>CM053155.1:48806571-53806571 GCA_028571685.1 Heterohyrax brucei
TTTCTGACTTCTGGGCTCTTTTGCCTTCACATCATTGTTTTCCTTGGTGAACATCTATTCCAGCTGAGTTGGGGCCATTTGGTATACCTCATATGGCAGTTTGCTAGCTTTTAAGACCCGAGACACCCCTCACCAATATGGGGTGAAGAATTGTCTGTTAAAAAATACACAGCCGAGAAAATCTTACGGAGTTGTTCTATTCTGTAACACACAAGGTCACCTTGAGTCAGTATTGACTTGATGACAATTTTTTGTTCTCCTCTGAACTAAATGTAGAAGTATGGGACTTTCAACTTTCTTTTGCAGCACCTTAATGAAGCCCTCATTAACTAATAAGTGAGGTATCTGATATGCACTTCTCTTATATTTGCATGCCAGAGTTTATTTTTCCTTTTAAATACCTTTCACTCTTTTATGAACATAACCTATCAGTTACAATGATTTAGAGTCTGTTCTAAAGATTTTATCACAATAAATCACTATTATTGAAGGGTAATTTTTATTATCTACTTACTAGATTTTACATTTCTAAGACACAAGTATTTTGTAAGAGAAAGAACTATCTTGACAGAATTTGTATTTTCATTTAATAAACAGAATATGCAAAAATCGCCACCAGAGAAAGTAAAGACCTTTTTTTTTTTTTTTTTTTACTATCTGCTTCTATGAATTAAACTATTATTTCCTGTTACTACAATACATTCTCTGAAAACTGCAAATTAGTTCAGGAAGAAATTTAAAGAGAATTGTTGAACTTACTGAAACCGTTGTATGACTTCATCATAGACCTGTGGATCAAAAGAAATGGATTTTGTTTGAGGACTGTGTTGGTTTAGTAATGGATTGTGAGGATTTGGGGAGGTGAAGCAGCATCAGTAAGTGCAAATGAATGTTGAAGTTATTAAATATATGTGAAAGTGTTTTCAAATATACTTCAGGAATAAAGATCTCTGTCATCATTTGATGGAGATTTTCTTTGTATTTTAATGAATTGCTGAAATTGCGGTGCTATACATTATTAAAGAAGAATAGCAAATGTAAAATGCTTTAGATTTTGTCATTAAGCAAATGTTGTTTATAAATCTCCTCTGAAGTTCTTTCAACAAAATAAAAGACTGGGTTTTCTTTTTTAAATGCATGATCTTTATATTTGTTGACAGAACGATTTATTTAACTATGCAGAAATTGGCTTCCTACAAGGGTTATATTTTAAATACACCTGCACTCTGCTGGGTGTAAAATTCAGACTTTTTTCCAGACAGCTCTCAAAGAGTTCTTTCTAAGTAGCTACACAAGAAGAAACTTGTCACGTGGAACTGATCAAGTATTCAATATTTCTGAAATATTTATGCCATCTAAATTAATACTTGCTATGAACTCTCTATTAGGCATTCCAAATTGCCTTTCTGTAAAACTAATAAGAAATTAATAAAAGCTCCCTGGTGTATTAGTTTGTTGATCACAAGCAGTGTTTCCAGCCCTGAATGAAAGTCAATAATAAAAAAGCTCTTTCACCTAAAAGAATCTATAGTCTAGTAAGACAATAGGAATTAAGAAAAAGCTCACAAACATTGCAATGCAATAAAATATACTCATGTTTGAGTTTGTGTGTGTCTGTGTGTGTTAGGGATATACAACAAAAGAGAGTTTAAAGTTTGGTAGAGCCCAGGAAAGAGTTCTCATCTTTTCCTAGGAATTCAGGAATTTGGAAAAATTTGTCCAAGATTATATTTACAAAAACCAAGAAACAAAACGAAACAAAAATAGCTGCCAAGACTGCTTATGCATAGGCAAAAACATCATGGGATTTGGTTCATTGGTTTGGATATTTAAGGTCATAATTTTACAGAACCTCCTAGTTAACTTGTCTAATAATGTACTTAGTAGTTCTCTTCTGCCTCCTAGTTTGTTGTATAATGTCAGCTATTTCAAAAGCTTGCAAGTGGCCATCCAACACTGATATCTCTTCACCTGGACCACAAGAAGAAGAAGGACAATGAGGAATATGAGGATACTATGGAATGTGTGGCTAACTGCCTCCATGAACAGCTGCTCCCATGGCCATAGGACAATAAGAATTGAATGGTGCCTGGCTACAATAACTGAACATTTTGATCGAAGATTCGTTAGACGAATCCTGATCCAAATGGGTGAAATGGGCAAGAAAATTTCAAATTTTCATGGACTCTGACTTTCTAGCTACATGGGGCTTGATGAACCTCTAAAACTGTTTTCATAGGATAATCTTTAAACATTAAACCAAAATTATCCATCGATGTCTATTTATGTGGTACCAAACCAATAAGGGTAACCAAAAAAGATTAGATAGGAATCTTAGGGGACAGTGAGTTTATATTAATGGGAGAGGAACAATGTAGAAAAGGAGTGCAAGGTGGTTGCACAACTTGAAGAATATAATCAGTGTCACTGAACTATGTTTATAAAAATTGTTGAATTGTTATGTTCTGCTGTGCATGTTCTCTACAAGATCTGGCAAATAAGTTCACAAACTTGCCACAGTGCACTTACATTGACAACGCTATGTAAACAACTCAGTAAGGTTTCATAACCTTTGTGTATCAGTGTCTCATAGCTGATTTGTGTCAACATGTGGCAGTGTCTTGCGGAGTGACATTCATTGTCACTGTTGCACTGTTGCAAAAAATAAACATTAAATTTCTTGTTAAACTTGGCAAGAATGGAAATGAAATCAATGACATGTTTGTCCAAGTCTATGGGGATAATGCCATGAAGAAAGCGACAGTGTACAAGTGGATTAAATGTTTTTCTGAGGGGAGAGAAAGCTCACCATTGAAGAGAGGTAAGGGTGGCCAGTAACAAGCAGAAATGACAAAACATTGCAAAAATTCATTGAACTATGTGTCAAAAAACGGTTGAGTGACTGTGAGAAGCAGAGCCGACCAAGTAAACATCGATAGAAAAACAGGAAAATCTTAACTGAAAGTCTTGGCATGAGGAAGGCTTGTTCAAAAATGGCCCCAAAGGAGCTCACCAATGAACAAACGCAAAGGAGAGTTGAAGTTCATTAAGACCTTTTGGAGATGCAAGGAGATGTTTTGGGTTGTGCTATCACTAGTGATGAAACATGGATGTATCGATATGATCCTGAAACAGAGTGTTC
Organism: Heterohyrax brucei; assembly: GCA_028571685.1. NCBI lineage: Eukaryota > Metazoa > Chordata > Mammalia > Hyracoidea > Procaviidae > Heterohyrax > Heterohyrax brucei. Next base: position 48,809,714 of record CM053155.1, read on the forward strand.
CAGTGCGCCATTGAAGTCAGCCAGTTCTCCACAGCCAAAAATTGTTACCAGTCCAAATCAAGAGTCAAAATGATGTTGCTAAGCTTTATGTATATACATATATATATATCAGAGGTATTGTTCTTTATGAATTCATACGAACTGGACAAACAGTTAACCAAGTTTACTATTTGGAAGTGCTGAAAGGCTGCATGAAGTAGATGAAACAATCTGAAGTTTTCACCAGCAACTCATGGCTCTCACATCACAACAGCACAGTTCATGTGGCACTGTCTGCGAGGGAGTTTTTAGCCAGTAAACAGATAACTGTATTGGAACACCCTCCTCACTTGCCTCATCTGATCCCCAATGATTTTTATTTGCCTGAAAGTACAGGAAACATTAAAAGGGAGACATCTGGATGACACTCAAGACATCAAGGGTAATGTGATGACAGCTCTGATGGCCATTCCGGAATAAAGAGTTTCAAAATTGCTTTGAAGGGGGGCCTAAGCACTGGCATCAGTTCATAGCGTCCCAAAGGGCATACTTTGAAGGTAAGTATAGAGATACGCAGCAATGAGGTATGCAGCACTTTTTCTAGGTAGGACAAGTTTGCAAACAGAATTGTCAGACCTCACACAACAATAAGATTTCAAATTAAAAAAAAAAATAAAACAAAATAATGTAACCAATGTCACTAAACAATACATGTAGAAACTGTTGAATGGGAGCACATATTGATGTGTTTAAAAAACAAGTTAAAACCATTGCTGTCAAGTTGATTTTGACCCATAGCAACCCTGTAAGACAAAGTAAAACTGCCCCATAGGGTTTCCAAGGAGGGACTGGTGGATTCAAACTGCTGAGCTTTTGGTTGATAACCCAAAGCTTGACTGTTGTGCTACCAGAGCTATTTGATGTGCATATTTGCATCAAAAATGAAATTAAAGAATTACAGAAATATGAAATTTCAAACAAGTAATCACAAGAAATTAAGGACACATAATGACAAAATAAAATAGGCTGGATACAAAGCAGAACCAGGCCATGAAAAATCATAAAAGAATAAGGATTTCATGTTACATCTAATGAAGTATTAGGGATTGTTCATTTTCTTCTAAATGTTGTTTATCCAGTAAATCTCTTCAGAATACATCCCAATCCTGGGATCTGAGCAGTTTTAAAAAACTTCATCACTGTAATCCTTATTCGTAACACCAGCTCTCATGAAGGTGACTGCAATACTCCCTTGCTACTCTCCTTGTTTTTGTGTGTGTGGTCTTACATAAGTCATTTCTGCACTTGCAGCCAGTGGTGTTCTTTCAAAATTTGCTTTAGTTCAGATCATCTCACTGCTCGAAAATGTTCAGTCTTCTCTTCTGTTGACCCACCATAAACCTTGAATTTTATATTAAGCTTCATGGTCATTCCTCAATTGTCAGGCCACTAGTTACCTCCCCAACTTCATCTATTCCTGACCTTCCCCATACTCACTCTTATCCAGCTACACTGATCATATAGCTATTTCCAGAACATTCAAAGGACACTTTCACCTTAGAGTCTTTGCAGTTGCTGTCCCCTTCGCCTAAATGACACTTAGACAAATTTTTGCCTGACTCCTACACTTCATTCAGGTTCTGCTCAACATCATCTCCTAAGAGAGTCCTCCTGAATCCCCGTTCCTGCACAGCGGGGGCTTTGGAACAGCTTATTCTTCCTTTACACCACATTTTAATACCTGAGTTATTTAATATTGTATGTATTTGTTATTGCATGTTAGCTTTGTTAATAAAGGCTGCAATAATGGAAACATCACAAGTGGATGGCTTTAACAAACAGAAATATGTATTCTCACATTTTGGAGGTTAGAAATCCAAATTCAGATGCTGGCTCTTGAAGAAGACTTACTCTCTGTCACTTCTGGAGTAAAGTCTGTCTCTTTTCAGCTGTTATTTCCTGGTTCCTTGGAGAGTCACACGACATGATATCTACCTTCTCCCATGTCAACTTGCTTGATTATGTGCCTGATCTCCTTTTATAGCTCAAAAAGTGACAGGGTGAAAACATGCCATTCCCCTTCCTAATACTGTCTCATTAGTGTAACTGAGAAAACCAGTTCCCAAATGGAATTATAACTACAGCAATTAAAAAAAAGAAAAAAGAAAAAGAAACATTGCTGGCTCATGGATTTCTACTTTTAGCAACCATGTAGGACAGAATAGAACTGCCCCATAGGGTTTCCAAAGAGCAGATGGCAGATCTGAACCAGAAATCTTTCAGTTAGCAATGAAGCTATGAACCGATGCACTACCACAGGTGTAGAGGTTAGGATTTATAACACAAATTTGGGGAGAACATAATTAAATCCATAATATTTATTGTGCTTTATGGAATGGAAATATCATAAGAATAAGAATAAATGCCAAAAGAATAAATAAATGGATTTAATCTACAGACACCCAAACAAAAGTAAATAAATAAATAAACTCCACTGCCATCCAGTCATTTCTGGCTCACAGAGACCTCACAGGGTTTCCAGGACTGTAAGTCTCTATGGAAGCAGACTTGCCTCATCTTTCACAGAGCCCTAAGTGGTTTCCTACGGCTGCCCTCCTGACTAGCAGCTGAACACATTAACTATGGTGCCACCAGGGCTTATGTATTTATTTTTTGTCCTAGATAACAAATATTCGAGGATTTCTATTTGTACTCTGAAATTAAATAATCACAATCAAAATATTTCATTCTATTAGACTTGATTTTAGTTCACTTTATGTTACATGTTTATGATAATACAAGAGGGCTTTGTTAGTTGTAAACAGTAGTCACAAGGAAAGGAAGCAATTTTTTGAGTTAATGTTCATTTTATCCATGTGGCACTGGGTGGATATTTACGTTTTTAGTATTGGCATTGAACAACAGACTGACAAGAGATGTATCATTGATGGTTAGCAGTGGGTTGTTTTGTTGTTGTTGCTAATAGGTTCATTAAAAGTTCTGTTTTTAGAAGACAGGATTTTATATGAGCATATCTCACTTTGTTAAAATGTGGTATGAACTACTAGTTTTATCATCTCCATTTTAAAATAATAATTAAACACAGTGATAGCAGCCCTTGCAGCAGTTCACTGAGTGCTGTTTCTGTAGCATTCACATTAGTGAGACTAAATGACTCATCTGAAACACTTAAACATCTGAACTTCACTGACAATCAAGTAATTACACTTTATTCTCCTTGGTGTAGTGGCTTGTTTTATGTCATTGCTGTTATATTTTTTAACTTCATATTCCGAACAATTGCCTCTCAGGTGAACTGAACACCAGGCTCTTCTTTGACTTGCTCATGCACCGTTAAATGACTAAAAGGTTTCTCTGTGTTTAATAGAACGTTCCATTGTTTCCATAGAAACCTGCTTGCTTATAGTTTCCTATTTTCTATCTGAATAGCATTTTATGGTAATAGGCTGAAACCTTCAAATGTCAGTACTCTCCTCATTTGTTCCTCTTTGAATACATCCGTACATCTCCTGCATTGGCTTTAATAGAGATTAAATGAGATACTTCAAGTTTTTAACATTATTTAATTTTTCACTGGAACAAATATATCCTTAAGTGGAAATCATAACCTTGGTTTATAATGTGTTTCCAGATTCATGATTGTAAAATGGAAAATTCTATGAAAATGTTTCTATTTCATCTTTATATAAGAGAAATAGTGATGAAAATAATGATGTATTATTGAGAGTTTACCTGTGATACAAGAACAATACATTGTTCCCATTTCACAGACAGTCAAATCAAATCAAAAGTCAAAGTAGAGTCAAATTCCTTGTTAGGGAATTGTGAATTGTGGCAGTCTGTCAATTCTGTGAACTTTGTAAGTAGGATTTCAAACCTAAGATTTTAGCCCTATCTCCCCACTCCGTGGCCCACTGGAGGCGAACTGAACCATCAGGGAGCTGACACCTTAGAGGTACTTAAGAGAGAAATACAGGAGAGTGACAGAAACTTCTAGCCATGCACACTTTCACTGATCATCTTCTGCTATAATATACAGTCTGTAGATTTCTGTGTTGGAATTGACTTGATGGCAACGGAATTGGGTATCAGCTACCAAATATAGCAAAACATCAAATATCAGGTATAGAGTATTTCACATAGAGGAAGTTTATAGATAACTGAAAGACAACAAGATCAAAGCTGATTTAATGATCTATGCTACTATTTTCTACTGAAGCAATAATTCCAGTAAACTCAAAACAGTCTCTCCATTCCTCTCCTAGTTTCTTCCAGCCATTTGAAATAGAACAAGAAATATGAGCTTTGAAACATATAAATAATTCACTATTACTAATTAAAAGTTTTTCAATGGCTTTCACTACACGTAAAATGAAATCCACATTTCTTAATCTAGGACACAAGGCTTTGCCTACTTATTCTCGCCCGCACCTGCTGTTGCCTTGTACTTCTTCCCTGTTTCAGCACTCTGGACTTTCAACATGGCAGTACAGCATCTCAAGCTGATATTGTTTCTTTCTTGTCCAGTTTTCTATTCATTGCTAACATCTACTCCACATTTAACTTTTACCTTAAATGTAGAATTTAGAGTAGACTTCTGACCGCCGTATCTCACAGAAAATCCGCATGATATTTTCTCACAGTACTGTTGTTTGTTTGCTTTTTTGTTTTTCTATTGAACTTACCAGCTTTTTTAAGTCTCTGCTGACTTGGATGCTTCTGCCCTAAACTTACATTTCCATTTTAAAAGTGCAAACTCAGGCTGGTGTGAATGTAGGATAAACTTATCAAGCTCATAACACTAACAGTGTACAGATTGATGATAGTGTAAGCCCATTAGTGGGTGTTCAGTAAAATATATGGAAAAATTTTAATGAATAAAATTTTAGTACTTTAATACTTCAAGCACTTCAATCCCTTGGCTTCATCTTTATTTTTATTAAATTTCTAAAACAGATATATTTTGGTAAACAGAATAATTAAATACTTGGCAATCTCTTGTGATTCACAAAATATGCTAAAACATGACATTAAAACTAGGTTTTAAGGACCAGACTTACTGACCTAACAGAGGCTGAGAGTATGGGTCTTGGGCACCCTTTCACCTTGGTAATGAGTTCGCTCTTGATGTTCACCCTTCAGACAAAGATTAGACAGGCCCATAAAACAAATCAAGGCTGAAGGGGCACTCCAGTTCAGAGCCAAGGATCGGAAGACAGGAGGATGCAGGGGAGCTGGCAATCCCTTCTCCCAAGGTTGAAAAGGCAGTGTTGACATGTTATGGAGTTTTTAATCGATATCATAAAACAATATGTGTGCTAACTCTAACGAGAAATTAGTTTGTTCTGTAAACCTTCATCTAAAGTACAGTAATAATGATAGTATTAACAGAACAAAACAAAAAACTAGTTTTTAAGCACTTAATAAGCAGGATTTTTGTTGTAGAAGTCTATATAATGCAACATTTACCAATTCAATGCTTTTCACATGTACAGTTTAGTGACATCAATTCCACTAATTCTGTGAAACTCAAAGGAGGATATTTTTAACCACTAACTAGAAATATTGTCTAAATGACTTCTGTATCCTTTTTTTTAGTTTCCTCCTTATACTCTAAGCAAAGCAGAATAAGTAATCTTTTAAGTATATAAAATCTTTATATCAATATATGCTATTATAAATCAGATCAGTTTTAATCAACATCAGTAACACCTGGAAGTTTGTCAGAAATACAGACACCTAGGCATTCACATGTTACCCACAGAATCAGTGTTTCTGGGAGTGAGACTAGAAATCTACTTTAATTAAGCTCATTGGCTTATTCAAAAGCATGCTAAAGTTTGAAACACTGTTGTAAACAAATTTAAGTTTCTATTTTACACTCTCTCCACAGATTATGAGCCTGCTTGTTCACAGGCATTGAATAATTAAGTCATGCCTATGATGTCGCATCATGACTGATAACCTTCAGAGTACACAGTGGAAGATAGCTGTTCAAGAATACTGACATTTATTTAGTTCCTATCTACAATAAAATAAAGAACCAGTAAAATGTAATAGTAACTTAATTAGTTAGCCTAATTTCTTCATGTTGCCTGTTGATAATACCTTTATAATTTTCTACATGACTTCCATCACGCAACTGAGCTGTTATAGTTTTTCTTCCAGTAGTTACACAGATGATTAAATTATGAGTAGACAAATTAACGTTATTTTCAGAGCACTCCTATTCCTGAGAGCTATTCATAATCATGTTTCCTTTGTCAATTTTAGTCATTCCTGTTAATTATTTGACACCGTGATTTAAATATTAAGAAACAACATGGAAAACTGATCACTAGCATGCAGTTCTAATGGCTCTTCAGCCTTATAAACTACTGTCCAAAATTCTGTTAGACAAATGAAATGATTTCTATAGTAAATTTTTGGACTGAAACATTTCTTTTTTTTTTACTTTCTGAGTTGAATTATTTCACCTTGCTTATGTAGCTAATTTTTGTCAGAGGAAAAAAAGACAATTGTGTATGTATACACGTGTGCATGTGACCGTGTGTTATCTTGCACCTGTTTTTGCATGATATTCAATTAACAGAAATAACAAAACAGATTTTGTCATATTCTACAAAAAAATTTACTATGAATCAATCACAGAATAGATTCTTTCATATTAAAATAGTAAATTTCAAAGTGTTTAACAAAATTTATTCAAAAATACTTTGCAGGGGAATGAGGATAAATATATGCATTACCAGTAGCATTACAAAACAGTTTTAATCAAGTTATTCAAAAAATATTTTAAAATTTAAATATTTACTATGAATTTTTGTAGGAATGTATGTAGTGTATGGATTTTTCGTTTCTTTAGTGCACAGGATTTTTATAAGTTTGTAGACCTTGTGGAAGCTATTAGATGCTACTGAGTCTTTTCTAACTTTCACCAATCCTATGAACAAGAGAAAAAACACTACCTGTGCCATCCTCACAATCAAGGATGAAGCCACAGTGTCATCTATCACACTGAGGATCTTCCTTTATTTTGCTGGCCCTCTGCTTTGCCAAGCCTGATGTTCTTCTCCAGGGGCTGATCTCTCTTGATAATATATCTAAGATATGTAACATGCTCTTGCATCCTTGCATCTAAGGAACTCTGACTGCACATCTTTCAAGACACATTTGTTTCTTCTTCGACTGGTTATGTTGAACATTGTTCTGCAACACTGGAATTCAAAGGCATCATTTTTGTTTCAGTCTTCCTTATTTATCGGCCAGTTTTTGCTTTCATGTAAGGTGATCGAAAACATGATAGCTTGGGTCAGGAGCATATTAGTCTTCAGAGGGACACTTTTAGTTTTTAATACTTTAAAGAGGTCTTTTGCAATGGATTTTCACAATGCAATGTATCTTTTGATTTCTTGACAACTGTGTCCAAGGTTGTTGATTGTGGATCCAAGTAAAATGAAATCCTTGACAACTTCCAGCTTTCCTCCCTGTAGTATGATGTTACTTGCTGGCCCAGTTGTGAGGACTTTTGTTTCCTTGATGGTGTGGTGCAACCCATACTGAAGGCTGTGGTCTTCATCGGTAAATGCCTCAAGTCCTCCTCACTTTCAGCAAGCAAGATTGTGTCATCTGCATAACAAAGATTATAAGCGAATCTTCCTCCATTCCTGATACCCTGTTTTTCTACATATAATCCAGTTTCTAAGATTATTTGTTCAGCATGCAGATTGAGTAAGTATGGTAAAAGATTACAACTCTGCTGCATACCTTTCCTTACCTTAAGCCATGCAGTATCCCCTTGGTCTGTTCAATCAATAAATGTCAGTAAAATACAAATAAACATCTTTCTGATATTCTCTGCTTTCAGCCAAGATCCACCTGACATAAGCAATGATATTCCTGGTTCTACGTCTTCTTCCAAATCTGACCTGAATTTCTGGTAGTTTCTTGTTTATGTACTGCTGCAGCTGATTTTGAAGGTTCTTCAGCAAAATTTACTTGCATATGATATTAATAGTTGTGTTTGGTAATTTCCTCATCCAGTTGGTTCATCTGTCTTGGGAATAGGAGTAAATATGGATATCTTCCAGTCAGTTGGCCAGGAAGCTATCTTCCAAATTTCTTGACTTTATTAACTATTTAATCAAAACACTTCTCTATTAATAGCTCTCTACCTTCTGTCTCTCAGTTCTGTTCCATGATTCATTGATGATGTCAGGTGGATCATTGCTGAAACAGAACAAGGGGATGCTATGTGGTTTAACATCAGAAAACGGATGTATAAGGGTTGAATCCTTTCACCATACTTTATCTGTATGCTGAGCAAATAATTCTAGAAGATGGACTATATGAAGAAGAATAGGGCAGCAGATGACACAACTTTGCTGAAAGTATAGAAGACTTAAAGCATTTGTTGAAGAAGATAAAGGTCACAGCCTTCTGTATGGAATACACCTCAACAAAAAGAACACAAAAATCTGTGCAACTGGACCGTAAAAAACACCCAGATAAATGGAGAAAAGATTGAAGTTGCCAAGGATTTTTGTTTACTTGGATCCATGATCAACAACCTTGGAAGCAACAGCAGAGAAATCACAAGACACACTGCGTTAAACAAATCTGCTGCAAAAGACCTTTTTAAAAGTGTCCCAAAGCCAAGACATCATTCTGAAGACTAAGGTATGCCTGAGCCAAGCCATGTTTTTCAGTCATGTCATTTGCGTGAAAAAGCTGAAGGACAAATAAGGAAGAGTGAAGACAAAGTAATGTCTTTGAATTGTGGTGTGGGAGAAGACTATTGATTATACCATGGACTGCAAAAAGAACAAGAAAAAAAACTGTCTTAGAAGTAGAAACAAAGATGGCAAAACTACATCTCCCTGAGGCAGAACATCACATTTGGCAAAGTAGAGTGTCAGTGAAAAAGAGGAAGACCCTCGCTGAGATGGATTGACACAGTGGCTACAACAGGGGGCTGAAGTATAACAATCGCGAGAATGGCACAAGACCAGTCATCAGTGTTTCATTCTTTTTTATATAATGCTGTCATTAGTATGAACTGATTCAAAGGCACCTAGCAAAAGCAATAACAAAAAAAACCTTTCTATTTCTCCATTCTGTTCTATGATTCAAGTCATTATGTCCATGTAAAAGTCTCATCATAATTAGAAAAATGCTTCATTGATGATGTACCAGAGAAGACAATTTTTAAGCAAGTAAACTAAAATGAAGTTTTAATTGATGAAAGAAATGGAAATCGTAAATTTAAAAAGACCATGGAATCATTTTCAACTAACAAGCTTTTCTGTGTCTATTTTTAATATCCATTTATTACCTATTGCAACAGTAAATTATGAAACTTAAATTAAATGTGAATATTATGTAATTTTCTTTTTGACATATATTTTGTATTCCCATTTTTTCCAAATAAAAGTTCATGTAATGTTCTCCAGTTTTCATTATATCTTAAAATCATGTTTAACATTGCTTACCATTATATTTCAGAGACAAAAAAGTTAAATTTCTAAACAATAATCATACAAATTGCAATTTCATATGCATATACATATTCACATTTATAAATAAAACTTAAGTGATAGAAAATTTGCTTAAAGTCATGCGTCACAAAAAAAGAGGTCATTGTAATATCTCAGATAGATACTGTACATTTTTTTTTGTTGTTGTTGTTAGATGTCATTGAATCAGTTCCAACTCATAGACTCTAGGTAAACCTGAACAAAACACTTCCTGGTCCTGCACCTTGACCACAATCATTTTTGTGATTAAGCTTTTTGTTATAGTCACTGTGTCAATCCATCTTGTTGAGGGTCTTTTTCTTTTGTGTTGACCCTCTACCAAGCAAGATTTCCTTGTCCAGGGACTGATTCCTCCTGGCAATGCATCCAAAGTATGTACGATGCAGACCTGCCATCTTTGCTTCTAAGGAGCACTCTGGTGTACTTCACCCAGAACAGATCTGTTCTTTCTTTTGGCAGTCCACTGTGCAGTAAACATTCTTCTCCAACACCGTAATTCAAAGGCATCAATTCTTCTGTCTTCTGTATTCGTTGTTCAGATAGGAAGAAAGCACTAGGAAGAAGGAAGAAGGACCCAGTAGTCTACTTCTGAAAAGAATTAGCCAGTATAAACGTTATGAATAGCAGTGAAACTCCTTGTGTTTGGAGCTGAATTAAAGGAGGAATAAATGGAAAAATGTCTATTCAAATCAATGCCAGCTGTGCATCTTGGTTAACGTGATTTTCTGTATATTTGGTGTCCTAATTGTTGTAGGATATAGTTTTTGCTTCCAAAGTGCATTTTCTTATGACATTTTAATTTTCAAATTCTGCCTCTTTGTCAACATTTTAATGCTTGTTCTTTTTCTATCAGGTATGGAGGTTTGTGCTGATATCATGGGAGACAGGAAGAAAGATTTCTTGGCCCTTGTGTTTCTTCCTTTTAGGTGCTAATATCGTGCTTTCTGAGATTCCAATCAAAGGTTCTTGTTCTTTATATTTTGTCTTCCAACCAACTCTGAAGTAGAAATACACAGCATTTTTAAGGCTTAGAGTACTAAAAGTAAATAATATAGAAAAAGAAATTATTAGAATACTGTGCATAAATTTCATATTTAATTTGTTTATCAATTTGTAAATGCCTGCATCTGCAACCCTAGACAGCATACTAAAACTTAAGATATTACATTGCCAGATAAAGTGATCAATATCCTTAACGTCACTGACTTCCAATGCTCTCCAGTGTGCCTGTAGAAGCCTCAAAAAATGTACACTTTGTTAGGTAGCTCAGTTTATCAGATAAACACTTCAGAAAATGACAATGTTTGTGTGCATTGCTTGTAAAGGCAATAAAACTTCTCGAAGTACTATGTTTACTGGAAAGTGGTTTTTAAGTGCAAAACAGCTTCCAAAGCACATAGTAGTTGCATAATACAGAAGAACATAAAAGTGTTTATAGTCATGGGGGAGAGGGTGGACAGGAGGGGGTAGCAGCTTGTTAGGAGGATATGACACGTACAGAACGCAAAAGAGGAGTGTGCTGTCGCCAGGCAGGGAGAGCAGTGGGGGCCGCTCACTGGCGGGTCTGCAAATTTATACAGGATTGTATATTCTCACTCAATCATAATAAAAATCTATACACAAAAATGTTAACATTGTGCATACTTGAAGTTGTATGCATGTGTTTCCCTATAGCATAAACTGAAAGGTGTTTACCAGTCTCAACTCTGGAGCACTGACAATACCCGAAGTGAAATTATTTACTATAATTACAACACAGCGGCTTGTCGTAGGTTTTTATTCTAGTTGAGAGAGTTTATAATCCATTAGATTTGGGAAATAAGAAAACTTCTCATACCTTTTATGTTCCTTGCAGGTAAATATAACAAATATACTTTATCTTCCCTTTTTTCCAGGAGCCTGATTAATTTACTATTCTTACAACTATCACTACCAACCATTTCCACCAAGTTGATTCCAACTCACAGTGACCCTACAGGACAGAGCAGAACTGTCCTAGAGAGTTTCCAAGGAGGGCTTGGTGGATTTGAACTCCTGATCAAGCTGTAGTATTTAACTACTACCCCACCAGGGTTTCCAACTTAATATTAGTAACTGCTAATTTGATTTGGAAATGAAGAAAAACTATAGTAAGTTAATTCAAGAAAATTTGGCAAATAAATTGGATGTTCCTAAAATAACGTGACAGTTAAAGTTATAAGTAAAGAAAATTAAATATCTGTTCCAGCATTAGGAAGCAAAAATACGCTTTTCACTCCTTTACAAAGATATTCACAAGAAAGGGACATATAAATTGATTGTACTCAGACGTTTTCAGCTAATGAAACCTGAAAGCTTGTACAACTTGGAATACAGTATATAAAAATAATTTACATCAAAGTTATTATTATACAATAATATACAAACACTCTAACACAGGTGTACAATTCCCATGTATACTGGAAAATAAATTATAGGTTGGTTTGCCATAGTGCAAAAATCTGCACTATTATCTAAATTAAAAAATCAAGACAAGTAAATTGCTACATTAACCTTTTGGAATTACAATTTAATTATTCTCCACACACCAGTTCACATTTATGCAAGCTATTCTTATGAATTAATAACTCATCTCGTTCAATTATTCAAATAGTTTTCAAAGTTCTGATTTTTACAAGTATGTTAATATCAGTTTATTTTTAGAAAATAGGTGTCTTTAAACTTCTCCTTTATCCGGATCCGACTAGACGGCACTTGGCTTTTGGCTTTTTTATTAAAAGAGCAATATACTACACCAAAGATCTTTCAGAGAGTTAAGAATAAGCATATAATAGTATTTTGTAGTTTATCTTGAATATAAAATACACACTACAGCCAAACGATATCTAAGTTTAAGAATTATGCTTCCAAATCTTAAATAGTATGCTATTTCAGTTTAATCTTTTAGCAACACTGTTGTATTATCCCTTGTAATATTGTAGTAATAGGTCACATACCAAGAGCAGTGTTTGTTAAAACAGTTTGAATTCTGTTACAGTTTTGCCACTTTAATTTTATAATATTTATTTAACAGATATGGGCTTACCATATTGGTTGCAATTTGACAGTATAACTAATATGGATGGGCTTGAAAATACTACCTGGTTATCCACTGATATGTATATTCCTACTGTTCATGAATTGAAGTTGCACACATATGCACATACACACACACATCACCACATACATAGAGGTATGGAATTAAGAGATACACCCTTCTTCAGTTCATTACAGTTGCTTCCAGTTATTACTCTCTTTGGAATCCATCCAAATTGTAGTGGCTGTTACAGCTGATGTGAATTAGATTCACCTTCATTTGAATCATAGTTCTATAGTCTTCTAAATTGTAAATTTGGGGTAAATTATAATTTTCTCCAAGATTTAATTTCCTAATCATAAAACAGGAATAGCCTTTCATGTATCACCATAAATTTTATCTTGATTTACCAAAGGTAATTTAGTCTTTTGCAAGTCTTCTATCTGTAAAATATCCAAGGACTTCCTACCAATTTCCATGATTTTTGAGGGACCTCTATTATTTCTGCATCCACATTCCTGGAATTTCACCTAACAAAAGTTATTTTTTTCTCCACCTATTGGTACATTTTAAACTTAATACCACTTCTCTCATTGGTCACAGATACCATTTGCCAAGCATCTCTAATGTATTTAAAGTTAAGTTTATTGAAGTGCATTTTACAATTTGTCTTGAATAACATATAATTATGCTTGTGTATAAGAGTGTGCACATAAAAGAAAAAGTAAAGAAAAGAAAGGGAGGACTAGAATCTGACTCTCAAAAGTTCTTAAATACTCAGATATCTCACTGACTAACTTCATGAGTTTTGTATCTGCCGCCCCTCCCCCCATTTGTCAGTCTATTTTCACTTCTGTTCTTTTTTTTTTGTCTTTAATCCCACCCAACTTCTTCTGATTTTTTTTTTTCTTTTTAAGGGAATCAACGCTTTTGTTTTTGGTCTGATTCACAATAATCTAAATCTCAGTCTCAACATTGTCATCAGCAAGTTCTTCTAGACTAAACCTAAACAACTTGTTTATTAAGATAACTTCTGGTGTGAGATGCAAAGAGATGATATTTGACCCTGGCCCTTAGGGTCGCCATGAGTCGGATCCGACTCGACGACACTTGGCTTTGACATACTAGGATATAATAAAACATGGTTAAGATTCCTCTACCAATACATGCTGTATACTTGTTGTTAAAAGTAAGTTATCTCCTCCTTCCCTTTATAAATAATTTATGTATTAGATCGAATAATATATTTTCTTGGTGTACAATTCATTCACAGGCAGAACTTCTTTTTTACTAGTGCATATTCAGGGAATGCAAACCATTTATATCCCATCGTCTAACACTACGCACAAGCAAAGCCCTATACAACTAATTAAAAAACTCACTAGATAGGTCTATGCTCTGAAACTAGTAGAAATAAAAACATTAATTGGTTTGACAAACACACTCAAAAATGATCTCCAATTTTTCTTTTCTCCTAGTATTCCTGGTCTTATATAATGCTCTCCCTTTCTGTATGCATGAGATTTGTGACTTGTTCTCAACCAATACAATATGGCAAGGGTGATGATATGTCCCTTCTGTGAGCATTACTAAAGATCATAAATTCTGTCTTGCTGCAGATTCTCCCTATGCACTCTTACCCTTGTCAGCCTGAAGAAAATAAGTTGTCATATAAAGAAACACAGGTATCAAGCAAGGAAAAGTAGCTTGTGGCCAGAATCAAGCAAGCAATTGTGGTTCTCAGGCTAACAGCCTTCAAGGGACTGAGTTCTTCCAGTAGCCACATGTACTCGAAGTGTATCTGTTATGGATTGAATTGTGACCTCACTCCACAAGTATGTGTTATAAATACAAAACTATGCCTGGAGTCATAATCCTATTTGTAAATAGGTTGTGATTTTTTTATCTTAATGAGCAGAATTAGGTTACATCAGTGAGTAATAAAAACCAAAAACCTATTGCTATCAAGTCAGTTCCGACTCATAACACCTCTACAAGAGAGGGTAGAACTACCCCATGTGGTTTCCAAGAGCACCTGATGGATTTAAATTGCTGCTGACCTTTTGCTTTAGCACCTGCAACACATAACTATTATGCTACCAGGGATACCCAGTGAGGATTAGGTTACATTTATTATGTTAATGATCAGGATTAGAGTGTATCTTGAGTCATTTTCTTTCGACATATAAAAGAAAGAAAACCAGAAAGTGAGAGAATCAGAGATGGGGAAAGAGAGATGATGAGACATGTGGAGATCTTCAAGGAAAACCTGAGTGGTAGCAGTATGGCTGGGACCCGTGGTAGCTCACTGCCCTCAGCCAAGGACCTTCCTCAAAGCTGGTAGAGAAGGACTTACTCTTTACCCAGAACCCTAAATTCAGACTTCTAGCCTCCTAAACTGTAAGAAAGTAAGTTTGGATTTGTTAAGTCACCTGCTTGTGGTCTTTCTACTATAGCAGTAGTAGATATCCAAGATGGAATTTGGTACTAGGAGTTGGGTATTACTCTAACAGGTGCCTACAATGTGGAAGCAGTTTTGGAATTGGGAAATGGGTTGAGGATGGAAAAGTTATATGATAGCTAATAGGAAAAGCTCAGTTTGACTTGAAGAGATTGTATGCAAAATTATGAACATTAAAGGCAATTCAGTGGAGAGTTTAGAAGGAGGTGAGGAAAGCTACAAAGAATCTCCCAAAGTACATCCTCTGAAGTACACGTGGTGATAGAATAGAATGTTGCTAGAAAAAATGAACATTAAATGTACTTCTGGTGAGGCTTTAAAAGAACATGATGAACACGTAATTGGACTATGGAGGAAGGAGATATTTTTTATGTAGTGGCAATGAACTTGCCTGACTGTGCAAATGTTTGGTAAAAGGTATACTTGAAAGTGACAAACTTGTGTGTTTGGTTGAGGACATTTCTAAACAAGGTCTTAAAGGGGAGGTGTAGTTTCTCCTTGCTGCTTATAATAAAATGTGAGAAGAAAGAAATGGACTGAAAAATCAACTTGCAAAATGGAAATGAAATTTAAAGACTTGGAAAATTCAGTTGTGCAATCTAAGAATGCCAGCCATATGTATCCTAAAATGTTAACAAATAACACGGCTACACAATATTTTGTTAAATAGATTAAGCCTGTAACTGATAGATCTAAATGACCACCAGAGCAGAAAATCCATCAGCTTAGACTGAAGGGAAAAGAGAAAGAAGGAAAGGAAAGAATGCTTTTCTCATTGTTTTTACTCTACAGGCACAAAACAGACCAAAGGAGTTGCATCCGCTGTTCTTCAAAAACAGACAAGAATCATCACTAGTGTATCTCAGAGATGAGTAGAACTGCCAGAAGGAGCACGAGAAGCAGACAGTATCCTTGCTGTGTTAAGACTCCAGTGAGACTGCAGCCCTGGCCAACACCTCTTTGACTGAAGATTTGTAAGACTTTTACCTACAGTGTGTCTCTGAGGAGACTGGAGCAACAGATCGAGTAAGAAGAAAAGATAATGAAAACTAAGGAAGACTGTGATGCCCTCACCACAGGCATCAGTTAACCTTTCATTGATATCAGGACAATGTACACCTGTCCGGGAATTTAATTTACCTCACACTAGACAGACAGAAAAGCATAAGAAGTAGTGGAAAACAATCTTAAATTGATTATGTTGAAATATTAATTTGACTACAATCTTACTTAAAACATAATTTTAATCTGAAAGACACTAATACAACTTTAAAGATTCATGATGACTATGGATATCTTTAGCTTTTATCTTTGCAGTGGTTAAGATTGTGCAGCAGCTTGGCTGCACTATGATTCTCAGTGTTTTGGCGGTTGTGTCCTGCTGTGATCAAACCCATGATGGAATCTATTGAGTGGTACTGGTAGAGACAGGGCCTGTGGTGCCCTGCTGCTCCCTCAGCCTTTGTCTGTCCACCTTCCAGCTCCTACTTCCTTCCTGTTCACTTTCCAAGGTTTCTGTCTTGTTGTGGATCCAGCAGCTGCCTCTCTTGTCTTCTAATCAGTGCTTGGAACTTAAGTCAGCAAGTTACCTTTTTATTTTGGGGATTTACCAGTCTTCATGGTCTTTGAATGAGAGTCCTGCTCCCCAGCCTGCTGATCTTGAGTTCATTAGCCCCTACAGATACATGAATTGGGAGAAATCTTGCAATTTTGCCTGACATCTTGGTATTCATTGACCATCATAGCCTGTAAGCCAGAATTCTTCTGTCCCACCAGCTGACTTTAAAACATGCCAACTTCCGTGGCTGAATGAAATTGCAGTAGCCCCTATCCTGACCCAGGACTTGGGATGTTTCAACCTCTACAACTGTATGAGCTGTTTCCTTGATATAAATCTCTCTCTGTGTGTATGTATACACACACACACACAAGGTCTGAAAATTAAGTTCATGAACTCATCCTAGGAAACAGAATTCATTTCTGAATATCACTACAGCCACCTTCCAAGTACTCCCCTTGGGAAGCTATGCACCAATGCCAATACTTAGACCACCATTCAAAGCAATTTTGAAATTATTTTTCTGGAATGGCCAACAGAGCTGTTGTTTTATTACCCTTGATGTCCAGAATGTCATCAAAATGTCTTCCTTTCAATATTTCCTTCATCTTCATGTAAAAAGAAAAAAGTCATTGGGGGCCAGATTGGGTGAGTAAGAAGGGTGTTCCAATAGCTATTTGTTTATTGGTTAAAAACTCCCTCACAGACAACTATACAATTAAGTTCACAAACTTGCTACCTTACTACTGTGCACAATGGCCATTCCAGAAACAGTTCCAAAATTGCACTGAAGGGTAGACTCGTCCCTGGCTTCAGTGTATAGCTTCCCGAGGAGAGTACTTTGAAGGTGACTGCAGTGGTATTCATCAATGAGATACATAACACTTTGATCAATTAAGTTTGCAAACTTGATTGTTGGATCACATATATTTATATACTTGTTTTGCGTTTCTAGTGAATCCAGCCTAAAACATGTGATAATAAGAGTGTTTATAGAGAAAATCATCTGGATGAGTTTTATAAGTTGGTTCTCACATCTGGTTAGTCTTAAAGATGTTGATGACTGCTTCCAGCAATGAAGTGCTAATCCACAGTCTGAGGTGGCAATTCAAATAAGCAAAGTATCATCACCAATATATCAGGCACTGGTGAAAAGTGAAACTCTGGATATTGCAAATATGGATACCTTTCTACAACTTTGTCATAATGAGAAGTATAAGGAAGCCGATTGGTTGGTCCTACTTTTTCTAGACAAACTGGCGACAGAGATGCACTCAGGGCTTCAGACTCAAAGCTCAAGTACTGTACAAATGACCTCAAAGCTTAGCTTGCACTTCAAATGAAAGTCTTGTTTCTTGTAGAAACAGGCACTTGCACTCTGAAAGTCTTGTTTCTTGTAACAGCAGAACTGATATTACTAAAAGCCAAACCTAGACTCCAATTGTAAGAGTAGCTTACAGTTCCAGCTCAATTGCCTACCTTGATAGAAATCTGAAGTTAGATTAGAGTGAGGGCATTGATTGGGAAGAAATGGGGTCCTGAAATTTGGGAGAGAGACACATGGGCAGATAATCAGGAGGCTGGAGACTCTGAGCACTTAAACTCTGTTGAATCACTCATACCAACAGAAGCACTTCCTTGCAAAGAGATTACTTCATATTTGTCTGCTATCCTATCCTGCAAAGATAAACCAATAGCTCCACCACTATCATCTAATGAGATGAGTCCTAGCCCAGCTGTTTCTAAAGAGCTCTTGGCATGAGTCATTGCCTGGGGCATTTCCTGAGGCAGATGCTTTGCAAGATGATGTTGAAAGTGCTCAAAACAGTTCCAGACTACCAATTCTGGCTTGCAGATAGATCATTTGACTTATGTCCCTCCACCCCAAAAACCCCACTGCCGTCAGGTCAAACTCATAGAAACCCTTGAGGTCAGAGTAGAACTGCCCCATGGAGTTTATAAGGAGCACCTGGAAGGTTTGAACTGTCAACCTTCTTGTTACCAGACATAGCACTTAACCCCCTATGCTACCAGGGTTTCTGACTGAAGGCACAGTGAGTCCCAAAAGGTGAAGCACAAAGTGCGAGCTAGGAGGGTGCACACTACACTCCAAAAGAACTTCTTGGCTTTTCTAATACGTACAGACAGAAACCTGGGGAATGCATGTAGGAACGACTATTAAGAGTGTGGCATAATGGTGCAAGGAACACAAAGATGAGTCGGTTTGAATTTACTGCTGTGGGTCCACTCAGCACAGATTCTTCATTTTACATTTCACCTGGAGAAGTTAGAAAAGGATCTAATAGTTTTGCTGGCTAAAGCATGGATTATTCATCGGCTTACACTAAATCAGGCTGGAGTACTAGATCTCCCTTCACGTACTATAAAAGAAGGTATCCAAAGGCTTAAGGAAATTAGCATGCTGGAGTGGCTTTATCAGGTTAGACCCACAGACCCACACACAGAATGCCCAGAGGACATGCCTTTCGCCACAACTGTGGGGAACAAATTATGAAGGGAGCTCTAGCATCCTTTAAGACTGCTGTGATTACTATTTTATGCAAATCAGAGTTGAGACTATGAAGTGTCCTAACTGAATTAAGACACCTAAGTACAGTGGAGCTGATTGGATGTCCTGGTGGTAGGGGCCTAGCAGCTGTACTCATCCGACAAAGACAAGAAGAACATGTTATAGTGACAGCAAGTGGGAGTCAAAGCAGTAATCAGAATAGTCTGAGTCATATGGACTCGTAGAACTGGCTACTTAGTCATGGTGTCCCTTCGAGAGAAATAGATCATAAACTTACTAAATACTTATTTGGTCTTTACAAATGGAAGAATTCTAGTTCAGGTAAACAGCAGTTTAACTCAAATGGCCAGAATAAAGAGTCATAGTCCCTCTGACAATTCCCAGACTTGAGCAAGAACATAGATCCAAAACCCCTTGAATGAAAGGGAAGCTGGATCTTTTTGAGTAAGGACTCCAATACCCTGCCAAAAAAATTATACTGTTAATCTTTTCTTCCAGCTTTCCCCAAAGGAATCTAAACTCTTTTGTGAGAGTGACTATTCACCAAAGAAAAGGAAATAATTAGACTCTACCAGGATTATCAGATACTGGCTCTGAACTAATACCAGGAGACTTTAACATCATTGGAGCCCACCCCAGTAAGAGTGGAGACATATGAATGTCAGGTTATTAATGAAGCTTTGGCTCATGTCCATCTCACAGTAGGATCAGTGGGTCCTCACACCCATCCTGTAGTGATTTCCCCTGTTCCAGAATGTGTAGTTGAAATAAACATAGTCAGCAACCAGCAGAACCCTGCTGCCTTAGTCAGCTGGTACTGCTCTAACAGAAAATACCATGAGCGGAAGGTTTCACGAAGAGAAATTTTTATTGTCACAGTCCAGTAAGCCTCAAATCCATTCATAAGTTACAAGTCCATTCAGAAAGAGAATTTATCACAGTCTGGTAGGTGGAGTCTGAATCCAGTGAGAACATCTCTGCACAGGAACCTTGGGTCCAAAGGACATTCTCTGCTCTTGGTGCTGCTTCCTTGGTGGTGTCTTTCCCAACTTCCTCTACTCACTTCTCTCACCTATATTCCACAAGCTTGTAGCTTGAATTCTGCCTCGCTAACACAACTGCAGCCCATATCACAGAGGCACGATTCACAACACATGGGAGGAAGGGTACCATACTGGGACACCCAGCCAAGTCAAATCAAAATATACATTTTGGGGGGGACACAATTCAATCCACGACACCTACATTGGATGTTTGACAGATAGAGTAAGGGCTATTATGGTGGGAAAAGCCAACATGAAGCCATTAGAACTGCCCCTACTTAAGAAAATAGTAAACTAAAAACAATATCACATTCCTGGAGGGATTGCAGAGATCACTCAATCATCAAAGAGTAATTCCCACATCATCATTCAACTCACTTATCTAACTTGTACGATAAAACAGATGAATCTTGGAAAAGAATAGTAGATTATCAAAAACTTAGCCAGGTAGTGACTCTAATTGCAGCTGCTATTCCTGATGTAGTTTCATTGCTTGAGGAAATTAAACATCTTCTGGTATCTGTTATGTTTCTATTGATCTGGCTAATGTCTTTTCCTCCATACCTGTTTCAGAGGACCATCAGATGCAGTTTACCTTCAGCTGGAAAGGCCAACATTATACTGTCTCTTGCTTACCTCATAGCTACATTGACTCTGCAGCCTTACGTTGTAATTTAGTCCACAGAGACCTCGATGACCTCTTTTTCCTATGTATCTATGCCACAACTTTATCAAGTAGTCTGAACTCTTTGAGACATAAATATGGAAGAACTTTTTTTTTTTTTTAGTAAGTTCTTTGCAGTACTTTGTCATGTATTCAGTTCCTATAATTCAGTATAATTTGGAGTAGAGCTCACTAATTTATATTCACTTCTGATAATATAACTTGAACCAGTTCATTTTAAAAAGTCCAGTTTTATGTCTAATTGAAAAATTATTTTCTCATACTCTAGAAGGCTAAAAGTCCAAATTCAAGGGTGTAGTCTAGGGAAGCCTTTCTTTCCCTGTTGGCCTGAGAGAAAGTCCTAGTCATCTCTCTTCCCAAGTTCAGGTGTTTCTTGGCAGAGGACTTCTGAGTCCAAAGGGCATGATATTCTATTTGTTCTTGTTTCTTAGTGATAAGAAGTCCTCATGTCTGCCTGCTTGTCTTTCTCTTTTATGCATCAAAAGAGACAAGAGATTGTTTTAAAATAATCCACTCTTGTAGACTGGGTCCCATCACATTAACAGAGCCAAAAACCCAAAAACTAAACCCACTGCCATTGAGACAATACAGACTCATAGTGACCTATACAGCAGAGTAGAATTGCCCCATAGAGTTTCCAAGAAATGACTGGTGGATTTGAACTGCTGACCGTTTGGTTAGAAGACTTAACACTTAACCACTACACCACCAAATCAACATAACTGCCACGCATTTCACCTTGTTAGCATCATACAGATGCAATTTACTGTACATAGGAAAACCTACCAGAAGATGAAATGGTGAACAATCAATAATGACAATAATGGCCCTGCTAAAGTGATACACATATTTTTGGAAGACACAATACAACTCATGAAAAATGGGCTCAGGCATAGCAATGACTGTTAGGATGGTGTGGGACTGAGCAGTGTTTAGCTCTGTGGTACCTTGGGTCACTGTTATGGGTTGAATTGTGTCCCCCCAAAAATGTCTGTGTTGATTTGACCTGGCTCTGAGTCCCAATATGTTGCCCTTCCTTCCATGTGTGGTGAATTCTGCCTCTGTGTGATTGATGATGGAAAATAGGCAAAAGTTGTGTTATTGCGGCGGGTCTCAAGCTATAAGCTTGTAGAATATAAGGGAGGGAAGTGAGTAGAACAAGTTGGGAACCTCATACCACTGAAAGAAGCACCGAGAGCAGAGCATGTCACTGGGACCCGAGGTTCCTGTGCCAAGATGCTTTCACTGAATTTGGACTCAGCCTACCGGACTGTGATAAATTCTCTTACAGAATGGACTTACAATCTGTAAATGAATTTGCAGCTTACCAGATTATCTGAATAAAAGCTTCTCCTCATGAAACCTTCCACTTGTGGCATTTTCTGTTAGAGCAGTACCAGGTGACCAAGACAGTCACTATGAGTCAGGAAGGACTCAATGACATAGCAACAGCATCCCTTGACCTTCAATTATGCTTCTTGTCATTTACCCAAAAAGAATAAAAATACACGTCAAAAAAAGAAAACTAAACTACATAAGAATGGTAAAAGAACATTTATGTACTTATACATGATAGTCAAACACTGGATGCAATTCAGATATTCAGTGGCTGGTGAAAAGGTAAATCAACGGTTATCTACTTATACAGGTAATCTACTATTGATTCCTCATAGCACTCAGGTAAGGATACTTCAGAAGGCTCTGAGGATGCTCCTCCTCAGTAGAAAATTGCTGAAATGAAGAAGACTCTTACAACAAACACTATGACCTCTAAGCTGAGGGACAATACCTCTGGTTACCACCTGCTGCTATACTGCTATACAGACAGGAAGATTGGGGTGATGTTTGGTGGCATAGACTTAGTTCTGAATCCTTAAAAAAAGAATTAGGGCAAGGTCTCTGACTTCCATTTTTAGAAACTTCTTGGCACCCTTATTGAGGTGTATGACATTGAACATACTCTCAGGTACAATCTGAGGGCAAGAACATTCTTTCAAATTTTGTGTATTGTACACACCCTCGTGCAGTAAGGAAAACTGTTATTATGCACAGGTTCTAAGTGAGGGGTGATTTTGCACCCTAGGGAATATTTGACAATGTTTGAAGACATTTGTGTTGTAACACATGGGGGGAGGTTTCTACTGCTATCTAGTAATCTAAAGAATAATTCTAAATATTCTACAAATTAGCCTCCCGTAACACAAACATATGTAGTCCGAAATGTAAATAGTGCCAGGTTTGAGAAATTCTGAGTTACAGGTTGTCTCTACTTCAGACTTTTATAGAGAAATTATAAATTCTGAAATCATCAGAAAACCATGGTCAGAAATATGGCAACTTGTATGGGTAAGCTTATGTGAAATAAACATTCCATGTAAGCAAGCTGTGGCTATTTACAGTGATCATAGGCATTGTCTTCTCAACCTTCACACATCAACTCATTTCAATAAGCTTGTATGGTTTTTGTGAGAAGTAATTACAAGTAGAAATGATAGCAAAACCATATTCCCAAAGGACAGTGAGGTACAGTAACCTAATGATGCAGATAGAATATCATTTAGTGCATTTTAAAAGAATTATGAAGAACATTGCCAATGACATTATGTTATGTCCTTTAGCACAAAACCCAGTCTTATAAGTATAAAAAAGAATCTTAGTTTCTTTAACTGATGCAAAGAAAAATATATGTTCGTAGTACATTTAAAATTAGGAAAACTGTATACTTATTCACATCATCATTTGTATAAATTCATTCCAAAAAGACACTTCTAGTTACATATTTTGAACAGTAGTAAGAAGTTTGGGAAGAGAATGTATATTCTAACACCCTTAGACCTGTCCACTTCCATAAATCAAATATCATTCCAGTTAATTATCACTTACTGAAAAATATATATATTCAAAGAATTTTTATACTGACAGATTTAGTAAATGTCACCTAAAACATGAATACATTCACTTATGTGACAAATATTTATTGAGCCTACTATGCATCATTCACTTGGCTAAACATTAAGGCAAAGCAATAGATCGAAAGGTAATGCCCATATGACCATAACATTCTACTGTTACATTATTGAACGTTAGAATTAGATCCCGGGTAGTAAAAATGGTTAAGTGCTTGATACATCATAAGACAGGCCTGGAGTTCTTCTGAAAGGTAACAGCCTTGAGAACCCTATGGAGTGGCTCTAGTGTGTGCACATGTGGGGTTGCCTTAAATAGGAATGGACTGGATTGCAATTAACAACAGCAATCGTTTTAGTGAATAAAAATCCCACACTGCTATCGAGTGGATTTCAACTCAGAGTGGCCCTACGTTGAGGCAAATGGAGCCACACTCGCTAATTCCACCCACACCAAAATTACATCGTGTAGCACTTCTACACACTGTTTGTAATTTTGTAAGATCACTGGGAATAGCAAATTGTAACACAAATATCATATTTGTAGATAAATAAAGCAAGCCAAGTCACGATGGTGCAATTATTAGCAGTTCAGCTGCTAACCAAAACGCTGGCAGTGCTTATCAATCAAGCATTCCATAGAAACTCTACGGGGCAGTTCTCTGTTCCCTCGGGTTGCTATGATTTCGAATCCACTGCACAACAACGGTTTTCAATGTTTGCCAAACGCTCCCATATCCCACCCTCCCCAGAGAGCTATTTTCATTAGGGTTCTATGCTAATTTTTTTTTTTTTTTTTTTGAAATTGTAGCACTTACGAAAACGCTTCAAAGAGCAAGAGAACAATTGGCAAACAAAGGTATAAGGAGTGCCAGCTGTGCAAAAATTCATTGCATGCTTCACATGATAAAATGATCATCTTATCTTTTAGCTTTACACTGAAATTAAGTTTCAAAATTATTGTCTAGTTTGTGCATACGACACATACGGAGTACTGTGCATTAAGTTCTCAAACTCATCCTAGAAAAAGTGCCACATATTTCGTTGCGAATATCACTACAGTCAACTTCGAAGTCCTCCTCTTGAGAAGCTATGTCCCGAAGCCAGTGCCTAGTCCACCCTTCGAAGCAATTTTGGAGCTTTTCCTCTGGAATGGCCATTAGAGCTGTCATATTGCCTGTGACATCCTGAATGTCGTCAAAATGACTTCCTTTTAACGTATTCATTATCTTCAGGTAAAGAAAAAAGTCATTGGGGGCTAGATCAGGTGAGTACGGAGGGTGTTCCAATACAGTTATTTGTTTACTGACTAAAAACTTCCTCACAGCTATGCAATTAAGTTCGCAAACTTAACACCTTGCTGCCATGTGCAACGGCCATCCCAAGAAAGAGTCCCAAAATTGTTTTGAAGGACGGACTAGGTGCTGCCATCATGCATAGCTTCCCAAGGGTGGTGCTTTGAAGACGACTGTAGTGATACTCGGTAATGAGGTGTGTCATACTTAGAACAAATTAAGTTTGCGGACTTAATTGTCAGGCCCGGTGTCTACGTCTGTGTGTCTGTGTCTGTGTCTGTGTATACATATGTGAAGTATACACGTATATGCATGCATACATATATAAGGTCATATATTATATGTTAAAATGTACCTTGAAAACTGTACCTAGAATACAAGGTATTAAGGAAATTGAGTATATGCATCGAGATTTCTACTTTTAAGGCCATATTTGATTTCTAGCCCAGATTTGAATTGATTGAAACTTGTTACCATCTGTTTATTATTTGTTGGCCAAAATTAAGGAAACTGATGTAGCATCCCAGCTTACCCATCAATAAATCAGGTCATATTTAAAAAGAAATGATTGCTATTAAATTGAAACTAATTGAGACCGCTTTTGATATAAGTATCAGATTGAGCAATTGTTGGATAACATTAATAAATCAGGAAGACGGTTTACATGTCACTTTTAGGGTTAGATACAATAAAAACGTCACAAAATTTCTGCTTGGTAATTTCAACATCATTTTAGAAAAAAATTTTTTTTTCCAAGCATTACAAATAGACACACACAGACATGTGTGTGTATGTGTGCATAGGTATTTCAAAGTTTCACCAGACAGATGAAGTGCTTGAGACATCCTTAAAGTCTGTCATTCATGCTAGCCTCTGACGTTATAGTACATGTCAGTGTACAATTCACAATATGTGGCCTCAGGGCAAGAAATACAGAATCCTTTCTGTCTAAAACTTGGTATACCAGCAACAGGAACAAGGAAATTAAATGCAGAAAACTGTACTACTAATCTAGATGCAAGCATAAGCGAGAAGACATTGTGCTGGTGGCATTTTGTTTATTCACTTAATCAGTATATTTGAGTGCATCATATTTGATGTCAACCGTCAACACTAGTTTATCACCATTCCGTTCTCCAACATATTTTCCAGAAACACACACATATACATGAATGTATGTATGTATGTATGTTTCTAGAAAATATTTTGGTGAATGGTGAGGATGATGAGGAATCCTTGTAAAGCAGAAAGTAAGCTAAATTATGTTTTAAAAATTATTATTTTTCTTTTTTTATTATGACTGAGTGAAAATGTACATTCTCATATAAATTTATATGACCACCTATATGCAGTCCACTGCTCTCCCTGTCTGGTGACAGCACACTATTCCTCTGTGCTCCATCCATGTCTCATCCTCCCAACAGTCTCCTTTCCCCTCCTCTCCACCCACTCTCCTTCCTCCAGCCAGAGGGCAGCAGGATGATATCCTATAGACGCATAGAACCATAAAGTGCATCCAATATATGGTCACTCTGCATCGCCAAGTCCAACCCATTCGTGTCCAAAGAGCCCCCAAATTATTCTTATATTTAAATTTATATTTAAAAATTATTCATATATATATAAATATAGTAAGTCAGTTCTATAACACTGTATATATTTCTTTTCTTTCTATGGGCACTGTTGTATTTTTTTCAGTTAGTAAGCGGTCGTATGGAATATTTACTGGGTAATATTGGTCAAGGAATGTTTGGAGCAGATGATGTGATGTAATACCCGTACCTTCCCCTAAGACTAAAGGATTTGTGAGAGACCTAATAGGAAAAGCCCTCATCTGCCAGTCTTCGCTGAAAATAACACAAAGCCCAAACCGATTGCTGTCGAGACAGGTCCAACTCATAGGAACCCTATAGGTCAGAGTAGAACTGCCTCATAGAGTTTCCAAGGAGCACCTAGCTGATTTGAACTGCCGACCTGTTGGTTAGCAGCTATAGCACTTAACCCACTACACCACCAGGGTTTCCTCTATGAGAATAGCCAAGTTATATCCAGTTACTGGTTTAACATGGAGTTGTAAGTTTCTGGGGCCCTGCTTGACACAGCAACTCTGAAATGCCTTTCGATCTTTTAAACTCCTTTAAGGCTGGATGAAACTTCCACTGACTGCATGACAGACAACATTCTCTTTGTTTGCTCCTGTTTCTTTTCTCTGTTTCCCCTTGTGTTGGTCCCAGAAACATTCCCCCATAAACTCCCTGCACACTAATCTCCACCTCAGAGTTAACATCCTAGGGAACTCTGCGTCTGAGTTAGTGATCCATACAGCCAAAAACCATCACTTCTTAATCCTCTCTCATGTTCTCCTGTGTCTGATCTGTCTACCTTGTGTTGGTCATGCCTCTTCTAAGTCATTTAAGAATATATTTCTTGGAGAAATGTTTAGACTCATAACAGATAGTGAAAGTTGCTTAACTAATGATAACACATCCATAGGAGGAAGACAAAAATCAAAGACATGTATCAGAGTGGATGTGAAAATAATGAGTTTATTGTGTCTGGGGTATCCTTCAAAAAATCATTGAATAACCAGTGAGTAAAAAGACAAAAACAAGCAAAAAGACAAAACAGAACAATAATAATAATAATAATAAAATAGCAACTAGAGATTTATGGCAATCTTTTCATAATAAAGAACGTAAGGAAAATCAATGAAACTTGAGAGTAGCAGCTAATAAGTATAAGGAGGATAGCCGAGACAGGCCACATATAGAAGAACACCAGGAATCTAAGAATTTTGAAAAGAAACCGATGGACCATGATGTGATAGGACCATTCCAGCATTCTAATAGCCAGACAAGTGCCATCGAGTCACCAAACCAAAAAACCCAGTTCCACTGAGTTGATTCTGACTCATAGCGACCCTATAGGTCAGAGTAGAACTGCCCCACACAGTTTCCAAAGAGCACCTAGTGAGTTTGAACTGCTATCGTTTTAGCTAGCGTCCATAGCTCTTAACACCACACCATCAGGGTTTCCTAGATTATACTACAGTAATCCCCAATTTCAATGGTGCAGCTAGCACTCTGACAGTTCTAGGATTGTGTCACAGGCCTTAAAGAATATTTACCTTTGTTGAATAACTACTTTAAAAGAAGCTTGAAATTGGGGATACAAGGATCAACACAGTACGGCATCTGCCTTTCTGAAAGCCTGAGTTTTACATAAGGTACACAATCCTTTCAGCATTAGGAAGTATTAACCTTTCTTAGAAAGCTAGTTTATCTTTAATACATATCCATATCTTTGTGCAGAGTCAGTGTGGTAAAAATGACTAAGCATATTAAAACTTTCTGTTATAGTACAGTACACTGAGTTTACGAGGCTCTCTTCACTAATGATAGCAATGAATACTGCCAAGTTAGTGAAAATGTTTTTTTCCAAATGCACCATCGGAATTCTTGACAGAGTACTGGCAGCTGGAAACTTAGTTGTTACATTTAAAAAGTACTCTCGAGCCTCTAATCTGATTAGTCTGTCCAAAGTTATGTTAGCTAACAAAAAGGTATAGAACGTTTTGGTTATGTAAGATTTTTTCTTTCATTTTTAGAACAGCACTTGTTTTAAAATTGAATTATCAGCATTATCATATTGTGCATCAATCACATCAGTCCCTGATATTTTCATTTAGATATCCAAATTAATTTAATATTAATTGGTTGAGTTTTATTCATTTTTCTCAAAACTCCTAAACCTGTGAACTCTTAGGCTTTCTTTTTCATTCAGCATTACAAAACCAACACATAGAACAGTGTTTGGTAGCAATGCAGCATTCTCTGAATTTTACTGAACACACGAACAGACACACAAATAAAGGAATTCTTTCAGAATGTACCCCTGTCACTTGTACAATGCATATATTTTCTTGCTAATGAAATAATTAATTTCAATAGTGCATATGGGGGCAGAAAAATAGTAAATTTGGGCCAGAAAAATAATTAAGTAAACTTGGGTTAGAAAAAAAAAGATTAAAAAGCAAAATTTGTCTACCAAATGTGAAGACATATCTTTAGGCAAGGGTTGAGCTGAAAGAATCTCATTTGATTACATCACACATGTGCACGCGTTTCATGCTGAAGGTTTAAAAAGGTTTCAGTTTTAGTATGAGCCTAGATATAGATAGACAGACGTAGTTATAGATCTATCTACCTATCTACCTACCTATCCACCCAGCCACCCATAAATCCATCCTCACACCTATCACCGCACACCATCTGTAGTAACATCTTAGCAAAATTTGTTTATATAACATGTGTTTCCTTTTTTAAATTACAAAGCCTGCCTACAACTGATATAAACCCAAACCCAAACCTACTGTTTTGGGTTTAGTTCCACTCTACAGCAATCCTATAGGATAGAGTAAAAATGCCCATAGGGTTTCCAAGGTTGTGTTGCCCAATATGTGGATCCATGCCCTGGAGCAGGCAAACCAGTGAAACATACTCCAAGTTAGAAAGAAAGAGGAAGATGGTTTATTAGGAGGTATGATACCACTAAAGACTCAACAGCAACACAGGCTGTTTTCCATGTAGTCTCAAAAGACAGTTTTTACATCAGAGTTTATATATCATTTTGGCAAGGAATACTTCATATTTTTAAGCACATAGCCCACAGATAATTGTATATATCACAAAATAACTACAAGAAACTCTTTATTAAACTACAGATATGTATGTCATACACCTGGACTCAAATTTGCATGTTTGTAGCAGGAATAGACAAAATTTACGTAAAAATTCCTCAGCCAGTGAAACTAGCCTGCCAAGTTCACTCTGACTGAGATAAGGAATAAGAAAGAAAGCTGTGGAGAAACAAAATGCCAGGCAGCCTTCCTGGCTGCTATTGACCAGGCTGATGGCCATTTCTCAGGAGAGCAAAGAAGAGGAGGGAGCTCCAGGCCACAGGAGCTGAGCGGGGGCCCTGTGACCCTTTGGAAAGAGGCCAGTGGAGAGGCTCCAGTAGCTGGTGCACTAAAAATATTTAGAGACTTATTGAGAGTATTGTTATTGCGTTAGTTAAGTGAAGCTCTCAATTACCTATTTTGAAAAGAAGAAAACACGTTGCAAAGTCTTAGAGTTACAGTTGTAATCACTACAGAAACAGACTGCTACATCTTTCTCCTGCCAAGTGGCTGGTGGATTCGAACCACTAGCATACTTAATTAACAGCCAAGAGCTTTAACCATTACCCCATCAACTGATAGAATTTTCTCTTAGAGAGGGAAATTTTTTAACTGAACAAATCTTCCTGGCTGGAGATGCTTGAAAAACTATTTTACAACACAAGTGAATAAATCAAAGTCCAGAAGCATGGTTTATCTGGGCAATGTAAAAGAAAAGAATCATTGGCTTTGACACATGTCCCCTGACTTAACAAGGTCAAGACAGCAATAGCACTGAGGAGGATAAATCACACTTGGTAAAAGGCCTTAAATAAACAGTTTGAGAACCAGAGTTCAGAGGTTAGTCCTCAAGTTCACAAGTTCCAGTATTTACATTTTTCACTGATCCCAGAGTTTATCAAGAGCTCATAGATACATTTAAAATAACTAAATTCAAAGGTGAATTACTGTATATGTAAATCAAAATGCCAACTGCTTGTATTTCGCTTAATTGTATATATCTGTTAAATCAAGTATGCATTTCTAGTCTATCACTGCAAAAAGAATCAAGAACTATTAATTAAGTTTGGGCAGTATTGCAATAATTTACCCATGACAGGCAAAAGAATAATTAGCTTCCTTTGACTCCTAAACTAGACAATATCTCTCTAGTGATCATGATTCTGGTCCCTAGCCATTTGGCAAGCCAAGACAGAAAATAGCTTTGAATTCTACCCCACTGCATCTTTTAAGACTCTTGGTTGGCTGTCTCATCCCTACGTCTTTCTCTCTTTCTTTCACTGTAGTAAATAAACATATACATATAAAACAGAATATTTGCAATTTCAGCATTTTTTACATGTGCAATTCAGTGACATTAATTACATTTGTCACATTGTGTCACTGTCCTGACTGTCTTGCGTATTTTGTATCACCCTTAGTAGAAGCCTAGCCCGTAAGCAGCTGGCTTCCTCTTCTCCTATCCCTTCTGCCCCTGGTGTTACGTTAGATGCTGTGCAGTGGATTTTTAACTCACAGCAACCCTGTATGACAAAGCAGAACTGTTGCACAGAGGTTTTAAGGCCATACTCTTACGAGAGCAGATTGCCAGGCTTTCTTCCTGCAGAGCCATTGCGTGTGTTCAAACTACTGTCCTCTGAGTTAGCAGCCAAGCGTTTAATCATTATTCAGCCAGGTCTCCTCCTGTCTCTGATAGCCGCAAAGAAATCTACTTTCTATACAGTTGCCTACTCTAGACATGTCATGTAAACGGGATGATGTAGTATTTGTCCCTTTATTTTGTTTGGCTTATGTCACCCAGCATAATGTTTTCAAGGTCCATCCTTGTAACACGTACCAGGCTTCATTTGTCTTTATGGCAGAGTATTAATTAGGACTGATACCTTGCTAGGAATTATTTTTCCTGCTTTTCCATAACTATCCAGGGCCATAAGATACTCTTCCTATGTATCTGATTTTATTTATTTCACTCTCAAATGCTAAACATAATTTAATATTCTGAGATACCTTCAGGTATAAATTTCTCAGTGTAGTTTTATACAGTCATGGCCTCTGTAGTGGCCTCTACTTGAAATCACAGGCTTTCAACAGATACATGGATTCTCATCTAGTGAGAATGATTTAAACCTTTGTTACTGTGCTACTCCATAGAGATTTATTTTGGATTTCCTGCAGCTCTGAACTTGTTTTTGGTCTAGTATGTTTTCTTGTTATTTGAGGACTTATTCTGATATTTCTGTTACACTGTTAGTACTTTGTGGGTAGAGACTTTTTTTTTGTAAATCTATACCTGTACCACAAGCAGAGATTTTCACTACATAGTGGGATGAACAGAAAAGATAATTAAATGGAATATTTTAAAATTTGCATTGATGCATGGAAAAAGTACATTTATGATCCTTTCTAAATTTAATTTTCCTAAATCTAAACAACAACAAAGACTCACTTTTACATTTCTTATCATTTTATATGGAAAATACACTGTAAATGAACAATTTGAATCATTACAGTAAATTATGCCACCCAACATTTATGAATAAAATACATGACAATGGTTGATTACTGCTAACACAAGGAATAAATCAACCAAATAGCTAGAATAAAATGCTTCATAATACATGTACATTTATCCTTTAACAATTTTAAGGTAACTTGTCATATAAGTAAAGACAATTCTGACATTTAAACAAATCCATGCAAGTAAATTCTTAATGAAAAGTAAAAAGAAAATTAAAACATGACCTTGTAAGTAGATACTGTGAAAGTCCTATGAACAGCAGTACTTCTTT
Organism: Heterohyrax brucei; assembly: GCA_028571685.1. Lineage (NCBI taxonomy): Eukaryota > Metazoa > Chordata > Mammalia > Hyracoidea > Procaviidae > Heterohyrax > Heterohyrax brucei. The sequence goes on from CM053155.1 coordinate 48,842,250, forward strand.
TCAGATTCTAGGTACACAGGGCAGAGAAACCAATTTTCTACTTTCCTGTAGAAGCGGCAGTAAATTGAAATTCACAACGAGCTGAAAAGAACAAGCAGCAGGTCAATGAGACCTCCTGATAACAGGAAACCAAATAAAAACCAGTGGGTGCAATTAAGATCATTGAAATTTCAAGGGAACAGTGTGTATCTTTAAATAAACAAATCAATAAATGGTCCTTATTCTGTGAGTTTGTATTGCTTCTGACTGAGCTGAAATGATCTAAGATATCAGATCGCTTAACTGTATGTTTTAAGCCATTTTATTTTCCTAACTCAAACTGAGCTACAAATCAATAGAAAATCTTTGTAATGTTTTTCTAACAGAAAGCTCAGTATCTACTGTGTTAACTTGTGAACTTTCAGAAATATAATTCAAGTTTACATTAAAGTTTAGCTTCTACTGGAACCCTCGCAGACAGACAGTGAAGTTCATGACAACACCGTCCCAAACACGCCTGCATCAGTGATTTCCTCTGAGGAACAAATCAAAGAATTAACATTTATGCCATCCACCATCCATAAATGACTTACACTTCCCAAGCTCTAGTTTTCAATATTTTCTTAGACCAGACTTTGAAAGAAAGCATAAATTTAAGCTGAATGTGCTTCTGGCCCATCTGAGGTTTTATTGTTTATAATTATATTTGGTATTTAAGCATATGTTTTGTTAGACGTGACTATTGCAGTGGAGTTCTCCTTTTTTATTCAAAGGTTATTTAAAAATGAAAAATAATCTATGTAATAAAGGAAACATTGATATATCAAGTAATCTTTTCAAAAACTTCCTCTTCTAAATTAAAGAATAAGAAGTGTTCTTAACACCCTTTTAAAGTAAATGCATATATAAGGGACGAAAAATTGACCTTCTGTAAATGTAGCCAAACAGTTTCTTCTGAAGTTCGTACCGATTTTCTACATAGCAAAAGAAAAGGGAAGTTTGAGGGAAAAAAGTAAGTAAATATCTCTGAAGACTGTATTAGTAATACAAAAATTGAAACAAGCTCAAATGTATCTATTAGCATGAAATCTTTCATAGGGAATTTTGGATTAAATTCTTCAAAGGTTCAAGGTTAATAACATCAATAAACTAGGCATGTAAATATAAAGACAGGTAAAAAAGAAAATGTCTGCAATTAAACAGCATGTAAGAGAGCAAATGTTCAATACAGTAAACCCCAGGTAACTGCTTAAATTATACAGTCCTCATTATACAATAGACTCATGACGACCCTAGGGGCCAGGGTAGAACTGACCCCCAGAGTATTCAAGGAGTGTCTGGTGGATTTGAACTACCGACCTTGTGGTTAGCAGTGGTAGCACTTAACCCATGAGTTGGACCTGATTCGACTGTACTTGGGCATACAATAGAAACTTATCAGTGTAAATACTGTTTTCCTTCATGTGTCTTTTTTTTAAGATTTTACATTATGAAAATTTTCAATTGTTAGAAGACAGAAAATCATAAACATATTTTTACATAAATAACGCACATCTATGTTTGTTTGCCAGCCATCCCCTTTCCCCTGGAGGAATTTTTGTCAAACTTTTATGGTAATTTTTTTATAACAACATGTAAAAAGCATTGGCATAGCCATGTTTGTGAAAATACTTCAGAGGTAGGGAACAACTGAAACAATTGAAAAATTATGTGTCATTTGCACAAAACTTTGGTAACAAATATTCATAACTTGTAATCCAGTCTGCATTGGGCAATGTTAATATTTTGTCATATTTTTTCATCTATTTTCCTGAAGAATTTTTATATATGCTACATATGTCACAAGCATCTTGGTATTTGTCCTCTAAGTATTTTAGAGTGCAACTCCAAAAATATTATTATTCTAAATAGTCACAACACAATTTTCCATAGGAGACAAAGTTAAGATCAGTCCTTTAATATCAAGGCTGGTAGTTCAAAAATATCAAGAGTGCCTCAGATGAAAGACATGCTAAAAGGTCACAAGCTTGAAAACCCTCTGCCGCAGTTCTGCGCCGTGGAATCGTCATGAGTTCTTCAGCTAACAGCAACCAGATGCAACGATCATAAACACCCCACTGACGTTTGAATTTTCCCAGCTGTGACAAAATGTCTTTTTAGTCCATTTGTTCTACTTAGTAGCCAATCAGGAGCTATAAGTGTTAGTTATTGTTATTTGTCTTATATTTCCTCTTTGGTACTTTCTCCTTGTCCCCACCACCGACATACTCAGTGAAGAGTTCAGACAAACTCTCCTTCAGAATGTGCCATTTTCTGGGTCTGTTGTACCGTGAAAAGATTACTTTAGAGGTTGGCCAAGCCACAAAACTGGAAATTTAGGTGATAAGGGCTTAGTAAATTAGGACTAGAAAAATTATTCCTGGAGCGGCCACTATCCCACTTTGTATCTGGATGTTGGTTATATGTGACTGTTCACTTTGTGAAGATGAATAAAGCTGTGAAATCTTAATTAAAAATTGTTTTTCTTTTTTATGTTTTGCTTTAGACAGAAGAAAGGAATAACACAAAGTGGCATTTATTATCATATCATGACACAGATAACACTTATCCAGATACTGTTGCTAAGAATGATCACATAAAATCATGACAGACATAACTCTCCTGTGGGAAGTTTTGGGTTCCCCCGACCCCAGCTAAAAACAGATAATAATTAGTAGTGTGATGCTTTGCTGCCATGAAAATCCAGTTAATTATTAACCTTCCAACAAATGATTTGTGTAACCACTGGTATTCCTTGCCTAAATCTTTTCAATCAGTTCTTTTGCTAGTATAACAAGATAGTGTTTATCTTTCTGTAATGGCTCAGAGTTCATGTAATCAAATGTTATATTTACACATATGGATCAATAGATAGAAAGATAAATACTTACATATATGATTGATCTGACTCGATGGCACTTGGCGGCTTGGCTACATATGATACGTGCTGGCTTTTTTGAGGACAAGGAACCCTGCTATGGTGTTCATTTGTAGCAGAGCAGTGATAAAAGTATTATAGAATGGAAATTCCTGGGAAATGCCTGGGTCAGAGTGAAAAAGCCCAGAAGGCAAATGGTAATAGTGTACATGCTTTTATTAGTTGATAACCTCAGCTATGTCCTACAAGTGGAACATCTGCTGAGATGCTCAGCGAAGGAGTAATTAATTACTGTTAACATAAAAAATAAGTATCCTCTCTTGCCAGCAGAGAGGAAGATAAGAAGTCAGTCTTTTAAGGAAACTCCTAAACACCACTAGAATTCTCAATCGCTTTCTATCTGCCTGTATTCTTTCCTTTCATATGAACCACATTTTTCAGTGATACTTAAAAAGGAATTAATGTCATTCTGTACCGTAGGAATGCAGAAAAGAGAGGAACTGACGGTACCGGAAAGATGAGGAAGAGTGTCGTAGTGGAAGTCAAATGTCCAGAAATGGATAGACGTCAGCAGAAATACAGGGAAAAAATACATAAAAACAAAAAGAGAGAGAAACATCAAAACAGAGAGGTAAAGGAGAAAGATAACGTGCAATAAAGAAAGGCAAGAGAAACAATTGAAAGAGAGAACCAAACTTCGCTTGTCTTAGTATCATGTTCCTCCCCTCTCAAACATCATACCTTTAACTGCAAAGAAGAAGAGCTGACAAAGCTCAGTGTGTTCCTGCTAAGATTGCTTTAGGGAAGATGAGATGCTGGGACTCCAAAATGGTCTTGTGTCCCCAAAAGCAGCACCCCCACCACTTCTCCCTCATTCTGCTGTTATCCCCATCAGTGCACACTGCCATTTCAATACAGCCTGCAATGAAGACTCTGACCACTGACTACATCTCACCTAAATTAATTTATGGTTGTATCAATCATCAGCAAAAATATAAATTTCTCAAGTGACCTCAGGTGTCAACTCTCTGACTGTTCACTTGGAATTTACAGCCCATTATCAGAAAACATCTCCTAGATCTTCATTTGCTTCTGTGGGTATTCAGGTACAGCCTTCTCAACTGTCTCTTTAACACACTTGTCTTACTGGAAACAATAAAATTGCTTTGTTCCATACTGCTTCCTACAGCATTATGTACCTTTCTCTTTAAACATTGTAGGTTTGACATTTTAACCGCTAGATTTTCCCATCCACCACGCTTCTTTGTTGTAGTTATCTACAGACGCTGGCTCACTCTACTTACTCTTTCAAAATTGAAGCTTCTGATTTGACTTCTACCATTGCTCTGTCATAGTTCTTGGCAATAGCAATTTTATAGGTAAGTTTTTCATATCCTGCCTCCCAATAGTTAGACCTTCACTCCCAAGTTGACCTTTTTATTCACAACATCTCTAACAATCACACATGGTGATACCATGGAAACCCTGGTGACATAGTGGGTACGTGCTACACCTGCTAACGAAAAGGTCGGCAGTTCAGATCCACCAGGTACTCCTTGGAAACTCTATTGGGCAGCTCTACTCTGACCTATAGGGTTGTTATGAGTCAAATTTGACTTGATGGCAGTAGGTTTGGTTTTTCGTTTTTCAGTAAACTCAATGTCATGTCTTTCACCATCAATCCATCTTCAAACTTTTTAGCTTATGTCCTCTACTACTTTGGTTCTAATGCTTCACCCTACATAGTCCACGTTCATTAACCTCTCTTCCTCTTCAAATAATTATTTCAAACTTTCTCTCACCTCAAACATCCACCTCACTTAACTATGCTCTGAAGATTTACTTCACATTTCCCTCAAAAATTAGAAACATTTAGTGGAAAACTTCTACTCACTCCCAGCATTTCTTCCAACCAGTCTAAATGCTTCGCTTCTCCCTCCTATTCCTGTAAACTCTCCATGACACCATCTGAGGCCAAATTTGTCAACACACATTCTCCTTGGACCTCTTAACAATTCAGAGGACCACTCTGATGAGAACTCCTTTTCTCTGGAATCATTCATTTCTCCTTTGCCAACTGCTTCTCATCAACATGCAAATATGCTAACATTTCTCTCACTAAAAAATAAAAACAAAAACTAAGTTTGAACTTTATACTGTCTTTCACCTGCTATGCAAATTTATGGTTTGCTGCTTATTTTTTAAAATGTAAGAGCTCCTCGAAAGTGTCTTCTGCATTTATTCTCTACTAGTCTTCTCCGCCAACACTCTCACCCCACGGCCCGTTGATCTTTTTTTCTCCAAAATCACCATTAACTTATATTTTCCTACATCTAGCGGTGAGTCTCAGTCCCCAGTCCACTTCACCCACCCACTTCACGTCTGTTTGACACAGCTGACAACTGATTTTTCTTGGTCACTCTCTTGCCTTGACTGAGAAAATCTTCTCTATTGATCATCCTCCTGCCTAGCTGGCTCTTCTTTTTTGGGTTCTGTTGCTGCTCCTTCATCTGCCTGAGCATCAGTATTAGAATGCATGGGGGTAGTCCACACATGCATCTGGTCTTCAGTTCCACCTACTTGTTGGGACTACTAGTTTATTGACTTTAAAATCTTATCCCTACTCATGATTTCCGTGTTTATTTCATCCTTATAGCCTATTCTAGAGATGCTGATGGCCTAGTGGTTAAGTGCTATGGCTGCTAACAAATCTGCCAGGTGCTCTATGAGGCAGTTGTACCCTGAACTATGGGGTTGCTATGAGTTGGAACTGACTCAGTGGCAGTGGGTTTGGTGTTTGGATTTTTACTCTATTCTAAACACTTCACCCAGAGCTTTTAATCTAGGTTGTATTATATGCTACTCCTTTCTCAGATTTCTTAATTGATTTCCTATCATCTCATCCAGAGACAATAGGTCTGATGATATCCTATACTACTCTACCGAATCTGGCGGTCTCAGTTCCCCTCTGATCACATCACCAATTCTGCTCTTTGTTTACTGTACTTCAGACCCACAGTCTTTGGCTGGTTCTTACTTACCCAGCAGGGTATCATTTCATGATTTTTGTATTTTCTCTTTTCTTTGTCTGTAATGGTCTTTTCCAGATACTTCAAGCTGAATCATGACATCTAAATGAGCTCAAAAATTACCTTCTCAATGATGCTTTTCTTGAACACTATTTACAAAACATAACAGGTAGTAACACCTACCTATTTTACACAGTTTTATTTTTCACCTTCTGAGCAGTAGTTAAGAGGTCAGGCTGCTAACCTAAAGGTCAGCAGTTTAAATCCATCAGATGCTCCTGTGGAGCCATTCTCCTCTGTCCTATACAGTCACTATGAGTTGGAAGCAACTTAATGGCAATGGGTTTGGATTTTTGGTGTGTGTAATTTTTTCTTTGACTTCTTGTTAGAATCATACCATGAAAGTAGACTTTATTTGCTGATAAATTCTCAGAGCTTGTAGGAATATATGGCACATACTGTGTACACAATATATATTTACTGAAAGAATGTGAATGCAAAGAGGATTGGTGGAAGAATTTAGAAATTCTTGCTTTTGACTGAAAATAATTTTGGCTTCTGTAAACAATTTGCAGTTCTCACATATTTGTAAAATATTGACACAGAGCACCATTTTAGAATGATTAAACAACCAGGAGCGCTCCAGCAAATGATGTTACAGTAGAGGCTGTAGCAATTGGATGCAGTTAGAAAATTTTGCAATATTCATTGACTAAGTAGAGATAAATAAATAAGTAGATTATTTATATGTTAAAATATACAGGCAGAAAGACACTTCATATATTATTTTAGAAAACTGTCACTGAGTCTTTTGATAGCTAAACTAATGCATAATGTCTTGTGGGGTTTTACAAAATTATATTTTGTTTTCATAATCAACACGCAGAGTAAATTCTTCCTGAGATGTTTGAGGAGATTACTATCTCCCTGAATCCTGTTGTGGCTCAGGAGATTCAAAGCATTTGATAAAAAAACCTTCGAGTTAGCTTCCTTAACTGGTCTGCCAATGTAGCAGAAAATCTGTGATTTCTGCTAGCCTGTGCCCTGTTCACACTAGCTCTGTTTGACCCTTTCTCCTCTTTCCACCTGCATGGCCTCTATTTTAATTGGGTTTTCAGTTCTGACAGCAGACATCTGGTTCTCAGCCTGCCCATTAATCTGACGACTCCACTTCTTAAACTGATAGAGTCTAGAGTGCTTCAAAGGTCGATATTTAGATGAACCAACTGACAATCTTTTATTATATAAGGACTAGAGGGGTTCTATTTAAAAAGACAATAAAACTATTAGTGTCCTCAGTCATTAATGGACTTTTCCACACAAATGCAAATTGAACTTTTATGGATAAACAAACAAAATATATGTTTACATGTATTTTCATTGAATCATATTTTGAGCATATGGATTATGTGCTTTGGTGTCTGAATATTTATTCTGTGAAACATAACCCATTCTCCCTATGGATAGCTAATAAATGTAAATAAAACTGAGGTGAATGAAGTGCTTAGCTTCTCATGTTAAAGATTAGTAACATTTAAAAGTTTTGGGATGCTTTTTGTCCTCACTTGCAATCACACAAATTATCTATAGATAGTATTTCTTGAAAAAGACATTGGAACAAATAAATAACATTGGGTATTGGTTTCTTATGATGTTAATTGTCTTAAGAAAACACACATAGGTGCTTGCTAATTGCAATTTAACCTAGTAAGACTTACATAACACCCTGTATTCTGTCACACTCCTGTTTGTTACTTCTTCCTCAGGCTCAGCTCTGTCCTCTGTTAAAAACGTACCTTACCCTTAACAGTCTGGCACCTCCCTGGTAAGAACTTCACATTATGCCAAATAGCATTTCTAAAAATAGGATCATATAATGATGACATATCCTAGCTTAAACAACTCCCAGTGGCTCCTTTACACAGGTTTAAAATATGTGAAAATTCTTTTGATAAGTATTTGAGTCTCCCTCTTAGCTAGGCCAGTAAGTGTGTACTGAAACTTCCTAGAAGATTCCTAAATGGTTTATAGTGTTTTACACTAACACATATGCTGTTCCCGCTTACTGGAAAGCCCGGTTTGTTCTAGTTTAATTCGGATCATCTTTAAAATAACTTCCAGTGATCAACTCATTGGGAAAGCTTTCTCAGACCTTCCAATCTAACATAGGTGTTTCTCTTCTGTGCTCTGTCGGGTTCCTGGAACCCCCCTCCATCAGAGCACCTTATCTTATTCTGCTCCATTAAAAATGTTCACTTCCCTGCCTCGGACACGTAGCTGCTGTCCCCAAGCGCTAGCACATTAACAGGCACGTAGGAAACATTCCACAGATACGCCGACCAATTGAAGATCATAAATGTTGGATACTAAAGGAATAAATGAAAATATTGACAAAAATGTAAATAATAACCCTACTAATTTCGTAATATTTTGCTGCTTTTTGAATGGCAGTGTTACCTAGTAAGAACTTCATATAAATGTTCATTTACATGTTCAATCAACAAATATAAATCAGTACTACGAACGAAGCATTCTTATACTTACTAGGAATGCAGAACCTGTAAGGTGCCAGGTAATTTACTTTACCAAACTTACGTTTTAATAGGAGTTCCCACAGAGATGGGCAAAATTTTCAATAGTGTGATCTGTGGAGAACTCATTTGAGCAATACCGAAGGAGCTGGTAAGGCCGCTGTGCAGATACCTGGAGAAAACAGTCAGTCAGTCAAACCAACAACAGCAAAATATAGCGCACCTGCACTGAGTGCAAAATGTCCCTTATTGTGAACGGAGCAGAGTGATCAACTGGGGAGCTGTAGAAGACAAAGTCACAGGAAATAGCCAGGGGGTTCTTGGTCACTGCTGTCAAGTCAGCCCCTAACTCACTGCGGCCCCGTGTGCAAAGGACTGAAACACAGTAGACAATTCAGAAGAAGGCTTTATGTGGAAAGATAAAACAACTGACTTTCTTTCAGTAAGAAAAATACTATACAAATAAAATATAGTAGTTAAGTGTTATAGCTGCTAACCAGAACGCTGGCAATTCAACTCCACCAGGCTTTCTTTGGAGACTAGAAGACAGTTTTACTCTCGGCTACAGAGTCACTGTGACTCAGAATTGACTCAGTGGCAGTGGGTGGGTTTAATAATATATAATTCCTATTTACACAAGTGTTGGTGGTAACAATAATGAATCATCTTCTTAAAACGACAGTCATGCTGCTCTAATGCCTCTCATCATCCTATTGATCAGTGACAGATGAAACCATTTCAAATCCATAGTGTTTTTATTGGTTGATTTTCGGAAGTCAATTGCCAAGCCTTTCCTCCTAGTCTGGAAGCTCTGCCCAAACTTGTTCAGCATCATGACAACCTGTAAGCCTCCACTGATTAACAGATGCTATCTGTGATGAGAGATACTGCCCAGGTTCAACCTTGGGTCTCCTACATGGAGAGCAAGAATTCTCTCTTACCTGTTGGCATGAGGGCAGGGGCTTCATATCGTCTAAGACTTTCTAGGCCATTCTAAGAACTTAGCTTTCACTCTAGAAGAGACGGTAAACATTAGAGCAGAAGAGCAGCTTGACTGTCACTTTAGGAGGATCACTGTGCTTACTGGGTTACCATTGTTACTGATACCACCTCTTGTGTAAATAGGAATGTATATTTTATTAAACCCACACACTGCCGCTGAACCAATTCTGACTCACAGAGACCTTGTAGAACAGGGTGAAACTGTCCTATAGATAGTCTCCAAGAAATGCCTGGTAGATTTGAACTGCTGACGTTTTGGTTAGCAGCTGTAGCATTTAACCACTGTATGAGGACATTTTTTTCTTACTGTAAGGGAAAAGGTCAATTGTTTTATCTTGTCACTTAAAGCTGCTTCTGAATTTTCTACTACTTTACTTGTTGCACCTTCTGGGTTTCTTTCGATACTCATCTTCTGCTCCACTTCGCTCTGCATGTTAAGGTAGCCGGGTGCTAACTCCACCTTCCCTGATCTATTCTTTTCTCACTTCTATTTAGGTTGGTGCTTCAGAAGATGAGAAAGGAAGCGACTTTTCCTGCAAGGAGACATTGGGCAATGTCTGGAAATATTTTTGGTTGTCACAACTGAAGGAGAATCAGTGTCAATGACATTTAACAGGTGGAGAGCAGGGATGCTGCTAAACATCCTTTAAGGCTAAAGACCACCACCCCCCAAAAAATCCCCTCAAAATGTCAAAAGTGCTGAAATGGAGAAACTTTGCTTTGTACTTTATTTAATTTTCATGATATACTGACCCTAAATTTGAAATATCTTCCATATCCTGATGATTTCCACATTTGTCACTACCTTCACATATAATTTATTAACAAATAAGCATATCTAACAGACATTCCAAAGGTGATATATCTAAAATACGATTTCAAATTTTCTTCCTAAAACCTGGTCCTTTCTCAGCTTTCTCATCCCAATTAATGGATCTCTCACCTTTCTAGTTGCCCAAATTCTATACCTAAGAGTCATTCCTGATTACAATTTCTCTTACAGACTTCACATTCAAGGCAACAGTAAATGCTATTGGCTCTGCCTTTACAATATAGTATGATTCTACCTTATTCTTAAAACCACCAATGTTGCACATCTAACCTGAGCATCTGGACTAAGACAATATCTTCCTGCCTCTTGAATTCCATTCTTGTTGCCTGATAGTCAGCCAGCCATACAGCACCCAGAGAGAGTCTTTCAAAGTATAAATTGAATAATGTCCTTTGTTGGCTCAAAACTTAGCAGTAGCTTCCCAACTATCTCAGCATAAAGTTCAGTGCCTTACTGTGCTCTACAAGTCTTACCTGTTCTGGCCCCTGCTTATACACAGTCCTAATCTCTTACTTTATTGAAAATAACAAACTCAGAATTATTTCATGATATTCTTCACTTACTTTCTCTTCCAGGATTCTCTTCATTCAGAACATCCTCGTAAGTTACTCTCATTTTATCCAAGACTCTGCTCAAATGTTAGGTTAGTTCTTTCCTGAAAACTCTTTCTGAAAGAGCAGTCACCCATACCTAAACCATGTCCTTAACCTGTTTCATTTCTACTCCTTCTACTCACTTTCAAAAGCCCCAGTGTACATTTAATTGTTTGTTTACTTGTTTGCTGAGTCGTCGACAAGAATGTGAGCTTCCATTTCTCTTTTATTCAAAATATTCCCAGGACCCAGAATGGTTAAATTTTGGCTCATTATAGGACAGAATTTGTTGGAATAAATTAATGAACATCATTGTCTTTGAACCATTCTTGCTATAAAAATGAATTTTCTATATATGCCTTAGCTAAGAATGTTTCTTTGTTTTCCACCTTCCATAACTCATATCTAACACCTTCTCTGACTCAGTATGGATGATGGTTTTCTTTTATATCTTAGCCACTTGAAAAAGAGCAAGGTGGAAATGACTATTTATCCAAATAGTGAGCTCTTCCATTTCTCTCCCAAGGGATGGATCAGTAGTAAGTTCCAGAGAGCATTTTGGATACTATTCTATGAACTTCAAGCAGAAAATATTTTTTACTGCATTGTAGCAATTTCACTAAATAAGATCAAATTAAAATGTAATTATTCTTCAGCATAAAAAAACGGAGAAAAACTTTTTAATAAGGAATTGAATTTTCTTGTGATAGGCTGTAACATTTTAATTCTTCACTTTCCCTATAGAAATAATTCCTTGTGTGCTAGATACTTAGAATACCACATAATATAGTCTCAGCTTCAGAAAATTAATTGCAGGAATGGTGACTGGGAATAATAACATAGATAAAGGGTTATCAAGAAAAACATCTTTTTATGATTTATTAGAAGATATACATTGTAGCAAATTTTTTCAGAGAATACTCTCACTATCTTTCTGTTTCATAACAAATATGATGTAAAGTAAATTTGTAAGGGAAGGATGGGAGACAAATCAGTGAGAAGGGCAAGAATCCAAATATTCTGTAAATTTGGAAAATCTGATGATGCAAATCAGAGAGGGATTTTTCTTCCAGGTTCCAATTTTCTCAGTCTGCTGCCTGTTAAATGCAATAGTTCACTCATGAGGGGTAAAACTAAGAGGAGAAGGGAGATAGACTAAATTCAGATGCAAAAGTATCTCCAGGTATTACAAGACTTCCTGCAGAGGGATTAGGACATTAATCTATGTAGCTGAGACGACTGAATTTTCAGACTAAAGTTGCATAAGAAAATATTGTTGTCTATACACAATCTTCACATTTAAAATTAGAAATGTATGTGATAAAATATTTTCTGTCACTCTACTATCTTTATTTTAGTTGATTCAAAGAGTATTTGGGGGGTGTTTCTGGTTTTCTAGGAATGCTACAGATAAACAGAGTATTCACTAGGCAATTTTCTATGAAAACTAATTACTTGAGGAGATGCATGAAATTTTTCACTCACACATTAAGGTGTTACAACTGTCAAGAGCACTTGTATGGAAAAGAGAAGTGAAACATTTTCTCAAATGTTATTTAAGTGGAAGGAGGCAACATAGTTTTTAAATGCACTTATATTTATCAATACAGCAAATAGCATTGAGTTGTGCTATTGATAATACCAAGATTAATTTAAAATATAATAGAATCCACAAAGTAATAGGCAAATCTGAATAAATAAAATTCCTGACATAAACCATAAATAGAAGCTTAAAAATAAGATGAACTGGCAAAGATGTATTCTCTGCCCAAAGGAGTTTAACATGGCTATGAAACCATAACTTAGCATCTCTAACTCATACATACTCCAGCATCAATCCAATGCTCCAGAAAATTAAAAGGACATTTTGAAATCACTATAAAACATATCTCAAGTGATTCTGATCACGACCTATGGCTAAATAGGACAGGCTCTTGCTGAGTGGTAATATCCAAAAGGATACTGAAGCTCAAAGACTAGTTTTAAGAACCTCTGAGACTTATAAAATTGTGTTCACTTTCATTTTAGCTAGATTTGTCTAAAGACAGAAGAATTTGAAAACTTAGATGATTGTATGTCTACTGTTCTGTAGCTAATTGATTTTAAGAAATCACTTTCAGAGGGGCACATTTTTTGTGCTTGTAGACATTTATGACTTCCAAGAGAAGCTCAGATTACTCACAGATTGTGCTGGCCAACTTGTGTTGCTGTAACAGAAATATCACAAGCATGTGGCTATTGAGATTTATTCTCTCATAGTCTCTAGGCTACAAGAGCAAATTTAGAGGGCATCAGCTCCAAGGGAAGTCTTTCTCTCTCTGTGGGTTCTGGGGGAAGGTCTTCTCAGCATCTGCCACCCGCTTCCAGTGCTGCCTTCATGACGGCATGAGATCCCCGTGTCTCTCTGTTCACTTTTCTTTTTTTAATATCTCAAGAGACTGGTATAAGACTGTCTAATCTTGTAGACATAATCGATGTAACTGTCAGTAGTCTATCTCCTTATATCATAGTAATATTATTTACAGCGTGTAGGGAAATCACATCAGGTCACAGAATGATAGACAATCATACAAAACTGGGAGTCATGACCTAGACAAGTTGAGAGATATTTATGGTAGACAAAATTCAATCCATGACACTGAGATACAAAAGTAAGGTGAGTTGAGATCTGTGAATCAAATGCTTCACATGACTCTTGGAAGATTAAGATAGTTTAGAGTCTTAATTACTTAGTGCTTTGGTATCTGTTTGCCATACTCCCCACTAAGCAGGATCTACTGAGCACATGCAGGCACTGATTTTTCTGGGTCTATGATAGCATAAAAAATTAAATGAAAGAAAATAAAAACCCTGCCATAGTCTCTATTCTCGTGAAGTTTGCAGTCTACTGTAGGAGACCAATACTTATCAAAGAGTCATGTGAATACATAATAAACAGAAAAAAATCCATGACAGTATGAATAGAGGTGATTTGGGAAACTGTTGATGTTTTGAAACTTATAAACTTATAAAATCTGTTTCTTTCTGAGAAACTCTCTAAAATTCAACTTACAGCACACTGTATCTCAACAAAGCAATTTAAAATCGGCCAAACAATCTCTGTTCTTTAATTATATCAAGACCCATAGATTATTAAACAATGGAAACATAAAATTTAGGGATATTAAATGATTTGCTGAATATCTCGCAGCCAGTGACTAGTGGTCCTGGAATTGACACTAATTCGGAGCCCCAGTGGCACAGTAGTTAAGAACTATGACTCCTACAACTTGAAAAAAGCAAAGCTATGGAAGCTTCATAGACACATCCAAACTCCCCAAGGGATGAAATTATTGGCTGAAAGTCAGAAACTATGGTATCAGGTGACATCTAGTTCAATTGGAATAACACAGTTTACCAATAAAATATTCTACATTTTAATTTGGTGAGTAGCTTCTGGGATCTTAAAACCTTGTGAGTGGCCATCTAAGGTGCTGTACTGGTCTCACCCTCTCTGGAGGAAAAGAGAATGAAGAAATAAAGGAAAGACACAAATGGAGACACAAGAGAAAGACTGCTACAAAAGACTAGTGGATTACAACTATCACAGCCTCCACCAGACTGAATCCAACATCTCCACCTGGCTACCACCATGAATGCTCTGACAAAGATCACAACGGAGTACAGTCTCCCTGAGCAGGAACCCCTCCAGCAGCAAGTGGCACAGGGAACCTTAGGAAGAAGAGGAGGCAAGGGAACTCCTAGAGGATTGGGCAGAGAGAGATTGGGGGCTTACACATCTAGGCAATGTTAATCAAACCACAAATAATAAATTTCTGAGCCACAGAGCTCTGAAAGGCAGCAGTAGCTTCTGGTCGTTACATCAGTTGCCTTTGAGTCAATTCTATCTCATAATGACCCTATAGGGAGGAGTAGAATCATGCAATTGAGTTTCCAAGTTAACCATTTTTATGAAAGCAGACTGATACTTCTTTCTCTTCTGCAGAGGCTGGCAAGTTCGAACCACCAACCTTCTGGCTAGTGGTCAAGTGCTTAACCACTATCCTACCAGGATTTCTTTATAACCACATTTATTTAGTTATTTATTTATGGCTAATAAAATGTTGAGTCCCAGTGGCAACAAGAGAAAAAAAAAGGGTGCACCCTGAGAACTCCACTAAAAGACCACAACTGATGGTCTGAAGGCCTGGGAGTTTCCCTGGGAATGTGGACCTAGACTTGATGCTGCCCCTGATCATAAATTATTACTGAGGTCAACTCTTCGGGTAAGACGGGATTGGAGTCAGGGACACAGAGTGACCATATTATGTGTACACTTTATAGTTCCATGCATCTATAGAACGTCGTTCCACCGGCCTCTTGTTGCCACTGGGACTCAACATTGCGAGTCCCATTACGGCTGTAATTGCTGGTAGCTGGACAGCATCTGGTTCTTCTGGTCTTGTGTTGATGTAGTCACCCACTCAGGTGGGTCTTTCTGTCTTCTGGGTTCTCTTTCCCCCATGTCATTGTTGTCCTTGGTGATCATCTACTCCTTGCTGAGAGTTTTTCAGGTGAATGGGTATTGGACTTTGTCGGATGTCTTTTCTGCATCTACTGATAAAATCATATAATTCTTGTCTTTTGTTTTATCTACATGATGAATTACATTTATTGTTTTTCTAACTTTGAACCATCCCTGCATTCCTGGTATAAATGTCACTTGGCTATGATGAACTATTTTTTGATATATTGTTGAATTCAATTGGCTAGAATTTTGTTGAGGATTTTTGTGTCAAAGTTCAGCCAAGCCAACCTAGAGTCACCATGAGTGTCAAAGTTCATGAGAGCTAAATTTATTGGGGGGCGGGGGTTGTGCTATATTTACCTGGTTTTCCATTAGGGTTATGTTGGCTTCATAGAATGAGTTTTGGAGCATTCCATCCTTTTCTGTGCTCTGAAATATCTTTACTAGTAGTGGGATTAATTCTTCCCTGAATATTTGGTAGAATTCTCTACTGAAGCTGTCTGGGCCAGTGCTTTTTTGTTGTTGTGGGCTTTTAAATTACTTTTCTCAGTCTCTTGCGATGGGTTTATTTAGTTGCTCTACCTCTGTGTTAATCTAGTTAGGTAGTGTGTTTCTAGAAATATGTCCATTTCCTCTAAGTTTTCATGTTTGTTAGAGTCCAATTTTCATAGCACTCTGTTAAAACCCAGTGCCTTCGAGTCGGATCCAATTCATGGTGACCATAGATGTCACAATAGAACTGGCCCCTAGAGTACTCAAGGAGCACCTGGTGGATTTGAGCTGCCGACCTTTTGGTTAGCAGTGGTAGGACTTAACCCACTACGCCACCACGGTTTCCCTAGCACTCTGTTACAATATTTATTTTTTATTCAATTAAGTCTGTTGTGATATTAACCCGTGTCATTTTTCTTATTTGTGTTACTTGATTCCTTTCCTTGTCAAGGTCTTCTTTTATTGTTCTTTTTGTATTTGTTTAAATTATAGGGTAATGCTTTTATTGGGGTGTTCTTTTTTCGATGTGTGTATTTATTGCTATGAATTGACCACTGAGCAATGCTTTTGCTACACCCCAGTATTTGGTAGGATGTATTTTCCTTCTCATTTGCTTCTATGAATTTCTTCATTCTGCCCCTAATTTCTTTTATAACCCAGTAGTTTTTGAGAAAGGTGTTCAGCTTCCATGTGTTTAATTGTTTTTTTTCCTCTCTTGTTTTCCCTGTTATTGACTTTTACTTTTGTGGCTATATGGTCTGAAAAATGCTTTGCAATATTTTGATGCCTTGGATTCTGTTGATGATTTCTTTGTGGCCTGATATGTGGTTTAAGATGTACTGTGTGTGTTCAAAACAAAATATACTTCCCTGCTGTTGAATGAGTGCACTGTATGTGTCTGTGAGGTGAAGTTTGTTAATTGTGACATTTAAATCTTTCTTATCTTTGTTGAACTTCTTCCTGGATGTTCCGTTCCTCACTGGAAACTGATGTGTTGATAACTCCTACTATTATTGTGTAATTTTCTGTCTCCATTTTCATTGCTGTTAGAGTTTTTTATGTATTGTAGTCTTTTCATTGGATGATGTAAATATTTAATATGGTTATGTCTTCTTGGTGTATTGACCTTTAATCATTATATAGTGTCCTTCTTTATCTGTTCTGGTAGACTTTGCTTTAAAGTCTGTTTTGTCAGAAATTAATATTTTCACTCCTGCTCTTTTTTTGATCATTTGATATGTTTTCCATCCCTTGAATTTTAGTTTGTCTGTGTCTTTAAATCTAACGTGCATCCCTTTTAAGAGGCATGTAGATGGATTATGAATTTTGATGTATTCTGTCACAGCTGTTTCCTTATTGGTGCATTTTATCCATTTACGTTCAGCATAATTATTAATGGGTATGAGTTTAGTGCTGTCATTTTGATTTCTTTTAGTATGTGTGTGTTGTTCAATTGTTCCACTTAAATTTCTGTGCTGGGCCATTTTTCTTTATGTATTTTTGTCTCTTTCACTGTTACTGATTTTGTGTATGTGTTTGGGTTTTTATTTTGATGTGTAGGATTGTTAGTTTTCTTTGTAGCTATCTTAATAGTTACTCCTACAATTTTTCTAATTTTAAATTAATATTTTGTTTCTTTATATTGCCTCAGCTAAATCTTTGTATAATGATCTATGACTACATTTGTAGTCCCTCTTTTCTATTTTAATGTTGTCATCTTTTACCTAATAATATCTCAGTTTACCTATTTTCAGTGTTTTAGCTTTGATTTACTATTGTGATTTCCCTTTCTGGGATGATAACTGGTTGTTCTGTGTTGTGTTCAGATTGTTATCTAATGTTATTGATTTTCTAACCAAAGGACTCTGTCTTAGTCATCTAGTGCTGCTATAACAGAGATACAACAAGTGGATGGCTTTAAAAATAGGAATTATATTTTGTCACAGTCAAGTAGGCTAAAAATCCAAATTCAGGGTGTCAGCTCTGGAGGAAGATCTTTTTCCTCAGTCTTCCCCTGGACTGGAAGTTCCTGAGGTTCAGGGACCCCAGTTCTTTTTAAAGTATGTGCTTACTTCCCAGCACTGCTTCTTGGTGATATGAGGTGCCCAGCTATCTTCCTGCCTCTGTTTTGTCTCTCACGAAGGTGCCCTAGGATATGATACAATCCCGTACACTGAGTCTGACCCCACCGACACAACTGCTGCCAATCTTACCTCATTAACATCAAAGGGGGAGGTACATCACGCAACGACAGGAATCCTGGTCTAGCCAAAGTGCAACATGCAGGTTTTTTTGAGAAACGCGATCCAATCCATGACAGACTCCCTTTAGTATTTCTTGTCATTTTGTTCTGGCTTTTGCAAATTTCTCAAACTTCTCTAATTTCATTATCTTTGTAGGAGAGTTTTGCTAGATACACAATCCTTAGCTGGTGTTGTTTTTCCGCTGAGGCTTTATATATGTCATCCCGTTGACTTTTTGCCTGTATGATTTCTGTTGAATAGCCCAAGCTTAGTCTTTTCTCTTTTTTGTAGATGACTTTGATTTATTCCTAAGCCAGCCAGCCAAAGCCAAGTGCTGTCGAGTCAGATCCGACTAGTTTATTCCTCGACACTCATAAAATTGTCATTGGTTTTGGCAAATTTGATTGTGTTGGGGGGACTTTTGGGGTGATCTACCTTGTGTGGAGTTTGATGGACATCTTGGGATAGATATCATCTCATGTTTAATGAGATCAGGAAAATTTTCTGCCAAGGAATCTTCAACAAGTCTCTATTTTCTTGGATATTATTCTTAATTACAGCTTTAGATATTCAACCTCGTTAACTTGCTTAGCATTTGGGACACATTTAAAACTGAATTGGTCAACATTGCTATTTTGAAAATTGCTGATTCGTATGCTAAATTTTGAATTTATTTGCTAGATTGTAAATGAAAATATAATATAATCCTCTTTTTAAAAAAATGTAGTACTTGGATAATGTAAGTATTTTTCATCTGGGGGATGAATTATTTCCCCTATGTTTCTCATAATTTTCAGTTATTATTACCACCACAATGAAGAGTAAGATAGTGAGCTCAAGAGACTTTGTTACAAGGGCATATTAAGTGGAAGATTTTCATAAAACTAGGGTTCATAATGCTATGGATTTGGCTGCTTTGAGCTCTATCCTGTATACCTTCATAAGTACACCTAATAGAAGATGCATTAGATCTCCAGCTCAAAATTTAGGCTTATATGTTACGTTGAGTTTGAAGTCACTGAATTTATAAGTAAAGAAATGCAATAAATATTGTTTCTGAGTTTTATAATTGCTATTCTCAAGAGTGATGCACTTGACTGTTGGCTCTGGTGAGCCCCAGAGGATGTAAATTAAATGTGTGATGGAAGTATTGCACAGGCTAATGAAGCAACACAGCAGGTAGAGGAAGAAGACTGGTGCAGCCAGCTGACAGGGGAGCGTCCAAAGGGCCTGAGGTCAGTGGAGGGGCAGGAAGGGCTGCATCATTAGAGAAAGCATATGGAAAGCCTGTGGCTGCAGTCAGGAATCACATTGTGAGGCAATATTCTGGGGGCCATCTGTGTCCATACGTTTGAAGAATTTATCCCCATGCCACAAGATCCCTGGAAAGGTCCATGGAAATTAAGCAGTAAAGCTCGGGGACAAAAAAAGACAAAGAGAAAAAAAAAAAAGAAAGAAAGAAACTGCCAGATATGGTACATTGCTAAGTCTCCGTCTTGCAAATACTGCTATTGCTTTTTGGGTTTCTTTCTTTTTTGGAGTGGATGTGGGATTGGGGTAGTACTTTAGTTTTCTTCTAGAATGAAAACAAGGATATGCACATTGATATAATTTCTGTCTGGACTATATTGTTAAAGTGCAAGAGACCCTTGACTATAGGGAAATAACACAGTCACATCAACAGTATTCACAATACTATGAATCAGTTTATTTTTATTAGATTCAGGAAAGTCCAACAATATCAATAATACAGATGATGTGTGGACACTGTTTAGGAAGCAATTAAAATCAATAATCACAGCAAATAAGGAAGCTTTTTCTCTCTTACACCTATTTCCATGGGGCTGTATATATCAGCTCTGATTTAATACCAATAACTGATAATGAAGAACTGAAGGAACAAAGTTTCTTCAGTTCTAGCTTCAGACAACGCTTACTGTACTCAGGGCTCAGAGTTTCTGCAGCCTTGCTCATCATGATCTCAATCACAAAGAGTGGCCATAAACACTTGTAATGGAGACTTACCTTACTTTGCAGCAAAATAGAGGAATGTGAACTTGAGGAAAAGGTGTTCCTCATAACCTCATTGTTCTTAAAGGACGCACCACTGCACAGCATTATATAGCAACCAAGTTTCATGAGTAATAGAACCTTTTTGTTATATCTACATCAGTTAAGAAAGTCATAATACTGAATACATTTTCAAAAGATACTCAACAAAAATGATTAAGTGTTCGTGAGTAAATTTACATCTGAATGTCATTTATCTGTTTGTCTTCCAAGAAGCCCTGGTGGCGCAGTGATGAATCACTTGACTGCTGGCAAAATGCATGCAGTTCAAATCCACAACCATTCCACGGGAGACACGTGTGGCTATCAGCTTCTGTGAAAATTTATAGCCTTAGAAAACCTGTGGACCAGTTCTACTTTGTCCTGTTGGGTCACCACGAGTTAGGCTCCACTGCAGTATGCTTGGCTTTGACTTAATTGCAGGCTGTTGTATAACAGTTGGTATAAACAAAATAACTGACAAGTTACTACGTGACTAGTCTGAAGCTTAATCCACAGCTTTCTATAAAGATAGGGGCCCTAGTGGTACACTGGATAAGAGCTTGACTGCTAAAGCAAAGGTTGTGAGTTTGAATCTGCATCTGCTTCTTAGAAACCCCATGAGGTCAGCAGTTTGTCTTATAGTGTTTCTATGAATCAGAATCACAGAGACAGCACACGGTGATGTAATCGAATGACCTGTCTCGAATTTAATAATCTACTTGAACCAGGATAAATTCTTTCTTCTTCACAATTTACACTTAGGTTGGTTAAGTATTTTGTTTCCTTCCAGTCCAAATAGTCTAAAATTACCTAGCTTTAGAGAGCAAAATAGAAAATCTAAGTTATTTAAATAAGTTGTCATTATAAAATCTTGTGGACAAATCCACTTTGAAATCTGTCGTGTTAAAGATTCAATATGCCAACAAAAAAAGAAAAACAAAATCTGGTCACATACACAGTAGTCAGCACTAATAAATTCTTCAGTTCAGCCTTATATTCTGAAAGGAAGGTTATCATGACCTTGAACTTTGTGGTAAAACAAGAAAAAGTAAAGACTTTCCTTGATGTAACCAGAAAACATTTTGAACCGAGCTTTTAAATTGTTAATAACAATGAGCGTAACTGGACAAATAAAAATTCTATTAAACATCAACTTAATGCCCAGTTACATCGGACCACCTGAGATATTTAAAACAGCCTAAGGCAAGGAAGGAACAAAAATGAAGTCATTCATCTTTTGACTAATTTGCTCAGGAAACAGACGGGCTCATGCGGGACTCCTTTCTGATAAAATATACCAAATGATTTCCTGATGTCCACGGTCAGGTTTATCTGCATATATCTGGTTCATAATTAACTGTCTAAATGATTGTAGTTGGTTCATAAAGATTCTTAAAGAAGAAAGGCCTTATGTGGGAAATGTTTGCATTTCCAAGGTTAATTTTCACAACGCGTATGATAGGTCATAATAAGATGCTTTTAAAATTAGATCCACACAACACGGTGTTTAACCCACCTATTCTCATTGATTGTCAAGTGGTATCTGGTCTCCTGTGTGTAATCATATAAATTCCTAGAATTCTAGTTACAGCAATAAGCATCTGGGATATAAAGAGTGGGATGAGAAAGGATGGAGTAAGTTTCCTATACTGGGCTGTGGCCTATTGTTGCCAATTAGATGCAGTTGTTGCAGGCAAGAGTGACAGGAAACTGCTGTGAATCCTACAACACACATAAGCTGCTTCTGTTACATGTCTCATACTACCATGGTAGAAACCTAGTCATTTTAGGTCATCAAGATTTTTTCAAAATTATATTCATGGACAAATAATTACCAAAACAAAATAAAACAAAACTTTGTCTCAGTAGTAGAAAGACATTTTTTGGCTTATTTGCCTTCTGTTTATTGTTTTGCCCTTGTTTGCTCCTTTTAGGATAAGTGTGTAAGGTCTGACTATTAAGTCTGCAAGCATAGTTTTTCTAAGTGCTGCACACCTCATTGCTCAATATCACTACGATCGCCTTCAAAGCACTCCTCTTGGGAAGCTATGCACCGATGTCAACACCTAGTGCACCCTTCAAAGTAATTTTGGAACCCTTTCTGGAATGGCTATTGAGCATAGTGGCATGGTGACAAGTTCACGAACTTAATAGTGTAGTTATCTGTGAGGGAGTTGCAGCCAGTAAGCAAATAACTGTATTTGAACACTCTCCCTAGTCACCTGATCTGTCCCTCAATGACTTGTTCTGTTACCTGAAGATAAAGGAAATATTGAACAGAACACATTTTGGTGACATTCAGGACATCAAGAGTAATATGACTACAGATCTGATGGCCATTCCAGCAAAAGAAAATTGCTTTGAAGGGAGGACTAGGCACTGATGTCAGTGCACAACCTCCCAAGTGACTGTAGCAATAATCAGCAATGAAATCTGCAGCCCCCTTCTAGCATGAGTTTGGAAATTAATTGTCAGTCCTTGTAAGGTTTCATTTGCTAATCTTTCTTAGATTATTTTTCTACGTGTCCCAATTTTGTAACCATCTCCTTAAGAGTACAAGTTCAAGTTAGGAAACATGGCATTATTGAAAAATCTAGTTCATTCATGGAATTGTGGCTGGATGTTTTTCTTTTGCAGTGTCATTATCTGCTGCTGCTAAATTTCTCCCTCCATGTACGGCTATCTCTAAAATTTCTTTTTCTTTATTTGCAAAGTAAATACTTTTACCTGGAGGACTTCAGAAATATATCAGATACCTCTTTAATTATACAGTTTAAAGAGATGAAAAGAAAACTATTACAAGGCAGAAAATCCTTTCCCAATTTGAGCACATTTTATTGCCTGCAAAATGAAAAGGAACACCTATTATTTTTTTCAGTACATCTTATTTTCGCATATGATGAACAACAAAATCTAGATAAATAAGCATGTTCCAGGATAATTAGTTTTATCCTTTGCCCACCAGATAAATTATGCTTTTAATTTTCTATATCCCTTATTCATTTTTTTTATTTAAATGTTCAATTGAGGTTTAAATCCTTCTCCCAAGCTTCTCTTTTATCGTGTTTCTAATTACCTAGCCTAATTGCTCAGACCCTGTAAGAGCTTATGAGTTTTCTTTTTTCCTTGTGGTTTTGTTTAACTGTGATTCTTCAGTGAAGAAAATGTTGCTATAAGTTAAAACCCAACACAGAATGCCTGCATTTACAGAGGCAAAGTGAAGGGAATCTGACTTTAAAAATCCAACCCAAAAACACCCTGATTTTGATGATATTTTACAGACCATTTAGCTTTTTGAAGGGGCTGAGATTCAGTAGACATGTTTTGTCTGTTCCTTACGGGTTTCCACACTTGATAAGTCCGTGCAGTTTCATAATAGAAAGCCAGGAAGACTGAATATTTTAAATAGGCATTTTCTGCCTAGGATACAATTTGGAACTCTGATACAAAGTCCCAAGACAGACTGTTATCACTGGCAGAAAATGTATAGTTGATGCCTTTGCAGTAGCTAAGTTTCTGTCTAAGCAAAAAAAATTTGGGATGGGGGGAAGCATTTACAACCTCTATGAGAAAACGGTGCTTGGTGAAAACATTGTTTTGTATTTACTGGCATTATTTAAATGTTTTAGTGAGAAACACTGTCTTAGTCATCTAGTGCTACTGTAATAGACATACTACAAGTGAATGACTTTCACAAAGAGGACCCTATTCTCTCAGAGTTTGTGCAGCTAGAAGTCTGAATTCAGGGTGCTGCCTCCAGGGGAGAGAATTTTTGTCTCTGTTGGCTCTAGGGGAATGTCTTCTCATCAGTGTCATCAGTCTTTCCTAACTGAGGAACTTCTCAGCACCAGAACCCCAGATCCAACGGACAGGCTATTCTCTTATTTCTTGGTGGTCTGAGATCCCCCTCTCTCTCTGCTCACTTCCCTCTCTTATATCTTAGAAGAGATTGATTTAAAACTCAGCCTAACCTCATCCACTGAGTTCTGCTCATTAATAAAACTGCCTCCGATCCACCTCATTTACATCACAGAGGAAAGATCTAAAACACAGGAAAGTTACAACGGATGGCAAAATGTAGATAACACTGGGAATCGTGGCATAGACAAGATAACAGATACTTTCGGGGAGCACAATTCAATTCATCACAGAAGGTGCATATTGGAAAAATTATTTTACTCGTAACCAAAAACCAAACCAAACCCATGGCTTGTGAGTCAATTCCAGCTCATGTAAAAGCAAAACTAAATATCTATCAACAGATGAATGGATAAACACAATGGAATACATAAGTACAATGTAATAGCATAACTCAGCCACGAAGAGAAGTGATGTATCACGCTGATACATGCAACAGCATGAATGAACTTTAAAAATAGAATGCTGACTGAGATGTCAGTCACAAAAGGATAAATATTGTGTGATCCCACTTATTTGAAACACGTAGAATAACTACATTCATAGATGCCAAAGTTTATTAGTGATCATCGAGGGAATGAATCATTTCACAGAGGTCACTAACCATTTGCTAAGTGTAATAGAAAAGTATGGAAAATTCGAGTGGAGATGATGGCACTACAGGCTGAACATAACTAACGTCGCTGAATTACCAATCTGTAAATTGTGTGTCAAACATTGTGTAATGTGTACACTAATCACAAATGTACATACATACATATATATATACATCAGGATCTTAACGGCGGGAGGGACAACAACAAATAGTGTATATACAATCCAGGGCTAGGAATCATAGTTTGATTGGCTGTGGAATGGGTATAGACTAGAAGAATCCATTTATTTCAAGAGATTCTAATTATACTTGGACAGTCAAGGGTGATACAAGATACAAGCTATTTCTTTAGGGATAAACATCTAGAGATGGGAGCCCAAAGGGCATAAGAGAAGTGAATTATGAATTGGAGCCAAAGAACAGGAATAGGACCAGAAGTGGAGGTGGTGTGGTGGGGGAAAGATGAGATTGTCTAAATTTGTACGAGTGTGAAGCAAGATTCTAACAAGGCTTGATGAGGGAACAGAGAAAAGACGAAGCCCAAGAGGAGTGAGAAGCTTAGGAAAATGGAGTGGATAGGTCCCAGTGTCATGCTACCAGCAGGTAGAAGCCAGGTGAACATATAAAGACATAATTAACGAGCAGAATTAACAAGCAATCAAAGACCACATAGATTCTAACAAAGCGACAACTTACTGTCAAAGATGTCTACTGACAGGTAGTGGCTGCCTGCACACTGAGACTGGAGACTAGCTGCTGTCAGCCACAGGAATTTGAATCAATAGTGTCAGGTTCAATACATAGAAATCTTTGATCTGATCACAGTGTAGCTGCTTGTCTGAAAGTCACGTTCATAGAGTTTAGGAAAAAGAAGCCACCACTCAGCAGATATGACCCTATTGATGCATACCTGGGGAAGTTTAGGCACCTGTATGCAAAACACAAAGCAAAAAAGCCCCTGTCCTCAGAGCACACTATCTCCACCTTAGTCTGGCAGTGGACACCCAGCCTGCTTGCAGCACCCACCTGGATCCTTGCCACAGCACATTGGCCAGTGCCTACCAACTCTCCTGCCAAGAGCAGCACTGCTGTCTCAGGCAAAGGCACTGGCATCAACTGAAAGCAGAGCTTCATTCTTCTTTCATTTACTTAACTCAAGAAATATTTTTTGAACCTTTTACCTGTTCCAGGTTGTTTGGCTCTGATTCCAGTATTACTCAGATAAAGCATCAAATTCAAGGATAACAGAGTAGTTCAGACTGAAGTTAGAAGCAATGGGTGATCAGATACAACTGGCTTGTGATAAAGCAGCACTCCACATAGCTGGCACCATGAGGAAATCTATATAGACTTTTGATTGCTTATCTCATAACAAATGTTTATTTTTCCTTGAAAAAAAACGGGGTGTTTTTGTTGTTGTTAGGTGCTGTTGAGCCAGTTCTGACTCCTAATAAACAGATGTACAACAGAACAAATGCCACTCAGTCCTGCACCATGTCCACAATGGTCGCTCTGCTAGAGCCCATTGTGTAGCTACTGCATCTGTCAATCCACCTCTCTGGATCTGACCCTCCACTCTACCAACCCCCTTAAACACTAAGTCACAGTATTTTCAACTGTATCATTTGCAAGTGAAAGCTGGTTAATGAATAAGGAAGACAGAAGAATTAGTGCCTTCAAATTCTGGTGCTGGAGTAGAATGTTGAATATATCGTGGACTGCCAAAAAAAACGAACCAGAGCACTCCTTAGAAGCAAGGATGATAAGACTTCATCTTGTATATTTCAGACATTTGTGTTCAAGGTGGCAGCTTTGCTTTTCAAAACTTTAAAGACGTCTTTTGCATGAAGGTTGGACTATGGGACATAGAGTGATACAGCTGATGTGTATACTTCGTGGCTTAATAGATGTATGAGACTGTCTAACTGGTTCCTTTTTAAAGGAGAGAAGGGAGGGTGACGAGCAGGGGATAACTACTGGTTGAGTTAATCTGGGAAGCAAAGGGTGGAAGAGTGGAGTGTGTTTTGCCACAAGGGGAGAAGAGCAGGTAGACTTGCAGAGAGGCATGTATTTGGAGTTTTATACAGGAAATTGTTTAGATTGCAAAGTTTAACTTAACCACAATAATAATAATAAAATAAAATAAAGATGATTGTCAAGGAGTAGAAACTCAAAGACACAAGGACCTTCCTCCAGAGCAAACAGAGAGAAAAATGCTTTGCTTAGAACCAGCAACCTGAATTTGGACTTTTAACCTCCTAAACTGTGACAAACCAAATTTCTGTTTTTAAAAGCCATTCACTAGAGGCGTTTCTGTCATAGTAGCTGTAGATAGGAAAGACACTGTCTTGTTGGCAGAAGCTAGCAGGCTAGGAAGCCTGTTAACGGTGTTAGAGTACAGAGGTAGAACTGTGGGTTGAGGGGGGCAGCACTTGAGAAAAACAAAAACAACCAACATTTACACACCACAAGAATCAGAAAGCACTTGAAGGCCAGGAGGACAAAGAACCAACATTACTGCCAAAGAGGAAAAAGCGTTGGCATCTGCTTGCCAAAGGGACCTCCCCTCCCCACCAATCTCACTGCTGATGAGTCAGGTCTGACTCATAGCGATCCTATAGGTTGGAGTAGAACTGCCCCATAGAGTTTCCAAGGAGCGCCTAGCATATTTGAACTGCTGATCTTTCAGTTAGTATAGGTAGCATTTAACCCACTACACTGCCGGGGTTTCCACCAAAGGGACCAATGAACAAAAAGAACCAAAAATGCCCTAGGGAAGTAAAAAGCTAGAGTAGAAAACCCAGAGGAGGAAAGGAGTGGGGGCACCGAGACATTTTCTCTGAGAAGCACATTCGGCATTCCTTGTTAAGGGTACTACTGTCTACCCCCTTTTAAAACTGTTCTGCATGCTTAAAAAATAAAAAATAAAAATAAGAGATCTTTTACAGCAGATTCACCTAATGCAATGCATCTTTATATTTCTTGACTGTTGCTTCCGTGGACTTTGGCTGCTGAGCCAAGTAAGACAAAATCCCTGACAACCTCAATCTTGTCTCCGTTTGTTACCATGTTGCTTGTTGGTCCATTTGTGAGCATACTTGTTGTCTTGATGTTGAAGTATAACCCATACTGAAGGCTGTGGTCTTTCATCGTCATGGGTAATACAGCATTTTGGCAAGCAGGGTTGTGTCATCTGGATAATACAGGTTGTTAATAAGACTTCCTCCAATCTTGATGCCCAGTTCTCCTTCATATAGTCCACTGTGACTCAGGTTGTTTGTGCGGCATACACGTTGAATAGATACGGTGAAAGACACAACCCTGACACACACCTTTCCCGACTTTAAACCATGCAGTGTCCTCTTGTTCTGTTCTAAGTGTCTTCCTCTTGATTCATGAACACAATAAAGTGTTCTGAAATTCCCATCTCTGCAGTGTTATCCATACTTTGTTATGGTTGACGCAGTAGAAGTGCTTTGCATAGTAGGTAAAACACAGGTGAACATCTTTCTGGTATACTCTGTTTTCAGTCAAGATCAATCTGACATCAGCAGTGATATCCCTCACTCCACATCCTCTTCTGAATCCTGCCTGAACTTCTGGCAGTTTTCTGTCAATATTCTGCTGTAGCCACTTTTATGTGATTGTCAGGAAATTTTTTCTTGTGTGTGGTATTAATGCTATTTCTGGGTGCTTTCTACATTTGGTTGAATCACTTTTCTTGGCAATAGGCACAAATACTGATCTTTTGCATCAATTGGCTAGATATCTGTCTTCAGAATTTCTTGGCATAGACAAATGAGAATTTCTTGGGCTGCATCTTTTTGTTAAAGCATCTCATTTGCTGTCTGTTAACTCCTGAAGCCTTGTTTTTCACCAGTGCCTTCAGTGCAGCTTGGTCTTCGTTCAGTACCGATCATATGCGACCTCTTGAAATGGTCGAGTCTGACCAATTCTTTTAGTTATAATGACTTTTTCTATTACTTGTATCTTTTGATGCTTACTGTGTCATTTAATATTTTCTCCATAGAACTCTTCACTAGTGCAACATCAGGCTTCCATTTTTTTCTCAGTTCTTTCAACTGAAAAATGCTGTGTGTAGATCCCTTGCAACTTTCTGTCTCATCTCTTTGCAGATCTCATTCGGATACTTCACTTTGTCTTCTTTAGCTGCCCTTTGAAATCCTCTGTACAGTTCTTTTACTTTGTCTTTTATTCCTTTTGTTTTAGGAAAAACTAGGTATATAATTTTTAAATATGGATTATAAGTATCCCCACATTCAGACCAAATAACTTCTGACACTTTCTTGATAACTAAGACTTATTTTGTTGATATAATCTGTTATAAAATATATTTTGGACCTAGGCTTTGTTATTGTTTCAGCTACTGCTTAACCATGCAAATATAAACATGCTAGTTAATGCTCTTAGGTCTCTGTAGATGAGCTGTATTACTCCTACCAGCTCTGTATTTCTATTTGTATGTACTGTTGGTCTCTGGATGAAAACTATCATTTGTACAGCTCTTCTCATATGCCAGGCACTGTTTTCAGCATTTCATTGGCAGTATCATATTTTATCCTCTTGAAAACTCAATGAAAAGGTCATTATTGTTATGCCCATTTTGCAGATGAGAAAATGAATGTGGAAAGCAGCTATCTGACAGCCTGAAGATGTCAAAGTAGAGATTACACCCAGGCAAGCTATCTCTTGAGTGACTGCTGTTATCCAAGACGCCACTGCTCATTGAACTCCTTAGGCTACAAAGCCTTTATCCAAATTTCACCTTAAATGATAATCCAATAGGTAAAACAAGTTAATGCTGATGTATCTGAAAGAAGGTTTACGGAGGTGGGCAGGAAAGAATCTGAGAAGATTTAGCCTTCTCTCCTCCCTCTCCAAACTCTCCCGTTATGAAGAGAATAAACAAAAGAAAATAAACAAAAAGCTACTAAAATAATTTCAAATTCTTCTCAAATTATTTTAGCTATATAACTTTAGAAGACACACACACTCACCTATATTTAATGCATGCTTATTATCTTTTATGCGTGTATCAAGAAAGCAAAAGATAATAAATTCTATTTCATAGACAAATATATTTGCAAATTCTCCTTGTCAGCATGAAAGATGAATATTATCCTGTAGTTGCACTTGCTACATTGTAATTACTTTCTCAGCAGTATATTAATTAGTCAACTCCAGTAGTCTAGAGCTCTTTGATGCTATGTAATGAGATTAATAATAGATTCCCATCAACCCTCTCCAAGCAACAACAGGAATCAAGTACTTCTAATCCCTATCACCTATACTGGATATTAAAAAAAAAAAAAAAAAAAAAAAAAAACCTTCAAATGTCCACAGCTAAATGGAGACCACCTTGTTTGCACATCACTATCTCTAGTGCTGACTTGAATGACGTGTATCAGAATAACACTCCAATATTCCACTCTACATCTAGTGTAGAATGGATTGTTTGTTTAAGTGCGTAAACTTGGGCTTATTTCTCTATAGGAGTAATCTGATGTTAGCTGCAGCCTGATGAATTGTAGCATCTAAAAGACACATATCGCCTAGAGCTGAGGAGAAATACCTACTCTAAAAAGGAAATATCAAAAATCTCTTCTTGGGGGCATTCATAATTTTCTGAAGAAAGCACCTGGCTTTGCAAAGAATGGCAATAGTCAATCATAGAAATAATACTTTCACATTAAACCATGACGAAGCTTGATACAGAGGTTGTGGGTGGAACAAATGGTAAAGCATTTCTCGTCTAACTAGTAGCTGGAAGGTGGAATCTGTCCAGAGGTTCATTGGAAGACAGGACCGATGATCTACTTCTGAAGTAGCATCCTTTGAAAACCCTATGGAGCGCAGTTCTGCTCTCAACCAGGTGGTGGCTGTGAGTTGGAATAGATTCAGTACAAACTTTTTTTAAATGTGTTACATACATTTAACATAAAGAAACACTCAAAGACACAATTTTTGTCCTGTTTAATTTCTCAGCACATTTGTCCCTCTTTTTAAATGTCATATCAAAAGCAAGTAGTTCGACCAAATGTTCATTTACCCCACAGAGGTATACTGCCATGTATCCCTGAGACAAAGCACTTCTTAACTATCACGTCAGAATTCCAGTGGGGTTGCCTCCCTTGACTCTACTCTGATTTAAAATATATATATATATATATATTAAAGGAGATTGAACTCCTACAAGGTGCATTATGCGTCATTTCTGCCTAGAGCAGGGGCGTTACAAAGAGGAGATTTAAAGTTTCCCCCTTTTTCTTTCCTTACCAAAATTTAGGGGTGAGATCACTGTCCTGTTGGAGGTTCTATAAAGCAGAATACCTAGATAGCATCTGTCGGCAAGACTTGCTAAAGACCATGATATGCAATGACTGATAGTTTATTTACCTTAAAAATGAGTTTATTTCGGGACATCTTTGATCAAATTCCTATCAGTCAGCTTAATGCTTCCAAACATTCACAGTGTGTTTTGAATTTTCTTTTGGGGAAGCTGAAATGATTTTTTTTTAATGTATGGAAAATCATGCTTATTAACTACTGTTCTTAAGTTACAACTAAATTTCTAAGCAGTATTTTTTAGGGAGATAATTTTGCTTTTGTATTAAAGGGAACTTGTGGGTGGTGTTTGTAAAGCTCCAGCAAGAAACTCTGCAAGTATTATTTGTTCATGTTCATGCTACAGAAATGAGAAAGATCTGCTGGTTGAGATCAGCTCAAAGGAGCTAAAAAAAGTCCTAATTAGACTTTTTCACTGTTATCTCCATTCCAGGACAGGCTGTAAGAAAATTCAAAGTATTCCCCTGCTTGGACCTGATTATTCATGCACTTCTAGGCAAAATCTCTGTGTCTGCTTCTCACAGAATCCAATGCCACTTAAGAACATCTATAAAATACTTCAACTAATGGAAGATAGCATAGCCTATATAACAACTCAATATTGTGTAAAATTTTGTTGTTGTTGTTCAAGTAGAAAGTATCAGCAAAGAACTATTTTGTCTGGAGCTCCTTGATGTTCTAAACCATGGGATTTATTGTTTGTATTGTAAGTAAAAAATAAAACCTTAGGCCTAGACCAGGGAATGGAGCAACTCTCGATTTTAATTAAAGCCTAATAAATGATTGCAGGATAGAAACCAAAAAATACACTGCCATCTAGCTGATCCCAAGTCGTGACAACCCTGTGATTACAAGAGGAAGATGCTCTGAAATTCTCTTTAAGTTGCTAAGTTGCCTTGACTCTTATTATTCAGACCACGGACAGTAAGCTATGAAACATATACAATGGCAGTATGAGTGAATGGGGGTGTGAGCATACGTAAATGCGTGTGTGTGTGTGCTTGTGCAAATTTGAGTGTGTGTGTCTAGGTGGTGGTGTTAGAGTGATAAGATTCACAGCTCTTCTATGAGAGTGCGTGCTGCCTCTCCCCTACAGCCTCCCTCTGTCATTTCGTTATTGATAGGTGCCATAAAGTTGGTTCCCACTCATAGCAACCCTGTGTGTAATGGGGACAAAAGACTGTTCAGTCCTGCGCCATCCTCACAATCACTGCACTTGAGTTCATTGTTGTAATCACCGTGTCAGTACATCTTATGGAAGGTCTTCCTCTACCAAGCATGCTGTCCTTCTCCAGGACCAGATCCTCCTGATAACACGACCGAAGTATATGTAATGAAGTCTCTCTATCTTCACGTCTAATGAGCATCCTAATTTGGAAGACAGATTTATTGGTTCTTCTCAAAGTCTGTGATATAGTCAATATTCTTCACCCACACCGTAATTCGAAGGCATCTACTCTTCTTTAGTCTTCCTTATTCAGTTGTCCAATTTTACATGCACATGAAGAAATTGAAAATATTGTAGCTTAGGTCAGGCGTCTTAGATCGTAGTGACATCTTTGCTTTTTAGCATTGTAAATAGGTCTTTCGCAGAAAACTTTCCCAGTGCCATGGGCCACTTGGTTTCTTAACTGCTGCTTCCGTGAGTGTTAGTTATGGATCCAAGTAAAATGGAACCCTTGATAACCAGTATTTTCTCTGTTTATCATGATATTTCTTATTGGTCCAGTCATATTTGTGTTTTCTTTATGTTGAGGTGTGATTTATACTGAATGCTATAGTCTTTGACCTTCAAAGTGTTTCAAGTTCTCTTCCTTTCCAGCCAGGAACATCGTGTCACCCGCGGAAGGCAAGTTGTTAATGAGCCTGCCACTGATCCGGACACCCCATACTTCGTGAAGACCCTTTGACGTACTGATTACCTTTTTGTCACATATAATTAGACCCATGAAACTAAATTAAAAACAAAACTGAAGCTACTATCGTTAAGAATTAATTTCTGAGAAAATTCTATAAATGTAGAATTTTCTCAGAAGTTAATATTTTGCTTTCTATTAAACTGACAAAATGAAGTTTAGAGTAACACAGTGTTATCAATGTGTTAGATTGCCAAGTGACAGAAAAAAGAACCTAAGGAATTTTCTGTCCATTCATAGAATGGACAGGCTTTATTGTGAAGTCACATTCCTAAGTTCAGTAGGCAAGTACCTTCTTTATTTGCAACTGTCATTTAATGCAGAGCTACTTTTCTACAAAATTTTATTCTCAGTAGCAAGGATGTTCCCTGATGTCAAGTATACTATTTCCCTGCCTGCTTTAACATAATATCAAAGGTCTTTATTCATCTGGCTGGATGAATGTTTCTCAATCTTTAGTGCTTTCCCTGAGATTACAAGAATGTGATAGAAAAGTCTAGCACAGTTTTAAGATCAGGAAGAGCTTCGCCCGACTTTGAAATACTCCCCCTGCTACCTGTTTAGTGGTCCTCCTCCATTAAATTTGGTTATTCATTTTAAGGGAACAAAAAACCCGAAACCAAACCCACTGCTATTGAGTCATTTCTGACTCTCAGTGAACCTACAGGACAGAGTAGAACGGCACTCCATAGCATTTCCAAGAACCACCCAGTAGAGTTTCCAAGGAGTGACTGGTGGATTTGAACTTCCAGCCTTTTGGTCAGCAGCTGTACTACTTAACCACTACGCCACCAGGGTTTCCACTTTAAGGAAGACTTACATATGCAAACACAATCTGAAAATTTCTAAAAGAAATAAATATTTTGATCGACTTCTAAAGGAAATAGAGATTAATATCTTCTATGATACTGGTATAATGGAAATAGAGCTCGGGACATTCTGATTGAAGTTGTATCCTGTTGAAATGTCTATTGGGTGGTACCATTTTGCTAATAATACATTATGTTTCTCAAAACTTTTCCTAAGGACTTTCAAAAGAAAAGAACAGAGAGAAAACAAAAACACTGAAGCTGGTGGAAGAGTTAAACTTTAGTCTCGGGTCCAGCTTTGGTTGGGCACACTCTAGAGCATAAGTTAAGGCACAGAACCTTCAGGTTTCATCTGGAAATATGGTAACAGACACACATTTGGGCAGATAACTCGTTTATTAAAAGTAAAGAATTTAGTGTTTTTTTCTCTATATAGTTTATTGTTATTTTGTTATTCCCTTTTCTGCGTATTAACATTTTTATACAACATTTATGTAATATGTATATAATAAGTAAATCAATAAGTAGTAAGATTCAAGGACTTCTAAAATTATGATGTTGTGAC
The DNA here is from genome assembly GCA_028571685.1 of Heterohyrax brucei. Taxonomy (NCBI): domain Eukaryota; kingdom Metazoa; phylum Chordata; class Mammalia; order Hyracoidea; family Procaviidae; genus Heterohyrax; species Heterohyrax brucei. The sequence goes on from CM053155.1 coordinate 48,876,596, forward strand.
TTTTATAACCTTGATCTTATCATTATTTCTACTATTATTATTGCCTTCTCAGCTCCACGACCAATAACACACTCCTTTGACTTTGCTATGATCAAGTAGAGAATGATTATACAAAAGATTTTCTATTTGATCCTCTAAATTCAATCTGTACCCTTTTACTACACTGCATGAGGACAATCTTTTTGGAAACTTATTAGTGGCTTTCCCTACCCAATGGCCTTCCCTACTGTCTGGCTTCCAACTGGGTTTAGTGAAAAGGAATCGTTGGCAGAAAGTCAGTGGCCAGGAAAATAGTGAGATATGGGCATTATTCTCTGGCTTCCTTCCCACTAGGTGTCTTTAGATTTTCCAGTCCTTCTTCAAAAATCACAACTCCTGTCCAATAGCTCAGCCTTAGACTACAGCTTCAGCTACTTACCCTCTTCTTTTGATCTTTCAAGACTAAGGCTGGTAAGACTCTTGCCTCTTGTTCACCCTTTATGATGAGTCTCTATAACTTGACCCAAGCCAAAAAAACAAACCCACTGCTGTCACTTCTGACTTAGAGTGACCCTATAGGACAGAGCAGAACTGTTCCATATGGTTTCCAAGGAGCACCTGGCAAATTCAAATTGCCTACCTTTTGGTTAGCAGACACAACAACCAGTACTCCACTAGAGTTTCCAACTTGAGCGTGTAACACCTTTAATAATCATAGTCAGTTATCTTGTTTCAGCTGGTTGGCTATTCCATCTAGGATACTGTAATGCAATGAATTATGTTCTCCAAAATCTAAGTGTCTACTTTGTTAGGCCATGATTCCCTGTATTGTATGGTTGTCCTCCGGTTTGTGACTGTAGTTTTATGTTAAAGAGGTCTTAACACTGATCTGATGTAAAGACAGTTTGCCTGGGTTATGACCTTCACCAACTTTTACTTTACAAGAGACAAAGGAAAGGGAAGCAAGCAGAGAGTTGGGTACCTCATCCAAGAAAGGAGCAGTGGGAGCAGATTGTATCCTTTGGATCCAAGATTCCAGCATGGAGAAGCTCTTAGTCCAGAAGAAGATTGACCGGAAGGACCTTCCTCCAGAGCTAACAGAGACAGAAAGCCTTCCCCTGGAGGTGAACTCTGAATTTGGATTTACAGACTACTAAACTGAGAATAAATTGCTCTCTGTTAAAGCCATCCATTTGTATTTCTGTACAGCAACACTAGATGACCAAGTCAGATACTGAGGCAGAAATTTAGTAGATGACTAAGAAACCTTCTACTCTCAGTAAGACTGAATCAAACAACATCATCTGACTGTAATATGTATTTTAAGGTAGTACATTGTCTTTCTCCTATTCCTTTATATTAAATTTGATAGCGACTTAAATAGATGATACAATCAATGAGTAATTAGTGCACAGCTATCTTACAAAATTTTTTAAAGCTGTTCATCTGCTAAGGCTGATGCTTTTAATCTCCTAAATGCAATTGCAGGGTGCTGTAAAGAATCAAAGAGGCATTATTAATGTTAACATTTCTTAACTCACACGGTCTCAAAATACTTTCTTCCTCGACCTCATTCTTTTTATCTTTTTTTCCCTACAGAGAATTTAAAGGGGCTTACCAATTTAGAAATTTGCAAAAGTGAAAAATTTGCTTCCATATATATTTGTATTTTAAGTATAGTTAACTCTTCTATTCATATCATGGACAAACTTCTTGAAATTAAAACCATGTTGAAATTATACCCTAAATGGTAAGAAATAAGTTCCAAACACATTCTCACACACTAATAAATCAAGTATCCCTTTTCACTTTATGTGATTTCCTCATCAGATTTTTATAGCAAATTTGCAAATATATTGTGCTAAATATTTATAAAATGTATAATCATTGTATCTCTGCTGCCATCTAGACTTTAAGAGAAAGCATTGCATGAAAACTCAGTGCTGGGTGAGCTGATGCATGAAAGAGAGATGATTCATAGGAAAAGCATATGACAATATTTAACATAGCCTTGCAAAAATTTTCATAAGAAACTTGCAAAATACTTTTAATTGTTATATAACATACCCTAAAGTAGTTTATCAGTTAAACTTTAATAAAAGAGTAAAGAAAAGAAAACTATATGTATGAAATGGTGAGGCAAGTCATTATTTCAGGAAGGTTTACATAAAATGTTCACCTCTATAAATTCACATGGTTAGTTAAAATTTATGGCACGTATATTTACTCTTTTAACTTTATTGCTCTAATTAAAATTAATCTATAACCATTAATTTCTCTTTCTTAATGCATCCTCCATCCATAAAATATTCATGAATTTCACTGGGCAGGGGAGTGAAGCTGTTAAAATGTCAGACTTGAGAAAGAGTCAATATCAAGTTCAAATCCCAACTCTGATCCTCACAAGCTGTGTGAACTTGGACATGTTGTGCAGCCTCTCCAAGTGTCATGTCCTCATCAGCAACAGAGAACCTACTATCTGACAGGTATATTGGGCGTGAGGGTTGAATTTAAAGGTATAAGACCTATGTTGGTCAAAATTTTCAGCATATTGTACTTCCAAGACTTGATATCATCTCCTCATCACTCCAATCAGAAATCTTAATGAATTTTCTATAGGTGTTATAGTCTGCCCATAGACAACTAAAAGAATATGGTTAATATTTACCCATTTATTATTACTGTTATTTTAGTTTTCTGATTGGAAAATGAATCCACATTCTTTTCCAAAATTCAGACACTGCAAACAAATAAAATATTTGTGGTGGTTCTTTTCATCCCAACTCCACTCTTATTATCCAAAAAGAATCACACTCACAAAGGTACAATGCATATTACTCTTTTTATTTTCTATACATTCTATAAATGCTATTTTTTAAGCTAATACAATTTATTCTCTGTGCTGTATTGTAAACTAGTTCTTAGTTTTTACTGCCTAAGCTGAATTCCTCTCAGTCTGACACCACTCCAGCAAGTTGTCACATCTGAGTACTAGATTTTATTAGAGAAACATTGACAAATAACACAAAATATTGCTGGAGATTCCTTAGCAAGATGGAAGCATCACCGAAGTGTCAGTCTTCAGTTCAAATGCAATCCTTCTCTTTTCTCTTTGCCTCCCGTAGGTACCAGGTACCAGTCTTTAGCTAATACCCTACTCTCACAAATCTAGTTAGTTGCTGCTCCTTTCCTTCCTTAGAGAATTTCTTTTTCCCCATCTCTTGGCTTATCTCATTTGCCTTCTCATTGATTACCTACTGCATAGAATCAAAAGATTTCCTCTAGTTTCCCCTCAAAATATTCTGAGAAGGTTTTAAGGTAGAGCACTGTAATTACTGTTATCGTATTGTTGCTACATTGTTTCAAGCAGATTTGTCAGTTTAAAATATTTCTTGGATATTTTATAAGTCAGAGCCTCAGCAGGCAAAAGGTGACACAGTCCAGGGAAACTTGAAGAACAGTAGAACAGTATTAATGAAAGGAATATTAATAGACAGCTAATTAGGAAACCCTGGTGGCATTGCAGTTAAGTTCTATGGTTACTAACCGAGAGGTCAGCAGTTTGAAGACACCAGGCACTCCTTGGAAAGCTCTGTGGGACAATTCTACTCTGTCCTATGATCTCCCTATGAGTTGGAATAGACTCAATAGCAATGGGTTTTGTTTGGGTTTTTCCAAAAAGGGTTAAATAAACATACAAGAGATTCTTAAGCGTACCCAGGGAAGAGCAAAAGTCAGGAGAGGTAATGACATTGCAGGAGCTCAGAGGGAGCTTTGAGGCTGTTCTATAGGGAACCTTAGAACTTAGCCAGTGCTCAAGGAACTGGCAGACACAAGCAAGGAAAGAAAATATCCTTAAAACTTGTCTCCTCTAGTTTCTCATTCCACAGAACCCACTAGACTTAAAACACAGAATAATGCAGAGAATAGAGAAGAATAGGGAAGAGAGAAGAACAAGGAAAGAAGGAAAAGCACCAAAAATAAAGATTAGACCACAGATGTCTTTCAATATGTCTAGTACATACAGGATTTCTTCTCAGCAATTGCCTTCCTTCAGTCCAGAGGCAGAAAATATATAGTCTGTCTGCTTTATCATCTCTTTCTAAATTTTCCTCTTTAGTGAACTCTAGATTAATTACAAGCAAATTAGTCTGTTTCTTCATAGCTTGAATTTAATTACTTTATATCCACCAACACAGGCATGGTATAAATGTCTGATCAACTGAGTCGAATGGGAGCCTATATAGTAGAGTTTTGTAATGAATTCATACATGCTTAATAGAATAAAGACTGAAGCTTGGCACTAAGGCAAATTGTCTGACACACAGGCAGGTTATTGAATGTATGTAGTGTAGTTGTGCTCTACACGGGACTCTGCTACTCAGATTAAACATTGGTTTATCCAAGTTTGCACTCACTAAATTAATTTTAAGAATGTGTCATTCACATATTTCTACACAGCTATCCTCCTCACCCCCTCACCCCAGGAAACCTCAGGGACTTAAAGTGAGCACGGTTTATCATCTCTCGTAATTTTCTGGGTTACCTGTGTCACGGACCTGCATCCAGTCTGACCGAAGTCACTCATGAGAATGCAATCATCTGATGGCTAGACTCCAGCTGGAGTTCTCATGCACAAGTGCAGTGACTGATGTCATCTTCAGTGCCCTTGGTATCCTAAATTGCTCTGCCGTACAATAGATTATACTAAGATTGCTAGTGGTGTAGTGATTAAGAGCTCAGCTTCTCATTAAAAGGTCAGCAATTCAAATCCACCAGCTACTCCTTGGAAACTTTATGAGGAAGTTCTACTCTGTCCTATAGGGTCTCTGTGAGTTGGAATGGCTTTAGTTTGAGTTTATAGAGACTCTGTAGGGACAACTGTATGAAATTGGCACCACCAAAAAAGTGATGTTGGGTATAATATCAGCCAAAACCTCTCTCTGTATACTAGATTGATTCATAGGTCTCATTCTTACCATAAGCTGTGACTGACCTGACTAGGTTCAAAAGAAAGATTAATCTGTAACCAACTGTTTATGTGCTTCAGACAGGCGTTGGCTCCCATGTCATAGTGATTTTAAGGGAAAGACTTGCGTCTGTGTGAGAAGGTGGCACTGCACAATTACTTTGGTGAAAGGAGGTCACAATCTGAAAATTAGTAGTTGACGTGTGAAAAATAGCTATTACATGAAGACCCGAGATCTGAGGTCTGTACTCCTAAAGGCAGATGTCTCACTGGAACTCTGCAAAATGTCTTTGCTGCTGCTGCTGCTGCTACCTATACCTTTACTTCTAAAACAAAATCCCAATCCTTAGAATTCCAGGGAAAGATACCCAGGACAACTCTGGGATTAATTATCCAGGGACAAGGGACTAATTAAGCCATTGCCATGGGGTAAGCCACTACCCCCGGTGTTGGCAATTTCATGATCTCCAGGGAAATACATTTATAAATATGAACAGGGTACAGAACTCTCAAAGTATATCCAGTAACCACTAAAAACAAAGGATAAGAGGGATAAATAGAGAGAAAGAACAGGAGATACAGGAAGGGAGAGCAGCAAAGGGAATCTGGACATGAAGGAAGGAGGAAACAAGTAATAATACTGAAACAAAAGTTCACATTTTGAACCAAAATTTATTAAATAAAAAATTGCTAAATTAATTAATGCATCAAAAAATAAAAAAGGAATCTATGTAACAAAGAGAGTACATCAATTTCACATCTGCTGAAATGCACCAATGTAAACATTCATAACTTAAAAAAATCATGCGGCTCATGTTATACTTGTACCTAGGAATCCGCTAAATGTAAGCAAGCCTCCCGCTAAAATCTTAGAGGAGTTGCTGGACATAAGCAGAGAACAAATTACTATGTCTCACCTGAACCCCTTGGAACTGTTGCCTTGACTAAACTCCCGTGGTGATAGAATCTGTAGCCCTAAAATAATCTATAGTAGGCATGGATACTGTGCCTAATGAGTAGTAAAATGAAATTAAGTCTTTGGCATTTACAAATTAACTTGACAAAACAGGATCCCATGGGCTTCCCCTTCCCCCCAGCTAAAATAGTTAATATAGCCCAATGTAAATTAAAAGAAGGTCTTCAAGGATTGAAATCCACTATACAAGATCTATCTAGAAGAGAAAATTGTTCCCATTAATTTTCCACTTAACAGCCAGATTTAGCTTTTTCTTAAACTTAGAAAGAAAGAATAGTTTCTAGCTGTGGATTACTGAAACTGTAATATTCTTGGCCCACCTATTAAAGTCCCCCAACCAATATTATTGAAATTTTAAATTACATGAGTCAAATCTGACTCGACGGCACTTGGCACTTGGCCACTTCATCCTACCTGCAACTGGAAAATATTTAGCCCTTATAGACTTGGCTAAAGTGTTTTACTTAGTACCTATTTCAACAACTTCTCAGCAGCGATTTGTTTTCCTCTCTGAAGGAACACGATATACCCTTACTCAGCTACCCAACGGGTTCCTCAACAGCCTTGCCATTGAGTACAGTGTTTGCAGGCAAGATCTTAACCATATATAACTTTCTCCAAAAGAACAAATATGGTATTACATTAATGACATCCTCCTCTGTGAAAATTCATTCCATACACTCATTTGGGACACACAAAGAAGGTCACAGAAGAGGGATTTGCCATTGAGCCACACATTAGGCCAGGCCTGCTACTCCAGGTACATTTCTGAAAATTATTTGGCAAACCAAGGACTGGACTGTCTCTCACACCATCAAAAAAGAGGTATTGACTTTGAAGTACCACACTGAAACAAACACGGCTTTTGTAAAACTTTAGAGATTTGGGGGCAATGTATTTCTAATTTATATATTTTAATTAAGCACTTTTATGTTGTTTCTTGTAAATCAGTCCACCTTGAATAGAGTCCCTCCAAAAAGAGACTCTAGAATTTGTCCAAATTTCAATATGACAGACACTCTCACACTCTCTTTAGTATATCCTCACTTAGAGAATCCTGCTTTTTAGCAATCTCTGTGCCTGCTTTCAAGTATCTGGATAACTCATGATGGCCATAAGTTGCTCCTGGATTTCTGAAGCAAGAAACTGCCTACCTTAGGTGTGGGTTATGCACCAACAGAGCAGTGTTTGCTGGACGCATATTGGTCTTTCCTGAAAATGCAGGTTCCCACAGGTCTTGAATCCACGAATCTCGGTATTCATCTTCCTGCTATGTTAGGGAAGGACTCCACAAGCTCAACAGCACCACCAAGGCCACTTTCTTAAAGAAGGAGGTGGTGGGTTCCCTGTCCTCTGTCCCTTTCTATATGGCACAGTGTTGGAAAAGGTCACTTCTCTCCCAGACCCTTTGACTACTTGACAAGGCCTTTGGGATAAACGAAGTGAAAAGCAACAGGATTTCCTGCATTTTACTTACAGAGTTGCCATTGTTAACACACTATGGAGTACATTATAGAGATACCATTTTTTCATGCATTAAATAGTATATCCCTGATAAAGAATAGTTCTCAGAGGCCAGTACAATTTGTTCAGACTTAAGATAGCTAGTTGCCTTAGCACTGAATGCCCTGTTCAACAGTCACCCTCATCTTCACATTTTTACAGTCTAAGGTCGTTGCCAGTAGTCTCGGCTTCTGGTCTGGTCAAGGGCAACAGCAATTCTTTGTCTTAGGTTACTCCTTTTGGGGTGAAGAGTTCCTTGAATCCCATGCCTCATACACACTCAAAATATAAACCAAGATCACATATGCCAGTGCATAAATTAAAGCTACAATATGAAGCCCAATAAAGACACTCCCTATTCCCTTCAAGTGTTACACATTATTGATAATGACTAAGCTATTCATTTTTCATTCCAGAGTACATTCCCTCTGACCCACTCAGGGTAAACTGGTAAGAATGCCCGGGTCCTCCCTCCTTTGGTGTCTAAGGGAGTTTCAAACCACATAAGACCCTGCGTGTTTGGGACCTTCATACCATCCTCTCTCTTAAAACCGAAAAACAAGAAAGAAAACCCAGTGCTGTCGAGTCGATTCCAACTCATAGCAACCCTATAAGCTAGAGTAGAACTGCCTCATAGAGTTTCAAAGGAGTGCCTGGTGGATCTGAACTGCCAATCTTCTGGTTAGCGGCCGTAGCACTTAACAACTACCTGTCATAAGATTCCCCATCCCATCTCTTTCCTCTGCTTTCTTCTGTCATTTTTTGGACCAGCTTGAAAGACCCGCCCTGCACTCTCCATGAAACCTCTGTAAGTAATAAATCTTTTTTGTACTCCATTGGTGCATGTGTAAAAATTCCTGGTTGAGTGTTCGGCTACTAACCGGAAGGCCAGTGGCTCAAGCCTATCAGTTACTCCACGGGAGAAACATGTGGCAGTCTGCTTCCATAAAGACTTACAGCTTTGGAAACCGTATGGGGAAGTTCTACTCTGCTCTATAGGGTTGCTCTTATTTAGAATCAACTGTACAGCAATGGTTTGACTTTTTGGCTGTGTGGTACAGGTATATGTCACTTACTGTCCATGACATGTCCTGTGAAATAGGACATTAGGTGATTTAGACTTTGCAGAATACCATATTACATATAGTATGTGTGTTTGTGTATATTTTGTTCACATATAATTAAAGTAACACCTGTGCAAGCTGCTCCTGCTCTGCTATCACACCCTGAGACTTGAGGTTTATAAACTTGCACATATAATTTGTTGCTTCTGATCCGACTCGACGGCACTTGGCTGGCTGGGTCTATTATGCTCCCTGAACAGCCCCTTGGAGCCTGGTGGTCATCAGAAGCCCCCAGGTCCTTAATCATCCAGCTACAACCTCAACACCTCCCCTGCAGGCACCCACCCACAGGGCAGCTGGGCAGGGCAGTGTCAAGCACAGCTGCAGCCCAGCAGCAAACGCAACAATGATCACCTCCTGGCCATTCCAAATGGTTATCCAAGTTGTCCGAGTGGTTATCATGCAGAGCATGCTGGTATATAAAGAAGCCCTGGCTCAATGGTTAAACCGTCGCCTGCCAGCTGAAAAGTCGAGTGTTCTAACTCATCAGCAGTTCTGTGGGAGAAAGGTGACATAGTTTGCTTTCATAAAGATCACAGCCCTGGAAATCTTATGGACCAATTCTACTCTGTCCTCTATGTTTACTATGAGTCAGAATTGACTTCTCTCAACAACAGGCTTGGTTTGGGTTCTTATTTAGATGATGTAGTTTTCCCATGCTTAGTCTGTGTATGAGCCAGCCAAGTAGGTAAGGTTTATTATAGCAGAAAATAACAGACCACTTAATAATCAAAATAACAACATTTTTGAATGTTTACTGTGACTGTAACGCACAGGAGGGTAGTGGCTTTAAAATCATGTTCCCAAATTAGTCGCTACTTCTCCCTTGAAGAAACTGAGTTGAGTTTTCCTCTTTTAGAGTGTGGACTAGATTACTTACTGCCTTCCAATGAATTCAACCACTGCAGAAATGATAAGGTATCTCTTCTAACGTAGCTTATACTAACAGTGTTCTGTTAGAGATCTGATTTTTGTCCTTGGAAAAAATTGTTGAAGTTCTAACCACTGTACCAGTGAATGTGACCTTGTTTACATAAAAAGGTTTTTCTTTGAGGCACTCAGATAAATTAATAAGGTTATACTAGAGTACAATGAGGCTCAATTCCCTCTGAGCAATGTCTTATAAAAGAGTGAAACTGGTATGAAGACAGAGTCATGCACAGGTTGGAGGTAAATATGAGATAAATACATAAACGAGTAACAAAGGTATGTGAAAGCTTTTGGGTAACCCCTAGGAATTCAGAGAGAGGTTCCTTTATCAGAACCATCAGAAGGAACTGAAGAGGTTGATATCTAGATTTGGATATCTAGCCTTCAAAACTGTGAGATAATATATTTATATTTGTTTTTTTCATAAATGCTACCCAATTTGTGGTATTTTGCTACTGTAGACATAGGACACTAAAACAGATATGCTAGCCTTTTATTTTTTTCAAATAAATAACTCTGGAAGAAACCTACTGCTATACCATGAGGACACTCTGGCAGCTTTTAGGGAAAGAGAACCACGTGCGAGTAACGGAAATTTCTGACCAACAGCCAGTGCAAAACTAAAACCTGCCACCGCCCATGTGTCTGAGCTTGGAAGAGGAAACTCCCCTGGTTCAGCCTTCAGATGAGACGACAGCCCTAGCTGATAGTGCTCTTACAACATCATGAGCGAAGGTCACACAGCTGAGCATCTCTGTTTCCTGGCCCATGACAACTGGCCTGTAAAATAACTCATCTCTGTTGTTTCGAAACACAATATTTGATGGTAGCTCATTATACAGTGTTAGTAACTAAAACAGATGGACTTAAGGTTATTGCATTAACTAAAGTGTGATAAAACAAGGAATCGGACCAAGGAGAGGCCATTAAAATGGGTAGAAAATAGCTTTTATGAAAGATAAGAAATAGCATGTATTATTTTCATTGTCAGAAATGATTATTACTACACAAAATAAATTAATTTTGGAGTCCAAGTAGATGAAGCAGAAGTATGTCTTTCAAAGGTTTAAGTCTTGGAGAGGTGGTGATTATACAAGTTGCTGACCTAACCTGAATGTAAAGAATCATAGCAGCTCATGCTTTCACGGTGTGCCAACTCAGCAGCTCGGATGAGATGGGCAGCAACCTCACTAATTTGCTGTCAGAATAACAGAATACATAGTAAATTGCAACCATAAATTCATGAACAGATCTATGTTATACAAAAATGAAATTTTAGCGTGGACTCACAAAAAGGAACATTTGTAACTACTTGCTAATATAACCTTTATCTGCCTATTTTTACAGAAAAAAAATATTCTTTATATTAGTAGTCAAAGTTTTGCCATGTATGAAAGTTACAGACAATTTGGAGAATAATGACAAAAGTGCAGAAATGAAGGTTCTATCAAAACATCTATGATAACTTGACACCATAAAATTGTAAAATGAACCATAAAACTTTAAAAGGAGTTAACTCCTAATGAGGAATTAAATGATCAGTTCATAAATTTTATGGTTTTGCAATTACGTTGTGGTTGATAGAGCAGGATAAGGTTGAGAAAGGAGGGTTCACCACATCTGAAAAAAAACAGAAATTACTAATAGTGCTGTTTAGAGGACCCCTTTTAACATACACAAACAGACATCCACATTCAAGAGTGAATTAAACTTCTTTTCCTGTACATCCAACAGTTCAAAACTGGGAAACTTCATATGTGTTTCTAGTTAGAGGTAACGGGGTAAGTTTTCCATTCACCTATCATTTCATTTTCTAAGGAGATATTTTAAGAACTTAGCCTCTAGGAACTCTTCAGCTTTTGTATGGCATAAGTCATGTACACATAGCATGGCAGATTTTGCCAAGGTAGCCCTCTGTTCCACAAGAGTAGAGTTAATGTACATAAGAAAATACTCATTAATCTACAGTTGTCTACAAATTTTAATTCATTTTACAAAGCTATTTTCTCCATTGCACAATTTTCCGTGTAAGAACTATGGGCTAATAGTTTCATTTCTTTTCAGAAGTACGCTGGTTAACACGCAATCAAGATGATTATTTTTGTCAAATAGTGGAAATACATATTCCTATTGTCTTCAATGACTTCGAAAAGTCTATGAAATCACAAATAAGAATTTTTGAAAAGACAGGTACAGAGAGTACCAACTTCATACAAAATGTTAAAAGATCTACCTAACATTCTTGAAATCTTTAAAACTGCTCTGTGCATGTTCTTCTCTCCCCTCCCCTCCCTGCCACCCCCTCCCCTGTCACCCCCTCCCTTCCCCTCCACTCCTCTCCCTTCCCCTCCTCTCCCCTCCCCTCCCTTCCCTTCCCTTCTTTTGCTCCCTATGAAGAAATACGATGAAATTTCTGCAATGTAAAATATGTTGTTTTCTTATTTTCTAAGGCAGTCAGTATATCCTTTGTTCTGGTGGTGGGTGGCAATTTTTAATCAAGTGTTAAGCGAAGGAAAATCCAAAAAGATATAAAAAATTATGGCAACTACTGAACAATGGTAAATCAGGTTAAGTACTTGGAGGATGTGGTGAAAAAGAGAAAGGGTCTAGGAAACAAAAGAAACAGAACTTCTTCAGACAAGAGTTTGAATTCTAGTTCTTCTGCTAAATAGTCACGTAATCTTGAGCATGATCTTCAGATTGTCTAAGTCACCATTAACTCATCTGTAAAATTGAGATGTTAAGGATACTCACTTCAAAGCATTACTGGGTCTATTAAAAGACATAGTACATTAGAGACACTTAACACAGAATCTAGCTCAAACCATACAGGTGGACATAACTTATGTGTTTACTAAGGAAAAGCTATTACTATTTTCATTATCACAATTATATTAATTAATAATCTCCTTGGTCATTTGTACTACAAAATGTATATTATTACTTCTTTTAAATTGATAAGGAAGTTGAAGTACTACGAGCTTAACTAATTTCTCACATTTTCACAGCTGAGTAAAGGAAAAATTTTGATGTAATTTTAAGTTTCTCTGACACAAAATATATGCTCTCTTTTCAAGCACCTTAACACTTTCATTTCAAGTGCCATAATACTTCTATTTCTGTCCTCGGAGGCACAGTTACCAAAATATCCCATAACAAACCCATTGCATCAAGTAGACTCTGACTCATAGCAACCCTACAGTACAGAGTTGAACTTCCCTATGGTTTCCAAGGAACACACTACCACATCTTTTACCTACCAAGTGACGAGTGGGTTTGAACCATGGACCTTTCAATTATCAGCTGAATGCTTAAACACTGTGCCACAAGAGCACCTAGAGGCAGAGTAGAACTCATCCATTCCTCAGTGTTACATAGTCTAGTAAGGTTGGTGCTAAGTTTGTCAGAATAGATAAACATTACTCTGATAATTATTTTTTAAGTAGATACATGTAAAACTACTTTGAAGAGTGACCAGAACATTAAGGTAGGGTTATACACAATGTTGATATTTAGCTACATTTTTTAAAGCCAAGATAAATGATGGCATTATTGCAGCTTAAAAAGAAATCCAGAATATACATACATACATACAATAGTCTTTTGTACTGTCTGTCTCACAAGTCAGGCTCGCTGCATGTCTGACATCCTCCACAGCTGGTGATGAGCTGCTGTGTTCCATCTGCATGCATGCCACATGCCAGTTGCTTGACTAATGTTGATTTGAGAAGGCTATGCTCTAAAAATATTCATGTGGTAGCTAATAAGTATTCACTCACTGATACGTGTGTGTATTCAAAGTGTTTTATACCTTTGGATCCCACATTGCAAAGGTAAAATTAAGCTAAACTTCATTCCTCAAAATGAAAATCTTGTTTAAAAGTTTTAACGAACTTAGATCGTGTCACTATCACACAACTATTTAGGGTAGACTGATTGTTGAGGTGGGGCACTATTGATTTGAAATACATTTCACTCTGAGGATTTGATCAGATGAGACAATTTTGATTAAGCAGGAAGACAGACTTGTCCTTTCATTGAATAATGGACATTAAACACCAGTTATAACAAAACAGTAGAAGAAAAGTAGGAAGATGAGAATAGGTGAGAGAATATATATTAAATAGCTAGCTATATGTATTTAATATTTGATGAAGGTGGAAATATAAGACAGTGCTATTAAGTGAACGAGAAGGTTCAGGATTTCAGTCTTTAGTCTTATCACTTACATCATATAGTTCCAAATACTCCAAATAAGTTTGCTCATCTGTAGGAGAGTAATGATAAATTTCTTAGTGAGATGTTGAATTCAGTGAGGTGTCACAAGTAATTCATTACACACCACAGTTTGCAAATAGTAAATATGTATTAGCTACCACTACTACTATCACTCAGTGCTGTAAGAAAAATTAATTACATGTGATAAATAAACAAAATAAATGAGATGGTAAGCAGCCTAATGTAAACAAAGCAAAATAGTATAAAATGAACCACAGAAAACAAACTCATTACCATTGAGTTGATTCCAGGTTGCAATATAAAGAGAATAAACTAAAAGTATACACTAACAGAAGAAATCACCAAGAAAAAAGTCAATAGAAATGAGGGCATGACAAAAAAAAAAAAATTAAAAAACTGTACAACCAAGAATCACCAAAAATCAAACTTCAAAAAATAATAATAATCCTCTTTTTTAAAATGGGTTTCCAACAATATGAGAAAAGATTAACACCTTTAAGATATAAAATCCTCTTCGACTGATATCCAAAACACAAAAACTTTCCCTTAAAATTTGGACTACATATTTAACACAAAATTTACAGGAATATAAAAAACATGAAATTTTGGTCCTTAGAAAGTCAAATTAATACATCCATTAGAATTATCACTTTACTCAATAGAATCTATTATCAAGTAGCATTAATATTGTTCAAGTTATATCTGATGGGTAAGAGTATAAATTTGGAAACATGTATCTAGAAAATTAAACAAATAAATCTAGTAATAAAATTTCTAGTGATGCAACCTAATTGAGCAGTCAGCAATTATACAAATACTAATGTCCAAAATGTTGATTTCAACATTTTTGTATATCAAAAATGGGAAACAAGTCAAATATCTATAAGATATTTACTTAAAATATCCTCTCATATAAATTTATATTATGATTCAAAATGCCACCATTAATATTCATAAAAATGGTAACAAAAATGTTAAAATACAATATACCGAAAAGAATTGTAAGGGGAAAGGTGGTTAACTGTTTTTCTATTTATGACAAGATCAGCTTCCCTGAATTTAGCACACGCTAAGGCCCTGGTGACTACAGTAGCTCTTTGCAGAAGGGGCTGGTGGTAACAGCAGAGATTACAGGCCCGGGCTCCCGGGAATGCCAGTCAGAGCTACTACAGAGGACACCTGGAGGGCAGAGCAAAGGCCCACTGATGACCACTCACCTCAAAACCCCCCTTTCAAGTCTAGTTCAGACTTCTTTTCGCAAAATTCTTTGCTAGCTTTATACGACCTGTCCTTAGTCTGTGTCTTCAACATTACTGGTCCACCCCTGACTTTGTTGAAAACTCTGATGGCACAGTGGCTAAGTGCTAAGTCTAGTAACCAAAAGGCTGGCAGTCCAAATCCACCAGGGCTCCTTGGAAACTCTGTTGGGTGGTTCTGCTCTGATCTATAGGGTTGTTGCGAGGCGAAATCAACAGCAGCGCCTTTCACTTTTTGTTCTTACCAGGACTTGATCTTTGCAGAAAAGAGTATACATTCAGTACCCTACGAGACCTCTCTTGCTCACCACTTTCTTTCGATAGTGATAGCAGAATTACAGATAATTTCAATTCTTTTATTTTTTTTCATTTCTGTATCTTACGCTTTCTACAAAATTAAAAAAAAAACTTGAAAGAATTTGATTATAATTAAATAAAATGCTAGTTTAAGTCTATAAGGTATTCTACCAAAGCTGGAGTATTAAGGAAACATTATACATTAAAGATACTTTAAAACTGATGTCAATGTTGAATATACTTAACATCCAAGTTCTGACACAAAAACAAATAAAATTCTTCAGCACTGGTAGCCCAGAAATCGATGAAAAAAGATAGGTATATCCGTCCGCATTTGTCTCCCGTGAGAGTAAATTTGTCAACTGAAAAGGAAATGCCGTTTCTCACAAAGGAGAAAATGATTGGAAGCCATTGACTTTTTTTGTTTTGTTTTGCTATGTTAAACGACCCATCAAGAATTGCTTATGACGCGCTGCATAACAATTCTATCCAATGATAAATTCTTCCTTGTTGCCGGGTGCCACACCTGATCATGATACCGGAAGTGAAGTTTTCAGTTTTCTTAAGGGTATGTGAACCAAATGAACACAGCATTTAAAATCCACTGCTTCTCCCCTCTCCGCCGCCTTTGTTCCCCTCTCTGCAGTAAAGGCAGTGGTAACGCGTTTTCCTCTCTCTAGGGAAAAAAAAAAATTGTGGGCTCAAAAAAAAAAAAAGGAAATTATTTAAAGATGTTTAAAACAGGAAAAGTAAATGATACTTTTTTTCATCAAAGAAAAGAATTGCTATGTGGGAGGAAAGTGGTTGGCTATAAAGGTTTAAAGTGATTGAAAGCGAAAAAACGTAAGCAATGATCTAAAGGAACTATTGTATAAACAACAATCCAGCAATCAAAAAGGCTTTGTGGAAATGGTGGGCTCGCTCCTCTCTCTGTCTCTCTCTATCTCTCTCTCTCGGTCTGTCTCCCTCGGTCTCTTCTCCACACATGTAGGTACATGTATATACAGGCGCATGCGTGCGCGCGCGCGCACGCACACACACACACACACACACACTCACGAAATCTAACAACTAGGTCTGTGAACTTAATTGTCCTACACCTCATTGCTGAATATTGCTATGGTCACCACCGAAGTACTCCTCGTGGGAAGCTAGCTATGCGCCGATGCCAGAGCCTAGTCCCCTCTTCAAAATAATTTTGGAACTCTTTCTGGAATAGCCCTTGCCCACGGTGGCAAGGTGGTGAGTTGGTAAACTTAATTGTGTAGTTGTCTTTGAGGAAGTTTTTAGCAGGTAAACAAATAACTGTATTGGAACACCCTTCCTACTCACAGGATGTGAGCCCCAGTGACTCTTTTTTTTCTTTACCCAAAGATAGAGGAAATACTGAAAGGAAGACATTTTGATAACACTCAGGACGTCAAGGGTAATAATGACGACAGTTCTGACGGCCGCTGCGGAAAAAGAGTTCCAAAATTGCTTTGAAGGGGGGACTAGTTGCTGGCATCAGTGCGTAGCTTCCCAAGCGGAGTACTTCAAAGGTTAACCACGATGATCTTCAGCAATGAGGTATGTAGTACTTTTCTCTAGGATGAGTTCAAGAACTTAGTTGGCAGTGCTCGTGTGTGTATATACATACATACATACATATATATATACATATATATACTTTTTTTTCCTTGATAAGTATTAATAACCAGAAACCAGAAATTTATCATGGTACAATCCCTAAGAAGAGCAATAGATAGAAACTACGTACAAAAGGTATCTGACCACATGAGCCTGGTGAAAAACAAATGTAAAGTTCTGAACCTTTGAGTTTCAGATAAAGCAGGCAGGTCATTGTGGCTAGAGCATGCACTGCAAAGGGTGAACTGATGGGAAGTAAGGTAAAAGAAACAGGCTCAGTAGTATGGAACTAGTCCTGTGGGGCATTTGGTCATTTTAAGCACTTTGCCTATGGCACTGAGTAAAGCAAGCAGTCACAGGAGTGTTCTGGGCAGACAAATGAGATGATCAGACTGATGTCGTAAAAGAATCACTTGGACTGCTGTGGAGAGGGGATATTAATTTGTAAGGCAGAGACTTACAGATGATATGTAAAGTCATGAGATAGATTTAAATTCTACTACATGGCTTATAGTCAGGATATTAAAAGTTTCAAGTGACTATTGCTCCCATGTTAACAATAAAAGCATACTAAACTATATAGCTTTTTTGATTGCTTGTTTATTTTACTTCACCCATGGTGAAGCATTGAGAAAAGGAAGAATTCAAAAATAAATAAGAGTAATTGTACCTAATGGTGAAATATTAATCACCTTTCCTTAATATAACAAGCTGTGCAAAGATACTCAGCTTAAACTCATTTGTTAAACACTGTACAATAAGATAAAATAAATACCGCAAAGTAAAATTTTTGTATTTCCATGCATCATTTTATACATAGAATGCCCTATGAAATACTTAAAAACTAATATTAATTTTTAAAAACTGCAAAGTTACGTATTATAAATTTAATATAATAGTCAATTGCATTTCTATATTCACATAGCCACAACAATAGAAAGCTAAAACTAAAAAAGGAATGCATTTTATAACATTGTTTAATTTCAAATCTTTAGAAATAAACATGCTGAAAAATGTGAAAGATATTCACAGTGGTAAGATACAGTTGGAATTTAAGAAGAGCTAAATCAATGAAGAAATATACTCAAGAGTAGGTAAACTTACTGTTGTTAAGTTGTAAATTTTCCCAGAATCTACCCATATATTTAGCACAATCTCAGTCAAAATTCAGGCTTTTTTTTTTTTAAGAATCTGAAAGATTAACTCTAATGTGTATATAGAAAATCAGAAGACCTGCAATAGCCAAAATAATCTTATAAGAAAAAGAAACAAAGTTGGAGGACTAACATAACTATGTTTCAAACCTTGATCTAAAATAACAGTAATGTGGATAATGTAAACCAAACTATGCTCATCACCATTAAGTAGATTTCCACTCATAGTGACCCCATTGGACACAGCAGAATTGCCCCAAAGGTTTTCCAAGGCTGTAAGTCTTTATAGGAATCGACTGTCACAGCTTCCTCCTGGAGCAGTGGTGCTGGGTTTGAACTGCTGACCTTCCACTTAGCAGTCAAACACTTAACCACTACATGGCGAGGAATCCTCATCAACAGTTTACACACAAATAAATCAGGGTATTTATTTTGTAAAGAACAGGGTCTAGCCATAGAAACACATCTATGTTCTATATATTATTAAACAAGACACCAGGTATATTTAATGGAAAGAAAATCTTACTAACTAATGATGTTGGAACAACTAGATATCGTTGTTGCTGTTTTTAGGTGCTATTGAGTCAGTTCCAACTGACAGTGACCCTATAGCCATTGCCAAGCGAAGTGCTGTCGAGTCGGATCCCTATAGCCATTAGGAGAACATAAATCCTGGACAAAATATACCTAGTCATAGTACAGTGAACCTGCTGAGAAACAGTGATAAAAATAAACACTTGAAGGTAACAAGAAAACAGTGAAATAGTACAAAAAGAAAATACTGGTGCAAATAGTTGTGGTCTTTTATGAGAAACCATGAAGACCAGCAGCCAAAGAATGTAGAAAAAGAATTGAATAAAATTTCATATTCATGAATGTAACTATGTGCAGTGAGGATTATAAAAAAGTATTTTTTTATTATGATTCAATGAAAATGTACATTCCCATATAAATTTGCATGCTCACCTATATGCAGCTTTCACTACTCCCCCTGCATGGTGACAGTACACTCTTCCTCTCTACTCCATACATGTCCCATCCTCCCAACAGTCTCCTATCTCTTCCTCTCCACCCACTCCCCTTTCTCCAGTATGAGGTCAGCAGGACGACATCCTGTAGATGCCTAGAACCATAAAGTGCCCACACAATATGGTCACTCTGCATCACCAAGTCCAATCCCTTGCACTCTGAAGAGTTGATCTTCATTATGATTTATGGACTGGGGCAGCTTCAGGGCCAGGGCCATGCTCCCAAAGGGACCCCAAAGCCCCCGGACCATTAATTATGATCTTTTATTGGAGATCTCAGGGTGCACCCCTATTTATTCTTGTCTTACCAGTGAGACTCAACTTTGTGAGCTCCACATGGCTATCACTGGTGGGAGCTGAGCACCATCTGGTTCTTCTGGTCACAAGTTGTTGGCCATGATCCAAAAAACCCAAAACAACAAATGTTGGAGAGGCTGTGGAGAAACTGGAACTCTCCTACACTGCTGGTGGGACTGCAAAATGGTACAACCTTTTTGGAAAGCAGTCTACCACTCCATTAAATAACTGGATATAGATATACCATTTGATCCAGTAATTCCACTGCTTGGAATATATCCTGCAGAATCAAGGCCATACACACCAACTAATACATGCACATGAATGTTTATCGCAGCACAGTCCACAATAGCAAAACAACGGAATCAACCCAGATGCCCAACAACAGAGGAATGGATAGGTAAACTGTGGTATATATACTCAATGGAACACTATGCAATGATAAAGAACAACAGTGATTTCAGGAAACATCTCATAACCTGGTTTCAACTGGATGGACATTACATTGAGTGAAAGTAGTCAGTGACAGAAGGACAAATATTGTATGAGACTCATAAGATAAGAACTTAAAATCAGATTCATAAATAGAAGAAAAGACTTTTTGATGGCTGCAAGGATGGGGAGGGAGAGGGTGACAGGGGGAGGGTTTAGATTAGATAGCTGTTAGAAATTTGGTTGGGTGAAATCGGTGACAGCACATATTAGTAAGAACATCAATATTAACTGGAATTCAACACAACTTGTGTACTTCTCCCATCTTAACCCAACAAGGACAGATTAGCTGGAGCTGGGGTCTGGGGACCGTGCTCTCAGGGGAAATCGAGGCCAATTGGCACAACTAGTATTTTGCTAATGAGAACTCTCTGCATCCCACATTGTTGAGTGGCATCTGGGATCTTAACTGCTGCCAAGCTGCCATCTGAGAGTACAGCAAATGGTCCCAACTCAGCAGGAATGGCTGATCACCGAGGTCCATAACAACATGTGAGAAAGAGAACCCAGAAGACAGACACCCATGTAAGTGGGTGTCTACATCGACTTGCGGCCAGAAGAACTAGAAAGAAATATTTACATTCTGATAAAGGTCAGCTATAAAAATGACAAATTTGAACTATCAAATACTTTTCCTCCCAAATTTGGATCAAAGCAAGGATATGTATTATTAGTCCTTCTATGATACAGCATGCCAGAGGTCTTAACCAGTGTGATAATGCAAGAAAAATAAATTAAAACAACTAAAATATTTTCTGTGTGCATATAATTTGATCATCTAGGTAGGAAATCGTAAGGAATCTACAGTTTAACTGATAAAGTAGTTTGCTATCAGTTGTTCACAAGGTTTAGTGTAGCTGAAACACTGACACTGCTGATGGGAGTATAAAATGATGCAATCACTGCAAAAATGCTTTGGCAATATGCTAATAAATTTTTAAAAGTCCTCATATGAGGAACCACCATTTCACTCTTCATTAATTACTTAAGATAAAAGAAAATACATGTGTGCACACAGAAGTGCACATAAATATTCGTCTCAACTCATTTCTGGAAATGATTCAAATGCCCTTCAAGTTACATATAGATTAACAAAGTGCAATGAGAAAGCTGTGAATTTTGAGTGAGTACTGCTAGGTCAGACTTGAGATCAATAACTTAACTGCTTTTGTTAACTTGTAGCTTTATATAGACTTAATCTTGTAGTTAAGGAAATATTTCCTTTGTAACTGAGCTAAGAAAGAATGTCATCAGCCTATTCCCAAGGAGCCTTGATACAGTCTAGTAAACCTTTGTATTTCCAGAAAACAATGTTTTAAAATTGTCTTGTAACATTCCCCACCTCTACCTCTACCACCTCTATAAGAGTCCTGCAGACACCAGGGAGTGATTAATTAGCAACACACACACATACACACACGTCACCATGTAGTAACTAACCAATAAAGACTTGTAAAATCGATTATTATGAGATCCCCTTTTCAGATATCCCTCCTGCTACTTCCCTGAATCACCAAGTACCTTATGAGAAATTTCATATTGTTAGTTCTTGATTTTACCATATAAATATGCTTTTGTAATTGCACCATTGGGCAATGCTATAGTTTCACTTTGTGAACTGTGTATTTCTCCAGTTTAAGCTGTGTCTTGTGTTCAGTAAAACTCTTTGCTTTTGCTTTAACAGAGTATATAGTATTACTCTTTCATAGCAGTAAATCCAAACCAGGAAATAAAAAATATTATCCACAAAAATAGAAATTAAAAAAGCAGCGAACTATGCATACCTGCAACAACATGGATGGATTTCAAAATAATTAAGGTGAACGAAAACTGCTAGACACAAGAGTATATATTGGATGATTTTGTGTGTGTGTGTGTGTGGATTAAACAGTCTTCCCTTAAAATAGATGTTGAAATACTAACTCCTGTACCTGTAGATTTGTAGCTATGAGTTCTGTCCTACTCTGACCTATAGGGTCACTATTAGTCAGCATCAACTTGATGTCAGTGGCTTTTGGTGGCATACCTACAGATATACTGTAGATGTACACCTACTTGGAAACAGAGCTTTTCTGTGTTATGTTAATGAGGCCATGCACAGAGTCTGACAATTAAGTCCATGAACTGAATTGTTCTAATTGCTACATACCACATTCTGAATATCACTACAGTCACCATCGAAGTATACCCCTTGGGAAGCTGTGCATGGATGCCAGTGCCTAGTCTGCCTTTCCAAGGCATTTTTTTTCTGGGACAGCCATTGCATATGGTGGCAAGGTAGCAAGTGAGCAAACTTAATCGTATAGTTGTCTGTGACAGAGTTTTTAGCCAGAACTGGAACACCCTCCATATTCACATGTTCTGCCCCCAGTGACTTCTCTCTTTACCTGAAGATAAAGGAAATATCGAAAGGAAGACATTTGGATCACATTCAGGACAGCGACAACAGCTCTGATGGCCATTCCAGAAAAAGAGTTCCAAAATTGCTTTGAAGAGTGCACTAGGAGATAGCGTTGGTGCATAGCTTCCCAAAGGGGAGTATTTCTACCTTGACCATAGTGATATTCAGCAATGAGATATGTAGCACTTTTCTAGGATGAGTTTGCAAGCTTAATTGACAGTCCTCATAAGCATAAAGCATCTTTTAACCAATCACTATTAAAACGTAAAAGAGCAGATCATGAACTGAAGCAAAGAAGCACAGATAAGGTTAGGTGCTCTATCACATCAAGATTGCCAGGGATCTAGAGAACAGAAGCTCAAAACAGCAAAGAGCTGGCCCCCAGAGCTGACAGAAAGAACCTTCCTACAGAGCCAGCACCTTAAATTCCAACTGCTAGCCTTCTAAACAGAGAAAAATAAATTTCTGTTCATTAAAGCCACCCACTTATCATATTTCTATTGTTTACAACTAAGAAATCAAGATACACATGTATCTTATTATATATTATCATTTTCTATTAATATATAGTATTATTTCCTAGAAAAATATATGTATTTAGAGAACAATAATTAGTTCAGCTTGAAAAAATATAGATCAGTGTCATGGATTGAATTGTGTCCCCCCAAAAATAGGTATAGCCATGTGGCTGGGCCATGATTCCCAGTATCTTGGGACTGTCTTCCATTTTGTGGTTTTCCTAAACTGTATGTTAAAGGATTAGGGTAGAGCTGTAAATCCCTTCATAGGATCACCTCCTTGCTCCCCTGTAAAGGGAGTTTCCCTGGAGTATGGCTTGCCCCACCCTTAATCCTTTCATCCTATGAGAGATAAAAGGACAGAGAAGCAGGCAGAGAATTGGGAACCTCACACCATCAAGAAAACAGCACCGGGAGAAGAGCTCATCCTTCAGACCTAAGGTTCCTGTGCCAAGACGCTCCCTGAACAAAGGTTGATGCAATACCGGCCTTTTCTCCTGAGCCGACAAGGAGAAAGCCTTCCCCTGGAGCGGACACCCTGAATATGGACTTGCAGCCTACCAGACTGTGTGAGAATAAACCTTCCTTTGTTAAGGCCATCCACTCTGTGGTATTTCAGTTAGAGCAGCCCTAGCTGACTAAAACAACCAGTAATTCCCTGAGTACTGGGTATTGGAGGTTAATGGGCCAGAAACATTAGAGAGATATGCTGGAAAGGATATAGATACTTCTTCTGGATTTGGTATAGATATTCTTCATCTTGTTTGGGGGTGATAATTTCATAGGTATAAAAAGTTATTGCACACTTTAGACACTATTTCTTATCCATAATAATAGCAAAATAAATATTCTTTTAGGTATGATTAGTAAATTACATCTAAATAAAAATAAAGTGAGAGGACTTCTAGACAAAAAGATTCAGGAAAAAAAAATACTAGTAAATTCTTCTGGGATGCCCAGTGTTTAGAGTTCAGGGAGGAGAAAAAAAAAAAGCCAGAGAGCGAAAATTTCAAAAGGATACTAATAAAGAATAGCCAACAAAGTTGGGGTGCCACCAAAATACTGTGGCACACCAGAAGCTAAATTTTAAAACTTCTCCAGTTTGTACTGTTGTTATGGATTAAATTGTGTCCTCATAAAATATGTGACTATAATCCTGTTTAGAAACAGAGTTTTTTAAATTTTTTATGTTAATTAGATCATTTCTCAGCAGGGTGGTTTTCAAGTCTAATTACTTCTGAGTTGTAAAAAGAATGTATTAGACACACAGGCACACATACACAGAGGACACATACACAGGGAGAAGACAGACATCACGTGAAGACTGTCTGAAGTGAAGGAATCAAGGAATTCCCTGGACGACCTATCAGGAAGGAATCACATGCCAGTGGAGACTCTGTTTAGAAGTTTTAGCATCTAGAACTGAGAAAATAAATTTCTCTCTTTTTTTAAACTACCCATGTGTGGTAATTGCATTAGTTATAGCAGCATAAGAAATCTAAGATCTGTTAATGACAGGTCATGCAAAATTTGTGTGTAGATCTGTCCACCAGATTTAGTGCTACAGAGGTTGTGAGTGGCTTTGGAAAGAGTTCTTTCATTAGAATAGTTAAAATGAAAGACTGGTTAGTGTGGGGTCAAGAGAAAGAGAGAATGATGAGATTGCAGTTATTTACAAAAAAAAAAAATTGTTGTCATAGAGTTCATTCCAACTCACAGTGACCCTATACCGAAAAAAAACGAAACTCACTGCCATAAAGTTGCTTTCGACTCATAGCGACCTTATAGGACACAGTAGAACTCCTCCGTAAGAGTCTCCAAGGAGAGCCTGGTAAATCTGAACTGCTGACCTTTTGGTTAGCAGACATAGCACTCACCCACTACATCACCAGGGTTTTCAATAAAAGTCTTTATTTTAGAGTTAGGGAACTGAGGGTCAGAAAAGCCAGGAGGGGAAAATAAAAAAACTACCCAAGAAAACATTGGTGAATTTTGAAGCTGAACGAATTTCATTCTTTTGACTTCCTTTCTCTTTCCATTTTACTATGCAGTCTACGACAGTGATTGTTAAAAGCTGTCAGGGCTTAATTTTCCTGACAGATAAAAATTTAGAAGTCATTCATGAATTAATAACATTACTCTGAATTGTGATTGAAATTGACTCTACATTGGCTGACTACACTTTTAGATTAATGAAGATATATTAGATTTAAAATGATGTCTAGGTGATTTACATTTTGATTGACCCTGGAATTTAGGGTTTATTGGCTGGGGAAAATTCTAATTCTCACATATTGTGATTGACTGTTCTTTTGTTAGGGGACTATAATTTTACTTTAGCCAAGTCTTAGGTTGGAATTTAGCATTCCTCTCCTTAAATACTATTCTCGGTTTTTAAGTAGAGTATTACCCATTTTGGACCTTCCATAAATGATATGCCAGAATGGCAATCCCAAACCATATAAATACTGTTTGGTTCCAGAGAGCTTTGATTAATGCAACATCTGCCCTGTCTGTCTTGTGCTTGCCCATGTATTAATAGCTAGCTTTGCACAGCTCCAAGAATTTCTCAAGCATATAACAAATAATTTCCAATGACTTACAGCCTTCTGCTTCAGCTGATATGACAAGTTTTTGATGATGTTGCTGTTTTGATTTACTTTTGATGAACTTAGAATTTTTTCTCTTCTCTCGTAATGGAACAAATAATCAAAGATTGAAACGTATGCCTTAAAGATTATTTGTTTCTTTTTTTCCCCCTAGGAAATCTGAGTGTTTCCTTGCAAGGAAAAATAGCTGCCTTAGAAACAATTTTATAGCTAGATGTCAGAATATTAATTGCATGTCAGCTTGCTAAAAATGGTTTTGGTTTCAAAGTAAGCTTGAATACATTATATGGAAGTTATTTTAAAAAGACTGTTTTTTAAATTTTACTTAATTTGCTAAATATGTATTTTTCCTGCTATGTTCTTTTTAACAATTCCAAACAAAAATATTTACAGAATATTATTTCTTCTTAATGATATATCCATTTAAAGAGGAACAAAGGAGCAAAAAACAATAAGGATAAGGAATATCATTAACTTTAACTTTCTATAAAAGAAACTCCATAGTGACTATTACATTTTTAAATTCATAAGAAACAAAAAATATTGCTATGGCAGAAGAATTTACTGAGGTTATAATTATTGCTTTGGTTTGTTGTATTTTTCAATTGTATATCTTCACTCCATTAGTAAGAATTTAGCCAAGCACAGGGAGCTGTTTTGCAGAAGATTTTGCTCCAGGTGAAAAGTCAAAGATGACATAGGCAAATTATCAACATGGCTTTTACATTATAAAGTCAGATGTATGTTTATTGATGTATGCTGGAATAGAAGAAAAAGAACTCATCACTTCTGAAGAGGTGGATTTCTACTCTGCCCTATGAATCAGAATTGACTCAACGGCAATGAGTTTGGAGTTTGTGTTACACCATAAGTTAAAGGTGCAGGTTGTTCAGAAGGTTTTCCAGTTCTCCCAGTGACCAAATGGGATGCTTTATTCTGGAATATATTATTAAGAAGACTGTGTACATCCAATAATGATTTTTTTTCAGTAATAAAACTGTTATTTTTATTTCCAAATTTCTGATGCATATGCTCGTTCCTCATTTGGGTCCAAATCATGGAGGCAGAAAATGTACTATTTTTTGGTCCCAATCATACTCCACAAACTGTGTTTGAATAGCAAATTTCTGTACTTAAGCATTCGGTATAACTTCATTTGGATTTGTTTGGCTTCATGTGATGATAATCTGAGCCAGCCTAAACCTGGTCGTGTGAAAAAGGTTAACCAACTAAATTATAAGACAGCCTGCAATGCAAGCAGGTATTGGAAATACTGAAATTATGCACTTGAATCTTCTAATCTCTTGTCTCAGCTTATTATTATGTTTTCTTCGTTAGTCTCATGGTACGCTGACTTTTCCTACATGGTGGGAAAGAAGGCCACAATACTGACTATGTCTTATAGCTTCTATAACTGAAAGTAAAGTGAATATATTTCTGTCAGAAATCAAAGTAATCCCAGAAAGAAGGCTGATTGTTCCACTTCAGGTCAAGTATCCTAGTAAGGCTTAGTGATGGTGTATAATTTGACCAAAATTATCATACGTTTCTTGTAGTGATAGAGCCTGCCCTGGACAGAAGTCTGAATGTAGTTGGAGCTTGCTCTGTGAAAGCCTGAATATGCTGTATTTTCTTGTCTTAGCCTGGGTTCTCATGAGATGTAAAACAAGTGAAGAGTATATGTATATACATTTATATATGTAAATATATAACCCACTGCCATTAAATCAATAGGACAGAGTAGAACTGCTCTATAGACTTTCCAAGGAGTACCTAGCAGATTCAAGTGGCTGACATTTTGGTTAGCAGGTGTGTCGTGTAACCACCACACCACCATCAAGAGAGTGATCGAGAGACAAAGAGAGAAATTTATCATAAGAAAAATGGCTCCTGCTGTTACAGAGGCTGACAAGTCCCAAGGCAGTGGGTCAAGCATCATGCTGGAGTCTTCTCCTGACTCATGTTGATGCAGAGGCTGATGAATTTATGTTTGACAAGTAAGACAGCAGGCTGGTGGCGTGTAGGTTTCAAAGGCTGACAAATTCCAAGATCAGCAGGTGATATGGCAGGTAACTGGATCCAGACCTCAGAATCAGAAGACAGATAATAACAAACCAGACCCAGGATCCAGAAGCACAAAAGTTAGTGGACTTTGCTGAGAAGTCCATACTTATTGGAAACAGGCCACACTTGCCCCAAAACTCCCCTTACAACTGACTGGCTGAACCTGTCAGATCATATCATGGAGGTGATTACAGCATATGACAAAATGGAGAATGACTACATCATTACATGTCTGTCAAAGCACCCACAATCATGACTCAGTCAAGTTAACACACAACTTTACACACTGAGCTCCTGATTCTATATCGCCTGTTATAATTGGATCAAAATGGTATAATTGATTTTTTTGTAACATGGTGTATTTTTAACATACATGTAATTCTCATTTTATGCATACCTAAGTATAAAACTAAATGTCATCTCTAGTTACATATATGAATTATTTTGATTTTAAAAAATGCTGAATGACAATGAAAGTGGTGTTTCTGTTCATTTTACATTTTCTGAAAAATGTACAACAGTTGATATTTTTCATTTCTCACAAATTACTTTGTTACCATGTAGCACAGTTGTTCCTCCATAATTTATTGGTCCAGATTATAAAATGTTTCCATCTAATGCTGGGACTCATATAAAGCCAAGGCGGTCATTAATATGAGTAATGGAAATATCAAAATATATTTTTTGATTTGTACTTGATATTGTCCCATGAAATTCAGGTTGGCATTGCCTTAAAGTTAGAACTTGGATATTTCTGAATATAACAAGTTTGCACAATAAACCCAACCCAACCCCACTGCCAATGAGTTGATTTGGACTCCTAGTGACCCTACAGAAAGAATAGAATTGCCCCATAGAGTTTCCAAGGAGCATCTGGCAGATTTGAACTACTGACCTTTTGATTAGCAGCTCTAGCACGTAATCAGTATGACAACATGGTTTCTAATTATTAATAAAGGAGACATTGACAGATAAAGAAAAATATTTTGATTAGAACAGGAAAAACTCTGAACTACAGCATTATTCTGAAAAGAAAACTCACATTCTCATGCCTATTCTTATCCTTAATAAGAAAACCGGGACACGTGAACTCGTAGGTACAACTGTAATTATAATGACAATGGACCCAACTGGTTTAAATGGAGACTGTCTCAATAACTTCAGATACTCAGTTATTATATATAAAAGTTGTATTTGTTTACATACCTAGAATTAATGAAAATTTTACTTAAGTTTTAGTCTTTCCTTTAGATTGAGGGATGGGGCGTGAAAAATCCTCTAATGAAGTTACAAGAAGTAAAATATATTTTAAGATGTTGTTTTTCTTCTGCTCTAGCAATATCAAGTAAACATGATCAGGAAAAGATTTAAGTCTTAAATACACCATTTTTGGGGTCAACAGTTTTCTAGCTTGTGCTACTGCCTCTTCAAATAAGGCTTTCTGCCTATTTTTGCATTCATTCCCCTATTCTGTGTTTCACACACCTCTTGTCCTCAGACTACCTTTCTGATAGAAATAAGTATGAAACAAGCAAAAAAAAGATACATACAGAGGTGATTCCATTCACAGACTGCTGAATTAACATTTCCATGCTGTGCTCTGAATATTTCATAAGGAAACAAAACTCTCTTGGAGTTATCACTCCTGGATGACCAAATAGGAACACTAATCCTCGCCTGAAGACAAATTTCCCATGACTAGCCTTTTACTTTACACACTTTTTCTGTTGTAGGTAAGGTCTCTGTGAGTTGAAACTAACTTGACAACACCTACAAAGACAACAACACTTTCTAACAATATCATAAGTTCTCAGTTGTTTTTTCCTAACTTGGACGATATGTTTTAGATGTGGGCTGAATGCAGTTTAAATGTTTAATCAAGGTCCCGTGATTATAAGTTAGAGTACAGACTTAAGCCCTGGTAATAATAGCCGTGCAATGCTCTTACCTGTGGAAAGTTCTGTATGACTTTGGTATGCCAATTGACGTCTAAGCTAGCTCCTCAAATCATCCCCTTTAAGGAAACTTCTCAAACTTGCACCAACTAGAAAATGATTTCAAAATATGGTTATTGTATGCTATAGAATATGCTAATTCCATGACCAGTAGACTCTATTTTTTAATTTACACCAGGGATTTGTTATTCCCTGAATAACAACAAAGAAGGGTGGTATGAGGAGCTTTGGCACCACTTGAATCTCACAAAGGTGCCTCCAACAGCACAGTGAATGCATCAGTTCTTTTCACCGCCCAGGTCACCAGACATCTAAGTTATGGAGACTTAGTAGAAGAAGTTAGGAAGCACTGAAGGGATTCGTAGGTACCAGAAAGAATTTTCAGGATTAAATGAAGGTTAATGGCTCAGTGTATTTGTCAATCTGCTAATTTACTTAATTGTGTTTATTAACTGTTGAACTAGGATGAATTATATGGTGACTATATGGTGAAGGGGTAACAGTTAATGCACCAGACTTTGACTTTCAAGATTCTTAAACGCTCATATGTAAGTTGTACAAAAACTGTGAAGGTAAAAATTGATGTTACAACATTAGAGATCAAGACTCACCCCCCCTTGGATAAAGAGATGGGTTATACTAGGCAAGGCTATCGTCTTCCGTAAGAAACTATCCTGATTTTCATCATATATGCTGAAATTTAAGAAGGATAAAGTAGGGAAAGAACTTGATGGTAAAAACAAAGGGGAATATCCCTCACTGTAAGTGTGGTAGAAAATAGGGGTGAAGGAAGGAAGATACTTAATGTGAAGCAATGAGAACTAACTTGCTGCTTCTCTGGTATGTTATAAAACATGGCATGGAACCAAGATCCTGGAAAACACTGACCCTTACCATGAAAGCCAAAGGCTTCAGTTCAGCTTTGAGGAATATAGCAGCTATAAAGCAAGACAGATCCATCAAAACCTTTAGAAAACATGGATATAGTCTTTCTAGCATTTACTCCCACCACTTTTTTTCCTATCCCAATAAAATACAAATTTTATGAGAGGTCTGTTGCTCTATGTTACAACCCAAGGGAAAAAAGAACACATTCTCAGCTCTAGGAATAGATCTGAATTAGTTAAGGCCAATTACTGAATGATGACATCCCGAAGACTTACAGGTTCGGGACCTATATTATTATTCTCACTCTTAATACCTCTGTGATTGGTCTGCTGGTCAGTTCCTGAGAAGACAGTCTTCAGATTGCAGAACAGAATATTTCCCCTTTAGTTAAAGTTTCACAAATACAAATGTCTTAGAGGGCAAGGCAGTTCTGAAAATGTGACATTTGCAAAAGGCAAGAGCATAAACAGTGTTTCTCAAAGTTCCGTGAGCCACATGCAGCACTTTTGAGGTACAAAAGAACAGGATGGACTAGAACAGTATAGGAGGGAAAGAGAGGAAAGGGAGAGAAGAATTAAAAAGAGGGAGAGAGAAGGAAAGGGGGGCAGAGGAGAGAAGGAAAATCTCATAATATATTCCATTAATATACTAAGCATAAGGACTTTGTGTGTGTGTATATTTGTGCCTGAGAGAAAAGAGAGTGTCCCTGTGTGTGTGTAAACCAGATTATAATATGACATATATTTTTTACTGTGGTTAGCTGTCAAAATCCGAAACTCCACTTCAGGACAGTTAAATTTAAAACACAATGAATGAAATACTACTTTAGTCAAACAAAAGACGCAAATGCAATTCAACCTAGATACAACCAGCTTGTGGCCACAAGTCTAATTTTTCAAGTGTAATAGTTATTTATTTTCTAATAAAGGAATATCAAGGAGAGATATTTATGGAACTGAAATACTTGCACTGAATTTTCCAGTGTTTATTAAATTTCTAGTACATACTGAACTGCTGAGCTAATCATATGCTGATCACTGTCATCTTTATTTTCTTAGTTCCATTTCCCACATCTCTTAATGGTTTTCAAAATTTTATAACTAGGATACAACTTGACAGTGTTCTGACAAAACACTTTCCTATGAAACACCAGAAAATGATTATTTGTTAAACTTTTCAGCATTAGTTTTTAAAGGTAATATAGCTATCAAAAGTATGTTATCATCAGCTCAAAGTAACATTAGATAGCAAAAGATTCTGATCTTCTGAATTCTTTCTTCTCAGTGAATATTCTTCTTCTCTTTATGCTTTAGATGAAGGTTTACTGAGGCAATTCATTTCTCATTAAACAATGAGCAGACGTACTGTTTTGTGACGTGTCAAGCCAGTCCCATCTTGAGCTTGAATTCATAATCAGTAGCTTTCTTGCCTCCTCCTGCCTTCTCAGCCTTGCATCTGGGCTAGTGTGCCTGTTTAGTCTCATTTTGTTTCATAGGTCCATCTCATATTTGGATGAAGGGTAAAATTCAGGAGTGATTTCAATACCTAGTTAAAAGCATGTCCCAGGGCTATATTCTTGGGGTTTCTCCAATCTTTGTCAGGCCCGTGAAGTCTGGTCTTTTTTGTGAGTTAGAATTTTTTTCTGCGCTTCTCTCTTGTTCTGTCTGGAAGCCTGTATCACTGTCCCTGTCAGAGAAATTCATAGTGGTAGCCAGGCACCAGTGAGTTGTACTGAACTCAGTTTGGTAGATGCTGTGCTAATTGTGGTCCATTAGCCCATTAGACCGGTCTTTCCCTCGGACCTTGTTCCTCATTCTCAATTACTCCAGGTGGGATGGGACCAGCTGAGTATTTTAGATGGCCATTTATAGTATTTTAATATACTAGAAGCTCTCGGAAGAGTACGATATAGAATATTTTATTTATAAACTATGTTATGCCAATTGAGCT
Organism: Heterohyrax brucei; assembly: GCA_028571685.1. NCBI lineage: Eukaryota > Metazoa > Chordata > Mammalia > Hyracoidea > Procaviidae > Heterohyrax > Heterohyrax brucei. The sequence continues at coordinate 48,908,854 of CM053155.1, forward strand.
ACATATTTCTTGAGACCATAGTCCCCGGCCCTCAGCCCAGTAATTAGGTCCCTCAGGGAGTGTAAATGGTTTATGAAGCTTCCAGAATGTGCTAGTTTTGTTATTGTTGTTGTTTTATGCTCACTGGTAACTCATGAAAGCATGTTTTCTTTATTTTTCAAGACAGACAACATACATTCGAACATCTACTTAAATAAAACGTCAATTCAGAATACAAAATTTCAAAAATACAGTCTCTGAATCTTCTTCCTTACTAAATGAGAAATTGACTGAGATTAAGAAAGGAAATATCCTTTTATTTTCATTTTATTTTGCAATGAAAAGAAATCATATACATGAGACTTCCAGTTCCAAACATAACGCTTAGGTGTCCCTTTACTTTCTCATGACCATTGACTTTCGGTTCTTCATTTCTCTGAAAAACAACAGAAACAGCAACAACAAAATGTCTATTCATGTTTCTTTGGAAATGTCATGTAAGAGTTATTTTGTGTTTTTCAATCAGAAAGTTATATTTGAGTCTTTCAGTAGTTCATGTAAGTTTTTTGGTACTAAGCTCTGGAATTTCTATTTGTACCTTTTTTTTCTTTGTACTGGAGTTGAGATTTAAATAAAAGCTAGATGCTGTGCTTTACTAAGGTGTGCAGTACCATGATGCAGAAAATAATTATATATGCCTTGTCTATATCAGTTTTATACAGATGAAATAAACCACATTTAAATGAATATGAAATATAACCTTTAAATGGTAGAAAAGAGAAAGTAAACCATGTTTTAAACTCAGCGTATGAAAACAGAAAAAGTGAAAAATACACTTATGTTGTTGATATAAGAAAACAAGACCCTCCACCAGCCCACATACGAGAAACTAGAAATAGGAACCTCATTCCTCATTCCTGCAAATGTTTTAATTTAACACAATATAGCATTAGTCCCCGGGAAAGGCGAGGAAAGCAGCTAGTTCTGGGCTTAATTAGAAAGCCCTGGTGGCTGAATATTAAATGCTTGGCTGCTAACCAAAAGCTTGGCAACTTGAATCCAGACAGTGGCTTTGTGGGGAAAAAAGACCTGACAATCTACTCCTGTAAAGATTACTGTCTAGGAAGATGTCTTGATTGTCTAGGGTTACTGTAACATATATACCACAAGTGGATGGCTTTAACAAATAGAAATTTATTCTCTTACAGGCTAGTAAACTAGAAGTCCAAATTCAGGATGTCAGCTCCAGGGGAAAACTTTCTCAGCTTCAAAAGAAGGTCGTTGACATCCAGTTTCCCTTGGACTGGTCACTTCTTCACGCAGGAACCCTGGGTACAGAAGTCAGAATCTGCTCCTGTTCCTGGTGCTTCTTTATTGGAGGAGGTATGAGGTCCCCAATTCTCTGCTTGCTCCCTTTCTTTTTCTCTTTTGAAAGATAAATAGTGGTACAGGCCACAACCCGGAAAATTCTCTGAACATTAGATCAAATAGCACCCTAATTTTCTTTAATCACAGGCAGACATTATGATTTATCATGCACAAAAAAATCAGAAAATGGAGGACAACCACACAACATTGGGAATCACTGTCTTAGCACACTGACACGTTTTTCTGGGAAATAAATTTCAGTCATGAGAGAAACCCTGTGGGGACATTTCTACTCTGCCACATTGGGTCACTGTGATTTAACACTCTTCTCCATGGCACCTAACAACAACAGGGAGCTTCTGTTCACTCTGTTGACCGTGCAAAAAACTAACTTTGTAAATTCTTGACCAGAGTCTACGAAATCTATGGGAAATCACAAGCCATACTGTGAGCTGATATGTCCTGTCTTAGTGTTTTAGTCAGGTAGTGCTGCTTTAAGAGAAATAGCACAAGCAGATGGCTTTAAAAAGAGAAATTTTATTTATTAGAGTCCAGGAAGCTAAATGTCCAAGTTCAGGTTGTCAGCCACAAGAGAAGGCTCTATCTGCCAGCACTGGACAAAGCTTTTTGTCATCAACCTTCCCCTGGACTTCTGAGGCACAGGGACCCTGGTCCTTTCCAAAGGATGCGCTCAGTTCCCAGCTCTGCTTTATTTCTTGGTGGCATGAGGACCCCAAATGTCTCTGCTAGCTTGTCTACTTTATATCTCAAGAGGACACCTCGACGCCAAAATAAATTTATGCATTGAATCTTGCTGTACCAACAAAACTGCCACACGTCCACCCTCATTAACATCATTGAGGCAGGAATTGCAACATGGAGGAACATCACACAATACCAGGATTTATGGCCTAGCCAAATTACCACAGATTGTTTAGGGTACACATCTCAAGTAATCTTGCATCGGCCAGAGTCTATGAAATCCTTGAGAAATCACAGGTCATATTGTAAGCCGATTTGTCCTGTCTTAAAAAGGCTCTCCAACACTTCTTTCCTGTTTGCTATCATTTTTTGTGCTCCCTCATCCTAGGTTAAGCAATAATGTTAGAGTCCACATTCAGGGGTGCAGCAGCTGAGTCTTCAGGAACAATGGTCGGGTGATGGTTGCTCATGACGCCTGGGCACCTCTGAAGGGAGTGGAGAAAGCACACAGTTCCTTACGGGCCTGTGAGAGTGTGTGCTCAGCTTGGTGTGCTAGAGTGGATTTATGTAGGTGTTCCCCACCGCCTCCACTCTCTTCCTGTACCTCAGGACTCAGCCAGGAATCCAAGCCTCTCAATCTGTTCACAAGTGCTGCTATCTGTCAACAATGTCTGTGGTGCAATGCCTCCCTTTACATGAAGTACTCTATGACATCTCATCTAAGCCATGGGGCAACCCTTACAGTTGTTGATAGGATGATTCAGTGGATAGTATTTTGGTTTCCCAGAGATCCTATAACATAAATACAACAACTGAGTGTCTTTACAAAAGAGGAATTTGTTTTCCTACGGCGCTGGAGGCTAAAAGTTCAGTTCTGGTTCTCAGCCTTGAAGGTTTCTTTTTTGCCAGTAGTCTGAGGCACTCTAAATTTCCTTGACTTACAGAGAATAGTTAACATGGTACCTGTCTTCCTCTGTATGTACCTGCCTCTGTAGCCATTGCAGTCTTCTTGTAACTCAGAAGTGATTAAGTTTATGATCTTGTTAATATAGGAAAACAAACTCTCCTTTCAAATAAAAGTATAGCCACAGATACAAAGCTGGAGTATCAACACATGTTTTGGGGAGCACGATTTAATCTATAACAGATGGAAACCTCAAATTACTTTAAACACACGTGCGTTTGCCCCATGAATTATTACTGTCAGGACACTTAAGAATTCTTTCTTAAAACCAGAGTTTGGAACATTAACCTAACTAGCTATATCCTAATCATGGTGTGGCAGCAGGACAGTCAACTGGGAGAAGGAAGACCTGAGTTTTGGTCTCCACTGTGACAGACTTGTGGGATGTCTTTAGATAAATTACCTCAACTGATTTTTGTGTTTTTGGTTGGTTGGTTGGTTGGTTGGTTGGTAGCTCAGAAGGTTAGACTAAATGATCTTGAAGCTTCCTTTCAACTCTGAAGTGTTAACAAAAAATTAAGTTGTATAAATCATGGGTCGTTCATGTGGAATAAGGTACCATAAGTTTTGCAATTTTTTTAATTTTCATGTTTCTTTAAATCTTACTGCATTTATTTAAATGTTATTTAATTTTATCCAACATACTTGACTACATTATATAGCCAGTATGGTTAGTCTACAGAAATAAATAACTCCGTTTTTTTTTTAATCTGTATGGCACTAGGTTAAAATTTTGACTAAGTCTGCTTATGGTTAAGTGATGGTGGATTTTCTCCCTAAACCAACTGCTTTCTGTAAGATTTAGGAAAAAACTCTCTGTAGGCAGAGTGGGGACGGTCTACATTAGGTTTTGCCAAGCATCTACCATTCCTCCTGGGCTTGATTCACATTGTCCGGTTGGAAAGAGGATTCAGCAGGAATTGTACAGTGGCAAACAAGTTTGGAAGCAAGCCTTTATTATATTCTGGGTTCCTTCTCCCCCTGCAAGTTATGTATAAGGAGGAAACATGGCATAAAGTTAGTGACCCATACATAATAAAATGTTCCAACTTCATTTGCACACACGAGGGCTGACAATTAAGTGCTGTATACCTCATTGCTGAGTATCACTACAGTTACCTTCGAAGTACGCCCCTCGGGAAGCTATGCACTGACACCGACGCGTAATCCGTCTTTCAAAGCAATTTTGGAACTCTTTTTGGAATGGCCACTGGGCGTGATGGCACGGTGGCAAGTTCACAAACTTAATTGGGTACTTGTCTGTGTGGGAATCTTTAGCCAGCAAACAAATAATTGTGTTGGAACACACTACCTACTCACTTGATCTGGCCCACGATGACTTTATTCTTTACCTAAACATAAAGGAAATATTGAAAGGAAAACATTTTGCTGACATTGAGGACATCAAAGGTAATGTGATGACAGCTCTGAGGACCATTGCAGAAAAAGAGTTTCAACATTGATTTGAAGAGTGGACTAGGCACTGGCTTCTGTGCTTAACTTTCCAAGGAGAATACTTCAAAGGTGATTGTAGCAATATTCAGCAGTGAGATATGTGGCACTTTTTCTAAGATGAGTTCATGAACATAATTGTCAGACCTTGTAAATATATAGACAGGAAGTGATAAAGAATACAGACTAGAGAAAGCATAAGTTTTCTTTTTTTTCTTTTCTCTTTTTCATGGAAAATAGCGGCTCCACAGGTAAAAATAATTAAATTCAGTAAACGTAATTCTGACTCAATTTATTTTAATATTAGTAAATAGATTAAATAATTTTGGATAGTAGAAAGTTTTATAGTTAGAATTTAGTCTTCATTATTTTGATCAGATTCAAACTAGCACTAAAAATAAATTATGATGGCTTTAAATTCAAATTTCATTCTTGATGAGTATAAATGAATGTATTGTATGTTTAATGGATGACTGCAGTGAGTAGTAATAAACTGCTAATACTTTTGTTTGAAATAATTTTTTCCTTAAGTCATAGTTAGCATGAATTTATAGTAATGAAATGTCTTACTAATGGAGAAAATACTACATAATGTATTGACTAATAGCATATGTTAAATAAATGATTCAGTATAATTTGAGGTTAATGATTAAATTCATGTTCTTTTAATTCTGACAGTGAAATATATTAAATTGAAAAATCCCTGGAATTTATTTGTTTATTTATCTATCTATTTATTTATTTAACAGAGAAATTGTCTATCTACCAAAAACAGAGGTAAGAATATTTTTCTGGTATTTTAATGTGTGTTTGGGGTAACATTAAACAAATTAAGTAAATATTTCAACCACATGTCATTAAATATCATATTATTTAAAATATATCTGATATTTAAAAGTTAATGATAATTATAATAACAATATTCATGCTAATTCAGTTACGGAAATGTTTCAGGTCAGGGCGTGAGTAGACTATAACGCTTCCTCCAAAATTTTACTCTGGATTTATTTTGTTGTTTTAGGAAAAACTTAGGTTACTTTTTATTGGGTACTAGCATTCTAATTACGCATTTATCAAGAACTTTGCATTATTATGTTATTGTTGCTAGGTGCCATCTAGAAGGTTCTGAGTCATAGCAACTCTGTGTGTAAAAGAACAAAACATTACCCAGTCCTGTGCCTTCCTTGCAACTGTTACACTCAAGCTTATTGTTGCAGCCACTATGTCAATCCATCTTGTTGAGAGTCTTCCTATTTTTCATTGGTCTTCTTCTTATCAAACATGAAGTCCTTCTCCAAGGATGTCAAATACACAAATCTCTTAGAATAGAAACTGAAATATGACCATTTCATGTAATCGGAGGATGAGAACTATTTGCATTACTGGTAAATAAATGAGGAAATAGTCAGGAGGGAAAATTAGGAATAAACTATCATAAAAGTAGTCTGTTTTAACTCTAGCAAGTACAACAAAGGCAAGACTCACCATTATTTGAGGCCGCTAAAGTTGGTAGAAAGGACTATAGTTTCGGAGCTGGGCTTCAACGATGTTGTGAAGAAAAACTTGAACAGAGAGTTATTAAGGATTTAAAACAATTGCAACTGAGAAACAATATAATTCATTGAAAATAGAACCAGGTGGTCCCAAGGCCTTTTCATTATGCAAATATTGTTATAAGACAAAAAGAAAAACCAAACTATACGGAAGACAATTACACAAAATCAGTGAATATCATAATAATTGCACTTAGATTGGTTACTGATTATTAATAGCATAGTGATTACAGATAGCTCCACAAGATGCTTGTAACACTACCAAAAATTCTTTATATCTGTTTTATCTGTCTTGCAAAAACATCTGGTTGGCAGCAACACTCTAACAGCACTGTTTCTGAGTATATTTATTTTGAGAGGCACAGATGATCAACTGGTTACAATACCTGGAGGTACCTTTCATATTCTTGTTTTGGCCACCAAAGGAAAACATGTTTTTCTCTAAAAACATAGCTGTTAGTGTAGAAATTCAGATTAAAATTAGATAGCATTGTCAGAATATTATGTCTCTGTCTCATTAGCTGCACTGAAAGTTGTCATTTGCTGAGGCAGTGGTTACACACGATTCACACAGAAAAGAGAACCGTTATGGATGGTGTGACCTGCAAAACCGGAAGAGAAGGAGTACAGTGCAGAGGAACAATGTCAGCAACAAGCATGAGACAAAAAAATAAATTTAAGCATATTAAGAAAAGTAAAAGCTTACATATGAAATTAAATTATTCAGTATATCCAAAGTACTATCATTTGAATGTGTAATCAATATTTTACATTTGTTTGTATAGCTGTTGTTATTGCTTGAAGTTGAGTTGATGCCAATTCATGGCAATCCCATGTGTGCAGAGTAGACTTGCTTCATAGGGTTTTCAAGGCTGTGACCTTTCAGAAGCAAATCACCATGACAATCTTCTAAGGAGCCTCTAGACAAGTTCTAATCACCAAACTTCTGGCTTTGTATTTGAGTGTTTACCCTTTTGTGCCACCCACGGATCCATTTTCAAAAGCTTCATAACACATCTTGGCTTGTTATAACTGTATTTCAAGTATCCAATAAGCACAGGTGGCTGGTAGCTACTGGATGATTGACCTCAAACACTTCTCAGGCCTCTGTGGCTGAGCGCTTTCATCATTATGTTGAATTAAGGAATGTAGAATTCATGTAATGTGTTTAGGAGAGAACCAAAAAAGCAAAAATTATCATGATAGCTTAAAACAATGTATACATATTACAGAAACCTAACCCAAAGAATGTTTTGGTCCCATCTTAAGGAAACTTATTACTACATTTGTTTCTATAGATTAATTTTTCTTTATTAAGTCTATGTAATGATGCATTTTTTCTTGCCTTGCTGACTAGTTCATGTTTTAATTCTTAGGTGGATCCTTGTTCTCTGCTTCCAATGGTGAGTCACAGGATTCTCTGTATTGACTGACATTTTGTTCTCATGCACAAACTCCCCCCAAGATATCTCAAGCTCATATGTACTGATATCATCCAAATTATCACTTTGAGTATTACCTTTCTTGTGAATGTTTGTTTCTAAATGTCTGTTCCACACGTCCAACAAGTTACTCTTTCAAGTACAGAAATTCCATCATCTTTTCTTCTATACACAATCCTATAGGTTATAACAGTTGTGTGAACACTATTAATTAGAAACCTGATAGCCTTGACACCTCTCTCTTACCAATCAGTAATCTTTTGTTGATGTCACTAATTTAATATTTATCAATCTTTCTCTCTCTTTATTCCTCTGAAGCCAGCTCACTTCATCTGATCATTGCCTGTGTCTTCGACTGAAGCAAAAATCTTTCTCACTGATTCCCCTTTTTGCTAATCATATGCCCTTACACCCTGCTCCCTTCTTCCAGTAAAAGGATGTGAAAAGAAGCACTAACCACCTTTACTTTCCTGCTCAGAACATTCCAGTGACTGCCACCGCCTGAAGGCTATGTTTCAGGCTGTCTAGTCATCCATTTCCAATCTTTCTTGCCTGATTTGATAACTTGACCCACTCGCCACACTTTCTGACTTGAACTTCGTATTTTTACTATACAGAACTCCATGTAGCTCATCACAGACACCAGTCTACACGTGGCTCCTGTGCTGCCTGAATGGTGCTCAGAATGTTCCTTTTCTCCTTTATTATCTTCAGCTTTAGAGTAACACTTACTCCACCTCCACATGCTCACCTATGTATGACACCATCTCCTTAAACTGTCGTATACCAGCCAACATCAAAGACTGCTTCAGGCTGGGCTGGATATTCTTGATGCAGTCTAAACATTACTGCCACAGAACTCCAAATGTTTGTCAAATTATCTGTGTGTGTCTCCACCACCAAGCTGCAAGGATCTTGAAGGACAGTCATTAGTAATCCGATTCATCCTGGTATCTCTGATATCTAGTCAAACATTCTCTAAGAGTTTAGTGAGCTCATCTGCCATCAATTTAAAAACACTAATGTTTACTGGTAAATGCTTACAATCATGAAAACACCAGTGTATGTGTACCCGTAGGCAGAGCAGGGAGCCTTTAGTTTAGAAACAAGAGGTATGAATATGTTGAAACATTATTTAAAATTAAAAGCTTAATATGTACAAATAATGAGCACATCTCCTTTCAAAACCAATTCATGTGTAGGCTGTCATATTTGAAAAATATATAGCAGTTTCAACGCCAATCTTCTTTATCAAAACCGCAAGGACTATGTTCAGTTCTTAGTAAACAGAAAAAAAGAGGAAATAGTAGTGTTGAAATTGTCTCAAGTGATCCGTGGTATCAATTCACTGTTCTAATATTCAGTTTCTTCATCTGCAAATGATGAAATTAGACTCCAAAGAAAATTCTTGGATCTAAGATTCGATAAATCACTGCTGTGCCTACATGAGGGATAGAGAAGAGAGAGCATAGAGTGAGAGGGACTAGAGGGTGGAGTCAAGATGGCAGACTAAGCACACGTCTCCTTCTATCCTTCTGGAAACCAAGACCTGAATTGATAATCAAACGGAGGCTTCTGATCACCTATTCAGCCCCAGGATATGGTACAGGGCTGTTAATTGGGACTTCATACCACTGAGTGAAAAACCTCCTCTCTGTCACTGACTCCTGCACCTGGCTAGCCCTGGTTCTCAGGGACTAAAGATAAACGCACCATTTTGACTTTTTTTTCTCTGTCTCGGCCGGTGGGCAGAGCTGGGTCTTGCCTAGCAGCTACACTCAGACACACTGCTGGGGGGATAGACAGGTGAAATTTCGATATTTTGAGAGCCAGGATTAGGACTCTGTTAATCTAGCCACTTTGAGCCTGTTGTTTTATATCTGCCTCAGTGGGGTTTTTACGGACCTTCGCAGTCAGTGTGAGGGATGCCATGTTGGTACCTAGATTTTAGCAGGACATGACTCTTAGCCTGGGAGCCAGCACCTGCAAACAGGACAGCACTTCTCCAACAGAAAAGCAGTAATTTACCAAAGGCCACCTATGTTGGTGGCCCTGAAACAGAAGCAGAGGAATCACTACCTCTTGGCACCTTTAGCCCCTCTATCTGCTGCCTGTGTGGAGGACACCATCTTGGATACAGTGGCCGCAGCTGGACCTAATTCTTAGCTTGGGAGTCAGAGCCTGCCCACAAGAGAGTGCTTTTCTATCACAAGAGCAGTACTCGACGCAGTGTCGCCTAAGGCTGAACCCTGTCAGCAGAGGCCAACAGGGCAGTAGCATTGCTGTATTCTGAACTAGTTTGTATCATCTGGGGTTGGATATAGTGGTGCTTACTTTGTCAGTTGAGAAGAAGGATCTCTACACCTGAAAACCTAACTGACTTGTGAAGTGGTAAGATACCTTTTGTTTTACATTTTAAGACAGCCTAGAGAAACATTTGCAATCCATCCTCACAGTATCTCTTCCAGCCTCTACATACTCACATGGGACCCAAAAAGCAACAGACACTTGTGGAATACAAGAAATCACCCACGGCTTCAGAAGGCTCCCAAACAAAGCAACCAAGGAGTTTTCCAGATGAAGAAGCTTTTATGAAAGCATCAGGAAGTGAATACAAAATGACTATATACAGAGCCTTTCTAGACCTTATACAAAATGCAGCAGAACAAAATGAAAAATTAAGCAAGCTGTTCAATCTGATGGAATACTAGTACTCTGAAATCCAACAGATCAAGAAGAAAATCAAAGACATAGAAACTTCAATGCAAAGCCAAGAAAACAAAATGCAACAAATGGAGGAAAGAATTTCTGACTTGGAAGACAGAGCTACTGATGCCAGCGCCTATGAGCAGAAATCAGAAAAAAGAAACAAGAAAAATGAAGAAACATTAAGAAGCATGTGGGACTCTACTACGAGGAACAACCTTTGATTAATTGGAGTCCCTGAACAGGGTGAGACATCTGAGAACACAGAGAGTATTGTTGCTGAGCTGCTGAAAGAAAACTTCCCAGAAATCATGAAGGAAGAGAATATAAACATCTCAGATGCATATCGTACACCACCCAATATAGATCTCAAAAGAAAGACTCCAAGACATATTATAATCAAGCTTAACAAAATGAAACATAAGCAGCAACTCTTAAAGGCAGCAAGACTCAAAGCAAAGCTAACATTCAGAGGGAAACCCTGTAGGCTTTCATCAGATTTCTCAGCAGAAACCATGCTGGCACGGAGACAGTGGCATGACACATTCAAAGCCTTGAAGGAGAAGAACTTCCATCCAAGAATTATATATCCTGCAAAACTGTCTTTCAAATACAAAAATGAAATTAAGACATTCCCAGATAAACAGAAACTCAGAGACTTTGTAAAAACCAAACCCAAACTACAAGAAATACTGAAAGAAGTTCTTGGCTCTGGCTTAGAAGAATGAAACCACTAATTTTATATTTTAGAACGACACACTACTCAATACTCTACTCAGTTAGGGAAGGCTCCAAAGTCAATCACAGCTTTGATACAGAAAGAAGCAATCCAGTGATAATCATGAAAACTATGATGTCATCATAATAAAAAGAGGGATGTTCTACAGTTGTTATAGTCCTTCCAGATGGAGAGGAAGATGACAAGACTGGTAGTAATTAAAATTGGGTTTATATATAGTTTAGTAAGGGGGATCATGGGAGAGCTGTAAAGTACAACAAAGATGTATCATATCATTTTAAGAAATGTAACACAGGAGTCTCAGCAACTACAAAACCAGCTCTGAAAAAGGTAAAAAATCAACTCACAAAAAAGAATGTCCTAGAGCAGACTAATATGAACAACAGAGAAAACATCAACATAGCGATAAACATATCACAATGGCAGCAGTGAACACATACCTATCAATAATTACATTGAATGTGAATGGACTGAATGCTTCATTAAAGAGACACTGAGTGTCATCTTGGATCAAAAGACATGACCCATCCATATGTTGTCTACAAGAAACTCACTTGAGACCTAAAGATAGGAACAAACTGAAAATTAAAGGATGGAAGACTATATATCAAGCTAACAATGAGCAAAGAAGAGCAGGGGTGGCAATTCTAATCTCAGACAAAATCAATTTTAATGTCAAATCCACCATCGTGGATAAAGATGGACACTATTTATTGCTGAAAGGTTCACTACACAAGGAAGGCCTAACTATACTAAATATTTATGCACCTAATATCAGAGCACCTAAATACGTCAAAGAAATACTGACTACACTCAAAAGTGAGTTAGATGACTCCACAATAATAGTGGGAGACTTCAACACTCCACTTTCAATACTGGACAGATCATCTAGAAAAAAGCTCAGTAGAGATACAGAAGACCTCATTGACACAATTAACCAACTAAACCTCATTGATATATACAGAACTTTCCACCCATCATCAGACAACTACACCTTCTCCAGAATTGACCAAGTGTTAGCCATAATGCAATGCTCAACAAAATCCATACCATTTAATTGCTGCAAACCATCTTCTCAGATCATAAAGCCATAAAAGTTGAAATCAATAGCAGAAAAAACATAGATAGAAAGTGGAACTCTTGGAAACTGGACAACATCTTGCTCAAGAAAACATGGATTATAGAGGAAATCAAGGAAGAAATAAAGAAATTCATGGATTCCAATGAGAATGAAAACACTTCCTACCAGAACCTATGGTATCCAGCCAAAGCAGTACTCAGAGGTCTGTTTATCTCCATAAATGCACACATCTGGAAGGAAGAGAGAAACCAAATCAAGGAACTAACTCTACAGCTTGAACAAGTAGAAAGAGAACAACAGAGGAACCCCTCAGGCACCAGGAGAAACGAGATCATAAAGATTAGAGCAGAGCTAAATGAGTTAGAGAATAGAAACACAATTGAAAAAATTGAAAAGACCGAAAGCTGGTTTTTTGAGAGGGAATAAAACAAAACTGCTGATTCCCAGTTTATGCCACTTGCACTTTTTAAACACACACACACATTGTTCTGATTAATGCTGTAAAGTTTTATGAACTTAAAATATCCAATACACATGTGTATTAATACTGCATTAATAAAATATGTAGTCAAGACGAACTCTGAATGTGTTTTACTTTGTATAAGTAGAATAGACATCACATGATAACATTCATTGACCGTGTTAATGATACTAGTTTCATTTTTATTTCCCTCAGATAGAAGAGTTTCATTAAGATAATGTTGAATTTGATAGAGATTTAAGTCCTTGTGCAGTCGTGCTCAGACAATCAATAGAATAAAGCCAAAATGTCAGTGGACTTTCATTTGATCAGTCATGTCACACAGATGGATTAAAAATCTTCATATTTTCAACAAGGAGTTCTAAGCACCATTAAAAGTAGATGGACTCACCGTGGTCTTAAGTGGCATTGTATTGTATACATTGTTGGAGAACAGTAAATGCTTGTCTATTAACTGAATCGTGAGAATACTAGTAAAACTATGGTTCACAGGTGACAGTGGCATAGTTTTAAAGGCACATCATCCTTAAATCAATGGCCAAGACTGTACTGAGATGTACAGTTGATGCAGATAGTGGTTAACCAGTGTAATCTCTGCCATACAGGGAATTATGTAAAAGAACATCAGTTTAATTGTTTTGGTTTTTTTTTTTTCTTTTTCTTTTCTTAATATAATGAGTAGGTGTTTACTCAGGAGCTCTGATGACACAATGATTAAGTATTTGGCTGCCAACTGAAAGGTTGATATTTTAAAATGAACAGCTCCTTCAAAGGACTAAAGACCTGGTGATCAGCTTCTGTAAATATTAAAGCTCTGATAGTACTGTAGGTCAGTTCTCCTTTGCCCTATAGGGTCACTGAGTTGTAATCAACTCAATGGTGAACAACAGGTATTCACTTAAAATATTTAGACAGTACAGCATAAATAAAATAAAAATGTAAAGTTCAATATTGTTTGAAAGTATAGTTTATTTAAAAAATATACCCAATTTTATACTCTATATAAGAGACACATTTTAGATTCAAAGATATAAATATGTTGCAAGTTGAATAGATTAAAAAAATATTCCATACAAACAGTAACAATAATACGAGGTTATATCAATAACATCAAACAACATAATCTTTAAACGAAGAAATATTATGAGATGAAGTAAGACATTTTGTGATGATAAAAAGATTAAGGCATCTGGAAGATATAAGAATATTAAATATTTACACATCTAACAATATAGAGTCAAACTTTATGAAGCAAAAAATAATTGAATTGAAAGGAGAAACAGAAAATCCAACACTATTAGAGAATTCAATACTCTATTCTCAGTGATGATAAAAATTAATAGTGGAAAAGACTTCAAGAACACTACAATCCCCCTGAAATAATTAGTATGAACAGACCCATTCACTCAGTTGCAAGTTTTCTTTTTTAAGGATAAAATTTAACTTGGTTGTGAAGTGGAAACTTTCCCGGCTCAAAGTTTCCAAAATCTGGTACAAATTAGAGAAGGTACATAGCCTTAACCTCTCTGATCCTCAGCTTTGTCATGTCTACAATGGAAACAAGAACACGTTTCCTTCCTCCCGGCAGTTTTCTTTTAGTTGACATGAGCGAAAGCCATCAAAAGTCATTATTCTCTACACAAATAAGGTATTTGAGTCCTATTGAATGAAAAACCAAAGGGTAGTTGAGAGTTCTTAGACTACGAAACCATAATTCCTTTAAATAAATATTGATCAAATCGAGTGGAACATCTGTCAGTGAAATGAATAAAGTGTGTAATAAGCAAAAAGAAAAAATATTAGTATTTTATATTAATATTTAATATTTCAGTAACTATGAAATTGTCATGCAAAGTATCATATAATGTTAGTTGCCATGGATTCTGAATCATGGTGACTCCATGTGTTATAGAACAGAACCCTCCAATATAGTTTTCTTGTTTGTAAGCATAACAGAAGCAGATCATGAAGACACCACTGAGTGGGTTGAAATAGCCAGCTTTAAATTAGCAGCTGATTACAAATAGTTTGCTCCCCTTAGAGATGTTGTAATGTATTAGATAGACTTTAAAACTGGTCACAATGATTTTTCTGTCCTTTCAAAATAATCTATTACATGAAACTCAGAATAAAATAATATTGTGTACATTTATCATCACAAAATTATATGTTTAAAGTGAAAATACTTATAACTGGCTCATGGAACAATAACAATAATAAGTGAAAACTTTATGCAAGAGAAAAAAAGAGAGAAAAATCAAAGGTTCAGCAATCACTTTTTCACTATTTATAAAACTGGGAGAAAATTCCTTCGCATCCTAATATAAGAAATTTAACTCTATAATTCTATAATAACACATCTCTAAACACATAAAAGAGTTAATGAGATGGGGAATGTCATTCTGCTCCTAGTGGCTTTGAGCTTCACTAATGCTTGGAACCAGAAGAACCAGATGGTACCCAGCCACCACCAGTGATAGCTGCCATGGAGCTCACTAAGTTGAGTCTCACTGGCAACACAAGAATAAAAAGGGGTGCACCCTGAGATCTCCACTAAAAGACCTCAACTGATGGTCCAGTGGTTTCAGGCTCCCCTGGGAGCATGGCCCCTGGCCCTGATGCTGCCCTTGCCCATAAATCATAACGAAGGTCCACTCTTCGGACACGAATGAATTGGACTTGGTGATGCAGAGTGACCGTATATTGGATGCACTTCATGGTTCTATGCATCTATGGGATATCATCCTGCTGAGCTCTGGCTGGAGGAAGGAGAGTGGGTGGAGTGGAAGGGAAAGGAGACTGTTGGGAGGATGAGACATGTGTGGAGCGGAGAGGAATAGTGTGCTGTCACCAGGCAGGGAGAGCAGTGGAAGCTGCATATAGGTGGGCATGTAAATTTATACGGGAATGTACACTTTCACTCAGTCATATTAAAAAAAATAAATTAATTTAAAAAAAAAGAAAAAAATTCTCCAAGACCAGAAGCCTGAGATGGCTTGAAGTACCCTGAACCTTTGCTCTGAACTCTGCTGGAAAGATTCTAAGCTGTTGTTAAAAAAAAATAAAATAAACACAATTGCTATTGAGTTGATTCTGACTCAGCCACCCCATGGCTTCTTCTTAATTTTGACCGTTAAACAGGAAATGATCATTCCAGCTTTGTAGGAATCATCCTTTAAGAAAGGAATCATGGAAGAACGATGCCCACCGTAGTACTAATTTCCTGATCACTCTTGCTGTTTTGTGCCCAAGAGAAGACCAAGTCTGGTAAAGAAGTCAGAAGGCACAAATGTCAGCTGCCTGTATTCAGTGTAAAGCTAGCTGCTATAGCTGTTATAAGTCTGGGAGAGGGTTGCACGGTGAAGATTGAAGCTGAAGAGGTCAGAAAAGCCAGAAGCAGCATGCTCAGTGCTTTTAGAGTTATCCTTTGGGAAATGAAGGAGAGCAACATTTGGATAGTTGGAACAACGGGTTGCCCAAGCAGGAGCAATAAGGAGGCGAGGGGTGAACTACATCAGGTGGACAAGAACACCGGGGATGGAAAAGTGCAGAGTCCAGCCCGGTTCTTTCATAGCCTGAGAAACCCAGGCCAGGGAAGAAAAGAGAGTCATCCCAGGTCCCCAGTTGACTCTAGAGGCTGAAAATGCAGGAGCTGGGCACAGATAATCAGCCATGGAAGAACCTGTCCTACTTCCAAGAAAGGGCAAGCAGGTGGTCAGGTGGGTGTGGACCGTCTAGTAACAGCCAAAGACCAGCCGGGCCAGTTGGTTGGAAGGAGGCTCCCCTAGGAGAAACGAGGGACAATGAAAGTGTTTGTTTTGACCATTTCCCTGGTTACCCACCACCTCCACTGAACCTGCAGAACCTACGCTCACCGAACCCTGCACTTGTCCACTGAGGCACAGGACGACGCTAATGCTGTACAGGGTGTAGGTGGAAGAAGCAGATTTCTGATCCCTGGATATTTGGCCTTGTCCTTCCCCATCTGAAGAATGACCAAAGGGGCTGCATCTCAGGCCAGAACCAGTCCTTGCAGAAGCCAAGATTTATCTCTGTTGACGTCCTCCAATCTCTAGCCCCAGCTCCAGGCCACCAGCTAAGTCAGCAGATCCAAGCAGTGCCAAAGCAAAAGTGGTGATCTTCAGGACCAAGCCTTGCAACACGCACTCATTTAGAGCGGTCATAGTCCTAACAGCACCCCCTGCTGACCACCGCTGCCTGGAATAGAGTGACACGTTGTCTGCCACCTTCTGACCACTTACATCACAAGCTATTTATATTTTTAAATGAACTGAACTTTCAGAGCAATGAAACAAGAACCAGCAGGATGTTATATTTCTGTATACTGTAGTTTTATAAATGTGAATGCATTTGTTTAATGCTAAAATCTGCCACATAAGTGCAATCAGAAATTCTGAATATAGTGACAAAAGGAAAATGTTATTTCCCAGAAATAGCTAAAAACAAGGGTGAGGCCAATAACAGTCTCGAAATATTTTCCAAAGTGTGCATTTCCTCAGAAAGTTTTGCTTGGTGAGACTAACCCGAAACTCTGATTTCTGTAATCTAACTTTTATATGCATTGAAATTTAGTCGTGACACTGGAAAAGAAAAAAATCATTGTGAATGATAATTCCAGGACCAGCCTGTTGCCCATTACACTTCGCTGCTCTTGGTATCCTGATCTTCTCTCATTCTGGTGTAACCCCAGCATCCCTGGTTCATGTCATTCTTTAAACTTTAATTAAAAAACAGCAGGAAAAGCCAAGAAGATAAAGCAGATGAAAAATCCGTTTACAGCTTGTAGTGCAGTGAATACAAGTTTGAGAGAATGCAGAGAATGTATTGTTCAAATATGAATATGGTTCATGAAAATTTATTTCTTCTGGGCTATCATTTTCAAAGAAAAACCATATCAGTCTTTTGTCCTGTTGTGCTAAAAGTATCAGAACCCAGCCATCTGAAAAGTCTGTGTGTGATACACAACGGGTTTTACCTAGAGTTTTCCCCCTCTTCTACAGCACTATTTAAGCTTGTTGTTATATCTATTCTATTGTCATGTCGGCTTCATAGTATTGCAATACAGACTGCCATGAGAGATGTGACCATTTCAATATAGTAGCAAATATGAGACCTTAGCTGTGGATTTGTTGAAAGGCATATTAACCTTCTAGCAACCTTCTGTGATATGGAAGTAATCTGTTTATAATATAACCTGTTTAGGATTGAATTGTGTCCCCTAACAATATGTGTTGTAAATCCTAGCTTCTATGCCTGTGGTTAAAATCCCTTTTAGGAATGAGTTGTGTTTGTTATGTTAATGAGGCAGGATTTGTGTAGCCTGTGTCTTCAGTCAGTCTCTTTTGAGATAAAAAAAAAAAGAGATTCTGTTCAAGTTAGCGTACACCCTGGTGGCCTAGTGGGTTAGATGCTACATCTGCTAACCAAAAGGTCAGCGGTTCAAATTTGCCAGGTGCTCCTTGGAAATTCAGTGGGCCAGTTCTACTCCAACCTATAAGGTCACTGTGAGTCAGACTGATTAGATGGCAGTGGGTTTAGTTTTTCGATTTATTCAAGCTAGCAGTCTGTGATGGGGTGAGATAGATGTCAAGATACATGGAAAAATTAGGAAGCAGAGCTGCAGAGACAAGAATCTTCCTGCAGAGCCAACAGGCACAGAAAGCCTCCCTCTGAAGCTGGATGCAGAACTCTAGCCTTCTAAATGCTAAGAAGAAAACCCTGGTGGTGTAACAGGTAAATGGCTATGTCTGCTAACCAAAAGCTTGGCGGCTCAAATCCACCAGGTGTTCCTTGGAAACTCTACAGGGCAGTTGTACTCTGACCTACAGGGCTGCTATAAGTCGGACCCGACTTGATGGCAGTGAGGTTTTTTTTTTAAGTGGTAAGAAACTAAATTTATATTCATTAAAGTCACCTACTGGTAGTATTTTGTTACTGCGGCACTGTAACCTGAATTGGGATTCAGAGGTTCATAAAAATGAGTGCAGTGCTTAGCCTGGTGTCCTACACGTAGGTTCACTCAGTAAGTGTTTTCTCCTCTGTGATGATTACAAATAAAATCACTGCCATTGAGCTGATTCCAATCCATAGCGACCCTGTAGGCAGAGTAAAACTGTTCCATAGAGTTTCCAAGGAGCACCTAGTGGATTTAAATTGTTGATCTTTTCGATTAGCAGCTGGAGCACTCCGCCACTACACCACCACGGTTTCCTTGGAACTCACAGCTCCTGTGAAATGCTCTCTGATTACTTTGCTTTAGTTTCTCCCCAAACATTTTTGTTTAAATTTTTATCATTCAAGAGCATAGTACCTTTAATGGAAAGACCAACTGTCTCTGGCTAGCACGCTTCCTTCTTCCACAAAATTAGGTGAATTCAGGAAGTCTTCAGTTGTCCTGGGGTCCAAGCATCTTCTGAGAACAGTTCTTCATCAGTTCCCCTTGATCAATCAATTTTCAATCTACCTGATGGGTGTCCGCATCAGTAGCTTGTGTTGGTTTCTGACTGCCACAACTGATTGAGCTATATCTCACTGGTGAGAGAAGTTCCTCTACCTTCTGCTTATTCCAATAAGGATACTCTAAACTTCTTCTCTTGTTGACTCTTTGCTAGCCTCTGACACACATATCCTCTTTTCTTTACACAATTCTTTGTCTTTTTTAGTGACACAGCCACCAGATTTTAACCAGCATTCATCCTCTCTTTTGGGTTCATCCTGCTGTTCCTCAGTATTCTCCATACCATATCTAGGGAAGTCTCTTATTATGCAACCATAGTACTGAGCAGCTCTTTTTCTCCCAGTGCATTCTTTTTTTTAAATACACAGAATTGAATTTTAACTTAGATTTGAAAATATATTTAATATTCATTAAACTCACAGTTCTATGTGAGACAAAGGTTGCTTATTTTATAATAGCATATTGAAAGTACAGTATGTTTCTATCTCTTGGAAGAAGTACAACCAGAATGTTCCTTAGAAGCGAGGATGGAAAGAGTATGTCTCACGTACTTGGAACATGTTATCAAGATGGATGAGTCCCTAGAGAAAGAGTATCATGCTTTGTAAAGTAGAAGGCAGCCAAGCCAAGTGCCATCGAGTCGGATCCGAAAGTAGAAGGTGAGTGAAAAAAAGAGATGACCCTCAACGAGGTGGACCGATACAGTGTTTGCAACAATGGGGTGGATTAAGTATTAACAACAATCAGGAGAACGGCTCAGAACTGGGCAATGTTTTGTTCCATCGCGCATCGATCGAGTCATCATGATTAGGAGGCATTTAAATGGCACCTAACACCATCAACAACAAAAATGTGGCTTTCTATATTCCTTCTTCATTTCCTTTCTTTTATATTTTGTTTGTATTTTATGTATTTTTGGCAAAAGTTTACATAGCAAGTCAGGCTTTCTTTTAATAGTTTCTATATGTATGACAAGCAAATTCATGAAAGGTTTCATATTTTTGGAAACTCTGATGGTGTAATGGTTAAATACTATGGCTGCTAAACAGTCAGCAGTTTGACTCCATCAGTTGCTCAGTGGAAATTCTACGAGGCAGTTCTACTCTGTCTTAAAGGGTTACTATGAGTCAGAATTGACTTGAGGGCAATGGGTTTGGTTTGGTTCATACACATTGATTGTTCAGTGTCATTGATTATATTTTTCACATTATTATTTCCACTTTTGTTGCTTTCTTTCTGTCAGTCTAGATTTTCTACACCCTTTAACTCCTCATCTTTGTTTTAGGGAAAATATTGGCCTTTGGCTTCATGCTGATGATTATTTGAAATAAACACAGAATTCATGAGCGATACTGCATGTTTTATGTGTCAGTCAATTATTTGGTTGAAAAATGACCACGAGGAGTGGGTTCAGTTCCAATAGTCTCAGTGGATCCTCTAGCTTCTACTGTTCCAGTGAGTCTGACCTTTTCAGAAATCTGAGATTTGTTTAGCATTTTTCTCCCTTTCTGCCTGGGATGATCTATTGTGCCCCTGGTCAAAACGGTCACTGGTGATAGTGGAGTGCCATTCAGTTCTTCTGGTCTTTGGATGGATGAAACCATGTTTCATGTAAGCTATTAGTACTGTATACTGTTTTCTTTTTGGTTTCTGCCTTCCTTTTTCACTCCAAAGATGCACAGACCAATAGTTATGCCTTAGATGGTCACTTGCAAGCTTTTAAGACTCCAGAAACTACTCACCAAGTTTGGATGGAAACCAGTATTTTGTAAACTGTATTATGCAAATTAATCAAGGTTTCACTCAGGACTATGGTTCTAAGTAAATCAAACCCAGGAGGTATTTTGTTATGTATAGGAAATATCTGTAACTGTGCCTTTTGTGCACTTTATTATATATATATGACTATACATGCAGCACACATGAACATGTTCGTACATATACCTACAGATAAATCTGCTTAAAAGGTCTGTTAATTAAGTTCGTGAACTCATCCTAAGAAAAAATGCTGAAAACCTTAGTGATGAATACCACCACCATCACCTGCAAATCACTCCCCTTGTGAAGGTGTGCATGGATGCCAGTGCCTAGTGCATCCTTCAAAGAAATTTTGGACCTCTTTTACTGGAATGGCCATCGGAGCTGTTGTCATATTACCTTTGATGTCCTGAGTGTCATCAAAATGTCTTGCTTTCAATATTTCTTTTATTTTAGGGTAAAGAAAAAAGTCACTGGGGGCCAGATCAGGTGAGTAGGGAGGGTAGTCCAACATAGTTATTTGTTTACTGGCTAAAAACTAACTCACAGACAATTATACAATTAAGTTTGTGAAATTATCACCATGCCACCGTGTGAAATGGCCATTCTAGAAAGATTTCCAATATTGCTTAGAAAGCTGGACTAGGCACTGATATTTATGCACAGCTTCCCAAAGGGATTACTTTGCAGACCACTGCAGGAATGTTCAGCAATGAGGTCTGTAGCACTTAGAACAATTAAGTTCATGGAGTTCATTGTTGGACTGCATATGTATACCCATATAAACATGCAAGCTTTCTGATAAACGTACATTCATAAGTTTCTACCTATGTAAACTCACATTTTTTTTGTTGTTTTTTACTACTCTTGTCACAAAATTGTATATGCCGTACCATCCTCCCAAAATGGCCCTTACCCTGGTGTATTTCTTAGTGTCATCATTTACCACGGTCGAGTTGTGAAGACATTGTCTGTATTAGGTATTACTTTTTCCATTGCTAAAAATAATATGTGTCTCTTATCTAGAAAGTGATTCCTCCTCTATCCACCTCCACATCCTTGGTAACCATCAAAGAATACTATGTTTTTGTATTTTTTATGAAAGTGAAACCATGCAATAGTTGTCATTTTGTGATTGACTTACTTCCCTTGGTATAACATCCTCCAGATTAATCCCGATTGTTTCAATAAGTCATGCTATTAGAACTGCATGCTATTCCATCGCATCTATGCTCTTTGATTTGTTTATTCATTCATCCATTTGTAGCCTCCTAAGTCTTTTCCATATTTTTTTCTATTGTGAATAATGCTAAAACAGTCATATGTGTGCGTATGTCTATTCATGTCACTGTTATTAGATCTCTAGGTTGATACATGGGGTAAGATTTCTAGGTCATAAGGTAGTTCTATGTCTAGCTTTTCGAGAAAGCACCATACCTTTTTCCATAGTCATGGTACCATTTTAGAATACCATCAGCAGTGTGTAATAGCTCTATCTCTCCACAACCTCAAAAACTTTTGCTTTTGTTTTGTTTTGTTTTGATCTGTGTCATTTTTTCAGATGTCTGGATGTCATTTGAATGCTTGCCCCCTGTAGTAACTGAAGCCAGTACCACAGAGGTGGTACAAGACTAGTTGGCCAGCAATAATTAGTGGTGCAACTGTAATCTCCTGACTGCCAAGAAGACATTCATGTCCTCACAACTGCAAGTAAGCTATTATTTGAATAAAAAATTGACAATAATTTTTCAAGTACATATAAAACCTATTATGGTTAATGTGACAAAAATGCTTAAGATTCAGAATTCAGAGTAACATGCATCTCTATGTACTTCCTGCACCCATGAACAACAATAGCAATGGCAACATAATCGCTCATCTGTGTAATTTGAGAGGTTCTGCACACATTTTCTACAGATGTGGGTCATCAAATATACTCTGAATGTGACTAGAGATTATCGTATTATGTGCTATTATTGAGTCAGGCACTGCTAAAATATTTTTAATGTATTTTCTTGCTTTGCTCTCACAGTGACACTATTAATAGGTTCTATTACTGTTCCCATTTTTTGAAAATAGATGAGTGGAGCCTAGACAGGTCAAATAACTTGCCTAAGGTCATACTGTAAGTGATTAGATAAGTACATGAAATCAGCAGTTTGACTGTGGAACAGATGCTCTTAAGCACTTTACCCTTGTACTGTGTGATTTCTCCGTATATCCTAGTTCTCTTGGTAGTCCTAGTGGCTTGTATACAATGGGCTATTAACAGGTTTTCCACAGTTATAATAAGAATGTTGTGAACTGTTGCAGGTAGACTTTGCTGCATGAGAAGAAATCTTGAGGCAAGAGAAAACAAATAAATACCTAGAAAGTCTATATATTTTGTTAAGCATCTAGTGGATGCTGGCATAGCATTGATTGGGAACAATACATGGTGACTTCTATCGAGCAGCACATATTCATGCTGAAGAGACAACAAATAGCAAAGGGACAGCTGAGGTAGATAAAGCATGGAAGCACTTAGGAAGCATACAGGCTGAGAGTGGGCAGCACGGAAGACTTCCACAACAGTAAAACAGATAAGCTAACACCTGAGTCAAGTCAAACACGCCCTGTGATAAGAGGCCTGAGAGATAGAGATCATTCCAGGCAGACAGAGCACAGTGTCAAAGGCAGAGTAGGACCTATAGACTAAGTAAGGGACACAGTGGGCTTACCCCACTCTCATTTCTAACAGCACGGTCAAGAATCACATGAATTCAATTTCTACCTGAAAGTGGATTCAGTACCTTACTTTTTCACTTCTCCATCCTCACCACCAGTTGCCCAATCAGCACTTTCTCTCTGAAAAGAGACACTGAGATGTTAAGGAGGTTACAAGTTGATAGGACACTGTCCTTGAGACTGACAAATAGGTGATTGCTGGCCCCTGCTGGCTGGCCCTACGCCATGGGTTCATTAACTCCTGGGCCTGACTCACAGAATTCAGGGAGAGCATCTATCCTTACAAGGATCCCTGGTGGCAAAATGGTTAAGCACTTGATTACTCTCCAAAGCTTCAAATGCATTAGTAATTCTGCAGGAAAGAGCTGACCATCTGTTCCCATAAAGATTACAGCCTAGAAAACTCTATGAGGCAATTCAACTCTATCACCTGGGGTTGCTATGAGTCTGTGGTTAAGTTTGTGTGTTAATTTATCTGGACCATGAATCTCAGTGTTTTGGCAGTTATGATGTAATTGACAGTTATGTAATGATGTGACTGTCTCCATGATAAGGTTTGATATAATGTAATTACCTCCATGATGAGATCTGCTAAGAGGAGCCAATCATTTGAAAGGGGATTTTCTTGGGGATGTAACCTGCTTCCAATTGGTATTGTTGTTACATGCCGTCAGGTCGGTTCTGACTCGTAGCAACCCTATGAACAGCAGAACGAAACACTGCCAGGCCTTGCACCATGTGCATAATCACTTTTATGCTTAAACCCATTGTTGCAGCCACTGTGTTAATTCACCACATCAAGGGTCTTCCTCTTTTTTGCTGACCCTCCACTCTACCAAACATGATGTCCTTCTCCAGGGACTGATCTTACCTGACGTGTTCAAAGTATGTAAGATGCAGTCTTGCCATCTTTGCTTCTGAGGATCACTCTGGTTTTACTTCTTCCAGAACAGATCTGTTGGTTCTTTTGGCTGTCCATGGTACATTCAACATTCTTCTCCAACACCACAATTCAAAGGCATCAATTCTTCTGTCTTCTTTATTCATGGTCCAGCTTTTGCATGCATATGATGCTGTTGAAAATATCATGGCTTGGGTCAGTCACATTCTAGTCTTCAAGGTAATGTTGCTACTTTTGAATACTTTGAAGAGGTCCTTAGCAGCAGATTTCCCCAGTGCAACGTGTCTTTTGATTCTTGACTGCTGCTTCCAAGGGTGTTGATTGTGGACCCAAGTAAAATGAAACCCCTGACAACCTCAATCCTTTCTCCATTTATGACAATGTTGCTTCCTGGTCCAGTTGTGAGGACTTTTGTTCTCCTGATGTTGAGGTGCAATTCATACTGAAGGCTATGGGTCCTTGATCTTCATCAGTAGGTATCTCAAATCTTCTTCATTTCCAGCAAGTAAGGGGTGTTTGCATAATGCAGGTTGTTGATGAGCCATGCTCCAATCCTGATGCCTCATTCTTCTTTGTATAATCCAGCTTCTTAAATTATTTGCTCGGCATAAAGGTTAAAAGGATGCGGTGAAAGGATACAACCCTGATGCATGCCTTTCCTGACTTTAAACCATGTAGTGTCCCTTTGTAGAATTTCTGGCAAAGCTTATGGGCTTTGGTTCGCCTTAGATCCTCATTCAGGCTCCGGTTCTTGAGAAATGAGCAAGCAGCTTGCCTGCTGATCTTGGGATTTGTCAGCCTCCAAAGCTGTGAACCAGAGGTCTGCAGTGTAACCTACAAATCTTGGCTTTACCAGCCCCTGCAGCTATGTGAATCAGAGCAGAAATTCTATGGGGCGGTTATACTCTGTTATATGCCAGCCAACTCTATTCTATAGGGTTACTACATATGGAAATCAACTCTATCTGAAACTTATTGATAGATTTTGAATCCCCATGACCATTAGATAACAGATGAAATTTGGTATAGACACACAGAATTTTACTCAGAGATAAAAAGATACGAAGTTCTCATATGTGCTGTGACATGGATGAACCTTGATGCTATCATGCTAAATCAATGTAAGTCTGAGACAGGGCACATTATGTTGTATAATTCCACTTATGTAAAATACCTAGAATAAGAAAACTCATAAAGACAGAAAACTGAGGCTACCATCATTTGGAATAAAGGAAAATAAAAAATTATTGCTTGTTGGGCACACAGTTTCTGTTTAGGGTGATCCAAAATTTTAGAAGTAGATAGTAATGATGCTTGCACAATACTGTGTATTCAGTTAATGTCTCAGAACTGTATATTTGTAACTTGATGAAATGGTAAAAAAAAAAAAAGTTATATATGCTTTATCATGGTACAATTAAAATAACAGTAGCTGAAAACAAAAAAAAATTAAATAAGCTACGAAGTCTTAATCTTTGAAACCTCTATATGTTATCTGGAAAAACTTACATTAGCGATTGAATTGTGTCCCTCTAAAATACGTGTTGTAAATTCTAACCTCTGTTCTTGTGTATAATCTCATTTGGGAATGGGTTGTCTTTGTTACGTTAATATGACATAATTAGTGTAGAGTACATATTCTTTTCATATCTAAAAGTAGCTAAGTGCAAGCTAGCTAGCTGAGATGGGGAAAGCCAAGCCAAGCCAAGTAACTTGGAGATGGAAGGAGAGATCACAAAACGCACAAAGATCTCCCAGAAGCAGAAGCTCAAAGGGACAAACACTGTCCTCCAGAGCTGCCAAAAGTAGAAAGGCCTCGCTTAGAACTGGGACCATAAATTTGGACTTGTAGTTTCTTAAACTGTGAGAAAATCAATTTCTGCTTATTAAAACCACTTAGTGGTGTATTTCTGCTATAGTGGCACTAAGACAACAAAGTCAAATTGTCTTTTCAGATGGGATTAAGAATCTTGAAATCAATTTTAATCTGGGCTACCACAAGTATCTTAAATAAAAGAGAAAGGTGGAGACTTGTTACACACAGAGAGAAATAAGTGATACAAAGATGGAGCACAGAGATTTGAAGATGCTTGTCTGGAAGATCAAAGCAATGTAGCCACAAGCCAAGAAATATCGACAATCATTGAGTAGCTGAAAGATGGAGAAAAAAAATTCTTCCTAGAGAGTCCAGAGAAAGTATGGTCTTATGAGAACACTTATATTTGCTGGGTGACACTGACTTTGTACTTCTGGCCTTCAGAACTTCGAGAGATCAGATTTCTATCACTTCTAAGCCACACAAGTTATGCTGACTTGTTACACAGCTATCAGATACTAATACACATGGATCAAACCTGCTTTCAAGTGCTTCTCTTTGCTTATTGTCTATCTTTTACATTTAATTGGTTCTTCCACACCTATTTGTGGAATTCTATTTTAATTTCAAGTAGTCTCTATTTCAAATTCCATTCTGTATTCTGTTCGAATACACTGAAGAACAAAGACTAGAGAACACGTTTTATGAAGCATGGCCCACTACATTACCAAAAAAAAAAAAAAAAAAGCAAATCATTATATATTCTCTAGAAATGAAATGATGTTTTTGTTTTTCATTTTCTTGGTTTCTTAGGTTATGTGAAATAAAACTTAGATCTTCTATGCAAAGAAAATTATTTGTGCCCAAGTTTCAGTTCTTATTTTATAACTAGGACTTGTCTCAGGCTGTTATGGATTAGATTGTGTCCTCTCTAAAACATGTGTTGGATTCCTAATCTTTGTACATAGGGCTATGATCCTGTTTGGAAACAGGGTCTTCCTTGTTATGTTAGTTTAGTCACACCAGAGCAGGGTAAGTTTTAAGTGTATCAGTCCTGAGATATAAGAACAGATTAGACAGACAGAACCACACCCACACACCCACACACCCATACACTCCCCCAGGGGAGGACAAGACACGCCTTACAAGGATGATGTAATAGTTAAGGAACACCTTGGAAAAGAACTGACACAGACAACACCCTGATTTGGACTTTCAGCCTCTAGAACTGTGAAAAACCCATTTCTGTTCTTTAAAGCCCCCCTCTTTGTTATATTTCTGTTACAGTAGCAATGGGAAATGAAGACACAGAGGGAATTGGTTTTTTGTCTCTACTTTGTAACAGCCGGGGCCTCTGGCAAAGTCGGTGATGTCTTCCAAGTGAAAAAGATTTTAATTAGGAGAGCAAGACTTGCCATTATCCCATGGTTGTTATTGGTGATTTTTATTTGTTTGTCCCCATCCTCTCTCCCCTCCCCTGCCACTGTCCCCACACACAGGTCTAGATGGCCAATCTCTTACCAAAAGCAGTTACTAGATAAGCATGAGCTGTAAAAGATTACAGTACCAAAAAAGGCATTTTGCCTTGTTTTGCTTTTAGTGACTACTTTGGTAAAATTTCACAAGACCTGAGAATCTTTTATTTACTTCAAATAAATAGTCTTAAAAATTTAATGCAGCGTCCTAATCTCGCAATTATTTTAATTTGGTTTTGTGATATAAATAGCATGCTTTGAGTAAAGACATATGATCATAGGAAGCAACATATAAATCATGAAACAATTTTTATGTCAAAATATTTCAGAGAAAAACATAACTAGTAGAACTGATATATTTTACCAATTCACTTAATTACAACAGCCAACTGTTTAAAAATGCCTTCATTTAGCTGAATAGAGAAACCGACATTTTTATATAAAGAAAAATATTCATAGACTTGTCATGCCTTCTGAAAAATAGATAATGTGTAATTTCTTGTTTCAGAAATTCCTCATTAGAGATGTTCTCATTGGAGTTCTCCACCAGATGTGAAAGCCTACAGAATTCTCCAGAGAGGCTTATCACCATCTAAACTACAGCCACTTGGAGAATGTGTCGTTATTCAAATCTATGATAGTAAGTAAACAGTGTAAGCCACTGAAACAGAAAATAATATTTAGGGATCCCTCAGGAACTTGACTATGAGGATAGCTGCTGGAATAGAAAAAAAATTAATGATCCATGGAAATAGAACAATAATTAAATTTGTAGATACAACTGAAAACGAAACCCGAGTTGCTGTCAAGTCAGTTCTAACAGGTAGTGACTCTACATAGGATAGAGCAGAACTGCCCAGAACAGTTTGCAAAGAGCACCTAGTGGATTTGAACTGCCAGTCTTTCGGTGAGCTACCATAGTACGTATGCACTACGTCATGAGGGTTTTAGTAAGCTGTTAGTATAATTGTAGAAGAAGCAATTAGCAAGTAAAAAAAAGCAAGTAAAATTGGCATTTTTAAATAAATGCAAATTCTTACTTTGCCTCATTCAAAGATCTTTTTTATCTAACATTTATTTCTATTCAAATATGGCTTGAAACCTCATCTATGCGCTCTTCTGTGACAGAATTGCACCAGTTTCCCATCTGGTATGGTGTAATGAATAAACTTAACAGTATTTCAAATTAGGAAATTATTTATTTTAAATAATCCTTGATTTATTCAAGGGCTGAAGTGAAAATTTAAAAGGGACATCAAAAGACAAAACAGTTTATGCAAATGAAACAAATTGAGCAGAGATCAAGATATCATCTTGAATCCTTTTGTCTTATACTTAAAATTAACAAAACTAAAATCATTTGGTAAAACACGTTTCCAGCTCAACAAAATTCATACATAATTTTCACTTGCATATAAATCATCTTATATTCAGTCAGTTTAATTATCTACAACCTTTGAGTGACATTTTTTAATCCTTTTGTGGTTCACTGAAAAACCTTGTAAAGCAGAACTAAACGGTGTATTCATTAAAATGTCAAAAATATTTTTGAGCCTAAATACTACAGCATATTTTTCCTAAGCACAGTAATAATACAGTAACTATGCCAGAAGGAGGAATTAGCAACCATTTAAATGAACAATTGTCTTAAATTATTCAAGATCTTCATGCATAGCATCTTAATTAAGAAACAAAATTATTTTTAAGTTCACCCCTAACTAAAAAAATTCGAAAGGAAAAATAAACTTAATGAAAAAGACACATTTGGGGAGCTGATTTAATATGTTTTACACATAATTGCAGTTGTTTTGACAGGGCATCTCAAATGTCGTTAACAATGACAGAATATTATAGTTTACACAGAATTTCAAAACAGGTGACAGCAATTGTATTGTACTTGAATCTTCACAGTAACCTTGGGAATGCACAAATGGATAGCTCCATTGTGTAGCCATATTCTGCTACCTCTCTTAACATATCGTGGAGATATACCAAAGCCTTGGTAAACAATCATATACCTTGTTATCACCAAATCCCACTCCGTTTTTTTCCTGGGACTACAAGAACCATTCTCACTTAGATGGCTAGTCTTCCTCAACAGCTGCTATTGCAGGCTTGCTGAGGGGTGAATGTTACAGTTTATTTAGCCCAAGAACTTTGAGATTAAGGCTGTGCCTCCTGCCTTTGCCTGCAAAAGGGAAACTGAGGTGGCTGCCTCTCTGTTTACTCAGCAAGCAGTGGCTAGGCTTATCTTGAGAAGATCCTCTTCTCCCCCAAGTAAAAATAATTTCTATTAGTCTTTCTAGTGTCGTTAGGGACAAAACAGTGTTCTCCTGTTCATATCTTAGAATATTCAATTTCGTATCCAGTGAAGTAATACTCATCCAATTCCCAAAGATACTACTTAGCTATTCAGTATTGGGTACAAATATAGTTGCATTTTCCTTGAAGAAGAAATGCTCAGAAACTCTCTTTTAGCTCAACTATGTGTTTTCCAAGGAAATGCTGGTGGCATAACAGTTAAGCACTGTGTCTGCTAACCAAAAGATCAGCAGTTCAAATCTGCCTGCTTCTCTTTGGAAACTGTGGAGCAGTTCTACTCCGACCTATAGGGTTGCCATGAGCCAGAATCAACTCGATGGCAGTGGATAGGTGTATCCCAAGGGTTACTCACATTTTACCATGTCAACTCCATTCCCATTTGGTAAACATTTTTTTTTTCTTGTTTACTTTTTCTTTCTTCTTTCTTCTTTTTCTTTCTTTCTTTTTTTTTTTTAATATTTAGAAACCCTGGTGCCATAGCAGTTAAATGCTACATCTACTGATCAAAAAGGTTGGCAGTTCGAATCTGCTAGGCATTCCTTGGAAACTGTAGCACAGTTCTACTCTGTCCTATAGTTCTACTGTCCTATGAGTCAGAATTGACTCAATGGCCCTGTTTTTTGTTTGTTTCTTTGTTTAATGTAGGAGTCTAATTCTGAGGCACTAGCTTTTAGTCTTGAAACAGTCTTCAACATTTCTTCTGAAAGCTTTCTTATCTCTTATACGATTAAGTCAGCAGAAAACCAATCTTGTTTTTTCGAAGTTCATGAGATGTGTTATACATGAGTTGTTTTAGAAGCAGTGAAACAATTAAAATTCTTTCATTTGGTAAGTCCTTGCTAAGGAACAGTTTAGAGATTAGTGTAGAGACAGGCAACTAATTTGAAAATTATGGTATCCTTGCATAAGTGATACAATGTGGTTATGTAGGCTTGTTTAAGAAGATTCTGAGCATAGCCTAGTTATGGTAGGATAACAGAAGGATTGTCAACAAGGCTTCCTGAGTTTTACCCCTGTTCATTGTTTTTTTTTCTTTTTTTTTGCTGTTGTTTTTAGAGAAAAAAAACAAAAAATATTTCAGAAGAAAATACATGACAAAAACAAGGCAAAGGGTGGGAGAATGATTTTAAAAGTTACTGTAACATAATTCTTATATTATTCCTGATGGAGCAAATGATTACTTGAAGGAATGAATGTAATGAATTAAATATGAATATTGCAATCTATAGAGAAAATGATAAAAAAACAGAAACAAGTAGACCTAAAGAATCAAAAAAATATAATCTGTAAGTACAAAACTAATATAAAAGAAGTAAAAACTAAGGCACATAGATAAGGAAAAACAGAACATATATACTAAGGTAATCAACTTAACGCAAATGATATTAATTATGTTAAATGTAAATGACTGAGCATTACAATGAAAAAAGAAAGAAAGAAAACAAGATTGTCAGACTGAAAATTAAAAAATACTGGAGAAGATTCTGTTTATAAGAAGACACCATCAATCTGAATGTAAGAGTAGCAACAGATAAAGCCTACAAACATGAAGAACAAGACAGCCTGACTGTGTGTATTAAGGTGGACTTCATCACAAAGGAAATTACTCAGGAGAAAAGATAATATTTCATAATAGCGAAAGTACCAGTTCACCAGTAACACAGAACAATCCTAAATGTACATGCATTCCAAAACACAGCATTAAAAACATTAAGCAAAACTGGACAGAATTGAAGGGAGAGCTAGACAGACTGAAAATGTCAGTGGCAGATGGTAATCCCTTTCTCAGAGATTTGTAGAACCAGTAGAAAAAGTCAGCAAAGATGTGAGATATCTGAAAAATATAGTCAACTAACTGAGCCTAATTGACACCTGTAGAAAACTACATTCAGCAACCAGAGAATATACTTTGTTTTTCCACTGCACAGGGAACATTCAGTAAGATAGACTGTATGCTAAATTATAAAATGGAACTTAATACCTTACAAAATACTGAAATAATATATAACATTCTCATTAACAAAAATAGATTTGTACTAGAAATTAATGAATATATGCAGCAGAAAAATTAAGTAAATGAATATATAGGAAAATTAAGTAAAACACTTCAAAAGAAGTCACTAATTGAATAAAAGTATATACACACACATACATACATATTTATACAGAGAATAATAATTGAAATACTGAATATGACCTTTGGGAGTTGTAGCTAAATTGTATAGATAATAAAAGAGTTACCAAACTATGAATCTAAGCTTCTACCGTAAGAAGATTTAAAAAAAAAAAAGAAAAGAAAAAAACAGTGAGCAAATTAAAAGAATAGTACAAAAACAATTGGCTATTATTATGGGGAAAAACGTGACTTTCAATCAGCACTTAAGCTCCTAAACAAAAGTGATTTTGACAGTGCTCTTAGACCTAAACATAAAAGCTAGAACTATAATACTTAAATACTTAAAATAGTGAATACACTTGCTACATTTAGACAAAATATGAAAAACATATGTCAAAATGATACACCAATCATAAAATAGCAAACAAAAGATAAACAGAATTTTATCAAAATTAATATTTTCTGCTTATCAAAAGTTATCACTAAAAAAATAAATAAGCAAGTTGGAGACTAGAAAATACAGCGCATATAACTGAAAATATTCCATATTCAAAACATATAGAGTCATAGAAAAGAATAATAGAGTACAACCAGCCAAATATTAAAAATAAGCAAAACAGTTAAACAGACACTTCACAAAAGAAGCTATATGAATCAATAATGAACACACGAGTAGGTGTCAGTATCGTGAACTACCAGGGAAGCAAAACAAAAACAGTGAAATCTCATTTCACATTTACTGATAGAACTAAAATAGTAAAAGACAATTTAAATGTTTGTGAGCATATTTTGCAACTGGAGTTCTCGTACACTGTCAGTGGGGCTGCAAAATGCCTTGAAGAGTGTAAGGAGCTATTGGTAATTTCCTGTAAGTTAAGCATGGATTTACTCCAGGACCCATCAATTCTACTGAAGTATGTTCCTCAGTGCAATGAGAATATATGTCCACAAAATATTTTGGTAGGAGTGTTACAGTAATCTTCTTCCTAAGTAGTTAAAATTACACTGAAACACTCTGCCAATTTTCATCAGACCTAGAATAATGAAACTATGGTACATTTAATAAATGGAATATTACTTGGCAGTAAAAATGAATAAACTATTGATAGAATATGTGACAAGGATAAATGAAAAATACACTGTGAGACAAAAGAAGTCAGATATTAAAGTACGAGAGCTGGCTAAAAGCAGAGTGTGAAAACAGATATGAACTCAATATATTAGTAACAGCATTAAATCTGATTAGAGGAAATTCTAAAATTTCAAAATCTGTTATCTTAAGAGTAGATTTGAAGAACCTCTCCATATAGTACCTACAAAAAATTCCTCTAACACATTAGAGGAAACTGCAAAATTAAAAAAGATGAAAAAAATCCTGCCACACAAATACTGAACAAAAGAATATTGGTTTAGTACAGCAATATTGTATATAAAAAAAATCCACTGTCATTGAGTCAATTCCAACTCATAGTCTAATAGCTATTCTATCTAAACCCAGAAAGAAAAAAAAAAGAAAACTGCTGTCAAGCTGATTCCAACTCTAAGTGAACCTGTAAGAATAGAACTGCCTCCATAGAGTTTCTAAGGAGTGCCTGATAGATTCAAACTGCCGACCTTTTGGTTGGCAGATGTAGTACTTAACCACTACTCCACTAGAGTTTCCGTAGCTACCCTATAAGACAGAATATAACCGCAAAGTTTCCAAGACGAAACTGGCCAGCTCGAGCTGCTGACATTTTGGTTAACTGACCTAGCACTCAACCACTATTCCACCAGAATTTCTATATCACCCTACAGGACAGAATAAAACTGTCCACAGAGTTTCTAAGGAGTGCCCAGTGAATTCGAACTGTCCACCTTTTGTTTACCAGTGATACCTACACCACTAGGGTTTCTCAATATAGGACGAAGTAGATTTTGGCGTAATGAAAGTATCAATTCTACGGAAGGATTTAATAATACTAAATCTGATCGCCTCCAATCATATAACTTCAAAAAATATAAAGTCAGGTAGAGAGATTTGTTTTCAGACAATGTTAAAGCACATAACAGTGTGTAAGAAAACAGTACTCAAGAAATGTACACTTTTTTCATCTACTCACATAAAATATCATTAGAAAAGTTCCAGAGAACCCTCTACTCTGCAACTAGAAAGTTGTTAAGACTTAATCTCTAAATTTTTTCCATGAAATATTGAGTGAACTCCATGTTGCCTCAACCTTTTATGGTCTCAAGGAGAGAAGTGATAACGGATTACAACGCAGCCTATAGAAAGAAACTGTTGGATTTTAGAGTACAACTATCTCACAGACTGTCTTTCAGGTTCTGCAACAACGTTCTGTGTGGATAAAGCTTGGTGCTAAAGCTCTACATACCCACCAGCTTGTAAATTTGGTAGCACTGAGAGGCTGGAATTCTTGGGATCAAGTTACACCGGTACTTTTACACACCAAACACAGCCTCCTGCTGTGTATCATCACAATTCTCCAGATTAAAAAACTGAAGTTCAAAGAAATTAGATTGTTTCCACAAACCTGGCAAGTCCAAGGTCTTATGAATGTTCAGTTCATTTGGTGAACTACTGCAAGGTCTAATTTGAATCTCTGAAACATTTAATGTGTGAATTTAATCGTTTAGAATAATTATTAACTTTATTTCACAGAGAAAGAGGATTTTAGAGTTGCAAACTTTGTTACCTAATACGTCTATCCAATCTGATTTTATTGATGTTGACATTGATTGACCAGCAGAGAGTGGAGGCTAATGAATATTTGTTGAACACACTAATGCCACATAGTTGAATAACTGAGAATTCATTTTGACACTAATTAGTGCTATGATTTCTGACTTCAATTTCTTTAATTATACTTGGTTCCGATTTACTAACCTCAGATATTAGCCTCAACTGTCTGTGATTTTATAAATGTAAGTGACTCACTAGAGGTCACACATCCATTTGGTGATAAAGCTGGTGTTGAGAGTGGCTACTGAATATGCTTTCTTTGAAAATTGTAACTGTATCTTTGCTTAAGGGATCTGCTCTATAGTGTTGGCTACTATTGATTCAGCAAATCATTTTCAGTATTAAGGGAGCTTTCAATGACATCTTTAGATTAAATACTGCATATTGCACTGCATCTGGTATATACTTCCTAAAAGCCTACATTTATGGCACTCTTATTGTGTTTCTGACAGTGTTCTAAGTGGTTGGCATTAACACTGTGAATTTGCACAACACTGAAAGGTAAGTCCTACTATTATTTCCATTATACTGTGAAAAACCCGAGACACGTGTGCATATGCACATACGCAAATGTACGTACGCATGTGTAGTAACATAAGTTGTATAGTTAGTAAATGGCAAGGTGGCAAATGTGCTTATCACTGTTTATTTAGTTTTGTTTTGTTTTAAAATGAGAAAAATTACATTTGTTTTTCCCAGCAAGGAAATAAATGCAGTGTATAGTAGAAAGGTTTCACATTACAGGATTGAACACACATAAAACGGTAAAAAGACTAACAGTCCTACACATGTCAGACTGAAAGGAACACTGAGTGCAGCTCTTAAATCAATAATAGTTAATCGAGGGTTGGAAGGGTTCTGCTGCACTTATAATTTCAATTAACTATGGAGAAGGAAGGAACCCCTGGTAGTGTGATGGTTAAGTGCTACATCTGCTAACCAGAAGGTGAGCAGTTCAAATCCATCAGGCACTATTTGAAAACTCTACGAGGCAGTTCTACTTTGACCTATAGGGTCGCTATGAGTCAGAATTGACTCAATGATAGTGAAAGTGGGTATGGGGAAGGAGCAGAAAACCTTGGTGGTGTAATGGTTAAGAGCTCAAGCTACTAATCAAAAAGTTAGCTGCTAACTCAAAGACTGACAATTCAAGTCTACCAGGCACTCCTTGGAAACATCTCCTCTGTCCTGTAAGGTCTCTATGAGTCATAATCGACTTGATGGCACTCAGTTTGGTTGTTCTGGGTTTATGCAAAAGGAACAAGTAAAGAATAACACAATTGTTGTTTCTTTCTCTCAAAAAGAAAGCAAATAATTTTTAAGAACAGGAAGAAATGAAATGCTTTGGTTAATTTGGTGCAATCGAATGTGTTCAGAAATCAAATACAGTGTTTGCTTTTAGTATCCATTAAGCTAATGATTCTCTTTCCTGTTACACCTGACATTTTTTTCATAATATCACCAAATGCTCATATGCCGTCATTTGACAGAACTTCCTTGTCAGAAATAAATATATCCTCAGGATATCTTTTACTAATAATAGTCCTCACAGCTGTGAGAACAGACAACCTCCCATCCCTCCCGATCCTGTTTTATTAGCTGTCCTTGTCTGAAATGTCAACTTGCAGAAATATTTAATATGTAGGTGGATGACTCTATCAAAACATAGGACACTCTGAACTCAAGAAGTATCCCTGCCCAGGGAAATATCAGTGAGTTAAGGATGAAGCATGGAGTTCACTGAGCTAGTAGAAGTGTTTTTATATGTTCCAAAGCCTACCAGCTAGTGTGTTTTCAGTTTTTAATATTTTCATTTGCAAAGGACTCTGCACAATCTACTTCTGAAACAAGCCATTAAATTGTGTGGGGATTATTGCATAAATAATGAATGAGCAGAGAAAAATGGGGTCATTTAATTTTCTTTAAAAAGGAATGGACTCTGGATTAATCTTGGAAAGTTCTTTAGGGAGCAAAATTCATTATTTTGTCATATAATGTTGAGAGATTTTTTTCCTAGTGGTTTACCAAAGCGCCCATAGTGCTATTCTAAAACTTGTATGCATCTGGAATGTATTATACTTAAAATTTAATTAAACAAATTTAACACAGTAAACAGCAAAAATATAGAAGAACATTGGACTTTTAAAGGCAAAAGTTTATGAGATAAATTTGTTGGAAGATAATTATTTTGTATTACATTTAACCACACATTTTTATCTTTAAGAATACTGTGTGTGTACTTTAAATATGATATGAGAGCAATTAGTTGAAAATTGTCTTTAGAGGTGACACACACACATACACACACACAGACATAAACACAAAAAAGTCTACATTAGCAGTATTTGTAATACTGAAACAGAATATAAGCTAAATATCCAACTACAGTAGATAGATTAAATAACTATGGTTTCCAATAGGAAAAGACAATGTAATTATTAAAATGATGATCTAGATCTGCATTTAATGACATAGACAAATATTTTTATTGAAATATTATGTAATAGATTAAATTCTGCAAGTACATATATTTACACTTACTTTATATGTGAATATATAGATACACTGATAGTATGGTAGTTAAGAGCTATGGCTGCTAACCCAAAAGTCAGCATTTGCAATCCACCAAGTGCTCAGTGGAAATTCCATGGGACAGTTCTACTTTGTCGTATAGGGTCACTGTGAGTAAAAATTGACTCAATAGCAGCAGATATGTGAATATACAGATATATGATAAAGGTATTTATACACATACACAGAGAGAGAGAGAAAAAACACACATTTAAATACTGGTGGCGTAGTGGTTAAGCACTGTGGCTACTAACCAAACATCAGCAGTTGCAGTCCACCAGGTGCTCCTTGGAAACTCTATGGGGCAGTTCTACCTTGGCCTATAGGGTCACTATGAATCAGGCTTGACTTGATGACAATAAATTACTTTGAGTTATATACATATGTTCAGAATCTAACCATTTTCATGCATATATCAGTCAGGGCTCAACCAGAAACAGGAATGTGTCTATGTGTGCGTGTGTGCATGTACAGGGAGCAAGAGAAATATTTTCAAGGAATTGGCTTACATGAATGTGGCTGCTGGCTATGCAAGTCTGAAATCTGTAATGTAGGCTACCTACAATTAAGATCCTCAGTAGACTGGAATCCATAATCAGATTTAAACTTCTGCCCACAGAAAGATCACTTTATCTGACTTATTGGTAGACTTAGAGCTTAGTCAAAATTAAGTAAAGACACACAAACAACAACTCTATACTAATTCACAGCAACCCTACAAGGAAGAGTAGAACTTTCCTACAGGGTTTCCAAGAGTGTAAACTTTACAGAATCCAGCTACCTCGTCTTTCTCCTGAAAATGCTGGTATGTTTGCACAGCCATCCTTTCTGTTAGAAGCCGAGTGCTTAACTACTGCAGTACTAGGGCTCCTATCAATATAAATTACCAAATTTCAATGACAACAAAGTAAGGTAATAAAAACAGAACAGAAAGCAACTGACACCAATATTTATGAGTAAAAAATCAGAAAAAAGAAAAACAATATGAAGAAACATTAACATGTAAGACTCTATTAAGGTGAATACTCTACAAATGATTGGAGTTAATGAACAAGGAGCGATAGATGTAAATACAAAGAGCATTGCTGTAGAATTGCTGACAGAAAGCTTCCCTGAAATTATGAAAGAAGAGAACATAGATATCCAAGACATGTATCGAATGCCACAAAAACTAAACCCCAAAAGAAAGACACCAAGACATATTATAACCAAGCTTAATAAAATGAAATATAAACAGAGGTTCTTAGAAACAGTGAGGCTCAAAGCAAAGCTAACATTCAGAGGACAACCCTGAAGGCTTTCATCTGAGTTCTCCACAGCAATATTGACAAGAAAGCAGTGAGATGATACTTTCAAAGCCCTGAAGAAGCAAAACTTCCAATCAATAATTATAAATTCTGCAAAATTGTCTCTCAAATGTGAAGATGAAATTAAGATATCTGTGGATAAACAGAAGCTTAGAGACTTCATAAAATCCAAACTCAAACTACAAGGAATACTGAATGAATCTATTTCTTACAAAAGCAAAACCATTAAGTCTACACTTAAGGAGGCAATGCAGGATGCAGCATTCAGATCCTACTCACTTAGGGAAGTAACAAAGCTCAACCAAAACTACATTAATAGAAGTTTAAAGGAACCAGTGATCATAAGATAAAAATTATGACATCACCAAGCTAAAAAGAAGGACATATTACAAGGAAATTAAAATAATATGCAGAAGTTAGTCTTATTTATTTATTTATTATTATTATAATTGAATGAAAATGCACATTCCCATATAAATTTGCCATGCTTATCTATATGCAGCTCCCACTGCTCTCCCTGCCCAGTGACAGTGCACCCCTCCTCTCTGCTCCATACATGTCCTATCCTTCTGACAGTCTCCTATCTCCTCCTCTCCACCCACTCCCTTTCCTCCAGCAAGAGGTCAGCAGGATGACATCCTATAGATGCATAGAACCATAAAATTCTCACAAGATACTGTCACTCTGCATCACCAAGTCCAATCAATTGCTGTCTGAAAAGTTGACCTTCATTATGATTTATGGACAGGGGCAGTATCAGGGCCAGGGGCCATGCTCCCAGGGGAACCCAAGAGCCCCCAGGCCATCAATTGCAGTCTTTTATTGGAGATCTCAGGATGCACTCCTATCTATTCTCTTGTTGCCAGTGAGACTCAACTTCATGAGCTCCATAATGGCTATCACTGGTGGTAGCCTGGCACCATCCAGTTTTTCTGGTCATGAGTCGATGTAGAAACCCACTCATGTGGCTCTCTCTGTCTTCTAGGTTCTCTTTTCCCCATGTCATTCTTGTCCTCAGTGATCATCCATTCCTGTTGAGTTGGGACCATTTGGTGTACCCTCAGATGGCAGCTTGGCAGCTTTTAAGACCCCAGACAACACTCACTGATGAGGGGTGCAGAGAGTCCTTATTAGAAAAATGCTAGTTGTGCCAATTGGCCTCAATTTCACCTGAGAGCATTGTCCCCAGCCCCCCTCACCAGCTACTCTGTCCTTGCAATATTGGGTTAGGATGGGAGGAGTACTCAAATTGTGTTGAAGTCCAAAGTCTTGTTTAAACTGGTTTACACATCAAACAATCACTGATTACATTGAAAAATGAAATAGGTCATGATAATCGCTGGAGACTTCAACACTCCAGTTTCAGTAATGGACAGATCATCCAGAAAAAAAAACCTCAGTAAAAATACAGAAGATCTTATTGCAACAATCAACCAACTAGACTTTATCGACGTATACAGAACTTTTTACCCATCAACAGATAAGTACAATTTCTTCTCCAATGCACATGGAACATTTTCCAGAATAGTAAGTCTCAAAAAATAGTAAGTCTCAAAAAAACTCAAGCCATTGAATTACTGCAAAGCATCTTCTCAAACCATAAAACTGTAAAAGCTGAAATCAATGGCAGAAAAATCATAAGTAGAAATTCAAACTCATGGACACTAAACACCACCTTGCTCAAAAAGCCATGGGTTATAGAAGAAATCAAGGACAAAATAAAGAAATTTATGAAATCAAAAGAGGATGAAAACACATCCTACCAGAACCTATGGGATACAGCAAAAGTGGTGTTCATAGGTCATTTTATGTCTATAAATGCACACATCTGGAATGAAGACAATGCTCAAACTAAAGAATTAACCCTACAGCTTGAACAAGTAGAAAGAGAGCAACAGAAGAACCTCTCAGGCACCAGAAGAAAACAGATCATAAAGATTAAGGCAGAACTAAATGAATTAGAGAATAGAAAAACACTTGAAAAAAATTAACAAAACCAAAAGCTGGTTCTTTGAAAAAATCAACAAAATTGATAAATCATTGGGTAAACTTACAAAAGAAAAACAGGTGAGGAAAGAAATAACCCAAATAAAAAGTGAGATGGAAGATATCACAATAGACCCAATAGAAATCAAAAGTATCATAACAGAATACTAAGAAAGACTGTACTCTGACAGATTTAAAAACCTAGAGGAAATGGACAAATTTCTAGATTCATATCACTTACAAAATTATCGTAAGGAGAAGTACAACAACTTAATAAACCTATCACAAAGGAAGAGATTGCAAAGTCATCAAATAACTACCAACCAAAAAAAGTCCTGGCCCAGATGGCTTCATGATAAAATTCTATCAAACTTTTAGAGAAGAGTCAATTCCAATACTACTGAGGCTATTTTAAGGCATAGAAAGGGATGGAATACTCCCAAATTCATTCCACAAAGCCAGCATAACTCTGATAGAAAAGCCAGGGAAAGATCCCATGAAAAAAGAATATTTCAGATGAGTATCACTTATGAACTTAGATGCAAAACTCTTCAACAACATTCTTACCAACAGAATTCAACAACTTATTAAAAAATAATAATAACAATAATTCACCATGACCAAGCTGGATTCATACTAGGGATGCAGGCCTAGTTCAACATTCGAAAAAACAATTAATGTGATCAATTACCTAAGTAGCACAAAGAATAATAATTACCTGATTTTGTCAAGTGATGCAGAAAAAAAAATGCATTCGACAAAGTCCAATACCCATTCAGGCTATAAACTTTCAGCAAAATAGGAATACAGGGAAAATTTCTCAATGCAATAAGGGGCATCTATACAAAGCCAACCGCCTACATCATCCTGAATGGAGAGATATTGGAAGAATTCCCATTGAAAATGGGAATTAGAGAAGGTTGTCTGCTCTCACCCTCAAATTGTACTAGGGGTTCTAGCTAGAGCCATGAGACAAAGAAATAAAGGTCATCTGTATTGGCAAAGAAGAAGTAAAAATCTCCCTGTTTGCAAATGATGTGATTGTATACACAGAGAATATTGAAGAATCCATAAGTAAACTACTCAAACTAATAGAGGAGTTCAGCAAAGCATCAGAACATAAGATAAGCATAACTAATCAGTAGAATTCCTTTATACAAACAAAGAGATCATCAAAAAAGAAATCACCAACTCTATACTATTTATTATAGCCCCCAAGAAGATAAAATACTTAGGAATAAATCTAACTAGAGAAATAAAAAAAAAAACTATACATACCGAACTATAAGACTTTACTGCAAGAAACCAAAAGAGATTTACATAAATGGAGAAACCTACCCTTCTCACGGATAGGAAGACTCAACATTGTGAAAATGTCTATTTTGCCCAAAGCAATCTACTTATAAAATTCAGTCCCAATACACATTCCAGTGTCATTTTTTTAATGAGATGGAGAAACAAATCACCAACTTTGTTTGGAAAGGGAAGACACCCCGGTAAGTAAAGCACTACAGAAGAAGAGGAACACAGTGGGAGGTCTCACACTACCCAAACTTAGAACCCATTACACTAACACAATAGTTAAAACAGCCTGGTACTGGTAGAGAAAGAGACCTACAGACCAATGGAACAGAGATAAGATCCCAGAGATGCCATCATCCTCTTGTGAACAGTTGATATTCAATAAAGGCCCTAAG
Organism: Heterohyrax brucei; assembly: GCA_028571685.1. Taxonomy (NCBI): domain Eukaryota; kingdom Metazoa; phylum Chordata; class Mammalia; order Hyracoidea; family Procaviidae; genus Heterohyrax; species Heterohyrax brucei. Next base: position 48,951,218 of record CM053155.1, read on the forward strand.
ACTGTAATGTGGGGTAAAAACAGTCTCACAAGATGCTTACAAAATTGGGTATGCATCTTCCAAAAAGCTGTAACAAGACTCATATCTCACACCTTACCCAAAAACTAACGGAAAATGGATTACAAACCTAAAATTATCAAACCTAAAATGATAAAGATCGTATAAGAAAAAATGGGGTCAAAGATGGAAATTTTAATGCACAGCTTAGACAGACTTCAAAATCTGACAAAGCACAATTAACAGAAAACAGATAAAAGCGAGCTACTAAGAATCAGACGCTTTTCCTCATCCAAAGACTTTATCAAAAGAGTTAAAAGACCACTTACAGAATGAGAAAAAAACATTTGGCCACTACATACCAGAGTGAGGTCTGATCTCCATAATCTACAAGGTACTGCAAAATATCAACAAGAAAAATGTAAATAACCCAGTTAAGCAGTGGGCAAAGGAGATGGACAAACACTTCACCAAAGAGGACATCCAATCAGCTGAAAGACACATGAGGAAATGCTCATGATCATTAGTTATCAGAGAAACCCAAATCAAAACTACAATGAGATACCATCTCACTCCAACAAGATGGACCATAATCCAAAAAATACAAAACAAATATTACTGGAGAGGCTGTGGAGAGACCGGTGTTCTACTACACTGCTGGTGGGATTGCAAAATGGTACAACTTCTTTGGAAAGGAATTTGATGCTTCCTTTAAAAACTGGAAATAAATATACTGTTTGATCCAGTAATACCACTGCTCAGAACATATCCTACAGAAACAAAGACTGTACACGAACAGATACATGCACACAAAAGTTTATTGCAGCACAGCCCACAACGGGAAAAAGATGGAATCAACCTAGATGCCCATCAACAGATGAACGGTTAAGCAAAGTATGGTGCATATATTCCATGGAACACTATGCAACGATAACGATGATGATTTTAGGAAACAACTCATAACCTGGTTTCAATTGGAAGACATTATGCTGAGTGAAATCATTTAGCAGCAGAAGGACAAATATTGTATGAGACCCAAGCTATAAGAACTTTAAAATAGACTTATGTACAGAAGAAAAGACTCTTTGATGGCTACAATGGTGGGGAGACAGAGAGGGCTGGTTATAGATTAGACAGCTGGTAGAAATTTGGTTAGGTGAAAACATTGACAGCACACAGTGGAAAGTAGATCAACTTAACTGGACTTCATCATGAACTGAAAGGTCTTCTAACCTGAACCCAATATTGCAAGGATAGAGTAGAAGGGTCAGGGCCTGGTGACCATGCTCTTGGGGGATATCAAGGTCAACTGGCATAATTAGCCTATTGCTAATAGGTTTTTCTGCACCCCATATTGATGAGTGACTCTGTGGTTTTAAAAGTTAGCAAGCTGCCATTTGAGGTACATCAAATTGTCCCAACTCATCCTGAACAGATGATCACTGAGAATACCAAAGACATGAGGAAAAAATAGTCCCCCAGACAGAAGGACTCATGTAAATGGAAGACTGTGTCAGCATGTGACCAGAAGAACCAGATGGTACCCAGCCATCACCAAAGGCAGCCATTATGGGGCACACAATGATACCCTGTGGCAACATGAGAAAAAGAGGAGTGCAGCTCAAGAATTCTGCTAAAAGACCACAACTGGTGATCTGACAGTCCAGGGGATCCCCTGGGAATGTGGCCCCTAGACCTGCTGCTGCCCCTGTCCAGAAAACACACTGAGGTCACCTCTTTGGACAAAAATGGACTAGACTCAGGAGACAAAATGCAACCATATGGTGTGTGTAATTTATGGTTCTATATAGGAGGCTGTCCTACTAGTCTCTTTCTAGATGGGAGAGAAGAGGTTGGAGAGGAAGAGACAGGAGCTTGTCAAGAAGATACAACAAGTATAAAATGAAAAGGAGGGAGGTGTTGTCACAGGGCAAGGAGAGCAGTGGAGCTGTACATAGAAAGGCATGCAAAATTGATTCAGATTGTGTACTTTCACTTAATCACAGTGAAAAAGAAAAAAAAAAAAAAAACAGAACATTCAAGAATGTGGGAAAATACCAATGGCTCTGACCTAAGAGGTAAGAGAGAGTGAACGGGGTAGAATATTTAACTTACCAATAATTTTCTAAATGTATCATATCTTAACTGCAGTAAGTATTACCAAAAATCAGGAAGAAACAAAAACCACACTACATAGGAAGGAACAAAGAAAGAAATTACAGCTGACTTCTCATCTGAAACTATGCAAAGCTGATGGCAGCTCAGAAAAGACAGGACTTTATTCATACCTGTTAAGAACATATACAAAAAGAAGGGGATCAAGACAAGGTTGTTCCCACTCAGCATTCTTATTCAATGTTGTATCAAAAGTACTAACTAATGAAATTAGATAAGAAAATGAAATAAAAGGCACACAACTTGGAAGGAAGAAATAAAATTGTATTTGTTTGCCAGCCAAGCCAAGTGCCGTCGAGTCGGATCCGGTTTGCAGATGATATTTATTTTCTACATAGAAAATAATAATAAACTAATAAGCAGTTGCTACAAGGTTGCAGGATACACGGTTACACACACACACACACACAAAAAAAAAATCAATTGCATTTTTACATACCAGCAAGGAATAAAAGGAATTTGAAATGAAAAACATAACAGCATTTACATTAGCAACAAAGTTACTAAATATGTAGGTATAAATACAAAAAAAAAAAGAAAAAAGTACAACCACTATAATAAGGAAAAATGACAAAATTCTGATGAAAGAAATTAAATAAGAGCTAAATGAATGGAGCAATACAGCACATTCATGCATAGAACAATTTAGTAACATGAGGATGCCATTTCCTCGCAACTTGATCAGTAGATTCAGCATAATCCCAATTAAAATTCCCAATTAAAAATCCCAATTAAAAGTTATTTGTGTCAATATTGAAAAATATATTCTAGAGTTTTTATGTGAAAAAAGCATAAGAACCCAAATAGCCATCTCAGTGCTAAACAATGGTGTTAGAGAACTGACAGTGTCCAACCTAGAGAATAGCAGTAAAGCTCTCTTGATCAAGATGGCACGGGGAATACAGCCCACAAGAGCAAAAAGATGCAGTCAACCTTGTTGCCCATCAATGGATGAATGGATACAGAAACTATGGTATATATACACAGTGGAACACTGTACAATGATAAAGAACAATGATGAATTCAAGAAGCATAACCCGGTGTCAACTAGAAGACATGCTGAGTGAAATCAGTCAGCTGCAAGAGGACAATTATCGTATAAGGCCACTCTTAGAAGTGTGGGCAACATGACCACAGCTGGGGCTGTCGGCAACTTGGCCAAGGGTAGGGTAAATATTGTGGCCTGGGTGCGGTGCTTATGAGTCTGGCATGAATGAACACAGAACAGCAAAAAATGGCCCTTGGAAACATGGGCCTGGCCCAGGCCTAAGTACTTTTTACCTCCTGGAGAGGTGAATTCACCTGAGGAAGTGGCCTTTGTTATGTTAGTTAGACAGGAAGACAACCATTTACTTTGTGGGGAACTATCCACACCCTATTCAAATTAATGCCTGCTTTACTGCTGGGTACACCTGTTTTGTTCACTAAATCGCTAAATAAAAGGGAACTACATGATGTCCAAGAGTTGAAGTTGGGGCATCAGAGATATTAGCTTCCCTCCTCACCACCGGCCTCACCACCAGTGCTTATTGTGTGGCATTCTTCGGCACAGATCAGCCACGGGCAACACAGACCTGAGAACTCAGCAAGAAGCACTTGGAAAAGGATTTATGCACACAAGACGAGACTCTGATGGCTACAGGAGTGGAGAGGAAGGGAGAGGGCTATTCATAGATTAGATAGTCGATGATAATTCAGTTACAGGTGAAGAATGTGACAGCACTCCGGTAGCACCATAAACTAAAAGGTTGTCTAAATTCAACCCAACATTTTAAAGGATAGAGTAGCAGGGACAGGTCTGGGGTTTGTGTTTTCAGGGGAAATCGAGGTTAATGGCATAACTATCCTTTTGGTAAGAGAATCTTCTGCATCCTGTATTGGCGAGCGGTGTCGCCATGAGTCAGATCCGACTCGACGGCACTTGGCTTCGGGTCTGGGGTCTTAAAAGCTAGCAAGCTACCATCCAAGGAACATCAGCTGTCCCCAATCCACCCAGAACAGACGATGACCAAGAACATCAAAGACACGAGTTAAAATGAGCCTAGGAGACAGAAGGACCTGCATGTCTGGGAAACTTCATCTGCAAGGCCAGAAGAAGCAGACAGTTCCCAGCCACCACCAAAGACGCCCTTGATAGAGAACACAGTGTAGAGTCCCTGGCGTAGCACAGGATAAAGGTGTACAGCTCAAGGATTCTACTGAAAGACTAGAATGGATGGTCCTACAACCCGGAGGGTCCCCTGGGAACATGGCCCTTAGACTTGCTGCTGCTTCAGGTGTGACACCAGTCCTGAGGTCAACACTTCAGACAAAGCATGGACTCTACTCAGGGACACAGGGACACAGGGACACAGGGTGAGCATGTGGTGTGGGTACTGCATGGTTTTATACATTTATAGAAGGCTATGCCACTAATTTCCTTCCAGAGGGAAAAGGAAAGTGGAGAGGATAGGACAGATGTTCATTGGGAGGATATTGCTAGTAAAGAGTGAAAGGGAGTGTGCTGTCACAGAGTGGGATGAGTAGATCCAGTTGTAGGGAGGCAAATATGCAAAATTGACTTGGATAGTATGCTTTCACTTAATCATGATTAAAAAAAGAAAAAGAAAAAAAAAAGATGATGTGGTGTTCTTGGAAGGCTAAACAAATAATGCAACGGAAAAAGAAAGGAACGTCCAGAAATAAGCTCATACAAATATACTCAATTGATATTTGACAAAGATGGGAAGTCAATTCAGTGGAGAAAGGATAGTCCCTTTAAACAATGGAACTAGAACAGGATGACAACCACATGTTAAATACTGACGCTGGTGATGCAGTGGTTAAGAGTTCAGCTCCTAACCAAGAAATCAGCAGTTGCAATCCACCAGCCTCTACTTGGAAACTCTATACTACTCAGTCCCACAGGGCTGCTGTGAGTTGGTATCGACTCCTCAGCAATGAGTCTGTCATATAGGTTTATAAATATATAGCTACAGAGATATTGAGCTATAGAGTTATACAGCTATAGAGATAAAGAGATATAGACACATACAGATAATGGTAACCCTGGTGGCATAATGGTTAAGTGCCATGGATGCTAACCAAAAGATCAGCAGTTGAGTCTACCAGAATTCCTTGGAAACTCTATGGGGCAGTTCTGCTTTGTCATATAGGGTTGGTATGAGCTGGAATGGGTGTTTTCATATACACAGACATAGAAAGAAAGACGCAGAACTTGTAACTTGCACAAAATTTAATTTTAAAAAGTTTATACCTAAATGTGATACACAAAATTATATACTTCTAGAAAATAACAGGAGAAAATCTAGGTGTCCTCGGATTTGGCAATGACTTTTTAGGTACAACATCAAAAGTATAATTCCTAAGAAGAAATGATAATAAATTGAACCTTTTTAAATGATAATAATAAAACAAACAAACAAAAACCTCTGGTCTGCAAAAGGCACTGTTAAGAGAATGAAACTATAGCCTCAAATTCAGAGAAAATATTTGCAAAAAATCAGACAAAGGGATTTTTTTCTGAAATAGATCTTAAAGATTTAAAATTTAGCAATAAGAAAACAACTCCAATACAACATGGGAAAAAGACCTTAACGGTATCTCATCAAAGAAATTTTGTTGTTGTTAGCTGGCATAGGGTCAGTTACATGACAGAATGAAACAAAACCACTGTCACTGAGTCAATTCCAACTCTTAGCAACCTTACATGTAGGGTAGAACTGTCCTGTAGTGTTTCCAGGGGCATCTGGAAGATTTGAACTGCCAACCTTTCAGCTAACAGCCACAGCACTTAACCACTACACCACTAGGGTTTCCATGACACAGAGACCCAAAATACCCACTGCCGTCAAGTCGATTCCGACTCATAGCGACCTATAGGACAGAGTAGAGCTGCCCCACAGAGTTTCCAAGGAGCCCCTGATGGATTCAAAATCCCAACCTTTTGGTTAGCAGCCATAGCATTTAACCACTATGCCACCAGGGTTTCCATAACACAGAAAGAGAGCTCTAGTTTTAACTGTAGTCTTCGAATAATAATAATAATGTATGACTATTGGTTCGTCAGCTACAGCAAGTGCACCACACACGTATTGTTAATTGCTGAGGAGTCCATTCGGACTCACGGCAATCCCACGTACCTACAGTAGAATTGCTCCACAGGGTTTTCACGGCTGTGACCCTTTGGAAGGAGATCAGCAGAACGGTCTTCCAAGGTGCTTCTAGGTGATTTCCAACCACCATGGTCCAGCCAAAACTCAAGTGCTCAACCGTCTTTGCTACCCAAGGATTCCCATCACTCAAGTACAAAATGTTAGAAATAGGAGCAGCTGTGTAAGAGCAGGAAGCATTTGGAAACTCTTCGGCCTACTGTGTGTGTGTGCATGTGTGTGTAAACCTGAACTGCTCTAAAACTATTCGTCGTTAAAAAGAATGAAATCAGAGGGATCATACTACCTGATTTGAGTAAACGGTACTTATCTAAAATGATTATAATAACAACACCAAATCAACAAGAAGGACATTGAGATCATTTAAATATTATAAAGTCTAGAAATATATACATAAATATCTGGTCGTTTAATTTTCAGAAGAGTACAAAAGCATTTTAATGGGGAAAGGGTTAACTTTCTAAAAAACAGTTCTGAAACAACTGGATTTTCATATGCAAAAAGTAAACTTTGGCCCTATGCCTTATACCTTATTTAAAAAAAAAAAAAGACCTGATATTAGATCTCAGATGTGCTTTTGATATCTAAAGCTATAAAACTTTAGGAAAAAAACAAAACAAACTTGGGAATAAACTTTGTGAACTTGAGATAGACAAAATTTCTTAGCTATGACATACTAGAAACATAATCCATAAAATAAAAAATCAGCAAATTGGACTTCATAAAAATAGCACTGCCTTTCAAAAGACATTGTTATAAAAAATGAAAAGACAAAAGCCACAGACTGACAGAAAATAGTTGTGAAAACATTTATCTGGTAACAGCAAAGCGATGGAGACAACCATTGGATCAGTTGTTGCCCTGGACGAGCGATATTGGTGAGGACTGACTGCTAAGAGGCACAAGAAAAGTTTCAAGGACAACAAAAAACATTCTATACCTTGATTTTGATAGCAATTTATGGTTTATTCATTTTTCAAATTTAGAGAACTAATGCCTAAAAAGAATGAATTCTGAAGTATATAATTTTACTTCAGTTGGTATAATTGAAAAGAAATAGAAACAACCAACAAATGTATTTCTCAAGCTTTTCTCCTTAATCAACGAATAGTAAATTTTTCTTTTTCTCATAGAGGCCTGGTTATTTGAATTTTTACATAGTGTCAGGAAAAAAAATATGAAACTCAATCCCAAAACTGTTTTGACCAGCTCCAGAAAAATCTTGAAGAAATATTTATAAAATTCCTGGTTTTGAGCTGTTGTTAGGTGCCTTGGAGTCAGTTCTGACTCAGTGGCCCTACGGTCCTACGTCACGTCCTTGGTTGTTTTTATGCTTAAACCCACTGTTGGAGCTACTGTGTCAACTCCTCTTGTTGACAGTTTTTCTCATTTATGCTGACCCTCCACTCCACCAATATAATCCCTACAAGGTGCCAAATATTCAGCTAAGGAGATTGATTTTCCTTAATAGCTGATCAAATGCTAAGTAATTCTCTCAGACATCAGTTCCACTTTTAGAGTAAAGATCTAAGGCTCAGGAAATTTAAATAGGATTTTAGTAGTGATTTAATTTTTTCTGGTCCTATAAAATGAAGTGATTTACACTTACCTCAGAGAGCTTTTCTGAAGATTATTAATTTAGCAAAGGTTTCATTCAATACATTGTAATTGAATACTTTCTGTGAGGCCAGTACTGAGAATAAAGAGATGAACCAGAAAGACAAGGTCCCAGTGCCTAGAGCATTTATATTCTATCAGGAGAGACAGACTGCATTCAAATAAATGAATAATTAAAAGAAAAAAAAAAACGGGTACATCAGCTTGCAATAAATCGTAAATTGTATGCAGAAAATTACAACGGAGTGTAGCAAGTTTGCTACTTTCTATTCATTGGTTAGGGAAGTCTTTCAGGAACTGACATTCAACCAAGACATACAAATTAAGCAGAAGCAACTAACTTTTTTTTTTTTAATGTTTGACAATGTACATTCTCATATAAATTTGCATGCCCTCCTATAGGCAGCTCCCACTGCTCTCTCTGCCCAGTGACAGCACACTCTTCCTCACCACTCCATACATGTCTTACACTCCCAACAATCTCCTGTCCCCTCCTCTCTGTCTACTCCCCGCTCTACCAGTAAAAGGTCAGCAGGACGACATCCTATAGATGTATAGAACTATAAAGTGCACACATGATTTGGTCACTCTGTGTCACCAAGTCCAATCTATTCCTGTCTGAAGAGTTGACCTCCATTATGATTTATGGACAAGGGCAGCATCAGGGCCCAGGGCCATGCTCCCAGGGAACTCTGAGGCCCCTGGACCATCAACTACTGTCTTTTAGTGGAGATCTCAGGGTGCACCTCTTTTTATTCTTGTGTTGCCAGTGAGACTCAACTTTGTGAGCTCCATCGCGGCTACCACTGGTGGTGGTCAGGCACCATCTGGTTCTTCTGGTCACAAGTCGATGTAGTCACCCACTCATGTGGGTCTCTCTGTCTTCTGGGTTCTCTTTTCCCCATGTCGTTATGGTCCTTTGTAATCATCCATTCCTGATGAGCTGGGACCATTTGGTGTACCCTCAGATTACAGCTTGGCAGCTTTTAAGGCCCCAGACCCCACTCACCAATGTAGAGTGTAGAAGACTCTTAGCAAAATGCTAGTTGTGCCAATTGGCCTCGATTTCCCCTGAGAGCATTTTCCGTGGCCCCCTAACCCGGCTACTTTGTCCTTGCAATATTGGGTTAAGATGGGAGGAGTAATCAAGCTATGTTGAAGTCCAGTTAATATTGATCTTCTTTCTAATGTGTAGAAGCAACTAACTTTTTTGCCTTGCACAACCAACTGATTGATGATGCCATGTAGCAAGATAAAGAAATGTATGGGAGAAGCAAGATTTAGGGGGAGAATTGCAACTTCTGTCTTAGCTTATTATGGGTCAGGCAGTTGGACTGCTGCTTTGCAGGTACGCTTGTTTAGTAAAATCATCTTTCTCTGACTCCAAAGTCCATGATTAATGATTAAATGAAGTTGAAGTCCCAATTCACATGAAATACAGGTGGGACAAACAATGAATATTCCAGTGCAAGCCCTATCACATGGCTAACAAAAACTGCAATTCACGTTGTAAGCAAGCCTCTATACAAATTTTCAGTAACCTTGTGCTACATACACCATAAATGTGAAGCAGCAGGATAGTCTGGGTATACACTTAACCGTGAAAAATTGTCTCTGCTTGTTTTAGATTTCGTAATTTTTTAATTGCTTTTGCAATTCTTTTGCTTGAAAAGTCACACAACTTTCATTTTAAAAAACTGTGTATTATTTTAAATCCATGGGAATTTTTTTTTTTAAATTTGTGTTGTTACATGTGAGGACTGACAATGATGTTTAACTCACTCCAGAAGAGGTGTTACATACCTCCTTTCTGAATATCACTGCAGTCACTTTCTAGTACTCCCCTTGGGAAACTATGCACTGACATCATTGCCTAGTCCATCCTTCAAAGAAGTTTTGGATTTTTTTTCTGGAATGTCCATCAGAATAGAGATTTGGTAATCCTGAAGTAAAAACAGAAAAACAAATAGGAGTTCTTCTTGTAACTATGCTTTGAAACAAAAATCTAAATAGTTATGGCACTTCATACAATATAGACTTAAAGTTAACTTCAATTTTTCTCTTCCAAAAGCAGACCTGTCAGTTTATGAGAAAAAAAATAGAAAGTGATGATTAACTGATGAATAAAAATCAGATACTAGATTTTGATTTTTAAATATATGCTTAGTTTTCTTTTTGTCAAACCATGCTTACATTCATTCCCTTCCACCACATTCTGTTTTATTATCCTTAAGGTCTATATTTCCTGTATTTCCATATAATGTATATTGGAGTATCACCAGGACTTATACCTCTCTGGTGGAAAATTTATTATACAAGGGAAATTTAAAATTGATTAAGGACTTATTAAAATGATGATTATATAGCCTCCTGTAGAAGTCAGGTTTTATTTAGGAGTGAAATGAATAATTTAAGTAAAAATTCATGTCATGCTCTGTAACACTGGAGTCAATCAACTTTTGTTCTCACAACTTCTATGTCTGTTTTCATTCCTATAATCCTGCAATTTCTCCTTTTTTCTGTTTTAATAAATGCTGGCACAAAGATTTCTGTTTCAAAGCAAGTTTAATAAGGAGGTCCCCTGTACTTAATGACCAATAAGATTGCATCAACTCCATAGCTTAAAAGTTTATGCTTCTAAACTATGTTATATAAATCAGTTGATAAAGCATTAGCATGAAATTCCTGCTAACTGATGCCAGTGGGGCCGTGACATAGTCCTCTTTGAACATCTTCAATCTTGTTTTTCACCATATAAGCAAAGTGAAATTTTCAAAAGACTAGTTTGATTGCATCAACTACTTGTCACTGCTTTCTTTCTTTTGTTCTCCCCTCCTGCCCCCACAGGATATAATCAGCTGTTCCTTATATGGCAGAAAACTCTCCTTATGTCGTCAATCACTTTCTTACCTTCTTTTCGCTGCTAGTTAATTTTTATTTTCTCTTCCAAAAAAGTTTAATTTCTCAAGGTCCTCAATTTTCCACATCTCCACCCCTCCAATGCCCTCACCCCAAATTATTCATCCTTCAAACTCACTATCAAGTTACCTTTTCTAAATAGAGCCTTTCAAATCACCCCAAGTTACATTGCTATTACAGGATGTACCTCACCTATTACAATTTCAATTTTATCATTTTTTAATGCCCACAGGATTATAAATTCTTGTTATTTTCATCATGTTGTTTTGCCATTGACTTATTGGTGCCCAGCATGATGTTGGGCAGATACGAAATGCTCAGTAAATAACTGCTGAAGGAATAAATGAGAGTGAAGTGAAATCTACTGAGGTTATAGTCCACTGTAGAAGTATTAATAATTCTAGAGCTAAAAAACAAACATACTGAAAAACTGACATAAACAACCAATATTCTTTTTAAGCATTTGGCGTAAGTAGATCTCCATTTTAACTTATATATAAAGTGATACAGCATTTAAGTTTTGCATAGACCCTTCTGGTTATTGTTTACTTTGTGTAATTATTAGTGCTAAGTAATTTTTTTCTTAGTAGAATTGCTTTCTTAATTTTGTTTGATGCTTTGTTTTTTCTTTTTCTTTCTCCTTTTACTCATTCACGAGTAGAACCAAACACATATGAAGAGAAATAATGAGTAGAAGACAAAGAAGAAGAAAAAATAATTGCACTCTGTAGATTCTGGGGGAAAGCTTAACTTTTAAAGGAATCATACATATTGATAGAGTGAAAATACTAATTTTTCCATTAAAAGCTCAAAATTTATAGGTTGTAAAACCAGAGGCGTAAAAAAGATAGCTATACAGTGAGTTTCAGATTATGAGCCTGACAATGCATTTAGTGAGATACAGTTGTTATCTTGCAGTATGGGTAAAATAACTTACTGCAATATAAAAATGAAGTTTTTCTGAGGATACACAAATCTAGGAAGGGGTGTTAGTACAGTTTTGATTTTTTCTCCTCCCCTCAACCCATCTCTAATAGCTGTAGATTAAAAATTACTTTGGCTAATAGCTTACACTATTATTCTTCAATTCTCCAATTAGTTTACATTCCCTAAACAAATCTGCTCTCATAGCCACCCTGTAGGACAGAGTAGAACTGCCCCACGGAGTTTCCAAGGTGCACTTGGTAAATTCAAACTGCCTTTTGGTTAGCAGCCGTAGCACATAACCACTAAGCCACCAGGATTTCCAGCCAAACCCACTGCCATGGAGTCGATTTTGACTCATACAAATCCTATAGGGCAGAGAAAAAGTAGTCCAGAGACTTGCCAGGGAGCCTCTGGCAAGTATCAACTGCCAACTTTTTGGTTAGCAGCCTCTTAACCACCACTACCTAACCAGGGTTTCCTATAGGGTGGCTGTGGCTTTGAATTGATTTGATGGCAGTGCAATCATATATGGAGGGGACAGATAAAACTATACTGTGGCAGTTAGAATACAGAGAAACCACAACGAGATTTTCCACTGGAGAAATATTTGAAAATCCGTGAGCACACTTACGAAACTAAGCAGAAGACTCCTTTTTAGAAGGCATTTTCTGAGCTATGGCAGGAGAACGATATTTCTTTTAAATCTGATTTGTTGATTGGTTTCCCCCATCATATCAGATCTGAGTTTGATTTTCTTCCTGGGAATCTTGTATCAATGACAATAACTTTCACTAAGTTACAAACTGGTATAATCTCCTATCCAAGCTGTATCAGAACTTTCCTGCTCTTCTACATCAGATTAAAATGAGGTTTGCTTACATCCTTAGCTGCTTCCTTGACTTTTGTTTTTTTACTTCTTTTTGAATTCTGTATCAGTCATGTAGTGCAGTGGACTCTGCTCAGCTGTCATTTCACTAAAGAACTGTAGTGACCAGAGTTTGAGAAGGATTCAGAGAGATGGCTGCTTGCTGGGCCTGCACAGTCGCTTATTCCTTAGGATCTCTCACAACTCACAGCACATTTTAATCACCTGAAAACCCAAGCTGAACCCATTGTTACTGAGTCTATTCTGACTTGTAGCTACCCTATAGGACAGAGTAGGATCCCCTCACAGAGTTTCCAAGTCTGTAATCTTTACAGAAGCAGGCTCTCATCTTTCCTCTGAGGAGTGGCTGATAGATTCAAACTGTTAACCAAATACCCTATACTACTAGGGCTCCTCAATCACCCGGGAGCTTTAAAAATGTTGATACCTGGTCCTGGTCCTCTTGTTGTTGTTGTTAGATGCTGTCGAGTTGGTTCCAACACATAACAACCCTACAGACAGAGTAGAACTGCCCAATGGAGTTTCCAAGGAGTGCCTGGCAGATTTGAACTGCCGACCTCCTGGTTAGCAGCTGTAGCGCTTAATCACTATGCCACTGAATTGTTGAATTGCCAACTGTTTTGTTACATAAACTTTTACCACAATAAACAATTAAAAATAGTGCATCTATTCCTTATATATGAATCATTTTAAAAACGTGCCACTATTCTTACCTGCACAGGAATGCTATTAGCAGACAAATAGTGGTTAAGGGCTCTGGCCGCTAATCTACAGGTCGGCAATGGCAATTCACCAGATTAGGTTGGGCAGATCTGTCAGCATGTAGAAATAAGCGCAGTGGAAGACTTTTTTAGGAGATTCATATGTAAGGAATACATGAGCTATTTTAAATTGGTTATTGTGGTAAAATACATGTAACAAGACAGTTGTCAATTGAGCATTTTTTTACAACTCAGTGACATTAGTTACAATCATCCCGCTGTGCAGCCATTGTCACCACACGTTTTCAAGTTGTCCTACCGCCATGAACAGAAACTAAGTGACCTGAACTAACTTAAGACTACCCTTCCCCCAGATTCCCAGCCCTATAAGCACTGACAAACTTCCGTCTCTGTACAATAGTCTATAATATATAACTGTGATCATGTGATATGTGTCCTTTGTTACTGCCTTGCTTCACTCAACATAATACTTTCAAGATTCCTCTGTGTTATATCAGAACTTCATTTGTCTTTGTAAGATGCACTTGTAAACTATGAATGCATACATAGCTTGAGAAAAAAAAATAAGTTCCTCTTATTATATCCATTAGTGAGTGGGAAAGTAGCCCTCATAGTTTTCAGCACGATTTGAATCTTGACAAAAGTAAAAGAAGACATTTGCTTAAAATTTTATCAGACTCAGACATGTAGTGAACACGTTGGTTATATTGGTCTCCTTAAAGCAAGTTCATTCATCTTCACCAATTATTTACCTTCCAAACTTTTCTACTGAACTTTTAAACAGGCTCTTCTTGTTGCTTTGTTAAATAATTGGCAATAATTTTAGAAAGTAGACATGTCTTGTAACAACAGGAGGACTTGACATGTTTATCAGAAGCTACATTGACTCCTGTGGTGCTATTGCTGACTTAATAGGGCCCTTCTTTGTGACTTGCACACAGTGATTGACTGGTGCTATGCAAATGAGGTGCATGAGACCCATGACGGTTGAGGGTTCTGTATCAGCCTATCCAGGCCATGATTCCTAGTATTGTACAGCTGTCCTCCGCTTTGTGATCAGACATAATCATCCACATTACTTCATGTGCTGTAAACCCCAACCTCCACACGTTAATGAGGCCGGATTAGTGTGGAGTTTATCTCAGTCACAGCTTTTCAGGAAGGTGTGACAAGTTCCACCTTTCCCTGGGGTGAAGCCTGTATCCAAGGTACAAGTGGGTGCACTGGTGGGGCTTTGTCTCTCTGCACCTAAACTCTGTGTCATTGTCTAATCCCTGGTTCTTGCGATTTAAACCAGCAACCTGTCTTCTGATCTCCTGGTTTTGAGACCTGCCAACTTTGGCCATCGTTTGGGCCATCAGTCTATCACGTGCCTTCTTCTTGATTTGGGTTTGTTGTTCCAGTGGTTGCCTGAACGAGCAGAAGCCGATGCCTGGCCCTCAGACTGGGATTTGCCAGCCTCCACAACAACCTGAGCCATTTCTTTGATTGTTGTAGTTGTTGTTGTTGTCATGTGCTGTGGTGTCAGCTCCAGCTCGTAGCAACCCTCTGTAAAACAGAACGAAACACTGCCTTGTCCTGAGCCATACTCACGTGATGCTTCAGCCCATTGCTGCAGCCGCTGTGTCAATCCATCTCACGGAGGGCCTTTCTCTTTTAGCTGACCATCTACTTTACCTAGCATGACAAAGTTCTCCGGGGTCTGTTCCTACTGATAACGTAGCCAACATTCATGACATAAAGTATCCCCATTCTGGCTTCCGGGAAGCATTTCTTGCTGTACATCTTCCAAAACAAATTTCTTCATTCTTTTAGCAATCCATGCTATACTGAACATAATCTCCAGTACATCATTCAAACATGCCAGCTCTTTGACTGACATATTAAAGTCGTACTTCCCTGGCTTCTTTGACCTGTGTAAAGGTTGCAATTAAATAATCTTGAATGTTTTGTTTATAAGATTGCTTTCAATCAAATGATTAGAAAGAGAGAGAAGAAGGGGAGAAGAATCAAACAAAAATAAAGAGAATAATCAAACACGAACAAGCGAAGAAACAGAAAATCGCTCTCACTTGTCTGACTTCTGAAAGCGAGGTGTACTCCTTAAGTATATTTCTAAGATAACCGAAGCTTAACTGGTGGCCTTGAGGTCTACTGAGGAGCTTCACAAGCCTCTAAGATCCTGTTCTTTGACACACTCGGAAAATACTGATCTCTGAAATTCTCAGTGCAATTGACCCAGAGCGACAAAGCAATCACTGACAGTTAATTGGAATTCAAATCTCTTAATAGTTTTTCCTTACTTTAGCAGTTTATGCTATTATTTTAAAATGCCACTCATATAACCCAGACCTGAAGGATGGTAGTCAGTTATCTAGGATGTATGTACATATTTTATGACTCAGAAAAAGGGGGAAAAAAAAGTAGTTTAAAATAGCTTGAAAGGTACGTTTACCTTTTGGTGTTGTTGCATGTTGCAACTCCACAAGTGAGGGCTGAGTGTTTCCAGGGTAGGATGGAAGTATGGTGGAGAAGCAGGCAGCTCTGGCAAGGGCTTTCTGCTCAACAGTCTTAGGTCTCTCTTTTTACATGTCATGAGGGAATTGCTATTTTAGCAAGGGTACCCTTAAGTCAGTCCTAACTCATAGTGACTGCACATCACAAAGGAGAAACGTCTCACAGAGTTTTCTTAGCTATAATTTTTACAGAAGCAGATCAATAGGTCTCTCTTCTCTGGCGCTGCTGGGTGGGATCAAATTACTAACTTCCACGTGAGCAGCGAAGCACTTAACCATTTGCAATACCAGGACTCCTTATCTCAGCACTAGGAAGTTAGAAAACATATATGAGAACCAGATAGGCAAGAAAAGATACAAAAAGCTATTAGAATTAATTAGACGAGGAATTCCTGACTATAAATCTCTCCTTATTAAGTCCATGATAAACAGTTGACTGTTGTCTTAATTTCTCTCCTGTTCCCTTTGCCAAATTGAAAGAATATTCTGTTTTAGACAAAAGTAGATGCAATTTCTGTTGGCATGTGACAAAAAAATAGAGGGGACAGCATTATCCAAACATTTACTAAAATATATTAATGATTTTCTTCTGCAAATATGGGTATTTGGGTACCCAGAGGGGAAAAAAGTTCCAGTAAAATTAAATATAAATTTATTGGTGCCTTTTGTAAGCTTTAGATTTCAAGGTGTAACAGTTTTATTTTAATAACAATTTTATAATAAGTTTAATCTTAATCTACATGGCCATAAAAATAATTTTCGTCAATTCCTGACTATTCAAGGATCAAGGAGTACTTAGTTTGTTAGTAAATACTACTGAGTTGATCAGGAACCTGGGACAAATTTATTTTCTCATGGAAGTTTAGTAATTTGGTAAAAGCTGATGAATAACTGGGAGCCCTGGTGGCATACTCGTTATGAGGTACATCTGCTAACCAAAAGGTCAGCAGTTGAAGTCTTCCAGGCATCCCTTGGAAACTACGGAGCAGTTCTAATCTGTCCTAGAGGGTCACTGTGAGTTAGAATTGACAGAATGGTGATGGGTTAGGTTTTGTTTTGTCTTTTCTTCATGAATAATTATGCAGTGGTGGTTTGTGATGGAAGTCTTGTCTTTCTCATGGGAGACACTGGTTGGATTCCCAACCAAGGCACCTCAAACACAGTTTCCACCTCTCTGTCAGTGGAAGCTTATATGGAGCTATGTATGATAGGTTTCACTAGGGCTCTTAGACTCAGCTAGACTGAGGAGAATGTTCTGGAGATAGGCTTCTGAAAATCAATTACTGCAAACTCTAGGGATTACAACAGTCCAATTCTGATGTACGTGAAGTCTCTCTCTATGAGTAGGAGGCTGACTCAGTGTTACCTAACTGAGATTGGGCCTAGGAAAAAAGAGGTATAGAAGAAAAGAGCCCATCTGGTTCTTCCGAAGCCAGTACAAGAATCTGGAGTCTGGGTCTCTAGTTGTATTACTGTTGAAGAATCCCCTGTAACACAGATGACCCATGACCTAGACTCTTTGAAGAACTGAGCAGTCCCAACTTTTTACTTTGTGTTAACAAAGTCGATGAAGCTGACTCTCAGATTTTTAGATAATAATTCTAAAAATCGATATAAAATTATTTTTAGAACATCATAAATGAGGCCTCTTTCTCTTAAGCAAATATTTAATATCAAACGCATTGTAGCTTCATTTTGTAAATGCATTTTGAATTAAGATGTGTATTGTGTAAAAAAACAAACCTCTGCTATCAGGTCCATTCAGTTCCAACTCACAATGACTTTCTATAATAGAGTAGACATGCCTCAAAGTGTTTCCAAGGCTATAATACCAAAGCAGTCAAGTGCTTCAACACTAAGACACCAGGGCTCTGGAACTGCATTGTTTTCTAGTCAATTCTGATTCACAACGATGCTATAGAACACAGTAGAACTGCCCTATAGGGTTTCCAAGGAGCAGCTGGTAGACTCAGACTGGTGGCTTTTTGGTTAACAACCAAGTTCTTAACCACCACACCACCAGAATTCTTCTGTATTGTATAGTATATATAATTCTTTATATTTAAACATCAGTATACTTTAGGAAATTTCCAAGCCTCATGCTAACCTTTTGTCTTAGATCAAAAAGTTACTGTATGTTATCTCAGGTTTGACGCTCTTTTAAAGCACATTTCAAAAAGAAAACCCATTTCTTTCTCCCTTTCTGTGGCAGTGCGATTTAAATGGTGTAGAAAGTGTGGGAAATAAACGAATGAAAACTCAGCAATCTTAGGTGAAAGTTAAATCTTTTTTTGTGTAAAATATGAATTAGAAAAGCGACATTTCACAGCATTAGTTTCAGCTTTTAATTCAAGTAGAAGTACCAGAAAGGGTTCATTGTTTTTGAGGGGCACTGACCCAAGGGGGATGGACAAAAGGGCAGTGTGACTTAGAAAGAAAGAGAAAAGCAATTACATTAATTTTAATGCACAATAGCAGTTTTCAATAAGCTTTATGACAGCAGAAAAGATTGATTTTTTTAGCACTTTTGTGCTAAAATGTGCAGTGTCCTAAATTGCATTTTGCCAGAACTCTTAACACCTAAAATTTATTGTATCCCATATTCTCAATGTTAAAAGAAGAAAAGAAGCAAAAGTCTGAGGAGTTCAAGTATAATGGACTCTAGATTCTTTTCTAAAACTCAATTGGAGTCCTAAAGATTTCCTTCTGATTTTAAAATGCACTTAACAAAAATTAAAAGGCATAAGAGTAGCAGTAAAATGGTGTCAGAACTCTGTGTTTACCACATTGTTCTTTCTATATGAAATAACAGGAGTTTCCAGTATCTGAAAATAGTAGCAAAGGGCCTCTAGCTTAAATAGAAGATACGCTATTTTGAAGAAAGACGTCCTGGTTTATTTGAAACATGTTTCTAGGCTATAAGAGGGCAGAAAACCACATTTTTATTAGGTGGACACTTGTAGTTTAGGTGCCAACATCACCATTTCTTTCTTTCTTTTTCTTTTCTTTTTCTCTTTTCTGATCTTATTCCTAGCGTGGGAACTGTGGTGGTGTGGGGTTAAGAGCTACGGCTGCTAACAAAAAGATTGGCAGTTTGAACCTATCAAAAGCTCCTTGCAAACTGAATGAGACAGTTCTACCCTGTTCAACAGGGTTGCTGGGAGTCAAAATCAACTTGACGGCAACAGCGTTTTTTTTTTTGTTTTTTTTGATTGATTCATGTATAGTCAAAACACTGTCAGGCCTTCTCTACTGTTCACCATTGCCTTAGACACTACAAAGTACAGCTTCCTTTTAATTTACCGTACCAGAAATATATTCTTCATAAGCATAGTAGTAAAGATTTTGATGAAGACAAGCAAAATATGAAAAAAATCTAAAAAATCTCCAGTTTGTCATTGAATTAATGTGACCCATAAATTTGAGTTTTTGTCAACCTATATGTCATCTAAATAAAGCAGCTTCTTAAAGGTATTCAAATCACATTGTTAATAGAAATGATCATCCAGTTGAGTTATAATATTTTATTTGATAGAAACAGGGCAATGACAAAGTAGAGTACCTTCAAAAGAGAAAATCAAGGATGAAGAAAAGTTAGAAGCCATGTCCCATAAGGACTCTCAAGAGTCCTAAAGTGTGTCTTCTTAAAAAAAGAAGGGGGAAAAAAAAGTTGGAGATAAAGGAGGGATAGACCATTGACTTCAAATACCTGGGCAGATATCTTAGCTCCTGATGTTGGCTGATACTGGGCAAAAGGGTGGAAATTATGAGAAGGTAGATTTTTGTTCATTATTAGGAAAGATTATAAGACAATTGGAGCTCTGGAGGCACAATGGTTAAGCATTCGGCTGCTAACTAAAAGGCAGGCAGTTGAAATCTACCAGTTATTCCTTAGAAGTCCTGTGGATTAGTGCTACTGTACCCTATATGAGTTGAAATCGACTTGACCACAATGGTTTTATGTTTCGTGTAAGACAGAACTGTCTTGCAAAAGAAGGGGTTGTCTTCCCAAAAGAATGGTCTTCCAGTTACTGGAAATCTTCAAGGAGAAGAATGTGAAAAAATTCTAACAATAATAGCATAAAGTTGTTTGACTTATTTCCTTATCACCCAGGAATCATTCTCTGTCACTCAGATAAAAAAATAAAAACAAAAAAAAGGGTCACTCAGTTTCATCTTATAAAAGTACATCTAATTTTCCTATAAAGCTCACATATTTCTTAGAGAACATCAAATATATGTTAAATAATTAAATTGAGTAAATATTTACCCAACAGCCACTATGCTCCATCCAGTATTATTTTGGTAGATGTTAGAGATAAAACAGGGAACATGATAAATATAATTCTTAGCTTTATGGAGAGTCCTTCTGCTGACATCTTCAGTTTCATGAGTACTAAGAAGGGGAGAACATCTGTTGTGATTGAAATACAACCTAAACGTACTAACGGAGGGTGTTTGTGTTTGCAGAAGTAAGGTAGAGAGAGTGATTTGTGAAGCATTTCTGTGTGTGTGTGTGAAAATATAAAATACATACTGAGTTATGAAGGTAAATGGTGGCTAGCTAGACAAAGGAGACTGCAGAGCTGGGGAAACAGGATGGGCACGTGGGTTCCAGGCAGAGGGAACAGTCCACATGAAGCCCAAACCGTGAAGAAATAGTGAAAGATGGAAATGACCACTCCATTTGTTTGGGGAACTAAAAGATGAACAGTAACTATATTACAAAGCTAAATGATAAATGATAAACTCCTTGGATGGAACTTTTTCTTTTTAAGCAATGTATGACAGTGTTCAGCACATGAGACACTAAATAAAACATATGTTATATATAAATAATTTAATGTGTAGCTGGGTAGGACGTTGATGACACTGGAAGTTAAAACCTAACCTTACCACATGCTACTGAGTCAATTCAGATTTCATGGCAATGCTACGTGCATAGAGGAGCAATGCCCTCCGTCTCCAGGCTGCCAACTTTCAGAAGCACATTTTTCTTCCAATGGCTTGTCAGTTGAAATCGCCAATCTCTCACTTAGAACTTGAGTGCTTAACCATTTGCACCAACCTATGGCAACTCTACGGGGCAGTTCTACTCTGTCTATAGAGTTGTTATGAGTCAGAGTTGACCCAACAGCAGTGATGTTTTTGCTTGTTTGTTTGTTTGTTTGTTTTTGGTACAGTAAGCCAGGAAACCCTGATGATAGAGTGGTTAAATGCTATGGCTGCTAACCAGAAGTTCAGCAGTTCAAATCTGCCAAGTGCTCCTTGGAAACTCTATGGGACAGTTCTACTCTGTCTATAGTGTCGCTATGAGTAAGGACCAAATCAGAGGCAGGTTTTTCATTTTTCTTTCTTTCTTTTTTTTTTGGTATAGTAAACCAAGAAAACAAACCATGCCTGTTACCACTGAGTCAATTCTGACTCACAGTGACCTTACAGAACAGAGTAAAAGTACCCCATACGGTTTCCAAGGATGTAAATCTTACAAAAGTAGACTCTCACATTCTATTTCCACAGAGCCACTTGTTGGCACCACTGACATTTCAGTAAGCCGTGGAATACTTAACCATGGTGCCACCAGGGCCCCTGTCACCCATGATGAGCCTGGGACTGTCACATTGGGCTTAGTAAGAAGTGTTAAAAATTTATGCTTGATCAAAAGTACAATTAGAGAATCTACAAAATGATTTTAATCATATAGCCTGTCAAGGGGTTTTGCTTTTTAAAAAACCCCAAATCAAACCCACTGCTGTCCAGTTGGTTTTGACTCATACCAACCCTGCAGGACAGAGTAGAACTGCTCCATAGAATTTCCAAGGACAGCCTGGTGAATTTGAATTGCTGACCTTGTGGTTAGCAAACAACACTTAACCACTACATCACGAAAGAAAGAAAGTCTACATTGTATTGTTATTTATTACATATTACCTATCACATATTGATTACTTACTGCGTATCAATCTAGACTTTTTAAAAAGGCTTTTATATCCTTCAAACCTTGTCACAACCTCCTTGTTAAAAACATTCTCAGTAGCAGAGCTAGGATGTATGGCTGGGTAAACATTTAGCTATAATTCATAGACCTTGGATTTGTTATCTGTCTATTTAAAAAAGAAAAGAAAAACAACAAAACAAAACAAACAACAAAAAAAAACATATCTCTTTATTTTTACTTTTAAAATCATTTGGTAGCTCATTTTTGAATGTTACAAATGCAGTGTACTAGGACTGACAAGTTGAGAAATCATCCTAGAAAAAGAACTACATACCTCCCTGCTTAATGTATTTACGGTCAGCTTCTAAATGCTTCCCTTGAAGTGACGCTGTGCATTGACACCAGTGACTGTCCACCCTTCAAAGTAGTTTGGGACTCTTTTACTGGAACGGCCGTCAGGGCTGTTGTTGTACTACCCTTGATTTCCTGAATATCATCCAAATGTCTTTCTTTCAATATTTCCCTTATCTTTGCTCGGGTGAAAGAAAAAAGTCACTGGGGGCTAGATCGGGTGAGCCAAATACAGTTATTTATTTACTGGCTAGAAACTGCCCCATAGTCAACTATATAATTAAATTCGCTAGCTAGCTACCATGCCACCGTGCCCAGTGGCCATTCCAGGAGTTCCAAAATCGCTCTGAACGTTGGACTAGGCGCTGGCGTCGGTGCACAGTTTCCCAAGGGGACTACTTCTAAGGTGACCGTAATGACACACAGCAGTGAGATATGTGGCACTTAGAACACAACTAAGCTCAGAGACTTAATCGTCTGTTATTTTAGGGCCATTTGCTTTAGATTATTAAATTAATACTATTATTTTAGACTGTTTTTAAAGACTAAGATTTAGTTAAGGGAAGAAGCTGAAGAGCGACCTAATTCTGCATATTTAATGGCATGGGGATAAGTGAGCATTTAAAGGACGTAGGGACATCATTTCATGAACAAAAAAGGCACCATTTCCTAAACGATCTCTAGTGTCTTGGAATAGCTTATTTACCTAATAATGTTGGTAGACAGTTTCCTCAAAGGGAGTAGTGTCCTCTTTCAAATCCATCGTGTTATTTGAATAAAAGAAAGGAGAAGAAACGGACCAAAGTAATCTGTCTTTTTGTATCTTGATTGTAATTAATATTACTCCTGACAATTGCTATTGATGAAGACAGATTTATTCCTGTTAAAATGGCAAGGCTTTGCTTTAGAGTTTACTTCTTATTTTCTTTTTACATACTTATTAGTCTTTTACAAAGTACCCGATTAGTCTTCAGAGTCAAAGTGGCAAACCCCTCAGACGTTTGTCTCATCAAGCACAGACACTGGAACTCTGAAAAAAAAAAAAAAGGGATGCTTCGCCAAATTCATTCTGAATTCAGCGTCATTGTTCAAGTCAATTCGGTTTAATCCAGCCAGCTCCGTGGTTGATTGATGGACTTAACATTTACACCTCACCGACTTTTAGGGAAGAATTCGATGTGCTCACGGTAAATAGCGTACCTACTACTAGAGGAATCTTTTAATCTCCCAGTAAAACTATGGCTGAGGAGAGCATCTCAGTACAGTGGGATGCAGCTAAAAGAGGCACAGTTTAAGATTGATTTCCACATCCAGAATAGTCACAAAATGAAAGCCTTTAAGCCAAGCACGAGAACATTTAAAAGTCTACAACAATAAAATGTATTTATAGGCAACAATAAAGAAAGGGATAATTATATAAATAGGCACAATTACATTAATATAATGACCTGATTTCTTGGCAACAGAGTGTAAACTAATACAATTATCTTTTAAGTTTCAAGTAATCTTTCTTACATAACATAGAGAGAGAGAACTGTTGCTGAACCGACACAGTGGTGACCTTCCATGCAACAAAATGAAGTGTTGCCCTGTTCCTTGTCATCCTTAAGATTACTGGCGTGTTTCAGTCTGTCACTGTTGCTATGGTCCCAATCCATCTCTTCAAGGGTCTCGTTTACCCTTGCTGTCCCTCTACTTTATCAAATATGGTATCTTCCTCCAACTATTGATCCCTCCGGACAGCAAGTCCAAAGCAAGCAAAATAGATAACATTCTATTGTGATCCATAAAGACTTCATTGGGTAATTTTTGGAGGCAGATCATCAGGCTTTTCTTTTTAGTCTGTCTTTAGGGTCAGAAATCTCTGCTGAAGCCTGCCTACCATGGGGGATCTTTCTGGTATTCAAAATACTAGTGGCATAGCCTCCAGCATCATAGCAACAAGAAAGCCTCCATCAGTATGACCAGCTGAAAGAGGAATGGTGACTCATACAAAATAACTACTGTGAACGCCAGTTTTCATTCAGGCACACTCAGAACACTAAGATTCAAGACTTGGGCTGAGGGTCAGCTCTTTTCCTAGGCAATCATCTTCTGCATTACCTAAGCCTCCTATTTCCCTGCAGCGATGTCCGCTATCGTTCTGGAAATCTCAGTAGTCTTAAGTCTTTTTTTAACTTAAATTGTGATTATAATTGGGGATAGTAGGAGGTTTTGCAAGATGCTAGGTTATATTTAGAAAAAAACTAGTGGAGCTTAGAAAAACACTTTACTATAGACAAAATGATGGGCTAAAGGCCGATTGAAGTTTGCAGTTTCATGCTTTAATACTGTAGGACAGCCATGAAATTCAGTGATAGTCTGTATCTCTAAGGCTCTGGTTGCATATGGTTCTTTGTACTAACTTTACCATGGAATGCTACACTTTGAGCTTAATTTTATTTTCAAAAGTAAAAAAAAATCTCAAATAAATGATCATAATGACCCGTAGGTTTTCCAAGGCTGTGAATCTGTGGAAGCAGACTGACACAACTTTCTCCTGTGCAGCTGCTGGTAGATTCAAACTGTCAGACTTTCAGTTAACGGTCAGCTGCTTTGTCTGCTGTTTCACCGAAAAAACAAAATGCAAACCTTTTGCCATAGAGTCAATTCTGACCATTAGAGAACCTATGCAACAGAGTAGAACTGCCCCATAGAGTTTCTGAGGAGTGCCTGGTAGATTCTAACAGCTAGCCTTTTGTTTAGCAGCTGTAGCAACTAACAACTACGCCACCAGGGTTTCCCAGTATTTTAATTAATGGAAGTTTATATATCGGTAACTGTCACAAAGACAGATAGAGAGGTTGTACAAGCACATTTTGAATACAAAACGATAAATCCCAAGCTGTGGCAGATGACAAGGGTGACCTCCAAGGACCCCGTTCTTACCATTTCTCTGGACGTTGACTACTACAGTAGGATTAAGGTATGATTCTGGTCCAGAATTCAAATTATCTTGACAAGAAGAAACATAACTTGTTTTTGTAATTAATTCATGGGAAGAAAAACTTATGAAGCATTTTTCCCCCCTATTCTCAGCAGACTAAAGTAAAAAAAAGTGTTAGATACAATCTCAGAATTATCTTAAGAATCTTAAGATATCTTACAATCTTAAGAATTATCAGGTCAAACAGTTTTATGCAAGGGAAATCTCAGCACTCAAGCCACTTGTCAGGATCACACAGCACAAAAATCTAGAATTACAAGAATTCGGTTCCTGGCTCTCTCAACTATAACCTATCACCCTCTGTTGTTGTCCTGTGCTTGTCAAGACAATTTCAACTCATACTGACTCTATTAGACAGAGTAGAGATGCCTCATAAGGTTTCCTAGGCTGTAATCTGCAAGGGAGAAGCAGAGAGCCAAGTGTTTTCTCCCGTGGAGATCCTGGTGGGTTTAGATCCTACCTTTCAATAAACTTACTCCCAAATCCTTTCAATCCTTTTTATCTCCTGTATCCTGTGATAAGACTGCCACGAGAGAATTGGCTTCAATGGTTTTTTAAGGCACAATAAAATTTGTGAGAGCTGGAACTCGGGCAGACTGCTGACTTTTTCAGGTCTCAAGATTTTCAGCTTTGACAAGGTGAAGTCTGACTGCTTTTTTCTTGTTGTCTGTTAGCAGAAAATGTTTGACCTTTCCTTCTCTGGCAGATTTCCTGCTTGCACAGGTAACATGTTTTGCAGGTGTTATGGTATACTTGGAAACCCTGGTGGTCATAGTGGGTTAAGTGCTACATCTGCTAACCAAAAGGTCAGCAGTTCAAATCTGCCAGGGGCTCCTCGAAAACTACGAGGTGGTTTTACTCTGTCCTATAAGGTTGCTATGAGTTGGGCTCAACTCAACAACAGTGTTTTATTTTTTTATGGCATATTTAACAATTCTAATGTTCTCTTTATATTTTAATAAAGTTTTCCAAGACTTCTTATGTACATATGCATATTTATGTCTCTCTATATAAACACATACACATACATATATATGTAAACACATACCCATGATTAAATTATTAGATATAATCAACCCTACAAACATTTTATTCCATTTTGTTACTTTTGAAATTTCCAGTTTTCAGGTATACAGTTATTATCTCACTGGGATGTTTTTCCTCTTTAAGAAAAATTCATAATTCTGTGGATCATCATTGCTTTGTTTTTAAGGATACAACTAGTCACATTTTGTGTTGTTTTATTAAACAATTTGAAAAACTGACCAAAATTCAATCACTAACATGTGAAAAGAAAATTACTTTTCCAGATATCAGTCTGACTTTCATCCCTCAAAGAACACTCTGACATTAGATGCTGATAGTGGAGCAGAAATTCCTGGGCCCAAGGCTGTTTTGCAGCATCTGCTTTATTGATCCAAACCACATTCACTTATTTGTCAAGGTCATTTTAAAAAATTTCACTCGCTTGTGTTCAGAGGTGGGAGGAAAGAGCAACAAAGGATCACTCTTGCCTCAGAGCAAAATAAAATGCAAACTCTGCCGTCACCTGGTGATTTGACATTTTTACCATCTTCAATTCAAATATTTCAAGAAAATACAGAGTTCTTCTTCCACATTCTTGTCAACACTTGGTATAGCCAATAACTAATTTTAACCATCCTAATAGGTACATGGGACCCTGGTGGTGCAGTGATTAAGAATTTCGGAGTTAACCAAAAGGCTGACAGTTCAGATCCAACAACCACTCCTTGGAAATCCTTCAGAACAGTTTTATTTAGTCCTTTAGGCTCACTATGAGTTGGAATCAACTTGACAAAAATGGGCTTTGACAAGTAATAGGTGGGCAGAGCCCTGGTGGCACAGTGGTTAAGAGTTTGGTTGCTCCTCGAAAACCTGTGGGGCAGTTCTACTCCATCCTATACGGTACTGGGACTTGGAGTTGACTAGAAGACAAATGAGGTTTTTTGTTTGTTTGTTTCTTTGTTTGTTTATTGTTCGTCTTGTTTTCTAACAAGTAAACAGCGATGTCTCACTGTTATCTTAATTTGCATTTTCTTTAACAACTAATGATCTTGAAAATCTTTTTGTGTGTTTGTCATCTGCATATCTTCTTTAAAAACATTATCTTGTTGTTGTTGAGAATACACACCAGCAAAATCTACACCAATTCAACAGTCCCTATATTTACAATTCAGTAACACTGATAACATTTTTGAAGTTGTACAACTCTTCTCATCCTCCTTTTCTGAGTTGTTCCTCTGCCACTAACATAAACTCACTGCCCCAAGACTCCTGTACAATCTTTAGAATTGCTGTTATCAGTTCAATTGCACTTAGATAATTCTTAAAAAAGACTAATAGTCAAAGCAAACATTTTGCGAACCACATGTCAATGATTATCTCCACTGTCCTTGAGTCGCTCAGACTCATAATGACCCTAGAGATGAGAGTAGAACTGCCCCAAAGAGTTTCCAGGGAATACCTTGTGAATCTGAACTGCAGATCTTTTAGTTAGCAGATGTAGCACTTAACCCACTATGCCACCAGGGTGTCCATCAATGATTATACTGAAGCTAAAAGATTGTAATATATCCATAAAATTCAATACTGATCAAGAATTACAAGGAATGACTATTTGCACTCAAAGCAACTGAGCCAGACAAAATAGATTACTTATTGTAAGATACACTTGTATGAAATCATAAATAATGACGACTAATCTATAGAGACAGAAAGCAGATTGATAGTTCCCTGATACGAGTGCAGGCAGGGACAGAAGGGCAGATTATAAGAAACGCGAAGAGATTTTTGGAGATCAAATTACGTTTAACAATTGTGGTTTTGGTTTCATGAGCATACATTATGTTCTTTTTGTTGTCAGATGCCACTGAGTCAGCTCCAACTCACAGAGACCCTCTATGAGACATGACAAAGCACTGCCCAGTCCTGGGCCATCCTCACAATCACTGTGAACTTAAGCCCGTTGTGGCGGCTGTGGTGTCAATCCGTCTCCCTCTTTTTGGGTCTTCCTCTTTTTGGTAGATCCTCTCCTTTATCAAGCATGATGCTCTTCTCCAGGTGTCCCTGCTGATAACATGTCTAAAGTATATGAGATAAAATCGCCCCACACTTGCTTCTAGGGAACATTCTGGTCGTGCCTCTTCCAAGACAGTTTTGTTCATGTTTTTGGCAGTCTGTTGTATATTCCGGCTTCTTCAGCAACAGCGTAACTCAAAAGCATCAATTCTTCTTTGATCTTCCATATTCATCATTGCTCTTTTGAATGCATATGAGGTGAGTGAAAACACCAGAGTCTGGGTCAGGTGCATTTTAGTCCTGAAGGTGTCATGTTACTTTTTAACAATTTAATGAAGTCTATTGTGGCAGATTTGCCCGGTGCAATACGGTGATTGATTTCTGGACTGCTGCTTCCATTGCTGTTTATTGAGGATCTAAGTAAAATGAAGTCCTTGCCAATTACAGTCTTTTCTTCTTTTGCCGTGATGTTGCTTATTGGTCCAGTTGTGAGGAGTTTTGTTTTCTTCATGCTGAACTGTAATCCATACTGAAAGCTATTACTTTTGATCTTAATCACTAAATGCTGCCACACTTTTTCAGTATGCACAATTTATTGTAGTTCAGTTATTCCGTAACATAGTTTGTACTTTAAAAAAATAAAATGAAAAAAAAATAAGAAAATACATAGCCTTTTAAAAATAGTGTCATCCAAGTTTCATTTTGCAGACACAATGAGAGAGAGTCAAGTGGTTACTTTCCAAATTCAGTACTCTGCAAAATGGAGTGGAGGTTGGGACAGAAAAGATTTTAGCCAGAAAGCACTTGAACATTTTAAGAATATGATGGCCTCTGAGTTCAAATTAAGTAAATTGCCATATACTAAGGGACTGAAACGTCTTTATTTGTCACGTATTATGTGAGATGCTGATGAATAAAGAAGCCATTGATTCACAGCATCTTAGAATACCATATTGAGTGTGGAAGACGGTAAGCCTTGAGAACTCTAGAAAAATAGAGGCAAGTCAAAAAATAAGGCAATCCTGAAATCGATATTGCAGAAGACTTTCTTCACACTCATCTAAAGTAAGAAGTCAAAGATTTCCTCTGTGATTCTGTAGAATTTTTCAGGTACTTACCCACGTGTATTGCAATTATTATTTTGTAGTTAGTCTTCTGAAAATATACACACACAGCTACACATCTGCTCTCAAGGAAACAGAATGACCTCGTACACTTAATACTCATTGTTTTGAATTTTATGAGATATGGGCCTGAAAGACTGAAGGTCTTTTTTATAAAACAGTGAATAGGTTCTATGCCTCTATAAGATGTCATCCTACCAGCCTTTTACTAGAGGGGAGTGGTGAGGGTGGAGAAGAGGGGACAGGAGATTGTCAAGAGTATATGACATGTATAGAACAGAAAGGAGGAGGGTGCTGTCTCCGGGCAAGGAGAGCGGTGGGAGCTGCACCTAGGCAGGCATGCAAATTTAAATTGCGTTGTTCACTTTCGCTCAATGACCATAAATAAACTAAAAACAAGACAAATCAAAAACAGTGAATAGTGACTGCAACAAGATGGAAGGTTTACTTCACTTGAAAGTGTGAGTTTGGAGGCAGGTCAGGGTTTAGGTTGACTGCACCCTATGAAGTTATCCAGGAGCCTTGACTCCACCGTAATTTAGAGTGTGATCCTTCTTGCCATGTTCAGAATCACTGCCCACATTTCAGTACATAAGAGGGAAAGAGAAGGTGGGTGTAATCGGTACTTTTGTGATTGAGACTATACTCTTCCCTGCAATTAACATCCTGTTGATCAAAACTTAATTCCATAAGCCCATTTAGCTGCATGGAAAACTAGCAAATGCAGTCTCTAGTTAAGCACCTGTGTTCCCTGGTAAACCTAAGAGAATGCTCTACTCAAAGAGAGAAGGGAAAAAGGATATGAGGAGCTCAATGAAAAGTCTCTGCCACATTGTACTAAGGAAAAGGAA
This sequence comes from Heterohyrax brucei, assembly GCA_028571685.1. Taxonomy (NCBI): domain Eukaryota; kingdom Metazoa; phylum Chordata; class Mammalia; order Hyracoidea; family Procaviidae; genus Heterohyrax; species Heterohyrax brucei. Next base: position 48,981,438 of record CM053155.1, read on the forward strand.
GCATTTCCCTAAAGGCCACATAATCTGCAAAGTATTTTCTGGGCCAAAATCATAACAGTTGTTATATATCATGATGCAGAACAATTTTAAGGTCCTGATAACGAGTTCACTGCCACACATTGCCAATTTTCAGGCTGTATCTACCTGCTTGGAAGATGTCCTTAGTGTCTGCATCAAAATAAAACAGATACAAAGTCCTGCCTTCAGAATCAGAAATGGGGACAAAATTCTTGTGACTGTGAAAAGTCCCCAAGAGATTAGACTCTAAATACTGAAAACAATATATAAGGAGATAGAATATTGACAAAAAAGGAGAAATTATGAGACTGGCACACATGAGATGAAATTTAGGACCATATCTCCCATTTCACTGTTATGATTCTCATTTTCTTTAAAATGAATGCAGTTGAATTTGTTGATGTCTAAAATTTCTTCCAGCTCTCCCATCCTATAATATTCTGCTGTCTTTAAAGAGTTAGTGTACTATCAGAGAGGTCAATTGCTTAAATCTAATAATAACTAGTTTTTTTTTTAATTTTGCTATTGCCTTAAAACTTTTAAACACACATGTTTTAATTCAGATTCAAGTTAAAGCAAATGTTTATGTGAAATCATTAAGTTCAGTCATATTATGATGACACACTGTCTCACACAGCACTGAATTTTTACAATAGATTTAATTCCTTTTTGGTATATTCTTTAAAGTGAAAGGTGGTAAAATAATTATACTGTGCACATATTATAACTCCATAGCTTGGTTTTCGCTCAGACTATTACAATATCTGACCTCAAAGATGCTGTTAACACAGTTTTGAAATTTAATTTTGACATATTGATTTTTTCCTAGGGGATAAGAACTATTCCAAATGGAAAATATGATTTGTAGTTTATTCTTCACTCGTAGGAATAAGCCTAAAGGACATTATAATAAAATAAGATCTAATTATAAAATGAAATGAAAATGAGAATTAACTCTTGCTTAGGAGCCTGCCAATTGTTAAAGTAAGCCAGTTAAATTCATTTTTGTTGGCTAGTAAATGCCTTAGGCTAGAAATAATAATCTGCTTTTGTCTAAGAAATTGTTTAAAATAAGAAAATTGTTTGACCCTATAAAATCAATCGCTTCATTCTCTAAACAGAGTTACTTGGTAGTTCAAGAGTGTCAGAGAAGTAAATGAGATTTGTAAATAATGTATCTTTTATAAGTCAATATAAATAATCCTGGGAAGAAAAAAAAAGGGCCACTGTATTTTTATAAACATATAAATTGTATGAATTTGTTTACAAGTTAGTTTGACTAAGTAAGATTGAGAGAAAATAACTCAACACACTCACAGATCAAAGTCATTTCTCTTGTGTTTTAGATCCAGCCTCCTTTTACCTCTTATCACTACAATGTATTCATGTGTGTGCTTCCTTCATTATTCTCCTTAGTACATAGACCAGTATAAAAACACAGGAGGGACTGAAAAAATAAGTGTGGACTTATCTAGCATTGAGTTTTGAAAAAATAGTTTAAATTGAAACTCCACAGCATATTTATTAAAGCATAATATGAAAGTTTATTTATCTGGTGTGTATTTCTGTAGTTTTATTATGACCTAGTATCTTTTCTTTCATAAGCCCAGGGTGAATTACTTTGATACTTTGGTAAACTGTTTTCCCCCCCTAGCCGAGTTAGACTTTTATATTATTATTCATATTTTCTGTTTGTTTTAATCTTTTCATATAGCCTGTCTAGTAAACACTCTGCTTGTATGCTGTGTAGACAAGTAGACACTCTTCCACTGTTTTCTGGTTTCTCAGTACCATCCAAACCTCTTGCCTCTTTCAGTCATACAAATTCCTTACATATGCCAGCCCCTCATTGCTGGGGGCAGGGTCTAATTTATAGTTTAATAGATCACCATGCCTGTCATCTAGTAACCCATCAGTGATTCTTTAAATTAAAATAATTGCAATTATCTATAATTACCTTAATTATATGGTAACCAATACTGTACATTCCTGAATTACAAGATAGTTGAGAGAGGCAAGAATATATACAGAAAGGAGAGACTGTATCCTAAGACTGGCTGTAAAAGCTGAACCCGAAAATCACCTTGGCAGCATGCTCACTGGAGATTTAAAACTGGCAGTATATATTATGTACTTACTCTGCCATTTTTCGTCTCTGCTGCTCCCAGGAGCAAACCACACCTGCACTGAGGACAATATAAAGTTTTTGACTTTCCCAACACTCAAGACATGCTTGACCCCTATGGGAGCCAAAAGAGCTGTGCACAGCACTCTTCTTACAGGACTGAGAGCAAAATGAAGATATTGTGAGTTCCCACTGCTGATGGTCACAGAGTGAACCTGCCAGAGTTCATTATTTATGAAATGGAAACATAGCATCTGTCTGCTAAAAGTCAGAAACAGTCATCTATGCACATTTCAAGCAAATTAATGTTAAAATGCAATTTCTTTAAAGCCAAAAGAAACTGATTGAAGTCTGAGTCAATATAAAGCTGCTGTAATTCACTTAATGCATTTAAAATATAGGGTATATTTTTCCTTTCATGAAAGACAGAAATGATTTATTTAAGCCATCGGGTTAAGAGTTGAGTTACACTCATTTACACATGGCAATACTCTCAAGCTAAGCGCATCTTTTTCTTTCTTTTATCTATATGTCTAGACTTCATCACTGCAATCTTTTTAATGATTCAATTGATTCAGTTTACAGAGTAGAACTCATTTCCATTTCTGAACTTCACATCTGAAGACACTTCATTACATCTCCTCAATAGTAATTTCCTTCACACAAAACCAGTCAACTGATAAAACATTTTTAAGTATTCTTTGTTATTCTGTTAACTGGCCTGTGTGTAGAAATTGCAATTAAACCTTATTTATAGCTTCGTTTCCAATTATGCCTTCCTCTTGTGAGCCATTCTTCTAATTTCAATCTGTAAAATATTTCCCATAAACATATTATAAATACAATCTATGACTTGAAAAACTAATCAGAAAGTGCAAATTATATTTTAAAAGTAAACAGTTCTTCAAATTCACATTTATTAATTGCCAGTTAACATCAGAATTATAAGAATTATATGGTCATATAGTGCAAAACAACAACAAATGCACTAAGTCAGAGAGGAAGTATGTAGGTAAAGGCAAATCATAATCATGTGTACACCTTAACTTACAGCTTCCACTGTAGAAGAGTCGCTGTCTATTATTAAGGTTTCTTCACATGATTCAATGCCTTATCTCATGTGTTGTCTCTACTGATCTATCTCTGAGGGCTGTCTTTCAATTAGTATTCACCACGTCCTCCAGAGAATATTCCTTGTTGGCTTGTGCTACCCACTGAAACTCCCAAACTCACTAAATAAAATTCTGAAAAGTGTGGAAGAAAGGCAGTCCTGCCAATACTCCCATCTCTTTGTGTAGGAGACTACTTAGCTAGGAGAACCCAGAAAAACCAAACCCACTGCTGTGGAGTTGACTCTGACTCATAGCGACCCTATAGACAGAGTAGAACTGTCCCATAGAGATTCCAAGAAGCACATAGAGATTTGAACTGCTGACCTTTCAGTTAGCATCTGTAGTACCTAACCACTGCACCACTAGGGTTTCCTAGGGAGATGAGCCAGCCAGCCAAGTGCCGTCCAGTCGGATCCGACTCATGGCGACTCTAGGGGCCAGAGTAGAACTGACCCCCAGAAGAGCCTATCAAATTCAAGATTTCCTGTCTCATTCCAAGAGCACAGCCGATAATCTGTAGATCTTGGTCCGAAACAATAAAGCCTGTGGCATGGAAGTTAACCAAAGCAAAAAGTCTGATAAGCAGAAGGTCGGCAGTTTAAATTTGCCAGACGCTCCTTGGAAACTTTACAAGGCGGTTTTACTCTGACCTAAGGGATCGCTATCAATCCAAATCAGCTCCTTGACAATGGGTACTGGCTTTGAAATGGGAAACACTGGCGGTGTACTAATTAAGAGCTACGGTTGCTAATCAAAAGTTTAGCAGTTCAAACTCACAAGGTGACCTTTAGAACCTCTATAAGGCCATTCTGTAGCGCCCTATAGGGTTGCTATGAGTCGAAATCCACTCGACAGTCTGGTGGTGAAGGGGTTAAACCCTTGGCTGCTTACTGAAAGGTAAGTGGTTTGAACCCACCAGCCGAGGAAGAGATGACTAGGTGCCACAAATATGAAAGGCATCTGACTGAGGCAGCTGAAGAAGGGCAATGACGTTTCTGCTGATGTCACCACTGTCAAACTCCAAAACCTAAGCCAGTTCCACTCCTAAGGACACTGTAAAACAGAGTAGAACTGCCCTGTAAGTGCTTCCAAGGAGCAGCTGCTGGATTTGAACTAAGAGGTCAGCAATTAAGTTTGGGAACTTGCCACTGTGCACTTACATTGGCAGCATGGTACAAACAGCAGTGAGGATTCAGAACCTTGGTACATCAGTGTCTCACAGCTGTGTTCCTGTCGAAGTATGGTGGTGTCTTGCTGAGGGGCATTCATTGCTATTGTTGTAGGTTTCTGAGTGCAGCTGTCAAGTTTGAATCAGTGAACAAACATTCAAACTTGGCAAGAGTGGACGTGAAGTCAGGGACATGTTGGTGCAAGTTTACGGGGATAATGCCATGAAGAAAACAACAGTGTACAAATGGATTAATCATTTTCTGAGGGAAAAGAAAATGTCACTGATGAAGAGAGATAAGAGTGGCCAGTAACAAGCAAAACTGACAAAAACATTGTAAATAGTTGTCAAACCGTATGCCAAAATAGTCAGCTGACTGTGAGAAGCACAGCAGACCAAGAAAACATAAATAGAGAAAGAATTAGGGAAATCTTAACTGAAAGTCTTGGCATGAGAAAACCGGGCACAAAAATGGTCCTGAAGGAGCTCACTGGTGAACTAAAAAAAGGAGAGTTCAAGTTTGCCAAGACCTCTTGGAGAGGCAAGACAGTGTCTGGGGCTGTGTCATCATGAGCAATGAAGCATGGGTGTGCTAATAGGGCCCTGAGACAAAGTGTAAAAACGCACAGTGGAAGTCAGCCAATTCTCCACGACCTTTTACGGTTGTGGATGAGTCAAAACAATGTTGCTAATCTTTTTTCATATCAGAGGAATTGTTCGTTATGAATTTGTACCAGCGGAACAAACAGTTAACCAAATTTACTATCTGGAAATGCTGAAAAGGTTGTATGAGAAAGACTAAAATGACCTGAACTTTTCACCAATAAATCATGGCTCTTGCATCATGACAACCCACCAGCTCACATGGTGCTGTCTGTGAGGGAGTTTTTACCCAGTAAACAAATAATTTTATTGGAACACATTACCTACTCACCTGATTTGGCCCTCAGTGACTGTTTTCTTTACCTGAACAAAAGCCCAAACCCACTGCCATCAAGTCGGGTCTGACTCATAGTGACCCTAGAGGTCAGAGTAGAACTGCCCCATAGAGTTTCCAAGGAGTGCCTGGCAGATTTGAACTGCTGATCTTTTGGTTACCAGACATAGCACTTAGCCCACTATGCCACCAGAGTTTCCTGGAGATAAAGGAAATGTTGAAGACATTCTGGCAGCCTTCAGGATATCAAGGGTAATGTGAGAATAGCTCTGATGACCATTGCAGAAAAAAAAAATCCAAAATTGCTTTGAAGGATGGATTAGGGGCTGGTGTTGGTACATAGCTTCCCAAGGGGAGCACTTTGAAAGTGACAGAAATGAGATATGTAGGACTTTTTCTAGGATGAGTACGTGAACTTAATTGTTAAACTTCATGTTCACCTTTTAGATTTACAGCTGAGCTTTGAGCCATAAAGCCATCAGAGGTTTCACAACTATTCATCTTGAAATTATAGGTGTTAGGACACATTTCAGAGATTCATTCATGGTGCTGTTACCCTCACCACTCCTCTAGGTGGCACGATCTTTAAGTGCTTGGTTGCTGGCCAAAAGCTTGGCTGTTGAAATCCACCAAGTGGCCCCAAAGAAGAAAGACTGGACACCAGTTCCCATAGAGATTGCTGTACAGAAAACTCTAAGAAACAGTTGTATTCTGCCACAACCCATCACTGTAAGTCAAAATTGCCTCCATGGCACCTAACAGCAGTGAAATGAAAATGCTTACGCCTTTGCTTCAAAAACAGAAAACATTTTTCATTTCTTCTGTGGTTTCCCTTTTGACTTGTTATGGTAATTTTGTTTGCTAACCATGAGTTGGATCCAACTCGACGGTCCTTGGCTAGTTTACGAATGTTATTTAATCTGAGCACTCTTGGGCTTAGAAATACTCAGAATGTGAGTACTCACCTCCAACTCATCTTGCCCTTGCAGCCAGGCTGCCCCTGGGGCAAAAAGTGTCACTGATCCTTGTGCTGGGACAAGGATTGGTGAAGAAGAAGCAGTGGGAGGAAGGATCACACTGGAGCTGAAGTTTCAAGCTCTAGATGCATGTTTAATTGTTATATCAGATTTCACTTATAAAGCACAAATTGAAAGATAAAATTAAGAACTTCTGACAGTGACCACAGAGTACTAAAACTCAAGCTATATTGTGACAGACCTAGCCACTGTCCACTAGGCATACCCTAGATCTATGTGTTTGTTGTGGGAGAATTTGTAAAGATGATTAAGGAGAGGCTAAAGTAGAAGAAGGAATGAGAGACTGCTATGCTTCAAACTCAGTCTTCTCTTTGACCTGACCCTTGATACTATAATGATGTCCTCATTAGATAGCGTGTCCTGACAACAAAAAGCCATGTTTTTCTCAGTCACAGAAAGATCTGGGTTGAAGGAACAAAATTACAGGATATTTCTGAGTGTGGAATTGGGCCAAGTGAGGATATCAGCTCTGAAATGTCAGTTAGAAATTCTCGCTGCTAACCGGACTTGTTCAGAGTTCTGAAAGTTGCGAAGTGGAACCACAAATTGTCATTCTGCACCGTTGTCTTGTTCTGGAGTCTTGCTCCGGATGCCAGTGTTGTTGGCATATCTATGGGTTTGGCTTTCACCTTGTTGTAAGTTGAAATAAAATATGTGCATTAACCATACTCTTGGGGAGTATTATCTTGCGGGAAAAAGCTGATAATATTTTTGAAAAACAGGTTTGATCCTCTTCTCTCATTTTTCAAACCTTCATTGGTTTCCCATTTTTTCTTGGCATACAGTCTACTGGATCATTACAGAAAACTTTATGTGGCTGTTTCTTATTCCTCCTATAGGACGTCTAGATTAGGAATCTCTCTTATGAACTCCCATTGTTTAGCACTTATCAGAGCCCTTAGGTATAGTATGTAAACTCTTACTTACATATAATTTTCCCCATTAAGCTTAAACTCTTTGAGAGTAGAATGTCTCTTCTTTATTATTTACAAGTTATGTTCTCACAGTAACTGCTCTAACATCTCCTCAATAAATATTAGTTAAATAAATGAATGTTATTTCAGAATATTGTCAACAAAGGAGCACTTAAGACAAGCTGATACCATTTTGGAGAAAGAAAATATCAGGAATATTCATTACGGAACAAAATGCATCATGACCCAAGAGTTATAGCTGGCACGTCGTCTCCCTAGTCTTTCCACCTGGCATGGCAGTGACGAGAGGCTGGTGGTTGGATTTCCGTCAGTCCAGCTTCATGGTGTCTTGGAGCCATTGGGCTTCTCCACAGGCTCTTTCACTGGACGATCTGTCATGGCCACGGCTGCTGCACGTTCCACCTTGAATACTGCTTTCTCTTGCATTGGGCTGTAGCACATAGGATGTATGTTAAAAAAAAAGGGAGAGAGAGCAGTTGTTCCTAACATCTGCTGTGACCTGACCATGGAACTTTCCCAAGAATGCTCATCAATTAGTCGGATCCGACTCAACGGTGTTTGGCTGGATTGGCTTTACAGAAAAATGCTGCGCTAAATAGAGAATATGGTGACAGAAGTGTCTGTAACTGCATAGCCAATACCTTTAAACCCGTGCCTGGTTTGTTTGGCCTTAGTATATCCATTGCCCCAAAGGTTAGTAATCATAGGTGTGGCTACCACAGACCTGATTTTGGCTTTCTTAGTTGATACCACAGGGGAATTATTATGATTTCTACCAAATTGCAATATAAATCTTTTCTTCTCTAGTACTTCCAAAACTTTAGTTGCCTGGGTCCTGAATTCACAAATTTTACATATCTGCAAACAACTATTTAATAAATCAGTAAATTAATTCAGTCTTTTATTTTAAAAAAGGAACAATTGTATCACTAAAACTCCAGAGAATGAGTAAAACTGTCATACATAGGAACTGTAAAAATGAACTAGAGAAACAAAATTATTCATTTATAAAATGAGCATGGACTTACATAATTAAATAATAAACAGATAGTGTACTTCAGTGTTCCTTAGTTTAAGGCAGATAACACTTTTTTTATAATCACCACTAAAACAACTTTTCGTTTAGTTTAGTTTTTGTGTTGACTAGATCTGAGAATTGCATGTCATGTGCATTCTGTTGAAAAGATTGAAATACCTTGAACATCTTCCCAAACAGGGTTGCATTACAAGGGAATTCTATTGTGCCACTCTTGTGACTGCCATAGAATTTTCCCTGAACATAGTCCAGGCCTTTCTCTACTTTCTCACTTGCTGTTCTCACAGCAGCACCCAACAGCCACCACCACTGATAGGTGGAGGGTTGGCTAAGAATCGAACCTGGCTGTTCGCTATGGAAGATGACAAATCTACCCCAGACGTATCATGGAAATTGGGATTCTGCTTACCTTTTCTGATGGCTAGAAGAACCTGCCTTCCTCCAGTATTGAGATTTTCAAGGAATTAAACAGGAAGATGGTTAATTTGGCCTAATTTTAGGACACAGAATGCACAACACCAATAGGCTGATACTGTCTTAAATTACGTCTTCCAGTCTGCAGTAATAAAAATGATGCATTAGTTTTCCCTCTATCACTGTTCCATTTTCTTTATCAAATGCTTCTGAACCAGGAAACAAAAGAAAGGCTATTTGGTGCATGGCATAGTCTCCTGGTGTTTTTATTGGCATTGTGAGGTGCTGTGGAGTCAATTCCAACTCGTAACAACCCTAGGTACAACAAGTTGAAACACTGCCGAGTCTTGCACCATGCCCACAGTCATTATTATAACTGATCCCAAGTCTTCTGATACTCTCAACTTACTGGACAGTAAGACTTAATTCCTAACCAGAATGATGCAATTTGTTGACTTTCTTTACTTCAAAAAGCCAGCTGCAATGATCTTTAGAAATCTTTTCTTTCCTCCAAATGTGTTTGGAAATTGGGTGATATCTAAAAAAAAAAATGGATTTCTAAAAAATGATTTCTTATCCACTCTCATCTAAGACAATCAGAAGAATTTACCAAGATTTTCCACTACTCCTTTATAGTGATAAAACATATTTTAAATAAATTTTTCATATAATATTAAAGTGATTTGATATTTTCTTGAAAATGCTTTCAGTTGTTTCCTCATGTAAATGAAAGTAGAGGATTTGGTCTCACTGTCCTTGGTGTATGGTACCTGGCCATAATTATTACAGCCCTTTCCTTGTATTAGTAATTTTGTAAGCCACCTTTTAATTCTTACAGTTACTTCTGGGATAGATTCTCTTATTCCTGTCATAGTCCTATTATTTTTAGCAAACGAAGCCAAGGCTCAGAAACACGGAATTGCATAAATCACAGAATTAGTAAGTAAAAGAACCAGGAGTTAAGTCCAGCTTAGGCTTGTCTGGTCCAAACATTGCTTGCAGCTTCCACACCTCTCCCCTCGACCCCAGTAGAACTGAATTGGAATCAAACACAACAGCTCAGTCTTCTGAGAGTATGTGGTATAGAAACAGATGCTTTAGCTATAGGGCTGATCATCTGTCCTGGAGTATGTAGAGAGCCCGTCGAAGGGTGTTACACAAAAGATTTTCTGGGGAGTAAAGTCACAGCAAACAAAGATTCATGAAAGAAAAAAAAAAGAAGAAGAAAAAGAAAAGCCCCCAAATCTTTTGACTTGTTGTCAGTTCTGACTCATAGCAACCCTGTAGGACAGAGTAGAACTGTTCCATTGCGTTTCCAAGGAGTTCCTGGCAGATTCAAACTACCTATCTTTTGGTCAGCAGTTGTATCTCTTAACCACAATGCCGTCACAGTTTCCAAGCACTGAAGGACAGGCAAATTTTCTTGATTTCACTAAAGAAAGTGCTAAGCAAATGGGTTAACTGAGACTAGCAAGTATCTGAAAGCTAGACCAAAAGACTTAATCTGTTGTGGTAAACTGTGGGAAGAAAAGGAAGAAAACTGAATTTAAATAAATTTTGTCTATGACCAACATATGGGCTTGGACTTATCACAAATGAGGATTCTTTGCATTCCAACACCCTGTCAAAGAAATATTGAAATTTCTGTTTTATAGATGGAACAATGGAGGCTGAGAGAATTTAGTAGCTTATTCTTAATTATACAGGTAGTGATAGCTAGGTCTTGGATATAAAATATACCACAGTGAGATGGAACTGACTTGAGGGCAGTGGGTCACATTTGGTTTTTGTGACCCTAAAGCAATTGAAGTATTTAAGAGAGGAAAATTAGTAGGGACAAGTGAATAGAGTTTGGATGAAGCTACATTTAGAATGGCAACATGTCCTGTGGAAAAACTCTATTTGTTGGTGGATTTTAGGATTATAGTGCTGTGCAAGATCCAAGGATTCAAGAATCACAGTGCAGTAGAAAAGATGATTCTCTCAACACCCCCAACACTCATTCTAACTCCCTTACCTACCCATCAAAAGATTTGAAAGAAAAAGCCCAATCTTGACTCCAGAGAGGAGTTCCTGGGTGATGCATGATAGACTGTTACTGAGAAGGCTGATAGTTTCAGTTTACCTGGAGGTGCCTCAGAAGAAAGGCCAGGTGAACTACCTCTGAAAAAAATCTTTAAATGAAAATGCTGTGAAGTGCAGTTCTACTCTGACACACATGAGGTCACCATGATTCTAAATAAATGGCAACACATTTCTTGGTCTTTCTGGTGACTCCCAAGAGGTCCCTAACTTGTTATGGAAATTCCATCTTCTTTACTGCAGGAACTAGTTCAGTGATGAAATACCGTGTGGGAAAACCTTGCCATAATCTTGCTTTTGGATTAATTCAATCAGAGAGAATTTCAGATTTTTAGCAATACTGATGTTACTGAGGCTGATAGCTGTGAAAAGTTGTTGTGTGCTTTCTTTACCCTCCTCTTCTTTTCTCCCATGGGAACCCTGATAGCATAGTGGTTAAGTGCTATGGCTGCTGACCACAAAGTCAGCAGTTCAAATCTACCAGGTGCTCCTTGGGAACTCTATGGAACAGCTTTACCCCGTCCTACAGTGTCACTATGAGTCTGCATCAACTCGACCGAAGTGGCTTTTTGGCTTTTTTTCTCCCTACACATGAAGATTGTAAATCTGTTGCTACTGGAATAATCTTCCTGCTATACGGTGATTTGGCTGGAGAATGAAGCTAGGGCATGGAAGAGTCTGGGTTTACTAAGCCCTTAAAGTTAGCTACCTTCACAAGTTTTAGTTGTTTGAGTCTCTAAATCATTGGCAGTGGTTAAGCCAGTGTAGGCTCTTTCTTTTGTAACAGAAAATTGTAATTGACACATAATTTGGTCTCATAAACGTGGACTTGTGAGACACAGACTAAAATATGTGCTAGATCAGGGGTTGGAGCAGAAGTAGTGAATACCTATTTTCTTAGATAATGAAGTCAGCAAGTCTTGTTAAGGGGTCACAGAATGGTTCATCTCCATGAAACTGTAACCTGTTGGCCTTTGAGAAAGCAGCACTGGTGGAATAGCTAGCAACGTTTTAGTATTATTAAATCTGTTGGCTCTTTTGCACATGTTTGGTAAGATTCTGCAAGGATGGGATTACTTTTCTACCTATAAAATTCCCATGTGTCTGTCAGTTTGTCCTACTGGGGTAGCTGACAAGTTGCTACGATGCTGTGAGCTATGCCAGCAGTATTTCAAATACTAGCAGGGTCACCCATGGTGGACACATTTCAGCTGAGCTTCTAGACTAAGAGGGAAGTAGGAGTCTACTTCTGAAAAAATTAGCCAGTGAAAACCTTATGAATAGCAACAGGATATTGTCTGGAACAGTACCAGCAAACGAGCCTTTAAGGTTAGATTTTATGGAACATACTAGAAGGGTCCCATCAGGTTTCCAAGGAGTAGCTGGTGGATCTGCAATGCTGATTTGGTTAGCAGCTGAGCCCTTAACCATTAGGTCATCATGGCTTCGTCTGTTTGGGACACACTCAAAATAAGACTAAGGAAGAGCTGCCTCCTACGTAAATGCCATAGATGGAGTCAAGTTTTTAGGGCCTTCATTTGCTAATGTGGAAGCACTCAAAATGAGAAGAAATAGCTGCAAACATCTATGAAAAATAGGAAGGTGAAACACACAATCAGGAGAGACTAATCCCTGTAGAAAGACATCATGCTTGGTAAACTAGCCAAGCCAAGTGCCGTCGAGTCGGATCTGACTCATGGCGACCCTGGGGGTAAACTAGAGGGTGATCAAAAATGAAGACCCTCAAGGAGGTGGATTGACACAGTGGCTGCAACAACAGGTCAAGCGTAACAACGACTGTGATGATGGCACAGGACCAAGTGTTGTTTCATTCCACTGTGTATAAGGTATCTATGAGTCAGAACTGAGTTTATATGACACTAACAACAAACAACAAAGTGGTTGGATAAATGGCTCAGAAAGGACCTCTCTTCTCTAAGATGCCTGAAATCCAAGGTTATACATAGTTCGTTAATTTGGAGACCCAAAGATGAAAAAGTAAACTGTCCTCACCCAAACCAAGTTTTGTGTGAAGTAGGTTGGTGAGAAATTTAGCTGTAGGTAAGATTTGAGCCTAAGAAAATGCTAATCCCTTAGGCTATGCAACCACAAAACCCGGTCACAGCTTTGCGTTGCCCACCACCACAAACCCAGACGTAGAGATGGGGAAGGATCTGAGAAGATGGTAAGTTAGCACCCTAAAAACCGTCTTAACATCTGATCTCAACCTGGAGGGTTTTATAGGAAGAGGAGGAAGGGTTAGAGGGGGAAAAAAAAAGGGCGTGTTATTCAGTTGCAGGGAGGGAAAGATAGGTTTTAGCTTTCTCAGGTTCCTGGCAAGGTCTGCAGTTACAAGGTAGGTGATGTCACCTGGGCAATATCTTAACACCTCACCTCAAGCCAAAGGGTTCAAGGGTCATTAGATTGGGTCACAAGGTGAGCCAGAGTCAGATGTTGGGGGTTGCTTGAGTGACCATGCTGTTAAGGGGCTTAGTCCTCTGGGCAAGAACTGATAAATAAAGGTAGGTCTCCAGGTTAGTCACTGTAATTTCTCTAGTCAGCCTGAGAAATCAGGCAAAATTTTTTGTCAGTATTTTACAATTAGTAGCCCTTTCAGCCTCTTCTAAGTTTTTAAGGGATTATTTACCCAACAAAAGAAATAATCACCCCAGCAGTAGTACAAACTGAAGGCAAAGGGCTGATTGGCTTTTTGTGTTCCAACTGAAAGCTTGATTTCTAAAAGAGACACTGTGTATTTGTTAGAAATCAAAAATAGATACTAATGAAACGGGAGAAAAGCCTTAGACACCCTGATTTTTAAAAAAGGAAGTTAAAATAGACAGCTAGGATTTAATTCTTTCTGTAAAATTGACTTGTCTTTTCTTCTGTCTTAAAAATTCCTGATTTCTTTCATCTAGACCATGGCAAGAAGTCACGCATTAACTGACAAGAACTACAGCAATAATATCTTTGGGTTTGCACAGCTTTTTTAGAAATAGCAAAACTGATGAGGAGCCAATAAAAATTGCCAGATGCCAGATGCCAGACACCGGATGCCAGTCAGGACCCTAAGCTTCAGATGGCAACCAATGCATGATAGACTGTTACTGAGAAGGCTGATAGTTTCAGTTTACCTGGAGGTGCCTCAGAAGAAAGGCCAGGTGAACTACCTCTGAAAAAAATCATTAAATGAAAATGGTGTGAAGTGCAGTTCTACTCTGACACATATGAGGTCATCATGATTCTAAATAAATGGCAACACATTTCTTGGTCTTTCTGGTGACTCCAAAGAGGTCCCTAACTTGTTATGGAAATTCCATCTTCTTTACTGCAGGAACTAGTTCAGTGATGAAATACCGTGTGGGAAAACCTTGCCATAATCTTGCTTTTGGATTAAATCCAGAAATCTGCTCCTGCTGTGTATCTTCAAAGGACCTCTGAGACTCCCAAATAGATACTTCTCTTTACCCATATTCAATCGCATTGGTTCCCTGGTCCCTTTTATATCCCAACCTCACTTGTGATTTTCAGACAGATTTTTGATGGAGTGATTCCTCCCTGTACCCTGTGTCTGCTAGCACACAGTAATAACCTTTTGTGATCACTCATCCAAATATCTATCTCAGAGATTGGCTTTTGTGGGCAAGTAATGAGAATCTGGAGTTTCATCAGGTAACATTAAAGTGTTGTTCTACAGAAATTCTAGGTTAAACTTTCCATCCTTTGAGCTTCAATAGTTGTTATACTTGATGTTTTCTCATGTTATCAAAACATTGTTATTGGGCACCATCTAGTTTGTTTGGGCTCATAGCAACCCTGTTACAGCAAAATGAAACGCTGCCTAGTCCTGAGCCATCTCTGCAATCATTGTTAAGTTTGAGCTCATCATTGTAGCCATTGGGACAATCCATCTCATGGAAAATTTCTCTTTTTGATGACCTCCTACTTTAACAAGCGTGATGTTCACTTCTGGAGAATGATCCCTTCCACAGTTTTTACTTCTAAGGAACATTTTGGCTGTTCTTCCAAGAGAAATTTCTTCCTTTATCTGGCAGTCTATGGTATATTCAGCATTCTTCTCTAACACTGAGGAAGGCAGTCAGGACTAACTCCAAATCTTTGCCTGTTTTTTCTTAAAATTTCTGGCTTCCTAGCACTACCTGGCCTAGGAAATGACATAAACTTGTGAGAACTACTAAGATCAAACACGTGGCAATGCCAGTTTGACACTCCCTCTGCTCAGGTAACAACCAACAGCCTCTGGACTCCAGTTTCTGAAGCATGTCTCATCACCAGATGCCCACAATTGCCCACATCCTTTTGTGCCTCACACCTAACGTTTACCCTTAGCTACACAAACCCTGAGCCTGCTTGAAGAATTTGGATAGGTTCTGAGGACCCAAATTCCCCATCCCTCACAAGCCAGCACATAATAAACTGCCTGGACACTTATTTTACCCCTGTCTCAGTATTGGCTTTTGCAGTGGGTAACTTAAACCTGTGTTGTATGGTAAAAATACCATAATTCAAATGCATCAATTCCTCTCGAAACTTATTTATTCATTCATTGTCTAGCTTTCCTATGCACATGACACAATTGAAACCATGCTTAGAGGCACCTTAATCCTCAAGGTGACATCTATGCTTTTCAATGGTTTGAAGAGGTCTTTTTTTTTTTATTTAACATAACTGAGTAAAAATGTACATTCACATGTAAATTTACATGCCCCCCTATATGCAGCTTCCACTGCTCTCCCTGTCCGGTGACTGTACACTATTCCTCTCTGCTCCATACATGTCTCATCCTCCCAACAGTCTCCTTTCCCCTCCTCTCCGTCCACTCCCCTTCCTCCAGCCAGAGGTCAGCAAGATGATATCCTATAGATGTATAGAACCATAAAGTGCTTCCAACATATGGTTACACTGCATTGCCAAGTCCATTCCATTACTGTCCAAAGAGTGGACCTTTGTTATAATTTATGGGAACGGGCAGCATCAGGGCCGGGGGCCATTCTCTCAGAGGAACCCCAAAACCACTGGACCATCAATTGAGGTCTTTTAGTGGAGATCTCATGTTGTACCTCTTTTTATTCTTGTGTTGCCAGTGAGGCTCCTTGAAGAGGTCTTTTATAGCAGATTTTCCCAATGAAGGTCAGCTACATAAGATCTCTTTATGCTGTTTCCATGAGTGTTGATTATGGGACTAAGTAAAATGAAATTATTGACAACGTAAGTATTTTCTCCATTTATCATGATATTGCTTATTGGTCCATTTGTGAGGATTTTTGTTTTCCTTATGTTGAGATGTAATCCATTCCAAAGTCTGTAGTCTTTGATCTTCATAAATTTATTTAGCTAGTTACTATATTCCTATGTTTAATACACATAATCACACCTAAATCTTTCTGTGTTAATTATATGCTATAGAATCCAGTTCTGGCTTTTATATGAAAGATCTGATTATTAAGATATTAAGTGTTCTGCATATTTAATTAAAAAATGCTTAAGTCATTTATTCACTTCAGTCATTTTTCTACTATGGGTGGAAAGTATGTAATCTGCTTAGTGATTTGCTTGATAAATGTATTGGTCTTCGTAATGAGCTTCTTTCTTAAGGTGGCTACAATGATAAATGCGCCAGAGCACATCATCAGTAACCTTAAAAATCAGAAGTCAATATTTGGGGAAAAAGCCTTACATAGTGAAATGCAGTACTTAAAACTACAGAAATCTCCACAGGGGTGCCAGCCAGTTGATTAGCAGGCATGTTTGACATGTTGCTATTTAAACAGGATTAAGTGTCCTAAGTCATCTCAGAAAAGGAAGGGGGATGGGGGGATTGAAAAGCAATTTTAACACAAGAATTGATTAGCTCCATTATCTCCAAAAGGATTTGATAGTTCAGATAACTAATTGTCCTGTCAGTAGGTCTAGAAAATGTAGCATTAAGAGCTATAATTTGCTCAAGGAAAACATATTGAAAAGCAAATATTCACTCCATAGCGTATCTGTAATTACCTTTCATTTTAATCAATTGCTTGACCCTAAAAACTGCATACTACATTCTGTGTTTGGTATGGATGAAAGATACTTACTGTAGGATATAATCATGTTATATTATAAGAAATAAAATTCATAAAGTACAAGACAATGAAACAAAATGAGAAATTCATATTAAAGATGAAGATTAAACTCTTCTTGTCAGTTTTACAGATTTCCCTTGGACTCACGGTAATTCTGTACAGTCCCTTTCCACTTAAAGAAACCGACATTACTCAGAGTGACTTCTGCAAACCTCTTATTTCTTTTTCCAGTTTTGCTGCTCTATTTACTAAGTTAGAATATAAGTTCTTCCATAAATAATATATTCCCTTGAAGATAAAAACGTAAAGGATTAAAAAGATAAAGAATATTCATAGTCTTGTAAGACTTATTATTTTTTTTTTTTACGTTAGCAATTTTGTTTAGACTCCAGGCAGTAGAATGTGTTGTAATCTCATGAATACGAGACATAATTATAAATATTTTTTAAAAAATTCTTCTGAACTAAGGTACATGGGAGCTGCTGGATTACCTGCTGTTACAGATTTTTGAGTCAAATGATTAAACCCTTTTGTCTGATATTTTGAGTGATGGCAGCTTGAATAAAGCTATACTGGCATGGCTTCTGCTCACATTACATCATTTGAGCACAGCGGACCATTGACAGCGGACCTCTTGAGTCAAACTTTATGTGTTTGAATTTTGTTTTTACCCCTCACATTTCTGCCTCACCTTTCTGGGCCTAGGCAAGTACCTGGCCCATGACAAATACAACAACCACTAGAAGTACACCAGTAATCAGAAGAAAAAATAGTTTTTTTTAAGCGTGATACACGTAGGGAAACAACACTGAACTTTACGGGTAACTTTGGGGAACCTTCATTGAAGGATGTAAGAAGAGACGTAATATAGGACTTACCCTGGGGAACAGTTGAAGAAAGCAGGGGTCTGTTTGGGATTGGGGGCTGTTAAAAAACAATTGTAATTTCATGATTAGGTATCCTTTTTCCAAGTGGCAAGAAAAGCAGGAAAAGGAAGAGTAGTAGCCACTTGTATAAGCTAAAAGTGAGGGTGTTTGGTAACCCTGTCCCTGGAAAAAACTCTGGCACAGACTCATGTTTTCTGCCACTGTTAAGTCAAACACAGAGACAAGTACTGAACGTTTTAGCAGTGCTTTATTGAGATTGTTGGCAACCTGAGAAGGTGATGTGCTGTCACCTACAAACCATGTTAACACCTCAATCCAGGCTGGCAAGTTTTATAAAAGAGTTTGCAGAAGGTAAGATGGTGTAAGCACGTGAGTATTTACAGGAAGAGAAGTTGGTGACAAAATACAGTTCTTTGTTTCAAGATGAGTTGTCTTTGACGTTGGGCATCTGGTTATCTTTTCTCATGAACTGTGTTGCTTATCTGCACAGTGGGCTGCACTTGGTGTTACTCTGTCTGGTCAGTGTTCAAGAATAGTCTGGGAAAGTAATCTCAAAATCTTTGTAAATACCAGTCAGAAGGGACATTATAATTTTCTTTATGTGTCAGCATTCCTTGGAGGGGAGGAGGGATCGGAAGGGGTTTAAGTATTAGGAAAGAAGCTAACTAAGACTATTTCTACAGCTATTAACCCTATTAAGACTTTTGTGGTTACATAAAGTCTTCATCTTTATCTTTGATGAAGCGTATTGTTCCATTATGTTTGAAAAGAATCCTCAAATGCTGATATTCTATCAGATTGATCATGTTCATCAGGATACCAAGCCTAGTCGTAAGTAACTGAGTCATCCACTAGATGACAGCTCTCAGGAGTACATTATCTTTTCTTTCTTATTAGGTCTTTGGCTAATGGCTGATAAAGGCATGCTCTAGGACATTGCCCAGGTAATATTTTCTATGTCAAGTGCTGTCGAGTTGGATCCAACTCATGGCCAGAGTAGAACTGACCCCCAGAGTATTCAAGGAATGCCTGGTGGATTTGAACTGCTGACCTTGCAGTTAACAGTGGTAGCAGTTAACCCACTACACCACCAGGGTTTCCCAATATTTTCTATAACTGAATTAAACTCAGTTTCTCCTGTTCCATGGAAACCCTGGTGGTAAGGTGGTTAAGTGCTACAACTCTTGACTAAAAGGTTGGTGGTTTGAATCCCTCAGGCATTCCTTAAAAACTCTATGAAGTAGTTCTACTTTGTCCTGTAGGGTCACTAGGATTTGGAATTGACTTGATGGCAGTGTATTCTTTCTTTCTTTTTTTCTTTGCAGGAGGGGGAGGTTACATGGTAAGTTATGTATGTCTCATGTAATTATGGCTAAATAGCAATTTTCAGGGTTCTAGATAGGTTTTATCAGCTAACTTCAATATAGGCATTTATCAGAAACAAAATAGTTATCAGTCATTTTAATATACTGGTAGTGCTACTGTGTCCTAAATGCTTGCTATGAGGTGGCGTCGACTTGACCACCACGAATTTTATTTTGCCTTGTTTTTTTTTTTTTTGTCCTTGTACAGCACACTCAGCTGTTGCTGTTGGATTCCAACTGAAATGAAACCAAGGCCTAGGTGATTGCCTATCACAGCAGTCTGTACTGATATCAAGCAGGTTTGTTGGATCTACAGAGTAGAAATTGTGTCCATAGAAGAAGCAGAATTGAGGAAGTACAAACTGTATCAGGTTTGTAAGAACCATTTGTGCAACAGCAGTGAGATACTTCAAGGAAAAGATTTTTTTTTAATTTTTGAAATTTTATTATGCTTTAAGTAAAGTGCAATCCAAGTCAATTTGACAAAAACTTAAACACATATTGCATGTAACTCTAATGCTGTCCCCACGTTGTGACAGCATACTTCTCTCCACACTGTATTTCCTGTGTCCGTTCAGCTCCTGTCCCCTTCTGCCCTCTCATCCCACTTCTGGACAAGAGATTCCTAGTTAGTCTCATCTATCTAGTTAAAACAAGAAGCACCCTCTTTGCTAGCTAGCATCACTGTATGTCTTATAGTACCGCCCAATTTTTGTCTGAAGAGTTGTCTTTGGGAATGGTTTTCAGGAGAACAGACTTTTTTGAGTGAAGTTAAAGAAGACTTTCAAAAAAACAAACTGTCACAAAAAGGGATATCCCTTTGTTAGTTTTCCCTCTTGTAAAGCTGAATTTTGATACCCAAACTGTACCCATCTCAGTAGAGATATTTTCTTAACAAGTGATCTAGGTCCACTTTTAATGAGATTGGAAGTTAGAATTAAAATGAGGTTCAATGGCAGAGTTTTCTGTGTTCCTTGTTGGCAGTATGATAAAGTCCATGTCTTAGAGGCTTAAAAGTGGGTTTTTGTCAGTTTCTTCCCAACTCTCCGGTTATTCAGGTGCTGATTATTTCATTGTTTTAGAAAAGCTGCTTCTTCTGACTTAGTGAGGTTATTGTTATGTATTGTTTTTAGCCATGGTGGCTTGCTAGGCTAAAAAGTGAGATTCCAGTGAGGAATGGAGTTACCTCTTGTTAACTTGTAAGAGGAACACTTTTATCTCAAGATTAATGGGATACCATGGAAGCTGGACAGAAGCTTTCTCAAACAGAACATTCCATAATGTTGAAAATGTTCTATATCGGTGCTAGTAAGGTAGCAACTGGATGCATGTAACTACTGACCAATTCTAGTGCATCTACTGCAATTATGAAACTATGTATTTATTTTAATGAAATTTACTTAACTAATTAAATTTAAATAGTTAATAAAAGTTAAATAGTTGCATGTGGCTAATGCCTACCATATCTATTATACTAGAATTCTTTAGAGATTTACAAATTTTAGCTTTAGAATATCATCTGTACTCTGATTTTTCCAATGACAGAGGGTAAGGGTAGCAAAGTTTTTGAGTAAAAAGCGTTACAAAATTCTTTGATAAGAATCTCAGTAAAATAGAGTTTACCAGAAAAGAAAATTCTCAATCAATCCTGAAAACAAGCAGAAGATAACAGAAGCATTCTGGACTTTGTCTATTATTTGTATGTATGTTTTGCTACGTAGCAGGCCAAGTAGATGACAATTAACTCAAGAATCTGAATTAATACTAGTTACTGGGAGCTAATACCAGAAAAGTGAAAGATAGCTTGCTGCAAGTGAAGAGGATTTACATTTACTGATGACAATCAAAAACCACAGTCTTCAGTATGGATTTCATCTCAACATCAAGAAAACAAAAATCCTCACAATTAGCCCAGTAAGTAACATTGTGATACATGGAGAAAGGATTGAGATTGTCATTTTACTTGATTCTACAATCAGTGCCCTTGAAGGAGCAGTCAAAAAATCAAAAGATGCACTGCACTGGGAAAACTTGTTGCAAAGGACCTCTTTCAAGTATTGAGAAGTAAAGATGTCACCTTGAAAACTAAGGTGTGCCTAACTCAAGTCATGGCACTTTCAGTCACATCCTATTCATGCAAATGCTGGACAATGAACAAGGAAGACAGAAGAAGAATTGACACCTTTGAACTGTGGTGCTTGAGGAAAACACTGGGTGTATCATAGACTGCCAAGAGAACAAACAGATCTGTTCTAGAAGAAGCACAACCAGAATGTTCTTTTGAAGCCAAGATGATAAAACTCTATCTTACATACTTTGGACATGTTGTCGGGAAGGAGTAAACCCTGGAAGAGGAGATCATGTTTGGCAGAGTGGATAGTAAGTGGAAAAGAGAAAGACCCTCAGCAAGACGGATTGATACAGTGGCTGCAGTGATGGGCTTAAGCATAAAACTGATTGTGGACGTGGCGCACGACCAGCCAGTATTTCATTCTGTTGCGCGTAGCATCATTGTGGTTCAGAACTGAGCCATTGGAGCCTAACAACAGCAACTACACATTTGCTTCATTTTTAAAAAAACTAAGACAAAGAAACACATCTTTGTCTTATTTGTAATCCGGAAAACTAAAAGATAGCTGAGCCGTAAGAAGATATCTTAGTGAGCTTAGTATTTTATTTTAAATGGAGACATAAATTTGGAAAAGGCAAAATCAGGGTGTGTCAGAGGACACAAGACGTGAAAACAGGCCTAAGTAGGTGATATAGACAATATTTCAAAACCACACTGCTTCAAGAGAAAACGACAAAAGGAACTTTTTGCTTGTATGCATTTTATTTTGTTTGTTTTTAATAAAGGTATTAATTGACTATTAAACCTTTCTTACGCAGCTAAGGAACAACCTTTGCATCTTATATTTTTCTCTTTCTTGGCAACTAATTAATGTAAAAATTTGAAGTGATGGACATTAATATACCAGTATTATTTGAATCCTTAGAAATCCTGTTGGGCAGTTTTTCTCTGTCTTACAAGTCAGAATTGACTTCACAGCAACAGGTTTGGTTTCGGGTTTATAGGAGTCCCTGGTTGGCACAAACAGTTAAGCATTTGACTACTAGTTGAAAAGTTGTCTGTTCAAATACACCCAGAGGTGTCACAGAAGCCACATCTGAAATTCTGCTTCTGAAAGTTCACAGCCTTGAAAAACCCATGGAGCGGTTCTACTCTGCACACAAGTAATTACCATGCATTAGAACTAACAGGACATTAATTAACTAATTATGCACATGCTCTAGATACATCAAAATAACCTACTGCAGTAGAGTCCCTTCCCCTCACAGCACCTCTACACGGGTGTATAAATACACAGATTTCTGTTTTTGCTCTACTGTTTCTGAGATATTGTCTTCTTCCTGTCCAAATGGAAAAAGTTGGCTTGCCCTTACTAAAATCACATTTCAGCCTACAGAAAAGGAAATTAAAAGCTGAGGGCAAGTAGCCTCCTTTATAAGGATGAAAACTGAAAGTAGAGCACATCAATTCCAAGGGCAGATATTGGCTAGAGCTTTTTCAGATAGCCAGTTGTAGGCACAAGAAAGGCTGCAAAATGCATTCTTTAGTAAGGTTCATGCACCCTTATAAAACGTGCTAGGGAGGAGAAGCTGGACAGGTGATAGAAGCATTCTGCTTCTAAAATGAAAGGGACTAACAGGGAATCTGGAGACAACAATCTTTGATGCATGCCACTAGGAAGTATTGCTAAATAACTACACATAATTTTGTTACCTTTGTTTATCTCACTGAGTGGACATACTCCTTTCACTTCTTAGTAAGTGAAGTTGCCCCTTTAAGTGAATCCAGTTCTCTTTTTCCTATTCACCGTGTCTTTATGTAGTTTCCTTGCTCATTAAAAAAGAAGAAGAATTAAAATGTACAGCCGTAAAATGATTCATACGTCATGGATTCTTCACACACAGTAAATACTCAGCCATGTGCACAACTGCAGTAATTAAGGAAGTCGTGGCAAATACTCTGTATGCCTGGTGGCAGCTTGGCTCTCGGTGGTATCATAACATCTCCTGCTGGGTGAAATAGATGCTGAGAAAACAAATGTGTGGGGTGGGCGACTTGAGAATTCAAAGCCAGCTTGACTATTTAGCGTTCCTGCACCCAAGCCAACCGTCTGCCTAAGCACCTTTTTGGGAAAGTAGAACTCCTCTGTGAGATAAAACTTACTTTGCAAGCACGTTTCCAAGATGAAACAATGGAAATACTTCTTTAGAATCTATGGTATTTTTTTACTATTACTGGCAAAGAATTTCCTGGTGGAGGAAATAATTTTGCAAAGAAACTTGATAGTGGACTTGAGAAATAACTCTCTACCAAGTATTTTTTTTTTTTTTCTGTTTCTGCCTTCTTAACAGCCTTGTTGTGTACCTATGCCATTTCCATATGGCTCTTCTAAACCTAGTCCTTTGTAAAGACAAGAAGGACAGTTTTTGCTTCTTATTCTTTGCTTCCAGATATACTACCAAAGTGCCATCTAATAACTAAGTTCTATATGAATATAAAATTACAATAAGTAGGTCATAAAAAGCTGTACATTGAATTTTAAGCTCCATGACAGAGCTGTTGCTTTGTTTTTGTTTTTGTCTTATTCTCTGCTTATCACAAATCTTAGAGTAACTCCTGGCTCACAGTAATCATTCAAATATTTGTTGAGTGAATAACAGAAAACATTAGTAAAGTAGTAAGTTCCTGAGTAAGCATGAGTGGGTATACTCTGTCTTAGGCTGAGCAATTACTTACAGACTTTTTCTTACGGCAGACAGATATAGTAGAACTGGGAGTATAAGAGCTGTGAGCATGTGGAAACCTGGTAGCATAGCAGCTAAGTTCTTCATTTCTAACCCAAAGATCAGCAGTTCAAATCCACCAGGCATTCCTCGGAAATTCTAAGGATTGGGTCTACTCTGCCCTATACAGGGTCCGTACGAGTCAGAATCAACTCGATGACACTGTTTTGTTTATTTATTTATTTTTCTGTGAGAGTGTGTGGGTATAAAAGGATGGCATCTATTATATTTATGACCGGTGAACAGACACAGGAACAGTGACAATGGACTATGGCAATTTTCTTTCTGCCATGAGAGACAGGGAAGAAAGTTAGACAGCATGTTCATACCTATTTCTGTAAAATTAACAGTAACTCCTAGCCAGGGCCTTTCAGGAGATACAAGCACCTACATTGCTTATATTTTCTGAGACTCTAAGTTTATTTAAAAAAGGACAAAAACTATCCATGGATTGAAAGTGTTGTATATTTAAGTGCCCTTTATCAAAATTAAATGATCCAGGAAATAATTTTATTCAACATAGAAAGGCAGATATCATTCAGCATTTGAAGATATAAAGTCTAAAATCAAAATGAAAGTTTTAAAAGTAGTATTTACTTACACTTAATATAGTTTGGAACCCTGTTGGTCTGTAGTTAAGAGCTCTGCTGCTAATACAAATGTCAGCAGTTCAAATCTACTAGCCACTCCTCGGAAACCCTAGTTCTAGTGTATCCCATAGGGTCATTATAAACTGGCATCGACTTGATGGCAATGATTTGTTGTTGTTGTTGTTGTTAAGGTCTTGTAGTAAATTTGAATGTTGTTTTACAGTAAAATAGAGAGGTTTATTAAGGGCATAAAGAATGATTTGAATTGGGAACTCTGTAGCCTGTCAAAATGAAACCATAGAGTCCAAGGTCCAATAATTATATAAATATTTTGATAGAGTTTAGAGAAAGGACAAGGTTTATAATATATATATATATTTATTACATTCCCATATAAATTGTCATGTTCATCTATATGCAACTCCTACTGCTCTCCCTGCCCAGTGAAAGCACACGTCTCCTCTCTGCTCCATACATGTCCTATCCTCCCAACAGTCCCCTATCCTCCCTTTCCACCCACTCCCCTTCTTTCAACAAGGGGTCAGCAGGATGACATCCTGTAGAAGCACAGAGCTATAAAATTCCCACAAGATATGGTCATTCTGTGTCACCAAGTCCAATCCAATCCATTGCTTTCCGAAAAGTTGACCTTCATTACGATTTATGGACAGGGGCAGCATCAGGGCCAGGGACCATGCTCCCAGGGGAACTCTGAAGCCCCTGGACCATCAATTGCAGTCTTTTATTGGAGATGTCAGGGTGCACCCTTATTTATTCTCATTGCCAGTGAGACTCAACTTTGTGAGCTCTATCGTGACTAAGGATTATACAATTTTGATTGGTAGGTAGTGAGATGAAGAGACTGGGGATTGGTTACAGGAATAAAATCTAAAGCAAACCCACTGCTGTTGAG
The DNA here is from genome assembly GCA_028571685.1 of Heterohyrax brucei. NCBI lineage: Eukaryota > Metazoa > Chordata > Mammalia > Hyracoidea > Procaviidae > Heterohyrax > Heterohyrax brucei. Next base: position 49,006,993 of record CM053155.1, read on the forward strand.
TCAACTCTGACTAATAGCGACCCTGTAGGAAACTCCGTAGAGTTTCCAAGGAGTTTCTAGTGGATTCAAACTTCCAGTCTTTGGTTAGCAGATATATCACTTAACAAGTACACCACCAGGGTTTGGGGGCTAAACTACAGAAATTCATGCAGACACAGAGGTTTACAATCAAGGCCATAAGATGCTTAAAATTCATACCTTCCAGAGCAGTATCTTGCTTGGTGTAAAACATTTCTTGGAGATGTGCAGAATCAAGGCTTGCAATTTCCGTTGGCTGCAACCCACCTCTCTTTCTTCAGGTACGTTCTTTGTACATCTTACAGACCACAGACAGAAAGCATTTCCCTAGCTATTCATGGTTGTTTAGACAGACAAGGAGCCAAAGACTAGGAATTGTGAAAAGTTTAATTTTGCTGAATTCAACAAGTAAACTGCATTACTTCAGTCATTTTTACTTAGGCTAAAGTTTCAATAAAAATTTCTGTCTTATAATACATACAGTGCAGCTCAATAAGTGATATCATGTTTTCTCAGAGGTTCCCCAATAACGATGGAAAACCTGTTACACTGGAACAAGAGTGGAAGGAAGACCTCTTTCCCTAGTGCCCAATATGACCCACTTTCACATTCGTTCAAATCTAACCTCATTCACATCCTGGATAAAAATATTACTGTGGCTTATTACGGCCCTTTTTCAAGACCAATATTTAGAAGTCACATAATGAAAACACTGATGCTGGTTGTCGTTTTTCTTAGCAATACATCCCTGACTTAACTGCAGATTGGTTACTTAATATGTTTGTATTCCTCAATCTCTCTCTTATTCTTGAATTTTGTTATACACTTCCCTTTTGCACAGATCTCATTTATGGTAAAACTGAGTATTGTGTAGCAAAAAAGAAAAAATTATGTGGGTTTCATCAGAACTCTATATTTTTTAATATCTAGAAAGTTACAACTAGACTGCAGTATCTACTTTTGTTCGTTACTTAACCTAAGAATTTTTTTCCTACCTGCGAAAGGAACAAAAACCTGAAAAAGCTTAAGTTCAATTTTAAAACCAGGATCTAAGCAGTTTAAAAGGATATTAGACGGGACAAAAAAGCTTTTCCTCATCTCTTGTGCATTTGTTTTTATTTTTATTCTAGGAAAAAGGTATGATCGATCTCTTCTCTGTACCATGATAATCAAATATTGCTTCTGTCAGCAGGTGAAAAAGGAACAGTTTTTACAAAATAGCTTTATGACCAGTGCTATAAATACCTGTAGTTTATCTTCCTTGAAACTATGCAATGTCAGACTGCTTGGTAAATGCCTTCTAAGAACAATTTCTGGATCTTGCATATACACTTGTATTAACTTTTTGCAGGGTTTTCACCGTAATATTTGCAATAAATTAGGCTACACAGTTTTTCTCTAGGCTATATCCTTGACTACACTATCTAAAATTAGAAAAAATGAAATACGGTTAATACGAGGCTAATATCAGAAATCCTAGTGGCTTAGTGATTAAGTGTTACAACTGCAAATCGAAAGGATGGCAGTCTGAATCTACTAGGTGCTTCTTGGAAACACTATGGAGCAGTTCTATCTTGTCCTATTAACTTGCTAGTAGTCAGAATTGACCCAATTGCAGTGTGTTTGGAAGCTAATATAATTTTCAGAGTAAATTAACATTTCCTGTTTTTATTAGACTAAAAGCTTACTTTGTTTGCATGCTTACTATAATTATAATCAGGTAGGCTGAGAGAAAGGAAGACATTTGCATTGGATTAGTCATAGTCTTGGACTAAAGGTGGGGTTCCCAAGGAAACAGTTTCAGATGAAGCTTAATGGAAGGAGATTTTTTACAGAGTGCTCCAAATCAACACTTGTGGGGGGAAAATGCAAGTAGGATTGGAGAGAGAGAAAAGTAGAGAGAGTGGGGATGCAATCTCAGTTAACACCACAACTGACTCTACAAGGGGTCCTATTCTGTGTTAGGGAGATGGACGTGGGCTTGTTTATAGTTTTAATCAATAACTACTGGACAAAGACTGACAAATGGTTTAGCCTCAGATACAGTAGCTCTCTGCAACTGTAACAGAATCTCTGAAAGGAACTTAGAGTACGGCTACCTTCCAGAAGTTCCCCTAGCAACTGAGAGAACAAGCCCTACATCTGTGAGGAGGATCTTGGGTGCCATCGTATCTGCTGTATATAGGCATGCCAGATCACTCATATTAGTTACGTCCATTGTCTCTGTTTAGATTAAAAGGAGTTTTGTAAAACCTGCAAAAGCTGGAACTCAATGGCACTGCCTTGTTTATCCAGGTCTCCTAAGTTTTCCACCTTTGGCCTGGGGCATTCTTGAGACTTTTCTATCAGTTTATATTAGTGGGTTATATTTGACTTTTCCCTCTCTGATAGGTTTACATCTTAAATAGATTCTAGCTTTTGTAAATTTTATTGTACTTCTTACACTAAATATATTTTTTGTGGATATTTTACAGAAAGAAGTGATTTATATTATTTATACAGCTAGCATGTCAAAGATTAATGAAATAGAAAGATCAGAGAGACAGTAATATAACCCAAACAGTTTACCGCCAAACAGAGGAGACAATAGCGTAATAGAAGTCTTCTGTAGTAATGAAATAGGATCATACAAGGGCAAACAAAGTATGATGGAAGCTCAGAAGAGGGAGAAGCTGCTTATAAATGAAATATTTCACGTACAGATACATTTGGATTGCTTTTTGAAGAATGACTAAACTTACTGCTGTTGAGTTGATTCTAACTACAGCGACCATGTAGGACAGAGTAGAACTGCCTCAAAGAGTTTCCAAGGGGTACCCGGTGGATTTGAGCCGTTGACCTTTTGGTTAGCAGCCATAACCCTTAACCACTACATCAACAGGGTTTCCTGAAGAATGACTAAGATCTGATTATTAACTATATATAGGAAACTCTACGGGGCTGTTCTACTCAAGCTTACTAGGGTCACTGTGAGTTGGAGTCAACTCGATGGCAGTGGGTTTGGGTAGGACACAGGATGATGTCTTAGAGAAAATGAGCAAATAAATGGATTAGAAAGTGTGGTGTACACATAAACAGAGAAAAAAGATCCAATGTAATCAGAATAAAGGATACGTGAAGGGAATAAAAACATATGAAGTAATAATTAGGCTGAGGAGAAACAGAAGGAAACCCTAGCATTCAGACTTAAAAATTTAGGCTTTTCTGTAGTAATTAGTAAAAAAGAAAACTGTCAAAACTCTCAACTAGAACATCTAAGTCCTATAAAAGTGACACTTTAAAATTAAGAAGAGTAACATAACAAAAAGTGATGAAATAGGAAACCCTAGGAGTCTTTCCCTCCATAGAAGCCACCATTGAGCTGGAAAACATTATTATACATCATCAACAACTTCAGAACGCTGGAATGTTTTAAAACATGTACAACAAGGAAGATCTTGATGAAGGAAAAGATTGCTGATTGTGTTAAGTAAGGAATACTTGCAAACCAGCTCTCATCTCTCTTTCTTTAACGCTAATGCAAGTACGATGATGACACGCTGTGTTGCTAGAGTCTCAGGTTTCTTAGGGCAGAGCAGCTTATATTTGCAGACGCTATTGGCTTGGCTTTATTGGAGGTCTTATGGAAACCCTGGTGCCATAGTGGTTAAGTGCTATGGCTGCTAACCATAAGACTGGCAGTTCAAATCCACCAAAGCCAAGCCAAGTGCCGTCGAGTTGGATCCTTAGAAACGCTATAGAGCAGTTCTACTCTGTCCCATAGGGTCACTGTGAGTCAGGATTGATATTTTGGTACTGGAGGTCTTAAAAGCACAGTAAGTAACTTTTAAGCTTTTTCTTTTTTGGTTCTTTTTCTTTTTTTCTCTTTCTCTTCCTTTTGAAACCAGGCATTTAATCTTTGTCAGGTCATTAGATGACCACAGAGCAAATGGAACAAAAGCTTTGTAATCGCACGACACAAGATATAAACATTCTTCAAAAATAGTTTGGAAATGAACGGTTCCAGCCATCAACAACCAAAAATAAGCAGTCCTTGGTAAGAGAGAGAATCAGATTCCCGGAGTTACTATACTGTAATACTCAAAATGTCCAATTATCAACAAAAAGTTGTAGAGCGTACTAAGAAACAGAACTACATGACCCATTCAGAAGATAATTTGACAGAAGGTGTTTTTAAGGAAGTCCAAGCATTGGAGCTGCTAGTCAAAAACGTTGACTCCACTGTCTTAAGTATGTGAAATGAGCTAAAAGAAAGCTTGGATAGAACAGTAAAGGAAATCAAAACAAAAGAACAAATAAATGCCAGTAAAGATATAGGAATTATAGAAGAACTAAATGGAAATTCTGGAGCTAAAAGTATAATTAAATTAAACAATTCACTGGAGAATTTCAATAGGCAGTTTGAGTGGGAAAAAGAAAACTCATTGTTACTGTGTTGATTCTGACTCACAGAGACCTACAGGGCAGAGTAAAACTGCTCCATAGAGTTTCCAAAGAGCACTTGATAGATCTGAGCTCCCAGCCTTTTGGTTGGCAGATGTTGCCCTGAACCATTACACCTCCAGAGTTTCCAGGAAGAAGAAAGAGTCACAAAATATAAAGATGGTTGAAATTTTATAGTCTGAGGAACAGAAAGAAAAATAAAATAATGACCACCACTTTGGAGATCTGTAGGACACTATCAGCATACCAACGTACACACCATAGGTGCTGCAGAAGAAGAGAGAAGGATAAAGTGGTAGGGAAACAAAAAAAAAAAAAAAAAAATGAAGAAATAACAGTTAAAAACTTCCCAAAGCTGGTGAAAAGCATGAATGTACACATCTAAACCACTCAATGAATGCCAAGCAGGACAAACTCAAGCAGATCCATACCAAGACACAGTCAAATTGCCAAAACCCAAGGACAGGGAGAGAAAATTCAACTCGGCAAGAGAGAAACAAGCTGTCATGACAAACGATCTTCCATAGGATAAGCAGTTGATTTATCGTAAGACACCAACGATGACAGCAGGTGGTCTTTGTAAAGTCCAAAAGAAGAAAAACAAAAAAGCTCGTCTGCAAGAATTCTGTAACAGAACTACACTGCAATAGCGACAGTGAAAGGAACACATTTCAAGTTAAACAGAACGGGATGGAGTTCTTTACTCACCTGCTTCCCTACATGAAATGCTAAGAAGAATCCTTCAGGATGAAATGAAAGGACACCAGACAGTAACTTGAAGTCATAAGAAGACATAAAACGCATTGGTAAAAATAGCTTCATAAGTAACATAAAAGACAATGTTGCACTTTTGGTTTATAATTTCTCTTTATTTTCCAGTATGATTTAAAAAGGGAAATATGTAAAGTAGTAATCATAAATCTATATTATGGGCATAAAACGTATATAAAGATATATGACAATACAGAAGAAGAACGAAGAGATGTGGAGGACACCGTTTTTATACTATTCAAATTGAGTTGAAATTAATGAAACTAGGTTGCTACACATTTATGATGTTTGTCGTAAGCTCCAAGATAACCACTGAAAAATAACTAAAAAATATAGAAATACTAAGAGAAAAGGAATCAAAGTGGTACATTGAAAATTTCACTTCAGTACAGTAAAGGCAGTAATAGAGGAACTAAAAAAAAGATACTTAAAGAAAAAATAGCTTGTTGGAAGAAGTAAATCCTTATCGGTATTAATTTCATGTAAATAGGTTAATCTCTCTCATTAAAAGGCAGAAGTCCACATACTGTATTAAAATCATCGTCTATCCTTATCCTGTCTGCAAGATGCTCCTTTACTCAGCATATGATCCACACTCAAATTCATAGAGACAGAAACAACAGAGTGGGTAATAGGGAATTTTTGTTTAATGAATATAGTTTCTGTTTGTGATGCTGAAAAGGTTCTGGAAATTAGATAGTAGTGATCAACTAGCCAGTGGTTACACAATATTGTGAATATGCTTAACATCACTGAATTGTACATCAAGAAAACAAAAATTCTCACAACGGGACCACTCAGCAACATCTTGATCCATGGAGAAAGGACTGAGGTTGTCAAGGATTTCATGTTACTTGGCTCCACAATTAATGTCGTCAGAGCAGCAGTCAAGAAATCAAAAGACACGTTGCACTGGAAAAACCTTATGCAAAGGACCGCTTTAAAATGTTAAGAAGTAAAGATGTCATCTTGAACACTAGGGGGCACCGAACCCCAGGGCGTGGAATTTTCCATCGTGTCATGTGAGAAATGGTCAATTCAGTTCATGAACTCATCCTAGAAAAAGTGCTACATAATTCATTTCTGAATATTACTAGGATCACCTTCAAAGTACTCCCCTTGGGAGGCTGTGCACCAATGCTAGCACCCAGTTCACCCTTCAAAGCAATTTGAGAACTCTTTGAATGGCCATCAGAGCTATGACAGCATTACCGATGTCCTGAAAGGCATCAAAATATTTTCCTTTCAACAATTGCTGTATCTTTGGGCAAAGAAAAAAGTCATTGGGGACCAGATCAGGTGAGTAGGAAGGGTGTTCCAATACAGTTATTTATTTATTGGCTAAAAACTCTCTCACAAACAACTATATAATTAATTTCGTGAACTTGCCATCACGCCACCAATGGGTCTTTTTTCTACCTAGTCTTAGTCTAAAAACTCAGCTGAAACCTATCCAGCATGGATGACCCTGCTAATATCTCAATACAGGTGAAATAGCTTCTAGCATCACAGCAACATGCAAACCTCTACAGAAGGACAAACTGACAGACGTCAGATTACTCACTACCAAATAAAGCCAATGTAACGTCAATGGATTATAGATTTTACAATGCATGTAGAAGTAAAATAAACGGTAATAACACAGAGAATGGGAAAGACAGTGGAATTGCACATTTTAAACAAAGGTGTCTAGTGACAATTCAAAGTAGAATTTCACTTAAGGATGCATTTGTAATCCCTTTTATAGTGTTTCTCGGAGTTGAGCATCTTGACCTGCACCGTCAACCTCACTTGAGCAACTATCACAAATGCACAGTTTAAGGGTTTATCCACAAGCCTGAATTTCTGAAAGTTAAACTCAACTACTAATATCTTAAAAAGTTATCCAGGTTTTTTGTTTTGTTTTGTTTCGTTTTTGAAGCATACTAAAATTTGAGTGTTGGCATGGATGTGGACACCATTTATCTTTTTTTTTTTGTTATTAAATTTTATTATTAAGTATTCTGCAATCCCACCTGTAAAAATTCTTATGTTCATACCAGTTTATCTGATAATTTTACATACTATAAAAAGGAATTTTCCGCATGTTCGGTAATACAGGTACAAGGATGTTCATTACACGTAATTTGTAATAACGAATGGGAAAAATTCTCAGTAGAAGAAGATTAAATGTTATACAGTGAAATCATTCTGCTGAAAAACAGACGTTAGATCTATTTTCAAGTACATGGAAAGTATCCAAAACATGTTTCACAAGTTAAAAATAGAATGTAAAAATTGCACATGCATTATGATTTCATTAAATCAACCATTGACAAATGAATAGTCTGGGCAACTAGATTTCTAAGTTAAAAATCATGGTTTTTTTAGAAGAGAATACAAGTTTTCAGTCAAACTATCTAACCCTACATTTCTTTCACCCAAATCCAAGCTCTTTAAATGCTTTTCTCTTTGGTAGGACTATGATCATTATTTATAAATTGTAATGAATACACTTATATTTCAGTTTCTTAGTTGATAAAACCTATACAGTAAATATTACATCTCTACTTTGACAAGTAAATAATTAGTTCATTAGCATTGCCATTAAATCACATTCTTTTCTCCTACAAATTTACAAAAACAGTATTTTTGTAATTGCGTTTCAAATATCTTTTTAAAGTTTTAAACATGTACTTAAGCATTTGATTTTTGATGAGTCAATTTGGATAGCATTATCCGATGTCCCCATTTGTATAAAACAAAAAACAATTAGCAACCTAGACTCTCTTCTCTTTTTCCTTTCCTTTCACATTCCAATTTCTGCTAAAGAAAAGTCTATTTTTTTAAAAGATTCAGAACATTTACGTTGTATTCTAAATTGTGATTACTATTTTATATCTATAGGCCATTTCTAAAGTTGAAAAATCAGTAAGTGATTTTTAACATGCTGTTAATTGTGTAAATAGAGCACAATTTACAACTAAGAATCTGGATAGGATCAACCTATGGGGAAGGAAGTATTTCCCTACGATAATGACTTGTGCTATTTAAGAGAGGTATAGCCTAAGGACAACTGAAAGGATAAATTTATGCTATGGTTTTTAACTGCTGTGTATTTTAAACATAATTATCTTGAATACCCTTAAAATACTTCCTGGAGTTTCTGATTACCTTGCCTTTATCCTAAGCATCCACCTTTATTATATCCTTAATATGATAATTTCTTTTAATTAAACTTTATATTGCCTGGAATCCACTTTCTTCTAAAATACATTCTTTCTCAAGTTTACAACCGTGCTAAAGCGTGAACTAGTTGTTCTAGAGGCTGACTGCATAGCTGGCTGTCAACTTGAGATTTCTTTGTGCTTTGACACTCTTTTTTTGATCACGTTTATTCCCCTTTTTTGGATCATTATTTTTATTTCATTCTTATACAAGCTTACTTTTATCAGGAAGAGTCCATAAAAGATAAATGTTTTGAGACTAAGCAGATATGGACTTTTTTTGTTCGTTTCTATACTTATTTGCTATGTCGACTGCCTGTAAACTTTAAGGATTACAAGAATTTTTCTTAAATGTGTTGAAATTAAGGTTTTATTATTTTCAATTGTCTTGTGTTGCTGGTGAGAATTTAGATGCCTATTTCATTTTATAGGTATGGTTACCAGAATTTATATACATCTAGGACAGCCTGTGGGAGAATCCTTGTTCTGGTGTAGTTTTAGTATCACCCTGGAACTGTAATTTTTCCCAGGATATGATGATAAACAATCTAGTTACCCTTTTAGGAAATTGTTTTCATCTTTCTGTTTTTGAAAGTTTATGAGGATTGTATGGATAACTTTTCCTTTACTGTATTTAGCACTCAAAAGATCTCATCAATTTGAAGAGATGTTAAAATCTTGTAAATTATTCTTCTAATTTTATTATTCTTATCAATATTATTTTTTTATGTTCTCTGCTGTTTCTTTAAGCTCTCTTTAAACCTTAATTTTTTAAACTATTGTATCTTTTTAATTTCTTCACATTTGTAGCATTTTATTTTTCTGTTCTTTCATATTTTATGGCTCGACGGCACTGGGTTTTTTGTTGTTCTTTTTGTCTCTATCCTACATGGTCTGTACGATTTCTTGATTCTTTGACTGGCTTTTAATTTTTTAAGAAATCATAGTTTAATTTTAAGGAACTCTTTCTTTTTCTGTATTTGTTTTATTATGGTAGCTTTTAAAGTTTTTCAATATGTTATATAGCTAAATTTCTATGACAGCACAAATGACTGTTTTTTTCAATTCCAAATTACAGTTTCTCCTTAGCTTGATGGTATTCCTTCTTAATTTGGATCTTTTTCTTCTTCTTCTTATTCTAGTTCATTCAAGTATCTGTTGGACTTTAGAAGTTTATTCTTATTTAATAAATAATATCAAATTAACAACTGTCTTAGTTTTTCTCTGTTTTTGTACGAGTAAGCCTTTTTCCCTATAGCCTCCTTGTCGTTCCACCTGTAATAGAGTTATTAGTTATGCTGAGTTATCAGTTGTGCTGCATATGGAGGATGAGCATAAAGTAACAGTCTTGCTTTATTTCACATGGGTAGAGTATGTACAGGCAAGCCTAGCATCCCCAAATGCTAGAATGCGCTTTTTTTTTTCTTTCCCCCAGCAACGTTGGTGACATTAAAATCTCAGCCCTCTTCTAATGGTAATAGAACATATACAATGTTCTGTCTTTTGCTTGGGGATAAAGGCTGGCCTACGAGTTATCAGGCACTCAAAGATAGAAGGCATTGCTGGCCAGCAAGACTCTTCAGCAGACAATTCTATTAATCAATCAGTCATTTGTAGTCTGCTGAGAACTTCTGTTCTCTGTATCCAAGACCTCTGAACGTGTTGGCTCTCAGGCTCTGTTAAGAAAACAAAGTCACTTCCATTATGTTTCTCTTTCATCTTATGAGATTTTATTTCCATAGTCATAACTGTATGCCAACATTCTCATATCTGCTTTCCATTTTCCCAAATCCAATTACAGCTTTGACAAGCCAATGACATCGCAATTCCTTCTCTTTACTGTTACGCATTTAAACATTTTTGCACTTTTTAGTGATGTTTCAATAGGAATTAGATGAGAGGATGAGAAACACTCAACCTTGAGTCATTCTTTTTTGATGATAAGTGATGTTATTATTTTAGAGGGGGAAAAACTCATTAAGAGCAAAGTCTTCTGCTAAACGAACACCATGTGTCGTGGATTGCATTGTGTTCCCCCAAAAATGTAGACATTGATTTGACTTGGCTATGAGTCCCAGTATGGTCTCATTCCACCCATGTGTTGTGAATCCTGCCTCTGTGATATTGAAGACGTAAAATGGACAGCAGTTGTGCTGGTGAGGCAGGACTCAAGTTACCAGCTATGGAATATAAGGGAAAGAAGTGAGCATAGAGAGTTGGGAACTTCATACTACCAAGAAGACAATACCAAGAGCAGAACATGTCCTTTGGACCTGAGGTTCCTGTGCTGAGATGCTCTCCTGGAACTTAGACTCAGCCTACTGGACTGTGACAATTTCTCCTATTGAATGGACCCATAACTCATAAATGGATTTGCAGCATACTGGACTGTGTCAACAAAGTTTCTGTTCATGAAATCATCCACTCAACGGTATTTTCTGTTAGAGCAGTATTGGGTAACTAAAACATCACGTTAAATAAATTTAATAGGCTGCTTTGTTGCAGGGCTTCTCAAAGCCTGTAGTATGTTTTTCTTTCCACATAAATTTCCAAGAATAAAGTATAGCAGTGTAATTCAAAAAAATTTTTCCTCACATGCAATGTTTACAGGGGAAAAGAAAATGCTTGTATCTACAGCTAAAACATTACATTAACAAATAAAAAGCCATTGTGAGCTGTTACAAAACAAAACAAATCTAAAGACCACACTAATAAAAGTTGGTAAACAATAATTTTCTGAATCTTGATATTTTACACTAAATTCCATTAATTAAATTTTATTAATATCTTTAGTACTATCAAAGTATTAAGATTTAATGAAATTATGTTTTACTAATACAGATAAGGACATATAATCAAATTGTGTACTATATGTACTGAATAAGTACATCATTACAAGATATCTATATGTAATATGTACTTCGCAGTCTCTTTGGCTACAATGAAAAGAAAAAATAGGACTAAATGGCAGCAAAGGAAACCTGAGGTGACTTGGGGATTGTTTTAAATAATAATCTAAACTTTAGGATTCTATTTAAATGTCTCACACTTTTTTGAGATTCTGTGAAAGGAGTTTTCTTATGAGATTTCTGTTTAGATTGGAAATTCAATGAGAAAACGTAGTTGACAGTATTTCAACATTTGTAGCTCCCGCATTGCTTATTATCCAAAAGCACTGAGGGATCAACGATGAAAAAGTAGTGAAAATGGAATTTTGATTTAACTTTTTTTGAAGTTTAGAAAGGTTTGAGTTTAGCCAAAATTTGCAGGAACGTTTGAAATTCACTTTAGAATGTGTCTTGTCTTCCATTGCTCCCACTTAATCAAAACCAAGAAACAATAGTATAAATGAATATAATCACATAACCTGAACTTCTAAAAATGTAATATTTTAAATGAAAAGCTTAAAATTAAAGTTGAATATTAGAATATTAAATATTTAATATCCCAAATCCTGGGAATACACTAAATTTGACATTAGGTCTATGCTCTTTCTTTGTTTGACAGAATAATATTACATATCCAACACTGCTTTCCCAACTACATATTAAAAAGTACTTCATATGTGATGCTATATTGAGTAACTTCATCACTCACCCACACATACTCCATGTACACTCCAAAAAACACTCCCCCAAATTTAAATAACTTGCTTTGACCTTGGGTATAAAAATTGTTGAAGAATGATCTGGGAAGAATTTAGAAACAAGATAACTGCAACATCTTGAGCAACAACCATCCCCAACACAAAAGCATATAGGTCAGCATAGCTATGTGTTTTCTTTTTTCAAAGTTGCTAAAAATCATGCCCAAGCTGGAGTATCTCATACACCTCTGCCTGCTATCTTTTGAATCACCGCGTGGTATTCTTGTTGGCAATAGCTTTTCAGCGGCTCTTTTAATTTGTTAAAGGGCTTTTATATGTCTTAAGCTCTAAGTAATGTTGGAAGGTAGTTATTGTTCCCGTTGACAATGATCTGTTTCATGATAAAGAAATAATTAACTTGAAAAAAATGTCACGTTTCAGTGATAAAGTCAAATTTTCATTGAGACATCTGGGTCATTCCACGTACTCCTTCGTTCCCTCACGGCTTCATCTATTTTAATTAGTTTTTGTATTAAAAAAATATTTTCTTCTCAATATGCTGGTCAGATTCACTGATACGCTTCCTTAAAGAATTTAGACAAAAACAAGTTCCTGGTGGATTCAAACTGCCAACTTTTGCTCAGCAGTCATAACATTTAACCGCTATACCACTAGAGTTTCCAAAGAATTTGGAAAGGAAAGTGTCTTGTTTTCTTTAAGTTATACCCTACACAATATTTGAGATACAGAATGAGCAGACAAACAAAAAAACTATTGTCAAGCTACTGTAATATGGTAAGTTTTCATAAATAATGCATGAAAATACTCAAACACAATGCTGAGCACATGATACAAATTCAGAAAATGGTAGATATTATTACTATAATGTATATGTTTTCTCCCATAAATTTACTATCATGTTTAGTCATAAAAACCTACTTAATATACTCAGTGGGACACTGCTCAATAAAGAACAATGATGATTTTAGGAAGCATCTTATAATCCAGTTTCAACTGGAAGACCTTATGTTGAGTGAAATCAGTCAGAGGCACAAGGGCAAATATTGTATGAGACCCCTACAATAAGGACTTAAAAACAGACTCATGTACAGAAGAAGAAAACTCTTTGAGGGCTGCAAGGGAGAAGAGGGAGGGAGAATGAGGGTTTGTTATAGAGTAAACAGTTCACAGAACTTTGGTTGGGTGAAATCAGTGACAGCACACATTAGAAAGAAGATCAGTTTAACTGGACTTCAACATAATCTGAAAACTCTATGAATCTTAACCCAATATTGCAAGGACAGAGTAGCAGGGGGAGGGGATTGCTGGGGACTATTCTTTCAGGGGACATCAAAGCCAATTGATACAATTAGCCTATTGCTAAGACAGTCGTCTATACCTCATATTGGTGAGTGGCGTCTGGAGCCTTAAAAGTTAGCAAGCTAGAGTGACTGTATTGTGTGGGCACTTTATGGTTCTGGGCATCTATAGGACGTTGTCCTGTTGACCTAACACTGGAGGAAGGGGAATGGGTGAAGAGGAGAAGATAGGAGACTGTTGGGAAGACAAGACATGTAGGGAGCCGAGAGGAAGAGTGTGCTGTCACCGTGCAGGGAGAGCAGTAGAAGCTGCTTGTAGGTCAGTATGTAAATTTATATGGGAATGTACATTTTCATTCAATCATCATCATCATCAAAAAAGCTAGCAAGCTGCCATCTGGTCTTAAAAGCTAGCATGCTGCCAGATGGTCCCTACTCAGCTGGAAATGATAATCACCAATGACAACAACAACATGAGGAAAAAAGAAGCCAGAAGACAGAGGACAAGCTTGAATGAGTGACTGTATCAACATGTGACCAGAAGAACTGGATGGTGCCTGGCCACCAGCAATGAGAGCTGTGGTGGAGCTCACAGTATTAACTCCCGGTGGCAATATGAGAAAGGAAAGAGGAGGTTCACCATAAGAACTCCATTAAAAGACTGTAATTGATTGTCTGAAGGCCTGGGTGTTCCCCTGTGAGCATGGTGCCTAGAGCTGATGCTGTCCCAATCATTAATCTTTACACAGGTCAACTCTTCGTACAGGAACGGATTTGAATCAAGGACACAGAATGAGCATATCGTGTGCGCACTTATGGTTCTATGCATCTATAGGATGCCATCCTACTGGCCTCTTACTAGAGTGGAGTGGAAAGTGTGGAGAGGAGGGGACAAGAGATTGTTAAGAGGTTATGACATGCACAGAATGAAAAGCAGGAGTGTGCTGTCACTGGGTGAGGAGAGTAGAGTTAGAGATAGGCAGGCATGCAAATTTAAACTGGATTGTATACTTTCTCTCAATCATAATAATTAAAAAAAAAAACTACTTAATAATTATAGAACCCATACATATTTTTTTCACTATGTGTTTCCATTGTTTGTGGGTTTGAATTTGCTGAGGCTGCACAGTTTTCTTGTTTTTTATTTTGATAAGATTGATAATTTCCTTTGTGCTAACCTTAGTGTTTACCCCCATTTTTCTAAATTTAAACTAGTCTAACTTCTTTATATTGTCTTGACTTCCTTTCCTACGAAACATCTATGACTACATTTTTTGTGGGCCTCCTTTTTTACGTTTACATAATGATATCTCTGGTTCCCTATTTTCAGTGTTTTGCCTTTGATTCATTTTAATGATTTCCCTACTTAAGTTGATATCCAGTTGCTCTGTTCTGCATTCTAGTCTTGGATTGCTATAACATGTTATTCATTTTTTAAACCAAAAATCTCTCTTTCATATTTCTTATAATTTTGGTTGAGTTTTTGCAAATTCTCTAAATTTCTCATTGTCTTAATTTTGCCATCATATTTGAGAGATAATTGCTGGACATATAATTTTTAGATGGCAATTATTTACCTTCAAGACTTTGTACATATTATCGCATTGCCTTCTTGCCTGTATGTCTTCTGCTGAGTAGTGTGAGTTTAGTCTTATTGACTCTACTCTGTAGATAATTTTTCATTTATCCCTAATTAGTGTAAAATTATCTCCTTACCTTTAGTTTTGGCAAGTTTAATTATATATGCTTGGTGTCTTTCTTTTGGGATCAACTTCATGTGGAGTTTGATGAGCATCTTGGATAGATAATTTCTTATCTTTTATGATATCAAAGATGCTTTGTGTCAATAAATCTTCAACAATTTTCTCTATATTTCCTGTTCTCTCCACGTTCTCTGGTACTGTGATCACTAACAGATCATTCCTCTTGATAGAGTCCCATATAATTCACAGTGTTTCATGACTTTTTAGAATTCTTTTGTCTGATTTTTCCTCAAATATGCTGGTGTCATATACCTCGTCTTCAATCGCACTAATTCAGCCATTCACTGCCTCAATTCTGCTCCTTAGACTTTTCAGTGAATTGTCTAATTCTGTATAATTTTCTGAATTTCTAATTTCTGTCTCTGTATGCTTTCTTGTAGCCTGTTCAATCTGCTATTATGTCCTGCTGCATTTTGTTTCACCTTTTTTCTGATCTCTTGAAGATTTCTAAATACTAATCTTTTATGTTCTACCTCTGAAAATTCCAGACAGTTCTTTTCTTCTGGAAAATTCCTTCATTCTTTGCTATGGGAGCTTTCTGAGGCCTTTATGGTCTGCCTCTTTAAGTGATTTGATATTGATTATTGTCTCCATGTCATCTGTAAGTTTTTCATTCATTTAAGTTTGCCTATTTTGTTCTAGCTTTTTGTTTTATCTTGTTTTGAGATGTCCAAGTAGACTGGTTGTGTGTGCTAGTTTGGTTATTGGTGACTTTGAAGCTCATCCTGTCACCAGATGGTTAAAGCTGTTATAAATATGTAAGCCCAAGAGACTGTTTACTTTTCTTACATGGATTCAGTTCAGGTATCCAAGTAGTCAGTCATCAAGTGTGTGGTGCAGGCTTTTGCATAGAGTCCTAGATGGGCAGTGGTGATTGCTGTAGCCACACGTATTTGTCTGCAGGTGCTGAGAAAGACAAGGGGCTAAGAGTTGTCCTTGAGTGTCTGAGAGGATGATGTGTCCCTTATGTCTGAATCTAAGTGAAATAATTGTTCCTTCCCTGAATTTCTGGCTCAGGGGACTTGGTAGAATTTTTTCTCCCTTCCTCCAGCTTGTTATTTTTTTTTCCTTTTTGAGTCTTGGAGTATGGCTCAGAGCAGACTTTAAGTTTCCTACTTCTGCTCAGTTAATGATGTCAGACTCAAGAGCCAGGTCCAGTACACACAAGGAAGGGGGAAATACTGGAAGAAGGGAGAGAGATTTATTCCAAAGGAGAGATTTAAATACAAATGCAGTATATTGGAATGAAACCAGTTAGCTTTTGAAGGTCCAGCACAGTTTTATACTGGGTCTGGAGATATGAGTAAACTCCCCCTGGTCAGTTTCTCCTGCTGAGGAAGACACCCTCCCAAAGCCACTGTTGTGCCCGGCATGGTGCCTGCAGCCAATTCCCAGTGGATCGGTTCTGGGCAGTCTTAGGCACTTTGGGACCTATTCTCCCTCCCCCATTGCTCAGTCTGATTTCTCAACATTCCCGTTGATGTTCAGAGCTCTTAGGATGTCATATGTGATTAAGTTGTTCTCTTGAGTCTTTGTTGTTAGAAGAATCACAAAAAACATCTGACTATTCTGCCATCTAGTCCCACCCTCCTCTAACTGCTGTTTTTGTATGATTTCTAGTTTGATTTTATTTTGACATTTTTTCCTGAAATATTTCTCTGAATTCTTCTATGAATTTGTCTGCCTTTTGTTTTCTTCCTCCTTTTCTCCTGATTTTTGCTTCAATTCTTGAATAGTTCTGAATATTAGAGATTTGGTTTCCCTGTCAGGTAGTTCTACTGCCTTTTCTTCTTTGGGCATCACACAGTGTCAAATATTTAGAAGACAAGAAAAGAAGGTGAGAACAGACAGATGAGAATTAGGAATGAAGAAAGACAGGAAGCAAACAAGAGAAGGGGGGGTGCAGGAAAAAAAGTCACCTACAGAGATTCCTCTGACACAGGTGGCTAGATTGGGGACATGGATACTAAGCTGTACAGTACAGCCAGTTTAGGAATGAGTCATAGCCATGAGGAGAAAACAAACAAAATGCAACAAAGCAAAACAAAGCATAAATAAATAAATAAAACCAAGGATTCTACCAATGTGGCTTCATGGGCCAGGGGGCTGATTCTGCACTTCAACAGTGCTTCACAGCCTTTCAAAGAGGGGCAAAAAATGACACATAAGCCAGGTGTTCCAGAGAAAAGAGGTGGAGGTGATGGGGGCACAGAAAAACAAAAAAAGAAGAAATGGAAAAAAAGCAACACCAGCCACAGAAAAATGTCACACAAGGAGCTGGCCAGTGAGGAGGGCAAATATATGTGACAGAGACTGAAACAGCTTCCTCCTAGCCAAGAGACTGCAGCTGGTAGGAAACACATGAAGAGGAACGTTAGGTGAGAAGGGTGAGGTTAGGAAAACACGTATCGCTGGTTACTGAGTGATGCATGTCTTTTTAGGGGCTACTCAAGATGCTTTCACATCTGCCAACCTCTGATGTGAGTGGGTAGACTCAAGTGGCAACAAACTACGTTGTTGTCTTATTTAAAGAAATTGACACTCCAGCTTTCAACAACTAACAACCTGTGAGCAAGTTTTGACACAGAGGCAAGACCCACCACTAGCAAAAAGATCACGACTTCCTGAGAGCTCAGAGGATGATTAGCAGTTTTTAGCAATAATTTGTAAACTAAGTGTTTTAGTCATCTGATGCTCTAACAGAAACACCACAAAGTGGATGGCTTAACAAAGTAAAGCTTATTCTTACACAGTCCAGTAGGCTACAGGTCTGAATTTAGGGTGTCAGCTCTAGAGGAAAGCTTTCTTTGCTGGTTATGGAGGAAGATTCTTGTCTTCACTCTTACCCTGAACTGGAACATCCTGAGGTTTAGGGATCCCAGTCCTTTCTAAAGGATGAGCTTAGCTTCCAGCACAGGTTTTTGGTGGTATGAAGTCCTCCAAATCTCTCTGCTAGCTTCTTGCCTTTATATCTCAAGAGACTTTCTCAAGTCACAAAATAATCTTACACATTGAGTCCTGCCCGCCCCCACCACAAATGCTGCCCATCTACCCTAGTTAACATCCTAAATGAAGGAGTTACAAAATGGAGGAACAGAACACAATATCAGAAATCGTGGTCTAGCTAAATTACTGCATAGATTTTTAGGGCAACACAATTCAGGCGATGACACTAAAGTATACACTTAAAAAAAAAAAAGACATAACAGTATTGCACACTTAAAGGACTACTATGTAATGTAAACCAAACTTATATGCACTGCAAAACCAAAATATTCATGTGGCTCACTTTATTGTGATATTCGCTTTATTGCAGTGGTCTGGAACCAAACCCGCAGTATCTCCGTGGCATGCTTGTATGTTCAAATAAATACTCCTAGGTTTTGAGGGCATAGCACTGGGACAAATCCCCTGTTTGACTTTTCATTACCTGAGACATTCAAATAGCATTTGAAGGACAAAGGTGATTCTTGATGTAGAGATAAAGTAAATTCACTTTTAATGGCTGGTCAAAAAGGTATCTGAACTTCCCTGAATCTCTAAGGGTCTCTAAAACTATTATTTAAAAAAGAGTACAGTTTCGGGTGTTAAATGCGCTTTTCTTGCTCCTTAAACTTCCTAGAACAATTTATTTGTCAGAGAAAAGAAAAGATAGGTCTAACTATGAGTTAAAGCTTGAAAATGTGTTTGTGAGATGATCAAAGCTTGATAATGAATTTCACCATTAAGATGATAGTCATGCAAACGTAAGTATGCAAATACATATATGTATGGGATATTCATATTTTCCAAAATGAGGGTTAACAGCCAGAGAGACGGAGTTGCTAAGGGGTAAGAGAAATGGGTCCTGGAACTTAGTATACATGATTTTGTAGGCATTCATCTTTTCAAAAGGGCTAAGTAAATCTTATTTTAGAATTATAATAAATAGTAGGGTAATTGGAACGTCAGGAAATTAATCAGTGTTCACCAGGTTGTTTGACATTAATTTACCAGCTTAACCTTAGTTCCCTATTCTTTCATCTTTTTTTTTTTTTTTTCCTTTTTAAAGTTTTGATTTGTTAATGGAGGAACAAGCCTGACTACTTCTTTTCAAGGCTAAACAAACAGCAGCCACCAATTTTTTCAGTTCATTAAAGTTGTTTAATATTTCTTCTAAGAGATGCATTTCAATTTAAGCATTAGGATTCTCTGATATGATAATCTTTGAATGGTCTTTATTCAGCTCTACTTTGGCTAAAATATGAATACAAGCCAAAACAAAACCCATTGTTATCAGCTTGATTCCAACTCATAGCAATCCTATAAGTCAGAGTAGAATTGCCCCATAGGGTTTCCAAGAAGCATCTGACAGATTTCAACTGCCAACCTTTTGCTTAGCAGCTCACCTCTTAATTTCTGAACTATAAATGAATATAAACATGGAATTTTCCTAACTAATTTTTACTACTTATTTCTTTACTCAAAAGCTTAGGAATACCTTCCAAGTGCCAAAAATATTACTGTAAATACAGGTATAAGCAAAGGAGAAACAGGCTCCACCATTGGGGAGCTTTTGTTCTAACAGGAAAACACCCACCAAACTAAAATCCACTGTTATTGAGTTAGTTTAGACTCATAGCGACCCTGCAGGACAGAGGAGAACTTCCCCATAGTGTTTCCAAGGAGTGCCTGATGGATTTGAACTGCCAATCTTTTAGTTAGCAAACATAGCACTTAACCACTACGTCACCTAGGTCTCTTAGGAAAACACAGTGAAGAAATGCAATTTTTTTGATATATTTCGGAACAACCTAAACATACTAATTTCTATTTATTGATCAAGTAGTATAAGGTGAACAAGTTTAGTTAATTATTTCACCATTTCTCACAAACTTTGGGACAAGTGTAATTGGTTTCATGTCATAGGTAAGGCACAGACCAATACTCTCAGAGATTTAAGTAAAAGTAGTCATCATCAAGCGGAATCTGACTCATGGTGATCACACGTACATCAGAGTAGAACTCTGCTTCCTAGGGTTTTCAATGGCTGATTTTTTGAGGTGCACTGCTAGTCCTTTCTTCTGAGGTGACTTTGGATGGATTAGACCTCTAACTGTTTAAAGCCAAGTTATTAATCATTTGATTCCCCCCAGGAACTCCCAGAAGTTGAGTAACTGATCCAAAGTCTCCTGCTGGAACTGGAAATAAATTCAAGCTAGTCCCAGTCCAAATTTCCTATTTTTTTCACTATATTATTTTTATAACTGTTTTTAACTGAGATTCTTTACTTGCAATGCTCTTTTAAATATGATGTTGTACCTCTAGATGAATGTTAAAAAAAAAAAAACTACAATTGCTTTCTTTTTTTTTTTTTAATTCTAAAATCCACATCCTCATACTCATTTTAAGTAAATACCCTTTGCCATCAAGTTGAATCTGAATCACAATGATCTTATAGGGCGGAGCAGAATTACCCCATGGGGTTTCCAAGGCTTTATTATTGACAGACAGAAATTTTCATATCTTTGTCCTGAGGAGAGGCTACTGGATTCAAACTGCTGACCTGCTGTTTTGCAGCCAAGTGCTTAATCACTCCTCCACCAGTGCTTAAACCAAGTAAATGTGGTACTTTATAGGTATATATCAAAATTAAGTAAAAATTACATTAAAATCTCACATCCCAGAGATAGTTACTAATGACAATTTAATTTATATCCTTCTAGCTATATAGTTAGAAAACCTGGTTAAGAGCTATAGCTGTTAACCGAAACATGAGTAGTTCAGATCTGCCAAGTGCTCTTTGAAAACTCTATGGAACAGGTTTACTCTGTCCTATAGGGTTGCTGTATGTCAGAATCGACTCAACAGCTTCAGGTTTGGTTTTGGATTTTTAATTATATAGTTGTATTTATGAAATCCTTGTAGTATTTGTGTACTGTGTAATTATGAACATTAATAATGTTTTATAACTTGATTTTTCTCTTAAAGTATAGACTATTACAATAAATACTCATTCTTGCATTTTTAATAACAATGTATTATTTCAAGCCATA
Source organism: Heterohyrax brucei (assembly GCA_028571685.1). Classification (NCBI taxonomy): domain Eukaryota; kingdom Metazoa; phylum Chordata; class Mammalia; order Hyracoidea; family Procaviidae; genus Heterohyrax; species Heterohyrax brucei. The sequence continues at coordinate 49,028,134 of CM053155.1, forward strand.
TCCGACTCGATGGTGCTTGGCTTGGCTTGGCCACTAGTTACTAATATTTTCCTACAAAAAGACCTAATACTAATCCACAGTGAACAGCTATTTCTTTAGACAAATGATCTTTGAAGTATAATTTTGGGGTTAGAGGTTATTAACAATGTTTATATTATTAAGCTGTTTTTTAGGGCTACACTTACCTGCACATCAATCTGCCTGCCATGAGCTGCCCTCTACAATTCAGGAGTTATAATATTTTTTTTCACGTGTCCATGTGATATTTCTGTAACAGTATTTCATTAAATCTTGTGTTGATTTAATTAATTCTGCACATACCAGTTTTGTGCATATAACAGCAATACACCAAGTACTGCTGGGTACTGAGGATGGAGGGAAGACCATGGCCTGAATAGCTATAGCTATAATCTCATAAAGCTTAAGTTCTAGTGAAAAGTCAAAGCAAAAAACCACAGTGAATAGTGTGATTAGTGCTCTGTGAGAGAGCACAGGTGACAAGGAGTACAGAATGAGGCCATCTAATTACAGCTGGCTTTGAAACTATCTAAGAACGATTCTTATAGAAAGCAGAGACAATAAAGCCAAATAGAAGTCATCCAGAAAAAGGCAATTTGGGAGAAGGGCTGGAGAATTTTGGGGAGCATTTTCCAGGGGAAGAGAAAGATACACATGAAGGGACTGTCAAAGCAACTGAAGAAATATTTCTTGCTGGATACTGCAGCTCTTACAGGTATAATAAGTATACTTGGTTAATATAGCATAGCATAGTATAGTGGTTGAGTGCTACATCCACTAACCAAAATATTGGCAGTTCAAATGTACCAAGCTATGCTTAAGAAACCCTGTGGAAGACTTCTATTCTGTTCTATAGGGTTAATATGAATTAGAATCATCTCGATGGCAGTTGGCTTTGGTTTTTGGTTTAATGGGTCTATTTGAAGGTTCTCTGCCAATGTGTTTTCAACCACTCTCCCCTTCTTTGTTCTTTGACCAGGCTGCTTCAGGGTCTTCGCCCTTAGTCTTCCCTGGACAGGGAATCCCTTTCTCATAGTAATTCTCCATTCAAAACTCAGCAGAAATTTTGTCTTATGTAAACTACAGAAAGTTTGTCTTCACTATCTGCCCCAAAATCTGTCAGGGTCTACCTTGCTTCTTTTGACTTAAATGTACTTATCACCATATGATGTATTACACATTTGTTTACTTATTTGCATTTTATTATTCCCCCGGAGTATAAAATTCATCAGATCGGATACTTTGTCAATTTGCCACTGTTCTTTAAGGCAAGGAACAAAGATCAGCACTTGGCACGTAGCAGATACAAATTAAATCTTTGCTGAATGAATGGTTAGAGTACACGCAGGAAGATTGGAGAATGGATTTGAAAGTCAAAAGATGAGAGACAGGCCAGTTAGCAAGGTCTTCTAATAAAAACAGGATAAACTTTTAAGTTTAGCTATAATGATGTCAGAGGTGACTACATAAGGAAAAAATAACTTATGGTAGAAAATTGATCTGAGAATGTGATGGGAGTCCAAGTACAGAGGAGATGGAGGGTTGCATTTACAAACAATTGGCAGCAACATCAAGAAAGTAATGGTGAGCAGTGATTTCACTTTTTAACTTCTTATTGTGAAATAATTTTAGATATGTATTAAAGGCACATAAAATCTTCACCTACATTCTCCAAATGTTGACAACTACATTTGTTTTACTCAGTCTATCTGTACATATATGTGTATATATATGTATACATACATACACATACATATATATATACACGAGTAAATATCCTGATATTTATATCCCTGAACACTTCAATTCAGACTCACAGCCAGCCTACAGGATACAGTAGAACTACCCCATAGGCTTTCCAGGGGGGTGGTTAGTGGACTTGAACTTCTAGCTCTTTGGGTAGCAGCCAAGCTCTAACAACTGTGCCACCAAGACTCCATATATGTATGTATATAGACAAGCCATGTTATATTACATATATAGTCTACTATATAGTATATATAATATATAGTGTATATATATAGTACTTGGCTTGGCTATATAGAATGATGGCACTTAGTTTGGCTATACTATATATGTATATATATATATATAAACATATTGCATATGTACAAATCCAACTCGATGGCACTTGACTTGGCACATAGATATATATACAAACAAAAGCAAAAAGTTGCCATCTGTTCATTTCTGACTCATGATGACCCTGTGTGCGCAGAATACAAAGTCTGATAAGTCCTCAGACTTAATTGTTCTAAGTACTACATACCTCATTGCTAAATATCACTGTGGTCACCTGCAAAGTACTCTCCTTGGGAAGCTATGTGCCGATGTCAGTGCCTCGTCCACCCTTCAAAGCAATTTTGAAACTCCTTCAGGAATGTCCATTGCACACGGTGGAAAGTTCACTAACTTAATTGTTCAGTTGTCTGAGAGGGAGTTTTTAGCCAGTAAACAACTAACTGTATTGGAACAGCGTCCCTACTCACCTAATCTGGCTCCTGATGACTTTTTTTCTTTACTCAAAGATCAAATAAATATTAAAAAGAAGACATTTTGATGCCATTCAGAACATCAAGGGTAATACAAAGACAGTTATGATGATCATTCCAGGAAAAGAGTTTCAAAATTGTTTTGAAAGGTGAACCAGGCACTTGTGTCAGTGCATAGCTTCCCAAGGGGAGTACTGAGAAGGTGACAAAAGTGATATTCAGCAATGAGGCATGCAGCACTTTTTCTAGGAGGTGCGTGCTTAATTGGCAGTCTTTGTATTTCTTTAGGTGTTCAGAATTGTGACTTTTTGCAAACAGATCACTGGGCCTTTCTTCCAATGTGCTTCTGAGTTGTTAGAGCTGCTAACCTGTCACTTAGTAGCCAAAAGCTTAACCATTTGTACTGCACAGGGACACATATTTGTTATTATTTTTTGTAGCCATCAGAGGTGAAGTTACAAATGTAATGCCCCGGCTCTGAAATATTGCAGTGTGTATTTCTTAAGAACAAGAACACACTCTTACACAACCATATTTCAGCTACCAAAACTGGGAAATTATCATTGATACACCCTGGGGTGTGATATTCACTATGTTTTTTATCTTCTCATCCTACAAGAAAGGAAAAAAACAAAAGCAAGCAGAGAACTGGGAATTTTATGCCTCGAAGAGAGCAATGCCGGAAGCAAGGCTTGTCCTTTGAATCTGCAGTTCCTGTGCTGGCTGTTCTCAGACCAAGCGATGGCTGATGGCAAGGATCTTCCCCCAGAGCAGAGAGAGAAAGACTTCCTGGGAACAGCTCCCTGAATTATGATTTGTAGCCAATTTGACTGTGATTCATGAGTCAGACCTGACTCAACAGCAGTGGGTTTGGGGACTGTAAAAAAATAAATTTATTTTTGTTAAAGCCATCCACTTGAGGCATTTCTGCTACAGCAGTGCTAGATGACTAAGACAGTTCACTTGGAGATAAAGAGTTGAAGGCAGGAGACAAAATCGTGGTAGTGATGAATTATAACCACAAAAAGCATTTGAAGAGGTAAATGTGTGCAACCATCCCCTTTATGCTGAATTGTTCATATTCATATATAAACATATTCTTATAAACCCATATCCAGACCCACTGCCATCAAGTCAACTTTGATTCCTAGAGAACTTATAGGACAACGTAGAACTGCTCCATGGAGTTTCCACAGAGTACCTGGTGAATCGGAACTGCTGACCTTTTTGTTAGCAGGCATAGTACTTAACTACTACACCACCAGTTTTCCGTAACTCTTACAGGAACATCACATGTGTGAGATGGTAATACTGTAAAGTGGTGACATATCTGTTAACTTTTTCTTCTGAAAACATAATTTAATGTTTTCTTTTTATAATAGAGAAAAATAGTATTTATATGATATGAAAGAAATCAGTGAACTCATTTCACTGTGGAAAATGCAAATAAATTTTTGTTTTAATATACAAAGTGTGTTCATTATTGTTGTAAAGCTTTCCTTATTCTTAACAGTTAGCAATAACATTTAGTTGAGTTCTATGATACAGTCACAATGCCTAGAAAAACAATTGTATTTGCTATTTTCCTCTTTTATTTCTGTTTCTTCCCTTATTGCAATGCCTGGAACACACGACACCACTAAGAAGCAGCGGGGATAGCAGTCACGCTTGGCTTGCTCTCTTTTCATGAGAATGCTTTAGAAGCAAAAATCACTGTTAAGTGCTAGATTATTAATTTGAGAGAAATCTCTTTACCATGTTGTCTTGGTCATCTAGTGCTGCTGTAACAGAAATACCACAACTGAATGGTTTTAACAAGGAGAAATTTATTCTCTCACAGTCCAGTAAGCTACAAGTCAGAATTAGGGCACTCGCTGGCTTCAAGGGAAGGCTTTCTGTCTCTGTGGGCTCTGGAAGATGGTCCTTGTCATCAGTCTTCCCTTGATTCGGGAGTGTCTCAGTGCAGGAATCTCATGTCAAAAGTACTTACCTTCCTTGGTTGTATCTGGTTCCCATTCTATGCAACTTCCTTTTCCTTTTGTCTCTTGAGAGACAAAATGTGTGCAAGCCACACCCCGGGGAAGCTACCTTTAAATTGGATGAGGAATGTGTTTTCAGCTCCACTGTATCTTTTTCTAACATAATCCAATCTTGCCCTATTAACCACAGGCAGAGATTATGATTTATAACATATAGGAAAACTAGTCACAAAATAGAGGACAACCACACAGTACTGGGAATCATGGGCCCCACCAAATGATACACCGATTTTGGGGGGGATGTAATTCAATCCTAACACACGTTAAGGAAGTGGTCTTCTGTTCCTAGTATATTAAGTTATTAGAGATGGATTTTGTTTTAACCAATGAATTTTATTAGGCTATCACATTTTTTCCTGGGTTATTAACAGAGGAGAAATATTAGTTGGTTTGTGATTGTTAATAATTGCAGCATTTCTCAGATAAAATGTATATTATCTTGGATTATATTCTTGTAATGTATTTTTGTATTATAATTGTATTTATATTAGAATTTATGCAGAAGTAAAATTGTATTCTTTCACAATTTCATAAGTGATCTTTACAAACGTCATTACGTTAAAATCTCAATGACTGACGTTTACTCCGACTTGATGGCACTTGGCTTGGCTGGCTGTACAAAGTTTAGTAAATTATTTGCATAATTCTTTTCTGAATTTTCCTGTCTCTCTGAGTAAACTGGACCAGTAGATGCATTCATCAGCTCAAATGAATGCATGGCTCTTATGTTTTTAGGAACCTTTGACACTGTCATATTTGCCTTCACATTTCATTAACGTGGTACAGAATAATGAAATTATTTTTATGTTCAAAAGACATGACTTTTTAAAGCTATAAAGTGAAGGATTTTTTTGTTTTGTTTCATTTTAGGTTTTTAATAAAAAGTATTTCTAAGTGATTTAAATGTTTACACGTGCCCCCCGAGTTTAAGGGAAAAAATACCCTAAAGCTCAATACAATGGAAAATCTACGAGCTCTAGAATGAGTAAACAAGTTCATAGTCAAATGTCCTTTGTAAATAACAGGTACAGAGAGAGAGAATTAAGATAGAGCACACTTAGGATTCTCTTGTCAATGCTTCTTTTGAAAGTTAACCACATATAATTCTTAGTTATCAGTATACGCTTGAACCATAAGTACAGTATTTCCAGGGATTCTCTTTAAAGGAGAAACAAGATAATTTAAAATAGTGTAAGAATGTTATGGTTAACAATGTATTCCAGAGAAAATTATGTCATGCTTTTTAACAAGAATGTGAAACATTACATATTTTGTTTCCACATTGAGTATGGACATCAACATATGACTGTAACTGGAAGAGAATAATCAAAAGGATAGGAAAAAATCTATTAAATTGATGCTGTCTCAAAGAGCAACCTCTACTTGTTTCAACTGGAGTTTTCTAATAAAATTGACAGTCTAGTTTCTGTTTGCATAAATTTTCATAATTCCTTAACAGAGTATTCCAAAAGTATATCAAACAGGCATATACAAAATCTGAATTTGAGAAATGTACATTCAATATTATGGATGGTATTTATGATTTTAAAGTGCATTTAAATTACTTCTCCTCATTGTAGAACAGGAAAATACCTCACACTCCAGAAGCTTCTTACCTCTGTCCTTCCATTTTCCGCACTCTGACCTTGCTTACCAACTACACTGACTTCGCACAGGTTAGAACAGTCCCTAGTTTAAAAAAAAAAAAAAAAATATTATGATGGAATGAAAACGAAAATCTACATTCCCATATAAATTCACATGCTCACCTATATGCAGCTTCCACTGCTGTCCCTGCCCGGTGACAGCATATCCCTCCTCTCTGCTCCATACATATCCCATCCTCCCGACAGTCTCCTATCCCCTCCTCTTCACTCGTTTCCCTTTCTCCAGCAAGAGGTCAGCAGGATGACATCCTATAGGTGCACAGAACCATAAAATTCCCACAAGATATGGTCACTCTGCGTCCTCAAGTCCAATGCATTGCTGTCTGAAAAGTTGACCTACATTATGATTTATGGACAGAGGTGGCATTAGGGCCAGGGGACATGCTCCCAGGGGAACCCCGAAGCCCCTATACCATCAATTGTGGTTTTTATTGACGATCTCAGGGTGCACCCCTATTTATTCGCTTGTTGCCTGTGAGACTCAACTTTGTGAGCTCCATCGTGACTATCACTGGTGGTGGCCTGGCACCATCCGGTTCTTCTTGTCACAAGTGGATGTAGAGACCCATTTAAGTGGGTCTCTCTGTCTTCTGAGGTCTCTTTTCCCCATGTCATTCTTGTTCTTGGTGATCCTCCATTCCTGTTGAGTTGGGACCATTTAATGTACCCTTAGACGGCAGCCTGGCAGCTTTTAAGACCCCGGATGCCACTCACAGATATGGGGTGCAGAGAGTCCTCGTTAGCAAAATTCTAGTTGTGCCAATTAGCCTTGATTTCGCCTGAGAGCATGGTCCCCAGCCTCCCACCCCAGCTAATCTGTCCTTGCAATATTGGATTAAGATGCGAGAAGTACTCAAATTGTGTTGAAGTCCAGTTATCATTGATTTTCTTTCTAATGTGTGCTGTTACAGATTTCACTCAACCAAATTTCTATCAGCTACCTAATCTAAACCCTCCCCCTTCACTTAGACTCCCTCTCTACCCTTGCAGCCATCAGAGTCTTTTCTTCTATGCATGAGTCTGTTTTTAAGTTCTTATCATAAGGGTCTCATACAATATTTGTCCTTTTGTCGCTGACTACTTTCACTCAGCATAATGTTTTCCAGTTGAAACCAGGTTAAGAGATGTTTCCTGCTATCATCGTTGTTCTTTATCATTGCATAGTGTTCCATTGAGTATATATGTCATAGTTTACCTATCCATTCCTCTGTTGTTAGACAGCTGGGTTGATTCCACATTTTTGCTATTGTGGACTGTGCTGCAATGTACATTCGTGTACATGTATCAGTTGGTGTGAACGGCCTTGATTCTGCAAGGTATATTCCAAGCAGTGGAATTACTGGATCAAATAGTGTATCTACATCCATTTTTTTAAAGGAGGGCTAGATTGCTTTCCAAAGAAGTTGCACCATTTTGCAATCCCACCGACAGTGTAGGAGAGTTCCAATCTCTCCACAGCCTTTCCAACATTTGTTGTTTTGCATTTTTTGGATCATGGCCACCCTTGTTGGGGTGAGATGGTATCTCATTGTCACTTTGACTTGAATTTCTTTAATAACTAATGATTGTTAGCGTGTCCGCATGTGTTTTTTGGCTGCCTGGATCTCCTCTTTAGGGAAGTATCTGTCCATCTCCTTTGCCCATCGCTTAATTGGATGATTAATCTTTTTCTTATTGGTATTTTGTAGTGCCTTATAGATTATGGAAAACAAGCATCAGTCTGACATAGAGTTGCCAAATATTTTTTTCCATTCTGTAGGTGGCCTTTTAATTCTATTAATAAAGTCTTTGGATGAGCAAAAGTGATCGATTCTTAGTAGTTCCCATTTATCTATTTTGTCTTGTGACAATTGTGGTTTGTTTGACAGATTTATGAAGTCTGTTTATATTGTGTATTAAACCTGCCATTGTTGTTCCTACCTTTTCTTGGATGAGCTTTATCATTTTAGATTTGATATTTAAGTCTTTTATCCAGTGTGAGTTGCTTTTTGTATAAAGTGTAAGATAAGGGTCTTGTTTTAGTTTAGTGCAGATGGATATCCAATTTTGCCAGCACTATTTGTTGAAGAGATTGTTTGAATCCCAGTTTAATGTCTTAGGGCCTTTGTAAAATATCAGTGGTTCATAGGCAAATGATGTCATCTCTGGGGTCTTGATTCTGTTCCACTGATCTATCTGTCTGTTTTTGTACCAGTACCAGGCTGTTTTGACTACTGTGACAGCATAATAGGTTCTAAGGTCGGATAATGAGAGGCCTCCCAGTGTGTTCTTCTTTGTTAGTAATGCTTTACTTACCCCAGGCTTCTTCCCTTTCCAGACAAAGTTGGTACATTGTGCCTCCATCTCATTGAAAAATGTCACTGGAACTTTCACTGGGATTGCATTATGTAAGTAGATCACTTTGGGTGAAATAGACATTTTCACCACGTTAAGGCTTCCTATCCACGAGCAGGGTAAGTTTCTCCATTTACGTAAGTCTCCGTTAGTTTCTTGTTGTAAAAGCTTGTAGTTCTTTTTGTAAAGGTCTGTTATTTCTCTGGTTAAATTTATTCCTTGGTACTTTATATTTTTAGGGGTTATAGAAAATGGTATTGACTTGGTGATTTCTTCCTTAATAATCTCGTTGTTGCCATAAAGGAATCCTACTGATATACTTACATTTATTTTGTATCCTGAGACTTTGCTGAACTCTTCTATCAGTTTGAGTCATTTCCTTATGGATTCTTTGGGATTCTCTGCATATACAATCACATCATCTGCAAATAGGGAGATTTTTAGTTCTTCTTTGCCGATGCAGACACTCTTTATTCCTTGGTCTTGCCTAGTTGTTCTGGCTAGAACTTCTAGTACAATGTTGAATAGGAGAGGTGAGAGTGGGCATCTTTGTCTAGTTCCTGTTCTCAGAGGAAACTGTTTCAGTCTCTCCCCATTCAGGATGACATAGACAGTTAGCTTTGTATAAATGGCCCTTATTGCATTGAGGAATTGGCCATCTATTCCTATTTTGCTGAGAGTTTTTAGCACGAATCGGTGTTGGACTTTATCAAATTCAGTCCCTGATTTTAATGAAGTATAATTTATCTTTTTTTTTCTTTAGTGTTGTATACAATGTTTGGATAGGAGTCAAGACGTATTGTCTGTCTATATGAGTATTTAATCAACCTGGCTTCATGCCTAGCTTCATGCTATATATATTTGAAATGTAAACCAAGTGCTGTTATAAGTGAGCATGGTTGTGGACTCTTCCTTCTGTCCCATTGGACAATTTATCCATGCTTGTAGTAATTATTCTACTTTTAGAGAAGTTTTATGTTAACTCTAGAGAGCTAAGTGTATAAGTTCTCTAGTTTTGCTCTTCTTCAAGTTGCCTGAACTATGTTTAGCCCTTTGTATATCCATACAGACTTGATTGTCCCCTTGGCAGAATGCACAAAGACACTGGTTTAGGCTGATGAATGCATTGCTGAAGAACTAGCTATATAAATTAACATGAAGTTCAGCTACAAAATGGTCAAATGAGGGACCTTAGGACCATATTTTTCTTTCTTACATAAAGTAAGGTCAAAAGTGACTTCCAGGTCATGAGGTACCCTCTTGCTGAGTTCCTATTCTATTTCTTCAAGATCATTTGTGATCTAGGATGGACTCCAAAACTCTACCGTTCCTGAGAGAAAAAGGAGGACAGAGGAAAGAACAAAAAAACTTATCCCCCAATTACAATTTTAAACAGACTTAATTGAAAACTATCTAATGATTTCTCATATCTCATTGTTTATATTTAATGACGTGAAGACTTGGGAAGGTAATCCTTTAACTATGCTCAGAGGGATCAAAGTAGTTTCATTTTCAGCTGATGTGTGACCTTTATACTGAAATTGTACTTAAAAGATGCACCCTGGTGAAGCGGGCCTCCTTCTTTAGTGTGTTAGTTTTAAGGCATATAATTAACTTTTTAATGCATGCTGGTAAGATCAAGTGTTAGGTTCCAGAAAGGGAGGTAATGCTTTTCCTTTGATGCCAGTAAGGCTAATGATTATGATGACAAGTCCATCATACACCCCCAGCCCAGACTGCATCAAAGAACACCTCCCACTTTGTCCCTTTCCCTACGCACACTTCAGCATGTACGCGTGTCCCTCCGGTTTCATACTATGTAAGCCTTGAATCTCTTTGTCCCTTTGTTCCTTCACCTATGACACATGAAGGGGAGAGGATTCTTTGTCATCTCTCTGTGAGGTAAGGATCTAATTAGGAAGAATCAGTCCAAGATAAATCTTATCCAATTTCTCTTTGTTTTTATTACTGTGTTATTAATAAAGCTTGTGATTACACCACCTAGCTATAAAATTGTTTTCTGATAAACTCCTACTCTGGTCAGGATTTTTATTTTCCTTGACTCATCACAGTAAGATTTTGCCACTATAAATAAAACTTGTGTTCCAGTAAAAACAATATCAAAATGGAAAGAGTAGGCGAGCAAATAGCAATCTCAGGCATGTAAGTTGTTATGATTTTGATTGGGGTCACTTTGTAAGTATTTAAATATAAAATATCATACTGGTGAACTAGATAGTGAGTCAGATTGTGAGAAGTGAAAGTAGTGCTTCTTAAAAGAAATTTATCACATATTTTGCTTTAAAATCATGTTATTTGAACTTCCCTTCATTTTGAATAATTTTAAAGGTAAATGTGAATATTTTTAAACATTGGATTATTGATATTTGTTCAATAGTCTTAAATAGTTCAAAAAGGTATCCAAAATAAAAATTTCACTTTTATCTTCAAGTAATTTATTTATGATCTCAAATATTGTATATTTAAAAGTTTTTTTTCCTAATAACTATATTATTCAAATTATTTCACTCTTACTTTGACCTGATGATGCTGGAGAAAAAAACATTTACACTTCAAATAATTTCTCCATTTAGCAAATTTTCAGGATCCAACAGGTCTTTCTCTGCTTTAGAAAATCAGTATAATAGACTCAGGCACTGAATACTTAAGATGGCTTATTTGGCATCACTGGGTCTCAAATAGTACATTTATGTATCTTCTCAGCAGTTCATTGGCATTTTGGTGAGAAGAGGTGATGGAGGTGATTTAATTAACCTCAAATTTTTCACTGGCCAAAGAAACTGAATCATCCGCCAGAATCATTAGCAATTTATAAGCTGAGTTCAGCAGCAAATGGTCATAAATTCCATCACATGTAACCTTTCCAGTAAATGACACCAGTCAATTGAAATTTATTACAGAGGAAATCATAGACTTTGACATTCAAACTAAATATCTACAGTATTAAGATTCTGCTTGCCAGAACTCTGGAGATTAACCTGTAGATATCGTACAGAATCATCGTACAGACTCTTAAGATGCAGAGACGATGAATAAGAATTTAGCAGTGCCTCTGAGTGTGATCAAGAAATATGAGAAGTTCAATATTTGATAATGCTTCATTTTATTCAAAATGACAAACTCATACTGCGAAACCTACAGTGGTAACTGTGATTTCTGAATAATAAATATCATAAAATACTGGTGAGCACAGTTTCAAATGGCACATAGGCAGTCCAATAAGGGAACTTGTTTGGCAATTTTCCATTAGATGTTCAAGATGGATAACTTGAGAAAGCAATCAAATTTCATTTTCTACACCTTCAATGATAGTATAAGGTTCCACTTAGAGTATAAAGTAATTTACTTTAGAAACTTGATTAAATTATCAATGATGTCATTGCCATCCAGTTGATTTCAATTCACAGTCACCCTATAAGACAAAGTAGAACTGCCATGAGGTTGTAATCTTTAGCAAAGCAAGCTGCCACATCTTTCTCCCATGGAGCAGCTGGTGAATTCTAATCACGAAACTTTCTGTTAGCAGCTGAGTGCTTAACCATTGTACCACCAGGATCCTTCAAACAGCTTGGTGAAAACATGGCCTACGTGATTTTAAGTTGAGAATACATTTGTCTGAAAGTTTTCTGTATCTTTAAAAGTGAGGGAGGAGAATAATCAGATGATTACATCTAAAAGGGGAATTCAATATCACTTATTTTACACAAACATCAATTGAGTTTGCTATATTCAGTCAACTAGTATACTGTTTCATCAACCATAACTCTTTCAGCAAATGTTGCAATCTAATTTTGATTTACTGAGGGGAAACAAATGACTTTAACAATCACGGATAAAGGTGATTAAAATTCTTGAGTTTTACTTACTATATGTTACAGTTAGTATTTATGGCACAGAAAACAGTGAATAAGCACTAATAAAATTTTAGAATGAATCTAATGTATCATAAGGAACAGACTTAAAATCATAGAAGTATAAAATCCTTAAACACCTAATTTTTTTAAAAAACGTGCACATAAGTATATATCTTAGCAGAGTTGTTTCAAGATGGTGTTTTAAATGACTATAGCAAATTTCATTTAGTACAGAGTCATGGAAAGATCTAAAACTGATTTTGTCCTACCATAAGGGCTACGTATTGTTGTGACGCTGAAGGCTATGACACTGCTTGTAATAGATTTAATTGTGTTCCTCCCCCCGCAAAAAAATGTGTGTAGCGGTTTGGCTGAGCCATGGTTTCAATGTGTTGTAAATCTTGCCACTATGATGTTACTGAGTGAGCATGGATGGTGGGTGTATCGGTGAGGCAGCACTCAATTTATAAGATTACCTTGTGCCTTGGAGAAATCTCTTGAGATATAAAGGAAAGGCAAGTAAACAGGAAAGAAGCAGTGTCACGAGGAGAGTCACCCTTTGGACTCAGGGTCCCTGTGCCTCAGGAGCTCCCAGTCCAGGTGCAGAGAGGAAGATTGATGACAAGCGCCTTCTTCCAGAGCCAGCAGAGAAAGACTTCCCCTGGAGCTGATGCTCTGAATTTGGACTTCTAGCCAACTTTTCCATGAGAAAATACATTTATTTTTGTTAAAGTCATCTACTTGTGGTATTTCTGTTACAGCAGCACTAGGTGATTAAGATACAGACATTAAAATACTTACAGAGTTACCAGTGGCAGTTATATTTCAGCTGAGTTTCCAGACTAAGGCAGACTAGGAGGAAGGAGAGGCATGGAACTAAAGAGAAAATCAAATTCAGTGAGCAACACACAATACCGTTCAGGATGAGAATAAAATTATTAGCATGAAAAAAGTTCAAGAAAGTCTTTTATTAGTCTTCCAGTGTCTTCCTCTTGTCCACAAACCAGAGTCTACACACATCTGAAAAGGAAACAACCTAGATTTGTTTGGGTGCTGGTTTCTGTGGTAAGTGAGTACCCTGTTTCATCTATAAATTCTGTTACGCCAGTGTTATTCTTCTTTTGACAATAATTTAAGGAATACAGTGTAGAGTAACAAGCAGAGATGTCCACACAACACTGCAGTGGATGAACAAAAGGTCAGCCTGTACTAGGATTGGATTGTGTTTATCCAGGTGATCATTTTACCTGGTCTCTCATCAGTACTGAAGATCTTGCAGAGATGCCTTTGTGAAATTTGGGCTTAAAAGCTTAGGTCTTTATAACTAACAGCTGTCTAGCTATTGGGCTGAAAACTTGTTTGTCTGTCATTCAAGTGGGAAAAAGGGAGACAAACCCTTCCTGATGGTGAACACCAGAGCTTGACAACTGCTGCCTGCTGTCTGAGACTCAGGTCACTGTCAAAAACTTTACTGATGATGAAGCAATTACCACAAAGTATTCAATCAAATCCACTACACGCATGTCCTCCAGTTGAATGTCTCTAACACACAAGAGTGTCCACTTACTACCTGTCAGTGCTATTTGATTACCAGTCTCCTAAAACTTCCATCTCGTGTTCTCCAAAATCTAGCTTCATTTTTACTCTCTAGTTTTGGATCTTACTGTTCTTTCCATCAAATTTTGCATTCCAACAGTACAAACTCTTGACAGTTCTTTTTATATACCCTAGTGTTTCTCATCTCCAGTGTTTTGCCCATGATTCTCACACATTTTAATTGTCTTGTACTCTTCTGTATTTACACACACACACACACACACATGCACACCTCCCCACACATACAAGTACACATGCATTGTACTTGTTTAATTTGTGTTAACTTTTTACAGCTCACTAGTCTTCGCATATATCGCTCGTTTTCCAGAAAACTTTCCATGAATTATGTGATCTGGATTAGGAAAACCTAGCACAACTGAGTCGATTCTGACTCATAGCCACCCTGTAGGACAGAATAGAACTGTTGCATAGAGTTTCCAATGAGCACCTGGTGGATTTGAACTGTCAGCCTTTTGGTTAGCACATGTAGAACTTATCCACTACACCACTGGGTTTTCCAGGCTAGGAGTGTCTTCTCTTTACTTCCATAAGAGTTTCTATCCGTCACTGACTTATCATTACTTTACCATGGTCTACCACTGATTTATCATTGTTTTTGCCGTGGTGATTTGTCATTAAAAGTTATGCAATATCCTCACCTCCACTCTTACTAGAGTAAGGATTTCTCATCCCCAAAATCTTCTTTAGTGTATCTTTGTGGCTCTAGAAATAGCATAGTGATGATTGCATGTACTGCCATCAAGTTGCTCCCAGGTTACAGTGATTCCATTCACAGAGGAATAAAATGCTTCCTGGTCCTGTGTCATCCTCATGAAGCATTGCTAATAAGACCAGTGTGATATGTAGAGTTTTCATTGGCTCATTTTCAGAAGTAGATTACCAGGACTTTCTTCCCAGCCTACCCTAGTCTAGAAGCTCTACTAAAACCTGTTCACCATTGTAGAAACATGCAAGCATCAGCTGACAGATGAGTGGTGCCTGCACGTGAAGTTGATAGGCAAGGATTCCAACTTAGGTCTTTTGCAAGAAAGGCAGAATTCTACCACTGATCCATGACTTTGAAGCATAGAAAACACTAGATATGCATTAAACATGTGAATGGAGCTGCATTTCAAATAAGAATGCAATAAGAAAGACAATTTGGAGAGTATATAATTAGCCAAATTATAGAAAATGATTTTGAAATATGTGAGTCTTTAAATGAGTCGCCATTTGAGTCTGTAATGCTACTAATAGCAATCTTCTCTAAAAAATACTCATAGATACTAAAAATAAAATGCATACAAGACAAAGCTATTTTAAAAAGCAACCCACATGTCCACAAATAGGAAAAGTTAAATTCTGTGTGAAGTATCACATGATGGAGCACTGAAACAACACTTTCAAAAGATATTTAAGAATATTATGCAATTTTTTAGCACAATAGTAACTCTATTGTTTCTTTTTAACTATCAAAATGTTGCCCATATACTGTCAATTTATTATTTTTATTAGTGTACTAATTTTAGCAACATAAACTTAAATATTCCTCTTTTCTTATTAATTTTGTCTATTACATGTTGAAACACATCAACATATAGAATCAGATATTTCTTCAACTCAGGACAGCCTATGTATATTTTGATTTCTGGTTTTCTCATTTACTATTCTAATATTATTTTTTAAGGAAATTAGACTTTATGTTGGTTTTCTATTCTCTTACATCAATATCCATGATCTTTTATTGGATAGTTAGTATATTGGCTATTTTACCCTAGTTTCTTGGCTTGATGGACACATCATCAAAACTGAAATCAAGGTTTCAATTTTGTTAAAATGTCACTTCTGCATATGATTATTTCTCATGAAAGTTATATGATATACTCGCAACTTGATTCTTTTCTACGTTTTTCATAACACTTAGCTCCCTTTCTGTCCCCTTCCACACTTACGGCTGTCTTTTTTATAAAAAGTCACAGATCTTCTTGGTGGTATCTCAAGGTCTACTTGATTGAGCTCAACCTTAAGACATTTTCATTCTCTTAGATTCTAAAAGCTAGAGCTTGTTGAATTCTAGACCCTCACCAGCTGTTAAGTACTGCTAGCTTTCATTAGGTAGTATCACCGCTGTTGGATTGATGAGAGATATTCTTCAGTGACTGCTGAAATTCTGCATATGCAGATTATTTAATCTTTAAGTTATACACTTTATAATGCTTCTTAGTCAGAAACAGTAATTCTCAAACAAGTTTAACAAGTTTAAGTGACAGGATATGCTGTAGTGTAGCTTGTCCATTTCTGCTTTAAAATATCCTACATTACTGGAAGTTGTAGACTGTAAATGAAGAAAAACTCCACATCAGAACTGGAGAAAGATTTACGCAGGTGACACAATCTTGCTGAAAATGGAGAGAACTTGAAGGATTTACTGTTGAACATCAAAGACCACGGCCTTTGATATGGATTATACCTTAACATATAGAAAACAAAAATTCTTGCAACTGGACTAATAAGTAGCATCATGATAAGTGGAAAAAAATACTGAAATTGTCAAGAATTCCATTTTCCTTGGATCAACACCCTTGGAAGCAGCAAAGAAATCAAAGGATACATTTCACTGGGCAAGTTTGCTGCAAAAGATCTCTTTGCGGTGTCAAAAAAAAAAAAAAAGATGTCACTGTCACTCTAAGTACTAACATAGGTCTGACCCATGCCATGGTGTTTTCAGTCACCTCATATACATGGAAACGCTACATAATGAATAAGGAGGACCACTGAGAGTTTGGTGACAATGGCCACCTTATAAAGCATATGTTGCAAACTGATAGGACAGATGGATAGATTCTCTGCCATGCTTCTGTTACTTCCCCATGCCTCTTGGGTGAGTCTACAGGGAAAATGGTGAAATCCTTGAAATTTTTCTGTATCTTAGTATCTGACTCTGCTGTTCTTTCTCAAGGTTTCACTAATTCTTTGAGTTACAGGATTTTCTACTGAGATTCAAAATATCCTCAGTTAGTGTTCTTAGTTAATAACTGTACAACTATATATAAAGTGATTTTCAATTTATTCTTTCCTTCTCTTGTAATTGTTGTTTTATAGTTACCTGATGCCAAACTGGGGGAAAGGACCAAAGGACAAGGGTCCTAGAAGTTTGCAGCACAAGACTGTAACCAAAGGTCTAGGAAAGACAGGAGAAGAGTGGTAGGCGGGAGGGCCAGTGATGAGACAGGAAAGACAGTATTTCAGAAGAATCCCCACAGACTCTTTGCCTGTCACTGGAGACATATGAGCAAGTAACAAATTTGGGGAATAAAGTAATTTTTCTATTACGCTGTGCTTCTCTGCTGGAAATATGTCCTTGATATGATATCATATTATCATAACTTTAGTAGGTTTTTACATTGCTGTTGCAAATTTCTGTATTTTCATAACTATTATCCTGAAAAGATTAGCAAAATCCAATCCACACTTGGCTGCTAACAGTAAGTTTGAAGGCTGGAGTGTATCAGAGCCATTTTGGAAGAAAACCCACGTAATCTCCTTGTGAAAAGTTAGTCACTGGAAGCTCTGTAGAGCGCTGGTCCACTCTGATACTGAGACTGACAAAAATCAGTTCAATTCAACAAAGACTAGTTACTCAAAAACTAGTTACTCACTGATCATGCAGTATACTTCTTCAAATATTTGAAATGGAAGTCACCATTTTTCTTCAAATAAATACTATACATAAAAGTATCATTTTCACAGTATCTGAAACTTTCATCAATTAGAATTTAATTTGCATTAATTAAATTAGTGAATGTCAAAACTGATTGTCTCCAAAGCTATCTACATGTAATTAACTCTATCATTTGATATCAAAACTGCAATTTATTAGCTAGAATACAGAGCATTTCACGATTGTAATTCTGCTAGATAACAGAAAATGGGGTCTGTATATTCAGTCCTTGCTTTGAACATCCTTGTTTTAGAAGATTAAATCTCTGAAATGATTCAAATTTCATCTTAGATATTTAATTTCTTTTTTTCTTAAGTGATAAAATATACATAAGTAGTGTGGCTCAGGAGGTGATGAATGTCTTGGAAAAGATAATTCTTTGGAGAGTAAAGAAAGTTTATATTAATACTATGAACAGTGAAGAACACAGGGAAGGAAGAAATACAGCTATGTCTTATGACTTCCTGTGATCTTTATTAATATGAATGTTATAGCTATTATCAGAATTTGAAAATGATTTTGATGACTATCTGTCAATCATAGATTAAAAACTATTTTTATACTGGTGGTTACTAATCAGAGCTGTTTCTCAGGAGCATTTTAAATCCAGATTTCTTCATTACAACTAGTGGCAGAATGTCCAGACTT
Organism: Heterohyrax brucei; assembly: GCA_028571685.1. Lineage (NCBI taxonomy): Eukaryota > Metazoa > Chordata > Mammalia > Hyracoidea > Procaviidae > Heterohyrax > Heterohyrax brucei. The sequence continues at coordinate 49,046,524 of CM053155.1, forward strand.
GAGATGCAAGAATATATAATTTTTCCACAAGTGCCCAGGTATTTTTGTATTAAAATTTTAACTGGTACAATTTCTGCTACAAGAATAATTCCTGGCATAGTTAACGAAGTATTTAGGTGGTGAATGATTTAGCAGGGATTTTCCTTGCGTCTCCTGCTTCACTTACTGAGTCACCTATTCAGTAATCATCTCAATTGTTATATATGATGTTGCATATTAAGTTAGTCTGTTTGTAAGTCTTGTCTTTAAGCGGTACCTTTTAAAGTAATCTGTTAACTTTCTGTTTCTATTCTCTTTTTTGTAGTGAGATGTCCTCTCATTTTTCATACTCTATATGGAGAGAGCATTGGTAATTCAATGTTTAATAATACAATCCCTTTGGGAGTTTCTTCTCTCAAGCATTAGGAAAACTCAAGGATGGATACTATAAATACATATTTTGTGGGCAAAAATTATGTAAAATGGTGCTGTATGTTAAAGGAATAACATTAGGATTCACTTTGGCCAAGTCTTACCAGCTACCCTCTCCAAGTATTTCTTCGTAGTAGATATGTGCATAGAGCCCTCTAAGATAAATGAAGATACAGTAGTACGTTATGCATAAATTTTGGTCTCCAAAGCAGACTGCAGACTCCTATTAAACTAGGTTATGGTGTGTAAATATTGTAATACAGAAAGCTTAGAGCCACTATGACCAGCTGCTTTTTTTCCCCATTTCCATCTCACAAAAGTTCACTGTGCTGTTACTCAGGAAAGGTCAATTTCAAGAGATAAAAGGAAAATAATAGAAAACCGCTTATTCTAGCTAATAGACTAGAGGATACTTGGCTGTCTGTCTCAGGACTTGCATTTTTGAGGTGATAGGAAGCAGACTCCAGGTTATTCTCTCATCTTATCTCAAATGTGAGTAATTGAGAAACTTTCTGTTTCTCAATTCAAGCCACTGTGATTTGTCCTAGAGACAACTATATAGCAGCGTCTTAGCCTCTCTCAACTTTCTGTTTTAACTTACAGTTAACACTTTTCTTTAAATCATTCTCAGATTGTGCATTTACCTGCTCAATACTTTTCAATAGTTTGTTATTTGAAAAATACATATAAATAAATAAAAACATCTGAAGTTGTAAGAGTTCTTTACCTGGTATGACCTCTGACCGTCTCTCCAAATCTATTTCCCATTGACTTCCTCTGCTCAAGTCATGCTGGGATTCTGGTTATTTCTCAAACTCACCCCTTAAATGCTCTTATCTCAGATCCTTGTTGTTGGTTTCTGTTGAGTCAATTTTGGCTGATGATCACCCCATGTTTGCAAAAGAGGGCTGCTGCATTTTCCAGGCTATAACTTTTTGTAAACAGGTCACTAGATCTATCTTCCAAGGCACCTCTAGATGGGTTTAAGTGATCAAACATGCAGCTAGTAATCAAGTCCTTAACTGCTGACACCAGCCAGGGACTCCTCTTGGGAACTTAGTGCCTACTACTGCTATAGCCTGAAATTCCCACTACCCCTAAGTTCACCTCTCACACTTTTAACTTTCTTAAGGATTTTGCTCAAATATTACTTCCTCAGAGAAGCTTACTCTAGTCAGAGTAACCTCAACTCTCTGATTGCCACCTCTTCTCAATCTCTTTCTATCCATTTCCCTATATTGCTAGATTAAGTTTATTACTATACAAAATAATAATATTTTTAATTGGTGTATTTGTTTTTTAATAATCTTACAAGAAATTGTTTAAATCCCATGATAGCATCAACTTTAATTTTTATGTTATTCACTATAATGTTTCTAATGACTAGAATAAACCTTGCAAAACTTTCAAGATTAAAAATATTTGTTGAATGATTGATCCAGCTGTCTAGAAAGATACTGATACTAAGCAGTTGTCTCCTCTGGTAATAGTTTCCTTTTTCTTTATGCTGAGGGTGCTCTGTTTAGGTCTTATTTCTTGGACATTAGTTAAGGGAAATGGGAAAACGGTGGGAATAAGGTACCACCAATATAAAAGTAGCTGGATTTCCTAGGACTTACTGAATGTTAATACTGTAAAAAATGTAGCAAGCCCCTTGTCTCCCCCACCCACACCCCCAAAAATGCTAAGAAAAAAAAATTGAGTGGATTTTCAGAAAATCATTTTTGTGGTTTTGAGAAAGTAACATAGTAAGTCACATGTGCTAAATGAGGTTTTAATCATTGTGATTTAGCTTTGTGTTATGGCCAGCACACAATATCAAGGCAGAGCCCCAGCTGGTGTTGAAAGTTGAAAACGTTTTTTATTCACATAACACAGTTTTCTGAGAGGAGGTGAGCTCCCAAGCAGGTCTTTAAAATGGCTTTACAGAAGAGAGAAGAATATAGACGTAAGATTTTTTATGGTGATTAAAAGATGGAGCCACATCACAGTGTTTGCGCGGAAAGTGTTCTGCAAGATTTGAATCTCCCAGCAGCGCCAATGGAGGGAGCCATGGGCTTTCTTACCAACTTGCCCAGGTGTGGGGTGCAAGGAAAGGGGAGAGGGTCAGATAAAACCCCTCAGCAGTCAGACATCAAAATAATAATGTCAGCTTCTTCATTACACTTTAGTTTATGAATGATATTCTTCATTGCAGTATTGATCTAGAATTAATCTTTTGTGTTTCGAGATGGTTTTATTTCCTCCTTTTTCTCTTTAATTTTTTCATACTATTTTCCGTATACTTTGAGATTGTTTTATGCACACGCACACACACACACAAAAAACTGTATAACAATTATAAAGGAAGCCTGGTTTCTCAGTGGTTAGACTTCTGGCTGCTAACCAAAAGGCTGGCAGCTTAAATCCACTATCCACTCCTTGGAAACCCTATGAGGCAATCCTGCTCTGTCTTACACGGTCTCTATGAGTCAGAATCTACTTGATGGCAACTGGTTCACTTTTTTAGTCTGTTTGTGTGTGTGTATTTAACTATTGCTTACACAGTGTCATTCAATATATATAAACAAAAATAATGTATTATTTTATACATATACCAAGTGATGAAACGATTCACAAATGTTTATGATTTTTTTCCAGGAATCTTTATTTTAGAGTCTTTTTTCTCTATGCAGAAACCCTGGTTATATAGTGGTTAATGCTAGGTTGCTAACCAAAATTTTGCAAGTTCAAATCTGCCAGGTACTCCTTGGAAACACTATGCGGCAGTTCTTCTCTGTCTGTAGCATTTCTGTGAGTCAGAATCAACTTGTAGGGTTTTTTTTTAACTATTTTATTTGGTTTCTTCATTATGCGTTGTAGGACAAATTACATTATTTTGAATTTATTATTATTTTTTAATTATGGTATTTAATGGGGGCATTACATTGGCTATTATTTTGCCTCTCTTATTTACAAATTTAAAGTCAGCCATTGCAATTCATTTTTTTAAGAGCCTTTAAAATTTTAATTGCAGTCTCATTAGATTGTATATTAATTTTGGATGACTTGATATCTTTACAGTATTTAATGGCTGATTCCAGAAATACAGTATATCTTCTCACTTAGATTTTTTCTGATATCTTTAAAAGCAACTGTGTTAGTTGTGTTACTAGATAGCTTGCTCAGTTCTTTCAAGATTTCTGACAGGATCTAATTTGTTATTGCTGATATATGGACAAACTAACGATTCAAATTAATATTCTGTTTGATTTCATTATCAAACCCCTACAAGTTTGTATACACTGTGATTTGATTTGATTCTCTTAAAGTTTCAAGTTAGACAAGCTACATATGGTACCAGTTTTGAGTTTTTTTCTAAAAATATGGTTCTCTTTGTCTCTCTCTCTCTGTCTCTTTTTATTTGTTCCTCTTTCAGCATTGATTAGGAACTCATGTGAAAAGTGGAATAACCAGGTAAGAATGAGCATCCTTGTTTTACTCCTGACGCTAGCAGAGTTTCTTCTACTGTGACTGATTGTACTTCTTTATAGCTTTAGGGTGGATAATTGGATTTATAGTAAAAAACTTTTCTCCTCTCTTTATATTATTGATTTTTTTAATGGACTAAAGATTTCATTTTACCAAATTTTGTTATTGTTTTTTGCATTTTTAAATGATGTAGTGGTGTAATTTTGTCATTAATATGCATAATTAAATGAATTTTTAATGTTTCATTGTGAAGTAATTCTACTGGGCCAGGTACTATTACTTTTCAGATAATAATGTATTCTACTTAGCCAAGCCAAGTGCCGTCGAGTCAGATTCTACTTAGGATTTTTAAAAATCCATTTCATATAATAAGTTTACAGTTTACAGATAGCCAAAGCCAGCCAAGTACCAAGTTTAGAGATAGACTGAGTATAAATCAAAATCCAGTCAGGATACAGAAAACATAGTAGTTAGTTATCTGAACAGAGGAAATTTCATACAAAGAATTGTTATCTAGTAAAACGTACTCAGCTACTAAAAGGAATAAAAGGAGACTCTTAAGAGATTCTGAAGTAACAAGTGCAAAAGAACAAGTACTTTCTGTATTGTGGTGAAGGGTACACAACAAAGGAACTAAAGAGAAGCAGATTCACAAATGATACAACAGTATTCTAATTTTTCATAAGTGTTTATCAGCTGCTGCTGCTTTCCAAAAGTATCATATGCAGAGTTACTCATGAATACAGAAATGCATTTTATTTCTGACAAAGTACACATAATTCTGGATTTGTAATTTAGAAAGTACATGTAATTTTAGAAATGTGACTCTTATCTGCTCCAACATTATAAGATATAAGAATTCATATCTTGAACTGATTCACTTTCTTCTCACAGTAGCTTATGAAGGATTATTAGAATCTTTCACTGTAGGTCTCTTTCCTAACGGCACAAATAACAATCACATTTCGTTTTAAGTCATCTATGTCAAGCTAATGTAGCAAACCCATTGTTGCTGAGTTGGTTTCAACTCGTAGTGACCCTACAGGACAGAGGAGAACGGTCCCAAAGATTTTCCAAGGCAGTAAATTTTTGCAGAAGCAAACTGCCATGTCGTTCACTCTTGGAGAAGCTATTGGATTCAACAGGCTGAGCTTTCTGTTTATGGCCGCTATTTTAACCACTGTGTAACCAGGGGATTTTGCAAACTCATTTAGGTTACTTTCAATTTTTCCAGTTCAGAAATAATTTATAGTTGCAAATGTTTAATGTAAATTTTCAAGGACCTCAATTTTTCAAATAAAAAAAAGGGGGGGGAGCTCTGTTTATATGTCATTTGTTGATTTCTTTCCTTTTTAGTGGGACAAAGTAAACAGATGGAATTGATTCATATGATTTAAACAATATGTGCGAGTTGCTTTAGAATCCCTGGTGGCACAGTGGTTAAAAGCTTGGCTGCTAACCAACCATCAGTGATTCCAACCTACCAGCTGCTCCATGGGAGAAAGACATGGCAGTCTGCTTTGGTAAAAGATTACAGTCTTAGATACCATCTATGGCAGTTCTCCTCTGTCCTGTAGGGTTGCTATGACTCAAAATCAAACTCAGTGGCAATGATGAGTTGCACTCTTATTTTGTTTTTTTAAAAAATCTGTTGTTTCATATACTGTTATATACACATTCGATACAATGAGTAAAGAAACTATAGATTAAATTAAACCATTTATAGCCTGCATTTGTGAAGCCATGTTTAAATCCTCATAGAAATTAGAACTTAGAATAGCTTGACCCACTAAAACCCACTGCCATCAAGTAAGTTCTGACTAATAGTGACCATATAGGACAGAGTACAACTGCTCCATAAAGTTTCCAAGGAGTGCCTGGCGGATTCACATCGCCAGTCTTTTAGTTAGCAGATGTAGCACTGACCCACGTTTATGCACTACACCACCACGGTTTCCAGAATATCATGACAGAAGCATGAAATTATTTCAATGTCAGACTTGACATACAGGGACTATTCGCTTGATGTTTTTAGAATGTTGTAGCATAATGACATTATCCCAAAATTTAGCTTTGTTAGCCTATGATAACAGACACGTTAAAGAATAGAAACATTTCAGCACAGGCACAACTCAGAGGTACTGGGGCTTCAGTGTCAGGTCACTACAATGGCACGAGTATCTCAGTGAAGTGAATCACAAGAAGTTTTCTGCTATTTTGTATTCTATTAATTGTGCAATAGCATCAGATCTAAGATAAAAATTGTATATAACTTAATTAAAAATACTTTATTTTTAAAAAACGCACACTGTTGTCTTGGCCTTGAGCAAAATGAAATCATTTTCCTGATGGAGGGTTTTGCCTCCGTGCTGATGGCTGCTGACTGATCAGGTGCTTGTTACTGAAGGTTGAAGTCACTGTGTCTCCTTAAAATTGAAGAAGTCTACCTAAAATAAGACAATGGTGCAGTTTGCTGCAGCAATTCACTCTTTTCTCTGCAGCCTGCAATGCTGATTGATAGCATTTCACTGACAGCAGAACTTCTTTCGAAATTGGAGTCTGTTCTCTCAAACTGGCACTACTTTATCCACTAAGTATATCTAGTGTTCTAAATTCATTGTCATCGTTTTGACAGTGTGCAGAGCCTCATTACCAAGAGTACATTCTATTTCAAAAAACACTTTCTTTCCTCATCCGTAACAAAAAGCTCCTCATCTGGTGAAGTTTTATCATGAGATTGCAGCAACTCAGTCATATCTTCAGACTTTGTTTCTAATTCTAGTTCTTTTGCTATTTCCACCACATTTGCAGTAATCCCTGTACTGAAGTCTTGAATGCTTCAAAGCTATCCTTGAGAGTTGGAACCAAGTTCTTCCCTACTGTGAGACACTAATGTTCTTACTGGCACCAGAAGTGGTGAATCTTTTCCAGAAGGTTTTCAATTTACTTTACTCAGATCCATCAGAGAAAACACTATCTATGCTATCTATAGCCCTACCAAATGTGTTTCTTAAATATATCTCACAGTCAGAATTACTTCTTGAACCACGGGCTGCAAAATGGATGTTATATTGGGAGGTATGAAAATAGCATTAATCTCCTTGTATACCTCCATCAGAGCTTTGGGGTGACAAGCTACATTGTCAATGAGCAGTCACATTTTGAAAAGTTGTGTGTGTGTGTGTGTGTGTGTGTGTGTGTGTGTGTGTGTGTGTGTGTGTGTGTGTGTGTGAGCAAGTGTTCTCAAAATTTGGCTTAAAACATTCAGCAACCCATGTTGTAAACAGATGTACTACCATCCAGACTTTGCTGTTCCATTTACAGAGCACAGGCAGAGAAGCTTAATAATTCTTAAGGACTCCAGAATTTTTGCAATGGTAAATGAGCACTGGCTTCAAATTTAAAGTTGCTGGCTACAGAGGCCCCTGACAAGAGAGTGAGCCAGTTCTCTGCAGTTTTGAAGTCAGACCCTGACTTCTTTCAACCTATGAAAATCTTAGATGGCACCTTCTTCCAAGGAATTGAAAATCAGTTGTTTAGTACAGCCACTTTCATCAATTACCATAGTTAGTTCTCCTGGATAGCTTGCTTCAGTTCCTGCATCAGCACTTGAAGCTTCACCTTGCACTTTCAGTTATAGGGACATCTTCTTACATTAAAGCTCATGAACCTGCCTTTACTAGCTTTAAACTTCTCTTCTAGTTTCCTCATCTTTTCCAGTCTCCACAAAATTGAAGAGAGTTAGGGCCTTGCTCTGGATTAGGCTTTGGCTTAAGGACGCATTGTGACTAATTTGGTCTTCTCTCCAGACCACTAAACTTTTCTACGTGTCAGCAATGAGCCTGTCTTGCTTTCTTATCATTCGTATGTTCACTGGAGTAGCACTTTTAATTTCCTTCAGTACTGTTTCCTTTGCATTCAGAACTTAGCTAATGGGTCTGTGCAAGAGGCCTGGCTTCCAGCGTATCTCACCTTGTGTCATGACTTTGTCTCTGACCTTCATCATTTCTAGCTTTTGACTGAAAGAGACAACTGTGCATCACTTGAACACTTAGAGGACACTGAGAGTTTTAAGTCGTCTAATTTCTAGATTGTCATGTTTCAGGGGATAGTAGACCCAAGGAGAGGTAGGGAAACAAGAGAATGGACAGTCTGTGGAGCAATCAGAAGACACAGGGTTTAGACAGTATATTTTGCATGTCATATTGGCATGATTCATGACACTCTAAAGCAGTTACAATAGTAATACCGAAGATGACTGATCATTGATTACCATAACAGATATGATAATAATAAAAAAGTTTGACATATTGTAGAATTAGCAAAGTGTGGCACAGGGCTACAAAGCAAGCGCATGCATTGAAAAATGGTGCCAGAAGACTTGCTAGATGAAGGACTGCCACAGGCCCTGGATTTGTGAAAACACAGTATCCATGAAACACAATAAAACACAATATGCCTATATAAATACGGGCGTTGTGAGTATAATAATAGAAAATGTTTTTCTGTATGTTTTCATCTTACAGCATTATGAAAAAATTACCAGTGCTCACTTTTAGCTTAAGGCTAGACTCCAGTCCTAACACTGATTTAATTTGGAGGTATGTAAGGAAAATGACACTGGTGATGGCTGCTAACCAAAAGGTCAGCAGTTCAAATCCAGCAGGCCCTCTTTGGAAACTAAGAGAGAGTTTTATTTCAACCTATAGGGTTGTTAAGAGTTAGAATTGACTCAACAGCAACAGGTTTTGTTTTTAAGGACAATGAATGGTGTTTATGTGTGTGTGTGTGCAAACAAATGTGTGTGTGTGCACATTAGTAGAACAGCAAGGTAGTCAAGTTGAAAAATGACTGAATTAGAAATTGCATGATTCCTGTAGTACGGATGGTATTGTTGGGTTTGGGGGCATGTTTCTGTGGACATTCTCTGCAAAACTCTAGAGGGCATATTTTCATCAAGTACACTGCTTCCGCAGCCTTTGGCAGTATCCATATAATAAGAAACAGTGTTTACTGCCTAGACTACAGGTGAATTATAGGTAGTCACTATATTGCTTAAAATCTTGGTATTTTTGTTTTTGTTACACTGACTATTATCTTTAGAAATACATCACAAAGCTTTTCTTCTGAGTCCCTCTAAATAGATTAGAGTCACTAATCTTTCAGTTAATAGCTGAGAGCTTAACCATTTGTATTACCTGTGGACTGTTAATAAAATGCAAATGCCTTATTTTGATGAGAGTGCAAAGACAAAACAAAATTAACAATAGACCAAAGTGTTTTGAAGTAAACCTGAAGTATCAATCCTTCACAAACATTAAGGTACAATAAAATATCCTGTATAATGAAATGCATCAGGAAACCTGGAAACAGACATTAACTAGAGCACCAAAGCACAAAAAATAAAACAAAACCAAACAAACAAAAACCACATTGTCATTGAGTGGATTCGAACTCATAGCAACCCTATAGGACAGAGTAGAACTGCCCCATACACTTTCCAAGGAGCCCCTCGCTGATTCAAACTACCAACATTTTGGTTACTAGATGTAGCATTTAACCATTACAACACCAAGATTTCCTTACATTCCACAGGACATTATAAATTTTATAGATTTTTGTTCCCCATAAACAATAGAACACCTAAAAACAGATGAACAAGAGAGGCAAAAGGCAAAAACAGGGAATTATATGTGTGTGTATTTAAATATTTACACTTTATATGATTCCTAAAGATTTGAGGTTAATCATACATGCCTTCATGAGTAAAACCCACAACAACATATTCCATAGAGTCAATTTCAATTCATAGCAACCCTTTAGGAAACAATATAACTGCCCCCTAGGATTTCCAAGGAGCAGCTAGTAGGTTCGAACTGCAGACTTTCTGGTTTAGCAGACAGCTGTCTCTATACCACCAAGAAATCTTTTGTGAATAAAGGCCTAAGCGAATGCAGGGGTATGAGCAGAATTGCACAGTAGAAGGCAAGTGTAGGTGGACATGAAAGGATATCACTGCAAATGAAAGTAAATGTCCTAACAAAAGCAGATACATAATTTTGTAAGTTCATTTATTATCTATATCTTAGACTGTGAATCTGGAAAGTTCTAAATATAACCTTTAAAAAGAAATCTATCTGTTAAGTAAGGATTAGCTTGGCAAAAATACAGGATAGTGTTGAACAGCATTTCAGAGAGAGCTACTACAAGTTCAGATCCCAACGGTGGGAGCAAATGTGAGCAGTGTGAGGAACAGTGGCCAGCCAGCATGACCGAAGCTCAGAGAACACAGGTGGTCAATGAGGAAGCCAGAAGGATGGCCAGGCACCAAGACACACAAACAAGTGATTCTTATTAATAAGCTTGGCATTTAACTTAAAAACAATCAGAAAATCACTGAAGGTTTTAAATCATAAGGCTGACCAGTAATTTTGGGGAGAAAGGTAGAATGACATGTAAAGTTTCTCATTTTGAGCAGATTGCTATGGATACACTACAGAGAATTGGACTGGAAAATGAGAGTACTCTGTGGAGGCATACTGGTTAGCTGTCTTTTCTAAACATCGTACCTTAAGCTGGGGATGTATTGATAGGTTAGTGATATAAGAATTCAAAAGTTATGAAGTTGCTAACAATGGAAATACTTGACACTGGATCACTATGTAGGGGTTAAGACAAATGAAGACACCAAGATTCCTGAGTCATGTAACTACAAGTTTGGTCGTATGTTTCCTCGGATAAGAAATACTGGAAAATGATCAAGTTTTGAATGGGGAAGGAGGAGATAGATACTGTAACAGATTTGGACTCGCAGACGTTGAGGAATTTTTGGAATAGACAATCAGAAATATTTATGTGAATATAGGGTCAAAGAAAATTTGGGGCAAGGGATACGAATTTGGCAATCATTGGAATATAGATGGTTAGCGAGGATCCCCGATGGCACAGCAGGTAAGAGCTTAACTGTTCACCTAAACATCAGCAGTTCAATTCTATTAGCTGCTTCTCAGACACTTTATGGACCAGTTCTACTCTGTCCTATAAGGGGAGTAAACTCTATTGGGCAGTTCTACTCTGTCACATGGATCTCTACGAATCAGAATCTCCATGAAAGCACACAACAATACCAGCAATGTATGGTTAATGGTAGGAGCCCTAGTGGTGGAATGGCTAAGCTCTTGCCTGCTAACCAAAAGTTTGGGGATGTGAACTCACCCAGCAGCTCTACGGGAGAAAGGCCTGGCAATATACTTCCATAAAGATTACCACAGTTCTGCTCTGTCATGTACACTTGCTGTAAGTTGAAATCAGTTCAGTGGTAGCCAACAACTAAAATAACAAGACTTAGTGAAGCACTGATTTAAATGAAGTGATTTATAGAAGGAGAGCAGAAAGGAAAAGATAGCCTAGGATTGAGTCTCAAAGTACCCCAATTTTTTAATGGTTAATTAATGGGTAGAGGGGAGTCCTTCAACATAGCAAACAGTTAGCACATTTGGCTGCTAACAAAAAGTCCAACAACATCCCGGAAGAAAGTCCTGGTGATTGGCTTCTAAAAAATCACATTGGCTTAACGCTGTGGAGCACAGTCCTACTGTGATGCATAGGAGATTATCATGAGTCGGAATCCACTGGACAGCAGATGATGGATTGTTGGTTAATGAATAAAGGAGGATGAGCCTACAGTGGTGGGGAGACGTGGCTAGAAGGAAAATTTGGATGCCAAGTGAAGGGAGAGTTTTAATAAGGATTGAGTGGTTTGGTAACGTCAGACAGTGCTTAGAAGCACTTACGATAAGGATTGAAGCAGGTTTCCTGATTTCTGACTCAACCCAAAACATTTCATCGTACTGATGATGGAAGTTTGTTATCTGTCTAATGTAACTGGTGACTCAGAACTAGAAACAAACAAGAGCTGAACAACTATAGGAGATTATTGGTCTCCTGAATACAATTAAAATGAATATTATGTCTACACTGTTACTCTTTTTCCAGAATTCCCTGAAGCAAACTTACTGCGTGCATTTGTATGTCTAGAATTATATCTAGAATTTACATGTTCATTAAAATGTAAAAGCATTAGGAGAGGTATTAACTTATTATTTATAAAAAGGGCTGATTAGTAATCAGAATCATTTTCATGGAAATGACAATGGATGCATATTAGGTCCTAAGACAGATGAAATATGCCAAAGCAAATCAGTTCAGGTGAATTGTTCCTTCATCAATGCCTGCTTTGAATGCAGAGTTTACATCTTTGTTATCTCAGAAGCAGAATAAAATTATAAAATGTAAAGATGAGTTGTAAGAGAAATAGGACAATAAGTGGGCACATTATGCATTTTCTTCAGTAAAAGCCTTTTTTTATGTATATAAGTCAGATGATAATGCCGTAGTAAAATTTTCCAGGCCACAAGGAGACTTTCCGTACTTTATCTTAACTGCATCAATATTTGAAGATGATAAAACATCCTCTTATCATAAAAGTGAATAGGAAACAATTGTTTTGGTAATACATCAATGCCATCTTTATATGGCTCTTTGCAAGAAATATGTTATATTTATTTTAGTAAACTTACTAGTTTTAATATGAGAACATTAGAACTAGGTGGAAAATAGTCACTTTCAGAGATTTGTTTACATACCTTTGATGGATATTGGGATCAGAACATAAAATAATTATATTATGAATGTTTTCTTGTTTATGAGCCAAAGTGGTTGGGATGACCCAGTTAAAGTTTCATTAAGAACACATTGTGTTCATAGAAGATGTATATATAAAATAAAACATACCATAACACAACAGACTAGAAACTTATAGATGTCTGTCCACAAATCACTACTGAGGTCAATGCCTTGGAAATGAATGGATTGGACTCAGTGACAGAGTGACCACTTTATGTGCACTTTATGTGTGCACTTTATGATTCTGTGCATCTATAGAATGCCATCCTACTGGATGCTCACTAGAGGGGAATGGAGAGGGTGGAGGGGGGATGGGAGATTGTTAAGAAGATGTGACATGTATGGAACAGAAAGGAGGAGCGTGCCAGTCAGGGAGAGTGGCAGGCGCTCCACATGGGTGGGCATGCGAGTTCAAACTGGATTGTACCTTTTCACTCAATCACAATAAATAAATTAGAAAGGAAGAAATTGCACTAGTTGGCTCCTTACGAACTCAGCCCTATTCCTAAGCTAACTTCTTACCCTCAGATCTTATTTCTTTTCCTAATACCCAAAGTTTCATTCACCTTTTGGAAAAAAAAAAGAAAGAATCCTGTATCCCAAATCCAAATGAAGCATTCTTCTCCCAGAATATCCTTCCTAAATCTGACTAACAGCTGGAAAAAGAGAACACATTTTAACAGGACAGCTAATGATTCAGGGAAACCCTGGTGGCATAGAGGTTAAGAGCTACAGCTGGTAACCCAAAGGTCAGCAGTTGAAATCCACCAGGCATTTCTTGAAAACCTCATGAGGCAGTTCTATTCTTGGTGCTAACGATCTTTCCCAACACCCTAAGTCCACATATATTGTAATGCAGTACTTCTTTTAGAGTTTCTCTCCAGTGCGGTTTCAGGCATCTGAGTTCTCACACCTTTCTGGTTTCCAAGATGAGAAGCTTTGAGTTATGTTTTTTCTCCTTCACACATGTGCACATGCAAGCACACACACACACACACACACACACACTACCCATACTCTAGCCACTGCAGCCCTTTTTCTAGTGCCCAGATTGGAATTTTGCAGCTACTGAGTTTTTTCCCTCTCGCTTGTATAAACACAGTCTTCCTCAATGAAAACTGTAAATTTTCAGAAGCAGTACCAACCCAAACCCATATGAAGAAGAAAATAGTTTTCTATCTCATACTTTAAAGCATCTGCTGAAAGGATACAGTGCTTACTCAGTGGTGCCTGGCTGCCATCAGTGTCTGCCCTGACAGGGAACACAACAGGCAGTTCCCAAGCAGATGGAGAAAAGTGTAGAGCAGAACTCAAATTCACACCAAAAGACCAGACTTATAGTCTGACTGAGACCGGAGGAACCCCTGGAGCCAGCCCCCAGAACTAAAATCATTCCCCAAGCCCACACTTCAGACAGGGATTTGACTAGACCGTAAAACATAAAATAATACTTGAGAAGGGTGCTTCTTAATTCAAACAGATGCCAAGGTCAAATAGGCAGTTCCTGTCCAAAGGTGGGATGAAGAGGCAGGAAGGGCCAGAAACTGGTTGAATGGAGATCAGAAAACCCGGGGTAGTGCAGGGAAAGTGAACCGTCACATTGACAGGGATTTTAACTAATATCATATGACAATATGTGTATAATTTTTTATATGAAAAATTAGCTTGGGCTGTAAATTTTCACCTAAAGCACAATTAAAAAAAAAAAAAAGTTACAGTGCTTCACAATAGCATGTGCAACATTAGTTCACTTGGTCCACTCCTGAGTTTCAAATGAGGATTTTTAGAATCTAAGAGAAATAAGAATGAGACACATTGCTGAGACATAGCATACTTTAGCTACATTGACAATTACTTCTAAAAAAGAAATATTTCGATACTTCTTAGCCAGGTGCCTGAGTATGTTTAAGTTCTGGTGATAGGGTTGATCACAGGCTCCACATTCTCCAACATTTTAGAATTTTTTCCAGGCTCTGTAGGGCAAAATGGAAGCACTGGTTGTGCAGTGTTTAAATGCTACAGCTGCTAACCGAGAGGTTGGTAGTTCAAATCCACCAGACTCTCCTTGAAAACTCAATGGGGCAGTTGTGCTCTGTCCTATAGGGTCACTACGAGTTGCAATCAACTTGACAGCAATAGTTTTTCAGTACAGGGCAAAATGATATTTCAGTAGGAAATTCTCAAGAGAGAATATGAGTTTAAGTTGTAATTCCATTCCTGTCACCATATCACTTGTCAATCCCTATATATCTGTAGAATTGATTTGTCCATTTTTTTAGCCATTAATTGTTCTTTTGCTCATTAAAAAAAAAATATGTACTGCTTATAGGTTTGTTTATAAATGAGTAAGTTGGAACATATCATTTCCCAGCTCATTTTTTTATTCTTTTGATATAATTTGCACAGACTCATTAATGCATTTGGCTACTTTTAAGTAGTTAGCAAAAAGCACAGGTTTAGGCCCTACCTTTTTTTTTAACACTCTTCTGTTAGCTGGCTTTTGTTTTCTCCTAAACACAATAATGCTGCCAGTTTCCAAAAACAGAACCTCATTCCTCCTTCGGTCCTAGCATTTGAATCCTCGTCGTAAGTAGTTTAAGCTGCAGATAATAGCAGCATGGTTATATTTCCAGTGCTTTCTGCTCATCTGCCATATCAACACAAATGAGATAATAGTGTTCAGCGCTTCCCAAACAATTTTGCTTAGGCAGATGGCAGGCTGGTAGCATGAAATTGACCCATGCCAATTCCAAAAACAACAATTCTCAGTAGGTCAGTTAGTCTGCGATGGAGTCCAACAATCTACATTTTTTAAAGGTGATTCTGAAGCTGAACCAAATTTGTCACCAACTCTCTCTACTTACTTCTGTTTGCATGGAGAAGATTGTGCCACTGTAAGTTGCTTCCACATTTAATATCTGTGCACACATTTAATATCTGTGCACACAAATTCCAAGCTTTTTTGTCCACTATCTGTGGGATCTTGGCCAAGGTATTATAACATCATAGTGTTTCACTTTCTCCATTAATAGAAGTTCTTTGAGAATTAAATGAGTTAAATACACATAAAACACTTAGTACAGTGTCTGACACATAGCAAAATGCTGTTTATGGTCATTTAATTGTTATCTATTTTATTCAGTCATCAGACTTAACAAAGAGCCTATACAACATCAGGGATGGCTCTTGAAGGTGCTGGAGATGTATGTGAAATCATCTCTCTCTGACACTGTCCCTAGGAGTACAGCGTGGAAAGCAGATGTATAAATAAATAATTAAACTTAATCCATTTAAAACTAAAAGGAAATTAAGGATAAGGAACTCAGGGTGCACTGGAAGAAAGTTATACTGGATCCTTTCAGATAGGTAGTGGGAGATCAGTCATGTCTCTACCGAAGATACAACTGTACTACATCTTTGTTATTGATAGGGATTTAAACGCCATCAAGGGATGGCACTGATGTGAACCATATTTAGAGACATGAGAGTCTCTCACAGAACTGCTAGGGTTTCAATAATCTGGAGTTGAGGGCACAGAAGGCTTAAACAGGAATTGAAAGAAAAGCAGGCTTACATCATGCTCAAACATGAACAATCATCTAAATTCACCTGTAATAAAAAACTGTAATTTTACATCTTTCCTTTTCCTTAGACGTGTACTTTTAAACATAAATCCCTTCAAAGCCCTTCACAGTTTAGATCAGTTTAGAAATTATTACCTAAGTCAGATTGTACATAGGAGTTCAGATCTTTCTTTGAAAATTAGAAGTCTTTGAATAAGTGTTCACACCGAGAATTTTCGTGACCTGATTTACTTTTAGAAAGTTTACATTGCTGTGGCAGTAGGGATAATAGATTTTAGAGGATTAACAAGAGTTGGAGGTGGGGGGAAATGGGGAGGGAAGAGAATAGTTGTGAAGCTATCCAACAGCCAAGCAGGACATTATAGTAGATGAAATATGATGAATGCGGTCAGACAGGAGGAAGAATGAATTATGACCATTAGCTTTATACACTGTGTGATTAGCTGTACGATGATGCAATTCAGTAACACGAGAAAACTTATTTTTCCATTTTTTTTCTAAGTTAAAAATCACATAATGACTACGTGCCAGGCACTCCATGGAACAGATAAAATTTTAGCAGAAAAATAACAAACTTTATTTTATGTATGTTAAACACTTTTGGGATATTTGCATGGAGATTTCTGAGAGTACATGGTAGGTAAAAGCAAAGGACTAAAGTTTATTGATCAGTGACTAGTTGCTAACTATGAGGTCACTTACACTATAGAAGGCACACTGTCTAAGAGAGTTTGCACACATCTGTTACAGAAGTAGTGGAAAACCAGAGCATCCTCTGGATGAAGATTCTGGAATCAGTCATCTATAATTTATGTGTACTGAATTTTGAGAGTTTAGCAAAAGAGCTCAAAGGAAGCAGAGAAAAAATGGTTATAAGGGAGACGAGCCAAGAAAGTCAGATATTAAGGATATAAAACCAAAATGTCAGTAAAAAGGAGTTGTAATACCACACTCTAGCATTCTAAAAAGTAATAATGTCTTAAGAGACTGCTGATGTCCATTACTAAGCACTTTCTGCCACAAGCTAGAGAAAAAGCTGAAACTGCAGTGAATTTAAGTAAAGCTTGAAAGTCTGGAAGAGCAGAGAGACAGTATAACAGTTCTGATAAATAAAGCTGGTCTTGAAGGCAATCAGAATGCTAGGGCAACATCTAGAGGGGAACGTTTACGCTGTTTTCACAGGAAAGACTTGTACATGTTTATATATTGAGATAAGTTTTTGTAAAGGGAGATATGGGAGACAGGAAGGAATAGATACCTGCTGAGGCAAAGTTCTGAGGGGAGAGGATCCGAAGCAGAAGTAGAGGGATTAGATTCTACAAGGAGGAATATATTGTGCTTGTTTGCACATATGCCCAAGCGCATGTGACTGAATATAGATGATGTCATTCCTGCTTGACAGCCTCCGTTGTCTTTATGGGAAATGCTGGTGGCATAGCCTTAAGAACTACAGCTGCTAACCAAAAGGTTGAATGTTCAAATCCATGAGACGCTCCTTGGAAACTCTATGGGGCAGTTCTACTCTGTCTGTAGAGTTTCTATGAGTCAAAATCAACTTGACAGCAGAGGCTTTGGTTTTTGTTTATTACCTTTGTGCAGTAGATAAGAGTGCATATAATGACAGTTTAAAAGTTGGGAGAAATCTGAGTATCCTCATGTGGTAGAAAAAAAAAATGCTTGGCAGTTCTTCCAATAGAATACGAAAATATGAATTCAAAGTCAATTCAAGTCAGCATCATTCCTCCTTTTCTTGGCAATGCACAGCAGTTCATGCAAAAGACTCTGTGGAGGAATCCTTAGGCTGATTCTGTAGTTTGAAGCTTCATTTTCAATGTGATTAAGTGGAAAGTCAATAAGGTGGGGAAATAAGCATAGAGATGTTAGACTAGTTAACACAACATGGAAGGAACCAGGACAGAAGAAAGAATAAATCTGAGTTTTTTTTTTTTTTGATTGTTTATTTGCTTTCTCAGACCTCTTAGCAGATGGGAGTGGAGAGTGTGGAGAAGGGACAGGAGACTGTTGAGAAGATATGACAAGTATAGAACGGAAAAGAGAGGTGTGCTGTCACCAAGCTTATACGTTCATAGATTGTAATTTGAAAATAATAACTTCAGATTACAATTTGAAAACAATAGTGGATAGTTTTTCAATCACAAGAGAATTTTCAAAGATAGACCCTGAGATAATTTCTAATGCTTTGTTTTTGAAAACAAAATAATATTAGAAATATTCAATAATATTAGAAATGTATAAATTGAAAATTAAGTCATTTATTAACTCATTTCACTGGAAAACTTAGAACATTTTATTGTTCCAAAAATCACAGACTCATGAAAATACAGTTTAAAACTGACTTAAAAAAATGTTCATGGTATAATACATTAAATAAATGCAAAAAATTTACAAAGCAAAAGCAGACACATACTGAAAAACCCACTATTCTGAAGCAAGCAGAATAAAAGTCTCTAGCCGTAAAAATGAACAGAAGGATGTATGAATACATATGCAGTCATGCACTTGCCAAAGGTCTGTCTGGGAAACCTGCAGCAGCATATATACCTATAGTTCCATAAGCATTTTATTTTATTTTCATTTTTATTTTTTTTAAGAGAAAATAACTCTCCTTTTGTTTGCTATCCCATCCTAACGATTTTAAATACCCAAGCCTCAGAAGTAAAAGAGCAGTGGGTTCCAGGGTGAATTCTTATTATTGTACCTCCTCGTGGTTTCATTCACCAAATCAGGAGCTGGTTCATTCCCAGAGCAGGGTGGCACCTGCTCAGGCTCCTACAGTCTTGCTGAGGGTGCTGGTGGAGTGCCAGTAAGCCAGGGTGCTCAAGCACTTTTGACTCCAGGTAACAATATCTGCAAATGATCAGAAAGCAGCTTCACCAACAGTGCAGGCAGCAGACGGAGTCCCCACTGCCAGCCTTGCCGGCTTGCTGTCCAGTTCCATGCAAACCATGTACAAAAGTCCTGATCTGTCTCTGCCCAGCCTGCAACCACACACCTGGCAAGGCTGGCCGTCTGTATCTGGTGTATCAGCTCTTGGACTTTGTCAGTCTGGCCAGCAATGGTGTGGCTTGCAGGCAGTAAAGGGGACTACTGGGTAAGGCTACTCCCAGTCCTTGGGTGAGAGGTACAGATGGCAGAGCTGGATGATAACCTGGAAACTGCCTGTGGATAAAATGATGCCCTCATAACAACCAAATTACATAACATCCTATTTCACAGAATGTATTGTGGTTGTTAAGCAAGCGTGACTGTATGCTACAATCAATCCAATTGTCATCCAGTATATCCTGCATTATAGCTACCATGTATGTTACAGGGTAGACTTTCCCCAGAGAGTTTTCTTGACTGTAATCCTTATGGAAGCAGATTGCCAGGTGTGGTGGTCAGGATTATGTCAACTTGGCTACTACATATTTGGCTGCTGTATTAAGTGGCAGGGCGGGGTTTGTGGTGGCTTCCTGCCCCTCCGCTCTCATCTCGCAACCTTGCACTAGGGCTGCTGGTCGCTCACGTGGCCAGGAGCTCCTGCTCTCTTCTTCCAGCGTCTGGTTCCAGGACTTGAGCTAGAAGCTGTTGGACTCATCAGTCCTTAAAGTCAGCACTTGAAATTCCTGCTCCCTGACCTGCCGATCCTGGGTTCGCCAGCCTCTGCCCGCTCCTGCTCCCTGACCTGCTGATCCTGGTTTTGCCAGCGTCTGTCGCTTCTTCTTGCCACCAGCTTGGGATCCACTGACCTACACAACTGGTGATCTAGAACTCTGGTCTCTGACTTGCTGACCTTGGGTTCTTCAGCTTCCATGGCCACGTGAGGCTTGTGCCAGAGCCTGGGACATTCAGCTTCTGTGATTATGTGAGCTGTTTCCTATATTTGTATCTATCTATCTATCTATTATAAATCTTTCCTTGTACCTACACGTGTTACTGGTTTTGCTTCCCTAGAAAACCCAGCCTAAGACCCCAGGTCTTTCCTCTGATGGATTTGAACTTCCAACCTTTACATTAGCAATCAAGCATAAACGATTTGTATCACCCAAGGACTTTAAACATATACGTGGACACAACTAATTTCACAATAATAGATTAATACCGTAAATGTGAAGTTTTCAATTAAATCATTAATTTACAATGTTCTAGAATTTAACTGAAAAATATCTGAAGAAAGTTAAACCTTAGAAAAATGTGTTTGTTTTGTTTTGTCTTTAACCACAAGTTCTAATCTTCAAAGAAAACTCTAGGTTGGGGAAAATATATGCTAAAAATAGTTGAGTTGAATGGTATTCATAACTATGTTTTTCAGCTTTAGCTATTATGGAATGATTGATTTTTTTTCTATTGTTGTTAGATGACATAGAGTCAGTTCCAACTCATAGCGACCTTATGAATAAGAGAATGAAATACTGCCCAGTCTTGTGTCTTGTCCACAGTTTTTTATGCTTCAGCCATTGTTGCAGCCACTGTGTCGATCCATGTCGTCGAGGGTCTCCCTCTTTTTTGCTGACCCTCCACCCTACCGAGCATGATGTCCTTCTCCAGGAACTGATCTTTCCTGACAACATGCTCAAAGTATGTAAGACGCAGTCTTGCCATCTTTGCCTCCAAGGAGCATTCTGGTTGTACTTCTTCCAGAACAAATCTCTTCGTTCTTTTGGTAATCCATGGTACATTCAACATTCTTCTCCAAGACCACAATTCAAAGGCATCAATTCTTCTCCTGTCTTCTTTGTTTATGGTCTGGCTTTCACATGCATAAGATGTGACCGAAAATACCATGGCTTGGGTCAGGCACGTTTTAGTCTTCAAAGTGACATCCTTACTTTTGAATACTTCAAAGAGGTCCTTGGCAGCAGATTTTCCCAGTGCAATGCATCTTTTGATTTCTTAACTGCTTCTTTCAAAGATGTTGATTGTGGACCCAAGTAAAACAAAATCTTTGACAACCTCAATCCTTTCTCCAGTTATGGTAATGCTGCTTACTGGTCCAGTTGTGAGGGTTTTTGTTTTCCTGATGTTGAGGTACAATTCATACTGAAGGCTGTGGTCCTTATTCTTCATCAGTAAGTATCTCAAATATTCTTCATTTCCAACAAGTAAGGTGGTGTTGTCTGCATAATGCAGGTTGTTAATGACTCATCCTCCAATCCTGATGCCTCGTTCTTCGCATAATCCAGATTCTTGGATTATTTGCTCGGCATACAGATTAAAAAGATACGGTGAAACGATACAACTCTGACACATGCCTTTCCTGACTTTAAACCATGCAGTGTCCCCTTGTTCTGTTGGCAAGACTGTCTCTCTTGATTAGTATACAGATTCCTTAAGAGCACTATTAGTTATTCTGGAATTCCCATTCTCCTCATTCCTATGAATGGTAATTCAATTAGCTTGCTTAATGTTTACATTTTTTTGTCCAGGCGTTTACTCTGAAGTGCATATTTAAGTTGTATCTTTGGTCATCTGTACATATACTGTATGTCTCATTCTCATATCTGGATTGGGTGGCTTTAATCTCCAATATTGCTCCAGATAAGAGTTTATAGATTTATGCATCCTCAGAGACACTGACTTTTGAGGAAATATTCCCCCTCGAAAAAACAGTAATAATAATTGCCACTGAGTCCATTCCTACTCACAGTGGCAGTATAGAACAGTGTAGAGCTGCCCCACAGGGTTTCTAAGGCTGTAAATCTTTATGAAAGCAGAATGCCTCATCTTTCTTCCATGGAAAATACACCAGTTGCCTTAAAATGACAAAGAGGAGGATAAAATTATTCTCACACAGCTAAAATGAGCAAGTCAGGCTGGTGTCAGACTTTATTAGATCGACAGTCAATGATAGAAGACAGTGTATCTATATCTGTAATATTTGAGACAGAGAAATTGTGTCTGTATATACTTATTCAAAAAGCTTTTTCCCATTTAAAATATTCTTCTTCATTCTTCAAGCTTAATTATTAATGAAAGTGTGTCTCAACATTAATCATTCTATATTAAGCTTCCTAGGCTTACAGTGTATATTTCTGATATATAGATTTGATTCTCTTATTATTTTCAGTATATAATCCTGTGTTATACTTTCAAATGCAGGTTGCCGGTTTTTTTTTTTTTTTTTTTTGGCTCCTCCGTTTCCTGCATTCACTACTTAATAACACTAATTATCCTTAAGTTAAATATCTTTGTCCTCTATCTTTATTTTTTTTTTTAATATTTTTATCTCCTTCCTTGGTAGTGGCTATCGAGCTTATCGTAGGTCAGTCATGAGTCTTGAAACTCCATTTAATGAGCTTTTGGTGGAAGTTTGCTCACTAATTCCATAGTTGGTGCTAGTTTTCCGGTCAGCAAAAATAACTAGTTTCTACTGAATAAAGCATATTTTAGCCATGTCACCACCCTTACTGATAACCACCAATGAGTATTAGTCTTTATAAATGTTGCTATTCTTGTCTTCCTATATAAGACAGATAGTACAAAAACCTAGAGACAATGGACAAATTCCTTGGTTCATATCACCTACCAAAATTATCACAAGATGACACAGAACAAATTAATAAAATCATCACAAAGGAAGAGATTAAAAAAGTCATCAAAAAACCGCCAACCAAAAAATGCCTGGGCCAAGATGGCTTCACTGGAAAATTCAACCAAACTTTTAGAGAAGAGTTATCTCCAATACTACTGAGACTATTTCATAGTATAGAAAGGGATGGACCACTCCCAAATTCATACTATGAGGCCAGCATAACCTTGATACCAAAACCAGGGAAAGACCCAACAAAAAAGGAGAACTACAGATTGATGCATCTAGATGATCATAAACATATTTTCTTGTGTTTGCTGAATGATCATGAGTATGTTTTCATGTGTTCTTTAGCTGCTTGGATGATCTATTTGGTGAAGCTTCTGTTCATGTCCTTTGACTATTTTGTGATTGGATTCTTGTCTTTTTGTTGTTGAGTTGCTGCAGCTTTCTGTATAGGTGGTAGAGTTTAGACTCTTGTCAGTAAGTCATTTCTGAAGAGTTTTTCCAGTCTGTAGGTTGTCTATTTCATCTTTTAATAAAGTCTTTTGAGGAGCATATATTTTTAAATTTTTTGTGAGATTCTATTTATCTCCTTTTTTGCATGCATTTATTATACTATTTGTGAACGCATTTTTACAATCTTTAGGTTCCATAGTTTTCTTCTTATGTCATATTCCAGGAATTTTACAGTTTTAGATTTCGCACTTACGTCTTTGATCCACTTTTAGCTAGTTTTGTGTATACTGTGAAGTATGGGCCCTATTTCATTTTTCTGCAAGCGGATATCCAGATTTTTCAGCACTGTTTATTAAAGAAACTCTTTCTACCCCACTGAACAGGCTTTGGCTCTTTGTCAAAAGTCATTTGTTCAAGATGTCTAATTTACTTCTGGGTTCTTGATTCTACTTAATTAGTGTATGTGCCCACCACTAGATTTGATTACAGTAGCTGTAAATTTTTATATGGAGGATTATAACACCTCCTGCTTTGTTCTTTTTTTCTTCAGTATTGCTTGGTTATTTGAGATTTCTTTTGTTTCCATAGATGCCCTGGTGGTATAGTGGTTAAGTGTTATGGTTGCTAACTAAAAGGTCAGCAGTTCAAATCTGCCAGCCATTCTTTGGAAAGTCTAAGAAGCAGTTCCCCTCTCTCTGTGGGATGACTATGAGTCAGAATCAACTCAACAGCAGCAGGTTTGGAATTTTTTTTTTTTTTGGCTTTTCTTTTCATGTGAAATCAGTCAATAGGTTTTCCATTTCAGTAAGGAATGCTATCAGAATTTATAGAAATTACATTGAATCTATAGATTGCATAAGGTAGACTTGACATCTTCACTGTTAAGTCTTCCAATACATAACATGAATGCCTTTCCATTTTTGTAGTTCTCTTACAGTACTGTTTTTTTGTTTTGTAATTTTCATTGTATGCATTTATTTTGTTCCTGGTTAGGTTAATTCCTACGTACTTTATGGACTTGGGGTCTATTGTAAATGGTATTGTTTTCTTGGCTTCTTTCTCAGAATTGTCTTTGTTAGTGTAGAGGAATCCAGCTGATTTTTGTGTGTTGATCTTGTATCCTGCCACATTGCTAAGTTCTTCTATTAGGTCCAGCGGTTTTCTTGTGGAATATTTACAGTCTTTATTTGTATAAGATTTGAGCCCTGGTGGTGCAGCAATTAAGAACTCGGCTGCTAATCAAATGATTAGCAGTTCGAGCCCACTAGCTGCTGCATGAGAGAAAGATGTGACAGAGTGCTTCTGTAAAGATTTACAGCCTTAGAAACCCTACAGGGCAGTTCTACTCCGTCTTATAGGACACCATGAGGTAGAATGGACTCTGTGGCAGGAGGTATGTGTAGGATCACGTCATCTGCAAATAGAGATAATTTTCCTTCTTCCTTTCCAATTTGGATACGTTTTATTTTTGTCTTACCTCTGGCTAGGATTTCTAGTACAAAGTTGAATAAAATTGAATGTGATAATGGATGTCCTTGCCTCATTCTTGTCCTCAGAGGAAGGTACTCAGCTTTTCTCCACTGAGTATAGTAATGTTGACTGTTGGTTATGCATATATGCCCTTATGTTGAGGAATTTCACTTCTCTTCTTGTTTTGCTGAAAGTTTTCATCACGAAAAGATGTTGAATTTTTGCCAAATTCTTTTTCTACTTCAATTGATATGATCATGTCATTACTTTTTTTTGACTTATTTATGTAGTAGATTACATTGTTTTTTTTTTAATGTTAAACCACCTTTGTGATCCTGTAATGCATCTAATTTCAACATGTTGTATGATTAATTTGGTATGTAGCTGAAGTCTGTAGCTAAATTTAGTTGAAAATGTTTGCATTCATGTTCATAAAGAGTATTGGTCTATAATTTTCTTTTATTATTAATGTATTTACCAGTTTAGGTATCAGGGTTAGTATGGTTTCACAGAAAGAGTTCTGTAGCGTTCTTTCCTCTTCTGTGTTTTTGAATAGATTGAGGATTAGTGTCAACTTTTCAATGAATGTGTGGTAGGATTCTCCAGTGTAACCACTTGTTCTAAATTTTTTTTTGTCGTCACTTTTTTTTTTCTTGACATCATATATAACTTCTTTTGTAATGGGTCTGTCAAAATGTTCAGCCTCCATGTTAGTTTGGGTAGGTAGTACGTTTGTAGAAATTTCTTTTGCTGTATTACAAAGGTTTTGGTATATTACATTTTCATTTTTGCTTGATTCTAAGATTTTTTTTTCTATGGCTCAATAGTTTTTTAGTAGTATATTACTTAGTTTCCAAATGTGTATTCTTTTTTTTATTACTTATCATCTTGATGATGTCTGGCTTTATTCCATTATGGTTAGATTAGACGCCTTGTATGGTTTCAATCACTTTAAATTTGTTGATTTGTCAATCATTTTAAATTTGTTTAGATTTGCTTTGTGCTCTAGTATACATTCTATTCTGGAAAATGACTCATGTGCACTGAAGACGAATATATCTTTTTCTCACATTGGCTAGGTTGTTCTATATATGAATGCTAGGTCCACCTGGCTTATAGTTTAAGTTCTCATAATCGTTCATGATTTTCTTTTAAGATGCTATGCATGTAATTAACCTGCTGGCATAGAGGCTAAGTGCAATGGCTGTTAACCAAAAGGATGACAGTTTGCATCCATCAGGTGCTCCTTGGAAACGCTATGGGGGCAGTTCTACTTTGGCCTGTAGAGTCACTATGACTCAGAATTAACTCAACTGCGGTGGGCTTGGGGTTGGTCTGTAATCCAAAATGATTTGTTGAAGTCCCCTCTATTATTGTGGAGTTGTTTATGGTTAGTATTTTTTTCATGTATTTTGCTGCATGGCTGTTAAATACATACATGTTTATAACTGCTGTATCTTCTCATTAGAGTAACACTTTTGTTATGCAATGTCTTTATCTCTTGTAAGAATTTGATTTAAAGTTATTTTATCTGATTTTAATATGGCCATCCCTTCTCTTTTTTAACTAGTTGAATGGAATATTTTTATCCATCTTTTTATTTTCAGTCTTTTTCTGTTCTTACAACTAAGGTCTTTTCTTGTAGACAGCAAAAGGGTGGATTATTTTTTGTGTTTTTATTTTCATTCTGCCACTCTTTCCCATTGTGGTGTTTAGACTGTTTTTATTTAAAGTTATTACCAAAAACAAAATATCTACCTCACTGATTTTGTTATTTGTTTGAATGTTTCATATTTTCTTTGTTTTAATTCTAATTTTTCCTCTTTGGTTTGTATTTGAGTGCTTTCTGTGATAAGCCTTTTTGCTATATTCCTTCCTGTATTCTGCATGTTTCTTCATGGTGATTTCTTAGGGGTTACCACATAAGTTACATTATAGAGCTTACAGTTACACAATGTTTAACCTACAAACAACAGTTAACATACAACATTATCATGGTGAACTTTTTCCCGATATGCTACTCTTTCCTCTATTTCTGTTGGTGTGTCTCCATTGCCGCCACTACTGCCACTGCCACTGAATCGATTCTGATTCTGAGTAATTCTTGCAAAGCTAGTCTGGTAGCAGCAAATTCCTGAAGTAAGCTTCTATTTCTTTGTGAATGTCTTGGTTTCCCCTTCATTTTTTAACAACAACTGCTGGTAAAGAATTCTAGGGTGGCAAATTTTTTCTTCAGCATTTTATATATGTCATTCTGGCCTGTAGAGTTACTGGTGAGAAATGTGTAACAATCCGTATGAAACATCCTTGGTGTGTTATATTTTTCTCTTGATACTTTCAGAAATTTTTCCTGTGTCTTTGGTTTTCAAGAATGTTATTAAGATGTGTCAAATCACTGATGTTTTTTCGTGTCTTTTCTGATTGATGTTGGTGTGGTTCTCTACAGGCCTGGGAAATTCGCTCCAGTTATCTGTTGGAAAATTGTTTCAAAGGCTTTGCTGTTGTCACGCTGCTCTGGGATTTCAATAATTCTAATATTTCTTAATTAAATTTCTTATTTTGTTTTGGGTTTGCTTGCTTTTCTTTGTTCATTTCTCTTGTTTCTCTTAAGACTAGATGAGTACAATTATTACTTTTCTCCAGTTCACTTACTCTATCTTCGGTCCAACTTTTATTGTTGAATGTTTCACTTTTTCACATTCAAATGTTTTATTCTTCAGTTCCAGTAATTCTCATTTTTTATTCTTTTTATTTTTATTTTTTTAATATTTTTTTAAGCCTCTCATTTTGTTTTTCTATTTGTTTCCTTATCACTTCTATTTTTTTTTTTACCTGTCTTTTTCTTTCTTTAAAGATATTTAGCACTACAGTCTGAATATTATCAATTTGTTGTACTTTTCTGGCTTCCACAGAAATATTTATCTTCTTCATGTCTTGGTTTTGAATGTTCATTCTTACTTGTGATGTTTTTTACTAACTTTTGTTGAACTTGGACCATTTTGTTATATATATATATATATACACATATATATATTTCATTTATCTTCAGATATTTTATTCTGTTTTTGTTTTGTTTTGTTTTGGGGGGTCTAGGTGTCCTGGAAGAGCAGTGGCCAGGATCCCAGTTGCCAATCGAAGTCTGCATCCATAACCACCAGCTGCTCTGCAGGAGAAAGACGTGGCTGGCTACACATGCAAGGCCCGATAGTCTCAGGAAACAGTATGACTTGGTGACTGTGGGCTTGGTGTCCTCTCCTGTGAACCATTATATGACATTTTTATTTGTATGTTTTTCCTTCTTTGTGTGGGTCAGGGGGAGGTCGGGGAGGCTGGTTCTGGAGTTCTGTACTTCTGATCTCTGTAAGTTAATATACTTAACATGCATGCTTGGGAATCGGGATAAGTTGTTCAGCAATGCTGATGTAAGTTGTGGACTTCAAGTTTCCTGTGATGATGGTGTGGTTCTCTCTAGGTAATTCCCTTACTGACGTCCCTGCATATGCACCCTCACAGTGTTCTGCTGTAGGCTGACTGTTTCCTCTGTCATTCTCAGTATGAAGTATTCTTCTTTCCCTGCTGCCCTTGCAGATCCTTCCAGCCTTAGTCTCTGTCATGGATTGAATTATGTCCTCCCAAAAATATGTGTAGCCATGTGACTGGGCCATGATTCCCAGTATCTTGCGACTGTCCTCCATTTTGTGGTTTTCCTAAACTGTATGTTAAAGGATTTTTATGGGGCTGTAAATCCTTTCATAGGATTGACTTCCCTGCTCCACTGTAAAGGGAGTTTCCCTGGAGTATGGCTTGCCCCACCCTTAATCCTTTCAGCCTGCAAGAGATAAAAGGAAGGAGAAGCAGGCAGAGAATTGGGAGTCTCACACCATCAAAAAAGCAGCACCAGGAGAAGAACACGTCCTTTAGACTTGAGGTTCCTGAGGCAAGATGGATGCTCCTTGGACAAAGACTGATGCAATACCAGACTTTCCTCCAGAGCCAACTAGGGGGAAAGCCTTCCCCTGGAGCGGACATCCTGAATTTGGACTTGTAGCCTACCGGACTGTGTAAGAATAAACCTTCCTTTGTTAAAGCCATCCATTCTGTGGTATTTCTGTTAGAGCAGCCCTAGCTGACTAAAACAGTCCACGTACATTTTGGGGCTCAGGAAAATTCAGTAATACTCTCACAAGGTGCCATGATCTCATTTCGCTGGCTCACAGAATCCAAGGCCAGTTCGTGAAAACTTGAAGTAAATACGGCTAGAGCTTCCTCCACAGATTGGTCCTTTTAGGTCCTCCTTGTGTGGGTTGCTAGTCAGGCCTACCCCAAAATGGCTGGGGTGGGTGAATTTCCTTTATTTTAGTGGATAGCTCTCCTAACTTTAGAACTGATCCTCTTCCTCCTCTTCTCTGCTACTAAACTCATTCTGGCACTCTAGTACTACAGCTGTTATCTGGAGTTTTGAGGTCTCAGTCCAAGTTTGTTTTTGTTTGTTGTTCACTAAAGTAATTGCTGGGGGAGTAAATGGGAACATCTACTCACTTCACCATTTTTCCTTGCCTCTCAGTCATTGAATTTTTATCAAAGTTTATTCTATCCTATTAATGTCTTATCTTTAATTAGTTTCAGAATGATTTAGTACTGATTTAGTCTCACTTTATTTCTGTAGCTCTGTCATCCTCATGATGAACTCAGTGTGTTATGTCGTTAATTTTTGCTTAAATTAATGTTCATCAACTTCAAGTAATATATTTTCTTCTAGCTGATATTCAGTGTGATTGAATGTTAGTCACACAGTTTAACCTGGAAACCCTGGTGGTATACTGGTTAAGTGCTATAGCTATTAACCAAAAGGTCAACAGTTTGAATCCACCAGACACTCCTCAGAAATTCTATGGGGCTCTTGTAGTCTGTCCTGTAGGATCACTATGAGTCAGAAGGGGCTCCATGGCAGTGGGTTTTAGTTTTATACTTTACCCTATTACCCATTTTTTGGTCACTGCAATTATGGTATGTGTTAATTTTTCTTATTCTTCAAAGTATATAGACTTTGCAAGGCCTGCTGGTCCATTCTGCCTTGGTTGAAGGACTGTGACGTTACTTCTATAAGGACTTTCCGCTTCTCACAGGACTTTCTAACACTATTTTTTATTATTATTAAGTGAAAGTATACAATCCAAGTAAATCTTGCATACTCATCTCACTACAACTCTATCTGCTCTTCCCACCCTGTGACAGCATGCTCACTCTTCTAGTACCCACCCAGTGAGCACCTGTCCCCTCCTCTCCACTCTCTCCTCTCCCTTCTAGAAAGAAACCCTATGGACAGTCTTTTATAAATGTATAAAACCATAAAGTACATGCACCATATGCTAATTCTGTGTCCCTGAGTCCAGTCCATTCTTTGACTGATGTGTTCACTTCAGTACTGGTTTCAGGTCAAGAGTAGCAGCAAGTCTAGTGTCCATATTCCCAGGGAATCTTCGAGATCACTGGACCTTCAGTTCTGGTCTTTAGTAGAGTTCTTCATCTGTACATCTCTTTTTCTCGTGCTACTTTAAGGGCTCTACGTTGTGTCCTTCATCAAGCCTTTCTTGGGTGGTGAGAAAGCACCATTTGGTTATTTTGGTCTCATGCAGATGTAGTCTCCTAATCATACGGGTCCTTCTCACAGCTCTTTTAAATCAGTCACTGAACTACTGCTCTTCGTATAGAAATACGTTAGTGAAAATTCTCGGTTTGCTTATTTATTTTACTTTTCTTCTTAGAATAGTGTTGATCTTAAATAATCAGTTCTGTAATGCGTGCCTTTCGTATTTAGCTGATTTCGGTGAATTTTGAAGACTGAAAAGGCCGGTAGTGGTTCTCTTCCTCTTAGTGAGGAAAATAATTGGTTATAACTTATGCAGTATATTTCTCCTTGTTGAATGACCACATGCTTCTCTGCATTCATTTCTTCCTAGAAATATCTTAGAGTATCCCCCAAGCCATTCGCTTTTTAAAAAATCTTTCTGTTACTTAAATATAGTGCAATTTCATCACATTTTTAGGGTACATTTTTCTGGTGTATTTATATGTTTGTTTTGAAATATATTTCTGTGTATTAATTAAGATATATAATATCTTTGGATATTTTCTGTGAAAGTCTTTTCAAAATTGGTCATACAACATAATTAAAAATTAATAGGATTTTTAAAAAAATTTTGTTAAGATAATTTACCTGTCATTAGTTTCTCACTTTCTTTTTCATGAGTATTTAAGAATACATAGTTCTTTTAGTTGTATTTCATTGCAGTACTACAAATAAACTCCATTGCTATGTTTGTCCAGTAAGAGTTTCTTTTAAGTTTTCAAGCAGTTACTTTAAGCAGTGAAATAGATTACTCAAAGTAACAGAGACAAAAGGTCTCAATGATCTAGCCCAAAAAGTTGCTGTAAAGCTCTTATTCTTAGTCTGTGAATGAAGAACCAGCCCATATATGTGAAATTCAAGAACAAGGATGTTATGGTTCATCATTTTCACTCCTGGAATAGTCAATATCCACTGGTCAAAGGAATATATGTTAAAGGCATACAGTTATGCACGTAGGTACAGATCTACATCTACAGATATAAATATATCAAGATATATATATTTAAACAGTGAATATCTAAAATTCCAAACCTACTTTTAAAATTATATCTAAAGTGCATATGAATTCAGGGAACAATGTCAATTTTTTGTTATCTAACTATCTTATGGAGCCTTTATGGTTCAGTGGTTAAGAAGTAGACTGCTAAACACAAGCTCAGCAGTTCAAACCCACCAGGTGATCCTTAGAAACCTATGGGGCAACTCTACTCAGTCCTACAGAGTTGCTACGAGTTGGAATCAGCTCAATGTCAATGAGTTTTTGTTTTTTACCTAACCTACAAAAGCTGTTGGAAAAAACAGGAGGCCAAAGAAATTCATTTCAATTGTGTTTCAAAAAATAGCTATGGAAAAATGTTTTATGGTAGAGGGATCTGAAACACAGTTGACAAGAAATAACCTTAAATATAAGATACCCAATAATGGAATAGGATTTTTTTTTTTTAACTGCAACTTGACATTTTAAAGTTATCCTGCTTGGTTTTACGTTCAAGGACACCTACGCTTAAGTAAACATGTATATTTTCCATTATTCAAAATATTGTATCTATTATTAGTGATTATGTCCTTGGTATTGTATATATGTTTTCTTTCTCTTATAAATGAGAGTGGAAATATATGAACAGAACAAAACGATCTATTGAGTTTTCTTCTTGACACTTATAACTTGTAAGCTGTAAATTATAATGTAATCGTATTAACTGTTTTATCTTTTAAAAAGAGTGAAGGTGAGATGCCAGGAGGTTTCAAGAAATGAAGAGACATTATGATTTCTTTTCTTTTGAATGTACTGTCTTTCATGTTTTCTTATAAAAGTGCAAGTTTCATGTAAATTTCAGTGAGCATATTCCTTGGTTTAGCATCTAAAAACTGTCTTGCAAAATAGAAAAAGATCTTTGAAAATTTGTCTTTGATATGTTTTCTTCCCAAGTTGCACCAACACAAAACTCTAGCATTACATGTCTGTCTTAGCACCTGTCAGTTTTATTCTTGCCACGTATCTTTTTAAATTTTGCTTTAAACAAACAAAAAAAAATTGATAAACACAGGGGCAATTAAAATGTGATCAAATAATAGTTTTGTGTTACATCAAAAATATTTGATTCGATCGGTGTGTTTAACATTGCTACCTGATTTTTAAAGACTCAAACGCCGACTAACTAAAGGTGGGTCAAAGGCAATACAGATATAATTCAAAAGTAACTTAATGAACGTGATGTGAGAATTGTGATTCTAAGGAAGATTCGAGAGATGGAAAACTCACATCTAGCTGCGGCTTGCTTTATGAAGTGGTAGCACATCAACTAAGTAGTGATTATAGGTAGATTTTGACAGAAGTAGGGAGAAGGAACTAAGGGGTTTACAAACTTATCTCTACAGGAATCTACAGGACTCTGAGACAGTTCTATACTACTTTGATCATCAAGTGAAACTTAACTCTAATTCCACCCAAATAAATTTGTTTTCTGAATATCATGTGCCCTTTTAAACTAAAAGAAAACATCCAAATCTATTCCTATCAAGTCTATTTTGATTCACTGTCAAAATCAAATACTGGCAGAATTTTGATTATAAACCAAGTTCTGTAGCTATCAAGAAGACCAATATTCTTGACTTATATCCATGCTATTATTTATCTTTTTATTAGTTTGTTCAGAAAATATCTACCGAGTATGTACCACATGCTAGGCACTTTTCTAGACACTGAGGATAAATCTGTCAATAAATATCGCCCTTGTGTAACTTGCATTCTCTTACACTAGAGCTAAAAAGAGAAAAATGCTATGAAGTAGGAGAAAATGTTGGCTGTAAGGAATACAGAACAGAAAATAATGGTAGGCAGTGCTGGGGGAGATGGAGCGGCAATGTTAAATAGAAAAGTCAGAGAAGAACTTCCTGAGAGAGTGATGTTTTAAGCCATGACTTGAAGGAGAAAAAGCAATTAGCCAATTAAACATCTTGAGAAGGAAGAAACAGCTGGTTCGGCATCCCTAAAGAGAGGATATACCTACTGTGTTTAAGAACCAGGAAGGGGGCTAGTGAGACTGGAACAAAGAAAACCACAAGAGATGGTTAGCAGGTGGTCAGATCAGAAAAGTGTAAGAGATCAGAAGGTAGAGGAGCTTGTGGGCAGTTGACTCTGAGTGGGATGATTGCTCTAGGACATTTCGGTGCAGGTGAATGACATATTCTGATGTGTGTTTTAGAAGTGTCATGTTGCCAGATGTGCTTAAATATGACTGCAGTGGAGCAAGAGTAGAAACTGATGATCTATGTAGTAATCTTATTAAAATAACGTAAGAATTTGATTCAGGCTAGGAAAAACAAAAATATGAAAACAATACATCTTTAGATAGAAGTGATGACAGGACAAAAGTATGACTTTGGAGCAAATGCTTTATTTTGACTATCAACCTGAAAATGCCAAAGCAATGATATGTTATAATAAAAAAGAATAATTAGGAGATGTAGTGGCTGAGATTGTGTCCACTTGTCCTGGACATTATTTTCAGTGTTTTGGCACTTGTACAATGAATGTTGTGGTCACTTCCCTGTTGAAATTTGACATGAGACCATCTCCACGATGTATTCTGCTGAGTGGCACTAGAGGGTGTGGGGCATACAGAGGCTTACCACTGGCTCAGCCTCCAACTCTCTGTCCTCCACTACCTACTTCCTACTTGCCTAGACTAAGATTTCTGGCTTGTTCTGAATATGCAGCTGCTTCTCTTTCATCCGACCTCTGGTTCTTGGAACTTGAGGTAGCATTTTACCTGTTGATCTTGGGATCTACTGATCTTTACAGCCTGTGAGCAGAAGTCCTGCTGTCTAATCTGCCAATTTTGGGTTCACCAGTCCTTGCAACTATGTGAATCAGGAGAAGCCTTGCAGTTTTTTTCTGCTTCTCCTGGGATCTGTCAGCCTTCACAGACTGTGAGCAGAAGTCCTGTTGTCTGACCTGCCAGTCTTCTGTTTTCCAGATCCATCAGCTACTTGAATCGGAAGGCTTTATCTTGACCCATGGTCTTGGGGTGTTTCAGTCTCTGTGATCATCTGAGCTCTTTCTTTGATATAAATCTCTGTACATGTGCCTCACTGGTTATGTTTCTCTAGAGAATCCAGTCTTAAGACGTTTTGTGCAAAAAGCGGTTCTAGAGAAACAAAGTTGTAAAGATAAATATTATAAATGAGTTCTCAAGTCTGGTTAATCTTGAAGATGACGGTGACTTTGTTTTCAGTAGTAGAGAGGGCACTGCTAATCCATGCCTTGCAGTGACAATTCAAATGTGCAAAATATCACTATTGATAGATTAGATAATGGTGAAAGGTAAGGTTCTGGGTGATTGCTTTTCTGAGTGATGCTTTTCTATAATTTTGTCATAATGGTAAGTATAAGGAAGTTAGTTGATTGATTCTTTCACTTGACAAACTGGTGAAAGAAAGATGAAGATGTGTTTAAGGCTTCATAGTCCAAGTTCAAATGCTGCAAAAATGGCCTCAAATCTTCCACTGGTGCTTTGAAATAAAGCCTGATTTCTTGTAGTAAATGAGCTAATAATTCTGAAAAACAAACCTAGAGTCTTATTGTAATGTAGCTGAATTACAATCCCAGTTCATTTTCCAACTTTAAGGTCTGTTTAATATTAAAGTGAGGGCACTGACTGAGAAGAAATGGAATCTTGAAACTTAGAGGATAGAGACACATTGGCAGATAATTAGGAAGCTGGGGTCACTGACATAATCCAGTGCTGTTTGTAGTGCCCATGACAGACAGAGATGCTATTTGGAGCCATTAGCAGGCACCTCCTGGTGAATCATAGTGCAGACCATCAGGCTTTTGGAGAAGAGCCCTGACATCTGACGTAGATAACTATGCTCCTTTTGAGAAACAACTATCAGCTTGTTACTGAGCCTTAGCAGAGACTAGACATTTAACTGTGGGATACCATGTCACCAGGCACCATGCAGTCTGAGCTACCTGCCATGAACTAGATGTTATCTGACCCACAAAGTTATAAAGTTGGGTGTACACAGCAGCACTCCATCATTAAGTGGAAATAGTATGTAGAAGATTGAGCCCAAGCAGGACCTGAAGGCATAAGTTGCATGTGGAAGTTGTCCAAACACCAGTGGTCTCCAGTTCTGTCATATTGCCTTCCATCTCCTTGTCTGCACGAATGACCTCATGGGGAGGTCCTTATGATCTTTGACTGAAGAAGAGTAAACTCGTGACTGGTTTACAGATCAATCTGTCCAATATGTAAGCACCTATCAAAGGAGAACAGCACCAGCACTACAGCCCCTCTCTACGACCTCACTGAAAGACAGTGGTAAAGGGGATTCTTCCTAATGAGCAGAATTTTGAGGAGTGTATCTGGTTGTTCACTTCACTTGGAAGTAGATATGGCCAGATGTGCAATTTCACACTGACTCATAGGCTGTGTCCAGTGGTTTGGCTGGATGGTCAGGGACTTGGAAGAAACATAATTGGAAAATTGGAGTCAAAGATTTATGGGGAAGAGATATGTGAATAGAACTCCCTTCATGGACCAAAGAAGAGAAAATATTCGTGTGTCATTGAATGCTCGCCAAAGAGTGAACTCAGCAGAGAATGATTTTAACAATCAAGAGATTAGGATAACATATTCTGTGTTAACCAGTCGACTTCTTTCTCCAGCTACTCCTGTCATTGTTCAATGGGCTCATGAATAAAGTGGCCAGAATGGATGTTGTACATTTACCCAACAACGTGGACTTCCACCAGTCAAGGCTGACTTGGCTACAGCCACCCACTGCTAAGTCTTCAGTCTGTCAGCAGAAACCAACACTGATTTCACAATATGGCATCATCCCTTGAGGTGATAAACTAGCAAGCCGGTGGCAAGTTGATTACACTGAATCACTTCCACCATGGAAAGAGCAGAGTTTTGTCTTTACTGGAATAGACACTCATACTTCAGGAATGAAGGTTTGGCTCACCCCTTCAGGAAAAGAACCATGACCAACTGACAAACTTGTTGAGAGCAAAGGGAATACAAAATGAAGAATGGAAGAAGTTGATTCTAAGTACTAGTCTCAGCCACATGACCAGTTGCAGTAACAGCACTGTAATTGTTACGAGTATTTCTGCTTTGTACATGTACATCAAATGTTCTCATTTTCTTCACTTATAAAATATAAGACATAAATAGGACTAGTGCATTCTCAGCTGTTGATGTATTCATTGTATCACATGAGGTGCAAGTATGACTTTGTAATTGTGTTTATTCAGAGATATTATATGATAAGAGGAGATACATACACATTTCAAGTTGACAAGAGATGTGCTATTATAGTTAAGATTGTGTGTCAACTTAGCTGGGTTATGATTTTCAGCGTTTTGGCAGCTGTACAATGCCGTGATCACTTCCCTGTTGAAATTTGCTATGTGATCACCCCTGTGATGGGATCTGTTGAGTAGCACTGGCAGGGAATGTGGCTTGTGGTGGCTCACCACCCACACAGTCTTCATCTCTCTGTCCTCCACTGCCTACTTCCTTCCTGTTCCCTTTGACAGGGTTTTCTGGCTTGTTCTGGATGTTGAAGCTGTCTCTTATTCATCTGACCTCTGGTCTTCTGACCTGAGCTAGCATCTTACTTGCAAATCTTGGGATCTGCTGATCTTTGCAGCCTGTGAGCAAATGTCTTACTCTTCAACCTGCCAATCTTTGGTTCACCAGCCCTTGGAACTACATTAATCAGGAGAAGCCTTGTGATCTTGACTGCCAATCTTCATATTCATCAACTTTCATATTCATCAACTTGCCTGTGAGCAAGAGTTCTCTTCTCTAACTACTGGTCTTGCATTTACCATCCCTTGAAGTTAAGTGAATCAGAAGCCTCTATTGTAACCCACTGACTTGGGGTGTTCTAGCCTGTACAATTGTGTGAGTTGTAAATCTCTCTAAGACAGCCTAAGACAGAACATTAAACAAAGTACCTAATGATGGGATGAATAACAGCTATGGAAGAAAAAAAAGGTTATAGTTCAAAAGAAGACTAAGATAATATCTGCTTTAAGAATAATTATTAAAATTATGAAAAAGCACATAGGGTATGTTGTAAATAATTTAGGCAATAATTAATCCAATGTTAAATGCAACAAAAATTCATTGGGCAATTTTTTCATGTCAGATTCAGCTCTGGGTTTCTAGAGTTATAGCATTATACAAGACAGACATGGCTCCCTGAAAGTTCAGAAATCTGGATCAACAAAATAATAAAGACATTTTCACCCTGAATTCATACACAGAACAGTATCTAAAATAACATTTATTGTTGTAATGTGGTATCAAAAGAGTACACACTCTGAGATCCCTGATCCCTCTACAAACTCTTAAATGTAGTTGATCTGCTATACTGATAGTCTTTTCAAAAGTACATAGGAAAAATTAAGAAATATTTTTATTGTGAATAAAGGTTTTGATAAAGCATGCCATGTATTTATCTTCCCCATAGATGAGTTATTAAAATACAATGTGCTTGTTTTTAATGCTCTCAATTACTATTCATGTAATAACTGTATAGTCTTCTCCACATATTACTTATCAGGACATATAGAATTTAGATGCTTAAGGCTAGTTTTCTTTTTTTTTAGTTTTTTGGGGTAAAATATGGTATCTAGACCAAGGAATGCAGGTATAAAATTTGGGAGTTTAGAGCAATGACATATTTATATTGCCTAATAATTTCCAACATGGATATTCATCTTCTGTTCTTTTGCAACTCATTGAAACATCAATAGGTCTTATAGGAAAATTTTTAATCTTGGATTTACATTTTAATATTCAAAATATATTGGTTATCTGTAATAGCAGATACATATTTCATGCACTGTTGCTTCTGTAGCAATTAGAATGTGAATATAAATAGCTCACATTCTATTCCCTTCTGATACGTGAACGTAACTTTATCTTTCTTTTCTACTTTCCATTTTTATAGTTTCTTATAATCATGATTTTACTATGCATTCTATATTAATGTAGTACTTTTTAGTTTCTAAATACTATTTTGTTTCATTCTCACACAGTGTCCTTAAACCCAAAGCAGAAGCCCATTGCCATCGAGTTGATTCTGAGTCATAGCAGCATATCGGACACAGTAGAATTGTCCCATACAGTATCCAAGGATCTCCTGTTGGATCTGAGGTACCAACTTTTTGGTGTCTGTAGAGATGGGGAAAAAGCCTGCCAGTCAGTTATTGCTTGGTCATTGCACCCAAACCTACAAGTCCTACCGTACGTCATACTGACCATTTTTACTACAATAAAATAAGATTATTTTATTATTTTTTATTATTTATTTTATTATAATTTATTTATTATATTTATAATTTATTTATTATATAATATTTATTATATTATAATTTATTATAATTTATTTTATTATAATATTTTATTATTTATTATTTTATTAAAGGTAGAGACTTACGAAAATAATTTTAACCTAAACAAATTATGTCTTCTCGTCTAACTTCACATAAAAGTGTGTATAGTTTCGATTATTAATTTGTAAATATATTCATTCAAAAATATTTATTTAATCACTACCAATCATTATGCATTTTTAGGGGCAGTAGTTTGGAAAGAATATTTAATATACTGGGGATTGTCATAAAAACAAACAAGTATATTTTAGAATAAATATAACCAGAATGCCCCCTAGATGTGATGATGGAGAGACATCAGCTAGCTTCCTTTTTATCAGGGAAAGAAAACTCTTAGAAAAGTTCATGTTTGGCAAAGTGGAGGTTCAGCAAAAATTAGGAAACCCTCAATAAGGTGAACTCATGCAGTGAGTTCCATAAACATGGAATCAAGCATATCGAAG
Source organism: Heterohyrax brucei (assembly GCA_028571685.1). Taxonomy (NCBI): domain Eukaryota; kingdom Metazoa; phylum Chordata; class Mammalia; order Hyracoidea; family Procaviidae; genus Heterohyrax; species Heterohyrax brucei. Next base: position 49,085,633 of record CM053155.1, read on the forward strand.
ATCATTGAAGACGGCTTTCTAAGATGATGAAGCTGCTATAGGAGCAGGCAATGTTTTGTTAGTTTGTACCTAGTGTGGCCGAGAGCTGACTCCTTGACAACTGACACTGATAGTGTGATTTTCAGTCTGGTATTTTGAATGTGACTGTTTTGCAAAGAAATCACTTTACACTAGCAAACAGAGTGGCATGATTTGGGAAAGCAGGACTAAATGACCATAGCATAGCTTCAGTGCCACGCTTTGATCTACTAGAGGGAATGAGACTACTAGATGAGCAGCCACTATCTAATTCTACTCCAATCAGTGAGGCAGTGTTGGTATAAGCCATTGGATTTCCAAAGCCTAACCTGAGACTTATCTTTATTAACTCAGGGATGGTAATTTCATGGAATTGTTGTTTTGATAGTAAAACATATTTTTAGTATTAATAGAAACTGTATTCTTATAGGAATCTTATATAAGTATCAAATAAAATTTGATTTGAGTTCAGAACTATAAGATGTTTCCATTAAAAAACAGGTAAAAGGAAATTTTAAAAAAATTATAATAAAAGCAAATTTAATATGGGTTAGTTTTATTTCGGGTAATATTTATCATTGTCAAACTTGGAGGTAGGAATCATGTGTACAGTATTCACTGTAAATTTGCACAAAGTTACAGAATCTTAGAATTCTTAAAAGACCAATATCTAGAAAAAAAGATCGTGCTGGGTAGAGAGTCAGCAAAGATGAGAGAAAACCTCTCTGAGATTCAAATATACCAGTGGATTTAAACATATCAACAATCATCAAGATGGCTCAGGAATAGGCAGCATTTCACTCTGTCATACGTAAGATTATCATGAGTGGAAACTGGCTGATGGCAACTAGAAACAATAGCTAGGGATAGACCCAGTGATGTTCAAGTAAATGTTAAACAATTCGGTCTCTAGGAAAAAAAGAGCCCTTATTTGTAGTTCTGCAACTTACAAATACTCGGTATAAATATATTCCATGATGTGAATGCTTTCTACCTATACAGTTGCAAGCTATCAACATATCCCTGGATGCCAAGTTTAAGAGAGATGTGCACATCAACTTTAGAACTGGATACAAGCTCTGCCTACATCACAGCTCCAGATGGATGAGAATCAGTGATGGTGAGAGTGCATCTAACATACTTTGGACATGTTGTCAGGATGGAGGAATCCCTGGAGAACGATATCATGCTTGGTAAAGTAGAGGGTCAGCCAAAAAGAGGAAGCCCCTCAACAAAATGGAATGACACAGTGGTTGCAGCAATGGCCTTGTTTATAAAAATGATTGTGGGCATAGTACAGAACCAGATAGTGCTTCGTTCTGTCATACATACAGTTGCTACGAGTTGGAATTGACTTGAGGGCATCTAACAACAGCAAAAGTCTTTGGGAAAAGAACTTAAGCATCTAAAAAGGAAGTGCTTAAATTCTTTGTCTTTCCAACAGTGATTTCTTTCATGTTGCTTGTGTGTCTCTCCCCACCAAACTTGGAGAGCCCTGTCACTTTAAAATTGCTTTTTCCCATGCAGTAACTTCTTCTTTTTATTTCCATTTAACTACAGAGGGTTATAAACTGTATCTTTATTGTTTGTCAATAAGAGCTCTATAAACCAGTCCATTACTAGGAAAGATGTGAGACCAAGGCCTGAGATTGATTCTAGTTAATATTTTGTTAGAATGATCACAGAGAACATTTGACAAAAAGTCCATTTCCAAATGTTTTCAAAACCTTAGGAAAAAGAAAATGAAGGATTGCAAGTCTTTTCTACCTGAAAGTAGCTGCCAATTTTCAAAGGTTTTTACCACTGTAACTCTATGCTTTTCCTATTTTCTGCAGCAGAAGAGGGGCCGTAATATTTATCCTGTCTAACATGACCCAGTTTGATCCACCTGCTTCCCTGACTAAATATCTCTCAGAAATTCTCTGTAGAATTTATTTCTACCTTGAATTCACATTGAATTACACCCAAAAACATTTCCCCTCTACATGTCTGCTCAGTGTGGTGAGACTCAAAAAACATATTTAGCAGTATATATGTAAGTTTAATGTTTGGTTTAGATTGTCTAACCTATATTGTATTAAGTATACCCACATAAGTTGATTAGTTGAGCTATTTTTCTTGGCATCTGTCACTGTAAATTCTGTTTCCCCCCAAATATGTGTCAAATTGCCAAGGTCGTGATTCCCACTATTGTGTGATCATTCCCCATTTTGGGGTTTGATCTAATTGTCCTACATGTTATAAACCCTAATCTTTGCCTGTAGTTAATGAGGCAAGATTAGATTAAGTGTGATAAAGAGGAATAGGGTGAGATGTAATACCCTTATCAGGTCAGAGCCCCAACCAATGTAAAGTAAGTGTGATGGTTAAAATTGTATGGCAACTTGGCTGGACTATGATTCTCAGTGTTTTGACAGTGGTGTAATCTTGAAATCTGATAGGGGATCACCCCCAAAATGGGATCTCCTGCGCATGGTACTGGCAGGAGCAGAGGCCTCCTCACCCTTCATCTCTCTGTCCTCTTCTTCTGCTGTCATTGGTGAGGTTGCTGCTTGTTCCAGATCCTGAAGCTGGCTCTGTTCATCCGACCTGCAGTTTTTGAGAGCTGAGCCAGCGGCTTACCTGTGGTCTCGCCTGCTGATCTTGAGATTTGTTGATCCTCACAGGCCTGCTCTCCAGCTCCTGCAGCTATGACGCTCCAGGGATGACTCTTTCCTACTCAACAGACTTGAAAGGTTAGTATGTAAAAACTATGTAAGCTATATTTTCTCTCTATATATTAATATGCTTGATTGGTTTTGCTTCTCTAGACAACCCAGCCTAAGACAGTGAATTTCCCTGCGGTATGGTCTGTATTACTTTTATCTTACAAGAGATAGAAGGAGAGAGAAAAGTGAACAGAGAGAAAGGGACCCACTACCACCAAGGAAAAAAATCCAGGAACAGAGTATCTACATTAGATCCAGGATCCCTATACTTGAGAATCTCCTAGACCCTGGAAACAATCGATACCAAGAAAATGGAGATTTCCAAGGAAATCCAGGCCCACAGATGTTGAAAGGAGGCAAGGACTTTCCCCCTAGAGCTGAAGATAGAAAGATTTACGCTAGTGCTGGAACCTTAAATTTGGGCTTTCCGACTCCTAAACTATGAAAGAATAAATTTCTGTGTGTCAAAGTCATCCACTTGTGGTACTTCTATTATAGTTGCACTAGATAACTAAGACAGCATCCTTGTTTGCTGCTATTTTAAACAATGTTTATGCAGCTCAACTGCACAAAAGAAGGAAAATAAATAGTTCTCCCCCTCCCCCCCAACACTGTGAAGGTCTGACCTGGTTTGGAAAACATGTCGTATATTTTTAAATTGGGTGTCTGCCACTATACATTATCAGAGATGAATACAGGTACCTGACTGAGTTTTCATATCCTGTTTGGTATGCTGATGATTTGGGTTGTCTTCTTTATCATCACTTTAACTTGTCTAGGCCATCAAAGATCAATGGGAACTTGAAATTAACTGTGGGCAGCTATTTAAAAAGAATATTGCTGCAGATGTAAAAATGTGCATGTGGTTATGAAAAAGAAAAGTCGATTTCTCCATATTATACCATGCATGTGTATCTTAAAATTGCTTTGTCAATATCTGATATGTGGCACAAATAAGCAAAATAAACAAGGAGCATTCTCCTTTACCTTCTGTCATTTCATATTAGTTTTAATGAAAATACTTTGAGTCAGTACATCCTGCAAAGAATAAGGAAAATATTTCCCTGTAGGTTTTGTTGTTCAGTGGTTATTAAAGAGACACTGGCTAGATACACTTTATGTCTAAGACATTGATTTCACTATTATCTATACTTTGTTAAGTGGGATTTATAGACTAGTGTTTTTATGTATGTGGATGTGAGGGAAGGAGCTTGATGACAGATCTACTTATTTATTGAGAAAGACTAAAGGAATATTTTACAAACTGTTAGAAAAACAGTACCTTAACAAAACAAAATATTCTTTATTTCTGAGATACCCGTGCACATGGAAAACAGTGTATATTTTAAGAAATACTTTTATGAGATTTCTCATATAAATCAGAATAGTTTCGTATATGAAGTAAATAAAATATGAAATAAAAGTTTAAAGCTGGAAAACTAATTTAAACTGCATAGAAAGTTAAGAGTGTAGAAAAATTGAGTCATGTTCATGAATATAGAGAAGAATTACAGAGAAATATTACAGTAGTGTAGAATCAAAGAAAAATGCATTTGATTTGAATATAGGAAAGGAAAAAAATGGCCATACCAGGCACCTTGTCAGCAAATACTTGGAAGCACACTTCCTGAAGTCCCTATTATTGACCCTGGTAAATTATATATAACTAGAAATAGCAATAATAATTTAATTCATGAATAAACATATATTAGCCAAATATATATTAGGTGTGAGTAAATTATGACCATAAAATGAATTTTATCACTTTTTAATTTTTTATTTGTTTGTTATGATTCATCTTTTTTTGTTTACTATGATTGAATAAAAATGTACACTCTTGTATAAATTTGCATGCCCGCCTATGTGCAACTCCCCCTGCTCTCCCTGCCCAGTGACAGCACACTCCTCCTCTCCATTCTATACATGTAGCATCTTCCTAACAACCTCCCATCCCTTCCTCTCCACCCTCTACCCACCTCCAGTATGAAGTCAGCAGGACTACATTCTGCTTAGAACCATAAAGTGCACACATGATATGGTCAATCTGAGTTGCCAAGTCCAATCCATTCCTGTCCAAAGAGTTGACCTCCATTATAATTTATGGACAGGATCAGCATCAGAGCCAGGGGCCACACTCTCAGGGAAACCCCGAGGCTCCTGGACCATCAATTGAGGTCTTTTAGTGGAGATCTCAGGGAAAAAATTGAAACAAGACCCTTATCTCACACCTTAAACAAAACTAACTCAAACTGGATAAAAGACCTACATTTCAAATCTAAAATGATAAAACTCATCCAAGAAAAAATAGGATCAACAATGGAAGTTTTAATCACAATGTAGAAAGACTTCAAAACCTGACAAAGAAAGCACAATCAACAGAAGAGAACATAGACAAGTGGGAGCTAGTAAGAGTCGAAAGCTTTTGCTCGGTCCAAAGACTTTATCAAAAGAATTAAAAGACCACCTATAGAATGGGAAAGAATTTCATCTCTTAACAATCAAGTAAAGTTTTTCTTATGATCATCAGGAAGCATATGAATTAATATTAAGAATAAACAAATAAAATGATTGTAAAATTTAGGTGTAGAAGCACATTAATAAGCTTCAAGGTTAAAGTATATTTAAACTATTTTAAAGGAAAATAAATTCAAATAGATGTTAACAATGATGTCAAATCCTTTGTGAAATTATGTGAGTTAAAGGAAGAGGAAAATAAGCAAGAGGGATGGTTTTATTCCACTGCTTACACCAAGAAAGTTTCCTAAACCTTTCTTGTTCCTCCAAAAGAAATTGGAAACTTTATGAATTAAATAAATGTTTAACTTTTAGGATCCTTTTTGGAACAGTGGTTGAGCGATAGACTGCTAACAAAAAAGTTGAAAGTTGCAATCTACCAGCCATTCCTTGGAATCCTATCGGGCAATTCTACTCTGTCCTATAGTGGCTATGAGTTGAAATCAGCTCAAGAATAATGGTTTTGGGTATTTTTTGTATTTCCTATTGGGAATGGTCTCTGTGCATTAAAAGATTGTGTATGAATACAGTAGACATCAGCACCATCATACTAAATCAAAACCTGAGAAGTTTCTTGAATACAACCACGCATTATGAGAAACGAGGAGGGGTGGCAGTCTAGGGTCTATGGTTTCAGGCAACATACAGGTCAATTGGCATAATAAAGAAAGTGTTCTCCATTCCACTTTGGTGAGTGGCACCTGGGGCCTTAAAAGCTATCAACAAGCCATCTAAGAAGGATCAATTGGTCTGAATCCATCTGGAGCAAAGGGAAATTAAGAACATCAAACACACAAGGAAAATATGAACTCAAGAGACAGAAAGCGCCATATAATCCAGAGACTATATCACCACTAGACCAGCAGAACTAGATGGTGCTCGTTACTACCAATCACAGACAACACAATAAAGAGTCCCTGATGGAGTGGGAGAATGTATGGTGCAAAACTTAAATTCTAGTGAAAAAAAAAAACAGACTTGATAGTCTGACTGACTGGAGTGTCCCTGAAGACATGGTCCCTGGACTGTCTGTTATCCCAGAACTAAAACCCTTCCTAAAGCCAACAACTGAGATGAAAATTGGACTGCACTATAAGACAGAAAATGATTTTGGTAAAGAGTGTGTTTTGTGGCTCAAGCAGATACATAAGACAAAATGGCAAACCTTGTCAGGAGGCCAGATGAGAAGGCAGAAGGGAACAGGAGCTGAATGAATGGACGTGGGAAATACAGGGTGAAGCAGAGAAGCATGCTCTCATATTGCAGATAGAGCAAGTGGGTTCACATAATGATGTGAGTATAAGTTTTTGTAAAACAAACTGATTTGAATTGTAAACCTTTTCATAAAGCACAATAAAACATTAAATAAAAATAAAGACTCTGTGTGTGTGCTGTGAACATGATCTTTGTTTTCATGTGTGTCCTGGTGTGCTTACCACAAATTTGCATGTTTGTGTATTAACCTTTCCTAAGAATGCCACAATCCCAAGAAAAGGACTTGAGATCATATGTTCTAACCACTTAGACAATGAGATGAAATTGTGTTCTTCAATTAATACGCATTAGAACTCTGACTGAGAGGTGTTAACAAAAAAAAAAAAAAATGTCATCTACCCAATTATGACTCACGTTGGTCTCATGTTCGTCACAGTATACTGTGCTGACCATTTGGGAGTAGACAGCCAGGCCTTTCTTCTGAGGCTGCTTTGGTGTACTCAGTTCTCCAGCCTTTTGAATGGCATCGAAGTCTGTTTACCATCTGCACCACCCAAAAACTCCACAGTAGCAAATATCTAGGAAACAACAAACTGTCACCTTATTTTTTTTTATTTGTTAAAGCTCCTTTAAGAAACTTACAGTAGTAGGGCACTATTACCACAGGTTTCAAGGATTCTTAGGTCAGCTAGCCAACACCCTCACATCGCAGCAAAAATTTCCTTTTCTTACTTCAAGCATTATTTCATACATGTCTCAGCCAAGATAACCTGCTCATTAGTACATGTTTGCCTCAAGATTCGGTTACATCAAAGGATTGCATGGGAAAATATTACAGAAAAAAAAAAAAAAAAAACCTTTCCAGGTGGAAGAGGATATTTCTTCTCATCTTATCATTTCTATAGACTTCTATATAACAAGTGGAGGCCCCCTGACTTACTGAAACCTAGCACCTCATTAAAATGGAGGTGAGCACAAATGTGTGTAGCGTATGAGTAGGCTAATGACTTAGTTTGAATTTTGTTGATAACTTGCTAACATGTCATTATGAAGCATAAATTCTGAGTGATGGCTAATTTGGGGAGGGTCTAGAAATCATTTGCAGATAATCTGGGATGTGAAACAAAATGTATGTCATGTATTCATTTTTTTTTAGGGAAGAAATGGTTCAAAAGAAATAGTCACATATGGCAGAGTCGCATATGGTAAATGGTTACTGCTTTTGATTCTGCCTCCTGTGAAAACATATGCAACTGATTGACACAGCAGAGTGTGCACAAGGGGTGGCCAAGAGGAAAAGAAGAATTGTTAGCATGTAAATAGCATCACACATTGGCAGCTACAGAGTTCATATAGTGCATGACACCATTAGAATAAGGTACATAGAGTTCTGACTTTCTCCTGCAAGAGGTCATGACAGAGGCAAGGCAAACCGGTCAGTCCTTTTTCCTGCAGGCAAGATCACAGACAGAAATAGGAATCAAAGAGCCTCTGAAAGGGAAAATGAGCATTTAACTATTTTGAAATTATGCAGAGTAAAATTAACGTTTTATTAGACTGTTACATACCAAATTCTATTCTTATACATAATAATATTGCTGTAATAAGAACAGACTACTTAAAATAGAATATAGATATTATATACATCTACAGAAAATTAGCTGTCAATGAAAAATATTCACAATTTGCTGGTAATCACAACTGAAATGATTTTTTTTTAATATTAATTTTGTTTAAAAGGTTTTTGATTTGTGCTAGCACTTCCACAGTTTCCCTAGAGTCAACATACACTAGCAAAACATGTGTGTATTGGAGACATGAGCTAAAATACAGTGACTGAAAAAGTGTACCATTTTAGAGTTTTATTTAAGATTGATCTACTTTAGACAGGACAACCATTCATTTATGTTTCCCATATCTTAACTTTCTCTGAATCAACATGTTCTTCATTAGCACTAAGAAAATCATACCCTGTGTTGTAGCATAGAATGATGTCATGATCTTTACATATTTTTCATCAGTAAAATATTATTTATCAGTAGAATACAGTCTTACATAAAGCCTAAATTAAAAAAAAAAAAAAGACAAAAGTGAAACTTTTAAAATGAAACAAACTCAGAAAACCACACACTCAGCGGCTTCCTCTCCACAAAACTACACGGTGGAAAATTATTGGGGTGATAGAATGACTGGAAGAGACCCTAGTCTTGCCTCTGTTATTCAAATGCACTGCACTCTCTGCATGTGACCTTTGTCTCCTCATTAGCAAACTGGTGACAGTATTATTAAGATAATCAAGTGAGGTAATTTGATGACAGCATGCTGTAAACCATTTTAAGTTTTTAATTGTTGCATTTAAAATGTGAACAAAACCATGCCCTTCCTTTGTCCCTCCAATGAGTCTCTACAGTTATAGTTTAAAATGTTAACTGGTCAGGGTGCTTTTCTGGTAGAGTTAGGGGCTGTCATTGCCTATTAACTGCTCATACACATGCTCTTCTCAGGGAATCAGGAGAAGGGCAGACAAATATAATTACTTGGCAAAGACATCTGGTTTGGGGAATGAAATGGAATGCTAAGTAAATGCAAACATGAGGACTTTGGTTCTCCTGATGAACTCTGTTTCCTCAAAGAAAGCACAGGAAATCTGCTAAACAGTGTGTATTTGTATTGGCAAATTGTTGAGAATAGTAGTAGCTGTTATGTTAAAATGAGGCATAAGTGACTCTATTTTGAGGAAGGACGCAGTAAGAATTCAAGGTATTAAAGTAGAAAGCCCCAGGAAACAACTTAATAGCAGAAAATACCATACAGTAATCTCACCTTTGTCTTGCAAAACATCTATCTGTCACAAGACAAAGCCTGGAGCCAGCCTTGCAAATGACCCCTAGATCTTGACCACAATCTACTAAAATATTTGTTGACGACCACATTATACAACTAACAGGAATTCCAGGTGGTCTCAACCAATCAATGCAAAGGCCAGCTCCCCATCCCTGCTTTGTGGTTTCACGGCTTAAAAACTGTGCATTAGAGAAGCTAGAGGTCCCTCCTGCTCTGCGTATTTTGGAGTGTGTCCCTGGTGCACCAGCCTTTTTCTTATTGGGCACATTTTTAAAGAGAAACTGCATCGCATCTTGAAATCTGGACCCTAACAGTTAGTATTAAAACTTCCCTGAATGCTTACTCATAGAAGCAAGAGTTTCACTGTGATTTTTTTTCAACTGCCATTGTGTTATGACTTGAGATGTATTTTGTAAAGGAAATATGGTGTGCATTCATAGCATAAGACGTGACTGCCTTAGATAATTTGATTTCTCTGTTACATGCCTGTCATGTACAGCTACAGTTCACTTTCTTGTGTGCTTTTTTGTGACACATGGCTATCTAAAAAAAAAAAAAGTGTTCTTAGTTAAGGTCAGAATAATATTTTCTCACATTTTTGAGACTGCCTTTTGGAGCCCACTTATTCTATCCTGTCCTTATTACTTTTCACAAGTCCTGCTAGAAATGTAACACCAAAATAATTGTCACATTCCCCTGAACTTTAGGAATATGTTCAATGATCACATGAGTACTATGGGACAAGAGATGTGCAATAGTGATTGATATTGATTTACATGTTTTCAAATCTGTGAAGTGGATGTTAGTGTAACTCTTGGCAGGCCAGACTGGTAATGGCAGATTTGAAGAGACAGACACATCTTTCCGAAAGTGCAATATCTGTTTACACTGACCTTATTGAAGAGAACTTGCTTACTGTATGCTATGAACACCATACTGGATAGTTCTGCTTTTATTTTTCTGTCAAGGTGTCTGATACATTTTTACTGGCTGGCATCTTTTCTTGGAGATTATTAATTTCATGTTTTCTTTGTTTAAAAAATGTAGACGATGAGCTGTAAATACGAAGTGCTCGATACCAGCATTTATGAAACCACCTGTGCTTCATTGTTGACAGTTTACTGCTGCTCAGTATTAATGTTCCCATTGTAACAGTTGATTGTACATTAAAATTTAAATATCAGAAGAAATGGCCATGGGAATTAGTTAGCAATATGTTTCCCATAACATCAGTCTTTGATCAAGAAGCAAGTTTTAGGTTTTAACAGTTTGTTAAGACATGGTTATTGACATTTTGATTAGTTCCCTCTATTTATTTTCCTTCAAGATAGAATAGCATCACTTTCATACATGAACAGCAAAAGCAGGGTGATCGAACAAAGCCTTCAAATGCTCTAAAGCAGTCACTTTGTCTCGTGTATCTGTTTTTATTGTGTAACAAACTGTTTCAGAACTTAGTGGTTATGTATGACAACTCTATCTGCTTTCAATTCTGTATGTCAGCAATCTGGGCTCAGCTCAACTATAGTGGTCCATTGTTGCTCCCTGAGTTATTGGCTGGCCTTATTTTTGCTTTTGTAGTCTGCTGGTTGGCTGCTGCCATAAAGAGTACAGCCAAGTTTATGGGAAATTCTGTCACCCAGGAACACTAAGAATAGCAAACTACTTGACATCATCCAGCAACAGCAGCAAAGCAATAGAAAACCATCACATTTACCTCTGGTGGAGGGCTAGTTCCCACTAGGCTGATGAAGGTGTTGGGCACACTCACTCATCATCTGACAGGCAAGCCCAGGCTGGTTTAGACAGTGTTGATCACAGGATTCCCAAGTGCAGTAGTTGGATGGTATTCCCAATGTGTAAGCACTTTTTAAGCTCCTTTGTGCACCATGTTTGGTAATGTTTCATTTGCCAAAGTAAGTCACATAACCAAACCCAGATTAAAAAAGACAGAGAAATAGTCTTCACTTCTTCATGGAAGTCATACTGCAATAGAGTGTACACATAGAAATGGGAAAATTTGTAGGCATTATTTCAAACTATTTGAACTCAAGTTATAGATTATTAAGAATTGTAATGGCTTTGAATTTCACTGTCATCACATCTTATCTCTGTTACCTTTGCATGTTAGTTGACTTCTCTGGACCTAAATCTGCTTATATGTTAAAGGATGGAGAATGCCTCTGATATTGCTATAAGGAGATTTTAGTAGTTAAACTTACTAAGTACTTTACAAATACGACATTATTTACTCTGTAAAGTAATTGCTTGCATTTATAGTACTGTTTTAAAGACTAAATATTGTGACACTAAGAGTTTGTATAATTTGTCCAAGTTCACATATCTAACAACAGCTAAAATCATGATTCAAGACTGAATTGTACTGATTTGTCAGCAGTTAGCACCACGTCTAATTGTAAGACAAGACCACATGAAAGACACAACTGGGCTTATTTAACTCCTCAGATGAGGAAGACCTAATTTCAGGAGCAACGTAGATCTCTAGGTGACACAAGTCAGTTGCACTCAATTGCTAACCTGGAGATTGGCAGTTTGAACCCAGCCAGTATTAGCACTGCAGAAAACCCATCACCAGTTTCTGTAAAGATTACAGCCGGGAAATGTTATGAAACAGTTCTGCTCTGTAGCACACTGAGTTGCCATGGATTGACTTAAGGGATTAGGATCAGTGTTTTGTTTTGTTTTGTTTTGTTTGACTTTTGGTCTCACCAAGCAGTGCTATACCACCCTGGTGTGTAGCATAGAAGATTTTTATTGGCTGTAACAGAAATGAAGAAGATTCTGTTTATCTCTTAGACCACTTAGAAAGGAAACATTTTTAGTATTCTGATTTATCCAAGGTCAAAGCTAGTTTAGTTTGGTTTTACAATCCCTTTGGGGATTTTTAACAGAAAAAAACAAAATAGCTTCAAGGTTTATGATTTAAAAGAAAGTTTGCTGGTACTATGTCCTTGATGCTTACCAACAAAAGCCACTCTGCAGTTTCTACAAGTGCTTGCTTTTATTTTTATTGTAATCCTACTCCTCTAGCCTTTTCTCCTTCGTCTGATCTCATTGTCAGTTTAGCTACCTTAGAAAGAAGTGGCACCATAGGACTTCTTCGTTCAGATCCCTTTGATGGTTCCCATTTATTGGAGAGTAAAATTTCTTAGTTTGTCATTCAGGCCCTGAGCAATCAAATCAAGGCATGTCTTTCCAGCTTAAGAAGAGATACTATTCCATGAATTTGTTTGAAAACATATCCTGCCCCTCTTGTTCTGTTAGTCACAGTGGAGTTTATTACATTTCACAGTAACCCTGTGGGTGCAGAATAGAATAGCATTTTTAAGGGTTGAAACTTTCCAAAGCAGATCACCAAGCCTGTCTTCTGAGGCACCTCTGGGTGGGTTTGAAGCACCAACCTTCTCTATAGTAGCTGAGTGCATAACCCATTGTGTCACTTGGGAATGTCTTAATACACTACAAGTGCTTTAATGACCCAATGACATCACAAACTATTACTATACTCCTTAAAACTGTCCAATAATTTCTCATCGCAAGTAGCAGATACAAAAGAATACACAACCCTTATCATCATTTCTTTAAGAACATAAATGATCTGGTTCCCGATCACTTTACTATGCTCATCTTATCTCACTCTTCTCCTTCCTCCCTGTATAGAGTCAGATCCTGGCTAGCCTCTTTTTTGTCCTTTGAACCCAACAGTCTGTTTCTAATTTAAGGCCTCCGCACTTGCTGCTCTCACCCACTGTACCTCCTCAGTATTTCAGGGTCTTCTTTTATAGTCTCCTTGTAGCTATTCCTTGCTTAAGATGTGTACTGTCATTGTCCCTCAGTCTAATATAAGCTCTACTACTGCAGGGATTGTGACTATTTGTTCATTGTAACACCTGCATGTAATATGCTTTCAATAAGCATTTGATAAACGTGGAAAACACGCTGTTTCCATGTACTCTACAATCTCTGACACTCCATTATAACTGAGTCATTTTTAGCAAATGTCTTTTCAGTGAACGAGGTAAAGCTTATACAGCTTGTCTGTTCATTGGCGTGTTATAGAGGTCACAAATTATATTAGGGAGTTTTCTATTCAAAAACACGGAGCTGAAACATTAAGCTGAAAGTGACGTTAAGGACCCGAAGAAACTTGTATAGTACAGAACAAAAGTAATGGATATGCTTGAAAGCAATAATTCAGTTAGGTCTCTATTATCTGTGCTAATGAAGAGGAGCAATGAAGCAGATGATCCATAACAACAGATAATGAAAAACTATTTGCATTTAGTTCTGGGTCGTATTACCCAGAGTCCCTAACTTGTAAACAGGTTATGTTCCTAAAGGTCATTTGTAAATAAGTTATTTTGGACTCCGAATATTTTCTCTGTAGAAGTAATATAGCTGATTTATAGCATTAATATTATCTAGGAAATAAAAACCTGTTGAAATATCCTTTATATTATTTTAGGTGAAAAATAGCTTTTCAGTTTCCAAACAGTAGTGTCTGAACTTTGTCCTCACTGGCTATAGAACGCGCTTCCACTCACGCATTTGGAGGAAGCAGCAGCTTCTCCTTCTGTCTCCATACCATTTGCCCCAAGCAAAGTGTCTGCTCTCTAAAGATGGTTGTGTTAGAGGCAGGGGCAGAATTTGGGGGGTTGCCTAAGTTACCTAGTCCTTCTCTGACAAAACTAGCACCAGTGAATGGCTTTAAAGAGGGAAATTTATTTTCTCAGAATCCCAACCAAACCCACTGCCATCCAGTTGATTCTGACTCACAGTGACTTCATAGGATGACCTCACAGGACTCCCAAGGCTTTAATCTTTGCAGAAGGAAACTGCCACAACGTCACAGAGCAGCAAAGGAGTTTTAATCACCGACCTTTCCTTTGGCAGCAGAGGACTTAAATATTGCACGACCAGGGCTCATTCTCACAGTTCGGGAGGCTCGAAGTTCAGATTCAAAGGACTGGTTCTAAGGGAAAGCTCCTTCTGTCAGCTCTCTGGGGAAATTAGTCTGTTAGACCCACGCTCCTTGGTTTGTTGGCTTCTCTCTTCCCTGCTTTGTGCTTTCTTGTCTCTGTGTCGAGGCTACTCTTTATATAGCTTAGAAATGATTAGTTTTTTCAGGTATACCCTCCCTTGATATGGTCTTATTAACGTAACCAAGAAAACCCTACTTTCAAATATGATTATATCCACAGGTATATGGATTGGAATTCCCACATGTATTTTGAAAAAATAGACTAGCAAGGTAGACTTAGTTCTATAGCAATGTTTTTATGATGGTGGGCTGCCATGGTAAGAGCTTCCCTGGCTGTTTTGTGAAGACTTCTTTGGAACGGGATCTCATTGGATACAGATTCCTAGACATCAATGGGCTCAACGTAGAAGTTGAAAGACCTGTTGCAACTGTCTTGATGCAGCTCAATGCATCAAACATAGGACCAAATTTAGCACCAGTGGCCTAAGAAACAAGATATAAGAAGGAGTTGGAATTTTGTGCACAGGGAACATCAATGAGGGGAAATATAAACAAGGATACCCACAACAGCACTGTTCATAACAATGCCCCTGGGTGGCACAGCTTGTACTCTGGGGCTAACCAAAATGTTGCTAGTTGGAGCCCACTTAGTGGCACTGAGAAAGAAAGATCTGGCAATCATATTTCATGAAGAATAGCCAAAAAAAGCCACTACCTTGGAGTTGATTCTTACTCACAGCAACCCCATAAGTCAGAGTAGACCTGTTGTATAGAGTTTCCAAGGAGCACCTGGCAGATGGACAGCCAATCTTTTGGCTGGGAGACCTAGCTCCTAACCACTATAGTACCATAAAGACTATAGCCAAGAAAATCTCATGGAGCAGTTCTACTCTGTGACACATGGGGTCATCAGAAGTGACTTGAGGCAACAAGTTTGATTTACATTAGTTTATTGTTCATAATAACAAAAGGATAAGATAACCCAAATTCTCATCACCAATGAGTGGATGCCTATACTGCAGAATATACACACAACTATTTTTGTATTAAATATTATTAAACACATTAACTACAGTGAGAGTAATATTGAAGCAATAAAATATTGTGATAAAACATATCCAAAAAATTACATGTACTATGATACTCTTCACATAAAGTTAAAGACAACTAAAATAAGTTACACATTTTAGGACGTATAAAAGCAATCAAATTATGTAACATAAAGGAAGGTAATAATGAACCTGGAAATCAGACTGATGGCTATATTAGTGCAGTATAGTGAATTACTTAATATAGCCCTTCTAACCATAGTCTTTGTAACTCCCACCAAATGACTGGGTGGAACTATGCAGATGAAGTACTTGTAGAAAGCTTGCTAATCATGTAAATAAGGTGCATGAAATCTTTGGGAGCCAGAGCCATGCAAACAAGGTGCCAGCCAAGCCAAGTGCCGTCAAGTTGGATCTGACTCATGGCGACCCTAGGGGCCAGGGTAGAACTGACCCCCCCAAAAGGGAACCCTAATGAGGTGACTGGTCAGCATTACTAACCCACTAAGCTTAAAAGACAGCCAATCCTAGAACAGAGGAGGACTTGAGTACCACCAAGAAAAAGAGTGGGGAGTAGAATACACTTTAGAACCTGAGATCACTACACTGAGATGCTCTTAGACCCAGGAGAGAGAGAATGAGAGCGGTAACACCAGAGATGGCAAGACAGTGCGAAGCAGCAGCAGAGATGTGGTGGCAATAGTTGTAGCAGAACCTGGAGAGTGGCAGGATGTGGACTGGTGACTTTCCCGGCCCAGAGAGCAAGACAACTGAATGTTGACCCGCAGCAGGCTTGCTAGGGGAGTGAACGTCTCCAGGTACCTACTGGTGGGACTAAATGGCTTTATAATACTTGCCCAGATAGGACAGAGGCCAGGCCCAGGGGCTGAGGGTCGGAGAGACACCGCTGAGATGTCCTGATTCAAGAACTGCATCATGAATAATTCCCTGATCCTGAATAGTAACCTGTTGCTTCCCTAGTAAAATCCCTAACCGTGAGTATGGCCTGTGAATTCTATATAACCACTGCAGCTAATTGTCAAATCCAGGAGAGAAACAAAGAGAGCTGTGCAAGAAATGCTTGGTGTCAGAACTCGTCTCACCTCTTCTTCTTAGAAATCAAGTGTGGGCTGTTGATCTTGATTGTCTTTCTACCTTGTGGAGTTAGATGAGGAGGGCAGATGATCTCACCACAACATTTTTATAGCTGGTTAGCCCATGAGTCGGATCCAACTTGACGGCACTTGGCTTGGCTAGAAGAGTGGAATTATAAAACCGTATAATTAGAGGCTGGTATTGTCAAGGACTTAGTTTTTATCTTGGAATTCTTTTTTTAATGCTCATAATAAATTTACTTATCTTCTCTATACATCATCTTGTTTATGGTAATTGTTTTTATATTCTGTGCCTTCTATTCAATAAACTTTTCCAAATGTCACTGTTTTTCTTTGATTTGTCACAGACGATAATTTTAAATAGAGTAGCCAGGACGGACATCCTTGATAGTGTGATATTTGAGCCAAGTTTGAAGGAGGTTAAAGACTTAACCGTGAGGGTACCTAGGGAAGAAGTCACCATAAAAAAAGAACTAAGAAGAGCTGTTTCTGACTTTGTTAAGACACGGGGAGGAAGCCAGTGTGGGCTGAGTGGAGTATGCAAAGGAAATATGAGGAAATGAAGTCTGAGAAAGCCAGAACCTCTGCATACTTCTTGATCACTGCAACAACTTTGTCTTTTGCTGTGAGAAAGAGGGAGCCAGTAGAGGGTTTTGAGCAAAGCAATGTTATGCCATACATAGTAAAAGGATCACCCTGGGTACTAGGTTAAGAAAAGACTGTGGAGTTTGAGAACAGTTATAAGCAGTCCAAGTAGAAGCAGTTAGAAGCTCTTACTGTCACTGAGTAAATTCTGACTCACAGTGAAGCTATATACAACCAAATGAAAACAGTGCCTGGTCCTGTGCCGTGTCCACAACTGTTATGGTTGAGCCCACTGTTACAGCCACTAGGTTGATCCACCCCACTGAGGGTCTTTCTCTTTCTCTGACCTGCTGCTTCACCAAGCACAATGTTGTTCTCCAGGGACTGACCCCTCCTGGTTTGTCCAGAGTACGTCGGGCATAATCTCACTGTTGTTGCTTCTAAACAGCACTCTAGTTGTACCTCTACCTGGGCGGATCTGTTTGTTCTTTTGCAAGTCCAAGATATATTCAATGTTCCTCTCCAAGTCCATAATTCAAAAGTGCTACTTCTTCTCTGTCTTCTTTATTTGTTATAGGAAACTGTTAGACAATCTTAATAAGAAATGATGGTGATTTAAAAAGGAGTAGCAGCACTGGAGACATTGAAAGTAGTCAAATGCTATAGGATGTAAGAGAAAGAGCTATGACTCCAAGGTTATTGGCTTCAATAATTTGTAGAATGGAGTTGCCATCTTCTCAGATGGGGAAGGTTGTGAGCAGAGAAGGCTTAGGAAAGAAGATTGGGATTTCTGTTTGTGCATATTAATGTTAAAACTCTGATTTTTTTATTGTGATTAAGTGAAAGTTCACAATCTAAGTCAATTTGCCATATAAAACCATGAGAATGCACATGTCTGAAACTGTGTTTTCCTCACCCTGTGACAGCACACTCTGTTTTTCCACTGTTTACTTCCAATATCCACTCAACCAGCATTTGTCCCCTCCTCTTCACCCTCTCCTCTCCCTTCTTAAAAAGAAACCAGTGGGCCAGCCTCTTACATATATTGAATCATGAAGTACACACGCCACCTGCATCACTCTGTGTTCCCAGGTCCAGTCCATCCTTTGTATGAAGTGTTGACCATGGTACCGGTTTCAGCTCTGGGCTAGTAACAAATCTAGGGACCATCTTCTCAGGAGACGCTCGAGGTCACTGGACCAACAAGTCTCATCTTTTAAAAGAGTTCCAGATCCACACACCCCTTTCTCTCATGCTACATCAGGGATTCTACATCACGTTCCCTGTCAGGGCTGTCTTTGGTGATGGCTGGGCGCCACCTAGTTCTTCTGTTCTCCAGCTGATAAAGTCTCCCAATCATATGGGTCCTACTGTCTCATGGGCTCATTTTTCCTCATGTCTTTGATGTTCTAGGTTGTCATCTGTTCCAGGTGGGTTGGGACAAATTGATATTCCTTAGATGAGAAGTTGCTGGCTTTTAAGGCTCCGGGAACTGCAAACCAATATGGGGTGCAGAACACTCTCTTAGAAAAAGACCAGTATGCCAATTGACCTTGATGTCCCCTGAAAACATGGTCTGCAGAACCCTGTCCTATGAATTTGGGGTATAATCCAGTTGTGCTGACCTGCCTCCTACTGTGTGCTGTCACTCCCTTCACCTAACAAAATTCTCATAGACTATCTAATCTATGAATACGTATCCCTCTCCTTTCCTTCCCACTCTTGAAGTCAGCAGAAGAGGATTTTTTATCTGTGCTTGTCTTTTCTTAAGTCCTTATAAAAGTGGTCTCATACAATATTTCTCCTTTTGCAGCTGACTGTTTTCACTCAGCATAATGTCTTCCAATAGATTCCACGTTATGAGATGTTTCATAAAATCATCATCATTCTTTATTATTGTATAGCATTCCTTTGTGTATATATGCCATAGTTTTTTATCCATTCATCTGTTGATGGATGCCAAGGTTAATTCCATCTTTTTACTATTGCTGACAGTGCTGCAATAAACATTAGTGGGCGTGTATCTGTTTGTGCGATGGCCCTTATTTCTGCTGGATATACATTCCAAGCAGTGGGATTGCTGGATCACATAGTATTTCTATTTCTAGATGTTTTAAAAAATATATTTTATTGTGATTTAAGAACAATTTTACAATCTGTATCATTTTTCCATAGAACACTCGAAACTTCCCCAGCTGTTCTACTCTAGATGTCCCCTGTTACTGTGACAATATGCTTTGTCTTTTGTCCGGAACTTCTCCCCCCTCACCCAGTCATCCAGCTCCAGGGAATGGTCTCTCCGACAATCGAGTGTGCTTGCTGAAAGGTTTGCTCGTCTCCAGCCCCGCTCTGTGTTTTGCAGTTCAGTCTTCCTCTGGAGAGCTGGCTCCAGCGCTGAATGCAGTTTGCAGTTAGAAAGTCCTAGGGGCATGCTCCCAGAGGGCCTCCATTCAGAAGGACCATCAAGTGGAGTCTTTCTTGAGAGTTCTAGCTCTGCCCTCTACTCCTTCTCTGGCTATGTCCGGGGATCTGTTCTGTGTACCCCATCTAGGCTGTCTTTGTGGTAGCCAGGCACCATCTAGTTCTTCTGGTGTCACGCTGAAGTGGCTCAGGCTCGTACGACCCCTTCCATTTGGTGGGCTCATTTTCATCCTATCCTGAATGTCCACTGTTTACTTCTGATCCAGGTGGATTGGGACAATTTGGTGCCAATTAGATGGCAGCTTGCTAGCTTTGAAGACCGCAGACACTACTCACCCAGGTGGTAAGCAGAGCATCATCCTAAGAGAGTGAGAGAGAAAAAGCTTGGGTTATCCCAGTTAGTCTGAATGTTCTCTGACAGCATAGTCCCCTAATCTGAGACCATAATTCTCTGCTTTTTAAGAAAGCACTAAATTGCTTTCAAAAAGGTTAAACCATTTTATATTCCCACCAGCAGTGTAGAAGAATTCCGATCTCTCCACAGCCTCTCTGATGTTTGTTGTTTTGTGTTTTTTGAATTAGTGCCAACCTTGTCAGGGTGAGATAGTATCTCATTTTAGTTTTGATTTGGATTTCTCTAATGGCTAATGACTGTGAGCATTTCCTGATGTGTCTATTGGCTGCCTGGATTTCTTCTTTGGAGAAATGTCTGCCCGTATTCCTTGCCTGTTGTTCAATTAGGTCATTTGTCATTTTGTTGTTTATATTCTGCAGCACTTTGAGACTATAGAAATTAGACTTTGATCAGATGTGTGGTTGCCAATTTTGTTTTTTTCCCGTTTGTAAGTAGTCTGTTTTACTCCTTTGATACAGTCTTTGGATGAACATAAGTGTTTCATTTTTAGTAGTTCCCATTTATCTATGTTCTCTTCTGCTGTGTGTGCATTGTTGGTAGTATTTTGTAGTCTGTTTAAGCTGTATATTAAGGCTTCTAGTGTTGTCTCTATTTTTTCTTTCATAATCTTTATCACTTAAATTTGATATTATGTCTCTGATCCATATTGAGTTAGCTTTTGTGTAAAGTGTGAGATATGGGTGTTGCTTCAGTTTTTTGCTGAAGGATATCCAATTTTGTCAACACCATTTGTTAAAGAAGCTGTTTTTTCCCCAGTTCATGGCCTTTGGGCCTTTGTCAAATATCAGCTGTTCACAGGTGGATGCCGTTATTTGTGGATTCTCTGTTCTGTTCTCTTTGTCTATTGTACTTTGTCTCTTGTACTATTAGTAGGCTATTTCAACTACTGTGGCAGCATAATAAGTTTTAAAGATGAGTTGCACGACGCCTCCCGCTGTGTTCCTACTCTTCAGTAGTACATTACTTATCTGAGGTTTCCTCCCTTTCCAAATGAAGTTGGTAATTTGTTTTTCCATTCATTAAAAAAAAAAGACATTAGAACTTGTGTTGGGGTTGCACTGTATATGTAGATCCCTTTGGATAGGATAGACGTTTTCACAATGTTAAGCCTACTCTATCCATGAGCAAGGTAGTTTTCTCCACATATATAAGTCTCTTTGGGTTTCTTGCAGTAAGGTCTTGCAATTTTCTTTGTATAGTTATCTTATATCTCTCTTTAGATTTATTCCTAGATGCTTTATCTTCTTATGAGCTATTGTAAATGGCATTAATTTGGTGATTTTTTTTTTTTTGATGGTTTCTTTTTTGAGTTATTTAGGTTTATCTTTTATCCTGTTTCTTTGCTGGACACTTTTTTGTTCAAATAGTTTATTTTTGGATCCTGTAGGGTTTTCTGAATATAAGATCATATTGTCTGCAAATAGAGATACTTTTATTTCTTCTTTACCAGTGTGGATGCCCTCTATTTCGTTATCTGGTCTGATTGGTCTGGCTAGAAACTTGAGCACAATGTTGAATAAAAGTGGTCACAATGGGCATCTTTGTTTCCTATTCTCAGGGGAAATTCTTTCAGATGAATTTTTTTATTAGACAGTCAGTTGATACTTCCATGTTGGCAACATACTATATGAGCCTGGAGTTAAAAAAGAAAGAAATCTAGAAGTACAGAAGTACAGATGATATTTACTACCATGTGCTCAAATGAGATCACCCTTACTGTCTTTTATTGTTTAAATTTGTCCTTGAGAATTGAAAGCAAATTTTTGCTTTATACTTTCTTTAGGTTGAAGTTGTTTTCTTTTCTCACCATAATGAATTACAGTTTTTGTAATCACTGTCTATTCTTCCCCATTAATAAATGTCAGTAGTTAGAACACAGATACGTTCATACTTAATTAAATAGTGTTTCTTCACTTGTTCTACTCAGAATGCATGAAATATCCCGTTCTGATTTCTTTTTTCCTTTAAACTGTTTATTTGTTCCTATGAGTTAGATTAATTTTCAAAATCTAAGTTTTATTGCCTATGGCCCCTTGAAGGCTGTAAGTAATTCAGTCTGGTAAATAAAACATTATATTTAGAACACTTTTCTGTTATCTGTTATTTTCTTGTCTGTTTCACATTCCTTTCTCACTGAGAAGTGAATTGCCTCATCTCTACTTAGAGTTGTAATTTGAACTCTAGAAAGAAACAAATCCTTCAAAGCCATTAGGGTGTCGACATATAATCTTACTAGTATAAGGAAAGGCAGCTCAGACAATTGACTGTCTTCTGTTTACTTAGTTTATTGACATTGTGTTAGTCTCAGGGAACTGCCTCAGCATTTTATAGCGGAGACCCCTGTTTTACCAATTTTATGTAGCATACATGAGCCTTAGAGTTTTAAACATTGTTTTAGTCTTCCTAATACATTATCAAGCAGCTCTGCTGGCACAGTGGTTAAGAACTTGGTTATTAACCACAAAGTTGGCATTTCAAACATACCAGCTTCTCCTTGAAAACCACATGACATAGCTTTACTCTGTCTTTTGATGGTTTCTATGAGTAGCAATCAACCAGATAGCAACAGGTTTGGGTTGCCGCCCCCGGCCCCCTTGGGAAAACATCAAGGAAGTCCTGGTGAAGAAATGGTTAAGCTCTTGGCTGCTAACCAAAAGGTTAGTGATTCACACCCATCCAGGAGCTTCATGTTCAGAAGACATAAAGCAATTTCCTCCCGTAAAGGTTATAGCCTAGCAAACCCTATGAGTTATTTTCTACTCTGTCGTATAGGGTGGCTATGAATTAGAATCCACTGTCAGCATATATCAAAACCAATATGTACCAAAGGAGCCCTGGTGGTGCAATGGTTAACAGTTCAATCTAACCTAAAGATCTGTAATTTGAACCCACCCTGCTACTCCATAGGTGAAAGATCTGGTGACCTAGTCCCCAAAAGATTTTTTCTTTTGTTTTGTTTTTAGATGCTATAATGTTGGTTCTGGCTCATAGTGACCCTGTGTAAACCAGACTGAAAAACCACCTGTCTGACATGCTTACAACCGTTGTTATGCTTGAGCCCATAGCTGCAGCTGCTGAGTCAATCCCTCTCACTGAGGGTCTTTCTATCTTTCTCTGACTCTCTACCAAATAGAATGTCCATCTCCAAGGACATGTCCTTCCTAATAATGTGTCCAAAGTACTTGAAAGAAAGTTGTACTGTGTTTGTTTCTAAGGAACATTTTGGTTATTCATCTTCTTGTAAAGATTATAGTCTAGAAAACCCTTTTGGGCAGTTCTGTTCTGCCACATGGAATCACTATGAGTTATAAATAACTGGAAAGCACCAACAACAGTATGTGTCAAAATATAAAATTAGAGAGGAAGAATCTTGAAAAGTAAAACAAGAGCAGGGTTTAGCAAAACCCTACTGGCATGGTGGTTAAAAACTAGGATTACTAACCAAAAGATTGGCCAGCAGTTTGAATCCACCAACTTGTCCTTGAAAATCAAATAAGACAACTCTACTCTGTCCTATGGGGTCGCTGTGAGTCAGAATCAACTCAACGGTAATAGGTTTGATTTTTTTTTTAACTCTTAGATATTCTTCCTTCTGTTGAGCCTTTTTTTGTCTCATATTTCTCTTTCAGTTAAATGGCATAATGTTTACAATGATGACTCCCCTTTAGCTAATATCCAAATTCCTTTTTTAATCAATAATGCTGTTCATGACCTATTTTTCTCTTAGAGTGATTTTCATATTTTCAGTTTTTATTTTTATTTTTTTTTAATTTCAACATACTTTTTAATATTACTTAGCATCAATCTGAGGTCGTTGGTATGCAAACATGCCCTATTAAGTATACTTTTGATGGTATTTGTAAAAGTGTCTGTGGTAATCACATTCTAAAGTAATTAGCTTGAGATTTTTAATTACTTGGTTAGAAGTATTTGTTACCCAAATCTTTAAAAAATGATATTAGCACTATCAGAAGTAGAATAGAATATTATTGTTATTAGATGACTATATTATAAAAGAGGCTGTCCAAATTATAATTATTTCTTCTCAGAATGCAGATTTCACCTTAATTTCTTTATTTAATTTTGTATTTTAGACCCCCCGAAGCAATGAACTTAAACCATTGTCAAGAACTGGGAATTTGTGGAAAAGACAGAGATGAAGATCTGAAGAAATGAACTAATAGATATGTAACAAAGAAGATCTTAGCCCTTATCATATCAGCTGAAATCTGATATGGTCTTTTTAGAAGTGCTGTAGAAAGAACTCTAGACTTTGAGTCAGTAGACTGCAGTTTTAAGTGTATGATCTGTGTCGTCTTGAACAAGAGCTTCATCTTTTAGAGTCTTTTTTCTTTCTTTTAAAGATAAAGTTAACTGAAATGTATGACAAAGTTGAAGGAAGTCAGGACTGACTAGCTTACAGAGTGAAAATGGGCAGCCTGTATTAAATGTGGAGCTGGAGATGGCTAGAGCTAGTGGGGACAATTGGGAATGTATACCAGTGGAAGACAAGGACCCTCATCAGTGGCTACTCTGAATCACTTGCTTAGATCAGAACTTCCAGCAGAACGTCAGTCATACTAGAAGAAAGCTATCCTCAGCCAAAGCCCTGATAGCTGAACAGAAGGCCAAAGTCTTGAACAGATGATAGTCGGATACTTTTCAGAGTGATTTTCTGTACAAGTGACTTTAAAAAAACTGAGAACAGACAGATTCCACTTATGACTTTGTGATAAGCTCAGGGTTGCTGGAAATGGCTATTGTTATTGTTGTTAGATTTCATTGAGTCAGTTCTGACTCACAGCAACCCTACATACACAACAAAACAAAAGCGGCCCAGTCCTGTGCCATGCCCACAATCATTATGTTTGAGCCCATTATTGCAGCCACTGTGTCAGTCCATCTTTTTGAGAAATTTTCTTTTTACACTGACTTTTTATTTTACCAAGCATAATGCCCTTCTTTGGGGATTGACACCTCCTTACAAAAATGCCCAAAACGTGTAAGATGTAAACTTGCTATCCTTGCTTCTAAGGAGCACTCTGATTTTACTTCTGCCAAGATAAATCTGCTCATTCTTTTGACAACCTATAGCAAAATCCATATTGTTCTCCAACACTGTAATTCAAAGATATCACGTCTTCTTCTGTCTTCTGTATTCATTGTCCAGCTTTGCATGCATGCAATGTAATAAAAAATGCCATGGCTTAAAACAGGTACACCTTAGTCTTTAAGATGAAATCTGCTTTTTAATGCTTTAAAGAGGTCTTTTGCAGCAGATTTTTCCCAATGCAGTATGTCTTTTAATATCTTGGCTGCTACTTCCATGGGTGATAACTGTAGATTCAAGTCAAATGAAATCCTTGACTACCTCAATCCTTTCTCCATTTATCATAATGTTGTTTATTGGTCCAGTTGGGTGGATTTTTGTTTTCTTGAGAATGAAGTGTAATCCTTGCTGAAGGCTGTGGTCTTTGATCTTCATCAGTAAGTATTCCAGATGCTCCTCATTTTCAGCAAGCAAGGTTGTGTCATCTGCATAATGTAGGTTGTTATCGAGTCTTCCTCCAAACCCCGATGCCTCATTCTTCTTCATATAGTTCATCTTCTTGGATTATTTTCTCTGTATACAGATTCAAAAAGTATGGTTTAAAGATATGACTCTGATGCACACCTTTCCTAACTTTAAACCACGTAGAATAGAACCCTTGTTCTATTCACATGACTGCCTCTTGATCCATGTACAGATTCCCCATGAGCACAATTAAGTGTTCTGGAATTCCCATTCTCCACAATATTATCCATAAATTCTCCACAAATTTATCCATAATTTAAGATTCACACAGTTGAATGTCTTTTCAGTCAGTAGAACATCTTTTCAGTATTTTCTGCTTTCAGCCAAGATTCATCTGACATCGGCAATGATATCCCTGGTTCACACACACATCTGAATCTGGCCTGAACCTTTGGCAGTTCTCTATTAATATGGTGCTGCAGCCACTTCTGAATGATCTTTAGTAAAATTTTACTTATATGTGATATTAATAATACTGATCACTAATTTCCACATTCAGTTAGGGAATAGTCAGTCAGTTAGCCAGGTAGCTGTCCTCCAAATTTCTTGGCATAGGTGAGTGAGCACATACCGTGCTGCATGCTTTTGTTGAAAATCTCAAGTGATACTTCATCAATTCCTAGAGCTTTGTTTTCTTGCCAACGCCTTCAGTGCAGATTCAACATCTTCCTTCAGTGTCATCCATTCCTGATGATATGCTATCCCTTGAAACGACTCACCACTGACCAAGTCTTTTTGGAATAATCACTCTGTGTATTCCGTCTGTTTGCTTTTGATGCTTTCTTCATCATTTAATATTTTCCCTAGAGAGTCTCCTTCATTACTGAAATTCGAGGACTGAATTTTCTCCTCAGTTCTTTCAGCTTCAGAAATTCAGCATGCGCTCTTGTCTTTTGGTTTTCAGTCTCCACCTCTTGTCACTCGTCATTACAAAACTTGGTCTATGCAACATAATACTTTGTCTCTGAAATCTTCAAAATCTTCTGTTCAATTATTGAACTTCATCATTTCTTCCTATTTGACATTCAAGAGCAAGTTTCAGAGTCTCTTCTGACATTCAGTTTGGTCTTTTCTTTCTTTACTGTCTTTTTAACTACATGTTGCTTTCTCTATGTATGATGCCTTTGATGTCATTTTACAGCTCATCTTGTCTTCAGTCTTTAGTGTTCGATGTATCAGATCTGTTCTTGAGATGACCTATAAACTGAGGTAGGATATACTCACAGTCATACTTTGACTCTCATGGACTTTTTCCAATTTTCTTCAGCTTCAGCTTGAATTTGCAATTTGTGGTATGTGCTGCAATTCACACCTAGCCTTGTTAAAGCCAGAGATGATAAAAATGGAGATTTTTATCAGCTTCTGCAGTCTAAAATTGATCCAACATGTAATCAGCATGTCTAAGTAATTACTGATGATTGGAAAGCAAATGTGGAAACAAAGCAGGCTCGGTAGCTGGAAAACACAGAAATGGTGGTAACAGAAATGGTGCCGGAGATCACATGGTAGAATTTTGTAAGACCAATAGCTTCTTCATTACAAATGTCTTTTTTCATCAACATGAATGAAGAGTCTACTTATAGAGACAGCTACTAGTTACATGTAAAACATACATAGTTTTGCTTGAAGGCCTTTCTGGTACCCTAAAGTCAGGAAATTGAAGACATGACTCACCTTAGTATTACTTCTGACACTCATTCAGAGGACACTCTCTAGGAGGGGCAGCATGGAGCTCTTATGGGAGACAAATTCTTGCACAATACTCTAACTTTGAAAAACCTGTCATTGAAAGTTTCTAGCATTATTAGATTTTCTCATATTTCTGCACTTATTTATTTATGTTTTTGTCTTTTTAGGTTATGCACATTACTGAATCCTCTCAGGGATCTGAGTATATATGAGAGATGTCAAATTTATAAAAGAAATGTATGTAGATTATATTATAGTGAATACATGAAGAATAGCTTATTCTTTAATGTTTTCTGCACTTCTAATTTTCCTTGCCAGATCATTTTCTAGATACCTTGATGTCTGTCCTTCTCCAATCCTTCAAGTCATTTCTCGTATGCTCAATTTCATTTACCGCCTTATTTAAAATGGTAGTACCTATCCTTACATGACACTCGCATTTCAGTGATTTATCTCCGTTCTTTGGTTTATCTGCTTATTTATAACTTACCACCAAAGAGTCCTGGTTACTACCCAAAAGGCTGAAGGTTTGAACTCGCTAGTGACTACGTAGGAGAAAAGGCATAGTGATTTAATTCTGTGATGATCACAGCTACAAAACCCTGTGGGACAATTCTTCACTGTTCTATAGGGTCACTATGAGTCAGAATCAATAACACACAATAACAACATAGTGACACCATTGAGCATATTTTGAAAGCATTATTTTTTTTGTCTGTTCTTTATCCTTCCAGAATGACAGCTCCATGAGAGTAGAACATCGTACCTGCTTAATTTATTGCTGGAAATGCTGGTGGCATCTACAGGGCCTTTCTACGCTGACCTATAGGGTTTCTATGAGTCAGACTTGATGGCCCTGGGTTTGGTTTGGTTTTGGTTTAATTTATTGCTGTATCACAAGAACCTAGACCAGTACCTAACCAAGCAGTGATTACACACTACATAATCTACTAAATGAACAGAAAGATATGAGTATTAAACCATTTAACATAGGACTTTGAGAGAAGCATAGTATCTTGCTGACTCCAAATGTGGTCCAAGGACTAAAAACATCAGCATCACTTAAGAGATTATTGGACATGTAGACTCATGACCTAGTCTTAGAGGTACTGAATCAGGATCTTCATGTTAACAGCTCCCCTGATGGGTTGTACATTAAAATTTGGGCAGTATGTGTAGTTACTCAGTGAATTTTTTTTAACTCTTAATGAATATAATAAACACTGGAGGCTAGGAAGGCATAGTGCATCATTAAGTTCTTGGTGAATTAACAGACTAGATTAAAAAGCACAGGTAATCAATGGCAGAAAGGGTCATGTAACATTAATTGTATAACTTCCTGCTATATACCATTTTGATCCACTTAGAAAGGCCCATTCTGGAAGAATTACTTATTGGGGAAATATTAGCTGGTGGAGACTCCAAAGGAGATATGTAGAGAATAGGACAAACTGATACAAATAGGATACACTAATAAATAATTATTTGCCATAATTAGTAGAACCTAGCAAAGCATATGTCAGTTGATAAACCTAGCAGCAAAGGTGTTTTTCAAAAGAATTAAGATGATTAAACAGAAGTTTAAAAAGTCATGGGGGGAATTATTTTTTTCCAAACAGTATTTCTCTTAGGTGATGTCTCCACCGTATACGTAGCTCATTTAGAAATATAAATGCCCTTTTTATACCCTGCTTCAACTTTTGTATTATCAGTCTACTTTTGGCTTGCCCCTTGAATTGAGGGTAGAGAAGATAGTAATTTTTATAATACCAAAAGTGTTTTTAGTGAATAAGCAAATTATTATACCAGTGAATCAATTACTGTGAGACCTTGCATAAAAAAGGGATGGCATTGTATATAATAATTAACACCAGGTTCTACTGCAGAGGAAGACCAAGTGTTGAGTTGTCAAGCTGAATAATCCCAGGAAGGAAGATGAAGCAGCTTCCCTGTAGGTGGAGGGAGAAACTGCCAGGGAGGAACTGGGTAAAACAGAGAAAATGAATTTACAGATGAATACGCAGCTGGTCTCCTCTCGATACCAGTCACCACACTGGAAGTTGCTTAAAATGTTACTGAGTGCCATCCAGTCGCTTCAGATTCCTAGTGACCTTAGGTACAACACAACAAAATCGTACCCGGTTCTGTACCATCCTCATAATCATTGCTATGTTTGATCCCATTGCTTAAACTAAAAGATAAAAGGTTTGAAAACCTAGCTATGTACAAACCAGTCTCGTATATATCTGCATTTAAAAAAATTGCTTCCACATTTGTTCATTTTCATCATTTCCTTTGTTTTCACAAAATTTCCTTAAATGTATTTCCTGAACTTGAGCATACACAAACATAACACAGATGAGTGCTACATTGATGTATGTTAAATTTTAATGTTTATTTAATTCTAATGATAAAATACACTAGAAAGAAGCTAGTAGAGATCCTCTTCTCACTTATGCCTTAGGGGCTAACCTTCATCTACTATATTTACATCATTCTACTATATTTACATCATACTAAGAATGTCTTTCCTGTAAAAATGTCTTGTTAGTCATAATGAAAAGATTGTGCAAGTGATCTAACTACTATAAAAGAAGAGAAACATACTTTAAATTATAATTATGAAATGACTACATAAAGTTAGAATTTTCTTTTCTTACCAGAAAGAATTGCTAATTAGGTGGTTTCTTAACAACATATGTAATTTTACAAAACAAGAAATGTAAAGTAAGTAATTTGTAAGCTTTGAGATAGAATTATCATCTATTAAAATCAAGAATTCTGTATTTCATAAACATATTACTTATTTTGACTTTTATCTTTTACTTAAAATGTGTTAATAGCCTTGTTCTCTTTTTCTTTGAGGTATCTTTATAAAAGAAGGATGTTGAATATGGACACGAAAAAATTGTATAGCCAAATCTTTCCCACCTTGTGAATTCTTTATGCTGTATTCAAAACATCTACAGTTTTCTGAAAATAGTCATTTCCATTATAAATGCCATTATGCTTTATTCAACAAATACAATTAATAGAGGTAATAGTAGTTACGGTTTTGGTAGAATAAATTTTTTAATATTGAGCTATGTTTTCCACAACCCAGACAGCTACTTAAAATATTTATTTGGAGTCCTTGAGTGCCACAGACGCTCTGGTGGCATAGGGGGTTAAGTGCGAAGTCTGCTAACTAAAAGGTCAGCAGTTTGGATCCGCCAGGCACTCCTTGGAAACTCTATGAAGCAGCTCTACTCTGTCCTACAGGATCACTATGAGTTGGAATCAACTTGATGCCAGTGTGTTTGGTTTGGTTTTGGGGTGTCACAAACAGTTAAGCGCTCCACTTTAACCAAGGCTGGTGGTGTGAACCTTCCAAAAGGCACCTCAGAGGATAAAGTCAAATGAAACCCAAACCCATTGCCATCGATTCCGAATCTTAGCAACCCTGTAGGACAGAGTAGAATTGCTCCAAGGAGCACCTGGTGGATTTGAAATGTTGACCTTTCAGTTAGCAGCTGTACCACTTAACCACTACACCACCAGGGCTTTCATAGCCCTAGCAACTTGTTTCTGGAAGGTCTGAGCCTTCTAAACTCGATGGAGCAGTTCTATTCTGCATGCCTGGGATCTCTATGAGTCAAAATTGACTTGATGGCAGCTAACAAAGCATTTACGAAGAATTAAAAAGTAATTGGAAATAATAAGCAGAATAATTACTACTGGAATGATATTTCAGAAAAGTGTGTACAACCCACTCTTTCGCTATCTTTCTCTTGCTCCACTGTTACCTGGTAAACTTCAGAGTCCATAGACACTTTGTTTGCATGTCCCAAATTATTTGTCCACACTCTTATTGCTAGTAAAAACCCTATTTCATTCTGATACTGGCATTTTGTGCACGGCTGTGTACAACAGAGACTGGCCCCATTCACTGAGTCAGTGACGGTGTGCCAGGAGGCCCCATTTTTTTTCTGTGCTTCATTTTTCTCATCTCAATGATAGGAATAATAAAAGTTTCTATTGCACAGGGTTGCTATGAGGATTAAATGGTGTCTAGGGCAAAATAAATGCTAAACAAATGTACAGCGTTCTCTCCCTTTCTCTGACTTTGCGTGTGTCTCAGCATCTGTGTTGCTGTCTCTTTCTGGCTGTCTCTCATAACGGAATTTGCAGAACCACTGCATTAAATTTTGATGTTTAAATACACATAACCTTGGCTGGGAAATACTGGGGGCATAGCAGTTACCTGCTATGTCTGCTAACCGTAAGGTAGGTAGATAGAAATCCACTCAGGCACTCTTTGGAAACATAGCTGAGTTCTACTCTGTTCTATAGGGTCACTAAGAGTTGTAATCAACTCCACAGCAATGGGGTTTTTTGTTTGTTTTGTTTTTTTTTTTTTTTTTTTTGGTTTTAACCTTTCTTTCATCTTCATCCAGAATCTCAGAATGAAGCTATTTGGAAACAGAAACAGATTTTTTTTTTTTTCCGGATGTAAATAGTTGAAGATGCTGAATCAAGTCTTTCTCAATTTAGAGTGGACCGTAAATCTGATGACTAATGTCCTCACATGCAGAGGAGAAGACACAGAAGCACACAAAGGAGAAGACCGTATAAACAATAAAGCAAAGATTAGAGTGATGTGTGCACAAGCCAACAGTGAAATGCCAGAAGCCACCAGCAGCTGGTCAAGGCAAAGAGTGAGTCTTTCTCAGATTCTTCAGAATGAGTGTGACCTACCAGCACCTTGATTTTGGACTCCTGATTTCTAGAACTGTGTACAAATGCATTTCTATTGTTTTAAGTCACAAAGTTTGCAGTAATTGTTTTACAGCAGCCCTAGGAATAATACGTTTGCCTTAATATAAGTCTCTTATATACAGATTCAGAGTTTAGAACTGCTGCAGATCTTTTGCAAACACAAGAGAAATAGCTTTAACCAACAGTCTCAGAGACCAAGAGAGAAAAATACAAGCTAATGACAGCACTGGGTTAGTGATTTAACTAATGCCGGATTCACTCTCCTTCTTAACTTCTTGACTTTTGAAATGTCATGTTTTCCCATTATGTAAGTTGACTTTCATTAGGTCTTCTATAATATTCACCCAGAAAGCCAGTGATGCAGTGGCTAAGAACTCAGGATGATAACCAAAAGGTCAGCAGTTTTAACTCATCAGCTGCTCCTTGGAAACCCGATAGAGTAGTTCTACTCTGTCCTATAGGGTTGCTATGAGTTGGAATTGACTCAAAGATAATGGGTATACTATTCAGCCGTAAGTTTTCTATCTGTCTTATTCGGATCAATTCAATCATCTACTTTCTGGCAATTTCTACATTCAAGCTACCCAAACGGGATGGAGGTAATCACTATGTCCCTAACAGCTGTTAATTTAGATTGTTCTTTATAATCTTGCTTGGCACCTTTGAGGTCTTTGCAATCTTCTCAGTTCTGTCTAGTGCTCCCTCTTTTGGTGTGTTTCACAATCATTGCTGTTGTCTCTAATCACCTGCCTGTTTATCGTCTCTATGTGTCTACCCCACTACAGTGTAAGCAACACGAGAAACCTTAACTGCTTTGTCTCCAGTTGCATCTTCAACAGATGGGAGCACAGCAGGCAGTCGAAAAAGTGTGCTGTATCAAAGCACAAGTTTGGCCTATAAACGAACTGTCTGTATTCACAGATGTTTAAACTAATTCCATTAGGATGAAATTATGGAAGAAGTGTTTCTGAATAGAGCCCATTCAGATTCCATAGCATGTAAATTACTGAAAAGAAAATTCTGTAAATGGCATGGAGATGTAATTTATAGTTTTGAAAGGAATCAGTCAGTCTAGGATAACTATGACTGTCATTACTTGGTAAGGAGAGCACCCTCCTCATGTGGTTATGGTGACAATTAGGTGCAATTGTACAAGAACAGTACTTAGAAGTGCAGAAAGTGTTCATGGATTGTTAGCACACATGATCACCAAGTGCAAAGTTAAATACACAGATATCTTTAACATTTTTGGCACTGCCACAAGTGAGAAATCTTATTTCTATGGTGCCGGATAAGAAATCGAGACTCTGAAAAATCAACAACTGGCTCAAGGACATGGCAGAGTGGGTGTTTACGCTCCTGCCCAAACAACTCCGAGGTGAATTCTGTTTCTACTGCGCCACTGAGTGAGTAGACGTGCTATGGCCCACAGCAGTAAAACGGTAATCATCCCAGATGGAATCAATTGATTTTGTAAATTGTAAACTGAGTGAAACTGTATGTAACACAGAAGTAGATGTACATTTTCAAAGAATTAAAATCATTTGAAAGATTGTCTGGAAGAAAATACTTCCTTGTTTCTTCAGTCTGATATGATTACCTTGACTTAAGCATAAAACTATTTCTGAGAGACTTATAGCCAACTCTGTCATTTTCTGGGAGCTGCTTTTGAACACACTGTAGTCTCTTCAATTTGAACAGCAATGATAGGTACCTTTTTACACAGCGAGATAAGCTCTTCATTCTGAGCTGGGAATTTATGTCAGCAATCATTTAGATCACTCAAATATAAGATCTGCTGATGTGAGCAAATGTAAAGCTGGTTAATTGCATCACATTTTTAAGGGAAAAGCATCTTCCTTATAGCCCTCCAATAGCACCAAGGAGGAGGTGAAGTACCTGTCTGCACACTCTTTTTTGCAGCTGTGTAGGTGAGAAAACTGCTGACCTGGCTTTTCTTTGATCAACTCGTGCCGAACTCAAAATGAAGAAAATAAAATATAAATTTTGAATCTTTACGTAAACATCCAGGTGACAGATTCTACAGGGAAGGCAGTTTCGAATAATAAAGACTTTTGTACAGAATTTAGCATTTTGTATGTACAGAGGCTTACTTCAAACATTACAGAAAAGACGATTGGTTGTACTTTCCCAGACATAACAAATTGTTTAGGAAGACCCAGCCCTGAAATCTGCTACCCATAAATGGAAAATAATTTATTACTTTTCCATGCTTTTTTTCACAAGAAACAGTGTTCAAATTTATTATTATTTATTTATTATTATGTTATTTTTAGAATTTTCTGACCATCCTAAAACAAGAGAGTAAAACATTTTTTTTCCTCCATAGACAAGAAAAGCATAGTAATACATAAATTATGACAAAAAAAAAAAAAAACATCCAATACCCAAGGCCATCCAGCTGGGTCACGGGTTTTTTTTAAAAAACAGAATATATACATATATATATATATATATAATGTGCAACTCAATTATGCTTAGTTCAAATGCCATGAAATTTATACTCTCCACAGAACCTTTATTAAATTCCCAAACTTAATACTTAATATTTTTCTCATTCGCTGCTCTAGCAATGTTAAAACTTTCTCTCACAAGCTAAGCTTCCTTCCTTTTTTTCTGTGTGCCAGTCTCAAACTCTTGGAAAGAGTACAATTTTCTATCTTTTATCCAAAGCATCTTATCATTCGTTTCACTACATTGCATTCATCACATCCTTACTCCTATACCCTATCACTTCATTTAAATTGAGCTTCCCCAAATCTCCAAAGAGCTCTGATTTTGAAATCCAAGGCCCCCTCTACAGACTTTAGGCCTAATCCTTGTAGTATCACCACGAGTCATGTAGTATCACCATGAGTCAGAAGTTTCTCCTGAATTTCCTAGAGACTTCTGGCTATTCTTTATTTTTCCAGTGATTCAAAATACATTTACTAAATGGCTGTTCCACCCCACACTGTAATAAACATCAAGGATAGAATAAAGTGAACACCAGTCCCAATTCTCTCAGACTGCAACTGAAAATATGACATGCAATTACAATATAATGGCATAAGTAATATTAAAGACAATACATACAAAGATCAATGGGCACATGAAAGGATCAGCCTCTGTTTCACTATTGAGCTTGTAGGCCTTCCTGATTTCACTCACTTGCACAATTTCAATATCCATTCGTATTATGAAACTTGCAGATTTTTTATTTTCTACTCAAAATACTCTCTTGATCTTTAAATGTATAGTTACAACTGGTATTTAAGGGTCACCATGAGTCGGATCCGCATTTAACTGGCATTTAACATGATCACCTGGTTTCAAAAACGACATTTCATTTCTAATTTTAGAAAAGAGATAACTCTTTGGAAGTGTCTATGAAGCTTCTATGACTTTATTTTGGTCAAGTTGTACTGACTTTCCATGTATTCCATAATGTGCTATCATTCATCGAAGTTACACGTTTCTCTGTTGTCAAGTTACTGGACTTAGGGATGAGGACCACAGTCTCAGTGGACATCCAGCTCAAGTGGCATAACATGCTTTATAAAGAAAACATACTACATCCTACTTTGAGGAGTAGTGACTAGAGTCTTAAGATATTTGATTGGTTGTAACTCATCTGACACAGGAGAAAAATTAGTCCAGAAGACTAATAGACCAACAATATGTGTGTTGTGTAATGAGAAACTAATTTGTTCCGCAACTTTCCCTTAAAGCACAATTTTAGAAAAAATAATTTAAAAAAAATAAAAGAAATAGTTCTTAACAAACTACAAATAGAATGGAATTTATTATATGGGATAAAAAGTGTCCACCAAAAATCTATCAAAAATAAATGAATCTATTAAAACTAAATGAAGAAATGGAAACATGTACCTTAACAATATAAAGAACATTACAAAGATATGCACCATTGCTAGTGATTTTATATCTCTCTAAGAAGTCTAAAGCATTCAAAAAAAAAAAAGAAAGAAAGAAAGAAGAGAAAACAGAGCAATACATTAACTGAATGGGAAGAGATGAAATTTAAATGAGAAAAGTTATACTAATATTATACTTAGGCAAGTAAAATAACACTCAAATCATTTTATAGAAATACACTTAATTATGGATTGGAATGATCTGTACAGCACAGGTCAACCCTCCTGAAGATTAAGCTATGCATTAAATACAACCACTATCAAAATCCTAACTGAAGTTTTAATGTATAAAGACAATATGCATCTAAAGTTTTATGTCATAAAGTAAGAGCAACAAAAAAATGATGGAATGTGTCTTGCTACTTTAAAACTACACAATTATGCTTTACTAATTGAACTTCCATCATATTGACATGACAAAAGACAAAACTCGTTGCCTTCAAGTTAATTCTGACTAATAGTGACTCCATAGGGCAAAGCAAGACTGTCCTACAGAGTTTCCAAGTAGCATCTGGTAGATTCAAACTCCTGACCACTTTGTTAGCAGCCATAGCTCTTACCCACTATGCCATCAAGCTTTCCGTACAGCTGTAAGTCAACAGAAAACAGAGGAGATCTGGAGAGAGGAGAAGCTTGTGCACCTTTAGATCAATGGGAAAGTAAGGGACTACGAAATAATGTTTTAATAATTATCTATTAATTTGAATGAAAAAGTCACTGGCTAATTCCTACCTCACACCACAAACAAAAACATTAAAATGTATTAGAGTGCCAAGTGTAACAGCAAAACAGCATTTAATTAGCTGAAAATTTTGGAACATCTATAGTTCTTTTTAATAATATATGAGAGACAAAGGAATAAAATACAAAAGGACTAAGGAAAATGTTTGCACAAGCAAATTTAAAATTCTGAATAATTAAAGCCATCCTAAGCAGTTGTAAAATATGAGGTACACAGCAATAAATTTCCTAATATATGAAGACTGTTTACAAACCATCATGAGAAAGAAAGCCATTTATGAAACCAGTAGAAAAAAGTGAAAAGAATGGAGATCGGTGATTCAATTGAAAAGGAAAATAAAAACACAAGAGAAATGAATATTTTAAAAAATATTCTACCTTACTGATAATCAGGGAAATCAAATTAAAAGCTCAGTAACATATTCAGCATCCATCTTCTTTTGACATAAATGAAAAATTGGTTAGGATTATTGATAGTATCAGTTTAGTGTAGGTGTCATGCTCTTTCAGAGCATAATTTGAGGATAAAAATTAGATTCTGCACATTTGACCTGAGAATTTTGCCTCCATAATATGCCTTAAAACAGCACTAAAAGCATCCAAAAATATGTTTTAATGGAATGTTAGACATCACAATTAGAAAATATACTGGAAAAAATGTACATTCATAGTTCAACAAATATTATAAAATGCTAAAGAACAAAAGGAAATTTATTGCTTGCAATTGTAATAAAGCGGAAAAAAATCTAAGTGCTGATCAAAAAGGGGGCCAAATAAAGGATGGCATATAATCATTGCTATAAAATAAGATCTTTCCATATAAGGGTGTACAATAAATCTCTAAAATACATGTTGCATCACCATAGCACTGTACCAAGAAAAAGCAAATCCTGAAGCTGAACCCCAGGGCTACACTGACATCAGAGAAGGCAATTCCAGGAAACGCAAGAGTGAGAGGACAAAGAGGCAGCACCAGGATTTAGGGTGCCATTTAGTCCTAGAGAATGTTTCATCTCCAGGGATATCATTTCTAAGAAATGACTACTTCTCAAAAGAAGACAGTTTATTCTGGAGAGGAAGGCAGCAGATTTCATCACAGACTTTCATCCTACAGGCATCAACTCCTCCTCCACACTCTTAAGACTTGTGTCTGGGCGTCTAGAGAGAACCACTACAAGGGAGGCATCAACAAGGAAGCCAAGAGTCAGAAGGTGAGAGAGCTGGGCAGGCAGGAGACAATCACTGCTGGATTGTGCTTGCATTTTGCTCATTGGCATCCGTAAGAGCTAGTTCTCTCGGTGAAGAATTGGATAGAAGACAAGTAGCCCAAGCCCAGTGACAAAGTGACTGAAAGGACCACAGTGATAAATATGTGTTCATTTATATGCATGTGTTGGGGGATGCCTAAGTTTCCAGAGGCATCACCATCTAACTTTAACTGTGCCACCCTCTAAGGAAACCTTGGTATTGTACTGGTTAAGTGCTATGGCTGCTAACCAAATTTCAGCAGTTCAAATCTGCCAGGCACTCCGTGAAAACTGTAGGGCAGTTCTATCCTATCTACAGGGTCGCTATGAGTCAGAATTGGCTTGACAGCACTGGGTTTGGATTTTTTGGTTTTCTAAGGAATAAACTTGGCACTTGGCTAAGGAATCAACTTAAGTTGGAAGACAAAGAGCGAACACATTTTGTTCTATATACCTGTCAATTTGAATTCCTTCCTATGGATTAATATGTGCCATTTCAATGCAATTTTATTTATAAAAAGACAAGTTACTTGATTTCTGTATGCCTCTGTTTTCTCATGTCAGGAGGTCCCGGTACCAATTTCTGTCTTACAGCGTTAATGCGACATTTAAATGAGTTAGAAATTGAACTAGAGCAATGACTGGCACTTAGTAAGCAGGTAGCCCAATAGGAAATCATCATCATCATTAGTTGAATCCTACTCGACGGCGCTTGGCATTATCAGTAACCCCTTTGGGGAACAGTCACCAAATCCTATCTATAGTTGCTGGGTGTCTTCCTAAGACAGCAATCACAGTGTTATTAAGGTGACATATTTTCATTGGCATTTTTTTGAAATATACCTATTTGCTCTCCTAGACTGCAAGATTCTCAGCAGCAGAGAAGTAATTCTTATTTTGCTTTGAATTCCTGACACCCATATACTTATTGAAACATACTAGAAGTTTCCATCAACAATGGTGGAATACTGAGTGTGTTAAGTGAATTCAACTGTCTTGTTTCATCGATTCAAACCCTACTTATTCTTTAGACTCACCTCAAATTCATCTCTTTGTGTTTATTCTCATTCCTATCACTTAATTGCTCCTCTATACGGTCTTTAAAGGTTGTCATGCCATTCTACATTTGCAAATGATCCAAGTTACTTAACTTATAGAACTTTCTTTAAAAATAGGCTAGGGTCTATACCATAAAAATAACTCTTAATTCAATGCTAGTTGATTTCATGATCTCTTTAGCTGATCAGATCCTACTCCACTCCACTCCAGTTTAGCTTAAATGTCCATTCCTCAGACCAGAAGCGTTCCATACATCACCTTATCACAACATGCTGTGCTTATTGTAATTGCTATTAAGCAATAATTTGTGTAATTCTTTGTTTTATGGTTCATCTCTTCCTCTGCACTGTAGGTTTCAGGAAAATTATGTGGTTTTATTCCTTTCAATCTCTAGTCTGATTTTTTAGAAGCAGATCATCAGATCCGTCTTCAAAGACATCTCTAGATAAACTTGACCCTCTGATTTTTCATTTAGCAGGCCATTGGTCCTACCAAGGAAGAACAGTTCTGCTCTGACACTCATGAGGCTGTCCTAAGAATCAATTGTTTTTGTTTGCTTGTTTGTTTTTAAAGTACAAACCTAAAAAAGTGGTGCTCTGTCTGTATAATAACCCTATTACCATCACCTGCTCCGTAAGTAGCACACTAGTCTTCATCACGGGCTGAGACACCCTCCCCTTGTCTCTTCGGCAGTAACTAAGATGATCTTCCGATGGGATACCTGGGAGGTGCAAACAGCTAACTGACTGGACTGTTGACCAAAAGGTGAGGAGAAAGGTGAGGAGAGCTACTCCCCCCAAATCAGCTGCTGTCACACATCACTTTCTGACATACATAAGCTGGCCCTGAGTCAGAGTTGACTGGCTAGCAACAAATAAATGGAAATGTCACTGTTTACAAAGGTACAGAACATGGTGGGCATTCTGTTCCGCATGATTGAAAAGTATATCTATACTTGTTACTGTAACTGTGCTTTCTAAAACTGAGGCCGGAGGTAGAGGCCTTGTGACGTTCAATATGTGTTCACAGATTATTTTCATTATGCTTTTCAAGTGTTACGTAATCTTCCTTCCCTATAAAATATGCTACTTGCTTGTTTTTAACGTAGCTTTATATCTAATGGAAACCCTGGTGGAGTAGTGGGTTAAGTGCTATGTCTGCTAACCAAAAGTTAGGCAGTTCAAATTCACCAGGCCCTCCCTGGAAACTATGTGGGGCAGTTCTACCATG
This sequence comes from Heterohyrax brucei, assembly GCA_028571685.1. NCBI lineage: Eukaryota > Metazoa > Chordata > Mammalia > Hyracoidea > Procaviidae > Heterohyrax > Heterohyrax brucei. The sequence goes on from CM053155.1 coordinate 49,125,753, forward strand.
GACTACAGGGTGGCTATGAGTGGACCTGACTCTCAGTGGGTTTTATAACTGATGGAAACTCTGACAGCGTAGTGATTAAATGCTACGTCTGCTGACCAAAAGGGTAGCAGCTCCAGTCTGCTAGACACTCTTTGGAAAATCCATGGGTCAGTTCAACTCGGACCCGTAGGGTGACTATAGTCAGAATGGGTTCAGTGGCAGTGGGTTCATCTTAATGTTAGTTACCATTTGTGTCATTCATTTATTTAGTCGTTTTGTTGATTGATATTGCTTCAAAATACATAGACTAATCTTTATCGTAACTAATCTCTCAACTACTACATTTCTTGTTTCAGATTTTTGTTAGTGAATAGCAGCATTTTAGGTATTTAGGCTTATGTATATATATATATTTTTTATTATGACTGAGTGAAAATGTACATTCCTGTATAAATTTACATGCCCACCTATATGCAGCTTCCACAGCTCTCCCTGTCCGGTGACAGCACACTATTCCTCTCTGCTCCATACATGTCTCATCCTCCCAACAGCCTCCTTTCTGCTCCTCTCCACCCACTCTCCTTCCTCGAGCCAGAGGTCAGCAGGACGATATCCTATAGATGCACAGAACCATAAAGTGCAACCAATATATGGTCACTCTGCATCGCCAAGTCCAATACATTCCTGTCCAAAGAGTGGACCTTTGTTATAATTTATGGGCATTTTTTATGGAGGAAACACCATTCTTGACCAGCTTTGTGTGTGGTTTTGTAAGGAACACAAAGAAATGTTAACTGTAAGCCTTCAAGAAATCTTGCCCTCTGTGATTAAAACCTATTTGAAATAAAAAGAGATGTGCTATTCAAATAGGAAACTAAAAGGAATGCACAGCTATAATTAAACTCACTTTATAAGTTCAGGTTGACATTATATACATACATAATTTTTCACTAATTTTTTCCTTTACTTTTTTTCTTGAATCCTATTACATTTTCTTCTGTTCCATTAAGTATGATTATATATAATATTTTAAATGACTTAATTGCAATAAATACTCTCCTATGCAGTCTTAATTGATACAGGTTATATTGAGAAAGGAATGTATATAACTTATTCATGATGACTTAAACATTTACTTAGTTTCCGCAGTTCTGACTACAAGTGATTTTTTGAGGCTTACTTTTTATTTTGATTATCAAAGTGATAATTTACTTATACAAAAAAGTCAATGAAGGGCCTCCTTGATTTGTTTCTAGGCTTGTAGATTCACAGCCCTAGTGCCACGACTCAGCAGTATGATTAGGGAGGGAGAAAAAGACAGGACAAATCAGACAGCCAGAGAGAAGACACCCAGGTGAATCCTGAAGTTTTATAGACATGGGTCTGTTTATTCCATTCTTATGGATGGAGAGAAACATTGGAATGTGTTGACAAGCAAGGACAAAGTACGCTGAGAGGTAGAAAAAGACACAGGTAGGTTAGGAGTATGAGAACCATGTAATCAGGAGTGATCTTACAACCAAATGAAGCTTCAAAAGATAAGCAAGATACAGTGTATATATGCTTGCAAAAAGGCAATAATACGATCTCAACTTTGTAATGTTGTAAAGATGCCCATTACCAAAAATCAAACCAAACTCACTGCCATTGAGACAATTTGGATTCATTGTGGCTTTACCGGACAAAGTAGAACTGCCTCATACCATTTCCAAGGAGCACCTTGTAGATTTGAACTGCTGACCTTTTGGTTAGCAGCTATAGCTCTTAACCACTATTCCACCAGGGTTTCTAAGATGCCTGTAGGTATGCATAAAGAATAAAGTGATTTCAAACTGAAGGAGTAACAGGAGCAAAAGTATAGAGGCATAAACTTGCAGACCCTGTTCACCGTAACCTCACTGCCATCAAGTTGATTCCCGCAGATTGTAACCTTACAAGAGTGATTAGAACTGCCCCCATAGAGTTTCCAAGGAGTGCCTGGTAGATCCAAACTGCTGACCTTTTGGTTAGCAGCCATAGCACTTTACCAGTATGCCACCAGGATTTCCAACCTGTTCACTTACACCCCCCAACCCACCCCCCCACACACAGGCCAAACTGAAGTCTAAAAGGATGAGAGTTTGCATAGACATAGATCAGGAGGGATCCTGCATTTAAAACAGAGGATTAGATTCTGTATATAGCATGTGACCACTAAAAGTTTAAGAAGGAATGTATCCAACTTATCTGATGTAATGTATTCTAGTAAATTAGCTCTTAAAATCATAAAATAAAACTAGGTAGGAGAGGTAAGAGCCTAGATGCAGAATCACACTGAACTTCTACTGCAGTGAACTAGAGGAAAGAGTTAAGAGCAAATGAAAATGAAAATGTAGTAGTAAATACAATAAAGATGGTGAGAATAGTAATAGCCAGAACATCATTTAAATAGCGTTTATACTGTGTCAGACTCTACAGGAACTTTATATGCATTAAGTTGTTGAAAACTTCCAATAATGCTATGATTTAAGTATTATTATTACTTTCAGTAACAGATGGGAAAATTGAGACATAAAGAGATAACTTGTCTAAGGTCAAATAGCTAATAACATAAGACATACAGATAAAATGGACAAGATACATGATAAGAGAATTTTTTATGGGTCTATCATGTTCTTACATGTTTTGTGAACAAAATACTTTATCCTTTTTTACCACTTTATCTCTCAGAATGTTTGTATCTTTTCTTGAAAGATAGGATGCCTCTATAAGATGAAGTTTGATTGGCTTAGTAACTCTAATAATAGTTTCCACCCAGGGAAAAAGTTGGGCAGGTTACTTGGCAGCCTTCTTATAAAACACAGGATTTTCTGAGCTCAGAATTTCTCAACAATCAAATTCACTCTGCACACAACATCTACCGATGGGACTGGGTGTTCAAAGGGTACTGATATCAGTGAAAAGAAAACTCATGCTACTTGCTATCTTATGAGCAATAAAGTACTTTATCTCTGACCCTAGAGCCTCGTGTCTTCAACTAGCAGCCATTTTAAAACGCAAACTTGTTTACTCGCCAGTACAATAAAATCTCAGGCCTTTCACAGCACTTTACAATGTAATGATTTAATTACTGGTGCAGAGATGAAACCTAGAGGAAGTTATGAATAACACCAAAATTCCTTTTCACAGTTATTTGGATAATATTGTCTCCACAGCAGTGTTAAAAAAAAAAAAAAAAACAAAAAAAAAAACTCACAAATAGAAACATTTGTGTAGAAGACAAGTTTTTAGTTGTTTCCCCCACCTCCGTATGTTTAGTTGTGTGTCCCATTATGGTATACTTGGAAATGACGTGTGTTAAATAAATCATACTGGGGAATATGAGGACTGTCTTGTCTTAAGATGTGTATTGTGGGAAAATTTAACACATAAATAACTGAAAACTAGGTAAATAGCTAAGTTTATACCTAAGTAGATATTAAAGAGAAATAACGGCTGAGAAGAGAGTTTTGTAAAGGGGTGTAAAGTAGACAATGGGAAGATAAGGACAACCTAAAGAAGGAGAAAGCAAAGAAATAGAAGTAGAATCAAGAGTATACCGAAATATGAAGCTCATGAAAAATTAACAACAGAGGTGAACTACAGCACAGAAAGTTGAGGAGAATGTGAAGGGAACAGACAACTAGATTTGATATTCTGTTTTTCTGTTGGATGATGTCTGTATGTTGTTGCTAGGTGTCATTGAGTTGGTTCTGACTCACAGCAACCCTATGAATAACAAAATGAAACACTGTCTGGTCTTCTGTTGTGTCCACAACGAGTTTTATGCTTAAGCCCATTGTTACAGCCACTGTGACAATCCATCTCTTCAAGGGCCTTCCTCTATTTTGCTGACCCCCCATTCTACCAAGCATGATGTCTTCCTCCAGGGACTGATCCTTACTGACAACATGTCCAAAGTGTGTAAAACACAGTCTTGCCATCTTTGCCTTCAAGGAGCGCTCTGGTTGTACTTCTTCCAGAACACATCTGTTTGTTCTTTCAGTGGTCCACGGTACATTCAACGTTCTTCTCCAACACCACAATTCAAAGGTATCAACTTTTCTTCTGTCTTCTTTGCTCATGGTCCAGCTTTCACATGCACATCATGTGATTGGAAATACCATAGCTTGGGTCAGGCACATTTTAGTCTTCCAGGTGACATCTTTACTTTTGAATACTTTGAAGAGTTCCTTTGCAGTAGATTTTCCCAATGCAATGCATCTTTTGATTTCTTGACTGCTGCTTCCCTGGGCATTGATCATGGACCAAGTAAAATGGAAACCTTCACAACCTCAAACTTTTCTCCATTTATGACAATCTTGTTTACTAGTCCAGCTGTGAGGAATTTTGTTTTCCTGATGTTGAGGTACAATCCATACTGAAGGCTGTAGCCTTGATATTCATCAGTGTCTCAGGTCTTCTTCACTTCCAGCAAGTAAAATAGTGTCATCTGCATAACACAGGTTGTTAATGAATCGTCCTCCAATCCTGATGCCTCATTCTTCTTCGTATAACAGCTTCTCGTATTATTAGCTTGGCATACAGATTAAAAAGGTATGGTGAAAGGATACAGTCTTGACATGGGCCTTTCCTGACTTTAAAACATGCAGTTTCCGCTTGTTGTGTTCACATGGCACTGCCTGTTAATTTATGTACAGATTCCATAAGAGCAGAGTTAGGTGTTCTGGAATTCCCATTTTCAACAATGTTAGCCATAATGTGTGATCTGAACAGTCAAATGCTTTTGCATAGTCAGTAAAACGCAAGTTAACATCTTGCTGGTATTCTTTGTGTTCAGTCAAGATCCACCTGACATCAGCAATGACATTCCTGGTTCCACGTCTTCTACTGAATCCAACTTGAATTTCTGGCAGTTTCTTGTCAGTATACAGTTGCAGTCACTTTTGAATTATCTTAAGCAAAATTTTACTTGCATGTGATATCAATGACATTGTTTGGTAATTTCCACATTCAATTGGATCACCTTTTTTTGGAATGGGCAGAAATATGGATCTCTTCCAGTCAGTTGGGTAGGCAGCTGTCCTCTAAATTTCCTGGCACAGATGAGTGAGCACTTCCAGAGCCGCATGTCTGTTGAAAAATCTCAGTTGATATTCCATCGATTCCTGGAGCCATGTTTACTGACAGAGCCTTCAATGAAGCTTCAACTTCTTCCTTCAGTACCATTGGTTTCTGATCATATGCTACCTCTTCAAATGGCTGAACATCAACCAGTTCTTTCTGTCTGTATAGGGCTTGTGAATATGGAAGGCAGACTGTCTTGAAGTGCGCATTTTAGTTCAAACAAAAGCATCAAGGATCAAAGTGGCAACATGGAATTTCCTAGTACAGGCTCTTGTTATTGCTAAGTGCCATCTAACTGATTTTGACTCATAATGACCCATGCTACAGAGTAGAAGTATCCTACCAGTTTTTCTAAACTGTAATCTTTTTGAAAGCAGATAGCCCCTTTTCTCCCATGAAGTCATTGGATGGGTTCCAACCATCAAGCTTTCAGTTCACAGCTGAGTGTTCAACCAATGTGGTACCAGAACTTCTCAATATAAGTTCACAGTATAATTTTAAGGTCTCTACAGAAGTAATACATTGAGTTCCAGATATATTGTAGACTCTAGAAAATATGTGCATAAATTGAAGCTCCAAACAGTTTATTCCTAAATGATTGCTAGTCTCCTGTGGAAGAGCAAGGAGAGGTCCCAACCTTTGCTCTGAAAGTACAGATTAGACATAATTCTGCAAGAAGAACTGGTTCTGAGAATCGGTACGAACCTATGAACCTAGCTGATCTGACGCAGTGGAAGCTAAGGAGTACATAGAAATAGCCTTGTGTTTTGTAAACAGCACAAGCACTGTATGGTTAACTCTTGGACCTCAAATCCTGGAATTGCTTCACAGTAAATATGATTCAAAGAAAAACATCTGTTGATTGTTTCTACAGTGGTATAGATTAAATTGTGCCACCACTCCATCTACCCAAGATGTGTATTGGAATCCTGATTTCTATACCTACGGATATAATACTGTTTGGATATAGGGTTCCCTCTATTAAATTAATTAGAGCATATCCAAGTAAGACTCATTTAATATCTAATTACTTCTGTGTTATTTTTAAAAAAGCAGATTAGACACATAGATGCAAACATGGTGTTGTGTGAGAATCTTTTATAAGCCAAAGAACCAAGGAAGGGCTAAGACTATGTATGTAAAAGGAATCAATGTGGCCGAGGCCCTGATTCAGACTTCCAGCTTCTAGAACTGTGAACAAATAACACTGCTGTTACAGAAGTACTAGATAGCTAAGAAAGAGTTTCTGGGCAGTGTTGTATAACTTACCAGAAGGTTGGTAGTTCAAACCTACCTAAGAAGCGAGGCCTGATAATCTGCTTCTGACAAGTTCCAGTTTTGAAAATCCTATTGAGTAGTTCTACTATGTCCACATTGACTTGACAACAACTAACAATAACAACGTAGCTAAGATAGCTAGCACCTATTATTTCCTAGATACAGGGGAGGTGCTGAGGATATGAAACTGAGTAAACACAGTTCTTCTCTCAAGGAGATGTAAACCACCATGTGTCATACATGGGAAAGTCCTATATTATTAATAAAAAATGGAAACAGCGAGACCATAGAGAATCTAACCTTTACAGTTCTCAAAGGAATTGTATGTCTTTATGCAAATAATACATACCTTCAATGCTGGCTTCTCAGGCGCACCCTCCCCTGGCAAGGTGTTTACGTAAGTGTCTCTATGTCAATTTTCTTTTTACATGATGCTGACGTTCTACTCTGTCCCATGAGTTCACTGTGAGTTGGAATCTACTCAGTGACAATGAATTTTCTTTTGGTTTTACATGTATGTACATCTGCATAAACACATATGTACATGCGTATCATTGCTAGGTGCCTTTCCATCAGTTCTGACTCGTAGAAACCCTACCTGCGACTGAACAAAATGCTCTTCCATCCAGTGCCATTCTCACAACTGTTGCTGCTATGCTTCACCCCGCTGTAGCAGTCAGTCTTTTTCCCTGAAGGTAGTTCAGTGTATGTAGTTCTCCTACATACACGTGGACTTGACCTCTTTTGCTGACCTTCCACTTCACCAAGAACGACGTCCTTCTCCAGGAACTAAGCCTCCTCATAATACAGCCACAGTAAGTGAGACAAAATTTCACCCTCCTTGCTTCTAAGTAGCATTCAGGCCTTACTTCCTCCAAGACGGAGTTGTTCGTTCTTCTGGAATTCCATAGTATATTCAATTTTCCTCATCAGTGCCATAATTTAAAGTATCAATTCTTCTTTAGTTTTCTTTATTCATTGTCCAGTATTTACATGCATATTAAGGGACTGAAAATAACATAGTTTGAGTCAGGCACACTTTAGACCTCAAAGTGACATCTTCATTTTTTAACATTTTTGCAGCTGGTTTTGGAAACCCTGGTGGTGTAGTACTTTAGTGCCACATCTGCTAACTAAAAGGTCAGGCACTCCTTAGAAACTCTACAGAACAGTTGTGCTCTGTTCTGTAGGGATGCTATGTGCTGGAATTGACTTTAAGACAATAGGTGGCCAGTAGGTTTATGGAATGCAAGTTGTCTGATTTCTCTTTCCACAAGATTTGACCATGAATCCAAGTAAAATGAAATTCTTGACAACTTCAACCTTTTATCATGATGTTCGTTGGTACACTGTGAGAATGTTTATTTTCTTTATGTGGAGATGTAATCCATAGATAAGGCTGTAGTCTGTTCTTCATCAGTAAGTATTTCAAGTTCTATTATCTTCCTCTAATAAGTTGTTAATGAGTTTATATGTGTATGTATGTATGTACGCTGTTACATAGTGTGCTTACAAAAATATCTTGCAGATGGAAGATGTGACTGGTAAACAAAAGTAGACGTCACAAGTTGTTTGTGTAAAAAGTATGGTAGACGTCTCAAAAGTTTTGATGTTTATGTTAAATCTTGTGTCTTAGAGACTGAATAGGGTGGAACACACATTCCAAGCCAAAATTACAGCACATGAAAATGTTACAAGGTATGAGAACACTGACATTCAGCCAATTAAATTGATTGAAGGAAGCTAGAACTTTCACAGTGAACATGTAAAGTGCAAACAATAAAGCTGGGAAACTGGACAAGCAACATGGAAGTTCTGCTATGGTATGTTCAGAAATCGAGTGTTCAGTAAATGTTGAAAAGTTGTTAAAATTTTTCAGAAGGAAATAAATAAGCCTTGCATTTTAGAACAATTAGAACTGTAGTGGCCCAATCCATAACCAATCATGAGGGTAATTTAAGACTTGGCCGTGTTTCTCCTGTTGTGCACGAGGTTTTCATGAGTTGAAAGCCTACTACACAACATCCGAAAACAGCAATTCTGACAACAATGTGGAAGGAGACTAAGAAAGATGTCGGGAAGGAGAATTAGCAGGGAACTGCAATATTCTAAGTGAGAGATAATGAAGGATAAAAGGGAGCAGACCCAGCAGGATTGGAGGAAGTGGAGAGGTGTGGATATGTTCAGGAGTTAGGATTGCTAGGACATTCAAGTAAACGTCACAGTGATGGAAGATTTATTAGCTTGCTGAATTGAAAAACAAAAAAGAAATCTTTCTGTTATAGTTAATTGATTTTTTTTTTTTCAACTCAGGAGTTAAATTTTCTAGATCTCTTTCCAATTTGAAGGTTGCATTCTGAATTTTCATCTTTGTCTTAGAGATATAATTTATTACCTTTGAAAAGTACCAATACTGAATTATACTTAACATTACTCCAATAAACCCCAGCTACTCTTGACTGACTTTGATTTCTCACATATATATTGTTAAAGCAATTATTTAAGCTGGATGTCTGTAATATAACGATTCTTTCTCACATTGCAGGAAAACAAAATCAAATAAACCGAAAACTCCATCGCTATTGAGTTGATTCCAACTAGTAGCAATCTATGGATATTTTTATTTCTGAGAATGTGTCTGTAATTTCATTTGAAAAAATAAATTACCATATTTTTACACCAGTAATGCTTGCCTTCTATGGTTGTTTGTCAGCTAGACCCCTTCCCTAAGGTAAGTGGACTACGCTATTACTTTTTTTAACAGCAACATTTTTAAAAAAACAAAAACCTGACACAACAGCACTTAGGAAAATACATCTTATGGAAGGAGGGCATAAATGGCAAGAAACACAAGAAGGAGTATGTATTATTTGCATAAAAAATATGATACTAACAAAAGCACATTTTGTTGCCTCATAATAATAACCTAAAATTTAGGAATACCCAGATATGCTAACATATCACTTCTAATGCAGTTGGAAGTATACAATATAATGTCTTTTAATGTTAAATGTATGCTTTTCTCCCCAAAAATACTAATTTTCACTGTTGTAGCTATCTGCCATCTCTCTAAAAATATACAATTACAATGACCCTATGACTCTAATAGCCAGTAAGAGCATGCACAAAATATATGTGTATGTGTCTACATACCTAAGGAGGTCTGGTGATGCAATGGTTAACGTGTTCAGCTGCTACCTGAAAGGTTGGTGGGTGGGTTCAATCCACCAACCGCTCCACTGAGGTTACAAATCTGGAAACATACGGGGCAGTTCTACTCTGTCCTATCGGGCCACTATGAGTTAGAATCAGCTCAGCGGTAATTGCTGTGGCTTTTGGTTTCATAAGTATGTGTACGTATATGCACACGTATACATATGAATATGACTCTATGCTGAGACAAAAAAATAATTGTTAAATTGCATGCAGCTTCTTGTCATTTCTCTAATAGAAAGCCACAGAGTTTTGTTGGACTTGTTACTCTTTAAATAAAATAAAAAGGCAATGTAAATACAGAAATAGGTTTTCTTATTTGCATTTGACAAACTAAGGAATTAATTTGAAAAGTTGAAATAGGAAGCAGTGAACTTGGTCCTATTCTGACTTGTTACGTTTGAAGGTACTTTTACCCATTACTTCCTAATAGTTAGGGCTGCTGACAAAAAGTTTGGCTGTTCAAATCCACTGGAATCTCCTTGGAAACCCTATGGGGCAGTTCCATTCTGTGCTATAGAGTCGCTATGAGTCAGAATCAATGAGATGACAATGGGGTTGGTTTTTGGCTTATTCATTACTTACTCATTGAATAGCCTCCCCATGTGAAAATCCAGATTTTATAGCAAGGGTTAAGTACAAAACTATTGCTCTAAGAAAATTAGGAAGGAAATCAACTGTCTACAAAGTTTAGGGCACCACTAAGTGCTATTCCCTCAAGTGACCAAGCACAAAGTAAGTTTATCATAAAAACAGCATCTTTCAGAAAACTGCTTCTGGAAGTTATTGAATTTGAAAGAAAATAATCACATCTCTTATCTGTAACTGCACTGGTGTATGAGAAGAAAAGCCTGCTAGAATGGCAGCATACCTCTGAGATGCCGGGCTTCAGTTTTAACATCTGAAAATTAAATTAGATGTCATGCTGAAGGTTTTTATTTATTAGTTACTTCGCTAATTCCAGGCCCGTGGCATATTTCAGAATACCCACAAAGTATAGCATCACCTCTACTGGGCAGTTTCACACGATGTTCTTTTGGTTTAAATTACAAAAGATCATTCAGATAGAAAATACACAATGGATTCTCTCCCCATTCAGAACAGAGACTCCATTCAAGCAATGAAATAGGTTTCACATTTATTTCTTAGCATTTCCAGGTATATTTCTATTGCAGTATTACACATTTTTTTGTCTATTTTTTTTTTTTTTTTTGCCATCATGTCTCACAGATAGCTTTATTGATTACATGACAAATAAGTCACTCTGCTTATAGCTACCATGTTATTTAAAATTTCTATGGAAGTTTTTCTGGACCATTCTCCTTTAGAAATTGAGTCACCTTCTTTTTATTCATTCTTCTGATTGCAACAAAAGTGAATACAAAGGAAGTGATATTAGCTTTACCACATAAGAAATAAAACTGACTGATGTTCTCAGTGTGGGACAAAAGTTTCGAGCATTCAAGATTTACATTTCTTACCCCTATTCTATTTAAAATATTAAGATTATAGTATATCCTAATTATGAAAACCCAAAATAAGAAAGATAAACCCACTGCTGGAATCAAGTAGATTCCAAATCATGAAGACCCTGTAGGAAATTGTAGAACTGCCTGATACAGTTTTCAAGGCTGTAATCTTAACCCAAGCAGATTGCCTCATCTTTCTACCCCAGATAAGTTGATGAGTTCAAACTATTGACCTCTGGTTAACAGCCAAGCACTTAACCGCTGAAACAGCAGGGCCCCTTACTCCTATGAACACAGTGAAAATCAATTAATTTTGATATTTTTTAATAAGAAAGTAATATTAATATTTGGATAAGTATCTCAGGATAAGTGAAAAATAATAAGTTCTGTCACAAAGTGGTTTACAATGCTGTTTTGTAACATCACTTTTTTCTGTTACAAAATATTGACCCTTGTTACTGGCCATATCTACAAACTGTCCAAATATGTCTTTTTAGCCAATAAACCAAAACTACTGAATTCACTGTCATTGAGCAGGGTCCAATGGAGAGGATCAATTCAAAATGAGCAAGTCGAGAAGAAGAAGAAAGTAAGAGGACTCATACTGCCTGATCTCAGAACTTCGCACACTGCTACAGAAGGCAAAACAGCCTGCTACTGGTAAAATGACAGATATGTTGATCAATGGAACAAAATTGAGAACCCAGATGTAAATCCATCCACCTATGATCACCTGATCTTTGACAAGGGCCCAAAGTCCTCCAGATAGAGAAAAGAAAGTCCTTTTAACAAATAGTGCTGATAAAACTTGATACTAATCCAAAAACAATGAAACAAGACCCGTATCTCACAGCATATACAAAAACAAATTTAAAATAGATCAAAGACCTAGATACAAAGTCAAAAACTATAAGGTTCATAAAACACAAAACCAGGTCAAAACTAGAAACACAAATACAGACATTAACAGGATGCAAACCATAATCAACAGCACACAAACTCCAGAAGACATGTTAAACAACTGGGATCTTTTAAAAATTAAATACGCTAATCAAAACACACGAATGAAAGTGCAAAAATAGAACCTATGATCTGGGGGAAAATGGCTATTATAAATCTGACAGAATTCTAATCTCTGAAATACATGAGAAAATCCAACATCTTTGCAACAAAAAGGAAAATAATCCTATTAAAAATGAGTAAAGGAAATGAACAGACACTTCACCAAAGACACACGAGGCCATGCTCGAGAACACTAGTAATTACAGAAATGCAAATCAAAATTACAACGAGATACTATCTCACCCCGGCAGTGATGGCATGAATCAAAAAAAAAAAAAGAGGAAATAACAAATGCTGGAGAGGCTGCAAGGAGATAGAAATTCTTGTGCATTATTCATGGAAATGCAGAATAATACAAGCACTTTGGAAAATGATATGGCACTTAGAAAGCTAGAGATAGAAATACCATATGATAGAGCAACCCCATTCCTAAGCATACGCCCTAGAGAAATACGAGCCATCACATAAACAGCTGTATGCACACCCAATGTACACTGTAGCATTGCTCGTAATAGTAAAACATTGAAACAATCTAGATGTCCATTAACAGATGAATAAAACCGATACATACACACAATGGAGTATTATGCAACGATAAGGAAAGATGAATTTGTGGAGCAACTCATAACATGGATGAATCTGGAGGGTATTACGCTTAGTGAAATAAATCAATCATAAAAGGACAAATAAAATGTATTTGTGAAAACTCGTGAACAGATTTACACACAAAAAGAAACCATCTTTGGTGGTTATGAGGAAGAAAATGAGTGGGGATAGAAAAACACTAGACAGCAGGTAAGTATTAACATGGGCAAAGGGTAAGAGAGTGCACAATACTCGGGCAGCCAGCACAGCTTGTTTAAGGCAAGGTCACGGATGCTCCACAGATGTGCCAAAACTCCCTGAGGGACCAAATTGCTGAGCTGGGGTTGTGAGGACCACTGTCTCGGGAACATCTATCTCAACTGTCATAACATAGTTTATAAAGAAAATTGGTGAGTAGTGTCTGGGATCTTAAAATCCTGTGAGCAGCCTTCTAGGATGCTCCACTGCTCTCACCTCTTCAGGAAGAAGGAAGAAAACTAAAGAAATAAGGGAAAGATGACTCTAAAGGACTAATATACTGCTTCTTCCATGGCCTCCACCTGACTGAGTCCAGTACAACAAAATGGTACCCGGCTGTCACCACCACTGACTATTATTGACAGGGACCACAATAGAGGGCCCAGGGATAAAGAAAAATGTAGAAAACAAATCCTAGCAGAGAGAGAGAGAGGGAGAGAAACAGAGAGAGACCAGACTTAATGGCTTAACAGAGACTGGAGAAATGCTGAGAATTTGGCCCCTAGACACCCTTTCAGCCAAATATTGGACAGGCCCCTAAAACAAAACAAGATTAAAAGTGTAAATTAGCCCAGAAGCAAGGACTGAAGGCAGAATGGGACAGAAAAGCTGATAACAAGGAACTCAAGTTCGAGAAGGGAGTGTGCCATAATGCTGTGTGGTTGTTAATCATAAAACAATACATGCACTGTTTAATAGAATACTAGTTTGTTCTGTACACCTTCATCTAAAGTTTGGTTTAAGAGAAAGTACAATAAAGATAAAAAAATAGATTTAGAGGATGGCATGGGTAAATTAAACACAAAAGGCCAAGAACAAAAAATAGCCAGTAGATTAAGATTGAAACGTATCTCTGTGTTGAATGAGAGTTATCCTGTAATCCGTAAAGCATTTGCTCCACTTCTTGAAGAGACCAGGAAACATACCCCACGTTGCGTTTTGTTTCTGACCTGAAGAACTTAGTGAGTAGCGCTTTTGTTTGCAGTCAGGGTGAAGGGTGGAACGCACTGTTGTAACAATACATCAGAACACACTACGATTGACAAACCCTTAAGTTCAATACAGTGAGTGGATTCATTAATACTTGCATAATGCATGTATGCTACAATAAAGATTGATGGTAAAAGTCATGAGTTAGGAGGTGTGGAAATCTTAATCCTGGCGATATCTAGACCAGGAGAGTCCTGTAATGTCACAAAGAAGAAAGATTTGAAAGTAAATCTAGAGGGATAATTAGGAATTTACCAGACCACTGTCTGTAGGCAAGAAGGGAATGTGACAGATTGGAAGAAAGGTGGGAAAAAAAAAAAGAAACACTGGCATTGAGTCAAGTCTGACTCATAGTGACCCTCAAGATCAAAGTAGAACTGCCCCATGGAGTTTTCAAGGAGTACCTCGTGGATTTGAACTGCTGACCTTTAGGTTAGAAGATATAGCACTTAACCCACTGTGTCAACAGCTTTTCCAGTAAATATGAAGTTATGGCTTTAAATATGGAAAGGGCATATTTTGGAAACAAAATGCTCTGACCCATCTAGGACGGTGTTGGGCTTACTGGACTTGGTAAGGAGACAAAGTTGCTTCTCAGGGATCTGCCTCTGTGAAACATCTGTTTGAGGTTGGCTGGAGCATCTTACTAAGCAGCACAAAGTGACAGGTTCAATATCTATAGACTAAATATCTCAATTCTCTTTTACAGCTGTAACCTAACATTTCTTGATTTGATTAGCTGTCTTCAAAATTGATGACTCTGCTTACAAGCAGGGCTGAAAGAGGCCAGCTCGATACATCAGTTTAATTCAATCATAATAAATAAATAAAACAATGAGATGTTGGTGTCCTCTATGTAAAAAGGACAGACTACACATATACCCATACAGACGAACTCTCACAGCCGGCAGACTTTAAGAACTATATTGCCCAGTCATTGATTTTTCTAAGTCAGAAGATGGATTAATACTCACAAAAGTGAAATGACTGGCCCACTGTGACACCACTAATATTCGTAGTAAAGTTGTGGATTCACTCCTAAAACAATTTGGATGACAAAAAAAAAAAGAAAGAAAAAAGTGTAGATTATTCTTTTTTGTATACTTGATGTAATTTTGTTCAAGAATCCTCCACTCTACCACTACACCTAAATTAAACTTGCTCCAGTTGTTGCAGGGGGTACATGAATTAGCTTGATTTAAAGCTTGGTTTGAATTCCTGGTTGGTCCCACTCTAAAGTCTAAACACAGTTGTTCCACTTTCAGGTTTCTTGTCGTTCCTCCTTTTCTTACCCAGAAGACTTTTTGGGCTGTGAGATCCTTGAGCCCATACAGCAGAATCATCCTGAGATGCACACTTGGGCCCTCACTGAATTCCCTTGTCCTCTTACTCATTGTTTCACATGCTAGCAATGTGGTTGCATTTGGAGGAGGATTCAATTCACAGTGCAGTCTTCCCTGGATAATAGGTCCAGATCCAGTAGTGACCAGTGCGTGATCAATCCTCCTCTCAGCTACACTGTGCACTATAGAGTCATCTGTGTCTCTCTGACATCCTGCATGATGATTGCCTTAGTTGGCTAGTGATGCTATAACAGAAATACCAGAAGCGAATGGCTTTAAAAAGATAAATTTTATTTTGTTCCATTCCAGTAAGTTGAAAGTTAAAATTCAGGGTGTCAGCTCCAGGAGAAGGCTTTCCTGTGCTGGCTCTGGAGGAAGGTCCTTGTTGTCAAGCTTCCCATGGAGTGGAAGCTTCTGAGGTGCAGGGACCCCAGAATTCCTTTCTAACAGATGCACACAGGTACCTGCAATGCTCCCCGGTGGTGTGAGGTCTCCAAATCCATCTGCTATATTCTTTCCTTTATATCTCAAGAGACTACCTCAAGGTACAAAACAATCTTACCCATGAGTCCTGACCCACCAATACACTGCTGCCCATCATTTCTCATTTATATCACAAAGGCAGAGTTTACAGTACATAGAAAGAGCATACAATACCAGGAATCACAGCGCAGCCAAATGGCTACAAACATTCTTGGGGGGACACAATTTAACCCATGACACTGATCTATCCACAAAGTGGGCCACATGGCAAGCATGCCAACTCTCCACTCAGCTAATTTTTAAAGCCCTCCATGGAAGTCAAGACCATGTGATGCCATTCATCTCTCACAGTCTCAAGAATGACAGACTTCAACCTCTAGAGCTCTCCTCACCCAACCACAATGTCTCTCAGTGTATTTACCCTGATTTGGCCACACAGAGCTGTTTCATAGACAGTCTGCTAAGACAAACCTTTCCCCAAGGCACAAACATTATTATAGTCAAAAAAAACCATTCTAGGCATTTCCAGACCTAAAACATTAGATATTTTTCACAATCCTCCAACTTCCAAAGTAAGGTTTAAGATTTTCTCTCCCTTTAGTGCATCCTCCTTGTTCTTTAAAACAGCAAATCCATCCCAAAGCTGGCCTTTATTGGTTAAAGGGATAAAATCTCTACATAAAAAGGGAACTCTTTCATCTGAGATCTCAGGGTTTGACTCTTTATATTCCTCATGAAATCTTTTACACTTCAAATAGTTTTACATATTGCCAAATTATACTTGCAATAATGGAACATTTCTGTATTTTAGTGTTTCTTTTATAATGATTACAATCTCCCAATCATAATCTAAGAACAATATGTATCTTGGGCTGGCTAGAAAAATATCAGAGCAGCTTCATATAAAAGAGATATACAAACTTTGTTGTACTTAGGAAAGGAATAAATTAATGAATTAAACTGAGATTAGATACATTTAAATAATTAAAATCATATCCTGTCTCCTAATTTAAAATACCACTAAAATGCAATAAATAAGTTATTTCATATGATAGGAAGAATATGTGGTAGACACTTTGTATTGTAGTGAAAAATAACATCTACTCCTCTTCAGTAATGTCCTACTTGAATAAACATACAAAAATTGGTTGGAAGAGGCTAAGTCAAGATGGCAGACTAAATGCATATCTCCTTAAATTCCTCTGGAAACCAAGACATGAACTGATAATTAAACAGAGCCTTCTGACACCTAGTGAGCCCTAGAACATGGCATAGGGCTGTTAATTTGGACTTAATAGCACTGAACACAAAAGCTCCTCTCTTTCACTGACCCCACTTTTGGTAAGCACGGGCTTGCAAGGACCTATGGTAATCTACCATTTTAATTTTTCTTCTGTGTCTTGGTCAGCAGGCAGAGCTGGGACTTGGGTAGCCACCGGACTCACATGCACTGCTGGTGGGAATGGCAAGCATAATTGCCATATTTTGAGAGCCAAGCTTTAGATTCTGTGCATCTTAGCCCCTTTGACATCTCTTTCTGCCTCTGCCATATGGTAGCCTGAGCCAAGGACGCAGAAAGATTGTGTGGGACACTATCTTGTTCCACTGGGGGGCAGGGACACCCATGCAGAGGCCCCAGCTGGTCTTGGATCCTAGGTTCGGAGGAAATGCCTGCCCAAGGAGAGCAATTTTCTGGCAGAAAAACAGTATTTTACACAGTGTTGTTTGCAGCTCGGGCCCAGCAACAGAGGCTGGCCTTTGGCCTCTGTTTTGGTCCCAGCCATGTGGCGAGTTTGTGCAGGACGCCATCTCATTCCACTGGGAGGTGGATATGCCCGTATGAAAGCCTCAGCTGGACCTAATTCCTGGGCCAGGAGGAAGTACCTGCCCAGAGGAGAGAACTTTACTAACAGAAAAGCAGAATTCTACACAGTGTCACCTACAGTTGGGGCCCAGCAGTAGAGGCCAGCAGGGCAGTAGCCTTTCTGTATTTTGAACTAGTTTATAACATCTGGGATTCAATATAGAGGTGCTTACTTTGCCAGCTGGGAAGAGAGACCTATACACCTGAAAGTCTAACTGACTATGGAAATTATCAGATACTTTTTGCCTCTCATTTTAAGACAGCCTAGAGAAACAACTTCAGTCCATCCTCACAGCATCTCCCCCAGCCTCTATTGACTCTCATGATGCCACAAAAGCAACAAACTCTGGAGAAAACCATAACCAAGAAATCACTCATGGCTTCAGAAGGCCCCCAAAAGAAAGCACCTCAGAACTTGCCAGGTGAAGAAGCTTTTCTGAAACTATCAGAAGGTGAATACAAAAGGATTATATAGAGAGCCCTCCTAGACTTTATACAAAATGCAGCAGAGCAAAATGAAAAATTAAGCAAGATGTTTGATCTGATGGAACACCAAGGCTCTGAAACCCAACAGATCAAGAACAAAATCAAAGACATAGAAACTTCAATTCAAAGCCAAGAAAACAGAATGGAAAAAATTGAAAAGAGACTTTCTGATTTGGAAGACAGAGATACTGACTCCAGCATCTGTGAGGAGAAATCAGAAAAAAGAAACAAGAAAAATGAAGAAGTATTAAGAAGCATATGAGACTCTATTAAGAGGAACAACTTACAATTAATTGGAGTTCCTGAACAGGATGAGACACCTGAGAACACAGAGTATTGTTGCAGAGCTGCTGAGAGAAAATTTCCCAGAAATTACTGAAGAAGAGAGTATAGATATCCAAGATGCATATGGAATGCCACTCAAAAGAAAGACTCCAAGATGTACTATAATCAAGCTTAACAAAATGACACATAAGTAGCAACTCTTAAAGGCAGCAAGACTCAAAGCAAAGCTAACATTCAGAGGGAAATTCTGTACGCTTTTGTCAGATTTCTCAGCAGAAACAATGCTGGCACGGATACGGTGGTATGACACATTGAAAGCCTTAAAGGAGAAGAACTTCCAACCAAGAATTATACATCCTGCAAAACTATCTTTCAAATGCAAAAATGAAATTAAGACATTCACAGAAAAACAGAAACTCAAAGATTTTGTAAAAACCAAACCAAAGCTACAAGAAATACTGAAAGAATCTCTTGGCTTAAAAGAACAAAACCACTAACATTATATTTTAGAAGCAAATACAGGACACATGACCCAGAATTCTGCTCAGTTAAGGAAGGCTTCAAACTCAATCAAAGCTATAACAGTGAAAGAAATAATCCAGTAACCGTATCATGAAAACAGTGATGTCATCATATTAAAAAGAGGGATGTACTACAGTTGTTACAGTCCTTCCGGATGGAGAAGAAGTTGATAAGAATGGTAGTAACTCAAATTTGGTTTATACGTAGTTTGTTAAAGGGCATCTTAGGGTCAGCCATTAGGCACAATAAAGATGCAAAATATCATATCAAGAAACTTAATACAGGAGTCTCAACAACCACAAAAATAACCCTGAAAAAAGATGAAAAATCAACTCACAAAAAATACCCCAGAACAGATTAATAAGAACAACACAGAAAACATCAACACAAAAATAAACATACCACAAATGGCACCACTGAACACATATCTGTCAATAATCACATTGAACATGAATGTACTGAATAGTCCAGTAAAGAGACATTGAGTGACATCTTGGATCAAAAGGCACGACCTGTCCATATGTTGCCTACAAGAAACTCACCTTAGACTTAAAGATACGAACAAACTGAAAATTAAAGGGTAGAAGAATGTATATCAAGCTAACAATACACAAAGAAGAGCAGGTGTGGCAATATTAATCTGAGATAAAATAGATTTTAATGTCAAATCCACCATGATTTGACATGAACAAGGATGGAAACTATTTACAGCACCTATTTATGCACCTAATATTAGTGCACCTAAATACATCAAAGAAACACTGATTACACTCAAAAAGGGGATAGATCACTCCACAATAACAGTGGGAGATTTCAACTTTCCACTCTCAATACTGGACAGATCATCTAAGAAAAAGCTCAAGAAAAACACAGAAGACCCTATTGCTACAATGACCTACCTGGATCTCATTGGCATATACAGAACTTTCTATCCATTAGCAGACAACTACACCTTCTTCTCCAGTGCACATAGAACATTTTCCAGAACAGACCAGGTGTTAGGACAGAAAGCAATTCTTAACAAATCCATACCACTGAACTAATGCAAAACATTAGTTTTGAAAACATTTAGTTTTCTCAGATCACAAAGCTATAAAAGTCAAAATTAATAGCAGAAAAAAACATAGATAGAAAGTGGAACTCATGGAAACTGAACAACACCTTGCTGAAAAAGCAATGGGTTATAAAAGAAATCAAGGATGAAACACAGAAATTGATGGATTCCAATGAGAACGATAACACTTCCTACCAGAACCTACGGGATACAGCCAAAGCAGTGCTCAGAGGTCAGTTTATCTCCATAAATGCACACATCTGGAAGGAGGAAAGAAACTAAATCAGAGAAGTAACTTACAGCTTGAACAACTAGAGAGAGAACAGAGGAACCCCTCAGTCACCAGAAGAAAACAGATCATAAAGAGTGGAGCAGAACAAAATGAATTAGAGAATAGAAGAACAATGGAAAAAATTGAAAAGACCAAAAGTTAGTTTTTTGAAAAGAACAACAAAATGGACAAACCATTGGCTAAACCTACTAAAGAAAAATAGGAAAGGAAATAAATAACCCAAATTAGAAATGAGAGGGGAGTTGTCATAACAGATCCAACAGAAATCAAAAATAGCATAACAGAATACTATGAAAGACTGCATTGTAACAAATTTGAAAACCTAGAGGAAATGGACAAATTCCTTGATTTGTATCACCTACCAAAGTTATCACAAGCAGAAGCAGAACAACTTAATAAACCTATCACAAAAGAAGAGATTGAAAAAGTCATCAAAAACTACCAACGAAAACAAGCCCAAGGCCAGATGACTTCACCGCAGAATTCTAAAAAGCTTTTAGAGAAGAGTTATCTCCAATACTACTGAGACTATTTCACAGTACAGAAAGGGATGGAATAGCCCCAAATTCATTCTACGAAGCCAGCATAACCCTGGTACCAAAGCCAGGGAAAGACCCAAGTATAAAGGAGAACTACAGACCAGTATTACTCAGGAATCTAGGCAAAAAATCTTCAACAAAATTCTTGCCAATAGAATACAACCACATATCCAAAAACTGATCCATCATAACCAAGTTGGATTCATACCAGGGATGCAAGGCTGGTTCAACATAAGAAAAACAATTAATGTGACCAACTATATAAATACCACAAAAGACAAGAATCTCCTGATCTTGTCTATTGATGCAGAAAAGGCATTTGATAAAGTCCAACGCTCATTCATGCTGAATAGTCTCAGCAAAATAGGAATAGACGGCCAGTTCCTTGATGCAATAAGGGCCATTTATACAAAGCCAACTGCCTACATCGTCTTGATGGAGAGAGACTGAAAGTTTCCCTTGAGAACAGGAACTAGATAAGGATGCCCACTCTCACTTCTCCAGTTCAACATTGTACTAGAAGTTTTAGCCAGAGTAATTAGACAAGACCAAGAAACAAAGGGCATCTGCATCAGCAAAGAAGAAGTAAAAATCTCCCTTTTTGCATATGATACGATTGTATATACAGAAAATCTTAAAGAATCCGTAAGTAAACTACTCAAACTGATAAAAGAGTTCAGCAAAGCCTCAGGACACAAGATAAGTTTAAGTAAATCAGTAGGATTCCTTTATACCAATAACGAGATTATTAAGGAAGAAATCACCAAGTCAATACCAATTACCATAGCCCCTAAGAAGATAAAGAACCTAGGAATAAATCTAATCAAAGAAACAACAGACATTTACAAAGAGAGCTACAGGTCCTTACTACAAGCAACTAAGAGAGACTTACATAAATGGAGAAACCTACCTTGCTCATGGCTATGAATACTAAATATTGTGAGGAATGTCTGTTTTGCCCAAAGCAATCTACTTATATAATGCAATCCCAATACAAATCCTAGTGATATTTTTTAATGAGATGGAGAAACACATTTCAACTTTGTTTGGGAAGGGAAGAGGCCCTGGATAAGTAAAGCACTACTGAAGAAGAAGAGCACACTGGGAGGCCTCTCACTACCTGACTTTAGAAACTATCACACTGCCACAGTAGTCAAAACAACCTGGTGTTGGTACAAAAAGAGACAGATAGATCAACGGAACAGAATTGAGACCCCAGAGATGACGCCATCTGCCTGTGAACAGTTGATATTCAACAAGGTCCTAAGATGTTAAACTGGGGGAAACACAATCTCTTCAATAAACAGTGCTGGCTAAACTGGATAGCCATCTGTAAAAATTGAAACAAGACCCATATCTTACACCTTATACAAAAACCAACTCAAACTGGATAAAAGACTTGAATATCAAATCTAAAACAATAAAGCTCATGCAAGAAAAAGTAGGAACAACAACACAACTTGTAATACACAATGTAGACAGACTTCAAAATCTGACAAACCACAGACAACAGAAGAGAAAATAGATAAATGGGAACTATTAAGAATCCAACACTTTTGATCATCCAAAGACTTTATTAATAGAATTAACAGACCACCTACATAATGGGAAAAAAATATGTCACAGTGACACCTGATCTCCATAATCTGTAAGATACTACAAAATATCAATAAGAAAAAGATAAATCATCCAGTTAAGTGATGGGCAAAGGAATTGGACAGACATTTCTCTAAAGAAGAGATCCAGGTAGCCAAAAAACACATGCAGACATGCTCATGATCATTAGCTATTGCCAAGCCAAGCCAAGTGCCGTTGAGTCGGATCCAACTCATGGCGACCCTAGCTATTAAACAAATTCAAATCAAAATGACAATGAGATATCATCTCACCCCAACAAGGTTGGCCATGATCCAAAAAACACAAAACAACAAATGCTGGAGAGGCTGTGAGCAGATTGGAACCCTTCTACACTGCTAGTGGGTACAACCTATTTGGAAAGCAATCTGGTGCTTCCTTAAAAAGCTGGATCTAGATATACCATTTGACCCAGTAATTCCGCTGCTTGGAATAGATCCTACTGAGTCAAGGCCATTCACACCAACTGATACATGCACACGAATGTTTATCACTTCACAGTCCACAATAGCAAAAAGATGGAATCAACCCAGATGCCTAATAACAGAGGAATGGATAGGTAAACTATGGTATATATGCTCAATGGAACATTATGGAATGATAAAGAACAACAATGATAGCAGGAAACATCTCGTCACCTGGTTTCAATCGAGTGAAAGTAGTCTGTGACAGAAGTGCAAATATTGTATGAGACCTTTATGATAAGAACTTAAAAACAGACTCATGCATAGAAGAAAAGACTCTTTGATGGCTGCAAGGGTAGGGAGGGAGTCTAGGCAAAGCGAGGAGGGTTTAGATTAGGTAGCTGATAGAAATTTGGTTCGGTGAAATCTGTGACAGTATACATTAGAAAGAAAATCAATATTAACCGGACTTCAACATAACATGATTACTCCTCCAATCTTAATCCAATATTACAAGGACAGAGTAGCTGGGGCAGGGGGCTGGAGACCATACTCTCAGGGGAAACTAAGGACAATTGGCACAACCAGCACCTTCTGCACCCCACACTGGTGAGTGGCATTCAAGTTCTTAAAATCTGCCAAACTGCCATCTGAGGGTACAGCAGATGGTCCCAACTTAGCAGGAACGGATGATCATTAAGGACCAAAATGATGTCGGGGAAAGAGACCCCGTAAGACAGAGTCAGCCACATAAGTGGGTGACTATATCAACTTGTGACTATAAGAACTGGATGGTGCCCGACCACCACCACTCATAGCCATGATGGAGTTCACAAAGTTGAGTCTCACTGACAACACAAGACTAAAAAGGAGTGCACCCTGAGTTCTCCACTAAAGACAGCAAATGATGGTCCACTGACCTCAGACTTCTCCTGGGAGCATGGCAACTTGCCCTGATGCTGCCCTTGTCCATAAATCATAACAGAGGTCAACTTTCAGACAGGAATAGATTGGACTTGGTGACACAGAACAACCATATCGTGTGCACACTTTATGATTCTGTGCATCTATAGGATGCCGTCCTGTTGACTTCTTACTGGAGGACAGGGAGTGAGTGGAGAGAAGGGGATAGGAGCTTGTTCAGAGGAGAAGACATGTATGGAGCAGAGAGGAACAGTGTGCTGTCACCAGACAGGGAGAGCAGTGGGAGCTGCATATAGTTGGGCATGCAAATGTGTAGGGAAATGTACATTTTCATTCAATCATAATAATAATTTTTTAAAAAAATTATTGGACTCCTTTATACTAACAAAGAGTATTTTAAAGAGGATATCACCAAATCATTACCATTTGCAATAGCTCCCCCAAAAATAAAGTACTTAAGAATAAATCTAACCAGAGACATTAAAAACCTATACAAAGAAAACTATAAGACACTGCTACAAAAACCCAAACTCTTTCCTACCAAAGTGGAACATCATACCTTATTCTTGGATACACTCAACATTGTGAAAACATCTATGCTGCCCAAAGTGACCTATAGAAGCAACTCAATCCTGATTGAAATTCTGATGGCATTTTTCAGGGAAACAGAGAAACAAATCAAAAGGGTCACATGTAAAAAGAAGAAGCCCCAGATAACCGAAGTGTTACTGAAGAAGAAGGAAATAAGAGGCCTCACACTGCCTGATTTTAGAACATAAACCACCATGATAGCCAAAGCAACACGGTACTGGTACAACAAAAAATTCCCAGACCAGTGGAACAAAGCTGAATGGTCAGACACAAAGTCACCCAACAATGAGGAGCTGACATTCTAAAAAAGTCCCCAGATCTGTAAAGTGAGTAAAAGACAGTGTCTTTAACAAATGCTGTTGCCATAACTTGATATCTATTTGCCAAAATAAATAAACAAGAAATAATACTCTCACATCACACCATGCTCAAAAATTAATGAAAATTGACCAAAGAGCTAGGCATGACATCTAACATGATTAAGATCCCAGAAGAAAAAATCAAGAATCACAACTAGGAGCTCTACTACATGCATAAACCAAATTTCTAACAATGCATAAAAACCAGATTTAAAAAAAATAGATAACTGGGAGCTCTTAAAGCTCCAACACTTAATATTCATCCAAAGTCTTCATCAAAAGAGGAGAAATGCAATCTACAGCCTGGGAAAAAATTTTGAATATGACAAATCTGATTAGCATCTAATCTCTAAAATCTGTAAGACATTGCAAAATCTCAAGAACAAAACCACAAATAACCCAACTAAAGAATGGTCCAAGGATCTCAATGGCACTTCACAAAAGAAGGTATGCAGAAGACTAACAGGTACAATGGGAGATGATCACAATCATCAGCCATTAGGGAAGATCAAACTGAAACTACAAGACACCATCTCATCCCAACAAGACTATGATTAATGTAAAAAATACAAAATAATAAATATTGTAGAAGTTGAGGAGAGACTAAAACACTTAAGTCCTACTGGCAGGAATGTAAAAGTTATAACTACTTTGGAAATCAATTTGGAGCATCCTTAAAAAGCTAGAAATAGACATGCCGTATGACCTATCAATTCCACTTTTTGGAATATATCCTAGAGAAATGAAAGCCCTCACATGACTAGATGTATGCACACACATGTTCACTGAAGCACTTAGGTGTCCATTAACGGATGAGTGAGTAAGCAAATTGTGGTATATTTACACAATGGAATACACAACGAAAATGAACAGTTATGAATCTGCAAAACACATAGCGTGGTTGAATCTTGAAGCCACTATGCTAAGTGGAATTAGTCAGCTGAGACAGGACAAACATTGTAGGAGACCACTATTCTAAGAACTCAATAAAAGATTTAAACACAGAAGAAAACATTCTTGGATGGCTAGGAGTATAGGGAGAGAGAGAGGTATTCACTAGTTAGATAGCAGGCAATCATTATTTTAGGTGAAAGAAGGACACATACAATTATAGGGACTTCAGCACAACTGGACTAAGCCCAAAGCTAAGAATTTTGCTGAATATAACCCAAAACATTGAGGTATACAGAGTACCAGGGACCAGAGATCCAAGTTACCACGATTTCAGGAGACATCTATGTCAATTGGCATAACAACTTTATTTATTAAGAAAATGTACTGCATTCCACTTTGGTGAGTGGCAGTTGGGGTTTTAAGAACTATCAAGTGGCCATCTAAGATGTATCTATTAGTCCCAACCCACCTGGAGCAAAGGAAAATGAAGAGCACCGAAGACATAAGGAAAAATGAACTTGAGGTACCAAAGGACCTAGAGACTCCATCAGCCTGAGACTGGAAGAACTCAGTGGTGTCCAGCTCACATCAACTGACAGTGAACAAAACAGAGACTGTGTGATAGAGTAGGAGAAAAATGGGGTACAGAGCTCAAATTCTAGTAAAAAGACCAGACTCGATGATCTGACTGAGACTGGGGGGACCCCTGAAGACCTGGCCCCCACATTCTCTCTTAAACCAGAACTAAGACACTCCTGAAGCCAACTCTTCAAAGATTTGAATGGTCTGTAAGATATAAAAATGATACTGGTGAAGCATGTGCTTCTTGACTTAAGTAGATATATGAGACTAAATGAGCAGTGCCTGTCTGAAGGTGAGACAAGAAGGAAGGAGGGGACAGGAGCTGATTGAATGGACACTGGAAATTTAGGGTGGAAAGGAGGAGTGAGCTATCACTCTTGTAGGAAGAACAACAATGTGTATAAGTTTCTGTTTAAGACACTGCCTTGAAATGTAAACTTTCACTTAAAGCACACACCCACACACACAAAGTGCTGTTTGATTCTGGTAGGAAAAATAAAAAGATGTATGACAACGGCTTGAAAATTGAACACTTGGGAGAAGTGGTTGGAGAGGGGAAAAAGCTGACATAAGAGTTAAAAAGTAAAATAAATGACCAGGAGGAAACTGGGTCAAGACTAACAAGTGAAAATGAGTGGAAAGACATGAATGATTTTTAAGAGACTTGAGAAAATTGAACATTCCAGTATAGATATATAAAGGAATTGGAAGGGCTCCCAAGAACGCCGAGAAAACAGCCAGAAATTATTTTCCTGTGAAGTAATAACACAATCCACTCAGAAAACTGGATTTAAGAAGCTATTTTGCATAGAGGGTCTATATTTATTTCTTACAGGGATCAGTGGCAGTCCAGTTAGGGAATTATGCAAATCTGTCAAAGAATGAGATTGCTTTTACTACTGTGTGATTTGAAACAGAGCACATGTGGCTTATCTAACAAACTTAGTAGAACATTTTATTTGGAGTGTAGTATTATTGAAATGCAAATGGTATTTATGATACAGAGCAGAGAGGTTTGATGATGTTGTTTCACCCTTTGAGCTATGCTGTGTTCCTAGCATGGTGATATTTACCTTGTCTGGAAACCAGTTAGCACAGCTTCTGACTACCTAAATTCTCTGTGTCATTCATTTTTGATCTGTGTAAGATTTTAGCTCATTTACCTCTTTCTTTTTCCTGGTTTCCTTTTTCCGATAACTATAAACTGAAATTTTCTTAAAATCCAGTGAAGGAAGTTATGTTAGCTTTGCATGAATGGTTGCTGGATATGTAAATATGTAAATATTTCACACTCATGCACTGGCTCAATGATGTTCACATGGCATTCCTCCACTTATTTGGGCCAGTTCTAATGTCTTATATAGTTGGAACAAAACTCATGGCCCCTGTCATCAAGTGGTCTATAGTCTTAATGGGAAACAACTTCTTAACCAATACCAAGTGACTTAGTGCTGAGTATGCCACCTCAGTGGACTGGGAAGTGGTTACCTTGCCTTTTAAAGTGTTAACCACCTAATCAAGTTAAGTGAGGGATGTTGACCAACAACTGACCTATGTGTTCTTTGTACAGATTTTATAATTATGTTCCCTTTTACAAGTCAAGTCGAAATAGGTGATTATTTCTCTGGGTAGGCCCATGCCAGAGCACGTGGATTGTTCAGGAACTGTTGTACTGAGCACAGTCTACACAGATACACCTGGTGGTTTTGAGTATAGAATCTGTAAGTAAAAGACTGCAGGAAATAATTGTCTAAGATATCCATACTCTGAAAGAAAAAAAAATTTACTGCTGTGTAGCTTCCAACTCATAGCAACCCTATAGAACAGAAAAGAACTGCCCCCATAGAATCTCGAAGGAGCCCCTTGTGGATTTGAACTGTCAAACTTTTGATTAACAACCATAGCACTTAACTACTATACCACCAGGGTTTCCATTCTGAAAACAGTGACTTTTAAATCAAATTCTTAAAATGCCAATAGTAATTAAATGTCATAAAAATATATTATAGATTAGTTTGATTAATAAACACAAACAAAAAGCCTGATTTCATGGAGTAGCTTCCTATTCATAGCAACCCTACATGACACAGTAAAATTTGCCCCTAGGATTTCCAAGGAGTAGCTGTTGGATTTGAACTGCCACCTTTTAGGCTAGCAGCCAAATCCTTCACCACTGTGACACCAGAGCTCCAAAGGCATAAAAAACTACTTCTAATTTACAGAACTTATTTTATACTTGAAGTCCCTTGATAGTGCAAATAGTTAATGTGAATCAATGCCTTCAGCTACTAACTAAAATGTTGGCAATTCCAGTCCACCCAGAGTCACCATGAAGAAGTAGCTGACCACCTACTGAAAAATCATCCTTTGAAAACTTGATGGAGCGCAGTTCTCTTCCAACACAAGAGAGGTCACCCTGAGTTAGAATTCATTTGACAGCAAGTAGAAGTGATAGATTTCATACATAGCTGCATCTTTCGCCCTGGAACATTCTATCTTCCTAAGTGATGACTACTAAACACATTGCCATTAAGTAAAAAACTGTCACAAATCAAATTGTCCATAGACATGAACTGTACTATTTATATAGTACAAAATGGAGTCTCTTTTGGTTTTATTCATAAAAGCTCCTTGTTACTTAAAACAGCAAAATCTTTCCATCAAACCATACAACTGAAAATAAGTATAATAATGTTCTGCCTGCATCTGACACCCAGTGTGCTTAGTAGGTTTCCTTACTTTACAACTGACCCATGACTTGGTTTAGTCTTTGCTCCCTCACAATGGTCTTTTCTCCTCTTACTTCATTGTCGGCTTTTACCACTGTCTCCAAATCCTGCCTGCTAATGCCTGTAACATCTGACCTACCTTCCCCTCTGAGTGTTTTCTAAGCGATATTCACAGAGTCCTTGCCACTCATTTCTCCAGTGTCATTCTCATTGCTGTTACTAAGTATATGTTGCTGGAACATGAATGCAGTTCATTAGTGGTGTCTTCTGGTACATCTTGTCATCTTTCAGAACTACTGTATCTTTAAGTCCTTGAGCTTTAAAATTACCCTTTCTGACTACAGAATTCTATTTTATTTCTCAACTCATACTCCTCCCCTTTTTTTATTTAGGGTGGTTGTTTTTACACAAAGCACCCCATTGTATAACTCAGGTTAAAAAAAAAAAAAAAAACAGATTGGTAGTTCTTTGGGGCTGATTAATTTGGTTTAGATCAGTACAGGACCTAAAAGCAGCGCCTAAAACAATCAGTAAGCAAGTCAGGGCCAGTGATTTCAAGCATAGCTTACAGAGTGGAGGCTATACAGTCTGGGAATCCAAATGGAGAGTCTCCATTTGGTTCTCGTTTCTGTTTGCTTTTGTTTTTCTCTGTTTTCTTTGAGGGTAGGACTTTCTCTGCTCCTGAAGAAAGGCTCTCTTCACATGAATGGGAAAAACTGATGCCAGTATCTCAATTTAGCAGCTCCCAGAGGAAACAGAATTTCTTCCCACCAAAGACCAAATAGCATTCCCAGGGCAAACGTCTGTTTGACACCGCTTGTGTCATATCTGACTTCTTGGACCAATCATCCCTATCAAAACAAAAAACCAAACCCACTGACATCAAGCGGATTCCAACTCATACCCCTGTTGGCTAGGCTTCAGTTTCATGCATATTTCTGTGATCAGAGTTCAGAGTCTCTTAGGAGAAGGAGGGGAATAGACAGGTTTGTCAAAATGACTGGGCCACTCAACCTAGTCTATCAAGATAATTAATCTATCTTTATGTTAATTTCAGAGATTACTTGATTCTTCACTCGTGAAATTTTACTTATAGACTCCTTTCTCTTCCAAAAGGAAAGCTTTGCTTACCCATAATTTGTGCTACTTCAGATTTTCTCTCTTTCCTTCGAATTTTGCTTTAGTTTCTAATTCTAGCTAACTCAGTAACACACTTTCCCAATCCTAAATTATGAAAAGAGAATTTGATTTGCCAGTTCTTTGTGTATTTTTAATTTTTTGTAGTAGATACTGGTCAATCTATGAGGGTCACGCTCTCTCCCTGATCCCTAATTCAGGGGTAAGAATGATTTAATGCAGAACATAGTTACTGAGGGAGGCAGGACTTTGGGCTAAATAAGTGTCATTAGCTTCTTTATGACGTTCAGGTCACCTTCCCTTCTGGTCCGCTATACCTGCCTCTCCAGTCTTGATGTAAGAACTATTTCCATGAGGTGCTCACGAGGATTTGCAAAATTCTTAGGCACTTAAACAGCGACCAAAAAAAAAAAAAAAAACAGCTTCTTATTCATGTTTCAAGGTGAATCTGTTCCACAAGGTTCTTAAGAAAACTTGCCAAAAGTGTTGATAGCCAGGACTTTCTTCTAAGGGACTCTTGGGTGGGTTTAAACCATCAATGTTTTTGTTGATAGTTGAGTGCTTAACAGTTTTTGATTCCCAGATACACTTTATTTGCTGCTTAGATGCTCTTTAGTTTTTTCTCGATGGTTAGTTTTGTGGCAACTAAAATTTAAATTCTTAAAATAATTTAAAAATAAAGGTTTAGTTTTGTTTTTGTTTTTTATTTAATATGACTTAATGAAAATGTACATTCCTGTATAAATTTACATGCCCACCTCTATGCAGCTTCCACTGCTCTCCCTGTCCAGTGACAACACACCATTCCTCTCTGCTCCATACATGTCTCATCCTCCCAACAGCCTCCTTTACCCTCCTCTCCACTCACTCCCCTTCCTCCAGCCAAAGGTCAGCAGGATGATAACCTATAGACACATAGAACCATAAAGTGCATCCAATATGTGGTCACTCTGCATCATCAAGTCCAATCTATTTGTGTCCGAAGAGTGGACCTTCATTATGATTTATGGGCAAGGGCAGCATCAGGGCCACGCTCCCAGGGGAACCCCGAAACCGCTGACCATCAATTAAGATTTAGTTTTATTGGCATCCATGGCAGCTACTTATGAACAAGACTATTACACAATACAGCTGTTAGAAAATGATGAACTGATCAGGGAGTTGACATTCATTTATTAAAATTAAGTCACTAGAACATATTAGGAAACAATATTGTCCAGCTCCAGTATTCTCTTCTCTGGATCCTAAATTCATACCTTTTAGGTCAAATTGGCTGCCTCATTTTGGACTCTGCCCAAAGCTCTCTTGATAAGCAGACATTTCATTTGCATACAAAAAGGCACACGGCATGGCTGAGTAACCAACCATCTGGCCCAGGCAATTTATCTGGATTATTACTGAACTGTACAAAACTATGTAAATATATATTCCTAAAATTTGAACTGCTCCCTTATCCATCTGTCTCAGTGCCTTTCCTTTCAGTGACTCCAAGTAGACAGGATCATTTATTCTTCTAACCCTCCCTGCCACCCGCACACACATACGTCTTCCTACTCTATTGACAGTGGTAGTGAAAGTCAAATCATAAAGCCAGCACAGCTGGTCCTCTGCCAGTGTACGCTACTCAAACTCAGTCAGGCTTTGTAACTGTTAACTTGCCTTTTATTAATCTCCGGTTGAATCTCCATCACATAGTCTCACTTTTCCTAATACAAATTCAGAAATACTTGGATTCTCCTCTAGCCCTGATATAGTTCACAGATATCACAGATTTTTGTTCTGTTGTATTTTAAACCTTTTGTTTTTGCATGCCATATTCTCTGCCTGGAAAAACATTTCTTTGACTTTGTTTTGATCCTTTAAGACTGGTTTTAGGTGTCAAATCCTGCAACTGCTTCTGACCACTCTATCCCCTAAGCCTGGGTTAAGCACCCTCTCTCTCATTGCTACCATAATATTCAGTTTATGTATACCACTGTATATTGATTTTATCATATATAAAATATCTTCTTTAATACTTTATGTATTCTTTGAAGGCAGAAACAATGCAATATGCATGCCAAGTCGGCCAAGTGTCATAGACATCCCCAATCTCTCACGAAGTATGTGTAATTTAAATAGCACTCCCATGAAATTCATTGAATAGATGAATAAATGAGTCAGGGAAGGAAAAATTGCAGAGGGACTGCAAAACTTTTAAGAAATTGACCCTTGAAATATGCTCAGTAACCTCCTTCATGAAACTCTAAAACATTTTCAGCCCAAAGACACAAAGCTAGTTATGCTGTCCTTGTGTTTCTTTCACATAGAGACAATGAATCATGCCAAATTACAGCTCCTAAGACCTTTTAGCAAATGTAAAATGCCCTATAGAACATTCATCTTTCATATTGCATTATATTTTTAAATGATAATTGTTGTCATAAATGTTCTTACCCACATTTCAGCTAGTTAAAAATTTTTCCTGCATCAATAAATGAGAAATGCCAGATTGTTTACAGATGAATTAATCATAACATTATCCCTGGAACTTTTAAATTACGTCAATTACATTGCATTTAGCATCGCAAATAACCTGCATATTAAACAAATGGATTTTTTTCTCTACTAATACAAATTAAATCATTAACTACCAGTACTTGAATAGCAATGCATCTGCAGTCAGTCACTCCCAAGACAGATAAGAAATCTTGCTCTGTCACAAAATAGATTCCAGCCTTTCAGGGACATCCTCAATCTTGATGGAATCTGGGATCATTCATTTTCTTTAGGAGTTCATCTACGGATTGATTATAACATTTAGATGTGGTAGCCTGCCTAATGTTGAGAGCTCAAGAGAGCTATGTGAAATAACTCTGCATTAAAGAATTCAATGCTTAAGCATCTTCATTCAAGTCTGTCTTTTAAGCTACCAATTTAACTTTTCAGATAATTAAAATATTTGGATTTAATTCATCAATGTTTTCCAAGCAGCAGTTTGCCAATGTCTGAATCAAGTTAGGCAGAGCCTTACAGCTGTTATTTTCTATGTCTTGTGAGAATTAGGTGCATGTGTATATGACTCAACAGTAGTGGGTTTGTTTTTGATTTGGTATACAATATATAGTAGAGATGAAAATAAATAAATGAAAAGTTTGCTTAAATATACAGTCCTCAGAATGCTTATACAATAAATGGAGAAGTGATAATTCTATGCTAATTTCTTTGTTAACACTCTTTAGATATTAAAGAATGTGGTCGTAAATGTAAGCCTTCAGTAACGTAACTCATAACATTTATCTTCTCCATCATAGCTGGGTGAGTAATGTCTGGGGTCTTAAAAGCTTGTGAGGAGTCAAAGGTATATAACTGCTGGTCCCTATCCATCTGAGAAAAATAAAAAGAAGAAAAGGTGAGACTCAGAGGAGAAACTAGACTACAGGACCGTCTTCATGACCCACAGCCACGTCTATCATCGACAGAGCCAGAACTTGCTATCCATCAGAAGATAACCATACCTTCTTCTCCAGTGCACATGGGACATTTTCCAGAATAGACTATGTGTTAGAACATAATGCAATTTTCAACCTGGGGATTAGCCCCTGCTGAGGCCTCTGGATAACTCCACCTCTGAGTTGAACAAGATGGTGTCCCACACAAGCTCTTCCACCTGCTGTGAAATAGCTGAATCAATGGCAGAGGTTTGGGAAGAGAGGGTGGAGGGGCCATGGTGCTCTAAGTCCAGAGCTGGGCTCTCAAAGTGTGGCTATTTTGCCTGCTGATCATGTAAGCAGTGTTGCTGAACCTTGCTTCCAGTTAAGTCTAACTGCTGCCACAGGCTAACAAAAAGAAAAAAAAGCAAATGCTAAAACCACCAGCTACCTTCCATCCAAAAGAGCCAGCCATTCAACAAGAGAGGGGGTCAGCAAAAACGAAGTTTCCTGTTCAGTGAAAGATAGTCCAAATTAATGGCCCTATGCCATGGCCTAGGGCTCGCTGGGTGTCCAGAAGCCTCCATTTAATTACCAACCCAGGCCTTAGTTTTCAGGGGGAATTAAGGAGACATGTATCTAGACAGCCATCTTGACTCCTCCCCCACCAAATTGTTTTTAAACAACAACAAAAAAAACCTTTCCAAAGTCCCAATTTGTCCCATTTTCCAAGTATAAAGCCAGACAACAAGGACAACAAAAGTGAAAACATATAACCAAAGATTTGTCACCACATCTTTCTGTAAGTTACCAGCTCTCTACAAAGGACAAATACAGAAGCTGGGTGTTACACCCCTGGGAACTACTACTTCTTCCCATCTTGGACTGTTCTTTGCAGTCTCTGGCTTTGGTAGCTTCCACTTTGTTAGGATTCTTGGCAGAAAACAAAAAGAATTTCTAGAACTATTGACAACTGTCAACACCATAGCACCATGATTAACATTCTGGCTAAAGGAGAAAAAACACTAACAGCAACTCAAGGTAAACTTTAGGAGCTCAGGCCTTGTCAGTATCAAATGATTTGAGGTAGATTTTGCACTCTGCAACAGTTACTGTAATTTTTTTTTTACTTACTAAGATTAATTTCTTAAGTCTGTAGGAAAACAGGCTATAAGCAATCAAAGTAAATCTAACGTAGGAGAGCAGCGATCCCCTGTCCTAATTAAGGGAGCATAACTGCCGGCTTGCTCTAGCAGCTCATTATCCTGGTGTAATTTTTAACATTACCCATTTTGACACAAAAACATGCCATTTTAGGTGGTGTTGCACAGTGTCTCTAGCTATAGTCCTTCATAGAGCAGCAACAATAGACATAAAATGCCCATAGTAGGAGATGTGATGTCAGTACAACAGCTGACACCCCAAGTCTCCTCAAGGTGACTGCATAGTAGTAAGGGTGCTGGCAGAATTAAAAACTTAACACTTAATACAACTGTATTCACTCTCCTCTTCACTCCTGGTTGTTTCTGGTTTATAATTGTTCCACATAACACAAACAAACAAATGAACAAAATTCTCCTTTGAAACTCTAAATCTCCCTTTTAACTACCAGTCAATATTAATCTGTGTTTCTCTGAAAATCAAACTAAGAACAAGGAAATGACTACAGAAATTTTGTTGAGACGTGATTTAAAGAAGCTACAGTAAGTGAAGAAGGAAAGAGCAAAGTCTAATGAAAGGGTACAGTATCTTGGTCACCACTCTCAGGGCCTTTTGAATCACGTCTCTAAATAACAGCATGCTGGAGCATTTATCCACGTGTTCCTGTGTCCCAGAGGTTAAGGTTCGTCTGAGGTAGTAACTCCCCTGATCTGAAAAGCCAACTTTGCCCACTTACTAGCAGACTGGGCACACACAGCACTGGAAAAAAACCCCAGAACAAAGCAGAACAACTAACAGTCACCGAGGGAGGGGTTCTGCTACTTGTCACCTTAATCTGCTTCAGTCAAGACTCAACACTTACCACTCAGCTAGCTTTGCTCTCATTACTTCCAACCTGGTGGTGATAAATACAGTTGTATCAATGCAGCAATCTCTAAGGTCAGTGTCCTGTCACCGTTAGCTCGCAGCTTTGAGGCGAATGGAGCCACAGAGTTTAGGACATGGGAAGGTGGCCCAGTTTTCATTTTTCCCAGACTTTTGGTGTTTGTCAGTTGCTTTCTTTCTTCTTCTTAAAAGATGGTCTCCTGGCTTTCTTTCCCTATGACGTAAAATTCTTCCTTGCTTTTGTGTTAATTTGATTACTGTTTTCTCAGTCTCCTCTACAGATTCTTCTTAATCGTATTACTGAATGATACGCAGCCAATTCCAATTCACAGCGACACCATGTAACAGAGTGCAACTTCCCTATAAGGCTTCTTAAACTGTAATCTTCATGGAAGCAGATTGACAAGTATTTCTCCCATCATGTCACTGAGGGGGTGTGCACTGCAAATCTTTTGTTAGCAGACAAGCACTTAATGGTTGCACCACAAACCTGCTTCTCTCTTGCACTGAACATTGGGATTTCTTAGGATCTGAGTGGTTTAGTGTTTAAGTACTACCTTTGCTAATCAAAAGGTTGGCAGTTTGAATCCTCCAGGAGTTCCTTGGAAACTTTATGGAGTAGTTCTACTCTGTCCTATAGGGTTGCTATGAGCTGGAATCAACTTGACAGCAGTGGGTTTAGTTGCTTTGGTTTAGTCCTAGACATTCTGCTCTTCACATTTCATTCTCCAGTTCTAATGCTGTCTCATTGTTCTCTAGATCTAATAGAAGACCTGATGCTCACAAGGTAAAATTAACTATATTCAAGTGTGCATTTGTCATGAGAAAGTAGACTATAGTAACATATAACAATGTAATATTTTGAGGAATATTCAGAGGTATATATCAGATATAAATTTTGAATATTTAATGAAGCAATTTTATTATTTCCAAGTTGTTTAGAATATTATAGTTAATTACCTGTGTAAAGTAATGAACTTCAAGCTATCTATGGGCTATTTTTGTATATGAAAGCAGAGTCTAGAAATAGCTCAGACAACATGAATACCATTCTCACGATTTATTAATTTAATGTACTAGTGGTTCATTAGAACTCTAATCATCAGCCTCTGTCATCAGTTGATCAATATTTATTAAACACTTATTAGGTATGTGTGTGCTTCAACTCTGCTATAAAATAATATAGAAGGAAAAGACAACAATTAACTCTAGGTGAGAAACTAATGCAAAATCTTGAATTATTTGACTTGGATATAGCCAATATGTAATCTTTGTGGGGAGTGGGGAAGGAGAGGGGAACCACATTTCCTAATTATTACTCAGATTACTGTAGAAATATTTAACAAAGTTGTTAATTGATGCAGTAGCCATATGACAATTGAGATTGGCCATGATAAAAATGTAGAATAAATGAGTATTTTCTAATTCTTAAGAAAAATCTCAGCTTCTAAAATAAACTCACTACTGTCTCGAATTTATTTTTGCTCTGACTCAAATAATGAGGCTTTTTATCTCTTATTTAGGATTCATAGCTTGACTAGCGACTAATAGTTGTTTTTTGGTTTTTTTTTTTACTTTTAATTGATTTTCATTGTGATTAATTGAAAGTTTACTATCCAAGTCAACTTGGCACATAAAACTCTGAACACAGGCCAGAATGGAATGCTATCTGCTCTCCTTGCGACAGCACACTCTTACTTTCCACCTGGAAGTTTCAGCGTTCATTCAACTAAAACTTGTACCCTCCCCTCTCATCTCTATAGAGAAGCTGGATGGATAACCTCGTGTGTATATTTAAGTCGAGAAGTACACACGCTACCTGCATCACTCTGTGTCTTACAGTCCAAGTCAAATTTTTGCAAAATGACTATAATTTTGAATGACATGAGGATAAGTAGTTTAAGAACATAAAGCGCCCACGCCTGTGATGGCAGTTTCCCCTGAGAAATGATTTTTATGCTGCTCTCTCCCAAAATTGTCTTCAATGGGAACATTTCAACAGTGTTTATTCCTTGTAGATAAACTTCCTTATAAAATCACTGCCA
Source organism: Heterohyrax brucei (assembly GCA_028571685.1). Classification (NCBI taxonomy): domain Eukaryota; kingdom Metazoa; phylum Chordata; class Mammalia; order Hyracoidea; family Procaviidae; genus Heterohyrax; species Heterohyrax brucei. The sequence continues at coordinate 49,163,317 of CM053155.1, forward strand.
TTAAGTTGATTCCAACTCATAGTGACTCTATAGGACAGAGAAGAACTGCCTCACAGAGTTTCCAAGGAGGCCCTGGTGGATTCAAAATGCCAATCTTTTGGTCAGCAACCATTACTACTCAATCACTATACCACCAGAGCCTCAATTTCCTTATACTCTCCTACAAATATTATGATATGAAAATGGATTTGCAGCTACTGAAAAGAGTAATTAACCTAACCTCTACTCTGTCCATGTAACAGTGTTACAAAGAATGCAAATGTCTTCCCAAAGAGCCAACGTCTATGCTTTATATGTATGTTTAACTAGTATAAATATTTTTTCTTAATAATTGTTACATAGATTATAAAATATCCTAAATCACAAGTCTAATCTTTGTATTTCAACCTTTATGAAAAAAATTACCAACTAAATTATTAAGGTAAAATTTCCAAAATGACCCTTTCTATATCAGAAATTCATGACAATGTTTCTTTTATTTATGAAGAAATAGAAATAGTAATTACCAGATGTGAATGGTAAAACAAGCCTCAGTCATGACTGATGACAGGGAAGGAGGAAAAAAAACAAAACAAAACATAAAACCTGAAGACAGTTCTTAATCTCTTGATCCTGCACCGTGTTTGGAGAAGATTCGCCTCTTGTTGAATCAAATAAGAAAAAAAAGAAAAGTTGCAATTGTTGATCAACACTGCAATGATTTTTTAAACAATAATATTTTATTGTGTTTTTAGTAGAGATTTATTGAACAGTTTAAGTTCCTGCTGGACAATTTCTACACAAGTTACTCAGTGACATTGGTCGCACTTTTCACACTGCATGAAGAGTCTCACCATTTCAGATCTGCTTCTTCCATTTTCGCTAAGCTGGGTCACTGTCTCCTTTTCATTCTCTTCCTTGTTTAAAACAATTGCTGTCCAGTTGATCTTACATGGGTGTGCAATTCTCTTTTGGCACATCAACTTGGTTAAGCTAAAGTTCAAGGTTATTCAGTCAAATTCTAAATGGCGTTGTGAAGAGACTTTGTAGAATATATCAGTGTTCACAACCGATAGACTTTAAGTAAAAGAAGACTGTCCTAGATTATCTAGGTAGGCTTGTTGAAAGGTTTTAAACAGTTGAAAGGTTTTAAAAGCATTGCTGAGGATTCTCTGATAAAGAAGACATTCTGCCTATGGACAGCAGCTTCAGTCCATGCCCAAGAGTCAGCCTCCCCTGAGGATTTTGAACTTGCTCAGCCAGTTCCCACACTGTTTAAACCAATTGTTTGTAAGACAGCTCTTACTCTCTGTCTTCTACAGGTTCTGATCTCTAGCTGAACCCTGTGTGATAGAACTCCTCTTCATTATCTTGACTGAAAAGGAGAAGTCTGGTCATCTTCAGGAAAAGAAGCAGGTTTCCACAGCATTTTGAGATAGAATAAGCCGTATTCTACCTTCTAAGATGCTGTTTCCATTTTAACTTGGACCTTGGATCTAGTGTTCAAGGAGAAAGAACACTAGAAGAAGGGTGATAAATATAGTCTACATAAAGTATAATAATTTTTCAATGTTATACTGAGTAGGAAAAAGGGGAAATTATTTTGAAAAATCTATCTAAATGATGTCTCTATAGAGTTCTGATCCTTTTATTTACTAGCATATAAAGAAGAACCTATCCATTTATTTAGAGACTGGCTGGCTGGCTAAGGAGAAGGGCAGTTCTCCTGAACTTAGGTTAATAAATCTTTGTAAATCTTCCTATTTTATAAAGCATAGGTGACCTCACACATTAAAAAAGGATTGATTTTCTAAAGGGATTATTCGGTCATTAAATACATTTGAATGAACTATCATAGTTAACTTACATCTACTTTTTACATACATACATATATAATCTATGTGGTAAATGTATAGTAATGTGATTTAGCAAATATACGTAACGGAGAAATTAATACTGGGATTAAGCATTGCATACTTCATCAAGATTATGTGATTTAGCATAAAATCTATGACCAAAGTATGGAAAATAAACTGATTTATATATATGGAAATATTTGCAATATCATTGGATCCGTCTTATGATATCCTTGTCTCAGGACAAATAACACAAAAATTCAAGATTAAAGATCAAAATCCATAAATCATATACAAAATGACATCTGTTTTTCTTCTTATAAATCATTTTTCTGAAATCACAAAGTATAACAGAGCATTCCATCAATCCATCATGCCTGAAACTAGAAACATTAGTTTCTGAGAATATGCAACAGTTTTAGTATTCTGAAAAAGTCCATTAATTTTCTTCACAGGTACTTGAGAATATAATCATCACCAGAGTAATAAGTGAAATAAATGTACTAGAATATCTTGATTTTTATGCTAATAAGGAAAAAAAGAAAAGCGCATAGACAGTCCACTGATCTGTGAAAGACAAGCAGCCCCCAACTTAGGAATTTTGTTTCTGTTGTTAAGAGAAAAACAAAGTTTGTGTCTCAGCAACATTTCCCAAAGAAACTATCATGATTAGGTTCTGAAGTCTCTGAACTATATTTAACTCGTAACACATTTGAAGTGTAGAATAAATAACTTCAGCTGGAGTTTTGTAGCCTAGAAACCGAGTGCCTTGAGTTTTAGGAAGAAATATGAGAAGGTGAGGAAAAAAGAAAGAAGGAAGAGAGGTGGGAGGAAAAGGGTAGAACAGAGAGAGTCACTGCTTTTTCCTGAAAGTAGGCCTAGCCTTGAGACATTACAAAAGTATTTTTCCTTCCTGTTTTCTCTCTGACTCCTTTACGCATTTTGTCAGAGATTCAGTTGACTTACTCTGCTGTACAAGTACTGTCCCACCTTCACTTCCAAATTTGGCTTTCTAAAGCATAGATAATCTAACGTCAAGAGATGAGACCTGTTAAAACTGTAAAAATCAGTGGATAAAGTACAGCATTGCACTTTTAAAGAAAAAAAATTAAGACAGAATTAGCTATTTTACGGATACAGGAGGAGACCCACATAGCAAATCGGCATAATCCATAAACTAGTTATATGTTGACTCATTCATTCCATTTATTCAGTTAACATGTAAGTGCTTCTTCCCTTGAAAGGCAGAGTTCTGACAGTTTTCCTTAAAATGTTCTTTCTCTTTTCAGTGTCTTGCCTTGTTCTACTTTGCATCCTTACAGACTCTCAGAAAGTATCAAAGTCGTAATGTTTGCTTATTTGTTTCCACAATGACCCGTACGTTAGCAAGGTCACGGCCTCCTGGTCGGAGTAGATGAGGTGCAGTGATTTGTACAGAAGGGTCAGTGAGGACCTCATCTGTTACTCTCCATTAATGTGTGCTGCTGGCAAATTTACTAGGTCAGAAGACTTACATAAAAATTTAATTAAATGGTTAATCAGGTGGACACAAGATCAAGCTGGTATTTAAAAACCTTGAAGGAAAAGTAAGTTAATTGCCACAGAGCACTCCCAATCAAAGAATGACTAATTCCTGTACCCAGATTTAGTTCACTGGGCCTCATCATTTTTTCCACTCACAATACAGAGCCTCCATGAATCATGTGTTTGAAGGAGAATTTTGCCACATAACCAACTCTACTTATTAACTAATGAGGGGTTCATCACTTTTATTAATCAAAGGCACCTAGAACAGTTAATCAGAATTTCTGATAGACTATTTGCAATCAGATTCCGCTTAGCCAAAATTACTAAAAATTACCTTAGTCCCTGACCCAGGTTCTTCTTACAAGATGCAATTGTACTGATTGTAATAGTCTAATATTAGAAGTGAATTTATTCTAAAAATTGAAATTACACACAATTTTTAGAAATTATTTGAACAGACTTAAAGTCTCAATTTAACTACAAATGATTATTTTAAGTTTTAAATTCATAAACTCACCTTCAAAATACTTTTTTTTTTTTAGTTGAGAGGAAGAAGAAAGAACACAAAATATAGAAGAAAAAGAAATGTGTGACATTGCAAATTTTCTCACAGGCCTTGGACCAATGTGTCGTTTGTTCTCTTTTGTTGCACAGAAAATTCAAGCGTAGTAAAAATCACCTCATTGCTCTAGACTAAACCTGAGTAGGTTCTCAGAGAATGAGGTGAGATCTTATACAGCATATGTACATGTATATTTTCTCCTTCAAAGAATTTCTAAATAATTTTTAATCACAATAGATTCAATTCTAGATAAAATATTATGTGTTATCTTATCCAGTTACTTTTATTCATAAAAACTCTTAGGGTCCCCTGAAAATATTCTGGAAACTATTGGCCCATATGATCTCTAATGCTCCTTCTAAGAAAATGTTCTGTATCCTAACCTGTTTAAAATAAATAAATAAACCTGTTAAGGTTAAGTCTATTCCAGCTCATAGTGATCCTATAGGGCAGAGTAGAATGGCCCCATAGAATTTCCAAGGAGCACCTGGTGGATTCAAGCTGTCAACCTTTTGGTTAGCAGCCAAGCTCTTAACCACTGTACCACCAGAGGCCTCTCTTTGCTAAACAGGATTTTATTAATGATTCTTTTAGATTTTGTCGACGGCACTTGGCTTGGCTCCTGAAGTCTGTCTCAAAAGTTAGAATCCAAATGTATTTTACTTCTTATTAACTCAAAGTATACTCTGATATATTTTACTATTAAGCATTTTCCAATGTGTATATTGTAAACACCAATTCTGTTAGATAATATTTGTTAGGGAAAAAGAGATAGAGAAATGGAGAGAGAAAACACAACCTTTGCCAAAAAAGTTTGGGAACACTTGATGTGAACAAAATTAATCTGGTTTCTTTACTTTAAGACCCCACAAATATTTTTTAAAATTCTTTTTAACATCCTAAGTGATGAATTTTTGGTTTGACCTCTGACTTCATCAAGGTCCATTGTTTACTTGGCAACTTAAAATTTTCTGAATCCCTGGACAAGTTATTTTTCTTTTGACATTTTTACCCTTAATTATCCACAATCTTCACATATATGTGTGATAGTCATTGTCGATTTATGTGCTGTTGAGTCACCACCTACTCACAGAAATAGCTTATGACAGAATAAAGATTTATTTATTTGAAATAAAAATTTCAATGCTGAAATTTTGGGGGAGAAGGATGCCCTGTTTTTCCTTTCGCAGAAGAGGTAGGTGGGTTTGAACTCTCATCAACTTTTCTTTTATCAGCTGAGTTCTTAACCTTCTACCACCAGAACTGATTTGTGTGTGATAAAGTGTAGCAACATTCAGGAAAATAGATGTAACATTGCTGTTATATAAAAAATTTAAAGTAAGTTCTTTACTACTTCTTTCACTAAGATGAAGCCCAATCCTGCTCCCTTGGAATCTAGGTGGGGTCCATGAGCAGTACAAATGGTTAAGCACCAAGCTAAAAATGGCTAAAGATTAGCACTTTGATCACACTCAGAGGTGCCTCAGAAGAAAGGCCTGGCAATTTGCTCCCTAAAAGTCACACCAGGAAAACCCTGTAACATGTGAGCTCTCCATGAATCAGAATTGGGCCATGGTAACTGCTTTGACTTTTTTGGTTTGAGATCTACTTTGGCCTTTATGGTTTGCTTGACTAGTAGCAAAATGACAATATATCAGTTCTGGACCTATCCTTTAGAGGTCTAGAAGTTTTCATCTTGTCTCTTAGATCCCTGAACTCTGTGTATGCACTTCAAGCAATCAAGTTGTGGGATATCTCACAGCACATTCAGTGGGTCATGTCAGAGCTCCTCAGCAATTCTAGTGGAGCTCTCAGCCAATAAGGAGCATCAATGGTCAGTCCAGTACACCCTTCAGATGACTTCAGTCCCAGCTGCTTTTTGTTTTCAACTTCATTAGACACTCCATGTAAGAACTGCCTAGCTAAAACCAAACTGCACAACCATAAGAGGTATTTTGTGTTGTTTTAGATACTAAATTGTGAATTACAGTTACATTGCAATGGATAAGTGGGACAACAGCCTTTTCCCTATTCTCATGTAACCTTATTATTTGGTAATTATACTCTAACCAATGCTGTTAGAATATTGTGCTTTTATTCAGATTTTCAGTAGTTCTATTTTATTAATATTCACTAAAAAATATGGACAGAGCATGAAATAGCACAAGTGATTGACCAACTATCACTTAGGAAAAGTTCTTTTAAAGAAGGAAAGCAAGAGGTAAAGCAGGACAATCAAGGACCCCCAAAATTACAAAGCTACACATGTATGTTACTAAAAGGGCTGCTATTTTAGTATTGGCCTTTGCAGTCTCTCATGTGTGTGGATTGAAGTTGCCCTGAAGGCATGTTAATTCCAGAAACAAAGAGATTTAATAATATTTCTGAAATGTGAGAAAAGCACCAAAAAGTGAAACATGAAAGAGGCCAACACAGGGCAAAATGTGGCAGTAAAGCCCAGAAGCCACTGACATTTCTAACTCAGAACTATTCACCAGGGTTTTTGATAACTAGATATGTGAATTACAGTATAAAATTTTAAAACTGTACACATGGATCAAAGTTATAGGTATTTAACAATAAGTGGGAGATGCTTTGTATGCAAACTAAATGATAAAGAATAATTGATTTAAGGTGTAAATACTTCAGTGTAGTTATTATTACTAGATGAAATAGTAAGCAATCATGCTTTCTTAGATTTTATAAACAGAATGATTTTTAATGTATGTTTCATGAATTACCACTGTAATTTTCAGAGGGCCATTGTATTAAATTCCTAAAGTTCTGTGTTTACATGTTCAAGAGTGTTACCTGAGCAGAGAATCTATGTCTTTCTGCAGATTTTCAGAGAAGTCTGCAGGTGGAAAGAATGATTGCTTTTCAAATTATTAGCAAGATTTAGTTTTTAAAGATTCACTCTAAAGCAAAATTGTCCTAAAAGAACACAAAAGCAGAGAATATATTGGAGTAGAGTACTGATGATCAGCTTAATTACAGTATGAACCTTCTCTCTTCATTTTACAGAAGCTTTTCCCTTGGGCCTGGCTACACCTCTTTGGTTCATCATCTTACTGTAATTTTACTCCCTACCATCTATAACATCTTTTGCCTATCTAACTCTGGCTTGTGTAAGCAATAAGAATTAGGAGAACAAGTACTGTATCTTATGTTATCTTTTATACAGTGCATGTCAACTATTTGAAAGATAAATATAATTTATTAGAAGTGTCATAAGGAGGCAGGGCCAAAATGGTGTAGTCAGACACTTCTTGTGATCCCTCTAAAAACAAAGACCTAAAAGAAAACAAAATGAATCTATTACATATGGCATCCTAGGGACCCTGAACATTAGAAAGAAAGCCAAGAAATTTGACTAAGCTTTGAGGAAGAGAGAATAGGCCTAGAAGTACCTAAGACTGCCCAGATTTGACTGCAGTCAACACAGTGAATGGAGAGGTAGTGGTTAGAGGGCACCTTCCTCAGCAGGAGAAACTGATCATTCAGTTCACTTGACCCTCTAAAACCAGTGAAAATCAGCACTAGATCATCAAAATCTCAGTATGTTGCTTCTAACCTAACACATGCATGGATCTAAATCTTTCCTTCAAGATAAATCTCTCCCCCTTTTCTTAGCACATCCAGTTCCCTTCTCTGCACTGCACCTGGCTCTGGAGTCTGCCACTATTAACTGAGCCAGAAGTAGGCTTTTTTAAGCACTACCTGAGCCATTCTCCTAAACTCAGAGACAGGAAAATTCAACAAACTGGGGAAAGGGTGACAAATACAAAGGCTAGACAGAAAAAATTTCCAGCCAAATATTATACTTCCAGCAAAATGGTCTCATGACTATGATGGTGAAATTAGGACATTTCCAAACAAACAGATATTTCAGGAATATGCAAAAAAAGAAAACAAAATTAAATGAAGTCCTTTGTCTAGAAAATCAATAACATATGTTAATAACCCAAGACTAGAGCATAAAACAGGGCAGCAGGATATCAACCAGGATAAGGGATTCACAAACATAAATCATAGGCAAAACACTTAAAACAGTGAAGCAGAGATGTCATTACATAAATATAGTAAAAAAGGGAAACAATAATATAATCATGCATCTTTCTTATGGAAAAGGAGACAATATAATGAAACTAAAGAGTAGTTCAAATTTAGAAAAATAGGGGTAAACACTAAGGCAACCATAAAGGAAATTATCTGTCCCCTGCATCAAAATAACAAACATGAAAAACAGGAAGTCTCAGCAAATATTAAATCGAAACATTAAAAAAGATGAAAAGAAAATATAAAGAAAAACATCTCAGCACAGAAAATTAAGTGGAACAAAAGAATTAGATATAACACACACACACAAAAAAAATCAAAATGGCAGCATTAAACACATGCCTATCAATAAGTATACTGAACATAGGTATATTAAATGTACCAATAAAGAGACAGAGTGGCAGATGGGGTTAAAAACAAAACAACAACAACAATAAAACTCCATCTATATGCTGCCTACTTTAGGTTTACAGATACAAATTAAAACTCAAAGGATGGAATTATATATATACATAAGTTTACATGTACATACATATACACATACACACGTATATATATAAGATGCCATTCAAAAAGGAGCAGAAGTGGCAATATTAATCTCTGATAAAATAGACTCTATAATAAAATCCACCACATTGGATAAGGAAGGTCATTAGAAAATGATTAAACTGTCAATATACCAGGAAGACATAACCATATTAAACATTTACACACCCAATGACAGGGTTCCAAAATACATAAACTCTAACTTCATTGAAAGGAGAAATAGACAACTCCACAATAATAGTAGGACACTTCAACGTACCACTTTCAGCAAATGACAGAACATCCAGAGAAAAGTTCAATAAAGACATGGAAAATCTCAAAGCCACAATCAACCAAACTGACCTCATAGACTTAAAAGAACACTCCACCCTAAAACAGACATGTACATATTCCTTTCCAATGCTCAAAGAACATTTTCTAGAATAGACCATATATTAGGCCATAAAGCTACCAAAACTGAAAGCTTTGAAACATTGCAAAGCATGTTTTCAGATCATAAAGCCATAAAAGAATAAATCAATAAAAGAAAGGAAGGAAAAAAAAATCAAATACATGGAACCAGAAAAATACCTTGCTCAAAAACTACATGGTTGTAGGAAAAAGGACAGAATAAAGAAATTCACAGTCAAATTAGAATGATGTGGGACACAATAAAAGCAGTGCTCAAAGATCAATTTATCTCAAGAAATGCACACACACAAAATGAGGAAAGGGCCCAAATCAAATCATCAACCCTGCAATAATTTTGTGTGGCATAGGTAATTCCTTTGTTTCACTTAATTTCCTGCAACACTTCAGCTCAAAAAACTAGTGATAAAGCACCAAAATAGGTCCCCAGGCACTAGATAAAGCAAATAATAAAACTGGAGATGAACTAAATTAATTAGATAACAGAATAGCAATGGAAAGAGTTAACAAAATCAAAACCCAGTTCTTGAAAAGATCAACAAAATTGATAAACCACTAACCAAATAGGCAAAAGAAAAGTCACTAGCCAAATAGGCAAAAGAAACAAATAACCTGAATAAGAAATGAGATAGGTGATACCATAACAAATCCAACCACAATTTAAAAAAAAATCATACCAGAATACCACAAAAAAATTGCATTCTAAAAAAAATTGAAAACCTGAAGGAAATGGACAAATTTCTAGAAAATACACTGCCTATATAAACTAACAAAAACATATAGAACAACTAAATAAACTCATCGCAAAATAACAGATTGAAAGGTAATTTAAAAATTCGAAAATCAAAAAAGCCCTGGCCATGATGGCTTCCCTGGAGAATTCTACCAAACTTTTAGAGAAGATTTAACACCACTATTACTGAATGTATTTCAAAGCATAGAAAATGATATAATGTTGCTAAATTCACTCTACAAAGCTAGCATAACCCTGCACCCAACGCAGATAAAGATAGCACAAAAAAAAAGGAAAATTACAGAAAAAATATCTGTCATGAACGTAAATGCAAAAATGCTCAACAAAATTCTAGCCAGTGGAATTCAACAAAAAAATCAGAAAAATAATTTACAATGGTCAAGTGGGATTCATAGTGGAGATGCAGGATGATCAACCACATAAGCAGTCAACCATATAAATAACAAAAAATACAAGAACCATGTGATTTTGTCAGTGGATGCAGAGAAGGCATTTGACAAAGTCCAACACCCATTCATGTTAAAAATTCCTAAGACTATATGAATAAAGGAGAAATTCCTCAATACAATAAATAGTACTCATATAAAGACAACGGTCAGCATCTTACTAAATGGAGAGAATCTGATAGCATTCCCCTGGAGAACATGAAACAGTTAAGGATGCTGTTTGTCACCACTTTTGTTTCCCATTGATTGGAGATTCTAGCTAATGTAATCAGACAATATAAAAAAATAAGCACATTCAAATTGATAAGGATGAAGTAAAAGTATCTATATTTGCAGATGATATGATCTTACACACAAAAATCCCTAAAGAATTCACACACACACATACAAAAAAAAACCTGCTGGAACTCGTGAAAGAGTTCAGCAAACTATCAGGATACAAGATAAATATACAAACGTCAGTGGGATTCCTTTAAACCAACAAAGATAACATCAAAGAGGAAATCACCAAATCAATACCACTTACATTAGCCCCCAAGTAGATAATTAAGAATAAATCTAAACAGAGATACGAAAGACCTGTAGAAAGAAATTACAAGGCTACTGAAGGAAACCAAAGTAGGCCTACATAAAGTGGAGAAACCTGTCTTGCTCATGGAAAAGAGGACTCAACATCATGAAAATGTAAATTTTACCCAAAGTGATCTATAGATACAATACAATACAATTCCAACACAAGTTCCAATGGCATTTTTTAATGCAATGGAGAAACAAATCACCAACTTTATATGGAAAGGCAAGAAATCCCAGGTAAGTAAAGCGTTACTTAAAAAGAAGAAGAAAATAGGAAGCCTCACATTACCTGAACTATCCATCTCTAAAACCTACTACACTGCCACAGTAGTCAAAACAGCTTGGTACTGGTACAAAAACAGATATAGCAACCAAAGAAACTGACTGGAGAATCCAGACATAAAATCATCCACCTATAAGCAATTGATACCTGACAAAGGCCCATAGCTCTTATACTGGGGAAAAGCTAAAAGGTTTCCTAAGTATAACCCCAAAGTTTGTAGGACAGACAGGGAACATCTAGGTCAATAGGCATGGCATTTTTTTTTAAGAAAAGATTCTGCATCCCACTTTGTTGAGTGGAACTTGAGGTCTCAAAAGCCAGCAAGTAGGCATCTAAGTGTCATCAACTGGTCCCAACATACCTGAGCAGAAGAAAACGAAAGACACCAAAGACATAAGAAAAGTATGAGCCCAAGAGACAGTAAAGGCCCTATAATCCAGAGACTACATCAATATGAGGCCAGAAGAACTAGATGGTACCCGGCCACCACCAGTGAGTGCCCTGACAGGGAATACAACATAGAGTTCCTAACTTAGCAGGAGAAAATGTATGCATGGAATTCAAACTCAAACTCTATTAAAAAGACCAAACTTGATGGTCAGACAGATTGGATGATCTCTAGAAGACATGATCCTCATGTTCTGTTAGCCCAGAGCTGAAACCACTTCCAAAGCCAACTCTTCAGATAGAGATTGGACTACACCATGCAACAGAAAACAATACTGGCAAAGAATGTGCTTCTCAGCTTAAATATATACATGAGGATAACTGGGGACCTCTTGTCCTGAAGCAAGATAGGATGGCTCAGAGAGAGAGAAGCTGGTTGAATGGACACAGGAAATACGTGGTGGAAGGGAGAAACATATTGCCACAGGGTGGGGAGAGCAGATAGAGGTACATAGCAGTGCATGTGTGTTTGTATAACCAATTGACTTGGATTGTAAACTTTCACTTAAATCACAATCGAATAGTTTTTGAAGTGTCATAAAACATATGTGACAGAAAATTTTACATATTCAGTCAGAAATAGCTAAGGTGAATAAATATGCTTATGTTGTGAATTTGAAGTTAAAGAGGAACTTTTGAACTCTTTTTTTCCTCCCTTCTGGAAATTCTAACGAGCAAGAAGTGATTAACCACCAACCATCAATATTTTCACCCTACATATCTTAGGGAATCCAGTGATCCAGAATATCAACCCATATTTGAATTAAAGAAAATATGACAAAAGCAGAGAAGGACAATTAAACCCAGGGTGAATCCAGGCATACATGGAAACACTGCCACATGAAAGAAGATATCTGAGATTTTACTTAGCTGCAGGCTGCAACTAATTGAAGAAAAAGGTATGACTTTATTCTCCAGCAGTCAAATTTTCCTAGATAGTTTCAGTGCATTAAAGGAAAAGGGAAATTATTCGATAACACTCACACTGTAATCTATTACGAATGTAGATTCAGAGAAAACGAGAAGGACTTTGTCTGTTTCCTTCCCATTCAATTGTTGTTGTTGTTGTTAGGCACAGTCAAGTCAGTTCTGGGTCGTAGGCACCCTATACACAAGTGAAGGAAACATTGCCTCATCTTGTACCACGCCTGCAATTGTTTCTACGTTTAAGCCACTTGTTGCAGCCACGCTGTCAATCCATCGCATTGACAGTCTTGCACTTTTTCACTGAGTCTTTACCAAGCTCTAGTCAATTAATGTACTCTAAATTCATAGATGCTAATACTGAGGCTTCTTGAAGCACCTTTCGTGAAGGACAACATAAAGGATAATATTACTCTCTGAAAGAGTAAACGAATGATAAATATTACAGAAAGTTTATTTGTAAAGAACTTCCTGGCTAAAATTACATTACCACTACAAACATGTCTTAAAGTGATTATAAATTTTACTGGAATTATGCCCCCAAAAAGAAAGTTGAAATTTATTTTTCATCAAAATTTGCTTTGAATATCATAGGCAATGTTATCAAATTTGTTGGGAGGAAACAAGAGTTTTCTTGCACTCCCTACTAATCCTTGGATTATATGTATGTATTTGTGTGTTTGTATATCCAAATACATATCTTCAACTACATTTAAGTTATCCGTAAAAAATATGAACACATTAAGTAATTAATGCTTGTCAGTTACTTTGAGTGAATACAGTTTCAGTCAAGTGCTATTTCTGTGGTAAGTGATAATCAAAATAGCAGGGTGTCCAATTACATAGGTTATTTGGTAGAAGTTTTAAAGCACACCATGTGTTTGCTCAGAATGTAGATATTTATTTTTTTCTTAAAAAGGAAGACAGGCAGTCATAAGTTAAAACACAACATTTTTAAATGTGAGAGACATACTGATTTTATTTAATGGATCTAAAATTATCTAATACCTACTACACAGTCAATCAAGCTGAAGTAAGTACGCTCAACAGTAAGGTCTGACTTTCTTACATTTAATGCCTTTAATCTGTTCTCTTATGATGGAAAACCCTTCCACTAGATTTCCATTCTCAGAAGCCATCTTGTTTCCAGCTCACTTGATCCTTTGTAAGTTCTTCCCTGTCTTCAGGCTGCAATAGCTATTGAAAAAGTCATGGTCATAAAACGAAAGTTTTTTCAGCTTTTCCAAAATGCTGCTTATATATCATTAGAAAAAGAAAAAAAAAAAAACAGTTTGAAACAAGAAACTAGCAATCTACTTATTCTCCTATGAAGGACTGGAGAGAGTTTGCTAAAAGGAGAAGAACGCAATGCAATGAATTTCCCTGTGAACTGGACTTTCTCAAGTAAGGACACCAATGTGATTTGTTTAGAAGGTACATTACTTTTTAAAATGTTCTTAGAAAGGTATCTCAGGCTGAGGGTTACCTCACTAAGAGGAAAAGCTTCCTGAAGACTACATCCTAAGCTATACAACTCTGAGATACATCCTAAAATTTCCTCATGCTAAGAGATTTGCATTTTACAAATCTGCTATGAAAGATATCTTTAAAGGGTTAAAAAGCAAAGATGTCATTTTAAGGACTAAGGTGCTCCTGACTGAAGTCATGATGTTTTCAAACACTTCATATGAGTTCAAAAGCTGGGCATTGAATAACTGAAGAAGAATTGATGCCTTTGAATTATGATGTTGACAAAGAATATTCAATATATCATGGACTGCCAAAAGAACGAACAAATCTGTTTTGGAAGAAGTACATACAGAATGTTCCTTAGGTGACAGAATAGTGAGACTTAGTCCCATTTACTTTGGGCAGGTTATCAGGAGGGATCAGTCCCTGGAGAAGGACATCATGCTTGGTAAGATAGAAGGCCAGTGAAAAAATAAGAAGACCCTCAGTGAGATAGACTGGTACAATAGCCACAAGGATGGACTTTAACACGGTGGTGATTGTGATGTCAGTAAGGGACAAGGCAAGGACTTACCCTGTTGAATATAGAGTCACCATGAGTCAGGGTCGGCTTCGTGGTAGCTTGCTAGCTGCCTGTGGAATATGTAATCTAAGACTAATCTGTCATTCCCCAACAACTCTTCCAGAAACACCCTTTTGTTCTAGCTAAACATGCCTGGTAGAGAGTTAAGACTAAAATCCTGTACAAGATGGATGTTAGATAAACATTACTAGTAATATTAAAAATACTAGCAAAAATGGTTGAGTACTTTCTGTGCTCTTTACAATGCTACATTCTTACTCTGGTTTCTTCACCAAACTAAAAATCAAACCCACTGCTCTAAAGTCAGTGCCAACTCATATAGACCCTATCTACAGAGTAGAACTGCCTTATGGAGTTTCCAAGGAGGACCTGGTGGATTTGAACTGTTGACCTTCTGATTAGCAGCTGTAGCACTTAACCACTGTGTCACCAGGGTTTTCATAGCACTCACTAATTCAAGTTTTATTCTGCTTTCAATTTATATTCCCTACCCTGTAAATCATGACTCTGATTATGCATCTTCTCATCTTAAAATATTTAGTGACTCAACAATTTTCTCAGACTGAAGCCTACAATTTTGTTTACAACTAATGGATCTTTAACACTATGACCCCAGTTGTCTGGAAAGGAAGACAGTACTTGTAGTTAAGCCTTTCCATAGAACTTATCCCTATTCCATCAAACTATTTAATGATCTCACAACACTATGCTTCCTTAAAGGACAATTTCTCAGTTTTGGTGTCCATGTGGCTCCATGCTGTCATACTGACTTACGTAGCCAGTATCAGAGTAGATAGTCAAAATTCGTGCACTGTACAAGGACACCATGTTTGAAGAGTGTATCATACCGTTTGTAAATATCCTAGGATTTTTCCTGTTCTGACAAAATCAGTATGTTCTGGTAATTCAAAGATAAAAATAAAGTTCTTGAGAAAGGATTACTTCTTTAACATTCACATTTGTGTGTTAACAGCAATTCACATGCCAACAGTGGCCAACAAGTCCTTGCTTTGTCCTTTACCAACATTACAATCAACATTTCAGTTCAAATATCGGCTACTCTCTGTACATCTCTGCGTTATCTATAAGGCCACAAGGTCTGACCATCAAAAAAACAAAACAAAGAAACCTTTCAAATGACTAATCTTTTCAGAACAGATTTTCATTTTTAATTTTTTAAAACATTATTTTTAATATTTTATTTTTATTTTATTTATCCTCAGTATTCTTGGCCTTATATAGAATCACTGTTAGCTACACTAGATTTTGAGCTGTTGACTAAGGGATCTATTGTCCACTCCAAAGGGACTCTAGGCAGGGATTTATGAGACAGAACCATGTGTGTGGAAATCACTGGAAAACATCATAGACTCTTTGTAATCACAGTCTTCAGACATGAGATCATTGCTTACTCCAAATTTATTTGTCAAACCATGAAAAAAAATTGGATCACAACAGCCACATCCCTATAACCTCATCAGCATTGCAGTACGTGGGGGAGATGTTTTATGGAGGCAAAAATGATAGAAGACAGGAAAAAAACTGTGGATATCTTCTAAAATTCTACCACTTTGTATCTTAAAACTACAAACATACTTTCTTGTCATACTTGTAATTTCAAAAATTCCCAATCTAACAGCAGGCGACTGTCCTATGCGTCAGAAAATTATCATGTAGCGCTTCTTCCAAATGGTGACTAACTGAAGTTTTAAATAATGAGCACATCCTTCTCCAAGACTATAATACTTAGCACTCACTGTAATACTTAGCACTCTCTCCTTCAATATGATACTTCTCAACAAGCTAGTCTTTACTCATTGTTTCTTTTGTGTTACAGTCAGTTAAACTTTTTCAAGCGGTTGAATTGTCTTTTCAGGACAACAAAGAGCAGAGACTTTAGGCTAAGTTGTGTTTTAATTCAAGACGGAATTTAACCATCTTAGTCATGCCAAGTGCTTTGGTTTTGGAATCACATACAATCTGTATCTGCTATTCCTGTTGTTTAGCTGAAGGCCTTGGCCTTGAGTCTCCTTCATATCTTGTCGCTGTAACAGAAATACCACAAGTACTTTAGAAAGAGAAATTTTATTTGTCACAGTCCTGTAAGCTAGTAGTCTAAATTCAGAGTGTCAGCTCCAGGAGAAGGCTTTCTCTGCTGGCTTTGGAGGAAGGTCTTTGTTGTCAATCTTCTCCTGGACTGGAAGCGTCTGAGGTGCAGGGAACCCTGTCTTTTCCAAAAGGCATGATCAGCTCCTGGGGCTACTTTCCTTACAGACGTATGAAGTCTTCCAAATCTCTCCACTAGCATCCTGTTTTTCTTCTCAAAAGATTGCCTCAAGGCACAAAACAGTATTACACCTTGAGTCCTCACCAGTTACACAACTGCTACCCATCCTCCCTCATAAACATCATAAGAGGCAGGATTTGCAAGTATAACAACTTCTTGCAACGTCGGAAATCATGGCTCAGTCAAACCACCACACACGTGTTTTTTGGGAACACAGTTTAGTCCATGGCAGACCCTCTGCCTCCAAATCAATGGGCTGAACTTAGGAACTAAGTGTATTTTGCTCTTTGCCACAGGTGGATACCTGGTGGGTGACACTTAGCAATATGAGTGGTAATTAATTTGGTCAAGAAAAAAATACAGCACACGAAGTTTTCAGATCAGCATAAGGAATCTAGTTTCCTCCACTTCCCAAGGGCATCCCAGAATAAGCTTCCTGTTCCTCACCTTGCCAGCAGTAGTGGATCCACCTAACGGTATTTCTCAAATTGCATTTGCCTTCTCTCACTGATTGCTTGCCACAGTAAACTATGTTTTCCTCTTCCCTCTCTTCTTTGAGTTAGGCCAGCAAGGACCAAACATTAGCACTCTGTCCTTCACTATAATACTTTATTATAAGCTGTAAGTCTTAAGGAATATATCATTACGTACTGACATTATCCATTCAAGTGTCTACTTCCAGACATACAATAGCTGTGAGTCTAATCAGCCGCTTTACTCCACATAAGAAGAACTGTCCTTTTACCAGTTTAGATGATAGATAGACGTCCGCTGCTATCTGCTTTACCTTAACTCAGGTGCTCCCACAGTTTCTGAGTCTTTCAAATGCAAAAGTTTCCTCTCATTACAGGTTTTTCTGTTTCAACATACTTTATTTGTAAGTACCAGAAAACCAAATCAAAGCAGTTTAAACAAATTTACTAAATTTATGAAGTTATCTAAGTGGAAAGACAAAGGATCAGATCTAACCTAGAGTCCAAATGGTTTCTCTGATGGAAGCTCACATGTCTCCCTACAGCTCTGCTCCTGCTCCCACTTGCGTTGCCTCCAGGCCCACTACAATTTAGTTCAATGCTGACTTCCTTTTCAGGTAATGTCTCTTGTTGAAATACAATGAAAACTTTGCATTTTATTTAGGTTTACAGATTGCCAGAAGCATGTTTGCAGCAAATCACTAAAGTAGGGAGAGATAGTTTTTGATTATCTAAAACACTGAGCTTTTTTTTTTTTTCAGGACTGAGAACGATGGACCCGCATTGTGGCAGAAAAGAAAAACAATAATCTCTCAGTCTTTTTACATCTTCAATTATTAACAGTTAAAGCTTTAGATAAATTGTCAATAATTCTCACATTATTTTTTTTATTTTATTGCAAGTATCAAATAATTAGAAACACTGGTGGTCTAGTGTTGAGTGCTATGTCTCCTAATCAGAAGGCTGGCAGTTAAAAGTCACCAGGTGCTCCTAGGAGACTCTATGGGGCAGTTCTACTCTGTCCTATAGAGTCACTATGAGTCAAAATTGACTCGACGGCAGTGGGTTTGGTTTGGTTTGGGTTTAAAGGACAAGAGAAGAGGTTTTAAACATCTGCCGTAGCAAACTCACGCTGACTGATTAAATAATGAAAGAGCCATATACCACTGGAGAAATCAGTAAAGAGAGAATGAATTTGGAGTGCAGTCAACAATTAGCAATAATCACAGTTTACATATGTCTCAGAAAATACAACAGTCTTACAGCAAAAAAAAAAAAAAATGCACAATGAATGAGTCAATATATTCTTGTATCGTTTTTCTCAGCCTGAAGACAGTAACAGATTATGTTAACAGTGGGATTTACTCAGTGTTGAAAACTGGCAACATATCTAAGGGAAAAGAAATATGAATAAAATGGTTGGTGAGAACCAGTCTGACCAGACATTATGTTAGAAAGGAATGTTTCTTCCCAATCCTATTTTCTTCTTTCATACAGAGGCAACTTCATTAGCAAAATACTCCTAGCCTTTCTCTCCAGAGGAAGAGGGTTAAATTAATATGAATGCTTTCCAGTCCTTTTTGCTCTTCTCTTTCATCTGGAACATAAGTAACTGTCTAAAGAGAGTGTGTGTTGCAGGGGGCAAGGGACCATGCTCTTAGGCGAAATTGAGGCCAATTGGCACAACTAGGTTTTGCTAAGAGAGCTCTCTGCACCCCACATTAGTGAGTGGCATCTGGGGTCTTAAAAGTTGCCAAGCTGCCATCCGAGGACACAGCAAATGGTCCCAACTCAGCAGGAAAGGATGCTCACCGAGTACCAAAATGACATGCAGTAAAGACAACCTAGAAGACAGAGAGATCCACAAGAGTGGGTGCCTTCATTGACATGGGACCGGAAGAACCGGATGGTACCTGGCCACCAGCAGTGATAGCCACAATGGAGCTCACTAGGTTGAGTCTCACTGGTAACACAACAATAAAAAGGGGTGCATCATGAGATCTCCGCTAAAAGACCTCAGTTGATGGTCCAGCGGTTTTGGGGTTCCCCTGATAATATAGAGACTGAAAAATTTTCCTCTCCCCAACCCTTGCTGTTCCTGCAGCCACCTAACCCCCTTTCACAGCAGCTCTCCCGGACAAGGGCACTCCTTTGATAAGCCCGGTGCCTGCCTAACACTCCCCTTGCTACCCTTCAAAGTTTTACACCCACCTGATAAGGTGCAGATGTTCCCCATCAAAGCCTTAAGCCCACATAGCAGGATGCCCTCCTCCTCAGAACCCCGCCCACTCGTCCCATTTGTCTCAACCACGGCATCCTCAAACTACACTATATCTACTCTCCTGAAACAGCACTAGGGGCCATTTGTTGGAACCTGCAAAGGTCCCTTTTGGCCTGTCGGCGTAATAAACAGCCTCTTGCCTCCTCCTGGGTGTCATTCGCTTCTTCATTTTCCATAACACTGAGAGCATGGCCCCCGATCCTGATGCTGCCCTTATCCATAAATTATAACAAAGGTCCACTCTTTGGACAGGAATGGATTGGACTTGGCAACGCAGAATGACCATATATTGGTTGCACTTTACGGTTATATACATCTATAGGATATCATCCTGCTGACCTCTGGCTGGAGGAAGGAGAGTGGGTGGAGAGGAGCGGAAAGGAGGTTGTTGGGAGGATGAGACATGTATGGAGCAGAGAAGAATAGTGTGCTGTCACGGAGAGGGAGAGCAGTGGAAGCTGCATATAGGTGGGCATGTGAATTTATATGGGAATGTACATTTTCACTCAGTCATGTTAAAAGAAAAAAGAAAAAAAAGGGAGTGTGTGTCAAAAATGCACAAGAGAGAATTCTCAAAATAATTATTCATTATGAAAATACTGGTTGTGATCACATTGTGACACCATTAAGATGATCAAAATAAAAAAAGACATTGAACCCCAGGTGTTTGTGAAACTACAGAGAAACTGTAATTTCCACATGTTCTTACAGAGAATGTAAAATGACGGTACAATACTATGGAAAACAGTTTTTCAGTTTCCTAAAATGTTATTGTTAGGCTGAAACCTAAGCCCCCTCCCCCAACCATTCCCGAAGTCACTGGAGTCAAAACATTTTACCTGCCGCAGTTCAGGAAAGCCCACTCAAGTGAGCCTAGCTGCTGACTAGCTATCACTCCTTTCCCATAGGCTGAACTCCACTGAAATGAACCCCCCTTATGTTAATTAAGTAGCTCTAATCATCCACAACCCCATAGGCTGCTTGCCATGGACACCGTTCTCATCGTCCTGGGTGCTGTTTTCAGCGCTGTCTTCAGCAAGGTCCGCTGGCCCCCTTTATAAACCCCCAGCCCCCAAGCCAGCACGTGGTTTTGCAGACTCCCTCCCGGGAACCCTGTAAAGCCACCCAGGATGCAAATAAACTTTTCCTTTTCTTTCTCCTCCTCTCTCTGTTTTTTCCGCTAAGTACTTTCAATTAAACGAAACCCATTGCATCCAAAAATCTCTAACAGTTATCCCAAGACCCCAAAACTTCATTCTTTGATGGGTTAAAAAAATATGCTTACCCAGATATTCGTAATTGAATGTTCAGAGCAGTGTTGTAATACCCTAAAACTGTAAACAATCCAAATGGCTATGAACTGGTGGAGATAAACAAAATGTGATATACCCATGAGGTGAAGTATTAGTTAAAAAGAAAAAAAGAATGAACTAAGGATAAAAGAATTTAATAAAAAAATTGAAAAACATTACATTAATTGAAAGAAGCTTGCAAAATTTTACGGTAGTAGGCCTAGGCTGTAGCTATGTTTCACCCTACTGAAAACATCAAATCCCAAAGCATCATACAGGCTATGTTACTTAACAGAGCCAACTTTTAAATCAGCTTCAAAGTTTAAGAATCAAGGATAAAAGCAAGAAAGGAAAATAATGAGATTTAGAATATCAGGGTGGTAGAGAATTATATCTGGTGATAATAGCAGCCACCACCTGGAATATTTGACTTTATAAAAAGTCTGGGATATTTTTACTGAAACTCTCTGAGAGAAAGAAAGTCTACATCACTAACTTTTTAGTGAAACATAATACATTTCACACAAATAATGTCAGAAACTGCTTTGTGGAGTTTGTGATAACTGATCCAATGTTTATACATTTTGATCTCTACATACCTGACCTAGATTGACTAGTATTTGTGAAGCTGATGTCAAGAGCAACTAATTCCCCATTCTCTCAGCTGCCACATTACTGCCATGGTAATTGACAATCTAAGTACAGGATTAGAAGAACACAATTTTGATTCGGATTTTGCTGCAGGGGTTGGACAATAGTTGTTCTCAAATTTATTGGGTATTAATGAGATGGGGTGGTTAATACTGTGATAATCTTGCATATTCTTCCAACTGTGAATGTTCTTGGAATAAAGCATCTAAGATCTCACATTAGTGTACTTTCTGAGGTCCCGAAAGAATTGTGGCTATTTCACGGAAGATAGTTCAGGTATAAACATGTGCAAGAACAAAAGCAATCCTATTACCATCAAGTCGATTCTATTCACAGCCACCCTGTAGGTCAGAATAAAACTGTCTCATGAAGTTTCTAAGGTGGAGTCAAGCTGCCAATCTTTTGGTTTGTAGCCAAGCTCTTAGCCTTTGTACCACCAGGGCTCTTAAAAGAAGCCTTACTTCCACCTAGTTTATCTGGAGCCACTTTAACTAAGACCGTAAAGAATAAGATATTCAGAATATGTTTAACTTATTTTGATACATAACAAAAAGCAAAATAGTCTGATTTCAGCATTAATAGCTTCGGATTTTGATGTCTATAAACTTTAAAAACTGGACCAGGAGATGAGCAGCATCATTATAAATGGAGAAAAGAGTGAGGTTGTCAAAGATTTCATTTTACTTGCTCCCACCATCAATGCCCATGGAAGCAGCAGTCAAGAAATCAAAAGATGCACTGCACTACACTGGGAAAATCTGCTGCAAAACAATCTTTACAGTGTTGAAAAGCATAGATGTCACCTTGAAGACTAAGATGTGCCTGACCCAAGTCATGATATTTTCAGTTGCATCATATGCATGGAAAATCTGGACAATGAATCAAGAAGACAGAGGAAGAACTGACACCTTTGAATTGTGGTGATTGAGAAGAATAATGAATATATTATGGACTGTCAAAAGAACAAATGAATCTATCCTGGAAGAAGCACAACCAGAGTGCTTCTTAGAAACAAGAATAGCGAAGACATATTTTGGACATTGTCATGAGGGATCAGTCCTTGGAGAAGAGCAACATGGTTGGTAAAGTAAAGAGTCAACGAAAAAGAGGCAGATATTCAGTAAGATGAACTGACCCAGTAGCTGTAATGATGGGCTTAAGCATAAAAATGATTGTGGGCATGGCCCAGGACCCAGCAGTGTTTTGTTCTGTTGTGCATAGAGTCCCTATGCTTCAGAACCTATAGCACCTACAAAGGACAACAGCAATCTTTAAAAACAGTATGGGATATAATCTTTATGTTTCTATGTATTCAGGGAATTTGATAATGAGAAGAAATCTGAATTCAAATGTGGGGCATGTCTATGTTGGCTTCTTAGTACCAGTGAATTTTAATATTGTTTTTTCATCTAATTGTAGAACCTTTGAAAAGTTATTTGGGGCAATACGTTTGGATGTACCAGTGAATAAGAAACAGAGTAAGAAATAAACTTTCAGGTTAGGGTACTAAGTTTTTCTTATAATGTTAGAATCCATTTCAAATCTTTGAGGTGAAACTTCAACTTGAACTAGTGGTCACAAGAGAATCTACAAAGGAACAGTGGTTGATATTAGAGAAATGGTCTCATGAAGATAAGAAACAGGAATTTTCCAAGATGAAGATAAAGGGAACTAATCTAGGAAAGTGGTGGAGAAAAATAGAATAGAGGCTGTAACAAGTGGAGAAGACTGAAAGACAGGAGATAAAGATTGTCAGTGCTGTACTTAGAGACTGAGTCCTATGGAAAAAAAACGGAAGCTATTTCACATGCTTGTAGGAATAACACAGATTTAAAAAAGTTAATGAGGTTTAACAAAATAAAACTTCATCCTGGCTCAGATTCTCTAGGGTAAAAAAAAAAAAAAAAAAATGCTGTGTGATTTTCCAAAACAAACAGATAGCATTGCGTTACTTTTCTAAACATCAATTTGCATGGCCAAGAATACCAGTCTTCTTAGGAACATGGTTTAAAATGGTTGAGCTAGAAGGATAAGACGAAAATCCTGCCTGCTGTATTGTGAATACAGAGAAATTCCAATGTACATGGCAGACAACAGGACCGTAAGAATAAGTTGTATCAGAGGAGCAAATGTCAGTTTACTTTTATGCACCTAAAGTTAAACCGAAAAGCCCAAACCCACTCCTGTCAAGTCAATTCCAACCATAGTGACCATATAGGGCAAAGAACTGCTCCATGTAGTTTCACCCAAAGATCTTTTTGTTGTTTTTAGATGCAGTCAATTTGGTTTCAACTCATAGCAACCCAATAGGTCAGAATATCACTGCCCCATAGAGTGTCCAAGGAGTACCTGGTGGATTTGAAGTGCCGATCCCTTGGTCAGCTGCCATAGCACTTATGCTGCTGAGTGCAAAATCCAAATCTCAGTCTCAACAATCTCTGATGTCACGGGTACGATCTTTAATATGAAGAGAATTATACTGTATTTTAACTCACATCTGTTCATACACATGTATGAACGACTTTCATATGTCTTCACTTTCTTATTAGTTTTTCTCTCACTTTAGAATGGCTCCATTTAAGCAGTGTCACAGTTACGGGCGCTGTGGTCCAGGCTACTCCCTGTGAACAGGGATCTTGTTCTGCGTGTAAGGATCCGCTTTTGAGAAAAGCAATTCTTCTTAGGTCTGTAAGTAGCATGTTGGAGGAGAATGGAACTCTTGTTAGTTGGCAATGGATGTGACTTTAAGGAAAGTGTTACGTGTCTAAATTTGTGGAAAGCTGGCTCCCAGTATATCACAAACCTGTTGAAGAGACAAAGCTGAGTTTATTCCTTTAGAGAGCCAAGTGTTGGCAATGTTTCAGAAGTGGGGAGGTGAGGTCAGAATTAGAAATTTGATTTCAGAGTGGTCTTTTTCAAAGAGAGAGCTTCTTTAGGATCATGTAAGAATAAGGACACAGCAGTTTAAGACTGGCAGAGGCCTTCAAGGAGTCTTAGGGCTCAAACCTAAATGGCAGTTTTAAATTAACTTGTCATTTTTCTCTAGGCTCAGCACAGTGAAAGTAATTTTACATAAAACTGACCTTTGGTGCTTTGATGTCTGCTGATGATTTCTGTTAAGGAGTAGATGAGTCTTTTAACAAGTTCTCATAATGAACACTCAAACCATTTGTTTCGTCAGGAGGAACCGTGACAAGTAAAGCAATGCTAGTGACGAGAGTGGCCTAGCAAAGTCTAGTTCTTGCAAAGGAAGGGGTAGTTTTGATACTCAGTAAACCCAAAGCAAATCCACTGCTGTCCAACGAATTCAGACTCATAGTGACCCTATAGGGTAGAGTAGAACTGCCCCATAGAGTTTCCAAGGTGTGCCTGATAGATTCGAACTGCCAACCTTTTGGTTAGTATACATGACATTTGACCACTGTGCCACCAGGGTTTCCTGATACTCAGTATCTAGGCTAAATGGAAACCCTGGTGGTGTAGTGGTGCTGGTCAAAAACACCAGGTGCTCCCAGGAAACTCTAGGGGGCAGTTCTACTCTATCCAGTGGGGTCATTATGAGTTAGAATTGACAGCAGTGTTTTTTGTTGTTGCTGCTTGTGTTATAAATTTAGGCTAAATGTGAGGGTAGAACGGTTTAGCTCTCTAATTAGTGAGCTGTTCCCAAGTAATTCTGCTGTGAATTAGAGGATTTTCACATATTCTTTCTTGCTTTCGAAGCTGTCCTGGGAGGAGCGAGCTTTTTTGTTGCTTCTGCACAGTGACAAGCTTGGAGTCCTGGACTGGTGGCAGTGAGGCCAGCCCACAAGTGGCCCTAATGATGCAAGCCAGTAAGAGCATACTGGTGATGTCTCTGGAGGGCAAAGGGCAAAGAACACACATTTGGAGTCTGACAGATACGCAGGCATGAAGTTTTCTTCAAGAAATCCATTTTTACTGCTTTGGAGAGTTGAGTAAATTACTTAATCTCTCTGAGCTTTACTTTCTCTTCTGATAACTGAAACGGCACATGCAATACACCAGCACATTTAAAAAAAGAAAAACTAGCTCTGTAAAGTTCATCTCAACTCATAGTGACCCTATAGAAGAGAGTAAAACTATCCTGGAGGGTTCCCAGGGAGCAGCTGATGAATTCAGACTGCCCAACTTTTAATCAGCAGTTCAAAACCTAACCACCACACGACCAGGGTGACCAGCACATAATAGAATCCAACAAACATTTATTTTTTCCTTCCTCTGTATCTCCTATCACTGTTGCAGAGAAAATGACCTAAAACATGATGTTATAATATCATAGACTGTATCTAATGGTTTAACGGTGAATTATGTATTAAAATGAAATGTAGAGTTCTATTAAGTAATCAAGTATTGCTTCCAATGTAAACATAGTTTTCTGACTAGTAAAAAAAAAAGCCTTATATCTGATGAAATTAGTCTGCATTGTAAAGATAGAAATTTAAAACATTCTCATTTAATTTTTAATTTTCCACTAACCCAGTTACTTAAAACTACAATTATTTCAAGAACACTACACTTTAACTTTGGATAATCAAGTTTCTTTTTGATATTTACTTGAAATAAAAGATAACCTTAACGACATTTAAGTTAATTTCACTTGTTTAAAATTTTAACTAAAAAAAAAATTAGTTTAAACGCCTTGTTATTTTTAATCTGGACATATTTCATGGAAAAATGTAATTGCAATTTTAAATTAACTTGTCGTTTACCTTCAGGGACAACATAATGGTAGTAATTTTGCAAATAACTGACCTTTTCTCTCTAGTCTTCAGCAAGATGTGCCCTACTAAAAATAGATCAATACTCAGGAATTTATTTCCACAAAAAATATAGATCCATTATATTAGCCATAACTAGTTCATGGCATTTCTCTTGAGTTTGTTTCTAATCTACATTTAAGTATGTTTAATTTATTTTTAAAATCATCATAACACATTTAAGCAGCAAAAATTTTCACAACACTTTTGCTAAGCAAAGTTTTAAATTGTCTTTTTAACCAAGACGTGAGTGAAAGCACAATCGTGTGACCCTTGTTGATAACTACATATGTTCAGTTGCTTCAAAGTTATTCACTACTAACACCCTTGACTGTAGAGTTTCATTCCCAGTTGAATTTTAAGGACAATTAAACAAAAAAGCCAAATCCACTACCATTGAGTCTATTCCGACTCCTAGTGACTCTATAGGACAGGTTAGAGTTGCCTCATAACATTTCCGAGGAGCTCCTGATGGATTCGAACTGCTGACCTTTTGGAAAGCAGCCATTGCACTAAACCACTAGGTCACCAGGGTTTCCAAAGGATGATTAGAACTTAGGAATATGATGATGATATGGACAAGGATAGGGTAATGGAGGGTCAGAATAAACAGGACCCATCCCGAGTTTTCTTTACCCTCTTCTACCCTTCCCTTCTTTCTGGGTGATCTTGTCTGCTTCTTCCTCCTTAAATTTCTAACAGATAGTCTTGTGGGTATTTTAGTTCACACTCTAGCCTCAATAACAGAAAATTTAATTTAGTCCCTGATGTTAAGCTTACTTCAGACAAATCATCAGCGGGGACTGATTGCTGCAGAAGGACATCCTGTTTGGTAATGCGGCGGGTCAGCAAACGTGGGGGAAACCCTCGGTGAGAAGCAATATAATGACTGCAACACTGGACTCAAACGTACTGAAAAATCACTCAGATGATTCAGGACCAGGCAACGTTCTCTTCTATTTCACACTGGGTTGCTGTGAGTCAGAGCAAACTGAACGGCAGCTAACCACAGTGAGGACGTAAAGCGCATTGTTTTATATGCCCTTTCAGTACCTCCTAAGTATGTGCTTTACTCACAGAGATTCATAATTTCCATCTAACTTGGAAATATTTTATTTATTCAGCTTCGTTGTTACTAGACTCCAGTTACCAGGTCAACCCTCTCTATACCTATCCATGCTTTAGTCACGTCTGAGCTCTCTAAAACCAATTTGGGGGCATAGATTGCCTGGCTATGTTTGATAGAACCACCTTCTCAACCCTGTTGCTTGCCCCTGTCTCAATTCTATACAAAGTCTCAGTGTTGAAGCCATCTTCCGTGTCCAGCTGTCCTCCTGCGCTGCTGTGATTCCATGGTACCAACATCTTGGGCTGGCCCGACAGGACAACTGTACATATGCAACAGCCTCAGAATTTGTCAAATTTAACTGGAAATAAATTCAAGTTATGCAACTTATCCTATTTTTGTCTTCTTCTTCTAAGCATCCTGGTGTAGTGATTAAGTGCTACATCTGCTGCTAACCAAAAGGTCAGCAGTTCAAAGCTACCAGGTGTTCCATAGAAACTCACTGGAGAAGTTCTGCTCTGTCCTATAGGGTCGCTTTGAGTCAGAATCGACTTGAAAGCAGTGGATTTGATTCTTTTACATTTAAGCATCCTTTAAAATGTTTAATTTCTTTTTTAATGTAGTGAAACAAGCTGTGTAGAGTGAGTCATCCACCCTAGATGATGTCCACTGTGAGTTTTGAAAGAATTCCAGAAAACATGCAAAATGTAGATGTGACTTCCCTTCAAGACTGTGAGTCCGGAAGACAGACCTAGAAACCTGATATAAACTCTGATATGGTTTAAGATCATTTAGCATACATGAACATGGATTTCCTGATGAAAGCAATATGAAATTTGTAGTATGAAGCAGCTCCAGGAGAAGAAATGCTACTAGAGTTCTATATATACATATATACATCTATATACATATAAACATATATATACATATATACATCTATATATACAGATATATATAATATATATGTGTATGACATATACACATATATCTTGAGTCAAAGAAAAATAGGTGATTCTAGAGACTTTAAAAACATTTTTGCATAAATTATTTTTGCTATTTAGTTTGAAAATTTTCAAACACACACAAAGTAGGGAGAAAATATTATAAACACTTCAGCAATTACCAACATTGTATCAATTTTAGTGTATCTGAATTGTTTAAAAGGTTTATTATGAGTGAAAATTATTGATCCCGGAACCAGAGCACGAGGGTTCATATCCAAGCTTCCTCACCCACTAGCTGTGCAAATAGTATGATTTTCTGTGGCTCAATCTCATCTATAAAATGAAGACAAGAATAGTACTCATCTCAAAAGGCTGTTATGAAGGATAAGTGAAGCAATGTTTGTAAATTGCTTACAACACTTTCTGAGTGTCATACTAGTGTAAGTTATGATTATTACTATTAGGAGTAAGAGTAGTAGTATCATTTTTTAAAAAAAAATAATTCATCCACAAATAGGAAAACCAAGAATAAAAATATAAGAGCTTTCCCCTGGCTGTTCAGGAAATAATGACAGTATTTTAAAAAAAATATTAAAAAAGCTAGAATAGAATAAACAGCAACTTTCTGATTTCTCTGACATTAACCATCACTTACAATATTATGAAAAATTATTGCCATTTACAGCTGGTAAATTTGAGTTATCCTATTTAAAAAGAAAAAAAATGTACACGAGACAGTACAATATGTTTTGCATTCAGCAACAGAAGCGGTATGTCAGGAATCTAAATAAGAAAGCAGTGGATTTGGGAAGCAAGCTGGCTCCTTCCACGTCATCACCTAAAATGTTGCAACAGAACAATGACAAATGCTCAATCATACGGCAGTATATCAGTGTAGCTTGTCACTAAAATTAAAAGCATGCATCACTTTCTAGACAAAACACACACATTCTGGGAAAAGCTGAAGCAAAAATTAAGCTAACATTTCAGCAAGTGATTTTTATAAGGTGCTATCTGCATTCAGTATACATCTGTGCTCACAGTAAAAATCATCCTAAGATTCAGTAGCACAATCCTTTACCTGGTATAACTCCTACCTGATGTTAACAACTGTGCTCTCACTCAAAAACATACTAATTACAGCTGACAGTCACTTAACAAGTAGAACAGTCCTACCAAGACAATATTTAGTTTGTGGAAGAATTTGAAATATTTAGGCTGAAACCTTTGTGTGTATGTGTGTGTGTGTGTGTATGTGTGCATGTACATGCAGATTTGCTTGTATTTCATGATAATTTTAAGTTTGCTTTCCAAATAACAAATTTTTGACTTGCATTGATGCCTCTCATTTATATAACTATTAGCAGGTTGAATATTTGAACCAAGTAAAATATAAAATGGTGGCTTTCTTCAAATTTCATCTGCAGAAATAATCCTTTCAGGATTAAGAGAACTTTGTAAAGAATATATTCTCATAATTATCCAGAAAAAGTATAAGCCAGAAGTCTAACACTCATTTCTGTGCAAAAGTTATCTTTATATCCTTGCATCAGTATCCTTATATTGATCAAGTAATAATACAGTTTTGGTTTTGCTTTGTTTTATTCTTATGCAATGATATCTTTGTAAGAAATTTTAGGAAATCATTCCCATATTTTATTTTACAGTTTTGCTTTCAAAATAAAATTAGACAATTTAAGTGATTTAGATGGAAAAGGCTAAGCACACAAAAAAGGATTACCAGGCTTTTAGATACTCACATCTATGTCTGCAAGAAGAGGGAGCTGAGTCACAGACACCATCCTTGATTCAGACAGGATTGACAATATTTCTCAAAGAAACTTTAAAAAAAGTCATTGCTGTTCAATCATTTCTGATTCACACGTTTCTGTCTTCTACACTGTGTTGCTTTCTAGTGGTAGCTCCTGAATACTGGAAAAATTGATGTAGTTTTTCTATACACTTTCTTCCTACTACCTACTAGGGAAGCAGTATAGAACGAAAGAAGGAAGGAGAAGAATAAATGGAAATTTGTCACTGAATTTACAGAGGCGGACTTTCTGTACCCTTCTTACCTTAAGGAAGCCATCTCAAGGTATTTATTGGGAGTGCTTGAGGCAAAGGTTGATCTCAGTAGATCCCAGATGATAAGTGGAAGATTCGCATAGCTTCTAGGAAGATCCAAAGAATCAGTTCATTTATCAGTAACACAGTAGTCTTCACTTAATGAAAAATAAATAAACAATAATAACAGGATGGCATTAAAAAGAACATCGTTGTTATACAGTTAGGTGCTGTCTAGTTGACACCCAACAGAAAGAAAATGGAAATTAAGAAATACGCAATCTAACGCACTGACAACTCCTATTTATTCTATCTGCTTTAGTGTGAAATTGTTTTATGAAATAAAACACAAAGTATAAAACATGTATTATTGACCGGTGATAACAAATAACAAAAACACATCCTGGTGGAACTGTTTCTAAATTTTCAACAAGCAAGACAGTAACATTAGTTGACAGATAGAAACAGTGCTTTGAAGTTAAGAGAACAGAGGAGTGAGAACTGTTCTTCTCCTGCAGTGTCTTTATGGCACCACGTACCATTTCAGTGGAACATCACTTTTGAGATGCAGGAAATAAAGAAAAAAACTTTTTTTTTTAAAAGAGTACAAGATCATGGCCTGAGGTGAGTTCTTACATTTGTTTTGTATTAGCAAAGATTCTGAAATGGAAGCAAACCTTTAGTTCATTTCATTGATGAAAGCCCAACTTGATCCTTCAAATCAGAGTTAAGTCACTTTGGTAATCTTGTTGTTTTTCGGTGTCCTCTGCTTGGTTCTTACTCATAGTGATTTTGTGTACAACAGAAGGTACCCTGCCTAGTCTTGTGGTGTCCTCACAATCACCACTATATCTGAGGCTGTTGCAGTCACTGTTTCAATCCATGTTGATGAGGGCCTTCCTCTTTTTGCCAACTGTATACTTTAATAAGTACAACATCCTTTGTCAGTGACTGGTCCAAAAGCATATGGGACAGTCTCACCATCCTCATATTTAAGAAAAATTTTGGCTGTATTTCTTCCAAGACAGATTCTTTCATTCTTCTGGAAGTCAATAATATATTCAACACTCTTCACCAACACTGTAACTCAAAGGTATCAAGTCTTCTATGGTCTTCTTTATTCACTGTCCAGGTCTGAAACTGCCTATTTTAAAAACAACCTTTAAACTCAATATGTCCCTAGTTATTAAGTAATTCAGAGTTAACGTTGTACTTAAAATGAATGCACTGATATTGTTGTTTTAAATTATAATAATAAATAACGAAAGTCAAATTCCAAAATCAACATCCATGGAAGAAGCAGTCAGGAAATCAAAAGACACTTTGCATTCGGAAAATCTACTACAAAAGATCTCTTTAAAATATTGAGAAGTAAAGATGTCACCTTGCAGAGGAAAGTGTAGCTGACCCCGGCCATGGTATTTTCGATAGTATCATATGCGTGCGTGCTGGACAACGAGTGAAGACAACAGAAGAATTGCCACCTTTGAATTGTGGTGTTGGAGAAGAAAACTGAACGCACCATGGACTGCCAAAAAAGCAAACGCATGTGGTCCGGAAGAAGTACAACCAGAGTGCTCCTTGGAAGCAAAGTCTTATATACCTCAGACACGTTGTCGGGTGGGATCAGTCCCTGGGGAAGTAGCGGGTCAGTGAAAAACAGAAAGATACTCAAGGAGATGGACTGACACAACAGCTACAACAGTGGACTTGAGCATCCAAATGATCGTGGGCGTGGAGCAGGACAGGGCAGTGTTTGCTTCTGCTGTGAACGGAGTCACTAGGAGTTGGAACTGACTCCGCAGCACCTAACAACAACCTAACTCAAATTTGTAGCAGAGGAAATTCAAACCAGCTGAGAGCTGTGTTTCTTGAACAAGGACATTTCAGCATTTGGAAACTGAGGAAAACTAAAGTCCATTCTAGTCCCCAGAGTAGTTGCAGTGTGAACCACATTACAGTACAGAAGCTTCCTATAATTCAACATCATTCCCAAACCAACTAATCAACAGAAGCATTGTCAACAGCAATAAAATGTAGTAGTCACATTTGCCTTTTTAAATGGTGGTAATTCAACAGACTGATATTAAAGGAATGCTTATTCTGCAAAGCAATTGAAGATAAACAAGTGGCATTTCAAAAGCAAAACATAGAAATAAATGAAATATTTTCAGGGCTACATTCTTCAGACCACTAATCTTAGGAAAATCCGCCTTTTGACATGGCTGACGTTGATGCTTATCACTTCTTTCATTTTACCCTCTAAAATTAGGTAGTAGGGGTTCATACAACTCTGTCCATCCTGTTATTGTTAAAGAAAGTAAACTCATTGTGGGAGACTTGGAAATTCAAGGTAACGATTTTTTGGAAGTGAGTCACAAGGTGTCAAGTAACTTATTTCTCTGTCATAGACATCTGCGTTTATTTCCTGATGACTATCATCTAAGTCTCCACACCTAGGGAGTTAACTTAGAGTCTAAGTATCACTCTTTTTGTCAAAAAGCATTGATCTCACGGATAAATAATATTATGTTGTCCTCTATGGTCAAATTCACCTTGAATAAGCTGTAAATATCAATAACAGAAAGCTGAATCTAAGAGTACAGCTAATATTGTTCATATCTATATATTTGGTCAATTATATCTCACCAATTATTCAGATATTTCTAAGAGTAATTTCCCAGAAACATACCTCAGGCCTTTTTTAAAAAAGTGGATACTTAGAAAGCCTTTCATAAGACTAAGGAATTCTTCTCTGTATCCTTTTCAGTTTGATTTCCAAAATGACCTCCTGGTCTACATTTCACTTCAAGATTTATTTCATGAGCCGTACGTATGTGTGTGTGTGCGTGTGCAAATGTACTCACCTCCACTGAAGTCTTGCCAGCCAAGTGCCGTCGTGTCGGATCCAACTCATGGCAACCCTAAGGGCCGCTGAAGTCTTAGGCAATTTGAAATACACTAAATCTAAAAAAAGACTTGTTTAATAATGGAAAAACTTTAAATAAAAACAGCATTCTTAAGGAAAAGCAGTTACTAAAATAAATAGAAGGATCCAACAAATGGCAAAAGAGTCTCACAGATTAGGGCACTGTATTAATGCCATCCATGAACATGTTGTGGGCATATGCATGTAATGTACATTTATACTTTTTCAGTAATTAACTAATAAATTATTTTCAGTACAGAAATAGAAAAGAGGAAACAAATTTCAATATTATTAACTGCATGTAGATTTGGCCCCTGTTGTATAGGTTGCTGGCTGTGCTGTTATGTGTCATTGAGTCAGCTCCAACTCCTAGTGACCTAGATGCAGCAAAATACTGCCTGGCCCTGTGCCTTTCTCATGATCATCTTTTTGTATAAGCTCATTGCTGCAGCCAATATGTCAATTTAACTAGTGGAGGGTCTTCCTCTCTTTTTGTTGACTATCTGCTTTACTAAACTTGATGCCTTTCTCAAGACTTGTTCCTCCTGATAACATCATCCAAAGCACATGAGACAAAATCTTTCCATCCTCAACTACAAGGAACATTCTGGCTGTACTTTTTCCAAGACGGGTTTGTTTGCTCTTTGCAGTCTGTGGTATATTCAGCAGTTTTAAACAACATAATAATTCAAAGGTATCAACTCTTCAGTCCTCCTTGTTTATTCCCCAGCATTGGCACATAAATTATATGAGACAATTGAAAATACCACAACTTGGGTCAGATGTACCTTAGTCCTCGAAATGAGAGCTTTCTTTTCTTTTCTTCTCTACTTTTTTCTTGTCTTTTTTTTTTTTTTTTTAACACTGAAGAGATCCTTTGCAGCAAATTTACCCAGTGCAATACCTGGTTTGATCACTTGAGTGTTGCTTTGGTGGGCACCATGGCAGATTCAAGTAAATGAAATCCTTGGCAATGTCAGTGTTTTGTGCATTTATCATGATGTTGCTCATCGGTCTAGTTGTGAAGATTTTTGCTTTCCTTATGTTGAGGTATAATCCATACTGAAGGATACAGTCTTTGATCTTCACCAGTAAGTGCTTCAAGTCCTCTTCACTTGCAGCAAGTAACGTTGCGTAGTCTGCATATCACAAATTCTTTTTTTTTTCTTTTTCATTATGATTGAATGAAAATGTACATTCCCATATAAATTTTCATGCTCACCTGTGTGCAGCGCCACTGCTCTCCCCGCCTGGTGACAGCACACTCTTCCTCTCTGCTCCGTACATGTCCTATCCTCTCAACTATCACAGGTTCTTAATGAGCCTTCATGCCATAGAGGTGCTATGTTGTTCTTCTTCATATATTCTGTGTTCTAGAATTACTGGCTCTGCTAAAAATTGAAAAAAGTATGGCAAAAAGTATACAATCTTGAAACACATTTTGACATTTCAAATGATTCAAAATCTTCTTGTTTTGGTCACATGACTGCCTCTCTATGTAGATTTCTCATAAACACAAGTATTCTGAGATTCCATTCTTCACAATGTTATCCATAATTTGTGATCTACACAGAAGAATGCTTTTTCATAGTAAAACACAGGATATACATCTTTCTTATATTATTTGATTTCAGTCAAGTTTCACTCAACATCATAAGTGATAGACTTTGTCCCACATTCTCTTCTGAATCTGGCTTGGATTTCTGACAGTTCCCTGTTGATGTACTGCAGCAACTCTTTTTGAAATTATCTTCAGTGAACTTTTATTTGCATGTAATGTTAATGATATTGTTAGATCACCTCTGCATCCTTCTGGATCGTCTTTCTTTAGAATGGGCACTTAACAAGTCTGTGGGAATCAATGGAATATCAGTTGAAATTTTTCAATAAACAGATGCAACACTGGAAACACTCACTCATCCATGCCCAAAAAGTCAGAAGACAACTACCTGGTCAACCAACAGGAACAGATTTGTATATGTACCAATATATATTCCAATCTTTGTATATATATGTATTTTTTACATTACTGTAATTATAAACTGAAAAGAAAAAACCAAGATGAGTATTTCTAAAATAATCTTCAGTTATTTTACTCATTTATATGGTGTCCATACTTATCTTTCCCTTTACCCTTATATATAAAATGTCTAAAGCTTTAGAGTACATTGTATTAATGCTACCAGCAGTGTGCCCTTAGGATTTGTAGAGAACATCTTCAAGCTTATATTGCTACAATTAATGAACCCTTCCGTAGAAAGAATTTTGTTCATTCTGATTTTTTAATGACTTTCCCTTTATTATAATCTTCATTTGAAATAATCATTTATTTAATATTGTATCTTTAATTTCCTCTTTAAAATGTGATTAAAATCAGTTTTACTCATTCCTTGTGTCTTATGAAAGTAAAAGCATCTATCATGCTAACTTGAAAGTAGTCATCAATTGGTTTTGAAGCATATTTTGACATGAGCTTTTAAAGTTACTTGCTGATACACTTGGTGTTGTCTGATTAATATTTTCTTTCTCTGAAGTCTTAGTTACATTTGAAGAAATAGGAACATTCTGGGACAATAACATGTGTCAACTATAGAAATTGTCATTGATCTGAAAAAATGATACTGCTGGACTGAAAATCAATAATGCTTACATGCCAATTAGATTGATAATTTTGTGAAATGCACTGTGTCTGTACATAATAAAAACCAGTCAGTCAAGATAATGCCGAGTAGTTCAAACCACAAAATACTACATGAGTCATTGGAGAGTTATAATCTGTGACACAAATATTAACCCAATCTATGGCTGTCAAGTCTGTCCGACTCATAGTCGACCCTACAGTCCAGAGTAGAACTGCCCACCGAGTTTTCAAGGAGCGCCTGGCAGATCTGAATTGCCTATCTTTTGTTTAGCAGGCACAGCACTTAACCCACTATGCCACCAGGGCTTCCAGTGCATACATTACTTAACCTTATTTTACCTCATTTTAAAATGTTTTAAAAAATACTTTTGGTTTATTCTTTGACAAACTAGTTGATTTCCTTACTCTAAGAATCTTGGGATTAACATTCAACCATTTTCAGACTTCTTCTAAATTAATCAAATAATATTAAGAAAAATATGTATTAGAAAACTTGTAAATTACAAATTACCCATAAGATATGCTAACTAAATGTAATCCCATCCCCTACATCCAATAAATTAAAAAAATAATCTGTTGAGTTAAAAAAAGAAGTAAAGCTAGTTAATGAACATGCAGTAACAGATTTTTCGATATTCAATTTAATCTCCTTTCTTTAGAATCAATGCTACTGAAATATTTGATACAAAATTATGTGTGTAAGGTAAGTTGATTACATTCCACATATAATTTTCTGTGACTTCCAGGAACCCTAGTCACAAAGCCAGCCAGTCAAGTGCCCTCGAGTCGGATTCAACTTCTAGTCACTAAGCTTTCCTTTTAACTTGTTTTAAGAGAAGCATTTTTTGTTTGTTTGTTTGTGTGTGTGTAAGATCATCTAACGTTTTAATGACAACTTAAGGATGTTTGCCGACGCTCTTCCTGGTACATAAAAACCCATGGAAGTCAGTGCATTACTTCTGTCTTAACACACTACGTTACAAGTAAACAACTATGTTTGCATGGCAAGACAGCTTATTCTTGCTTTGTTCTCTAAAACACATCTACTATATTAACAGCACAATTCATTTCTCTAAAAAGCATCTTAAGAATCTGTTCAGTACCTAAACATGTAGACACAGTTATACACCCAGAAGGACCATCTCCCATTTGAACAAATTTGATTTTAAAAGGCTTAGAAAATCTGTATCTTTTTAAAGCAAACCTAACATAAGTCAAAGCGAAACAAACATTATCTATCTCCCAACCTATACCACCCAACTCATATCGAAATAGTCTCACTAAAATAAATTAGATGATTATTGGGAATGGGGTGTTTACTATAATAGTTTATTCACTCTAGGTGTTTAAGTACTACACGGCTCCACTGCAATAACTTGGGTAACACATGAGCAGAGGTCTCAAACCACTCACCAGACTAAAAAGTGTGTTAGGGATATGGGAAAGTTAGTGTAAATTTTGTAATTGCCTGTATATCAATACTGATAACCAACAGGGAAATAAAGACCAGTGAATACGGACTTACATGTCTGATTATATTTACAAAAAAATAACCAATATTTTGAAATGTTTCAGTCTGTGACTTGATTGCAATGAAATATCAGAGATTAGTTAGAAATTGAAATCAATAATAAAACTGCTAATTGAAAAAGATGAATAACAAAACCCTGCCCCCAAGGGCTGTAAAGTCTCTGGGAAGACAAAAGGCAGTTAAGGAAACAGAATAGGAAGCAGAATAAATTATCTTGTACGTTCCTTATGTTCTTTCTAATATAACTATATATCATATGTTGAACGAATTACAAAAAGCAATTGCTAGTAACAAATATTACATTAACAAAACTTAAACATACAGAGAACTTAGTGGATTCAGGACAGAACACGGAAACAGGGATGTCGTTGCTGATGTCAGATGGATTTTGACTGAAAGTGGAGAACACCAGAGAGATGCTTACTTGTGTTTCATTGACTATGCAAAGGCATTCAACAGTGTGGATCATAATAAATTATGGCTAACATTGCAGAGAATGGGAATTCCACAACACCTAATTGTACTTTTTAGTAATCTGTATATGGATCAAGAAGCAACTGTGTGAACAGAGCAAGGGAACACTGCATGGTTTAAAGTCAGGAAAGGTGTATGTTAGATTTGCCTAATTTTACCAAACCTTTTTAATCTGTATGCCTAGCAAATAATCTAAGAAGATGGATTATATGAAGAACAAGGCATTAGGATTGGAGGATGACTCATTAACAACTTATGTTACACAGACGACACCAACTTGCTTGCTGGAAGTGAAGAAGACTTGAAACACTTACTGATGAAGATTAAGGACCACAACCTTCAACATGGATTGTAGCTCAACATCAAGAAAACAAAAATCCTCACAACTTGACCAGTAAGCAACATTGTCATAAATGGTGAAAGGATTGAGGTTGTCATTTGACTTGGGTCTACAATCAACACCCATGTAAGCAGCAGTCAAGAAATCAAAGATGTGTTGCATTGGGAAAATCTGCTACCTAGGATCTCTTTCAAGTACTGAAAAGTAAAGACAGCACCTTGAAGACTAAGGTGTGCCTGACTCAAGCCATGGTATTTTCGATTCCATCACATGCATGTGAAAGCTCAACAATGAACAAAGAAGACAGAAGAAGAACTGATGCCTTTGAAATGTGGTGTTGCAGAAGAATGTTGAATGCACCATGGACTACCAAAAGAACAAACATATCTATTCCAGAAGTACAACCAGAGTGTTCCTTGGAAGCAAGCTTGGTGAGACTGTGTCTTGTATACTTTGAACATGTTGTTAGAAAGGATCAGATCCTGGAACAGGACATCATGCTTGGCAGAGTGGAGGGTCAGTGAAAAAAAGGAGGAGATGGCTTGACACAGAGGAGGAAATGGATTGACACAGCGGCCACAGCAATGGTCTTAAGCATAAAAACGATTGTGGACATGGCACAAGACCACACATTGTTTTGTTCTGTTGTTCATAGGGCCACAGTGAGTTGGAACCAACTTGAAGGCACAACAACAGTAATATTTTAATCTCATATAAAGAATAAAACATAATTTCTTTGCAAGATTTCAGTTCAAATTTGCCCTTTAAGCATAAAGGAGCAAACTGAATTTTATCACAGGCTTCTCTGTTCTCAAATCAGAGTCTGCCTATCTGGAATGCTGCTTGATAAATTAATCTTATAAAGCCCAATCAAAATACAGTATTTAAAGGAATTTTGTGTTAGGGCTTTGGAATTCACTGTGCGGATGGTGGTAGGATAAAATATTGTCAGTCATAGGCTTCTATCAGTTTCAGTTTACAAAAGTGGAACTAAACTAGAGAACCATAAATTTGTACAAGAATTTTAAGTGGTGTAGTGGTTAAGAGCTACAGCTGCTAAAAAAGCTGAGCAGTTCAAATCCATCAGTCACTCCTTGGAATATCCATGAAGACGTTCTACTCTATCTTATAGGGTGGCTATGAGTCAGAATCAACTTGAAGGCAAAGTTTGGGTTTTTTTTTAAAGCTTTTAAATGTTTGTTTACAAATCATTAAAAACCAGCCAGCCAAGTGCCCTCGAGCCCATCATTAGCCATGTGAAAATAGGGAAAATGGCTGAAAGACTTAAAAAGGAATATTTATTACCACTGAAGAACAATCAGAAACGAATGAAAAGCATCTCTGATAGAGTCATTAAATACAAAACTTGGAGCACGAAACCTGTCTGTGCAGAATTCTTGAGAAGCAAGCACATCACACCAATGCTTTGTTGTTGTTGGGTTCTGTCAAGTCAATTCCAACTCACAGCAACCCCATGCGGCAGAGAGAAGCTGCCTCATAGGGTATTCTTGGCTGTAACCTTTTCAGGAGCCATGAGTCGGATCTGACTCAACAGCACTTGGCTTGGCTTTCAGGAGCAGATCTTCAGGTCTTTCTCCCAAGGTGGTGTGAGGGGAGCTAGAACTGCCCGTCTTCCAGTTAGCGGCACAGTGCTTAGCCATGGTGCCACCAGGACTCCTACACCAATAGTAAAGAGAAAATACTAAGTTCTGTTTGTCTCTTTAAAACTATCTCTTTTCTTCTAACTGTGAAATAAACAGTAAATGTGTTCTAAAAGGCTTACATATTTTTGTATAATCTATTCACAAAGTGAAGCTATGAAGAATGTCACTTTACTTAGATCTTGTAATCAGTGCCGTGGAAGCAGCAGTCTAAACGATGTGTTACATGGGGCAAATATGCTGCTGAAGACCTCTTAATGGTGTTGGAAAGCAAACATGTCCCTTTGAGGACTACACTGCATCTGACCCAAGCTATATTTTCAGTAGCTTAAGTATGCGTGCTAAAGCTGAACAAGGAAGACAGAAAAAGAATCTTTTTCCCTTTTGAGTTATTGTCTTTTAAAGTATATATATGTTTTATTGTGCTTTATGTGCACATGTACAATCCATATCAATTTGCTATGTAAAACTCCACATATACACCATTATGCAGCTGCAACTGCTCGCCATGCCCATGACAGCATGCTCTTACTTTTCCTGTGCTCATTCAACCAAGTCCTGTCTCCTTCCACCCTCTCATCTCACCTCTAAACAAATATTGATCAAACACCCTAATGTATATAGCTAAGCCAAGAAGCACATTCTTCATCAGCATCATTCTATGTCTTACAGGTATAGTCCAGTCTAATCTTTGCCTTAAGAGCTGGCTTGAGTACCGGTTTCATTTCTGGGCTAACGAAGAGTCTGGCAGCCATGTCCTCAGGGGACCCTCCAGTCTGATGGACAGTCAAGTCTGGTCTTTTAGTAGAGTTCTAGTTCTGCACATTCATTTTTCTCCTATCAGGCATTTTACATTGTGTTTCGTGACATTGGTGGTGGCTGATCACCATTTAGTTCTTGTCTCATGCTGATGTGGTCTCTGGATCATGTGGCACCTTCTGTCTGCTGGGCTCATATTTTTCTCATTTCTATGATATCCTTTATTCACCTCTGTTCTAGGTGAATTAGGACCAACTGAGGTTACTCAGATGGCTATTTGCTTACTTTCAAGGCCCTGGATACCACGGGGGGTGGAGCCAAGATGGTGGAGTAAGCGCATGTCTCCTTACATCCCTCTGGAAACCAAGACCTGAACTGATAGTCAAACAGAGCCTTCTGGTCACCTAGTGAGCCCTAGGACACGACACAAGGCTGTTAATTTGGACTTCATGCCACTGAACAAAAAGCCTCCTCTCTTTTGCTGACTCCCACTCCTGGCTAGCCCTGGCTCTCATGGACTGAAGATAATGCACCATTTTGACTTTTTTTTTCCTGTGTCTTGGCTGGCGGGTGGAGCCGGGTCTTGCCTAGGGGCTAGTCTCACACGCACTGTTGGTGGGATAGGCAGGTGAAATTCCCATATTTTGAGAGCCAGGCTTAGGACTCTGTTCATCTAGCCACTTTGGACCTGTCTTTTTATCTCTGCCACAGTGTGGTTTGTATGGAACTTCAGTGCCTATGTGCGGATGCCATGTTGGATATGGAGATTTTAGCAGGACGTAATTACTAGCCTGAGGGCCAGGGCTTGCAAACAGGACAGCACTTCTCCAACAGAAAAGCAGTAGTTTAGACAATCTCACTTATGGTGGTGGCCTGGCAACAAAGGCGGAGGACTCACTACATCTTGGCACCTTTAGCCCCTCTATCCGCCGACCATGTGGAGGTAGCCATCTTAGATACGGTGGCCACAGCTGGACCTATTTCTTAGCTTAGGAGCCAGAGCCTGCCCACAGGAGACTGCTTTTCTACCAGAAAAGTAGTAGTTTACACAGTGTCACCTAAGGCTTGGCCCCATCAGCAGAGGCCAACAGGACAGTAGCATTGCTGTATTTTAAACTAGTTCGTATCATCTAGGGTTGGATACAGAAGTGCTTACTTTGCCAGTTGGGAAGAGTGACCTTTACACCTGAAATCCTGACTGACTTGGGAAGTGGTCAGATACCTTTTGTTTTACATTTTAAGACAGCCTAGAGAAACATCTGCAGTCCATCCTCACAGTATCTCTCCCAGCCTTTACTCATTCACATGAAGCCCAAAAAGCAACAGATGCTTGTAGCATACAAGAAATCACCCATGGCTTCAGAAGGCCCCCAAACAAAACAACCAAGGAGTTTTCCAGATGAAAAAACTTTTCTGAAACCATCAGAAGGTGAATACAAAAGGATTATATTCAGAGCCTGTTTAGACCTTATACAAAATGTAGCAGAACAAGAGGAAAAATTAAGCAAGCTGTTTGAACTGATGGAACACCAGTACTCTGAAATTCAAGGTCCTGGATACCAGTCACTAAAGTGGGTTACAGAAGGTTTTCTTAAAAAAAAAAAAAAAAAAAATTATGCCAGTTAGTCTAGGTGTCCCCTGAAGCTGTGATCTTCATACCCTTTTCCTGCTATTCTATCCTTCAAAATTGTGTTTACAAAAGCTCTTAGCTTCTAGTATAGTCCAGTTGTGGTAACAAATCTTTTTTTCGCCACACATTGTCACTGCCTTTATCTAACTCAGTTCCCATAAACTGTCTGATCTGTAAATATGCCTCTCTCCTCTTCCCTATGCTTGTAGCCATCAAAGATTATTTTCTTGTATGTTTAACCTTTTCTTAAGTCTTTATAAAAGTAGTCTCATACAATATTTGTCCTTTTGCAACTGGCTAATTTCACTCAGCATAATGTCTTCCTGATGACTCCATGTTATCAGAAGTTTCCTAAGATCATCATTGTCTTAACTCATTGCACAGTATTCTATTGTGTGAATATATTATAGTTTGTTTGTCCATGCAGTTGTTGATAGACACCTAAGTTGGATCCGACTCGATGGCACTTGGCTTGGCAAGTTGATTCCATCTTTTTGCTATTGTTCAGAGGGCTACAATAAACACTGGTGTGCATTTATCTGTTTATGACGGGCTTTATTTCTGTAGGATATATTCCAAGCAGTGAAACTGCTGGATCATGCCATATTCCTGTTTCTAGCTTTTTAAGGAAACATCAAATCAATTTCCAAAGTGCTTGTAGTGTTTTACACAACCACCAACAATGTAAAAGACTTCCAGTCTCTCCAAATTTATTGTTATTATTATTATTGATTAATGACAGCCTTTTGTGTGGTGAGAAAACCTGGTGACAAGGTAGGTTCTATGACTGCTAACCACAAGGGTCTGCAGTTTGAATCTATTAGGTGCTCCTTGGAAACTGTAAGGAGCAGTTCTACTATGAGATGGAATTCACTATGAGTGGGAATCAACTTGATGGCAGTGGGCTTGGTATTTTGGTTTGTTTTGGGGGGGAAAGATGATATCTCATTACAGTTTTGATTTCAATTTCTCTAATGTCTATAGATTGTGAACATTTCCTCCTGTATCTGTTAGCTGACTGGATGTCTTCTTTAGTGAAGTTGCTGTTCATATCCTTTACCATTTTTTAATTGGTTTATTTGTTTTTTTCTTGTTGAGGTTTTGCAGTACCTTGTAGATTACTGAGATTAGACACTGATCAGATTGGTAGTAGCTAAAAACTCTTTCCCAGTCTGTAGGTAGTCTCTTCACTCTTTTGGTGAAGTCTTTGGATGAGCATAAGTGTTTGATTTTTAGGAGTTTCAGT
Organism: Heterohyrax brucei; assembly: GCA_028571685.1. Taxonomy (NCBI): domain Eukaryota; kingdom Metazoa; phylum Chordata; class Mammalia; order Hyracoidea; family Procaviidae; genus Heterohyrax; species Heterohyrax brucei. The sequence goes on from CM053155.1 coordinate 49,206,778, forward strand.
TATCTATCTTCTCTTCTGGTGTTTGTGCATTGTTAGTAATATTTTGTAGTCTGTTTATGCAGTGTATTAGGGCTTCCGTATCATGCTTATTTTTTTTCCCCATGATCTTTATTGTTTTAGGTTTTATATTTAGTTCTCTGACCAATTTTGAGTTATTTTTTTGTGAGTGGTGCAAGATATGGGTCTTGTTTCATTTTTTTGAAGATGGAGACAGTTATACTGGAAAAGAACTGATGACTTTTTATCACAGTGTTGGTGCAGAATACTGAATACACTGTGTACAGTCCCTCCTGGAAGAAGCGTAGCCAGACTGCTCCTTGAAAATAGTGGTGGCAAGACTTCATCTCACATACTTTGGACATACTGTTGGAAGGGATCAGACCCTGGATAAGAACATTATGCTTAGTAACATGGATGGTCAGCAAAAAAGAGGCAGACTCTCAAAGAGATAGATTGACACAGTGGTCATATCAACAGGTTCAGACACAGCAGTAGTGGTAAGGATGGTGCAGACCGGGCAGGGCATTGTTTATTCTGTTGCATCCATAGTTGTTATGAGTCAAAAACCCAATCTATGGCACCTAACATTATCAGAAGAAGACAATAACAGAATTGTGACTGTTGTTGCTTATATTTTTTCTTGTTTTCATCTTCAAAGTTATTTCTTTTCTTGAATAGAGTATGGAATCACTATCAGCCTAAGTAAATCCCAGTTGAATAAATAATTTATCATAAGGGAATTATCAATGTTTCATCAGATAATAACAGATTTATAAAACACTTTAGTGGACACCATTTTCCTTCTTTGAGGGAAATTTAAACTATATTTCACTTAAGAATTTATAAACCAGGATATTGATAAAATAAGCAAATTACATTATTCAAAAGAAATCTCTGACTCTATAAATCTTTAAAAGAAACTTGACTTCCAACTCTGTGTAACTGGGTTCAGGTTCAAAGATCAAAATCTGTTGGAAAAGGGAAGATAAAGAAGGAGGAAAGGAGAGAAGGAAATGAAAGCTCAATTACATACCCATCAGCCTGAGAAATGGTACTCAAATATATTGTTTAATCCTTAGCCAAAAGAAAACTGTGCCAACATATTATGAAAACTGTTTGATCTACAGAAGGTAAAATCTCAATAGTTACTCTGTGATTGTTTTTAGTGCATTCACTAATAGTCCAATTACTGTGTTGCAGTCCTAGCAAGGGTTAGATGAAACTTACCCTGCTGGCCATGTTCTTCATTTAAAAATGTTAACACAAAACTCAAGGAGAGAATTTTAATATATTGATTTATTAGTTAACAAATTTCAGGTTAGCAGAATTTCACATGCTACAAGTCAAATAATTTACAGCATTACAAAGCAATATCCATATGTACACAACTACTCTGAACATGAGTGCCAACCTGTGATTCATTAATTCCATAAATATTTATTGGGCACGCTCTGTGTGGCAAGGATTAGTCTGGGAGCAGAAAACAAAGCCCAGCTTTTGTCAGGTCAACATCAGTTCAAGTAAATCCTTTACTTTTTGTATTAAGGGTGATACCTTAATGCTGGAGCCTTGGCAGCCAGTGGTTGAGTGGGTTTTGGCTGGTAACCAAAAGGTTAGCGGTTTGAATCCACTAGCCACTCCTGCTCCTTAGGAACCCTATGAATCGGTTCTCCTCTATCCTATATGGTCACTATGAGTTGGAAATGACTCGAAGGCAACAAGATTCCTCAATGACACAATAAATACAAGTTATAGTTAACAAATATTCTCTTAGTATTTCCCCCACAGCAGTCTTTTTTCTAAGTACAAAATTCAATAAACAATATCCTTGTTTGATTCATAGTTTAGTATCATTCCCCATGTCTATCAATGTGTTCTTTAGTACAAAGAGGAGAGTCTTCTCATGTCACAATCAGACTTCCTAAAATATAATGTATATGTTTTAGTGCTGCAGAAAGGTAAATAATTATTTATTCCTTCATCTGAAATCTTAAAAACTTGAACCCTCTTATCCAGCTTACTGCTCCCTATCTCACAAATCCTGTAACTATGGTCTTCTCTATTTAACACATGGAAACTCCACCTTCACAACAGACAGACCAAAAATCTTGAAGTTATCCTTAACTCTTGTCTGTCTCTCATGCATAATCTCTGACACCTCAGGAAAACGTGTTGATTTTACCTTAAAAACAATATTAGTTAATACTGTGCCAGGAAGTGTTTTACTTCCTGTGCAAATATATTAACTCTTTTAATCCTCTTACAACTCAATGGATCAGGAACTTTATCACTACCATTTTATAGTTTGGGAAAATCAGGCAGAAAAGCCACAAGTAACTGGTCCAGTGTCTCACAGTTATGAAGCAGAGAAATCAGAATTCCTTCTGGGTAGTGTCACTGTGAGTGAAGAAGATTTGAAATCCTTACTGATGTTGATAAAGGCCACAGCCTTCAGTACGGATTGCACCTCAACATCAAGAAAACAAAAAAGTCCTCACAAGTGGACCAGTAAGGAACATCGTGATAAAGGTAGAAAAGACTGAAGTTATCAAGAGTCATTTTACTTGAGTCTATAATAAACATCCGTGGAAACAGCACTCAAGAAATCAAAATGCATATTGCATTGGTAAACTTTACTGTGAAAGATCTCTTTAAACTGTTGAAATGTAAAGATGTCACCTTAAAGATTAAGGTGTGGCTGACTCAAGTCATAGTATTTCTAACTGCATCCTGTGGATGCAAAATCTGGACAATAAATAACGAAGACAGGAGAGGAATTGAGTGTCATGAATTGAATTGTGTTCCCCCCAAAATATGTGTAGCCATGTGGCTGGCCCGTGATTCCCAGTATTCTGTGATTGTCCTCAATTTTGCGATTTTCCTATGTTGTATGTTAAAGGACTAGAGTGTGACTATAAATCCATTTATAGGATCGTTTCCCTGCTCCACTGTAAACGGAGTTTCCCTGGAGTATGGCTTGCACCACCCTTAATCCTTTCATCCTACAAGAGATAAAAGGAAAGGGAAGCAGGAAGAGAACTGGGAACCTTACACTGTTAAGCAAGCAGCACCAAGAGAAGAGCGCGTCCTTCAGACCTGAGGTTCCTGTGCCAAGATGCTCCCTGGACAAAGACTGATGCAATACCAGACTTTACTGACAGGATGTCCCCTGAAGTGGACATCTTGAATTTGGACTTGTAGCCTACCGGACTATTTAAGAATAAACTTGCCTTTGTTAAAGCCATTCATGCTATTTCTGTTAGAGCAGCACTAGCTGACTAAAACAACATCTTTGAATTATGATGCTGGAGAATAATATTGAAAATACCATGGTCTGGCAAAAGAACAAATAGATGTGTTCTGGAAGAAGTACAATAACAGGGCTCCTTGAAAGCAAAGAGGGCAGGCAGGACTGTACCTCACGTACTTCGGACATGCCGTCAGTAGCAGTCAATTCCTGCAGAAGTACATCATGCTTGGTAAAGTCGATAAAACCAAGCCAAACTCAGTGCTGTTGAGTCAATTTTGACTCACGGTGACCCTATAGGATGGTAGAACTGCTCCTCAGAGTTTCCTAGGAGTGCCTGGCAGACAGTCAACGAAAAAAAGAAGACCCTCAAGAAGATGAAGTGACACAGTGACTGCACCAACGAGCTTAAGGACACAAGTGATACTGGGTGTGGTGCAGGAGCAGGTAGTGTTTCCTTCTGTTGTGCATAGGGTGGGCATTGGTCAGAAATGACTTGATGACACCTGAAAACAGCAACAAGTGTCACGCCATAGTCCATGCTGTTAATGCCATGATTTCAAACTGCAGCCTGAATCCTAACGCCCCGTTACTACCTACATTGCTATCAGTCTTGCCTCAGCCAACATCGTCTCTTTTTAACTTATCTTCCTCCAGCTCCCCTTTCACCCCCTTAGTGTATTTTCAACAGTGGCCGGAATGATCCTATTAAAATACAAGTTGGTCATATGACCATCTGTTCAGATCTCTGTGATAGATTGGACTGTTGGTTACAATAGTCAAGTCCTCCTTTGTATCCATAGCCTTGCCGTGTGACTTCATACTTCTACCATCAGACTTGAAGTTTAAGTTTTCTGCTCCTTGACTATGGTCTTCAGTCATATGATTTGCTTGGCCAACGTAATGTTAGAAGTTGTAACGTAAGCAGAAGTTTGAACTGTTTTGGTGCAATTGAACCTGTTTTCATTCACCTCTAACTTCGCTAAGAGAAGAATATGCCTCAAGTAGCCCATAGGCACAAAGAGGACAAGAGGCAGGTAAAACAGACCTGGATCCAGTCTTACCTTGAACTAAATTCAGGAGAAGTTAGACATGAACAACTGACAGAAAGCCTCTTGGACTTACATGAGTGAGAATAAACTATTAGTTTTATGATTTTAAGGGTGATGTGTTACACAGAATTATTGTGGCAACAGCTGACTAATAAATAACCCAGCAGAGAGCTGTGCGCCATCTTGCCCAGATTATAATGGCTTCTACTGACTTAGAGGTTTTGTTCGGTTTCCCTTGGGCCTCTCTGTTCGGTTTCCCATGGGCCTCTCTGTTCGGTTTCCCTTGGGCCTCTCTGTTCGGTTTCCCTTGGGCCTCTCTGTTCGGTTTCCCTTGGGCCTCTCTGTTCGGTTTCCCTTGGGCCTCTCTGTTCGGTTTCCCTTGGGCCTCTCTGTTCGGTTTCCCTTGGGCCTCTCTGTTCGGTTTCCCTTGGGTCTCTCTGTTTGGTTTTCCTTGGGCCTCTCTGTTCGGTTTCCCTTGGGCCTCTCTGTTCGGTTTCCCTTGGGCCTCTCTTCTTTGCCTCGTTCACTTGCTTCCCTTTATCAAAGCTCTGTCTTTGTTGCTACTCCTCACGTTTGTGATTCAGGTCTCTGAATTTGCTAATTTCTGTTTTAGAATTCTTTCACCCCAACACCTTTATACTTTCACTCGAATGTTATACATGCTGGGGCCTCCCTTCACTTCTCTAATATTTTAAGCCTCCTAAAAATATCTCTTTCCCCACTATTTTATTTCTAATCACTTTTACCATCTACCATACTTCTTTCCTTGATTCTTGTCAGTTCTTCTTAGCTATAGGAAGTTCCATGAATGTACTTAGAACAGCCAGTGGTTAATAAACTTTGATGATGTAAATGAATTTGGGAGACTCTCTTATCTTTCCAAGCAGACCATAAGATCCATGACTCCCAAAATCTATTTGATTTCTAGCTGTCATAAGTCCTTCTTTCCCCACAACTGGGGCACCCTGACCTCTCTTAAGGGCTCAGTTCTGTATTGGCGTCTCTAACTAAATGTGGCTTTAACTCAGCAATTAGGAATTCAGCATTATATTACTTGATTTGGCTCTTAACCTCTGCCTCCCTGCAGTTGAAACTAAGCTTTTCATTTATGCCATTTCAGGTCTCTGGGTACCTGTCATATTCCTTCAATCTGAGTATCCCTGGCTAAGGAGAACTTGGGGAGCATCCTGTGCTTATCAGCCTCTTCTGACAACAAAACTTTCTCTCCCACCGTCTGTGCAATAGGTCTCTGTGTTAAGCATGAAGAAACACTTCAGAAACTCCATCAAAGAAGGATTTGGGAGGATATGGGATCAATCTTGAAAGAGTCTGCTTTATTGTATGCGGGGCCTGAAGGAGACTTTAGAATCTGTAAGTAACTTGGGCCTGTTGTTAAGACAACCACCAGCTTTGTTTGTCTACTATGTACCAAGTGCTTTTATATATATTTTCCTTGTTAATTCTCACAGTGACACAGTAAGAGATAGTGATATTATCATCATTAGTGATATTATCATATGATATTATCATATTAGTGATAATAGACTCAGAGTTACCAAGAACCGGTCCAAAGACCACAGAGCTAGTAAGATGTAAAGGCAAATTTGAATTCAGATTTTTCTTGTTTTAATTTCCAAGGTTCAGTTCTATCCACGTTCTCACAATTATCCTGATTAGTTCACACTGAGCAATTGTCTTTTCTCTTTCTCTCCTCATATAATTATATAGTTGCTTGACTTCCTGGTTTCTTCCATCAGACATAAGCACTCTTGAGGACAAGGCATATGACTTTTTTATATTTTCTTTTGCCTTTTACTTCTCCCTACAGAGTGAACACACAGGTTTATTAAGTAGGCACGTACTATTCACAAGTAAATCAATTTCTGATATTTGGATAAATATTTTAAGAACATGGGACCTATCTCTTGATTTGCCTTAATCAGAACTACCATTCTAGGCTCCCAAGCACTGCAACAGCAGAAATGACAGCATCCTTGCATTATGTTTTGAGCTGGACTCACCACAAATGGAACATACTAATTTTATTCTACTCTTGCTGTATTACCCAGCTTTTTTTTTCTTTTCCTTTTTTTTTTTGTTTACAGTTTCTTAGGAATGTTCAGTCCAAAGATTTATTACCATACTCCCTAGAGTAGTTTCTTGATAAGTAAATGATTCAACTAATTTATCAGTAAGTATTACATTAGTCTCTGTTTTATGTGGAATTTGATAGTAGATTTTGTTAATTCTCCAGAAACATATTCAGTTACAAAGAACATCAGTAAATACAAATTCCTTTTGGTCACTGGCTCAACATTAGTCCCCTGGTGCATTACTAATAATCAGTGACTAAGTATCCTCATTTACAACTGTTTTAGAAGCCACATAGCATTCAGATTGTTGATTGGGAACATTTATCAGCTGGCCCTGTAGAGTCTATCCCATTAATCTGACATCTTGTTCTGTGAGTCCCACCAAATATTTAAATTTACTTTACCATCTCCTGAATGTCTGGAAGGATCTGAGAACATGAGAATGAATGCTTCATCTTGGTTGGATAACTCATTTTGGATGTTGGGCTTTGTTTGCTGTCCAGCCGCTTTTTGAAGCGTCTTACATTTCTATCGTGTACAATTTAGTCTGTAGATAACCATAACATGGGAAAATATCAAAAGTGACTGCTTTAGAGAAATAAAATAATACCTTTTTTTTGAATAAGTCAAATTGTCTGTCCTTGAGACTCTTTATGCATATGGTGTGTCAAAATACTTCAGTATTCACTGACCTTTCAAAGTTTGCAGTTCTAGCTCTTTCAAGAAGCTTTTGAATTTATGTAACGCTCTCTGCTACATTTTACCTTTTGTAGTTGTAATTCATGTGGATCATATTCATTATACTTTATTTGCCAGACTATCTAGTGAGATAGTTCAATTTTTAACTGTTTAAAAAGGAAAAAAGTCAATCATTTGTAAGGAAAAATGAAGAGATGTTTATTTTTTTTATTTCTCTCCCAGTCTTTTCTAACTTCTCATTTATCTAATCAATGTAACTTTAAGTAAGTAAACGTTATCTGATATTCTAGCACTAGTATTTTCTACAAAAATATTTTACTATTCTGCATGAACTCAGGTGTAGGATATTCTGCCATGTTCGGGAAATGCCAAAGTAATTGCACACAAATTAATCTGTGATTTGGATAAATCATTATTAGTTACAATATATTGCTTCTTTGTAAGGAGAATATGTGTGTGACATTTGCTGTCTGTCTCCAAAAGGATATACATCATCATACCTTTGGCAGCACCTCATGAAATGAAGCATCTTAAAGCAGTTCTACAGTGTAGGACTACAAATGTCTCCGGGTGCCTGTCTGTGGAAATGCGCCCCGGTTACCACGTCTGATTTCTTTGCAAAGAGCACCCTCTGGCTTCAATCACAGGAAAAGTATGTACAAAAGGCTTCAAAGCAACTTTTTTGTTGCTATTGTTCTGATTCCTAGCAGACTTATTTTATGTCTCCTGCCTCCAAAGAAATAGAAAATTCAAGTATGAAAGACAACGGACAAGAACAGAAAACGTGCAGAGACTAAGTAACAAAGAGGCGGGGGGAAAAACAGTACAAGAAGTTCATGCTTACGTGTGCATGCTTACATGGTTGGCATGCAGCAGGATGGGTCAATCGAAAATTTGATTTCTGTAAAAAATTGGCTGGGTATGCAGTTCATTTGTGGCACTTCTTGTGCAGCTTTGCATGCCATCAAATTCACTGACTGAAATGATAGCCTTTGTTCTTTGTTCAACTCAGAGTGACAGACAAGTGCAATTAGTAGTTGTGGATGGAAGAACATAGGATTAAAAAATCAATGATTCAGAAGAAGAGATTGAGGCTGACACTTGCTTTAAAATCAAGGGACCTGTAAAAGTGGAGCAATATGTGAGAACACTATGATCTTGTGTTTGATTGTCTTCAAAGACACATTTTCAAAGACAGGAAAAGAGAAGAGTGAAATGAAGGAGAAGTCTTGCACACTGGGGGAGGTGATGGGGTCATTGCATCGTCACCTAAATGGCAGGCGAGAAACCCTACTACAACCCTTCTACAGGGTGAGGGATGTGAATGGTTAACTTGGTATTATTCTGTGATTTTGAGAAATTATTATTAATGATAATGCATTGCCAGTTTAAAGCGACAACTCCTAAAATATATGTGTCTCTGCCATTTACCTTTTCAATGTACCTCCTCTAATGAAATAACTTGTTCAATTGCTTCCTTAAGAAATGTGATCTCAAAAATCTTTAGAAAACCCTCCTCTAATGGCCTGGCCTTGACTCCTTCCTCTTTTGCTTCTCCAGTGTACCTGGAACTCACCTTTCTCATTGCACTGACTATCCTGCATTGCTCTTTGGAAACCCTGTGGAACAGTTCCACTCTTTCCTATAAGGTTACTCAGAGTTGGAATTGAATTCTTGGCAATGGGCTTTGGGGTTTTGACCTGAATAGCAATAATTTGTTTCAGTAAACCATGATTTCTTGTGAGCAGGGACAGAAACTTATTCTGCTTTTTATCTCCATGATCAAGTACATACTCAGTGTTGCTGTCATTGTAAGCACACCAGAAGGAAATGCTGCTCAGACCAGCTTCTCCAAAATAACTTGTACGTCAGACTAGTGGGAAGCATAGCATTTTCATTGACCATTTTACAGAAGTAGATTGTAAGGCCTTTCTTCATACTCTGTCTTAATCTAGAAGTTCTACTGAAACTTGTTCAGCATCATAACAGGCAGGTCTCCATTAACAAGAGAGCGCACAAGGTGAGTTATTGGGAATCGAACTCAAGTCTCTAATATAGAATGCAAGAATTCTACTACCAGACCATCACTGCTTTCAAGTATCCAATACATGCAGGGTTTTCTTTTGGAAGATTAGTCGACATTTTCAATTATTGAAACCTTTAAAAGTGACAATGTAAGAAAATATTCACTGTAATAATCTAAACCAAAACCCAAGAGAAATCCATTGCCATCAAGTCAATCATGATTTAAAAGAACCCTGTAATAATAATTTAGGACTCCTATATATTCATTTGGTTTGTTCCCTACTCCACTGGTTTTCTAGTTGATAGTTATTTATGTTACATTTCACTGTGACCAAGTATGAAATGAACCGAATTTTAACTGTGACGAACTCCTAGTGATAGAATGAAAGTTCACTTTGACATTAAATGCCAATATTATTTTTCTTCATTATTGGCACATTAAGTTGTCTAAATTGTTTCTAGGATGTTTATCATTATTAGTTATTTAAAAACAATACACAGTAATTCACATTACAATGGATGGGAAAGTAAATATTTAATGATAAGATTTCAAGCCTGACCGTTAAAACTATACTTAGTTTGAATTCCATTCATAGTGATAAAAGTGTTTTTTAACAGATACAACTTTGAAAATCCTGCCCATATTTTACAGGCCTAACAACTCTACATATTGGTTATAGAGCCTGAAATATGTTGTTTGTTAGTTTAACCTGTGGAGACTAAATAAAAGCATCCCTTCCTATTTAGTCCATGAAGCCCTGGTAACAAAGTGGTTAACAGGCTCACTGCTAACCAAAAGGCTGACAGTTCAAATCTACCAGCCATTCTGTGGAAATTCATCCCAGCAAAAATTCGCTTTGTTCTGGTTTTTAAGTGTATTGTAGAGATGTGGGGACTGTTTACTTTTTAAGTACCTTACTCCAATTATTTCTCAAGGAAAGTTACTTCTAAGTAATAATATCATCCATTATTAATCGAGCATTGATGTTTGGAGGCTCAGAGATGCTACTTTTCAAACATCATAACTAAACAATAAGAATTTTATAGAGAAAATATCATTCTCCTTCTATAGATCCGAAAACTGAGTTTCCAGTTAGGATGAGGATTAATTTGTTCAAATACATATTATGACTGAGCTTCCGGGAAGCCTGATTTCTAATTTTGGAGCAAGACAGTTCTTCATTATATCTTCTAGGACGAGACCTCTGGAATGCTGGTGGATCCGTGTCTGCAATCCCCTGGGGGCTTGGGACAAGTGGTTGTGCATTGAGTGAAAAGGCAAGAGAGGTGAATTTGTCTCAGTGGTGACAGAAACCACAAAAAAGGAGGAAGATGTCCACTGTCTGTGTGAAGAGTGATCAGAAGATTTAATAGCACCATAAGGTGCACCACACTTCAGAAGTATGCAAAGAGAAAACTGATACTGACTATAGATGTATATGGATAGACTGGCAAAATTTATTGCTAAAAGCTAAAGCAGTAAGTATTCTGTCATAATGCACCTAATGCAGACATGCCCGCGATGTGGAGATTATAATTATTTATAACTTATTTCTTCCATAGAACATAAAGGAGACTTTTGAAAAATATATTAACTTCCTTGGTTATGGTTGGTTATGTTGATGACTGTTGATTTTGTTTCGGAAGAATGGACAAGGCAAGGACACGTGTTATGGCGTTTTCAGGTTTGACAAAGGTGTGCTCTTGATGTAAGATGACTCTGCAGGAGGGAGGCATCTGTGTAGCCCTCGGTTCCAGTTTCACTTGGTATCCAGGGTTCATCCCAGTTAGAGGTGAACAGGTTTCAAATGTGGTATGTTAGAAGAAATAGTACTAGGGACAGTTTTTCAATGTTTGAGGTTTACCTTTCCCACTTACAGCACAAAGAACAAGCGCTATGTGCATTTCCTGAAGTCTGCATAATTAGGAAAGGACTTCCATGCCACCTCAAGAGCAATTTGGACACAAGTGGACCTACAAAGCTTTGTTATTGCTCGAATATGCATAACTCTGTTCTGCAGACACTAAGAAGAATCTTTCAAATTAAGCCCCTAGGAAAACCATTAACCAGTATATACACCAGCCAAGTTGTCGGTTGTGGGGTGTTCTTGCCATGCTCTGTAATCAGCAGAAATGATGCTGTTCAGCTCCTTCACCTCTCTCACCTAATCACCACTGTCTCCTCTTTCAAAGCAAAACTTTGCTAAAAGATGCTCTGTCTTCCTTTATATTGAATCTCTCTGAAGTTTGGGTAAGTAATGAGGGGAACTGTTGCCATGGATATGATGAGAAGCAAGTGCACAGAACCGGCTCAGTGAAGTGGAAATGATGGGAACACTGGGGTGTGATGAACACGCACTCTTAGAGTCTGTGATCATCAGATGGAAGACCTAGGTCTCACTAGAAATGTGTTCTGAGCTTTAGAAGAGCAGATTGCAAAAAGTTCAGAGAAAGGGGATGCTGAATATGAGTGGCAGACGTAACTGTGAATCTGATCTATTCCTTCCACAAATCCCACTAATACTACAATAAAGGGATTTATTTAAAATAAAATAAAAAACTAGCCATAAATTTGAAAGGATGAAAGGAATAGAGAAGAGACAACAGCAATAAATCTTCAGAAAATGGAAAGCAGAGGAACAACTTATAAGTAACCTAATGGGTAAAACAAAGCAAAAACAACACAGAGAAACCAAATCTTAACTATGTGATAGTATAAGCCCAGAGACACCTTCATTCATAAATCATGTGTTCAAGTGGCTCAGGAGCTGGCAGATATTGCAGAACACTTGGAAGAAGGAGTGAAACTAGTGAAGAATAATCGAAAGCTGTTTTAGAAGCTGGATGGCTAAGATTCTTTCCAAACCTTTGACTCCGCGATCACTTGCTTGTAACTCAGCAGTCGCTAAACTTCATTTCCTTGACAAGTTAAGACAGAGGTTCTCTGGGCTGAGGTAAACTCCTTGACAGAGGGTGGGACTATCATTCCCAAACGGAACAAAATAAACATAGGCATGCCAGATGACAATTGTAAGCCCACCCTCCTTTGCACTAGATCCTACAAAAAGAAAAAAGACTAGTAAATTATTTTCTGGGAAGCTAGCAGGCTGAAAAAGAAATATTTAACAATATTTACCTGTTGGATTGCTATGAATCAGAATCGATTGAATGGTAATAGGTTTTTAACTTTAGGATTTCTCCAAAAGATGGCCCACTAGGATCATCCAAGTGATGTCTTTAGTTGCAAGCACCACCTACAGCCTCCAAATTGCTGGCCCACTTTTTAGCATCACTCTTAAATAAGAGCAATCAACATGTAATGAGGAAATGACACGATTCTAGAAGGAAGCAGATCCAGGAAGAAGAAAAATTCGAAAGCATGTTATTAATTACACTAAAGAAACAAAGGAAGATTTTTTATTAAAGGATCATTCAAAGAAATAAAAAAAGATCTTAGGATACACAACATGATGATATACAAAGCCCACTGTAGCAGTCAATTCTGACTCATAGTGACCCTATAGGACAGAGCAGAACTGCTCCATAGGGTTTACAAGGAGTGCTTGGTAGATTTGAACTGCCAGCCTTTTGGTTAGCAGTTATGGCACTTAACTGCTATGCCACCAGGGTTTCAACATGAAAATACAAATCTAAAATTGAATCAAAGAATTAAAGAATAAAGTGGGAATGCCCCAGAAACCAGAGTGAAATGAAACAGAGATAAAAATGGAAGAAAAAAAAACATAAAAAAATTAGAAAACAAAATAACATTCAAAAATTGATTATGCAAAAAGAAGCAGTGTAATCGAGAGAGCAGAAAATGAGAAAAGTGTTCTAAGACAAATAATACAGGAAAATTTTTTTGACCTTCAGAATATAAATTGACTGATTGAAAGTGCCCATGGAAGCCCCAGCATTACTAAAGAAAATAAACTTCCTTTAAGGCACATCATTTTTGACATTTCAAGGGAATGGGGACAAAAATAAAAGTGTGCAACAAACATACCGAGGTGGGAGATACTCACAAAGCATCAGAATGACACAGACTTGTTAATAGCAAAGTTACTTGAAAGAAAGAAAAAAAGCCTCTAATATATTGATAAAAATTGATTTCCAGTCTAACTCTCTATGTCCAATCAAATCATCAATTAAGGGGGAGAATAAGAATAAAGACACTTTGAGTAATACATAATCTCAAAGTATATCATTTCCCAGTATCCTTTAGTTCAAGAAACTGCAGGAAGATAAGCTCTACAAATCAGAAAACAGAACACAAATACCAGAGAGAAATGAAGGCACGCTACTCAGGGGTGACGGTAAGAGGAAATGACAGAACAAAAGTGGTTGACTAGGCAAGGGGAGCCCGGTCAGAAGCAGTGTAATTTATGACAGAGCCCTGAGGTCATCAACACCACGGAATCTCACACATTGTTAACCTTCGATTTTTATGTTGCTACCAAAGAATGTACTCCAATGAGAGAGACAAAGAAAGAGAGAAGAGAAACAGGACAAATATAAAATACATTAAATGAATATACAGGTAGGTCAGTTAGGAGAAAAGTAAATGAATTCCTAGGACAGAAATGAGGAAAGTCTCAGAATGAGATCTATTCTGTAAGCCCAGAGAGCAAACAGTTCAGGTCAAAAAAAAGGTGCCTTGGACAAATGAATCCAAAAATACTTCTGAATTATCAGATTACTTGATGGGATTAATTCTTCAAAATAAACAAAGGATACTTAGAAACTATTGAAAGTTGTAGAAAAATGACTAACCTTTTCCACACCTTTCCAAGGCTTCTAAATGCCTTTTTAAAGGAATTAATCACAGCAGGTAATCTTTCAAAAAAGATACTTAGATACTATTAAGTATCTTGAGAGTGTTCTGTATGGTTAAAGGCAAGAAAGGTGTGTATCAGGATTGTATCCTTTTACCATACCTTTTCAATCTGTGTGCCAAGCAGAATAATCCAAGAAGCCAACTCTGTGAAGAAGAACGAGGTATCAGGGTTAGAAGAAGAGTTATCAACAACCTACATCATGCAGATGACAGAACCTTACTGAAAGTGAGGAGGATTTGCAGCACCTACTGATGAAAACCAAAGACCACCTCCTTCATTATGGATTGCACCGCAACATCAAAAAAACAAAAATCACCACAACTTGACCACTAAGCAACATTGTAATAAACCGAGAAAGGACTGAGGTTGTCAGAGGTTTTATTTTACTTGGTTCTGCAATCAATGTCCACGGAAGCAGCAGTCAATAAATCAAAAGATGTATCGCATTGGGAAAATCTGCTGCAAAGAACCTCTTGAAAGTGCTGATAAGTAAAGATATCACCTTAATGACTAAGGTACACATGACCCAAGCCATGGTATTTTCTGTTGCATCAGTATGCAATGCAAAAGCTGAACAATGAATAAGGAAGACAGAAGAATTGATGCCTTTGAATTGTGATAGTGAAGAAGAATATTGAGTATATCATGGACCACCAAAAGAACAAACAGATGTGTTCTGGAAGAAGTACAACTGGAATGCTCCTTGAAAGCAAAGATGGTAAGACTGCATCTTACATTCTTTGCACATATCGACAAAAGGGACCAAACTCTGGAGAAGAACATTATGCTTGGCAATGGAGATGGTTAGTGAAAAAGCGGAAGACCCTCAAGAACTGACTGATACAGTGGCTACAACAGTGGGCTTAAGCATAAAAACAATTGTGGGCATAGTGCAAGACCAGACGGTGTTTTGTTGTGTTGTACATCTAAAGTCACTATGATCTGGAACTGACTCTATAGCACCTATTACAGAAGGAAGTCAGTGAATAATGTGTAAAATAGAGAAACCAAAATTAGCTGTATTTTCTTTATTAATGAAAATGTAGTGTCAGCCGACTTCCAGATGATACAATGACAATTTCAAAGTTGACACCTCTAAAAAGAGGACTAGGGACAAAGGAGATCATGAGCGTGAAACCACTGTTGTTGCCAGAAGAAGTTTGCAGGAATCAGCTGTTTTACCTCCCAGAGCCAATTGTTCTCATCTGTCCCCACCTCTGTGTTGAGTGATGCAATGTTCGTAGATTGAATTTTGCTGGAGTGACAGTATCTATAACAAGGGATTCAAGGGACATTATGCATCTGTGCCACTCTTCAAGAAAACCTGTTGTTAAACACTTACCAGAAGTCTGTTAGTTATAAGCCTATTTGATATTTTGCTAGTGCATGGATAAAGCATGCATAACTCAGCTAATCAAAAAAAAAAAATATTGCCATCCAACTTATAGTGACCCTATAGCACAGAATAGAACTGACTCATAGAGTTTTCAAGGAGCAACTGATGGATTTGAGTTGCCATCCTGTTGACAAGCAGCCAAACCACCTAACTACTATTCCACCAGAGATTCCAACTCATAGTTAAGTACTACATTAATAAATAATTTTATAGGAAAACACTAAGACATACCATGAGTCGGATCCGACTCGACGGCACTTGGCTTGGCAAGACAAACCAGCAAAATATATTTACGGCCTCATGTTCTGAGTCTTAAGAATACTGATAATTCAAGAGGACCTAAAGACTACAAAAGTTATGCTAATATAATCACAAATTATTCCAATGAGGAAGAAGACATTTAAATTAATGCAAATGACAGAGGGTTTAAGATGGACTCTGAATTTTTAATGATCTATGCAAATTTTGGAAAGAAGTACATAAGATCAATTACGACAGTATGAAAAAGTGTTAGTTTCAAGAGGTCAAAATTAGCTTAAAATAAGCTCAGGCATATCCAAAAGTATAAATATAGAAATACAACTTTAAAAAATCTACTTATTAAAGACAAAGAAGGCAAAACTGTTTAGTCCCTTCTTTATTGCAATATAATCTCCATCAAGGAAAAAGTCAAAACCCCACTTTGTGAAAGCTCATTGTGTCTCACAGAGGTTAGGAAACGGTGGTGGTTTATACTGATGCTCACTTTAGTAACCTGGAAACTAAGCAAGATGCCTCCATTCAAACTCTGAAAAAAAGAACATACTGACTAAGATGTATTACATGAGGGAAAATCTCCTTCCTCTGTCCTTCTAGCGGTATTTCCTCTTTACTCAGTTCTCTCATCTCACACATCTGAAAGTATCTGGACTTCATTATGTCACCGGATTTGGGTCCGTGCCCTGGGGCAGTTGAGCCAATTAGACACACACCAAGTTAGAAAGAGGAAGAAGCTTTATGAGGAGGTATAACACCACTGGAGACTCAACAGCAATGCTGCTCTCCACGGAGTCTCAGAACACAATTTTTACATTGGAGTTTATGTATCATTTCAGCAAGGAATACTTTATGTTTTTAAGCACATAGCTCACAGTTAACTGTATACATCACAAAAATATAGTCACAAGAAACTCTTCACTGAACTACAGATATGTTTGTCAGACACTTGGACTCTAATCTGTGTGTTTGCAACAGGCAAAGACAAAACTTACACAAAAATTCCTCAGCTAGTGAAACTAGCCTGCCAGGTCCACTCTGAGATAAGGAGCAAGAAAGAAAGTTGTGCATACACAAAATACCAGGCAGTCTTCTCTGCTGCTGTTTTCCAGGCTGAAGGCCATTTCTCAGGAGAGCAAAGAAGAGGAGGGAGACCAAGGTCACAGAAGCTGAGGGGGCTCTGTGCCCCTTTGGAAAAAGGCCAATTAAGAGGCCAGAGTAGCTGGTGCAGTAAAAAACATTTTCAGATTATTTAGAGTATTATTATGGCATTAGTTACGTGAAGCTCCCAGTTACACATTTTGAAAGGTGAAAGCATGTTACAGGGTATTAGGTTTACAATCATACACCTGGAAGCATCAATGCTTTTAACAATTGTTTGTAATTATGGAATCCAGCTACTAACAAAGAATAAGTGAAGTTATTTATGAGTAAAAAAGTTCTATCTCTAGATAGTGAATTAAAAAAAAAAAAAAACTAATCCAATTGCCAACAAGTTGACTACAACTCATTGTAACTGCACAAAGACAGAGTAAACTTGTCCCATTGGGTGTCCACAGAGCAGTTGGTGGGTTCAAACCGCTGATCTTTTGGTTAGCAGCCAGGTTCTGAACCACTGCTTTACCAGGACTCCAAATACACATGAAATATAAGAGTTCAGGGCAACCACAAAGAATCATTATTAAAGGCAATTCTTTTGATTGTAGAATCTCAATAATTAATGAACCCCAAATACAGTTGTAGACCTGTAACAACATTTGACTCATTGATAATAATCAGACGTGTCTCTTTTCCTTATAAGGGCCTCATATCAGGAATTTTAGTATGTCTATTATTGTTGTTGAGCAATTCTCTCATAGAAATAGTATTCCATTTTTCTCTGAAAACAATATTTGGATACATTGCCTTCTTAGATAATAAACTCAGTAATGAAACATAACAGAAAGCATAGAATAAAGCCAATTATCTCTTGTCTTTAGAGTTTAAGTTAGTTATACGCTGACTAAAAAAATGTATTTTGCTGTAACTGAGAATAAGTCACCTTTTTCTGTCTCCTGTGGTTCTATAAAGCCATTTTACAATTTTGACATGTCAATACTAAAACAAATTAAGTTTACACTTCCAAGTTTTAATACATTGTGTGTCTGTGTGCGTACTACTTTTGCTCACTGAACCATTCATAAATTTTGTTGATTCACTACCAATTACTCATTTACACAGTGATTTGAAATTTTTTACAAATACATTTTTTCTTACCATAGCACAAAGATGCAGATGTTTGTAGGAATTTGCTTGCCTAAATTCCTCTGAAAGAGAGCTGCTGACCGAGGGCAGCGAACTTAATTGTTCTAAGTGCTATATACCTCATTGCTGAATATCAATTACTACGGTCACCTTCGGAGTACTACCCTTGGGAGGCCAATGCAGTGATCCAGCACATAGTCCACCCTCCAAAGCAATTTTGGAGCTCTCTGGAATGGCCCTTGTGCACGATGTCACAGTGGCAAGTTCCAAACTTAACTGCATAGTTAACTGTGAAGGAGTTAACTATATTGACTATATAACTGTGAAGCAGTTAACTATATTGACTATATAACTGTACTAAAATACCCTACCTAGTCACTTGATCCAGCCCCGAATGACTTTTTTCATTACCTGAAGATAACGGAAATATTGAAAGGAAGACATTTAGATGATGTTCAGGACATCAAGGGTAATAAGACATCAGCTCTGATGGCCATTTCAGAGAAAGAGTTCCAAAATTGCTTTGAAGGGTAGACTAGGCAATGGCATCACTGCATAGCTTCCCAAGGGGAGGACTTTGAAGGTGACATTCAGTGATATTGAGCAATGAGGTGTGTAGCAGTTTTTCTAGGATATGTTTGCAAACTTAATCAGAAATCTTTGTGTCTCAACAATTGTGAGCCGAAAATTCTGGGTTGTAGTCGCTCTTACACTTTGTTATAACCATATTAAAGTATTTGTTATAACAGAGGGCTTTATGAAGAAAGAAAGCTAAAGGAAATAACTGTTAAAGTTTCTTTGGAGTTCATTTGTTAAATGTTTCTCCCAGGCAGAGTACAGAGGACTATGTTAGACAACAAGAATAAAACAGAAATGTCAGTCAGCTCATAATCTAGTTCAACACCCCTAGAAGTAATAGAAAATAACTATTGTGTGCAATAAGAATAAGAGTAAAGTGGAAGCGGTAAAAGGGAAAAGAAGAATAAGTGTCATTTTTTGTGCTTGAGGAGAACCAATTGCCAAGACTGACCCAATTGAATGTAATTACTTTTAACAGGTCATTGTCAACTAATTATGTCTTTTAGGATGGTAAAATATTTTCTGCAGAAGTGACTGTATCTTTCTTAGTAACACAATTATGTTATTAAACATTTTTTTTAGAAATATTCAGTTCATTAAGAAGGACACAAAGACAAGTGTCGCTGGCCTGAAATTGTTAGTTCAGAATCATATGGTGTGAAATTGGAAACACGCAGTCACTGAAAATTATAAGTACACCAATTACTGAATGGAAAATATCATTTGCCCTTAAAATGTTAATTTCTACTCACTTAATGGGACGTTAGAAAATGATGTCTCTCTAAAATGTTAATTTGCAGGTTACATGTTTGTATGATAAATATATGTACCATTTCATATAGAATCTTCAAGTCAGCAACATTTGGTCCATATGCTAGCTTCACAACTTACTGGTTGTGTCACTTCCCGTAAGGTGGCTAACTTTTCTATCTTTCAGATATCTTGTGTGTAGAATAGGACAGCTGCTTCCGTACTACGTGTGACTTCTGGTAAGAAGGAAGTAATAAACGAAGTACCTGTTAGAGGATCTAGAAAGAAAGTTGTAAACAGTCCAGTTAGTTCTACTTCTTTTAATAACAATGACTGTTTTGTCTCAAAATTTTAAACTGCACATATATATACTTCTATCTATATATATATATAAGAAACTCATTGCTGTTGAGTTAATTCTGACTCATATCTACCCTATAGGACAATAGAATTGTCTCATGCAGTTTCTGAAGAGCACCTAGTGGACTCAAACTGTTAACCTTTTGGTTACCAGTTAATAGCACTTAACCACTAAGCAACTAAACTTTCTTTTCCATAGAGCTCACTAATGTCATAATCTCCCCATTAATTGTATATTTAAGGAAATTGTCAGAATGGAAGGAAAACAAATGATCTCAATTTTTTTTTCTCAATTAAGAGTAGTTGTTGAAAAGAAGTAACAATCATTTGGGATCCAGTTATGTTTAATATGTTAAGATTTATTTTGTTTGTTTACTCTGTAGTATTCATTTTAATGCATATACATTTGGTAAGTCATGCACTTTACTTCTATAAATAACGATTTCCCTATCTTTTTTAGGATCTCTTGAGTTTATTTAAGCTATGAATCATCACAGAAAAATCTACACATACTTATTTTTTTAGTGCTAAATCATTATAGTTGACATTTTAAATTTTTTACCGTGAATCAAGCTGTGCAAAACAAAATAATGGTTCCCCAAAGATGTCTGCATCCTAATCACTGGAACCTGTAAAGATATTAGATAACATGGAAAGGTAGATTAAGACTGTAGATGAAATTAAGATTGCTAATCAGCTGACCTTAAAGAAGTCTTAACCTGGATTATTCAGGCAGGTCCATTATAATCACCAGAAACCAAACTTGTTGCTGTCCAGGTGATTCCAACTCTTAGCAACCCCATAAGACACAGTAGAACTGCCCAATAGATTTCCAAGAAATACCTGATGGATTGGAAGTATCAACCTTTTGGTTAGCAGTCATAGCTCGTAACTACTAAGCCACCCAAATTACCAGTGCTATCAACCAAACAACCAACCAACCCACTGCATGTTAAGTCAATTCTGACTCATGCCAAGTGCTGTCGAGTAGGATTTGACTCATGGAAACTCTCATAGTGATCCTATAAACAGAGTAGAACTGCCCCATAGAGTTTCCAAGGAGCACTCGGTGGATTTGAACTGCCAACCTTCTGGTTAGCAGCTATAGTACTTAATCTCTACTTCACTAGAGTTTCCAGTGTAATCACAAGGATCTTTAATTTTATCAAAGAAAGGCAGAAGAGTCAGAATTAGAGCAAGCTGACATAAGAAAGACTAGACAAGCAATTGCTGGCTTTGAAGATGGGAGGGAGTCATCAATAAGGAATGCTAGCAAAGGCAAGGAAATAGATTTTTTTCCTAGATTCTTTGGAAAGATACGCAGCAGCCCTGGGAACACCTTAATTTTAGCCCAGTGAAAAACATTTCAGACTTCAGAGATGTAGAATTGTAAGCTAAAAAAAAAAAAAAAAAAATCAGTTGTTTTTTTTAAACCACTAACTTTGAGGTAGTCTGTTTTCACACATTCATTTGACTTATCAAATTCCTTTCCTAGAACTTACATAACAAAATACCACAAAGCAGGTGGCTTTAAACAACAAGAATTTATTGTCTGATTTCTGGAGGCCAGCAGTCAAAATTCAGGACCACAGCAGAACCATGCTCTCCTTGAGACTGTAGGAGCCTGAACCCAAGCCAAACCCACTGCCATCAAGTCAATGCCAACTTTTAGGGACCCTATAGGACAGAGTAGAACCAACCCATAGAGTTTCCAAGGAGTGTGTGGTAGAGTTGAACTGCTAACTTTTTGGTTAGCAGCTGTAATACTTAACCACTATGGCACCAGGAACTTTCTTATCTCTCCCAGTGCTGGTGCTCCTAGATGTTCGTTGGTTTTACAGCTCTCGTAACTTTGTGGTCATGTGACCATTTTCCTTTTGTCTCTCTGCATCTCTTTCTCTTTTATAAGGGTGGCATGCAGATTGAATTAAGACCCTACTCTGGGCTTCCCTTATGTTAAATGAATTAATAACATCTTCAAAGATCCTATTTCCAAACAAGGTCATGTTCACAAGTATTGGGATTAAGACTTCAGTAGAAATTTTAGAAAGACCGAATTCAAACTTTGGTACTCATTTAGTTTTCACAAAGCCTTGTAAAGTATTAATTATTACTTTTTCCTTTTCATACTTAGAAAAGCAGTGGATGAATAAGTCAAGAAACTTGCCAAAAGTCACAAAGTCTGTGAGGACATTCTGGCTATAGAGCCTCCATTCTTAAATACTACAAAACCCTGACTGCCTTGAAGTAAACACATTTGTAGGTGGTCCATGGAGTCCCTGACACTTACACATAGATGCTAGTAATTTAGACAATACTGCCAATAATCAGGGAATATATGTCTTTTTTCACATTAGAATTTTTTATGGTTAAAGCATGTGATAGTTGTATTTGGATGCATTCATGTAAAAGAGCTTAAAAATGAAGCCGTAAGTAAAGTAGTAAGCAAAAGCAATACTGGTAAAGATAACATTTAGAGGGAAGAGAGTATGTCTTTTGCATTTCTTTCTTTTTCCTTTCTTTTGTATCTCTTTATGATAGTCTCTTTCTTACACACAAAAGCACACAACACATGCCTATAAATAAGTGTACATTCTTTCAATATTAATTAATATGTGAACAAAGCAAAACAATAGCCTCACCAAATGAGCTGGCCTGAGAGAAGTGTATCATGGTAAGGCAACTCAAACTGTTGAGTCTTTTCAGACTCACAGTGAGACGCTATAACATGGGTTAGAACTGCCCCATAGGGTTTCCAAGACTGTAATCTTGGCTGAAGCTGACTGCCACGTCAGCCTCCTGCAGAGTAACTGGTGGGGTCAGATCCATCAGCCAAGAGCTTTAACCACTACATCACCCAGGCACCTCTTGGGAAGCCACAGGGGACCTCAGATTGGCAGTGTCTCTTCTTTCTGAGAAGTGTCACTCTGATACTTCACCAAATGTTCCTTCTATTGTTTTCATGTCCCTCTTCTATCTCTGTGTGCAGCGAACCAGTCATCTGACACTTGAATATTTCTATTTCTCCATATTGTGAGCAATCTAAAGAAATTTGGGAGAATATAAACAGAACCCTAGATATTTGCAAGAGCTTTGGAGACACCCAGACATTTTCAGAGCATGCATGGTACTAAAAATAAGAAAAAAACAATAAAAAAGAGAGAGACCATTTCCTTATGTTGCCCTCCGTCACCTTGGTGACTTCATCCCTCTTTACTTGGAGTCAAAAGTCAATCTTCATTTCTATTAAAATGGCTCTTTGTTCTTACTGAAGTTTCAGAACTGTTGGAAATGTCAACTAACAAAATTATTTTTATGCTTCACACGTGTATGTGTGTGTATATGTATATGTGTATGTACATATATGTGCAGGGAAAGTTCATGTGAACATGAAAGAAAGCATACAGTGTATAATATACCAGCAGTGCTGAGATAAAGAAATAGAAAATGTCTATTCTGGAAAACACTTAAACCCCCAAATGATGGTACAAACAGCTCATCCCTAGTAAACAAACTCGGTCTTTGGCTTGGTAACACTACATGCTAGGTGGACACAAGCACACTGCCGGTGAACTGAAATACCACTATCCCTCACTGGACAGACAATATGTTTCTCCTCTGCCTCCAAAGGTGTTTTATTAAAGTCATTTCTCTGCACTCCAAGTCAGTGACAGTAGGCAAATATTATTTTTTTCCTAAATGCTGTGCTTCTAGATGACAGTTTCATGATAACCTTTAAAAGGCACATAATGCCCAGGGTAAGGCAGATGCTAAATTATTAAGTAGTACAATGTGGCTTGATCATAATAATATTCTTCAGTCTGCCCACCCATTTTAGTAGGTCTTCCCAAACCTATACTCTGTCTCCATTCTCTCCTTCTCTCTCTCACGCTCTCTAGCACCTGCATGCACACACACACACACACACACACACATGCAGAGCAGGGATGTCCATCTCAAATATTCTCTTATCTTCTGGACTATGGAAAATTGCTCTTAGAGGGAAAAAACATTCTAAATGCTTAACTAAGATTATGTACCTTACCATTTTATGTCATAACAAATGTACTTTTACTAGTGTTTATATTTTGCCCTAAAAAAGAAGAGGAAGAGGAAAGTCCTAAAAAAGAGAATAGATACTGATGAGATTTCAGAAATTTAATGGTAGCTTGGTGCCATGTTCGGTGTAGGGACCTACTTCTCTGTCCCTATTTTGTATAGGGGCCTACTTCTCTGTGTCTCTCAAGTCATACACTGTTAAGTGGAAGTCTGCTTTTAAATGCACACCTATCTGAGCCGTGGTGGCACGGTGATTAAGAGCTAAAACTGTGAACCAAAAGTTGACAGTTCAAATTTACCTGCTGCTCACTGAAAACACTATGGAGCAGTTTAATTCTGTCCTATAGGGTTGCTGTGAGTCAGAATTAACTCAATGGCAACGAGTTTGATTTTCATTTTTATCTGAGCTGCTTATACAATATGGGCTCCCGTGTTACATCTGGGATTTCAAAGTCGTAGATCATATGCCAGACTGAGTATCACAGACAAATCAAAAATGTGCCACATTTTTACTTGATGAACAAGACATTACAAGGGTGTTTCCAAGTCAGAAAAAAGCAGCCATAAAGCAAGTCCAAGAGGTCATTGTGTTGGCAATAGATTTGGCAAGAATCAGTTCCAAGTAGTTTTTCAAATTAGATCTTATAACAATCCACAGTACAAGTATAGATCAAATGGAAGCATTTTGCTTGCATTAATAAAAGATCACTTTTCTAAATACAGAACATGGTTTGTTACTTGCTGTAACCAGCTGAAATAGAAATCAACACTGCATGCTTCAGAAATGTGTACTGTTACTGATATTTTGAAGCCAAGACAATAGTTATTCTGCATAGGTGTTTCAAATTAATCCTATTTTTAACTTAATCACGTCTTTATTTTTAACTATGTCACAACAAGAGTCCACACTAAGTCACTACAGCATTAATGATAGGAGAAATCAGAGGTTTTATTTTGTTTATTTTTTAAAATTTTGACTAAATTATTAGTCCATTATAACTTGGTTTATTTAAGGCATAATTTATATCTGGCCCAGATTTCATGTGCAGTCACCAATTTATACTTGGCACTTGGCTTGGCTTAGAAGAATAGAAATTTATTTTCTAATATAGGTGTTGCTTACTCTAGGGAATGAACACAATCTAGAAAAGAAAGTTGCAGGAGTGATTTTTTTTTTTTTTTGATATTGTGGATTTTATTTTCCCCTTGACATTTGTTATAAATTTGAGCACTGTGTGACGAAATATGTACATGTGAAAAATTTAACACAAATTTAGTCTTTGGAAGCACAAAATCATATTTTATCGAGCAAAGGTGGTACTTTATAGAATTCTGAGAATATGAATTTCAACCTACTACCATTAAGGTTTAAGTTAAAACAAAAATGAGAATTAAAATTATATATACATGAGGTCTAGCAAATCCACAAACTTAATTGTTTTTGCTGCTACATAGCTCATTGCTGAATATCACTATGAACATCTTTGAAGTATGCCCTCTGGAAAGCTATGCACTGATGCCAGTGTCTTCAAAGCAATTTTGAAAATCTTTCTGCAATGGCCGTTGCACACGGTGGCATGGTGGCAAGTTGGCAAACTAAACTATATCGTTGTCTGTGAGAGAGTTTTTAGCCACTAAGCAAATGACTGTATTGGAACACCCTCCTTACTCATCTGATCTGGCCCCCAGTAACTTTTTATCTATCAGAGATAAAAGAAATATTGAAAGGAAGACATTTTGGTGACATTGAGGGCATCAGGAGTAATATAGCAACAGTTCTGACAGCCATTCCAGAAAGAATTCTTAAATTGCCTTGAAGGGTGAACTAGGCTCTGGCATTGGTGCAAAGCTTCCCAAAGCGAGTACTTCAAAGGTGACTGTAGTGATATTGAGCAATGAGGTATGTAGCACTTTTTCTAGAATGAGTTTGCAAACTTTATTGACAGTCCTCATATGCACACATACATGCATGCGCAATCTGACAAGTTTGTGAACTCGTGTATGTATACATATATATACGCATACGTATGACACACACGGTAGATAGAAAGACTAACTGTTGTTGAATGCTTCCATGAGTAAGCATTGTGCTACGTGCTAATCTTGTTTAAATCCTCAAACTGTGGCAGGTTCTCTGGAGCTTCGGCTACATGCCTCGCTCAGTATTCTGCATTACAAAAGCACATGTAAATCTATGTTGACCTTTTCCTGAGAATTTAGAGAAATATATATATATGTATATATATATCACTTTAAAGTATACTGCGGATTAAAGCTGAGTCTAAAAAACTAAAATAAAAATAAGTAAATTATTCAAGGGCAAGAGATAAACAATTGAAGAACAAAATTCATAGAAATTGTAACATTTATAGAAATAAAACCTTAATTATCATTTCAAGCAAAAAAAACCCAACTGCCATCAAGCTGATTTCAACTCATAGAGACCCTATCGGACAGGTTAGAACTGCATCATAGAGTTTCCAAGGAGCGTCTGGTAGATTCAGACACTTAATCACTACACCACCAGAGTTTCCACTTAGACTGATGAAATCACACCAAATATTTAGGCTGACAGAGATCCTGTTTTTTAAAAATGATAATTCTTCAAAGAACTTATCTCATGATGAAGTAATATGTTGTTGTTGTTAGATTCCTTGGAGTTGAGTCCCATTCGTAGTGACTCATCATACAATGGCATGAAACACTGCCCGATCCTGCGCCATTTCCGCAATCATTGTTATATTTCAACTCACTGTTGTAGTCACTATGTCAATTCATCTCACTGAGGGTCTTTCCCTTTTTCACTGACCCTCTCCTTTAC
The DNA here is from genome assembly GCA_028571685.1 of Heterohyrax brucei. NCBI lineage: Eukaryota > Metazoa > Chordata > Mammalia > Hyracoidea > Procaviidae > Heterohyrax > Heterohyrax brucei. The sequence goes on from CM053155.1 coordinate 49,233,196, forward strand.
CAAGCTTGATGTCATTTACGAGCAGTTGCTCTCTTCTGACAATACGTCGAAAACATGTGAGGTGAAATCTTGCCATTCTTGCTTCCCATGAGCATTCTGACTATACTTCTTGCAAGACGGATTTGTTCGTACTTCTGGCACACCGTGGTATGTTCAATATTCTTCACCAACACCGTAATTCAAAGATGTCAGCTCTTTTACAGTCTTCCTTCTTGATTCCCCAACTTTTGGATACACATGGTGTCTTTGAAAATACTATGACTTAGGTGAGGTGCACCTTAGTCTTTAAAGTGACACCTTTGCTTTTTAACACTTTAAAGAGATCTTTGGCAGCAGAGTTGTCCAGTGCAATGTACTGTTTGATTCCATGACTGCTGCCTCTGTGGGAATTAGTTATAAATACAAGAAAAATGAAATTCTTGACAACGTCAGTCTTTTCTCAGCAGGCTAGAAATTCCAATTCAGGGTTCAGCTGTAGGGGAAGGCTGTCTGTCTCTGTGGGTTCTCGGGGGGAAATCCTAGTCATCAATTTTTCTGCTGTGTGGGAGCTTCTCAGTGTGAGGGCCATAGGATGGTCCAAAAGATGCATGCGGCTCCCAGGGTTGCTTTCTTAGTGATACGCTCTCTGTTTGCTTTTCCCTTTTGTATCTCAAAAAAGATTGTCTTAAGACATAGTTTGATCTGTAGATTACATTCTGGCTCATTAATGTCATGCAGGTGGAATTTACTACATGTAGGAAAACCACGTCAGAAGCCAAAATGGTGGACAATCACGCAACACTGAAAATCATGGACTATCTAAGTTGGCAGACATTTCTGGGGAACACAATTCAATCTGTGACATCATCTAAATAGTGATTACTCTTAATACAATTTTGTATGGCCCTGCTTAGGGTTTATCTGTTTTACTACATTGTGAATTCCTAAAAGCAGAAGGCAGACTAGTTTGGGCTGATTTTTATAGCCAAGTACCTTTTCTATCCATATCTAATTTGCTTATTCTCTTATACATGCTGGGGAATCATGTTACAAATTGAGGCTTTTGAAAAGAAGATGCCTCATGTGGATACTCCCTGTCTCCTGACCTATTTTCTCCTCTTCTGTCCCTTGTCTTAGCCATCTAGTGCTACTGTAACAGAAATACCACAAACAGATGGCTTTAAAAAGAGAAATTTTATTCTGTTACAGTGCAGTAGACTAAAAGTCCAAATTCAGTGCATCCGCTCCAGGGGAGGCTTTCTCTGCTGACTCTGGAGGCAAGTCCTTGTAGTTATTCTTCCCCTGCACTACAAGCTTTTGAGGGGTAGGGACCCCAGTCCTTTCCAAAGGGTGCACTCAGCTCCCAGTGCTTCTTCTTAGTAGTATGAGTGCCCTGAACTCTCTCTGCTATCTTTCCTTTGTATCTCAAGAAACTGCCTTAAGGTACAAAATGAACTTATACATTGAGTCCTCCCCACCAACACAACTGCTGCCTTTCCTTTCTCATTAACATCGTAAAGGAAGAATTCACAACATACAGGAATATCACACAACACAGGGAATCATGGCCTAGCCAAATTGCTACCTGTATTTAACCCACGACACCTCTCTTAATATTCCCTAAGCTAGTGTTATCACTCATTCAAAGGAAATTCACCAGTCGCCATAGAAGTCTAGCCCTTTCAACCCCCTAGTGTGCTTCTTTACACATTAGTATCTCCTGCTTTCCCAAGATGTTGGTCGAGGCTTCCTAGTTTTTCATTGTGAACTCTGCTTGTAGTGAAAATGAATTTTAGTTCTCAGAATAAGGATGAAAGTGGGGCTGTAATTTCAGTGAGATCTCTCTATCAGTTTAAACTAAAACCGGGCTCACTTTGTCAAGGCAAGCAATACAAATGAGGCTTATTTGAATAAATTCTAGTCTGTTGGCTGATTTGATCTAGACTCTTACAAATAGCAAAACTTACCATTCATGGGCTAAGGAGTACTTCACCACGATAATTAAAAATGTCTTAACTACATGACATTTGGAAATAACAGATTATATTCAATTTTCCTTAGTTTCAAAATGCCTTCTTGATAGAAATAGAGAAGTTTTCCATTTAATTTGGACTCATACAATTATCTGTTAATGTGGCTATATCTGAGTAGATTGTGAGCTTCCTGAGAGTAGGAGCTATATTTTATCCATCCCAGTATTCTCCCAGTCCCCATCTTGTAGCAGACTTTCAATATATGTTTGTCGACTGTATGGATGAAACTTAAAATGTAGTGAGAGCTGCCTAACTTCCTCTTTTATCAGTGGTATGAAATTTGGAGCATTAATTTATGGTTTTTATTTTGTTTTGTTTTTCAGCTCTCTAGGAGGTTCAGTATCAAAATGCAGGGAAACTGATACCTAGCCATCACAACTGCACATTTTGATCTAAGCTTCTATAGAAGAATCCTGATCAAAAGGGGGAAAATGCAGAACAAAATGTCAATTATTACAGATTCCAGACTTTCTGGAGCCACAGAGACTGGATGAAACCATGAAACTACTGCCCTAAGATATTCTTTAAACCTTAACACTTAAATCAAAAGTATTCCCTGAAGTTTTCTTAAAAGAAAGTGATAGTTCAATTTAACGAGTGAAGACTTTCTGCTTTGAGGTTTGGGCTCTTTTAAGGTCTGCCATATGGGATCAGATTGACAATAGCAACTTGAAAGATTAGATAGAAAATTTAAGCAGCAGTGAATTCATGTTAATGAAACAGGAACAACTGAGAAAAGGAGTAGTCATATAGCTTGAGCAATATAATCAATGTTACCAAATTGTGCATGTAGACATTGGTGTATGTTCTGCTGTGCATATATTCTCAACCATTGCAACAAAATCAAAATAAGTTATCTTAAAACAATAGTTATAGGAGAACTTTGGAATTCCACACCAGGGTTGGGGGTTGCTAGTCAAAAGTTGACTAAGATGTGCATTAATTCATCTAGCAAGTATTTAGTGAGGTCCTGGTACTTGCTAATAACATGCTAGATGTTAGGACTACAGGAGGTGAACAAGAGAGACAGCCTTCCTTGATTTTACAACTTTGCTCTAAATTCTATAATTTTTCATCTTTAGGTGGTTGAAGACAGCGAGAGTTTCAGTGAAAGGACAAAACCATGGGTGATTTCTGGACATTCTCTCTTTCTCCAGGCTGGTACTCAAAATTGACTTAAAACTGTATTACTTATGACTTCAAACTCTGTTATATACAACTAGCTGGACAGATACTGTAAGTACTTTGCATTCTTGTAGGAAGTCTGCATTTTTAAGAAATAACCTAGGTACTGTTGGAAATAGAATGGCACAGAACAGGGGCTGAGACACATCAGTCTGAGAGTCCAGTGGAATTTATTTGAGGAAAAAGAAAGTGGGTTCTGAACCAAGATGTGGCTCAGCCCAGTCCAGTAGCTGGGGAAAAGTTTTTGTAGTTTTAAAGTTCCAGTGAAAAAGTAAGGGGTAACTGATGCAAAAGTTATTTATGGTTTTATAGCTGAAAGCTCCGATAAGGAGGTGGGGAGTTGCTGGCACAGCAATTATTTATGATTTTATAGTTAGGTATCTGTAGGGCATACATACTAACCTGTTTTCAGCTAATGGCAGGGTCTGATCATTGGATAAGATGACCTCTCTGAATTCAAGGGACAGAGTTCCCTCGGGTGCACCTTATTTTCTCTAAAGTTTGGGAAGTTCTTAGATGTATAGATAGATAGACGGAGATGCAGGTAACTACCTCTCTATATATGTATTTAGGAGGCCTTTTTGGAAATCCTAGAATATGAGCAGTTAAGTGCAATAGCTGCTAACAAAACGGTCAGCCGTTCAAATCTGCCAGGCACTCCTTGCAAACTCTATGAAGTGGTTCCACTCTGACCTACAGAGTTGCCATGAGTTGGAATCTACTTGAAGGCACCAAGTTAGGTTTGGGTTTTGGTTTCCTTTGTAGGTAAAATTTTTATAAACAAAGTCATCAAGAAAGATATTTGTGTATATAATTAAAATTCTTGTGTTTTAATTTTTTATCCAACTATTGTCAAGAATCTCCATTCACAATGCTTTCCTGCAGAGTTTGAGTCTGTTAAGAAGGGTATGCCATACCATTGTTGAGAGTGTAGAAATTTAAGCCCATCTTTTGCTCAGCTGTGAGCTCCACAGGATAGGAATTATTCTTTGGACAAAAAAACAGAAGTTCTAGTACTTGTATCTGCCTAGTTGCAATTGTGCATTTTTTTTCCTTCTGTATGCATATACTTTCCTGAACTGGAACTCTACAGCAAACCAGAAAAACGATTCTGGAAGTTCTAATACTTGTATCTGCCTAGCTACCTTTGTACATTTCTTTCCTTCTGTATGAATGGATCTTTTTGGACTGAAACCCTAAAGCAAACCAGAAAAAGTATTCCGAAGGGTAGCTTAGTCACAACGCTTTGATAAGCCCTCAAAGCCTTATACTGTCTTTTACTAACATTCAGTAGAGCACATTGCTACTTACCAGGTACTGACAGCTCAAAAGCCAATTGATGTCACAGACAGTGTTAAAGTGGTTCATGAATTTGAAATGACAACAGATGCTTTGAAAAGGAAAGCTGGCTGAATTTTGATTGAACATGCTAATTTTCAAAAGAATGATTCCCCAGTTCCTTTTTATACTATGCAACCTGTTAAGGCTATTTGGAAATCACTGGGGCTGGTGATAAAATAATATTGAGCTCAATTATCCATTATCACAGGAAGCAATAGCAGCCTGCTTCTGGGTCCTTTGCAGGTTTATTTTAATAGAGAATGCAGGAGAGGTTGGTGAGACGACTCCAAAGACAAGTAGTTGTGTACTCTAGGGGCTACCTGGGTGAGTAAGTGACAGAATGTGGGGAAATGTTCTTGCTAATTTGGGTCTGCATTGAGATTAAAGCTTTAACTTCCACCTCTTGAGAAAAGAGAGTTAAACAGCCTTTGTCCTTAAGGCAGGATTAAATTGAATCCTTTATCAGGGGGATCCACAGAGGATGAGATTAAGAATTCTCATCAGTCAGTTAACATTAGAAAATATTTAAGTGGAGGATTTTTTGGAAGAGAAAAGAAATGTTTCTTTAAAACCAAACTTCATTCAGTTACAGAAAACTTAACGTCAAAATTCACAACTTACTGGGTTTATTAAACTGGTGACAGCCTTGACTATTTCCCATGTTCAAGCATTTTAGAATCTCTCCTGATAAAATCACCAGTGAGGGGATGGTCTTGTGTATCAATTATGATAAGACTGTTGACCCTTAAGCATTTTTTCTAGTTGCTTGATGTCTCCTTGATTAAATCTCATTTTTAAGGTACTGCCAGGGATATAACATTTCTTGATTAGGTTTTGGTTTTGTGAGATGCCATCAAGTCAATTCCAACTCTTAGTGACCTCATGTGATAGAGTAGAACTGCTGCATATAGAGTTTCCTAGGCTATAATCATTATGGGAGCAGATTATCTCCAATAGACCCTCACAATGGGTTCAAATCACTGACCTGTCAGATTGCAGTCAAGTTCTTAACCACTGCATCATCAGGACGCCTTTAAGAATGTGAATTTTGTTAGAGTGTTTGCACTAGTCTAGGGTGAGACAAAGATGAGGCAAGTGAGACAATCACTTGTGAAGAAATTAAGGAAAAGACAACAAATGCAGTAATAAAATAAATAATGTTTATTATAGCATTTTAAAAAAAAATAAAAATTAATGATGTGCGAAATATCAAGCTCTTTAAAAAGGATAAGCTGCTGTTTGTTGTAGAGTTCTGTCCCTGTGCAGTGAGAGCAGTCTTTTCCAATTAGTCTACTGTTTCCAGACTCCTAGAGCCACACTGCATTCTCTCTTCATGTCCTTGCTTTGGGAGGTTTATGAGGGATGACAACTGCACACAAACACATAAGACAATCTGAGAGTTTGTATACACACAGGTTATTCAATTGTGTGGCTTTTATGAACTTTCCGCTTAATTTGAAATGTAGGAAGATATTTTCATAAATAGACACAGTTGTTGGGTACAATGTTCTCATGCCACATTTACCTCTGAATCTGGTATGAATCTCTGGCAGTTCCCTGTCAATGCATTTTATACAACTGTGAGGGTTAGGTGTGCGTATTATTCCGTTTGTCTCTGGTATGGCCCTGTTAACATCGTATACTATTAAATACACAGATAATTTATCATATTATTCACATCTGACTATTAGAGTGAAGATCCCTGAAACATCAAGGAATTTTCCCTCTTACGGTTTAGAGAGTCTGTACTGCTGGAGTTAAGTTGATTTTCCTCTTTCCTCCACTGTTTAATTTGGGTTATGCTCTTTGAAATGTGATTATCCATCTTCTTATAAATCCAAAATGTGAATTTTGTGTTTTAAACTTAAACTAATAGTATATCCTGATTGACTAGCAATCAGAAAGGCTAGAAAGAACTAAAGAACTCCATCCTTACTTTGGGCCAAAAGATCCAGCTTAGGGAACTACATGCAGAGAAGCTTAAGAGAGATTTAACAGAAACTTGGTGTGTGTGTGTGACTCTTAAAGCTCTTTTTAATGGGTAACCCAAATGCCATTTTAGTCTGAAGTATGTAGACTTCTAACAGTGCCTTCTGTCTAATTGGCTGCTTGTACAGTGGAGGTCACACATGTATCAATCAAGAAAGCAGACATTTTGGAAATACAGCAGTTGGCAGTGCTACTTTAAAAGCAAAACTGAAAGAATCATTAAATACTTTTCATAGTTTTCCTTCAGAAAAAAAAAAGTGGAAGGAACATAGTAAAAAGCCAATTGTAATGATGTTATCTTTTTGTTATTTTTCTGATTTATTCTAAAGATATCATTTGTTTCCTGTAAAATTTTACCACGTCCTGAAAAGCAATCTAGTATGTTTTCCTCCCATTTTGTTCCTAATGATTTCATACTGAAAATGTTTAAAAGATCCTGTCCAATGTAAGTGTCTCAGAATTTCTGCTTCCATTAGAATAATATATAATATGGTTTGAAAGCTAGTAAAATTCTAGTTGGCAAGCATATCAAACAATTTATAGATAAGTTAAATCAGAAAATCTTTGTGGAATAGTAGTTAAGAGCTACAGTTGCAAACCAAAAAGTCATCAGTTCAAATCTACCGAATGCTCCTTGGAAATCCTATGGAGCAGTTCTTATAGGGTCGTTATGAGGAAAAATCAACTCGACAGTAGTGGGTTTGGTTTGAGGTTTGAAGTTAGAAAGATAATCAGTTTCATTTAAGGATGTGTTTCTAAGGCTTGGTTGCTTGCTGCTTCTTTTAATTATTTATTTATTTGAATTTTGTCTTGTTTTGATTTGGTTTGCTCTTAATTTCAACTGACCTGAAAAAGGTAGATCTTAGTGAATGTAACAAAAAGACACCAGAAATGGGAACATAAGCATTGTCTGTGAGCAGAAGTAGAACACTGCAGTGAAAAGGTAAAGTCACACTTTTTAAAAAGTAAATACAGTCAATCCTTGTGTTAACTGGGTCCTGTGAATGAAGACTTCTAAGTTAAAACTCGTAACACATTTTTACTAGCAAAAGATGCAGCTTTAAAAAGGCACAGTATGAAAACTGAGGATAAGAGAGTTTCTGACAATGTAAAAAAGCATTTTCTTGAGAAGCCACTTGAAACAGCTCTCACTGTGTTATATCATAAATGCACGTAAGTGTACATAAATTTCTCTGAACAAGATTTGTTTGTTCTCTTCCCCTCTACAGTAATTTTGGTAGGCAATAAATAGTATAAGAAACATAATTATTCTGAATCCTGAATAATTATTTTTGTAGGCAATAAATCGTTCTAGTGTGGTTGGAAATAGGTGAGAATACAAAAACTACTTAAGTTTCCATGTTTTTAAAATCATTTTTTTTTATGCTGCTCCAGTTCATTCCTATAAAACATAGAAACACAAGCATATTGCATACTTTTGGATGACATTAGGTCTGTTATTTTTTTTTTCTTTTCAGCAGTTCAGGGAGACAGGAAGAAGGAGATGACAGATAAGCATGTTTCATAACGACCAGCAGTAGAAGGAGAGAAAAAAGGTAGAATAAAGGAAAGTGGGAGAGACTATATGAAGAGAAAAGCTGACAGCACAAATTCCTTAACTTATAAAACTTTTATGATTCTTTCACATATACCATGTTATTAAAAATGAACGGCATGAACCTAGACTAACCCAAGAGAGTATGGAATGTGAAACCCCAGGCAAATTTGCAAATATGTCTTTCTTAAAGATGATTTGCCTTTTCTGAGGGGGTGTGGAGGACACAATAATATTTGAACATCAATACTTGCTGGCTACACATCAAGACTCAAGTTGTTCTTCTGTAAACATCTCCCTAATCTACCCCAGCAAATATCTTAAGAAAGAATTAAAGGAAAGCAATGATGTGTTAAATTTCTCTCCTTCGTTCTGTGAAGGGGAAATTCAGCATTTTATTATTTTGTCAGGGAAATATAATTTATGCGTATGCTATTAGAAGAAACTATGTGTTTTATAGTATGGGTATCTAATTCTCTCTATCTCTTCCTGTCTTACACACGTAAGCATTGCACACAAAAAAATGGACAGTCATGAAGAGTGGTTTGACTAGACACTGTTCATCACTTTGATCATATGCATTTATTTTCTTTATTAATCAGCAATACACAGCAAGTAGTATATGCCAACGAGGACATGGATGTCACAATGGTTAAGAGCTCAGCTGCTAACCATAATGTTCAGTAGTTCGAATCACCCAGTTACTCCTTGAAAACATTATGGGGTAGTTCTACTCTGTCTTAAGTGATCATTACGAGTTGAAATGCATTCTTTTGCAATTGGTTTTGGTGTTTTTTTGTTTTGTCTGTTGGTTTTTCCCATAAAAACTCTGGCAATTAAGTTTGAGAATTCATCCTGGAAAAAGTGCTACACACCTCATTACTGAATATCACTATTGCCACCTTCCAGGTACTCCCCTTGGCAAGCTATGCACTGGTGCCAGTGCCTAATTCACTCTTCAAAGCAATTTTGGAACTCTTTTTCTGGAATGGCCATCACAGCCATCATCATATTACTCTTGGTGTCCTGAATGTCATCAAAATGCCTTCCTTTCAATATTTCCTTTATATTTGGGTAAATAAAAAAAAATCCTTAGGGGCCAGATCAGGTGAATAGGGAGGGTGTTCCAACACAATTATTTGCTTACTGGATAAAAACTCCCTCACAGACAGTGCCCTGTGAGCTGGTACATTGTTGTGATGCAATAACCAAGAGTTACTGGTGAAAATGGTTAACTGTCCATTTGGTACAAATTCATAATGAACAATCCCTCTGATGTCAAAAAAAGTTGGCAACAATGATTTGACTCTTGATTTGCACTGACTGAACATTTTTGTTCACGGAAAATTGGCTGACATCTATTGTACATTTTATACATTGCTTCAGGATCTTATTGGGACACCTATTTTTCATCACCAATAATAACATGACCCAAAAAATTGTCTTGCCTCTCCAAAAGTTCTTGGTAAATTTGACTCTCCTTTCTTTGGCTCATCAGTGAGCTCCTTTGGGACCATTTTGCACACACCTTTCTCATGATAAGATTTTCACTTAAGATTTTCCTGTTTATCTATTGATGCTTATGTTGTCAGCTATGGTTCTCACAGTCAACAGACAATTTTGACACACAGTTCAACAAATTTCTGCAGTGTTTTAATCTGTTCTGCTCACTACTGGCCACCCTGACCTCTATATCAGTGACACCTTCTCTCCCCTCCAAAAAATGTTTAATTCATTTATACACTATCATTTTCTTCATGGCATTAGCCCTGTAAACTTAGACTAACATGTCCCTGATTTCACGTCCACTGTTGCCACGTTTAACAAGAAATTTAGTGTTTATGTGTTGCTCTAATTCAAGCTCTGACATTCTCATGACAGCACACAAAAATACGCAACGATAATAATGAACGTCATTCAACAAGATACTGCCACGTGGTGATGTAAACACAACTGTGAGACACTGATATACCAAAGTTAGCAGCAAGTTCACAAACTTAATTGTCACACCTCATATACCATATGCTGAATAAGGCACTGAGAATATGGTAGCGAAGGCAGCATTGCAATTACCTCAAAGATGTATTAATTTTTTTGTGAGCAGAGGCATGGTACATGTATGTGTTGCTTTTGTAGGATACTTTCCTGTACACAGCCAGCCAAGTGCTGTCGAGTCAGTCTTGTACACAAAGGCTCTTCAATAATTATGAGTAAGTGACAGTTAAACTTTAAGTCATTTGTTTCATTATTTTCCACTTTTACACATACAAATAGATCAGTGTAAGAATTATTGACCATGTAACAAAATACATAGGGGACATTCCTATCCTTAGTAAAAACTGTCAAAATTAAATTTTTCCTCCCTAGATTGTTTCTTACTAATTTGCTAAATACATATTGTGACCCTACAGTGTCCTAAGTGCTTATACTACATAGACTATGATAACGACACATGCATCACAGACACAGTCTCTTAACCTGATTTCAACTGGAGGACATTATTCAGAGTGAAAGTAGTAAGCGACAAAAGGACAAATACTGTATGACATCCCTACGATAAGAACTTCAAAATAGACTCATGCATAGGGGGTGGAAGGATGGGAAGACGGCAGGGGCAGGGAGGGTTTAGATTAGATAGTTGACAGAAATTTGGTTGGGTGAAATCGGTGACAGCACACATTAGAAAGAAGATCAATATTAAGTGGACTTCAACACAACTTAAGTACTCGTCTCATCTTAATCCAATATTGTAAGGACAGAGTAGCTGGGTCAGGGGCCGGGGACTATGCTTTCAGGGAAAACTGAGGCCAATTGGCACAACTAGCATTTTGCTAGTGAGGACTCTCTGCACCCCAAATTAGTTACTGGCGTCTGGGGTCTTAAAAGCTGCCAAGCTGCCATCTGAGGGTATAGCAAATAGTCCCAGCACAGCAGGAACGGATGATCACCAAGGACCAAAATAACATGGGGGAAAGGGAACCCAGAAGACACAGAGACCCACAGGAGTGGGTGTCTACATCGACTCATGACTGGAAGAACCAGATGGCACCCAGCCACCACCAGTGATAGCCATTATGGAGCTCATAAAATTGAGTCTCAGAGCAGCAAGAAGGAAGAGGGGTGCACCCTGAGATCTCCACTAAAACACCACAACTGATGGCCCAAAGGGTTCAGGGTTCCCATGGGAGCATGACCCCTGGCCTCAGTGCTGTGCCTGCCCATAAATCATAATGAAGGTCGACTCTTCAGACAGCAATGGATAGGACTTGTCGATGCAGAGTGACCATATCTTGTGGGCACTTTATGGTTTTTTGAATCTATAGGATATCAACCTGCTGACCTCTTACTGGAAGAAGTGGAGTGGGTGGAGAGGAGTGGACAGGGGACTGCTGGGAGGACAGGACATACATGGAGCAGAGAGGAGGATTGTGTTACCACTAGGCAGGGAGAGCAATGGAAGCTGCATATAGGTGAGCACGCAAATTTATATGGGAATGTACATTTTCATTCAATCATCATTGTCATAATAATAGTAATAAAAGATAATGTGCTTGATGACTCTGTTTCCTTTTCTGAATAAAAACTAAAAATTATGCAGTACGAAGCAGTAATAGGTAATTCTGTCAGGAGGGCCAACGAACAATTATGACTACAGTAATTCAAGCAGTTGTCAAATACCAGAAAATTTACCCAGAAATTGACTGATGACCTTGTGAAAACAAAAACAAATGAAATTTAAAGCATAAATAAGGAAAAAATGTACCACAACCTCACTATTACCCATCCACAGCTACTCCATAGTTAACTCCTTTGTTTGCAATTGTTTCCAAGTTTTTAATCATTTCTCTCACTGGCGATATTTATTTACAATGCATATTGAACTCAATTACTCAATTTTTTATCCTTTTTCTTTTTGAAGGCAAAATTTGACACCATGTTACAAAATCATTCAAGTTCGTTATCTTTGGTCCTTTAAAATCTAGGAATCTAGCCTGATAAAGACCCCTACTGTCTCAGTGGTTAAGAGCTATGGCTGCTATGACTAGTGTTTCAAATCCACAAATTACTCCTTGAAGACCCTAGGGGGTAGCTCTACTTTCTCCTGTAAGGTCACTATGAGTCAGAATCAACCTGATGGCAGTGAGTTTAGCTTCAAGTTTAGAGTGATGAAGGACAAAAGAGGTTATCCCCTAAAAAATGATATAAATATGACAGTTTGTATTTAAAAAGGCTCAGACACAGTTTTTAAAAACTCTGTGTTTGGCTGAACTGCTGGTGGTGAGCTGGTCTATCTCAAGGGCAGTCGCATTTGGAAACAGACAGATACGTTGGGTCTTACCAGTGACAGAGAAAATCCTCTGAGGCTTTGAGTTCATGCTGAGTAGTTTCCAATTAACCCATTTCAATAAATGAATGCTTTTCCCTTGTTCCTACTAGAGCTGAGCTTTTCATGTCACATTTGCTTTTCACAAGCCTCTTGTTATTTCAGTCCTTTTATAGGAGTCTTGCCTTAGCTTTCAAATCTGTCTGTATGTGTTATCTGTGCCATTATTTATATTCAAAAACAAACTGGAAATTGTTCATAATTTCAGAAATTATGAACCATGCATTATAAAATGAAGCCAATTGAATAAAATGAACAGAGAGGTAATAAACTTGGAAATCGTTTTAACACATATCAGTGTCAAGATATTGAAATCCTGGATTTATAAATTGTTCTTATATCAATAAGAAAAAACACTAACATCAAAGTAGTGACAAATAAATGAGCAAAGAATCCAAGCAGACAATTCATAGAAGGTGAAACACAAGTTGTTAACAAATAAAATCACATCCATCCTCAATAATAATCAAAGGTTGTAACAAATTGTTTCGGTCATCTGATACTGCTGTAATAGAAACACCAAAAGTGGATGGCATTAACAAAGAAAAAAGTTTTCTGTTACAGTCCAGTAGAATATAAGTCCAAATTCAAGGCATAAGCTCCAGAGGACGTCTTTCTCTGCTCACTCTGGAGGAGGGTTCTTGTTCTCAATCTGCCTCTGGACTGGGAGCTTCTGAGGCTTAGGAACCCTTGGTTGTTTCCAAAGGACGTGTTCTGTTTCTGGCACTGCTTCTTTCTTGATGTTATGAAGTCCCCAAATCTTTCTACTGTCCTTTTTCTTTTATATCTCAAGAGATTGCCTCACGGCACCATACAATCTTGCACAGTGAGTTTTGTTCCACTAATACAACTGCCACCCATCCTCCCTCATTAACATCACAGAGAAAGGGTTTACAGCACATAGGAAAATCACACAGAACCAGGAATCATGGTCTTGCCAAATGGCTACACACATTTTTGTAGGGGTATAACAACTCACGACATTCCACCTTTTGTCCCCCCTAAAATCACATCCTTGACACATGGAAAACATTCACCTCTTCATAGCAGAAGTCTTAAGTCCAAGTCCCAAATCTAAAAATTTCTCCCTAGATGTTAAATCTAGAAGACAACTCACGTGCCTCTTAGGTACAATGGTAGAACAGGAAGGCACAAATGAGACACTTCTGTTACAAAGGGGAAAAATTGCAGGGGAAGAAGGCATAAAAGTCACCAAGCCAATTAGCGAATTAGCAGAACACATTACATTAGCCTTCAGTTCCCTGAGACATTTTACACAACTGGCCATACTCCATTCCTTGAGAATGGCCATACTCCATTCCCTGAGACATTTGACTCCATTCCCTGAGACATTTTACACAACTGGCCATATTCTCCAGATTCTGACTGGAGTCCCCTTGGCCCTGAGCTACTTACAACTTCAACTTCCAGGCCCACTGGGCCAGCAACTCTGCTGCGTCAAATTTATGAGAACCATTTTTCTAGCCCAAGTGGCAGTCCCACCCTTAAAAACTCCAGATGTCATGGCCATACCTTCTGAGACTGAGGCAGCTCAGTTTCCCATGGTCTTTGTCTTCTCAGCTTCTGCTTCTGTGGCCTCTTATCATGGGCCTCAAGTTCACATATGTCTTGCAGGAGCAAGTGTTCCAAAGTCCTGGAGATCCACCAATTAAGTACCTGGAGGCACCCTGCTCTGCCAAGAATCCTCCTGCACACAGGCACTCAGTGGATCAACCCTGGTTTTGTATTTTCGATTCATTGCTACTTCTCACTATCTGCACCTTTGGCACTAACAGTTTTCCTCAGTTCCTTCTGAGTATTCCATTGATGTGAAGTTTCAAAAAAGAGCAGCAGCCTACTCTCGGTACCAAAGTCTTAGTAATCTAGTGTTGCTGTAACAGAAAGGCCACAAGTAGATGGCTTTAACAATCAGAAATTTTATTCTGTCACAGTCTGGTAGGCTACAAGTCCAAATTCAGGGCATCAGCTCCAGGGAAGATTTTTTCTGTTGCCTCTGGAGAAAGGTCCTTCTTGTGAGTTCTTCCCTGGACTGGGAGCTCTGCTCAGGGACCCTGAATTCTTTGCTAAAAAGGCTTTATGCTGCTAGGACTGCTTCCTTCATGGTGGTGTAACGTCCCTAACTCTCTGCCAGTTTCCCTTTACGTTACAACTCTAAAAGATAGCCTCAAGGCACAATACAATCTCTCACCATGAGTCCTGTCTTACCAACACAACTGCCACTTATCTTCCTTCAGTATCAAAGAGGCAGGGTATACACCATACAGGAACATCACACAATACCAAGAATCATGGCCTAGCCAAATTGCTACATTCATTTTTGAGGGAGCACTGTTCAATCTGTGACACAAATACTTGACTGTCTATTTAGCCAAGATGGGAAATGATTTTCTATACTGAAGACAACCTTAAAACTTTAGAATCTTAAAAATCACAATAATTGACTTCTCACTGGTATTCCATGTCATTCATAAGTCAGAAGAAGTCTTGCTCTGTGGTGTCAGTATGTTCAGACTGACCCCAAATGGCACAGAAATTCGCTATTTTGCCAGTCATGACTTAAAAAAAAAAAAACCAGAAATCTCTGCTGAGCTCCTCACTGGCTATTAAATACTCTTATTCACAGCCGTATGTGTCATCTTTCTACAAAACCAAAAAGCTATTTCCGTCAAGTCAATTCCAACTTATAACAACCCTACAGACAGACTTATTGGGCAAACCTGGTCAATGGTCCAGTCAAATGTGGTCCTCCAGGATTCATTAATCTTCTAAATGTGGCAAATACATATTGAGCAGCAACCATGGTTAGTGTACTGCCTTCCTCACCTCTCTTAGGCTGGGTTCTCTAGACAATCAAATTGAATAAAGTATATAAATACACAGAGAGAGATTTATATTAAGGAAACTACACACATGATTTTAGAGGATGAAATATCAAAAGTCTTTGATCAGGACAGAGGCATCTCCCGATTAACACAGGCACAGAAGTTGACAAATCCAAGGTGAGCAGGTCAGAGGGTAGGGCTCTCACTCACAGACTGTGAAAGTTGATGACTCCCAAGATGGCAGGGAAGGCTGCAAGATTTCTTCAGATTCATGTAGCTTCAGTGTCTGGTGAACCCTAGATTCATAGATTGGGGAACAGGACTGTCACTCTCAAACTGTGAAGACTGATGAATCCCAAGATCAACAGGTGATCTGCTATCTCAGATCTCAGGAACCAGAGGTAAGAAGACAAGAGATGTAGCTGCTGGATCCACAACAAGCCAACAACCTTGACAAGGTGGCAGAAGGCAGAGACATGAAGGTTGAGGAGGTATAGACCCAACACAGACCCTGCCTCCAACTGTATCACTCAGCAGATTCCATCATGTGAACAAGGCCAAAGCCAAGTGCCGTCAAGTTGGATCCGACTCATGAGTGATCACATTATGTCCTGCCAAAACAATGAGAGTCATGGCCCATCCAAGTTGACACACAATCCTAACCATCATAGCCCATCCCCTGTCTACCTGGTATCATATGCATCTCCTGAAACCATACATAATCTCTGAATAAACTTGATTACAAAGTCATACTTAGACCTAACTGTTAGAGATTTTTGGGTGGAGTGGGTTTCATTTAATGGAAGCTATGTAGAGGAAGAACCAAAGAAAGAGAAGAGGAGAAAGAAAAGGAAAGGTTTATTTGCGTCCCTGGCAGCTTTACAGAGTTCTCAGACGGCAGTCTGTAGAACCATGCACTGGCTCAGGAGTCGGGGGTTTATAAAGGGGTGCCAGCGGACCTTGTTGAGGACACCGCTGAAAACAGCACCCATGACGATGAGAACGGTGCCTGCGGCAAGTAGCCTATAGGGTTGTGGATGATTAGAGTTGCTTAATCAGCATAAGGGGGGTATTATTTCAGTGGAGCTTAGTCTATGGGAAAGAAGTGATAGCTAGTTGGGCCTAGGCAGCTAGTCTCATTTGAATGGAATTTCCAGAATAGCTGGGGGATGAAACATTTTGACTCCAGCCGGTCCGGGAACGGTTGGGGGAGGGGGCTTGGGTTTCACCCTAACACTACCATGATACATCTAATGCATGGACAACTGAAAACACACTAGCACTGCTTATATCATATATTTTATAAGAAAAGAAAAATGCCTGATATATATAAAGCAGAAATATTCATAACAATTACAGTCCTCATGTCTTCTTCAGGTCACGTGACTGTAACTGGTATTTAGAACTACCTTCTTCCACCACCCATTCTATATACTCTTTGCCCTCAGCAAGCACCCCAGCTGGTCATGGTTCTGTGCTGGAAGCAATTACCAAAACCTTCGTACTAAAGTGTCTGGGACAATGGTAGGGTTGTGGGACTCGAATTGCTGTAAATTTCCATTGACTTTAATCACAGGGCATGGCAGTACTAAGAGAAGCCCTAAGAGATCTGCATTCCAGACATACTCTTCTTTACCTCCGTTATGTAAAACAATCCTATTTCCTCTTGGTAATCTGGATCCATCACACCAGCCAGTATGATAACTGTGTTCTTTGTCTGTTGACCCAGAGGCATAAGGAGCTCAAAGTGACCTGGTAGCATTCTTAGTTTTCAGTTCAATGGATTAACTGCTGTGTTCCCAGGTGAGAGCACTTCTCTTTGGAACTAATTTCTCTAGACTTGCAGAGTATAAAGTAGTAGGGATAGGAAGCAACAACCTTGCAAGTGAGTCACTAGGCGTAATAGTGAGTGGTATCACTCTGATTTCCACCCTTGATTCCTGGACCCATGATTCCTGGCACCATCTATTTGAGACCGGTTTAGTGAATACACAGCCTTTGGGAGAACATTGCCCCAGCCATGCAAGGTATTGCCACCCAACCGGTACCATAATTCTGTCTTTAGGAGGCCAGTCTATTGTTACATAAAGCCAGCAACTTCAAGACGGTGGAAAACATTGTATGACTGATGAATTCCGTGAGTATGAGCCTACTGTCACAGTTCATTTGCTGGGAAGTGAGTGTCTTCATCAGAGGCAATGCTGTGTAGACTACAATGACAGTGGATAAGGCATTCTGTAAATCCACTGATGGCAGTTTGGGCAGAAGTATGTGGTGCAGGGAAGACAAATGTATCTGGAATAAGTATTCCAGTAAACACAAAACGCTGCCCTTTCCATGATGGAAGTGGTCCAAGGTAATCAGTTTGCCACCAGGTTGCTGGCTGGTCACTTCAAGGGATGGTGCTATATTGAGGACTCAGCGCTTGTCTATGCTGCTGGCCAGTTGCGCACTCACCAGTGGCTATAGCCAAGTCAGCCTTGGTGAATGGAAGTCCATGTTCCTGGGCCTGTACATAACCTCCATCCCTGCCTCCATGGTCATTAGCCCACTGAGCAATGACAGCAGTAACCAGGGAAAGAAGATGAGCTGTTTCCACAGAACATATCATCCACTTGATTTTTAAATTCATCCTCTGTGAGGTCATACTTTGGTGAGCATTCTCATGAGACTCAAATATCTGCACTTCTTTAGTACAGTCAGAGAGATCTATCCATGTATCATTTCCCCATAGATCTTTGTCCTCAATTTCCAGTTGTGTTCCTTCCAAATCCCTGGCCTTCCAGCCAAACCATTGGCCACAGCCCATGAATGAATATAGAGTCACACATCTAGTCATTTCTGCTTCCAGAAAAAGTGAACAACCAAGTGTACTGTCCAAAGTTCTGCCCTTTAGTAGGATTTCCCTTCCCCATTCTCTTTTAGAGAGGTACAAGAAAGGGGCTGTAGTGCTGACACTGTCCACTTTTGAGTGGTGCCTACCTATCACACAGAACTATCAGTAGTGCAGGCATGAGCTTTCTCCTCTTCAATTAGCTGGTCGTAAGGAACTTCTCATGATGCTGTAGGCCCAGACTGGGAGATGGAAGGTAATGTGACAGGAATGGAGATTGTGAGCATTTGGGCCATTGTCTCAAACAACATACTCGTGTTGTCAGATCCCGCATGGGCCTGATCTCATACGTACCATTTCTGTTTAACGATGAAGTGCTGCTGCTACATCACACTTCTTGACTCTGTGGGTCGGACAACACCCAGTTCTTCGTAATGGTCAGCTCAAAATTCATGATGACTTGGTGTCCCATGGTTAAGTGTTCAGTCTTATGAAGGCCCAGTAACAAGCCAAAAGCTTATTCAGAAAAGGAGAGTAATTGTCTACAGTGGATGGGATGTCAGGCCTTTGCTCCAAAATCCTGAGACTATCAGGAAAGCAAGATTAGGAGCAGAGAGTGTCCTTTGGACTTGGGGTTCCTGTGCCTGAGAAGCACTCAATCCAGAGGAAAATTGATGAAAAGGGTCTTCTGCCAGAACCAACAGAGAAAGCATTTCTCTAGGGTTGGTGCCCTAAATTGGGGCTTTTAGGCCTATTTTTCTGTGAAAAATAAATTTATCTTTGCTAAAGCCATCCACTTGTGGTACTTCTGTTTTACCAGCACTAGGTGACTAAGATGCTACCCACTCCCCGTGTCATCTTTGCTATATCATGGTACCTGATATTTTTAACTTACTTATTCTCTTCATGTGTGAACACGTTTCCTATGGACATCTATCCTAAGCTAATCATCAAGTGTTCTGTTAAAAAAAAAATTAGAACAAGTTAAAATAATAAAGATTTAAATAAAATCTAAATTTACAAATATACCTTACGTTATAATGCTTTTTGTGTGGCTATTCAAATATTTGTTCTTCCGATGCTGAAATTTTATGAAAAATGATTCACAATATATTGCATATTCAGCATAAAATGCAACGTTAAACATACCTTAGCAACTCTGTAGAACAGAGTAGAACTGTCCCTAGGATTTCCCAGGAGTGATTGATAGATCCATACTCTCAACCTTTTGTAGGCTGCCAAATTCTTAACCACTGCACCACCAGCACTCTGATCTAAGATTAAGAGAAAAAACAAAAAAAAACCCACTACCGTCGAGTCGAGTCCTACTCCTAGCGACTCTAGAGGTCAGAGTAGAACTGCTCCATAGAGTGTCCAAGGAGCACCCGGCAGATTTGAACTGCTGATGTTTTGGTTAGCAGACATAGCAGTCAACCCACTATACCATCAGGATTTCCAGTCTAAGATTAGGTAAGTACATTGAACAGTCAATGACACACTTTTTTTTGTTTTCTCTAAAGCTGATCTGTGTTACAATATGTGAAAAGTGTCTTTAATAGATATTATACAAATGCATATAAAGATATACATATGCACACAGACATATGTATGTCACAATTTTTAAATATAATAATAAAGTTACTTCTGTGCAATCTATATTTTATAATACAAGTCTTATAATGCAAAGCAAAACAAAATGCATAACAAAGCTTCTATACTGTTGAAGTATTTTAAGAACAACGATAAGTACATAGAATATGTATGCTTTATGATAAGCTGGGGAAAAGTATTAAGCTTTCATTCTGAAACTGATATTTGCTTCAAATGTATCCTTCTTAACCTCAGTATATTTCAAGTAAATGTTGCAAAGTTGTTTGATAATAAAATCAATTTAATAAAAATAATTAGATAATAAAACATAACTTTTATTGTGGGCAGTGAAAATAAGCAATTTGTTTTGTAAGCTTTAATTTCAAATTATTCTTGCATGCATTTGGTAGTTTTATTTTCCTGAAAACTCTATCTTAAATGACTAAATGAGTAAATAAGATGGTATAAGATATAACTTTAGTAATTATTATTGCTTTCTCTTGCTGGTAGCAAGTTTATATAAAATATGATTGTTATTTGCAGGAAATTCTTAGCTTCTTGATAAAAAAAAAGATTTCCAAATAATTTTGTAGGTGATTTTAATGAGGCTTAGAATAACTTTGTACAAAAAAAATTGAAGAGGAATAAAATGTTTCTGTATGGAATCATTGAAATATGAAATGTATAAATTTTCAATCTATTGTACAAATGCACATTTAGTTTCTCCTATGGATCCGACTCGACGGCACTCGGCTATATATTGTGGAAATCTTGGTGGCACAGTGGTTTCATGCTATGGCTGGTAACCAAAAGGTCAGCAGTTGAAATCCACAAGGCAATCTTTGGAAATCCTATAGGGCAGTTATAGCCTATCCTATAGGGTCACTATGAGTCAGAATCAATTCGACAGTGATGAGTTTTATATGCAATGTCTACCACCCATCTGCTGGTGTTAATCCTACTATGGTGGCTTGTGTGTCTCTATGATGATGGAAGCTATGTGAGTAGGGTCATTCCGTTTTCAGACTAAGACTAGAAGAAAAGTCCTGGTAGTCTACTTCTGAAAATTAAAAAACAAGCTCTTTGACACTGAGTTGATTCCAACTCACAACAACCCTATGGGACAGAGCAAAACTGCCCCCATAGGGTTCCCAAGGATTTGCTGGTGGATTCAAATTTGGTAACCTTTGGTTAGCAGTTGAGCTCTTACCCACTAGGCCACCAGGGATCCATGATTGTGTTTCTTTTCCAAGGAGTGATTAGTACATTCAAACCATCAGTCTTTCAGTTACTGGCCAGACTCTTAACTACTGATCCACAAAGAAACCCAATAGAAGACTGTCTGATGTATCACTGGAAGATAACTCCAATAGGTTGGAAGACACTCAAAATACATGGTAACCACAACAAAGGACTCAGACAAACTAAGAATTTTTAAGATGGCATAGGATTACAAACATTTTGTTCTGTTATATATGAAGTCACCATGAATCAAAACTATCTCACTAGAAATAACAACTAATAGCAACATATGTCAAATACTAAACCAAGCAGTAGGGCTTTAGGCAAATATGAAAGACAGCCTGCAAAATGCATGTAAAATATATGAGATCAGACAATTTCATGAACTTATCCTAGAAAAAGTGCTGATACTTCACTGCTGAATATCACTACTGTCACCTTCAAAGTACTCCCCTTGGGAAGCTATGCACCAGCACCAGTGCCTAGTCCACCCTTCAAAACAATTTTAGACCTCTTTTTTTGGAATGGTCATCAGAGCCGCCGTCCTATTACCCTTGATGTCCTGAATGTCACCAAAATGTCTTCCTTTCAGTACTTCCCCTATCTTCAGGTAAAGAAAAAGGTCACGGGGGGCCAGATCAAGTGAGTAAGGAGTGTGTTCCAATACTTGTTTATTGGCTAAAAACTTCCTCACAGACAACTATACAATTAAGTTCACGAACTTGCCACCATACCACTGTGCACAGCAGCCATTCCCAAAAGAGTTCCAAAATTGCTTTGAAGGATGGACTAGGTGCTGGACTCAATGCACAGCTCCCCAAGGGGAATACTTCAAAGGTGATGGTGGTGATATTCAGTGATGACGTGTGCAGCACTTAGAAGAAGTAAGTTCACCAACTTAAGTGTCAGGCTTCATATTCCCCAAACAGGTATCTGAATCCAGGTCTCTAGGATAGATGTGTGATATATCTATTTAAGCATTCCTTCAGGAGTTCAGCCCAAGCCAAAATCCTAAGTGTGAACTTTCAGGCCCAACCTCGTGGAATTACAGTGATTTTCCTTGGGGGCCCTCAAGGGGGAAATCTGCCCTCCGCACACCAGACTGGGTGCATGTCCACTACGTTGCAATGTCTGGTGGCAGCTGCAGTCAAGCGCTGACCCTGTCTCTTTGGCTTCCCACGACCACACACATACATAAGCTCCTTCCTACCTAGGCACCTCCATTCAGAAACCTTCTTACCGGGGGCCTAATCTGCAGAAGCTTTATTTATTTATTTATTTGTTTATGCATTCCTTTTATTTATTTATTCATTTGTTTCTTTTCCAGCATCTCTGCTAAAACTGCCTTATCCTGGACTTGAAGCCACTTTTTTCCACTGCACAATCTTTCTGCATTCCCAGTTCTTCCCGTGGGAACCCTGACGGTGTGGTCGTTAAGAGCCAACCAGAAGGTCAGCAGTGAGAAGCCACCTCCCGCTTTTGGAAACACTATGGGAAGTTCTACTCTCTCCTTTAGGGTCGCTATGAGTCAGGATGAACTCTACGGCAACAGATTGCTAGTTAGTCCTTCCCCCTCTGCCTGTCCCAGGGTGGCAGGTCTGTATAAAACAACAGGAGCCTTTTGTTTGGGGTTCACTGCTGAGACGCCGCTGATTCGCCCTGATCCACACAGATAAAATGGAGACTGAGGGAGCTGCTAACTTTCTCTTGGCCTCTTGTTTATATTATCACGATAATTGCACCAAGTCTTGACTATTATCTGCAGTTTGACTAACCGCTCTAACTGATCACCTCTACACCAGGCATTATCACAGGGATCTCTTAGCTCGTGACGTTATTTTATTTTTTCTTTTTAAGAAAGAGAACTATAATTTTCAAGAGAACGAATCATTGTGTGTTAAATACATATTTGATATGTATATGTACATATGTATACTATGTATCTATCTGTGTGTCCATCTGTTTATCCACCCACCTGTCTATTTATAGTTTTGTTAGCTGAAAATCTCTGTGCCTGCAAAGATATGATCAACTTGGCTCCGATCCTAACTCCAAGAGTTCTAATAATCCAAAGCCATCCCCACGTTTGGAAGCTGTTACTCTTTAATTTCCTAACTTTCCTGTGCCTTCATGAACCTCCAGTCTTGCCAATAACTTACTATTTATTCATGCCCACATATATTTCATAAGCTAAGATTTGTTGGTTTTAATACTTCACCTGAAATTAAAAAGAATGCAAGATGGTATCAGGGAATAAATGATCTTGTTATACCTGTCACCTACTCCAGCATTTATTTTCCTGTGTCACACCCTTCCATCTTCCGTGAAAACCATCTCTTCTTTACATATGCCAAACTATACACCTTTGGTACCAGCCACCTGTAATGTTCAGCAGGAATCAGCTCCCAAAGCAAGCTCATTAAGCCAATTTCTTGAGAGCTGGCTGTTTCCTTAAGGAAAATCTTTATGTTAGCTGTAGCAATAAACTCTTCTCAACCTCATTCAAGCTGGAGATACAAAGACTGAATGAGAAGTAGGCACTTTCAAGGGAGAAAAATGTTACGACAAAAAGTAATTATTATTTCATTACAAATTGACACTTCTCATGGGTAAGATCATATGTCCTTATAGCAATACCCACACTTTATAGAATTATCAAAAATAATAGCTAACCTTACTTTGAGCTTTCATGTTCCTTTTCTCTTCTTCCCCACCTCAGTTAGTGGCAACACCGTGCACTCAACCGCTGAACCAAGTAGACATCCATATTGTCTCCTTCTCCCTCACACTACATACCATCATACCTCATACCATCAGTATGTATCTTCCACATGACAACTCCTAAAGGTCACCATGGTGAACATTCTTGCACAGTGCACACTTATCTCACACCTTGGCTGTGACAATAGCATTCAAGCTGGTAGCCAGAGATATATCTTTCCAATACAGCTCATATTGGTTTATCTTCTAGTAGTTTCTTATTGTGAGTAGAATAAAACATAACTCCTCAATGGCTCACAGAAAGTCTGGCATTCCTTCTGCTTCATTATCTCAGCTCATGTCTTACAATTCTTCCCTGGTTTACTATGTCTGAGTCATCTGTCAAATGCATTGGCTTGGGTTTAGCTTGAGGGTCTTTGCAGTGGCATTCCTTCTACCTGAAACGTTATTGCTCTTATCCTGAAATCATGGACTCAACACAGATGTCATGTCCCCGAGATTTTTTAATTTAACATACTCTTATCCTTCCCTATTAATGTTTTATGCTCTTCAGAGGAATTTTTGTTAAGTAAGATTCTGGTTTTTTTTTTATTTGTTTAGTAACTTCTCTGGCTAGATTATAAGGTTTACAAGACCGGAGGCTTTTCTCTCTGGTGACATCTCAACAGTATCTGGCATGTAATAAATACATAATAGATATTTGTTACATAAAAAAAATGAACAAATAGGCATGGATAAGTTATAAGGCATTAATTATTCAAACAGGAAATGGTCAAATCCAAAGAAGCACTGATACATTTAAGAGAAGAAAAGAAATTAAGAGATCAGTTACAGGATTTGACAAAATATTATCGAAAGCTACCATCAGTCATACTGATTCAACTTTCCAACTCTGCTTGTAGTTCAGTCATTTATTCTCTTTATTCTTTTTGTTATCTCTAGCGATGTGTATAGTATTGATACATAGAATATCTTAAGTGTTTTTGTCTGAGAAAGAGGTTACTAATGTTTTGGATAAATCAAGTATTTCTGGTAGGTAAATGTAGGGAAAATTTACTTACAGCAATCATCCAAATAAAGTCTGAAATTATAAGAAACCAAACAAACCACAGCCAGTGCCATCTAGTCAATTCCAACTCATAGCAACCCTATAGGACAGAGTAGAACTGCTCCATAGAGTTTCCAAGGAGTGTCTAGCAGATTCAAACTGCTGCCTATTGGTTAGCAGGCATAGTACTTAAATACTACACCACCAAGGTTTCTGAAATTACAAGAAAAAACAGTAGTTTCAGTAACATATCCGGGAGCATTTATTCAAAGAATTGTTGTTGTCATTCAATAGCTGGGACTCAGCTAAATTTAGCTTTATTAGTGGAGACACATCAAAGAATGGTTCATTTAAACCAAGCTAACACATACGGATTCATACTCTTTTTATAAGGAGAATATATTCTTTTTACAAAGAATATTTGTATTAATTTTAGTCTATTAATTTTAGTCCTATAAAAGATCAGGGTGTGTTTTGTGTCAACTTGAATGAGATAGGCAATGAATGATTATCAGTTTCCTAAAATAAAGTTTACTTGTTTGTTGTTGGGTGCCATCAAATCAGTTCCTTAAGTTTACTTAGAGATTGTAAAATAAAGATCAATATTGATTTATGAGGAGGCTTGACAAAAGGAATTCTCAGTAAGCATGTATACTCAATGGACCATCAATAACTGCGGCCTTCTTGCTTCATTTATCCTGATCTCATCCTAAGAGTCTAAAACTAAATATTAGGTGCTTAGAGAAAGGTAAACAACATATTATTCTAATAAATCTCTTCACAGATCTCATTTTTAAAACTTAAAAGATCTACTTGCTATTTAGATTTCACCTCAAGTGTATTTACATTTGGGATGCATCTCTAATCAATTTTCTCCAAGAATATATTTTTAGACTTCTGACAAAATGTCTGTTCCCTACACTTAGTACAACTTAACATGAAAGTGACAAGGATATATATGTGCGTGTTGGCTATACATATATGCATATACATATATAAAAATACTAAACTTTCTTAATCAAAAAGGATTCCTTCTAGATTAATATATTCAGTTGAATCCAAATTGTTTTAAGGAATTGTAAATTAATAGTGATTGCAATTGTACTATTTTTGTTATATACTGCTGTCTCATAATAATATAAAATTGCTTCAATTTTTATTCAGTTTTAGTAAGAAATGTCTATATATGTAAATACAATAGTATTGCATAATATTCTGCTTATAAACAATTGTGAAAACTATTAAAAATATGAGAAAGTGTTTATAAACTAACATACAAAATGTAGACTTAGTAATTACATGTACATTGATGGTTATGATATAAATATTTCACATATGGATAAATGGATAAAAACTGAAATAAATTTAAATAAAGCCTTTTCATTAGATAGGTGACATTTTTAATATTTTAATTTAACAATAAATTGTTTAACAAAAATTGAGTACTATATTAATAAGAAGGTTTTTTAGAAAATATCGTTAGAGAAATGAATTTGTTTGAAATCTCAAATGAAATATATGATCTTGAAAAATAACATAATAAAAAACATTCAATAAAAGAAAATCATGCCCTTTATCAGTGAGTCAGTTCTGGCTCTCAGTAATACTATATGAAGGAGTAGAACTGCCCCAAAGGGTTTCTAAGAAATCCCTAGTGGATTCGAACTGTGGACCTTTTAGTTAGCAGCTGTAGCTCTACTTTGCAAGTTAGTGGTAAAAACGTAAGACCACAGTTTGAACTAGGAACTTGGAAAATAAAACTGAAGGTAATACATCATGAGAAAATTGAAAAGCATACAAATACAGTTATGAAATTTATAGGCAATAGGGAAAATGGAAGGAACGTCTAAAGATGATGGAGTAAAACAGTAATCTCAAATGAAAGCACCTGTTATGGTAGTTGCCTAGTCAGCATATTGTTTGTCTCCTCTTTGTCTGGAATGACAAAAAGCGAGGGAAAACAAAGTACATTGTCAACTTCAGTTTTACTGCTTGGATAACTCAGTGGATTCTGTTTCTATCACTCATGTACATAACGTGAAAGAAAAAGCTTGTTTTCTGGGGAAGTAATGAATTCCATTTTGGGTCCTGTATACTAGATGGCGTACTAGAAGACACCTGATTTGATTAGTAAGATACGCAGAGGTACGGTAGGAAGGAAACAAGTCCTAGCTCCAGATAACCCAGTGCTAGCAAATTGATCTCAACTCATAGTGACCGCGTACAACAGACTAGAACTGGCCGATAGGATTTCAAAAGCTGTGTTCTTTATAGAACTTGTCACATCTTTCTCCTGTGAAGTGGCTGGTGGGTTTGAACCACCAATCTTTTGTTTATCAGCTGAGTATTAACCACTGAGCCACTAGGACTCCTGTAACTACAGAGAAACCTGAGTAACAATCTGAATACACAGAGATGAGAGTGCGTAGGGAAGTAAGATGTTTCCTGTCCTGCTACTCAAAGTATGGTACTTTGAATAACAGCATTTGCTTTGCCTGAGAATGCATCAGAAAAGCACAATGTTGGACCCAATCCTGATTCCATGAGCCAGAATCTACATTTTTTAAAGAAAATCCAGCAGTGATTTACCTGCATCTTAAAATTTGAGAATTATCAGTCTAGAGAATAGCATGAGAAATGAGGACTGTAGCTCAGAAAATGTAAATTCTAAGAGAAGGATGAAAGAAATCATAAATATTGATTTAAAATATTAGGAAGAACTTAAAGAAACAGAGAATCTGCTAGTGTGGTGTGATGATAACTTTTCTATGGTCTTTCCTACCATGCTCTGGCAGCCTATACAAAGAAGATGCTTATGGCTCACCAAGACAATTGGCAGCTTGCTAATAGAGCAAATAAGGTTTAAGGAACACCTTTTAGGGTTACAACTACGCAAATAAGGTATATGGGATGCTAGTGAGGGGATTGGTCAGTTTTCTACCCCTCTGGGCTTAAAATGAGCCATTTCAGAGGCAGAAAGGGAGGTGGGACCTCACTACCACCAAGAAGAAAAGATGGGAGTGGACCATGACTTATGGACCTGGTGTCCCTGCACTGAGAACTTCCTAGACCCAGGTAACAGAGAAAGAGAGAGAGAGATACATAATACCAGAGATGGCACAAGATGACAAGTAGTAACAAAAGAACGGCACCAGCAGCAGTGGCAAAAGAACCAGGAAACTAGCAGGAGATTATGTCACGGGCTTTCTGGCTGGAACACAGAACAAGAAATCTGATCACTTTCAGGTAAGAGGTTTCCTAGTGGAGTGATGTCACTTCAGGCACTTGTCAGCAGAGCCAAGCTTGCCAAAGCTCAGAGCTAGAGAGCTGAACATCTTCAACCAAGGCTTACTGGAAGTGTGGAATACCTCTGAGCAGTTATCAGTGGAGGTAAAGAGCTTGTTGACACTTTTATGAGCAGGATAGTGGTGAAGCCAAAAGAGCAAGAAGACGAGGGTCAGAGAGAGACCTGCCTGTGGGCACGGCAGAGAAAGAGCTGACCTGAGTCATTTCTTGTCCTGAACTGTTAACTTGTTACTTTCTTAACAACTGACATAATCTTAAATATTCTCTATGAGTTCTGTGTCACCACTGCATTGAATTATTGAACACAGCAGAGAAGTATGCCATGGCAAGGATGGTTGTGTCAGAATTGTTTAAAAAAAAAGTTGGAACAAGGAGGTATGTCTGACCTCCACCTCATAGAAATCAGCCTTGGGGTATTGATCTTGAGTCTCTTTCCACTTTGTGAAGTTAAAGCAGATCAGTCAAACATGTCATACCATTTTTACACATGGCATAAAAGGAAGTAAAAGGCGAGTTTTGTGGAAAGACCAACAATGTCCCATGCTTAAGAGAAGATAACTAAAATAAATACTGACATAAACCCAACAAATGTGACTATTATGCAGTAATTACTGACAGTTATGGAGGAAATTACATTAAAACAATATTCCTATGGTTTAATAAGTTGAATTACTTCTTAAGGAATTTAACATAACACAGAGAATAAATCAAAATGTTGTCAAGGAAGAAGAAAAACACTTACACAGAGACACAGTTGGTGATACTGTTTCGTAATGGGAAAATTTTGCAAGTAAACAGAAAGAAGTCAGAAGAGTAACAACTGCTAGAGCAAAGTTATTGCAGGGTAATGGGAGGGTAGACATAAGACCTCAGATAAACTGCTATCATCAGATGTAAGACCCTGCATCTTCTGAGACGGAGGTGAGGGGTCCAATGAAAAATACAAAATGTACGTATTTAGAAATGCAGATAATTTGAAACTTTCCAACAAAAATATTTTTCTTTTTTTCTAGAAAAGAGTTGTTATGGTTAGGTGCTGTCAGGTCAAATTCCACTCATAGTGATCCCATGTGGCAAAGTAGAACCTCCCCATGGATTTCTCAGTTTGTAATATTTATGGAAGCAGATCATCAGGTCTTTCAACCATGAAACTACTATGTGAGTTTGAACCAGCCAGCTCAACACACGGAAGGCAAGTTCAGTATAACTCAGAAATTTTATTCTAGAGTGTCCAGTAAGATCTGTAGCATTAGCAATGGGGCCCAGAGAGTCTAGAATTGGAATACAACAGAGTTGGTATGGTGCATACATGTGAGGGTGTCTGTGTAAGCTCTGCCATTCTAGAGATAGTAGTAGTGTTGGTACAATTGATTACAGAGATCAAGCTGGATAGCAATTTTTGAGCTAATGGAATGGAAAAAACAAGGATTATTGTTAGACCAGTGACCCTGCCGTGGGGGCCAAGGTAGTCAGAAGGTAAGGGGTTACTAAAGAAATAGTTACTAAGGAAATTTAAAAATGAAGAAGTAAAAGAAAGGAGGACAGAATCATGTTCAGCTTATGTCAAGGCTCATTTATCCTAATATGTGAGGGTAACAGACACGAAGGAGAAAGATTATCTGCCATGCACACCACTTTGTTCCATTCCTTTACCTAAAGTAACCTTTACTAATTGATCATAGTTCATTTTATACTCAGCCCTGACAAAACTCTGGAATCTTTCTCCACTTAGTGAGCGATGCAGGCAATAATTTGTCAACTAAAAGTAACTCTAAAACAAAGGGAAATTCACTTGCTGTTGATACTTTTATCTTTAAGAAAGGATAAAGTAATACCAAAGAGTTCTGATAGATTGCCAGTGTGTACATTTATACTATTTGAAGAATTCTTCATTTAGCATCCCTGATACATACATGTGTATATATGTATATATATACATATATACATATGTATATATATGTGTATATATATGTATATATGTATATATATGTATGTATATGTATGTATATATATGTATATATTGGCGATACATATATATACATGTGTATATATGTATATATATACATATATATGTATATATACATATGTATATATGTATATATACATATATACACATATATATATCAGGGATGCTAAATGAAGAATTCTTCAAATATATATACAAATATATACATATGTATATATATACATATATATGTATATATGTATATATATATGTTGTTAAGTTCTTATTTATAAAAAAGGTCTTAGATTAATTTAATCTCATACATTTTTTCTAATTTGGGCTTTCTTAGTAAAATACGTATGAAATATAACAAACAACATCAAATTCCCTAATAAAAAAAGTAAAAGAAATAGTTACAGATAAAAAGAAACCTGCTTTGTAGAAAGAAAACAAAATTATTAGTCTTAAGAAAAAAAAGAAGGAGAGGCAGAGCCGAGGTGGTAGACCAATACTTCTTGTGACCCCTCTTAACAACAAAGACCAAAAGAACAGATGAATCTAGTACATATGACATCCAAGGAGCCCTAAACATCAAAGGGAAAGGTAAAAAAATTGGATTGTACAATGGAGAGGAAGGAGTAGTGACAGAAGTACCTGAGTTTCCAAAGACTTGGCCTCAGTCACCACATGATGGGCCAAGTGGAGGAGGTTGGATGAGCATCTTCCTCACCAGGGGTGATTGATTGGAGAATTCAGTGACAGGCACCACCAAATTGTCAAAAGCTATCTTGGTGAGTAACCTACCGTGTAAGAAGCTGAATCTTTCCTTTGAAGCAAGCCTATCTCCCTTTTTCCAGTGGTTCCCCCCACCCCTCATCACTGTGCCCAGTGCTAGAGTCTGGCCCATTAACTGGGCTGGAACTAGGACTCCTCAAGCCCACTCTGAGCCATTCTCTGAGACCCAAGGGGTGAGCAAATTAGCAAAAGAGGGGAAACAAAACAAAAAAAAAAATTGCTGGCTTCCCTAAGCCAGAAATGGTTCCTTCACCTTGATTCAGACATAAGGAGATATGCCATCCTCACAGACACTCAGGGACAGCTGTTAGCCACCTGCCTTTCTTAGCAGCTACAACCAGACACTGGTGCCTATACCAATCACCCCTGCCCATTTAGGACACTAAGAGAGAGCCTACACCATATACTTGGAGACAGACTACCTGGACACCTGAGCTGAATCCACTTAAGAAAAGTAAACTATTTGTATATTTCACAACAAGAAGATAGAACACAGTAGGCAAACAGAAAATAAACACAATTTACTCACGGCTCAGAAATAGCAATCCATATCAAAGCACTTAAAGAAGTAGACCACAATTTCTTCAGAAAGCTCCCCAAACAAAGAATCAGATTTTCTAGAGTAAGAGAACTTCCTGGAACAATCAGAGGAAAAATACAAAGGGTTAATATTTAGAACTCTTCAAGAGATCAGGAAAATGAGATAAAAACAGTACAGCATAATGACAAATTGAATAGGGTGCAAGAAAGTACACAGAGACAGGAATTAGGAATTCAGAAAATTAATAATAAAATTACAGAATTAAACAACTTGATAGAAAGTCAACAATAGAACTGAAGCAATGGAAAGCCAAATTGGTGAGACTGAAGATAAATTACATGGCATCAACATATCTGAGGAAAAGTTAGATTACAAAAATTAAAATACACTAAAAATTACATGGAACTCTAAGAAGAGGAACAACCTATGAATCACTGAAGTAGAAACTACAGAGAGAATTGTAGATTTGTTGACAGAAAACTTCCCTGATACCATGAAAGATGAAAAGATATCTATCCAAGACACTCATCAAACTGCATACAAGGTAGATCCCAAAAGAAAGACACTAGTGTGGCTTGGTCCCAAACCACCTGAAGCAAAGCCACCTTAAGCAAAGGAGAATGAAGAACAGAAAAGATGTGAAGACAATCAAAGCCTAGAAGATGGAAAGTATCAGATGATCAAAAGAGACCAGTGGCCACCATCAAACTTGCCAAAAGTAAAGATAAGAAGACACTTTTAAAAGTGGCTAGGGGTAAACAAAAAATAACAAAGAAGAATTAATAAGACTAAGTACAGGTTACTCAGAAGAAACCATGAAGGCAAGAAAGCAATGGGATGACATATACAAAGCTCTGAAGGAAAATAATTGCCAGCCAAGAATTATGTATCCACCAAAAGTGTCTCTCGGGTATGATGATAAAATTAGGACATTTCTAGATATACAGAAATTTAGGAATTTTGCAGAAACCAAATCAAAACTATGAGAAATACTAAAAAGAATCCTGTGATTAGGAAATTAATAACAACAGGTAACAACCCAAGACTAGAACACAGAACAGAGCAACTGTGTATCAACCCAATTAGCTGAATCACAAAAATAAATCACAGGTGAACACCGAAAACAGGGAAATAGAGATATCATTGTGTAAACATTATGACAGAAAAGAAGGACTCAATAGTAAATACAATCATAGATCTTTCATATGGAGAGGAAGTCAAGGCACTATAAAGAAATTAAAGACAGATTTAAATCTAGAAAAATGGGGGTAAATAATAAGATAACCACAAATGAAACTATGAATCCTACACATCAAAATAATAAACAAGAAAAATATGAAGTCTGAGCAAATACAGAACCATCAACACTGAAAAAGATGAAAACACATAAAGAAAAAAGACAGCACAGAAACTTAGAAGGAACAACATACACAAAAAGACTGCAGTGATGTAGAATAGTAATGATCTTAGGAAATACCTCAAAACAGATTCTTTTGGAAGATATTATGCTGAGTGAAATTATTCAGTTGGAAAGACATATAATATATGAGACCACTATTATAAGAGCTTAACAAAGGTTTAAACACAGAAAACAATCTTTGATGGTTACAAGGATGGGTAGGGAGAGGGACATTCACATATTAGATAAATAACCATCCACTGCTGTTGAGACGATTCCATCTCATAACAACCCTACAAGCACAGTAGAACTGCCTCATAGCTTCCAACGAGTGCCTGAAGGTTTTGAACTGCCAATCTCCTGGTTAGCAGCAGTAGCACTTACCACTATGCCACTAGGGTTTCCATTAGATAAACAGTAGACAGGAATTGGGTTAGGGGAAGACGACAATAGCACACAGCAGAAAAGAGGTTAGTACAACTGCCCTACTCCAAAAGCTAAAAGATTTTCTAAATACAATTATAGAGTAGCAGGGACAGGTGTCTGAGGACCATGGTTTCAGGATACATTTAGGCTAATTGGTATAACTAATTCTTTAAAAAAAATATTCTGCAACCCACTTTGGTGAGTTCCATCTAGGGTCTTAAAAGCTAGCAAGCAGCCATCTAACTAGCATCAACTGGTGCCAGTCCATCTGGACCCTAGGAGAATGAAAGACATCAGACATGTGAGGAAACTATGAGTCTAGCAGACATCAACTGCCACATGATCCAGAGACTACATCAGCATGAGATCAGAAGAATCAGATGGTGCCTGGCTACCATCAATGACTGCCCTGAAAGGGAACACAGTTTAAAGTCTCTGATGTAGCAGAAGAAAAATGGGTGTACAGAAATAGAACTCTATTAGAACACCCACACTTAATGGTTCATCAGATTGGAGGGCCACCTGAGGACATGGCCTCCAGACTCTGTTAGCCCAGACCTGAAACCAGCACCAAAACCAGCTCGTAAGACAAAGATTAGACTTGACTATAAGACCTGTGATACTGGCTAAGAATGTACTTCTTGGTTTAAATATATACATGAGACTATCTGAGCGACTTCTGTCCAGAGGCAAGATGAGAGGATTGAGGGAGACAGGAGTTGTTCAAATGGATATGGGAAGCACAGGTTGGAAAAGAGGAGTGGGCTGTCAGTGGGAGAAGCAGTTAGAGTTCTATAGCGGTGTTTGTGCGGGTTTTATATAGCAAATTGATCTGGATTATACACTTCCACTTAAAGCACAATAAAAAATTTTTTAAAAAAGTAAGAACAATATCTTGGCTACCAGGTACCCAATATATTTATATATGAGGACTAGGAAAAGATGCTGGAATAATGAGTTGTTGTGAAAAATATTCGATATACATTTTAAATCATCTGCAAAAATCAAACTAGGACAGAAGGGCCAGTGTTTTATTCCTTATACAGAGAGACAAGAAGTGTAGTTCTGGATGCAATTTTATTCCTGAATCATTTTAATAAAATAAGAAAAAGATACTGAATTTATTATTACATTTAAATGGAACCTGTGCTACATCTAGCAAAGATATATATACATATATACAAATAAGACATAGAAACTGGCTCACCAGAGGGAGAGAGAGAAGTAGAACTCATATTTTTCTGGTAAGTAAACTTTCCCTAATCCCTAAATAACATTTATCACCAGAAGCAATAGAAAAACTTTTGGACAGCATGACACAAGTGCTATAAATTTGCTAAAATCCCAAGGAAAATTTTCTCTAAATCATTCTACCTGAGAAAATTTCTACTT
Organism: Heterohyrax brucei; assembly: GCA_028571685.1. NCBI lineage: Eukaryota > Metazoa > Chordata > Mammalia > Hyracoidea > Procaviidae > Heterohyrax > Heterohyrax brucei. The sequence goes on from CM053155.1 coordinate 49,267,743, forward strand.
AATGGTATATATTTATGAGACAATCAGTTGCTAAGAAACAGAACAAAGACAGAGAAATCAATGATAGAAAAACTATGACATCCCATTCTCACAATTTCAGGTGAAAATTAAGATTTCATTGAACTTTTTACAGCTTTAACTTTATATATAAGAGTGAAGATATTCGGTGCAAAATATTCATAATATTCCATAGTATTTATATCACAATTGGGAACTGTACTTCATTTCACTATGTATATTATTGGCATTATAGTCTGGTTTTATTTGGAATACGTTTCATTTTACAGTTTTTCCCAAAATTACTTTGACATTTTCTGTGTCATTTGGCTTTACAAACTGTTTACAATTGGATTCATTCTTGTCCAGTCTACAAATTATTTCATTCACTATTAATTTTAATAGCTATTTCCTTAACAAAAAGAGTACTGCTTAGGTGGCAGCCACTGCTCTTGAAGCTGGGAAGATAGCCATGAACAAAACCAAGTTCAGTTTCTAGTGGGATGAAGCTGACCATAAACATATAACACATCTGCAGTATTTAGAGTACTGCTAAGTTCTATGAAGAAAAATAAAGCAGAGTGGAGGAAGAAAAAAAAAAGTGCATTTCAGATAGAAAGGCATTTAAACAGAATCTTAAAGCAAGCAAAACCAAAAACCAAACCCACTGCCATCAAGTTAGGTCTGGCTCACAGTGACTCTGTTAAGTCAGAGTAGAACTGCACATTTGATCATTGTGGCATATTTCTCCCTCCTGTCTTGCTGTGAAACATTTCTAATCTGCTTGCCTAGAGGTTCCCTAAGCCTCTTTATGCCAAATCTTTCACTATTAATCTAAGAAACTATGGATGTGGGGTCAGGTTATTTTTGACTCTTGGAGCATCTGAAATGTCTCTTTCCAACAACCTGCACACTAGATATAAATCAATAGACTAAAAGTCTTTGCTTTCCAAATTATCAGGATTTTTGTTTCAGTTTTTATGTCTTCCACTTTAGTTGTTCAAAATGTGAGACGTTGGGAAGCTTATGCAATTTCTTCTTTGACGACATTATTCTGAAATTTCAGAAAGATTTTACTTGGTAGCTTCTATTTTTCCTCTCTTGTGCTATATACTGTGCCTTATTCTGACATCTCATACATTCAGTTCTGGGGAATTTTCCCAAGAACTTTCAGAGATGATTTTTCTCAACTCCATCTGCCCTTTAAGTTCGTAGTGAAACTCATACAACTTAGATATTGGACAGCTTCAACAAATTTTCTAATTTTCTTTGGTTTCCTATTTTGCATCCCATTGTTGTTTTGCTTTACTTTCTGAGGAATATCTTCACTTTTACTTTCCAAATATCTTAATGGATTTTTCTTTCTACTTCCTTCTGGCAATTTTCAAAACCTATTTTTTGTTGCAACCTAAGTGCTCAAAGAAGCACCAGATAATTGCGTAGCACTACATTTATTATGAATAGATAGGATTCAAATTGGAAAGTATCAGACTGAAAGCATTGGAAGGTGCTTTAAAAAGAGGACAGAACTCCACTAAAATACCGCAATTGATGGTCAGAAGGCCTGAGGGTTCCCCTGGGAGAATGGCCCCCAGACCCGATGCTCCCCCTGATCGTAAATCATTGCTGAGGTCAACTCCTCGGATGGGAATGGTTTGGACTCAGCAACACAGAGCGACCATATAGTGTGTGCACTTTATGGCTCTATGCGTCTATAGGAAGTTGTCCTATTGGCCTCTTACTGGAGAGGGTGGAGAAGAGGTGACAGGGGATTTTTAGGAGGTTATGACCTGTAAGAAACAAAGGTTTTGATAGAGAATCAACACATTAGTAGAGGAACTAGAAATGTAACCAATTTTCACAGATCTTGAAAACAACTCTCTTAATTTTACTGCTGGAAATCTACTCTTCCCCATGTCCAGACAAAACTAGTGCTGCTAATTCCTGAGGAACTTGAGAACTCTGTAGGATAGATCAAGCTGCTTCTTAGCGTCTCCTCATTGTTTTTGTGTGGTTCATTTTATGCCCAGCTCGTAAGGCAACATTCCCTAATGCGCCTGCCAGCTGGTGACTAAATTTTTCCAAACTTTACTGATGCTCTTTTTTCACTTGTCTTTGTGTACTTCCGGTTTTACTTACATTTATTTATTTTTAATTGCCTTTTCTGTAGTTTCAAACTCAAGGCTTTGGAAACGGAGAAAAGTACTAGGCCGAGATTGACATTTTTAAACTAAAACTTTTCTATACTTTTTACTCCTACAGGTAGTTAAACTTATGTACACCCAAAATTTTTTGTTAAAATTGTAAGATAAAAATAAAACTGAACTCTTGTGCTGCTTGTATCTTACTTCCTTACACATTGCCTTAATAACTCATTTTGGTGAATATTAATAGTAAATAATATATGAGGTTTGAGCTGAGAATTATTACATTAATATGCTCATTTAGCTTTATAAACAAAATTGCACACTAAATATTTGGATATTTCATTTTAACTGATTCTTTTTATTTCATTACTAGACTTTTACAATGAGGTATGCTCATTTTAACTTAATTTCACCTGTCAGCTGGTATGAGCATATCTTACAACTTTTTCATTGAAATTTACATAAGTTGAATATTTCTTACTTCTATGTTCATATGTAAAAGACAGCTTGGCTCAATATAAAATAATTATAACTATTTTCCCATATAACTCATCAGATCTTTCTGTATCACCTACTCATCAATAGCTCTGGTAGTAGCATAATTTGGAGCCATCTAGATTTTCTGATATATTTATTTCTAGACATAATGCCCTATCTTCATTTCAATTTTGGATATTGCTGTGAGTTTTTCTTCTTTTTCAGGACTTGATGGACATTATTGCCCTCTCCAAGGCAATCTGAGCTCTGGACAGAGATCTTTTCTCATTGTAACAAAATGGTTTTTGAAAGTTTAGGAATGGATTGAGTTGATGAAAATTATGAAAGACATTCTTAATTTCTTAAATAAATAGTTAAAAATTCTTTAATGATTGCATCAGTGTTCATTCTTAGGATGTTGGTAATTTAGCCTTTAACTTTTAACTGCAATTTGTCTGCTATCTCCAAAGGCTATGACTTGGGTTATATTATTATGAGTAATTATCCCTGCTCTGGAATCTTAAATTCTAAATACAGTTATCTCTAAATTTTTTCTCAAAAAAGTCTAGTATATTTACCCCTCTTCCTCCTTCTTTTCTTTTTTTAACTGCATCTGGATGCTTAGTTCCAAAAGCTATCTGTCTCTCTTTCTTCCTTTCCTGCTTTTGTTTAAAGATTCGTAGGTGTTAACTGAAAGGCTGACAGTTCAAGCCCACTCAGCAGCTCTGTGGAACAAAGATTTGTGCTTCCGTAAAGACTACAACCAAGAAAACACAATGCAACACTTCGGTCAATGCGTTTGGAATTGACTTGATGACATAACCACACACATAGACATACCCACAGAGCTCGTATTCATTCTCTACCCAAACTGGGCATCAGGGACTTAATTTGTGAATCTGAAGGAATATCAAGACTTACTGCAAACAATAAGACAATAAAAAAAAGAAAGAAAGAAAAATCAAGCATAAAGGCCTTGAGAGGGAGCAACTGGATACAAAGCATAGGACAAAGACACCTCAGAAACTACATGAGGCTACAAGTTCAAAGCCATGGGAATGAAGGTAAATCTGGAAGAAATACTGTCTTAGCCATCTAGTAGTACTCTAACAGAAATATCACAAGTGGATAATTTTAACAAAGAGAAGTTTATTCTTACATAGTTGTGTGGGTGAGAAATCTGAAGTCAAGATACTACACTCTGTTTGGAGAACTGTCCTTGTGTTGTATTAGTCCTTTCTTGGTCTGACAGCATCTTGGAACTTCAGGTCTGAAGGATGCACTGTGCTCTTGGTGCTGCCTTCTTGGTAGTAGGAGGTCTCCAGTTCTCTGCTTGCTCTCTTTCTTTGATACCTTTCAGAGAAACTTCCTGTACATTTGGAGCAGGTTGGTGACCTCAGGAAGAGTGTTATGGTTCCACCCTAATCCTTTTTAACATACTCCAATCTATTAACTACAAGGAGAGATTAGGATTCAAAGCATAAGAAAATCACAAATGGAGGGCAATCACACAATACTGGGAGCCATGGCCAAGATAAATTGCTACACACTTTTGGTGGAACATAATTCAATCCATGACAAATTCTTTTGTAAGGAATTTGCAATCATGAATATAAAGAATCACGGGAAAAAGTCAGGGAGGAAGTAAATGTCCATTCTGCTTTCTAAGGGCACATAGTTTACTAGTCAAAAAAGAAAAAAAAAGGTATAGATCACTAGCTAAAAGCAAGATTACAAGCTAAGCAAGTAACCCTTTCAAGACCACACAATTTTCTCCACTAAAAAAAAAAAAGATACTATGTGCTTTCAGTAATAAAAAGTATATTGAAACAAGGAGACTTTCTGAATTTATGTTATGAAATATGGACTTTGTTACATATTTGGGGGGTAATATATGTCCCCAAAATACGGTGTCATGATTTGTCAGATGACAATGTCCCAACATGCACTGTTGATTGTGATTTATTCCATTTGGCTACATATGACACTTCTTGTTTTCCTAGTTTCACAGACACACACACACACACATACACACATAACCAAGGCCACTATGGGTAGCTATCATACAAGAAGTCATAAATATGTTTACAAAGATTATCTAGCAGTGCAAAAGCCAAAAGTGACAAATGTTTACCCAAGCACACACTGGATACACCTCATCATACAAGCATCCTACCTTAGTGTATTTTAGCCAACAACCACTACTTTCATCTTCCACCACTATACAAGCCCTACTGGAGTGTAGCAAATACTCTTAGTGAAAAAAATAGCCTCCAAAGAAACATGAGGAAATACTGGTGGCATAGTGGTTGGGTTCTACAATTGCTAACCAAAAAATCAGCAGTTCAAATCCACCAGGTACTCCTTGGAAACTCTATGGGGTAGTTCAACTCTGTCCCATAGTGTCACTAGGAGTCTGAATCAACTAGATGGAAAAATATATGGTTTGATTAAGAAACCTGAGAGCTAGAACATATCTGTGTTTGCATTATTTTAAATAATGTCCATCTCATTTTTGACATTTACTTAATGAAGACAATAATTATACTTATTTCATAGGCTGTTTTATTATACAGTAGCTAACTACAAAGTGCCTAGAAAAGTACTAGAACGACGAAAAAGTCTAGAAATGTTGACTGTTGATGTAATTATTACCAAATCAAGGTAAGACCTGATGAAACATCTCTATTCCTCAGCAGGATACTCTTCTCCAGTAGCTGAAGTATTTGTCTACATTCTATTAGCTGTCTAGCCTCTTAAGAGTGGACACAGATACAAGGAAATCCATTTTCTATATAGAAAATACTACTGATCAAGCTTTAGGTTTTATTCATAGTCAGTTAAGATGTTATAAGATTTCCAGGCCCTGCTTTCTCAACCTGGCCCTGCAGGTGTTTTGAGTTAGACTGATGATACAAGCAGTCAAACTCATCTATTTTATGTTGATTTCATGATGATTTCATGTTGATTTCATGTTGATTTCTTCCTTTAACAAGCAGATGATAACACCCAAGCCCACTGCTGCGGAGTCAATTCTGACACATAACAAACCTATAGGACATAGTAGAACTGCCCCATAGAGTTTCCAAGGAGCATCTGGTGATTCAAACTATCATCCTTTGGGTTAACAGCTGCAACACTCTCTTAACCACGATGCCACCAGAGTTTTCAGACAGTAGTAGCCTTGTGGAATTAACAAGACTGATTATAAATTGCACCATATTTCAATCTAGTTAGTACCAGTTTATTCAACAAAAGTCAATTATTCCCGAAGTATGAACTTTTGGTGGGGGAATGGTACAGCAGAGAAGGCAGAGAATCAAACAAGAACAAAATAAAACAAAGATAACCTGGGTGACACCTTCTGCCTTATGAAAGTGACTAGACAAGACATATTTATCAAATGATTCAAGAGTTACGAGCTTGGGTACTAACTGAAACTGGTAGTTCAAATCTAACCACTTCTGTGGGAGAAGAAGTGTGTGATCTTCCACAAGACTACAGCCAAGAGAAACCTGTCCGTCAGTTCTACTCTGTCTCATGGAGTTATTGTGTGCTGGACTCCTGTGTATTATGTAAATATAAAAAATCTTAATTCAGAAAAGTAAGCAAAAATCAAGATTATGATATACAAAGTCAGTTTATTGTGAGATTATACAGAACCTTATATCATGCCTATTTCTCTGTGTGAATTTTGAAAATATCATGTGAATTTTATGAAAAAACAGATTTTAAAAATTTATTGATGTCATTTTAAGTGTTCCAGCAATCTAAACTTGTCAAAGGAAAAATATGAAAGAATTTTTGTGATTCCTTGACTCAGTGTCTTCTATTTTTCTCAACTGTGTGAATATTTATGTATAAATTGAGAGTGGAGTGTTGAAGTATCCCACTGTTACTGTGGAGTGATCTATCTCCTTTCCGAGTGTAGAAAGTGTTTCTTCAATGTATTTAGATGCTGTAGTATCAGGTACATAAATATTTAATACTTTTAAGTCCTGTTTGTGCACTGAACCTTTCAGCAATAAATAGTGTCCCTCTTTGTCCACAATGGTGGATTTATTATTATTATTATTATTTTATTTAATATAACTGAGTGAAAATGTACATTCCTGTATAAATTTACATGCCCACCTATATGCAGCTTCCACTGCTCTCCCTGCTCAGTGGCAGCACACTCTTCCTCTCTGCTCCATACATGTCTCATTCTCCCAACAGCCTCCTTTCCCCTCCTCTCCACCCACTCTCCTTCCTCCAGCCAGAGATCAGCAGGATGATATCCTACAGACACATAGAACCATAAAGTGCATCCAATATATGGTCACTCTGCATCACCAAGTCCAATACATTTGTGTCTGAAGAGTAGACCTTCGTTATGATTCATGGGCAAGGGCAACATCAGGGCCAGCGGCCATGCTCCCAGGGGAACTCCAAAACTGTTGGACCATCCATTGAGGTCTTTTAGTGGAGATCTCAGGATGCACCCCTTTTTATTCTTGTGTTGCCAGTGAGACTCAACTTAGTGAGCATCCATAGGTTGTCTACAGGAAACTCACTTGAGACCTAAAGATAGGAACAAACTGAAAATTAAAGGATGGAAGAATATATATCAAGCTAACAACGAACAAAGAATAGTAGGTGTGGCAATTCTGATCTCACACAATGGTGGATTTTAAAGTAAAATCTGTTTTTTATGAGATTAGTATTGCCACACCTGCTCTTCTTGTGTGTTGTTAGTTTGATATCTATTCTTCCAGCCTTTAATTTTCAGTTTGTTCATATCTTTAAGTCTAAGGCGAGTTTCTTGTAAGCAACATATAGACAGGTCATGTCTTTTGATCCAAGATGTCGCTTGTTGTCTCTTTACTGGGGCGCTCAGTCCACTGACATTCAGTGTAATTACTAATAGGTATGTGTTTAGTGCTGTCATTGTGACGAGTTTTTGTGTGTGTGTCACTGTTTTCTCTGTTCTTACTATTCTGTTCTGGGACATTTTTCTTCATGAGTTGATATTTCACCATTTTCAGTGTTGGTTTAGTGGTTGTTGAGGCTTCTGTATTACATTTCTTGACCTGGCATGTTGCATAGTCATTGTGCTTTGAGGCTACCTCTGTGATCCACTTTAATAATTTATGTTTAAACACAATTTTAACTACTGCAAGTCTTATTAACTTCATCTCCATCTAGAAGGAATATAACGACTGTAGGACATGCCTCTTTTTAATATGATGACATCATAGTTTTCATGATATGATCACCGGATCACTTTAAATATATAGGTTTTATTGAGTTTGGAGCCTTCTCTAACTGAGTAGGTTTCTGGATAACGTGTCCTGTATTTCCCCCTAAAATTATAGAGTTAATGGTTTTGTTCCTCTAAGCCAAGGGCTTCTTTCAGTATTTCTTGGATGCATCTGTTCAGAAAAAAATGTATCACCAATCTGTCTTCAGTCTGATCCCTTGTTAAAGCTTAACCTGACTTTCATTGCATAAAACTAAGAGTTTAGGCTGTCCCAATAGAAACTACCATATTGACCATTTGCTATACATAGGCACTTACCACATTCACTGAGAGCCCTTATGTTGTCTTAGGCCTTCTTTTACTCCCTAGAGGTATGGAAATGATTGAAACAATTGCATTTACATGTGATTTAGCAATACAATGAAAATGTATGCAAGAAATACAAGACACCTGTATAGCATGATTTGCCAGAGAGAGATAGATGGAGGTGTTACAGTCAAAAAATGGCAGGAGTGAAGTTTCATTTTATGTTCCTTCTATACAACACAGCAGCAAAAGCACTAAGAAAACATGATGCAAAGTTACCCAAAAAACTGAAACTGACACACTTAGGTATTTAATATAAACATTAGTAAACTATTACCAACATGTGAACATAGCAAAACTGTGAGTATACTAGGAATGTTTTCTTTGATTCCATGCCATGTATATAATTTAAAAAGGAAGCTATATGCATATAATGCCAGTTGATAAAAATGAAAAGTGCTAATTTTCACAAACTATTAAAGCTGCTAGATGTTTTGCATATAATATTCTCTCAGTAATTCTTTGTTATTATAATTCAGACTGAGGATGACCATACTGGAGTATCTTGCTACAAGCAAATAACCACATATGTGTCATGAATAGCGATTGCTGAGCTCAAACCAAAACCCACTGAACTTTCAGTTAGTAGCCAACGACTTAACAAGCGTCTCACCAGGGCTGCCTCATAGAGATTACAGTCCAAGGAACCCTATGGGGCAGTTGTACTCTGTCCTGTAAGGTTTCTATGAGTCAGAATCGACTCAACAGCAGACAACAATGACATACACAGGGAATCCCTAGGTAGCACAAAGGGTTATGTGTTTGACTACCAGCCAAAAGGCTAATGGTTTGACCCTGAGGTGCCTTGGAAGAGAAGCCTTGCTACCCGTCTCCAAAAGGTCGCAGTCTGGAAAAGTCGATGGAGGAGTTTTACTCTGTACACATGGAATCACCATAAGTAGGAAGTGATACACTGAGAGCAACAACATATTATTTTATAATATAATATTAACAATCAAATTGAGTTAGTAGAAATGTAAACAGTTCAAACGAGCTAAGACAACAGTGGCGACAATGTATACCCGTTGGTACAAGGATGAAAAGAACAGATGTATCTAGCGGGCACTTCACAGCTAATTTTACTATATTTACCAGTATAAAAGAACACATTTTATAGCATCTCTTCCTCCTAGGACGTCACAGTATCTAAGAATCATTGTCTCATTTATGGGGTAGTAAATTTCTCACCCAAAAAACTCCTGTTGCAAAGAGGCAGTTTTGGATTCAGCTATCCTTCCTACTATTCTGTGATTTCCTATTTCATCCATTGCAACTTGTTTATTTATTAGCTTCCTTTTCCTAAAATTCTGGGCTTATTTTGTTGTTCTTTCTTGGCTTGGCTATCTTAAACCAAACATCAGGTTAAATTTCTGAAGTTGGGCATTAAGGAACTGTCTTCCTTGATCATAAGGATACCAAAAATCCCCTCTGCTGTCGAGTCGATTCAGTAATGAGGATATGCAACTTTAAACTTTTCTTTGTTGCTCTGTGAATAGTTCTTCCTGTGTCTTATGGGTGCTATATATGAAATGGTTAAGATAGCTTATCAACTTAGGTGGGCCATGATTCTCAATGTTTTGGCAGCTATATTGAGTGGGTGGGGCCTGTGGTGGTCACCACCCCCTCAGCCTTCATCTTTCTGCCTCTTGCCACCTACATCAGGTCTTCTCACTTTGCCAAGGTTTTGGCTTGTTGCGGATTCAGCAGCTACCACTCTCTTTCTCTTTACATCTGGTTCTTGGGACTTGAACTAGCTGCTCTTGGGACTCTCGGACCTTCATAGCCTGTGAGTAAGGACTTCGTTCTCTGACCTGCCAACCTTGAGTCCACCAGCTTCTGTGTCTGCATGAAGTTTGGATTCTGATCTAGGATTTGGGGCATTTCAGCCTCTACAATTGCACACGCTGTTTCTTTTATATAAATCTCTTACTGTCTTGGTCGCCATGAGTCAGATCAGACTCAACGTCACTTGGCTTGGCTTGGCGTATATATTTATACACATTACATTGCTTCCCTAGATAACTCAGCCACAGACAGTATACTATATTTAAAGACTGGGACCCTTGTGATACAGTGTTTAAGAGCTCAGCTGCTAACCGAAACACTGGCAGTTTGAATCTACAAGCCCCTCCTTGGAAACACTAGGGACCTGTTCTACTCTGTTCTATAGGATGTGTGTGTGTTAAAATCAACTTCATGGCAATGGATCAAGGAGTTTATTTAAAGACTATATAATTCTAGTTTGTTCTCTTTTTTCTTTCATTGATGCAATATGATCTGGAAATTGTTACCTTTTTCCCAAATAAAACTGTACTTTTAACCAACTTTGTCATTGTATTGTTCTGGTTTTCATTAGATTATGAACATAATATGAGTCCTTCAATATCTATACATTTAAATTGATTTATTTAACTTCATGGTCAAGTAGAATTATATGGATTTAATTAACTTGTGGTCAAGTATATGGTTTTTTTGTAATCTTTTATTATCATAAAATAATGTACTATATCTTTTAAAAAAAATCTTTGGAATACAAATTATATAACCAAATGAATCTGCTTCCCTTTTATCTCTACTGGCTCTATTCAGACCTGAAAGAAATTTGTCTATTGTGTGTTCCTCACATTTCGTGCTTGTACTCTGTTTGCTTACAAAACTATCAGACTGACTAATAATACTGTTTTTCATTAGCATCACATTTTTGTGATACACATTTTGTGATACAAATTTTGACCTTATGAAATTAAATTTTTGGTCTCATTTATTTTGTCATTTCAGCATTTTCCTCGGTACACAAACATGTTGTTCCTTACTCAATATGGTTCTTTCTCAATTTTATTTTCTTTTATTCTGTGGCCTTCTCTCTGGATGACTTCATGTGTGATCAGAGTCTGTTCTTCAGGGTTCTCTTCAGGTGTACTGTTATTCTTTACTATTTGATGCTTGGATCTCGTACCAAGCTGTATGCTGTGATAGATCTGAGAGTGATATTAGGGAAAGCATTTCCTTCTGCCTCCTGTCTGGTTTGAAGTAGCAGACAAGAATTCATTACTGTAGTAATTAAGCACTCAACTGCTAAGCAAATGTTTGCTGGCTACAACCCACCCAGTGACTCCATGGGAGAAAGGATCCAATGATCAGCTGCCAGAAAGATGTCAGCCTTTGGAAACTCTGCGGGTTGGGTCTACTCTGTCACACAGGGTCTCTATCAGTTGAAATCCAATTGATAGCACACAATAAAACAGTATCACACCACTAGCAGAGGGCAGCTATTCTCTTCATAGTCTATATATCTTGGAAGTATCCACTTTTTAGATGACTGGGAACCAAAAGGATTCAAAAGCTAAACCAGACCCACCACTGTGGAGTCAATTCAGAGTTGAACTACCCCATAGGGTTTCTTTCTGAGGAATACCTGGTACATTTGAATAGTCAACCTTTTGGTTAGCAGTAACACTTAAATGCCGTGCCATCAGGATTTTCTCATAGTCTATAAATCTTGGAAGTATCATCTCTTCAGGTGATTGGGCATCGGAAGGATTAGGCACTTTCAAAGCTGCTGATGTTAGTCTTCCTACTAAAAGGTCTACAGATCACTTCTCTAGCAACTCCTCCAACTGGAATCCCATACCATACCCTTGGTCTTGAGGGATATGTGTGTGTGTGTGTGTACATACATACATACGTATATATATATATGGAAAGAGAGAGAGAGAGATAGTATCCCAAGCCTGATTCTCACTAAACTCCTTGCTGTCCCCAGCAGTAGTTGGCCCTGAGAGGATAATTTGTTTAAGCAGAGAGTGGAATAGAAATCCAGTCACTGTCTCTTATAAAGACAAAGTCGCACAAACTAGAGCATCCCTTTCTATTTTATTAGAAATAAGTTTCTTACACAATCACAACTGAAGTAACTTTAAAGCATAAAATACATTAGCATCTTTATTACAAATGGAATTGGTTTTCTTTTATTTTTGTTCATGAGGATAGGGTCACTAGTTAAAATACACCACTGTAAAATCTGCAATTTAAATTTCATTTCATGCTGCATTGTGGAAATAGTGTACATAAACAGCATCCATTAATCATTAAAAAAACAAAGGTTAAATGTAAATTAGGATCCTACTATTTATTTCTGTGATAATTTATGGTTTTGTGGTAAAGGTTGATTTTTCTATGAAGGAATTCATGATTTTCAAAGCAAAATACCTTTAAATTAAAATTGATAACCTCCAAAAATAAATCGACCTGGAGAGAGTGCCATATCATTGCAAACAGCATTTGCAAAAAAAAAAAAAAAGAATGTTAGCTCTCAGTTGCATTTTTAGCTATGTCCGTGTGTTTACCTGTGAAATCTTTTTATTTATGAGGTCTACATGACGTTACTAAATAATTATATTGAAAAAACTTTGAAGAAAATGATATCTTTCTAGTGGCTGCAATTATTTAAATAGGATTAGAATATTAGTTTGATTACTTATCAGTTTATTCAACAAAAAAGGCAGAAAAGGGAATAAACATCACCGTAAATCAGTAAGCAGTATCCAGTTTTAAATTATATTGACAAAGATTAAAAAAACCTGGATAAATTCTCTGATGCTTGCAATAGTTAGTTTATCATTTTTCTATTTGAGAATATCCAAGTAAAACTTACCATCTTAAACTCTCGCAGTTGAGCACTCAACTGGCTTAAGTATTTTCTTTCTTAAATTTGTTTCTTAGGTTTTAACTTTTATTAACTTTGACATAATGTGTATGTTTAAAATGACAGGCTGAACATAAAACAGATGTAAATAATTTGACAACTTATCCATTTCTTAAATTTTAGAATTAAAGTGTAAAAAGTGTCATCTGAGTTAAGGTTGTCAAAAAGAACTTAATGTTTTGATGCATCAGATCCAAGACATATTAAAGAGTATTTTTTAAAAGCATAACAAAAATGATTGTGTTTATTTCAGTACTTAGTAGCAACATATTTTATTGTTTTGATTTCTTTAAGTATATTTTGAAAGATCTATTCAGCAGTGATATGCAAGAATAGTGCCTTCTCTGAAGATATGAAATAAATAATATTCTGATGAATGAAATGGTAGTTAGGTGTCACTATATCTCTTTTAGTTCTCTGTATAGTTTATGAGAAATATCTTAGTAAGAAAGAATTGGCATGTGGTAGAAAGGCTTTTATGTTTCTTGAAATTTAATGGGATCTGCAATGTTGCATGAGAATCTACATAATTGTAATAAACTATCATCATAGTATACATTGATAGGGAATTTAGTTAAGTAGTGTATTAATCTTAAACATCTGAAATAAAGTTCAAGTGAATGTTTCCAATAAACTAAGTGGCTTTGCTTTCCTATTATTTAAAGATCATGTTACACAATTTGGGTTGTACTTAAATTCAAGTTCCTCGCTCATTTTCTCAAAGAAAAAATATAATTATACATGTTGTGTTGTTCTTTAAGAGTGTGAAAAAAATCTATTGTACTTTTATTTTCTCTTTCTGATGAAATAACAATGAGAAGGCATTAATATGTTAAAGAGGGTAGAATAGTGACCCCAAAGTTATTTACAGAGTGTAAGAAGTAAATAAGTCAGATTCAAGAAATTATTTACAGAACTTTGATAATAGTAAGACTCCTTACAGTGAGGCCACCATACAGACATTTCAGTTCTGCATCCAGGTCTCCATGACTCTGAGGACAACAGATTCTGAATTTGTTCTTTCACAACTTAACCTCTAAAATGAGCAGAATCTATATTGTAGATCACCTTGATCATGAAACAAAACATGTGACAAGTACACTGTGGAGACTCTGTAAATCGATTTATGTGTGAGAACAAGTGTCATACAAACTACATCTTGATACAACTCTGAAAGGACAAACATCAGCCCTTGAACACCATATGCGGTCCGCATTACAGCTCCTTGGCACCAATCCATGATCTATTTCCAGCAGCCACCATTTCAAAAATTTATGAGGACCTGGAAAGCACAGAAGGGCTAAGGAAGCCACTTGAGTTCTGCTGATTAGCATACTCATTAAGTTTAATCAATAATTGATGAACCATTTGTGGAAAACATATGGATTAAATTACATCTTGGCTTAGACTATTTAAAAAAGAGGCATAAGTATTTTGTGCCACTGTTTGTTGTATAAACATGATGTCAAAACTGATTCTATAATAGATCTCTGAAAAACATGGACTGCCCTCTCTAGGCCAAAACCGTAACAAATTGTGCCACGATAAAAATGTTTTTTAAAGAATTTAACACAGAAGTTATTAAAATGGAAAATCAATGTGAATGAGAAGGATGTTTTGAAATTATTATTTCAGGCAGCCCTGAGGGAGTTCTAGAGAGAAAAACGTTGGCATACATGAGTATTGTATTGTGAAAACTACATTAAAAAAAAATAAAACCTCACCTATGGGAACCTGGTGGCATAGTGATTAAGTGCTATGTCTGCTAACCGAAAGGTAAGTAGTTCAAATCTGCAAGGTGCCCCCTGGAAACTCTACAGGGTGGTTCTAGTCTGTTCTATGAGTCAGAATTGACTTGACGGCAGTATTCATTGTATCCATTCATTCTCATGACAGTAATTTTGTACTAGTTTCTGGATAATTAAGTTCACAGGTTTGAGGGGTTATATGACTATAGAATCAAGATACACTTCTTATTTTTTTAAAAAAAGTAATTTTTAAATTTGAAGATAGTTCAAATTTATGTAAAAATTGCTAAGATAGTACGGTGAGTTTCTGCACATTTCCCCTCAACTTTCCCCTATTACTAATATCTTTCATGAGTATGGTGTATTTGTCATAATTGATGCACCATATTAGTGCAGTATTGTTAATTGAATCTCATTCTTTACTGTGATTTGTTTAATTTTTACCTAATCATTATGCATGTTTTAGTTCCTCTTGTCTGTGATCATTTCTCTGATGTCGCTTGATTTTGATGACCTTGAAGATATTGAAAAATGCTAACTGAAACAGTATAGTGTCATCTTTAATTGAGGTTTGACCACTTTTGTTTTTTTCATTTATTTGTTTTGCTTTATTGTCATAATTATACTGGATTTGTGGAGAAGACCACAGAAGTGCCATTTGAATTACATCATATCATGGAACATATTATCAGTATGTCTTATTAATGCTGACACCAATGTTGATAACTG
The DNA here is from genome assembly GCA_028571685.1 of Heterohyrax brucei. Taxonomy (NCBI): domain Eukaryota; kingdom Metazoa; phylum Chordata; class Mammalia; order Hyracoidea; family Procaviidae; genus Heterohyrax; species Heterohyrax brucei. The sequence goes on from CM053155.1 coordinate 49,283,154, forward strand.
GGCTAAAGTAACGTTTGTTAACTTTCTCCTAGTCACTCTTCTTCCTACCCTTACAAGACAGTCTTTTTTGAAGGAAGTTACCAAGCACACGCAACACTTAAAGAGTAGGGAGGACACTTCACCTTCGTGAGGCTAGAGTACACGTGATTGGCAAATTATCTGCAGTTCTGCATAGGAGACGTTCTAGTCTCCATTAGTTTAGTGATTCAATTATTTGTATCAGTACAGAGTCATGGATATTTAATTTACATTTTGAACAATAATACATAACTATTTTGTCATTCAAATTCTTTCAGCTTTGGCCATCAAGAGCTTTTCCAGTTGGTTCCTTTGTCACTTGGGCATACTCCTATTGCTTCTGTGTGTGTTGGTGTATTCCCCTTGTGGCACTACAAGGTGACCCTGGCTTGCTGATCTTGTGTGTTTTCTGCTGCAGTCCTAAAATCAGCTATTTCTTCAAAGATGCCAGGTTTTCTGTTTAGTTTTGTGGGTTTTTTGTGATAGATCGAATCATGTCCTCCAGAAAATGTGTGTAGCAATTTGACTGGGACACAGTTCCTGCCATTGTGCTGTTGTCCTGCGTTTTGTGATTTTTCTGTGTTGTAAACTCTAATCTCTGTGTTTAAAGCAAGATTGGATTATGTTAAGGAGGATTACAGTGAGACTGTAACACCTTTATTGAGGTCACCTGCCTGATCAAGTGTAAAAGTAGTTTTCCTGGGTTGTGGCTTGTACCACCTTGCATAGTACAAGAAATGAGAGGAAAAGGAAGCTAGCAGAGAGTGGGGGACCTCACAGCATCAAGAGAGCAATACAAGGAGCACAGCACATCCTTTGGACCTAAGGAAATATCAGTCAATCCCATCCCATCCAAAGCAAAGAAGAAAGAAAAAAAAGGACAGAGAAAAATATTAGCCGAAAGGACTAGAAGGTAAAATGAATGACAGACTCCACCAGCCTGAGCCTGGAAGATCTAGATGGTGCCCAGCTACACTATAGACTGCTCTGAGATTACAACAAATAGACCAGGACAGCTGAGAGAAAAATGTAGTACAGAATTCACGTTCATGAAAAAAGACCAGCCTTACTGACCTGATGGATACTAGATGGCATGGATTGTGCCCCACCAAAACTGTATGTAACAATTTGTTTGGTCCATGATTCCCCGTATTCTGTAATTGCCCTCCATTCTGTGGTGTTCCTATGCTGTAAATCCTAATCTCTGTCTGCAATTAATAGATAGGATTATGTTAAAGAGAGTTAGGGTAGGACTGTAAAACTCTTCCTAAGGTCACCTCCCTGCTGCAATGTAAACGGAGTTTCTCTGGAATGTGGATTGCACGACCTTTTATACTTTCATCCTATAAGAAATAAAATGAAAGAGAAGCAAGTAGAGAGTTGGGAGCCTCATACCATCAAGAAATCAGCACCAGAAAAAGAGTGCATCCTTCAGACCCAAGTTTCCTGCGCCAGGGTGCTCCCAGACCGAAGACCGATGCGACATAAGGACTTTCCTCCAGAGCCAATAAGGTGGGAAAGCCTTCCCTTGGAACAAACACCCTGAATTTGAACTTGAAACTGGATTGTGTAAAAATAAATTTTTCTTCGTAAAGCCATCTGCTTGTGGTATTTCTGTTAGAGTAGTACCAGATAGTTAAGACGCTAGAGGAACTCCAAAACTGTAACCCCAGACACTGTACTAACTCAGAAATGAAACCACTCCAGAACCTCTCTTGTCAAAGATTAGACAGACATAGAAAACAAAAAGTAACACAAGTGGGAAACATATTTCTAAATTCAATCAAATATATGAGACTGAATGGTAACTCCTGCCCAAAAACAAAATGGTGAAACAGAAACTGGACAAATGGACACATGGAATCTGGAACATAAAGGGGGAGCATGCTGTCGCATTGTGAGGATTGCAACCAATGTCTATAAATTTTTTAATGAGAAATTAACAGGAGCTATAAATTTCATCTAAATCACAAGAATATTTAAAAATAATTATAATAAGTTTGGACACTATCCTGTTCCCTTTGTGACTTACAATTTATTTTAAAGTAGAGATTCTCAGAAGTACAGTGACAGAGTTAGTGACATTGGCCATTTCAAATACAAAGACAAAAAGACAACATAAGAAAATAAAATACCTAATCCATCAAACGAGAATGTATTCATACCAGACACTGGACAAGGCTGAGTCAAAGACAGTTTATCATTTTTATTATCATACAATTCAGTCATCCAATAAGACATGAATATGAATTTCCAATAATTAGAGGAAAACAAAATATTAAAACTGAGGAAGTTAAGGGCATGTTCCCTCCCATTCCCATTTCTCAAGTAAGTACTGGTCGTAGAAGTACCTACTTTGTTACGTTACATAGGAATTTTGCTATTTTTACATAAATATGTTTTTCATTATTACTGATGATGACTGTTTTCTTTCTAAAAATGTTTATTTTTCTCAATATGTTTTCAAAGTTAAAAAGAATTATAAGGTTAAGCTGATATTTCTAAGACATTCAATTTTAATTTGTGATAAAAATAAATGTTTCTGTGCTTCAGAGAAAAATAAAGGATCATCTTTACATTTGTTAAATTTGTTAAACAAATCTAAATTCATTAAACCAAAGAAAATTTAGACCTTGATAGATATCTGCTGTCTTCATTACCTAGTAATACCACAACTGAAAGCCTTTAGCAAAGAGAAATTTATTCACTCAGGTTTAGAAGGCTGTAATTCAAATTTAGACTGCCAGTTCTAGGAGAAGGTTTTCTTTCTCTGTGGGTTCTTATCTTTTCAGCTTCTGCTTCCTGCTTCCCCGGAGAGCTCCATGTGCACTGACATTTATCTTACCTCATCTCTTCATCTACCTTGCCTTTGTTCTCTTTTATACTTCAAAAGAGATTGATTCAAATATACTTTGAGTTAGCCTTGCCTCATTAACATAAAAAGAACAACCCATTCTCAAGTGGGATTATAACCACAGGCACAGACCGTAGGATTTACAACCTGTATTTTGGGGAACGCAATTTGATTGATCTATGGCACTTCCCACTGAGTTGACTGCTGAGGTCTGTCACCCACAGAGGCCCCTGTGAACAAAGTTACAAGCCTATGTTATTACAGGTGGAGGCATCTCACCAGTGACATATTTTTAGACTATTGTCCCTGATAATATTTTGCTTCCTAATTAAATCTTCCTCAAAAAATACCCCCTCCTCTCCTGGCACGAGGATCAAGGAAGATGCCTTCTAAGAGGGGCTTTACGACCCCCTCGGTTTATGAAATAATATTGGGAAAATCTGACCAGGAACTCCTAAGACCTCAGAGGAATGAATTCCAATACAGCACCCCGCCTGATAGCACCGAGACCAGCCCAACCCCACTGGCTTCTCCCAACTGCACATCCCCCTTCACAGATGATAAGCAGATTGCAGAAAGACTCTGGGAAGCTCCCCAGGGACAGCCACCACCCCCTCACACAGCCCTTAGAATATAGATATTCCACTCCCTACATCAGGAAGACAGATAGGCTTCCAAGTTTATTGTGTTTGGTATGGCAAATAGACAAATACTAAAGAAATACCCTTCTTAGAATAGTTTAAGAGAGGCTTAGAGTGAGGGATGGTGGACACTCATTGTCCCCACAGGAAGAGATAAGACAGAGCAGAGAAGGAACAAATAGAGACTGTCAGCCTATAACTTTTTGAGATGAGTTTATTCTCTCTTCCTGCACCTTTGACCTCAAAGCATAGGTAGAGTTCATAGAAGTTCCAGGATTAGCCTTGTTCCAACTCTTGATTATAATCACAGTATACTGGTCTCAAACCATTATTTAGTGTGCCTTAATGATTAACATGAAAAAGGACTTCAAGGTATGGGTTCTTTACTAGCCAACAGAGAGGACCCTAATGATTAACATGAAAAAAGACCACTGTCTCCAGCCATTATTTAGAAGACCCTAATGATTAACATGAAGAGAGACCACGAGGTACCCACTTCTTGTTAGCCAATCACCTACGTGGTCAAAGTACAGTTACCTCATTGACTATAAAAAATAAAGGAAGACTGACCTTAATGGGCTGCCATTCTCCAAAACTCTTTTCTGTCGCCTGTCTTATTTCCTCCACCAACGCTGTTTCCCTCCCTCCGTGGGTCCCTGAAAAAGTAGTCGGGGCTGGCTCCTGGCAGTCGACTGTAATGCATGGCTAACTTCTGTACAGTAGAACAAAATATTGCTGAGTCCTACATCATCCCCATAATCACCAGTGTGTTCGAATCCATCACTGTGGCCTTTGTGCCATTCTGTGTCACTCAGGGCATCACTTACACTCACTGTCCCGCTACTTCACCAAACGTGATTTCCTCTTCCACTGATTGATTTCTCTTTATGATGTGTCCAATGCAAGTTCATTGGACAATATCCTGTTGCAATCGATAAGGTTTACATTGGTTAATTTTCAGAACTAAATCATCAGGCTTTTCTTCCTAATTTGTCTCTGTCTGTAAGGTCTGCTGAAGACTGTTTCACCACGATGATTCGGTTGATTTTGAAATGCTGGTGGTACAGCTGTCAGGATTGCAGCAAAATGCAAACCACCACAGTACAGTAAAGTAAATGAAAACGAAAAAGATAATCAATTTTTATAAAGTGCCACCTCAGAGAAAAGAACCTAAGAAAATTTAAATAATACTTTTAATATAAATCTACATACATCACTATCTGCTGCTCAATTTTTGTGAAAGAATCTAATTAATTACCATACTTATCATACCACCACTCACCTGTCAGTTTGGTGTTCTGTGGTGGCTTATGTACCACTGTGATGCTGGAAGCTGTGTGAGACTGCATTTCACATACTTACGAGGTGTTTCTGGAGGGACCGGTCCTTGGAGAAGGACATCATGCTTGGTAATATAGAAGATCAGTGAAAAAGAGAAAGATTTTTAACAAGCTCAATTGACCTACTGGCTGCAACAATGAGCTTAAACAGAGCAACAATTGGGAGAATGGCACTGAACTTGGCAATATTTAGCTCTGTTGTACACAGGATTGCTATGAATTGTGCTGACTTGATGATACCTACTAACAATTTCTCACGGTTTTTGATATACAGATGTCTGCTACATTAGGCCAAAGCCACTGTCATCTAGACAACTGTGACTCATAGAAAACCTATAGGTCAGAGTAAAACTACCCCATAGATTTTTCCATAGATTTTCCTAGCAGAATTGAACTGCTTACCTTTTTGTTAGCAGATGCAGCACTTAATTTCGATACTTCTAGTGTTTCTAGTCTACTTTAGGCCAGTGGTTCTAAATCTGGACATCTGAAGTTAAAGAAACATATGAATTGTGGTAGATTTCATTTATACCCCTCCCTTCTTCACAGGCTTTCACAATGGACTTTGAAGTTAATTTATCAAAGAAGTAAAATCATTCTCTGCATTTCTTCAAATCTGAGTGCAATAAAGTAAACTGCTTTAATCAGTCAGATGTAGGAGGAGTGATGACTTCTCAGTGCCAGTCTTACTGTTGAGACTCTGTGTTTCTGCACGTTTCTGGATTTTTCCTTCTGCTGCTATAGCACCATGAGAAAGCCCTTCCCCACTAGCCCTCTGCTTCTAGAAACAGGAAGGGACAAGCTGAATATGCTGACTCCAGCCAAGATCAGATGGCTCTACAATCTTGAAAAATACACTGTCAAGGTACATGCCACTAAGGTTTTCCAAGCATTAAGTAGTATTTCTGTGGGAACACACAATTTATATACTGGTGTACTTACAGTGTATTTACTAGAAATGTGCTGACAAATACGTACTCACGTGTCCTTAGGGAATGAATCTGGCTTTTCATTTATTACTTGAAGAAACTATAACCTTAAACTAAACTGAACAGATGTTGGTAAGATGCTGTGGCTTCACTTCTGTCCCAAAATCTAGGCTCTCAGGGATATTTTAAACATAAAGTGCCCTTTGGTAAACTTTCCCTTGCAGCCCAATCTTTCTAATATTCTGTCTTCTAATGTTTTTACCACATTTTGACACTGACATTTGTTTAGACTCTGTGGTGGTTCTTCATTCAGGGGAATTTTGTTTGAACAAAACATGTGCTACGAGCACCTTTAACTTCTTTTATATCCACAATAAATGGTTAGTAACTGAAATGTGAAGGGTCACTTTTGTGTGGCCTTTCTAGTCATTGGCTTGTAATTCCCACCCTATTGATTGGGTAGGTCTGTGTAGACATGGTAATTGTGACCCACCAAAGGGATTCCTCCACTTTGACATTCCACTGGGCTTAAGGTGAGCCATCCCAGAGGCAGGAAACAAAGCACTCCACCACCACCAAGGAAGAACAGGCAGGAGACAACTTGTCCTTTAGACCCGGGATCCAGGTGACGAAAAACTATCAGAACCAAAAGATGAAGAGAGAGTGAGTCAGCTGCAACCCTGAAGAGGATGAGATGCAGTGGCAGGAAAGACATGTCAGCATGAAACAGCACAGTGGACTTCCTAGCACATGGAGAAAGCAAGCTGGGTGCCTCTGGGCAGAGGTCAGTGAGAGGTGTGCCTGTGAGTATGGCTAGCAGAAGCTGTCCTGATGGCAGACCCATATCCTGAGTTTTCCTCAACCTGAATTGTAACTTGTTACTTCCCTAATAAAACCTACAGTAGTATTATCTTGAGTTGTGTGTGTCCATTATAATGAATTGTTAAACCCAGCAGAGAAAGAAAGAATGTCACGAGAGGGATGGTTGGTGTCAGAAGTGGTAAAGATGGCAGAGAGAGGGGATATATCTGATGTCCACCTCCACCTCGTAGGAATCAGCCTTGGGCTATTGATCTCAATTCTCCTTCTCCATTTTGAAGTTAGAGGTGATCAGATACCACTCCCATGCCATTCTTACAGGCAGTCAGTTAATTTTTCAGGTTAACTTCTGTATTTTAATGAATGCAAAAAACTTTTATTAGATATTCTTAATTCTAATAACTACTTTTTCAATCATCCTACCCCAAAATTTCCAATTGTGTTGCTAGAGGAAGTGTATCTTTAAAATAACACACATAATATTTGTTTTAAAATCAACTTTAATTCAGAATTCCAATAATTACTTTCAAATTATAATACTGCACATATCACCTCGCACTAGACTAGGTAGAGCAGTAGCTACAAGAAATGACCAGATACAGTTTCAGTCCTTAGAATCTTCAAAAGAGAGATGAATATACAAGGACAAAATGAAGAGATGTTCACAGACATTAAGACATAGAGTACAGAGTATACATTTTCCATCAGTTCAGAAGAATAATAGAGTATACTGGGGTAATTAAAGAAAGCTTTCATGAAATTCTAGTTGAATGTCCACTTACTAGTACCTTTCAAATATTAACATCAACAATTACTGTACATTTCCCATAAATTGACTGTATTGCACTTAGATTCCAGTGACTCTGGTTGTTTTGTGTATCCTCCAAAGTTTTGGATTTAGGAAGTTTTATATCATTTTTAAGATTCCTTTTAGACTAGCATTTGATCTAGTGGACTCAGAAATTGACATCCCTTTGAATATTGCTATTGAATATCCCATAGAGGTTTCCAAAGTTAATCAAAACTCTCAGAGGAGGACAAAAAACATGAACAGTTAATTCACAGGAAAAAAAAAAAAAACAACTAAACCCATTGCCATCAAATCACTTCCAACTTAAAGCAACCCTGTCAATAGGACAGAATAGCACTTCCCCATAGGGTTTTCAAGGAGTGGCTAGTGGATTTGAACTGTCAGCCTTCAGGTTAGCAGCTAAGCTCTAGCTGAGTCACTAGGTTTCCTGACACACACAAGTTGATATAAAAAATGTCTTACAAGTATTTAGCATCACATGAAGTTGGAAACAAGCCTTTTTAAAAAATATATACTGCAGTAAATTCAAATATAAGTCTTATTCATTCACTGAACAATTATATATGTTGCATTAATTTCTCCCCTACCCCCACTTATTCTCCTATATGTTGGAATACAGTAATAAGGAAATAGTTCCTGACCTCTTGGAAATGGAAGCATAAATACCGAACAATTAACAGCTGTTTGCATCTATAAATATTAGATAAACCACATATCATATATGCAAAATTAAATTCAAGATATGATTATTGAAAAAAATAATCACTGTATTTTAAATCAATTAATGCATTTCTGAGAATGCTACTTAATGTGAGTCTAAAAATTCTTTCTTAGAGAACAACAAATCAGAGGTTTTAAAATAATTTTGATGCATTGACCACATAACTCATAGTCTAAGATTAAACATAAAGAAGTAATCAGAAAAGTAGTAAAAATTTGGTGCATAAGAATGTTTACCTGAAGTTTTATTTATAAGAGAAAAAATCTTGGAAACACTTAAGTCTAAATTAATACTGATTGGATTAAATAAGTTACGGTATGTTGACTGGATGATGCATTATGTAGCAATTTACACTTTTGCACAAAATTTCAGTGTTTAGAACAAATGCTCATGATACAGTAAGTGAGAAAGGTGGGATATACGAGATCTGACAATTAAGTTCACAAACTTGCCATTGGATGTTCACATTGATGGCAGTGTACAAACAACTCCATAATGTTTCATAACCTTGGTATATCAGTGACTCACGGCTATGTTCATGTCGACATGTGGTAGTATCTCGGTGAATAGCATTCATTATGGTTGTTGCATGCTTTGTATGCCATTACGAGAATGTTGGCGCTTGAACTGGAGAAAAAACCAAACATTAAATTTCTTGTTCAACTTGGCAAGAGTGGAAGTGAAATCTGGGACATGTTGATCCACATTTATGGGGACAATGCCATGAAGACAACAGTAGCGTACAAATGCATTGAATGTTTTTCTGAGGGGAGACAAAGTGTTACTGAAGAAAAGCGGTCAGGGCAGCCAGCAACAAGCAGAACTGATGAAAACATTGCAAAAATTTGTCAAGTTGCACATCAAAATCGTCAGCTGACTGTGAGAAGCATAGCCAACCAAGTGACATTGATAGAGAAATAGTTAGGAAAATCTTAACTCAAAATTTTGGCATGAGAAAGCTGTATGGAAAAATGGTCCCAAAGGAGCTCACTGATGAACAAAAGCAAAAGATAGTTAAAGTTTGCCACAACCTTTTGGAGAGGCAAGACATTCTTTTGGGCTGTGTTACCACCAGTGATGAAACAAGGGTGTACCAATACAACCCTGAAACAAAACATCAAAGTGTACAATGGAAGTCAGCCAATTCTGCATAACCAAAAAAGTTCTCAGTCTAAATCAAGAGTCAAAATGGTGTTGCTAAACTTTTTTGATATTAGCGGAATCATTTATCATGAATTTGTATCAACTAGACAGAATGCCTGGTGGCATAGTTAGGTGTTACAGCTGCTAATCAAAAGGTCAGCAGTTTAAATCCACAAGATTCTCCTTGGAAACTCTACAGGGCAGTTCCACTCTGTTGTATAGTGTTGCTACGAGGCAGAACTGGCTTGATGGCTGTTTAGACAATTAATCAAGCTTATTATTTGGAAGTGCTGAAAAGGCTGTGTGGAAAAGTTAGATGAAAATAACCTGAACTTGTTGCCAACAACTCACGGCTCTTGCATTGTGACAGTGTACCAGCTTACACAGCACTGTCTGTGAGGGAGTTCTTAGCCAGTAAACAAATAATTGCATTGGAACATCCTCCCTACTACCTGTTCTGTCCCCTAATGACTTTTTTCTTTCCCCAAAGATAGAGGAAATATTGAAAGGAAAACATCGTGATGAGATTCAGGACAGCACGGGTAATACCATGACAGCTCTGATGGCCATTCCAGAAAACAGAGTTCCAAAATTGCTTTGAAGTATGGCCTAGGCACTGGCGTGAGTACATAGCTTCCCAAGGGGAGTACTTCAAAGGTGACCACAGTGATATTTAGCAATGAGTTATGTAGAACCTTTTTTTAGAATGAACTCACAAACTTAATTGTCAGAACTCCTATAACTGAATATATAATAAACCACAAAATAAAACCTGCTGTTTTGAGTTGATGCCAACTCATGGAGACCTTATAAAATAGAGCAGACTTACCCGTGTAATCTCTCAGGCTACAAATCTTTACAGAAGCAGACTGCCACATCTTTCTCCTGCAAAGCCTGCTTGGTGGGTTTGAACCACCAACCCTTCGTTTAGCATACAAGTGCTTTAACTACTACATCACTGAAGCTCCTTGTATATGTTACAGGCTCCTCTTATTTCATTATTTCTTGTTATTCAATATATTTTAGTGCCTGAACTGAGGCTCCTGAAGACATTTCAAATACAAAAGTTTTCCTGCCTTTTCAGTGGGCATGAATTATTCTTTGCAGAATTATTTCTTTCTATCTGAGAAAGCTTTTTTAACAAGCTCTTCAATTACTCACACATAAAACAAGTATGTACTCTTCATTTGGGGGGGGAAATTAAGAAGAAATCAAATGTTATGTACTCAGTGCATTACTGTGATATGTGCGCATTTTTAATGAAAGATGTGTCTCTGATGAAGTTTGGATGTTCAGTATATATATTTCTTGTTCTAAGAACAGAATTTGATGCCTCTATGCTTCTCGCTTCTAGTCATGTGTGTGGACCTGTTTTGTCTTTTCAGTAGACACATATGAAATATAGAGTTGAGATAGGAGCTTGAAAAAGGATGTATGGATTTGACCTTCATCTGATACTGAAGGAAAGCTAGTGTAAAAAAGAAACTGATAGGGCCAATGTGAAAATCAATCTAGTACCATCTGTACTAGATTGTAACTGGTGTCTATATCTATAATTTATTGTTAATTATCTCTAAGCCCAGTGGCCTTAAACAACAGTCATTTATTATGGTTCACACATCTGCCATTCCAACTGATCTAGGCTCAGAGTTCACATATCTGCCATTCCAGCTGATCTAGGCAGGGTCTTGCTGGATGTGTCTATATCAGGAAGAAGCAATTGGGGGGTTCCACTTCTTATCATAACTGTCTGGCTCATTTGGAGCAATTTGGGGCCGTATGTTTCTCATTTACCTTGGATAGGTGGGATTGCCGGGTCACAGTCTTTTCCTAGAAATGGCAGAGTTGCCAGAGAGGCAAGTGGAGCACACAATCCTCTTAAGTGTGAGCTCTGAATACGGTTACTTCCGTGAGTACATCATTGGCCAAATGAGTCATATGGCCTAGCAGAAAGTCCAGGGGTGAGGCCATACGTTAGATCTGTAACAAACTACCAGTGCAGTCTTTCACAAAGATGGTATCCAAGTACAAGATAGTCTGACTATGGGAAATGCACTGACTTTAGTATACTGTGTTTTGATGTCAGTGCAGGAAATCAGACCCCTACATAGAAGAGATAGTTTTTCTCTCAAAAGATAAAAAGAACTCACTGATAATTATCCTAAAAAATAGTAAATTCTCTAATTCAGAGAGTATAAATCAGTCCACACATTCTTCTCCATGGGATTCTTTCCTGTTTGATCTTCGTGAAGTATCAAATTGTAATCTATAGGTTTAAAGTTCTTATCTTGAAAACTTACGTTCAATTACATAGACATCCAGTAATTCTTTATACCTAACATTTACTCATGATGTATGCATTAAATATTAACTTTTCTTTTTCTGGTTAAGTGTGATTTTTCCCCCATGTTTAACTTTGAGTGGAAAATCCATGGATATATCTCACCAAGAGTAGTTAATGGAGTCAATTCCAACTCATAAAGACCCTGTAGGACAAAGCAGAACTGCCCCACAGAGTTTCCAGGTTGCGGCTGGCAGATTCAAACTGACGACCTTTTGGTTAGAAGCTGAGTTCTTAACCATTGCACCTCAAGGCATCCAACTCTAGGTTTAGCCCTTAAAAAGAAATAAAAAGATTATTTCAGGCTTCCCAATTCACCTTTGAATCACTTAAATTGAAACTTGTAACACTAAATCTCTTAAATGAAAAGCCGATTTATTTTAGAGAATGTTGATAAACAATAAGACATATAAGCATTCCCTTCACCATCTGTCAGCACAGGAGTAATATAATTCTTATGTGATGTGTCTTAGGCTGGGTTTTCTAGGGAAGCAAAACCAGTAACACGTACACTTCCAAGGAAAGATTTATATAAAGGCAACAGCTCACACAATCGTAGCAGCTGATCCATCCCAAGTCCTGGCACAAGCCTCACACAGCCACAGGTTGAACTGGTGAACCCACAGTCAGCAAGTCACAGATTAGAGTGCTAGATCACAGGCTGCGCCAGTCAGTGGACACAAGCTGGGCGGTGAGACTGTGGGATTTCTCTGACTCACAGAGCTGCCCGGGCTGGTGAACCTGGAATCAGCAGGTCAGGCAACAGACTCTCACTAGCTGGTTGTAGGGGTTGATGGATCCAAAACCTGCTAGTTCAGGTCCAGGAACCAGGCACAACAAAAGACAGTCGGAACTCCTGGCAGAAAGTACGAGGTGCAGGGAACAGACACGGCAGCTGGCAGGTCAGGAAGCCACCACAGGAACTGCCCCTGCCGCTAGATACAGCTGCCAAATATCAAAAGTCATTGTCCAGCCAAGATGACACAGTCTTGACCACCACAGATGTCATACAGGATTTGTGAGTCCTTTAATCAAAAAAAAAAAAAAAAAACAGTGGTGGTAAAGATGAGTGCTCTTATTCTGGTTAATCTCATGTGCCCGGGCATTACAAGATACCAACCCCCATTTCAGGAAAGCATATAGACCAGGATTAGCTCTCATTTAGTATCTCAGTTGTGAAGTGATCTCCATAAATAACTTCAAAGACTTGTCATAAAGAATGCTAGTCTTTGAGACATGATTCCGTTTTACCTAGAGAAAGTAACCCCAACCTCAACACTGGTCATTCAGAAGGTCGAAAGATAAATACACTTGAGGAATTCATGAATTCTTCATGGAGGTGACCAAAAAGAATTGTCATTAACCAAAAACTCATCATTTTTCACTTGATAAAGATTTTATCTGACATGTCTTTATTAATACTCAAAAAGGAACTTTAGCACACAGAACATCATTGTCCACAGAAGTTGTATTTTATCTTTTTTATGATTTCTCTTGTATATATCCATCTTACAGAAAACTTTTGAATTCTCTCATTTGTATATAAGAAAATTACTTTCATATACTGTCCTGATGTAGAACAGTCTAGATCACTAAGATTACAATGGCTGGTCAATGTTCTTCCGACTGTTCTTGGCATATACAAACATGTAGATAATCCTACCCTAAGTAATAAGATAACATCATAAGACACAAATAAAAAGGAAAATATATCTGAGAAATGATTCTTTTATAATATGCCAGAAGAAAAGACAGAGAGCACTCCCAAGCAAGAATAGAGCTGAAAGACCAGAAGTCCTGTGCTGCAACAGATATGGAATTTCAAAGCATTAAGATTTACTTAGAGGGTGGAGACGAGGGAATGGGAGATTGTTAAGAGGATATGACATGTCTAGAATAGAAAGGAGTGTGTTGTCACTGGCAAGGAGCTGCAGGTAGGTAAGCATGCAATGCTGAATTGTACTGTAAACTTTCACTCAGTCACAATAATAATAATAAAAAAGATTTACTTAGAGATGTTAATGTTACCTTATTTGTACTTAAATGCTTGAAAATTCAATTATTTATTCCTTTTGTGACTCATGGAACATACAGCATCTGAATTGCTTTTAATGCCTCTGGAATTCTTCGGCACGAAGGTAACTTGGTTTTAGCACATTTAGCCTGAAAGTGGAAGTCTTTGAATTGAAAGAAACTCAAGAACCTTGAGTTGGAGTTCATTTTGTGTTGATGCCTCCTGGATGTGTGACTTTTCTAAACTTTTGACAGGTTTGCCTTTATTACTGTGAGATGAGCCTCTTTGCTGCGTTTCTCAGTTACCACGTTCCCCTGAGAATGTACTCATTGTGAGGATAAGCCTCCTTGACGTCTCATTGTTACCAGGTTTTCTGACTCCCTGCTTCTCTAGCTTTTGAACAGTAAACGCCTTTGCAGAAAGGAATAATGCTTCACCGTGGTATTTTTCAAGGCTCTTGATCTCCTACAAGTTATTCTTACCCTATATTCAATCTTAGGCCACAGTCATTGCTTTCACATATTGCATGCAGTGGTGCAGTATTCCAGGGCTGCTGTTTCTGCTTCTTAGCTGTTAGTACTGCTTTTGTTATAACAAAGAACACATAGTAGTGGTGATTTTCATGAGATAACAAATTCCTTTAGCTTTATTTATTTGGCTGGCAGCATTGCACTTGGGGTAATGAATAATGCACTACAGTAGTAATTTTCCTGAGATTTAAAAAAAAAAAAAAAAATCCTTTGGCTTTGCCAAGCCAAAGCCAAGTGCCTTTGGCTTTATCTATTCAAATTCTGCTTTTGCAGTGATGAAGAATGTATCGCACCACATTTGAAATATTTCATGAAAAATAATGAAAAAAGGCCAAAGAAAAGAAAATTAGAATAAAATGTAAGTGTAGTCATTTCCAGGAGTCTTCATGTTTCACAGATTTCAAGAAATTAAAAATAAAAATTTTTTCTTCACTTATATTGTCAGGATTTATGATATCCAAGGTCCCCTGAGAAATGCATGATCCCATATAATGGGTATCGAAACCCACAAGGGATAACAAAAGTTCTGAACTAGTCCTTTAATTAATATGCCTTCCATTAGTGAAAGCACATGGTATTAACATAAAAAAAAAATCAAAGGAAAAAATAATTAAGTCTTGAAATGGTTATATTTAAAATGAAACACTTAAAAATGTCACCATTAATTCTAAAAGTAAAACAACAACAACAAAAACTATTGTCTCTGCTAAAAATATAAACAGAAGCAAGTGCCCCTGGATAGCTGTCGGCATCATTAAAAGGATGTTGCTAGCCTTCCTAAGCTATATCAGTGTTCAAAAATATAAACCAGGAGATCTTGAAGCACGGCAAAAGTTTTTGGATGTCAAAGTAGATAGGAACCAAATTTGGATTCATGGCTAGTCATCTTGTTTCAGGCTTTAGTATCACATGACCACCCATACCACCAGTTGCCATGGAGTCAATTCTTATGCATAGCAAACCATGTACATCAGAGCAGAGCTGCACCTCATGGAATTTTCAGTGGTTGACTTTTGGAAACATATTGCCAGACCTAGATCCAGATTAAGTCCTGCAAGGCCCCTAAACACAGATAATTTGTGGTGCCTTTCCTCTAGTTACTCACACATTCAAACAGGGTATGTGAGTTACTAGAAAACCAGCTTGAAGGCAGTGTCTGACCTCCTCTTACTTCATAAAGATGAACCCAAAACCCACTACCATCAAGCTGGGTCTGACTCATAGCAACTGTATAGGATAGAGTAGAAATGCCCCATAGAGTTTCCAATGAGTACCTGGCAGATTTGAACCTCCAACCTTTTGTTTAGCAGAGGTAGCACTTAACCTACTACATCACCAGGGTTTCCTCATACAAGGATAAAGGAGAAGTAAAAAACAGCCACAGCTGATTCCCATGAGACAGAAGTCAGACATGCCTCCTTTCTCTGCTATCTTTGCTAATTCTGACACCGACTCTGCCTCCCACGGCACTGTATTAGGCTCCGTAGTTCATTGCAACGGCCACACACAACTCTCACAGCATACTTACATTATGGAGTTTGTTAGGGAAGTAGCAGATATAATTCAGGGTTAAGACCACTCAGGATACAGATCTCCCATCAAGACAGCCTCCCCTCAGGTATGGTTACAGGGCCCCCTCTGCCTGAGCCTCGGTTTCTGCCCGAGGGCACTCAGTTTTCTCTCTCCACGGGCAGGGAAGCTGACTTTCTCTTGCCAGGCTCTCCTCTTCTGGGTGCTGGGTTCCTCCTCTTTGCTCTGGAACTGGCTGTCTTTTAAGGCAAAACTGACCAACCCCATGGCCGGCCACAACTGCCCTGTGGCGGAATCAGCTGGGTGGGAGTTACGACACCACGGCTGTAACAGCCGCAAAAATTAATCCTCTGAAGTTGCATACATCTGTGCGTGTGTGTTAGCTCTCCGTAATGTAAGCTGTTTTTAAACAAAACTGTAAAATTAGTGATTGAACTTCAAAGTGACATGTGACATTTTAGCAAAATGAGATGAACCAGATAATAAAATTTTTACTAAATGTAGGGTTCTAAGATTTTTACTATGTACTACATTTTCTACCAAATGAGTATTCCGCATATTCTACAACAAACAAAATGAGTCAGTTAACTTAGCTGTTTCAACTAAGCCAGCCAAGTGCCGTCAAGTCGGAATTCTGTTGACCTCCCACAACAAACAATTGATTTTCACCGATTTGCTTTAAATGGTTCATACTTCAGTTCTGATACTTGTTTTTCAATAAATGCTGTAATTATAAATAAACAAATGAAAAGGTGACACAAAGCGAAATTTAATTATCAGAAAACAAATACTACAAGTTAGTTAGATCTCTCACCTCTAACATTTTAGTTAAAAATATTTCTGTTCTTTGCTCTTACAAATTCTTCAGTGATTTTATCACAGTCAAGCTGTGAACAAGGTCTATTTCTATACACAGTAAAGTTACTGAATCCAATCTTTCTTGAGTCACTACTGCACAGTGAGGGTTTTTTAGTCTCTTTAAGGATAAAAATTGGGGTTCTGTAGTGCAATTTGTGGTTATTCAAGTTAGAAATAGTCATAAAGCAATTTTAACATTGGAATCATGCATGCCTACATGCGTAAAATTTATTTTTCTTGAATCTATAAACTTAGCTCTCGTGTAAATATGAAATTGTTGTACTCAGTACAACATTAAATTCACATTAAAGTTATCAGGATAAACCTGTAGTAATTTCTTGGATGTCTTTATGTTTTCTTCATCAAGTACATCCACATTGTTTAAGGAGGAAAGTACATTTCAAATAAATTAATACACTTTTGCCCTTCTTTTCATGCAAGATTCAAGTGTGTCAATGATTCTGTAGCATATGGTTATGCAAAATTGATCTCTGGCATTCAGTACTTCTGGAATAATTCTGTCATTGACGTCTTTCTTTCTAATGGTTCTGAGACAGCGAGCGGCTTTATAATTAGTATTTGGCTGTCTTTGCTGTGTTCTGTTTTCACAATTTCTTAAATTATATAAATAGTCTGTTAATAATTGGTAGAGATCTGAGCTCGTGTTTACATTTATTTGAGAATCTTGGAGACCTTAACTAAACCCATTGCCACCAAGTCAGTTGCAACTCATGGTGACAGTATGGGACAGAGCAGGACTGCCCTATGGGGTTTCCAAGGAGCAGCTGGTGGATTTGAACTTCGTACCTTTTAGATAGCATCCAAGCTCTTATCCACTGTGCCACCAGGACTCCTCTAGGAGTCCCGTGAAAATGCTGCAATATATTATTCTGTATAACCACCATAAGTACCTACTCTAGTGTTTGCATTTTGTTGGCAATGTTTTCAGCTTCTCTTTGGTATCTCCTTTTGTGCCTGGTCTTCAGCAATACTTTCTAAGGCATCTAGAATCGTAATGTATGATTTCAGGAGCTCATTCATTGCTATAGCTTGCATTTCCCAGCATCTATTAGAAAAGCATTTTATACTCAGTTTTTGCATAAATATGTGTTAAGAACTGTGTATTAGTGAGTAGAGAAAGTAAAAAAAAAAAAAAAAAAAAAAATCGGGAGAGTATGCTAAATAGTAGAAAACGACCCAGCTGCTTTTGGACAAAAATCTACTGTGCTACCTACTGCAAGATTCAAGTAAGTGCCCAACATGTAGTGATGAAAATAGCATATTCATTACTATCTAAAATTGTCATTGCATGACTTTATAGTGCCCTCACATTTTGGAAGCATTGGCATAGGACTGGTTCTTCACAGAAAAATCAGTTTTTCACACTTCATATGAATAGCGAAATACCTGATTTGCAATTTCTTCACTGGTATGATTTTTGAAGCTACCAAGTATGATAAATCACTCACCAGCTTTTCCATCTGCTGTACATACATATCTTAAAACAAGTAGCTAGTCTATATGAGAAAAATCAGGGGTAGAAACTACAGACAAATCAAAATACCCAACTAATTTCACTGAATAGTTGATTAAGTTTTGTTACATATTAAGTTTATTAATTCTTCCCATGTTGTTTTGGACACACACGATGGATCACCCTACTAAAAGTAGATCAAACTAAGCCATCAGTTCAAGTAAACAAAAAAAGATTTCCATTTTGTGGGGACCCGGACTCTTCATGCCTTCCTCAGAAAGAGTCCACGCTGAATGATTGTGACGACAGAAGCAACACAATGCAAAACGGCTTTCCAGTACTGATACTCTTTGTTCATCTGTGTTTTCATTTCATCAGCTAAGCCGAACCACGTCTTCAGTTTAAATATGACCACACATAAACTCTGTGAATTGAGCTATTTTCTTATTTATCCATCATTTTGAATTGTACTAATAGCTGAAATCTACCTATAGCAAATCAAGAATTAAATGTGTTAGGATTAAATCATTTGCAAACAAAACAACAAAAGCTGATGGAGAATACAGTACCCACTGTCTTTTATGATTTTCACCATTAATTAGCTTTACATTCTGGAAATATATTCTGGCTACATAATCTTATTTGTTTACCATTCAAGAATTCTGACATGAATTTTCAAGTGGCACACTGTGATGTTGACCATCACTTAGCCCTCTTTCAACCAAGTCAATTTACATCATCCAAAGAAAAATATTCCACAAACAGGATCTGTGTTTATGACACTTATAGCATCTGCAAATGCATCAATTTTAGATTCTAAAAGAGTTTCACTTTCTACTCCATTATTGTTATTATTTACTGTGACAAAAAATGGATACAGAGTTTGGAATAAAATTCTGTTATATTCGTATTGCTGTTAGTAATTTCAGTAGTGAAAGCACTAATGCATCGATTTGAACCTGTTAAACTCAAGTGTTCAATAGAAGTCTCTTCTGATTCATTACATTTTGAAAAGGGGGTTAATTTTAGAATTGTCATTAGGGATTCACAAACCCTTTTCTTTCTACCTTTTTTGAGATTTTGTTTTGCATGCTACTTAATTGTTGCTGTTTCATTTTATCTTAATATAAAGTTATGTCACTTCTTCAACTGGGTTCCAGCACAGCAAATAAATTTCAATAGTTGAAAATAAATAAAATTTGTAAACAGCTAAGTTTTATAAAACAAAATCTACATTCTAATTTGGACATTAACACAAAAATTTATATTTGAAAATTAAGTTAAAAAAGAGATTACAAGCATGTGATTCTGTTCTTCAGGTCTGAGACAGTCAAAAGAAATAGTGTCTACATGGTAGACAGAAATAATGTCAGTCATTTGTGGTATGATGTTTGTTGGCAGCCCCCCTTCAGGTCTCCACGAGTGTCTTTCACTTTGAAATAATACTTAAAAACTTGTACACTCACTTTCTTTTCTTTGATGTTGCTTCTTCACAGTTCATTGAGATACAGCTAATCTGCCACAGACAGTGAGAGTGATCACAAAGAGTATGATTCAAGTACAAGGGCAGGCTCAGTCTGAAGACATGTTTTGGTTCAGTTTATATAGAACAGGACTAGATGCGCTATGAATCACATAATGATAGTATTATTGGAGCATTCCTACATGGGCAAGGAAAAAGAACTGAATGTGAGGTTACATACAATCATTCCAAAATGAAAATGAAATACAATTTTTGTCATATACAAAATGTATAAAATGTACATTTTATATTTGGGGGAATTATTCAACTGCCATATTTGGAGATGCATACAGAATTTATGTAACAACAGCACCACTTCTCAGCAAGCAAGTTTGTTTTCGAGTCATAATAATATCTATCAATTTTTGAAAAGAAAGTCAGAAAGGAAATGGAAAATAAAACAGTTTAAATAGTACTTATTATCTAAAATTCATTTACTTTATTTCCTTGAGAAATTGTTCAGTTTCCGTACAGGGAGCTATGCAAATATTCTGATGAAATGTAAATGTAATTTTCTGATAAACAGCATTTGTTATATTCCTCAAAAACGAGTTTAGAAATATATCTGTTGCAAAACAGATACATTCTGCACAACAAATAAATATTCAGTTCTGTATCCTCTTAATGTGCCTAATACCTCATAAATTATCACATATAGAGTAATATCAAGCACTATGTCCTATGCAACAGACGATCAAGTTGAAATTCAACTTATACATAAATCTTTCCATGTCAGGTAAATATTAATATTTTCAGTACTTTTTTGACCTTTGCAATGTTAGTATTATAATGAATTATACTCATTTTAGTATTATATTAAATGCCTGCTAGATTTCATCTGGGTACAGGCCAAACATATTTTAATGTTAAAGATACAAATATTATTGTTTATAAAACTTAGGGCATAACTATGTATATATGTTGTTGTTGTTAAATGCCATGGAGTTGGTTCCAACTCATGGCAACCCTGTTGATAACTGCTATACAGTTAAAAAGTAATTATTGATTTAACTACAGTGGTGATCCTTAGAGTCACCTAATTTTTGCACATCATCTGGGATAGGAGTTCCCATTGGCGGCTTACCGGGATATACACAAAAGCATGCCCTTATATTTGTGTCTCAGCAAAAAGCATTGCTTACCCTCCTAATTGGAGTTCCTGGATCAGTAGCTATGGATGTAAAAAACTATTATGGATCAGAGACTTGTCATCTATTAGCATAATCCATCTTTACCCAATAACTTCTTATGTTGGATCCAGTTGTATATTAGCAGAAAGTAGCAAGAGTTAGATCTGACAGCCCACCACCATCTCTTATTTATTAGAAAGAAATAGTATACTGCTAAGAGACCTACTGACATAGCCAAGCCAAGTGTTGTCGAGTAGTTTCAAATACATGGGAGGGGACCATAGGAGACAGATGTCAATGAAGGTGCTGAAATAGTAGGAGCCTCATAGCTTAAACAAGCTTGCATGTGTGCACCCTCATGACCCTGTGAAAACCTTATTGCATTCTGGCACATTCTCGCACACTGGAGCTGCTATTGATTTCATTTAGTGCCCTGCCATTTCCCTTCCACTCAGGGGCTTCCTTTTCTTTGTGTCCTGTCTGCTTGGATTCTATGGGTCTTTTGCTATGGACAACTGGTTCCCCTGTTTGGTTGATGCCCTAAAAATACGCTTGTTGAGTAACCTGGCATTGGCCGGGCCTTTAATTTGTTTCATGTAGAAACAGAATAAATCAAAAGGAATCAAATCCATTGCCATGAAGTCAGTTCTGACTCACAGTGACCCTATAGGACAGAGTAGAACTGTCCCCAGAAAGTTACATTAAAAAAAAAAACTGCCGTTGATTTGATTCCAGGCCTATAGAAGAGAGTAGAACTGCTCCATGGAGTTTCCAAGGAGCACACAAGGTCACTAATATAGAAATTCTTATGTAACCACTGCAACTCAAGTCAAGAGAGAGCTCTAAAAAGGGAAGGAAGAAAAATACACATAACTGAGCCTTGAATGTTTTTTTCTTCCTCCTTTTTTGTGCTGTCTTGAGTAGGGAAATGACTTACAAATTATCCTCTAAAATTCAGTCACTGATACATTTACAGTTCTAATAGTGAAGAAAGAGAGTTAATATGATATTAAATACTACTAAAAGGAAAAAAACAACTGCATTTCCAGTCTCATTCATCATGACCTGTGTACTCAGCCTTGCCTTTATAAAAGATCTTCTTTAACATTTCTCAGCGTGTTGTGACTCTGTGGATGGCCTTTTGCTACTTATCACAGTACTGTGAAGGACTTTGTGGGAGAAGCAGATTTAAAATGCAGTATAAAATTTTCATGCATAAGATGGAAAATCTCCAAGAAAACTATATGATATGATTTGCCAGTTATCCTGAAAATTCATTTGCCTTGAATTGTTAGCACCAGGGAAAGAAATGTTTCTGGATGATGATTTAATTTGCCCAAGAGTTATTGGTTCATATCTGCAAAAGAATATTTTGTTTCTTCCTTAATGATTAACTGGAATGTGATGAATAACGTCAGCTAAAGCAGTACTACTTGATATATATTAATGCTATTAGAATTTAGATAACTAGTTCCACATTAAAAACACCAGTGGCATCTTAACAACAACAACAACAAAAGAATGTTAAGTGTAAGTATATGTTCTGTGTATGAGGTAAATATTCAAATACAATGTTTTTCTCCAGACAGTGATTAGCATATTGTTTAAAATTATTTTGTGACTGCCTATTTGTCATCGTTTTCTCCAATGTTTTATTTATTCAGAATTTTCCCACCACTATTTATGTACTTTTGTCTTAGTGCCTTAAGTTATAAGTAGCAATTCAAGTACATGCACCAAAAATTTTCAATCACTGTACTGAAATAACTTTCAAAGAAAACATGTGAGAAAAAGATAATTTTAAATAATCTCAAAGACAGCGTAATCCTGTAAAACGACTTGTTATGAGGTCATTAGAGATATTCTTATAGACAGAGTCACATTTCCCAATTATAGGTTGGATCTTTGTCAGGGCCATACTGGTCTACATAACTTTCCAAAAGAAAAAACAGTGTCTATTTAGAGATTAGTTCAAATCATTTATACATATGATATTGTAATATTAATTCTTGGTAGACATTTTCTGTATAATATGACAACCAATGCTTCAAAAACATAACTCAATTTTACTACAAAAACATATAGAGAAGTATGGTATTTAGGTTTTGGTTAGCAGATATAGCGCTTAACCTACTACACCACTTGGGTTTCCTTAGAATTATTCAGAAGGTTATTATTGGAGTATGAGTAATATTTATAAAATTTATAAGTTTATTTGAAATTAATCAATTAGGTCATTCTGTACATATTTATTGACTATATAATTTGTCCTTCTGAGAGTTGGGATAAATCATTGAGCAGAACAGAAATTATCTTTAACCTCATGGTGCTTACCATATAGTTTAGGGAGATACAAAATAAGTGAAGTGTGTGGCTAAAGAAAATGCAAAGGCCTCTAGAAGTGTGGAAGGGAAGTAAAAGTAAGTCTAAAAATATTAAATGAATAATCAAACATACAAACACAAATGTAGAAGCAAGATGTTCAAGCTAAGACCTGAAAATAAAACTTATAAAGAGAAATTGTGGGAGAAATGAGAGCAGCATGAGGAAGATGATGGTACAGAGGAAGCTTGAGATCATTCCAGGTCAAAGAGACAGTGAAAGGGGAAGATTCATAGTGTATCCCAGGAACCTGAAAAAATGATTCCCAGGAACCTGAAAAAGTGAATGCTAGGAATCTGAAAAAGTGAATGCTAGGAATCTGAAAAAGTGAAAAAGGGAGGCTAGAAGATGATAACTGAAGCTGAATATTATATAAACTAATTAGCAGTGGGACCCCTGGTGGTATGGCAGTTAGGATTTGGCTGCTAGCCAAAAGATCATCAGCGCAAATCCAGCAGCTGCTCATGGAAATTCTATGAGTCAGTTCCACTCTGTCCTGTAGGGTCACTATGAGTCAGAATCAACTCAATGACAATAGGTTTCTCTTTAATTAGAAGTAAGGCTAGATTGGACAAGATCTTACAGACATACTAAGGTTTGCCTTTATTTTAGGAAAAATGGAGAGCTACCAAAAAAGCAGGAAGTGAATTGATAAGTTTCCATTTCCATGTGATCTCTCAGACAGAAATTGGCACACACCGTGTGCAGGTATTTTTGCTCAAACATGTTGTCATCAGCTCCTAGCTAGAAGATTGTCATTTCAGACTCACCCAGATGCTCTGCCTCTGTGGAAGGAAAGGCCTAAGGATCTGTTTCTGTAAACCATATGAAGAAGTTATGAAAACCATATGGAGAAGTTAGTCAGAAGTGACTTGATGGCAGCAGCTAACAACAACATTGAAATCATCTAGATAAATAAGAGATGGTGTCTGCAACTACAGCATCAGTGGTAGAGATGCAAAGAATAAAACAGGTTTAAATGTAGAAGTTAAGCCATTTCATGAATGGTTGCTGTGGCGAGTAAAGGAGAAGAATGAGTGAAAGATGACTCTCAGGTTTCTGACTTGGAGAATCAGATAGTTGGTAGTTACAATAAAGCACTATAGAAAGACTACATTTGAAATTGGAATAAACTGGGGGTGTGGCCAAGATGACAGACTAGTCACACATCTCCTCAATTCCCCCTGAAAACTAAGGCCTAGAATATAATTAAACAGAGCAGTGTGGACGTTCCAGGAGCCCCAAGATCCATCAGAGGGTTGTAAGATTGGACTGGATGACAGAAAGGGGGAAACTACCTTTGTCAGAGGTGTGACAGCAGCTCAGTGAGCCCCACTTCTGCTGGTACAGTAGCCGAGAGGACTACAGGTACATATGCCTCCTTTGCTAACTGGGAGACTGGGCCTGGGACTGTTGAGCCTGAGAGCCTGGCAGGGGCTCGCTACTATTCTGAGCTGAAGTGCCTAAGTAAACAGTGTGTCTTGCAGAAGAGGGGCTGTGCTTGGGACAATCACACCTAGAGACCCTAACAGCAGCTGGCTACTGAGGGTGCCAGCACCTCTCCCCGCCTCTTCTTTGAGCTGTGTCATAGATACTACTGACTCAGTTTGCAGGAGATGGCTCAGGCAAGAAGCCATCTTGGTAAGCTGAGAGGTGGAGTCAGCCACCCTTGAGGGCTCAGTTGGAGCTAACTCCTATGCTGAGCAAAAGCACCTTTCTGGACAGTGCTTCTCCCAGCAGAAAATCTGTTTCTAAGACAGTCATACATAGAAAACCTCGTGGCAGCTGGCAGCCAAGTGTGCTGGTGTCCTAACTCCTCCCTTATTTGAGCCAATAATAGCATCTGTTGATGGCCCCCTAGAGACTCCATAAACAGGGAAGCAACTTTGTCAGGCAGAAGGTGGGGCCTGCCACCCCTGAGGGCCTGGCAGCTATCAGCTGCTGCTGGTCAATCCACCTTTCAGTAAAAAAGCAATTTTTAAAATAAGCACATCTAGAGAATACGGTGGTGACTGGCAGCTAAGGGTGATGGTGCCACTTCCACCTCCCTTCACTGAGCCACATCATAGAGTGTGCTAATGGCACCAGAGAGACTCCATAAGTAGGGCACCATCTTTGCCAGACAGGAAGCAGGGCCTGCCACCGTTAAGGTTCCAACTGCTTTCTGCTGTTGCTGGACAACACCCATCTCAGAAGAAAAGCAGTTTTTAAGATAAGCACATCTACAGAACACAGCAGTCCCTGGAGGCCAAGTGTACAGGCATTATTCTCTCTTCTCTTCCCTGAGCTACACCATAGTCTCAACTGGCATGATGCCAGAGAGTCAGTAAAAGTAGGTCCCCTTCTCTATCAGCTAGGAGGCAGAGTCTGCCACCCTAGAGGTCCCAGTTGGGGCTAGCCATCAAGACAAGCAGCATCACAAGGCTTGGCAGAATCTCTATTACCAGGGAAGTTTTATATAATTCAGCTGAATGCAGAGAATACAGTGGCAGCCAGTAGCCAAATCAAGCAGTGCCCTTACTCTCCTCTTAGAACTTCAACACAGCTTCCATTGGCGTAACACTAGAGAAAATGAACAGTTTTTTAATGGATTGGAGACAACAATCAATATCTAACCATTTAAAGAAGCAGAACACCATGGCTTCAGAAAACTCCCAAAGTAAAGAATCACAAAATTTCCTAGCTGAAGAAGCATTTCTGAAATTATCAGTCAGAATACAGAATAATTATGTATAGAGACCTTCTAGAGATTAAACAAAACACAGCAGAATAAAATAGAGAAAATTAACTAAGCTATATGAACTGCTAGAACATCAACCATCTGAAATCTAGCAGATCAACAAGAAAACTACAGAATTAGACAATTCAACATAAAGCCAAAAGACCAGGATTAAGACAGTGGAATGCAGAATGAATGAGACCTAAGATAAAGCAACTCACACTAACATTTATGAAGAGAAATCAGATAAAAGAAAAACAAGAAAAATGAAGAAGCATTAAGAAGCCCCCATGGGCTCTATCAAGAGAAATGATCTATGAATAATTGGAATTCCTCAATGCAGAGTGATAGCATAAAATACAGAGAGAATTGTTAAAAAGTTGCTGACAGAAAACTTCCCTGACATCATGAAAGAAGGGAACATAGATACTCAAAATGCTTATTGAGCATCAAGAAGGTAGACCCAAGAGAAAGACACCAAGACACATTATAATCAAGTTTAATAAAATGAAACATAAAGAGAGGCTCATAAAGGAAGCTAGTCTTAAAGCAGAATTAAGGTACAAAGGGACACCCTGTAGGCTTTCATTTGACTTCTTGGCAGAAACCATGTTGGCAAGAAGGCAGTGGGATGACACATACAAAGCCCCGAAAGAGAGAACGCCCAGCCAAGAATTATATAACTTGCAAAACTGTCTCTGAAATACAATGATAAAATTAAGATATTCTCAGATAAACAGAAGCTTAGACACTTTACAAAAACAAACCAAAACTACAAAAAATACTGAAAGCAGCTATTTGTTTAGAAAATCAATAACTTCAGATGTATACTCAACAATGTAATGCAAGACACGGTACCCACAGTCCTACTCAGTTAGGAAAGTCACAAAGCTCAATCAAAGCTAAAATATTAAAAGCAGGAAACCAGAGATTTTAACATGTAAACTGTGACATCATCATACTATAAAAAGGGTTCATATTACTGTAGTTGCAGCCCTTTCAGATGGAGAAGAAGTTAAGTGGAGAAATCTGCCTTGCTCATGGGTGGGAAGATTTAACATTGTGAAAATAGCTATTTCACCCAAAGCAATCTACATATACAACACAATCCCGATACAAATTCCAGTGTCATTTTTTAAATGAGATGGAAAAACAAATCACCAACTTTGTTTGGAAAGAGAAGAAACTCTAGATAAGTAAAGCTCTACTGAAGAAGGGGAACACTGTGGAAGACCTCACACTGCCCAACCTTAGAACCTACTACACTGCCACAGTAGTCAAAAACAGCCTGGTACTGATACAAAAAGAAACATATAGACCAATAGATCAAAATAGAGACCCAGAAATATCACCACCCTGTTATGAACAGTTGATATATGACACAGGCCCCAACTATTGGGGGTAAAAACAGTCTCTTTAACAAACATGTTGGCAAAATTGGATATCCATCTACAAAACACTGAAACAAGACCCATATCTCACACGTTATACACAAACTAACTCAAAATGGATCAAAGACCCAAGTATTAATCCTAAAACTATAAAGGTCATGTAAGAAAAAATAGGGGCAACAATGAAAGTTCTAATACACGGCTTAGACAGACTATAAAATATAACCAACAATGCATGAACAACAGAAGAGAAAATAGATAAATGAGAACTTCTAAAAATCAAACACATCTGCACCTCTGAAGACTTTATCAAGAGAGTTAAAAGACTACCTACAGAATGGGAAAAAATGTTTGGCAACTACATGTTGGATCAACATCTGATTTCCATGATCTACAAGGTACTGCAAAATATCAACAAGAAAAAAGTAAATGACTCAATTAAGCAATGGATGAAGGAGATGTGCAGACACTTCACCAAAATAGATATCCAGGCAGCCAAAACACACATGAGGAAATGCTCATGATCATTAACTATTAGAGAAATTCAAGATAAAACTGCACTGAGATCCCATCTCACCCCAACAAGGTTGACAATAATTCAAAAAAATAAATAAAAATAAACAAATGCTGGAGAGGCTGTGGTGAGGCTGGAAGTCTCCCGCACTGCTGATGGGATTGGAAAATGGTACAACATCTTTGGAGAGCAGTCTGGTACTTCCTAAAAAACTGGAAATAGATACACCATTTCATCTAGTAATCCCACTACTCAGAATATATCCTGTAGAAATAAAGACTGTCACATGAACAGATATATGCACACAAATACTTATTACAGCACTGCCCACAATAGCAAAAAGATGGAATCAACGTAGGTGTCCATCAACAGAGGAAGGGATAAACAAGCTATGGTACATATGCACAATGGAACACTATGCAATGATAAAAAAAATAATGACAGTTTTAGGAAGCATTGTATAACCTGGCTTCAACAAGAAGACATTATGTTGAGTGAAAACAGTCAGCTGCAAAAGACAAGTATTGTATAGAACCTCTGCTATAAGGACTTAAAAATGGTCTTATGTATGGAAGAAAAGGATCTTTGACAGCTACAAGTGTTGGGAGGGAAGGAGAGGTATGTTCACACATCAGACAGTCGATAGGAATTTGGTTAGGTGAAGGGGGTGACAGCACGCAGTAGAGAGCAGATCAGCATAACTGGACTACACCATAAATGGAAAGGTTCTCTAAACTCAAGCCAATATTTCAAAAGATAGAATAGCAGAGACGAGGGTCTGGGGACGATGTTTTCAGTGGATGTTGAGGTCAGTTGGCATAGCTAGACTTTAGCTAAGAGAGTCTTCAGCACCCCATATTGGTGAATAGTGTTTGGGGTCTTAAAAGCCAGCAAACTGCCATCTGAAGCATACCAAATTGTCCGAACCCATCTGGAACAAATAATGACTGAGAGCATCAAAGACACAGGGAAAAATGAGCCCATGAGACAGAAGGACTCATGTGAATAGAAGACTGTATCAGCATGAGATCAGCAGAACTAGACGGTGCCCAGCTACCACAAAAGGCATCCACAATGGGTAACACAATAAGTCTTTGAAAGGCAACCTGAGAAAAAGAGGTGTGCAGTTCAAGAACTCTTCTGAAAGACCAGAATTGACTGTTCAACAGCCTGGAGGGTGCACTGGGAACACGGTCTCTAGACTTGCTGCTGGCCCTGGCTTGAAACTAGTACTGAGCTCAATTCTTCAGACAAGAATGGACTAGACTAGAGGACACAGTGTGAGCATATGTTGTGTGTATGTTTTGGTTCCATACATTTACAGGAGGTTGTCCACCTGGGTTCTTTCTAGATGAGAGAGAAAAGGTAGAGAGGAGGGGACAGGTGCTTGTTAAGAGTATACTAGAAGTAAAGAGTGAAAAGGAGGAGTGTGATGTCACAGGGTGAGGAGAGCCGATGGAGCTGCAGATAGGTAGACATACAGAATTGATTCTGATTGTATACTTTCACTTAATCTTAATAAAAAAAGAATTTTTTCTTCCATTTTTGATGTATGTAAAGTATTTATAAATTATCTAGACTGAGTTCAAGCAAGCAATTTTATATATGAAGAAAATGTTTAAAATACTATGTTATTCACAGTTGAATCAGTCATTCACTCAACAACAATAAAAGGGAGAACCTGCTAATCTAGTCACTGGTTTGACACTCTGGACTCGGAAGTGAGTTACATGGTCAGCGTATGCCTGCTTTTGGAGTTTTGTTAGAGTGAGACTGATAGTCAGGCAAGAGAAAAAGAATTCATATAGATTCACCCTGAATTAAATATGATATTTTATGAAAATAAATGTGATTAGTTATTAAAATGAGATTTTCTTTAAAAAATCACCATTAAACATACAAAGGCACATTAAGGGAACAATCTGCATAGTCTTCATCAGCATTATTTTCAAAACATTAGCAACTATGACTTTTGATCTGTTCCTGAAGCAACTACAGTGGCACAGCTTTCTGAAATGGTACTGCTGTACAGAAAAACTATGCAAGTAAGTTTAATGGCAAATTTTAGATAGAATAAATTTTTTATATCCTGCATGCACTTTCTGGGCTGAGACTGGGGGATGGGGTGTGAATGTTTAACTTATAAAATCATGGCTTTTACTCGTTATTTTTAAGCTACAAAATATTAATTGTACACATTTTTCTCTCTGGTTAAATAAGAAATACAGGAAACACCAGTTTCAGGAGTTTAAGGATGAAAACTGTTACAGACTTTGTACATGATATATATTGTTTTTAGGATATTCTAAATGTAAATGATTAATGACAAAGCAGCCAAGCCAAATGACAAAGCAGGGACACCATAAAAATAGAAATTGATTGTATAAAACAAATCAGAAAATTTTTCAAATTTTGCTTGATATAATTTAAGCCAATGTGATTTGCAGTTTAGCATTTTAAGTCCCATTAATTGTAGAATAAAGTCATGCTTCATTTTTGACAATTAAGTACAATTTTACTGGAATGGAGAAAGAACTCTGAATTGGACTCAGAGGAGAAATCTTCTTTAAAGGTCACCCTTATTAAATGGCATGACAATTTGATTATGCCATTCATGCTCAGTGTCCCCAGACTATTCCCAGAACTTCAGCTGAAATGAACCTTTTAAATGAAAGCCAGATCAGATGATTCATCTACTTACCCCTCACACTGCCTCCACATTTCTCTCTAAAGAGAAGCTAAACTCCTTATGGTAGTCTACTAGACCCTACATGATCTGTTCCCCCATCACCACCTCTCTGACATCATCCCTGAAGCTCTTCCCCTTGCCCACTCTAGTGCCTCAAGCATGGCAAGATGATCCCTATCATAAGAACTTTTGAACTGATAGTTTCCTCTCATGGAAATGCTACGAGGTCCAACAGTTAAGTCCGTGAATTGAATTGTTGTAAGTGCTATATACCTCATTGCTGAATATCACTATGATAACCTTTGAAGTACTCCCCTCGGGAAGCTATGCACTGATGCTTGTGCCTCGTACACCCTTCAAAGCAACTTTGGAACTCTTTCTAGAATGGTCATTGTGCACAGTGGCAATGTGGCAAGTTTGTGAATTTAATTGCATAATTGTCTGTAAGGGAGTTTTGAGCCAGGAAACAAATAATTGTACTGGAACACCCGACTTACTCACCTGATCTGGCCCCCGTATGACTTCTTCCTTTTCGCAAAGATAAAGGAGATATTGAAAGAAAGAGATTTTGATGACATTTATGGCATCAAGGGTAATACAATGACAACTCTGATGGTCATTCCAGAAATAGTTCCAAAATTGCTTTGAAGAGAGGACTAGGCACTGAGGACGGTGCACAGCCTTCCAAGGAGAGTACTTTGAAGGTGACTGTAGTGATACTCAGCAGTGAGGTATGCAGTACTTTTTTTTTGGATGAGTTAGTTAACTTAATGATCAAACTTCTTATCTCCCGTGACAGATATCCACATGACTAACTCCCTCTCTTCCAGTTTCTGTTCAAATCAGGGCTTAGAATCATTTGTTCCATTTCGGTACCCTCCTAAGAATTTGCAGTCCTAACAAGTTCCCAGGTAAAACTAATACTGCTGATTAGCAACCAATTCTGAGACCCACTAGTGGTGCAGTGAATCTCAAAATTCATTCTACATAGGAATCACCAGAGGATCTTGCTGAACTGTAGATTCAGACTTCATCTACCTAGGGTGAAAATACAAATTCTAACTAGGGGGTGGACCTGGAAGGAACTGATTCAAAGCTCTATTCAAATTTACATTCTCAGTGAGATTTTTCTTTAACACTTTATTTAAAATTAAAGGCATGCTCTGCTTTCGCTATTGATCCACTTACAAACCAAAACAAACAAACAAACTTGTTGCCATTGAGTCAACATAGCAGCTTTATAGGTCAATATAGAACTGCCCATGACTTCTCTTCTATTTCATCTTTTTCCCTCCCTACAATCACTAAGTCTGAATCAACTCAACAGCAGTCACTGTGGTTTTGTGGATTTATACAATTTGAAAATATCAGTATAAGTCATCAGTCTCTATCCAGACTGAACAAACAAGAGAAGGAAAAGACAGAAATTGCCAATACCAAGAATAAAAGAGGGAACATTAGAAAACTAATTAAAAAAAAAATACCATAAACAATTGTGTGCCTATAAATTTGACAACTTATATGATACGGTCAAATCCATCTAAAAATGCAAACTACCAAAACATACTTAAAAGCAAATAGATAACCTAATATCGGGGAAACAAGGTGACTGCTAGCAATTCTGATACTGGGGAGAGTTAGTTGATATAGTACATGCAAGGATAATAGGATGAAGAGTGAGAGAATAAGATTCTGAGTTCATAATCTTAGTAGACCACTAAAATCCTCCAAAAAATATGTAACGTGAAAGAGAAATGCGGGTAATTAATTAAAAGTACACAAAATTCTTAATGTCTGTGGTGGAATACATGGCAGTATATGAATGAGAATTTTGTAATGCAAATAATTATCTGAATGTGTATGTCAATATTTTTACTACGTACTAGCAAAAAGAGAATGTGAGGAGTGACCACCTCATACGGCATAAGACTTGAAAGATATTTGCAACCATCTTTACAGTGTGGTTGTCAGAAACACATTTTTTAAAATCATACCTAGGTGGAACAAGGTCCTATGAAATTAATATATCATTGGGGGGAGAATTACAAAATTCCCTGGATATGTTTTGGTGTTAGAAAAATAATTTCAAAGAAACAGGAAATGGAAAAGACTGCAGTTTTACTTAAGGAATAGACTCTGGGACTGGAAGCTGAAAACTCCATCTGCCTGCGGGTTATGCAGGTAAAAATCAACCCCCTTGATGTCAAAATAAATTGGCATAATTAGTCTTTTTTGAGGAGATTGTTCTGCATCCTATATTGGTGAGTGGCACATGGGGTCTTAAAAGTCAGCAAGCTGTCATCTAAGGAACATTATTTGGTCCCATCCTACCTGGAGCAGATGAAAACCAAGAACACCAAAGACATGAGGAAAATATGAGTCCAGGAGACAGATGGCCCATACGGTTGGGAGACAGCATCAGCAGGAAAGCAGAATTAGATGGCCTCTGGCCACCAAAGACAGCCCTGACAGGGAACACAGTGTGGAGTTACTGACATATCATGAGAAAAGGTAGCATGAAAAAAGGAGTATGCAGATCCAGAACTGTAGTAAAAACTAGACTTGATGGTCCAACAACCTAGAGAGTCCCCTGAGAACGTGGCCCCGGGATTTGCTGCTAGCCTAGAGCTGACACTGTTGCTGAAGCCAACACTTCAGACAAAGATTGGACTGGCCTGTGGGACACAGCGTGATGCAGGTAGTGTGTGCAATTTATGTTCTAATGTACATAAGGCTGTCCAACTGTTTTCTTTTTAGAGATGAGAGGAAAGGGTGGAGAAGAGGGAACAAGTGTTGGTTGAATGGATGCTGGAAGTAAAAAAGTGGGAAGGAAGGATGTGCTGTCACAGCGCGTGAGGAGAGCAGACACAGCTGCACAGGGGTGGGCACTCAAGGTTTTATATACCAAACTGAATTGCAAATTTTCACTTAATCACTACTGAAAAAAAAGGAATCAACCGCCTTAAGTCAGATGACAATAAAATCAAGATATTGAGGACTAGCCACCTTGTCAGAAAGCTTCACGTGAGTTTAGCCTAGGATTCTGACTGGAGACTATACCCACTAATTAGTTTCCAACCTGAAGGATTTGGTCACAAGCAAGGCAGATGTTAGGTATCCACACCCTCACTGTGTGGTCCGTCACAGGTCAGTCATTTGTTGTACTATGATGGCTTGCCTGTGGGTGTGATCCTGGAAGCTTTACCATCAGTATTTCAAATATCAGCAGGTTCTCTCTTGGTTTACAGGTTTTAGCTGAGCCTCCAGACTAGATAGACTAGGAAGGATTAGAAAGTTTACTTCTGAAAACACTGGCCAGGAAAAACTTCACGAACAGTAGCAGAACCCGGTCCCAGGATGTGAAGAAAAGCACTTAAGTTTGCCTCCCAGGAGATAAAGTTGTGAAATGAAAGCATGGCTGAAAAGACGTTACTGAGGTTCTGTGGTCAAAAAATGTTCAGTATACATGTTGTTTGCATAACTTTACCACGCAGGGAACAGCAAGAAAAGAATCAAAGCAGATTAAACTCTTACCAGATGATGTTTCTGTCTGACTAAAGGTAGAAAAAGTGGCCCAAAATACCGTCTGGGAATTAGGCCTACTCTCTGTGTTTTGGCTGCTGTTGTTGCTGTTCTAACAAAAGTTTCACTTTCCTCCATCACTCAGAATACCTAGCAATTACTTAAATGGAAAAAGTAGGGGAGTTAGAAACATTGCCCTTGTCTATTTGACCAAGGCCGGTTGCTAGCAGTCTACCCAGCATGCTCTGAGGACAGCGTAATTGAACAAGTCCAACAGTGCACTTAAACAGCCAGCTTGAGCCTCTTTCCCCTCCTTAAGGAAATAATTCTAGTAGAAAAAATAAAGTTACAGAATGATTCCCTCTTCCCCCACTGCAACTCATGGAATATGAAACATAATTTGGATAAAAAGTACATATATACTTACATTCATGAAACCAAGAAAGAAAGCCTGGCCTAGTAGGTCAACTCCATGTAAGGAATAAAAGAAAAAACAAGGCAGCAGGAAAGCTTCATATAACTCAACAATGTCAGGAAATGAGGCTTGGGTCAAGATCAAATAGAATTCTAAGAAACATCTGAGTTTCAAAAATATAAAAGAAGACTTAACTTCTGGGAAATGGGAAGTATGGGAGGTATACTCATGCAGAAAGGATATGTGGAGGTCGTTATGAGTCAGAATTGACTTGACAGAAAGGTATGCTATGAATTTTTTTTTTGGACTTTGAGTTAACAGGAAGATAGACTTTCGGCAGCTATTAAGAGAATCTAAATTTCAGACTGAGGACATGTTTATAAAAAGCATGGAGACTAAAAAGCAAAAAATGTTTTTAAGAAAGGTTAGGACCCCTGGGGACATGGCCCCCAAACTCCATTATCCTAGGACTGAAACTATTTCCAAAGCCAACTCTACAGACAAAAGTTAGATGGTTCTATAAGATATAGCGCGGCACTTACAAAGAGTATGTTTTGTAGCTCAAGTAGATATATGACACTAAATGAACGATTTCTATCCAGAGGTGACATAAGAAGGCAAAAAGGGGCAGGAGCTGGTTGACTGGGCACAGGAAAACCCATGTAGAAATCCCAGGTAGAAATGACTACCACACATGGCATAAGACTTGAAGGATATTTTCAAGGATCTTTACAGCTCAGTTGTTAGAAGCACATTTTGTAAAATCATATCCAGGTGGAAAAACAAGGCCCTGTGAAATTAACATGTCTCTTCTGGGGGCAACTAGGGTCAGAGAACAATGTGTATATATATTTTTGTATAAGAAACTAGTGAACTATAAACTGTCACTTAAAGCAGAATTTAAAAAAAAGAAAAAGAAAGGTCATTTATTCTGTTTGCACAGTTTAACAGAGCTGAACACACACACACACATACGTGCACTTATGAGGGCTGGGTAAATGAGAGATTTGGAAATAGCTCTGTACTTGGTTTCTATATTCCCGTGAAACAGAGCCTATTCTTCATCCACTGGGATATTCATCTACTTATTGCAAGTATATGAAGAAATCTAAGGATAGGTATTTTGTCAGACACATTAGCCAGAGGAAGCCCTGTTGGCATAATGGGTTAGGTGCTAAATCTGCTAACTGAAACACCAACAGTTCAAATCTGCTAGGTGCTCCTTAGAATCTCTAAGGGGCAATTCTACTCTGACCTCTAGGGTCACTGTGAGTCAGACCTGGCTCAATGACAGTGGGTTTTTGGGGTTATGTTAGCTAGAAAAGAAATAGGGATCTGGGTAGGGGAGGAAGAAGTTCCCTAGGTTATGAAGGTCAGACTTGAGGGCTGTTTTAGTCAACTGGTACTGCTCTAACAGAAATACCATAAAGTGGATGGCTTTAACAAAAGCATATTTATTTTTACACAGTCTGGTAGACTACAAGTCCGAATTCAGGGTGTCCACTCCAGGGGAAGGCCTTCCCTCTGCCAGCTCTGGAGGAAAGTCCTTGTGTTACATCAGTCTTTGGTGGGGAAGCATCTTGGGGCATGAATTTCAGGCCCAAAGAACACACTCTACTCCCAGAGCTGCTTTCTTGTTAGTGTGAGGTTCCCAAATATCTGCTTGCTTCCATTTCTTTTTGTCTTTTGTAGTATGCAAAGATAAAAGGTGGTACAAGCCACACTCCAAGGAGTCTTCCTTTACAATGGAGCAGGCAAGGGATCTCAGGAAGAGATTTACGGTCCTACCCTAATCCTCTTTAACCTACAGCATAGGAGAGTCACAAAACAGAGGACAATTAGGAACTGGAAATTATGGCCCAGCCAAATGGCTACACACATTTTTGGAGGGACACAGTTCAATCCATGACAAGGACAAACTCTTATTTACCCTGTAATGTTACATAAACTTCCTTCCGCTTTGTAATGATTGAACCAACTCTTACTCAACAAATTTCACGTCACAATCACCTTCACTTGCTGTACATGCAGCTTTTAAATCACTGGGAAGGCTTCAGAGCTTTTTCTTGTCCTAAAACCAAAACCAGAAAACTCACGGCCACTGACATGCGTCAGACTCATAGTTATCACATAGACAAGAGTAGGACTGTCGCCATAGAGTTTCCAGGAGCACCTGGTGGATTCAAACTGTCAGCT
Source organism: Heterohyrax brucei (assembly GCA_028571685.1). Taxonomy (NCBI): domain Eukaryota; kingdom Metazoa; phylum Chordata; class Mammalia; order Hyracoidea; family Procaviidae; genus Heterohyrax; species Heterohyrax brucei. Next base: position 49,319,657 of record CM053155.1, read on the forward strand.
TTTTGGTTAGCAGTCATAGTACTTAACTATTACACCACAAGGATTTCCTCCTGCGCTCAGGTAAGATTAAGTAAGAATTGTATGCTTCTGGTCTGATTTACGTATAAATTCAACTTAAGGACACACTTAGGAGCAGATCTCATTCATTACCCAAGGACTGCTTGCAAAAGACGTCACACTATATTTCAATAAACATACAACCAAAAGAATTCAGGCAGGTATAGTTTATTCTCCTTTATCTAATGTAATAGCTTTTTATTCTTATTTTGAGACTTAGTGATAAAAAAAACTTACCACCTTTAAAAATATGTAGAACATTTGTAAATCAAAACAACCTCCCATTAAGGTTATTTGACCCAGCAAAAACATACTTTAGTTTTGCTTCATTATTTGTATAAACTGGGATGATAACAAAGTCTATATGTGAAGAATAATTAAATGTCTTAACTTTGTTTTTGAATGAAAAACCAAAAACTTACCCCATGATTAATAAACACTAATTTAACTTATGCAACAGCACTTGGCTTGGCTTTGGCTATTATATGTGACAGCTCATATTACCATCTTTTTTTCCTTAGATATTCTTTGGAATGCAAAGGTGTTAAATTTTATTTTTTGAGGAGTCCCAGAGTTATGCACACAGTTAATGTGTTCAGCTGATAAGCAAAAGACTGGAGGTTTAAGTACCTGCAGAGGTACCTCAGAAGAAAGCCCTGGTGATCTACTTCTGAGTAATCAGTCGCTGAGAACCCTACTGAGTACAGTTCTTCCGTGACACGCATGGGGTCACCATGAGTTGGAATCTACTGTAGGGCAACTTCTGTTGCTTTTCTTTTTTTGTAATTTTTAAAAATTTCCTTACAATTGTATCTACATATGTTTAAATTTTATACACACAATTGATTTCTTTTCTGAATTTCAGAAGTACACATCATGAAAATGGAAATAATATAGTCTTTGAACTGGTGTTGTCTGTAAAAGCATATCACTAATAGGCGTAGTTTTAGAAATTTAAAATGAGTAAAATCAAGGTCTTCAAAAATAACACAATGTTGAAATTAAACAGATATAAATATCACAAAACAAAAACATCTAACAAAATTGAAGTATTTAATTTGAGTTATCAATATCAAAATTCTAATAGTGAGCAGATTAGTTATCCAGAATATAAGAGCATTTTAGTCATTTTGTCGTATGATACCACATATTGTGATGTTTTGACCTATTTCCACCAATCACTGTCTTCTTCAACTTAGTGCTTGTTACTCTGAGCAGTCCACATGACACTTACCAAATAACTCAGCCCTGTCTCGTTTGTCATCCCATTTCTCAATATGTCACATTCCTTGACAATTCTGCTTCTATCGAATGATTTTTCTTTCAAAGGAAAATGCCACTGTAATATTGTATTTAAAAAAAGAAAGAGGAGTTTAAAAAGCCAGACATGAATAATGTTAGGTGACTACTAACTGTTAGGTAAATGAAAAGTTACTGTTATTCCATTCATGGACTTATATTTGTATTTAAGGATTTGTCTGATAGATGGTGATTTTTGAATTGTTTTCAAATTTTGTAGCTGATGATGTATGAAGTCACTCAGTGCTTTTGTATTTGAAATTCTACTACTCTAGTATCAAGAAAAAATATTAGAAGCTATCCGTATTTTACAATCATTATTTTTAGCACCTTTCATTTTGATTCTTATTTTTTTCTATTCTTAATTTGGCATTGCCTTCTGAAACAGAGCTGCATCAACTGATTGATTTTGGCAGATTTGAGTAAAAAATGCAAGTGGGAAATTTTATTGTTAATTACAATTATGTGGTAATTTGATCATATGTTGGTCTCATTTTTACTATGCAAATCAGACAGTAAACAAAGAAAAATGTAATACTATCATATTTGGTATGTCAAAAATCATACACATAGATGTTTGATGAAAAAGTACTTTATTTATAATATACGTATGAACATAGATTTAAATAAGAGCTCCTGGTGGCACAGTGGTAGAGCACTCAGCTACTAGCCAAAGGGTTGACAATTCAAATCCACCAGGTGTGCTGAAGGAGAAAAGACCCAGAGGGCAGTTCTGCCCTGCCCTGTACAATTGCTGTGAGTCAGAATTGACTCAGTGGCACACAACAACATAGATTTAAATATGCACAATAGATATATTTCCATGATAAAGATGCATGCAGTGGAGGGAATCCCAATTTTTATAGAACGTAAAAACCAATACATTGATCGATGGATGAATAAAAGGAGCCCTGGAGGCAGCAATTAATTGTTTAGCTGCTAACAAAAAGGTCAGTGACATATACTCACCAGCCACTCAGAGGAAGAAAGATGTGGGAATCTCCTCTGTTTAACCCACTGCTGTGGAATTCATTCTGACTCACAGTGATCCTATAGGACAGAGTACAACTGCCTCATGGGCTTTCCAAGGCTGTAATATTTACAGAAGCAGACAGCCACATCTTTCTTACACAGTGTGCTGGGGGGTATACACCACTGACCTTTTGGTTAGCAATCACATACTTGAATACTATGCCACCAAGGTTGGAAATCCTACAAGGCAAGATACTGTGTCCTGTAGGGTCACTATGAATTAGATTTGACTAGAGAGTGGTTGCCTTGAAGAGATTGTTAGTGAAAGTGTAGATAGACAATTCAGGTGAAGACTCAGAAGAAAGAAAAGAAAGAAATGACAGCAGCAGAACTAGGAGACCAGCTCAAGACAGAGGTGCAGCCAGCTCAGGAAGAGAGACTGCTCACCAGCTTTGTACAGGAGGCTGCCTGGTGGAGTGTGGTTCCTCCAGGAACTTATCAGGGGAGCTAGGTTTCCCAACCTACGGAAGCTTATTGGCAGAGTGCGGTGCCTCCAGGGACTTGGAGATGAAGAACGCTAGTGCTAAGAACTTTAGCTTTAGAACACTGGCCCAAGCACAGCAAACTCTTTGGGAAGACAAGAGTAGTAAGGCCAGAGGTGCCAAAAGCCCAGAAACCTGGAAGCGGGAACTGAAGAGACAAGGAACTGACGAGACAAGGAAGCAGAGTTGCCTCCATCTCAAAGGATATGGCCACAACTTCTGGGGTCTCAAACTGTGAAGTCAGCACCTACATGGACTGAAAGAACGAAGTCACCCAAACCCAAGGGAGCAGTGCTACCACTCCAGTGGCCCTGGAAGGTAGAGCAGAAGCCCAGGGTTAAGGGACCTCCACCCAGAATCCAGAGAGTATAATCAAACCTAAGAAGACAGAGGGCGGGGCCACAATCTAAATGGTCTCAGAGAATAGAGGATTGTTTCAGTATTGTGTGATCGCCCCCCGTGTCATAGATTTTCCTATATGTTGTAAATCCTGTCTCCACATCTGCTAACCAAAAGGTCAGCAGTTAAAATCCGCTTGGTGCTCCCTGGAAACTCTATGGGGCAGTTCTACTCTGACCTCCAGGGACACTACGAGTTGGACCTGACTTGACAGCAGTGTTATCATGTTAATAACAGCTTTGTTAATGAAACAAGACTCAATATACAAGATTAGGTGTGTCCTAAGTCAATCTCTTTTGAGGTCTAAAAAGAGAAAAGTTAGCAGAAAGACTTGGTATCACATATCACCCGGAGACAAGCACTAAGAGCATAGTGTGTCCTTTGTACCTGGGGTTCCTGTGGGAGAAGCTCAGTGACTAGGGGAAAATGGGTGATGAGGATCTTCCTCTGGAGCCAACAAAGAGAGACAGCCTCTCCCTGGAGCTGGTGCCCTGAATTTGGATATTTAGCCTACTAGACAGAAAGAATAAGCTTCTGTTTGTTAAAGTGTCCTTTTGTGCTATTTATGTTGTAATGGGGCTAAATAATATTACCAGCTAAGACACTAGGATAGCTAGATAGGTTGTCAGGTAATTTTAAGCACTGGCAAAATCATCACTTACGATACTAGGGATATGTGTTATACAAGCAATTCTTCAGCACCTGGCTCTTAGCTGATTATAGTTTTCATCAGTTTATTGTGAGAATGCCCAGTCAGATTGAAAGTTGCATCATTGCTTATTATGTCTCTTTTACTTACTTTTATGTCCCCAAAATTTAATACAATGTCAGAAACATTTACAGGTGCTCAGTGTGCACTGACGCATAACATCAAGGAGAATGGAAATTTCAGAACATTTAATTCTGTTCCCAGGGAATCTGTACAGGGATCAAGAGACAGTCATGCGAACAAAACAAGGGTACACTGCGTGGTTTAAAGTCAGGGAGGGTGTACATCAGGGTGAATCTTTTCACCACAGTTTTTCAGTCAATATGCTGAGCAAATAATCCAAGAAGCTGAACTATATGAAGAAGAATGAGGCATCTGGATTAGAGGAGGACCTCTTTACAGCTTGCATTATGCAGATGACACAACATTGCTTAAGGGAAGTAAAGAGGATTTGAAACACTTGCTGAGGACGATCAAAGACCACAGCCTTCAGTATGAATTGCACCTCAACATCAACAAAACAAAAATCCTTACAGATAGACCAGTAAGCAACATCCATGATAACTGAAGAGAGGATTGAAGTTGTCAAGGGTTTTATTTTGCTTGCTTCAAGATCAATGTCCATTGAAATAGCAGTCAAGAAATTAAAAAATGCATTGGATTGGGAAAATCTACTGCAAAGGACACTTTTAAAGTGCTGCAAATTAAAGATGTCACCCTGAAGACCAAGGAGTGCGAGACCAAAGCCATGGTATTTTCAACTGCATGATTAGCTGCAAAAGCTGGATGGTGAATAAGAAAACAGCAGAAGAACTGATCACTTTGAATTGCGGTTCTGGAGAATATTGAGTGTACTGTGGACTGCCGGAAGAACAAACAGATCAGCTCTGGAAGAGGTACAACCACAGCGCTCCTAGGCGGTGAGGATGACAAGACTGCATCTTACATACTTTGGACATGTTGTCAGGAAGAATCAATCCTTGGAGAAGGATGTCATGCTTGGTGAAGTAGAGCGTCGGTGACAAAGAGGAAGATTCTCAACAAGATAGATTGGCACAGTGGCTGCAACAACAGGCTTAAAACATAAAAAGAATTGTGGGCATGGTGCAGGGCCAGGCACTGTTTCATTCCACTGCAGATAAAGTCACTATGAGTTGGAAGTCAGTCAAAGGCGTCCACCAGCAACAACAACAATGTACTTTTGGCAAATGAATGAATGAGTGAATGAATTGGTCAGTTTCATTGTTAGTTTATTGACATCTGACCAGTGGTCAAAATACAATGTGACCATATTCCTGGATTATTATCTACTGCAACATTTCCACTGGTTTTCCCATATTCTTGTTAGAGCTACTTCTCAGATCAACCACTTTTACCTAATCAGTAAATTTCCTCTACTTCTAAGTTTCCTTTCCTTTTACTAGTGTCCATTTTTCTACATACTTGATACCAAATTTTTTTAATAGTTACTAAAATTAATAAACAAGTGCCACTTAAAAACTTCAATTTTTAAGTGGACCAATATGTTGTAAAACAACCTATTTATTGTATCCAGGGCAGACACCAAAATAAATAGTTTCATTTTTAATTTTATAAAGTATTTTTAAAATGCAATAATTTGGGCAAGTTGTCTAATTAAACCTGGAACATTATTAAATATTATGAACAATTAACCATGTAACATGTGAAATCAAAGCTCAATGGTAAATAGTTGCACTTTTATGACTGCTGCTGTCAAAGTATACATCAGTATTAACATTTTTCCTTTTTCATTTTCTATTTTTTCCCACTTCAGAAACTCTGGCCTACAAATTTGTCTTTCTTCAGAAACAAATGTTCTGAAGAAATTTAAAAATTATTTCTTAGAGGCTGTAGAATGTAGGGAGGGAAAATGCATTATGAGATCTCAACAATGCAATAGAGAAATTGATGACAACAGATTGAGAGTTAAAGAAATTTGAATATTTACCTTTTGACTAAGCTGAAAAGCTTAGTAGTTGTCAATCCTGATTGATTTTCCAGTCTTCCCCCTCAAATTATTTTTTCAAAAAACTTACCAAAATATAGAAATGAATGACATATCATTCATAGTAATGTATTAAGATGAATGATAACTAGAGTGAACTGACGCCTGTAGTTCCTGAGGAAGCTACCAAGACCTCAGCAGCCACTTAAAAGAGATGACAGCATAGTTTGTCATCATGAGCAAGTGGCTGTATTCTGTTCATTACAGCTTACTCTGTATTATTAAACAGAACTGGATGATTTTTATTTCATTTACTTTAATAAGAAGGCTCTTCAACAGTGCTTCTGGTTAATATTTGCCTTGAATTGAGCACTTTATTAAAAATGCTAGATGCTTCCACTGAACATAGCCTGAATGGCTGAAAGGAAAATAATGGCGCAAGCATACAATGGCTTCATAAATCAAAGGACACCCTTTTCTGTCTAAACGCTTCCAAGGTTAGTTTTCATCTTAACAGAATTGCTGATCTGTCAACTGATCAATTGTAGATATGCTTGTGACTTGTTTCAATGGAAAGAGAGACGCCAAAAATAATGAGAAATAACCTTTTGAGTTGTCTTCAAAAACATCTTTTTTTTTTTTTTTTGCACATTCTTTTGCGTGAGTTGAAAAATCTCTCCCTTTCATTAAAGTTTCAATTGATTAAAAATAAAGAGAACTTGACTGGTTTCTATTTCTAAGTGGCATAGAACAACACATCATTGTGGTGAATAACATTTTCAGGATTGACTTTAAATTATAGTGGAGGAAAAACACTTGATTAGACTTTTCCAGCTCAAACAGGAAAAATATGATGTTACTATGATTTGAAAGATGAGAAAACTATGTAATCTAAAGCAAGAAACAATCTTTTATTTCATCACCAATAACTAGAAATCTCGAAAGCATCTCCATCTCATCTGTAAGCTTAGGGAGAGAGAAAGAAAGGAGACAGAACAAGAGAAAGTAAGTGAGACTTCTTTCTAGGCCTTCTGTGTGTACTCCAGGGAAGCCTGCTGGCACGCCACTTTAAGCATTTGGCTGCAAACCAACTGGCTGGGAGTTTGAATCCACCTGGGGCTCCTGGGACATCATATGAGGCAGTTCTACTCTGTCATATAGGGTGACTGGCAATGAATTTTTAAAAAAATATATACATATATATATATATATGTACATATACATATACTCCAGACTACCAGTTACACTTGCACAGGAAACAGGAATTTTGAAATCCATTTAGATACGTTACAGTGACAGCTACGTAACAACTCTCACTCAATTCTAGGAAAAGATAGAGTCTCTAAAGAAGATGAGAAACTCAAACCAAGAAAACAAAACCAAACTAAACTTGTTGCTGCTGAGTCAATTCCAACTCCAGGGGACCCTGAAGGACAGAGTAAAACTTCCTCACAGAGTTTCCAAGGAGCACCTGGTGAATTCGAACTACTGATCTTTTGATTAGCAGGCATAGCTCTTAAGAACTGCACCACGAGAGTTTCTATAAGAAACCCAGCTTTTACCGTATTGTATCACCTAGGAAGATAACACAACAGAAAAGTATTTTGATCAGTTCTGAAATTAGTTCTGTACAATACAGGAAGAGAAAGTACCTATATAGTCAGTCTTAGGTAGAGGTCCTAGGAGCACCTTACAGGGCTAAGTAGTCTCATGTCTAGCATGCTGGGTTCTCTAAACTTGTTGAACAGAGTCTTATATTAAGCCTCTTAGCTGAAAGTGTCTACATGAAGGTCTCTAGGCACAAACCAAGGTTTATTAACAATGTTATCCAGGGCTAGCGCATGGTAAGCTTTTCATAAATGTTTGTTGAACCCCTGTTGAGGTATACATTTCAGTGTATCAGCAATCAAATCTCAAGTTTTTCTTAGAGTCTAAACTATGTATTTGTTCCACTGCTCATCAACAAATGAGCCCTCTCAGCACTGTGGTTAAAGCACTTGGCTGCTAACCTAAAAGGTCAGTAGTTCAAATCTACCAGCCACTCCATGGGACAGAGATGTAGAAGTTTGCTTTGGTAAAGGTTTGTTGCTGTTGTTTGGTGCCGTCGAGTCCGTTCCAACTCACAGCAACCCTGTGCACAATGGAATGAAATACTGCCTAGTCTACACCATGTCCACAATTGTCTTCATGCATAAGGCCATTGTTGCAGCCACTGTGTTAATCTATCTCGTAGAGGGTCTTTCTCTTTATAGCTGACTGCTCTGCCAAGCATGCTGTTTTCCTCCAGGGACTGATTCCTCCTGACAACACATTCAAAGTATGTAAGATGCGCTCTTGCCATTCTTGGTTCCCAAGAGGCACTCTAGTTGTATGTCTTCCAGAACAGAACTCTTTGCCCTTTTGGCAGTCCATGGTGCACTCAATATTCTGTAACACCACACTTCACAGGCATCAATTCTTCTGTTTTCCAAATTCATTGTCCAGCTTTCTCATGCATGTGATGCAACCAAAAATACCATAGCTTGGGTCAAGCCCACTTTAGTCTTCAAGGTGACATCTTTACTTTTCAATACTTTAAAGAGATCATTTGCAGCAGATTTTACCAGTCCAATGTGTCTTTTGATTTCTTGATGCTGCTTTCATAAATGTTGTTTGTGGAACCAAGTAAAATGAAATCCTTAACAAAGTCAATCCTTTTTCCAGTTATCACGATGTTCTGTTCACACAACTGCCTCCCGATCCATGTACAGTTCCCTTAAGAGTACAATCAAGTGTTCTGGAATTCCCATTTTATGCAATGTTAGCCATAATTTGCTATGATCCACAGAATCATGTGTTTTTATGGTCAATGAAACACAGATTGGCATCTTTCTGGCATTCTCTGCTTTCAGCAAGATCAGTCTGACATCAGTCATGTTATTCCTGGTTCCACATTCTCTTCTGAGTCCAGCTTGAATTTCTGGAAGTTCCTTGCCAATATACTGTTCCAGTTGCTTTTGAATGAATTCCAGCCTTGGAAATCCTTTGGGACATTTCTCCCCTGTCCAATCATATCACTGCAAGTTGGGACCAACTTGGCAGCAATGCGTTACTGACCGACAACCACACGTAAAGGAATTAAGATTCTCAGTGCATTAAAGGTGATTGCAGATTCAGCTCATCCACAAATCAGTACAAGTAGGGCACATACTTTTGTACAGAATGAAGGTGACTTTACCTAGGATAAATCATGCAGAAGTCATCCCTGGAAAGAACATCGTTCTTGGTAAAGTAGTGGGTCAGTGAAAAAGAGGAAGATCCTCAGGATTGGTACAGTGGCTGCAAACATGGGCTTATACTTAATAATGAGTGTGAGGAGGGCACAAGCCCCAACAGCATTTCGTTCTGCTGTACATAGTGTTGCTCTGAGTTGTAACTGACCTGATGTGTACCTAATAACAATAATCAGTATTTCATTTGGACATATAGCTTGTTGTTATGCAAGCAAAACTAAAAAAGATTCTGAGCTTTCATCTAGTTAGAGCACAAGGACATCGTTTTAAGTTCCCTTTTTAAATATCAGGCTAATTGATTTATCGTGAGCTAAAAATAAGATTCCCTTAAGAAAAAATCAGAGAAAAGAATGTATTTAATATACAACTCAAAAATCAAAGACGCAAACACACATGTACGTGTGCATACATAGAAATCCTGAAGAATTTTCGAAATAACTAACTACAGCCTTTATTCATATCAGTTTAAGAAAAATAGCTATATCACATTTTGTGTGCGTGTATGTGCGTCACCCAGGAAGAAGTTAAAAGAATGAGTGAAATGGAACAGTCTAAATAGGTCATCACTTTTCATTTACCTCTATTATTGCTGCCATTCTTTGGGACGTTTCACTTCCATTCCAATCTTTTGATGGCACAATAGCTATCTATATTACTAAATCAAGCTTCTCTGGTTTCAGCTTTGCATTTTAAAAAATGCAAAATCTTTCTATCATATGAGTTGAATGAGAGTAAGAAATGGAAGCGAGAAACTAGATAAGTACATTCACTTTCTACAAACACAGAAATAAAATCAATTCCTGTGTTCTAAAAAAAAAAAAAAAACTTGAAAGTCAAATGCTGTAACATTTGATAGGTACTTGCAAATACAAGACCAAAAATTAAAACGGTTGTAAAAGAGATCACACAATTTGATTTCATAATAACACATTTTTATCTCATTTAAAATAGAGGATATGTGGTATTATACCATATTAATATACTTTTAGCATTTTTGTAATTAACATGGCGACTCATGGCAACCACAGGGGACAGGGTAGAACTGACCCCAGAGTATTCAAAGAGTGCCCGGAGGATTTGAACTGCGCACTTGGCTTTGGCTGGCATAATTAACATTTCTCTTGTAGTGAAGCAAAATGACTTTTGATATGCATTTAACACAACTAACACTTTTTGGAATGAAGCAGGGCTTGTATTAGTCAATAAAATATTAATGTTACTGCAAAAATAAGACTTCAAATTTCAAAAACTAAAATAAAAAGATGTAATATCCGAAATCCAGCCACTCAAATGAAATACTGCATTAACATTTTGTGCGTTGTTTCCATGCGGTGCTGTAAACAGAGGCACTGCTGGCAACGGTGGTTTATTGCTAGTATGAAAGTCGGTGCTTGGAATATACTCAGTGGCTCCAGACAAGGGTCATCTGCTTTGGTAAGATGACAGTCAAGAAAACCCTGCAGAGGTGTTCTACTCTGTAGCACATGGGGTCTCCAGGACTCAGAATCCGTTACATGGCAATGAGTCTGGTTCGGTTTCGATTACGCTGTAAAAAGGGTCTTTTAGTGCTGCAAATGATTGACTCGCTGGGCTGCTAAGGGAATGATCATAGGTTCAAGTCCTTACAGAGGCACCCAGGAAGAAAGGCTTTGTGATCACCTTCCAAAAATATTGTCACTGAAAACCTTGAGGAGCACAGTTCTGCTCTGACACACGCAGGGTTCCTAGTGAGTCAGAGTGGCTTCTTCTCAGCAGCTGGTTGGTACTATAATGCTGTCAGTACTAGATATATTTTTTTCGTCTGTACAAATTTGCCAGGTAAAATGCGGATTCGACTCGACGGCACTTGGCTTGGCATGTATGAGCATATATATAAACTATAATATATATGTGTGTATACACAGAAGACACATATATACATACATATACAAGTACACATAATATATATTATAAATCAAAACATATGATATCAACAGATATAACCTAACAACTTAACAAGTGTTCACATTCTGTGATCATCTGTTAGGATTTTAGTATTTTTCTTATTGGCTTGTATGAATTCATTTAATACTAAACCTAGAAAACCTTTGTCATATGTCCTAAAAATATGACCTAAATCTTATATTTACTCAAAGTTATGATGGCTTTAATTTTATTTTATTTGTGGTTATGGTTTCTCTCTCCAAAAAAAATTATGTTAATCTAGATATAACATAAAATTTGCCATTTAAACTATTGTCAGCATGGACTTCAATGACACTGATCACATTCACAGTGTTGTACAACCATCACCACTATTTTCAAAACTTTTTTATTAGACCCCCAAAAAGCTATTTTTAAAACTTTTTTATTAGACCCCCCCAAAAACATAGTCCTCATTAAGGAATAACTCCCCATTTCTCTCTCCTGCAGCCTCCAGTAAGAACTAATCTACTTTGACCTCTATCAATTTGCCTAGTCTAGATATTTCATGTAAGCGAAGTCATACGATATTTGTCCTTTGGTTACCGTTTTGATATACAGAGATTCTTGAATTTTATCCATTCCAAACAATAAACTACATAATCTATGCTGCTGGATTTCTGAAGACATTATCAGTGTGATGGTGTTCTTTGAAATGATTCTCAAAGATTGCCACTCAGTGTCAAGAAAAGGTCTCAATGTTAATGTTGCCAAAAGAAGGACAGAAAACGTGCGTTGTCACCCTTCCCTTGTGGCACAATGGTAAAGTGCTCAGCTGCTAACAGAAGGGTCAGAGTTTCAAACTCACTGGTGGTCTGGGAAAGAAGGATGTGACAGTCGGCTTCCATAAAAAGATTTACAGCCTTGGAAATCCCTTGGAGGAGTTCTACTCTATCCTATCAGGTTGCTGTATCTCAGAATCAACTGCTCAGCAATGACCACATAGCAAACAAAGTGAAATTGTCTTTACCAAGAAGATGACGTCAGTTGGCTCAGTCTAGAGTCGTATGCTGTTTGATTATGAAAACGGTGGTTATATGCCTTGTGTTTTTGTCCTGGTGTGGTGGGGTTGGAGTTGAATTTATTTAGTTGCGCGTTAATCTGGTGCAGCTCCTTTCTCTCATTGCTCGGTAGCTGGTAGTGTCTAGGGCTTCTGTCCCTGGGACCAAAAGTAAATTCTGAGTTATATAAGAAAGTATTGCTTATACAGAGGAGGTGAGCTGGGGGCTGAGAAAAGTCTTGGGAATATCAGAGTGTAAACGTACAAGCAGTTTGTCTCACCAGATGGCAAGACAAAGGCCAGTGGGCACACTGACAAAAGACTGTTGAGGCCCCCAGTTTCTCTTTGTTATCCTTCTGTCCCTGGGGGTCTCTCCTCTTTTACCCAGCTCTTGAAGTATTTTATCAGTATTACAGGATAAAACTTCAGTTTGCATGACAATTAATACTTCAAAATATTATCTTGTCATGATTCAAATGAGAAAATTCATTTAAGGATTTTTTTTTTTTTTTTTTTTCTTGAGAGAGAGGAGAGAGAACCAGAAGCAATGCTTTGGAGGGTATGAAACCGAGGAGAAGAGGATTTCCTAATACTTTAACCGTTATGGATGCATTCGAGAATCTAGAATTTCTGATGGCATTTTTAACTCATAGTCCTACTACTGGACTATTTTCTACAGGTAATTTTCCTTTAAATAAATTTTGTTTCTGATAATTTTGGTGCATAGACACTCCGAAGAAATTTTAGGTAAGCTATGACTATTCCATATTTCAGACATATGTTATGGGGAAAGACTATTGACTTGAGGGATTATTAGTAAATGTTTTCTTTGATTAATTCTATGTCCTGTTGCTAGCTTCAGACTTATATTTTATTTAGACAAAATAATACAATCATATGCTAAAGTATACAATAATAATTTTACAATGTCATTAAATACAACGAACTTCTCATGGGGTATTGTTTAGGATGGGTTAAGATTTTTATTGAGCTTATAGTTTTGAACCTATAAATTTCTCCTACATATTCTTCTTTATGTTTGATGAAAAGGATGGAAATAAGAATCTCCACTGGTTTGGGATGCTGAGTAGCTGTGTAGGCACACTCGACAGCTTGTGCACACATTCCTTTACACCACATTCAATGTGTTAGTGATTGAAACTTACAGCTCAGAAAATTTAACCTTATACTGTGTATTTTGTGCATTGAAGGAATTGAAATTGTGAATTTAAACATGTTAGTGTCAAGGATTTACAGTGTATTTATATGATGACTGGCATGGATTGAATTGTGTCCCCCCAAAAATATATGTAATCATTTGACCAGGACATGATTTACAGTATTGCGTGGCTGTTCTCCATTTTGTAATTTTCCTATGTGGTAAATTGAATCTCCACCTGTGGTTAACAGAGCAAACTTGGATTGTGTTAAAGAGGGTTAGGATGGAACTGTAACATACTAAGGGAGTTTCCCTAGAGTGTAGCTTGTGGCTTCTACCACCTTTTATCTCTCAGGAAACAAGAGGAAAGGGAAGCAAATACTGAGATGGGCACCTCGTATCATCAAGAAAGCAGTACCAGGAGCAGAGTGAGTCTGGGGGACTCTCGGAGCAAAGAAACAGTGATGCAACACAAGGAACTTCTTCCAGAGCCAACAAAGAGAGAGTGCATTCCCCTGGAGCTCTTATGGTGAGTCAAACTTCCAGTTTACTGGACTATATGAGAATAAGCTTTTCCTTGTTAAAGCCATCTACTTGTGGTATTTCGGTTATAGCAATACTAGATGACCAAGACAGTGAGTGAGGATATAAAATAAAAAACAACTAAAAAGACAGATATAAAAAAAGCTGTTTAAGTCTTGTTTTATTGTATACGACTTTGAGATCTATCACTTTTATTTTGAAAGTTAGGATTCAGAAACAGATAACATCAATATGTAAATGCATCTGTAACTAATAATAATGGCTGTGCATTTTGATAGATGCCATAATATAGAAAAAGGCAAAAAGATAAGTAAAATTGCTGAAAAATCAAAAATGAGTAATAAATGATGTTTTTTGAGAAACTTATTTTAATTAAGAATCCTCAAAATCATATCTTTTAAAAAGCGTAAACACAGAGGGAATAAGAAAATTAAAATTCTGCTTCCAAAAATGCAGCACAACTTGCTCAAAATAATTGTTCAGTGACAGAAATAAATGCATTCAAGAACATGTGACTATAATTATATACCACAGGTAGTAAATGTCATGTTATGTTTCAATGGTTTTATGGATATCAAACTTATCTGCATGCTATTTCTAATAGCAGTTTTATGACTAAGACTAATAAATATAGGAAATTGTTCTGATTTTTAATATTGCACAGCTTCTTATGATGGTAGTTTATTTTGGCTAATGTAAAATGATAAATCTGAAGGCTAAGGTTAAAGTAGGCCTTGAAAAATAACTTACAATATTAAATGCATTCCTTGTCCTACATCTTCCTACAGGCATTATTACATTTCTGAAAGAATACTTTAGGGGCTTCTATTCCACTTCAAAGTTAAAGTCATTAAACTTACTGTTCCATGTAATAAAGTAATAAACAAGAATAGATTAACCAAATGATATGTAGCATTACCTTCTTTCGCTTCCTCTCATTCTCATCTAGTTCATTGTTTTTCTCTCAAAAAGTGTGGAAAAGTTCTACTTCAATTTAGACTGCGATAAGATGGCAAAGTGAGTGGATGCTTACAGTTACCCCCACAGAACCTAACCCACTGAACAACAAACAAAAACAAACACAAACTGAGATCTCTTAACTCCCGATGGCAGCTGAGGTGTTGGAGACTCAGGCTAAATCCAGAAACCTGGGAGAAGGGGAGAAGGGGTGGCACAGAAGCTGAGAGAACATACTAACACCGGGAATGTTTTCTCATTGCAGTCATTTTAAGAAGAGAGCTAGGCAAGACCTCAAATGGATAACAGAGAAAGGGAGCTAATTTGAGAAAGCTATCGCCCGGTGTTATAAAGTGGTGCAATTTGCTGCAGGATTTCACAGGTTGCACAGTTGGGAGAAGGTGAAAGAAGACCGTAGCACTGTGAGAATGGCTGCTGAAAAGCACTGAGGCCCAAGACAGACAATCACTAGGACTGGGAGGGATTGCAAAGGCTGCTGAGCCAGGAGAATACTTTGAACAGCTTCCTGCTCACAGGGGGACATTGTGGAAAATCCTGTGGAGGAGTGACCCAAGAGATAGGCATATCTGCTTATGTCAGAATCTGTAATCAGTTACACTCCCTTCCCATGCATCCACATTGACTTCCAGAAAGGAAGCCTCTAGAACTCCATCAGCACTGGAAGAAAAATAAGGATAAGTGTGCCCTCTAGTGGCTCTCAGGAGAAGATACTAGGCCCACTTCTGTAAATCGATTCTGGCCTATAGCAACTCTACAGTGTGGAGTGGAGCTGCCCCAGGGAATTCCCAGGACCGTGAGTCTTTGCAGGAGCAGCCAGTTGCATTCCCCTCTCCCCCGCAACAGAGAAGCTGATTGCTCCATTTACGGCTTTTTGGTTAGCAGATGAGCGTTTGGGCATAATGCTATCACAGTGTCCAATCAAAATTTTCTCTTGCAATAACCAGAATACAAAATTTAAATTAATAATAATAATAATAATAATAAAATAGCCCAAGTTCAACAACAATAATAGCAAAGAATACGAAATCACAAAGGAAGAAGGACCAATCAAAAGCAAAACATGAAAAGAGGTCATTTCTTCTACAGAGGCCAGTATGAACTGATAAATTTTTAGGCTATGGCACTGAATATGTTTAAAGAAAACAAAAAACATGGAGAAAACAAACTAGGAGAGCTCAGGAAACAAGTCGAGGAATAAGATGAGAGACTCAATAAGAAAAATAAAAATGTAAATAAATAACAGAGAACTGCTGAAACTGAAGAAAAAAGCAATGGAGTTAGAAAACACAAGAGAAACACTGAACAACAGAGGTGAACAGACAAAAGAGGAACTAGAGGACAAAACAATTGAACTCATAGCTAAAAGCTTCTTGGGTTTTTGTCCTGCCCAATGCACTGATTGAAATAAGACAAACATAACTGACAAGGGAAATAGAAAGTGGCAAGTTTATTGTCCGTGCAGATAAGTAGCAACATGGAGTCTAGTGGCTGGAAAACCTCAAGTTCCCAGAACTGGGGACTTGGGCATCTTTTACAGGGAAACTGATTCCATGTCTTACACTTTAGTCACTGTTAGCTCTCCATTTTTGTAATTTCCCTCCTCTGTCCAAGTTTGGGAGTCTGGTTGCATATTAGGCCAGATATACTAGTGGACAGACCTCTCCTTCTAGGATGGGCTCCAGGTACAATAATATGCAGCTAATTATGGTCCCCTCCAAAGAAAGGAAGCTTTGAGGTTAGGTTCTGTGTAAACATGGGTGACTGATTGGAGCTGATTTTCACAGTGCAGCCTTCAGGCCTGAAAAATATAACTAACAAAATGTTACCTGGCGCCTATCAGTGGTTAGTTAGGAAGAAAGGGGAGTTAACAGATCTTGTACAACAACTGTCTTATTTTGGGGTGCCTCTCAGGAGCTTTTAGCCTTGGGGGTGCTTTCCAGGAGCCTCTAGCTAGGATTTCAAACTTATCAAGTCGCTCAATAAATAAGAAAAATAAACCAGGAGAAATGAACAGACTGAAAGGAAATATAGGATTCAGTTAAGAAAAAAAAAATTATTATTATTGGAATTCCAGAGTACAATGACAACAATAAAGTTACAGAAACAATTTTCCAAGAGATAATCAGAATTTTCCATGCCTGAACAGAGGACCATGACTACACATACAGGAAGCTACACAAGCACCTGCCAATTAGAAGAGACACAAAAACATAACTTTGCATTATATATCTTAACAAAATTTTTGAAAACCAAAGATAAGGAACAAATTGTGAAAGTAACAAGAGAAAAATGTAATATAACTTATCAAGGGGTTTCATGAGAATTGCTGTAGATTTCTCCCCAGAAACTCAAGAAGCCAGAAGACAAAGGAGCAACATATATACAATACTTAATGAAAACAATTGCCAAACATTAATTTTTTGCCCAGCTGTCATGAATTGAGTTGTATATCCCTCCAAAAATATGTGTAGCCATTCAGCTCGACAATGATCCTCCGTATTATGTGATGTTCCCATATGCTGTAAACCTCGTATCTGTGATGTAAGAAATACAAAGTAAACTTATTGAACATAGGTTGCACACTGTTGTTAATCGAGACGTAGCAACAGAAAGGACGAGGGAGGAACATGTCAGAAATGCAATCATTTGTTAAGCTTATCAGTTAACTGCTGTTCATATGTTAAACACTGTTGCAAGTATAAGTTGTGTAATGTTATATGTGGTAACCATTAAGAAAGCACCAAGAAAAAACACTCAGAAGAAAATTAAGAAAAAAAGTAAAAAGGCTTATCTCAAGAAAATAATCAAATACAAACAAAAACAGAATAAAAAAAGATATTAAACACAAAAAGCTAAGCAAATCGAGTAAGGTCAATACTTTGTTTACAATAATTGTCATAGATTGAATAGGGTCCCCACAAAAGAAGTTCAATTAAGAATGATAAAGTTCACAAACTCATCCTAGAAAAAGTGATACATACCTCAACTGCTGAATATCACTATGGTCGCCTTCAAAGTACTCCACTTGGGAGGTTAAGCACCAAGACCAGCACCCATTTTACCCTTCAAAGCAATTTTGGAACTCTTTTTTTCTGAAATGCTCATCATACTACCCTTGATGTTCTTAGTGTCATCAAAATGTCTTCCTTTCAATATATCCTTTATCTTCAGGCAAAGAAAAATTCATTGGAGGCCACATCAGATGAGTAGAGAAGGTGTTCCTATACAGTTAATTATTTACTGGCTATCTACTCCTTCACAGACAACTATACCATTAAGTTAGCAAACCTGACACCTTGCCACCATACACAATGGCCTTTCCAGAAAGAGTTCTAAAATTGCTTCGAAGGGTGTACCAGGTGCTGGCACTGGTGCACAGCTTTCTAAGGGAAGTGCTTCGAAGGTGACTGCAGTGATATTTAGCAATGAGGTTTGTAGCACTTAGAGCAGTTAAGTTTGTGGACTTAATTGTCAGACCCTGTATTTCAACTAGGCTAAACTATGACTACCTAGTATCGTTTAACTGTGCACTATTTTGTCACCTGGTGTAATTTTCTTAAATGTTGTAAATCCTACCTCTGTGATGTTAATGAGGCTGGATTAGAGTCAGCTGTGTTAGTGAGGCAGAACTCAATCTACAACATTGGATTGTGCCTTTAATCAATCTCTTTCAACATATGAAAGAGAGAAATAGTCAAAGAGTCGTGGGTACCTCATACCACCAAGAAAGTAGTGCCAGGAACAAAGAGGGTCCTTTGAGTCTGAGGTCTTTCCAGAGATAAGTTCCTAGTCCAGGGAAAATTGATGGCAAGGACTTTCTTCCACTGTCAAGCTGAGACAAAATCTCTTCTCATGGAAGTAGCAGCATGAATTAGGTCTTCTAGCAACTTAGACTGTGAAAGAATAAATTTGTCTTTGTTAAAACCATCCACTTATAGTGTTTTTGTTAGAATGGCACAATATAATAAAAACAATAAATTTAAACACAAATGGTCTAAATGCCCCCATGCAGAAGTCTGAGAGTGGCGGACTGAATATCAAAACCATGGTCCACCCTTTCATTCTGTACAAGAAACATACCTTAGACATAAGGACACAAACAGACTGAAAGTAAAACGATGGATGGAGGAAAATATTCCATGTAACAAGTAAACAAAAAGAACAAAAGTGGCTGTACTTATATCAGATAAAATAGACTTTGAACCAAAATCTATTACAAGAAATAAATAATAATAATAGATGCATCAATCCACCAAGAACACGTAACAAGTATAAACATACACTCACCTGACAACAATGCACTGAAATATGTGGAAAGAAAACTTGTGGCTAATGTGAAAGGAGAGATACACAACTCCATGATAATGGAGGACTTTAACACATCACTTTCAATTATAGACAAACATCTAAAAAGATCACCAAAGATACTGAGAACTTAAATAAAAACCATAAGGCAATTGGACCTAGTGCACGTTTATAGAACATTGTACTGAGCATGAGAACAGTAGCATCTTCTCTCCATATGGATCATTTTCCAAAATGGACTATGCGTTAGGACACCAAATAAGTCTTAGTGAAATTTATAAGACTGAAATTGTACAAAGCATCTTCTTTGACCATAATGGTATGAAGCTAGAAATTACCAACAAGAAAAACAAGGGGGGGGGGGGAAGGAAACTAAATAATATACTAACAAGAAACTAGTGAGTCATAGAAGAAATCAAAAGTGAAATTGAAAACAATTCTGAGAATCAAACAAAAATGAAAACACAAAATATCAAAAACTTGGGGAAATTCATAGCAATAAATGCCTATATAAAAAGAATAAATATTTAATATAATTAACTTCAACCAATATCTTCAAAAAATAGAAAAAGAAGACAAAAACTTTCAGAGGAAAAAAAAAGAAATAAGCACATCAGGACAAAAACAATAGAAAAAATATAAAAACACAGAAGTTGATTCTTTGAAAGGATCTATAGAGAAGACAAACTACTAACTAGACTAACAAAAAAAAAAAAAATGAGGGGAGTGGTAAATAACCAAACTAATGAAATAAAATTGGTGACATTACAAATGATCCAACAGAGATAAGTAAGATCATAACTGATGACTATGAAAAATCATACTACAACAAACTTGAAAACCTGGTTGAAATGAACAAATTCCTAAAAACACACTACCTACTCAAACTACATAGAGGCAAAAAATTTCAACAGATTGCTTATCAAAGAAGAGACTGAAGATGTCATCAAAAACTGATAACAAAAACAAAAAAAACAACCCAGGACCACTGGAGAATTCTACAAAACATTCAGAGAAGAGTTGACACCAATCTTGCTACATCTATTTAAAAATTTACAAGAAGGAACACTTTCAAACCCTTTCTATGAATTCCCCATAGCCCTCTCACCCAAACCAAGCAAAAACATCACAGACACACACAGAAGGAAAACTCAGGCCAATATCACTTATGTACACAGATACAAAAATTTTCAGCAAAATTGTGGCCTACAGGTTTCAGCAACTTATCAAAGAATAATACACCAGAATTAAGTGGAATTCATATGAGGATTATAAGATAGTTTCAACATTAGAAAACTAACTAATGTAACCCACTGCATAAAGAAAAAACAGGAAAAGGATGATGTGATCATGTAAATTGATGCAGAAAAAGCCTGTGATATAACTCAACAACTTTTCCTGGTAAAAACTCACACAAAAATGGGAATATTATAGAAATTTTTCAACATAGTTAAGACATACATGCAAAATCAACAGCCAACATTATACTCAAGGGAGAAAGGCTGAGCACCTTTCCTTTAAGTATGGGAAAGAGGCAAAGATCCCCATGATCATCACTCTTATTCAGCAATGTACTAGAAGTTCTGTCCAGAGCAATAAGACAGAAAAGAAAATAAAAGGTATCCAAATCATAAAAGAAGAAGAAAAACTATTTCTATTTGCATGCGATACAATCCTGTATATAGATGACACAAAAGATTTCACAGGAAAACTGCTGGAACTTATAAAGGAATTCAGCATTGTTGCAGCACGTAACACGATGAGGCTTCTTCACACTAACAGAAACTACTGTGAAAATGAAATCAAGAGAACAGTTACTTACGATAACCCTCAGATTGATAAAATTCCTAGGCGTTAACCTAACCAGGGATCTAAAAGACTTATACAGTGAAAATTATAAAATACTACTACAAGAGACTACAAAGATGGGAAAACATTCTGTTCTCATGTACTGGAAGACTTAATACAGTGAAAATGTTTATTCTACCTAAAGCGATCTACAGGTACGATACCATCTCAATACAAATTCCAACAACATTCTTTTCTGAGGTGAAAAACTAATAACCAGCCTCACATGGAAAGGAAATAAACCTGAAAATCCAAAGCAATATTGAAGAAAAAGAACAAAACAGGAGGCCTCACATTCTCTAACACCAAAACACACTGTATAAGCCACCGTAATCAAAACAGGTTGGTACTGTTTACAGACACATAGATCAGTGCAACAGAATTGAGAGCACAGAATTAAAGATAGCCATCTATGGACAAGTGGTTTTCAACAAGGAGTCCAACTCCAGTAGGGGTGGAAACAGTCATTTTTATAAATAGTGCTGGCAAAACTGGACATCAATCTGCAGAAAAATGAAACAGAACACATACCTTGAAACTGTACACAAAAACTAACATCACATGTATCAAAGACCTAAATGTTAAACCTAAAACCATAAAATTCGTGGAAAAAATCATGGGACCTAATCTTTTGCAAAAAAAGGATAACAAAATTATAACAAATGCATGAAGGGAAGCAGAAAAAATAGATAAATGAGACTGCACAAAAATAAAAACATATTCAACAAAAGACTATTAAAAGAATAGATAAACTATAGACTAGGGAAAAATATTTGGAAGTGATTTATCTGATGAGAGTCCAATTTCTAAAATCTATAGGAAACTGTGACAACTTACCAACGAAAAGACAGCCAGTCACAACATGGCCAAAGTATGTCAACAGAATCTTCACCAAAGAGGACTTCCAAGCAAACAACAAACATATGAAAAGATGTTCAGTCACCAGCTGTTAACCGGTTGTCACCTAGTCAATTCTGACTCAAAGCAACTCTATAGGACAGAATAGTGCTATCCCATAGGGTTTCAAAGAAGTGGCTGGTAGATTCCAACAACTGACCTTTTTAATTAGCAGCCAGACTCTTAATCACTGCACCAATGGGGTTCCCATTAGACACTAAAGCCAGCCAGCCAAGTACATTAGAGAGATGTAAATCAAAACTTCAGTGAGATATCATCTTACTATGGCTAAACTGGCACAGATTTAAAAAAAAAAAAAAAAAAGGACAGATAAAAATAAATACTGCTGAGAATGTGGAGAGATTGGAACTCTTATCCATTGTCGGTGGGACTGTAAAATAGTAAAACCACTATGGAAAATGATATGGTACTGCCTCAAAAAACTAAAACTATCCTATGATCCAGCAATGTTACTCTTATGTATATGCCCTACACCAAAAAAAAAAAAAAAAAAAAAAAGCCCACGGCCATTGAGTCAATTCTGACTCATAGCAACTCTACAAACTGTCCCATAGAGTTTTCAGGGAGCATCTGGTGGATTTGAACTGCTGAGCTTCGGTTAACAGACATAACACTTAACCACTGACCCACTAGGTTTCCCATATATACTCTAGAGATCTAAAACTAACAAAACAAACAGACACATGCACTCCTAGGTTAATTACTATATTACATACAGTAGCAAATAAATGTAAACAACTAAAGTGCCCGTCTGTCCTGGATTGAAATATGTCCACCCAAAAATTGCGTAACAATTTGGCTGGGCCGTGATTCCCACTATGGTGTGATTTTCCTCCATTTTGTGATTTTCCTATGTTGTAAATCTACGCCTGTGGTTAATAGGCCAAGACTGGATTATGTTAAAGAGGATAAGGGTGGGACTGTGACATCCTTACTAAGGTCACCTCCCTGATCCCATGTAAAAGGAGTTTCCCTAGGATGTGGCTTGCACTATCTTCTATCTGACAAGAATAAAATGAAAGGGAAGCTGGACGAGAGTTGGAGACCTGATATCATGAAAAAAAAAAAAAAAACAGCACTGGGAGCTGAAACTGTTCTTCAGACATGAAGTTCCTACACTGAGATGCTCCCAGACCAAAGGAAGACTGATGCAATATGAGCACCTTCCTCCAGGGCCAGCACAGAGAGAAAACATTCCCTGGAGCCCGTACCCTGTATCTGTAACCTACTGAACTGTCATAGAATAAACCTCTCTTTGTTAAAGCCATACACTTGTGATATTTCTGTTATAACAGCACTATATGACTAAGACACCATCAATAGATGAATGGATAAGCAAATTATAGTACATACATACAATGGAATGCTATCCAACCATAACGAGCAATGATGAGTCAGTAACGTTTATTATATCATGGATGGACCTGAAAAGGTAATAATGCTACATGAAATAAGTCAAAAATATAAGGACAAATACTCCATGGTCTTTCTTTTGTAAGAAGAGTAAATAGACCAATACTCATTGGTGAGGCTTAGTCTTCAGCCGAAGATTAGAAAGACCCATAAAACAAAATGAGACCAAATGGGCACACCAGCCCAGGAGCAAAGTAATGGGGAATCGAAGGTCAAGAAAGGAAGAATGTTGACGTGTCATTGCATCATCACAAAACAATGTTTGCATTATTTATTTAATAAGACAATAATTTGCTTTATAGGCCCCAATCTAAAACATAATTTTGAAAAAAGAAATGAGAAAAGTCAGACAAACTCATTTAGTAGCAAACAGAGGACTATCAACCAGAGATATTGCTTAAACCTATAACCAAGACTCTCCTGAGATCATCTTTTAGCAAAACAGCAGAGTGGCACACAAAATAAAGGATACTAACCATTAGATAAATAGCAACAATAAAATACCTAACCTATTGCTGTTGAGTCTACTCCAATTCATAGCTACCCTGTGGGGACAGAATGACTGCCCCATAGGTTTTCCAAAAAGTAGCTGGTAGATTTAAACTGCTGACCTTTTAATTAGTAGCTGAGCTCTTATCCTCTGCACTACCAGGGCTCCTCACCCATAAGATACCTCTACTTAAAAACCATGAGTCCAAAAGACCAACAACTATTCAAAAGCAAACATGAGAAGAAAGGGAACAGGGGAACTAGAGTACTGGAAAGAAAACTAGCAGAACACAATTAAGGAAAACAGTGACACACTGTGATAAATGTAACTAATGTCACTGAAAAATTCTATGTAGAAATTGTCAAATTGGAGGCTAACTTGCTGTGTAAACCTCCACCAAAATCTCCACAAAGTATTATTTAAAAAGTTTTAATTGCAGAAAATGCCTGGTGAGACACTTCAGAATTCCATAAATATCATATGTGGTGGAGTGGAAAACGGAATTTATTTTGTTCTGGAACTTTTATATAGGTTGGCCTCTGAGCAACTCTGTTGAGTATGTCTGCCAAAATAGCACTGGCAATAGTTAAGCTCCCATTAGAGCTGAGAAAGCAACACAGAAAAGATTTCCCCAAATACCAACTATTTTACGTGGCTTGGTGAACTCTAATATTGGCCTTCCTTATGAGCCTTTGCATTTAACTTATAAAAATCCTGCAGACTTTGCCAGATGTCAGAGAGAAAATGACCAACAGCAGCAACTGCTAAGCAGCCTTTGTGAAACTTTCTCCTTCCTGGAAAGTTATTTCACTGTGCCTTTCCCCACCATGGGCTTCACCGTAACACTATGAGTGCCATTACTACTGTCCATGGCTAGGGTGAGATGTCACTTATCAACTATACTGGAATACTTCTGAGAACGAACAAAAACTCAACCAAGCTCACTGCCGTTGAGTCAATTCTGACTCACAGTGACAAAGAGGGACTAATTAACAATTACGCAAGGCTAACACATGTCAATTGTGGCTGTTGGGACGTATCAAGGTAGGGCGCCCACCTATGATATGCAGGCAGTGTGGAAGTTTGCCAGCAGGGCTTCCAGCCTGTTTGTTCTGGCTCAGCTGCCTGTTCTGAGAATTTGTGTTTCCACCCCCAGATATACTGAATCAGAATCAACATTTTAACAAGATCCCCAGGTGGTTTTTATGTACGTTTTCCTGGGATCTTATTAGGAATGCAAATCCTCAACAAGATTCCAACCTGAATGAAATTGATTTGAAGTCCTTCTAGGCAGTTCTCTAACTTTTTATAGTAAGAGAACACTATACTCAAATTTGGAAAAAAAAATCAGATTATGACACTTTGCAACTTAAAATTCATCAATAGTTTCATAATCTGTGCTAACATAGCAAAACCAGTAGATCACATATGTAAATATATATTTTGTGTTTATCATATATACACCTGCACGTGTGTGTGTGTGTTGTTAGGTGTCATCAAGTTGGTTCTGACTCAGCCACCTTTGCACTACAACAAAAATCTGCCCATTGCTGCACCGTCTTTACAACTGTTAGACTTGAGCCCATGGTCGCTGTCACTGCGTCATTCCATCTCCTTGAGATTCTTCCTCTTTTTCACCACCCTCTACTTTATAAGCATGATATCCTTTTCCAGGGAATGGTCCCTACCGATAACAAGTCCAAAGTAGGTGAGATGTTCTCTCCCTATCCTTGCTTCTGAGCAAGGATGCACTTTTGGCTGTACTTCTTCTAAGATGGGTTTTTTCCTTCTCTCTGCCCTCGGTATATCCACTATTCTTCAATAACACCACAATTTAAAGTCATCAATTCTTCTGGGCACCATGAGAATTCATTCTACTGGAATATGAAGTAACAGGCCAATAGCTGAGTAGAAGCAGCCTGCAGCAGCAGCAAAGACAAAGACAAGCTACTGAAAGGGAGAATATGATTCCAATACATATGCACAGGAAATCCATAATGTATAAAAATTCCGGAAATAAATAAGAAAAAGGCTTAAAAGTCAATAAAGATTGTTAAAAGTCTTGCAAAAGGCCTTTGTTAGTAAGAAAATGAAAATGACCAAGTAATAAAAGAAAAGGTGCTCTACTTCACTAGCCACCGAGTAAAATGACAGGCAATACCACTACACACATATCATTAAGGTTATAATTTAAATAGAAAGAAACAGAATCCCAACTGTTGGCAAGAATGCAAAATAAATGGAACCATCAGTCACTGTGTATTAAGAGTATAACGTGGTGTAATCACCTGGGAAGAACACTTGGAAGTACCCACTAACGCAGAACACTCACATACCTTTTGATCAGCAATTCTATTCTAGTGCACTTTACCCACAGAAGTGAATATATGTGCTCACGAACATCATATAATAAGATCTTAATTGTATTATTCTTAATCAACAAAAATAGAAGCAAATGTCCTTCTGCAATGAAAGATAAATGAAATTGAGATATTTATATAATTGAATTCTATACAGCAGTAGGTAGCAGACTATGACCACTTTCTGTGTGACCTCTATTGTTGCATGACCTCTATTTTTGCGTGGATTATTAAATAAGTGGAAACCCTGGTGCAGCAGTGGTTAAGTTCCATGGCTGCTAACCAAAAAATGGGCGGTTCAAATGACTGAGCACTTCTTGGAAATTCTATGGAGGCAGTTCTACTCTGACCTACATAGTCTCTATGAGTCACAGTCTACTAGATAGCAGTGGGTTGGGTTTGGTCAAATAAGAATTCTCTAAAGAGTTGTAAAATACACATACATACATGCACACAAAAGAATATGCCACTGAAACATACATATTATGCAAAGCCTAAAATATTTTCTACCTGATCCTTTAATTACTTCACTAAACTAAGTAATTGCCATAGGGTCAATTCCAACTCATAAATGAAAATTAAACCAGGTGCCTCAAAGTCAATTCCAACTCATAGTAACCCTATAAGACAGAGAAGAACTGCCCCATAGAATTTCGGAGGAGTGCCTGGCGGATTTGAACTGCTGACCGAGAGGTCCGCAAACATAGCACTTAACCGCTATGTCACCACGGTCCGTAACTACCTCGATAGGAGGTATGAGCCAGTTAATTACAGAATTTGATTTTTTTCTTCTTCAATAAACTTTAAGTATTAAAATGCCTAATAGATCTCAAAATGGTTTAAAAATAACTTCTTTGAACAGCACAAAAAGTGACAATTAGGGAATGTAAAGAAATTGCAAAAACAGATAGGTCCCATAAATCTCTGAGGGTATTTCTGGACTCTTGTTATTGTCTTCTTATAAATAACCTGCCATTTGTATCCAAGGGCATTTCTGTTCACTCTTATGTGGGTGGCATAATTACACAGAGTAGTTCAAGTAAAAATCTTTATATAAACGTTACATTACAATCAAAACTTAATGTCATCTACAGTCATTTGTATTCAAATTCAAAAATAGGACATAATGTTCTATGTCTAAAAATAGGTGCTAATAAATGGAAATAATTAAGCTTATAATTAAGAGTATCAGTGCTTCTTCTGTGTCTTTCTAATAAGTAATAAATTAAGGTGATATTTAGAAATTTTGAAAACTCTGTGTTGAAGGCTGACCTCAGTGGGGTCATAAGACAAAACGTGTGTTGTCTGTTATGCTTATTTAGAAAGAACTCATGTCTTTCTTCAGCCTCTATCCAAACCCAAATCCACCACTACTGAGTTGATTCGACTCATGACTACCTTATAGGACAGCATAGAACTGCACCCATAGAGTTTCCAAGGAGCATTGGGCAGATTTGAACTGTCGACTTTTTGGGTAGCAGACATAGCCCTTAACCACTATGCAACCAGGGTTTTGAGTTGACATTAGATGACTTATGCTCTTGGCTCCACTCCACCACTATTTTCAAAAATATGTGCCCCTATCCTGAGGAATACTTTATTTCTCATCTCCTGAAACCCAAAAGGAACAAATCATTCAATATCTACTGTGTATATATTTTATTGTCTGATACCATAAAAGACAAACTAATTATATGACAGTTTTTGTCTCAGAAAAGTTTTGAGGATAGAAATCCCATCTTGCATTTGTCTGAACTAGTGATTAGTTAGCATACACTGATTTGACTTGACATGAAAATGAGATGTAAGAATAGATTAGTGCCAAATACAATACTGAGTTTTATGATGAGAACTCATCTATTAGAAAATGTGTTGATGAGCTGTATTTACACTTATGAATACTTTTTCCAATTCAGGAGGAATGCATATTCTTTCAAAAACATCTTAAAATGTAAAAAATAGACAAATTAAGGAATATAATTACAATTATTGACAGCCATTGCTAACTAACACTTTGGCATATTTTTCTTGCCATAGGCTAAATATTGTTATAATAATAGTGTATATATAATTTTGTATTTTTTAAAACATTGACACTCTGCAGATCTTTCCCATGCTATCGACTTTTAGGCACTACACTAATTCTTTAATACAGTGAGTCATCAATATTTTCTCTTGTTTCATTTTTTGAGAGTTTACTGCATTGTGGGCTCTACATTTCAGGCTTGGGGCCCTGGTGGCACAGTAGTTAAAGCATTCAACTGGTAACTGAAAGATCAGTGATTCGAAACCATCAGCTCTCTGCCAGACTAGAGATGTGACAGTCTACTTCAGTAAAGATTACCTGGAAGCCATATGGGGTTTCTATCCTCAAAACTTTTATGAAACAAAAACTGTCTTCTAATTGAGTTTGCCTTTTATGATATCAGACAATGAAATACATGCACAGTAAATATTGAGTGATTTGTTCCACTTGGGTTTTGGGAGATTAGAAAAAAAGTATTCTTCAGGATAGGGGCGCAAATTTTTGAAAATAGTGGTGGAGTGGAGCCAAGGGCTTAAGACATCTAACGTCTACTCAAAATCCTGGTGGCACAGTAGTTAAGTGCTACATGGACTAACCCAACGATCGACAGTTCAAATAGCCCTGGAAACCACATGGGGTCACTATGAGTCAAAGTCAACTCCATGCCAGTAGGTTTTTGTTGTTGTTGTTTGTTGTTTTGGATGGCCTAGGCTTAGTTCTTCTCTAAGCAACTGTAGACGTAGCTGTCATACCAACAGGTAAGTAAGCAACTTCAGTAAAAGACAGGTTTTAAGGAAACTACATATATTTACATCATAAGGACTAAATTTACATCATAGGCACTAAAGCTGACTCCCAAATGTCTCAATCTATCTGTAATTGCAGTTTTCTAATGTCTTCTTGTACTAATATCACTGGTGATCGACTGATGGATCAGCTGCTCCTAAGTCATGACTGTTATTAACCAGTGTCACTTATAATTACTTCACTTTGGGATTACCTCCGCACCACCCCTGATTTTTTATCCTCCTTTAAACTGTCTTAGGCCTCTTGGGTAACTAGCTTCTCAGAAACGTTTTGAATTAGATCATTCAGGATTTTAACTGACTGTTAACATTGAAAGAGATTTGGATCTTGAGCCTGTTAGCGGCCAGTAGCTAATTGGTGAAGGTGATGGCTGGTAGATTCTTCTTCTATTAATAACCAAACTAAACCATTGCCCTGCAGTTGATTCTGACTCATGGTGACCCTATAGAACAGAGTAGAACTGTTCCGTGGAGTTTCCAAGGAGCGCTTGATGGATTCATACTGCCAACCTCTTGGTTAGCAGCCATAGCACTTAACCACAGTGCCACCAGAGTTTAGAGCCCTTCAATCAATAGGTCAGTTTTTAGAGTTCTATCATTTATTTATATGTACAGTATTTGACACCTTATTGTCATTAAATTGCTACAGAACTTAGTCATATGTGTTTGCCCCACCATGAATGAAGATGGGATGATTTTGTGAACATAAAAGATAATCATAGCTAAGATTTTTTGAGTACTTACCATGTGATAAACCTAAACAAAAACAAAAGCCACCACCACTGAAAATAATAATAATAACCAAAAATGCAGAAACATATGTTACAGAGTAGAACTGCTCTATATAGTTTTCTTGATTATAATCTTTGCAGAAGCAGATTGCTAGGTCTTTCTTCCATGAAACCTTTCAGTACATTTCAATAACCAACCTTCAGATTAGTAGACAATAGCAAATTATTTATGCCACCAAGGGACTTTTACCATATAATAAACATTGTAAGAATTGCTTTTCATACATTTTCTCATTCATTCCATACGACAACGCAAATATTTGGGGGGTAAAATTACCCTGGTTTATAAATGATGAAATTGAGGCTCAAAAAGTGTAAGCAAATTGCACAAGACCACAAAAACTACTAAGTATCTGTAGTGTACGATTCCATGAACTGTGAGTTAGTATATTCGATAAATTCTAGAAAAGTCTTACCCATCAACTTTTAAAATACTGCCTCAGAATAATATTCTCTTTTCTTTTTTTCTGATTTGCAGTTGAACATATGTTAAACTTGCAGGTTCTCCACCTTTTTTACCCTCAGTTTCATAACTCAATCCTTTCACTTGTCATCAAATATTCTGGTCAATTTCTTCTAACTTAGTTTTTAGTTCACTGATACTCTTATTTTCTTTCCATTTGCTACCCTCTGTGTCCTTCATGCATTTTGGAGCACTGGTGGGACAGTGGTTAATGGCTAAGGCTACTAACCAGAAGACTAGCAGTTCAAAACCATCAGCAACCTGCTAGAAACCCTAGGGAGCCATTCAAAGCTATCCTGTGGGGTTGCTATGGGTTAGAATCAACTCGATGGCTATGGATTTTTTTTTGTATTATTCATTTTATTTCTAGAAGTACTTTTTTCTTTTTCAAATTCATCACTTTTTGTTTTAATAATTTCTTGTAACTTGGGTATATTTCCAAACTTGTCAATTATTTATTTAAACAGAATAATTATTGTGTAATCTCTGATAATTCCAATACTCCAAGCTTGTGTGAATCTGTTTCTAATGTCAATTTTTGTATTTAGTCTTGCTCACAATGCCTTGTTTGCTTGAGTGCATGACTGTCTTTAAATATGCTGATACATACTTTGGAAAAATGTTGTGGGAATTCTTTAAGGTGCAAGATAACAGTATCAACCCAAGGAAGATTTGCACTCATTTCTACCAGGCACCTGGAGGCGCAAGTTAGAAACCCCTTTAAACCAAATTCAGTGTTTTTGCTTTCTCCTTCCCCCTGGCTCTTACTCTACCAACAGCATGTTCTCCTGTAATCCCTTCTACTGGCACAGCTCCTTAAGAAAATATTCTGTTTCTTTAATTTGTATTTGTTTTCCACGCTGTACTCAGAAACAAGTTGAATGTTTCTGCCTGCTGTGCACTGGGGTGAGGGGAGCACAGGGAGCTCCAGTTGTGGTTAACTTTAACTAGCAAAGTTATAGATTTTGGACATTCCTACTCAACACCATATAAATAAACCACTGTTAACAAATCAGTTCCCACTCACAGAAACCCTATAGGACAAAGCAGAACCACCTTATAGGATTTCAAGGAGCAGCTGGTAGATTTGAACTGCTGACTGAACAGTGGGAATAACTTCCTCTATGACTCCTCACATCCAAAAAACAAAACCAAAACCTAGTGCCGTCAAGTTGATTCCAACTCATAGTGACCCTATAGGACAGAGTAGAATTGCTCCATAGAGTTTCCAAGGAGCACGTGGTAGATTCAAACTTCTGATCTTCTGGTTAGCAGCCATTAGCACTTAACTGCTTCAACAAGCCAAAATGAGACACAGAGCCAAAGGCCATTTGTTGCCAGATTAGCACATACCCTAAGGACGAAAGCAGTTTTAGTGTTCCAGTGTATCACTGAAACTGCTCTGGATTCAGCATTGTCTCTCACTACCCCCTGCCATCTTTTCAGTTCTTCTATTCTTTAGTGTTCATTAAAAATGTATTTCTCTAGAATTTTAGTTGTTTTCAAATAATCTGCCTAGTTGCACAAAGAAACTGTCCTACCTGACTCCAAAGCTGGGACTCACAGCTATCTTTCTCAGTGTTACAATAAAGATCCTAATATATTTTTTTGTAAGCATTACAGTCTGCATACCATCACTGCCAGATTTCTGCTGACAAATCCACATGTTCTTTTTGCAAGGATAAGTTAACAAAAATCCACAAAAGTAGTGTGAAGAATGATTTCTCAAGTAAACTCAGGCAAAACATGACGTTCAAATCCTTGACAAGTTGCACAGAAACAGAGTTTCTCATTTGAAAATTTAAGACTGCAGTGTGTTCTAACCTTTCAGGGCCTTGCATTCCTTTTAAATCACAAGACACGGAAATTTATTAGAGTTTGATATGCAAGTGATGGCGTGCTTAATATGTTATATGAGTAGAGTGTCCTCTAACACTCCCTGGACCAACATAAAAACAAAAAGTTGCATCTCATCAGAGCTGTTGAAACACAAAAATTTTAATAAATAAGAATTATGGTGCAATAAAATTCATCATTATGTGAGGAATTGGGATAGCACTAAATGTCTTTGGGAACGCATATTATTCTATTTCTCTTCCTGTTTCTCTTCCATTCTATCACTGCAATGAAATCTTGAGACATTTCTTAGGGGAATTTTAAAATCTAAACTACCCCCAAGTCCTCTTTTTCAAAAACTATTCCAGAATTAAATTTTAAAATGATTTTTCTTTTCACAATAGGGCACCTACACAGTCTGCCTAGTTTTTGCATTGTACAGGAATTAACAAAGACTAACCTCCTTCTGACCTGCCTTCTGTCTCTGTATGCTGCAGCAGATGCTGCCAGTGCCCTGTGTGGGCCCCTTGTCACATATTGTCTCCTTGATGATAGTCCCATTTCTAACTGCCAGAATCTGTGACTATCTTAGGACCCTCCCTGGCCTCCTGAGCCAGAGTGCAAGTACAAAAAAATTTCCACAACCTGGTAGCAGCGCTTACCCACCCAGGAAACAATTTTTTTTATTTTTTTATTTTTATTTAACATAACTGAGTGAAAATGTACATTCACATGTAAATTTACATGCCCCCCTATATGCAGCTTCCACTGCTCTCCCTGTCCGGTGACTGCACACTATTCCTCTCTGCTCCATACATGTCTCATCCTCCCAACAGTCTCCTTTCCCCTCCTCTCCATCCACTCCCCTTCCTCCAGCCAGAGGTCAGCAAGATGATATCCTATAGATGTATAGAACCATAAAGTGCTTCCAATATATGGTTACTCTGCATTGCCAAGTCCATTCCATTCCTGTCCAAAGAGTGGACCTTTGTTATAATTTATGGGAACAGGCAGCATCAGGGCCGGGGGCCATGCTCTCATAGGAACCCCAAAACCGCTGGACCATCAATTGAGATCTTTTAGTGGAGATCTCTTGATGCACCTCTTTTTATTCTTGTGTTGCCAGTGAGGCTCCTCTCTGTGAGCTCTGTTATGGCTATCACTGGTGGTGGCCGGGCACCATCCCGTTCTTCCGGTCCCAGGTCGATGTAGGCACCCACTCTTGTGGGTCTCTCTGTCTTCTCGGTTGTCTTTACCGCATGCCATTTTGGCCCTCGGTGAGCATCTGTTCCTGCTGAGTTGGGACCATTTGCTGTGTCCTCGGATGGCAGCTTGGCAGCTTTTAAGACCCCAGACGCCACTCACCAATGTGGGGTGCAGAGAGCTCTCTTAGCAAAACGCTAGTTGTGCCAATTGGCCTGGAATTCGCCTAAGAGCATGGTCCCCCGTCCCCCGCCCCAGCTACTCTATGCTTGCAATATTGAGTTAAGATGAAAGGAGTACTCAAGTTATGCTGAAGTCCACTTAATGTTGTTCTTGTTCCTAATGTGTGCTGTCACCGCTTTCTCCCAACTAGATTTCTAGTAACTACCTAAACTAAATCCTCCCCCCCTCACCCTCCCTCCGTCCCTCCCCTCCCTTGCAGCTGTCAAAGAGTCTTTTCTTCTATACACAAGTCTGTTTTTGAGATCTTATCATAGAGGTCTCATACAGTATTTGTCCTTTTGTCGCTGACTACTCTCACTCAACATAATGGCCTCCAGTTGAAACCAGGTTAGGAGATGAGGAAACAAATATTTTTGCTCTTTCACTCCTTAGGCAGGAAAATTGAGGTTCATGTTCTACACTGACTGTCACAAATAGTCTGTAGTGGTTACTTTTTTTGTTTGTTTTCTTTCCTTCTATTTCACTCCCTGCTGATGTTTTCTTGGAGTCATCTCCAGTTAAACTGCCTGTACCTCCATCCCTGGGGTAGGAATTGTCTCTGAGGGAAGCAAATAAAAAAGCCTAACCTTCTTCCTACTTCCAAACTGTATCAGCATGAAAAAAGTCGATGACACTTGGCTAACACTGAAGAAATACGTAGTTGAATGCTGAATTTAGCTTTAGCTTTGGAAACCCTGGTGGCATAGTGGTTATAGTTATGTCTGCTAAGCAAAAGGTTGGTAGTTCCAATCTGCCAGGTGCTCCTTGAAACTCTATGAGGCAGTTCTACTCTGACTTTTAAGGGTTGCTATGAGTCAGAATCAACCAGATGGCTGTGAGTTTGGTTTGATTTAGGTTTCCTTACTCATTGACAAACTTGCAAATATCCAAATGCACATGTCTCATAAAGAAAGCTAATAGAAAATAAATAAGCTTGCAAGACTGATCTAACTTGTTTGAATTTGTAGAGTGGGAGTAGCTGCTATCAGTAAAAAAAAAAAAAAAAAAAGAACAGATAATCCTTATTGAAGTCTTCCAAAATACATGTTTCATATGTTCTCACTTCTCAGATTCCTTGTTGGACTGGAACCATGATTATCAATGTTTTCAGTGAAATAAAAAAACAGTTAAAACAAAATATGAAATAATTTCCTAAGGCTTGAGTCTAGAAGGGTTGAAATCAGTGGCTGTGGAGTTGATTCTGACCCATGGCAACTGGAACCCCCGACCTTTCCTACATAGCCACACGTTAGCTATTTGGACTGTCTAGGAATTCCCTGTAAGTGTAAGAGAGGACGTTATAATCAGGCCTACTGACCCCAGAACTTGCAATCCTAAACACAGAACTCTGGATAATTAAAATCTAGATTCATTTCCCAGGAAGGGGCTGGAGGTAAACCATGCATGCTTCAGAGATTTCTGTAAATATTCATTAAATCTGTGATCAAAGATATGTCAGTTAGAGAAAATACTGTTGTTTTTGTATGTAATCTGTTGTTTTTGTACGCAGTCTGTTTACAAAGGTGTGATGGCTTTGCAAACTGAAGATGGTGTGAAGATTCACAGGCACTGGTTCTACTAGTGTCGTTCTTGGGCCTAGGCTCTTACCCTGGAAAGCTTTCCTCCAAGACTTTCACTACATCAACCTTTATCCCCAGACTCCTTTCATCATCTTCTAAAAAGTAGGTGAACAACTTATACCCTATGTTTTTAAAATGATCTTTAAGCACTCATTTTAATAGCATGAATACTATTCACTTTTTAGGGCTTTTAAATGCTGTATTCATATTCAGTAATGATATTTTAAGTTCTAGATTACAGATTTTTAAAATAAATTTATGCATTTCCTAGATATATATAGTAAGTAATTTATGGGTATACAATTTGCCATCTATGTGGTACAGTATCATTTAAGGAAAAATAACCTTTAAAAATAATAAGGAAGACAATAAAAAAGGCCATCAACCACATGAAAAGATGTTCAGTGTCATTAGAGAGTTGTAAATCAAAACCACAATGAGAAACAATTTCATTCCCTCTAGGATGGCAAAGAGCAAAAAAGAAAACAACAAATTTTGACAAGGATGTGGAGCATTTGGATCCCTCACTCATTGCTAGTGGGAATGTAAAATGGTATAGTTATTGTACAAAACAGTGTGGTGGTTCCTCAGAAACTAAGAAGTGAGCTACCATATGACCCAAGAATTCTACTCTGAGGTATATACTCAAGAGACTTGAAAGCAAAGACTGAAAAATAAGACTTCTCTGTGCATATATGTGATCTAGGTATTTATTTGTTCAATGCAGGTTTGCAGGTCGATTTGTTTTTCCCCAAAAATGTGTGTAAATGTGTAGTGATCATGCCTGTGCCATGATTCCCAGTGTTTCGTGATAGCCCTCCATTATGTGATTTTCTTATGCTATAAATCCTAATCACTGCCTGTGGCTAATAGATTGTATTATGTTTAAGAGGATTATGACATTCTTCCAAAGGTCACCTCCCTGATCCAGTGTAAAGGGAGTTTCCTTGGAGGTTGGCTTGTACGAACTTTCATCCTACAAGAGATAGAAGGAAAAGGAAACAAGCGGAAAGTGGGAAGCTCATTCCATGAAGAAAGCAGCACCTGGAGTAGAGTACGTCCTTCAAATCTGCCCCAAGACATTCTCTAACTAAAGACTGAGGCCACGCAAGGACCTTCCTCCAAAGCCAACAGAGAGAGCATTCCCCTGGAGCTAGCAGCCTGAATTCATACTTCTAGCCTACTGGACTGTGTGAGAATAAACTCTTTTTTGCTAAAGCTATCCACTTGTAATATTTTCTTGTTAGATCAGTACCAGATTACTAAAACAATAGGTATATCAGTGTTTGTTTCATTATTCTTTAAATTGTACCTTTTAAAACATATTATTCTTTTTTATTTTATTGTGCTTTAAGAGAAAATTTACAATTCAAGTCAGACTGTCATATAAAAGCTTAGACACATACACTGCTACATGACCCTGTTGCTTTCCCCATGCTGTGACAACGTATTTCTCCTCTCCACCATGTATTCCTGGTGTCCACTCACCCAGTTTCTGTTCCCTTCTGCCCTTCCATCACATCTCTAGACTGGCTACCCGTTTACTTTTACGTGTCTACTTGAGAAAAGAACACTCCTCATCAGTATCATTTTGTGTCTCATAGTCTTCACCAATCTTTGTCTGAAGAGTTGGTTTTGGGAATGGTTTCAGTTCTGAGTTAATAGAGTCTGAGGACCTTATCGCCTGGTGATCCTCCAAATCTGATCTTTTAACTAGACTTCGAGTTCTGCATCTTACTTTTCTCCTGTTTCCATCAGGGACTCTGTGTTGGGTTCTCTATCAATATGGTAATTAGTGACAGCCCAGAGTCAACTAGTTTTGCTGGTCTAATGCTGATGTACTCTCTGAGTCGGACAAATCTGCTACCAAAAAAAAAAAAAAAAAACTCTTTAAAATGTTACACTGCAAAGATGTCATCTTTAAGACTAACATGGGCCTGACTCAAGCAATGATGTTTTGAACCACCTCATATTCATAGGAAAGCTGGACAATGCATAAGTAAACCTGAAGAAGAATTGATGCCTTTAAACTATGGTGTTGGATATACCATGGATTGCCAAAAGAACTAACAACTTTGCTTGGAGGTACAGACAGAATGCTCATTAGACTCAAGGATGGTACTGTTTCGTCTCACATACTGTGAACATGTTATCAGAAGGGACCAGTCCCTGGAGAAAGACCCTGGTAAAGAAAGTCCCTGGTAAAATAGAGTGTCAGCAAAAAAGAAGACCATCAAAGAGATGGTTGTAGCAATGGCTGCAATAATGAGTTCAAAGATAGCAGTGATTGTGAGGACAGCACAGGAACAGGTAGTGCTTCCTTCTGTTCTACACTGAGATGTCATCAGTCAGAATCTACTTGATGGCACCTATGATATGTATATATATATTTGTGTATGTAATTCACTGCTTTTGCTCTTCTAGATAACCTAAATTATGACACTGCTGAAGAATTTTAAATTGCAAAGTATCATGATCTGATTTTTTTTTTCTTTTCTCTGAATA
Organism: Heterohyrax brucei; assembly: GCA_028571685.1. Taxonomy (NCBI): domain Eukaryota; kingdom Metazoa; phylum Chordata; class Mammalia; order Hyracoidea; family Procaviidae; genus Heterohyrax; species Heterohyrax brucei. Next base: position 49,357,281 of record CM053155.1, read on the forward strand.
GGAGGGAGTGTTCTGCCATAATGAAAAATCAGAGCATTGTCCAGCAGGGCTTCAAACAGGTTTATTTCAAGTTGGAATCTTGCTAAGAATTTGCATTTCTAACAAATTCTCTGCTGAGAATCTGTAGGAATCAACTGGACAGCATCTAACAACAACAATAAAAGAAGAACACATTGGTGTCATGAATTGAATTGTGTTCCCTAAAAATGTGTGTCCACTTGCCTAGTTCATAATTTCTAGTATTGCGTGGCCGTCCACCATTTTGTCATCTGATATGATTTTCCTATGTGTTATAAATCCTACCCCAGTGATTTTAACGAAGCAGAATTTGAGGCAGCTATGTTAATGAGGTAGGACTCAAGCTACACGATTAGGCTGTGTCTTAAATCAACCTCTTTTAAGACATACAAGAGAGAAGCAATAGACAGGCATGAAGATCTCACACCATCAAGAAATAACAGCAAAGAGAATAGTATGTCATTTGGACCAGGGGCCCTGTGCTGAGAAGATCCTCCACTGGGAAAGACTGATGAGAAGGACCTTCCCTCAGAGGTGAAAGAAAGAAAGCCTTCTTTTGGAGCTGGCACCCTGAATTTCTACTTCCAGCCTCTTAAACTGTGAAATAGTACATTTCTCTTTGATAAAATCATTAATTTGTTGTATTTTTCTTACAGCAGCACTAAATAAGTAAGACCACTGAGTAATTAAAATTCTTACCCGAATGCATTTATATAGGCTACTGTTTTTGATGAACTCTTAGGTGTTGTTTATTAATTTGTGTCCCATCATTTCTAGAAATAATCAGGAAATTATTTTATGTTATTATATTACACATAGATAATTTAAAATAGTCAATTATTTAATCAAGTAAATGGTAAAACTGTCACATGTTTAAGAATTTGTAGATATTGGATGAAGATGTTACTGAGAATATCTTTATTGTCCAATCTTAAAACGCCTTTTGAAACTACTATGGCTTGCAATTAAATGAGCAGTCTTGCCTGTAAAATGACAAACAATCAGCTTCATGTTTCAAATTGAAGTGCTTGAGTTTTTGGCTGAAAGAACTGAAATGACTAACTACAACTGCACAGAACTGAACTCGTTCTAGTACTTAGTAAACAAAAGTGTGCCCCACTTTGTAGAGATCACTTTAGGAGATGGGTGGAAGGTTGCTGTATGGTCTTGGGGAATGAATGGTCATAGTAAGAAATCTATATTTGCTTCTGAGTGGGAAAGGAAGCTACTAGAATAATATGAGCAAAAGAATGGCATGACTTCACTTGCTTTTAGCGAAATCACTCTGGGTACTCAGGTGTAGACTATAGGGGGTAAGAACACAAGGAGAAGAACAGTTGAGAGACTGTGATAATCTACCTAAGAGATAAAGTGGCTTGGACCATGGTAAGACAACTAGAAATGGTGCGAGGTAGTTGAATTCTGGACGTATTTTGTAGTTAGAGCTAGTGGGATTTACTAATGGAATGAATATGGTGTGGGAGAAAGAGTCAAGGAGGATGCCAAGCTTTGGTTGTCGAGTATGCTAGGAGAGTCGAACTTCTGTGAGCAGAGATGAAGACCACAGGAGTGAGCTGTTGGAGCCGGAATGGCTAGAGGAGCTCACCTTAGATATGCTGAATTTGAAATTCTCTATGCAAAAATTAGAAACCTGGTGGTGTAGTAGTTAAGTGCTAAGGCTGCTAACCAAAAGGCCAGTGGTTCAAATCCACCAGGAGTTCATCTGAAACTCTACTGTGCAGTCCTACTCTGTCCTCTAGGGTCACTACAAATCAAAATCGACTCAACAGCAGCATTTTTTTTTATTTATGTATAAAACTGTGGAATTTTTCTCATAAATGACAATAAACTGGCTCTTACAGACTCTGAGTGACAATGTTTTCTTATTTCTTAAACTCTTTTTATTTATATTGTATTAAGGATTTTTGACTGGGAAGTCTGAAACTGTCCAACAGATTTTTTTTTTCTTGAGGTTTTTGTATGTGCATAAATACTTAATAAATTAAATCCTTCTATGAGATAATCTAATGTGTTTTCCATAGACTTCTCTACAACAAAGTAGTTCTCATTTGAATTCTCTTGGCTGGCATGCATTCTATATACATCATCTGATCTAAAATCAATGCTCATATCTTTAGTCACCTGCTTAGAGATGCTATTCATTAATTTTTAACAAGTGAAATTCTAATTTGTTCTCATTACAAATGGATGAGTGTAGGCTTGTATTGCTGTTGTCTCTTTTTTAACTCCCATTTCTCTTGTACAGAGTCATCCTGGTGTGCTCAAAAAGAAAATTGGCCAAATGAAACTTAAGCTTCTCATTTCTGGCATGCTTAAAACCCAGCATGTAAATATAGCTCCTGAGACAAGCAAAGACAAGCTTACAAACAGATGTTTTCACAGGTAAACCATTGATTTTTAACCTTGAAGAGATAATAAAGCAATGTCAGCTTCTCTTTATCAGCAAGAAAGAGCAGTCATCCTTCACCCCCGGGGTTTATGACGCTTATAAATGAATGGTGGTGGCAATGTCAGCGTGACACCATTTCTACTGTAAATCTTTAGATCTCTTTGAGGCTGGGCTCTTACACTGAGAGGCCTAACTAGAAGCATTGTATTTATAGAGCTCTCCTGCAGCGACAGATACTAACTAGGCCTTTCCACTTACCTTCAAACCATCGTTCAAACTACCTTGACCACAGCCACTTCTCTAGCTTTAAGTTACAATGCTCTTTCCGAACTCATCCAAAAGTATTTAAAATGCTATAAATTTGAATAATTTTACTCTTTTAATTTTATTTAAAATTTGTGATAAACTATTGAAAAACAAACAAAAAGTGGTAAAATAAAAGCACTTCTAATTTCACACCAGGAAGAAAATATTATCCATTGTTTGTGTATATTCTTTGAAGCTGAGTTCTTAGTATGTGTTTTTATCTTTACAGAATAGACTCAGTCACTCGGTATTTACACTTACAATCGTCTATTCAAGGTTACAGTTTTTCTGTCTTTCATTATAAATCAATGTTCTTTGGCACTTTGGACTTCTATGGAACCATAGTGTTTTCTGGCTCCATAGCAGTCCATTGTGTATGGATAAACTAAAATTTATTCAACCATATTGGTTTGTTGAGCAATTAAATTGCTTCCAACTTTGATCTATTTTAAATAATGTTTTGATAGCATCTTGTGGCTAAATGTACTAATATGTTAATTACTGTTGAAGAGTTGTTGATTTTTTTCTCAGCTTTATTGAAATATTAACATTACATTTATATAGAAAAGAGGACTTGTCACAAATGTTTAGCTCAAAGGGTTTCCTCCACGTTAGGATTATTTTCATCAGTTGAGTTTAATATTTATCTATTAACCTAGGGTTGCCATGAGTCGGATCTGACTCGATGACACTTGGCTGGCTGGCATTAACCTCCTGTATGACTGATAACTCTCAGAGATAAACTATGCAATAGATATTAAGTTATCCTATGGACAAAGAGTGGGTGATGATAAAATTTTGTCATTTCCTATGGCAGAAACCAGCAGAAGTATGCATAATACATAAAGACTGAGATACTTAAGGGTCCATATTTTTGTTTAAATTTAAATTTCTTTAGCCTGTCTTATAATATTTCTTTTAACACAATCTGAATTTTACCATTTCTGCTAGCATTTTCTCCATGAATTGAGAATTCCTTTTCTAGTACTTAGTCTGTTCATTTCTAGAGGTACACTCTTATTTATGCTATGAATGTAATTTTCACTAAATAATAAGAAGAAGCATTCTATAATAGTGATGTCTAAGCCACATTTTAGAAAATAGGTAAAAACAATGGGACTTGTCAATACGCGTTCTGTTCCAATGTTAAGAGTTTTGAACTTCCTCCTTTAATGAATTTTTTAGTGTTTTTCTAAGAAAGTCTTTTAAGACATTTTTTAAAAAGATAGTAGCCGTGGCTTAGAGCATTGTAATCACAAAGCATTTTACACGTATTAATTCAAACCAAAATCAAATCCACTGCCATCAAGTTGATTTCAACTTGTAGTAACCCTATAGCACAGAGTAGAACTGCCCCACAGAGTTTCCAAGGAGCACCTAGTGGATTGGAACTGCCAACCTTTTGGTTACCAGATACAGCACTTAACCCACTTAACCCATCCTTTTCCGTATTAACTCAACAGCCATAAAAAGTGATGCATGGATTTGATAGGGCAAGTATCTGGATTATTGTGTTTTGTTTGGGTTTGGTTTTTCCTTTTTTATTATCTCTCTTTAAACAGATGAGACTCAGATAGATAATTTGTATAATATCTCATGTCTAGTAAATAATAGAGTTAATGTGAGCAGTGTGTGAGAACCACATCTCTTCTGTTTGTTGCTGCATCTCCAGTGTCTAGTATGGTAGGTGCTCAGTGGATGCTTTTAGAGTCAGGAAATTATTTTAAATTCCATTGTTTCTATATTATACAAAATCTACAGGCATAACTGAAGTTATGAACTCTCTGTGACATACGTTGGGAAACACCAAAGACCTATATGAACAGACATCTGTCACAGACTTGTCTCTGGACCTTAAAAAAGCCACCATGGAAACACTCTGTTGGTACTAAATCCTTCTAAAATGGAAAAAATTATTATTAGAGTGATTTATTTACCCATTTAGGACCTTACACAACTTACTATAAATATAACTCAGTATCAGTATACATGGAAACCCTGGTGGCATAGTGATTAAATGCTATGGCTACTAACCAGAAGGTCGATAGTTTGAATCTGCTAGATGCTCCTTGGAACACCGTGGGGCAGTTCTGCTCTGTCTAAAGAGTCACTGCCAGTCAGAATTGACTGTGTTTCTCGGTATATGCAGAGTCATTTCTTAAAAATTTACTCCTGGTATCAAAATGCCACTGAGTTACTGTCATCGATGGGATATGTTCCCTAAAACATCTGTAACAATTTGGCTGTGCCTTAATTCCTGGTATTGTGTGATGTTTCTCCGTGTTGCAATTCCGGCCTCTATGGTGTTAATAAGGCTGGATGGGCAGCAGTTGCACCGGTGGCCAAGATTCAGTGTGTTCTGCCCCTTGAGGCTGTCCCTTAGCTATTCAGGGAAAATCTGGTAGAGAGCTTTGGGAACCTCACACCATCAAGAAAGCACCATTTGGAGAACAGTGTGTCCTTCAGACCTGAGGTTCCTTTGCCAAGATGTTCCCTGAACAAAGACTGATGCAACACAAGGACTTTCCTCCAGAGCTGACAGGAGAGAAAGCCTTTCTCTGGAGCAGACATTCTGAATTTGGACTTGTAGCTTTCTAGACTGCGTAATAATAAACTTTTCTTTGTTAAAGCCATCACTTTGTGATATTTCTGTTAGAGCAGCACTAGCTGACCGAAACAGTCACTTGAGTTTGGCCAAGATGGAGTAATAGACACTGGATTTGTCTTCCCATTTCAAAATAGGTAAGTATATGTCATATATTTGATCTTTTCACTTTAAAATATATTACATACACACAGAACATGAAAAAAACAATAGTTGGACAAAGTACTATAGAAAGCATAGGATTCAGACCCTTGAAAGAAGGGGGAGAAACAGAGGGAATCCCATCATTACAGTAACTCGGTGTCTGCAGGCAGTTTCCAGGTGGCAGTGGAGAGAGTAGAAACTAAACTCTGAAAGGAGACACGCATTCTCCTAAGCTGAAGAGAAATGATGATGAGTTCATAGGACCCAAGGCAGCTAGAATACTGGAGCTGAGTATCTGAGAAGAGGGAGGCAAACAGAGAGCGTGTCAGCAAACTGCAGATGTGTTCTCAATTCCTTGACTGAGTTTAAAGACTATCTTCAAAGAGAAAATAAGTTTGGCCAAAATTATTCTATAATGAAGGATATTTTCTAGCAACCCATCTAAGTATACCCGCTAAAACCAAATGCACTGCCATTGAGTTGATGCTAACCTATAACAACCCCACAGGACAGAGTAGAAGTGCTCCATTGAGTTTCCAAGGAATCTAGGTATAGAAATCATTTAATGTTTGTTGTGCTCAAGTTCCTTTTTCAAATAATAAATACTAGTTAGTTAAATGTAATGCAAATAGTCCACCAGATGAGTTCTTTTCCAGCCTTAGACTTTATTAATAATTCAAAGGATATTCCCAGGCCTGGCCCTGCCATATAGGATAAGCCATGGTCCAGGTTCAACATATGAATTCTCAAAATGATGCATAGGAGGTAATACACAGAGAGATCAATCTGGGGAGACAAATACCTATGTCTTATACTCAATAAATTACATAGCTGAGTCTGTTATTTCCCAGTGGGTCTGCCTGATAAATCCATAATTTTGAAGTTTGTTTACTATGAGTAACATATGCAGAATAGATATATTCTGCTCAAAATTTTCTACCATCCAAGGAGCATCCCCTACCCTCAGACTGCTGAAATAGGATTCTCCAAGTGTCCACTTCTGCAGGCTGCATTTGGAAACTTACTTTATGATCCGGCCTCTCCTACGTTCTAGGGTGATGAAAAAGTGACTTTGGGTTTCTAAATTCAAGACCCTTTCTGGAGGATCAAGAAGCTGGCTTTGAGGTTGCTGAGGTCAAGATTTTCATATTGATCAAGTCCAATTTAAAGGAAAAATATATCTCAAAGGTAAACTCTCATTTGAAAGGTACTTAACATCACTGTACCTGTCTCCCAGGTATACAGGCAAATGTAGGGAAGAGATATTAGAGTAGTAGACTCTTTCTCTTAGAGATTTCGTATGTCAACTCCATTCAGATGCTAGTTTGAAACTGGCTCTGAGGTCGAGGAGGTGACTGAGGCAGTGACCAGGCACCTGAGTGCTAAGAAGGGCATCTAGTGAACACGCAGCATCAATACCTGGACCAGAAGAACCATCTCAACACAAATACATACAACATATATTTTAGGGTAGAATAACCCTTGCTTGTATAGAATATAATTCATCTGATGATTTTGGATCTGGACTATTAAATCTACTGTTGTGTGACTAGGGTCATAAATGGGCCTGTACAAAGATCAACCTTCTTAGGAATGAGAAGCTAAACTAACCCATCACCATTGAATCAATCCTGACTGATAGAGAACTTATAAGGCAAACTAGAACTGTCCTCAAGGCTTTCCAGCGCTATAAACTTTATAGAAACAGACTGCCTCATTTTTCTCCTGTGGAACAGCTAGTGAGATCAAACCACTGACTTTTGGTTAACAGCTGAATGTTTAACCACTGTTCTGTGAAGCATCCTTTATGAATGAGAATACATCCCTGAACCACCCAGGGCCCTCATAAGCTCTGAGTGTTCGTTCTCTGGTCACCCAGCTGAGTGGAGGACAAGCTAAATTCCCTGTAGGGAAAATCTGGAAGAGTGGTATGGCAACAGGAGGAGAATATGGATGCCTCCCTGGTTACAAATATGCATGTAAAGGACTTCAAACTCTTCAAGGCCAGGGATCATTGTTTTAGTCAGCTGGGGCTACTCTAACAGAAGTACCACAGAGTGGACGGCTTTAACAAAGGCAGGTTTATTCATACAGTCAGGTAGGCTCTAAATCCATATTCAGGGTATCCGCTCCAGGGGAAGGCTTTCCCCTTGTCAGCTCAGGAGGAAAGTCCTTGTGTTACATCAGTCTTTGTCCAGGGAGCATCTTGGCGCAGGAACCTCAGGTCTGACGCTCTTCTCCCAGTGCTGCTTGCTTGATGGTACAAGGTTCCCAATTCTCAGCCTGCTTCCCTTTCCTTTTATCTCTTGCAGGATGAAAGGATTAAGGGTGGGGCAAGTCTTACTCCAGGAAAACTTCCTTTACTGTGGAGCAGGGAGGTGATCTGATAAAGGGATTTATCGTCCCACCCTAATCCTTTAACACACGGCATAGGAAAACCACAAACTGGAGGACAGTCACAAGATACCAGGAATCATGGCCCAGCCACATGGCTACACATATTTTTGGGGGGACTCAATTCAATCCATGGCAATCATGTCTTCAACTCACTTATGACTCCAGCGTGTAAATATTGCTGGGTACCTAGTCTGGGTACACACATATGATAATTTTCCTGTTGAAAACTATTTCAGATTCCATACACAACCTCAGTTACCTGAAAGCTGGCCAGGAATGGAAGGCCAACCATTTGAAATAAGGCCAGTGATGAATTTCTACTAACAGGGCAAAATTCGGTAAAGATATGGAAAAAAGTGAAGTAAATCTACAACAATAACTCCTCTGAAAATAGTCAGACCTGCATACCTATACATTTGTGAGCTAAAATAAGTTATTGATGATGACCATTATAAATGGGAGGATTTAGAAGTCTTAGATGGAGTTTTTAAGATCTGAGGAGATGTGCAGCATATAAATTCAACTTAATGTAAAAGCTAAAGTATCAATACGTGATTTTCAAATATTCTATTTGGAATTGGGGATTGCAGTCACTTTTGTTAGAAACAAGACAAGCATGAATTAAACGCATGCCCAAATTGCATTTGCTGTAGGATGTACTTCTGCTGTCACCTAGTCAACACTCCATAGATCTTCTGGTGACTGATTTTTCAGAAGTAAACAGTCAAACCAGCCATTCTTCAACAGCTAAGGGCAAACTGTGTCATTCAGACCTACAGGGATGTACTGGGGAAGTACAAACACATTGCTTCTTAGAAAGGTAAGTGAAAAATGATTAAGAAGAAAAAATTAGGGAACATAGTTTCTTCGGAAGTGTTATCAGGAGAAACCAATCACTGGAGAAAGACCTCATGCTTAGTAAAGTGGAGGGTCAGCAAATAACAAGCTCAGAAATACCTACCACTGTGAGAACAGTGCAGGGCTTGCCAATGTTTCTTTCTGTTGTACATAAAGTCCTTATGAATTGGACATGCCAATTCAATAGCACCTAGCAACACATTGCTAAAATGTAAGCTATAGACTAAATATTAGATAAAAATCCATGTGTATTGCACACCCTAATTAAGGATAAATTTAAATAAAATCTGTATCTTGATTTAATTTTATGTTATCTTTCATTTGCCCAACAAACTGAGCACAATTGGATGCCATGAATCCATGATTAATTTGAATAGATTTTTACATTTCAGATTTTTTTCAAATAAATGAAGCTTCCTATTCAAGTTCTTATACTTTTATCTCCGTATCTGTATAATGTCAGGAATCCTGAGAAGAATCATACTCTTTTAGTTAAACATACAGTAAATCAATCATTTTTATTTAAAGCTTCAGAATATGCTGTTGTAGTGAGTTGTACAGTAGGATGGTTATGTATCAGCTTGGCTAGGTCATGATTCTCCGTGGTTTGGCAGATATTTTGTAATCATCCTCTGTTTTGCGGTCTGACACAAGCAGCTAACGAGTTGAAAGTCAAACAGTTTTCTTGGGGGGTGCAGTCTGCATCCAGTAAATATAGATGTCCTGAGAATGTTCTCTCCTGATCCTATTCTAACTTGTCATCCTCTGACCTCTGGTTTTGGGGATGTGGATGATCAGCCTTCCCTTTGATATGTAGATTTCAGAATTTGCCAGCTCCTGAAACCCCATGAGCCAGTAGCCTTCAACTTGACCTCCCAGTTTTTTTTAGCACCTGAAATCACATGAATTCGGAGGAGGCAGCCATGGATTTGGGACTTGCCATCCTCTGTAACTGCATGAAGTTATTTCCTTTAAATAAATCTCTCTCTATATATTTATATATACACTTCACTGGTTTTACTCCTCTAGAGAATGCAGCCTAAGACAAATAATTTACCTATGAGTATGACCTAATTTGGAAATAATGTCTTTTCAGTAATCAAGTTAAGATGAGGTCACATTAAATTTAAGCCAGCCAAGTGCCATCAAGTCGGATCCGACTCATGGCAACCATAGAGGCCAGGGAGATGGGACTCAAATCCAATGCCTAATGCTCTTATAAGGAGAGAAAAAGCACACAGAAAGAGACACAGAGAAAGAGGTCATGTAAAGATAGAGGCCAATATTGGAACGATGCAATTACAAGAAAAAGAATAGCAAGGATTGCCAGCAATCACCAGAAGCCAGGTGAGACAGATTCTCCCTTCGGTCTTCCTTAAATAAGACAGACTAAAGCTCTGTTTTTTAAAGTCATCTAGTTGGTAGTAATTCATTGTGGCAGTTGTAAGAATTTAATATATCATGAGAAAAAATCAAACTGCAGATACATACACAGATACATGACAGATAGTTTCTTCTTCAGCTTGTCTAGTGTAACAGAGGAAATCCTGGAGGCACAATGGTTAAGTGCTACAGCTGCTAATCTAAAGGTCAGCAGTTCAAATCTGCCAGGCCCTCCTTTAAAACTCTATGGGACATCTCTACTCTGTCTATAGGGTTGCTACAAGTCAAAAGCAATTCGATGGCAGCGGGTTTGTTTTTTTTGTTTTAGTGTACCAGAAACACAACAAGTGGACAGTTTTGGCAAAGAGAAATTTATCCTTGCACAGTTTAGAAAGCTGCTGTTGTTGTTGTTGGGTGCTGTTCGGTTGGTTCCAACTCATGGCAACTCTATTCATAACAGAATGAAACACTTCCTAGTCTTGCACCACGTCTACAATCATTTCTGTGCTTAAGCCCATGGTTGCGGTCACTGCATTAATCCATCTTGTCACAAGTCTTCCTCTTTTTCACTGACCCTCTGCTCTACCAAGCATGATGTTCTCCTCCAGGGACTGATCTTTCCTGATAATGTGTCCAAAGTGTGTAAGACACAGTCTTGCTGTCCTTGCTTCCAAGGAGCACTCTGGTTGTACTTGTTACAGAATACATCTGTTTGTTCTTTAGGCGATTCGTGGTACACTTAACATTCTTCTCCAACACCACAACTCAAAGGCGTCAATTCTTTTTCTGTTTTCTTTGTTAATTGTCCAGCTTTTGCATGCATATGACGTCATTGAAAATACCATGGCTTGAGTCAGGTGCACTTTAGTCTTCAAGGTGACATCTTTACTTTTCAATACTTGCAAGAGTTCCTTTACAGCAGATTTTGCCAATGCAATGCATCTTTTGATTTCTTGACTGCTGATTCCATGGGCATTGACTGTGGACCCAGGTAAGATGAAATCCTTGGCAACCTCAATACTTTCTCCTTTTGTGACAATGTTGCATACTAGTCCAGTTGTGAGGATGTTTCTTTTCTTGATGTTGAGGTCCAATCCACACTGAAGGCTGTGGTCCTTGATCACCATCAGTACCTATTTGAAATTTCCTTCACTTCCAGGAAGTTAAGTGGTGTCATCTGTGTAACTCAGATTGTTCATGGGTCATCTTCCAGTCCTGATGCCTCTTTCTCCTTTGTATAATCCAGCTTCTCACATTATTTGCTTTGCATACGGATTAAAAAGTTATGGTGAAAGGATATAACCCTGACTCATACCTTTCCTGACTTTAAACCATGCAGTGTCCCCTTGTTCTCTTTGGATGACTGTCTCTTGGTCTATACCCAGATTCCTCAAGAGCATGATTAAGTGTCCTGGAATTCTATTTTATGCAGTGTTAGCCTTACTTCATTATAATCTACTTGATCAAAAGCCTGTGCATGGTCAATGAAACACAAGTAAACATCTTTCCGGTATTTTTTGCTTTCAGCCAAGATCTGTCTGACACCAGCAATGATATCCCTGGTTCCACATCCTCTTCTGAATCCAGCATGAATTTCTGGAAGTTCCTTGTCAATATGCTGTTGCAGTTGTTTTTGAATGATCTTGAGAAAAATTTTACTTGTGTGTAATATTAATGATATTGTTCAGTAATTTCTGTCATTGGTTAGATTACCTTTCCTTGCAATGGACATAAATATGAATCTCTTCCAATCAGTCGGTCACCTAGCTGTCTTCCAAATTTATTGGCATAGACAGGTGAGCACTTCCAGTGCTGCATCCGTTTGTTGAAATATTTCAATTGTTATTCCATCAGTTCCTAGAGCCTTGTTTTTAGCCAGTGCCTTCAGTGAAGCTTCGACTTCTTCCTTCAGTACCATTGGTTCCTGATCATACGCTACCTCTTGAACTAGCTGACCATCGACTAGCTCTTTCTGGTATAATGCCTCTGTGTATTCTTTCCATCTTCTTTTGATGCTCCCTGAGTCATTATAATCCTTAACTATTGCAACTTAAGGCTTATATATTTTCTTCAGTTATTTCAGTTTGAGAAATGCAGAATGTGTTCTTCCCTTCTGGTTTTTCATTTCTAGCTCATTGTATACGTCACTATGATTATTTTTGTCTTTCAAGCTGCCCTTTGAAATATTCTGTTTAGGTCTTTTACTGTATAATTGCTTCCTTTTGCTTTAGCTGTTTGACATTCAAGAGCAAGTTTCAGAGTCTCTTCAGACATCCAGTTTGCCAGCCAGCCAAGTGCCGTCGAGTCTGATCCGACGCATGGTGACCCTAGGGGCCAGGGTAGTCTTTTCTTTTTTCCTGTCTTTTTAATGACTTCTTGCTCTCATCATAGGTGATGTCTTTGATGTCGTTCCATAATTCATCTTGTCTTCAGTCATTAGTAGTCAGCACATCAAATCTGTTCTTGAGATGGTCTTTAAACTCAGGAGGGATAAAGTCATACTTTGGTTCTTGTGGACTTGTGCTAATTTTCTTAAGTTTCAATTTGAATTTGCATATGAGCAATTGATGATCCGTGCTGCAGTCAGTGTTTGGTCTTGTTCTGAATACCGATACAGAGCTTTTCCATTGTATTTTTCCACTGATGAAGTTGATTTGATTCTTGTGTATTCCTTCTGGTGAGGTCCATGTGCATACTCACCATTTGTGTTGCTTTAAAAAGGTTATTTGCAATGAAGAAGTCATTAGTCTTACAAAATTCTATCATGTGATCTCTGGCATTATTTCTCTCACCAAGGCCGTGTTTTCCAGCTGTGGATCCTTCTTCCTCATTTCTAACTTTCACATTCCAGTCACCAGTAATTATCAATGAATCCTGATTGCATGTTCCACCAATTTTGGACTGCAGAAGCTGCTAAAAACCTTTAATCTCTTCATCTTTGGCCTTAGTGGTTGGTGCATAACTTCAAATAATAGTCATATCAATTGGCCTTCCTTGTAGGCATATGTATATTATCCTATCATTGACAGCATTATACTTCAGGACAGACCCTTACATGTTTTGATGATGAATGCAACACTGTCCCTCTTTGCATTTTCCTTCCAAGCATAGTGGACCATGTGATTGTCAGATTCAAAATGGCCCAAACTGGTCCATTTCAGCTCACTAATGCATAGGATTTCTATGTTTATGCATCCCATTTCATTTTTGATGATTCCAATTTTCTTAGATTCATGCTTCATGCATTCCATGTTCAATTATTAATGGATGTCTGCAGCTGTTTCTTCTCACTTCTTTTCAAAATGAGGAGAAACAGCTGCAAACATCTGTTTAGAAAGTTAAAAGTCCAAATTCAGTGAATCAGCTTTAGGGAATGGCTTTCTTTTTCTGTTGGCTCTGTGAGAAGGTCCCTGTTATCAATTGCTCCCTGATCTAGGAGCTTCTCAGTGCAGAGACTCTGCATCCAAAGGAAATGCTCTGCTCCTTTCTTTCTTGGTCACATAAACTCTTTTTACTCTCTGCTCTCACCTCTCTTTTATATCTCAAAGTAGAATGATAAACATACAACCTAATGTTATAGATGAAGTCCACCTCATTAACCTGTGTTGAATCCCGCTTCATCAACATTACAAAAAATAAAATAAAATAAAATAAAACCTTAATTGCTGTTGAGTTGATTTCAATTCATCACTACCCTATAGGACAGAGTAGAGCTGTCCCATAGAGTTTCCAAGGAGCAGCTGGTAGATTTCAACCATCGGCCTTTTGATTAGAAGCCAGACACTTATCCACTTGTGCCACCAGGGCTTGTTACTAACATCATAGTGGTAAGAATTTACAACATGTAGGACACCCACTTCAGATCACAGAATGGTGGGCAACCACACACTGCTGGAAATCACGGCCCAGTTAAGTCACCATACATTTTAAAGGGGACACAATTCAATATTTAGCAGATGACAGACAGATACATGGATGGATAGATAGAGATGTACTAAGTACTTTTTGCTGAGCAGAAATTTCTTTGGGCATGAGTCTTTTCCAAATGTTTTTTGAAACTTAGAATTTACACTGCCTACTATCCTGGTGGTGTAGTGGTTAAGCGCTACGTCTGCTCACCAAAAGATCTGTTGGCAGTTCAATATCTATCAGCTGCTCCTTGGAAACTCTACGGGGCATTCTACTCTGACCTGTAGGGTTGCTATGAGTCAGAATCAACTCAACAGCAGGGGGTTTGGTTTCAGGTTTATTAACAAAGATATTCTATAACATAAGGTACCATACTATGAATGATGCTAAATAAAAGATGAATCTAAGATTTGCTTAGGAAAATGGCTAAACATTCCTAATATTTTAAGCCATCAAACTCAGTGGAACAAACTTCCCAGCTAATGTATCTACCCTGAGAGAAAACCTTAAACAGATTATAAAAAGTCCCTTACATCTTTTCAGAATTCATTTATGACTGAGATAATAAGCAGTCATTAGTTTTGCATCAAAGTTGAAAGGTAGACACATATATGATTGAACTCCAGCTAAAAGCCAACTCCCAGGTGAAACATTAAGTATGATAAGAATGTTAACAGCCGATAACAATAAAAAAGATATTGTCACAACTCAGTTCAATAAAATGTTTATGATACAGTTATTGGATGTGCTCAAACACTGCAAGAAAAGAAATATGATTATGATTTTAACTTGATGCTGACATTGAGTCCTCCTTACCAAAAAAAAAAATTTGAAAAGAAAAGTAAAAAGAATTACAAAAATCGTCAAAATAACAAACCAGACTACTTCATTATGTTAAATAAAATAAATCTCTCGCAAGAAATTCCTTATGATAACTAGATAAAATTAAGAGCAGTTGGATATCAAAGTAGAGAATATTCTAGTGTACTTCCTGGTACAGAAGAAACATTCAAAATTTATAATAGTATTCAAGACGCACTAACAACAACAAAACAAAAGACGCAGCAGAGAAGCTCATAGTATTCTTAATAAAACAGATGGCACTTTCCAATGAAAACACTATAAAAATGTGATTATTTTTTCTAACACTACTTTAACATACTTTATTACTTTTCTTTTGTTTTAACTATTTTTTAATTTAGGTTTCTAAGATGTAAATGGTGAACAAGAAGAAAATTTGCATGACAATTAAAATAATTCAAAGCTAACAATCATATTCCCTGTCACTACCACCAACCGACTTCTTAACTTTCACCTTTTCAACTTTGATGGGCCACCGTGCCTAAAAACGTGTATTCTGAGGTTGGATTATAGTACAATAAGAACATTTTCTAATACTACTTATAATTGAGTATTTTGCATCAGGATGATAAAATTCCAAGTTTTACATTTCCCAGAATAATTTATTTTCATCCTAAATAAACTCAAAAGGAAAAAAAAAAGACAGAGACAGAGCTTTCTGAAACTTATTAACCATATTAGAAGGAAAAAAAAAATTAACAATTGCCTAGTCAAATCAAAATATCCTAAAAGCAAACGAGCCGTCCTGAATCCTTGATAATTTACAGTTGCCTACTACGTGTAGTGAACTCTACATCTCAGAAACACAAAATAATTTCAATCTACAGCATGTGTCACAAAGCAGTACTCATTTGCAATAATGCTGATTTTTTTCTGTACTAGTAAAGTGGAAAACTAAGCAATTATCCTTTAATCTGTATAATGTGAGCAAAACCATTAAAACTTTCTTTTTCATTAAAAGATTTTGCCTGTTTTATCAGATTAGATGCTGAGATTTTAACTGTTATCAGTTGCCTACTGAAGGAGATGGTCTATTGTAGTGTTTAAAAATGTGGGCCCTGTACTCAGATCAATTGGCTTTAATTGTTGAAGTTCCAATTAGGTGTTAGCTTTGTAAAGTTACCCTAACCTCCTCACCTTGTATTTCCTCAGCCCTAAAATAATAATAGTGTTTGAGTTCAAAGTATCAATCTACATAAAGTCCTTAATACCATTTCAAGACAGGTAGTAAGCAATGAATAATGTTATCTATCATTTCTCCAAAGTATTATGCTTATTACGATAATAAAAATCATACAATATTCAAAGGATAATATGTAGCAATAGTGTGCCTTTCATAGTATTCTGAAAAAAATAAAACTTCTTTCAAAAGGAGAGGAATTTTCACATCCAGGTTCACCGTTACAGTTCTTGGTAGGTTTTGTGAGTTGTCTTTTTAGCCAGTTCTAACTTATGATGATCCTATGTGTGCAGAGTAGGACTCATCCTTAATATCTTCAAGGTGGAAGTTTTCAGAAGCAGAGCTGAAAGCTTGTCTTCTAAGGAGCCTTTTAACTGGTTCAAACTTCTAACCTTTCAGCTAGCATTCAAGCACGTAACTCTTTGCACCAATACAGACCCACTTTATGTAACAGCTGCTAAAATGTTGGATCAGTGCTGTGTTTTCCTACCCTCTCTCTCCGAAAAAGCTGGGTTGACTCCTTTTCACCCTCACATATGACATCCAAAGTAACAGGCAAAAATAGTCATGATAAAGTTGGAAGTATCCAAATCTGAAAATAGCTGTTACCCATTACACTTTCTCATATGAAGTTTTTACTTCTAGGAAGTGCAATGCAAAACTTCACCTTAATATTTGAACTGATGAAGCAGTTGCCAGCTGTTTAGAAAGGCAATTTTTTAAAAAAGCAGAGCAAATTTTAAAATGGTTCTAGGAAAGATTGCTTAGTGTTTGAATGCAAGAAAACATTTATGCAGAAGCTGAGCCCTTTGACTAGAGGCTCATTCACTCATCTGGAAGATTTTCTGTAGTGCAGTAAAAAAGTTTGGCAGTTCGAGTTTACCAGCCGCTGCTTGGCAACTCTACGGGACAGTTCAACTACGTCCTGTAGAGTTGCTGTAAGTCAGAACTTATTTGACGGCAAGGGGTTTGGAGTTTTGGTTTGTA
Source organism: Heterohyrax brucei (assembly GCA_028571685.1). Lineage (NCBI taxonomy): Eukaryota > Metazoa > Chordata > Mammalia > Hyracoidea > Procaviidae > Heterohyrax > Heterohyrax brucei. The sequence goes on from CM053155.1 coordinate 49,374,339, forward strand.
AGGCATTTAAGCGTGAATTGGTACTGTTTTCTCAAGCCCTAAAGTTCTCACAGACAGATTATTCAGTCTTGTAAAACTGTTTCTGGAATATCCATCAGAGCTGTTGTTGCGTTATGCTTGGTGTCCTGAATGCCATTAAAATGTCTTCCTTTCAATATTTCCTTTATCTTCGTGCAAAGAAAAAAGTCATTGGGGGGCAGATCAGGCGAGTAGGAAGGGTGTTCCAATGCAGTTATTTGTTTACTGGCTAAAAACTCCCTTACAGACAACTATACAATTAAGTTGGTCAACTTGCCACCGTGCCACCGTATACAACGACCGTTCCAGAAAGAGTTCCAAAATTCCTCTGAAAGGTGGACTTAACACTGTCATGAGTGCGTAGTTTCCTGAAGGGAGTACGTGGAAGGTGATTGTAGTGATATTCAGCAATGAAGTATGTAGCACTTTGAGCAATTAAGTTCACGGACTTAATTATCAGGCTTCGTACATTTGCTGTTACTGTTAGGTGCTATAGAGTCGCCTCCAATTCTTAGCGACCCTATGCATGACAGAGCGAAACGTTGTCTGGTCTGGAGCCATGCCCACAAATTTTTCTTTTTCTTTTTCTTTTTTTCTTTTTTTTTTTTTTTAAGGTTTAAACCCAATGTTGCAGCCCCTGTGTCACTCCATACGTTGGGAGGGAAGGGAGAACAATTCAGTTGACAACAAACTCCATAATAACTGAGAACAAAATTGTAAAAGAGCAAATTTTCCAGAACTCACACTTTCGTCTCAGCCATGTATCCATTTCTTCCATATTATAGTGATCATACCTCAGAACATGCAATTTATTTTTTCATCCTCTTTTCCCTGAAAAACTACAAATAATTGGACAATGTGATTAAAATAAGGGAAACTTACCTTGTTAATCTTCCTTAGTAAGTATTACATTTTCCAACAGGAGGTAAGGCAGGAATTCTCACACTTGGCTACACTGTAGAATGAGATGATGGAAAAGATCCTAATACCAGGGTGTCACTTCCAGACCGGGCACTGGGATTTTTACAAGCTTTCCTGGGGATTTTGATGTGCACTTGAGGTTATGAACCACAGGAGTGAGACAATGATTCCTATGTTTCTTGTTATTTTTGTTGTTATTATTTGATGTTTCTTTTGATAGATCTATAAATACCACCCTCCAGGAGTTTATGAAAGGCCTAAGTTTAAGAATCAATGGCCCAAAGAAATGACAATATTTCACAGAACCAATACTTTACCAACGTTAGCATTTGTAATACTGCTGGGAAAAAAAATTCTCCTCTCATGCCTTTCAGAGGCAATTGCTATTGTGGTCACATAGGAGATTAATTCTTTTTCTTGTTTTTTTTTTTTTTTTTGCTTTTTTTTATATATATAAAATGATAAATGGTGTATGAGTACTTATTTCCACAGTGAGGCCTCTTGAAATGCAGCCTTGGACTGCAATCTGCTTCTGCTAAAGGAAAGATCTGCCTCTGCTGTTCAGTTCAACAGAATCCAAAACTCATCGCCATTGAGTGGCTTTCGACTCATAGCAACACTATAGAGCACAGTAGAACGGCCTCGTGGCATTTCTAAAGCTGTAAATCTCTGTGGAAACAGACTGCCCCATCTTTCTACTTGTGAAGCAGCTGGTGGTTCACGCCACCAGCCTCTCAGTTAGCACCCTTGTACTACCAGGGACCCTTTCCCGGAAGAATCAGGGCTGCTTAAAATCACCTCCTCTAGCTCAGCTGTCATTTATAAGTGACTTCTTTAGTCATTTCCCACTGTTATTGTTATGGATTAAATTGCATCCCCCAAAGATCCTAATATCTATTAACTTGAATATATCCCTGTTTGGAAATATGGTCTATGAAGATATCAGCAATTAGATTAACACGAGGTCGTACTAGGGTAGCATAGGTTTTAGCCCTATGTGACCGATGATCTTACAAAAGAGGACAAAGATACAAACAGACCTAGAAAAGGTACTGAAACTGCAAGCCAAGAAATGCCCGGAGCTGCTGGAAGCTAAGAGAGGCATGGAGCAGTCTCTCCCTCAGAGTATTCCGAAGGAATCAACGACGCTGACATTATGATTTAGAGTTTTAGTTCTGGAAGTATGAGACAATAAATATCTGCTCTTAATAGCCACACAATTTGTCAGGGTGGCAGAGGTAGAAAACTAGTGAAGTTACGTATCTTAGAAGATTAAAATGATAGTGACATAGATGATAGATAGGTAGGTAAATAGATTAGATAGTAAGTTGGTAGATCAGTTGATCGATAGATTGATCAATTCATAGATCGATAGATTGATAGATTGATCAATCTTTCTCCTCAGGACTTGACAACCTACCACATAAAGAAGATACATGTTAATGAAACCATTAGTAAGAATATATGATTGTAAATAAATGTATCAAAGAAAATAAATTTCTTAAGAATATATAATGTTGGCTAACAAAATCCAGACGGACAGAGGGAAATATGATGAACCAAAATATGACTCTAGAACAGCCATTGGTAGACCATGGCCAGTGGACCAAATTTAGTCCTTTGCTTATTTTTGTACAGCCCAATAAATAGGATTGTTTTCCTACATTTTTAAGTTGTTGAAAAGAAAAAAATGAAAAGACAAATATTCTGAGATACACAAAAATATAAAGTTCAAATTAAGTCTTGTCTATAAATAAAGTTTTATTGTAAGGCAGACTTGTTCACATATTGTCTGTGGTGGCTTCTTTCACAAGACAACAATAGAATTGTATAGTTTCTTTGTGGGCTAAAAAGCCTAAAATATTTACAGCTCCTTACAGGAAAAGTTTGTCTACTCTTGATCTAGTATAATAAAATACAACATTTTGAATAGATAAAGAAGAAAGACTAAGGTTTGTAAAGTTAGAGTAATAGGGAGACCAAAGCTTAGAGGTGAGAAAAAAGGACCCTGGCCAGAATGAAGCTGATTTGTTTTAAGAAACATGGAACCGAAGAGAAGGTACATTTATTTGACAGTCATGCTTCAACGGCTTACTCTGGTCTAAGCACTGTGCTAAATCCTGAAAGCACAAAGAGAGAGGCAGATCTAAGGTAGAGCATGTATGGCACGTGCTCTGGGAGTCACTTGGAGGGAGATGCCACTGAGTAGTTCCTGCTAACCGTGATAGTTTCCATTGCCAGCTGTGAGATATCACTCAGCAAATTAAAACTAATGCTTTCATATTTTAGAGCTTCTTTGGGTCAAGACTGACTGTGTGATCTACACTCTTCTGAGTGTAGAAAGAGAAGCTGGAAAACTGAGTTTGAGCACATCACAGACCAATTTTTGTCAGTGAAAGCAAGGAAGGTGCAGCTGTAATTTTCATGTAGTGTCTTAACATCTTAAGAAAAAGACTAACGAGCTTGTCTTGCATTTTTGAGCTGATATTACAGTGAAGTTGTCTAAAAGGTGGATGTCAGATGTTAGGACAAGGGCTTAGAGTTGTAGCAAGCAGGGCAGAGGGAGGCATTTGTCCCTAGGTGCAAGTTCAAGGAGGCACTAGGTGAGGTGCAGAATGACCTTCCCAGATGCTGCAAATGTGAGAGGCACTTGACTGAGGCAGCAGGACAAGGAGGGGAAGGCACTTCTGTGGATACATTGCTGCTATCAACATCACTGAGGACAAAGTGCAATTTAGCCATCACCTCGGGCACTTGAATTGTGGTTGCTCTTGTTAGGTGCCAGCAAGTCAACTCAGACTCATAGAGACCCTACTTACAACAGAGTGAAACACTGCCTGGTGATGCACCGTGGTGGCAATTTGAGGTACACTTTAGCCCGTAGTTGCATCCACGATGTCAATCCATCTCACTGAGGATATTCCTGTTTGTTCTCTGGCCCTCTGCATCACCAGTCATGATGTCCTACTCGTTGATCTCTCCCGACAACATGTCCAAAGTATGGTGAGACATGGTCTCACTTTTCTTGCATCTAAGGAGCACTGTGGATGTACCTCTTCCAGGACAGATCAGTCACTCTTGTGGCCATCCATGGTATCTTCAATATTCTTCTCCAACACCACAATTGAAAGGTGTCAGTTTTTCTTCTGTCTTCCCTATTCGTTGTCCAGCTTTCACATGCAAATGAGATGATGGAAAATACCATGGCTTGGGTCAGGTGTACCTTAGTTTCAGGATAACATCTTTGCTTTGCAACACTTTCGTATGAGTTGGAATTGACTTGATGGCAGCGGGTTTGGTTTGTTTTTTTTGCAGCAGATTTTCCCAGTGCAACACGCCTTTTGAATTCTTAACTGCTGCTTCCATGGGTGTTTATTGAATATACAAGTAAAATAAAATCCTTGGAAACATCAATTTTTTCTCCATTTATCATAATGTTTCTTATTGGTCCAGTTGTGAAGATTTTTGTTATTTTGATGTTGGGATGTGATCCACACAGAAGTCTGTGATCTTTGATCTTCATCAGCAAGTGTTTCAAGTCTTGTTCACTTTTGGTAAGCAAAGTTATTTCATCTGCATAATCCAGGTAGTTTATGAGTCTTCCTCCAAATATGATGCCCCATTCTTCTTCCAGTACTCCAGCTTCTCAAATTATTTACTTGGCATATAGACTAAATAGGTGTGGCGAAGGGATACAACCTTGAAGCACACCTTTCCTGACTTTAAACCATGTACTATCCCTTTGTTCTGTTCAAACAACTGCCTCTTGACCCCTGTGTAGATTCGTCAGGGGTACAAATAAGTGTTCTGAAATTCTCATTCTCCATGATATTATCCACAATTTGTTATGATCCACTTAGTCAAAAGCTTTTGTGTAGTCAGTAAAACACAAGTAAACATCTTTTTGGTACCCTGTGCTTTCAGACAAGATCCATCTGACACCAGCAATGACATCCTAGTTCCATGCCCTCTTCTGAATCTGGCTTGAATTTTTGACAGTTCCTTGTCAATATACTGTGACAGCCTCTTTTGAATGGTTCTCAGCAAAATTTTAATTGTATGTGACATTAATGACATTGTTTGATAATATCTGTATTCAGTCAGGTAGCTGTCTTCCAAATTTCTTGTCATAGATGAGCAAGAGCTTCCAGTGCTGTATTCCTTTCTTGAAACATCTCAACTGATATTCTGTCAAAACTTGGAGCCTTGTTTCGTCAGTGCCTTCAGTGCAACTTCGACTTCTGCCTTCAGTGCTTTTGGCTCTTGATCGTACATTGCCTGCGGAAATGGTTTGCTGTTGACCGATTCTTTTTGGTATAGTAACTCTGTATAGTCCTTCAATCTTCTTTTGAACTTTCTACATCTTTTAACACTATTGCTGTAAAATCCTTCATTATTGTTACTCAAGGCTTAACCTTTCTCCTTCCTCCGTTCAGCTGGAGAAATGGCAAGCATATTCTTCCTGTTTTGTTTTCTGTCTCTAGGTCTTTGTACATTTCATTACAACACTTTACTTCATCTTCCTGGGCTGTCCCTTTGAGATCTTCTGTTCAGTACTTTTACTTTGTCATTTCTTTCTTTAGCTTTAGCTACTTGATTTTCAAGTGCAACTTTCAGAATCTTATCTGACATCCAATTTAGTATTTTCTTTTTCCTGTATTTTTTATGATCTCTTACTTTTTTCATGTAGAGAGTCTCCCAAAAAGATGTCTTATTTTTGACAGCTCACAGGGGTAATATCTGTGAAGCTATAATGGCCATATTTATCACAAATCTTTTTATTAGTCTTGACAAATAACTGTGCGAAGTTACACGATTCTACAATGTGTATAAATTAGTAAAGTTTATTATCAAAATGAATGTTCCATTAACCAAACATTGTGTGCGTTATGTGAAATTTAGTATGGGTATAATTGTCCCATTGTGAAAACAATTCTACATTTAATCAAAAAATTTGAGAGAACTGGGTCTGGTGCCAATCAGACGATGCCTGTGCATTAATGAACTACATGTTCCAATGAAGACCTTGCCACCACTCATGAGAATGTACTGAGAATCCATCACAATCAATTTCTCTTGGATCCCAGGTCTAGGCCTTTGGTCAATCACAATTTCGTGGATTTTACATCTGGACTTGAACCTTTACCCTTACAAAATTGTTTTAACGCAAGAACTGAAGTCCGTTTGCTGACTGGGCTCCGAAGCAGTTGGAAGTTTACCCTGCTTTGGCCTGAAATGCCATCTTCAGTGACGAGACCCATTTTTGGATGAATGGTTTTGTTAACAAGCAAGATTGTTGCATTTGAAGCAATGAGAATCCAGTGGATATTCAAGAACATCCACTTCATTTCCCAAAAGTGACTGTTTAGTGTGGATTTTGATCTGGCAGAATCACTGGCCCTTATTTTTTCCAGGATCGAATGAGAAGAGGCCAGGGGTGAAAGATATTGGGACATGATAACAGATTATTTTTGGCCCCATTTGAAAGGTGCTGCGGTAGCCATTTATCCAACATTGTTTTCCATACATAATGCCATCAAATGTACTTCAAAATAATAAAACAATTAAAACTGTATCATTTCACAACTTGTTTCATTCAAGTTCAAAGACAGGACACTCATACTGGAAAATCCTTTATGATGTCCTTGGTGTCGTTTCACAACTCTTCCAGTCTTAGGTTGTTAGTGTTCAATATGCCAAATCTATTCTTGAGATGACCCATAAATTCAGGTGGTATATATTCAAGGTCAAACTTCGGGCCTTATCAGCTTATTCTAACGTTCTCAGTTTCAGTTTCAACTTGAATAAAAACAGTTGGCAGTTTGTGCCACAATTTCAGCACCTGGCCTTATTTCAAGAGATGATGTTGAGCTTTTCCATTATCTCTTTCCACGGTTGTAGTTAATTTCATTCCCGTGTATTCCATCTGGTCAGAACCATAGGTACAGTCACCATTTATGCTGGTGCAAAAAGGTATTTGCAATGAAGAAGTCATTGGCTTCCAAAATTCTGTCATGCGATCTCCAGCATCATTTCTGCCATCAAGCCCATATTTTTCAACTGCAGATCCTTCTTTATTTCCAACTTTTGCATTCCAAGCACCTGTAATAATCAGTGGATCCTTATTGTATGTTTGATCAATTTCAGACTGCATAAGCTGGTGAAAATCTTCAGTGTCTTCATCTCTTGCTGAGTGGTTGGTTACGTAAAATTTGAATAATAGTTGCTTTTAATTGGTCTTCCTTGTAGGCGTCTGGATAGCATCCTATCACTGGCAGCACTGTACTTCAAAATACGTCTTGAAATGTTCTTTTTGATGATGGATCAACTCCATTCCTCTATGAGTTGTCTTTATTGGCGTAGTAAACCATATGATTGCTGGATTCAAAATTGTCAATTCCGGTCAATTTCAGCTCACTAACAAGCAGGGTATTGATGTTTATGTTCTTCATTTCATTTGTGATGATTTCCCATTCTCCTAGATTCATGCTTCATACATTCTAGGTTTTTATTGTTAAATGAATATTTGCAGCTGTTTCTTCTTATTTCTAGTAGTGCCACATCAGCAAATGAAGGTCCTGAAAGTTTCACTCCATCCACATTATTAAAGTTGACTGTACTTTGAGGAGGCAGTTCTTTTCCAGTTGTCCTTTGAATGTCTTCCGCCCTGGGTGGCTCATTTTCTGGCACTGTGTCAGATAGCGTTCCACTGCTATTCATGAGGTTTTCGCTGGCTAATTCTCTTCAGAAGTAGACTTCCAAGTACTTCTTCCTAGTCTGTCTTAGTCTGACAGTTCAACTGAAACTTGTCCACTAGGGGTGACCCTGCTGGCATCTGAGTACCAGTAGCATAGCTCCCAACATTGCAGCAACATGCAAGCCCCACAGTATAACCAACTGATGGACAAGTGGCTGGGCACTTGAATGGGGGGGGGAAGATTGCTGCTTAATCGTTATCCTAGCTATGTTTCTGCAAGGGTACAATTCCAGTGATTTGCACAGGCACTGTTTTTCATAAATACTCTTCTGCGTGCATGTGCCCTCACAGAACATGTTTGAGAGACTGATGTGCACACAAGTAATTAGAAGAATATTAAGTGGAGTAATTTGCAGTGACATTTTAGAATTAGAGGCTAAGACCTACTTGATATTTGCAGTTGCCTTAACATACACTCTTCTTGTTTTATTTTCTAAACGTTAGCTCATTTGTTACTCTCTAATATCATTCATTTCTTTAACACCTCAGACAACTTAAACAAGCTTCATTGGTTTGGTGTGCTTACCGCTCCTTGTTGTTGTTGTTAGGTGCCAACTCACAGCAACCCTGTGAACAATAGAATGAAACACTGCCCGGTCTTGCACTATGTCCAGAATCATTTTTATGCTTAAGCTCATTGTTGTGGTAACTATGCCAATCCATCTCATAGATGGATTCCTCTTTTTCACTGACCCTCCACTCTACCAAGCATGATGTTCTTCTCCAGGGACTAATCCTTCCTGACAACATGTCCAAAGCGTGTAAGACGCAGTCTTTCCATCTTTGCTTCGAAGGAGCACTCTGGTTATACATCTTCCAAAACACATCTGTTGTTTTGGTGGTCCACGGTACATTCAAGATTCTTCTCCAGCATCACAATTCAAAGGCATTAAATCTTCTCTGTCTTCTTTGTTCATTCTCCAGCTTTCACATGCATATGATGCAAGTGAAAATACCACGTCTTGGGTCAGGAGCATTTTAACCTTCAAGGCGACATCTTTACTTTTGAATACTTTAAAGAAATCCTTTGCAGCAGATTTTCCCAGTTCAATGCATCTTTTCAGTCCTTGTTAGGTCTGCTAAGTACAGCCATTTTCATCCAACAGGTATTACCTGAAAAGAATTATCAGAAGGTATTCTGCATTCTCTTAGTATTAAACTATTTTATGTTGTCCTCTCTTTCTTTCTTTTTTTAGCTTTAACAAAGAGAAATTTATTTTCTCATAGAAAAGTAGGCTACAGGTCCAAACTCAAGGTATCATCTTCAGGGAAGATCTATCTCTCTTAGTTCTGGAGGGAGATCCTTGTAACTCTTCCTTTGGACTGGAGGGAAGCAGGAACCTTGAGTCCTTTCTGAAGGACACATTTTTTCCCAGAATTCCTTTCTTGGTGGTATGAGGTCCCCAGCTCTCTCTGCTAGCTTCTTTGAGAAGGACATTATGCTTGGTGAAGTACAGGGGCATCAAAGAAGAGGAAGACCTTCAAAGAGATGGACTGACACAGCGGCTGCCACGATGGGCTCAAGCCTATCAGCCACTGTGAGGATGGCACAGGTACAAGCAGTGTTTTGATCTGTTGTACAAGTGGTCACTAAGACGTGGAAACAAGGGCACCATCATGTATTGAAATACATTTCCCCTCAGAATGTGTGTAGACGTTTGGCTAGGCCATAAGTTTTGCTACTGTGTGATGTTCCTATATGCTGTGAACGCTACCACTATGATGTTGATGAGGGAGGATGTCCTTTCTTGATTAATGTAACATCTTTGAATTTACTCCATCGTGTCTGTCTTTGTCATGTGAGACTCATGTAAAAGTTGAGCTCCTGTCATTCTGATGTGTTCTGGAAAGTAATTAAAGTGATATCCTTAACGGTAAAATATCAAAGTACCCAGATCAATTTGAAAAGCTTTTATAGGGCTAATTGATGGATAGTGCCAATCAGAAGAGCTCACAAGATAAAAGAACACTGAAATAAAACAAGAACATTACCACTCTGTCATTCTTCATAAAAGCACCTTTGCTTATTACAGAAGTGAAAGGCCTAAATTAAGAGGAAATTGGAAACAATATCATAATACAGAGAAGGATCAAATCTATACAGGCTTTGGGGAATTCTTGCTTTGTTGAAGGAAGGTTGAGAAATTATAACTTTAGCCTCTTGGCAACAGCTGCCATCTCAAGGACAATAAAATCTCTTAAGAATCTTTAAGTTAAATTGACCATTGTTTTGATCAAATTACTGTATCCTCACCAAGATGCGCATATCAGTGGAAGTATAGGAGATGGGGGTGGTAATATAAACCAGTAAAGTCATAGATGTAGTTCACGAGTAAGAATTATCATCTGTGTTTATCAAGACACGCAGTGGAGCACTTGAGAAATATTTCACACAGAAAGTCTGAGCATTTCTGTTTATCACAATTTATACTTGAGGAAGTTAGTTTATCTAAGACTCAGTTTTTACCCTCTAGGTCACAATAAAATGAACTGCTTCTCAGATACATTATGAAAAGGATAGATAAGTGATGGATGGGTATAGACAGATCACACAATAGGTGGATAGATGGATGGACGGATGGACGGACGGACAGATGGACAGATGGGTGGGTGGACGGATGGGTGGGTGGATGGGTGGATGGAGGGATGGGAGGATGGATGGATGGGTGGATGGATGGATGGATGGGTGGATGGGTGGATGGATGGATGGATGGATGGATGGATGGAAGGATGGATACAAATGTAGGTAGGTAGAAGACATAAAGATCACTAGATTGGTAGAAATAAAGATAGATAACTAGATAGATAGAGATAGATGGCACCTATAGAGGGAAAAGTCAATGGACACAGTTTCTGTATTTATACCACGAAACAGTGCGAACAGTCAAAAATGACTGGACATTTGAACCTGAAATAAAGACAGAAAGGTAGCTCAATTAACATGGCTTTTTGGGCCTCTTGGAAAAGATCACCTCTACCCATTAGGACCATATATTGCATTTCCTTGTCTGCCGCAATGGTTTCACAGCCATGCCGTGTGATGAGAGGCTGTTCTTCAGTGAATTACACAGCTTAAATCATTTTTTGTTCTTATTACATTTGGTGGCTCCAGTTCATCTAATATACAACTGCTGCTCAGAAACCTGCTGGCTTTTTGTTCAAGCTGAAATCAGAACAGTCAACTGGTGGTAGACTGGCTACCTTCTATGACTTTGTTGTGGTTGCTTTTCATCTTTGATCTCTTGATTTTTAGGAAGAGCTCACAGGTGGCATTGATGTCAGCAACTGAGACATGATCTCCATAGCAGGCTGACTATCATAGCTCAGGGAGCTTCAGTGCTTCACAGGCCTTTTAATTTGGTTTAAAGCTGCATATCACAGTGGCACAGTATTCTTTCAACTGGCTAAAGGACATACCAGACTCACTTTGATTTATTTCTTACTCCCTTTCCCACTATGGTCAATAAAGAATAACTGTAACCGAGCACAGCTCTTTGATCTCCTGTAGCATATTGTTTTGAAAGAGTTTATTACAGCTATTGAAGAGTAGCTGTAAAGATACAGATCCTAATTAAAAAAAAAAAATCTTATTTTGGTTAAACATTAGTGTAGGAATTGTTCTGTGGTAGTTAATTATTTTCTGTGTAAAGTCATTCTTCAATCTTGTATTTTACAGACATAGCCAATTTAGTAAAAGAGAAATTATGGGTAGAGAGGCTTTTGACACCACAGTTGTCATCGAAAGAGGCAACAGCTGAGGGAGCCTTGTAGCAAATGTTGACACTAAATGTTCACACAGAGTGCCTGAAAACACAAGCAGTTCTGAATTTAGTCACATATTTAAAAATGGGATACTTGTTGTTCTTTAGCTGTTCTTTAGAGTCCTCTGTGACTCATGGTGACCTCACATACAGCAGAATGAAACACTGCTTGGTCCTGCCTCGTATGCACAATTGTCTGTATGTTCAAGTCTGTTATTGTGGCTACTGTACCAGTATATCTTCCAAGAGTCTCCCACACTCTTGTTGTCTCTCTACTTCACTATATACGACCTCCTTCTCTATCAATTGATAGTTCCTGATGACATGTCCACAACAAATGAGTTGAGCAATATTCTACTGTGAGCCAAAAGCTTTTCATTGGCCAAATTATAGACGTAGTTTGCAAAGCCTTTCTTCCTGGCATGGAAGCTCTGCTGAAACTTGTCCACCACAGGTGATCCTTCTAGCATTTGGAAAAGTTGTAGCAAATCTTCCAAGATCATAGCAATGTGCAAGCCACAGTTGTATGAAGAACTGACAGATAGTGGTAAAAATGGTGTGGGATTAGTTAAAAATAGCAGTGTTGCGATGGGCAAACAGAATATGCGATCAAGGTATTTAATTTGGATGCAGGCAAGGAATAGGCATTTTGAAATACATGTGTTAATCATCTTACGTCTGTCACTGGATTTTTTTTTTCTTATTTTAAGGAAAACGCTTTTAGTCCTAAGGAAAAATGATAGAATAATAATAACAATAATGAAGGTAAGGCACTGTGGCACTATGGCTTCAACAGAAATTTAACAGTAGGGACTTAGTCAGATCTGGAGCGTATCAGCAAATGTGGATGAGACTATAATTGGACCAGGAATTTGGTAAAGGGATCAAAGTGAAAGAAACAGGGCACGTGGGAACCGTGGTACCATTTCCTTGAGGGATGCCATGTACTCTCATGATTACAGCTACCAGCTCTCTCAAAGAGGGAAAACAGAATGATACGAATGACGCCTTTCCCCTCTTTATCAACATGGTAGACATTGTTACAGGTCATTTGTTCTTTCTTCCCTATCCTTGATGCAGTCTCATAATTCTTTCCACACCATTACTCCAGGTAGTGATCTCAATAACTCTGCTTTACAAGATGAAGACTTTTTCTAAAAATCAACTTCTGATATGTATATATCTAGCTAAAGAGAGACAAGAAAAATAGAAAAACAACAAAGAGAATAAGGGAGATCTATAGTTCCACAAACGTATATCCACTTGGACTTTTCCAAAGAGCACACACAAGCTGTGCTTACATTCTCTGCCTTGGTTAATCATTATTTTCCACATAAGGAAACAAGAAAAATAGCTACACAGACACTCCTAATACCTTTATTCTTTTTCTTATTTAACCTTCAATTCAATAACTAACCAAGTTTGATTAATCCTCTTTTAGTGGCTTCTCTTACACTCTTCTTCTGAATTTTTTTGAGAGCCACTGATCTGGCACTCTGTCAGTCAAGTTGTCCCCAGCCTTCCCAGTTCCCTCACGGCTACATTAGTACAGATCAAATTTAATCAAGGTCTTCTTGTCTTTGAAGTCTTCGTTGACTCTTAATTATCAAATGGATAAAATATAAACTCAACATGGTTAATGCTTCATAATTTAACCCTCACTTAACATTCTGCCTAAGCAAAATCTCTAGTTACATATATCGTCTTTGAAAGCAGTACTTTATTGTAGTTTAAATCAAAAGAAGAGTAACCAGACTCTGTATTTCCAAACATGGAAGGGTAAGTGGCTAAATTCATCATTCATCAAATGAATAGTGATTCTAGAGACTTGGGATAGAGGGTCCAGCAGGTAGACAATCCCTATAAGAAAAACAATAACTGACGGTCTTATTTTCGCTCACACACTATTATCAGGTCAATTCTGACTCATATAGAGACTATAAGACAGAATAGAACTGCCTTAGAGGGTTTCCAAGGAGCACTTGGTAGATTGGAACTGCTAAACCTCTTGGTTAGGAGCCAAGCACTTAACCACTGAACTACCTTATGCTATTTAAGAAATGAGTATATTTACCAAGTTTTACCTGCATATATCAACCAAATTTCAAAACATGCTATTTTCAACATTTCCTTTTGGACATTCTGTCAGTTTGTTTCAGACTAAGCCAAAGTCAAGGTTAAGTCTATGTAATCAGTCATTCTTTCATTCTATAAGTATTTACTGAGGAACGGAGGCTATGATTGATTCTAGGGTTAGAACACAGAACATGACAGGTACTGTCATTGCTTTTTTGAATCTTCATTTTAGTTGAGGTACCATATGATGAGAGATTTTTAGAAAGAGAAAGACCTGGGGTCAGATGCTTAATCTATTCTTTACTGGTACTGGGGTTTATTGGGAGGCCACTTAATTTCACTGTAACTTTTCTTGAAGGCTAAATAAATCTTTTCTTTTGGATCCCCAGCAACAACTTCATTATTTTGAAACTCATGTTATTTTTCAGAAATAAGTGTAAGGTATCTTTCAACAAAACCCCTACGTTCCCTCAGATCTGTTGTAAATTTTTCAAAGAGTGGAACAGAGTGCCTGTAGCTCTCCATAGCAATATAAAGAAAATATATGTATATGTACAATAGAAAAGTTAAATTAATATGTAGTGTAATAGATTAATGAAAATAATGCTAGAACTTGTCTGATTTTTCAAAGGTCACGTGAGATCAATGATAGGACACGTAGCCAAGCCAAGTGCCGTCGAGTTGGATCCGACTCATGGTGACCCTAGGGGCCAGGGCATGTATGCCAATTCAAAGACTGTGTCACATAGATACATCCTTACATAAACCTCAAAAAAATTATCAGTATGCCACCTTTGTTTCTCACCAAAATAACTACCGTATTTGGGAGTATCTCCAATTAAGAGAAAGTAGTAGGAAGTTTATAAGCAATATATTAAACACAGTTAAACTATGTTAAACCAGAAATAAAATCACTTTGCTAGCAAGTCAATTCCAGCTCATAGTAACTCTACAGGGCGGAATACAACTATCCCCATAAGTTGTTAAGGCTTTACATCTTTAAGGAAGTGGAGTTGAACTGGTGGCCATTTGTCTAAGAGTCAGATGCTTAACCATTGTGTCACCAAAGACTTCTTTAAACTGAACTACCCAGTCTTAACTCTTCCCTTCAGGACAGAAAAAAAAAAGTTGCCTCCCACCCAATAAAATCATCTAATCTAATTCATAAGGGTTTTCTTTGTTGTTGTTCTTTGGGGGGCAGGGGGACTGGCCGTATTCATTTATATATCACACAAAATGATTAATGAAAGAAGCTATTCTTACCAGATTCTCATTCTCATCCCTGTCTTCCTATCTCTGACATCACTGTGGTATCACACTTCCCCTACAGGACAGCATGTCATCTAATATTCAAGCCACCTAATCCACTGCCATCCAGTGAATTTTGACTCATAGCAGATGCCATGGAATAGAAGAGAATGCGTTATAAAAAGGAGTTATAAATCTTTCCAAGTGGCCTGTGTCTTCCAACTGCAGACTTTTCCCTTAGCAGTCATATGCTTAAGAACTGTACCACCAAAACCAAAACCAAAACCAAACCTGCTACTCACAATGGCCCTACAGGACAGAGCACAACTGCCCCTATAGAGTTTCCAGGGAGTGTCTGACAGATTTGAACTGCCGACCTCTGGTTAGCAGTTGTAGCACTTAACCACTACACCACCAGCCTTTTCAATTGCATCATAGTACCCTCTAAATTTTCCTTTTGTTTGCCACTCCTTTTATAAGTGTTTATTACCCTTAATGCCCTCTACTCTTCTGTGGTCCATGTGTAGGAGCAGAAAAAGAAATAGTTCATGAAAATAATATTTTAACACAACACATAATTTTTTCTTTATCTTGTTACTAGGAATGTAATTCTACACACTCCTCACTTAACATCCACCAGGGGAATTTCATCCATTCATGTGAACGTAAGATCCTGACACCATGTAACCACGTATCTAAGTGCCTACTGTTTTAACAGACAATGCAATCCCTGAAGGTTTCAGTTACTGTTTACATAAATAAGTTATAATCTCTACGTGACAGTTAAGGGGCTATCCCCTAGACATATCTCCCCCAGATACACGGCATGAAATTGACATTTTCCAGTTTCTACTGCAGGATATAAAGATTTCATACAAATGGAAATTTTCCATTTCATAAGTGACATTCTAAATTCCGGCTTACACAGACACTAGATGAGAACTTCTCTATTTTAACTTGACAATTATGCAAAAAAAAAAAAAATCTTTTGGAATGAAGTCTCTAATTTTAATTATCTCACTTGTACTTTAAACATAATTTTCCTTTAGCTGAGTATGAAAACACCAGAATCTATAAGTATCTTTCTGTTTATTTCCTTTCCATTACTCCCAGCCATCAGAACAGTGTACCAAACAAATAAAATTCATTGGATAAAGCTGTCTCAGTTGTGTTTAAACTGTAAGAAAAAGAGCAGGAAAAAAATTTGGTCATCATTTTCTAGAAACATACACTTTCTTTTATAATACTTAGCAATTGTTCCAAATTTTTCTGCAAAGCTATCTGAAAGCAAATGTAACTTATAGTGTTGTTGTTAGGTCCGTCCAACCGCTTCCAACTCATAAGGACCCTATGAACAACAGTATAAAACACTGCCCGCTCTTGAGCCATGTCCACAATTGTTTTTATGCTTAAGCCCATTGTTTCTGTCACTGTGTCGATCCATCTCGTCGAGGGTCTCCCTCTTTTTTGCTGACCCTTCACTCTACCAAGCAAAGTGTCCTTCTCCAGGGACTGATCTTTCCTGACAACATGTCCAAAGTATGTAAAACGCAGTCTTGCCATCTTTGTTTCCAAGGAGCACTCTGGTTGTACTTTTTCCAGAACAGATGTGTTTGCTTTTTTGATGGTCCATGGTACATTCAACACTCTTCTCCAACACCAAACTTACAGTGTTAGTCATTAAAAAAAAATTGCAATCAAATCCAACTTATAGTTACCCTGAAGAACAAAATAGAACTTCTCCCACTTTAAAAAAAGAATTGCAATCAAATCCAACTCATAGTCACCCTAAAGGACAGTCTGAGACTCTCACATCTTTCTCTTGTAGAGTAGTGGGTGAGTTCAAACTGCTGACCTTCCAGTTAGCAGCTAATCACTTAACCATTTCACTATTAGGGCTCATTAGAGCTAGTAATAATAGCCTGCTTTTTGTTATATGCTATAGCTGACTCACTACAAAATATTTATCTGCCTCTCAGTGACTGCACCTTTTCAGAGGAGTTCTGACACACAGAAGCATGTCTGTGCCCATGGCCCTGACCCTCTGGCCATTACTGAGTAAATGTCTGACCCAAGCGTGTGTATATAGCTTCCGAAAGCCAGAGGGTTGCCAAGATGCCTGCAATACCTATAGCTTGACTGTGAAATCATTCCCTAAATCCTATGCTGTTTTTCTCAGTGCAACTCAATATTTATTTTTACTTTCTTCGTTTAACATATTGTTCTCTGTTTTTTACATCAGAGATACAAAATTTTTTTAATCAATATTTTCTGATAGATATAGTTAAAACACAGCTATGGAAATTAAGAAAACTTCTGAGAAAGCCCAAAGACTGAAGCCTTCTGTTGAGCACGCCACATAAACTGTGGCATCCTCAAAGCCATTCTCTTTTGCTTACAGTAGGTTAATTTGTAATGTAGTACACTGGCCTTCTCTAAATGTTTATCATCATCATCTATTTCCCAAGGGAGCACACACAACCGAAGGATAGCAATGGAGTTTTTCTGACTTGAAGACAGAAGAGGGGAAAAATAAGAGTGTTTATAGATTTTGATATTGTTTTTGACATACACACAATTAACATTATACTAGTACAGAGCTTTGTATTCGTCTTTTTCACTTTACATTTTTTTCAGGTTACTGATAAAATATTTCCAATGTCTTCTTTGTGCTTGCATAGTTGTTCTGACAGTGTGACAGTCATTGAATGGAAATTTAATTGTATGGGAAACATCAGCTAAGCAATGAAAAGATGTCTTCAGAAGTCACCAGATGGTGCATCCAGGGATCTTTAGGTCAAAAGACAGGGAGTATGATGGGGAGACATAGTGCTTTAACTGGCTTCTTGCAGGCAGTTAAGTCTGCTATTTTCTGAGGTGAAGCATGAAAACTTAGTGATTGTTTTCTTTGTTTCTACTGAGCATAAAGTTAATTTTTTTTTCCATTTTTCTGGGGGTAGTCTTGATTTCATAATCAGGTATGTGATCTTTCGGTTGTTTTCTGACTTCATGCTGTTTTACGGGAAACTGGAAACAGTGTATTTTTTTTATTGTCTGTGTCATATACTATTATGGAAGACTTCTCTCTGAAAAGGCTGGCACAGAGTCAGCCCTCAATAAATATTTGCTTACTGAATTAATCAGTCAAATGATTTAGAAAACATTAGTTAGATTTCATTTTAAACTTGGTGTCCCCTCTATGTCTTTTCTCTTGAGTTGCCATCACATGGGCTGTAAACAAAGTGACAAGAGTGGTATGTATGTTTCTCAGAAAATTGGGGCACATAAAGAGGGATAATTCTATCATCAAGAATGAAGACATGTTTTTGTTACTGTTTTCTGAGACATCAAAAGAACTATGCACACTGACCAAACTCAATGTACAGTTGCTCATTATTTTTCCTTTTACCAATTTTTCCACTAAAAGTTTTTTAGCAGTTACTGGCTAAGAAAAATATTCTCAACTTTGCAAAAACAACGGTATTCCCATAACAAAGTACTCAGGCCTGAAGTATTAGCTTTGTTTTAGTCTGCTATAATAAAAATTCTTGAACTTGAAAACTACCCTAGCCAGTATAACTCAATATTAAGCATTTTAAACCAAATGTTCTCTCATCTGTCCTGTAAGCCATTGCCGCAGACAAAATATGAGTGAACAAATAACCCCTCCTAGAATGTTCTTGATATTACACTTTGGCTTTATCGGATGAATAAAAGAGCGTATATCTAAACCTAATGGATCTTCAAAGAAAGATCTCTTCCTCTGTACTTTAGATCCGATGTCTTCCTCAGCTTTGAAGGAAACAACTGAACCAGAGAAAGGATAGGAAGAGAAGATATTGTTCCTGAGTGATTAGTTCCTTAATTAAAACTTTTGTACAAACCCGGCTTGAACCACCCATTTGTTAGGACACTGTGATAATGAAGCTTTGCAGTGAACAGTGAATTCTGAAACAGGTTAATTCTGTCTATGTTAATTATGGTGTTTTGTTTTCAGTTTCTCGATACTTTTAACATTTCTTCACAAATGTTCTTTAATAATAAAATGCTTACTTAAACATTCAAGTTAAAAGAAAATAATGATACACTTAATATTATTAGTGATGAAAAATATGACCCTTTGGATTGGACTGATGAATTTAGGACTCGAAATTTACGGTTGCCTTCCTTTGGGTTCTGGAAAGTCTCTTTTAATTTGATTGTAGCCAGTAAGTTCTACTTTTATAGACCAGAGTAACCTTTCCAGGCTCAGACTGTCAGACCCTTTGGCTACAGTATTCTCTGGATAAACTTTTGTTTATTCCTGTGCAGTGTTCTCACTGGTATCTACAGGTTTTCACTCAGCACTGACCTCAGGACAAATCACTAGCTGAGTTTGTTTGGGGTATCTAAGCATTCTCTCTCCTTGCCCTGTTCCCATTTTCCTTTTAGCCTCAGGCTCTGAACATGTACAGTTTATCCAGCAAAACCTGCTCTCAAGAAATGATCAGAAACACAATCACACTAAAGTATGCTTGAAAAATACCACTTTTAAATTTGAGATATTTCAAGTCAGTTTGAATATAAATGCATCAAAGCCAAAATCACCAAGTTTTAGGCCCCCCTTGCAAAATTTTAGTTCTCAGAAAATGATATTATTGTCCTTCCAGGTCTGCTACCCTCCCTTCTCTGTTTCTCTCCTCCTTTCACTGGTAGCACAGTCAAGTGCTTGCATTTGGTTTTGGAGGATATGAACATCTGATGTATGTGTGTCTGTGTGTGTGTTGTGTATGTTCATGTGTGTATGCCTATGTATAAATGTGTGTGTGTCTGTAAAGTATAAGGATGTTTTGAGGTATAAGCATGGTGTGCATATTTGTGGATGGTTATGTCTTTTTTTCTCTTGGCTATGTCTTTTTTACAGCATACGGGAAGTGTGTGTTTACTGTTACTGCGAGCGTGGGAAAAGATCTCTTCGGACACTTAAAATTACATCACATGGAGCCACCAGCAGGAAGTTCTCGTGGCACAATGGTTAAATATTTGGCTGCCAACCTGAAGATCCCCTGTCCCGATGCACCCGCCACTCTGCAGAAGAAAGACTAGGCAGTCTGCTTCCGCAAAGACGGTGCCCATGGAAACCCTATGGGGCAGTTCTACTCTGTCATACAGTGCTGCCATCAAGTCGGAATTGACTGGATGGCAGCAGGATGGGAGAGTCACCACCTTTGAATTTTAAACTCACCACTGTCTTCATTTATAAACTGTGAATAAGAGAGAAAATGTTTGAGCAGGACTGCACGTTAGGAAAGACGCTGAAAGGTCATGACCAGATGCCTCTGGTGCTTGAAGAGTACTGCATTCAAATCTTCGCTCAGCTCCTTTTCTCACTCCTTGTGCTTTATGGTTTCTTTGCTTATAACTCACCAGGTTTATATTTTTGTGCAGAAAACAACTTACTACCTAATATTGTCATTGTAATTTAAGCTCACATCTTTTATTCACACATTCATGGGAATACTTGATTGCTATACACATTTCGGGAAATAAATTCACTCTCACATCTCTAAAGCCGAGTTTAAATTGTCCAATTGGTCTGCTGACGAGTGTAGCAATCTGCACAGCACCTCCCATCCGATCTGGTCCGCCTTCACGAAGGAAGGCCCGCGTGAACTTGTCACCAAGTGCTTTCCATTTGGTGTGGGTGTCAAGGAAGTTTTATCAGCAGAAGCAGCAGCGGAAACGCTGACACACTGTCAGAGAGGAGGGAAAGTCGCCTGGATGGAAGGGAGTTAAGTGAGCGCCTGTCGGCTCCGTGGGCTCAGCGTTTACCCTAGAAAATGAGGAGTGGTGCAACCCGCAGACATGTTTATGATTTTCTTATTACGTGTCAAGGCAACCAATCCCTTCCAGAATATAGGTACAATGTTAAGAAGTGGATATTAAAATTTAACCAGTAGCAGCTGAGACAGAAAATGTAGGCTCGCAGGAGAGGTGGGGCGGGGGGCACAGAGCAGAAAGGGCACAGTAGAAAGAGGTTTGGAATAAAACAAACCCGGATTTCATTTTGCAGCCAATCACTTCAAGATGAGGAACTTAAGGGAATTGCCTTTTGTCAGTCTCCATTTTTTATCTGGAAATTCGATTACATACACACATATATAAATATGTATATATAGAAGTGCCCCATAGAGTTTCCAAGGAGTGCCTGGTGGATTCAAACCACCAGTCTTTTGATTAGTAGTCATAGCACTTAACTACTACACCACCAGAGTTTATACATGTACATATGGGGGGGTGTGGATATGGGTGTTGGTGAGGGTGGGTGGGTGTGGGTTGGGTGTGTGGTGTGTGGTGTGTGTGTGTGTAAACAAACCCAGTGCCATAGAGTCAATTCTGATTCATAGCGACCCTATAGGTCAGAGTAGAACTGGCCCATAGAGTTCCCAAGGAGCAGCTGACAGATTTGAACTGCCAACCTTTCAGTTAGCAGAGGCAGCACTTAACCATTATGCCATCTGGGTTTCCTATATATATAGGAATATACATATAGGAAACCCTGGTGGCATATACACACATATATATGTGAGTTTATGTGTGGACATATATATATATATATATATGCATACATACATGTCTACATATGTGTATAAAATTCTTGCTCTATGTGTATGTTTTAATGGCTTTTATGAAGGACACCTAGGTAATGTTTACAAAGAACAAACCCACTACCATCAAGTTGGATTCCAACTCACAATGACCCTAAAGACAGAGTAGAACTGCCCCACAGAGTGTCCAAGGAACACCTGGCAGATTTGGCTTGCTGACATTTTGGTCAGCAGATGTAGGTTTCCCACCTGTTTTCAATGACCTGGTTAAATTGCTCTCCATAGTAGTGCCTGTTCTAACCTGTATCACTGTCACAATCACTAGCCATTGTTTTTCTGTTCATTTTTATTACCTGTTTTTGGCATGATCCTCAAATCCCATGACCAACTCAGGTGGTATTATGGCTCCACCATAATACCCCGAGCATGGTAATAAAAATAACAGTTAAATTTTACTGGACATTTACTATTTGCCAGACACTTTTCAACAGCCTTTTAAATCTGTTGATGCTCGCAGGACTCTGTAAGGCAGTTACTATTGTTACCTTTATTTTATAGAAGAAACATTACTTAGGTCATCTGTCATCACAAAACTACTAAATGTCAGACTCTGGATTCCAAAGAGGAGCCTCTGGATCCAGCCCCCCGCTGCTGAACATCATAATGTAATGCTGAAGAAGAGAAACTTAAGGACAGAGAGATCTTAATTAAGGTAACAGGGTGCCACCCAGTGACAATGTATCTGAATAGCAGCAAACTAAGTAGAAATCTGGGGAGATGCAAGCACAGTGTGCTAAGAATCCAAGGAAGAATACTCCAGAGTGAAAAGTGCCTGATGCGGGACTGCATTTGGTGACTTTGAGAAATTGAACCCATCAGCGGGAATGGTAAAAATTCAAAGAATATCTGGTTTATTTCATTTGTTTATTTGGAATCTATGTCTATACTACAAATAAAAAAAAAAAAAGGTAAGTATTTTAAATGATAAATACATTCAACACTAACAAATAAACACTTAAAAGAGCTGACAAATGGATACTGTAGGTACCTGGCTGGAATACTGTCTTACAAAGAAAGCAAAAATCAAACAGATTGCTGTTGATTCAATTCCAACTCATAGCAACCCTATAGGGCAAAGTATAACTGTCCTATAGAGGATTCCACGGAATGTCCTACAATGCTTCATTTATCTCTGTGTAGGAAACACAATGAGTAACTGGAGATTTCATCTTCTGATCAAAAAATTGGTTGCTGCTACTTAGCATTGAACTACGAGAGGAAGTGAATACATATTGATTAATTAATTAATGGAATCAAGTGGTTCAATGTGAGAATGAGCCCTGTATGACAGGGTGTATAGTCACTAACACTAAAATCTGGACTACTGTCATAATCAGAGAAGTACTTAATAACTTTATAGAACTGAAGCTTCTTCAGTAAGGAAGTTATTTTCTGCTCAGGCTCAATCTAGAAGTGACTCTTTTTGGTAAAAAAAAAAAAGACTCATGAAATTCATAATGCCTTCATCTTTTGGGGCTTCTCCTCAACACACTTGAGAGCAAGAACAAGAAAGAAAATTTATAGAGTCAAAAATAAAAACAAAACTCAGACAACTTTTTCCTAGACATTATGTAACTAATGGTAAGCATTAAAGAAAAAGCAGCCTTCTCTAGAAGTACAATGAAAATGGAGAAAAGAGTTATTTGTTGTTAGTGGTAAGAAGCTTGTTAGACTTGAATATCCATTTTAGTACAGTTAGGACAAGAACATCCTGACACCCCCTGGAAAACACAAAGCCAGAAAGTCCCAGTTGCACCACAGAAGACATTTCACTTAACCACATGAAAGGTTTATTTAACACTAAGCCAGACTGCACCCTTACCATTTATGTATCTAAATAGGTTTTCTCTGCAGGACCAAATGCAGTTCTACTCAGGCAACACAACAGCATTTATGTTGACTACCATACATTCCAAAGTCTAAGTCTAGCTATTCTCAATTTATAATTCTACTGTCCAGTCTTTAAATAAGAAACATCTTTAGAAAGAATCTGAATCCTCTGAGGAGAACCCCAGCAGATGATGAGAGGCAAGATGTGCATATCCACAGGAAGCAAGCAGTGCCTCTCAGGATGAGTTGTCTGAGTCTCTTGGTCTTTAGGCCTGGATCAGTGTTCTTGGAGCTCTGTTCAACAGCGATCACCTGTCTCATGAATTACTTTACCCCAAGATGTTTTCATTATATAATGAAAAAAAAAAAAAAAACTTGCTATGTGATTATTACAGCTAAGCTGTCAGAGAGGGCAAACAGCTTAACTAAGGTCACTTAGCTGAGAAGTGTCCAAGCCAACATTTGAAAGTCTCTTAAAAAACCAAACCAAATCCATTGCTGTCAAGTCAGTTCTGATTTATAGCCATCCTATAGGACAGAGTAGAACTGTGTCACAGAGTTTCCAAGGAGCACATGGTGGATTTGAACTGCTGACCTAGCACTTCTGGTTAACAGCCATAGCACTTAACCTCTACACCACCAGGGTATTTTGACATTTTAGACAAAATTAACATTTATTGTATAACATCAGTTGTCATTTCTCACACATAGAGACCGCATGTGTGCTAGAGGAGAACTCTGTTGCACAGTTTTCCTCTGGCTGATTTTTTTGGAAGAAGATCATCAGAGCTTTCATCCACAGTACCTCTGTGTGGACTTGACACTCCATTTATTACACAGATAATCTATAAATGTAGCAAGGAAAGCATAGGAGAATAATGTGGACATGGGAAAAGACAGACAAAGCAGGGAAGAAAGCTTGAGACAATGTATCATAAATTGCTTGTGAATAATCTGAATACAAGACTAGATAAGGAAACAAAGAGAAATGTGAATCAATCTGGCCCAGAAATCACCTTCAATGAAATAAATATCTGAGACATTAAGCAAAACATGAGAAAGAACTGAATTGCCATCAGTAAGGACACATCCTTCAAGGTTAGCCTGAATTGCTAAAACTTAAAAAACAAAACAAATAACAACAACAACAAAAAACCTCACAGATTGTGCACTAGTCAATGATAATGCAATTTTAACCCTTGAGACTAAAGAAAGAAAGGAAGCTAGGGCTTTCAACATTTCTCTAAAATAAATTTTGGGGTCGTATGCGTGTATTTAAGCAAACCTACAAAGCATATTTCTGAAAAGCTATCAGAAGTAATATTCCTTAAAACTAAGTTTTTATCTCTGGATAAAGAAAGCACTACTGAAGAAGAAGAACACACTGGGAGGCTTCTCACTACCCAACTTTAGAACCCATTACACTGCCGTAGTTGTCAAAAGAGCATGGCACTGGTACAAAAAGAGACATATAGACCAATGGAACAGAGTTGAGACCCCAGAGATGCCACCATCCTCCTATGAACAGCTGGTATTTGACAAAGGCCCTAAGATTTTAAGCTGGGGTAAAACAGTCTCTTTAACAAATAGTGCTGGTAAAAGTGGATATCTATCTGCAAAACATTGAAACAAGACCCGTACCTCACATCTGTACAAAACCCAACTCAAACTGTATAAAAGATCTAAATATCAAATCTAAAAGAGTAAAGCTCATCCAAAGAAAAGTAGGAACAACAATGGAAGTTTTAATAGACAACTTAGGCAGACTTCAAAATCTGTCAAACAAACCACAAACAACAGAAGAGAAAATAGATAAATGGGAACTACTAAGAATCAAACACTTTTGCTCATCCAAAGACTTTATCAAAAAAATTAAAAGAACATCTACAGCATGGGAAAAAAAAATTTGGCAACTGTATGCCTGACCGACATCTGATCTCCATAATCTACAAGGTACTACAAAATATCAACAAGACAAGGATAAATAATCCAATTAAGCAATGGGCGAAGGACAGGGGCAGACACTTCTCTAAAGAGGAGATCCAGACAGCCAAAAGACACATGTGGAAATGCTCACAATCATTAGCTATTAAAGAAATTCAAATCAAAACTAAAATGAGATATCATCTCACCCCAACAGGGTTGGCTATCATTCAAAAATCACAAACAACACAAGCTGGAGAGCCTGGAGAGAAATTGGAGCTCTCCTACACTGCTGGTGGGAAAGCAAAACAGTACAATCTCTTTGGAAAGCAATCTGTTACTTCTTTAAAAGGCTGGAAATAGATACAGCATTTGACCCAGTAATCCCACTGCTGAGAATATATCCTACAGAAGCAAGGGTAGTCACACAAACAGGTATATGCTCAGGAATATATTAATTGCAGCACAGTCCACAATATCAAAAAGATAGCATCAATCCAGATGCCCAACAACAGATGAATGGATAAATAAACTATAGTATATATACTCAGTGGAACACTGTGCAATGATAGAGAACAATGATAATTTTAGGAAGCATCTTATAATTTGGTTTCAATTGGAAGACATTATGTTGAGTAAAACTAGTCAGCAGCTCAAGGACAAATATTGTATGATACCCTTAAGATAAGGACTTATAAATAGACTTGCATATAGAAGAAAGGATTCTTGGATGGCTGCAAGGGAGGGAAAGTAGTGAGTGAGAGGGCTGGTTATAGATTAGACAGTTGATGGAAACTTAGTTGTGTGAAATCATTGACAGCGCACATTAGAAAGAACATCAGTTTAACTGTACTTCAATGCAACCTGAATACCCTTCCAATCTTAACCCAACATTGCAAGGACAGAGTAGTTAGGGGGTGGTCTGGGTACCTTGCTCTCAGGGGACATTGAAGACAACTGGCATAACTAGTGTATGTGTAAGACAGTCTTCTCTACCTTATGCTGCTGAGTGGCATCTGGAGTCTTAAAAGCTAGCAAGCTGCCATCTGAGATACATCAAATGGTCCCAACTCAGGAAGAACAGATGATCACCAAGGACCGAAACAACACGAGGTAAAGAGAATCGAGAAGAAAGACCCACCTGCATGGGTGACCACGTCAGCATGTGACCAAAAGAACCAGATGGTACCCAGCCACCACCAGTGACAGCCGTGATGGGGCTCACAAAGTTGAGTCTCAGTGGCAACACAAGAACAAGGGGTGCACCCTGAGAACTCCTCTAAAAGACCACAACTGATGATCTGAAGGCCTCTGGGTTCCCCTGGGAGCATGGTCCCTAGACCTGCTGCTGCTCCGATCATAAATCATTACTGAGGTCAACTCTTTGGACAGGAATGGATTGGACTTGAGCACACAGAGTGGCCATATCGTGTTGTGCACTTTACAGTTCTATGCATCTATAGGATGTCTTCTTACTGGCTTCTTACTAGACAGGAGCGGAGAGGGTGGAGAACAGGGGACAGGAGATGGTTAAGGGGATGACGTGTACAGACCAGAGGGAGGAGTATGCACTCACTGGGCAAGGAAAGCAGTAGGAGCTGCACATAGGCGGGCATGCAAATTTAAACTGGATTATACATTCACAATAAATAAAGTAAAATGAATAAAATTAAGGTTTTCTTCTTTTTTATGTGCTGCATTAGTGTATAAGTCAGTTGCTGTCAGATCAGTTCCAACTAATGGCAACTGAAGTGCACTCAAGAGTCTTCAACGGCCATGACCTTTTGGAAATAGTTTGCAAAGCACCTCTGGGTCAATGTAAAATGCCAGACTTTAGGTTAGTAGCAGGGTGCTCATCTATTTCTGTCACCCAGAGTTATAATAGTTTATGAAGATTAAACAAGAAAAAAAATTGTTTATAATTAGCATTGTTATACAAAATATGAGATGTCCAGTTAAATTTGAGTTACTAATAAAGGACATTTTTCTCAATGTAATTTTGCCCCTTGCAGTATTTGACATTTGTAGTTATATTACTAAGACCTGGCCACTTAACCAAAGAGTCAGCAGTTCAAACAAACCCGCCACTCCTTAGAAACCCTCTGGGCATTTCTATTCCACTCCGTTGTGTCGCTATGAGTTGGAATCCACTCAGAAGCAATGTTTTGACGATGAGGATGAGGATGAGGATGAAGATTAAGTGAAAGTACACAATCCAAGTCAATTTTGCACACCCACCTCTCTACATCTCTATGTGCCCTCCCCACACTGTGACAGCAGAATCCTTTCACTCTTTACCACTAGTATCTTCCTAGTGAACACCTGTCTCCTCCTCCCCATCCTCTCCTCTACCCTCCAGAAAGAAACCAGTAGGAGAGACATCCACAAACGCATAAAATACGCACACCACGTGCTCACTCTGTGTCTCTGAGTCCAGTCCATTCTTAGTGTGAAACATTGACCTCAGTACTGGTTTCATGTCTAGGGTAGCAGCAAGTCTAGGGGACGTGTTCCCAGGGGATCATCAGGTTGTCGGACCATCAGTTTTGGTCTTTTAGTAGAATTCTTGATCTGCACACTTTTTTTCCTCATGTTACATCAGGACCTCTACATTGTGTGCCCTGTCAAGGCTGTCTTTGGTGGTGGCTAGGCGCCATCTGGTTCTTCTGGTCTCATGCTGATGTAGTCTCCCAGTCATATGGGTCCTTCTGTCTCCGGGCTCATTTTTCCTCATGTCTTTGATGTTCGTGGTCGTCATCTGTTCCAGGTGGATTGGGACCAATTGCTATTCCTTAGATGGCAGCTTGCTGGCTTTGAAGACTCCAGATGCTACTCACCAATAATAGGGTGGAGAGGACTCTCTTAGCAAAAAGCTAGTCATGCCAGCTGACTTTGATGTCCCCTGAAAACAAGATCTCAAGACCCCTGTTCCTGCTACTCTAGCCTGTGAAATTTTGTGTTGAATTTAGAAAACCTTTTAGTTTGTGGTATAGTCCATTTATGTCAAAAGAAATGGTTTCTATGTACCATTAAACAATCTGAATTAAAAAAAAATATTTTCTTGAATTCTAATTTAACTGGGCATAATGTACTTTTTATTGGCTAAATCTGGCAACTCTACATACAATAGAGTATTGATTTAAGGAAAGAATAGCAAACTTTTTAGCTGGAATTTAGCTAGGTGAACATACCTATCATTCTTATGTTATTTTCCTTTTTTTTTGTATTAACTCTTATGTACTTCCATAATTCTTTAATATGTTTTATTCTTGTAGTTAACTTCTTTAAAATGTATTATTCTTATGATTAATTTAATTGGTATGTTTGAGCTTAACCAATGAATATTTATATTTAAGAAAGAAGACTAGATCAACTAGTATTTTTGATAGATAGCCAATACCTCTAGAGTAACTTTAGTTCATTGAACAGGATCTTTAATGATTTTTAATAGATTTAAACAAAATGTTAATAGGCAGATGGACAGATGGACAAACAGACAGATAGACAAATAAACTAATAGATATACGGGTGGATGGGTGGATGGATGGACGGGTGGACGGACGGACGGACGGACGGATGGATGGATGATAGACAGACAGGCAGACAGACCAATGGTAGACAGATACAGATAGATGATAGATGATAGACAGACAGACAGATAAGATAGATAGATGATAGACAGACAGACAGACACAAACACGGACAGACAGAAAGACAGACAGAAGATAAAAACAACAAATAGGTTGCTGTCAGGTAACATTGAGTCATTTATGATTCGCAGCAACCCTATGCACAACAGAATGAAATATTGCCTTGTCCTCTACCATCCTCACAATCATTGCTGGGCTTGAGCCCATTATTGTAGCCACTGTGTCAATCCATCTCTTCAAGGGTCTTCCTCTTTTGCTGCTGACCCTCTAACCAGGGTAATGTCCTTCTCCAGGGACTGATTCCTCCTGATCACAACTCCAAAGTATTTGAGATAGATTACACTATCAAAACTGTAAATACAATAATAAATTTTGTGAGTTCAAGCACAAAAAGAAGCAA
This sequence comes from Heterohyrax brucei, assembly GCA_028571685.1. Taxonomy (NCBI): domain Eukaryota; kingdom Metazoa; phylum Chordata; class Mammalia; order Hyracoidea; family Procaviidae; genus Heterohyrax; species Heterohyrax brucei. Next base: position 49,403,570 of record CM053155.1, read on the forward strand.
GCAATTCTCAGATTTCACTCACTGAGGGGAAGGAAACCACTGGTGTGATTTGAGGGCCAGTACTCTGCATGTAGCAAACAGAAATGTAATAACCAACTAAACAAAAAATAACAGAAACAGAAAATGCCTTTTAGCTTACCTATGGGAAACAGCCCTGTGAATTTGCAGTCTCCCCATGTTCACATCTGTCTCATTAGAATCTACTCTCCACGCTGCAGCAGCCAAAATGTAAATCCTGCTTAAAATCCTTCCAGGCAATTCCATCACTCTCTGTGTAAAGACCTATCCTTAACTCAGCCTATAATTAGGGTGACCCAGCATTCCTCTTTCCATCTGTTGTTCTGGTCTAAATCATTAGCAGTACTTTCTTTCGCTCTCCAAAGTCATCCAGTTTGGAAAGTAAATTATGCAATGTCCTCCCCATTTTCTGTTTTTTTCTCTCCTGCTCCACCCTTCTTTATTGTGCATTCACCAGACATACTGAATTTCTTTGGGGTGTTAGAATATGCCATCTTCCTTCAATTCAGAGTCTTTTCATTGGCTGTTCTCTTTGTGCCAAACTCTTCTCTCCCAGTCTTCTCACCACTACACATTATTTGTTGTTCATATTTTAGTTAAAGGTCATTTCTTCCTTAGATAAGCAATTCCTGACTCCTCAGACTAGTTCAGTCTTGCTAGTACTAATTCTTATTAATACTTATTAATACTCTTCCATTTATCACAGAGAATATATAACATTTAACAGCAAGATTCTTTAATTGTTGACCACATTTGGCATTTACTGTACATCCCAGTGAGATAGTGGTTAAATGCTGTGGCTACTAACCCAAAGGTCAGTAGTTCAAATCTATAAGGCATTCTTTGGAAACTCTGTGGGGCAGTTCTACTCTGCTGTGAGTTGGAACCAACTCGATGGCAGTGGGTTTGGTTTTGATTTTGTTTTAGGGACATCCCATGAGTATAAGGATGGGTTGATTTCTTTGATAGTTTTGTTTTACAATATACTGTATATCATTGTACCTGTCACATAACAGGTGCTTGTTAGTTATGTATTCAATTAATAGTTGAAGGATCTACAGCGATTCTGCATGCGTATGTGAGATGGAGAAACGTGACCATGAGCTATAAATCATGATTTTCCTTCTAATTCACACACACAAGAGATATTTCCCAAACTCAGCTAAGAAGACAAATCATGATTGTTGCCAATGTCATAGAAAAAATATATATTATGTCATAAACTAGTCTCAATGGAAGAGATTAATTTTGAGGATTTTTTTTAGGCCACCAAAGTGCAATATGTTTGTTACTTCTCTTCCAATTCTGAGGCTTGTTATCCAAAGAACCTAACTTCTGATAGACATTGACAACAGAAATCAGAGAAGGTGTCCACCGTTAGTCTCTACAGCACTTTATCTTTCTCCTGAAAAGTATGCTGTGTACATCTTCCACGATCATTCCAATTCTATATGTCTCTAATCTTTCCAAACTCTCTGAGACCCTCACAGTTTTTTAAATTTTACAGAAAGTTTCAAAGTGTTGATTTACTGCTTGTGATAACTAGCTGTCATTGACTGAATTCTGTTTCCCCTAAAATGTGTGCATTGGTTTAGCTGGGCCATGACTCCCAGTATTGTGTGATTTTTCACATGTGTTGTGAATCCTGCCTGCATGATGTTAATAAGGGAGAATGGACAGCACTGCCTTTAGCAAGGCTGAAACAAGCTGTAAGCTTGGATTGTGTTAAGACAATCTCAGGAGAGGTAAACGAAAGGGAAGTGAGCAGAGACTTGGGGCACTGCATACCACCAAGGAAGCAGTGCTGGGAGCAGAGCACATCATTTGGACTGGGGGAGTCACTATGCAAAGAAGCTCCCTAGTCCAGGAAAGAAGGCCCACTCAGAAAGTCTTTCCCTGAGCTGATGCCCCGAATTTGGAAATTACTGTAAAGAAATAATTTCTGTTTCTTAAAGCCATCAATTTGTGGTATTTTCTGCAGTACTAGATGGACTAAGACAGTAGCCATTAGAGAAATACAAATCAAAACCTCAGTAAGATCTCACTCAACATGACTGGCATGAATCAAAAAAAATCAGAAAACAACAAATTTGTACAGGCTGTAGGGAGATTGGAACTCTTACGCATTGGTGGGAATCCAATATGGTATAACCATTTTGGAAATTGATATGGCATTTCCTTAACAAAAAACTACAAATAGAAATACCGTATGATCCAGCATTCCCACTCCTAGGAATATATCCCGGAGAAATAACAGCTGCCACACAAACAGACTTATGCACCTCAAGGTTTGCTGCAGTATTGTTCACAACAGCTAAAAACAAATAGATGCAACTTAGATGCCATCAGTAGCTAAACAAACTGTGGTGCAGACACACAGGGGATTTCTATGCAACAATAAAGAACAGTGATGAACCTGTGAAGCGTCTCATAACTTAGATGATCTGGAGGGCACTATGCTGAGTGAAATAAGTCAATCACAATAGAACAAATGTTGTATGAGACCACTACTGTAAAAATTCATGAAAAGGCTTACACACACACTAAAGAATCTTTGATGGCTACAAGGGAACAGAAGAGTAGGGATGGAACAACATTAAACAGGCAAGTGTTAACTTTGGTGAAGGACAAGAGCGTAGGAACACTGGGGTAGCTAGCACAGTTCGTACAGGGCAGAATCGTAGAAGCGCCAAAAACACATCCAAATTTCCTGAGGGACTGAATTGCTGGCCTGAGGCTTGTGGGAACCATTGTCTCAGGTAACAACTAGCTCAATTGTCATAGTTATCAAAAAAATTTTTCTACATTTTACTTTGGTCAGTAGTGTCTGGGCTCTTAAAAGTCTGTGAGTGGCTGTCTAAGATACTCCACTGGTCTTACCCCTTTAGGAATAAGGGAAGCTAAAGATACAGGAAAAGATGAATCCAAAGAACCAATAGACCCATCAACCACAGGCTCCACCAGACTGAGTTCAATACAACTAGATTGTGTCCAGCTACCCTGCTCTGACAGGGATCATAGTAGAGGGTCCTGGACAAAGCTGAAGAAAAATGTAGAACAAATTTCTAACTCTGGCGGGGGGGTGGGGGGAAGACTAGTCTTTCCAGCCTGACACAGACTGCAGAAATCCTGAAAGTATGGCCCCAGGATACTCTTTCAGTTTAGTAATGAAGTCACTCCAGAGGCTCACCCTTCAGCCGAAGATTAGACAGGACCTTAAAACAAAACAAGACTAAAGGGGCCCACCAGCCCTGGGGATAGGACTAGAAGGCAGGAGGGGACAGAAAAGCTGGTAATAGGAAAACCAAAGCCTGAATTAAATAAAATGATCTATTGTGCCATGATAGTTAATGTCACTAAATTGTACATGTAAAAATGTGGAAATATTTGTTACATATATTTTATCACAATTAAAATTCCTTAAAAAATGAAAAATTATTGATTCACTGTAGTTCACCCAGCTTTAATCGTCACCAAAGCACTGGCTATTGTTATTTCAATTGATAACTCTACTCACTGCTCATCTCCAATAGCTGGGATCAAACCACAGGCATTACATCCACTTAGCTGTAAGTATTTCAGTATGTATCACGTCTACAAGAAATCAACAAAAAAACATTTTCTTAATTTCAGCAAATATGTAGTTAGTATTTGCATTTCCCTCTTCTTGTAAAACCATAATTTTTTTTTTTAATGTATTTTTGAATCTGGGTCAAAATAATGATGTCAACACATTGCAATCCACTGAGAAGTCAATTAAGTATCCTTTAATCTATTCTACCCTGGCCCCTAGGGTTGCCATGAGTCAGATCATACTCAACGGCACTTGGTAATCTACAGGTTGCCAGTCTCTGTCTCTGTCATGTCTCTCTTGTCCCTTTCTTGTTTACTTTTTGTTTACAAAGTGATTGTTTGCTCTGTAGAGTTCCTTACAGTTTGAAGTTGTGTTATTGCCTCCTGAATGTGTCATGTAAAACGTTCATCTGGGAGTACATATTTTTTGTTCTTATGTTTTTTGACTGCCAGTAGTTCTCAACTTATATGGGGGGGGGTGGTCATCAAAAAACTGCCAACCAGAAAAAGCCCGGGCCCAGATAGCTTCACCATAGAATTTTATCAAGCTTTTAGAGAACAGTTGTTTCCAATACTACTGAGACTATCTCACAGTATAGAAAGGGATGGAATACACCCAAATTCATTCTATGAAGCCAGCATAACCCTGATATCAAAGCCAGGGAAAAACCCAACCAAAAAGAAGAACTGCAGACCAATATCACTCATGAATCTAGATGCAAAAATCTTCAACAAAATTCCTACCAATAGAATACAACAACATACCCAAAAAATAATCCATCGCGACGAAGTTGGATTCATACCAGGGATGCAAGGCTGGTTCAGCATCAGAAAAGCAATTAATGTGATCAACCACATAAATACCACAAAAGACAAGAATCATCTGATCTTGTCTATTGATGCAGAAAAGGCATTCGATAAAGTCCAACACCTATTCATGCTAAAAACTCTCAGCAAAATAGTAGACGGTAAATCCCTCAGTGCAATAGGGCCATTTATACAAAGCCAACTGCCTACGTCAGCTTATATGGGGTTCTGTTCCAGTGACTCCATCATAAGTGAGTTATGATTACATTCAGTTTCCTCTGTTTTCTTTTTAATTTTCATTGCTATTGTCTTTCATTATGAGTATCTTAGAAATCCTGTTTTTCTTTGTCTTTGGAGGTTGGCAGGACAATATTAACACTAGAAAATTATGCCTGTAATAGTATATTTAGTACATATTACTAGTGATCAAATTCAGATACACACACACACTATAGTTAAAAATGCAGTTTGTAGTAACCTAGATTTGTCATAAATTGGAGACTACCTGCTCTTCAACAGTGAGGCTATGTTCTTTTATCAAAAGATTCGTAATGCTGGTTTGACTTTCTGTGTGATGTTGTCAGTCAGTTGTGCTCATTTCCTACACCTATTATTTTATGATCTGCTTTTTAAAAATATTTTGCTCTGCTGTGTAGTGACATGAATACACTCATAAGGAAATTAATAAGCTTATTTTATTCTTTATGAACACTCTCTATTTTCCACCCATTTGTGTTTGTTAGAGAATGTAGTCTTCGCATGCTGCATTATCTCAATTAAAACATCAGTATTATTTAATTCACAAGTAAGTGTGTATTTACAATTGAATAATCATCCCAAACTTTATGTTAACAACTCTTCACATGCTTCTGTCACCTACTTTTATAGTGAGCTTTTGGATTTCCTATTTTTATTGTCAGTTTTTATGAGTGGATCCTGGTAGATTCACAACCTATTCTGCTGTACGTACCATCTTCTCAGACCTTCTATATTTGTTTAACTGCTGATGTGAATTTCCAATGTCCAGCTCTCTACCTATTTTCACTTAGGTGCTTACAAACTAGCCAGAGAATTTAAAATTATAGTAATAACAGCAAGTGTACACTGAGTGCTTACCACGTGCCAGACAGTGTTCTCGATGCTTTCTGTGTATTGACCCAGGTCCCTGTCAAGAGGGCCATAAAAATTCAAAACGGAGTAGAGCATTCTAAAGCAATTAGCTTGGCACAAAGATAACTCATTATGAAAAAACAGATACTGGGCCTTGGGGAAAGAATGCCAAGCCCTTGCTTCAGAAGTAGAGAAATAAGAGAAGCAAGTGATTTCAAGTGCAATCTGCCCTTCAGTTTCATGTTACATTTCAGAATGGTTAATGTTTGGCCTCTAACACTAATATTCTTTAATAGACACTTTAGACACAGATGTTGGATGGTGACAAGGTGACAATATATAGATACTTCCTCGGTGTTATTTTCTTTAGAACAAAGCTCCAATAACCAAAATGTCTGCCTAGTAGATTAGGAAACATCACACAAAGGATGCCCTCACTTACCTCTGATGAGAATCCAAGGCTGGGTCAAAGTCTTTACCTTCTGGGAGAAAAAAAAAATCATCACCTTAAATGTGAGGATTCTGTACCTTAGTAAGACACAATCTAAATACTCTGAAAACAGAATCCCGAACATCATAACATAACATAACAACACAACATAAAAACAATATAAACTTGATTAATTTCTTTTGTGTTTCTCTATATACAAACACAATAAAGGACTAATTACCAGATTGTGATAAATTTGTAAAAGCACAAAAATATTTATACAATTCTGATAACTGGTTTATCATATAGTTCTCATAGTATTGCTTCATTACTGATGAACATACAACTTTTAGTTACTCAACCATCTTTCTTCTTGATGAGAGAGCCTCAGGAACCGCTCACTTTGAGGTTCAGCATAGGTAAATTTTGCTCAAAAATGTAACTGCTTTTGTCAGTTTGACGCTGTTAGATGTGAAACATGAAATCAGCATTAAGTATTGATCTCACAGTTAATTAACTTCTATCCTGAAGTTACTATCTCCCTAATTAATGATGTGCATGCTAATAAAGACAATGTTCTCAGTAATAGATTTGTATTTAATTTGATATCTCTACTAAAAGAGACGAATCCAGTAAATGTTAAATTCCTTTTTTTCTGGTTTTAAAAATTGCCTCTAGTCTTACTCTTAATTTTACTCCTAAAAGTGAACTTTTTTTCCCAGCACTTAAAACTGAATATATTCAGAGGGATACATATAGCCACCTGGATTTTCCAGTAAGTCATCAAAATTTACATATCTATACTGTGAATTTATCATTGCCTGAAAACTTTATCTCTCTTTTTCTTTCTAATATCTAGCTGATGTCAACGGTTGGTGGTATCACCATCTTAGAGCTATGTTAGACTCAATTATCTCGTCTGCCAAAACTAGTCAGTCATCAAGCCCTTCAAGTTTAAAGTTCTAAGTCAGTCTGACATTTGATCTGAGATTGACATTGAAAGGAAGGATCTTGTTTTATTTTTGTATTTTATTTATTTTTTGTTGTTGTTGAGAATATACACAATAAAACATATATCAATTCAATAATTTGTATATGTGTAATTCAGTGCCAGTGATTACATCCTTCAAGTTTTGTACCATTCTCACCTGAGTCATTCCTCCCCATTAATATACACTTCCCCAAAGTTCTCTCTAATCTTTCAAGTCGCCGTTGTCGGTTTTAACCCATACAGATAGATCTCGAACGAACACAATGCTCAAGGTAGACATTCAGTACTAGCTACATTGCTATTGAATCGATTTTCACACATTATCAGCCTAAGAGGATGAACATGAATTGCGCTATAGGATTTGCAAGGCTGTAGTGTTTACAGAAGCAGCTACTGTCACATCTGTTCTCCAAAACAAGGAACTAAACCAATCAAGTTCTAGTTTTACATAAGCAGCCTCAGCAGCCACTGGTTGTTGCCTTTGTTTTCCTTTTGTCATTGCTATAAGTCTATCATCACACTGTTGCCAATTCAACTTTAAGCAAGTATGCAATTGTTTTTTCTTATTGTAGCTACATGAAGGGTGAAAGATAAAATTAATTTGTTATTAAACAGTTGATGTACAGACTGTTTAGTGACATTGATTGTCTAGTTATTCAGCCATCTTTGAAAACCTTAAGTCATACTCAGGATCTGCAATTTTTCTGAATTCACATTTCTTTAACAATGAGATAGTTAATTGGTATAGACAGTAAGTGTACTTGCAGGTAGCATTGAGAAATAATGGAGAAATGAACACAGTAAATTATCTCTGTGTGTGTAATGCCAATGATAGTCTTGAGGAAATGACGTGATTCCAAATTTCAGAATGTACATGTAAATTCTGTAATAACTTGATGCACATACATTTTATATCATATCCATGCAAGAATGATTTCTAATCAAACAAAATTACATAATGAATCCCCCCTCATCAAGTTTACGTATTCTAGACACCAGAATATTGGCAGTCTTATAGGCTACATCAAGTCATAAACCAATTTAAAATAATACCTCAATAGCCGTCTTGTATCATGTATTGAAATAATTGCTAAAAGTACCAACATCCATTCCTCCATTGCTCACAGTTCAATTTTTAAATCAGTTATTAGCTATATAGCAAAGTATCTTTTTACCTGAATGTGATGATAAATATTTGATAACAGTTACATCCTTGCCTACTTTCTCAATTTGTATTTCCATGCATGTTTCTACCCCTTTTATAAGTTATACAACTGAGAAGGGGCCAAAATGGTGGAATAGTCAGATACTTTCACTCGTCTAACAGCAAAGACCCGAAAGAACAAATGAATCCATTACATACGACATTGTAGGAGTACAGAACATCAAAAGGAAGGTTGGGAAATCCAAATGGAGAGTAGGGGAGTAGGATTTTCCATATCTATACTAATAGGAAATGGCTGCAGCCAGCATGGTGAGCTGAGAATGGTGCTTGGAGGGTGTCCTCTCCAGGAGAACAAAATGACCAGAGAATCTACTCATGCCACTAGAACCAACAAAAAACAGTGTGAGGTCATCAAAAGCTTAGTCTTTGTGTGTAACCTACCATGCACAGGTCTATATCTTTCCCTCAAGATAAGCTGCTCTCCTTTCTCCCAGCACTTCCCTTCCACTGTACCTGGCTCTAAAATCTGCACTATTAATTGAGCCAGAAGTAGGATTCCTTAAGCCTGATCTGAGTATTTCTCTGAAACTCAGAGAGGGAACAATTTAACAAACAGGGGAGAAAAGGGAAAAGGAAAAAAAATCCACTGATTGAGCGTAAAATTCACCGCAGAAAAGATTCTTTCACCTAAATTTAAACATAAGGGACATGCCATCCTAACAGACACTCAGGGACAGCTGTTAGCCCCTTGACTTTCTCAGAGGCTCCCGCCAGATACCTGTGCCTACAGCAATCACTTCTGGCCAGTTAGGACAATAGTCAAGAGCCTGCAACATTCACTTGGTGGTTGATCGTCTGGACACTTAACCTGAATCAATACAAGAAAAGTAAACAGACTCTTGAACACCCATGCCTAGTAATGTCTCTAACCACATGGTGACAACACTTTGGAGTTTCAGTGACAACTATTACCAAACTAGCACATATGATCAGTCTATTTAGACATTTCAAAAATAAATAAATAAAAAGCTAGAACACAATAGGAAAACATAAAATAAATAAAAATAACTTACTGATGGCTAACAGACAACAGTCAATTTCAAAGCACTTAAACAAATAGACAATTATGACTTCGGAAAGCTCCCAAAACAAAGAGGAAGTGAACTTCCTGGAATTAATATTTAGAGTTCTGCAAGAGATCAGTAAGAAAATGAGGTAAAATGCAGAAAACATAATGACAAATTGAACAGGTTACAAGAAAGCTTAGAGCAGCAAGAATTAGAAATTAAGAAAATTAATAATAAAATTACAGAATTAGACAACTCAATAGAAAGCCAAAAGAGAAGAACCGAGGCAATGGAAGCCCAAATTAGTGAGACTGAAGTTAAAGCACGTGACATCAATATATTTGAGAGAAAATCAGATGAAAGAATTTTTTAAAAAATCAACAAACATTAGGAATTATGTGGGACTCTGTCAAGAGAAAGAATCTACAAGTGATTGCATAACCAGAACAAGGGGAGGGAGGGATAACAGAAAACACAGAGAGAATTTTCAAAGATTTGTTGAAGGCAAACTTCCCTGATACCTTGCCTATCCAAGACACTCATCAAACTCCATACAAGGTAGATCAAAAAGAAAGACATCGAGACATATTATAACCAAACATGTCAGAACTAAAGATAAGTAGAAAATTTTAAATATGCCTAGGAATAAATGAAAAATAACCTACGAAGGAGAATCAGTAAGACTGTTTGGATTACTCATCACAAACCACACAGGTAAGAAGGCAATGTAAGAACATATACAAAACCTTGAAGGAAAATAACTGCCAGCCAGGAATCACACATTCAGCAAAACTGTCCCTCAAATTTGATGGTGAAATTAGAGATTTCCGGATAAACAGAAATTTAGGGAATTTGCGAAAACCAAACCAAAATTACCAAATAAAGTAAACAAAGTCCTTTGCTTAGAAAATCAGTAACATCTGATAACAATCCAAGACTAGAACACAGAACAGATCAACTGAGTATCAGCCTAAATGAGGGAATCACAAAAACAAATCAAAGGCAAAATATTCAAAATAGGAAATGCTATGTAAACACTTTAACAGAAATGAGGAACTTATAACAAAAGGCACTGATAGATCTTTCATATGGAGAAGAGGGCAAGACAGTATGAAAAATTTAAGAGACTGGTTTAAATTTATTAAAATAGGAGTAATTATTAAAGTAATCCCAATGGAAATTATTAATACTATGCATCAAAAAAAAGAAAAGAAAAACTCAAAGTCTCAGCCAATATAAAACCACCAACACTGAAACAGGTAAAAACAAAGCACATAAAGAAAAAAGACTCAGCACAAAAATTAAATGGAGCAAAGGAATAGTCTACAACGCACAAAAAAAAGACATCAAAATGACATTACTGAACTCACCTCTGTCTACAATCACACTGAAAGCAAGCCAAGTAAAAGCACCAGAAGGAGGTTGGTGAATCGGATTTTAAAAAGCGACCCATTTATATGCTGTCTAACAGTAGACATGTAATAGACTCAAAAAGACAAGCAAACTAAAATTCATAGGATGGAAAAATGTATCAACCTAACAACATTAAAAAAAAAAAACAGGAGTGGCAATATGGCAATATTAATCTCTGATAAAACAGACATTAAAACAAAATCTGCTACATTGGATAAGGAAGACCATTATATAATAGTTAAAGGATCAATGTTCCAGGAGGACATAACCATACTAAATATCTATGCAACCAGTGATATGGCTCCAAAATAAATACTAAATGCATTGAAAACAGAAATAGACAGCTCCACAATAATAGTAGGAGAATTTGACACACCACTTTCAGTGAAAGACAGAACATCTAGAAAATTCAATAAAGACATGAAAGATCTTAGTGCTACCATCAACCAACTCGTCCTCATAGACATATTCAGACACTAAAGCCAACAGCAGCCAAGTATGCTTTCCTAACACACATAGAACATTCTCCAGAACTGACCTCATAATAAATCACAAATCAATTCTTAACAAATTTTAAATTGCTAAATATTGCAAAGCATCTTTTAAGATCATAAAGCCATGAATGTAGAAACTGATAACATAAAAAAGAAAGAAAAAAAAAATCAAACACTTGGAAACCGAACACCTTGTTTAAATACTACTGAGCTACAGAAGAAATCAGAGTAGAATAAAGAGATTCATATAATCAAATCAAAATGACAACATATCCCTACCAGAACTCATGGGACACAGCAAAAGCACTGCTTGGAAATAATTTGTCTCAATAAATGCGCACATCCAAAATGAAGAAAGGGATCAAATTCACAAATTAACCCCACAACTGGGGCAAGTAGAAAGTGAGCAGCAAAAGAAATCCTCTGATACCACAAGAAAGCAAACAACAAAAATTAGAGCAGAACTAAATGAGTTATAGGATAGAAAAACAACTGAAAGAGTTAACAAAATCAAAAGCTGTGGGGGTTTTTTTGTTTTTGTTTTTAAATCAACAAAATTGACCAACCATTTGCCAAATTAATGAAGAAAAACAGTACAGGAAGCAAATAACCTAAATAAGAAATGAGATGGGTGATGTCACAACAGATCCAACTTAAATTAAAAGAATCATAATATATTACTGTGAAAAGTGGTACTCTAATAAATTCAAAAACCTGGAGGACATAGACAAATGTTTAGAAACACACTATCTACTAAAATTAACACAAACAGAAGTAAAACTAAATAAAACTATCACAAAAGAAGAGATGGAAAAGGTAATTTATAAACTCTCAAATAAAAGAATCCCTGCCCCTGACAAATTCACTGGAGAATTCCATGAAACTTCTAAAGAAGAGTTAACATCACTATTACTTAAGGTATTTCAGAGCATACAGAAGGAAGGAATACTCTCAAATTCATTCTATGAAGCTAGTATAATCCTGATTCCAATACCATGTAAAGGCAGCAAGAAAAAGGAAAATTACATACCAATACCTCTCGTGAACTTAGATGCAAATATTCTCAACAAAATTGTAGATGATAGAATTGAACAATACATCAAGAAAATAATTCACCATGACCAAGTTGATGGTACTGGGCTGGGTGACCAAGTGGGATTCATATCAGGAATGCAGGGGTGGTTCACAATTAGGAAAAAAAAATTAATACAAGCAACCACAAAAAATAAAAGACCAAAATCACTTGCTATTATTAATTTATACTGAAAAGGCATTTGACAAAGTGCAACACCCATTCATGTGAAAAACTCTCTACAAAACAGGAATAGAAGGGAAATTCCTCAACATAAAAAGGAGCTTTTAAGCAAAGTCAACAGCCAACATCAGTCTAAATGGGGAAAGTCTGAATGCATTCTTTTTGAGAAGAGGAACCAGACAGAGGTGCCCATTGTCAACACTTTTATTCACAATTATGCTAGAGGTTCCAGCCAGAGCAATCAGGTAAGATAAAGAAATAAAAGACATCAAAATTGGTAAGGAAGAAGTCAAAATATCTCTATTTGTAGATGATATAATCTTATACACAGGAAACCCTCAAGAATCCTAAAGGGAAAAAAAAAACTACTGGAAATAATAGAAGAATTCAGCAATGTACAGGATACAAGATACACCAAGAAAACACCATCAAAGAGGAATTCACCTGATCAATAGCCTCCAAGATGATAAAATACTTAGAAATAAAGGTAACCAGAAACTAAAAACCTACACAAAGATAACTGCAATATTCTACTGTAAGAAACCAAAAGAGACCTACATAAGTGGAGAAATCTATCTTGCTCGTGAGTAGAAAGATTTAACATGGTAAAAATGTCTTTTCTACCCAAAGCAATCTGTAGATACATTAGAATCCCCCCAACAATTCCAGTGGTATTTTTTAATAAGATGGAGAAACAAATCATCAACTTCATGTGGAAATGGAAGAAGCCATGGATAAGTAAACTGAAGAAGAAGAACCTGACTTTAGAACTTACTTCACTGCCACAGTAGTCAAAGTAACCTGGTACTGGAACAACAACAGATGCATAGGCCAATGGAACAGAATTAGAGAATCCAGATATAACATCATCCACCTATTAGCAGCTAATATTTGACAAAGGCCCAAAGTTAGTAAACAAGGGAAAAGACAGTCTCATCAAAAATAGTGTTGGCCTACTTAGACATCCATCTGCCAAAAAAAAAGAAAAGAAATAAAACCCATATCTCACATCATGCACAAGAACTCGTTCAAAATTGATCAAAGACCTAAATGTCAAATCTAAAAAAAAAAAATTAAAGATTATGGAAGAAAAAATAGAGAGAATGCTGGGAGCCCTAATACATGGCATAAACAAACTATAAAATTTACTAACAATGCACAAATACCAGAAGGTAAAGCAGATAACTGGACACTCCTAAAAATCAAACAATTATGCTCATCCAAAGATTTCCTTATAAGAGTAAAAAGTCTACCTATAGACTGTAGGGGGCAGTGGGTGGGTACAAACTGACTACCATGAATCCAATTAGCGTCTAATCTCCACAGTCTACAAAGTACTGCAAAATCTTACCAAGAAAAAAACAAATAACAGGCAAAGGATATGAGCAGCACTTCTAACCTATACAGGAAGAAATGCTCACAATCATTGGCCATTAGAGAAATCCAAATCAAAACTACAGTGAGATGCCATCTCACTCCAACAAGTGTGGTATTAATTGAAAACCCCAAATAGTTAATGTTGGTGAGGTTCTGGAGAGACTGGAACTCTTCTACACTGTTGGGAGAAGTATAAAATGGTGCAACCACTTTGGAGATCTATTTGGTGCTTTCTTGAAAAGTTAGAAATAGAAATACCACATGATCCATGAATACTACATTTTGGAATATATCATAGGGAAATGAGGGCAGTCACACAAATAGATACATGCACACCAATGTTTATTGCAGCACTGTCCACAATAGCATAACTACGGAATCAACCTAGATGTCCATTAACAGATGAATGGATAACAAACTATCATATTTTCACACAAGGGAATATTATGCAATGATAAAGAACAATGATGATCTTAGGAAATGGCTCATAACATGGAGTCATTTGGAAGACATAATGCTGAGTGAAATCAGTTTGATACGAAATGACAAACATAGTATGAGACCACTATTATAAGATCTTAAAAGGTTTGTCAGCCAAGGGCCGTCGAGTCGGTTAAAAGGTTTAGGCACAAATAATAGTAATAACAATAATTCTTATTCATTTATTTATTGTGATTGAATGAAAGTATACAATCCAGTTTAAATGTGCATACCTGCTTATGTGCAGCTCCCACTGTTGTCCTTGCCCGATAACAGCACACTCCTCCTTTCTGTTCTATACACGTCATATCCTCTTAACAATCTCCTGCCCTCTCTTCTCCACCTTCTCCACTCCCCTCTAGTAAGAGGCCAGTAGGATGACATCTTATAGACGCATAGAACCGTAAAGTGTACACACAATATGGTCACTCTGTGTTCCCGAGTCCAATCTATTCCTGTCTGCGGAGTTAACCTCAGTAATAATAATAATTTTTGATGGTTACAGGGTCAGGAGGGAGGGAGAGGTGTACGCATATGTTAGATAGCAGACAGTGTATACATAGATTAGATAGCAGACAGGAACTGGGTTAGTTGAAGGAAGTAACAACGTGCAGTAGAAATGAGGTCAGCATAGCTGGACTACACAAAAACCCAAAAGATTACCTAAACAAAACCCAACATTTTTATGGACAGAGTAGCAGGTGCAGGGATCTAGGGACCATGGTTTCAGGGGATATCCAAGTCAATTGGCATAACTAAGTTTTTTTTGTGTGTATGTGTGTGTGTGTGTGTGTGTGTGTGTGTGTGTGTGTTTTTAAGGAAATGTTCTGCCTCCCACCTCAGTAGGTAGCATCTGGAGTCTTAAATGCTAGCAAAAGACTATCTAAGTAGCATCAGTTGGTCCCAATCCACCTGGAGCAGAGAACAAAGGACATCAAAGACATGATGCAGAGATGAGTCCAGGAGTCAGAAAGCTCCATGTGATTGGAGACTACTGCAGTATGAGAACAGAAAAATTAAATGACTCCCAGCCACCACCAATGACTGCCCTGACAGAGAACACAACGCAGAGTCCCTGAAGTAGTTGGAGAAAAATGGAACTAGAATTCTATTAAAAGATCAGATTAGATGAGCCAGCAGACTGGGAGTTCCCCTGAAGACACAGCTCCTGGACTCTCTGTTAGCCCAGTACTGAAAACAACTATTTAGACAAAGATTGCTCAGGAGTATGAGACTTAGGATGATGCTGGTAAAGAATGAGATTCTTGGCTTAAATATATATGTGAGGCTGTCTGAACAGCTCCTCTCCAGAGGCAAGGTGGGAAGGTGGAGGGGGCAGGAGTTTGTTGAATTGATATGGGAAGTACAGAGTGGAAAGGAGGAGTGTGCTGTCACAAGGTGAGGAGAGCAGTTACAGTTGCATAGCATTGGTAGGGGGCTATATGACTAATTCACTTGAACTGCAAACTTTCCCTCAAAGAACAATAATTGTTTTATAAAAAGAAAGAAAAGCATCTGACATTGGTTAGCTGATGATCTAAATAATTAAAGTGTGCATATCACAGTGCTTAGAACTTTGTTTTGTCTTTCTTACCACAATAATAATTTAAGAGGAATGTGATTATTTCTTCCTTCCAGATTAGAACTGAACAAGCTCTGTCAACTCATTTAACTTATTCATGTTTTCACAGAGTTGAGGCACAACAGCAGTAAAAATCTTACTTGGGGTAATTATCATGCCAGTCAGATTCTGAGTGTCAATACAGAAAAATATTTTGTATACACACTTTGAGATCAGATTGCTTGTAATCAACTATGAGCTCTGCTCCTTCCCTAACTTTGTGAGCTCTTGCAGTTAATCTCTCTAAACTTCAGTGTCTTCACCACTGTAAAAGGCAGAAAGATTTTTAACTCATAAGATTATTGTGAGAATTTTATGAAATGATACCAGTAAAAAGCTTAGCAAGTTGTCTGACCTCTAAATACGACAAACGAGTGTTCATTATTAGTAATTACTAGGTCTTACTTTCCCACTCCACTGATATTATTGTAGTTGTTTTCAGGTGCATACAGATAGTTCTGATCCATAGCAACCATATCTATGTGTTGAGAGGAGGGTAGCCCTAAACGGAGGCAGAGACACATCAGCCCAAGGATCCAGAGAAATTTGTTTGAAGAAAAAGAGAGTGGGGTCTGAGCTGAGAGCAGCTCAGCCCGCCTTTTCACAGGAGGGTAAGTTTTTTTTTATAATTTTAAAGTTTCAATAAGCTAGTGTGGGATGAGGGGGGTTATGGTTTGATAAGGACAGAAAGAGAAGACGGATAGCAGGAAATTCTGGTTAGGGGATTTATGGTCTGAATAAGGAAAAAAGTGTTGATTGGAAGTGAGAGAGGTAAGGCTTGTTTATGGTCAAGATTTTGATAACAGGGGAGCTTTCAATAAGTAGGGTGGGGAAGACAGGCAGAAAGTCATTTATGGTTTTATACCAGGTGGGGCATACCAGGCTGGTTTGGGTCATCCCTCTGGGACATGCATACCAGGCTGTTTTCAGCTAGGTGAGGTCTGATTATTGGATATGATGACTGCCCTGAGTCTCAGGGACAGAGTTCCCTCAATAAATTCCCCGAATTTCAGGGACGGAGTTCTCTCACCATGTACAACAGAACAAAACACTATTTAGTCCTATGTCATCCTCACAATCATTCTCTTCCAAAACCTGCCTCTTGGTCTAAATACAGATTCCTCATGAGTACAATTAAATGTCTGAAATTCCCATTCTTCACAATGTTATCCATAACTTGCTGTGATCCACATGATGAATCCACAAGATGAATGCCTTTGCACAGTCAATAAAACACGTGTAAACATTTTTTCTGGTACCCTCTGCTTTCAGCCACAATGCATCAGACATCAACAATGATATCCTTTGTTCCACATCCTGTTGTGAATCAAGCTTGAACTACACAGGCAAGGAGATGTTAATGTTTCCCTGCACCTTTTGCAAGTGCCAGAATAATTCTTTCATTGAATCACTGAAGACTCCACCTGATGGTATTAGTCCAGCATTTTGCTTGCAGAAATATATCGCTGTTATTGTTTGTTGTTGTTTGGAGCCTTCGAGTTGATTCCAACTCATTGCAACCCTGTCTACAACAGAATGGAGCACTGCATGGTCCTGCACCATGCAGCCAATGGTTCTTATGCTTGAGCCCCATTATTGCAGACACTGTGTCAGTTCATCTCCTTGAGGTCTTCCTGTTTTTCACTGACCTTTTGTCGTGGATTGAACTGTGTTCCCCCAAAAATGTGTGTAGCCATTTGGTTAAGCTTTGATTCCTAATATTGTATGATGTTCCTCTATGTTGTAAATCCTGTCTCTATGATGTTAATGAGGGAGGACGAGGCAGTTGTGTTAAAAGGCCAGAACTCAGCTTGTAAGATTGCAACTGTGCCTTGAGGCAATCTCTTGGGATACAAAGGAAAAGGAAGCTACCAAAGATTTGGAGGCCTCATTCCATCAAGAAGCAGTGCCAGAAAAAGAGTGCATCCTTCAGAAAGGACTCAGGGTCCCTGCACCTCAGAAGTTCCCAGTTCAGGGAAACACTGATGGCAAGGGCGATCCTCCAGAATCAATGGGGAGAGCCTTCTCCTGGAGCTGATGCCCAGAGTATGGATTTGTAGCTTACTGGACTATGACAGAAAAAAAATTTCTCTTCAAAGTCATTCACTTGTAGTAATTTTGTTACAGCAGCACTAGATGACTAAGACAAACTCTATTTTACCAAACAAGATGTCTTATTTCCAGTGACTGGTCTCTCCTGATGATATATATCCAAAGCACGTGAGACAAAGTTTCATTATCCTTGTTTCTAATGAATGTGCTGCCCGTACTACTTTCAAGACAGATCTGTTCATTCTTCTGGCAATCTATGCATAATATATTCAATATTCTTCACCAACACCATAATTCAAAGGTACGGAATCTTCTTTGGTCTTCCTTATCCACCGTCTAGTTTTTACATGTATGTGAGACAGTTGAAAACACCGTGGTGTGAGCCAGGCTTACCTTAGTTCTTAAAGTAACATCTTTGCTTTTAACACTTTAGAGAGATCTTTTGCAGCATATTTGTCCAATGCAATGCATTGATTTCTTGACTATTGCTTCCATGGGCATTGATTATGGATGCAAGTAAAATGAAATTCTTGGCAACTTCAATATTTTCTCCACTTATCGTGATGTTTCTTATTGGGCTAGTTGTAAAGATTTTTTATTTTGTTTATGTTGAGGCATAACCTGTATCAAAGGCTCTATTCATTGATCTTTATCAGTAAGTGCTTCAAGTCGTCTTTACTTTCAGCAAGTGGGGTTGTATCATTCCCATAATGCAGGTTGCTGCTGAGTCTTTCTCCAATCCTATTGCCTATTCTTCTTTATGTAGTCCAGCTTCTCAGATTATTTGCTCCGCATAAGACTGAATAAATACGGTGAAAGGACATAGCCCTAGGACACGCCTTTTGACTTTAAACCACATGATACCTCGTTGTTCTATTTGAGCAAATTGCCTCTTGGTCTGTTTTCAGCTAGTGGTAAAATCCTCTTGAGCAAAATTAAGTGTTCTGGAATTCCTATTATTTGTAACGTTATCCATAATCTATTATCCACACAGCCAAATTCATTTACATAGTCAATAAAACACAAGTAAACATCTTTCTGGTATTCTATGTTTTCAGCCATGATCTATCCAGTGTGAGTAATGATATCCTTTGTTCCATATCTGGCTTGAATTTCTGGTAGTTCCTTGTTAATGTACTGCTCAAACCACTTTTTAATGCTCTTCAGCAATATTTTACTTGTGTATGATATTGTTTCATAATTCTCACATTCTAGGGGATCACTTTTTTGTTCAAATTTCTGCATCATTTACCAATGCCAGAGATGAAGCAACTGAAGATTTCTAACAGCTTCTACAATCTGAAATTGATACAACATGCAATCAAGATGCATTGATAATTACTAGAGAATGGAATGTGAAAGTTGGAAACAAACAACAGTTGGTGGTTAGAAAATATGGCATTAATGATAGAAGCAACACCAGAGACTGCATGATAAAACTGCACAAAACCACTAGCTTCTTCATTGCAGATACCATTCTCAGCGGCATAAACAGTGACTGTACACATGGATTTTGCCAGATGGAACACACAGGAGTCTAATTAACTACATCTGTGAGAAAAGACACCGCTAAAGCTCATTATCATCAGTCCAAACAAAGTCAGGTGCTGACAGTGGAACAGACCATCGGCTGCTCACATGCATCTTGGGTTGATGCTGTAAATTAGAGCAAGTCCACTAGAGCCGAAGTGTGATCTTGCATATACCCCACTTGAATTTAGAGACCATCTTAAGAATATATTTGACACACTGAATGCTAAAGACCGAAGACCAGATGAGCAGTGGAATGACATCAAGAATATCATACTTGAAGAAAACAAGGGATCATTAAAGATACAGGAAAGACCAAAACGGATGTCAGAAGAATCTCTGAAAGTCACCCTTGAGAAAAGCGTAACTACAGCAAGAGAAAGAAATGGTGGCTTAAAAGAGCTGAACAAAAGATTTCAAAGGGCTGCTGGAAAAGACGCCGTTATCTAGGCAACACAGAAGTGAAGAAAAAACTTGAAAATCCACGCATAACTGAATTTAGAATCTACTTTCAGATATTTGCTGTGTAAGTCTTGCTTATTTTTTTGGTTTTATACCACTAATTATTGTGTGCTTACCACATGATGAAATACCTGGCCAAATTATTTTCAGGCATCTACTTATCAGACTAACACTATGAAAAAGATATTTTATCATCATTTAACAGACACAGAAAGTGAGGACCCGAAGATTGTTTAAACATCTAAAGTCTGACAGAGTCTGGGTATAACCCAAACCAAAAAGCAAATCAAAACTACTACCACTGAGTCAATATTGACCCATAGAACCCTGTAGGACAGAATCGAACTGCCGCTCTAGTGTTCCCAAGGCTGCAAATCTTTATTAAAGCAGAATGCCACATCTTTCTTCCACAGAGGGACAATTAGCTATGAAACGTTTTAACCACCGCACTACTGGGGCTCCTCCAGCCGTAACCCAGGTCTTCTTATTCTAAAACGACTTCTTTACACCATACCAGAGTCTAACCTCATGAATCAGTCAACGTTCACCACATAGTACGTCTTTATATTTGTCCCTTCAGTATCAGCTGATGGCATCTATGAGTTCAGAAGTTTTTTAAAAAAACAGAAAACCACAATCATCTGACTATTCAGTCAAATCAATTAATACACAGCCCGTGTCTAAGTAATCATTATAACTGAAACCAAGAGCAAAATGATAATGAGGAGGGAAAATTCACCCTGAAATTATGGATCCTGTGAGACAGGAGTCTGCTAGTCTTATCACTGAAGATTTCAAAATCCTGTCCCTGAAGAAGTTCACCAATTAGTTTGTCCTTCTTTCTGCAACAGTATAAGCATAAAAAAGTTGTGAAGACATATTGTTTTGTTTTTCAATGATGTATTATCATTTTAAATTAACCCATCTCCCTGGCTACTTGCAGATTCCCCTCTCCCAGAGCTCTTTCCCCATCACACTCTAACACATATATTTTGGAATTTCTTGAGAATAGCAACGTTTTTAAATTTAATAAGTATGAGGAACTCTGGAAATCATCTTGTTTAAAACTCTCATTTTAAATATGTAAGTCTAATACTCAGAAATCATGAGGAGCCTGGTCAAAATGACAAAATTGAAGAATAGCAAAATCTAGATCTGAGTTTTTGGATGTATTCTATGTTTCTTCCAATACTGCTCTTAGAAGATCTATGAGATGTTTGTTCCACAAAGAAGCTTGCAATACAGATGGAAAGAAGAGTTACACGTAGATGAATTGGAGTAGTGATGGCAGGATCACTGCAGGAAACTGTTACCATAGTGACCTGTACTTACATATGCATATCTATGCAAGAAATCTTATTACTAGGACAGTAGAAATTATAAGGAAAGTGAGGTACTATAAAGTATAAATTGTGTCTCTTTGATAAGAATAAAAAGAGAGCATCAGGTCAAGAAAGTCATAAAAGCTCTCTAAACAATAATGAATTAGTGCTTATGCTCCTTGGCTAAGATGGTAGAGGTTCCAACTTCAGAAAAGCCAACGACACGGGACACAACTACTTCCCCCACATCAGTTCCAAGAAACAGGTCCCTTTCACAACTATAAAATAGAAGGTCTTCTCTTTCTCTTAAAACACGATTAAGGAATAAGATTCAGGAATGACAGAACTAGGGTCATGTTTTCTGGCACTGTAAGGAAAAATTTGCAGCCACCCAATTATTGGAACAATTTGATAAGGAACATTGAATGTCTGTATTACAGTAAAAGTATAAAAATATGAGAAGAAATGTCATCCTGGAACAGATCAATCATTGAAGCATTCTAGTAAGCGGTCTTACAAAATGGTACCCTGCAGACCCCTAACTTCTTTTGAGAGCCTGACAGCCCTCAGCCATCAATTAATTCATCTGAACTATTCTTGCATCTGTATTTTCCAACAACAATTTTCTGGGAAAATACTTTCATATGTGTATAATCCCTTTCAAGCGTGAAAAGTGACACTCATTCTGGTAATTAGAGATCAGATAAAGAGATCTGAAGTTACTGTATACTCATCCTTCAAAATGCTTCAGACTTCAATCACTTGCACTCTTGGCTTTTATCATCTGAAGTAGACGCCTCTTTTTTTTGTGCATCATTATATGGAAACTGGTCAATTCCATTTCATCTGCACCCCTATTGAAACATTCAATATCTTTGTTAAAATGTGATAACTTACTGGAACACTACTAAAATCTATTTTAAAATTCCGTTTGAGGCAACAGCCTTGAAAGAATCCCAGGTGATAGCACTCCTCAAAGACCCACATTTACTTTTCACATTCTCTGTTATCTTCAGGGACATTTGTCTTAAGTTAGAGAGGAGTCCGAAGTGAATCCATCTAAAAGTGACTGATGCAAGAGTTTTAAAAAATTTGCTACAAGCCTGTTTACAGTGTAAAACTGGTACACACCTTCTGAAGATCAAAGAGTTTTTCACACTATTATTTCAACCACCATCATAACTTGCTACCAAAGAGAAGGAAGACAATTCTTAAAGTAAATTTCATACATGAAGTTAAAAAGTTCAATGTTTTTTGTTTTTGTTTTTATAGAACGTATTGCTATATTACCTACTGGTGATAGATTCTCATCTAAGGTCTGTTTTTCGCTTTTCTAAAAGATCAGTTTCATTGCAAATATCCTTAAATTCTCTAAAATGTTAAATAGGTCAAAAAGGGACTATATTCTCAAACTTTGATGTTAGTATTATTGATTTGGGGAAAATTTTTCTACTAACTGACTCAGAAGAGAGAGCAAAAGATCAGTTATCTTCATAGAAGACAGAAGATGCACTCAGAAGAGAGAAATATATACTCTTTAAATTATTTTTTGTTACATTATAACAACAAACCTGAGTCTGAAAAGCATTTAAAATTTATTTTTCCACAATAAACATGGAATCAAAGAATTCATTTCCTGCCTTATTGCCATGAATGTTTAATAAATTCTATGAAGAACTTTTTGGACTTGATTTTTAATAATTTTAATATGATTTTAATTTACCAACTTTTCCAAAACAAGGAAAAAATATTCTTTTAGTTATTCATTAACCAATTCAACAGATATTTTAAATACCAACTATGTGGTAACTGTCCTGTAAAGGTAGTTCATTCACAGACATGCTCATCATATCTTTCTTTGTAATATCCAATATTTGGAGAAATAAATCTAAACAATATTAAATAGTTAAATATTCTACCATCTACTGAATTTATATTGATGTACAATTACTTGTAATAAATTATTAATTTAAAGAAGGTATAAAAACTTTATTTGAAGACTAGTTGTAGTTATGCCTCTGTTGCTATAATGTATAGAGATAACAAAGTAGATACCACAGGTACGCACTGCTGTGGAGTCGATTCTGACTCATAGGTACACTATGGGACAGAGTAGAACTATCCTCTTAGGGTTTCTAAGGAGGGGCTCGTGGATTTGAACTGTTGACCTTTTGATTAGTA
Source organism: Heterohyrax brucei (assembly GCA_028571685.1). Taxonomy (NCBI): domain Eukaryota; kingdom Metazoa; phylum Chordata; class Mammalia; order Hyracoidea; family Procaviidae; genus Heterohyrax; species Heterohyrax brucei. The sequence continues at coordinate 49,426,918 of CM053155.1, forward strand.
GCCATAGCTCTTAACCCCTACGCTACCAGGATACCAAAAATAGACAGCATAATACATATGTACATTCACAGATTAGAAACAAAAATCTTAAACAAAATGTAAATTTGTTTATCTCTTAGTGGTATACTTACCGAAACTCTTTATTATTTTCCTTGTATTTTTCAACATTTTCTAGTTTTCAACAAAAATGCTAAAAAAGGACCTCATTTCTGGTAGAGGGTCAGTGAAAAGGAGGAAAGCCCTTAAGAACAATTTACACAACAACCACAACAATGAACTCACACATATTAAAGATCACGGAGATGGCCCAAGACCAGACAAGATTTATTCTGTTACACATAACACTGCCACACATGACAGTCAACTGGATAGCATCTAACAGCAATTTTATATCAGCCACTAGTCTGGAACTTACAATATATGAATGAACAGGACATCATTTTGCATCAAGAGCACTTAAGTTTTAAAGGAATTAAGCATACTAGCAGTTATTCTTTTACTTGGTAAGCTGAGTAAAAGTTTGCATGGAAGGGGAGCTTAAAATTGTGTTTTTGTTGTTGTTAGTGGCCATCTAGTCAGTTACAACTCATGTTTACTCCACATGCACAGAGTAGAAACACTCCACAGGGTTTTGAAGGTTGTGATCTTTTGGAAGCAGATTTCCAGGCCTGTCTCTCAAGGTACCTCTGGATGGGTTCTTAAGGCCAACTTTCAGAAATAGTCAAGCGCTTAACCATTTGCACCAGGAACTCTTTCAAAACTGTCCCAGGAAGAGACTTTTCTGAATACATAGGTAGTACTTGATCACAGTGGATATCTCTCATGCATACAATCACAAGATGTTATTATGAAGGTTACATGTATTTTAAATGGTTCAAAACAGAGAATGAAAGTTTAGATTCCATTACAAAAGTTTGAAAGATGACACTCATTAGCAGCTAAACAAATTTTACACAACAAATGGCTTATGAAAAGTTGATTTGTTATGTTGGAAAACTGAAACCCATTCCAAAAAAAAAAAAAAGAGTGAAAGAAGTTTCCTTAATGCTCTTCACTCCATGCTTAGCTCAGCATAAGGACCCCCACTTGACATACATAGCAGACGAATCTTTTGATCTTTCCAAACTGCCATCTATCAAAATATTGTGACAGTCACTATATATGAGCTCCCAGAGGAAATTTATGAGGATGAATATAAATTTCTTTCTCTGACAAAAGAAATGGAAGAAACTAGGAAAATGTCTGTAATTATTAGTTTATGTGAAAAAGTAAAGAATAGAGACACTTCAAAATCAATCAACAGAAGAGAAAATAGATAAAGATGAACTACTAAGAATCAAATACTTTTCCTCGTCCAAAGATTTTATCAGAGAATTCAAAGACCACCTACAGAATGGGAAAAAAACATTCAGCAACTATAAGTCAGACTGACATCTGATCTCCATAATCTACAAAGTACTACAAAATATCAACAAGAAACAGATAAAAAAGCCAATTAAGTGACAGGCTAAGGAGACCGGCAGACATCTCCCTAAAGAAGAGACCCAGGCAGACAAAAGTCACATGCACCAATGCTCACAATCATTAGCTATTAAAAAAATTCATATCAAAACCACAATGAGATATCATCTCACCCCAACAAGGTTGGCCATGACCCAAAACACACAAAACAACAAATGATGGAGAGGCTGTGGAGAAGTTGGAACTCTGCTACATTGTTGGTGGGATTGAAAAATGGTACAACCTCATTGGAAAGCAATCTGGCGCTTCCTTAAAAAGCTGGGAAGAGGTATATCATTTGACCAAGTAATCCCACTGCTGGGAATATATCTTACAGAAGCAAGGTTTTTCATACTAACAGATACATGCACACGAATGTTTATTGGAGCACAGTCCACAGTAGCAAAAATATGAAATCAACCCAGATGCCCAACAACAGATGAATGGATAAACTATGGTATATATACTCAATGGTGCCCTATGCAATGATAAAGAAAAATGATGGTTTTAGGATGCATCTCATAACTTGGTTTCAACCGGAAGACATTATATTGGGTGACATTTGTCAGTGGCACAAGGACAAATATTGTATGAGACTCCTACTATAAGAATTTAAAAACAAACTCATGTACACAAGAAAAGACTGACGGCTGCAAAACATATCATTAATAATTTCCAATCTTAACCCAATATTGCAAGGACAAAGTAGCAGGGGCAGGGGTCCAGGGACCATGCTCTCAGGGGACATCAAGGCCAGTTGACATAACTAGGCTACTGCTGAGAGAGTCTTCTCCACCTCATATTGGTGAGCAGCATCTGGGGTCTTAAAGGCTAGCAAGCTGCCATGTGAGGTACACCAAAGTGCTCCAACTCAGCAGGAGAAAATCATCACCAAGGACCAAACAACATGGGAGAAAGGGAACCTGGAAGACAGAAAGACCCACGTGAATGGATGACTACATCAACATGAGACCAGAAAAACCAGATGGGGCCCAGCCACCACCAGTGACAGTCGTGAAGGGGCTCACAGAGTTGAGTCTCAGTGTCAACATGCGAATAAAAAGGGGTGCTGCCTCTTGAGAACTCCACTAAAAGACCACAATTGATAGTCCAAAGGCTTTGGGGGTCCCCTGGGGGCATGTACCCTAGACCTGATGGTGCCCCTGTCCATAATTCATTACTGAGGTCAATTCCTTGCACTGGAATAGATTGAACTCGGTGACACAGAGTGACCGTATTGTATGTACACTTTACGGTTCTATGCATCTGTAAGAAGTCGTCCCACTGGCCTCTTACTAGAGGGGAATGGAGAGGGTGGAGAAGAGGGGACAGGAGATTGTTAAGATGATATGACATGTGTAGAACAGAAAGAAGGAGTCTGCTCTCACCAGGCAAGGAAGGCAGAAGGAGCTGCAAATTTAAACTGGATTGTACACTTTCACTCAATCACAAAAAATAAACGAAATATATTTTTTAAAAAAGGATAGAAATGTATTTTTTAAGAGCATTTAAATTCAAAAGTAAAATTCAACTATTCAAGTATTGTCAAAGTTCATGTAAGAAACCATGAACCTGAATCTTTATTGGTTTTCATATAAAAAATATGAAATTTGATATATCTTTCTGGTGTATATTATGGCAAGTCTTTGGGCTTATTCTAAAATCAGATCAAAGGAGGATTTCCAGTTTTGCTCTTCAGTGTTAACTGAGCACTTCTAAACTTTAGGGACATTAAAAAAAAAAAAAAAAAAAAAGATGTGTGTGGGAGAGAACTAGTATGAGCAGATACTTCTTCAAGTGCCAAGATAAAATTAATTTTAAAATTCAGGTAAATTAATACTATAAATTTCTTTAATACAGTTTGTTAAAAACAGTAACACAATTTTGGTAGTCTATGTATTTTTAAAGCTTATATAGGTGAATAGGAATTATAACCTAAAATTCACATATTTGTAATTTACACTATTAAACATTTTAAAATATATATGTTGCAAAGAAGTTTTTTTCAATTTGAAAAAAAAAAGAAATCCATCACAAATATCTCTTTTGTATGAAATGCTAGAGTTTTTGAACAGAGGAATGTTCTGTTTTGTATATTTATCTTATTGAAGAAAAATCTGGAGTCTCTAGAATAATTGGAACAACTCATTCAAGAACACATCACTTCTTGGTTTTGTGGCACGTACCTCTGAAAGTTCTTTTCTGACAGATGCCACATGCCACACCCAATTTAGGGGACTAAAAAGCAAGGAGCCCTGACGATCCTGTAGCCACAGTGCTTGGCAGCTAACCAAAAGGCTGGTGGTTCGAAGCTACCCACTGTTCCACAAGAGGAAGATGTGACAATCTGCTTCCATGAAGATTACAGCCTTAGATAGGCCATGGAGGCAGTTCTGCTGTATTCTAAAGGGTTACTATGAGTCAGAATCAACTTCATGGCAAAGGGTTTGGGTTCTTTCTTTCTCTCTCTCTTGCTTTCTTTCCTTTCTTTCTTCTCCCTTCCTCCATTCCTTCCTTTCTTGAGAAACCCGAGTGCCTGATCCCTTTCACTTGAAGTTCTCTTTGGTGCTTACTCAGTGGAATCTTTCTAAGGAAGGAAAACAGAGTACTGTTGTATTTTTCAGTTTCCTGCCACGTGGGCCATCATATGTTGGAAACAACCTGATAGGACTCAGCAAAGACAAGATCATGGCTTAGCCCCAGCAATAGACTTGAATATGCTGGAAATTTTAAGGCTACTTTAGCCCTGGGCAAAGTTTCATTCTGTTGCACAAAAGGTTCCCGTGAATCAATAGACTGTCTGAAATGAATAACAACAACAATTATGGTATATTCCAACTTATAAACCTATGTTATTTTTAAAACGGGCTCTGTATAAGTAGGTATAGTTCTGATTTGGTCGGAGGAAGAAACAAACTCACAACTCAGTGTTTAAATTCTGGATGCCCAACACTAATATTCAGCTCTGATCGTCATCATCTTTGAGAGTAAAGGAGAAAATTGTATTTACAGAGAGGATAGAGGTAAATTTATAAAAGTAAGCCATCATACCATGACCATCAACACATGAAGACACTGCTAAATACGTACCTTGGTAAGCCGGTAATCTGTGTTGAAATGGGCTCTCAACTTTAAATTTAGTAAAAAAAAAAAAAAAAAATTAAAAAGAGATCTTACAATTACCTCTCCAATTTGTCTTTTGTCCCTTTCTTATTTAAAATGTGTGCTTGGTAACATCCGATTGCTCAGAGCTTAAATACACTTTGATTTTTTAAGTTTTTTTATTGTGATTAAGTGAAAGTTTACATTCCAAGTTAATATTTCATATAAAAGCCCAAGTACGTGGCTCTCTGTAACTCTGTCTGCTCTCTACACCCTGTGACAGCACACTCTCTTTGTCACTCTTTACTTCCAGTATCCACTCAATCAACACTTGTTCCCTCCTCTACACCTCCTCCTCTCCCTTTGAAAAAGAAACCAGTATGACAGCTTCATATATACATTAACCCATAAAGTATACACACCACATGCACCACTCTGTATCCCCAAGTCCAGTCAATTCTTTGTCTCACGTGTTGGCTTCAGTACTGGTTTCAACTCTGGGCTAGCAGCAAGTTCAGGGCCATGTTCTCAGGGGACCCTGTAGGTTGTCAAACCATCAAGTCTGGTCTTTATTTAATAGAGTTCTAGTGCTGAGAGTCACCATGAACCAGATCCGACTCGATGGCACTTGGCTAGAGCTGGACACCCCCTTTTCTCCTGCTTCATCAGGGACTATACATTGTGTCTTTGGTGACGGCCATCTGGTTCTTCTGGTCTCATGCTGATGAAAATTTACCTTGATTTCCTTATTCATGCCTTTCTCTTTTGTAACTAACTTTCCCTCCCCCTTTCCCATCTCCTTTCCCTTTCCTCCTACAGCTTTTGTGTTAACTTGTCCTTGAAGATTCAGCTCAGATAACAGGCCATCTGGAAGTCTTCTCTCACTTTTTCACTGTTCCCAGTCTCCCTTCAGTACAGATACTTTTTCAAAAGCTCCTATATTCTCCTATGGAAGCCCCGGTGGTGTAGTGGTTAAAACCTATGTCGGCTAACCAAAAGTTCAGTAGTTCGAATCCACCAGGTGCTCCTTGGAGACCATATGAGGAAGTTCTACTCTGTTCTATGGAGTCACTATGAGTCAGAAACAACTCAACAGCAATGGCTTTTTTGATTGCAATCTCCCATGGAGCCCTGAGCAAGTAAGTGATTGACGTACTAAACTGCTATCTGAAAGGCTGGAGATTTCAGTCCACCTATAGGACTGTTAGAAACCCTGGTGGTGTAATGGCTAAGTGCTAGGTCTACTAACCAAAAGCTTGGCAGTTCAAATTCGCCAAGTACTCCTTGGGAACTCCATAGGGCAGTTTTATTCTGTCCTATAGAGTCTCTATAAATCAGAATCAACTCGTCGGGAGTGTTGTTTGTTTGCTAGAGCACCTCAGAAGAAGACTTTGTGATCTGTTTGTTAACAAATCCAAATCAATCATTAAAAATCCTACGGAGTAGGGTTCTGCTCAGACACACAAGAGGTCTCCATGAGTCAGAGTCCACTTCACAGCAAGCTGTTGTGTTTGCCCATTTGTTTTTAATAATTGCCTACACTTACCTTTATTATTATGTTTCCTTAAGTTTTATAATTATGCATGAGTCGCTTCACTAGCCTTGAGCTCCTTGAATGTGCAGACTCTTTCATCTTTACGACTCTGGTGCCGAACACAATATCTGACACATAGTAGGTTATCAGTACATAATTGTTGAATGATATCTTGGAGTGTCAATAAATTGGTTTCTAAATGGACTAGATATAGTGCTAGAGATAGAGGCTACTTTGGGGGAAGAGAGTTGGACAAATACCATGAAAACTCTATGCTTTAAGAGACAATGTTCTTAAGTGGCTCCTTTCCCGTAAAGTTAGTGTAACCAGTTTATTTTGTGGCATTGCCAAGCCAGCCAAGTGTCATGGAGTCAGATACCACTCGTGGCATTAGGCATTCATAAAACATCAGTGAAACAGTGAAAATGTAAATGTGTTGCCCAAGGGGCATAATGTATCAATTCGTTAGCATCTTCTCTCAAACAGCAGAGAGCTTCGATTTAAAGAAACGAGACTCCAAATAACTAGTTTAGATGAAATAGTTTACTCAAGCATAAGACATAGCCTAAAGAGAAAAGAAAAGAAAAAAAAAAAAATGTGGTATGTACACAGTGAAAGCCAGACACAAAAAAGTTGAAGCCTGGAGGACAAGGAAAATGCCATTTGTTTCAAAATACTACCTAATCAAGACTCCAGAAAAAGCAACACAAGTTTTGAAGGCATGAACAGGCAGTGAGAACTTCTATCCTAGAAGGACAAAGAAGGTTTAGGAAACCTTTTAAAATAACAAAATAAAAAAGATAAAATAGTGATCTCCCTACATATCAGTGTGACAAATCAAAGCTTTTGATTTTTACCCTCTCCTGTCCTGCCTCCCTTTCGTTACCTGGCTGCAGTCACGTGTTGCAGGAAGACTCTCAGTCACTGTCGCTGAGTGCTGTATGTTCTCCCACACCTGCTGGAGGCCTCTTACTCGTGCTGGCATTTTAGGCGTGTTATGAAATAACGCTAAGCATGTCAGCCTTGGGTTTCTGGGCTTCCTGCCAGCTACTCACTTCTCATTCTTTTCCTGTGGCAGCACAGAGGATGTGTTTGTTACCCCAACCTTGTTACTTTTCACATGCTTCCATTGTCTTCTTCCGTCTTAGAATATAGTCTCAGACCAAAATGCAAGACAGATACAAAAAATTGACAACAGGTGCATTGTTTCTCCTACAATTAAAAATTAGATTCCAATTTTTTTGAGTTATAACTGCCCTTTAATACTAATTTTCACAGATTTTGTGGTAAAAATTAAAATCATTTTTATATATACATAGTGTGTATATGTGTGTGTGTGTGTATAGATAGAAAGATAGATAGATGCACGTAACCTGTTGTCACTGAGTCAATTCTAGCTATTAGCAACCCTATAGGGTAGAGCAAAACTGCTAAGTAGGGTTTCCAGGGAGCAGCTGGTGGATTTGAACTGGCAATCATTTGGTTAGCAGCTGTAGCTCTTAACCATTGAGCCACCAGGGGATATATGTATGTATAGGCTTACATAAATGCATACATACCAAGGCTAACAGCCCACAATCTCATGTAGGAATTTCTCAAAATGTGGCCTCAGCAAATATAAAAGTGTTTTCTTTCGCTGCTTCGCATTACCTTTCAACACTCCTTTCTTTGTGGAGTCATTGCTTGCATTTTGAAAGCCAATATCTTAATGTTAAAATACAAGCTAATTTTTTTTGGCCACCTCTAAGGTAACAACAGAGTGAAATCCAGACATCAATACAACAAGTAGAAATCCTGGCTCTCTCACTTATTAGTTAGCAAAACTTACTAACTTGGGAAATAAATGGGATCATTTAATTTTTAAGTCTTTGTTTCCTGGAGTGAAAACTGGGAATAATCTTAGAAACCATTCTATAGTTGTCAGGGTTACTCTTTAGTATAATGTTGTAAGGGAGTTAGTTCCACATGTGACACACAGTAACCCTACAAAATATGTGAGCTTTCACTACTCATGTAACTAGTAGTTATATAAACATCCATATCCCATTCTCAGCTCAGAGCAATGACCTAATGGAAGAAAATTAGAACTTGTCAGTGTATTAAGACTGCTGTTGCCTCTAAAGACTGATTTTAAACACCGATCAGTATAGAAAAACTAGCCTGATTAACAGCATGAACTCTAGAACTGAACAGCCTGAGTTCAGGTTCAAGTTTCACCACTTACCAACTCTGTAAACTTCGAAAGATACCTTAAATGCCCTGTACCTTCATTTTCTCATCTTTGCAATGAGGATGATAATAGTATATCTATATCACAGAGGGAGCCCTGGTTGCCCAGTGGTTAAGAACTCAGCTGCTAACCAAAAGGTTGGCAAATAAACTCAAACAGCTGCTCTTTGGCAATCCTGTGGGGCAATTCTACTGTGTCCTGTTGTATCATCATGAGTTGGAATTGCCTAAATGTTAACTGTTTTGGTTTAGTTTTATCCCACAATATAAGAGTTCAAATACACCAATATTTTCAAACATCTCTTTTAAGAAGTTTGACTCTTTCATTAAAATGTTGTTTTTTCAGGAAGACAGTAATAGATTCCCAAAGGAAGGAGGGTTGGAAGGTAATGCAGATAATAAATATCATGTAAGTAACTTGTTAAATAAATTACAACACTATACAACTCAGTATTTGAAAATATCTCAACAGAGATAACAGGGTTAGAAGATGAGCACATGTGTTATGAAAGAAAAAACTATATAGATAAGAATATATTATTTAAATTAATTCTTTAAAATTAATTGTTTATTACAAATACATTACTAATACATGAATATTATCACTTGCCACGAAGTCAATTCTGACTCCTAGAAACCCCATAGTATGAAGCCAGGCCAAGCCAAGTGGTCGAAGAGAGGTATATAATTAAAAAGGTATCAAAGGCTTTTATCTTATCCAGCATGAGTTTTGAAAACTAACACAGGAGAGCCAAACTGCTTGCCACTTTCTAGTTGTGTGACCTTGAGTAAATTACTAAAACATCTTTTTTCAGCTATTTGGTTGAAAAAGAAGAATCAAAACTCCTGATACAGGGAAATATTGTGAGGATTAGGTATATTAATTTACGCATAGTGTTTAGAGGAAGACCCGGTATATGGTAAATATTCCACAAATGCTATTAAAGAGTACATTTTTATTTAGAGTCAGGGAATTGTATACAACTCACTGTAACTTCAAATTTCAGTACAATTAATTAGCCTCTGTCAACCCCCAACATGATGTAATTGCTATAAACTTACTGTCTTGTTCTCTTACCAGAGAAAAACATAGCAGTCCAAAAAGGTAAGCTAAAATTTGCAGAGTGAAGAAATCTGGAAAAGTTTTACTGCAAAAAGAAAAATGTATATTGTAAAAAAAAAAAAAAAAAAAAAAAATTATAGCCTTGTTATATAACTTGCAGCCGAAAAGTTAGAGTTTCTGCATTAAATTAGCAATAGCTAGAACTGGAAGAAAAAGAAAGTAATTACTTTTAATTATTTCAGAAACAAGTAGTGTGTGTTGACAATATTTTGATCCAACTTAATTGCTCGAGAATTCTTCAGTATAGGAAGGAGTTTCAAAAAGGCCCTTACCAAACCCTGATGTGTTATATCTTACAAAGAAAAACAATGCATGTATGTAACATTCATCTTAAAACTTTATATCCCACTGTTTCTTTTCAAACCTTTTCCAGTTAATAGTTCAGAAGTTTAAGATAGCTAGAAACACAAATTTCCTGATAGTCTACATTACAGAAAACTATTGGTGTAGTGGTTAATTGCTACAGCTTCTAACTAGGAGGTCAGCAGTTCAAATCTGCCAGGCACTACTTGGAAACTGCACCATAGTGCAGTTCTACTCTGTGTATAGAGTTGTCATGAGTCACAGCCAACTTGACAGCAGTGGGGTTTGGTAGACTGCATTACAATGTTTTATGGTTCTATTACGTTTAATTCATTAACAGCTATTAGTAGGTTGATAGTGTTAACCTACTGTTACTCTAATGTGTGGGAGGTGCAAAATAAATGGTCACTGAGCATGGCAGAAGGAATAGTGTGGCATAAACTTCCCAGGGAAGGTAACACCTAAGTTTAAAAAAAAAAAAATTCACTGCCACTGAGTTGATTCTGACTCAGAGCAACCCTACAGGACAGAGTAGAACTGCCTCATATAGTTTCCAAGGGATGCGTGGTAGAGTCGAACTGACAATCTTTTGGTTAGCAGCTGTAGCTCTTAACCACTAATGACACCTGGGTTTCCTAACACCTAGGTTGATTTCTGATAAATAATGAACAAATTTGAGACAATATATGGAAAAAGAAATTGAGCTGTTTCTGAGAAAGCCAGTTGGAAGAGCAAATCGCTCCATATTGTTACAGGACAGGGCAAAGAAAGTTGGCTGGTATAACTTGGGAGATCCAGGTCACCACAGCACCACATTCCTGCTTAAGAATAAAAACTTCTCTAGGAATCGGAGAGTCACTGACAGATGAGAGAGTCTGAAGGTTTGATATTTATGTTGTAGAGATCGTTTTAGTTTCAAGAGTAAAAGATGCAGATAGGAGGAAAACAATAGAAACAGGTAAATATTTCTGATAACAATACATCTTGTAGAAGATGGGCATCTTAATTTTTAAAAAGCAGCATTAAAGATAGAAGGTGATTGAGAGAGTTTGTAGAAGCAAGACTTAAAAGTTATTTAGATGTGCTGGGTTAAGGGAGAAGGAGGGTGGTAGTACCCACCTGTCCAGTAGTGGGGCTGGCTTCACAGGTGGTAGGCAGTCCTGAAACACCCATTGGAAAAATTTGGTTCTGTTTTGTAAAAAAGAGACAGTAAAAGCCAAGTTGACTGGATGAAATGCTTTAAATTAAGAGATATTTATGTATACAGAGCCACACTGGAGTGCACCATAAAGCTATTGCTGAGCTCTGACAATTCTCATTGCCATCAGTGGATTCGACTCATAGTTGTCTATAGGACAGAGGAGAGCTAACCGTTCCATAGAGCTTCCAGAGGGCAGCAGATAGATTAAAAGGACTGTGATAGAATGTCCCAGGTAGAAGGGAGGAGAAAGTGAAATATGGAAACTGCTAGGAAATGGAAGGGAAGGGAAAGTGAAGTCTGGAAACCTCTAGGAATCTATCTTTTTAATTGATGGTTGAGTTTCCACTTACAGGCAACTATCAATGCCAGGGGAGAGAGAAGAGACACAAGTCAGGTTAATATCACTATTTTGGTAACTAAGGGAAGGAGTTAGTGTCCAGTCAGCCACTCTTGCTCAATCCCAGAGTTCTTGGAGAACAGAAGCGTTTTCTCAGAATGTGCGCTTGGGAGACCAGAGGAAGCTGTCTACTGTTTTTCTTTCTTTTTTTTTAATGAGAAATTGACTTCAGATCATGAATATTTGGTGTCTTAGGAGCCTGTTTAACAGTCTAGTGGAGATATTCACCAAGTAGTTGGCTACCTGAGTTTGGAATTCCAAAGGGATACCAGGACTATCAAGATTGCTGTGTGTGGATAATCTCTTTCATTGAGACAGAATAGAAAATGAAGAGAAAACAAAATGATTAAAATGATGGCCACAAAAATAGGTTCCAGCAAAAGAGGGTAAGGCACAGTAGATAAAGAGGAAGAAAGAGATCCAGGTTAAGTAAACATGTTGCCACAGAACCCAAGAGAAGAAATAATTCTACGAAGAAGTGAGTAGTCAATAACAGCAATACTGCAGAAATTTCGACTAAGGACTGCATGTTCATCAGATATGACAGCATATAGATTATTTGTGATCATAGCAAGAGCCACTGGAGTGGAATGGTGATGGTTCAGTAATTAGACGAGTGACTAGGTGGTGAAGAAATTAAATGGAACCAGTAAATAGCCACTAATCAGTCAAGAAATTTCAGTAACAGAGAAAATGATATATTGATAACTATAGGAGATTATTGTCTAGAGGAATATTTAGGAAGGATAAACCAAACTAAGCCTGTTGCTGAGAAGTTGGTTTTGACTCATAGTGACTGTTTAATACAGAGTGAAACTGCCACAGATAGTTTCTGAGCGGACCCTAGAAGATTTGAATTGTTGACCTTTTGGTTAGCTCCCATAGCACGTAACTACTACACCACCAGGGTTTCCTTGGAAAGGATAGGAGGGCTAAACCTTATTATTATAATTGATGATATAGCCCAGTAGACGGAAAGAGATAAAAGATGCTAGACTACGTTGGGGTAATTACAGATCAATAACTTGTTACAGAAGGAAAAGAATAGACGAAGAATGAGGATGCAACTGTTGAAATTAAACAGGAGAAATTATACCTCATCAGCTGAACCTGGAGTAGAGATGATAAGGCTGGATTGGATGTAAGGATGGATGTAATGATGGAGCAGATGGCTGAGAGAATTCCAGTTGGTGTTCTCCATTTCTCAGCAAAGTAGGAGATCTGAGAAATAAACCAATCTGATGAGAAAGGGTAAGGTGAGACAAGTGGACTCAGGTCTGTGAAACAGGGGAAGCCAAGATTCGGAAGACTTAATGAGGGCATGAAAAATGGAGCTAATCAAGCCAAGTGCTTTCCAATATAAAAAGCATTTTTAGAAAGAGAAACACAGCATGCTGCTAAAGAAGGCGTTGACCCTGCCCCAAGCAACATTTCTAAGGGGTACTGTTGTGTTTCTAAGCTATCATTGTTTTCTTCTACTTAAAAGGATGAATCTGCTATGTAGCTGTATTTTCCCCTCTTTTTTACCAGTGATGTTTTCTAGTTCATCTGCTTTTTAAATTCCTTTGTGCAGAATTTACTATAAAGATTTCTTGGCAGATTGTTTCCCTCTGTGTATAGAATATGAAAAAGAGGCATTGAATTTTTCTTTCCAACTTTTTTGAACTTTGATTATTACAGCAGTGCTGGGTTTGTTCATTTCTCTGCTCCATTTCACAGCGCATTAACTTTAAAATAACATCTAAGTCCCTGTCTAGCTGTTTTCACATTTTATTTTCTTCTATTGCCAGCCAATGAATTGTTCAACTTTCCAGTCTCTCTTTTGGGATTCTACCTTCATTGACAATAAGAGTTATTAAGATCTGTGTAGTTGATTTTTATCCTCGCTTAGATCTGTTTCTATCCCTTGGGTAACTTTTCTGTGCACAACTCCAATTACTTCATTTCTGTACTGTCCTTTCTTTGTTCCAGAATTTAATTTTACTCATTCTTATTTTCATATAATGGATGTATGTACTGATCTTTATTTTCTAGTCATGGTTACTTACTTACTTTTTCTTAGGTTTTTATAGCTTGATATTGAAATCTATTTTCGAGTTTTAAATACATATTACATTTTTGTAGACATTTTCTTTCTCTTTGTTCCCCCATCTTGAAAATTTCTGTAATAGCTGTCCTTTGAATAATGTCCTTATTCATATATTAAACTGCATTCTATAAATATATTTAAGATTCTGTGCTCTCATTTTTATAAAAATATTATAAATAGATGTTTTTACTCTCTCCTTTAAGTACAGTTATTTTTTACATGATGAAAAAATTAGATTTGGATATTCTTAAAGTCTTTCTTCATTTTAAAAAGTTCTGTATGTTTTAAAATATATTTGTAAACTTCACCTTGATATTTAAATTAACTCTTATTTCTGAGGTACGCCTATGAAAGGAAGTTAGCGATTTCTAACCAAATTTGACTCGAAGAGTAACCCTGGTGGCATAGTGGTTAAGTGCTATGTCTGCTAACCCAGTGGTCAGCAGTTCAAATGCACCAGGCACTCCTTGGAAACTCTATGGAGCAGTTCTACTCTGTCCTATAGGGTAGTTATGAGTTGGAATTGATTCAGCAACAGTGAGTTTGATCTTTAGTTGACTTGAAGATGCCTCAAGGCTTCACTTGAGTGCAAATAGCACCCCCTCTGACTTGCCTGGGAGCCTCTGTCCCCATAACTAACATGAAATTCTAATTATGACTCTAATTCTTTGAATAGTGACATTTAATTTTGTCTCTCTGAGGCTCCAGAAGCTGTGTAAGGTCCTGGGCCAGGAATGAAAAGTCCCAGATTTCCATGCCTGCCAAGCAAAAATCAAGCCATGAGGGGAGGCAGGCAGGAGATATTAAAGTGAAAGAGCTGCCAGAAGAGGCCAAGTGGGACTATTTTAAAAGCAAAACTAGAACAGCCTGTTCCTAAGTCAAAGATAATAATCTTTATTATGAAGTTAAATTTAATGTTCGTTTAGCTATCACCTTATCTATTCAGCAGAACTGTGAGGCTTAAAAATGGAACGTCCCTTTCTGGAGGTTAAATCATTGTCCACTGGGAACAAAAGACACACATATTCAGCCTTTCTACATGCACAACACTTGAGCGTATCAGTGAAGAGTCCTTTTAAGTGTACTCTATAGATTGTCACCAGAACTGTTAACCTCATTTTAATAACAGGGGTGCTGCTTCAATGAGGATGCCCAGTGGAGTAATGGTTAAGCACTAACCTGCTCCCTGAAAGGCATTTTGAGCCCACCCAGCACCCTGTGGAAAGGAAGACCTGGAGATCTGCTCCCATCGAGGTAACAGGCTAGAAAACCTTGCGGGGCAGCTCTGCTCTGTCCCATGTTGTCGCTGTGAGTCAGAACCACCATCATGGCCCCCAACACAAGCGGCAACTACTTCGGGGTGAGAACAAACCAGGACATTGCATTTTCCTTATCCAAAAACAAATAATCAAGAGAGAGAGTATGGAGGAAAAAACGGACTCCTCAGTGAACTTAGGGCCGAAAAGATAAACGTCTCCGATAACTTCAAGCTGCTGTACAAGAGAAACGTTTCTACCTAAACTTAGGTAAGAAATTCTGGACAATAAATAAGGCAGTACCTGAAAGGAGGCCATAAACTGCAACCGAGCTACAAAAAGAGCTATCCTTGAAAACATCATTTAAAAACAAAAAAATCACTGGAGGAGCGTGGGTCATGTTAGAGAAAAAACAATCTTTTTGATCTGACTGTATAATCAAAGATTTGAATAATTAAAATTAATATTTATCATACAGTATACAATATTTGTCCATTTGTGCCTGACATTTTACTCAGCATAGCTTTCAAGGCTCAGCCATGTCAGAGCATGTATCAAGACTTAATTTCTCTTTATGGTTGAGTAACATTCCTTTTCATGCATGCAGTGCATTTTCCTTATGCTTCTTCTGTTGATAGGTAGATACTTGGGTTACATGACTCCACTTTCATAAAATATCCAGAATAGGCAAATACACTAAGCCCATTGCTGTCAAGCCAATGCTATCTTGTAGCGACCCTATAACATAACCAAAATACTAACACCAAACCTACTGCTATTGAAGCAATTCTGACTCACAGTGACCCTATTGGACAGAGTAGAAGTGCCCCCATAGAACCTCTAGGGAGTGCCTGGTGGATTCTAACTGCCGACCTTTTAGCTAGCGCCTTAGTTTTTAACCACTACACCATCACAGAGGGCTTCTTTTAGTGATTCATAGGAGAGGTGGGAAGAGTAAATGTAAATGCATCACTTAAAAGGTACTGAGTATTTGTTAAGGGTGATGAAAAAATTGGAAGTGAATTGTGGTGGTAGCTGCAAAACATGGGAAATATAAATAATGTGAATGAATTTTACACACAAGAATGATTAAAATGGCAAATGTTTATATATATTTCACCAGCAAAATATATAGATAGATAGACAGATAATGAATTAAGACATAAGCCCTGAAACATTTGTTATCCAGATCTTACCTCTAAGCATAGAAAACATTAATTAGTGTCTGAAGTAGTAACAACACTAGGTAATAATCGCTAAGTACATAGTTGACCATACCTTGGAAACTCTGTGGGGCAGTTCTACTCTGCCCTATAGGATCACTATGAGTTGGAACTGACTCAGTGACAATGTGTTTGGGTAAGTTCAGGAAGACAGTGACGATCTTGGAGATGACACTTGTGTCCTCTTAGGTCTCTCATGGTGAACATTAGAGACCTACAGCATGACTCTCAGCTCTCATCCACTCTAAAGAATACATTCACCAAATAACCTACAGTGTTTTAAATGTTTTCCTTCTTTTTTATGTCTCCGTTTCCTTCTTTCAAACCCCGAGTACAAACCCTTGCATTTGTGCAGTTCAAGTTTCCACAAGACATTCATTGTGCTGGACCTCAGTGTGTCTTTACAGCTGTGAGTTCTAAAATCAGACGTTTTGGACATAGCATTAGTTGTGGAGGCTCCTCCTGCAGATGACACACTGCTGGCTCAGAACACACCAACTCCCTTGTCTGTGAAATGCCCTGCTGAACAACCAGGTTGTGTTGCATACCATGACGATACCGAACCTTTTGAGGTTTCCATACAGTGTGATTTCACTCTGCCTCCTCGCACCTCTCTCACTTCAGCTTGTCAAGCAGCAGCTGCTGACAAATCCTGCTGTCATCCTAGAGAATTCAGTGTTGGCAGTGACTAACTAGCAGGCCAGCTGTGAGCCAAACATGCTCTTCAGACCGCCTATCTAGGCAGTCACAGGGAAAACTAATATAGGTTTCGTATTTTGTCTG
The DNA here is from genome assembly GCA_028571685.1 of Heterohyrax brucei. Taxonomy (NCBI): domain Eukaryota; kingdom Metazoa; phylum Chordata; class Mammalia; order Hyracoidea; family Procaviidae; genus Heterohyrax; species Heterohyrax brucei. The sequence goes on from CM053155.1 coordinate 49,443,658, forward strand.
CTTTTCAGAAGGATCCTAACATGAGCCCCTGCAGGTCATGCCACTGTACACTTAAAATAATGCATCATGCTCCCATCATGTCCACCCAGAATACACGGAGAATGAATTTAAGCAGCACTGTGCCCTAGAAGATGGAAACGCCAGGCCTTCAAATTGGCAGTGTGAATAAAGCAGAGACCATAGGCAAAGTCATTTTGTACTTCAGTTTCACTTTACCATTTCTTTAAATGGCTCTGCTCCCCAGATATTCCAGTATTAGGATAGATCCTATTATAGTCAGCAGCAACCCACTTAGACTGTCACTTGCAGACAAGCTAATATCATTCTCAACCAGGACTGAAACAGTTGCTGATTCCAGAGAATGAAATTTCCTACAACATAAGGACTGATTGATTTTGGTCTTCATGGATTTCTGGGCTGGCATGTGTTCCCCTAACTCAGAAAGATTTCTTATGACATCTATTTTGGTCTTTTTTCTTGTATTTTTAATATTTTGTTTGCTTTCCTCATTTATGTTGTCACACAATTCTTTTGGTCTTCTGTCATTAGTGTTCAATGGCTCCAACGTTTTCTTACTATGGTCTCTACTTTCAGGTGGGATATACTCAAGGTTGAACTTTGGCCGTCTCGTGGACTTGAACTTGCATATGAACAATGCATGGTCTGTCCTGAAGTCAGCCTCCACCCTTGTTTTGACTGAAAATATTGGGCTTCTATATTCTCTATTTCAACAGATCCAGTTGATTTGATACCTGTTTACTCCATCTGGTGAGGTCTAAATGTGTAGTTGTTAATGACATTGAAAACAGACATTTCCAAAGAATAAGTCATTTCATACCTAAGGAAAAAGAGCAAAATAGATGTCAGAAGGGACTCTGAAATTAGCTCTTGAATGCCAAAGCCAAAGCCACGTGCCGTCGAGTCGGATCTGACTCATGGTGACCCTACAGAGTAGCTAAACAGAATGGAAGATATGATGAACAGAAGACTTCAAGGGATAGGTTCAAGAAGACAAGTGAAATGTGCAAAGAATTGGAATTAGAAATCCACAAGGGAAGAACATGCTTAGCATTTGTCAATCTGAAAGAACCAAAATAAAATTAGTCTCAAGTTACAACACTGATAGATTTTAAGGACAAAATAATGGAACAACACAGAAAGTATAGAAAGAGGATGGAAGGAATCCAAAGTTGCTGTACTAAAAAGAATTGGCTGATGTTCAAACATTTCAGGAGGTAGCATGTTACCAAGAACCAATGATACTGAAGAAAGAAGCCTAAGCTACTTAGGTTTAGGTGAAGACATTGGTGAAAAAATTTGAAAAATGCCAACTGAAATATTTCAACAAACAGAAGCAAAACTGAAAGTTCTCCCTTTCTGTGCCAAGAATGTGGAAAGATACCTACCAGGCCAAGCGTCATGAACTGGGTTATGTTCCCTGAAAATATTTGTCAACTTAGGTAGGTCGTGATTCCCAGTATTGTATGATTATCTACCATTTTGTCATCCTACATGAGTTCCCTATGTGTTGTAAATGCTGTCACTATGATGTTCGTTTTGCCAACATGTCTGTAAGATTGTCTACTGTCGGGGGTTGCATGTTGCTGTGACACTGAAAGCTATGGCAGCAGTATTTAGATACCAGCAAGGCCACCCATGGAAAACGAAATCCTCAGAACTGGATCAATAAGCAGCATAATGATAAATAGGGAAAAGACAAGTTGTCAAGGATTTCACTTTACATGGATCTACAATCAATGTCCACAGAAACAGTGGTCAAGAAATCAAAAGATGCATTGCATTGAGGAAATATGCTGCAAAAGGCCTCTTTAAAGTGTTGAAAAGCAAAGATGTCTCTTTGATGAGTAAGATGTGCCATATGCATAGACAGTGAATAAGGAAGAATTCTGGTGTTTGCAAAGAATATTGAACATATCACGGACTGCCAAAAGAACCAGCAAATTGGTCTCAGAAGTACAATCAAAATGCTCCTTAGAAGCAAAAATGGTGAGACTACATCTTAACACACTTTGGAAGTATTGTCCTAAGAGATCAGTCCCTAAAACGACATTAAGATTGGTAAAGTAAAAGGTCAGCAGAAAAGAGGAAGACTCTCAATGAGGTGGATTGACAGTGACTGCAAAAACAGACTCAAGCAAGACAATTGGGCACATGATGCAGAACTAGACAGTGTTTAGTTCTATAGTAAGTAGGGTTGCTGTGAGTCTGAACTGACTCTACAGCACCTAACTACAACAATAGCAGCATGATGATAATGAGATGGAGTAGCGGCAGTGGTATGAAGATCTGAAGATTAAATAGTAATATGAACCAATCTCTTTCAAGATATATAAAAGAGAGAGGCAAGCAGAGAAACAAGAAGACAGGTACTACCAGGAAAGTTGCATCAAAACCAGAGACTGTCCTTTGGACTAGAGATCCCTGCACTGAGAAACTCCTCAACCAGGAAGGATTAAGGACAAGGACCTTCCTCCATAGCCAACCGAACAAGAAAATCATCCCCTGGAGGCAATGCCCTGATATCAAACTTTTAGCCTACTCGACTGTGAGAGAATAAATTTCTTTTTCTTAAAAACTTCTGCCTGTGGTGTTTTTGTTACAGCAACACCAGATGACAAGGACCGAACCTTCTTGAAGAGATCCATATTCGCTCCCTTTCCAGAGGAAGGCAATCTAATGAAATGCAGAAATTGTTGAACAATGTCATTAATATCACAAGCAAGCAAAATTATGCTGAAGGTAATTATAAAATGATTGCAGCAGTACATCAACAGGAAACTGTCAAAAATTCAGTACAGTCTCAGAAGAGGATGTAGAATGAAGGATATCATTGTTGCTATCAGCTGGATCTTGGCTGAAAGCAAAAAATATCATAAAGATGTCTGTCTGTGTTTCACAGACAATGTAAAGGCATTCAACTGTGTGGATTATAACAATTTATGGATAACATTTCAAACAGTGATAATTCCAAAACTCTTATCTGTGCTCATGTAGAACCTGTACATAGACCAAGAAGCAGCCTTCAAAGAGAACAAGGGAATACTAATGACTTAAAATCAGGAAAGCTACGAGCTATGGTCATATCCTTTCATCATAGTTATTCCATCTACACACTGAGCAAATGATCTAAGAAGGTGGAGTACATAAAGATGAATGCAGCAATAGTATCAGAGGAAACTTCGCTAATGACCTGTGATACCCACGTGGCATAACCTTGCTTGTTGAAAGTGAAGAGGACTTGAAGTACTTACTAATGGAGATCACAAGCTACCATCTTCAGTATAGATTAGCTTAACATAAAGACAACAAGAATCCTCATAACTGAATCAATAGGTAGCATCATGAAAGATGCATAAAGTATTGAATTTTCAAAAATTTTGTTTTACTTGGATCCTCAGTCAGTGGTCATGGAAGCAGGAATCAAGTCATCAGATGATTCAAATCTGCTACAAAAGACAGCAAAGATGTCATAGTGAGGGCTAAGTATACTGGACCTAACCCATGATATTTTCAAAGGCCTCAATGAGTCCAAGAGTTGGAAAATACATAAGGACTAAAGAAGAACTGTGTTAGTCAGCTAGTGCTACTCTAACAGAAATACAACAAAGCAGATGGCTTTAAAAAAGGAAAGTTTGCTCTTACACAGTCCAGTGGGTTACAAGTCCAGTTTAGGATGTCCACCCCAGGGGAAGGCTTACACCTTGTTGGCTCTGGAAGAAAGTCTGGTTTTGCATCAGTCTTTGTCCAGAAAGCATCTTGCTGCAGGAACCTCAGGTTTGAAGGATGCACTCTTCTCCCAGTGCTGCTTTCTTGATGGTGTGAAGTTCCCAATTCTTTACTTCCTTCCTTTTCCTTTTATCTCTTGTAGGATGAAGGATTAAGGGTGGTGCAAGCCATACTCCAGGGAAACTCCTTTTACAGTGGAGCAGGGAGATGATCCTATAAACAGATTTATAGTCACACACTAGTCCTTTAACATATGACACAGGAAAATTGCAAAATGGATGACAATCACAAAATATTAGGACTCATGGCCCAGGCATAGGGCTACACGTATTTTGGACGGGATACAATTCAGTCCATGACAGAATTGATGCCTTTGAATTATTGTGCTAATAAAGAATATTGAACATTCTCATCTACTACCAGAAGAACAAGCAAATCTGTCTTGGGAGTACAGCCAGAACACTCCTAGATAACAAGGGCAGTAAGACTTTACACACTGCAGTCATTTTATCAAGAGGGACCAGTCCCTGGAGGACAATCATGCTTGGTAAAGTAGAGTGTTAGTGAAAAAGTGGAAAATTTCAATGGAATGGATAGACACAGTGTCTGCAGCAATGGGCTCAAACTTGGCAATGATCAGGAGGATGGTGTACAAGCTGGGCAGTGTTCCATTCTGTTGTACCCAGGGTTGCTGTGAGTTGGAAACAACTCAGTGGCACATAGCTGTTACCATAAAACATGTGTGTAAGCTGCCTGCCACAAAGCCAGTACGGAGACAAGAGTAAAGTAAATGTCCAAGAGGTTTACTTGCTTGCTAGCATACAAGGGACAGGGGAATTTAGGTCCTCAGTCTGCCACAGTCCTCAGTCAGGCTGGAGGTTTTTATTGGCTAGCTAATGGTAAACATTAGGTGTGAGGGATGGAAGAATGTGGGAAATTGTGGGGAGAGGGGTCTCTGAGATGGGCATCTATGGTGGCCTCATGCTGCAGGGTGGAGTGGAACTGCTCCATGGAGTTCTCAAGGCTGTGAACTTCTGACAACACATCACCAGGACATTCTTCCAAGGCGCATCTGGGTATGTTCAAACAACCAACTTTGCTGCTGGTGATCAAGTGCCGAACTCTTTGTGCCACACAAGGATCCCTGTTTATGCCATATAATTCAGTATTTTGGTGTAAAATACGGAGATATGTATAGACAAACATAACTGTCATTGGAGAAATCCACCTAGATATCTGATTGAAGAAGTCTTGTATGTTAGAACTCCCCTAGTCATAATATTTACATAATATTCTAAAAGAAAGAACAAAATGTAAAGCTACTGATTTGTTCAGGCTACTTTTGTTGGGAAAAAAAAACCAGAATTAATTAAATTCATATAATGGTAGTTTATGCCAAGCATGTGCATGGAGTAGTAAGGGAACTGGGCCCCTTTTAAAATGTCTAGGTCAAGAGTCTTAAAGCAGACAATCTTCGGAGGACAAAAAAAGATGGAGATTCAGAATGGCAGCAATAATCCTGGCAGAAAAGAAAGTTAGGAATATTGTTCTGGTACGGCACTGTTGACTACGCAGTGTTCTGATTATCATCTTTCTTTCCCACTAAAACTAACTTTCCCCCCTTACCTCATGTTTCTCAAGAACTTCAGTTTTGACTTGACACATTATAGATGTTTTTTAAGCTCAAGTAACTCCTACAGTCTTCATCTGGAACTCCTAACAAGGACCATCAAGTTTCTACATATTTTTAGTCATGCTTCTAGCAGATAAAATCTGATGACTCCAACTCTAAAAATTAACTAGATTATCAATTGCTGATGTTACTGGAAAAGCTTCAGAGTTCGGCTACCTGCTGCAAAAAGCCAGTTCACTGAGACAGGAGCTTTGATGTGAGATCAAAGGTTTTAATTCTGTGTCACTGGCAACACAGGGGAGAAATAGCGTTTTAGTTCTCAGGGCCTGTCCAAATTTGTCAGGCAAAGTCAAGGTATTTAAAGGGGAGACCACATGCAGATTTGGGGAACAATGTAGGCAATGGCAGGGTAGGATGTGGGGTCAACTAGCAGGAAGTCAACCAGATGGAGGTCCACTGGGTGGGAGATCGACTGGGTGGATGTCTGCTTCACAATCTCACAAGTCATCATTGGCCATCAGGGAAACCAAAATGGTGTCGGATATTATCAGGCCACCAATCTGAAAGAAGAATGTTCAAACACAAATTACTTCTTTGTCCTCTCTAGCCTCCTGCTTGATTCTTTTATCATTTGCTTTATCAAGACAGGAGGAGCCATTTATTGATAAAAGTTTACCATATCTACATTGAGGCCTCTGAAAGACCCACCCTCAGCATCTCCACCTGGGGCTCATGCAATGTGAAGGTCATGTCTTTCCCTATGGGTTAGGGGTGATATGAAACAATGCCTCTCAGGGCCTCAATCTTACGTGTCCCCTCCCCCTAGCTTTTCTCAGCCTTCAGTTTCACTGTGACACCTATGTCTTAGTTATCAGGGCCCCTCTTTTGTCGAATCAGCTGTCACCATGTCACTCCCAGTCACTTATTAGAGGGTAGTGAATGGAAGAAAAGCTTTTCCTTAGAAAGGAGTTTTAGGACCTACGATCATGGAAATTAACCTCCTTTGTCACTTGCCATGTGCCTGAAAAAAATGACTCAATTATCCAATGTGAGGTTAAGCCAAATAAAAATAGAAAATTTGCTAGACACAAAGTATGTGAAAGTCAGAAGTCTGTGATATATATAAGCCTGAGCCTGCATATCACTAAGAAAAACTTGAGATCATCAGAGTAACTAGAGCAGAGAATCACCCTTATCATAGGTAAGTGGTTTTAAATTTCATCAGTAAGGACTTCTTTCATGGTTTCCTCCAAGGTGTCTTAACTGTGTAAATTTTTCATGTGGAATAAATGAGTTTTACACTTTATAAACTGTTCCAAGAATGCAGAGATGGAAAGGTCTTGTACTCATTTTATGAATATTCCTGATACCAGACTTTCAAAAGATAGCACAGAAAATAATAAATAATTACAAGTGAAAATCAAAAAAATAAAACGTAACACTACTGTTAGGGTCCATGATTTTCAAGATGTGACGCTGTTACTTTAAAGGTTGAATTTTATTAAAAAATATGCCCAATAGGAAAAATACTGGTGCACCAGGGATGCACCCCAAACTACACAGAGCAGGGGGTGACGACGAGCTTCCTCAGCACCCAGTATTTAAGTCGTGAGATTACAAAGCAGGGAGGGGGAACTGACCTTTATATTGATTGGTTAAAGCCACCTGGAGTTCCTGTTAGTTGTAAAATGTGGTCAAGTTCTAGGGGTCACTTGCAAGGCTGTCCTCAGGCTTATCTTGTGACAGATGTTTTGCAAGACAAAGATGAGATTACTCTATGGTATTTTCTGCTATTAAGTTGTTTCCTGGGGCTTTCTTTGATACCTTGAATTTTTACCGTGCCCTTCTTCAAAGGCTGTCACTTATTTATGCCTCATTCCAACACTACGACATTGGCAATATCATATGACGTTCATACGAGTTTACCATGAAGAATTTATTGCAGAAATGCAGAAATAATTTTTCATTGTTAAACACTTAGTAGATCAAAGGATAGAATTCAATTAGCATATAAATAGATGACCAAAGGAGATTGGGTTAAATTCAACATTCATTCCTCTCTTGAAAGAAAACAACACCAAATGAATAAATACAAAATAACTTCTTTAATGAAATAGTGGTAAAAGGATATTTACTTAATTAACAGATAGAGAATATCTGTCTCATATGAGTAGCCAGCACAAATTAAATTTTCAAACATTAGCAGCATGTCTGACAACATTAAGAATTCAACAAGGACATACCTGGTATCTATACTTTCTTTTTCTAGAAATTGAGTCAGAATTAGATAAGAAAGAGTAAAATTTAGAAACAAGAAGCATTTATCACTCTGCAAATAGTGGAAGTATTGCCAAGTGGACACTCCAGGTTTTGCTCACCATGACTCATCATAGCCAATAACCTGGAAGCCAAGGTAGAAGAGTAAATTTAAGTAAAAACAAAACAACAACAAAAAAACACTTCTACTGTTACCATACAAAACTTCAGATTCTCGTTACCTGCCACCAAAAGCCAATCTCTGAGACAGGTATTTTGGTGAGTGATCAAAAGACTTTATTAATCATGTTTGTTTGTGGCAAAACAAACACAGGAGAGATACATTTAAATCTTCAGCCCTGTACAAATTAGGACTTTTATATGAGGGGCTACCTGAACATGGAGGAGTCAGAGGAACAATGCCAGTAGCAGGGAAGGGATCTTGTCCCAAGAGCAGCTTGCAAGGGGTTCCTGCCCAGAGCGGGCTGCGGGAACATGCTACCACAAGCAAGAGTCCAGAGCCCTCAGTTCTCTCCAGCTGGCTGGCACCTTCATTCAGCTGGCATCTTCATGTAACAGCTCCACTTGGTTTGATGCACCTAAAAAAAAAAAAAGCTGTAAAAACTGCAAAGATTGCTATCTCAGTGGCTGCTGACAGTTAATGTGTGACTTTCTGGGCCAGGTAAAAAGGAAGTTGTTAGAGATTTTTGGGTGCAATGAGTTTCGCTTACTTGAAAGTACGTAGAGGAAAAACCAGAGACAGGAGGAGGAAGAAAAGGAAGAGTTTATTTGCATTCCGGGTGGCTTTACAGAGATCTGGATGGGAGTCTCTAGAACCGTGTACTGGCTCGGGGGTTGGGGGTTTCTAAAGGGGGCGGCGGACTTTATTGAGGACAGCGCTGAAAGCAGGGCAGGTGACCACGAGAACGGTGTCCGTGGCAAGTAGCCTATGGGGTTGTGGACGATTCAAGTTACTTAATTAACATAAAAGGGTTTCATTTCAGTGGAGTTGAGCCTATGAGAAAGAAGTGATAGCTAGTTGGCAGCGCAGCTCAGCTTATTTGAATGGAATTTCAGGAATAGCTGGCAGATAATGACTCGGACAGCTCCGGGAATGGTTGGGGGAGGGGGCTTGGATTTCAGCCTAATAAAAGTCAGGAATTTTAAGAAAGGAGAAGAAAAACAGAAGTAAAAAGTTAATTCTACAAAAAGAAATAAATAACAGTTGTCTATTTTAACTTCTCTTTTGTAAACTGGAGTGTCTAAATCTCATCTCCTACTCCACTTTCAAGTTGTTTCTGATTCATAGCAACCCTATAGACAGAGTGGAGCTGCCCCCATAGAGTTTCCAAGGAGTGCCTGGTGGATTTGAACTGCAGAAATTTTGGTTAGCAGCTGTAGCACCGAACCTCTATGCCACCAGGGTTTCCTGTCCAAACTAAGCATAAGCCTGGGCTGCTGCTGAAAGGTTCCCGAGAAGGGGGGACCCCTCCTCGAGTCACAGGCGACGATGTAAACCCCAATCAGTCACGAAGTCCGCAGCTTGATGCAAACAGCAAGAGGCTTTATTGAAAGAACCAGCGGGCTGGGACCCAGCTTCCGAGAGCTGGCACCCCGAGCAGCGGGTGGGGTTGGGTATTTAAGGGCTAAATTTGTAGGCGGGCCCTTTGCTCAGTAGCCTGTAACATCTTTGAGAACTCAGGACCTTGAGGGGAAGGGTTGTTCTCTGTGGCGGGAAAAGGTTGCTCTCTGAAACAAAGACCAGTTCGGGCTTGTTAGAATTTTCCATTACATTGCCTCTAAGAGTGCTTGAAGGCAGCATGAGGAGGCAGACTTTTAAGAGAACAGTACAGGAAATGCAAATTTATTATGAATATTAAAGATTGACCTTGAGGCAGGCACCCCAGAGCTTGATGAGAACAATGCTTTTTCTTTAGGCAAGGGTTTGATTCTCCAGGATGGAGGGAGAGGTCCATTTTCCTTCATTAGGATGTTAAGATTCCACTCAGTGGTGTGGTACCTAAGTGTATTTTCCATTTAATGACCTAACAGATTACTTTGCTAAAATGGTCTTGAAAATATGCTAAAACTGGTTAAGTACAGCTATGGCTGTTTTTTGGTTACCTTGCCAAGGACAATTTTGAAAGAATGTGTGTCCTTTTCTGTTTGGTATAGAAGGACAAGCCAGAGCAGCTGTCTCCTAGAAAGTGTCTGGTATGGTATTTCTTTTGGATAGCACTAATCTAGAACTAAATAAAACATCAGGAAACATTACTGAAGGACATGAATGTGTTATTAAAATGTTAGCGTCCCATCCAGAACTCGGATGGGATTCAGTAAACAAATCAATTTATGCACTAAAAACAATTTCAGCCAAAACATCAAATACATGTTACAAAACAATTCTACTACTTATGAGTTCGTTTAGAATGTTGTGTGCATTGCCTGATTAGGGTCTGAGCCCAGGAGCCGTTGAGTCAATGAAACATAATCTGAGTAAGACAGGAAGAGAAAGTTCACTGAGATGACACCAACAGAGAATCTTGCAGCAATGTAGGCAGTATTTATGGAGTCCCGAAAGGCAATTTCTACATCAGAGCTTATATGTTATTTTTGCAAGAGTTGTGCAGTGTCTTCAAGCAAGCAGCTCACAAATGACCTGATGAGTCTACATCACAAGACATTTCTCAGAAACTCTTTATTAGACAAAGATATGCACTCTGGACGTCTGGGTTCCAACCTGAATTGTCTGTAACATGGAAAAAGAAAAAACTTACATAAGAATTTCTCAACTAGTGAACTGGCCTCCCAAGTTTACTCTGATCTAGAAATGGAGCAAGAAAGAACGTGACAGATCAATAGCGTTGCTGAACAAAAGCAAGTTCATTCTGCCTGTCACTGACAGCAAAAATTCAGAAACAGTGTGGGGTTCAATGCTTTATTTTAAGATGGCCAGCAAATCCAGGGGACAGCAAGAATAGTTTCTTGAAAAAAAACTGTCCAATTTGGGTTATGTTTCTAGTGTTTTTTTATAGTCAAACTTCAAAGGGGTAAGGATTTGCTACAGAACAATATGAGTTACAAGATTTCATTACATCATAAGCTTTCATTACATCTAACAATGTGAATTACCCAAAATTTTATTATCTTTCTCTGAGGTCCTATTCATTTTGTATCCTCAGAGATAGGGAGAGGAAGAAATAGGAAGACTAATGCAGGGTGGTTATTAATGCAGAGAATCGAATGTAATGAATAACCTAGGTGACCTTTTTTGGATCTTTACATTTACCATCAAAAGCACTAGGTAGCTTTCCTAGCTACTGCCTTGCAGGCTGAAGGCTCTCTTCTGAGAGAACAGGGAGGACCAAGGCCCAAGAGCCATAAAGGCCCCACATTCCTTTGGAAAGAGACCAGTACAACTGCTATAATCAAAAGGACATGGAAAATGAGAATGTACTAGTTGCCAAGAAAAGAGAAATATATATATAGGTTATTTAGGGTATCGTTGGAAACCCTGGTAGGATAGTAAAGTACTATAGTTGTGAATGGAAAGGTCAGCAGTTCAAATCCACAAGGAGCTCCTTGGAAGCTGCATGGGCCATTCCCACTACTCTGTGCTGTAGGGTCACCATCAGCCAGAATGGACTCAATGGCAACAGATTTGGTGTTAGGGTTTTAGTGTATCGTTATGCCTTTTGTTATGTAGAGCTCCCCACAGTCCATTTTGAGGAGAAAACATATATGAAAATTCACAGGAAATTTTTTTAATGAAAAGTAATGGAAAAATTTCCACAGCCAGATAGTAAAATATATAATAAGTTTATAATGTTTAAAAATTGCTATAATAGTTAAAAGCAAATAGATTGATTAGTGAAAAAAATGAAATCAACTTTAGTACATACATTTGAATAGTTAAAATATTAGTGCATCACTATAGTGACATGTCAGATAAGTGGAAAAAGATTAAATTACTCATTTAGCTGGAGTGATCAGTTCAAATATTTAATGCAGGAAAGAAAGGTAACCTAAAGTCTAATATGCCTTATCAAAAATCAATTCCAAGTTAATCAAATAATTAACTACAATAAATATAAGAAATACTTAAAAGCAAATACAAGCATATCTTCATCTGATGTCAAGGAGATGAAAAAATATTTTAAGCAAAAAGTAAAGGCCACTTTGGAAAACAGATTGGTAGTTTCTCACAAAGCTCAGCATAGGAGTACTACAGAACCCAGTGATTACATTTCTAAATCTTTATCCATTAATCATGCTCTTAAATATTTATCAAAAGGAGCTGAAAACGTATGTCCACACAAAAATCTGCACACAAGTCTGTACAGCAGTTTTATTTATTTATAATTACCAAAACATAGAGGCAATCAAGACATCCTTCAATAAACAAATTAATAAACAAACTGGTACTTGAAAAAAAAAAGTTGCTGTCAACTTGATTCTGACTAGTAGCAACTCTGTAGGACAGAATAGAACTACCCTTTAGTGTTTCCAAGGAGTTGTTGGTAAATTCATACTGGTGACCTTTTGGTTATCAGCCAAACTCTTACCCACTATACCACCAGGCCTCTATACATCCATGCAATGGGATAATATTTAGCAATAAAAATAAATCAGTCATCAAGCTCCGTAAGGACGTGGAGGAACCTAAAAAAACACAGTGCTTATAAAGAAGCCAGAATGCAAAAGCTACATACTATATACTTCCAACTATATAACATTCTGGAAAAGGTAAAAATACAGAGTAGAAAGGTCAGTGGTTGTCTGGGGTTCAGCAGGAGAGGGGGAAGGATGCATAGTTATGGGGGGAGGGGGAGGCCAGTTTTGTAGGGCAGCGAAACTACTTTGTGTGGCACTGTAACGGTGGATACATGAAACTATGCATTTGTCAAAACTTGTACCACCAGTTCCTCCTTGGAAACCCCATAGAGCAGTTCTACTTTACACTAAAGAAGAATCTGTATATGGATCAAGAGGCAGTCACACAAATAGAACAAAGAGATACTGCATGGTTTAAAATCAGGAATGGTATGCATAAAGGTTGTACCCTTTTGCCATACCTTTTCAATATGTGTGCCAAGCAAATATTCTGAGAAGCTGCACTATATAAAGAAGAACAAGACATCTGGATTGGTGGAAGACCTAACTTTGCTTGCTGAAAGTAAAGAGGATTTGAAACACTTACTTACGAAGCTCAAAGACTACAGCTTTCAGTATGGATTGCACCCCAACATCAAGAAAACAAAAATCCTCACGGCTGGACCAGTAAGCAACATTGTGATAAATGGAGACAAGACTGAGGTTGTCAAGGATTTCATTTTACTTGTTTCCAAAATCAACACCCATGGGAGCAACAGTCAAGAAGTCAAAAGACACATTGCATCAGGAAAATCTGCAGAAAGTGTTGAAAAGTAAAGATGTCACCATAAAGACTAAGATTCTGTCTCAGCATATGCATGCAAAAGCTGGAAATAAGAAAGAAGAACTGGTGTCTTTGAATTGTGGTGGTGGAGAAGAATATTGAACCTATCATAGACTACCAAAAGAACAAACAGATCTGTTCTGGAAGAAGTACAATCTGAGTCCTCCTTGGAAACCCAAGGATGGTGAGACTAGCCTTACAGACTTCGGACATGTAGTAAGGAGAGTCAGTCCCGCGAGAAAAATGTCATGCTTGGTAAAAGAGAGGTTCAGAGAAAAGGAGGAACACTGTCAACGAAATGGACTGACCCAGTGACTCTAACAGTGGGCTTGAGCCTGAATACCAACGTGGACGTGGCACAAGACCAACAGTGCTTTTCTCTGTTGTTCAGAGTCTCTATGAGTCAGACTCCTTGCTATGGCACCTAACCACAACAATATAGAGTTGCTATGTGTCAGAATTGACTAGATGGTAACTTTGTCTTGGGAGAGGGGTGTGAATACGTCACTCTGTTTATCCATGTGTGTACTGAAGGACATCTTGATTGCCTCTAAGGTTAAGTAATTACAAATAAACCTGCTATAAACATCTGTGTGCAAATTGGTGTGTGCAGAAATATACATTTATGTGAACTATCAGAGTGAACTCTGATATAAATTACAGAATTTGATTAATAATAATGTATCAGTATTCAATTAACGCTGTAAAAATTGTCCAAACTACCACAAGATGTTAATGATAAGGAAAACAGTGCAGGTGATAGGGACATACGTAAGACCTCTCTACACATTCTGTAGAACTTTTCTATAAATCTAAAGATGCTTAAAAAAAAAAACAAAGTCTATTAAAAAAGTTTGACAAAAGGAAACACCTTTATGTTGTTTTTCTCAAGCAGTTCATTTTGCATGTGAAACATAATGTAAGTGGTAAAATAAATGACATTACATCTGCACTTGTTCTAGACTGAAAAGACTTTCATGATCGTTTTCTCGAAGTTGTTGATCGCAGATTTATACTGGCCATTTGAGAATAGAAACAACTTAACTTCTAAATAGCCCATACTAACCTCCCCACATACTGAAAGACCCTTATCAATGCCTTTAGTCCTCATGCAGCCCCCACTAAGGTCTGGGAGTTTGAATGCATTCTATGAGCTGGAGGGCACTTCAGTCTGTGAAGCAGGGAGCTCTACTGTTTACAACCGAATAGTCTATGAAGCTGATGCTCTAAAAGACTTGCCAAGGAGAACTAAAGATTTTTAACGATAATCTTGTATTCAATGCAACCATATAAATGATTTTTTTAAAAAATTGTAATACATGCATTCTATGTACAAGTATAAGTGTATTTGCCAACACTTATGAAAAGCTGCAAATAATCAGCACTCATGTTTTAGCAAAACAAACTTATTGTTAAGAGAGAAAAATAATTTTTCTCTCTCTGAATTTATAAGAAATAAATGCTCTGCTTTACAATTACATTACATTTGGTGGGTTCTGCATCCATGCATTCAACAAATCTTGGATCAAGAACTTTGAATAAAAAGAAAGTTCCAAAAAATAAACCTAAATTGCCACACCTAAGTACTGCACTGAACCCGTGTGAAGAAAGTGGTGGGATGAAGTGATGGGTGGGCACACCCGGCTGCAGGCTGCCAGTGTTTTACAGACCCTCAGTCTTTTTCCACTGTTGGGTAGTTGAACAGTGTTCAGCTGGCATCTCATTCATTCACTACTTGTGTTATTTGTACCCTTTTATTCTGCAGGGAAGAGAAAAAAAAACAAAAGCTCCTAAGGACGCAATTAAGTTGTCAAGGCCCAAAGAGAGTATCAAGTGCTGTCTCTGGACAAGAAAATAAAAATCTTAGATCTTTTGAAAAAGTGGCATGTCACTTGCTAAATGGGCTGTAAGGTAGGGAAGAACAAACTGAGTCATCACACAATAAAGCAGAAATGAATCTGAAATTCGTGGAAGTGTTAGCGTTGCTCTGAACCAAAACTGGTTCTGCTGCTGTGATGTGACTCATAGTTACCCTGGAGACAGAGTAGAACTGCCCCATTGAGTTTCTAAGGAGCACCTGGTGGATTTGAACTCCCAGTCTTCTGGTTAATAGCCCTAGCATTTAACCACTACCTAACCAAGAGTTTGGTGGTGCTCCATTGTAGGTAAAAATGGTCTCTCTGGTTCCCAAATGAGTGCTTTCAAAGACTACAAAATACAAAAGCCTAAGTATTAAGCTCAACTTTGCAGTCTTCGCAAGCATTCTTTTGGGAAACAGAGAGATCATTTTTACCTACAATGGAGCACCACTGAACCCCTGGTTGGGTACTCTACAGGGCAGTTCTATTCTGTCTATAGGGTCACTATGAGTCAGAATCGACTCAATGGCAGTGGGTTTTTTGGTTTGGTGTATTGTATTATGTCTCATAAAGAGCCCCATCATCACAGTGATTAAGTGCTAGGCTGCTAACTGAAAGATTAGCAGTTTGAATCTACCATATGCTTATTGGAAACTCTATGGAATGCTTCTACTCTATCCTGTGAAGTCGCTATGAAATGGAATCAACTTAACAACAACGGGGTTTTAGGTATTATAAGTAATCTAGAGATGGTTTAATATATATGAGAGGACATGAGTAGGTTCTTGAACACCTCCAGATTTTAGTATCCTTGGGGACGCTGGAGTAAGTCCCCCAAGGATACTGAGGGGCAAATGAACACAATACAACACATTTCTAAATGTGTAAGTTCTTCTTAGATAATATATGAAATATATATCTAAGTTACCATGAAACAAATCCATTTATGTTTTGAAAGTGAATGACGCATGTGGCAATTCAAAGGAAATAAAAAGGTAGCCAAGTTATCTACTCTTCATATTTTCCTGTTAATGAATTTAGGAATTTAGTACATGAGCATTTATCATTCAAACGCACCACTCCTCTACTTTAGTGCAATTTTCTCTTCCACAGAGGCTAATGTGAATCAGGAGACCAACTGTTCAGATAAACTAGCTAAAGTCAGCCCACAAAATCTGCTAAATGGGAAAGGCAATAAGAAACTTGCTGATGCAGCCATAAATAAAATAAGATCAAAATAAGGTATATTCTAGCTACGTGCTCTGGAAGCAATAATGCATCTCCTGAAAGAAAAGAGAGGTTGTGCTTTTAGCTCATTTGCTGAGGTTTGTAGTCTATATTTTCAGAAATTTCTCCTTAAGCTCCACCTCACACTCAACATATTAGGCCTGTGCATCTGTATTCTCATTTGCATTGGTGATCAATGGGTTGCCTTTGACAGAGGGTTAATCACCACTGTGTGGGGGCCAAAAAAGCTTTCCTTAGTGTAAATGATGTATAATTTTACTTCTTAATCATTTATTTTTATATTTTAAACTATAGTATCATTATGAGTCAGAACCAACCCAGTGGTAACAGAGAACAATAGCAAAAAAGCTGTATCATAATAATATCACATTGAGATACTGAATATACTAACAGACATTGGCCAAGCCATACATGATAATACAATTCTGACCTACCAGCTCTGCAGCACCGTGTCCAGGAAACCAAAGTACAATCCCTCCATCAGTCAGTCCAGATGGTTAGGACTTGACCAACGACTGGCAGGTTCTCTATTCTTGCCCTTGTTTCCAACACAGTACCAACTCAAGTAATCATATAGGATGCCCTGGTTCTAGTTAGCGTACCTCCAGCTTTCCCTCACAAATGATCTCCAAATGGAACATCCCTACTTTTTTTTTCTTTTCTTTTTTCACCATAATATTTTCCCACTCCAGTTAATACCTCTGAATCACTGCCAACTGCAAGTGATGGTGGCCTACTCTTTTGTGACATCAAGCTAGGACTAAATAGCCTCCATTCTCATTTGGGAAACCCTGGTTACATGTGCTAATCAAAAAGCAACAGTTCAAATCCATTAGATGCTCTTTGGAAAGTCTATGGGGAAGTTCTACTCTGCCTTATAGAGTGGCTATTAGTCAGAATTGATTTGAAGGCATTAGGTTTGGTTTGGTTTTGGTTATCCTCATTCAGATAGTCTTTGGTTATTTCCATAACACTATAAAGTACTGTGTTCTAAGAAGTATAATTTATGATAAAATATTTGATACTGCCCCTTTCAGAAATCGTGGCGGCATATGGCTTAAGTGCTATGGCTACTAATAAAAAGATTAGCAGTTTGAATCTACCAGGTGCACCTTGGAAACTCTGTGAGGCAGTTCTCTGTCCTATAAGGTTGTTATGAGTCAGAATCGACTCAGTAACAATCAGATGCACCTTTCTGGGATACATTGCAACCTGTACTTTATATCAGTTAATTGTAACACACCGGGCAGTGTATTGAAGATTCAAAACAAAGGTAAGTCACTCCCGTAAAGATTAGCAGTTTAAGCACATCCAGTTGTGCTGTGAAAGAAAGGTCTGGCAATCTGCTTCTGTAAAAAATACAGTTAGGAAAACCTTATGCAGCAGTTATACTCTATAACACATGGGGTTACCATGAGTTACTATCAACTGAGTATACCAGGTTTGGTTTAAGTTTTGCTTTCCCTGTCCAGTTATGAGTAAGACAAAAGTAAATACATAAGCAAATAAGCTAATACAGCCTTGTAAGTGTGCATGTACCATATGCTAATAAGAAAATGTGAGAAAAAAATGTGTCTCTTTCTAGCAGGGAGTATATGAGTTGGGACAGATGATAAAGCAATACATAGTCTTTTGAGTTATAATCAGTATTGCTTGTCAGGGCAGAGTCAAGATGGCAGACTAAACACACATCTCCCTAAGTCCCTCTGGGAACCAAGACCTGAACTGATAATTAAACAGAGCCTTCAGGACACCTAGTGAGCCCTAGAACACAGCATAGGGCTGTAAAATTGGACTTTGTACCACTGAAAAACCTCCCCTCTTTTGCTGACCTGTACTCTTGGTGAGTGCTGGCTTCCACAGACCAAAGGCAACAGCAGCTAACCTCAGATGTACTGCTGGTGGAATCGGCAGGTGAAACTACCATATTTTGAGAGCCTGGCTTTGGACTCTATGCATCTCGGCATCTTTGGCCTCTATTTCTGCCTCCACCATTGAGTAGTCAGTACTGAGGCAGGTGGGAAGCTTGTGTAGAACACCATCTTGTTGCACTGGGTGGTGGATATACCCATACAGAGGCCTCAGCTGGACCTAATTCCTATGCTGGAAGGCAGCACCTGCCTGGAGGAGAGCGCTTTTCCAGCAGAAAAGCAGAATTCTACACAACATTGCCTACAGCTGCAGCCCAACAGCAGAGGCCAGCAAGGCAGTAGCTTTTCTGCATTTTGAACTAGTTCATAACATCTGGGGCTGGATATAGAGATGCTTACTTTGCCAGCTGGGAAGATGGGCTTGTACACCTGAAAACCTGACTGATTTTGGAAGTGGTCAGATACCTTTTACCTTTCATTTTGAGACGGCCTAGAGAAATAACTGCAGTCCATCCTCACAGCATCTCACATGATACCCAAAAAGCAACAAATGCTGGATAAAAACATAGCAAAGAAATCACCCATGACTTCAGACTTCAGAAGGCCCCCAAAGAACTTTCCAGACAAGAAAAGCTTTCTGTAAGCATTGGAAAGTGAATAGAAAAGGATTACATATAGAACCCTCCTAGACTTTATACAAAATGCAGCACAGCAAAACTAAAAATTAAGTTAGCTATTTGATCAGTACTCTGAAATCCAACAGATCAGTATTGCTTGTGAATTGTCATAAAAGTCAACTTCTAAAGAGGTTATTTAAGCATTTCTTTTTTTAATGATCCATCATCTTTTTTATTTACATTTTTCATATTTTTGTCATGCTTTAGATGAAGGCTACAGAGCAAACAAATTTCTCGTTAAACAATTAATACACATACTGTTTGGAGATGTGAGTTGCTGATCTCATAATGTGTCATGTCAACACTCTACCCTTCTTGATCTTGGGCTCTGCATTTCCAGCTTTCCTGTTCTCTCCTGTCTTCTAGTCCTTACCTCTGGTCTGGTGTGCCCATTTAGTCTCATTTTGTTTATGAGCCTGTCTAATCTTTGGTTTAAGGGTGAATATTATGAGTGACTTCACTTATCAGCTAGAAGGATATCTGGGGCCATATTCTCAAGGTTTTTCCAGTAAATCAGCAAATCAGATATTTTCGTGTGTATGTGTGAGTTGGAATCTTGTTCTACATTTTTCTTCAGCTCTGTCTGGGACACTCTATTGTGATCCTTGTGAAAGTAGTCTATGGTGGTAGCTGAGCACCCTCTGTTTATACTCTACTTAGTCCGGTGAAGGCTGTGATAGCTGTGGTCCTTTAGTCCTTTGGACTAATCTTACCCTATGTCTTTGGTTCTGTTCTTTTTCCCTTGCTCTAGACATGGTAAAACCAGTGGAGTATCTGAGATGGATGCTCATAAGCTTTTAAGATTCCAAACACTATTGACCAAAATAGAATGTAGCATATATTCTTTGTAATCTATGTTATGACAGTTGAGCTAGATGTTTCCTGAGACCATGGTCCCCAGAGCCCTTAGGCCAGTAATTTGGTTCTTCAGGGACTTTAGATATATCTATGAAGCTTCCATGACCTTGCCTTACACAAGCTATGTTGACTTCCCCAGTATTGTATATTGTCTTACCCTTATATATTCCTTTTAACACAGTGAAGATACAAGGGTTTTTGTTTTTGTTTTATATAAAAAATGAATTATCCTCAGAAGACTATGTCATAGAACTAAGAAAGCAGTTTAAAAACCAGGAAAATCAGAACTTTGAAAAGGTGATGAGATTTATGTGTAGTATATGTAAAACAATAAAAGCTGATGATTCAACATACCATTAGGATATACCTTAGCAGAAATTTTGGTGAAAAATCAAATAACTGTATTTTCTATAAGTAGGACAAAGGTTTGGTAGAGGAAAAAATGTGAAAATTTCAAAATAGAAACAAAGTTGGTAGCATTTTAAAAACTAACTACATTTTCCGAGTAGAGCTAAAATATAGTTTAGCAGTATATGTAAATATGTTTTCTTTTAATTACCAATCCTTTTGTGGAAATTTCTAAGACATACGTATTTATCCAAATGATTCCATATGAGTCGAATCGAACTCGATGGCACTTGGCTGGCTAGGATGCTAAAAGGTGTTACTGGAAGTTAGAAAAGGTGTTTTAATAAATTTGGAAAATGCTAGACTAAAGACAGTTTAAAAAAAAAAAAAAAAAAAAAGCTTCTTTAAGAAGACTCTAAGAGGCACTTGGCACTTGGCTGGCCGAGAGTCTCTGGTTTGCACCAGCCTTGTATATCTTCAAAGGGGCGTAGAGGACAAATCTTACCCCAGTTATACTGTATGACAATACTCTTCTTCCAGGAGCTTGTCATGGCTTAGTGTTCTGTGAGACACTGGGAAATGCTGCTTTTAGGTACTTTAAGTTAAAAATGTTTCTAATGTTCTTTTCCATTCAAGAGTGTAAAATTATCTCTTTTATTATGAAACTATTACAGTAACATTTTACATAAGTATAACACAAATTAATTTCAAAGTATTTTCACTGCTGTTATCTCATTTTAACTTCACAATATTTTTGTGAAGAAAGTGTAATGATCCTGTTCATACAAATGAGAACTGGAGCAGAGGTAATTTAAGAGACTTACCCAAGGTCACGTAGATAGTTAGTAATAGGATTTGGGTTAAAATTACCTTTTTAAGTCTCTCAGACAAAAGCTCTCTTTCTTTTTAATTGTAGTTTTCATAGCACTGATTCATCAACACCTGTTTATGTATTACCTGAATATGAACTAGCTGAGTCACTTCTGAAGTCTAGTCAGACAGTTGACTTTGAGTCTTCTAAGACTGTGTTTCAATAATTGCTCAACCACATACCAACCGTCTGAATGCTCAAGTTTCTTGAGCTCTTTGAACCTTGGTTTCCTCATTAGTAAACTGAGGATCAAGTTTAGGTCCATAAGCCTTTTTTTCTAAAGTCTTTGAGGCCAGATACATTGCTAAATTCAGTTTGTGTTATAATTTACTCCATATTCTGTATGTTACAACACAATCACGGTAATACAACAAAAGACATTATTTCTACAACTAAACATATATTCACTGTAAGTAAGCTGGTTAAAGACTACAATTGACCTCACATTACCTCAGCTCAGATTTTTTGCCCAAATAGAGGTTGTTATCAGGTGACTGAAAGCACTGTTTAGTTTTCAGAAATTCTAGGGTTTCAGAATTACAAATAAGTAGTATGAGTACCTGACTCACAATATAGTAAAATATGAGATAATACATGTAATAGCAAAGGAGTGAAATCACTATTATAACTATTAAACAAAATTACATTTTCATGTTTAAAACTCCTCCATTAATATTTCTAAATCAGTAAATTTGGAAATGAACTAAAATATATAACACTATATTTTCAGAACCATTGTGGAAGCGCAATAAATATATGTCTTTATAACCAAGTTACTATTAACATAAATAAAAATGGAATTTAAATCATAATAGATATAGATATTATATGAAAAACAATCTTCAAGATTATAATAAAATACTAAACTTCAAAAGAAATGCACATAATATATCTTACATTTGTTCATTTTGAGCAATTAGACATCTTATTTATGTGTCTATACCAGTGTAGTTTCTAGCACAGAGAAGCAATAAACAGTTTTTGCATAAACAAACTGATGAAGAATTAACTCTCAGTAGTTATTAGGATATGTAGAAGCTCAAATTTATGGTTATCAGTCCCTGTTGGTCTTATGGAATTGATTCTGAGAATTATAAATCCTTCTTAGGACAACATAATGCAAATTCACTCCTCAAACATAGAGCTTTAAAATTCTTTATAACTGAGTGGTTGGTTCCAAAATAACATCTTAGGAATCACAAAACTAGAAGTTTAATTTTCTGTCCTTGCATTTCAGTCAGTGGGGATGTTGTTGGTTTAATAGTAGAGCACTGTATTTGGAGGGCCCGGGTTCAGGGTCCAGCCCATTTACTACAACTTGTCGGTGAAGGCTTACATGTTGCTATGATGCTAACCTAGTTTCAGAGGAGCTTCCAGATGACCATGAACTAGGAAGAAAGACCAGCAAAAACCCTGTGGATCTTGATGGTTTGATCCACAAATTGTCACGAGGATAGCAATTCACTTCATTGTGCATGGGGTCGCAGTAACTCTGGGTCAACACAAGCAAGGCATGTAACAATAATACATGTAAGTGAAGTAAAATAGTATAAAGTCTATTTATTCAACCAGGAATAAATGTGTTTTGAGACGTGAATTAAGAAAAAAGTAACAATTTAAGAATCTGTCTAAAGAGAAGCAATTTCAAAGTTTTCATTAAAAATAAGACCATATTACTTCCTAGAATAACCGCTATTTTAATTGTCATGGCAAAGCAGACATGTAAGAAGTGCTGATCACTATTTTTATTAAAAATATATGTGGAGATGGTGCCAAGAATGCAGAGTAGTTAGATGATTTCTGTGGTTCCTCTTACAACAAAGACCCCCCCAAAATGAGTCTATTATGACTCATGTCATAATGAGTCTATGACAACCTAGAAGCCCTAAACATCAAAGGAATCTATCTGAAAGGAAAGGGGAGGTAGAGATGCTTCAGAAGTACTAAGGAGTTGCCAGACTGGACCCAGCGAGAATCAGTACCCTGCAGGTGATCCCACTGGCATGAGCACAGAAAAACAAAGAGTGGTGCTCAGAGCATGCTTTCCATAGAAGGAGAGATCACATAATGGAACACCCACTCACGCCTCCAGAGCCAGTGAAAAGTGGTACCTGATCACCAAAGGATAATTAACTTGCATTATTTTAACATGCAGGTCAAAAGTAGCCCTTTAGTAAAAACCTGTCTTCCAATTACAAGACTCCTGCCTGCTCTTGGCTAAGTCTGAGCTGGTTTCAGTGACTCATGTGTCACTTGGGCCACAGGTAAGACTTCCCACTTGCCTTGAGCCACTTTCCCAGCCTTGGAGAAAGAACTAGTTAACAAACAGGAAAAAATAATCTGTAGTTCCCCTAAACCAGGATGAGAGGCTAGTAACAGTTCCTCTGCCTAGGCACAGCCGTAAGAGGTCCACAGGTTTTGAATGATTTTCACTCCTGTGTAGACCTATGTGGGACAATGTCAACAGTATAGGCTCTCATCAGCATGGGACAGCAACTTATTACCATGGGGTCTGACATTGACTGTTTCAGCTATTTGATGGAGATGCAGGTTTGTAACATTTGACCCCACTCTCCTATTAAACAGCATCTCACCTACCCACATCAGTGTCCTGAGGAAAGGTGGCTCCATCCATACCACTTAGAAACCCTTGACATGGCTCCCAGATTAAACAGTGGTTCACAGCCTTTACAGCCAACAACAGGGCTGACCACAGTCTGGATACACTCTAGGGAACAAGGACACACATTCCTCACAGGCACTGAGGGGCAGCTGTTAATCTGCCATACTCAACATGTGACAGTGTACAGCATCCAGATACCTGTGCCTACACCAACTGCCCCTTCCCATCTAGGACTGTAGATGAGAACTTCCATCACACACTTGGTGACAGACTACCTGGATACCTGAACTTGGCCCACACAAGAAAAGTAAACAAAATCCTTGGATCAAATAATTAGTAACATATCTAACCACTGGTGAAAGAACATTAGAGCTTCAAAGATCCTGATAAGCAAATTAGCTTCAAAGATTCTGATAATGAAATAAGCTCACAAATCCTACCTATTTGGGCATACTGAAACAAAACATAGTGACAACTCGAACTGGTGGCAAGAATTCACAGAGAGCAAACAGAAATTCAGAAGACTGACAACAAAATTTCAGAATTAGACAACTCACTAGGAAGTAAAGAGTAGATGTGAGGCAATGAAAATCACAATTAGTGAGACTGAAGATAATGGAATTGACATTAACATATTTGAGGACAAATCATATAAAAGAATATTTAAAATTAAAGAAAACTGAGAATTATGTAAGATTCTGCCATGAGGAATAACCTACAAGTGACTGGAGTACCAGACAAGGGGGACGTTAGAAAACACAGTGATAATTACCGAAGATTTGTTGACTGAAAAATTACTTAAAATTGTGAAAGATGAAAGGAAGCTAAGATACTCACTGAATTCCATACAAAGTAGCTAGGAATCTACTGGACCTCAATGGTTTGGGAATTTTTTTTTCCCCCATTTAAGCTGCATTGAGTTTGTTTCTGGTATTCACAGTGAATTCCAGCTAATGTACAAACTCAAGGGCTTTGCTTCTATCTAATAAAATATCTACTAAAATCAATAAATTAACCTTGTGCAAGGCCCATATTGGTTAAGATGTACCTCTGTTCAGAGTACATTTAAAGATGAGGACTAGGGATGAAGAATGCATCCTTCACTTCATACACTAGAAAGCCACATTGTTCCTAACACCAAACATACTGTTACATATAGATTTTAGTCTAATCTGTTCCTATGCCGCTGAAACAATAGGAAAGCCAGTGTTTAGCTTAGAGAATGCTTCCCCCTGCCACCCTCCATCAATGTTAAAAGCCACATCCCAGGAGGTCAGCAGAAACCATACATAAAATACCTGCAATCATTCTGTGTGTTGTGTTTCTCAAGAGCTAGACCAGGCAAAGGCCTGTATCTTTTACACTTACACTGTCCGTTATTTCACAGAATGTTAATGTAGCCACATGTTTTCAATTTAGCTGAAGACACTGTTTTCTTAACTTCTCTAGGAATGTGTTGTCTTAGGTTTCAAATCTAGGCCCATCAAAAAGACTAACATCTAAGATTAGAAACACTTTACCCATACTTCCTTTTCTCCAACTAATCCATCTGGACCAACCAGCTTAAATAGTCATAATACCCAAGTATTATTACAGGTCAGGACAATGTTTTGCTCTGTTACACATAAGATTGCCATGATTCAGAAACAACTAGATGACAATAAACAGCAACAAAAATACCCGAGTTTTTATAGTGATGCCCTGCATTTGGAAGGATGTGGTTCCCAGTCAATGGACCAGTTGTTGGTGACTTTTCTTGAGGTGTGACTTGCCTGTCACAGGCCCTGAATAAACAACTACCCCATAATATACAGTGACTTGAATAGGGACTATGATATAGCCTCTGGCCTTAGTGTGTCTGTGTCCAAGACTGCACACTTGGCTGGAGCCACAGTATACTGCTCTCCTGGCACATGTGGAGGTTCAGCAATGATTATGAAAACCAAGCCAAGCCAAAGACTACAATCTCTGAATTGCATCTGGGGATAGAGTGTGGGAGAGCTAATTGAGCTTTTTTCCAGTGACTAAGAATAGTAACAGATTCTCAGGAAAGTACAAGTAAGTGTACAACGCGGTACACGGCAAGTGATGCTAGAACACACGGCAAGTGATATTAGAACAATACTCATCCCTTTGTCTGTTATACTAACCTCATCTTGTTCTTTTCTTTAAGCTTCAACCAGAAGGTTTAAAATTTATCAGTGTCCACCATAGGAACGTGGAGAACAACTGATAACATGTTCTTAGTTAAACAACCTTGAAGGAGGAGACCCTCATTCTGCTTCCCTTTTATCTCCCATCCTGTAAATTACTCCTCTTAGTTAAACTATCTGAAAGGATAGAACCCTCATCCCACTACCTTCTTATCTCCCTGCTTGAAGTTAGTCTGAGAGCCAACTTGCCCAGAGCTGTGCTGACAAGGCACTTGGGTGACCACTGAATGATTCCATCCCACAATGAGACCTGCCAAAGAACCAAACAGCTCATGCCAAGAAACTAAAATGATGGATGTATTTCACCAAGATATATAGTCAGACCCTATTTGAGATCGAAGAGTCCAGCCCTTGTTTCTGTGCCAAGCCTCCACCCAGCCCCTTTTAATATGCTTTCTATTTCTCAAGAATTTAATGGACATATAACATTCCCCTTTTCCTACCTCATATAAAACTTCCCAGAGTCCTTTGTTTGAGGAGGCAGTCTTTGGAGGAATGTATCCCTGTCTCCTTGCCTACCAGTACACAGTAATTATCTTATTGCTCACCTCACCCTCTGCCTCAAAGATTGGCTAACCTACCCTGCTTAGCTTTGCTGTGATACAAGAAACCCAGTGGTAATTAAGGTGATACTTTTTTGAGTTATGGTTTCCAAATTATTTTGAAACACTGTAGTATAGTGGTTAAAGCACTACAGATGCTACCAAAAAGGTCAGCAGTTCAAATCCATCAGGCTAGCCTTGGAAACTCTATAGGGCCATTCTACTCTGACCTCTAGTTCCACTATGAGTTGGAACTGACTGTACAGCAGTGGGTTTACTGTCGTTGTCTGTTTTTTAATAGCATGCCTGCCATTCAGGCCAGCTGTAGACTCCATGACTCATCTAACTATTCTTTTAAACGTTTTTTTTTCTTTTTTTTTTTTAATTTAAGTTACCTTGAGTTTGTTTCTGATATTCTCAAAAAGTGAATCCTAGCTAACATACAATGTCAAGGGCTTTGCTTCTAATGATATTTCGTTAGAACTATCTATCAAGTGAAAAAGTTAAAAAAAAAGTGTTCAACAACGGAAGCATAGTTAAATAACTTGTGGTGAAATCACAGAAATGAAATCTGATGCAGTCATAAAAATGGCAATCATTTTAAAGTATCATTTTGCATGCAAAAACTATTAATAGGAAAGCAGAACATAAGACTGAATGAGAAAAAGTTATTGTTCTAAATAGTTTTTATTCTCCATGTACATTTATGCAAATATACCATAGTGGTGTGTCTTCCAATAAATTACATTCTAAAATGACTTGTTCTTTAAACAAATACTAAGAAAATATGATAACTAATTGAGCGGTGTTAAGTTTCTCCTTTAATTAAGAAATAAGGTCCACAATGGATAAATTAATTTTTATGCTGAAAACCTATGTAATTCCAATTATATGTGCAATCACTGTGTAACGAATTAGACTCTTTATCTTTTGAAATTGCCTTCTAAAAAAAAATACATCATCTGGTTTGCTAAATGCTGTAGTTTAAATGTTTTTGTTGATTTCTTTGCAATTTTCTGCTTCCTAGAAAATCAATATCAAAAAACTAGCAATTTCTGAAAGAAGGATTAAAAATAATAATAAATTGAGTAAACAAAAACACATAAACTTTATGCTTGCTAAAAAGAAGGCATTTTTTTCTAAAGTCCCTGATTTTTCACACAAACTAAAGTGCTACAAGTTGAAATTGACTCAACAGCAATGAGTTTGTTTGTTTACTTTTGAAAACATTATGGTTTTTTGTTTGCATTTTAATGAATGTTATTAGTTGTCATCGAGTTAATTCCCACTCATGGTGAGCCCAAATGTGCAGAGTAGAACTGCTTCATACGATTTTGAAGGCTGTGACATTTCACCTTTTCTGAGGTGCCCTCTGAAAAAGAAAAGATGTCACACTGAAGACTAAGGTGTTCCTGGTTCAAGTCAAGGTATTTTCAATCACATCAAATGCATGTGAAAGCCGGACAACGAGCAAAGAAGACAGAAAAAGAGTTGATGCCTTTGAATTGTGGTGTTGGAGAAGAATGTTGAATGTACCACAGACTGACAAAAGAACAAATAGAGTACTCCTTGGAAGCAAAAATGGCGAGATTGCATCTTACATACTTTGGAGATGCTGTCAGGAAGGATCAATCCCTGGAGAAGGACATTGTGCATGGTAGAGTGGAGGGTCAGCCAAGAAAAGGAAGACCCTTGATGAGATGGATTGACACAGTGGCCACAACAAAGGGCATAAGCATAAAAATGATTGTGGACATGGCACAAGACTGGGCAGCATTTCATTCTGTTGTTTGTAGGGTTGCTATGAGTTGAAATTTACTGGAAGGCACCTAACAACAACACCAACAACAAGGTGCCCCTTGGTGGGTTCGAACCACTACAGCATTTCAGCTAGTAGTAAACAGTTTAATCTTAACACCTAGAAAAAATTAATAAACACACATGAATATAAAAGTTCCACTAAACTTAAAATAATTTTATTTTATAAAATAACTGTTAGATAAATGCCATAGAATTTATGAGAATTTCATTGCATGAAAGACTGTATCACTTGATTCTTGAAAAATTTTAACTGTCTCTAAAACAGACATAACTGTTCTGAATACTTTCAAAACAGGAGTCAGAAAGTCTAGAAGGCTTCTTCTGAATTTCTTTACAGGGACAGCAGTGCCCAGAACCAGACCTCACAAATATCTTTTTATACGGTTACCTTTCAATAAACATTGGTAAAGGAATTAAAGGCCCAAAGACTTCAACCACATCCTGGAATATTCAGACACGCATTCACCTGAGTCTGTCAAATTCCTCAAAGTTGTTGTTCAGGGGGGAAAAAAAAATCAAGAAAAACCATCTCTGAGGATCGGCACAGGAAGTCCAAAATTGGCCAGAGGACTACAATCAGGACCAGGCCATCAAAGTCCTACCACGATTTTCAGAAGCCTTCATTGCAGACAATTGCTCAGAAACGGAAATTCACTTAGGAGTTCCAAAAGTCTTCACGGCAAGGGCCATCTTAAAATCTGCCTGCAGAAGTACTTTCCCTCCCACCACACAGGTGCTGCGTAGGCCTTGGTTCCCTTCTGCATCAAAACCTTTCAGTATTTCATATGGGCCTTTGTTCAGCAAGTTAGAGGCTAGCATTGCTGTGAGGCCTTCTCCGTCTCCATCCACACGCTTACTAATTAACCTTGCTCTTGAAGAAAGATTTTCTGTGCCTTGCCTCTATTCTTAAAGGTGCAGGCACAAACCTTAATAAGTCCGTGTTGCTAGGACCTAGCAACACTCTCAACAATCGTCTATTTGTCTTCTCACATACCAGTACTGAACAGTATGCAATCTGCGCTCATCAGTTTCAAGATATCTTCACCTTCTAGTTATTTCTTTTGCTGTCTAATCTACTTTGTTTCATTAGTTCATTTTATCTTCAGCAAATTGTTTCCTAGCTGATTTTTCCAATTTTAAGCAGCACTGTAAAAATTCTTTAGATTATTTTGTACCTTGTTTCTTTATTCCATCTTTGTATTAACAATCTTCTTAAACAGTAAGTGATAACTTCTAAATTCACGCTGTTCTCTGTAAAATTAACATCCTATTAGCCCATCCTTCTTGATTCACTGATCTCATTTCCATAGTTAATTCAACAAATACTTTTTAGTACTTACGTGAAAACCAGAAACTGTCAAAGAGCCAGTGTATAGATACAGGCCATACCTTCTACAAGCATTCAGTCAATTTTGTTGTGTGGTAATTTGATTTTTCTCAGTTGGATTCATCCACATCCCTCAACATTCCATTATTCTTCCCTTGCCAGTCTCATTTGTTCTGTTCAGTCTCTTTGTTTTAAGTTCACATTTGTCCTGAAAAAGTATTTTTCTTTGATTCTGACCTTACTATTTTATCTCAGTTAACTAGCTCTTCAGTTCTAAGCTTATGTAAATAACCAGTTAAAATATTTGTTGAGAAATGCCTGGTATTAAATCTATTTAAAAGAAAAATAGCTGGTCAAAATCCCATGGATTTCTGAAGGTGTTAAAAAGAAACGAATTACGTCAGACATATGGGTATACTATAGACTTTTCATACGTTCAAGTCTTTTACTTGCCTCTCTGTTCCATCTTACACATGATCACTCCCAGAGCACATATTAACACCTTTTAAAGATATGCAGTGACTGCTTCATGGGTGTTTTAGTCAGCTAGTGCTACTCTAATAGAAATACCACAGAGTGGATGGCTTTAACAACGGAAAGTTTATTCTTACCCAATCCTGTAGGCTACAAGTCCAGAATCAGGATGTCCACTCCAAGGGAAGGCTTTCAGTCTTGTTGGTTCTGGAGGAAAGTCCTTGTGTTGCATGAGTCTTTGTTCAGGGAGCATCTTGGCACAGGAACCTCAAGTCTGAAGGATGTGCTCTTCTGCTGGTGCTGCTTTCCTGATGCTGTGAGATTCCCAGTTCTCTGCTTGCTTCCCTTTCCTTTTATGTCTCATAGAATGAAAGGATAAAGGGTGGTACAAGCCATACTCCAGGGAAATTCTCTTTACAGTAGTGCAGGGAGGTGACTTATGAAGGGATTTATAGTCCCGCCCTAAGTCTCTAACATACAGCACAGGAAAATCACATAATGGAGGACAGTCATAAAATATTGGGAATCATAGGCCAGCCACGTGGTTACATACATTTTGGGGGTGACATTGTTCAATCCATGACACTCCACCTTTTGGACTCTCAAAAATCACATCTTTTTGAAACATGTAACACAGTCATCCCATCATAGCAAAAGTCATAGAAAAACACTTCCATCTTGTATGACAGAAGTCTTAAATCAGTTTTAAGTCCACAATGCAAAAACTCTTCTACATCTGTGAAACCCAGAATACAAGTTCTCTGCTTCCAAAAATACAATGGCAGAATAGGCATAGGTTAGACATTTCTATTACAAATGGGAGAAATTACAGGGAAAAAAGGCATTAACAGGCAACAAGCTAGTCAGCAGAATGTTATATACGCCCTCAAAGATTTGAAAATAGTCTTCAGTTTCTTAAGATATTTTACACCATAGCTTTGGCCTCCAGACTAAAGGTATTGGCCATAGTCTCTGGATTCTAAGTAGAGCCTCCCAGCCCTGTGTTACAACTCTGCCTTTTAGGCCCACTGGGACAGCAAATCTGCCCGTCAGCTTTGGGTGCACTGTAAGCCCAACAGAATGGCCATTCTACCCTTACGAACACAGAAAGCCCTGGCTCCACATTTTCAATTCCCTAAGATCATAGCCACACCTTGTGACACTGAGGCAGCTTAGCATCTCATGCTCTTTGTCTCTTCAGTTTCTTCTTTCTATGGCCTCATGGCCCAGACCTCAGGCCCACATCTGCCCTGCTGAGGAAAGTGTTCCAAAGCTCTGTACCTCCACCTGTTCAAGAGCTCAGAGGCACTGCCCTCCTCCACATAGCCTGCTGCACACAGATACTCAGCTCACTCATTCTGTGGGTCAGCAAGCCTAGCTCCACTGATTCAACTTCCAGAAGGCACCCCAGTCTTCCAGAAAACTTCTGTGAACAGGCTTTCAGATCTCTGTCTCCGTGAGTTGGCTCCCCTGCTGTCTCACACTCGCCTGGTTCTGCTGCTGCCATTGCTGCTGTGGCTAGTCCTCTGCTGCTCACTTCTCAACACATGCACCTTTATTGGTGTTAGCATTTCTCCCCAGTTTCTTCTGCATCTTCTATCCATTCACAGTTCTAAAACTGCTTTCACATTTGGGGTATTTTCCAGAGAAGCACTCCACTCTCTCAGTATCAAATTCTGTTTTAGTCAACTAGTGCTGCTGTAACAGAAATACCACAGAGTAAATGGCTTTAAAAAAGGAAAGTTAATTCTTCCACATTCCAATAGGCTGTAAGTCCAAATTTAGGATGTCTACTCCAGGGGAAGATTTCCATTCTTACCAGCTCTGAAGGAAATTTTTTGTGTTGCATCAGTCTTTGTTCAGGGAGCATCTTGATGCAGGAACCTCAGGTCTGAAGGATGACCTCATCTGCTGGTGCTGCTTTCTTGATGGTATGAAGTTCTGAATTCTCTGATTGCTTCCCTTTCCTTCTATCTCTTGTAGGATGAAAAGATAAAGGGTGGTACAAGCAATACACTCCAGGGAAATTCATTTTATGGTGGAGCAGGGAGGTGATCTTATGAAGGGATCTATAGTCAGTCCTACTCTAATCCTCTAACACACAGCAGAGGAAAATCACAAAATGGAGGATAATCATAAAATATTGGGAATCATGGTCCAACTACATGGCTATACACATTTTGGTGGGGGAACACAGTTCAATCCCTAACAATGGGAAAATTTTAGGTTTCTTCTGAAATTCTCTGCCTCTCTGAAAACTGAGTGAAAAGCTCCTCAAAATTATCAACACTATAAACAATATCACATTATGTATTTTAATACGTATCACTATGTATTTTTTTAATTTTAGCATTTTTTTCTTTAATGTACTGATTCAGCAAAGAGTTATCAAGTGAATTTTATCCTTGGTGGATAGCTCGCTCTCTGTGGTTCCCTGAGTGTTGTCTTAGAGATGTCAGCGTTCCGTCTTCTCATATGAAGTTTGCAAACAGGAAATATTAGTAGAACATGATAAATACATGCCTTTTTTTTCCACCAGAACTACCACAACAAATGTCCAGGCAGTCTCCCTGTTTTTCTTCTTAAATTCTATAACTTAGTCATCACAAAAGAATCAGAGTGATTTTTCCAGTATGACAAACTAGATCATTTCACTGTATCCAACCCTCTTCCTTAGTAACCGCTCTTCCACTCTCATGCCATCAAATGTTTCTCTTCATTGCTCTTAAGATAAAACTGGTTTTGTCCACATGGCTTTGCATAATATCTCTTTCCTTAACACATAAAAGTTATCTCACACAACTCTCCTTCTTGCTCATCAAGGCAGACACACTGATCTTCATTCTGTTCTTGACAACAGCAAGCTTCTGCCTGCCTCACAGCCTTAGCCTTGCTTTTCCATAGCTGGCTTCTCTGCTGTTGTGAGCTCAATTACTATCGCCTCAGAAATGCTTCCTTTTGGCTGTTAAGTTAAATACCCCATCTACTAAAGTTATCTTTATCATATCATTCTTTTTATTTCCATAATTCACATCCCGTGGCAGGCAATTGTGTTATTTATTTATTTATCCATTTATTGAGTATGTCTTCACTCTGAGACCTAAGTACATAATAAATTATAGTAGAATTTATTGCATATGGTAATAAGTATTTGTGGAATTTATATATGAACATATACAAATTGGAGAGAAGGGGTAAATTCAAGGTGACGTGGAGCACTAGATTGTGTGGCAATTTATAGGGTTAGAGAATGTTTAACCTAAAAGAGAGCATATACTTTGTCTGGAAGGGCCCACAGGAGTCATTAAATGAGAGAGGCTTAAGATAAGCCATCTAGATTTTCATGCCAAAGAAACTGATACAAGAAACTCAAAAGAATTATAAGAAATTCATGGATCGATATCTCAGGAGCATAGGTCCAAATTGTTCAGTGGTGGGTCCTAAGTTATTTAAGATAAATAACATAATGGAAGTTCTTGTATCCTACGTTGTTGATTTATTATTATTATTATTCCATTTTATTGGCAAGGTCTATCTAGTAAAGGACTTTGCATAGGAAAGTAAATTTTAGATCACTCTACCAACAGTGTGGAGGATGGTTTCTTACTAGTATTGTTTGAACAACTAGACAGGCAATTAATATTTATCAAGATAGGAAATAAAAGGAAGGTGTTCTTATGCAGGTGGCAATGTAAGAGTTTCATTTTAGATATGCATTTTGAGTTTACATAGGAATACAAAGTACAAGTTTTCAATAGGCAGATAAATATATGTATATAGAGACCTGAGCTGAAGATACAGGTTGGAGATCATGATAGAACTACTTATAAATATTCCAGTTCTTTCCATGTAAGGTTAGACACCCCTGTCTCCATCTTGTAAGACAAAACTGTGGCAAAGGAATGTGAGAAGCATTCGTGTATGTCATTTCTGCAAAGAAACCTTAAGAGATGATGTATAAATCACCTTTTCCCTTCTCTCTGCCCCTATGATTGCAGAAACCCAAGTCCTTTGACCATAGAGAGTTGACTCTTCCAGCTGATCTATCAGAAATATGCCTTTAGTGTATTAAGTCACTGCTGGCAATGTAGGACAGCAAAGTCTGATTTCTCCTTAGTGGTAAAGAAGGTATCAGTTTTCTGCTTATGCATGGTACTTAAAGCCATGAAAAGCAAATGAGATCTTGAAAAGTGTGTAAAAAAAGAAAAATGTGCTCCCTAAGGAGCTTTAAGGAAACCCCTCACTTGAAAAATGGACAACCAATGAATGTCCTCAAGTAGGAGCATTTTAAAACCCAAAGTCCATTGCCATTGACTCTTACTCATGGTGACCCCATGGAATAGAGTAGAACTGACCCATAGAGTTTCCAAGGAGCACCTGGTGGATTTGAACTACCAACCTTTCAGTTAGCATCTGTAGCACTTAACCACGAGGCTACTGAGATTTGCAGGAACAGTTTAAAGAAAATTTAAAAAGGAAGCAGTGTCACAGATACAAAGCAAAAGAGGGCTTTTGAGAGAGAAACATAAAATAGAATTAAACACAAATTATCCAAGTAAATTAAGAACTGAGAAGTTAGTTTTGAATTTAACAGCTAGAGTTAATGATGACTGCCACAAGAACAGTTTTATTGGGACTGTTTAAAGACAAAGTTCAGTGGATTTACAACTCACTCAGAGTCAGAGATTACTTTTAAAAACTTGGCTAAATGAGTAAGACCTTATATTTCTTGTAAAAATAAGATTAACTAAAGTATTGAAAAAGTTTGAACTACTCATCAGATTTCTTTTTATTTTTTTAGTTTTACACTTTGATTGTGTTAAACAGCCATAGACATTTGATTGTGTCTGATAGCCACAAACATTGTATACAGCAGTGCCGTACACATCAGAGAAATTATACAGTTAAACACACAGTTAAAAGAATAAAATGTGACAGCAAAAAATGAGGAAACCCGTCAACAAAATGCATTGACACAGTGACTGCAACAATGGTCTTAATGATAAAACAGTTGTAGGCATGGTGCAGGACAGAGAGGTTGGCATGCATTGAATTGTGTTCCCTAAAAAATCGGTAGCGATTTACCTAGGTCATAACTCCTGATACTGTGTGACGTTCCTCCATGAAGGAATTCCTGCCTCTATGATGTCAGTAATGGTGGATGGGCTGCAGTTGTTTTGGTAGAGTAAATTCTACAAGTAAGTTTGTTTTGTGCCTTGAGGTGGTCTCTGGGGATATATAGGAAACAAGCTAGCAGAGACATTTGGGGGACCTCATACCACCAAGCAACAGTGCTGAGAGCTGAACATGTCCTTTGGAAAGGACAGGGGTCCCTGCACCTCAGAAGCTCCCCAGTCCAGGGGAAGATTGATGGCAAGGATCTTCTTCCAGAGCCAGCAGAGCAAGCCTTCCCTTGGAGATGACTCCCTGAATTTGGACTTTTAACCTACTGGACTGTGACAAAATAAAATTTCTCTTTTTAAAGCCGTCCACTTGTGATATTTCTGCTACCGCAGCACCAGATGTCTAAAAAAACAGGGTTTCATTCTGTCATGCATACGATCACTGTGAGATGGAACCAACTCCCCTGCACCTAACAACAATAACGTTCCACTAAAATGTTCTGTATTTCATCAGAAGTATAGTGAAGATATTAGGTTAAAATACATGCTTATTTAGTATGACTAAATTGCACACATGTCTATGTCCGCATTCATCAATCTTTTTTTTTAAATATTGCTGTAAAAAAAATTAGCATTGCATGCTTAGGAAAATACCTTGTGATGGGAGGGTGCAGTTGACAAATGGATGTAGGAGGTGTAGTTTTTCTCCTAAAAATGCGGTGTAGAAGATTTCCAAGTGTGTTAGTTGAACTACTCTCTCTAAATTGACTGATTTTTTAGAGCACGGACACCTAATAGCGTATCTATTGTAGGAATGAATAAATTCAAGAAGAGAGGCAAAGATTAAATGGCTCTATTCGATAATTGTTTGAGAGATGAAAAATTCATAGAAATAAATGGATGAATAATTTTCCAAGCCTCAAGAAACATTTTGTTGTCTTGATGTGCATTAGATACCATCCTGAATATCAATGGTGTTTAGAAGCTGTTGATGTTAAGCTTAAAATGTAAATTTATGCAGCAATTAGGGAATCATTTGTGTAAAAACGCAGCAAATGTGAGATAATATAAAACTGCTACAAGCTTTCAGACAGGGTGAGAACCTTACAGACTCATTATAAACTGCCGGTTGAAGTGTTGTGTTGTTATGGACACTCTCTATTAATGCTGATGGGATCAGAAACAATTTATTATCCTTGTTAAGTATATCAAGTTTCATTTTATCTTAATTGGATACCCTTCTGGTTATAATTAAAATTTGGTCTTTCCAAATTGTAAGCCACAAATGTACTTTCATATATATTAGAAGTTTATAAATTCAGGCTATAAAAGAATTCACTTAATTTTTTTGTCACTTTACATAGCTACCTAAATACCATTCCACTCCTAAATATATCTGCGCCATACTATTAGGAGGTGCCAGCAAAGTGATCAAAATGCACACCTTAGCATAAAACGTAAATAATTGTGTGCTATGGTGAGATGCCAGTAGTTTTCCCAGCTGTTATTTCTGTGATTATAATAGGGAAAACCCCAGCACAGGAGAAAATCTAACCAAAAACCTTCTCTGTAGCCATGTTCATTGAAGTGTAGTCTGTGGACAAATGGAGGACTAGGAGCTATTGTAGTCCATGACAAGATAAACACAGAATTAGAGAGTATACACTTAAAAACTTTCATTACGTTATGACATTGTTAAGACAGCCAAGATAATCGTCTTGTTTTCTGGTGATTCCTTTGTATTGTATCTCTTTAAAGATCTTCGTTCTTTAATGGATTAGAGAGAAAAACACGGTAATTTGAGAAGCACAGTGTGCTCCTTACCTGCAAAGTAGAGACAGATTTTCCATTAATACAATGAAGAGAACTGCTAAAATCCAAAACTAAGCCTGCCCAGGCAAGCATGAGGCAAAACAAAACACAACAGACAACTACACAAACGAAACAAATGTAGGTCACACACAAGATGTTTTATGAAGGAATTGGAACAATATAAGAGCAAAAGAATTCCTGAATGTATCAGGTGTGGGATCATATTCTTGGCCATGTTTTTGGTTAAGGATTTAATCAAAAGAGGAAATCTTGGTGGCATAATGGTTAGCTTCTAGTCTGCTAACCAGAAGGTCAGTAGTTCAAATCCTCCAGGCATTCCTTGGAAACCCTATGGGGCAGT
Organism: Heterohyrax brucei; assembly: GCA_028571685.1. Lineage (NCBI taxonomy): Eukaryota > Metazoa > Chordata > Mammalia > Hyracoidea > Procaviidae > Heterohyrax > Heterohyrax brucei. The sequence continues at coordinate 49,480,759 of CM053155.1, forward strand.
TCTACTCTGACCTATAGGGTTGTTATAAGTTGGAACCGACTGACAGCAGTGGCTTTAGCTTTGGCATAAGTGTAAAGGAAATTGAAAATTAATGTGAGAATCTTTCTACGTAATATCGGTAAAGGGTACTTTTATTTATACTCAACCTGTATAATATGATGCTGATGTATAATACCATGCTAATGTAAAGTATCCCTGTCTGAGCAGGAATATCATTCTGTTTCTTTGGGACTCTTCCTGCTTGTAAGAGAGTCTTCTTGATCTGCAGCGTCTCAGTGTTCCCGTCGAGCCCTGAGTCGTCCTACAGAGGTGTGTGTCTTCTACACATTTGTCGAGGTTTGCGGTTAATTACTTAAACCTGGCAGATGGTTAATTGTTTACATGGTCCTGTTTCCTGCCATCCTTTCTCTATTCTGAGCACTTTGTGTTCCACATGCTGTTATTCTGGGAATATTAACTATGATTACCTTAGATGACAGGGCGAGCCCTGTGATCAAGGCAGGAGCACATCTGTTGTAACTCTTTCTCTAAGCTATTAAATGTCCTCTGGTCAAGTTCAGCCTTTTCCTGTTTTATCACTTAAATTCCACTCCCATGTCGGCTTCATTGACTAAAAACATAACTTAGTTTGTGATCCATGAGAAAAGCACATGAATTAATCTCTTCAAAGGAGGTATTATTATTTTAGTTGTATGTTCCATAAGTCTATTCAATGTTTTCACAAACCTTCCCCATTTCCCTAACTATACCTTTACCATCTTACCTATGGAAAATTTCACCTGTGATTTTTTTTTTAATCACACTAAAATCTTGATTGCAATATTGCAAAAGTTGTGTCTTTTTTTAACTTTAGTATTTTTTATACCTTTTTTCTTCCTGCTACCGCTCTTCTGCCTATAAAACATGTCAACATCTCCTCGATGATTTCACTGAGTTTACTAGCTGTTCTATTCCCTGCAGAATAGGGCATTGCATTAATTTATTATTTTTTTTTTAAAAAAGGAGCCTACTTGCTTTAATCACTTAACCACATATAATGTGGCTTGTGTATTTACCATTCTTCTCAAAGTATTCCTCTGTCTTCTCTACTGACTCTCTAGTTGCAGAAGGGTTTGTTTTTTCCCAATCTTTGTTTACATTGATTGACCTGCTCATTCTTAAAATGTCTTTCTCCCATGATCTCAGTGACAGTGCACTTTGTGGTTGTAATTTTACCACTCCTTCATTTCCTTTAAGACCATGCTTCAGTTCCTGATCCCTAACTACAATCTTTTGAAGATGAATAATTAGTTTATACTTACTTTGTATTTACAGAATTTATTATAAACAAGGTACTATGCTGCTGTGGGCAGTAGAAAGTTTAAAAAATAATAATAACAAAACAAAACAATGTTCTTCCTCAGTGTAAACATGTCGAACTTTACTTGAGCTCTGTACTCCAAAGCAACACAAGAGTTAAGAAATCCTCCCAGTCTCCCTCCCCAGCCCCGCCAACATCTCCTACCCTTTTGTGTTCTGGGAAAAGGACTGGGGATGTGGAAGTTTTTCCAATCAAAGAAACTAAATATATTTTTTTACCTATCGTTTGTACCAAATTCTAATTAGTGGCTAAGCCTCTTCTTGTAATTTTTACTCTTAACTGGTTTCACTCAGAACTTCATCATTTTTCTCTCGCAGAACTACAATAACCATATATCCATTTCATTTGATTCAAATCAAAATCTTTCACCAAATCATACTCAACATGATTACTAAAATTATCTTCTATAATGCAAATATGATATCCTTCAGATGTCAGAAGGTAATACCAAATCCTTAACAACACCGAAAGAGTCAGGATCTGGATCTTGTTTCTCACCATTCCAAGATCCTCTAATTCACTCTGTGCTTCAAGAAGGAATATGAAAATGTCAAACTGGTTGCAATGCTTCCCAGAGGTTCCCAGGTCTCCGACTATCAGTAACGCTCTTCCACTGGCTGGAATGTTCACGCCCTCCTTGTTCGCCTTTCTGATTCCGTTAAAACCCCACCAGAACATTGCTTCTCTCAGAAAGATTTCTCTACAGCCTTTTTTTTTTTTTTTTAAATATTAGGTTATAGATTCCAGACACACTCATCCCCACCCGTGTTCTCTCTGGAAACTCTGGTGGTGTAGTAGTTAAGTGCCACCTCTACTAACTGGGTCAGCAGTTCAAATCACAAGGCACTGCATGGGACTGCTATGGAGCAGTTCTTCTCTGTTCTGTAGAGTTACCGTGAGTCAGAATTGACTCAAGGGCAATGGGTTGATGTTTTCTGCTGGCGGATATATCGCAATGCATTATAGTTATTTAGTTGCTTCACCCACTCAAACTCTTTTAGCATGCAGGTATACTGTTCATTTCTGCAGTCCCATAAGCTAGGACTGTGCCTTCCAGTTTGCATTTTGGCCCCTGGAGGGGTTTCTTTTCAGATTTTCCCCACCGTTTACAGTACTGCAAGAATGTCAGTGCTGAAGTTGTTTAGTGCCCCTCCAAGCCTTTCTGGTTCATTATCCTTTTCATCGGAATGCGGAAAATAAAATTGCAACCCCAGCCATCTGTCACCTTAATGAGAGAAAGCATTCCTTTAATTTTACTTCTTTGCAAAATAAACAGAAATATTTATGCTAATACAACTTAGGTTGTACGGCGTGGGAAGAGACACACGGCAAGTTTTGAGGATAGGTGAGTTGGATCCGACTCTACAGCACTGGGCTGGGCAATCATCCAACGAACAGTAATTTTATAGGAAAACCAGGGCCATTGTCTGCGTTACAGAGACCTAGCTACTAGGAGAAGTGCAGAATGAATAATCTATACCACACAGAAACTGAGGTCCTCTCAAACAGCTTTCCACAAGACGTCTCTTATTGTCTCGAATCTTGTTACTGGATTTTTGGATCCGACTCGACGGCACTTGGTTTTCGCTAGCTTTAATCATTCCCTAGCTACTTGTTGTTTCTGATACTCTAATTCCATCAGTTCTATCATTCTCTGTTCTGTGAGGAGGACAACGAAAGTTAACTCCCTTTGTCTTCCTCCAAATTTCAAAGTCCTGTATGTCAGAAGTAGCATGCCAGATTGACAACGCGTTTTTTTTCGTCAAATAGTCTATTGTTGTCTTTAAAAGCAGTCTTACCAGAGACAATGACAAACCTAATTTGAATTCTGAATGTTTACATGAGACCCTGAGATTCTGATTAATTTAATAAACCTGTCTGACTTTAGTTTTTTCATTTGTAAAATAGGAAGGAGTAAGCATATTAACCTAGTAGCAGACCCCGGTGATTTCCTGTTTAGCATCCTTTCCCATCTCCTCCCTCTTCCTAAGGGAAGCCGGGTATGATTCATTGGAAAAAAAAAAAAAAAAACACGGCTGTCGATTCGATTCTGACTCATAGCAGCCCTGTAAGTCAGAGCAGAACTGCCCCATAGAGTATCCAAGGAGCACTTGGAGGATTTGAACTGCCTGTCTTTTGGTTAGCAGCCGTAGCACTTACAGCCAAGCCATGATTCACAAGCCAAAACAATAAACAAATGAATGAATAAAAACACACTTTGCTGTGAAGTTGATTTCTACTCACAGTGACTCTAGGACAGAGTAGCATTGCCCCAGACGGTTTCCAATACTGAAATATTTACAAAACCAGATCTTTCTCCTGCAGAGCCAGGAGAAACACAGTTTTTCAGTTAGCAGCCAAGTATCTGACTATTGAGACATCAGGATTCCTTATGACTCTTGTGTCTACTCCTTAACCTCGTAAGACATTTATCTGAAGTAAAATTCAACTGCACTTAGGGACTAAATGTAATTGTAATTCCATTTCTTTATTCAGAGATTGTTTCAGAAATAAACATATGTCCCTATGTTATAGAAAGTAAGGAAGTGAATGACACCCAGGAGGAGGCAAGAGGCTGTTTATTACTCCAGCAGGCCAGGGACCTTTGCAGGTTCCAACAAAATGGCCCTGAGTCAAGTTTCTAGCTGCTAGTTATAGTGCAGTTTGAGGATGTCCTGGTTGAGACAAGTGGGGTGAGTGGGCGGGGTTCTGAGGAGGGGGGCATCCTGCTAGGTAGGTGGGAGGCTTTGATGGGGAGCAGCTGCATCTTATCAGTTGGGTGTAAAACTCTGAAAGGGAGCAAGCAGGTGCCAGACTTATCAAAGGGAAATATCTTGTCAGGCAAAGGGAGATGGGAGTGACTTGAGTGGCTCCGAACTCCGGAGGAGAGTGTCCTTGTTCAGTGAGAGCTGTGGTAAAGGGAGGGTTAGGCGGTGAGTCCGGGCAAAGGGGCAAGAGGAATATATCTTGTCAGGCGTCAGTGGGGGCAGCAAGGAGGAGGAGGAAAATTTTTCAGTCTCTATACTACCTATGTCCTAAATCTTAATGGATCCTGATGAAAGTTTATTCAGTGTTTTATTAAAAAGTCACATGTATGCAGTAATGGTCTCAAAGCTATATATCTGGTAGATGGATTCAAACTGCCAACCTTCTGATTTACAGGCCACATCTTAATCACTATGCCACCAGGACTCCAGTAGGTGGATAAAGGAATAGAAATTGTTTCTTTTTAACCACTTTCCACCCTCAGCTTGACTCAGTCTTCTCTTCCCAATTCATTCTTGGATCTTATATATGCTGAAAACTCAGCTTCCATTTGGATCTCAGTGACTTTCTCACCTGCTTAGTTTATGTTGGCTCAGTAAAGTGGAGGAAGCATGAAATAGACAGGCAGGTAAGTAGGTAGCTAGGTACGCAGATAGATAGGGAGGGAGGGAGGTATATATGCTTTCACACATACACACCTGTTGTTTTTACTCTATACTGTAAAATGATACATGCATGCCTGTGCACACACACGTATTATTTTGACCCTCTATGATGTAAAGTAATACCTTTTGGTGTTTTATACAAAGGCATCATGAATCTACACTGCATTTGTGTGTAGACACAGGGTGATTGAAGCAATGGCCAAATGAACTCTCTCACCCCAAGGATTCTTCTCTGGCAATATAAAGCATGAACTTTCAATATATTCTGTCACATCTCAGAGTTATCACATTCTGGTCTTTCTCTTTGAAATTGTCTTTGAATACAGCTGTATATGAGAGAATGTTTCATGCAAACTGTTATTATCATTATCTTCCAAATATACTACCTGGCTTTTCTAACCTTGTTCCCCTACCTAATCTATCTCTCTGTGTTCTCTCCTTGCCTCATACCTCTCTGCTTCGCAAAGCAAGTCACTGAGCAGAATCTCAATAGACTCTTGGAAAATAAAAATCTTGATCCATGCCCCAATCCCTGAGATGTGATTTTATACAAAGCTGACAGACTGGGGTAGGATGGACTGACTGAGGGTTTATTTGCAAGGGCAAGCAAGGAATATCCCCAAACAGAAAACTATCTGGGCTGGAAACTAGCAGTCAGTGCATGAGCATAATGGTTCATAGAGGTATTGTTTGTTCTAAAGAGAAAATAGCTAAGCCTGAAAAGGAAAAGAAAGAGAGATGAAGGAAGAAAAGAACAGAAAGAGTCAATCTTTAGGACCCAGAGAACATGTGTCTGTGCTATGCTTTGGAGTCAATGACCAAGTATGACAACCGGAATCTCAGAGCTCACCTGTACGGTTTCAGTGTAGCCTGAGCAAAGACTTGACCCAGTAAGGACGTATCTCTGAATGATGGCATTCTGAAGTCAACCTTCAGCTGCAGTACCTTGAGGCCAAAAGGAGCAGCGGTGGTAGAGAACTAATCAGATTCTAATTTTATATCTAATTGGCATTTAGAAGCAAACAGACCTCTTTTGGGTCTGATGAGAGTCTGGGGTGGGTTAAGGTAGTCTCAAGTGTCCAATTATGAAATGTGTGCACTCAGATAATTGCATCACAAAGCTAAAATAAAATGAAGCTAGCTGTGACCCAATTGGGTTGTACAAATTAAAGAGAGAAATGTCAAAATTATACATGGCTAAAATACGAGAACAAATCCATCTTCCATTTAAAAGACAAACAAGAAAAAGCAATTTAATAAACTGTTTCAATAAGTCCTCTAGTCAGTGAAAGAAATTGCTTGTCAAGTGAGAGATTAAACTTCAGTGAAAGTTGAAAAGGTGGTTAATTTTTGGTGGAAAGATGCATAAGACATGTATAACTCTGGAGGGAAATGTGATTTGAAAAGATAATAAGCTTTGCAAATATTTCTGTGATGTATCAGACAATGAGGACTGTATTATGCCAACAAAACTGAGCTTTATTATCGTTAATTGTAGGTTCAAGAATTTTTTAATCATCTTTTTTATTGTTTTCATAATATGAGCTTAATAGGAGAGTCTGTACCAGATAAAAATGCTACTGTATACGTAGGTTATCTTAAGATTTAAAAGAAGAAAATCACAGAGGAGAAGTATCATAAGCCAGGGTAAAAGGTCCCCACAGTGGAGACTGTCTTGTATTAGGAAAAAATGCCTTGGAGAATACATGTATTAAAAAGGAGTAGCAGACAACAGGGTTGAAACAGCCAAGGTGGTTCTTTGGGGGAATGCAGCCAGATATTTTGATTACTTTTAGCTCTTTCATCCCATGGTAATCAAGTTAAGTGTAAGAACCTCTTTCAGATATGTTTGCAGTTTAATGAAAAATTTTAAATGTTTTTATTGTTACACAAGAGTATTTTTTTTGTTTCAAAAGTAATTTGTGTGTGTGCGATATATGTATATGTGTTGTGTGTGTATGTATGTGCATGCTAGAATGAGAAAAAATGTCATGCTTCACAACATTTTCAGGATAAGATTAGGTAAATAACAGATATCTCTACGTTTGTATGGGGAAAATGCTTGTTTTAGTGGCTCTCACAAATTTTTTGGATTCATAAATTTAATAAAATACATTTTTCATGATAGTCAATGAACATTTCCCTCTGAGAAGAAAAAAGTAATAATAAAACCTAATGACTAAGGAAGTTAGTTAGTGTAAAAATCAATACTAATGGACAGGGTCAAAAGTACCAAGTCTTCGGGGTTGCATTTCTGAAAGACAGTAGGAAAACTGATGATCAAAACAAGATCAAACCAAAAGAAGGATGAAGACATATCTCATATATGAAACAATCTCCTTATGTAAAGCTAGGCAAATTCATTCATAGCTAAAGTGTTTGAGTTTTATGGTCCTGAGGGACTACCAAACATTTTGAGAGATGGCCCTAGAGCTATGAATAAACTCCAATCAGGAACTGATTAGATTGGAATCAGAGTCAAAAACGCAAACATTTTATTAGAGTTCTGCATGAAAAAAATTATTTTTAAGTCAAAGACAATAACCAAATGCCAACTGTAGACATGCATGAGAAACCAAATGGTCAGTTTTCAGCTACTGAGTATATTCTGGAAAAAAATATGAAGAAATGAAAAAAGAGAAAGAGAGAGAAAGGAGAAAAGGAAAGGACAAAAGAGAAATATTAGACAGTAATATGGTACACTAATCTAGAACTTGATCTACTAAATTACGTAATTAATGACTCAAAGTGAGTTAAAAAAATTAATGTATGCACATTGGAATTTTTTCATTGCTGAAAATCATTTGTTGTTTAGAATCACATACTGCCCTAAATATTTTTGCTGTTAAATCATTCGTCTAAAACTTTCCCTTCAAGATTCCAGAAACTGACAGAATACCAATAGAGGTGTTTCAATGAATGGACGCAACTTTGGAAGTGCTCACTTGTCTATGCTAACAAGTTTGGAAGATAGCTATCTGGCCAACCGACTAGAAGGGATCCATATTCATGCCTAATCAAAGAAAGGTGATCCAGAAATTATCAAACAATATCATTAATATCACATGCAAGTAAACTTTTGCTGACAATAGAAGGAAAATTGATGCCTTTGAAATAATGGTGTTGGTGAAACATACTAAAGGTACCATGGACTGCCCAAAGAACAAATACAACTGACTTTGAAAAGGTACAATCAGAACGCTCCTTAGAAGGAAAGATGGCAAGACTACTTAGCATCATTAGACATGTTATCAGAAGAAATCAGTCCCTGGAGAATGGTATCATGCTTGATAAATATAAGGCCAGCAAAAAAGAGAAAGGCCTTCAGTGAGAGATGGATTAACACAGTGACTGCAACAATGGGCCACGTATAACAACCACTGTGAGGATGGTGCAGAGCAGGGTAGTGTTTCATTCTGTTTTAATAGGGTCATTATGAGTCTGAACCAGCTGGTCGGCATCTAACAACAACAATGATATCTTTCTCAATCATTCCGAAGGGTTTCAGTGTGAGACAAATAATCCTTCCTCAAATGTTTCAAAAGTGATTTGTAGACAAAATGCTAAGGATTATTGCTATCTTTTTCGAGATTAACAACCACATTCGTATATATGATGACAGCTAAACTAGAACTGTTGACTAACTAGGAGCAATGGTAAGCCCTATGCATGGTAAAACATATCCTAATTTCACAGAAGTTAAGTTGTTAAAAGAAAAATAAAAATGAGAGAAAGTAAGAAAGCATCAGAAAACAAGATATAAGGTGAGAGGAAAGTAAGAATATGTGGAGGATGAAGGGTAGGGTACAGGTTCCCAAAAGGAAGACGGATATTGCCACTAGTGACAAAATTTTCATACTTAACTTTTCCAAGTAAGCATAATCGGTATTTATTTCCACTTTATGACAGAGAAATACCGTTTCACCTTCAGTAAATGATAAGGTCCTAGATTCTGGCTTATCATTTACTGAAGATGAAACGGTATTTCTCTGTCATAGATTCTAGCTGATCTGTGCTACCCCATTATCATTTAGATATAAATTTATGTATCCACTAAAAGGTATACAAAATTAGTTAGCATATTCATCTATGCTAGCTGAATGTAAAACTCAACCTGTATCCAACTCATAGAGATTCTATCATTGGATATATCTACCCTGTAACTGGCTATACATGTCTCCAGTAAAAGGGACATGTTAATGTATATACATGTTCAATAATAATAAAAGAATATACAATATTGATACCCAATAAATACTCCATTGCCATAAAGTGGACTTTGGTTCATAGCAACTCTATAGAACAGATAGAATTGCCCCATAGTGTTTCTAGGTGCAGCTCGTGAATTCTATCTGCCGACCTTTTGGTTAGCAGCTGAACTCTTAACCACTGTGCCACCAGGGCTCCAAGAAGCAAAAATTAATTGCTTATTCAGATAGATTTTTTATTAATAAAGGCTTAACCATCCCTGTTGTGGTTACCTATTACTAACACCTGAAAAGCGTATACATTTTTACCATCCCCCTCCTCTTTAGTATTTTCTCGTACTTTCTCCATTAATACTTTTTTACTGTAAACTTAATTCTATGCTTATTTCTTTCCTGCTAGCTTCTTCCTTGTTGCTTTCCACTGTTCCTGGCTTAAGGTTGATCTCTTTAGTTATCATGCCATTTTTCTAATTAAGCTCGAGGCTGACAACATTTTCTAACTTTTTAATTAGATGTCAATTTAGTTTCTAAGTCCTTTCTAGAGGCTGTGTCTTATATGATCCTGAAATAATGACTTCCTATTTGCATTTTAAGAATTTGTTTAATTCTATGTCTTGACATCACACACTTTGATCTCTATTTCAATGTCATTATTACTTAGTATACACGATGTTTCTTCTGAAGTGCAGTAAAATTAGTAAAAACACCTTACAAATGTATTTTAATAAATAATTGTTCATCCTAAATATGTAATTTATAAAAAATGTTCAACTTTTGTCTCAAGAAATGTAATGTCATAGTAAGCAGAAAGAGCATCAGATTGCTTTTTGACTAAGATTAAGGTAATAAGATGGTATACTTTTCTTTGTCGTTAAAGTCATTGATCTATGAATTATGCTGCTTCCCTCCACCCCCAAGAAAGTAGGAGAAAAAGAACATTTGTGTAGCTGTTTGGAAGCTGAATGAACTGTAGCTTGTTATTTGTAATCAGGATCCTTATTGGCTCACACATCTATTTCAATAGCTTGCACATTCTCTACACAATGCAGTAGCCATGAGTGATGCTATCAGAATATTTAAAAAAGAATGTCACATTCAGAATTCATTATATTTTTCTTCTGTCTGCCAACATGAATTGGATTATCCTAAGCAACTAAATATTTGCAGAAAAGGAAAATGAGAATTCTTTTCACAAGCCAGTTAAAGCTTATGATACACTCTACAATAGTTATATGTGTTATTTTTCTCTTGGCTGTGATTCACTCTTGCTTTTATCATGAAGGACATCTAAAATATGTTGTAAATTGAGGATACCCAAGATACTGCAAAATATAGGGTTGTGAAACTATGAAGATGAGAATTAAAAATGCATATCGTAGTTTAATGGGAAAATTGATGATTATAGTAAAAGAGAGACAAAGGAAATATTTTATGTCTTGATATTCAGATTACAGAAATTTCATATTATTATCTAATAAGACTTAAAAATCAATGTAACCATTAAATAAATGGTGAGCTGAGAATCTGGGATTAGCAGTATATCTTCACTTACAAAAATCTACCACCCTGCATTAACCTGTTAAAAATTTTTTCAATTTCTAGTCTCAAAAATTGGCAAAATCTATAGACTTTATCTAAAAAGAACTTTATAAAGTTTCATTAGGCAGCTGCCATTGTAACACAGGTACAAAAGCAAACTTTGGTCTGCTAAGAAATGCAGTATACTAATTAGATTTTTTTTTTTTAGCTCCAAAAATATTTCATCTTGAAATATTCTCTCTGTATTAGTATTTGAGCTTCTGTTGGATATAAATTATTCTGCTAGTCCTTTTTACATTTTAACAACTTATTTTTCATCACCAGTCACTCTATCTGAACCCAAACCTGCAAAGTCTGGTAATGATTTCAAAGATATTTTAAGAAAATCTTTTTAAAAGCTGGCATGTCCTTTTTACAGTACTCCAACTTTCCTAGTGATGGAAAATACTGATGCAAAAAATACTCAAGTAGTTTTATGTATTTACTTACCTGATTAGTTAAAACATAAAAATTGTTTATGGACAAAACCTAACCATTCTGTCTTCCTAAGCAACTCAATTCTGTTGTCTAATCAATCTCACTTAAGCTCTACTACCACTGTTACAATAACTTGTTAAAAAATCAGAAAGGCTAGCATGCGTAATTTACTGTTAAATACTAATAAAATGACAAAGCACAGCTCTATATAAGCTCCAATTTTTACCTAGAATTTGGTTTAGTCACATCCAAGTATTTATCATCTTGATAATAATTGTTTAGTAAATTATATATATATATATGTATCTGTGTGTGTATGTGTGCGTGTGTTTGTGTGTGTGCGCGCGCGGGCACACACGAGGAGTTTACATTAACTTAAGATTAGAAGTTTGGTGCGTTTTGAGACTTGAAGAAGTGAATTGCTTTTATTAAAAGTTCTTTCCAATCAATTCAAATTGCCTCTCTCCTTGGCTCTGAAGAGGACCACTCCAGCTGTTTCAGGATCCCAGACCAGTGAAAACCTGCCAACACCTTTAGCCGTGGAGACGTTAACCCGCCCAGAGTCTCCCACATACTGCCTCCTGTGGTTCTCTTGCTCATGGTAATGTGTATTTTCCCCAGTGAGCCATCTTCCTGCTCTGCAGCTACTCTTTCATGTCCTGCTCAGTCTCAGCAGAGACACTGAAAATATATGGACAGTTAAAGACACTTCTACTCCTAAACAGACAGTTGAGGATGTGCTACAAGAAACTCTATACCCCAGCCCAACAAACTGACAGACACAATTTCGACTTCACTTAAAGTGCTACAGCTGCTAACCAAATGACTGGTGGTTCAAATTCACCAGGTGCTCCTTGTAAACTCTATGGAATAATTCTACTCTGTCCTATGGGGTTATTATGAGTCGGAATCAATTGGACGGCAGTGGGTGGACTATTGCGCGGTGTGAACTTTGTTGTTATTGTTAGTTGCCGTCAAGCTGGCTCCCAACTCAGGACAGCCCCATGCACGCGGGAAGAAAATGCCGCCCTGTTCAGAATCATCCTGATGATGGATTCAAAACCTGAACGCTGTGATCCAGAGGATTTTCACTGACTCTTGGAAGTAGACTGCCAAGCCTTTCCTCCTTGTCTGGTTACCATAGAAACTCCACTGAAATCGTTTGGCATCATTACCGCAGGCAAACCTCCAACGACACAGTAGTACTGTGAAGGACGTACAACTGACCGGAAATTATAGCGGCTCTCTTGCATGGAAGGCAAAAATTCTACCACTGAATTGCCAATAACTCATTATGTGGCATTAGGCAAGTGTATTTTCTCTGCAATTTCATTCCTTTGTCTGAAAACTCGAAGTAATGCTAATAGCTACCTTTATGTTTCTGTTCTGATGATCAAATGAGGCAATGTATCTTACCAGGAGGACACACTCAGTAATTGTCAGTGTGCCTTGCTGATGTTGTTATTTTCCCATCAGATGCCACAGAGTGTTGAAATAACAGCCCCTTTCACTTTATTACATGTCCGTTGTATGTATCTTGCATTTATTGCAATACCCTCTGGTGCAGTTAACTTTTTCAGGAAGTAGGATAGGTCACACCCCTCAGTTGCTCACAAAGGAGATGGGTAGTTCCCCTGTTGGTAGTAAAAAGAGAATAAGTGTCCCTAGAGAGGAATATACAGCTGTCAGAGTGACTATTTGTTAAGTGAGAAAGTAAATCTCTGCCTCCTTCTGGACCTCTCCCTCTAGATATGGGCTAGGAAGTCTCATTAGCATCCTCCTGAAGGACAGTGGCTACACATTTTCTCTGCTACGTGAAGGGCTTCGGGAACTAGGTAGAGAGCAGAAAATGAATATTTTAATTTTAAACCAGATTATTTACTTGCCTCTTATTTTCCGTTATATTTTTATTGTTTCCTAGCCTTAGTACTGGTGCCCTGGTGGCACAATGATGAGGTTAGCTGAAAACAGCAATGTTGAAACTGTCAGCTGCCTTGTAGGAGAAAAGACTTGATGATCTGCCTCTGTAATGATTTCAGCCTAGAAAACAGTGAGGAACAATTCTACTTCATCGCTTTGGGTCACTGGGCATTTTAATCAGCTTGATGGTACTCAACAACAACAGCCTTAGTGGAACATGGTGTAAGCATTCTAGACAGTGTTAAATTGGGCCATGCATAAGTAATTCAATTAACGAGCAATTTGAAAACTGAAGAATGAACACAAAGGATTAGAACCGAACATAATTCAACCACCTCTCCTCAACAAAGGTACTCTATTCACTGCCAAACTTAAAAGATTGGGATTTGATTTTATAATGGTTTTCAGCACATTTAAATAATCTATGTAATGTCTGGAAACCCTGGTGGCATAGTGTTTAAGTGCTATGTCTGCTAACCAAAAGGCTGGCCACTCAAGTTCACCAGAGTCTCCTTGGAAACTCTATGGAACAGTTCTACTTTGTCGTATAGGGTTGCAATGAGTCCAATTCAGCTTGACAACAGTGGATATACAATGTCTGTATGATGCCTGTAGGCAGTAACCTGACACAAACTGGTGGTCTGAAGGAAACCTAAGCTTTGTGTTCCAAGGAACTCCTGCAGCTTAGTTCATCCCCCATCCAGGCTATTAGTGAACTTTGAATTCCTAGTGAGGGTGCTTTCTTATCCAACACACTAGAGATATAAAAGCAATACCCGACAAATAAAACAAAAGGGGAAAAAAAGCCTGCAATAAAAATACCTTAAAACTCTTTAAAACATTTAATAATGTATACTTTATATATTAAAGGCTTTTAATGACATATTTAATTATAAAGACGGAGCTTTGGTGGCACAGTGGTGAAAGCAGGTGGCTGTTAACCAAAAGGTCCTTGATTCAAACCAACCAGCTGCTCTGTGGAAGAAAGAAGTGTCAGACTGCTTTGTACAGGAGATTTACAGTCTTAGGAATCCTACGGGGTCACTGTGAGTTAGAATCACCTCAACAGCAATGAATCTGGGTTTGGATATCTGTGTGTGTGTGTGTGTGTGTGTATGTATTTTGTGTTTGATATATATGCTTATTTTTTGTGTTTTATGCATATATACAAGACATGAAAATGATAATTTCATGTTTTATTTCAATGACACAAGTTTTAGCAATTGGACTGTGGTTTCCTTAATTTGTAAAATGATGCATCTCTTATCTACTTGTTATAAAAAGGTATGAAATAAAAATAAAGGTAGGCTTTTTTAACCGTTTGACTCAGGGCTGTCCATTAAAAAGATCATATAAAATATTTTTGCTTCAACGCACTTTCTGATCTTAGAATTTACTACTGTCTTGGTAGTCAAAACAGTCTGGTACTGGTATAAAAACAGACATATAGATCTATGGAACAGAATAGAGGACGCAGAATAATCATCCACCTCCTATGAACAGTTGATATTTGACAAAGGCCCAAAAGTCATAAACTGGGGTAATAACAGTCTCTTTAACAAACAGTGTTGACAAAACTGGATGTCCATCTGCAAAAGACTGAAACAAGACCCATATCTCACACCTTACTCAAAACTAACTCAAAATGGATCAAAGACCTAAACATCAAATCTGAAACAATAGAGATCATGCAAGAAAAAGTAGGGATAAAAATAGAAGTTCTAGTACATGGCTTAAACGACTACAAACTCTTAGAAACAATGCACAAACAACTGAAGAGAAAATAGACAATGGTAACTGCTAAAAATCAAACACGTTCATCTGAAGACTTTATCAAGAGAGTTAAAAGACTACCTCCAGAATTGGAAAAAATACTTGACAACTATGTACCAGATTGATGTCTGATTTCCAAAATCTACAAGATACTACAAAATATCAACAAGAAAAAGATAAATGACCCAATTAAACAATGGGCAAAGGAAATGGACAGAAACTTCACCAAAGAAGACATCCAGGCAGCCAAAAGACATAAGAGGAAATACTCACAATTTTTAGCTATTAGAGAAATCCAAATCAAAACTACAATATCATCTCAATCCAACAAAGTTGGCAATAATCCAGAAAACACAGAACAACAAATGCTGAAGAGGCTGTGGAGAGAATAGAATTCTCCTGCACTGCTGGTGGAAATGCAAAATGGTACAACCTTGTTGGAAAGCAATTTGGTGCTTTCTTAAAAAGGTAGAGATAGAAATATCATATAATCCAGCAATCCCATATGGATCACTTTAAATATGTTGAAAGTCTTTATAAAACCTTGGTAAAAACAGCAATCCCATTCCAATCCTGGGATTGGAATATATGCTACAGAGCACTGTCCACAATAGCAAAAAGAATCAGCCTAGGTGTCCATCAACAGATGAGTGGATAAACAAACCATGGTACATACATGCAATGGAACACTGTGAAATGATAAAGAACAACGATGATTTTAGAAAGCGTGTCATAACCTGATTTCAATTAGAAGACATTACACTGAGGGAAACCAGTCAGCTGCAAAAGGACAAACATTGTATGAGATCTCTGCTATAAGCTCTTAAAAATGGCCTTATGTACAGAAGAAAAGACTTTTTGATGATGACAAGGGTGGGGAGGGAAAAGAATGTTGATATATCAGATGGTCAATAGGAATTTCGTTAGGTGAAGGGAGTGACAGCACGCAGTAGGGGGCAGATCAGCATAACTTGATTACACCATAAACTGAAAGATTTTCTAAACCCAACCCAATATTTCAAAGGATAGAGTAGCAGGGACAGGGGTCTGGGGACCGTGTTTTCAGGGGATGTTGAGTTCAATTGGCATAACTAGTCTTTTGCTAAGAGAGTTTCCTGTAGCCCGTGTTGGTGAGTGGTGTCTGGAGTCTTAAAAGCTAACAAGCTGCCATCTGAGGAACACCAAATGGTCCCAACCCATCTGGAACAGATGACAATCAATAACATCAAAGACACAAGGAGAGATGAGTCCAGGAGATAGAAGGACCCATTTGAATGAGAGCTTGCATCATTATAAGACTGGAAGAACCAGATGGTACCCAGCCACTACCAAAGGCTGTCACGATGGGAGTCACAATGTAGACTCCCTGATGTAGCATGATAAAAAGAAGTATGCAATTCAAAAACTCTACCAAAAGACCAGATTTGATGGTCCAACAGCCTGGAGGGTCTCCTGCAAACATGGTCCGTAGACTTCTTGATGGTCCTGACCTGAATCCAACTCTTCAGACAAGAATGGACTGGACTTAGGAACACAATGTAAGCATATGGTGTGTGTATTTTATGGTTTTATAACTTTATAGGAGGCTGTCCTACTGGTTTCTTTCAAGATGGGAGAGAAGAGGGTGGAGAAGAGGGAACAAGGGTTTATTAAGAGGATACTAAAATGAAGAGTAAAAAGAAGGCGTGCACTGTCACATGATGAGGAGAGCAGATGGAGTTTCAGATAAGGTGGGCACTTAATCATAATAAAAGAAAATGGAAGAAAACATAAAAAAATATTTCTGCTTTGGCTATTTTTCTTATAACATACCAAAATTAATGTAAGAATTAAACAACAAAATCAAATTCCATTCCCAATGAACTGAAGAAAAATGAGGACCTCCACCAGTAAACACTCTGAAATCTGTGTTGTAAGAGCTGAGAAAGGCTAAGCAGCAGAAGAGAGAAAAAAAAACAATGTGCTAAAAATCGCTATAGTCTTAAAAATCTGTCATGGATTGAATTGTGTCCCCGAAAAGTATGTACATCAATTCGGCTGGACCATGACTTCCAGAATTGTGTGACTGTCCACCACTTTTTCACTTGGTGTGGCTTCCTATGTGGTGTAAATCCTACCTATATGAAGCTGATGAGACGGTACTAGCGGCAGTTACGTTAATGTAAAGGATAGAAGACAGCAGAGAGACGCCGGAACCTCCCACCACCAAGAAACCAGCATGAGGAGCAGTGCTCGTCTTTGGGATCCAAGGTTACTATGTGAAGAATCTCCTAGATTAGGCAAAGATTGATGACAAGGACCTTTGTCCAGGACCAACAGAGAGAAAAAGCCTTCCCCTAGAGCTAGCACCAAGAATTTGTGCATAATCCTCCTAGTTTGTGAGAGAATAAATTTCTTTTTGTTACAGCCATCCACTTGTGGTATTTCTGTTATAACAGCACTAGATAACCAAAGCAAAGTCTTATCTGAAAACATTTTGTTTGGGGGATGAAATCTAGAGAGAAGGGAATGGCCAATGGGAGAAATAGACAATGTCTCAGAGGCAAATAAAATGATTTAACGTCGCAAAGAAATGAACAAAGTAAAGTTAAGGAACAAAGCTTGGTGGCATAAAATTTCTGAGCTAGGTGATCAATAATTTTTTTTAAAAAAAGGTGGAATTGAGAAGGAAACCTGCTAATTTACAAAATGTACACTTTGTTGAGCTTTATTACTAGCAATGGAGACCCTATAAACAACAAAATTAAGATGAGATTTATGCCAGAATGCTCTTATATTTATTGTCAGATAAAACTTAGACGTGAATAGTTGACTATTGTTCCCCAGTAGACACAGAGAGAGAGAGATTATTCTGAGCATAGAGCCAAACTCATTAAAAAAATAAATAGGCAAAAAGAAAAGAACAAGAGGTTTTGTTGTTTGTTTTGAAACTAACTTAGTCATAGAAAGTTGAGTAAAAATATAACAGAAATTATTTAAGGATAAGGAAAAGCACAGTGAAGCTTGCCTGCACACACAGTACATATACACATGACGACAGCATGATACCTACTGGGAAAGAGAGCTCAAAAGACAGATACGATCATTCTAAAAAGATATTGTAAGACAAAAGTAGTAAAAGAAAAATAACCCAGCAGAGTTAAGCATAAATTTGAAGCAAAAGCATAAAAGAATTCTAGAGATGAAAGCTGTGTTAGAGTGATACATAAAAAATAAATACAAACATTATAGAAAATGAAAACTAGATTTGAGAAACACACAAAATGAAATAAGAAAAAGTAAAAAGACAAAAATGATCACAGAGAAGATCCTGGAAAATCAGAAAAAGTAAAAGCAGACAGCAACAAAATTCAGGATCCTGAGAAGAAAAATAGAGTAGATGAAATTTGAAATGAATGTTGAAAGACATACTAGGCTCTGGGTCCTGCAGCTGCTACTGTCAAGAGAATGTGTGACTCAAAATGTTTTTTATTAAAAGTGCTTGCAAGATACTATGCAATCAAGATGACATCAAGCATTGAATCACCCTACACTAAAATAAAAGCTTTATAAAATAATATCTGAAAATTGCAAGAAATACTCAACTGATGATGATGACTCACAAACACGAAATAAATACTTTAGATACAAATATGGCAGAAACAGGTAGGCACAATAAAGGAAGGAAACAGACACAAAGAGCAAGCTGTAACCCACACCTGTTGCCATGAAGCTGCAAGCTATTGCCTTCTCTGCATGGATAAGCCATGTCAACAGTAAACAGCCACAACCTAAGATGCATCAGGGAGAATTCCCATAGGAAAAATGGGTTCAAAAAACAGAAACAAAAAAATTACCAAGACCCAACCCATAAATAAGACCCAAATTATAAACCAGGGACAAAAATCTCAACAGTTGCACTTATGCCTAAGGAAAGAATGCTCAGAGAATAACCAGATAATTTAAGATAATTAAAATAATTCCTCAGAAACTTGGAATTGCATCAATGGAATGTTAATAGCAAATTATTGTTCATAAAGAAGAGGTATTGTTGATGAAAAAAAAATTATAAATAAAGTATGTCTGCAGAATTTTATATTAAACAGATGGGTTGAATGCCAGCGTATAGCCCATTGGAGAAAGAATTATTAAGCTGGAAAATTTCATGGAGAAATTTACCTACAAAGTTGCAAATAAAGTTGGAAATTATAAAAAGTAAAGTTAAGAAACAAAATACAGACTTAAAAATTGAAGGCTTACCCTGATGGGAGTCCCAGATAAAAGAGAGATAAAATGTGGAAAATACTTCAAAAAAAATCATGTCCAATATTTTTTTTTAGTCCAAATAACATAGATAAAGGGTAATTAATCAACATAAAGTTCTCGTGTCCAGATTCTCCTGTAGCTGATCATCACTGCTTTTAGGCTTACAATGACAGCTGCAACCTTTCGGCATTTATTACACATGCCTTTAACCTCTGCCTGTACCCTCATTCCTTCACTAATGATTATCCCCTGATTCCACATTGTTACAGACTGATTTGTGCCCCGCAAAAAATGTTTGCAGCCATTTGATTCCAGGTATTACATGATGCTCCTGTATGTTGTAAATCCTTCTATGATTTAATATGAGAGGAAGGGTAGCAGCGGTGCTGGTGGGGCGGACTCAAAGTGTCAGATTGTACTGTGCCTTGAGGCAGTCTCCAGAGATATGAGAGAACGAAGTTAACATATGGACTCGGGGGAACCTCATAACACTGGGAAAGAGGCAGTGCCAAGAGCCAAGCAAGTCATTTGGAAAGGACTCAAGGCGCCTACACCTCGGAAGCTCACAGTACAGACAAAGGACTGAGAACAAGGACCTTCCTTCAGGGCCAACAGAGAAAGCCTTCTCCTGGAGCTGATGGCCTGAACTTGGACTTGTAGTCTAATGCACTGTGATGGGATAAAAGCCAGCCATTTGTGGTATTCCTGTTATGGCAACACTAGATGACTAAGACACATGTCATCTTCTGAATCTGGCCTGAGTTTCTGGCAGTTCCCTGTCAATATACTGATGCAGCTGCTTTTGAATGATCTTCAGCAAAATTTTATTTGCCTTTGTTATTAATGATATTGTTCAGTAATTTTCTCATTCAGTTAGATCACCCTTCCTGGGAATAGGCATAAGTATCAATCTTTTTCAGTTGGTTGGCCAGGTAGCTGTCATTCAAGTTTCTTGACATATTGCTGCATCCATTTGTTCAAACATCTCAGTTGATATTCCATCAATTCCTAAAGCCTTTTTTTCTGCCAGTGCCTTCAATGAAGCTTTTACTTCTTCCTTCAGTATGGTTGGTTCCTGATCATATGCTACCTTTTGAAATGGTTGAATGTATGCTAATTCTTTTTGGTATAATGACTCTGTATTCCTTCCACCTTTTTTTGATGCTTCCTGTGTTGTGCTCTTTCCTTGTAGAATCCTTCAGTATTGCAACTTGAGGCTTAAATATTTTCAGTTCTTTCATCCTGAGAAAGACACAGTGTAAGTAAGGGGAATCAATTT
This sequence comes from Heterohyrax brucei, assembly GCA_028571685.1. Classification (NCBI taxonomy): domain Eukaryota; kingdom Metazoa; phylum Chordata; class Mammalia; order Hyracoidea; family Procaviidae; genus Heterohyrax; species Heterohyrax brucei. The sequence continues at coordinate 49,500,991 of CM053155.1, forward strand.
TATCTCTACTTCTTGGTTCCTGGAGCCAGTTATTTTGGCTAGAAAGAGAGCACACCAGAAACGGACACAATTCTATATAGACTTCACATCTTCCAGGACAGAATTTGAAGTTTCAAGGTATTTTTGTTTGTGTGTGTGAGTCAATGTAACTGAGCCTTTAGAAGGTGATCAAGCACGTAGTAAGATCAATGAATTCTGTGGATGTAAAGTCACATGTAAATTCTCCTTTACCATGAAATATGTTCCCTGTTGCATGGTGTAGAATCACTTTATTGAATAAAGTAATTTGCCCTTCTGGTTCTGGTTTCACAACAACACCCAATAGTTGACATTTACCAGGATTGGGTAGGGAGGCCCCACCCAATAGTGGACCTTTGTGTGGATTGGCTGGCGGATGGGTGGGGGAGGGTTCATCTAGTGACTGATGCAAACACCAGAACACACAGACTCAGATGAAACTTCCTAAATCAATGAGAAGACTGTGCCCTTTGGATGTCAGGGCCCTAAGCCAGGACTCCTCCAAATGGGATAAACCTGTAACAGCGATAGAGACAGCAGCTGTAGCAGTACTAAGAAAGCAGAGATAATCAGCAGAGAGTAAGTTCACCCAGACAGGGGCAGGAAAATATAAAGAATTAACCCTAGTCAAGAACTGAGAGGAGCCACCAAGAGCCAAGCTTACCAAATGACATCACTCAAGCTTCCTGTTTGAGTTACCTGATGGGTGACAATAAATACAGATTTAGGGGAAGAGAAAGCAGTTTCCCTTTGAGATATAAATAAGTGTCCTTTTTGGATCTGACTCGACAGCATTTGGCTTACTTGGCTTTTTAGACACCGAAGCTTTGTACTTAGACACCTCCTGTTATGGATTGAAATGAGTTCCCCGAAGACATGTGTAGTAATTTCTAAATGGCATACCTCTGATTATAATCCCATTTGGGAATATATTGTCTTTGTCATGTTAATAAATCAGGGTTAGTATGGAATCGCTCTTGAGTCAATCTCATTTTAAATATAAAAGAGATTGAACAAGCAAACAAGAGAAGCAAATATGGGGGAAGAGAAATGCCAAGTCATATGGAGATTGCCCAGGAGTAGAAGGTAAAAGTGACTAGGACCTACCTTCAGAGCCAACAAGAGAGAAAGCCTTCCCCTAGAGCTGGCACCCCTAATTCAAACTTCTAGTTCCTAAACTATGAGAAAGCAAGTTTCTCTTTTGTTTAAGTCACTAATTGATAGTATTTCTGTAATAGCAGCACAAGATGACTAAGATATCTCCTGAGACTAGTCCTTCACATATCTTCAATTTTGTTTTATAAACTTCGTTTACATTCTTCTCTATTGTTAAAGTCACTATTGCAGTTATATTTTTTCTAGGAGTTCTTTGTGACTGTGACAATGAATTGTTGAACCCAATATAGAAACAGTGCCATAGTATTAGAAACAGTGGAGAAGCTGAGGAATGAAGATGTGTTTGACTTCTTTCTCATAAGAACCAACTTGGAGCTGATTCTTATGATCAGGATTATCCTTTCAGTTGGTGTTTAAGAAAATCCTATTACGGCTAGTCGGAGATATATTCTCTCATTTCACAAATTGTGATGCTAATAGAAGTGCTGCACACAGGAAGTACAAATGTATTTGTACCATTTGCCTACCCCTCCATAATGGAAATGATCCAATGAAATCAATCTACCACCAGTTGGTAAGATATTACCTTCTCTCCTTGAGTATCAGCTTTGGCTTCTGTTGTTGGCAAGGCTTGGTACTTAGCAATGCCTTGTTAAACTCTGCATAGCCTTAATTTCTGCAGTGGTAACCATTTTTTATATGCTTCTGTTGATCAAACACTAGGGGGACTGGAAAATAGAATGGATACTCTTGTGCAATTGATAATAAACAGTATCAGATTAAGGAGTTACTTCATGGTTGCTATTGATATAAGACAATTTTTTTTACATTGATACAACATTTCCATGATATACCCATATTTTTGTCACTAGTTTTCAAGCCTTACTTTGTCCGAGCTCGCTTTCATATAGTAAACTTTTCCTGTGTGTTATTAAATCTCTCTCTCTTTGTAAGTGGAAAATTAGATATACTGCAAGAAGTTCTGTCTACTGGGACTATTTACCTTCTCCACTGTTTTTCGTGGTTCTGCTAATGGAACTACAACGTAATGGCTTTCCACTCCCTAGGTGCTGCCAGCTTATTAGGCTTAATTTTTTTCTTGTGATAAGTATTAATTATTTACAGATGACCAAAGGTATTGATTTAGAGAAATCCAGCATAGCAAACACATGAGATGAGAGTCTGAATCACCTATCTGTGACATTTACTCATAACTTCTGATGCTGTTCAAATAGTCTTTTACATACCATTTCCATTTTACAGGAGAATGCTGCTGCACATATACAATTTCATGGTTGAGTAGACCATATCATGCTGAGTTCATAATGTGCAATTGGGAGTGTATAGTCACTTTGTGTTCCAGTAGAAAGCTATGTGAACTGATTTTCCAGGGGAGGGGTATGTTTTCAGAGAAAGATATGAACTTATTTCATATCCCTGTAAGTCTGGGCTATTATTCTAATATTAAAACTTGCCACACCGCATCTGCCATGGACACTGAAAATGCATTTGTTACATCTGAGTCATAATGTCCAAGTGTGAGAACAGCTTCTGTTGCACCTTGGGACTCATGCAAACACATTCTTCCCCTGAATCATATTAAAACTGGCAATTTTATGGAATATGCAGAAATAGGCTGAAGTGATTAGAGCAATGTGATACGTGTTGCCTTTCAAATTCAAAGAGGCCAAACAAGTATCATATCTCAAACTCAAAGAGACCAAACAAGTATCGTGGCTCTAAGGGCAGCAAGGGCATCTCAACATATTTCAGATAAATGTAATATGTGCCTGGATTTTCACTGAATTTACCCCTCATTCTCTTGCAAACATGTAAGATGTAAGCCATCAAACATGTTTGTCCTTTCCTGTGCATCAGTTCCAATTGCCCTAATACTACAAATTTAATGAACCAGTGTGATGGTCTGTTCAGTACCAAAATGATCAAGATACCACTTAACTATATTAAGAAAGAGAGTCAGAGAACTAACATAGCCTTGAGGCAAGATAATAAGGGAAGACTGATCTCTGCCATATACAGGCTGTCCCTGGGTTATGAAAGAGATCTAAGTTTCTCTTTCAGTTGAATTTATACATAAGTTGGAACAGTTAGGTACAGTTCATATCTAATGTGGATTATTCAAATGTTTATCTTAGTCCATAGTGTATCTTTCTGTGCATGAAAAACATTAAAAAAAAGGCTTTCAGGTACACTAAAATATCTTTAACATCATAATGCTGTGGTATATAATCGGGTTTTGATGCACATCACAAAGTAGCACCTTTTTGTTATTATAAACTATTATGTGTACCTCAAATTTTTGACATAATAGACTTTATAGGGATTGGTTCTAACCACAGATTGTGTTTAAATCAAACATTTGTAACCCAGGGACTACCTGTGAAGGTAAATACTTTTGTTTTTATGATACAGATGAGGGAAAAACAAAGCATTTGGAGGCATATACACAAGGTGACAAGGCCAATATTGATTGCCTGCCCCAAAAATCTATATATCATTTAAATATTGGAATTACTTCCTGATTAAGTTTGTTTTAAGATACAGTCATTCTCCATGATTCATAGCCCCCAAAACAAAGCAAACCTGTTGCCATCAAGTCAATCCTGACTCATAGTGATCCTACAGGACAGAGCAGAATTGTTCTATAGTGTTTCCAAGGAGCGCCTGGTGGATCTGAACTGCTGACCTTTTGGTTAGCAGACCCAGCACTTAACTACTGTGTACCAAGCTTTCCTCTGATTCATGACAGTTAAGGCCCAAAAGGTATGTTCTTGAAAACACCATCCCTGTATAATCTCAGCAACACCCCCACCCAGGATGTGATATTTATTTTGGCAGGAGGAGAAACAGTTCCAAAGATATCCAGTTACTAATATGTTCTGTAACAGTTCTTTACTCTATGAGTAAGAGACATAATATGAATATTTTGTAAAATAATAAGTGCATCTTTCCCATTAACCTTCTGGGCTTAGAGAACAATCAGATGGGACAAGAATTCCACTGGAACCATTGTGAGAGGGACTTAAGTGATGAGCACATCTGAAGTCTCACTTCCATAATCCAAAAGCAGATTGGCAGATCATATTGACTTTTTTTAAAAAAAAATTTATTTGACATGACTGAGTGAAAATGTATATTCATGTATAAATTTACATCCCCACCTATATGCAGCTTCCACTGCTCTCCCTGCCCGGTGACCGCACACTATTCCTCTCTGCTCCATACATGTCTCATCCTCCCAGCAGCCTCCTTTCCCCTCCTCTCCATCCACTCCCCTTCCTCCAGCCAGAGATCAACAAGATAATATCCTATAGATGTATAGAAACATAAAGTGCTTCCAATATATGGTCACTCTGCATTGCCAAGTCCATACCTGTTCAAAGAGTGGAACTTTGTTATAATTTATGGGAAAGGGCAGCATCAGGGCCGGGGGCCATGCTCTCAGAGGAACCCCAAAACCGCTGGACCATCAACTGAGGTCTATTAGTGGAGATCTCATGATGCACCCCTTTTTATTCTTGTGCTGCCAGTGAGACTCCTCTCTGTGAGCTCCATCGTGGCTATCACTGGTGGTGGCCGGGCACCATCCGGTTCTTCCAGTCCCAAGTAGATGTAGGCAACCACTCTTCTGGGTCTCTCTGTCTTCTCGGTTGTCTTCAACACATGTCATTTTGGTCTTCAGTGAGCATCCATTCCTGCTGAGTTGGGACCATTTGCTGTATCCTCGGATGGCAGCTTGGCAGCTTTTAAGACCCCAGATGCCACTCACCAATGTGGGGTGCAGAGAGCTCTCTTAACAAAACGCTAGTTGTGCCAATTGGCCTGGAATTCGCCTAAGAGCATGGTCCCCCACCCACCCTCCCAGCTACTCTATCCTTGCAGTATTGAGTTAAGATGGAAGGAGTACTCAAGTTATGCTGAAGTCCACTTAATGTTGTTCTGGTTTCTAATGTGGGCTATCACTGCTTTCTCCCAACTAGATTTCTAGTAACTATCTAAACTAAACCCTCCCCCCTCGCCCTCTCTCCCGTCCCTCCCGTGCAGCTGTCAAAGAGTCTTTTCTTCTATACACAAGTCTGTTTTTGAGATCTTATCGTAGAGGTCTCATACAGTATTTGCCCTTTTGTCGCTGACTACTTTCACTCAACATATTGTCTTCCAGTTGAAACCAGGTTAGGAGATGTTTCCTGGAATCATCGTTATTCTTTATCATTGCGTAGTGCTCCATTGAGTATATGTACCATGGTTTACCTATCCATTCTTCTATTGTTGGGCATCTGGGTTGATTCCATCTTTTTGCTATCGTGGACTGTGCTGCGGTAAACATTCTGGTGCATGTGTCTGTTGGTGTGAAAGGCCTTGATTCTGTAGGATATATTCCAAGTAGTGGAATTACTGGGTCAAATGGTATATCGATATCCATTTTTTTAAGGAAGCACCAGATTGTCTTCCAAAGAGGCTGGACCATTTTGCAACCCCACCAACAGTGTAGGAGGGTTCCACTTTCTCCACAGCCTCTCCAGCATTTGTTGTTTTGTGTTTTCTGGATCATGGCCAATCTTGTTGGGGTGAGATGGTATCTCATTGTTGTCTTGATTTGAATTTCTTCAGTAACTAAAGATCATGAACATGTCCGCATGTGTTTTTTGGCTGCCTGGATCTCCTCTTTAGTGAAGTGTCTGTGCATCTCCTTTGCCCATCGCTTAATTGGATGGTTTATCCTCTTCTTATTGATATTCTGTAGTATCTTATAGATTATAGAGATTAGGCGTCGGTCTGACATAGAGTTGCCAAATATTTTTTCCCATTCTGTGGGTGTTCTTTTAATTCTATTAACAAAGTCTTTGGATGAGCAAAAGTGTTTGATTCTTAATAGTTCCCATTCATCTATTTTCTCTTCTGTTGATTGAGGTTTCTTTGACAGATTTTGGAGTCTGTCCTCACTGTGTATTAAAACTTCCATTGTTGTTCCTACCTTTTCTGGGAAGAGCTTTATCATTTTAGGTTTGATATTTAGGTCTTTTATCCAGTTGGAGTTGGTTTTTGTATAAGGTGTAAAATATGGATCTTGATTCAGTTTATTGCAGATGGATAACCAATTTTGCCAGCACCATTTGTTGAAGAGACTGTTTTTACCCCAATTTAATGTCTTAGGGCCTTTGTCAAATAGCAACTGTTCATAGGCAAATGGTGTCATCTCTGGGGTCTCAATTCTGTTCCATTGATCGATCTGTCTGTTCTTGTACCAGTACCAGGCTGTTTTGACCACTGTGGCAGTGTAGTATGTTCTAAGGTCGGGTAATGAGAAGCCTCCCAGTATGTTCTTCTTCTTTAGCAGTACCTTACTTATCCAGGGTTTCTTCCCTTTCCAAACAAAATTGGTGATTTGTTTCTCCATCTCATTACAAAATGATGCTGGAACTTGTATTGGGATTGCATTATATAAATAAATTGTTTTGGGTAGAATAGACATTTTCACAATGTTAAGTCTTCCTATCCATGAGCAGGGTAGGTTTTTCCATTTATCTATGTCTCTCTTAGTTTCTTGTAGTAAGGGCTTGTAGTTCTCTTTGTAAAGGTCTGTTGTTTCTCTGGTTAGATTAATTCCTAGGTACTTTATCTTCTCAGGGACTATCGTAAATGGTATTGATTTGATAATTTCCTCCTTAACAGTCTCGTTGTTGGTATAAAGGAATCCTACTGATTTACTTATGTTTATCTTGTATCCTGAGACCTTGCTGAACTCTTCTATCAGTTTGAGTAGCTTACTTATAGATTCCTTAGGATTCTCTGCATATACAATCATATCATCTGCGAACAGGGATATTTTAACTTCCTCTTTGCCGATGCAGATGCCCTTTATTTCTTCATCTTGTCTAATTGCTCTGGCTAGAACTTCTAGCACAATGTTGAATAGGAGAGGTGACAGTGGGCATCCTTGTCTAGTTCCTGATCTCAAGGGAAAGTCTTTCAGTCTCTCTCCATTCAGGATGATGTGGGCAATTGGCTTTGTATAAATGGCCCTTATTGTGTTCAGGAATTTGCCATCTATGCCCACTTTGCTAAGAGTTTTTGGCATGAATGGGTGTTGGACTTTATCAAATGCCTTTTCGGCATCAATGGACAAAATCAGGTGATCCTTGTTTTTTGTGTTATTTATGTGGTTAATCACATTAATTGTTTTCCTAATGCTGAACCAGCCTTGCATCCCTGGTATGAATTCCACTTGGTCATGATGGATTATTTTCTTCATATGTTGTTGTATTCTGTTGGCAAGAATTTTGTTGAAGATTTTTGCATCTAAGTTCATGAGTGATATCGGTCTGTAGTCCTCTGTCTTTGTTGGATCTTTCCCTGGCTTAGGTATCAGGGTTATGCTGGCTTCATAGAATGAGTTTGGGAGTCCTCCATCCCTTTCTATACTGTGAAATAGTTTCAGTAGTATTGGGGATAACTCTTCTCTAAATGCTTGATAGAATTCTGCCGTGAAGCCATCTGGGCCCGGACTTTTTTTGGTTGGCAGTGTTTTGATGATGTTGATGACCTTTTCAATCTCTTCCTTTGTGATGGGTTTATTAAGTTTTTATGCTTCACGTTGTGATAGTTTGGGTAGGTGGTATGAGTCAAGGAACTGGTCCATTTCCCCTAGGTTTTCAAATTTGTTAGAGTACAGTCTTTCATAGTATTCTGTTATGATATTTTTGATTTCTGTTGCATCTGTGGTGACAACTCCCCTCTCATTTCTAATTTAGGTTATTTGTTTCCTTTCCTGCTTTTCTTTAGTAAGTTTAGCCAGTGATTTATCAATTTTGTTGATCTTTTCAAAAAACCAGCTTTTGGTCTTTTCAATTTTTTCAATTGTTTGTCTATTCTCTAATTCATTTAGCTCTGCTCTAATCTTTATGATCTCATTTCTTCTGGTGCCCAAGGGTTTCCTCTGTTGTTCTCTTTCTACTTGTTCAAGCTGTAGAGTTAGTTCCTTGATTTGGTTTCTTTCTTCCTTCCAGATGTGTGCATTTATGGAGATAAACAGACCTCTGAGCACTGCTTTGGCTGTATCCCATAGGTTCTGGTAGGAAGTGTTTTCGTTCTCATTGGAATCCATGAATTTCTTTAATTCATCCTTGATTTCCTCTATAACCCATGTTTTTTTGAGCAAGATGTTGTTCAGTTTCCAAGAATGCCACTTTCCATCTATGTTTTCTCTGCTATTGATTTCAACTTTGATGGCTTTATGATCTGAGAAGATGCTTTGCAGTAATTCAATGGTATGGATTTTGTTGAGCATTGCATTATGGCTTATCACATGGTCAATTCTGGAGAACGTTCCATGTGCACTGGAGAAGAAGGTGTAGTTGTCTGCTGATGGGTGGAAAGTTCTGTATATATCGATGAGATTTAGTTAGTTAATTGTGTCAATGAGATCTTCTGTATCTTTACTGAGCTTTTTTCTAGATGATCTGTCTAGTAATGAGAGTGGAGTGTTAAAGTCTCCCACTATTATTGTGGAGTCATCTAACTTTCTTTTGAGCGTAGTCGGTGTTTCTTCGACATATTTAGGTGCTCTGACATTAGGTGCATAAATATTTAATATAGTTAAGTCTTGCTTGTGTACTGAACCTTTCAGCAATAAATAGTGTCCATCTTTGTCCACGATAGTGGATTTGACATTAAAATTGATTTTGTCTGAGATTAGAATTGCCACCTCTGCTCTTCTTTGTTCATTGTTAGCCTGATATATATTCTTCCATCCTTTAATTTTCAGTTTGTTCCTGTCTTTAGGTCTCAAGTGAGTTTCTTGTAGACAACATATGGATGGGTCGTGTCTTTTGATCCAAGATGACACACGGTGTCTCTTTACTGGAGCATTCAGTCCATTCACATTCAATGTAATTATTGATAGGTATGTGTTCACTGCTGCCATTGTGATATGTTTATTTTTATGTTGATGTTTTCTCTGTTGTTCTTATTAGTCTGTTCTGGGACACTCTTTTTTGTGAGTTGATTTTTCACCATTTTCAGAGCTGGTTTTATAGTTGTTGAGAATCGGATGTTACATTTCTTGAAATGGTATGAGACATCTTTGTTGTGCTTTACAGCTGCCCCTATGAACCCCCTTAATAAACTATTTATAAACCCAATTTTAATTACTATCAGTCTTCTCGTCTTCCTCTCCATCTGAAGGACTGTAACAACTGTAGTACATCCCTCTTTTTATTATGATAACACCATAGTTTTCTCGATGATCACTGGATTACTTCTTGCCATATCAAAGCTGTGATTTACTTTAGAGCCTTCCTAAATGAGTAGAGTATTGAGTAGTGTGTCGTTCTAAAATATAAAATTAGTGGTTTCATTCTTCTAAGCCAAAGTCAAGAACTTCTTTCAGTATTTCTTGTAGTTTGGGTTTGGTTTTTACAAAGTCTCTGAGTTTCTGTTTATCTGGGAATGTCTTAATTTCATTTTCATATTTGAAAGATAGTTTTGCAGGATATATAATTCTTGGTTGGAAGTTCTTCTCCTTCAAGACTTTGAATGTGTTGTGCCACTGTCTCTGTGCCAGCATGGTTTCTGCTGAGAAATCTGACGAGAGCCTACAGGGTTTCCCTCTGAATGTTAGCTTTGCTTTGAGTCTTGCTGCCTTTAAGAGTTGCTGCTTATGTTTCATTTTGTTAAGCTTGATTATAATATGTCTTGGAGTCTTTCTTTTGAGATCTATATTGGGTGGCGTACGATATGCATCTGAGATGTCTATATTCTCTTCCTTCATGATTCCTGGGAAGTTTTTTTTCAGCAGCTCAGCAACAATACTCTCTGTGTTCTCAGATGTCTTACCGTGTTCCAGGACTCCAATTAATCGAAGGTTGTTCCTCTTCATAGAGTCCCACATGCTTCTTAATGTTTCCTCATTTTTCTTGTTTCTTTTTTCTGATTTATGCTCATAGACACTGGCATCAGTAGCTCTGTCTTCCAAGTCAGAAATTCTTTTTTCCATTTGTTCCATTCTGTTTTCTTGGCTTTGCATGGAAGTTTCTATGTCTTTGATTTTCTTCTTGATCTGTTGGATTTCAGAGTACTGGTGTTCCATCAGATCGAACAACTTGCTTAATTTTTCATTTTGTTCTGCTGCATTTTGTATAAGGTCTAGAAGGGCTCTGTATATAATCAATTTGTATTCACTTCCTGATGCTTTCATAAAAGTTTATTCATCTGGGAAACTCCTTGGTTGCTTTGTTTGGGAGCCTTCTGAAGCCATGAGTGATTGCTTGTATGCCAAAATTGTCTGTTGCTTTTTGGGTCCCATGTGGGTATATAGAGGCTGGAAGAGGTACTGTGAGGATGGATTGCAAATGTTTCTCTAGGCTGTCTTCAAATGTAAAGCAAAAGGTATCTGACCAGTTCACAAGTCAGTTAGGTTTTCAGGTGTAAAGGTCCCTCTTCTCAACTGACAAAGTAAGTGCCACTATATCCAACCCCAGACAATAACAAACTAGTTCAGAATACAGCAATGCTACTGCCGTGGTGGCCTCTGCTGACAGGTCCTAGCCTTAGCCAACATTGCATCGAGTACTGGTTTTGTGATAGAAAAGTGCTCTCCTGTGGGCAGGCTCTGGATCCCAAACTAAGAATTAGGTCCAGCTGCGGCCACTGTATCCAAGATGGCATCCTCCACACAGGCAGCAGACAGAGGGGCTAAAGGTGCCGAGAGGTAGTGATTCCTGTGCTTCTGTTGCAGGGCCCCCGACATAGGCAGCACTGTGCAAATTCACTACTTTTCTGTCAGAGAAGCGCTGTCCCATTTGCACGTGCTGGCTCCCAGGCTAAGAATGAGGTCCAGCTAAAATCTCGGTATCAACATGGCGTCCCGCACACTGACTGCGAAGCTCCTCACAAACCCCGCTGAGGCAGCTACAAAATGAAAGGCTCAAAGTGGCTAGATTAACAGAGTCCCGAGCCTGGCTCTCAGAATATGGGAATTTCGCCTGCCTATCCCCCCAGCAGGGCGTCTGAGTCCAGCCGCCAGGCAAGACCCAGCTCCACCCACCAGCTGAGACAGAGGAAAAAAAAAGTCAAAATGTTGTGTTTACCTTCCGTCCATGAGAGCCTGGGCTAGCCAGGAGCAGGAGTCAGTGAAAGAGTGGAGGTTTTTCGCTGAGTGCTATGAAGTCCCAATTAACAGCTCTGTGCCGTGTTCTGAGGCTGATTAGGTGATCAGAAGGCTCTGTTTGATTGTCAATTCAGGTCTCGGTTTCCAGAGGGATATAAGGAGACGTGTGCTTAGTCCGCCATCTTGGCTCCACCCCTCATATTGACATTTGAGATTCTGGGGATTAACAACAGTCCAGAGGTAAAAATCTGATACTGCCTAGAAGTTCTGTGTTCTTACTTTTCCCCAGTACATGGTTGTGCTGGTAAATGGCTTTGTTATGGATTAAATTGTATCCTCCAAAAATATGTGTTGTAAATCCTATCCCCTGTACCTTTAATTGGAAACACTGGTGGCATAGCTATCTCTGCTAACCAAAAGGTCAGCAGTTCAAATCTACCAGGCACTCCTCGGAAACTCTATGAAACAGTTTTACTCTGTGCTATAGGGTTACTGTAGATCAGAACCAAGTCAACGGCAGTGGGTGTTATTGTTATTTTTATTTTTACATTTAGGAACTTGTGATGATAATCCCTGTGAATTTTCTTTATTTTATTAACGAGACAACATTAATGTAGGGTGTGTCTTGAATCCAACTCTTGCAAGATATAAAAGGAGTAAATTGTGAAGCAAGAGACAAGGAAGCAAAAACGGAAAAACAGAGATGCCAAGCCACAAGATGATTGCCCAGGAACAGAAGCTCAAAAGAGACAAAAACTTTCCGCAAAAGACTACAGGGAGACAAAAGCCTCCACCTAGAGCTAGCAATTTGAATTCAGATTTTTAGCATCTTAAAATTTGTTTGTTAAAGCAACACATTGGTTGTATTTTCATGACTGTAATACTAGGTAACTGAGGCAGGTTTCCAGTCATCGGGGGAAATATTTACAAAACAATTCATGATTTATGGCTGTATCTATATCCAGAAGCCCTGTATCTGTCTCTCAGGCCAAGAACACAACACTCACACAACATTACTAAAAGTAAGACTGAAAATGAAAATGAAACATTTCAGTTGATGGAAATTCTTCTCCACAGAATGACCACAAAGCAAAGAACATCTGTAACACTGCTACCCAACTTGAACTAATTCCTTGGGAAACATTCTACATATGAATGAAAATGTTTTACATGCCAAGCCAGCCAATAAGTAAGACCAAATCTAGTTATGGATTTTAAAGAAGTACATGTGGAATGAAAGGTGACTGAAATGAGAAAGGGAATTGAAATTAAAACATGCAAAATTATCTCAGAAATGAAGTTAAAATTACAAATGTTGATAAGAAAATAGTGTTGACTGAAACCATAAAGGGGGAATCAATGACATGAATGAAAAAAGGAGAATAAAACAAAATTAATATAATTCATTTTAAAAATAATCAATGAGAGAGGAATCAATAAAGAAGCAAAGCTAGAAGTTCCAACTTATGCTTCTTTGGATTTTCAGAATAATAAATAATCAAACATTGGACTAGAACTTAATTAAAAATGAAATTCAATATACTTTCTAGAACTAATTTACTACCTAATCCATGTATCACAGGTGACCATGTGCACTTGGAATTGACAGAATTCATGTTTTTCCCTCTGGTAGGAAATCTGTGGGGAAAATAGCACTCCCTTTAAGTAGATTGCTTATGTAAGCCATTTCTGGAAGTGCACAAGGAGCCCTGGGGATGAAATGATTAAGAGCTCAGATGTTAACAGTTTGAATCCTCCAACTGCTCCTTGTAAACTATATAAAATCTACTAACTGCTGCTATTCGATTTCAACTCACAGCCACCCTTATAGACAGGGTAGAACTGCTCCACAGAGTTTCAAAGGAGCTTCTGGTGAATTTAAACTGCTAGCCTTTTGCTTTGCAAATGCAGCACTTAACCAATACACCATGAGGGTTTTAGAAAATAAGTGAGGCAGGTTTATTCTGTCCTGTAAGTTTGTTGAGTTGAAATTGATTCAACAGCAACAGGTTTTTATAAGGGAGTGCAAAATAGTGCATTTTTTAAAAGGAAGTGGGTAATACATAACAAACTACTCATAAGTTTACTCTTGACCCAGCAGTCTCATTGCTGATAAATAACTTAGAATGCACTCTTCCAACTAAACAAATGTATTCACAAGGTTAATTATTAGGCATTACTTCTTATTACAAAATATGAGAAACAAAACTAATATCCACCTAAAGAAATGGTAGAACAGACTAAAGTGTGCCAACAGAACGAAATACTACTATACAGCCATTAGAAAAATGAGGAAAATCTTCATAAAGTAATACAGAATGAATTACAAAAGTTTTGTTCTTTAAAAAATAAAAATTGGTGAAGTCAAGATAGCAGACTAAACACATGTCTTCCTAAATCCCTCCTAAAATCAAGACCTGAACTGATAATTAAGTGGAACCTTCTGGACACCCAGGGAGCCCCAGGACATGGCACAGAGTTCTTAACTTGGACCTTATATCACTGAACAGAAAACCTCGTCTCTTTTGCCATCCCTCGCTCTTGGAAAGTGCTGGCTTTCAAGTACCAAAGGTAACTTGGCACCTTAATTTTTTTTTCTCTGTCTTAGCCGGCAGGCGGAGCTGAGACTTGACTAGCAGCTAATCTCAGACACACAGCTGGTGAGATCAGAGGATGAAATTGCCACATTTTTGGAGCCTGGCTTTGGACTCTGCTCATTTCAGCACCTTCGTCCTCTCCTTCCACCTTGGCCATTGAGTAGCCAGTAGCAAGACGGGTAGGGAGCTTGTGCAGGATGCCATCTTGTTCAACTGGGAGGCAGATTACCCATACAGAGGCCTCAGCAGGACCTATTTCCTAGGCTAGGGGGCAGTGCCTGCCTAGAAGAGAGCACTTTTCTGGCAGAAAAGCAGTATTTTACAGTGTCACCTATAGCTGGGGTCCAACAGCAGAGGCCAGCAGGGCAGTAGACTTTCTTTGCTTTGAACTAGTTTATAACATTTGTGGTTAGATATAGAGGTGCTTACTGTACCAGAATGGGAAGAGGGACCTGTACACCTGAAAACCCAACTGACTTTGGAAGTTGTCAAATACCTTTTACTTTCTATTTTAAGATGGCCTGGAGAAACAGCTTCAGTCCATCCTTACAGCAACTCTCCCAGCCTTTATTGACTCACATGATACCCAAAAAGCAACAAACTCTGGATAAAGGCGTAACAAAGAAATCACCCATGGCTTCAGAAGGCACCCAAAAGAGAGCACAAAAGAACTTCCCAGATGAATAAACCTTTCTGAAAGTATTGGAAGGTGAATACAAAAGGACTGCCCAACTTCAGAAACTATTACACTGCCACAGCAGTCAAAACAGCCTGGCATTGGCACAAAAAGAGACAGACAGATCAATGGAACAGAATTGAGACCCCAGAGATGACACCATTTTCTTATGAACAGTTGATGTTCAACAAGGCCCTAAGACATTAAGCTGGGGTAAAAACACTCTCTTCAACAAATGGTGCTGGCAAAAATGGATATCCATCTGCAAAAAATTGAAACAAGACATACATCTTAAACCTTATTCAAAAACCAACTCAAACTGGATAAAAGACCTAAGTATCAAATCTAAAATGATAAAGCTTATCCAAACAAAAGAAGGAACAACAATGGAAGTTTTAATACACAATGTAGACAAACTTCAAAATCTGTCAAACAAACCACAAACAACAGAAGAGAAAATAGATCAATTTGAACTACTAAGAATCAAATACTTTTGCTCATCCAAAGACTTTATTAATTGAATTAAAAGGCCATCTACAGAATGGGGAAAAAATATTTGGCAACTATATGTCAGACTGACTCCTGATCTCTGTAATCTATGAGGTGCTACAAAATATCAATTAGAAAAACATAAATCATCCAGTTAAGTGATAGGGAAATGAGATGGACAGACACTTCTCCAAAGAAGAAATCCAGACAGCCAAAAAAACACGTGCAGACATGCTCACGACCATTAGTTATTAAAGAAATTCAAATCAAAATGACAATGAGGTACCATCTCACCCTAACAAGGTTGGCCATGATCCAAAAAATGCAAAACAACAAATGCTGGAAAGACTGTGGAGAAATTGGAACTCTGCTGCACTGCTGGTGGGATTGAAAAATGGTCCAGCCTCTTTGGAAAGCAATCTGGCACTTCCTTAAAAAGCTGGATATGGGTATACCATTTGATCCAGTAATTCCACTGCTCAGAATATATCCCACAGAATCAAGTCCATTCGCACCAAAAGACACATGCACACGAATGTTTATTGCAGCACAGTCCACAATAGCAAAAAGATGAAATCAACCCAGATGTCCAACAACAGAGGAATGGATAGGTAAACTATGGTATATATATTCAGTGAAGCACTATGCAATGATAAAGAACAATGATGATTTTAGGAAACATCTCATAACCTAGTTACAATCGGGGGACATTACGTTGAGTGTAAGAATTCAGCAACAAAAGGACAAACATTGTATGAGAACCTTATTATAAGAACTTAAAAACAGATTCATGCATAGAAGACTCTTTGAAGGCTGCAAACGTGGGAGGGAGAGAGGGCCAGGGGAGGAGGGTTTAGATTAGACAGTTGATAGAAATTTAGTTGGGTGAAATCTGTGACAGCACACATTAGAAAAAAGATCAGTATTAACTGGACTTCAACATAACATGATTACTCCTCCCATCTTAACCCAGCATTGACAGGACAGAGTAGCTGGGGAAGGGTGCCAGGGACCGTGTTCTCAGTATACAGAGCGCAACTGCTCCACAGGGTTTTTAAGGAGTGTCTGGTGGATCTTAACTGCTAACCTTTTCGTGAGCAGCTGAACTCTCAACTACTACCCTACCACGGTACCCTCAAATAAATAAAACCAGAAAACCAAACCCACTGCTGTCAAGTCAATTCTGAATTATAGCAACACTATAAGAGTAGAACTGCCTCACAGGGTTTCCAAAGAGCATCTTGTAGATTCAAACTCCAGATCTTTTGATTAGAAGCCATAGAACTTAACCACCACACCACCAAGGTTTCCATTAACCAAATAGCTCTCCATTACATTTTTACTTACTGTCCTGTTGTGTTTGGCTTCCTTAAGACTTATGCATATGACATGATGGGGACTGTTTATAAGTGTACCGTAGAACTGCCTAAGCATGTTCAGAATAATGGGGTCTCTTCCTCTTTGACATTTCTTCAATTTTTCTAAACCATACTTGTTCTCTTCTAACTTATGCCCTTCTTTAAGTCAATCCTGTTCTTGCAAAGTATAATTTTCTTGTTTCAAATTCTTCTGTGAGTGGCAATTACAATTAATGCTGTTCCAGATACTATACGTATTATTCTTAAAAGTCTATTCTGTAATATTTAGAGGATAGTAACATGTTAATGTCTATAGTCCATTATAACTTAAAAGACTGTTATTGTAGGCAGTACGTATGTTAAGTTTTTAGTTGAACTGTATTACAAATCATCAGAAATCTTATAGGGAATGATTGGGACAAATACTGTAAATGTATTTGGTAAGCTAGGTTTTGCTGGGCCTAAACTAATCAGCCATTGAAAGTTTGTACCTTTGGAAGAATCATTAATTTATTAGGCCACCAATATACTATTTATTCTTTTTTTTTAACTCCTTGATCCCTAAAGCTAAAAAGATAATAAAAAATCTTCCAAGACTTTCTTTTCTATTCATTTGTTATCTTAGCTACCTAGTACTGCTGTAACAGAAATATCACAAGTAGGTGGTTTAACAAACAGAAATTTTTTTCACCATAGTTTAGGATGCTAGACGTACAAGGTCAGGGCTCTGACTCTGTAGAAGAAGGGAATTTTTTGCCTGTTTTTTGTTTTTGTTTTTCTCTCTGTTGGCTCTGGATGAAGGTCTTTGTCTCTTCTGAGCTTCTGCTCCTGGATGATCTTCATATTGCTCAGCATCTCTCTTCTACAATTCCTGCTTGACCACTTATTTGATCTCTTTCACGTCTTGAAAGAACTTGACTCAGAATGCACCCTATGTGAAGACAACACATTCTCAAATGGGATTATAACCACAGGCATAGAGGTTAAACTTTACAATATGTATTTTTCAGGGACACTATTCAATTCATAACACTCCACCCTTTGGAGCCCAAGAATTCTGGTCCTTGCCACACACAAAACATGGTTACCCTATCACATCTGATAGAAATGATTTTACCTTTGATTCTTTGCCAGTTACTTCAGACAAATTGAGAATTCAAATAGGAATACTTAGATTTGTTTTCTGAATTTTTGAAATAAATTTTACTTTGACTTGTTGAAAACTATTCAATGTAATTTAACATTCTACCCAAGCTGAGAAGTGTTAGGATAGGATTTTTTTGTTGTTTATTTTTGCTTTTCAAATTAGTATTAATTACATAGAGGCAATAGAATTAGATTTGTTGCTTATTTTGTGATTTCAAACTTCTGATAGTTCAGCTCCCAAAGAATCACACCAATGTAACTTAAGCTTTTACTCAAACAATGCTATTTTTTAATCTACCTTTCTTTGTTGTTATTTCAGTGTTCATTTTTCTTATTTTCACTGCATTTTTATTGACTTTAGTAGAAAAGTCTCAAGTAATACAGGAACTTCGTTCTTAGAGACTTCTATAAAACTAAAAAGGTTTATATTGTTTTAATCCTTACAGCAATATTACTCAACAGAAATTTCTGTGGTGGTGGAAATGGTCTGTATCTTCACTATCTAATACAGTAGCCATTAAGCTTAAGTGTTTACTGAGCATCTGAAATGCAGCTAGCACAACTGAGGAACTGGACATTTAATTTTAATTAACATGACTTAAAATGGCCACATATGGCTAGTTATTACCACACTGGGCAGTAAGTTACACAACATAAAAGAACAAAACTTCAAATGACAAAAATATAGAAATCCAGTTCCATCGCTAACTTGCCATATGGTCCTTTGATGAGAATTTACTCTCTCAAAGGATAAGACTGGAACAATACAGAGGTCTCTGAGAACTGTTGACTACATTAATCCTGCCAACAGTGGCAGCAGGTATCTTTTACCTGTTCCCTCTTGTCTTTATCGGTCCACCAGAAAATGTATACACATTATGAAAATACAGCATGCATTCTATGGTTGCTACCATTCTTACTTATACACCTATGACTGAGGCAACCCAATAGTGCATGACACCACTGTTTTTCCTTGTGAGGATGTGCATGTTTGAAAAGAATGTAAAATCCTGCCTGCTCTAACCTGATCTTTGCCAAGATAAGGACTTGTCTCGAGAACAGCAAAATCCTGGCAAAAGCCCTCAAGACAAGGTTCACTCAGTGTCCTGAAAACAGTGCATGCTGAAAACAGCATTCACTGAGAATAGTTCAAGGACTTTCTCATCCCCCTTCCTGGGAATTCCGTTTCTTCCTTTGAAGTAAGATGTTTTCTTGCTTTCCCAGCAGAAAACTTGCTTACTTTGCTCAGTGTGGGTTAAACAAATTGGTGTCAGCCCCTACTCACAGGGGACTGTCCCTTTTCTGCCCTACAGCTAACTAAAGTTTGTTGTCAGTGTGATTTCTTCAAAGTCGGGGCCTCACCTAAAGCATACCAACAGATGGTGTCGTGTGTAAATCACACCAGCGAACGGTGTCCTGTGTGAATGAAAGAAACTGATAAATAGAACACAGACCCTTAAGGAAAATCACACCTTCTTTTTTATCAAGAAGACAAAACAAAGAGTGCTTTTGTTATTGTGTTGACATAATTATATAGGTTTATCAATGAATGCCTAGAAAATCAAGATTTTTTTTCTTTTCTTTTTTTTTTGCTTCTTTAATAATAGGATAGTAAATTTTGACTGCTAGCAAGTCTTGCAGGGGTGGCAAGGTGAGCAGCAATCTTTGATGAAAACTGTCCCCATCATAATTATTAAGAAATGTTTAATGTCCAAGGCAGCTGCTGTTGAGACAATACTGAGCTTTCAGGTACATCAAATATGTAAAGCACAACTGGGATTCAAGGGCAAAGGATATTAGAAAGGAGATCACTGTACACATTGTACTGTTATATCAAGGATATATATTTATTTTATAGCCGTTGGCATGTTTTTCAGACCTTTTAAATTTAATAGCTACTTACACACTGGGAGAGTTTAGGGATATTAAAGCATTTATATATTTAAAAGTCCCCAAATGTTTACATCATAAACATCATGCAATAGTATGGTTACAACCATAAAATTAATTTGATAATTAAGTAGTCAAGTTTAGCATGGTAATGTAAAGCACAAATTATAAATGTTCTCATTAGCCTTCTAAACTGGTGCTTCATTAAACAGCATGGAAAACCTGGGCAAACCAACACGGCAATGTGAAGCTGATAGGAATTTCCGACCTTTCTTTTCTTCCAGCACTGATGTCGCTGGTTAACGTCAACATACCCCTTGAAATACATAAGGGCATAAAGGGAAAAGAGCATAAAGAAAACCTAAGGGAAATGATTAGAGAATTGTTGAAGTGGTACAATTTGTCTGCAGCCACTGGGCGGTTACAACTAGATTTTATTTTATTTTACTCAACAGTTTACTTTTCATATTTAAAAAAAAGAAAATCTTGTCAGAAGAATCCATTTGGATTTACAAAGCAAATGTTCACTACTGAATTTGTTAAGCATGAGTGTCTCTTCCTTTTTGCTATTAAACATCTTGAGTGTGTCTGTCTGCCTGCTGCCTCCTTCCTTTGCTGCTTATATTCCAATCCCAACTAAAGACTTATGACCTAGCTTTTTCCTCATTATTCTGCTGTGAGTTTCTTACAAAGCTCACCTCTTACCAAGTATAAAGAAGGTACATCAATCTAATTCCCCTCTAACCTCTTTTAAATCCTAATCACACTCTTCTCTTAAATATCTTGTTTCTTCTAGAGCTTTGATGTTGGACCGTTCTGGTTTTTTGTTTGTTTAATTTTTCCTGTAGTGTAGAGGCATAACACATAAGGGCTATGGCTGCTAACCAAAAGGCCAGCAGTTCAAATCCGCCAAGCACTCCTTGGAAACTCTATGGGGAAGTTCTGCTCTGTCTTATGAGGGTCACTTTGAGTCAGCATTGACTTGATGCCACTGGGTTGGTTTGGGTTTGGTTTGATTTGGTTATATAACCTGAATGGAAAGCTGGTGGCATAGCTGTTAAGTGCCACAGCTGCTGATCCAAGGGTTGGCAGTTCAAGTCCACCAGTCACACCTTGGAAACTCCATGGGGCAATTCTACTCTATCCTATAGGGTCACTATGAATCAAACTGACACAATGGCAGTTGGTTTTTGTTGTTGATATAACATGAAAAACAATTTCCAGACATTTAAGGGTAGCACTTCTATTCCCTTGAAACTTTCCTTTCCCAAAGCTTTTTACTAGAAAAGGTTAGGACAAATTATACATCAAAAAGAAAAAAAAAAAGATAGTAAGATAGTAGTCTTTGTCAAGCGAAAGAAATTTCTAAGTGCACTGTTGTTGTTGTTAGGTGTCATTGAGTCAGTTTCAACTCATCACAATCCTGTGCACAACACAACAAAATGCTGCCCGGTCCTATGCCATCCTTGAATTCCTCCTCATCTAGCTTCACAGGTGTACCTTAGTTCTCAAGGTGACATCTTTGTTTCTAACACTTAAAAAACAAGTCTTTTTCAGTGGATTTGCCAAATACAATGCATTTGTTGATTTCTTGACTTCTGCTTCCATGGGCGTCGATTGTGGATCCAGGTAAAATCAAGCCCTTGAAAAATTCAATCTTCTTTCCACTTGTCATGATGTTGCTTGTTGGTCCAGATGTGAGAATTTTTGTGTTTTCATGTTTTGTGTGTGTGTGTGTGTGTGTGTGTTTGCATTCTTTAAGTTGAAGTATAATCTATTAGTCTTTGGTCTTTACCATTAGGTACTTCAAGTCCTCTTCACTTTTCTGGAAGTCAGAATGTGTCATGTGTAATAGAACTTATTAATAAGTCTTCCTCCAATCACGATGCCGAGTTTTTCACATAATCCAGCTTCTTCGACTATTTGCTTAGCATGCAGATTGAATAGGTAAGGTGAAAGCCTTTAACCATGATCTACAACTCCCCTGACTTTAAACACTGCAGTTCTTGGTTCTGTGCATGCAACTGCCTCTTGATCTACGTACAAACTCCTCAAGAGCAAAATTAAACGTTTAGGCATTCCCCTTCTTTTCAATGTTATACATAATTTGCTATGATCCACAAAGTCAAATGCCTTTGCATAGTCAATAAAACTCAGGTAAACACATTTCTGGTATTCTCTGCTTTCATTCAGGATCTATCTGATATAGTAATGGTATCTCTAGTTCCACATCCTCTTTTGAATCCCTCTTGAATTTCTGGTAATTCTTTATGTACTGGGTGTAGTGGATGTAATGCTTCAGCCACTTTTGAATGATCTCCAGCAAAATTTTATCTGCCTGTGGTATCAATGACATTGTTTGATGATTTCCACATTCAGTTGGGTCACCTTTCCTGGGTGTCAGAGCAATACTAGCTGACTAAAACAGTATCACTAGTGGAAGTCTTTATGAAGAGAAACTTTATTGACACAATGTGGTAAGCCGCAAATTCATTTATGAATAACAAGTTCATTCAGTAAGAGAAATTTTCACAGTCAAGTAGGCTGAATCCAAATCCAAGGAGAGCGTCTCGGCATGGGAACCCAATACCAACAAGACTGAGAACGGGCACATTGTTTGGTTTCTCTTCATACGCTACCTCCTTGAAACTGTTGCAAGTTCATGAATTCTTTTCAGTACAGTGACGCTGCATATTCCTACAATATTCCTTTGGTGTTTTCTGTATCATTTAGTACATTCTGTTAGAATCCTTCAGTATTACAGCTTAAGCCTTGAATTTTTCTTCATTTCTTTCAGCTTCAGAAATGCCAAGGGTGTTTTTCCTTTTTCGTTTTCTGACTACAGGTTTTTCTGCATTTTGTTATAATACTTTGTCTTCTTGTGCTGCCCTTTGGAATCTTCTGTTCAGTATTTTTACTTTATCATTTCCTCCCTTTGTTTTAGGTATTTGACTTTCAAGAGCAAGTTTCAGAGTCTTTTCCAACATCCATTTCAGTCTTTTCTCTCTTTCCTGTCTTTTTAATAGTCTCTAATTATGTTTATGTACAATGTATTTGATGTCATTCCACAACTTGTCTGGTCTTTGGTCATTAGTGCTCAACATGCCAAATCTATTCTTTAGATGATGTCTAAGTTTAGGTGGGATATACTCAAGGCAGTGCTACCAGACAAAGCTCCCAGTTTGTGCCTCCTGCCACTAAAGCCAATCTCTGAGACAAGACTTTAGATGAGGTGATCAAACATTTTATTTGCAAACCAATATGCAAAGGGACAGGGGATATTGTCCTCAAAGCCTGTCTGAAGCTGCCAGGAAAGCTCAGAGTTTTTAAGGGAGAAACTACATGCCAGTACAGAGGCAGGTATTCAGGGACAAACAATGAGTGATTTGGGAAGGAGCATCAGTCCGGGGCAGGCCAGGTGGAATATACATCAGAACTGTAGTCCAGGAAGCTCTTGGTTGTCACCTGAGCAGAAGATCCTTGAGCTTGTACTTCCACTTGTTTGATGATCCTAATAAAAAGGCTGCAGCGGCTGCAAAGATTTTGCTTCAGTGGCTCCTATAAGTTAATGTATGATTCCCTGCCTGAGTCAAATAATGGTAGTAAGCCAGGGATTTTTAGAAAAACAGGTGAAGAATTTGTCCTGAGTGCCTACTTTAATTTCACCTTTGGAAACAGGGCCTGAACCCTCTACACCCCACCCCCATTTCAGTTTTTACTCATGACCTTGTTCTAATGTTCTTCAGTTCCAGTTTTAACTTGCATGTGAGCAACTGATGGTCTGTTCCACAGTTAACCCTGGCCTTGACTGAGTTTTCCATTGTGTCTTTCCACAAATTTGGTTTGTTTGATTCTTGTGTATTCCGTTGGTCATTTCCACCTGCATAGTTACCATTTATTTTGCTGGAAAAAAAGTATTTACAATGAAGAAGTCATTGGTTTTGCAAAATTCTATCACATGATCTCCAACATCATTTCTATTACTAAGGCCATATTTTCCAACTACCAATCTTTTTCATTTGCTACCAGTTTTTGTATTCTGTTCACTAGTAACCATCAGTGCATCCTGATTATATGTTCAATCAATTTCAGATTGCAGAAGTTGATAAAAATCTTCAGTTACTTCATCTTTGACCTTAGTAGTCTGGGCATAAATTTAAACATTAATTGTATTAACTGGTATTCCTTGTGGCCATATGGATATAATTGTATCACTGTGTCAGTATTTCATTTCACGATAGATCTTGAAATGTTCTTTTTCATGATGAATGCAACTCCATTACTCTTCAGGTTGTTATTCCTGCCATAACAGATCATATGATCGTCAGATTCAACTGGCCATTCACTAATGTCTAGGTTACAGATGACTATGAGTACCACTTCATTTTCAAAAAATTACCTTTTTTCCTAGATTCATACTGTGCATATTCCACTTTTAATTTTTAATGGATGTTTGCGGATGTATATTCTCATTTTGAGTTGTGCCACATCACCAAATGAAAGTCCTGAAAGCTTGACTCCTTCCACATCATTAAAGTCAACTCTACTTTGAGTAGGCAGCTCTTCCCCATTTGCATTTTGAGTGCCTTCTAACCTAAGGGATTTGTCTTCCGGCCATCTATCAGATAATATTCTGCTGCTAGTCCTTAGATTTTCACTGGCTAATTCCGTTCAGAAGTAGACCACCAGTTCCTTCTTCCTAGTCTGTCTCAGTCTGGTAGCTCAGCTGAAGCCTGTTCACAGTGAGTGACCCTGCTGCTGTTGGAATACAGGTACCATAGCTTCCAGTATCACAGCAACACGCCAGTCCCCACGGTACGACAAACTGGCAGACGTATGATGACCTTAGCACATTAGCTCTTCTTTAAGATGACAAGGACTGAATGTGTTTACGTAGGACAGCTAGGTGGGTCCCCGCAAAAAGCAGAAAGGCTTATGTAAAGAATGGTATTAAACCTAGAAGCAGCATGATACAGCGGTTTGAATGAGGACCTAATCCTAGTTCCCTGTCTTTAGCCTTGATATTAGGCAAGTTTACAATCTATCTGTGACTGAATTTCCTCATTATTAGCCCTTTTATTACCCTATAAGAATAGCAGTAATAATTACATCTAACTCTTAGAGTCACTGTCTCATATAACGTTTGTCACTATTGAATGCTAACACCCAAAATCCTAAACCTGTTGCTTTTGAAGCAATTCTGATTCATAGCAATCCTAAGGGACAGAGTAGAACTGCCCCATAGTGTTTCCAAAGGAGAGCTGATACATTCAAACTAATCATCTTTTGGTTAGCAGCCATAGCTCCTAACTTAAAAATAAAGTACTGTAGAACCATTTCTGGGGCACATAAATACTATGTAAATGTTTGTCAAATACATTTACTTCCCCATTTCCCAGACCTAACTCCTGAAGAAGGAAGGAGTATTAGATAAGTTGTCCACTTAAACTGGGGAACTGCCTCACTGGTTATTTCCACATTGGTGACAACCTGTAGCCTACCTCTTTACCCTGCCTGGTATGCTTATCTGAGGAAGTGCCTGAGTTTAGCTTACTCTCCTGGTTCCCTTAGCACAGAGGGCGCCTGGGGCATCACACACTTTGGAAGGAGGGGCCATGGAAATGAACTTCAGTACAAGCTGATCTGCCTCCCGAAGAAAGCCATGAGCCACCCTGAAGATAAAGTAGCTCCCGTCCAAGATCACAACTCAGCCTCAAAGTGGTCCACAGAACCGATAAGAGCTGACAAGGGACAACAAAACAGATGAGTCACTGTGTCCTCAGCCTCAAAGTGGTCCACAGAACCGATAAGAGCTGACGAGGGACAACAAAACAGATGAGTCACTGTGTCCTAACCAATTCCAAAGAAAGAACAGATCAAAAATCATACACAAAACAAACATCAATTATTAAAAAAGAAAAAAAAAGTATTAGGTCCTTGGAGTTTAGGAGCAGCAGATACAATATAGTTCACTTCCTTTTTCTTTGATTGTCCAGTACTTGGCCCATTATTTCAAGCCTGTCCAATCTTACCAGCTATGCTAAGCCCTATTTTTTTAAAGGATTTTATGATGTCCTTTGCCAGAAGTGCTTTTCTTAAATTCTTGGGCATTCTGACGTCAGACTATGACTCAGATTCTGTTTGGTTTATTATTTCCTATAGTCTGTTTCTATCAATCTGCTGCATTTTATTATTTAAGGATATGTTAACATAATGAACTCTGCAAAGAACAGAAGGAGAGAGTTGAGAATATGATTGGACAAAGGCACACAAGATCTTCGAAGATATTGGCGATGTTCTGCTTCTTATTCTGGGTAAGGGGGATTATTTTGTGTTTTGCTACCAGTATTATTTTCACTGCTGCTGCTGCTATTACTAAAATTCCTGCTAATATGACAGTATGATTGTGGAAACTACTACCACTATGAATACAAGGAATACATTTCAACAACAAGAAATAGAAAAGAATGAGAGACGGAAGGAAAGGAGAAAGGAAAAAAAAGAGAAAGAAGTAATAATGGTAGTGTGAGCATCATCACTCATTCTTTTTATTTAGTTTGTGTGCAGATCTATCCTTTCATTATTTATTTACAAATCTATTCTGATGACTCTCTGTAGTTAGTTTTCTTTAAATTCTCAACTATCCATTAACCATCATCCTTTCAACTTCTTGGTAAATTTATCCTGCTACATTTTAGTTCTGTTATTGAAATTTATATCTTCCCTGTAAAATGCAAAGTAGAAGCATCTTTTTTCCATTTCTGTAAATAACATGCTATGTAATTTTTCCTTACAGTCGTGTGTTTCAAAGGATATGAATACATAAAGCTAGCTTAACTGAAGTGCCCATATATTTAAATTTAGCATATTTGTAATTTAATTTAAATACATATTTTCAGTGAAGTCTTTTATATATGTTTCTGAGACAGAAAGAACAGAAAGAGCTCTAGTTAGGGACAGAAGTAGTGCTACCATATTTTTATGCAAATAATGCATGTCTTCTATGTTTGTTTTCCAAACTGGACCCTCCTACCTCAAGGTATTCTCATAAGTGCACTTTGCCATTTTTTTTCTTACATTCTACTGTAAAAGGTTAGCAGAGGGCACTTTAAAAAATTCCCCACTGGGGGTGGGGAGGACACAGTCAGTAGACAAATGTTGAAATTGTATGATATTTGTGTAATAATCTGTGTATGTACTCCACAGCTGTAATTTATGCATCTTATATGGTTTGTGTCTATAAGAAGTAGCTGGAATCTACTTAGAATGACTTAAGTTTTGCCCAGCATGTTAATACATTTGCAGCAATGTATTGGTGACTTAGTTTGAATAAACATCATCAATTTTAAAAGCAGGTGTCTATGGAAATAAACGGCACTTGGCTTTGGCAGCCTGAATACTCCAGAGAAGCAAAACCAATGATACCCATTTCTGTCAAGTCGGTCCTGACTCATAACGATGCTGTCAGAGAGAGCAGAACTGCCCCTTAGAGTTTCCAGGGAGCACCTGGTAGACTTGAACTGCTGACCCTTTGGTTGGCACATATAGCTCTGAACCACTATGCCATCAGTGTTAAAAGAAAAAAAAGTGAAGTATATAGAAACACATACAGAGCGATTTTTTTCTTTTTTATTGTGATTAAGTGAAAATATACAATCCAAATCAATTTTGTATGCAACTCATTCTGCTCTCCTTGCCCTGTGACAGCACACTCCTCCTTTTTTTTTTATACTTGTCATATCCTCTTAACAAGCTCCTGCCCCTTCCTCTCCACAGTTTTCTCTGCCACCTAGAAAGAGACACACAGGACAGCTTCTTATAAATGTATAGAACTGTAAAGTACACACACCATATCGTCACATTGTGTTCCCAAGTCTGCTCCATTTTTATCCAAAGGGTTGACCTCAGTAGGGTTTTCTAGACAGGGGCAGCAGCAGGTCTAGAGCACATGTTCCTAGGGGATCCCCAGGGCCATCAGACCATCAATTGTGGTCTTTTAGTAGAATTCTTGAGCCACACTCCTCTTTTTCTCATGTTGCCACAGAGACTCAACATTGTGTGCCCAGTCACTGCTGTTTTTGGTGGTGGTCGGGCACCACCTGATTCTTCTGGTCACATGTTGATACAGTCTTCCATTCACATAGGTCCTTCTGTCTCCTGAGTGTCTTTGGTGTTCTTGGTGATCATCTGCTCTGGATGAATTGGAACCACTTGGTGTACCTTAGATGGCAGCTTGCTAGCTTTTTAGACCCAGATGCTGCTCGTCAATGTGGGGTATAGAAGACTCACAGAGAGAAGTTTAATTCAAGGAAATGGTTCACACAATCAATTGTAGGGGCCAGTGAGTCTTACATCTCTGGATCAAGAAGTAAGCTGGAGGCCTCTGCGTCCTCATAGTATTGCAGGAGTTGGTCAATACAAAATCTACAAGCCACGTGGCAGGCCAGAGACTCTAACAGGCTTACATTTCAAGAACCAGAGGTTGAGTGATGAGAAGGGTGCAGAAACAAGAGAGAGACAGACAAAGTGAGAGACACAGAGAGAGAGCTTTGACAGAACGTACATTTATATACTGAAAACAGATTTTGCTACAAAGAAAACTCCCCTCTCAACTGATTGGCTACTCATGTCAAATCACAAAATTGGTAGGTAACTACACAGTGTCTGCTATCCACTGAGAATCATAGTCTAGCCAAGCCAACATATAACATTAATCACCATATGACTCATTAATAGTTCCGTATAAGTTTGTATGATCATCTGTTAATTATTATCATTATTGAATGTTAACTATCACTTAATATTTGCTGGAAACTCTGGTGGCATTAGTAGTTAAGTCCATAGCTGCTAACCAAAAGATCAGCAATTGAAATCCACCAGGCACTCCTCGGAAATTCTGTGGGGCAGTTCTCTTTTGTCCTGTCAGGTTACTACAAGTTGGAATCGACTCAACAGCAGTTTTTTTTTTTGTTTTAAGTATGGCTAGATATTGTGCCAAGTTTATGATCCAACTGTTTCTGATTTCTAACTATTCGCAAAAAAACTTCAAAATGTAGAATTCATTTTATCTCTCAGAGGGAAAACTGAGGCTGATAGTGTAGAGTTCACAAACATCTCTCATTTTATATCCACAAATAGACATTGAACTTTCTCACTCATCCTTGTCAAACGCCACTGAAATGGAAATAATCTCTTAAATAACGTAAACGCAATTATGTTAAAAAAAAATGGAATCTCCTTTAGTTTCCCCCAACTGTGTCTACATGGGGATACAGTGTCCTATTACATGTCCTAGTTTTTCAAATTCAAGCTATTTGATGTCTCCTGCACTACCAATTGAATGATACAGTGTTGATCACAAATTCATGCTGCCATTGGCCTTTCATCTGTGCTATTTTCCCTGGTTCCTCTTTGTATTCCTAACTGCAGTAGGTTCAAGTCTCTACAGGGATTTCAGTTGGGTCCTTTAGGCTTATACTTCCACACCTTGCTCAGTGAGTCAGTGTTGATAAAATCTCTTGAAAGCTTTTCTGAGCCTTGTGTTTAGTTCACTAACATTTCTGTGAATTGACCAGTCCCTATGTCAGTGAGAAATGTGTGAGCATGTTAGCTGTGGGCTTATCTCTGCATGATAAAATATCTCTCCTTTTGGAAAATGTCACACAGTTTCTAGAAAGAGAAAAAAGAATCTGATAACAAAAGTTGCTAAGTGCTTTCATGTTGAACTATCCTTAAGATCCTTGAAACAGTTCTCTGTAATATCACAAAATGTCCTCTATCCAGGCTGAAGATGACTACTGAGGGGTCATACAGTCACTTTCCACAAAAGGTCTTGTTTTTGGGGGGAAAGAGTGAGAGATTTCAGTTTAATCACCTCTTCATAGGAATTCTCAAAATTTGACTCACAGAACCACACACAAGTGACTTTGTGATAACTGCATAAAAAAAATAATAAATGGTTGCTGTGGAGTCAGTTCTGACTCATGACCACCCTATGTGATTCAGAGTAGATCCTTTCCATAGAACTTCCATATAGTTGTAATCTCCAGAAAGCAGAATGCCAGGCCTTTCTTCCAGCACATCTCTAGGTGGTTTTGAACCACCAGTCTTTCAGTCAGTAGCCCAGGAATTAAGTATTTGCACTACGCCGGCATTCCCAGATAATTTCATAGCTGTCCCTAATAATCGGTTGCAAAATACAAACCCTGTAATGGATTGGATTATGTCCTGTGAAAATACCTGTCTGTTTGACTAGGTCATGATTCACAGTATTGTATGATTGTCTACCATTTTGTCATCTAATGTAATTTGCCTAATATGTTGTAAATCCTATCACTATGATGTAATGAGATGGATTAGTGGCAGTTACATTGATGAAGTCTACAAGATTAGATAGTGTCTTAAGCCAATATCTCTTGAGATGTAAAAGCGAGAAGTAAGCAAACAGACACGGGGACTTCATAGTAACCAGAAAGTAGTGTCAGGAGCACAGTGCATTCTTTGGATCTGAGGTGTCTGCACTAAGGTGCTCCCAGATCAAGGGAGATAGATGTGTTAAAGTACATTCCTCCAGAGCCAACAAAGCCTTCTCCTGCAGCCAGTACCCTGAATTCTAATTTCTACCCTATGGACTGTGAGAGAATAAATGTCTACTTATTAAAAACACGCACGTGTGGTCTTTCTGTTACAGCAGCACTAGATGGCTAAGACAGAGCCCTCAACACAAAGTATTTGGGCAAATTATTTAATCACTGTAAGACTGGGATTCGTTATCAATAAAATGGTGATAATAACATACTCAAATTCAGTGTTGTTGTGGCAGTTAATTGATTACAACTAACATAAATCACTTACCATTTTACCAGGTATTTTGTAAGATTCTATAAATTAATTATTTATTTTTTGCCATTGGATCCATGTACGTAAATACTTACCTGAATAAGCTTAAATGAAAAAATAAAGTATGCATTTTTACGTTTCACATTTTCTTAGGTTTGTCCTTATTGCTTTATTTTGAAACATAAAGTAATGACAGTAAGGGCTAATATAAGAAAACAGTTATAAGTGGTAGGATCTGAGGAGAGTCCTGTAAAGAACTAGTTTAGTATTACAGTGGAATGGTGTCACTGGACCCTTCAAGAATAAATTATTTCTCTTAAGCAGGTAAAATTCTTTCAGTTTTTCTCTACTCACTGGCAGCAACTTCATTAATCTCTCTAGCATGGTCGCTAACTACAACACGTAGAAAGTCCGACCACCTGGATTCAAGCCTTGGTTTTGCACTAAGCTGACTGTGTGACTTTAGACAAATTTCATGCTGTTTTTTACTTCAAGGACATAAAACAGTAGAGAAGGCAGAGCTGAAAATAAATATATGTATAGCCTCGTGTGGCTACATTCGCTTCTGTGTATCTGCTATTCAAAGCCATGAGTTTCTACCAACGCCATTAATTCTGCTCTAGTATCACAGAATTCTAATTGTCATCCTTTCTGTATTTGTACCTTCTTTCCCCTACAGAGAGAAGGCAGCCTCCCATCGTGTTCAATACATTGAACCATTTACTCAGTGCCCTCTTCAGTAGCCAGTCTCCAGATCTTACCTGGTCACCGCAGAGTGCGGACTCCGGCCCTCATAGACCATCACCGCTCTCTGTACCAAGCCTCCCTTGAGCCAACAGTGATCCTTAACTTCTTTTACGTCACAGGCTTTCTGAGAAGCTGATGCAAACTATATACCCTATCTTCTTCAGAAAATACACACAAGCAAATCTACTCCCAAATTAGTGTAATTTCAAAGAGTTTATACTAGTAGTTTTATGATATTTGGTAATATACTTAACATCCCTGAGTCAGTTTTTATTTTATTTTTTTGTTGTCTAAATCAGTGGCGATAAGGACCACAGAAGCTTAAATATGAAACTGTATCTATAATGTTTATAATATAATGAGTGGAACATAAATGACAGTTAGTAAATAATTAAATAGATTTTGCTCCATATTATGATTCCAACCAGTTTTGCTCAACACATCCGTGTTCCCTTATGGAGTCATGTACCCCCATTTCTGAGTCTCAGTTTCTTCTTCTCTAAAATGCTGATAAGGTTATCTATTGTCGACAGAGGTTGTAGAAATTAGACGTAATTTATTTTAAGTAATTGCTATGTGTGTACTGTATGGCATGAGTTTGGCTTGGGGTTTTGATATATGAGACACGTCAAAATGTTAATCATAATTGAATTTATATGTCTTACTGAAACTCTGGCATTGTGGTTAAGTGTCATGGATGCTAACCAAAAGGTCAGAGTTTGAAGCCAGCAGGTATACCTTGGAAACTCTTTGGGCCATTTCTACTCTGTCCTGTAGTGTTGTTATGAGTTGGAATTAATACAGTGGGTTTGGTTTTGGTTTGAATGCATTTTCTCAGCTTTTCGCTTTTGTTTATTTTTTTCTTATGCGTCAGGTGCTTTTCTCTAGCTGTCTGGTGGTTTGTCTCACCTATCCTTCAGTAGTCAGATCAAATGTATCTTCCCCTCATTGCTTCCTTTGTTACTCTATATGAATTGTTTGCCTTATTTTTCTTTCAACTACATTCACCCCTCTGGAAGATGTATCTTGACTTAATAATTTAATGTAACTGCATTTGTAGGGGTTCAATATAAGAACCATCCATTTCAACTGTTACGTAGTGGTTTTTATAAAAGTAGCTAAAGGCATTGTCCACTCGTTGTCCATCACAGTTTACAAAAAGATCCATGAGATAAATCCTGTGGTAAATCAAGTTCCAGAGAAGAATTTACCTCTGATAATGAAGCTATATTTATGTTAGCATTGACACTGGAAGTGGTGCAGGGTGGAACAATTGTGAGCTTTGTCATGCCCACTCACATCCTGGCTTTGCCACTTCCTCGCCCTACGAACATGGGCAATCCACTTAATCTCCTTGAGGCTCATGCTGCTGTTTTTTGAACAGAGAATGACAGTACTTTCTCCAAAGCTTATTTGAAGATTAAATCAGAATGTATATACAAAGAGCTTGAGAAATAAAAGATATTCTATTTACCTGCCTTTGTCCTTGACCCCTTCTTCTAACTAAAGTTATTTTTTCTTAAGTCTTAGTTCTTAGAGCTAAACTAGATGTCTCTTTTCAGGTATCTTTTAATATCCAATCCGCTTTTAGTTCAGTTTTCCTCTACAAGAAGAGTAATTTCTAAATACATGTAATGTCACCATGCCATGTTAATTCACCATTTTGAGAAATGTAATAGCCAAGCAATAAATTTTTATAAATTCTCTTCTCACAGACAAGAATCTAAGAATAAACTGAAAGCACATTTGTGGTTTGAAGCTACATGATCAAGACTATTCTTAGCAAATCTGGAGGCTAATTGTCTAGGTTATAATCTCAGTTTTAGTACCTAACAGAGATATAACTTAGAGAAGTAGCTTAACTGTCTTGTGTGCTAGTTTCCTTGTCTGTAAAGTAGAGAAAATAATAGCATCTGCCTCATTTTGTTTCTGTGAGGATTAAATAAGATTAATTTATGCAAAGTGATCCAAGTAGTACACCGTATAAATTTTAGCAAAATTAATTGTTTCTTCACCTATAGCCTCTTGAAGTAAAATATAAACATTTAAATACAAAGAACATGTCTATATAAACACTAATATAGGTATTTTAAGGATATTTTGATGTGATAGTGAACCAAGTAACTAACCATGCCTGCGTACATGGCAAAGTGACTAGAATAGCTGTCAGCAACTTCCTCTTTATTATATTGCTATTGGGAAACCCTGATGCAACAGCGGGCTAAAGTGCTACGTCTGCTGACCAAAAGGTTGGCAGTTCAAATCAGCCAGGAACTCCTTGGAAACCCTGTGAGGCAGTTCTCCTCTGACCCAGAGGGTCGTCATGAGTTGGCCCTGACTTGACAGCAGTGGGTTGGGTTTGGACTGGGATTAAAAGGAGGTGAGCGCAGTTCTCAAAACTACACTATCACATGTACCTATATGGTCACAGATTAGAGTCAAAACTGCCAGTCAGTTCCGTCAAGTCTGTGAAAATATATCAAGTCAAATAGCCTAATTTGCCAAGTAGCCAACAGACGTCGCTTGGGCCAATCCCTCTTACCTTTTCAGCTTGTCTTGGGACTTTGTAGTGGCTTTAGTATAGCCACTTAAAAACATGAATATAATAACTTATATCACCTGTGAAGACTGATGTTTCTAGTTAGACAATCTAACCTGAGTACAGATAGTTATTACTATAGAACAGGGGCATTTTCAGAGACGAACACAATTTACAATTTTAGGGCTATAAAGTAGCTTCAGTTGGTACCATCCTCATATAAGTGTTTATGTCTCAAAAGTATATTGATCATGAAACAGAGTTTTTATCAAATAGCGAGGCTCTTTATGTTTTCTACCTTTTGGATGACTTCTGAAGCTTTCAGCGGAACGTTTATCAAAATTGTTTATCTCACAGAGGTGAGAAAGACATTTCCAGTCTACTAGCTACATATTTAGGAATTGTCCATCAGATAATGAAGCCTATAAATAAGAACTGGAAGCATCTGCGGTAGAACTGAATCCCTCTGGATAGTTGGCAAACACGTCACCTAAGGAGAAGGAAGCATTGTCTAAAATAACATTGATGAAACAGGGCATGTCTTCCCACACGTACCACACATTTTTACCAAACAACAACAACAACAAAAAAAAATCCGATGCATAGACACACTTCAAATTTCATGACTATGTACTTCAAAATCAAATGGGTCAGCTTGTTGAAGCCTTTGTAAAAGGAAGCAAGATATCAAACCTTTCATATTCAATCCCAGGGTCATGCTTTCAGAAATGGCATGTTCAAGTAAGTACAAAAGAAGAGAACATAAACAGTTCAAGTTGAAAGATCTCGATTGAGCATATTTATGAAATGTCTGCCTTTAAGATAATCACATAGTGCTATTTAGGTTTAACAATGAGAAAACCTCCTACTAGTTTCCTCCTACTGACACTTTTATTACCATTTTCAAAATACTTTTAAAATAGTCATTAAGTTCTTGTGTGTCTGTTCACATACAAGAATATAATGAGTAGATTAAAAGTGCTGTGGAAAATGGTAATGAATGTGTCAGTTAATGGGACACACCTGTAAATTTATTTTACTAAATATTAGTCTTTTAAAAGTCTACCATAAAGTTAAATCAATTTTTAAATCATGAAATCATTTTTTGGTACTTGTATATTGGTAAAAAGATTAAAGTGCTTCCTCTTGCATATCATGAAACACAGTTCACTAAATGCAAAAATAAGATATTAAGAAATATTATATAACTTATCCCCATTGAGAAAGCCTATTGCTATGTTTTTCTAAAGAAAAATTTGTTTATCTTCATCCATATAATTACAAATAACTGTAACTAAATTTTGTATTAATTTGTATTGAAATCCTAATTTATAAATTTGTTTTCAGAGTCAATAGCCAAAAAAAGAACCTACTGCCATCAAATCAATTCCGACTCACAGCAACCCTATAGGACAGAGTAGAACTGTCCCATAAAGTTTCCAAGGACTATCTGGTGGATTCAAAGTGCTAACCTTTTCATTAAAAGTCATAGAACTTAATCACTATGCCACCATCATTTCCTCAGCGTCAATAAGTAGCAGAAGTTATTCTTGTACTATCTATCATCTCTTCTTCTTTAATCATTTTCTCAAAATAAACTAATTTGGCATAGGTCATTGGCCAAGATTCAGCTATTAGCAGTTGGACTTAGTGGCCCCTTTTCTTTCACTAGCCATACAAATTAAATCAAACTTTTAGAGTTCTCATGTGTTTAGAGAAATAAGTATAATAGCTATAGTTGTGTTTTTATGTAAGCTATAATCTGTTATTGCTTTAAAATGTCATAGTTTCAGAACTTCTTGAGTGCTATGTTTTAGTCAGCTAGTGCTGCTGTAACAGAAATACCACAGAGTAGATGGCTTTAACAAAGGAAGGTTTATTCTTACACGGTTCGGTAGGCTGCAAGTCCATATTCAGGGTGTCCGCTCCAGAGGAAGGCTTTCCCCTGGTTGGCTCTGGAGAAAACTCCAGTATTGCATCAGTCGTTGTCCAGAGAGCATCTTGGCACAGGAATCTCAGGCCTGAAGGACGCGCTCTTCTGCTGGTGCTGTTTGCTTGATGGTAGGAGGTTCCCAATTCTCTGCTTGCTTCTCTGTCCTTTTATCTCTGGTAGGATGAAAGGATTAAGGGTGGGGCAAGCCATAATCCAGGGAAATTCCCTTTACAGTGGAGCAGGGAGGTGATCCTATGAAGGGATTTACAGCCCCACCCTAATCCTTTAACATACAGCATAGAAAAACTACAAAACGGAGGACAGTCACAAGATACTGGCAATCATGGCCAGCCACGTGACTACACATATTTTGGGGGGGACACAATTCAATCCATGACATGGTACAAATGGTTAAGTGCTCAACAGTTGGTAGTTCCCATAATCCTCTCACGGATTTGCTTTCGATCATCATGTTGATCTTTAATTTTCTCATGCATACATGACAGTAGAAAACCCTGGTAGTATAGTGGTGAAGTGCAACATCTGCTAACCAAAAGGTTAGCAACGCAGATCCTCAAGTTGCTCTCTGGAAACTCTATAGAGAAGTTCAACTCTGATCTACAGGTTTACTGTGAGTCAGAATCAATTTGATGGCAGTGGGTTTGGTTTGGGTTTTACGTGACAGTAAAATCCAGCTTTTCCTAGCCTGTATTATAAGTTTCGGTAATGACTTGCAGAGTCATATGTATTAATAAATATAACACAAATATATAAGCTTACATTTGTATATACTTTTATATTTATATCGAGTTATTAGACTTATCCAGTACCTGTCTTTTCAGTTTGTCATACTGTAGTGGCTTACATGTTGCTGTGATTCTGGAAGCTATGCCATTAGCATTTCAAGTACTAGAAGGGTCTATTCATAGTGGAGAAGTTTTTCAGAAGAGTGTCAAGACTAAGGACAGACTAGGAAGAAAGGCCAGGTGATCTGTTTCTAAATATTAGCTAATGAATACTTTATGGACCACAACAGATCATTGTCCAACCAACTTACTTTGACACGTTATCAGGAAGGACCAGTTTTTGGAGGAGGGCATCGTGTTCAGTGAAATAGAAGGCCAGTGAGGTCAAGGGAAATCTTCAGTGAGAGGGAATGACACAATAGCCTCAGTGGTGAACTTGAACAAGTTTGTAACTGGACAATGTTTTGTTCTGTTGTACATAAGATCACCATGACTCATAGTAGACTCAATGGTAGCTATCTACTCTATCTATCATCTGCCTAGACTTACATAGACTTGTTCCTCAAAACCTAACCATTTTACTAACTCCAACAACATTTAAAGCAGTTGATCACTATCAGCCTCCTACAACATGTTCTACTTTTGTCTTTTAGAATAACACTTATTCTTGATTCTCTAATTTATTTGCTAGATATCTATATTGATCCCTAGGGTGCTGTCCTTAGATTCTTTCCTGTCCATTAAGTTCCTAAGTGTGCTTATCTAGTACTATGTCTTATAATGAAAAGCAAAAATGTCATCTTGAAGACTAAAGTGTGTCTGACCCAAGTCATGGTATTTTCAATTGCATCATACGCATGAGAAACCTGGACAACGAACAGAAAAGATAGAAGAAGAACTGATGCCTTTGAGTTGTGGTGCTGGAGAAGAAAGTTGAGTGTACCACATGGACTGCCGAAAGAACAAATAGATTTGTTCTGGAAGAAGTACAACCAGAGTGCTCCTTGGAAGCAAAAAAGGCAGGATCTGTGCCTAGAGAAGGACATCGTGCTTGGTAGAATGGAGGGTCATGAAAAAAAAGAAGACCCTTAGCAAGATGGATTGACACAGTGTCCATAACAATGGGTTTAAGCGTAAAAACACTGTGGACATGGCTCAAGACCAGGCAGCGTTTTGTTCTGTTGTGCAAAGGACTGCTGTGAGTCGGAAGCAACTCAGTGATACCTAACAATATATCTTTAAATACCATCTATATCTATACCAGGAAACCCCGCTGATGCTGATAACTAAAAAGTGAGCAGTTTGAATCCACCAGGTTCTCCTTGGAAACCCTATATAGATCAGTTCTACTCTGTACCATAGAGTCATTATGAGTCCGAACTGACTCAGTAGAAATGGTTTGGTTTTTGTTTTATGTTTATACCAAAACCATTACCTTTCCCTTTTAACTTGACATTACCATTTGAATATTAATCAGTATCTGTGATGGTTAAGACTGTGAGTTGACTTGGCTGGGCTATGATTCTCAGTGTTTATATGTGATCACCCCTGTGATGAGATCTGCTGTGAGTAGCCTATCAGTTGAAAAGGAGTTTTCTTGGGCATGTAGCCTGTATTGAACCTGAGTAGACACTCTGGCTTTTACCCTCTCTGAATCCTGCTTCTAACTTCTGTTCCTCTGACCTCCAGTTGTTTGGACTTGAGACAGCAGTTTTCCTGTCAGTCTTAGGATTTGTCGATTGTCACTGCCTGTGAGCAAGAATCCTGGTCTCTGATCTGCTGATCTTGATTTACATAGCTTCTTCAGTTATGTAGATCAGAATCCTTGTGGTCTTGCCTGACAATCTTTGGATTCACTGTTCTCACAGCCTTTGAGCAACAGCCCTGTTCTCTGGCCTGTAGATCTTGGGTTCTCCTACCCCTGTGGCAACTTGAATCAGGATATGTCTTTATCCTTATTCAGGCATTTGGGATGTTTCAGCCTCTACAAACTCATGATAGAAATCTCTCTCTCTGTTTATACTTTTTACTGGCTTTGCTTCTCTAGAGAAACCAGCCTAAGACAGTATCTCAATATTATGAAAATCTAAAACAGAACACTTAATTTAAAATAAACCACAACTTCTGTAAGCCTGCTCTTTCTCAATCTTTGCAATTACAGGAAATGTCAATTTCCTTCTTCTAATTGATCAGGCAAAAGTCTTGGGAACATCTTTAACTCTTGTTTCTCACATCCATACTCAATCTGTCAAAAGCCCTGTTTCTACTTTAATACGTAGCTAAACTATTACCACTTCTTATCATCTCTGCCACTGGACCACTCTAATGAACTCATAACTGGTCTTTCTGCTCCTAATTTTCTATCCCTAAAACTTAAATTCCAAACAATAAGCAAAAAGTAAGCAAGTCTTTTAAAAATGTAACTCAAATTATGTCATTCATCTGTAGAGAATCTTCCAATAGATTACTGTCATAATCAAAATAAAGTTCAATGTTCATATAGCTTATCTTATATTTCTATTATTGTATTGCACATTGAGAATAAGAAAATAGAAGGGATCAGGTTTGCACATTTGACAAATGAATGGTGCTGTCACTCACTGAGTAGGAGCACGAGAGAAGAAGCTGCTTTATAAGTAAAAATAATAATTTCAGTACAGGAAACTTTTTTTGAGCTCAAGAAAATAGACATATGGAACTACCTCTTAGGTGAATTAAAAGAACGAGAAATCTGTGCAGATTGAAATAAAAAAATCACATAGGGAGAAGGTTCACAGGAAGAAGAAAAGATAGAATCTTAAGGAGCTCCAGCATTTTATAAGAAGCCAATTTAGACTGTATTTTAGTAGCCAGAGATGTATAAGAAAAGTTATAAATGTGTTTCCTGGAAGCCAATAAAAAGTAGGGTCTCAAGGAGATCTCTAATATAAACTATTTAATAGTGCTTAGAGGTTAAGTTAAATGATATCTGAAAAGGATCTCTGGACTTCATAATACGGAAGCCACTAATCTGAATAACATAAGACAATGGTGATTATCCACAGAGTGGATGAATCATAAAATGAAGACCATCAAAAGAACGGAACTCACACACAGAGCTAGGCTTGCAGACCCACAGAACAAGACAGCTGAGTGGCCACCAGCTGAGCTTTACCGGCAGAGTCAGGTGTCTCCAGGCACTTTTTAGGAGAGCTGAAAAGCTTTAGAACAGGGATGCTTCAGGCTGGCCCAAGAGGCCTGAGAGACTGAGAGGCCAAGAAAGTGGGAAGCAGAAGCTGAACAGGCAAGGAAACATGGGAAGTAGATCTGCCTCAGTCCTAGAGTGTAGGTGCAAAAACTCTGGGGTCTCAAGCATGGTGTCATTGTCTTTGAGTTTAAAAAGTTGAGGCCACAGCCTCATAGGTTTCAAAGATTCACATCTTTGTCATCGCAGTTCTACAATGTAGGAATGGCTTTCATGAGTGCCAGCAGGATGGGGCTGGATCCTCTCTGCTCATTGCTGAAGGGCTAGAGCTTCCATGCTCAAGAGAAAGAAACGTGGGACCTGCTGGGGCAAAGGGGATGGAGTCACCACTCAGGGAGACCAGGAGGATGGGCCCATCTAAATATAGCTAATCAGAGTTGTTGTCCATCATGTACTGAATTGTGCTCCCCGCCCTCAAAATGTGTGTAGCAATTTGTCTGGGCCATGATTCCCAGTTATCTTAATCACTTGGTACTGCCCTAACAGAAAATACCATGAGTGAAAGGCTTCACTAAGAGAAACTTTTATTGTCACCATTCAGTAAGCCACAAATCCGTTTCCAAGGTATAATTCCACTCAATAAGAGATGTCATCTCATGGTGACGCAGAGTGACTAGATATTGGGTGCACTTTATGGTTATATGCATCCATAGGATATCATCCTGCTGACCTCTGGCTGGAGGAAGGGGAGTGGGTGGAGAGGAGAGGAAAGGAGACTGTTGGGAGGATGAGACATGTATGGAGCAGAGAGGAATAGTATGCTGTCACCGGACAGGGAGAGCAGTGGAAGCTGCATATAGGGGGGCATGTAAATTTATATGGGAATGTACATTTTCACTCAGTCATAATAAAAAAAAAGAGAGAAAGAGAGAGAGAGAAGTCATCTCAGTCTGGTAGGCTAAATCCAATTTCAAGGAGAGCATCTCAGCACAGGAATGTCAGATCCAAAGGACGTGCTCTGCTCTCAGTGCTGCTTTCTTGGTGGTGTGAGGTTCCTAACTTCCTCTGCTCACTTCTCTCCCTTGTATCACTCAAGCTTGTATCTGAGTCCTGCCTCACTAACACAACTGCAATCCATTCTCCATCATCAATATCACAGAGGCAGGATTTATAACACATGGGAGGAATGGCACCATACTGGGACTCATAGCAAAATCACATCAACACATACAGTTTTTTGGGAACACAATTCAATTCATGACATCAGTATTATATGATTGTCTTCCATTTTGTGACTTTCCTGTGCTGTAAATCTGATCTCTGCCTGTGGTTTACAGAGCAATATTGGGTTATGAATAGCAGATTAGGATGAGACTATCACACCCTTCCTAAGGGCATCTTCTTGCTCCAGTGTAAAAGGGGTTTCCCTGGAATGTGGCTTGCACTACCTTTTATCCTTTTAACTTACTAGAGGTAAAAGGCAGAGGAAGCAGCATAGAGTTGGGGACCTCATACTATCAAGAAAGCAATGCCAGGATCAGACCACATCCTTTGGACTTGAAATTCCTGCACCAAGATGCCTTCAGACCAAGGAAAGACTGATACTAAACAAGGACTTCCTCCAGAGCCAACCCAGAGAGAGTGGGGTACCTGGAGCCAGCACCCTGAATTCAGACTTCTAGCACACTAGACTGTGAGACAATAAACTTTAGGTTGTTACAGCCATCCACTTTATGTACTTCTGTTATAACAGCACTAGAGGACTAAGACACTGTCCCAGTGTGCTGCAAGGTGGAGCTGAAGCTCAGAGCCAAAGAACCTGCATCCAGAAGCCAGAAAGTGTAAACAACACTCAGAGTCTAGAAATCAAGACCACTGTGCAAGCAGCTTCAGAGAACAGAAGATCATTGTTCAGGCTTGAGAACCAGTGGAATGTGTTCCATTGACTTGCTTAGTGCCCGTATCCCTTCTTTACCTCCCATGTCTCCCATTTGTAATAAAAGTATCTGGCTTGTGATTGTTCCAGTATTGCACATTGGAAGAAGGTAACTTGTACTGTAGATTTTATAGACGAAGAGGAATATGTAGATGAGATTTTAAGCTTAGAGTTAAGACTTTTGAAATAATATGATGGGGTGAATGCATTTTACTTGGGCCAAGGACACTAATTTTGTAGGGTCAAAGGATGAAATGCTATGGATTGGATTTGTGTCTCTCCTAAAATGTGTGCCAGCTCGGTGAGAACATAATTTCTAGTATTGTGGACTGTCTGCTATTTTGGTATCTGTTGGGATTATCCTATATGTTGTAAATCCTAACCTATCATGCTAATGAGGCAGAATTAGGGGCACTTTTGTTAATAAAGCAGGGTGAGAGACATTTCTCTTAACAAGGCAGGACTCAATCTACAGGATTGTTTTGTATCTGGAATAAGTCTCTTTTGAGATGGAAAAGAGAGAAGTGAGCAGAGAAGCAATGGGACCTCATTACTACCAAGTAAGAAGAGTCAGCAGCATACAAATATTTCAGTGGTGGAAGAGTGGTGACAAAGACCTTCTACCCTAGAGCCGGTGCCCTGAATTTGCACTTGTAGCCTTCTTGTAGCCTCCTAAAATGTGAGCGAACAAATTTCTCTTTATTAAAGCCACCCACTTGTGGTATTGGTGTTACAGCAGCACTAGATAGCCAAGATAATATTCTTCTCTAAAGATTAGTCCTTCCTTATAATGTGTCCAAAATATATGAGATGAAGTCCTGCCATCACTGCTTCTAAAGAGCATTCTGGCTATACTTCTTCCAAGGCAGATTGTTCATTCTTCTGACAGTCCATGGTGTAGTCAGTATTCTTCATCAATGACAATTTAAACAAATAAATTATTCTTCCCTCTTCCTTACTCACTGCCCAGTTTTTACAAGCACACGAAGTGATGGAAGTATCACGGCTTGAGTTAGGCACACCTTAGTCCTCAGAGAGACTTCTTTGCTTTTTAATACTTTAAAGAGGTCTTTTGCAACAGATTTTCCCAGTGCAATGCATCATTTGACTTCACGACTGCTGCTTAGACATTTATTGTGGATCAAAGTAAAATGAAACCCTTCACAACTTCAGTATTTTCTCCATTTATCATGATGCTGCTTATTTCTCTAGTTGCGAGGATTTTTGTTTTCTGTATGTTGAAGTGTAATGCGTAATGAAGGCTGTCGTCTCTGATCTTCATCGGTCAGTGCTGCAAGTCCTCTTTGCTGTCAGCAAACAAGGCTCTGTCATCTGCAACATACATGTACACACACATGCTCACTGTGCACCCACATACATGTGTATGTAGAGAGAGAGAAAAAAACAGAAACCCTCAAAACTAAAAAAAAACACCACTATTTTATATATCAAAACCTTTAATACAACATTTTTTTGAGAGAAGGTCAAGAAATCAGAAAAATCAAAAGACACTTATTTCATTTACTTTTTGTTTTTGCTGTTAGAGCTTTGTTTAACCTGACAGTCACATTATCTGATTTTCTTTATTTTTTTGACCAAATGGAAACAAGAGATTATCCATTTAAGGGATGGTAATTTTACCTCACATTTTCACTCATAGCTCCCTAATAAATTGTTGTTATTGAATTGATAGATGACCAGTTTTGTAAGCCAGAGAATCTATTCAAAACTAGTTCTACTTACAATTTCTTCTCTAAGTCTGCATTATGATAATTTGGGCTTTCATCTTTTTCCTCCTCTTCTAGCAAGCAATGAACATTTTGCCTATAAATAATGACATAGTTTATCTTAATAAGAGAAGTTTGAATTTTGAAGGTGTATGTATAGTAATGACGGAGACAAAATTAAACACACACGACCCATGTAAATAGCCAGCAATTCTTCCATATTTGACCAATGCCATAAGCCGAATATTCACAAAGCCTAGATGTCTCATGGTGCTGACAAAGTGAGTCTGAGCAGTAGGAAACTAGAAAAGCTCTAACAGCAGTAGATCTTTATACACTATGAGTACTTTAAGATTAAATATGTAGTTTTATCCCAGTGTGAAACCAACACTAATAACTAGTCCTATTCAAGGGAAGCTTCAAGAAAAATATAATTGAAAGTTGCTCAATTGTGCATAGACTAACCTAACTTTTGAGTGGCACAATTCATCTTAGTCAGTGCTTCACTTAAATAACAAAGTTTCAGTAAAGCAGCAAATGCCTTCACTTTATGTGTTATCAACCTCGATGCCCTGAATGTGTTTCTGCTTCTGCAAATGATGGCGCATGTAAATAGCATTCTGGCAGATTCTGATTACAAAACCAGGCAGGCAGAAAAATTCATTTATGGCTAAAAGAACAGCAAATGTTACAATTCTTGATCTTCAGCGAAACAATAATCATTTTACCTACAGCTAAGTTATCCATTGTCATGGCATATGTTGTTCGACAAGTTAGTTTTTATGCTGTTTTTGATTGAGTTTCTTGCTAGAGCAATGTTTATTCAGCTAACTTCATTTATGTTCTATTTTCTGATTATTGAGACCTTGTCTGTTAAACTAATTGTATTGAAAGAGCAAGTTCACTTCCCTAATTGCTTATTTCCTATAAATGATATGCAAATTCCCAGCCATGCTTCATAGGGGTGTCATTGCAAAAATTTCTTTTGGCTCTTGACAGATAACCCTGAAGGGAGGTGGAAGACAGGGTCTTCTCCGTTGTTTCTCACAGGGGGACTAAGTCTGGACCCTAGAATCTGTGAGACACAACTGGCAAGTCTCCGTTAAGAGGAGCTGATAAATGTCATGGCATCATTTAATGTCTCTCCTTCAATTATTTGTGTTATCCTGAAGCTACTATTTTTTTTGACAAGCCTAGAATTATTATACATGTGGGTTCAGACTTTCCAATTTAATATACATTTCAATTCCACTGGGCTAGGTCAACATACAGACTATTGTCTAACATTATCACACAGATGTTCTGGAGCAAAAATTTCTTATTAGCTATTCAAATGTAATGTGCAGGCTGGAATTTTGGCATGACTTTTCTCATGCCCATCTGTCATCGTTATTTTGCTGGTTTGCATTGTGATATGCCAACACGAACCCAGAGAAGACGCCAGCAAAGGT
Source organism: Heterohyrax brucei (assembly GCA_028571685.1). NCBI lineage: Eukaryota > Metazoa > Chordata > Mammalia > Hyracoidea > Procaviidae > Heterohyrax > Heterohyrax brucei. The sequence goes on from CM053155.1 coordinate 49,545,512, forward strand.
CTAATTGAGGGATCTAGCCTGCAGGACATACAACCAAACATTTTTTCCCCTGTAAATTTCTCTGACAGAGAACAAAGCCAATGTGAACTGTTACTTGGCTTTAAAAGATTTTTCTAATGGTTGCCTTCCACAAAGAAAAAGTATAAGCAATATAAATTCATTTGGATCTTTACTTCGATGAGGTTCACATCGCATGATCACACTTATAGCTTCTGTCTTCAAATCCCTAGATTGTAGTCTACAAGCATTTTCTTGTGACCTGCTATTTAGTAGAAATTGTAACCAGAGGGGATAGCTTATATTAGTTTAGGGATAATCAGTTTAAAAAAAGAGGATGAGTTGCATCTGAAAGAACTTTTAGCATTAGGAATTCGTATGACAAAAGGGACAGAAGCACATTATGATGAGAAGGTGACCAGGAGAGTAAGAAATTTCAAATCCAATAATGGCATCAAGTCAGGGATGGAAAGGGGAATGTTGGAGCCTTATTTCAGAGCAGAGAGATAGCCAGCTTGGAGTGACAGAGATGAATTTTGCCAAGTATAATTCCATACGGGTAACAAATGCACAAGGATTACATAAATAATCTGACTGGTGCACTCCCAGCATGTTGGGTAGTCATTCCTGGAATGGATTCGTATGGTGTTCCAGAGACAATGTTGCTTCAGGTACTGATGACCAACTTGACAACAAAGTAATCTGGGAAACATCATCCTCCTTTCAGAGTTTTGTTATGTTAGTTTGATACTATCTACAAAAAAAAAAACCTATTTGTTGAGTGTATGTAAGATTTAAAGATGAAATATCTATTTCTTTTTCCTTGTTTTTGCATTTATAAAACAAAATTATGAGCGTTAAACCATGAGAAAGACTTTCCTGCAGGAGGACAAAGATTAGTGATGATTCAGGAGGCAGCATGTTGTGATTTGAGAGTCCAAGATGGTCACTCCACAAAGAAAAATTATGTCTTTTGATATTTACCACCGTTTCCCATTCGTAAGTATATGCTAAAATTCAGAAATATTCCCTTGAATGTCCATGCAACTGACATCAGAATTGAAGATTCTTGGCAAGAAGATAAACCTAGAGACAGAAGTAAAGGTTTTCTTGACTCAGATTCGACTCTACAGCAATTGGCTGGCTGACTTCTTCTCAGATTCAGTGACAAGCTCTAATTTCTTCTGTATATTATATTAAAGCAGACTCCTTTCATGCCAGGTGGATTGCAAAGAGCTTGGGAACAGAACTTAATATCCTTGATTTCTTTATGATCTTAGGTGTTTTATCCTATGCATTCATTCTGAAAAGGGGATCATAGACTTTAACAGATTTTGAAAGAGGTCCAAGACACACAAGTCAAGAAGGTGAGTTTTTTAGGCTAGAGAGAACCCAGTTCTGTTGGTGAATACCAAGAATTTGGAATTTAAGATATCTGTTCGATACTGAAATAAAAAAAAAAAAAAAAAAAAACACCAAACAAAGTAAGCAATGAAGAGCAATGACACTGCTATCAGGAGATACGGATCATTAATAACTAACATACAGAGAGTTCTCCCTTTTAATTTGGAGGACAATAACTAGATTCAGTTTAGGACATACTGAAAATAAAGGAAACAAACAAACAAGGAAACAAAGTCCATCTAGTCTCCAGGCTCACAATCAGGACTGTGCTATAAGTAATTTAACGGAATGTCTGAACAGTTTACTGAAAGAAACTCCAAAGAAGACTAATTGGTCATTTGCAGATACCTGTAATAGTCAAACAATGATAAATAGGAAGAATTATTTGTGGATATCTATCTACCAAAACAAATAAAGATGTTAGAGGTAAATTATAGGAAAGTATCTTTGCATAAACTATGGGAAAATCTGTCATAATCACGTACTCTCTTTCTTAACTTATAAATATTTTAGCTCTTATTTCTACCTAAAATTCTATTGTAGAGATATTATAACACTACTTTAAGAAAAATAGACTCTCTTTAGAATCATCAATATGTGCTTTCATACTTTTAAAACTACATCACTGTATTGCACTTCTGCAGAGTTTTAATTTATATTTATTTTCCATTAGAGGCAATGCTTTCTGTTTCAGTCAGCTAGGGCTGCTCTAACAGAAATACCACAGAGTGGATGGCTTTAACAAAGGAACATTTAATCTTAGGCTACAAGTCCATGTTCAGGGTGTCTGCTCCAGGGGAAGGCTTTCCCCTTGTCAGCTCTGGAGGAAAGTCCGGTATTGCATCAGTCTTTGTCCAGGGAGTGTCTTGGCGCAGGAACCTCAGGTCTGAAGGTCACGCTCTTCACCCAGTGGTGCTTTCTTGATGGTATGAGGTTCCTGATTGTCTGCCTGCTTCTCCGTCCTTTTATCTCCGGTAGGATAAAAGGATTAAGGGTGGGGCAAGCCATACTCCAGGGAAATTCCCTTTACAGTGGAGCAGGGAAGTGATCCTATGAAGGGATTTACAGCCCCACCCTAATCCTTTAACATACAGTTTAGGAAAACCACAAAATGGAGTCAAAAGATACTGGGAATCATGGCCCAGACACACAGCTACACATATTTCTGTGGGGACACAATTCAATCCATGACACCTTCAAATAACAAGAAATCTAATGGAGGTCCTTCTTGGTTTTCTTCTTTCCTCATTTTACACAACGGATAAAATTTGGCCTATTATATGAAGTTTTTAATCCCAAGAGTCCTCACAGAGGTCAACAGTATTACATAGCATTAATATGTATACACTACATATAGTGTTTTGTGGTACAATAAATTCAAGTAAGACTTGCTATCATTGTCAGGAATGAACTATTTTTATTACCAAAAAAAAAGCTCTGCAGTGCAGTAGTCAATTAGTTATCTTTTTGATCTTTAGTATCACTTCAATGTGCCATTTGTCATAGAATTTATCCAGTATGGTACTTTATATGGATAATAATGAAGAGAGAATAAAACTACACATCTCAATGCTTCCTAAAAATAACTATGTTGTCAAATTTACAGGCAATGAGAAAATTTTGTAAGTTTTTAACACATTCTTATATGGTACTCTTTTTTTTTTTTTTGGCCAACTTTCTGAACAAACATTATTTTTACAAATGAAGTGTCACATCATCAGCAAATCACAGAAACAATTCTGAGAATGTGTTTAGAAACATTACATGAAAACATCGGTGTCAAATGATTGCGGAACTTGGGCAAATAAAATATTCTGTTAGCTGAGCTTACAAGAAATATGTGCCTAATATTACAGAGCATAATATGCAACTGGAGTCAGTAGGCAGCCAAGTTTCCTATCACATGAAGTCACAAAGCTGTAAAATTTTCTTTTTATTATTACTTTTCCCATAAGTTGACCTCAAAATGTATGGCCACATTTGTATCATGAAAAAAAGAAGATAGTAAACGCAGTGTGAGTACTCACTGCTTTGGACGTGATTGTACTTAGGGTCCATACCATTGGTACATGGTTCACTTTTCTAGTGGTCCAGGCCGAGAATCTCACAGTCATCACTTCTTCTTCTTTTTAATAATATTTTACGTCCAGTCCCTTGAGTCAAATCCCAGTAGCCCAGCTTCCAAACATGTCAGCACCTCTACTGCCTCCATCCAGCTCCAAGGAACAAATTTCTCTTGCTGGGATTACTGCGACACTTTCTGGTCAGACCTTCTGACTCTGTCTAGGATCATTTCAGTTTATAGTCAACATGATAACCAGAGTGATCCTGTTAAAATGTATCTCAAATGAGAAGTTTCTTCGTAACCCCCCCAATGGTTCCCAAGTCACTTAAGAGGAAAAGCCAACTTATTTAGAACAGCCTAGATGGTTCAGCAGCATCCACCACCCTCTACGCTCTGCTTACCTCATTGTTAGCATTTCCCATTTCACTCGCTGGTACTCACCTTCTTGTACATTCTGTTCTGGCCACACTGATCATTTTGCTGTTCAAGTGACTCCAGTGGTCCCGTCGTGTCACAGAAGCATGGCACTTACTCTTTGCTTGGAGCCCTTTTCTCCATTTAAATTCTTGTGCTCCTTTATGTTGTTTTAGGTCTTAATTCAAGTGCCTTCTTCCAATATAAGCCCCAAACCAAATCCATTGCCGTCTAGTCAATTCCAACTCAATAGCAATGCTATAGAACTGTTTAGAACAGCCATAGGGTTTCCAAGGAGCACCTGGTATATTTGAACTGCTGATCTTCCTCTTTTAATGTAGGTTTCCCTATCCAATCTATTTCAAACGCCTTCACTAACCTCCATCAACTAGTTTCTATAAACAGTGCATTCATATGAATTTCTCTCCACAGCACTTACAATCTAAGCTCCTACATATTCGATTTATTTTGTGTTTACCAGTCACTCCATATTAGAAAAGTCCTTTAGGATAAAAATACTTGTCTATTTTGTTCATTGTTACATTCTCATTACCTAAAACAGTGTTTGGCACGGGGTAAAAGCTGAATAGTTATTTGCTGAATGTATAATTGAATATAAGACCAAACAAAGACTAGGCTAGCCTACAGAACAGATGGATAATTTCACCAAAAGAGACAATTATGCCTCCATACCAAGATGAGTCCAAATTTAATTAACAAAGAGGGACTATATCATGGACGAGGGGGGTGAGAGCAGCAACATGAAAGTATGAAGAAAGTCTGACACAAGATCTGCCAGCGCTGTGCCTGTGAGGAGAACTTTTGCCAAGGGCTTCAAAGACGCCTGGCTTCACCAAGGGGGCAGTGAGCTAGATGTGTCTGGCTGTCATAGCTCAACATTGTGAACACTTAGGTTGTTCTAAAGACTCTTGTTCTGCTCCCTCTGTCACTAAGAAAACTTCTGGCGTTGGATGGGGTTTACTTACATGGTAAAATTGATAACTTGGGTCATTTTATGTGTCAAACTGGCTAGGCTCTGCTGCCCAGTTGTTTGGTCAAACACTAGTCTGTATGTTGAGCCAGTACTCTATGACACTGCCTTCTTTGTCTAGGTCTTACGAGTTTTCCAACTTTGACAGGGTGCAGTCTTAACCACTTTCTTATCGTTCGTTTTGGTGAAAAAAATTTGAGTTTTCCTTCTCTGACCTACTTCTGCCTTACACAGGTTCTAGTGTTCAGAGATTTTATTATATATATGGTGAGCATTTAAATCAGTTAACCTTAAACTAAGCCGATTATGCTTCATAATGTGAATGGGTCTTACCCAATTAGCTGGAAGCCTTAAGAACAAAAGATGAGGTTTCTTGAGGAAGAAGAATTCTGCTTCAAGACAGTAAACAGACAAGACAGTCAGAATTGCAGCTTGTGTCCTGACCTATAGATTTTGAACTGGTAAGCCCCCACAATCATGTGGGCTAATTCTTTAAAATCTTTCTCTTTGTGTATGCATGTTATACTTCATATACATATGCACACACACAGTAAAACCTGCAAAAACCAGAATCTGTATAAGGTAGAATCCTATCAGAGAAGGAAAACTCAAATATTTTCCACTAATACAGAGCGATAAAACAGTGCTAAGACTGTACCCTGTCAAAGGCAGAACACTCACGAGACCCCGGGGTGAGGGATACGGCAAGGGGAGTCCCGTCAAGATCCAGCTCTCACAGGTTTTACTTTATATATAAAGTAATAATGTAATATGTACATATATAAGGTATATGCATATTCATGTGTATATACACATCATATATATACACACTATATACACACACTACATATGTATACATATATGTACACATATATACACACACATGCATATAGCTTACTGGTTTTGTTTCTCTACAGAACCTTTCTAAGACACATGGGGTAGGGTTTATGATTCAGATTCATCTTTCTAAGTAATAAACAGAGCCAAAGAATACATTTATATGGAATTTGAGGAACTAACTTATAAAAGAATAAACCTCATTCATATTTATTCCTTCATTCAATTATTCTAGCTTGCCCAGGACTCAGTAGGTTCTTGGGATGTGGGATATTCTGAGCTAAAACTGTGAAACTCCTAGAAAGAACTAGAACAAGTTGGTCACAGCAGCTACTACATGTCAGATTCTGGGCAAAGTGCTGGGGATAAAAAAAGAAATAATACTTAGCCCTTTCTTTGGATACCTGAGAAATCTATCTCCTGCACTTGCCAGTAGAGAGTTCATCTTTCCTTTCTCTACTCTGGCATATATCAATTAAGCTCAATAAATGCCTACGTACCATGTATGTAAAGATTTTGTTTGGTACTGACAATGCAAAGATGAAAAAATTTAGAGGATAGTGATGGAGACAGGTATATTAAAAATCTGATAAACTTGATTTGGCATAACAAGGATTTATTTAGTGCAACTTTTCTAATTTTGGATGCATTAACATGCATCCAATGACTTGCCTTCAATGGACTGCATTCATTTGCAATTATTGTAAATATTAAAGAGTTAAATCACCTACAGAGAGACAGTCTAGCACTATGGGAACCAACTCATAGAATGCAATCCCAACCAATGATGAGAAGCTTCAGCTTCAGTTCTTTGCCTGAATGTACCTAACTTTGGTCTCTGCTGCAAGTGACAGAGAAGCTCTATTACTAATAGTGCTACCTCTGACTGACCTTTGTTGAAAATCACCTTTGTTCAGGTGAATTAGTTTTCCATTATCTTTTGGCAAGGCTTGAGAACCAAGGTCTAAACCAAAGAGAAAGATAATCACATGTCTTTATTTATTCCAGTATTTTAAGATGTGGAAATCTCTTTCTCAGCAACAAGTCTTCAACAGTAGGCTCCAGGTAGAAATTGTAGGTTATCTTTAGCTCTGGAGAGAAGGATGCTTATGAAAGCTTCTGTTAGAACACTGTCCTCTCACACATCATTAGAGATAAGCTGGTGGTCTTCAATACTAATATGCTAGCAGCTCCTTCAAAGTTCTCTCAAGTTTTCCTTCAATTGTTTCTTTAAATATTGTGTCTGCAACCATTGCTCCTCTCCAAGCCTCCTTGGAGTTGGATTCAGTCAGCAAATACAAGTGCTGTTCACGAGAGTGATGCTAGTATGTTACACAGCTTAATTTGACCTCTAGTTGAATATGGGGCAGAGGGATAGTAAGGTAGAAAGCACCTTGAGAAAGACTAAGGAACTTAAATAATATTTATGCTTAACGGCACTTGGCTTGACAAGCTGTCTTTAAAGAAAAGAGATTTCAGGGTAGAGGTTTTGTAACAGCTTCAGCAATCAGAATTCTAAACTGATTATTGAATGTCACATTTTGGATATCCGAAAATTTTTCAAACTCCACATATCAAAAATAGAACTCATCATTACCGTTACTCAATAACTGCTGCCTTTGACTACACCCCCACGTCACTCTAATTAACGGAGCTACAAGTTACCAGGAGCCTGAGAGTTATTCCCAATCCTTCTATCTTCCTTTTTAAGCATTAGTGCTAGTTAGTCCCCCAAAACTTGGGAAGACTGTCCACTGAGACTCAGTTTACTTACTTACCTTTCACTTTCCCTATTAAACAAGCAATAAAGAGCATAAGGAAGCTTTGGTGACATAGTGGGTACATGCTATGGGTACTAACCAAAAGACTGGCAGTTCAAATCCACCAGGTACTTCTTGGAAACTCTGTGGGGCAGTTGTACTCTGTTGTATGAGGTTTCTATGCATCAGAGACAACCTGGTTCGCAATTTTTTTAAACATATCATAACATATTATATATGTTATATATGTATAATAAACATATTATAAAGAATATGTTGCCATTGTTAGATGTAATCAAGTTGGTTCTGACTCACAGTGACTCTATTTAAGGACAAAGGAAAGTTAACCCAACTATTTGTTAGTCACATTATTCATTATTTCTTTAGTAAAATATATTTTATTGTGATTTAAGAACACTTTTACGGTCTATATCATTTTGCCATGTAACACCCAGAATGTTCACCACTTTTCTATTCTAGCTGAAGATCCCACTCCTACTCCATGGGAGTGCATCCAGCACCAGGGACAGCTCCCCAGACAGACTGAATTGGACTATACAGAACATAGAGTAAGGCTGGTGAGGAACAAATCTTTAAACATATACACAGGGCTGTCTGAGAGGCTCATCACTGGAGCCAAGATGATTGGCTGAGGAGCACCAGATCTTAGTTAAAAGGTCATGGGAAGGTCTGAGTAAAATGGGAAGTATGCTGTCATGGAGTGGGAGTGGGGGTCCTCAGTTAGAATAGAAAAGTGGTGAATGTTCTGAGTGTTACATGACAAAAAGATAAAGACCATAAAATTGTTCTTAAATCACAATAAAATAGTTCTTCTGGTCCTGTGCAGAAGCTGACTCTAGCTCATATGGACCCTTCCATCTAGTGGGCTCATATTTTCCTCCTGTTTTCAATGTCCACCATTTCTTACCTCTGGTTTAGGTGGATTGGGACCGCTTGGTGCTATTTAGATGGGTTAAGCATTTCTAAAGCTGAAAGACCTGAAGAAAAGTCCAAGTGTAAAGTTGTAGTACCAAAGGATTCTATGGGCAAAACACTAAATGATGAAAGAAACATCAGAAGATGGACGGAATACAGAGTCACCATACTAGAATGAATTGGTTGGTGTTCAACCGTTTTAGAAGGTAGCATAAAATCCAGATCTGGTGGTACTGAAGGAATAAGTTCAAGTTGCACTGAAGGCATTGGTGAAAATCAAGGTTTTACAAATTGACAGAATAACAGTTAAGATATGTCAACATATATCGCTCTGGAAATGCTCGCACGTTTATGGCTGGCCAAGTGACTGGAAGAAATCTGTGTTTATGGTTATTCCCAGGAAAGCTGATCCAACAGAATGTGCAAAACATTGGACAAAATCATTAACATCATATACCAGTAAATTTTGCTGAAGATCAATAGAGAACTGCCAGAAATTCAATTTGGATTCAAAACAGAAGGTGAAATGAGGATATCAGTGCTGATGTCAGATGGATCACTGCAGAGAGCAAAAACACTAGAAAGATGTTAGCTAGGTTTTCTTAACCATGAAAAGTTATACATAGACAAATAGGCCGTCATTGGATTAGAGCAAAGGCATACTACATGGTTTAAAGTCAAAAAGCTATGTTTCAGGGTTGTATCCTTTCACAGTACTTATTTGATCTGTTGGTCAAGCAAATAATCTGAGAAGCTGAACTATAAGGAGAACACCACATGAGCATTACAGAAATACTCATTAACAGTCTGTGATATGCACGTGACACACCTTGTTTGTTGAAATTGAAGACTTGAAGCATTTGCTGATGAAGATCAAAGACTACAACCTTCAGTATGGATCACACATCAACATAAAGAAGGCAAAGATCTTCATGACTGGATCGATAAGCAACACCACAATAAAGAGAAAAGATTGAAATTGCCAAGGATTTCATGTTAATTGGATCTGGAATCAACACACGTGGAAGCAGCAGTCAATAAACCAAAGGACACTTTGCACTGGGCAAATTGATTGCAAAAGACCTTTATAAGGCATTCAAAGCAAAGATGTCACCTTGAAGACACAAGCTGTGGTGTTTTCAATCACTTCATATTCGTGTGAAAGCTGAGCAATGAGTAAGGAAGACCTAAGAAGAGTTGATGTCTTGGAATTATGGGTGTTGGCATAGAATAATGAACATACCGTGAACTGTGTTTTAGACATCTGCTGCTGCTCTAACAGAGATACCACAAGTGGATGAGTTTAATAAAGCAGAGTTTATTCTTACACAGACTGCCAGGCTACAAGTCCGAATTCAGGTTGTCTGCTCCAGTGGAAGGATTTGCCACTTGTCAGCTCTGGAGGAAACTCCTTGTGTTACATCTGTCTTTGCTCAGGGAGCAACTTGGTGCAGGAAAATCAGATCTGAAGGACAGATTCTTCTCCCAGGGCTGCTTCCTTGATGGTGTGAAGTTCCCAACTCTGTTTTCTTCCCTTATCTTTTATTCCTTACATTTTACCCTCATAGGATAAAAGGTGGAAACTCTGGTGATGTAGTGGTTAAGCTGCATCAGGCACTCCTTGGAAACTCTATGGAGCAGTTCTACTCTGACCTATTGGGTCGCTATGAGTCAGAATTGATACAAAGGAACTGCGTAGGATAAAATGTGGTGCAAACCTCTCCAAGGAAGCTCCAATGGAGCAGAGAGGTAACTTTAGGAAGGGATTTACAGTCCACCGTAACCCCCTCTAACATAATCCATGCTGTTAACCAAAGGCAGAGATTAGGATTTACAGCATAATAAAATCATGAAATGGAGGGCGATCACAGAATACAGGGAATTCTGGCACAACCAAATTACTACACATATTTTTTGGGGACATAATTCAATCCATGACAGACTGCCAAAAGAATGAACAAATCTGTGGGGGAAGATGTACAGACACAATATCCCTTGGGAACATTCCTTTGGACATACTGTCAGAAGGGATCAGGCTCTGGATAAGGACATCAAGCTTAACAGAGGGTCAGAGAAAAAGACTAGTCCATACAAAAAATAAATAAATAAATAATTGAAAGAGTCTAAATTTGAGTACTTTCTGCTTTCTTTTCTATTTGTCTCTTCTAGGAGCCATGCCATAACACAAGAGTTACTCTATCACCATATAAACAAATATGCGTTATTATCCAGTTTATAACACTGTTTTATTTTTCACACAGCATCATGAAGCCTGCTGAGGTTTCAGTACTCCAGATAATATCAAGACCCACCAGAGCAATGCTGCTGATTCTAGCATTTAAAGAGCACAGGTATTGTCATCCTCTCTTTAGTTCTACAGCCACTACTTTAATTCAGACTCTGACCACCCTCAGGCTCCCTCTTCTCTACTCCATGCTCTGCAGTGCTGTCAACTATTTTTCTAAAACACAAACACTTTCATGTCACTTGCTGACAACATGTTTTTACTCCCTGCCAACTGAAGTCCAGACTTCTTGCTGTAGCATAGAAGGCTTTTCATGACCTGGTGTCTGATACGTTTTTCTGATACTATTTTCCATCAGCCTCCTACTCATAATCTCCCATCCAGTAACTGCCCACTACTACAGTTCACTCTGTCTTGTCTTTCCATAAATTGTCCTTGCTGTGTACCTTATTATTTGAGAAAAATGATTTAATGTCTACTATATATTCTGGTGGCATAGTGGATTAAGCACTACTTCTGCTAACCAAAAGGTCAGCAGTTCAAATCTGCCAAGTGCTCCTTGGAAGCTCTATGGGGCAGTTCTACTCTATCCTACAGAGTTGCTATGAGTTGGACATGACTCAATGGCAGTGTTAGATAGATAGATAGTCAGACAGACAGACATGCAGATACACAGACAGACATGCAGACACACAGACAGACAGATAGATAGATACCCTGGTGACACACTGGTTAAGAACTACAGCTGCTACCCAAAAGGTTGATAGTTCAAATGTACCAGGTGGTCCTTGGAAACCCTGCAGGGGTAGTTCTACTCTGTCCTATAGGGTTGCTATGAGTCACAATTGCATCAATGGCGGCAGATTTGGTTTGGGTTTATACACTCATTGTTGTACTGGTTGCTGAGGATGCAAAGTCAATGAAGACGTGATCTTTTCTTCAAAAAGTTTTCAATTTAGGGAAAATTCAAACACATAAAGAGTCTGGGTACAGTGTGATGAATTTTTAATAAAACCGTTGTAAAAAGTCACCATGGGAATCCACAGATGCAACCTCTAAAAGAGATCTAGGGCACTGAAGACTTCCTGATATTTTTGTTCAAAAATTGTTTAAAAGAATTACCAGGAGCTATTTATTAAATAAAGCTGCAATTTTCCACATACCCAACTGAGGAGAAATTTGGGATCTCTTCAAATACAGCTACTGGGTGGTTTTGTTTAGTCTGTCACCTCGGGTTTTAGATCTATGGGAGCTCCATTTTCTGTCTTACTGGTATTAGTGAGTGCTTGGGCTTCTCAAAGCAGGTCTTTCAGTTAGCATTTGGCAGTCTCAGAGTGCAGTGGGTGATATTTCTGAGTCTGACCGATCACAGAATGGAAAACCTTCACAGTGACTGATAACCTGCAGCTATTTATTTGGCTGCCATGTGGATAAGAATAATGGTTTAGGTTGGGATGAAAGCTCACTGTCTTCTTGTGTTGAGGGCATACTCTTTCACCTGTTACCTCAAGGTCTTTACCCCTCAGCTGGGATATGTTCTGGCCTTCTCCAGCATTTTCTCCCAGCCTTGCTATTTCAGCAAGACCAGTCGTCTTCCAGAGTGTGGTCACTTTTCTTTCAGACAAAGCATGTAACGATGAGCGAATGGATTGATGAGTGGATGGATGGATAGATGAGTGGATGAGTGCCTAGGTGAGTGGCTGAATGGACAGACGGATAGGCAAATGAAGGGCAAGTTTGATGGACGCACGGATGCCTGCATGTAAAAACCACTGTTTATGGGATAATCTCTGTTCTACTTCTGTTATAATAGTCATAATAACTGACTCAGTGTAGAGAAGATAGCAGTTGGGTAAAAGTGTGTAAGCCTTTGTTAAAACTGCCATGCTTTATATTCCATTTTTGCTTGATGGATGTCTGCTAGCCTTTCAAGACACAGTTTAATAATTTCTTTCCTGCAAAACCCTCCCAACCCCTAGAACCTGAGTCAATTATTCCCTTCACTGTGTTAAATCTTTTACATTCTTACAGTTAATATTTTCACGTTATTTTTATTTTTAGTTTATTTATTATTTTATTATTATCATTTAAGCCTCTTGAGGACTATGCCCTTAAGTAAGTAACATTTCCAGGCTGTCACTATAATCAGTCTAACTTGTCTAGGAGAAACTTTGTTTCACAAGAGAGCATATTCTTGGTACCTGAAATACTTAAAAGCAGACTGCTATTTTCCCAATGATCCCCATCCTCTCTTCTAAATCACTGTGTACTCACCTGAATTTTACCTGCTTCTCTAGCATTGTTTACAGCTGCTGCTACAGTGGTGTTTAGAGGTCTGTCGAAGTGTGGGATCATGTTCTCTTGCATTTTTGTAATAATTTTTATACTTAATTCTCTCCTGTCTCTGTTATGAGTTATGTGTTTTTTTTCTTATTGTCAGTATGCTTCTTTTGGGACATCTTCCAGCCTGAAGTTTCTTCAAATGTATCATTTTTATTTGCTTCAGCTTCGGAATTCAGGAAACTGAGGTTATTAAGAGTGCCACTAAATGCATAGGCATTGGCTTGAGAACTAAGGAAACTTTCTCACAAGTAAATTATGTGGCATTAATACTTGCAATTTTAGTGTTATGGGACTTGAAAAACAAAAATTCTCTTTCAGCCTCAAGTCTTCAGGTTCTTCAGATAAATGAAGCATACCAATGGATAGCATGGACCTCAATTTTGCAGTAAGAAAAGGATAAAAGAAAAATAAATAAGCCTTCAAATTTAACCCCCCCAGTCTGTTAAAACTTAGGAAAAAAAATGTTGTTTCTTGTAACTTTAAGCTCATACAACTTTTGACCAAGAATGACTTAATTATTTGGGACATACAATAGTAACCTGTGCTTGTGTGAGTGTGTGTGCATACATGTGCGTGTGCTTTTGATGGTGACCTACTGTGTGGGGGTGTATATACATACACACTCATGCCCACAGGTGTCAAGTACACACATGTAATGAAGGGAATCTTCTTCTGCTTTGTTAAGACAGGAATTAGTGAGACGGAACACATGTGGGAAATGTTGAGGGCAGGTAGCAAACACGTAAGCCTAGAAATTTAGCAGAATTCTTTCTATAGATAACAATTATTTATTCAAATCATTAAAAGTCATTGAACATTATCTTTTTACATCAGAGGAGACATTTGTTTCATGATCTGTTGAACAATTTCTGAGACATTTAAGCTTATTAAGTTTTCTTAATTCCTATGAAATTAATTCAAATTTTGAGCAGTAAAGTGTTCCAATGTTTTTCTGTAGATATTTACCATTACTAAACAAAACACCAGTTTATTGTCTACCAAATATATTCTGATTTTTACCGTTCACAGAACACATAAAATAACCACATCAAATGATAAAAATTGTTTATTGTTTGCAAAGCACTTTAAAAACATTAATAAATATTCATGTCTGATTTGGGCTATCTTAGATTTTCTTAAAAGGAACTAGTGTGTGATGGGACATTTATCCTAGAAATACTCATTAAACCCTTTTCTGTAAACTATACACAAAGCTGTTTCTCAGTAACACAATTGAGACTAAATCTACATATGGTAGTTTAATCGTAAATGATTCACAGTTTAAGCATACTTATTTTTCAGGACATGATATTAATCTCTATAATTTTATAACTGTCATTTATAGTAAAGTAGAATTTCTATGAATATTAAATACACATGTTGCCAAAATTATATTAGCAAACAAGGCTAGTTGTCAGATTTTACTATCGCATCTGAATAAATTAAAAACAATCGGTAAGTGTTTCAACAACCGCTGATGAATAAACTTAACTTGCAACTCCCAGTCACCAAAAAGAGGAGAGATTTCTTGTGTTCTAATTATTGTATATATAATTTTAGTAAAAGTTAAAGATGTTAGTGTAGTTCACTTGCCATTATGATTCCTACTTATTCTTTGTTTTTCGTTTTTCACACAAACCCTGATAGCATAGTGGTTAAATGCTACAGCTGCTAACCAAAAGGTGAGCAGTTCCTGAGTCATTCAATTTCTTGTCCATAGAAACCTTCCATATTGTAACTTCACACTTGAATTTTTTCATCAGGTCTTTCAATTTAGGAAATACAAAGTGTGTTCTTCTCTTCTGGTTTTCTAACTCCAGGTCTCTGCAGGTTTCATTATATTCCTTTACTTCGTCTTCTTAAGCTACCCTTTGAAATCTTGTTCTGCTGTTTTATTTTATCACTTTTTGTATTTGCTTTGGCTACTGTATGTTCAAGAGCAAGTTTCAAAGTCCCTTCAGACACCTCTTCTCTTCTTTCCTATCTTTTTAACGACCTTTTCCTTTATTTACGTAGGCTGTGTTTGATGTTATCCAACAATTCAAAACTCTATCATGTGATCTCCAGCATTATTTCTATCACCAAGGCTATATTTTCCAACTACCAATCCTTGTTCTTTGTTTCCAACTTTTGCCATCCAGTCACCAGTAATTACCAATGCATCCTAATTACATGTTCGATCAATTTCAGACTGCAGAAGCTGGTCAAAGTCTTCAGCCTCCTCATCTTTGGCCTTAGTGGTTAGTGTGTAACTTTGAATAACAGTCTTATTAAGTGGCCTTCCTTGCAGGTGTATGGGTATTGTTCTATCACTGACGGCATTGTACTTCAGGGCAGATCCTGAAATGTTCTTACTGCTGATGAACACAACACCGTTCCTCTTCTACTTTTCCTTCCCAGCTTAGTAGACCACATGACTGCTGGATTCAAAATGGCCCCAAATGACCCCTTTCTGCTCACTAATGCCTAGGATGTCAATGTTTATGTGCTCCATTTCTTTTTTGACAATTTCCAGTTTTCCTAGATTTATACTTTGTACATTCCATGTCCCTATTATTAGTGGATGTTTGCGGCTGTTTCTTCTAATTTTGAGTCATGCCATACCATCAAACGAAGATCCCAGAGGCCTTACTCCATCCACATCGTTAGGGTTGGCTCTACTTTGAGGAGGCAGCTCTTCCCAAGTCGTCTTCAGAGTGCCTTCCAACCTGGGGGGAAGGGGGGTGTCATTTTCCAGCACCATATTGACAGCGTTCAGCTGCTATTCGTAAGGTTTTCCCTGGCTAATTCCTTTCAGAAGTAGACTGCTGGGTCCTTCTTCCTAGTCTGTCTGAGTCTGGAAGCTCAGCTGAAACTCATCTACCATCGTTGACCCTGCTGGTACCTAAACAGCAGTTGCATAGCTTCCTGTATCATGGCAACAAGCAAACCTCCACTGACAGACCAGTGGGGGCTGCTAACTCTATCTTTCCCCTCCATACATGATGGTGTTACTCTGCTTAACTGATGGCATTGTCTTCCTTGCATAATGTTGTTATCTGCCTTACCCGAAGCTGCTATCCTCCTTGCCTGATGCTATTACCCTCCCTGTCTGACGGTGTCACCCTCCTTATCTGGTGGTGTTACCTTTCTTACCTGATGCTGTTAACTGAAGGTCTAAGTAAAATGAAATACTTTATGACTTCAATATTTTCTTCATTTATCATGATGTAGCTGATTAATTCTGTTGTGAGAGTTTTTATGTTCTTTTTCTGTGGTACAATCCATATTAAAGACTTCAGTCTTTGATTATCATCAGTCAGTGCTTCAATTCCTCTTCACTTTGGGCAAGCAAGGTGGTGTCTTCTGCATATTCTAAGTTGTTAATGAGTCTTCTTCCAATACTGATGCTGCCTTTTTTAAAAAGGAGGTCTGACAATTAGGTCCGGGAACTCGATTGTTCTAAGAGCTACATATCTCATTGCTGGCTATCACTACAGTTACCTTCAAAGTACTTGCCTCAGGAACCTATGCACAGAAACCAGTGCCCAGGCAACCCTTCAAAGCAATTTTGGAAGCCGCCATTGGCACGGTTGCATGGTGCCAAGTTTGTGAATTTAATTGTGTAGTTGTCTGTGAGGGAGCTTTTAGCCAGTAAACAAATAACTGTATTGGGACATCCTTCATTCTCACCTGATCTGGCCCCCAATAACTTTTTTCTTTACCCAAAGATAAAGGAAATATTGAAAAATTTTGAAACTTATTGAATTTTGATTCAAAGTTTTTATTGAATTTTGATTTGAATTTTCGAAATTTCTTGAATTTTATTCAAAATTAATAAATTTTGAAATTTTGATGACTTTCAGGACATCAAGGGTAATGTGACAGCAGTTTCGATGTTCATTCTGGAAATAGAGTTCCAAAATTGCTTTGAAGGGTAGACCAGGAGCTGGCATCAGTACATAGCTTCCCAATGTGAGTACTTTGAAGGTCACCGTAGTGATGTTTGGCAATGAGGTGTGTAGCACTCTAAGATGAGTTCGCAATCTTAATTAGCAGTCCTTGTAGTACAAGTTCTGAGATTATTTGCTCAACATGTAGACTGAACAAATACGGTGAAAGAATTCAACCCTGGAGCCACCTTTTATGATTTTAAACAGTGTAGTGTTTCCTTGTTCTGTTTCAATGGCCACTTCTTCATTTCCTTTCAAACACTTAATAATCCTACCAAGTAAAAGTTATTATGCCTAAATTCAATTTGAGAATACTGAGATTTTAAGGTTACAAATAACTTACCCCATACAGTTAAACTGAGTTTGGCATGCAGGTTTGTCTGACCCCCAAATCCACACGTGTGACACAATAATTTTTCATTGCATTAGTCAGAAAAGGAACTCTGAATTCTTCAGAGCTGTCTTTCCCCCATGCCTGCAGTCATCTAGCACATAAAGAATGTCCCCCTGGCATCAAAATCAGCCTGGGGAAAATAAGATTAATATCTTTTTGCAGATTAACTTATTATCAATACATTTTTAATGCCTTTGGCATAATGACAAGATCTACTTTACCGACTCTAAAGAAACAAACTATATCTAACCCAAATTCCTTCTACTGCAATTTAAACTGATTTCTTCTCCTTTTTTACTCAGGAGATAAGGAAATATCTGATGACCTTCTTTCTTTTAATCAGACTGCCACACTTCTGCTGAATAATAATTTATAGAGTCTCTTCACAGTAGCAAAAAAAATACTATACTCAGCATTGACCAACCTCTTATTACTTATGTATTCATTTTCTATTGGATTTATATAGTATCTTTCCCCTGAAGAGCTCAAGTTCCCTCTGAGAACTTTTAAACAGCAAATATTATTTCAACATAATGAGCTAGATTCTATCTCCTACAGGAGAAGGAGCATGGAATATCATAAACTTAGCCAGAAGGGAATCGCCATTCCTAAATAAGCCAAGACCAATCCGTGAATGCAGAGTGCCCAAAGAAGGACATCGACACTAAGAATAGGAACAGGATTAGAGGCAGAGCCAGCGAGGAGAGTGTCCGTTGAAAAGCATCCGTATAATAGGGGACCACTACCTTGTCTTTCCCATGAAG
This sequence comes from Heterohyrax brucei, assembly GCA_028571685.1. Taxonomy (NCBI): domain Eukaryota; kingdom Metazoa; phylum Chordata; class Mammalia; order Hyracoidea; family Procaviidae; genus Heterohyrax; species Heterohyrax brucei. The sequence goes on from CM053155.1 coordinate 49,563,594, forward strand.
CCCATCTGTTGCGGTGTCTGCCGGGTAGTTTGTCAACAGGGAGACTCTGAGACAGGACAAAACAGGATGTATGAGAGAGTGAAGGCTACAGAAGCAGTGATGAGGCGGAAGGGCATTTCCTTAAGGAAAGACAGTCAGTGAGTAATGGATATAAAAGTGAAGTGTGGGTGAAGCCAAGGACCTTCGGTGGAGACCAAGGAGCCGGGGATAATGGTTAATCCGAGTCTTGCAGTTAATCCTATTATGTTCCATGGTTTAAATTCAGTCGTCAGTGGCCAACAGCGGAAACAAGGGTGGTTCTCTAGGGCATACATGTTTCATACAAACCTTGTGCTTAACGGACTCAACTTGTTAAAAAATTAACTGGATCATATGGTGAAGGCTGTAGTCTCCTAATTTAAGAAACTTCCAACTGTGAAGAATTTCTTACAATGTGTACATGGTCTGATTAGGAGTTTAGGCTATTCAGATACAAAAATAAGCATTTTTTTTTCACCTTTTTTGTCAGTTTTCCAGAGCATTGGAGGTTATGCAATGGGCTTAATATGCCCTAAGTAGATAGAAGTCCTTATCAAATTCAAGATCTTGAGTCTTTATTCCCACTCCGGTGTCACCCCTGGGATAAGTACTCTGTATTAGTTCCTAAAGTAGCCTCATCAAGGGACAGAAGGGTCAGTCAACTGTCTAATTAATTAATCCATGAACTGATATTAATAAAAGCACTAAACAAAACAATCACATTGAACTGATATTAACTCCGTAATGAAAATATCTTGTCCAGTAATCTTAGAGAGCATGCTCCCAGGATTGGAAGGAAATGTTTTATGAAGCTAAATGGAGTGGAGTTGTGGAGTAACATCTCCAAGGAAACGCTTGAATAATAAAAAGATAGTCACAAGATGTCCTTGTAAGGGCCAGTCTTTTCTTAGTAGAACAAGCTTTTGTTTTACTGAATCCTGTTTCTCAAAATTTTAATTAAAAAAAATTACTTTGTTACTGCTAACCCAAAGTAATCAGTTTCTTCCTCAAATAAATGCTAATTCAATATTTTTATAACCTCAATTGGAAAGAATACTAAATTACTAGCCTTTCTTGGAGCATCAAATTATTTGTACGACTGAAGCTACTAAGGTCTTCAGTATGGCCTTGTTCCTGACTTACCCATATATAAAATGACATATATTAATTTACCTCATTGACTTTATAGGGATTAAGAGATGAAGCTTCAGAATCATAAATTCTTGATTCTGATTCTGAGTCTTTCTACTTATTCATTGTATGACTTAAAACATTAGCTAAACTCAAGCTTCACTCATCTCTGTAAAGTTTTAGTGAGGATTAAATGAGAAAATACATCTACAGTGATCAGTACAATACATGAATATCCAGCAAGTACTTAGTGAACATCAGCTGTTATCAGCATCATTTTTATTATGCTACTACAGAGTCAGATTTCTGTCTCCCAGGCAATAAAGAGAAGAACACCATTCTTGACTTATTGTCACCTATACTTTCTGTTGTTGTTTAAATGCTCTATTTTTCAAATTTGCACTTCTAATACTCTATGTTTTCATAACAATTACAGTTTATTTCTATTTACTTATTGTCAGACTTCCCCACTAGAATGTAAGCATGATGGGTACAGACCTGTATTGTTTGTCTGTATCTCCAGCACCAACCAGATCCCAGGAGGTGTCTGATGACAAAGTGAAATGGCACATAGTGCAAGCCCCATACTTATTTAAGTTGATGGATAAACACAAAAATAAAAGTGTGAGCCCCAAAAGTATTTGGAAACAATCTCTACTTGCATTTGTTTGTGGTCACTCTCTGTATGGCACATTTCCTATCCAGCAGGGAACAGCTGAGTGGCAGCTGCTTTATTACTGATTGAAAACTGGTTAATGAATTATGACTGCTTAACATAACAGAGAGGTAAGTAAATTTGAAGAGGGTCAGGTTGATCAGCAGAGTGATTTAAATGCTAGAAAATTGGATTTAGGATGAGAGGCTAAGGGAATTGGGATTATTTAGCCTGGAGGAGAGTATGCAAGGGTGGTATGCAGGAGACGAAGGCCAGCTGTTCTCAATTTTTGAAGAGTAATGTATGTAATGAAATGCAGGAGGTGAGATGTTAAAGAAAATTCACCAAGGGACTGAAGATTTTTTAAACATACATTTATGTTACAACTTTGGGAAAACTGAACTCTCAAATTTAAATTATACTAGAGAATTACAGTTGAAAAATCACAACGGAAATAGCTATAATAAGGTATTTAAAATGTATATATGTGGGTTTAAATTAAGTCTAATATTATTCAAAACACAAAGTGCACAAGAAAACCTGAATATTCTAATTGTATGTATAGATGTCACTTACATTTACTTTACACTCATTGCTTCCAAGATTATTGTTTAAATTCAGGAAGCTTTTGAATCAGACATGATTTTTCACTGGATTTTCTTTTTTTTTCCAGAAAATAAAAACTGATCAAGAACTTTACGGGTAAAAGGAATATACAACATACTTACTAGCGTAAGTTTGTTATATACTTGATTAGATAATGAAGGTACAAGCTTTAGATGATCTGGAATGATAGTTTTAACATTCATCTCACTCAAAGTAATTTACTTTATGAAATATGTCAATTGTATCACATTATGAATGCATTAAAACAAATCGCACCTTCAAAGTACATCATTTTATAAATCTCTTGGTAAAGAGATTTTGCAACTAAAAATAATCTTCAGATGTGTACTTCTGTGCATCTAGTGAGTACTTGAAAGTTGAGCGTACTTATACAAGAGGTGTATATTCTAATTTTATTCAAAGAATAGATGTTTGCCTTTAAGCTATTTTCTACACAGGATTTTTTTTTGCCTCAAAAAACTAAAAATTTAGAATTTTCTCATATAATTAAATCACAGCGTGTTAGATCTTTTCTGAAAATAGTTACTTCCATATGCAAAATGCCTAGCAGATAACACAATATATGTGTAGTTTCTATTTCTCAAGACAGTGCTTAAAGTAAACACTATTGCAGTTATTATCTGATGTCAGACGGATCTTAGTTGAAAGCACAGAATACCACAAAGATGCTTACCTGTGTTTCAGTGACCATGCAAAGGCATGCACTGTATGGATCATCACCAGTTATGAGTAACGTTGCAAAGAATAGGAATTCCATGACACTTAAACGTGGTCACGAGGAATCTGCATACAGATCAAGAGTCAATCATGCTAACAGAACAAGGAGACACTGCATGGTTTAAAGTAAGGAAAGATGTGTGAGATTTGTATCTTTTCACTACATATTTTCAATCTGTATTCTTAGCAAATAAACCAAGAAGCTAGACTGTATGAAGAAGAATGAGGCATCCGGATTGGAGTAAGACTCAGTAACAACCTGTGTTATGCAGATGACACAACCTTGTTTCTCAAAAGCGAAGAGGATTTGAAACACTCACTGATGAAGATCAAAGACCACCTCATTCACTATGGATTGCACCTCAACTTCAAGCAAATGAAAATCCCAACTGGACCAGTAAGCAACATCTGGATAAACGGAGAAAGGATTGAGGTTGCCAAGGATTCCATTTCACTTGGCTCCACAGTGAACATCCTTGGAAGCAGCAGTCAAGAAATCAAAAGATGCATTGCATTGGGAAAGTCTGCCACAAAGGACATCTTCAAAGTGTTAAAAAGTAAAGATGTCACCTTGATGACTAAGGTGCTCCTGACTCAAGCCATGGCATTTTCAACTGCATTACATACATGTGAAAGCTGGACAGTGAATAAGAAAGACAGGAGAAGAATTGATGCCTTTGATTTGTGGTGTTGGAGAAGACTATTGAATGTACAACGGACTTCCAAAAGAATAAACAAATCTGTTCTGGAAAAAGTTCAACTGGAGTGCTCTTTGGAAGCAAAGATGATGGGACTGCATCTCACATACTTTGGATGTGTTGCCAGGAGGGATTAGTCCCTGGAGGAGGACATCATGTTTGGAGGGTCAGTGAAAGAAAGGAAGACCTGCAACAAGATGGACTGACACAGCAGCCACAACAATGGGCTTGAAATAAAAGCTACTGTGGTGATGGCACAAGACTAGGCAGTGTTTGTTCTGTTGTGCATAGGATTACTATGAGTTGGAACTGAATCTACAGCTCTTAACAACGAGGAAGATAGTTTATATGACTGCTGTTCAAATTCATGCACCAAATACTAAGGCCAAAGATCAAGAAACTGAAGATTTTTACTAACTTCTGCAGTCTGACATTTATCAAACATGCAATCAAGATGCATTGGTAGTTCGTGGTATGTGGAATGTGAAAGAGAAAAAAAGAAGCATCAGTAGTTTGGAAATATGGCCTTGGTGACCAAAGTGATGTCAGAGACCACACAGTGGAATTTTTGAAGACCAAATGCCTATTCACTAGAAATGCCATTTTTTGACAATGTAAATGATTGCAATACATCTCACCAAAAGAAATACACAAGAATCAAATCAACTTCAGCTGTAGAAAGACTATGGTAATTCATTGTTATTACTCGGGACATGGCCAAGGGATGGCCAAAGAATAGAGTATCAAATGTTCTTATGCAAGTTCAAGTTGAAGCTAAAGAGAATTTAAATAGGACAGCCAAGTGACTTTGCGTAGATCCTGCCTGAACTCAGAGACTATCTCAAGAACAGATTTGAAACATTAAACACGAATGAGTGATGACTAGCTGAGTTGTGGGACGACTTCAAGAATGTCATACATGAAGAAAATGAAAGGTTGTTAAAAAGACATGAAGAAAAAAGAAGCCAAAGTGGATGTCAGAAGAGACTCTGAAACTTCTTCTTGACTAAGTAAAAGGGAATGGAAGAAATAATTATGCAAAAGAGCTGAACTGAAGATTTCAAAAGGAGACGACAGAAGACTACATAAAGTATTATAGTGAAATATGCAGAATCCTAAAGTTATAAAACCAAAAGGGAAGAACATGCTTGGCATTTCTAAAGCTGAAAAAATGGGGGAAAAAAAAAAATCAAGCCTCTAACTGCAATATGGACAAAATACCGAACAATGCAGGAAGCGCCAAAAGAAGATGGAAAGAATACCCAGTCATCGAACTTCAGCCCTTTCAGGAGGGAGCATTTATGATCAAGAACCAGTGGTATTGAAAAAGAAGTCTAAGCTGCACTGAAGACATTAGTGATAAACCAGGCTCCAGGAATTGACAGAATGTCTATTAAATTTTGTAATAAATGGATGCAGTGCTAAAAGTGCTCACTCAATTATTTCAAAAAATTTGGAAGAGAGTCACCTGGCCAACTGGCTGGAAAAGATCTGCTTGCCCATTCCAAAGAAAGGTGATCTAACAAAATATGAAAGTTATAGTATATCATTAATACCACACACAAGTTGAATTTTGTTAAAGTTAACTCAGAAGCAGTTGCAGCAGGACATCAAAAAGGAGCTGTCAGAGATTCAAGCCAAATCCAGAAGAAGATATGTGACAACAGACGTCACTACATGTTATCAGATAAATCTTGACTGAAAACAAAGAATATCAGAAAGATGTTTAATTGTGATTTATTGTGATGTTAGCCATAGCAAATTATGGAAAGCATAGTGAAGCATGGTAATTCCAGAACACTTAATTGTGGTAATGAGAAACCTGTACATAGATCAAGAGGTAACAGGTTAAAGAGGACAAGGGATACTGTGCTGTTTAATATCAGGAAAGGATGCATGAGGACTGTATCTTTTCCCATTTTTATCCAATCTGTATGCTGAGCAAACAATCCCAGAAGTCAGACTATGTGAAAAACAAGGTATTGGGTTTGGAGAAAGACTCAATGATGACATGCCACATGCAGATGACACAAACTTGCTTGTTGACAGTAGAGGATGTGAGGCACTTACTTATGAAAATTAAAAACTACAGCCTTCAGTATGGAATACACATCAACATAAAGAAAATTCTCACAACTGAACCAATGAGCAACATTGTGATAAGTAGAGAAAACATCGAAATTGTGAAAATTTGATTTTATTTGGATCTGCAATCAATATGCACAAAAGCAGCAGTCAAGAAACCAAATGCAGCATCAGAGAAATCTGCATCAAGAGACCTATTTAAAGTGTTAAAAAAAAAGATGTCACTTTAAGGACTAAGATGACCCTAGTCAAATGTATAGTGTTTTTAATCAACTCACTTGCATGTGAAATTGGACGATTAATAAGGAAGACAAAGAAGAATTGATAAATTTGAATTAGGGTGTTGGTGTAGAATATTAACTCTGCATGGACTACAGAAGAATGAACAAATCTGCCTTCAAAGAAGTACAGCCAGAATGCCCCTTAGAAGCAAGGATGATGAGACCTTGTCTTGCTCAGTTCCGACATGTGATCAGAGGGGACCAGTGTCTGGAGAAGGACACTACGCTTGGTAAAGCAGAAGGTCAGCAGAAAAGAGGAAGACCCTCAGTGAGGTGGACTGACTGAGTGACTACAACAGTGGGCTCAAACATAGCAAAGATGGCAAGCGTGGTTGGTGATGAGAGCAGTGTTCTGCTCGATGGTACACGGAGTCGTTCTGAGTTGGAAAAGAAGGCAACAGTTACGGAAAGCCCCATCTTCATCACTATGTAGCAAAATCATAAAATTGTGAGTTCAAAACCAGCAATATAAAGCATGCCTTTAATATATTTTTGACTATTTTTGTGTGTGTATGTGTGTCATTCTTGTTCTTTCATTCGTTTTGTTTTTAGAGTGGAAGATGATGAGTGCTGCGTGGTCTTGCTTTTCTTTTATAAGCGTCTGAGTATGTTAACTCTCTTGACGGACCCTGCTGTTTAATACTACATTTCCTACAAGCATATCTTTTGAATTAAGTTTTTTACATCACAAGTAATATATGGAAAAATGTAAGTATATTGTCAATATTCCAAAGTCTAATGCTTCGTATTTTCAGACTGCTTGAAATAACTCTGTTTTTCCTGTATATACCTGTTTAAGTGGTCTTAACAGATGCGTGAGCACCATCTTCTGGCAAACAATGAATCACAAATTTCTCTCTCTCTCTTTTCTTTTTTTCATAGTTACCTTTCAGCTGTTACATGTGGTTATTCTAAAATTGACTAAACTGCAAATAAATTTGCAACAGCTGCATTCTACAATTCAAAACAAACCCCAAATCTGACTTTACCCTGGAAGAAATGAACAAAACAATTGAATTCCTTCCACAACAATTCTGAAAATCTATAGCAATAACTTAGTTTAATAATACAGTTTATGGATCTAGAAACTTCTTGTATTTGCACTCATTACACACAGCTATCCAAGAATGCCAGAGTCATGCAAGAGAAGTAACTCCAAGAGCTGGATCATGTGTGTCCTAGCTCTTATTGCAGAGTTACTTGCAAATATCCACAGTTCCCAGATGCTGTCACGCTAACTAGTAATGCTCCTCAGCCCAGACTCATTCAGCTCTGTGGCTGGATTCCAGCACTCTGCCTTTAGACATTCTGCATGCACTTAAGGTAACACATATAATTAAACATTATCTCTGTTGTTGATTTTGAGAATTATTGTGGAACAAATTAAATAAATTGCTCTGTTCATTCTTCCAATGGTAAAGGCTTTTCTTCTTCTTTTTTTTTTTTTTTTTGACAACACAACTGTTTCAATTTGATCAGCAAATCAGCCTTTTTTTTTGGATGTGTGTTGTCACCTTGTAGAAACCTCTGCTGTTCTCACACCCTTGATTATTTAACATTTAAAAATCAATACACCACACAAATTCTGACTTTATTAAGTTTCAAAAGGCTCTGAGATACATAAGTTTAGTAAGGATCTCTGTTCCATATTGTTTAAGATTCAATAAAGTGAAATAGAAGAAAACATATAACACAACTGATTTATACATTTATTTTCATCTAATAAAAGTTGAAGAAGAGTTGTTCAGTGGAAATAGTTTTATATTTATTATATTTAAATGTTAAAATATTTACAGATGCCAAGTGTGTGGGCCATCATGTTCAGCAGTACCGAATTTTCCCAAACCTTGGAATTTATATATGCAATTTTATAGCAAAAAGAGATGGGTTAGAAAGCTAATTTTGTTTTTGTTTTGGAAAGGGGGTTGATTTATCATGATATAAAAAGAAAGAATTTTCAAAGTTTTCTGGAGAAATAAGAGATAGTTTAACTTATTACTTCTCATGCCAAGAGTTTGTACAAAATAAGACACAATCATTTATAAATAGAATTGTACAAATTCAAATCAGTAATAATTTCATAATATTTCAGCAGGCAGTGTTTGCAGGCCAAAGTATCATTTTGATTAAGAGAAATTTCTTATTATCATGATAATAGCCTTTCTTACATCTGTATTACTAGGAAGCATGCTGAAATAGAGATTTGCTTACAGTAAGTTTATTACAGAGTGCTTTTTGTACCAAAATCTGTGAGTAAAGTGACTGCCATACATAGTTTTATGTGTCAACGGCTAGGCCAATTATTTAGTCCCTTGTCTAGATGTTGCTGTGAATGAAGGCTAACATCTACAATCAGTTGACTTTAAGAAAGGAAGATTACCTTTGATAATGTGAGGGGGACTCATTCATCAGCTGCTAAGTTTTAAGGGCAAAGACAAGTTTCTCAGAAAAAGAAATTCTGTCTGATAATTGAAGAATTAGGACTGCCTGAACTTCCAACCTGGTGTCCTGGGTTACACGTTCTGGACCGTCAGGCCCTGCAATTATGTGATCCAGTTCTTGAACATAAATCAGTCTTGCTCTGTATGTATATATGTGACGCTCTCTCTGTCTGTGTATGGATGTGTCTGTGCACATGTGCTTTATTGGTTCCGTTTTTTCTGGAGATCCTGTTGCAGTGAAAGCAGCCTTAGGTAGAGGGAGAAGTTGAACTGTGACACGTTGGCAACAGAGATCTCAGTCAATCTCTGGGCAGTCTGGGGGTTCAAGGGTTCCTTGGAGATATCTGAAGTTTAGACAAGAGTCCTGAACCTCTGTTTCACCATATTGATCAGTCTTAGGATGCAGAATTTCTTCAGGGAGAAGATATAAACTTAGGTAAGGCATTCCTTATGAGCAAGTGCAATTCTCTAGATCTATCAACAATGAACACTTTGGGCAGCTATGGCATGAAAGCTTCTATCTTGAAGGGGCAATCTGAGTCACAGACGTCAACATCCACTCCATGTTAATGTATTTTGTGAATTTCCTATACTGCACCACAGTCAGAAATGTCATTATTGCTTTGTTACAATAATATTTTGAATAACCTGATTTGTTGATTCTATACAAGTATAAAACAATTTTTAACAATTTTTCTTATGTTTTAACTATTATTAATATTTTAGTAATTGGCGTGGAGGAGTGACGCTGTAAGTTACCACACTGAGTGACGCCAAACTAGTGAAGCCATTCAGGGAGAATCTCCTGTTGTTTGCCTTTTTAGTCCTAATTGTATCCTTCCTCACTAACTTGACACACCCAGACCAAAAAAAAAAAAAAAAAAACCAAAAAACACAAACCTGTTGCCATCTGCCTCACAATTTCCCAAGGAGTGACTCATGGGTTTGAACTGTGTTCTTTAGGTTAGCAGTTGTAGCACTTAGCCCCTATGCCACCAAGGTTTCCAACATACTTAATACATCCTCTAAGCTCAAACTCTATTTAATACCTAGATTCTTAGACTAGTGGTCTCATAGTGACCTCCCAGTTACGATATCTAGAACTGAAAAATCAGTGCCTTTTTTAAGGAAAAATATGAATCTGGTGACACTATTTTCAATGCTATTCTTTCAGAAACTTGATTCCCAAACTACGCATACGTGCATTCCTAGCTAAGGTGCCTAGGGTGCCTCAACAAATTGGAGGAGTACCATGAGATCTGTTTAAATTTCTAGGGACACACAGCAACACTCCACATCTGTCGGGCAGCATGTGAACTACTACCTCAAGTTAACTTATAATTTCAACATCAGATAGCATAAATAATTTTACAAAAGCTGAATTTGGTTTCTCTGTAAAGCTATGTTTTCTGCAGTTGCTGGATAAAAAGCAAGTACTGGGCAAAAATTGATATGAAACACGGAATGAGGACAGCAGGGTCTGATCTGAGCCTCACATTTTAGAAGTGTGTGACTACAAAATTGAAACACCTGACTCGTCTCAGAATGATTGGCCCAGGTCTGGGCCCCAATTTTATCTTAGCTTTTCTTATTTCACTTGTAAACATCAAACCCTTTGTGTTAGGCAAGTTATGTTACAGTAACAAAACCAGTGAAGTGTGAATAGATAGATAAGCAGATAGACAGAGAGAGAGACAAAGACTTATCTCAAAAAAGTGGTTCACGGGTTTATAGAGGCTGCTGTTTCAAGTCTCTGAGTCAGGCATCAGACTAGAGGCTTCTCCTGAGTCACACGGCTTCAGAAGCTGACAAACCTAATATCGGCAGGACAGACAGCAGCCCACGGCTCACAAGATGTCAAGGCTGACTAATCAAGACTGGCAGATGAGACAGCAGGCTGCTGGCTCACAGGCTGTGGAGTCTGATGAATCCCAAGCTTGGCAAGCAATATGACAGGCACCTGAGTGATGTTCACAGGTTAGATGATGTTGAGCCAAGTGCAGTACCCAGAGGAAGTGAGAGAGCTTTTCCAGATGGTCCATATGTATATTGGATACTGCACACAGCCCTGAGAAAACTCCCTCTGAAACTGGCTGGTCACATCAGATCACATCACGGAAGATAACTATATCATTTTATGACTACCAAATCACATCACTACATAACTGCCGAACGACACCATTACATAGCTGCCAAATCACTGAAAATCATGGCCCAGCCATGCTGACACAGGACTTTAACATCACATCCTTAGTCACACTTAAGTATGTAACAAAAGATTTTGCCTATAACCATCAAACCCTTAGATAGGCTTAAATATATGAGAAACAAAAGTTTCTTTCTGTGGTTCAAGTGAAAATATGGAAAGAATGTACCAAGAGGAGGGTCTTAGACCCCTACCAGGGATCCCCTCAGCAGCCCTCAGAAAATATTTTAAAATAATTATTTTGTGACCACTCTGTAAAACTTTCATTAGCCATATATTCGTACTAATAGATTCAAATAACCCCCATTTGTGCTTCTAAAATCACTGCAAGGCACCTACCACAGGCTGTCCTGACACCTTATCTTGCAGCTTCCAATAACAATGTTTTATTTTACCTCAGAAAAATTCCTCGGTAACTACCGTATTAGAGCATTTGGTTTCAATGTATGAGATCAGATGTGTCCCCAGTTTGAGCCATCTTAAAGCTTCAGTAAATCTCTTTGCTTTTAAGAGTCGCCATGAGTTAGATCCCACTCAACGGCACTTGGCTGGCTTTATTTTTAACGGAGTATACATTCTTACTCACTGGTGGAACTTCTTCAGTACCCAACAGATGCACATATCCCATTAATATGTAGTTATTTAAGAAAGAAACATAAAATCTTTCCAAGCCTACAAATTGTAATGGGAGCAGGTTACCACATCTTCACCCCTTGAAGTATCCAGAGCTTCTATAAGCCTGTCCAGGAAAGTCAAAAAAGAGGACCCTATTCCCTGTCTTTCGAAAATATTGCAACACTCTATGCGGTGTCCCTTTAAAATGCCATTGACCAAAAATGAATCAAATATAAAACAACCAACTCATCCTAGTTTTCTTGAGACTTTCTAAGTTTTAGTGCTGAAAATCTGTTTCCCAGGAAATGCCTCAGTTTCAGGCAAACCAGAGCCACTGAGCACTGCAAAACTTCTAGTGCATGGCCACATCAACCCTTGAGAGAGACTAAAACTTGTACCCTTTTAGGTGTTGAACAAAGAATTTAGCTAAAATCAGAGGAGAAAAGGAAAAATGGTTATGTAACTGGTAGACAGCTATATTCCTTGCAAAATGGTAAGCAATCAGCAGTGTCTTCTGTAATGGTAATTGATGAAGTCTTCAGGAACACCAGTGCTTAAGAGATGAGTGGAGGAAATGACACTAGTTAAAGAGACTGAGAAAATACCTTTTAATACAGAAAGGACAGCAATAAGTAACAGGTATCAGAATTTTTAGGAAAGAGCAAATTTTAACAGGAAACATTATACACGTAAACAGAAGCTACAGAAAGAGAGTGATTGAGTTTCCCCAGCTGAATTACAGCTCAAGAGTAATAGTCGTAGAGTTGAGAGGGATGGTGCTCTCTGAGTCACTATGGAGACAGATAATCAAAGACTGAAAAGACATAAAAGAGGTAGCTTAGAGCAAAGCAGAACAAACCTCTGTAAGAAGAACCTTCATAGCATCAACACAAGATTCCACATGGATCTTGAAAACAGGCAAGCTTCACAGTGCTCCAGCAATACTATTCTAGTACCACCTGAGAACACACATTGTCTTTGCCTTGGAAATCTTGTTTGTTCTGACAGAGATCTTACTTTAATTTAGATGGCTCGTCCTGGCCTCATTTTTCTTCTTGGCAACATCACAAAGTACTTATTTGTGCCTGCACTAGGCACTGCCCACTGTCACCGTCTGTTCAGCGAAAAGAAAGGTTCAGGGACTTCATTCTCAAGTTCACATGCACGTGATCCTAAGATCCTTGACATGCTGTAAAGAGGCAAAGATAATCATTTCTGATGCCAGAGGGAACACAGTCACTCTAAAGAACAAAACCCCAACTTCCTATTGATTCCAGTTTACTTTCTCAGTTCTCCACACCAGCATTTATCTTCTCAAAACTTGTCCACTGATCACCTCCCTCGTTGTCTCTTCTCACTGCCTTTTCTGTCCCACTTCGATTTCATGACCCATATACTAGCCACATTTTTTTTTAGTATCTTTATTTCTCCTATCCTACTGTTCCTGGAAAATTGTAACTTTGTAGTGACTTTGAAGGAACCTAGGATTGACTCAGGAAAAGTATATCACCATGTGACAGCACTGCATAACAAGCTATTTACTGGAGTCTAAACATTGACCTGGTGGCTGCAGTTGTCAAGGCACTCGCTAAGGGAAAGATTGCCAATGAGAATCTATTAGCTACTTACTGGGAGAAAGATGTAGCAGACTGCCTTCCTTAAAGATTTATAGGTGGTATTCCTATGGGATAGTTCTACTCTGTCTTATAGCGTTGCCATGAGTCAGGCCTGATGGCAATGGATTTGGGTTTTGTGGTGGTTTACACACTAATGGCTACATTCAAGGGGATGGTCCCCACGGCAGAATGTCTTCCAGGGGCAAACAGCACACAGAGACATCAAAAGGTGACCCACTGCTGCCGAGTCAGGTCCAACCTATAGCAACCCTACAGGTCAGAATAGAACTGCCCCATAGAGTTTCCAAGCAGCGCCTGGCAGATCTGAAGAGGGGTGAAAAACCCTAGAGAAGACGGGAAGATGTGACTTCCAGGTACCTTACATGAGGTACTCCTGCAAACAGGAGGGAATCTTTGACTCAGAGAACAGAGAACTGCAAAGGTAGTAGTATCTCAGAGTCATTACTATTATAGAATTTTATCTTATCTTGGGTTAGTACATATTGAGTGTATTTTTGCAGAGTATGTTGAGCAGTCAGACTCGTAGTAGCAAAAAATCTGTTTATTTTGATTACTTCTAAAACTACTAAACATGTACAAATTTGACTTTGGTACCAGAAGTCTTTTTGGGGATGACAGGCCTCATCTTGCTATAAGAAGATAAGCAAGCTGGAACCAATAAATGGAAGTAATTTTTTGACTCATTTATGCAACAACAGTGCCTGCATTTCAGCGGAACATGACCTAGGCACTACTAAAGAAACTCACAGTAAACTCCACCTCCACTTTTTCCTGTCCTTAGCAGAAAGCAGTTCTGTGCTTCTCAAAATTCCAACTACTTCCTTTAGCCACGTGTATTGCAATCAGCAGATGGTGCAAAGCCCTGGTGGCATTGTGGTTATACACTACAGCTGCTAATCAAAAGGTTGGCAGTTCGAATCCACCAGACACTCCTTGAAACTTTATGGAGCAGTTCTACTCTCTACTACAGGGTTGCTATGAGTCAGCATCGACAAGGCAGTAGGGTTGTTCGGTATTATAATCAGCAGATTATCTCACCTTCCTCCTCAAAGATGAAAAAGAAGCCACCAAATAGTAACTATTTCCAACCCCAGAAAGGCCACAACATGCTCATGTTACAATGAAGGAGGTGGCTGTCTTCCTCTTTGTCCTTTTTTCTTATGGTATTGTCACCTATTCTCCTCTGTGACTTCAGTTAATTTATTTCCTTTCCTTCTCTCTCTTTCTTTCTCAAAAAAATAGGTGCCTGTTCACACACTGGAAGCTCTGGTTGCATAGTGGTTAGGTGCTATGGCTGCTAACCGAAAGGTCGACAGTTCAAATCCACCAGGCACTCCTTGGAGACTCTATGGGTCAATTCTACTCCATCCTATAGGGTCATTATGAATTAAAATTGACTCAGCAGCTGTGGGTTTGGTTTTGGTTTGGTTCACACATAAGCAGGTAAAACTGTCTCAGAAACTTAAAAAAAGAAAATAAAAAAATCCTTTTTGATTATTTCATTTCTAATTTCCCTTTACAGTTTAATGCCTTGAATGAGTTGTTGATTTGTTTTTGTGCTCACTGCCTACGGTTAGTGAAAGGTAGTGAGGGTGCGGTGGAGCAGTATTTAAGCTGCTAAACAGGATGGCTGTTCAAGTTCACCATCGGTTCCTTGGAAACCCTATCAGGCAGTTCTGCTCTACCCTATGAGGTTGGTGTCAGGATCAACTTGATAGGAACAGGTTTTTGGGGTTACCTATGTTTGTATTTCTACCAATCATTTCACAGCTAACTTCAATCTGGATTCTGCCCCTCCGACTCCACTGGAATGAGTTTCAGTGAGGTCCTGGGAGCTGACATATCGCTGCTGCCATGAACATGCATTACACTCTTTTTACTTGGACTCTCAGCCAGTGTGTAGCAGGGCTTAAGACTCAGAGCGTCTGAGATCAAATCACAGCCTCATTGGCTGGCTGTGGGGCAACGGGCAAGTTAATCAATCTCTCTGTATCTAATTTATCTGTAAAATGCTAATAATAAGGCAATTTAATTAATAGTTATTTGGGTAACTAAATGAGAGAAATAGTGCTTCGTAAGGTTTATGTTACAAAATACATGTTTGACAGATATTAGTTTCAGTTGCAATTATTTTCATCTCTCCGGTCTTGATGATAGAGAATTCACCTGGGATCTCTCATGTTTCTGCACACCCTGACAGCAGAAACACTAATAACATTTGTTACAGAATATGTTTTCTAAGTTTTTTTGTAACTGATATCTTCTTGAACAATAGAGACTTCCTCCAGATAGAGAGCTGATTTATTTGATGTCCAGTATAATACAGATAAGTTTCCCTCCTGGGCAAAAATTGGGAAGGTTTGCCTGAAGTTCATGATAAAAGACTGAGGTTTCCAGAGTGCAGAGTTCCCTAGGTATTAGGTGAACTCACTATATGTGTGGCATCCACCTAGGTCCATTATACTGCTGTCATAGGATTTGGGGGCAAGGAGCACCAAAGTAAACTTGAAGTTCACGGTGTCTGCTAAACTAGAAAAAACAGTTTTTTGTCTCTGACCCGGGTATTTCATACATGCTGACAGCACCCTTGAAACTGTGGCAGGCTAACTTCTCAATTTTGCAAACAAGATAAAATCTCAGGCCCCTCACAGTTCTTAATACTCTTCTGCAAGGGCTTTGGAAACATTAGACAGCTTCGTCATGCTACAACTCTCTGTCCTTAGCTTTTATTATACTGCACTCCTGGATTCCTTTACCTCTCCTTAAGTAATCTTGCCTGAAACATTAATCCTCCTCAGAATTGTCTCCTTTTACTGTGCCAACTTAATGCTTCACATTGCTCCTAAATATTCGTCTCTCCTTCCATGGCTTAAGTCATCATCTCTGAAATGATGCTTGCTATCTATATACCCATTGCAGTCCCGTCACTTGTGACCCTACCGACCCTATATGACAGAATAGAGCTGCCCCAGGGTTTTTCCAAGGAGCAGCTGGTGTATTTGAACTGCTGACTTTTTGCTTCACACTGAAGCTCTTATCCATTTTGCCACCAGGTCTTCTTATTCTGTATACATAGTCCACATGTCTCAATCAACTAGCTATATAAAATTAAAAAAAACATATTGGCACCAGTAACCAGAAAACAAGAATTTAGAAGAATAACAACCAAGTCATACAACTCACAAAAACATACACACACACACAACTCAACAAATAAAAAATGGAAATGATGCAGGACTAGCAAAACAGATAAAAATTTGGCAGAAATAGGATAAAGCACAAAAAGATAAGAAAGTGGGAAATACAGAAACAGTTTATGAGACATATGGGACAGGGATTTTGTAACCTAAAAATAATCTTCTTATGCATAATTCTAAAGTTTTATGCACACATATATTGTCCTAGGCTGAGTTCTCTGGAGAACCAAAACCAGCAAAGCATACAAACATGTACATACAGAGATTTATATAAAGGAAACAGCTCATGCAATTGTAGAGGCTGTAATGCCCCAAGTACTGGATCAGAATAGATGCCTCAGCCAACTCACACAGGTACAGAAGCTGGCAAACCCAAGGTTGGCAGGTTGGAGAACAGAGTTCCCACTCACAAGCGGTGAAGGTCCATGACTCCCAAGGTGGTGAACAAGTCCACAAGGTTTCTCCTGAATTCATGTAGCTGCAGGGGTTGGGAATGCTAGATTGGCAAGTAGGGGAACAGGACTGTTACTCACAGACTGTGAAGATCTTCAGCTCCCAAGGTTGGCAGGGAAGCTGCTCGGTCAAGTCTCAAGAACCTGAGATCAGAAGACAAAAGAGCAACAGCTGCTGGATCCACAACAAGCTAAAAATCTTGGCAAGATGAGCAGGAAGAAAGAAGGTGGCAGAAGGCAGTGAGATGAAGGCTGAGGGTGTAGTGGGCCACCACGGGCCGCACCTCCAGCAGTGCCACTCAGCAGATTCCATCACGGGTTGATCACATTATACAACTGCCAAAACGATGAGAATCATGGCCAGCCAAGCTGACACAAGGTTTAATGATCACGTACATGTTCAGCACATAATGCATTCTTTTAGGTTTTAAGATACAGTGATACAGTGATTAATAAAGCAAACATTAGCTTTGCTCAAATGGAGCTTATCTGTATTCGGAGTTCCAGAAGACTGAAGAGAGTGGAATAGAAGCAATATTCAAAGAGACTTTGCTTAATTTCTGTTTAATACAAAATTGGTTAAAAAACAAAAATCTTACCCCAGATTTAAAAAGTTATATGAATCTTAAGCAGAATAATTATAAGAAAACCACACTTTTCCAAAAATGGACCAAAAAAATTGAGTAAACACTTCGCAAATGAGTACATCCTACAGCCAATAAGGACTTGACCACTGTCAACAAGGCTCTGCTGGGTCTGCCCAACTCAGCCTCTTGAATCTCTTCAGTGCAACCTTGATCTATCCTTCCGGTTTTGGAACACTCCATACCCATTCCTGCCTGAAGTATTTACTTATTTGGTTGGGCACATCCCCACTTCTTCTTGTGGCTGACTTCTTGTCATTTTGACACAGCTCCTCACTAAAGAAATTACTTAGACTCCTTGCCTGTCCCCCTGTGTTATATTACACTTTAATTTCTTCATGACACTTTCACTATTTAATATTGGTCCTTTGCTTCCTTGTCTGTTTCTTTGTTGAGTGGCTCTTCTCAGAGCATTAAAATTCCAACTGAGCAAAATTGTTGCCTGTTTTATTAATCACTATATCTCAAACCTATATAAATTTCTGGCATGTAGTATATGCTCAGTATTTAATGGTTGAATGAATGGATGTGTATGTAGTACTAATCACTGTCTTCATGAGCTAATTACTCTGGTTTAGAATGTTTCCTTCCTTTCTTCTACTTATCTGTACCCCTCAAGACCCACGCATTTTTTTGTACATATAATATGACTTTCTTGGCTAATTCCATGATTATTTTTTTTTAATTTTCTGAATTCATACACCTTTAGGGCTTCGATATATTTTATTATTTTATTTTTATATTATTAACCTGTTAGAAACTCCAAGTTCAATTATTTGCTTCTGCATGAGACTAAAAGATCCTTGAAAGCAGTCTTGTTATATTTACTGCTACACATAGCGTTTTCCAAAAAAAAAAAAAAAATTGATTTACAGATTAATTGATGACAAATTTAACACAATAGTTTAAAAGTGGAAATAGTAAGAAACACAGTGAATAAAAAGAAGGGAGGTTGTAGTTCTATAACCATTTGGGATAAGTCACTGCAATCCTTTATAGGGACTAGCTTCATTCAAAAGCTTCCAGAGCCCTGGCAGTATAGTGGTTAAGATCTCAGCAGTTAACCAAAAAGTCTGCTAACATGAAAGATAGGGGTTTGCACCTACCAGCAGCTCCTTGAACAGAGATGGAGCAGTCTACTTCCACAAAGATTTACAGCCTCAGAAACCCTAAGGGGCAGTTCTACTCTGCCCTGTAGGGTTGCTATGAATTGGAATTCAACACAATGGCAGAGGGCTTGATTTGATTTTTAAGGGTCATTTTTCATTTTTGTTTTCTTCTACGTTCTCACTGAAGATAAATGATATTGGATTTAACGGGTTTTAGAGTCAGATCCACCTCAACGGCACCTGGCTTGGCTAGTGTCTTTCCTTGAATCTGTTCATTTTATTTTGTCTCCAGAATTGTGAACTGGTTTGTTTAAGCCAAGGGGGGAAAAAAAAAGAAAAATATTGTGATGTTTAGCATTCTCTCATCTTCTTAATTACACTGCTAATAACCTATCCATCCTTCAAGGCTCACTCAGATTCTTATTCCCCTGACAGTTTTCTTGGCTTTTCTAGCCCATATGGATTTTCCCCCAATACTTTTTGTGTAGTACTCTTATTCCTTGGTATTTTGCTAAGTAATTAATAAATTTTCTGTAAATATTTATTGAGCAAATTTTTAAAATACTGAATTTCATATTTAGGGAGCAATAAAATGATATATTGTGAATGTACCTATTGGAAGTCAAGTGTTACAAGCATTTAAAAGAAAAAAATACAGAATTCCTAATATGAAAAATCCATAAGACTAAAGTTGAAGGAAAAAATGGATATAGAGTACAAAATGCAGAGCAGATGAACTATTATTTTAAAATATGAATATTCAAAATAAGCAAAAAAAACCTGTTTCCTGTGGTTCTAATGGGAAAGTAGAACATTTGTCAAAAGTAAAGATTATTTAACTTTGTTGGAAACAGCATGCTAAGGGTTAAAGGACAACAGAATGCTCTTCAGAATCAGAGGTGACATGAGACGGAAAGTAAAAGGAGACTTAAACATGAGATACAAGCAGTCACCAAACAGAAAAAGAATAAGAAAAGCAAATGAAGACAAAACCCAATTTACTGAAGTGTGAGAGAGAAAATAAGGAAAACTCAGTAAAGAAAAAGACCTATCCTTTAAAGATATAAAGAATAAACTCGGACTTACCTGAAGAGGAACAAAAAGTGCCTTCTGTACCTAGTGAAGTATGTTAGACAAAGGAACAAAAATATTATTACCAGGCACGGGACAGACGTTGAGATCAAATGAAGCATCTGAAATACACAGAGGGATGCAAGATAACCTTCGAGTACCTTAGAATAAACGATGCAAAAGAATAAATAAATCGGTGAGACACAAAGGGAACAAATTACCAGACAGAGAAAAACACAGTTGTTGAGAAAGCTTGGTTGCACTGAAGTACATGTCAAAGAAAGTATGATTTATGTGGAATCAGGAAAGCCATTACAGGACGTATAAAAAGGACAAGACAAGAACTTGAATCTACATAGGATTCGCCAAGAGGGAGCACAAGGCACTGGCCCTCAAAGACAGGAAAGATGACAGGCATGGCCAAAGCAGGGAAAAGGAAGAGAGGCAAGATGGAAAATAAAACAAAGTCCAAGATTCATGGGTCAAAGTAGCATCTCAAGTCTTGCAAAGAAAGTGGAGAAGTAAGGAAACTGGGATAAAATGAATCTAAGAAAAATCACCTGGTGACATTTGGGGAGAAAAGGAGGAGCCTTAAGGACACATTGAAATAACAAAGTCATACAGAATACAAAGGTTCCGAAATCAAGAGAATACAAAATTCAAAATATAAAAGCTGTTCTCCAAGAGCCCCTCTCTCTAGTCTAATGATGAGACAGAGAAACGTAGGGTCAGAGGAGAGGGAAAGATTTTACTATGTGAAAACCCCACTAACATGTTCCTGAATCTTGGGTACAAAAAAGAAACTCAGACAGGAATCAAATGAAGAAAGTTGGATTAAATTAAAAAGGAAAGGAAACAAAGAGGAAAAAAAACTAAACCTGTGTTAACTGGAAAGAAATACTCTGCTTATATATGACACAAAATAAACTTGGCACTTTAAATCTATGAGTAATAACAAACAATAAATAAATTGCAGTTGGGGTCATTTCTCAGGAAATGAAAGCTTCCCTTTGCCTCTAGCCATACATTCAAATTACCATTGTCAAAAATTATTAACTTGAAGTCACTTTTGCTTGTTCAGGGTAGGGTGATTACTAAACTGGTATTTGCAGAAAATCAAGGCACATGAGATGCAGAAGGTGTGTGCATGCGTGTGTGTGTGTGTCTGTGTGTGTGCAATGGTAAAAAAGAAGAAACTCACAGGTTGATTTGGTCGTCAAAAGAAACAACTGCCTAGGGGAGCAATTCAAGAAAAACAAATACCTAGAAAATGAAACGAGAAATCGAAGTTGATTTTCTTGGTCAACAGTAATGAATTTTCTTCCCAATAATGGGACAAGTATTCTTACTGACCCTAGCATAAAGATAATACACCAGAAGTGAAGAATTCAAAATAGAGAGAGAAAAAAAAAGTTTTACCTAAAGACTAAAGGAGCCTACAAAGAAAAAAAAAAAAAAAACCCTACAAATTCAAAAGACGGGTCCTGATTTACACGGAGAGAAAAGTAAATTCTTGTCATTCCTTCAACTCAGTAGGTGTGTCTCTGGTCTCACACGGTTTAAAAGTTAGTAAGTGTTACGTCCTTAGAAAAATATATATTCTGAAGTCATTATAGATACGTGATTCATCTTTGGTGGAGATGAAGAGAAGGCAAAGGAGGGTAAGAGGCCACGTTTGTTGGAATCAACTGCGGGAAACAAAACAAGAATGTCACGTGGCAAAGGAAGAAGGAAGAAAGGGAAGGTAGGAGAGAGAAAGACAGAGAAGGAGGGAGAAAGGGAAAGGAGGGGGCGACGTGGGAGGAAGGGAGGCCGAAGAAGGGAGACAGAGACAGAGGGGAGAGAGGAAGGAAGGGAGAAAGGAAGAAAATAAATGGGAAGCAGAGAGGAAAACAAAGCCCCGTTGGGAAAAATCGAAGTTCCATGGGGAGAGGGAGGGAGTAACACCCCTCGTGAGACTAACAAAAGTAAAGACTATATTTGGGGAAAGAAATCATGATAGGGACTATATGAAACTATCTTATAAGGTCCTACCTGTTGGGAGCCCAAATCATCTCTCCAATCTCATCTCCTAATACTTTCTCCTCATTCATTGTACTCTACTCCAGGGACCTCTTCTAAATTTTCCAAGTAACTCAGCTGACGCTCCCAGGTCAGGACATTTCACTTGTTGCCTTTGCCTACAATATTAGGATAACAGAGATTCAGACATCACGTGGGTCACTGACTCAGCATTCCGTTGTCATATCTCAGTGAGACCTTCCTGAACACGGATCTAAATCGCAATACTCACGTCTCACGCAACGCAGACATTTTTTATCACTCTTCCTTGCTGTGTTTTTGCCCCCATAAGCACTTACTGATCTCAAAACTGTATTTTGCTTGTTAATTGACTTATTATCTACTTTACAACCTAAAATGTAGGAGTTATGATGTCAGAAATTTTTGTTCACTTCCACATAGTGTTGTCAGACCGGAAATATTTCCTAGAACATAGAATATCCTAGTTAAATGTTTGGAGAATAAATGAGTATTAAAAATTGAACAATGGACCAGTATAGTCATTGAATTGGCAAAGAGTGCAGATGTCCTTCTCAGAAGAAAGCTAAAAAGTGGGAAGAAAGGAGAAGACTTGTTGATTCTTTAAAGGAATCCAGGTAGTTCAGTGATGAAGCACTCAGCTGCTAACCAAGAGGTTGGCCATTGGAACCTACCAGTTGCTCCATGGGAGAAAGAATTCCTTAAAGATCACAGCCTTGGAAACCTTGGGGCAGTTCCATTGTGTCCTAAAGGGTAACTGTGAGTCATAATTGACTCAATGGCTATGAATTTGGGTTTGAGATTTTTAGTTATTTAATTGTTAAAGCCAGCTGAAAACCAAATGAATGAATAAAAGTTGATTTGGCTGCAAGGTTTCATGCTAACTTAATATTTAGGAAAAAAATAAATTCCCTTTACATATGAAGGAAAGCAACTGTTGAGAGCTTTTCTGCACCTAGGGAGAAGCATTGCACTGTTCCAGGTATACTTACCATGAAATGAAGCACAGTGGTAGAAGACTTAACTGAGACACAGAAACATAAATATGTATTCACATTTTCTTATTTTTATAGGATCAGTGATTCATAATATAAAGGTAAACATTTTTGTTATTTTAGGTTAAAACATATTCCAGGCAATTCTGAGTAGACCAAACAAATATAGGCAAAGTGGGGAAGAATTTTTATATCACTGTACTATTGCTATGACACATCTTTGAATGGTCAAACTGAATGAAGGAATTACTTAAGGAACAGATAACCACAGAACAAAGGGAAAAAAGACAACAAGGGTCTACTAAACAGGAACACTTCAAGAAACAGTCAACAGAACTAGCTTACAATGAGGTATTGGACATATAACCCAAACCAAATCAAATCCCATGCTGCTGGGTAGATTTCAACTCACAGTGACTCTATAAACAGGATATAACCATCCCATAGAGTTTCCGGGGAGCACCTGGTGGATTTGAACTGCCAACCTGCTGGTTAGCATCCATAGCACTTAACACTATGCCACTAGGGTTTCCATTACCTGTATATTATATATTACATAACTATATAATTTATCTAAATTATAGATATACAGAGTTCTATTATGGGTGCTCTGACAGGCATTTACATTATATACATATACATAATATATAGATATAAGAAATTGTCTCATTTTTCCAGAGGCTTCGAGATGAGATTATATTCTCCATAATAATTAGCATGCAGACTATGTCTTCATCATTTTGATAACCTCAGGGCTCAGCACGTGGCCTTACTTTTAGCACATTCCTTTAACAAGTGTTCACTGTTCATGCATTAATAAACATAAACCAAAAGGCAAATACTATCCCAGGGTCTGTTTCAAAAGAAAGACATATAACTTGTATTAACACTAGGGTGGTGGAGATCATGAAAAACACATGCAATGCCAAAGAGTAAAATCCACATTACACATGTTAGAAGAAAATCAGACACAGCTAACACGGGAAAAGCAGAAATCACTCTTGTTCTCCTAAAGCAAGAAATATTGATTGATGCTTGCTATGAGAAAAGACAACATAGCCAGACAGCCTGTGAGGTAAGAAGGCGTACTAGGGCACATAAAACAGCCAGCAGTGGTAGGAGAACAGAAGGTGAAGGTATTACACATCTGGGCTGGGAAGGAGGAAAGCCATGTGCACCTGTGGCACACTGGGAAAAAATACAACAGCCCGGGCACAAAGGCAGAAAGATGACTCATGAGGGATGGCTTATAAAAATCCTGCATTTCCCTGGAAGATATTCAAAGCATCTGGATCACATAGGGGACAGATGACACATATGGAGGCAAACACCGCATCTGGAGTACACAGAGGTGTAGGGAGTGGAGTTTAGAAACCGATGCAACCAGTAAGTGCTCTGAGCAAGGATGTTGCTCCAGGGAACTCAGAGGAAGAGTAAATATTCCTGAGTCTTCCTGGGTGCGAGTGAGGAACTTTGTGCTCCTGATTAGAACTATAAACACTGTTAGAGAAGCACTAATTCAAATGAAGCCTTGGGGAATGTCTCAAGAGTGGAAATAATAAATAATAATGGAAATAGAAAAGAAAAGGGAAACTGACTTATACTGCATACTTCTCACACTACATTCCAGTAGAATGTTTTGAGCACATACAAAGAAAGATGGTGACACGGACATAGGTGTCTGATTAAGAAAAAGAAAGAAAGCTTACCACAAGAAGGAAGGAGGAATAAAAGAGTTCTATTGGTTCACACTAGAAGTATGTTTAAACCATCTGGAGGAGTCCGGCAGATAAGTGAAAGTATTTCTGGTGTTTAGGTATAAAGCACAGCAAACCTGTGGGATTTACTCAGAAAAAAATACGTTACTTATGGCAGTGACGATAATGATGCATCCCAACAAAATACAAATATTGTTGTGCTCCTCTAGGACAAAGTAAGGTTCTGGATGGACAATGGCTAAGCATTTGGCTGCTAACCATGTCATTAGTTTGAATCCACCAGCTACTCCTTGGAAACATAATAGGGAAGTTGTATTCTGACATACAGGTTTGCTATGGTCAGAATTGACTCAACAGCAACAGGTTTGGTTTTGGTTTTGAACAAAGTAAAAGTAACTCATGTTTTTTAAGATTAGATTTTAAATGTGTTAATGAGAAAATACGTAAAATATATGTCACTGAGTTTCAACAGAGAACTCATTCCATGGATTATTGCTGGGTCAGCATAACCCATACCTTCTCAACACACTTCTACAAAATGGGTAACATTATCTAGAAGGATTTTGTTCATCCAAATCATATTCTCTCCATGCAAACGAAGTTTTGAACTTACGGGTCACACCCCCCTGAGAAGATGATTTCTATGTGAGCTGTCACTGCTTGAGCAGTGGGTTACTGCAGATATTCTGGAATCCAGCACTGGCAGCTGCCCCCGGGTTGTTCCTGGCTGCCTCTGTGGGATGCAGGCCTGTGCTTCTTGCTTAGAAATACCATGTCGGTTACGAAAAAAAAAAAAGGATAGCTGGGGAAGACAGGAAGTTTACAAAGCCAGACTTTCTGGTACAATGGTACTCTGCATTTATTGACCAAAGGAAACAAAGCCAATGCAAAAGGGTGCAGTGCTCTTTCTCCTGCGCTACTTGCCTTAATTAGTAATTCTTAGTCCACAGAACTCAGGTGGACAATGAATAAGGAAGATTGAAGAAGAATTGATGCTTTGAGTTACAGGATTGGCAAAAAATACTGAGTATACCATAAACTTCCAGAAGAAGAAACAAATCTTTCTTGGAGAAAGTACAGCCAGAGTGCTCCTTAGTAGCAAAGGTGGCAAGACTTCATTTCAGGTAATTTGGACATGTTATCTGGAGGGACCTGTCCCTGGAAAACGGCATCATGCTCAGTAAAGCAGAGGGTCAGAAACAAGAGGAAGATTGTCGATGAGATAGACTGACACAGTGGCTGCAACAGTAGGTTCAAGTGAAACAAGTGATGGCAAACGAGGATGGCACAAGCCGTCTGTTGTACATAGTGTTTCTATGAAGTGGAAATAAACCCAACAAACAACAAACAACCCAAACCAACAAACAACAATATAGTCTCCAGACCAGTGAGTCTGTCCATCCTACTAGACGGTCTTCTCTCGCTTGAGTCCACGTCCAGCTGGTAACATATGCTTTTCTTTCCCTGGCCACAACACTGCTGTTATTCAGGCCTTCCCCATTTCTCTCCTGAACAAGACAATCATAACTGAGCTTTCTGACCTTTCAATCCATCTTTACATTGGATCCAGTCAAATATGACCTCATCACTTCCATCACTTATTTGCATTTAGTGAAGTATTCTCATACACAGAATAAATTCTACACTAATACCCCAAACAGGGAGCCTTGGTAGGGCAGTGGTTAAGAGACTGGCTGCTATCCAAAGGTCAGCAGTTCAAATCCACCAGGGACTCCTTGGTAAACCCTGTGTCCTGTAGGGTCTCTATGAGTTGGAATCAGCTTAACCAAGGGAATTGCTTTAGTTTGCTACCCAAAATAAGTGGCAAGGCACTTCATGACCTCATCCCGTCTACTTTACAGCCCCGTCTCTCATAACTCACCCCATCCACTTACCTAAGGTTCCCTCAGTGCTAAATTACTAGTGACCCTGCACAGACCTCATTGCCCAATACTTTGCAAATACCACTCCATCCACGGGGAAGCTCTGTCTTCCTTCTCTACCCTCATAACTTTGCCTGCCTCTGTAGAGTTGCTATAAATCTCAATCTACTTGATAGCAGTGTTTTTTGTTTTTAATGAAGCTTGTCCTCATATTGTTAGAGGCAATAATTGTCTCTTCTGTCATTCAGGTAGTTTTACCATTGCACATATCACACTGAAATTTAATTGTTGTTAAATGCATGTCGTACTACATTGTGATTGTACTGAGAATAAATACTATGTCTTATGTACTTTCTAATTCCAACATTTATTAAAATTGTATTGCATAGCATGGATACAACCTTTGTTTTGGTATGTATACAGTACAGAATAATTGGATAAAAACATCATAGGCCATAAGGGAATGCACTAGAAATACAAAGGAAAAAAAATAACATAATGATCAGGTTTGGCGGCTGTCTTAGTCGCCTGGTACTGCTCTAACAGAAAATACCTCGAGTGGAAGTTTTCATGAAGAGAAGCCTTTATTTTCACAGTCCAGTAAGCTGCAAATTCATTAACAAGTTACAAGTCCATTCAATGTGAGAAATCATCGCAGTCCTACCGGATAAGTCCAAATTGAGTGACAGCATCTCAGCACAGGAATCCTGGGTCCAAAGGACGTGCTCTACTCTTAGTGCTTCTCTCTTGGTGGTATAAGGTTCCCCACTTCCTTGCCTCACTTCTCTGCCTTATAACCCACAAGCTTGTGGCTTGAGACCTGCCTCACTAACACACCCGTTGCCCACTGTCCATCATCAGTTTCACAGCGGCAGGATTCACAACACATGGGAAGGAGGGCACCATATTGGGACTCACAGCCTAATGAAATCAACACACAGATTTTTGGGGTGACACAATTCAATCCATGACAGTGGCAACAGAAAAATTAACATGAAAATTAAGGTGTCCTGAAAAACCCTGGTGGCACAGTGGTTAAGTGCTACGTCTGCTAACATGAAAGACTGGCAGTTCAAATCTATCAAGCACTCCTTAGAAACTCTAAGGAGCAGTTTTACACTGACCTATATATAGGGTTGCTATGAGTTGATATCAGCTTGATGGAAGTGGATTTGGTTTTATTGGGAGGGGGAGGTTAATCCAAATGACTAATGGACCACACCTACCACAACCCCTACCAGACTGAGTCTAGCACAGCTGGATGGTGACTGGCTACCACTACCACCTGCTCTAACAGAGAGCACAATAGAGGCTCCCAGACAGAGCTGGAAAGAAAGGTAGAACACACTTCTAACTCACAAAGATAGACCAGACGTGCTAGAGAAACCACAATTACATGGCCCATGGATACCCTTTTAACTCAGTACTATAGTCACTCCTGAGGTTCGCTTTTCAGCCAAAGATTAGATAGACCCACAAAAGAAAATGAGCAAAAGGGGCATACCATCCCAAAGTCAAGGGCAAGAAGGTAAATGGGGACAGGAACCCTGGTGCCAGAGAACCAAAATGAGAAGAATGTCAGCATGTTGTGGGGTTTGCAACCACATCACAAAACTATGTGTTACTTCCATAATAAGAAACTAATTTGCTCTGTAAACCTTTATCTAAAGTACAATAAAAAATAATAAAAAGAAAACTGAATGCTGAAAATAAATAAAAGAAAGTTAAGATGTCCTGAGATTAAAACAGTAATATTTAATAATTACTATCTGTTCTATTAAAGTTGAGCATTTTAACAAAAAATTGTGTCTAAATATGCAAAAAAATCTGAAAATTATGCAGAAGAGACCATGAAGACTGTGTGATCAAATTAGAACTATACCTATTAACCTTTGGTAACATACATTATCTCTCTGCTATACAAAAAGAAAAAGTGATATTTCACCATAATAAAGTTATTGACTATTTACACGTGAGAATGTAATGTATTCTGTCTGACATACCAAATAAGTCTTATAATATAGCAAAAGAAATGAAACTCATAGGAACTCTTAGCCACCTAAAAGTAGGTATGATAACCTCAAGTTATCAAGAGGAGTCCAAACCTTAGATATAAATGTTAGGCATGACGCCTATGAATAATCGATGCAAGTAATGATGAATTTTATTTAGTAGGGGAATAAAAATGAAAATTCATCTGTTGACCAAGGGGAAAAGACTGTGTACCTTGGAACAAAAAGATGAAAAAGTGATAGTTTCATACACTGAAGAGTAGAAAATAATTTTCTAAACTTTAATAGACTTATCAGTGAAACTCCAGCTGAAAGAGAAAAGAAAGAACTTGCCTCCAGGGCCGTAACACCAATACCAGTGATACTACACCAAGACCCCATAGAGGAAAGGCCGCTGCAACCGGGGAGCCAAAGGGAGGATGGCCGGGAGCAAAGAGCTGGCTACAGACAATGAAAGAAAAGACAGCCCACTGAGGAACAAAGAATAGAGAAGAAGTTTGGGCCCTTATTTAAAAAACAGGAACATAGGGTATTGATACAAATGTTACAAAAGAGGTAAGAGATACAATACATTCAACAAAGACAATAGCAGACCTATGAAGGAAAGTACTTTGATCTCAACTCAGCATGTGAGCATTTCAACAGTAAAACAATATGAAAAGTTAATATGTAAGACATACAAAAGGAAGAAAGAAAATATCATTCTTCCATAGTATCCACTGGGAATGAGGAAAGGTAAATTTTCAGAGTTAGGAAACTCAACACTTTTCTGAGAAAAGTGGTAAAATGTTTAAAAAATATTCTGAGAGCAGGTAGAATGATGACAAAATAAGTAAATTAAGTAATATAAGACTATAATGAGAAAACTAATTTGTATTTTAATAAGGTAAAATAGAAAACACATAATGTGTATAGGAAAAGATTTATAGAGTCTTCCCTAAATTAAAAAAAAAAAAAAAAAAAAAAAAACAACTCAAAATAAGAATTCTCTAGTAGATTGTGGGAAATAAGAGACAAGGATGGTAGAAAAAGTCATGGTAGCTGACAAACAGAGAAAAGAACGTTAATTTCTCGGCTTTCCCTAAGTGAGTCTGCCTACTTTAAGTACTAATAAGAGGCAAAGAGGATATATTATTCTTGAATGAAGATTGAAGATGATCAACATGTTGTATTGAAAAATCTAATTTTTGAAGTTGATAGTGTTCTGTGATCAAAAAGATTATTCTATTACTTAGGAATGATCAAGACCACAGACTTTAGTATGGATTATACCTCGGCACACACACACACACACACACACACACACACACACACACACACCAAAAAATCGTCACAACTGGATCAATAAGCAACATCGTGATAAAAATAGAAAACATTGAAATTGTCAAGGATTTCACTTTACTTCGATCCACAGTCAATTTTCATGAAAGCAGCAGCTGAGAAATCAAATGATGTATTTCATTTGATAAATCTGCTGCTAAAGACCACTTTAAAGGTGTTAAAAAGCAAAGATGTCCCTTTAAGCACCGAATGTGTGCTATGGATTAATCGTGTCCGTTTACCTAACCCCCTCAAAAAAAAAAAAAAAAATGCATCAACTTGGCTAGGCCATGATTTCCAGTATTATATGATTCTCCACCATTTTGACATCTAATGTGATTTTCCTATGTGTTGTAAATCCTGCCTCTATGTTGTTAATAACTCAAGATTAGAAACGCTTATGTTAATGAGGTAGAACTCAATCTTTAAGATCAAATTATGTCTTAAATCAGTATCTTTTGAAACACAAAGAAGAGAAGTGAATAGAGAAACAGGAGGAATTTTTACTACCAAGGGGAAAAAAAAACCAGAAGAATATATCCTTTGAACCCATGGTCCTTGAATTGGGAAGCTCTTCAGCTGGAGAAGTCAGATGACAAGGACCTCCCCCTGGAGATGACACACAGAGAAAGCTTTCCCCTGAAGCTGGCACCCTGCATTTAGATTTCTACTGTGAGAGAAAGAACTTCTCTTTGTTAAAGCCGTCCACTTGTGGTATTTCTATATTAAGTAACAAACACAGTGCTCATGACCCAAGCTGTGATATTTGCATTTGCCTCGTATGCATAGAAAAGCTGGACAATGAATAAAGAAAATCAAAGAAGAATTAAAGCATATGAAACATGGTGTTGGCAAAGAACATTGGCTATGCTAAGGACTGCCGGAATGAACAAGTTTGTCTTGGAAGAAGTATAGCCAGAACGCTTCTTAGAAGCGAGGATGATGAGGCTTCATCTCACATCCTCAGGGCACAGTGTCAGGTGGGACCAATCCCTCAAGAACGACATCATGCTTGGTAAAGCGGAAGGTCAGTGAGAAAGAGGAGAAGCCTCAATACGGTGGATTGACGTGAAGGCTCGGTGATGGACTTCGACAGACCAACAATTCTGAGGATGAGGCAGGATTGGGAAGTGTTTCGTTCCATTATACATAGCGTCTCTATGAGTAGACACTGACTTGATGACATCTGACAAGTATGGTCACCAAAGCCACAAAGGTCTGCCACAGCTTTTATTGGGCGACAGAAAAAAATATTTTTTTACTGAAGAAACTTTGAATGGAGAGTCACAAACAAGACTAAAATTATAATGTTGTATATTCCAAAGCTGTGTTTATGAAATCTACAGGTTACATATATTTCTTATTTTGTATGAGACTATGTTTATATAAATATATATGAGCATTTTCTGTGCATGTGTATATGTATATGTGTGTGTGTACATATGTGTAAAATGTATAATGTGCATACATACCTATTCTGTGAAAAAGCCAACGTTAAGTGCCACAGAAAATAAAACTAAGCATGAAATACCATATTTGACTTTAAAGTACTTATGATTTGAGCAATTAAAATGAACATGAAAAATGAAATACTACCAGAGTAATTAAATAAATCTATAATTAAACAATGTAAGAAATATCACAGAAGTGAAAAATTATTATCAGACTATTCAAAAGTATAGTAGAAGAATTTAGAGTAAAATTCTGGAGTAGCCTGTAAAGATTTACAAGGCAGTTCAATTAGCTAAATCTGGAAGGAAAGTAAGAACTGTTTAAGCTTTAAAAATGAAAAAGAAATACAGATGATGAATGCTGAACATAGGAACACTGAAGACAAAACACAAAAAAAATCTAATTTTTATAAAGTAAATTAATGAATACTTTCTGGACTATAGTAGAAATAAACGAGGTTATCACAGATAGCTGTCTCTTCAAATTCCTTCACTCATTCTAGAGTGACTGAGTTTAGCTGGAGAACTGCAAACCAAGACTATATTTCCCAGACATCGTTGTGCCTATGTGTGGTCATGTGACTACTCCCAAAAAAATGGAACATGAGTAAAAGGAAAAGTCTAAACTTTACCTGAGGCTTTTTAAAAAATGGACGTGCTTACTCTATGCTGGCTTTGCCATTTACAGATTGGAAATAAATTATGACAGTACCCTAGGGGATGCCAAGCCAAGTGCCGTCGAGTCGGATCCAAGGGGATAGAAAATCCATGACAAAAGGAACCCGAGTCTTTGAATTACTATGTGGAAGAAAGCTGCCAGCCAACCTAGAAAACTCTATCACAGACTATTGTAGTGCAATGAATCATTTTTAACTGAACTTTATAGCCATCTTCTTGTAACTCTTACAAAATAATTGGCCTAGACTATGCAAACTGAGTAGATTGTGGTCTGCAGGGGGGATTGGTTAGTTCATGGTCCTGCTAGGAGGACTACGCCTTAGAATTGACAAAGAACACGCTTATATAAAAGACCCACCCCACGGAGGTTCAGGAAGATATCACCACCATACAGAAAAGTCTAGAGTGCGACACATCATTTGAACTAAGGACCCAGGGTCTCTGTACTGACAAACTCCCAGACCCAAAAGAAAGAACTGTAACACTGAATAAGGTATGAGATGGTGAGAGCAATGGTGGACTTGCAGGCCCACAGAGTGAGAGCTAAACAAGCCAACTCTGCAGGCCCACATAGTATGACGGAAGCTGGCAGCAAGGGCTTAGAAGGGCTCAGCGGCAGAGCAGAATCCTTGGGAGCTGTGTGCATCCCCAAGGAGGGTGGTGGTAGGCAGTAGTAGACCGTATCTGACATCTAATCTGAACCACGGTGTGCCTTCCCAGTGATGTAAGAATGAAGATGGATAATTTCGGGAAAGGTAAATAGTTCTCGTTTCAAGAAACTCTTGTTACTGTTCACCATTTGCTTTCTAATAATAACAGTACTGATGACTTTCACTTGAACACTGTGTGTCGCCTGTGCCTGGCTTGATCACAGATGAATGTAGCACCCATGGGATGCTTGATACTAGTGGGTGCACATGCTTCATTCCTATCAGTCTAATGGCCATTTGAAAGTTTGAGGCACAATTTATCTTTGCGTGCAATGCAAATAGACATTCACATAAAACTATTCAATCACAGAGAGACACAAATCTTATATTTTCAGTTACACCTTACCAATGAGTAAGAAGCTCTGAGGGCTAGGGACTGAGGATCAATAATCCTCAACAGCTATTCCTAGTGCTTTTAATGTTCACCCAGTGTTGAGAACTATTCCTTTAAAGAACTATCCCATTTAAAGATGGGCTATGTGCTGCATTTTTACCCTTTCTCCCTTGAGCCACATAATATCAAAACCTTAAGAACGGTGGTGGAGGAGATGGAAGTTGATCCCTCACGTCTTGTCGGAACAGAACCATCACAGCAGGGCTTTAATATCTGAGGTATTTATCATCAGTCATGTGATTTGGGGCTCCTTAGCAGTAGCCAGGAAACACCGGTGGCATAGTGGCTAGGTACTACAGCTGCTAACCAAAAGATCAGCAGTTCAACTTCACCAGGTGCTCCTTGAAAACTATGGGGCAGTACTACTCTGTCCTATAGGGTCACTATAAGTCAGAATCCACTCGACAGCAGTGAGTTAGGTTTGGGATTTTAACAGTCGCCAAGCCTATTAAGTAAAACAGAGAAATTCCATCTCTGCCATTTATTGGAAAAATTGCTTGAGTCTCCTTCTTTCAACTAGTCATTCTTCTTTAAAAATAAGTGCAATTACTATTTCACAGAGTTACTTTAAGGAGTCATAATAACTACTGCTTATAGTGTAGAAGCCAGGCGCTATACTAATTTAAGTAAAAATCAAGCCCCGTTATTGTGTTAACAAATTTAAACTCTACAACAATAATCTCACAAATGACCGTGCCTATATTTTACAAAGAAATTGAGTTACAGAGACATTAAATGACGTGCCTAAGTCACACAGCTAGTAAATGCTGGACCTGAGATCCAATTCAAATATTTCAGCTTGTGAGTTTCCGTTAAATGAGATTCATATATGAAAACTTTTAATAGCATGTTCATCACGTAGTAAGCAGTAAAGATATCATTCCTCCCCCCCTGCCTCTTTCCTCTTCAAATCTTCACTGAGCAACTGTCTTGCACATGCACACACTTATTTACCCCTGACATGAGATTACATTAGTATAGAGATGGTTTCCAGATAAGGACATTGAGTCTAGGAGACTAGAGGGAAAATTCCTGCAGCTTGGCTACCAAAAAACCAACACTTGCTGCCACCAATTCTATTGCAACTCATATGGACACTATTGGACAGAGTAGAACACCTCCATAGAGTTTCCAAGGAGCAGCTGGCAGTTCTGAACTACTGACCTTTTCGGTTAGCAGCCGCAGTAACCACTATGTTGCCAAGATTTCCTAACTAGGAACATAAAAGAGCCATTACCCCCACCAATCTTCTTCAGCACCCCACTGCAAAATACAACAAAGAATTTCTATCTACCATCTCAGCATAAAATTCAGTGTGCCACAATGAAAGCAAAATAAACTACATTTATAACAGTAAAATTACATGTAATTGATAAAAAAAATATTTTAAAAAAGGAAAAAAAGATAAACAATAAATGTCGTTGACCCTGGAGAAAAAAAAAATTAAATGTGGACACTCCAAGGACACAAAAATGTCATAAATAGAATGCTTGTAGAAAAGAGATGTTCCTCCCTAAACATATTAAAGGGAAAGTCTGTCACATACCAGACACATAGATAGGAAAAGATGTCCTGACGGACTACAGAGAAGAGTATGCTCCTGAAACATAAGATAATAAAAGATGAGGTACTTGAATACAAAGGAATGTGAGTGACCCCACGTGTCATAAAACATGGCACACATGGGATGTTACAAGGGAAAAGACAAGTTATCAAGGAAGTTAGAAAGTGAAATACGGAATGTTTTACTATTATAAAGACAGATGCTGCCTCGTGAATAATACTTTTGAGTCAGCTTACCATGCTTCTTTTACTCCTTTCTCACGAGAGGTTGGGCAAAGGAATTGTAAACCTCCTGAGATCCTCCAGTCTTTCCAGTATACCCCTTTGTTTCCACTGAATGCATTTAATAATTCAGCAAAATGTGTTCTCTAAATCTGTGACAAATAGTAGCATAATTTTTGTTCCATGGAGCAAAAAAACAAAGCCAAGAATTGGAAAGCAACTAAGCAACTTTAGAAATATACAAACAAAAGGATTTTCCAGGAAGCGATTCAGTGAAACTCTTACCATTTTGTCATTAACATATTGACGTATTGTTGGGCTGTCTACTTCTTCATCTGTATTATGCATATAATGTTCGCATTTAGTAAGTTGATCTTCATAACTCTATTCTCAGGAGGTTTGGGCTTTGATTTGCCGGGAAGAGAGAAACAAAAAGCCTGTGAGATACCACACTAACTGTCTTTCCAAGTTATCCTAAAACCTTCAAATATTAAACTGTAAATCAATAGAAGTCTATTTGATAAAATATTTAAAAGGAAATTTTAAATAGGTTCAACTTCTCTAGAAGGTGGAATAGGAATTTTTACTGATGTTTTGAATGTCTTTTTTTTTTTTTTTCCTCTCTCTCTCTTTGTAGGACAATTCTTCTTTTAAGGACAATTTTACAGTCTTTATCATGTTGCCATATAACACTCAGAACTTTCACCTCTGTTCTAGTCCAGCTCCCCACCCACCCACCCACCCACGTGACAGCACACTTCCCCTTTTGTTTGGAACTTCCTGTGAACTTTTGATAAAGGTCTGGCCCTCCTCACCCAATCAACTTGGCTCCAGCAAAGTGTGCCTCAGACAACCCCATGTGCATTTTTAAAGGTTTGTTTGCCTCCAGTATCACTCTGTGTTCTGTACAGTCCAGGTCAGTCTTTGTCTGAGGAGCTGGCCTGGTGCTGGGTGCAGTCTGGGGTTAGAGAGGCTGGGGCCATGCTCCCGGGGGGCCCTCCTTTCAGAAGGACCAGCAGGTATGGTCTTTAGGTAGAGTTCTAGCTCTGTCCCCTACTCCATCATCATTGTGTCTGGAGACGCATTCCACATGCCCCATATGGGTTGTCATTGGTGGTGGCTGGGCACTGTCTAGTTCTTCTGGTCCCATGCTAAAGCAGGCTGTGGCTCATGTGGCCCCTTTCACCTGCCAGGCTCATATTTTTCTCCTGTCCTCGATGTCCTCTATTTGCCCCTGGTCCAGGTGGATTGGGACCATTTTGAATTTCAGTCAGCCTAATCTGTCCCTTAAAGGACACAGTGATGGCTTGAAAAGCTGTGCTCACAAAACAGTTTGAAAGTGTCATACTGAGGTGCTGTTCAGCACCAACACAAAACAAAGGTTTGCATTCTATCTCTGCATCTTAGCAGCTGTGTGATCATGAGTAAGTGATAACAATTTTGCATCTCAGTTCCCTTTTCTGTAAAATCAGGATAGTGACGACATATATATCAGAAAGTTTTCGTAAGGACTAAATAAGTCAAAGTTGGCAAAGTTCATAACACTGGATACATAAGTATTTGATATTCCTTTTCTAATTCTATGACTTACAATAAAAATGTCCTCATTCTATTGCCATTTATTCAAGCTTAGACTTGCATAAAAGGGATTACTACTTACATTAAGAAAAATAAAAAATGCCAAGGTACTGTATTTTTCCTGTTGATTTAGCAAGGATTAAACAATGAAAAATATTTAATTCTGTTGAAGGAGGGGTTGAACATGCTCCCATCATATTGTTGCATAGCTAAATTGGTATAATTACTTCAGATCTTAATAGTACCTGGCCATATTTTAATAGAAAAGAATGGAAATAAAACAGCAAAATGAAAACAGTGTTTATGTTATATGTTACATACTAGGGAAGTATTGTTTTGGTCATACAGAAATAACCATGATAGGATCCTAAAGCTCATGTACAAATACAGCACAAGGTAGAAATCATAAGAAACATAAATAAAATGCTATGAGAATTTAGCGTTTGTAAAATTGCTTCCTCCTCAAAGTAACAGCATCAAATTTCAGACAATTACGGCATTTGTGCATGCTGAAATTCAGACCATTAGAAAATGAAAGAAAATCACTTGATGGCCTGAGAAAAGGCTCAGATACAAGACAAGCACTGGGAATAATTAGGAGATAGCAAGCTATTCAGTTTTCCTACAAAGTGACAAAAATGGGTGTTCTTTGTGAAGTCCTCAGCCATGATGGAAAACCACATTTGGTCAATCATGTTACAGTGGGACAGTTGTAAAAAATCAACCCACAAGCCAAATGATGTTACAGTCATTTTTCTGAGTCTTTAAAATAATGTTTCGCATTTGAAAATGTCTGAGTTTCTAGAACACTCATCTTGAATATTGACCAGAATTAGCTGTTTTCTCTTTCAGAAAGGATGAATTGGCCCATACAGTGCATTTCCCTCTGTGACTTGCTCTACCACTTACATTTTCCGTAGATCTGAGTTGACAGCCAGCCTGAACTAGGGTGTTAGCAGTCCGAGGGAGTGACTAAAATGTATTTTGAGAGACAGCATTTGGCTATATTGTTTCCATAAACTGCAAAAATAAAAACATGACTTATTAGCTCAGTAATTTGTAACAGCAGAAAATCATATCCATAAAGAACATGACATCTTCATCTTGCGTTTGTACTCCGTGTGGCAGAAGTTGCAGGGAGGCTGTTGCTGGGATTGTTTGCTTGCTTGCTTGCTTACTTGAAAAATAACTCCTAAAACCAAACCTCTGCACTGAGTCGATTCTGACTCATAGACTCCTGGTAGCATTTCCAAAGCCACACGTGTCTAGGAAGCCTACTACCACATCTTTCTCCCAGAGATGCTATGGTACTGAATTGCCTACCTTCCCACGAGCAGTCACTTTAACCACTGGGCCACCAGGGCTCTTTGTTTAAAAGAGTTCTTTTTTTCTTTCATTTCCCCCTCCCCCACTTAAATCACTCAACATATTTTATTTCTCTCCTCTCATCTCCATCCAGACATGTTTGTTTTTCTTTTCTCCTTCTAACCACTGCTAAAAGCAGGTCAGTCTCTTCTTCATGTTGTGTCTCCTGGGAAAAGAATTCTTTTGAGTGTTTAATTAGTATCAACGAATTCCTTTTCCTTGTGCTTTATGTTAATACTTTCTGACATGTATCTGATTAGCACATTTCTTAACAGGGCAGTTCTGTTCTTTTTTTGATTATAGAATATTTAATATTTTTAATTTCTTTTTGGTCTTGGGCTTCTATTTTTTTCCTCTGCCTCCTTTCTTTCATTTTTAATCACTCTGCTTTTCTGAAAGAAGTCCTAGTGCCGTAGTGATTAAGTGCTTGACAGCTAACCAAGAAGGTGATTCGAATCCATCAGTTGCTCCAGGAGAAGGATAGGACAGCCTGCTGCCCTAAATATTACAGCCATGAAAGTCCTATGGGTGACAGCTCTACCCTGTCCTATAGGCTCACTATTGGTGGCAACTGACTCACTGGCTATGGATTTGGGATGCATGTCTAAGTCTTTGGAAGAAGCTGATCCAGGAAATATTCTCTCAGATTGTGTCATTTATTTAAGGAATGTAAGCTTTTCTTTTTTCCTATGGGATTGTGTAAAGCAAGAGATGTTAGATGCATCTTCTTAAGAACAAGAGTTTCTGTTCCATAATGATAATAATAACGAACACTCATGGCAGGATTCTTACGAGTCAGACTCCTTCCTTAGTTCTATGTGTGTGTTTTATCATTTTTACTCTTCACAGCAATTTAAGTTTCACAGTTTAAAAGGAAGGTATTGTTTTTACTTCCACATTGTACAGATGAGGAACTGAGGAGCAGAACATGTAAGTTCTCCCAACTTTCCGTGGCTATTTGGGAGCAGAATCTTAAAGACAGGTAGCTTGGCTCCAGCTCCATGGCCTACCCATGAGGCCATCCTGACCCCCTGTCACAGTCCCCGTGACGGCCTAGCATACGGTACATGGCCCATGACTTTCATTAACTTTGACACAATTTAATTATATAGTATATATAATTTAAGTATATAAGTATATTAAGTATATTTTAAGTATATAGGTCAGATGGGGGCAACCTCTAGGATTGTTTAGATATTTTATGTGACAGAAAAGGTGATAAAATATTGTGTTAATTCTTCATTTAGGGCTTTCTTTGTAGCATTTGTTCATTTTGTCATTGTCCAGACTCTCAATCATGCCCCTTAAGAGTGTAGAGTAAAACTTGATGGCAATGGGTTGTGTTGTTTGTTTGTTTGTTTTTCAGTTGAACAAAGTTTGTCTTTTATTTTAAACAAGACCCCCTCCTTTCCCATTTTGTTTTTATTTAACAGAAGAATTTCTCCTGGGTTTGCCCAAGGCATGTTACGTGTGAAAGAGGAGATCACAGAACTATTGTGTAAATCCCGGGTTCATTTTGTCAGCTGGGTTAAACAGTCAGTACAGTAATAACTGAGTTAGCAAAAGGGCTGGTAGACAATGGAAGAGCTGAGGCATCCTAAGATCTAGCATATTTTATTTGTTTCTTACTGATGTCTCAGTTAACTAACACCAACCAAATCACACCCAGTGATGTCTGGTTGACTCTGACACATGGTGACTCGCTACCCCACAAATGCCCATCAGTGGGCTGTGGAGCTACAAAAGGTCCATAGGATGCACTATTGCTTTCAGGGAACTTAGTGTTTTGTTGGGAAGACAATCTATTTAGAAACTACTTAGCAGTGTTAAGTATGAAATAACACACAGTGTAAGTATTGTGGAAAGTGTTTGTTTGTTTTAATGAGATATTTTGTGACTTTTAAGGATATCTTAAAAGATATATCTTACTCAGTTTATTCTAGATCACTTGTCCTGGTAGAAACTAGCCACTATGTCACAGGAAGATTCAAGCAGCCTTGTGAAGAGGTACACATGTGAGGGAATATGCACCACCACTTTGCTTTCTGTGCGGTTGAGGCCCCTGGACAGCAGATTCCCCAGGTCAAGCCTTCAAACGACTGAAGCCCCAGCCAATAAATTGATTAAAACCTCACAGGAGATGCAGAGCCACAATGCCCAGCTAAGCTGCTCCCAAATGCCTGAACAACAGAAACCCCGATGTCGTTGCAACAGGATGGGAGTGGGAAGCTGCGCCAGCCGCGCTCCCTCCTCCACGGTTGTTGATCAGAACCCTAACCCGCAGGACTCGCGGCCTGCCATATCTACTGCAGAAGAAACAGCCTCAGCATTTTCTTAGCTTGTTCTCACACACAGTAACTCCAAGGCCACAGTACAAAGCTGTGACAAACCTGAAAGCGCAAAGATGCTTCCACCAGAATCAAAATAGAACTCAGTCTGATCGGTCTGAGAAGCCTTGTCGCAGTTAGAATTTTATTGTTGTTGATATTATAGGACAGAGTAGGACTGCTCCATGTAAGTTTGCAAGGAGCACCCGGCAGATTCGAATTGCTGACCTTTTGGTTAGCAGACGGAGCATTAACCACTACACCACCAGGGTTTCTTTAATACTGCAGGAGGCAAGAATTGGTTGGGTTTTTTTACTGTTATTTTCCTTTTCTTCTTGTTATTTTCACTTATAAGCGACTCAGGGGAGTGTCATGGATTGAACTGTGGTCTCCAAAAAACTTGTATGGCAATTTAGCTAGGCCCTGATTCCTGATACTATGTGCTGTTCCCTCATATTGTAAATCCTGCCTCTCTGATATTAATAAGGGAGGATGAGCAGCAGCTGTGTCAGTGAGGCAGGCCTCAACGTGTAAGACTGTTTTGTACCTTGAGGTCATCTCTGGAGATATAAGGGAGAAAAGCCAGCAGGCAGATCTGGGGACCTCACACCACCAAGAAGCCATGTCAGAAGCTAAGCACATCCTTTGGAAAGGACTGAGGTTCCTGCCCCACAGAAGCTTCCAGTCCAGGGGAAGTTTGACAAGAACCTTCCTCTAGGTCTGGCAAAGAAAGGCCTCCCCTGGAGCTGACACCCTAAATTTGGACTTCTAGCCTATCAGACTGTGACAAAATAAAATTTCTCTTTTTAAATCCACCCACTTGTGGTATTTCTCTTAAAGCAGCACAAGCTGACTAAGCCTAGGGGGGCGGAATACAGGGGGTGTGTGAAGGCATAAGATATAAGAGAATCCTATATAACAATTCTGCTTTAAAAAAACTGTATATGTCTACTTTTGAAATTTTTAGAATATGGAAAAGTACAGAAAATAAAATCATAAATATCTGTGTTTCCATCACCTCCAATAACACATTTTCTTTATCTTTCTCTCTTACCAAAATAAATAAAACCAGTGCAGATAAAGTTACAGTGCCCTTTAGGAAACACAGTTTTTTTCCTTGGCGTGATCCAGTTTTCTTTTATCTAAAATGCTGGTCCACTGCCAAGAATGAATCCCTTTCCAGCCAAAGATGAATCTTTCCCTATAGCTCACTGTTCACCCCTGTCCTCCAGCCAATAACATATAAAAGGAGGTGTGGCGTCTCTAAGACTGTACTTAAAATTGCCTGCCTATGGTCACTTGAAAAGCTGAATTACCTTTAAACATGTTAGTTTATAGTAGCTTCAATTTTTCCCATTATCCATTAGAGTAAGCTAACAATCTATTTCTACCTAGCAAACACTCTATCTGAAATATTAACTTATAAAGCAGTATTCTTGAAGTCACATTGTTGAAAACCTGGAAATTTCTTCTTGATTTTTCATAAAGTCTTTTTAGATTTCAAGACAATTTTTAGGGAAATTCTCCACATCAAGCACAAAAACAAGCAAGTGTCCTTTAAGCCTCATGTTAGTCACCAAAATCCTGTCCTCTGCCACATCTGCGAGTATCTGAGCTTCCGCTTTTGATCATCTTTCATACATTCTCTTTGGGAAAGAAAAATCCCTTCTCCCTTTTCCTCTTTAAGGTACATAACCTTCATCTTTCCACCCTGTCGATTCTGTTTTCTGCTTCTAAAACGATACACCAAATGCAGTGTTTCCACAAAATTCTCCTGTGATTAGCATTAGGGGGAAAAAAACAAATCTTTCTTCTATCAGTGTTTAACAGCTTTTTCACTGGTGTGTATGTGTGTGTGTGTGTGTGTCAGGCAGGGGTGAGGGACAAGTGCCTACTTTAGAACCATAGCTTAGATCCAGGAATCCATTAATGCATGTAAAATGTAAATATTTGTTTGTGTTTATAATTTTAGAAAATATATTTTAATGAGTTGCATCATTATCTAGCCTGTGTATAAATCGTTATTATTCATATCACAGTAGTCATAGTTTCACATACACAATACATCATAATTTGAAACTATAAGTGAAAATAAATAAGAGCTATGTTACCTAGTACCAGCTATGGTTGCTAAGTGCAAAACATTGCTATTTATATCACATGATATAAGCACACACTCATACATTAAGGGACTGAGATATAGATGAGCATATATAAAAGCAATCAATACTGCTATTTTGTTTCTTATGTGAGAAATGACTCCTGACTTTGAGAACAAAAGACTAAGAATGAACATCTAAAGACATGAATACATCTAT
This sequence comes from Heterohyrax brucei, assembly GCA_028571685.1. Taxonomy (NCBI): domain Eukaryota; kingdom Metazoa; phylum Chordata; class Mammalia; order Hyracoidea; family Procaviidae; genus Heterohyrax; species Heterohyrax brucei. The sequence goes on from CM053155.1 coordinate 49,605,752, forward strand.
ACATGTGAAGTACAGGTGTGGTTATAACATACTTGGTTGTACTCCATTACAAGTTATCATACATCATGTTGAACATATGATTCTATGCACAGGGAGGTCAAGGATCCTGTTGCTGTTGTGCATTTATAAGCCCTGACTTGGACAGAACAGCTTCATTGAAGACAAAAGCTTCTTTCAGGCAAGTTTTTGCACAAGTGACCTCCAAATCAAGTCTTTTGTTGGTTCCCATGGAGATCAATGTCATCTCTCACACACTAACTCACTTAGGGTTTCTGAAAGTTGCTCTGTTTCTTGTTCTAACACCCACAAGTGCAGTTTGAACACTGAGGAAATAACTCCCCCAGCCACCCCCTGCAGGATGATGCGGGTCTGACATAACATCTTTGGGAGGAAGAACAGTTAGCTGCTGTTAGTACCATTTGTTCCTGAATTTCCCTTCCTCAAGAGCAGCTGGAAGGAGTCTGGTGGTGCAATGGCTAACCACTTGGCTGCTAACTGAAAGATCACTGTTCTGAACCTACCAGTAGCTTCATAGGATGAAAGAACTGATGATTTGCTCCTCTAAGGACTGCAGACTAGAAAACTCGACTGGGAAGTTCTACTCTCGTACACACTATCTATGAGTCAGAACTGACATGACGACACACAACTAGAGCAGCTGGGATGCTAGACACATTGAGGTGCTTTATGTCTCAACCAGTAGGCATCCTTCAGATGCTTCTGGAGTTCTAACTTCTCCACACTGCTTAGAACCTACATCACTACCGTGTACCCCACTGTTGCTGCTGAAAAGACTTCCTTCTGTTCTTAAGTACTGCAGACTTAAAATTGTTCCCGTTATTTACCCTCTTCACATTCCCTGGAGGAGATTATAGAGTGGCTGGAAGGCAGAGTCCTCGGTTCTGGGGTGTCTGATTATGGGATCAATATTAAAAAGAATGAACGAAATTATTGTGGCCTCCTGGTCTCCACAACATGGGATGAGTTTGCAGCTTCCTTCAATGGAAAAACATTCTTGGAGAGGTGCTACTGGCTACAGTCTGCCCATATGGAGAATCTGTTACTCTGACCATTGTTGAGAGTCTCCTCCAATCAGGAGGCTTACCCTCTTCAAGGGAGAATCTGTTAACTGCGAATCTAAACTTAAAAAGTCCCTAGCCACTGTCACAGATGCTTAAGGGTATGAACACAACCAGCATCCCCATCTAGTTAGGACCCTTCTGTGTATGGGATGGAAAAACCTGTTTATCCCATAATGCTTCTAACACATGCTCATTAAATTCCATGGGTCTGGCCTTATATTATCACATTCTTGGAGGCTATTTCTTATATTAGTGGTGAGTCAAATCGCTTTTCACTTTATTTTGTTTCCTAATGGGTGCACTTCACAGGCCCTTATCTGTCTTTCTGCTCAACAGCCCTTTTTTAATTTATCTCCATTTTTCTGATATTGAAATCTCTGCACTAAGCTTAGTGCTTCATACAACATATCTTTGGAGGCTTGTGAAAGGAAATTCACTACAGGCAACTATAAAATACTGTTGTTAGATTGTATTTTAATCTGTAACTGGGGATATTTACACTTAAAATTATCTACCCCTCAGTGTTTTCTGGAAACCTTGATGGTGTAGTGGGTGAGTGCCATGTCTGCTAATCAAAAGGTCAGCAGTTCAAATCCACCAGGTGCTCTTTGGAAATTCTATGGGGCAGTTCTCCTCTGTCCTATAGGGTCACTATGAGTCAGCATTGACTAGATGGCACTGGATTTGTTTGTTTGTTTGTTCCCAATGTTTTCTGCCTATGGATACAGAATTTCCACCTTTAATTCAATGTTATATTTTCCCCTTTATTTTAAAACTGCTTTTATTTTCATGCTTTTAAAATCAAATGTATTTCCTCTGGTTGTACTGGTAAGTCTTAGGTCCCTGAGTGAGGTAATGAGTTGCCACTTGCATATAAACCAAAGTTTGACATCTTGAACCCACTTAACCATGCTACGGAAGACAAGCCAGCAGATATAATTGTATAAAGATGACAGCCAAGAAAATTTTATGAAACTCAGTTCTACTCTGTAACAGACACATGGGGTTGTCATGAGTCAGAAAAAACTCGTTGGTAATGGTTTTGTCCTTTCAATTCTCATTGTATAACAAAGGAAATGTTAAGTAATATAAAGTAATCTACATGGAAAATTAAGATAGCTCAATTAGGTAATGGTTTACTTTAAATAATGTTACTATAATTTGTATGAATTTCTAATGTTGTTAATGCTAAATTGAAACCAACATTTAACAGTGAAGATCCATATGTCGCGATGACTTGTCAAATGTTCTGTCACCCAAAACAAATGATATTCACTTTAATTGCCATATTTCAGATAGATACTGTAAGTTCTTTTGAGGTCAAGGAGTGAAGGAAGAGAGACAAGGAGGTATGACTATAAAAGTAAGGACTGTTAAAAAATACGTATTATAGTGTATACCATTCCCTGCGCTTATGGATGCTTATTTTTCTGAGGACATCAGTCAGTCTCAGGAATTATTTGCAATCACAGTTTTACATGTGCAATACCAAAGCATCAGGGTTTCCTAGTACTGAAGGTGATATCTAACACTAGGATGTCCCCTGTATGACTCTGCCCAGCATTTCCAGCCTGAAGGGACCAGAAAGATCCAGAACCTATAATCTCAAGATTCAGAACACATAACCTAAATCAGTCACTAAAAAAAAAAAAAAGAGGAAGAGAGAGAGTGAGAGAGAGAGAACAGAAAGATATATTTAAATCAAAATTAAAAGGAAAATAGTACCCACTCATGATACAAAATCTATTCAGAGCCTTAGTGGGTGTTTTGCTTACATTCTCCTTTTCAAAGGTTATAATTTTGCTAAAGTGTTTTAATATTTTTAAACTGGAAAAATAGTTCCTGCACTACCAAAAAAAGAAAAGTTTACATAAATGAGATCTTAGATGACAGTGAAGAGAGAATGAATTAAGATGAGCTGTGAGAGAGAAGAAAAAGTCAAATGCTATGAAGGAGGTGGATATAGCTTCTCAATTTTCCTCAGGGTTCTAGGGATGTTCACCTTGTAATAGAAATATAACTGCAACAACAATGGAAGGTTTAATACATGACATAGACAGACTACAAAATCTATTCAAACAAACCGCAGTCAACAGAGGAGAAAATTGATAAATAGGAACTATTAAGAATCAAACACTTTTGCTCAGCCAAACACTTTATCACAAGAGTTAAAAGGCCACCTACAGAATGGGAAAAAATATTTGGCAACTCTATGTCAGACTAATGCCTGATCTCCATAATCTATAAGATACTACAAAATATTAATAAGAAGAAGATAAATCATCCAATTAAGTGATGGGAAAAGGAGATGGACAGACATTAAAGAGGAGATCCAGGCAACAAAAAACACATGCAGACATGTTCACGATCTTTAGTTATTAAAGAAATTCAAATCAAAACTACAGTGAGATACCATCTCACCCCAACAAGGTTGGCCATGATCCAAAAAACACAAAACAACAAATTCTGGAGAGGCTGTGGAGAAAGTGGAACTCTCCTACACTGTTAGTGGGGTTGCATAATGGTCCAGCCTGTTTGGAAAACAGTCTAGCGCTTCCTTAAAAAATGGATATAGATATACCATTTGACCCAGTAATTCCACTACTTGGAATATATCCTACAGAATCAAGGCCATTCACACCAATGGACACATGCACCAGAATGTTTATCACAGCACAGTCCACAATAGCAAAAAGATGGAATCAACCCAGATGACCAACAACAGAGGAATGGATAGGTAAATTATGGTGTATGTACTCAATGGAGCACTATGCAATGATAAAGAACAATGGTGATTCCAGGAAACATCTCCTAATCTGGTTTCAACTGGAAGACATTATGGTGAGTGAAAGTAGTCAGAGACAAAAGGACAAATATTGTATGAGACCCCTATGATAAGAACTCAAAAACAGACTTATGCATAGAAGAAAAGACTCTTTGACAGCTGCAAGGGAGGGGAGAGAGGGTGAGTGAGAGTGGGAGGGCTTAGACTAGATAGTTAGTAGAAATTTGGTTGGGTGAAATCGGTGCTAGCACACATTAGAAACAAGACCAATATTAAGTGGACTTCAACATAACTTGAGTATTCCTTCTATCTTAACCCAATATTGCAAGAACAGAGTAGCTGGGTCAGGGGGCAGGGGACTATGCTCTGAGGTGAAATTGAGGCCAATTGGCACAACTAGCGTTTTGCTAAGAGGGCTCTCTGCACCCCACATTGGTGAGTGGCATCTGCCAAGCTGCCATCTGAGGGCACAGCAAATGGTCCCAACTCAGCAGGAATGGATGCTCACCGAGGACCAAAATGACAACCCAGAAGACAGAGAGACCCACATGAGTGGGTCTACATCGACTTGGGACCGGAAGAACTGGACGGTACCCGGCCACCACCAGTGATAGCTGCGACGGAGCTCACAAAGTTGAGTCACACAGACAACACAAGAATAAAAAGTGGTGCACTCTGATATCTCCACTAAAAGACAGCAATTGTTGGTCCAGAAGCTTCGGGGTTCCCCTGGGAGCATGGCCCCTGGCCCTGATGCTGCCCTTGCCTGTGGATTATAATGAAAGTCCGCTCTTCAACCAGCAAGGGATTGGACTTGGTGATGCAGTGTCTATATATTGGGTGCATGTTACGGTTCTATGTATCTATAGGATATCATCCTGCTGACCTCTGACTGGAGGAAGGGGAGTGGGTGGAGACGATGGGAAAGGAGACTACTGGGAGGATGAGACATGTATGGAGCAGACAGGAATAGTGTGCTGTCTCCAGGCAGGGAGAGCAGTGGAGGCTGCACATAGGTGAGCATGCAAATTTATATGGGAATGTATATTTTCACTCAGTCATAATAAAAAAAAAGAAATATAACTGCAGAAGATGTTCATTTTTCCTCTGAACTATTTTCAATGTCCAAGATGTTTTTTGTCCCCAGCTGTAACTTAATATCCTTTGTTTGCTTCCTAACCAATATACAACTGCAAATGTTAAGAAGTAAAAAATATCATTCTAACTGATTAAGTTAATTGAATCCAGTGGGATTCAATGGGATGGTGTGGCCTTTCATCGTTGACTCTAGTAGTTGGTGTCCAGATCCTCTCTGCTCTTAGTATTCTCAGCTTTCACCTTTTATGCGAGTTATGTTGAAGAATGAATCCCAACTTGACTTCAGTAAGATGGCAGTGGTGTCCGCAGCTATGCCCCTAAGGCTAGAACCTCCTGCAATGTGTCTCTCTAGTGACAGAGATGGAGATGGGGATAGAGGAAATAAAAATAATATTAAAAAGTGTGAACAGTGACGCTTTTAGTGAGGGGAGCATCTAAATCTTACCCCACCACCTCTCTCTAACTTTCTGGGCTGGAATCCAGGGAAGCAACCCTAGGTGCCCTTCACAAGATATTGTAATTTTCTACTTTATGATCTTTGAGGAATCAAAGCTTCTGTGATATTAGCTTAAATTCCTCCAGTGATTTTTGTTTTCTACAAAATAAATGTCAAACTATTGGAAATCCCTTCATAATTCGTCTTGTGTTACCCTCAATTCCATCACACTTAGCTCAGCTGGACTACGTTCATTTAATAACACGCCAAGACCTTTGTTCCTCTGTACCTTTATTGGGCATTACAGTGAAGATGTTTTGTTTCCTTAGGTTGGAAGTTCATTCTCCCATTATTATCTGGTGAACTCCTATTTAAAGTTTCAAACTCCAGTCCACCTTCACCTCACCTTTGAAGTCTTCTCCAGTCTTCTCCTGTGACAGCTAGCTAAGTTTCTTCCTCTATTATCCTACAGCATATAGCATGTGTCACTTTGTTCTGCATATTCCTTTTACCCACATTTTGTTCTCTACTCACTAGACAACATGTGTTTCAAGGTCTATGATGAAAGGGTCTGGTATATACTATGCAATAAGTATTTGATGTATAAAGAAATAAAGCAATACATTACTAACTAGTCTTATTAAAATAAATCCTCAGAACTGGGCCAATAAACAATATCATGATAAACTAAGAAAACACTAAAGTTGTCAAGGATTTCATTTTACTTGGGGCCATAGTCAGTGTCTGCAGGAGTAGCAGCCAAGAAATCATGTATTGCTTTGCACAAATCTGCTGCAAATACCTTCTTTCAAATGTTAAAAATCAAAGATGTCAGTCTGAGGACTAAACTTTCTTTACATTTTCAATCAACTAGTACACATAGGAAAACTGGGCAGTGACTAAGGAAGAAGGACTAAAAACTGGTGTCTTTGAATCATACTTTTGGCAAATAATATTTAATTACCACGGACTGCAGGAAGAAAGAATAAATCTGTCTTGGAAGAAGGACCACTAGAATACTCCTTAGAAGCAAGGATGCAGAGTTCTTCTCAGGTACTTTGAACATGTTATTGGGAGGGACCAGTCCCTGGAGAAGAATGGCATGTTTGATGAAGTAGAGGGTTAGCCAAAATAAGGAAGACCCTCAGGGACATGGACCGACAGTGAGTGCGACAACGGGCTCAAACGTGACAACGACAGCGAGGGTGGCGTGGAGCTGGGCAGTGATTCATTCTGCTATATATAGGGTCACTAGAGTCAAAACAGACTCACGGGGACAACGTTCATTAATTACTCAAAGTTTAAAAAAAGAAAAGTTATCATTAAGACTAATAAAAATACATTGAATACTTATTTTATTCACAACTCTAAGCTGATCGTGGGCCAATTGTATAGAAGATACACTTTCATAGCATTTGTTCCCTTTAAGAAGAAATTTCTTTACCTTTTCCCTAAGCAAGTAAACTTTGCATTCTCCAAGCTCATTAGAATTTTCTAAATTTATCCAGACTCCAATCTACCCTCCCAGAAAAAAAATCTCATTTTTCTAGACTCATGTCTTTTCTTAAAGTGAGAAAACCAGAACAATCACCTTAGACTTCACACATGGCAGATCAGGTGTTAGAAAACCTGTTTCCTGGGATTAAGCAGGAAAAAAAGTTAAGAATTTGGCTAACAGGAAAGAAGTGGTTTAACTGGCCCTGAACGAAAGTGCATCACCATCTTACATAATGAGAAGGCCTTAACCACCCCTCACATGCCTGCTCCCAGAATCAACAGGGCCAAATGAGGAAGACAAATCTACCTCCATACACAACAGCATATTTTCTTCGTATGTTAGTTTTATGTCTGTGTAAATATACCAGAGTTGCATATTGAACATAGTTTATATAATTATATATATTATAGTTGCATTTGAACACAAATTTTTCAATTGTATGTATGCTGTATGAACTGATGTCCCTGGACTTTGCAACTCCCTATCAAAGAATAGAAAGGCATTTTCTTCCCTTTAAATTAACAGTTTAGAGAGTTATTTTATTTGGGGCCAAAAGCTCGATTCATTCTAAAAAGGAAAAGCTGAATATACCCTGAGGTCTCTATATATTTCTGCTCAGTGCCAAGTTAGACACAGCTCTTCTGTGAACACCCCTTCAACTTTAGTAGCTCAATGAAGATCAAAGGAGAGGAAACTTAGAAAATCTTTGTGCGACATTGTACTTTTGCTTCAGTGAAGTGTAGGAATAGACAGTATGAGGATAACAAAAGGTCTTGTTTTTCATTTTTTGTTTGTCATTCCCTAACGATAAAGTGATGACTTTGTTTCATCTGTTAAGAATATGGACAATACAGCCAGATGAGTCTTGAATTACAGATTCAAGTTTAACCATTTCAAGCTGTGAAACTTTGAGTTCCTACTTCTGTGTTCATAGTAATAGCCAACAGTAGTACCATCTGGTTTGTGCTTCTGAACTGGAAGGGGAAAATCAGTGAGCTTGTGACTCCCATTCTAACAGTGAGAATAAGATGTCTGGGGAACATCATAGTTTTTGAAGACCACTGGAGAGCTCAGGGCCAAAGAAACCTAAATAACTCTATTTCGTATAGTCACAAGCATCTCCTAAAGGACAGCAGAGAGGCTTTCATCCCAGTCGGGTCACAAAAGGAAACCCCTACGAACAGCCAACTACCTCGCCAAATGTAATAGCTTCATGTCGGTTTTCTGGACAGGTTAGAACCTCGAAGACCCCCAGAAACAGAGCAAATCTGTACTCACCGGCTAGCCCTTTCCTTGAGATCCTCACCAAGTGTGCTGAGAAAGTGTGCTAAAGACAGTGGTCATTATATGAGAACTGAAAGAGATTCTCTCTTTGGGTGAATGTGACCATCTCCAGGTACAGAGTCTAACTCTGCTGGCAAAAGCTTAGAGAAGTATAACAAAGGAATAAAATACAACATACTCCCTCATGAACAAGAAGAAAACAAATTAGCATGTTAAATCCAGCAATAGGTAAAAGTTGTTTCAACATGTGAACATAGTGTACATCGTGATTTTAACACAACAGAGATAAATTGTATCATTATCTCAAGATAAGCATTTAATAATTAATAATACTTAGCACCCATCAATGATTTTTTTGAAAGAAAAGTTTAGAAAACTAAGAACAAAAATAACACCCATCAAAAGACTACATCAAGAAGTAAAAAGAGAACCTACAACATGAGAAAACAAATTTGGGGAATGACATTCATGGTAAGAATTTAATCTCCAATGTGTAATAAAGCATTTATCAAAACCTATAGGTAACATTATACTTAATGATGAAACATTAAAATGTATTTCCACTATGGTTAGGAACAAAGGAAGGAAGTTTGCTCTTATGACTTGCTTGAAATACTGCACTGAAAGTTCTAGCAGTGTAATAAGACAAGAAAAAAACGACAAACAGATTAGAAGGGAAATAATAAAGCTTTTTCTTTATAAATGACATTATTATGCACGTAGAATAATGTGCATCATAACGCACATAGAAACCTCTTGGGATTGAAACTAAAGAAAAAAAAGTCCAAGAACTAATAAGTGAATTTAGCAAGACCACATGATACAAACCTAACACAAAACATCTATTGTGTATCTATGCACTACTAATAAAGAGTTAATTATATCTAAAAATATATGAAATTTACAATCACATAAAATGTCTACACTGAACTGTAATGAGATACCATCTCGCCCCTGCAAAAATAACGTTGATCACAAAAACAGAAGACAGCCTACACATGCCGACAAGTTTATGGAGAGATTGGAACTCTAGCGCATTGCTGGTGGGGTTGCAAAATGATGCAACCACTATGGAAAATGGTATAGTGTTTCCTCCTAAAGCTAGAAGTAGAAATACCTTAAGATTCAGCTGTCCATTCCTATACCCTGGAGCTCTAATAATTCTAATAGCAGTGACACGGAGAGAAAAGTGCGCATCTATGTTTATTGCAGCACTATTCACAATGGCAAAAAGATGGAAACAACCTAAGTGCCCATTAATAGAATGAATGGATACATAAATTGTGGTACATGCATACAACAGAATAGTGTGCAGCTACAAAGAATAATGGTGACTTCTCAAAACACAACATGGATGAAACTGAGTGAAATAAGTCAATCACAAAAGGATAAATATTTTGTAGTCTCACTTGTATGAAAAAGACAGCCAAGCCAAAAAAGACAAGAATAAGTATATACATATAGAAAAAATGGTCTTTTGCACATTACCAAAGATGGGAGGAGAAAAGGGAGGGAGAATCACTTTTAGATAGTGGACACTTGCTATTTTGGGTAATGAGAAAAGCAACACTGAAAATGAGTGAAGTCTGCACAATTTGACCAAGGTAAATTATGACACTAGGAAGTACACACACAAAAAAGATGATTTTAGTGAACATTCTAACATATACAATTTTGCAAAACAGTGATAACAACTAAAAAATATGTACGTGGTTACAGAAGTAGACACACACACACATTTGTGTGTAGGAATGGACATGTATGTATATGAACGTTCATGTATAGCTGTATCTATAGGCATGTGTATATACACATTTGTGTGTGTCACACACATTTTTTTAAATATATATAATAAACCACATAGGGACACAGCTACAGATACTGCCTAAATATAAACAAATGCCTCAGAGGGTTGATTATCTGGACTTAAAGATTAGAACCATAGTCTCGTGGGACATCTCAGTTGATTAACATTCAGAAAAATAATGTTCTACATTCTAATTTGATGACTAGAGTCTAGGGTCTTAGAAGTTTTTGAGTGGGCTCCTAAATACCAATACTGGTCTGTATTCATCTGGAGCAAAAGCAAAAGAACAAAATCAAAGACTCAAAGCAGAAACTCACCTGTAGGGCTGATAGCCTACTCTACCCTACTCTACCCTACAGAGAAGAACTGCTCCGTAGAGTTTCCAAGGAGCACCTGGTGGTTTTGAACTGCCAGCCTTTTGGTTAGCAGACATAGCACTTAACTACTACACCTCCAGGGTTTCCTAAATAATGTATATAGATGTTATGAAATGGTAACCTAATTAGCTGTTTAAACTTTTACTAAAAACACAACAAGAAATGAGAAACAAACAAAGTACATTGAGATTGTCACATCTCTGGAACATTTTGGACGCTCTAGGAGCACTGGTTGCTCAGTGGTTAAAGCAATTGACTGCTAACTGAAAGGCTGACAGTTCTAAACCACCAGCAGCTCTCAGGAGAGAGATGGGGCTGTGCGCTTCCTTACAGATTTACAGCCTTGGAAACCCAGTGGAGCGAAGTAAGTCAAAATCTACTGGATGGCAGTAGAGTTCAGATATTATTTTGCAAATTCCTTATTAAATAATCTTGCAAATTTGCAATTTGTATATTAAACCTCAATTTCTTTAAAAAGGAGAAAACTAAATAGAACGTCTTCATAAACTTGGAGTTGACAAAGAATTTTTTAAAACAAGACTTCATAGATTGATCAAATTCCATTCTATTCTTAGTTTTCTGAGAAAGTATGTTATCACTGATGGATACTAAATATTAGCCAGCCAAATATTACTAATTATTAAATATCAACCATAAAAGAAAGATTGGACTTAATCAAAGTTTCAAAATACCCAAGACAAAAAACTCAAGAGAAGTGAAAACTTGTATCCACAAAAAAGCTTTGTACACAAATATTCAAGGCAATGATATTAATAAGAGCCCTAAGTGGAAACAACCCAAATGTTCATAAACAGAAGACTGGATACATAAATGGCAGTGTACTCATACAATGAAATTTAGCTCATCCATTAGAAGGAACAAACCTCAACAATGAAGAATATCAACATTATGTGAATGAAAGAAACCTGACACAAGTTTTATGAAGTCAAAGAACATCCAAGGAAACATAAATCAGAAGTAGTTCCTGTGAGGTCATGAAGGGCGAAAATGGACTAGAAAGAGGCAAAAGATAACTTTTAGACAAGTAAGAAATATTTTATGTGTTCCTTTGGTTGGTGGCTACATATGGATATAAGCACTTGTCAAAACACACCAAATCCAATACTATAGATTAACGTATATAAATTATAACTCGGTTTTTAAAAAATAATATATGTTACATATACAAAATAGAACATACTTTGCTTAATTTCATGTGAAATTGCTATGAAGTCCTTAGCATGGCTATACTTATACACGAGTTGCAGTTTATTTTGCAAATACATTGTCAGTTGTTGTTGTTAGGTGCCGTCAAATTGGTTCTGACTCATAATGACCCTATGAACAACAGAATGAAACCCTGCCTGGTCTTGTGCCATGCTCACAATTGTTTTTATGCTTAACCCATTGTTGCAGCTGATATGTCAATCCATCTTTTGGAGGGTCTTCGTCTTTTTTGCTGACCCTCCACTCTACCAAGCATGATGTCCTTCTGCAGAGACTCATCTTTCCTGACAACCTGTCCAAAGTATGTAAGACACATTGTCAGAGCTTAACCAAATGGGTACCAAAAATAATAACCAAAATATTTTATGATGATGAGACTTTAAAAAAGTTACCTTATTCCAAGAAGTGAGTTGGTATGCATACTGAGAGAGAAAGAAAAAAAAAAAAGAAGCCTAAAATGAGAGTCAGAGGTCCTGGCTCTGACCACTCTTGAACAATCATTATGTACATCTGCACCAGTCATTGGTTTCTTGTAAAACAGAGACCATTACCTCTGCCTTGCACAACTTCTCCTGGAATAGAAATGAGAGTTAAAGTGCAAATGCTATGAAAATCTCAAAGTCTTGAGGGAAAAAAATGGCATCATTAAGATTAACAATCACCAAATGTGGTGTCAGTGAAGTGATTGTGATTTTGTTTATTTTCATACAACACCATTTGTAAGAGTCCTGAAAAAAGGATGAGCGAAAGCTCTGCCTTTCAAAGATGCAACTGAGCTTGCAATCCAACCTGACAGGCTTTAGCTGGGAATGGAAATTTTCAATTTGCTCCTGGAATCAGCGCAGGACAAGCTTTCGAGAGAAACTGAAGTTCCCAGTCTGCTTCTTGGACATCTAGGAAACTCAGTCCAGACCAGGCAGAGACACTGGCAGAGTAAACAGGCCTGCCAGGATTGTTCAGGACTGTTCTCAGCCTCTCCACTAAGGACAGTTGAGGAAATTACATCTTTCTATGAAATTTTCTCTTTCTATTTTCATCATATTTCTTATCCTCAAAATGTACTAGAATGTTCTCATACATGTATTTGCATTTTTGGACATTTGTGGCTTGCACAAACATATAAGTACACCCACTCCTCATTTATCACCATGGTTAGGTTCCAAAGACCCAATCATTATTTGAAAATCAGCAACATGCAAAAATGGAGGATAAATACATCAGGTCACTAAGTGGAGGACAACATCATTACATAACTGTCAAACTCACATCATCACATAACTTCCAAACCACTGAGAATCATGGCTCAGCCAGTTGACACATAACCTTAATTATTACAGCCAGCATTACTCTCGTCTTGCACCTTGGCGTTTGCTATTGCCAAACATGCACTTTTGATGGCAAAATAGTTGGATAGTAGATGTTTCGCTATTATGTAACTGTGAAACATCAGAGAACAAATTAACTGACAAGTGAGGAATAGCGTTCAAAGTAAATTCCCTTGTTTTATTGTCTTTAATTAGCCAAGAAAATGTATATGTGCACTGCATATTTTTAACCTCAAAACAGTTTGTCGAAATCATCCTGAAGCTTTTATAGAGCTGTCACTGGATTTGATATTATTTTGAAAAATATAAAACCAATGGCTTCCTAGAAAAAATATACTGAAAAAAAGTACTGGAGAGATCATAACACCCTTTTCTCTAACATAGTTTTCTCCACTTATTTAACTTCTTTATAAAAAGAAGTCCTCTTAGAAGTTAAGAGAGGGAAGGTACTACATTGCCACCTTGTTCACCAACAAGGAGTATAATACAAATGTGAAATGCTAGGACAGGTCCTTTAAAAAAAAAGGACTTTATCTAGTTTGAACATGGAACCATTTTTTTAAAAAATCCTCCTGAATATCACATTTTGGAAAATGTTAAATTACCGTATCGCATGGACCTGTATTTATGATACACGGGGCAGCTTGGTGAATAATGATGCTGGAACACCGATTTCGAGAAGAACCTTGGAAGTCAGGCTCAGAATCCCATCACAAATTCCACTATTCATTTTGCAGACACAACTAATTCATCATTTCATTCTAACTTCCCTGGAGTTTACTTCCCAAGGCACTTAAAAAAAAAGGAACAAGAGTAGATACAGGGGAGGAAGCAGTGATAGCTATAATTTGGGACTAAAGCGGTGTTTCGGCTTTGGTGAGTTATGTAATCGACAATGAAGTAAAGGTTATGTTTCGAGACAAAAGGTAGCTTTCTGCATGTGAAAACTCACCAACCTGGGTGGCAGGAAATAGCAGTTTTCCCTGAGCTTTGCATGACCTTGAACAAGAAGTTTTACCTCCTTTTTTTATCCTAGTTTCCCATGTGCAAAATATAACTGATACTATCTGCCCTAGCAGTTTAGGTCTGGGTTGAGGAAAATATCCAAGGGAAAAAAATATATTTAAATGTACTTTGAAAATGCAAAATACTGTCCAATGTGAAGAATGATTAAGGTATAAATTTCAAAGGCTGAGTGTCTGGGCACCTTGTGGAGAGGGTCAGAACCTCGAGATGGCTGGTCACTTTCTCAGTCAGCAGTAATTGCTGCTTAGTTTCGGCAGTCGGCTTCCTCTTAACCCTTTGGAAGGATGACGGCAATAGCTGGTGTAGAAGCTGCCAACGCGGCCAGCAACGGAGAAGAGCATTGCTTTACTTGAAAGCTTCAAGCAATCAGACAAGTAGCTCTGACCTCACAAGACTGGTAGATTAGACAAAGGGAAACAAGCGAGTCACAAGTTTAGGGGATATGAAATTCCTAGGGATTCAAAGGCTTTCACTGTTGATCTTTATAAATTCTTCTATACAATCTCAGATGCATTCTGATATTTCTAATGAGCTTGTGGGATATTACCACATGTGTGTAACTTGAATACCAACTTTGGGCTTCTCAAATCTTTCAGCATAAAGGGGATATCTTTTCAGTAATATTTTAATTAAAATGGCTCTTGCAAACATATTAAATATTCTGAAAAAATAGGGAGCTTAAATTTTTCCTTGTGCTCTCTCCCTAGGCACCCCTTCTTTGTCTGAATTCTTTCTGTGTCTTAATTCAAAAAGGTCTTAGGTCTTTCATACCTTCAAGTGAAATCTTCAAGCCATGTGAGCCTCAATGGAAGTTTACACGCAATGGAAGAATTCAGTTGATTTACTTCAATACAGGTAAATGTAAACATCATGTTTAGATATTCTAGCTTCAAAACTTTCCCAGAAAATATATATTCACCCCTTCATTTAGACAATGTTCATTAGCCCTTTCTCCTTTCTGAGCCACTGTGAATGACATTTTGTTCTCCTCTTGGATACCTCCTTTTGCCAGGCTCCCCTAGAAATGAAATAATTTATACTTTATTATTACTTAGAATTATGATCTGCTGTAATTTAAAATGGAGCCCTGGTGGCACAGTGATTATGATCTAGGCTGCCAACCAAAAGATCAACAGTTTAAATCCACCAGATGCTCCTTGGAAACCCTACGGGGCGGTTCTCCTTGGCCCTATAGGGTTTCTATAGGATTGCTATGAGTTGGAACTGACTCCATAGCAGTCGTTTTATAATTTCACATAAATAAAGGTTAAAATCACAAAAAGGTAGAATTTAAATATAAGCTTAAGTTTCTTTTCTAAGAAGAGATAGGGGCCCCGGTTTCCTCGTGGTTAAGCCTTTGGATGTTTACCAAACAGTCAGTAGTTCAAATCCACTAGTCACTCCTTAGAAGCCCAGTGTGGCAGTTCTGTTCTATAGAGTTGCTGTGGATTGGAATCAACTCACTAGCAATGCCTTTGGTTTTGTTTTTTGTTCACTATAAAGAGGGCAATACTAGGATGCGAAATATACTTTAGCCTTTGCCTTTGAGGCTTCTCAGGTAAGCTAAGCTAATGAGGCTGTTAAAGGATCACATCTCAGGAAAACGTATCTGTTCTTAACAGCAAAAAATCTTCACTTTCTTGGGAATAAATTTGTCTTCTGGTTGTCATGTAAGAATGAAAAAATGGCTAAATTTATTTGTGTAGTAAAACATAAAAAAGTCCTAATTTTTAAAAACTGGATGGTTGGTACATGTGTATTCATTATAAATGTATGCATATGTGTGTGTGTGTGTGTGTGTGTGTGTGTGTGTGTGTGTGTGTAACATTTTTGTCTTAAAATAAATACTGTTTAAAAAGCCAAGCCCTTTCTTTCCCCACTTCCCAAATCAGGAAAACCTGAAAGCTAAAATAAAGTGATTTCAATAAATTCTTCCTGGTTCTACTTTACTATGGTAAATGTTAAGAGTACAGGGAGAAAACTAGCTGCAGAAAGTATTTGCTCAAATGTGTCCCTTGTCTGTTTCTGCAGAAGGTGGGAGTAGCTCAGGGAAAACTTCACGTTTCGGGCCCTCTGACCTGCCTTAGGGAGTGAAGAAGGACACGAGTTCTCACCTCAGCTCTTAAGCTAATAGATTTTCCCTTGAGGAAGGCATTTCTCTGAACTGTATTTGTGAAGCAGGGGTTATAGTTTCAAACTAAGAATGATGACCAAATCCAAATTCTTATTTCATATATAAATTGAAAACCTGATTGATTTTATCAGCAGTACTGATATTCTGGTTGTAAAGACTAGAACAGAATCCACATTCCAGGGATCTCATGATCTATCCACTGAATAACTGGATAAGAAACAGGATTACCTGTCTTGTCCTCCTCGCATGGTTTTATGGGGTAAAATGTGAGCATATATGGCAAAGTACTAAGTGGTGACCATGTCTGTGCTTGGTGAGAAACTGCAGAACTAAAATCTTCTCTTTTCACTTCCTGCCAAGTATTAGGTTGCAAGTAGACTTCTTTTTCTGATGTTTTTTCCCCTTCTATTTAGGTATCAGGTCGGAATTAACACCTGTTTGTTTTACAGCTGAAGCCGGTTAGTCACAGTTCTCTGGTCAACAGTGCCATCTGGTGGTTACTCTAAAAAAATTCTGCCTTCAGGAAGAGTCACACAGCAAAATTGAAGTTAAACAACATAGAGAATCTGGGTTCTTACCGTGATATATATCAGGGGGGAAAAAAAAGAAGAAGATATCAGATAAGTTTCACAGTGATCAAGAGAGCTTTCAAGTAGCTGAAACCATCCAAAGAAATGATTTTTACAGACTGGAAGTCAATCTTCCTGCTTGCACACTACTTTCCAACACAGTATGTTTAGTTTATGAAATGAATAAATGGACAGTAAATGTTCTCCTTTTCTTTTCCTTTTCTCTATTGAAGCAGAGAGTCAGAGAAAGAGGGAGGTCAGAAAAACAAAAACCGGACAACAATTGCAAAAATAAATCCTTGCTAATATTTATTTTTGACTACAAAGAGGACAGTGAATGGTATGAAAGAATTATCTGGATTAAAAAAGGAAAAGAGATTCTCAGGGTAGGGAGAGGTTTCTGGAGACAGAAAAGAGTGGGTGAAGACAGCTGATGAGTTCTCTAGATCCCTGTAGAGAGGGACTGTCTCAGCAGAAGGAGCTCCAGCAAGTCCTGGGGAACTACTTTTGCATAGCAGTTAGGAAAGGACCAGATTATTCACGTCCTCACAAGCGTACATAAAACCACATGAGTGAGAGAACCAGGAAAGAAAAATCAATAAATACTCCACGACAATGACGCTGCACATCTCAGTGCCTGTCAATATTGACCAACGAATGACATCAGGGACATTAGGAGGCTTCTCTCCCTACCTCCATAACACAGGGACATGGATAAACCCCCAGAGATTAGACACAACCCAGGCTATCTCAGGAGTGGTACAAATGATGAACACGCTAGACTGCTAACCAGAAGGTTGCAAGTTTGAGTCCACCCAGGGGCACCTCAGAAGAGAGGTGTAGTGATCTGCTTCCTAAAAATCAGCATTTGAAACCCCTGTGGAGTGGTCTCGGGGAACATCCAGCCCATCCGGCATAACATAAGTCAGAAAGAAAATGTTTGCTGAGTAGCATCTGGAGTCTTAAAAGCCTGTGAGTTGCCATCTAGGATGTTTCACTGGTCTCACCCTTCGGGAGAAAGGAGCAATGAAGAAAACTAAAGATGCCAGGGAAATATTAATCCAAAGGCCCAACAGCGCACACCTACGCTGGCCTCTGCCGGGCTCAGTCCCGTGCAACCAGCTACCACCACTGACTTCCCTGATTTGACACACGGAGTCTTTGTCTTTCTCCACAGAAGAATATATGAGGAAGATGGATATTCACAACTTCAGCAAGTTTATCTTACTTGTGACAACTAAAAGGAGTCAGCAGGGGACTGAGCTTTTCCAAAAGACTGACACAATCTAGGGTAGTAAAATAAAAACAAAACAAATCCATTGCTGTGGAGTCAATTCTGACTCACAACGACCCTATAGGACAAAGTAAAACTGTCCCCATAGAGTTTCCGAGCAGTGACTGGTGGATTCAAACTGCTAACCATTTGGTTAGCAGCACTTAACCACCACGCCAGCAGGGTTTCTAGGGTAGTGAAGTAGGAGGTCATGTGCATAGGGCAATGGTAATCAGGTTATATATATTCGTGAAGTACACGTGCTTATCTCCCATAAAATGGAGTCACTTTAGCATTGCTGCATATGCTGAGTATTGACCTTATATCGAGGATCTTGGTTCCAGTCCCCAAATGGATCCTAGCTCACTTCTGCTCCCAGTGGAAGATAAGGGAACAATCACCCGTTGTTCAAAGTGCACATACTCGGTGCCTGGTTTATTGAAAGAACAACAACTTAAAAGGAACAAGGAAGGAAAAAAATGAAGAACACGCTACTAATAAAATCACCAGTGTGCGCCAAGAAATAAGAATGTGGGTATGAGGTCCAGGTCTTTTTGACAGCTGGTCTCTTGTTAACCCTCTCTAACTCAGGATCACATCCAAGGGCCCCAGATACTACGATAAAAATGTTGAACCAAATTATAACTTGCCAGCCTGACAGAGACTGAAGAAATCCCGAGCATATGGGCCCCAGACACCCTTTCAGCTCAGTGATGAATCATTTCTGAGGTTCACCCTTCAGCCAAAGACTGGGCAGGCTTGTAAACTACAATGAGACTAAAGGAGCACACCAGCCCAGGGACAAGTACTAAAAGCCAGGAGGAGACAGGAAAGCTGGTACTAGGGAAGTTGGGGTTGAAGAGAGAGTGTTGACTTGGTGTGGGGTTGTTAACCAGTGTCATTAAACAATATGTGCACGTACTGTTTAATGAGAAATTAGGTTATTCTGTAAACTTTCATCTAAAGTAAATTTAAAAAATAAAAAACAAAAAAAAAAGCCTGTAGAGCACAATTCCACTTTGATACGGTCACACTTAGTGGGAATTGGAATTGACTGGATGACAATAGGTTTGTGTTAAAGATGACAGATTAATTGATAGTAAGATTTTTTACTTCTGGTGGAATGGAACTGGGAGAGAAGAACAAAGTCAGCATGCAAAAATAAGTTATATTTTTGGTACATTTAAATTTATACACCGAGGTGCAGATTTGCTGATTGATAAGGAAGGGGAATCACAGGATGAATGTGCTTTTTGCTGAGATGAGGAAATCCAGAGCAGAACAGCCAAGTGCTGGTTATTTTTGATCCTCTGTTATGGCACTGACTTGTCAGATTCATCAGCTACATTGTTTTCAGAAACTGTATTTAAATGTCATTTCTCATTAAAGGAAATATACAGTACAAATCTGATGCCTAAATTTCTCATACTGAAGCAAACATTGTTTTTTTCCTACATGTCAGTGTGACTAAAATACCACTTAATTCATCTCAAAATGTGCACCTTTAGAGTGCATTGTTACCAGATATACCAGATTTATTCAGGTGAATAAGCTAGTTACGGTAAGTAGAATACTACTCCTGGGAAAATCCTCATTTGAGAAGATGCCTTGTAGTGTTCACCTTGGTGGTTTAGTGGTTAAGCGCTACAGCTGCTAACCAAAAGGCCAGCAGTTCAAATCCACTGGGTGCTCCTTGGGAACTCTGTGGAGCAGATCTACTTTGTCCTGTAGGACCACTGTGAGCCAGAATCGACTCGACGACAGTGAGTTTGGTTATTGACACACGCAGATGCAAATCTGTGCTCTGTTTTTAGATTATATTTTATAAAATTGATAGTCATCTTTTGGTGTGATTCATTTGTCACTGATTTTTTTTCCTAATTAATTTTTGACACAACTCAGGAAATTATTTCCCCAAGTTAAACACCATTAATTTATTCAAACATGTTCTTCCACCAGCAATTCAAAAACATTCACCATAAATGAATGTATTATTATATATGAGTCTTGTATTTATCAGGCAAAGGCTTATACTAGCTTTTAAAACACGAAGTACCTATACTAGCTCGTGAGTGATATCTACTGTCATTTTAATATAATGCAGCCGTTTACTGCATCTTTCTGGGAAGAAATCAAGTGAGTAGATTTGACCTGTGGGATGTTTAAGTAGTGAGTTACCTAAAGAAACAGGTCAATGGCAGTATTCAAGGTAGTATGACAAAAGTCACAGACTGGATCACCTAACAAAAGTTGTCAAGAGTCTCAGGGATCACTCTCCCAGCATCAGGTAACACATCTTACCCCTTCAAAAATATTGAGGATCCTTCAAAAATATTAAGGATCCTATCAAAATATTTCACTAGATAAAATTTTAGACATCTTTTACCTACTGATAAAAATGGTAAGATATATCATCCTAGGAGTTAAATAATTAATTTAATTAAATAACAATTAAATTATTTTAAGCTATTTTCATGTACCTTATGCTCATCCATCCTGGTACCCAGAATTTTTTGAATTGCATTCCTCAAACTGAAAAGGATAATGAGCCCAGCTAAAAGAAATTCAAAACATTTGCCTCAATCTATCCATATATAAATATTGAATTTAGATTTGGTATCTATATAAGTGCCTAACAATAATTCTATAGTAATTAAATAAGCAGTTTGGAAGATTCTGGGTCCCTTGAAATTTGTATTAGATTTACTCATAGCTTTATTAGTGTAAATTTTAGTGATCTTTTTCGTATTTGATTTCTCTGTGGTCCAGAGCATATCAAATCTATCACTGGGTCCCCAGAGAAGCCAGCTGACCCCCATTCCAATCTGTTACCAATTGAAGGGATCTTCTCATAAGATACCTCTTCACTCCGAGAAGTTAAATTCTAGTGTAAAGAAGTAATAAAAGATTGGATTGACAAGAAACAACATTTTGAAAATCCAATGTCTATCGTCAAGTCTCCTTCCCATTATTCTAAGTCATACTTCTTTGTTTCAGAACAAGCCAGGAGGGCTAACAGACATGGAAAGTCCTCTCCTTTATCCTCATTTCGATGTAAGGGAAGATTCAGGAGGGAGAGAGTGCAGGGTAGAGCTATGGCCAGGTTCTTACTTCCAGCCTCTCCGTAGGGCTGACCTCGCTGTGAGAAGGACAGGACTGAGTTGGGAAGATGATGAGGTACCGAGGGAGGGCAAAAGAGAGGACAGCATCATCACAACTGACAACTCAGTTCAGGTCACGTTCAGATGCTTTTCAGGAAGTGGCTTCTCATTCTGGGGGCAAACATAGTACAAATAAATCAAATTTGAAAAGCTGAATTTCAAGCACATCAGGATGCTTGCTCAAACTGAATGTGCTCTAATTTTCTAAAGTGCTTATAAACTTGATGGAAGACCTTTGTCTCCTGTGCATTTTCTGGCATCATTTTACCAATAGAAATAAGTATTTAATATTTTTTAGGCACGTACACAACTGCGACTTTGGGACATAACTGAAGTCAGAATCAAACAATTATTTATTAACTTCTTGTTATATGACGGACACTACTCAAAGAATTGAAAAAACCACAGTGATGTAAGTGGAGATTTCTCTTTCAGAAAATTTGTGAGAAAATGGTCAAAGAATTCCAAAACAACAAAATTGTATAACTCCACAAAACAACTGTGAAACTGAGGGCAATAGTTGTGTTTGAATATACAATGATGTATAAAGTAACAAATAATTCCTAATAGTATGGGAGACATTTTCAAGAAATAGCTAAGTCATATATAATTCTTTTCCTGTCGAAAGGTAGGAAAGAATTAAAATTTCTCAGTAGAGTTATGTATCTGCAGCATATATTTTACGAGAGCACTCTGGAAGAGAATGAGCCTTGTTTAATATTTTCTGTTACCAGCCATGATGTATGTGTAACAGGTTACCTACATAGGTATTGTTGTTAATTTATGTCAAATCTCCTCTCAGCTCTTGTACAACAGAACAAAATATTGCACACTCCTGGCATCCATGATGGAATGAAAATTTTGCTTTGTTTTCATTGGCTGATTTTCAGAAGTAGGTCACCAGGCCTTTCATCCTAGTCTGTATTAGTTTGGAAATTCCCCCTGAAACCTGTTCAGCGTCACAGCAACACACAACCTTCTATTGATATTCAGGGGGTGGCTACAAGTTCATTGCCCTGGAATAGACCCTGGTCTCCTGCATGGAAGGCAAGAATTCTGCCAATGACCCACCAATGCCTCATAATCGTGTATGACATGCCAGATTTCATTTTATCTATCTATTTCATCTGTCTCTCTGTCTGTCTATATGTCTATCTACTGGAATCCTGATAGCACAGTAGTTAAGAACTATAGCCAACAGTTTGACAATCTCAATACCTCAGTGTCGTGGATTGAACTGTGTCCCCCTAAAATTGTGTGCAGTAATTTGGCTGGGCCATGAGTCCCAATATTTTATGATTGGCCTCCATTTTTTGATTTTTCTATGCTTCATATTAAAGAGGATTAGAGTGGGATTGTAAATTCCTTCCTAAGGTCACCTCCCTGCTCCACTGCAAAGGGAGAAAGTTTCCCTGAAGTGTGGCTTGAACCACATTTTAGCCTTTTCTTCTACAAGAAATAAAAGGAAAGAAAAGTAAGCAGAGAGGTTGGGAACCTCATACTGTCAAGAAAGCAGCACCAAGAGTCGAGCACATCCTTCAGATCTGAGAGTCCGGGGCCAAGACGTTTCTTGAACAAAGACAGATGCAGCACAAGCACTTTCCTCCAGAGCTGACAAAGAGGAATAACCTTCCCCTGGAGCTGACACCCTGAGTCTGGAGCAGCTTACCATACTGCATAACAGTAAAATTTTCTCTCTCTCTCTCTCTTTTTGTTGTTTATTTGTGGTTAAGTGAATGTATGCAATCCAATTCAACTTTGCATGTCCACAAACTTTTCTCTTTTTAAAGCCATCCACTCATGATATTTCAGTTAGAGCAGTATCAGCGACTAAGACAATCAGCCATTCCTTGAAAACTTTGTGGCGCAGTTCTCCTCTGTCTTTTAGGGTAACTGTAAGACAAAATCCACTCTGCGGCAATGAGTATTTTTTGTTTGAGGATTTATGTATCTATTTTTCCACCCATTTGTTTTTTAAGCCTTGTAGTACCAGGCCTTTGGTGTCCATGGTTGGATTTTTCATTTCGCTTCGGGGACAGGATCCCTTAGCTGTGGTAGAAATGGTGGAAACAGTATTAGTAGTGTCTAAACCTATCTAACTTCAGACAAAATAATGCAAATCACCACAGCACAAAGCTAAGTCTCAAGAGGTGGAGATCAGGCATATCTCCACTCTTTAATCCTTTTACCAAGTCTGACACTAGCCATTCATCCCACGACACTCTCTACTTGCCTTCTGGGTTCCATAAGCTGTTGGAATAGCTCCACGGAACTCACAGGCCAGAGTAGTCGTTAAATGATTTATTAAGAAAGTAAGAGGGTACAATCTGGGATTAGGATTAGGAAGTTACAACTCAGGATCAGGAGGAAGAAACGTAGGCAAAGTCTCCGTTCTTGAGTTCGGGAGAGATCTCTCGGCTCCTCCTCTCTGTGCGGCCTCCTTCTCAGCCTCCAGAGGACCAGCAGTTAGACAGAAGCTGCCCGATGCTTTAGATCTACAGATTTCATCCCTGCTGCTTGTCTCGTTCAGGTTGGATTTAGCAGGCTGGTTCCTCTAATTAAAAGATTATTATGTAAGCTGTTTTTTTCCAACTTCTTATAGACATACAGATTAGAGTCCAGGTGCCTGATGTGTATATCTTTAGTTTAATAGAGTTTCTTGTGATTATTTCATAATGCATACAATTATCTGCAGTCTATGTGCTTAAAACATAGGTAATTCTTACGAAAATGATACACAAACTCTGATGTAGAAATTGTCTTTTGAGATCACATAGAGAATAGCCTGAATTACTACCCAATGGCACTGGCTTTTTTTAACTGGGTTTATCAGTTAATATCACACTTCCTAAAAACCTTCCCCTTCTTTTGACTTGGAGTATGTTTCACTGGCTCAGCTGCTCCAGGCACTGACCTTAATAGGGTAACAGTCACTAGCAGCCAGAATTGACTCTACAGCAATGAGTTTAGTTTGGGTGAATGTTTAGCTAAGGGGGCCTGCCTTCTAAATGTATGTATGAGGCAACTGAAAACATCATGGCATGAGTCAGGTGCACATTAGACCTCAGAGTGACAGCTTTGCTTTTCAGCACTTTGAAGACACCTCTTCACAGCAGATTTTACTGCACAAAGGATGTCCTATTTTTGACCGCTCACCGTAGCCACATTTGTGAAGCTACAGCAGCCCTATTTATCACGTTTTTTGATTAATCTTGTAAATAGCCATGAAAAGCTACACAATTTCACAATGCATAGAAATTACTAAATTTTAGTTATCAAAACCTGTGCTCCATTCACCAAGCATTCTGTGTGTTAGGCAAAATTTATGATGCACACAACTGTCCCACTAAGAGAACACTTCAATGTTTATCCAGAAATTGGAGGCAACTGGATCTGTTCCAATCAGACAATGCCTGTGCCTCAAACAGCACATTCCAATGAAAACATTGCCACCATTTGTCAGAGTGTACAAAAGAATCCATCTCAATCAATTTCTCCCTGAGCACAAGAACCAGGCCTTTTGTTGACTGCAATTTGGCAGATTTTGCACTTGCTCTTGAAGCTTTACCCTTACAAAGTTGTTTTAACTGAAGAACTGAAGTCAAACAACTGTAGATTGCATTGTACATTTGCTCTGGAGCAATTGGAAGTTGACCCTGTTTGGGGCAAAAAATTCATCTTCAGAGACAAGGCTCATTTGGGGATGAATGTTTTTGTTAACAAACAAAACTGTCACATTTAGAGTAATGAGAATCCAGCAGAGATTCAGGAACACCCACTTCATCACAAAAAAAGTTACCATTTGGTGTGGATTTGGGCCTAGTGGAATCATTGGCCCTTACTTTTTCCAAGATGAATGAGGAGAAGCTCCATCCATTGTAAAAGATTATTTTCAGACCCATTTGGAAGGTGCCTCAGGGACCACACCTAATGCCATCAAATGTACTTCAAAATAATATGACGATTCAAGCTGTATCATTTACAAAACTTGCTTTATTCAAGTTCAAAAATAGGAATGTGTGTATTACACAGATATAAAATGCACACATCTATATTAACTTACTCAATTTTCACAACAATATATGGTATGTGAAAAAGAAATTCACAAAGGCAAAGCAAGGTCTGATGTGTTAGTGACCTCTGGTCTTTCCCAGGTGACTGACACTGACCTTGTTAGCTATCTCACCTGCTATGATTGAAAAGGTCAAAAGGAAAAACAAGAAAAGAAGGAGGGTTGACGTATGAGGAGAAACTCATTGTCTTGAAATAGATGAAAGTGTGTCTCCTGCTATAACAAGCTCAGTAACATCACTTTTAATTATAAAGAACAGCAATTACCTCAGCTGGAGAAATTCAGCCCTACACTTACATTTCCTTTTCCCCATCAGGTCTATAAGTTAGGTTTGCAGAGTTATTAAAAATTTAGTCTTTGTCATAGCCAGGGTTTTTTTTTAGTTTATAAGGATAAATAATCAGAGGTTGAAGGAAACAGCAATGCTCTCTTCAAAAATCTAATCTTTCTGGACTTTGCTAGAGAAATTTCAGGGGAAAGTGATAATCATAGAGATTTATATTTATTAAACTAAGGGGATTTTTTCTAACTCAAGAATGATGACAGTGACTTGAGTTATGACTGAATAATGGACACCATTGAATCAGGGAGTTCCCTGTGGTTAACAATAATCATTTTCATATTTAAAAATATATTTCTCAACTCAGCAATTTTTTCACGTTTCAAGAATACCTTTAAATCTCAAATCAGCCTATTTATCATATTCAAAGAATACAGTAAAATTTGCTGCAAAAAGACCTCTTTAAAGTGTCATAAAGCAAAGCTGTCACTTTAAGGACGAACAGGTTTTGACCCAAGACATGATGTTTTCAATTGTCTCATGCATGTGCAAAAGGCTGACAATGAATAAGGAAGATCAGAGAATACATGCCTCTTAATTTGGGTGTTGGCAGAGAATGTTGACTATACCATGGACTTCCAGAAGAATGAACAAATCTGTCTTGGAAGAATTTTCTTGCCAGAATGCTTCTAAGAAGGAAGGATGGCAAGACTTCATCTCACGTACCTTGGATGTGTTATCAGGAGAGACTGGTCCAGGACATCATGCTTCATAAAGAAGAAGATTTTCAACAAGATGGACTGACACAGTAGTTTCAGCAATGAGCTCAAACATAGCAACGATTGTGAGCATAATAAGGAATTGGGCAGGATTTGTTCTAAAATATATATATATTTAATTTGATTTTAACTGTCCAAGTAATCTAGCTGTTTGAACTAGAGTGTTTACATTAATTCTGATGTCCTGTCACTTGATGGCTAGAGTGATGACGGCACCGAGAAAGGTGCAGGAATTGCTGGCTCAGGGGAGCTGGCAGAACTTTTCTTCCAACTCTCCCTTTGTTTCCCTCCCCAGGTCTGGCAGAAAAGCCCAGGGCACACGTGTAAAATGTCCCACTTCTGGCCCAGGTAATGCTCAAGAGTTTAGAGTCAGATGTAGAGCAGAGAAGAGAGGGTGGAAAGGCTAGGTATACATTGTAAAGTCAGTGCATAGCAAAGGTTTGAGACGTGGAAGTTGGTGAGCACTCAGCTTGTGATGCACTGGTGAACTTTTTCTGTGGCTCTGTAGGTGCAGCAATCCAGCAAGGATCCAGAGGATCCAGCAAGACTTGTCTTCTACTTCTCCCCTTGTTTCCTCTCTGAGTCTGGGAGAAAAGCTCAGGGCATACATGTAAAATGTCCCACTTCCAACCCAGGCAATGCACCAGAATTTAGTATCTGATGGGGAATATAGAAGGTAGGTGGGAAAGGTTGAGGATAGAGAAATAAATTGGCACATAAGGATCGAGCCCCCAGGGTTCACAAGCACTTAGCTTGAGACATTCAAGTGGAATTCATCTGGGGCTCTGTAGCTGCAGCCATCCGCAGCTCAGGGACAGCCAACAGAACTTTTCTTCTAGTCCTCCTTTGTTTCCCTCTCTGAGTCCAGAAGAAAAGCTTGGAGCACACATGTACAATCCCACTTCCAGTCCTGGAAATGCACCAGAATTTAACCTCCAGTGTAGCTCAGAAAAGGGAAGGGAGAAGAGCACTGCTGCACTTGGCTGCCAGCTGCTGCTGTGTTCTCTAGGTCCTGCAGTCCTAAACTCAGCCTCTCGGCTGAGAGAGACTCGTGTCACTCAGGTGCCACTGTTCAGCACAGCAGATGGCTCCAGCCATGCTCTCAGGTGCAGCAGTCCAGGCCTAGCCCCCCAGCTTACAAAAAGGGCCTCCACACCTCCACTGACACACTGTTTCTATGCCAACAGGAGCAGGACCCTCTACACTGCTGACTCACTTTTGACAAAGGTAGCTGTTCCTCTTCCTGTCACCCAGTCCATTCTCACAACTTTCTGCCTGATTTTGTGACTCCTAGAATGTCCTATTTGTTCCATTCAGTTGTTTCTCAAGGCCTTAGTTGTCAGAGGGATCAAACGAGACATGTTTCTAGTCCTCCATCTTAGCCTTGCCCTCAAGTTTTGTTCCATTGTACATAGTGTCACTGTAAGTTGAAACTGGTTAGATGGCACCTAACAACAACAACAACAGAGAATACCTATCAAACTAAAACTTTTTGGATACACCAATATGGAAAAGTCATCTTTTAAAGAAAGATTTAGTAAACGGGTAGTCTTATCAAACAAGCAGCATCACATACATCATATATAGGTAGAACAATTTATGCTTTCTGTATTTATATAAGTGGACTTCTTTATTTTAATACTAAACGAGACAATAATCCACTTTGCAAACTGAAAATGGCTTCATTTCTATTTATAAAAGTTGTATGCTTCCACTGAAAAATAAATAGAATTATAGAAAATAAAAATATCTCTGTGTCCCACCTCTCAGAGGTAACCAAGTTTACTATCTTACTGACTAAACATCAAATACCTCTCCAGGCATACAATCCAAAACAATATTTGCTCACCCAAACATGAATAACATTTACATACATGGGATCATGCTACTGTGGACATAAACAAGGATCACTCAAATGAGAACAAGCAGAAGCTATGTGTTCAGAATTTGCTATATAGCAAGAGTGTTATGCTCCATCACTTGCATTTAGCAGAGATTCAAAGGAAGGCACGAAGTGAGGAAGCTCTACAGTGGAAAAAACTAAAGTTTCAGGTATGCTCTGATTGGAGGTAGGTGATGTGGGAAAGCTGGAACCAGGCTTTCTGGAAGTGAGGCCTACTATATAATTGATTTTAGAAATGTACTTGGCATTCTTTGTTTGGTCTTGAGTTGAAAGCAAGAGTTAAGAGAGGGGAGCTGGCAATCATTGACCACATCCTCACTGTTCTGGGCCAGTTGCTGAAGAGATCATGGTTTGACTTCACCAACTGGTTGTTTACTTGCTTGAAGAGGTTGTGACTAGGAGTTCTATTGTCATATATGACTTGGTCATTGTCTATTTGTATATTCAGGGTCCTACGATCCAAGAGGCAACCCTGGTGGTGTAGTAGTTAAATGCTGTGGCTGCTAACCAAAAGGCTAGCAATTCAAATCCTCCAGGGTCTCTTTGTAAATTGTAGGGGGTAATTCTGTTTGTACTACAAGGTCACTATGAGTCAGAATCAACTCTACAGCAACAGGTTTGATTTTTTGGTTTATTATCCCTGATTTGGACTTTTCTCCTTTAATAATTGGTACAGTTAATATTCACTGATATCATTACTTGTAATGGTTGACTATTATTCCATTTTATAGATGTGTTAAACTCATACTTGTTTTACAGATGTGCCATAATGTAAGTTATGTCCCCCTTAAATTTATTTGGAATGATTTCAAATCCTCTGTATTTTCATAACAATGTAACAAACTTCTTTAAAGATAGTTACTTTTATACTTAGCCATTTATAGTTTTAAAACAAATTCCCAAAGTAAAATTCCATAATAAAGAACATATTCACATATTTTATTTCAGTACAGAATGCTAAATTTCCCAGCTGAAACAACTGCTTAAACTGAATGGAAGAGGCAGATAACATTAATATTGATAGTTTTCCTCTTTATTTTTTTATTATCAATCCTACAAATCACCAACTTTTATTTATTTATGAGGTTAAAAATCTTCTCTTGTCTTTATTGACCATTTCAGTTTTTTCTTTTCTCACTTCCCAACTCATGTGTTTCTGCCCATATATTTTATCTATATAATCTATTTTCCTTTTGATTTATGAGTTCTTTATTTTGCAAAACCTGGTGACATAGTGATTAAGTGCTACAGATGATAACCAGAAGGAAGGTAGTTCAGATCTACCAGGTGCTTCTTGAAAACTCTATAGGGCAGTTCCACTCTGTCTATAGGTTTGATATGAGTCAGAATCAAGTCAACAGCTATGGATTTGGTTCTCTGCCTTTAATTTTTCATGTTGTGAAATTTGTCCAACTTATTATTAGCCTTTTAATTTTTAAATGGTGTCATGCTTTGTTTTGCCATATAAGGTGCTTACCACTAGTGGTATTTGGAAAGTTACTAAGATTACATACTATATATTCAGGGTCATAGCCAGATGGTGATCCTGACTTTAGAGATAGTGAGGACAATCTGATCTAGAAAGTTAACTGCTATGGATTGAAATGTGTCCTGCCAAAATATGTGCTATAAATCTTAACCCCTCTGACCTATGGAAAATAGCCCTGGTGCCACAATGGCCAAGTGCTTGACTGCTAACCAAGATGTTGACAGTATAAACCCACCCAGTGGCTCCACGGGAGAAAAGACCTAGCAATCTGCTCCCATACACACTGCAAGCTTGGAAACTGTGAGTCAGTCCTACTCTGTCCTATAGGTTCACTGTGAGTCAGAATCATCTGGTGAGACACACAAGAACAGTACTCCTATGGATGTAATTCTGTTTTGAAATAGGATTTTCTTTACAATGTTAAATAGACTATATCAGTGTAGGGTATATCTTATGCCAATCACTTCTGAGACATACAAAGAGCAAATTAGGCACAGAAAAGGAAGTGCATATGGTGAAAAATTGATGCCACCTGGAAATCACCAAGGAACCAAGAAACACAGGTTGAAAGATACAAGGGCTGGCTAGACCTTCTCCAGAGCTGTGTCTCGAATTTGAACTGTTAGCCTCCTAAACTGTGAGAAAATTAATTTGTATTCCCCAAAGCCATCAATTTATAGTATTTCTGTTACACCCAGCACCAGTGAACTAAGACATTGACCTGTTGTTGTTGTTAGGTGCCATCGAGCTGGTTCCATCTCACAGTGACCCCACGCACAACACAACAAAGCTCTGCCCAGTCCTGCTCCATGCCCACAGCTGTACATCCCAGCCATGTCTTGAATTTGAACTTCTACCCTCCTAAACTGTGAGAAAATTAACTTGCATTCTCTAAAGCCATCTGCTTTTTAGTGTTTCTGTTACAGCAGCACCAGCTAAGACATTGACATGTTGTTGTTTGGTGCCATCGAGTTGGTTACAATGCATGGCGACCTTACGTACAACAGAAAGAAGCACTGCCCAGCCTGCTTCATGCCCACAATCATTTTTATGCTAAACCCTTTGTTGCAGCCACCTTGTCAATCTGTCTCCTTGAGGGTCTTCCTCTTTTTCACTGACCCTCTACTTTACCAAGTATGATGTCCAACTCCAGGGCATGATCCCTCCTGACACGTCCAAAGTATGTGAGACGTAGTCTTACCTTCCTTGCTTCTAAAGAGCACCCTGGTTTTACTTTTTCCAGCACAGATCTATTTGTTCTTTTGGCAGTCCATGATACATTCAGTATTCACAATTCACAATATTCAACATTTACAATTCAAAGGCGTCAGTTCTTCTGTCTTCCTTATTCATTGTCCAGTTTTCACATGTACAACATGCAACTGAAAATGCCATAGCTTCGGTCAGGCACACATTGGTCTTCAAGGTGACATTCTTACTTTTCAACACTTTAAAGAGATATTTTACAGAAGATGTTACCAATGAAATGCATCTTTTGGTTTCATGACTGCTACTTCCATGTGTGTTGATTGTGGAACCAAATGAAATCTTGGCAACCTCAGTCTTTTCTCCATTTTATCCTGATGCTGCTTACTGGTTCGGTTGAGAGGATTTTTGTTTGACAATTACCATATTTTTTGCTACTGGAAAATAAACTTTACTTAAAAAATTATATATATATATCAAATTACTCTAAAAGCCAAGCCAAGTGCTGTCAAGTCGGATATAGAAGTCTATATATTTTGCTGTCCAAATATTTCATTTTAATAATAATACTAGTACTCTGGCATTGCCCTGTCATGTACCCACACAAGTTACATATGCTTTCGTCAACTGACTTCCTCTGACATTTTCTTAGCTTAATTTATAATCTTTAGCGTACATAAGCCAGGTGAACACTAACCCCTTTGGGTCTTTTTTTCCACACTTGCTGAGAAGATCTGAATTAGCCATTTGCCTTATTCAAATAAAGGCCTTTGAACAGTTCTGTTAATGAGCTCTGAGTGGCCAGGACCTGTGGTTCTTCCCAGGGCAGGAGGACCTCACAGAGGGCTGAGTATCCTTATTCTGTCCACAAGGGGCCCAGTGCTAAGCTTTTCTCTTCAATCTGGTGACTGACTACTCCCCGTAGTTGTCACAGTGTTTCTCAGTACTGGCTGGAAATTGGAGTTATCCACAGAGTATGTAAAAAGACTCCTAATCGCCTGACTGCATTATCAGGAATTCTGATTTAATTGTTCTGAGGTGGACTGTGGCACCAGTATTTTTATAAAAACTCTCCAGATGATTCAAATGTGCAGCCAGAGTGAAAAAATAAATCTTAGGATAACCTATTTTTTCCCTTCCCTTGGTTCAATAGCCTATATATATTACACATTATTTTTCTTCCTTAACAGACCTATCAATTATAAAATTATTCCAACATGAGTTAGCTTGCAAATATAACTTTTAAAAATATTCTTTGATTTTTTTGGAGAATTTTAAACAAATTGAAAGCATACAGTGAATAAATCAATAGTGATTTTTTTTAATATTCAAATGAGATAATCGAACTTCATTAATCTAACAGTTTCATAGACTCAGGGAAATTTATAAAAATTACATCCAGAATGAATCCTAGAAATCATCCAATTATGCTTTCTTATTTTATAAATAAGGAAACCAAGACTCAGAATAATCAGTAAGTCAGTAAGTGTTACATTTCACCCTACAATGTCAATGTGTACTATAGAAGTTATTCAATGCAGCATAAGAATTTACTCCAAAAGTGAGCAATCTAAAAAATAAAAATAATAATAATTCCATAGATGTAAACAACTTGATTGCTGTGTATCACCTTCGGGAAGGTCCGTGTGCATAGAACTGCCTGCAATGAGTAAGTCATCGATGTTGCACAACTCTGTCCTGCATTCCCTGCTGTCACCTCTATCATCAAGTCCTTATTTGCCAGCTACCAAGCTTTCTTTGTTTCCAACTTTCACACTCCATTCACAATTGATTACTACTAGAAGTAAGGAATCTACTGCCTTTGAGCCATGACCAACCTGCTGATGAA
Organism: Heterohyrax brucei; assembly: GCA_028571685.1. Classification (NCBI taxonomy): domain Eukaryota; kingdom Metazoa; phylum Chordata; class Mammalia; order Hyracoidea; family Procaviidae; genus Heterohyrax; species Heterohyrax brucei. The sequence goes on from CM053155.1 coordinate 49,638,412, forward strand.
TTTAATGGGGTTTATTAGACAAATAATAAGGGTTGATATTTTCACATGATAATGAAATAAAATGCAGCTTTAACTGGCTTTAATGATAGAATCCTAAAAGACTACGGGATGGTTACATCCTTATAAGAGACAATGAGTACAGATATACCTGCCTCTGTGATATGTATTTTTAATGTATTTTATGTATTTTCAGCCAGTTTTATGAGTTTGTAAAAGGTCATACTTGCCTCGATATGCCTCTGTTTGTGGAATAAGGCACTTACCCAACTCTACAGCACTTAGCACTTGGCTTGGAGTCATTAATAGCTCACTTCACTACTAAAAGTGTCTGAACCTGGCAAGTCCTTCTGTATGTGTATATATGCTTGGTAAAAGCGCTCCTTGAATACTCGGGGGTCAGTTCTACCCTGGCCCCTAGGGTCGCCATGAGTCAGATCCGACTCAACGGCACTTGGCTGGCTCATGAATGTATGGATGCATGGATGTGGGGGCAGAGGTTGAACTGTGTATGGTCTCAAAGGATCTGCCTCTATTTCTGTGTGTCTATCAACGGCACTTGGCTTGGCTATATTCCTTTACATCTAATTCTGTCAGAGTTAAACAATTTGATTTTATTCATCTATGAAATATACCTCATATCGTTCTAAAGAGAATCTGAGAATCTACATTAGCCCATCTGCCCAATCTTCTGTGTCTCTGGGAGTTTCTCCTTCTGCATCTCCACCTTTGTCTTTTCCTCTGTTTCTCCTGCTGTATTCTAGCACACCAGAACTGTATATTTAATCACCAATTCTCCCTTTTATAGCCTTCATTAAAAAAACAGCTTTGTCTCATTATTCATCATATATGAGCTTCTGCATAGTCTTTTCATTGGTTTTGCCATCTGTTTCCAGAAAGCTGACTATCCTTTTAGTGACTGCAGGGTACTTAGTGCATCCAGTAGTCTCAAATATATCACAGCTAAGCTTAGCAGAAGTCTGCTTCTTAAGCTTCAGATCACAGCCTCTGTCCCCCAGCTAGTGACGATCTATTGCTGAAGGTGAGAACTAAGTCTATCCATAAAGCTAACTTGTCAACAGTGGTGGTGGTTTATGCCATGCCCTTGCACATTACCATTGAATGAAAATAGGAAAAAGGGGCAGTTGTCAATAGGTGCTGGCCTTTTTTTTTTTTCTTGCTTTACTTAAAACTAATACCTCCAGTTAATTTAAACTGAGATGGCAACTGCATCCAGGAATTGAGAACTTCCTTTAAGGTCTTAGTCAATGCTATGCTCTAAGTATCCTCTAAATACTGTAATGTGAACTGAATTTTCTGAGAACAGATTTTAAGAAAGAATTTACATAAGATGTTTGGATTGTTCAAAACCCTCTTCCATGTGCTGTGGAAATAAGATTTCTAAAAATAAAAGATGGAAGAAGAACACCTAATATTAAAACAACTTGGACTAGGAATTTGATCTACTAATCCACAATTATTCCTGTTTATGGACAGCCTTAGGTGGCAGGTTAAAGATGCAGAAAATTTGCTGGCTTGTTTTTTTAGTGGAAAAGCGGGTTCTAAAGGTTTGCTACTTCCATCTGTCTTGGCCTTAATGACTAGCTTGACACCAGGAGAGTACAATGAAATTTACAAGATGAGATTTCTGTCGCTAAGTTATAAAAAGTCACTTAGTTTCCACCTAGCTTACTTAGAATATCCTGTCTCAAAGCCCTGAGCCACCATGTAAGAAGTTGCATAGCTTGAGAACACTATACCAGAGAAGTGATCCCAGCTGAATGCTGCTTTTCAGTCACCCTACCAAGGTGCCAGATGTCCAAATTAAGCTGTCCTGTGGCCCCCAATTCTAGCCTGTCTGACAGCTGTATACAACTGAGTGACCTCTGTAAGTTTACTCCCACAGGTTGGAAGAATCACCCAATGAGTTGTACTTGAATTTCTGCACCACAAAATCAATAGAACGGTTGGTTTAAGCCATTACGTTTTGTGGTACTTTATTATACCACAGTAGACAACTGAAACAGTTTATTATTCCATTTATTTTTCTCTGACCCCTACTTGAAAATAGTCTTTCAATTTCTTTCTTGATTTCTATATAACACAAGCAATCAATTCTTATATATCTGTACTTCCTCCCTATGAGCAATTTTGATGATAGCAAATGGATAGATAGACAGGAAGGGGGGGACCAGGGGAGGAAGGAAGGAAGGAAGAGAAAGAGTCAGAAAGACAGGAAGGAAGGAAGGAAGGCAGGGAGGCAGGAAGACGGAGGGAGGGAGGGAGGGAAAGACAGATAAACAGAGGGAACTAATAAGATAAAAATTAACCCTGTTACAGAGACCTAACAGAGCTTATAACTTACTTCAGCACTACGTTTTATGAAACACCTCCTTGCTTGAACTGGGATATTTGAGAACTGTAGTTAATCTGTAACTTTTTCTACTAAAGTACTCCTTTATGAGCAATACTGAGGCAGGACCCGGAAAGTCTGAGGGCCTCTTAAATACATTTCCATTTCCTTGCAAGTAAAACTGCAGGAACCATACCTCGTGGACACCTTTTTATGCAGAAATCTTTCAGCAGCTAGTGATTAGCAAATAAGACTACAGGTTTTAACCATATCCTGGGACACCGAGATAAGCCCTCACATGATTACATAAAATTCCTCCAAGCTGCTTTTCAGGAAAAAAAAAAAATCACTTTTGCCAGTATGTTCCCAAACCAAACCAAATCCACTGCCGCTGAGTTGATTGCGACTCACAGCAACCTTACAGGACAGAAGAGAACTGTCCAATAGAGTTTCCAAGGAGGGCATAGGTGGATTCGAACTGCCAGCATTTTGGTTAGCAGCCCTAGCACAATTAGATGCGGAAAACCAAGTCTTAACTACAAATCCCAGAAGTCTTCACAGCCTTCAAAACCTTTAAGTTATCTGTAGCAGCACTTTGTTCATGGGCTTGGAGACTAGGGCTGCCAACTTGTCCCCCTACCCAGACCCTCACTAAGTCCCTCTGTAGGTTTATTTTCTTTTCCTGAATAAACCTTGCTCCTGAATAAAGTCTTTATGATCCTTGCCCTTTATTCTTAAAGGTGCCAGTATGAACCTGAAGTCCGTGGCACCAGCCAACCACCCTGCCCCTGCATGTGAACTATATAGGATAGGCCCTACACACACACACACACACACACACATACAAGCACGCACGCATGCACACACACACACGCACACACACACTGTATTCTAGCTGCACAGTGGTTAAGTACTTGGCTGCTAACCCAGAGATCAGTGGTTTGAACATACCACTGACTCTGTAAGAGAAGAAATATGACGATATGCTCCTTAAAGATTATAGCCTAGAAAATTCTGTGGAACAGTTGTACTCTGTCATGTGAGGTCTCTGTGAGTTGGGATCTGTTTGACACCACTTGAATGAGAGAGAAAGAACAGCTTCTGGCAAGCGCAAAAGATTTGTGCTTTGGAAGAAACTTCCAAAAAAACGTTTACCTCATTTCATAGAGAGTAGATATAAACATTTGCTCATTAATTCACTGCACCCTTAACATAAAGATCTGTGTAATTAAATCATTCTTTACATTTCTGTGTTTCTGGAGCAGAGCAACTAAGCATAAAGATTGTTGCCATAATTGAGTGCAAAAGGGTTCAGACATGTTTCACTACCAAAGAGCACCTCACCGTTACTGAAACACTAGGTGACTTCACGAACAGAGTTTGTTTGTCAAAGATGTTTTTGTTTTGGTTTAGTTTTCAGTAACTGACAACTGGGCAGGGGTGAACTGCTACAGGCAGCATCTGAGGCAGATCATGTTCTAGGGGATAAATCTCTTCTAATCAAAATATAGGAAGCCCTGGTTGCGTAGTGGATTAACTGCTACATCTGCTAACCAGAAGGCTGGTAGTTCAAATCCACCAGATGCTCCTTGGAGACTCTATGGGGCAGTTCTACTCTGATCTGTAGGGTTGCTATGAGCTGGACTCAACTCTCACAGAATGTTTGTTTGTTATTCAAAATATACTAATACAAAATGTATACATTTCTTCAGGATGTGCACATCTTTGTGTAGAAAAAAAATCCCTTCTCCCTCCTGACACCAGGTTCACCTGAGATCTACCATTCACATTTACTATTTCATGAAGCTGTGCTCTAGGAATGGCACTCACACAGACATTTGTTAAAGCCCCTGCATTGAGCTGAGCCCTGGTGGTGCAGTGGTTAAGAGCTCCGCTGCTAATCAAAAGGTCAGCAGTTTGAATCCACTAGCTGCACCTTGGAAACCTTATGGAACAGTTCTACTCTGTCCCGTAGCATCACTATGAGTCTAAATCAACTTGACAGCTATAGGTTTTTGGTTTTTTGATTTTTTTTTTTCCAAATTCAGCAGATGATTAGTACTTCTGCATCCAGGCAAAGTTATTCCTAACAGGAGCATATTTCTGGGAAGGGTCTCAGCTAGAATTTACCAATTATAGAGACAAGATGGGAGGACTGTGGAGCTGCAAGCTGGCTAAAGTTGATCAAACCTGCACTTTCTTTTTTCCTCTTTGAAACTTTTCCATACTAGAAAGGTTTAATCAAATGGTCCCGTATATAAAGACATTCCTACCAGAGGAAAAGAAACAATGGAGTCAATATGCCCTATGTTGTTGGTACCATTCAATAGTACCAGGTCTGATGCCATTTATTTACTTGTACATCTTGGCTGCTTTTCTACCTAGTTTTCCGTGAATGGAGGACAAAAAATGGCATCAAGAAACATACTTACTGTAGGGATAATAATTAGGGAACTCTACTCACAGCTGAAGCTTGACTCATAGGGAACCTGAATTTCAGTAGTAGGATGCCAGGAGCAACTAGATTCCGTTTTGGAACTACACCCACCCACTGCCATTGAGCTGGGTCCAACTCATAGTGACCTAGTGCTCCACACACATCAAATAGGTGGCTGTCGAACGATCTTAAATTCTCGGGACTCTGGCCCCTACCTATGTAAGAAGAAAGTAAGATAGACAGAAGGTAAGATGACAAACCTACGGGAGTAATTCTAACGCCGTCTTTCTGGCTTGATAATTAACTAAACACTAAATGCTCTCAGGAACAAAGACTCACTGATTTTACCCAGGTAAGTGTATAACATCTTACTAAATTCTGATTTCCTATAGCTGCACACTCAGGTCCAGTGTGCTTAGAGACACCCTCAGCACCTTGCTAAGGGGTTGTCTTCTTTTAATGACATACCAGTGGTCAGAGCTGGACCAAAGTTCCTTTTACATTCTTCTGTCCCTGTCTGAGCTAATGACTTGTGTAGCGACACACATGTTCTTTGGGTGTAGCTTCAGTTGCTGACCCATCTTTTAGGAGTGTGCTGTTGGTTGCCGTGGAGTCGATTCTGACTCACAATGACCCCAGTGTGTGCAGAATAGAACTGTTCCACGAGATTTCCAAGGCAGTAACTTTTCAGAAGGAGATCACTGGACCTGTCTTCCAAGAGATCTCTGGGTGAGCTCAAACCAGCAACCTTTTTCTCCCCTCCCCGACCCAAGCAGTTCACTTTTTGGCTAATACTTCAGTGCTTAACTATTTGTACCACCAGGGAATCTCCAAGGGAGTTATTGTCAAGTTGAGTCCCACTCTTGGGGAGCAGTCCTACACATTTAGAATGTCAAATTGCCCTAACTTCTTTCATGCACAGTAGTTTTACTGACTTTTCAGAGCAAACAGGAAATATAAGTCAACAGACTTAGTTCTGACACAGCAAATAATACATAAGCCATAGGCTGCCTTTGCAGATATCATTTGCCACTGGAGAGAACACACATTGTCACCTTTCCTAAGATGGTCTTTTTGTAGGTGCACTGCCCAGACCTAGACACACAATGATCCTCAGTGTCTCCAGACAAGATCCACAGGACTAGCATCTGGGTTGTGTGTGTTTCACCCCACTTTCTTCATTATCCTTGTCTTGTTTATAACTTCATGCTCTGTCTGTTTCTCAAACAAACAAAAACTGTTATTTTGTATTTCTTTTGAAATTAACTATAAGCTATATTAAGAGCAGAATTGTTCACAAGTGAATAATAGATTTCTCAAGGGCTGAGACAGTTCATTATTCAAACATTCCTTGAGAAGAAATATTTTAATTCATTCAAAGGAATTTAGGAAAGGCAGAATCCATTTAGGGTGTTAAAGAAAAGTAAGAGCTAATTTTTCCCAGTAAGCAGGTTGGAAGATTTATTAACTGTAACTCTGAATATGACCAATATACCAATCTCCACTTGTCTCTACCTAAAGCCCATTTTTAGTTTTCACGTTACACCTAAGCAAAGGGCCTAAAGAGGAAATACTCTTTCTAATGTCTTGGTTTCTTGTAAACATCTAACCTGAAAACAAATGATAAGAATTAATTGTACAGAAGTTTTACATGAATAGTCCTAATCATCCATTTCCAAGAGAGGGATTCATTTTCCCACGGAGAGACACACTTTCTTGATCTGAAAATTACAACAGGTCATAGTGATGAGTCTTCAAAATTTAGTGTTGCTTTTTCTTATTAAGACCTTCTCTTTACTCTTCTGGAGTGATCATTTAATTGTACTCTGTCTGTCTCTGATGGTATTTACCTCAGACACTTCACTTCCCAACCTTAAACCTATGCCAGTGAGTTTTTTTCACAAGTCTCTTGTGAACATACAGATTCTTAAGCAATTTTCATTCAACTCTCTAACCCCATGTCCTAATAAGACCTTTTTTCAAAATTGATTAGCAGTTTTCAGGCAACAAGATTTAATTATGTAAAATAGATGCTAAAAGTTAAACTTAAATTCTGGAATACTTACAATTAATCCAGCTGGGAATAATTTTACCTTGACTTTGTACAGCAAATTCCGAAAGTTTTATTAAGCTTGAATGAATCCTAAAGCCTTCAGGTATTGTCACCATCTTGGTCCTCTAGTGCTGCTATAACAGAGAGACCACAAGTGGATGGCTTTAAAAAGAGACACTTTATTTTTGTCACACTCCGGTAAACTAAAAGCTCAAATTCAGAGTGTCACCTCCAGGTGAAGGCTTTCTCTGCTGACTCGGAAAGACGGTCTTTGTTACCATCTTCCCTTGGACTGGCAGCGTCTGATAGGCAGGGTTCTCAGGTCTTTTCCAAAGGACTCCCTCAGTTCCAGGCACTATTTCTCAGTGGCATGAGGACCCCGAATCTCAGCTTGCCTGTATTTATTTTACATCCCAAGACACTGCCCCAAGCAGGATACAATGCCACACATTAGGTGCTACCCAACAACTCAGCTCCACCCACCCTCCCTCATTATCATCATAAAGGCAGGATTTACAGCATATACAATAAATCACGGCCCAGCAAAATTTCTACACACATTTTTGGGGGAACACAATTCAACAAATGACAGTCATAATTCCAGATCCCTTATGTATTACTGTTGTTTTGACTCAGACAAGACTCAATGGCAGTGGGTTTGTTTGTTTGTTTCTGTCAATATTCATAATGTTTACTCTTTTCTTACTACAGAAACTTTAACAGTTTTATGTGTATTCTTTGATGACTTTTTAATTCCAGAAAGAATGCTGTGCAGCTGCTTAAACAGGCTGATTTATCCTCAGAAAGCTATCAGCTGCTATCAGCTTCTTTCAGTTATTTCATCTCTTCCACCTCTAAGTGAGCTTCCAACTAGAAACGAACATGGAATTGTCAACCTCTTATCTATGAGGAACTAGGAGCTCTCAGATGTCTTATTTCTGGGATTATAAACGGCTTGTTAGTTTCTGTTTTTAGCAGAACAGCCGGTGAAGCTTAGATGCTTTTGTTTGCCTTACCTCAAAACTAAGCCTTAAATGGGCCTCTTTAAATTGTCCATTATCAATAAAGCACATGGTACATTTTAGTTTACACAGGTTTTTTTTATATAACTGTCTAATACAAAAGATAATACAATTAATTCCCTCATATTAGCACATGAAATACAATAATTTTTACTAAAATTATCTTCAGATTCTTTGAAAATTTCACTTTTGCAACTCAATAACTTCTGATATAAAGTATATTTCAGGATATTGAATTCAAGATTATGAAAGAGGAAGAAACGTTGAGATGATTTTTTAGGGACACTGTGCCTCAGCTGCTGTCACTGAAGACTATGTAAAGCAAGAATCTCTTAAACAATAAGAATAGCTCATCCCCGTTCTATAACTGACAAATTCTTGTCTAAGCTAAGGCGCCCTCAGGATGCAAGAAAGGCCAGCAGTTAGAACTCACCAGCTGCAAAGCAGGCGGAAGACGTGGTAGTTTGCTGTCGTAAAGAGGATAGTCTTGGAAAGTTGGTGAGGCAGTTCTATTCAGCCCTACGGTGTCACTATGAACCGGAATCAGCTTGTTGGCAATGGGTTTGGTGCTTGGTCCTAAACCAGTGCTTCTTTTTTTCTCAGTCGAAGGCTCATTTGCAATGCTCAGTTCATTGATGTTCTCAGTAAACTAAGGTAAGAGCTGAAATGTCTAGTTGGTAATTAGAGTGAATATAGGGATTGATGTGAAGAATTATCACCTATAGGGTGTCTTCTGGTATTAAGGATGCCAGAAATGCCTCAGTTACTGTTGAACTCAGTAACTAGCACTGTCTTCAGTTTCCTTTTATAGATTCATTGCTCTAGGCCATAGCTTAGTATACAGGAGGCCATTGTTAAAATCACACATTAAGAGTTGTAAGTCACTGTAACTGCAGGGTACATTAGTTATGAATTTTTAGATGAAAATCAAAGGTGGGAGAAAAGCCAACATTGGTGAACAGCCTGGGGGTGGGAGAGAGATGATAAAGTAACACTACTCGGTAGAGAAAGCTTAAGAGAGCAGGCTGCCTACTGTCACAGGCCCAAGAGAGAAAGAGAGGTATTAAAGGAGAAGGTGAGAGGATGTATGTCAAATATTTCCCAAGGGTAGGGCCAGCTCATGAAGTTTAGGGTCAAATAACTAACCTACACTACAAATTCTTTCTGAGCTCTGTTGTTTATGATACCAGCTACAAAGCTGCTTTTCTTGTATGACTTTAAACCATTATTTGTTCCCATTTCTGATTCCATTGGCAAATTGGCAAGAATGAGATTTCTGCAGCTTTCTCGTAAGAATGTCATGTTTCTTAGGAACTTTTAACGTCATACAGTTGTTCCTAATGTAATAGCCAAGCCAAGCCAAGTGCCATCGAGCAGATTCTAAACATTGTTCCACTTCTCTTCATTGCATTCCTTTGTGTTCTATTAAAGGCGTCCTCTCCTGCTTTGCTTTTTATAACTTCTGAATAATTGTAGATTATCATGCTCCACTAATTAGTCTAAAGTAACTGCTCAGCTCTGATCTAGCTACATCTTTCAATAAAAAAAAGCTAAACCCATTGCCATTTAGTCAATTATAACTCACAGCAACCCTGTAAGACAGAGTAGAACTGCCACATAGGGTTTCCAAGGAGCAGCTGACGGATTCAAACTGTCAACCTTTTTTTGTATTTTTTTAGCGGCACCAGAGCTCTTAACCACTTCACCACCAGGGTTCCCATCCTTCAACAGTTGAATTTAAATCACCATCTTCATCCATTAACTCTGTGTTTCAAAAACTGTGAACTCACATATGGCATAAAAAATGAAGATCATCTGACATATCTAATTGGCTGAACAGCTGTCTTTCAGTTTTAGTCTCTGTCCGCCTCTGGTAAAGTTGGGATGGGTGCATAACCCCATGGGAATTCTAGTCCTGCCAAAGAATAAATTAAGACTGTTTTCATTGGTCAACTCGTTAAAGACATGTCGATATTTTTATGGTGTAAAATGGCCCTTCTTTGGAACAGTATGTATTTTGTCTTGTGAAGAATCACACAGAACTCTGCCTGCCAAAAGGGCAGCTGCAGTGTCAAATGACACCGTTCCACTTACCTTAATCACAGCTGAGACTCTCATAGTAACTGTCAAAGTAGCAAGTTGTCAAGACAGTTGTAAGAGTTCCCTGCTGCTGCCATGTGTTCTTCTGCTACAGTTTTCTAGTACAAAGAAAATGTTGAAACTTCACATCGCATCTAAGAAAAATCTTTATTTTTTCCTTTCTTACTGTCTACCATCAACATAACAGAGATGTAATATCCTAATAAAGGACTACTACATTTAAGGTATTTAAAAGACAAAAAGGTTTACCCCTGGGAATCTATTGGCTGTTACAATTGCATGTGATTCACTGAGACTTGAGAAAGAGACTGTGAGGAAAATCACTGTTCCTGAAAGGTTTACACAAAAGCTTGTCCAGAAGGGAAAGCAGTAAAGAACAGCACCCAGACGCCATAGCCATGCCACTGTAGGTTTCAAGGAAATGCCTGTGCCACTAAAATGTTGGTTATAGTTTTCCTCTCCTATTTTTTTAAAGGATCTATTAGCAGTACATCAAATGAGCTCCTTAACTCTCAAGCTCGTGGCTGCTTTGTCTAGAAACAGCAGCACTGTTAACCCGAAACTAAACCTGTTGCCATCAAACCATTCCCAGCACAAAGCTACACTGAAAGAAAAAAACCCATTGCTGAAGAGTAGTCTTCGATTTAGAACAAACCAACCTTCTAAGAAAGAGTAGAACTGTCCCTTGGAGTCTCCAAGGAACAACTGATGGACTCAAGCTGCCAGCCTTGTGGTTAGCAGCTGCAGATCTTAACCACTGAGCCACCAGTGTTCTGTAGTGAGGGCAGCTTAATTAAGTTGACTAAAATGGACATAGAAAATAATTGCATCCAATCTTTTGGCTCTATGGAATTACAAACTGAAACTAAGGAAGAATTCTCTGAGACTATGCCATCAGTTCACGTGAGAGACAGGGATGAAAGTAACAAGTTTTCCCCCCCATAGCCTTGATTTTGTCATGTAACTATGCTTCATATTCCCAGCAAAAAATAACTTTCAATTGCAGTGTTATAAAATTCTACAACTTCAGTGTTATTTCTTCTTCTTTTTCTTTGTTTGTTTTAATGGAGAACAAATAAAATAAAAATGCAGCAACATTTTCAGAATATCCTTCCAGGCTCATCATTAGGAAGATAAAAACGAACTACTATGAGGAACACTTTTGTCTTAGAAAAGAGCATTTCAGACTTACAGGTAGATTTAGTAGATGTAGAGTGGCTAAGGGATTAACACTTTCATCCCTCCAAATCGTAGGAATTTCTGGTAAATTCAAACCATGTGTATACTATAAATAGTATAACTGTAAAATAGCCCAGTTCCTCCTATTCACCTGCAAATCCATCACACTAGATGTTATGGTGACTAGCCATGTTGAATTCTTCTCTAATTTATTATATATATTAGCTGTCTCTGCCATGGAATTTAGGTTCTACTGAATTGTTTGTAAAATTGGCTCCTAAAGACGGAAGTGGCACATTTAGCTCTCAATTTGGAGTCTAAGAAGAAAGAAGTCACTCTTTATTGTTGTTTCTTCTGGATATCATTTATCTTTAATAGCAAGCATGTTCAGAATAAAGAATAAACACAAGATAACCACAAAGAAATTTAGTGAGATTACATCTCAAGATAAAAAAGAAGAAAAACTAAAGACTCAGTAAGTACAAAATCTATACTGATGAAAGAAAATAAAATTCACAAGAAAAGATGTAGATTGCTTAAACACACCTGTAACAAGTCAAAGAGTGGCAGAATAGATTGAAAACAACAGGACCCATCAACATACTGTCTCTAGAAGATACATCTTAAATTCAAAGGCACAAATATATAAAAAATCAAAAGATGCAAAATGATATACATCAAATAATAACCAAAAAAGGACAGCAGTGGCAATACTAATCTCAGACAAAATGAACTTTAGGACAAAATAAGCCACAAAGTGCAAGGAAGAACATTGTATAATGATTAAAGGGACAATCCACCAAGAAGACGTAACCCTACTAAATACCTATGCACCCAGTGACAGGGGTTCAAACCACATAAGGCAAACTCTAAAAGTACTAAAAGACAAATAATTCACAATAATATTAGGAAACTTCAACATATCACTCTCATTAAAGGACAGAATTAGAAAAATATAGAAGATCTGAAGGTTACAATCTACTGATACAAACTCATAGGCATATATAGAATTCTCCACCCAAGAGCAGAAAAGGATAGATACTTTTCCAACTCTCGTGGAAGATTCTCCAGAATTTAGCACACTTTAGGCCACAAAGCAGCCCTCAATAAATCCAAAAAGTCAAAATAATGCAAAGCTTTCTTTCGGATTATAATGCCATAAAAGTAGAAATCAGTAAGAGGAAGAGCAAAGAAAAAATCAAATACATGGAAATTAAAGAAAATCTTGCTTAAAAACAACTGGGTAATAGAAAAAATAAGGGAGATAAAAAATTCCTACATTCAAATGAGAATGAAACACAAAATACCAAATTCATGAAGACACAGCAAAAACAGTTCAGATAACACTTAAGAGTAATTCATAGTAATAAACAGACACATCGAAAAAGAGAAAAGGGCCAAAATCAAAATGCTAACCCAAGAACTCGAACAAACAGAAGAGAGCAGCAAAAGAAGTCCACAGCAACCAGAAGAAAGGAAATAACAGCAGAGTAGAAATAGGTCAAATAGAGAACAGAAAAACAATAGTCGCAATAAGACCAAAAGTTGGCTCTTTGAAATGACTGACAAAATCAACAAACCACTGGACAAAATTACAAAAGAAAAACAAGAAAGAAAGCATACACACCAAAAAAGAAATGAGATGGGGACTATTACAACAGACCCAACTGGATCATAACATAATACTGTGAAAACCTGAACTCCCACAAATTTAAGAACCTAGAAGAAAAGAGAAATTTCTGCAAATGTACTACCTACCTGAGCTAACACAAACTGAAATAGAAAAACCTAAAAATGAAAATAACAGGAGATAGAACAGGTAATTTAGGGGGGAAAAAAGCCAACGAATAAAAACTTTACTGAAGAATTCTATCAAACATTCAGAGAAAAGTTGACACCAGTACTACTCAAACTGTTTTAAAGCTTAGAAAGGAATGGAATAAATTCAATTCATTCTATGAAGCCAGCATATCCCTGATACAAAGGCTGGGTAAATACAACACACACACCCACAAAAAAGAAAATTACAAACCAGTATCTTTCATGAATATAGATGAAAAAATTCTCAGCAAAATTCCAGCCAGTAGAATTTAGCATCATACCAAAATAATAACAATATGAAATGGCCAAGTGGGGTTCATACCAGGTACGCAAGAATGGTTCGACATTGCTAAGCCAGCCAAGTGCCGTCTAGTCGGACCCGACTTACGGCGATCCTAGAGGCCAGAGTAGAATTGCCCTCTAGAATATTCAAGGAACACCAACATTAGAGAATCTATAAACATAATCCACCACATGAATAGACCAAAGGGGAAAAAAATCACCAAAAAAAAGGCATTTGAGAAAATCCAACAAATTTTCGTGATAAAAACTCTTAAGAAAATAGGGATAGATGAAAAATTATTCAACATAATAAGGAGCATCTATGAAAAATCGGGAAACTGTGGTAACATAGTAGTTAAGTCCTATAACTGCTAACCAAAGGGTCCAGGTACTCCCTGGAAACTCTGTTGGGCAGTTCTACTCCATCCTTAGGGACAGGAAAATTGGTAACTGGACATGCAGAACCTGTATTGGCAGGGGGAAGGGGGAACACACTGACACAATGCCAGGAGTGCTACCAAGGTCACAAAGTCATACATGTATAAATTTTTGAATTAGAAACAAATTTGTGTCATGAAATCTTACCTGAGTTACAATAAAATTAAAAAGCAAATCAAGAGTGCGAGTCAATAAAGCAGCCAAAAATCAAATGTATCTGCTTTCCTAATGTACCATTGATTTTGTAATTCATTTTAAAACATAGAGATTAGATCATATCTCTTAGTGTGTGTTTACATATCAATACAGAAGACCAACACGTTTTTCTTTAAGGACTTACTTTAGTAAAAAGACTTTTGAAGTTTAAAGGAACGTTATGAACCAGATCTATCAGCAATCCAAACACTGTAAAAATTTTTAATGTTTTAAAAGCAGAAAATCCTTCAAATGTTGCACAGCTGAATGTGCATGAAGTTTTAGCAGAATGTGCAGTAATGCAGCAAAAGACGACTTCTTTCTCAACTCAAAGGTTGGTTTCAAATTTACGCTAGAAGTCACCACAAGCTGTCCTGCTAATTTGCTTGTTTTTTCTCACTTGTCAGCAATCAGTGGAAATCTCTCTTTTTGTGTGCCCCACAATCTGCTGTTGATGGTCTTGTCAGGTGCTTTTGAATCTGTTCAGACTTATGGCGACCATGTGTACAACAGAACAAAACGTTGCCTGGCCCTGCAGCATCCTCAAAATCATCATTAAGTTTGGGCACATCGTTGCAGCCACTTTGTCAGAAATTTCTTGGCACAGACATTCCCTATATGCTCTGTGGGACTTTTGCAGGGAGGAGACCATACAACGTTAATCTTAGGTTTACCACAATGAGCTGTATCTGGGTAGTGTGCAACAGAACCCCTAATAAACTCAGATTTCTGTTAAGAGCTATTTAAATTGATCAGTTAACTTCGAAGAAGACAAAATAATAGCTAACATTTGACTGAACAATTAGTAAGTTCCAGGTATGTCCACAATCTCATTTAAATCTCTGAGTTATGTCATGAGGTAGGCCTTGCTGTTATCTCCATGTTACATGAGAATGAGGTTTGGAGAGGTAGTGCTGGGATTTGAACCTAGGCCTGAGTCCATCCACCTAGGGAAAAACCTAGCACTGTCGAGTCAATTCCGACTCACAGTGATCATACAGGACAGAGCAGAGCTGCCCCACAGAGTTTCCAAGGAGTACCTGGTAGATTTGAACTGCAGACTTTTTGGTTAGCAGCTGTGGCTCTTAACCACTACTCCACCAGAGTTTCTGAGTCCATGTGCTGGAACTTTAAACACTATGTGCCTCCAAGAGGTTCTATGTTACCCAAACTAGACATTTATAGGCTACCAAGCAGTATCTTGTAGATTAGCATTCTGGCTGAGCAGTTCTTTTTCAGTCTGAATGCCGTTCCAGATTAGGAACATAACAACATTTGTTGATGATTTACCATAATATAATAATGCTCCGTTGCAGCATGGGTAAAAATTAACTAATTGTTAGAGTTCATTTAAACTATGTAAAGTTGCACATTTTATTTGGAGTAACTGGCAACATAGGACCTCGGCCAAGCAATGTTAACCTACTTCTCATTCTCAAGATGGCACTTTAAATATAATCATCTCTTTTCCAGATAAAATGATGTCAGCCAAGAATGCATACATTTGATGCATGCTGAAAATCAATATGGCACGTTTTGCTACAAACATCTGTTAAATGCATGGCTACCGCTTTCCCTTCACAACCTAAGTGTTTATCCCTGGTGGTCAGCACACTTCACTAGGTAACAAGTCTAGTTTCTAGCTTCCCCTCTGCAAATACTGAGCAGCTTGCTCTCCTTTAATCCGTTTAGTTCCTCATAGCTCTGGTTTTCAAACCAATGAAATGGAATAAGCCATATATAAACTACCTTCTAAGGAGTCTTGTGCTCCAGTTGTTAAGTCCTGGGGCTGCTAAATGAAAGATTAATGATTTGAAGCCACACGTGGACTTCATGAGAGAAAGACCTAGAGATCTGCTCCCAGAAAAATTACAGCTGAAAAAACCTATATGGCCTTTCTACTCTGTCACATACGGGTGCTATAAGTGGGAATTGAGTTGACCGCATTCAACAGCAACCATCTATCTCCTAAGAAGAGATGCAAAGATCAAATACAAACCTTTCTGAAAAATTACCTTAAAAAGCTAGTGGTCGCTCATTTGCAAATATAAAGAAAGCTTCATAAAAAAATCAAAGGCTCAGAGCTGCAGCAGCATTCTCACAGATAATCCATCATTCCTGTACTCGCTTTGCTAAGAAACAAACCAAGCTTCCTCTAAGAAATGTTAGGTCTTGGTTATTTTTAATGCAATTGGATTTCTTTTTTCATCTGCTGTTGATAAGCTACTTTTCCAGTTTTCTGTAACTTCTCTTTTCTTCTACTGCAAGAACTTGCTTATAATTTAGAATATAAGCTGTAGAAGAGGACGAATTTTGTTTGTTCTTTCTACTTCCTAACATATCTGTAGCAGTTAGCGAGGTGTCTGGCACTTGGTAGGTGCTCAAAAACATAGCTGAATAAACAATAAATGGAAGATACTTCAGTGCTAGTTTACAAAGGGATTGAAAGACTGTATACATGTGCTGCATACAAGAAAGAATGCTTGGTGACTTACGTGTACCATTTTCATATAAAAAAAAATACTGCCATCAAGTCAAGTCTGACTCATAGTGACCCCATAGGTCAGGGGAGAACTGCCCCATGGAGTTTCTAAGGAGTACCTGATGGATTTGAATTGCTGACCTTTTGGTTAGCAGGCATAGCACTTAACTACCACACCACAAGGCTGTCCATTTTAAAATAAGTATCATGAAAATCCTAAGAGGAAGACATCTTTAAGAAAAAAAATAGTAGTTACATATGTATATATATTTAAAAACCTGTGTTAAGTAACTCTCAGAGCCTCTTTTAAACTGTTGAAATCATGAACACTTATAACAGCTGTCATTTATTAGGTATCCCAAACTAAATATTTTTCCTAATCTTTAGAATACATATACAAAGAGGCATTGTTTTTATTTCCAAAATGAGGAAATGAAGACATGGAGATTAAGAGCTTAGAGCCAGTGACCACTAAATCCCCATCTTTCATTCTCTGAAATTGCTCAAACATTCTCTGAATGCCTCATCTGTCTGGTCCTCTCTTTGACCCTCTGAATGATCCCTTCAAGTCTACAAGAGGTCTGGAATATGGTGAATATTTCTGAATGAAGAAACAGTTTGATTTCCTGTGTGAGAACATATAGACAATAAAGAATAAAAAGATTATTGAAGAGTAATTTTGTAAGCATTCTTTGGAAAAGGCATAAATATGGATCTCTTCCAGTCAGTTAGTTGACCAGCCAGCTGTCTTCCAAATTTGCTGGCACAGATGAGGGAGCACTTCCAGTGCCACATCTGTTTGTTGAAATACCTCAATTGATCTTCCGTCAATTCCCGGAGCCTTGTTTTTCACCAAGGCCTTCAATGCCGCTTCGACTTCTTCCTTCGGTACCACTGGTTCCGGGTCATATGCTACCTCTTCAAATGGCTGAACATCGACCAGTTCTTTCCTGTATAATGACTTTGTGTATTCCTTCCATCTTCTTTTGATGCTCCCTGAGCTGTTTAATAGTTTCCTTGTAGAATCCTTCACTATTGCGTCTTGAGACTTGGATTTTTTTCTTCACTTCTTTCAGCTTGAGAAATGCAGAATGAGTTCTTCCCTTCTGGTTTTCCATTTCCTTCCAGCTCTCTGCACATGCCATTATAATACTTTCTTTCGTCTTCTCGAGCTGCTCTCTGAAATCTTCTGTTTAGGTCTTTTAATTCGCCATCCCTTCCTTTTACTTTAGCTGCTCGATGTTCAAGAGCAAATTTTAAAGTCTCTTCTGACATCCAGTTTGGTCTTTTCTTTCTTTCCTGTCTTTTTAATGACTTCTTGCTCTCTTCATGGCTGATGTCTTTGATGTCATTCCACAATTTATCTGGTCTTCAGTCATTAGTGATCAATACATCAAAACTGTTCTTGAGATGGTGTTTAAACTCAGGAGGGATATACTCAAGAGCCTCTTTTAAACTGTTGAAATCAGGAATACTTATAACAGCTGTCATTTATTAGGTATCCCAAACTAAATATTTTTCCTAATCTTTAGAATAAATATACAAAGAGGCATTGTTTTTGTTTCTAAAATGAGGAAATGAAGACATGGAGATTAAGAGCTTAGAGCCAGTGACCGCTAAATCCCCATCTTTCATTCTCTGAAATTGCTCTGAAATGGCTATTGTGGACTTGTTCTAATTTTCTTCAGTCTCAATTTGAATTTGTACATGAACGATCGATGATCTGTGCCACAGTCAGCACCTGGTGTTATTCTAACAGTTGATACAGACCTTTGTCATTGTTTTTCTCCACAGATGTAGTCAATTTGGTTCCTGTATATTCCTCAAACATATGATTTACTCAAATATCAAGTGGGTTACCAGGTAAAAGAAGCCTGTGATCGAACATGTTTGAGGGATGATGAGAAGGTAAGATTGTTCACAGCAGGACCTCTCAGAGCCTGTATTTAATATGCAGTATAACATCTGTAAAAATTTGCTTTAACCAGCTTTTCTTCAAAAATGCTTTACTAGATCACCTCTTTTGAAAGTAGCTATCATGTAGGTTAACATATGACGGAAGCCAGTATCTGATGTTCATATTTACAGTGACATGTTCTTATACAAAAAGAAAAACTAAAATATACCCCATAAAACATATGAACAAAACACTGAGTGATGGAATTGGAGGAAGCCATGTCATGTCTCTGGTATCTTGATACCTTAGATCTAAACATCAATATATTCTTTTCTAATGCAACATGTGTGTCTAATTATTTCCTAAGAATAAAACATAATGAAAAATAAGCTCTTGACATTAACATCATGGGAAATAATTGTCTAATCAGGACCTGCCTATAATAGCCATAAAAATTATCTTCTTGTAAACTCTTGCCTTATTAACAAATTTTCTACTTAAAATATGAATTAAATATATAAAAGTAATATGGTCCCACTGAAAAATAATTTCCTAATGTGAAACTAAGTCATACAACCTATTTAGCAGAGTTATTATAGTTATTACTAATAAAATCAGCCTCCCATTTAAATATGGAGAAGCTGTAATGGTTCCAATACCAATTAGACATTATCCCTAAATTATGCATTGAAACTTGGCAGAGTTATACCAAGATATAATCGGAAGGAATCATGAGGTGAGCGATTTTCAGAGCTCAATTTAATTTAACATCTTTTAAACGGTATCTTGCAAGATTATAATTACTCTGAACAATCGGCTTGATTAGAAGGGGGAAAAAAATCATACTGCCCCAATGACCACCATTTTACGTACTTGTTTGAATGGTATCACACTTGATAGACTTTGTAATGATTCCAATTATGAGTAGAGCAGCCACTTATGTATTCTTTAATTTTAATAGGAGTAATATAAAAAACCCACAGGCCTTTATTCTAGAATTTAGAATCACAAAATCCATATAGCCCTCTGTATTTACCATTATGGTTACTGTATTGATTAATTGAAAAAGAAGGAGCTATTGAGTCAGACCAAGAAGTTGCATTTCTGGCTCTGTCCCCGACAGTTTCTGTGATATTCGACAAAATACCTAGGTAAGACTGCTTCTTTACTCTGAAACAAGAATTATGAGGTTTCTTTAAGGCATTATTGGGAGAATTATGTTTATATGTTTGAGTGTGTGTGTGTGTGTGTGTGTGTGTGTTTACATACATACATATATATAGGCAAAGTCTCAGGGTGGCTCAACTATTAGTCAAAAGGTTGGTATTTCAGATCCACTCAAAGGCGCTTCAGAAGACAGACCTGGACATCTTCTTCCAACCTTTTCCGAAAGGTCACTGCCATGAAAATTCTATGGAGAAGTTCCACTCTGTGCACACAGGGTTGTTATGAGTCAAAATTGACTCAATACCAATTAACAGCAACAACAGTAATAATATACACACCATATATATGTATATTATTGTTATTGTGGTCTGTCTTTTTAAGGCTGTTTGTAGAGTGAACAGAAACCCTGATGGTATAGTGGTTAGGTGCTACATCTGCTAACCAAAAGATCAGCTGTTTGAATCCCCCAGGCCCTCCTTGGAAATGGAAACTATAGAACAGTTTCTACTCTGCCCTATAGGGTCACTATGAGTTGGAATAGACTCAATGGCAAAGGGTATGGTGTGGTTTGGTTTTGGTAGAGCAAACAGCCTTCAGAAATATAGACTGTGTCTGCTCTGACACGAAGAGATTTGTTTCCTGATGAGGATCATAACAATTGTGCCTGTATCTAGGTCAAATATTGGGCCATTTTGCTAGTAGCCCTATTTTACCATTAGGGTATCCTGAACTTGGTATTTCTAAGCTGTGAAAGAAACTGTTAGGTGTCCAGCATTCACCTGGGACCTGCTCAGCATCACTCCTCCCATGGAACTAGAAGGTATGGGGAGTCCACAGACACAAGATGCTCAGTGTGTTTGCTGTGCCATGAATAATAAAATCCCTTGTCTCTGACCCAGGAGTCTTGTGTATTCTGCCAGAATCTACTGAACTGTGGCAGCCTAAGTGTTAGATTATATGAAGTGTAAAAACTTAGACCCTTCACTGTTCTTGATACCTAGAATGAATATAGAATAAGGAGTTCACACTTCATGAAATTTTGAATTATGCAATTTTAAAAAAAATAATGACATGTAAAGGAAAAAAAAGATATCGTGTATCTTACTTTATGTATAAACTTTATTTTGTCATCAGGAGAGCAGCCATTAAATCAAATACATTACATTCCCAAGGCTATCTTAA
Organism: Heterohyrax brucei; assembly: GCA_028571685.1. Lineage (NCBI taxonomy): Eukaryota > Metazoa > Chordata > Mammalia > Hyracoidea > Procaviidae > Heterohyrax > Heterohyrax brucei. Next base: position 49,659,017 of record CM053155.1, read on the forward strand.
CAAGTTGACACTAAGAATGTGGCTCAAAACAACAGAAATTTATTTTCCTACAGTTCTGGAGGCTAGATGTCCAAATTTATGATATCTCAGGGCTTGTTTCTGCTAGTTTCTAATAGCCTCAGGCTTGTTTCTGTTAGTTTCTGGTAGCTGCAGGCACTGGTTGGCTTGTAACATCATTATTCATATCTGCCTTGGTCTTCACCAATAGCTGTCTTCTCTTTGTGTCTCCTCTCCTTATAAGACACTAGTTGAAAAGAGACCGCACAAATGACCTCATGTCACCTTAACCAACTTCATCCTGAAGGACGCTATAGCCAAACAGGGTCACATTCACATGTGGGTAGAAGAAATTAGGACTTTCAGCACGTCTTGTGAGGGGACACAATTTAACCCAAAACAGACAAGTATATGCCTAATATGCTTTACCAAATTTCCTTTCTGTCTTTCTTTTCCTTCACTTGAATCAGCAGTGCAGGTTGAAAAAGTTGGTGAGAAAACCCAGTAACTTGACTTAACTTGAGAATCAAGAATCTCTGTCACATCAAATTGTTATGAAGGGGGGGAAAAAAAGGACTGCAACCCAGTTACCACTTACTGTACTTGCTAAGCCTGCAAAACATGCAAGTTAATCTTCGGTTAGGATAATAAATGCAATTTATTCTCCTTTTTCTTCCAGTTATATGTTTTTCCGTTTAAAACCAGTGAAAATCAGAATCCCCCTCCAATGCATTCAAGGGATTAATGTTTCTCTGTTTCACAGTGTAAAATAGAGAGATTCACATCAGAATGTAGCAAATTTTTTTTTTTTTTCATTACAGTGGGAGCTAAACCTTTCTCTCTTGGATTAAGGGATGGCATTTCCATGAAGAGCAGTGAAAAACATTTAAAAAAGCAGCAAGACACTGCCTGAAATATAAAGCTACCTTTTTAATAACTAAATCCATAGATTCTGGCTATCTTAGTTTTCTAGTATTGCTATATAACAGAAATACACTGACTGGATGGCTTTAACAAACAGAAATTTATTCTCTCATAATTTAGGAGGCTGAAAGTCCAATTCAAAGTGCCAGTGCCAATAGAAGTCTGTCTCTCACTGTTGATTCTGGGAGAAGATCCTTGTCATCAATCACTGCCAGTCTAAGAGCTTCTTAGCACACGGACACAGGGTTCAAAAGATGTGCTCCACTCCTAACCCTTCTTTATTGGTGGCAATGAGGTCCCTATCTTCTCTGCTCATCTTTCTCTTTTATATCTAAATTGACTCAAGATTCAACCTAATACTGTAGGTTGACTCCAGTCTCATTAATATAACTACCCCTAATTCTGCCTCATTAACATCAGAGAGGTTAGGATTTACAACACAGAGGATAATCATGTCAGATCACAAAATAGTGGACAAGTATATAACCCTGGGAATCACGGCCTAGTGAAGTTGATAACACATACTGGAGGAACACAATTCAATCCATAATGCCTAAGCACTAGAAAAGTGATTATAAGATCCAAAGATGAGTGACTGTAGCTTTGAGGATATTTGTTTGAGGTCCAGTGAAAAGGTGATATCCAAAAGATACTGTGTCAAATATCTTACTTTTTCTCCCCATCAAAAACAAATCATGAACAAAAGGTTTTGCTTTAAAAAAAAAAAAAAACAGAAGGCGAGGTTAGCAAAAGAAAAAAAAAAAAATGAGCCTGCCTTCCTTAGGACTCTTGTTAGTTTGCTCCCTGTAGCAATAATTGTCAGAATTTGACTTTATTTTTCTAAAGGACTTTTTCCTTCTCTTAAATGCAATAAAGAAGGATCACAGAAGTAGCAAACTCTATACTGAAAAGGACTGCTTTGCAAGGTAGAAACAAAAATAGGAAACTAGATTGACTCATTAACAATCTTTCTTCCCAAATGATTATTCTAAATAGTCATAGTGATTTCACTTTTTCCCTTTGTCAGCAATGGACATTTTAGCCAAGTAAAGTGAAAGGGAATCTAGAGGTAGGGGTTTCTAACAGTGGTCTCCCTGATCTAAAGTAAATAAATTGGCATGAATAGGTTCATTGTTTCTCTCAAGATGCTGTCGTGTCTGGATGTGATGCCAGACACTGCTGCAGCATCTTAGATCATGAGCACCATCTAAAAGCAAAGTCAACAGACACAGGATGGCAAGACCGAGAGGAGAAAGAAATCTCAGTCAGTAGCTACCACCTTAGCCAACTGCCTAACCGATGGACTTTTTACATTATAATAAGTATTTTTCCTTTAAGCCAATTTGACTCTCATTATTTCTCAAATATCATGGCTGATGTGCCATCCAGAGTTTCCTTGACATCCAGTTGTACAGACTCCTCTGTCCCACAACATTTTGTTAATAATATGGTAGAGGAGATTGAGCTGGAAATTGGTTATATAGTCTTCATGATTTCTTTCATTTCTAAGATTCTCTGCTTAGTCTACAGAGTTGTCATTATGTTTAATGAGTAGAGTTGACTGTATAAGAGAAAAACGCAAGTTGTATTCCATAGAGCAAAGAGAAAAATTGCTCTGTTGAGTACATATCATATTCTAGGCACTTACCAGCTACTCTCTTATTTCATTTCTACAATAATTCCATTAGGTAGGTATTAGTGATCCCTGTCAGACAGGTAAGAAAAGAGGTGAAAAACAGTCAGCTAAACAGCCCAAGATCGCATAGGTAAGTAAAAGGCAGAGGTAGGATTTAACCTTAGTTGACCTTTCTACAATGTTTGGGTTTATTCCACTATCACAAAATTATATCTTTGCAGTATTTGGAATATACAAAGCCAGATGCATCAGCGAGAAGAAAGAGAGGGAATAAGGGCTAAACTAGACTATATAAATAAGATGTGTGAATGAGTAGTCTTGTGTTTTGCATAGCTGATTTTGCCTCAATAGAGTTTGACTTCAGTTGCAACTCCTTCTGAAAACAGAATAATAGTAAATTCCCACCCAGCACTGTATGGCATTTTATACATTCATTTCAAGATAAAATGTTGTGGGTTTGAAATGGTAGTTAAAACATATGGCAATTCTAGGTAGAAACCCAATCAAACTCATTGTCATCAAGTCGATTGTGACTCATGGTGACTCTATAGGGCAGCACAGAACTGCTCCATAGAGTTTCCAAGGAGCTCCTGGTAGATTTGAACTGCTGACCTTTCAGTTAGCAGACATAGCACTTAACCACTATGCCACCAGGGTTTCCAATTTCAGTTTAGAAAACTGTTAACAAGGGTGTAGGTATCTGACGTAAAGCTTTTGATCTGGCACTCAGTTGTCAGTGTGTGCCAACAGACATCACATTCATCTTCCCACGTGCTTTCCATCCTGGACTGCAGCTGTGGAGCCAGAGTATTTATTGATCTTTTGCATTAAATCATGAGAGAGAACACATTCCATTCCTGACAGTCATTGCTGCATAATATCACCGCTATTCCCAGAGAGCGAGACGAGAGCACACGCAGTAGAGGATGAAGCAGTGCGGTCTGTCTCTGCCTCATGCCACTTCTTCCCCATCCTCACCCCACAGCAAAGTCACAAACTGGAAGCTCAAAACACAAAATAAAGCCAGGCTGTAAAGTTACAGACTGAAAGAAAATGTAATTATAATAAATAAAATACAGTCTTCAGTGCTAGCTTGTTTTTTATAACCAGTTTGCAGGGTAAAATAAAATGTAAATATTAGTTCAGGAGGGTTTCTCTGAAATGTATTTTCTGTAGAGATCCATGTCCTCCTGGGAGTGCTCTCATTTTGCTGTCTGAGAAGGACAGTCATAGTCTGCAGTTCTGACTGTCAGGGACAGGATGTGTTTTCTCTCTTGTAATTAAAAATCAGTACATAGCCTGTAGCTCCATAGTTCCATCCCCAGTGTGGGGAGCTGAGAAGCAAATGGATAAATTCCTGCATAGTACACTTGGTGACCAATTACTAACTTAAAAGTTTGAATTTACTCAGCGCCACCAAGGCAGAAAGGCCTGATGATCTGTTACGGAAAAGGTTACAGCCAAGAGAAGTCTATGGAATAGTTCTACACTCTAACAGGAGGGGTTACTACGGCTGGAATCAACTTATGGTGACAGGTCAGTTGGGGTTTTATAAACATATAATAAGTTCTCCGTGGAGCTAGAAAAGGGTGTGAAGTATTTTGCTATTCAAAACGGTAAGTAGAAAAGACTTAGGCTTTTAAAAAATGCATTCATTTGGAGTTCAAACAAACAAAGCATGCATTATAGCATTTTATTAATAAAATGTTAAGATTGTCTACAGAGCCAACAATAGCCCATCTCATTACTGGCTTTTAATTGTGGCACCTGCCATTGTGAGTACAATGACATCATGCATTTTAACACTCTAGTGTATTCTGTCTTCTTCCAACAGCCAAATATTGTTTGTGTATACCTTGTTATACAAAAAAAAAAAAAGTGTTAGTTATTTGATGGCAGTCACTGGAACATACAAATTTTTAAAGAAAATTCTAAGACCTAGCACAATAGAAATTCTATAACTCTGTAACTCATACCACCCTCCTTTATCATCCCTTTCATAATTATTATGTGTAAGTTAATGTTAACCTGTATTTTCTAGGATTTCAGACAATAGGGCAGCACATTTGCCCCACACTCAAGAAAAATACAGCCAGTAGGATATTTACTCATATTTTCCTCTACTTTGAAGCTTTGTACATGTCTGACACTTGTTTGCTGTCAGTCAAGTTTCTGATTCCTAGTGACACCATGTGACAGAGCAGAAGTGCCCCATGAGGTTTTCTAGGCTGAAATGAAGTAAAATCTATTCAGTGGCAATGGGTTTTAATCTTCAGTGAGACAGATTGACAAGTCTTTCTCCTGCAGAGCCACTGATTGGATCTGAACTGCTGAACTTTCAGTTAGCATCTGAGTGCTTAACTGTTGTGCTGTCAAAGCTCCTTAGACTGACACTAGCATAGAGAGGAAAAAAAAGACACTTCATCAGTCAAGCAGTGAATCAGGGGGATAGTCACTGAGCACCTACTTTATTTTTAAAACCAAAGCTTATATCCTGGTGGGTAGAAATTATAGTAAAAGATTCACATATCAAAGTCATATAGCAATGAGCATCTTCTAAGTATATAAATTCAACTTATAACTTTAATTAGTAAATCTCGTAAAACAACATGCTCTGAGCTACCAGTTTGGGGTCACATACCAGACCAGGATGCACTTTGAGGAATACACCTCTGGAGACCATGCAGTAATTTTAATAATTGACAATTACTTTGTGAACTTATTCTATATAACAGGGGCCATGACATTCTGATATTGTGATATTCTGACATTGTAATATTCTGATGTGTTATTCATGAAATGAAAATCCAAAGACTTGAGTCAAAGTCCTATTTCTGTTTCTGTTCCTCTTGTTTCCTATGTGACTTGGCTGAGTCTCTTCATTTCTCAAAGGTACTGCTTTCTTACCTGAGGAAGACAACATTCTGCAATCCTCCTTCACAGAGTGAGAATGACTAAATGTGAAAATAGAAAAAGGGTGTTGTGCGTGCACTTGATGTGTAAAATTTTAGAAATGATGCTTATCATAAAGCCTGCAACTGTTGGCAGGGAGTCGATTCTGACTCATGGCAACCACACGTGTCACAGAGTACCACTGGACTCTGTGGGGTTTTCTTGGCAAGTGGAGAAACTTCACTTCTGCAGAGTTGCTAGGTGGGTTCTAATGCCAACAGCACTGAGATGGGAGTTGGCCATGGCCTCCTGGATTTGTGTTTTCTTCCCATCTTGCTCTGGAGCACAAAAAAAAAGGCTTTGAATTCAGCAGAGAGTGACTGCCATTCCAAGGGGAGGAGCAGAAGACAAGACTCCAGGGAGGACACAGCGTGGGATGTGTCTGCTTCCTGCCAGATCTGCCCAATTTCCAGGCACCCCTCCCCAAGGTCAAACAATGAGAGAGGACACTCAGATTCCAAACAGTACTTCTGTTTATAAAATCTGTCTGAAAGCAGTGCCAAAAGGGCAGATAGCAATGACCTTGCAATCAGAAGAAGAGACTGAAAGACGCCATGGAGGCTTACGTAAAATGAATAGTAGAGATGAGCTCAGTGACATTCATGGTCTTCATTCTTGAAGTGCCAGTCAGATCCAACATAAACAGAAGAAAACAGAACAAAAGTCAGAATTCCCAGACCACAACTGTTGGAGAACATTGCTGTAACTTTGTTAGGACCGGCTGCCTGGCAAACCCACAAAATTGTGAGGAACAGGATAGGCAAAGTAGAAACTAGAATTATAAACCTTTAAGTTCCAACTTATGTTTAATTGGCAAATTAATCAGAATGATGTTGCAGGCAAATTATTGAGCCTTCTTTACCGAAAATTTTTATTGAACCACCAGATTTCTGTATTTCCTTTAACTTTTCTGCTAAGAAATAATGATTTTTTGAATCATTGTTTAAAAGTAGTACAGATATATGGCAAATAAAATGCTGATGTTTAAATTAAGTGTCATGTTTGAATATACTGTTGTCAAAACTAGTGTGAAATAAATAATCAGTGCAGAGCTTACCTTGTAGATATGTGAAATGGCTAATTGGTGTAGAAAATACTTTGATCTTAGTTTTTTGTGTGTGTTATGTGTGCTATAATGGGATCACAGTTCACCTGGAAACAACTTCGAATATTTGTACCTTAGAAATTATTTTCAATGGAAAAACCTACCCTGCTTATGGATTGGAAGACTTAACATTGTGAAAATGTCTATTTTACCCAAAGCAATTTATTTATATAATGCAATTCCAATACAAGTTCCAGCATCATTTTTTAATGAGATGGAGAAACAAATCACCAATTTTGTTTGGAAAGGGAAGAAGCCCCGGATAAGTAAGGTACTACTAAAGAAGAAGAACACATTGGGAGGCTTCTCATTACCCGACCTTAGAACATACTACACTGCCACAGTGGTCAAAACAGCCTGGTACTGGTACAAGAACAGACAGATCAATCAATGGAACAGAATTGAGACCCCAGAGATGACACCATCTGCCTATGAAAAGTTGATATTCGACAAAGGCCCTAAGACATTAAACTGGGGTAAAAAAAGTATCTTCAACAAATGGTGCTGGCAAAATTGGTTATCCATCTGCAATAAACTGAACCAAGATCCCTATCTTACACCTTATACAAAAACCAACTCCAACTGGATAAAAGACCTAAATATCAAACCTAAAACGATAAAGCTCATCCAAGAAAAGGTAGGAACAACAATGGAAATTTTAATACACAATGAGGACAGACTCCAAAATCTGTCAAAGAAACCTCAATCAACAGAAGAGAAAGTAGATAAATGGGAACCATTAAGAATCAAACACTTTTGCTCATCCAAAGACTTTATTAATAGAATTAAAAGAACACCCACAGAGTGGGAAAAAATATTTGGCAACTCTATGTCAGACCGATGCCTGACCTCCATAATCTATAAGATACTACAAAATATCAAGAAGAAGATAAACCATCCAATTAAGCAATGGGCAAAGGAGATGGACAGACACTTCACTAAAGAGGAGATCCAGGAAGCCAAAAAACACATGTGGACATGTTCACGATCTTTAGTTATTAAAGAAATTCAAATCAAGACAACAATGAGATACCATCTCACCCCAACAAGATTGGCCATGATCCAGAAAACACAAAACAACAAATGCTGGAGAGGCTGTGGAGAAAGTGGAACCCTCCTACACTGTTAGTGGGGTTGCAAAATGGTCCAGCCTCTTTGGAAGGCAATCTGGTGCTTCCTTAAAAAAATGGATATCGATATACCATTTGACCCAGTAATTCCACTACTTGGAATATATCCTACAGATTCAAGGCCTTTCACACCAACAGACATGTGCACCAGAATGTTTACCGCAGCACAGTCCACGATAGCAAAAAGGTGGAATCAACCCAGATGCCCAACAATAGAAGAATGGATAGGTAAACTATGGTACATACACTCAATGGAGCACTACGCAATGATAAAGAATAACGATGATTCCAGGAAACATCTCCTAACCTGGTTTCAACTGGAAGACATTATGTTGAGTGAAAGTAGTCAGTGACAAAGGGACAAATACTGTATGAGACCTCTACAATAAGACCTCAAAAACAGACTTGTGTATAGAAGAAAAGACTCTTTGACAGCTGCAAGGGAGGGAAGGGAGAGAGGGTGAAGGGGGGAGGGCTTAGTTTAGATAGTTACTAGAAATCTAGTTGGGAGAAAGTGGTGACAGCACACATTAGAAACAAGAACAACATTAAGTGGACTTCAGCATAACTTGAGTACTCCTTCCATCTTGACTCAATACAGCAAGGATAGAGTAGCTGGGGCTAGGGGCGGGGGACCATGCTCTTAGGCGAATTCCAGGCCAATTGGCACAACTAGCGTTTTGCTGAGAGAGCTCTCTGCACCCCACATTGGTGAGTGGCGTCTGGGGTCTTAAAAGCTGCCAAGCTGCCATCCGGTCCCAAATGGTCCCAACTCAGCAGGAATGGATGCTCACTGAGGACCAAAATGACATGCGGTAAAGACAACCAAGAAGACAGAGAGACCCACAAGAGTGGTTGCCTACATCTACTTGGGACCGGAAGAACCGGATGGTGCCTGGCCACCACCAGCGATAGCCACGATGCAGCTCACAGAGAGGAGTCTCACTGGCAACACAAGAATAAAAAGGGGTGCATCATGAGATCTCCACTAAAAGACCTCAATTGATGGTCCAGTGGTTTTGGGGTTCCTCTGAGAGCATGGCCCCCGGCCCTGATGCTGCCCTTTTCCATAAATTATAACAAACGTCCACTCTTTGGACAGGAATGGATTGGACTTGGCAATGCAGAGTGACCATATATTGGAAGCACTTTGTGGTTCTATGCATCTACAGGATATCATCTTGCTGACCTTTGGCTGGAGGAAGGGGAGTGGATGGAGAGGAGGGGAAAGGAGGTTGTTGGGAGGATGAGACATGTATGGAGCAGAGAGGAATAGTGTGCGGTCACCGGACAGGGAGAGCAGTGGAAGCTGCATATAGGTGGGCATGTAAATTTATACATGAATGTACATTTTCACTCAGTTATGTTAAATAAAAAAAAAAAAGAAACTATTTTCAGTTCAGTGGCTAAAATAATGGCTACTAAATGTAAAGCCATTGACATTTAAATTTAGGGGATGGTGACAGAATCTTTCTTTTTCATTATTAAGAAAAAATACTGTACTGATCATTTTAAAGCACATTTTAACACTCCCAAATCATGTTTACATGCTAAAAGGTAGCAAACCAGAGCTCATTGCCTCTATATAAGACTTAGAAGGATGGGCCATTTTTAAGAGTCTGTAGTGTCTTGATGTCATGGATTGAATTGTGTCTCCCCCAAAATACATGTAGCCATGTGGCTGAGCCATGATTCTCATATTTTGTGATTCTCCTCCATTTTGTGATTTTCCTGTGCTGTATGTTAAAGGAATAGGGTGGGACTGTAAATCTCTTCATAGGATCACCTTTCTTCTGCACTGTAAAGGCAGTGTCCCTGGAGTATGGCTTTCCCCACCCTTAATATTTTCATCCTATAATCAATAAAAAGAAAGAGAAGCAAGCAGAGAACTGGGAACCTCACATCATAAAGAAAGCAGCACCGGGAGAAGAGCATGTCCTTCAGACCTGAGGTTCCTGCACCAGGATGCCTTCTGGACAAAGACTGATACAATACCAGACTTTCCTCCAGAGCCAACAAGGGGGAAAGCCTTTCTCTGCAGTGGACATCCTAAATTTGGACTTGTAGCCTACAGGACTATATAAGAATAAACTTTCCCTTGTTAAAGCCATCCACTCAGTGATATTTCTGTTAGAGCAGCACCAGCTGACTAAAACACTTAGAAACACCCGAGCTAGTGTCAAGGAAGCCTAATGCCAGGACCAAAGTAAAAATTGATTCAGAAAAACCAGGAGGAAGAGAAAAAGAAAACAAGTGAATGAAGACGAAGAGAAGTGTCACATGTTAATAAACCCTACTCAGGTGAATGTGGAAAGACCTGGCAGACTTCTTGGCATCAGGCGCACTATTCCCACAACCCTGCTCTAGTGTGGACAATGAGCAGGCAGCAGACCATCTCTTGACTAAAGCATCAATCACACTTTCATAGAAATAGTATTTAAGTCTTCCCTGAGTAGCTTTCAAAGTACACTTTTTTCCTTTTAAATTACTGCACTAAGCAACCTAATAACTTTGATCTGACTGCAAACAATGGTCGTAAAAACTTGTAACACAAAGAGCTACATTTTAAGCATGTGAGAAATAAACCTATTGCTCTCAAGTCCATTCCAACTCATACAAGAAAGCCAAGCCAAAAGCCAAGTGCTGTCGAGTCGCATACAAGAAAAGCAACATAAAAAGTTGCAATTAGCACATAAGTGTTCAGTTTTCACCAGTCATATTATCAGGCCAATGAGTCAACTTTTGCCCTCCCCACTAGAATCTTATTTCAGATTTGCTTGGGAGACTTTCAAATTAAAACCATTTTCCCATACTACAAAATCCTAGTATAGAAGACCTAGTGAGTTGTGATCCCATCAAGTCTTCTTCCTTCTCCTACACTTATGCCATGTGGAAAATCCCACCTTATTGCCTTCTGCCACCCCTCCACAAACCTCTTTACTGAAAAAAAATAGGTTGAATACCTTGTGTATCATTGCAAACAAGTTGTTCAGAACTCTTGATGTAGATGATAAAATGTCCGTGTCTAACTTGTAGGAATACTAAAATCAAAGGAAGATCATTGTAAATTCTGCGAAGAAGGAGTATCAGTTTCCTGTCACTGCAATAATCAATTATTATAAACTTAAAACAACATACATTTTTTTAATCCTCTTTATTTTCTAGTGGACTTTTTTATTATGATTAAATAAAAGGACACAACTCTCTGGAACTCTTTTTGCTCTCCTCACCCTGACAACATACTCCTCCTTTTCATTCTTCTAGTATCCACTTAATGAACACAAGTCCCCTCCTCTCCACCCTCTCCTCTCCCCTCTAGAAAGAAACCAGTAGGAAAGCTTCCTATATATATGTATAAAACTATAAAATACACCACATGCTCACTTTGTGTCCCCAAGTCCAGCACATTCTTTGTCTGAAGTGTTGAACTTAGTACTGGTTTCAAGTACAAGCTAGTTCAGCATAACTGGACTACACCATAAGCCAGAAGATTTTTTAAATTCAATGCAACATTTCAAAGGAAAGAGTAGCAGTGACAGGGGTCTGGGACCATTTTCTAGGGGGACAACAAGGTTAATTGGTATGACTAGCCTATTGCTAAGACAGTCTACTGCACTCCATATTGGTGAATGGCATCTAGGGTCTTAAAAGCCAGCAGACTGCCAATTGAGAAACATCAATTGGTCCCAACCCATCTGGAACAGAAGACAATCAAGAACATCAAACACTTGAAGTAAAACTAGCCTAGGAGATAGGACTCATATGAAAAAATGAGCCCAAGAGACAGAAGAATCCATAAATGAGCTCAGGAGACTACATCAGCATGAAACCAAAAGAACTAGATGACACCTGGCCTCTACTAAAGACAGCCCAGACAGACAAGGAAATATAGAGTCCCTGAAGCAGCATGAAAAAAAGAGGTGTGCAGATCAATAACTCTACTAAAAGACCTTAATTGATGATCCAACAGCCTGGAGGGTCCCCAGGGAGCATGACCCCTAGACTTGTTACTGGCCCTGACCTGAAAACAGTACTGAGGTCAACACTTCAGACAAAGAATGTACTGGACTTGGGAACACAAAGTGAGCATGTGGTGTGTGTATTTTATGGTTTTAACATACATAGGAAGCTTTCCTACTGGTTTCTTTCTAGAGGGGAGAGGAGAGGGTGGAGAGGAGGGGACATGTGTTCATTAAGTGGATACTAGAAGAGTGAAAAGGAGGAGTGTGCTGTCAGGGTGAGGAGAGCAGAAAGAGTTGGAGAGAGCCAGGCATGCAAAATTGACTTGGATTGTGTCCTTTTACTTAATCATAATTTTTAAAAATCCACTAAAAAATAGAAAATTAAAAAACTTCTCTTGCAAGATAATCATCTTCCTCTTTTTCCAGTGCTTCCCTCTTCCTTCACTGCACTGCACCAGGTGTCACAGACTGACCAATTCCTGGCCTGGAAGTAGATTCTCTTACACATGACTTAAGACATTCTCCCAGACTTTGAGAGGGAATGAACAATTCCTTTACCTATGCTCAAGCATAAGGAGACAAACCTTAATCACAGACACCCAGGGATGGCTGTTAGGCCCCTGCTTTTCTCAGCACACACAGCTAGACAGTGTATGCCTACAACAGTCACTGTTGCCTACCTATGGCTGTAGGAGAGAGGTGAATGACTTGGTGGATATCCGAGCTGAATCCATTCACTTGGTGAATGACTCTGTGGATACCTGAGCTGAATCCATACAAGAAAAGTAAACAGGCTCTTGGGCTTGCATGCCTAGTAACACCTCTAACCACCTGGTGACAGGATATCAGAGCTTCAAAAGATACCAATAACCAAGCTAGCAGGTACAAGAAGCTTATTTGGACATTTCAAAACAAAACAAGAAGCTAGAACATGATAGGCAAATGCAACATAAATAAACATAAAAGTTTACTGAGAGCTCAGAGACAATAGTCAGTATTAAATCATTTAAAAAGACAGAAAACTGTGGCTTCAGAAAGATCCCAGAACAAAGAATTAAGAAATTTTCCAGATGAAGAGGAATCCTGGAATTATTGGGGGTAGGGATTCAAGGTGGTAGACTAAACACACATCTTCCGAAAGCCCTCTGGAAACTAAGGCCTGAATTTATAATTAAATGGGGCTTTCTGGACACCTAGTGATCCCTAAGATACAGCATAGGGCTGCTAATTTGGACTTCATACTACTGAATGGAAAACTTCTTCTTTTTTGTTGACCCCCACTCTTGGTAAGTACCGGCTTTCACAGACTGAAGGTAAGTCGCCATTTAACTTTTTTTTCTGTCTTAGCCAGGGGGCAGAGCTGGGACTTGACTAGCAGGTAATCTCAGATGCACTGCTGATGGGATCAGCAGGCAAAATTGCCATATTTTGAGATCCCAGCTTTGAACACTGTGCATCTCAGCACCTTTTGCCTCTCTTTTTATCTCCACCACTGAGCAGCCTTTACTGAGGCAGGCAGGGAGCTTGTGTGAGATGCCATCTTGTTCCACTGGGGGATGGATATACCCATATGGAGGCCTCAGCTGGACCTAATTCCTAGGCTGAGAGGCAGCACCTGCCCAGAGGAGAGGAAAAGCAGTGTTTTACACAGTGTTACCTACAGCTGGGGCCCAACAGCAGAGGCCAGCAGGGCAGTAGCCTTTCTGTGTTTTGAACTAGTTTACAACATCTGGGTTCAATATAGAGTTGCTTCCTTTGTCAGCTTGGAAGAGGGACTTGTACACTTGAAAACCTGACTGACTTTGGAAGTTGTCAGATACCTTTTACTTTTAAGATGGCCTAGAGAAACAACTGTGGTCCATCCTTGCAGTATCTTTCCTAACCTCTATTGACTCATGATGTCCAAAAAGCAACAAACTCTGGATAAAAGCATAAACAAGAAATCACCCATGGCTTCAGAAGGCACCAAAAGAAAGCACCAAAGAACTTCCCAGATGAAGCAAGCTTCCTGAAACTACCAGAAAGTGAATACAAAAGATTACTATTTAGAATTCTTCAAGAGATCATGAAAGCAGTAAGGCAGTGGAGCATAACAACAAATCAAGCAGGTTACAAGAATATATACAAAGACAGGAAGTAGAAAGTCAGAAGATTAATAATAAAATTACAGAATTAAACAACTCAAAAGTCAAAGGAGCAGAAATGAGAGAGTGGAACACTGAACTAGTGAAACCAACTTGTGTGAGGAAAACTCTGACAGATAAAAGAACTTTAAAAAAATGAAGAAACACTAAGAACTGTGTGGAACTCTGTCAAAATGAATAATCTAAAAGTAATTAATTGGAGTACTGGAACAGAAATAACAGAAAATACAGAGAGAATAAATTGTTTAAGATTTGTTGACAGTAAACTTCCCTGATATCATGAAAGATGAAGAGATACCTGTCCAAGATGCTCATTGAATTGCACAACAGTTAGATCCCAAAAGTAAACCAAGGTATATAAATTCTAATCAAATCTCTCAAAAGTAAAGATAAGAAGGCACTTTTAAAAGTGGCTAAGTATAAACAAACAAACAAACAAATAACCTATAAAGACATACCAATAAGGCTAAGCATGGACTATTCAGCAGAAAACCATGGAGGCAAGAAGGCAATGGGAATGACACATACAAAGGAAAATAATTGCCAGCCAAGAATTATATATACAGTAAAACTGTTTCTCAAGCGTGATGATAAAATTAAGTCATTTGCAGATAAAGGGAAATTTAAGGAGTTTGTAAAAGCAAAACCCAAATTACAAGAAATATTTAAGTGACACCTTTGGTTAGAAAATCAATAACTTCAGATGGCAACCCAAAACTAAAACAGAGAAACCGGATATCCATCCAGATAGGGAAATTGCAAGGATAAATAAATATAGAAAATACTGAAAATAGGAAGCAGAGACATCATTACGTAAAAGATGACAACATTACAACAAAAAAGAGGGTCATTTTTAAAGGTCATTTTAAAGTCATAGGTCTTTTATGTGGAGAGGAAGTCAAGGTGATATAGAGAAATAAAAGACTACCTTAAATTTAGAAAAATTGGAGTAAATATTAAAGTACCACAAAAGAAATGAATAATTCTATACATCAAAATAAAAAAGAGAAAAACAGGAAGTCTTAGCAAATACAAAATCACAACAATTAAAAAAAAGACAAAAATAAAACATACAAAGAAAAATGACTCAGCACAAAAAATTCAGAAGAGCAAGTAAAATGTCAATAACACATCAAAAAAACACTAAAATGACAACGTTTAACTCATACGTATCAAAAATGATCCTGAAGGTAAACCAATTAAATGTACCAATAAAAAAAGGAAGACAGGCAGACTGGATTAAAAATGCATGATCTATCTATATGCTGTCTACAATAGACATACATGCCTTAGACCTAAAGACACAAATAGACTAAAACTCAAAAGATGGAATAAGGAGGCAAGGCCAAGAGGGTAGACTAAACACACATCTCCTCAATTCCCTCCAAGAACCAAGGCTTGAAATGAACACAGCAGTCCACATCATGGGAGCCCAGGATCAGATTTGACTACGCACCAGTAATGAACTAAACTATGCCTCTCAAAAGATGAGCCAGTGGCCTCTGACCCCCACTCCTGCTGACTCACTGTTTCAGAGAACTGCAGGCACCAACACATTTTTTCTTATCTGGGAGGTGTGAACTGGGCATAACCTGGCAAATACACTGAAACTCAGTGCTTAAATAAACAGTGTAGCACAGCAGAGAGACAGAGTGTGGGATAGCCACATATTGAGAGCCCAGGTGTTGGCTGAAGGCACCACTGCCTCTCCACCATCTCTTTTCTGAGCTGCACCATAGACTGTACTGTTTCACAGCAGGAAGGGGCGCTTGGCCAGGATGCCATCTTGGTCAGCTGGGAGGCAGTCATCCAGCTGGGGGCCTTAGCTGCAACTGATTCTCAAGTGGAGCAGCCTTCTGGCAAGAGCTTCTGGAGCAGAAAAGTGGTGTTTGAGGCGATTCATGTCCAGATTGGCAGAGGACATCAGGAAGGATATAATCTCTCTCTACTTTGAACCAGGTCACAGCATCTGGGGACAGTCTATGACACACTTTTGTTATCGGCTGGAAGACAGAGCCTGCCACATCTGAAGGCCTGATGGTTTTCAGCAGCTGGTGGACAGCTCCCCACTCAAAAGTACCCTTTTAATAAGACCACCTGGAGAACTGACAGCTGAAAGTCCTGGCAGTTCTCCACCACTCTTCACTGATTCATATCACAGGGTCAGGTGATGGCCCCCAGTGACTCCATAAGTAGGGCACCATCTTTTTCAGCCAGGAAGCAGAGTCTGCCACCCCAGAGAGTCCACCTGGGACAAGTCACTAGAGTATATAGAAACAGCTAGTGACCAACTTCCCTCAGCTCTTGTTGAGGTAACACTATAGAAATCAAATAGCTTCTAGATGTCACACAGACAACAGTTGATTGCTAGCCATTTAAAGAAGCAGTCCACCATAACCCAAACCCAGTGCCTTCAAGGTGGTTCCAACTCATAGCAACCCTATAAGTCAGAATAGAATTGTCCCATAGAGTTTCCAAGGAGCACCTGGCAGATTTGAAGTAGTCTACCATGGCTCTAGAAAACTCTCAAAATAAAGAACAAAAAAATTTTCCAGATGAAGAAGCCTGTCTGAGGCCACTGGAGGTCAAGTACAAAAGAATTACATATACAGCCTTCCTAGAGATAAAATAAAATGCAGCAGAACAAAATGAAAAATTAAGTAAGCTATTCGAACTGATGGAATATCAATGGTCTGAAATACAGCAGATCAATAAAATTACAGAATTAGACAATTCAATCCATAGTCAGAGGAGCAGGATTGAGGAGATGGAAGTCAGACTTAGTGACATTGAGGATAGAGCAATTGATGCCAGCATTTATTAGAAGAAATCAGAGAAAAGAAATAAGAAAAATGAAGAAGCAGTAAGAAGCATGTGGGGCTCTTAATTATTAAGAGGAATAGTTTACAAATAATTGGAGTTCTGAACAGAGAAGGATAGATGAAAACAGAGAAAGCATTGCCATAGAGTTGCTGACAGAAAACTTCCCTGAAATTGTGAAAGAAGAAAACATAGACAAACAAGATGTGTATTGAACACCACAAAGACTAGACCCCAAAAGGAAAACACAGAGACCTATTATAATCAATATTAATAAAATGAAATATAAAGAGATTCTCTTACAGACTGTGAGGCTCAAAGCAAAGCTAACATTCAGAGGGAAGCCTTGTAGACTTTTGTCTGACTTCTCAGCAGAAATGATGTTAGCAAGGAGGCAGTGAGATGATACACTCAAAGCCCTGAGGGAGGAAAACACCCAACCAAGAATTATATATCCTGAAAAACTGTCTCTCAAATATGACAGTGAAATTAAGATATTCACAGATAAACAGAAGATTAGAGATTTTGTAAAAATCCAAAGCTAGAAGAAATACTGAAAGAAGTTCTTTGATTAGAAAAACAAAAAAAGTAAGTGTATACTAAAGGAGGCAATTCAGGGCACAGCATCCAGAATCCTACTCACTTAGGGAAATCAATAAGCTTAATCAAGGCTACACTATTAAAAGAAGAGAATCAACCATCATAACACAAAAACTGTGACATCACCACACTAAAGAGAGGGATATATTTCAGTCAATATAACCCTTTCAGGTGGAGAGGAAAGCAAAAAGATATGAAGAAATTAAAGTCTGGTTTAAACTTAGAGTAATAAGGCAGATTATGGAGGTAGCCATAAAATAAAGTAACAATGTGACAGATCAAAACAAGAAGCTTGATACAGGAGTCTCAACAAACACAAAACTAACAATGCAAAAGATGATAAGTCAACCCACAAAGAATGACCCAGAACAGAATTTTAAGAAAAACAGACAACATCAACAACGCACACACACACACACAAATGCATCAAAATGACAGGACTAAACACTTGCCAATTAATAATTACACTGAATGCAAAATGGCTTGGCAAAAGAACTGAATGTTCCAATAAAGAGACAATGAGTGACATCATGGATCAAAAGACATGACTCGTGTATATGTTGCTTATAGCAAACACACCTAAGACTCAAAAATACGAATAAACTGAAAATCAAAGGATAGAAAAATATATACCAAGCCAACAACATACAAAGAAGAGCAGGAAGGGCAATACTAAACTCAGATAAAACAGACTTTAATGTAAGATTCACCATCATGGACAAGGATAGTAACTATTTATTGCCAAATGATTTGATACACAAGTAGGATATAACAATATTAAATATTTATGTACCCAATACCAGAGCATCTAAATATATTGAACAATGACAACATTGAAAAATGAGATAGATCATTCCACAATAATAGTTGGAGAATTTAACACTTCACTTTCATTAACGGACAAATCAACCAGAAAAACAGCTCAGTAAAGGTGTAGAGGATCTTATTGCAACAATTAACCAACTAGACCTCATTGACATACACAGAACTTTTTATCCATCAATGGATAAGCACATGGAACATTTTCGAGAATAGGCTATGTGTTAGGAAATAAAGCAAATCTCAACAAAATACAAACCACTGAATTATTGCAAAGCATCTTAGACAAGAAAGCCATAAAAGTTTAAATCAATAGCCAAAAAATGATAGGTAGAAATTCGAACTCATGGAAACTAAATAACACCTTATTCAAAAAGCCATGGGTTATAAAAATATCAAGGATGAAATAAGGAAATTTATGGAGTCAAATAGGATACAGCAAAAGCAGTGCTCAGAGGTCAGTTTATCTCTGTAAATGCACACACCCAGAAGGAAGGACCCAAATCAAAGAATTAACCCTACAGCTTGAACATGTAGAAAGAGAGAAATAGAGAAACCCCTCAGGCACCAGAAAAAAACACATCATAAAGATTAGAGCAGAACTAAATGAATTAGAGAACAGAAGAACAATTGAAAAAATAACAAAACCAAAACCTGATTTTTTTAAAGATCAACAAACATTGACAAAACATTGGCTAAACTTACAAAAGAAAAACAGGAAAGGAAACAGATAACTCAACTAAGAAACATGATAAGATATATCACAACAGACCCAACTAAAATCGAATGTATCATAACAGAACACTACCAAACACTGTACTCTAACAGATTTGAAAACCTAGATGACATCGACAAATTTCTAGATTCATATCACCTACCAAAATTATCACAGGGACAAGGAGAACAACTTAAAAAATGCATCACAAAGGTATACATTTAAAAAGTCATCAAAATCTACCAATGAAAAAAGTTCTGGCCCAGATAGCTTCACTGGAGAATTCTACCACGCTTTTAGAGAAGGGTTAACTCCAGTACTACTGAGGCTATTTCACACCATAGAAAGGGATGAAATACTCCTAAATTCATTCTATGAAGCCAACATAACCCTGATACCAAAGCCAGGGAAAGATCCCACTAAAAAAAAAAAATTACAGACCAATATCACTCATGAACCTAGGTGCAATAATCTTCAACAAAATCCTAGCAAATAGAATTCAACAACACATCAAAAATAATAATAATTCATCACGAGCAAGTTGGAGTCATACCAGGGATGCAAGCTTGGTTCAGCATCAGAAAAACAATTAATGTGATCAACCACATAAATAATACAAAGGATAAGAATCACCTGATCTGGTCAATTGATGCAGAAAAGGCATTCAACAAAGTCCAACACCCTTTCATGCTAAAAAGTCTCAGCAAAATAGGAATAGAGGGAAAAGTCCTTAATGCAATAAGAGGCATCTATGCAACATCAACCGCCTACATCATCCTGAATTGTGAGAGACTGAAAGAATTCCTCTTGAGAATGGGAACTAGACAAGGGTGCCCACTCTCACCACTTCTATTCAACATTGCACTATAGGTTCTAGCCAAAGCAATTAGACAAGACAAAGACATAAAGGGCATCTCCACTGGCACGGAAGAAGTAAAAATCTTCATATTTGCAGATGATGTGATTGTATATGCAGAGAATACTAAAGAATCCATAAGTAAACTCCTTGAACTAACAGAAGAGTTCAGCAAAGTATCAGGATATAAGATAAACATAAGAAAATCAGTAGGATTCCTTTATACCAACAAAGAGATCATTAAAGAAGCAATCACCAAATCAATATTATTTACTGTAGACCCCCCAAATATAAAATACAACCAAATAAGACCCACTGCCATTGAGTCTGACTCATAGGGACCCGAGAAGTCAGAGCAGAACTGCCCCTGCCAATTTTCCAAGGAGGTCTTGGAGGATTTGAACTGGAGATCTACTGGTTAGCAGATGTAGCACTTAACCCACTATGCCACCAGGGTTTCTAGTAGATAAAATACCTAGGGATAAATCTAACTAGAGAAATAAAAGACCTATACAGAAGGAACAAGACCTTACTGCAAGAAACCAAAAGAGACTTATATAAATGAAGAAACTTGTGCTCCTCAAGGATAGGAAGACTTAACTTTGTGAAAATGTCTATTTTACCCAAAATCATCTACATATACAATGCAATCCCAACACAAATTCCAGTGTCATTTTTTAATAAGAAGATAGAGAAATAAATCAACAACTTTGTCTGGAAATGGAAGAAACCCTGGACAAGTAAAGTACTACTGAAGAAGAGGAACACAGTGGGAGGCCTCACACTACCTGGCCTTAGAAACTGTTACACTGCTGCAGTAGTCAAAACAGCTTGATAGCAGTACAAAAAGAGACACATAGACCAATGGTACAGAGTTGAGACTGCAGAAATGCCACCATCTTCTTATGAGCTGTTGATATTCAACAAAGGCCCTAACTGGGGTAAAAACAGTCTCTTAAACAAATGGTGTTGCAAAATTAGAAATCCATCTTCAAAGAACTGAAACAAGACATATATCTCACATGTTACACAAAAACTAATTCAAAATGGATCAAAGACGTAGATATCAAAACTAAAATGATACAGGTCATGCAAAACAAAACAAGGTCAACAATGAAAGTTCTAATACACAGCTTAGACAGACTTCAAAATCTGACAAAGCATAATCAACCAAAGAGAAAATAGATGAACAGGAACTACTGCGAATCAAAAACTTTTGCTCATCCAAAGACTTTTTCAAGAGTTAAAAGACCACCCACAGAATGAGAAAAATATTTGGCAACTACACATTGGACTGACATCTGATCCCCGTAATCTACAAAGCACTGCAAAACATCAATGAGAAAAAGATAAATAATTAAGCAATGACAAACGAGATGGACAGACACTTCACTGAAGAGGACATCCAGGCAGTCAAAAGACACAGGAGGAAATGTTTACGATCATTATCTCTTACAAAAGTACAAATCAAAACTGCAGTGAGATACTGTCTGACTCCAATAAGTTTGGCCATGATCCAAAAAACACAAAACAACAAATGCTGGAGAGGCTGTGGAGAGATTGGAACTCTCTTACACTGCTCGTGGGATTGCAAAATGGTACAACCTCTTTGGAAAGCAATTTGTCGCTTCCTTAAAAAGCTGGAAATAGATACACTGTTTGATCCAGTAATCCCCCTGCTTGGAATTTATCCTACAGAAACAAAGGCTGCCACATGAACAGACACATGTACATGAATGTTTGTTGCAGCACAGTCCACAATAGCAAAAAGATGGAATCAACCTAGACACCAGTCAACAGATAAATGGGTAAACAAACTATGGTACATATTCTCAATGGAACACTATACAAAGATAAAAAAACAATGATGGTTTTAGGAAACACCTCATAACCTAGTTTCAATTGCAAGACATTATGCTGAGTGAAGTCAGTCAGCGGCACAAAGACAAATATTGTATGAGACTCCTGCTATAAAAACTTAAAAACAGACTTATGTACAGAAGAAAAAACTCCTTGATGGCTACAAAGGGTGGGGAGCAGGGGTGAAGTTTGGTCATAGGCTAGATGGTTGAAAGAAATTCGGTTAGGTGACGAGAATAAGAAGGGGTGTACCTTGAGAACACCACTAAGAGACTGCAGTTGAAGGCCCGAGGACCTGGAGATTCCCCTGGAAGCATGGCCCCTAGACCTGATGCTGCCCCTGTACATGAATCATTACTGAGGTCAACTCATCGGACAAGAATGAATTAGACTCGGTGACACAGAATGACTATATTGTGTGTGCACTTTACGACTTTATGCATCTATAAGATGTCGCCCTACTGGCCTATTACTAGAGGGGAATGGAGACGGTGGATAAGAGGAGACAGAAGATTGTTAAGAGGATATCGCTTGTACAGAACAGAATGAAGGAATGTGCTGTCAGCAGACAAGGAGAGCAGTAGAGGCTGCACATAGGTGGGCATGCAAATATAAACTGTTTGTACACTTGTCACTCAATCGCAATAAACAAAAAACAAATTTGATTGGGTGAAAGTAGTGGCAGCACACAATTTAACTGGACTTCACCATAAACTGAAAGCTCCTCTAATCTCATCCCAATATTGCAAGGATAGAGTAGCAGGGGCAGGCTCTGGGTACCATGCTTTTGGGGAACATTGAGATTAATTCACCTAATTAGCCTGTTGCTGGGAGAGTCTTCTGCATCCCATATTGGTGAGTCGTGCCTGGGGTCTTAAAAGCTAGCAAGCTGCCCTCTGAGGTGAACCAAATTGTCCCAACTCATCCAGAACAGATGATCACCAAGAACAACAAAGACGAAAGAGTAAAAGAGCCCAGAAAACCGAAGGACTTACTTAAATGGGAGACTACATCAACACGTGACCAGAAGAAACAGATAGTGCCTGGCCACCACCAAAGACAGCTGTGATGGGACACACAATGCTGCATTTCTGTGACAATATGAGAAAAAGAGGAGTGCAGTTAAAGAATTTTACTAAAAAACCACAATCGATGGACCAGCAGACCAGAGTAACCCTTGGGAGCATGGTCTCTAAACCTGCTGTTCCCCCCATCTAGAAAACACTACTGAGGTCAACTCTTTGGACAAAAATGGACTATACTCAGGGACAAATTGTGGCCATATGGTGGATGTACTTTATGGTTCTATGCATTTATAGGAGGCTGTCCTACTTTTCTCTTTCTAGATGGGAGAGAGGAGGGTGGAGAGGAAGGGACAGGAGCTTGTTAAGAGGATACAACAAGTATGAAATGAAAAGGAGTGTGCTATGGTGGGGCAAGGAGAGCAGAGGAGCTGTAGATAGGTGGGTGTGCAAAGATTTGTATACTTTCACTTAATCACAACTATAAAAAAAGAAATATATCAAACAAACAATAATACATGTATATAAAGAGCAGGAGTGGTAATATTAATCTCTGATAAAATATACTTCAAACTGAAATCCACCACATTGGATAAGAAAGGTCATTATATAATGATTAAAAGTTTGATACTACAGGAGGACATAACCATATAAAATATTTACTCAACCAATGATAGGGCTCGAAACAAATCCTAAGTGCACTGAAAAGAGAAACAGACAGCTCCACAATAACTGTAAGAGATTGTAACATACCACTTTCAATGAAGGACAGAATATCCAGAAAGAAGTTCATTAAAGACATGGCAGATCTAAACGCCATGGTCAACCAACTTGACCTCATAGACATATACAGAACACTCCACCTTATAGGAGTCAAGTATACTTTCTTTTCCAACACACAGGGAACACTATCCACAACAGACCGTATATTAGGCCATAAAGCAAGCCTTAACAAAATTCAAAACATTGAAATATTACAAACCATCTTTTCAGGCCTTGCAGACAAATCCAGTCAGTGTCTAATTTCTAAAATCTGCAAGAAACAGCAAAACCTCAACAACAAAAAAATAACCCAATTAAAAAATTGGCAAAGGGTACAAATAGGCACTTCACCAAGAAGACATTCAGGAGGCTAATGCTCATGATCATTAAAGTGACCCGAATCAAAACTACAAGGAGATACTATCTCACCCCAACAAGGCTAGCATTAATAAAATAATAATAATAAATGTTGTAGAAGCTTTGGGGACACTGAATCACTTATATACTGCTGGTGGGAATGTAAAATGGTACAACCACTTTGAAAATCAATTTGGTGTTCTCTTAAAAAGCTGGAAATAGAAATGCCATATGATCCAGCAATCCCACTTCTTGGAATACAGTGTGGAGACACACTGACTGCCGTATGAGTAGATACATGCACACTGAGGCTCATTGCAGCACTGTCCACAAAGCAAAAAGATGGATTCAACCTAGGTGCCCATCAATGGATGAATGAATGGTATGCAAACTGTGGCATATTCACACAATGGAATACTGTGCAATGATAAAGAACAACAAAATGAATTTGGGAAACATCTCATTACATGGAAGATTCTGGGAGGTACTGTGCTGAGCGCAACTGGTCAGATGCAAAAGGGCAAATATTGTACAAGACTGCTATTACAAGTATTCAAAAAATCATTTAAATGCCGAAGAAAACAGTCTTTGATTGTTACAAGGTGGGGAGGGAGGGAGAGAGTATTTGTTAATGAGATAGAAACCAAGAATTGTGTTAGTTAATGGAAGGGACAACACGCAGTAGAAGAGAAGTCAGCACAACTGGACTAACCCAAAAACTAAGAAGTTTTCTAAATATCCCCAAACATTTTCAAGAACAGAGTAGCAGGCTGAGATTCAGAGGACCATAGTTTCAGGGAACATCTAGGTCAAGTGACCTAACAAAGTTTATTAAGAAAATATTCTGCATCCCACTTTGTGGAGCGACATCTGGGTCTTAAAACCCAGCAAGTGGCTATATATGAAGGCTCAATTGGTCTCAAGCTGCCTGGAACACAGGAAAACGAAGGACATCAAAGATATAAGAAAAAATATGAGCCAAGGGACAGAAAGGGTCACATAATCCAGAGACTACATCATTGTGAGATCAGAAGAACTAGATGGTGCCAGATCAGCACCGATGACTGCCCTCACAGGGAGCACAACATGCAGCCCCTGAAGTAGCAAGAGAAAGATGGGGTGCAGAACTCCAGCTCTAGTTAAAAGACTAAACTTGGTAGTCTGACACAGCCCCCGGACTCTCCTTTAGCCCAGAACAGAAACTAGTTGCAAAGCCAACTCTTCAGACAAGATTTGACTGCGCTCTATAATATAAAATGATACGTGCTTCTTGGTTTTCATAGATGCATGAGACTAACTGGGCAGCTCCTGTGTGGAGGCAACACGTGAGGACAGAGGAGAATAGCTGCTTGAACGGACACGGGAAATGCAGGGTGGAAATGCGAAGTGTTCTGTCACAGAGTGCAGAGAGCACTTAGAGTTACATAGCAATGTATAAGTTGCTTTATGATGAATTGACTTGAGTTGTAAACTTTCACTTAAAGTACAATGAAACATTAAAAAAAATGGAACTGACATAATTGTAGGTCAATCCTTTTTTAACAATTGTAACAACAAAATACTATAAGATAATCACTAAAAATAAACTCATGACTAAGCCAAAACTGGAGTGACTGTGAAGTGATTCATGAACACATTTTTAAGAATAAGAACACCTTTGTCATATCAAGTCTTTAACTCCTTATAAAATGAAACAAGGATGTGTATATGACACAGCTTAAGCTCTGAGGTCAGTGAGTTTGGACTGCGCCCAGCATCCTAGTCTGTGAGCACAGTGTTAGTAATTCTTCATCAACTTGGCAGGATCCTTCACATGCTAAGACTATTGACTCACTGGTGGTATGTTACACGAAACTTATTTGTTAATCAAATAAAAGAAAATTCTGAGATGGAATTTAATACTACTTCAGGAAGTGTCTGAAATCACTGTCTAAAACGAGTAGCTGAGGAAACATGCTTTACGTAAATCCACTGGCCTGCGTATTATGCTTTCCTGTATAACGTATTTTTATAAACTGTTTTAAACTTTCAGCCAGAAGTCCCAAAGACATGAAGTCCAGCCTTCAAACCAAGTGAACATATTTAGAATAGGTCTTTGTACTCTTTGTCACTTACTCTCTTCTAGATCTTCAGTCAGGGGGCTGCCTTCTGTTTTGTTGCTAAAATTTCTCTTGGCTTTCAGAGCAGTCACTCTGCCTGTTATTTTTAGTGAGCTTAGTAAAAAAGAAAATAAAATTAGACACTCTGAGGTCTGACAGGTAGCTAAGTGCTAAGGAAAGAAACTCCAACAAACATGTCATCAGAGACATGAAACTAACAAGAGTCTAGTAAGTCTTGTACTGTGACCCAGAAATAGAGACTCTTCTTACATACTCATATCCAGAAACAAATCAAAGAGAATGTCATGGACTGAATGGTGCCCCCCGAAAAGACATGTGTAGCAATTTGACCAGGCCATGTTTCCGGGTATTACGTAATTTTCCTATATGCTGTAGGTCCTGCCTCTAGGATGTTAATGAGAGAGTATGGATAGTGGTTGTGTTAGTGAGGCAGGACTCAGTATATAAGACTGTCTTGTGCCTTGAAGAAATCCCTTGGGAGACAAAGGAAAGGGAAGCAAGGAAAGAGTTGGGGACTTCATACCATCAGGCAGTACCTGTAAGACAGAGCATTTTTTCTATCTGGGGTCCCTGCACCTAAGAAGCTCCTAGTCAGGGGTAGACTGACTATAAATACCTTCCTCCAGAGCCAAGAGAGAAAGACAGTCTCTAGAGCTGATGCCCTGAATTTGGACTTTTAGCCTGCTTTTCTGTGATAAAATAAATTTTCCTTTGTTAGAGCTATCCATTTGCGGAATTATTGTTATAGCAGCACTAGGTGACAAAGGCAGGGTAGAAAGGAAAATATATACTTCTCTGTCAGTGAGTGCTGAAACCAAAGCAAGCTAAACAAGCATCATTATGCATGGTTTTCCAAAGGGCAATAGTGTTTTTGATCATTTTAATTTAAGAAAGATATAATCTAGCTAAGGATGCAGAAAACGGCAATAGGATTATAAACTTTCTTTTTAATTGCTCTGAGAACCTGGGCTTGAAGCACAGTTGCATCTCAAGAACTGTTATTTATTATAAATGAAATAGAACTTCCCCCTTCTAAATTCTCAACAAGAACTTTGGCTACCTCCGATAGCTAAAAATAAAAGACCATGAGAACCAGGTGGAACATGTCTCCTTTTTCAAAGTTACCTTCTTGTTCCAGGCACTGCTGAGTCACCTGCAACTTACAGCTATCCCATGTGCAACAGAAAGAAACATTGCGAGGTCCTGCTCCATCCTCCTAACAGTTGTCATGTTTGAGCCTGTTGTCACAGCCACTGTATCAGTTAGGAGAAAGTTAGTTGAAATGCTGTTTGTATGTGCAGGTAAAATAACAGAGTTATATGCCATTTGAGTGTCACTGAATAACCCAACTGAATACAATTGTTAGTCGGATCCAACTCAAAGGCACTTGGCTGGCTTGGCAAGAATAGCTGTCTGCAAAAAATTAAAACAAGACCCATGTCTCATACCTTATAGAAAAACCAACTCAAATTGGATAAAAGACCTAAGTATAAAATCTAAAACAATAAAGCTCATCCAAGGTACAGTAGGATCAACAATGGAAGTTTTAATATATAATATAGACAGGCTTCAAAATCTGACAAAGCACAATCAACATAAGAGAAAATAGATAAATGGGAACAACTGAGAATCAAATACTTTTGCTCATCCAAAGACTTCATCAAAAGAATTAAAGACTGCTTACAGAATGGGAAAAATTATTCGGCAACCGTATGTCAGACCGATGTCTGATCTCTGTAATCTATAAGATATTACAAAATATCAACAAGAAAAGGATAAATAATGCAATTAAGTGGTGGGTAAAGGAGATAGACATTTCTCTAAAAAGGATATCCAGGCAGCCAAAAGACACATGCAGAATTGCTCACAATCATTAGCTATTAAAGAAATTCAAATCAAAACTACAATGAGATACTATCTGACCCCAACAAGGTTGGCCATGATCCAAAAAACACAAAACAACAAATGCTAGAGAGGCTGCGGAGACGTTGGAACTCTCCTACTTTGCTCAAGGGACTGCAAAATAGTACAACCTCTTTGGAAAACAATCTGGCACTTCCTTAAAAAGCTAGAAATAGATATACCATTTGATTCTGTAATTCCACTGCTTGCAATTTATCCTTCAGAAACAAGACTTGTCACATGGACAGACACAGGTATATAAATGTTTGTTGCAGCAGAGTCCATGATAGCAAAAATTTGGAATCAACCCTGACGCCTGTCAACAAATGAATGGATAAGCAAACTACAGCACACATACGCAATGGGACACTAAGCCATAATAAAAAACAAAGACACTTTTAGAAAACATCTCATAACATGGTCTCTTTTGGAAGAGATCATGACGAATGAAATCAATCAGTGTCAAAAGGACAAATTTTGTATGAGACCCCTGTTATGAGGACTTAACATGAAAATTATCCACAGAAGAAAATTACTGTGTTGGCTACATGAGTGGGTGAGGGGCTGAGGGTTTGTCATAGATGAGGTAATTGATAGATGTTAGAAATTTTATTCTTTTAGTGTAATTCATAAAAAATAAAACTAAAAAAATAAAGAATATATATGGATGCCAAAAAAAAAAAGAATAGTCATGGCAATGCTTGCTTAGGTACAACATATACTAAGAGTAACCCTGACATCTAAAACTATGCACTTGAGATTGGTTTGTTCCTTTAAAACTTTCTGAAAGCATGTGCATATGTGCTAGATTCAAGCTAAGACAGATTCATCTGTTTTTAATGGTGGCATAGTGGGTAAGTCCTACAGCTACTAACGAAAAGTCAGCATTTTAAATCCCCCAAGTGCTCCTTGTTAACTCTGTCGGGCAGTTCAACTCTGCCGATAGGTCACTGTGAGTCAGAACCAACTCAGTGGCAATGGGTTGGGGTTTTTGGTTTTATTGCTGCCTGGAGATGAGACATAAAACAGGTATGATCGATAAGGATCCAGTAGTGTTCTTGAGGACTGCTGAGCAACATGGGAAGCTCACTCCCAGGGCCGTGTTCATTGGCTCCTAGGAAGGAAGGTTCTGGGTTGAAATATTTTATTCATTTTCTTACTTTAATTATTTAGCACAGCATCTGAAACACAAGTAAGGGCTCAGCAAGTGCATCAGGAAAGAAATAAGAATACCAGTTGCCAGTGAGTGGATTCTGACTCACGGCAACACCACGCATGCAGAGTAGAACTGTGCTCCGTGGAATTTTTAAGGCTGTGAACTTTTGGGGGGAGCAGATAGCCAGGCCTGACTTCTGAGGCACCTCTGAGTGTTTTCAGAATATTCACCTTTTAGTTTTTAGTCAAAGTTGCCCTGTTTGCGCTACCCAAGTATATAATAATAATAATGGCTAACATTTTAATACATACTTTGTGTCTGGCTACTTCTGTTAACCAAAAAGTTTAATTCAAATCTGCCAGAGCTCTTTGGAAACTCTATGGGGTAGTTCTGCTCTGACCTATAGGGTCACTATAAGTTGGACCCAACTCAACCGCAGTGGGTTTGGTTTTCTGGGCTGTGTGTTAGGCCGGAAGCCTGGTGGCATTCTGGTTAGTGCTACACCTGCTAAGGAAAAGGTCGGCTGTTCAAATCTACCAAGCAGTCCTTAGAAACTCTATGGAGCAGTTCTACTCTGTCCTACAGGGTCTGTACGAGTCAGAACTGACTCAGTGGCAGTGGGTTTAGTAGGTTTATGTGTTAGGCATTATTCAAAGTGCTTTATTAACTGTCTTAATTTTTCAAATGACACTGTAAGTTAAGTACTGAGGCACAGAGAAGTTAGGGAACTTTCTCAGGCTCACATTGCTAGAAAGTCTAAGTGACAATATTCAAAGGGAGTTGTCAGGACTGCAGAGCCCTGGTTAGGTTGGAAAGGAGACAAAAGAGTTGGAAGGGGAGGAGAGAGAGAAGAAGTAAAGGTAAAAGATGGGTGGATGGAAGTAGGACACAAAAAAGAGAAGTCATGCTTGTAGTTTAGAACTTGAATTATGATACAGAATCCCTGGCCGTGAATCTCTGTTCTGCAGTCAACCAGGTTTGTGAGAGGGCAGGTTCCTCTTTCTGTACTTTGATTCTCTCATATGTGAAATAGGTTAATAACAGCAGCCTCTCACAGAGTTGCTGAGATAATCAGAATAAGTAAATACGCCAAGCAACTATAAAAGTACTTGACACATGGCATCTGCTTGATACATGTTAGCCGTTACTATTGTTGCTGTTATTGTCTTTATTTTCTAAAAAAAAACTGACAAATGAAAGAAAAGTCCTCACATAAGTACCATTTCTTTAGGCATTTCCTTCCATCTCATTAAATGAGCTACTACTAGTATTAATCAAAGACAAAACAGAAAGCTTTAATGACTGTGTTTGTTGAACTGTGTTTTCCACTGGCTGCCAAAGTTAGGAGTCTGGGTGGCACAGAAGTTAAGAACTCAGAGACTAACCAAAAGGTCTCAGTTTGAATACAGCAGCCACTACTTGGAAACCCTATGGAGCAGCGCTACTGTGTCCTGTAGGGTCACTATGAGTTAGAATCAACTCGACAGCCAAGAGTTTGGTTCCCCTCACCCCACCCAAAGTTATGTCAACTACACTTAGTGAATGTTTACTTATGAAGAAGATGCCTATATAATCACAATTGTTCTTAAGTTAGAAAATAAATAATTACTCTGTGCCACTAGGCATTTTCAGAGTTACTTAAGATTTACAAATACTGATACATGAGTCATTAAAAAATAAAGCACTTGTCTTTTTAAAATAAGGTTATTTGTCCTACAATTTGGCTAATGTCCTACAATTTGGCTTATGTAAATTATGATTCTATAATTCAATTTTTGCCTTGTTTGTATCATTCATTCTGACAGCAGTGAATGTCAAAAGAAATATGGAAATGAATTACTTAGAGAATGAATTCCAATATGATCATTGAATTTTAGAGATGAAAACGACCTTGGAATTCATATAGCTCACACTGGAGAACTGAGTGTTTTAGTAGGCCAAGAGCCATATCTTTAGGAACAGAGACTAGTACTTTTTGCAAATTGTAACCTGACCTTATGAATGCCAGTAAATTTCCGTTGGTCCTTAAACTAGCCCAAGCCAGATTTGGCCTGTCCTGTATGCACAGAAGGGCTAGCTATGACCGCTAATTAACCTCACCAGAGGCTGCAGCAACAGGAGGAACAAACCAGAAGGAAATCTTCACCCAGACCCCATTCCAAAATGAGAGGTCTGACAAGAACCATGTTGTCTCCTATTTCCTGTCTGCCTTCCAGAATTTTCCCTTCCCATGACGCTTGCTCAACCACCATCTTGCTGCCCAAATCACATATAAGCCCTACTACACTGCAGCTTGGAGAGCCAGAACTGAGGAACTTCCTCCAGAGTTCTTATTAGCTCTGCACGTTGCAAATAAACTTGCACTCTTTTCATCAAAGGCCAGTGTCTAGAAAGCTAGCAAATCTGATACTGCCTCACAAGGACCAACCTTCTAGGATTCGGTAACAACATGACATGTCATTTTATACACCCAACCCTACACATCTGGGAAATTTCTTATAATCTAGTTTCCTGAGAGCCCAGGGGTAAGACGTTTCCCTTCTGGGTCTCTCTCTACAGTATACAAGAATTTACAAGAAAATTGTCCAGAGCTATATATTGTCTCTACTAACACATCACCTCCTTAAAGAGTCTTCTGAACATGGAGGGTTCTGGGCGACAAAAATGGTTAATAAGCTTGACTGTTAACCACAAGTTTGGAGGTTCAAGTTCACTCAGAGGCTCCTTAGCAGAAACTGGCCTTCTGCTAAGTACTAATTGGAAGGCTAGTGGTTTGAACACAGCCAGCAGTGTGTTTTAAGAAAGACAATCACTTCCATAAAGGATACAGGCAATACAACTTTCAGGGGCAGTTCTCCTCTGTAATACAGGGAGTTGCCATGAGTCAGCATTGACTTGATGGCAATTCACGGTTTCAAATTTTGTTCAAAACACTTTTAACACACTAAATCACTTACCTATTTTTTGGAGACTGGTCAAATGGTTAATTTATTTCCTAGCTCTTCTGTTAGAATATAAACCTTAACAAGGCAGGGGCTTCACATCTGTGGCTTACTATTACATTACAATTTCAGGGCTAAACACTGACATATAGACTGTAAAACTGCCACAGACTAATTATGTGCTCTCCCTGCCCCCCCAAAATAATGTATATAACAGTTTAGCTGTGCCATGATTCCTGATATCATGTGATTTATTTTTCCCCGTACATTGTAAATCCTGCCTCTGTGTTGTCAGTGAGAATTGCGTTAGTGAGGGGGTACTCAATCTACAAGCTTCTGCCTCTTGGGAGATAAAAGAAAGCAGTGAGCAGAGAGATAAGGAGACCTCACACCACCGGGAAAGAAGCATCACCAGGAGCAGAGAGCATCCTTTGGGCTTGAGGTCCCTGTGCCTAAGGAGCTCCCAGTCCGTAGAAAGATTGGCAAGAACTTCCTCTAGAGCCAATGGAGACATTCTTCCCTTGAGCTGATACTCTGTGAGAAAATTGATTGTACTTTGTCAAAGCCATCCATTTGTGGTATTTTCTGTTATAACAGCACTAGATGACTAAGAAAGCACCACACAAAAGATATGAGCCAACGTAAGGTTAGCACTGGTGAGCACCTACAATCAGCCAGATACTGCCCTATGTAAGAATGTCTCCATTGGCTCTAGAGGAAGGTGTTGTCGATCTTTCTCTGGACTGGGAGCTCTTAGGCACAGGGATCTCAAGACCAAAGGATGCCCTCTGCTCCTGGTGATGCTTCTTACCTGGAAGTGTGAGTTCCCCTTATCTCTCTGCTCACTGCTTTCTTTTATCTCCCATGAGATAAAAGCTTATAGATTGAGTCCCACTTCACTAACACAACTCTCACTGACAACACAGAGGTAGGATTTACAATGTGCAGTGTAAAAAAATCACATGATATCAGAAATCATGGCACAGCTACACTATTATATACATTATTTGGGGGGGCAGGGAGGGTGCTTAATTCAGTCTATGGTAGTTTTACAGTCTATATGTCAATGTTTAGCCCTGAAAGCTGACTTGTAAAATCTAGGAAAGAGATGCTCTCTTTCTCTGGCTATACGACTTATAGGGGTGATGCAGATTGGGAGCTGTTGTTAGTGGCCTGCTCTCGGAAAAATAGAGAATAAGAAATATTCTAAGAAAAAGTAAGAAAAATTAAGAGATGAAGAGAGAGAAATGTACTGATGACATATTTTTGAATCTCTAATCTGGCCAAGCCTGAAACTAGACTCATTCTCAGTTGCATAAGTTCTAAAATTCCTGTATTTCTTCACTTATCCAAGATCCGGTTTTGTTCATTGCAAGTGAGAGTCCAAACAGTGGGGTTCACAGTGAGGACAATTACAGAGCCACAAACTCTGGTTGGTTCTTACTATTTTAGTAGAAGTAGTTTTCAGATTTCAGGTTTTTTAACTAAAAAGGAACAAAATCAAAACAAAAAGCCTGCATTAATCACCAAGAAGATTCATTTATTAAGTCAATTTCAGAAACAATTGATTCCAACTGCTTTCTGCAGGTTGGCAGATTTCAGGCCATTAACAAAAGCTGCTGTAATTCATGCAAAGAGACCATCTATTGTCATTCATTTTGATACATTAGTCCCTGATTATGTTTAATTTTAGCAGAAACATAGATTTAAAACTACAGAATAGCATGGATGCTATTTGTAATGATGATACAGTTGACAAGGAGTCTGGCCATGTGAACTGACCACATATTGGACCAAGAGGTGATTGTGGCCATTATGGTGTGGGTATGTGTTAGTATTTTGTTTGGGAATTGTGTTCTTGCTACATCAAAAGGATGACACAAAGCTGAAAATTAAAAGCAACATATTTTGTAGGAAATGAGAAAGTTAAAGTCAAAGAAACATGAAAGACTTTTCTAGGCTTACTCATTTGTTCTCTTCCCAAACTTGAATGATACCACAACCACAGATGACTGGGGCAAGAAGGTTCTTTCTTCTCTTTGTAAAGCATGTCGCTGACCTAATTTATAAAACTCATTCAAACTCTTCTCTCCTCTAGTGAACTCAAATTCAACTCAAAGAGAATTACAACCTATTGTAAGCCAAGTCCTGTTCTAGGAATGCAAGGCAAATGGTGTAATAAAAGTTATAATTAAGTTATATTGTAGTACAAACATAGACTACAGAGGAGTGGACTCATCAGTCAGCCCCAAGAAGCAAGGAGGAAATGTACTAAAAGAACTAATATTTCTATGACTTGTGCTTTATAGATTTAATGGAAGCACAAGTGTTTTTAGGTTCATCCAAGACAGATAAGAAAGGCATTCCTAATGAAGTGACCAGAAAACGCAAGATCACAGAGGTATGACAAAGAATGATAGAGACCGGTGAGCTGGAATATAAATTGTAAGTGATATGAGCGTGATGGGAAAGATGAGGGGAAATGAGGCTAAATAAATAGGTAGAAACCAGATACAGTAGGCTATATGTGTACCTTTAGAGTTTCAATTGCTTTCCTGAAGTAAATGAAGAGCCACTAAATATTTTGGGAGTAGAAGAATGAGAATGACAACCAAATCTGCCTTTTTAAAGAGAGTCTTGCAGCAATATAAAGGCTGGAATGATAGGGAAACTTGTTTCGGAGAACCCTGTGAGGACAGATTTTTCTGGCCTCTGTGTTGTGATCAACCTACAGTTTACACTAAGGTGGCTTCTATTGGAGGTGTTTTCTTTTCTTTTTTTTTTTTTTCCTATGCTCAGTATGCTTATTAGCTGTTCCATTAACCTTGAGCTTCCATTAATCAAGAGCAATAAATATAATCACTATTTTCTTTGGTAATTGTTTTAGGCTGAGTTCCTTACATAAGTAAAACCAAGAAAGCATATGCATAAATTTACTTATAAGAGGTTTTCTTCAAAGAAATCACTCACATAATTGTGGGGGCTGGTAAGTCCCACACTCTTGGGTCAGGCAACAGGCTCAACACTCTAGAATCACATGGTTGAAGGGCTAGAAACCCAAAATCTGCAGGGCAGGCAGTAGGCTGCTTGTTCACAGGGTTGAGTAAAGTACGTTATGGTTAATTATCCATATCATAGATTTGATTCCATTTATGAACAAATCTAATTGGTAGAAATATTTTTTTCCTTATTGAAGCCATGAAATGTCTACAAAAAAAATTCTTCCACAAAAATTCTTGCACTTGTTTTCACCTCCTATGCCAATTCAATTCAAGCCTTACAACTTAAAGGCAGCAAGACTCAAAGGAAAGCTAACATTCAGAGGGAAGCCCTGTAGGCTTTCATCAGATTTATCAGCAGAAACGATACTGGCATGGAGACAAAGGGATGACACATTCAAAGCCTTGAAGGAGAAGAACTTCCAACCAAGAATTCTACATCCTGAATATGAAAATGAAATTAAGACATTTGCAGATAAACAGAAACTCAGAGATTTTGTAAAAACCAAACCAAAGCTATAAGAAATACTGAAAGAAGCTCTTGGCTTAGAAGAACAAAACCATTAATTTTATATTTTAGGAGGAAATACAGGACACATCATCCAGTTAGGGAAGGCTCCAAACTCAGTCACAACTGTAATATTAAAAGAAGTGATCCAGTGATCATATCACGAAAACTATGATATCATCATATTAAAAAGAGGCATGTACTACAGTTGTTATAGTCCTTCCAGATGGAAAGGAAGTTAATAAGACTTGTAATAGTTAAAATTGGGTTCAAACATAGACTATTAAGGGGGATCACAGGGACAGCTACAAAACACAATAAAGATGCAATATATCTAATCAAGAAATGTAATACAGGAGTCTCAACAACCACAAAACCAACACTGAAAAAGGTGAAAAGTTAACTCATAAAGAAGAATGTCCCAGAACAGAATAAAAACAATAGAGAAAGCATCAACACAAATATAAATATATCACAATGACAGCACTAAACACATACCTATCAATAATTACATTGAATGTGAACAGACTAAACATTTCAGTCAAGAGACAATAAGTGGCATCTTGGATCAAAAGACATGACCCGTCCATATGTTCCTTACAAGAAACTTACCTTAGACTTCAATATATGAGCAAACTGAAAATTAAAGGATGGAAGAATACATATCAAGCTAAGAATACACAAAGAAGAGTAAGTTTGGCAATACTAGTCTCAGATAAAGTAGATTTTAATGTAAAATCCACCATCATAGACAAGGATGGACACTATTTATTGCTGAAAGGTTCAATATACAAGCAGGACTTAACAATATTAAATATTTATGCACCCAATACTAGAGCATCTAAATACATTGAAGAAACACTGACTACCCTGAAGAACAAGATAGATCACTCCACAGTAGTGAGAGACTTCAACACTCCACTCTCAATATTGGACAGATCATCTACAAAAAAGCTCAATAAAGACACAGAATACTTTATTGCCACAATTAACCAACTAGACCTCATTGACATATACAGAACTTTCTATCCATCAGCAGACAACTGTAACCTCTTCTCCAGTGCACATGGAACATTTTCCAGAATAGACCACGTGTTAGGACATAAAGCAGATCTCAACAAAACCCATACCACTGAATTAATGCAAAGCATCTTCTCAGATCATAAAGACATTAAAGTCAAAGTCAATAGCAGAAAGAAACATAAATAGAAGGTGGAACTGATGGAAACTTAACAACATCTTGTTCAAAAAACCACGGGTTGTAGACAAAATCAAGGATGAAATATGAAAATTTATGGATTCCAATGAGAATGAAAACACTTCATATCAGAACCTATGGGATGCAGCCAAAGCAGTGCTCTGAGATCAGTTTATCTCCATAAACGCACACACCTGGAAGCAAGAAAGAACCCAAATCAAAGATCTAACCCTACAGCTAGAACAAGCAGAGAGAGAACAACAGAGGAAACCCTCAGGCACCAGAAGAAAACAGATTATAAAGACTAGGGCAGAACTAAACGCATTAGGGAATAGAATAACAATTGAAAAAATTGAAAAGACCAAAAGTTGGTTTTCTGAAAAGATCAACAATATTGGCAAACCTTTAGCTAAACTTTCTACAGAAAAACAGGAAAGGAAAAGTAACACAAATAAGAAATGAGAGGGGAGTTGTCACAATAGATCCATCAGAAATCAAAAATATCATAACAGAATACTATGGAAGTCTGTACTCTAACAAATATGAAAACTTAGAGGAAACAGACAAATTCTTAGATTCATATCACATACAAAAATTATCACAAGGTGAAGCAAAACAACTTAATAAATCCATCACAAAGGAAGATTGAAAAAGTCATCCAAAAATTACCAAACAAAAAAAGTTCTGGCCCAGATGGCTTCACCGCAGACTTCTACCAAGCTGTTAGAGAAGGATTATCTCCAATACTTCTGAGACTATTTCATAGCATGGAAAAGGATGGAATACTCCCAAATTCATTCTATGAAGCCAGCATAACTCTGATACCAACTCCAGGGAAAGACCCAACAAAAAAGGAAAACTATAAACCAATCTCGCTCATGAATCTAGATGTAAAAATCTTCAACGAAATTCTTGCCAATAGAATACAACACCATACCAAAAAAATAATTCATCACAACCAAGTTGGATTCCTACCATAGATTAGATGTTAAGATGGTTTTTTGGGTGCTAACCCACCATCTTCTCAGATTATCGACCATCTCAATAAAGCACAATCCCTCCCCATCTCTATGTCTGGCTTTGTGGTGATGGGCAGTGCAAAGTTGTGACCTGGTTTTCTGATTACAGCTCTAACAGCTGTATTTTAAATCGTTCCCATGTAAGCATTCAACACATAGAAGAATATTAGTAAAAATCCTTTGAGTCAACTCCAGATGTTGTTTCTATCACCTCACGAATCACCTTTCTTTGGATATTCTGGACAATGTCTACCTTAAAACTGTTAGGTCATACATGTTCTTTCTGTTGGGAATACAGTGTAAGAAATGGACAAAAACACCCCAGTCTGAGAGTCTAGTGAAGTTTATTCAAGAAAAAAGAAAGTGTGGTCTGAATGAAGATGTGATTCAGCCATCCGACAGTGGGTAAGAAAAGTTTTTATAGTTTTAAAATTCTGATGAAGAAGTGAGGGATGACTGATGCAAAAGTTATTTGTGGTTGTATAGAGGAAAACTCCCACAAAGACATTAACAGTTTTATAGCAGAAAGCTCCAATGAAGAGGTGGAGGGTGGCTGATGCAAAAGTTACATATGATTTTTTGGTCATACCAGGTGGGGCATACCAGGCTATTTTTGGTCAGACCTGTGGGGCATACCAGGCTGTTTGCAGCTAATGACAGGGTATCAGCATTCTATAAGATGGCTGCACTTATGCTAAACCTCTCTCAATTCCAGGGACAGAGTTCCCTCACTTCCCCACTACACTACTGGATTATTGGATTTTAGTACAGAGTTCTCCATTTATTCCTGTTAAATATAATTTGATTAGATTAGCACACTTCAGCATCTCAATAACGCTCTGAGAATGCTCTGAGGTTTCAGAGGCCCATAAATTTAATGTAACTCAGTAGTCTGAAGCCAAAAAGAAATATTAAAGCAGTATTAAAATGCACTAAAGTTTACAGAATCCACAACAAAAAGGTAGTATGCTCTTTCCAGAAGAGAAAATCACTCATCTCCTACATCCTATTTGAAATCCTACTTATCTTTAATAATGTGACCCAAAAGCCAATTCTCCATGACAATTTCAATTACTCATTTTCATAAATCACTCCCACAAAAATTTGCATGCACATAATTTTTAGTATTTCTCATTTCAAGTTTTATTTCTCCTTATGTCTTTCACTAGTTTGAAACTCTCTGAAACAAGAGCTTTCATATTTTGTTAACTATCTTAAGAAAACAAAGAAAAAAATCAAATCTATTGCCTTCAAGTCAATTGAGACTTACAAATGACCCTATAAAACAGAATAGAACTGTCTCCTTAGGGTTTCCTAGGAGTAGCTAGTAGATACAAACTGTCTGTCTGTTGGTTAGCAGTTGAGCTCTTAACAGCTTTGCCACCAGGACTACAAAACTCAACCCACTGCTAATCAATTCAACTTCAGCTCATAGGAACCATGTACGACAGAGGAAAACTGCCCCACAGAGAGGAGTGGATGATGGATTCAAACTGCATACCTTTTGGTTAGCAGCCATAGCTCTTGGCCACGACACCACTGGGCTCCAAAAACCAAAACACATTGCCATGGAGTTGACTATGACTCAAACTGACCCTACAGGACAGAGCAAAACTTCCCTATAGAGTTTTCAAGAAGCAATTGGTAGATTGGAACAGCTGGCCTTTTGGTTAGCAGATGAATGAGACTTGGTGGATCAGAGGTTAACAGTTTTGCTGCTAACCAGAAGGTCAGGAGTTCAACTTCACCAGCCACTCCTTGGAAACCCTATGGGGTGATTCTACTGTACCCCACAGGATCTCAATGAGTCGGAATCAGAATCTGCTCAATGGTAACATGACTGTATTTCTCTTAAGTCAGGTTAACTAGAAATTCCTATTTATCTGTTGAGAGAGTCCTCCTGAGTAACTTGTAACACAAAAAGCAAAGTATGATACATTAGGGAAAATAGTTAGCAAAAGAAATAGCTTCGATTGAAGCCTTGATCCCAGGGGGTATTCTGGGGCAGAAAACACATCACAGAAGCATCTCATCTTAAAAGAAGCCAACTTACTTTCTGCAAACCAAAACCAAACAATTTCCATTGCCATTGAGTTGATTCTGAATCATAGCCACGCTAGTAGAACTGCCCCACAAGGTTTCCAAGGAGTTTCTGGTGGATTAGCACTACTGACCTTTTTGTTGGCTACCTTAGCAACTAACCACTATGCCAACAGTGTTTTCATCTACTGCAAAACACTCTTTAAAGTCTCAAAAAGCAAAGCTGTCACTTCTATGATTAAGATACTTCTGACCCAAGTAATGGTCTTCTCAATCACTTCACATGCATGTGAAAATTGGACAATGTAAAAGGAGGATAGAAAAATTGATGATGCATTTCAATCGTGGGTTGGCAAAGAGCCCTGAACATACCATGAACTGACAGATGAATTCATCAGTGTCCATGAAAAATCAACCAGAACACTCATTAGAAGTGAGGATGGCAAGACTTCAGCTAGGTTACTTTGAACACTTCATCAGTAAAGACCAATGGCTAAAAAAGGACAGCATGTTTGGTAAAGTAGGGGATCAGCAAAAGTGAGGGAAACCTCAGTCAGATAGACTGGCCCGCGAGGACTCAAACGTATCAAAGATAAGGCAAGTGGGACAGGCCCTGGCAACATTTCATTCTGGTTGCAGACTTCTCTGAAGAAAAAGAAGATCGTAACTTCTCAGTCATATCTGGCCACCTGTAGGCAATTCTCAAGACAATTATCCAGCTATGGGTTTTTAGCAGCCAGCACACACACCAACTCTGGGATTGGTGCTTCTAGCAGGTAAAGGGGATCTGAGGAAGATCTCAACCTGTTACATTTTCCTCCAAAACCAAGCATGGCTTCTTATATGTAATATGGATACAATCAATGTGTTCCGATCTGCACTGTTAAAATAGTTCAACAAAAAAACAGCAGTTGCATTCCCAAATTTGCTTTGCTGTTTCTTATACAGTTAATGGTAGCATTATTTGGATTTTTAATTTGCTATTAAACTAACACAAGGTACACAAAAATTGCTAGAATATGATAAAACTCTCACCCTTAAACTATGTGAAAGCAACTTTATGGAACTTTTAGTCTATGGTTCATTATTTCAAAATTCACTATAGAAAAAGCAGACTTTTAATTGATCACCTGGAAAAGGGGTTAAAAGAAGAAAACACAGATATAAAACAAGCACCACTGACGTAGGCTTTGTTTTATTATTATTATTATTTATTGTGATTAAGTGAAAGCATGCAATCCAAATTAAATTTGCATGCCCACCTATCTGCGGCTACTTTTGCTCTCCTTGCCTGGTGACATCACATTCCTTTTCATTCTATACGTGTCATATCCTCTTTACAATCTCCTGTCCCCTCCTCTCCACCTTATTTTCTCTCTTCTAGGAAGAAGCCAGTAAGACAGCATCCTATAAATGCACAGAACCATGAAGTATACACAACATATGGTCACACTGTGTCTCCAAGTCCCGTCCATTCCTGTCTAAAGAGTTGACCTCAGTAGTATTTTCTGATCAAGTGCAGCAGCAGATCTAGGGGCCATGCTTCCAAGGGAAGCCTCTGGATCACCAATAGCAGTCTTTTAGTGGAGTTCTTCAGGTGCACCCCTCTTTTTCTCATGTTGCCACTGAGACCTGACATTGTGTACCCAGTCACAGCTGTCTTTGATGGTTGTCTGGGTACCATCTTGTTCTTCTGGTTACAAGTTGATACAGTCACCCATTCACATGGGTCCTTCTGTGGCCTGGGCTCTTTTTCCCTTGTGTCTTTGTTGTGTTTGGTGATCATCTGCTCTGGATGAGTTGGGGTCATTTGGTGTAACTCAGATGACATCTTGCTGGGTTTTAAGATTCCAGACATATGAATACAGGGTGCACAAGACTCTCTTAGCAATAGGCTAGTTATGCCAGTTGGCCTCAATGTCCCTGCAGAGCATGGTTCCACCCCTAATACACTATCTTTGCAATATTGGGCTAAGATTAGAAGCGTTTTCACTTTACTTTGAAGTCCAGTTAAGTTGATCTCCTTTCTACTCTGTGTTGTCACTGCTTTCACCCAACCAAATTTGTACCAACTGTCTAATCTATGATCAGCCCTCTCTTTCCCTCTCCTCCTTTGCACTGTCTTTTCTTCTGTACATGAGTCTATTTTTAAGTTCTTACAGTAGGGATCTCATACAATATTTGTCCTTGTGCTGCTGACTGATTTCACTCAGCACAATATCTTCCAACTGAAAATAGGTTATGAGATGCTTCCTAAAGTCACCATTGTTCTTTATCACTGTATAGTGGTCCACTGAGTATATGTACCATAGTTTGTTTATCCATTCATCTGTTGTTGGGCATCTGGGTTGATTCCATCTTTTAGCTATTGTGGACTGTGCTGCAATAACATTCATGTGCATGTATCTGTTCATGTGACTGCCCCTGATTCTGTAGGATATATTCCGAGCAGTGGGATTACTGGATCAAATGGTGTATCTATTGCCAGCTTTTTAAGGAAGCACCAGATTGCTTTCCAAAGAGGTTGTACCATTTTGCGATCCCACCAGCAGTGTAGGAGACTTCTAATCTCTCCACAGCCTCTCCAGCATTTGTTGTTTGCTATGTTTTGGATCGTGGCCAATCTTGTTGGGGTTAGATGGCAACTCATTGTAGTTTTGATTTGGATTTTTCTGATAGCTAATGATTATGAGCATTTCCTTGTGTGTCTCTTGGCTGCCTGGAGTTCTTTTTGGTGAAGTGTCCGTCCATCTCCTTTGCCCACTGCTTAATTGGGTTATTTACCATTTTTCCTTGCTGATATTTTGCAGTACGTTGTAGATATGGAAATCAGACATCGCTCTGACATGTAATTGCCAAATATTTTTCCTCGTTGTGTTGGTGGTCTTTTAACTCTTTTGATAAAGTCTTTGGATAAGGAAAAGTGTTTGAGTCTTAGTAGCTCTCATTTATCTATTTTTTCTTCTGTTGATTGCACTTGGTCAGATTTTGAAGTCTGTCTAAGCTGGGTGTTGAAACTCCATGTTGAGCTTATGGTTTCTTGCATGATCTTTTTCATTTTAGGTTTGATATATAAGTATTTTATCCACTTTGAGTGAGTTAGTTTTTGTGTAAGGTAAGAGATATGAGTCTTGTTTCAATATCTTGCAGATAGATATCCAATTTTCCCAGCACCATTTGTTACAGACAGTTTTCACCCCAGCTTGCAATCTTAGGGCCTCTGTTGAATATCAACTGTTCACAGGAGGATGGTGGCATCTCTGGAGTCTCATCTCTGTTTCATTGTTCTATAGGTCTCTTTTTGTACCACTACCATGCTGTTTTGACTACTGTGGCAGTGTAATAGCTTCTAAGGTCAGGTAGTGAGAGGAGTCCCAGTATGTTCTTCTTCTTCAGAAGTGCTCTACTTATCCAAGATTT
The DNA here is from genome assembly GCA_028571685.1 of Heterohyrax brucei. Classification (NCBI taxonomy): domain Eukaryota; kingdom Metazoa; phylum Chordata; class Mammalia; order Hyracoidea; family Procaviidae; genus Heterohyrax; species Heterohyrax brucei. The sequence continues at coordinate 49,701,982 of CM053155.1, forward strand.
CTTCCCTTTCCAAACAAAGCTGGTCATTTGTTTATCCATCCTATTAAAAAATGTGACTGGAACTTATTTTGAGATTGCATTGTATATGTAAATTACTTTGGGTAAAATAACCATTTTTCCAATAGTAAGTCTTCCTATCCATGAGCAGTGTAGGTTTCTCTCTTAGTTTCTAGAAGTAAGGTCTTGTAGTTCTCTTTGTATAGGTCTCTTATTTCTCTAGTTAGATAGATCCCTAGGTATTTTAACTTCTTGGGGGCTATCGTACATGGTATTGGTTTTGTGATTTCTTATTGATGATCTCTCGTTTAGCATAAAGGAATCCTACTGATTTACTTATGTTTATCTTGCATCCTGATACTTTGCTGAATTCTTCTGTTAGTTGAAATAGTTTACTTATGGATCCTTTAAAATTCTGTGTGTACAATCATTATCTGCAAATAGGTAGATTTTTGCTTTTTCTTTGTCGACGTGCATGAGCTTTATTTCTTTGTCTTGTCTAATTGCTCTGGCCATAACTTCTAGTACAATGTTGATTAGAGGTGGTGTGAGTGGGCATCCTTGCCTAATTCCTGTTCTAAAGGGGAATCGTTTCAGTCTCTTTCCATTCAGGATGATGTAGGCAGTTGGCTTTGCATAGATGCCCCTTATTACACTGAGGAATTTCCCTTCTATTCCTATTTTGCTGAGAGTTTTTAGCACAAAAAGGTGTTGGACTTTGTCTAACACCTTTTTCTGCATCAATTGACAAAATCATGTGATTCTTGTCTTTTGTGTTATTCATGTGGTTGATCACATGAATTGTTTTTCTGATGTTGAATCAGCCTTGCATCCCACGTATGAATGCAACTTGATCATGATCAATTACTTTTTTGATATGTTGTTGAATTCCACTGGCAAGGATTTTGTTGAAGATTTTTGCATCTAGGTTCATGAGTGTTATTGGTCTGTCATTCTACTTTTTTGTAGGATCTTTCCCTGGCTTTGCTAATATAATAGGGTAATGCTTGCTTTGTAGAAGGAATTTGGGTGTATTCCATCCCTTTATGGTGTGAAATGGTCTCAGCAACATTGGAGTTAAGCCTTTTCTAAAAGTTTGGTAGAATTCTCCAGTGAAGCCATCTGGGCCATGACCTGTTTTGGTTGGTAGTCTTTGGATGATTTTTTCAACCTCTTCCTTTGTGATGGGTTTATTAAATTGTTCACGTTCTCTTGGTGATAATTTTGGTAGGTGATATGAATCTAGGAATTTGTCCATTTCTTCTAGGTTTTCCAATCTGTTAGAGTACAGTCTTTATCAATTGTGTTATGATACTTTGGATTTCAGTTGGGTCTGTTGTGACATCTCCCATCTTGCTTCTTATTCAGTTTATCTGTTTCCTCTCCTGTTTTTCTTTTGGAAGTCTGCCAATTTTATTGGTCTTTTCAAAACACCAGCTTTTGCTTTTGTCAATTTGTTATCAATTGGCCTTCTATTCTCTGATTCATTTAGTTCTGTTCTAATCTTTTTTATCTCATTTCTTCTGGTGCCTGAGGGATTCCTCTGTGACTCTCTTTCTACTTGTTCAAGCTGGAGGGTTAATTCTTCAGTTTGGGTTCTTTCTTCCTTCTGGATATCTGCATTTATAGATGTAAACTGACCTCCAAGTACCGCTTTGGCTGTAACCCATAGGTTCTAGTAAGATGTGTTTTCACTCTCATTCAATTCCATAAATTTATTTCATTCTTGATTTGTTCTGAAACCCATGGCTTTTTGAGCAAGGTGTTGTTCAGTTTCCATAAATTCAAATTTCTATGTTTTTTTTTTCTGCAGTTGATTTCTACTTTTATGGCTTTATGGTCTGAGAGGATGCTTTGCAATAATTCAATGGTTTGGATTTTGTTGAGATTTGCTTTATGTCCTAACAGACGATCTCTTCTGGAAAATGTTCCATGTGCATTGAAGAAGAAGATGTAGTTATCTGTTGATAGATGAAAAGTTCTGTATATTATCAATGAGGTCTAGTTGGTTATTGTCACTAGATCTTCAGTGTCTGTCCTGAGCCTTTTTCTGGATGATCTGTCCATTAATGAGAGCAGAGTGTTGAAGGCTCCAACTATTATTGTGCAGTGATTTATCTTATTTTTCAATGTAGTCAGTGTTTGATGCACTTAGATGCTCTGGTATTGGGTGCATAAATATTTAACATTGCTAAGTCCTTTTGTGTGTTGAACCTTTCAGCAGTAAATAGCAACCATCCTTGTCCATGATGGTGGATTTTACATTGAAATCTAATTTATCTGAGATTAGCATTGCCACACCTGCCCTTCTTTGTATATTGTTAGCTCGGTGTATATTATTCCATCCTTTAATTTTCAGATTGTTCATATCTTTAAGTCTAAGGTATGTTTCTTTTAGGCAACATACAGATTGGCTATGTCTTCTGATCCAAGATATCACTCATTGTCTCTTTATTGGACCAGTCAGTCTGTTTACATTCAGCTAAATTATTGATAGGTGTATGTTTAGTATCGTCATTTTGATGCCTTTATATTTGTGTTGGTGTTTTCTACGTTGTTCTTAATATTCTGTTTTGAGTCATTCTTCCTCATGGTTGACTTTTCATCTTTTTCAGTGTTGGTTTTGTGTTAGTTAAGACTCCTGTATTACATTTCTTGTTTTGATATATTACATTGCTATTGTGCTTTGAGGCTACCACTATAGCCCCCCCTTAATATTCTGTTTAATCCCAATTTATGTATCTTTTTAACTTTCTCTCCATATGAAAGGAATATAACTACTGTAGTATATCCCTCTTTCTAGTGTGGTGGTGTCATAGATTTTGTGATGTGATCAATGGTTCCCTTATTTTAATACTGTACCTGTGTCTGAGTTTTGTGACTTCCCTGAGTAGGTTTCTGGATGCTGTGTCCTGCATTGTCTCCTTAAATATACACTTACTGGTTTTGTTTTTCAAAGCCAAAAGCTTCCTTCAGTATTTCTTACACTTTTGGTTTGGTTTTTACAAAGTCTCTAAACTTCTGTTTATCTGTGAATGTCTTAATTTCACCTTCATATTTGAGAGACAGTTTTGCAGGATATATAATTCTTAGTTGGAAGTTTTTCTCCTTCAAGGCTTTGAATGTGTCACACCACTGCCTCCTTGCCAACATCATTTCTGCCAAGAAGTCAAACAAAATCCTACAGGTTTCCCTCTGACCATTAGCTTTGCTTTGAGCCTTGCTGTCTTTAAGAGAATCTGTTTATGTTTCATTTTATTAAGCTTGATTATAGTTATGTCTTGATGTCTTTGTTTTGGAGTCTCATTTTTGTGGCATTCAATACAGATCTTGGATATGTATGTTCTCTTCTTTCCTAATTTCAGGGAAGTTTTCTGTCAGCAACTCAACCATACTCGCTGTGTTTTCAGCTATCCTTCCCTGTTCAGGAACTCCAATTAATTGCAGATTACTCTTAATAAATCTCACGTTTCTTAATGCTTATTCATTGTTCTTATTTCTTTTCTCTGATTTCTCTTCATAAATTCTGGTGTCAGTTGCTCTGTCCTTAACGTCACTAAGACTGAGTTCTGCCTCCCCAATTCTGCTCTTTTGGCTTTAGACTGAATTATCTAATTCTGTAGTTTCATTATTGATCAGCTGGATTTCAGATTGTTGGTGTTTCATCAGTTCAAATAGCTTGCTTAAGTTTTCATTTTGCTCTGCTGCATTTTGTTTGCTCTAGAATAGGGTTCTCTATATAATTCTTTTATACTTGATCTCTAACAGTTTCAGAAAGTCTTCTTCATCTGGAAAATTCTTTATTTGGGGAATTTTCTGGATCCATGGTGGACTGTTTCTTTAAATGATTATTGATGGTTTGTTGCCCTCAGGCCATCTAGAGGCTGTTTAGTTTCTCTGGTGTTATCTCAACAGCAGTTGAAGCATAGTTCTGAGATGGGAGTTGGTCTCTGGCTACCTCTGTGTACTCTAGTGACTGGCCCCAGGGGACTCTCTGGGTTGGCAGGCTCCACCTCCTAGCTGGCAAAGGTGCTGCTGTATTTATGGAGTCACTGGGGGGCCATCAATCAACCCTATGATGTGGGTCAGTAAAGGCTGGAAGAGACACCACCGTGTTGCTCAGCAGCGATTCCTCCAGGCAGTCTTCTTTTAAAAAGCTGGGAGCTGTCTGACGGCTGCAAAAATCAGTCAGGCCATCAAGTCTGGAAGGCCCCACCTTCTGGCTGACAACAGAAGCTCCTCTTCAGCCATCCGCAGATGTTATGATGTAGTTCAAAGTATGAGGGCTTATGGCCTTGCTGCCATCCTCAGCTGGGCTCCGCCCATAAGATAACAGTGTACTAAACACAGCCTGCCTGCTGGAAAAGCATTTTTCGGACCGTCACTGCTTCTCAACTTAGGAATAAGCCCCTGCTGTGGGGTGTGATTGAGTGACTCCACCTCTCAGCCTACCAAGATGGTGTCTCGGCTGAGTTTCCTTTCCCGATGCAAAATAGCAGAACCTATGATGGAGGTCAGAAACGAGAGGGTGGAGGGGCACTGGTGCCCTCAGTCAACAGTAGGGCTCTCAAAATGTGGGTATCCCATACACAGTCTCTCTGCTGCGCTATAAGCTGTTTACTTTAGGACCGCCATTCAGCATATTTGCTGGCTCATGCCCATCCCCACTTCCCAGATAACAACAAAAAAAAAGCTCAGTACTTGCAGTCTGCCCACACAGCGAGTTGGCAGTAGCAGGGCTTGGTGTGGGGAGGCTTGTGCCACAGAGAGGAAGTTTCTTGTTTAGTGGCATATAGTGCAATCTGGCAAGCCTATGCTGTGTCCTAGGTCTCCCTGGGTGTCCAGAGTGCTCTGTTCAACTATCAATACAGGCCTTAGTTTCAGAGGGAATTGAGGAGACATGTGTCTAGTCTGCCATCTTGACTCTGCCTCAATGTAGGCTTTAGTTAAGAGACTATGTCTGTTCAAATTCTGCTGCAAAATTTTAAATTATCTTTATAAATTTGAAAGTATCAAGTTTACATAAAAACCAAGTATAAGACAAAGATATATATCTATATATATGTGTGTGTTTTCTTTGCTGAGTCACTTAAAAAAAAGTTGTCAACTTGATATGCCCTCACATCCTGAATATTGTAATGTGTGTTTCCTACAATGTGGATATATACAAAGGACTGACAATATTGAAAGGATGACATTCAGGACAACAAGGGTAACACGACAACAGCTTTGATGGCCATTCCAGAAAAAGAGTTCCAAAACTGCTTTGAAAGGTAGACTATGTGCTGGCATCAGTGCATAGCTTCCCAAGGGGAGTACTTTGAAGGTGATTGCAGTGATATTCAGCAATGAGGTTTGTAGCACTTTTTCTAGGATGAGTTCGTGAACATAATCATCAATCCTCATAGTCAAAGTAACGGAATCAGGATATTAACACCGATTTCACTACTACTATTAAATTTTCAGACCTCATTGAAGTTTCATTAATTGTCTCAGTAAGGGTTCAGGTAGAATCATACCTTCCATTCACTTGTCCTATCTTTTTTATGTCTCTTTCAGTCTAGAACAATTATTTAGTCTTTCCCTGACTTCCATGTCTGAGAATTTTGTAGATTACACTTATTCTTGCAATACCTTCAGTTTGGGTTCAGGTAACGTTTCTTTAGGAGTCTTTGTGGCATAGTGGTTTAGTGTCCTACTGCTAATCGAGAGCAATCTGCCCAGCTGCTCTGTGGATGAAAGACCTGGAAGTCTGCTCTTATTAAAGATTGCAAACCAGAAAACCACATGGGGCAATTCTACTCATCACATGAGATCACTAAATGTGAAAACTGACTCGAGGGCACTTATCAACAGCAATGCTTATTCATTATTAGATTCATCTTTAGCTGAAACATCACAGAAGTGATTCGGTATTCTTCTCATTAGAGCCTATCAGGTGTTACAAAATTTTGATTTGTTCCATTAATGTTGATACTCATATTCATTTTAATCCCTTAGTCTTCCAGGCTTCTCCATTGTAACATTGTACTTTTTTTCCTCTTACAACTGGTATTTTATAAAACTACTGTGAGGTACTGTAAATATCATACCTCTCATCAAATGATCAATTTATGTATCTATACTATCATATATTCATAGTTTCATATATTATTCATTATCACTATCATCCTTTAATCCTAATTTTTTCCCAAATAGGGTCAGTGGATATCCTGGCATGTTGGCTCAGTGTCTTTTTGACACGCCGCTATTATTCTTTGAACACTTCCTTGCTTTCTGGCATAATAAAATGTTCTAGATTCATCTTTTACTTTCCTTGTCCAAACCCTGGAATATGTCACTTCTCCAAGGAGTCCAGGATCTGGGTGCTAGTTGTGTTCATTGCTAATGAAATGTTACCGCTCCCAAGTCTTCTCACTACACAAATCTTCAGAATGTATGTATGCATACATACACACACAGAGCACAACACACAACACACACACACAACTCCACTCATCTTCATGTATCTCCCTATGTGAAAAACTATGAGTTTGTGCCAAAACTTTCCATCTGATCTAAACTCACAGTCATATTCCAGCTTTTTACCTTTCCATGTTTGCAACCTCCTTCTCAGGGAGAAGTTTCACTGCAGTTGTCTTTAATATGTTTTCAGGGCTCAGGACTTCTTGTCTGTGAGCATCCTCCTGCCTCCACCTAGTCTATATGGAAGCCTGATTGCATTGTTCCACTTAATAGCTTTAAGATTAAATTCTTTAGGACATGTAAAGAAGAGAAGGACAAAATAAGAGGAACCACTACCAGAAAGTTTAAAGTGTTTCCACCATTGGAAAATATTTTTTTTTTTTACAAAAATCTAGAATTGGATCTTTCAGATGTCAAGAAATTATAAGCCTTTAAAATTAAATATATTTTCAGCTTTTATTTTGTTGATTTTATTACTTACCAAAAAGTAACACGAAATTGGTCAGATTATACAGGAATATGTAAAGAAGATACCTATGATGGTGTAAACAATGAACAAATCAGAAAGATATACAGTTTCAGGGGGCAGAGGGCCCTGATGACATTATCGGGACATATTCTAGACAAACTACAAGGTCTTCGTACTTAACAGACATTCTTTGGGACAGAGAAAGATTGAAAAATATATCTCCAGATTTCTCATCAAAATGTACACATTCTTCCTTTCTTTTTTAAATAAATCTAAACTCTAGAAAGTTTATAAATGAATAAATTAGCATAATTGAATTAGACGATGAGGCTCTGTTGTAGAATTAACTAAAAACAAACAGAAAGCAAAACTCTACTTAGGCCCAGCTTTGACAATCATCTATTTAAGGCGCTCATCTAATCAGTTTCTAGGAGACACCACAGATTGTGACATGAAGACCACAGGGTCAAAGGCAAGAGCTTCAGGATCCCAGTTCAGACAGGAACTCCAGCAACCTTGGGCTGGTCTCTCAACTTCATTGATCTTGTTAAATCCAAGGAATAATGTGAAGGACAAATTAAATACATATACCCAATAGCGCTAAGTTTTGAACAAGGGCAATTCTACTTGTAATGAAAATTAACTGTTTATACCTCCCACACCCCTAACTAAGTCCTGGACACATTGGTCCCTACCTTGTTCCTGGAACACAACACAGTCATGTTCCACCTCTGGGAGTTTGTATTGGCAACTGTGACTATAGCTAGTCTCTCAGGTTCAGTATCATTGACTGTACTCAGTTTCAAATCCAGTTGTTAAGGAATTTCAAATTGCCTCTGCCATCAGAGATAGCTGCCTTCCCTAGTACACAAACTATGCCGTGGTTTTGCTTAGAAATTCTTTGTTGAAGAATCGTCTTGCCTCGACATCACTGAGTGAAACAGAGCAACGAGATGGGTTCTGTCTTCTGCATTCAATACTTTCAGTTATGGCTTTCTTTATCACCTGTAAATAGAGGCAGAGATGTATAATTAGTACTGTTAGAAATTCACTGAAACATCTTTTTCATCAAAACAAAAATATAATTGACCTTTTTATTATAATGTTCTTTTGAAAGAAATCTATGAGTTTCATCAAGGTACATTTATATTCAACATGTCATTATCAGACTATTCCTAATCTCATATCCAACTATTCTTCCTTTCTCCACCAGAGAAAGAAGAATTCTGGGCGAATTACAAGTTTTGTGAATATAAAATTGGGGATAAAAGATCTGCAACATGGTAAAATACATGAAGTGGTATCAGGGAAGATGAAGTCAATGACTACATCTGTTCTTTACAGTTAGTGGCACCAATTTCTTTCTAGCTAATTTTGATTGATGGTGACCCAGTAAGTTTCCAAGTAGAACTGTGCCCTACAGGGTTCTTAATGATTGTGATTGTTCCAAAGCAGACCGACAGGCCTTCTTTTGTGGTGCTTCTGTTGTTGTTAGGTGCCATCGAGTTGGTTCCAACTTATACTGACCCTATGAACAACAGAATGAAACACTGCTCAGTCCTGTGCCATGTGCACAATCGTTTTAATTTAAGCTCATTGTTGCAGCCACTATGTCAATCCAACTCATTGAGGGTCCTCCTCTTTTTCACTGACCCTCCACTCTACCAAGAATAATGTCCTTCTCTAGAGACTAATATTTCCTGACAACATGTCCAAGGTATGGAAGATGCAGACTTTCATCTTTGCTTCCAAGGAGCACTCCGGTTGGACTTCTTCCAGAACGGATCTGTTTGTTCTCTTGGTGGTCCATGGTACATTCAACATTCTTCTCCAGCACCACAATTCAAAGGCATCAATTCTTCTTCTGTTCTCTTTGTTCATTGTCCAGCTTTTTACACGCATATAATGCTATTAAACATACCATGCCTTGGGTCAGGCGCGTTTTAGTCTTCAAGGGGACATAGAGGTGCTTCTAGGTAGATTTAAACCACCAACCTGTCAGCAAGCAAGTGCTTAACCATTTGTACTACCTGTGAACACAAGGACTCATAGAGACCCTATAAGGCAGAGTAGAACTGCCACATAGTTTCCAAAGAGTACCTGGAGGATGTGAACTGCTGACCTTTGGGTTAGCAGACACGGCACTTAGCCAGTATGCCACCAAGTCGGAACTGACTTGATTGTACTGGTAAATACACGGACATGGGACATCACAGGAAGTAAAGCCTCTCCCTAAGCCTAGAGAGAAGTCCCTGGGTGGTGCAAAAAGCCAACACGCTTAGCTGCTCACTGAAAGCTAGTCTGTGTCTACTCAGAGGTATTTCAGATGAAAGACCCAGTAATCTACTTCTTAAAACTCAGCTGTTAAACATCCTATGGAGCATAGCTCTACTCTGATACACAGGAGGTCACCATGACTCAGAGAATCAACTCCAGGAGAGAAGGCGCCACTGAATAACTGACACTTTCTCACCCAAATAAATACAGTTATAAAACATCAGTGTCCTCTATCCAGAAAATGCACACATCTATGGCTTTATTCATTAAAAAAAGTTACTTTTTATTTACAATATTCTTTATGCACACCCAAATTGATGGTGACTAAGAAGAAAATATGAGTACAAACTCTGAGCACTGCTACTGTAATTATCATCTGTTGTTCCTGGTATGAAGTGAACCCTACTTAGGGATTTTGGGGAATAAGAGACCATTTGAAATGTGGCAAAGCAGCAATTGTGCAGCAACAAGAAGAGCCTTTGGAAAAAAGGCCTGGATACTCTCTTGGTACTGTTGATGTTTTTAGAAGGCTGTCAAAATTGGGACAATGTCATTACTTGGGTTTATAGAATTTCATCCATCAGAGAGACACAAGTTTCAGGACACTGACAGAGGTAAGTCCGAGTATTATTTCATGGTTTCCTGCTTCTCTATCCTAAGAATTGTTAAGAAACCTTAAGGCAATATCCTTGTGTTTTTCAGCCCTTTGCCATTAGTAGAAGTATTTGGCAAGTCTGAGTAGTTCAGGATCCCAGGGCACCATCCCACCCAGGGCTGATGCAGCTCCCTCAGCCTTGGAAACATGTACACAGAAGGTTCTCCATTCCCAAACCCAAACTCGTTAGGCAAACCTGGGCCAATGCCTCCAGCAGAGAGGTGCTCTGGGCTGGGTGGTATCACTGGGCAGTGACAAATCTGTGATTTACGTCAGGTCTTTAACCAGTTATCAGTAACATTTTGTAAGGGAAAAAGTCACAGGAATGTGACATTTTTAATATACTTTATTGCTTTATGACACATACAATTGTTTCCTGGGAAAAATGCACTTAAACATTACAGATTCTAGTATGTAAAGTAGACACACTTGCTGATACCACTTTTGCCATGAGTAAATGTGTAATTTTAAGGTGACACAAAAGGCTTCAGGCCTCTGACAGAGAGCGTGAAGACATAATCACTTCTTAGCTGCATAAGGTTGGGTGGAATTAGCCTAAAACCTTGAGCCTGATTCCATGTTAGTAACATGAAAGTGTTAACACTAATTTGGGGCTTTTAGGGGACTGGCAGTCATCTACTAAGTCAAATGAACTATAACTGGCACATCAGAAGCTTTCTACAACTAGCAAAAACCACCGTTGTTCTTGGTTCTGGTTATATGTAAACTGACCACACATCATGAAAATTGGGAGCTTTATGTAGATCAGAGGGACTCTGCCGGCACAGTGGTTGAAAGCTTGTTTGCAAACCCAAAGATCAGAAGTCTTTATCCACAAGCTGCTCCTTGGAAATCATATGGGGTAGTTCTACTCATTGCTACAGGGTCCCTCTGAGTCAGAATCAACTCAACTGCAACAAGTTTGTTTTTTTGGTTTAATAAGATGTGAAGCTATTAAGTTACTAGAGATAAATATACCATGAGTAGCCAAGAGGAGGTCTGCCTTATGGCATATGTCAGCAAATCAATTCTATGATCTAGCATCCTACCAGAAACAGTGAAACCTACCAGAAACAGTGGTTAAGTGCTACGTCTCCTAATCAAAAGGTCAGCAGTTCAAATCTACTAGGTGATGCCTGGAAACTGTATGGGACAGTCCTACTCTGTCTAGTAGGGTCGCTATGAGTTAGAATCGACTCAACAGAAACGGGTTTGGTTTTGGTAGTATTCTACTACACCTTTTTAAAATAATTTCCCTGCCTTTCTAGAAATTCACATCAGTGAGTTTATCAGTTGGTTTATTTTTCTCCATAATACCTTGGGAAACACAAGTCTTCATAATAGATTGGTACTCAAAGAGGGGGGAAAAATGTCAAAACACCTGAAGGGCCTTAATAAAAGACATAGTGCAACATATACCGAAAATGACTTTTATAATGAATTCATGAGCACAAAGAATAATCAATGTCCATAATTTCCACAATTGGACCTTGGTAGGTGTTCCAAGAAACACGCCATTCTTATCAAGGAAAATAAACCCTTCACAACGTTGAAAAACCCAAATGGTTTGCAGCTAGAACGAGCAAGTGGCACCACTAGGTGGCACCTTAACACTGTGAAACTGTTCGCCAGGTTTTTCAGTTAACAGTTAAAATACTGATAGTTCCTGTGAACTAAAATTAGTGATACCAGTCCCACTGACCAAATCTGCTGCCCTCAAGTTCATTCCAATTCACAGTGACCTGACAGGACACAGCAGAACTGCCCATAGAGTTTCCAAGGAGCACCTGGTAGATTCGAACCAATATACTTTTGGTTAGGAGCTGTAGCACCTAACCACCATGCCACCTGGATTTCCATGATATAAGCAGAAGAGGCTAACTTGACACTACATCAGTTAATACACTCAAATCCTTGGCATGATACATGGTACAACTAGATGTATTCTAAAAAAGGTAGCATGTCAAATGAATCTTCCTAGTTTTGTGCTGTATTAAAAGTCATCTTAGTGTTTTTTATCTAATTTCCTCATTCATCCCCTCTAAAATTCACTGAAATTCCAAATCCGTTCCCTTGGATGTTATCCTAGCAACAGCCACTGTATCTATCTCTGTCTCCTCCATCCGCACAGCACATCTCTGTCTAGCCCGTGACAGTTTTCATTCGCACTACTGCAGTTGGCTCCTTGCTACGGATCTGAATCCGTAAACTGCTGACAGAAGGAGAATAAGAGGAGACAAAGAAACATGCAAAATGTGACCTTCTCCCTGGAAATGAATAAATTTGGAAATGTAAGACTGTAAGCAATCCACAAGGAAACAATGAGTTCTTACAATAGAAAACAAAATAATAAACCCAAGAGAAATTTAAAGCATATTTGGAGTGATGTAAAACAGAAACAAGATATATAAATATAGGAGGAGATATTTTAGACTAAATTACTGGATAATAGGAAACTAAGTGGTGTGATAGCAAGGACCTTATCAGACTTGTCATTCTTTATCCCAGTATCTAAAATACAAAAGGTGCACGCTAAATATTTGTAAATTAATGCAACCCCTCAGTGGGAGTTGACTGAAACAGGAGAAGGTTCAATTCATGGGGAAAGTGAGACTTGAGTGGGACTTCTACAGACAGAAAGGGTTTTTAAAAGTGAAGAGGAAACACTGGGTATTCTTAGTGTTGTGGGGTAAAAACAGCACCAAGTTTAGCAAAGCAAAAGACTTTTATTTGGCATATATTCAAAAAGGCAGAAGCAGGGGCATGGCCAAGTATGCTGTCAGAGCTACTGTCTGCCCAAATCCAAGGAATAATAAAACTAAGCAAGGGTGGGAAAACGGACAAGCATGCCCATGTCTGTCCTCATCTCAGGACCACTAGTGAGTCATCTATTCATGTAAACATTACAAATTTTCAAAACCACTGAAAGTTTCACCTATTCACAGAACTGACCAGCAACTGTGATCCCGTATTTTGAATTGCCTTTCCTAAAAATCAGTAGTACAGGCTTCAATAATGACATTCAAGAGGCTTTTCACTGGCCCAACAAATCTCCTGTTCTCTAAACACTAACAGAAAAAAGACATAAGTGGAAGGTATGTGAATATTAGTGCTATGTTTTATGATCTGTGTACGTGAAGGATTCCCTAAACATGTTTTCCAAGATTGGCTTAGCTATTGTTTTTATACTTCAGGGCCCATCTGATGTGCCCTTCTGAGTCCTTGTGGTCCAGCTCCAGCTGGGTCACATTTTAGGACAGAGAATTATGGCTCCAGTGTTTTCTCCTAAATCATCAGAAAGAGATCAGGTACCAAAGCTACAGATGGAAGGATACGGCATACAGAAGACAGATCTGCAAATTGGCCTGGCAGGGAAGGAGGATGAGATTGAAGAGCACTAGGAAACGAAGCTTCCTGGGGGACAGGCAGCTCCACGTCAAAGAGAGACTGAGAAAAGACGTGAAGTTGCATCTCGGCTCCTCCTGTAACAGTGCGACTTCCACGCACCTGTCTAAACAATCCATGCCTCAGTTTCCTCATCTATAAATAAAAATACCTGTTCACAATCTAGTTCTGAGTTTTCAATATTTTCGGAGAAAATACTTGGCTTATACTATAAACTCAAAACTTTCCCTTGCTTTTTCTGTTTTGCTCATTGCTGCATCTCTATTTCTTCAACAGTGCCTGGTGCAAGAGATACTCCATAAATACATGTTGCATTGATGAGTGATTAAGGTAGGAAGAGACTACAGATGACCCTGAACAGAGATGAATTTGGGCCTAATACATTAGGCTACGATGATAATATCAAGTTTCTAAATTATTTTTTAAAATGTAAACACATTGACTTGTACCTAGATACTCTTATCAAGAAAATGGAATGTTAAAAACTGAAAGAATTAAGTTCCTGTGTTTCTGAATGTTTGTTTCCACATTTTAATCAGCATCTAATATTTTACAACTCATAGATTTGAAAATCTTATAGTCTCACTATTATGTACCATAGGTAGCTGATGAATAAAGGGACACTTAACAGACAATGCTTATTGAATTAATAAACTGAAAAAGGAAGACTGGGAAGCAGTATATTTTCCTGTGATATCTGAATCACTACATTCCTTCAGAAATAGATCTCAGGAGGTATATTCCCAGCAGACTGATGTGTTGTTTTGTAAGCAGAAATGTGTAGGCATCATGCTTTGTGGCCAGGAAGAAATCCCCTACAGTCAGAAACCCTGCCTCAGCCAACATCACCATGTACCCTAACCCTTGACTAGCCCTCCTCTGAGTGCATCAATCTCTTTCAACAGTTTCGGCCAGTAATTTATTGATATTTTAAGAATCATTAATGAAAACTGTACTGCATATTAATTTTAGGTGTCAGGCATGTAATTTAGGAGGAAGCCTGTGGTCATTCACTCAAAAAAAATATTTATTCAGTGGCTACTCTGTTAATACATATGTAGAACCATAACAAACCAGCCCATTGCCTTGAGTCAATTTCAACTCACAGGGAACCTATAGGATAGAGTACAGCTGCCCCATAGGGTTCCCAAGTTGGTAACTCTTTACGGAAGCAGTCTCATTTTTCTTCCCGTTCATCATTGGTGGGTTCAAACGGCAGACCTTTCGATTAGCAGCACAGCATTTTAACCACTGAGCTACCAGGGTTCCTAAAATATAAAAACATTTAGAAAATGATATATGCTATAAATTTTGTTAAGCATGTTCTGCATGAATGTGTTCTTATTATGGTCAAATGAAGAATAAAAAGAAAACTTTTCAGAGTTGCAGGAACCGGCCTCCTGGTCATGGATTTGCCTGCCAGCTGCCTGTAAACCCTGGTAGTGTAGTGGTTAAGTACTACTGCTGCAAACTCAAAGGTACACAGTTTGAATCCACCAGACACTCCTTGGAAACTCTATCGGGCATTTATAATCCATCTATAGTGTTGCTATGAGTTGAAATCGACTCAGTTTCAGTGGGTCTCATCTGTTTTAAGCACACGCCTTTCACTCAATTACAGTGTCCCCAAATTTTGTATTTGGAATGACTACTAAAGCAGTATTTTAAAAATACTATCATATAAAAAAGCATGGAGGCCTATTTGAGGGAATTTTTTCTATGTTTATCATCTTACTGACGAATAAACACAGTAGAGGACAAGGACCACCATTGTACACGAGTAATCATTACTGATGTCAGACAGAAGCAAAGCAGATGTGCTAGAGTTCCACTTGCTGTCAAAACTTAACTAAATTCTGTGAAATTAGAACCCTCATCCACATACAGTGACTTCGTATGTGTCACTCGCAAACTTGCCAAAAAGGCTGGAAAATCATACACCTTTTTTTTTAATCCATTTAATTTATTTTTCTTTTATTAGTGTTTTTTACTATTTAAAATCAAATTAGTCTAATGAGCTTGGACTTCCTGAACAGATAATTTATCAAATGCTGTGATTTGAAATCACAAGCCAGTATGATTTTAATCACACAGTAATTCTCCTAAACGGTGAGATAGAGACTAAGAATTTCACAAAATCTTATCAGTAAATATACTAATGATAAGAATGATTGATATTGAAGAGAATGATTTGTTTCTAAAGTTTCTACCATAAAGCATGCTTGATGTCTCAAAGGCTAAAAATTAGGGAAGCTGCTACCAAGATTTACAAAAATTAAGACACTTACAAGCATGAGCTGTCTATTGTTTTTTTTCACACATTAACTGTAATTCTGCTTACAGGTACTTCCTATCCTTAAAGTTTCTCTTCATCTTTTTCTTCCTTCATTATCATTTATCATTTACGACATACACACAATAGACACTTCGGGGAAGAAGCTGAGTATTAGCCAACCAATCAATCAATTAAATAATAGCATAAAATATGGGCTCTGTCAATTTAGGGGCATTAATTTCTTTGTTAATTTTGGAAGACTCTTCAGGAGGCTCATAAAGTAATTTATTAAAACTAACATGACACATTTTGGGTGGTATTGTTATTAAGTCTTATTTTTATTAACTAATAGGAATTAATAGACAATGAATACGGAAGACAGACGAAGAACCGTTGTGTTTAAATTGTGATGCTGGAGAAGTTGACTACACCATGAACTGCCGGAAGGAAAAACAGATCTGTCTTGGAAAAAGTAAAACCAGAGTACTTCTTAGAAGGATAGAGAGACTATGTCTTACATACTTGGGACATGCTGTTAGGTAAAGCAGAGGACCAGTGAAAAAGATCTTCATAACTATGGACTGACACAGGGGTTGCAACAATGGGCTCTAGCATCATAAAGATTGTGGGCAAGGTGCAGGACTGGGGAGTCTTTCATTCTGACATAGGGGCACAAAACAAAACGAAGCGTTGCTGTTTGTGCATGTGGTATGGCAGTAAAATGACACTGTCAACAGTCTTCTCTAAAACTCCAAACTCACTGCCATCAAGTCAATTCTAACTCATAGCGACCCTATAGGACAGAGCAGAACTACCTGTTAGTGTTTCCGAGGAGGACCTGGTAGATTCGAACTGCTGACCTTTTGATTCACAGCCATAGCACTTAACCACTATACCACCAGAGTTTCTTCAGTAGTCTTAGTAGAAGAAAATACTTACATCAATGTTATTCAGGGTATTGAAGTGCATTAGGTCATGCAACCTTTTGAATGCTTGATTTGGATATTGAAAATTGAAGGTTGAAAATGGTGACTCCGGGTCATCAAAAATGTCAAAGTCAGCTATATCTTTCTCTTCCTTAGTTTCTCTTGGAACACCTAAATATCAAAAGAGTCACAAATGTTGTTAACTTGAAAATCATAAAATAGCTATAAAACTCAGAGAGTAAAACACACAAATGGCCCCAAAACAACACTGGCAGCCCCTACGGAAGTCAAGTTATCTGTAGCATACATTGTTGGTACCTGTACCTGGTGGCACAGTAGTTAAGGGCTACATCTGCTAATCCATCAGGTGCTCCTTGGAAACTCTGGGGCAGTTCTGCTCTGACCTATAGGGTATCTATGATTCGGAATCAACTTGACAGCAGTGGGTTTTGGGCTTTGGGTTGCCTATATACCCTGCACTTCACTATTTCTAAGTGTTCAAATGACTTTAACTGACAGTATCTGCATTTCTTTGCCTGATGGCTTTCTGCTCTTCCTGGCAACTATGCAGGCTGCTTTGCCCATTAACAGCAAGCTGGAAGTCCTGGAAACGAATGTTTCATCTGAGGCAGTCTTCAATCAGTGACTCTAGGAAGTTAGTATATAAATAGTATGCCCCATACTCACGCCTCTTACTGTGAGTGTGAAGGGCGAGAGGGGAATAGGAAAGAAGACGCTGGACCTTAGGTTCTATTACATTTTTTAGAGTTTTCTTGCATATTTATCTTCCAGTGGCCCACAGCTTTTATTGTCTATTTTTCTTCTTTTATCACTTTACCACCCTCCTACTAAAGTTCACTACTCCACCCAAATAAACAATTGGCACTCGAATCTTTTTCTTAAAATCTTATCCTGGGGAACCCAAGCCAAAATATTATCTGTCTTCATGCCAGAGGAAGATCCTAGGGCATGTCAACTGCTCATTGAGCCTCTCTGTGAGAATTAAAAGCAACAAAAAATATTTCTGATTTAAAACCCCTTGTGGTTCAATAGTTAAAAATGTCCAGGTCAGTTCTTCCTTTGCTGTGTTGAAACACACTTCAAAATAACATTCACACCTAGTGAACTTTTTTCAAGATTTCAGAACAATCTAGAAAAAAGAACACTTTCTCCTCCATGACTGCTATTCGGGTACTTCCTTTTAAAACTATGTTTTCTGATCCTAAAAGGATATGGTTTTTAGACCTTGTCACATAGCCGGTCAATCTCTAGATATCCTTCATGAGTCAAATTCTTCCTAACAGTAGAGTCTACAGATTTTTCTGGATATTATAAAACAGAACGATATTACCTTGAACTTGATTCATTATTATTATCTCAAATCAAGTGAACTGCTAGTCATCTTGTACTGCTAGACCACGTTATTTGTGAGGTAAACAAAATTCCTAGAATTCAAAGGCATACTTGTTCTGAAATAAGGGCTCCCCTACAAGGGTAATATTCCAAATATTTAGCAATGTGCATGACAATCAGTCAGAACAAAGATAATGCCAGGTATCGGGGCAAAGAACGGAGGTTTTTACTGAGCTAATGGTTAGCTCTCCAGCTGCTGGGTTTTGAGAAACACAGGGAACATCAGGGTAATAGAAAGGGAACGTACTTGCTGGGGTCTGGTTAGTAGTTACTTATAACAAGAAAGATTTCACTATGTAAAAACTGACACAGCAGTACCAATTTGAGCCTTCTTAATTATCAGTCTTGCTTCTCTAACAGATTTTCACTTTATAGAACATAATCTATTCCCAACATACCTGGAGCCTTGTATTTCCTGAAGTTGATGTTGGCCAGAACAAAGTGGATGACAGTTGGGCAATCTTTCTCTACATCAGGATTCTTAGGTTTAAAGACATAGCACTCCTTCAGTCCTTCACGATCAAACACATAAGGATCAATCTTTGGAAAAGGGAGCTTGTTCATCTTAGCCCACTTTTCTGCAAGCAGAAGTTCCTACGGGAAAGTGAGATGTGTATGTGATACATTTTAGTCTGCATTTTCTCCACTGGTCTGGTCGTCATTCAATACTAGTTAACTGATTGCCATCAACTCATCTGACTCATGGTAACTAAAGAACAGAGGAAAAAAAACTGTTTCATAGGGTTTCCAAGGCTGTATTGTAGTCTTTATGGAAGCAGATTGCCACTCCCCTCACTCCCTCCCATGAAGCTGTTAATGGATTCACATCACCAGTCCTTTGGATAACAGCCAAGCACTTAACCACTGTACCAACAACTTGCCTCAATATTCACTAGGTGTCTACTGTGCCAGCAGTGGGCTCCTTGCCAGAATGAGTAATGGCCGTCTTCTCAAAAAACACATCAATCTTATAAAAAAAACAAAACAAAACAGTGCCATCGAGTCGATTCTGACTCATAGAGACCCTATAGACAGAGTAGAACCGATCCATAGTTTCCAAGGATCGCCTGGTGGATTCAAACTGCCGATGTTTTGGTTAGCAGCTGTAGCACTTAACTAGTACACCACCAGCGTTCCCAACCTTAAACAAAAGGAAAAAACAATTGAAGTACTCTATAAACAAACTCATTATCGTTAAGTCACTTCTCAGCACAGGGCTAGCTCCACAGCAGGCACTTAATAATTTACTGACAAACTAAACTGAAGTTTTGTGGATGTAATTGCTAGAAAATTGCATGAGATTTTTCCCTTAGGAGTAAAAGAAACCAATGAAACAGAACGAGGAACTGTTACTGAATTTTTACCCATATCATTTCCATATGTAAAGATATTTGAGTTACTCTCAATTTTTTTTTTTTTTTTGCTCAGCTTAAGTAAAGAAGTTGAGCTCTGGCCTTCCTGTGCTGTTATTATATGTGTAACAGCTACGAGAAGTCTGCAGAGAGGCAGCAAGAGTTTAGTTAATGGGTGTGGCTGATTGTATTACCGCTTCCCCACATCAGCTGCTTTCCTGTAAGGGGATATAGATCCCCAAGACAATGAGAAAACACATGAACTCAGCCATCACAGCTGATTTGCAGCTGCTGTCACGTAAGGTAACAACGACAAAAAAATTCTTGTTTATTGTCAGCCACTGAAATTCCAGGCTTGTCCTCTCCCTCCCCACCCCCCCACCCCCCCTGCATCAAAGCTGACGGATACAATGGGTAAGCACAACAATTATTTAAACTGGAGAACATAAATCAATAAGCCTCATTCATACACAGCACCATGAGCAAACTTTGTAATCTCAGACACCTTTTTTAACCTTCCGGTGCTCAATATCCTCAGATGTAAAAGAGGATTTCTACTAAAAGTGAATGAGTCAATATCTGCATGGTATTTAGAACAGTGTCTGTCACATATTAAGTTCTACATAAATCTTTACGAAAAAATACCAGTAAAGAGAAAGAGACAGAAGGAATACAAGTTTAGAAAATAGAAAAAAAAGACAGAGAAACAGGAGCACTGTTAGGGAAAATCCTAAATAAAGGAATTTTTAGGGAAATTATCATTACATTCTTAAGATTTTTTGAAAATTATTCTTGACATCTTGATTCATTCCAGAACAATCATAGGTTACCAACTAAATTCCAGTCTCAATGCTGGGAGTTGGAATATAACAGCGAGTAAAAGATCGATGGCTCCTGTCATGAGATGTATAGCTTGGTAAGTAAGAGACAGTGACAGCAGTCAAACGACCCTTTCTGGATAGAACTGCGATAAATGCTATGAAAAACAGGGGAGTTCATGAGGAGCTTGTGCCATCCGGCTGGGTTACTTCTCCTGAGTACTGTACTCACTCAACAATTAGTACCGAGCACCTCCTGCATGCCAGATATAACAAAGGTTGCCCCAGAAGACTCTTGGAGCATATAGATAAGTGGGAGAGATAAAACACTATGTTTTATCATACATGTATGGTGTAATACAGTCATTCATTGAAGGTGATGGACAGTTAGGTCTCTGCTGAAATGTCCAGCTCAAAAAAGATGTCTCAACTTGCTAGTTGGATGACTTGGGAAACTTATCTTAGTCATGCCAACTCAACAACATAAAGTTATCTTCTCAGATGAAGTATGCAATGATACTCCCTTAAAGACACCTTACCCAAAACCAAACCCACCGGCACTGAGTCGATGCCGACTCATAATGACCTCATAAGACAGTGTAGAACTGCCCCACAGTTTCCAAGGAGCGCCTGGAGGAGTCTAGCTGCTGGCCTTTTGGATAACAGCCATAGCACTTAATCATTATGCCACCAGGGTTTCCAATGACACCTTCAAAAGAAGGCCACACTTACTGCTGCAGAGTCAAGTCCAACTCATAGATAGCAATTCCATAGGTAGAGTAGAACTGCCCCATAGTGTTTCCAAGGGGCACCTAGTAGATTTGAACTGATGAGCTTTTGGTTAGCAGACATAGTACACCACTAGCCACCGGAGTTTCGAATGACACCTTAGGGACTATAAATAAAAGCAGACAAACAAATAAACAAATACAGAATTTGTTGTTCACTATTCCAGAAACAACATGGTTTCGAATCTCATTTCACCTACTTTTTCTCTGTTTCTTATTTCTGAGCAACTAATTTTCTAAGTCTATAAAATAAAGCTAATACTGGCTTGGCATTGTGCTCCTCATAGGACTGCTGTGAGGATTAAATACAATAATGTATAAAGAACTCAGTAATTCAGATCCAGTAAAAACAAGTGCTTTAAAATAGCACATCGAATTCAGAAAACATTCAAACGAGCTCTCACTGTTCTTGCTGCTTTGGGGATGCTGTGAATGTGATCAGCTCTCTCTCCAAATCATTTGCAAAGAGATAATAATCTGGGAGAATAAAGGGTTTAATGAATATGAAATAGTATAGCCCACAAACTTTTAAGCTAAATGTGATTATGTTTCAGAGAAAATTCCATATAAATATAACTAATTTCTTGTTTGACACTTTAAAAAAAGAAGCTTTCATCACAGAGCCCTTCTATTATTCCCCTGTTGAGGTGAATTATTCAGCTTGTTATTTCTTGTCTGGCACTATTTACAATTGTTCACTGAAGATTATTCAACATCAAAATAAAACCAAAAGTTTACACTGTGGCTCAGTTGCGTGCAGGCAAGCACAAGAAGGAGCTTTCCAGTGTTTACAAACATGACTCAAGGCGTATGACCAATGATGTGTGGATGTGTGGAG
The DNA here is from genome assembly GCA_028571685.1 of Heterohyrax brucei. Taxonomy (NCBI): domain Eukaryota; kingdom Metazoa; phylum Chordata; class Mammalia; order Hyracoidea; family Procaviidae; genus Heterohyrax; species Heterohyrax brucei. Next base: position 49,723,660 of record CM053155.1, read on the forward strand.
AAAGAGGAAAAGGGAACTTCGTGAGGTAAAAGTCCAGACTATTTTTAGACAAACCATTTCACACTGGAATCGGGGAGAAATAGCAACTTTCCCTTTTCCTTATTCCTGACATGGAAAAGACTAAAAACTGATGACTACCGAGACAGTGATTACGGGATGGAAAAACCGTCTCCTCTCTGATGCCTCATTCTTTTCTGTAAAGACTGAGAGAGAAACCACGACACAGACTCTGAGTAGAGCAGACTAGTGTAACAGAGTAGTTTTGGAAGAATGCAGTGAACCAAAAAATGCCTGTCCACTAATCATAGCAACGTGCCAGAACTGTGCTCTATTATAGCTCCTTGTTTGGTTATTGCTTGATACATCAAATACTTTATATTTTCATAGGTTAATCCACAGTACAATTATTTTTTTTTTAAAAAGTTGCCATTGAGTCAATGCCCACTCATAGAGAACCCGTGTGTGTCAGAATAGACCTACACCCGTAGAGTTTTCATTGGCTAATTTTTTGGAAGTAGATCTCCAGACTTTCTTTTGAGGAGCTTCTGGGTAGACTCCAATCACCAGCTTTCGGTTTAGCAACCCAGTGCATTAACTGTTGGTAATACCCAGGGACTCCACTGTTATAGTCAAAAACATTTTCTGTAGAGAGAAAACTTAGACAGTCTTCTTCAGAGTTGCTGGCATTCTTTTTTGGAGGATTTAAACATCACTCAGAAAGGCTTAAGGAATAGGAAAAATAGCCTAAACATATTGAAATCATAGTGTAAATTCCTCCAAAATATATGAAAAGAATAAATTGGCTTGTAATCAAAGGAAATGAGGTTCTTTATCTCTGTGCAAACCAAGGATCTATGCCTTGTTTCTTAAAAGCTATTTTTAAGTTTGGGGAGAGGGGTACAGACAATATAGACACATAAATAAAGCTCAGAAGTCTTAGAAGAATATTGAAACCTACTTCTATGATTGGAGAGAGCGATGGGATATAATTATGCAAATAAAATTGATTAATCTTAGAAAAATACTGAAGCAACTAAAATTTACAATTAATTATTTTGTGGCTATCATCACAATCACTTCCTTTAAAAAAGAAAACATGCTAACATCAGGATACAAGAGATCTATGATGCCATATGCGAGGAAAACAAAAACAAAACTACTGCTTTTCAGTTGATTCCATTTGTAGCAAACCTATGTGGCTTCCAAGGCTGTGAATCTCTATGAAAGCAGATTCATATCTTTCTCTCACAGAGCCACTACTCATTTCAAACCATTTTAACCACTGTGGCATTAAAACCCCAAGCCTCAGAGCTGTTGAGTCAAGTCTGACTCATAGAGACCATAGAGGTCACAGTGGGACTGCCCCATAGAGTTTCCAAGAAGCACCTGGAAGATCTGAACTGCCAACCTTTCAGTTAGCAGATGTCGCACTTAACCCACTATGCCACCAGGTTTTCCATTGTGACACTAAGCCTCCTTATAATGCAATAGGGATAAAAATACTTTTCTGTATTAACACTTTACAGATAGTTCTTCTGTTTACTATAAATTTGTAAAAAATGGATAAAGAGAAATTAATGCTTGCTTTCTACTCATTACAAGATATCTGATCCTTAAGTATCCAGTACAGGTACACCTGGAAGTACTACATTTAACATCATGCAGTGCCTTATGTTAGCTCAGGGCTACTGGAGCCCACAGAATAGATGCAGGCACCTGTTTAGCCATGATGGTATGAGCCAACTAAAAATCCTAAGTGAATCACATGCAGAGCATCTAAAGCAAGGGTCATGTCCTAATGTCAGTAAATACGGTGGAAAAACACGGGTCTACTTTTTTCTTTATCTGTTGATTTCAATGGAATTTTGACGAGTAAAATACAGAGAGATTACAATAAACATACATTACTTCTACCATTTCAATTTGTCTTCCTTCTGGCCTGTCTCACTGCCTCCTTCTCTCTTTTTTTTAAATGGATCTATTTTTCTCATTTATGGTTATTAAGCACCAACAAGAGCACTGACAAACTAAGCCAGATACATGTCAAGCATATATCAACAGAAATGGCATAATAATTCTAATATGCTATTTTTTCATAAAATTTAGTAATATACAATAAATATACATATATATATCTCCAGTATTCTGTATACTCAGAATTCTGTATACTATGTACTTGCTTGCTTACTTATCTATAACTCCTCAATATGGTAGAAAACTTTTTTTTTTCCTTTCCAACCTGACAGGACGGTTGTTTGGCACACGCTGACTTGTTTCCATCAACAATATTAAAGACAAATGCCATTAGAATTTTCAGCAAATAAAATTTGTATGTTACAGTACTAACGGGCATTAAATGGTTAACAAAAAGAAGCTTGACAAAATAAAACAGATACTTTTCTTAGATTAGTAGAAGTATCATTTAGAATAAGACTCTTCTTTTACATCTGTATTATTAACAGATAATCTAATGACACTACTAACCTAAAAACAAAATTCTCAGCAACACTTACACTGATGTCGTTCATGTTCAAAGGCAATTACAAAGCAGACATAAACTGTGATTCTGCTTATCAAAAGTTATGATACCTGTCTTTCTACAGTTTCCTTACAAAACCCCAGATTTAACTCTGTTTATGGAAGGCTAGTATATTCAACAAATAGGAAATACAGTCCACGGTTCTGATTTTTGCCCAGCATTTATGCTCAACTCTTTCATGAAAAATAGTGTTTATAGTTCAATCTCAAAAGAGAAAATGATTCACTAATTTATATTTACATATAGCTGATCAGCACATTGGAACTATCCTCCTCCAGACCAAAGAACTGTGCATAGACTCCAAAAAGTACCCCATTTTATTAATGAAAATATATTATCAATTTAATAATTATATTTGGAAAATTTTTAGATTCACTTTAGCACTGCATATTTATGATTAAGAAAACCGCTCTCAAGTACATTCATGAAAATACGTAAGTAGAAAGTGTGCAGAGATTATTTTTAGATAGAAGTGGTGAGACATGCTGATTGTAAACATATAACAAAGTTACATCGATCAAAGAACAGTAAGAAACTGAGATAAAAGTTGTCAGATGGACCAGCAGAATCCAACAGATAAAACAAATCTTAGTGCTGTTAATAGTGCTGTATGATAAAGGAATCATCACAAAACAATGTTGGATAAAAGCCAATGGGAAGACCACATCATTATACATTTAGTCCTTTCAGAGAGATTAATAAGCTAAAATACTTTTTTAAATTATTATAAAATAAAATTAGTCTACATTTAACTGATCTTAGCATGAAGTATAAATTTCAAGAATAGAAACAAAAGGAAGAAGTCACAAAGTCAATCCACTGGATTATGTAAGTATATAAAATATTAAAATCATCGGAGAAAACAATTTAAGTGCAAATGACACATCATACATTTTCAAATTTAAGATATGAAAATATATATTAAACAACACCAGTAACATTAATAATCCAATTTAAAAATATTAAAAAATATGAATACACGAAGTATCAAAATTAAGGCTGTGAACTTAATTGTTCTAAGTGCTACATACCTCACTGCTGAATATCACTATGGTCAGCTGTGAGTACTCCCCTTGGGAAATTTTGTATCAATACCAGCACCTGGTCCACTCTTTAGAGAAATTTTGGAACTCTCTGTAATGGCCATTTTGCACAGCAGCAGGGTGGCAAGTTTGTGAACTTCATTGTACAATTGTCTGTGAGGGAGCTTTTAGCCAGTAAACAAATAATTGTATTAGTACACTCTCACAACTCACCTGATCTGGCCCTCCAATGACTTTTTTCTTTACCAGTAGATAAACAAAACATTGGAAGGAAGATTTTGATGACACTGATGGCTCGGATGGCCATTCTAGAAAAAGAGTCCCAAAACTGCTTTGAAGGGTGGACTAGGTGCTGGCATCAGTGCATAGCTTCCCAAGGGAGTACTGACATTTTGCTATTATACATCTTCATTGTTGCAAAGAGTAATAGTGTCTTCTATCACTAGAACTAACTTCTAAGCTAGCACCTTAGAGCCATTCATTAAAACCTGTGTTCCCCTTACTCCTCTGAAACCCAAAACCAAATCCACTCTAGTAAAGTCAACTACAACTCATAAAGACCTTACAGGGCAGAGTAGAACTGCTCCATAGAGTTTCCCAGGAGCAACTGGAAGATTCAAATCGCTGACATCTTGGTTAGCAAACATAGCACTTAACGATTACATCACTAGGGTTTCCCGTCATTCCAGACAGGTTATCAAATCCTGCCACTGTGTTAGTTTTCATAGTCAACCCTCTGGTGCAAGCACCTCCTTATCCTTCATTTGGCTTACAGGGAAGCCCTCTTCCTTTGAATCTTTTGCAGTCCATTCTTCAAATCATCCTATTTTCCACTGCCAGATTAATCATACTTAAATTCCAGTTTCATGAAGTCATGTGTCTGATAGTCTTCACTGATTCTTTATTTTTTATCATCCAAACTTAAATTTTTCCTTAATGCCGTCCAAATGTGAGCTCAATCTCTATCACTTCTAATCACATCACTCCAGTTCCTCAGATATTCTGCCCATAGCTATCCATCTCTGTGCAGTTGTATCCTGTTTATTTCCCAGCTCATCTACTCTGGGATACATCACATTATTCTTACACCGATCTTGTGCAATGCACATACTGATATAAACCCAAATAACTCTGGGACATTTTATTTTCTTGACTTCTTTCCAAATGGCTCTTGTGTAGTCTTTTCTACCAAAATGTCAAAATGTTACGGACATCAGGAACCACGTTTTACAATTAACTGCTAACCAAGACTTAAGCAGAGCAAAGAGTACACACAAGTGTGTCTAAACAAGTCAAAAAGTACAGAGAAAAGATCATCACATTCTCATATGGCATCCTTGGAATCTGGTCCAAGTTTGACCCACTTCTTAAAAAGCACATCAGCAGCTAGATTCTGAGCTATACTCCTTTCATGCCCTATCTTATTTAATTATTGGTATAACAAAATGGCTTGATCTCACCAAATTTGTCTCTTTGTCTAAACATCTCTAACCACCTCTAAAAGATCAAATACAAAATCTTCAAAACTACAAGGTATATGTATACGTACATATACAGAGACAGAGACAGAGAGAGAGACTAGAAGTACCCCACAGGATTTCCAAGACATGACTGTTGGATTTAAACTACTGGCTGTTTGGTTACTACCATGCTCTTAACTGTGATGCCACGAGGGCTTTAACATACATATATACGAACATCTCTATATCACTGTCCATGCATGTCATGTATTTGTCTCCCAGTCCCCACCTTTGTAACCTTACCACTGAAGTGGCTCTATCATGTATGTCATCTCTCTAATAACATCAGCTTCTGTTAATGACTTCTGGCCATCAGTATTTAAACATGCTGAAGTCCCTTCTATTAACACACACATATGCACACATACACAAAGCTTTCCTCTCCTCATGTTTTCTTGAAGTTACAGTCCATCTCTCTCTTCCCCTAAACTCTTAAGTGCTATCATCATTTTCTTAACTTTCAATCATCCCTCAAACCACTGCAGCTGGATTTTTCTTCACAACAGTTTCATGCTACTGAAACTTGTCTTGCCCAGTTTATCAAAGACTTCCTTATTGTTAAGTAGCTTCCACTAGTTTTCATAACATTGCATTCTTCATTTTCTTCCTATTTTCCCTTGATGCTATTGTTTTGCAAAATAAAAAAAAAAAACCCAAACTGTAGCCAAAGAGATTCCAACTCATATTGACCCTATAAGACAGCACAACTGCCCCACAGGGGTTCCAAGAGAAGAGCTGACCTTTAGGTTAGCCACTGAGGTCTTAACCACTGTACTACCAAAGCTCATCCAATTACATGATTTTAATTTTCTTTCACCTCCTGATAACTCCCAAATCTTTAAATTTCTCAGCTCAAATTGCTTTTGGAACTTCAGATCCATGGCATTGTACTTGTCTTGACCAAAACTTTGACTTGAATGTGGGTCATAGAGAATCATTTAAAGGCTTCTTTAAGCAAGGGAGTGAACGAATCAGGTCTTTGTTTTAGAAATACTACTGGTAATGATGTAGAAAACAGGCTTAAGGTACAAGATACTAGGGTCAAAGAGACGAAGAGATTTGTAAGACATGCAAGAGAATATAGTAGATAATGGAATCTCACATACAGTGCTCTTACCTTGAAAGGAGGACTGGAGTCACTTGGCCTTGCAGAAAAGTCAAAAGAAATGATGAGATCGACCCCTCTCTGTGGTCTCAGGATCAAGGGGTAGGGCAAGTTAAACGTCAGCCCACTGTCCACTACATGTATCTTCTTACTTTTGACATCCAGGGGCTCATATATTTGTTCAAACTCATCAGGATCTTAAAAAGGGTAGAAATAAACAAGAGAAGAAAATTAGTTGATTATTTATCACTCAAAATTATTTAGGATATAAAAGTGTTTGGTAAATTTGAGAGGTGGAATTCTACAGTCAGGCTAAGGAAACAAACATGCATCCAGTTTGGGAGACTGCAAATTACAGTCCCCTGGTCTTAATTTCTTCTGTAACATTAAGCTAAAGTACCTAACAGGTAAGGTTGCTATTACAGATTAAGCCCAACAAAATATGAAAAGTACTTAGCACAGGCCTAAGGTAAAAAGGTAAGAGCCATGATCCCTTTAATAGTATTGTCTCACATCACATTACTGATGTAAAGATACTTTCTCATATATTATACTGGGTGTAAATTTATAATAGCTACATAAGACAGATATTATTTTTGATTTATAAAAATTTTTTGTTTTAAAACCTCTCACCTCTAAATTACCATGTAACAAATGAATCTTATAAACAATAGCTGGTTGTGTCCATGATAAAGAGGAAATAAAGGTAAGATAAGTTTTCCTGTCCAGGCCAGCTGAAGGAAAGGCATGAATAAATGACCTTAAGTGAAAAGTGAACGTGCTAAAAATAGCCATTATTTTTTTAAAGACAAGAATATGTGCCTGAATGATAAAGACATAACAAGTTTGTGTTTTTTTCCTTATTAAAAAAAAGGCTTTCATTATTTATCAGAAATACCAATGGAGTGTTTGCTACATCCAAGGAGATCTTTAGGTCAAGGAAGAGAGAGGAGAAGTATTATTTTTCAATACTTACCTTTACCTTAATCAATATCCTAAGTGTCTATCTAGTACAGAACTATGAATTTAAGGACTACAAAGTTTATATACATATATATGTATACCTCTGTGTTATTAAAGCCAATTTAACCACTTTCTGCTCTGAATTTTTGTATAAAAATTACATACATGAACTTAAGAAGTTAAAAATGTTTAATCTTTAGTTTACACTAGTTTTTAAATGTCTTACTAAGAAGCTGGACATTCATTATTTGGGGTATTCTTACTTCTTTAAAAGCTTCTTCACTGACTTTGAGTGGTATTATGTATTAGAATTTTCATACGTAAGATTTCTCCTCCCTGCAAGATTCTTCCATAGGCAGTACTGGTAACCTCCTCTTAAAGATAAAGCAACAGAGGCCAAGGAAATAGCACGGTCTGGTTCCAACACAGATAATGAAAGTTAACACTTCAAGCCAGATATTTGTGTCCATGAAGCCCAGTCCTGTGCACAATGTCACACTGTGACTTCAGACCCAGGCACAGCCAGACAACTAAAAGGGTTCAGAACAGATCACATGAATAAATTGAACAACTACAGGGGCTATCTCCACATGTCTCCATGCATTATTAAAACCACATTACTGTGATTATCTTTTCAAGGCCGTGATCTGTCTTAAAAGAATGAAACCATAATAACTCATAACTGCTTTTCTTCAGCTCCATAAACTCAGTATTTTAGGAATTTATATAAAAGCTGATACAAAAAACAGATCATTGCCCGCATACACTGTTTGATTGATCCCTTTGCATCATGACTCCTTTTGCCTCATAAATTCAAGACGCATTTGAGAGAAAATAATTACCTGTAGCTAGTGGACCAATTCCAATTCCATCATGTAGCTGAACGTCATCATTACAGTCTTCCAGATGAACTAACAGGAAGTTAGTGTTTCTCAATCGAGTTGCAAAGATCATAGTTTAAAAAGATATTAACAGATGTTTCATGTACAAAATAAGGGACCCATGATTAAATAGGTTTGAGAAAGAAAAGATGCAATAGCTTACATTAATAACTATATTGTGTGCTCCCTGTCCTGTGTCTGTTTGTGCTGACAGCACCTTGTATGACAACACCATTAAATCCTCACAATAACTCAATGAGATAGGTACCACTACTACTTCTATTATGTAGTAAACTGAAGCTTATGTTAAATAACCACTCTAGTTTGTTAACATACCACGTGGTCCAGTTTGGATTCTAATGTAAGTCATTCTGCTTTTAAAGCACTATACTTGAGATGGAAACTGTGGTGGCCTAGTGGTTAAGTGCTGCATCTGCGAACCAAAAGGTCAGCAATTCAAATCTACCAGGCATTCCTTGGAAACTCTATGGCGCAGATCTACCCTGTCCTTTAGGGTCGCTATAAGTCAGCTCGACGGTACTGAGCTCAGTGGTGGGTACTTGAGGTACCTCTTAGAAGGATTTCTCCAGTTCACTAGGGAAGCCATTTGTTGTGAAGTGGGGGATGGATTTTTCAGGTTTTCCAAAATTTTACGAACCTGAACTCTACTTATTTTATAACATCTCCTGAAATGTCAGGGTATTTGATAAACATCACTATATTATTTAGAAGAATATGACATAGAGGATTTGACAAACATCACTATATTATTTAGAAGAATATCATCCTATAATTTAGAGAATATACAATGTGATGGTTTGAATGCTGCTGCCCACAAAAGATACACTGAAATCTTAATTCCTAGTACCTGCGAACATCATCTTGTTTGAAAATAAACTCTTCCATGTTATCAGTTAATATGAGGTCATAGAAGAGTATGGTGTGTCTAATCATACTGATGTCCTTATTTTTTAAAAAAAGAGATGTGGAGAGACAGAGGAAATATGCCATAAGACACTGCAGCTACAAGCCAAGGAATATGTGGAGCTAACAGACGGTGGAAGAGGCAAGAAAGGGTCTTCCCCCGGAGCCTTCAGAGAAAGCTGTTGTTAGCTGCTGTCAAGTTGTTTCCAACTCATAGCAACTCTATGAACAACAGAACGAAACACTACCCAGTCCTGTGCCAGGCCCACAATCATTTTTATGCTTAAGCCCATGTTGCAGCCGCTGTGTCAGTCCATCTTATGCACTGATGCTCTACTTTGCCAAGCATGATGTCCTCTCCAGGGACTGATCCCTCCTGACAACATGTCCAAAGTATGCGAGACACAGTCTAGCTATCTTTGCTTCCAAGGAGCACTCTAGTTGGGCTTGTTTCAGAACAGATCTGTTGGTTCTTTTGGCAGTCCGTGGTACATTCAACATTCTTCTCCACAATTCAAAGGCAACAATCCTTCTGTCTTCTTTGTTCACTGAAGAGCTTTTACATGCATATGATGTGATTGAGAATACCACGGTTTGGATCAGGCGCACCTTAGTCTTCAAAGTGACGTCTTTACTTTTCAATACTTCAAAGAGACAGAGCATGGCCTTAAGCCCAAACTACTATTCTCCAAAACTGAAAGACAATAAATTTCTGTTCTTTCTGCCACCCAATTTGTGACATTTTGTTAAGGCAGCTCTGGGAAATCACTAGTGTTTCCTACCTGTGAAGGAAATAATCAGGTTCTTAAGTAGATAGGGAAACATAACTATGTTTCATAATTATGTGACTTCAAAACTATTCAGCTGCGGGTCTTTGTTATGATTATTTTATAACTAAATCACACAAATTCAATTTACAAGGTACAAATATTTATATTTGTGTTTTGAACTGTGGCCTAAACTAGCTCATTTCCTGGTTTCTTGTTCCAGATGGTGTATGTCACAGTAAATAACAAAAACATAAAAGTAAACAGGAAAGAAGTCATGTAACTAATGCACAACCTTTGCAGAATTAGTTTCCATAGGTCAGTAACTCCTTTGAAGTAAATAAATGAGGTGAATTTTACCATCTTATGATTTCCCTTGTTTTTGAAAGATTCTTTGCAAGGTTAAGTCATAAATACAGAAATAGTGCATTGACTTTTTCTTGTTCTAGGTTGAGGAATTATTCTGCAATGCTCAAATTTTAATCTGTATAAACAAAATTATCACACAATGGGCTCATATGTAAGATTTTCCCAACATAATGGTTAAACTGGATAAAAATCACTCACTCTTACGGATGTGTGTTGGGGGTAGGAAAATTCCAAACAAAAGAGAAAAACAAAAACAATCAAATTTTTAATTAAATTGTGGTACTTTAACTATGTACTAAATAGGAGTTTGAGTGAGAACTTGATGAACCAAGACAATTACAGTTGGTGATCAACTTTTCATTCCAAGTATACAATTATTTTAAAAATTGGAAAATGACCCTAGGGAGACAAAGAGGACTACCTTAGGAGGAATCAGTCACTGGAGAAGGATATCATGCTTGATAAATAGAGGCTTCAGTCCCAAAGAGGAAGATGGACTGACACAGTGGCTGAAAACAATGGGATCCAGCACAGCAAGGATCATGAGGATGGGGCAGCGTCTTGTTCTGTTGCACATAGGGTCGCTATGAGTCAAAACTGACTTGAGGGCACCTAGCAACAACAACCATTTAGTAATTGCCTTGACCGAAAAAGCATTTATCAGTTCAGTCAACTCAGTCTAAAATACAGTCATCTGTGGTACTGTTGTTCCATAAATAACAAATCTGAATGAACTGGTCACTGAACTGATAGAATTTTTGACTAAAATCAACACATCATATAATTTTTCTACTGTATAAATAAAAGTAAGATTTTCTTTAAAAATTATACTTTAGATGAAAGTGTACAGAGCAAACTAGTTTCTCACTAACCAGTTAGTACTCACATTATTTTATGACATAGCTTTAACAGTCCCACACCTTGTCAGCTGTCTCCCTTCTCTACCTTGGCTTCTCCCTCACCAGCTTTTCCTGTCCTCTCCTTCCTGCTTGTCCTTGTCCCTGGGTTGGTACACCCCTTTAGTCTCATTTTGCTTCATGGATTTTTCTCGTGTTTAGCCAAAGGGCAAACCTCAAAAGTGACTTCATTACCGAGCTAAAAAGGTGTCTGGGGGCCACATCCTCAGGGTTTCTCCACTCTCTGTCAGGCCAGTAAATCTAGTCCTTCTTTATGGGTCAGGAAAAATGAGTAAGATTTAATTGTAATAATACACTGAGAAATAAAATATAGATTTCTTTCCAAAGATTACTGATTTAAAATAAATTTAGTCTGAAACATTTCAAAGAACCTCACCAAAAAACAGAAAAAAACAACGGCCACATTTGGCCCATATTCTCAGTTTGCAGTTATGTCCTTCAATGAGACTGTTGTACACTTGCTGACTGACAAACCCATCAACATCAGGACTGCTGATTTTTACTTTTACTCTACTTTTATATACACTGTTAACTAAAGTTTATAAATCTTTCCATTAATCACAACTTTGAAGAAGGCTCTTGAAATGATTTTTATCCTTATGAAGGAAAGGTCTACAGCTATCTTGCTCATTACTGGATCCCAAGCCCCAAACACCATATTAAAGTAAAACAAAGAAGAAACAAACCGGTGGCCATTGAGTCAATTTTAACTCACAGTGACAGCAGGGGGTGGGTTAGTGACCCTATAGACTAGAACGACATCATAGAGTTTCTACGAAGAGGCTTGAGGACCTGAACTAACAATCTTTTGGTTAGCAGCCATGCCTCTTAAGGACTGAACTTCCAGGGCCCCAAAGCACCTTACAAATACTTAGTAAATCCTGTGCAAAGTCAAGAAGAAAGGAGAGAAGGTAGAAAGAAACATGAAAATATTAGACAGTGTTCAGATAAACAATAAATAATTGTTCAGTATAAGTATGCCTCTTGATAGCATTATGTAGTCTACGGGGCAACCCAACCACTTCCCAGTCCACATAAAAGAATTGCAAAACCACCAGGAAGTTGTTAAAGCGTGAGTGCAGAGCACCTGCCGTGCAAATCACAGAAGAGGCCTGGCTGGCGATGAAATCAACACCAGTAATGTAAACGGAAATGTAATCAAACACACACAAACAAAACTTCCATTTCTATATCCGTAAGACAATAACTAATAAAACCAAAGGCCCTGGTGCCACAATGGTTAAGAGCTATGGCAGCTAATCAAAAGGTCAGAAGTGTGACTCTGCCAGCTGCTCCTTGGAAACCCTATGGGTTTCCACTCTGTCCTCTATAGTCACCAAAGGGTTGTTATCGGGTTGTCTGAGTCAGAACCACTGGGTTATAGAAATGACCATGTGGCAGAAAGTGTAGCGGAAAGGAGAGGTTTCTATGCAATGTCAAGAAACCTGCGTTCCAATCCTTGCTCTGCTGAGCAGTTTTAGGCAAACATAGTAACACAGATTAAACTGTGTACCCAAATAATATGTGTATCAATTTGCCTAGGCCATGATTCCCAGTACTGTGTGATTGCCCACCGTTTTGTCAACTCGCGTGATTTTCTCCTCGGTGCTGTAAATCCTATCCTATGATGTTAAGGAGGTGGGATGGAGCAGCTGTATTAACGAGGCAGGAGTCGAATCTATTAAGAGCGGGTTGTGTCCCGAGCCAGTCTCTGTTGAAATACAACACAGCGAAGCCAGCAGAGGGACAAGTGAACCTCATCACACCAAAAAGCAGTGCTGGCAGCTGACAGCATTCTTTGGACCAGACAATCTCCTACTCCAGAAGAACACTGATGAGAAGGACCTTCCTCCAGAGCTGAGAGAGAGAGAAAGCCTTCCTCTGGAGCAGACATCTTGAATTTGACTTCTAGCCTTCTAGACTGCAAGAAAATAAATTTCTCTTTGTTAAATCCATCTACTTGTGGTATTTCTGGTATAGCAGCAATAGATGACTAAGACAGACACCAACTATCTTCTTTGATTTTCCTTTTCTACAAAGAAAAAACTGAAGATTCTAGCTCTAAATTTTCTAAGTTTTATTTTACTTTTTTAAAAAAGTCCATTATCATTCATCTATGTAACATAAATTTCTAGAAGAGACTCACAACTGATATCACCACGGCAAAAAATATACATGTTGAGAAATAAAAAAAAGTCACTGATTATATGGTTAAATCTGTTTTGCACTGAATAAATTCTAAAACAGATACTTATGTTGTGATATATAATTTTATTATAGTTAGTATGAAAAGGTTTGGATGTCAAGTATATAATTGGGCATACTTCACATCCTAGATTCCACTGCCATAAACATAATGCAAAATATGATGAGTTTCTACCTCTGTTTTTCAAACAGTACAGTAGTAATTTTTGGTTTTGTAATTTCCTCAGAAACAGTACTACCAAAACAACAACAAAACTCTCAAGCCATTTCTAATTTTCACAAAAATTCCACACATAAGATGCTTACACGGAGAACAGTAGAAAGGTTTTTGAAGAATGCTCCATTTCAGCTTTTACAGCATCTAGACAAGGTCCTTGAACAGAAAATACTGAGAAAAAAACACATTTGGACAGTTAACAGAAAGATGATAGTATGAAAAGGTAGAAAAACTGAAGAATGACACGATCATTCTAGCAATGACTGTGGTATATTGATTAGTCACCAAGACAAGGCTTGCTTTTAACTCAAGACACATATGAAACAGGAAAACAATGGAAATTTGGTTAAGTGAAAACCTCAATGCAGCTGAGTTCTCATAGAGTAGCCTTGAGACAGTTACCTAACTTTTCTGAAAACTGGAGTTCTAGATTAAATAGCCTATTGGACATTGCAGACTGGCAAACTCAATTCTGTTACAAAGCCTACGCTGTGTACTTTATTGCCCTACACAGAGACACAAGCTAAGATCCATGGTTACCAGACTTCCTAACAGCTACGGTTCTGCCTAACACCTGGCCTTTGCCAAAAAGAAACACCCACATGAGATCTGAAAGGAGGAAATGAGACAGAGGTAATTTCTGAGACTTATCCTGCCAAGCACTGTTGTGGAGGCGTGTACAGGGATGGATTCTGAAGTGTTCTTGGAGTCATTCCTGAAAGTTCAGCCTAGAACTTGCTGCTCCAAGCCTTGGACAACTCTGTAAGCTCCTAAATGTCTACTTTAAACTCCTTTCAGTTAAAGTAGAGGGCTCTGTATTATCTGCAACTGAACCCTGCCCAAGACAGAGAGTATCAAAGTCCTGTCTCGATAGTCAAACGAATTTTTTTTTCCGTTGACATAACTAGGATTTCTTAGCCAGTGTGCATTTTTTTCCCTCAAGAAAGCAAAGAGGCCTTCATACTTAAATACTTATTGCTATAATTGATTATAAATGAATAAATATCAATAATTCAAATGTTTCTCGGGGCATGGGGGATAACAGTAAGGATCTCCTGAAGAAGCACTCACAGAGAACATTTTGTGTCCTTACCTGCTACAGCTGCATCCAGTTCGTCTTCATCCAAGGATTCCTGTGTGAGCAAGTCTCTCACAGGAGACAGCGGATAGGATGTGTTGAGATTCAAGCCCAACATGAAGTTGTGCACCTTCCCAGCACGTCCTTCTCGGGTATTGAATAAAGCTGAGTCACTCACCAAGGCCATTAACATACGTTGAACCCAACTTGCTTGATTATCATTTTGATACTCCCTTTCAGCATCTTCGCTTTCAGTGCCTACGGGAAAAGACAATGTTATTTTACAGATTCAGAAATGCATTGAAAAAGAAGAAATGAAATTCTTCGGGTAACTGAATGGTAAAATTAACTATGAAGCTCTATGACTTTCGATTGTCCACATGTTTACTTGGGGAAATTAATATAGCAAATATTTCAGCTCATTACTGTCTCATTTCCTTAAATTGTTCTTCACCTATAAAACCAAATGCCACAGAGTTGATACCAACTCATAGCTACCCTACAGGACAAAATAGAACCACACTGCTGAGTTTCCAAAGCTGTAATCTTTCTGGAAACACACTGCCACATCTCTCTCAGGTAGTGGGTTCAAAGCACTGACCTTTCAGTTAGCAGCTGAGCATTTAACCACTGCACCACTGGGGCACTTTTCTTCACCTCTAGTCAGTTTAAAGGTTATATTCTTGACAGTGTTACTTGGTCTGTTCTTAAGTTTCCAAGCAGTTCTTTTTTACACACACACACACACACACATACACACACACACACACTGGAAAATCCACACTAGCTAATTTTATCCTCAGCGTTTCTTAAACGTTCTTTCCTACCCTGGTAAGTAAAGACCCAAGAATTGTGCAAAATAGACAACTGCAGAGTTCAACACACATTCGATGCTCAATAAACACCAACATAATCAATTGGTCACACAGATTGTTATTTCATTTTTACCTGATTCGATGGCACTTGGCTTGGCTTTGGCTTTATGAGGTTTGTGGTTGGAACTTTGTAATTTAAATACATCAGAACTTTTTAAATTTAGGAACATCTTCCAAAGGAAATAGCATTAAATAGCTTTTTCTTTAAAATCTGGACACACATCACTACTCCTAGGAAGCTACACTGTTCAGTTCTTCAAACCATTGGCTTCAGAACCACACTGCCCAGGCTCCAATCCTTTCTCTACTATTTACCAGCTACTTAACCTTTCTCTGCCTTCATCTCCCCATTAGTAAAGCTCACAGCTTGTTGTGA
Organism: Heterohyrax brucei; assembly: GCA_028571685.1. Taxonomy (NCBI): domain Eukaryota; kingdom Metazoa; phylum Chordata; class Mammalia; order Hyracoidea; family Procaviidae; genus Heterohyrax; species Heterohyrax brucei. Next base: position 49,739,439 of record CM053155.1, read on the forward strand.
ATATTAACTGAGTCGGTGCATCCATATAAACTTGTCAGAAAAATTAGTGGCACCTATTATTCCCTACATACACTCGGTAGCAGAATCAGTTGTAGTAGCATCATCAGCAACAGCACAGTCATCAGCAGCAGTATTATTAATTCATAAGCCAAGTCCAAAAATATCCTAGGTAGAGTATGCCAAGTGCTGTCGAGTCAGATCCGACTCATGGTGACCCTAGGGGCCAGGGCTAGAGTATAACCTCACCTATTTAAGCCTCATCTGATTGGATATCCAGGAATTCTGTATATAAATACATCGTTGTTACTTACAATCGAGTTGGCTTTGACTCCTGGTGACCTGTATACACAAAAACTGTACATTGCTCAGTCCTGTGGCATCTTTATGATCATTACATACACAAATATACAACATTCTGTGTGTGTACATATGTGTGCACTGACAGAGGAGTCTTCAGACTTCATAAAATAAGTAAAAAGTAAACACACATAAAAGCATAATAAATGTTGATTTTCATCTTCACAAACATTAGCTTAATGAGTTTAGTAAATGAATGGATCTCCACTTCAGTACCAATTGACTTAACTACACGCTCACTAAAAAATAAATAGACTATTTTCCACTCCCACGCTTTTCTACGTCCAATATGGCAAAGAGGAATTTTCCATAAAACATATCAGGTTTTAAAATGAATGATGTATATCATATGAATATGATATTCACTGCCTTTCCAAAAGTTGGGGTTTATTGTTATTAAAGACTGCATATGATATGAATATGATATTCAATGCTTTTCTAAAACTTTGGGGTTTATTATTAAATATCTTTAAATAACTCCCCAACTCCATGCCAACAAAGAGCCTACCCTACATCATATTTGGAAATGGCACCAATTCCGAAGAAACTCAGCAGTCAACAAGGATTTGATGTTCATTATTTTTTAGCTATAACATTAACAGTAAACATCAATTTGAATAATCTTTAAAATTTAAGACACCCCGGCAGCAAAATGGTTAAGAGTTACAGCTGCTAACACCACCAGTTCAAACCCACCAGGTGCTCCTTGGAAACTTTATGGGGCAGTTATAGTCTGTCCTATAGGGCTGCTATGAGTCAGAAGTGACCGTATTGAAGTAGGGTTTTTTTGGTTTGGTTGTTTTAATAATTCACAGCCTTTTTGTGTACATTGATATTTTGAAGATTTCAACAACTCTGTGTGAATAGATAAAATCATTTAATTTTGATTTGAAGAAACTGAAAGTTGAAAATGTCAAAGATCTCGCTTAAAATTATATGCCTAAGAATGAAGGAGCCATAAGTAGGACCAAATGCTTTTCAGGGCAGGGTTCTTTTGAAGTTCCTACCTAATGACCGATGCTTCTGTATATGGTTAAGCAAATCAGTCAGCTGCTGCCTGAGCCAGCAGGACAGTGGAAAAATAAGGACTGAAAATTCTTACCAAATTCTGCAGTCTAAAATTGATCAAACATGCAATGAGGATATAACTGATAACTACGGGTGATTGGAACGTGAATGTTAAAGAATAAGGACTAGTAGTTGGAAAATATGGCTGTGGTGATAAAAATGATGTTAGAGACTGGATAACAGAATTTTACAAGAGCAACAACTCTTTCAGTGCTAGTACCTTTTTTCACCTACATAAAGAGGGACTATACACATAGACCACACCAGAAGAAACACACAGGAATCAAGTTGACTGCATCTGTAGAAACAGGGGATGGGAAAGCTCAATATCACCAGTTAGAACAAGGCTAAGGGCTAACTGCAGAATAGACCATCAATTGCTTATATGCAAGTTCAAGATGAAAACAAAGAAAGCTAGAACAAATTCCATGAGTCAAGGTACAACCTTGAGTATATCCCACTGGAGTTTAGACACTATCTTAAGAATAGATCTGATGCATTGTACATTAACAACTAAAGAGCAGACGAGTTGTGGAATGACATCAAAGACATCACACATGAAGAAAGCAAGAGATCATGAAAAAGATAGGAAAGAAAAGATCACAATGGTTGCCAGAAGAGACTCTGACACTTGCTCTTGGGTATCAAGCAGTTAAAACAAAGGTAAGAAATGATGAAGTAAAAAGAACTCACAGAAGATATCAAAAGATGTCTTGAGACAATCAAGTATTATAATGACATGTGCAAAGAGCTGGAGATAGAAAACCAAAAGGGAAGAACAAGTTCAGCATTTCTCAAGCTGAACAAACTTAAGCCTTGAATTGTAACAGTGAAGGATTCTACAGTGAAAATATTAAATGATGCAGGAAGTATCAAAAGAAGATGGAAGGAATATGAAGAGTCACTATATCAAAAAGAATTGGTTGACATTCAACCATTTTTAAGAGGTAGCACATGATTAGAAACTGAAGAATTGAAGGAAGAAGTCCAAGCTGCACTGAAGGCACTGGCAAAAAACAAAGCTCCACAGATTAACTGACGGAAAATCTACTGAGATGTTTTCAACAGATAGATGCAGCACTGCAAGAGTGCACTTTTCTGTGGCACGAAATTTAGAGGACAGCTTCCTGGCCAACTGCTGGAAGAGATGTTTATTTATACCTATTCCCAAGAAAGGTGATCCAGCCAAGTGAGAAAATTATAAAAAATGTTATTAATATCACACACAAGTAAAATTTTGCTCAAGATCATTCAAAAGCTGCTGCAGTAGCACATCAACAGGCAACTGCCACAGAAATTCAGGTGGGATTCAGAAGAGGACGTGGAACCAGGGCTATCACTGCTGATGTCAGATGGGTCCTGGCTGAAAGCAGAGAATACCAGAAAGATGTTCACCTCTGTTTCATCGACTATGCAAGGCATCTGACTGCACAGATCATAAGAAATTATGGGTAACACTGTGGAGAATGAGAATTCCAGAACACTTACATGGGCTCATGAGGAACCTGTGCACAGATCACAAGGCAGCTGTTCAAACAGAACAAGGGAACACTGCATGGTTTAAAGTCAAGAAAGGTGTTCTTCAGGGTTGTGTCTTTTCACCATACTGATTAAATCTTTATGTTGAACAAATAAAGAAACTGGACTATACGAAAAAAAAAAAAAGGGTATTAGGATTGGAGAAAGAGTCATTAGCAACCTACGTTATGCTGATGACACAATCTTAGTTGCTGAAGAGGACTTGAAACTCTTACTGATAAAAATCAAAGACCACAGCCTTCACTACAGATTATACAACATGAAGAAAACAAAAATCCTCACAACTGGATGAATAAGCAACATTATGATAAATGAAGAAAAGTATGAGATGGTCAAGGATTTCATCTTACTAAGATCCACAATCAACATCCATGGAAGCAGCAGTCAAGAAATCAAAAGGCACTTTGTATTGGGTAAACTGGCTGCAGAAGACCTCTTCCAAGCATTGAATAAGCAAAAATGCTACTTTGAAGACTAAGGTGCAAAACTGACCCGAGCCATGGCATTTTCAATCACATCATACGCATTTGAAAGCTGGACAATGAATAAGAAACACAGAAGAAGAACGGACACCTTTGAATTGTGGTGCTGGCCAAGAATACTGGGACGCCAAAAGAACTCACCAGTCAGTTTTGGAAGAGATACTGCCAGAATGCTCCTTAGAAGCAAGGATGGCAAGACTACATCTTGTATACTATGGACATGTTGTCAGCAGGGTTCAGTTCCTGGAGAAGGTCATCATACTTGGTAAAGTACAGGGTCAGCAGGAAAGACAAAGACCCTTAATGACTAGATTGACACAGTTGCTGCCAACAATGAGCTCAAGCGCAACAATGCATGGCACAGAACTGGACGGTGTTTCATTCCCGGTAGATAGAGTAGTTATGAGTAGGAAATGACTTGAAGGCACCTAACAACAGCAACAACAACCATCTCAATGTTTTTCCTCCATTTGTTCAATAGAAAATATTCCTGAGATGTTAAAACTGTGACAAATATAAAGTAACAAGTTTTTAACAAAGAAAAGAAAGAAGGGTTGTTTAGGTGCTGCATATTTATTGCATATGCGACATTTTCTCCTCTTTCTCTTGGTGGAATGCTACAGTCTTATTACTTCAGTCCCTTAAACAGAGACTAATGTTAGTGCCTTGAGCTCGAGAATCAGACAGAATGTTCATATTATCTCTGCCAGAGAAGGTTCCAGCTGTCTTACCTTTAGGCTCTTGTGATTCATCATCACTATCCGAGCTATCATTACTCACAATATGTTTTGCTGTAATATTTTCTGTGGAAAGAAAACAAAACAATGGAAGCATTTCAGGTGTTAAAATTCTCAATTAAATTTAACGTAAGGAAGGAATCTAAGCACGAATCATGGAAAGATAACTACACTTCAAGCACCTCAGGTGTGAAAACTCCCAATTAAATTTATTGTAAGGATGTTACCTGCACATAGAACATACAGAGATGTCTACTGGATTTACTAGTGTAAATCTGGATCACTCTAGTAAATCTAGATTTATAGCAATTATCAGTGTTTTGAAATTTCTCACTGGAAAACAAAATTTCACAGGACAGGAAAACTCAAATTAGTTTAAAATTCATTCATTCATGATTTAGATAGGAGAAGTTTTATTGGTTTATCTCAATTCTGACAAGAAGAATAGCCTTATACTATCAAAAGCCACTCATGCCATAAAAATAATACTTTTTTCAATTTAAATGGTTTTAAAGTATGTACAGAAATAAATAAAAAATAAAACTGAAATCTACAAGAGGGCTATGGTACAGTTTCTTCAAAGAGAATGAAAGCTATCAATGTTAAATTACTTTTTTATTTTCAATGATACTAAAAATCAAGTGGTGAAATGTACTGTGCTGTCAAGAATTTGTGCTTCCTGCAGAATTTATTAAGAGAGCCAGTTAAAAAATCTAAAACAGAAATTACAAATGCTAAAAGACAAAAATAAAATCTAGCATAGTAACTACTTATGTTTTTTCAAGCAAAAAGCACTTAAATTATGGAGTACGTAGATCATTCTGATAATCACCATTTGTAGAAAAATCAAGCTTTCTTTAGACACCTACATAAAATCAGTTTCAATGCTCTAGTGTTATTATCCATTTCAAGACTATGACAGAAAGTACTCTTGTTGTTTAGAGGAAGGAGGAATAATAAGAAATGACCCATTCCAGGTGTTACAGAATTTAAGTGTACTTCGTATCCGACTCGACAGCACTTGGCTTGGCTCTGGTACTATGTGTGTTTTAGAAAGTAGACATGTTCTTTCCTTAAATACTTCCTTTTTTGGTCACATTTGACACTTTAAGATGTTTCACCAAACTATTAAGTTTCACTGACTTCTCCAAGTTTTTAAAATAATAATAATACAAATAGCTAGATGTTCTGGACTTCTGTTTTCCATTTCTCTACTACAGAGCCCTGGTGGTACAGTCGTTAAGAACTCAGCTGCCAACCAAAAGGCTGTCAGTTCAAATCTACCAGCGGCTCCTTGGAAACCCTATGGGGCAGTTCTACTCTGTCCTGTGGGGTCACTATGAATCAGGATTGACTTGATGGCAACAGCTGTGTTGTTCCCCGCCCCCGCAATAATGCACAACTCCACCTATTCAAGAAGATAAATTTCTCACACTCAGAACTGCTAAAGGAAGTGATGGCTGTTTTGAGAGTTACTTGATGTGTGGTCTAATCTATCTTAAGAGTTTTCTCCAGAAGAGAGAAAACAAACCAAAAGTATTTCTGAACTTCCCTTTAAGAGGTAGGACTTGAGTCAGCCAGTGGATGAACGCGTCACCAGGAGTCCGAATTCACCTTTGCCACCTCTGGTTTTGTTTGCAGAAACCCTCACTCAATCTGAGGTAACATTCACCCCCCTGGTTCACGGATCTTAAGCACACAGCATCCCTCCTATGTCTGACACGTAGAAAGAATAAACAAGCTGACAAACCACTGCCCTCAAAGGAGATATCTCACAACCAAGAAAACACCCTTTCTTTTCCTTGGCCTTTAGCCACTGAACAACACTCTTTCAGATGTGGTATTTCAGTCCTATTCTCTTCCTCCCTCAGGGGCAGAGAATAACTGACCCTAGGTTTATGGGGACTATTCAGAAGAGAAGGAGCCACATAACATTTGGTGGTGCGTCTACTTTTTTTAACCCCTGACATTCTCCACAATTTACAGAAAAATTATTTCCACGGAATCAGAGTTGAGAATTTGACAATCACTCAGGATATAACATTCATTAAAATAAATCAGGTCAGATCATTTCAGCTTTATACATGTTACCTGGTAGTTTCCTTCAAGAGAATGTAGTCAGCATTTAGGGCCTAACAGGCTGGGAGTTCAGTCAACTTCGGCTGCTTGATGCTCAGGGGGTAGGAGCAAGCACGAAGGGCTTTTTACTGTCTCTCTCTCTCTCTCTCTCACACACACACAGACACAGACACACACACACACGTTCTGACAATTAAATCTATTTACTTGTTTTAAATGCTACATACCTCATCGCTGAATATCCCTACAGTCACCTCTGAAGTCCCATCCCGGGGAAGCTACGCACCAGCACCAGCACCTCAGCCACCCTTGAAAGCAATTTTGGAATTCTATCTGGAATGCCCATTGCACACAGAGGCAAGTTTGTGAACTTAACTGTACACTTGTTTGTGATAGAGTTTTTAGCCAGTAAACAAATAACTGTATTGGAACACTCTCCCTACTAACCTGACCTGGCCCCCAGTGCCTTGTTTCTTTATCCGCAGATAAAGGAAATACTGAAAGGAAGACATTTTGATGACATTCAGGACATCAAGGGTAATACAATAACAGCTCTGGTGGCCATTCCAACAGAGTTGCTAGGGGAGTACTTCAGAGGTGACCATAGTGATATTCAGCAATGAGGTATGTAGAACTTTTTCTAGGATGAGTTCAGCAAACTTAACTGTCAGATCTCGTGTTTATGTGTGTGTCTGTGTCTGTTGTGTGTAAATCTTCGGAACCAATGAAATAAGAAGATAACCTTTCCATTACCTAATTAGAGCTATTCAAATAAATGTTAAACTCTTGAAGAATATATTTATGGCAGTAGTAGTTTATTGTACTTAATGCAAGATAAAATACCAAATAACCCAAATCACCTCTTGTGGGTGAAGTGATAGCCCTACTTATAAGCCAAATTATAGCATTTTAACTAAGGTGACATATGTACTGTCTTTTCGACAGCACTTGGCTTTTGGCTTTTATACATAAAGCGGAATTATATGAACCGGTATTTGACCAAAGACAGTTGGTCAAAAAATCCTAGGGAAAGTTTTTACATGCAAGCATTCTTCAGACGAATTGCCATTTATACTGTTTTGTGAGCCTCACTGTTCTCACAAAGACCAGTGTTACCTCAAGGTCAGAGAAGAGATAGTGGCAGTGGTGCTGATTAGAAAGGCCCTTCACCGTGGTCCCTGCTGATCTGGCCTTAAATTCAGATTTAACAAGGTTCTGCTTCTTCCCACTACCAGTCAAAACAGCCATAACAGAAGTCAGTGCTGGTCAGAATACAGATAGCAAAGCTTTGGTAGGGAGCACGGGGAGGGTGGTGGGTACTGACGGGGCATGCCATCTTGAACCTCCCCATTTCCACCCTGGGTTCCTCATTTCCATCACTCAGGCTTCTCTGCCCCTCCCTGCCTTCATACCTTTGCTTTCAGGCAAGTGTCTCCATTTTGGATTTCTCTAGTACATTGTTCTCAGAAGTACATTCCTCACAGGTGTTACTGTTTGTTTTATGGGCTAGTCAATTATTTGGCTGAAAGGTGATCTCCAGGAGTGGCTTCAGTTCCAAGGTAGAAGCTGTCTTCGGGCAGAAATCTCATTTGTTCTTCCTCAGTCTAGTAAGTCGGATCTTTTTAATGAATTCATGGTCCTGGCCAGGGAAGTTGGTAGCGGTAGCTGGATACCATCTACTTCTAATCTCAGGCTAGATGAGGCAGTGATTCCTAAGGGTCATTAGTCCTTTGGAATAACTGCTTCTTTGGGTCTTTGTGATTTTATTTTATTTTATTTAACTCTACTTTATGACACGACAGCACTTAGCTTAGCTACTTTGCTCCAGATGGTTGTATCTTCAATGACTGCTCACAGCTTTTTTAGACCCCAGAAACATCTCACCAAATTAGGACACAGAACACTATCTTTATTAACTACATTAGATGATTCCCAACTCTTAGTTGGGAATCCTTAGTCTTTGAGACCAATAACTCAGTCCCTCAAGATGTCTGTTTACATCTAAGAAGTTTCTATAACTGTGTAATCTATGTGCTCTATTATATATGTGGGTACAATGTATTACATACAAATACGTATACAGAAATATTTACAACTTCCATACAAGCTCCCACACTTATTTAACATACATATCTAGCTATGTATCTGCTCACAAATTATTGTTTCTAATTACTGTTGTTGCAGAATTATATATGTTATAGTATTTGTCATACTCATGGCTGTCAAGTTGATTCTGACTCAAAAGTAGTGACTCTACTGAACAGTGCAAAACTGCCCTATAGGATTCCCAAGGAGCAGCTGGTGAATTTGAACTGCCAGCCTTTTGGTTAGAAACCAAACCTTCACCCATCGTGCCTCTCAGGCTCCAGTATTCACCATATTTGACCTTGACTGTTATGAACTTTCTTTGCACTGGTCACACTGTGCTAACTTCTCTAATATCATGTATTGACTTTCCCTTCACCAGAGGTAGCATGCATTCACTAAACTAGTTTGCAAATCTCCCTCCTTCCTGTTCACATTCTTGGTAACAATCAAAGAATGTTTCTATGTGTAAACCTGTTCTTGACTCTTTATAATAGCAGTCTCATACAATATCGGCCCTTTTGTGGTTGACTTTTTTCATTCAGCAAAATGTCCTCTAGATTTATCCAGGTTGAGAGATATTTCATGGATTCATAACTGTTCTTCGTTGTTCTATAATACTCCATTGCACACAGGTACCACAATTTGTTTATTCATTCATCTGCAGAGGTTGTTTCATCTTTTCGCTATTGTGAATAACACTGCAGTGAACATGGGTGTGCAACTGTCTATTTGTATCACAGTGTTTATTTCCCTACGTTGTATACCTAGGAGTGAGACTGCTTGACTGTATAGTATTTCTAACTTTTTATGGAAGGACCACACTGTTTTCCAAAGTGGTTGCACTACGTTATAATCTCATCAGCACTCCCTATAACCCTGCCAGCATTTGTTGTCTGCTGCTTTTAAGACAGATGCCATTTTTACTAGGGTAAGATGGTATCTCATTGCAGTTTTGATTTGCATCTTTCCATAGTTAAAAATTGTGACTATCTTTCACATGTTTGTTAGCTGCCTAAATGTCTTCTTTGGTAAAGTGTCTGTTCATGTTCTTTGCCCAATTTTTTCACTATATTGTTCATCTTTTTGTTGTTAAGGTGTTGAAGTTTTCCACACATTTTAGAGAGCAGATCTTTGTCAGATATGTCATTGTTGAGCAATTTTTCCCAGTCTGTAGGTTCTCTTTTTACTTTTTTGGTCAAGTCTTTTGATAAGCCTAAGTATTTAATTTTTAGGAGGTCCCAGTCATCTACTTTATCTTCTACTGTTTGTCTGTCTCATGTTAGATAGTCTGTTTATGTCATAAATTAGAGCCCTTAGTTTTGTCTTGATGTTTTCCTCCACGAACTTCATAGTTTTAGGTTTCATATTTAGGTCTCTGATCCATTTTGAGGCAGTTTTTGTGTTTGGTATGAGGTATGTATCCTATTTTTCTGTCCATAACAGGCTAGATTTATTTCTGGGTTTTCAATTCTGTTCCATTGACATTTGTGTCTGTCATTGTACAAGTACTAGGTTGTTATAACTACCATGTGAGGCTTCTTATTTGATTCTTCTTCAATAATTCTTTAGCTATTTGGGGCCACTTTCTAAAGAAGTTAAAGATTAGTTTTTCCATTTCATTAAAGAATGTTGTTGGAATTTGGTTTGAAATTCAAAGACCGTTTGGGTAGTAATGACATTTTCACAGTTTCTCCTCCTGTCCATGAATACAGTACGTTTTACCATTATGTAGGTCTCCTTTGATTTCCTGCAGTAGTCATTTGTAGTTTTCTTTGAATAGTTTTTTAACATCTCTATTTAGATTCATGGCGACCCTAGTCAGATCCGACTCGACGGCACTTGGCTTGGCTGATTTAGATTCATTCCTCCTAAGCGTTTTATCCTTTTAGGGGCTACTGTAGATAACTGTTTTCCTGATATGCCTTTTGAAGCTCTCTTTGCTAGCATAGAAGAATCCAACTGATATTTATGTTGATTTTGTATTCTGTCATTTTCACTGAACACTTCTCTTAGTTTTTGTTACTTTCTTGTGAAGTCTCTGGAATTTGCCCTGTAGAGGATCATGTCTTTGGGAATAAGAATAGTTCCACTTCTTCCTTACAAACATCTATACACTTTATTTCTTTTCTTGCCTTATTATTCTAGCTAGGACTTCCAGTACAATACTGAATAAGAGCAGTGATACAAGGCGTCCTTGGATGCTTCACTTTCTCAAGGGGAATGCTTTCAGCGTCTCTCTACTGAGAATAATGTTGGTTTCTATACGTGGCCCTAATTCTGCTAAGGAATTTCCCTTCTATTCCTATTGTGCTGAGAGTTTTATAAGGATAGTCTGCTGCATTTTATCAAATGCCTTTTCAGCATCAATTGAGATGACCATGTGATTCCTCTCTTTGTTTTATTTATGTGGTGCATTACACTGACTGGTTTTCTAATGTCAAACCATCCTTGTATTCCTGTTATGAATTCTAGTTGATCATGATATACTATTTTTTCCATATGCTGTTGGATTCCACTGGCTAGAATTTTGTTAAGAATTTTTGTGTCTATATTCACAAAAGATATTGGTCTGTGATAGTTTTAAGAGGTGTCTTTGCCTGACTTTGACATCAGTATTATTCCTTTCTTTTGCATGTTCTGGAATAATCTGAGTAGAATTGGTCTCAATATTTCTCTGAAATGTATGGCAGAATTCTTCAGTGATGTTATCTTGGCCAGTTTCTTTTTTTTTTTCCTGTTCAATTTCCTGTTTAATTAGACAGTTTGCTTCTAGAAATTTGTTCCTTTTTCCTTTGATTTTCCAATTTCTTGAAGTACAATTTTTCATAATATTGGTATGATACTTTTTACATCACTTGGTTATCTGCATCTTCTCAAATTCTTTTCTTTGTCAGTTTGACCAATGTTTTGTCATTCTACCAACACTCTCAAAGAGGACCTAGTCTTGTTTGATTCATTCTATTGTTCTTTTGGTTTTTGTTTCATTGTTTCCACTCCCATCTATTATTTTTCTTCCAGTGGCTGTGTGTTTCTTCTGCTGCTCTTTTATTATCTGTTCAAGTTGTATGGTTAAGCTGTGGACTTGGGCTCTTCCTTTTTGTTGTGCGTAGTCACTGCTATAAATTCTCCTCTGAACACGGCTTTTGCTGTGTCCCGTTTGGTATGTTGTGTTGTCATTCTTACCTGGTTCTAGGAATTTTTCATTTCATCTTTAATTTCTTCTATTCCCCAGCGGTTTTTAAGCAAGTTGTCATTCTGTTTCCATGTATTTGATTTTTTTTTTCCTCTTGTTCCTCCTGTTATTGATTTCTACTTTTATACTGTTATGATCCGAGAAGATGCTTTGTATTATTTTGATGTTTTTGACTTACTGAGGATGATTTTGTAGTCTAAAATTTGATACAGTCTGGAGAATGAACCATGTGAGTTGTAGAAAAATGTGCACTGTGCTCCTGTTGGGTAGAATGTTCTGTAGGTGTGTATGAGGTCAAGTTAGTTGACTATGTTAGATGTCTTATATCTTTGTTGGGTTTCTTTCTAGTTGTTCTGTCCTTCATTGAAAGTGAAATGCTAAAGTCTCCTACTGTTTTTGTGGAACTACTTCTCTTTTCAATGCTGTTAAAGTTTGTCTTGTATATTTTGGATCTCTATTGTTGACTGCATAGGTATTTAGTATCGCTATATCCTCTTCGTGGAATGACCCTTTAATCATCATATAATGCCCTTCCTTATTTTTTATCTTAGATTTTTACTTAAAGTCTATTTTATCAGACTCTTTCTGATTATTGTTTGCTTGGTATAGTTCTTTACATCTTTTGATTTTTAACATATCTATGTCTTTGTGTCTAAGGCATGTCTCTTGCAGGCAACACAATGGCTTTTTTTTTTTTTAATATTTTTTATCCATTCTCCCACTTGCTGTCTCTTAACTGGTACCTTTAAACTACTTTCATTCAGTGTGATTATCAAGAGGTATAAATTTAGTGCTGTGTGTGTAGTACAGTTTCTTTGTTCCAATTAATTGTCCATGTTGAGTTGTTTTTCTTTATGCATTTCACTGTCTTTCACTGTTCTTGATTTTTTACTCACTGACTATTTATATGATTTTCTTTTTGTGTGTGAGAATAGATTTATTAATTCTTTGTGGTTACTCTGAACTTTACCTTTATCTTCCTAAGTTTAAAACCATTTGTTATTTCTTAATATCACGTTGACTTCCCCTCCATATGGAAGTTGTATGCTAAACCACTTATTCTTCTTTTATGTTCTGTAGCTTCCATCATTTACAAATTGACATGTCTGGTTTCCTATTTTCAGTTTTGTTGCTTTATTTTACTTTTAAGAGTTCTTTATCTGGGTTGGTAGCTAAGTGATACTATCATGCATCATAAATATCTCTGGTTCTCTGTTTCAGGGACTTCCTTTAATATTTCTTGCAAGGTTGGTTTGGTTTTTACAAATTCCTTTAATTACTGTTTATCTGGGAATGTTCTAGTTGCATCACCATTATTTGAGAGAAAATTTTGCTGGATATACAATTCTTGGTTGGCAATTCTTTTCTTTCAGAATTTTACATATGTCTATCTCATTCTCTTCTTGCCTGCCTACATGGTTTCTGATGAGAAATCAGAGCTTAGTCTTACCAACATCCCTTTGTATGTGGTATTTTCATTTTGTCCAAGCTCTTCTCAGAATTTGTCTTTTGTCTTTGATTTTGGAAAGCTTGATTATAATCTGTCTTGGTGATTTCTTTTAGGATCTTACCTGTATGGGGTTCCTTGAGCTTCCTGCTGTCTCTGAGGCATTAAGGTGTCATTTTATTTATTTATTATATATCTATTTACTTTGTCTTCATTTTTTGTTTTAATATATCAGGGTGGATGCAGCAGATGTGATCAACTCATCTCTAGTCTGGACGTATATCAGAGCTCACTACCTGTCTCTGGGTAGGCAGGACAGCGGCTGGCAGTGCTAGCACTGATGTTTGTCCACTGGTCACGTGGAACATCTGAGGGTGGGCTGCACAGGTGGTGGCTGCTGTCTGTCATCAGTTCAGGAGTATGAGTATGCAATGGCACTCACTGACTAGGCAGGGCAGTCAGCAGGGGTGAGTGGTGTGGAGTAGGGGTACAGAATCACACTCTAAGTTACTCACCAGGTTGGTGGACAGTGGTTTGTGGTAGGCAAGTGGCTGCATGTGAGCAGTCTCTTTGGCACTCACAGAATGGCAGGTGTGTGGTGTGATGAATCAGTGGAAACATAGGGGCATGTCTTCTTCTGTTCATCACGTTGGCAGTGGGGAGTGAATGGGCTGTGTTGGGGTTAACACGAGGGGTGTACTAAAGCCCTTGAGCAAGTGGGGTGACAGAGGTATGGGGGTTTTACTGCCAATGATTATGAGAGTGGAGGGGGGAGAGTAGGCTTCTCCAATCACCATATATGGTGATCTGATCACTGCCTGCCAGGAGGGAGGTGGCCACCTGGAGTCTGCTAGAGTGAGGGACCCCTGCTGACAGCATATGGATCTATCACTCCACATGCACCACGCATGCTAACTGACGTGGCTGTCACTGGTGAGCAGGCTTGTCCCTGAATCTTGGCTCTGGCCTTATTCTGTGGAAACCAGGATTCCTAGAGCTCTTGCTTTCCTTCCTGTGCTATTCCTCCTTAGGTCTGAATCATATTCCTCTTATTCACTCTGTTTACGGCTACACTATTTCTCCACCTCTTGTTGGGAATTCTGTGAAGTTGCTTTCCTGTCCTCTTCACCCAGAGTTTTTCCTAGCTTTGTCTCAAGATGGCAATGTTTCGTAAGGACAGGTGGTAGAGCACTTCCACCCTGTATCACTCCTCATTTCTGCCTTTGTTCCCTTTTTCCTTCCGGTAAGTGTTTGATCTTATTCTGTATGCTTCCTTTTGATGTTCAGGATTCCAGCATTATCTGCATCTGCTTCACCTGTTTTCCTAGGTATTTGCTATAGAGGGACAGCATGGTATGTCTAACACAACTGTCCTCCTGGCTCCTCCTACTCTAAATGTGTACTTTGTTTTTTCTGCCTTAAGCCAATTATATTCACTGAAGAAAATATGTTTCTCTGACATTATATTCGCTAACAATGGAAACCACCAGACTTCCAAGTTTTGTAAATATTAGTATTAAATTACAAATTAGTAATTTAATGTATATGCATTTATATTTAATTTATATTTTTAAATGTATATGGGCCATCAAGTTAGATTAATAGAAGTTAATTAGTTATGGTTTACTAGAGGGTATACAAAAGATTATTTTCTTCTTTTTGTTATAAACTAGCAGCTAAAAGAAATAAACAGATTCTTACTGAGTTAGAATTTCAGGAAAAAAACTGAAAAGCATGAATTTAAATATTGCATGTGGTTCAATTACTGATGAAGGTAATCTTTAAAAAGTGTCTCATTTGATAAAATGAGAAATCACAAACAAAAGTGGTATATTTAGATGTACAGTGGGCAAAGGAATGGAGACGTACTAGTGAAAATTATTCTTAGTGAACAATGTTTTTTATAAATTTCACAAACTTGATATGAGAATAGTAAGTAATTTACATGTGAGTTTCCCAAAGTATGTTAATTCAATCAAATTATTAACAACTTAAGAATAATTACAATCTGTGATTTGATTTCTCATTCTCTCTCACAGTCTCTATAACTAGACAGACAGACAGACACTAATGAAATTTGTCATATAGCTTTGTAAGCATGGTTTTACAATACCTAATTCTTCCTCCATTGTGGAACCTTTATTTTGTGCATTAGAAACGCCCAAAACTCTGTTGAATAATATAGAAAAAGCACTTCCCCAAACACCTAAAACAAATCAGAACAGAAGATAGTTTAGTATTCAGCAGGACTTAAACAAATTAACAATGATAGATGCTGATCGCTTACCCATTAAAAAATGCAGGGGGTTTTCTTCATATTTCTTCACAACTTTTCCCATAAAAAATTTGCTTCCAAATAAGTCGGGAGCCATAAAAGTACCATATTTAGCCATGCCTATCTCATATGGACTAAATTCAACCCAATCTGAAAGCATTTAAAAAAGAATACAATTGATTAAAAGAAAAACCTTATACAGACGTACACAAAACTCCTTAGGTAAAGCCATGATTATTCTCATTTATTTGTTTAAAATGTTAACATAAAACATTAACCAAATGTTTTCTATATATATGACATTCTATAGGCATTACTGACAAAAAGAAAACTAGGATGCAACAACACAAAAAAGAGCCTGCCAGTGCACACAAGTATTATTTTCCATTTCAAAATTCAGACATCTTTCATAAACTCCATCTTAATTCTAAAGATGGGAAACTGAAAACTGCTGACTGAAATCTATAATCCGTAAAGAAACAGAAGAAACTAAACTATTTCTGACAATATAGCCCATGAAAGTGGAAGAAAATATTTTCTAACATTTCCCTTTTCTTCTTCTTCATTTAATTTTGCTTATTAACACTTCTTCTAAATACCAAGAAAGTATCTTAGAAACACTAAGATATAAGGTCAGTAGAGTGTAATGCCTAAGAAGTGAGGTCCTGGAATTCACTGCCTGGGTCCAAATCCCATTCTGCTGCTTATTAAGTGAGCAGCCTTGGGCAGACTACTTGTCCTCTTCTGTCTTGGCTCCTGAATAAGACAAGCTAGCTTGTAGGGTTGTTGTGAGGGTCCAGTAAGAAATGTAACAAGTTTAGATGAGGCATGGCATATCTTAATAGTTCAACCAGTGATAGCCACAATCATATCTTATCCATTCTTATGCCTAAAACTTTGTTTGGTAATTATAAGAATTTTTTTTTTTTTAATTGTCATCGAATCAATTCTGACCCATAGCAACCCTATAAAGCCAAAACCAGACCCCAACCCACGGCTGTTGAGTCAATACTGACTTACAGCAACCCTATAGAACAGAGTAAAACTGTCCCCTAGAGTTTCCAAGGATTCAAAGTGCCAACCTATTAGCAGTCATAGAACTTAACCACTATGTCAGCAGGGTTTCCAGCAACCACACAGGACAGAGAATAACTGTCATATAAGTTTTACAAGGCTATGACCTTTATGGCTAGAATTAGACTGCATATCATTATCCTGTGGAGTCGCCGGTAGGTTCAAATTGGTGACTTTTTGTAGCCAAGCAATTAACCACTGGGTCACCAGTGCTCCTCATGTGAGAGTACCCAAAAAGAACTCTCAGTGTCTGACTCCCATTTATCATACTTGCAAATTGCTTAGTTCTCCTCTTAGTAAACGGTACCAACATTTACAGTTTTCAACGAAAAGACTTTACTATTATTTTATAGGTCCACCACCCATCAATTTGTAATAATGTGGTGGCTTGCATGTTACTATGATGCTACAGCCTGTATCACCAGCATTTGAAATACCAGCAGAGTCACCCACGGTGGGCAGATGTCAGCAAAGCTTTCAGATTAAGACAGAGTAGGAAGAAAAGCTTGGCGGTCCACTTCCCAAAATTAGGCAATGAAAACCTACGGAGCACAGATAATATTCAACATCGTGATGTAACACGAGCTGCCTAGGTTGGAAGGCACTCAACACATGACTGTGGAAGAGCTGTCTCAGCAGTGGACTCCAATATACATCAGTCATGAAGATGGCACAGAACCAGAAGACATTTCCTTTTGTTATGCATAAGGCCATCCTGAGTCAGAGCCAACTTGACAGCAACCAACATACAAACATAGCATTGGCCTTCTTACCCACTCATCCTCTACCTGGAAAGTCAAGTGCTGTAGGTTCTATCATATCATCATATGCATCCTGGTCACTGACCCACTTGTCCACCATGACCACACTAGTGGGAACTGCCATTCAATCTCCCCTCGATTTCTACAATGAAAAACCAACCTAAAACCATTGCCACCAAGTCCACTCTGACTCCTAGCAACCCTATAGGACCAAGCAGAACTATTCCATAGTGTTTCCAAGGCAGTAGCACACTGCCACATCTTTCTCCTGGAGAAGGGGTAGTGAGTTCAAACTGCCAACCTTCTGGATAGCAGTTGAGTGCTTTAATCACTGTGCCACCATGGCTCCTTGATTTCCACAAGAGCCTCCTAAAATGTCTTTACTGTGTTGCCCTATGATATATTGCATATCCTGTAGAAAGAATGAATTTTTTTTTTAAATATAAGAAAGGGCATAACAAAACCAGTTGAAAGCTTTCCAATGGCTTTGCATGGGAAAACAACAACAAGTTTACAAGGCTCCTTGGTGGTTGGCCTCCTCCTCCCCATCTGACTGCAACTCCCAATTAATCTCCTGTCGGGTTTTGTCTTGCTTCTTCTACTTCAGTCACACAGGTCTTCTTGCTGTCCCTCAAACAGGCCAAGCTTAGTCTTATCTCAGTACCATTACATTTTGCACCTATGAAGCTTCCTAGTTCATAATCTTTAGTTCAAGGTCTTTCTTGACTATCTTCTCTAAAGCAAGCCAGCCACCATCCATCCTTGCACAATCTATAACCTCTGTCTTCCTGATTTATTTTTTTCTTTTTATCCCTTTCTGAAACTATAATATGTCTGCAACCCCTTTCCCACAAACAATACAAAAAATAAAAAATTCATGGCTTTTTTATTAAGTTCATGGCAGAACCTGAGGTACAGAAACCAATCTTAAAACATTGTGAGACTTTTTATTCTTTATCCATCCCACTCCAAGTAAGAATGGATATGTTCTGCTAAAAAAAAGTCACTGTTTGATTATACATCCTCACAGTGAGTATTACGTAATAAGCAGTATAGATACTGTACTAATTTTAAAGTCTTAAACATTTTGAATTCTAGAAAATACTTGTACTCAAAAGTTTTTGAAAAAGAAACAAGACCCTGTAAGCATTATTTATTCAATTGCAGATCAAAATATTCTACTTTCAGGAAGTTCTGAAATAACAATGGTGATAACATTTTAATTCAGTTCAAATCAAAGCCAAAAGATGAATCAAATATCATGTTGTATCGTCAGAGAGTACTGTTTTATAACAATTTACATGGTGCAATGGTTAAGGTTGTGTGTCAACTTAGCTGGGCCACAATCCTCAGTGATTCAGTAAATTATCATTATGTGATCATCTCCACGATGAGACTTGATACTATGTGATTACCTCCATGATGGGATCCGCCACGAGCAGCCAATCCTTTAAAAGAGTTTCCTTGGACATGTGGCCTAAATTGATTATAAGTGGATATCCTGGCCAAGGCTTGGGCTTTTGCCCTGTGCTACATCCTGCAGCAGGCTCCTGTTCATCTGATCTTTTGTTTTTGGGACTTGAACTAGCAGCTTATCTGGGTGGTCTTGCCTGCCAGTCTCTGGGATTCACTAATCTTCACAGCCTGTGAACAAGAGCCCTGCCCTCTGACCTGGTGGTTTTGTGTTCACTAGCCCTGCAACTGGTGAATCAGGAGACACCTGACCCACAAACTTGAGACATTCCAGCCTCTACTACCTCATAAGCCATTTCCTTGATAGATATCTGTCTCTCTATATATTAATATGCTTTACTGGTTTTGTTTCTAAGGAGAACTCAGCCTAAAACACATGGAGTTAGAGAAACATGACTGGCAATGAATCAGAGCCTGTTAAGAAAATTTCTATATCACTACAAGCAGTTTCCTTTCTTTAGATTTCATATCGGTATCTTGGAAATTTGAGCATAACAACTTTCTCGTGTTTATATTCTAGCTATGCATTTGTTGTTAACACTGTGGCACAGAATAATTACAGACCTTCTAGAGAAGAGCTAAGACAGGCCCTCTGATTCTTGTTAAAGAACTCACCACAGCTGTGTCTGCCTATTATTTGCATTGCTTCCGACTTGTGCATTGCAAACCTGGCCCTCTCTCCTGAACTTCCTTCTGCACATGTCCCACTTCCTGCTGGGCTTTTACACTGAGTGCTTGTCATTACATCCCACTCGACTTGCCTGGAAAGAAACTCATCACCTCAAACTAGCATACGGTTTCCGGACTCCAAAAAATTCCCCCACATTAGCATATCACTTCTGAAAACTACACTCTCATAGCTCAGAAAAGTTTTGTTTTGCTTTGCTTTTTACTGGAACCACTATTTTATTCCCTCACATTGAATCCATTATCACATCTGCTTGATAACTTACAGGCCCTTCACAACTATCCATTCTGTTCTCCCCTTATCAATATCTCTAGTTCCAGAACTTCACCAGCAAAACCACAGTGATATCCCTGCTCCTAACTCCGCTTCTTTCCATCTGTCTACATAAAGGTCATCCAAGTACTTTTTTGAAAAACATTACTTAAATAATTTTATTGCTTTGCCCCAAAGGATTTACTACATTCTATCATTATCAAAATTAAGTAAAAACCTTTCTCACTAAGGAGGACACTCAGGATTTTATGTGGCAAATTGGCCTGGATTCTAAATTTTCACTTAACTACAATAAAAAAATATTCTTAAAACACTTCTTCTGAAATTCACATCTTTCCATAATGTAACACAAAAGGTTTTCCAAAATATACCACCTACACTTCACCAGTATAGACGCTGAGACTGAGGCTAGTTTCTTTAAAAAAACTAAAGAAAGAAAATGTCATAGAATGCACTCTGACTCTTGGCAAATGCATGTGTTGCCGAGCTGAAGTGTCCCATAGGGTTTTCAAGGCTGTGACTTTCAGAAATAGATCATCCAGCCTTTCTTCCAAGGTGCCCTGGGCAAGTCCGGACCACCAAACTTTCGTTTAGTGCTCAAGCACTTTACTCTGCAGAATTTTTTTTTTAAACTTTATTTTAAGTTAATTTATTTAATATTATTTATTTATTGTGATTGAGTGAAAGTGTAGAATCCAGTTGAAATTCATATGCCCACCTATGTGCAGCTCCTAGTGCTCTCCTTGCCTGGTGACAGCACACTCCTCCTTTCTGTTCTATACAAGTCATAACCTCTTAACAATCTCCTGTCCCCTCCTCTCTACCTTCTTTACAGCTCTCAAAACATAACTTTGATTGTCCCTTCTAAGCATTTTCTCATACTGTTCCCACACAATGATACCTTTTCACCTCCCACTGATACAACTTTCTAAATGTAACATGAGTAGGAGTCCCATCTCTGTCACAGAGGCTTTCTTAAGACTGTACTACCAAATTTCTATGGTAGTTTATACTTATATCAGTTCTACACAGCACAGCAGATATTACATGCATAGGATGGTCTCTTGCTGTATTTTTGTCTATTTAGTGACATTAACTTTCTATTGTGACTGTCAAAGAACTTATCATGATGCTGAGTCCATAAGTGGGGAAAATAAAATAAATAAACCCAATGCCGTCGAGTTGGGTCCGAGTCCATGAGTCGTGCTCAGTAAATACAATTTATTGATAAACAGATATTTAAAAAATTATCTCAACAATATGAAATGAAATATTATAGGATATTTAAAAGTTTAAACAGCCATTTGTTTGTTTTAAACTTCCTAAGGGTAAGATGTTTAAAATTATTCTCATGAGGGTAAACAAAGTTCTCTGTGTTGGTGAAGTACGGTTGTTGATAAAACTTTTGTAAACTAATTCAATTCTTTCAATTTTTAAAATATAACTGAGAGAATATTTCAACACATTTTTCTAAACAGTCATTTGCATTTTCAGCAAATTTCTAAATAATAAGGCATATCCATGTTTCCATTCTTGTTTTTTCCTCCTCCAAGAATTCGAATTAAACTACATGAACTGTTGTGATACATATCTCTGAACATCTTATCTGGGTACAAGCGCTACATAAATAATGTTTGATGGCTTCATCCGATCCTGTTGGAAGGCAGTGTTCAAACTTCCTTATCAGAGGAGCTTAACAATGGACAGTTAATGATGCTTTGTCCCAGTAACTGTATCGCAATCAGGCAGGCAGTCAAATCAGACACATCCAGGGCCAAAGACTACTAACTGAAGATAAAACAGCCTTTTCTTAGGCTAGGTCAATCCAAAACATTCTCATGTTAAAACATTATTTATTCTTTAATTATTTCAGTCATATTTTCTCTTGAGTATAGCTATCAACTAAAAAATTCAGAATATAAAGCACTCATTGAAAATTTCATAGCAATCGTAAAACTGTTATATATTTGATGTCTCTTTTCAGTGTTCTGTCTTGTGTATATCTCATATGATTACCATAACACCTCTCTTAAAAGTGATGATTACTGTTATCCTTATATAATAATAGGAAACCCCAGTGGTGTAGTGTTTAAGTGCTATGGCTGCTAACCAAAAAGTCAGCAGTTTGAATCCACCAGGTGCTCCTTGGAAACTCTATGGGGTAGTTCTACTCTGTCCTATAGGGTCACTACAAGTTGGAATCAACTCAAGGGAAGTGGATTTGGGTTTTTTTGGTTTTTATTTAATAATAAGGCAGTAGCCAGACTTGATGGTCCGATAACCTAGAAGGTCCCCTGAAGAAAAGGCCCCTGCACTTGCCACTAGTACAGAGCTGAAACCAGCACTGAAACTAACACTTCAGACAAAGATTGGACTAGACTATGGGACACAGAGTGATGTAGGTGATGTGTGTACTTTATGGTTTAATATATACATGAAGCTGTCCAACTGGTTTCTTTCTACAGGGGAGCAGAGAGGGCAGAGAGGAGACATGTGTTGGCTGAGTGGATACTGGAGGTGGAGGAGTGTTCTGTCACAGGGTGAGGAGAGCAGATAGAGATGCATAAAGGCAAGTGCTCGGGGTTTTGTATGGCACGTAGGTTTGGATTGTAAACTTTCACTTAATTATAGTAAAATTATAATAACAAGGAGAAGGAGCTGTGGTGGCATTTGCCTGCTAACTGAAAGACTGGAGGTTTGAACCATGAGTAACTCCATGGGAAGAAAGAACTGGAGATCTGCTTCCTTAAATAATATAGCTTAAGAAGCCCTATGGTACAGTTCTAGTCTGTCCTATAGGGTCTCTGTGAGTCAGAATCACCTTGTTGGCACACAACAACAACAACACAATGCTTTCAGGGTGAAAGATGATTTATTTGGCCACAAACAGCTGTGACTGGCATGCTAGTGGTATTTATTGGCCAATTTCAAAAAAAATTCAAGACTCCATATATAACTATGAGCACGAAGAAACAAAAAGACAGAGAGGGAGAAAAGGAAGGAGGAAGATGGGAAGGAAGGCCAACATAAATAAATAAATAAGAATACAACCCATTTAATCACAGTAATTATACTTCTTTGTGTAATAAAATCTCTGTTCTCCACTACGAACTCCATCACACTCAGCCTGGTTCCTTATTTCTGCTGAGTATTCCACAGTTACCACAGACCCCTAACACATGTCCTACCACCTCTCAACCCAATAATTATTTCATATGTAAATTCTAGTTCATCTTTAAGGTGCACACCTCCCACTTTTCTCATAAGTTTTTATAGAACATTCTAAAATGTTAAGATTCACTGACAACTTAATTTGAGATTGCTGCTATTTTAAGCACTTTTATATACTGTATCTCACATAGTTAGCAAAGCACTGTGAGGACAGTCTGATCTTCATTTAACACATGAGGAAACTGAGGCTAAAAGAGGTTACTTTATCTAGGTACAGGGCACAACAACATGGCTGCACTCTCTTATGCTTTAATTTCTTGAATAAGTGCTATAGATTTCCCAGATTATAAGGTCCTACAGAATACGGATTATACACATATTCTTGGAGACATTTCACCCTTTGCACCTGGGAAACTATATTCAAATGGTCAGTAACTAGGGAGATCAGTATGCTGTTAAAATACGGCAAAGGATTTTTTAAGACCAATACTTAGCGCTATTACTTATTTTTTAGGTACCAGCACGTAATTCAATCTTTTCGAGGTTGCTTTTATCTTCTGCAAAGCAGAACTAAATGTATCTCTCTCCTCACTGTAAAAATGGAACAAGTTAATGGGATACATGCTTTGTACATCATAAGCACATTAAAAACTTTAGTCCCTAGCAAACAAACACAGAAGACATTGGTTGTTTTCATAAAAACAGAGTGTTCAGAATTCCACCCTGAGAGCAATCAGTTGAGATGAAAGTAAGACTAAATAAAATTGTATAATAATTATGGATATAAATCTGTTAATTACACTCCATTCACAATGATGTTTTCAGCTCTGAGTGTGGCCAGTGTCACCGATCTAACTTTCCTAAATAAACACCGAACTTCATCAGCCTCCATCAGAAAAACCACCATACTCCAAGTTGAGATTGACTGAGATCCCCAAAGATAGCATGTCACACACTGTTAGATCATCAGATGACAAAAGGAACGCTAGCAGAAACGAATGTTTACCTCTGAGATTTGAGGAGTAGGAAAGTGAAAGCATTTTATTTACTACTTGCCACAGCATACAGTAGTATATTTTAGCCTCTGAATTATAAAAACTA
The DNA here is from genome assembly GCA_028571685.1 of Heterohyrax brucei. Taxonomy (NCBI): domain Eukaryota; kingdom Metazoa; phylum Chordata; class Mammalia; order Hyracoidea; family Procaviidae; genus Heterohyrax; species Heterohyrax brucei. The sequence goes on from CM053155.1 coordinate 49,763,245, forward strand.
AAATACTACATTGAATGATAATCATATCATATAACTCAATTTAATGAAAATATAAGGTAGCAAACAAAAGAAAAGACATTGTCTAAGAGCACTAGACATAATATTTTGTTAAAAGTCAATGAGAAATGGAGAATTAAAATAATTATTGGTTAGACTCATGATCTTATTATTTTATAGATACTTTTTAGTTTCACTAGTTAAAATGATTATACATTAGTTGCTAGCTTTATAGAATATTCTCTACAATGAGAAAATCCATCTAGCTTCTACATACTTCTATATTCAAGTATTTTTTGCTTTGTTTCCTCGAAATGTTGAGATCTGATTTTTTCCTTTTTTTTACTGTGACTGCAAGTTTACAAAACAATTCAAATTTGCATGCCCACCTATCTGCAGTACCCTCTGCTCTTCTTGCCTGATGACAGCACATTCCTCGTTTATATTAAAGTATTTTTATGTTACAGAAAATATATTAAACTAAATAGCTAAAATTGCTTATGAATTTCTTCTAAAGATAATAGTTGGAAACCACGGTTGAAAGGTTCCAGGGAATATTCTGGAAAGTGGGCATTACATACCTGCAAACATCAACTCTGAAACATCAGGTTTGACATGGAGACAGGTGAAAAGGGGTAAAGGGCATTGTGCAGTGTTGATTTTTTCCTTCAAACTACTTAACGTAGTGTTCATTCTCTGAGCAGAGAAAAAAGAAATGATCTTAAATATACAAAGATATAGACACAAAGCATTTCAAATAATACTTCCAACTTTAGAATATATAAAATAATAAATTTGACCATAAAAATAAGTCTTAGTACATCTAAAAATCTGTAGGTCCTGATTAAATAACAAAACAGAAACCTCTATGAGAGTAATTACCTTCATTATAAAAGCACTCATAATTCTAGGGATTATATATACATCTGACTAAAGAAGGATTTGACAAATACAGAGCCTAGAAAGCATTTAGCCTCAGGACCTACTCCCTGGCATAAACAGACTCTTCTCTACCTCCCCTGCTTTATCTTCAGAAGAAATGTCATATGATATGAGGTCTTACAATTAAGCTCACAAATTCATCCTAGAAAAAGCGCTACATATGTCATTGCTGAAGATCACTATGGTCACCTGCAAAGTACTCCCATTGGGAAGCTATGCACCTAGTCCCCCTTCAAAGCAATTCTGGAACCCTTTTTCTGGAGTGGCCATCAGAGTTGTTGTCATATTATACTTAATGTCCTGGACGTCACGCAAGTGTCTTCCTCTCAATATTTTTTTTATCTTCGGGTAAAAAAGAAGTCACTGGGGGGCACATAAGGTGGGTAGGGAGACTGTTCCAAACAGTTATTTGTTTACTGGCTAAAAACTCTCTCACAGAAAACTATACAATTAAGGCAATGAACTTTTCACCTTGCCACTGTGCACAATTGCCATTCCAGAGAGTTCCAGGATTGCTTTGAAGGATGGAGTAGGCACTGGCATCAGTGCAATGCTTCCGAAAGGGAATACTTTGAAGGTAACTGTAGTGATATTCAGCAATGAGGTTCTGTAGCCCTAAGAACATCAAGTTGGTAGACTTGTCAGGCCTCATACTACAGTCACACGCCAAGTGCGCTAGTTCCATATGATCCATTTCCTTTTCCGACTTTGAGTCGGATCTGACTCGATGGCACTTGGCTGGCTTGGCAACTTACATTATTCCTCTACTTTAAAATATTTCCTGCATTCCTTTCCTCATCTAATGAGATTCCCATTGAGCGGATGGGGGTGGGCAGGCAATCACAGGTATAATATGTATATTTTCCAAAAACAAGGAAAACAAAAGCCTTCTGCACATGTCAAAACTAATATATAATTTGAGTACACTACTAAGCATGAATTTGAAATGTAAAAGCCATTGTAAAAGCATGGCACACAGTATGTGTTCAGTACATACTACTGAAAGAGTAAGCTGAGTCAAGTGATTTTTATTGTGTCCCCTTTTATTTAATTCAAAACATTATGATATACATTATCTACTTGTGTTATTGAAAGAATTCTAGATTTGACCATAGCTTACATTGTGAATTAGTGTTTCTCCTATTAACATCCCAAAGATATCAGTAAAGGTGACAGGTTGCCCAGAGCTTTTTTTCTTCCATAAAGACTCAACATATCTTTTAATCTTCTGTGGTGTAAGAAGTAAAAGGGGGTTGTGGCTAACATTTTTCATTAACTCTTCATTAATCTCCTCTGGCCCTTTCTCTGGAAAATCAGGATCAGAATATAAGGTTGACATGTACCTGTACAGAAAAGAAAACATAACAAAGATGAAGAACACACACAAGAATCTTCAAAGAAAGTAGAGACTGTCTGTCTCAAGAAAAATCAAAAATGGAGGAAATAGTTACCTGTCTGTTTGAAGATATTAGTTTATTTAGAGAAAGAACAGGGACATCAAGTTTGGCAAATAGAGTGCAAATGAAAATGAGGGAAACCTTCAACGAGAAGAGTTTGCACAACCGAAACTACAGGCTTAACCAATGGGCTACAAGGGTCCTGAAGATGGCACATTACAGACAGTGCTGTGCTCTGTTCTACATCAGGTCACCGTGAGCTGGAGCTGACTCCATGGCAACCAGCAGCAACACTACCTCCACCACCACCGCCGCCAATGCACAAGTAGACCAGTCAGACCACAACCGGTCTACAACGGGAGGAAATTAAAGCGTGGCAAATGGACTGTGACAATATACACAAAATGGAATACATGTTCAGCAAAAAAAAAAAAAAAAAAAAATCTTAAAAATACCTTTATAACACAAATTGGATTCTTAAGCATTTCTGCAGATATGTGGTAAAGGGAAACCAAATGGCATTTTCTGAACTCAGCCATGGAACAATCAGCAAGTACATGTCAAAATACAGCCAGAATGCAAATTGTTACTCCAGTCCACCATATGATCTGATTTTCTGGACCTTTTCATCTTTTCTAATAAAAGATGCACTAGTATAATGACATTGCTTTACATTTAAGGATATGTTTTTTTGAAAACATTCAGAAAACGATTTGTTCTTTATTGAGCAGTAAGAAGAAACTGTTGACTGGTTTTACCACCAAGAAGAAAACTAATTTCATGGATAACTAGCTAACCCGTGACTTATTAACAACATGTATTATGTTACCGTACAGAAGTTTCACTTTGTACTGATGTCTAAATTGATCAGCGTCAAGTCAGTTCTGACTCACAACAACCCTACAGGATTTCCAAGCCTGTAAATCTTGAAGGAAGCAGACTACCATGTTTCTTTCACATGAAGCCACTGGTGGTTTTGAACCACCAACCTTCCAGTTACCAGTCAATCACTTTAGCCACTTTGCCACGAAGCTTAAATCAAAACCTGTGGCTCATGTCTCCAAAATCTACATGTGACAGTATGAATTTTTATCTAATTTTTAGTTACATTTTTTTCTCTTCTATCTTTAGTGTGGAAACCCTGGTGGTATAGTGATTAAGTACTATGGTTGCCAAGCAAAAGGTCAGGAGTTCAAATCACCAGGTGCTCCTGGAAGCTCTATGGGGCAGCTCTACTCTGTCTTACAGGTCACTATGAGTTGAAATCAACTCAACAACAATAGGTTTGGTTTTTGGTATCTTTAATGTATGTAATCTGATTTTACTTTATAAGCTGTATTATATTTTTGCCACAATGACTAAGGATAAAAACAAGCAAAGCAAACACACCTAGTAGAAACCTATTTAAACACAAAGTGTTTCGTTTTAATTTTTTTATTGCCAGGAAAAAGGAAATGATATGATCATTCTGTTTGAAAGATGTCATTTCTTACTGTTCAACAGATTGATGTAATTATTCAAACCTCACTTATAAAATTTCTAATTTCAGTGTACACTTAGCTGGTCTTTAAGTGAATCTACTTATTATTCTAACAAATATCTCTATTCTACAGACTGCCACTAGCAACATTTCAAGGCCCTTCTCCTCCTTTCTACCAAAATTAACCACAGGATATAGATGAAGAAAATCCTGAGTGCAAGGTGTTGCTTAACATCTGGGACCGTGTGCCAGTTTTTCAGACCAATTCTCGTTTTCCTTCCAAGCAGAATGGCTACAATTCACTTCTGTTCACTAAAGATTAAAGTGAATTCACTCACATGTATTCTGTTCTCTCCCCCTCTCCCCTCCTATGATGTAACTGGCTTAGAAATACAAGCCCTGGTAAAAGACAAAATGACCTAGGATACCTCAACCATTAGCATTAGTTAAATGCTCTCTGTTTATTCAGCATTTATAGAATCCAATTGCCTTAGAATTTACACATGTGAAGTGAATGGTCTTTTTGTAGTGTAATTGTGGTTATAGTCAAGATTTAGGCTCTTGTTTTGGTGATAACTAAAGATGGAGAAGTTGGTAATGTGACCAGTTTTTCTTCCTTTGTTTCCTTGGCTGCATCAAGACACATGAAGTGTAAAAACAGCACCCCAATTTCTAACACTATAGTTAAACCTAAATTTTAATCACTTTATTAATATGACAACCAATAATACCAATAAAGTTCCAGAAAAATAGTATCTTAAATATAGCAATGCCTCTATCAAGGTTGAAGAAGCCTGGTGGTACAATAGTTAAGCACTTGGCTGGTAACTGAAACATTTGTGATTGCAACCCACCAACTGCTAAACAAGAGATAAGCCCTGGTGATCTGCTCCCCTAAAAATTACACCCTAGGAAACTCAGTGGGGAAATTCTGCTCTGTCATATAGGGTAGCTATGAGTCAAAATCAACTAAACAGCAAAGAACTACTACTAAGGATTAATTAATGAATGGAAAGGTCATAAATCTCATTCCAAATCTGGAAAGATTTGCCTCTGATTGTTTCAGCTATTTTCATGATGGGGCACTTCATTCTCTCTGTATAAATGCATTTAGGTTAAGTGTGATATTTAAAAAGTTAAATCACACCAAAGACAAGGACTTCTTGTTTGAGGCCATGCCCCAAATCATATGGGTTAGGTTTAAAAACACTAGGGCCTGCATCCTCCCAGGACTTGATGAATCAGAATCTTTAAAGGTGAGCATTTAAAATTTCTGGGTTCAAAATGCTGCAGGTGATTCTTATGCATCACTGAGATACAGAGTTGGTGGAGAAAACCCCTTGACATTTGAGAAGTAAATATGCTAAAACAAACAAAAATCTCTATCTTAACTTTTCCCGTAAAATGCACTTACACATTTCATCATCCAATCATTCTCATGCATTGAAAAATAATCTGTCAACTTGGCTTGGTCATGATTCCCAGTACTGTTATGATTATTCACCATTCTGTCATCTAATGTGATTTCCCTACGTGTTCTAAGTCCTGTCACTTCAATGTAATGACATAGATTGCTGTTGTTAGGTGCCAATGAGTCAGTTCTGATTCACAGAGACCCTATGTACCAAAAACCAAAACATGCCCAGCACAATGCTCAAAATGACTGTTATGTTTGAGCCCCTTGTTGCAGCCACCATGTGTCAGTCCATCTCATTGAGGGTCTTTTTCTTTTCTTCTGACCCTGTACTTTACCAAGCATGGTGTCTTTCTCCAGGGAATGATCCCTTCTGACAGTATGCCCACAGTCTGTAACACATAGTCTTGCCATCCTTGTTTCTAAGAAGTATTCTTGTTACAGTTCTTCCAAGACTAATTTCTTTGTTCTTTTAGCAATCCACAGCACATTCAATTTTCTTTGCTAACATCACAATTCAAAGATATCAACTTTATTTTATCTCCTTTATTCATTGTCCAGTTTTCGTATGCACATGATGAAGTTGAAAACACCATGGCTTCAGTCAGGAGGACTTAACAGTCTTCATAGCGACATCTTTGTTTTTCAGCAAGGCAACACTTCTTTTGATTTCTTGACTGCTGCTTCCAAGGGTGTTGATCATAGTAGATCCAAGTAAAATGAAATCCTGACAACTTCAATCTCTTCTTAATTTATTATGATGCTGCCTATTGGTCCACTTGTGAGGATCATTTTTTCTTTATATTGAGGTATAATCCTTTATATTGAGGTATAATCCATACTAAAGGCTGTGATCTTTCTTCTTCAAGTCCACTTCAGTAAACAAGGTTTGTTATCTGCATAATGCAGGTTGTTAATAAGTCTTCCTCCAATCCTGATATCTCTTTATTCATAGTCTAGCATCTCAGATTATCTGCTCAGCATAAAGATTGAAAGGATATGGTGAAAATACACAACCCTCATGCACACCTTACCTGACTTTAAACTATGCAGTATCCTCATATTCTATCTAAACAACTGTCTCATGACCTATGAACAGGTTCCTCAGGAGCACAAGGAGGTGTCTTGGAATACTCATTCTTCACAGTGTTATCCAAGATTTGTTAGAATCTACACAGCCGAATGTTTGTGTGGAGCCAATTCCAACTCATAGTGACCCTACAGAACACAGTAGAACTGCCCTACAGCTTTCTCAAGGAGCATCTGGTAGATTTGAACTGCCAACCTTCTGGTTAGCAGCCATAGCCCTTAACCAGTATGCCATCAGGATTTCCTACCTTTGTATGGTCAATAATAATAATAATAAACAGGTAACATTCTTCTGGTATCCCCTGCATTCAGTCAGGATCCATCTGACATCAGTATTGATATCCCTGGTTCTACATCCTCTTTTGAATCTGAGCTGAACTTCTGGCAATTTCCTGCTGATACACTGCTATAGTCACTTTTGAATGATCTTTAGCAAAATTTTACTTGTGTGTAATATTAATGCTGTTGTTGGATAATTTTTGCATTTGGTTGAGTCACCTTTCTTGGGAATAGGTATAAATATGTATACCTTCCAGTCATTTGGCCAAGTAGATGTCTTCCCAATTTCCTGGCACAGATGAGTAAGCACTTACAGCACTGCACCTGTTGATGAAATATCTCAGTTGATACTCTGTCAACCCCTAAAGGCTTGTTTTCGTCAATACCTTCAGTGAAGCTTGGACTTCTTCCTTCAGTACCATTGGTTCCTGATCATATGCTACCTCTTGAAATGGCTGAGCTTTCTGGTATAGTGATTCTGTGTATGCCTTTCATCTTCTTTTGATGCTTTCTGCATCATTTAATGTTTTCCTTACAGAATCCTTTGGAAACCCTGGTAGCATAGTAGGCTAAGTTCTATGTCTGCTAACCAGAAGGCTGGCAGTTCAAATCCATTACACTCCTTGGAAACTCTATGGGGCAGTTCTACTGTGACCTCAGACCCGACTCCACAGCAGTGGGTTTGTAGAATCCCTCACTGTTGCAGCTGAAGCTTGCTTTTTTTTTTCTTCAGTTCTTTCAGCTTGAGAAGTGCAGAGTGTGTTACTACCATTTGTCTATCTATAGTTCTCTGTACATATCATTATAATACTTAACTTTCGTCTTCTTGAGCCGCCCTTTGAAATCTGCAGTTCTATTCTTTCACTTCATCAATTCATTTTGCTTTAGCTGCTTGATGTTCAAGAGCAAGTTTCAGACATCCATTTTGATCTTTTTTTCTTTCTTGTCTTTTTAATGATCCCTTACTCCACATATGATGTCTTTGATGTCACTCCACAGCTTTTCTGGTCTTTGGTCATCGGTGTTCACTGCGTCAAATCTATTCTTAAGATGGTCTCTAAACTCAAGTGGGATATACTCAAGGTCATCCTTTGGCTTCCATGAACTTGTTCTAATTTTCTTCCTTTTCCTCTTGGACTCACACATAAGCAATTAATGGTCTGTTCTGCATTTGGCCCTGGTATTGTTCTGAATGATTATATTGAACTTTTCCATCATCTCTTTCCACAGATATTGTCAACTTGATTTCTGAGAATTCCACCTGGTCAGGTCCATCTGTATAGTTATTGTTCATGTGTATAGTTACTGTTTGTGTTGGTGAAATAAGCTATCCAATGTGCTATCTTCAGCATCATTTCTATCACCAAGGCCATATTTTCCAACTGCTGATCCTTTTTTTTTGTTTCCAAGTTCTGCATTCCAAAATTATCAAGGCATCCCGTTCATGTGTTCGATCAACTTTGGGTCACAGCAGCTGGTAAAAATCTTTAGTTTCTTCATCTTTGCCCTGCGTGGGTGGTACATAAATCTGAATAACAGCCATGTTAAATGGTCTTCTCTGTAGGCGTATGGATATCATCCTACTACTGACTGTGTTGTACTTTAGGCTAGATCTTGAAATGTTCTTTTTGATAATGAGCACAACCCCATTCCTCTTCAAGTTGTCATTTCCAGCATAAGAGACCATACGATTGTCCATTTCAAAATGGCTGACACCAGTCCATTTCAGCTCACTAATGCCTAAGACAGTGATGTTTATTCATTCCATTTCATTTTTAATGATTTCCAATTTTCCTAGCTTCATACTTTGTACATTTCATGTTCCAATTATTGAGGGATGTTTGTAGCTGTTTCTTCTTATTTTGACTCATGCCACGTCAGCAAATGAAGGTCCCAGAAGCTGGAATCCACACATATCATTAAGATGGATTCTAAGCTGAGAAGGCAGCTCTTCTTCAGTCTTCTCTGAATGCTTTGCAACCAGGGGGTGGTCACCTTCTGGCACTACCTCAAATACAATTTTTCTGCTATTTGTAAGGTTTTCGCTGGCTAACTATTTTCAGATGTAAACTTCTATGTCCTTTTTTCTTCTCTCTCTTAGTCTGGAAGCTCAGCTGAAATCTGCCCTGTGGGTGACTCTACTAGTACTTGATCGCCAGTGGCACAGTTCCCAGTATCACAGGAACACATAAAGCCCCACAGCATAACAAACTGACAGACACACGTGTTCAGATGGATTAACGGCAGTTATACTGATGAGATCTACAAGATTAGATAGTGTCTTAAGCCAGTCTCTTTTGAATTACAGCAGACAAAAGCAAGCAGGGAGACAAGAGGACCTCATGTCACCAAGAAAGCAGCATGAGGAACAGAGCTAATCCTTAAGATCTGAAGTTCCTGCACTGAGATACTCTCAGACCATAGGAAGATGCATGCATCATGAAGACCTTCCTCCAGAGCTGACAGAAAAAGCCTTCCACTGAATTCAGACTTCCAGCCTACTAGATGTGACAAAATAAATTTCTGTTTGTTGAAATCATTCCTATGTGGTGTTCCTGTTACAGCAGCACTAGAGGACCAAGACAGTCACTAAACAAATACTATCTAAGGCAGGCCAGGTACTATGCTAGGTGGTGGAGATTCACTAGTTCACAAGACAACATCATCCTGACCTCAAACAACATATTATCTCCAACATATATTTTGATTCTTCTTTTTTTTAGAGCCTGTGATTTCTTATGTGCCAACTTATGTTAAGATTATGTCTTTTTTTCAATTTGTTGGACTGTTTAACTACAAGTTCTCATTCTTTGATTTTAATTGAGTTAATTTAATGAACTGGACCCTATTGCAGAGCTTTTACACACTGTCAGGGATTGTACTGTATCTTTTAAAAATATGTGATAACAACTTGGCTAGGCCATGATTCCCCGTACAGTGTGACTGTCCACCATTTTGCCATCTGATGTGATTTTCCTATGTGTTGTAAAGCCTACCTCTAAGCTGTTAATGAAGTGGGATGGGGGCAGTTACATTAATGAGACAGTACTCAATCTACAAGATTGGACTGTGTCTTGAGCCAATCAATCTCTTTTGAGACATAAAAAGGAGAAATAGAGACACAGGGGAATCTCATATCACCAAGAAAGCAGCACTAGAGTTTCCTGTGCTGAGAAACATCCAGATCACAGGAAGACTAATGATAAGGCTTTTCCCCTCACAGCCGACAGAGAAGAAGGACTTCCCTTATAGCTGATGCCCTAAATTTAGACTTAGAGCATGCGAGACTGTGAGAAAATAGATTTATCTTTGCTATATCCATCCACTTGTGGCATTTCTGTTACAGTACCACTAGATGACGAAGACAGATGGTAATGCTATACAAACAAGGAATTGACTATTCCATAGCTCCTTAGATTAGTGCCCAGCTATGCTGAGGAGGAAAAAAGCTCTGCTACCTCAAATGAGAGAACAAAGAACCACTGCCATGATTCTCAGAGCTCACTCATGTCTGTTCTACTGAGTTAGTAACAAGTATCATCCAAAAATAATTTCAGAAATAATTATCATAAAGTACTAGTAGCTAAAAGAGAATTTCTGTCCTACATAAAATTCTCTTTTGTTAGCACAGAAACTTCCTGGAAGGTCTAGGGATTCTCCAGATATTTCCAGGTTGCCTTATCCAAATAATGGTCATAAGCAGTATATAAAACCTTACATAACACAGAAGTTGAATTTGTTTTTCCAAGTCTTTCTGAGTTTCTTCCTTTGAAACTTTTACCTCCTCATTTGTACTTTTCAAAAGAAACTGTATGAGTCATCCTGATCACCTTTTCTCCTGTCTAATAAAGTGTCTCTTCTCCATGGTTAAAACCTTCACGGATGCTTTTTATCTCGCCCTGACCTACCTCCGCATGGATCCTTCTATTTCTTATCTTCCATCTATCTCTCTATGCTATTTTCTTTACCTTAGACTTCTACAAAAGTGGTCAAGTTCCTTAAATTCTAAGGTAGAATAAATAAAAACACTTTCCTGGATCTTATATTCCCTTTGAATAATGTTTCTGTTTTTATTCCTCCCTTTCCAACCAAACTGCTTAAAATAATTGTTAGCTGCTGTCAAGTTGGCTCCCAACTCAAGAACTCCGTGATCAGACTGTTGTGATCCACAGGATTGTCACTGGTCAATTTTTAGAAGTAGATCTCCAAGCCTTTCTTCCTAGTCTGTCTTAGTTTTGAAGCACCTTTGCAGCCTATCCAGCATCATGGTAACATGCAAGCTTGCACTGAAGAACAGATAGTGGCAGTGCTTGAGGTACATTGGCTAGGAACAGATTTGAGTCTCGTGCATGCCAGGGGAGAATGCTGCTACTCAACTGTCACTGTCCACTGCTTCAAATAATACACGGCTCTTAGCAGGTTCACTTTTCTACCTGTTCTACTCTTTCTTTCCATTCACTTCTTGTTCCTTGCAATCTCATTATGAAAAGTACATTTTATTAATTTTTCCTTGTGGTTCTTGCTAAAATCACTAATGACATCCAAACCTAGGCCCTCTGTCAGCCTCCCACAGAGTTTTACCTCTACTAAAACACCCACTACTTCTTGAAACACTCTCTGCCCTTGACCTCAGGATGTTATCCTTCTTTCCTTTCCTTCCTCATGGCTGCTTTGCAGTGTCCATTGAGGCTTTCTTGCCTTTCTCAGCCTACTAAATTTAGGGATGACCTGGGGTTCTACCACTTACAGCTGAAGCTGTACTGTTGTTGTTGTCATTAGTTGTGGATGAGTCAGTCCTAACATACGGCAACCCCATGTGTGCAGAGCAGAACCACTCCATAAGATTTTCAAGTCTGTTTTCAGAGGCCAATCACAAGGCTTGTCTTCCAAGGTACCTCTGGGTAGGTATGAACCATTCAACTTTGAGCTAGTAGTCTAGCACTTAACCACTTGTACCACTCATAGACCTTGAAGTGGTATTGGTAAACACTAACTATACAAACTGCTGAAAGTGCCAACAGAAGACATGTAGCTACAACAGAAAAAAAGGAAGGCCTAGAAGAAAGCCCACATTAAGGAGAAAAATAGGGCAATTAGTAAAGGAAATATAAAGTAGAGAGTAATGAGAGAAAATGGAATAGAACTAAAAAGGTATGACAGCAGATGAAACAGAACCAAAGAGATAGACAAGTTAACTGTGTGAAATGTCTCTGCCTCTCATCCACCCTCCCATGAGAAGTCAAAGACAAATGAGAACTTCAAAATACAATTTATATTTGGAAATCAGGTGATCTCTGGATGAAAACCTCTTGGAAGAGTTAAGGAGTAAATGATCTTTAAGAAAATGATATTGATAAGAGAAGAATGGTCTTGAGGAAATTAGAGAATGGAGAAGAGGTTTCAGTATATACAAATGTGTGCATGTGGTTGTCCTGTAACATTTTAAATTCTCTCAATCACATTTTGCAGGACTTGTTTTCAGACCCCTGATGGAGAATGTAAGAAGAAATTGCCCCAAATCTATAAGTAAAGCAGTGACTGCAGCTCTAACGAAGCCTGTAAGTACACAAATATGCTCCCTAAATCAGCACTCAGAGCCAGGCCTTCCTTTAGTAGGTGAATTGTAAGTTTCTTGCAGTGTATTGGTCAGTGACGGATAACAGGATCTAACCAATAGTGGGTACAGAGATAGAAAACCACCTGAAGAATAATGACAAAACGATTGAGTAGGTGAACTCTTCAGGGGTCCAGCCTTTTTCATCCCATTACTCATTAAACAGGCAAGTGCCTCCTCTTTCCTTCAGGAGAAGCAATAATCACATGCTACACCCTTCCCTCAGAAGAGATAAATCATTTTGAGGGTGCAGACAAGGAAGGTGAGAACCACACTGTAGGTTTTTGTTTCCAAAATATTTAAGAAACTGTAGGTTATTGAAATGTGTAATGCTATCTTGATGACAGTTGTCCAAGAGATGAGTGTGATGTTAGAGAAAGAATGATTCTAACAGAGTTCCAAAGGTCTGGATGTGAATTCGAGATCTGCTGGTGATCTTGTTTAAATCACTTGGCTTCTGAGGCACAATTTCTGCCACCGGAAAATGCAGAAACTCATATCCATCTCAAAATATGAAATGGCACAGAAACTTTAAAATGTGAGACCTACTTAATATATTGTGGTAGATAAGTGTTGCCATGGTTAAGTGACTAAAAAAGACTTTTAAAGCCAAAGCGCCACACTTTGTAGTAAGGTGATACTCTTATTTGCGACAACTGAGTAAAGACTTTCATTTGATTTCCAGTTTGCTTGTTTAAGTTAGGGGGAAAAATATGTGGTATCTCTTTTTGAAAATATTTTGTAAATACATCTGTTAAAAGCCAAATATATAGGACACAAATATAAATTCCAAAGTATTAAACTCTGTATCCAATTTGCTGAGCTAAAACATATTTAAAAAATGAATTTCATATGTAGTTAGATATGAATCGGTGAAACTTATTGCATTTCTGCATTCAAAGGTTGTTTTTCTTCTTCTGTGAGCTAAAGTATCTACATTTCATTCTATCTGCCCTAAAGAAGAAAATGAGTCCCTGGTGAATCATGTCAACTTAGACAGGTTTGCTGAAAGAGTGCAAATCAGAAAATTATAAGAAGATTAAACTAATTACGGGTGGAGTATGTTATTCCACTTCTATGATATTTATCTAGAATTATTTCAGTTGCTCTACTTTTATATTTTAATCACATTTTAAGCTACAATCAAGTTAGAAAAGGATCATCTTACAACATGAGTGACAATTAGATATAGATTTGCCTTCAAAACACATTTTAAAAGTCAGATTGTTTCCTTAGGTTAGAACATTCCAACAGTTTGAAGTTAAATTTCAATTTTTTAGATTCTCTTTTCTTTTCTAATATTTGAGTTAGATAAATTCTAAACATTTAGAATGATAAAATTAAAGTTAAAATGCATACTCATAGTATTATGGGGGCAATCAGTCAACTGACATAGCACAGTTCATAAGCTTTATGTTCTACAGCTTAGTTTGATGAATACACAGAGGCCACTTAAGCAGTTTTATTGAATGAATCAAAAAATGAATAAAATCTCTGGATATAGCTAAACTGATCAAGTGTTTTTTATGGCTTGAATAATAGAATGTGTTTTGAAATCAATCAGCATAAAGGATCAGTAAGATTTTTGGACTCAGAATAAGAAGGTGGAGTCTGAGATCTTAAAAACTAAGGCTACTCTTGATCTGTACTCCTCTGGAGCAAAAGAAAAAGAAGGAAACAAAAGAATCAATGAAGAACTAGTCTACGGGACTAAAAATAGCTTACATGAAGAGCCTCATCTATGCTAAGACCAGAAGAACTAGACAGCATCTGGCTACCGCTACCAACAATTCTGAGCAGTAACTAGACAAAAAGGATGGAAAACAGAGAGCAAAACTCAAATTCCGACTGGACTTGTAGAGACTAGATGAACTCCTGAAATTATCATCTTGAGATATCTTTTAGAAACTGTATTAAAACCACAGCCAGAGGAGGTCATCTTGCAGATAAACAACAGACCAGCTTATAAAGTAAACAATAACATTAGTATCCACTGTGCTCCTTTTAAAAATCATCATTATGAGAACAAGTGATCAACATTAACTCAAAAGAAAAACGAAAAGGTAATAGGGTGGTCAGGGAAGTTAAACTAACGGAAACGGAACAACCAGAATGCAAACAGTGAGAATGTTGACAACACTGTGATAAATGTAGCCCATACCACTGAACAGTATAGAAGTTGTTACATGGGAGCCTAATCTACAGTACAAACTTGCACCAAAAACACAATAAAATATCATACTTTAGAAAATACATACTAACCATGTGGAGCCAGAAAGACCAGCAATGTACGTGGCACAATCCAAAATCCCTGATTCATACAGTGCCTTCATCACACCGGAGAATCCCACCATGGCTCGGAATCCCCCACCTGAGCCCAGTATGGCCACCACAGGCACCTGGAATGATCAAACAAAGAGTTGGCACACAAAGGAAAAATCACAAATATATTTCCTTTTATTCTCAATTTTTATACTGTACATTCAATATTTATCATAAAAGGCTGTAGATACTCATACCTTGATGCTATTTGACATTTTTTAAAGAAATAATTTCAAATTCCTAAGAAAATCAAAAACCAATGTTTAGTGGAAAGCAGACATTATTAAAACGACCAGCTTATATTATTTATTACTAACAACAACAATAACCATTTATATTCGTTTAACATCTGTGAGTTTTGGGTTTGTGGTCGGGTGGCCCTTAAAAATCCAGTAAGGTGAGCAGCAGGCAACTACCTGTCCATTTTACAGATGAAAGTTCTGAAAGAACTTCATCACTAGCTCAAGATCTGCTATGTGGTGGTCAGGACTATGTCAACTTGGCCACCCCAAGTTTGGCTGCTGTATTAAGCGGCAGGGTGGGGCCTGTGGTGGCTTTCTGTCCATCGCTCTCTTCTCTCCGCCTTCCACCACCTCCTGCCAGTCTGCTCACGTAGACAGCAGCTCCTGCTCTCCTCTCTCTCTTCTGGTGTCTGGTTCCTGGACTTGAACTAGCAGCTGTTGGATTCACCAACCCGTACAGCAGGCACCTGAGAGTCCTGTTCCCTGACCTGCCGACCCTGGGTTTGCCAGTCTCTGCAGTGCCGTCTAGCTGCTGGCTTGGGATCCCCCAGCCTACACAACCGGTGATCTAGAATGCTGGTCTCTGACCTACTGACCTTGTGTTCACCAGCTCCCATGGCCACATAAGGCTTGTGCCAGGACTTGGTACATTCAGCTTCTGCAATTGTGCAAGCTGTTTTATATATATATACATACAAACATATATATATCTTTCCTTGTACATAGACGTGTTACTGGTTTTGCTTCCCTAGAAAACCCAGCCTAGGATATGCTAGCTGGTAATCTGGAGTTGAATAAGCACTTTACCTTCTTATTTTCAGACCACAAATGTTACTGGTCCTTTATGCTGATTTATTTTCAAAATACATTCTATTCTTCAAGCCATAAAAAAAGCACTTGATCAATTTAACAATACTCAGAGATTTTATTCATTTTTTAATTCATTCAATAAAATTAAGTAGCCTCTGTGTATTAGGCATTGTGGATCTGGGCACCACAGTTGACTTCTTGAGGCAAAAAAAATATAGTAATTACAAGACTGATAACAATAGTGATAGATGGTATGCACTGAGCACTTAGTATCTGGTAAAGACTTTCTTAGAATTTTATTGAAATTGTCTCATTTAATCTTTCCCAGAAGTCCTGTGAGGTGTCCATTTTACAGACGAGAAAACAAAGATTTAGAAGGCAACATCTTTCAGATAAGTCCAAGTTCATACAACCAGTAAATAGTAGAATGAGGATTCAAATCCTAGGAGTTTAACTCCTGAATCCAGGCTATGTTCCTATGCTTTTTAAAGGGCTACCGGCTGAAGGGAGTAAGAGAGTCGTAGGGGATGCGGTCAGTTCTCATCAGAGTAATTGGAGGAATAAGGAAGTTTCACAGGCAAAAAAAGAGAGAAACCAGAGCTTTACTTCAAAAACAGGTAGGTATTCCACAGGGAGAGTTGGGAGCAGGAAAAGGGGTTGTTTTGACAGTAGAAGAACATCAGTCAACAATGGGAGATAGAGAAGAGGCACAGGCTGGCTATAACAAAGACCAAAACATACAAGTGTTGGTTTAGGGATGGTCAAGTTATGGTCCCTAACCACTGCTGCCTGAGGAGCTGGCTGGCTGTCTATCCCTAGGGCAATGATTCTCAAACTATGCGTTATTTTCCCAGACTCCGTGATGCTGAAAACATTTTCACAATAACTGTAAAATTTTATTTGCCTTTTTCATCTGATTTTGTCACGAATGCAAAGGGAACTTTCCAGAGAAAAATGATCTCTGACACTGCAACTGACTGAAACCAGAAGCAGCTATGAGAATCCAGCTGCCTACCGTTAAGTCACACAACAAAGATACTTGCAAAAACGTGCAAGAAGGCCACTCTTCTCACTATTAGAGGGAGAGTGGGAAATATAGTCACTGTCATAAAATATGTTACTTATGTTAAAATATAGTGGATGCCTTACAATTATTATTTAAAATTAACTTTTAATTTTTAATATGGTAAATGTTGATAGATATCATTCACATAAACAACGTATCTTTGAAGTTTTTAAAGTTGCATGTGCATGTGTTTTGTTTTATGTTTGTTTTCAGAGCATAGCACAGTTTTTGAGGCCAAAAATTCTCTAACCTCTACCCAAAAATATCACAGATGTGGTAAGCACAATCTAAAATTTCCCAGGAAACTTGCCAGCCTGTGGAGGACAAGATAGTTGGAACAGACAAGGAGGATAAAAGGGGGTAGGCAGGTGGGAGTATTCACTGGAGAAACATAGGCTGAGACAGAGCTTACACAATTGGCTAATATTTTCTAGGGCGAGGGCAAGTATTTTACTCGACATTGTTTTCCACTAACAAAACCCTGGTGGCATTAGTGGTTAAGTACCACACCTGCTAACATAAAGGTCAGTAGTTCATATCTGCCGGGCGCACCTTGGAAACTCTCTGGGGCAGTTCTACCCCGTCCTATAGGGTCACTATGAGTCACAATGAAATTCAACAGCAGTTGGTTTGGATTCCACTAACAACAATTAATCAAGGGAGAAATTTAGATAAAGCAAAAGATAGAGTATGAAGCAGTCCAAATCTTTCTGAGAGATGAAGGAAAGTAGAACCCTATTTGAGTGGAGATACTGAGACTGGAATGTCAAAGACCTAGGTGATATCAAAAAAATAGTCACGTTACGAGCAAAATAATAGTTGTATTGTTTTCAGGTTTTATTTCCTACATTACTGAAAATGTTTCAGAATAAACACAATTCTCAACATGCTTAGATGATGTCAAGGACTTTTGATCACTCTGACATGTGGCTGGGGCCCTGGTGCCACAGTGGCTAAGAGCCTGGCTGTTAACCAAAAGGTTTGCAGTTCAAACTCACCAGCTGCTCAATGAAAACCCTATGACGCAGTTCTACTTTGCCCTATAGGATCACTATGAGTCCAAATCGACTGGACCAAAATTTTTTGTGGTTTGTTTTATTTTAACCATATCTCTAATAACTTTCTCTGAGACATCAATAGGGGAGCAGTGCTCTCTCCTCTCTTGCACCCTTAAAGTTAAGTTTATGAGAAGATAGAATCAAGATATATTTACAAGTGGAATTTTTTAAGACTTGGTGATCCACCCGATGTTAGGAGGAAAAAGTAGGAAGAGTATGATCAGACCAGTATGGCTTCTGGTTTTGATCATTAGCAGATGCTGCTGCTGTGGACTGGGAAAAGCTCACAGGGCAGGCAGCTGGGCTGAGGGTGCTATCTCACCCTCTATCTCAGAAATGCTGAACGTACAGGCACGGTGGTCCATGGATGTGGAAGCTAACCCTTGCGTGTCCACTTGCCAATGTAATGTACATATAAGCATGGAAGCACTGTTTAGCACTAGGAAGACCAAAAAGGCCCTACAACACTCGTAAGGAAGCCTGTCGAGTGCTTCTGAGGGGTGGGCCAGTGGAACAGGACAAGTGGGAACCAAATTCCTAATCCAGGGCTCTTTTTCCTAACACTGAGAGGCCTCAAAGCAAAGGATGCTAGCCATCAAATAATATGAAAATTGGAGATCTCGTACTTGAAAGCACACTTACTAGCACTCAGTGTAATGGCACAATTTAAATTGTTTTGTATTGGGGTGTATTGAGATGACTAGGAGATTCTCAAACACAGGTATAAAACAGGCAGATAAAGTAAAACATTAAGTGCTCAGACACTTGGCTGGAGGGGCCAAGATAAGCTAAGGAACTGCAGTGGATAAATGGAATGTAAATGAAGGGCAACGGTGGATGACAGGGAAGACAGATAAAAGTTTAGGATGCTGGAACAAGGACAAGGGATTTCAGTCAAGCCTTGAAACAGTGTTTAGTTTAGATGCAGTTAGTAATAATAATAATAGGAAACATTTATCATTGCTATGTGCCAATCAATGGACCTAAAGACCAAGGAACTAAGGACAAGGACAGCTGTTAACTGGAAAGGGCATAGGATTTTAGAGTCAGAAAACCAGTCTTATTATTGTTGTGGAAAATAGACTAGGCAGTTTGCAAAAATAAGATTTCTAAGGGCTTTGAGAAAACAACATCACCAAAAAGTCTGGGTTGATACCATAAAAAACATTTGGGGGCATTTGGGTCTGCTAGTTAGGTTAATTATAAAATTTTATTATTAAAAAGAACATTCATCTCATTCTGGGGTGATAAAAACTTGTGAGGAGACATCCAACATACTCCTAGTGATCTCATCCCATCTGGAGCAAGAGAAAGAAGAAAACCAAAGACACAAGAGAAAGATTAGTGCAAAGCACTATGGACCACAACTTCCACAGCCTATACCACCCTGAGTCCAGCCCAACTAGACAGTACTCGGGTACCACCACGGATTGTTCTGACCAGACTAACAATAGAGGGTCCCAGTCAGAGCTGGAAAAAGAAGTACAACAAAATTCTGACTCTAAAAACGACCAGATATACTGGTCTGACAGAGTCTGAGAGTATAGCCCTCAATAAGGAAGTCACTTTGGAGACACACCCTTTAGCCCAAAACTAAACAGGCCTATAAAATAAGATGAGACCAAATGTGCACGCTATCCCGGGTGCCAAGACAGAAAGGTAGGAGGGAGACAGAAACCTGGTATTGGAGGAAAAAAACCGAGAAGGGAAAGTGTTGACATGTCATGGGGTTGGCAATCAACATCACAAAACAATACATGTATTAACTGTTTAGTAAGAAACTTATTTGCTCTGTAAACCTCCATCTAAAGTACCAAACAAACTTTTTTTAATAAATAAAATAACATAAAATGCAAATTTTCTGAGAAAAGAACACAATAAGCAACAACAGATACAACGGAAGAATAACAATACTGATAATAATAAAATTAAGCTCAATACTAGTAGTTTGCAATAATTAAGAATAATTCTTAGTGAAAAATTACATGTTTAATCTCAACACTCAACACTCAACACTCAGAAGAGACTTAACAAGAGACACTGGGTAACTGGGAAAATCACTGCCCACATAGAATTCTTCACTTACCAACAGCCTGACACATACTTACAAATGCTTAATTTATGTTCTTACGAATTCCCTAGAAAAAATCCTATTAAACTGGAGTTCATGTATTATATGATCCACTATTTCATTACTGCTTTAAATTAATTCATAATAAGTGGTTTTTAGGTAACACTGCTAATTCAGATATTCCAATTGTAGGCAAAACAAAATGTCAGATACTCATACAGAAAAATGGAATAGTAAAATAAATGAATAGTTGTGTAAATATTAGTCACTTTCATTTATTGAGCATACTTTTTATTTATTTATTTAGCTGTCAAACTCTGTAAGATATGTATCACTACGCTAGTTTTACAGATAAAGCATAGAAGAATAATTGTTCTAAATATTCAAAAAAAAAAAAAAGAGATAACTTCTCCAGTGTCGCTGAGCTACACAGTGAGGGCTGTGGATTCAAAGCCAAGTCTGTCAGACTCTAAAAGTATTTCTGTGTGTCTGAAAGTAAATCTCTTCCATTCTGCCCACAGAAATCCTGGTGGCATAGTAGTTAAGTGCTACAGCTGCTAACCATAAGACTGGCAGTTCGAAGCCCGGGTGCTTCTTGGAAACTCTATGGGGCAGTTCTACTCTGGCCCACAGGGTTTCTATGAGTTGGAGCTGACTCCACAGCAGTGGGTTTGGTTTGGTTCTGCCCACAGACAACATTGTGGACTGAAGCAGACAAAATCCTCTGCAGGTTTCACTTACTCAGACAGAAAGATACTGGATAGAACTAAACGATCTTAAAGTTTTTTGCTACTTGTGACATTCCAGATTCCATAACTCTTATGTAACATAAATGAAAATAATGTAAAATTACAAATGTTTATTAATGATTGAAATAAGGAAGGGATTAATAATAATAATAGATAAAACCTAGGGCATTTTAAGGCAATGAATCTACTTTGCATGATACTGTAATGGAGGACACTCACATTACTGTCATGGATTGAACTGTGTCCCCCGAAAAATGTGTGTAGCCATTTGACTGGGCCATGATTCTCAATAGCTTATGATTGTCCTCTATTTTGTAATTTTCCTATGCTGTATGACTGGCTGGCTGTATGTTAAAGAGGATTAGAGTGGGAGTGTAAATCCCTTCCTAAAGTCAACTCCCTGCTCCAAAAGTAAAGGGAGTTTCCCTGGGGTGAAGCTTGTGCCACCCTTTATCCTGTTATCTTACAAGAGATAAAATAAAAAGGAAGCAAGCAGAGAGTTGGGGACCTCACATCGAGAAAGCAGCAATGGGAGTACAGCGCATCCTTCAGACCTGAGGTTCCTGCACCAAGATGCTGTCTGACCTAAGACTGACACAACTCAAGGACTTTCATTTAAAGTTCACAGAGGGAAAGGCTTCTCCTGGCGTGGACTCCCTGAATTTGGATTTGTAACCTGTTGGACTATGTAAGAACAAACTTTGTTAAAGCCATCTACTTGTGGTATTTCCGTTAGAGCAGCACCAACTGACTAAAACAATTAAGTATTTATCAAAATCCACAGAAATATACAAAGCAAAAAGTAGATCCTAATGTCAACTATAGATTTCAGGTAATGGTCTATCAGTACTGGTTTATCAATTCTAATAATGAGTGTACCACACAAGAATCGCAATAGGAGAAACTGTGTGCAGAGGAGATGAGAGTGGGAACTCTGAGGACTTTGTTAACAACCTTTCTGTAAACCTAAAACTACTCTAAAAATTAAAATGCTTTGTTTTTGTTTTTATTTAGTTGATTTGTTTTTAAAGGAGATGAGATTTCTCAAGAACCTACTGTGCACGTAGCACTTTTACATAAATTATTTCATTTAATCTTCCCAACCCACCAAAGGAAGTCGTTACTATTTCCATCTGTCAAATGAAAAGTCAGACTCAGGGAATACTTTGCTCACCACCTACAGAGAGCTAAAAGGCAATAGGACCAGAACTGAACCGAAGTGCGACTGATGCCAAAACTCATCTCTTTCCACCTGCCAATGTAAAGGAAAAAATAGACAGTACTGAGAAAACTATTAAAATGCTTAGCCAAATTATATTTCAAATTCATGTATTACTTCAGATGATATCTGCATAATTTTATACAATCGTTGAAACTAAATTTAGATGTTTAATAGTCTTGATCATTTTGAAATAATTTTCAAAGAAATAACCAAAGAGTTATAAGATGCAGCTGTTAGCCTTGGCTCTAAATCTAAAACAAATTTTTTTTTAAAAAAGAGAGAGCTTCATAATTTTAACTCATATTGCATATAACCTGATATTAATATTTCTCAAATTTTTCTCAGATGATTACAGGAAATGAATGCTCACTTACTAAAAACCCTGTGTTTTTGATTAAATTGTCTTGATACATGGATATACAAACATTATTAATTTCCTCCCTTGAAAAAGATAATTCTGCAGTGCTTATGGATTTTTTTCTACACATTTTAAGATATGACAATTATATAGATACCTGTCTCTTTGATACTGTCTCATGTTTTAAAGAGGCAAAAGAAAAGTCTGTAATAACCTTCCATTTGAACTATTACGTCTTAAGGACCATACACAGAATTCCTCAAAAATACAAAGAATACCTTTTTTGCCTTGGAGATGGTTCCCAATATTATACAAAACTTCACTTGACAATAAAGTATCTGATAATCTATTGACCCAGAATGTTTTACTCATAGCCACTTTATAATGTACCTACTATACCTGCTGCCACTGAGTTGATCCAGCTCATAGCAACCTATAGGACAGAGTAGAACTGCCCTACAGAGTTTCCAAGGAGCAGCTGATGGATTTGAACTGCCACTCTTTCGGTTAGCAGCCATAGCCCTTAACTACTATACCACCATGATTTCCTAATATACCTAGTGAAGAAGACAAAGCCAGCCATTAAATTTCTAAGAGAGTTTATAATTTCATAGATTCTACGAAAGGGGATTGTGAATCAAACAACTTAAGCACTAGAATTCCCTACTCTGCCTTCTCATTAATTTTACAAATCCTGTTGCTGCTGAGCAGACCCTAAGTCATATCAAACCTACAGGAAAGCGTAGAACTGCCCACAGGGTTTCTAAGGAACAGCTGGTGAGGTCAAGCTGTCCATCTTTTGGTTAGCAGCCGAGCTCTAAACCACTGTGTCACCAGACTACAGTATAACCATGATTAGTTCAATTATTATGTGGCTGTTTTAGCAACTGCTGCTTAAGATGGTTCCTTTTTCTCTTGTCATTGATAAGATCAAGCAGAAAAGAAAAAAAGAATGATGAGGTACATCATGGATTGAATTGTGTGCCCCAATAATACTCTCAACTACTTGGTTAGGTCAAGATTCCTGGGGATCGTGTGGTTGTCTTCATTTAGTGACTATAATTTTACACTAAAGAAGACTGAGGTGGGTTTGTCCACCCTCACTGAGGGTATATTCCTATTCAATGTAAAGAGAGTTTCCTTGGGGTATGGACTACACCACTTTTATGTTACAAGAGATTAAAGGAAAGGAAAGCAAACAGAGAGTTGGGACTTCAAGTCACAGAGAAAGCAGTGCACAACACATCCTTAGGACCTGGGGTTCTTGCTCCCAGAAGTGCACAGTCCAGGGGAGGACTGACGAGAAGGACCTTTCTCAAGAAGTAACAAAGACACAAAGCCTTCCCCTGGAAATGACACCCTGAATCTAGACTTTTAGCTTTCTAGTCTAAAAAAATTTCCTTTTGTGAAAACCACTGACTTGTGATATGTCTCTTAGAGCAGCACCAGGTGTCCAAGACAATGTCTCTTATTCAACCTCCATATTACAGAAGTCATCACTGTGCTCTCTTTCTAGCTGGCCCCTAAATCACTCATATGTTCTTACCAGTTTGGAGAAAAAAAAAGTTATGAAATGTTAAAGTACAATGCTTTCTACTTCCATTTTTACTGAGTCAGTTTTCTAAAGCACCAATCCCCCCTACCCCAAAGCATAAATCTAGACCACCTGAACACGCCTGCACAGAGATCTAGTTTTTCAACCCTTATGTTTTGGTCATCTAGTGCTGCTCTAACAGGTAACGCAAATTGGATGGCTTTAATAAAGAAATGTTTATTCTTAACACAGTCCAGAAGGCTACAAGTCCAAATTCAGGATGTCCACTCCAGGGAAAGGTGTTCCCTCTGTTGGCTTTGGATGGAAGTCTTTGTGTTGCATCAATCTTTGTTAAGGGAGCATCTTGGCACAGGAACCTTGGGTCTGAAGGATGCACTCGACTCCTAGTGCTGCTTTCTTGATGGTGTGAGGTTCCCAACTCCCTGTTGGCTTCCCATTCCTTTTATCCTTTAGAGGATAAAAGGTGGTGCAAGCCAAACTCCAGGGTAACTTCAGTGGAGCAGGGAAGTGACCTTAGGAAGGGATTTACAGTCCCACCCTAATCCTCTCTAACATAATCCGCTTTGTTAACTGCAGGCAGAGATTAGGGTTTACAACATCGGAAAATCACAAAACGGAGGGCTGTCATAGAATACATGGAATCCTGGCCTAGCCAAAATACTACACACATTCTGGGCAGCACACAACTCAATCCAGGACACCTTACTTGACAACCTCCTGTCAATTTATAAAAGGACTGTAAACTAAAACTGAAGTGGAAACTAGAGTCAATCCTTAGTATAAAACAACCAAAAAAGTCTACATATTTTAAATATTAATGGATTAACCACCATTATATGATTATTTCAATATTAAAACTGTGCTTTAAATCACTTATGTATCTTCTTTTTTTTCTTCTTAAGCTGAGGCCAGAGGCAAGGATATCAATTACTGAGTCTAATAATTCCCCTGTGGACTTTCACACTATCACCAATTCAGCAGATCCGGCAGCTTCAACCACATAAATGCTTAAGTCCTACAGTGAGTTTTGCCTCCCACAGCCTCAGCTCAACACCAGGCCTCCTCAGACGCTATTCAGTTCACTTCTGCTCAGGAACACAGGCAACACCTTTGCATACAAAGTCAGGGAATTCACTGACCTGGTTTGCAGCATGAAGTAACGTATTCAACTCTTTTCTATCTAATTTACAATTTTTGCCAGGGTATTTATAATTTCTCATACAAAATTTTAAGAGTACAAACAGATTTAAGATACACTATTGTTATTAAATAGTGTTTTTCATTCAACTCTTGGCCTTTTAAAGCAAGCTATTGGCATTCGCTGATGCCCATTTAATTTATAAAAATAAATGAACAACACCTGAAGCAAATCTAGCACCTGTCCCCATAGTCCTTCTTCATTGTTGACATGTTTGCACTTGTGTGCCTCTCACTGATTCTGTTTCTCAAATAGCACTGAATACCTCAGTAGTCACCTGCCTTTTGGGCCCCTACAGAGGACAACACTACTGACTACAGTCAAGGCCTTTTGAAGATCTGCTCTCTAACTCAGGTTCCAGCTCTGCTTTATTCCTTAGGTGTCCACATCCTACCTGACTACTACCCACCTGACATGAGCTCTATCTCTTGAGTCCTTAAAAGGTTTAGAAATCCTATCTTCTCAGTTCATGTGCCTGTGGTCCACTACAGTGTCCTCCACTGTCTGCCCTTCAATGTTTATAATCTAACAGAGAAATCAGGGATAATAATACAAAATGTCCTTGTCAAAATGAAGGTGGAAAGGAGAGGGAGAATATTCTAGATGAAGGAATAGTCATTGTTACTGACAGACTCCAAGTTCATTTCTACTGCCTCCTTCAGTAGCCGTTTTCCCCTCCCTCCCTCTCTCATTGGATAGTCTGTTTTTTTCTGGAATCTTTCACTTAACTCATGACAAACTTAAGAATAAATTATTGAAGGCCCAATTTATACTTCTATCTTCATCCCACGCCATCTGTTTGCTTAAATTTAAATACTATCCTTGTAGTCTACCTTGAAAAGAAGCAGTTTTTTTCTTTTTTTCTATGATGAAGCTTGGAATAAAATGTCTTTGTTTCCACCACTGCTCTAATAATATACATCGAGTGGCACAATCAGCCACTGTTGTGGTCAGGTACTAGGAGGCATAGAGACTGTTGAATAGCAACTTAGAGTAGCATCTCACTTCATAAAAAAGATCAAAATTGGAAAACTGTATGTGACCAAAAGATATTCAAAAGCCACCATGCTCAAGGTAATTTCAACTCATAATGAAACTTTCAGACAGATCAGAACTGCCTCAAAGTTTTTAAGGCTGTAATCTTTGCAGAAGCAGACTGCCACACCTTTCTTCCATAGAACGGCTAAAGGGTTCAAACCAGCAACCTGTGGGTTAGTAGCCACCAGCTTAATCATTTGTGCCACCTGGGCTCCTTAAAGACATTTTAGAAAAAGAAAATGTAAAGGCATGTCCTCTGAACAATTAAACTATTTATAAACCCCCATATACAAAATCTTGCATATTTTTCTCATAGGATATATCTTAGCCCTTATTCATGGAGAAATTATACTAATTAGAGACAATATTCCAACAATGAGCTTGGTTAGAGACAATATTTCAACAATGAGCTTGGTTATAAGTTTTGAATTCCACAACAGTAAGGCTGAAGGATAAAGGCTAGTCTGAAGAAATTATTTCAAGTGGACGCACGGAGCAGGGGAAAACGGTAGTTGATTGCTGTGGATAATTTAAGAAACAGACAAGAAGAACCAAATTAACTCCATCTACGTCAAGAGACTGTGTACCCTATAAAGACTTCCATCCGCATCATTAAAATCAAGACATTTAAAAACATTTTGTGCTTAAGAGGATAAAAATGTTTGGGTTATCAAAAACTTTACCCACTTGACTATCTTATTCTCCTGGCAGGAAAACTAAGGTATTGTCAAGTGTAACAATTATTTGCCTGAATCAACTGCAACTCAAAGTGACCCGTGTTTGTCAGAGCAGAACCATGCTCCATGGGGCTGTCAATGGCTAATTTTCCAGAAATAGATCTCCAGGTCTTTACTCTGAGGCATCTGAGTGCTTTAATCATTTGCACCAACCAAGGACTAAAAGGAGTATACCACTTCCAAAAATCAGCTATTGAAAACTCTATGCAGCACAGTTCTACCTTGACACTCAGGGAGTCAGAAATGACTCCATGCATAATTGACTCAAAAGCAGTTGGTTGGTTTGTTTTGCCTTATACATCATACTGAATGTTTGACTATCATTACTCACCCTCACACACCATAAGAAACATCACCTCCATTTTATAGCAAGGCTCAGTTAAAACACTATGCCCAGAAGCAATCCAAGTTCATTCAACGGTAAAGTCCTCCTATGGTCGCCATCTATTTGTTGGGGAATGGTCTGAGAACAAGATAGGCACAGTCCTGCACGCAGACTCAAGTGGAACCATTCTCTTCATTTCCAGAGGTGTCACACAGCCCACTCCTCCACTTCTCAAGGAGGCCAGCTGACCAGTACTGAATAGAAAGTAAAGATCTTGGTGGGGAGCATGGTAAATGGTAAGGAAAGAGTCCCTTGGCCAAGGATTAAACTAAAAGTGGAAAAATGGTAATTTTTTTTCAAGGGAATGGGTAACGATGAATACATTGCTTTTGCCAAGAAAAAGAAATCCAGACTAAAACTAAAATAACAGTCATAATGTCAGAAATGACTTCCAAACATATGAGTTTAATATTTTTGAAGGATAAACCAGAGAGAAGGCAAAATGACCTCATTTCCCAGCTGTTGCTTAAAAGCCAATATACCGTCATTGAATGAATGCTAAGCCAAATTCTATTTCTCAGGAAACTCTGCAACTACTGCTTTGACAAAAGGATGAGTGTCCAGGAGCAATATAATTTATAGCAATAATTTTTTTTAATTAGGATAAATGCAGATGTAACAAATCTTCTGATATTTTCACAATCTTCCCATGCACAGCTCAGTGACGTTAATTATGTCCATCATGTTGTTCAACCATCACTCTTTCCCTTTTCCAGAGCACACTATCATCCTTATCAGAAGTTCAGTGGCCCCTTTCTGGCTTCCTCCCATCTGCTTCAACTTCCTTTTGAAAAGAAGAATGAAAGAGCAAAGACCAATTGGACACCTGCACATATATGCTGCATCTTGTGTTTCTAGTCTGACAGTTGTAAACTGGTATCTTCTTCTCATCTAAACTTTGTCTGCAACCTAGATGCCTCCCTAACAACCTGACACTGGTGATCCTCTGTCTTGAGACCCTCATCCCTCACTGGATCATCCCATGATCCAACACAAAACAACTGCCTCCATCTGTGCCCTCACTCGTCCCTTGCTCTGGGTCTTATGCAGTTTTCTAGGGCTGCCATAACAAAACACCACAAAGTAGGTGCCTTTAAAGGACAGATATTTATTTTCTCACAATTTTAGAGGCTGAAAGTACAACCAGAGTGCTCCCTGGAAGCAAAGATAGCAAGACTACATCTTGCATATTTTGGACATGTTGTCCGGAGAGATCAATCCCTGGAGAAAGTCATTATGTTTGGTAAAGTAAAGGGTCAGCCAAAAATAAGAAGACCCTCAACAAGATGGATAGATACAGTGGCTGCAGCTACAGGCTTAAACATAAAAATGACCATGGGCATGGCATAAGACCGGGCAGTGTTTTGTGCTGTTGTGAATAAGGTCTCCATGAGTCAAAATCAACTCAATGGCACCTAACAACATCAACAGAAGTCGAAATCAAGGTATCAGTTCTACTGATTCCTTCTGGGGCTACAGAAAAGGAACTGCTCCATGGCTCTCTCCTAGTTACTGGTGACTGCCAGCAATCCTTCATATTCCTTAGCTGCTTGTAGATGTATCTCTCTCTGCAATCACACTGTGTCTGTCACCCCCTCCTCCCATCCATGTCACTAGGTTCCCATGTTTGTCCTTCTCAAAAATAAGACACTACTCAGTAGGGATTACATTTAGGACCAAATCTAATCTGGTATAACTTTGCTAACTGGTAACATCAGCAAAGAAAAATCCTATTTTCTCCAAACAAGGTCACATTCACTGGTTAGGGATTAGTATTTGAATATATTTTTCAAGGGAACACAAAAAAATTTAATATACCATTCTGCTCTCTGCTCCCCTCCCCAAATTTGAGTCTTTCCCAAGAGTTTTCCATCCCATTTCTCTAGAAGACGCCAGTAATCCTTGGTATTCTCCCTGTAAGTGACCTTTTTCTCCCTGGCTGGTGGTGTTTACAAACAGTACTCTGAAGGGGTTAGGACCCACCTTACTGCGGTATGACTTCATTAACATAAACGACAATATCTTCAAAGAAAACCCCCTCACACAAAGTCACATTCACAGATAGAGGGATGAGGATTTTAACGTATCTTTTGAGGACACAATTCAGTCCATAATAGTTTGGAAAGCATTCCCCTCAACTCACAAAACAAAATATTTACTGAGGGCCTACTATGTGCTTAGAAGCTATGCTAGGTACTAGGAATATAGAGATGAGTAAAACAGACGTTGCTTTGTCCTCTTGAAACATATATTATAAAGAAAACAGAGATTTAATCAACACACAAGTACTTTTTTAAACACAACTGTGATGAATGCTGAGAAGGTAAAGTGCATATATGTACCATAAACTAAGCACCCTAACTTATATTGGACAGAGGATAAGAGAGTTGGTGAGAGAAAGACTGGCAGAAGTGACCTATAAGCTGAATAAAGGATGGGAGAGGGCTGGCATCTCAAAAGCTCACGGGAAGCCATCTAAGACACACCACGGATCTCACCTCTTCTGGAGCAAAGGAGAACGAAGAAAATCCAAGGCACAAGGGAAAGATTAGTCCAAAGCTGATGCTCAGCTGCTATCACAGACAGCTCTGGCAGTGACCTCAATAAAGAGTCCTGCACAGAACTGGAGAAGATCTAAAACAAAATTCTAACTCACAAAAATACAAAAGAAAAAAAAGACCACCCTTACTGATCTGATGGAGACTGGAGAAAACTCAAAGGTACAACCTCAGGACAACCTTTTAAGTCACTTCTGATGTTCACCCTTCAGCCAAAGATTAGATAGGCCCACACAACAAAATAAGACTAATAAGGACACCAGCCAAACATAAGGACAAAAAGGCAGGAATGGACACAGAGGCTTGGTACTGAGGAACCCAAGGTCAAGAAATACAGAGTGTTGACAAGTTACAGGGTTGGCAACCAATGCCACAAAACAATGTGTATTGTTTAGTGAGAAACCAATGTGCTCTACAAATCTTCATCTCAAGTACAATTTTATGGTGAAGGGGCTATTTGAAAAGGGGGTCAGGTGGGGCCAAGACTAGTACAGATGGGTGGTGCACAGTGCAGTGAAAAGAACAATTCATGGAAGAGTTCCAACTGGCAATGGGTTCTGCAGTCATCTAATTCATGGAAGTGGGGTAAATTTGTGAGGAACTGGCAATAATGAAGATGAAAATATGTCAGGCCAGGATCCTAAGCACTGTGAAAGAATTTTCAATTTAGGATTGATAATCAGATTTTGTTTTTTTAAAGATGGCTCTTTAAAAGATCATTCAGCATAAAGGGAAAATAAGGACAGAATAGGTACAAGTAGAGCTATGGAGATGTGACTGCATGTGAGGAAACTTTTACCACATAACCTGTGAGTGTAGACTGTGGTGTATTTAAACTCGAGTGGTAATTGGTCACAGACACACGTGGATGTATCCCAGAGCTCTTTGCTTCATTCTTTTCTTCTGTTCCGTTTTTCTTTTAGGAGATGTAATCTCTTTATTACTCAGTGGATACAGGAGGAAAAAGAAGAAATGCTGCAGAAGGCTCTCAAGTGTCCTCTATTAGCAAACGGGTAATATCATTCAGTAAGGTAGATAAGGTTACCACGAGTCACACTCAACTAGACAGCAATGGGTTCGGTTTTTGATTAAGTATCAATGAAGGTGAAGCAATTTTGAAGAAGATTTCATATTCAGATTTAGATATGCTGAGTTAGAAGCGTCACCAAGTATACAGGTGGTGATATCAAGCAGGTATACAGTATTCATTTCTAAAGCTCAGAAGGGAGGTTCTAAAGTGTTGATATAAATGTACAAGTTCTTAGCACATAGTGGATGAAGGAGACCACAAGAGAGAGAAATCACTTAAGGATACAGAATGAGGACATAGGTGGCCCTTTACTGAGTGAGTCTTGAGAAATGCTTGTATTTAAACAGGAGGAAAATTTGGTAGAGAAACCCAATGAGGCACGACAAAAGCCAGGTGAAGAGAATAAGCAAGTCAAGGATAGAAAATGTCCTAAGTGCTAGAACTTTTGGCATCTATGACTGCTAGATCAAGTAAGGAAACCCTGCTGGCACAGCGGTTAAACATACAGCTGTTAACGAAGAGGGCAGCAGGTCAAATCCACAAGACGCTCCTTGGAAATCTGTGCTATAGGGTTGCTATGAGTCTGCAAAGCTGGGAAGAGACTTTTGTATTTATTAGCACTGGTAACAGTTGAACACAGGCAGTAAAACATTAAGGGCAGAAGTCTGAGGAAAGTGAGGAAGTATGAAGAGTTAGTATAGAAAACTATGCAGATGTTAAAATAAGGGGACAGATAAAGTAAAAGACAGAAGGGAATGTAGATTCTGGGGAGACATTTTTGTTCTTTTTCTTTCTTTTTTTTCTTTTTATATGGGAATTTACAGAATGCTTATGTATTCATAGAGAGTATCCCACAGTGAGGCAGAGGCTGACAATACACTGGGTAGTAACATGGGTAGGATGGAACAATTGCTATTTTGTGCTTTTTAGGAGAAGTTTATTGTCCCTGGAGGCACGGTGGTTAAGCACTTGGCAGTTAACTAAAAGGTCACTGGTTTGAATCCACTAGCCACTCTGAGAGAGAAAGCTATAGCAGTCTACTACTATAAAGAATTATACTCTTGAAAACCAAAAGGGCAATTCTACTATGTCTTATAGGGTCATATGAGTTGGGATCGACTCAATAGTCATGGGTTTGGCTTTATTTTTTTGGTTTTGGAGCCCTGGATGGTGCAAACAGTTAACACACTTGGCTGCTAACTGATAGATTTGAGATTGAAGTCCACCCAAAGCCACCTCCGAAGACAGGCCTGGTGATCTAGCTGTGAACAATGAGTCCTTGAAAACCCTATGGAGCATAGTTCTACTTTGACACACACAGGGTTGCCATAAGTCAGAAGAGACTCAACAGCAACTGGTAATGACAATGGTAAGAAGAGTTGGGGATCCATAGATGATACAGATGTACATCTGAGAAAAAAAGAAATGGGGGGTGGATATTTCCTTAATTGAATTAGGAAAGAAATTGTAAAGGATAGTCATAAATCACAGGATACATTAATATGGCAGCAAGAAATAAACACTTTCCCATCAGATGGCTTAATTTCTCTACAATTACGAGGCAACTCCATCAGTTGTGTGAGGAGCAGAGGATGGGTTAGCACTTAGGGTTGAAGGAAATAATGATTGACAAGAACCAAAAACCAATTAAGCAAGGAAACATGGTGTTGTCCAGGTGAAGCTGGTGAACATGAATTCACAGAGGTATCAGTTTCCTGTATCTTTTAGCAAATTCATTCTTCAAGATCTAAGTTGTCTGTCATGTTTCAATGCTATGAAGCCTTTCCTGTCATCTCTACCCCAGCAAGAGAGTGGGTCCCCTTCAAAGCTCTTACATT
This sequence comes from Heterohyrax brucei, assembly GCA_028571685.1. NCBI lineage: Eukaryota > Metazoa > Chordata > Mammalia > Hyracoidea > Procaviidae > Heterohyrax > Heterohyrax brucei. The sequence goes on from CM053155.1 coordinate 49,795,694, forward strand.
CCTTCATATCCATCTCTTTTTTAAGAACTTAACACCTCACTGAGTTTACGTATATAAATGTCTTTCCAACTGGGCTTTAAACTCACCAAGAGTAGAACCATGACTATTAACTAGAGTATTAACTATCACTGCTTTAGTTACCTCCAGCACTTGCATAGCACACTGTCTCAATACATGACATACGACAGCTGAGCCACTTTAAAAAAACAAAACAAAACAAACCTTGATTTATCATTTGTTTGCTCCAAAAGCATCAAAATACCTAATGAGAAGTAAGAAGAAAAAAGAGGAAAATTGTAGAAACCTAACTCACTGCTGTGGAGTCGATTCCCACTCATAGTGACCCTATATGACAGAGTAGAATGGCCCCATAGAATTTCCAAGGAAAGGAGGAAAAAGTCAAGACAGCAGACTAGACACATGTCTACACCAAGTAGCACACTCTGAGCCCTATTCCTGCTGACTCAACACTTCAGCAGAATGCAGGTACTGATGCCTTTTTTGTTATCTGGAAGGTGGGGGGAGGGCATGAACTGGCAAATACGTTGAAGTACAGTGCTCAAGTAAACAGTGTATAGCGCAGCAGAGACAGTGCATGGGACAACCAAATTTTGAGGGCCCAGCTGCTGACTGAGGGCACCACTGCCCTCTACCCTCTCTTTTCTGGGCTGTGCCATAGACTCTACAGTTTCGCAGCAGTAAGGGCAATTTGGCTGTGATGCCATCTTGGTTGGCTGGGAGGTGGAATCACCCAACGAGAGACCTCAGCAGTAGCTAATTCCCAAGCTGAGAAGCAGTACCAGTCCAGAATGCTCTTTTCCAGAAGAAAGGCTGTATTTAGCCCAGTGTTACCTTATGGGTAGGTCCCAGCTGAGGATGGCAACAAGGCTGTAATCTGTCCCCACTTTGAACTATATCACACCATCTAGGGCAGCCAAAGAGGTGCTTTCATTGTCAGCTGGAAGGTGGGGCCTGCCACACCTGCTGGCCTGAATGATTTCAGCAGCTCTCAGACAGCTCCCAGCTTTTTAAAATAAGACTGTCTAGAGAAATAACTCCTGAGCAGCCCAGTGGCATCTCTTCCAGTCTTTGCTGAACCACATCATAGAGTCAGTTGATGGCCCCCCAGTGACTCCATAAGTAGAATGCCATCTTTGCCAGCCAGGAGGAAGAAGTGGCCACCACAGAGAGTCCACTGGGGCCAGTCAGTGGAGTACACACAGGTTGCTAGTGACCAACTCCCTTCTCAGAACTATGCCTCAATTCCTGTTGAGGTAACACCAGAGAACCAAAACAGGCTCCAGATGGCCTAAAGGCAACAAGTAATTCCTAACCATTTAAAGAAACAGTCCACCATGGCTCCAAAACATTCCCAAAATAAAAAAGTCTTTCTGAAACTATCAGAGGTCAAGTACAAAAGAATTATATAGAGAGCCCTCCTACAGATTAAACAAAATGCAGCAGAGTAAAATAAAAAATTAAGCAAGCTAGTTGAACTGATGGAACTAACAATGATCTGAAATCCAGAAGATCAATAACAAAATTACAGAATTAGACAATTCAATCCAAAGCCAAAAAAAAACAGAATTTAGGAGATAGAGGTCAGACTTAGTGACCTTGAGGATACAGCAACTGACACCAACATTTCTGAGAAGAAATCAGAGAAAAGATATAAGGAAAATGAAGAAGCATTAAGAAACATGTGGGACTCTGTTAAGAGAGATAATCTATGATTAACTGGAGTTCCCAAACAGGATGAGATAGCTGAAAACATACAGCATTGTTGTTGAGTTGCTAACAGAAAACTTCCGTGAAATTACAAAAGAAGAGAAGATAGACATCCAAAAATTATACTGAATGCCACAAAACCTAGACCCCCAAATAAAGACACCAAGACATATTACAATCAACCTTAATAAAATGAAACAGATTCTCTTAAAGACAGCAAGGTTCAAAGAAAAGCTCATATTCAGAAGGAAGCCCTCTACACTTTTGTCTCACTTCTTGGCAGAAAAAAATCTTGGCAAGGAGGCAGTGGGATGACATATTTAAAGCCTTGAAGGAGAAAAACTTCCAACCAAGAATTACATATCCTACAAAACTGTTTCTCAAATAACAACATGAAATTAAGACATTCACAGATAAACAGAGGTTACAGACTTTGTAAAAACCAAACCAAAATTACAAGAAATACTGAAAGAAGCTCTTTCTTACTAAAACAAAACCATTAAGTGTATATTTAAGGAAGCAATGCAGGACACAGCATCCAGAATCCCACTCAGTTATGGAAGTCACAAAACTCAATCAAAGGTACAATATTAAAAGAAGGGAGCCAGTGATCATATCATGAAAACTATGACACCATCACACTAAAAACAGTGATATATACTACAGTAGTTATAGTCCTGCCAGATGGTGAGGAAATTAAAAAGACATGCAGAAGTTAAAATTGGGTTTAAACTTAGAATATTAAGGGGGATCATAGGAGTAGCCACAAAGCACATATCAACATATCAAAGCACATAATGCAACATATCAAAACAAGAAATGTAATACATAAGTCTCAACAAACACAAAACCAACACTGAAAAAAGATGAAAAGTAAACTCATAAAGAATGACCTGTAACAGAATATTAAGAACAACATAGAAAACACAAACACAAAAATAAATACATCTAAATGACAGCACTGAACACATACCTATCAATAATTACACTGAATGTAAATAGACTGAATGCTCCAATAAAGAGACCACAAGTGACATTCTGGATCAAAAGGCATGACCCATCTATAGGCTGCTTACAAGAAACACACCTTAGACTCAAAGATATGAAAAAACTGAAAATTAAAGCATGGAATAATATATCCTAAGCTAACAATATATAAAGAAGAACAAGGGTGGCAATACTAATCTCAGATAAAATAGACTTTAATGTAAAATCCACCATCATGGACAAAGATGGTCACTATTTACGGCTGAAATGTTCAACACACAAGCAACACTTAACAATATTAAATATTTACACACCAAATACCAAAGCATCCAAATATATTGAACAAACACGGACTACACTGAAAAATGAGACAGATCACTCTACAATAATAGAAAATTCAACACTCCATTTTCAGTAAGGGACAGATCATCCAGAAGATCTTATTGCAACAATTAACCAACTAGACCTCATTGACATATACAGAACTTCTTGATCCAACAATAGATGACTACAGCTCCTTCTCCAATGCACATGGAACAGTTTCCAGAACAGATCGCGTGCTAGGACATACAACAAGTCTCAATAAAACCCAAACTACTGAATTATTACAAAGCATCTTCTTGGACCATAAAGCCATAAAAGTCAAAATCAATAGCAGAAAAAACATAGCAGATAAAAACTGGAACTCATGGACACTGAGCAACAACTTGCTCAAAAAGCCATGGGTTATAGAAGAAATCAAGGATGAAATAAATAAATTTATGGACTCAAATGAGAATGAAAACATATCCTACCAGAACTTATGGGATACAGCAAAAGCAGTGCTCAGAGGTCAATTTATCTCTATGAATGCACACATCTGGAAGGAAGAAAGGACCCAACCAAAGAATTAACGTTACAGCTTCAAAAAAAATAGAAAGAGAACAACAGAGAAACCCCTCAGGCACCAGAAGAAACAGATAACAAAGATTAGAGCAGAACTAAATGCAATTAGAGAATAGAAAAATTAGAAAACTTAACAAATCCAAAAGCTGATTCTTTGAAAAGATCAACAAAATTAATAAAGCACTGGCTAAACTTACAAAAGAAAAATAGGAGAGGAAACAAATAACCTGACTAAGAAATGAGATGGGAGATATCACAACAGATGCAACTGAAATTAAAAGTGTAACAGAATACTATGAAAGACTGTGCTCTAATAGATTTGAAAACCTAGAGGAAATAAACAAATTTCTAGATTCGTATCACCTACCAAAAGTATTATAAGGAGAAGTACAACAACTTAATAAACCCATCACAAAGGAAGAGATTGAACAAGTCATCAAGAAACTACCAACCAAAAAAAAAGCCCTGGCCCAGCTGGCTTCACTGGAGAATTCTACCAAACTTTTAGAGAAGAGTTAACTCCAGTAACCACTGAGACTATTTCACAGCATAGAAAGTAATAGAATACTCCCAAACTCACTCTATGAAGCCATGTATCAAAGCCAGGGAAAGATCCCACAAAAAAAGAAAATTACAGAACAATATCACTACTGAGCCTAGATGCAAAATCTTCAAGAAAATCCTTACCAATACAATTCAACAACATATCAAAAAAATAACTGATCATGACCAAGTTGGATTCATACCAGGGATGCAAGGCTGATTCAACATCAGAAAAACAATTAATGTGATCAACCACATAAATAACACAAAGGATAAGAATCACCTGATTTTGTCAATTGATACAGAAAAGGCATTTGACAAGTACAACGCCCATTCATGCTAAAAACTCTCAGCAAATACGAATAGAAAGCAAATTCCTCAACACAATAAAGAAGATCAGCACAATAAAGAGGATCTACACAAAGCCAATCACCTACATCATTCTGAACGGAGACAAAAGAATTCCCCTTGAGAACAGGAACTAGACGAGGATGTCCATTCTCACCATTTCTACTCAACATTGTATTGGAAGTTCTGGCCAGAGCAATTAAACAAGACAAAGAAATATAAGGCATCTGAATCAGCAAAGAAGAAGTAAAAATCTCCCTATTTTGCAGATGATATGATTGTATACACAGAGTCCTTACAGAATTCATAAGCAAACTATTCAAACTAAGAGAAGACTTCAGCAAAGTATCAGGATATAAGATAAACATAAGTAAATCAACAGGATTTCTTTGGCTGGCTGGCACACACCAACAACGAGATTATCAAAGAAATCACCAAATCAATACTATTTACTATAGCCTCCAAGAAAATAAAATACTTAGGAATAAATCTAACAAGAGAAACAAGAGACCCGTACAAAGAGAACTACAAAACCTTACTGCAAGAAACCCAGACTTACATAAAGAGAGAAATCTACCCTGCTCATGGATAGCAAGATTTAACATTGTGAAAACATCTATTTTATCCAAAGTAATCTACATATACAATTCCAATACAAATTCCAGTGGCATTTTTTAATGAGATGGAGAAACAAATCAACAGTTTTGTTTGGAAAGGGAGGAAACCTCGGATAAACAAAGCACTACTGAAGAACAGGAACACAGTGGGAGGCCTCACACTTCCTGACCTTAGAAACTATTAGACCACCACAGTAGTCAAAACAGCCTGGTACTGGTACAAAAAGAGACAAAATAGACCAATGGAACAGAGTGGAGACCCCAGAGATGCCACTCTCCTCTTATGAACAGTTGATATTTGACAAAAGCCCTAAGATTATAAAGTGGGGTAAAAATAGTCTCTTTAACAAATGTTGCTGGTAAAATTGGATATCCATCTGCAAAAAAAAAAAAAATTGAAACAAGAACCATATCTCAAATCTTACACAAAACTAAATCATATTGGGAAAAAAAGACCTAAATATCAAGGCTAAAATGATGCAAGAAAAAATGTGGTCAACAATGGAAGTTTTAATACACAGCTTAGACAGAATTCAAAATCTGATAAAGCACCAGCAACAGCAAAGAGACAAATGGGAACTACTAAGAATCAAATCCTTTTGCTCATCCAAACATTTTACCAAAAGAATTAAGAGACCATCTACAGGATGGGAGAAAATATTTGGCAACTACATGTTGGACCAACCTCTGATCTCCATAATCTAAAAGGTACTGCAAAATATCAACAATCAAAAAAGGTAAATAACCCAATTAAGAAATGGACAAAGAAGATGGACAGACACTTCACCAAAGAGGATAGCCAGGTAGCCAAAAGACACATGAGGAAATGCTCACAATCATTAGCTATTACAGAAATCCAAATGAAAACTACAATGCAATGCTATCTCACCCCAAAAAGGTTGGCTATGATCCAAAAACCACAAAGTAACATATGCTGGAGAGGCTGTGGAGAGATGTAGACTCTCCTACACTGCTGGTGGGATTGCAAAATGGTACAACCTCTTTGGAAAGCAATATGGCACTTCCTTAAAAAGCTGAAATTAGATATACCATTTGATCCAGTAATCCCACTGCTCAGGATATATCCCACAGAATCAAGGGCAGTCACACAAACAGATACATACACTCAAATGTTTATTGCAGCACATTCCACAGTAACAAAAAGATGTAATCAACCTAGATGCGCAACAACAGATGAGTGTATAAACAAACTATGGGACATATACTTAATGGAACAATACGCAATGATAAAGAATAATGATGATTTTACGAAGCATCTCAAAACCTGGTTTCAACTAGAAGATATTACGTTGAGTGAAATCAGTGGCAAAAGGACAAGTATTGTATGAGACCCATACACTTACGTGCAGAACAAAAGACTCTTTGACAGCTGCAAGGGAGGGAAGAGACTGAGAGGGCTGGTTATAGACAGTCGATAGAAATTTGGCTGAGTGAAAAGTGACAACACACAGTAGAAAGAAGATCAACTTAAATGGACTTCAGCATAAACCAAAAACTTTTGTAATCTGAGCCCAATATTGAAAGGATAGAGCAGCAGAGGCTGGGGTCTGGGGATCATGGTCTTAGGGCACACTGAAGCCAACTGACATAATTAGCTATAAGGGAGAGAAATGAGCAGAGGAAATTGGGAACCTCACACCACTAAGAAAGCAGCACCGAGGGCAGAGCACGTCCTTTGGACCTGGGGTTCCTGTGCCAAGATACTCTCACTGGCTTTGGACTCAGTCTACTGGACTGTGGTAAAGTCTCTTACTGAATGGACTTATAATTTGTAAATGGATTTACAGCTTACTGGCCTCTGACAAAAATTTCTCTTTCTGAAGCCTCCCACTGGTGGTATTTTCTGTTGGAGCAGTACCAGGTGACTAGCCAAATGGTAAGAGACTCTTCTGCACCCCATACTTATGAGTGGCGTCTGGGCCCTTACAAGCTAGCAAGCTGGCATCTGAGGTACACCACATGGTCCCAACTCATCCAGAACAGACGATCACCAAAAACAACAAAAACATGAGCATAAAAGAGCCCAGGAGACAGAAGGACCCATGTGAATGGGTGGCTGCATCAACATGCAACCAGAAGAACCAGAGTTTCCGGCTGCCACCAAAGACAGCTGTTATGGAGCACACAATGTTGAGTCTCAGTGGCAACATGAGAAAAAGAGGGGTGCAACTCAAGAACTCCACTAAAAGACCACAAGTGATCGTACGGGGGTGTAGGGGTTCCCTTGGGAGTACAGCCCATAGGCCTGCTGCTGCCCCTTACCAGAAGACATTATTGAGGTCAACTCTTCAGACAGAAATAGGCTGGATCTGGGGACACAATGTGACCCTATAGTGTGTGTACTTTACAGTTCTATGCATCTATAGGATGCTGTCCTAGTAGCCTCTTACTAGAAGGAAGAGGAGAGCGTCGAGAAGAGGGAACAGGAGATCATTAAGAGGATACAATATATACAGAACGAAAAGGGAATGTGCTGTCACCGGGCAAGGAAAGCAGAAGGAGCTGCAGATAGGCAGGTATGCAAATTTAATTTGGATTGTATATCTTCACTTAATCACAGTAAAATAAAAGAAAAAATACTGAAGTAACAGAAGAAATTAAAAAGAATTTTGAAAAAGTACCTGGTGGATTTGAACCACCAAACCATTTAGTTAGCAGCTGTAGCACTTAACCATTATACCACCAGCTTTTCTGGAACAAGAAGAAAAAAGAGGAAAATTGTGGAATTACTTCTGAAAGTTATCTATGAAAAAAAAAAAAAAAATCACTTCCCAGGAAGCTAGACAATTCTGAGTAACATGTAGAAAAGGTATTGCCTTTAAAGACTAATTAATCTGAGAAAACAATCAATCACAAGTTCTACCAGGGACATGTCACAGTGACCAGCAAGGTGCAAGACTGAAGAGGAGTATCTTTTTCAAACACAAACTTAAATGGAGGTTTTTCTGCTCTCCTTAGCGTCCTTTTGGCAAAAACTGCCCTAAGCAGCATCTCATCTGAGAGTTTGCTCCTGCAACATCAAGAGCCACTGTAACGTCAACAGCGGCCTATCCGCATTCCAGCCCTACACTCACGTCAGTAACACATGGGGGAACTGGAGATCATCCTGAGGTGTAAGAGGATGTCTGTCTGGCTCCCTGTGCAGAATCAATATTTCAGACAAGCCAGGTGGCCATGTTTTTCTCTGTTTCTCTCCCTGCTGGCATCTTTAGGCCCCAGAACCAACCACCACCCCCACTGAGGCCTATGTTTGTAAGCAAGATTAGCAAGATAGAATTCTGGGCTAACCACCACCTCCCCCTCAGGAAGTCAGGGAGGCAAGGTGTAGCAGGATGTTTGTTAGCAAGATTAAAAAGATATAATTAGTCACTTAGAATGAGGGTGTAAAATAGCTGGGAGAGAAAGTCGTCTTTGTCTCCTCAGCTTTGCTGCCAGTGTGGCACACACAGCATTAAGTTTACTGCCTACCTAAGTGGGTCTACCAGGGGAGACTGGGAGAAGGTAGGCTTCCATTGTGTCCCTCACCCACGATGTCAGGTAGAGGACTTACACTGAAGAGTTCTTTATATCCACCAGGAGAGTTTCTAGAACCCAGGAGAGATTTACATGTCCTGTGACTGTCCCATTTAAATCCCTCATCCATGACACTAAGTTGGGGGTGCATGGAATAGTCATCATCTCTGCCCTGACACCTTTTGAGCCAGGAGACTGCTTTCTGTTATGTACTGTCTGCTTCTTATTACAAGTTATAAAACCTAAATTCCATGTGGTAGTGTGTTCAGGTGCTGAATGGAAGAAGAAGATGTTTACGGAGCCCTTTTCTAATGGAGTCCTGGCTTATAGGAATAAGCTATGACTGGGAGTGCATCACAGATTTAGTGCAACAGAGCACGGTCTGGTGATGTTGCAGAATTGCCTCACAGAGTTTCCAAGAAGTGTCTGCTGAATTTGAACTGCCAACCTCTTGGTTAACAGCCAAAGCACTTAACCACTACACCATCATGGTTTCTGCCACTCCCTAACTCAGAATCTAGGTCTCATTTCTAGTTGTATTTTGCCCTTAATCTGCAATAAACTCAAATCTCTGAAGTGAGTGTACATATGTGGGAGTATGCACATATATATTTACCTATACATTTAATTAAATTATTTTATAACAATAAATCATGTTCATTTAAAATACTCAATGAACATAAAACTTCAAAAAAGTAAGTACAAATTATCCGATATGCCACTGACAAGAAACTGTCATTACCATTTCACGAGTATCATCATAGCCAAGCATCTTTATAGATATCGGAAAAAATGACCAATAAATGGATGGATGAAGAGATAAATGGATAGACAACTAAAAAAAAAAAAAAAAAGCAAACAAACTGCATTATACATCAAAACCCAAACCCACTGCCTTTGAGTCCATTCTTACTCACAGTGACCCTGTAAGATAGACTAGAACTGCCTCACAGGCTTTCCAAGGCTGTAATCTTTACAGAAGCAGACTGTTACACATTTGGTGAGTTGAAACTCCTGTCTTTTCAGATAGCAGCCGAGTGTTTCATCAATGCACTACCAGAGCTTCTTGCATTACATGTTATAAAACCAAAACCCCACTGCCATTGAGTTGATTCTGACTCATAGAGACACTATAGGTCACAGCAGAACTGCCCCATACAGTTTCCAAGGAGTGCCTTGTAGATTTAAACTGCTGGTCTTTTGGTTAGCGAACATAGCACTTAACCACTAGGCACCATGCTTTCCATACATTACAAGTTATTTAAAAAATTAATGCAAGAATTCAAGGGATGAAAAAGAAGTTGAAGAAGCACTAATTTAAAAAAAAAAATTTTTAAATAAAAATGATCTGTTTGCAAAAACATTTTATCCAAAGATCACTAGATAATTAGGGTTATGACAACCTTTAAGATACAGAGGTCATTTTTGGATGATAGTTTTTAATTTCCTGCTATGAAACATGAAGAATCTCTTTTTATCTCCCCTATTATCACTATCATTATCAAAATTTATAACATTTTCTTCTTATACTGTCAGGATAGTTCTCATAATTGTTTATTTTATTCCTTATTAAAATTCACATGTGAGACTGAATTTTTCCTATTAATGGAATATGTGTCTTAGTTGTGTACAAATACTCTTCTTTAAAGGAGTCAGTGTGGTGAAAGTGGTTTGCGATCAACAAAGTTGACAGCTTGAACACGTCCAGCATATTTATGGAAGAAAGCCCTGGTGAACTGCTTCTGACAAAATTACAGCTAAGAACGTCTTTTGGAGCAGCTCTACTCTGTAACACATGGCATCACCAGGAGTTGGGGATCAACGTCACAGCAGCTAAAAACAATAACAAAATCAACAACATGCCTCTTTATAAAATGACAACTACAGGCAGCATTCAGGATGACTTGCCTAGAAGATTTTCATTTGTTGTTGTTGTTTTTGTCAGGTGCCATTGAGTTGGCTCCAACTCACAATGTGCAACAGAATAAAATGTACAACAGTAGAAAACACTGCTCATTCCTGTGCCACCCTTGCAATTACTGCTGTCTGAATCTACTGTTGTAGCCATTGTGTCCATCCATGCTGTTATGGTTTTCCTCTTTTGGGGTGACTTTCTAATTTACCAAGCATGATGTCCTTCTTCAGGAACTGGTCCTTCCAATAGCATGTCCAAGGTATATGAGACAATGACTCACTCTTTTCACTTCAAAGAAGCATCTGGAGGTACTTCTAAGACAGACCTATTCATTCTTCTGGGAATCTATAATACATTCAATATTCTTAGTCTACACTGTAATTCAAAGGTGTCAACTCATTTTCAATCTTCCTTATTCATTGCTCTGCTTTTGCTTCATATGAAGTGATAAAAATACCCTGGCTTGACCGAGGCACATCCTAACCTTCAAAGCGACAACTTTGGTTTTTTATACTTTAAAGATGTCTTTCGCAGCAGATTTCATTGATACAGTATTTTGTTTGATGCCTTGACTCCAGCTTCCATGGCTTGTGGATCCAAGTAAAATGAATAAACCACATATCTTACCTTAAAAGACTGAAGAAATAATGATCAATCTCAACAACACTGTATCTGGATGATATTTTTAGACAATGTGTACCAGAAAAATTATTGTCAAATTTTAATTACACTTAGTAGAAAAAAATGTCCAACTCACATCACGGGTGGAATGCAAGCCTTCACTATTCTCTGGACCCAAGAGTTTCTTCATGTTCTCCTTTACTTTTTCTTTTCTCTGGTGTCTGAAAGTTTTCTCCTGATCGCATAGAGCCATGCTAAATCGAAGGTCTGGGGAGGAGCTGTTAAATAGAACAAAGTCATGAGCCAATGCCAGTAGCCTGTTTTACTCCAGCCATCAATCCACCTGCCTTAAGTCCCCCAAAACTATACCAATAAATGCTTTCTGCTCTGCTTAGGGCATTTCCTAGGAAGAGACCTAAAACAGGAGTATGGAATTATGGTAATTTTACAGCAGCATATTCCATGGCATGTTTTCAGAAAAAGGAGGTATGAGATGTTTTAGAAGAAATGAACAACAAAGGTATACATTATATTTATTATATTACAGGCTTTCAAAAGAAAATGTCAGCACACCAAAAAAAAGCACTATAAAATGGCAGTCATAAACTCACACCTATCAATAATTACACTAAATGTTAATGGCCCACACACACCCATTAAGAGAGAGTGACAAAGTGGATTTTTTTTAAAAAAATTGTATCTATCGATTTGTTGTCTACAAGAGATACATCTTAGAAACAATGATGTAAAGTTATTAAAAATCTTATAATGAAAACATATATAAAGCTGTGGTACATATACACAATGGAGTATTATGCTATAATAAAGAATGATGATGAATCTGTGATGCATCTCATAACATACAGGAAACTGGAGGGCATTATGCTGAGTGAAATAAGCCAATCACAAATGGACAAATACTGTATGAGACCACAACGGTAAATGCTCATAAAAATGTTTACACATAGAAAGAAACAATCCATGATGGTTACTAGGGAAGGAATGGGTAGGGATGGAAAAACAGTAAATAGACAACAGATAAAGGGTAACTTTGGTGAAGGGTAAGACAGTACACAATACTGGGGAAGCCAGCACAATGTGCCCAAGTCAAGCTCATGGAACTTCCTTAAACACATACAAACTTCCCCAGGGACCAAACGGCTGGGATAAGGGTTGTGAGGAAAATGATCTCATGGAACATCTAGCACATGTGGCATAACATACTTTATGCAGAAAATGTTCTTCACTCTACTTTGGTAAATAGCATCTGAGGTCTTAAAAATCGGTGAGCAGTCATCCACCGGTCTTACTTCTTTGAGAGCAAGGAAGCATGAAGAAAATTAAAGTGACAAGGGAAAGATTTATCTAAAAGACTAACAGACCACAACTATGATGACATTCACTAGACTGAGTCCAGTACAACAAGATGATACCCAGCTACCAAAAACCATTCATTGTTCTGACAAGGATCCCATCAGAGGCTCCCAGACAGTGCTAGAGAAAAACACAGAACAAAATTCTAACTCAAAAAGACAGATCAGGGTGGAGCCAAGATGGCAGACGAAACACACATCTCCCTAAATCCCTCTGGAAACCAAGACCTGAACTGATAAGTAAACAGAGCCTTCTGGACACCTGTGAGCCCTGGGACATGGCATAGGGCTATTAATTTGGGCTTCATACCACTGAACGGAAAACTTCCTCTCTTTTGCCATCCTCCACTCTTGGAGACTGCTGGCTTTCACAGACTGAAAGCAACTCTGTCTTAGCCAGCGGGTGTACCTGGGACTTGACTAGCAGACTTGACTCAGACACACAGCTGACGGGATAGGCGGGCAAAATTGCCACATTTTGAAAGCCTGGCTTTAGACTCTGTGCATCATGGCACCTATGGCCACTCTTTCCTCCTCCACCATTGAGTAGCCTTTACCAAGGCAGGTGGGGAGCTTGTGTGGGACGCCATCTTGTTCCACTGGGAGGTGGGTTACCCCTATGGAGGACTCAGCTGGACCTTATTCCTAGGCTGGGAGGCAGCATCTGCCCAGAGAAGAGGGCTTTTCCAGGAGTAAAGCAATATCCTACACAGCGTCATCTATGGTTGAGGCCCAGTATCAGAGGCCAGTGGGGCAGTAGCCTTTCTGTATTTTGAAACACTTTATAACATCTGGGGTTCAATAAAAAGATGCTTACTTTACTAGTTGGGAAGAGGGATCTATACACCTTTGGAAGTTGTCAGATACCTTTTATCTTCCATTTTAAGACATCCCAGAGAAACATCTGCTGTCCATTCTCACAACATCTCTCACAGCCTTTGTTGATGCACATGAAGCCCAAAAATCAAGAAACTCTGGATAAAAGCATAACCAAGAAATCACCTACAGCTTCAGAAGACCTCCAAATGAAACAACCAAAGAACTTCCCAGACAAAGAAACCTTTATGAAACTATCAGAAGGTGAATACAAAAGGATTATATAGAAAGCCCTCCTAGAGGTTACACAGAATGTAGCAGAGAAAAATGAAAAATTAAAAGCTGTTCAATCTGATAGAACACCAGCACTCTGAAATCCAACAGATCAAGAACAAAATCAAAGACATAGAAACTTCCACTCAAAGCCAAGAAAACAGAATGGAACAAATGCAAAATAGACTTTCTGACTTGGAAGACTGAGCTACTGACTCTAGCACCTATGAGGAGAAATCATAGAAAAGAAACAAGAAAAATGAAGAAGCATTAAGAAGCATGAGAGGCTCTTATTAAGAAGAACAATCTACAAATAACTGGAATTCCTGAACAGGGCGAGACACCTGAGAACACTGACAGTACTGTTGCTGAGCTGCTGACAGAAAACTTCCCAGAAATTATGAAAGAAGAGAATACAGATATCCAAGATGCATAGTGAATGCCACTCAATACAGATCTGTCAAGAAAGACTCCAAGAGATATTATAATCAACCTTAACAAAATGAAACATAAGGAGAAACTCTTAAAGGCAGCAAGATTCAAAGCAAAGGTAGCATTCAGAGGAAAACCCTGTAGGCTTTCATCAGATTTCTCAGCAGAAACAACGCTGGTGCAGAGATAGTGGGATGATACATTCACAGACTTGAAGAACTTCCAACCAAGAATTATACATCCTGCAAAACCATATAAAAATGAAACAAATACATTCACAGGTAAACAGAAACTCAGAGAAATTGTAAAAAACAAACCAAAGCTACAAAAAATATGGAAAGAATCTCTTGGCTTACAAGAACAAAACCACTAACATTATATTTCAAAAGCAAATTCAGAACACCTTACCCAGAAACTACTCAATTAGGGAAGGCTCCAAACTCAGCCAAAACTATAACAGTGAAAGAAATGATCCAGTGATCATATCATGAAAACTATGATGTCATTATATTTAAAAGAGGAATGTACTACAGTCGTTACAGTCCTTCCAAGTAGAGAGGAAGTTAATAAGACTTCTAGTAGTTAAAATTCAGTTTATATATAGTTTATTAAGAGGGATAGTAGGGGCATCCATGAAGCACAATAGAGATGCAACATATCAAATCAAAAAACATAACACAGGCATCTCAACAACCACAAAACCAACCCCAAAAAAGGTGAAAAATCAACTGACAAAGAAGAGAGTCAGAGAACAGATTAATAAGAACAATACAGAAAACATCAACACAAAAATAAACATATTACAATGACAGCACTAAACATATAACTATCAATAATTACACTGAATGTGAATGGACTGAACACTCCAGTAAAGAGACATCAAGTGACATTTTGGATCAAAAGACACAAACCATCCATATGTTGCCTACAAAAAACTCACCTTAGACTTAAAGATAGGAACAAACTGAAAATTAAAGGATGGAAGTATATATATCAAGCTAACAATGAACAAGAAAGAGCAGGTGTGGCAATTCTAATCTCAGAGAAAACCGATTTTAATGTAAAATCCACCATTGTGGACAAGGATGGACACTATTGCTGAAAGGTTCCATGCACAAGCAGGGCTTAACAATATTAAACATTTATGCATCTAATATTACAGCACCTAAATTCACTGAAGAAACACTAACTACACTCAAAAAGGAGACAGATCACTCCACAATAATAGTGGGAGACTTCAACACTCCACTCTCAATATTGGACAGATTGTCTAGAAATCAGCTCAACAAAGACACAGAAGGCCTTATGCCACAATTAACCAACTAGACCTCATCGACGTAATACAGAACTTTCTATCCATCAGTGCACAGCTACACCTTCTTCTCCAGTGCACATGGAACATTCTCCAGAACAGACTATGTGCTAGGACATAAAACAATTCTTAACAAGATCCATACAACTGAATTAAGGTAAAGCATCTTCTCAGATCACAAAGCCATAAAAGTCGAAATCAATAGCAGAAAAACACTGAAAGTAGAACTCATGGAAACTGAATAACACCTTGCTCAAAAAGCCATGGGTTGTAGAAGAAATTGAGGATGAAATAAAGAAATCTATGGATTCCAATGAGAATGAAAATACTTCCTACCAGAACCAATGGATACAGCCAAAGCAGTGCTCAGAAGTGAGCTTATCTCCATAAATGCACACATCTGGAAGGAAGAAAGAAACCAACTCAAAGAACTGACTCTACAGCTTGAACAAGTAGAGAGAGAACAACAGAGGAACCCCTCAGGCACCAGAAGAAAACAGATCATAAAGATCAGAGCAGAACTAAATGAATTATAGAAAAAAAAAATTGAAAAGACCAAAAGCCGGTTTTTTGAAAAGATCAACAAAACGGACAAACCATTGGCTAAACTTACTAAAGAAAAGCAGGAAAGGAAGCAAATAACCCAAATAAGAAGTGAGAGGAGGGTTGTCATAACAGATCCAACAGAAATCAAAAGTATTGTAACAGAATACTATGAAAGCCTGTACTCTAACAAATTTGAAAACCTAGAGGAAATGGAAAAATTCCTTGATTCATATCACCTACCAAAATTATCATAAGGTGAAGCAGAATAACTTAATAAACCCAACACAAAGGAAGAGATTGGAAAAGTCATCAAAAAACTACCAATCAAAAAAAGCCAATTCCCAGATGGCTTCACTGCAGAATTCTACCAAGCTTTTAGAGAAGAGTTATCCCCAATACTACTGAGACTATTTCACAGTACAGAAAGGGATGGAATACTCCCAAATTCATTCCATGACGGCAGCATAACCCTGATACCAAAGCCAGGGAAAGACCCAACCAAAAAGAAGAACTACAGACTGATATCATTCATGAATCTAGATGCAAAAGTCTTCAACAAAATTCTTGCCAACAGAATACAACAACATATCAAAAATATAATCCATCCTGAACAAGTTGGATTCATACCAGGGATGCAAGGCTGGTTCAACATCAAAAAAACAATTAATGTGATCAACTACATAAAGAACACAAAAGACAAGAATCACCTGACTTTGTCTATCGATGCAGAAAGTCTATTGATAACGTTGTCTGTTGATAATGTCCAACACCCATTCATCCTAAAAACTCTCAGCGAAATAGGAATAGACGACCAATACCTCAATGCAGTAAGGGCCATTTATACAAAGCCAATTGACTACGTCATCCTGAATAGAGAGAAACTGAAACAGTTTCCCTTGAGATCGCTAAAAGAAGGAATCAACCCAGATGCCCAACAACAGAGGAATGAATGGGTAAATTATGGTATGTACACTCAATGGAACACTATGCAATGATAAAGAACAATGATGATTTTAGGAAACATGTCATAACCTGGTTTTAATTGGAGGACATTATGTTGAGTGCAAATAGTCAGCAACAAAAGGACAAATACTGCATGAGACTCCTATGATAAGAACTTAAAAACAGTCTCATACATAGAAGAAAAGACTTTGGCGGCTGCAAGGGTGAGGAGAGAGGGTGGGGGGGGAGCTTAGATTAAATAGTTGATAGAAGTTTGGTTGGGTGAAGTCTGTGACAGCACACATTAGAGAGAAGATCAATATTAACTGGACTTCAACATAACATGATTACTCCTCCCATCTTAACCCAATATTGAAAGGACGGAGTAGCTGGGCAGAGGGCCGGGGACTATGCTCTCAGGAGAAACCTAGGCCAAACAGCACAACTAGTATTTTGCTCAGAGGGCCCTCTGCACCCCACATTGGTGAGAGGCTTCTAGGTTCTTAAAAGCTGCCAAGCTGCCATCTGAGGGTACAGCAAATGGTCCCAACTCAGCAGGAATGGATGATCACCAAGGACCAAAACCACATGGGGGAAAGAGACCCCAGAAGACAGAGAGACCCATGTGAGTGGGTGACTACATCAACCTGTGACCGGAAGAACCGGATGGTGCCCAGTCACCACCAGTGATAGCCATGATGGACCTCATAAAGTTGAGTCTCACTGGCAACACAAGAATCAAAAGGGGTACACCCTGAGGTCTCCACTAAAAGATCACAATTGATGGTCCATGGGCATCAGAGTTCCCCTGGGAGCATGGCCTCTGGCCCTGATGCTGCCCCTGTCCATAAATCATAATGGAGGTCAACTCTTCAGACAGGAATGGATGGGACTTGTCGACACAGAGTGACCATATCATGTGTGCACTTTATGGTTCTATGCATCCATAGGATGTTGTCCTGCTGACCTCCCACTGGAGGCAGGGGAGTGTGTGGAGAGGAGGGGATAGGAGGTTGTTGGGAAGATAAAACATGTATGGAGCAGAGAAGAAGAGTGTGCTGTCACCAGGCAGGGAGAGCAGTGGGAGCTGCGTATAGGTGGGCATGCAAATTTATATGGGAATGTACATTTTCACTCAATCATAATAAAAAAGAAAACAAAGAAAGACCAGACTTGCAGGCCTGACAGAGACTGGAGAGACCCTGAGAGTATCACCCCAAAGACCCTCTCTCAGCTAAATAATGACGTCACTCCTGAGGTTCACCTTGCAGCCAAGTATCAGACAGGCCCATAAAACAAAATGAGACTAAAAGGGCATGCCAGCCCAGGGGCAAGGATTGGAAGGCAGAAAGGGACAGGAAAGTCGATAATAGGAAACTCAAAGTTGAAAAGGGAGGGTGTTGACATGCAGTTGGTAACTACTGTCAACAGTATCTCGACTAAGTGTTTAATGAGGAACTGGTTTGTTCTATGAATTCTCACCTAAAGGACCATAAAAAACAAAAAAATACATGCATTATCTCATATAATCATAGTTGCCAAGCCAGCCAAGTGCCGTCGAGTCGGTAAAACAAAAATAAAAATGATATGGAAATAACAGACTGGAAGGAAAGAGGAAAATGTTACTGCTAGTTATACTTTCATAGTGAGCCTATCTTCTCTGCGGCTTTCCTTCTCAGATGTCAAAACACTACACTGCTATTCTACAGTTAAAGGCAATAACACGTTCACACAGGCTGAAAACCCAAAAACCAAACCCACTGCCATCGTGTCGATTCTCACTCATAGTGACCCTACAGGACACAGCAGAACTGCCTCACAGGTTTCCAAGGAGCATCTGGTAGATTCAAACTGCTGACTTTTCAGTTATCAGCCACAGCACTTAACCACTAGGCCACAAGATTTTACACATAGGCTGAAAGGAGAACTAAGGTGCACTAAAGTGCATTATTTCATTATCATTAAATCATCTTCTTAAAAACCCAGTTCTCTCTCACTCTTAGTACTAGGATTGTGTCATTTCATTGAAGCAGAGTCCCCATGTTGCATTAAAAATTCTGTTTCCTTTGATGGGCTTCCTCATCCCAAGGTTTTCCATTTGAATCCTGCTTTTGCTTGGAGGTTATAAGTAAACCCCATTGCCCCTGTCAAATATGATTTAAAGTGTTGCTGATTAAGGTGTAGGAACTCCCTACTTGTAAGCCCCTTAATGTAACTTTTCTCCTTGTCCTTGGGGTACAATCTTGGTGGGAGCAGCTCCCACTGTGTCCTTTTCCTTGTACAACAAAATAAAGCTGCCTTTCCTGTCTCCCACTCCTACAAAAAAAAAAGCTAAAATCTGCATTGTGAATAAATCTAAAATACAAAACCCAAAAATATCACTAATATAATATTGTCTCTTTGCCATTCACAAAATGAAGCTCTTCCCTTGAGACTGAATTAAAGTTAAATCTCATTCTTGTTAGTTAAGGGTATTATTTCTTTCTTGTAAAACACAAAAGGAGAGAAGACACGGCAAAGTCTCCAGACCGGGTTTCCTACAGTGATCTGTGATTATTACAAACAACACCTTAGTTACTATTTCCCAAAAGACAAGTACAGATAGATTACAAAAAAATAAATGTAATGAAAAATATGTCTAATGTCACTTGTAAATTAGAGTAACAGTGATGTATTAGTAAATTAACATTTTCTAAAAATTGCTACTTTCAGTTACTACTTTCCAGTGCCAGAAAAGGTGAAAACTTAGTGTCTCTCAGTTGCTTCCAACTCATAGTCACCCTACAGGAGAGAGCAGAAGTACCCTAGAGGGGTTTCCAAGGAGTGACTGGTGGATTCAAACTGCCAACCTTTTGGTTAGCAGCCGAGCTCTTAACCTCTGTGCCACTAAGGCTACAAAAAATGTAAGAGAACCCTTTTATCTTCATACACTCATTTTGAGAGTATAATTTTGCAATATACCTTAAAAAGCAATTTGGCAACAAGCACCAAAATTAATTAAAATATGCATTCTCCTTGATTTAGTAATTCTGTCTCTGGATATCCACATGAATGAATAGCTGTAAATTTTGAGAGAATCCTTTAACCTAATTATTCAACAATTCAAAATAATTATAACACATCAGAGCACTGGATTATACAATTATTAAATTTTGATCATTATGAAGATTATGTCACAAGGGGGGAAAATGAGTAGGATAATGAATCAACACTTTTTAAACTCTTTTTCTAATATGTACTGTAAAATATTAAGTTGGTATAAAAGTCTCAACTGTATGGTTGTCTATGTGAATTCATTACCCTAAGTGTGCACTTTATCACTCCAGTGTATTCCTTTGTAATTTTAGTATATTTATGTTTCTAAATAATAGGATCATTTTACAGATTTATCTTAATGCATGCTATCTCACCATATGCATTCTTCTGCAAAGCTTTTATTTTCATTAAATAATGTTTTTGCAAGTAGACCTAATTCAATCAATCTAATTCAATCAATACTACTGCAGAGTATTTCCACTATACAAATATCCTATATTTACGTATGAATACTGACGATGCTTCCAATTTTTTTTTTACTATTTCAAAAATTACTGCCATCAACATGAGGTGTATGTGTGAGAAAATTTCCTTACTGTGTCTCAGCTTTCAGAAGTGTGAAGTGGAACTGTAATATATAACAACTCACTGCTGCTGAGTCAGTTTCGACTCACAGTGACCCTATAGTAATACAATCATCAGAATAACCACACTTATGTTATCAGGTGCCATCAAGCCAGCTGTGACTCACAGCAACCCTACGCACAACAGAAGGAAATGCAGAGTCCTGCGCCACCCTCACAGCTGCCGCTATGTTTGAGCCTGTTTTTGTAGTCACTGTGTAAACATGTGTATAAGGAACTTTTTTTTAATTCTATACATGAGTGAAAGAGTGACTAGCAATGCTTCACCTGCTAACATTCCTAGGAAGTATAGATCTAAATCCAGAACTCATTTTGGAACCCATGGTTTTTGTAATACACTATGCTGATCCTTGTCTTATATTAAGCATAAAAAGCATGACTTAAAATATGCATGTATATACAGTCTGAAGGACACAGATGTTTAGAAGATATCAATTAAAAAAATCTGGAAGAAAATTTTTTAAATGTTAAGAATAATTCTACAAATTTAGTAATTATTGATTTACTTCTTTTTATGTATATTTTTCATTTTATAATTAAATTTCCTCAGCTTTATACTATAGTTAATGGAAGATATTGTATGGACAATGGAAATTTTTTAAAGAAGACGTTCCTAATAAAAAGATATAAATTAATGCACAGAAATAGATTTTGATTAAATTTCATTCTAAATATGCAGTAAATTGCTTCCTGACATACATACTACACTGAGATCTTCTAGACTTTGGAATAACAATGTCATAATTAAAAGCTTATTTGGCTTACATAATATAGTCCTAATTACCTCAATAAGACCATTTCCTATGAAGAAAAATAGCACGTTACTTCTATATACAGCCAAATAACAAAATTCATTTCTAAGCTTAAGCCAAAAGATATCAACTTTTAGCAAGAATCAACTTAATGCAAAATAATGCAGAAAAATAACTTCAACTATCTTGTGACATTTGCTGAGATACACTGAAAGTCAGTGATAATTTATGCCAATAACTAATTCAAATCAATATCAAAATAACTGAAAGAAATGTCTAAACCTAATGTAGCTATTCACCGCACATTTACGGATTCACAAGATATGAGAATGTTACTCATCTGTGGGATGTCTGTGTAAAAGGCATATTAGTAACTCAAGAACAACTTCAACAAAGAAGTTCAAAGAGACAGAGAAAGACTGAGAGGGGTGGGCTTTATTGAACATACCATTAAATCAGGCCCTTGCACCCCTAAAATTCATTGCTCATAATAAATGACTTTTCAACACCCAGTTTTGGAAGCCACTTCAAAAAGGCAAAGCAGTCTATGGAATTTTACCATTGTGGTCTGCTGACCACCAGCAGCAAAATTAATTTCATTTTTCAGCTTTCCCCCCTTATAAAAAAAAAAAAAATCACTGTGGTTTCCTGTTCACGTTTTTGAAAATCTATCTGAATCTACAATGGAATATAAACCTAAATAACTGCATTCATTTCAGTGATAGCTACAGCCCTATGCTACTGTACAACCATCCAACCACTTTTAAATTAAGCACAGAATATTAGATTTTGTATTTTTCTGATAGTAAGACACAGTTAAAGAAAATCACAGCAAATTAACTCACTTCTATATAGCCAAAGCTGTGTGAAATAATTCATATTAAAATACATACTAATTAATGATTAAAATAAATTAGTGGAGCACTTGCAATGTTGTCTGTTCATCTAAATAAATGCACTTACCAAACTTCTAGAGACATTTCCAGAATCATTTCAGTGACCTACAAAAGATACAATAGTTAGATTAGGTCATACAAAGGATGTATGTTCTTTACGATGCACACTAAGTCAAGCATAACAAGCATTTCACACAAGGGTGGCACAGGACCAGGCAGTGTGTCGCTCTGTTGCACACGGGGTCACTATAAATCAGAAATGACTGCAGAACACCTACCAACTAATAAGCCAAACATGAGGAACCCTGGTGGCACAGAGAGTAAGTGCTCGGCTGCTAACCAAAAGGTCTGCATTTCTCCCTGAGAGAAAGTTGTCTGCTTCCATTAAGACTGACAGTCTCAGAAACCCATGGGGCTGTTCTGCTCTGTCCCATAGGTTCCCTATGAGTTGGATTCAACTTGATGGCAATGGGTTTTGGGGGGAAGTCAAACGTGGTCCACGTGGTCAAGAAATACATTAAACGTGATTAAGCTTAATGTTTTTATTCCAGGGGACAAAGCCACTATAGGTGAATAGAAGCTTAAAACAGATGAGTCAACATGCAGTTTTCTAACAAGTGGAAGAATTCAAATGTACTCTAGACAAGCCAAAGCGAAGCCAAGTGCCGGAATGTTCAAAACTATCTGGCTTCCCAACTGCTAGGTCCCTACCTGATTTATGTATTAAAATATCTAATTCCTGAATACATTCAGTACCTATTTGTCCTGACAACAAATAAAAAGAAAAATCAACCACACCATTGATAGTCATATTTGTCATATTTGCTTTGTCCCTAAGAATGTTCCTTCTACAGTTACCAACAATTTTTGAATGAGACACTCATGATCCCAGCAAACTTATTATTTAGATAAAGGCAAGGAGGGGAGAGGAGAAGACCTGGGACTGTCTGTGACTTTGAGTATTACACAATGTATTGTCACGGTTCTTGTCCCATGGGCTGGTATTCTCATTTCTGCACGTGGTCCTAGTGGATCCATCAAGTCAAGAGTAAATTCTAAACTCTCTCGGTGCATTCTGTTCAGACATGTTGTGAACTTGACACTTACAATCTCTCCACACCTTTTGCCTGGAATATGTCCTTCAGATAAAATAGCCACAAAAATATGTACTTCCTGTGAAGCATTAAATAATTACTGTAAACTCCTTCCCACACACCGCTTAAAGCATCTTTGCATTACCAGCTTCCACCTTGCTTGTACTATGAAGGTAATTAGAAGGAAGGGTGACCAAATCTCCCTGGTTTTCCCCAACCCTCTAATGCTAACTATGAGCCAGAAGGCACTGGAAGAACTCCACCTCTCATGGGAATTCAAGTGTGAGAGGCTGGTTGTACCCATTGTACATTTTTGTAGAAAGCAACAATCTCTTCTTTCAATTGCACAGAGGCAAACAATTTGAGATGTTTACAAAGGGAGCTGTTGGGTGGGGGGAGTGGAGGAGAAAAGCTATTAAGAAAAGCTTTCAGATTTAAAGATAACTTGAAAGCACCCAACCTACTCACTCTCTCATAAACTTTCCAGGGTTGTTTTGAAATAATGAAGCAAAGTAAAAAGCCTCCTGTCTGGCTTTGGGAGGTACTTTAAGATCACTGTGATAAAAAATCGCACATGGTCACATTATCTTAAACTCGAGAATTTATCCAAGTAGTTAAGAGCTCTTAAAATATGCTGAGCTTTTATTTAATACATCCCATTCTTTACAAGCTTTACTTTCACTAAAACATTACTTTGAATTCTGATCCCTCTTGATTCAATTTTTCTGTTTCTGCATAGAGCAAACTAATCACTATCTTTTACATATTTTAACAGACTCACGTAATGCTTCCTGATTTATTTGTGTTTATGTCATCTGTGCAGAATAATCAATAAAATGATACGTTAAAAATAAGGTTGGTTTTATTCAGAATGTTTCCATACATTACAACTCTCGCTGAGGCAGGTCCGGGGGAGGACCCAGCAGTGAAGGAGATCATGTCCCTGCCAACACAAGCTATGTCACAGTTGAATAAATTTTTCACACTGAAAATTGAGTGTGATGATGCTGAAATACTTAAAAAAAAAAAAAGAAAATATGATTCCTAGTAAGACAAAACACAGCATTTACCACTGAAATTTTTCTACTCCACTACCCCAGAAGTGACCTTAATCATGCCCATCCGCCTGTCAAAAAAAACCTGAATCTTAAAAGATTTGAAAGATAAACTTCACCCTCCAGCAACGTTCCAAGCTGTCTAACACAGTTTCCCTTTCTGTGTTTGACTATATCCTCATTTTTCTTAACCTAAGGTTTCCTTGTCATTATGAAGACCTCAGTGGAAATGATGGTGAACTTGCTAATCATTCATTAGCTACCACAGAACAAAAGAGATTTCTCAGATCACTACTACCCCACTCCTCTACTATCGTTTTTTCTCCCAGTAGAAATGACTGAGACTGTCTGGCTCTTCTCAATCCCTTTTACTTTTATTACTCCTGTCTGGGCGCTTTCTAGATTTTCAGCATTTGCACTAAGTGCCTTTACTTTTTTTATCCATCCAAAAATGACTCAAGTCTCTACTGTGTGTCCTACTGAATATGCAATAATAAGTCAAACCTGTTCTATTTCTTGGCGATATTTAGCCAAATGAAGGACCTCAGGAGTACAAGAGTGTTCTAAAATGTCCAATAATTTAAAAGTTATAAACTATAGAATGACGAAGAGAAGACTCACTTAAATTTCCATTGCTAGCATCCCCAAATAAAAAAAGCCAGAAATTGTGTGACACTTCAAACTCTGCCCACATCAGTTATGATGCATTCACGTCCTCGTCAGTTTCTGCTTTTCTCACAAAATTATATACCTGTCTTATTTTCTCTCCAGGCCTCATTCTGTCTCAGTAACTTAGCCAGACTGTAGTCTTAATCTGCTCTCTCTCACTCACACACATATAACCACCTCCGTTATCCTGATATTATAACTTAATATATTGAACTCACCATTGAAACTCCATTTTTGTTTAATTTTCCACTACCTCTTCTACAGAACTACTTACCTCACTCATTTTCAAGTATGAATTATGAATAAGCAGCAATCAAAGAAAGCAATAAGCCAGAATTAGATAACACAGACACCATGAAAGATGACTATTTTAGAACAATGTTAACTTCCTTTTTAAAAAAAAAAACAAGATGATAAAACACTGTGAACTATATACTCAGCCAGTACCTCCCTAAAACTATTCACCAATGCACACTAATTTCATCCAGAGAAATCAAGGAGCAAGCATCAACTTTCTCTGTCACACTTCAAAACCTAAGCATTTTCATAGTTTTCTTGAAGTGGACTATGTTGTTTATACAAAACACACTAAATTCTTAAGACACTACACCATTACACTTTAAAATGGCCATCAATTCCACTTACAAATTTATACCCAAAAGACTTGGACACCAGGACTCAGACAGACACACATACACTCATCACTGCAGCATCTGCACTAGTCAGAAGGTGGAAACACCACGAGCACCCACTGACAGCTTAATAAACAAATAAAAGGGGTATATACCTACAAGACAACAGTAGTCACAAAGAGAAACGAAGTTCTCATACACAGTCCAAAATGGAAGAATCTCGAAAAAATTCTGCTTGGAGAAACAAGTCAAACACAAAGGACAAATATCGTATGACCCCACCTGTAAAACAATTCGCCTATTTACACTAGGCGAATTCATAGAGAAGGATTTATGCTAACCAAAAGGTACCTTAGAAGTAAAGCCTGGCAAATGACTTCTGAAAAATCACTCATTAAAAACTCCACGGAGCATCATTCCATTATGAGGAGAGCTCCACTCATGTCCACGTGTGCCTAGGTGTGACTTCTTTCTGTTTACTTTTTTGTTTTATGTGTTTTAAATAGGGAAAATTGAGAGGGAGAAATGAGGGGGTACTGCCCAAAAAGTGCTGAGTTTCCATTAGGGGGGGATGAAAAAAACTGGAAAAAAACAGGGATGAGGATTGCACAGTGTGGTGAACACACCAACGAATAACACAAAATGAATAACAACAAAAAGGTGGATGGAATGGAAAATGTCCTATTACGTTTACTTCACTACAATAATTTTTTTAATAGTTCCTACAGCATAAGGCCACACTTGGTATACGCAAAGATGTATATCTAGAACACTTCTAAATTATCTTGACATGAAAAATCAATACACTTATAGGCTCCACCATATTTAAATAACAGTTCACTTTTTGTTCAATCAGTTCAAATCAAAAAGTAAGTCTGATAGTTAAATCTGTTTCATGGAGCATAACAAATGTTTCATTAAATCCAGTCAGTCACAACTATAATAAGGATATGTAATATCTACTGGGCCAGGCAGTGTTCAGGCACTTTCTATGTATTTTTCCCATGCATTTTTTAAGAGGCAGGCAATGTACAAAACCATATTTTAGAAAGGAGGATATATAGCAGAGAGAGAGTAAATAACTTGTCCCAAGTTACACAGCAAGCAGTGGTAATCACGGTTAGAGCCCAGGCTGTGGCACTCTGACTCTGAGTCTGAGGTCTGAAGGAGGTTAAATCTTCTCTCAAATGACAACTCTGATGTTCTCTGATGTTTCAGCTGGCAATTATACAACAACCCTGATTTTATAAAGGCCAGCTGGAAAACAAAAACTGTGGACCCAGCCTCGGTATTGCCTTTCTCCTCAATAATAACAATAACACATATCTGTCCTAAAATGGAATGATAAAACATTGTTTAAGGAAGAGGAAGGAACTACTGTAAATTAGTGTCATCTACCACCAGCTCATCATCACTGCTGCTAAGCCATTGTTACAGTTAATGCTTAGTAATACATTAAAGCTGTTTCCATACTTAGGCTCCCTGATCACCCTGTCCTTCCCATTTCCATCCGTTTTTCACAGAAACTGCTGTGAGTTGCATCAAATTCTTTCATTTTCAGTCTCATACTTTGTCTGTATCTTTACCTACTAACTTCTTGCTTGCTCATTCTTCCAAGGAAAAAGCCAAACACGGTTGGATCTAAATTCCCCCAGTACCTTGCCAGAAACCTCCCATTACTCATTGTTATCAGCAGGATTACACCCAAATTACTAAATTTTGTATTTATGGGCTGTTGTGATCTGATCCCAAGGGCACATGCCTTCCTATCACGCATGAATACTCTTCCCATCAAATTTGTCTAGACGCTGTTTCCTGAATATGCTTTGTCCCTTCTAGTCCCTTGCCTTTGTTTTCTTGGGCAGGACTGCCTTTGCCATTTAGTGACCAAGCCACATCCTTGCTCTAAGGATTAACTGAAGCCAGTGTTTTCCACTGGAACCTAAAATGCTCTCCATGCTTCCCATTCCTTCCATTCATCTTCTTCACTCTCTTATTTCACCTCCCAGTGCTCTTCCTACTGGTGATGTAGCGGTTAATTTAAGTGCTATGGCTGCTAACCAAAAGATCAGCAGTTTGAATCTGCCAGGAGCTCCCTGGAAACACTGTGGAGCAGTTCTACCCTGTCCTGTAGAGTCACTATGAGGCAGAGTTGATTCCTCAGCAGCAGGTTTAAGCTTTCTTTTTAACTCTTCCTACTGCTTCTTCTGTGTTCCAGCCACACTTTCCTCCTTGCCATTACTCAACAAGCCAGGCACACTTCTGCTTCTGGACCCCCCTATTCACAATGCCTTCTGCCCTCAGTAAACTCCGACACGCTTTTCTTAGTCACATTTTAGAACTGAGTTTGTGACACCCTGGACCTACATTATACATGGTCCCCCACACTCCTTCTCTGGTTTACAGAGCACTTATCAGTAGCTAGCATCCCTGGGTGGGGTAAGTGGTTAATCCACTTAGCTGTTAACCAAAATGTTGGCAGTTTGAGTCCACTCAGAGGCACAACAGAAAGAGGACCTGGTGATCTACTTAAAAAAAAAAAAAAATTAGTCATTTAAAACCTTATGGAGCATAGTTCTCCCCTGATACACATGGAGTCATAACTGATTGGGTTTGGTTTGTTTGGTTATTAGGCTATTACTACCTAAGAAAAATATCTTTCTTTTATTTTTCTTGCTTCTTATTTGTTTTGTTCATTACTGAATAGACAATGTTTATGCCACATAGCAGGTACTAATAGTTATTAGTATAAATAAATAATTTCTTCTCATACATTTCATTGCACATATTATCTGTATTATTCTTTTGACACTTAAATTATAATGCATAAAAAAAAGATGATTTGATGAATGGATAGATGGAGAGATACAGGACAATGGAAATACCTCAAATGTTATTGACAGAATCTAGGTCACAGTTATATATATAACTATACAATTATTTCCATTTTTTGGTAAAACATTATAACAGAATTTGTTTAAAAGTAGCATTTCTTGAGTTGCCAAACTTCAGTTGCCCACCACCTTCCACTAACTCTTCTGTCTGTTTTATTTTCGATCAAGTACTGGTCACTAGCTGATGTGACTGTCCATTTGCTCACTGCTGCCTGTTTACCTTCACAATCAACATGCAAGCTTTCTGAGAGTCAGAAAGTTGTCTGCCACCTCCTGTATTTTTTGGACACTGCTTAGAATATTTCCTGGGACACAACAGCTGTTTAAAATGTAACTTCTAAATAAGAAATCCAATGAAACAATGCTTCACAGCACAGCTTACTGTATTAGTTTAACATGAATGCATATTTTTAAACATATTATTACCAATTCCTTGACAGTGGAACTTGCTGCAACCTTCTTAATAGTGGTATTTTAGGCACACAGTAACTGTTCGAATTCTTCTCACAACAATAAACCATGCAACTTATTGGCAAGTCAGTAACTTAAAATTCCATAGAACTGCATAGATAAAAATTTTAATTATTCCATTATTATTATTAGTTTCTATACCTGTAAAGTAAGAAGACTTGAGAACTTTTGGATGAATACAAACAGATGGAAAATAATGTATCTTTTCTAGAACGCTGAATTTAATGTATTAGAAAAGATCTTAGAACTAATTTAATCGAATTTTTCATTTTAGTGATGAAGGAAATAAGATTCAAAAAGAAAGAATGATAATCCAAACATTCTGAAGGGAGGTTAATGAAGAAACAAATTGAGAGTACAGTCTCCTGATGACTGGTTTCTACCCTATATGGAGAGAACAAGCCCTGAAGAATCCAGCAATCTCCTTTTGGAGGTTTCTACTGGAGTCCTGGTGGGGAAGTGGTTAACAACTACGGCTGATAACCACAATGTTGGCAGCTGGAATCCACCACTGGCTCCTTGGAAATGCTACGGGGCAGAGCTACTCTGTCTCATAGGATTACTACAAGTCAGAAGTAGCTTAACGGCAATAGACTTGGTTTGGTTTTAGGTTATTGTGATTAAAGAACTCAACTGGCTAAACAAAAGGTCAGCAGTTTGAATCTACCAGCTGCTCCTTGGAAATCCTAGGAGGCATTCTATTCTGTCCTATAGGGTCTCTAGAAGCAGGAATCAACTCAACAGCAACTAGTTTCGGTTATTCCCTCTCCCGATTTTTCCTGGCCACAAAAATCTCTCTAAAATGACTCAGTATTAACTGTTGGAAGATAAAATCTTGAAGGAGTTTGGGCCAAATATATTTTGGCTTAAATCATTTGTTCTGCTTTGGCCAAATAACAGCACCCTTTTTAGTATACCAGATGGCCACAACCATCTTCAAGATTTGTTTAAAAGATTCTGTCTGGGAACATGTTTTCAGAGGACACTGAAGCCAACTGGCATAACTAGCCTTTTGCTAAGAGTCTGCTGCAGCCCATATTGGTGAGTGGCATCTGAGGTCTTAAAAGCTAGCAAGCTGCCATCTGAGGTACACCAAATTGTCCCAACTCATGTGGAGCAGATAACTGAGAACAACAAAGACACAAGGAAAAAAGAGCCCAGGAGACAGAAAGACCCATCTAAATGGGAGACTGCAACAAAACGACATCAGAAGAAGCCAATGGTGCCTGGTCGCCACCAATCTCAGCCATGATGAGGGGCACAATGTAGAGTCCCTGAGGCAACACAGAAAAAGACGAGAATTGACGGTCTGACAGCCTGGAAGGTCCCCTGGGAACATGGCCACTAGACCTGCTGCTGGCGCAGACCAGAAACCAGTACTGAGGTCAACTCTTCAGACAAGAATGGACTCGACTCTCGGACACAGTGTGACCATATAGAATGTGTACTTTACGGTTCTGTGCATTTATAGGAGGCCGTCCCACAGGTTTCTTTCTAGATGGGAGACAAGAGGGTGGAAAGAAGGGGACAGATGCCTGTTAAAAAAAAAAAAGAGTAGAAATATAGAGTGAAAAGATGAATTATGCTCTTACTAGGGGAGCAGAGCAGACGAAGCTGCACACAGTGGGGATGCAAAATTGATTTGGATTGTATACTTTCACTTAATCACAATATTAAAAAAAAGAAGTTTCTTCCTCCACATTATTCCTTCATTGTTCTTTCCTATAGTCCCTGTAAGGGTTGCAGAGAGAAAATCATCCTCCTCTCTTGAAAAGTAAAAATTGAGATCAAGAGGGGCTGGATGGGAACGTTCCACTGCACCATCACCCAGTCTTTCTCCTCACTGCCACCACAGTTCACTAACTCAAAGGACTGTCATTCAGATAACACCTGCCAAGTTCTCTCCAGAACAGAGTAATGAATGAAAGATGTTTGGCCAGTTGTTTTCTGAGGAACAGGAAAGCAAATAATTACCTAAGCTGTTTGAAATTCAGGAATGTAAAAAGTCTTTTTTAGAGCCCCCAGGTTATACACTTAACCAAAGGAAATGACAAGAAGAGAGGAAATGTGTTTTTTCCTACTGTATCTTCTCTAATCATCAGTCTTTATATTGTAGATTGAAAAAAAAAACCTTATTGCAGTGGAGTAAATTCTGACTCATAGTGACTCTAGAGACAGAGTAGAACAGATCCACAGGGTTACCAAGGAGCACCTGTAGATTCAAACTGCCATTCTTTTGGTTAGAAGCTGTGAAACTTAACCATTGCATGACCAGGGTTTCCACGACATAGACTAGGGAACATGAAAACATTATCTACATTTTGGAAAAGTCAATCCATGCTTACAAACTCCTCTACAAACATTTATGGAGAGCTTATCCTAGTGACGTACAATAGGTAAGGTCTGCAAGTTTAACCTTTGACTACGTTTAAACCATGCGCTGCATTACTCTAAGACATTTCTATCAACTATTTGATATATGATATCTTAACTCACTTTTGTCTTTCAAAATTCTTAATTTTAAATTTTCTTCTGCCTAGAATGCTCATAACCACTTCTCTGCCTGCTAAAATCCCTGACACACACCTTTAAACTATGCAGTGTCCCCTTGTTCTTTTCGCACGACTGCATCTTGATTCATATACAGATTCCTTAAGGGCACAAGTAGGTGCAAAGAATACCAGAAAAATGTTTACCTGTATTTCTGTATTCTGGAATTCCCATGCTCCACAATGTTAGCCATAATTTAGTATGATCCACACAGTCAAATGCTTTTGCACAGTCTATGAAATACAGGTTAACATCTTTCTGGTATTCTTTGCTTTCAGCCAAGATCCATCTGACTTCAGCGATGATATCCCTGCTTCCACATCCTCTTCTGAATCCAGCTTGAATTTCTGGCAGTTCCTTGTCAATATACTGTTACAGTTGCTTTTGAACGATCTTGAGCAAAATTTTACTTACATGTGATATCAACAATATTGTTTGGTAATTTATACATTCTTTTGGATCACCATTCTTTGGAATGGGCATGACTATGGGTCTCTTCCAGTCAGTTGGCCAGGTAGCTGTCCTCCAAATGTCTTGGCGTAGAGCACTTCCAGTACTGCATTTGTTTGTTGAAATAGCTCAACTGATATTCCATCAACTCTTGGAGCCTTGTTTTTTGCCTTCAACACAGCTTCAACTTCCTCCTTCAGTACCACTGGTTCCTCTGGAACATACTTGCACTTAATAAAACTTTGCTGCCAAGAAGGTTGCATGCCTTGGAGTAGGGGGAGCCCAGTTTGCCACCCATCAGGAGACGGGACTTTCTAGCCCATTCTCTGGAACTTGAACCAGGTTACTCGGAGTATAATTAGTTACAAGATCTTGACACTGAGGAATTAAATGATTTCCCCAAAATAATACAAATGTTAAGAGGCAGAAGAGACACAGGCTTTAAATACAAACTATCTGGTTGCAAATGTGAAGGTGTTAACCATTATGCTCCCTTTTCAACCTACCGAAAATCATCTCTTGATCTGGGATCCTTCCTTAGCCTCTTCCTACAACACAGTATTTCTTTATTCCATGTTCCTACTGAACTCGATACATTCTCTCATTGATAGGTATTTCACAGTGTGGGGATTTTATCATATGTATGTATCACTCTAATTGCACTTTTCATTCCAACCCTTACCTCTAAGATCAAAATAACTGAGAGGAAGAGTTGCCTGTACTTTCTTCTTCTCATATTCCTTGCACAAAGCATAATTATTGATACACAGTAAATCTACAGTAAGTGTTTGTAGAAAGAAGGAATGAAATAGCTTCAAAAAGAGTCAACAGAAATGGGGACAGTGTGTCTTAATGCTAGATACAAGGCATGTTTCCTGGAGTAGCTAAAAAGACCAGCATGGAGCACATACACTGGTGTGTCCTCAAGGCACACGGCTCACTCTGATGGCATGATCTGGCCAAGAAGTGCTCTGGACTTAAATTGGTTTCTAAAAGAAGTCTACATCCACTGAATAAATATAAGCTATATATTAACTCTGTAACTAGACTTCTAAACTCAGTGTTTCAGGCTTTGTCATCTATAGGATTTTAGTTTATAAGAAGGAAGTGAAAAACTGAATGGTATAAATGATTTAGCCCCAGTGAATATAACCAGTAAGTATCACAGGAGTTCAGAGGAGAGATGTCATTTGAAACGGGAAAGGTTAGGAAAATTTACATGGAGATGAGAATTAAGGGATAGGTACAGTTTTTCTGAGTGTAGGAATTCAAAAATTATCCCCCAAATGACTAAAAACACAGAGCTTTACCACCAACAAAATACAGATACATTAACTAGCATTAACTAAGACATATGTTAACAGGATACATTTTTAAAAAGATACATCGAACAATATTAACAAGGTGTTCACATTTCTCACTGTGAACTACTGAACTAATTTCTTATTAAATTTAAACTGTAATGAATTTATTCTGTATAACTGTTTCCTTAGGATTCTGTTACTGCAAAATAAGCTACCAAAACTTTAGCCATGTAAAAAAGTTGGAAAATCAATCCCAGAAATAAAGTTGACAATAATTTCAAGATAATTTCTGCCAACCCTTTACTACTTCAGCTCTAATTATTTTGGGGTTATTTAAACAAAAACATTCCCCCACAAAGGCTTAATTTACTAATAAATATGTAATTTGGGGATACTCTGGATTTCCCAACAATTTTCTATGAGCTTTCCCATGATTTTTTTTCTGTCTGTCTGCCATTCTTCTTGGAGTTAGCATCTCCCTTTATCCTCTCAAATGTTCTGCAACAGGTTAGCCAATGGGGTCCAAAGTTACGGATTAATCCCAGTGTTGGATTGTGCAGCAACAAAAGAGACAGAAGTCTCTGTCCCACTTATTGTGACATCTCAGTCACAGTTCATAGATCTCAGAATAAAAAAAGAGGAGAACAAGAAATGAAGACAAAATTTTCTCTTTAAAATACAAAACATTCTCTCAAAAAAAAAACCATAAATAAATATAAACAACAACAAGAACAACAAAACACAGTTTTCCAAGAGTTAAACTGAACTTTCAAGAATACGCAGATTTCTCTCTATAAGAAGTTTGAAAAACATTTGTGTCACTCACTTGATTGAAAATAAAGGGAACTTCCTTCTTCTCTCCCACTTTCATAGATGATATTGGAAACATTGCTGTCCCTAGAGTTTCATCCATAACATAATTGGCATCCATTAATGTGATCTGTAGATAGTAAAGGGCAGACAGAGCACCAGTATAACACTCCCATGAATCTCTGGAAATTATGTCTAATCTTGTCACATTTAAAGAATAAAAATTCTCAAATAATATTCAACTGTCAGTTCAGATGCTCTATATTCAATAAACAATGACACATCTGTATTTTCCTTCTTAATACTATAATTGTTACTAAAATAAGAACTATCTTTTATTTTTAATTTTCTGATTAGCCTACTGATCATCAAGTTTTCAAAAATGGAGCTTTAACCACTTCCATGCTGAAGCCAAGCCACTTCTGTCAAGTCAATCTGGATTCACATAGACCATACAAGACAGAGTAGAACTGCCCCAGAGTTCCAAAGGAGCACCTGGCGGATTTGAACTGCCACCCTTTTGATTACCAGCAGTAGCACTTAACTACTATGGCAGAGGAAATGTTTTGGAAAATACCATTAGACAAAAACTAATGTAGAAAATTAATATATCTATTTTGGAAGAAAAAAACTATTTTAACTTGCTTTAAAGGCAATTGATAATTATTTTACACAGGTTTTCCTGTTTATTAACAGAAGCCGCATTTTCTCCCAAGCACATGAAGAGCACAAAGGAATCTTCCCAGCCCCACCTAAAGCCTGCATCTCTCATTGGACACACATGTTATTTAATGTGCACCACCTAGAAGCTAGTCCACTGTGATGCCCAGCTGGATTCCAACTATATGTAACTTGGCAGTAGAGAACAATGACAAGCATATTTCTCAAAGTCAGTTTCAACTACCAAACAGTCCCAAAGGGATTCACATACCTCCAAAACATTCTCCTGATTAGGATCCAGAATAAACTCAAAGGTCTCATTCCACACGGGATTTATGTCATTATTGAAGTGTCTTGTTCTTTTTCTGCTGTCAGGAGTGGTAGAGATGAAAAGTTCCACATATGGATCTGGAGTGTCAACTATAGAAAGTAAAAATAAGTGAGAAGAAGGCATAGTATGATTCACAGTTCTTTTTCTGTTCTTTGAACATCATTAGGTTATTTTCAAAGAGTCTTGCAGTACTATATTTAAAATGTCTTGTAGAAAAGATCGCATATAATGCAAGAGCACTGTAGACCATATTTGTTTTACCTATTATATCCCTTCCCTTCACAACAGTTCTGTGACACAGAATCATTTATTGCATGGTTAATTCAGAACTTCTCCATCCACCGTAGTGGACCTATTAACTGTATTAAACAGTTCAATCCAATGTCTAGACAATCCGGAAAATTTCTCACTCAGACAACTATAACGTGGCCTTCACCCAGGCAGATGATGATGCCAAGATACTTGTTTCAAGGTCACGATGCCTGTCTAGATTGGAAAAACTACCCTGATTATTTTATTTACCAAATAAAGTGGTGAAGCCCTCATGGCACAAATATTGTTTGTCATTAAAGTATTTCCTTGTATGGCTGCTCAGGCTGAGGACTGAATGACTCTAAGCGTTGACATTCACACGAGTAATCAACATTTGATATTTATGACAGCAGTATTTAACCAGACAGAAATTAGGGGTATCAATAAAGAGACAGCCTTTTCTGTTTCACATAAAGATATGCTTGAATTACATCACCACATACGTGACATTCTAATTAGAAACAATGGCAATTCTCCTCCCACTATATAAGTTTTTAACAACAAAATTACTGCCTCCAAGAAGCAGATAAACTGATCATCCCCTCTTTTGTGGTACCCTTAAGTCCTTTAACTTCTCACAGCATTGCACACGCTCTATTTTATGGTTGAAGTTATGTATCCATCTTTTCCTACATGATTATGAAAAACTTGAGATTAGGGACCAAGTCTTACTCATCTTCATATCATCAGAGCTTAGCAACAAAAAGCAACCATCACCATATTTAAGGTCTCCTTTCCCTTGTGTTCATTATAAATTCATAACTGCAACAGCACACTGCCAGGATCTGTGTGAAGAGTCTCATTCAAATCTCACAACAGCACTATGAGGCAAGCATACTGAGTGTTTGAGACAACAGAAAATGAGAGATGCTAAGTAAACTCTTCAAGATCACACAGCTAGCAAGCATCAGAAGAAAGTGGGGAACCTAAGTTGTCTGAAACAATCACACAATGACATAATGCTTCCAAGTAATAAATACTAGATAACAAATTATGCATTCGCATGGAAAGAAGGGCTGCACTGAGAATTTTGGAAAAGGAGAAGGACGAAGGGAAGGTGGGAAAAGAGCACGGAAGGAAAATGGTACAGAAGTTCACACAGACAAAAAGATTTTTAGAAAATTGAAAGTAAAGGAAAACATATTTTTAAAGCATCTAAATTGATTGCTTTTCAAAGAAAATTGTTCCACACATAGAACAGGTGTGGTCATCAAGGTAATCAACATTCATTCAATTTTCACACATTGCTCATAGTTCTTCTGTGCGGTCATCAAAATTTTTAAAAGTATGCATTTTACTGCAAAACATCTATAAATAAGGTATCAACACTTAAGATTCTCTTTTCTGTAATTTCCTGGCTCAGAGCTTAGACATCCTGGTCAATGGCAATAAATCTCAGAAGTTAGAGTGTAACAGAAATGCCTACGGTTCTTGTTGCTGGCCCCCATTCCCCTAGATACATAATTAGTAGACTCTACTCAGTAGTTCTGCTCTGTCTAGTAGGTTTGTTATTAGTCAGAATCTACTCAATGGCAACAGGTTTTGTAGCAGAAATAGAGACTCTTCATTTTTCATCCTTTCATGACCTAATTATTTTATGCTTTGAATTTTTTGTTGAAAACATGTTTTCAGTAATGGTGAAATACATCTTCAGCATTCTGACATCAACGAAAAAACCTGTGTGAGGTAATACAAATTTGGATGCATCATGTGGGACAGAGTGGTCCCATATGGACTCTGGTGGTAGGACTGGTAGAATAAGGCTCCAGATTCACACAGTTACACAGGTTCCTACGAGGTGGCAGCATGCACTTAAAGTGGGAAAGCAGAGTCCCAAAAAGCATGACAGTCAGAAAATGCAAGTGGGAGATAGATAGATATGTAGATACAGATAGATATAGATATTACATATATATATTGTGTATATCCATAAGGATATATGGTCATGAAGGGATTTTAAGCCAACATTCTAGTTGATACTGATGTAGGTCATCTGGTCACACTTTAGGTATTCCTA
Organism: Heterohyrax brucei; assembly: GCA_028571685.1. Taxonomy (NCBI): domain Eukaryota; kingdom Metazoa; phylum Chordata; class Mammalia; order Hyracoidea; family Procaviidae; genus Heterohyrax; species Heterohyrax brucei. The sequence continues at coordinate 49,833,143 of CM053155.1, forward strand.
TTTTAGAGAAAAGGAGGTAAATTTACATCTTAGTTGTCTAGTGCTTCCGCTACAGAAATGCCACTTTAACACAGAAAAATTTATAATTTCACAGTCTGGTAGGCTACAAGTCCAAATTCAGGGCATCAACTTCAGGGGAAAGTTTTTTTGTTGGCTCTGAAGGAAGGTTCTTATCATGAGTCTTCCCTTGGTTTAGAAGCATCTCAGCTCAGGAACTTCAGGCCCAAAGGATGAGCTCTCTGGTGCTTCTTGCTTGCTGATGTAAGGTCTTCCTGTCTTTCTACTCACTTCTATTTTTCACATCTCTTGTAAGATAAAATATGGTACGGGCCACACCTCAGGGAACTCCCTTCTATTAGATCAGGGATACATAAGGGTGTTTCAGTCCTACCCAATCCTCTTTAACATAATCCAGTCTTGCCCACTAACCACAGGTAGAGGTTAGGATTTGCAACATACAGGAAAATTACAATGACAAACAGACGACACTACTGGGAATCACAGCCTAGCCAGAGGGATACATATTATAGGTGGGCACAATTCAATCCACAGCAATTAATATTGCAGTGTCTAACTCAATGTTTGTGTCTTTCAACAGAGCAATAGAAGACAAACTACAAAACAAAATGTCAGAAGGATGGCAAAGGGATAAGGATATGGGTTGAAGAAGAGAGGGATGTCCTAAGAGAGGACTCTATCCACATGCTCAACCAGCAGGTAATTTCTCCTTTTCCTTAACTCTCCCACGAGACCAGTGCTGAGGTTTACAAATCAGAAATAAATTGCATGTTTACAGTTGCAGGTGATAGAACACAGTAAAAATATATTTTTTTTCATCTTTTTAGTAAAAGCAAATTTGATTTTAAGGAGAACAGTCAACTGACACTTCAAATTAAATAATAAAAAAATTGTTGACCTTTATTAGCCCATAGGGCCGGTGTTTTCTCATGATAGCCAACTCTCATGTTTATGTTTACTGTTTTAGCTCTATGTCTCGGAAGTATTTAATAAACTTAGAAAACAAAAAGTGTGTGGGAAGGGGAAGCATACAGATGGTAAATATCATTCATTCATTTAACAAATATGTGAGTGAGTACCAGATGCCAGAAACGACCCATCAAGAGGCAGTGTAGCTTTGATAGCGTGCCAACCTGCAGATTTGAATTATGGAAGTGAGTCAAGGCTAACAGCCTAATTTTAGAAACAGGGCAAATGGGAGACAAGCAGATACACAACATCAGTGACTAGCAACTCAGTCACCCAGATTATTACATATGAATAAGGTAAAATCATGGGTGAGCTAATTGTCTTCGGAGGCATGAGCTTCATTTGAATCTTTGAGCAAGAAGCTTTTTGAGCCAAACAAGAAAGAGAAAGCAGAAGGTTCCTTGGGAGGAAACAGATAGGAAAAGAAAGTGGTAAAATGAAGTTGCATGGCTCTGTCAGGGACATATCTATCTTATCAGCCTTTTCAGACTCCTAGTGGGTCATATGCTTTAACCAATTCCACTCCTGACAAAACGATAAAGAACGCAGCAGACAATCGAATACTAATGTGTTTTTGTACTAGAATGTAGTTCAATAACTGTCACTTTGGATTCTCATAATCTGTTGTTATTTTAAGTCAGTATTCAAAAATGATTGCAAAGCCTGGCAGTTTCTAGTTTATCCTCTTGATTCTTTAGCAAGACTTCAAATTTAAGACGTCAAAGGGTGATGGATAGTGGGAAACCACTGACAGCTGCAAACTTTGATATTGCAATCTGCATCATTGCTAATCTTTGCAAGTTAAGAGACATCTGTAGCAGTGGTAGACACTACAGCACCAAGTCTTAATAGACGAGTCTAAAACTGGACTACGGCAATTACTTGTCTCAGCTCACTTTTTTTCCACATCAACTATAACTTCTGTTGGTTTGGTAGCAGACAGAACTGAAAGCCTTCAAAAGAGAAAACACCAGTTAATTCTGACTGCAAACATTTAGCCCAATACTTTTAAAGAAGTTCTTAGAAATGCATTAAGAAAAAGTCAAGTATAGGAAAAGACGTATTTTCTTTTTTGGTTTTTCCTTTAATGCCTACACACTTAGCCTACGGCTTTGTAAAGTCATGCCTGAAGGGAAATCGGGAGTTGACTCACTAACTCAACTTCAGCTTGATTATTTCCAACCAAACAGTTGATGAAGTAAAGATGTAATGTTGTAATGTGTGGGCAGATACTCTTTCACGTCTCATCCTTTTATCCAAATCTTGACAAACAAAAATGGCGGGGGTGTGGGATACAGATCTTTTTTGCTCCTATAAAGATGACATGAAACTACATGCACCAGAAATAGCTCCAGAATTCCAGGGTTACAAAACTCACTCATAAACTTGAGAAGTTTAAGGAGCGCCAGCCTAAAGTAATAATAGGTCTACTTGTCATTTTGGCCTTGTCAGGGTAAAATATCATGTGATTCATGATATGAGCTTATGGCACTTTCCACACTCTCATTTTAAATATTCTCCATTTACTTCCCTCTTTCCACTTCACTCAGTGGCAACTTAAGAATCTCACTAGAAATGAAGACAAATCATAACCTGAGACAATTATTGGAATAAACAGCAAAAAGATCCACCTAATCTGCAGACAAAATATCACCACTCTGAATAGCTACAATACAACCTCTATGAACATAAAACCAAGCCAAGCCAGTCACAATCAATTCAACTGAAATCAAAACATGAGCAACCCATGTGTGTCAGCATAGAACTGTACTCCACAGGTTTTCAATGGCTGTAATCTTTCTAAAGTAGATCACTTGGCTTTCTTCCAAGGCACCTCTGGGTGGATTTGAACTGCTAGTCTCTTCCTTAGTATCTAAGCACTTAACCATTTGCACCACTCAGGGATTCTCATGAATTTAAAGCACTCTCCCTCAAAAAGTAGTCCACTAGAGTGTCTTCATCAGATTTATCTGTCATGCTTGTTAAAAATGCAGGCCAATCAGATCCTTTAGCGAAGATGTGGGACTCTGCATTTCCAACTTCTGGACTAGGTGATTCTTAGGCATACAACTTTGAAAAACAGGATTAAAGCATTTTATTGGGATGAACTAAAGAGCAACACTAATAACACCCATAACAATATAGAAACTTCAGCGCTGAGAAGGCAACAGATTTACTGGCCTTATGTCATTAAAATTTTCTGCTCATAGGCAATTTTAAGCACAGTCTAGTTACTCACTTTTATTTCTCTCTAGCCATTATATTGCTTTCAAGTAGCCACATGAAAACAAAGGAAGAATAAAGTAAGTGTCGATACATGTGTTGGCCATCTGTTTAAGGTTATCAACTGATATTCAGTCATTCTGTTTCAATTACTACCAAGGAGGAATGCTGTAATAAGACCAAAAATTAAGTAACAGTTTATTTTAAGAAATGTCTGTAAATAACATTCTCAAATGTGGTCATTCCTCTGAAATTTGTATGACATAGTGATGATGGTAGTTAAACACGGAGAACTCACAGCAAGTTTTGTGACGGCCAAGTTTTTCACTACTATCTACTAAGCTGATTGAGCTGCTGAAATACATCCAACGAAAACATGATGGATAGTCCTACCTTAAGTCTATGAACTTCAACTGCAGCTCTATTTTTAAAAACAAACATAAACTTTTTACTGAAGGACCAGATACATTGTAAAACTTCTTCAGTTTTTTCAAACTGAACTCACTCATGTTATTACCACCCAGATCAAAATACAGAACAATACTAGCATTCCATCCCTAGCCTCCTGCACAAAGAGAGCCACTGCCCTCATTTCTACCATTACAGTACTTCTGTCTGTTTTATATCTTTATATAAACAGAGTCCACCATGCAGTATATAACTCCTGCATCTGGCTTCTTTCTTCTCACATTACATTTTTGAGATTCATCTATGTTGGAATGTGTAAGATAACTTGTTCATTCTCACTGATGCAAAATATTCAATTGGATAAATATTCCATAAAATGTTTATCTGTTCTACCACTAATGAATGTTTGAATTGTTTCTAATTTGGACAGTTACAATAGATGTTACAAACATGCGTGCACTTTGCTTTTGATACACATGTGCAAATGTTTGTTCTGAAATTCCTAATAATAAAGTTGTCTGGTCACAGAATTGTTACACCACTCTAAACTCTAATGTATAATATATAACAGCTACCATTGGGGTACCTTGTCCCTAATGCTTGATATTGTCTGTCATAATTCTAAACATCTAGTGGATGTGTAATGATGTATTATTTTGGATTTAATTTACATTTCTTGCTAAATACACCTATAACTTACTCATGGATTATCTCATTATCTGACATTCTGCTTTACAACTATAGTGAAAAATCTGTTATCCAACTATTGTCATGTTAAAAATGTACATCTGGTAATAACAGATGTCAAGTTGCAACAAAGGAGTAACACTGACTGTGATGGTTAGGGTTTATGTGTCAGTTTGGCTGAGCCATGTTTCTCAGCAATTTGGCAGTTACATAATGATGTAATTTGGCAGTTCTGTAATCTGACATGATCACCCTCAATTTCTGCATAACAGCCTGGTCTTTGGAACTTAACCACATCGGTGAGGAGTGGGTGTATATGTGGTTCACTAGCTGCCATATATATGCTGGACTATATGAAGAACAGTATCAGGATTGGAGGAATACTCATTAACAATTGACAATATGCAGATGATACAATCTTGGTTGCTAAAAACAAAGATACTTGCAGCACTACAGTCTTCCATAAGAATTAGACTTCAAAATAAGAAAAAAAAAAAAAAATCCTCACAACTAGCCAGTAAGCAGCATCATGAAAAATGAGGAAAAGTTGTCAAGATTTCATTTTTTTGGATACACAATCAATATCCACAGAAGCAGCAGTCAAATCAAATGATATGCTTCACTGTGAAAATCTGCTGCAAAAGATTTCTTTAAAGTGTTAAAAAACAAAGATGCCACTTTGAAAACTAAGGTTCACCTTACTCAAACCATGTATATTAGGCAGCTAGTGATACTCTAATAGAAATACCAGGAAGTGGATGGCTTTAACAAAGGGAAGTTTATTCTTACACAATCCAGTAGGTAACAAGTCCAAATTTGGGGTGTCCATTCCAGGGGAAAGCTTTCCCTCTGTTGGTTCTGGAGGAAAGTCTTTAAACTGTACCAGTCTTTGCTCAGGGAGTATTTTGGCACAGGAACCTCAGGTCTGAAGGACATGCTCTACTCCTAGTGCTGCTGTCTTGATGGTGTGAGGTTCCCATGCCAAGACACTCCCTGAACAAAGACTGATAAAACATAAGGACTTTCCTCCAGAGCAGACAAAGGGAAAGTCTTCTCCTAGAATGGGCACACTAAATATTCACTTGTAACCTACTGGACTCTGTAGGGATAAACTTTCCTTTGTTAAAGCCATCCATTTCTAAGTGCTTCTGATAGAGCAGCAGTAGCTGACTAAAACAGAATTTGGTACCAAGAGTGGAGTGCTGCTCTAACAAATACCTACAGTGTGGACTCTGAAACTGCACCAGTGGATGATTCAGAAAGAACTGAGGAGAACTGTTACCACCAAAAAAGGTGCAGATAGTGAAAAGCAGCAGCAAACAGGCAATGCAGAACCAGGAGCTGACCCATGCAGCAAGAGAGCTCAGTGCCTATGCACAGATGTTTCCTGCTGGAGTGGAGTGCCTCTAGGCACTAGAATTGGTGGAGCTAGGCTTGCAGACCCACAGAGCAAGAAAGTCGAGTACCTGTGTGCAGAAGGCTTCCTGGTGGAATGGGGTGCCTTCAGGTGCTTGAATAGGTAGAGGTACAGAGCTTTGGAACATTTGCCCAAGCAGGGCAGATGTGGGCCTGATGCCTGGGCTGCAGCCATAGGAAGTGGAAGCTGAAGAGACTAAGAGCATGAGAAGCTGAGCTGCCTCACTCTCAAAGTAGTATGACCATGACTTCATTGGTTTGAAAGGTTGTAGCCACTGCAACCTGTGGAATTGCCATTCAGTTCAGCTTAGGGTGCACCTAAAGCCTAAGGGGGCAGAGTTGCTGTCCAAGTGGGCCTTAGAAGGCTGAGTTGTAGCACATGGCCAGGGGTCTCCACTCAGAATTAGGAGAGAGTGGCTGATACCCAGAGTCTCGAAGGCAGGGTTATTGTGTAAAATGTCTCAGAAAATGGAAAATTACTTTCAAAGCTTTGAGGGCTCATGTAATGTGTTCTCTTGACTTGCCTGTTGCCTGTTAATACCTTCTTTCCCTGCAGTTTCTTCCATTTGTAATGGAATATCTAACTTGTGCTTGTTCTGCTATTATACCTTTGGAAGCAGATAGCTTACATTCCAGATTTTACACGGGTGAAGGAATTCCTGAATTGTGGACTTGAAACTGATTTAAGACTTCTATCACATGGGATGGACATGCTTCCGCCATGACATTTGCTATGATGTGATGAATGTTCTCACATGTTTCAAAGACGTGGTTTTGAGGGGGCCAAGGGGTAGAATGTAATAGATTGAACTGTGTCCCCCAAACATTTGCAGCCTTTTGGCTGGGCCCTGATTCCCAGTACTTTATGACTGTCCTCTATTTTGTGATTTTCCTATGCTGTATGTTAAAGAGGATGAAGGTGGGACTGTAAATCCGTTTCCAAGGTCTCCTCTCTGCCCCACTGTAAAGGGAGTTCCCCGGAGTGTCACTTGTACTTTGATCCTTTCATCCTATGACAGATAAAAGGTGAGGGAAGCAAGTAGAGAATTGGGAACCTCACAACATCAAGAAAGCAGCACCAGGAGAAGGGTGCATCCTTCAGACCTGAGGTTCCTGTGTCAAGATGCTTCCTGAACAAAGACTGATGCATCACAAGGAATTTCCTCCAGAGCTGAAAAGGGAGAAAGCTTTCCCCTGGAGTGGACATCCTGAATGTGCACTTGTAACCAACCTACCATGCTGTGTAAGAATAAACTTTTCTTTGCTAAAGCCATCCACTTTGTGGTACTATTGTTAGAGGAGCACTAGTTGACTAAAACATCATGGTATTTTCAACCTTATGTGCACACAAAGGCTGGACCATGAATAAGGAAGACCAAAGAAGAATTGATACCTTTGAATTATGGTGTTGACAAAAAATACTGAATATTGTCCAAAGAATGAACAAATCTGTCTTGGAGGAAGTACAGCTGTAATGTTCCTTAGAAGCACAGATGGCAATACTTCATTCCTCACTTTCGACAAGTTATCAGGAGGCATTAGTCTCTGGAGAACAATGTCATGGTTGGTAAAGAGCAGAACCAGCAAAAAAGGGGAAGATCCTCAATGAGATGAATTAACGCAATTGTAGCAATAATGAACTCAAATACAGCAACAATTGTGAGGATGGTGCGGGATCAAGCAATATTTTCTTCTGTTGGATGTGGGGTAACTATGAGTTGTACCTGACTTGATGTCACCTGACAATACTAATCCATATGTTTATCAGCCATTTGTTTCTCCTGAGTCAGGTAAGTACTCAAGACTTTTGTTGATTTTTCTTACGTTCTGTCTTTTATACTTATTTTAAATAGTGTCTTGCATGTTCTGGATATAAGTCTAATATTCAGGCATACTCAAAATACACTTTCCCAGTCTAGGGTCTATTTTTTCACTACTTCAATGGTATCTTTTAATAAAAAGAAACTAGCATTAACATAGCTCAATATATTACTCTTTTTAATCATTAATCATTCTGTATCTGTTTTATTTAGAAGAGCTTTAATTACTTCAAGGTCAGAAAATAGACTCTATTGATTTCAAAAATCTCTTTCTCTCTCTGGTTTTTGTTTGTTTTTGTTTTGTTTTCCAGTTCCGGCTATTAATCTAACATCCTGTTAGAACTTTAGCTCTAAAACCCAATTAAAACCACTTTCCGTGTACGATGTAACGTAGGGTCACGATTCATTTTCTTCTTTCCTATATATGTCCAACTGAACGAGCATAATTGTAACGAGTTTCCAGCCAGTTCATTTGGTTGAGAATTGGCATTTCCACCCCAGATATACTCAATCCAAATCTACATTTTAACAAGATTTCCATAATAAATGCATACATCTTATGCACACACAAGAATAACCCAGGAATGTTGTTATAATGTAGATGTATACACAAAAATCACCTGAGGATTTTGTTACAATGTAGACTCTGATTCAGTATATCCAGATTGGAAATGAAAGTCTCAGCAGGAGTTCAACTGGAACAAACTGGTTTGAAGCCATGATTGTCATATCGACTTTGTCATTAATCAAATCTGTTTGTGGACTATTACATTCTATTACTCTGATCACCTAATATGCACCAGCAGACACTGACTTGATTATTGTAGTTTTACATCCTCTAACTTTGTTCAGTTTCTTCAGTAGGTTTTTTTCTCTTCTCTTCACTTTCCCTCCCTGGCCTCCCCTTCCCTTCCATCCCTTTTTCTCTTTTCTCTTCCCTTTTCTTTCCAGCATTTCAACAATGTCATTCTATCATTTTCTGGCCACTATCTATTCTGTCATAAAATTCACTTCAAGTGTTACCGTTTTTTGAAAGTATTTTTTTCTTCTAGACAAATTCAAAATTTTTCTCTTTGTCGGTAATTTTCAGCAGTTTTACTATAATATGTCTAAAACTGGTATTTTTTGTATTTATTACTAAGTTCATGCATAGATATCCATATACATTTGGATAGACAGATACTGATATGTTCTATTAGTGGCAAAAGTTCTCAATCATTATCTCTTCAAATATTTCTGTACCACTGCTTTCTCCTTAGTTGCATAGATATTAATCCTTTTTATTGGCACTCAGTTACTCCTTATGCTTTTGTTCTACAGTGTATTTCCCTTTGTGCTCTCTGGTTGTAATCTGGATATTTTCTACTACTTTGTAATTCACTAATTCTCTCTTCAACTGTGTCCAACCCACTGCAAATAAATGCACTGAGTTGTAATTTGTTACTGTATTGTTAAGTTTTAGATTTTCCACCTAATTCTTTTCTATATCTATTTTTCCCCATGGCAAAATTATCCATCTTGTCATCTACTTTATTGAACAAATTTATCATAACTATTATTAAATCTACATTTAACACTTGTGGATCAATTTCTTTTTTGTCTTGTCTTGATCTTATTTCTTGGTATACCTGGAAAATTTTAACTGAATGACAAACCTTTACTTGAAAACTGCTGGAAGAGTTACATCTGCCTTCAGAGAAGTTATATGTTACGGCAAACAAAAAAACAGAGATCAACTCAACACAATCATGACGTTAACTGGTCTAAGTCTTTGTAAGGTTCAGTCTACTTCTAGTTTACTCCTGCTCTAATGGTTTCCAAGTGAGAACCTATGATGCTCACCAGACCTACTCCTTTTATTCTTACAGTCCTGATGAATGTTTCTCCTCTTTTTCCCTTCTTAGCATGCAAGACTGAAAAAAATTTCTTCCCTGTTTCCAGTTGTGTTAGAATTGTTTTTCAGTCTGTTGTTCTGTAGATTAAGAATCTGGCTAGTGTTTAGACAGGTCTATGTTTGTTTACAATATCACCAACTTGAAATTCTTAGTAATTTTTAACAATGGGCTACATCATCTTTTTTCTCTTTTTGCATTGAGTTCTGCAACTTATATAGCCAATCCTGACTCTATAAATACCAAAACTAATATGAGGATTCTGAGTTACTCTTTACACATAGTCACAGAGTCATATGTTTGATTAAAATCTAACCAAATTCATCTGGAAACACTTCTGTTAACAAACTAAGCTGGAAAACCGGAAAACTGGCAAGCTGGGCCTATATAATTTCTAGGAACTTCTGATAAGACAGACAACTATGAAGAATATTTATTTGTTTAAAAGTTTGGAGCTTCTACTTCTTATTCTAGATTAAATAGGATATAGAGAAAACTAGATAGATTTTCTTCTTGGGTGATCAACAATTTTTGTAAAGCATATATCCATGTTTGGTTTTGCTTGAATGTGCACTTTAATTTTTGGTCAGTTCTTGCTTCTAATGGTTTTATATATTCATTTTTTTATTCATTCATTCAAGAAATATTTGTTGAGTACCTATTATGCGCCAGGCATTGTGCTCAAATGCAGCAAATCCGTGGCAAAACACTTTAAAGTGTTAATGACCTGCAACATGTAGACAAACCAACTTTGTTTGCTGAAGTGAAGAGGACTTGAAGCACTTACTGATGAAGATAAAAGATCATGGCCTTCTGTATAGATTGCAGCTCAACATAAACAAAACTCCCCACCATTGAGCCAATAAGCAACACATGATAAAGAGAGAAAAGACTGACGTTATCAAAGATTTCATTTTACTTGGTTCCATAATCAATACCCATGGAAACAGCACTCAGGAAAATCAAAAGACTCACTGCATTGGGCAAATGTGCTGCTAAAGACCTCTTTCAAGTGTTAAGAAGCAAACACTTCACTTTAAGAACCAAGGTGAGCCTGACCCAGACCATCATGTTTTTACACACCTCACATGCATGCGAAAGCTAGACAATGAATAAGGGATACTGAAGAATTGATGCATTTGAATTACGGTGTTGTGGAAAATCATGGTATTGTTGAAGAATGTTGAATATATTAGGGACTGTGAGAATGAACAACTCTGTCTTAGGAGAAACAGATACAAAATGTTTCTTAGAAGCAAAGATGGCAGTAGTTTGTCTCACATACTTTGCACAGGTTACTGGGAGTGAGCAGTCCCCGGAAAAGGGCATCATGCTTGGTACAGTAGAAGGTCTTTGAAAAAAGGGAAGCTCCTCACTGAGATGGATTGGCTCAGGCTGCAGCAGTGAGCTCAAGTGTAAACACAACTGTGAGAATGGTGCAGAACCAAGCAGTGTTTCATTCTGTTGTACACAAAGTTGTTTTGAGTTGGAATCAACTCCAGGGCACCTAACAACAACAGCAACATTGCGAAATCTCTTTATCAACAGTTGCCAGTTTTTAACCCTCCCTATTGTCTACTTTTCTCTTTCTCATAGCCTCAAAATGTATCATAATGCTTTCTAAGATAGAAGGATTCACTTTGAAAAGGGAAATGAAGTTATTAGAACGTGCTATCAGCCAAACCAATGTCAGGAAGATAACTCGTAATATCCACTACTAGCTGATTCAGTATTTCTTATATAAAAGATTAGCACATTCTTGAACTGGCCTACTGTTTGGCATATAGTCAATATGACTTATTGATTACTAGAGAAATATATATGCCAAAGTAACTCAAATAAAGCTAAGTGAAGATTGAAAGAAGAGTTGAAATTTCTGTTACCTGCACTACTATTTTACTGAACTCTCTATTGGCTGGCTTGGCTATTATACTTTTTTCAGAGGAAACAAAAACAATAACAAACCCCCAATCACACAACCAAAAATCTCTTCCAACATTTCCAAATGTTCTCTGGAGGGTAAAAATACCAATCCCCAATTAAGAATGACTGCACTAAAGCAAAGTATTACACCCAATACCTGATATCTACTGAACGATATTAACCACAACAAAAAGAAAAAAAGCTTAAGTTCTCTAAATAATACATGTTGAAATACTATGTCAATTTCATTAAAAAAAAAAAAAGAGATTCTTTTTCCTAATTGAAATCCTTCACATCTTCTCAGCATATTTTAATTGTTCTCAGATTATAAACCTATGTCAATCTTTATTTAATCTCTATTTTCTCTGAAGTTTATTGTCAAATCTTTTTAGAGATCAATAATACAAACACTCGGTTACTGACTATACACTCTCTTGGGATCACTTAAGGCCTTTTTATTTCCCAGCTCCACCGTACTGGTCTCAGAGGCAGCCACTACACAAGCAGACATCACAGGGAGAAAACGGTTGAATTCCCGTTCTGTCTAGTTCTAGTTCTAATTCAAATGTAACAGCTGTGTGATTTACAGCTATTAATTGACATCTTTAAATCAATTCTTCATCTGTAAAATGAAAGATATAGCATATTTCAAAATGTTACTAAGGTGAATAAATAATAATGTAAAGTCTTAAGAAATGTACTTTGCCTTTTTTATTTTAAAAAGCTCTTTCTTAAACACTTCATAACTTCATTTAATCCTCATTAAATATCCACGATACTATTTACGGAGCACTGGTAGTGCAGTGTTTAAGCCCTGCAACTGCTAACCAAAATGCTAGCAGTTCAAATCCACCAAGTGCTCCTCAGAAACACTATGGAGCAGTTCTCGTGTGTCCCATAGGGTCACTATTAATTAGCACCAACCCAATGGCAGTGGGTATACTCTTTACAGAGCCCTAACAGCACACGGGTTCAGACATGGCTGTAAAAGGCTGGCAATTCTAGCCTACCATCCACTCCCTGGAAACCCCATAGGGCAGTTCTACGTGGTCCTACAGAGTCACCATGTATCAGACTCACTGGCAACGGGTTCAGTTTTTCTAGTTATATTTATAAGAATTCAAATTAGTTTATTTTTTTCTTTAATTATGGTGCTTCAAATACTATCATCTACGAGTGTCACTGTTATTCACCTATAGTCACCTGCTGAATCAAACATATCTTTAGTATTGGCCTACATCATACAAAATGTAACTATTGCCCTCATTTAACAGCTGAGGAAAAGAAGACACTGGAAAGTTCAGTAACTTGTCCAACTTCACATGGTTAGTAAACAATGGAAGGGAAATTTGCATTCCAGCAAGCTAATTCCAGAGTCCTCACTTTAATCACTAAACTATGCCTTCTTCCTATTATGAGATAGGCAGTCAGTTGTCTATCATAATCATTGTTTATTGCTCTTATGCTTCAATAAAGGATTGGACAAGTACTAATTACGTAACACATGTCCAAACTTCACTGATGAGATTAACAAGGCAGCCTTGCGGGACTAAGCTCTGGGTTACACTGTCTAACACTTCCTTTTCAAAATCAAAATTTCAAAGCTCTCATTTCATCTTGCAATGGGTTTCAAATTACACCAAGTAAAAATAATTTTGTTCAGAATCCGGTATTACAAAAAACTCGATGACACAGAGTGAGCATATCATGTGTGCACTTTACGGTTCTGTGCATCTGTGGGATATCATCCTGCTGGCTTCTTACTGGAGTGGGGGGAGAGGGTGGAGAGGACAGGACAGGAGATTGTTAGGGGGATATGACATGTACAGAAGGGACAGGAGGACTGTGCCGTCACCGAGCTGGGAGAACAGTGGGAACTGCACACAAGAAGGCATGAAAATTTATACTAGATTGTATACTTTCACTCAATCACAATCACAATAAATGTAAATAAACAAATAGAAAGTACTCCATAACAATATACTGACATATCAAGTGAAGCATGGGAGTCAGAAAGTGCTTGCTAGGGATTTAGTAACATCCACAAAGATCTTCAGCCTATACTGTCATTAAGTTTAGTTGTTTCAGGTTCCATGTCACATAAGTTATAATTTTAAGAAAAATTTTAAAACATTAAAATCTACTAAAAATGCTTTTCCTTTTTCCCCAGTTACTGCCAGTTTGATTCCAACTCATGGCTACCCCATGTGGATTAGAGTGAAACTTCGCTCCACAGGATTTTCAATGGTGGATTTTTCAGAAGTAGATCACCAGGCCTTTCTTCCAAAGCTCCTCCAGTTGCAGAGAAGCCTTCAACCTTTTGACTAGCATCTGACCATTTTAATTATTTGTACCACACAGGAAGTCAAAACAGATGATAAATGGTTTCACAGAAATACTTTAACTTTCAGAGTATTCCAGGCATTCTCGGTGACATAAAAACTTTACTAAAATTCTTCTTTAGAATTTTAAGGAACATTCAGCTTCCTTTTTATTTTAATTCCATTATGTAATAATCATACCTTTCCAGAAGTGGCATATGGCTTTTGGCACAAAGAACTTGGCATAAAAAAGAAGGTTGTGTACTACCGAGGTTTTAAAATTTCGTTAAATTAAAATTTTTTAACACATGATACAACTTTATCATGTTAAAAGTAAATAAACAGAACAGGTAAGAAGTATATTATGATAAGCATATGTGAGAATGAGCTACTCAGGACTCATCCATGAGTCACTGGTAATTCTGGGACCAAAACAAGAACATTTAGATCATTATCTCTACTGCCTTCATTTTCATGTGTTGTTTTTGTTAGGTGCCGTTGAGTCAGTTCCGACTCATAGCAACCCTATGAACAACAGAACAAAACATTGCCTGGTCTTGCACCATGTCCACAAGAGTGTTTATGCTTAAGCTCATTGTTGCGGCCACTGTGTCAATCCATCTCGTCAAGGGACTTTCTCTATTTCACTGGCCTTCCACTCTACCAAGCATGAGGTCCTTCTCCAGAAACTAACCTTTCCTGACAACATGTTCAAAGTACATAAGATGCAGTCTTGCCATCCTTGCTTCCAAGGAGCACTCTGACTGTACTTCTTCCAGAACAGATCTATTGGTTCTTTTGGCAGTCCACGGTACAGTCAACATTCTTCTCCAACACCACAATTCAAAAGCATCAGTTCTTCTTCGGTCTTCTTTGTTCATGATCCAGCTTTCGCATGCATACAATGGGACTGAAAACACCACAGCTTGGGTCAGGTGCGTTTTAGTCCTCAAGGTGCCATCCTTCCTTTTGAATATTCTGAAGAGGTCCTTTGCAGCAGATTTCCCCAATGCCATGCATCTTTTGATTTCTTGACTGCTGCTTCCAAGCCCACTGATTGTGGACCCAAGTCAAATGAAATCCTTGACAACTTCAATCCTTTCTCCATTTATGACAATGTTGCTTACTGGTCCAGTTGTGAGGATTTCTGTTTTCCTGATGTTGAGCTACAATCCATACTGAAGGCTGTGGTCCCTGATCTTCATCAGTAAATGTCTAAAATCGTCTTCACTTCCAGCAAGTAAGGTGGTGTCGTCTGCATAACACAGGTTGTTAATGAGTTGTCCTCTAATCCTGATGCCTCATTCCTCTTCATATAATCCAGTTTCTCAGATTCTTTGCTCAGCATACAGGTTAAAAAGGTATGGTGACAGGATACAACCCTGATGCACATCTTTCCTGACTTTAAAGCATGCAGTGTCCCCTTGTTCTGTTCACACAACTGCCTCTTCATGCATGCACAGTTTCCTTAAGAGCACATGAAGGTATGCTGGAATTCCTATTCTCCTCAAAGTTAGCCATAATTTAGGATGATCCACACAGTCGAATGCTTTTGCATAATCAATGAAACACAAGTAAACATCTTTCTGGTATTCTTTGCTTTCAGCCAAGTCCCACCTGACATCCGTGATGATATCCCTAGATCCATACCCTCTTCTGAACCCAGCTTGAATTTCTGGCAGATCCTTGTTATTTTTACAGGATCCTGCTTTTACATATTACAGAAGCATTACTTCTAGACCTACCGCTGAAATAGAGCTCTGCTCATCCTGTTAAAGAAATGAAGTGAAAATCCACCCAAGGATCAACCAATGTGATTGAAATATCATACAGAAGCATCATTCACTAAGTTTATCAGACCACAACACACTGAAATGTACATGCAAACCATATACATACACACACACATAAAAAAGAAATCTAAATTGATTTAAATGTAAAGGAAAAAGACTAAGCATTCTCATAAAGTCGCTTGAGAGCTCAATAAACTACATGATATTCTAAATGAATGAGAAGTCGTAGTGTCTTCCCAACATACTGTACACTACTACACAGAATATACAAGATAAATGAGGTAGGCATTTACCATGAAATATTTTATTCACCTTGAAATTAACTTCCATAAAAAGATGATTGGGAGATAATATCATTATAGTTAGAATTTTAAAAAGCTTGGGTGGATACTCAAAGACATTCCAAAACTATTATAAACCAAAACTCATGATCAATCATAATCTTAAGGCTAACACTCAGGAAGCATTTAATTTAGAAAAGAAACACTTTAGGGTAGCAGGTGGCTGTAGGTGAACAGCAGTGCCCTTTCTAAATACTAATATTTGAAATGCCACAATGAATCTAACAAGAGATTAGTTAAACTGATCCAAAGATGTTATCAAGTTTTCCAGACACTGAACTTCAGAAAAACTGGAAATCTACAGAGAGAAGTAACAGAGAAATTCATAATCCACAAAAAAAGGAGGTCAATTGCTTTTTCTTTAATCCTCTCTCTAGTGAGGCAAAAAAGGAATCAATATCCAAAAACAAAGACAACAATACATATTCAAGCTTTCTAGTCATTCATCTACTATTCCCCAATAACTTACTAGTATTTCAGACTCAAAGACAAATACTAATTTTTGAGAAATGACTAGTATTAACGAAAGCTCTAGTTCTAAAGTGCATGATTCCACTCCAACGTGACAGACTTAAACAGAGGTCAAGACAGCTGCCAGAGCAGCATGGGAATGAATCACGTCCACGGATATCAGAAAACAATTCCATCATTTGTTTTTCTCCAGCTGAATGAGGGGGAAAAAATGTTACAAGAATTTATTCAACACAGAAATTCCAAATGGAAATTCCTTGTCCTCCAGAAGAAAAACTGAAAATTACTCCAGCACACGGACTACACAAAAGGAACTTCCATGTGTCATACAAAGATGATGTTTAATACATAGATGTCTTCTTATGCTGATGTTATAAATTATTTAAACAACAACAAGTAATATTTATAGAGCACTTACTATGCATCAGGCACGTAATGGCTTCACATATGTCAACACTTTGAAATCTCAAATATTGTTAAGATGAGAAATGGAAGATAGGAAGACATTAAGTCACTTGCCCAAGGACACAAGGAGAGGGATAGCCTTCTGTCCCTGGAGATCAAGCTCGTTTACCAGAATGCTCCTCTGGAGCTTCTTCTCACTACGTAGGTCAAGAATGGTTACCACAAAAGGACAGTTAATATTGTGATAGGAATTTCTACACTGTTTCTGTTGCTGAAGAAAACCTTCAACAGATTAAATGATTTGCTACAGACATACCCAACATCCTGCCTATTACAAACAGAAAGATTGAGTTCTAAGCAATTTTTTCCAAATATGTTATTAACACTATGTGTTGGAAACCCTGGTGGTATAGTGGTTAACTGTATGGCTGCTAACCAAAAGGTCAGCAGTTCGAATCTTCCAGAGTTCTGTCCTACAGGGTCACTATGAATCAGAAGCAACTTAACAACAGTGAGTTAGCTGGTTTATGTGCTGGGAGTCAGGTCCTTTGAACAAGAGTTAGTAGAGTGGTCCAAAAGATGAAGGGACAGGCTTTTGCTTTGATGAAACAAGACTGAAGGAAAGAAAGTTAGATTTCCTGAAATTCAAATGGGTTAGAATTTTCCTGTGTTTCTGCAAATGCAGGAACCAATGTTTCCTTTGCTCAGTGCATGGCACAGTAACTACAGGATGCTCACAGAATCTGGACTCTAAGTACCAGCTACCTGACAACAGTGATGGGATCTCTCATGTGCAACGTATGACCGTAAGCAAAAACTGTTCTGAAAGGCATTTCTATGTCTGGCAAAAGAGGAAGGCCACGATCCATGACCATAGTGTTTCCCAGAAGGCCTGATGCTGACAATGGTGACTACAGGGGCTTCAGGCAGGCCATACTCCTAATTTACCAAAACCAAAAACCAAACCCAGTGCCCTCAAGTTAATTCCAACTCATAACGACCCTACAGGACAGAGTAGAACTGACTCATATAGTTTCCAAGTAGCACCTGGCAATTTCAAACTTCTGACCTTTTGGTTAGCAGCCATAGTACTTAATCACCATGCTACCAGGGTCTACTAATTTACAGGCACTTTTAAATGCCAAGAATTCTCAAAAGACTCTAAACAGGGGGCATCATCCACACTCCCCATGCTTATTCCAGTAAGCGGACACTCAAATTCAGAATGAATCTGATTAGGAAAATCATGTTAGTTGAGATTCCATGCAGGTGAGTAAATAGGAGACCTCGAAAACCCTGGTGGTGCAGTGTTAAGTGCTATAGCTGCTAACCAGAGGGTTAGCAGTTCAAATTCACCCAGTACTCCTTGGAAACTATAAGGCAGTTCTACTTTGTCCTATAGGGTTGCTACAAGTCCGAATTGACCTGCCAGAAGTGTTTGTTTGTTTGTTTGTTTTTAGGGGCATTTAGAAAGCAAACAAACAAAAACCATTACGTGTTCATGATTATTTAAGACATCAAAAATAATACACCACAAAACATCTGAATCTAGTTTCATTATAGAAAATTTAAAGTCTTTCTTCTGCTCATGAGTCCTGTAGATGTCAGAATAAGCAAACATAAAGTAGAGGAAATTGCCAAAGACTATGCCTTCAAAAATGTGATCCTTGGATCAATAGTGTCTCCACCAAGTGAACATCTGCAGAAATAGAAAATCTGTTAACCAAATTTACTGACTCAGAAACTGCTGCTTGAAAATGGTCCTTGGGTGATTCACGTCAAAATTAAAATTTGAAAAGCAGTGTTTTGAAATATCCGGGAAGCCTTAGACCTGAAAATGGCACAGCCATTTAAAAATTAGAAACTTGATATCAACTTGATACGAGTTATCTAAAATAAAATGTCATTTACCCAGATGTTACAAAAAATAAAAGCTTGAGAGTTTTCAGAAAACCCATAAAAGAGTACTTTAGGACATCAAAGAACATGATGCTATAAGAATTCCATTAAATAAAATGAGTTCATAATTCTCCCAGAAATTTTAATATTTTTCCTAAAGTTTATATGTAACAACGAGCTGTGCTATCTGCTAAAGACTTAAAGGGAACTTAGTTCCATCAGAAAAACCTACAATTGTCCTTAAACCATTTCCATCAGAAAAACCACATTTGTCCTTAAACCAAACCAAACCTATTTCTGTCTGTGGATTCTGACTCACTGGGACCCTATAAGACAAGAGAAGAACTGCCCCATAAGGTTTCCAAGGCTGTAGTGGAAGCTGACTGCCGCTTCTCCCACAGAGGCCTGCGTGGGTCCCAGTGGCCAGACCTTCCCACTAGCAGCCAAGCGTTTCAATCACTGCAGCACCAGGTCCCCTTACAATTGTCCTCGGAGATGTTAATAATGCTGCTTTTCTAACATAAAAAGAATTCAGTTCAGAGTAAAAGGAGCCAGTGAAATAAAATGAGAAAAATAAATAACAAATCTTGCAGTGACCTCTGGGGGCCGAGGTTGGGGGCAGGGAATGGATTCTCCCCTGTAGCCTAGAGAAGAAAGGTCCACTGACTCATTTTCTGCTAACAACCTGCAGACCTGTGGGAGTGTGGGTATTGCTGTCTGAGACTGTTGGGTTGCTGTGGTATTTTCCAACATGGTTAAATTTTTCACTTACTACGGTAATGGGGCTTTACTTTACTGTTACTGATGGCCTGTTTATTTGTCTTCCTTGCTAGACTGTAATCTGGACGTGCAAAAGTGCGATTTTTGTCTTAATTTCCATTCTATTTCCAATGTCCCACTCAACAGTGGATGAATATAGGTTAAAAATAAAAGAGGAATCTTCAATCCATATTCACAGTTAGGATTTTTAAAATATCTAACAATTGCATAATATTTTATAGTTTAGAAAAATACAGTGGCATTCAATGCCTTATTTCATTTTAGGAATAAGCACAGCTCTATCCAGTTCTGGGAAATCCTGGTGATACAGTGAGTCAGTACTACAGCTACTAACCAAAAGGTCAGCAGTTCAAATCTACCAGGCACTCCATGAAAACTCTATGAGGCAGTTCTGCTCTGTCCTGCAGGGTCGATATGAGTCAGAATCAACTCAGCAGCAATCAGTTTGTTTTGTTTTTTGTTTTTATCCAGTTCTGAAATCAGAGACCAGACTCCCTTATCACACATGATCTGTTTTCTCTAACACTTTTTAAAAAGAGCAGAAATTTAGTGAAGTAGCTACTGCTTTGTGCCAACTATTTCATTTGGTACAAAATGAGGTTTGTGGCCATGGTTGTGGGTTCCGTTTCATATACGCACCAAGAAAACTCTCTTACCAACGGAAATTTTACTGTCATTGGTAGTTATTTTAAAAACACGTATCTTATGCTAGAAAAGGAAAATGACAATACAGAATAGTTTAACAAGAATCCAACCGACAGTGAGCACCTAACATGACATGCCCAAGCTCCCTATATATGGCACATTCATTATCACTTCCTGTAGCTTGAAGAGTTACAATGAATGCAAACCACTTATTTTAAAAATAAAATATGCTATGCAACTAGAGTAGTCAAAGCAGCCTGGAACCAGAACAACGACTGATGCATTACAAAACTGAGAATACAGGTGCAAATTTTTCCACCTTGAATCACTCAATCTTTTACAAAGCCCCAAAGTCCATTAAACCGACAAAACATAGTCTAAGAAACGGTACTGGCAAAACTTTATGTTCATCTTAAAAAAAGAAAAAGAAAAGAAATGACTTATGCCTCAAAACCATACAAAAAAACTAATTCAAAATGGATCAAAGACCTAAATGTGAAACCAAAGACTATAAAGAACATGGATGAAAAAACAGTCATACTGGGAACTGTAATATAGAGCAAAAATAGGACACAAATGATAACAAACACCAGAAAATAAACTAGACAACTGAGATCTTCTAAAAATTTAACACTTATGCTCATCAAAAGACTTCACAAAAGAGTAAAAAAGATAATCTACAGAGAAAAAAATTGACATATTTCACAAAGGTCTAATCTCTGAAATCTGTAAGAAAATCCAACACTTGTATAATAAAAAGCCTATAATCCCATTAAAAAATGGGCAAAGGATATAAACAGATATTTGACCAAAGAAGACATTCAGGCAGCTAACAGACAAATGAGGAAATACTCATGATCCCTAGCCATTTCTGTTGTTGCTAGGTGTCAAGTAGGTTCTGATTCACAGCAACCATATAGGACAGAGTAGAACTGCCCCCCAGGGCTTCCAAGGAGCAGTCTGGTGAATTTGCACTGCGGATCTTTTGTTTAGCAGCCAAGCTAACCACTATGCCACCAAAATCATTGTGGTCAAATCAACTCCTATACAGCATAGTAGAATTGTCCCAGAGTTTCCAAGGAATGACTGGTAGATTTGAACTGCCTACCATTTGGTGAGCAGCCTTAGCACTTAAGCACTATACCACCAGGGCTCCAAAATACAAATCAAAACTAAAATCAGATACCATCTTACCCTGACATTACTTGAAGAAATCAAAAAGAAAAGAACATAGAAAATAACACATGTGGCAGAGGCTACAAAGAGACTGGAACTCTTATGCACTGCTGATGGAAATGCAATACAGTACAACCATTTTAGAAAATGATATGGCACTTCCTTAAAAAGGTAGAAATAGAAATACCACATGACCCAGCAATCCACTCCTAAGAAAACATTCTAGAGAAGAGCTGTCACACAAATAGACATTTAAAATGCACACCCATGTTCATTGCTGCATCATTCGTAGTAACAAAAGGACGGAAACAACCTAAGCGTCCAACAACAGATGAATGGATAAATAAAGTATAAGCCAAAGCAAATACATCACTGTCAAGCTGATTTCAGCTCACAGAGATGCTATAGGACAGAGAAGAACTGCCAGATAGAGTTTCTAAGGAGTGCCTGGTGGAGTCGAACTGCCAGCCTCTTGGTTAGCAGCCGTAGCACTTAACCACTACTCCACCAGGGTTTCAAAACAAAGTATCCCACTGTCATAGAGTCACAGGGACCCTAGAGGTCAGAGCAGAACTGCCCTTTACAATTTCCAAGGATTCAAACTGCTGACCTCTTGGTTAGCAGACATAGCACTTAATCCACTGTGCCACCAGGGTTTCCACAAAACATAGCACATGCAAACATGGAATACAACACAGTGACAAACGGCAATGATAAATCTTCAAAACATCTCTCAACATGGATGAATGTGAAGTGCATTATGCAGAGTACAATAAGCCAGTCACAAAAGTCACTGTACAAAGCCACTATTATAAAAATGGACGAAAACGTTTACACACCGAAAGAAACAATCTTTGATGGTTACAAGGGTGGGGACCGGTCGGGAGCTAAAAACAGTAACTAGAAAACAGATATGTAGTAAGTTTGGCAAAAGCTAAGACAGTACACAATACAAGGTAGGCGAGCATAATGTGACCGAGGCAAAGTCACTGATGCTTCATAGACACACCTAAACTCCCTGAGGAACTGGGTTACTGGGCTGAGAGTTGGGGACCATGGTCTTGGGGGACATTTAGCTCAGCTGGCATAACAGAGTTTATAAAGACTGTTCCATATCCTGCTTTGCTGAGCAGTGGCTGATGCCTTAAAAGTTTGTGAGTGGCCATTTAAGATACATCTACTAGTCCCAATCCATGTGGAATAAAGAAGAACGAAGAAAACCAAAGAGACAAGGAAAGAATATCTAAAGGACAAATGGACCACAACAACCGCAACCTCCGCCAGAGTGCACCCAGTACAAGGACATGGGGCTCAGCTATCTCTCCACTGACACTTCTGACAGGAATCACAGTAGGAGAGCTCAGACAGAGATGGAAAAAATGTCAAACGACATTCTAACACGCAACACAAGACCTGACTAACAGCTCTGACAGAGACCGAAGAAACCTCAGGAGGATGGCCCTCAGGAACCCTTTGAACTCAGTATTGAAGTCCCTCCTCATATTCACCCTTCAGCCAAAGATTACACAGATTAAAAAGCAAACAATCACACACACAGTTAAATCATGTTTACAAGACTAAATGGGCACACTAGTCAAGGCGCAAAAGTAGGAAAGCAGGGAGGGGCAGGAAAATTAGACAAATGGAAATGGGGAACCTGTGGTCAAGAAGGGGACAGTGTGGACACACGGCTGGATTGGCAACCAGCGTCGCAAAACAGTATGTGTATTAATTGTTTAATGAGGAACTAACTGTCTCTGTCAACTTCCACCTGAAGAACAATTTAATAAATAAATAAAAACAAGAATATATTCATCATTCTGAGTCAGGTTTAAATTTGCATTTCAGTTTGCCTCTTCATACAAACTGTCAGCAGAAAACATGCAGAGAAAGGTCAGTACTCGACAGAAAAGATAAATCTGAGCCATTAACAACCACGATTGGGAATGGCTGGCAGGTGCTATGTGTTTGGCCAGCCCACTGGCTTCGGGTGGAACCAAGGAAAAGAGTTAATAGTGAGCCCTTCTAATCAGAACATCAGCCCTGGCCCCGCAAAAGACAGTTCATGGGCTGCTGCTGATTTTATTGTGACATTTTAACAATGCCACAGGGTATTTTTAAATGCAGCTAGTCGAGATATGATTCTTTATCAAAGGACAAAATTAAAAACACATAAGATTTTAGTTTATGTTTAAAAAAAATACAAAATTTTTTTAAACCAGGAACTAGACAGTTTGTGTGGTACACTTTAGTTTGTTGCCAATGCCTTAGTCATCCTTGAGAAAGCGCCCAGATCCACAGATACAACAGAAAAACCCGAGTCATCTGTCAGTCTTCATCAACATGTAATATTTTATAGAAGTTTACCAGTTTAAATAAATGTAGACCTATAAACAACAAAAGAGGATATAGGGTTTCGTCATCACAGGCTTTAGGTATCTTAGGAACACTACAGTTCAATGCTTGTCTACATTCAAAGAACTTCTAGATACAAATGCTCCAAATTCAGCTTAGTGGGCAATTTGTACATTCAAGCTCACTAAGCAGTATTAGCAAAACTTCTAAAAACTGTGACAGCTAAGTGCCTATATGGAAACCCTGGTGGCAGAGCAGTTATGAGCAACAGCTGCTAACCAAAAGGTCAGGCGTTCAGATCCCCCAGGCGCAACCTGTAAACGCTTGGGGTAGTTCTCCTTTGTCTCATGGAGTCCCCATGAGTCACAATCAACTCAATGGCAAAAGGCTTTGTTTTTGGTTTTTTAAATACCTAACCATTTTCTCACTTCTCAAAAACAAATTATTTGGCACAGTGTGTTGTCCGTTCACCTTTTCATATTAACCTCACGTGGAATCCAGTTCTCTAAAACTCCCTCTTATTTTTTGCTTCTTGTCAAAATTCCCCCAGCGTCCTGCAAACTCATTAAGGTGATATAGCGGTTGACAACAAAAGTCTACTCAAAAATTACATAACAACTCAAACAAAAAGAAATCAAATAGCCAATGTCAAGCAAAAAAAAGTTAACAGAATGCCGTAACACAGTGCCTTCTGTTATAGTGACTGATTTCCAGTGGCTACTCTGTGGGCTCTTTGCTTTAAAAAAGGAGCTTCACAAGATCAAGGGTCTAATCTATGCTGTGCACGCTGTGGGCATCCAAAGTCTACACGCTCTCTGTTTTCACAACATGAATGAATATCTCATGTTCATGTTTGAGCACTGTTACCAACGTCAACTCAAAGTGATTTCAAATGACACTTGTCACATTCTCTGTTCCCTGTCTTAATGACAACAATGAACTGCTAAAGTGCCCGGGCCTATGGTGAAAGTTGCCAAGGAATCAGATCCACCCCAGCCCACTGAGGCTCACATGTTACAGACTTTGAACTATTATTTAACTCATGGAGAAGGCACAGCTCTGCACTGAGTTATGCTGCTTTACATAAGAAATAACACATACATATTTTCTAAGCAAATTAGATCTGTTTTTTCTATGCCTGGCAAGTTTCTGACACAATCTTCAGTAGAATTAAAGCTGACTTTTCTAACTAACAGTTTATCTTCCTCCATTGTAATGCCTATAACTTTTCTTGAGGTCATGTAGAATACGTGTCCTCAAGAATGGTTTATGAGGCGGCTTCTCCTTCATGCGAGCCTGCAGCCCCAGTGGTGTGGTGGTTAACAGCTTGTCTGGTCACCAAAAGGTCAGCCATTCAAACTCTTCAGTAGCTCCTTGGAAACCCTATGGGGCAGTTCTCCTCTATTCTATAGGGTCATCTATGAGTTGGATCCGACTCAACAGCAACGTTCTTTTGATTTAGTTTTCTTCTACTTTAAAACAATGTTTAGACATTGTTTAAAACAAGGAAAACTGAAAGACACATAAAAAGCAAAATAAGAATAAGTTAAGAAAAAACACTGATGAATGGGTGACTACACAGGTTAAATGGACTTATGAGAGAAAATTTTGAATACAGCCCTCTAACAAAGGCTAGATTTAAAGACGTTGCTATTGCTCCCTTTGCTTCTCATGAAAATAAAAATGCTTTGCCCAGAAATTCTCATTCCCCTCCTTAATTACAAAACTTACCAACTGACTAGACAACTGCCTCCATTCACTGGAGGCTTGAGCACACTCTCTCACCTTCTTTTTTTATTTTTTTAATATTTAACTTCTCCCTCTCTATTGATCCTTCTCATTGTCATTTCAAGTCTCTCCCATTCCAATAAAAATGTATATATCCCTCCAATATATTTAACATACTAGGGCAAGAACACTCATTTTTTAAATGTCAATCTAATCATGAGATTTGATGCTTAAATGCCATCAAATTCTCCCCATTGCATTTATGATACAACCTCAGTCCTAGTCCTTATCGTGCTAGTTAGTGCCTGTCATTCTAGTCCTTATCTACTTCTGAAGCCTATGCCTTTGCAGACCAGTCTCCAGCACTCTGTTTTTCTTTTGCCTTTGAATACACTGTCTGCACTGCCTGGCAATTTTCCCTACTCCCATAACCCTGCTGGCCTAATGGTTAAGTGCTACATCTGATACAAAAGGTTGGCAGTTTGAAGCTGCCAGGCACTCTCTGGAAACTCTACAGGGCAGTTCTACTCTGTCCTATAAGGTTATATGAGCAGTAATCTACTCAACAGTACTGAGGTTTTTTTTTAGTTGTCTCATAACCAAGACATCCATTCCTTAGAGATCAATTTAAATGTCACTTCAGAGGAGAAACCTTTCCTGTTTCACAGATAAGCTGCAATCTGTCCTCTCTCTCCAAAAGCTTTTCTGACGGTTAAATTTTCCATTGTCATATTTTGGTAATAATCTATCAAACTCATTGCCACAATTTCTTATCTGTCTTTCTTTGTTCTCTCACCTCCATGAGCTCTAGCCGTTGAGTGAGAAGCTGGAAGACTGCTTTTAGAAGCATGGAGCAGAACGCTGCCTACGAGTTAATGCAATGTTATCTTCAAGGTGTGGCTCATATCATCTCAGTCTACATCAGCTGTTACAGCTATTCCATGCATAATGATGAAGTCTTGACTCAATATTCTTTCCAAAATAGAATTTCTTTACATTCTCCTGGTCCGTATTTCACAAGGCAGTCATTTTGTCTGAGTATACGTGCTACTGTGTAAAGCCTAAGTACAAGGCTATTCTGACAGGTAGAGTACTGTCAGAATGTTCAGAATGTTAGCTTTCAAGATGCAGACAGAGATAACCACATGTGAAGACGGGACAGCCCCCAAGGAACTCAAACAACCAAAGGGTGAATCATAACCACACACTTTCAACTACAAATAAGGGCACTTACGCATGTCGCCAAAGGCCCCCTTTGTCACTTTGGTGGCACGTAACACCACTACTGTGAACTTGTGGGAGTACTGGTGCTCCACCTGCAAACGAAATGACAATGGATTAGAAAATAAGCCTCCAGTACAGAATCCAAATTAACTGTTCTCCATGTTTCCTTTCAAGTGATTAAAACAACTCCAATAAAAAACAAGCAAATATGCATACCAGAAACATTTCTTTGATTATTAGACTGTTGCCTTTTGAATCTCTCTCTCTCCCATAACAAATCATTGAGAAGTTCAGATCAGGCTTTAAAGGGTCACTACTGTTTGACTGTCTGCCCTCCTTTGCTGTGGAGTTTCTCAAGCACTTAGGGGAAAAGATGTAAATTAAGACTTCAGGCTTTCCAGCAGGCAATCAGGCTTTGTACTGGCTAACTAAGACACCCTGACTTAAAGACGCAATGTCTAAGCAAGGTGTTTGCATCCTTCTTTATTTGTTTTGCTTTTGTTTGTTTTTGTTGCAGCTTTTCAAAAATCAATTAATCAAAAGTCTTTATTTTTCCTTGCAAGCCATATCTAGGGTGGTTGTCAAAATGCATTAGATAATAGACAAGGCAATTATATTTAGCTTTAAAACATTTGTTGTAAAGTATGAGGGCCAACAATTAAGTCTGCGAACTTAATTGTTCTAAGTGCTGCATACCTTGTTGCTGAATATCACTATGGTCACCTTTGAAGCACTCCTCTAGGGAAGCTATGCACTGATACTGGTGCCTAGTCCACCATTCACAGCAATTTTGTAACTCTTTCTGGAATGTCCATTGTGCACAGTGGTAAGGTGGCAAGTTCAGGAGCTTAATTGTATAGTTGTCTGTGAGAGAGTTTTTAGGCAATAAACAAATAACTGTATTGGAACATCCTCTCTACTCACCTGATCTGGCCACCAGTGACTTTTTTCTTTACCCAGTGATAAAGGAAATATTAAAAAGGAAGACATTTTGATGACATTCAGGACATCAAGGATAACATGACGACAGCTCTGATGGACATTCCAGAAAAAGAGTTCCAAAATTGCTTTCAAGGGTAAACTAGGCGGTGGCAGGAGTGAATAGCTTCCCCAGGGGAGTACTTCAAAGGTGACCATAGTGATATTCTTCAGTGGAGTACGTCGCACCTTTTCTAGGACGAGTTCATGCACTTAACTGGCAGATCCCACATACGCAACAGTCCTAAATGTTTCTAGTAGCCTAGTATCTACCACTCTGAGTTGGAATCAACTTGACAGCAATGGGGTGCTTTTGAAATATCTACCACACACATAATAAATATTTAACTTAATGGATAAAAGAGTTTATTAAACACTTGAAATTAGTGATTCAGTAACCCTACCCACCCAAACAAAATGAGGAAGCAGGAACACACATATTACTCTGAGCCACTGAGAAGATTATAAAGTCTGTCACTAACATTCAAGTATTCTTTTTTAATCTTATGAGAGATCACATTCAGTAGCTGCTCACATCTCAACAACCATAAACCAGCTTGCCTCTGAGTCAAAGGTCTGCCGTTGATTACAAGGAGTTTTTGACACTAATAACCTTAAGCAGGGCATGATAGCACTTAAAAGCAAAGAGACAGAGAAAATAATGGTAAATGACCCTTCCGCAAGTTTGTTTTTAAACTGTCAATTTCCAGAAAATTTATGAGTAGTCAAAGTTCTACTCTACAAAAATGAAAGTTTCAGTCATAAGAAGACATAAAAATCAAAAAATGTATTGCCATGGAGATGATTTCCACTCATGGTAATTCTCCTTGTTACCCAGTAGAAATGCCCAATAGGTTTTTCCAGGCTGAACTCCTGATGACAGTAGATTACCAGCTCTTTCTCCCACAGAGGGCCTGGAGAAGACTGAATTATCAACCTTTCACTTAGCAGCTGAGTACAAACCAGTTTTGCTACTCTAGGGATCTTATGGAAAAAGACATAAATACTAAATTTTTTTTTAAAGAGTTGTCTTGCACTACAGCTGAAAATCACATACGCACTCCTCCCTCTCCAAAAAGCCTATTTATACGTGATGATGGTTACTCGGAATAATGTTATTTAACAACCCAGATACCATCCTTATTCACTGGGAAACATGTTTGCTGTGAACACTCCATAAATGCTTTGTGTTAAACATGCCTGGTTAAAAACACGTCACCTATAAATAATGGACCGCAGTGCAAGGGGCACCTGTTTCCATTCAGTGTCAGGTTAACTGTCATGCGTTGAATTGTGTCCTCCAAAAAATATGTGCAGCCGTGTAGCTGGGACATGATTCCCAGTATCTTGGGACTGTCCTCCACTCTGTGGTTTCACTAAACTGTATGCTAAAGGAGCTGTAAATTCCTGCATAGGATTACTTCCTCGCTCTGCTGTGGGGAGAGTTTCCCTGGAGTATGGCTTGCCCCACCCTTAAGCTTTTTAGCCTGCAAGAGATAAAAGGAAACAGAAACAAAGAGAATGAGGAGCCTCGCACCATCAAGAAATGTGCACCGGGAGAAGAGCACGTCCTTGAGACCTGAGGTTCCTGTGCCAGGACGCTCCCTGGACAAAGACTGATGCAATACCAGACTTTCCTCCAGAGTTGACAAGGGGAAAGCCTTCCCCTGGAGTGGACACCCTGAATATGGACTTGCAACCTAACAGACTGTGTAAGAATAAACCTTCCTTTGTTGAAGCCATCCACTCTGTGGTATTTCTGTTAGAGTGGCACTAGCTGACTAAAACATTAACCATCAATTATTTTAAGCACTGAGGTAATATATGAAACACTGAAGTATCAGGTAATACCGAGTCCTGGAAGACAGTGAGAAATGCCTTAGAAAACCCAAGCTAGAGGTTAGATTTCTCCACTAAAGAGACGTTCTTATTAATAATTATATAAAATAGTGTACCTCTCTTAGAACTTCAAATATATAACAGGCTTTCAAATGCCTGAAGATTTCCTTGTAAAATACAAATTAATAGCAACTCTCATCATTACTATTTGTCACTTGATCTTGAAATTGCTGTAAACAGCAGTCATGTATCTGATCAATGTCTAATTTCCATAATCTATAAGGTATTGAAAAATATCAGCAAGAGAAAGACAATGGGCAAAGGATATGGACAGACACTTCTCCAAAAAAGACATCCAGCCAAAAGACACATGAGAAAATTCTCACGATCATTAGCCATTAGAGAAATCCAAATCCAAACTACAATGAGACATCATCTCACCCCAAA
Source organism: Heterohyrax brucei (assembly GCA_028571685.1). Lineage (NCBI taxonomy): Eukaryota > Metazoa > Chordata > Mammalia > Hyracoidea > Procaviidae > Heterohyrax > Heterohyrax brucei. Next base: position 49,862,901 of record CM053155.1, read on the forward strand.
AAGACTGGCACTAATCCGAAAGACACAGAATAACAAATGTTGGAGAGGTTGTGGAGACACTGAACTCTTCTACACTACTGGTGGGAATGCAAAATAGTACTGGAAAGCAATTTGTTGCTTACTTAAAAAGCTAGAAATGGAAATATCATATGATTTAGCAATCCCACTGCTTGCAATATATCCTAGAGAAATAAGGGCTGTCACACAAATAGACACATGTATACAAATGTTTACTGCAGCACTGTCTACAAGAACAAAAGACGGAATCAACCTAGGGGCCCATCAACAGATGACTGGATAGACAAACCATGGTACATTTATATAATGGAACACTAGAAATGATAAAGAACAATGATGATTTTATGAAACATCTCATAATCTGAAATCAACTGGAAGACATCTTGCTGAGTAAAATCAATCAGCTGCAAAAGGACAAATGTTGTATGAAACCACTATTATAAGGACTTAAGAAACGGCTATGCACAGGGAGAAAAAAAGAAAACTCTCTGACAGCTACAAAGGCGTGGGCAGGAGGGAGAAGGTTATTCATAGATAAGACAGGCTGTAAGAATTCGGCTAGGTGGAGGAAGTGACAGCATACAGTAGAAAGCAGGTCAGCACAACGGAACTATACCATAAGCTAAACGGTTTTCTAAATACAACTCAATATTCTAAAGGACAAAGTAGCAGGGACAGGGGTCTGGGAACCATGTTTTCAAGGTACATCAAGGTCAACTGACATAACTAGTCTTTTTCTAAGAGAGTGATCTTTATCCCATATTGGTGAGTCGCCATCTAAGGAGCTTCGGTTGGTTCCAACCCACCTGGAGCAGAAGAAAAACAAAAAGTTCAAAGACATGAGGAAACTATGAGCCCCAGAAACAGAAGTGTCCCTATGAGTGCAAGATTACATCAGCATCAGACCAGAAGAACTAGATGATGCCCAGCTACCACACCAAAAACAGCGCTGTCAAGCAACACAATGTAGAGTTCCTGATGTGGCACAAGAAAAATGGGTGTACAGATAAGGAACTCTACTAAAAGACCAGACTTGATGTTCTGACAATCTGGAGGGTCCCCTGAGAGCATGGCCCCTAAACCTGCTGCTAGGCCAGAGCTACGGCCAATAGTGAAGCCAACACTTTAGCCAAAGACTGGACTGGACTAAGGGACACAGAGTGATGCAGGTGGTGTGTGTGCTATATATGAAGCTGTCCACCTGGTGTCTTTTTAGAGTGGAGAGATTGGAGAGAAGGGGACAGGTGTCAGTTAAGCGGATACTGGAAGTCAAGAGTGGAGGGGACGAGTGTGCTGTCCCAGGGTGAGGAGAGTAAACAGACTTGTACAATGGAGGGTGCGCGGGGTTTATATGGCAAATTGACTTGGACTGCAAACTTTCACTTAATCACAATAAAAAATTTAAAAGAAAAAGAAATTGCTATAAACACATTCCTATATCAAGTGACGATAATTGTTAACAACGTGTAAAAAGAGTTTATATTGTCATTATTATTATAAGAACTTACTGGGTATGGATCATATGTTAGACATTTTACTAGATGCTAATTCTCATTTAATCTTCCCAGCAACTCTATAAGGTTGCTATTATCTATATTCATAGCTTAATAAATTAAGGAAACCTGGTGGCACAGTGGTTACATGCTATGAGTGCTAACCAAAAGGTCAGTAGTTCAAATCCACCAAGCTCTCCTTGGAAACTCTATGAGCCAGTTCTACTCTGTCCTATGGAGTCACTATGAGCCAAAATCAAGTCCATGACAGTGGACTTTTTGGTTCAGTAAACTAAGACTCTAAGCAATCCCAGAAGCACACAGATAGTAAATGGTATGCTTAGATTAGAACGCATTGTCAATGCTGTGAGATATATATGTGTGTGTGTGCGTGTGCGTACATATATATATACTTTACTACAAAAAGGGGGAAAAGGACCAAAAAAGAAAAAATTGCATTCTCCCTGACTTCAGTGCTTTTACTCTATCTAAATTGTTTTATTTATACAGAGTTTAATGATAACACTGATTCCGATACCTTTAATAACAATAAAAGCTATTTCCATTTATTAGCTTGAAGGTATAGTTACAATCTAGTCTTTTTAGTGTATCTGTAGTTGCCCTAAATTCTGTCTAATGATTTTATTATTTCTTCTATCCCACTCATCTCTTATCTGCTTTTCTTTCCATCAGCCTCAATTTTATTTTTTAATTATTATAAATGAAGTAGCAATCTACCATATCCTGTGTATTTGTAAGACAATTTTGTAAACATCATAAGTCTTCATATAACCTGTAAATTGTCTTCAAAATAAAACCAAATCAGTTACCATTGGGTTGATTCCAACTCATGGTGACTCTGTGTATACAGAAAAGAATTGTACTACACAGGTTTTGAAGACTATGACCTTTTGAAAGCAGACTGTCGGAGCTTCTCGGTGAGTTCAGTCAACTTTTCAGTTAATAGCTGAACACTTAATTATTCATACTTTTCAAATTAAGAGTATCAAAATCTAATAGCTGTAAGGATTAACAGGAGAACATCTGTAAAGTGAAAGAGCCATGGTGATGCAATGCTTAAACACTGGGCTGCTCACTGAAAGATCAGTGGTTTGAACCCACCCAGCTGCTCTTTGGGAGAAAGAACTAGAAATGCACTCCTGTCAAGATTACAGCCAAGAAAGTCATACGGGGTACTTGTATGGTGTCACATATGGCTGCTATGAGTTAAACTCAACTGGATGTAACCTAACTATAACAGTATTTGTAAATTAAATAACTAACAAATTCATTAGCAGAATTAAATTCTTGGAGAAATATGTTCATTTTGAATCAGTAATTATGCAAAAAAATCTTTGGAGAATGCCTCAACATGTTTCCTGGTGCCAATGTCACCTGTAATTTCAAACAAGTCCAGACTGGGCTAGCTTCCAACTTGGACAGGAGGCTTTGGGTTACATCTCAGGGATGGTGCCAAAGGAAATGATGCTGTTGAATCCACAACTAGTGTTCCCTAGAGGAAAACAATGACTCAGCATGATACTAGTTGGTAGTAGGCAGGTAAAGATGCCATATTTGAATTGAGATGTCAAATCTAAACTCAATCCACTGACTTACTCACCAAGATTTTCTTAAGAGTTAAGCCTTGCCTTCAGGTCTTGGCTTACCTTGAGTGTTCCTTCATCTATAATCTTTTCCATAGTGAAAACCAAGATTATTATTTTTTTTTCACTATCACCATTTCCTAGTTGTCAGGAAAACAGCTATGGTATATTTAATTGGGCACTGGAGAAAAAGTGAATTTGTTCCAAATCAATATTTTTGATTTGATGATTTTCTCATCTATTTAAGTTCTATGACTATCAAATAAGAATCAAAGAAACATCATATATTCTGATGGAAGAGAAGACTGATTCTGGGTTCCTATCTCTTTTGTGTCTATTCAGGTGTCACTGCCCAACTCGAACCTAAATTAGAACTCAACTGATAGTATGATGAAGAGCACAGAATCTCATTGCTAAATCCAGAGACTATGATCACCATAATTACCAGTAGTCACTTTCAAATAAATCTCAAAAATATTTAATTAAAAATTGCTGTACTGATGTCATCTAAGAGCAACAGCACTTTTACTGATACAACGTCTATTTTCAGTTTCACTTCTTGGAGTCAACCTGCACTCTAACATTTAAGAGGCACAGTCCTTGTGTTACCACTTTTCCACTTTTTTCTAAGAAAGATCAGTATTCTCTATCTACAGCCTACAATGCTACTTAATCTTACCTCTATAATACCCATTTAATTTCTAAGATACCTGTTTTTGCAACAGAATTTGCTAGCTTTAGTGGACATGATTAAAGAAAATATAATCAGAAGTATATACAACCTCTTTAGAAATTGAAGTACATGTATATATTACATTTTCCATCACAGTAAGAAGATTTTAGGAGACAACTGTAGCAAAATAGTTAAGTAGCTGCTACCTGAAAGACGTGCAGTTTGAACCTACCCAGCAGCTTGTCAGGAGAAAGACTTCGTGATCTGTTCCCCTAAAGATGAAGGTCTAGACAGCCCTATAGGGCAGTTCTATTCTGTCTTACAGTACAGCTACAAGTTAGAATTGACAAAGTCACACAGCACCACTACCAACAGGATGCTTTTATGTTCTATTTTAATCAGGATTACAAGGACTGCTCTAGCAGTATACCCAGTACAAGGAAAAATGATGTTAATAGTTTTGGTCTGAAACACTTATTTGCCATGGCGTTATGGTAACTATAGTATTCTTAAGACACCTAAAATTAAACAAGGTATTTGCACCTAAATTGCAATTAAGATACAGATTTTAACCCAGCCAAGTCAAGTGCCATTGAGTCGCATCCAACTCAAAACCCAATAGCAATTAAAAGTTTAGACAACATCATGATTTTCAAACTTTTCCCACCTTGGTAATCCTGGCTATGTGTTGAACATCTGCATACTCTAAAACATCTAAAGGAGCACACAGATGTTCAGGACTACAGGGATTACTGTTTTAGAGATGAGGAAACACAGACAGAAAACTGAGGTGGAAGACCTATTACTTTATTGAATACAGCCTTCTGATTTATGATTGTGTTTGAGTTATGATAAGGAGATGATTTTTCTTTTGTAATTAAGGCAAAGAAAAGGTTTCAAGAAGTCTCATAAATCAGGGATAAATTTTTCAAATTTCCATCTGTAAAGATGTTCATATTTTAAGTCTATTGGGGTACAAGCCTGAGGTTCAAATCTGAAATTCACTAATGCAAACACATTTTACTATTATAGAAACATGATATATCATCCAAGCCAGCAGTTCTAAACCAACTATGTCAAGGAATCATAAGAATGTCTGGGGAAATCTTTACAAACGGCAATCCCTATATTACCAACCTCACTGATTTTTTTCTGAGAATTAAATCAGAAAGGACTGGCAATTTAGCTTTGGAAATTTAGCCGTGGAAATTTAGCCATGGAAAACCCTGCGAAGCACAGCTCCACAAAGACACAAGGGGTCGCCATGAGTCATCCAAGTGACCCAAAAAAGCAACAGATCTTCAGCAGCATTAAAGTTTTCCCAGACTACCAACTTCCCCAGAAGCCTGACAGAACAAGTAAAATTCTCTCTAAAGAATAATTTCTATGGATAATTTTTTCCCATATAACATCAGCACAAAATCAAAGAAAACTAGGAACACGAGGAGAGGAAGGAAGACATCACGAGTGAGCACCAGCATAATTAACAGGCACAAGAACAGACTGACACTGTAAAAGAGCCACACCCTACTTACAACGTTCAGAAAGATAGAAGAAGCCAAACTTAAAGATGACTGAGTGTAACTTGAACCTATTTAAAAAGGCTGAGAAGTTCTGAAAAAGAGCCAAATAAAAATTCTGTAGTGAAAGATGAATGTGGTGGCCTCCTAGAGGAATATGAATGAACATTAAATTTGTGTACTTTTGCTTTAAAGTCTTGGAGGACAAAGCATGACTTGCAAAAAAATATACTCTTTGCCATAAAAATCATTATCAATCTGTGCATGGTACAATGTTTTTTTTTAATAACAATTTTGTCATTTTTATATTTCTAATTTCTCTGTAGCAGTATCTCACCTTGTAACTTCCAACTGGAAATTATTAAATTCCACAATAATAATGTGATATATCACAGTATATGTGGGCCTCTTCATACCCTGGAAACTCTGGTGGCACAGTGGTTCAGTGCTATGGCTATTAACCACATTGTCAGTTGTTTGAATATAGCAGGTGCTCCTTAGCAATTCTACGGGACAGTTCTACCTACACTTACCTATAGAGTCGCTATGCATTGAAATCAACTCAAAAGACAACAGATTTGGTTTTCCAGTTTGTATTCCTACCCTGCTTTCCGAATAAAACAGTTTAAATGGACTCAAAATGCTAATGCTGGAACTGTCATGAGTTCTTCGATTACTTACAGTGCTGGGTTTTTGTTTTGTTTTTCTGTTGCTGTTGTTGTTAGAGGTCACTGAGTCTGTTCTGTACAACAGAACGAAACATTCGAGAAGAACATTTTCCTACATTTTTGGTAAAATTTCTCGTCGTCCTACAATGAGATTTGTAACTCTTTGAATTTTAGTGGGTGTACCCAGTGCAGTTGACTGCTTCTTTTAATGGGAACACGACCTTCATTTCTGTAGATGTGGGGTGGTGGCCCTCCTCCATTGTCATCAGGTAGTGGGAAGAGGTGTGGGCTTTTTCACTCCAGGGAAGTGATTTATATTCTCTGACTAAAAAGCTAGCATTTTTTTTTTTTTTTTTTTTTTTGCAAATATTTTATACTTCAATGGTATTGTAAAGTTGATAACTGCCTTCCCCTTCCAAAAAAATTTCAAAAAATCCTCAGGTCACAAACGTCCTTGAAGTTGGAAAATTTCCCACAATAGCAACTTCAGAGATGCAAGAACAGAAATTTATCTTCTGTTTACACTCCCTTTTGTGCCACCTTCTTAAAAGCACGCACCACCGGAAGTGAGAGAGTTTGCTAGCTGCAAACTGCTGCATCAGCCCACAGAAGTCTCCAACATGTCACTGCATCACAGGTATGGTGAAAATGAGTCCAACCTTCCATGCCTCGAGGCAGCCCAGATCATGCATGTTGGCCTATCTGGCACCAACTGCTCATTACCAGTTAGCTGGTTTGATTTTCTTCCAGCTTTCCTTTGTACTAATATTGTTCTTTCCTGAATATGGTTACCACACATTATTAAAAATATCTTTCTGTGGTAACCGGAACAGAGAATTTTGTCACTAACACAATTTACACAAATACACATCCCCACATGTACAGTTTCTTTCATATGCACACAGAAAGGAGAAAGAAAAAAATATAAATCTGTTAGTACCATCTTCACGTAAAATGGCTGAAAACTGTAATACTAATTCAGTTGTCCAACTCTGATGCTAGGAAGGTAGAGAAAAACGTGAAAAAGACACTTGATTTTGGTTTGTATTATGATACTCTGCACGCAATTTGTTGTTGTTGTTAGGTTCTGTGGAGTCAGTTCTGACTCAGAATGATCCTGCACAGAACAAAATATTGCCAGATCTTGCATCATCCTCACAAAAGTTGCTATGTTTAGCTCATTCATGCAGCTACTGTGTCTATCTACCTCGTTGGAGAGTTTTCCTCTGTTTCACTGACCTTCTTCCACTTTATTAAGCACTATGTCTTTCTCCAGAGACTACTTCCTCTTGATAGGTAAGTACCATAATCTAACTATTCAAGGAAATCCTGGTGCCATCATGGTAAAGTGCTAAGTCTGCTAACCAAAAGGTCAGCAGTTTTAATCCTCCACACACTCCTTGGAAACTCTACGGAGATTCTACTCTGTTCCATATGATGTGGAATACACTGAACAGCAGCAGGTGGAGGGTGTAACTGTTCAACTGCTACCAGAATTTACAAGAAAAGGTGCTAGAACAGAGCCTTGAAATATCTAAATGCAGCTTTATTTTTAATTGATAGCCGTGCTAGAATAGGAAAATGAAGGGCCAGATCACAAGGTCATCCAGCAAGAAATGCAAGCAAACTTCAGAGTAGCCACAATAAGGTATGGTTCTGTTAAAGGCCACTCAAAATAATAACGTTCTTTGAAATGTCCTACACTCTTACCATACTACATTTATTTAGTTCTGTTAAATCATATACTTTCTCACCTCTAGAATGTTTCATGTATGCTGTGCTGCACTCTGGAAAAGTCATTTGCTTCCTCTTCACCCAACTAACTCCTACTAAGCTTTCAAGGCTATGCTTACAGATGACCTCCTCTAGGAAACATTCTCTTTTCATCCTTAGACTGAATTACCTATTCCTATTATAGATTTGTACAACACTGGCTCTTATCAGAATCATTACTAATGATATATATGGTTGCTACCAATATATTGTATCTTCTAGACATAGGCTTGACCAAAGCAGAGACTCTCTTCATTTGATGCACCTTTGAATATCCAGTTTCTCTGGACATGGAGTGGCACACAGTGGACACTAAATGATAAGTAATTATAAATAAAACTTTAAAATGAATTAAAAGTACAAATGTTAGGGTTTGGAGTTACTGTTGAACTCTGTCTCGGGCTCAAGGTTATAGACTTTGATCTTCTCTTCCATCTTCCTTTTCAGTTCCAAATGCCAGATTTCATGTTAAAATTTGATTAAATTTCCTAATTAAATTACAGAAATCATCTACCCCTTTTCAGCGGGTAGGGTAAGAAAACATTAATTAATTTACATATAATATAAATATAATAACAACAAATGTAATATAATAATAAATATAATGAAAACAATTCATTAATATGAAAAAATTTTAATATAACCTATCTTCATTTTTTTCTTCTTATTCTAATACTACCAGCCTATCAGTTGCCATGGAAACCCTGGTGGTGTAGTGGTTAAGTGCTTTATCTGCTAACCAAAAAGTCAGCGGTTTAAATCTGCCAGGCACCCCTGGAAACTCTATGGAGCAGTTAGTTTTACTCTGTTCTATAGGTCTCCATGAGTCAGAATTGATTCCATGGCAATGAGGTTTTTAGTTTCTATCATTTGCCATGCAATCAGTTCTGACTCACAGTGAACTACGTGTTACAGAGTAGAACTATCCTGCAGTTTTCATGGCTACAATCTTTCAGATACAGATCACCAAGCCTTTCTTCTAAAGTACCTGTGGCTATGGGTGGGTATGACCATCTAACCTTTCAGTGAGCAGTCATACATCTAACTATGTGTACCACCCAGGGATACGTACTTATCTCAGAAATCCATAATTGTGACAAGAAAGTAAAACATTGTTTCAAAAAACAAAGATTATCTCACAAAAATTTTTTTTAAAAGTCTGATTCCATGCTTTTTATAAAAGCCATACTTTTTAAACATAAAGACAAATATAGGTTGCAAGTAGAAGGCATACTAGCCAAAGAAAGCTAGAAGGGGTTATGTCAATAAAATACAAAGTAGAAAGTCAATGACATTAGTAGAAATAAAATAGGAAATACTAGACGGCGAATGCATTGATTAAGAATCTATATATTAAAATTGTGCACACCTAATAACATTACTTCGAAATCTATAAAGTTAAATTTCACAGAACTAAAAGCAAAAATGGATAAATCTATGACCATACTTGTGTATTTTAACATAGCTTTCAGTGACTCATAAAATAAGCTAATGAAAATATCAATAAGGATACAGAAAATTAAAACAACATAATTAACCAAACAGCCCTCATTGACATAGACTGTTACACACCACTGAATAATACATATTTTTTCAAGTGCATATGACATATTTTCCAAAATAGACCACAGACTCACCTATAACCCTGTATTAACACATTATAAACAATAATAAAAGCCATACAGAATATGTTCTCTGACCACAGTGTAATTAGATTAGAAATCACTGAAGACAACTAAAAAAAATCAAATATTTGACAATTATGAAATTCATGTCTAAGTAATTAATATGCAAAAGGATAAATCACAATAAAAGTCTTGGATGTATCTAGAGAATGTAAAATCAGTAAAGCTATGAAGACAAAGATTTAAAGGTTAAAAAGAGGTAAAACTGCCATTATTCACAGACAGCAAGAATGTGTACTTTGGAAATTCAAAAGAATCAAGACAGGACAAATTAACATTGTGAAAATGTTTATTTTACCCAAAGAAATCTATTTATATAATGCAATCCCAATACAAATTCCAGTGACATTTTTTAATGAGATGGAGAAACAAATCACCAACTGTTTGAAAAGGGAAGGAGCCCCGGATAGGTAAAGCACTACTGAAGAAAAAGAACACACTGGGAGGCCTCTCACCGCACCCAACTTTAGAACCTATTATACTGCCACAGCTGTCAAAACAGCCTGGTACTGGCACAAAAAGAGACATATAGGCCAACAGAATAGAGTTGAGACGCCAGAGATGCCATCATCCTCCTACAAATAGCTGATCTTCAACAAAGGCCCTAAAATTTTAAACTGGGGTAAAAACAGTGTGTTTAACAAATAGTCATGGCAGAATTGGATATCCATTTGCATGAAATTGAAACAAGACTCACATCTCACACCTTATATAAAAACCATCTCAAACTGAATAAAAGACCTAAATATCAAATCCAAAACGATAAAGCTCATCCAAGAAAAAGCAGGATCAACAATGGAAGTTTTAATACACAATGCAGACAGACTTCACAATCTGTCAAACAAAGCTTGATCAACAGAAGAGACAATAGATAAATAGGAACTGCTAAGACTCAAACACTTTCGCTCATCCAAAGACCTTACCAAAAGAATTAAAAGACCACCTACAGAATGGGAAAAAATATTTGGTAACTATATGTCAGACCAATGTCTGATCTCCATAGTCTATAAGGTACTACAATATATCAACAAGAAAAGGATAAATAATCCAATTAAGCAATGGGCAAAGGAGATGGATAGACACTTTTCTAAAGAGGACATCCAGGCAGCCAAAAGACACATGTGGAATTGTTCTTGATCATTAGCTATTAAAGAAATCCAGATCAAAATGATGATGAGATATCATCTCACTCCAACAAGGTTGGATGATCCAAACAACATAAAACAACAAATGCTGGAAAGGCTGTGGACAAACCGGAACTCTCCTACACTGCTGGTAGGATTGCAAAATGTTTGAATCTCTTTGGAAAGCAATCTGGCATTTGCTTAAAAAGCTGGAAATAAATATGGCATTTGACCCAGTAATCCCACTGTTTGGTATATATCTTACAGAATCAAGGACATTCACATGAACAGATACATGCACACAATTGTTTATTGCAGCACAGTCCACAACAGCAAAAAGATAGAATCAACCCAGATGCCCATCAACAGATGAATGGATAAATAAACTATGGTATATATACTCAGTGGAACACTACACAATGATAAAGAACAATGATGATTTTAGGAAGCATCTCATAACTTGGTTTCAACTGGAAGACATTATGTTGAGTGAAATTAGTCAGTGGCGTAAGGACAAATATTGTATGAGACCCCTACGATAAGGACTTAAAAACGGACTTATGTACAGAAGAAAAGAGTCTTTCAAGGCTGCAAGGGAGGAGAGGAAGGGAGGAAGATGGCTGGTTACAGATTAGATAGTTGATTGAAATTTGGTTGGGTGAAATCAGTGACAGCACGTTAGAAAGAGTATCAGTTTAACTGGACTTCAACATAACATGAATACTCTTCCAATCTTAACCCAATATTTCAAGGATAGTGTTAAAAGCTAGCAAGCTGCTATCTGAAGGCTTCAGGGTTCCCCTGGGAGCATGGCCCCTGGTCCTTCAGACCATCAATTGTGTTCTTTCAGTGGAGTTCTCAGAGTTCACCCCTTTTTATTTTCATTTTGCCACCGAGACTCAACTTTCTGTGCCTCATCATGGCAGTCACTGGTGGTGGCAGGACACCGTCTGGTTCTTCTGGTCACACGTTGATGTAGTCACCCACTGATGCGGTCTTTCTGTCTTCCGGGTTCTCTTTCCCCCATGTCATTTTGGCCCTTGGTGGTCATCCGTTCTTGCTGAGCTGAGACGATTTGGCATACCTCAGATGGCAGCTTGCTAGTTTTAAGACCCCAGATGCCACTCACCAATATAGAGTGAAGAAGACTCTCTTACCAATACGCCAGTTATGCCAATTGGCCTCGATGTACCCTGAGATCATGGTCCCTAGACCCCCTGGATGTCAGTGTTTAATATAATACCTTGTAGCTCCTTAATTCTAATAACATATTTGAAGATTCTTTTTTTATATTTATTGTGATTAAGTGAAAGTGTACAATCCAGTTTAAATGTGCATGCCTGCCTGTGCACAGCTCCTACAGTTCTCCTTGCCTGGTGACAGCACACTCCTCCTTTCTGTTCTATGAATGTCATATCCTCTTAACAATCTCCTGTCCCCTCTTCTCCACCCTCTCCACTACCTTCTAGTAAAAGGCCAGTATGATGGCATCCTATAGATGCATAGAACCATAAAGTGCACACATGATATGGTTACTCTGTGTCACAGAGTCCAATCTATTCCTGTCCGAGACACTGACCTCTGTAATGGTCCGAGCAGAGCAAGAAAGAGGTTGGCAGCTACGGAACTATGGAAGATAAGGAAACACTGCTTCATTTTAAGCCAAAAATGAGACTGTGGATTATTCCTTTATGTCCATAAAGCCTATGTCTACTTCATACAAATCATAATTAAACCTCAAACATTAAATTCAGAAAAAAATTGTCCTCCACTCTACCATACCCACCCACCTTTTCCATCTGAAGAGAATGTTTATCTCTAAGACAGTCCAGTAAATTACATATCAAATTTTCAATTACTCACCTCTACTAAAACCAACCACTTATAGAATAAAAAGTTTGCTTAAGCGTATCTGATGGGAAAACTTAGAACTAAGTAGCATAGAAATGCATACCAAAATACATCCCTCCAACTTAGAAATTCAGTCACTTTTCCTCCAATTCATGTGGAGGATGTCACTGTCCAGGCTGATAATTAGTAAATGATAACTACATTTTCTTTCTTGCTCCATGGAAGTTCAGTCTCAGTACAATTTTTTCTTTGTTTCTTTTAGCCAAGTGGCTCTTCTAGAAAGTTACAGTTATAAAAAGAAGGGATTGGCTAATGTTATTATGCATGACAGTGTATGTGTTGTTATTAGGTGACATGAAGGTGGTTCTGACTCATGGTGATCCTATGAACAGTGGAACTAAACACTGCCTGGTTGTGTGCCATGCTTCTATGAGTGCCATCCAACCTGGTGGGCTCATTTTCCAGCATTGTATCTACAATGTCCTACTGCTATTCATAAGGTTTTTCATGGGATAATTCTTGTTTTCCTAGTCTGTCTTAGTCTCCAAGCTCTGGAGAAACCTGTCCACCGTGTGTGACCCTACTCATATTTGAATAGCTTCCAGCATCACAGCAACACATAAGCCCCCATGGTATAACAAACTGACAGAAAAGTAGGGGGATAGTCTATTTATGTACCTAAATTCATATGACATTAATTAAGAAATCCAGGATCTACTATAGAGTTGTACTCTATCAGCAACACCAACAATACTCATACATAGAACTGTATCTGTCCCTCCCCTGAAAAAAATACATAAACAATAAGTGACTTACTATAATGTGCTGATAAGGGTCTATGAATGACATTTTGGTTTCAATTACAGGAAATCTCTTCACACTTCAAAGGTCTTCTCTGGCACTCTAACTTCTTTAAAACCTACAAAATAAATAGTCACCATTATGAAACTTCCTCTTGGATACAATTCCAAGATTAAAACAGCGATGAGCATACACCTTAGGAAGTGAAAGTCTATCAAAGAGGAACAAATAAATTGAGTCTTCTGATAGTCTATACGATAGCAGAAGTGACAAAATATTTTCATAGTATTGTTTAACTTCCATATTTATTTGTTCAAATTTATTTCTTGAGTAATTATTTGGAAAGTCCAGGATTTTTTTTTTTTTTTTGCATTTGCATTTGCATTTGCCAAGAGTTTTATGAGAAATGCACTGAAATTACAGAAAATTAAAATTATTTCCGTACTTTTTATAATTAAAACGCCATACACCACAGTCTATTTTCTCAACCTGGTCAGCATCATACAAATACACAATAAGAAAGGCACATTTTCCACCTTAGCTATACGTTAGAAATTTTCAAGACACTTTCATAGTGAATTTTAACTTTAAATCTGACAGTTTCAAAGAAATATGTGTTTACTTTATGATACCAGTGGACTCTGGAAGCAGTTAAATAAAAACAACGAGAATAAAACAACTCCCTATGCTTTCCTTTTCACTTCTATAATTACTCCACATTTTTGAAAGTCAGATTTAAAAAGCATTCAGTGAACATCTTTGTTCTTGCATCACAATTTTTTCCTTCAAACTTTAAAACACATACTCATTTCAGCAGTCCATCAGTTACATTCTAACCTAGATCATCTTTTCAAATGTCTTGATTAGTTATATTGAAAATGTAAATTCTAAAATGTGTGTTTCATAATAAATCAAATTTTAAAAAAAAAAAAACAAACTATTCCCTCTTTTTAAACATTATATTTTCAAATACAAACTACTGAAGGGAATGTAGTAGAAAATATAATCCTCATTTTCATTTTGGTGTGTATAGTTCCAGATAACTTCAATGTTATTTCCTATATTTAATGAGATAGGAAAATGGAAAATAGGAAATGCTTATTTAGAAAAAAAAAGAAAATGCTTATAAAACTTATATGAAGCTGATTTCCTAAGCTCACTTCTCCTATCATTTTTTAATTTGAAATAGTATAAATAAGGTAAGAATAACCCAATAGTTTAGTCAATAAGCATTGTACCAGTATCAGCTTCATATTTTCATCATGTACTGTAGTTATATGAACTGTTACACTGGGGAAAGCTAGGTAAAGGGTATACTGGAACTCTGTAATATTTTTGCAAGTTCTTAAATTATCTCAAAATTAAAAGTCAAAAAGAAAAATCTAGGAAGTGAGGCTAAGATGATGGAGTAGTGAGACAATACCTATGGTCCCTCTTACAAGAAAGATCCCCGCGAAACAAGTGAATCTATTATATATGACAATCTCCCAGCCCTTAAACATCAGAGGCAAGCTTAAGCTCTCTCTGTGTGGCAAAGAGAGGAAGACACAATTCAGAAGCAGTAACAATTTGCTACAACTACAGGATGGATCCCACTGGCACAAGCGCAGTGAGGCAAGTAGTGGCATTCAGGAAGAGGTCCACAAGAGGACATGGACAGTGGGGCAGACAGTCAACTCACACCTCGAGTGAAAAGCAGCATGCAGTCAGCAGAAGGTAAGGACATGCATTTATCCTATCCATGGAGCAAAATATACCCCTTTGGGAAAAATTTCTTTCCCATACACCCGCCTTCTCCACCCCTCTCTACACTGAGTCCAAACAGATTGGAGAGATCAGTGCATCTTTGAGGCCAAAAGTAGAATCCCTCACGTGCCCTTGAACCACTCTCCTGGCCACAGAGACGAGACACATAAACAGGAAAATTAATCTGCCAGTGGCCCTAAACTGGGAACTCGGGCCACTAACAGTTCCTTTGCCTAGGCACAGGCATAAGGAGTCCAAAGACTCTGATTGCCTTTCACCCTGGCATAGGCATCTGTGGGCCCATTTCAGCAGTTAGTACCTCATTAGGACAGCACAAAAGGGTGTATACCTGAAGTCTAACCTCAACCGCTTCAGATGTATGGTGGAGGGGCAAGTTTGCGATGTTTGACACCATTGCCTATCAGGCAGGGTCCTCACTTACCCAGGAAACCCAGTGGCATAGTGGTTGAGCTTGCCTGCTAACCAAAAGACTGACAGTTAAAATCCATCAAATGAACATTAGAAACCCTTGGAGTAGTTCTACTCTGGCCTATAGGGTCATTGTGAGTCATGACTGAATCCACAGAAAAGGGTTTTGGTTTACCTACCCACATCTGGTAGCTCCAGCAACACCACATAGCCACCTGCAACAGGGGTCCAAGAACAAGTGGTACCTCCCACTCTTTATGGGCACCAGTATTTATTGGGTATACCCACAGTCTGACTGTAAAACCCACTCATCTATACTTTCTAGGGAATAAAGACACGATTTTCTCACAAACACTGAGAAGCAACTATCAGCCCCTGCCTTGCTCAGTTAGGTCCTCCTACTATAGCAAAGTACTTATGCTTACCCCAGTCACAGCTGCCCATCTAGGACTGTAAGAAAGAGCCTGCACCACACACTTGATATCTAACTACGTAGATGCTTCAGCTGAATATATACAACAAAAGTAAACGGATTCATGGCCTCACACACTTAGTAACAGTTGTAACTACCTGCTAACAAGACATTAGAGTTTTCAAGGCCACAATAATCAAACCAGCTCACAAAGCCAGCCTATTTGGGCATATCTAAGCAAAACAAAACAGGAAACTAAGTCACAGTAAGCAAACATAAAACAAATAAATGCAATAACTTGTTGATGGCTCAGAGACAACAGTCCATATCAAATCACATAAAGAGGCAGACCATGAGACCTTCAGCAAGTTCTCAAAACAAAGAATCAGAAATTTTCTGTATGAAGAGAAATTTCAGGAATTACTGGAAGTATAATATAAAAAGTAATATACAGGACTTGTCAAGAGATCAGGAAGGAGATCAGGAAAAAGGATGAACAAGCCAAGAAAGACACAGACATAGCAATACAGGAACTTCAGAAAATTAGAGAACAAAATTAATGGGCCATAAAAATCTACATGAGACAGCAAACAGAAAGAGAATTAACCATAAAATTTCAAAATTAGACAATTCAGTAGAAAGTGATATGAGCACAACTGAGGCTATGAAAGTTAGAATTAGTTAGGTTGAAGACAGACCACTTCACACCAACATATTTGAACAAATCAAATAAAAAAAAATTTTTAAAAAATAAAGAGTGGAAAAGAAGAGGGTAACAGGGTGAGGAGAGCAGAAAGAGTTGCAGAGAGGTGGGTGCTCAGGGTTTTATATGACAAATTGGCTTAGATTATAAACTGTCACTAACTCACAATTAAAAAATAAATCTAATGAAGAAACTTTAAGAATTATGCAGCATTCTATCAAGCAACTGAAGTACCAGAATGGGGGAAATAACAGAAACCACAGAGAATTGCTGAAGATTTGTTGACAGAAAACATAACTGAATATTGTGGAAGATGAGAAGATATCTATCCAAGATGCTCAATAAACTCCACATAAGGTAGATAACAGATAGTAACCAAGATATATTGTAATCAAACTTGCCAAAAACAAAGAGAGAATTTTAAGAACAGCAAGGGGTAAACAAAGTTATCTACAAAGGAGAGTCAATTAGATGAAACTCAGACTACTTAGCAGAAACCATGCAGGAAAGCAGGCAATGGGATGATATACATTAAGCCTTGACGGAAAAAAAAGTTGCCAGTCAAGAACTGTATATCCAACAAAATTGTCTCTTGATATGATGGTGAAATTAGTGCATTTCCAGAAAAGCAGAAAAACTTACAAAAAACCAAATCAAAATTAAAAGAAATACTAAAGGGAGTACTCCAGTTAGAAAATCAGTAACATCAGATAACGACCCAAGGCTAGAACACAGGACAGAGCAACATGTTATAAAAGGAGACAGAAATCACAAAAATAACCCAAAACTGAGAGCGGTGGGAGCTGCACATAGGTGAGCATGCAAATTTATATGGGAAAGTACATTTTCATTCAGTCATAACAAAAATAAATAAAATAACCCAAAATGAAACCACTGAAAACAGGGAAACAGACACATCATTATGTGAAGGATGACAAACATTAAAAAAAGTAAGAGGGACTAAAAAATGTTATTATAGATCTTTATATGGAGAGGAAATCAAGGCATTATAAAGAAATAAAAGATTGGTTTAAACTTAGAAAAGTAGAGATAAATATTAAGGTAATCACAAAGAAAATTAACAATCCCACACACCAAAAGAAAAAGAATAAGAAAAACATAAAGACTCAGTAAATACAAAATCAACATAAACAAGATGAACATAAAATAATACTCTGTACAGAAAATTAGGTGGAACAGAGAAACTGTCAATAGCGAACACACACACAAATACATCATAATTGCAGCACTAATCTCATATTTAACAATAACTGCATGAACGTAAATGAACTATATGCACCAACAGAGAGGTAGAAAACAGTAGCATGGATTAAAAGACATGATCTGTTTATACACTGCCTACAAGAGACACAGATTAGACTTAAGAGACACAAATGAAATAAAACTCAAAAGATGAAAAAATACATACCTACAGCAAACAAACAACAATCAAAAAAGAGCAGGAGCAGCAATATTAGCTTCTGACAAAAGAGACTACAAAGTAAAATCCACCACAAAGGATAAGGCAGGATACTACATAATGATTAATGGGTAAACACACCAGGAGGACATATTTATATACCCAATGACAAATATTTATAAAACTCTAACAACACTGAAAAGAGTGATAGACAGCTCCACAATAATAGTAGGAGTCTTCACCACACAACTTTCAGTGAAGGACAGAATATCCAGGAAGAAGTTCAGTAGAAATATAGAAAATCTAAATCCCACAATCAGCCAACTTGATTTCATAAACACATACAGAGCACTTCACACAACAGCCAAGTATACTTTCTTTTCCAACACACACAGAGCATTCTCTAGAACAGACCACATATTAGGCCACAAAGCAAACCTTCACAAAATCCAAAGCACAGGAATATTTCAAAGCATATTTTCTGACCATGAAACCAAAAAGTAGAAATCAGTAATAGAAAAAACAAGGAAAAAAGGAGAATAAAAGGACATCAAAGACAGGAGGAAAATGGGAGCAGAGGAGACAGAAGGTGCCCAGTGATCCAGAGACTACACCAGCGTGAGACCAAAAGAACTAGGTGGTGTCTGGCCACCTCTAAAGTCGGCCTTGACAGACAATACAACACAGACTCCCTAATGCTGATGTGTAAATCATACTGAAGTGTGTGGTCTTTGATCTTCATCACAAGTGCATCAAGTCGTCTTTAAGTTCAGCAAGCAAGATGGCATCACCTGCATGCCGCAGGTTGTTAATGAGTCTTCTTTCAATCCAGATGCCCCATTCTTCTTCACAAGAGTCCAGCTTCTCAAATTACTTATTTGGCATACAGATTGAATAGGTAAAGTGAAAGGATGCAACCCAGATTCACACCCTTCCTGACTAAACCACGCAGTACCAACTGCCTCTTGATCCATGTACAGCTTCTTCATGAGCATGACTAAGTGTTTCAGAATTTCCATTCTTCACAACGTTACCTATAATTTGTTGTGATGCACACAGTCAACTGCCTTTGCATAGTCAATAAAACACAACTGAACAACTTTCTGTTATTCTTTGCTTTCAACTAAGATCCATCCAACATCAGCAATGATAATCCCTGATTCTAGGTCCTGAATTTCTGGTGGTTCCCTGTCAATATACTGCTGCAGCTGATTTTAAAAATCCTTAGAAAAATTTTCCAGTGCTGCATTTGCTCACTGAAACATCCCAATTGATAGGCCACCACTTCCTAGAGCCTTGGATTTTGCCAAAGCCTTCAATGAATTTTCAACTTCTTCCTTCACACGCTATCTCTTGAAATGGTTGAAAGTAGAAAAATTCTTTTTGGTACATAGACTCCGTGTGTTTCCTCCATCTTCTTTTGATGCTTCCTACACAGAATCCTTCGTTATTTCAATTTAAAGTTTGAATTTTGTCTTCAGTTCTTTCAGCTTGAGAAATGCAGAGCATGTTCTTACTTGTTTTTCCATCTCCAGCTCTTTGCACATGTCACTAATGATACTTCACTTTTTCTTCTTGAGCCACCCTTTATAATCTTCTGTTCAGTTCTTTTACTTCATCATTTCTTCCTTTTGTTTTAGCCACTCAATGTTCAAGACCAAATTTCAGAATCTCTTCTAACATCCAATTCACTCTTTTCTTTCTTTCCTGTCTTTTTAATGACTTCTTGCTTCCTTCATGTATGATGTCTTTGTTATCATTCCACAACTTATCTGGTCTTCAGGCATTAATGTTCCATGTATCAAATCTATTCTTGAGATGATCTCTAAACTTAAGTGGGATATTTTCAAGTCTGCACCTTGGCTCTGATGGAGGTTTTCTAATTTTCTTCAGTTTAAATTTGAACTTGCATATGAGCAATTTGATGGTTTGTGTCACAATCGACACGTGGCCCTTGTTCTGACTGCAGATGTTGAGGTTCTCTATCATCAGTTTCCACAGGTGTAGTCAATTGGCTCTGTGTATTCTATTGGGTGAACTCTATGTGTAGAAGACCATTTATATTGGTAAAGACAGGTATTTGTAATGAAGAAATTGTTTGGTCTTACAAAATTCCATCCTACAATCCCCAGCATCATTTCTATCACCAAGGCCATATTTTCCAACTACCAATCCTCCTTCTTTATTTCCAACTTCTGCATTTCAATCACTAGTAATTATAAATGCATCCTAATTGCATGTTCTATCAATTTCAGATGGCAGAAGCTGGTAAAAGTGTTCAATTTCTTGATCCTTGGCCTAAGTGGTTGGGGCATAAATTTGACTAACAGTCATATTAAGTGGTCTTCCTTGTAAAAGTATGGGTATTTTCCTATCACTGACAGCACTGTACTTCAGTATAGATCTTGAAATCTTCTTTTGGAAGATGAATGCAACACCATTCATCTTCAGATTGTCATTTCCAGCTCTAATGCCTAGGGTATCAGTGTTTATTCACTCTATTTCTTTTCTGGAAATTTCTGTTTACTCCAGAGTCATAATTCATATATTCCACATTCTGACTATTAGTGGATGTTTGTAGTTATTTCTTTTCATTTTGAGTCATGCCACATCAGCAAATGGAGGTTTCAAAAGCTTGATTCCATCCACATCAATAAGGTTGACTCTACTTTAAGGTGGCAGCTCTTCCTCAGTCATCTTTTGAGTATTTCCCAGTCTGGATGGCTTATCTTCTGGCACTACAGAAGATAATGTTCCACTGTTATTCATAAGGTTTTTGCAACAATGTTCCACTACTATTCATAAGGTTTTTGCTGGCTAATTCTTATTAAAAGTAGACTGCTAGGTTCTTCTTCCTTGTCTTATCCGAGTCTGAAGGTTCCACTGTAACCTGCTCACCACAGGTGACCCTGCTGGTATCTGAAAATTGGTGGCATAACTTCCAGCACAACATCAATACATAGCCCCCATGGTACAACGACCTGACAGATACTTGGAGGAAGGATCTGTAGACAGACACAGTATAACCCCAATCCAAATTCCAATGGCATTTTTTAATGAGATGGAGAAACAAATCACTAACTTCATATAGAAAAGGAAGAGGCCCTGGAAAAGTAGAGCATTACTGAAGAGGAAGAACAAAGTGGGAGGCTTCACATTACCTGATTTTTGAACATATTATACTGTCACAGCAGTCAAAACAGCCTCATACTGGTACAACCGATTTAAAGACCAATGGGACAGAACTAAGAATCCACACATACGATCATCTACCTATGAGCACCTGAAATTTGATAAAGAGTCAAAGTTCATTAACCAGGGGAAATGACCGTCCCTTTAACAAACGATGCTGGCACTGGATATCCATCTGCAAAATATGAAACAAGACCTATAGCTCACACCACATACAAAAACTAACTTAAAATGGATCAAAGTCCTAAATAAAAACTCTAAAATGATAAAGATCCTGGAAGAAAACATAGGAACACTAGGAGCCCTAAAACACAGCATAGACAGAATACAAAACTTCGCTAACGTGCACAAACACCAGAAGAGAAAATAAATAATCAAGAGCTCCTAAAAATGACACACTGAAGCTCATTCAAAGACTTCACCAAAGAGTAAAAACAGCCTACAGACAGAGAAAAAAAAAATCAATACAACACATCCAATCAGTATCTAACCTCTAAATTCTACAAAACACCACAAAACTCCAACAACAAAAAGATGAATAACCCATTTAAAAAACGGGCAAAGGATATGGACAGGCACTTCACCAAAGGCACTGAAGAAGCTAACGGATATATAAGGATATGTTAATGATCATTCGCCATTCCAAAACCAAAACCAAACCCACTGCTGTCAAATCAGTTCTAACTCACAGCAACCCTACAGACAGAGTAGAGCTGCCCATAGAGTTTCTAAGAAGTGCCTACCGGATTTGAACTGCCATCTATTAGTTAGCAACTGTAGCACTTAACCACTGCACCACGAGTTTCCTCTTTAATACAAAGAAGTGGAACTCTGCATACACTTTTCAACACATAATTGCATATGCTACACTACTGCTGCCTTTCAGGGAGTGATTAGCAGTGTGTGGTCTGTCTGAGAGCTGTTCAGTTATATATTCCAGGCTGAGAAGCTCTCCTCAGGGTAACGCAAACAAGAAGCAAAAATACAGAGTAGAGTATTTTCTCACTGCATAAAGAGATCTGGCAAGTGCAATGAAAAGGGTTATTATTAGATCTGTGGCATATGGAAGAAAGAAGGACAAGGATGCAGTGATGTTTTTCTCTTTCCCTCTCATTCTGTGAACAGTGCAGGTAACAACAGACTTAGTATTTAAGCAGTGGCTTTTGCTGTTGGTACAGCACAAGAAATACAACCCAGTGCTGCTGAGTCAATTCTAATTCACAGCAACTCTATAGCACAGCATAGAACTGCCTCACAGAGTTTCCACGGAGCAGCTAGTGGATTCAAACTGCCATCTTTTCGGTTAGCAGTCACATTTCTAACCACTTACTGGTAAGAGGGCAATGACGGTTCAATAGTAAAATTCTCACCTTCCATGTGGGAAACTCCGATTCGATTCCCAGCCAGTACACTTCCCGCACAGCCACCCCCATCTATCTGTGGGGGCTTTCACGTTGCTCTGATGCCAAACAGAGTTTAGCCGAGCTCCCAGACTAAGATAGAGGGAGGGAAAAAAAAAAAAGCCTGGCAATCTACTCCTTAAAATCAACCAATGAAATCCCTATGTATCACAATGATCGCATCTTCAGCCAGACATGGGGACAGCACAAGACCAAGCAGTAATTCGTTCTTTCATGCATGGGGTCACCCTGAATTAGAAAATGACCCCACATCAGCTAATAACAGGCTTCCATACTGAAGCCATACTGATATATCAAGCTTGTCCCCTCTTTTTTCCAACTGGATGATTCTGATCCTCAGTTTCTTCATCTGTAAAGTGGGGAAAAATGGTTCCTACATCTCACAAGTGGGGGAATAAAGTAAAAAAAAAAAAGTATGTAAATTGTTAGGCATAGTAAAAAAAAAAATCTATTACTGCAGTTGGTTATGAAACTCAAGCTTTCCCCCAAACTACCCCTTAGTGAGACTTATAAAAGGGCAACGCATCTTATTCTTCTTACAGATTACTAAGGTACTACTAAAGTTATAAAGTCTTACACTATTCTGCTGGTGCTTCTTAAAAGCCTAGTCTGAACAGAGTTTCATATCGCCACTTGGCACAGAGAAATGAAGAAGCAGCAAGAATTAAGGTATGTGAATGGACTGCTTTTTGTTAGAACATCTCTTAAGCCATAACCTTCAATTTAATACAGAAAATCTACTAAAAGAATGTCCCTGTTCCCAAAGAGATTTAAAAGCATGCACATTCACATATAATGCCGCAGATTAATTAACCAAGTCTGTATTTCTTAAACCAGGACCTGAACGGTATGCAAGCTACCTACCGTGTGCCACACTGTAACATCTAGTGTCCTGTGGCTGATGACTACACTATTACTTTTGAACTGATTTAGTCTTTTCCGTTTGTATTACTAGATTATGATACTGTTTCTTTATCCCTCATGTTTGTATTTCTGAAAGCTTATCATATAAGCAAACTGTATAGGGAATACCTACCAGATTTTCAAAAGAGAGAGAGATACATATGGTTTAAAATATAAAATATAAAAGGCTTCGTGGAGAAGGTAACAATCGTGTTAATATTTGAAAACACGGAAGGGCTTACATGAATAGGAAGGGGAAATGAAAGCTGTGAACAGTAAGCTTCCGCCAGACTGGAGAAGCTCTAGCCTACCACAGCCTCTCACCATGGGGCTCTCCTCTCACATTCTTCTCTACAAGATAATCCCTGCCTGTCCTGGTTCTGTTGAAATTCCCTCCCTGAAGTAAGCCATCTCTTCACCTCTCTATCAGGTTAGAATCTACACAACGTGATATACTATATCACTAACAGGTATATGTAGTATACATCACCCCTAACAGTAAGCAACATGAGGGAAGTAGCCATTTCTGTCTCTTTCTGTATCCCAGTGCTGCACCCAAGGCAAGCACCCAATTACTGTTGACAAAAGCATATATAAACAAACTTGAAAGTCTGCACATACAGTATACTGGCAAAAACTATTCAGAATACAGTTGAAGTCTTGCACTGGGAAATAATCAAAGGTAAGTAGAGCTTATTTATGGAACCTATGATAATAAGCAGGAAGATACCCTAAAACCAAACAGTTGCCTTCGAGTCACTTCTGATTCATAACTACTCTGTGTGTGTCAGACTAGAACTGTGCATGTGGTTTTCAATGGACGAGTTTTCAGAAACAGGCTTTTCTTCTAAGGCACCCGGAAGTCGACTCAAGCTTCCAACCTTTAGTTAGCAGTTGAGTGTGTTAACCATTTGTGCCACCCAGAGACCCTGGAAGGTATCTTAAAAACCAAAAACACCAAACCCAGTGCCGCCAAGTTGATTACAACTCCTATCAACCCTATAGCACAGAGTAGCAATGCTCCATAGAGTTTCCAAGGAAACTATTTTAGGAATAGTTAATCTTTATACATAATTTGAGAAGTTCACACTTGTTTGGTATTCTCCAGGTGCAAGGTGTCATGTCAAGTAATTTATACACGTCACTATCTCATTTAATTTTCATAGCAAGATAAGGAATGTTATCTGCACTTTAGAGACAAAGAAAGGTTACATGATTTGCGTAACAGTTAACTCAGACTAAGACTAATTTTCTCCCCAAGCTGTACAAGAGAATTCTGTCTCACAGAGAGAATAAGAGACATTTCCGAGATCATCTGGGTTAGCAGACAACTCAGAGGGCCCCCAAATCCTGACTTTCTCCTTTATACCAATTCTCCTTTTTACCATCCCTCCACAAGACACTTGAAGGATAGGCTGAGAGTCTAAGACACTATACAATTATTAGTGAGTCTTAAGCAGAGAGGCAGCATAATAGAAGGAGAACTTCAACAATGTAAGCACAGTCGTTAAATAAAGTGAAAAGCTAACAGTGAAAAGCTGGAGTTTGAGATGAAAGGCATACCACTAGCCAGAGGTGTGAAGTGTTGCAATGTCATACAATATACACCTAAACTAGGATTATGGAGGTGATAAAGAAGAGGAAAGAGCACATCACCATCTAGACCAGGTAGCCTCCCTATATGATTATTTCAAAAGCCACTCCCTTTCTCTGGGAATATGGGGGAAGGCACGTGGGGGGAAGTCAGACAGACACACCGACATTCTATGTAAGTCAGAAAGGACTGATCCAGGTAAGTAGCACAGCTTAGGAAACTGACTTTCAGAGAAGTTACGTAGCCAGCCTGGTTTTACACACTGCAGTTCTAATAGAGCAGGAAATTCTCTCTCGAGCTAGTTTGCATTCCTTGACCATTCTCACCTACTGTTATTTTCCAGTTTCACCTCTTGGTGACCAAATGCCCCTGGCCACTCTGGCTGTCTAAGCTGAGAACACTTCAGAGCTGGAGGAAACTTCGGTAATGCCCATCTAAACAGAACTTCATTTTGCAAATTTGGAAGCTGAGGCCCAAAGACATAAACAGACCTAGTCAAGCTCACTCAGGGAAATCTGATACTGAAACCTATCTCTTCATTCTTAACCCGATGCTATTCCTTCCTACACTTCCCTCTTCACCCACCTCTCCCAACACATAGCCTAATAAAGACAAATAACAAAAATACAACCCACGCCAAGCCAAGTGCCGTCGAGTCGGATCCAACTCATGGCGAAAGAACATGTAAATAAATTTTAGTTTGACCGGTATTTTAAATCACCAACTTGAAATGGTTTCATGCTGTATGGTTGGCTCAAAGTATGAATTTGAGGGAAGTAAATACCTAAATTTCTCTGATTGGTCAAATAAAACTACTAGGATTGAATCAGGAGCCCTGGCAACACAGTGGTTAAGACCTCAACTGCTGACCCAAAGGTTGGCAACTAAAATGCACCAGTTGCTCCTTCTACTCTGATCCATAAGATCGCTATGAGTCAGAATCAACTGGATGGCAGCATGTTGGTTTCAAGATTGAATTATAGCTATAAGCTGTTTACTTGTAAATGCTAGATGAATTGTTTTAAAAATTCTCTTCTCACACCAACCATTATGGAATAACACCACACTGACAAATGTTAATTATAGTATGCTCATTTTCAGAAAATACTTTCTTGCTTTCCGCTTAAAAAAAAAAAAACAGATAATGGTGATAGGCTAAATGTTAATATACATATTTGTAAATATACCTAACAGCAAAATGCTAGGAAAAGGAACATGCCTCAGGAAACACTTCTGTAACTCTTTCTTCAGACTAGACATTTTGCGAATACACTTCCCTAGGAAGTACTTGAAAACCCTGGTCCCACAGCGGTTAGGTGTCAGTGCTGTTAACCAGAAGGTTGCCAGGTGCTCCTTGGAAACTCCGTGGGGCAGTTCTATTCTGTCTATAGGGTCGCTATGAGTCAAACAGACTCAGCAGCAGTGGGTTTGGATTTTTTAGGAAATACGTGGCAGGAGTCCTGGTGGTAAGGTGGTTAAGAGCTGTGGCAAGCCATGGCTGCTAAACTGAAAGATCAGCAGTTTGAAGCAACCAGCTTTTCCTTGAAAACCCTATGGGGCAGTTGCACTTTCTCCTATTGGGTTGCCATGAGTTAGCATCAACTCAGGGCAAGGTGCTGGTTGGCTGTTACGGAGTATTTGAGCTCTGTTGAGGGTCCCACTCCTTTTTTAACTACTGCTGCCTTATTATTATTACTATTATTATCATCATCATCATTACTTACCCAAATTGCCACAGCAGAAAAAGCCATGTCTCTCCTCTGCTATAGACAGCAGTCCAGGGAAAACTCCCAGGAAAGCTGTCATACTGGTTTTAAAGGCCTAAATGTTTTATGGGAACCTTATCTTTGACAGTATTCTGGGCTTGCTCTGCTTTTCAAGCAGCCAGCTACCTCAGGCAGCCTGAGAAGTTGATCTTGTGTTGAAAATATAGATGTTGTCAATGATCTTAAAGTGGAAAAAAACTGAAAGAAAACTGTGGCAGGAATTGCAGAAGCACAGAGGAGTTACACACCCACTGTCTCAGGCCTTATCTTGAAGTTAAACCACTTGGCATAGGACTAGTATCTGACAAGTCTTGGATTGCATAATCTGTAATGAAGATTCAAGTTCATCATTTTTTTATCAGGCTGGGGGGAGTTATAGAAATTTGCTTGAAATGAACAAGAAATTTAGTCTTTCCTAGGGTTCAGAGCTCTGTGAATAGAAAATATGCATTGAAAGGACTATCCCTTTGGTAGTCTAGGGAACCCTAGGAAATTTTTACTAAAGTATAACATTTTAAAATTCATGAGATAATAACAATGAGTTACAAAGACAACCAGTTATGCCAAAATAGACGGCAGTATGCAGGCCCCTTAAGTGACACTCATGTATACTTTGGAAATTATGGTATCATAATGGTTTAGTGCTATAGTTAGTAACCAAAAGGTCAGGGGTTTGAATCCACCAGGCACTCCTTGGAAACCCTATGGAGGCTGTTCTACCTGGTCCTATAGGGTCACTATGAGTCAGAACTGACTCCACAGGAAGCAGCTGGAGGCCCACAGCACATTTTCCCTTCCACTTTTGTGGTGTACAATACTGATTAAAGTACAATGTAAAATTTTTAAGAACTTAGAGCACTATAAATGGGTTAGAAATAAATAAACAAAACACAAAACTGTGCCATTAAAACATTTCCAACTTATACAGATCCTGTGGGACTCGGTAGAACTATCCCATAGTGTTTCCAAGGAGTGGCCAACCTTTTGTTTAGAAGCCGAGCTCTTAACCACTACACCACTAGGGCTCCATAAAAGGATAAAGTGATAGAAAACCACGGTTCTTTCTGAACTCCTGGTAGACTCTGTGGAAACTCTGGTGGCATAATGGTTAAGAACTCAGCTGCTAATGAAAAGGTCAATGATTCAAACTCACCACCAGCAGCTCTGCAAGGAGAAAGATGTAGCAGTCTGCTGTTATTGACATTACAGACTTGGAAATCCTATGGGGCAGTTCTACTCTACCCTACAGGGTCACCATGAGTTGGAATCAACTTGTCACCATCAGGTATAGACCCTAGTACCATAATGAATACATAAGCACATCTCAAATACTTTGGTGAAATGAACTGGAGGCATTATTATCTGCTCCAAAACAGGAAATTTACATTTCTACAATCTTTAATCAGCAAACTAGAAAACTGCACCAGGTAAAGAGTTTTCCAATTAGGATGTCCTATTTTTTACAGCTCACAGCAGCCATATTTGTGAAGCTATGGTGGCCCCATTTATCACGTGTTTTTGATTAGTCTTGACAAATGACGTGAAAAGCTACATGATTTCACACTGCGTAGAAATTATTAAAGTTTATTATCAAAATGGGTGTTCCATTTGCCAAACATTTCATGCATTATGTGAAATTTATGATGAGCATCATCATCCCACCAAGCGAACTATTTGACATTTAATCAAAAAAATTGAGACAACCAGCTTCATTGCCAATTAGACAAGGCCTGTGCATCAACAAACCACATGTCCCAATGAAAACAAGGCCACCATTGGTCAGAGTGTACGCAAGAATCCATCCCAATCAGTTTCTCGCTGAGAACAAGAACTAGGCCTTTCATAGACCACAGATTGGCGGATTTTGCATCTGGACTTGATGCTTTATCCTTACTAAATTGTTTTAACTCAAGAATTGAAGTTCAGCGACCATAAATTGTGATGTACATTTGCTGACTGGGCTCTGGAGCAACTGGAAGCTGACCTTGCTTTTGGACAAAAAAAATCGTCTTCAGTGAGGAAACCCATTTTTGCATGAATGGTTGTGTTAACAAACAAAACTGTCGCATTTAGGGGGATGAGAATCCAGTGGAGATTCAAGAACGACCACTTCATCCCCCAAAAGCTACCAGTGGGTGTAGATTTGGGTCCAACAGAATCACTGGCCCCTATTTTTTCCAAGATGAACAAGGAGAGGCTGGCTATGACTGTAAATGTTCAGGCTAATGATAACTGACTATTTTTGCCCCGTTTGGAAGGTGCCATAGCCACCATTCACTCAAAGTTCTCTTTCACACATAATGCGATGAAATGTACTTCAAAATGATAAAAGAATTAAAACTGCATCCATCACACAACATGTTTTATTCAAGTTCAAAGATAGGACACCCTTATTGGAGGCCCGTTACCTTAATAAAAATCTGTAAGGATATTTCATTTGAGATTCTGCTGGTCAAATATAGTATTCTAATGGGTTTTTTTCTTTTGTCTTTTGTTTTGTTTGATTTTGTTTTGTCTACAAAATAAAACAGTGTTAGTCTCTTCCATTTACTTTGCAGACAAGGAACTGGAGAGAAAGAAGTTAGATAACTGTATCTAAACCTAACAAATATGAACAGACCTATGAAGGACAGGAGAGGTTAGAAGGAAAGGAGAACAAAGAAGCATTTCCTGAATCAGGCAGCATAGAAATCAAAATCAAATCCACTACCATCAAGTTGATTTGACTCACAGTGATCCTATAGGTCAGGGTAGAGTTGCCTCATAGAGTTTCCAAAGAGCGCCCAGTGAATGCAAACTGACCACCTTTCTTTTAGCAAATGTAGCATGTAAGCACTATGACACCAGGCAGCACAGAGCACAGAAGGAATTTCACATGCATCTGACCACACAGAGCTTCCTCTCACCTCTCTAGTTTGCCCAACTTGACGCACAGGGACTCACTGACTCTACCGTATCTACAGAAGCGCCTGATCATCATTACTATAAAACTAACCCACTGCCATCGAGTCACTTCTAGCCCACAACAATCCTAGAGGACAGAGTAGAACTGCTCCATAGAGTTCCTAAAAAGCCCCTGGTAGAGGTGAAATGCTGACCTTTTGGTTAGCAGTGGTAGCACTTAACTACAAAGCCACCAGGGTTTCCAGTGTAAAACTACAAGACTTCAATATTACAGGACTTATGAGGAATGGCTAAAAAATATGGGTTGCTTTCTTTTTTTAGTGTTGACGAAATGCAGCGCTAATATTTCAATAATAGTTTAGTTCTTGAAAAAATAATTTTGATTATGGTGACCAGCTGCTCTCTAAAACCCCGAAAGATTACCAAATGAAACATTTTCAGTGCAAAATAAAGGATGTACGCCAAAGTAAACAAAACCATCCTGATGATAGAGATGTGAGAGACAGCTCCTCTTTTTTGGTTTTTTATTGTGACTTTGAGTCTGATTTGACTTGACAGCAATGCATTTATTATTATAAATGTTTTACATTGTGGAATTATAATGGTTGAAATTACACACAGCTTTATCTTAAAAGAGTACTTATGTGCCCCCAGGAACTTGGAAAAGTAGGCTGTAAAGTAACCATGGCCGGAAAGATTATCATCATCGACGAATGTACAGGTCAGTGTGTCTAATGGTGCTTAGACACAAGAACTTAAAGATTAAATAAAGGTGGGAGAGACACACATTCAAACTCACAATGAGTATAACAACAACAAATCTAAACAACTGTGATATGAACAAACAGGATTCTAGAATGATGGCTCCTGGAACAGGTTCCAAAACACAACTGACTGCCAATGAGTCAATTCCTACTTATAGCAACCTATTTATTCATTTACTCATTGAAGTATAAAGCTGGCTAGTGAATGAATTCAGAAAAAGCTCAAAATGAGCAAAGGCTCAAGGCTTGCCTAATAAATGATGAAGATCAACAAATTTGTGGCTACCCCTTAGTAATCACTAATTACCTTATGAAAAGTGCTCTGTATTATTTTGGTTCCAGTGATTAACACACTGAGCCACTAATTAAAAGGTTATAGGTTCAAATTCACCAACAGCGCCTTGGGAAAAAAGCCAGGAGATGTACTTGCAAAGAACTCAGCCACTGAAAACCCTATGAAGCACAATTCTAGGCTGACACACACAGGTCACCATGAGTTGGAATTAACATGACCACAGTGGGTGTTATATTTTATAAGCTCATCAATTTCCACACGTATTTATTTTGGGAGTTTATCTTTTAGCTCAGTGCACTGGGAGCTCATGATAAGATTTCCAGTCTTTTGTCTTTCTTTCCTTAAAAATGCCTACCCTAAACTGTACACGTAGAAACTGCTGTCATCCTCAACAACAGCAAACTAAATAAAATTGTAGAAGGAAAAAACAAACTACCACCCTAAAAGGACTTGCGGATCTAGCTTCTCTGGTTCTGCTCCTAGTATTTAAACATGGCTAGAGAAACCCTTATAATCCTCCAGGCTGATTTTATTTCAGATCCATAAAGTCTCAATGCAAAGAAGCTATTAACACTACATGTCATTTTCTTTGGCTTCTCTAATGAACTTGCACTCCCACCCTAGAAAACAATTGCCTTCTCTTTTGGCCCTCAAGGCTCTCACCCCACCTCATCCCCACTTTTGGCTGATGACCTCATCTCCCTCCAAATTAAAAACAGAAAGTGCCAGAGGGAAGTTTCTCATCTTCCCACCACCAAAACTTCTACACTTGTGTTTTCTTTCTCACTGTTACAGAGAGCGCAGTAGCATTCCTGTCACTATTACAAACTGACCCCAGTCCTGGCTCTCCTGTACTTCTCCACTTGGCAGGAGGGAGGGGACTTGGAGGCACAGTGGTTAAGAGCTCAGCTGCTAACCAAAATGTTGAGAGTTCAAATCCACCAGCTGGTTCTTGGAAACCCATGGGGCAGTTCTACTACGTCCTATATGGTTGCTATGAGTGGGAATCAACTTGATGTGGCAATGAGCTTGGTTCTGTGGTCTCTGCCTGGAGCTCCAACCTTGAGTCCCACCATCGTCACGCCAGGCCACTTACTTCCCTTGTGTGACTTCTCGTCCCTCAGTTCTCCACTTAAAATTTATTTCTTCTGTGAGTTGTTCCCTCCCTACACTCACTACACTATTCTCTATTAGGGAAGCTTGTCTGCTATCTTGTATTACACATTATCTGTTTGTAATTTGCTTGCTTATTGTCTCTTCCTCTATGAGGGAAGGAATCATACATGATTCATTCATTCATACCTACTAAACACATTCATACCTACTAAACACAGTTCCCAGCATGTAGTTAGCATTAATTAAAACTTATTGAATTAATGCATGAGTAATGCACATAGCTCAATGATCAATAATTCCTGGCTGACATTAGCATCTGCATATATATATATATTTTTTTTTTGACCCAGCAGTTAAAATTCTTATGAGATAAAGGACACAGTACAGACTATCTAAATTGCTTGATACAAGTATCTGTTTATTGTCAAAGTGTCAGAAAGATACATGTTTTCCTATTACCTTTTTAAACACGTTATATGTCGGTTCCAACTCGACAGCACTTGGCTTGGCTGGCTATATGTATTATTAATAAAAATAATATAAAGACTATTTTCATCACAGCAAGTATGAATTTATACAAGAGAGTTCAAGAGAATTTTTTTATTATTTCAATAGCTGGTATGATACTACTACTCAAGCAAGCCAATTCATCAATCTTCAGAATAAAATAAACTGATATTAAAAATCTCCACAAATACTGAGTCAATCTCCCAAAAATTGATACTTTCTTTCAATACTGCTTTACACTTAACAGAGGTATGATTACAGACAGCAATAAAGCTGCGACAAAAATCCATGTAAATACCATGAACTTGTATATTTTGTAAGTATAAATCCCTGGTTGTCATCTCTCAAAAAATAAACACCAAGTAACAGATCATAAGTAACTACCTTAATATTTTTGCAACCAAATACTGAAATTAACATAAAAATCACTTTAAATTAGATTCCTTTTGCTGTAAAATTATTCCTAAAATGTTCTAGTAGCATCTTCTTTTAAGATTCCAGGATCCATCCATATCTTGAAACTATTCTCTGAACATGAATAACCACTGTAATAAGGAAAGTAGCAGTTTAGCTGACTGTGCCTGTGCCATGAACTAAAGAAATGCCCCAGTGAATTTATGATCTCAACCAGACTTACCTGCCTCTTCTTCTTGACAGTCAAATGCAGGAAATTCATATCTGGGGAGGGTTATGGCAGATACAACAAGGGACTGATGGATATTAAGAAACCTTTTTTACAAGTACAGGAGTCTGTAAAGCATGATTCCATAATCACATGCATCGTCAGGTATGTCTCCCCAAACTGCATTTCTATGAATTCTTACATAATTGATCTAAATTACTTTTCTCAATATCTTCATAATAGTCAGTCAAGACATGTAGGAAGTTCCTAACATGGATTGCCATTTTGTTTCAACACCTCAAACATGAGAACCGGAAGAAAACTAAGAACACTATTAACCGCCCTCCCCAGCCCACCCCACCCCAACACACAATTCTTCTTAAGCCCTGCCTCTTAAACAGTTACAAATCCAAGAATTCAGTAAGTCTACCTGCTTTCATAATGGATCTAACATTCTATTTATTGCCCATGTACTACTGCATTCAACTTGCTTATCTTGTCAAAGCTGTGTGCATGAAAGTATGGGGTAAACAGGAAGTGTGTCAACTTACTGACTAAAATGTGGAAGCCATCTGCTCATCTAATGTTTCTAAGGGTGTTTGCCAAAATGAGTACTGTCTTAGGGTGGGCTTTCTATATGACTGGCAAACTACATCATAACTGCCCAACCACTGAGACACACGGCCTACCCAAGCTCACACGCAACCTTAATCATCACATACACAGTTGTATCTAGCAGCTAAAGTTGAACTATTTTGAATTATTCACGATCAAATAATGTATATGCATACTAATCTAAGTTTATACCTCGAATTGGTATTTACTCTGGAGAAAGACTGTCTAGTTTGCTATGTGCTTTGAATTGCTTGGAAGACTAAAGTAATAATGATTTCCTTTTTTTTTTTACAAGTGGTAAATCCAAAGCCAAGGTTTGGAGAGCCATTTTGATACAGATGCTTAACACCAAACACCAGGATTAATAAGAGCCAGAAACAGTCACAGGCTCTGCAGGTTATATTTATACTATTCTAGGGAGAGTGCTCAATTATCAACCTAAAAGTAAAACCTTGAGCATAAAAATCAGTACTTTTTGTATGACTTATATATAGCTATTATCTATGTTATATTTTTGGATAAAGCATCATAGCTTTATTAAAGTAACAAATTATCTACATATAACGCCATATAATTCCAGAATAAGAAATTTCAAATAATGCAGTGATTTTCCAGTCATCCTTAAGAGTTTCTGCCACTTCCTCAATTATGTCAAACACTAACCCAGTTACATCACAGAACAACTGAGGTCAGATGGAAATACACATTTAGACAATGGGTTCTCTGAGCCTTCTCTTGTAATGTTTCTGAAGTTAACACCAGCAGAAAGAGATGAGCAGAACCAAAAGAATTACAACAGAGAATCAGAGAGGTTAGTCTATAAATGACAACAACGTCAGAACAACAGAAGAGGGAATAAATGATACAGGTATAGAACTCTCAGTGGAGTAGAAGGCAAGGGGATACCAAGTAATAACAGACTGGTTCAAACCTAGGAAGACAAGGGTAAATTTCAAGGTAACCAGAAAGAAAGGTAACAAACCAACTGATCAAAATAAAGAAGAAAAATATAAAATCTCAATAAAAACAAAGGAAATGAAAAAGAAATCCACAAACAAAAGAGATTCAGCACCAGAGAGTACGAGCAACAAAAAAAAATGTCAGCACTACAAATGACAGCAATAAACTCATAGATATCAAGAATTAGACTGAATATAACTGGCCTAAATGCACTCATAAAGATGCAGAGGGTAACAGAATTTAAAAAAAAAAAAAAAAGTTTGATTAATATGCAAACAGTAGTGCTCAGCAAAAGACTTAACCAAAGAACAAAATGAGAATCTTCAAACTAGGGGGAAAAAAATTTTGGCTAAAACAAATCAGACAAAGGTCCAGTTTTTAAAATCTACAAGAAAATGCAACACCTCCACCACAAAAGGACAAATAATCCAATTAAAAAATGAGCAAAGGAAATGAACAGACACTTCACCAAAGATGGCATTCAAATGGCCAACAGACAGAAGAGAAACTGCTCACAGTCTCTAGCCATTAGAGAAATGCAAATCAACACCTCAGTGAGATATTATCTCACCCTTGCACTACTGGCAGAAAAAAAAAAAAAAGAAAATGAAGGAAGTAACAAATATTGGAGAGGCTGCAGAGAGACTGGAACTCTTATGCACTGATAGTGAGAATGCAAAATGACACATACATTTTGGAAAACAATACTGTACTTCCTTAGAAAGCTAGAAATAGAAACAGAAATACCATATGACCCAGCAATCCCACTTCTAGGAATACATCCTAGAGAACTAAGCTGTCACACGAATAGCCATATGCACACTCAGTTCACTGCAGCTTT
Source organism: Heterohyrax brucei (assembly GCA_028571685.1). Classification (NCBI taxonomy): domain Eukaryota; kingdom Metazoa; phylum Chordata; class Mammalia; order Hyracoidea; family Procaviidae; genus Heterohyrax; species Heterohyrax brucei. The sequence continues at coordinate 49,898,321 of CM053155.1, forward strand.
GTTTACAACAGCAATCTGGAATCACTCAGATGCCAACCAACAGATGAATGGATAAATAAACTGTGGCATATACACACAATGGAGTACTACATAAAAATGCAGAACAATGATGAACCTGTGAAGCATCTCATAACACAGAGGAAATTTGAGGGTATTACATGAGCGAAATAGCCAGCCAAGCCAAGTGCCGTTCAGTTGGATCCGACTCATGGTGACCCTAGGGGCCAGGGTAGAACTGACCCCCAGAGTATTCAAACACTCACAAAAGGACAAGCATTGTATGAGACCACTACTGTAAAAACTCACACAAACATTTATACACAAAAAGAAACAGCCTTTTATAGCTACCAGGAAGGGGAAAGGTGGGGATGGAAAAACTCTAAGTAGACAGTAAATAAGTGGTAACTGTGATGACGGGTAAGACAGACAGCAGAAAATACAGGGGAAATTGGCACAACTTGTACATGCAAGGAAGCTCTACAGAAATGCGCAAACTCCCTGAGGGGCCAAATTCCTGAGCTGAGGGCTATGCGGAGCATGGTCTCAGGAACGTCTAGTTCAACTGACACAACAGAGTTCTTAAAGAAGGTGTTCTGCATTCCACATTGGTGAGTAGTGTCTGGGGTCTTAAAACCCTCTGGGAGGCCACCTAGGTTACTCCCCTTGTCTCATGCCTTTGAAAGCCAGGAAGAATGAAGAAAAGTGAAGACACAAGGGCAAGACTGGTTGAAAGGGCTAATGGGTCACACCTGCTCCAGCTGCCACCTGAGTTCAAACAACCAGATGGTACCCGGCGACTCCTACTGAACTCCTCTGCCAGGGAACATAATAGGGTCCCCAGTAGAGCTAGACCAAAATGTAGAAGAAATTCTAAATCAAAAAGGAAGACCAGACTTGCTGGCCTTCACAGAAAATGGAGAAACCCTGAGAGTACAGCCCCAAACACCTTTTCAGTTCAGTAACGAAGTCATTCCAGAGGTTTTTGCTTCAGCCAAAGACTGGACAGGCCCATTAAACAAAATGAGACGAGAAGTGCACATCAACCCAGGAACAAAGATTAGAAGGCAGAGGACGGCAAGAAAGCTGGTAACAACGAAGTCAAGGTTGAGAAGGGAGCGTACCGACACGTCGTGGGGTTGCTAATCAGTGTCATACAGCAATGTGTGTACTCTTTAACGAGAAACAGAAAGCTTTGTTTGTTTGTTTCTTCTGTTACCCTTCATATTATACTTTAAAGTACAGTTTTAAAAACAGAGATTGATGCCTTAAATAACAGGTATCAAAACTAAAATATAAACCAATCAATCAGTCCACTGAAGCAGGCAAAATGCATCAAAATGAAAATCAAGACTTCGGACATTAAAAAAATGCATTTGACTTTCAAGAATCTCTCTTTTTCACACATGCAAAATGTGGGTATTAATACCTGCTCTGCCAGCTCACAAGTTACTATCGGAATGGAGGAAGTTCTCAAGCAATCTCTTTATAAGGTTTATAAATCAAACCCACCGCCTTTGAGTCAACTCCAACTCACAGCAACACTATAGGACGCAGTACAAGTACTCTACTGAGTTTCCAAGGAGTACCTCATGGATTCGAACTGCCAACCTTGTCGGTTAGCAGACTTAGCACTTCACCGCTACGCCACCAGCGTTTATAGTGCAGTGCAAAGCAAAACAGCTCTGGTCACAATTTTTTCCCAGGATATTTTTTTCCAATTGGCCAACCAGAAAACTGGTAACAAACTGAATGATTTCAGGAAGTATAAGTTGGATGGTATAAAGGCATAAGAATCTTGTGTACAATAAAAAAATACTGAATTTACACCCTTTATACATACTTGTTTTCTAATGCTCAGTGAGGTGGACTGACGCAGTGGCCCCAACAACAGGCACAAGTATAACAAGGGTTATAAAGGTGGCACAAGACTGGGCGGTGTCTCCTTCTGTTGTACACAGAGTTGCTATGAGTAGGAAACAACTCAACAGCATCACCACCACCACCAACACAACACAACACAAACTGTTACCTGAAATACCAAAATTTCTCTGCAGACTCCAGAAGTCAGGTAAGTAAGGAAGGACTCGAGGAGAGCAGCTGATTCACAACTGTATAAGCTTAAGAGGGAAGGGGACAGAAAGATGAATAACCCAACCCAAACCAAACCCACTGCCATCAATTCCGACTCATAGCAACCCTATGGGATAGAGCAGAACTACTCCCGAGTTTCCAAGGAGTGCCTGGCAGATCTGAACAGCCAAGGTTTTGGTTAGCAGACATATCCCTTAATCACTATGCCACCAGCGTTTGGTGGTTAAACTCTGACAAAGATCATTCATTGGTGCCCACGGAGTTTTCTGGAAGTCATTGGAACTCATTATGTAAGTGATGAGACTGATAGTGACACTTTGCAAATCTGCCTAGGGTGAGTACTGAATGATTTGAGCTTGTTTTCTACCTGTATAAAGGGGAGAAGAGCTTCATTTTTTTTTTAAGAACGTTGTAAAATTGAACTGAGAACCAGATGGCAATGGCAGCAAGAACTTGTCCCAACAGTTCATTCTCTGCCTGATAACACTACTATCAAAAAAAAAAAAAAATCCATCCCTTTCACCATTTTCATTGCAAAGAACTCCATAAAAAGTCTTGCGATTCGTCAATTTCTGTTATCCTAATCATTAAGAGCTAGAAGATAAAGAATTCGCTAAAACTTCAGTTCACGTTTTCTGTGCTGGTTTTTGACAATTGTGGACACTATTGTTCTTTGTAAAGGTCACCAAGCCACTCTAGTCTTTTCTCCATTAAGCAAGTGTGAAATCCCTGAAGCTACAGGAGAGTTAAGAAGGGTTTGGGCATTTTTCTCTGAACCCGTTTCAGTTTTCCTCAATTTCTGTCAAAGATGACAGCCTGTGAGAATAAAAATGATTTGCCTCCATCTGTCTGTTAATTCTCACCTATTTTTCCTAATTTTTATTTAGTTTGTTGTTATTGAGAACACACAACGAAAAACATGCACCAATTAAATGGTTTCTACATGTAGAATTTAGTGACATTGGTTATATTCTTTGAGTTGTATAACCATTCTTACTCCCCTTTACTGAGATGTTCCTCCCTCATTAACATAAACTCACTGCCCCCTAAGATTCCTACTTAATCTTTCAAGCTGCTGTTGTCCATCTGATCCCATACTGATAAATCTTAAAAGAGAATACTGCTCAATGCAGACCTCAGTTAAACTAAACTATTGTTTGCTTTGAAAATGACTTCTGGTTTAAGGTCTAAAGATTATCTCAAGGAAATGGTCTGGGGATTCATCCACCCTCCATGGCTCCAGAAAGTCAAGAGTACATTATAATTTGAAATTCTGTTCTGCACATTTCATCGTTTAGTCAAGGTTTTTCTGTGGGATCTGATTAGAATATTCAGCAACAGTACCAGAGCACCAGCTACTTCTGGTCTCATGGAAAAAGAGGCAGTTTTCATGTTCCATATCCTTCTACAATTCCTGACTCTCTTTCTTCCAGTATTGTTTCAAATGAATAGATACTCACTGTTGTGTTTTGGGAAACCCTGGTGGTATAGTGGGTAAGCTCTATGTCTGCTGACCTTTTGGTCAAATCTGCCAGGCACTCCTTGGAAACCCTATGGAGCAGTTCTACTCTGTCCTATACACAAGGTAGCTATGGGTCAACTCCAACTCAGCAGCACTGGGTTTTCTGTTTGTTTGGTTTTTTTTTTGGTGTGCCTTGGATGGTCACTTGGAAGCTTTTAAGACATTACGCACTATTCAGCAAACCAGCAGGTACAACAGAAGCACAAAGCACGCTACTAGACCACTAAATTGAGATGTCCCAGGACACCCAGACCCTAAACCTCCCAGCCAAACCGAAGAACCAAATCTCGTAAGATATTTGAACATAAGCAGCCTCAGCAGCTTATGTTGCTGTCAAGTTGATTCCAACTCATAACTCACCGTTAAACAATTTTTCCCAATTCAGCTTTTTACAGGTGTACAACATGCTGACAGCAATCACAATAACCGGCTGTGCAACCCTCACCCACTTTTAATGGAAGGGCTTCAGGAAACCACAAGGAAAATCCTTCCAAAATGGGGAAAAACAATTTGTTAGAATGCCAAGTGCCATTGAGTCGGATCCGACTCATGGCGACCCTAGGGGCCAGAGTAGAACTGACCCCCACAGTATTTATTTCAAAATGTAGCCTGCACTTAAATTCTTAATACTCTCAAAAGCTACTGAGGACTCCAAAGAGCTTTTTATTATGCGAGTTATACCTACTGCCACTACCACATTAGAAACTAAAACTGAACTAAGGGAACTAAAAAAAAAAAACACTGGAAAAGACAGTTTGCAAATACAGATCTATAAATGGCTGCTGTGAAAATCTGCTTAATCTGATTTATGCAAGAAATGTAGATTTCAACTGGATGGCATTTCCAAATAGGAACTGTCTATGGTTTTTAGATGTGCTACTATTTGTTCTCTTTGAAAGGCAACACTCATTGCTGACTTACAGAATCTATTTTCATACATTGCTTATAAGTGGGCACAATCTTTCTTAAGAGCATTATGACAAAAGTAATGACAGCAAAAATAATAACTAACGTTCCATTACATTTTGCTAAATATTTTTAGGAGTCTTCTACCCTGGCCCCTAGGGTCGCCATGAGTCGGGTCCGACTCGACGGCACTTGGCTTAGCTTGGCTTGGCTTGGCTTGGCTTGGCTTCCAAATAGCCAAATATTATTATTACTATTTTACTGTTTCAAAAACAAGGTTTTAAGGAGAAAAAGTAATAGGTCTACAATCTCGCAACTTTTTTTTCTTAACCTGGACAACATACTTTGAAAAATCTATACTAAGTAAACAAAGATGTGTACAAATGTTTAAGTATTTTAAGTAAAGCATTTCATGTAAAGAGCTCTGGTGGTACAACTGTCAAGTATATGGCACTAACCAAAAGGCTAACAGTCCAAAATGGCAACTGTTCCTTGGAAATTCTATGGGGCAGTTCTACTCTATCCTAAAGGATAGCTATTAGTTGGAATCAACTTGGCAGCAACAAGTCGAGGTTTTTCATTTGTTTTTAGTATTTAACATAAAGTTCTTAAGTAAGAACTCCTGGAAGAAGCATTATGCATAATAGTCAAAAACTGTAATCAACCTAATTAGCCCAAGATTTAATACTGGATAACACAACACATCCAGCAGACTAAAAATTGCATCCTGGTAAGAATCACACCTCTCTTGCTCATGTCTGATTGCCAATCCTTGCACAGTGCCTGACACATAGTAGGGACTTGACAATATTTGTTTAAGCTATAACTGAATATAAAATAATGCACATTGACTAAAAAAAATCATGTTTTAACAGAAAATTTAAAGATTGAAGGCAAAGTACACCATTTTGTAAAATCTACCTGTTAGTGTATGTAGAGAGAAATATCCAGAACTACAAAAATACAGGAAACCCTGATGGCATAGGGGTTAAGAGCTATGTCTGCTAATGAAAAGGTTGACCATTCAAATTTGCCAGGTGCTCTTGGAAACTCTATGGGGCAGTTCTACTATGTCTATAGGATCACTATAAGTTGGAATCAACCTGAAAGGAGGGTTTTTGGTTTTTTTAATAAAAATTTACATAGATTCCTTGCCCATTTGTCTTTAAAATATCATAGCACTTATAATAGTGCTGATGCATACTACATGCACAATAGAATTTGTTGATCAAGTGAATGAATGACATTTTAAGAGCAGTTCCTTTAGTGGAGATTAGAGGTTAACTTGTGGTTTTCCTTTTCCTTCCCCCTGTGCTTTTCTATACTTAAAAAAAAAAAAAGAAAGAATTAAAGAGTGAAAATGAACTATCTTTGTAATTACCAAATACTATTTTTAAAAAATAACCATACAGGGAAACACTTAGGAAGTTGTGACTAGAAACAATAATAATAAATACTAAAGTGCGTTGCATTATCCTATTATGTTTCAATTACAGCACTCAGCAACAGAAATTATTGGATGTTACAGAAAAAAAACAACGAGCCTAGTATTGTTACTAGAAGTTATTACTGGGATTGAGCTAGAATCTAGGTCACCTGGCTTCCAGGCAAGCACCTCCCTCTCTCCATTCTTCCACTACACCAAATAGCCTGAAAGCTTAGAACATCCATGAACAAGTAAGAAAAAAGACCAAAAAAATCGTTGCTGTCAAATTAATTTGACTCCAGACCAAAGCGACCCTCTATAGGACAGAACTGCCCCATAGGGTTTCCACGGAGTAACTCACAGATTCAAACTGCTCAACTTTCTGTTAGTGCCCTTAGTCACTTAACCACCAGGCCTCCAAAGTAACAATATGGTCACAGCAAATCCACTGCTAGGCAGTTTCTGGCTTATAAGCTAAATGCTTTACAAACCAACAATTTCACATTATCAGAAAATTGCCAAGTTCTAAGAAATACTGTATTTTCATGTGACGTGGATTGTCTTTGGAGTTTGTGAACTTCCTAAAAGTGTTTGTTCCAGAGCTGCATGTGCTGAAAGAGTAGATGCGCATTATTCTGGGGAAAGGTACACAGTTTTCATACAATTTTTAAAGAAGTCTGTGATTTAAAAAGATAATAACAGCAGTTAAAATTTGATAACTAAAGCTATAAAATCTACAAGAGGGAGAAAAAAACTGATGGTAAATAAAAGACATACAAGAGGAAAAGAAACCTCAACTAACTCTGTCTTCCTCTTTTTTATTGCTGGAATGTATTTTTCAATATGCAAATATTTCTATTTAAGGACTTTGCTTTCGAAGCAGAGTCAGTTGGAATTACACTGCTGGGATAACAACACAGGCCAGATTCTCTCTATAACATTAACTATATCAGGAGTTTAAGAAAAAAATCTAGTTGACAATTTTCCTAATTAAACATAATTAAAATACTCTATAGTGACTTTTGATGTTACAAAGAAACAGCATCTTCTCCCATCAGTTTCCCCTGCAGGAAGTCCGTGAAGTTGCTCTGAGAGATTAAATACTTCCCTATGCATTTCACAATGATTGCTTAATTTTAGACTTGACTCTTCCCTCTCTTCACTGAATGAAGCAAATGCCCCTTTTTAACCCTCACATCAAATCTGATTGGTAAGTTTTTGAGAACCTATGAGATGTAATTTTGAAACTCCTAACAGGGTTTATTTCACTGATATTCCCTAGAAATGTCTCTCTTCAAATAAATGTGACAGAAACAAAGCAAGAAGTCCCCTCAGAACCTGAAGAACTGCATTTGCAAACACCATAACTTTAGAAACAACACCCATCCAAATGGTATGTTTTAATACTGTCTGCCCTAGAAGAACAAACGTTCACGTCATCAACCAGTGTGAGCAGAGCTTTACGCTCTAGTTTTTGAGGTAAAAATTATTATCTTAAGACTAAGACAATTTCAAGTTTCCGGAGAATTTAGATATTTAAGCCATCATTATTTCAAAACCCAAAGCATTTCTCCTGCTTTTCCTGAAACAAAGTTACTAAAATAGTTGTCACTATTCACTAAGGTTTCGCTTAGCAAATAGATTTGATCAAAGATTTTCCATAGAGCTCTGGCTCCTGGCCTGACGAATTATTATTCAAGGGAAGGCAAATTAGAATACCAGCCGGTAAATAAGTAATTGGCACGATCTTTTCACGCAACACTATAACACTTTTAATACTTAGCAAAGCCTTACGTAAGTAACCAAAAGTAGTATTTGTTTGAATTGAAACGTGAGACAACATAGCCCTGTAGCTAAACATGCTCAGAGCTGTCAAACCGCGCGCTGCTCAAGTTTGGGGATCAGTAACCACTGGGTGACCATCACGTGGAACGCTAATAAGCGCCACCTCAACGCAGTTTTGAAAGTTCGTTTTCTGGGCTGCAGCTGAAAGAAACACCCTGTCATCGGATACCACACCGCACTCAGACCCGAAGCAAAGTGGCATTCTGAGAAGGAAATTCAGACCCTCGATCTGGGCCTCATTTGTCAAGGCAGAGGACGCGCGGCAACTGAGCGCGGTAAACCACACGCTTCCCTGGGTCCGTCCTGCCTGGCGAGTGAACTACAAACACAGAATCACGAGGCGAAAGTGTCGGCGGAGTCGATCAAGGGAAGGGTAATATAAATATATTGCTTACAGTTCTCAGAGTTACATGGGATTCTTCGGGCTCCTCTAACCTTTTAGCTTTCAGCCAGGATCCTTTTTCAGTCCAGGACTACAGATCAGTTACAGAAAGTCCTCTCCGCGGCGGGCGGGGCTGAAATGTGGGCGGGTCTCCTTTTTCTTGGCGGACGTTTTAAGGTGGAATTCAAACGGAAGGAAGGAAAAAGGCAGTGCTGCCCGAGAAGCTAGTCCCTGCAACGTGTTTCGTCGTTCGCGCCAGGAGTTTGAAGAGACGAGAGGTGTGTAAGTAATGTGTGAGAAAACCGTTCCTAAATCATCTGTGAGCTAGCATGTGTCTCCGGAACTACTCTTTGTCCTTAAGTAGTCACGAAACCCAGAAAGCCAAACCCATTGCCTCCCCGTGGAATCCGACTCCTAGTAACCTCTTAGGACAGAGAAAAACTGCCTCTTAGAGTTTCTGAGGCTCTGAATCTTTACGGGAAGCTGACTGCCACAGCTTTGTCCCACTTAGTAGTCACTACTCCCCGCCCCCCGCAACAAGTAAGAACAAAATTGAATAGCGAATAACTTACAGACTATTTACATTCTTTAAAACAGGGAAAGTTTACAACACACCAAAAACATTTTTTAATACAAGATCATTTTTAATATCAAACATATTTAAATACTTCTCCAAACCTCAAAGCACCATTGCTTGATAACCACTTGTTGGTAAATTTAAAATTAAAGACGTATCAAATAATGAAATGCATATGTTGAAATTAAGAGAACATGTTAATGAGGTTGAATTACAAATTTGCCATGTAAATTAAAATACCTGATATAACTATAATGAAGACAGTTCCAGTTATACAAAATCCCCCAGAATCAAGCATCTTTCATATTAACATAGGCTCATTCACTGTATCTTGTTTTTTAAACGCGTATCTGCTCTCTTTGTGTTTAATCAAGTACTGACCTCATTTGCCTGTTTTATAAAATTCTTATGTTCATAAAAATTTCTTCGAGCTTCGAGTAAAATAAATTTCTTGTCAGGGTTACATATATGGAGAGATATTTGCCTCTTTCTGTTCATTTTAAATGAAGCTGGCTTGTCTCCTTACTGAATAAAAGCTCCCCTCCTGGAGTCCACGCACGCCACCTTCCCATACTGTGGTTCTGTGACTTCCATGCCTACATCCAAGTGGTCTCATACTGCCAATCTCAGCATTCACGTAAGACTCCCACATGGAGTACTCAACTTCAGATTTGTTGTCCTCCTTTAATTTTTGTATTTCCTCTAAAAATATTTCCAGCACTGGCTTACTCACTCCAAGGATTTTTACCTCTTAGGGGTGGGAGACCCTGCCTTTATGCCTACCTCAGCCTGTGGAATCAGTTACATCTATAGAGCTCCCTTGGCTGAGCGATTTCACAAACACAGATCAGACAGAATCAATACTTGGGGAACCCAGCTGAAACTGAGCCATATTCTAGTAGCCCCTTTAAGCCCAGTTGCACCATTTGCATTATTTTCCATCAATAGTTTTCAAACTTTTTGTTATTAATTGTTCACATCTTTTAAAAATGTAGACTGAGAACAATAATTTTAGCACTGAACTGTTCAGCAAAAGGAACAGCCAGAAAAGCTATCCAAATAAGCTAACAAAGAAGTTCCTATTTGTCAGAAATGCATGGTTCAAAAGCAGGGAAAAAATAATAATAACCCTAATGTTTTACGATAGTTCGCTTTCCTTTCTGTACAACTGTATGCTACCCTTTTTTCTTTTACTCTCAGTTTATCTATACTGTACTCTAGTACAGTGGCTAAGTACTATGTCTGATAACCAAAAGGGCAGTAGTTTGAATCCACCAGTCGCTCCTAACTCTATAGAGTAGTTCTATTCTGTCCTATAAGGTTGCCATAAGTCAGAATTGATTTGACAGCAGTGGGTTTGGTTATTGGTTTGCACTCTAACGGGATGCAAGTATTAGTGGTTGGTATGGTAAAAGTGATTTTTTCTGTCAACAGCTTGTACATGAGAAATATGAGATTGCAATGTGAGAGTCAAATCCATACTTTCAGTGACAATGATTAGCCAGCTTTGGAAACCACCAAGATATCTATCCATTCATTCCATTCTACAAATACATTGAAGCCTACCTAATGTATGTAAAAAAATGGTATGAAGAGTAGCAAATGCTGCAAACAAAACTGAAGACATTTCTGTATCCTCAGAAACCTAACAAGTTAGTGAAGCATTAGGCAGCAAATAAAAAATTTTAAACTAATATCATAAGCAAAAGTATTATTGGATGATAAGAGAGAACTGAATAAGGAAATCTAATTTAGACTGTGGATGAAACCATGAAAGATCCTCAACGGCTACCATTCAACTGATGTGTTGATAGTAATATGTCTCCCCATTCTACTGTTATGGTTAAATATTCTGATCTATAACACACATATATTTAGGGCAAAATAGTAAGTTGGCATTCTTGCTATCTGTCTGTGAACATTACTAACATGAATCTTTCTTTTGTGTGTGTATTTATAAAATCTTGTAAGCCAACTGCCCCATGGAAAAAAGTAACTCTCACCTTATGAAGTTTTTTGTCATCCAGCTCACTGACCTCCATCTTTCATGCAAATTAACACAAGAATGTTCTCCTTATACTTATCCTCAGTAAATTCCACTGAAAGAATCCTATCCATCCTTCAAGGCTCAGTTTAATTACTACCTTGTCTGAAAAATTTCCCTGATGTCATAGCGGTTCAGTGCTATGGCTGCTAACTAAAAGTCAGCAATTCAAATCCACCAGGTGCTCTTTGAAAACTCTATGGGACAATTCTACTCTGTCTATAGGGTCACCATGAGTGCAAATCGACTCCGTAGCAGTGAGTTTAGTTTGCTTTTGGTATTTCCCTTTCCAGTAGAATCTATTAGTCCGCTTCACTCAAAACACTAATAGAGTACCAATCCATTAGGATTACACCCAACTCGACAGCACTTGGCTGGATGGCATAAAAGAAAAAATATTTTGTGTTCCAAGATGATAGGAAACAAGCCTTTTTCATCTTAATAAACTCTCATCCCACCCAAAGCCCATAACATAATAGGAGTTTGTTGGATGGATGGATGGATGGATGTTTGCTAAGTTTAATTATCGCTGGTATCAAAGATCTCTTAAGACTGACACACAAGTAGCACTGCACTTGCCATTACCATTATTAATAAAAAAGAGGAAGCTTATTTTGCTGTTGTTGTTGTTACTTTCCACACTAATTCAAGTCCTGAAAATATGAAGCTGTTGTGGTTAGGTGATGTCAGGTTGGTTCTGACACTTAGTGACCCTGTGACAACAGAATGAAACACTGCCCAGGCCTGTGTTGTCCTCACAATCTTTGTTATGCTTGAGCCCATTGCTGCAACCACTGTTTCAACCCATCATCTTGATGGTCCTCTTTTTCGCTGACACTCTGCAAACATAGTGTCCTTCTCCACGAGCTGGTCCCTTCTGATAACTTGTCCAAAGTACTTGAGATGAAGTCTCTCACTATCCTCACTCCTAAGGAGCATTCTGGTTGTATTTCTTCCAAAACAGATGTGTTTGTTCTTCGGCAGTCCATAACACATTCATTATTCTGTGCCAGCTCCATAAGTCTTCCTTACTCTTTGTCCGCCTTTCATGTGCACATGAGGTAATTGAAAACACCATGGCTTGGGACAGGCCCTCCTTAGTCCTCAAAGTGACATCAAAGAGTCTTGCAGCAGATTTACCCAGTACAATGCATTGTTGATTTTGTGACTGGTCCTTCTATGTGCGGTGATTGTGGATCCAAATAAAATGAAATCCTTGACAACTTCAATCGTTTCTCCATTTATCATGATGTTGTTTATCGATCCCCAGTTGTGAGGATTTCTGTTTTCTTTATATCAACACACTATCCACAATGAAGTGTGTAGTCTTTTATCTTCATCAGTAAGTACTTCAAGTCCTCTTTGCTTTCAACAAAGTTGTGTTATCTGCATATGGCAAGTTATTTGAGTCTTCCTTCAATTCTGATGCCCTGCTCTTCTTCTTATAGTCCACCTTCTCCCATTAGTTGTTCAGCATACAGACTGAATAAATATGGTGAGAGGATACAAGCCTGACACACACGTTTTCTGATTTTAAACCATACACTATCACCTTGTACTGTTTGAACCACTGCCTCTTAGTCTACATAGGTTCCACACGAATACAGTCAAGCATTCTGGAGTTCTCATTCTTCATAATGTTATCCATAATGTGTTACAATCCACACAGTCAAATGCCTTTGTAAAATAAAACACACGTAAATAGCCTTCTGATATTCTCTGCTTTCAACCAAGATCCAACTGACATGTGAAATGATATTTCTTGTTCCAGATCCTTTTCTAAATCCAGCTTGAACTTCAGGCAGTCTCCAGCCAATGTACTGCTTGCAAAGATCTTTTTAATTATAGTCAGCAAAATTTTAGTTGTATGTGATACTAATGATATTTTTCAATAATTTCCACTTTCTGTTGGATCACCTTTCTTCTGAATGGACACAAATATGGATCTCTTTCAGTTGATAAGAATAATGTCTGGTTCCAAATTCCTTGTCATAAAGGAACAAGCACCTCTAATGCCGCATCTGCTTACTGTAACATCTCAATCAGTAGTCTCAATTTCTGGAGATGTGCTTTTCAACAATACCGTTAGTGCAGCTTGGATTTCTTCTTTCAGTACCATAGCTTCCTGAACGTATGCTACTCCTGAAATGGTTGAACATTTACCAGTTCTTTTTGGTACAGAATTCTGTATATTCCTTCCATCTTCTTTTGATGTTTCTTGCATCTTCCAGTGTTTTTCCCATAGAATCTTTGTCACGGATTGAATTGTGTTCCTAAAAAAATATATGTAGCAATTTGGCTAGGCCATGATTCCTGGTATTGTGTGATATTCCTGTATGTTGTAAATCCTGCCCCTGTGATGTTAATGAGGAAGGACAGACAGCAGTTGTGTTGGTAGAGCAGATTGTGGTGGCCTTTGAGGCAATTTCTTGGGATATAAGGGAAAGGGAAGCAAGTGGAGAATTGGGGACCTCTTACCATCGGGAAAGAAGCAGTGCTAATAGCAGAGCACATCCTTTGGAAAGGACCCAGGGTCCCTGGGGCTCAGAAGCTCCCATTCCAGGGGAAGAATGATAAACAGTACCTTCTTCTAGAGCTAACAGAGAAAGACTTCCCCTGGAGCTGAGGCCCTGAATTTGAACTTTTAGTGTAATTGTCTGTGAGAAAATAAGTTTCTCTCTGTTAAAGCCATCCACTTGGGGTATTTCTGTTACAGCAGTGCTAGATGACTAAGACAATCTTCCAGGATTGCATCTGAGCTTTTCCTTCAGTTTTTTTCAACTTCAGTAATGTCAGATGTATTCTTCACTTTAGGTTTTCTAACTCCATGTCTTTGTGTACTTCATTATAATACTTTACTTTGTTATTTTGGGGGTGCCCTTTGAAGTCTTCTATTCATCTCTTTCAAATGATCATTTCTTCCATTTTCTTTAGCTACTCTTCGTTCAAGAGGAAGCTTCAGTCTCTTCTGACATGAATTTTTGGTCTCTCTTTCCTGTCTTTTTAATTATCTTTTGCATTCCTCATGTATGATGTCTTTGGTGTCATCCCACAGTCTGTCTGGTCTTTGATCATTAGTGCTCAGTGTGTCAAATCTGTTCTTGAGATGGTCTCTAAATTTAGGTAGGATGTATTCAAGGTTGCATTTTGGCTGTCATGGGTTTGTTTCTAATTTTCTTCAGCTACAACTTGAACTTCCATACAAGCAATTGATTATCTGTTCTGTAGTGGGCCTTGTTCTGGCTGATGACACTGAGCTTATTATTGTCTTTTTCCACAGATGTAATCGAGTTGATTCTTCTGTATTCCGTCTGGCAAGGTCCACTTGGATAGTCAACTTTTATGTTGAAAAATGTGTTTCTAATGACAAAGTCATTTGTCTTTCAAAATTCTATCCCATGACCTCCAGTTTCTTTTCTATCACCAGGGCCATATTTTCTGTTTTTGTTTCTAACTTTTGCATTCCAGTAACTAGTAATTATGAATGCAACTTGACTGCATGTTTGATCAACTTCATAATACTTAAATTGATAAAAACTTTCAACTTCCTCATCTTTGGCATTAGTGGTCAGTACATAAATTTGGATAATAGTCCTGTTAACTGGTCTTCCTTGTAAGACTAGAGAATTAGCATATTACTTGACAGTGTTGTACTTCAGGATAGACCTTGAAGTGTTATTTTTAACAACAAATGCAATGCAATCATCTTCAATTTGTCATTCCTGGAATAGTAGATTATATGACTGATTCATAGTGGCCAATACCAATCCATTTCAAGTCACTAATGTCTAGAATATTGATTGATCTTTATCTGTGCCTTTCATTTTGGGAATTCATTTTGTGGTCATTTTTCACATCTTCTAATTTTCCTCAATTCCTAATTCATATAGTTTATGTTCTGACTATCAATGGATGTTTGAACAAGTTTCTTCTCATTCAGATTGTCACAGATTCCAAATTTACATTGTAGAAATAGAAAGATTCATGCTGTCACTAAATCAATGTCACTTAATCTGTAGTAAAAATATAGGCAAGCCAAGTTTAGGAGCAGCAGAGGAAGCCAGACTTGACTAATTCATTTTACCTACTCATGCCAATAATTTAGCAAGTTGATTTCTATTCTCCAAGTTCCTTCTAAACATGGTAAAGTGAGTACACATCTGGTTTCAGCAATTCTGTAAGAATGAGCAGAGCCCAGCTACTCAGCTCAGAGGTTCACTTGTCGCCATGTTACATGGTTTTAAAAATTTCTTGTGTGGTGTTGTAAGTGTACTGTCAATGAGGTTGCGCTCATGTCTTCTGCTTTTGAGATAATTCTGAGAAGGAAAAACTACTTCTAAGGGACTGCCTAGTGTTCCTCTAGTTAACTGTGCTTTGGTGAATGTCAGTGGATGGTTTTCACAGAAAATTTAGTTACCCAGGGATGAAACAATAATTTTATCTTTGCTTGTAAAGCTGATGACTAAGCACCTTTGAAAGCAATTTTCTATTTAAGTTTTCAGAAGTAGTATCAGTTTTTGCAATTTCTGTCTTGAAAAATCTGTCTTCCTTTACCCACTGTTTATATGTCACCTTTTCTGTGGTTGGAAACCCAGCCAAGTCAATCAAAGTAATGCTTGCTCTTCATCTAAATAACAAAGATAATCACATACCGGAATGTAATTAATTACAATTATGATCTAGCTGTAAATTCTATATCTTATAGCAAATTTGTTTTCTAGAGGAAATTAAAGTTTGAGATACTTCACAACAAAAAAGTTACAAAAGCTCTTATGAAAAAAGTACTCATTTTCATTAAATTCATTATAAATTAGTAAAATGATTCAATTATTTTACCCATTTTTAGTATGATCGTTAAGAATAATATTATTTATGCAACAAATGTTAGTATTTCAGACTCAACGGCACTTGGCTTGGCTTGATACTGGGTTATTTCAACCTATCTGAAAATAGTAGACTGACCCAAGAACTGATTTCAGTGTAAGGTATAAGGAAGAGTACTCTGATATTTTTTTTTTTTTATTTAACATAACTGAGTAAAAATGTACATTCACATGTAAATTTACATGCCCCCCTATATGCAGCTTCCACTGCTCTCCCTGTCCGGTGACTGCACACTATTCCTCTCTGCTCCATACATGTCTCATCCTCCCAACAGTCTCCTTTCGCCTCCTCTCCGTCCACTCCCCTTCCTCCAGCCAGAGGTCAGCAAGATGGTATCCTATAGATGTATAGAACCATAAAGTGCTTCCAACATATGGTTACTCTGCATTGCCAAGTCCATTCCATTCCTGTCCAAAGAGTGGACCTTTGTTATAATTTACGGGAACGGGCAGCATCAGGGCCAGGGGCCATGCTCTCAGAGGAACCCCCAAACCGCTGGACCGTCAATTGAGGTATTTTAGTGGAGATCTCATGATGCACCTCTTTTTGTTCTTGTGTTGCCAGTGAGGCTCCTCTCTGTGAGCTCCGTCATGGCTATCACTGGTGGTGGCCGGGCACCATCCGGTTCTTCCGGTCCCAGGTCGATGTAGGCACCCACTCTTATGGGTCTCTCTGTCTTCTCGGTTGTCTTTACCGCATGCCATTTTGGCCCTCGGTGAGCATCCGTTCCTGCTGAGTTGGGACCATTTGCTGTGTCCTCGGATGGCAGCTTTTAAGACCCCAGACGCCACTCACCAATGTGGGGTGCAGAGAGCTCTCTTAGCAAAACGCTAGTTGTGCCAATTGGCCTGGAATTCGCCTAAGAGCATGGTCCCCCGCCCCCCGCCCCAGCTACTCTATCCTTGCAGTATTGAGTTAAGATGGAAGGAGTACTCAAGTTATGCTGAAGTCCACTTAATGTTGTTCTTGTTCCTAATGTGTGCTGTCACCGCTTTCTCCCAACTAGATTTCTAGTAACTACCTAAACTAAACTCTCCCCCTCTTGCCCTCCCTCCTTCCCTCCCCTCCTTTGCAGCTGTCAAAGAGTCTTTTCTTCTATACACAAGTCTGTTTTTGAGATCTTATCGTAGAAGTCTCATACAGTATTTGTCCTTTTGTCGCTGACTACTCTCACTCAACATAATGTCTTCCAGTTGAAACCAGGTTAGGAGATGTTTCCTGGAATCATCATTATTCTTTATCATTGCGTAGTGCTCCATTGAGTATATGTACCACAGTTTACCTATCCATTCTTCTATTGTTGGGCATCTAGGTTGATTCCACCTTTTTGCTATTGTGGACTGTGCCGCGATAAACATTCTGGTGCGTGTGTCCATTGGTGTGAAAGGCCTTGAATCTGTAGGATATATTCCAAGTAGTGGAATTACTGGGTCAAATGGTATATCAATATCCATTTTTTTAAGGAAGCGCCAGATTGTCTTCCAAAGAGGCTGGACCATTTTGCAACCCCACCAACAGTGTAGGAGGGTTCCACTTTCTCCACAGCCTCTCCAGCATTTGTTGTTTTGTGTTTTCTGGATCATGGCCAATCTTGTTGGGGTGGGACGGTATCTCATTGTTGTCTTGATTTGAATTTCTTTAATAGCTAAAGATCGTGAACATGTCCGCATGTGTTTTTTGGCTGCCTGGATCTCCTCTTTAGTGAAGTATCTGTCCATCTCCTTTGCCCATCGCTTAATTGGATGGTTTATCTTCTTCTTATTGATATTTTGTAGTATCTTATAGATTATGGAGATCAGGCGTCGATCTGACATAGAGTTGCCAAATATTTTTTCCCACTCTGTGGGTGTTCTTTTAATTCTATTAATAAAGTCTTTGGATGAGCAAAAGTGTTTGATTCTTAATAGTTCCCATTTATCTACTTTCTCTTCTGTTGATTGAGGTTTCTTTGACAGATTTTGGAGTCTGTCCTCATTGTGTATTAAAACTTCCATTGTTGTTCCTACCTTTTCTTGGATGAGCTTTATCGTTTTAGGTTTGATATTTAGGTCTTTTATCCAGTTGGAGTTGGTTTTTGTATAAGGTGTAAGATATGGATCTTGATTCAGTTTATTGCAGATGGATAACCAATTTTGCCAGCACCATTTGTTGAAGATACTGTTTTTACCCCAGTTTAATGTCTTAGGGCCTTTGTCGAATATCAACTGTTCATAGGCAGAACTCTGATTATTTTTAATCCATGTGTATAGCATTGTTTAAAGGCTTAGGTAGTCATTTATTTTGGAACCTTCTGTTGGCCCTTGAACTGAATTCTTTTGAGATACTGTGATGATTAGGGCTATATGTTCACTCGGCTGGGCTATGATTCCCAATGATTTAGCTTTTGATGTAGTTTGGCAGCTATATAATGATATAATTACCTCAATAATATGACATGATATAGTCTAATCACCTCTGTGATGAGATCTGCTATGAGTAACCAATCAGTTGTAAGGGAGTTTCCTTGGGGATGTGGCTTCTGTCCAATGTATGTGGTTTCCCTGGCAAAGCTCGCTGGCTTATGCTTGCTTTGGATCCTACATCTGACCTTCAGTTTTGGGACTTGAGCAAGCAGCTTACCTGTCAGTTTGTAATTGATAAGCTTCTATGGCCCATGAACCAGAGGCCTGTTGTCTGACTTGCCAGTCTTGGTCATGCCAGCCCCTGCAGCTACATGAGTCAGGAGAGGCCTGACCCATAGATTTGGGACTTTCCAACCTCTACAACTTTGTGAGCCTCTCCTTGATATAAATCTCTCTCACTCTCTCTGAGGCAGAGAGGTGAGCTTTACTGATTTTTTTCTCTAGAGAGCTCAGCCTAAAATAGCTATTTTATGTATAAAATAAATGATATAATTCACCCAATAAATATGATTCCTTCATTTGATCATTTTTTCACAATAATTTTCAAATAGCTATGCTAGAGGAACCTTTGAGAAATTTCTAATTTACTTCAGGAGGCAAATTAAACTCATTATACAACTACTACCGCTGACAGACCAACTACCCAAGTTACTTCATCCATTGAAAGCAAGAAGGTTTTCTGATGTCTCTGTGTCAAGCATGATCCTTGAGAACTCTTGAAAATATAGTCCAACTTTACATGGGCTCCTTGTAGCCTGTCCCAGAGGTGTCGGCTTCCTATTAGCTAAAACATTTTCCTGTAGTGAGTAAGAAACTTCACAGCTATCAAGGACACTAATGAGTAGTTTCACTGTTTTGTTTTGGCTTTGGTAGTTGATTACTGGAAACTGATGCTGATTTCTTGGCTCTTAGCTAGGAAATAATATTACTAAGATGGTATTCAGGCAGACAGAAGAATAGACTGAAGAATGGAGAAAGTGATGCGCAATGTGGAGAGACAAGAGCATCACTGCTCTTAGGCAGGGATGGTTCACTGAGATCTGAAAGGGAAGAGCCTCTGAAAGTAGAAATGGAAGGTTGAGACACTTTGACAGAAGTAAACTATGCAAATAAATAAAACACGACCACTTTGCTGTCTTTGTGCTGTTGAGTTTATTTCAACTCATAGCAACTCCATATGACCAAGTAGAAATGCCCTCCTCCCCCCCACAGGAGTGTCTTTTCTGTAATCTTTATGAAAGTAGGTGGTGGATTTTAACTGTCAACATTTTGTTTAACAGAAGAGTACGCAGTCATTGTTCTACTAGAGTTCTTTTACTACGTAACAGGAAGAAATGGTAGCAGACTGATGAATCAGAGGCTAAATGTAGAGTTAGGGACTTCTATCCTAAGAAGTAAGTCAGTTTATTATTAGTAGGAATCAATTTGGCCATCTGAAAACTAACAAAAATAATTGGACAAATAAAGAGATGATTTGGGATTACAAAGTGTCCTCTGTTTCCCAAACCTCAGACAGACACGTCTCTAAAGAAGAAAGTCTTCGCAGTAGATAGATGTTATACACTGGCACTGCATGTGATCTCTGGGGTGAGCCAGGAGACTGGGAAAGGTGCTGCAACAATATCACAGCCTATTACTATTCCTGCTGTTAAAGCAGCAGAACATGAGCCCTCAGTTGTTAGGGGATTTCCTCAAGATTAAACATCAGAGTCAGGACTTAAACTGAACATTAGACCTCACTTAAATCTCTTTTTCTAGACATTTCCCATTGCTTAATCATTGATCACTTCATTTATCTCTAGAAGTCAAAGAAGAAGTTTTCACACAAACAAGAAATGTAAGGGGAAATTTTGTAGTTTTTATACATACATACTTTGTTTTACGTCCCAATTCCTTTTGTTGATGATGATGTTTTTAAATTTGTGTAAGAAAGGAAACAAACTCATGGTCGAACATGTTGAAAATGCACGTGTTATTTCTTTGTGTGTAGTTCTCGTGGCTGTAAGCATTTTATTAGTGAAGAGTCTTTAGGTTTGTTGCATGCCTGCTAAAGTGGCAAGTACAAACTATTGGGATAATGACTACCCTCATTTCCCCACTTCCCTCCATTACCTTTCCCAATTATGTTTGTGAAGTCCAAATTCTTCTATGAAATCAGGTAGAAAGGATCCAGAAGATCTGCATCATTACACAACATGAGCAAACTACATCCCTCAAACCAAACTTAAGTAATAAGACTTCCAGAAAATGGCTATCTGACTACCTGGGAAGAGAGGATCATTTGTATAAGACTGATGATTCAGAGACTCAGTTTACAATTGGGAATTCAGTGTCTTGTTAGAAATATGGATTATTATTTGCCAGTGTTGTCAAGTCGATTTTGACTCATAGTGACCCCACAGGACAGAGTAGAACTGCTCCGTAGAGTTTCCAAGGAGCTCCTGGTGGATCTGAACTGCCTACCTTTTGGTTAACAGATGTATCGCTTAACCACTACACCACAGGGTTTCCATTATTACTTATCATCCTGTTATTATGCAGATAATGTGTGCCTTCTGCATGTTTTTGCTTTTCCCTCTGAGGTGTTTTCATAGGTCTTACCAGGCCAGGTTCGTTTGCTTTTTTCACATGCTGTTCTAAAGAAAAATTAGCATCGTGTATGTGCAAGAATGTTTCATGGAAGGTGTGTGAAACCAGCAACCAGATGGAGAAAGTGCACATTATTGAGTAAAAATACCATAATACATAATACATAGTAATGTGCAATACATTAAAAAAAAATTACCAAGGAGTTGATTTCAACTTATGGTGACCCATGTGTGACAGGGCAGAGCTGTGCTCCATAGGGTTTTCAATGGCTTTCACCTTTTAGAAGTAGATCACCAGGCCTTTTTTATGAGGAGTCTCTGGGTGGATTTGATTTACCAACTTTTCAGTTACAGTCCAAACACTTAGGTATTTGCACCACTTTATACCAAAAACCCAAACTGATTACTGGCAAGTGAATTCTGACTCATAGTGACCCTGTAGAACAGAGCAGAACTGCCTCACAGGGTTACCAATGAACGGCTGGTAGATTTAAACTGCTGACTTTTTGGTTACCAGCCAAACTCTTAACCACTTCATCAACAGGGCTGCAACTAAGGACTCTTGAAAAATGCACAGTTATGTATATTAAGTATGCATTTAATATTTACTAAGATGCCATACACAAATTTCAGCTTAGCTCGTGAATTTATGCCTGAACAAGTGTCATGAATTGAACTGTGTCCTCCAAAAATGTGTCAACTTGGCTAGGCCATGATTCCCAGTGTCGTTTGGTCGTTCACCATTTTGTATCTGACTTGATTATCCTGTGTGTTGTAAATCGCAGCCTCTGTAATGTTAATGAGGCGAGACTCAATTTACAGGATTACATCATATTTTGAGTCAGTCTCTTCTGAGATATAAAAG
This sequence comes from Heterohyrax brucei, assembly GCA_028571685.1. Taxonomy (NCBI): domain Eukaryota; kingdom Metazoa; phylum Chordata; class Mammalia; order Hyracoidea; family Procaviidae; genus Heterohyrax; species Heterohyrax brucei. The sequence continues at coordinate 49,919,853 of CM053155.1, forward strand.
AGAGAAACCAACAGAAAAGACAGGGACTTCATAACTCCAAAAAGGGAAGAACCAGGAGATGATCACATTCTCTGGACTCAGAGTCTCTATGCTAAGAAACTCCTGAACCCTGAAAGTTGATGACTAGGACCTTCCCCTAGAGGCAGCAGAGTGAATGCCTTCCCCTGAGTTGGTGCCCTGAATTCAGACCTCTAGCCTCCTAAACTGTGAGAGACTAACCTTCTGTTTCCTTCCTTGTGGTATTTCTGTTACAACAGTGGTAGACACAAGGTCCAACAATTAAGTATGCAAACTTCATTACTCTCAGTGCTGCATACCTCACTGCTTGATATCACTATGGTCAACTTCAAAGTACACATCTTGGGAAACAGTGTACCAATGTCAGCACCTAAAGCACCCTTTCAAGCAATTTTAGAACTCTTTCTGGAATGGCTATTATGCACTGTATCAAGTTGGCGAACTTAACTGTCTGTGAGGGAGTTTTTAGACAGTAAACAAATAACTGCATTTGAATACCTTTCCTACTCACCTGATCTGTCTACTCACTCAATGACTTTTTTCTTTACCCAAAGATAGAAGAAATATTGAAAGGAAAACATCTTGATGACATTCAGGACATCAAGGGTAATACAACAACAGCTCTGATGGCCATTCCAAAAAAAAGTTCTAAAATTGTTTTGAAAGGTGAACTGCGAGTACTTCAAAGGTGATCATAGTGATATTCAGTAATGAGGCATGTAGCACTTTTTTTAGGATGACTTTTCAAACTCAATTGGCAGTCCTCATAGCTGTGAAAGAATTTGGTACAGGGAGTGTGATGCTGTTCTAAGAGATACTGTCTTAGTCGTCAGTGCTGTTATAACAGAAATACCACAAGAGGGTGGTTTTAACAGAGAGAAATTTATTCTTTCATTGTCTAGTAAGCTTTAAGTCCAAATTTAGGATGTCAGCTCCAGGGGAAGGCCTTCTCGCTCTGTCAGCTGTGGAAGAAAGTCCTTGTCATCAGTCTTCAATTTGTCTGGGAGCATCTGTGCACAGGAACATTAGGTCCAAAGGACATGCTCTGTTTCTAGCATTTCTTTCTTAGTGATATGAGTTTCCTCGGTCTCTCAGCTCACTTCTCTCTTCATATTTCAAAAGAGCTTGACTTGAGACACTGTCTAATTTTGTAGAACTCATTAACGTAACTGCTGCTAATCCATCTCATTACATCACTGTGATAGGATTTACAGTGCAAAGGAAAATTACACAACAAAATGCTGCTAAAGTGATATTTTGAAGGGACACAATTCAGTTTACGACATTCCACCCTTTGCCCCACAAATGTATGTCCCTACCACATGTAAAACACATTCACCTCATCATATCATAGCAAAAGTCTTAAATCAACGTCTAGTCCAAAATCCAAAAATTCTTGTTTATCTATGAAATACGGAATGCAAGTTGTATGTTCCAAAGTACAATGATGCAACAGCCATAAGGTAGATATGACCATCATAAAAGGGAGAAATTGGAAGGAAAGACGGTGTCATGGATTGAACTGTATCCTGCCCAAAATGTGTGCAGCCCTCGATTCCCTGTATTTTATGATTGCCCTCCATTTTGTGATTTTCCTCTGCTGTACTTTAAAAGAAGGTTAGGGTGGGACTATAAATCCTTCCTAAGGTCCCCTCCCTGCTCCACTGTAAACGGAGTTTCCCTGGATGGTGGCTTGTACCACCTTTTATCCTTTCATACTATGAGAGACAAAAGGGAAGCAAGCAGAGTTGGGAACCTCACACGACCAAGAAAGCAGCACTGGGAGTAGAGCACATCCTTCAGACCTGAGATTCCTGTGCCAAGATGTTCCCTGACCAAAGACGGACACAACACGAGGACTTTCCGCCAGAACTGACAGAGGCAAAGCCTTCCCCTGGAGCGGACACCCTGAATTTGGACTTGTAGCCTACCAGACTGTCTAAGAAAAAACTTTCCTTTGTTTAAGCCATCCACTTCGTGGTATTTCTGTTAGAGCAGCCCTAGATGATGAAAACAGAAGGGATAACAGGCATCAGGCAAATCAGAAGAACACATTATATTAGCCATCAAGGCTTGAAAATAATCCACTGTTCTCTCTGAGACCATTTACACAATAGCCTGACCCACCAGCCCCTAGGTATTGGCCACACTCTCTGGATTCGGAGTGAAGGCTTTAGCCCTGAGCTTCAGCTCCACCTTCCAGGCTCACTAGGATGGCAACTCTGTTCCTTCAGCTTTCAGTGCACCACTCTCCTGGTTTCTCTGAGGGGCAGCTCCACCCTCAGAAACAACAGAGACCATGGCTGCACCCTTTGAAACACCAGAGGTCTTGGCCTTTCCTTTGGAGACTGAGGCAGTTTGGTTTCTTGTATTCCTTGTGCCTTCAGATTCTGCTTCCTGGTTCCTGGGCCTCTTAGCCATTGGGCCTCACACCCACATTTGGCCTGCTTGTTCCAAAGCTCTGTAAATCCAACAACAAATGCCTGGAGGCACCCTACTCCACCAGTGATCACTGGCTGGAAAGTACTTGGCTCTCGCACTCCGTGGGTGGGCAAGCACAGCTCTACCAGTAAGTGCCTGGAGGCTCCCTACTCTGTCGCAAAGACTACTACACTCAGGTATTCAGCTTTCTCCCTCTGTAGGTCAAGCCCAGTGCTGTCTGGTACTAGTCTCCTGCTTCTGCCACTACCAATTCTCTACTTCCCTCAGTCCTCTGCTGAAAATAATCCTCTGTTCTCTGAGACCAGTCAGGTAATGACCCTGCCTTCGAGACCTTGAGTGTTGGCTATACTTTCTGAATTTTGAGTGGAGGCCCTGAGCTCAGCATGCCATATCTCTTTTGAGATACAAAAGAGAGAAGTGAGCAGAGAGGAGAGAGATTTTATAATACCAAGAAAGATGAGCTAGGAAAAAAGCATTTACTTTTCATCTCTGCAACGAAGAGCTCCTACACCCAAGGAACAACTCATAACAAAGACCTTCCCCCAGAGCCACCAGAGAAAGAATTCCGTCCCAGAAGCTGGCACCCTGAATTCAGTTGTCCAGCTGGAAAGGAAAACCAGAAGGGAAGAACACATTCTGCATTTCTCAAGCTGAAAGAACTGAAGAAAAAACTTCAAGCCTTGAGTTGCAATAGTGAAGATTCTACAGGGAAAATATTAAACGACTGACGGAGTATCTAAAGAAGATGCAAGGCGTACACAGAGTCCTTACACCAGAAAGATCTGGTCGATGTTCAGCCAATTAAAGAGTTAGCATATGATCAGGAACTGAAGGTACTGAAGGAAGCAGTTGAAGTTGAATTGAACACATTGGCAAAAAATGAGTCTCAAGGTATTGATAGAATATCATTTAAGATATTTCATCAAACAGATGCAGCACTGGAAGTGCTCACTTATCTGTGCAAAGAAATTTGGAGATCAGCTACCTGGCCAACTGACTAGAAAAAAGGCATATATATGCCTATTCCAAAGAAAGGTGATCCAATCGAATGCAGAAATTACTAAACAATATCATTAATATCACAGGCAAGTAAAACTTTACTCAAGATCAATCAAAAGTTACTGCAACAGTATATTGACACAGAATTGCCAGAAATTCAATCTGGATTCAGAAGAAGATATGGAACCAAGGATATCATTGCTGATATCAGATGGATCTTGGCTGAAAGTAGAGAATACCAGAAAGATGTTTACCTGTGTTTCACTGACTATGCAAAACCATTCAACTGTATGGATCACAACAAATTATGGCTTACATTGCATAAAATGGGAACTTCAGAACACTTAATTGTGCTCTTAAGGAATGTGTATGTGGAGCAAAAGGTAGTTGTGCAAACACAACAAGAAGACAGTGCATGGTTTAAAGTCAGGAAAGGTATGCATCAGGGTTATATCCTTTCACCATACCTTTTCAATCTGTATGCCAAGCAAATAATCTGAGAAGATGGATTCTATGAAGCACGATGCATCAGGATTGGAGGAAGACTAATTAACCACCTGCATTATGCACACAATACCACCTTACTTGTTGAGTGAAGAAAATCTGAAATGCTGATGAAGATCAAGGACCGCTTTCAACATGGATTGAACCTCAATATCAAAAATACAAAATCCTCACAACCAGTAAGCAACACAGTCATAAATGGAGAAAAGACTGAGTTTGTCAAGGGTTTCATTTTACTTGGGTCCACAATCAATGCCCAGGGAAGCAACAGTGAAGAAATCAATAGACACATTGCATTGGGAAAATCCACTGCAAAGAATGTCTTTAAAGTATTGAAAACTAAAGACGTCACCTTTAAGACTAAAGTGTGCCTGACCCAAGCCACGGTATTTTCAATTGCCTCACATATATGTGAAAGCTGGGCAATGAACAAAGAAGACAAGAAGAATTGATGCCTTTGAATCGTCATAATGGAGAACAATGTTGAATGTACCATAGACCACCAAAAGAATAAACAGATCTGTTCTAGAAGAACAATCAGAGTGCTCCTTGGAAACAAAGATGGCAACACTGCTTCTCACATACTTCAGACATGTTGTCAGGAAGAATCTGTCCCTGGAGAAGAACATCATGCTTTGCAGAATAGAGGGTCAGAGAAAAAGAGGAAGATGCTCAATAAGATGGATTTACACAGTGGCTGCAATAATGGGCTTCAGCGTAAAAACAACTGTGGACACGTTAGAAGAACGGGCTGCGTTTCGTTCTGTTATTCATAGGGTTGCTATAAGTCAGAAGCGACCTGATGGTACCTAGCAACAAAAGTCTCCTAAACTGTATTAGGATAAAATTCGGTTTATTAAAGCTATCTATTTCTGTTATGGCAGTACTAGATAACTAAGACAATAAGCCAGTTTATTCTAATCGGAATCATTTTTGCCATCTAAAATTTTCAAAAAAAATAATTTTAGAGAAAGGATGCAATTTAGGATTACATAATTCATCATGCCTAGCAAAGCTGAATTACATTTGCAGGTGACCCCACAGAGGTAGGAGAACAGCTCTAAGCTGTCAAGGTACAATGTGACTTGGGCATGGGCCTCTCAATGTTAAACACAATATACTTGTAACAGTTAAGGCTGTCTGTCAACTTGATTCTTAGTGATGACATGATTTGGCATTTGTGATCTGATATAATCACCTCCATGACGTGATTTGATGTGATCGAGCAACCAGTTACAAGGGGAGTTTCCTTGGGTATGTGGCTTGTATCCTGTATGTGTAGGTGTTCTGGAAAATCTCACTAGTTTCTGTTCATTCTGGATCTTCACCTTTGATTCTTAGGACTTGAGCCAGCAGTCTGCTGTACTGCCTGAGAGTCTTGCGATTCATTAGCCTCCACAACCTGTGAGGCAGCAGTCTGCTGTCTGACCTGCCAACCTTGGGTTCATCAACCCCTGCAGCTACATGAGTTCAGGAGACAACTCAAGCCTGATGCCTGACCCATGGGCTTGAGACTTGCCAGCCTCTACAGTCACACAAGCTGTCATCTTAAGATAAATCTTTCTCTCTTGTGGGTACACACACACATTTCACTAGTTTGGCTTCTCTAAAGAACCCAGTCTAAGACAATTCAGCAACTGGAAGATTCTGTTCAAATATTTAGGATTTCATCAAATTCATGGGACATTTGCACAAATTTTCAGAATCTGAAGGGAAAGAAGTTTCAGTCATGTCTAAAATTAAATTTCACAGCAGATGAAGGCTTGGAGCGATTTAATGTTGACTTGCTGAAACAAAATAAATATGATATTTCTTACATCTTGTGTTGTAGAATAGAAGTCATACTCACTGCATCTAGGTAGAAAAGTAATATATCCTGCAGTCAAGAGACATCAATGATTATCATTTGGGTGTATATCATTCTGGCCTCTATATCCTCAGGTTCCACATTCACAATTCAACCAATCTCAGATATAAAATATTAAAAATAAATGTTCTATAAAGCAAAATCTGAACTTGTCTTAGGCTGAGCACTGCAGTGAATCCACATGAATGAAATGATACGTAAGCATACTCTGCTGTAGTCTCCGACCGTTTCACAGACCTTAGTCTCTCTCTAGCGATAGTTGCCTGAGCAGTATTTGTCTCCTGTGTTCTAACTGTTCCCTAAACAAGAGTATAACAATTATTTCTGTAACATTTACAATGTATTAGATATTAAAGTGAGCAAGAAATGATTTAAAGTACATAAGAAGATGTGCAAAGGTTATATGCAAGTGTCATTTTATAAAGGGAATTGCACATCCGTGGATTTTGGTATCTGTGGGGACTAGGGGAACTAGAACAAATCCCCTGTAAGATACCAACAGGCAACTGAGTAACTTTTAATGGGTAATACTGTGTACATAACTTTTATAATCTTTTTTTCCCACTCACAGGATGTTGAGACTATCCTTCCATGAAAATAAAATAGTTTTAATGGTTACACAAGACTGCAGCCATTATATTACAACCATAATAGTTGTGTGCTGCAACTTAACACATTTTAGGATATTATGTTGTTTCCAACTTGTCTCTTATTACAAGCAAAACATTGATAAACACTCTTTTAACTAAATCTCAGTTCAGTGGAGAATTACAGTGGCAAGGTTTGATGTGAGAAGTATTGGATGTTGGATCAGGCAGATGAATGAAGAATGTCCTGGACAATGAAGGAGACACTGGTGACAGGGTGCATGGTGTACTACAGTAGGGAAAGTGAACACGAGGAAAGAATCACAACTATTTATTGAAGGTCCAGAAAATGTGTTTACACTGTGGTTTTGTGCCATCGGATACATTTCAACTCACAGCAACCTTATATAACGAAGTGGAACCACCCCATAGGGTTTCCTAGGCTGTAAATCTTCATAGGAGCAGATTACCGGGTCTTTTCTTGCAAGCATCCACTGGTGGGTTTGAACTGCTGACTTTTCTGTTTAAAACAACTGAGCACTCAATCATTGCATTGGCAAGTCTCCTTAAGTTTAGACTCATTTAAATTATCTGCTACAATGTGGCAAGGTATTATCCACATTTGACAATCGGCAAATTAAGGCATAAATTGGTTCAATTACCCAAAGTCACTTACAAAATATGACAGCAGAAATCCGAACTCCAGTCTTCCGATGCTGAAGTTCAAAATCAATTCGTTTGTTTTTTATTTACATATGTAAGATAAACAAGTTTTACCAACTTCATCATTTCACCTAGGGCAGAACATTACCTAATCATTATAACATTCATTCTGTTCTAAAAAAAACTTAAGGATTTATGAAGGCAGCAGGAAATTCAAGTTTCTGGGAAGTTCTTGATCTGCTATTGGGACTCAATATGTAGGACTCAGTGTGCAGAACTGTATTGTGCCTTGAGGCAATCTCTTGGGACATAAAGGAAAGGGAAGCAATCAGTGAGTTGGGGACCTAATACCACTAAGAAGCGGTGCCAGGAGGGGAGTACATCTTTTGGAAATGACCTGAGGTCCTTGTGCCTCTGACGGCCCAGTCCGGGGGAAGACTGACGACAAGGACCTTCCTCCAGAGCCAGCAGCGAAAGCCTTCCCTTGGAGCTGTCACCCAGAATCTGGATTTTTGCCTACTTTTTTGTGAGAGAGTAAATTTCTCTTTGTTAAAGCCATCCACCCACGGTGTTTCTGTTGTAGCAGCACTAGATGACTAAGACAATGCAATATAAAACAAATACATTTTCAGAGATGCACAGTAGTTATTTCCAATCTGAATTAAAATATCTTCAGCTATTTTATTTCACGTGTGTGTTCCTTAGAATACACCACAAGTCGGAGAAGTCTTAAAATAGCTGCTTTTCAGTTTTCCTTCCTATTCTGAGGTTACTCTTCAGCACCCTTTGATGCAAGCAAAATGACTCATTACAATTGTGCTGTTTCATCAAGACCTTCTGCTAGGTAGGGTACATTTCCAAATCTACTAGTTATCACCCAAAGGAACACAAGTAGTCTCCAACTTACGATGCAGTGCTGTTTCAGTGACTACTCCAGTGTTGATGTTAAGTCAAATTCTTTTTTTTTTTTTTTTTGGTTATCATTGTAATTGCCTTTCATTATCAGCATCTTTATGCATCTTATCTTTATCTAAATTACATGCTGCAGCATTACATGTAGTAGTACATATTGCTAAAGGTAAAAAACCCACTGCCATCAAGTCGGATCGGACTCGTAGTAGAGGTCAAGTAAAACTGCTCCATAGAGTTTCCAAGGAGTACCTGGTGGATTTGAACTGATGACCTTCTGGTTAGCAGATGTAGCACTTAACCCACTACGCCAACAGGGTTTCCACTGCTAATGATAAAATATATATATATAAAAAAGAGCAGTAGTAAGTGCAGTTTTTACAATGTAATTTTAGGATTGTTTGCATTCTCTGGGAAGTATTTCTCTTCCTCCAGTAAGTAGCCTGCATTTCTTCCTCACTGATAGAGACAAAGTCTCCTTCCACTCTCTCCTGGTGCTAACTGCTACTCCTTTTTTTGTAGGAGTAAAAGGAAGAGCTAGAAAGTTAAGATGTGTTTCAAACTCTCAAGTGACCTTTTGTATTTCACACATAGGTAAAATTAGTACCACTTTCCATCTTTAGTCCCTGCAACAGGTAGAATGGGTTTGCAAAACTGAGTCTCCGGGCCAACGTAGATTTGACAAAATGTGTAAGTTTCTGCAGAAATAAGAAAAATTATATACAAACAAATACTATGAATGATCCTTTCTGAGAAATTAGACTGCTTACCACTCACTGTAAGATGACCTTCTTTAATGTCAGTGTGAAAACACATTCCAAATTGTTATTTGGGTTGTAGGTTTGGGGAGAAGAGAAGAGAGGAAGGTGATTCCCTGATCTGTGACATCCAGATATCTGAAAATTGTGGTTTAGAATGTTTTTTTGGAAGGGCTAGGGAACTTTCTCTTAAAATCCTTCCATTAGTACAAATGTTTGCAATCATATAACCCATGTTATATCTATATGTATATATATTTTACCAAGAAGGAAGGCTTCTTCAGGCCAGAAGGATCAAAAGTCCTTTTTCTGTATAATAATGTGATAAATCTTTGTCTCATATTTCACCTTACTCTTTCTTTAGCTAGCATAATCTATCAAACAATATTCTTTTACAACCTATATTTGAGCAAATAGATATATTTTCTATGACCCACATACACACATACTTTTCCCCCTTTCCATTCATGTTCTTCCACAGCAGCTAAAGGGACCGTTATCACTTTAGTGTATCACTCTTCTCTTGTCACTTCCTTTCAGTGATTCTCCATTGTCTTTGAGACGCTGCCCATACTCTTTAACATGCTAAGGGTCTAGCCTCAAAGCCCCGCTCCTGTCACCCTCACCTGTTTCTTACTACTCCAGTGTCATAATGGACTTCTTACAAGGTCAGCAGTTCAAATCCACCAGACACTCGTTGAATACTCGAGAGGGCAGTTCTACTCTGGCCTCTAGGGTCGCGTGAGTCGGATCCGACTCGATGGCACTTGGCTTGGCTTTGGCTTCAGTTCCCAGTGTGCCTCATACTGTTTTCCATGTAATTACCTCCCTAACATCTCTGTTTTGCTAACACTTAACCTTCAATCTCCAACTTGAAGATTAGAAAAGAAACAGTTGCCACCGAGTAGACTCCGACTCATGGTGACGCCCCGTGTGTCAGAATAGAATAGTACTTCACAGGATTTTCTTTTTTACTGTACTTTAGATAAAGCATTACAGAACAAACTATTTTCTCATGAAACAATACACATACTGTTTTATGACACTGGTTAACCGGCCCCACAACATGTCAGCACTCTCCATTCTCAACCTTTTATTTCCTGTTACAACTTTCCTGCAGGATCCCACCTGACTTTTAGCCCTTGCCTCTGGGCAGGTCTGCCCCTTGGGTCCTGTTTTGCTTTATGGGCCTGTCTACTCTTTGGCTGAAGGATGAACCTCAGGAGTGACTTTATTACCGAGCTAAAAGAGTGTCTGGGGACCGTACTCTCAGAGTTTCTCTAGTCTCTGCACAGCCAGTAGGTCTGGTCTTTTTCCACAGGGTTTTTAATGGTTGATTTTTCAAATTAGATTTCCAGAAAGATTTCTTCTCCTACAATACCTTACCAGGCCAACATACCCTCCCCTAAACCAAACTAAGCTGAGCTCCTATTTCTTCCATTACACCTTTGAGTCTCCACCTTAAAACTTCTAATTAGCTATTCAATGCCAGCATTCACTATTAATCCAGTCACTGGACTGTACACTCAGGCAGGCCAGGGACTGTGTGTATTTTACACTCTGTCCTACAACCAGTAGCTAACATGATGCTGACACACATTAAGAACTGAAATTCAATAAATATATTTAAATGAATTAATTCCCTCTGTTTAGTCTCCTAAGCCTTTTCCTCCTGTTGCTCATTCTCAAAACTTTTTTCCATTAATTCAAAAACTAAAGGCTCCACTGTTTCATGTCTAATATATAACAATAATGGGTTTTCTCTAGTGTATCTCCTTTCTCCCTTGTGTTACCGAATCACACTTCTCCAGTTCTGGGAGAAGCTTTTTTGTTGGTGTTCCAAAGACAAGGCATAATATTTTAATTCTGAGGCATAATTAACATCAATTGGTATCCTTCAATAAATTACACATTGAAGTTTCAACATTAACTTTAGAAAGACTCTGTAACATACTTCAGCTGAATAACTGATGACAGTAAGACTCACTAGCCACTTTGGGGAGGTACCTCATACCTGATTGAAAGTGAGATAACCAGAAGAATTTTGTCAAATGCTTGCTGTAGAGGGAACCAGAATAGAAAACAGATGAGCCCCCTTCCCAGCAAAAAAAAAAAAAAAGTTCAGTGATCACATTGGGTAGTGCTCACTGAAGTCAAGAAGCAAAGTCATAAATATTTCCAGAGCCCACAGTGAAAAATACATTTTTGGCATACAAAACCTGGGAAAGATTTCCAGCTTATACTTACTTGTAAACACATTTGTACAAACAGATAATGTTCACATTCAGGACCACCGTTTTGAAAGAAGAAAAAAGAAAGAACGAGAGAAGGAAAGGTAAACGAGGAAAATGCTCCAATTCACAACAATCTTGTCATTTTAGGACAGTGACTCTTGAGATGATCTAAGAAAGCTCTCAGTAACAGGTGAGGAACTGAGCTATGAATCACGCACTAAATTTCTTCTATCCATTTTATAATTTTTAAGTGGATCATTGGGATATACAAAACTTGAAATGAATTTTGAGTAGCATTTTGTACCTTCCTCAGATAAGTACCACCCAAGATTCAATGCTCTTGAGATCCGCAAGTTCGTAGACCTTGGGTTATGGTTGAATAAACTTGCCTAGTTGTGTCACAATTAATAAGGCTTTAACTCTGTCAATTTCCCTGCTCAATGTCTTTTAAATTATTTTCCCTTTCTTTTCTATTTGCAGGGCTACACTCTTCAGAGTGTGCTAAATGAAGAGCTGTTACACACTCATGATTTGTCATTCAGCCTGTACAGAGTACCCAAAGAAATGAGAAGAATTATCTACAAGATCATTTCCATCACTGGTGATGCTGTGGTTAAGAGCAATAGCAAAAGGTCAACAGTTCAGATCCACTAACCACTCCTTGGAAACTCTGGGGGGTAGTTCTGCTCTGTCCTAGAGGATTGCTAAAAATCAGAATCTACTCAGCAGCAATGCGTTTGCATTTTCTAATATTACATTTTATCCTATTATTCAAAAGTTTAAACGGGATCATAAGATATTTGTCTCTCTGTGACTGATTTATTTTACTCAACATAATGTTTTCAAAGTTCACCCATGTTCTAATATATATATCAGTACTTCTCTTTATGGCTGAGGCATATTCCACTGCATGGATGTACCACGTTCTATTTATCCAGTCATCTGTGGAGGGCTCCTAGATTCTTTCTACCTTTTAGCTATCGTGAATAATGTTACCATGAGCTTTGGTGTACATGTATCTGTACTCCCACTTTCAGTGTTTTGAGGTACATACCTAGAAGTGAAATTGCCAGATCATATGGTAATTCTATGTTTAACTTTTTGAGGAACCATCCAACTGTTTTCTACAGTGGCAGTACCATTGTACGATCTCACCAGCAGTGGATGAATTTTCCAGTTTCTCCACATCCTCATCAGTACCTGTTGTTTCTCCTGTTTTGTTTCTTTTTTTAAATCATAACTGTCTTAGTAAGTATAAAGTGATATCTCATTGTAGTTTCAATTTGAATTTCTCTATTGATATAAGCAAATATTATATAATCCTGCTATAAGAAAGTTGTAGAGTAGGCAAGTGTACACTAATGTTTATTATTGGATACCAGGACCAGGAGGGAGGAAAAAGGAGGGCTTATAGCTTAGAATGCAATGAACTGCTGTTAAGGAGGATGGAAAAAATTGGAATTAGATAAGGATGATGTCTGAACAACATGATACACATAACTAATGTCACTGAATTGTGTGTGTGAAGAATGTTGAAACAGCAAATGTTTGGTTACATATATATGGGTTAAGTGCTCTGCTTTTAAAGACTGGTGTTAGAATCCACGCAGTGGCTCTGCAAAACAAATATCTGGTGATCTGCTTCCAATAAGATTACAGCCAAAAAAAAACCCCTATGAGGTCGCTACCACTACAAACAGCTGTAACTGGGATTGTGACAGCAGGTTCCAGAAACATAGAACAACAAGTTAAATTCACAAAAAAGACCAGATCTGTGACAGAGTGGAGGAACTCCCAAGGCTATGGTCCTAGGATATCCTTCAGACATGGAAATGAAGCCATTCCTGGACACCAACGTCCAGCTGAATGACAGACAAGCCCACAAGATAAACAGTAACACCCAAGAGGAACATGCTCCTTAGAACAATCAATTCTGCAAAATCAAAAGGGCAATGTTTGCCCAAGAGCAAAGATGAGAAAGCAGGGAGGGGCAGTAAATTAGGATGAAAGGAAATGGAGAGCCTATGGCAAAAACAGGAGGAGTGCTAGCACATTGTGTGGAATGAAACCAAGACCAAGGAACACTCACATACAAGCTTTCCAATGGGAATCTAATTTGCTCTGTAAACTTTCCCTTAATGCACAACAAAAAAAAGGGAGGGGTGACCCAATAGGGCAATTCTGCTCTGCCACATGGGTTCTCTGTGAGTCAGAATTGGTGCCCAACAACAGCAACACTGTCTCATAAATCAAATGAAAAATTCTTAGCAATCAGGAACTCTCTGCTCCTTAGCAGGAAATTTTCCTTCTTGTACTCAATTCTGCAGGCTCCCCACCACCCATGCTGTTATTCAAGGCAAACTGGATAGGACAAGTGAGGTAATGGAAAGAATACGGAATTGTTCCCAAGCCCAGCCCATGGCGAGGGACCTGTCCATGCTGTTGCTCCTTAGCAGTTTTAATATGCAGTTTATTCATCTCTAGAGAGTAAATGACTTCACTCTCTACCACACTGGCTTTCTGGGAGGACCAAAGGACATAATGCAAGTGAAGCACGTGGCATGTATTAGATATACATTTTAAGCAATATCATTTGATATATTTCCCCTGCCTTGTTTCATGAAGGATCTGAGCAAGCCATCAGTTACTTAGTCCTCAACTCAGCCAACCAATCTAGAAACACACATTGAGCATTTCTTATGTGCGAGACACCTTCAGAATTCTCACATACTAAGGTCTTATAAGAATGTGAGTAGAAAGCAAAATGATTATTCAGGAATAGAACTACATTCTGTATATGAGATCCCTGAGAAAGGACTCCCAGTCTTGGCTGACATTGAGGACTTGGGGCAAGGAGAATAGGACATCTGATTTTAATCAACAAGCAAAGATGAGTCAACGGTATAGAAGCAAAAAAATAAAACAGAAAGCTATCACAGATAAACGGGGAGATGACGCTGAAAATTAATACAGTTATTATTGTAAAGACCTACACCAGAAACTACTACATTAGTTGCGCGCTAACTTCTGGTTTCTTTACTGTGCACTGAGTGCTGACTTTGTCCAGTCTATCCATGACTGAATAGTGACACCTCTGTCCTCACTCTGGCCCGTGCACACCTTCCCTCTGGACTAGTTCTCTGCTTTTGTGTACCTCAACATTGTTGAATAGGTCCCCAACATTCCTACAGGCTCTTTACGTGGTTTGCTAGTTTAGTCATTTGTTTCTTGCCGGCTTCATCTTAACCACACTGGTACCCAGGGTTTGGGATTCAGTCCCTCTCCTGCGAATTGCTTCACCAGCCTTTGCTCACCCAGTCAGATATACTTGGTGTATATGTTTGTCCCTTTCTTGACTTCAGGGCTTAGTTTAAATGTCACCTCTTCAAAGAACCCTTCATTACACACCTCCCCTCCCCCACAAACTTTAAAAGACAAGCTAGTCTCACTCTCTTCTGTGCTGTTCACGTCCATTTTCTGTATCGCAAATGTTATCTAGTAATCTACTCTTGGCCATCCTCGTTAGTATAGTGGTGAGTATTCCCGCCTGTAATGTGGGAGACTAGGGTTCAATTCCACGACAGGGAGGCAGATGCTCTTAGAAACCATGGTGGCTTAGTGGGTTAAGTGCTACGTCTGCTAACTGAAGTTCGGCAGTTCACATCTACCGGGCATTCCTTGGAAAATCTAAGGGCCGGTTCTACTCTTACCTTTAGGGTTGCTACGAGTCAGACCCGACTCAATGGCAGTGCATTTGGTTTGGTTTTTTAATCTTCTCATGGAGTCCTGGTGGCACGGCAGTAAGTGCTCAGCTAGTAACCAAAAGATTGGCGGTTCAAAACCACCAGCCACTGCTTGGAAACCTTATGGGACAATTCTGCTCTGACTTAGAGGGTTGCTATGCATTGGAATTGATGACAACAGCTTTGAATGGTTTCGGAATCTTCTCGTGTTTGCTTGTTTTTTATCTGTTTATTTTCTTTCATTGAAGACGGGAGGCTTCATCTGCTTTGTTTCTTATAGTATCCACGATGCCTAGAATTTTTCTAACATATTAAGTGGTTAATAAACATTAGATTAAGAAATAAACGAGTTAATATTTCTACTATGCTAGCTGACCCTGACCGCAAATCCTTGTTCCATAGTCTCATAGAGCCACTAGATTCCTCTCATTTTTTTGCCAGATTCCTGGTTCTAAACTTTCAAGAGCTGCCCCAGCAGCTGTTACACAGGTCCCTAGATCCACATAAGCCTATAATTCAAAATTATTCACTAGTTTCCCCGGCTCAACCCTTAATTAATATTTTACTAACCAAGAATTTGCCTGTCGATTTTAGCCAAAAATATCTGTCATTTTTCCAACCAGACTTTGTAATATTTCTTTGTGATAGATCATTACATAGACTAAATACTTAGCTATAGCCAAGCCAAGTGCCGTCGAGTCTGAGCTATTGGGTAAGAATTTGTTTTCATTATCACCTTCAGGATCTGGTTAAAAACTTCTCTACTCTCAAAGTCTTCTCTAATCACCTGTAAATGAGAGTGCTACAGAATCATGTGCTTTCTCAGCTTTTTCATCCAGTATCATAAGTTCTATTCAGTGTTGATTTTCATGTAACTGAACGTATAGATTTTTTCCTCCAACTATACTACCAGTGCTTTAACCTAGAGATTTTCTTTTGTTTACAGATTATCCTTATATTTATCTTCCCTCACAGCTTCATTTTTTTGTCTTAGAACATAAAAAGGACTTTTTTTAAAAAGTGATACCCAAATTATCACTGATATTATACAATACTTTTTCTTGCTGGAGCTTTTCAGAGTAGATGATTTTCACCAGATCCTAAATTTCCTCATCTGTATTCCTCAACAAAAGACCCCACAAGTTAAAAAAAAAAAAAAAAAAAGAAGAAGAAGAAGAAGAAAGAAAGAAAAAGCCTGTCACTGTAAATTACCACCTCAAAAACATTACTGGAGCAATTCTGCCCTGTTCTATAGGATTGATATGAGTTGAAATCAACTCAGTGGCAGAGGGTTTCCTGTTTGATTTGCCTCCATAACTTTTTGTGTATCACCTACCTCTCTTCTCACCTCATCTACCAAGACAATCAACTCTTTGAGAGCAGAGACCAAGTCTTATTTGTGCATGAATCCCTGATAACTAACACAATACTTGGTATTTAGCAAGCATTCAAGAAATGTTCATTGACGACATTAATAAATTAATTATACTTCCAGAAATGTACTGTGGAACACAGTTCAGATGTTCCAGTCCAACAAACGTATAGAATGCGACCCTGAAATGCTGGTTCTGTTGCTCTGGCCTTCATGCCATTGCCACAAAGCCCTATTGCATTTGCTAAATGGCTTGGTGCAGATGGGTTTGCTCACAGGCCTGTTCTCATGGAATCTCCATTGGTTTCCTCAAGGTAAAGAAACTTAGGCCTATGATGTTTTAGATGTTTTCTTAACTTATCTGGTTTATAGCCCTGTGAATTAGTTTGTACTATGGGGTAAGAAAGGCAAAAAGATCCTAGACTTAAAAGAATTGCTTATATGTTTGTAGCAAAATGGAGGGGTGAGAAGTGGTGACTTACCAATGGAGGACATCAAAGCAGGGCTTAGAAGCAAGGGAACAGGAAATAACAGAGGGCCTCACTTTCATGGTCTAAGAGGTAGAAGACGAGGTCTACTTAAGATACAACTGCAGCAATGTGTTGGCAACATCTTTCACTGGAGCCTGAATCAGCAAACTGCTAAATTAGGGCTCATAGCTGCAGACAGGTGAGCATGACAGTTTAATTTGGATTGTATACCTTCACTTAATCACAATTGAAAAGAAAAAATTAGGGCTCATAACACTTCTCTGGGTTTGGTTCCAGAGCCTGAAGCAGTGGTGAGCACTGCATACAGGCGTCAAATGGCTTGAGGCTAATAAAAAAAAAAAAAAGAAATTGAGGAACGGCAGTGGTAAGGAGCCAGGCAGACCACTGATCTCCAGTGGAGGTCTGCTAGTCTCATCACACTTGTTCCTTCTGTTTATACTCGTTTGCTCTATTTCCATCTCCCCACATACATTCTTGCCAGTCTATGTCAGCTTCTCATCACTGCACATTCTTGTTAGAACACAATGTTATTATACCTGCCTTATATACTGGTTCAAGTCAGCATTTTGTTATTGGAAATTTAATGGCACTTA
The DNA here is from genome assembly GCA_028571685.1 of Heterohyrax brucei. Lineage (NCBI taxonomy): Eukaryota > Metazoa > Chordata > Mammalia > Hyracoidea > Procaviidae > Heterohyrax > Heterohyrax brucei. The sequence goes on from CM053155.1 coordinate 49,937,033, forward strand.
TAATTCCTGGTGACATAGTGGCTAAGTGCTATGTCTGCTTAGCAAAAGGGCATCTTTTCAGTTCTGCTGGGCATGACTTAGAAACTCTGTGGAGCAGTTCTGCTCTGTCTTATACAGCCACTGTGAGTCAGCATCAACTCAGTGGCAGTGAGTTTGGTTTTATTATAATTCCAGAATCCCTGGTGGCATAGTGGTTAAGTGCTAAGGCTTGCTATCCAAAAGGTCAGCAGCTAGAAGCTGCTTGGAAACTCTATGACACGGTTTTACTCTGTCCTATAGGTTCACTATGAGTCAAAATTGACTCAGTAGCAGTGGGTTTGGATTGTTTCATAATTCCAGAAGCGCTGAAATATGTTAATCTCACTTGGGTTTCCTTATAGTGACACAGTCTTTAATATGAGCTGCAAATCCTTCAGGCCATTGAATATTAGGAGCTTAACTATACAGTTTTTAAAAAAGAAAGACAGAAAAAAAAACCCTAGTGGCATAGTGGTTAAGTGCTATGGCTGCTAAACAAAAGGTCAACAGTTTGAATCCACTGGGTGCTCCTTGGATACTCCATGGGGCAGTTTTAATCTGTCCTAAAGGGTCATTATGAGTCAGAATCGACTCGACAGTAGTGGGTTTGGTTTGGGTTTTTTTAACTACATGATCAACTTCAGCTTTACTTTCCTAAGTTATTTTGCATAAGAGGTAAGCTACCTTCTCGGAATTTAGTTAAACTTAGTTATTTTCTATTAAACTTTTATTATTTATGTTGACTCATACTTAAGTCTTCTCTTTTTGGTTCATTCCTTCCCTGCAGAATTTTGGCCACATTCTTCATTGAGGAAAAATAAATGATTTATCTTGGAATCTTTTACAAATTCTTGTGGTTCAAAACATTTTCAGTAGTAAGACTATTTTCGTCATTGTGAGACTGTTCTTCAGTGAAAGCAGCATTAGTCTCCACATTGCTAATGCTCCCCACCAAGCATCCCCAGTTACTTTCCCTTGAGAAAACAAGTGGACATTCCAGGACTACATCCATAGGTTACCATGGCTCTCCTAGTTTTCCTTCCTGTGAAAAGTCACCTATACATTAAATAAGACTCAGCAAAGCCCTGGTGGTGCAGTGGTTCAGCATACAGCTGCTAACAAAAAGATGAGCAGTTTGAATCCACCAGCTGGTCCTTGGAAACTCTGTTGGGCAGTCCTACTCTGTCCTATAGGGTCTCCATGAAGTCAGGATTGACTTGATGGCAATGGACTTGATTTTCAGTATGTACTACTTATCAAAAAAAACAGCTGCCATCAAGTCAATTCCAACTCATGGCAGCCTCACGTACATGAGAAAACAACTGCTATACAATGAGTACTAATCGTCTCTGCCCCTAAAAAACAACAACAACAAAAACACACTGCTGTGAACTCAATTCTAGCTCAAAATGACCCTGTAAGACACAGTATAATTCCCCCATAAGCTTTCCAAGGAACAGCTGGTGGATTCAAATTGTCAGCATTTTGGTTAAGAGCTTATCTTTTCAACCTTTGCTTTACCACTTGATTTTGATTCATAGTGACCTAAGGCAGAGCAGAACTGCTCCAAAGAGTTTCCAAGGAGCACCTGGTAGATTTGAACGGTCAACCTTTTGGTAAGGAGAGCTAGTACTTAACCACTACAACACAGTGATTGCCAGTAATTCTTAAATACTGTGAGGTTAGTAAAGAGCTCCCTTAGTCAACAGTTAAGTACTTGGTTGCTAACTACGAGGTTATCAGTTTGAATCTCACCCAGCAGCTCCAAAGGAGAAAAACCTGTTGATCTGCTTCTGTAAAGATTACAACCTAGGAAACCAACCCTACAGGGAGTTCTACACATGAGGTTCCTATGAGTCAGAATCAACTTGATAGTACAGAACAACAACAAGCAGAAAACACCTTAGTATTATTATGAAAATATTTGGTTTTGTGGACGTCCTGAGAAGATCTTCAGGAACCCCAGGAATCTGTGTACCATACTCTAGGAACTGCTGCTCTGGGACCATTCTGATAATAGCTAATGTTTGCAGATATTTCCTATGTATCAGCATTGAGTTATTTTAAATATGAGTTTAACATCTCTTTAATAAGAAATGCCCACAGTGGTGGTGGGAATGCAGAGGATGCACTATAATGTCTGAAACTACCTTTCAACAGGATACATTGGGTCAATGTTCTTGGTAACTTGCCATCTAAAAATGTTTTTAGATACTATCCACCAGTTAACTACAATAAAGTTAATGTTTCTGTAGGACTTAAATGAAACTTCCTAAATTCTTAACACTAATTCTTTCAGTTGGCAGCAGAGTCAAGATGGCAGACGAAACACATGTCTCCCTAAATCCCTCTGGAAACCAAGACCTGAACTGATAATTAAATGGAGCCTTCTAGACACCTGCTTAGCACCAGGACCAAGCATAACACTGTTAATTTGGACTTCATACCACTGAGAGGAAAGCTTCCTCTCTTTGGGTGAACCCCACTGTGGGCAAACACTGGCTTTCATGGACCGAGGGTAACTTGCCATTTTAACTTTTTTTTCTCTGTCTTGGCCTGCAGGTGGAGCTGGGACTTGACTGGTGGCTGGTCTCAGGGCCACTGCTGGTGGGATCACCAAGTGAGACTGCCATATTTTGAGAACCAGGCTTTGGATTCTGTGCATCTAGGCAACTTTGGCCTCTCTATCCACCTCCAACATTGACTGGCCTGTGCTGGAGCAGGCAGGGAGTTTGTGCAGGATGCCATCTTGTTCTACTGGGAGGCAGACATACCCATAGAGAGACCTCAGCAGGACCTAATTCCTAAGCTGGGAGGTAGCGCCTCCCCGGAGGAGAGCACTTTTCCAGGAATAAAGCAATATTCTACACAGCGCCACCTATGGCTGGGGCCTGACAGCAGAGGACAGCAGACCAGTAGCCTTTCTGTATTTTGAACTAGTTTATAACATCTGGGGTTTGATACAGAGGTGCTTACTTTGCCAGCTGGGAAGAGGGACCTGTACACCTAAAACCTGACTGACTTTGGAAATTGTCAGATACCTTTTACCTTCCATTTTAAGATGGCATAGAGAAACAACTGCAGTCCATCCTCACAGCATCTCTCCCAGCCTCTATTGACTCACATGATGCCCCCAAAACAACAACTCTGGATAAAAGTATAACTAAGAAATTATCCATGGCTTCAGAAGGCCCCCAAAAGAAACAATCAAAGAACTTCCCAGACAAAGAAACATTTCTGAAACTATAGGAATGTGAATACAAAAGGATTATATAGAGAGCCCCCCTAGACCTTATACAAAATGCAGCAGAACAAAATGAAAAATTAAGCAAGCTGTTCAATCTGATGGAACATCAGTACTCTGAAATCCAACAGCTCAAGAACAAAATCAAAGACATAGAAACTTCCTTTCAAAGTCAAGAAAATAGAACAGAACAAACATAAAATAGACTTTCTGACTTGGAAGACAGAGCTACTGACTCCAGCATCTATGAAGAGAAATTAGAAAAAAGAAGCAAGAAAAATGAAGAAGCATTAAGAAGCATATTGGACTCTATTGAGAGGAACAATCTACCATTAATTGGAGTTCCTGAACACGGCAAGACATCTGAGAACACAGAAACTATTGCTGCTGAGCTGCTGACAGAAAACTTCCCAGAAATTATGAAAGAAGAGAATATAGATATCCAAGATGCATATTGAACGCCACTCAATATATATCTCAAAAGAAAGATTGCAAGACATATTATAATCTAGCTTAACAAAATGAAACACAAGCAGAAACTCTTAAAGGCAGCAAGACTCAAAGGAAAGCTAACATCCAGAGGGAAACCCTGTACGCTTTTGTTGGAGTTATCAGCAGAGACAATGCTGGCACAGAGACAGTGGCATGACACATTCAAAGACTTGAAGGAGAAGAACGTCCAGACAAGAATTATATATTCTGCAAAACTATCTTTCAAAGAGGAAAATGAAATTTAGACATTCACAAATAAACAGAAACTCAGAGACTTTGTAAAAACCAAACCAAAGCTACAAGAAATATTGAAAGAATCCTTTGGCTTAGAAAAACAAAATCACTGACTTTATGTTTTAGAAGCAAATACAGGATATGTCACCCAAAAACCTACTCAGTTAAGGAAGGGTACAAACTCAATCAAAGCTATAATAGTGAAAGAAATGATCCAGTGATGATATCATGAAAATTATGATGTCATCATATGAAAAAGAGGGATGTACTACAGTTGTTATAGTCCTTCCAGATGGAGAGGAAGTTAGTAAGACTGGTAGTAAGTAAAACTGGATTTATACATAGTTTATTAAGGCAGATCACAGAGGCAGCCATAAAGTACAATAAAGATGCACCAACATATCAATCAAGAAATGTAATACAGGAGTCTCAACAACCACGAAACCAACCCTGAAAAAAGTGAAAAATCAACTCACAAAGAATGTCCAAGAATAGATTAATAAGAATAATAGAGAAAACATCAACACACACACAAAAAAAACATATCACAATGACAGCACTAAACACATACACCTATCAAGAATTACATTGAATGTGAATGGACTGAACACTCTCCAGTAAAGAGACGTTGAGTGACATCTTGGATCAAAAGACACAACCCATCCATATGTTGCCTACAAGAAACTCACTTTAGACTTAAAGATATGAACAAACTGAAAATTAAAGGATGGAAGAATATATATCAAGCTAACAATACACAAAGAAGAGCAGGGTGACAATTCTCATCTCAGATAAAATAGATTTTAACATAAAATCCACCACATGGACAAGGATGGACACTATAGCTGAAAGGTTCAATACACAAGCAGGACTTAACAGTATTAAATATTTATGCACCTCATATTACAGCACCCAAATACATCAAAGAAACACTGACTACACTAAAAAGTGAGATAGATCACTCCACAAAAGTAGTGGGAGACTTCAATACTCCACTCTCAATATTGCAAAGATCATCCAGAAGAAAGCTCAATAAAGACACAGAAGAATTTATGGCCACAATTAACCAACCAGACCTCATCAACATATACAGAGCTTTCTATCCATCAGTGGACAGCTATACCTTCTTCTCCAGTGCACACGGAACACTCTCCAGAATAGACTATGTACTGGGACATAAAGCAATTCTCAAAAAAATCCATACCATTGAATTAACGTAAAGCATCTTCTCACATCATAAAGCCATAAAAGTCAAAATCAATAGCAGAAAAAATATAAATAGAAAGTGAAATTCATGGAAACTGAACAACATCTTGCTCAAAAATCCATGGGTTATAGAAGAAATCAAGGATGAAATAAAGAAATTTATGGCCAATGAGAATGAAAACACTTCCTACCAGAATCTATGGGATACAGCCAAAGCAGTGCTCAGGGTTCAGTTTATCTCCATAAATGCACACATCTGGAAGAAAGAAACCAAACCAAAGAACTAACCCTACAGCTTGAACAAGTAGAGAGAGAACAGAGGAACCCCTCAGGCATCAGAAAAAAACAGATCATAAAGATTAGAGCAGAACTAAATGAATTAGAGAATAGAAGAACAAGTAAAAAAATGGAAAAAACCAAAAGCTGGTTTTTTGAAAAGATCAACAAAATTGACAAACCATTGGCTAAATTTACTAAAGAAAAACAGGAAAGGAAACAAATAACCCAAATTAGAATGAGAGGGAAGTTGTCATAACAGAACCAATAGAAACAAAAAATATCATAACTGAATACTATGAAAGACTGTACTCTAACAAATCTGAAAACCTAGAAGAAATGGACAAATTCCTTGATTCATATCACCTATCAAAATTATCACAAGGTGACGCAGAACAACTTAATAAACCCATCGCAAAGGGAGAGATTGAAAAAGTCATCAAAAAACTGCCAAGCAAAAAAGCCCGGGCCCAGATGGCTTCACTGTAGAATTCTACCAAGCTTTTAGAGAAGAGTTATCTCCAGTACTACTGAGACTATTTCACAGCATAGAAAGGGATGGAATATTCCCAGATTCATTCTAGGAAGCCAGCATAACCATGGTACCAAAGCCAGGGAAACACTCAACCAAAAAGGAGAATTACAGACTGATACCATTCATGAATCTAGATGCAAAAATCTTCAACAAAATTCTTGCCAATAGAATACAACAACATATCAAAAAAGTCATCCATCATAACCAAGTTGGATTCATACCAGGGATGCAAGGCTGGTTCAACATCAGAAAAACAATTAATGTGATCAACCACATAAATAACACAAAAGACAAGAATCACCTGATTTTGCCTATTGATGCAGAAAAGGCATTTGATAAACTCCAACACCCATTCATGCTAAAAACTCTCAGCAAAATAGAAATAGATGGCAAATTCCTCAATGCAATAAGAGCCACTTATACAAAGCCAGCTGGCTACATCATCCTGAATGGAGACTGAAACAATTTTCCTTCAGAACGGGGACTAGACAAGGATGCCCACTCTCACCTCTCCTATTCAACACTGTGCTAGAAGTTCTAGCCCAAGCAATTAGACAAGACCAAGAAATAAAGGGCATCTGCATGGGCAAAGAAGAAGTAAAAATCTCCCTGATGGCAGATGATATGATTGTATATGCAGAGAATCCTAAAGAATCCGTAAGTAAACTTCTGAAACTGATAGAAGATTTTAGCAAAGTCTCAGGATACAAGATTAACACAAGTAAAGTAAATCAGTAGGATTCCTTTATACCAACAACGAGACTGTTAATGAAGAAATCACCAAATTAATACCATTTGCTGTAGCCCCTAACAAGGTAAAGTACCTAGGAATAAATCTAACCAGAGAAATAACAGACGTTTACAAAGAGAACTACAAGACCTTACTACAAGATACTAAGAGAGACTTACATAAATGGAGAAACCTACCCTGCCCATGGAAGACTTAACATTATGAAAATGTCTATTTTACCCCAAGCAATCTACTTATATAGTGCAATCCCAATACAAGTTCCAGTTTCACTTTTTAATGAGATGCAGAAACAAATCACCAACTTTGTTTGAAAAGGGAGGAAGCCCCAGATAAGTAAAGCACTACTGTAGAAGAAGAACACACTGGGAGGCCTCTCACTACCCAACTGCAGAACCTGCTACACTGTCACAGTAGTCAAACCACCTGGTACTGGTACAAAAAGAGACAGACAGATTAATGGAACAGAACTGAGACCCCAGAGATGACACCATTTTCCTATGAACAGCTGATATTCGACAAAGGCCCTAAGACATTACACTGAGGTGAAAACAATCTCTTCAACAAGTGGTGCTGGCAAAATTTGATATCCACCTGCAATGAATGAAACAAGACCCATATCTTACACCTTGTACAAAAACCAACTCACACTGGATAAAAGACTTAAATATCAAATCTAAAGTGATAAAGCTGATCCAAGAAAAAGTAGGAACAACAATGGAAGTTTTAATACACAATGTAGACAGACTTCAAAATTACAAACAACAGAACAGAAAATAGATAAATGGGAACTACTAAGAATCAATCACTTTTGCTCATCCAGAGACTTTATTAATAGAATAAAAGGCCATCTACATAATGGAAAAAAAAAATATTTGGCAACTCTATGTCAGACTGACACCTGATCTCCATAATCTATAAGGTACCACAAAATATCAATAAGAAAAAGATATTCAATTAAGTGATGGGCAAAGGAGATGAAGAGACATTTCTCTAAAGAGGAGATCCAGGCAGCCAAAAAACACATGCAGACATGCTCACGGTCACTAGCTATTAAAGAAATTCAAATCAAAATGACAATGAGATACCATTTCACCCCAACAAGGTTTGCTATGATCCCCAAAATGCAAAACAACAAAAGCTGGAGAGGCTGTGGAGAGATTGGAACTCTCCTACATTGTTGGTGGGATTGCAAAATGGTGCAACTTCTTTAGAAAGCACCTTTAAAAAGCTTGATATAGATATACCATTTGACCCAGTAATTCCACTGCTCAGAATATATCTTACAGAATCAAGGCCATTCACATCAACTGATACATGCACACAAATGTTTATTACAGCACAGTCCACAATGGCAAAAAGATGGAATCAACCCAGATGCCCAACAACAGAGGAATGGATAGGTAAACTACAGTATATATACTCCATGGAACACTATGCAATGATAAAGAACAATGATGATTTTAGGAAACATCTCATAACCTGGTTTCAATTGGAGGACACTGTGCTGAGTGAAAGTAGTCAGCGACAAAGACAAATATTATATAAGACCCCTATGATAAGAACTTAAAAACAGACTCATGCATAGAAGAAAAGACTCTTTGATGGCTGCAAGAGCGGGGAAGGAGGTAGGGCAAGGGGGCGAGGGTCTAGATTAGATAGTTGATAGAAATTTGGTGGGTTGAGATCAGTGACAGCACACATCAGAAAGATCAATATTCACTGGACTTCAACATAACATGATTATTCCTCCCATCTTAACCCAATATTGAAAGGACAGAATAGTTGGGGTAGGGGGCCAGGGACCATGCTCTCAGGAGAAATGGAGGCCAAATGTCACAACTAGCATGTTTCTGAGAGAGTCTTCTGCACCCCACATTAGTGAGTAGCGTCTGGGGTCTTAAAAGCTGCCAAGCTGCCATCTGAGGGTACAACAAATGGTCCCAACTCAGCAAGAACAGATGACCACCAAGGACCAAAATGACATGGGGGAAAGAGAACCCAGAAGTCAGAGCTACGTGAGTGGGTGACTATATCAACTTGAGATCAGAAGAACTGAGTGGTGCCTGGCCACCACCAGTGATAGCCATGATGGAGCTCACAAAGTTGAGCCTCACTGGCAACACAAGAATATAAAGGGGTGCATCCCGAGATCTCCACTAAAAGACCACAATTGATGGTCCAGGGGCATCAGAGTTCCCCTGGGAGCATGGCCCCTGGCCCTGATGTTGCCCCTGTCCATAAATCATAATGGAGATCAACTCTTTGGACAGGAATGGATTGGACTTTGCGACAGAGAGTGACCATATCATGTGCGCACTTTATGGTTCTATGTAGTCGTAGGATGTTGTCTTGCTGACCTCTTACTGGTGGTGGGAGAGTGGGCAGAGAGGAGAGGACAGGAGATTGTTTGGAGGATAAGACATGTATGGAGCAGAGAGGAAGAGTGTGCTGTCACCAGGCAGAGAGCAGTGGGAGCTGCATATAGGTGGCTATGCAAATTTGTATGGGAATGTACATTTTCATTTAATCATTTAAAAAAAACAGAAAGCCCAGAAAGTAGAAAGAAAACAGAAAAAAAAAAAAAAAAATTCTTCCAGCTGGCAAGTGAAATAATTCAAGTTTGTAGCAAAAATTATTCCTGGTTGATGGCATAGCCAATTTAGGGACATCTACTTCATTTTTAATGAGTATATAAAAGTTTGGAAACTCTGGTGGTGTAGTGGTTAAGTGCTAAAGCTACTAATCAAAATATCAGCTGTTCAAATCCACCAGGTGTTCCTTGGAAACTCTTGAAAACAGTTCTACTGTGTTTATCAGGTCACTGTGAGTTGAAATCAACTCAACGGCAATGAGTTTTGCTGTGTTTTTTAAAAAAGCTTAGAGTCAAATTCCAGTTCCAGTTTTGTCATTTTCTTTAAGTGCCCCTTAGTGTATACCTCTAACTTTTCTGAGCCTTGGAGAATTAAAGAAAGAATTTAAAAATATAGAAAATGACCTCATGTCTGGGTCCATTAAAAGAAATCCGAGATGATTCAAATTCTAGGCCAAGAGTTGTTTAGACTGGCTGTTGGGTCAGGTATTGCCCAGAGGAAGTCACCAAGTAAGTGGGACTTAAGTGCCACTTTTATATATTAGGAGAGATTCCTTGATCCTACAGTTATTAATTTCCCCCAACCAACACTAATCCAGATACATAACAAAACTCAAACAGCAACAAAACAGCTTCTTTACAGCTAGCCAGCTGCTCGCAAGTCAGTTGCAACTCATAGTGATGCCATATGTGATACAGTAGAACTGTGCTCCGTAGGATTTTCAGTAGTTGACTTCTTTACAAGCAGATCGCTAGATTTTTCTTCCAAATACCTCTGGGTGGTCTCAAATCACCTAGTATTCAGCTGAGTGTGTTAACTGTTTGCAGCACCCAGGAATGTCTTTCTATATTTCTGACCACACAACTGTGTCTACCTTGTTCACTAAGCTTAGTTTCTTTATCTCTAAAACTGGTCTAACAAAACTGGCCCAAATAGTTTAGAATTATCCAGAGCTGGCAATGTAATTTCAGGCAGCACGCACATGGCTAGAACTAATTAAATTACAGGGCAGTTCTGATTTCACATAGAAGCTAAGAGTGAAAGATAGGAGGTCTCAGAACAGTGTTGGCTCTTCTACAATTAGGAACCTTCACTGTAAGCTGAGACAAAGGAACGTGAGGTGGCAACCATCATCATAATGATTGGTAGAAAAAGGCCCAAAGGCCTGGCCTGTTTACAAGCAATGAGACAGCATTCTCTCACAGGTCAGCAGAGGGTGTCACATCACTATCCTTTGTGTGGTCATACCATGAGCTCCTATAGCTGCCTGAAAGATGTTTAAGCAAAGCAGTAAAATGCAACTCATCCATGGCAGCTGTGACTCTCCTCACTGAGTAGACATTTTCTTCCATTAGGTTTTTCTGTTTTTGTTTTTTTAATTTTGAGGACTTCCTAGAAGTTTCTGCAGTGTAACTACATAGCCATATAAATTTATTTAAAATTCTTACCTTATGTTTTACAAAAGGATCTTGTTTATCACTGACCAGAAAAAAAAACACAAACAAACACTAGCCTATTTTTATATATGATTGAATCAAGTTTCTCATGCTTTTGAAAAGACACAGGAAAAAACAATGAATTTCAAACATAAAAAATGGCACCAGGGAATGTACATATGTAGAAACTTAAAGAAAAGTAGCTATATTATAGGCAAATGGGTAAGGTTTTCCTACGTGAAACGTAAAACATGCCCTCAGACTTGTAGCTAATACTGTGCAGCTGCATCTTGGCCTAGGATATAGAAAGTTGTTGAGAGATCACACAGTCATGACAAATACGCCAGCATTCTCTGAGTGTCCTGGACAACAGAGGTCGTGGTGAGGTCATGAGAGAGGAACTTAAAGATGGAGAAAAATATCTTATTATCCTCCTCCCCCCTTAATTATAAAAAACCATTAAGAAAGAATTAAAACTACTTAGAGGGTTGTTGTGTGCCCCTGGGTGGTAAATATACAATGCAAAACCCTGTGGTTTGCTGTTTTAAGCACTTTTTCCAGTCTTTCTTACTATACTGATAAAAAGTAGGAAGGTGGGCTTATTCATTCTGTGTTGTTATGCCTGAGATCTGGACACTTGCTCTCAGCTATTACAACTCCTGCCACATGAGGACAACTCAGTCAACTGTAGCAACTCATGTGTGCTTAATACTAAATGAAGAGCAAGCTAGTAAAGTTTTCATCAGTGGGTAAAGACACCGCTGACCCATTCATTATGACTATGGAAGCATCAGGAGCATATTGTACTCCTCAAGTGGATTGATCAATCTGGATCCAAGGGACAGATCAGAACAAATCACAAACTCTTAAATCAAGATTAATGTTTCTAAAAGGGACCAAGAAACACACTGCTGTCGAGTGGGGTCTAACACATAGCGTCTCTAGAGGTCCGAGTAGAACTGCCCCATAGAGTTTTCAAGGAGCACCTCTAGGATTTGAACAGCCAACCTTTTGGTTAGCAGACATAGCACTTAACCCACTAAGCTACCAGGGTTTCCTCTAAAAGGAAAGAAACTGTAACTATTGGGATAAGTTTTGTTTCCAGTAATACACGTTTATGCACATAGCCAACATTTTCTACCAGTTACCATGAGAGTAAACTTGTGATGAACCCATGTGTGTCAGAGTAAAACTGTACCCCACTGAGTTTTCAAGGCTGATGTTTCAGGCCTTTCTTTCAGGTTACTTCTGGGTGGATTCAAACCTCTAATTTTTTTGTTAGAAGTGGAACACATTATCCACTTGCACCACCTATGAACTCTACAGTGAATTACTAAAAAAAAAGAAACAAAAAAACTATTACTGTCAAGTCAATTTCAATTCATGACAACTCTATAAGCCAGAGGAGAAAATCTCCACACAGTTTCCAAGGAGCACTTAGTAAATTTGAACTGCTGACCGTTTGGTTAGCAGCGTAGGCTCTTAACCACTAAGCCATCAGCATTTTCACGGTCAAGTTAGCTAATGTATTTCTCTATTCACCTAAGCTAGGTAACAAAACCTAAACAACTGTGATAGTATAAACATTAGCTGCTTGGGGGAGTTTCAACCACAAATTGATCTATAACAGTCTATCAAAGAAGCTGAAATAATGAGTAGTTTGTGTTCATAATTGTAGGAATGTAGCTATTTCATATAAATATAAAACATTTATTAGAAAGCTCAAGCTCAAATAATGAGCAGTTTGTGTTCATATTTGTAAAAATATAGCTATTTCATGTAAATATAAAGCATTTACTAGAAAGTCTACTATTATGTGTGTTCAGTATTACTACTGGTCATTAGAAAAAAGAGAAAGAGCAAAATGAAGAAAAAGGAAAAACGGAAGGAAGGAAGCAACCCCAAAGTGGAGGGGTTTTAGGTAATCAAGAGGCAATGGATGTGAGTAACCTTGTATGCCCTTCAGGAAATCAGCTGCGAAATAACTGTGTCCTGCCTTTACACTGAAATTTCAGTAGGATTTACAGCATAGTTCATTAGGTTTGTGAATATCCTATTCAGTTATTTCAAAGCTTGTTCACGGTTAAAGAATAACAACATGACTATTTCTCTTTCCCCAAGGGAATTATTGAAATTTCAATATCCTGTTATGGGGACCTAGGATTCTGACACACATACAGAATAGTAATACAGAATAATGTGTATGGCTCTGTTGTTCTGAACGGGTTCTCTAATGTGCATTCACGAACACTTCAATTTATAGGTATTTTGAAAAAAAAAACATGGCTTATTCCATTCCATCTTATAATTCACCAAGACATAAATGAATACTGATACTCATGCTTCACACCATGGTTTAAGTAGTATTGTCTCAGAAGACTCTCAGACAGTGAATACAAACCACTTTTTCTCCAGGAAAAACCAGAGATGAGGAAAATTGTTGACTGTGAAGTTCAGATGTTTGTATTAAGAATCTTTGATCTCTCATTCAGTATTGTCCTCTCTTCTTGAGTAGCAGTCACTATAAGTGGCTATAGGGATCACATTTTCTAATCTCTTCTCTCAGTAAAGAGACAAAAAACAAGCCTGGAAATAAGTAAGAAAGTAAAGGACAGATACACGATCCAGGCAACTGCCTCACTTTCAATTTAATGGATATACAACCCATTTTTTGAAAAGTGATCTTCAAAGGGAAAATGGAAGGAAACTACCCATATCTACCTGTTCCCATCATGTGGATTCTGACTCATAGTGACCCTGTAGGACAGTGTAGAACTGCCCCCATAGACATTCCAAGGAGCATAGGTGGATTTGAAGGGCCAGCCTCTTGGATTAGTGGCCATAACCTTTAACCATTATACCACCAAGATTTTCTAGAGTTTCCAAGGAGCCTAGGTGGATTCAAACCGCCAACCTCTTGGTTGGCAGTCTAACACTTAATCACTACACCTCTAATTTTGTCCGGATGAGGGAACTAAGGTGAAGGAAATCAAAGACTGACACAAAAGTTATGTCTGGGCCAATGTCTTCCTCTCTCTTTCCTAAACTCTAACTCTTCTGCCCAAGAATCCAGACTCAAGAGTTCACTCTCAATATAAAACAGCCCATCTGTGATGCAGGCCTCCTTGTATGCTGATTTACAGACTGTTACAACACTCCACGTGAGAAGTGGTTAGGAGCACGACCAGGTGGTGGCAGCAGGAATAAACAAAAGGAAACATAACCTTAAAAAATTAAAGAAGTAAAATTCATAGGACTTGAAAACTTTCTGGGTGTTGGGAGATAGGTGGAAGTAGGAAATCTGGAATAATGTGCAAATTTCCATCTAGATTTGGTTTCTGGATAAGTGTCAGCAGCACACAGCATCTGATTTATATTAAGCATTCTATATATACTTTCAATAAACAGATGAATGACTGGATGGCTCAGTAAGTGTCAATGACGCCGGCTTTCACAAAAGTAGTGAATAAAAGAAAAGGAATGTATTCCAATAACAAATGCAGTAAGGAAAAATTCTAAATCACTGTAAGCCACTATTACCCTAAAAAAACTTATGTAAGCCTGTAAAAGGCCCGGACACAATATCAGATCTCTGAACTCAGCTTGTCAAATCCTGAAGGCATTTTGAAATCAGTTTTCAAGCTAAAAACAAAATTGTGATTCAGTTCACATGAAATCCTTGACAATTTCACCATTTTCCCCTTTTGTCATTGTGCTTATTAGTCCAGCTGTGAGGATTTTTGTTTTATGTGGAGGTATAATCCATACCGAAGGCTGTGATCTTTGATGTTCATCAGTGTTTCAAGTCCTCTTCACTTTTAGCAAGTAAGGCTTTTAATAGCTGATTTTTTAGAAGTAGATTGCCAGGTCTTTCTAACTGAGGCACCTCTGAATCAGCTCAGACCCTCAGCTTATAAGCAGCCAGGCTCATTAACCATTAGATCACCCAACAGGTCGGAGGTTTGTGTTGATTCAGATCAAAGACCACACTGTTGTTTTGTTTGGATACACAAATCAGTGCCCACAGAAGTAGCAGTCATGAAATTAAAGACATTTTTTCAATGGGAAAATCATCTACTCCCAAAGACTTCTTAAAAGTGTTAAAAAAAAAAAAAAAAAGTGAGGAGGTCACTTTGAGGACTAAGATGAGACTGACCTCAACCATGCTGTTTTAAAATGCCTTATATGCATGTGAAAGCTGGGCAATGAATAAGGAAGACCAAAGAAGAATTGATGCTTTTGAATTATGGTGTTGCCAAGGAATGTTGAATGATGTCAGAGGAATGAACAGATCTGTCTTGGAAGAAGTGCAGCCAGAATACTCATTAGAAGCAAGAAGGGTGAGACTTTGTCTCACTTGCTTTGGACATGCTGTCACGAGGGCCCAGTCCCTAGAGAAGGGCATCACGCACAGTAAAGCAGGCGGTCAGAGCAAGAGGAAGAGCGTCACTGAGACAGAGTGACACAGTGGCTGCAAGGACGTGCTCAAGCACCACAGTGACTGGGAGGATAGCTTCGGAATGGGCAGTGTTTTGTTCTGTTGTAGATAGGGTTGCTATGAGTTAGAACAGACTCGACAGTACCTAACAACTGCAACAAAGCCTGTTGTGACACATGTGGGGTTGCCATGAGTCAGAAATGGCTCCACAGTAGATATTTTTTTAACTTAGTAATGTGGGCTGACGACTGAGCTGCCGCAAGACTGCTCAGCAGGCATCGTGCACGCCGTCCAGAAGCATAACAAAGATGTAAGCAGTGGCTAACGCAAGGCACTTGCCATTAACTCGGCGACCCACTCACTAGAAAAAATGTTGTCATTACTCAGCCCATCTTGTGCATTTCAGAGACTCAAAACAGGCAATTCTACTGCCTAGGGACAAAAAAAGTTAGTACACAGAGATAAAAACACTAACTTTCAGAACTTTCCTCAGAAAGGGCAATTCAGTCCCCCATGGGCAGAGGCTGAACTGAACAGGGGACATTCCAGATATATCTGGAATCAGATAGTCCTGAAATATCTGATTTTGCGTCTTCTATTTTATATCATCTAAGTATGCCTGAAGAACTTTAGGTAAAGCCCCTTAGCTACTAAAATTATATGACATTTCTCCCATATGGAAAAAGGAACAGCATAAATTGCCACTGGTTGATCTTTTTTAACATTTCTAGCAGTTGGAATTGACTCAAGGCAATGGGTTTCGGTTTTATTAGGAAAGGGAAGAAGCCTACTTTCCAAAACCCCAAATGATAAGGGAAAGTCATAATGGATTATAAGAGAACGAGTCCCTTTGCCATTTGGAAGGAGTGATCAATCCATTCTTTGGACAGGCAATTTTCCCCTCCACATCTGGAAGAAGTGTGTGGTGGCAAAAGTGGGGGTAGGGGTCAGTCTCATCCCTTTTCTCTTTGATCCATTCAAACCAAAGAAAGTACCCTCACAGAGTTAAGGAAACACTGTCAGTGATACTTGATAATAAAATTAATTTTGTCATGAGTAAAATAGAGGAGTGCCGATGAAAAACAGTTTTCACCAGATACCAGTTTCTTAGAGTTCTTCATTTTTTCTGTCTTAAAAATAAAAAAAGCAAATAAATTGCATTTAGGTTCAGTAAGGAGAAGCAGCAATACCTTTGAATTTTTGGTCAAATATTCCTTCAAAAACAAGTTTGGAGTATGTTACAAGACAAGCATTCCTTCAGTCTACATGACCAAGGAAATAGTCAAAACATAGTTCATCATCAGAATCTTTCAGTATTTTGCAGTCAAGATCATGTAGGTGTTTATACTTAGATATTTCTTGTATGTGTGTATAGGAAACCCTGGTTGCATATTCATTAAGAGCTATACCTGCTCACCAAAAAGTTGTCAGTCTGAATCACCAAGTGTATGGATATAAGTGTTTCCCTGTTTTGCATGCAATGAGTTTCTTTCCACATCAAAAACAAACTAACAGAACCAGTGCCACTGAGCTGATATCAACCAATAGCAACCCTATAGGACAGAGTAGAACTGCCCCTATAGAGTTTCCAAGAAGCACCTGGTGGATTTGAATGACTGACCTTTTGGTTAGCATCCATAGCTCTTAACCACTACACCGCCAGGGTTTCCTTCCATCCACAGCAGTTTTATTTGCTTTCATCACATTAGTAATACAGCATTGTTGTTAGATGTCTAGTCAGCTCCCGACACATGCACAGTGGAAGAGAATGCTACCTGGTCCTCTGCATTTCCCTTGATCAGTTATAGATTAGAACATTGTCCATAGGATTTTCATTGGTTGATTTTTCAGAAGCAAGTGACTGGGTTCTTCTTCCTAGTACATCTTATGCCAGAAGTTCCACTGAATCCCGTTTAGCTGTCACTTTTAGTTATCTAAAGCTGCTTTAACAAAAATAACACGAGTTGATGGCTTTAAAAAGATAAATTTTATTTGTCACAGTCCAGTAAGCTAAAAGTCCAAATTTAGGCTTTCTCTGCCGGCACTGAAGGAAGGTCTTTCTCATCTGTCTTCCTCTGGACTGGAAGCTTCTGAGGTGCAGGAATTCCAGTCCTTTCAAAAGGATGCACTCAGCTCCTGCCACTGCTTTTGGGTGGCATGAAGTCTCCAAATTTTAGCCTGCCTCCCTGGCCCTTATATACCCCAAGAGGCTGCTTCAAGGCACAAAACAATCTCACCCACTGCATCTTGCTCTGCCAACACAACAGCACCCATCTGCTCTCATTAACATCATAGAGGCAGAAATTCTACCACAGAGGAACACCATGCAATGCCAGGAGTTACGTCCTAGCCAAACTGCTCCTGATTCGGGGGGAACATGATTTAATCCATGACACCACTGTAACACACAAACACCACTGGGTAGTAGTTGCCCCTAAGGTGCACTGGCAGGAAATCAAACCAGGGCCTCTAGCAGAGAGGTCAGGAATCCTACCACTGAACCACCACTGCCTTTAGTAGAACAGTAAAAGAAAGAAGAAGAAGAAGAAAAAAAGGACAGACTATGCAAAACCAACCTCTTTGGTCACTGACCACTAATAGGTTTGTAATTAAGAGTGGAAAGGTTTTACTTATTTATATCTCTTTTTGTTTCATGCCATTGTTTGACAGAAAACTTCTTCAGACTCCAGAAAGGCACTCAAGAAACAATGTGAAATACTTTTAGTGTTTTATTGCATATTTATTTTTATATTAAGATTAACTTACTTTTTAAGCATTCAGTTTACTTTTTAGGCAAAAAGTGTTTTGCTTTGGTTATCTCAGATGCAAGTATAATGTATATATGATACACATATATACAAAACATAACATCTGTCATGTGAATCCAGCAGTCAGAGTGGTCCTGTAAAGTATAAAGCCAAAGTTTTCTACCTCCTAACCAACCTAAACCTGTTGACATAAATTGTCTTCTCATACTGAACTATAGGCCCCACAGAGTAGAATTTCACTGTTGTATTCCAGACACCTAGGATATATCCTGAACATAAGGGAAACTCAATATGTGTTTGTTGAATAAACTAACTGGGTACCATAACCTTCAAAGAATGCTGTTCCATGAGCTGCCACCACAAGACTACAAGTGCAAAAGAATTCAGCCAGTTATCTTTAATAAATTCAATTGAATATGTGTACCATATATTGAATTGTGTGTCCCCCTTTTCCTTGTATCCCCCAAATATTTTGAAGTCCTGACCCCTGGCACCTATGAATGTGACATTGTTTGGAAATGGGCTCTTTAGTGGTGTTGTCTGTTAACTTGAGGTTCTATCAGAGTGGTATAGGCCCTAATCTCTTCTGAGCACTGTCCATATCAAAGAAAAGGACCCAGATGTACAAACAGAGGAAGGGCATCAGGTGACGTTGCAGCTGCAAGCCAGAGAACGCCTGGAGCTACCAGAAGGAGAAAGGCATGGAACAAATTCTCCCTCAGAGCCTCAGAAAGAACCAGCCCAGCCAACGCCCCAATCGCATACTCTCAGCCTCCAGAAGTATGAGACAATAAATTCCTGTTGTTTGAAGCCACCCACTTTGTGACACTTTGTTATGGCAGCCCTGGGAAACTACTGTAGAGTATGTATCCAAATACACATGTATTTATGGCTATATACAATATAGGATTTAAATATTTCTGATTTTTTTTTGCAGCATAATAAAATCACCTTACTTCCTATAAAGATAATATTTTAAACAATTACTGATTAAGTAAAATTAATCTGGCTGTCTTTATGTCCCTAAGGTCTAGAATGTTCAGTGAACTACTTCCAGGATTAAATATCTTTCCAGATCTCTAAAAAACCAAAATCAATATAATAGGACTCAGGAATTCATTCTGTGAAGTTAGTTTCTAATCCTACTTGTGGCAGATACTGTCTGACTCAAACCAGAGTTAAGGATGACAGGGATTTGCAATAAGGAAGATAAAATATAATATCTTGTCAAAATTTCACCATATTAAAACATTGCACCAATATATCAGCAATATAACACTCATCAAAATGTGAAGAATGAAGACAGTACAAGTAAAAATCATCAAGTATACAAAATCTTGTGCAGCAAAAGCAAGAAAACATAAGGGATTAACTTCTGTAAGAGTGATAACATTTTCAAACCGGTTCAGGTTGGAGTGAAAGTTGTGAATCCAGGAATGCAGCTGTCTGCAGTCCTCAAACAGGTGTGGAAAAGAGTTCGAGGAGATAAAGGAAGATAGAAGAACCAAATAAACACGGCAGTATTTTATCTGCACAATAAATCTCTACATAATTCTTTCAGTTTAAACTTCCTCACCACAAGGACATAGCAATAGTGGCAGAAATTACAGTGAACTACTCCTTATCATGGTCTGGTACATTACAAAGATTTGCTGTTGTGATAATCTTAAAAAACACAGATGTCACTTGGATGACTAAGGTGCACCTGACCCAAGCCATGGCATTTTAAATGGACTCACACGCTGGAAAATTGAAGAAGAATGAATACATTTCAATTTACAGTATTGGCAAAGAGTACGAAATACACCATGGACTGCCAGAAGAAAGAACAAATCCGTCTTGGAGAAAGGACAGCCAGAATGCTCCTTAGAAGCAAGACTGTTGATCCTTTTTTGTCTTACTTACTTTGGACATGATATCAAGTGGGACTAATCCCCGTTGAAGGACATCACGCTTGGTAAATGAGAGAGTGAAAGAAAAAGAGGAAGACCCTCAATGAGATGGATTGATACAGTGGCTGCAACAATGGATTTAAGCATAGCAAGGACTGTAGGAGTGGCACAGGACCCAGTGACATCCTGTTCTGTTATACATAAGGCCACTATGAGTTAGCACCAACTGGACAGCACCTAACAATGACAGTGTGCTTTGAAGATCATGCTGTATTTGGTAATGTTCCTATCACAATTGTCCTGCAATTAAAGTTTTTTTCTCCATCCATCACCTACTACTTATGAAATGTATACAAAATGATCGTAAAAATACAAGCAGTTCAGGAAGGGAGGGAAGTAAGTGGGGAGGGAAGATAAACAGAAGAAGTGAAGGGGAGGGAAAGGCAGGGGACAGACAAGATGAAAGGAAAGGAAGGAAAGAAGAATTAGGGCAACCCAGAATCATACACCAAGATTTTTAAAAAGGCAGTTTTTCCATTCAACCTCACGATACCATGAATACATAAAAATGTGCTATTGACTCTGCGGCAGTGATGACTTTTGAGAGTAGAAAAAGGATTAAGTGATCCCTGAATATTCCAGTTCAGTAACTACTGGTATAATTTGGCATTTTTTGAACAATTTACCAGTAATATAATCAATTTTTATATTACAATTACTGCTTTGTTTACTCCACTTTCTATTCTCTTACGTCTTTCTTCTAGCAGTTGCAGTGTGCAGAATTCAGTCAATAGCCAAAATGTACAGTATTTCATGAGCTTAAAAGACATATCTATTATTATCAAATCAATCATGGAAACAAACAACAGCAACAAAAAATGGCTCTCTCACTGATATTCTGCCTCATAATAAACAACTTGCTCAAAATGTCCTGTTTTGCAAATAGGAAATGTGTTTCATTTGAAATATTCTACATAGTTATACTTGATGGATGTTTGTGCAGTGTCTCTATTTGTTCTTTCAAGTGAGTTATCAGTGAGACCGTTTTCAAATTTAATGTCCAATAGTAAATCTTCTAAGTGGTAGAATAGATGGAAGACTTGGGAGGGATTTTCTATATAAGAAATAAAGCCCTGCTGTTATGGATTGAACTGTCTTCCACACAGACTACTAAAGTTCTGACATTTGCATTTAGAAAGTGGCCTTGTCTGGAACTAGAATTTTTAATTGAAGATGTTATTGCTTAAGTTGTTACAGTCTTACTGGGGCAAGGTTCATCCTAATCTTTTCCTACTCATCCTAATCTTTTCTCAACTCATTCAAGTCAACTCTGACCTATAGCAACCCTATAATGGCCCTACAGACAGAGCAGAACTGTCCCACAGGGTCTCTAAGGAGTGGCTGGTGTACTCTAACTGCCCCTGGCTAGCAGCTGGGCTCTTAACCCTACACTGTCAGGGATCCTCTCTTGCCATTCTGTTGATTCCAACTCATAGCAACCCTGTAGTTACCCTAAAGCGCAGAACAGAACTGCCCTATAGGGTTTTCAAGGAATGCCTGGTAGATTTAACCACTATGCCATGAGCATTTCTTCCAGGGCTTCTAGTGATGCCTCATTAAAGGGCAGAACAAACTTAGAAGATAGGATCACACGGGGAGACAGACGCCATGGGAAAATGCATCTAAAAGCCAAGGGACATCAGGAAATATCCTGGGCTAATGGACTGCGAAAGAGAAGGAAAAATCTGCCCCTACAACAGACAGGGTGAACAGAGCCCTAACAGTACCTCGAATTTTTGGCTTTTAGCCTCCAGTGCTTTGAGGCAATAAACTTCCTTAAAGCCATCCACTTGGTGGTCTTTGGCTACAATAAAAAAAAAAAAAGAAAGAAAAAAACCCTGCTGTAGAGTTGACTGCAATTTACATAACCCTGTGTATCAGGGTAGGTCTGCCCCATAGAGTTTTCAAGGAGCACCTAGCAGGTTTGAACTGTCTATCTTTTGGTTGGCAGACTAGCTCTTAACCACCATGCCACTAGGGTTTCCTTTGCTACAATACTCCTAGGAAACTAAGACAACTGGCTTGAAGTAAGACTACCTCTCCACCTTCCCCACTCTCTCCAGCCTTTTTTGTCATCCCAAAGAGCCTTCTCTGAACTGCCTTCCTCAACATCACCGTGTGTCCTTTTTTTAACCTTTTGGGAGTCAAATGTCCTTCTTAGGAAATGGCCTGATTTGCATATTCAAAGTATATCTGAAGTATTGTCACTTATGATCTACCAACCTGGAAACACTGGTGGCATAGTGGGTTAAGTGCTACATCTGCTAACCAACAGTTTCGCAGTTCAAATCCCCCAGGTGCTCTTTGGAAACTCTATGGGGCAGTTCTACTCCGACCTCTAGGGTCGCTGTGAGTCAGACATGACTCGACGGCAGTGGGTTTGGTTTTTTTGGTTTATCTACCAACTCTCATAGCTTAGTGGTTAAGTCCTAACATCTGCTAACCAAAAGGTTGGCAGTTCAAATCTGCCAGGTGCTCCTTGGAAACTGTGGAGCAGTTCTACTCTGTACTAAATGGTCGCTATGAGTCAGAATTGACCCAACAGCACTGGCTTTATTCCTAGAAGTAGTTAATATGTTCATTTCTTTGTATGTGAAGTGGCATAGTGGTTAAGTGCTACATCTGCTAACCAAAAGGTTGGCAGTTTGAATCAGCCAGGCTCCTGGGACACTCTGTGGGGCAGTTCTGCTCTGTCTTATGAGGTTGCTATGAGTTGGAACTGACTTGATGGCAGTTGGGTTTGATTTCGGTTTTAAAGGTGATAGCAAAGTAGAAGAAATAACAAATGGTGAATCTCGGTGCATAGTACAGAAAAGATTTGTAACACATGCATACATGGTCCCTATTCTTGAGTGACTTACATAACATTCTTCCTAATTACCCTGAATAATGCCATGAAAGAAACTTTGGGTTAAGGGCAAAGAAATCCAGTGTCTGCTTGTACTTCTCTCTCACTAGATTTACATGATCCAAGGCAAATTATTTCATTTTACTCTGAGGTTCCCTTGCGGTAGACACAATATTCAGTAGACCTCAGAGGTGTCCTAGCTGCTAGAAATTGTTTTAGACATCATGGGAGTACAGACAATATAAAATAAAAGGATACATCCAGTTAAGAGAAAATATTAAAGTTGGCAGAGCACTATACTATTGTATCTTGCTTGGGTTAGAACGTTGGTGTCGGAGATGGACTGTATAAAATTTCCCACTATCAAACACTGTCAAATGTCCAACGCAAATGACATCATTTAAAGGAAATTGTGATTTCCTACTTAAACTCCCACAGAGGCTCTGATAGGGAACTATTTTTAAAAAGATTATTTCTCTTTCCAAGAGAATTTAGAAGCTAATGAAGATAAATAAGGTAAGTAAATATTTACATATGTTTTGGAAACCGGAAAGCAAATTGAGCCCAGTGAGTGGGCAGGTTTAGGAAGGGCACGATTGTTGTACGGCAATTCAGACGCCTGAGTGCAACGATCTGTCGGTTTTTCCGTCTTTGCTTGCGTTTACTTTATCTGAGGGCTTCTGCTTTTACACGCAAGGGCCTGTTGCCCATTTATGATTATATAATTCCTTCGGTAAATGAATAATCTTTATTACTGAGCACTCTATAAAATTATATCATAATGAAAGGTATGGAAAAATACAAATACATAGAAATACATCTAACCCAAAGAGAAACACAAAGATAACTGAAATTCTGGAAAGCATCACAAAGATGCTTGATGATCAGGGGAGAAAAACCAAAAGAAGAAGAAAAATGACTAGCTTGGGAATAGACACAAAAGTAACCAATGGAGGAGAGACAAGTCTGAACAGGCTTATGAAGGAGAGAAGTACTATCCATGCCGTGGAGTCGATTTCAACTCATACTGACCCTCTAGGTCAGAGTAGCATTCCCGCATAGAGCTTCCAAGGAATGCCTGACCGATTTGAATTGACAACCTTTTGTTTAGCATGTAACCACTTGGCTACCAGGGTTTCCAGTCTCACAGGAAATGATTACAGCTTTGTATTTAATTTTGATAATTACTCATTACAATAAGTTTCTTTTTTCTTTACGAGGCTTAGGAGGCTAAGGAATCTTTTCCCTCACTGGCTCTCCAAAACCCAAACCAAACCCACTGCTGTCAATTCAATTCCAACTCACAGCAACCATACAGGACAGAGTAGAACTGTCCCCATAGAGTTTCCACATAGCCTTCCAAAGTACCTAAAATTTCCCATTCTGGGATACAGGTCTGAAGCTGCCAATTTAGCTTTCTACCTGACATCACCATTGAGACGTCTTAAAGGAATCTCAGTATGGTTAACATATAAAATCAAAACATTTGTCCCATACCTGATCCGCGTCTGGTGTCACCTGTCTCAAGCGAATGGCATGTACATTTCATTGTCATCCTTGATACCGTTTCCCTTGCCATCGCCACATACAAGTTCCACTGATGCTACCTGAAAAACATTCCTTATTTCTGTGTACATACCTCTATTTCTTTGTTGTCACCATCCAAATCCATATAAGGTCTTCTGAAGTAGCTTCCTGTATCTGACTTCCTACAGTTCCTGCTGTCTCCAGTTGAACGTCTCACACAGAAGTCTATGTGAGATAAGTAAAACATAAATCGTATTTTATTATCTCCTGTCTTAAAAACCTTCAAAGATAACACATTGCTTTTAAGGTAAAGAAGACTCTTGAATGCGTCCTGTGAAGTTTGGGACGACCTAAGCCCAGACAACATTAACCCCAGCCTCCTCTCCTTCTTGCCGTCCTCTCACATTCTTCATTTCAGCTTACTGGTTTCTCTCATATTCTGAACGTATCATTCTCCTTACCCCTTATCATCACTCCACTTAGTGTTTACTATGCCTGTAACACTTCCGACATGCCCTTTCAGCTAACAACCTTTATTTCTCTTTCAAATTGCCTAAATATCTATTCTTCAGTGTTGTACATTGAATTGTGGCTGCCCCAAAAATGTGTTGGCCTGACTAGGCCATGATTTACATTATTGTGTGACTGTCCTCCCCTGTATGATTTAACTTTTCTGTGTGTTGTAAATCCTAATTTCTATGATGGTAACATTCCACTACTATTCATAAGGTTTTTACTGGCCAATTTTTTCACAAGTGTACTGTCAAGTCCTTCTTAGTTGGTCTTAGTCTGGAAGGTCTGCTGAAACCTGTCCACCAAAGGCAAGCTTGCTGAATTTGAAATATAGGTAGCAAAGCTTCCAGTATCACAGTAACATGCAAGTCATCACAGTATGACAAATTGACAGATGCAAAGTGACAAAAAATACTTAGTATATCATGGACTGGCAGAAGAACAAAGAAATCTGTCTTGGGAGAAGTATAGCCAGGACGCTCACTAGAAGAAAGGATAACAGGATGTCACCTCACATATTTTGGACATGTCATCAAGAGAGACCATTCCTCAGAAAAGGGCATCATGCTTGGTAAAGTAGAGGGTCAGCAATAAAGAGAAAGACCCTTAAGGAGATGAACTGACACAGTGGCCACAACAACGGGCTCAAGCTTAGTAACCATTGGGAGGATAGTGCAGGAAGAGGCAATGTCTCCTTCTGCCATACTCGGGGCCACCGTGAATCAGACCTGACTCCATGGCACCTAACAACAACATGATATCAATGAGGCAGAATTAAAGCCACTTATGTTAATGAGGTAGGACACAATCTACAAGAGGAAAAGTGGTGTCAAGGACATTCTCAAAGAGGTGACAAAGAAGAAAAGTCTGACACTAGAGTTAGTACCCTGAATTCAGACATCTAGCCCCCCAAACAGAAGACAATAAGCTTCAGTGTGTCAAAGCCATCCACTTGTGGTTTTTCTGTTATAGCAGCACTAGATAACTAAGACATTCAGAAAATTCTACTCTGACTTGCCAAATTGGTTTGTTGGCTCTTGTAACTGTTTTTAATTTGTGTGTTTACTCAGTTTCTGTCTCCCACACAATAAGCTTTGTGAGGGCATTTCTGTTTTTGCTGGCCTTTCTCTAGTACTCAGCACAGTGATTAGCCAATGCTGGTTTCTCAGAGGAACTGTGGAATGAATGACAGACTATATGGATAGATGGATGGATGAAGGAAAGCATAGTGTCTTCAAATGTCAAGCTCCTGAAGTCACTAAGCCAATCTGTTGTTTAATTTTTTCAGTTCCTGGGAAGGAGGAAATATCCTGCAAGAATGGTGTGTGGCACAATAGTGTAGAGAAGAACAGGAGGTAGACAACATGAGGGGTATATGTAGTTACTGTTGCTATTCAACATTCATTTCCCACTCCTAAAAAATTCTCTTATTTGGGGAATTAGCATTCCCACCACTGTGTGTGGTTTTGTGGGAACACAGTTTGGGGATTGTGTGGGAGATTCAACTGGAGAAGGCAGACTGTGTGAAGTCAGACCAGAAGGATAATTAGGAGATCTTATACGAATTTGGATGATGATAGTGAAGAAAATTAGATACATACATAGATTTAAGGAGCATTTTAAGGTAATAGCAGTAGAACTTGGATACAGAAATGGCAATAATCAAATTAGTCATATAATCAAAATTAGACAACAAGTGTTAGTGAGTGTCATGGATTGAATTGTGTCCCCCCCCAAATAGGTGTAGCAATGTGGCTGGGCCATGATTCCCAGTATCTTGTGACTGTCCTCCGTTTTGTGGTTTTTCTATGCTGTATGTTAAAAGATTAGGGTGGGACTGTAAATCTCTTTATAAAATCACCTCCCTGCTCCACTGTAAAGGGAGTTTTCCTGGAGTGGGGCTTGCCCCACCCTTAATCCTTTCATCCTACAAGAGATAAAAAGAAAAAGGAGCAAGCAGAGAATTGGGAACCTCACACCACCAAAAAAGCAGCACCAGGAGAAGAGCATATCCTTCAGACCTGAGGTTCCTGCACCAAGACGCCCCCTGACAAAGACTGACATAATACCAGACTTTCCTTCAGAGCCGACAAGGCTTTCCCTGGAGTAGACATCCTGAATTTGGACTTGTAGCCTACTGGAGTGTGTAAGAATAAGCCTTCCTTTGTTAAAGCCATCCACTCCGGTATTTCTGTTAGAGCAGCCCTAGCTGACTAAAACAGTGAGAATATGGAAAAATTGGAACCCTCATACATTGTTGGAAGGAATGTAAAATGATTTAGCCATATTGGAAAATAACTCGGTAGTTCTTCAAAATGTTAAACATAGAACTACCATATGATCCAGCAGTTTTACTCCTAGATATCTACCCAGGAAAAATCAAAACACGTGACTACAAAAAAACTTGCATGCAATTGTTCATAGCAGCACTTTTCACAAATTAAAAAGTTGAAACAACACAGATATCCATCAGCTCATGAGTAGATTGAATGAACCAAATGTGGTATATTTAGTACTGTTTGACAATAAATAAAAAGAAGGACTGATACATGCCACAACATAGTTAAACCCTGATAACATTGCACAAAGTGAGAGAAGTGGTTACCAGAAACCATATATTGTATGATATCATTTTTATGAAATATCTAAAATAGGCAAAGATGGAGAGACAAATAGTAGATTTACTGGTTGCCAAGAGCTGGAAGGGAGAGGGAAACGGAGAGTGAGGATTAATGGGCACGGGTTTCTATTTTGGGATGATGACACTGTTCCAAAATTATTTAGCAGTGATGTTGTACAACTCTGAATATATTAAAAACTATCAAAGTGTAGGCTTTAAAGAGTGAATTGTATGATATGTGGATTACATCTTAATGAAACTGTTACAAAAATAAATATAATGTATTAATTTTAAGATCAACAATAGGTACAAAATGAAGGGCGTCATGAATTAAGGAAAGGAAGGGGACGATGAAGACGCTGTAGAAAAAAATGATGTCACATCAGTGAATTACTTCTGTTTCACCGTTACTTATCAACACACTGAGGGCCATTTCCATCAGGCTTTGGCTGCTCAGCTACATAAATATTAAAGAGCAATAATTGTGTTCAGCTTTGAATGGAAAATATGTACCAGAACTCTCAAGCACGTCAATCCCAAGAGATTAACCTTCAGGCAAAACCAATCTCCACAGCCAGAACTATAACAGAGGTGGTCACTGCAATTTAGCTATACCTGAGGTCATTCGATGACATTTGTTTTCCTCTCTCTCTCTTTAAAGACTCACAGCACAAAAACTGCCTGAAGACAAAAACCCCTCCAACAATAACTTATTCTCACAGGGTGTTAGGTTAGTACAAAAGTTTTCATCATCATTCATATGCACGAGGCTTGACAATTAAGTTTGCGAACTTAATTGTTCTAAGTGCTCCATTCCTTACAGCTGAACATCACTACAGTCACCTTCGAAGTACTCCCCAAGGGAAGCTATGCACCGATGCCAGTGCCTAGTCCACCCTTCAAAGCAATTTTGAAACTGTTTCTGGAATGGCCCTTGCACATGGTTGGGACAGTGGCAAGTTCGGGACCTTAACTGTATAGTTGCCTTGGAACACCCTCCCTACTCACCTGATATGGCCCCCAGTGACCTTCTTCTCTACCAGAAGATAAACGAAATATTGAAAGGAAGACATTTGGATGACATTCAGGACATTAAGGTTAACTCGATGCAGTCTCTGATGGTCATTCTAGAAAAAGAGTTCTAAAACGGCTTTGAATGGTGGACTGGGTGCTGGGGTCCATGAAAATTTACCCAAAGGGAGTACTTCGAAGGCTACCATAGTGATATTCAGCACGAGGTATGTAGCACTTTTTCTAGGATGAGTCCTCGAACTTGACTGTAAGTCTCGCAAGTCTCATGGCCTTAAAATTGCCAGCAGAGGAAATAACATATTCAACACCACTCCAGCCAGAAGTTAAGCTGAAACCAACTTAATGGATTGAACTATGTTCACCTTGTAACCAAAATAGTTCAGGTCTCCAAATGCTCGCATGATAGAAACCTAAACAATAATAAGCAGCATACTAAAGACAGGAAGTGCCTCCTGAACGGTGTTGCAATATCACTATTTTGTGATGACATCTGAGCTTCCTCAATTTAAATAAATAATGTCTCTTTCTATCAATGCATGTGCTCAAAAATCATTACCAGGAAATTTACAAATTGCTTACCTTTGCTCAAGAGGATATTAAAAAAACAAAAACCAAACCCAGTGCCATTAAGTCGATTCTGACCCATAGCACCCCTGTAGGACAAAGTAGAAGTACCCACAGAGTTTCCAAGGAGCGCCTGGTGGATTTGAACTGTAGACCTTTGGGTTTGCAGCTGTAGCACTTAACCACTACAGCACTAGGGTTTCGCTAGAGAATACAACTCCATAAAATAGGGAGATGATATTTTAAAGTATAAATTCTGGAATTCATATACACAGTTCATATTCTATTGTACTTATCCTATAGTAGAGTTCCTATGGTATTCTAGTATTCTGAGTATTCAGTTACATACCATTTTAGCAGATTACATCCAACAAAATATATTGGGAGTAATCAACCAAATTGATATGTATAAGAACACTTACGGAAACACTTGTTGAAAGTTATCAAGTTTTTATTTCCAGAAACTGTGTAGACACAGCTTGCAGGTATTCTAAGTGGTGAATAAACAAGGACAGAGAATACCTGGGCTAGTAGAACTGTCTGGTTTTAGAAAGTGGAGCAGCACTCAAAAGAATGCCAGTTCCTACAGGAACTAGCACTTCATATTCGGGGCTTGATCCCATGAAGAATGGCACCAGGATTCTCAAGGTAGCCTTGGGTTGTAAATAGGACTTAGTCAGAAGCCAGGAGTGTAAGGACTGGATCTAACTCTCTGCAAAAGGAGGTTTAGCAAGGATTATGCAGACTCTTTGTAGACTGAATTTCAAGGCTAAGTCTATGGAAGGTCAAATGTGCACAACATATAAGAGGTCTTTCATTGTGTACTGATTCCAGATCCTACTGGTTACGGGGTATGAGTTTAGTTACTAATGGATCAGGAATTAGAAGATTTGAACTTGGAAGAAAAAATATTTTACAAACCAGTACTGTGGTGGAATAAGATTGCTATGGGTTGGTACTTATTAGTTCCATGGTATTTATTTGTATTGAGAAAAAGACATGTTTCCTCTTTAAGAAGGCTACATTATTATTATTATTAATTGTGCTTTAGATTAAGGTTTACAGAACGAAGTAGTTTCTCATTAAACAGTTAGTACACACTTTGTGACACTGGTTAACAACACCATAACATGCCAACATTCTCCCCTTTCAATTTCAATCTTGCATTCCCCACCGCCAGCTTTCCTGTCCCCTTCTGCCTTCTAGTCCCTAGGCCTGGGCTGCTATACCCTTTAGTTTTATAATTTTTTACAGGCCTGTCTCATATTTGGTTGAAGAGTGCACCTCAAGAATGACTTTATTACTGAATTCAAAGGTGTTCAGGTCCCATACTCTTGGAGTTTCAAGGAGGCTACATTCTTGTTGGGGTACATGAAAGATTTAGTACAGAAATCAAACAATATATAACTAAGTGCCTAAATCACAGAGGACCTAATATAAAAAAGTAGTGTAATCAAATACTATTTCTACAAGCCATTCAAAAAATAATTTTCAGGCAGGAATTCTGGACTCATTAGGGACTAGGGACCTTAACTGCCCACAGAAATTCAGTCTTGAGTTCTGGGGGAAAGCTGCAAACCTATCTTTTTGTCTGAATGTATGTCATCGATGAGGATTACCTCCACTCTTGGCATGGCTTTCAGAAATATTCAAAAGATAATTGAAGTACCATTTAAACAATAGGGTAATATGGTCTGCTTTGCTACTGGAAATGGCATTGTGCATCTACAATATCTGTATTTATATATCAGATTAGAATATTTACATTATTTGAATTTTAGTCACCAGTCTACCATGTCTTCTCCTGGAAGTTGACCTTTATAAGATGGTAGTGTTACTAGAAATGCCCAGGAGTTCAGCTACCTGCTACAAAAAGCCAACTCACTCAGACAGGAGCTTTGGGGTGAGATCAAAGGCTTTATTTGCAAGCAGGCATTACAAAGGGGCAGGGAGGTGTCCTCCTCCTCAAAAACCTGCCTGAATTGCTCAGGCAAAATCTTCGTATTTAAAGGGAAAGACCACAGGTACAGGTAGGGAACGATGTGGATTAGGGGTATGTGGGGATTGACTGAGTGGAAGTTGACTGAGTGAAGGCCAATTGGGTGGAGGCTGACTGGGTGGAGGGGGTCAACTGGGTGGAGGTCCACTAGGTGAATGTCTGCTTCACAGTCTTGTAGGCTACCATCAGCCATCAAGGAAAACAAAGTAGTGTATTCCTCATCTGGCCAGTAACTTACAAGAATAGTGCTCAAATACAAGTTACTTCTCCATCCTCCCGGCCTCCTCTTTAATTCTTCTATGGTTGGTTTTATCAAAACAAAGGTTTTCATTCATTGCCTATCATTCACTGAATCTATAGTGGAGTCTACAAAGGGTCCCACCCTAGCGTCACCTGGGGCTTGTGGAATGTGGAAGTCGTGTCTTTCCTTGCATGTTAGGGGTGATCTGAAACAAAGTCGCTCTGGTTCCCTTAGTTTTGAGCACTCCTCACATGGAGGCTTTTTCAGCCTCAGGTTTCAGTGGCTTGTAAAATGAGAGAAAAAAGTGAGGCTTTTAGTTTTCCCAAAGTTCTACCCTTAGAAATCTCTTTGTGTGTTGACTAAAGACTTTTCAGTTATCCAGAGCACCTTTCAAAAATTCAAATGCCTTTGGAAGTAGTAAGGCTAAGGTATTTAAAACACTTTATTAGTTAATTTTTAGTTTAGGGCATGTCTCTTGCATAGAACATTAAATAGATATGAAAAGGGTGCCGCCCCAGAGGGTGTGACAAAGCACCAAGACTCAATTTACCTTCCTAACAGTTTTATAATAAATTTTTTATTAGCTAATAGATTTCCAGAAACAAGATTTTGAGGCAATTACCTTAAAAGGATTCTGTGAAAGAATTACCTATTTTATTACTAGAGTATCTCTATCTTCCTACGAGCTCTTTGTCTTAGCTATTTAGTGCTGCCATAAGAGAAATAGCACGAGTGCATAGCTTTAACATGGAGAGATTTATTTTCTGATAGTTTAGGAGGCTGAACACCAAACACTCACTGGCAGAGAGTTGATTCTGACTCATAGTGACCCTGTGGAACATACTGGAACTGTTCATTGCATTTTCAAGGCTATAAATCTTTATGGAAACAGACTGCTGTATCTTTCTCGATGGAACAGCTGGTGGGTTTGATCACTGTCCTTCTGGTTAGCAGCCAAGAGCTTTTAACCATTACACCAGGGGACAGGCTTTGGGGAAAAGTTTTCTTTCTCTGCAGGCTCTGAGGAAGGTCTTTGTGTCTTTGAGCTTCTGCTCCTGGCAGTTTTCAAGTGACTTGGCATTTTTCTTCCCTCATCTCTCCTATTTGGCTTGCTTATCTCTTTTATATCTCAGGAGAGATTGACTCAGATACACCCTAATCCTGGCTCATTAACATAGTAAAGTAGACTAATCCTCATTAACATAAACTATTTCTGCCTTATCAATATAACAAACATATCACACTCTTGTCCAGGTTAGCTAGGGAACCTGATCTTTGCTGCTATATACTAACATATTTTACTGCAGAATCTTAACATTTTCTAGGGCTGACAAAGGTTGTGGTTTGTATTAGACAACACATACAGTATAGATAAGCTACCAAAGGAACTCGATCTGCCACTTATCAACATTCCCCCTAGTAGTTTGTAATGAAATTAAGTTCTTCCTGGCAGTTGTGATGTAAATATAATAATTCCTTCTAGCAGTTGTGAAGTGGCTACAGTAGCCTCAAACCTAATCAAAAACCAAGTTACTACCTCTGCCTCTCATCTATGATATCGCCCCCTGCTTTTGCTGATAAAATGCACCCCCAAAATCTATGCTGGGTCTTTTTCCACTCATCGAGAGTGACCCACCCATTCCCTCTTTGGAATGTGCTTTCCTTTAATAAACCTTTGCATCATTTGCTACCAAAAACGATGCATCCTCGTGTTTTTTTAGAGAGGGGGAGCCCAGTTTGCCACCCGTTGGTAGACCTAACTTGCTAAGCTTGATCTCTGGAACTGGAATCAGGTCACTTGGATGTCTCTTCAGCTGCACAACTTTAATACTTTCAAATGGGATTGCAACCACAGGCAGAGACTAGGATTTACAACACGTAAAAAAATGAATTGTAGTTACCTTAGATCATAAAAGGAAGGACAAAACACAACACTAGAAACCACAGCCTAGCAACTTAATACATATTTTGAGGGCATCACACCAGTCCATAACACTCTCCAACAAATCTCTTTCCCTTTTTCTCTTCTCCCATCCCCAAGGGTTATATTGATGACTTATTATTTTTCTCTTCCTCTCATGACTGCTCCATACTTCATAAGCCAAGTGCCGTCGAGTCGGATCCGACTCATGGCGACCCTATGCAGATTTTAACTCTGCCTTTCAATAGGAGTGGTCACTGTCTATTGTACTAGCTGGCCTTACTGACGCAGGATCTGAAGATGAGGCAAGACCTGCATGGATTTTACCGAAAAGACAGTGAACCCATTTTCTGGCTTTCATAGTTTCCATCTTCTGTCATCCTTCCCAGGTACCTCTTCTCTTTAACCTTGAAACCAGGAAGAAAACAATACAAGCCTTCGTTAGAGCTATTTATTCTCTAGACAACCTTCTCTACTATCTCTCACAGATGTTGGCACTTCCTAAAATGCTACACTGAAGTTTTTCTAGATGTCATATTTGCTTCCATTTTTTCTTTTAAACATTTCAGTAGGTGTTACCAATCAAGGAGGAACAATGTCAGAGAGGAGAGGGATAACTTCTACCTTCTCTGCTCCTAATATGTTTGTATATGTGTATACACAAGCTCAACATTCTAACATGCACAAAGGAGGAGATCCCCAGATGCCACTGACTCACTAAAGTAGACAATATGTCAACCTCCAGCAGTGGCTTCAGTTATTCTCTGCTCTGCCTAGTTCTCCTGCCAGATGAGGGGAGTGGGAAACTGAAGACCCTGAAGGTTTGAGATGATGAGGGGTAAGAAAAGAAACACTTGACTGGTAGAACATGGATATAACTCAAAATCTTCCATGGAAAATGTTGAGTTATAGATAGTGAATACTTTTAAAGAGTTGTTGAGATCTATTTTACACAATGAATCAAGTAGATCTTAAAGGTACACACAATATAATTACTTTTGACACATGGATAGATGCATGTAACTCATGTTCCATCAAGATACAAAACATTTCCATGACTTCAGAATGTTTCTTCATGCAACGTTCCAGTCAGTCTCCCCCTGCTCAGGAGAAGGTTTGTTCCATTTTCTGTCACCACCCTATGTTAGCTTTTCCAGTTCTAGGACTTCACATATGTGTGTGTTTCATTATGCCCGGATTCCTTCATTCTACACAATGCTGTTGTGTATGCATCTAATTTATTTATATATACAAACCAAGCCAAATCTGTTGCCATTAAGCCAACTCCAACGTATATATGATTCAGATTCTTTGACACAGCTGAATATTATTCCTTTGTATCCATTCTTGGGAAACCCTGGTGGTGTAGTGGGTTCAGGGCTACCACTGCTAATCAAAAGGTTGGCAGTTCAAATCCACCAGGCGCTCCTGGGATACTCTATGGGGCAGTTCTACTCTGGCCTCTAGGGTCACTATGAGTAAGATCTGACTGGATGGCACAAGGCTTTTCTGATATCCTTTCTCACAACTTGAACAGTAAACAACGGTGTCATAAATGGAGAAAAGACTGAAGTTGTCAAGGATTTCATTTTATTCAGATCCCCAATCAATGACCATGGAAGCAGCAGCCAAGATATCAAGAGATGCACTGTTTTGGGAAAACCTGCTAAAAAGGATCTCTTTATGGTATTGAAAAGTAAACATGTCACTTTAGAGACTCAAGTGCTCCTGATCCAAGCCATGGTATTTTCAATTGCATCATATGCATGTGAAAGCTCAACAATGAACAAAAAGACAGAGAAGAATTGATGTCTTTAAATTGTAGTTTGGAGAAGAATGTTGACTGTACCATGGACCACCAAAAGAACAACCAGATATGTTCTGGAAGAAGTACAAGAATGCTCCTTCAAAGCAAAGATGGCAAGACTACATCTTATATACTTTTGACATGTTGTCAGGAAGGACCAGTCCCTGGAGGAGGACATCATGTTCAGCAGAGTGCAGGGTCAGCAAAAAAGAAGAAGATCCTCTACGAGATGAATTGACACAGTGGCTGCAAGAATGAGCTTAAACATAAAAACAACTGTAGACATGCGCGAGACCAGGCTGTGTTTTGTTCTGTTGTGCATAGGGTTACTGTGAGTTGGAACCAGCTCGATGGCACCTAACAACAACAACAACATCCTTTCTTCATATTTGTTCAGTCTGTATAATGAGCAAATAAACTGAGAAACTGAACTACATGAGGAAGAAAGCAGCATCAGGGTTGGAGGAAGATTAACTAGCAGTCCACAGTCTGCAGATGATACAAACTTGGTTCCTCTAAGTGAAGAGGACTTGAGGGACTTACTTTTGAAGATCAAAGACCACAACCTTCAATATACACTGTACTTTAGCATAAAAAAAAACAAGAAACCTTACAACTGGACTGATATGAAATATCATGATAGAGAGAGAAAACACTGAAGTTATTAGAGATTTCATTTTATTTGAGTCTAAAATCAATACCTATTGAAGCAGCAGTTGAGAAATCAAACAGTAATATTGAACTGGGCAAATCTGTTGCAAAAGACCTCTGTCAGGTGTTCAGAAATAAAGATGTCACCTTGATGACTAAAATGCACCTGATCGAAGCCATGGTAATTTCAAATTGCTTCATATATACGTAAAAGCTGGACAACGAATGAAGAAGCTTGAAGAAGACTGATGCATTTGGGTTATGGTGTTGGTAAAGAATATTCAATATACTGTGGTCTGCTATATCACTGAACGAATTTGTCTTGGAAAAAGTATGGCCAGAATGTTCCTTAAAAGCAGGGACAGCAAGAATTCATCTCACTTATTTTAAGCATATTATCAGGAGGAACCAGTTCCTGCAGAAAGACATCATGCTTGGTAAAATATGCTTGGTCAATGAAAAAGAGGAAGAGCCTGAATGAGATAACACAGTAACTGCATTAATGGGCTGAAACATAACAACGATTGTGAGGATGGCAAAGGACTAGACTGCGTTCCATTCTGTTGTATATAAGGTTGCTTTGATTCATAAGTGACTAGACAGCATCCAACAACAACAAAAATTCTTCCTTGGTGTACTTGTTTAAACCCTGGTGGCATGCTAGTTAGGTGCTATGGCTGTTAACCAAAAGGTCAGCAGTTCAAATCTACCAGGTGCTCCTTGAAAACTCTACAGAGCAGTTCTACTCTGTCTATCAGGTCACTATGAGTCAGAATCAACTCCACGGTAGTGGGTATAGTTGTTTACTCATTCCCCTGTCAATGCAAGCCTAAACTATTTTTAGGTCTTGGCTATTATAAATAAAGTGACTCTGACACTATGAATGTTCTTATATGAGTTTCTGTGAACATAGGTTTTCATTTCTCTTGAATAAATATGCCCAAGAATAGACTTACTGGGCCACAAGGTAGAAGCATACATAAATTTTTAAGAAGTTGTCAGTTTTCCAAAGTGGTACCATTTTTAACTCCAACCAGCATGTATGAGATTCTTTTTGCTCTACACATTGATATTTGACTGTAAATCTTTCTGTTTTAGCCTTTCTAGTGACTATGTGGTGATCTCACGTTGCTGTTTGAATTTAGATTTTTTATAGTGATTAAGGATGTCAGACACTTTTTCATATGCTTGTTGTCCACATATCATTCTTTCTGAAGTATCTGTTCAGATATTTTATTCATTTTTATCTATTTTTTGCCTTTTTATTGAGTTGTGGGAATTGTTTTGCTTCTTTTAGGCCCTTTAGGGGTCCTTCAGTGTCCTTTGAACTTCTATACTAACTTACAATCATTTTGTTAACTTCTACATTAAAAAGTCCACTAAGATTGTGACTGTAAAGATCACACTGGGGACAATGAAACATCATAACAATGTCGAGTCTTAGCATTATGAGCATGCTATGATATTTAACTCTTCTTTAGTTTCTCTCAACAATGTTTACATTAAGAATGTTTCCTTTTTGCTTATTTTGTGTGTTTTTATCATGAATTGGGGCAAAATCTTAATAAAAGCATTTTCTACATCTATAACATTTTCGTATTGTTTTTTTCCTTAAGTCAATACATAAATTACATTGATTATTTTCCATGTTTAACTTACAATTTGTCATCTTTTTTATAGATTGCTGTCTTTGGTTTGTACGTTGTTAAGGATTTTTATGTCAGTGTTTATGACAACTGTTCATTTGTAATTTTTCCTTGTTACATTTTCAGCTCTTTAGGTATCAAAGTTTGTTGAGACATACTCCTATTATCTTTATTATAAAACAGTGTTGGTGCAACATTAGTACTATTTCTTCCGTTTTTCCTGTCTCCGTTCTTTCACTGAGTTGTGTTAGGTGCCACTGAGTTGGTTCCAACCCACAGCTACCCTATGTTGCTGGGTTTTTTTTTTTTTAATTTCTAAATACATGGAGAAAATACAATAGTTAACTTTTCTTAAATTGATATCTAGTTTAATTAAAATCAGAGAACATACTTGGCTTTGAAATTTTGAGATATCGTTTACAGCCCAGAATCTAGACAAATTTTTTGTAAAAGTCTCGAGTTGCTTGAAAAGCCTATGTTATTCTGTGATTGTTGTGTGCCAGCCCACTGCTGTTGATTCTGACTCATATTAGCACAAAGGATACAGCAGAATTGTCCCATAGGGTTTCCAAGTCTATAATCTTTATGGAAGCAGGCAGCCCCATCTTTCTCCTGTGGAGAGACTGGAGTATTCAAACCACTGACTTTCCAGTTGGGAGCTGACCACTTAACCCACTCTGTTACCCTCTGCTACCAAGATTCTGTTACTCTACAAATGTGTGTGCAATGTTCCATATTTGTATATTAGGTCATTTTTAACTTTACTATTCAAATATTTCAAGCCTCAGATTTCAGTATTGAAGGATTCTACAGGGAAAATATTGAACAGTATAGGAAACATCAAAAGAAGGTAGAAGGAATACATAGTCACCACAGCAAACAGATCTGGTCAAAGTTCAGTCATTTCAGGAGGTAGTATGTATGACCAAGGTCTCATAGGGCTGAAGAAGTCTAAGTTGCACCAAAGACACTGACAAAAAAACTAACCTCAAAAAGTTGACAAAATATCAGTTAAGATGGCTCAACAAATGGATGCAGCCCTGAAAATGCTCACTTATCTATGCCAAGAAATTTTCAAGATAGCTACATGGAAAATCAACTGAAAGACATTCTATCTGTACCCATTCCATTGAGTCAACAGAATGTGAAAATTATCAAACAATATCACTAGTATCACACACAACTAAAACTTTGCTGAAGATCATTCAAAAATAATTGCAGCAATACATTCAGGAAACTGGCAGAAATTCAAGCTGTGTTCAAAAGAGGAAGTAAGATTATTATAGCTGATGTCAGGTAGATCTTGCCTGAAAGCAGAGAATACCAGAAAGATGTTTACCTATGTGTTATTTACTATACAAAGGCATTCAACTATATAGGAATAGGAATTCCAAAACAATTAATTGTGCTCATGAGGTACTATACGTAGACCAAGAAGTAGTTGTGCAAATATCAGAATCAAACCCACTGCTATAGAGTCAATTCCAACTCATAGCGACCATACATGTCAGAGTAGAACTGCCCCATAGAGTTTCCAAGGAGTGCTTGATGGATTTAAACTGCTTAACTTTTGGTTAGCAGCTGTAGTCCTTAGCCACTACACAATGAGGGTTTCCAGTTGTAAGAACAGAACAAAGGAATATTGAGTGGTTTAACATCAGTAAATGTATGTTTCTGGGTTATATTCTTTCATCATACTTTATCAGTCTATATACTGACCAAATGATCCAAGAAGTTGGACCATATGAAGAAAAAAGTAGCATCAGGACTGGAGGAAGATTCATTAACAGTCTGTGATATGCTGATATCATGACCTTGCTTGCTGAAAGCGAAGAAGGTTTGAAGCACTTACTGATAAAAATCAAAGATTACAGCCTTCAGTATGGATTGCACCCTAACATAAAGAAAATAATAATCTTTACAACTAGATCAATAAGCAACATTATGACTAACGGAGAAAATACTGAAATTGTTGAGACTTTCATTTTACTTGGATCACAAGCATTTTTTACAGATGCCACAGTCAAGAAATCAAATGACATGTTGCATAGAGAAAGCCTGTTGCAAAAGACCTCTTTCAATAGTTAAAAAAGCAAAAATGTCACTTTGAGCACTAAGGTATCCTGACATAAGACATGGTGTTTTCAATCGCCTCATGTGCATAGCAAAGCTGGACAGCTACAAGGAAGAGTCATTTAAGAGTTTGCCCTGTAGAATCCTTCACTATTGCAACTCGAGGCTTGAATTCTTTCTTCAGTTCTTTCAGATTCAGAAGTGCAGAATGTGTTCTTCCTTTCTAGTTTTCCATTTCCAGTTTTGACATGTCATTATGATACTTTCTTTTGTCTTCTTGAGCTGCTCTTTGAAATCTTCTGTTTAGGTCTTTTACATTTAAGAGGGAAACTCTTAAATGACTCAGGGAGCACCAAAAGAAGATGGAAGGAATACACAGAGTCATTATACCAGAAAGAACTGGTTGATGTTCAACCATTTGAAGAGGTACGTGATTAGGAACCAATGGTACTGAAGGAAGAAGTCAAAGCTGCATTGAAGGCATTGGCAAAAAACAAGGCTCCAGGAATTGAAAGAATATCAACTGAGATATTACAACAAACAGATGCAGCACTGGAAGTGCTCACTCATCTATGCCAAGAAATTTGGAGGATAACTACCTGGCCAACTGACTGGAAGAGATCAATATTTATACCCATTCCAAAGAAAGGTGATCCAACTGAATGTGGAAATTACCGAACAATATCATTGGTATCGCTTTTGTTCTAGTGCTCGATGTTCAAGAGCAAGTTTCAGATCTCTTCTGACATCCAATTTGGTCTTTTCTTTCTTTCCTTTCTTTTTAATGACCTCTTGCTCTCTTCATGAGTCGGATCTGACTCGAGGCACTTGGCTGGCTTGCTCTCTTCATGGATGATGCCTTTGATGTCATTCCACAGTTCATCTGATCTTCAGTCCTCAAATCTGTTCTTGAGATGGGCCCCCAGTAAGTGAAAGGTAGAGTCTAATTTCATTTTATTTTTGGATTGAGAGACACTTTAAATGTTTATAGACTAAGAAGGAGAAAAACAAAGAAAACAGAATGAACAGTTTATTAAGCAAGACAGAGGACAGCTTCAAGGCACAAGCAGTAGGTTGGTCCTGCTACTGGACAGAAAATGTAAAGACCACAAGTTGGACATTGCTTTCAAAGTAAGGCATAATAAAAACCAGGTCCAGCAATTAAGTCTGTGAACTTAATTGTTCTAGGTACTCCATACCTCACTGCTGAATATCACTGTGGTTACCTTAGAAGAAATCCCCTTGGGAAGCTATGCACCAATGTCAGCACCTGATTCACCCTTTAAAACAATTTTGGAACTCTTTCCTGAATGGCCATTGAGCATGGTTGGTACGGTGGCAGTTTGCGAACTTGCCTGTATAGTTGTCTGTGAGGGCGCTTGTAGCCAGTACACAAATACCTGTACTAGAATATCCTCCCTACTCACCTGATTGCCCCCCCCCATGGCTTTTCTTTACCTAAAGATATAGGAAATATTGAAAGGAAGACATTTTAATGATATTCAGGACATCAAGGGTAATGTGACAACAGCCTCTGATGGCCATTCCAGAAAAAGAGTTCCAAAATTGCTGTGAAATGTGGGTTATGTGCTGGCGTTGATGCATAGCTTCCCAAAGAGAGTACTTCGAAGATAACCTTAGTGATATTCAGCAATGAGGTATGTAGCACTTTTTCTAGCATGAGTTGGTGAACTTAATTAGCAGGCTTTGTATATTTATTTACATAAGAGAGATAGGCAAGACTAGTTTCAACTTGCTTATGGTTAGACTATTTTCAAGAATAGAGGCAAAGTTCCCCCAACGATATCAGTATGTTAAAGGAATTCTAGGCTTTGTCTTGTTTTCTCATCTGACTAACTGGATCGTTCCAGTTGCCTTTTCTCACTCAGACTCAGGATAATTGACACCAAAACCCAGAGGGAAAACATAAAAGACGAACACTTTCAACTCAGCCTAAAACAGAAATCAGCAATACTAATAATTAAATGATCAGTCTTCATAATTCCCCATAGATTTATGCCCAAGGTCTACCATTTAAAACGATGTTGTCATAATAAGGTTAAGCTGATTAGTTTTCATTTTGTTTCAGAAGCTGTACTAAAGACAGGGCTCCTGAGGAAGGAAACAAGGAGAGAGTAGCAACCAAAGGATACTGAGTATTCAGTACTGGATGTAACACAGCAACTCCGAGGTTTATATTTTTTATGTGATGAAATGAAATTTCAGTGCTTAAGCTATTCCTTAGAACACACACCTGACAAGTAGCAGCACTGGAATTTTCATCTAGAAGTCTATGCCAATCTGGCTCCAAATCTGAATTGCTGACAAAACAGTGGTTGCTGATTCTGGAGCTGTTTCCTAAAATTATGAGGCCAGCTGAGAAATCCTTACAGAAGACAGGTGGAGAGAAAACCGGCTGAGTGGAAGGAGTACTAGCTTCCAGTGAAGAGAGTAGGTGTCTAGTGTGATGGCTGCCACATACTGACTGTGAGACTTTGGGCAAATCATTACCTTCTCTGAATTTCAGCTTCCTCATTTGAAAATTGGAGAATTTTTCTAAATGACTTCTAAGATTCTTTTCTAGCCCCTACATGTGGGCAGTCACTACAGCAGGTCTCTCCAATTAAGACTCAGCCTGTTGTTTAGCACTGTGTGGAGTTCCCAGTGTAGTGGTTAAGTACTCAGTTATTTACCAGCAGATTGGTGGTTTGAACCTGCTGGTTACTCCCTAGAGAAAGATTTGCCAGTCTGCTTTTATAAAGATTGTAGGCTTGGAAACCTTTTGGGGTAGTTCAGCTCTCTCATATAGGGTCTCTATGAGTCAGAATGAACTCAACAGCAATGAGTTTGGTTTTTTAAGATTCTGCAAGAGAGAGGACACAAGGCACAAAAAGCAAGACACAGAGAGAGCAATTCTTTCAGGTTAGAGATCTGGCTTCATTAGTCTAAAAGTAATCAGCAAGGAATAGCTAATTACCAACTGTGATTGCCTCTCCACATTAGGAACTGCCGTGTTAACACGAGCTCCATCTGCTTTAGCCTGTTCAAAGCCCTGGTTATATGAAATATATGAAAACGAATTTTGTGTTCCAAAACACAGAGGCTCCATTGCATAGCCTCTATCTCATTTTTGGCTGTGTATTCTGTGGCAATTCTCTTACAAAACTGTAATGTAAACAATATATTGTTTAACTCATAAGGCAGTTAGGAGCAAGCCTTCCAACCAGTTCTTCCCGACCCAGTCAAGGCTGATGAAGTGACACTGGAACAGACCTGAATTTTTAAAATCGGAGTAAACCAGAGCCAGAACTGGAATGGGGAAAATTACAGGTCTAAGTCCTGCTAGAAACTTAGTCTCCCTCTTTAAAAAAAAAGGCAGTGTACACAATGCGTAGCAACCAAGTCCTTTGCCTGTTGGATTTTGCAGATTTGAAAACAGTGGTGCCCTGCTGAAAGACGGAATCCCGCTACACTACATTAAATGTATGTTGCTGTCTCTCAGTCCAGACAATAATCTAACGTCATTCAATAGGCTCCTGAAAGTGTTTCCTATGTCTTTCCAAGTTCTCAATCCAGGGTTTACACTTATAATTTTTTCCCATTGTTGTTACGGTTCTGGATCACATAAATTTAAAAATTGGGGTCTGTTTCATTTTTGCTTCCTTGGGTGTGACGGAATCTGTTTGAACCAGTTC
Source organism: Heterohyrax brucei (assembly GCA_028571685.1). Taxonomy (NCBI): domain Eukaryota; kingdom Metazoa; phylum Chordata; class Mammalia; order Hyracoidea; family Procaviidae; genus Heterohyrax; species Heterohyrax brucei. The sequence goes on from CM053155.1 coordinate 49,980,111, forward strand.
AAAGCCCTGGTTATAAGAAATATACGAAAACAGATTTTGTGTTCCCAAACACAGTAAAACGCTTTAAGTCTTAGTGAAGTACATATACATACATTGATTCAGAAGTCACAATAACTAGATGTCCTTACAGGTCATCTAGTGCATACCAGACACTCATCAAGTGAGAAAAGTCATGCTCACACCCCTCCAGCAGGTTTTCCTTCGGTGCACTTCCAGATGATTGGCTATGCAAGAAGACTTCTCCCAGAAGCTCAGAGTGACACTGGGTTCAGGGACCTGACGTCCCATAATCGATAAAGCAGGAAGAGAATTACACAGAAGACTAAGGGATGTAACAAAAGCGCCTCTACCACTCAGACAGCACTAAGTCTAAGGAGGGATTAGGAAGTACACAGGACACTGGAAGAGCAGAACCAACTCCTCAGCCAGAACCATTTTCACTGCTGTGTTTCTTCAGAAGATGAAATATTTCCTCCCTGCTTTCTAGATGTGCTTTCCCACAGCTCCTCATGTCCCTTGGAACTTTTTATTTCAAAATTCCATGTAGTCCTACAATAATCTTCAGCCTCAATATGCTCTACCAATAAGGGATAATATAGGGTGAGGTTTTCAAGTTAAGAGAAAACTTAACGGCAGGAGACTACACCAAGTGTGACGATTAAGTTTGCAAATTGCCACCGTGTGCTTACACTGGCAGCACTGTACAAACAACTTGGTAAGGTTTCATAACCTTGATGTGTCAGTGTCTCACAGCTGTGTTCGTGTCAGCATGCAGTGGTGTCTTGCTGAGTGGTGTTTATTAGTGTTGCTGCATGTTTCTGTGTGCTGTCACAAGAATGTCAGAGCTTGAATTAGAGCACTGAACAAACATTACATTTCCTGTTAAACTTGGCAAGAGGAGAAGTGAAATCAGGGACATGTTAGTTCAAGTTTACAGTGATAATGCCATGAATAAAACGGCAGTATACAAGAGAATTAAATGCTTTACTGAGGGGAGAGAAAGTGTCACTGATGAGGAGAGGCAAGATGTCCAGTAACAAGCAGAACTGATGAAAACATGGCAAAAATTTGTTGAATTGTTTGTCAAAGTCATTGAATGACTATGAGAAACGTGGTAAACCAGGTATACACCGACAGAGAAATAGGAAAATCTTAACTGAAAATCTTGGCATGAGAAAGGTTCGTGAAAAGTGATCCTGAAGGAGCCCACCAATGGACAAAAGAGAGTCTAAGTTTGCTAAGACCTTTCGGAGAGGCAAGATGGTGTTTGGGGATATATTATCACTGGTGATGAGACACGAGTGTACCGACATGACCCTGAAACAAAGTGTCAAACTACACAGTGGAAGTCAGCCAGTTTTCCATAACCAAAAAAGTTATATCAGTCCAAATCAATAGTGAAAATGATGTTGCTAAACCTTTCCGATATCAGAGGGGTTGTTCATAATGAATTTGTACCAGCTAGACAAATAGTTAACAAAGTTCACTGTTTGGAAGTGCTGAAAAGTCTGCATGAAAAAGTTAAGATGAAAATGACCTGACCTTTTCACCAACAACTCATGGCTCTTTCATTACAATGCACCAGCTCACACGGCACCATCTATGAGGGAATTTTTAGCCAGTAAACAATTGTATTGGAGCATTGTCCCTACTCATGTGACCTTGCTCCCAATCATTTTTTCTTTACCCAAGGATAAAGGAAATATTGAAAGGAAGACATTTTGATGACATTCAGGACATCAAGCATAATACAGACAACAGCTCCAATGGCCATTCAAGAGAGTTCCAAAACTGGTTTGAAGGGTGGACTATGTGCTGACATCAGTGCATAGCTTCCCAAGGGGAGTGCATTAAAGATGACACTAGAAATATTCAGCAATGAGGTATGTAGCACTTTCTCTAGGATGAGTTTGCAAACTTAATTTGCAGGCCTCGTGTATAACCACTTAGTTTCTCTATCGTTAGTGCTACTAACAAAAACCGGTCATATCCAGAGCTACAGTTCCCTTATTTCTGGAAAATAATTATCTTGCCAGTTTATACTGCCACATAAGTAGATAACTGCATCAGCTAAAAAGGGAGTTGGTTTACTGTCTAAAAAGTATTTGCTTTTTCTACCTAATTAAGTATAGGAAGTAATGATAATGGTAAGAATTTTTAGATACTATTGAGAGTCTCTGCGGTGCAAATAGTGCCTTCAGCTGTTAAGTTAAAGGTTTGTAGTTGGAGCCCATCCAGGGACAGGAACCAGAATTTGGAAACCCTGTTGTGATATAGTGGTTAAGTCCTATAGCTGCTAACCAAAAGGTAGGCAGTTTGAATCCACCAGGAGCTGCTTGGAAACTCTATGGGGAAGTTCTGTTCTGTCCTAAAGGGTCACTATGGGTCAGAATTGACTCTATGACGATGGTTTGGTTTTTTGGTTTACTAAAAGTTAATTTTATGCTAGTGGTCTACATTGACACTCATCAATAGGGTCACCCCAAGTCAGAGTGGACTCCACAACAAATGGGTTTTGTTGTTGATTTTAATTGGATCTTTATAAACTCTCTGAATTTTTTCCTGTGTCCCCACTGAATCCTATGTGTTTACCTGTTATTGCATGATTAACGTATGTGGGAAGTTCTTGCGGGATACGTTTTTTTTTTTTATAAAGCTCACAAAAGGAAAGTTAAAAGCTGCTTTGGGGAGCACACAGAAAATATATCTGATCCAGACATGAAGCGTATGACGAAACAAAGAAAGTGATGTCTAAGCTGGGTTGTAGAAGACTAATTTACTCTTTAGAGGTGTTTTGGTGGTAGTTGTGGTTGCTGTGAAAGGGAACAGTAGAGGTCATGTCGCTGGGGGAGATAAAGTACAGTACCTGTTAGGCTGAGTGCGTGAGCAATACGTGCTGGTGTGTTGCTGTGTTGTTACTGAGTTACAGATATGTTAAAATTTGATTTCCTCACCTTTGCAGGTTTAGAGGAGTGTACCATGCATTTATTATCATTTTCTGAGTGCTGTGAGGGCTGCTAATGAGAAGGTTGGCAGTTCAAATCCCCCGGGCACTCCTCGGAAAGTCTGTGGGGCAGCTCAACTGTGTCTGCGTGTCCCTATGAGTCCGCATCAACTCGATGGCAGTGAGTTTAGCTTTGGTTTGGTTGAGTGAACAAGGTTGAGAAGCACTGCCTTAGACTAAATACAGTATACGATGTAGCTACAATATTAAGTGAAAATTGGTGAGTGAAAAACAAGGTTATAAAAGTAAGCAAAGAAAGATTACAAAGGACATTTACAATCATTATCATTACATTATGATAGTATTGATACTTTCTGTATCATTATAATATATATATGTTTAATATGATATATATTACCATTATCAACATGCCTAGAAGCCGTTACACAGTTTTATGTAGAGGGCTGACATGAGTGATTTGCATTTTTGAAAAATCCCTTTGGATATAGTGAGAAAATAGATGTTGGTGGTCAGTCAGTGGGCAGGGAGATTGGTTAACATCACTGTAGTAAACCAGAAAACAGCTGTTGTTACTGGCCTAGGAAACAGAGAAGCTCAGAGAGAGCAGACCACCTCCAGAAGGTTAAGAAGACAGAAATGACAGAATTTATAGATTAAAGGAATATAAGACTTTAGGGAAGAATGATTTGCAGATTATTAGTTTAACCGATTAGGAGCATGGCTGCAGTAATAACCACTATTTAACAAGTGCTGTTTTAAGAACTGTATCTATGTATCTGACTCTGCCTGAAGGAGGTATCAACTCCCATACTCTGACAACTTTCATCTGAGATAGGTATTATGTAATATAACCTTTTACGGATGATAAAAACTGAAGAACTCCAAAATATATTCAGTTCTGTTCCAATTGTGCAGGTATACTTCCTCCTCTGATTCTAGCCACCAGGGATTGGTCAAATCTCACAAATTAAAAAGCCAGTGTCCTCCAGATGACCAATTCTGCCCAAGCCCTAAGATGTCAGCTGCAAGCTTTATGGGGTGGGGAGAGAGGTGGAGAGCAACTTATAAATTATTGGGAAAAAAGATAGGTAAAGATGAAGTGTTCTGGAATTACTAGTTCTCAGGAGATCAAAGTGCAGGTGGTAAGGGTGTAACTGACTAGCAGATTGTGGCCAGAAAGTGGAGTCACAGCTTAAATTTCAAGCACAATAGGGCTATATGGTGACAAATTCCAGAGTGTGTTCACTGAGAATGGAAATAAGATGTTTTCACAAAAGAAACAGAGAAGTGAAAGAGTTTATGAGTAGGAAAAGTCCTTTTATCTTTTATGTTAGTTAAAATGTAATCTGAAGCTCTCAGATCAGCCTCATTCTTGGCCAGTTCAAGCATGCACGTAATTGCAAAGAAATAAATCACTGTCCTCACAATAGGAGGTAGCCTCAAGAGAAAATTTCAAAATCAGGACACCTGGACCACGCTCTTCAAAAAGCTCTATTGATAAATACAGCTCCCGTGTCCCTGGTATATTTAATGTCTGCCAAACACAACATTCCCTTAGCAGTGAGATGACTGTCCCTGTGGTCAAGACGTGTTGTGAAAAGAAAACTCAATGAAATTTCAGTACCCATTTTTCCACCAGTAAGAGGCTAACCTGTTGATACCGAAAGCATCAATATACTGATCTGTCAGAACACCAATACCTGTTAAGTGTTCTTCTGTTATGAAAAAATACTTTATCTCCTGACAATATGCCAAGCCAAGACCCTTGTAATTACAAGATAGCAACATTTCCAGGGTTTCTTTTTTCTGTAAGTTTAATTGGGTTCCCCCAAAAATGTGTACAGAAATTTGGCTGAGCCATGATTCCTGGAATTCTGAAAGCTGTGAAGCCTGCCTCGGTGACATTAATGAGGGAGGATTGGCAGCAGCTGTATTGGTGGAGCAGAACTCAAAGCGTAAGACTGTATTGTACTTTGACATAATTTCTTGAGCTATTAAAAAAATAATAAAGAATATAGCAGAGAGACTTGGGAACCTCATGCCACCAAGCAGCAGGGCCATGAGCTGAGGCCATTCTTTGGAAAGGATGGGGGTCCCTACAACTCAGAAGTTTCCAGTCTATGGAAAGATTGACAACAAAGACGTTCCTCCAGATCCAGCAAAGAAAGCTTTCTGCTGGAGCCGACATGCTGAATTTGGACTTCTAGCCTACTGGATTGTGACAAAATAAAATTTCTCTTTTGAAAGCCATCCACTTGCGGTATTTTCGTTAAAGCAGCACCAGATGTCTAAAACAGTAAGTGTGCAGGGTCACTAAAATAATAGAGTGATGCCAAACCAAAGAGAAAGTCAGCATTCAAGTTACGATAATATAAAACCATCGAGTCGGGTCCTACTCATGGTGACCCCAGAGGTCAGAGTATAACTGTCCCCTAGAGTTTCCAAGGAGTATCTGGTGGATTTGAACTACTGACCGTTTGATTAGCAGAGGCAGCACTTAACTCACTGTACCACCAAGGTTTCCTTAGGGTAATATATAAAAGGGAAACTGATTTTATTAAGTAAGATTTGTGAACACAGCCTAAAAAATCACTTTACTGCTAGTTTGAAGAGATAGAAACAACACTTTTTGTAAAATCTTGATTAAGTGAAATTAATCAGATTTGCATGCCCACCTATCTGCAGCTTTGTCTGCTCTCCCACCCACTGACAGCACATTCTTCCTTTTACTCTATACTTCTGGTATCCTCTTAACAAGCAGCTGTCCCTTCCTTTCCACTCTCTTTTCTCCCATCTAGAAAAAAAAGTAGGACAGCCTCCTATAAATGTATAAAACAATAAAGTACACACACCAGATGGTCACACTGTGTCCCTAAGTCCAGTCCATTCTTGTTTGAAGAGTTGACTTCAGTAGTTTTTTCCAGTCAGGGCCAGCAGCTGGTCTAGGGTCCATATTCCCAGGGGACCCTACAGGCTGTCAGACTATCAGTTCTAGTCTTTCAGTGGAGTTCTTGAGCTGCAAACTCCTTTTTCTCATGTTGCCTCAGGGACTGTACACAGTCCCACATCATGGCTGCCTTTGGTGGTGGCTGGGCACCATCTAGTTCTTCTGGTCTCATGTGGCTACAGTCATCCTTTCATATGCTTCCTTCTGTCTCCTGTCTTTTTAACTCAGGTCTTTGTTGTTCTTAGTCATCATCTGTTCCACATGGATTGGGACCATTTGGTGTACTTCAAATGGCAGCTTGCTAGCTTTTAAGACCCCATACACCACTCACTAATATGCAGTGCAGAAGACTCTTAGCAAAAGGCTAGTTATGCCAATGGACCTCGATGTTTCCTGAAAACATGGTCTGCAGACCCCTGTCCCTATTACTCCATCCTTTGAAATACTGGATTGAGTTTAGAAAGCCTTTCAGTTTATGGTGTAGTGCCATTTATGTTTATCTGCTCTCTACGGTGTGCTGTGACTGCCTTCACCTAACCAAGCTCCTATTGACTACTTAATCTATAACCAAACCTTTCCCTCTCTACCTTTGTAGCCATCAAACAGTCTTCTGTACCTAAATCTGTTTTTAAATCCTTATAGCAGAGGTTTCACACAATATTTGTCCTTTTGCAGTCGACTGAGTTCACTCAGCATAATGCCTTCTAGTTGAAGTCAAGTTACGACACACTTCCTAAAATCATCATTGTTCTTTATCATTGTATAGTGTCCCATTGAGTATACGTACCACAGTTTGTTTATCCATTTATCTGTTGAGGGGCACCTAAGTGGCTTCCATCTCCTGCCCCTGATCATAAATCATTACTGCAGTCAACTCCTCAGACAGGAATGGATTGGACTCAGTGACACAGAGTAACCAGATAGTGTGTGCACTTTACGGTTCTATGTATCTACAGGATGTCGTCCTACTGGCCTCTTACTAGAGGGGAGTTGAGAGTGTGGAGAAGAGGGGACAGATGATTGTTAAGAGAATATGACTTGTATAGAACAGAAAGGAGGAGTGTGCTGTGTAGGAGTTGCATGTAGACAGATATGTAAATTTAAACCAGACTGTACACTTTCACTCAATCACAAAAATACATATATGTAATATATATACACACAGCATATATAAATATTGGGAAAAAAGATAATCTTATTTATCTTTTCCACATCAAAAACCCACATGCTACACTCATATTTCTCAGGGTTCTTTCCAGGATGTGATCATTATTGCCTTAGTATTCAAAATATCTCCTGTGTCAAAGCTGAAGATTTGCATCTCTAATTTTTACCAGGATTATCACTCTTCAGATATCTGAAGTTTTGGCATTATATGCTGTTTATTACGGTTAGGTCTTCTAAACAGCACTTTATTCTCTATTCTTACATGGTGGCCATGTTTTCCAAAAATTATTTAAAGTACCATTAAGTCCTACCTCCTTGATAAAAGTCTTCTCTGGCTTTCCCAAGCCACAGAGAATTCTCCCTTCCAATTATGAAATACATTAGTTCAACAAATACTAATTGAACAATCTAATACGATGCAAGAACAGTACTGCTGGCACTGTTAGAGGCCCTGAGTCAGTTCTAACGGTGATCCTATGAACGACAGGATGAAACACTGCCGGCTCCTGCACCACCCTCACAATCACTGTCACGTTTGAGCCCACTGCTGCGGCCACTGTGTCAGCCTATCTCACTGAAGGTCTTCCTCTTTTTCTGCTGACACTTTACCAAAGGTGATGACCTTTTTCAGGGACTGAGCCCTCTTGGAAATGTGTTCAAAGTATGGGAGACGTAGTTTCATCATCCTTGCTTCTAAGGAATATTCCGGTTGTACTTCTCCCAAGACCGATTTGTTCACCCTTTTATCAGGCCATGGTATAGTCCATATTCTTTGCCAATACCACAATTCAAAGGCATCAGTTCCTCAGTGCTTCTTAATCACTGTCCAGCTTTCACACACACATGAAACTACTGAAAACACCATGGCTTGGTTCAGGTGCATCTTAGTCTTCCAAGTGACATCTGTGTTTTTTACAAGGTCTTTTGTAGCAGATTTGCTCAAATGCAATGTGTCTTTTGATTTCTTGACTGCTGCTTCCATGGGTGTTGACTATGGATGCTAGTAAAAAGAAATCCTTGATGACTTCAATCTTTGTTCTGTTGATCATGAAGCTGTTTACTGGCCCAGCTTCTCAGGTTGTTTCCTCAGCATGCATACTGAATAGGTATGGTGAAATTCTGATGTACTTCAAACCATTCAGAATCCTCTTATTCTGTTCCAAGGACTAGGAACAATACTAGGTATTGATTATGCATTACTGAATAAGATGGATAATGTAAACAAATGGCAAAGTACCTAATATAAAAATAAGTACTTTATAATTTTTTGTAGACAGTTCATGTTGGGAGATAAATAATTTCACATTTGTTGACCACTCTCCCTTCTATGATTCAGGCCTTTAATCTTTACAGTATCCGTGAATGTTCCATAGGTGCCAAATGGTGGCCCAAAGACATCACATTCAAGTAACTCATATAAATCAGAAATAATCTTCCTGATTTCAAAGACAAGTGTTTTGCACTTTAGTAAGGTTCGCTCTGCAGAGCAAAAGACAAGACTGATAACAATATAAAACATTGCTTTTTTGATATACCACACAATATTTCATAAACTAAATACTACACAGTTTTTTGTTTAATTCTTACAACCACACTATAAGGTAGACACTATTATTATCCCTATTCTAAAGCTAAAGAAACTGAGTTATCACGGGATTAAATAATTTGTTCAATGCCCTTCAGCAAATTAACAAAGTCAGAATTCGAAACTCCCCAACTCACCTATGTATTCCTGGATGCAGAATTCAAGGTCACAACTATTTTACTTTATTAATGTTATTATCAGAATCGACTCAATGGCAATGGGTTTGGAGCCCTGATAGTGAACTAGTTAAGAGCTCAGCTGCTAACTAAAAGGTCAAACGTTTGAATGAACCAGCTGCTCCGTGGAAACCCTAAGTGGAAATTCTACTCTGACCTATAAGGTCACTACTACTTGGAACTGACTCACTGGCAACAGGTTTTGGCTAAAAGTTAGAAGCCCAGATTGCAATCATGACGCTATCATTATGAGTTGTTTAACCTTGAAAAACATCATACATCAATTTCTTGGGTTCTTGTTTGGTTTGGTTTGAATGAAAAATAATGATGTCAATCCTACGTTTTTATAGGGACATTGTGAGACTCATGAGAATTCTTTATAAGGTGCTTTGTTAACAGTAGATAGCAAAGACATACAATAACATATTCTAAATCTATATACATTTTTTAATGGCTTTCTAGTACTTACCCTGTAGTGGTAACTCTCAGCAGTATTTTCTTACAAACTTGGTTTGTGAACTGAGGCATAAAGAGACTAAATGAGTCACCATAGTCACAGAATGAGTCCATCACAGTAATAAAAGAAAAACAGAGGACGCCATACACTGAGACTTCAAACTCCCATTGCTCCCTGCTGTTTAAACTTTCCACCCCACTAGAGCTCTCTCCAGAGAAAATAGCTCCATGTAGAGACTCCCGGTGTTTGTTAACAGGAGCACTGTGCATGTTTGTGTTCGATAGCGTTGCTATGGTTACCAAATACCAGCTCATGTTCATGGAATTTTGTAGGATTCTCCACTGTGAAGGCAGGTTGTTTACGTGCACTTGTGTCTCGGTTCAGTGTTTCCTTTAACGTCAGGTTACCAAGGAGTGATCTAATAGTTGGCTTTCCTTTAACACGTTTAATATTTAAATTGGCTTTAAATAGGATTAAGTGGGAGTGAATAATATTGCACAATAATTGTATTGTAGAGCATCTTCATTATATCATGGCTGGGTGACATTAAATGATTAAATGTGAACCAATGATATTGTGTAGCAATTTTTCTACCTGTAAGATGGTTTAAAAATGGGAATACATAGATGTGAATGCACAAGCATCCATCAGAGAAAACAGAATAAAATATAATAGAAGGTCGAAAATGGTAGCCTTAGCAAAACTGTCTGATTAAAGGTTATCAATCTGTTCTCTAGCTAGCTTCTTTGCAAACATTTCTTCTTCCCTGCTAGCAGTGAGCTTGTAGCACAGTAGAAAATTCAGTGACTACTGACAGCTGGCTGGTTGAATCAGCATGCCTTATTCTCAGATAAAACTACAGATGCTCTAAATTTGACTCATAGCAAGGAAGGAAAATGATAAAACAAAAATCTCGGTCATTTACTTAGCTTATTTCTCAGCATTTATCCTTCCACGTATATTTTTTGCATGTTATACATTTTTTCAAGACATTACAGGGTAAACTTCCAAATCCTCATCTATCAGGTATATTTTCAAGTAATTCATAAAACAGTTGGTATATAGTAATCACATAGCAAGAAGAAGACAATATACAGATTAAATTGTCAAGGTCAAAAAGCATAGGATCTTGTAAAGAGTTTTGTAAAAACACCACAGGAATTAATGAGTTAGTTTTAAAGAGAATGTTAATGGATTGTCCAATCCATGAAATGTCAAAATATTAAAGTAGAAAAATTTGTTTATACAGAACTATCAGCTACCAATTTTAACAGGCCCAGAGCTAACCAAGTCCATAAGAAAACCTCAAGAAAGCATCAAGATAGAAGAGAGAGTTTATTAGAGTTTTGAGAAATTCATGTTTGAATCAAATGAGATGAGTAGAACAAAAACAATAATCATCCGTTGCTGCTGAGCCGATTCTGACCCATAGGGTTTCAAGGAATGGCTGGTGGATCTGAACTGCCAACTTTTTGGTCAGCAGCCAAGCTCTTAACCATGGCACCATCAGGACTCCAAAGCAATAACAGGTTTACGCAAATGTTACATGTTTCCTTAAAACTGGTTCTAGCATTTTATGGTCCTGAGTCATACCTTAAGACAGCAAAGACAAAATGAGTGATTTCTTTCCAGTGGAGGGAGATACACATATTACCCTTGAAATAAGTAATTTGGGGTATAATATCAGATTTAGGAAGCTCACAAAATAAAACCAAGACCATTTATGGGATGTTTCTTAAACAAAAATGAAGGACAATGTCTAGGATTTAGAGGGCAGAAACTCAAGCATCTTAGTAATAATAACATACCTCAAAAACAAATGGAAAGTGAATTAAGAAATAGAAAACTTGAACAGTACTTTTAATCAGCTAGACATCTAAAGAACACTTCTACCAACAAAAGTACAATGCACATTCTTCTTCAGGGCACAGAGATTATATCCCAGGATAGACCACATTCTAGGACACAGAGCAAGTCTCAATAATTTTAAAGAGTGAAATTACGCAAAGTATCTTTTCTTATAAAAATGGAACGAAACAAGAAATAATAGAAAGAAAACTAGAAAATACACAAATAAGTGGAAAACAAAACAACATACTATAAAGCAACTTTCATAGTCATCTAGCTCTACTATAACAGAAATATCACAAGTGGATGGCTCTAACAAACAGAAATTTATTCTCTCACAGTTTAGGAGGCTAGAAGCCCAAATTTAGGGTGCCAGTTTCGGGGGAAGGCTTTCTCTTTCTGTCAGCTCTGGGGAAACGTCCATGCCGTGAATCTTTTCATCATCTAGCAGCTTCTCAGCACAGCTGCCTAGATCCAACAGACTTACTCTGCTCCTGGGTCTGCTTGCACGGTAGTGATGAGGTCGCTCTCTTCTCTGCTTGGTTCTCTTTTTTATTGCTCTAAAGAGGTTGACTCAAGATACACACAATCCTGTATATTGAGTCCCGCCTCATTAGTATCATAGAGGTTAGGATATGCAATACTTAGGCTAACTACATCAGATCAGAAGTTGGAAGGTAACTGCACAATACTGGGACTCATGGCCTAGCCAAGCTTGTTCATGTTGAAAATACTAACTTTCCACCATGCCAGAGCTTCCCCTTTCCAAGAGCAACAGAGCTATTGCCCAGGATAGTTTACTTGTTGAGATTAAAAGATTTGGTGTGAGATAAATCTATACACAAATTCAACTCTGCAACTTGATAGCTATTCAGTAGGCCAGTGTACAAGCCAGGTGATCAGTATGATTTTTGGTTTCTTCATCAGTGAAGGAAAAAACTGAGAATTCCTAAGAAAACAAATTACCCTCTCAACAAGCACAGACTAGTGACTGGCTTATGGTACACATTCAGTAAGTCATGGTCTTAATACCTATTAAAAGAATTAATCAGAAATCTGAAAATAACGCGAAGTAGCCCTAGAATATTATCTCCAGGTTATTGTCCCTTTCTCAACTATAGGGAAAAATTGCTTCTAAATGCTTGCAACACAGTATCCACCACATAGAGTTGGTGTCTTACCACCTTCTTCTTAGCACTAGATACACACTGACAACTTTTCAGTCTTTAAACCCATTTTTGAAGTAGTCACCAAACTACATAACACAATTAAAATGCACTACAATACAATTATGGTTATGCTTTGTTTTGTATCATCTGTATGACATTCTTACCTTTCCGATGATATACAACTTGTCTTTCATTGAATTTGAAAAATCCAAGCCCAACACATTTGAAAACATCACGAAGGAGGCAAGCTCTCCCATCTTAATTTTCGTTCTTACTGGCTTATTAAAAAGTAGTATTTTTATGATTTTGCTTGCATTTGTGCACGATCTGACATAGCTTCATTTAACTATGTTTCAGGCAGTATGTCACTAAATAACAAGACCATTAGATTATTTGGCAGACACAGGCTAAATTCTCACTGAAACATCAGCACTTCATTGCCAGTAGCTCTGAAGGAGAAAAGACTTGCTGATCCAATTCCCATAAATGTTAGCCTAGGCTAACCTAACCCATTGCTAGCATAATGTGGCCTTAAAGGACAGAGGAGAACTGCCCCAAAGAGCTGGTACATTTAAACAGCCAACTGTTTGGTTAGCAGCCCAGCCTAGGAAAATCTCTACTATAGAGTGGCTATGGGTGAAAACTGGCTCAATGGCACGTAATGACAACCTACTCTCTTACCATAGTTTATTGAGCAGATGAAGTGATGTAGATAACTCGTCGTTTCTAGTTGATACATCACCAGAACATAAAAATCTACAGCACCAGATGGAGCGGAATGAACATTATCCAGAGATACTGGACCTTAGATCTGGAGACAATGCCTAACTCTTTTTCAACTTTGAAACAACTATTAAATGGAATTTATATACAATAAGATGCACCCACTAAAACACAAAATTCATTACATTTTGACCGATGTGTACGGGCATAATTAAGATACAAAACCCTGCCATTACTACAAAAATTCTCTTGTTCGCCAATGAAGTCTAGACCCTCAGCCCCAGGCAACAGCTATGCTACCTACTCTGTCATTATATTTTGAAATTTATAGAATTTTATACGAATGGAAGTAAACAGTATGTTTTCTTTTGTGTCTAGATTATTTAACACAACATAACTATAATGAGGCATATCCATGTTGCTGAATGTACCAGTAGTTTACTGGTTTTTATTGCCAAGTACTCGTCCATTGTATGGAAGTCTCACATTTTGTTGATCCATTCAACTGTGGATGGACATTTGGGTTGTTTCAAGTTTTGGTTATTAGGAGTCATGTTTCTGAGCTCCTCATGGGCACGTCATCACATGGGGACACTCATTTTTCTTTCTCCTGGGTAAATATTTTCAGTGGAATGGCTGAATTGCATAAACAAAACAAAAAACAAACCCATTGCCCCTGAGTTGATTCTGATTCGTAGTTACACTGTCGGACAGAGTAGAACTGCTCCATGGTTTCTAAGGAGTACCTAGAGGATTCAAACTGTTGACCTCTTGGTTAGCAACCATAGCACTTAACCACTACCCAGCAGTTTTTTGTAGGTGGTTAAACTGTAAGAGGCTATAAAACAGTTTTCTGAAGTGTCTGTTTTATTTTGCATTCCAGTTAGCCAAAGATGAGACAATTTCCATTGATTCATATTCTTGCCAACATTTATATTGTCAGTCTTTTTCATTTTAGCTATAATGTGTGGACAGTGGACTCTCGTTGTAGTCTTCATTTGAATTCCCATTCATCTGATGATAAGAGCATGTTCTCAGGGGAGAGGGAAATGCCCTTCTCCCTCCTCCTGTGTAGCACTGGATCTGAAGCCAACATTCTGTTGCTTGATTTCCTAAAAGAGGGAGAAAATTCTGAGCCCCAAAAGTAGGAGCTGAGAGATTAGCTATCATCAGCTAGACTTTACTTCTGAAGATGAGTTTTGAGCCTATGTTGCCCTTGCAGAAAGACCCCTGCTGTGAGCTGCTAGGAGGTTCTCCAGTAACAAAGCTTAGTAGTCAAGTCCTTCTAACAATGGATGGATTTCAGTACTGTGGTTGTTTCAGTTGATTTTGCCACTGATGTAAATACAATGGCTTCTATAATCTTTAGGATAAAGTTAAGAATCTATTTACAAAAAAACAACCAGATACTTAAACTGGTAAACAGGTTAATAAAGTTACAACAGTAACCAGAAAACTACCACAAACAAACCAAAACGGAAGTAACTTGAAGTTCTGTTACTTATCTAATATGGAAACCCCAACAAAACAGACTGGGAAAGCACTGGCAATCTGGAGATAATTCAACAGACAACTGCTAACCTCTACCCAAGTTTCCGCTGCTGTAAATCATCATTTACTGAGCAACCATTGCATGCCAGACACTCTTGCAAGCATTCTACTTGTCCTAGCTTTCTTATAAGAAAGTAGACACTATACATCATCCCCATTCTACTTCTGAGGAAACTGAGATATGTCAGGGTTGAGCAACTTCATAAGCAGTAGAACTAAACCTTGAGCCCAGGAAGTCTGACTCCAGAGCCTCTGTTCTTTTCTTTTTTAATGTGCTTTAAAGTTCACAGTTCCAGTTAGTTTCTCACACAAAAATTGACACACATTGTGATGAGACTCTAGTTGTCCTCCCTACAACGTGACAGCACATCCCTCCTTTCCACCCTGTATCTCTCGTGTCCGTTCAGTCAGCTATGGTCCCTTTCTACCTTCTCATTTACTTCCAGACAGGAGCTGTCCACTTAGTGTCCACTATCTCTACCTAAGAAGCATATTCTTTGCAAATATTATGTCTTACATTCCAGTTTAAACTTTTTCTGAAGAGTCGGAATGGTTCTAGTTTGGGGCTAACAGAGAGGCCAGGAGCCATATTCTGGGGTCCCTCCATTCACGCACCATTCAAGACTGGTCTTTTTACTAGAATTTGAGTTCTGTACCCTACTTGTCACCTGCTCACTAGGGACTCTCTACAGTGTTCCCTGCCAGGGAAGTCTTTGGTGGCAGCAGGGTACCGTCTAGTTCTTCTGATCTAAGGCTGCTGGTATTGGAGTTTATGTAGCCTTTTCTGTCACTTGGGCTAGTAGTTTCCTCACGTCCTTGGTGTTCTTCATTCTCCGTTGCTCCAAGTAGGTTGGAATCAAATGATGCATCTTAGATGGACACTCTCCAGCTTTTAAGAGTCCAGACGCCACTTGCCAAAATGGGATACAGAACATTTTCTTAATAAACTTTATTATGCCAATTGACACAGATGTGCTCCAAGACCATTGCTGCCAGATCCCTGCCCCTGCTACTCTGTCCCTTAACGTATTTGTTAAATTTAGGAAACTTCTTAGCTTTTGGGTTAATCAAATGGTGTTAACTTCCCCTGTATTATGTGTTGTCTTTCCCTTTACCTAATTCTTGTCTACTGTCTGGTGAATACCACTCTCCACTCCCCACCCTCATAACCATCAAGGAATGTTTTCTTCTGTGTTTAAACATTTTCTTGAGTTCTTATAATAGTGAACTCATATCTAACCTTTTGCAATTGGCTAATTTCACTCAGTATTTACCTTCCAGTTTTATTCATGTTCTATCTCACAGATTCATCATTGTTCTTTATGGTTGCCTGATAGTCCGTTGTGTGAATGTACCATTGATGGGCACTTAAGTTGTTTCCATCTTTTTGCTTTTGCTGCAGTGAACATGGGTGTGTGTATATCTACTCATGTGACAGCTCTTATTTCTCTAGGATATATTATAAGGAGTGAAATTGCTGAATAATATGGTAGTTCCAGTTTTAGCTTTTTAAGAAAGTGCCAAGTCAATTTCCAAAGTGGCTGTGCCATTTTATATTCCCACCAGCAGCCTAAGAGTGTCCTAGTCTCTCCACAATCTCTTTGACACTTATTGTTTTGTGGGTTTTGGATGAATGATGGCCCTATTGGGATAAGGTGATATCTCATTGTAGTTTGGAATTTCCGGAATGGCTAATGATTGTTAGCATTTCCTCATGCATCTCTTAGCCTCCTGATTAACCTTTCTTGGCAAAGTGCCCATTCATACACTTTGCCCATTTTTGTAATTTGTGTTTTCATTGTTGAGATTTTGCAGTGTGTTATAGATCTTAGAGATTAAGCACTGATCAGATTTGTCATAGCCACCTTTTTCTCTTTTCCCCAATCTGTAAGTTGCCTTTTTACTCTTTTTGTGAAATTTTTGAGCATGTGTGTTTGATTTTTAGGAGCTCCCAGTTATCCAGTTTATCTTATGTTATGAGGTCTAACAAGTAAGTTCACAAACTCATCCTGGAAGAAGTGCTACACACCTCACTGCTGGATATCATTATGGTCACCTTCTAAATACTCTCTCTGGGAAGCTATGCACCAATGCCAGCACTTAGTTCACTCTTCAAATCAATTTTGGAACTCTCTGGAATGACCATCAGAGCTGTCATCGTATTACCGTTGAGGTCCTGAATGTCATCAAAATGTCTTCCTTTCAGTATTTCCTTTATCTTTGGGTAAAGAATAGAGTCTTTGGGGGGCAGACCACATGAGTAGGGAGGTTGTTGCAGTTCAGCTATTTGTTTACTGGCTAAAAACTCCCTCACAGACTGTGCCATGTGTCCCGGTGCATTGTAGTGATGAAAGAGCCATGAGTTGTTGATGAAAAGTTCAGGTTGTTTTCACCTAAATTTTTCATGTAGTCTTTTCAGCACTTCCAAATGATGAACTTGGTTAACTTTTTGTCCAGTTGGTATAAATTCATAATGAACAGACCTGCTGATACTAAAAAACATTAGCAACATCTTTTTGACTTCTGATTTGCACTGATGAAATTTTTTTTAGTTGTGGAGGACTGGCCGACTTCCATCGTGCAACTTTGATGCTTTGTTTCAGGGTCGTATAGGTATGCTCATGTTTCATCACCAGTGATAACATGGATCAAAATGTCATCTTGCCTCTCCAAGAGGTCTTGGCAAACTTTGACTCTCC
This sequence comes from Heterohyrax brucei, assembly GCA_028571685.1. NCBI lineage: Eukaryota > Metazoa > Chordata > Mammalia > Hyracoidea > Procaviidae > Heterohyrax > Heterohyrax brucei. Next base: position 49,997,398 of record CM053155.1, read on the forward strand.
TTTGTTTTTATTTATCAGTAACCTCCTTTGGACCATTTCTGCACACACCTTTCTCTGCCAAGATTTTAAAGTTTTCCTGTTTCTCTATCAATGTTTACGTGGTCTGTTCTACTCCTCACAGTCAGCCAATGATTTTGACGCACAATTTGACAAACTTTTGCAATGTTTTCATCAGTTCTGCTCATTACTGGCCGCCCTGACCTTTCTCCCCTTAGAAACACATTTAATCCTTTGGACACTACCATTTTCTTCACGGCGTTATCCCCATAAACTTGGACTAACATGTCCCTGATTTCACTTCCTCTCTTCCTGAGTTTAACAAGAAATTTAATGTTTGTTGTTTTAATTTAAGCTCCGATATTCTTGTGACAGCACACAAAAACACGCAACAATAATGAACATCACTCAGCAAGATACCTCCACACGTGGACACGAACACAGTTGTGAGTCAAGGTTATGAAATCTTACTGGAGTCTGAATTCTGTTTCACTGGTTTATGTGTCTGTTGTTATACCACTGCCAGGCTGTTCTGACTACTGTGGCAGTATAATAGATTCTAAAATCAGGAAATGTGAAGCCTCTCACTTCCTTCTTCTTCTTCAGTACTGCTTTACCTTTGCAGGGCCTCTTCACTTTCCATAAGAAGTTGCGAATTTGTTCCTCTACCTCACCAAAAACAATGTTCAAATTTGGGTCAAGATTACAGTGTATCTGTAGATGGCTTTGGGTAGAATATATTTTTACATTGTTGATTTCCTATTTGAAGTTCTCTTTGTTGGTGTAGAAGAATCCACCTGATTTTTGTATGTTTAGATAACATTCTGATCAGCTTGAGTAGTTTTCCTATGGATTTTTTGAGGTTTTATTGGTTATAAGGTCATATATTCTTCAAATACAGATTCTTTTACCTCTTCCTTACCGGTTTCTCTTCTATCCCTGTTTTTCTCAGTTGTTTTTTTTTTTTCCTTAATCATGAATGGGTGTTGGATTTTGTCAAAATGCCTTTTCTGCATCAATTGATGACATCATGTAGTTCTTGGTTTTAATTTTATTTGTAATGGATTTACATTGACTGTCTTTCTCATGTTGAACCATCACTGACATATCTGACTTGGTATGAACCTCACTTGGTCATAGTGAATAATTTTTTTGATATATTGTTGCATCACATTGGCTATAATTTTGTTGGGGATTTTTGCATCGAAATGTACAAAGTTCATTGCTTTGCAATTTTTGTACGTGTAGGGTCGCCATGAGTCAGATCCGACTCGACGGCACTTGACTAGTGTCTTTAACATGGTTTTGGTATCAGGGTTATGCTGGCTTAATAGAATGAGTTTGATAGTATTTCATCCTTTTTCATGCTCTAAAATACCTTTAGTAGTAGCAGTGTTAAATTTTTCTCTGAAAATTTGGTAGAATTCTCCAGAGAAGCCATGAGGGCCAGGGTTGTTTTTGTTGTTGTTGCTGCTGGCCAGGGTTGTTTTTGTTGTTGTTGCTGCTGAGAATTTAATTACCCTTTCAATTTCTTCTTTTGTGATGAGTTTATTTAATTGTTCTACCTCTGTTTGTGTGTTTAGGTAGTAGCATGTTTCTAGAAATTTGTCCAGTTCTTCTAGGTTTTCAAATATGTTACAGTATAATTTTCATTTTATTCTGATTCTTTTAATTTCAGTTGGGGTCTATTGTGATGCCACCCATCTCATTTTATTCAGGATTTTTTAACTTCCTTTCTTGCTCTGCTTTTGTCAATTTGGCCAGTGGTTTGTCAATTTTATTGAGCTTTTCAAAGAACCAGCTTTTGGTCATTAACTCTTTCAATTGCTTTTTCTCTTCTCTATTTCATTTAACTCTGCTCTAATTTTTTATTATTTACTTTCTTCTGTTGCCTGAGGGCTTCTTTTGCTGTTGTCTGTTCGCTCAAGTTGTAGGGCTAGTGTTTTGATTTTGACCCATTTTTGAATGCGTACACTTATTATTTGACCTCTGAGCAATGTTTTTGCTGTGTCCCAAAGGTTCCAGTACGTTGTTTTCATTCTTAGTTGATTCTGTGAGTTTCTTCATTCTGTCTTTAATTTCTTGTATAACACAGAAGTTTTAGAATAAGGTATCATTGTTTCTATGTGTTTGCTTTTTTTCTCCCTTGCTTTTTCTATTATTGATTTCTACTGTTATGAAATTATGGTCAGAAAAGATGCTTTGTAGTATTTGGATGGTTTGGATTCTCATAAGTGCTGCTTTGTGGCCTAATATGTGGTTCACTCTGGAGAATGTTCCATGTGTATTGGAAAAGTAAATTTGGCTGTTGTTTCATGGTATCCTGCATACGTCTATGAGACCAAGTTGTTTGATTGCAGCATTAATCTTCCCTGTCTTTACTGAGCCTCCGTCTGGATGTTCTGTCCTTCACTGAAAGTGGTGTGTTAAAGTCTCCTATTATTGTGGCGTTATCTCTCTTTTCAGTGTTATTAGAGTTTTATGCATTTTGGACTCCTGTCATTGGGTTTGTATTAAATATGGTTATGTCTTCCTGGTGTACCGACCCTTTAATCATTAGTGTCCTTCCTAATTCAATATTGTAGATTTTAAAGTTAATCTTTTCAGAAATTCATACTGCCACTCTTGTTCTTTTTTTTTAATTATTGTTGTTTGTTTAGTATATGTTTTTATTCATTCTTTGAGTTTTAGTTTGTGTCATGTGTATAAGTTGTATCTCTTCTGGCAGAATACAGTGGATCTTTTTTGTGTGTTTTTTAATCCATTCTACCAGTGCATATAATGCATTTATGTTCAGTATTCTTATTGATAGTTCAGTGCTGTTATTTTAGTGTTTATATATGTGTGTGCGTTGTTGACAGTTTCTTTGTTCTACTTAATTCTCTGTGCTGAGTCACTTTTCTTTATGTATTTTATTCTTATTGTTGTTGATTTTGTATTTGCTGAGTCTTCATGTTTTCCTTTTTATTTTGACTTGTAGGATTAAATCTCCTTTGTGGTTACCTCAATGTTTATCCTTATTTTTTCTAAGTTTAAACCAATCTTCTATCTCTTCATATTGCCTTTATTACATCTCCATATGAGAGTTCTGTGACATCTGGTTGCTCTCTCCTGTGTTCCAGTCTTGGGTTGTTACTGATTTTCTAACTGGAGTACTCCTTTTAGTATATCTTGTAATTTAGGTTTGGTTTTCACAAATTTTCTAAACTTCTGTTTATCTGAAAATGCCCTAATTTCACCATTATATATGAGGGCAATTTTCTGGATATATAATTCTCAGCTGGCAATTTTCTCCTTCAAGGCTTCCTATGTCATCCCACTGCATTGTTGCCTGCATGGTTTCTGCTAAGTAATCTGAGCTTAGTCTTACTGACTCTCCTCTGTAGATGTCTTTTTGTTTATGCCTAGCTGTTCTTGAAATTCTCTTAACTTTTGGTTTTGAAAAATTTGATTATGTCTCCATGACTTTCTTTTAGGATCTACCTTGTACAGGGTTCAATGGGCACTTTGGATAGATATTTCCTTATCCTTCACAACATCAAAGAGATTGTGTGCAGCAAACCTTTGACAATTCTTCTTGCATTTTATGTTACCCCTCTGTTCTGGTACTACAATCATTCATAAGTTATTCCCCTTGATAGAGAGAGTCTCAGGTGAACAACTTATTTGGGCATATCACAACAAAATAAAATCAGATGCTATGATACAGTAAAAAAACATAAGTATAATGATGGCTTAGAGACAACAATATCAAATCACATAAAGAGGCAGACAATGATGGCTTCTGTAAACTCCCAGAACAAAGATTCTAGAAAACTTCCAGAGGGAGAGAATGTTCCAGAATTACAAAACGTAGACTATAAATGATTAATATATAGAACTCTTCAACAGGTCATGTAGGAGATCAGGCAAAAAGCAGAACAGGCCAAGGAACACACAAAGCAATAGAGGAACTTAAGATAATTAGATACGAGCACAATGACAAATTTGACAGGCTTCAAGAATCTGAGTAAACACAGCAAACAAAAGCAGATTATAAAATTTCAGAATTAGCTAACCAAGCCAAGTGCCATCGAGTCACATCCAACTCATGGCGACCCTAGGGGTCGTATGTGACTGCAGGAGGAGGCCATGCACTGTGCTAGGCAGAAGGCTGACATTGCCTGTGTGTCTGGAAGATAAAGTGCATCCCTGTTCTGTAAAGCATGTGGGTCTGAGGGTTCTGCAGCTGGACTATGTGTACCCAGTGCTGTTGGCTGTAAGGACTGGGAGGCATCATTTAGTCTTGGACCCCTGCTATGGGTGGCTAGGTTGCCTGAGTAGAGCCACCAGTCCTCAGGCCCCTGATTTTGGTAGGTGAGGACCATGTTTTATTAAATAGGCAGAGTGGTATTGAATTATCACAAACCTGCCTCTCCACCACATAGCTAATATAGATGAAGTTAATTAAGCTTTATAGATACACACACCCTGTTGTACTGTGCTAATGAGGGTGTATGCTGTTGAAATAGGGCCACAAATGATCTATGTAGGTATTCAGATTTTATAGATTCCTTATGCCTATGTCTAGGCAAAGAAGCTGTGCATACCCTGAGTTCCTGGTTTATGGAAACTAGCAGATTATTTCTTTCTGTTTTTTAATTTGTTCCCTCTCCAAAGCCAAGAGAATGGCTGAGGGCACATGACAGGTCCTGCTTTCAGCTCAGGGAATGTGGCAATCTCTGAAGGCAACTTGGAAACCATTGCCAGTGGGAAGATGGCAGGTAAATGTGAGAAAGTTTTTCCCAAAGGTGTTATTTTTGATCTGTGCGGTAGTGAGGACACATGTACTTATTTTTTGGTGATTGAATGCTTCTTTTCACTGGTTCTGGAGGTGTGAGTAGACTCTCTCCTCCTTGGTTTCCCTTAGCATAGAAAATTCATCTCAAATGCCACTGCTTGTCTCATCACTGGTGTCAGTAGATCTGGCCTGCAGGGTCCCAGCACCTGCCAGGTCAAGTCTGGCAACTCCTCACAGCTTCTGAACTATCTCTCACATCCCCTGCTCAGTCTGATTCTTCAACCTTGCCTTTGATGTTCAAGGCTCCTTGACTGTCTGTCATGTATAATCAATTCACTTGTTTTCTCATTTATTGTAAGACAGGGCACAAGGAGTATTTGACTGCTCCACAGTCTTGGCCCCACTTGCGCCTGTGTTCTTAAGCACTGCATCACGTACTATGCCACATCTCTAAACCTGTTTTATTCTCTACACTCAAGCTAAGTAATTTCCCTTTTAATACCGAGACTAACCTAATTTCTGATATCACTATTAACTGTGCCAATGAGTCCACTGGGTCCCTTGCTCTTCCCTTGTTTCTGTTGGAATCATTTGTCATACTGCATGGTAATTTTGTACTGTGATCAGCACTACCAGACTGAGCTCCTTGTGGTCATGGGCTGTTTCATCTTCTCTAGAGCTCACTTCCTATAATCACTTTGAGCATTGTACTCCAATTGCCTAGAAACCTGCCATTTACAGAGATAGGCTTGATATGACACTCAGCTTCCACTGGAAACTAACCAAGAAGAAAAAAAAAAAACTCATTGCCATCAAGTAGATTCCAACTCACAGAGACCTGCAGTAGCTAGATCAGTACTGCTAATCTTTCAGTTGGCAGCCAAGCTCTTAACCACTGTGTCAACAGGGCTCCTCTGGAATCTAAATGTCTTCTGACTCCAGGTGAATGAATTCACCTCCCTTCTTATTCTCAATTTGTTGTGTTACTGCTACTTGTCATTAAGCTAATTCTGACTCATGGAGACCCCATGTGTGCACAAGATTGCTCCACAGGGTTTTCAAGGCTGTGACCTTTTAGAAGCAAATCTTTAGACATGTTTTCCAAAGTACCTCTTGCTTGAACCATAATCCTTTCAGCCATTAATGAGAATATAGCCATTTATACCATTCAGGAACTCCTAATCTCAGTTTACTTTTTTTACCTTTTTTTTTTTTTTTTAAGAGATCCATCTTTGCTCTGAAAAAGACAGACCATAGAAAGTAATAGCATAATTTCTTGAGAGGTTAAACTACAATAATTGATGCTTCAAGAGTGGTGGACTATTTCACAACTGATGCAACTGCTCTCTAAGGACAAGATTAAAAACAACTTGCCGGAAGATTAAAAATAAATCAAATACACCTTTTTCTTTAACAGTACCAATGTTCACACAAGTGTTCTAGCTAAAATAGCACTTCTGAACTTAGTGCTTCCTGGAAAACACAAGTGAATGGCCAGATCTTCAGTCTGATCATATCTGAAATAAAAGAAACATGTTTTAAATGTGAACAGATGAATCTACTAAAAAAGTTTATAAACAAAGGTAATCATAGATTTTAGAATGATTACATCCTTCAAATTTCTTTAGATGTATGGCCAATGATGTGCTGTACACCTTCCAGCTCTAGCAGAAAAATAGCACACCATATGCTGCAAAATTCAATATCTTATTCAAACTAAAAGTTCAGGAAATGATTGGTTCCTTACTAAGGCTTTTCTATTTTGGAGCTGTTGTCTGTAAATGTTAAAGATTCTTGGAGGCATATAAAGAACTTTAAATTCGTAACACTCTTCACCTATTTGTGTCTTTATTTGGCAAGTCAGTTGTTTACAGAATAATCCTATTTTGTTTAATTAAGTCAGTTTTGTTACTCAAAACTTCAGTTTGTTTGCTGGACTTTTCCCAAAGCAATAGTACAGATTTGTAGGGTACTACAACAACAGATCAATTCACTACAAAAATTAATAAATATTTTTGGACACCTATCATATATCAAGAGTTATTTTAGATCCTGAGAATACAGAAGTGAATAATCAGGATATTCCAGGTCATGGTGGAAGAGACTCAGTTAGCTGCAGTGTCTCCTAAATGTGCTCTAACAATAGGTAAACCAAACAGTGAGGGATCCAAAGGGCATAGCAATTAACCCAGCAACAGGGCAGAACAGAAAAATTTCATGCAGAACTTAAATGTTTTGAGGGATGACAAGGATTTCTCTAGTTAGATAAAGAGGATGAGGGCATTTCAGGGAGCACATTGTCTGTCCCACGAAAATACAGAAATTTTTGAAATCAAACTTTCTGATTCACTCCATCAGCTTTCCCTAGAACGGAACTAGACAGAGGTAGTCCCCAACTTAATGACATATTTCAGACAACCCACACTTAGCATTATGTGTTTTTTAATGATTTGTAATTTTTTATGAATATATTAAAATACATCTGTTTCTATGTAACATTTCCAACACCGCCAAAAGACTGAATTTTTAAAAAATACTGATGGCAAAAGTCGATTATAATGAAAACTTAAACAATAATAATAATAATCCTCTGCCTGGTATTCACTAAATCTTGTTTTGTCCTGCAATCCATGTGCCTTCCTCCAACATGCTTTTGGCTTCTAACCGGCCCCTCTAGTCCAGTGCTGCATATTAGGATAACACAGGGAGTTGCTTTTTCATGGTGGTGCTGCTGTTTTAACCCTTATTCCCAAACCAATTAAATCAGAATCTCTGGGTGTGGTACCCAGACATCACTATTTTTCAAATATTTCAGGTAATTCCAAATTGCAGCCAAGTTTGAAAACCAGTGCTCTAGGCAATAAAGATAAGCCTCGACTCGAAGGCACTTGGCCTTCTGTAATTTGCTATGAAGTATAGCTATATACACGTGTCACACTGTACTGTAACAACCTTATACATGAATCTTTGAAAGCCTAGAGATCACTTGTCAATCATTTTTGTTTAATCCACCACAGTTCACTGAGTAGCATCAGAAAACTATTCACTAAGTATTTTTACTGAGCCAGAAAATGGGTGAGTAAAAGCCACAAGTTCTTAAACTTTTGCTTTCTCTCTTCCCTTTTTCTTCTACATTGTCTCACCCCATGGTTCCCAATCCTACCTGTATAAAAGAATCACTTGCAAAGAGCAGTAAAACTATCAACACTTAGAGTCCCATCCCAGATAAATGAAATCAGAATTTCTTAGCCCAGGTAGCTCTTTATTTGTTTATTTACTATTATTAAGTGGAAGTATACAATCCAAATCAATTTTGTATGTCTGCTTAGCTGTAGCTCCATCTGCTCTCCACCTTGTGACAATACACTTCTCCTTTTCACATTTTACTTACAGTATCCTCTTAATGAACACCTGTCCCCTCCTCTCCATCCTTTCCTCTTCCATCTAGAAAGAAACCAGTAGGACAGCCTTCTATAAATGTATAAAACCATGAAGTACACATATCACATGGTCACACTGTGTCCCCAAGTCCAATCCATTCTTGTTTGAAGAGTTGACCTCAGTACTGGTTTCAGGTCTGGGCCAGTAGCATCTCTAAGGGCCATGTGCCCAGGGCACCCTCCAGGCTGCTGGACCATCAATTCTGGTCTTTTAGTATAGTTCTTGAACTGCACACCTCTTTTTCTCATGTTGTATCAGGGACTCGACGTTGTATCCCCCGTTAGCCCACGTAGTACTCAAAAGATCCTCATGCAGTTGTAATCAAGACTTGAGTGAGAATCACTGACTAAATTTTACTCACCATTTAAGACCTTCAATAAGACTCACCTTTTTCAAGAAACTTGGATATTCTTACCACATCTATCTCTCAACTTCTTAATTTCTGATTGTTCTTGAAAAGCTAATATGTAATTTCCCTCTTATTTTCTTGCTTTAACCACTTGCATGGTTTCTCTCTGAAACTAGCATTGCAAGACATAAACCATGCTTTCCTCAGAAAAAAATGAGAATGGGGATGGGTCTAGATTTCAATAGTTGGAGACTAAACACATAAAATATGAATTTCATGTTGTCCTATCATGTTTCTTGAACTAGTACACCGTATAGCATTCAACTGACCTTATTAAAAAGAAAAAAAAAAAGGAAGCTGCCAGTTCTGACTTATACCAACCCCACAGGAGAGAGTAGACCTGCCCCATATAGTTTCCAAGGAGAGGCTGGTGGATTCAAACTGCTAACCTTTCAGTTAACAGCCAATTTTTTAACCACTGTGCCTCCAGAGCTCCTATTAAAAAAACAAACCCACTGCCATCAAATTATGTCTGACTCATAGCAACCCTAGAGGTTGGAGTAGAACTGCCCCATGGAGTTTCCTATCAGCACCTGGCAGATCTGAACTGCCAACCTGTAGATGATAATAAATTGCCTGAAATTCTGAATGTGATGTGATAGCCAGTGAATTTCCTCAGCCTGTCCCTAGTCTTAAAAAAATTGACTTAAACTAGAACTTCAATGTAACACCACATTGTCATTTCCTAAGAAGGAATAATCTGATTATTTATCACAAAAGGATCAGAGCGCATGTTCAGTTTATGACGGGACAAGACTCAGAATGCAAATTACATGACTGTGTTCCACATTTTTAACCCTTACTGATATTTTCCAAAGGAAGTGAAGTTGGTGTAAGAAGTTGGGAGGTGCCTATTAGCACCTACCTTGGGCATGTGAACACCTGATTATGTTCACGGCCAGATCAGAGAATATCATAGTGCTTATTAAAAGTGCTGACTTTCTATTAGTCAGCATTACTGGAATGTGAGTGTTATTAATGTGGTAACTTAGCAGTGACTGTATATACACATTTATTAATGAATGAGCAATTTTAGTACAGTATCTTATATAATTTTAGTTACACATTTTGTTAGACCTAGATGTTTTGAAATTCCTCATCACAAGGTTTTGAATTTAGAAATAAATCTCTAATAAGTAAATCATTTCCTAGCCAGCAAAAATGTACACGCTTCATTTGTGTCAGATGGGTAACAAATGACAAAGGAATAGATTTGGTTCCATCTATAACGGATGGACAACATTCAACACTCAAAGGAAAAAAATTCACACTCCCAGAACTGCATAATGCAGATGCAAAAGCTGCATTAACTAGCTTCCAAAATGTTACTGGCTCGAAACTCTTGTTGCATAAAACCAGAAATGGTGACTTGTATAATTTTCTACTGAGTCTACCATAAGTTCAAAACAAACCAAAGCAGCTATAATTTTTTAAGAGAAATTTCACAAACCATTTCTTTTTAGGATCACTACGCCTGTTTTCTATCTGTAAGTGTTGTTCTTAAAATTAGTTCAATCATGGTAAGCACAAATTCCTGGAAGAAGTTGATGGACATCTATTTGGGGGAGTGGAATCTGCTAAATACCAAATATTTGTGAAGCACTCTAACCCACACAGACATACACAGACATGCACAAACACACTCAAATGAAGTGCTTTGGTTTATATTAGGAAATCCAAATAGATGACTGACCAGATAACAAAAAAAGTCCAATTTGGTCCTAAATGTTCCAAAGTGCTTGAATGGAAATACTAACTCAAATGCCCCACATAAGTTAAATATTTATAACCTGGAGTCTTTATAAACTCAGATTTTTATATCCTGGAAAACTAATGAAAACCTGGAAGTTTCTAATGAGTCACTTGTTTCAGTTTTCTTGAAAAGGACTAACAATAAATGTTCTTTTTCCTGATTGAAACAATTTAGCTCTTTTTGTGTTAGTATTGTATTCATTCAAACCAACTCAGAGGCTCCTCAGAAAACAGGTCTGGAGATCTGCATTCTAAAGAACACAGCCTTGAAATCCCTATGAAGCAGTTTGTCTCTGTACAGATGGGGTCACCATGAGTTGAAATCTAGTTGAAGGCAATCCCGGCCACCAGAAACACCATTATACTCACATGAATTAGGTGGCAAAAGTAGTAAAAACTGATGCAAAGTCGATTTCCATCTCCTTCCACAAAAGCTGTTCCCATGGAGTTGATTCCAATTTACAGTGAGCTCATATGCTGCACAGTAGAACTGCTCCACAGAATTTTCTTCCCTGTAATCTTTACCTAACCAGGTCTGCAGGCCTTTTTTCTGCAGTGACACTGAGTGAGTTTGGACCACCAATCTTTATGTTAGTAGATGAGCATCAAAGGTTTGTGCCACCCAGGAATCTGCCTTTCCTATGTGTACCAAGTAATAACAGCAATAAGACTCAATATATGCTTTTTTTTGCAGTTTAATACATTTTTTTAAGAAATTTGCTCCTTGCCGTTATGTGTGGCCAAGTTGACTCCAACTCACAGTGACCCTACAAAACACAGCAGCACTGCCCCTCCTGGTTTCCAAGGAGTAACTAATGGAATCGAACTACCATCCTTTTGGTTAGTAGCCTGGGCTCTTAACCACTTTGCTGCCAGGGCTGTTTATTTTCCCCATTTACTAGATAAGGAAAAGAGATCAGAAGTTTAAATGAGTTTCCCGAGTTTCCACAGTTAGCATGTTTTTAAGGCTTAATTGTTAAACTCAGTGGCATATCATTTTCTATTTTATACATGAATGCTTTATGATGGAGAAACAACAGCAGCACATTTTAATTTACAGCTCGTGAAAGACACAATACTACTTGGCTTTCAGATCAAAACCTGACCACACTATTATACTGCCAATACTTCTGTCTTGCTTCTGAAGTACCTTGGGATGAGCAAGGCTTTCACAAAGATTCCTGAACATTCCTTGATATGTTTGGGAAATACAAACTGCCTTAGCTCTTGGGAAACCATGGTGGTGTAATGGTTAAGTGCTACCGCTAACCAAAAAGTTCAGCAGTTCAAGTCTGCCAGGAGCTTCTTGGAAACTTTCTGGGGCAGTTCTATTCTGTCTTCACACGGCTGCTGTGAGTTGGTATCAACTTGACAGCAGTAGTTTCTTTTTTTTTTTGATGGCAGTATTTCTTTTTTTTTTCTCATCTTTTCTGGACTAATAGCTGCCTCGGTGGCTCCTAAATTAAAGTTCGGGAAAGTTCAGTAGCTGAGAAGAAAGCCCAGTCACCTTTAGAGTCAGTCTGTTCAGTCTAAAGACTTGGTGTGAAGCTGGCAGTACTTCCTCATGAAGTGTAAAAAGTGACTTAATAAGTGTTGGTTCTTAACATCATGGCACTGTAAATATTAATCAACTTCCTACAAGGGAAGTAGAAGTGGAAAGTTCTATTTGTCAAATATTTTATCACTCTACTTGGTTAGCTTGGACAATTAACTCAGTTCCCTGAGGCTCAACACATTCCCTGAGTGTTTAGCTGTTAATGAATATAAATAGCAGCAAGCCAGCAATTTTCAAAACTTAAATAATTGTTCCTCTGAAAGCTCTTTCCAATGGAAAAAAATATAAATAAAAAGAAGTATGTAGCAAAAAAAAAAAAAAAAGTACTCTAACTCAGGTATAAGTTGAAGTTCAAAAACTTACAAATCTGTACCATCCTAAAATGAAGTCCTTGTTTTCAAGTCAACTCCAGTGCCTGGCAGCCCCACGTCTTACAGTAGAAATGTGTTCCATAGGTTTTCTTGGCTGAATCTTTTCAGATGCAGATTACCAGACATTTCTTCCACAATACCACTAGGTGGATTCCACATACAACCTTGAGGTTAAACGTCAAGGGTAAACCATTATGTCACTCAGAAACTTTATGCCATCCTAAGAACATGCAAATCTACTGAATGAAATCAACACTGATACTTCACTATTAACTCCAGACTTTATTTGGATTTCTCTAGTTTTTCTCTACCATCTCGCTTCCATTGGATTCCACACAGGGCAAACCAATTGCTACTGAATCGGTTCCTATTTAAGGCAACCCTACAAGACGGTAGAACCACAGGGCTTCCAAAGACTAACAGTAGATTTGAATTGCGAATTTTGGGGTTAGCAGCCTGAGCTGTATCCACTTTACGACCAGGGATCCTCAACAAGGGTACCACACTATATTCAGTCAGTGCGTCTTAGTCTTCTCTTAACTGTGACAGTTTCTTATCTTTCCTTGTTGCCAGTAACCTTGACTCTTTTGTGTACTAGTCAGATGTTTGCTAAACATCCTGCATCCTGGATTTGTCTGACGCTTTTCTCATGGTTAGACTAGGGTTATGGGTTTGAGGAAAGATTACGAGAGAGGTGAAGTGGTCATTATCATCACATCAAGGGCACGTACTGGTGATGTTAATCTAGATCATTTGGCTAAATTACTATTTCCCCATTTTCTCCACTCTAAAGTTTCTTTTTCACTCTTTCCATTTACCTTTCTTTGGAAACAAGTCACTACATGTAACTCACACTTTAGTGGTAATAGGACAGATTAACCACCTCTTTGAACTTATCCAGAAATATGTGCTCAATTTTCTTGTACAAACCATGAAAAGTGGCTTAGTGGTTAAGAGTTTGGCTGCTGACCCAAATGTCAGCCATTCAGCTCCACTAGGTGCTCCTTGGAAACCCTATGGGGCAGTTCGACTCTGTTGACAGAGTTGCTGTGAGTCACAAGTGACTTGAGGGCAATGGGTTTGGTTGGGGTGGCGGGGGCGGGGGGGAGTTAAGCACGAAAAGGCCCAAACCAAACCTGTTGACACTGAGTCAACTCTGACTCATAGCGATCCTTCAGGACAGAGTAGAACTGCTCCATAGGGCTGCCAAGGAGTGGCTGGTGGATTCAAACTGCTGATTTTTTGGTTGGTTAGCTAGCTCACCACCATAGCTCTTAACCATAAGACTAACAGGGCTCTATATGAAAGTCCCTAGGTGGTGCATATGTTAAGGGACTCTGATGCTAACTGAAAAGTTTCAATTGTACCCAGAGATGTCTCAAAAGAAAATCTCGGTGATCTACTTTTGTAAAATCAACCATTAAAAACTCCTATATACAAAGAGTTGCCATGAGTCAGAACTGACTCCACGGTAACAGTTTTTTGTTTTTTTTTTTAATGTAACTACAAAGAAGTTACAAAGAAGTAAGATTAATATAAGGCCCAACATACCTAAATGAATGTTGTGCTAAATTAAGCACCCCCGGTATTAAATAACGAGTGAAATGATACTACAACCACTATAAATCCCCTATCAGAAAATGTTAAACAACGAACTAACTATGTAGCTATCAAAGTTGTGAGACTGGAGTGGCCAATACTCATTACAATGAATAATCTCTGGTAAATTGGTTTTTATAAAATGAATCACTTTACTTCATAGTCACTTTTCACATTGTATTACAAACCACTACTAAGCCGTTTTAGAGACCTTTTATAATTTGTCATTTATGATACATTGCATAGCTACATTCAACCTGAGCAAGACTTTTATAGTTCAGCTTCTATGCTATATGAGATATTGCTGCAACTGGGCAGCTAGGCAATGTTAAATATCCTTTTTTAAGAGCGTAACTTAGTAACACGGTAAGGTGTGGTCTATTAAAAAAAAACACAAACACAAACCCGTTGTCGTTAAGTTGATTCCAACTCATAGCAACCCAATTAAAAAAAAAAAAAACCAAACCCGTTTCTGTCGACTCGATTCCGACTCATAGTAACCCTACAGGGCAGAGTAAAACAGTTCCACAAGGTTTCCAAGGCTGTAACCAGTATGAAAGCAGACAACTGTATTCATCTCCTGAGGAGCAGCCAGTGGATTAGAATGGTCAACTCTTTGATTAGCAGCCAAGTGTTTTAACTACTGAGCAACCAGGGCTCCTAGTAGTGGCCTATTGCTAATATATAATTAACTTATTATACGAAAGTTCAAAATTAGAGGTCTACCCTAATCTACAGAAATAAATTTAATCAGTCTTCCGTTAGTCCTAAAAATAAAACCTATTACAGTACCTCGTATTAATTTTGCTTTCCTTAAAATTAGTAGTCTACTACAATCACTCCTTAGTCACATAATTATTATTATAATTAATTACATTATATAATTATTATTATATGTGGATTATTAGAACCCAAACACAAGCTTTTACAATTATTTCCATCTTAAAGAAAAATATGAAATATATATATATATAAAATCTGTACAAACAATAAGGAAACTAATTCATAATTCCCTACTCCAACAAAAACATTTTCCTATGAATGAAGCCTTGGTCAACTTTTCAGACAACTGACGTAGACCAGAGCTATGAACAATTCATTCCCTTGGTCAGTAGTTCTTCCATGAGAACTTCAGGAAAGCTACACATTGGAAGTCTAGTTAAGGTGGGCACTGCTGACTAATGACAGCTTCTCACTAATTTGCTTAGCCAACTCTGGGCTATTCTGCCCCAGGTAATGGGCACACCTAACTATTCCTTTAGAAGCTCATTTTGGATTGTTTCAACAAGTTTCTTTGAATCGGAAGTAAACCAAATGAGGTAAAACCCATTAGTATTTGTCATCCAAGGATGTGTCACTGATATTTGCCAGACCAGGATACTCCCTGTTATCTACCTTTTATTAAAAAAAAAAAACCAAGCAGGGCTTAAATTCCACTTGATGAATGTTGACCCTACTCCGTGATAGATGCTGTGCAAGGCATAGCAGGGATATCAAAACTCATTTTTCTTGAGACATACATGGTTGAGAGGGGAAGACTTCAAAGACGTAAAATCTAAGCTGACACTTTAAGGAAAACAGAATTTACATAACACACATCACCACTTACCTCCACGGTGCTAAGTCTGCTGGGCAGTTCTCAATCCTCCTCTTACTTGACCTATCAGCAATCTTCACACAGTAGCTTGCTTACACAGCATTGAAATGCTTTCTTCTCTTGGCTTCTGGATCACACTCTTGTAGCTTTCTTACTTTATCACCCAAGCTCCTTCGCTCAGTCTCCTTTGCTCTTCTCATACTTAGAGGAGAACTGGAGTGGTTGTGGCTTCAGTCCTTGAGCTGTATCTCTTTTCTGTTTACATTCAATCCCTTAGTTACATTCACCCAGTTCATAGATATATGTTTCATTTATGTGCTGATGATTTCCAATTCTGTTATTTCCAGCCACCGGCCACTCCTCACAGCCATCTCAAACTTAACACACCAAAAATAATCTTCTAACACTTCCTCTCATGATCATCTTTTTACGTAACCTTTCCCAGTATCAGTTAACAATAATTTCATAACACCAGTTACTCAGGCCCTGAACCCTACCACGATCTCTGATCCCTTTCTTTCTTTTATATCTTACATGCATGCATTAACAAATCATGTTGAGGTTTCCTTAAAAAGATCTCAAATCCAATCACTTCTTACCAAAGTTACTGCAACCACAATGACCCAAGCCATGCAGATTTCTCATCTTAAGCTAAGTCAATAGTGGCTTATCTGCCAGGTTTTGTCCTTGTCCATTTTCAGTCTATTAGCAACAAGGAAGCCAGGTCATGTTATGTCTTTGTCTAACCTCCTTCCTATGACTTCTCATTTTATCAAAAGAAAAGCCAAGGGCCAACAGTGCTTCCATGATCTAGTTATGTTAACTCTGACCTAGTCTACTAGGCCCTCCTCCTTGCTCACTTTGTTCCAGCCACACTGTTCCTGCCATTGTTGACAATATGTGATTATTTTTTAGATATAAATGGATGAGCGAGAAGGAATTACGGATAACACCTAAATTACAATGCTTTAGGTTACTGTGGCATGGCGGTACATTGACTAAGAAAGGAAACACGAATAGAAAATCTGTTGGAGGTTGACGAGAGGAGAGGTAATAATACCATTTGGAAATGTTTAGTTTGAGCTGTCCATGAGACACCTATGAAGACACAATAATAATTTGCAGTATGGGCTTTAAGTGCAGAAGATAAATTTAGACAGTGCATTTGCATTTGTGGGGAATCCTACAGATAAGAATTAGAGTCATGAGATACGATGACATGATTAGCAGTGATCTAGCAATGGGATAATTCTGAATCCTTTATAAGTCAGCCAGAATTCTTGAGGTACCTTCATGTCTAAAAAGAAACTTTTATATATATATATATATATATATATATATATATGTATGTATGTATGTATGTATGTATGTATGTAGATGCTAAACAAATCAGGGGGGTGTAATGCATCCACTAGAATGCAAATACCAGAACATCTTACTAAATACATACAGCTTTAAGTAAGAACTATCCATAAGATATCACGAGGCAGGAAGCTCAAGTGGTGCAGGGACCATACAGAACCTAGACTTTTTCTACCTGCCTATCACTCTACTGGATTTTGTTCTTGGATGTATTTAAGAAAGACTCCACGCCATGCCTAAAATTCACTGCTGCTGAGTAGAATCCAATTGATAGTGACCCTATAGGACAGAGTACGACTCCCCCATAGAGTTTTCAAGAAGACCTGGTGGATTTGAACTGCTTGCCTTTGGAATAGCATCTATAGCTCCTAACTACTACACTACCAGAATTTCCAATACCGTGCCTAGAATGCTCCACAAATAACACATTTAATCCTCAGTATAGCCTTTTAAATAATTACTGTTTCTGTCTTCATTTTCTTTTACAGATAGGGAAAAAGCAACAAAGGGAGATTAATTATCCAAGTCACACAGACAGCTGAGAAGCTGAGAAGCTGAGACACAAATTTTAGACATAAAGCTCTAGAGTTCATGCTCTTAACCACTACAATATATGCCCCTTCTTCTACAGTCATCAGAAGGCCATCATAGTTTAGACAACATCTCCTCATGCAGCTCACTGAAGGGCTGAAAAGAATTTTTAGTAATCTTCGAAAGAGTTCTTCTTATAATTTATTGGCTAGATCGAGGTCACAAGTCTTCCTCTAAACCGGTTACTGGTAGTGCAACATGGAATCATCTTTTCTGAGTAGTGTTAACAGGTATTTAAACAAAACCTGGGTTAAAAGCAGTCTGTTAGTGAGGGAAATCCTGGTGGTATAGTAGTTAAGTGCTATGTCTACTAACCAAAAAAGTCAGCAGTTCAAATCTGCCAGGAACACCTTAGAAACTCTATGGGGCAGTTCTACTCTGTCCTATAGAGTTGCTATGAGTCGGCATCAACTCAACAGCACTGGGTTTGGTTTTTGGTTTTTATGTTGGCGAGAAGATGCTCTTAGTATGGAGAAATCCTCTTCTTATAGGGAAGATGTGTTTCAAAAAGACAAGACTGATTCAAAATTATAAATGTTATGGTACAGTTAAGAGAAGGCTAAATAATATTAATTGTATTGAATGACACCAAAGTCACTAGTAACCTTTCTGACAACAATTTCTAAAGAGTTGAGGGATACATGCCAGATTGCAGTGCTTTTATGAATGATGAAGATATGCACAGGGTTAAAATTTCTCATTCAAGTGGAGTAGAAAGAGAAGACAGCTGTAAATAAAAAGGCTATGGGGATGAGAGAAATATTCTTATTTAAGTCAGAGAAACTGACCTGAGTATTTTGAGACGTTACTGGAAGGAAACCAGGAGAAGCAATGTCCCTGCAAAGGGAGACGCTAGGATCTGAAGCACAAAGCACAAGAGGTAAATAGCACATAACTAACTCTTCCATTTATATGTTGCAACCATGTACAGACTGTAAGAAACTCTGCAAATAGGAGAAATTTAAAGTGGCTACTACATAACGATTACCCTTGCAACAGGTAGCAGTATTCAAGATGGTAAAACTTTTCCTGGCCTTTGCGCAGGTCAGTACTGTGGTCATACAGCTCAGGAAGGTGCCCACAGTAGTCTAAGACTGATCAGAGTTGAATGCGCTACCTCAGCTCTCAGTGGCTGCCTGATTACATATAATTCTGCAGACATATTCATTTAGAATTTCATATAAAGACAAATATATTCACTTTTATACTGTCACATATTCTTAATTAGATTTTAATTGCAAATACAAAATTTCTCTGTTTGCCAGACCCTAATATAAATACTGGGTGGACAAAAAGTGACACTTGATAGGTGACAATGATAATGATAGTTTTGGACTAAAATTATGACCAACTTATAAACTTCACTTTATCAGGAAGGATTGTAGAAAAAATAAAGAGCCTCATTTTTTTTAACAATAATTAATGACCTTCTTTTTTTTTTTTTAACAATTCTGGCTTTTCACATAAAAGTTGAAATTTTATAAATTTTACATGCACAATAAATTAATTCCTAATGGTGAGTATCCATAACATTGCGATTAAATGAGATTCATATTCTAGACAGAACTGGACAAAGAATTCTGAAAATGACAGAGCACCTGGGTGAAGCACATGTCTCTAAACCACCCAGCAGTGCCTGTCTGAATCATCACTGACCAAAAGTCAAACTATGTTGAAGGTGAAACAGCACTCTCCGTACAATGAGGATAAGTGGGGATGGAGGCTGAATAAGGAATATAAGTAATATTTCTTTATATTTAAAATTAATCATACTTCATAAAAAGAATCACTGGACAATTAATTGAAGCAAGACCTATCATGTTTTGAATTCAACCTTACCCAAGAGTTAGAGGTGAAATCTGCTGTTTCATTTCAGTGACAGGTGCGTCACCTGTATCTGTGGAACAGGCAGGAAGAGTAATATTCATTCATTCAATTACTCATTCACTCATGCATGGTTAATTCAACAGACATTTGCTGAGCACCAACTTTACATCAGGATCTAAGAATTCAAGTAATATAAAGACACATATATATTCACCTTTTTACTGTCACGTATTTTGATTAGATTTTAATTTCAAAAGCAGGATTTCTTTGTTTAGACACGGACATGCACTTTCTCTTCAAGCACTCCACAACAGTCCAATTATGAATGATTCTAATGGGCCAGTAATCACTGGGTTAATAATTTCTGCTTAAAATATTTATTACCCTGAGCTAATATAATAAAATTCTCAAAAAAAAGTTTTGTTCTTTTCATCTTTATATAACAGGTAGCTAAGTATATGTAAACCACAAGGGAAAAAAAAAGAGTGCTGCCCTTTCATTCATTATATAACTAACCAAAAACATTTACATCCATTTTCTAAAGAGAAATATATAAAGAAATCCTGGTGGTACTGTGGTTAAGTGCTGCATCTGCTAACCAGAATGTCAGCAGTTCACATCTACCGAGTGCTCCTCAGAAACCATGAGGCAGTTCTCCCTGACCTACAGAATAAGTTAGAATCACCTCAGCAGCACTGGGTTTGGTTTTTCTTTTCTGTTTACAACTTCTTAGCCTTTAATTTTCAATCAATTGTTCAAACAGTACTACTGAGCATTAAATACATATGCTTGTCTAATTTACTAGATTGTTTTCAATACGCTTTTAACAAAGGCAATGAGACATGCATTCAGCTTGCTATAAAATCCAAACAGAATGTGTGCGAAGACATAAGGGAGACTGAATGGATGACATGAATCCTCTCTTCAGGGTGATACAGGGAACAGGGAAGGCTTTAAGAAGGTAGTGATTAGCCGGACCTCAAGCTTGACATCAGGATACCACAAAAGTAAAATCCCTGGTCAACCAATGGAAACCCAGGTGACACAGAAGTCAAGTGCTATAAAAGGTCAGCAGTTCAAATTTGCTCCTTGGAAACTCCATGACGCAGTTCTACTCTGTCCTATAGCGTTGCTATGAGTTGGAATGAACTCAGTGGCACTGGGTTTGGTTTTGGTATTTATTGTCAACGACTGGTAACAGAGTACAATTGCCCCAGAGAGTTTCCAAGGCTACAACCGTTACGGAGTCAGCCAGCTACATCTTTCTGCTGTGGAGCAGCTGACAGGCCTGTACTTTCAGTTAGCAGCTGAATGCTTAACCACTGCACCTCCAAAAACCAAACCCACTGATGTGGAGTCAGTTCTGACTTACAGCCACAGAGTAGGACATATCCTGTCCATACAGGACAGAAAAGAACTGCCCCATTCCGAGAAGTGCCTGGTGGATTCAAGTTGCTTACGTTTTGGTTAGGGTCGCCACGAGTCGGATCCCACTCGACGGCACTTGGCTGGCTTTGGATAGTAGCTGAACTCTTAACCACTCTCCCACCAAGGTTTCTGCTGCACCTCTAGGGCTCCTTTTACTGGTCCAAAAACCAAACCAAACCCACTGTCACTGAGTTGATTCTGACTCATAGCGACCTTACAAGACAGAGTAAAACTGCCCAATAGAGTTTCCAAGGAGCTCCTGGAAGATTAGAACTGCTGACCTTCTCATTAGCAGTGGAATGGATGAAAGGAAATCCCCCACTAAGGAAAGAGAATGTCAGGAAAAAATGAAGTATTTTTGATTCGTAAGAGTATAAGATAGAAAATTTGGAAGATGGGCTTGAGCCAAAGAAGTGGCTACATGAATATCAAGTCATACAGTTTTGAGACTAGTCAAAATAAAACAATAACTGAAGAAGAGAGGAAATTTCCCTAAGTCAATCAAGAAAAACAAATAAGGTTTAATGCCAAAAAAGTTATTTTTCCATTTTCAAAATAAACATCTTGGTATTAAAGAAACTTAGCTTCTCTTATTGGCCCATTACAAATAATTGCTACTCTCCTTTCTCAGGAACAAAGTACTAAACCTCTATATGTGGCCATTGTCAGAGATGCACTTTAAGATGCTGCTTAAGGTGTGGTTGGGAGGGGCTATCACATGAATACATTCATACTAAAATTATTATAAATCATTATAACAACAAGACAGGACTCCTCTCAGTGATTCATTATATGAGTCACAGCAATTCGTTTTATAATCAGTGAGTTTTTCATTATGTAAATAAGAATATTTCCATGAACAGGGGCTATTCCACACAATAGTCCATCATACCATGGTATTACGTAACCATTGAAAACAATGATTTAGAGCTGTACAAGTTGTTTCAGAGGGATTATGACAAGGTGAGATATGTAACAAAAACTAACAATAAGCAGGTAATCTGGTTTAATCTTCCACCAAATTCTACTGTTACTATTTCATTTTAATAAAGAAACTTGGGAACAGAAAGGGTAAGAAACTTGCCAAAGTCACATACAGTAACTCACAGAACCAAGATTTGAGCTCACAGAGTCTGTGTCTAGATTCCAATCTCTCAAGTATTATACTCTGTAGCATTTCTGGAGAAAAAGCAAAAATTCTGTTTATTTGCTGCCAAATGCAATAAACATCAAGCAGTCAAATGGCTATCTCCAAAATGCTATAAATTGTTAATTCCATGAAGATATCTGGGATACTATTTTTTTTGTCCATTCAACACATATTTAACTGTTAAGTGGAGTGAGCCACAGAATAACTGTTACTTTGAACAAGTGAATTTCAACAGGGAGCTATTCTAAAGAAATAGTATTTTATTTTTCTCTTCTTGACCCAGCTTTATGTTTTTTCTTTTGTTCTATCCATCTGCTGAAATCCACAATAATAATAAATAAAAACCTGTCAAGTCCAACTCATAGCAACCCTATGGTACAGAACAGAACAGAACTGCCCCACAGGGTTCCCAAGGAGCAGCTGATAGATCTGAACCGTCAGCCTTTGGGTTAGCAGTTGAGATCTTAGCCACCACGCCACCAGGGCTCCAAAACCTCTGAAGAGTGCTATAATTTCTCCGTTTTCTTTTATAATAGGTCATTTTTACTACCCAAAATAGTTTCATTGTTGTACTTAATAAGCCTAGTGCAGTATAAAAGACAGAATTTCAAAGGCGTTTAAATCTAAAATGTGTCCCTTCTCTCAGCTCTTGCCTGGCTTCAAGTTGCGAGCTTGCAGAATCAGGGTAGGGGAAAGAGAAAACTATTGTTTTAGTCACCTAGTGCTGCTATAATAAAAATACAAGTGGATGGCTTTAACAAACAGAAACTTATTTTCTCACAGAAAAGTAAGCTAGACGTCCAGATTCAGGGCATCATCTCCTGGAGAAGTCTTCCTGTGTCGGCTTTGGAGGAAGGTCCTTGTCTGCAATCTTCCCCTGGACTGTGAACTTCTAGAGGTGCTGGGACCCCAGGGCTGAAGGACACACTCTGTTCCCAGCACTGCTTCTTCTCTGACGGCATGAGGTCCCCAGTTCTCTGCTTGGTGCCTAAAGACACGATACAACGTTACACATCGGATCCAGCCCCACCAGCACAACTGCTGCCCATCCTCCCTCACACACACCATAGAGACAGGATGCACCCAGTACAGGAACAGCACACAATACCAGGAATGACATCCTAGCCAAACCGCTATACACATTTTTTGCAGGATACAATTCAATCCATGACAAAGATGCTCCTCTTCCCTTTTATTTCCCTATCTAGACACCAGACCATATCTACCAGAATCTCGTCAATTTTGACTGATAGCAAATTTATAGACTACAGTAGAATTGCCCCACCAGATTTCCAAGGAGTGCATGACAGATTCCAGCTACGGACTTTTCGGTTAGCAGCTACAGCATTTAACCACTACACCACCAGGATTTTCCTAGTAGACAGATAGTCTCTCACCATCTTTGTGCAAATGACTTCTTGCTTAATTTCATTGTGGTCAGAAAACATTCTCCGAATAATTCCAATCTTGGAACTTTTTTGCAAATTGTTTAAGGTCAACGGTAAAGTCTATTTTTGAACACGTTCTCGGTGTACCAGAAAATGTGTATTCTTTACTCTGAATGTGTTGTGCCCTACATATGGCAAAGTGGTAGTATTTCTAAGTTGTTTTCTAATCTCTAATATCCTTTCTCCTCTTCTGGTAACCTCTTTAGGTTATTAATAGAGGTGTGTTGAAGTCTCTTAATATAATTGCACGTTTTCTTATTTCTCCTATAGTTTTACAATTTTTTGCTTTATATATTCTGAAATTCTGTTGTTAGGTGCATTCAAATTTAGAGTTACAGGAAGTTATAAGAAGATAGAGAATATCTTGCTAATGTACTGTACTCTGCATCGTCATGAACAGATCCTCTTCAGCATTACTTTTGGCCTAAGGCCTACTTAATTTGACATTAATACAACACTAATCTCATTTTTCTAATTCTCTATCTTAAATCCTTCCTTTTACTGCCAATCATTCTGTATCTTCATATTTTAAGTGTTGCCACTGTAGGCAGTATATTTTTATCTAGTGTGACATTCTTTGCCCTTTTATTGTCCTGTAACTGCCTTTCTACTTGTCGTCTGTTTCTTTTTCTTCTTCTTCTTTTTGTAAGACTTTTAAGAATTATTCCATTTCATCTCCCATTATCAGCTTGGTTGTTACACACTCTTATACTTGTTTTAGTGGTAAGCCTGGAGTTATCCTTATATCACCAAACTCTATTATAAATCTCAACTTTTAACTTCATTTACCTTCCTCTTAATCTACTGCTATTGTTATATTTTAACTCCTATTATTATGGATTTCCAAATACATTATTAATGGTGTAATGGTTGTTGTCACTGTCATTTTACACATTCTCTACTTGGGTTAACCCTGCAGTTAACCTTTACTTTCATTCTGCCTCCACCTCTGACCTCAGGATTTGAATCATTTTCATCCTGACAAGAAAACACCCATCAGCATTTCTCTTAGTGAGGAAGTGAAGGATACGTTTCAAAATTCTTTATTTAAGCTTTTTAAATGCTTTTATCCTCCACCCTGGGTGTAGAATTCTAGGTTTCTCATTTTTTTCCATTATCACCTTGAAGATTTCATTCTGATGTCTTTCAGTTTCTCTTTTCGGAAGCCCTAGTGGTGTAGTGGTTACGTGTTACATTTGCTAGCCAAAAGGATGGCAGTTCGAATCTGCCAGGCATTCCTTAGAAACTCCATAGGAGCAGTTCTACTCTGTCTACAGGGTTGCTATCAGTTGGAATTGACTCAACAGCAGAGGGTTTTTGGTTTTAAGTCCTAATTAGTTTTATTATTACTCCCTCACTGGCAGAATTTGCTTCTAGCTTTTGTCAGCAAACTATCATGTACTAAGGTGTGATTTTCTTTCAATTCATCTTCCTCAAGTAATTTAGAGGGGATTTTTAGAGTAACAAGGTTTTACCAGTTTTGGAAAATTCTGTCATTATTTCTTATAAAGTTATTACTTCATTTCGCTTTTTCTTTCTCTGAAATTCCAGTCGTGAGACATTCCTGCTGTATTTTCTCTCTTAATGTATGCGTCTTACATCATTCTGGATCTTTTCCTCTTGACTACTTCTCAAATATCTAAGTCTCACTTCAGCTGTATTTAACACACCATTGAAACACCACTTGAAGTCTGTTTTTTAACACAGTCACTCTGATGAGTGTACAGTGCTATTCTCTTTCAGAAGTACTGATGTTGAGTCCCTATGTACATGCATACTGGCCATTGAGATAGCTTCTTTTGCAAACTGCCTGTTTTAAGACTTTTGTTCCTTTCTAATTGGATTCTTATTCACATGCACAAGATTTTTATACACTTTGTATATAGGTTCTTTGTCAAATATTTATGTTGTGTATGTTTCTCCCAAATTGGGCTTATTTTTAATATGTTTACCTACGAGTTGGATCCAACTCGACGGCACTTGGCTTGGCTAACGCTAGGTCAAGATGACTTTCTATTTTTATCTAGAGCCTTATAATATTATCCCCACTTGTAGATCTAGAGTGTCTAATATGAAGTAGCAGTTAAAGTGTTTCTTATGCAGCCCTTTGTTTTGTAAGGGCAACCAGTTGCACCAGTACCATTATTGAATTGAATTGGCATCTTCATGAGAAACAACAGCAACAACAAAAAAGTGGTAGTATATCTGTGAGTCTGTATCTGGACTTCTTGTTTTATTCCACTGATCTGCTTTCTATATACAAACCACAACCAAACATTTTATAGTAAGTCTTGAAATATGATAATATTAATCCTTATATTCTGTTCTTCATATTTCTTTATTCTAGTTTTTTTTGTACTTCTCCAGAGATAGAAACCCTGGTGGCGCAGTGTTTAACTGTTACAGCTGCTAACCAAAAGGACAGCAGTTCAAATCCACCAGGTGCTTCTAGGAAACTCTATGGGCCAGTTCTATTCTGTCCTATAGGATCACTATGAGTCAGAATCAACTTGATGGCAATGGGGTTTATAGAGACAGAATCTGCTCATTAATTTCCATTAAGAAATTTGAGATAAAATCATCCTGACATAAATACAGATAGAGATCAAGATGTCTCTTGTTGAGATACTGTCCACATTTATTTTTCGTCCTCTTTCCAGCCACCTGTTTTGTAAGACATCTCTAGGAAAAGAGCAGGCCCAAATGCTGAGCTTACCTCTTTCAGTTTTATTCTTCTCCCAAATTCTGGTCTGATACATTTGGTCTCCAATACCTTGTTAGCTTTCTATCTTATTAAGCAAACATTTAAAAATATTTAACCATGAATTTGTGATGTTCTCAGTAGAGAGGCTGGCTCAATTTCCTGATGATAATGGTGGAAACTTCCACCATTCCTGGAAGTGGAACTTTCACCTAAAATTTCTATTTTCTGTCTTCAGTTCACTAGGCTGTCTCTTACTCACCTATAATTAAAGAAGAGACAGATAGCAAAAGTAGAAAAACTCTTACTTGGCACCAATATAATCTGGTACTGTTTTCCTCTGTCGTTTTTTAGTGTTAAAACTCTCATTTTCTCTTGAGCACTCTACTACAACTTATTATATACATTTTCCTGGCTGGTAACCCTTATTGAATGTCCCTTTATTCAGGCAAAATTCTTTAGCTGACCACTCATGACCACCTTCTTTATCCAAAGGTTAATTCTAGACTCTTTCTGTTGAGCTTTCCTGGGCTCTTTATGAGATGCCTTCTTTGGTAGTATCTCTTCCTAAACAAATTCAAGACAAAATTCCTACTATAGAATCTATATCTGTTCCCTTAAAAAATTAGAATTTTATCCACTTTCAGCAGGAGAACACTCACCAAACATTTCTCTTCAGTTCTTCTGCTATGGAATGTTTCAGCCACCTTCTGGTCTATGAACGTTTTTCCCTGAATGAATCAGACACCCCTTTAATACAAAGACTATAAAAGGAATAACAAGAGGTTCATGTTTCCAAGCAGGTCCCTGGGTGGTAGTTTGTGCTCAGTTACTAACCCTAAAGTTGGCAGTTCAAATCTATCAAGTAGTACCACAAAAGAAAGGCTTGGTGATCTACTTTTGTAAGATTACAGCCACTGAAAACTCTACGGGCTGCAGTTCTACTCTGACACACATCAGTCACCATTAAGTTGGAATTGATTCAACAGCTGTGAATATATTTCCCTAAGCTTGACTTAGAGGTTGCAGGATTCATTAATATTTATTGGTTAAGAGATTGACAGCTGTGGGGCAGTTCTACTGGGTTCCATAGGGTTGCTATGAGTCAGAATATACTCAATGGCAATGTGTTTTGTCTTTGGAAACCCTGAGGGGTAGTGGTTAAGAGCTACAGCTGCTAACCAAGAGGTCAGCAGTTCGAATCTATCAGGCTCTTCACGAAAACACCACAGGACAGTTCTACTGTATCCCATAGGGTCTCTATGAGTCCAAATCAACTCAATGGCAACCGGTTTTTTTGACCTACCAAAACAAATTCAGAACCCTCATTATATGTACAGCAGATCATGCTCATCCCTACAGTATTTTCTTGAATAAAACTGAAAAACAGAAAAAGTGCAAAAGAAATGAAAACAGCTTCATAAATATATAGGGACTGTTTTGACACATTCATTCATTCAATAAACACCTAGGTTGCAACCTAAAGCTCATTGAATTGTCTTTCCAAAAGATACAACGCAATGCACCCAAAAGAAATAAAAAGCACATTAAGCATCTCAAAAGGGTAGGATGCTAAAGGAAAGCTTTTCCAGACAATATTCAATTTGCTTGCTTCATTCACTTATTACAAAATGTTGAGTGCTTGCTATGCATCAAGAGGCATTTGGTACACAAGTTGAACAGTGAACAAGGTATGGCAGCATTTGCCTTTTTAAGTTTACGACCAGTGATAGCTGGCACATCTAGTGACAGGAAGCAGATTTTATAAAGGAATCTCAGAGGAGAAACAAGAGAACATAAAGCAAAAACCGAGAAGGCATTCTAAAAGAACACGGCATATAAGTTGAAATTTAAGAGGTGAATAGATTTGGGATGTTGAGGTAGGAGGAAAAGAACACTGAGAAATGTCATATCTCAGATGTACCACAAACATATGAATCAACTAGAAATTTACATTTTGATTCCAGTAAGGTTTGTATTGCAGGATTTTTTTTTATTTTTCAGACAAAAGTTAGGAAGGATGATACCCTGAAACGCCTGGCCCATGGTCCAAAATGGTGCTCTGAAAAAGGAAAGAAACTCAAAGGATAGTGGACAGAAAATGGGGTACATTAAGGATGTAATTTTCCTATTAAAATTATGAATAGGGACAGCTTTGATTATTACAATGATTCCTTAGGAACTTTTAAATTCAATTCAGACAATAAGCTTTCTTCCACCAGCACAACCTTATAGATAAGCCAATTCTATGCATTTGTAGCATTATGGAGCACGGAGAGTGTCTTCGTTATCTAGTGCTGCTATCACAGATACACCACAAATGTATGGCTGCAACAAAGAGAAATTTATCTTCTCATAGTCCAGTGTGACAAGTCCAAATGCAGAGCACCAGTTCTAGGGGAAGGCTTTCTCTGCTGGCTCTAGCAGAAGGTCCTTGTCTTCAATCTTCTCCCAGACTAGAAGCTTCTGAGGTACAAAGACCCCAGGACCAAAGGACATGCTCTCCTCCTGGCACTGCTTTCTTGATGGTATGAGGTCCTCAACTCTCTGCTTGCCTCTTTTTCCTTTATAGGCCAAGAGATTCCCTTAAGATGCAATGCAGTCTTACAGATTGAGTCCCGCCTCACCAACACAACCACCACTCATCATCTCTCATTAACATCATACATGCAGGATTTACAACATATAGGAACATCATGGAGTACCAGGAATCATGACCCACATGAATTGATACACACATTTTGGGGGGAAGCACCTCAATCACGACAGGGAGACTTAAAGGATCAAGTCTTACCTTATATATGAGAAAAGAAATGATCAGAAAAATTAAGTGACTTTCCAATTAGCACAGGCATTAGCAATACACACAAGCAAACTGTAAATCAGTGATGTGTTTACTATACCACATGGAATAAACTGAAGTATTACATACGAACAAGAATATAGGCATGGAGTCAAGATGGCAGACTAAGCACACGTCTCCTTATATCGCTCTGGAAACCAAGACCTGAATGGATAATCAAATGGAGCCTTCTGGTCACCTAGTGAGCCCCAGGACAAGGCACAGGGCTATTAATTTGGACTTCATACCACAAAACAAAACCTCCTCTCTTTCACTGACTCCTGCTCCTGGCTAGCCCTGGCTCTCACAGACTGAAGGTAATGCACCATTTTGACTTTTTTCTCTCTGTCTTGGCCGGCAGGTGGAGCTGGGTCTTGCCTAGCGGCTAGTCTCACATGCAGTGCTGGTGGGATAGGCAGGTGAAATTGCCATATTTTGAGAACCAGGCTTAGGACTCTGTTCATCTAGCCACTTTGGGCCTGTCTTCTTATCACTGCCACAGTGTGGTTTGTACAGAACTGCAGTGCCTGTGTGTGGGATGCCATGTTGGATATGGAGATTTTAGCGAGACCTAATTTCTAGTCTAGGAGCCAGATCCTGTAAACAGGACAGCGTTTCTCCGACAGAAAAGCAGTAGTTTACACAGTGTCGCCTATGGTGGGGGCCCAGCAACAGAGGCTGAGGACTCACTACCTCTCGGCACCTTTAGCCCCTCTATCCACTGATTGTGCGGAGGGTGCCATCTTAGATATGGTGGCCACAGCTGGACTTAATTCTTAGCTTGGGAGCCAGAGCCTGCCCACAGGAGAGTGCTTTTCTACCAGAAAAGCAGTAGTTTACACTGTGTCACCAAAGGCTGGGCCCTGTCAGCAGAGGCCAACGGGGCAGTAGCATTGCTGTATTTTGAACTAGTTCATATCATCTGGAGTTGGATGTAGAGGTGCTTACTTTGCCAGTTGGGAGAAGGGACCTCTACATGTGACAACCTGACTGACTTCAGAGCCAGCCAAGTGCCGTTGAGTTGGATCCGACTGGTCAGATATCTTTTGTTTTACATTTTAAGATAGCCTAGAGAAACATCTGCAGTCATCCTCACAGCATCTCTCCCAGTCTTTACTTACTCACATGAGACCCAAAAAACAACAGACACTTGTGGCATACAAGAAATCACCTATGGCTTCAGAAGGCTCCCAAAGAAAACAACCAAAGAGTTTTCCAGATGAATAAACTTTTCTGAAATCATCAGAAGGTAAATACAAAAGGATTATATACGGAGCCCTTCTAGATTTTATACAACATGTAGCAGAACAAAATGAAAAATTAAGCAAGCTGTTCTATCTGATGGAACACCAGTATTCTGAAATCCAACAGATCAAGAACAAAATCAAAGACATAGAAACTTCCATTCAAAGCCAAGAAAACAGAATGGAGCAAATGGAAAAAAGAATTTCTGACTTGGAAGACAGAGCTACTGATGCCAGTGTCAATGAGCAGAAATCAGAAAAAAGAAACAAGAAAAATGAAGAAACATTAAGAAGCAGGTGGGACTCTATTAAGAGGAACAACCTTCGATTAACTGGAGTCCCTGAACAGGATGAGACATCTGAGAACACAGAGAGTATCACTGCTGAGTGGCTGACAGAAAACTCCCCAGAAATCATGAAGGAAGAGAATATAGATATCCCAGATGCATATCGTATGCCACCCAATATGGATCTCAAAAGAAAGACTCCAAGACATACTGTAATCAAGCTTAACAAAACAAAACATAAGCAGTAACTCTTAAAGGCACAAGACTCAAAGCAAAGCTAACATTTAGAGGGAAGCCCTGTAGGCTTTCATCAGATTTCTCAGCAGAAACTATGCTGGCATGGAGACAGTGGCATGACACACTCAAAACCTTGAAGGAGAAGAACTTCCAACCAAGAATTATATATCCTGCAAAACTATCTTTCAAATATGAAAATGAAATTAAGACATTCCCACGTAAACTTTGTAAAAATCAGACCCAAACTGCAAGAAATACTGAAAGAAGTTCTTGGCTTTGGCTTAGAAGAACAAAACCACTAACTTTATATTTTAGAACAACACATTATTCAGAACTATACTCAGTTACGGAAGGCTCCAAATTCAATCACAGCTTTAATACAGAAAGAAACAACCCAGTGATTATCATGAAAATTATGGTGCCATCATACTAAAGAGAGGGATGTTCTACAGTCATTACAGTCCTTCCAGATGGAGAGGAAGTTGACAAGACTGGTAGTAATTAAAATTGAGTTTATATATAGTTTTATAAGGGGGATCATACGGGCAGCCGTAAAGCACAACAAAGATTTTAACATATCATATCAAGAAATATAACACAGGAGTCTCAAAAACCACAAAACCAGCTCTGAAAAAGGTGAAAAATCAACTCACAGAAAAGAATGTCCCAGAACAGACTATTAAGAACAGAGAAAACACTAACACAAAATTAAATATATCACAATGGCAGCACTGAGCACATACCTATCAATAATTACATTGAATGTGAATGGACTGAATACTCCAGTAAAGAGACACTGAATGACATCTTGAGTCAAAAGACATGACCCATCCATATGTTGTCTACAAGAAAATCACTTGACACTTAAAGACAGGAACAAACTGAAAACCAAAGGACGGAAGAATATATATCAAGCTAGCAATGAGCAAAGAAGAGCAGGTGTGGCAATTCTAATCTCAGACAAAATCAATTTTAATGTCAAATCCACCATGGTGGACAAAGATGGACACTATTTATTGCTTAAAGATTCAGTACACAAGCAAGACTTAACTATGTTAAATATTTATGCACCTAATATCAGAGCACCTAAATACATCGAAGAAACACTGACTACACTCAAAAAATAGTTAGATTACTCCACAATAATAGTGGGAGACTTCAACACTCCACTCTCAATACTGGACAGATCATCTAGAAAAAGGCTGAATAAAGATACAGAAGACCTTACTGTCACAATTCATCAACTAAAACTCATTGACATATACAGAACTTTCTACCATCAGCAGACAATTACACCTTCTTCTCCAGTGCACGTGGAACATTCTCCAGAATTGACCACGTGTTAGGACATAACACAATTCTCAACAAAATCCATACCACTGAATTACTGCAAAGCATCTTCTCAGATCATAAAGCCATAAAAGTCAAAATCAATAGCAGAAAAAACATAGATAGAAAGTGGAACTCTTGAAAACTGAACAACACCTTGCTCAAAAAACCATGGGTTATAGAACAAACCAAGGATGAAATAAAGAAACTCATGGATTCCAATGAGAATGAAAACACTTCCTACCAGAACCTATGGGATACAGCCAAAGCAGTGCTCAGAGGTCTGTTATCTCTATAAATGCACATATCTGGAAGGAAGAAAGAAACCAAATCAAGGAACTAACCCCACAGCTTGAACAAGTAGAGAGAGAACAACAGAGGAAACCCTCAGGCACCAGAAGAAACCAGATCATAAAGATTAGAGCAGAGCTAAATGAATTAGAGACTAAAAAAACAACTGAAAAGTTGAAAAGACCAAAAGCGGGTTTTTTGAAAAGATCAACAAAATTGACAAACCACTGGCTAAACTTACTAAAGAAAAACAGGAAAGGAAACAAATAACCCAAATCAGAAATGAGAGGGGAGTTGTCACAACATCCAACAGAAATCAAAAATAGCATAACAGAATACTATGTAAGACTGTATTCTAACACATTTGAAAACCTAGAGGAAATGGACAAATTCCTTGATTTATATTACCTACCCAAATTATCACAATGCAAAGCAGAACAACTTAATACATCCATCACAAATGAAGAGACTGAAAATGTCATAAAAAAATTGCTAACCAAAAATATCCTGGGCCTAGATGGCTTCACTGCAGAATTCTACCAAGCTTTTAGAGAAGGGTTATCTCCAATACTACTGAGACTATTTCACAGTACAGAAAGGGAAGGAGTACTCCCAAATTCATTCTATGACTCCAGCATAACCCTGATACCAAAGCCACGGAAAGACCCAACCAAAAAGGAGACTTACAGACCAATATCACTCATGAATCTAGATGCAAAAATCTTCAGCAAAATTCTTGCCAATAGAATACAACATATCCAAAAAATAATCCATCCTGACCAAGTTGGATTCATACCAGGGATGCAAGGCTGGTTCAACATCAGAAAAACAATTAATGTGATCAACCACACAAATATCACAAAGATAAGAATCACCTGATTTTGTCCATTGATGTAGAAAAGGCATTTGATAAAGTCCAATACCCATTCATGCTAAAAACTGTTAGCAAAATAGGCATGGACAGAAAATTCCTCAACACAATAAGGGCCATTTATAGAAAACCAATTGTCTACATCATCCTGAATGGAGAGAGACTGAAGGAGTTTCCCTTGAGAACAGGAACTAGACAAGGATACTCACTCTCACCGCTCATATTCTACATTGTACTAGAAGTTCTAGCCAGAGCAATTAGACAACACCAAGAAATAAAGGGCATCTGCGTCAGCAAAGAAGTCAAAATCTCCCTGTTTGCTGATGATATGATTGTATATGCAGAGAATCCCAAAGAATCTATAAGTAAACTACTCAAACTGATAAAAGAGTTCAGCAAAGTCTCAGGATACAAGAGAAACATAAGTAAATCAGTAGGATTCCTTTATACCAATAACGAGACTGTTAATGAAGAAATCACCAAATCACTACCATTTACTATAGCCCCTAAGAAGATAAAGTACCTAGGAATTAATCTAACCAGAGAAATCACAGACCTTTACAAAGAGAACTACAAGCTCTTACTACAAGAAACTAAGAGAGACTTAGATAAATTCAGAAACCTACCCTGCTCATAGATAGGAAGACTTAACATTGTCAAAATGTCTATTTTACCCAAAGCAATCTACTTATATAATGCAATCCCAATACAAGTCCCAGCATCATTTTTTAATGAGTTGGAGAAACAAATCACCAGTTTCGTTTGGAAAGGGAAGAAATCCCAGATAAGTAAGGTACTACTAAAGAAGAACACACTGGGAGGCCTCTCATTACCCGATCTTAGAACATACTACCCTGCCACAGTGGTCAAAACAGCCTGGTACTGGTACAAGAACAGACAGATGGATCAATGGAACAGAACTGAGACCCCAGTGGTGACACCACCTGCCTATGAACAGTTGATATTCGACAAAAGTCCTAAGACATTAAACTGGGGTAAAAACAGTATCTTCAACAAACGGTGCTGGCAGAATTGGATATCCATCTGCAATAAACTGAAACAAGATCCATATCTTACATCTTATATAAAAAGCAACTCAAATTGGATAAAAGACCTAAATATCAAATCTAAAACGATAAAGCTCATCCAAGAAACACTAGGAACAACAATAGAAATTTTAATACATAACACAGACAGACTTCAAAATCTGTGAAACAACAACAACCAACAGAAGAGAAAATAGATAAATGGGGACTATTAAGAATCAAACACTTTTGCTCATCCAAAGACTTTATTAATAGAATTAACAGGCCACCTACAGAATGGGAAAAAATATTTGGCAACTCTATGTTAGTCCAACACCTGATCTCCATAATCTATAAGATACTACAAAATATCAATAGGAAGAAGATAAATCATCCAATTAAGCAATGGGCAAAGGAGATGGATAGTCATTTCTCTAAAGAGGAGATCTAGGCAGACAAAAAACACATGCAGTCATGTTGACTATCCTTAGTTATTAAAGAAACTCAAATCAAGACTACAATGAGATACCATCTCACCCCAACAAGGTTGGCCATGATCCCCAAAATGTAAAATAACAAAAGTTGGAGAGGCTGTGGCGAAATTGGAACTCTCCTACACTGTTGATGGGGCTGCAAAGTGGTCCAGACTCTTTGGAAAGCAATCTGGCATTTCCTTAAGAAAATGGATCTAGATATACCATTTGACCCAGTAATCCCACTGCTTGGAATATATCCTACAGAATTAAGGCCATTTACACCAATGGACACATGCACAAGAATGTTTATTGCAGCACAGTCCACGACAGCACAAAGATGGAATCAACCCAGATGCCCAACAACAGAGGAATGGATAGGTAAACTATGGTATATATACTCAATGGAGCACTATGCAACGATAAAGAATAATGATGATTCCAGGAAACATCTCATAACCTGGTTTCAACTGGAAGACATCATGTTGAGTGAAAGCAGTCAGAGACAAAAGGACAAATACTGTGTGAGACCCTGACAATAAGAACTCAAAAACAGACTTATCTGTAGACGAAAAGACTCTTTGATGGCTACAAGGGAAGTGGGGGGAGGGCTTAGATTAGATAGTTGGTAGAAATTTGTTTGGGTGAAAGCGGTGATAGCACACATTAGAAACAAGAACAATATTAAGTGAACTTCAACATAACTTGAATACTCCTTCCATCTTCACCCAATATTGCAAGGACAGAGTAGCTGGGACAGTGGCAGGAGACCATGCTCTTAGGTGGAATTGAGGCCAAATGGCACAACCAGCATTTTGCTAAGAGGGCACTCTGCACCCCACACTGGAGAGTGGTGTCTGGGTTCTTAAAAGCTGCCAAGCTGCCATTCGAGGGCACAGCAACATTCCCAACTCAGCAGAAATGGATGCTCACCAAGGACCAAAACATCATGCGGTAAAAACAACCCAGAAGACAGACAGACTCACATGAGTGGTTGCATACATAGACTTGGGACCAGAAGAATCAGATGGTGCCTGGCCACCACCAGTGATAGCCACAATGGAGCTCACTAAGTTGAGTCTCACTGGCAACACAAGAATAAAAAGGGGTGCACCCTGAGATCTCCATTAGAAGACTTCAACGGATGGTCCAGCGGCTTTGGGGGTCCCCTGGGAGCTGATGCTGCCCTTGCCCATAAACCATAATGAAGGCCCACTCTTCAGACACGAATGGACTGTACTTGGTGACGCAGAGTGACCATATATTGGGTGCACTTTATGGTTCTAGACATCTATAGGATATCATCCTGCTGATCTCTGGCTGGAGGAAGGAGAGTGGGTGGAGAGGAGGGGTAAGAAGACTGTCGGGAGGGTGAGACAGTATGTAGCAAAGAGGAATAGTGTGCTGTCACCAGGCAGGGAGAGCAGTGGAAGCTGCACATAGGTGGGCATGCAAATTTATATGGGTATGTACATTTTCACTTAGTCATAATAAAAAAAAAGAACAAGAATATAAAAGAACATAAAAACCAGTTTATTTCTATAATCACTGTACCAAGATAAGCTTTAAATTTTCCCTCTATTATAATGTAAGAACTGCTAAAACATGCCAATAGCAATAAATCTTTTGACTGAAACTGCACACTTAATTTTATTAATCAAATGATTTTAAAAAGCTTTCTCCTCAGATTAGGAATTTTCCACCTTCCAGGTTTTCACCATGTTTAAATCAGAATGGAAAAATACAGATTAGTCAAAAACTTCGGTCACAGAAATAACATATTCCCATTCAAAAGGTGTGAAGTTGGACTTTTTCCATTTGAAATCAATTTTATAATTAAACATTCAACAAAGATTCATTGAGCATATGTGTAAGGATTGTGTATGATAAAAAGAGAGTGAAAAGGAACTTAAAACAGACATATATGCCACATATATGTGGCAAAAGTGACCTACTGAATAATCTGTATTACAAACTGCAGTTTCTAAAAATTATTCAATGCAAGTGTAACTCTATGCTTCCTTTCAAGGTTTCAGTAGCTTTTACTGAAATCAATGCAATCATAATTATTTCCATAAAACAACAAAATCGGAAAGTTCCTTTGTTGTATTTGTAATTCCTTTTGTTGTGCTTTTAATGTGTGTGTATATATACATAATTGTGTGTTTTGACAACCAAGCTAATAAACTGAAAAAATATTTTAAATGTATGTAGCTCAGTATTTTAATAAAGGTGATTAGTGAAAACATATTTTAACTAATAAAGTTTTTGTAACCCCAAAGAGATTTTTTTATCTACTTGCCTATAAGATACTGACTTTATAGTTTTTGACAATCTAATAAATGTAAAATTGTACAGCATAGGGTTTGTCATTTATGTAAACCTGACTGCTAATTAGGTAGAGCATCTTTTCATATATTTATATACAATCTGTAGCTCTTTTGTGAAATGTCTATTTATTTTGCTCAAATGTTTAGTCTTTTTCTTGCTGATGCTTAGGTATTCTTTATATATTATGGAACCATTATCATTTATATAGCCCGGTGTGTGAAATGCAAAGGCCAAAACACTTAATTCTATTTGTGTCTATTTGTGAGTCCACTTTTAAGTATACATTAACGAAAGATGCTCTGGCTTTGCATGGCCAAATAGCCCCAAAACTCCTATCCTGTATTTGTAATCTACCACCAAGAGACATTAATTCTGTTCTACAAGTTCGGCTAATATTTCAGATATAGCATTGCACCACTATGCCCCCAAGATCTACAAGGGTATCTGACACTCTTTGGGCATATAATAAAGACAAATAAATGAATGCAAAATGAATAAATGGATTAAAGGTCCCATCTATTGTCCAATACCTATGTCTCCCAATATCAAGGCTACTTTCTTATGCTCTTACATAGTAAACATATGTTTGATGTTTATTTGTAATAGGTAATTCTGAGATTATAAAGGTAAATTTTAAAATGGATTCAAAGCTTTGAATAGGAAATAACAAATTAAAAATTACTTTTGGAGTAGTAAGAATGATAGTAGGACTGAGTCATTTGTTTATCTCCCACTTTTCCCTTCAAAGCTGGCTTGGGACAGGAAACTCTAGAATAAAAGCATAAAGTTTAGATATGAATTAAAAATTAAGAATCAAGTAGGAGAGTCAAGCAAACAGGAATTAAGCCAGCATGTGAAAAACAGAAACTCAAATGCACAGACTGTAAGGCTCATACAAAGAGTTGCTGTTCTTCAGATTCAAGTTGCTGGCAACCAAAGCAGAAAGAGATATAGCATAAACTTCAGATTTTTTGTCAAAAATGGAGAAAATTTAACAGTGTTTTAGGAGAATAAAAGCTTTTCCTAGTACTTAGAACTAAATGTCCCCAAGTGTCACTTCACAATGGAAGAAACACATGATGTCCTAGAAACTGTCTTCCAACTATTCCTTCAGACCCTGTAACAGTCGGTTCTGTCGAGTACCCTTTTGTGTAATTAGAGGTATGTTCAAAAGTACTGGGAGAATTTGGGGAACAATTACCAACTCCATCAACTTCTGTCTACTAGGCAAAGAAGTAAAAGGAACTCCAAAAAGACGATTGGGTAAAATTTGAAGAAGATAAAAGGATATATCAAGAATCTAAACCAATTCAATAAACTGAAGACAGAGTAGTGTACAGTCCTGATAATGGCAGAACAAATCAAAGTAGGTTACAAAGATGACATTCAAGGTTTTGTAGGAATTCATAAGGGAAGCAACCAGCTGCTTCAGAATTTCTTTTGAAGTCTTTATTTCACATATTGTTTTATATTAGTCACAAAGACACAAGACTCAGAAGTGGGAAGCTGCTAGTTTATCTCACTCCTCAGTACCAAATTGACTAGGTCAAAAAGTATCTGAGAAAAGATGATGGGTATTTACAGACATTGTGTTCCAATTATATGCCATGCATTCTTCACATACGATGCTTAAAGGAAAGTGTGGTGGTGCAGTGGTTAAATGCTGTAGCTGTTGAATTCAAATGAGTAAACTAAGGTGTAGCAGGTAAGAGCTTGCTGGAGGTGACCAGCTTGTGATGCGGTGGAACTAATGTTCAAAATCAGGGTTTACCATGGTCAAACAATTACAACATAAAGCTATATTTATCGTAAATCTGTTCTTAATGGTAATCTATACCTGACCTTGTGCCCAGGTTTTATAACTAAATTCCTACCTTAGAGCAGAGTCTGCCTACTTACTCCCATTGGAAACATTATTCCAGAAGCCCCTCCTCCAAGCCTGAGGTTGTATTTCGTTCTTTCACTAATCCCTCTGCCCACTATAAAAGCATTGTGACCCTGATCGTATTCCAACTAGGTAAAGTAAAGCCTTACCTCTCCACTTCTGCTTTTCTAATACTAAAACACTGTTGGTAGTCAGGGTTTTCAAACAGAGCATTCCTTTGATTTCTCTCATATTACCCATCCACCATTCTTTAGGGCCTGTTCTGAAGCTGTATTGCTGTTCTTCTGAAAAGCTATGTTCTACTATCATACACTCTGGATACCCTACTCTTGCCTAAAATACAGAATGTTTAATTGTGGCTCTAGGAGAAACATAATGTCTCTCCACCCCATACTTAACATATACCAAAATAAAGCTCTCTCCAAACTTCATAAAAACCCAAACCAAACCCATTGCCACTGAGTCAAGTCCCTCTCACAGCGACCCTACAGGACAGAGTAGAACTTCCTCATAGATTTTCCAAGGAGCACCTGGTGGATTCAAACTGATGACCTTTTGGTTAGTAGCTACAGCACTTCACCACTATGCCACCAGGGTTTCTAAGCTTCATATGCAAGGAAAGTTACTATTTTTAATTAATGTTATTATTACTCTCCAGGCAGTCTCCAGATTATTTGTACTTGCTCTCGAATGTTGTGTCAATTTGTATTCCCTTTGAACCAAATGAACCAACCCCTGCTCCAGGCAAATTGTTTACTGTTGCACACAACAGCTTTAAAATAACTGAAAAGACTTGGAACCTTTTCTTGCACTAAAATAACGCTAAATAAAACCCTATGCATGTGTTCCAACTTACCTACAAATTCCACTTAACACCTATAAAGACATTCAGGACCAGGCCTCATTTATTATCCTGGAAACTGTTTGTATGAGATTTAATTCTTCAGTTCAAATCAAGATTGAGCATTTGATAAATACTAGATAGTGAAGCTAATGACTAAATGTTTTCCAGTCAATCATAATCTTTTTTAATGAAAAATTAAATAGGAAAGATACTCACATTCACCTTTACTTTCAGTATTACAATGCTATATTCTTCAACAAAGATATACCATCCGTTTAGTATATGCAGGATCACTATTATCAGCCTCTTCCTTTCTGTCCCCTCATGTCTGCCATACTATAATTACGCTTTTATACAAATTTTACACTTCGACTAATGTCTCATCAGAACAACCAAATTTGGGGGGAAATTTCCACCTGGTTTACTGCATTGGTTTTTAAGAAAACATAGTTAAGTCACAGAAATTTTGGTGCCCATCAGTTGAGTTAGACAAATTTTAAAAGCCATATTCCAAATGTCAAACAAATACGAATCACTGTTGGCAGGTCCTGTCCATTACAACTCACAGTGACCCTATGTACAAAAGGACAAAACACTGCCCAGCCCTACGTCATCTTCATACTTGTCGCTGTGTTTGAGCCTATCATTGCAACTGCTGTGTCAGCCAATCTTCATTGAAGGACTTCCTCTGTTTCATCCATCACCTACTTTAGCAAGCATGATGCCCTTTTCCAAAGACTGGTCACTCCTCATAACATGTAAAAAGTTCATGAAACAGAATCTTACCATCCTCTCATCCAAAGAACATTCTAGATATCTTCTTCCAAGACAAAACTCTTCCTTCTTCCTGGCAATCCATAGTACATTCAATATTCTTCACTAATGCCATAATTCAAAGCCTTCAATCTTTCTTCTTCACTCTCCAGCTTTCTTACGTGTACGACGCAAGTGAAAACATCATGGCTTGGGTTAGCCAAAGCCAAGTGGTTTGGGTTAGGAGCACCTCAATTTTCTGAGGGACATCTTTGCTTTTTAAACACCTGAAAGAAGTCTTTTCACAGCAATTTCCTCAATGGACATCACTGGATTTCTTGACTGCTGCTTCCACTGCCAGTGACTGTGGATCCAAGTAAAATGAAATCCTTGACGTCAGTCTTTTCTCCATGTATAATGATGTTGATTATTGGTCCAGTTTGGAGGATATACTTTTTTATCATTATGCTGAGGTGTAATCCATTCTGAAGGCTGCATCATTCAGTGCTTCAAGTCCACTTCATTTTCAGCAAATAAGGTTCTCATCTGCATATCACAGGTTGAAGATGAGTTTTTCTCCAATCCGGGTGCCCTGTTTTTCATATAGTACAGCTTCTTGGATTATCTGTTCAGCATACAGATTTAATAGGCATGGTGAAAGGATATAATCATATGCCTTTGCTCATTTTAAGCCTCCAGTCTAGGTAGAGGTTTTGCATGAGCACAATTAAGTATTGTGGAATTCTCATTCTCAACGTTATCCACAGTTTGTTATGATCCACACTACCAAATGCCTTTGCATAGTCTATAAAACACAGGTCAACATCCTTTTGGTGTTCATCTGTGACGTCCGTGATGTTATTCTACAACTTGTCTTTGATCGTTAGTGTTCAACACATCAAATCTATTCAGATAGTCTCTAAATTCAGGCAGGATATTTTGGCTGGTGTGAACTTGTGTTAATTTGCTTCAGTTTCAACTTGAACTTGTACACAAGCAATTAATGTTCTCTTCTGAACTGAGTTCCTGGCCTTGTCCTGACTGATGATACCTAGTTTCACCACCACCTTACTCCACAGATGTAGCTGATTTAGTTCCTGAGAATTCCATTTAGAGGGATCCACATACATAGCCATTTGCATTCTTGAAAAAAGGTATTAGCAAGTAAGTTATTGCCTTACTCAATTCTATCATGTGATTTCCAGCATCATTTTTATCACCAAGGTTGTATTTTCTGACTACTGATTCTTCATTTCCAACTTTTGCATTACAATCACCAGTAATTATCAGTGCATGTTGGCTGAATGTTTGATCACTTTGAGCTGGTAAAAATCTTCAGTTTCTTCATCTTTGGCATTAGTAGTTGATGCATTAATTTGAATAACAGTCATAATAACTGGACTTCCTTGCAGGTGTGTAGATACTATCCTATCACTGAAAGCACTGTATTTCAGGGAAGATCTTGAAATATAATTTTTGATGATGAGTATGATGTCATTCTTCTTCAATTTGTCACTCATAGCATAGAAACAATATGATGGTCCAGTTCAAAATTAAGTAAGTATGTCAAAAATAACACTCATCATTAGGTTGTGACCTATTCTAGTTAGTTCTGACCTCCAGGCTTTGTTTCAAGCAAATATGGAACTAAAAGAAGTTTCTCAAAAGATTTCAAACAATTCTGTTTTTACACCAAAGCTGCTACATTCTAAGGTAAAGATAGTATTCTGATCTGAAAAAGAGCTTTACTTATAGAAAGCTCAAAACTTTGATTCTCTCTGTTGCTTATACCCATCAATAAAAATTTTACAATACTAATACACTTTAAATATTAAGTAAAGCTTAATATTATCAAGTGATTTCTCTTTGCAAACCTTTCAGAAGCCTGTAAAAAGATCAACTATCTGTGATGGCTGAACTCTAGCCTTTTACCATAACTTATCACAAAAGGTGACTATCTTATTTAAGAATGTTTCTTTCTCAATGAACAAAATTAAAGACACAAGTGAAAGATTAGTCCAAAGGCTAACTGAGCCCAACTACCATAACTTCCACTAGACTGAGTCCAGTGTATGTACGTGGTGCCTGGCTACTACCAACAATTGCTGTGATAGGGATTACAATACAGGGTCCTAGACAGAGCTGGAGAAAAGTGTAGAACAAAATTCTAATTTACACATGAAAAAGACCACCCTTTCTGGTCTGACAAACTGGAGAGACTCCAAGAGCGTGACCCTCAGACACTCTTTCAGTTCAGTAATGAAGTCACTCCTGAGGTTCAACTTTCAGCTAAAGATTAGATGCAAACCCCAACCGACCACCATTGAATCGAATCTGGTTCACAGCTACTCTAGAGATCAGAGGTAGAACTGCCCCATAGAGTCTGAAGATTAGACAGGATCATACCATAAAACAAGACTTAAGGGGTATACCAGCTCAGGGGCAAGGACTAGAAGGCAAGAGGGAACAGGAAAGCTGGTTTTAACAGACAACCTAAGGTCGAAAAGAGTGACATGTCATGGAGAAGGTAAACAATGTCATAAAACAATATATGCATTAACTATTTAATGAGAAGCTAGTGTGTTCTGTAGACTCTAAAGTACAATAATAAAAAAAAAAGTTTCCCTTCTCAGATTCTTAATAAGCTAAGTATTAAATTATGTTAGCAGCTACTATAAATATCTGGTATCCACTCTCACTCCAGCTCACTTCCATTCTTGTTCCTTTCCTGAGAAGGATGTAGCTTTTGCTTATCCAAAGGGCAAGTAATACTCCCAATATAATAATCATTAACATCTTCCATTATTTCAGAATACTAAATTAACATTCCAGTTTAAGAAACACTGTTGGATGCATGTATATCTTACTTTTTGTTTTGCAGTCCACTAATGTATGATATATGATGATTTATAAATGCATCTGCATTTAACCACTCTGTTTCACAAGTCTTAGGAAATACTTACAAAAGAACTAAAAAAATTATAGAACTATTTAACATACACAGTTTGTTTCTCTTACTGTATTAGAATAATGCCTAAGTAAATGAAAGTGTAAATCAGGATCCATATTGCTCTGCAAAGACTTTACAATATTTACAGACCCATTATAATACTATCTAATATTCATAAGGTATTTTTGTATTTCAGTATTTCACTATCACAATAACCTTTTCAAAAGTCTTGTTATCTTAGTATAATCTATGTTTTACAACTGAGGAAGCTAAGACTCAGACAGGTTAGTAGAGTTCCCAAAGCCACAGAACTAGGGTCAGGAGTAGGACTCCTGGTTATCCACCCATAGTTGGTGAAATTAATGAGCTGGTGTTACTCACTCAAAAAGGCAGTTTTATATTCCCTACTGACTGAAGCAGGCAGGTTCTTGGCTACCATTCTAGAATCTACATGTGGTATAAAACTTGAAAAAATTGCCAAGTGGGGACTCTCAGGGATCTAGATGCTACAAAGAACAGTAGACAGTATAAGCTTTGAGGATCTATTAACATTTGATTTACACACATTCTAGCTACTAAACTGATTGGCTCTGGGATCTTGAGCAAGTTACCTAACTTTTTTTGTGCCACGGAATCTTGACGGAATTATCTCAAGTAATGAAAGTAAATAACCTAGCTCATCACAGGCACTGACTAAATGGAAGTTACAAGACGAAAAGATCGAATGCTCCAACAGAGATGGAAAAATTTAGTTCATCATTAGAATCACCCATAGAGCTTTGAGGACATGATCTCTGGGCCCCAACCCAATTCCGCAGAATTTGAGTATCTGTAGACAGAGCTTGCGTAACTACCAATGTATAAAATTCCCAGGTGATTCTGATGATCATCCAGATCTGAAAACCTTTGATTGATTCATAGAATATATATATACATATTTCACATTTAACACAGAGATGGATGGTAGAAAAAACTATGGAATATCTTCTATAAAAGAAGTTTGGGCAAGCACATGATAGCAGTTCACCACAGTAACACCCTAAGACAGAAATTATCTTTTCTAAGTTAAAAGGAAACTGACAAAGAATACATAAATAAGAGAGCTAAAATGAGAGCCTAACTCTGCCTAAATATTTTTACTCTACACATCTTCATGGTTGCTATGACATACGAGGTCCAACAATAAAGTCTGCACACTTAACTGTTTTAAGTGCTACACACTTCACTGCTAAATATCACTACCATCACCTTTTGAAGTACGCCTTTTGGGAAGTGTGCAC
This sequence comes from Heterohyrax brucei, assembly GCA_028571685.1. Lineage (NCBI taxonomy): Eukaryota > Metazoa > Chordata > Mammalia > Hyracoidea > Procaviidae > Heterohyrax > Heterohyrax brucei. The sequence goes on from CM053155.1 coordinate 50,042,048, forward strand.
TGACATCAGCATCTAGTCCACTCTTCAAAGCAACTTTGGAACTCTTTCTGGAATGGCCATTGTGCAAGCTGGCACAGTGGCAAGTTTATGAACCTAAATTGTATAGTTGTCTGTGAGGGAGTTATCAGACAGTAAACAAATAACTGTATAGGAACACCAGCACTACTCATCTGATCTGGCCCCCAATGACTTTTTTTCTTTACCTGAAGATAAAGAAAGTACTGAAAGAAAGACATCTGGACAACTTCAGTACTTCAGTGGTAATACAATGACAGCTCTGATGGCCATTCCAGAAACAGTTCCAAAATTGCCTTTAAAGACAGACTAGGTACTGGTACTGGCCATCAGTGCACAACTTCCCAAGGGGAGTACTTTGAAGGTGAACACAGTGCTATTGAGCAATGAAGTATGCAGCATTTTTTCTAGGATAAGTTTGAGAGCTTAATTGGCAGGCCTCCTATGTTGTTACTACAGCTGCTTTCCAAGTTAATATAATTACGACAGTGACGTTCTTCTGAACCATAAAATTGTTGATTAATGCCACATGAGGTGAATACAGTGGAAATACACAGCATTGTGTAAATCGTTAGCTTTTTTCCTTTTTTTTTTTAAGGATATGGTTGTTTACTTATTTCTTAAGACTGGACTTTTAAATATAGATCATTCACTTACAGTGAATCATCTTTTCTAAATGAAATTTAATATAGACATCATTTTCAAGTACAAGGTTTTAACTCTTAAGTATAATTCTACCTTATTTGTGAAGAAGCTTATCCAACAATCACAAATACCCACGTACTAGGCAGAAAATCTGGAAACCCTGGCAGCATAGTGGTGGCTGCTAATCAAAAGGTGGGTAGTTCGAATCCACCAGGTGCTCCTCAGAAACTCTATGGGGGCAGTTCTACTCTGTCCTGTAGGGTCGCTATGAACTGGAACCAACTCAACAACAATGGTTCAGTTTTTTGAATGCAGAAGATCGAATGCATACTTGTAAATTAACATATAATTCAAGCTGCATATTTCCATAATTTCTACAGAAATTTTAACAATAAAACATTTCTGATCTTATAGTTCCATACGGAAGTTTAATATCTATTTGGATAAACTTATAGCCATTTATCCCTCATTCAGTTATTTATTCATTACATAGAGTGTACGCATTACGCTAAGAATACAGTGATGAGTAAAACCTTGAGATCCTTCTTATGCTACTTAGTCTACTTAGACAGATGGATCTTATCCAAATAATCACATAAATAAGTATGAAAATCCAACTACAGTAAGTACAATGAAGAAAAGGTCTACAATGCTATCAGGACTTAGAGCTGGAGGTTCACCCCCAACGGGAAAATCTGGGAAGACCTTTATGATACAGTGGCGCTACACTGTGGTCTGAAGGACCTCATTCATTAAGCTAGGAGTTTTAGGAACACTATTCCAGGCCAAGAAAACAGCCTGAGCAAATGTCCAGTATCATGAATTGGAAGGTGATTGTGACTAAAAGGAGAGAAAGCTGATCTTAAGAGTTAAGTGGGATCAGACTATGCAAAACAAAGTCTTGCAGGCTGTGAGAGTGATTTTTCTTTAACTGAACAGAACTTGCATATCACTGAAAGATTTTAAGCAGAGAGATAACTTATTTAGTAGTCACTTGTAAAATATAACTCTGGTTGTAGCGGGCAACTGACAGGAAGGAAACAGAGAAGCAGTAGATAAGAAGGTACTATGGCTTGAACTAGAGCAATGGTGGGGAGTATAGAGGAAATTATACAAACGCAAAAGATATTTAGGAAGTAAAGCCAATAAGCCATGCTAATGGAGTTATCAAAGTTTCTAGCTTTCAGAACTATATGGATAGAATCATTTACTGAAAAGGAAGACACTGACAGGTCAGATTTCATAAGGCGGGCAGGGAGAAGTAAAGGCGGTTTATACCATGAGTTCCATTTTAGACATGCCAAGTTTGAGGTTTCACTGAAATACTCAAATGAAAACAATAGCCCTCTGGGTATTTAGGCTTGGAGCTCAGCGCAGAGATCTCAGCTAAAGATATAAACACTTGGCCATCTGCATAGAATTCAGTCCAAGGAGAGGGCAAGGAAAAATGAGAGAAGGTGGCTTAGGATCAAGTTTGAAGGAAATTCAAAATACAACAGGGGGTGGTAAACCTACAAAAAGATGAGAGATGAAAATGGCTTAGAGAAAATCCATGTACGTATGCTGAAAAGTCAAAAGAAAAAAATGAATTTTAAAAAGAAAAACAAACAGAAAAGATCAACATTCATGCTGCCGAGAGATTAAGTATCCTGAGGTCTGAAAAATGCCCAAACCTGTTAAACGAGGCTGACAATTAAGTCCGCAAACTTACTTGTCCTAAGTGCTACATTCCTCATTGCTGAAAATCACTACAGTCACCTTTGAAGTACTCCCCGTAGGAAGCTATACACCAATTCCAATGCCTAGCCCACCCTTCACAGCAATTTTGGACCTCTTTCTGGAATGGCCACTGCACACAGTGGCATGGTGGCAAGTTTATGAACTTAATTGTACAGTTGTTTATGAGGGAGTTTTTAGCCAGTAAACAAATAACTGTATTGGAACACCCTCCCTACTCACCTGATCTGGCCCCCAGTGACTTTTTTGTTTACCCCAAAATAAAGGAAATATTGAAAGGAAAATATTTGGATGACACTGTGGACATCAAGGGTAATAAGATGACAGCCCTGATGGCCATTCCAGAAAAAGAGACCCAAAACTGCTTTGAAGGGTGGACTAGGCACTGGCATCTGTGCATAGCTTCCCCAGGAGAGTACTTTGAAGGTGACCATAGTGATACCCAGCAACGAGGTATGAGTTTGTGAAGTTAATTGGCACTTCTTGTACATACCCCTAGACTTTCATTACTTCAAATGTGTATATACATATATTTAATTAACAAAATAGTCTATGACTAATCAGGTATGAGAAACTTTTGCAAACAAGCCATGTTTCCCATTGTGTCTTGAATTGGACAGTGAGTGATTGTTACCAAATACTAATTACATGTACTTAAGGATCATTTTAGAACTTATTAATGTGGGATGTAATATGGGATCCAAAACAATTTGGGAACCACAGAGGAAAGAAAGGGCATTTTAAAATTTCTCAGAGCTAAGTACATTCATACTAAAGGTTAAGGAAAATGTGTAAACCCCTGACTAGATCATAAAAACAAAACCTATCTATTTGCAGTAGATAAAACACATATAAAACAAAATAGTTAAGGAAGACTGCAAATAAGAGATCAAGCAAATAAATACAAGGAAAGAGAGAGCAGTGATCAAGATATTACCTTAGAAAGCTGAATTTAAGACAAAAACTATTAAATAAAAGAAGATAATCTTTAAGTCCAAGTAAAAATAAAGATTTGCTGAGAATCATCATGCATGACATAAAATATCAATGAGAATTACATAGTAAAATTAACTTATCAAATGAAATGCAAAGAATGAATACCCAGAAAACATTAAGAAATTTTTTAACTTAACTTTCTTGCTGTTGTTGGGTGCCATTCAGTCACTTCTGATACACAGTGACCTCATGAGACAGAGTACAACTGCCCCATAGGATTTTCTTGGCTGTAATGGCACTAGGTTAATCTTTACAGAAGCTGACTGACAGGTCCTTTCTTTTGTGTAGGAGCTGGGCAGGACTGAACTGTCAACCCCGGTTAGCAGCGGACAGATTAACCTTTTGTGTCACCAGGGCTCCTTTAATTTAGCTTACTCAACCTGTAATAAAAATCCCAGGGCTATTCAGCCGATTCTGACTCAGAGTGATCCCATAGGACTGAGCAGAACTGCCCCACAGGGTTTCCAAGGACTGGCTAGTAGATTCAATAAACCCAAAACCAAACTCACTGTCATCAAGTCAACTCCAATGATAGTGACCCTACAGGACAGAGCAGAACTGTCCCATAGAATTTCCAAGGAGCACCTGGTGGATCTGAATTGCCAACCTTTTGCTTAGCAGCTGTAGCACTTAACCACTAGACCATCAAGGTTTCCTAAACCGATAACACCTAAGAACAAAGACCAAGGTACTACCTGTCAGAACTAAATAACAAAAACAGAAGATGACTTCTTAAGTAGTAATGCAGAACTCATAAAAATTGACAAAAATCCAATTGAAATGAAAATACATATCCTCAACTAGTCTGATACATGTATGTTTATAGCTGCTTAGTAACAGTACCAAACTGGAAATTCCAGGTGTCCCACAACAGGAGAATTCATAAAGAACTTTGAGAAATTTATACAGTAAAATACTTCTCAGCATTAAAAAAGCAAACAATTACTGATATATGTCACAACATGGATGAATCCCCAAAATATTACACTGAGAATGAAAACAAAAAAGGCATACACAAAAGAGCACATATTGTTTGATTCCATGTATAGAACAGACAAATCAACATATAGTGAAAAAATATCAAAATACTGTATTCCTTTGCCAGTGCAGGTAAGATTGACTGGAAAGGGATACAAGAACACTACCAAAGGGGACGGTAATGTTCTATGGGTTGATATAGTCTGCATTACACTAGTGTACACAACAAACTTTAGATAATTACATTTGATTCATGCACTTCATTGCACACAAATTTTACTTCAGAAGGAAAAAAAGTGACTCAGTAGTATCATTAACCCTGTCATTAACATTAATGATATTCAGTATCATTAACTCTACATAATGATATGTGTAATGAAGTATTTAGAAGGAAGTGAACTGTTACTTAAATAGCTGCAGGTAGGCTGGTTTCCACTGCTGACCTTTTGGTTAGCAGTCAAGAACTTAATCACTGTAACACCAAAACCCAAACCCTTTGCAGTCAAGTCAATTCCAACTCACGGTTGCCATGAATTGAAATCAAATTGGCAATGAGTTTGGTTGTTTTGGTTTTGGGTGGTACAGTGATTAAGAGCTCAGCTGCTAACTAAAATGTCAGCAGTTTGCTTCCAAGAAGATTAAGAGCCGAGGTAACCCAGTAGTGCAGTTCTATTCAACCCTATAGGATTGCTTATGAGTCAGAATTGACTCAACAGCAGTCGGTGTGTTTTGGGGTTTTGGAGGCTGGAACTTACAATGGACTTTGATATCCATAAAAAACAATATGAGTGGATGTGCAGATGGATGTAGAGTTGAAAAAGTATATGAGAAACTGAGTAAAGTAAAATGGTAATGGTAGAATCTAGGTAGTGGGTACATGGATGTCCTTTGTAAATTTCTTTCAGGTTCGTTGTATGCTTGGAGCTCTCCTAATAAAATTCTGGAAACAACAGACAGAAGTCAGAAAGTTATTAAATTAATAAAAGCTACATGTCATACAGTTTATAATCTCAATCTAATAAAATTAAAAAACAGTAATAACACAAAAAGTCTGGCCCAATAAAAGATACACAAGTAAGCAAAAAAAAATCTCTCAAAGCCCAAATGTGTATCTAGAAAATAACAATAGTGTATACAATACATACCAAAACCCTTGGAAAGCAATTAATAATTTTTTTAAAAAAAAGAACAAAATGAAACAATTGATTACAAATAAGTCAGAAAAGGGGTGTTAACAGCCAAGAAAAAAGGAAAGCAGAAAGAAGGAATCTATAACTAAAGGTAAGAAACAATAAAGACAAAAATGGGGAGGGAGGAAGATAGTTAAACCAACCATGTAAATCAAAGACTTATTACTACAAATGAATAAACAAAAAGTGAGTGACCAAATCAACCACTAGCTAACATTGCTAACCAAGGGGAAAAGATAAAACCCCCAACAGCAGCAACAAGAAAAAAAAATGTAAAGGAGAAGAAAATAACTTCACCTATATATCAGCAATTCCAGTACTACAAATTACAGATTTTCCTCCGTTCTATTCAAAAAAATCTGGGGGCAGGAGGCACTATGTTGTTCTAAGAAAATATAAATACCAAAATTGAAAAAAAGAATAAGAAACTCAAACAGACTAATTTTACTGGAAAAATGAGGCAAGTAGTCGAAGACCTCCTTCCTAAACCGCTAGCAGACCTACATGGTTCACAGATCAATTACATGAATTATTAAAATAACATATGATTTCAATCATATTTATATTACTCCAGATCTCACAGGGAGAATATAAGCTTCCTTTTTCTCTTTACACATCCAGCAAATTACAGCTGCAGTATCAGAATCTTCCCAGTTCGACCGACGAATTTTCGACTTAGGTCAGGTGCTTTTTCTATAGAAACCGGATATCCTGCTTACCCAGCGTCCTTTGCATCCACTCCTGGGCCGGAAACTTCCGCTGCAAGGGTTAGACGTTCCCACCACGCACAGTGGCTCAGCAGGAACTTCAAAGAACCAGAACTCATGGCAAATAAAACATGGCACGTGTCAGTGGTATTTGTTGCAGCCGCAGCCGATTTTCACAGACAACAGTGGCAGCAAATCTAGTGGCTCCCTTGGGAGTTGCATGTTGGTTGCAAGGGTAGCACGGGCAGCCGTGTCTGGGACTCAATTTCGTGACAAGAATGTTTCTTCTCCAAACTTCTGCTTGGGACGTCGTTCCTAGTTTTGTAGCATCCTAGTTGTCAGTGTTCCCAGAAATTCTGCGAGCCTCCCACACGCTTTGATAAATCCCTTTTCCACTAATATTTGCTGGAATACGTTTATATTTTTCCCAACTGAGACTCCATATGGATCCAAATAAAATGCTGATAACAGCGGACAGTGACAGCCATGTGGGACTTCAACCAAACGTAGATAAAAAATACTGGGATAAGAAAGTCCCCCAGATCAAAACTTGCATTTGCTGGGCCCAGCAAGATGCTGAATTCACACAAATGCAGAGTCACTTAGACATCCCTAGTTGTAGCCTCCTACCGTTTCACAGATCCTGAGACTCCTGCACTCCTTGTTGGGGCATTGTCGTTATTCCCAAAAGAGTAAAATTACTTACTAGCACTTACATTGTATAGGGTATTCTAAGTAATCTAGAGATTATTTAAAGCAGAGGGGAGAATGGGTTGAGGTATATGCAAACACTACACCATTTTATATAAGTGACTTGAACATCTTCTGATCTGGGCATCCATATGGGTCCTGGAACCAATCCACTGCAGAGGCCAAGAGATAATTGTAAAACCAATGTGAGTATCAATGTTAATGTAAGAATTAGCCAATCAAATTCAGCAATTTATTGATAGAATAATTCAGCATGACTCCTTGGGGTTTTCCCAAGGAATGCAAGGATGTTTTTCAGTGTTAGGAAATATACTGTTATAATTTATATAATTAAAAGGTCAGAGGAAATAGTCATTGAATCATCACTAACTCCGGTGATGTAGTGGATAAGTGCTGCATCTCCTAACCAAAAGGTCGGTAGTTCAAATTCGCCAGGCATTCCTTGGAGATTATATGAGACAGTTCCACTCTGTCTACAGAGTCACTATGAGTTGGACTCGACTTGATGGCAATTTTTTTCTCCGCGGAGGGTTATAGATGTGAAAAAGATTTATGATAAAATAAAACATCTATTATTAATTCAAAACAAAACTGGAAGGATGGATTATTTTAGCATAGTAAAATGTTTTTTTCAAAAATTGCATCATTTGTAATAGGGAAACTGTATTTGTGCTTTCACTAAAATAAGCTTGACCACTACTTTTACTATAATTACCTAAATATTGTAAAATCAAATAAAATTGAAATGAAATGAGTTATAAAAATTGAAGAACAGAAACTAAAACTTAATTTTTTTCAGATGATATAACTGTAAGTCTATAAACCCAAAGAAATGAACTGGTATAAATTTAAAAACTAAGAAAAGCAGCTAGATGAATTAATATATAAACGTCAATAGCTTTCTTATACTAACAGGAAAATGGAGATAAAAAAGATTACTCCATTTACAATGTCAACAATACCGAACAGTGTCTAACAATGCCTAAATATCACAGTATGTATGCAATGAAAAGTATAGGCAAAAAAAGACATTAAATAAAGTTGAGTAAGTAGCTATAGATACTTTTTTCAGAAAACAAGATTTAGTGTTATAACTTTACTTTCCTTAAATTATTTTATAAATTTAACTTAATCTCAAAATATATACATAGAGAGAGAGAGAGATGCTTCTGAGGGAACAAAACAAATTTACCATAAAATTGATGTAAGAAAAAAAAAAACCCATAAAAATAGAGAATGAGAGACTAGTCCTATCAGGTATTTAAGCTCATATATACCTAGTGGTTTGTTATTCTTGTCATTGTTCAGAATGTTTCATTTAAATGGAATTATAATTGTCAGACTTATAGTTTCTTGCATTTTGAAAATGAAGAAAAAATCCCTAAGAAAATTTATATTTCTGGCTGGAACTTTTCATGTTTCATTCTGTTCATGTTAAATATTGGAGCCCTGGTGGTGCAGTGGTTAAGAGCTTGGCTGCTAACCAAAAGGTCAGCAGTTTGAATCCACTAGCTATTCCTCTGAAACTCTGTGGGGGAATTCTGCTCTGTCATACAGGGTTACTATGAGTTGGAATCAACTTTATTGCAATAGATCAATTAGTTAGTTATCTGGAATTAGGTAGAATTCATTGTGGTATTCTTTCCCAATAACCAGTTGTCTAATATTACTGGAAAAACAAAATTGTACTGGAAGGGACTTACCCTGAGAAAGCTTGTCTGTTAGTGTAGCTGAGTCCTGAGCAAGGTAGGCTGACAGAGCTCTCATCTCTCTCCAGTCTCCCTACTCCAGGAAACATGAACAATCTCGCAGGAGGTTTTGTAAAAGCTTATGGAGAACTGAGTTCTTTTAAATACCTTAACCTTTAGACCTGAGTGTATGACACACTTCCTCCTCCCTCTCCCAACTCCAGGGTCTCTGCTGTATGAAGAGAGGTGGTACCCAGCCTCTGTGGTGAAGATTTTCACTGAAGAAATTTATCAGGGGACACTTGATGGATGAATGCCCTTAGAAGGGTGATGGAAATGTTTATGCTGTTGTTGGCTGCCTTCTAGTTGGCTTTGACTCATAGTGAACCACACTCAATGTGGCTTTCACTCATAGTGAACCACAAACAGTGATAGGAAACATTCCCAGTCCTGTTCCTTCCTCATGATTGCTTGCAAAAATAGGCACCATCATTAGCTGATTTTCGGAAGTAGATCATCAGGCCCCTCTGCCTAGTGTGCCTTAGTTTAGAAGATCCGATAAAATCAGCATCAGCAACGCACTTCAGTGTCTTTGTCTGTAAAATGGGGGTGATAATATTACTTACCCTTTCAGAGTTTTAAAAATTAAATAAGGTTATGAGGTGTGGTAGGCACTGTTTTAGATCTTCTTTGTATATTATCACATTTAAGTGTATTATCACTATTACTATGCCTACTTCATAGCTGAGAACACTAATGGTTAGCACAGTGAGGTAATTTTTCCAAAGCCGGACAAACAAAAAGCAATTACCCACTGCCATCAAGTCAATTCTGACTCATAGCAACTCTATAGGACAGAGTAGCACTACTCCATAGGGTTTCCAAGGAACCCCTGGTAGATTTGAACTGCTGATATTTGTTTAGCAGCCATAGCACAGAGCCTAAATCCAGAGTCCATGTTCCTATGCATGCATCTATGCATCTCTAAGTTGTTTATTAGGCAAAGATGGAGTGACAAATACATAAATGATTATATCTCAGTGTTGTAATTCACTTGTTGTCTGGTCTTGGTCTATTCTGTGTTCTTATCCATAGAATCAGTGTTCTAATTCAGAGAATTTACTTTAAAAAATACATCAAGGAGAGCTGTTGTGAAGATTAAATTCTGCTCAATACTTCATCTCATTGCAAACAGATATGTAAAAACACTGTAAGAGAATGAAGAACAACTGTTGATGAAACCTCCCTAACTCAGACTGACTTCTTCCAGTTATTTTAAGTTGATGAACCACAGTAAATGTTTGATGATGGATATTTTTCTCTTTAACAATCATTAGCATAGAGAAGAGTGAGAATTCCACAGAAATAACCACTGAAGTATTTTCTATCAAACTCATCTACTAATAATCTTGTCATTCTGTTGTGCTGTGATGGCTTGGGTTTTGCTCTGAGGCTGGAAGCTATGCTACCAGTATTTCAAATATCAGCAGGGTAACCCAGATGAACAGCTTTCAGCAGAGCTCTCAGACTAAGATGGACTAGGAAGAAGGACTTGATGATTTACTCTTTAAAAAAATGACCAATGAAAACCTTATGAATAGCAGTAGAACACTGTCTAATACAGTGCCTGAAGATGAGCCCTGCATCTGGAAGGCACTCAAAATACAACTAGGGAAGAGCTGTATTCTCAAAGTAAGATCCACTATAATGATGTAGATGCAGTAAAACATTTGGGACCTTCATTTGCTGATGTGGCACAACTCAGAATGAGAAGAATAAGCTGCAAGTATCCATTAATAGTTGAAATATGAAATGTATTAAGTATAAATCTAGGAAAATTGGACGTTGTCAAAAATGAAACGGAATACTTGAAGATAGATGTCCTAGACATTATCTGTCTAGCTGAAATAGGCTGATACTGGCCATTTTGAAATGAACAATAACATGATCTATTATACCAGGAATGACAAGTTGTACAGGAGTGGCATCAAGTTCATTATCAGAAAGAACATTTCCTTGAGCCTTGGTTATCTGGTGGTTAAGATTACGAGCTCAAATCTGCCAACTGCTCCTTGGAAGCCCTATTGTTGCAATTCTACTTTGTCCTATAGGATTATTCTGAGCTGGAATCGACCCAACAGCAATGTGTTTGGTTTTTGCATCCTGAAGTATAATACAGTCAATGACAGAGTAATATCTACACACTTACAAAGAAGACCAGTTAATACAACTACTCTTCAAATTTACATACCAACCACTAATGTCGAAGATAAAGACACTGAAGATGTTTACCAACTTCTGCATGAAAGTGATCAAACTTGTAATCAAGATTCATTGACAATTACTGGTGATTGGAATGCTAAGTTGGAAACAAAGAAGGATCAGTAAGTTGTAAATTAGGCCTTGGTGAAAGAAATAGTGTGGGAGCATCACAGGACAGAATTTTCTAAGACCAATGACCTGTTCATTGGAATAAACTGTTTTTCAACATCATAAATGACAATTATACACATAGACTTTACCACATTGAATATATGGGAATCAAGTTGACACATTTGTGGAAAGAGATGATGGAGGAACTCAGTATCATCAGTCGGAAAAAGGCAAGGGGCCAGTTGTGAAACAGACCATCAATTGCTCATTTCAAGTTCAAGGTGAAGCTGAAGAAAATTAAAACAAGTCCATGAGAGTCAATGTACAACCTTAAGTATATCCCACCTGCATGTAGAGACTGTTTTAGTTGTCTAGCTCTGCTCTATCAAAAATATCACAAAGTGGATGGCTTTAACAAAGGAAAGTTTATTTTTACACAGTTCAGTAGGCTACAAGTCTGAATTCAGGGTGTCCATTCCAGGGGAAGGTTTTCCCTCTGTCGGCTCTGGAGGAAAGTCCTTCTGTTGTATCAGTCTTTGGTGGGGAGCATCTTGGCACAGGAACTCAGTTCTGAAGGATACGCTCTACTCCCAGTGTTGCTTTCTTGATGGTATGACATCTGGAACTCTCTGCTTGCTTCTCTTTCCTTTCATCTCTTGTAGGATGAAAGCATAGAGGGTGGTGCAAGATATACTCTAGGGAAACTCCCTTTACAGTGGAGCAGGGAAGTGATCTTATGAAGGGATTTACAGTCCCACACTAACCCTCTCCAACATAATCCACTCTGTTAACCACAGGCAGAGATTAGGATTTACGGCATAAGAAAATCATGAAGTGGAGGGCAATCACAGAATACAGGGAGTCCTAGCCAAGCCAAACTACTACACATATTTTGGGGGTGACACAATGCAATCCATACCAGAGACCATCTCAAGAATAGATTTGACTCTTTGAACACCAATGACCAAAGAACTGACAAGTTGTGAGATGTTATCAAGGACATCATACATGAAGAAAGCAAAAGGTCATTAAATACAAAGGAAAGAAAGACCAAAATGGATGTCCAAAGACTTTGAAACTTGCTCTTAAACATAGAGTAGGTAAAACAAACAGAAGAAATGGTGAAGAGAGCTGAACAGATTTGAAAAGGTGGCTCAAGAAGACAAAGTAAGATATAATGAATTGTACAAAATCTGAAGTTAGAAAACCAAAAGGTAAGAACACACTCAGCATTTCTCAAGCTGAAAGGAGTGCAGAAGAAAAAAATTAAGACTTAAATTGCAATACTGAAGGATAATGTGGGCAAAATACTGAACAATGTAAGAAGCATCAAAAGAAGATGGAAGGAATACAAGCCACTGTGCCACAAAGAAGTGATCAGTGTTCAGCCCTTGTGGGAGGCAGCATATAATCAAGAATTAATGGTATTGAAGGAGAAAGCCCAAGCTGCACTGAAGGCTTTGGTGAAAACAATGTTTCAACAAGTGAATGCAGTGCTGGAAGCTGTCACTGAACTCAGCCAAGAAATATGAAAGCCAACTATGTGGTCAAAGGACTGGAAAAGATCCACATTTACTCCCATTCCATACAAAGGCAATCCAACAAAATACAGAAATTATCAAACAATATCATTAATATAACAGGACAGTAGAACTTGGCTGGGGATAATTCAAAAATAGTTACAGCAGCACATTGACAGAGAACTACCAGGAACTCCAGTCGGATTTAGGACAAAATGTGGAAAAGGGATGTCATACCTGATATCAAATGGACCTGGGCAGAAAGCAAAAAATACTCTTTCCTGACCAACCTGTAATTTTTGATCACTAAATCAATGTCTCATGAAATTTACTTCTATTTATTAATGTATACATTTTTTTCTTTTTCTTGTTTATCTTGTGTCTCCTCCTCTATCTTGTAAGTTTAAGAGACCAGGATCCTTATTTTGGTAGTCAGTAAGAATACTAATGACTATAACACAAATAGCACTGATGGTATGATTGTTAAGCCCTTGGCTCCTAATGAACAAGCTGGTAGTTAGGACCCAACCAACAACTGTGCATGAGAAAAGACCTGTTGATCTATTCCCATAAAGATTACAGCTTAGGAAACCCTATGGAACATTTCTGCTCTGGCCTATAGGGTTGTTATGAGTTGGAATCCACTTGATGGCCCAGAATAACAAAATAATGAAAATAGATGATTAGTGAACTTGGTTCTGAGCATGCAGAAAAATTAAGTCATACACAATCTGTCATTTGCCAAAGATATATTGAGTATTTATTATGAGGCAGGGATTACCATCTACCCCTGATAGCATGCTTAGTCATATCCCAGTCTTCATGGTCTAATTAGTTTGCTTAGTTCACAACCAAGCTCTGAGTTTTGACTCAGATACAACCATATCTCTTATGTACAGAAAATATCCAGTAAGTATTTTGAGAAAATAAGGGAATGGAAACATACACAGCAACCATAAGAAACACATTGTACACAATAAAAAAAATATAAAACCATGTAAGATTTAGTTTACTGTATTGGAATTACTTGAGTTTTTGCAAAGGAACAATTAACAACCAAACCCAACCCAACCCACTGCTGTGGAGTTGATTCTGACTCACAGCACCCCTGTATGACAGTGTAGTACTGCCCCACAGAGTTTTCAAGGAGTGACTGCTGGATTTGAACTATTGACTTTTTGGTTAGTAACTGTAGTACTTAACCATTATAGCACCAGCATTTCCAGTTAATGGACTAGTAAATACTAAATGCACTGATAAATGCCTTTTCAAATCTTCCCTGCCCAGCCACCAACACCCCAAAGTCTTTTTTGTACTTGTGGGGGGAGAGGGTGACAAACTACAAGGACAGAGAGATGCTCACTGCTTGGCAATCGCCTTCCTCAGGGCAGCCAGGATGTCACTCAACTCCTACATTTCGTCCTGGCACTGATGTTTTGTTTTCTTGATAAACTTGAGGGCCCGCATGTTGGTGGAGATGTTGACCAGCATCATGAAGTGGCGCTGGTAGGTCGCAAAACCTGACACTTCACAGATAGGGCCCCCCACCCCACGAACTTAGTGTTCTTGATGAAGCACAGCAGAGCCTCCCCTTGCTCACCTTCTTGATCACCTGCCTCGTGGAGCTTGTCGAGGCCCATGGCCATGGGGTAGTACACAGGTATGGCTGCTGTTCTTCAGTGGCTGCTGCGGAAAAGACCCAAATCATTTTTCATAAGAAAACGGTTGGTAAGGAATTTTAAAGTTGGGGGCAGGTATCTGCTTTTAAATAGATTTCTCCCCTGTTTGCTTGTAAAATGAATTAGATGCAGCATTCATAAGTGAAAACAGCTGATCCACAGAACAAAGCTTGGCTTAAATGTCAAATGAAGAACCTAAATTTAAAACTGGTATTTGTGACACTTCAAATAGTACAAAAATGGAATCAAGTTGAACCATAAAAAGGAGACAGATCTTGGAATGCTCAATGTCATTTCTGTGATCATCTCTGTAAAGATAATTGTTTTACAATAGCCAAGAACACAAGGGTTCACCTCAGAACTGTTCCAAGCATAAAATTAAAAAGAGTGGAAATGCAAAGAGATGCAAAATCTCCCCAGAGTTGAGCACGATAATGATTTGGTTGTATTTGAAATAATGGATCTCGGAAAGCCTGGATGTACTGCGTTTAGATTTCTTCTGCTGACATAAAAGAGTACATAAATTTTATTTATCTTCATGAAAAACTTAGGAGGTAGATGAAGAAACTGAGGAAAAACAATAAAAAATGTCTGGCCAAAGACTTTTATGGTCAGTCTCAAATTCAATGCTTTCTACATTACTATATATATTGGCAATAATGAGGGGGTCTTTGGTAGAAAGATGATTCAAATCACATACATCAAATTCGATTAGACTGTGCAAGTAGAAAGTACATGATAAGAAGAAAGAAAGAACTAGAAATAGCATGAAAACATACGGTCTTTCATCTATAAAGAAAATTTGGCATTCTTAGTATTCAACCAAACATCTCTGATATTCTTTTGAATGATGTTTTATTTCTGAATACATTGCACTAAAATATGTATTCATTATTAAACTAATAAGCATTTGCTGTGGATTCAATTGGGTCCCCCAAAAATGTGTGTTGTAAATCCTAATCGTTATACTACTGGTAGGAAATCCTGCTATAGCTGCTAGCCAAAAGGCCTGCAGTTCAGATCCACCAGGAGTTTCTTGGAAACTGTATGGGGCTATTCTACTCTGTCCAATAGAATCACTGAGTTGGAATCAACTTGATGGCAATGGGTTTGATTTTGGTTTGATACCTATGGTAAGGAGCCCTAGTAGCTTAACAGTTAAGTACTAGGCTGCTAACTGAAAGGTTGAGATTTCAAACCCACCCAGGTGTGCATCAGGAAAAAGACCTAGCAATTTGTTTCCTTAAAGATTATAACCAAGGTAACCTCTGGGGTAATTCTACTCGGTAAAACATGGCTCACTGTGAATCAAAATTGACTAAAGGGCAGCTAACAACAACATATCTGTGGTTATAATCCCATTTTAGAATGGGTTTCCTCTGTTATGTTAATTAGGCAGTATTAGTGTAGGATGTATCTTAAATCAATCTTTTTTGAGATATAATAGCAGACTAAGCAAGTAAGCAACTCAGCTAAGATGGGAGAAGATAGATACTGGACCACATGAAGAGCATCAAAGAGCCAAGGAACAGAAGCTGGAAAGAACCAAGGACCCTCCCCTAGAACCAAGAGAGAGAACTGTCCCTTGGAGCTGGCACCCTGAGTTCACACTTTTAACTACCTAAATGATGAAAAGAGAAAAGAATATTTGTTTATTAAAGCCACCTACTTTTGGTATTTGTTTTAGTAGCACTATATAGCTAAAACACCATTTGTTAAGAAAATATAGAAATGCAGGTTAGCAAAGAGATGAAAATAAAAATTACCTTTCATTCCACCACTAAGAGATAAACAACAACCAAAAATATCCATTGCTGTTGATTCCATTCTGACTCATAGTGACCTACAGGATAGAGTAGAATTGCTCCATGGAGTTTCCAAGGAGCTTCTGGTGGATTTGAACTGCAAACTGATTGGTTAGGAGCTGTCACTACTATGCCACAAGGGTTTCTGATAACTCAGTACGTAGATGGTGTTCAAGTGTTTGTTTATTTTACTAATAAACAATTACTGATAATTTGTGAGACAAAATAATTTCTTGATTTCATTTGTATTTTTTTGCTTCTTTGTGCAGCTAACTTTTTTTTTTCTTCCCACAAGATTACTACGTGATTCCTTATTGAATTAGTGAATTATGTCTTTTGCTTGCTTATCTGTTGGTATGTTTACTTTTTTAAATTGACTTGCATGAGTTCTTCGTATAGTAAATATTGTTATATTTCATTGTCAAATGTATTTCCCTAGTGTTATTTGCCTTCTGGGAAACTCTGCTGGCATAGTGATTAAGTGCTATTGCTGCTAATCAAAACATCAGCAGTTCAAATCTGCCAGGCACTCCTTGGAAACTCTATGGGGCAGTTCTCCTTTGTCCTACTGGGTTGCTATAAGTTGCTATTGACTTGATAGCACTGAGTTTAGTTTTTTTGTTTGCATTTTCATTTTGTTTACTGCAGGCCTTAAAAAAGAACTTACTAATTTATGTTTTAAAGCAGTAAGAAAGCTTCATTCAGGTTATATTCAAAAAGGGCAAAAGTAGGAAGTCAACAATCATGCTGCTACAGCTGTGTCTGCCTGAGTACTTAAAATTGCATTATCTAGGCTTTTCTTAAATAATCTCTGCCTTGATCATTACGCATGATAATCTGTTTACCTAAGGAATATTTTTAAGCACAGGTCATTTATTAGGTACTCATACTACACGTTAGAGACACAACAGTGAACTGAAGAGGCAAGGAGCACACGCTGATGGAGAGTACTGTTTTTGTCAGCTAATGCTGTAACAGAAATACCACAGGTAGATGGCTTTAACAAAGACAAGTTTATTTTTAAACAGTCCAGTAGGCTACAAGTCTGAATTCAGACTGTCCGCTCCAGAGGAAGGCTTTCCCTCTATGTGGCTGTGGA
This sequence comes from Heterohyrax brucei, assembly GCA_028571685.1. NCBI lineage: Eukaryota > Metazoa > Chordata > Mammalia > Hyracoidea > Procaviidae > Heterohyrax > Heterohyrax brucei. The sequence goes on from CM053155.1 coordinate 50,059,191, forward strand.
GGAAGGTCCTTGTGTTGCCTCAGTCTTTGGTTAAGGAGCCTCTTGGTATATGAACCTTAGGTCTGAAGGATGCACTCTATTACTGGTGCTGTTTCCTGATGGTATGAGGTTGCCAGCTCTTCACTTGCTTCCCTTTCCTTTTATCCCTTGTAGACTAAAAGGATAAAAGGTGGTACAAGCCATACTCCAGGGAAACTGCCTTTACAGTGGAGCAGAAAGGTGACCTTAGGAGGAGATTCACAGTCTCACCCTAATCCTCTTTAACATACAGCATAGGCAAATCACAGAATGGAGGACAACCATAAAATATTGGTAACTACAGCCCAGCAAAATGTCTATACATATTTTTTAGGGGACTTAATTCAATCTATTTATATACAAGTATAAATAGAATAAATGAAGTAAGTTAGACAATATGATGAATAGAGTAACTGAGAGAAATGATATTGAAATTGAAACCTAAGACCTATCCACATAGATGTAGGGATAACAGCAAGCTCAAACACCTCTGGGCAGGAAGAGTCAGATGTGATCAAGACCTCCAAAGCCCAGTGTGATTGAACTGTATGATGAGAGGGTGAGAGCTGTGACAGAAAAAAGGTTGGACAGATAGTCAGTCCATGATGAGAAGTTGAGATTTTATTTGAAGAGCAATGGAAAGCTGTTAGATTTGACAGATAAATATAATGGCTATCTAGACAGAGAAATAAGGCAAGAAAAAAGAAACTAAAGTATGGAAAATGGAATGGAAAAAACAAAACTATCTCTGTTTGCAGATGGCATGATCTAATACATGGAAAATTCCAAAGATTCACGAGAAGGGTGCTAGAACTAATAGATGGAGTCAGCTAAGTTACAGGGTACAAAACCCACAAAAGAAACCAGTTGAGTTGTTTCACACCAACAAGGAGAAAGCTGAAAACGAAATCAAGAAAACAATATTGTTTACAATAAAACCTGTTGCTATCTAGTCAACTGGGACTCACAGCTAGCCTGTAGGACTGAGCTGAGTAGAACTGCCCCATAAAGAAGCCAAGGAGCACCAGGTGGATGCAAACTGACAAACTTGTGGTTAGCAGCTGTAGGTCTTTACCACGATACCAGCAGAGTTTCTGTGTTTACAACAGAACCTAAAACAAAAACAAAAAACCTAGGAATAAACCTAAGCAGGAATGTAAAAGACTTGTACAAAGAAGACTGTAAAACACTACTGCAGGAGACCAAAAGAGATCTACAGAAATGAAAGAGCACTCTGTACGCATATTCTGGAATAATTAACATTGTGAAAATGTCAGTACTATCCAAAGCAATATAGATACAGTGCAATCCTGATCAAAATTCCAACAGCTGTCTTTATGAAACAGAAAAACTAATCTTCACTTCATATGAAAAGGAAAATGCTATCAAATAGCCAAAGCAATCTGGAAGAACGATGTACGTGACCTTTCGCATTTCAAAACATATAGTTACAGTAATCAAAATGATCTGGTTCTGGTTCAATGATAGACACACAGACTAATGAAAGGCAAGTGAGAGCTCAGAAATAAACGCTACCATCTATAGACAACTGCTATGACAAATGGTCACAGTCCATCCAATGGTGAAGAGACAGTATCTTCAACAGATGCTGGGGGGCAAAATAGAATATAAACATGCAGAAAAACTGATTGATTGCATACCTCACTTTATACACAAAAATGAACTCAAAATGTACCAAGGACTTAAAGCTAAAACTTTAAAGTTCTTGGAAGAAAATACAGGAGTGAAACTTTTTAACAACAGACTATCAAACACAGGTACAAATTCAAAACTAGCACAAAACATTAGATAACTGGGACTTCGTAAAAATTAAATGCACATGCTCATCAACAGACTATCAAAACTGTGAAAAGACAACTTACAGACTGGGAAAAAAGTCTTCAGGAATGACATAGCTGATTCGAGTCTAATATCCATAATTTATACAAAATTTCTACAAATTTACATCAAAAAGATAAATAACCCAATCAAAAATGGACAAAGGACATGAACAAACGCTTCACCAAAGAGGACATTCAAGTGTTCAGAAACCCATGAAAAGATGTTTACTGTTAGTAGCCATTAACTAAAAAGAAACAAAAACCCACTGCAATTAAGTCAATTTCAACTCGTAGCAACTGTATGGACAGAGTAGAACTGCCCCACAGAGCTTCCAAGGAACACCTGGCAGGTTTGAACTGCTGACATTCTGAGTAGCAGCCACGGCACTTAATCATTACACCACCAGAGTTTCCTATTAGCCATCAGAGAAATACAGATCAAAGCTCCAGCGAGATACTACCTAACCCCTGCTAAAATGACATGATAAAACAACAACAAATGCTGGCAAAGATGTGGGGAAACTGGAACCCTTATCCACTGCTGGATGGCACAGCCACTATGGAAAAAAGCATGATGATTCCTCAAAAAATTAAAACTAGAACTACCTTATAACTCAGCAATATCACTCCTGAATTTTCTCATTAAAGTCACAGCAGATGGATTCTGAAAGCAAAAGAGTAAAATACGGAACAGAACTTCAAATTCTCAAAGAATCCAGACTTACTGGACCCACTGAGCCTGAAGGAATCCCTGAAATTATTGCCCTTGGCCAATACTCTTTAAACCTTGCACAAAAACTATCCCATGAAGTCACCTCTGAACTAAATAATAGGTTCACTCTTTTTTTTATTGTGACTGAGTGAAAATGTACAATTCAGCTTAAATTTGCATATCTACCTATCTGCAGCTCCTTCTGCTCTCCTTGCCCAGTGACAGCACACTCCTCCTTTCCATTCTATACATGTCATATCCTCTTAACAATCTCCTGTCCCCTCCTCTCCACCCTCTCTGCTCCCCTCTAGTAAGAGGCCAGTAGGACGACATCCTATAGATCCACGTTCACTCTTAATCACTGTACCACCAGGGCTCTTTGTTTAAAAACTGAATCAAAGAAAATCAATTCTGACTCATAGTGAGCCTTATAGGAGACAGTAGAATTTCCCTGTAGAGTTTCCAAGGAACACCTGGTAGGTTCACACTGCCAAACTTTCGATTAGCTGCCACAGCACTTAACCATTATGCCACCAGGGGTTCCTAGGAAACTTTAAAATGGCATATATTAAGTCAACTGCTAGGTAGCTGTTGTGACTCATTTGCTCATTTAATAAGAAGTCAGTAGGTTTGAGCAAGCTCTAGAAGAAATCCATCAAGACTCCATCTCAGTAATACCACCAAGAACCAGGGTCTTTATAACATTTCTCTCTTCTACCATTGACATGTTGACTTGTACTTCAGGCACAAGACAGTTGCAGCAATTTCAGCATCACATGTAGATGATTCTAGCAGTATCTGCCGTACTATTAAATTTATAAATACATATATAGAGAGACTTAAGAGAATTCTGTAATTTAACAAGAGCTTTGAAAACGTTTGTAACTTTGATTCTAGGAAATAGGTACAAAATGAAGATAATCTGATTTTTAAAGGCAATTTCATAAAAGACAGATTTACCGATGTGCTCAGTATTTATAGAGCATTAGTATATGTTAGTCACTGTACTAGGCACTTGGGATACAACAGTGAACAAGCAGACAACATTCCTAGTTTCAGGAAATTCACATATTTTGTGGGACATTTAATAAAATATACCAGCCAAGTGCCGTCGAGTTGGTTAAATATATAAAATATTAGACGCTGAAATGCTAATAAATGATACATCTGATGGACTGAGAGCCTGTCAACTCCTATAAAGAAAATAAAAGAAGAAGAATATTTTTAAAGAAGATAATTTGGTTTTTAGTATGAGTCAAAATTGACTCATTGGCAATTGAGTTTTGTTTTGTTCATGAAAATGTTCAGGGAACAACTGGAGAAGTAGACTTGACATTCAGCTATGAGCAGAGGGTAGACATAAAGCTTTCAAGACAAGAAACCCTGAACTGCTTGTTGAAGCTGTTGGAATGGATATGAAGATCCTCTAGCCAAGTGGAAATAGGTGTCCACAGATGGGTGTCTGCAAGGGAATCATTCATTGTCCCTAGGGCAGAGGGAGGTTTTAGTGAAGAAAGGAAGTAGACTTTCCATGACTGCCCTAAGAAATCATCTGACACTCTTCAATTAGCAGAATTCCACCTTGAAGATTTTCCTCCGCGATTGTACCCAGTAAACAGCCAACAACAACAACAACAAAAAACATCGCCTTCAGCAAACTTAGTGTTACGGCTGGCGAGATGGAGGTTGTTTGCTCACTTCACTAAAATGAAAAGAAACATCTGGGAGAGGTAAAATTAGTAAGTGGACAAGTTTTAAAAACACAAAGAAAACAGATGAATTCAAAAGTCATTATTTATAGCTTGGGTTCATTTTCAAAGGTTATAAAAATGTTGAATAACTTCTTACAGTCTCTCTTTATGTCTCCTGAGATCAGTATAAGATCTCTGGTGTCATTTTTGCATGAAACTCTGATGGTGCAGTGGTTAAGTGCCACATCTGCTAACCAAGAGATTGGCAGTTCAGATCAGCCAGGTGCTCCTTTGTGAACTCTATGGGGTAGTTCTGCTCTGTCTATAGGACCACTGGGAGTTGGAATCCACTTGATGACACTGATTTTTTTTTTTTTTTTTTTTTTGTGAAATGTTTCTGTTGGAGCCCTGCGGATGGAGTGGTTAACAGCTCATTGCTAACTAAAAGTTTGGCAGTCTGAATCCACCAGTCACTTTACAGGAGAAAAATGGGCCAATCTGTTTCCTTAAAGATTTACAGCCTTGGAAATGCTTTGGGGCAGTTCCACTCTAGTCTACGGGTTTGCTATGAGTTCAAATCGACTCTATCACATTTTTTTCATTGTTGTTTGTTTATTTTGTTTATAGCCTCAAAACTCCTATCCTGTGTAACCAGGGATGGGTACATAGTCAGAATTTACTGAAGGACTGATGTAGAGGGCTTTTATAGGTAGTATTTGTGCCCTTTGAGGAACAGACATAACCTACAAGTAAAATTACTGAAATGTCTACTAAGAACAACTTCAATCCAAGATGGTAAAGCAGTTTTTTAACCAACATGTCAAAAATGAAGAAGACAAGTGACAATCTCCACTCTCTATAAATGAATCCATAAATCAACCAAAGGGAAGGAAATGCCTGAGATCATGGAGGTGAGCATCTTTCCATGTCTGAGGAATAAGAACTCTGTGTCTTAAAAATGTGAGACCATTTATAACTTTGGATAGCAACTATTGTTCATTTTCTTTAATTCCCATTAATGGACAATCATTTCAATGAATCACTTGCTTCTTTTCATATATTCATTAAATCAAAATGAATACTCTTCACAAATGAAGGAATACTGTATGTAACATTGGACAATAAAATCTGTCTAGAGATCTTTTTCACAGAATCTTAGAAAAAAAGAAGTTGGTAAAGATTAAGCAGCAGAAGTAGGCAGTAAAACTCAGTAGAACACTGGACGATTTTTAACATTCATATAGAGAAGTTTCCAACACCTTTGGCTTTAGAAACTCATTAATGAAATTTTATACAGCAGATATATATTTGCCTAAAATATACACAGCAACACTAAATATATGTTCAGAAGTGAATTATAATTTATACATGATCTACATTATCTCTACAGCGACATATATCCTGGTACCATAATCACAGCAGTCTTCCATATAATACAGGTTTGATCCTCTTGGTTTGGTTTGGGACATTTAACAACACCCGTAACAGCATCCTATTCCCCCAGTGTATCTAATGATTTGATTTAATTGTCTCAGTAGTGTCGTTTCTTCTTACACTTTTTCTGACTTTAAGCGTACATGGAACACGAGGACTGCGTGTTGCCAGAGAAGGTACAAGAAAAACGAAATAGTTTAACCAAAGAGATGTTTTACTGAATTTCTGCCAGAAGATGGAGTTCAACTTCTTTAAGTTCCACGTAGTACACATATGATTACTCTCTAGGCTTCATTTTGTTCTCATCTTTGAGTTCAGAGTATCTCTGAATACAACACAGAACATCCTTCCATATACAGCAGGTACACAGCTGAGGTCTGATGACGAGGTAGATGAGGACAATGACAACTTCCAAATGAACTCAGGGTTACAATTCAGAATTTTAGGACACTTCCGTAGTCACTATCAGTCAGAATCAGTTCAGTAGCACTGGGTTTGGTTTTTGTGTTTTTGGTCAGAGTCAGAGTATGGGCCCTTAGGGGGCATCTAAGCAAAGCTAGATTTATTGTTGTTGCTAGGTGCCGTGGAGTCAGTTCAGACTCACAGCGACCCTATAGATTAGAGTAGAACTGCCCCATAGAGTTTTCAAGGAGCACCTGGTGGATTTGAACTGCTGACCTCTTGGCTAGCGGCAGTAGCACTTCACCACTGCGCACACCAGGGTTTCCAAACCTAGATTTAGTAATTCTTAATACCACTATAACGTTTGACTAAACAAAACGTACTCATCTACGATGAAACAAAAATCCAAATTATTACAGGAATAATGGAATAGTCTCTACTTTAAGTGGAAATTTTACGTAAGGCTCAGCACGCTAACTGGGAGTGTCACAATGCAATAATTAACTACTAATGTAGTACAAAAAGGCTCCCTGGATGAAACGGAGTTTGACTCATTTGTGCCTCATCCAGAATCAGATAATGTGGACATTAAACAAAATGATTAAAAATTGTTTCTCCATGTAAGTTTTTATTTGCTTTTTTTTTCCTGTGAACTTTCTACAATTTGAGGTACCTGGTAGAGCTTTAGGCCAGCTTTTTTCATTAAAGCTAAGAATTCATGTTAACTGAACTTTTTATTTTTCATCTGCACCTTTTTTTTAAAAAAAATTAGTATTTCATTTTCACCTATCCCCCCCCCAACCACTACAACTAGGTAAATATTAAATAAAAACAAAGGAAGATTAAATTTAAAATTATCAAAAATGATATCTCATTTATATCCAGTTCCTCAGCTATGTTCCAAAATGAGACTAGAAAATTAGCTCTAATAAATCTAGACAGTTGAAACGCAAATGTAACGTGTATTTTGACCAAGTGTGCAAAAAAGAATGCTACCTTTGTTTAATCGGCGTCCTCTGTGATCAAAGAAGTGGCAACTATGTGGCAGGGACAGACACTAAAGAAAAGGTTTTGGATTTTTAGCATCCCCTGAAAATCGTAGGCACTTCATCTTCCCCGATTGATTAAAAACCCAAAACTGAAAACCCAAATCCACTGTTGTGGAGTAGATTCCAAAGTGTCACCATAGGAAAACGGAGAACTGCCCCCACCGAGTTTCCGAAGCTATAAATCTTCTCATTATCATCAACCACTGCGTCATCGGGCTTCTTCGGCTGGTCATTCCACCCACCGCCTTCGAGTCAATTGTGACTCATAGCGACCCTATAGGGAAGAGAAGAACTATGCCCTAGTTTACCAGGAGCGCCTCGAGGACTTGAACTGTGTCCCTTTATGGTTAGCAGACTTAGCACTTAATCACTACGCAATCAGGGTCCCCTCCTGGTCATCAAGAGAAAGCAAATTAAGACACTAAGTGATCACTTGCTCTCGTAAAGATAAGCGCCTGGGCGCGGTATTGCACAGAATTTATCTTTTTCCTCTTCAAGAAGCAAAGTGGTGGTGTTTTAAAACAAAAACTTCGCTTAAAAAAAAAGTTAACGATGTAAACTGACTGTAATTACTGTACTTCATCGGGGGGAATAGTACCTATGTACATGCTGTATCGTCACTAAAATTCATCAGCCTTTTTGACCAGCTCCAATCTGTCCAGTTTGTGACTTCTCGGTCACCCTCCAACTTCCCAAAGGTCACCCTCCAACTCCCAGAGGAGCGGGGCGCCTGAGCGAGGGGATTCCCTGCGCTCTCCAGGCTGCCGCTAACCGGGTTCCGGGAGAGGAAGCCTAGCGCCCCCACCCCGCCCGGCTGGCGTCCCCAAGGCTCTGCAGGCGCCGGCTCTCGCACGCTCTCGCTGAGACTCGGAAGGAAGGAAAACAATCTGGCGCAAATTGGAAGGCGCGGGGGCGGAGGAACTGGGGAGAGGAAGGGGGAGTCCAGGGCTGTGAGTCCACGGTGCAGCCGCCAAGGGCAGCCTCACGGGCTTCTGACTTTCCAGTTTATATGGTTAAAAAAAAGTGTGTTCCCGCCCCGGGACTTCCGCAATTACTGGAGTGGCGGGAGATTAAAAAAAAAAAAAAAAAGACGCCCAAGGTAAGGAAAGGGTGGAAAGAAACTGTCAGGGCTTTCGTCACGTGAGGTCGGTTTTCGCGCATAAAAGGGGAAGTTTCTCCGTTAGCCTCCAGTTCTCAAAGGACTTGGCAGTGAGCATCAGGAGTCTTCCCAGGAACTCCTCGGCAGCGCCTCCGCCAGCTCCGCAGCCCCGCAGCCCGCAGCTTGGACTCCGCGGGCTTACCAGCCTTCACCTGTTCTGCGCTCGGCGCCACGCGCTGCGCCCGCCGCCCGGATGCTCGCCCGCGTCCTGCTTCTCTGCGCCGCCCTGGCGCTCAGCCACGCAGGTGAGTACCTGGCACTCCACAACTGGGATTTCTTGGTTGGTCCAGGGCAGAGTTTCTGCTGTGAAAGTCAGGGCCTTCCCGCCTGCTGAACACTCTTCTCCGAATAGAAAAGTTGCATAACTTTGTGCAGAGGAGCCTGGGAGCGGGTGCCAGCTATGGCCATCAACGACCAGTTTCTTAACCAGTGTCATCAGCTAAGTGAGAAGAGTGATGATAATGTGGGATACATGTATATGAAATGTTTGTGTGTGGTGGTACCTACTGTAATTAAATGGGAATCATCTGAGGGTCAGTTCTACCCTGGCCCCTGGGGTCGCCATGAGTTGGATCCGACTCGACGGCACTTGGCTTGGCTTCTTGTTTTGTTTGAGATATGATAGTGCTTTTATGCCCCCGACAAACCACAGATTATTGTTTAAAGACGAGCAAATTAGTTTTGAAATATTTTACTTTGAATATTTCTCCAAAATTTTTGTACTAGGTCCAGCTATATTAATTGTGAAACTGCTAGTTATTGAGGTTCCTAAAAATTGTTATTTGGACACTTAACAAATAAGAAAAAGGCTCAGTGACATGGTGTGTCAAGTGGAATTTTCTGTTACTCTTATTTAGAATTAGAAGTTGTTATTTCTGAATTACAATCATTCTGTGAGGCAGGTGTTTTCCCGTCGACTGCCTGTATAATTCTTAAATTTACTATTGTAGAGTTGATTTAGAATGTCTTAGTTATCTAGTAATACTATAACAAATAGCACAGGTGGATGGATTTAACAAATGAAGGTTTATTCTCTCACTGTTTAGGAGGTTACAAGTCCACATTCAGAGCACTAGTTCTCTTTTTGTAGATTCTGTGGGTAAAGTCCTTGTCATTGATCTTCCCCCGTGGTTCTCGTAAGCCCAGCAAACGCGGTTCCCCCGGGGCTGCTTTATTGGTGGGATGAGGTCCCGTTCCTTTCTGCTGAATTTCTGTTTCACATCTCCAAAGAGACTGAGTCCAGATACAGACTAATCCTGTAGACTGAGTCCGGCCTCATTAACATAAAAGCCTCTAATCCTGCCTCAGTAACATCATAGAGGTTAGAATTTACAACATATAGGATAATCACATCAGATCACAAAATGCAGGGTGACTGCATTCCCAGAATGCAGTACTGGGAATCAAAGCCTAGTTGAGGTCACACACACTTTTGGGGGATACAGTTGAAACCAGAACATGTAATAGATAAAACAATTACATGTTGAAGGGAAGATTAAGACACTAAAGAATGATTTATTTTCTGTTCTTAACTTTTCTTGTAGCAAATCCTTGTTGTTCCAATCCATGTCAAAACCGAGGTGTATGTATGACTGTAGGATTCGATCAGTATCAATGTGATTGCACTCGCACAGGATTCTATGGCGAAAATTGTTCAACACGTAAGTTTGTCCTCGGCTGCCCTCATTTGAAATTTGGCAGATTTTTGTCCTGTGATTGGTCATGTTAATTTCTTCTTCTTCTTTTATTCCCTTCCCCCTCTTTGCAGCTGAATTTCTGACAAGAATGAAATTATTACTGAAACCCGCTCCCAACACAGTGCACTATATACTTACCCACTTTAAGGGCGTTTGGAACATTGTCAATAATATCCCTTTTCTGCGAAATGCCATCATGAAATATGTATTGACATGTAAGTTTAAGTCTCCACATTTTCAGAAAAATGTGCTTTTTAGTATTGTAGATTAATCCAAAAATGTATTTCCAACCTTGACAAAATGACTTTAAAAATAGCTTCTGTGTTACTGGCCAAAAAGTAGTGAATTTGGAGTCTCATCCAATTGGTACCATTCAATCCCACAGTCAGAATTCTGCACATAACCGTGCAGGCCTCTTTTCCTCTTCACTGTCCTATTGTCCCACTGGGTACTGCTTGGAAACTATAGGGCAGTCCTACTCCGTCCTAGGAGGTCCGTATAAGATTGCTATGTAAAATGTCTGTGCATTATTAAAGATCATTTTAGTGACTCCTTGCCTCATGTTTGATTGCCAGGTGGCAGTTAGACTTAAAGTACAGTTGTTTCAAAATGCATTCTGTGATAAGTGCCTTGGTGGTGCAATGGTTAAGAGTTGAACTACTAGTGAAAAGTTCTCAAATCCGTCAGCTGCTCCTTGGAACCTCTGCTGTGTCCTTTAGGGTAGCTATGAGTCAGAAGCAGCTTAGTGGCAATGAGTGGAATCCAAACTTTTGGGTCTCTTAAATCATTGAAACTGAATTTGATATCTAATGCTACTTTCCTGTTTTCAATTGATCTGTTTTGCATCTTGGAACAAATATTTTTTTCTCTCAAAAATTTCAGCAAGAGCACATTTGGTTGATAGCCCCCCAACCTACAATGTTCACTACGGCTACAAAAGCTGGGAAGCCTTTTCCAACCTCTCCTACTACACCAGAGCCCTACCTCCTGTACCTCAGGACTGTCCTACTCCCATGGGTGTGAAAGGTGAGCTACAAGAAGCAGAGATGATATTAATTGCACTGCAGGTTGGATATAAGGAGCCTTTTTTATTATGAATATATTTTATTTTGAATATATTTTTTTTATTACAAATATATATAAGGAGGCTTGATAGAGAGCAGTGGTTAAAGCAATTGATTGCTAACCAGAAGATCAGCAGTTCACAACTACTAGTGGCTGTGCAGGAGAAAGATGTGGCAGTCTTCTTCCATGGAGATTTATAGCCTTGGAAATCCTATGGGCTTGCTAAGAGTTAGAATTGACTGAATGTAGTGGCTTTGGTTTTTGGTTTGGATGAACATATATGGGATTTCCCTTTAAGTAAATCTGTGTCAGTTATTTCATGATAGTGAGTGAACATTTGGGTATAATAGTACTTCCAAGTTATTTCCTTGAAATTCAACTAATTCAAGTTAAATAAAAATAGATAATAAATTATTCCCCCATATCTTCGACTTTCTTTATATTACGATCCTGTTTACAATTTATCTTGTAAGGGAAAAATGCCTTGGTAGATTGATAGTCACTGTCTGCTTCTTTGAATGTGTAAGTTCTTACCATAACTTTCTCATCTTTTAGGAAAGAAGGAACTTCCTGATTCAAAAGAGATTGTGGAAAAATTTCTTCTAAGAAGAAAGTTCATCCCTGATCCCCAGGGTACAAATCTGATGTTTGCGTTCTTTGCACAGCACTTCACTCATCAGTTTTTCAAGACAGATCATAAGCGAGGACCAGCTTTCACAAAAGGATTGGGCCATGGGGTAAGACAGATTCAAATTGGAATTAATAACATTTTCTGATGAAGTGCTAACATTAAAGGCAAAACCAAAAAACAAGTGTTTGCCACATCAAGTAATTAACTCTCTCTTTTTTAAAAATTCCCTGTCTTTAAAAAATACTAATGGAGTTTTCCATTGTAATTCATTGTTTTGCTTAGACATGAATGTAAACATAGAGATTATTGTTATTGTTGCTGTTTGTAATTTGACTCATATTTTTAGGTTAAAATGTTTCCACTGAAAAATGTTGTAAACTTCAAAAAGTTTTCAGTTCTAACTGCTATAAAATGATATTTTTTGCATCATTATTTTCTCTTGATTTCAATAATATAGCCTCAATCTATCAATAAGAATTTTATAACCATAATAAGTCTTCTGATGGCTTCTTTAAAAATTTTGGACAATTATCCTAAAGTATATGTTTATAAATTCCATATGAGATATTAATGCCATTGAAAATAAGATGTCTGTGGCTTTAGTGGCTAAACAAATTAATGTATTTTGAAATTATGATAAAAATATGTTTTACTTAGAAACTTTAATTAAGTGAAATCAAATTAATGACAAATTATATAATAGACATTTATATAAGAATAACTCCAGCAGTAACAAATTGAAATGTTTCCATAATTTTCTAGGTGGATTTAAATCATGTTTATGGTGAGACACTGGATAGACAGCATAAACTACGCCTTTTCAAGGATGGGAAAATGAAATACCAAGTATGTGCCATTTGAATATTAAGAATTAGTTCATCACCCAGACCTGTATTTTAAAATCCTTGGTCATAAATGATTTCTTTCTTAACTCTTTTAATGTTTATGTCTTGCTGTTTTGGATTTTTTAGATAATTGATGGAGAGGTATATCCTCCCACTGTCAGAGATACTCAGGCAGAGATGATCTACCCACCTCACGTCCCTGAGCACCTACGGTTTGCTGTGGGCCAGGAAGTCTTTGGTCTGGTCCCAGGTCTGATGATGTATGCCACAATTTGGCTTCGGGAACATAACAGAGTGTGTGATGTGCTTAAACAGGAGCATCCAGAATGGGATGATGAGCAGTTGTTTCAAACAACCAGGCTCATACTGATAGGTAAGCCAGAAAAGAAAATAATTTAAATAAAATCCTCTTGAATAAATAAATAAATATATAAAAACACCAACACCTCTTGCCCAGAAAAAAAAAAAAAACTACTTTGCTATCTGTGCTAGGTTTAAGTAATTCTAGGGGGAATGGGGAATTCATTGACTGTAAACACACATACCAATATTCATGTTTTTTAAGAAAAACCCATACAACCACATTTTTATTCTTGAGCATGATGGGCAATATAATAAATTGCCTTTTGTCTTCACTTTACAACAACAACAAAAATATAAGGGTGAAGGAACATCGACTTAATGATTGAAATTGTATTTCAAATGCTTGACAATTTGTGATCAGAGGATTAATGTTCTTCGTGTTCTGTTTGTGCCAATAGGAGAGACTATTAAGATTGTGATTGAAGACTACGTGCAGCACTTGAGTGGCTATCACTTCAAGTTGAAGTTTGACCCAGAGCTGCTTTTTAACCAAGAATTCCAGTACCAAAACCGTATTGCTGCTGAATTTAACACACTCTACCACTGGCATCCTCTTATGCCTGACACAATTCAAATTGACGACCAGGAGTACAACTATCGACAGTTTGTCTATAACAACTCGATATTACTGGAACACGGGCTCACCCACTTTGTCGAGTCATTCACCAGGCAAATTGCTGGCAGGGTGAGTGTTGTCAGTGAAAAACAAAACCAGACGAGGCAGTAACTTTCAAATTTCTGTCATGGAAATGACAATTCTTAACCTTATTAAGAGTCATTATTTTTCTAGTAAAAGTTTTTTCTTGACAAAGAAGCCTAACTTTTTGTTGAAAAGTCTAAGCTAAAATTTTAGTCAGCTACGGCTCAGAAAACAATGACTGTCATTGTCTTAGAAATGGAAATTTTCAAAAACTTGTTGTAGCCTTGTAAATATTTGAGACTTGAATATCTTCTAGCTTTTATAATTCTAAAAGACAAAAAATTCTAGACTGTTATTTAATTTGAAGCTCAGTTCTCACTGAAATATATGTCAGCATCTTTTCAGAAAAGATACTGGACTCTTACACTAAGAGTGTTGGTGTTACTTTGTACCCAAGAGAAAGCTTTCAAATAAGAATTAAAAATATACCTAAAATTCTTGTTTTACAATTTAATTCATTTAAACACAGCTGAAATACATGTAAACATAGAAAAGTAGGACACGGTTTAAGTCTTCCTGATAGCATCAATGTTATTTACATCATACCCAAGGAATACTTCTAAATACAAATTTTTAATAGGCCTAAAAATCTTGTTTTACAGGTTGCTGGTGGCAGAAATGTTTCACCTGCAGTACAAAAAGTAGCACAAGCATCTATTGATCAAAGCAGAGAGATGAAATACCAGTCTCTCAATGAGTACCGCAAACGTTTTAGGATGAGACCCTATACATCATTTGAAGATCTTACCGGTGAGAAATACTCTAAGCTTTTTAACTGAAGCCACAGATAAGCTGAAACCAAGTTATGTCAGGGGATAAAACTGATTTATTTTTTAAAAGGTTCGCATTGATTGAATCTGTCTCTTTCTCACTCTTACAGGAGAGAAAGAAATGGCTGCAGAGTTAGAAGTGCTCTATGGTGACATTGATGCTATGGAGCTATATCCTGCCCTTCTAGTAGAAAAGCCTCGTCCAGATTCCATCTTTGGTGAGACCATGGTAGAACTTGGAGCACCATTCTCTTTGAAAGGGCTCCTGGGCAATCCTATCTGTTCTCCTAACTACTGGAAGCCTAGCACTTTTGGTGGAGAAGTGGGTTTTAAAATCATCAACACAGCCTCCCTCCAGTCTCTGATCTGCAGTAACGTCAAGGGCTGTCCCTATACTGCATTCAATGTTCCAGATTCACATCTCACCAAAACAGCCATCATTAACGCAAGCTCTTCCCACTCCAGACTGGACGATGTCAACCCTGCAGTACTACTGAAAGAACATTCAACTGAGCTGTAGAAAGTGGCTGACTGTATTTATTTATTTATGTGAGTTATTTCCACTAACTTATTTAATAATATTTATATCAAACTCCTCAGGCTATATTGGTAACAGAAGTCAGTCCTTTGGCAGAGAAAGTGGTCATACTCTGGATGATTTTTGTGTGTGACTACTTAGAAGATGTATTTTCGTCATGATAAAGGGGAAGACAATTTGTGTTATAGTAGCAAAAGCAAAAACAAGAAAACCATAAGAACACTTAGCAAAATTCAAATGCTGTTGACGAGATGGTAAAGTGCTGCAAGTTTCTACACTATGGATAATTCCAGTGTATCTCCCGTGATGCATCAGAAGCAACTAACATTCTGGAGTGCTGAAGTGGTTCTAGACATTACTCTGTTATTAAACACACAAGAAACTACAAATGCATTTTTAAATGAATATCTAAATCAGACATTAGCAATGATTTGTGTCAGTTTTTTAAAAGAATGTGGAAACAACAATTAAAAATGGGCCTCAGGAACCTAACATGTGTAGTGTGTTTGAGTAGGAGCATCCTGTTTAAGGAGACACCACGGGATAGTATTCCATTTAAAAGCATTTTATTTTCTATAGCCAAGTCAGGTGCCATCGAGTCAGATCCAACTCATGGCGACCCTAGGAAAAATTAACTTGTACTGCCATCAAGAGAAGACGCTATCATAAATTTAGATCTATAAAATCAGTGCCAATTTGTGATTAAAATGTTGCATAAGAGACTGTTTAATTATTAAGTGTGATAATCTACTTAACTGTTACAACTTCTCTTCATAAAATTAAAATGCAAAATATATTTAAGGTGGTAGAGCCACTGCAGACATATATTTAATTAAAATAAGAACATTTTATGTTGAGATTCCAGAATTTATATGACTAGTACTAGCGAAATTTACAGCAGCAAAAAGTTCAGTGTTTAAAATAGACAATAAAGAAGAAACCTAAGTGTATTTCAACTTTGAGTTTAAGTTCTTGAAGGGGAGATTTGTGTTACTGGATACTACAGGCCTGCTACTCAAGAGAGTTTGCTGTGAGGTTACTGAATTACTGATCTGGTATTAGGTAACAGTTTGTGTTCTTAGACTTGCTATTGCACCATGTGATTTAGCAATCCATGTCACAGTGCAAAACATAGCATAGGCCACAAAGATGGCCTCTGCAAAATCATTTCACACATTAATTTACTGGAGTCTTGACTAAGCCAAGTCAACACCTGCATTTGAATGAAGCCAGATAACCTGCAAGCTGCTCCTTGGATTTTCTTTTAGTTATTTTGCTAAGAGAAAATCTATTCTGATAATCTTACCTCCTCTATTTTGTTTTCCTGTTTTTAAGATCTGAAACTCTGGTGGCAGGTGTAGTGATTAACTGCTACAGCTGCAAAGCAGAAAGTGTGCAGTTCACATCTGCCAGGCAATCCTTGGAAACTCAATGAGGCACTTCTGTTATGTCTATAGAGTCTCTGTAGGTTGGAATCAACTCCACAGCAGTGAGTTAGTCTTTCTTTGGACTCTTTGCCTATATTTCTTACCTAAATTTTTTCAGGGAAACCTCAGCTCAGGACCACTGTGGGTCAGAATTGACTCAACAGCAGTTGGTTCAGTCTCAGGTAAGGTGACTGAGTCCTTGGGTGGTGAGAACAGTTCATTTATACTTACTCCGCTGCTAAGTGAAAGATTGGACATTCGAGTCTGCCCAGAGGTGCCTCAGAAGAGAAACCTGGTGATCTACTTCCAAAAAATCAGCTCTTGAAAATCATATGGAGCAGAGTTCTACTCTGATAATAGGGGATTGCCATCAGTTGGAATCAACTCTATTACAATTGAGTTTTTTGGTTAAGATGACTAAAAGGAAAAAGAAGATCTTAGTGAAGACAGGGAACCGTGAACTTACTTAACCAAAAGACAAAGAATGTTGCTTATAATTCAATTTAGCAATCTGTAACCAAAGAGATTAGTGCCTTAGAACTTTAGGGATTGTGTACAGAAAGGAAGTTACATCCCTATTCTAATGTCCTTTCTTGTTTTTGTTTTCTTTTCCTTTAAAAAAATTCTTAGTTGCCAGCAAGGTGATATTTTTTCTTTTCCACATCTCATTGTCAGCTGACATTTTTGTGGTACTGTATATTATTTATTAATGATTTTATTTATGTTATATTAATGTCTTAAATGGGGTTTAAGTCTGCAATCATTGATTTTTTTATGATGTCAAAGTCAATATTTCTTCTTTGAGTTCTCTCTCTAAATTACGGAGACAACCAGGAGAAATTATTGGATTGAATTTGTGAATGAATTATACTGTAGCCTCACTGTAGTCCATTGAAATAATTAAGGTTAGAATTCATATTATTAGTGTTTACCTATCCACCAGCCCACAGACAACATTATATTTCATTA
This sequence comes from Heterohyrax brucei, assembly GCA_028571685.1. NCBI lineage: Eukaryota > Metazoa > Chordata > Mammalia > Hyracoidea > Procaviidae > Heterohyrax > Heterohyrax brucei. The sequence continues at coordinate 50,076,502 of CM053155.1, forward strand.
GCCTGTATGTGCTACAGAACACTGACATTATAATATTGACCTTTTGTACATTCTTAGAAGAGCCAGTGGGTGCTTCATTAATTCATTCAGCCATAATTTATTAAGGAAATACTGTGTAAAAAGTACTGTGGGTTTTAGTATTTTTAAATCAAACACTACTTACAGATAGGATCCACATTTCTGTAAATAACTGAAAAAGAATGTGTCTCTGAAAAGTGGAGGAATGAGACAAGTGTCATTAAAGAATCATAACTCAGGGGAAGTTTTCTTTAGAGATTTTATGTTTAAAAGGTTTAATGTTAAAGAAATCCTCACTGTTAGAAGTGCTCGTATAAACAATCGGTTAACTTGACTGATCTTTGTAAATGAACACTTGATTTGTTCTCACCATCAATCTGCTGACTGCACCTGAGAATCGGGGATCTGTATGTGAATGTTGTGATGCCTCAGACAAATGAGTATTTAAATTAATTTATGTATGAGAAATCTTGATGAATGTCTGTTTATTTTTATACTATTTTATTATTGAAAAATTTCTTTTGAAAATAAATGTTGATGGTTTCAAAATATCTTTGCCTTTGGAGTATGATTTCTCTGATACATTGCCCTTAGAGGAAACCACTGGCTTGTGTTCCAGCTGTTCAAAACTGTGCTGGCCCTGAAAGAAAGAATTCTACCCTCAAGCACAGAGAGGCTTCCCTGAGCCACTGCTTCTTCACTGCAACTCTGTGTTGAAAACATGTGTGTGTTGTGCTATATGAGATAACAAGTTTGAGCTCATTGCCAAAACTAGAAGGGGGAAAGGATCAAGTACACATAAAACAAAAAATAAAACACAAAAGGAGGTTGGAGATTCAAACAAGGAGAGATGACACTCAGTTAGGCAAACCCTTGATGGCTGGTGTACCTCTCTCACTGCCGTCTGTTGTACACCTGCTCTTCACATCTTAGTGATTTCAATATTTCCCGTGAACGACATCATAACATTCAGCCCAGCCTCACTCTTCCTTGAGCTTCTCCATTCCAATGATGTCTTCTTCCATATTTCTCATGATCATGCATTTCTTGATCTCATCATCACAAATTATTGTATTGCTCCAAAAATCTTGATGTCAAACATCCTTTTATTACAGTAACCTTTATCTTTCCAGCTTTCCTGTTTTAGGACTCTAACTTCTAACTCTCCAGTTTTATTAACCCTTCTGATTCACAAGCCTCGTCATTTACCTGTCACCTCCCTATGTCCTCATGCTGCTGTTTATCCAGCTCAGACACCATTGTCCATCATAATCATTCTCATTTCCTGTTTACTCTGGCTTCATTATACTCAACAGCAAAAAATTAAATTCCAGGATCTTCCTAACCTGTTACTACCCCTCAGACCCTGAATATTGGTAGAAGAAAGCACCAAGGATTGTCAAGCAGATGCTCCACTCTACCGGGAAATTTCACAGGACTTTCCCAGTGTTTTCTATTTCTCACCCCCTAGAACAATTATTTCACATCTCTAAACTCTCAACTGATGCCCTTGATTCAAGTTTCATTGAGAAAACTCCTACATTTTCTTTACATATCACAAACCTATGAATTGATCTACACATTCCACATGTTGCCACTTTGTCTTCTTTCCTGAAACCCAAAGTCAGTGTGCCTTTTCCTGCTAAAAGGCAATGACTCCATTCCTGCTTTCAATCTTTTTCTATTTTAAAATACTTTAAAATACTTAGGTTCTTTAAATATCACTTTTGTATCCCACACTATAACTAACTCATCCCTCTCTATGAAATTACTGCCATCAATATGCAAACCTTTTTTAAAACTTCTGCTTCGTTTTCCAACTCATACTCTTTCTTTAATCCTGTGCAGTTGGTCTTCTGAACCAATTATTCCTTTGAGACTTTTCCGATTAACAAGGACTCCATGTTCTTGAAGAAAAGGTAAGATATTAGCGAGGATACCCACTCTGGAATGTAGTTTGGCAGTTTCCTTCTAAAACTAGACATTTGCTTGTTGTTGTTAGGTGCCGTTGAGTTGATTCTGACTCATAGTGACCCTATGGGTCAGAGTAGAACTGCTCCAGAGAGTTTCTAAAGTGTGCCTGGTGGATTTGAAGTGCAGACCTCTTGGTTTGCAGCCATAGCAATTTACCACTATGCCAGCAGGGTTTCCTGGTACTTAGCATGTGTTTTAGTTTTCTATTGTTGTTATAATAAATTATCTGAACTTACTGGCTTCAAGCAATGCAGATTTCTTGCCTTGCAGTTCTGGTGGTTGGAAGTCATAAGTAGATCTTGTGAGGTTAAAATCCTTCTTGGCAGGGATGTATTGTTTTTGGAGGCAGAATCTATTCTCTGTGTTTTCTGGTTGTTAGAAGTCACCCTCATTCATTGTCTCACGGCTCTTCCTCCATTTTCAAGGCCTGTAGGGTAGCATATTCTAACATCTCTTTCACAGTGATGCCTCCTTTCTTTCATGTAAGGATTCTGTGATTATATCTTGCTTACTTAGATGATTCATGATTAGCTACTCATCTTGAGATCCTTAAATTAATCTCATTTGGAAAGCTCTTTTTGACATGTAAGGTAATGTATTGAAATGTTCTGAGGATTAGCACAACTTTGGAGGGGGGCATTATTCTGCCCACCACACCATAAAACCAGGTGCCTGAGGGATCTAGTCCTACTTACTGAGGTCAGAGTTGGAAACCCTGGTGGTGTAGTGGTTAAGTGCTATGTCTGCTAACCAAAAGGCTGGCAGTTCAAATCCACCAGGGTCTCCTTGGAAACTCTATGGAGCAGTTCTACTCGGACCTATAGGGTTGCTATGAGTGTGAACGGAATTGATGGCACTGATTTTGGTTTCTGAGGGCATCTGTAATTTGCTGTTGCAGAAACCAGAAGTCTTTGTCTAAATAGTAATCTATACATACACAGTGTGAGACTCTTCAGGCCAGCCAAACAACTGGCAAACTGGGAGTTAAGTAACTACTAGAGTTCACACAGAGCTGAGAAATACTCTAGTTCTGAGCATGTAGGTTAGAAATATCTCATACAACACCCTGAGCACTCTAGTAGAGACTCCAGAAAGGACATGATTTAGGAACAGGCTAATTCTGTCTTTGTTATCTAGTGTTGCCATAACAGAAATACCACAAGTGGATGGTGCTAATGAACAGTAATTTATTTTCTCACAGTATGGCAGGCTAGAAGTCCAAATTCAGGGTGAAAGCTCCAGGGACATGTTTTCTCTCTGTCAGCTCTAGGAAAAAGCCTTTATCGTCAACTTCCCCTGGATCTAGGAGCTTCTCAGTTCAGGGTCCCCAAGCCCAAAGGATGCATTCCACTCCCAGATCTTCTTTCTTGGTGGGAGGAGGTACCATCTCACCCTAATATTACTGGCACTAACCAAAAACATCAGAAAACAACAAATGTTAGAAACATTGCAGTGAGATTGGAACTCTGATCCACTGCTGATAGAAATGTAAAATGGTATAAGCACTACAGAAATTAACACAGCATCTAATAAAATACTAGAAATAGAAACACCATGCCACTCTGTACTCTCACTCCTAGAAATATGTCCTAGAGAAACAAGAACCACCACATCAATAGACATACAAGCCTTCATGTTCATTGTGGTATTATTCACAATAGCAAAAAGATGAAAGCAACATAAGTGCCTACCAACAGATGACTGGATAAATAAATTGTGGTACATACACACAATGGAATATTACACAATGACAAAGAATAACAATGAATCCTTGATCCTGGAGGAATCTGGAGAACATTATGATGAATGAAATGTCAATTACGAATGGACAAATATTGGTAAGAATACCAAGAAATGGTTTAAGCCAAGGCAAGTGCTGTCAAGTCATTTTGTTTAGCCAGAGAAAAAAATCTTTGATGGTTACAAAGGAAAAGAGTAGTGCAGGGAGGAGGCCACTAGCTAGAGAGCAGACAAGAGTTAATTTTGGTAAAGAGAAAGACATCATACAATACAGGGGCAGTCAGCACAACTTGGGGCTGAGGGCTGGTGATCGTGGCCTCAGGGAATGCCTGGGTCAACTGGCATAACATAGTTGATAAAAGCAACCAGTGGAAAAATATGTATCAAATAGGTGAACAACAACAAAAATTTTGCTGATTTTTTATAAGAAAGCAATGATATAGCATATTTAAAGGAAAATATATTTAAAAGGAAAGAAAAATGTTGTTAACCTAAATTCTGTATTTAGTGGGAAATATTTTTAAAAGGAAGACAAAGTAAGAATGTTTTCAGACCTCTGAAAAATAAAACAGTGGTGTTGCCAGCTGAGATGATATACAAGAAATCAAGAAATGTGAAGCAATTATTTCAAACTAAAGTAAAATAATTCCTGACAGAAATATGTGTTCACAGAAAATAAATAAAAACCAGCAGAAATGGTATGTATATGGATGAACATAATTTTTGCATTTATCACACACAGAAAAAAAGAAAACAATCTTTGGTGGTTACAAGGAAGGAGAGGAGTTGGGAAGGGAAATTCTTTCAAAAAGTAATAGAATTTTAAAGAAAGAGTAATAACAAAGTACTGTGTAGTTAATAATGCACAGAAGTAACATATAAGACAGTCGTAGCACGATGCATGCGGGATCCCAAATGGATGTGTACTGTTTTGTGTTTCACATACAATACGGGAAGCAACATTTTATTTGAAGATAGAATATGTTATAAATCCTAGACTATCCACTCAAAGTCAAAACAAAGACCTGGAGTTCAGTCAACAGAAGTGTTAAAATGAATACTCCCCTCCCCCACAACCCAAAAAAACCCTTGAGCTACAAAAAGGCAGAGAGAGAATAAAAGAAGAAGAAGAAACAGGACAAATATAAATTCAACTTATGGATTATTATATAAGTATAAACTAAAACTTCAATTATAATACAAACATCTCCAGATTAGATTAAAATGCAACACTCAATTATATACGTATTAAATATAAAGTAGTTAAGTCAAAAATTAAAGAATAAAAAAATACATATGCCATGCAAGCACTAATGAGAAAGCTGGTGTGGTTATAGTTAACATAAAAAATATATATACTTCAGGACATTTTGCAATAGTATTGCTACCAGAGATTAACAGGGAAATTTCATAATGCTACAAAAACCAATTAACCAATAAATTATAACAACTTTAAATATATATGTACCTAATAACAAAGCTTCAAGTACATGAAGCAAAAACTGACAGAAGTGAAGAGAATACAGAGAAATATCGAGAATTATATTCAGAGTTTTCAATAATTGTCTCCCTAATATAATCATGCATATCTGGAACTGTTAAAATAAGTGGACAGAAAATTAATAAAGGTATGTTGTTGTTAGATACTGCTGAGTGGGTTCCAACTCATAGCAACCCTTGGCACAACAAGGTCTGACACCATACTCAAAAGTGTTGCTGTGTTTGGGCCCAGTGTGCAGCAACTGTATCATCTCATTGAGGGTCGTCGTCTTTTTCACTGACCCTTTACTCTGTCAAGTACGAGTCCTTTTCCAGGGAATGGAATGGTCTCTCCTGACAACATGTCTGAAGTACGTGAGACTTGCTTCTAAGGAGCATACTGATTATACTTCTTCCAAGAAAGATTTGTCCTTCCACCAATCCATGGTAAATTCAATATTCTTTGTCAACACTATAATGCACAATGCATAGAAAGCTTTAATAACGTTATGGTAGCAAATTGAACGGTGACCTTTTAAATGTTACCTCCACATCCTAATTTCCAGAAACTGTGAAAGTGACTTAATTTGGAAAAAGTCTTGGCAGAAGTAATTAAGAGAAGTATGTTGAGATGAGATCACCCCAGGTTGTCCAGAAAACAAAACAAAACAAAAATCCCAAACCATTACTGTCAAGTTAATTCCCAGTCATAGTGTTTATATAGGACTGAGTAGAACTGCCCCATAGAGTTCGGAAGGAACAGCTGGTGCATCAGAACTGCCAACCTTTTGGTTAGCAGCCATAGCACTTAATTACTATGCCACCAGGATGACCCAAGCAGTGGATTTAGGATACGAGGTACTGAGAGGGGGGACCCAGGCAGACAAGAGAGATGTGACCACTCAGAGACTACGGTGATACAGACACAAACCAGGGAATGCCTGTAGCTACCAGAAGCTGGAGGGTGTAGGAAATACAGCCTCTCCTGGGGTCTCTGGAGCATTACCTTGCAGAAGCCTTCTTTTTGGTCTTCTGTCCTACAGAGCTGGAGAAGAACAAATTTCAGTTGTTTCAAGCCAAAAAGTTTGTGGTAATTTGTTACAGTCACTAAAAGAAAAAAATATGACTACCAAGCAACTTTGCCTATTTGATACAGACTACTTTACCCTAAAACTACAAAATCTACTCTCTTTTCAAGGGCATATGCAACTTTAATAGTATGTTTGACGTAAAAATAAGTCTTCAAAGAAAAAGTGGTCATTTTAAACACAATACAAATTACATGGAATTAAATCAAATGAATCAAGAAATCAAAAGCAGAAAATACTTGAAAAATCCTCCAAACAGTTGGAAAGTGAACAACACACATAAATAACTCACTGCTCAAAGAAGAAATTACAAAGGAAATCTGGAAGTTATTTTGAACTGAGTGATAAAGAAAACACAATACAACAAAATCTGTGAGGTATGGCTAAAGCAATTGTTAGTTGTTAAAGGGAGTTTTGTACTTACAAGTGTTTATATGGAAACTCTGGTAGTATAATGGTTAATAGTTATGGCTGCTAACTGAAAGCTTGTCAGTTCAAATCTACAGGCTCTCCTTGGAAACTCTGTGAGGCAATCTTACCCTGTCCTACAAGGTCAATATCAGTCAGAACTGACTTAACGGCAGTGGATTAAATGTTTACATTAGAAAAGATAAAAAGCTGAAAGTCAGTGACATGAATACGCATCTTAACAGAAACCTAAAGGAAGGCTGAGGAAACAAGAAACATACGAAAGGAAATCATTGAGACAGAAATACAGACAATACAGAAAGTCACCCAGACCAAAGGCTTGTTTTTTGAAAACGATCAATAAAATTTAATATTGTGTTCAAAACGGAATCCTGGTGTTCCCTAACTTTTCTTCATTCCATAGATACAGATATAGATATATATATATAACTTTAAAAATTTATATTTTTTAACAATCTGATATTACAGATTTAAGAGACACAAAGAATCTTTTCCCCCTAAAGCTTTCAACAAAACAGGTTAAAATGTACTGTTAGACTTGGATTTTCATAGAACTGAATCATTTTCTGACAGTAAAAGAGAAGAGAGTAATTTAAGATAAACAGGAAACAGGTTAAGAATTCTACAGACTACTTTTGAGATCTCCCATTAAACACACCGACATTTAAAAGGGATCAGGTAACTCTCACTACAGTAATTAATTTGGATGTCTTATGTAGAATTTATTTAAACATTTCTTATAAATTTTCTCAAAAAAGGGCCAAATTGCCTGTGGAATCAATGAACAGAACTTCAGAGAATGAATCATTGCTTGTTAAAATAAAGGACTCAGGAAGAGTTATCTTTAATGTACTTCCTAGTCAGCTTTTTCCTAGACTCTTCAGAAGAGAAATTAAACACCAAAAGTTTACGATGTGGGCTGGTCTCATGCTCCAGCCTGTTACACTTCAGTGTCCCCTACCTCTGCATCGTTGTTACCTGGAGACCATGCAGGCCAGTCATTTGCCCTTTCACGGTGTTCCTGGTTGTTCCTAGCAGGTGATGTGGAAGTGCTATAGGGTGACTTGTCCCTATTACTCAATGTCTGTTCATGTGATGACAGCCATTTAAGAAACACAGGGTGTGGATTAATTTGCATGTCCTTCAAGGAATATTTTCCACTTACATAGCACTCTGAAAGACACAAGGAAAAGGCCAATGAGTTAAACAATCTTTCTGCTTAAGCAGAAAAAAGTTGGAAGTAATACAAATGACAAGAATGTTTCTATCACTCACACCTTGAAACCTGCCCTTTAAAATGTAAATGTTCTGTAACACTATCATTGTATATTTTGACTTATAAATATTAAGTAACAGACTAAATATTGAGTTATTTGAAATGTTGTTTAAGTTGGAAGAAGTCTTCTTCAAAGACAGACAGTAAGAGCCTTGAATGTTAAAAAGCAGTATTATTGTGTCACAGTTTCTATTCTGGAGAGTTTCAACACCAAATAGATACACATGGTCCTCCTTCTTCTCAAATTAACTCCCTTTTTTTTCTCATTTAAAAGATAATTCATGTCATATATTGTTGATAACATGAATTATTTAGAATATGACTTATTTTCACATTTAGAAATGTATAGCATAATTTATCAATATATAGTCTTGAGTATTATATATTAATTGTGGGTTTTCAGTCTCATCTATTTTACTTGAATCTTACAGGTTACCATGAATTGAATTACATCCACCTAAAGATGTATGTATCAATCTGGCTGGGGTGTGATTTCCAGTATTGTATGATTGCTCACCATTTTGTCATTTGATGGGATTTTCCTGTGTGTTGTAAATTCTATCACTAAGATTTAATAAAATGGATTAGTAGCAGTTATACTGATGAGATCTACAAGGCTGGATTGTGTCTTAAGCCAATCTTTTTTGAGATATAAAAGAAAAAAGTGAGTAGAGAGACACAGGAACCTCCTACTACCAAGAAAGCAGTGTTGAGAGCAGAGTGGGTCCTTTGGATCTGAGGTTCTTGTGCTGTGATGCTTCCAGACTAAGGATAAGATTCACACATCATGAGGGTATTCTTCCAGAGACAACAAAGAAAGAAAGCCTTTTCCTGGAGCCAGTGTCCTAAATTTGGACTTCGAGAGTTTTAGTCATCTGGTACTGCTCTAACAGAAATAACATGAATGGGTGGATTTAGCAAAGAAAAGTTTATTCTTGCACAGTCCAGCAGGTTACAAGTCCAAATCCAGGACATCTGCTTCAGGGGAAGGCTTTTTCCCTTGTCAGCTCTGGAGGAAAGTCCTTGTGATGCATCAGACTTTGTTCAGGAAGCCTCTTGGCACAGGAACCTAAGGTCTGAAGGATGCACTCTTCTCCTGGTCTGCTTCCTTGATAGTACAAGGTTCCCACCTCTCTGCTTGCTTGCCTTTTCTTTAATCCCTTGTAGGATAAAAGATGGATCAAGCTGCACACCAGGAAAACTCCAATGGCACAGGGAGGTGACCTTAGGAAGGGATTTACAGTCCCACTCTAATCTTCCCTAACATAAACCACTCTGTTAATCACAGGCAGAGACTAGGATTTACAGCATAAGAAAATCACAGAATGGAGGGCCATATAGTGAATTCCAGCCCAGTCTAATTACTATACCTATTTTTGGGGGGACACAATTCAATACATTACATCCAGCTTACTTGACTGTGAGAGAATAATCTTCTCTTTGTTAAAGGATACCACTTTTTGTATTTCTGTTATAGCAGCACCGAATGACTAAGATATAACTCAAGAAATATTCCCGACGAGAACAGCATGGTGTCAGGTTGGCTAAATGCTGGTAGCCAGAAGATGGGCTTCAAAGTTGGGGAAAGGTGGGTCTGAATCCTGAACCTGCTACCTTCTAGCAGTATGGTTAACATGAACTGCATAGTCGTTGCCTTTAAAAGGTAAAATGGGCACAATAATGTCTACTGTATCCCTATCCTGGGACAGACACACAGTTTGAGGTACCAGTTGTTATTATTGTATTTTAAACTATAAATTAAAGCAGATTACTCTCCTATGCCTTTGTTTTTAAATAGTATAATAAATGACCTTAGTACTGGTCCCTAGGGTCACCATGAGTTGGATGCAACCCAATGGCACTTGGCTTGGTATTGCCGAGAAAATAAATTGGAGAAAGTGGAAGTAATTTAAGACTCCAGTATTGACTTGTTATGACTTCAATAACTAGAAATCTCTCTGAATTTTATATTCTTCAGTTGTACTATCAAAAGTTTTAGAAAGACACCTACACAATTCCCCTTCTTATATGTGACTAACAACCACATATCCTTCACTTAAGAGAGTTATTTCATTTTTCAGTTGGTTGAAATAATAGAAGAGACTGGGGATAAGTTTATAGCTTAGGAAAGATCTATCCTGTCATGCTGTCATAGGGAACATTATCTAGGTTGTTTTATACCTTGGTAGTTGTTTTGGGTTACTGGTAGAATTCCTTCCTTCAGTGAGGGAGACCTATATTTGATGTCTCATGTGCATACACCACTTATCCGTCAGTGGAGGCTTTCATGTTGCTATGATGTTAAACTGGTTTCATGGGAGTCTTCAGATTAAGATGTCTAGAAAGAAAGGTCTGGAGATCTAATTCTGAAGATCAGTCAACGAAAATGTTATGTATTACAACAGATCTTCCCCCAGCTGATCATGGAGATAGCTCAGGACCAGGTAGCATTTTGTACTATAGTGAATGGGATCGCCCTGAGTTAAAGTGGAGAATCAGGGCCAGCTTTACAGTTCTAACATCAACAAGTTGTGGTAAGAAAAGAATGCCCCCCCCACTGTACATATTATAATCCCCCAAACCTGTACTATGGCTGTGTGGATCATAACAAATTATGGATGAAATTGTGAAGAATGAGGGTTGCAGAATACTTAATTGTGCTCCTCACGAACCTGTACATAAAACCCGTATGTAGACCAAGATACCACCATTGGAATAGACTGCATGGTTTAAAATCAGGAAAAGTGTGCATTAGGGTTGTATCCTTTTATCATACTTCCTCAATCTGCTTTCCGAGCAAATAATCCCCAAACCTTGAATTTATGAAGAAGAATAGGGCATCAGGATTGGAGGAAGATTTATTAACAAGCTACCATTTGCAGGTAACACTACCTGTCTTTCTGAAAGTGAAGAAGACTTGAAGTGCTTACTGGTGAAGACCAAAGAGTATAGCCTCAGTGTGGGTTGCACCTTATCATGGATTGAATTGTGCCCTCCCAAAAATACGTGTAATAATTTGGCTGGGCCAGGATTCCCTGTAGTCTGTGATTGCCCTCTATTTTGTGATTTTCTGACACTGTAAATCCTAATCTCTGCCTGTGGCTATAACATGATTATGCTAAAAGAATATGAGACTGCTACACCCTTGCTAGGGGAGTTTCCCTGGAGTGTGCCTTGTACCCCCTTTTCACCCTTTCCTCCTATGAGAGGTAAAAACAGAGGGAAGAAAGCTGGGAATTGGGAACCTCATCACACCAAGAAGGCAGCACTGAGAGCAGAGCATATCCTTTGGCCCTGAGGTTCCTGTGCCGAAAGGCCCTCCTTGAATTTGGACTCAGCCCACCGAATAGATTTGTAACTCATAAATGGATTTGTGGCTCACCAGACTGTGACAATAAAGGTTTTCTTCACGTAACCATCCACTTGTGGTATTTTCTGTTACAGCGTTACCATGTCACTAAAACAGAATTTGCACTACTTCTGTAAGACCAGCATTAGCTGACTAAAACACACCTCAGCATAAATAAAATAAAAATCCCCACAATTGGACTGATAAACAACATTATGCTAACTGGAGAAGTATTGAAGTTGTCAAGCATTTCACAATTATCCACAATTATCATCCATGGAAGCAACAGTCAAGAAATAAAACAAGATGTTAAAAAGGGCAAATCTGCTACAAAAGACCTTGAAGCATCAAAAACAAGGGTATTACTTTGAAAACTAAACTGCACTTGACTGTCATGAAATTTTCACTTGCCTCATATGCATTCAAAAGATAGACAATGAATAAGAATGGCCAAGGAACTGATGTCTCTGAATTGTGGTGTTAGTAAAGAATACTGAGTATGTCATGGTCTGCCAGAAGAACAAACAAATCTGTCTTGAAACAAGTATTAGAATCCAGGATGGTGAGACTTCCCCTCTCACACTTTGGAAATTTTACCAGGAGGGACCAGAGAAGGACATCACGCTTGGTAAGGTAGAAGGTTAGTGGAATAGAAGACCCTTGACAAGTTGGATTGACACAGTATATCCAATGGTAGATTCAAACATTGCAACAGTTGTGAAGATGCGCAGGAGCAGGCACTGTTTCACTTTGTTGTACATTGTCACTATGAATCAGAACCAGCTAGACAGCACCAAACAGCAAGAGCAAATGATCTTCCCTTATATCCTTGATTGTCTCAATGAGCTCAGTGTAATCCTATAGTCCTTAAACATCAAAGAGTGAGGCAGAAAAGTCAATCCCAGAATGCTACAATGTACTGAGGAATTCATCTGTCATTTCTGGCTTTGAAGATGAAAAGGAGCCAGAGGTCAAGAACAGAAAGGGGGCCAGGGGTCAAGGACAGAAAAGGGGCCAGGAGTCAAGGCTAGAAGCAGGAAAACGTAAAAAAAAAAAATGTATTTTTCACTAGAGCCTCCATAAGAAAAGCAGTCTACCAGCACTTTGATTTTAGCCCTGTGAGATCAACTTAGGATTTCTGAACTACAGAACTGTAAGATAATAAAATTAAAAGAAGATCTGAAGAAATCCACTGATGAAAATTATCTATAAATCATGCAATGTAGATTCATATAATGAATCATACAGTGAGTTCTGAGCTCAGTCTGTCTCTACTAGCTGCTATGTTGTGGTTCCTTACAGACACAGTTCTGTGCATTCCATGTGACTGCAGAGTGTGGAGTTCTTGCTTAAAAACTCTTATTTCTCTTTGGTCTTGTCTTGTGTACTCACTCTATGTACAGTCTTTAAGCCCTAGGTTGTCATCAGTGGATTTCTTCTGGAGATTTTTCTCTTCTTTTAATTTTCTGTGCAGATACTGGCTGTAGATGTGATTATTTTTCTTACTTATATACTCAGTCTCTGCTGTACCTCTGTTGGAATCGACTCCAGTCTATATTATGTAGACATTAGAGTTTAAAGAGGTATGTGTCTTTTTCATCTTAGAATCAAAATCGAAAGTGGAAGCCTCCAGTTGTAAAACAAGGATGCCACCAATAAATTCCCTACTCACAACAATGGAATAGTAGATCAAGATAAAAAAAAAACTAGTCCTATGGATTGAATTGTGTCCCCCATGAATATGTAACAACTTGACTAGGTCAGGACGTACAGTATTGTGTGGTTGTCCATCCTTTTGTCTTCTGATATGATTATGTGTATATCCTAACCGTTATGATGTTAATGAGCCAGAATTGCTTTTGTTAGGTGCCATCGAGTCAGTTCCAACTTAGAGCGACCCTGGGCACAACAGAACAAAGCATTCTGCTTGGTCCTGCACCATGTCCGCAATCATTCTTGTGCTGAAACCCATTACTGCAGCCCCCGTGTCAATCTTGTTGAAGATCTTCATCTTTTTTGCAGATCCTCTACTTGACCCAGCATGATGTCGTTCTCCAGGGATTGATCCCTCCTGACAACATGACCAAAGTATGTAAGATATAGTGTCACCATCCTTGCTTTTAAAGAGCCCTCTGGTTGTACTGCTCCCATGAGGCAGTTATATTAATGAAGTAGGACCCAGTCTACAGGATTAAGCTGTATTTTGAGTCAATCTCTTTTTAGATAGAAAACAAACAATTGAGCAGATAGAACAGGGACCAGATGCCACCAAGAAAGAACAGCCAGAAGTACAGCACATCCTTTGGACCCAGCAGCAGCTAGACCAGGGGGAGACTGATGACAAGAAACTTTGCCCAGAACTGGCAGAAACAGAGAGCGTTCCCCTGGATCTGGCACCCTGAACTGACCTTGAGCCTCCTAAACCGTGGAAGAATCTATTTCTGTTTGGTAAAGCCACTGACTTGTGTTATTTCTGGTATAGAAGCACTAGATAACTAAGACAACTGGTTAGATATTTCATACTCAGTATCCTATAGATTTCATAAGATCCACAAAGAGGAGGCAAGTCACCTTTGGAATTGTCTCAGCATGGTGAAATATATATATTTTAAAAAAAAACAGTTTAAGAGTCAGAGAAACTAGTATACTCAATGCATTTAGTTCTCTCTAGCACTGCCTTATCATCTTTTCTTTCACTAAATATTTGTAACAGAATTGTGGTACCCATTTTTCTATACTCTACATGGAGCTCAGTGCTGAGAATATCCAAAATACTCATACTGGTTTTTGACTGGATGGATATGATGCATTAGCGTAAAAAGATACTTGCAAGTGAAAAGGTCATTGCTTACTGACTGTGCCCTTTCAGGATCATAGTCTACTTTGAGAGTCCGATAAAAGATGTACACCTAAGCAACCATCTAATCAAACAACAACAAAACAATTGGTTGTAAAATTTCAAATTGCCTATAAAATTTGAAATGGTTGCTGATAAAGTCCCTGAAGACTAGCCAAGTTTAGAACACAGAACAATGAATTCTGCAGAGAAAGGGAGCTGAAACGAGCTGGAAAGACAGAGTAGAAATATTCAAGGAGAGTTGCTAGTGATGGATGTGATAGAAAGATCTCTCAGCTGAGAACCAAGAAACTCAGAGATCCAGTTTTTCCACGAATTTACTTTGCCACATGTTTAAAAAAAAATCGGGAGAAAACATCAGAATAATTGTTAATCTTAATAATCTTTTAAATTTCTTTTAATCTTGAGTTTCTACCGTTTTCTCTAAGTCTGTGTTTGCTTCACAATATAAAGGTGTTGGATCAGGTAACCCCAAAGATGTTAGTGTCACTTCCATTTCAATACTTTCATGAATCTGTTATTAGTCAAAACCCTTCTAGGCATTACAAGAAACAACTATACATGGACACATCCTTTTGCTTATTGTGTAAAACTATTCCCTGAAATACTACACATCATGTGTACCTACAGTGAGTAGACATTACTATCTCTCAAAGTAAGTTAGCCAGTCAGAAAAAAATGTGGACTAGGTTGATTAAAGGTGAGGTTTTAAGGTAGGGGAAAGCATTTTAAATGTTTGTCAAAGTACTGTTATAGCTGCTAATTCTAAGCATTGCAATGTGAATCGCAATAACTCCTTGGCATTTGCAACTTGAAAGCTGGAAAGCAGAAGTGTTCCTGTGTCAGCAGTCAGGGTCCAGTCAGTGCATTCTAATGCCCTAAACTAAGTCAAATATGATAGTCTGAAAAGGTATTGTCTTCATAAAAATATACCAACAAAATGATCACATTTAATCAATATTTTATGGAGTGCCACCTCTCCCAGATATTGTGTGTGTGGCAAGTATCTTTAAAGACTTGTTTTTTTCTTTTTCATTATTCGATAGTATGTCTAAAAAGGAACATTCTTTTGTTTTTTATTTTAAGTTGTTAAAGTACTTAAAACACTTTCTTCAAGTACATCAGTGCCTGTTGTGTCATAAAATAACTTCAACAATTAATATATTTTGACCACTATAATTTTTTTAATTTTGGCCGTAAAGTTTTTATTGAGTGTCAAGATCTCCCCAGCTTACTGAAGAAAGCAATAAGCTTGCAAAATAGCTCTGTGCCCTGGGTATCCATTATAGCACTCAAAATAAAATAGTTTGTATTTCATTACTTCTATGAGGCAAGACACTTATAATTTAATAATTTCTACTTTATCTTATGAAAATAAGAAAAAGAACATAATTTTTACATTAATTTTAAAGCCATATTCTCAATATTAAATTTGAAAAAATTGTATCAAATATTCCCGACACAGGAGTTGTTTCTGTGCACAAAAACAGTGAGAGAAGAAAATCAAAAGGGACCCATCATTCTCACTGTCAAAGGTCAGAAACCATATCTTAAATATATTGAGGAAACTAACCAAGCGTTAACTGTGCCTACAGTTACTTTTTCATTAGAATTTCATTTTTTTTCTAGGAAAAAAGTAGTCTTTGTTTTGTCCTGTTAAAAAGATTTCCTTATACATTATGTGACATATATAGATCTACAGGGAAATGATATGGAATTCTGTATGGTCTGTTGACTGAAACTCAACATCCTCCCAAAGATATTTTCATGTAGCTGATGACATTAAGAACAATGAACTTATTTCAAAAATAATAAAAATATTTAAAACAAAAAAATACATATCTAAAGAAGAAACTAAGAATAGAGAAAAAGAGAACATAAATAAAAAGAAAAATTAAGCTGAATGCACACTTTGAGAGGAATTATTCAGAAAGTTCTCTTAAACAATATTAAAGAACTAATTTGTAATGGTCTGAGTAGCAGTTTGACAACAGATAAAAATTGTCTAGAGACAATTTTTCTTATAAAATTCTGGGGAAAATCATACACATAATATCAAAATATGTTTCTGTTAAAGCAATTCTATCAGAGCTAGAGTAGTATATATAGAGATCTCAAAGACCACAAATTTCCAAATTAAGAATAGGTGTATATTCTTCCTTCTCAATGAAATGAGAGAAAGCTCAGACTAGAAAGGCATTGTGAATTGTTGTAAAGAGATATGGGTTTTCTGTAATATTGTTGTGGTCAGGTGCTGTAGAGTTGGTTCTGAGTCATAGAGGCCCAATAGCACAGAGAAGAACTGTACCACAGGGTTTCCAAGAAGCTGCTGGTGGCTATACAATGCCAACATTTTGGAGAGCAACTGCAACTCTTAACCGTTGTGTTACCAGGTCTCCATTCTGTAATGTGTAAACCATTAAAAAAAAATACATGTACTAATAATGCCTAGAAAGAGACAAAGGCGGTACTCCTATAAAGCAGTAAGCATCATAACAGCAATCAAGTAACCCACGGTTTTGTCAATCAGATCTGTATCCTCAGTATCTTAGTTATCTAGTGCTGCTATAACGGAAATACTGCAAGTGGATAGATTTGACAACAGAAATTTATTTTTGAGGAAGCTAGAAGTCCAAATTCATGGTGCCAGCTCTGGGGCAACTATTTGTTACCTCTGGGAGAAGGTGCTCTTTCCTTAGCTCCTTGGTAATTATCATGTGGTATATAGCATCTGTCTTCTGCCACCTCTGCTTGCTTGCAAGGCTTTGAGACTTGCAAGACTTAAAAATAGTCCTCTATACTCTGAGACCATCTTTGTAAATGGGCCCACTCTCCAGACTCTGTTAGCCACACTCTCCAACAGAGAGGTGCCCCTCGCTCTGGGATCCAGCTCTATCTTCCAGTCTCTGAGATGTCAACTGTGATCCTTTGGCTTTTGCCAGTCCCGTTTTCCTAGTCCATCTAAGTGGTAACACTGTTCACTTGGTCCTGAAGGGCTCCATTGTTCCGCCCCTGGGTCATGACAGCCTGGTCCTCTTAGCTTTGGGCAGTGCTTCATTACCCTGGTACAACTGAACAGCAGCCTCACACTCTGGAGCTGAGCCGGAAAAATTTGACTCTGAAACCTAGGAGTGACTCAACCCTTTGAAACTGAAGAGATCGTGTCCCCACTTTTTGACAATGATAAAGCCTTGCTGTCCCTGCTTCTTTCAACAGTTTTGCTGATCTCTGAACTGCTCCAGAGATGGTTCTTTTCTTGTCTTGGAGGACAACAGGCGTAGTTTCACTGGCAGTTTCCTTTGCGTACAGTTTGAAGACTCAGACCGTTTTCTTTCCTTTTGTCCTGTGTCTGACCCCTTCAGTCTAAGCTGACAGTTTTTCTGCTGTGCTAATTGTTTAGATTCATCAGTCACAGACTTAATCTTTTTAGCAAAACATTATGTAGCTATATCTTTGGTGAAAATCCTAGGACATACGTCTTTAATCCGTACAACAGAATTTTCTAACACTTTTAAGTTGTTTTCATTTGGCACCGTTCATTCTTAAGCCCTTCTTCCTGCTTTCTCTTGTTACTGTAAGTAGCGAGGAGGGATCACACAGGCCCTTTAAGTCCTTGTTTAGAAATATCATCAGCCAAATATCCAAGTTCATCAGTTACAAGTTCTACCTTCTGCCAAACACTGGAACATAATTTAAACAAGTTCTTTGTCGCTGTATAAAAAGCATCACCTTTCCTCCACTGTCTAATCACCTATTTGTTATTTGCTTTTAAAGCTCGACCAGAAATACACTTAACATCCACATTCCTAGCAACATGCTGTTTCTGGCACCATATGCAATTCTTTATGATGACAGAGGCTTTCACTATAGTTCTCATTTCCTTCTGTTTCCTCACCAGAATTGCCATTAATAAGACATGTGGGCCAACAAAAACAAATGTATTCTTGTTTCTACAATATTGTTGACCCAGGTTAAGCTCTAAAACTGAACCGTGATTCACTGATGAATTATATCCCTGAAACACCAGATTTACCTAAGTAAATTCCTCTGAATCTGTTAAGAAATTCAAGCCTATCCTTTATCAAAGAGAAAACACACAGTTAAAATTTGAGCGAACACAGACAAGTCTATAATTTACAGAAGCTAAAAAACTGCTCTCAAAAATATGTGTGTATATTTATACTTACATTAAATATAAAGTTCGTCATTAATTTACAACACTAACAATCAGTAGAATTGAAGGAGTTCTGCTAGTGAACAGTCTTCCCTGCATTTCCTTCCTTAGCTTAAGGTAGTCAATTCAGTTCCCTCCAGCTACATAGGTTATAATCAACACCCATGGAAGCAGGAGTCAAGAAACCAAATGAGATATAGCATTAGGCAAACCGACTACAAAACACCTCTTTAAAGTTTTACAAAGTAAAAATATCACTAGGAGGACTAAAGTGTGTGTGGTATTTTCAATCTCCTCACACAAATGTGAAAAACTAAACAAGAATAAGGAAGGCTAAAGAAGAATTGATACATATGAATTATGATGTTAGCAAAGAATATTAAATACAATAGAAGAATGGATAGGTAAACTGTGGTACATATACTCAATGGAGCACTACGCAATGATAAAGAATAACGATGATTCCAGGAAACATCTCCTAACCTGGTTTCAACTGGAAGACATTATGTTGAGTGAGAGTAGTCAGCGACAAAAGGACAAATACTGTATGAGACCTCTACGATAAGATCTCAAAAACAGACTTGTGTATAGAAGGAAAGACTCTTTGACAGCTGCAAGGAAGGGGAGGGAGGGAGGGAGGGCGAGGGGGGGAGGGTTTAGGTAGATACTAGAAATCTAGTTGGGAGAAAGCGGTGACAGCGCACATTAGGAACAAGAAGAACATTAAGTGGACTTCCGCATAACTTGAGTACTCCTTCCATCTTAACTAAATACTGCAAGGATAGAGTAGCTGGGGCGGGGGGCGGGGGACCATGCTCTTAGGTGAATTCCAGGCCAATTGGCACAACTAGCGTTTTGCTAAGAGAGCTCTCTGCACCCCACATTGGTGAGTGGCGTCTGGGGTCTTAAAAGCTGCCAAGCTGCCATCCGAGGACACAGCAAATGGTCCCAACTCAGCAGGAACGGATGCTCACCGAGGGCCAAAATGGCATGCGGTTAAGACAATCGAGAAGACAGAGAGACCCACAAGAGTGGGTGCCTACATCGACCTGGGACCGGAAGAACCAGATGGTGCCCGGCCACCACCAGTGATAGCCATGATGGAGCTCACAGAGAGGAGCCTCACTGGCAACACAAGAATAAAAAGAGGTACATCATGAGATCTCCACTGAAAGACCTCAATTGATGGTCCAGAGGTTTGGGGGTTCCTCTGAGAGCATGGCCCCCGGCCCTGATGCTGCCCGTTTCCATAAATTATAACAAAGGTCCACTCTTTGGACAGGAATGGAATGGACTTGGCAATGCAGAGTAGCCATATGTTGGAAGCACTTTATGGTTCTATACATCTATAGGATATCATCTTGCTGACCTCTGGCTGGAGGAAGGGGAGTGGACGGAGAGGAGGGGAAAGGAGACTGTTGGGAGGATGAGACATGTATGGAGCAGAGAGGAATAGTGTGCAGTCACCGGACAGGGAGAGCAGTGGAAGCTGCATATAGGGGGGCATGTAAATTTACATGTGAATGTACATTTTCACTCAGTTATGTTAAATAAAAATAATAAATAAATAAATAAATAAAATAAAATAAAAAAGAATATTAAATATACCATGGACTACCAGAAGAATGAACAAATCTGTTTTGGAAGAAGTATAGCTGGACTGTTCCTTAAAAGTGAAGATAGCAAGACATCACCTAACATACTTGTTATCAGGAGGTATCAATTCCTGGAAAAGGACATCATGTTTGGTAAAATAAAGTGTCAGCCAAGAAAAAAAAAAAAAAGAGGATCATCGATAAGACGAATTGAATTAGTGACTGCAACAATGGGATTAAACACAGCAACAGTTGTGAGGATGACACAGGATCAGTGTTTTGTTTTGTTGTACATAGGGAGGGTCACTATGAGTTGGAATCCACTCTACAGCATCTGACAGCAACAGCAACAGCGTATACGTTACTGGATTCCGTTAGGGTGGATCTCTGGTATCTACAAAATATGAGTGAATATTAAAGGGCCGTGGTGTCAGAGGACACCCTGATGGTGTAGTGATTAAGCGCTACATCTGGTAACCCAAAAGTTGGCAGTTCAAGTCCTCCAGGAGCTTCAAGCAAACTCTATAGAGCAGTTCTACTCTATCCTATAGGGTTGCTATGAGTCCAAATCGACTTGAGGGCAGTAGATTTGCTTTTTGGCGTGGGGGGGGGTAGGTTTATGGTGTCAGAAGAAACAAAGTTAAGCACTGAAGGGAGGTGCATACTAGCAGGATGACTTTTATGGTATGTTATGAGAGAGAGAAAGAATATCAGCTCTAGAATCTACAGTAAATTTTGGCACTGATTACAAACATAGGACCACCCAGGTAGAGCAGAATAATATCTTTAACTTTGTGGGGGTGGGGAGGCAAGTGTGAATGGTTAAGGTAAAATGTGGGAGTGGATATGCTTGTAAAAGAACATAAATAAAACAAGTTTCTGAAGTAACTTCCTCTGAATGAATCTGACTAATCATGACAGTGTTTTCTTGGCTTCCACACCATCTTTATCAACCAGAAAGTGGGTCCACCAGATCTGAGGCAGACCAGGTGGTCAGTTGGTGTGTGAAGTGGAAAGTGTCTCCTGTAAACCGTAGTGGATTTGTCAGATTTCTTAGACTTAAAAGGTTGCTTGCCAGCTCTCTGGTTCTTTCCCCACCCTCTCATCCTCCTTCCTCCTAAATTTGCCAAAATAATTGGGTATGCACACAGATTCAGAGTGGAAATATTAAGAAACAATGTTTGTTAGAGAGTGACGATTCCCAACACTAAATATCTATTATGTAAATAACGCTAAACAGAGAAAAAAAAATACAGCCCGCTCAAATAATAAAATATAGTGATTCTTTGTTAAAATTTGATTGATCTTAGACTAATTTTAGATTGATCTTAGAAGGCAACATTTTTGAATAGCCAGTTTTAGTTATAGGTGTGTATAACAGCTTCCTAGATCTGCGTTAACAAAATACAACAAACTGTCAGTCTTCTAAGGATGCAAATTTATTTTCTCACAACTCTAGAAGGTAGGAGTCTAAATCCAGAGCTCCAACAGAACCAAGCTCTCTGTGTCTGCTTTAGGGAAGGATCCTTCCTAGTTTCTTCCAGCCTCTGGTAGCCGCAGGCCTTTCTTGACATTCTCTGGTTTATAGCTATAGGTGGAATATTTCGTTCAATAAAGTAGCAACTAGGAATATGGCCTTGACTCCCTAGTCCATATCATCCTTGGAGAAGCCTTAACTAGGCAACTAGGATTTTGAGGCAATGAGGATTTTGATACCTGAGTCAGTCTTTCACCTTACTACAACTCTTGTTTACCTTTTAGAAACTTTCATGGGTTAAGTAGACAATCCATTCATAAGTCTATAATTTTCAGTTCTACTCCATTTCAGGCATATTCTTCCATACCAAGGCAAACTCTACATCACTCAGAACTGTAAAATATCATAAAATGTAACCCATGATCTTTCCATTGACTCTTATACCAATAGTTGCCCATCTGAAGACATACTATATTACATCCCTATCAGACCTGACTTGACGGCACTGGGTTTTTTCGTTTTTTTTTTTTATTATCATATGCAGGACTCTAGTCCTTTGTTCCTCAATTTTATTTCAGTCAGGAGTTGTCTTCTGACTTTTCTTTTTATTCCATCATGTAGTCTATCAGAAATAACTACCCTAGTCTTTAGGAATATGATAACATTCTAATGTTGTCCAAACTTGAACAAAAGTCACATTTTTGTGTAGCCAACCTTATGAACGCTGTATTTTTCAAAACGTAAAATCTTGCTAAAAGTCCTCCTTTGCTCTAACTGTACAAAGACTCTCCTACTTTTTATTCCTCTTATTGTATAGTTTTAAGTTTCATAATTAATTCCTCAGGAGCTCACCTTCGTATAATTTCCCCCCCCCAAAACCCACTGCTGTCATGAATAACCTGAGAGATTTAGATTTCAGGCAGCAGAAAGCACAGGTGGCATGAGTTAGGCCGAGCAGTAGCTAAGACTGACTCTGTAGCCACGCTGGCAAACATCTATCCCTCACTCTCCAGGCATGGTCAGCCCCTACCTGGATCATCTCATTGATATAATCCTTCAAGTGCGATTTGGGGCCCTTACAGATAGAAGAGGAAACTCTGGTGACATAGTGATTCAGTGCTACATCTGATGGGAACTCTATGGAGTTAAAACTCCTTGGAACTCTGTCCTATAAGGTTGCTGTGAATTGGAATGGACTCAGTGGCAGTGAGCTTGGTTTTGGTTTATAGATAAAAGAAACAAACCACAAAAAGGCAAATCTGTTGCCTTTGTGTAAATTCCAAATCTTAGTGACCCTATGGGAAAATCTGGTCGAGTAGTGGGTTAAGTGCTGTGTCTGCTAACTAAAGGTTGGCTGTTCAAATCTGCCAGGTGCTCCTTGGAAACCCTATAGGGCAGTTCTACTCTGACCTTTAGGGTCATTATGAGTCAGATCTGACTCACCAGCAGTTGGTTTGGTTGGCTTGAGAGAGGAAGGAAAAGCTTTTAAGGCACCTCTTGAATTCCAGAAGGCCTGGGCACAGGGCTTGTGAGCCTATAAATGTGTGATTGTAAACAGCTGAAAACTTCTGGAACGCATGACATCAGATCCTCGAAAACAATGGTTCTGGCCTGCTGAATGCGACCTGTGCACCCACACCCAGGTCCACCTACTTTCCTCCTTGAAATGTGAACTCACCTCGGGAAGCAATCTTTGTTATACCGTTTAGATAAGAAGGCACCAGTTTCCTTTTTGAGAAACTTCCCAAACCCTATTAAAATCAATGCCTGCTTTCTGCCTGATGCCTATAGGGTTGAGGAGTCAGATATGAGCTTTCCCCTTCTCCCAAACAGATCCTGAGACAAGCTCAGTTTCTAAGAAGAAGGTTAAAGTCCAGAAGCCTCTCTCCGCCATTAACCCAAAATGTTTCCGCCTCCCCACCCCATAGAAATCAATGATAGGCCTAGTTTCTAAGGAACGGGAGCTTCTCCCCATGTAACTTAATGCTAACTGCTTATCTAGTGCCTCATTAAGTATGCTGGACCAATAGAAACACAACATGAAAATCTGTATACCTGTAACTGCCAATTAAGAGAGTGTATGGACATTCCTTTGTCTGCTGTCTTGGGAAAACGTATAAATTGATGTGTCTAATAATGAAACATGGTGCGCGGCTATTTTTCAGACTTGAGTCCATCTGTAGCACCGCTAGCTAATAAACAGCCTCTTCCTCTACAAACAAGATGGTGTTCGAAGTGTTTTCTGCTCCTTGGGCCGAACCTATCTTTTTCCTGCTACAGGTTTAGTGACCCTGTAAGACAGTAGAATTGTCCCATTGGGATTCCAAAGAGTGGCTGGTGGACCTTTTGGTTGACTGCCAACCTTTTAAACACTATACTTAATTCTGTGCATGTAGAAAGCTAAATTAAAGACAATTTTCTGGAAAAAACAATTAAAAATTTGTAAGAGAAATGGGAAAGAAAAGACAAAAGAATTAGAGAAATCCAGATAGCCCAACTTTTAATAAATAGAACATTTATAAAGAATAGTAAAAATATGGGGGAATAAAATATATATACACAGAAGAACCTACAATCTCTGTGTGAAAATGAAATAACAAGTTTCTGTCCAGAAAAGGCCCAAACAACAATGTCATGAAATTTCAGAGTACTAAAGATGAAGAAGAAACCCTGGTGGCATAGTGGGTTAAGCGCTATGTCTGCTACCAAAAGGTCATCAGTTCAAATCCGCCAGACGCTCCTTGGAAACTCTATGGGGCAGTTCTACCCTGACCTCTAGGTTTGCCATGAGTCGCACCCAGCTCAACGGCAGTGGGTTTGGTTTGGTTTTAAATATGAAGAAGAGAACCTGAAAATTGCCAGAAAGAGAATGAGAAGTAAACTACATTTATGAGAATAAAAATTAAATGGCAGTGGACATCACAGCTATCAGCACTAAACACCTAGATGCAGTGGAAACATATCTTTTCAATTCTGAGGTAAAAAATATTTTCAAGATGAAATTCTATAGCCAGTTAAGTTGTCAATAAAATTAGAGGCTAAAATTAGACTTTGTTGGGCATGCAGGGCCTATAAAAAGAACATGTGGGGGCAAGCGAGGGGGGAGACTTTCTATGTACTCCAAAACAAGAAAGAAGATAAGCGTCTTGTGTAACAAGGATCTCAATATAGCAGAGTGAATAAACCTAAGTTTCTTGTTGATGGTTGACATGGACTGAATCGTGTCGCCCAAAAAAATATATGTAGCAATTTGGCTGGGCCGTAATTCCCTCTATTGTGTGATTGGCCTCCATTTTGTGATTTCTTTATGCTGTAAATACTACTCTCTGCCTGTGGTTAATAGATAGGGTTATGTTAAAGAGAATTATGGTGGGACTGTAAAACCTGTACAATGTAAAGACAGTTTCCCTGGAGTGAGGCTGTACCACCTTTTATCTTTTCATTCTACAGGAGATAAAACGAAAGGGAGATAAGCAGAGAATTGGGAACCTCCCACCATCCAGAAGCAGCACTGGGAGTAGAGCGCATTCTTCAGACCTGAGATTCCTGAGTTTCCGACTCGACGGCACTTGGCTTGGCTTGACCAAAGACTGATGCAACACAAGAAACTTCCTCCAGAGTCCACAAAGAGGGAAAGCCTTTACCCTGAAGTGGACATCCTGAATTCAGACTTGTGGCCTACAGGACTGTGCAAGAATAAACTTTTCTTTGCTAAAGCCATCCACTCATGGTATTACTGGTAGAGCAGTACCAGATAAGGAAGACAATGGTGAAGACAAGAGGACTGAAAGCTTAGTGTTCAAATTTCCAAGGGGATAAAAAGGGACGTTTAAAGATTATTTGACATATTTGAGATTTAATAAAATAATATTGATAGTAACTGGCAAGATATAATGGCATATTTGGTAAAATGAAAAATAGATACAGAAAAAAATTGAAAATGCAATTAAATTTGACTAACCTAGAAACTAGTACGGGTGAAATAAGGAAAGTTGATTCAGCTGTGGTTACACTGCTTAATTTGCAAACTAGTATGTACGTAATCATAATATGTAAGCACTGTATGTTGACTTCACCAAAAATTGGACAGAATTGTATTTGGATAACAAGTGAAGACAAGAGTAAAGAGGGTAAATGAAAGAGCTAAAAATTCAACTGCCTTCCAGGAAGTTAAGAGAAAACGTCTGAGATGGATAAAGCAAGATACACTTGTGTAAGCATAATATCTACAAATACAAAAAGGTTAATACCAGAAGAAAAAAAATAAGAGTTAAAAGGTATTATTTCTGAGGAGTGGAAATGGTAGTGATGGGAACTTACTTTCCTAACTATAAGCTATCTAATTTGATAATCTAATGTTGCACAATTATAATATCAATAAAATAACACTTAATTGAAAATAAGTTAATTTCACGTGTCATTCTGTGATTTCCAGGATGAAATCCAAACATACCAATTGTAGTGGCAGCACAGGTCTTGGAAGGATGATAATTTCCATTTGGAACATGTTGACAGATCAGATACACTGCACATGACAGAAAAATCTAAATCTGAAGACCATCCCTCCAACATTCAGCATCGTATATACACTTTTTGGTTATATTTCCTTGGATGTTTTCTTCTCCTTTATTTCAATTGTCATTTTCCCAAATCTACCTTCATGGTTATCCCTACCTCCAAATCACCTCTTATGTGATCTCTCTCAGTTGGTGGCTTTATCGTCAACCCATTTCCCCTAGGCTACAAACTGACATCATCCTTGACTATCTCAAGAAATATTTCCTAAGGTCTGCTGGTTACATTATTTTAATTGTTTTTAATTTGTATCTTTATCCATTTTCATCTGGTTAATTCAGGATTTCAGCAGTCAAAACTTGAGTTTAATAGTCACTTACTCATGAGAATGATCTTATAATTTTTACCTTAATGCATAAATCTTGATTCACTGATTCTCTAGAAACCTGTGTGGCGAAATCTAAGTCAGAGGTTCTTACACTTTGTGTGTATGGGTGAATTCACGACAGATTTTAGAAACAGAAAATATTTAGAGATTTTACTATAAAGATAAAAAAGACTCAAATTCCAAATACTTCAGCAATAATTACAATGCGGCTATTACCACAATGTCCAAATTATGCTCATCCAGTCCAAGAATAAATATTGAGCATCTACTATGTGCCAAAGGACACTAGGATCTGGGATTCAACAGTGATCAAAGATTCATGAAGCTTACATTCCAGAGGAGAGATGTCATGGATTGAACGATTGTATGCTCCCAAAAGATGTGTGTAGCTGTATGGCTCGGCCATGATTCCCATCTGTGTAATGTTCCTATACGTTGCAAAGACTGCTTCTATGATATTTTAATGAGGGAGGATGGGCAGTGGTTGTATTGGTGGTGCAGGACTCAATCTGTAAATTTGTATTGTTCCTCAAGGCAATCTTTTGAGATATAATGGAAAGGGAAGCAAGTAGACATTTGGGGACCCTACATCACCAAGAAGCAGTGCTAGGAGCAGAGCACATCATTTGGAAAAGACCTAGGGGCCGTGTTCCTCAGAAGCTCCTTGTCATGGACTGAATTGTGTTCCCCCCCAAATATGTGTAGCCATGTGGCTGGGCCATGATTCCCAGTATCTTGTGACTGTCCTCCATTTGGTGGTGTTTTCCTATGCTGTATGTTAAAGGATTAAGGTGGGGCTGTAAATCTCTTCACAGGATCACCTCCCTGCTCTGCCGTAAAGGGAGTTTCCCTGGAGTGTGGCTTGCCCCACCCTTAACCTTTCATCCTGAGAGAGATGAAAGGAAAGAGAAGCAGGCAGAGATTTGAGAACCTTGTACCATCAAGAAAGCAGCACTGGGAGAACAGCACGTCCTTCAGACCTGAGGTTCCTGCGTCAAGA
Source organism: Heterohyrax brucei (assembly GCA_028571685.1). Lineage (NCBI taxonomy): Eukaryota > Metazoa > Chordata > Mammalia > Hyracoidea > Procaviidae > Heterohyrax > Heterohyrax brucei. Next base: position 50,103,861 of record CM053155.1, read on the forward strand.
TGCTCCGTGGACAAAGACTGATGCAATACCATACTTTCCTCCTGAGCCAACAAGGGGGAAAGCCTTCCCCTGGAGCAGACATCCTGAATTTGGACTTGTAGCCTACCGGACTGTGTAAGAATAAACCTTCTTTTGTTAAAGCCATCCACTCTGTGGTATTTCTGTTAGAGCAGCCCCAGCTGACTAAAACATTCCTAGTCCAGGGGAAGATTGACTACAAGGTCCTTCCTCCAGAGCCAACAGAGAAAGCCTTCCCCTGAAGCTAATGCCCTGAATTTGGACTTGTAGCCTACTAAACTGTGACAGAATGAAATTTCTATTTTTAAAGCCGTCTACTTGTGGTATTTCTTCTAGAGCAGTACTAGATGACTAAGATTAAAGACACACATATAGACAAATAGGTAGTGACAGGGGCAAAAGAGTAAACAGGACTTAAATTTGGAAAGGTTATTTTATTAAAAGGTCAGTGAAGACCTCATTGACTAGGTGAAATGAAGGAAGTGAGAAAGAACAGTGTGGGTGTCTGTAAGAAAGACGTTTCAGAAAATGGAAACAGAATGTACAATGATTCTGAGGTTGGCGTACTTGAAGTGTCTGAGGAACAGTAAGGAACCAGTGGTCTTAAGTGGAGCAAGGAGGGAACTAGTCAAAGATGAAGTCAGAAATAAATCCAAGGACTGGATCATCTGCAGCTTCATAAGCCATAGTGATAAGTCTGGATTTATCCTTAATGTGATGGAGATTCTCTGAAGGGCTTAAGCAGAGGTATGACAAGATATGACCACATATAGTGAATCTGTTTACTTACATGGAGGTTTTAGGGGATGTGATCACTAAGGGTGTACGTAAATTGGATGGGCCATGATTATCAGTGGTTTGGCAGTTATGATGAGATCTAATATAATATTATCATTTTCATGCTGTCAGTTGCCAATCAGTGGAAATCGAGTTTCCTTTGGGCTGTGGCCTGCATCCAGTGTATGTGGACTGTCAGATAAAGCCCATGTTCTCCATTCTGCTCATCAGCATCTGACTTCAGTTCTTGAGAAGTGGGCCAGCAGCCCATAAAGCCCTAGATGATCCTGCTAATCTCGGATACATCAGTCTTCACAGGCAGGAGCCAGTAGCCTGCCATCTGACCTGTGGATCTTGGATTCTCAGCCCCTCAAGTTATATGAATCAGGAAAAGCCTGATGGTTGGTCAACAAACTTGGGATCTGTCAGTCTGAATAGTGTCATGAGCTGTTTCTTTGAAGTAAATCTCTCTCTGTAGGTACAATGGTTCTGCTACTGTTCATGAGGTTTTCCCTGGCTACTTCTTTTTGGAAGTAAACTGTCAGTCCCTTCCTCCTAGTCTGTCTTAGTCTGGAAGCTCAGCCGAAACATGTCGACCATGGATGACCCTGCTGGTACATAAATACCAGTGGCATAGCTTCCAACATCACAGCAACAAGCAAGTCTCCACTGACAGACAAGTAGGGACTGCTCACTCTATCTTTGCCTTCCTTACCTGATGCTGTTACCATCCTTAGCTGATGCTGTTCCTCTCCTTAGCTAAGGCTGTTCCCCTCCTCACCTGATGCTGTTCCCTTCTTTACCTGATGCTGTCACTCTTCTTTCCTGATGCTGTTATCCTCCTTACATGATGCTATTATCCTTTGCAGATGCTGTTGTCCTGACCAGGTTGTCAAGGACTTCACTTTATTTGGGCCCACAATCAACTCCATGGAAGCAGTAGTCAAGAAATCAAAAGATCCATTGCAAAGAATCTTTTTAAAGCATTGAAAAGTAAAGATGTCACCTTGAAGACTAAAGTGTGCCTGACCAAAGCCATGGTGTTTTCAACAGCCTCACATGTATGTGAAAGCTGGACAATGAACAAAACAGACAGAAGAACTGATGCCTTTGAATTGTGGTGTTGGAGAAGAATGTTGAATGTACCGTGGACTGCCAAAAGAACAAACAGAACTGTTCTAGAAGAAGTACAACAAGAGTACTCCTTGGAAGAAAAGATGGCAAGACTGCGACATGCATACTTTGGACACGCTGTCAGCAAGGATCAGTCCCCGGAAAAGGACATCATACTTGATAGAGTGGAGGGTCAGCGAAAAAGAGGAAAACTCTCAACAAAATAGATTGATACAGTGGCTGCAACAAAGGCCTTAAGCATAAAAATTATTGTGGACATGGCACAAGACTGGGCAGCGTTTGTTCTGTTGTGCATAGGTTTGTTAAGAGTTGGAACTGACTCAACGGCACCTAACAATAACAGCAAGCATAATGGAGCCCTGGTAGTTCTGCGGTTAATAGGTTGGCTGGTAACCAAAAGGTCAGAAGTTTGAATCCACCAACCACTCCTAGCAAACTCTGTTCTATAGGGTTGCTATGAGTTGGAATGAACTTGATAGCAACAGGTTTGGTTTTTGGCATATATATATATATGCCCTCCAATAGTTTTGCCTCTCTAGAGAACCCAGCCTAAGACAGGGGGATGTGAAAAAGTAGACAAGAGATAATTATAATTGTCTAGTCAAGAGATAACAGGAGTTTTGAATTTTGTGGCAAGAATAGACATGGTGCGACATGGCTGGATTCCAGACATTGATTCTTTCAGTGTCTATAAAAATATTCACTACTAGCAAACTGTTTACCTCGCTACCTCTTGGCACTATATTGTTATTTGAAAGATTTACTGTGGCCTTCATCATAGTCTCATATATACATGAACCAAGATTATTTCAAATGTGAAAAGAAGGCCTATCAATAATTGTAACAAGTGTAAACCAGGACTGTCTGAGACAAACTAGAATATATAGCCATTATTTGGAAGATACCTTCAATTCCTTGATATACTGGCCTCTCCAGATGACAGTTTATAATATGGTACCCCCACAACCATACGCACTGCAGTCAAGTCAATTCCAACTCATAATGACTCTATAGGACAGAATAGAACCGCACTACAGGGATTCTAAGGCTGTTACCTTCATGGAAGCAGACTGCCATATCTTTTCTCCTGCAGAGTGGCTAGTGGGTACAAACCACCAACCTTTTGGTTAACGGTTGAGCTATTTAATCACTGGGCCACCAGACTCCTTTACAACATGGTAGATGGCTTCATTAGATCTAGCATAAAAGAAAGTCAAGGAGAATGTGTGAGCAAGACAGAGGTCACAGTCTACAACCTGATCTCAGAAATGGTATCCCACCACTTTTGCCATATCAAATTCTATGTTGTTGTTACAGTTAGGTGCTGCCAAGTCAGTTCTGATTTACATCAACCTTATGGACTACAGAACAAAACACTACCTGGTCTTGCCTCACACCTGAGCTGATTCTTGCAGCCAATTGGTCACTCTATCTCATTGAGGGCATTCTCCTTTTATGCTGACTCTGTACTTCACTAAGCATAATTTCCTTCTCTAGCAGCTGATCCCTCCTGATGACGTGTCCAAAGGTATGCAAGGCATAATCTCGCTGTCTTTGCTTCTAAGGAGCATTCTGGTTACATTTCTTCCAAAACAGATTAGCTTGTTCTAAGTGTAGTCAATATTCTTAACTAACACCATAGTTCAGAGTTGTCAATTCTTCAGTGTTTCCATAAAGTTTCACTGGTTAATTCTTTTCAGAAGTAGACTGCTGGGTCTTTCTTCCCAGTCTGTCTTGGTCCGGAAACTCAGCTGAAACCTGTCTACCATGGTGCACTTGCTGGTGTCTGAATACTAGTGGCATAGCTTCCAGCATCACAGGAAAGTGCAAGTCCCTACAGTATGACAAACTGATAAATATGCACATTCATTAAGTAAAAGCAATTCACTTAGTCTAACTCACCCACAAGGAAAGAGGATTATAAAACAGCATGAACACTGTGAGGCAGGGATCATTGGAAGACACTTTAGGAGCTGTTTAGTACAATATTCAGAAGTAAAGTTTTTCATGCTTTTATAAATACACAACCTAGTATGATGTCACAAGCTCCCCAAGTTCTCCTTATTCTATGTCTTAAAACCAACCCAACATATAATACAGTCAGTATTAATCTCTTAGATTTTGTAATGGTTAGGGTTATGACTGTGAGTCAATTTGGATGAGCTATGAGTCTCATGATTTGTGATCACTTCCATGATGAGACTGCTACAATGTGATCACTTCCATGATGGGATCTACTGTGGATATCCAGTCAGTGGAAAGAGAATTTCCTTGGGAATGTGGTATGCATCAAGGATAAGTGGACATTCCAGCCAGGCTTGTGAGCATTTGCATGCACTATATCCTGCACTGGCTTCCATTCATCTGACCTCCGGTTATTGGGACTTGAACTAGCAGCTTGCCTACAACGCAGTCTTGCCTGACCATCTTGTGATTTGCTGATCTTCATAGTCTATGAGCAATAGCTCCACTCCCTGACCTGCTGACCTTGAGTTCTCCAGTCTGTGTGGCTACGTGAATCAGCCGAAGCCTCTATCCTGACCCATAGACTTGGGGTATTCCAGCCTCTGCAACCACATGAGCCTTTTCCTTGATACAAATCTCCTGCCCTATAAATTTATATGCTTCACTCATTTTGCCTCTCTAAACAACTCAGCACAACACAGGGTTTGTCTCTAATTTTTAGCTACAGGGATAAGGAAAAAAACAAACCAAACCCACTGTCATTGAGTTGATTCTGACTCATAGTGACTTACAAGGTTTCCAAGGCCATGAAACTCTACAGAAGCTGACTGTCACATCTTTCTCCCATGAAGCCACTTGTGTTTCAAGTCACAGACCTTTCAGTTAGCAGTCCAGCACTTGAAACATTATACCACCAGAGATCCATGGAATAAAGGAGAAAGCATCATAAAAATTCCTCCTTGATGTGTTTTTGCCTGGGTTGGTAAACTCAAGTGTGGTAATTCTTGGATGGATTCTCTTTGATACCCAGTGTCCAATAGTCCTCACCTCAGCACTGCCAATGCACGTAAACGACCATATTGCAGATGGAGAATCTACCTTCATGTGCCAGATATCTGCTTTTCCCTGGGAAGGCTTAAATGTTTTTTTATTCAAGGATTCATTCAAGGGTTTTGTCCAAAATAATTGTCAACAAAGAGAATGCATTCAATTAACCTCACTCATCTATATAACTGAGAGAAAGAAACTTCCCTCTTTAGATATTCATAGGTACCCCACATACCTAATTCCTCCAGGTCTCTGATGAGCTCCTCTGGTAAATTTCTTCTTCTTACCTGGCTCTCCTCCCTTAGTTCTTGAGAGCTTTTTACGTTTTTATTACATCCATTTTAATTTCCTCTATATTCAGTTTCCAAAAATACATTATTTATTTAAAAAAAAAGTTTTAAATTCTTACAGATTAGAGCATCTGGCATCTCTCCTGCCCTGTTTATGCTGTCTATGTAAAGAGATGGATCCTGATGCTGGTGAGGATGTGGAAGGATAGTGGAAGATCTCCAGTCCGGAATGTGGTTCCTGCTCTCTTTTACGTACCAACGTGCCTAACACAGCATCTTTAGGAAACTTCACTTACTGGTTTTACGTATCTTTGATTTTATTTTGAAAGAGCTAATGTTAAAGACAGTGCTTGGCTGGCAATGTTAGAGAGTCAGTGGAAAGCAGGAAGACCCTCACCTAGGTGGATTGGCACAATGGCTACAATATGAGTTTAAAGACAACAATGACTATGATGATGGCATTGGACCAGGCACTGTTTTATTCGGTTATACAGAGAATCTCTGAGAGTCACAGCTGACTTAATGGCATTTCTTCTTTCCATTTCTGCACTGGGTTATATTGATTACAAAGCATTCTTGAGTTGACAAGCCTTGAAGAGTGTTAAATTATTTTTTTCTCATGTTGGACTAGCCTCCATACATGGAAGATAAGATGATTAATGCTATTTACTAATTATAAGCTTATATGTCTAATACTCAGAGTAAAACCCTCTTAGTTTCAGTGAAAAATTCCACAAGAAAGCTTTTCATTGGCTTTGCTTGGATCATGTATCCATCCCTGACTCAGTCTCTGGGGCTAGAGAGATAAATGAGTCACTGACAGGCCAGGTTCATATCAGGTGCCCATCTCTCCCTGGGGAGAAGGTGTTATGATGGATTACCCCAGGAGGAAAGAGAAGGGGGACTAGAGAGACAAAATAAATAAATATCTACTATATATGGTGTAGAAACCCTGGTGGCATAGTAGTTAAGTGCTACGGCTGCTAACCAAAGACTGGCAGTTTGAATTCACCAGATCTCCTTGGAAACTCTATGTGGCAGTTCTGTTGTGTACTTTAGGGTTTTTATAAGTCACAATGGACTTGATGACAGTGGGTTTGAGGTAGGTGTGTGTTTCATATGGTATAGAACCCTTGTAGCACAGTGGTTAAGAGCTCTGCTGCTAACCATAGGACTGGCAGTCTGGAAATTCCATGGAACAGTTCTGTTCTGTCCTATAGATCACTATGAGTCAGGAACAATATAATGGCAATACGTTTGTTTTAGTTTTTTGGCTTGACATATTGAATATAAAATCTTCCAAAATCTGATGAACTCTACCTTTCCCACATTCTCTCTTTTTATTTCTTAATTGAGATTGTATGCTCCATAAGCAGAGTAGTTAAGAGCAAGAGCTTTGAAGTTAGTAGATAAAAGTTTGAATATAAATTTTCAATTTAATGGTTATATAACTTTTAGCAGTATTTTTTAAAGTCTCCAAGTATTTTCTTAATGTGTTAAGTGTGATTCATAATGAAACCAAAGGAAACGATACAAGTAAAACACCCAGAAAAGGTCTACCAGGCAGCAGATGCGAGATTTGAGACAACCAATAAATTAACTTTAGTCAAAGTAAAGTTCTTTGCCTTTGCTTTCTAACAGATAGCTCTGTACTGACATGATCTCATTAACACAGGAACTAGGATTTCAACAGATATTTCTGAATAACTTTGTTAAATCCGTAACATGGGCCTATTAACAACTTAGGCTTTTACTCTGCGTGAAGTGGGAAATCCTAGGGGATTTTGTACAGGGGAACATGATCTGATGTGTTATAAATGTAGTTCATCTTCTGATTCCTAAGAATATCTCCAAACTGAACAAACTCGAAAGAGAAAGAAGGATGCTTAGTAAGAAAATTAAATTTCACTTTTCTAACACTAGACTGTGTAGATCAATTCAAATCTATTATTGGTTTTGTTCCCTTCTGTTCCACTTCCATTCTGACACCAGCTGAGTGTGAGCACTTCTTCTCTGACTCTCACCACCCAAGGCAACATAAGACTTCTCAAGTTAGGAGCCACCATCTTCCAGATGTCTTTCCAAGATCTCAGACACCAGCCTCAAGCTTGAGAGTCCCCACCAAACCCTCACTTCTGACCTCTGACTGTAAATGTGGGATTCTCATCAGAGTTTCCCAATCTTTGTCACTTCTGATGTGCTGGCTCCCACAGGTTTGCTAATTCCTCAGAACAACTCACAGAACTCACAGAAGGTGTAATATTCTGTATTATAGTTCTATTATAGCAAAAAGGACACAAGTGAAAAGAAACAAGGGATAAGGTTCCCAACATAAAGCTTCCATGTCCCAAAAAGGGATGTGTTATCTTCCCAAATGTACTTGTGTCTTCTACAAACCAGGAAGCCTTAATTTGGGATCTCATTACGTAATTCAAATTCCAGCCCCTTTCCTCTCAGGCAGTCAATATCACGAGATGACCAGGACTTAGATATCATACAGTGGGTCTTGCTGGCCTGGTCAGCAGCTATCAAAAAGCCACATCATTAGTACAATCTATTAGGTTAGGTATGGTCTGCAGCCATAGAAGAAGACACTTGTGATTCTTGGAGACATTTCGGTGTTTTAGAGATTATCTCCCAGGAACCAGGTAAAAAGACCAAATTCTTTGGGTAAAGACAGTACAAAGCCCACAGGCCACACCGCAGCATCTGGCCATAGTTCTTCATGTGCCTAACAACTGGAAGATCATTCCTTACCCCCTCTCTGATTTACTTGATTGCATCTTGAAGAAAAGTCAATTCCTCCAGTACAGTTGGCCATCAATATCCATTTTGTCCTCTTAGGTCCAGTCTGTAATTAGCAATAAGCCTAGTCTGTCATCACACCATACAACCAAAAGCTCCCTGGGATGAAGCCATTCAGGTTTCCATGATTTCATCAGGTTCCCAAAACAGGAGCCGTTGTTGTTGGTTTTAGGTGCTTTTGAGTCAGTTCCAACCCATAGTGACCCTATGAACAACAGAACGAAACACTGCCCAGTCTTGCACCGTGTCCACAATTGCTTTATGCTTAAGCCCATTGTTGCACCCACTGTGTCAATCCATCTTGTTGAATGTCTTCTACTTTTTCGCTGAGCATCCACTCTACCAAGCATGATGCCCTTCTTCAGGGATTGATCCTTCCCGACAACATGTCCAAAGTATTCAAGACTCAGTCTTGGCCTCTTTGCTTCCAAGGAGTACTCCGGTTGCACTTCTTCCAGAACAGATCTGTTTGTTCTTTCAGTGGTCCATTGTACATTCAACATTCTTCTCCAACACCACAATTCAAAGGCATTAACTCTTCTTCTGTCTTCTTTGCTCATAGTCCAGCTTTAGCATGCATATAATGTGATTGAAAATAACATGGTTTGGGTTAGGTACATTTTAGTCTTCAAGGTGACATGTCTACTGTTGAACAGTTTGAAGAGATCCTTTGCAGCAGATATTCCCAGTGCAATGCATCTTTTCATGTCTTGACTGCTGCAACATATGGCTTTACTCATTTAGATATCTGTCAAACCTGAGCTAAGATAAAATATCATCTCTTGCTCTGAGATACCATTATTGCATTAACACAATCTATTCATCCCTTTACACTCAGCTATTATTTTTCCTTCTCTCCATTTATACGCAGACTTTTCCACCTTCGAAGTCCAGGTTGAGGAGTGGTTAAGAACTCAGATCCAAACCACAATGCTGGCCGTTTAAATCTGCCAGCTGCTCCTTGGAAGCCCTGTGGGGCAGTTCTACTCTGTCATACAGGTTAGCTATGAGTTGGAATTGAGTCACTGACAATAGGTTTGGTTCGGGTAAGGGACATTACATTTGGCTGCTGTGCTAGTCTAGACTTCCAGCAGCAATGTTAGTCCAGCAAGCGCCTACTCACACGTCCAGTTGCAGACCTGGTCCTGGGATCATTTGCTGCCTCAGGTAGCCTCCAGACTGTGAGAAAATAAATTTCTGTTCTTTAAAACCACCCATTAGCCATATTTTGCTGCAACAGCACTGGGAAACTAAGACATCCTACAAGGCTCTGATGTCATCTTCTCTGCTCCTCAACCCTTCTATCTCTCTAACACACCCCCTACGGTTTTCCCTTCGTTCACTTCACTTGAACATCCTAGTCTCATTAATTTCCTTCAAACTTTTAGGAAATTTGTCACCTCAAGGCCTTTACACCTGGCTCAGTGGTTAAATACTCAGCTTCTAACCAAAATGTCAAGAGTTCAAATGTAGCAGCAGCGCCACAGAAGAGAACACTCAGCAGTCTGCTTGCATGAAGATAACAGTCTAGAAAACCCCGTGGGGAAGTTCTATTCCACCCTGTAGGGTCACTATGAGTGAGAATCAACTCAAAGGCACAAAACTACAATGATACTCTGGGCACATGTACACACGTGGTTTGTTCCCTACTTAGAGAAGGAAATAGATACAGTCTCTGTCCTCACTGAGCTGATGGTTCAATGGAGAGACTGGCATTAAGCACATACACAAACAAATATGATATAATCACAAAAAAGTGCAGTGGTGAGGGCTCTAACAGAAAACATCAAGAGTCTGAGGGAGCATAATGAGACAGAGATACTTAATTCAGAATGGTGGACAAGGAAACATCCCACAAAGCCCTTTAAGCTGGGAGTGGAGGCAAATAACATAATCAGAAAGCACTAATCATGCCCAAGAGCTATTATCCAGCCTATAAGAGATGGAACAAAAGCAGAAAATAAATACAAGATCCAATACACATTTAGGTCCAGCTGCACCCAGTTGCTAATAGAGGAGCATTAGAAATAGGAACTTCAATATATGTGGGAATTCAACAAAAAAGGAACTAGTCTGAAAGGATCTGATTGTCTGCAAGAACAAGGCTGAGTCAATGCTATTCTGAGAGCAATTCACTGTGCCTTCTTATAACCCCTCCTTCTCGGGAAGAATTGTTGTGGAGCAAAGTAGAGCCCTTTCTCCACCCCTCAATGCAGTAAATCAGAATGTAAATAAGTAACAGTGACATTATTATAGTAATAACCTTGTATCTTTGCAAACTGACATTTTTTACCTCTCCTTGTCCCCTCTTCTGACAACCACTAATCAATTCTTTATCTAGTTGCAACAACTCAAGAATGTTATAGACATAGAATCACAACATATAACCTTCTAAAATCGATTTTTTGTTTTACTAAGCATGATGCCCTTGGGATCCACCCAAGTTGTTGCATGTATCAAGAGTTAATTCCTTTTTATTGCATGGTACTATTCTTTGGTATGGATGTACCCAAGTTTGTTCAATCATTCAGTCACTGAAGGACATTTTGGTTCTTTTCTTTCAAATTTATTTTTAAAAAGTAAATAAATGCAATCCTCATTTGCAAATCACTATTATAAATAACTTTCAATCTACCTCACAAGTGTTAGGTAACTGAAACTTGCTAAGCAAGATGAGTGCCATTTGAGCAGAAGCCAATTGTGCAGTGAGAACTGTCACCATTTCTAAAGAACATCACATGAGATGTCACTCCTTGTCACCTTTTAAATTTAAACCCTTGTGGTATAGTGGTTAAATGCTGCTGCTGCTAACCAAAAGGCGAGCAATTCAAATCCACCACACACTCTTTGAAAGCTCTGTGGGGTGGTTCTACTCTGTCTATAGGGTTGCTATGAGTCAGAATTGACTCAGTGGTAGTAGACGGGTAAACACTAATTTATAATCTAATCCTAAACTGTGTCAAGTCTCAAAAGTTGGGGTGAGGGGCAAGAGCTTGCGGGCGTGAGACAAAGAGGCCTGATCCTACTTAAAGGTTATATTGACTAAGGAGAAGAGTGACAATGGGAAATGGAGCAAATGAGTAGAACATCACTGTTCCTGTGGTTCTGAAACAGGAAGGATGACAACATTGGCAGTGTTCTCACTTCCCATTTCCCCCACTAGTGGTCGGTCTGTCACTGTCATCTAGGTAATGTGCTTTCTTGAGCCCACACTGTATTCCTGATAGTGGTCATTTCATCATACTATTGATGTTAGGTGTCATCATAGTGAACACACCATTGTCCAGTCTTGTGTGATGTCAACAATCATTTTTATGCTTAAGTCTGTCATTGCAGTCACTGTGTCAATATGTTTCATCAAGGATCTTCCTGTTTTTCACCAGCCCTCCACTATACCAAGCTTGATATCTCCCTCCAGAGACTGATCCTTCCTGACAACATGTCCAAAGTATGTAAGATTCAGTCTTACAATCTTTACTTGCATGGAGCACTCTGGTTGTCCTTCTTCCAGAGCAAATCTGTTGATTCTTTTGGCAATCCATGGTACATTCAACATTCTGCTCCAACACCACAATTCAAAGGCTTTGATTTTTCTTCTGTCTTCTTTGTTCATTGTCCAGCTTTCACATACATGCGATGTGATTAAAAATACCATGGTTTGGGTCAGGTGCTCTTTAGTCTCCAAGGTAACATCTTTACGTCTCAATACTTTAAAAAAGAAACTTTACAGCAGATTTTTCTAACACAGTGCATCTTTTGATCTCTAGACTACTGCTTCCATAGGAGTTGATTTTGGACCCAAGTAAAATGAAATCCTTGACAACTTCAATCCATTTACAATGATGTTGCTTACTGGTCCAGTTGTAAGCATTTTTGTTTTCCCGATGTTGAGGTACAATCCATACTGAAGGCTGTGGTCCTTGATTTTCATCAATAAGCGTTTCAAATCTTCTTCACTTTCAGCAAGTGAGGTGGTGCTGTCTGCGTAACTCAGGTTGTTAATGAGTCATCCTCCAGTCTTGATGCCTTGTTCTTCTTTTTTGCTTGGCATACAAATTAAAGTGGTATGGTGAAAGGATACAACCGTGATACACGCCTTTCCTGACTTTAAACCATGGACTATCCCCTTGTTCTGTCTGCACAATGACCTCTTAATCCATAGACAGATCCCTTAAAAGCACAATTAAGTGTTCTGAAGTTCCTGTTTTACACAAAGTTAGCCATAATTTGTTATGATCCACACAGTCAAATGCTTTTGCATAGTCAATGAAACACAGGTAAACATCTTTCTGGTATTCCCTGCTTTCAGCCAAGATCCATCTGACATCAGCAATGATACCTCTGGTTCTGTGCCCTCTTCTGAATCTAGCTTGACATTTCATCATACAAGGCTATATATGGAAGTCACTGTTGGCCCAGACCTGAAACCAGTACTGAGGTCAACACTTCAGACAAAGACAAATTGGACTCAGGGACACAGAGCGAGCATGTTGTGTGTATGTTTTATGATTTTATACATTTGTAGGAGGCTGTCCTACTGGTTTATTTCTAGAAGCGAGAGGGGAAGGAGGACAGGAGGGACAGCTGTACATTAGTAGGATAATACACGTAAGGAGGGAAAAGAAGGAGTATACTGTCACAGGGTATGGAGAGCAGATACAGTTGCAGAAATTCAGGCATGTAAAACTGACTTGGATTGTATATTTCCACTTAATCACAATTTTTAAAAAAGAACAAAAAAGCTATATGTGGAAAGAAGACAAAAGTGAAAATGTTTTGTGTGAGAAAAAATTCAGAAGAATGTGTTCTCTCTTACATCAACTGCATTCTTAAACATCTGAAGTTAGCAGTCGCTCAGCTTGAATAAGTTATTGATCCTATCCAGATTTCAGGTGCTACGCCTGAAAAAGAAAATTCATGTCTTACATATCTGAAGGCAAAGAAACAAGTCGAATTATGTCTTGAAGTACTCTTTTTGCTCTTTTATTTAAATAAATAGTGTACCAACATAGTTTACGGAAAAGGGGTTTTGTGAGATAGTGGAACAAAGACGAATTTTAGATACAGTCTGTGCCCTGAAAGAACTCATGATTGAACTAGGGAAACGAATGTTGAATGTAGGTGAGTACAAGGCCTAGAGTGTATAAACACGACTGTAGTAATTAAAAATACATGTTTCTGGATTTGTTGTTATCCTTACTCCACCTTAATTGTTCATTCCCATAATTGTTACCTAAAGTCATCAACTATTAAATCAAACATCCTGCTTTGTGATCACATCCGCCTACTCTTCCAGATCTCCTTTCTATAACCTCAGTGCGGTCAATTCAGAACCCCTTTAGACTCTACAGTCCACTTCTTTGTATCTTTTCTCTTTTTTTCTCTATAAATCTCCATCCAATGTAAATTCAATAATCTCTTTCCTCAATAATTATCTTTTCAAAATCCAAAACTACCTTACTCATTTTTTTATTCCTCTTTTATGAGAAAAACCTCTCAAAGGAGCCATCTAATCACTGAATACTTGTACCACATTTTCTTGACATTTCCTCAAAAATCTGTGGAAGAAAGTAAATATGCACTAATTCTATACTTAATCCACATTCAAGTACCAGAATTTAAATGGGAAATTCACACAGGAGAAAACCTTGCTGCTTTTATAAATTTAGGATTGTTTAACCCAAATATTCCTTCAGTATTCCCGGTAATCCCGTTGTGTTTCTCTGATCAGTTTGTTCTACCACTTTCCAAGAGGGCTTTTTCACATCTTCTATCTGCTCAAACTTCTGTCCCTACTCCAGTCTCCTGATATGGTCCCTGAAGATTGTCTACTTCCAACTTAATAGTGGAAATGGAGATGATCAAAGGAAAACTCCAATAAGCTCCCCCTATACCTACTAAAGGAAGCCCTGGTAGCGTAGTGATTCAGTGCTACATTTGCTAACCAAAAAGTCAGCAGTTCAAATCTGCCAGGCACTCCTTGGAAACTCTGTGGAGCAGTTCTACTCTGGTATATAGGGTTGCTATAAGTCGGAATCAACTCAATGACACTAGTTTTGGGTTTGGTTTACATCTATTAAAAGACACCCTGGTGGTATGGTGGTTAAGTGCTAGGGCTGCTAACTAAAAAATCAGTGGAGCCCACCAGGGGCTCCTTGGAAACTCTAGGGGCAGTTCTATTTTGCCCTATAGGGTCTCTATGAGTCAGAAATTGACACAACAGCACTGTATTTGTTTGTATTGAATGTCTCTGATTTGGACCCACACTGTAGCCTATTTGGCTTTTGTTTTAGCAAATGTGTCTTTCTTCCTATTCAAGACTAACCCTGAACCTGAGTTCTCACTTTTTTAAGAACTCAATACCATCCCTTCTTTCTCTAGTATCTTCCCATATTTTTCTATAATCACTCCTTCCAATCAAATTTAAACTTGCATGTTTATCTCAGAACAAAATTGTCTCTTAATCTCACATCATCTTCTTCAGCTACCAATCTCTTTATTTCTCTTCACAGTTTACCATGAAAAAAAAAATACTCTGCTTACTATGATAACATAGATTTGGCCCACAACTGTCCATTGTGTGCCACCCTCCCTATGTATCCCTTTTCCAGCTAAAAAGAAACTGTGTCTTTGACCAAAGAAGGGACATCTGCCTAAGGTTTGACCAGTCATGGTCATTCTTTGGCCTCCACACTTGGTGATTGCCTCTCAAGACTGTATCACTTCAGGTTTAATAAGCTCAACAGACGCTGCACTGGGTATTTCAAAGACAGAGAAATTAAAACAGTAAGCTATACTGATAGGTATTGGAGGACTGAAAGACCAAAATAGATAGACAGACAGATAGATAGATAGTTAACTGCTTAATCACTGCAGGAAGCATCATTATCTCGGAGCCAATGAAAACCAGTAACATCAATAACATGAAGAAAATATGAATCCGAGAGACAGAGGAGTCCATATGATTGGGAGACTATATCAGCATGAAACCAGAAGAACCAGATGGTCCAACAACCTGGAGGGTCCCCTGAAACCATGGCCCCTGGACTTGCTGCTAGCTCAGAGCTGAAAACAGTACTGAAGCCAACACCTCAGACAAGGAATGAACTAGACGATGTGACAGAGTGATATAGATGGTGTGTGTACTTTACGGCTTAACATATATACGAGTCTGTCCAGCTATTTTCTTTTTAGAGAGGAGAGAAGAGGGTAGAGAGGAACTTCAATGCAATGAAGTCCCAAGGCAATGCTAATAAGAACCAAGCAGGAGGCCTGGAGGATGGAACAGTAACTTGTGTTTAAGCATTCCTGTCTTTCAGATTCCAGTCAGATGACAACTAAGATCACTCTGTTTTCCCTGATGGCCGGGGAGATTGTAAAGCAGAACTCCACGCAATTGATTCCTTCCACCCATTCAACCTCCACCCAGTTGACCTCCACTCGGTTGACTCCCATATGTCCCAACCTGCCCACACTGTCCCCTGCATCTGCATGTGGTCTTCCCTTTAAATAGTCAGACTTTGCCTGACCAATATGGACAGGCTCTGAGGAGGAAAGAACCTCCGTGTCCCTTTGCATACCAGTTTGCAAATAAAATCTTTGATTTAATTCACCCTAACCTCCTGTCTCAAAGATTGCGTCTCGGCAGGTGGCATGGACTCTGGTGTTTTATCAGGTAACACAACCTTTAGTACTAACTGTTAGCCATGAAGACCCTTCTGATTTAAATGGAGGAGCTCTGGACCTTCAGACAACTTCAGGGGAAAATCGTGAATTTTATTCCTTAAAGTCAATTGAATAGGCAAAAGGATATGCCTGCCATCTTTTGTGATATAAGGACTCACTATCTTTAAGCTATCTCCTTATTTAGGTATGCTTCCTACTGCTGGTCAAGTTGAGGAAAACAAGAGAATGGGGTCACAGTACCAGCTGAAACTGGCATGAACTAGATCTAGCTGCTTGACATGCGCAGAACCATCAACTTCCTCTGGGTGACCCCAGAACTCTTCTCCTGCCAAACAGAATCAAACTTGAGTATCACAGTACTAAGAAAATGCTTTCAGAGTGCGGGGCCTGAGCCTAAGAGCCAATGCAAGAAATTGTCTCTGCCAACACGACCTTTCTTTTCAGACTGAGCAAGTGCAGGGCTGAACTGCCCCAGGAATGTCTTTTCAGGCCAGACCAATCAGCAAGTGTGCCTGACCTTGAAGTGTTTCTGAAGAACCCAGTCCTAATTTATTTCACCCGGATAAACCTCTTGAGCACTTGTTTTGGGAGCCAACTTGGTGACACAAAACTGGTGTGGTCCTTTGCTTCACCAGCCCAATGAAGGCTTCTCTTTCACCGTGCTGAGCAGACCTGGAAGAGTCTAGTTGCAAGATCCATTAGAATTTTTTTTTTTTTTGGTCAGGAAATAGCCACTAGGTCATTGTATGTTTCACACCTTGCAACTACTCTACAGTGTAGTGATTTGTGCATCAAGCAAGTCAGGCTGATTCACAAAAGCAGCAGATATGCTACGTGAATGAAGACAGTGTTTTAATTCAGCAAAAACTTATTTTTAAAGAAACTGGAGAAATAATGTAGTGCTTCAAGTAATACTATTATTTAAAAAATATGTATGAAGAGCTATCACCTACCTGGTGGTGTAGTGGTTAAGTGACACAGCTGCTAATCAGAACGTAAGCAGTTCAAATCTGCCAGGTGCACCTTGGAAACTCCACAGGGCAGTTCTATTCTGTCTACTGGATCACTATGAGTTGGAGTCAACTTGACCAGCAGTGGGTTGGGTTTGGTTTTGAGTAATAAATATCAGCACTTAAATTGGGGCTGAGTCTGATTTAGGAGATGATATTGAAGTCATTATTCCCTGTACTAAAATGCAACCCAGCAGGAACTGGACACACAATGACTCACAAGGACACATTATCTAGACCCAAAGGTATAAAGACAATAGTGAGACAATTTTGGAAAACTTCTTTATAAGAAACTCTCATAGAGCACAAAAAAACCCATATGTTCTCTCCACTCTTATCTTTTTAATTAACATTTAGAGAATAGGCTTGTTGGATCATTGAAGACCCTCCTGACTGTCATTACTAAAATCAGTAGCAGCGATTTTTGAGGAAGACAATTCAAAACATAGGATTCCCATGTTTAGCCAATCTGTGAAAAGATCAAGCTTCCAGTGGTTTTGCCTATTTGTAATGTTAACATACCCTGATGATTTCGTAACGTTCCTTGGACTTGAGCAGACACAGTTGTGGCAGTGTACCTGTCCATTTTCCCATTCTTCCCTAGTCTGTAACATTTCTTAGACTGCAGCAGACATGGCTGTAACAGCATGCTTGTCCACTTCCCACTCTTTACTTTACTAAACTATGTAATGAAGTCCTGGTAGCACAGTGGTTAAGTGCTAGGTCAGCTAACTAAAAGACCAGCAGTACGAATCCACCAGGTACTCCTTGGAAACTCAAGGGGGCAGTTTTACTATGTCTTACAGAGTCGCTATGATGTCTTTACCCTACAACAGGTCCTGCTGACGTGAATCCTGTGAATTTGGTCTACGGTCTCTAACAGCGATATCTGCTATTCTCATTCCAGTTTTCAGATATTAGAAAAAGAAGTCCTTGGGAATGAGGGCACTGTTTACTTTGTTCAGCCCTTCATGGCAACAGGATTTGGTGTATTCCTCATTTGAAAAGCTTTTTCCACTACCCTCAAAAGGCCCTCTGGGGAAAAACTTTCTTCATACAGTTGTCCTGTGTATCTTAGTAGCTGATTATACCTGTATGTTTATTTTCAAAATACTTCCCGTCACAACTTGTAAGACTTGGAAAGGAGTATATGGGTTCATTACATGAAAATCTATTCTTAAATGAAAAAAATCTCTCTTTCTCTTGCTGGCAGCAAGTTGCAGTGCCCTGCCCTTTGGAACGGTTCACAGAGTTTGGAAGGGCAGGGCACAGCCAGCTCACAGGCTCACACATCACTGCACAGCTAATGACAGTCTAAATGCTCCCCAAGGGGAATTTGGTGCCTTCCATTAGAAGACAGGGAGGGAAATCCTAGGAAATCCTAGCTCTCTTCCGTTACGAAATTCCTTTAGAAAACAAGGCAATGCTGGAACCTGCCGCGTGGTATCCACCCGTGCCTTGAAACAGTGAAGGCCAAAGAAAATCACCAGTAACAAACCATTATACTAATTAATATCAAAAGTGAATGAATTAGCAGATATTAGTTTTAGGAATTTTATCCTTGCTGACTGTCAGTGTGATAAATGTAGTATTTTAGAATTGGTAGGAAAAGCATTTCCTTCTGCAGAGAAACCGTGTAGGAAAACCAAAAAGCAAAACCCACTGCCGTCGAGTCAATTCCAGCTCATAGAAACCCTACAGACAGAGTAGAACTACCCCATAGAGTTTCCAAGGAGCTCTTGGAGGATTTTAACTACAGTCTTTCTGGTTAGCAGCCAAGCAACAGGGTTTCCAACCATGTAGGAGGCACCTTTTTTTTTCTAGTAATGTGAACCATGTGACAGGTACTTCCAAGCATGATGCCACAGCTCCTAGTGTACCTGGATTGTCTACACGTATGTCCAAATATTGATCATCTCAGTCTTCGGGTTAGCTGGAGCTCAGACTTGATGGATTAGGCTCGTCTCTTTTTTCCATTATGTCCCTTAAAATAGTTGCAGTGTTCTGTTTGTGCTATGATAGATTAATAAGTCCAATAGTAACTGACTATATTTTCCTCTTTTTTTTTAGATGCCAGAAAACTCTGAAACAAATATGCAGTTCAACTTGACATATTTCAGAGAGTGCCACTAGTTTCATTTTCGTATCTCCTTTCATTTGCCTCATCTAGCACATCTTTCATGCAGATGAATCAAATCCTTTTGAAAAAGATCAAAATAAATATTTCTGTTGGTGGTAGTAGAGAAGTCATAATATGAAATTCAACCCTACAAATACTATTCAGGCTGCTTTGGTTAAATGCTACAGCTGCTAAGCAAAAGGCTGGTGGTTCAAATCTACCAGACGCTCCTTGGAAACTCTATAGGGAAGTTCTACGCTGTCCTGTAGGGTGACTATGAGTCAAAACCGACTTGAAGGCAGTGGGCTTTTGTTTTTAAATAAGATTGATGATCATGAAAAGAAAAATGACCTTCCAGTAAGATCTTGCATTTGACTACAGTTAGGTATTTGGTTATTTTGTTAGTTGTTTTTTTTTTTAAAACATAACTCCCAGTTGCTCCTTCCTTGTGATGTTCAACATATTCTTTAAAGATACATACTTAATGAGCCAAGCCAAGTGCCGTCGAGTCGGATCCGACTCATGGGGACAATGAGTCTTCCTTAAATCAATAATATTCAATTGATGTCTACAGTGCATTATTGAATAAAACCACACAATATGTGATAGTACACAACATCAGAGGGAATGGAAGAGGTGGGAGCTTCAAGGTGAAGAACTTGAAATCTCTTGGAAAAGAAAGATTAAAATAAGTGGCCATATCTTGAACATAACTTGCGCCATTTTGTTTCTTAAGTTTCTTAATTCTGTCTCTGAGCATGCATCCACGGTTTCTCTTAGTTTCTCTCAAGATCAGACTAATCTATGCTTCCTTTAGGATTGTGGAAAAACAAGTGATAATAAGCTAAAGACCATAAAAGAAAAACAAAGAAATCTGATAATGGCCAGACCACCTCTGGGCTCAAAACACCAATTAAGATGTCAACACATCTGGAATGTGACCATCGTGACCATGATGACCATCATGACCACCTAAAGAAGATTAAGTTTCCACAGATTCCTCAGAAAACTTTATCCCCTTCTGTAAAACTTCCAGCTAGTCCTCATTTCCAGAACGCCGATTTTAGAGGAATCCATCCCATCTATCTCCCTGTGTGTAACTGCATGCAATAAAAAATCATGCTTTCCATCTCATCCTTATGTTACACAAAGACTGGCTGTCTGCAGCAGGGGGCAGAATTCCATTTAGGTTTGGGATAACATTATAGCTGAAAGTTTCCTTGAAAATAAATATCTCAAAGAGTATGCTGTCACAGTGCGAGGAGCACAGCTAGAGTTACACAGCTTTGTGTGTATAAGTTTTTGTAGGGCAAACTGACTTGGATTGTAAACTTTCACTCAAAGCACAACAAAATATCAAGGGAGGGGCAAAAAAGTACCTCAATTCTGTTCTGACATATTCTATCTTCGAAGAATTTCTTCTTTTCACTTTTGTATATCATAGGTAACAAGGCTGACCAAGATCTTGGTATCAAAGAAATAATGGTTAGAAATACTATTCCATGATTCCATTGCTCCTATGAAGAGTTTACAGTCACATGGGTCACAATTAAATTTCTCTAACTACTATAAAACAGATCAGAGTGAAAGGAAGACAAAAACACAATTACTAATATGACTCAACTTTCATAGGAATTACACAAATCTCCAATCAAGAGAAGCTCAACTGCTCTGAGATTATAATCTTTCAACCTTAATTAAACTAAAATCATTTTAAAACTAAACAGTAGTTTAACTAGTAAGAAAATGAAGCCTTTACCAGTATGTCCTTTTAAGAACCATCAGTATGGGATCAAACCAACAATCCACCCAATGGCATTGAGTCGATGCCAATTCATAGTGATCCTGTAGGACAGAGTAGAACTGCCCCCATAGAGTTTCCAAGGAGGGCCTGGCAGATTTGAACTACTGACCTTTTAGTTAACAGCTTTAGCACTTAACCACTACACCATCAGAGTTTCCAGACTGTCAACAGCAACTCAGAAAATTAGATAGGAATCATAAAAAAACTCACTGTCATCGAGTCGATTCTCATTCAAAGTGATCCTACAGGACAGAATAGAACTGCCCCATAGAGTTTCCAATGAGTGACTGGTGGATTTGAGCTGCTGACCTTTTGGTTAGCTGCTGTAGCACTTAACCACTACACCACCAGGGTTTCCAGGTGGGAACTATAAATCCCCAAAACCAAACCCACTGCTGTTGAATTGGGTTCAACTCAGAGCGACCCTACAGGACAGAGTAGAATTGCCTCATAGAGTTTCCAAGAAGCACCTGGTGCATTTAAACTGCCGACTTTTCAATTAGCAGATGTAGCACTTCACCCACTATGTCACTAGGGTTTCCATAACCAACCAACCAACCAACCAACCAACCCACTGCCATTGAAGGGGCAGTAATTTTAAATCGTACTCCACATTAATTGAGTTGATCTTTGGCGTTATATATTAGACTACACTGAAAAATACTACAAAAATATACTCTTTTTATTTCTACACAGGGTGCATTATGGACTCCAAAAACTTCAGAAGTAGTTGGACTTTCCTTTTTTTTCAGTTTTTAATTATTTAGTTTCTGTTGAGAATATACACAGCAAAATCCACAGCAACTTAACAGTTTCTGTGTGTACAACTTAGTGACAGTGATTACATTCTTTGAGTTATGCAACCATTCTCACTCTCATTTTCTGAATTGTTTGCCCTTCAGTGATGTAAAATTACTACCCCCTAATAGAAACCATAGGGATAGTAATTTTACATCACTGAGGGGTGACTGATTCAGAACATGAGAATGAGAATGGTTCCATAACTCAGAGAATGTAATTATTGTCACTCAGTTGTACACATAGAAACTGTTGGGTTGGTGAGTATTTTGCTGTGTTTATTTTCAAGAACAACTAAATAATTAAAAACTGTGAAAAACAAAAACAAAAAAAGGAAAGCCCAACTATTCCTGAAATTTTTTGAGTTCAAAATGAAACTTGTGTAGTAATAAAAGAGGATTTTTTTTCTAGTATTTTTCAATGTAGGCTAATACATAACGCCAGAGACCAATTCAGTTAATTTGAAGTGTGGTTTCATTCAAAGACAAACTATCTGTGAGAATGGATGGACTACATATTCTTCAGAAAACATTCCAGAAATAAATGATTCTTTTTATGTATATATACCAAACTTCTCTTAAATATAGGATAGCAAGAAGTTCATGGTTTTTGCTCATTTGTAAATGCTTATAGAGTTTAGACACTCAGTACTATTTATTGAAACAAAATCCATCTGCTTTAATAGTAAACAAAACTAGAGGTAGAATTGGAAGTCAATAATTTACTATTTTAATTAGAATATAAGTCTAAATACAAAGGATAGTATATCTCCAAATAAAAGTAGATGGCTAAGCCTGTATTTTCTTCTAATGGATATGTCTTAGCTGAATTATTCCATACAATACTATTTGCATTTTGATTTCTTTTATACTGTCAGCTATACTGTAGATACAAAGATAAATCAAAATAAGATTTGTGTATTTCAGCTAGTCATCACTTTCCTCATCATTAATTTTCAAATTAATGTAAGATCAAAGTTTAGTGGTCTTCTGGAGCCTTGTAAAATTGTCTGTCAGTTGCTTCTTGAAAACTCTATGAGACTGTTCTACTTTGTCCTGTAGAGTCGCTTGAGTCAGAATTGACTCTAAAGAAATGGGTGGGTTTTAAATTATCTAACTTTTCTAACCATTAGTTTTCTTTATAGGGTTGCAGTTGTTTCAACAGTTCAGTAAAATAACATCTGTAAACAATTATTTCTATACATACGAAGGTGGAAAACCTCTTACATCCAAACTGAAAATAAACTCCCAAAAAAGAAAGCACAAAAGCCAAATTGTCTAAGTATGTGAAAGCAGCACAGTAATTCCTAACAATAACTAAAAGACTAAGAAGGTAACAAACAACGAAATAGAAAATTACCTTCCAAGGCATTTGGTGCTCTTGCAAACATTTAGCCAGTCAGCCACTTCACTATCAAGTAAGTGATTCTTAAACATGCCCACACTTAGCAGTTCTATTCTAATTCTTTTTGTTTTGACATTAAAAAATATTTTTGAAAATCTGGCTATAAGGTGAGATACGAAAAACGCTAACTCAAGATTTTCCTTATTTACTCATAGGAAAAATTAAGAAGAGAACTTTCTGCTCTTTTGACTGCTCTTTATTGGGGTTGAATCACAGCTATTTGTTACAGATAAGTGCAAATCATTGTTGTTAGATGCCTTCACATCTATTCAGACTCACAGTGACTCTACGTTATGGAATGGAATGGACTCACTGAGTTTTCTTGGCTATAATTTTTACGGAAGGAGATTAGCAGGTTTTTCTCCAGTCTGTAGATAATTGATTATATTTCAACTGTTCAGACAGTTGAAAAATATTTTTATATTCATAAAGGTGGTAAGAATTGTCTAACTCACACTGTCATTCATTCATCTATTCAAGTTATGACCTTCATCTTTTCAAGACATGGAGTGTAAGGTTGTTATGTAATGAGGTAATCAGTGCAAGAGCATATACAGGCAGAAAATATCATGGGTGCAGAGAAAAAGGATCAAGTCTCTCTACCTGGGAGAAAGGGAAAGGAAGTCTGTGAAGAATGGAAAGACAGAAAGGCCATCTTTAAGTCTGCTAAGAGAACCAGGTGGACAAGGCAGGGTATGAGGTGTGGCACAGATAGCGGTGAGGGCAGTGGTGTCACTAAGGAGGTGCAAGGTGGGGACACCAGGTGTTGGAGAGGGTGACACCAAAATGACTGTCTATAAAAATATTTCTGTAGCTAGTCATAGCCCTGGAGGTACAGTGTTAAGAGCTAAAGCAGTTTAAATCCTCCTGTCACTCTTTGGAAAACCTACAGAGCAGTTCTACTCTGTCCTGTAGAATTGCTACTAGTCAACAGTGGTTTCTTTTTGTTGTTGTTTTTTTGTTTTTTGTTTTTTTTGGTAGTTACTTATACTAACAAAACATTTTTCATAAGCCCAAGTTGACATGTATAAACACACACACGGCTAAACCTCCATCCCAACTTACTTTTTAAACCTTCTTATGTGCTCTGGTCAGAGCTGTCATTATTACCTAGTGAGAATGATACTTAAATCATGTGATATCATCTGTACATGATACAAATATTAGCTACAAGCATGAGCTTTTCTTTGGTTGCTGCCAATGTTTCTGTAGTTGCTGATATTGTCAAATTTGCTGCCATTTTAAATTCAATAATCTGGTAATTAGTATTCATAAGTTTGTATCAATAACTTTTTTGAGCATGTGATGTGGCGGGAGGTCCTGGGGGTGGTGACATCAAGATTCACTGTATTGGATGACATCAACCCTAATGAGGCTACTGGGAAAGGGCCTTCCTGATGGACGGAGAACATGGAAGGGGAAGAGAGTCGCCTAGCATGAAGCTCTAATGTAGTGCTAAGTAACGAACTATGGGAATACAGAAAGGAAGCAAGGACAGAAGAAGAGAAAGAAAAGAAAAGAAAAAAAATGGCTGTCATAGAGTGGATTCTGATTCATGACCACCAAGTGTGTGTCAGAGCAGAACTGTGCTCCACAGGATTTTCAACAGCTTGTTTTTTCCGAAGTAGATAGTCAGGTCTTTCTCCAAAGTTCCTCTGGGTAAACTTTGATTAGCAACCAAGTGCATTAACCCTGTTCATCACCCAGGGATTTTACTGAAACACAGGGAGAATCAAAGGCACGGACATCTTCGTGAGTCACTTTGTATGTACTGTGAATGAGGCGCTTCTCGGACAACCAGGCAGAGCTCTTTTCTTGTTAGTTAGGTAATGGAATACGCAGCCAAGAGAGAGGCCTGAGCAGGAGATAAAGATTTGCCAGTTATTGACATTCCATTGGCAGTTTAAGCTATGGGATAGGAAAACACAGCTCAAGGAAAAAAGGTATACCCGAGCAGTGAATCACTATCCTTACATAAGAACTGAGTTATCAAATGGGATTCTCTGCTCTGTGTGGTGACAACTCTTAAAAATCATGAATAGGGTCAGAGTTTCTGAAAAGGCAAGGAGTGATCTGTTTCATGCCCCTCTGGCAAGAGTGGAGAAGTTAGATTTCCTAGTTTACTTTTTTTTTTTTTTAACCTTTCGAATTCTTCTCATTCTTTCTAACTCTTTCATTTTTCACTGTTTCTACCTGGTCACCTGGCCTCATCTCTACTCCTGGCCTCTATCTTCCGAAGTATCCCCTGCAATCCATCCTATGTGCTACTTCCAGACCAATTTTCATAAACACAATCATCTTGCTCCTCACTACCCCCACCTCACCAAAATATCAGCAGATTTCAGATGTTTTACAAGAGAAACCAGTGCTGCACAGCGAAAACAGCCAAGCTTTGGAGTAAGTCCAGTCTAAACCCAACCTCCATACTTATAAGTAGTATTACACTGAATGCAGAACTGCCATTTTTACAGGTTAGATATGCTTGGGTATCAGCTATTTCATATATCTCAACTTAATAATTTTTGACCCTGGCCAAGTCAAATTATTAACCTCTCAGACCCTAATTCCTAGAATCGCTTATGTTCAGAGGTCTGATGAACCCCTGCTGCTCCAAAGTTGCATGCCCCCCAAAAGTGCCCCAAATGTCCACTGCTAATTGGGAGCAGTGAAAAATGGCTTTGATGGATCTGATTTGAAATTCCTCCTTGGGGAGGTGACAGTAGGAATGTGGGTTAGAGAGATGATAAACCACCAAAATCCACTACCATCAAGTCAATTCCAACTCATAGCAACCCTATTGACAGGGTAGAACTGTCCCATAGAGTTTCCAAACTCTGTGAGAACTGTCCCATAGAGTTTCCAAACTCTGTGAGAACTGTCCCATAGAGTTTCCAAGCCTGGTGGATGTGAACTGCCAGCCATCTGGTAGCAGACATGACTGCTAAAAGTAGGAGTGAAAAATTCCTCTTTGTGAGACAGAAATGTCAGGAGAGCATTTTTGGCCCAACAAATGGAATCAGATGGATCTACTAGCATAAATCTTCCTGTTCGGGACTGGAGACAAGAAGGAAAGATTTCTGACTTTCATTTGTTGGAGATCTTTTTGGAGGAACACATTCTTTCTTCAGAAATGCTGACATCCCTGAGTTAACTCTTACTCAGGGCCCCAAACCAATCAGTTGCCCTCAAGTCAATTTTGACTCATGGTTACACCCTATACATCAGAGTAGAGTTGTGCTCCATAGGGTTTTCTATGACTGACTTTTTAGAAGCAGATTGCCAGTCCTTCCTTTTGAGGTGCCTCTGAGTGGGCTTGAACCTTTAACTTCTAGTTAACAATCAAGTTACATTAACCATTTTCACCACCCAGGGAGATATCCTTTTTATTCAAAGTTACTTTGCATAATTATTATCTAATTTCTTAGTTTAGATTTTATAGGCTAGCTGCCAGAGAGCAAACTCAATTTCTTAGGGGCAGCTCACTGGGGTCCCGTGTTCACTTTGCATTAGTGGCAGTAGAACACATTTCTAAAGCAAGAATTCTGTTATTAAATATATATTACATCGTATCATATTACATTATGTTATATTTACATCGTGTGTGTCTGCATGGATAGATAAATACAACATCACCATACAAACAAAAGAGGAAATTCTCTAATTGAAGTAGGAAGTGAGGGCACAGAGAGCTCCCAAACCAACCCTTCTTTTGCCCCTGATATTCCTAGGGTTCCACAAATTGTACTACAAACTCCTTAGCAAGCTCTGAGGACCTATCAGCTTATCCTTTTTTAAAAGTGTTTTACTGTATTTTTGGTGAAAATTTGTGCAACAAAACATGTTCCTATTCAACAATCTCTGTAAAGCATGTTCAGTGACGTTGGTTACATACTTCACATTGTGTCAACGTTTTCATCATTTTTGTTCTAGTTGTCTCATTGCTGTTAACTCAGTCTTGTTGCCTCCACCCAACCCCACTCCACCCCATCCCACACCCTTTAGAGTAACTGCTGGCCTTTTGGTTTCCCAGAGAGAATTTCCTAGAAGAGCACTGTACTCAAGAGTGACAGTCTTTCCTTTTTGAGCCAAATCATTATGTAAAAGGACTGCCAATTAAGGTTGCAAACTCATCCTAGAAAAAGTGCTGCATGCCTCATTGCTGAATATCACTAAAGTCACCTTTGAAGTACTGCCCTTGGGAAGCTATGTATCAATACCAGTGCCTAGTCCACCCTTCAAAGCAATTTTGGAATTCGTTTTCTGGAATGGCCACTAGAGCTGTCTGTATATTATCCTTGATGTCCGGAATGCCATCAAAATATCTTCCTTTCAATATTTGCTTTATCTTTAGTTAAACAAAAAAGTCATCGGGGGCTAGATCAGGCGAGCAGGGAGAATGTACTAATACAATTATTTGTTTATTGGCTAAAAAGTCCCTCACAGACAACTATACAATTAAGTTTGTGAACTTGTCACTGTACCACCATGTGCAATGGCTGTTTCTGAAAGAATTCCAAAATTACCAGGTGCTGGCATTGGTACATAGCTTCCCCAGGGGACTACTTTGAAAGTGACTTTAGTGATATTCAGCAATGAGGTATGAAGCACTTGGAACAATGAAGTTCACAGACTTAATTGTCAGACCTCATGGTTCACAGGTGATTTCAGTAGGTAGTTTCTCTTCAAGGTTTAGAGTATCTCGGGGTGATTGGTCCAGAAAGCCTGAATGCTTTAAGAATTTGAAGTTGTGCTCTGTGCTTTTCTTTTTGAGCTTAATGTTTCAATTGAAATTCTGTCAGATGAGCGTGTATATGTGTGTTACGGGATGGGGGAGGGAAGAGGGAGGAGATTATAGTTCCAACTCAGGCATTGGTAAACAGAATCTGTTGACAAAACGATACTCCTTTCAGTGGCACTCAAAAAAAGAAGGTTTTAAAAATCAAAGAGCTATTAATGATGGAAAAACTTAGCAATTTTAAAGGTCAGGAAACCAGAACATTAATTAATTTGGAGTTCTGTATACAGTTACTGTTCATTGAACTCTCCAAAGCAGTGAACTTTCCAACTCACTATTTACAGGTTAATGTCAAGTTGTTACACAACTTGATGCAGGGATTTACAAACACAGCCGTCTGTAGCGGTGGTTTTTAATCTTGTGTGGGTCATGGACTTCTTAGCAAACAGATAAAACTATGAATAGTTCTCACAAGAAAAATAAAAAATACTCGTATGGCCACAAAACCTTAAAATTTTGTCTGTACTTTCTTTAGAGGATGATAAATCCTCTGAAATCATTCCCAACTTGTAGGCTAGAGGTCCTTCCTGTAGTAAGATACTTCACTATTAATTGAACAGAATTTCATGTTACCCAAACCAAACCCACTGCCATCGAGTCAGTTATGACTCATAGTGACCCTAGAAGACAGAGTAGAGTTTCCAAGGAACACCTGGTAGATTTGAACTGCCAACTTTCTGGTTAGCAGCCACTAACTTAACCACTAGTTAGTCCACCAGGGTTTCCATTTCAGGAGAGAAAATAGCTTCTAATTATTTGCCCTCAGTGGGTCAACTTTTCTTCCTCATAATAATCTTAGATTATAAGTATTATTATCAGTAACAGAGGACTCTACATAGACTTTAATCAAGATCAAACAACCAGTTCTTAGTGAAAATTGATTCATAATATAAGTATAGAATCAAATATTCTCAATCTTCAAGAATACCAGTACTTGTATATCTCTGTGGTTTCTTTTCCTTGTATTGAACCCTTGGTTACAGAGAATTTGATTTCTGAAATTGGCATTATTACAGCAAAACTGAAAGTGTCTGGCATTGGCTTAGTGACTGAGGATAGGTAGAAAACAAAGGGGTAGATCTTGCAGAATACAAGTTAGGAATACTTCTTTTATAGTGAAAAAAAGTGAAACTGTCTCTTGCAACAACTTTAAGCATGGACCATGTGCTGACAGTCTATAATTCAAATGGAGATGAGTGAAAACTCAGAATATTAGGGTGAGTCCACTGCTTCTTATCTCTTTTACCAAAGTCACAAGAGAGACACAAGGCATGTTAGTTAAAAGAAAGGAAACCAGCCACAGCTCAGCCTTTCTCAAGCATCTCTATTAAGAATTTCAAGGGAGACCGTGGAAACTAGCTTACTGGCAAAAATTAGATTGATAGTGCTGCCTTCTTACACAAGCCTTTTATTTCAGATGGTTTCAATTTTCAGGGATTGAGAGAAGGCAGATAGGCAGATGGAGGATCAAGGGCTGGAGATAAAAGACCAGAGGTGTCAATCATAATATCCTTAGATGATATGTCTGTCTGTGGTTACTTGGAAATATCAGAAGCATAGCAAGTTTTTGATGTAAATTAATTGCTAAGAAATTTTCAGGCTTGACTCTGTGATTTTCTTATGTGTAAAGAAACACTGGTGGTGTACTAATTAAGTGCTGTGTCTGCGAACCAAAAGGTTGCTCCTTGGAAACACTATGGGGCAGTTCTACTCTGTCCTATGGGTTTGCTACGACTCAGAATTGACTTGACAGCAGTAGGTTTAGTTTAACTCAACCCCTGGTCCTCCAAACCTGTATCATCAGGAAGCAGATGTGAAAGATGATCAGCCTTCTAGAAGGGCACGGTGCCACTACCCAGTTCAGATGCAACCACAGAAAACGGTGAGCAAGGGAGTCTCTCTCAAATTGCAGAACCACTTTAGGGGGTTTCCCCAATTCCTACCAGCAGGATTTGAAAATTGCTAGGTATCAGTGGTTTTAGTTTCTTTCCAATTGTTTCATTTTTCTGAATGGGAGTTTGTATTTCACTTAGTTTTTTCTTATCCCATCTTTGCATCCTGACTGGGGAGAAGGGTATGTAGAAAAAGTATTTATTTTAGTTTATGTCTCTAGATTACAAAGACTCACATCCACACTTAATTGAAGGAACTTCACATCACCCAGAAATACTGGACTTTGCATCATCCAACAATCCTGGACTTGTTGCTAGATGCACTAAACGACTGAGACTCAAACATTGTCTCCTTTGCATAGACGGTGAATAGGTTCTATGCGTGGGAAAAATAAAACAGTGCATAGGAATTCTTGGGTCACCAAAATGTCCAACTATGGCAGAAGTTGCTAGATGTACCTTTGATTACATGGTTGCAGAATTAAAGACTATATTCTCTAGCTTCCTTTGTAACTAAGTATGCTCATGTGATTAAGTTTTGGCTAAGGGGACACAGGAAAAAATAGTGTGAAACTTTCAAATAGTGTCCTTAAAAGCAAAGAATGTACCTAACCTTCTATTTCTCTCTCTTCCCTCTGGGCAAATAGGAGACAGTTGCATTGAAACACACAATGGGAACTATACCTGAAGACCTTGCAAGACCTCTTTCTGCAAGATGCCATATTTGCCAATCACCACTGACCTCAGAACTTGGGTAAGACAGAAACAGTTTAAACTTGTTTAAGTTAGTGTTATCTTAGTGTTTTTATAGCAACAGAAGTAGTCTTCTATTACACCGCATCGTCTCCTAGTAATGTAATTCCCTTTCCCCGCTACACCTCTTCCCACCCTTCTCAAGGGCCCAGTTAACATTATCTTCAAAACTCTGCCTCTTCCTCAGGGTATGAGTATTTTAGGTATGGCTCCTATCAAGTTGCTATGAGTCAGCATTGGCTCAGTAGCAATGGGTTTGGCTTTTTTTTTGGTTCTCTTCCTTGCACCACTTATTAGTACTTCAGACTCTTCAAGTTATTCTTCTTGAGCAATTCTATGTGGTAAAACTTAATTCATTAACTGACTTTGTTGTTCTCTTGTTCTTCTTCATTAGAGTATAACTCCATGAGGCTGTAAGAACTCTACCTTGTTCATCACTGGTTTTCCAGTATTTACTGCCTGGTTTGTAATAGACACTGAATAAGCAGGTGTTGAGGGCATAAAGAATCCTGTTTCAGACCTGATCTAAATTTATTGAGTTTCCTTAGACATTGTTTCACTTAAAACTTTTTACTGTGTTAACCTCAAGAAGGACACTACAAAGAGACTAGAGAGTATAATCACCCAAGTCTGTAGCACTGACGGCACACTGGTTAGTAGTGCAGCTGCTAATCAAAGGTGGGCGGTTTGAGTCCAGCTTAGAAATACTATGGGGCAGTCCTACTCTGTTCTATAATGTCACTGTGACTGGAATTGACTGCAACAGGTTTGCAGGTTTGGTTTTATTCGATTGTGGCAGAGCTAAAACTTCTACTACTGCCTATCAATTTGCCACACTGTGTTGGCTTGTGTGTTGTGTCAATGCTGGAAGCTATGCCAACAGTATTTTAAATACCAATAGGGACATCCATGGTGGACAGGTGTCGGTGGATCCTTCTGACTAAGATAAACTAGGAAGAAAAGTCTGATAATCTACTTCTAAAAATGAGCCAATGAGAACCTTATGAATCACAACAGAACGTAGTCTAATATAGTGCTAGAAGATGAGCTCCTTAGATTGGAAGGTACCCCTAACACACCGTGGACACCACAGTGGACTTGAGCAGATCAATGTGCAGACAACACAGGGCTAGGCAATGCCTCATTCTCGGGCAGCGGGGTTGCCAGGAGCCAAAGCCAATTCAGTGCAGCTGACAACAATGCAGGGGAACCTTAGTTTCTCATGCAGGCTATGATTATCACATATTTCTAGAGGGGAAAAAAAAAATGGATGTAAAGACAAGAATGTGGTACTGAGGAAAGAGTCCAAGGTCCACAAAACCAGATAACTATCTCAGATTCCTGACATGTGGATTCTAAGTCAAGGTGAATCGACATGCATCAGAGTAGAATCGTGCTCCACATGGTTTTCAAGTGGCTGACTTTTCAGAAGTAAATCACCAGGCCTTTCTTCCAAGGTGCTTCTGGGTAGATTCAAACCTCTAGCCTTTCAGTTAGCAACCAAAATAATTTGACTGTTTGCACTCCTATGGACTTCTATTCCATATTTAAAAAACCTCAAAACTCAGTGCTGTCAAGATGATTCTAACTCATAGTGACCCTATAGGATAGAATAGAACTGCCCCATGGAGTTTCCGAGGAGGTCCTGGTGGATCTGAACCGCCGACCTTTTGGTCAGCAGCTGTAGCAGTAGCCACTACCCACCAGGGTTTCCATATTCCATGTTAGCTTGGAGTAAATCTTAGATAACTAAAGAATCATTACTTTTCATTATCTGATAGAAATTGGTGGTATCGCACACACATGTGTTTCCTGTCAGAGTTTCTCTGAGACAGGTAGATACAAAAACAGTCACACTTTGGGGACTTTTTTTTAATGACAGAAAATTAGAAAAGCTTTTCAGCTCCATTTTTGTTGTTGTTGTTATTGTTGTTTTTCTTTTTTTAATTTCAAACTGATTTTTTTTCAGTTATGTTTGCTTCAGACATAATATGATGATAAAGAACTGAAAGGGTAAATAGATACCTGCTAAATCATTAAACTGCCTAGTCATGTGTTGAATGTCTTCCCATTAGATTGATTCAGAAAAACCTCATTTCCACGCTTGACTTTCTTCGGAGTAGTATTTTACATTGAACATATGCTATTCAACCATTACATTAAAAACTAATTTATCAAGTTTATATAGTTTCCTATTGGTGTGTACAATAATTTAGTTTGGATAAATCATCTGTGTTTTTATATTAGAAAAAATAGTTTGGCTACCCAAGTCATTCTAAAAAAAAAATCAAGTCTTTTTCAGAAGGAAAAGACAAATAAATGGTTTAAGAGACAAGCTGATAACATTCTTTAAAAATCAGATTGCCTTGAAGTTAAAAGATCCTGCAGTGAAAGTTTACAAAATGCAAATCAGGCTGGTAATTTTCAACAATTTGGATCCCAAACTTCCTAATGAGTCGAATCTGACTTGACGGCACTTAGCTTTGGCTTGGCAAACTTTCTAAAATACTTAATTAGATGAGTTTGTTAATTTGTTGACATTTTTCCATTTTTTTGAAAGCAAAAATTTAAAAAAAGGATTTTTGTTGATGATACCAGTTACCTAGTTTACAGTATCAGTACTTGTTTTAGTGTCATGCACGTAAGAAATACCAGAAAAGGATTTAAAATCTCTAAGAGCTGTTAAGTCCTACACGTGAAGAAATCCAGGTTTCACTGGTTATAAACGTCAGCCCAGAGCTGGAAGGGCCCTGGCAGGTTCTGCGGGAGCCTCTGAGCAGCTCTGGCTTCTGTTAGGTGACAACATCTATAAAGCAGGTTATCTAAACATTCTGAACAACTAAAAGTGGGGTGCCCTAAAATAGCAATGGCATTCCAGTATTACAGGATGTCCCCAAAAGGACAGAAAACAGTAAATGTTCCTAATTATGAGAGGTTAAAAATAAAATCATATTATAATTAGAAAAAGAAACACTTTCTTAATCTGAGGTACTACCCAAGAAAACTACCTAGAAAATGATCCAAAAATAACTTTATAAGCAGTGTCAGAAGATGAATAAAATGAGTTCACAGTCCGAAAAATAGCTGAAGACAACTATGACCGAGTTCAGAGACCTGGAATGTAGCTGGTGTGGCTGTTGTCCACCTGTTTAGACTGTTTAAAATTTGCATTTATATTTCAATATCTCAGCATCAACAAGAATTAGACCAAGGAAGGCACAGAGCTTCACTAAACAAAACAGCCAAGCAAGATGAGCAAGCAGGTAAGAGAACAGAAGTTCAGTTGGAAAAGGACACTCTTTAAAAAAGCTTAAGGGAGAATGAAGAAAACCAAAGAGACAGGAGAAAAGGCTGGTCGGAAGGACTAATGGACCGCAGCTACGGCAGCTACCACCAGACTGCCTCCAGCACTAGATGGTGCCCGGCCTCAGCGATTGACTGCACTCGCAGCAGTCTCAGATGAGGGTCCTGGACGGAGCTGCAGAAGAATGTAGAATAAAACTCCAACTCAAAATAAATAAAAGGGCAAGACTTACTGGTCTGACAGAAACTGGAAAAATTCCCAGGCACCCTTTTAGCTCAGTGATGAAGTCATTTCTGAGGTCCGCCCTTCAGCAAATATCAGACAGGCCCATAAAACAAAATGAGACCAGAGGTGCATATCAGCCCAGGGGCAAGGACGAGAAGGCAGAAGGGGACAGGAAAGATGATAATGGAAAACTTAGGTCAAGAAGGACAGAGTATTGACATCTCACGGGGCTGGCAACTAATGTCACAAAATAGTATGCATATTATTTGCTTAATGAGAAGCTAGTTTTCTTTGTAAGCTTTCATTTAAAGTACAACAACAAAAAAAATTTTTTGAAGTAGCTTGTTTAGAGTTTGATCATAGAAATGTCTACAAGAGGAAATATATGACAATCTTAGGAGACAGATATCTATATCACCATGCCAGCAAAATAGGTATAAAAACCAGAATGTTCAAAATGACTAACTAGTGGTCAAGCTGAATATCAAGAAAAGATGGAAATAGCTTAAAAAAAGAAAAGAAAGAAAAAAGCAGGAACAACTTTCTCTTTTTATGCCATATAATGGTGACACTGAGTTAAGAATACCCAGAACGGGAATGACATACTGATGGCCTATAAGATGTTTAATCTTACCATGAAAGCATTATCTTGCATCTAAAATTTTCTAAACTTGTTAATCTTAAATACAAATCTGAATTTGCTACTCTCTTTATTTTAAGTGCTTATAGTGCTATGTGTGCTAAACAAAAGGTCGGCAGTTCAAACCTGCCAGGCACTCCTTGGAAGCTCTGTGGGGCAGTTCTACTCCACCCTATAGGGTCACTGTGAGTCAGACTTGACTCGACAGTAATGGGTTTGGTTTGGGGTTTATAGTAGCCATATTGCACACCCTTACCAACTTATATTAATCAGTCGTGCTGAAGTGACAAACATCTCAGAAGTCTCAGGACTTACAGCAGTGAATACTGACTTAAATTTTCCTTGCTGCCTATCAGTGATAGTGGATCAGCTGCTCTGGCTCTGCTTGACAAGTCCTCTCCTGAGACCCTGCATTTCAGAGCAGCATTCAGGAGCATTTGGGACATGCATTCTTTTGGTACAGAGCTGCTGCCAACACACAACGGCTCTTAAAATTTCTGCTTGGATATGCCAAATGTCACCTCTTGTTATGTGTCATTGGTCAAAGCAAGTCACGTGGCCAGACCCAATGCAATGTAGTGGAGATACATGCTTACCCCATAGTGTAGGGCCTCTATGAGTTAGAATTGACTGGATGGCAACAGTGTGGTTGTTTTGGGGGTTTTCTTTTTTTTTGGTTTATAGTGGTCACTGTAAGCTTTACAGAAACAGATGGGTTGTGTCATCCCCTAACAGTTGGAATTGATAACACCTTTATATTTCATAATTACAGGATATTAGGTTTGTTAAGTTCTCTGTATGGCAGAACACACCAACACAAATTATACTTAGATGAAATGCAGAACTCTCATATTCACAGCTTCTACTCAGAGAAGGCTGTCATGTCAGGCCACACAGAAGTTGCATCTGGGACAGACAGGTTAACAGCAAACTGGGGACACAGTGGATGCCTTAAGTATGATGAACAAGGTAGGACGAATTACCACTTAGGTTTTAGAGACTCCCTGTGTGTTGACTGACTTCACAGGTTCAGCACACGGGGTCTGGCCCTGGTTGCTTCATATCTGCTCCCAAGGTACTGAGGGTAGGAGCTTTTGTCTCTGCCCCCAGGGTGATTAGGGTGGACCGGGAGAGTCAGCACCCTCTGAATAAACTGGTTAGGGTGTGGATTTCATCAGCTGTTCAAAAGGGAAACTGAGTGGCCTCTAGTCATGGCTTCAAAACTAGATCAAAACAGCATTTCAATAAAAAAAAATCTATGTTAGAATGTACCACACATACTTTAAATAGGCTGTGAGGTGTTACTGAAAGATTTCTACAAGCAGAGTATCTGATTCAGATCTGTATTCAAGACTGACCACATTCAAAAATTTTGGAATCAAATCAATACTTGCAATGACAAGACAAAATGTGATTCCTTTACAGTTCCTGTCTGTGTCAGGAGTTCTAGGGGTACCGGCCTAACTGGTCCATCTCTATTTCATTTCTGGTCCTCGTCTTTCTCCCCGTTAGCTTCTCACTCTGTACAGACTCTTCTTCCTTTCGCCTTAGCAATCTGGTCCTGCTCCAATAAAAAGACCATGAGTGGAGGGCTTTAAAAAGAGAAATTTTACTTGTCACAGCACAATAAGCTAAAAGTACAAATTCAGGGTGTCAGCTCCAGGGGAAGACTTTCTCTGCTGGATCAGGAGGAAGGTCCTAACTGTCAACCTTTGCTGTCAACCGGAAGTTTCTGAGGCCCAGGGACCCCAGTCCTTTCCCAAGAACATGCTCAGCTCCTGGCACTGCTTTCTTTCTCAGTGGTGTGAGGTCCTCCAGTCATTTTGCTAGATTCTTTCTTGTATTAACTCAGGAGATTGCCTCCAGGCACAATACAATCTCACACATTGAGTCCGAAGCCACCAACCCTCATTAACATCATAGGGGGAGGTACAACGTACAGAAACATCACATAATCCCAGGAACGATGGCCTAGCCAAACTGCCACACACATTTTTGGTGGAACAAAATTCAACCCATGACATCCTTCAACAAGCACTTGTTCAAGTTGGGTCCCATAGTGCTCTTCTTACTCTAGAGCCAAATGTCATGGCAGAGTTGTGCCTAGTTCTCTGCTCCTTCAGTGAGCAGTCAGGCTGACTTCTTCATACCCTTCCATTCTTCCAAAAGAACACTGGGAAAAGTCATCAATGATCCTTGCATTCACTTTATAATCCTTATTTTGCTGGCCCTATCTTCAGCAGGCGACATTGTTAATCACGTCCTGTCTTAAATATCCCACTTTTAGAAAAAACATATTCTTTTCTGGATCCTCTCTAGACCCTCCTCAGTTCACTCTCCATGTTCTCCTTCCTTCTAACTTGCACAATTATGTGGCTCTCTGATGTGAATGATCACAATTGTCTTCCTTCTGCATGTGCCACTCTTGTATCGTCTCATCCATGACTTCCACTGTCTCTAGAGTTAAGATAATTACACAGCTGTGTTTCAAACCCAGCTCTTGCTCCAGAGCATCGAACTTACGAGTTCTCACCAAGCATCTTCCAAAATGTTCCATAATTCCCTGCAACTCCAGAACCTCATGATCCTGTTCCTTCTATCCAAAACACTCTTCTTTTTCTCAATTTAATCCTTACTTTTATTCCACTTTTAACCCAAGTATTCTTTTCTCTTGGAAACTCTGGTGGCACAGTGGTTAAGTGCTACAGCTGCTAACCAAAAAGTCAGCTGCTTGAATCCACCAGGCATTACTTGGAAACTCAATGAGGCAGTTATATTCAGTCCTATAGGGTTGCTATGAGTTGGAATCCACTTGGTGGTAGATTTGGTTTGGGGGTTATTCTCTTCTGTAGAAAGTGTTCTCCAGCTTTCCATTGAGGAATGGCAGCCTCTTCCCTAATACCCTGTACATGGCTCTGTCATGACACTCATCACTAGTATTGTGTATTACTAGTCTGCTTGTTTCTTTTGTCTACTGGAAACTCAGCTCCCGTGGGCCAGAGACAGTGATACTGACCAAATTTTCATTTGTGACTGTGATCATGTTGTAGCTGAGTCGAGTTTAATTAGCCCAGGCTACACCAAACAGGTGTTTTAATCAGAGACTTAGGACTACTAAGGGTAGAAAAGTCACTGCCATTGAGTTGATTCTGACTGCTAGAGATCTTATAGGACAGAGTAGAATTGTCCCATAGAGTTCCCAAGGATCACCTGGCAGATGTGAACTGCCAATCTTTTGGTTAGCAGATATAGCACTTAACCACTACACCACGAGGGTTTCCATTATAGCCAAGTGCCGTCGAGTCGGATGGGAGATATATATCTACATATTTATTTATACATATATTTGTTTGTCTGTTTATTACAGGGATTTGACCTTACACAATTACTGGAGCTGGTTAAGAATCGTCTCTATGACTCTGTTTTATTCAGTCTGATGCTGAAATTTAAAGCCATGAGTCAGGCAAACAGGAAGGGAAGATGGATGTGAAGTTGAGTCCAGAATAATCTGGAACCCACCAATATGAACCGGTACCACCCAGGATGGATTAAAATTTGTATCAGTTCCTGTTGCCTCTGACCTTAGTGGTGTGGCTGTCTTGGGTGTCACTATTTCACTAAACACTCATATCTGTCCCAGGAGTCAGAAAAGCTAAAGGGTACAGGCAAAGGTGGAGAAGTTGTAGGCCTAGTCCCAGCCTCACACAAATGGGGTGAGCCAGGATTGAAGCAACAAAGTATACAGGCTACAAAATAACTATTGCTTCATTTCTGCTCTCCAAATCTTGCACAAGAGATCTTTGTGGTTCACCCTAAAACCAGAAACCTATGGGACGGGGGAATTCTGGGAAATAGAATACAGCCTCTCAAGTTGGCATGACCACACTTGCTCATGATGAATAATAAATGTTCTGTGCCTACCAATATCCTACTAATATCAGCCTGGTATTAGAATTTATTGAATCTTTTCAGTGTGCTCTCTTCTTTGGAATTTTAGATAGTGTTATTTTCCTCACTTTCCACTTGTGGAAATTAAATCACAAAGTGGTTGGGAAACTTGCCTAAGATTATAAACATTACAAGTACAGAAGCAGGAGTTAAACTATTCAAGTCACCCAGCTCTCAAGTCTCTGACCTTAATTGCTACACTCTGTCACTTCCTTGTGACACAGCATGAGAAAAGTCCTAGCAAAACTGAGTCAGTGGGTGGCACATTGTAATCTAAACCTCTCAGGTACAAAAGGACCTGGGCCATAGCAGTCAGCACTGATTTCCGATTCAGCCTCAGCAAACAACATCATTCAACTGATTAAATTAATGATTTAAATTTTGTTTGTATTTCTTTCTTATACATTTATTTTGGTTTTATGACATACAGTACTATAAGGAATTTACATACTACTTATTTACATGTGTTATGTTTATGATGAAAATAAATTAACGTGGTTCTCAAATAATGAACAGCTTTATTCATATTGGGCCAAGTTTACTTGCCCTTGCCAGACAATGGGATATTAACAACCAACATCTCTGATCATTAGTAAAGTATGAAAAAGTGCATTAACAATAAATGAATGAATAAGACTATAAGACAACGTTTTTTAAAACCTTCAAAGGAAGAAAAACAAAACACCATTGCCACTGAGTCAATGCCATCTCATAGTGATTCTATAGGACATGGTAGAATTGCTCCATAGAGTTTCCAGAAAAACATCTGGTAGATTCGAACTGTTTACCTTTTGGTTAGCAGACAGTCTCTTACCCGCTAAACACCAGGAAGGAAAAAAAAAAAAATCCGTTGCTGTCCAGTGGATTGCAACTCATTGTGACCCTATAGGAGAGAGCAGAACCGGGCTACAGAGTTCCCAAGGAGTACCTGGTGGATTCGAAAATCTGACCTTTCGGTTAGCAGCCAGAGTTTCCTTAAAACCTCAGTCCCTACTAAATGAGAGATGTTTTCATCATATGACACTGAGTTGTTGCATTGCATGTGTGTGCACTTTCTTTCAGCCATTCACAAAAAGCAAGATTTCCTAATGAAAGGCCACCTCATCGTATGTATCTGGCAACAGGTTTCCAGAATGACTGAAAACTTCCCAGAGGCAGTGGGAGGCAAAGCAGTGGGGTGACCGCATGTCCGTCTGATGACCGCTGTCTGTCTCTGGCTGGAAGTCTTTTGAGACTACCCTTGCACAATCACGTGTGTAATTCAGTATTTGAAAATAAAAACGGATTTGGAGTTTTCTGTGACAGTGGCTTCGATTGCCCAAGTCCCAAACTGTTTTCAATCATTTCACCATTTCCTTCTCACAGGAATGGCCTACCCTTACTTTACAACGTATTATGCGTGGGCGAGGCATCATGTCTGTAACGTGTACCCTGTGTGTCAAACGCTGCGGAATCACACGTGACACTAAGAGATCACATGCCTCAGAGACCCGGTCCCTACGCACAGCCATGCTCGTTACCCTTGGAAAAGCTGCTTTGTGTGAAATCCAGACACTGCAATGCTGTGAAAAGATTTAGCTTTCTCAGAGTGTATTTCTTTCTTTTTTAAAATTATTATTATTATTTTATTGTGATTCAGTGAAGATACACAGTTCAAATGAAATGTGCATGCCTGCCTATCTGCAGCTCCTTCTGCTCTCCCTACCCAGTGACAGCATTCTCCTCCTTTTCATTTTTAAAGGAAAAGAAACAACAACGTTTTTTGAAACGCCTTGCGTGCAGCTCATGCACCCTCGGTGGTCGCGGAGTTTCTCCAGTCCCCGGTGGCTTAGGCTTGGCAGCATCAACTCTCACCACGGCTTTGGACCGGCCCATTCCGGCCAGGCTTCATCTGCTCCTTAGAATCCACTGTCAGCATTTACTGAATCTCTGTCGATGGCCCTCGAGACTCCTCCAAACCTTTTCTACCTCTTCCAGATCCAATTAGCTCCCTGCTGTCTTGCCAAACCCTGGCAAGACGTCCACAGCCCTCTATTTCAGCTCAAAACACTTTGGTATCTAAACGCGGGGAAATAATTTAGAATCAGTGCGAATGAAATCCAGTCCTGACTCTGTCAGGTGGTGCATTGCTTTTCTCTCTATGTTACTGTATAGTATGACTCAGATCTTTTCGTTCTTTCTCTTTCTTTCCTCTTTTTTTTTTTTTTTTAATTTGGCACGTTGTACTGTTGTTGCCACTTACACAGATTAAAACTCCTGGTTTGTAATTTGGCCTCCTTCACTTAATAGTGACCGAGAAGTCATCTATTGTATCTAATACTTA
Source organism: Heterohyrax brucei (assembly GCA_028571685.1). NCBI lineage: Eukaryota > Metazoa > Chordata > Mammalia > Hyracoidea > Procaviidae > Heterohyrax > Heterohyrax brucei. The sequence continues at coordinate 50,144,598 of CM053155.1, forward strand.
GTTTTGTGGTCTGCAATGTGTTAATCATAATAAAATATAACAATAGTCACAATAAGATCTAGCACACAGTACTTACTACTATATACAAGGCATCCTTTTAGTAGTATACATATTTTTTATTGTGGTAAAATACACATAACACTATTTTAACATTTTTAAGTGCATAGCTCAGTGACATTAATTACAGACACAATGTTGCATAACGATCATCCTATTTCCAGTTTTTTTTATCATTCCTAACAGAAACACTGTACTCATTAAGCAACAACATGGCATTCTCCTCTCTCCAGCCCTGTGTAACCTCTATTCTGCTTTCTAGCTCTATAAATTTGCTTATTTTGATGTTGCATAAGTGTAATCATACAATATTTGTCCTTTTTTCCTGACTAAATTCCGCCCAGCAAAATGTTTTCAAGGTTTATCCATGCTGTACATGTATGAGAACCACTTTCCTTTTTATAGTTGCGTAAGACTATCATGTTTATATACCGCATTTTAGCCATTCATCTGTTGGTGAATACTTGGTTTGCGTCTACCTTTTGGATGTTGTGAGTAATGCTGCTTTGAACATCGACATACAGATATCTATCTGAGGTTCTCTTTTCAGTTATTCTCTCTATATATCTAGGAGTAAGACTCATATGGTAATTCTATGTTAAATTTTTTGAGGAACGACCAACATGTTTTCCAAAATGGCTAAACCATTTTATATTCCTACCATGACTATTTAAATTAAAGCTATACATCTGAATATATAGATGATACTTCTCTCTATAAATACATATTTTGAGTTTTTAGAAATCATGTATTTCTATTTTGTTTACATTTTTAACAAACATTTTTAAAAAGAACATATAAAATGACTATAGGAAGAAAATCTGACATTAAAAAACATATTGGTATTGGTAACTTAAGCAAATTAGTCTTAAACTTATGAAAGCTGAAACTTCTACAAATCATTCTTACTCAAATCACAATTTTAGAATATTTTTTATATACACCTTTAGAAGTGCCAGAAACCCTGGTGGTGCAGTGGTTAAGTACTACAGCTACTAGCCAAAAGATCAGCAGTTCAAACCCACCAGGCACTCCTTGGAAACTCTATGCGGTGGTTCTACTCTGTCCTATAGATTTGCTATGAGTCAGAATCAGCTCGACGGCAATGGGTTTGGTTTTTGGTTTTAGGAAGTGCTGGGTATGACAGCACTGTATTTTCCTGAAAATTTCTAATAACAACACATATTTCACATTTGAGAATGTTTAATATTTTTGAAACAGTTAACAGTCATACATCATCAAGAGTGAGGAATAAAATTGCCAATCAGGCTGGCTAACACTGATTAGTCAAAACTGTATCACACATGTCTCACTCTCATCTAAAAGCATTGTCAGTTTTAGAGGATTTCAGGGGATAAAAGTTCACTCCTTTTACGGGACAGAAACTAAAAAAAAAAAAGTTATTTCTAAATATCTATTTCAAAATAATAAGCCAATCATGCTTTGTGGGAAGAATCTGCATGAATAGCAGAGACGATATTTGAAAAAAAATCTGCACTCACATCATTTGTAATCTCTACATACCAGTGTAGTTGAGGACTTTCTTTCCCCCAGGGTCATAATAAAAATGTTTCTGTACCCATTAAACATTTGACATATTCTAAATATTTTCATAATTTTATCTACTCTCCCTTGGAAGATGGAAGCAAACTCAAGTACTCCTTGTATTTGTTTACAACTCAGAATCTATTCCATGAATGTCTCGGAAATTATTACTGTGGTCAAGATTGCTGTTGTTGTTATATTTGGGGCAGAAGTGTATTTACTAATCTAAATTTCACTGTTAGGTTTTCACTATTCTAGCCAGTTACCAAATGCAGTGAACTTGTAGAACTTTTTACAAATTTTATAAGTCCTAGAAGTTATTAGATGAATGTCTTATTACTGTAGAATTCTTCCTACCTTCTTTTAGGTGTTAATCCCATCATTGCATCATTTCTGTAACTATCTTTTTAATGTCAAGTATCTCATTTACAGGAGTACTAGTGGGACGGTGGTTAAAGCGCTCAGCAGCTAACCAAAACGGTGATGATTATAATCCAGCAACCACTTGGAGGGAGAAAGATGCGGCACTCTGTCCCTATACGGACTTAACAGCACCAGGTTTGGGTTTTCTTACATTATTTTTAATTCATTCTTATTCTGAAATTAAAATAAATAAATATATATATATATATATCTTTTGATTGTACCATAGTTACCAGCACAACATGACTAACCCCAAAAACCAAGCCCAGTGCCATCGAGTTGATTCTGACTCCTAGTAACCCTACAGGACACAGGTAGAACTGCTCCATGAAGTTATAAGTAGCACCAGGCAGATTTGAACTACTGACCTTTTGGTTAGCAGACATAGCACTTAACCACTACACTGTCAGGATTTCCACAACATGACTCGCAGATCTTGAAAGTTCTGTTACTTGGAGTTGAAATCTTGTACCAGCCTTCACAGCTTCCTTCCCCAGCCCTTTTTACCTTCTAGCTGCTTGTGCAACTACAGCTTTCTCTGTGCTTCTTTCCATTAACAAGGGAGTCAGGTACCTCCTCCTATCCAAGGTTAACCTCTCTACCTGCTCTCAGAAAACTTTATTTACTATTTAGTGTTTCTCATCCTTATCAACAGCCTGCTTTTTCCTCTTTTCACCCAGATTTTGTCTCTTGGTATTTAATAAAGCTCCAGTTTCAGTGGAAACCTGAGAGACAGAGAGAGAAAGAATAAAAAGAAAAAAACTTTTGTCTCTAGGTCTCCCCTTAACTTCTGATCAATCATTTATTTGCCCTTTCCTTTAAAAAAAACTTCTCAACAGAGTAGTCACTACTTACTCTTTTAAACTACTTACTTCTCCCACGTTTCTCAAGTCACAGCATTCAGGGTTTTGCTCCAACAACTACAATTGAATTATTTTAATTGCAGTCACTAATAGCCATCCATTTTATAGGCCCCAGGAATAATTTCAGGCATCGTACTTGACCTCTATGGAATCATGATATTTTGCCACTTGCCACCACTTAATTCTTGAAAGCATTTACCTTGGTTTCTGTGAAACCACACTTGTTCTTCTGCCTTGTGGTGGTTTCCAGTATCAAGTTGGCTAGTCTATGGTGCTCAGCTGTTTGGTTACATATTAGTCTAGAAGGTGCTATAGCCAAGCCAAGCCAAGTGCCGTTCAGCCCGATCTGACTCATGGTGACCCTAGGGGCCAGGGTAGAACTGACCCCCAGAGTATCCAAGGAGCACCTGGTAGATTTGAACTGCCTTGTGGTTAGCAGTGGTAGCACTTAACCCACTACACCACCAGGGTTCATATGTGGTTAACACTTAAACCAGTTGACTTTAAGAAAAGCAGACTAGCCTCCCATGTGGGTAGGCCTCATTCAATCAGTTGAGGCCTTCAAAATGAAACAAAAAACTGAGGTTTCCTGAAGGAGAAGGATTCTGCCTTGAGGCTGTAAATAAACATCTCTACTAGAGTTTCCAGTCTACTGCCTGGACTACAGATTTTTAACACAAGATCACAAGAGTTTCCAGGCCGTCACCTGACTCGTGGATGTTGGCTTCACCAGCTTTCACAATCACAGGAGTCACTTTCTTAGAATCTACCTCTCTCTCTGTCTCTCCTGTTCTACTCATCTATCTTATTGGTTCTGTTTTTCTGGAGAACCCCAATACCAATGACGTAGTAGTTAAGTGCTACAGCAGCTAACCAGAAGACTGGCAGTGTGAATCCGGCACAAGCTCTTTGGAAACTCTATAGGGCTCTCCTACTCTGTCCTCTAAGGTCACTATGAGTTGGAATCTACTCAACGGCAATGGGTTTGGTTTTTGGTTTTATTCTTTTTGTGTGTGTCTATTTTGGTGATTTACCATTTAAAACTTGATACTGTACAAAATTCTAACACAGACGTTTTGTTTTACAACCTCTACACTTATCCTGATCATCTTTTCCTTGATTTCAATTACTGCATCTATCAATGACATACTAACTTTTTTAACCAAACTTTGTCTGCCAAGTGCCAGCTTGGACTCATCATGTTCCCCGCAAGCTTATTTTCCCCTCTTTTGTGGAAAATGGTAGCACCCAGTTCTTCAAAGCATACATATGGAGGTCTCCTAGAATTTTTCTCTGTCCCTCATTCTTCATACTTTTGATTTTTAAACCTTCCCAATCCCTTTGTTAAGTTTTTCTTCAAGTGTTAGCTTAGGCTTAAGTCTAACTTGTCCATTGCCATTAGCCTCAGTTCTTCTACTTGGTCTTCCCAAAGCCACAAAACTTTCTAAAATATAGATAAGTAATTTCTCATCAACTATGACAGAAAACCCAAGCCCAAGACTATTCATAATTTAGCTCCTGCCTACCTTTTGAGTCTTCTCTTCTTCCCAACTATAGGGCCATCCTGACAACCAGCCACATTCAACAACTTGTAATTATATGAACATGCTATATTCTCTCTTCCCACGTCTTCTTCTTCCTTCTTGTCTTCTAAGCCTGACTAACTGTTATCACTTCTTAGGAACATCTCAGTTTTCACCTTTATCAAGACTTACTTTACCTTGTTTGTAGCTAGGACTTGACCAAGGTCATTTAGACTAGTAAACTAAATTCCGTTCCCTGTCCCAGCTGGGTCTACAGATTTACATTCCTTTGCCTGTCTCCGGGATAGTAATCAGCCTTCAGGGAGGTAATGAATTTGTGTTGCTCAGTATGATGTAAATGCATCTTGTGACCCCCTGTTCTATCCTGTGACAAGATTTGACATTTTCCGGTGCAAATCTCTTTGTAATCTGTCTATAAAATCTACTGAAATTGTAACTCAAATGAGATAGTTTTTGGAGAAGTTATTCTCACTGTCTCCCAGACTGACATGCTTGTCTGCTAATAAAGCATTGAACTTTTATCCCCACCTCTGAATTTGGCTGTCAGTGACGGGCAGAAGGAACTTGCTTTAGTTTGGCAGCACCCTGACTCTGCTGACTTTGTCATTCTGAATGGAATTATGTGAGTTTCCTTTGGGCTGTCACATTAACAACCAAGCCACATCCACTGATACAGAGTGAATTCTGACTCATACCCACCCACTGCCCCTTGAGTCAGGTCCGACTCATAGTGACACTAGAGCTCAGGGTAGAACTGTCCCATAGAGTTTCCAAGGAGCAACTGGTAGATTTGAACTGCCAACCTTTTGGTTAGCAGACATAGCACTTAATCCACTATGCCACCAGGGTCCAATTCTGGTTCATAGCTATCATAAACCCAAAAAATCTAAACACACTGCTGCGGAGCTGATTCCGACTCATAGACACCCTATGGCATCACCCACAAAACCCACCCACTGCCGTCGAGTCAGGTTGGTTAATTCTGTTGCTAAGGGAACTCATCAAGAGCTCATAGTGTTTTCATCTTTCTATTCTGTCACCCTCAGTGGGCAGGTTGAAGTTCTCTTCATGGTCACAAAAGATCTGACAAAGCTTGCCTTCACATCTGCGCACCACAGTGTCTAAAGACGGAAATGGGGTACTTCTCTCACGCGTCTCTTTTTGTGAACAAAGAAAAATTTTCTCAGAAGCCTCCTCCTTAGTAGATGAGCACTTACATATTTGTCAGAATTGGGTCAGACTAAGACCACCTCAATTAGTGTAGACCAATTAAGATTTCATATCAAAAGAAGGACAAACTTTTATATAAAGTTCAGACTCTGCCAGCATGGAAGAAGGAGAAAATAGTTATAGGCAAAAAATGATGTTTGCTGTTTTTTGTAAACATTTTCAAAATAATACCTGCTTATTAGATGCAGTTCAACTCAGTAAGACTGCCTACAGTGAAATTACTGTTGTCTTCTTTTGGCCTTTAATCCCCTTGTTAACAGCTTAAAAAGTGGGTAAGCTTCTTATTTTCATTCATTACACAAAAATAGACTCATATTTTTTTCGTTCACTCTCCCATATTGAAATATACTATACATATTCTGTAACATTTTCTTTATGATAGGTTCACCTTTTTCTATAGTGTGGTATATCACCACTCTTTGCCCTGCTTTGTGATAGTAGAATTATATCTTCAAATATTTCTCCTTTGCCAGGCTTTCTCAGTACTGCCTGCTGGACCACAAGGCTTGAAGATCCTCCCTTAGTACTGCTGGTATGTTTTCGACATGTGTTATGATTTAATGTGTGTGTGTGTGTGTGTGTCCATCCCATCTGCTGCCCCCTGTCCCATACAAACTGCACCTGTGGCTATCATCCCATTTGGGACTAGATTATCTTTGTTATGTTACCGAGACAGGATTAATGTAAGGTGTGTTTTCAGTCAATATTTTTTGGCTACAAATGAGATTAAATAAGCAAGCCAGCAAGCACAACTGGAGGAAGTCCGTGGAAAAGGTCTGAAGTCTGAATTCTGATTGATAAGGGAAGGCTTGTCTCTGTGACAGTTGTAGATGAAGGTCCTTGTCTTCAAGCTTCGGCTCCTGGGTAGTGTTAATGTGGGAGATTCTGAGGCACAGGGACCCTTTGTCCAAAAGACGTATTGTTCTACCAGTACTTCTTTCTTGGTGGAAAGAGGTCCCCAGCTTTCTGCTTGCTTCCCTTTCCTCTGTATCCCACAAGATTGCCTCGGGGCACAATACAACACACTGACACCTGCCTCACCAACGCCACGGCTGCCATCCTCCCTCACCAGAGGCACAGAGGCAGGTTCTACAGCATACATGAACATCACACAATACCGGGAATCAGGGCCTACCCAAATTGGTACACTCATCTGGGGGAGAACACAATTCAATCCATGACAGAGGTAATATCTGAGCAGAGATATAAAGGATGAAAAAGCAAGTGATGGTTTGAGGAACAAACAAAAAGTCAATTTTGGCTGGAGTGTAATGATGTAAAAAGAGCAGAGCTGCACAGCGAGGCACGGAAGCAAAGCTCAGGAGACCACGCAGTCAAGTAGGTCACAGCTATCTCGGAAACCAAGCAGCATCACACATTCAAATAATGACACAATAAATGTCTGTGTAGGTATTTATTTGCTTTGTGTTACTTTACTGTCTGTCAAAGAAATTCCCAGTATTGGGTCCACTGGGTCAAATATGATCCAAATATGATCCAGATATGATCCACTAGGTCAAATATGCTGCTTCCTAAATGGCTGAACATTAACTATTTCTTTTTAAAGGAGCCATTGTGGTATAATTTCAAAGCACTCATTGTGGTACAGTAGTTAAGCACTTGGGTGTTAAATTAAGGTTAGTGACTCGAACCTACCAGGCACTCGGTGAGAGAAAGACACTGGCAGTCTACTTTTGCAAAGATTTACAGCCTTGGAAACCCCATGCAGCAGATCTTCTCTGCCCTTTAGGGTCACTATGGGTTAGAACATCTCGATGGCCAGAAGTTTGACTTTTGGGGCTGTATAATTTTAATAGAGTTTTTCAGATCACTTGCTTACTATATTTGATGTCAATCTATTGGTAGCCACAAGCATAGGACCCAACAAGAATTCTAGAATGAGGAAGAAACTGGAATGCTAAGCAGGAGACTGATACTGAAGTCGAGTCTGGCTGCAGTGATGTTGGTACACAGGTGACCCACAGCTTCTCTTTGACCAGCTACATTTGTGGACTAAGGCAGCATAAGATAGTCTAATATCCTTCACTCTTTGGTGGGTCTGAGGTTCCTAACATTTCTAAACCTGGCCTTCAGCAGCTCAGAAAATGAGCTGGCTGTCTAACCTTACAAAACAGACTGCATGATCAGAAGAGCTGAACTGGGCCAGGATGCAGGAAATAATCACACAAGAAATCAGTATTATGGATTTTGAATTACATGTTTATGTATCTCCCTGCTCTATTTTGAAGTCAGTTTCACAGGACTTTTTGCTTTTCTGATTGATACATATTTTAAATAAGAACTTAGTTTTATTTGGAGCCATAGTTTACAGGTTATTCTACTGTAAAGTCAAAAAATATGGTTAAGAAAGTTACATATGTCTAACATCTTTAGGAGGAATTACAAAATTGAATTCAGTCTTTTTGGAGTAAGAAAATTACTGTGAAATAACAAGATTAAAACTGAGTAATAAACTATACATTTTAGAAAAAAAACTGTCACAATCATGGCATTTTCAAACCTATTTTCATTGTTGAATACTGTGTAGCCTTCCATACCGTTCTCTAAAAACACCTTGTTTTTCAAAAACCAAACAAATAAAAACATTGCTATTGAATCAATTATAACTTCTACTGACCCTAAAGGGCGGAGTAGAACTGCCCCACAGTTCCAAGGAGTGCCTCATGGATGTGAACTACTGGCCTTTTGGGTAAATGGCCATAACTCTTAACCATTAAATCACTGAGGTTTCTTAAAAGATGTATATAAAATCATCTTTTCTTGACCCTGGAACTCATAAGGCAGGAACTATGTTTACAAACTTCATCTTGATGAAAATTCGAGATCTGGCTCGTCATTGTTTTGTCTCTTCATTTCTGTCTTAAGTTTCTCAATTAACTTGCACAGTAGCTTGACATTATCACCCCAGATATCAAGCTTTCAATTTGTTAGCCCAAGAGCCCAACAATAGTTTGCTAGGTCAGGAACTATAAAAACAAATGCCTGCCTACAGAGATCAGGCAGATTGAATTAACCGTAAAGTAAATAGGTTTAACTAAACTGTACCACATAAAATGTGGTTCTGGCAAAAACCAAATGAATAAATACTGTCTAGAGGCAACCCTGGTGGTGTAGTGGCTAAGGGCTATGTTTGCTAACCCAAAAGCTGGCAGTTCAAATCTTCCAGAACTCTCTGGAAACTCTATAGGGAAATTCTACTCTGTCCTATAGGGTCACTATGAGTTGGAATCAATTCAATGGCAATGGATTTGATGTTGTTTGTTTTTGAAGGCAATGCTGCATCGTCAGGTTGCCAGTGGTGTCAGAAGTACAGTCCTGAATCTCTAAAAGCAAATGCTTCAGACACTGTATCTGACTAGCTCTGCTTGACCTGTATAAGAGTTCCTTGTGGTCATATGTCAATCTCTCACTCTACAGAGACCAGTGTTGGACTGGTTGTGTGGTAGAAATAAGGAAAATCTCTTAGAAGGAGTTCTAGGGAGGTGGACCATGGTATCCCAGGCAAAGTCTTTTTAAAAGAGCCAAGTGTTCCGATGACTCACTTAATTAAGGCAAATTTAGTCATTCAACCCATTTTAATACAACCTTTTATGCTGAGTTAAAAGTGAATTATAACAATCTTTTACTTATTCAAGATATCTTTTCCTCCCAGTGAATAAAGGTGTGGTACTTAACTCAATGAAGAGAAGATAAGAAACCAAACCAAACCTATTGCTGTCAAGTTAATTCTTACCCATACCTACCCTATAGGACAGAGTAGAACTGCTCCATAGAGTTCCCAAGAAACACCTCAGGGATTTGAAGCAGTAGCCTTTTTGGTTGGCAGCCATAGTACTGAACCACTACACTACCAGTGTTTCAGAAGAGAAGATACAATAGTTTAATGTACTGAGATTTTTTTCTTCACTTTTACATCAATTTAAAGAAACTATTGAAAGACATAAGTGTTAGAAGAGGGGACCACAGACTTTTCCTGTAAAGAGCCAGAAAATCAATAATTTAGGGTTTGTAAACCATGAAGTTTCTGCCTCATCTCCCAAAGCCAGCCAACTAACCTCTCAACTCAACTCAGCATTGTAGTACAAAAGAAGCCTTAAACCCATTGCTACCGAGTTGATTCCTACTTTTAGAGACACTATAGGACAGAGTAGAACTTTCCTATAGGTTTCCAAGGAGAAGGTCATAGATTCTAACTACCAAACATTTTGTTAGCAGCTGAGCTCTTAACCACTGCCCCACTGCCCAACCACGACTCCTAAAGAAGCCTTCAAACCCACTACATTATACCCATTGCCGTCAACTCCTAATAAAAAACAAGTGGGTGTAGCTTAGTTCCAATAAAATTTTATTTATGGACATAGAAACTGACTTGAGTATAATTTCCATGCGTCACAAAATGTTATTCTTCTTTGGATTTTTTCCCCCAAACTATAAACATGTAAACTATAAACTATAAACATGTAAAAACCATTCTTAGCTCATTGGCAAATTTGGCCAACAGGCCACCATTTGCTGTGTTAAAAAAGAGTAACTTTACATCCATGACAGATTCCTTTTTCAAAAAAATTCTTTTCTTTCATAGAGATTCCCAAGGACTCCTCAAATCACTTGTGGAAAGAGAACAATGATAGGAATTAGATCTGAGTTCTAGTCAATGACACTACACTTGCTGATGGAATCATACAGGACATCTAACTTTGAATGTTTTCCATTCGAGTAACTTTCTTTTTAATTGTACTTTAGATGAAGATTTACAGAACAAACTAGCATGCCATCAAATAATTAATATACATATTATTTTATGTCATTGGTTAACAACCCCAAGGCAGGTGAACATTTTCCCTTCTTAAATATGGATTTCCTATTACCAGCCTTCCTGACCTCTTTTGCCTTCTAGCATTTGCCCCTGTGTTGGTGGGTCCCTTCAGTCTTCTTTAGTTTTATGTTTCTATCTAATCTTGGGCTGCAGGGTAAACCTCTAGAGTCCTTTCTAAAAGGGTGTCCTGGGGCCATGCTCTGGAGAGTTTCTCCAGTCTGTCAGACCGGTAAGTCTGGTCTTCGTGAGTTAGACTTTTGTTCTATATTTTTCTCCAGCTGTGTCTACGAGTCTCTACAGTAATCACTGTCAGAGCAGCTAGTGGTGGTAGCCAAGTGCATCTAAATTTACTGGACTCAGTCTGATGGAGGCCATGGTAGTTGTGGACCATTAGTCCTTTGGATTAACCTTTCCCTTGTGTCTTTAGTTTTCTTCATTATCCCTTGCCCCGAAAGGGATGGGAGTAATGGAATATTATAGATGGCTGCTCACAGGCCCCAGACACTACTGATCAAAGTAGAATGTAGAATATTTTTTTTATAAACTCTGTTATGCCAACTGAGCTTGATGTTTCCCAAGACTATGGTCTCCTCAGCCCAGAAATTCAATACTTCTGGGAGTTTGGCTATGTCTATGGAGCTTCCATGGCCTTGTCTTGTGCAAGCTGTTCTGACTTCCCCAGTATTGTGCACTGTCTTACCCTTCACCAAAGATACCACTTATCTATTGCTTAGTGTTTTTCCATTCCTACTTCCTCCTCCCTCGTAACCACTAGTTTCTTTTTGCATGCCAAGCCAAGTGCCGTCGAGTCGGATCCGACTCATATGAGCCCTTTAATGAATTTTTATTGTAGTGATCTCATACAGTATTTTTCATATGATTGTCTTATTTCACTCAGCATGGTGCCCTCCTGATTCATCCATGTTGTGAGATGCTTCATGGGTTCATCTTTGTTCTTTATAGTTGAACAGTGCTCCGTTGTATGTATGTACCATATTTTGTTTATCCATTAGTCTGTTTGTGGGCATCTATTTTTCCCTTTTTGCCATTATGAACAACTGGGCAATGAATATGGTGTGCCAATATCTGTTCAATGATGGGTTTTATTTTTCTAGGATACGAGCTCTGACGGTTAAGTCCAAGAACTTAATTGTTCTAATTGCTACATACCTCATTGCTGAAATCTCTGCGATCACCTTTGAAGTACTCCACTTGGGAAGCTATGCATCTACGCCAGAGCCTAGTCCATTCTTCAAAGTGATTTTTGAAGTCTTTCTGGAATGGCCATTGCACACTGTGGCAAGGTGACAAGTTCACAAACTTAATTGTATAGTTGTCTCTGAGTGAGTTTTTAGCAAGTAAACAAATAACTGTATTGGAATACTCTCTCTACACACCTGATCTGATTTCCAGTGATGTTTTCCTTGACCTGTAGATAAAGGAAATAATGAAAAGGAAGACATTTTGATAGCATTCAGGACATCAAATGGAATATGAAGACCAACTCTGATGACCATTCCAGAAAAAGATATCCAAAATTGCTTTGAACGGTGATCTAGGCACTGGTGTCAGTGCATAGTTTCCTAAGCACAGTATTTTGAAGGTGACCATAGTGATACTCAGCAATGAGGCATGCAGCACTTTTTCTAGGTTGAGTTCATGCACTTAACTGGCAGACCTCATATATTCTCAGAAGTGGAATTTCTGTATCATATGATATTTATATTTCTGACTTTCTAAGTAAACACTATATTATTTTCCAGAATGGCTGTATCATTTTGCATTTTGAAGATGGTTGAACAACTCAAAGATTGTAGTAAAGGTCACTGAATTGTATACATAGCTAATTGGTGTATATTTTGCAGCATGTATTTTAAGCAACAAAATTAATAAAATGACATCTCAAAAAATTCTTTGTTTTTTCTAATATGGGTTCATTTTAAAGGGTAGTCATTCTCTGGCTCTTCTGAGTGTCCTCTTTCTGAACTACTGTGGCTTTTGCCAGCTCTGTAATAGTATTCAAAGATTTGGAGGAAAGCAATCCTGGGACATGACTTGGTTTTCCCCTTTTTAGCCATTTTCAAAAGAACCGTATGAGTAATTTAACCACTTTAAGTTCAAGATTTACCAATTGTTATTATTTTTTTTAAAACAGTCCATTCTATGATAGGGATGCCACAACACAGCAATAAGATAAACAGAATCTCACTTACAACCCAGAGACAGAGACAGTAGAAAGGCCAGAGAAAGCAAGAAGAAATCAAGGAACTTCAATTAATTTCACAGAGTTAAAATGCAAATGTGCTTGGGAAAGAGTTGAGGCACGAAATCTGAGAAACAGGTCGATGTCACTTCATTAAGGTTCTTTGTGTGTCAGACATGTGGCAATGAAGAGCTGCTTAAAATTTTTTGATGACGTGAACACTTTGCGTAGCATAAAGGCACTTCTAGAAGCAGTTTGGTGTCCAAGATTTGGGCCAGGGCAAGTGAGGAGAAAAGTGGTTGTAGGTTATTGGTATCACTAGACTAGAGGAAGTTAAAAGCTAATAATAACTGGACAAGTAAACAACATCAAGACAAATCGTTGAGGAATTAAAGTTGCCAGGGATTTCATTCTTCTTCAATCAACAGTCAATGTCCATAAAAGGAGCAGTCAAGAAATTGAACAATGTATTACATTGGGCAAATCTCCTGCAAAAGAATTCTTTAAAGTGTTGAAATGCAAAGCCCTCACTTCAAGGACTAAGGTGCCCTGCCCCACAATCATGGTGTTGCTGATTGCTTTTACGCGTATGAAAAGTGAACAACAAAAAAGAGAGAGTAAGAACTGACATATTTGAATTGTGGTGCTCGCAAAGAATGCTGACCATGCCATAGATAGCCAGAGAAACAAACACATGTGTCTTGGAGGAAGTACAACCAGAAAGCTCCTTAGAAGTGAGGAGAGCAATTCTTTGATTTGTTTATTTTGCACCCATCATCAGGAAGCACCAGTTGATGGAGAAAGGCATCACTGTTTTAGTCACCTAGTGCTGCTCTAACGGAAATACCACGAGTGAATGGCTTTAACAAATGAAAGTTTATTCTTACAAGGTCTGGTAGACTACAAGTCCAAAGTCAAGATACCTGCTCCAACAGAAGTCTATCGTCCTTGTACGCTCTGGAGGAAAGTCCCTGTGTTGCATCAGTCTTTGTTCAGGGAGCATCTTGGCACAGGAACCTCAGGTCTGAAGGACATACTCTTTTCCCAGTGCTGCTTTCTTGATGCTGTGAGGTTCCCGATTCTATTTGCTTCTCTTTCCTTTTATCTTTTATAGGATGAAAGGACAAATGGCGGTGCAAGCCATACTCCAGGGAAACTCCGTTTACAGCGGAGCAGGGAGATGATTTTATGAAGGGATTTGCCGTCCCACTCTAATCCTCTAACATACAGCATAGGAAAACCACAGACTGGAGGACAATCATCAAATATTAGGAATCCATGATAATCATGCTTGGTAAAGCAAAAGACTGGTAGAAAAGGGGTGTATCCTCAGTGAGACGGATTGACACAGTGCCTGCAACAATGGTCTCAAACACAGCAGTAATTAAGAGTGGGCAGCATTTCAGAGCTGTGAGTCAGAGCAGAGACAATGGCACCTGCTGGCAACAGACCAGGGGAGCTAATCCAGCCAATAAGTAACGGGAGCCTGAACGAAAGAAGCAACGTGAGGGACAAAAAGTTGGAGCAAAAAATAACTAGACATACAAATACACAGTATTTTTATTAGAACAAACATACATAGTTCCGTTATATAAAAAAGCATGCTAATGAGCTATCAGACTTTACTTTTCTTCCTTTTATATTCCTGTCTTTATTCTTCAGTGTTCTTCCCCATACATTCTTTTTCCGTGTTTCTGATTTCTAATTCTTCCCTGAATGTTAAGACACCATTTAGCCACTATGATGTCAGAAAAACGATAAAATTTTCAGGAAAGGACCTAAGCTTTCCTTATTCACTACTCAAATACCGGGTAACAATGTCCTGTCATTGTTGGCTGCCAACTAATTGGACACCAATTCATGGTGACCCCCATGAGTCACAGAGTAGAACTGCACCGTAGGATTTTCTTGGCTGTAATCTTTATAGAAGTAGTTTGTTAGGATTTTCTTACATAGAGCTGCTAGATGTGTTAGTCACAACCTTGGGGTTAGCAGCTACTAAAAACCATTTGTGCCACTCAGTCTCCTTAATAATGTCTATTATTTTTGTTAGGCCTCATTGACTGAGTTCCAACCCACAGCCACCCTATGTACAACAGAATGAAACATCGTGCAGTCCTGCACTATCCTCACAATCCATGCTATGCCTGAGCCCATTGTTTCAGCCATTTTTCACACATCCCATTAAAGCGCCTCCGCTTTTTCACCACTCTGCTTTACCAAGCATGATGTCCTTCTCCAGGGATTGGTCCCTCTTGATAACTTGTCCAAAGTGTGTAAGAATTCTCACTGTAGTTGCTTCTAAAGAGCATTCTGGCTGTACTTCCTCCAAGATAAGTTTGTTTATTCTTCTGGAAGTCCATGGTATATTCAATATTCTTTGCCAACATCATGACTTGAAGGCATCAGTTGTTCTTTAGTCTTTCTATTCATTATTCACCTTTTGCATGTATATTAAACTACAAAAAACAGAAAAAAGAAAAACAGTGCTGGCGAGTCAGTTCTATTCATAGCAACCCTACAGGACAGAGTAGAATTTCCCCCATCATTTCCAAGGAGTGCATGGTGGATTTGAACTGCTAACCTTTTTGGTTAGCAGTGGTGTCACTTAACAACTACACCACTATAGTATTAGGAGATTGAAAAGACTTTGTCTTGAGTCAGGTGCACTTTAGTCTTCAATCGGACATCTTTGGTTAACAATACTTTAAAGTGGTCTTTGCAGCAAATTTGTCTAGTGCAGTGTGACCCTTAATTTCCTAACTGCGGCTTTGATGGGTGCTGATTGTTGGTTCAAGTAAAACGAAATCCTTGGCAAGTTCAGTCTTTTCTCCGTTTATCAAAATGTTGTGTATTGGTGTAGTTGTGAGAACTTTTATTTTCTTTGTGTTGATGTGCAATCCTTACCGAAGGCTGTAGTCTTTGATCTTCACCACCAAATGTTCTATCCAGAGCTCGTTCTCCCTAGTCTGGGTCTTAGCACGGATGCTCCACTGAAACCAGTTTACAATGGATGACTGTCATGGATTGAACTGTGTCCCCCCAAAAATGTGTTGATTTGACTTGGTTAGGAGTTCCAATAAGGTGCCCTTCCTCCCATGTGTTGTGAATCCTGCCTCTGTGCTATTGATGATGGAGAATGGTTTGCAGCTGTGTTAGTGAGGCAGGGCCCGAGCTTGTGGAATGTAAGGGAGGGAAGTGAGCTGAGGAAGTGGGGAACCTCATACCACCGAGAGAGAAGCCCCGAGAGCAGAGCACGTCCTTTGGACCCGAGGTTCCTGTGCCGAGATGCTCTCACTGGATGTGGACTCAGTCTACTGGACTGTGATGATTTTTCACATTGAATGGACTTGTAACTTGTTAATGGACTTGTGGCTTACTGGACTGTGACAATAAAAGCTTCTCCTCACGAAACCTTCCACTCTTGGTATTTTCCGTTAGAGCAGTACAGGTGACTGAGACAATGACCTTGCTGGAATTTGAAATACCAGTGACATAGCTTATTGTGTCACAGCAACTCACAAGCTACCACAGTACAACAAACTGCCAGATAAACGGTGGTAATATCTTGGAGGAAAAAAATAGTTGCCTTCAAGTTGATTCTGGGTCATAGTGACCCTATAGGATAGAGTAGAACTGTCTGGTGGCCCAGTGGCTAAGAGCTATGGCTGCTAACCAAAAGGTCTGCAATTTGAACCTATGAGTCATAGGGTTTCCATAGGAAACCCTATGGAGTAGTATCACTCTGTCCTACAGAGTAGCTATGAGTCAAAACCAATTCAACATGAACGGGTTTGGTTGGTTGGTTTTCTTTTTAATCACACATGGGAAGTCTACCGATTCAGCTAGAGTAAGTTGTTGCTAGCTACAGAAACCATCTCTGGCTAAGTAAGCAATATATGAGCAAGCCAGTAGGAGACCCATAGTGGCATAGTGGTTAGGTGCTACAGCTGCTAACCAAAAGATCAGCAGTTCAAATCCACCCAGGTGCTCCTTGAAAACTCTATGGAGCTGTTCTATTCTATTCTGTAGCGTCGCTATGATTCGGAATTGACTTGATTGCAATGGGTTCGGGGTTTTAGAGGGAGACCGCAGAATGTATAGGAAGACTAGGAAAATCCCAAGATCCAAAGCAAGGCTCTGTGGACTAAAATACATAAACACTGTGGGTTAAAACATTAAGACATCAGTAAATGATTAAATTAATTCTAACTTTGTCACTTTGTTCAAGATGAACATTGCATTTGTATGCAATGCCTAATTTTAATTAAAGCAAAAAATCTAGCATTTGGATTACAGAGTAGTCTTTATATGCACTTGTTAAATGATTCAAATGTCCAAACTTTGAGTAAGGGCAGGGTATCTAGTTGCTGCCTCCTCAGATTATAGCCATGATACCAAACACAAACAAACAAACAAAGCCCATTGCCACTGAGTCAATTCTGAATCATAGTGACACTACAGGACAGAGTAGAACTGTCCCCACTCCATTTCCAAGGAGGACTTGGTGGATTTGGACTGCAGATCTTTTGATTAGCAGCCATCACACTTAATTAACCACTAAGATACCGAAGTTTCCAAAGAGAGAAATGTTAATTCCTTAAAAGTAAATCTCTTGTTGGAAATAGAAGTGGATATTGGACAGTCAGAAAACAATAAGTATTTTCAACATTCTTAGTAAAAACACTAAGAATACAGTTAAGTTTTGTTATATTCACAGTACTCAGAAAATACTGTAACAAATGTTACAAAATCTAGTAGCATAAAAAAATAGATGTTGAGCTAGGATTATCCTCGTTTCTCCATTTCTTGGTTTCTTCATTTTGGTCACTCTGTTATGTAAAATGAATGCGGATTCTGGCTTCTAGTTTCATGCCATGCCTTTTTTCGCTATTTCGAGTTCCAGCTGTGTATACAAGTCCTTGTTTTATTTCCCGTTCTTCTCCTTCCTTCTTGGAAAGCAATGAAAGGGATTATTTCCTAATCTGATGATAATCTTTTTCATGCCATTCTTTCTTTACTTTCTTGTTTTATTCTGGAATTCATTTCCTGCCCTTGGTCTAACCAGTCTAGTTTGTTCACTTTTAGAGCATGGTGTAATACTAAAGATTTCCCCCCAGCTGAGTGAGATAAATAAGGACAGCTTCCACTAGTCAAGTTGAACAATTTGTTATTTTGAAAGCTATGCTTTTTAACTGGGTGTACGTGATGTGATGGAATATTATGAAGAGTGAAAGTTTCTACTTATAGAAATAAAAAAGCATTATATTATTTGAACATTTAATTTGTGTATTGTTGGCAAGACAGTATAAGCTTTATCAAAAGACCTGCACTTCCTGGTCCTTATAATGTTATCTCTACTGTGTTGAAAAGCAACATGACAGAAAGTGAGAAAACTCATAATGGTATTGTACTTCAGGATTTTGAGGGGAAAGCTCCTGGTGAATTATTCTTATAAGGAGGTATGATGAGATGAATTTTGAGCTATAAAGAACAGGATAAAAGGGATGCAGTGATATCCCTGAGTAAGAAGAATTTGGCTTCCAGTTAATCAAAATGATTGAATACCTTCTCTCAGAGTAATATAAAATACTGAGTATCAAGAGTAAAATACAGTAACACTGGAATGTGGATGCTCCTTGAGACACACTGAATTACTTGCCTAATGCAGTGCAATAAAGCAGTGAGTGAGTAGACACACTTGGATTAAAACTCTTGCTCTGCAGTTTGTTACCTGCATAGTCCTGGGTAAGATTTCACTTTTTTAAGCCTCAGTCTGTTAACATCGAGATAATACTTTCTTTACAGAGTTGCCGAAGGAATTAATCACACAGTATATGCAAAGCTCTTCAAAACAGTTTCTGACATGTAAGAAATTCTTAATACATGAGCAGAATATTTGTTTCCAGAATATTATTCACAGAGACACTCAACAAAAAATGTAATTGAACCTAAAGGCTCTGAAACAACAACAAAAATCCCAAATCTTTGAGTCAATTGCAGCTCATGGTAGCCTCTACAAGTGTTAGACTAGAACTGTGCCCCATGGTTTTTCAGTGGCTGATTTTTCAGAAATGCATCACCAGGCTTTTCTTTTGAACTTTGACATTCAACCTGTCAGTTAGTAGCCATGTGC
The DNA here is from genome assembly GCA_028571685.1 of Heterohyrax brucei. NCBI lineage: Eukaryota > Metazoa > Chordata > Mammalia > Hyracoidea > Procaviidae > Heterohyrax > Heterohyrax brucei. The sequence goes on from CM053155.1 coordinate 50,163,436, forward strand.
CATAACCATTTGCATCTGCTAGATGAGAAGGCAGAATGTCCATCACTGTAACACTGAATAAAATGCACTGAGAAAGTTAAATTATATTTACAAGTATGTAATTTCTTTAGGATTTCTAGAGATTATATCAACTATCTAATACGAAGCTATCTAGTAATAATCTCATGCTTGGTGAAGAGGAAGTAGTGTATGATCATCTTTTTTTAATTTAAATTTATTTAATGAAGATAATTATATATCGAGATTTAAAAAAAAATAGAGCAAGTAGAGCTTTCTCCCAGACTAAACAAAGAGAGGGAAAGCCATAAAAATAGTAACAAAATTGCCTTTCTCTCCCAGTGCCTCTCAGCCACAAACATAGAGATTCCAGACTCATTCAACTAGTTCTTTTAGGTGTATTTTAGGCATATTTATACTTCACAGTCAAGTCCTCTAAGTATAGGGCTTCTCACTCCTCCCCTGCTCTGATTGCTATTGTGTTGTCTCTGAAGTGGACATTGTCTCCTGCTTCTCTTTTCCAAGCATTGTCTCCGGTCCATACTCTTTTTGCTAAAAAAAGCAACTACAAGGAGAGAAAGTTCTCCTAAAGGAATAGCTTTGCTGTATTCTATTATGTGAGATACAAGGGAAAGTGAGTTCCCTGACCTCTCGGTTTCTTACATCTCTTTTTACTTTACCATCTTCTCTTCTGGGGCTTTGACACAAGTCCTTGGTGCAAGGGTGAAAAAAAAAAAGGGACAAATTCGGCAGCACACCCCCAGTTTCACACAGAATTCCCATTTGACTCCCCCTTCTCTTACAGAGATTTCTCTTCTGGGTGGCTCTTCACTCACCTCTACCAATCCTTATGGTTGGAATCCCTGCTGAGAATTTGTATTTCTAAAAAGTTCCCTGCTTAGGATTTGCAATTGCACCCCAGGTGTACTGAATCAGAATCTACATTTTAACAAGATCCCCAGGTGATTCTTATGTGTAACTTCCTGGGAACAAACAACCTGAAGCCCTGATGCAGATTCCTTTAGGTCTTTACAACTCAGTTTTGCAGACACACAGCGACATGTCTAATCTTATGGGAAACCCGAAAGATAAACTCTTCAAGCTAATTTCTGCTTCATAGAAAAGGCAGGGTGCTCCTTAAAAATGTAGCACGGGATTTTATGGGTCTTCTCAAATTCTGCCACTAATTATGTCCTGTAGAACATACTGAAGATCTCTCATTGCCGGATTTACTGGACTTTATCAATTTTAATTTTGCTTTACCTTAGTGTTGTGTATTTAGCATGGTTTTACTGAAACCATTGTTCACTTTTTCCGCCTAAAGTTCTTCTCTCCTGGTTTTACTTCTGTTTTGACTGTTCCTCAGTTAAGGGTAATAATTTCCACATCTCTTTTTCTAGCGGATTATAATAGTGAAACTATGCATTACCTGTTTTATATGTGGACCTGAGTGGCACCCAAGCATCACAATCAGACACGCTTAAAGCCAGCTTCCCTCCTTCCTTCATTCCCTTCTTCAGTCATACTATTTTTGCAAACATCATCATCCACTTATTTCCCTGGTTAAGGTCCTTAACCAACCGCAACTTCTGTTTCACTCGCTTCCAGCATCCAGCTCTCCTCGGTGCTTACTACAGCGCCAATAAGACTCTGAAATATAATCCTTTATAATTCCACTGTCATAGCCCTGGTCTGACCATTCAATATATTTTGAATGATCAGCAGTAATTTCTGTCAGCATCTTTTGCTCACAGATATCCTTCACAATAACTTCAAAGGTATCTCTCTAAGCACATGTCGAGCTGTGTCACTATACTAGTTACAGCTCTTTAATGGTTTTGTTCTCTGTCTAGTTCTAACAGTCCTTCTGCCCCCATATCACTCCAGTTTCCTATAGTCTAGTCAAAAGAGTCCCTTAACCATTTCCTGAATATACCTCTCCATCTTTCTTGAAAGGAGCCCTGGTGAAGCAGTGGTTAAGAGTTTGACTGCTAACCCAAAAGTTGGCAGTTTAAATCCAGTAGCTGTTCTGAGGAAGAAAGATATGGCATAAACTTTTGTAAAGATTATAACCTTGGAAACACTTTGGATCCGTTCTACTTTGTCCTATAGGGTACTCTCAGTTGGAATCAACTTGAGGGCAATGGGCTTGGTGTTAGCCTTTCTTCCTTCTGGCAACTCTCCTGGAATTCTTTCTTTGCTCTTTCTATTAAAGTTCTGTTGGAGCCCTGGTGATGTTGTGATTAAGAGTTCAGCTTCTAACCAAAAAGTTGGCAGTTCAAACCTACCAGTCACTTCTTGGAAACTCTATGAGGCAGTTCTACTCAATCCTGAAGAGTTGCTATGAGTTAAAACACGCTCAACAGTACACAACAACAGCATTAAGGTTCTATTTGAATACCATGTGTTTCTGAAGTCTTCTGCCACTCTGCATCATAAATCTCATTCTGTCAGATTTATACTGCTTTGCATGACAAATAAGGCTTGTGTGTTATTTCATTATGTATAGCTAACCACTGCCATCAAGTTGATTCTGACTCATAGAGACCCTATAGTTCAAAGTAGAACTGCCCCATGGGGTTTCCAAGGAGCACCTGGTAGATTTGAATGGCTGACATTTTAGTTAGCAGACATAGCACTGAACCACTCCACCGCTAGGGTTTCAATATATAGCTAGAGTATAACAGAATCTTACTTGTGTATTGCCAGTATCCTTCCCACCACCTGGCACACATCTGGGAAAAGACAAAAGCAAGATATTGAAACAGTAAACTGAGGACAACAATTTTTGTAGTAGAGGTATATACTGAATTCATATTTCTGCTAACTGATTAAAAGCTCTAGGTTTGGCAAAATAATGGCTTGTCCAGAATTCTCTGTAAACTGTTTCTATCGAAGGGCCTGGACTTAAATATTCAGTGACAGTTTAAAAGCCTCCCCTACCCCTGTCTTCTTGCTTTTTTCTGCATCTTTGCCCTCTTCCCCTTGCTTTTCTCTTTTCCAAGTCCATGTGACAGAAAACAGCTGCCACAGTGCCCAAGATTTACACAGTACAGAAGTTACAACATCCAATAAGTGTGTCTTTTACTCTTTTCTTTCAGTAGAATATCATGTTCCTTTTGACCCAACTTGGGTCAGGTGGCCACTTACAATCTAACCAACTATGACCAGGAGGCAGGATCTTACTATAGAAACAGTCTAGCTTCCTGTTGGGGAAGGGCAATTCCCAGAAAAGGCAAGTGGGAAGTTGCTAGGGGAAAAAAAAGAGGAAATAGATTACTGGGACGCCAATAGAATAAATGTCCCATTTACTTAGTAAAAACCAAAGCAAATTAAATAACCCCAAAACTAGAGATGTAAATAATTAACAAAATAAAGCTACCTGATCTCCAATAAAAGACTGCAACTGATGGTCCAGGGGCTTTGGGGTTCCCCGGAAGCTTGGCCCCTGGCCCTGATACTGCCCCTGACCATAAATCACAATGGAGGTCAACTCTTTGGACAGGAGTGGATTGGACTTGGCGACACAGAGCAGCCTTGTTGTGTGTGCACTTTATGGTTCTATGCGTCTATAAGATGTCATCCTGCTGACCTCTTGCTGGAGGTAGGAAGAAGGTCAAGAGGAGGGGACAGGAGATTGTTAGGAGGACATGACATGTACAGAATGGAGAGGAGAAGTGTGCTGTCACCAGGCAGGGAGGGCAGTGGGAGTTGCACATAGGTGGGCATGCAAATCTATACAAGATTGTACATTTTCACTCAATCATAATAAAGAAGAAAAAGAAGTTACATTAGGTTCTATCTCTTCCCTTCACTAATCATGAATTAGTTGAAATAACTAGTTGGAATGATCAGCTATGTAGAGTAGATAATAATCAAAATACAGGCAAATTAGCTAATCAGTACCTGAACAAGTCAAAATTGACAATAGGGCAGAGTTTAGAAAGGGGTGTGTCTTGAAGGACTAGTTCCATCAAGGTTCCACACAAAATTTTTCCATGATCAGCTTTGTTTTGAAAAGTGGCACACTGTTGCCCTCTCTTACAGAGTCAAAAATATATTCATTTTATAAAAGAAATATTTCAGTATACACACCAGGAAATTGTTCACATTTTTAAATGATTCTTTTTTAATGAATGTTGGCATTACTGTTTTTCTGGCTAACATTTTCTGTTATCTTTATGACTCTCTCTTGAGCCCCAGTTCCCACTGTGCTCTTAAGTCCTTGAATATTCCCCAAGGGCAGGACGAATTAGAGTCTTGGATTTACTGGATAACTGTATTTACTCAAAAGCAAAGTCAATGTCTTGATCCTTACTCAAACTTTCGTCAGATTCTTCAACAAAATCCACCATGTTTAAAGTTCCAGATACCTCTAATTCTTACTTTGTTTTTAAGACATCTCGGATTTGGGATAAATTGGATACAATTTAATAAAATAATCTTAAACTAGTTTCCAGGCCTAAGTGCTAAAATTATATCTAGATGGATTTGTTTCTAAGAATTCTAAAGTTTGTTTTTGTTGGTCCTGGAAGATTTTATAGCCCAAACTTTAAAAAAGTAAACTTTAATAAATGTTTCTGCATATTGACTTCTTCTGGGAAACAGAGAGAAATTCGTGACATAAAAGATTTTCGTAGGGCAAGTCAGGGGGAATAAAATCATTTACTACATCCCAGATTTCTCCTTAAACTCCTAAATCTGTCAGAAAATTCTAACTCAACTTGAATTGGTTTATTTCTAAACTTTTTTTTATTATTGCCTTTAAAAAATATTTTTTTATTGTGCTTCAGATGAAGGTTTACAGAACAAACTAACTTCTCATTAAACACTACATAGATTGTTTTACGACAATGGTTAACAACCCCCCCGAACATGTCAGCACTCTCCCTTGTTGACCTTGGGTTCCCTATTCTGAGCTTTCCTGTCCCCTCCTCTGTTCTAGTTCTCCTGACTTGGTTTGTACCTTTTAGTTTCATTTTGGTCTATGTGTCTGTCTAATCTTTGGTTAAAGGATGACCTTGGAAGTAATTTCACTTACTGAGCTAAGGGGGTGTCCAGGGCCTGTACTTGAGGGGTTTCTCTAGTCTCTGTCGTGCCAGTAAGTTTAGTCTTTTCTTGTGAATTAGAATTTTGTTCTAGATTTTTCTCTAGCTCGGTTCAGGACCCTGTATTGTGGGATCCCTTTCAGGGCAGGTGGCAGTGGCAGCCAGGAGCTGTGTAGGTAGGTATACCAGACTTAGTCTTATGGAGGTCATGGTAGATGTGGCCCTTTAGTCCTCTGAACTAATCTTCCTCTGAGGTCCTTCTCCCTTGCTTCCAATGGGATGAGAACAGTGGAGTATCTTAGCTCACAGGCTTTCAAGACCCTAGACACTACTCACCAAAGCAGAGGGTAAAACATTTTCTTTAGAAACTATGTTACTCCAGTTAGGCTAAGTGTTCCCTGAGACTATTGGTGAACTTTCTAAACGGCTAACATGGAAGGTAAAATCTGTTAAAGAGTTAGGAATACGCTACATTTCAACATATTTTAAGTCATAATTTTGTAAAGCATGGTGACCCAAAGACTTGAGTGCTACAGGAAACTGAAAATTAACGTATTTTGCATAAAAAGGAAGGTGGAATTTTGCCAAGATACTTATAAATACAGGATAATTTGACAGTACGTGTTAAGTGGGGTAGCTTCTCCTTTACTGGTGTTTGCATCCCAAATGTTACCAAACACAGAGAAGGCTCTGAGTGACCCTGAGAACCCTCCGTGCCAGGTGTTTGCTAGCATATCATCTATATTCAGAGGTCATGGGGCTACCCCAAAATGTAGTTATGAGAAATTCAAAGGGAAACATGAAAATTAAAGCTTGGAAAATCCCCAGTGTTTCCTTTGTGATGGAAAAATCCCATGTGACTGAACAAATAAATAAAGGCTATATCCGAATAGATGTCACAGATAAGTCACCATCATACGTGTAAATCATGCCCATGTCGCTACCACAGTACAAAAGAACTTCACTGGATAAGGGCAGGGAAGTATTTCTAAATAACATGCCCATGTGTTTCTAGAATAAAAATATAAGAAATGAATTGTAAATGAATGTTTGAAAGTAAATACTAGGAATCTTACAGAGTACTGTGACTTCTTTTCAAAGAGCAGTATTTTGAAATATGTAGACACTTAGATTTAATGGAAACACTTAAATGCTTAGATTTAATGTCTCATGTATTTATTTCATGAAAACTTTAGACCATATTCTTTTTTAAAATTGAAAATACATTGCTTACACTTCAAAAATTACTTAAACTTCATTTGCTTCTGAACCTAGCAACTTTTTATACTTAATTCTTTTATAATCTTGGGTAAGGTGGAAGGATGGATGGAAAATCTGCCTCCCTTTATATAGTCAACAAATTTTTGTTAAGCCTTTACCTTATTCTCTGCCAATCAGCATTAATACTCTCAAATAGAGGCGTCCTGGTGACAAAGTGGTTAACAGATGGGCTGCTAACCAAATGGCTGGCAGTTTGATCCTCCTGCTGCTCCTTGGAAACCCTATGTCTCTATGAGTCAGAACTGACTCAGTGGCAACTGTTTTGGTTTGGTTGCTATTGACTTGTTGTATGGTGGTGGATTGTATGTTGCAAGTTGTTGTTATCTCAAATAACAGCAGGGTCAGGTTAAACAATCTCAGCAGAGTTTCCAGACTAACCTAGAGTAGGAAGCAATATATTTCTAAAATTAGTCAATGAAAACTCTATGGATCATAACAGAGTATTGTCTGACATGGTGCTAAAGATGAGCCCCCTCAGGCTGGAAGGCACTCAGAATATACAATGGCCACAAAAATAGACTTGAAGATACCTGTGATTGTGAGGACACTAATGATCATGAAGACAAATTTCATTCTGTTGTACATGGGGTCGCCATAACTTAAAGTCAACAATATTTGTCAAGAAATCTGATATCTGACCTGATGGAGTTTTTTTCCCAGTAGAGAGGCAACTACCAATCAAGTAATCATTCAATAAAGAAATAGTGACAAAGTGCAATAAAAAAAGATTAATGGTACTGTGGGAAGAAATTTGTCCCTAAGAAAGTGACCTCTGAGCCAAAGTAGAGAAATAGGTGTTAAGTAGGCACAGAGGAAAGCAGTTCACAGGAATAACAATAAATGAAAGTCTCCAGATAGCAGCAATAATAAATAAAAGAATCATTGCTTGAATACTAATTGTTAACAGTACTGGAAAGTGTTTTTGACTAGTTCAAATCACTAGTTAAGCTTTCAGTAGTTTATCAGTCATATATCATGTTTTATATTAAATGGTATGTCAGTTACCAGGCAACCATCGATGAATACAAATCAGTGACATACAAATATTAAAGGAGAGGAAGAAGTAGCAATGGAGTCCAATGCACCCTACTTTGAAACATTCTAATCATTTATTTAAAAGAATAAAGGCTGAGTCTTTGTCCTACATGTCAGGAGCATAAAACAAAAATTTTAGAGAGGGGCGGAGAAGTACAATCAGTGATCTGCAGATTCACCTACTGCTTTAAGGATTACTTTTTCATGCCTTACCTTTTTGTCTACTGTTTAACATACCAACTGAAAAAAAAAACACCAACAAGTCTTTCTTGTGAGTCCCTTACGTAGTTTCTTCCCCCACTCTAAACCTGTGTGCCTGTCTCTGTGTCTACGAGGTCTGAAAATGAAGTCCAGGAATTTAATTGTTCTAAGTGCTGCATACCTCACTGCTGACTATCAGCATGGTCACCTTTGAAGTACTCCCCTTGGGAAGCTATGCACCAACACCAGCACCTAGTTCATCCTTCAAAGCAATTTTGGAACTCTTTCTGGAATGGCCTTTGTGCAAGATGGCACAGCAGCAAGTTTGCAAACTTAATTGAAGAGTTGTCTGTGAGGGAGTTTTAGCCAGTAAACAAATAACTGTATTGGAATGCCCTCTCTATTCACCTGATCTGGCCCCCAGTGACTCTTTTCTTTATCCAAAGATAAAGGAAATATTGCAAGACAGATATTCTGATGACATTCAGGACATCAAGGGTACTACGATGACAGCTCTGATAGTCATTCCAGAAATTCAAGCTGGATTCAGAAGAGGATGTGGAGACAGGGATGTCACTGCTGATGTCAAATGGATCTTGGCTGAAAGCAGAGAATACCAGAAAGATGTTTATCTGTGTTTCATTGACTATGCAAAGGCATTTGACTTGTAGGTCAAAACAAATTATGGCTAACATCGTGGAGAATGAGAATTCCATAATACTTAACTCCATAAGAAATCTGTACATAGATTAAGAGGCAGTGGTGCAAACAGAACAAGTGGACACTGCACGGCTTAAAGTCAGGAAAGGTTGTGTGTCGGGTTGTACTTTTTCACCATACCTTTACCATCTGTATACCAAGCAAATAATCTGAGAAGCTAGACTACATGAAAAAGAATGAGGCATCAGGATTGGAGGAAGATTCATGAACAACTTGCATTACACAGATGACACAACCCTGCTTGCTGGATTTGAAACCCTTACTGATGAAGATCAAAGATTCCAGCCTGCAGTATGGATTACATCTCAACATCAAGAGAACAAAATTCTTCACAAGTGGACCAGTAAGCAACATCATCATACCTGGAGAAAAGATCGAGGCTGTCAAGGATTTCACTTCGCTTGGTTGCACAATCAATTCTGGTGAAAGCAGTAGTTGAGAAATCAAAAGACATATTGTATTGGGAAAGTCTGCTGCAAAGGACCTCTTCAAGGTATTAAAAAGTAAAGATGTCACCTTGAAAACTAAGGTGTACCTGACCAAGTCGTGGTGTTTTCAATCGCATCATGTGTTTGTGGAAGCTGGACAATGCACAAGGAAGACAGAAGAACTGATGCCTTTGAATTGTGGTGTTGGAGAAGAATACTGAGTATACTGCTTTAGTCAGCTAGGGCTGCCATAGAGTGGATGGCTTTAACAAATGAAGGTTTATTCTTACACAGTCCAATAGGCTACAAGTCCAAACTCAGGATGTCTGCTCCAGGGGAAGGCTTTCCCCCTTGTTGGCTCTGGAAGAAAGTCCAGTATTGTATCAGTCTTTGGTCAGGGAGCACCTTGGCGCATGAACCGTGGGTTTGAAGGACGCGCTCTTCTCCCAGTACTGCTTTCTTGATGGTGTGAGGTTCCCAATTCTCAGCCTGCTTCCCTTTCCTTTTATCTCTTGCAGGACAGAAGATTAAGGGTGGGGCAAGCTATACTCCAGGGAAACTCCCTTTCCAGTGGAACAGGGAGGTGATCCTAGGAAGGGACTTACAGTCCCACCCTAATTCTTTAACATACAGCATAGGAAAACCACAAAATAGAGGACAGTCACAAGATACTGGGAATCATGGCCCAACCACATGGCTACACACATTTTGGGGGCCACACAATTCAATCCACAACATCCCACCTTTTGGCACCCCAAAAATCACATCACTGAAATATGTAGCATATTCATCCCATATGATAGAAGTCGTAAATCAGTTTCAAGTCAAAAATACAAAAACTCTTCAACATCTGTGAAACCTAGAATACAAGCTATCTGCTTCAAAAGGTACAATGGCAGAACAGGCACAAGTTAGGCATTCCATTACAAATGGGAGAAATTGCAGAGAAAGAAGTCATTAACAGGCAACAAGCGCGTTAGTAAACATATTACATTAGCCCTCAAAGCTTTGGAAATAATCTCCTACTTTCTGAGACATTTTACATAATGGCCCTGCCCTCCAGACTCTAGGTATTGGCCTAACTCTCTGGATTCTGAGTGGAGACTCCTAGCCCTGTACTACAACTCTGCCTTCAAGGCCCACCTGGACACAAACTCTGTCCCATTGACTTTAGTAGCACCATAAGCGCAACTGAGTGGCAATTCCACCCTTACAAATACAGGATGCCATGGTTCCACCCTTTCAAAACCCCTGAGGTCATGGCCATATCTTTTGAGACTGAGGCAGCTCAGCTTCTCACGCTCTTTGTCCCTTCAGCTTCAGCATCCTGTGGCCCCATGGCCCGGGCCTGAGGCCCACATCTGCTGCTCTTAGGAAAATGTTCCAAAGCTCTGTAGCTCCACTGATTTAAGTGCCCAGAGGCACCCCACTCTTGCTGGAAAGCATCATGTGCAAAGGCACTCAGCTCTCTTGCTCTGTGGGTCAGTGAGGCCAGCTCCATAGATTTAAGTGCCTGGAGGCACCCTGGTCCACGAGGAAATACCTGTGCACAGGCACTCAGCTCTCTCGCTCTGTGGGTTGGCTCCAGCGCTGCCTCTGGTTCTGCTGCTGCCACTGCCACCGGTCCTCTGTTGTTTCTCACCATCTGCGCCTTCTTCATTCCTTCTGCATCTTTTATCCATTCGCAGTTTCAAAATGGCTCCCACATTTTAGGTATTTACTAGAGCAGCACCCCACTCTCACAGTACCAAATTCTGTTTTAGTCAGCTAGGGCTGCCTTAACAGAAATACCACAGAGTGGATGGCTTTAAGAAGGGAAGGTTTATTATTACACAGTCCGGAAGGCTACGAGTCCAAATTCAGGATGTCCACTCCAGGGGAAGTTTTTATGCCTTGTTAGCTCTGAAATAAATTCTGATATTGTATCAGTCTTTGTTCAGGGAGTACCTTGGCACGGGAACCTTGGGCCTGAAGGACGTAGCCTTCTCCTGGTGCTGCTTTGCGTGAGGTTCCCAGTTCTCAGCCTGCTTCCCTTTCCTTTTATCTCTTGCAGGATGAAGGATTAAGGGTGGGGCAAGCCATGCTCCAGGGGAACTCCCTTTACAGTGGAGCAGGGAGCTGACCCTATGAAGGGATCTACAGCCCCATCCTAATCTTTTAATATACATCATAGGAAAACCACAACATGGAGGACAACCACAGGATACTGGGAATCATGGCCCAGCCACACGGTTACACGTATTTTTGGGGTGACACAATTCAATCCATGACATATACCATCAACTGCCAAAAGAACATACAGATCTGTTCTGGAAGAAGTACAACAAGGGTGCTCCTTGGAAGCAAAGATGGCAAGACTGAGTCTTACATACTTTGGACATGTTGTCGGGAAGGATCAGTCCCTGGAGAAGGAGATCATGCTTGGTAGAGTGGAGGGTCAGCAAAAAAGGGGAAAGTTGTCAATCAGATGGATCGACACAGTGGCTGCAACAACAGGCTTAAGCATAAAGACAACTGTGGACGTGGTGCAAGGATGAGCAGGGTTTCCTTCTGTCAGGCACAGTGTTGTTACGAGCTGGAACCGACTGCACGGCACCTGACAACAACAGCAACAGTATGAGAATGAGACAGCTGCTCATCTGGAATCCTGAACTATACTCAACAGCTCCCTCCCTCACACAATACTCGGCAGCATCTTGTCAATTCTTCCTGTAATGGGAGACACAGAGAGAGACAGAGAGACCCTCCTAGACCAAGGCCCTGAATAGCTTCAATTCATTTAAAACAAAAAACAACACAAAAAAAGAAAAAGAAACAATGACTGGCTATACTAGCAGGCTAAAAGCTGGCCTGACAGAGTTAGCATGTAGGAAGGAAAGAGTGGGGTGTAAAAGACCGAGAGAATGCCATGAATTGTGTGGAAGAAGATCTAGAAGAGTGGAAAGGACATAAGCGGAACCAAACTTTAAGAACTAAAGGCCTCCCTGCTACCGAAAGTGCTGGTGGCATAAGCTAGATTTGATATACGCAGTTCCCCACTTAGGTAGATTCCATACGTATCAATTGTAAAGAAAATGTCCCCAGTCATTGATCTATATTAGTTAATGCAGACTTTCTTGCATAAACCTGATCAGTCAGTACCTAGGATCACCACACATTTGAAACAAAACAAACAAAATAAGTGAAAGAGAAACATCCTGACAAATAAGCAAAACAACTGATCTCAAAGAATAATGTAAAGAATTAAGGGGGAGACATGCTGAATATTTCATGATTTCATTCAGAAAGGATATTGCACTTATGACATAACAATATTGTTACAGTAAAGGAGCAATCAGAGAAAAAAATAGACTTTAGATAGTGAACTGTTGTCCAAAAGCTAAATTAAACAGAAAGGCAAATTGAGATGTCAAGAGAATTAACATGCTTAGAAACCAAATTATTAATCTGGAAGATAAGAAAATTCCCCAGAAAACAGAAAAAACAGGCACAGAAAGACAGAGAGAGAATGTGAGACAGTTAAGAGATATCCAGGCTAAACAGAAGAGGTTCAGCTCAGCTGGGGGAAGTTTCAGTAGAATGGAGACAAATGAAGCAAGAAAGTAAAATGTAATAATAATAAAATAAATTTTCCCAGGACTAAGAATATAAAACAGAACAAAATCAAATTTCAGTATAAAAAGGTCCAAAGTGCCGAAGAGGGGCCAAGAAAGACCCACACTGGGGTGATCAGACAAGAACATCTGGTCTACTCCTGTAGACCTCCAAGCCCTCCTGCTTTTCACACCACCGTTACATTCTTGCTGTTACAAATGAGGACAGGCCCTCCTCCTCTCAAAATCTCATCTCGTACTTGTATTCTGGATTTCAGTAGTCAGATCGGCTTGTGGTTTTTGCTACTTCAGTTAACTACTTTTCCCACCAGCTATGTCATTACCCTCAAAACGAAGCAACAATATCCTTCTTTTATGTACCTTCTGTTTATGTCCTATTTCACTTCTCGTTTCTTTGGGGTTTTCCTTTGTTGTACAAATTTTTAAAAATGAGAAGCAGTCTCTTCCTTCACTAATACTTTTTTTACTGTTTTTTTTCTTTTTAAACAGTTGTCTACTCAAAGTGTCTCCAGTTCTTTGCTCCCTGTTCACTTATTAGCCCACTTCCACCTGATTCCACCTCCACAACTCCACTGATATGTTCTTTCTTAAGGACACCAGAGACTGCACACTGCCAAATTCAGTGGGTTTGGTGCCAATTTACTCAGCCTCTCAATAGTGCTAGACACAGTTGACATCTCCTTCCTTCTTAGAAACTTACATCCTCTTATTTTCTTTATATTGGCTGCTCAGTCTCAGTCCCTCCCCTTACTAAGCCCCCAAACAATACAAGTATTCAGATATTCTGTTCTTTTCTCTCTGATGTCTTCCTTTTCTATACTCTCCCTAGATAATCTCATCATTCCCTTGATGTAATTACTATAGATTATTGTCAACTTCTAGATCTGCCTTTCTGGCACAGACTTCTCCTATATGCCTCAAACTCACACGTTTAATTTCCTCCCCGACATCTCAATTTGTGTATTTCACTGATATTTCAAACTAAAAATTTGCAAACCATGAAATGCCTTGTGGATCCTGCTCTTCATATGCATCCCGTGGTTTTTCTGTCTCACTAAACAGAGTCACAACCCACTCAGTTTTCCAAGCCAGAAATCCAGATGTCATAGTTGATTTCTCCCTCCCTCAGACACTTCATATCTGTCCCACAGCAAATCCTACTATTTCTCTAAAATCAGTTATAATGACTGGTTCACATTATAGTGTCTTTCAGTCACTCTGTACTTTTTATAAGCATGTTGTTGTTGCTAGGTGTTGTCAAGTCAGTTGTGACTCATAGCAACCCTATGCACGACAGACAGAAACATTTCCCGGTCTTGTGCCACACCTGCAATCATTTCTGTGCTCAAGCCCATTGCTGCAGCCACTGTGTCAGTCCATCTTCTCGAGGGTCCTCCTCTTTTTTTGCTGACCCTCCACTCTACCAACCATGATGTCCTTCTCCAGGGACTGATCCTTCCTGACAACACACTCAAAGTATGCAAGACATAATCTCACTGTTTTACCTTCCAAAGAGCACTCTGGTTGCACTTCTTCCAGAACAGACCTATTCTTTTGGCGGTCCATGGTACATTCAACATTCTTCTCCAGCACCGCAGTTCAAAGGCATCAATTCTTCTTCTGTCTTCTTTATTCGTTGTCCAGTTTTCACTGGCATGTGATGCAGTTGAAAATACCATGGCTTGGGTCAGATGCACCTTAGTCTTCAAGGTGACATTTTTATTTTTCTATACTTTAAAGAGGTCCTTTGCAGCTGATTTTCCCAATGCAATGCATCTTTTGATTTCTTGACTGCTGCTTCCACGAACATTGATTGTGGAGCCTAGTAAAATAAAATCCTTGACAACCTTAATCTTGTCTCCATTTATAATGATGCTGCTTAGTGGTCCAGCTATGAGGATTTTTCTTTTCTTGATGTTGAGGTGTAATCCATACTGAAGGCGCGGGCTTTGATCTTTGTCAGTAAGTGTTGCAAATCCTCTTCACTTTCAGAAAACACAGTTATGTCATCTGTGTAACATATGTTTTAAGGAGTCTTCCTCCAATTCTTATTCCTGGTCCTTTTTCACAGAGTCCAGCTTCTCAGATTACTTGCTTAGCATACAGACTGAAAAGTATGGTGAAAGGATACACCCCTGTTGCACACCGTTCCTGACTTTAAACCATGCAGAGTCCCCTTGTTCTGTTTGCACCACTGCCTCTTGATCCATGTACAGATTCCTTAAAAGCACAACTGTTATAGAATTCACGTTCTCCACAATATTAATTTATTATTAATCCACAATATTATTATTATCTCCACAATCATAATTTATTATGACCCACATAGTCAAATGCCTTTGCATGGTCAGTGAAACACAAGTAAGCATCTTTCTAGCACTCTGCTTTCAGCCAAGATCCATCTGACATCAGCAGTGACATCCCTGTTCCATATCCTTTCCTTATCAAGCTTGAATTTCTGGCAGTTCCTTGGCAGTATACTGTTGCAATTACTTTTACTTGTATATGATGTCAACGATATTGTTTGGTAATTTCTACATTTGGTTGGATCACCTTTCTTGGAAATAGGCATAAATATGGATCTCTTTTAGTTGGATGGCCAAGTATCTGTCCTCCAAATTTCTTGGCATGGAAGTATGAGCACTTCCAGCACTTGATCTGTTTGCTGAAATATCTCAGCTGATGTTCCATCAGTTCCTGGAGCCCTGGATTTTAATGCCATTGCCTTCAATGAAACTTAGACTTCTTCCTTCAGTTCCATCGATTGTTGATCATTTGCTACCTCTTCAAATGTCTGAACACTAAGCAGTTCCTTCTGGTATGATGACTCCGTGTATTTCTTCCATCTTCTTTTCATGCTTCCTGAGTCATTTAGTATTTTCCCTGTAGAATACTTCATTATTGCATCTTGAAGCTTGAATTTTGTCTTCAGTTCTTTCAAATAGAAACACAGAACCTGTTCTTCCCTTTCTGTTTTCTATTTCCATCTCTTTGCACATCTCGTTATAATACTTTGTCTTCTCTCGCTGTCCTTTGAAATCTTCTGTTCAGTTCTTTTACTTTGTCACTCCTTCCTTTTGTGTTAGCTGCTCAACATTCAATAGCAAATTTCAAAGTCTTCTGACATCCAATTTGGACTTTTCTTTCTTTCTTGTCTTTTTATTGATCTCTTGCTTTCTTCACAAATGATGTCTTTGATGTCATCCCCCAATTTGCCAGGTCTTCAGTCATTAGTGTTTAGTGCATCAAATCTGCTCTTGAGATGGTCTCTAAGCTCAGGTGGGATATACTTAAGGTCAGATTTTGGCTTTCAGGGACTTGTTCTAATTTTCTTTAGTTTCAATTCACATTTGCAAACGAGCAACTGACGGTCTGTGCCACAGTCAGAACCTGGTCTTATTCTCACTGCTGTTAATAGCTTTTCCATCATCTTTTTCTACAGATGTAGTCAACTGGATTCTCATTTATTCCACCTGGTTAGGTCCATGTGTATAGCAGCCATTTTTGTTGGTGACAATATGTATTTGCTAAGAAGAAGTTGGTCTTGCAAAACTCTGTCATGTGATTTCCAGCATCATTTCCATCACCAAAACTGTATTTTCCAACTACTGATCCTTCTTCTATGTCTCCAACTTTTACATTCCAATCATGAGTAATTATAGTGCATCCGGATTGTATGTTTGATCAATTTCAGACTTCAAAGGCTGATAAAACTCTTCAATTTCTTCATGTTTTGCCTTATTAGTTGGCGCATTTTGAATAATAGTTGTATTAACTGGCCTTCCTTGTAGGCATATGAATATCATCCTATTACTGACAACATTGTACTTCAGGACATGTCTTGAAATGTTCTTTTAGACAATGAACACAAAACCATTCCTCTTCAAGTTTTCATCCCTGGTATAGTAGATCAAGTAATTGTCTGATTCAAAATGGCCCATATTGGTCCATTTTAGCTTACCAATGCCTAGGAAATCCATGTCTATGCATTCCATTTCATTTTTGAAGATTTCCTACTTTCCTAGATTCACACATCATACATTCCATGTTCCAGTTATTAGAGGATGTTTTCAACTGCTTCTTCTCATTTTGAGTCGTGCCACATCAGAAAATGAAGGTCCCAAAGGCCTTACTCCATCCGTGTCACTATGTTTGACTCTAATTTGAAGAGGTAGCTCTTCCCCAGTCATCTTCTGAGTGCCTTCTAACCTGGGGGGCTCATTTACTGGTACTATATCTGACAATGTTCTGCTCTTGTTCATAACATTTTCACTAGTCTATCCTAGTTGGAAGCTCAGCTGAAACCTGTCCACATGTGTGACCCCACTGGTTCGTAAATACCAGCAGCAACATGCAAGCCCTCACAGTGTGACAAACTGACATGAAGTGGGGCATTATAAACATAATCTCATTTAATTCTCACAATAATCATGAGACGTAGACTAGAGAAGAAAGTGATTCTTACTTAAAGTAATTTGACCAAGTTCACAGTAAATGGTATAGATAAAATGCTGAGCCAGTGCACTCAAGTGTCTGAATAAAAGATACCTAACATTTGATGACACTCATTATGTGTTAAGCACTTGAGCCTCATAACAAGAAATGTTTTAATATTGCAAACAAAGTTCATTGATATTACTAGTTCAGCAGAATTAGAGTTTACTTCGTTTCCAGTGTCATCTTCCTGTTTCTCATTTCTCTCAATATCATCGCAGACTATTTTCAGAAACATATTTCTGATCATGTCATTCCTCCGCATAAAATTCTTAAATGGTTTGGAATTGGCTACCAAATAAAGTCCTTATCATGGATTAAGATGCTTTCATGACCTGTTCTCTTCCTATATGTTTATCTTCTTTCCGTCACACTTCATACTACACCTGGTGGATTCCAGTCATAATAAAACTTTAAAGGACAAGTGTGAAGAGGCTATATTCTTTCTTTCCTCTATACGTTTATCCAAGCTGTTCCCTCTGACTTGAGTGGTCTTTTCCAGAAATAGAGGGCATTGTGGATGCCTGGCTACTATCCATTTGTTTATGTCAACAGCTACTTTTACTTTTGTTTAAATATCCACAATACCCTGATGCTGTGAGCAGAGCTTGGGCTCACGCTTTTTAGCTGATCAGTGTGATTCTACACACTGTTCAACAGCTGTTGGTTCCAGTGACCCAATTAAAGCTAGTCTGATTAAGGAAATGTTTATGTGAAAAAGAAAAAATTACTTGATTCTTCTGCAGAGGTTCTGGAGTCGATGTTCTCTTTTTTCTCTTGTCACTGATACACACTTGGCAGCCGTCTTACGAACATAAGGAGAATGCATCTCAAACCAAATGTTGACACTCTGGAAGGCAGAGAAGAGAAAGAAAAACACCACAACATTAATGACATCACCAAGCTGCTGAAACAAACTGACGATGAAGCTGACTTTACCTCTGGACTTCACAGGTGTGTGTACCACTGAACCATCTTCGTTGTTGTTGCTTGCCATCTAACTCACACAGCTCACTCTGTGTGACCACCAGCTCACACAGTTCCATGCACAATGGAATGAAATGCTGCCTGGTCCTGCACTCTCCCCACAATCAGTTTCATATTAAACCATTGCGATCCACAAGGTTTGCACTGACTGACTTTCAGAAGTAGGTTACCTGGCCTTTCTTCTTAGTCTTCCCCACTGGAATTTGAAAGCTATAAATCACCATATGTCATGGATTGAATTGTGTCCCCCGGAAATTGGTGTAGCCATGTGACCACAATTCCCTGTATTCTACGATTGTCCTCCACTTTGTGATTTTGCTGTGCTGTATGTTAAAGATTAGGGTGGGACTATTCGGATCCGACTCAATGGCACTTGGCTTAGCTGGCTATAAATCCCTTTATAAGATCACCTCCCTGCTCCACTGTAAAGGTAGTTTCCCTGACGTGTGGCTTGCCCCACCCTTAATCCTTTCTTCCTGCAAGAGATAAAAGGAAAGGGAAGCAGGCTGAGAGTTGGGAACCTCACACCATCAAGCAAGCAAGTAGCACCAGGAGAAGAGCGCATCCTTCAGACCTGAGATTCCTGCTCCAAGATGCTCCCTGGACAAAGACTGATGCAATACCGGAGTGTCCTCCAGAGCTGGCAAAGAGGAAAGCCTTCCCCTTGAGTGGACACCCTGAATATGGACTTGCATCCTACCGGACTGTGTAAGAATAAACCTTCCTTTGTTAAAGCCATTCACTCTGTGTTATTTCAGTTAGAGAAGCACTAGCTGACTAAAACACCACGGAAGTCAACTGCTGCATCTTTCCCTCTCATAGCCACTGGTGGTTTTGAACCACTGACCTTTCAGTTGCTGTAACTACTGTGCCAACAGTGTTCCTACTGAAAAACAGGCATTCCTTAAACTCTGCTGAGTTTTTGTTGTTTCCCTTTCTGATCCCAAAGTTACTTCAGTATATCTCTATCAAAGCCCACATTACATTACATTACATTAATTATTAGTCTGCTTCCCCAGGAAACTGTAAATATCGTAAGGAAAAGTACTTACATGGTATGTTAATTAACAAGTTTATTTTAAGATTGACCATGCTTAGAAAAATACACTTCCCCTTCCTCCCTAAAACACTTTTATCTTATGCAAAGCTTCTTAGCCTCACCATTATTGACATTTGCAGCCAGATAATATTTTTTGTTGTAGAAGCTATCCTATGCAGTACGATGTAGAGTGTTCAGCAACATCCCCGGCCTCTACCGACTAGATTACAGTAACCACTACCATCCTTATTTATGATAACCAAAAATGTCTATACATTTTGACAAACATCTGTCTAGGAGACAATGTAGCTCTGAGTTGATAACAATTGACTTAATATAATGAACAAGAGTTTAGACATCTTGGAGGTATCTTCTTGAGATTCTAAGTCTAAAATAATTTAAATAAGCTTGTTTTTAGATAATTATATTACATCTACCCTTGATTCTGGAAACCAGGTTGCACTGTGGTTAAAGTTTGGCTGTTAACCAAAAGATCGGTGGTTTGAATTTACGAGCCTTTCCTTGGAAACCCTGTAAGGCAGTTCTATTCTGTCTTACAGGGTCTCTATGAGTCAGAATCAACTCATTGGCAATGGGTTTGGTTATAGACAAGGACTAAAGAGGCTATGAAAGGCAAATCACATAGGTTTCTTGTGAAACTGTTGGTTTAGTAGGCAACAAAGGAGTGGTAAGGTAAACTCCACTTTTCCTGGGTATGCAGGACATGATCTCATACTTTAAAGCTGCTTTTCACATCAGTCAATCCCTTTCAAGTAACTTGTCATTCCAAAGAGATGGGTCACTTTCATCACTGGAAAAGCAAAGCCCCAAAAGAGGAGAACATTTCTTGTACAGAAGGTCTGTTATAATGGTTGACTACAATAGAAGAACCACGTACCAAACTTCTTTCATCACATTTTCATTTCTTATACATACCTATCCTAACCCCCAACTGGTTATTCCCCACTTAGAGTTAGATATTTCAAACTTACTAAATATAAACTCATTCAGAGTCAAGGTGTTTGTACTCGGAGTGAACATGTAGGTACTTGAGCCCATACAATCTCCTTTACTTCAGGGCAAGCCATTCTGCCTAAAACGTTTTCCTCTAATAGACAGGATGATGAAAACGGAAGGTGTGGAACGGAATGAGCCATGCCGAAAACCTTGTTTGGATGACTAAGTTTTCTCTAATACATAAAGAATTCAGAGAAAAAGTACAGTAGACATGCCCCTCACTATGATCTGATATAATAATCTGTAGTCTTTATGTCCTGTTACTGCATATTTGCATTTATATAAAAATCGCTACTTGAATATGTCATTTTGATAAATGTGAACTTAGCTTATTGGAGATGAAAAGTAAAACATATAAACAACCATTTTGACTTTTATTTTCCTCTGTGCCTGTAATTGATGCCAATCAGATTTTTGTGCTTGAATCTTTTCTTGCTATTGTTAGTAGGAACTAACTTTAGTAGAAACTAATCATGGACTGACTCCATGGGCAAAAAACTGAAACGCTGCCCAGTCCTGCACGTTCTCACAGTCGTTACAGGGTTCCAGCCTATTGTTGTAGGCACTACGTCAATCCATCTCATTGAGAGTCTTTTCTCTCTTTCACTTACCAAGCATGATGTCTTTCCCCAGGGGCTGGTCCATCCTGATAACATATGCAAAGTACGTGAGAAATGTCACCATTCTTCTTTCTAAGGAACATTTTGGTTGTACTTCTTTCAAGTCAGTTTTGTTCATTTTTTTGACAGTCCATAGTGTATTCAATATTCTTCACCAACACCATAATTCAAAAGCCTCAGTTTTCTTCAGTCTTCATTATGTACTGTTCACGTTTCACATGCATATGAGGCAAATGAAAATACCATGGCCTGGGGAGAGTTGTGCACCTTAGTCCTCAAAGCGACATCTTTGCTTTTTTTAACACTTCAAAGAGGTCTTTTGCAACAGATATGCCCAGTGCAATGTGTCTTTTGATTTCTTAACTGCTGCTTCTATGGGTGTTCATTTTGGATACAAATAAAATTAAATCCTTGAAAACTTCAGTCTTACTTCTGTTTATGATGTTGCTTATTGGTCTAGTTGTGAGGATTTTTTTTTTTAATGTAGAAGTGTAATTCATATTGAAAGCTGTGGTCTTTGATTACCATCAGTAAATGCTTCAAATCCTCTCCATTTTAATTAACCAGGGTTGTGTCATCCACATATGGCAGGTTGATAATGAGTCTTCCTTCACTTCTGATGCCTTCTACTTCTTTGCATAGTCCAGCTTCTGGAATTAGCTGCTCAGAATACAGATTGAATAATACAGTGAAAGGATACAACCCAGGTGCACACTTTTCCTGATTTTAAACCATAAAATATTCTCTGGTTTTGTTCAAATGACTGTCTCTTACTTAGCCTATATACAGATTACACATGAGCACAATTAAGTGTTCTAGAATTGCCATTCTTTGAAATGTTATCCACAATTCCTTGTGATCCACACTCTAATGCTTTGGATAGTCAACAAGACACAGTAAATCTTTTTCTGGTATTCTCTGCTTTCTGCTAACATCTACCCAACAACAATATGAATATCCCTGATTTCACATCCTTTTCTAAATCTATCTGGAATTTCCCAGAAGTTTGATGCTGACATACTGATGTGTTTTCAAATGTCTTCAGCAAAATTTTATGTGGCTGTGATAGTAATGATATTGTTTAATCATTTCTACATTCTGTTTGATCACCTTTCTTCAGAATGGACACAAATATGGATCACCTCCATTCTGTTGGCCAAGCAGTTATCTTCCATATTTCTTGGTATAGACAAGTATGCACCTCCAGCATGCTTTTATTTGTTGAAATATAGATACTTCCTCAATTCCTAGAGCCCTTGTTCTTCTCCAATGACTTTATTGCACAGCCTAGACTTCTTTCTTTAATACCACCAGTTCTTGACTATATAGTACCTACTGAAATTGGATGTCGGAAGGGACTCTGAAACTTGTTCTTGACTATCAAGCAGCTAAAGGAAAAGGAAAGAATGGTGAACTAAAAGACCTAAACAGAAGATTTCAAAGAGCAGCTCGAGAAGACAAAAGAAAGCAAAGAGCTGGGAATGGAAAACCAGAAGGGAAGAACATGTTCTGCATTTCTGAAGCTGAAAGAACTGAAGAAAAAATTCAAGACTTGAGTTGCAAAAGTGGAGGATTCTACAAGGAAACTATTAAACAACTCAGGGAGCATCAAAACAACATGGAAGGAATACACAGAGTCATTATAAGTGAAAGAAATGGTTCATGTTCAGCCATCTGAAGAGGTAGCATATGATTAGGAACCAATGGTACTGAAGGAAGAAGTTGCAGCTGCATTCAAGGCATTGGCAAAAAACAAGGCTCCAGGAACTGATGGAATATCAACTGAGATATTTCAACAAACAAATGCAGCGCTGGAAGTGCTCAATCATCTATGACACAAAATTTGGAGAACAGTTACCTGGCCAACTAACTGGAAGAGATCCGTATATATGCCCATTCACAAGAAAGGTGATCCAACCGAATGTGGAAACTACTGAACAATATTGTTGATATCACATGCAAGTAAAATTTTCTCAAGATCACTCAAAAGCACATACAACAGTATATTGACAAGGAACTGCCAGAAATTCAAGCTGGATTCAGAAGAGGACATGGAACCAGGGATATCACTGCTGATGTCGGATCTTGGTTGAAAGCAAAGAATACTAGAAAGATGTTTACTTGTGTTTCATTGATTACAAAAAAGCATTTGACTCTGTGGATCATACTAAAGTATAGCTAATGTTGCATAGAATGGAAATTTCAGAACATCTAATTGTGCTCTTAAGGAATCTGTATATGTATCAAAAGGCAGTCATGTGAACAGAACAAGGGGACACTGCATGGTTTAAAGTCAGGAAAGGCGTGCGTCACGGTTGTATCTTTTCACCATACCTTTATGATTTGTATGCTGAGTAAATAATCCAAGAAGCTATACAAAGAAGAATGAGGCATCAGGATTGAAGAACAACTCATTAACAACCTGTGTTATGTGGACAATACCACCTTACCTACTGGAAGTAAAGAAGATTTGAGGTACTTACTGATGAAGATCAAGGACCACAGCCTTCAGTATGGATTGCACCTCAACATCAGGAAAACAAAAATCCTCACAACTGAACTAGTAAGCAACATCATCATAAATAGAGAAAGGATTGAGGTTGCCAAGGATTTCATTTTACTTGGGTCCACAATCAATGCCCATGGAAGCAGCACTCAAGAAATCAAAAGACATATTGCATTGGGAAAATCTGCTG
Organism: Heterohyrax brucei; assembly: GCA_028571685.1. Lineage (NCBI taxonomy): Eukaryota > Metazoa > Chordata > Mammalia > Hyracoidea > Procaviidae > Heterohyrax > Heterohyrax brucei. Next base: position 50,186,613 of record CM053155.1, read on the forward strand.
TTAAAGACCTCTTTAAAGGATTCAAAAGTCAGGATGTCACATTGAAAAGTAAAATATGCCTGACCCAAGCCATGGTATTTTCCATCGCATCACATGCATGACAAAGCTGGAGAATGAACAAAACAGACAGAAGAAGAATTGATGCCTTTGAATTGTGGTGTTGGAGAAGAATGTTGAATGAACCATGGACTACTGAAAGAACAAACAGATCTGTTCTAGAAGAAGTACAACCAGAATGCTTCTCAGAAGCAAAGATAGAGAGACTGTGTCTTATATACTATGGACATGTTGTCAGGAAAGATCAGTCACTGGAGAAGGACATCATGCTTGGTAGAATGTAGGGTCAGCGAAAAAGAGGAAGACCTTAGACGAGATGGATTGACACAGTGGCCACAACAATGGACTTAAGCATAAAAACGATAGCCAATATGTCACAAGACCAGGCAGCATTTTGTTCTGTTGTTCAAAGTGTGGCTATAAGTCAGAACCAACTCAACAGCACCTACCAACAACAACAACAAATGAAATGGTTGAACACTGACCATATTTTTTTGGTACAGTGACTGTTCCATCTTCTTTTAATGCTTCATGCATCATTCAATATTTTTCTCATTGAATCCTTCAATGCTGCCACTCAAGGCTTAAATTTTTTGTTCAGTTCTTATAGCTTGACAGATACTGAGCATGTTCTTCCCTTTTGATTTTCTTACTCCAGGTCTTTGCATATTTCATTACAGTATTTTATTATATTCCCTTTGAAATCTTGTATTTGTCTCTCTTACATGATAATTTATTCTTTTTGCTTTAGCTGGTCTATTTTCAAGAGCAAGTTCCAGAGTCTCTTCTGACATCCATCTTGGTCATTTTTTTTAATCTTGGTTTTTTGTTTGTTTGTTTGTTTGTTTAATGATCTTCTTTTCAAGGACCTTTCTTTATGTTTGATGTCATCCCACAACAAGACTGGTCTTATGTCTTTGGTGCCAATTTTTTAAATTTATTCTGAAATGGCCTCTAAGTTCAGTTTGAATATACTCAAGATTTTACTTTGGCTCCCAAGGATTTGCTTTATGTCCTTCAACTTAAACTTACGTATATGTGGTTGATAGTCTGTTCCTCCAGCCTTGTTCTGACTTGTGATACTGACATTCTCTATGATTTTCCCACAGATATAGTTGATTTGAATCCTGTTTATTAACTGGTGAGGTCCACATGCATAGTCACAATTTATGTTGTTGAAAAAAGGAAATACCAGTGATACAGCTTCCAGCATCACAGCAACACACGAACCACCATAGTACAACAAAATGACTGATAAGTGGCAGTTTGAATCTAACTGGTGGCATAGTGGTTAAGTGCTACATCTGCTAACTGAAAGGCTGGCAGTTCAAATCCACCAGGCACTCCTTGGAAACTATATGGGACAGCTCTACTCTGTCTTACAGGTTTGCTATGAGTCCACATTGACTCAATAGCAGTGCATTTTTTTGTTATACTTATTAAACATATATCTTAAACAAGTATAAAAGAATTAATGAAAATCATAACAATTATTAAGTATTAGTACCTAAAGGCATTAATAATATCAGGAATGACAATGATTTATGCTTCATTTCCCCAGATACTCCAGAAAATAGTATAATATGGGGCCACTGACCTAGTCATGGATGGAACTTCTGTATCCCTTCTATAAAAAAGATACTTTATATTTTTAAAAAAATGTCATGATCATAAAATAATTTCTCTGTACTCTTAAGTGAAGAACTGAATGAGGATTTTCACAATTTGTTTCACAGAAGGCAATGTTCTTCTGAATTGTCTGGGGATAGACGCCAAGTCTAAGATTTTTTTATTGTCCTAGGTATCTATGAGTATTATAAATACCTGAAAGAGCCAAAATTGTGCCTTGTATGGAATGTTTTTATGTATTCTTATCTGCTTCTTATCCTAATTGACATGAAATCACTTTTCTCTATTCTTTTATCCCATCTAATAATAACCATGCTATTTATTAAATTCCTGTGTTAAGCAGGAATGTATCACATCAATTGATTATCACAAAAATCCTTAGGTAGTATTATTATTTCTATTTTACAGATGAGGAAACTGAACTTAGAAAAACTGGTAACTTTTCCAAAGTCACACAGTTTGCAAAGGAAAAAAAAAAGTTGTTCATTCTATGAAAAAAGGCAATCAGTACATCATCTATGAAGGGACCATCCAGGTTCTTAAAAGGGGATTGATACAGCAAATATATAGTAGAACAAATATGTATAGTGGAACAAAGAGAGGAGAGAATCCAATTTCAAACTGAATTTAGCAAGTTATAAGATTCAAAATTAGTAAAATGAAATTATTATGAGGATGAATGTAGCGATTTAGACTCATCCATAAAAATGTCCATATAGAAATGAAGAATGAGTGCTGGGTTAAGTGTAAAATCTTGTGTTACAATAATCATTGAGCATGGGTAACTCAGCATCTATCACTTTGTCAGTTGTCTTAGGTATTACAGTCATGTGGTGCTTATAGAACACCCCTAATCTATCAGTCTAGTCTGATGAAGATTAAAGAACACGACCTTCGCTATGGATTGTACCTCAACATAAAGAAAACAAAAATCCCTACAAACAGACCAAGATCAGAAAAGGTTGAAGTTGTCAAGGATTTCATCTTACTTGACTCCACAATCAACCCACATGGAAGCAGCAGTCAAGAAATATTGAAAAACAAAGCTCTCATTTTGAAGACTAAGGTGGACCTGACCCAGGTTATGGTATTTCCAGTTACATCATATGCGTGTGAACACTGGGCAATGAATAAGAATGCCTGAAGAAGAACTGATGTCTTTGAGTTGCTGTGTTGGCAAAGAATATTGAATATAACATGGAAAGCCAAAAGAGCACGTAAGTAGGTCCTGGAATAAGTACAACTAGAATGTTTCTTAGAAGCCAGGATGACGGGACTAGTCATACAAGCTTCAGACACGTTGTCAGGAGGGACCAGTTCTTGGAGACCATCAGGCTTGGTAAAACAGAAGGTCAGTGGAAAAAAGGGAGGCCCTTAACAAGATGGATTGTCACAGTGGCTGCACAATGTACTGAAACATAGCAATAATTGTGACTGTGGACCGGGACTGGGCAGTATACCGCTACATGGTGCTTCGGGTCACTATGAGTTGGGATGGAATCAACAGCACCTATCACCAGTCTAGTAACTCTATCAGAATTATAAAACTTATTTACTTACAGTGATTTTTTCTCTGGAAATCATAACACTCTCTTTGAAATCATAGTCTTTAATTTTCCTAAGTTATCTATTTAATAATAATTCAAGAAAATTTTCCTAGGGATGAATATGAAATCTACTAGTTAGAAATCCCTATACTCTATCATTTTCCTCATTTTCAGGAAATCGGAACAATTCTTCTCCAGACGTCGGTCGTCCCTACTTTTTTTTTTTAAGACTACAAATAGAGAAATTTACAGTTACGTATGAAAGTAATTTTAGAAACCAAGTGTAATTCAACCAGATCTGTAGTTAGATCACAGTTTAAAGTTACTGTTAGGTTGGGAAATAAAACAGAAAGTTTAAGGACTGTCTAATCTACTTCATATATATTATCTCAATTGACTCTGTCTCATTAACCCTGCAATTTTATTGTTGTTGTTATGTGCTGAACGGTTTGGTTCTGAATCATAGCAACCCTGTAGGACAGAATAAAACTGCCCCATAGAGTTTCCAAGGAACAGCTAGTGGATTCAAACTGCTGACCAAGAGGATAGCAAGAGCTCAACCATTGCATCACCATTAGCTATTATTTCTAGCTTAATGATGAAGAAAATAAAATTTTCGATGCACTCAACTTGAACAGCTCAAACAGCTTGCCTAGTTGCATGACTAGTAAGGCATTGAATCAAGATTCAAATCCTAGTTTAATATCAAATCCTATATTTTTCGATAATCTTATATAAGCATTGGTCTTGTTAGTCTCCCATGTTTCAAGTTCCAATCTTCTCTTTACTGTTACTGATTAATGCATTCCAACAAGCTAGTTTCAGTATTATTCTTTTAGGAAAAAAAATGAAGAGAAAGTAGTTAAAGAGTACTTCTATTTTCTTTCTGCCATCTGTAAACCTAGTTCCATCTTCCCATCCTTAAATAGTAGATCTGCTGCAGCCTAAATCTCCTTATTCTGAATATCACAAGGGACAAGGGGTGAAAAAGCAAAAAACAATAAAAAGGAATTTTTTTTTAATTGTGATTAAGTGAAAGTATACAATCCAAATCGGTTTTGCATGCTCACCTATCAGCAGCTCCTTCTGCTCTCCCCGTCTAGTGACAGCACACTCCTCCTTTTCATGCTATATATCTAATGACCTCTTGACAAGCATCTATTCCTCCTTTCTTACCCTCCTGTCTCCCATCTAGAAAGACACCAGTAGGACAGCCTCCTGTAAATGCATAGAACCATAAAGTATGCACACCGTATGGTCACACTGTGTTCCCAAGTACAGTCTATTCTTGTCTAAAGAGTTGACTTCATTACCGGTTTCTGGGACAGCAGCAGGTCTAGGGGCTATGTTCCCAGGGGATCTTCCAGGCTGCCGGACCACCACTTCAGGTCTTTTAGTAGAGTTCTTGGGCTGCACACCTCTTTTTCCTGTGTTGCCTCAGGGACTCTACATTGTGCCCCCATCATGACTGCCTTTGGTGGTGGTCAGGCACCATCTGGTTCTTCTGGTCTCATAGTGATACAGTCTCCCATTTGTATGGGTTCTTCTGTCTCCTCAGCTCTTTTTTCGTCTTACCTTTGTTCTCAGTCATCATCTGTTCCAGTTGAGTTGAGACTATTTGGTGCACCTCAGATGGAAGCTGGCTAGCTTTTAAGACCCCAGATTCCAGTCACCAGCATGGGGTACAGAAGATGCAGCAATAGACTAGTTATGTCAATCAACCTCAAAATCAGTTGCACTCATGGTCCACAGATCCCCAACTCTGCTACTCTATACTTTGAAATATTTGGTTGAGTTTAGAAAAAAAGAAGTTTTTTTTTTTAATTCTCTTTTGAATAAGATCTTCCAGATGCCATAGACATGTTCTCCCATGTTTCCTGTTATTCTTATATTTTTCAATCAGTATTTTCTTGTCATAATTACATCCAGATAAAGAGTTCCTCCTGTACTCGTATTTAAGACATCAGATTTTCAGGGTAACAAGTCAAAAAATTTCTTAAACTCGACTTTTAGCTTAATAATAATGTTCTGAGGGGCAGAGTAAAGATGGTGGACTAAACGCATGTCTCCCTAAATCCCTCTGTAAACCAAGACCTGAAGTGATAATGAAACGGAGACTTCTGGACACCTAGTGAGCCCTGGGATGCAGCATAGGGCTGTTAATTTGGACTTCAGACCACTGAACACAAAACCTCTCTTCCACTGACCCCACTCTTGGAGAGCACAGGCTTGCATAGACCAAAGATAACTCACCATTTTGATTTTTTTTTCCTCTGTCTTGGCCGGCCAGCAGAACTGGGACTTGACTAGCTGCTGGTCTCAGACACACTGCTGGTGGGACTGGCAAGTGTAATTGCCAGGTTCTGAGAACCTGGCTTTAGACTCTATACACCTCGGCTCCTCTTGCCTATCTTTCTGCCTCTGCCATGTGGTAGCCGTACAGATGCGCTTGTGTGGGACGCCATCTTGATCCACTGGGAAATGGAGAAGCCCAGGCAGAGGCCCCAGCTGGACTTGGTTCTTAGGCTGGGAGGTGGTGCCTGCCAGGAGGAGAGTAGTTTTCTAGCAGGGAGGCAGTGTTTTGCACAGTGTTGCCTGGGGCTAATGCCCAGGGGTGGAGGCTGTGGACTCTGGGCATTTCGGTACTCTCAGCCTCTCTTTCCTCCCAGAGCCTGGTCCTGGCCAGCTGGCGAGCTTGTGTGGGACACCATCTTATTTTGCTGGGAGAAGGAGTCTTCCATACGGAAGCCTCAGCTAGACCTAATTCCTGGGCTGGGAGGCAGTGCCTACCCAGAAGAGACCGCTTTTCCAGCAGAAAAGCAAAATTCTACACAGTATCACCTGACAGCACAGGCCAGTGGGCCAGTAGCTTTTCTGTATTTTGAGCTAGTTTATAACATCTGGGGTTCAATATAGAGGTGCTTACTTTGCCAGCTGGGAAGAGGGACACATACACCTGAAAACCTGACTGACTTTGGAAGTTGTCAAATACTTTTTACTTCTCACTTTAAGATGGCCTAGAGAAACAACTGTGGTCCACCTTCATAGCATCTCTCCAGCCTCTACTGACCCACATGAAGCCCAAAAAGCAAACAACATTGAAGAAGACGGTAACCCAGAAATCACCCATGGCACCAGAGGCCCCCAAAAGAAACCACCTCAGAATTTCCCAGATGTAGAAGTTTTTCTGAAACTATCAGTGGGTGAATACAAAAGGATTATATATAGAGCCCTCCTAGACCTTATACAAAATACAGCAGAGCAAAATGAAAAATTAAGCAAGCTGTTCGATCTGATGGGACATCAGTACTTGGAAATCCAACATATCAAGAACAAAACCAAAGACATAGAAACTTCAATTCAAAGACAAGAAAACAGAATGGAACAAATAATAATGGTCTGAGATAATTGGTTAGTGGAAGTCATCAATAACTACCATATTGTTTATATTGCAATGGTGTGCATCAGAATACCTTAATGGAGGGAAGGAGTTTGCTTCAAAGTCATCTTAAAAATAGCTCGTTTAAAACATGTTTTTACTTCCAGTAACTCAGGCACAAAGCAGGAAACCAAGGAGCTTTGATACGAATTGTTACAAAGGTTAAAAAAAAAAAGCCATTCAGCCATTCACAGAGAAAAATTTGTTATTAGCTTAATACACACTATCCTTTAAAATTTATCCATTGTTATTCATACTTCTTTTGAAATTTTATTTATTTCATGGTTATTGAGAATGTACACAGCAAAATATACTCCAGTTCAACAGTTTCAACATGTACAATTTAGTAACATGGGTTACATTCTTTGACATGTACAACCATTCTTACTCTCCTTTTTCTGAGTTGTTTCTCCAACATTAACATAAATTCACTACCTCCTAAGGGTCTTATCTAACACTTTGAGTGGCTATTGTAAAGGTGATCTTATATAGATGGTTCTTAAAAAAGCATAATGCTCATGGTAGACCTTTTTTTACTAGTTAACCTAAATTGTTGTTGAGTTTTAAGATGACTTCAGGGAGTGTTTTTAGTGTAAGTTTTAAAGATTATCTCAGGGCAATAGGGATTCGACTCAACGGCACTTGGCTGGCTAGCAAGGCAATAGTTTCAAGGTTTCATCCACTCTCCATTGCTCTAAAAAGTCTAGCAGCTATAAGAATCTGAAATTCTGTTCTACATTTCCTCCTTTTTGATCAGGATTCTGCTATGGAATGTTTAATCAAAATGTCCAGTAATAGGAGGCAGGCCAGTATGGCAGAGTAGCCAGATGCTTTGTGTTATTCCTCTTGTAACAAAGATCCAACCTCCAAACAAGTGAATCAGAAATATATGAAAACCTAGCCTCCCTAAGCATCAAAGACAAGGCTGAAGAATTGAATTGAGTGACAGGTGCAGGGAGAAACAATTCAAAAAGTGCAGAAACAGATAATTATGGAATACCAGTGTCCTGCTAGCTGAACTTGCACAGTATGTACATAATGTGACAAGCAGCAGAATCCCTGGTCAAAACTAATCCCAGCTGGTGCAGACAAGCAGAAACCACTCTACACATGCCTACAGAGTTAACCAAGAGTAACTCCAGCCCTGCAAAAGTTAGATGTGTGCACACGATGCACCAAACACATCCTAACTCTTCCTACCAGAACTCCATGGACTGAAGACTGCCCCTCCCTACTCAGGCACCAGTGCAACAACATTCAATACCACCATACCTCTGAAGCCAGGGACTCACAGTCCTCACACACAGAAGTACCACCTTAACCCAGCAGTGCTGAGGTTCCATGGATCTGAAGCATCATACACCCATCCTGGCCACCTGCACTAACACCTTTTTGGCCAGTCTGGCACAGCTGTCCGTATTGGGTCAAGGTGGATAGCATTGCCAGCTGAAGCCTACTCTATCTGCAGGAGCTAAGCAATAGCTGCAGACATATGGTACTCAACATCATTCCACCCCCGTAAGCTGGCAGTTCTAAGCCAGGCACAAGGCACTTGCCATTGGCACAGGGGTCCACAGACTCGCAGTGCCTTCCACTCCCTTTGATCACACACATCAGCACGCTGCTGGCTGAGCCTGTGCAGCACAGCCAGACTGGGGCAAGGTAGGCAAAATTCCCAACTGAGATTCACTTACTTGCAGCAGCTAAGTCTGAGCTACCAATCTGTGGCGTTCACCACCACCCTGCCCCATAATATAAGAGCTTACTATATATGTCAGGGGCCTGAAGACCAGTAGTATCACTCACTTCATCCAGTCACCCACGATGAGGACCAGAGGACCAGTAGCTTCCCTTAATCTCTCCAGCCAATGGAACTGAATATTCATTCAAGAACTGGCTGCGTAAACTTTGCCACATCAAGCTTCACCAGACAGGTGTACTCTCTCCACCAGACAGGAGAAACCTCTCCAAATGGGCACCTGCGTGCAGCCAACAGCACCCTGCCTCACAACCTACATCACACCACCCCCCATACACAATGTAATTGGAAGTTTATGCCTGCTACAGCACAAGTTTATGCCCTAGAGTTAAGAGTTTCCACACCATCTACCCAGTAACTGACAAACTGGGCATCTTTGCCTTGACCATCTACCAAGCAGGGGAGTGCACACAAAATGTTTAAGCCAATGATCAGGGAGAACAGCCCTTCATCTATGACCAAGTGACCAGTAGGACAGTTACACCATCTCACTGAAAATTCTACCTACAAGGTTCAACAATTAAGATCACAAACTTAATTGTTCTAAGTGCTGGATATCTCATTGCTTGGTATCACTACGAAGACCTTTGAAGTACTCCCCTTGGGAAGCTATACACTGACACCAGCAACGATGCCACTCTTCAAAGCAATTTTGAAGCTCTTTCTGAAATGGCCGTTGCACACGGTGGCGTGGTGACAAGATCGCGAACTTAAGGGTATAGTTGTCTGTGAGGTATTATTCAGCTAGTAAACAAATAACTGTATTAAAACACCCTCCCTGTTCACCTGATCTGGACCCCAATGATTTTTTTTTCTCTACTGAAAGATAAAGGAAATATTGAAGGCAGACATTTTGATGACATTCAGGACATCAAGGGTAATACCATGACAACTCTGATGGCCATTAGAAAGAATTACAAAACTACTCTGAAGGGTGGACTAGGTGATTGGGTTGGTGCAAAGCTCCCCAAGGAGTACTTCCAAGGTGACCATAGTGATATTCAGCAATGAGGCATGTAGCACTTCTAGGATGGGTTTGCGAACTTAATTGGCAGACCTCATAGTCAGTGTTTTCAATTTCAGAAATGTAATTTGAAGGGAATGTTTGGGAAAGTAAACTGATGTTCCTTCTTTTCCTGTGTATACACTCCACTTTCTTAGATTTCACCCTGCCTCAGCTACACTCCACATTCTCAACATTTCATTGTGCCTGCTCTCATTTCAAAGACAGTACGAAGTTCTGTTTGCAGTCCTCTCATCCAAATTCTAGTCCTCTACAACTACTACTTTCTCACTCTTCTTCCAATGAGGTGAAAATCTGCTGTTTTCTATCCTGGATGCTCCTTTTCTGCTGTACCTTATTTTTACCCACTGCCTTTATTTGTTGTTGTAGGATGCCACTGAGCCAATTCCAACTCACAGTTACCCCATGTGACAGATTAGAACTGTCCAATAGGGTTTTCTTGACTCTAATCTTCATCAAAGCAGATTTCCACATCTTTTTCTCATACAGTGGCTGGATGGGTCAAATCACCAACCTTTCATTTAGCAGTGGAGTTCTTAAATGTTTACAATACCAAGGTTTCTTTACATTAATTTAAATCTCTTCTGTCACCAAAATAATAGAAATAGCATCTAGCCAGTCTCCTGTTATTCTGCCTGACAATATTTTCTCATTCTTGAGTAGCATCCACATTACTGTGTCTGATCACTTTATGGCTTAAATCCTTCATTGGATTCCTCTTGCCTTCAAGACAAAATTAGAACTTACTTGCACTGAAGTTCACAAATGGCCCCCAGCTAATGTTAAAAGCCTCGTCTTCCATTTCCACACTCTGGTGCCTGTCATATTCATTTCACTTGATCTGCAAAGGTTTTCTCAATTCATTTTCTCCATACATATATATGTAATGAATGGTGACTAAAATCACAACAATATCCAAATCTATCTTATAGTTAATAGCAAGGTTCAACATAATTGGCTTCTATTAAATTAGGACACATAAGCTCAATAAACTTAATAAACTGTCTTTATTTCAAAATTTGTTCCCTGGATTGTTTCTTAAACTGTATCTTTACAAAAATACTAAAATTTGATGTAATCTGTTGTGTGGTCATTAGGTAATCTACTTGGAATGTAGTTTGAATATTTTAAGGATCTGGGGATTTTTGTCTACAGAAATGTTGCATAAAGTGCTTGAGTATCACAGCTGATGCAACAAACTGGAATCCTTCCCATTTAAGATTACATCATTAGCTACACAGTTACTTCTTCAAGAGAAAAGAAGAAAAAGCAGTGGATAAACTAAGCATCTAGAGTTTCCAGTGTTACCAGTGTTTATATCAATTTTAACAATCTGAATAAAATCCTAGCACTGTGTGCATGCTTTTCACTGACTTGATTTTTAATAATGTAAAATGGTTAAATCCCTATTTTATTAACACTTTCTAAATTGAACGGTAATATTTTTTAAAAAATCATTTGTAGTAATTGTATAACTTCTGATAGGTTTTTGGGCTTTTTTGGTGGTGGCATAGTGATTAAGTGCTACAGCTGCTAACCAAAGGGTTGGTGGTTCAAATCTACCAGGTGCTCCTTGAAAACTCTATAGGACAGTCCTACTCTGTCCTGTAAGATCTCTATAAGTCAGAATTGACTTAAAAGCACTAGGTTTTGGTTTGGTTTTTATATATACTTTTGAGAAATACTATATCCAATAACAGATTTTTTTTTTTTTTTTTTGCTTTTTGACTTTGGCTTAGGACAAAATTTTAATAGTTTCCTTACCAGCTAACATTTCTAATTGGAATCATTCATATTTATAAGCACACGATTACATTATTCAATATCTAAACATAAACTCTTCAGTCTATCGCAAGGAATCAATTCCAGACTATAAAAATTTATCTGCCAAGCTGTTTATCACATCACTATACATAATTCAAAGTTGAATACAACTTCAGTTTCGAAAAGTAAATATTACAAATATTACGCTGTATATAATGATACGGTTTAATTTAAAAGACTACATGGGAATGAAAAAACACCTGTGTCCATTACATTTTTCAAAAACACAACACAAAATTTTATGTGTATTAAGATTACAAATTGGTAGAAATCCTTATCTAGAGTTGTGGTGCGGGAGAACCTTAAGGTAGAGAATCCAAAATGTTAATGATGACTGTGTCCACTTTATGGATTCTGAGATGTGATTTTTCTCCTCTTATTTACAAAATTGTCTGCAAGCTTTCTCATTTTATTTTACAGTTTAAAATTACTATTTGTAATAACATGAACTGAATAATCTGCTTCAGCAAGAGACCTATTTGCAAACTGATTTTATTGGTCAGTTTATTATTTTTGTGACCTTAACATAAAAATGTGTTATCTGTACAATATTTACATAGATATGAATAATATCAATTCTTGCCAGTCCTTACTCCATTGCCAAAGACATAGATGCCTGTTCTACTTATTCTCATGCCTATTCAACTTATACTTTCTAGTTCACTTATTCTTCAATTCCAGTCCATTTACTTTCATCCATCTTCAGTTCGTTGTTGCTATGGTTGGATCAGACCTGGGAAATGGAACGAGTTCAGCCTACCACTAGATTTTCTCTCTATACTTGGCTCTACTGATGAAAAAAATAAAGGCATATTTTGGGGGCACTTACATGTGTGTCAGGCACAGTTTCAAGCATTTAAACTTGTATCTGATTAAATCCTCTGAGCCAACCTATCAAATAGATTTTATCGTATCTATTTTACATATGCAAATCCTGGTGGTATGGTGGTGAAGTGCTACCTCTGCTAACCAAAAGGTCAGCAGTATAAATCAGCCAGGTACTCTTTGGAAACTCTATGGAGCAGTTCAACTCTGTCCTATAGCATTGCTATAAGTCAGAATCTACTTGATGGCAGCAGGTTCGGTTTGTTTGTGGTTATTTCATATATGAGAGAAGTTCAACATATTAATATTCATGGAAGGCCCTTACTTTGGTAAGGTTTCTCTGCCTTCAGCTGCAGCTGTTGTCCTCTAGTCCAGAGATCCTTAATTATTATTTTTCCTAAGCCTCCTGTCTTCAAAGAAAGGTCATAGAAGACAGCATTTCAGTTGTACAGAGCAAGGCAGGTAGTTTGACTGCTTCTTGAACAGAAGATCAACCAGTTATCTTGTACTTCTCAGTCCCACCTTCATTCCTCCTTTGATAAGGACCTCATGCCAATAATTTCTGAGCCTCTGGGGGATCTACAGGGAAAAACTGAGTTGCACCTCGGCTTTCTTCACTGTGGGTTTAGTTTTCAGCTCTCTGGATCTGCTTTAGTGTCAGTTTTCAAAATGTTGCTTCTCGTTCTCCCTCTTTCAATCTATTGTGAAACATAAGACACATACTGAAAGTGAATAAACTAAAACATGGGTAGCTGTGATATGCATAATAATGGTCCCTCAAAACTGTTCTTTAAAGTACTAATCCAGTTATCTATGGGAGGTGTGTGGACTTCTTCCAAAGGCCCAGAAAGAGGAAGAGAGGAGCAAATGTTCGTACAAAGAAAAAGAAATTCAAGGACAGGGGACTCTGGGGTTTTATGACTTGCCCTAAAGGATATATTTCATAATTTGATTTTCTTCTTTATTTAACATCTACAAACCCAAACCCAAACCAAACCAAACCCATTGCCATCAAGTCAATTCCAACTCACTACAGCACTATGGGGCAGAGTACTGCCCCACAGAGTTTCCAAGGACTGCCTGATGGATTGGAACTGCCAACATTTTGGTTAAAAATCAAGCTCTTAACCACTGTGGCACCATCACCTGGTGAATTCAAACTGCCAGTCTGTCAGCCAGCAGCTGGCTAGTGGTGAGCTCTGAACCACTGAACCACCAGACAAGTCAATATCTACAAAACAACTAACAAAATGCAAAGAAATAGAAAAATAGAAAGTACAAAAATGTTATTAATTAAACTTTTCCATAATTTTATTGTCCAAACATGACAAATTTGGGAGAATTTTTAGCTTTTAATTTTCACTTTTTAGAAAAAGCACTGAGACAATTTTTTTCCTTACTTAACCACATGTAATGATTATTTTCCTACCTCACTGAATATTTTACAGCACATCATTAATAAGCTTATGATATTACCCTGTTGGATTGTAGCACAGGATACAAAAGAATCAAATAGATTACATCTGTGGAAAGAAACCATGGGAATGCTGAATGCCATCAGCCCTAGCAAGGCCAGGTAGAGACTGTGGGACAGGCTACTAACCACTCACATGCCAGTTCAAGGTAGAGCTGAAGAAAATTAAAACAAGTCCATGGGAGCCGAGGTATGATCTCGAGCACAGGTCAACTGAGTTTATTCCTCAATGACAGAACTGACACATTGAATGCTAATGACCAAGGGCGAGATGAGTTGTGGAATGACATCAACAACATAATACCTAAAGAGAGCAAAATGTCACTTAAAATACAAGAAAGAAAGACCAAAACGGATGTCAGAAAAAAAATTCTGAAACTTGCTCTTGAATGTACAGTAACTAAAGCAAAAGAAATAAATGATCATGTAAAAGAACAGAACAGAAGACCTTGAAGGACAGCTCAAGAGGACAAAATAAAATATTTTAATGAAATGTACAAAGATCGTGTGAGAATATCAAAAGGGAAGAGCATGCTCAGCGTTTCTCAAGTTGAAAGAACTGAAGAAGACACATGTGTATCGAGTTGCACTGTTGAAGGATTATTCTACAAAGAAAACACTGAACAAGTCACAAACAATCACAAGACAGAAGGAATACACAAAGTCACTATACCAAAAAGAATCTGTCAACATTTAACCATTTTAGGAGGTAGCATATGATCAAGAATCAATGGTACGGAAAGAAGAAATCCAAGATGCACTAAAGCATTAGTACCAAAAAAAAAAAAAAAAAAAAGTTTCCAAGAATTAAGAGAATACCAACTGAGATGTTTTGACAAACTGATGCAGTACTAGAAGTGCGCACTTGACCAAATCAAGGTATTTGGAACACAGCTACCCAGACAACTTAATGGAGGAGACTCATGTTTGTGTCCATTCAAAGAAAACTGATCCAGCAGAATGGAAAAACTTTGAACAATATTATTAGCTCACACAAAATTTTACAGAAGTTCATTCAGCAGTATGCTGATGGGGAGCTGCCAGAAATTCAAGCCAGATTCCAAAAGGGACATGAAATGAAGACTATCATTGCTAATGTCAGATGGATCTTGGCTGAAAGCAGAGAATATCAGAAAAATGTTTGTCTGTGTTTTACTGATTATGCAAATTATCTGACTGTGTGGATTAAAAACAAATTGTGGATAGTACTGTGAAGAATAAGAATTCCAGAATACTTAATTGTGCTCATGAGGAACTTGTACATAGTCCAAGAGGCACTTATTGGAGCCAAACAAGGGCGTACTGCGTAGTTTAAAAATAGGAAAGGTGGACATCAGTGTTGTATTCTTTCACCACATTATTCAAACTATATGCTGAATAAATAACCCAAGAAGCTGAACTACGTGAAGAAGAATGAGGTATCAAGAATGGAAGAAGATTCATTAACACCTTTGGTATACAGATTATACAGCCTCGCTTACTGAAAGCAGTTAGTGTTGAAGATCAAAGACTACCACCTTCAGAATGGATTACATCTCTGCATAAAGGAAACAACAATTCTCACAACTAGTCCAATAAGTAACACCATGATAAATGGAGTAAAGATTGAAGTTGTTAAAGATTCCACTTTACCTGGATCCACAATCAGTGCGTAGATGAGGCAGTTACAAGAAATCAAAGCTCATATCTTCTGCAAAAGACTTTTTTGGAGTGTTATAAAACAAAGCTGTCCCTCCAGGAGCTAAAGTGCGTCTGATCCAAGTGAAGACATTTCATTCTCCTCACATGCTTGCAAAAGCAAGACACTGAATAAGGAAGACTGAAGATGAATTGATGTCTTTGAATTATGGCGTTGGTGAAGAATAACAAATATACTACAGACTTCCAGAAGAATACACCATGGACTACCAGAAAGAAGTACAGCTGGAAAGCCCCTAAGAAGCAAAGGTGACAAGGTTTGTCTCATAAACTTTGAATGTATTATCAGGAGGGACCAGTCCCATGAAGGACATCAAGCTTGGTAAAGTAAGGGATCAGCGAAAAAAAGAGGAAGACATTCAACGAGATGGATCAACACAGTGGCTGAAACAACTGGCTCAAACATAGCAATAACTGTGATGATGGTCCAGGACTGGGCAGTGTTCCAGCTTGTTGTACACAAGGTCATTATAAGTTGGACCTATTTGATAGCAAATAACAAAAAGAACAACAGAAAACCATTTACATGTGTTGGATATCTTTGTCTATTTCCGTAAGAAGTTACTAGTAGTCAAACCATTAAGTCAAAGAATAGATATTTTTTCTTTATCTTGAAGTGTAGCAACAAACTATCCTCTAGAAATCTTTGGTAACTTTTGATTGTAATTTTAAAATAGACCCAGAAAAGTAATCAATGACTGCTTATTGTTTTCTAAAACTGTGCCTGTATTAGCAGTCCTCTAACTTGTTTCTTCCATTTCCCACAGTTACTGTTAATTTTCCTCCTCCCCTACTTCATCTGTCCAGCATATTGACAGGTGTCAATGAACCTAGTATGGTAATAAGTAAAAAATAGTTTTATTAGCATGATGAGTGCTAGAGTCATTCATGAAAGCTATGGTGACGTGGTGACGAAAAATCCCACAAAAGCATGGTAGTCTGAATCTACCAGCCAGTCCTTAGAAACCCTTGGGAGCGCTTCTCCATTACCCTGTAGAGTCACTATTAATCTGATTTGATTTACTGGCAATACATTGTTTTTTTTGTTGGTGTGTTTGTTTTCTATGAAAGCTGTAGAGGCACAGAATTAAGTGATAGAGAAACTTTCAGGATGTGGGTGGGAGAGTCCTGGGGTGAGCTAGGCAACGATCAGAAGTCCTGGAGTTAGTGATCTTGTTGCCTACAGGATTACAGACAGCAAGGGGAACACACTTTATTGACTTAAAGAAAGTTTAACAAATTAGTTGTCAACATTTGAGACTTTCAAGATTCCAGGAAAAGATCTGATTTTAGATATTTATTAAAAACTGGAGAATCTAACACACTGCAGCAGTCAGCTTTCATTAAGATATGTGCTCTCCAGAGATACCACGACTTCCTACTAATCTTCCAACCAACCTCAGTCAGCCATGGTGGTACAGTGGTTAAGAGTTATGGCTGCTAACCAAAAGGTCAGCAGTTTGAATTTACCAGGTGTCCCTTGGAAATGCTATAGAGCAGTTCTTCTCTGTCCTACAGGGTCTTATGCGTTGGAATCAACTCTAGGGCAGTAGCTTTGGTTGGGATTTATCTCACTTTACATTAGTCTGGTTCTGTATTTGGAATAACTGATCTAGAAAAGAATGCGTACATGAGAGAATCAGTGTAAAGTCTGTGTGGCTGGAGCACGAAGACAAAGAGAGATCAAAGTGGGAGCTGAACACAGAGATAAGTAGGCATTCAATCATTTTTGTTGTTGTTAGTTACTGTGGAATTAATTTTGATTCATGGAAAACCCATATGTGTCACAGTAGAACTGTTCCATAAAATTCTCAAGGCTGTGGCCTTTCAAAAGCAGATTGCTAGGCTTGTATTCCAAGGACCTCTGGATAGGTTTCAAGTGACAACTTCTCAGCTAGTAGTCAAGTGCTTAACCAGTGGTACCACCCACCCTGGTAAATCATACATTGATCGATATCTATGTAGGATTTCCAGTAGGGGAATCAGATGCTGTACTTGGATTTAAAAAGTATTTTCCTGGGTCAATATGAAAACTGGTTGTGAAAGGCAATTTGAAAGCTGAAAACTAAAAAGTATCAACTTAGCATATGCTGTCAAGTTTCAAATGTCATCCAATTTTCAAATTTTAAATTTTGTGCAGGACAGGTTTTATTTTGACAAAGAGAAACATTGTGACTCAATTTTTCTGAGAAACAGTAAAAGTTAGCTAGCTATACCTTGAAAAAAAATACTGACCTAAATTATCATAACATCAAGAAAAATAAACTTGCATAAAAAGTGAAAAACCAGACAATAAACACAAGTGACAAAAGAAAACTTTTCCCGTATGTTACAGAAAAGTCTTTTCCCTTGCTCAATACAGTACGTCCTAGTATTATTCAAGTAAACTTAAATTCACAGACACTAAAAAGCTTATAACTCAGAATGACCCGTGGAGCTTATTTCCTGTTAGAGTATATCCCTGTTCTGCCCTATAATTCGGCTTGAATAAAACATTGCACAATGACTCATCCTGTCAGCATGCCAGTGCTCCTTCCTACTGAGCGTTTGGCATGTACTTCACGTACTTAGCAAGAATACAATTGAAAACTTTTCCCAGATTGCCCCAGTTACCTTATCTGTGTCTCAAAATAAATCTACTTTTTTAAAAGTCAGTTATATGCCCCTAAATGTAAACATGACGACAGTAGAAGTTCATTTAAAATGCTGAGTGACCATTAGCAGGGTATGACTTTTACCTGCATTTGAGGGACCTGGGCCCCATTAGTGAAACTCATTTCTTTTGGGGGACTGTGTGAATTCCACCTTGGTAAACAGAATGAGCCACTTGCTTCCAGACCATGCCTGGACTAGTGGACACATGGCTCCTCTGATAACACCACATGCATTCCTTTTGAGGTGATTCTTGTGCCATAAAGGACATTTTAGCCAGGATCATTGTTTCTTTACTATATTCTCACCTAACCTTAATCCAGACATTACTCTCTGCCACCCCCATCTTTACTTCAGGGCTCATATCTAATGCCAATGAAGAGCTTGGTTATAGTGATAATAATGTCAGCTAGCATTTATTGAATAATAGTTGGAAACCCTGGTTGTGTATTAGTTAAGTGCTGTCTGCTAACCAAAACATCAGCAGTTCAAATCTGTCAGGCCCTCCTTGAAAACTCTATGGGGCAGTTCTAGTCTGATCTACAGGGTTGCCATGAGTTGGGATCAACTTGACGGCAGAGGGTTTAGTTTGTTTTTGTTAATTACGTGTCAGAGACTGATAAAGTGCTTCATACACATTAATTCGTTTAATTCTCACACCTATTCTACCAGACAAGAAGAGAAATTATTCACTTTATAAATAAGGAAATTGGGCCATATAATAGGTGAGTCACTAGCTAAAGTTATCTGTTGCCAAAGATTCTATCTGACTCACAGAGACCCTCTTGAACAGAGTAGAACTGTCCCTTAGGGTTTCTTTATGGAACGAACTGGCACACCTTGCTCCCACAGAGCAGCCAATAAGTTTCAACTACCAACCTTTCAAGTTAGCCGCTGATTTCTTAACCACGGTGACACCGAGGCTCCTTAAGCAGTAAAGTTGGGATTTGAACCTCTGCTATTAGCCACCAACCCAGAGCTCTAGGGCCTATACTTCTAATCTCTATACTACATTTTGTTGTACTTGAATGCACCTTTTTCCTTAGTATTTCAGACTTCTATTAGATACGTTAGTTTCTAGGAGGCTTCTTGTTAATGCATTCTACCACTCTGACTCTGAACAAATGTAGCTGGATTACAGTGGCCCTGATTTAGGCTCAAGCTGTATCTTTAATTTTCCTAACTCCTAGGTTCCAGTGACCCCACAGTCCCTTCTTGTCATTCCTTCTTCTCTGTCAAGCTGAATCAGTAACTTAAATGTTGCTTTCCCTACTCAATGCACATATAAGAGACAACATTCTTCCCCTGACAGGGGTGAGTGGAATAGAGAGCAAATAAGGAATTCTAACTCTTCACTAGGCAGAAATGAGAAAAAGATGGACCCTCTCTTTTCCACACATGGCTTGTACGGAGGTTTGGTTAGCAGCAAAGGCCGTGTGTCCTTAACATCCCAGTTTCCCAGCTGCAACTCATAAAATTTTCCCCTAGAGAGAGACATCAAGCCAAATGCAGAAAGTCATCTCTTGAATCATCTTTCTAAACTCTCTCACTTCCACACAACTACCTAATCTCATTTAGTTGAATCCATCCATTTCTCTCCACATTTTCCCTCAGTATTCTTCCAAAGTCCACTGTCACTTCTCACCTATGTCACTGAAAGTGTCTCTAACTTGATTTACCAGAGTCTTGTTTCTCTGCTCTTTTCCCTTTCACGCATCATACTGCAGCCACTCTTTTTTTTTTTTTTTTGCAAAATGTAAAACTGCTTAATTTACCTCCACACATAAAATCCTTCAATGACTCCATATTGCTCTTAGGACAAATTAAAACACATCAATAGTGTTTTCAGCAAACTCGCCCAAGTTTACTTTTAGACTCTTCTCTCATCATCCCTCCCAACAGCAGGCCTGCATTCTCTTCCTTCCCACCATGCATAACTGTTCTTTATTCCTTTGAGGAACTACATGTTTCCTTATTTTTTCTGTGCTGGGTCCCTTCTTTGCCAAGATATCCCTTCTATAACTTGTGTGCTTTCATATCATCCTGTACTCATTGCTTTCATGGCTGGTTGCATTTTAATTGCTGTGGCTTGTATGTCTGGTTAAACTGTAAGCTACAGGGAAACAGAGACTACTTTATTTTTATTACTATTACATGTCCCATACCTATTATAGTGTTTGGCAAATAATAAGCACTAGGTAATCATCTACTAAATGAGCATAAGCATAATCTGCTATATTGTTATTTAAATAGGTTTCCATAGATATATTTTGCAGCTAAACTTTCCCAAATTAACTTACAGAATAGCTTGTTAATAATTCGATATTTTTCCCTATTTTATACATTTTTTAAAGAAATGAACTGTATTTTTTCATAATTACCTGTTTTCTTCCTCAACAGTGGTTATTTCCATGTGTCTTATATTTGTTATACAATAAGGCAGGAATACAGAGTAAAATGATCCAGAGTAGAAACATTAAAAATGATATTAGGAAAACTACAAAGAATGGAAAACACAAAAATTAAATGTTATTTATAAAATGTTGTCAAAATACTGGTGTTTATTGGATGCCTGATGGGGGTCAGTTGTACCCTGTCCCTAGGGTCCCCATGAGTCGGATCCAACTCGACGGCATTTGGCTGGCTTGGCTTGGGGTGAGCACAGTGTCTGGTACTTCGTAAACAACCCAGAAAGATATGTTGACTTTCTAAATAAAGCATCTTTTCAGTTTTATCCCAATATTCTTGATGGAGAGAAGAGTGTTTGTACTCAGCAGAACAGATACGTTTTTGTCTATGGTATAAAGTCTAAATACTGACCTTAAAAAATGCTATTTCTAATATTTTAGTGGAGTCAGTTTTCTGTGGGATCTTCCTCCCGTAAAACCATAAGCTGTGGGTAGGACAGAGCCTTTGAGGCATTGTTTGTGACACATATAATGTTCCAAACAAAGGCTTGAAAGTTGTTAGTAACTTTTCAGTGCAGAGTGGTGGTTTATGGAGTTAGCTGTAGTCAGAACAGAGTGCCTGTAGGCAGCCAGGAGGGGTCAGGTTTCCCTAACAGCAGATGCTGATAGTAGCACTGTTACTCAACTATTGAGTGTTACATCATCATTGCATGGAGCCGAGCCTTTACTCCCAGCTGATGCAGTATCCTTAAAGGGAATGAAAGGGGTCTTTAGCTGTTGGAACACACTGGATATCAACAGAAGAACAAACAAATTCCCTCTGCTGGAAATGTTGCCTAATTTAAGCCCAATGGAATGACACTGAGTAAGATCAGGCAACTAGCTCACAATTAAAGGTTGCAAAGAAAAGACAAAGTTAACATAAGTTAAAATTAGCAAAAACAACAGATTTATACTTCCACCATTTTAAGTATGAATTAAAAGATAAAGAATTTGAGTAAATATGTACAGAATGTTTAGGAAAATAAAGGGTTCTATTACAAAGAAAACCAGTTAAAAACTGTAAATCTATAGGTCTGAAGGGAAAGTAAGAATCTAAAAATGAAAACAACAGTTCAAATAAAGAATTCAACCAGTGTGTTAAACAGCAGAGTGAGAACAACTGAATACATAATTAATGATGGCACATCTTAACACCATAGAGGAACAGACATGGAAAAATATGAAAGAGGCATGAAAGGCAGAAACAAAAGTTCTAATATACTCTTAATCAGATTCCAGAATAAGAGAATAGACAGAAAGAAGGAGAAGCAAACTTTAATGGCTGTCAACGCCAAGCAAATAATCCAAGAAGCTGGTCTACATGATGAAGAAAGGGGGATCAGAACTGAATTATACAGATGACACAATCTTGTTTGCTGGAGGTGAAAAGGTATTTGAAACACTTACTGATGAAGATCAAAGGTCACAGCCTACAGTATGGATTGCACTCAACATGAAGAAGACAAAAATTCTCACAACTGCACCAGTAAGCAACATCATGATAAATGGAGAAAGGATTGAGGTTGTCAAGGATTTCATTTTATTTGGTTCCACAATCAGCAGCCATTGAAGCAGCAGTCAAGAAATCAAACAATTCATCATTCTGGGAAAATCTGCTATAAAGGACCTCTTCAAATTGTTGAAAAGTAAAGATGTCACCTTAAAGACTAAAGTGCACCTGAGTCAAGTCATGGTATTCTCAACTGCATCTCATGCATGCAAAAGCTAGACAATAAATAAAAAAGACAGAAGAATTGATGCACATGAATTGTGGCATAGAGAAGAATATTGAATATACCATAGACTGCCAAAAGAACAAACAGATCTACTCTGGAAGAAGTACAACCAGAGTGCTCTTTGGAAGTGAAGATGGCAAAACTGCATCTTACATACTTTGAACATGTTGTCAGGAGGGATCAGTCCCTTGAGACTGACATTGTTTTAGTCAGCTTGGGCTGTTCTAACAGAAATACCAAAGAGTGGATGGCTTTAACAAAGGAAAGTTTATTCTTATACAGTCTGGTAGGCTACTAGTCAAAAGTCAGGATGTCCACTCCAAGGAAAGGCTTTCACCCTTGTCAGCTCTGGAGAAAAGTCCAGTATTGCACCAGTTTTCATCCAGGGAGCATCTTGGCACAGGAACATCAGGTCTAAAGGACACACTCTTCTCCCAGAGCTGCTTTCTTGATATTGTAGGGTTCCCAATTCTCTGTTTGCTTCTCTTTCCTTTTATCTTTTGTAGGACAAAAAGATTAAGGGTGGGCCAAGCCATATTCCAGGAAAAGTCCTTTTACAGTAGAGCAGGGAGGTAATCTCACGAAGGAATTTACAATCCCACCCTAATCCTTTAACATACAGCACAGCAAAATCACAAAATGGAGGACAATCACAAAGTAGTTAGAATCATGGCCCAGCCACTTGGCTACACACATTTTGGGGGGTACACAATTCAATCCATGACAGACATCATGCTTGGCAAAGTAGGTGGTTAGCAAAAAAGAGGAAGACAATCAAGGCGATGGATTGACACAGTGGCTGCAACAATGGGATTCAGCATAAATACAACTATGGGCATGGTGCAGGACTGGGCACTGTTTCATTCTGTTATATATAGGCTCACTATGAGTCAGAACCAACACAATAGCACTTAGCAATAACATATATTTGAAGATCTAATTTTAAAAAATGAATCTTCACAAATTCAGGAATTGTTAATATTTCACAAGTAGGCTAAGTATAAGATTAGGCAATATTGAAAACACATCATGTATGAAGTAAATACAATTGAAATGATAACAATAACAATGATAGTACTAAAAAAACAAATAACAACAACAACAAAATGTCAACATAATTTGGCCAGCTGTAAACCTGCACCCCTCAGAGGGACCCAATTCAACCAGTCAAGCAGAGCCAGGGCACGGTGGCAGCCAGTGCTGAACAGAGTAGCAGCACCATAAGCACAGTATGTCTGTCTCAGTGGGAAAGCTGAGCTTTGCAAGGCCTCACTTACAGAAATGCAGAGGATTTCACCTGAACATCATAAGCTAAGTGTCTGCAAACAACTGCAGATTTACACCTTTTCTATATGCTGATTTCTTCTCTTTCCCCAGCATTCCTTCCTTGCTACTCTGCACTGGGTGCTAAACTCTGATGCACTATCTGGGCCAGAAATGAAACAACTTACACACATGCCCTGAGCTATTCTCCTGGACTTGGAGAGGGAAACAAAAGGGGAAGACAAAAAAGTTCTGCCAGCTCCCCTGAGCTGGCACCTCACCTACCTTTCTCAGCACACACACAGCTCTTACCATCCTGTGACAGGACACTGGAATTTTTAAGTCTCTGATAATCAAACTAGCTTAAATGACTATAGTATTTGGACACTCAAAATATAAATTAAAAAATAAATATATGCATAAGTTAAAACACAGTAACCAAACAAATAAATTAAAAGTTTCTGATGGCTCAGAGAAAATAATCAATTTCTAATCACTTAAAAGAGCAGATTATTATGGCTTCATAAAATTCCCAAAACAAAGAATCAAAAAATTTTCCCGACAAAGGAGACTTCCTACAACTATTAGAAGTAGGATACAAGAGTAATGTTGAGAGCTCCTCAAAACATCAAGAAGGAGATCAGGCAAAGTGCAGAAAAGCATAAGGAAAAATTAAACAGTTTGCAAGAAATACTTGAGCAACAACCATCTGAAATTCAGCAGATTAAAAACAAAACTACAAACAGATAATTCAATAGAAAGTCAAAGGAGCAGGACTGAGAAAACAGAATGCAGAATTAGTGAGATAGCAAATGACACCAACTTATATGAGGAAAAATCAGATAAAAGAATTTTAAGAAAAGAAGAATCACTAAGAATTATGTGAGACTTTTTTAAGAGGAATAATTTATAAATGATTGAAGTACCACTACAGGGGCAGAATAAAAGACAATACAGAGAACTGCTGAACATGCAACAGTTGACAGAAAACTTTCCTCGTATAATGAAAGATCAGAAGATATCTATCCAAGATGCTCACTGGAATCTAAACAAATCAGATCCCAAAAGAAAGACACCAAGACACATAATCAAATTTACCAAAACTAAAGACAAGGAGGTGCTTTTAAAAGTAGGTAGACTTAGACAAAAAAACAAACAGGTGTGCAAAGGAGAGTCATTAAGGCTGAGTTCAGATTACTCAGTGCAAACTCTATGGGCAAGAAGGCAATGGGATGACACACAAAGCCTTGAAGGTAAAAAACTGCTATCCAAGAATTATGTATCTTGTAAAAATGTGTTCCAAATATGATGAGACAATTAGGACATTCCCAGATAAAGTGAATTTTAGAGAATTTACAAAAACCAAACCAAAATTACAAGAAATACCAAAGGAAGTTCGTTGATTAGAATATCAGTAACATCAGGTATATACTGAAGGATACAATGCAGTACAGAGCATCCAGATATCAGCATGGACAGGGAATCTGTAACAATAAATCAGAGCTAAAACACTAAGCACAGGAAAACAGAGATCTCAGTATGTATGTGTTAACTGTATACCAAAAGAGGGATACATTAATGCATTCATAGATATTTCAGGGGAAAAGGAAGTCAAGGTAATACAAAAAAATTAAAGACTGGTTTAAACTTAGGGGTAAATATTAAGGTACCCACAAAGGAAATTACACATCAAAACAAGACACGAAATCAAGAAGTCTCAACAGATATATAACCAACAACAATTAGAAGGATGAAAGGAAAACTCATAAAGAAAAATAGCACAGAAAACTAAGCAGAACAAAGAAACTGTTAGCAACACACCAAAAAAGGTACCAAAATGACAGGACTAAATTCATATCTATCAATAATTACATTGAATGAAAATAAGTTAAATGCACAAATAAAGAGACAAGGAGTAGCAAAATGGGGAAAAAAATGCAATCAGCCTATATACTGCCTACAAGAGACTCACCTTATACTTAAAGGTACAAACTGAAACTAAAAGGATGGAAAAATATATACCAACCAGCAACATTCAAAAAAGAGTAGGAGTGGCAGTATTAATTTCAGATAAAATAGACTTCAGAGCAAAATCCACCACAGTGGAAAAGGAAGGTAGCTATACATTGTATAGGCAGTCAGTACAATAGGAGGACATTGCCATACTAAATATGTACACACCCAGTGTTAGAGCTTCTAAATGCATCAAATGAAATCCAATAGAATTGAAAGTGGATAGATGGCTCCCCAATAACTTTAGGAGACTTCAACATACCACTTGCTTTAACGGACAAAGAAAATCCAGAAAGAAGTTTAATAGAGATGTGGAAGATCTAGGTGCCATAATCAACCAACTCAACCTCATAAACCCAGAACACTCTAATCAACAACAGACAAACATACCTTCTCTTCTAATGCACATGGAACATTCTCCGAAACAGACCACACATTAGGCCATAAATCAAGTCTTACTAAAATCCAAAGCATTTAAATAATTGCAAAGCATCTTCTCAGATCATAAAGCCATAAAAATTGAAATCAATAACAGAAAAAGTAAGGATAAAAAAATCAAACACATGGAAACTGAGTAACAGCTTCCTTGAAAACTTTTAGGTTATAGAAGAAATCAAGGATAGAATAAACAAATTCATAGAATCAACTTGTTTTAGTCAGCTAGGGCTGCTCTAACAGAAATACCACAGAGTGGATGGCTTTAACAAAGAAAGATTTATTCTTACACAGTCCGGTAGGTTGCAAGTCCATATTCAGGGTGTCCGCTCCAGGGAAAGACTGTCCCCTTGTCGGCTCTAGAGGAAAGTCCTGTATTGCATCAGTCTTTGTCCAGGGAGCGTCCTCACGCAAGAACCTCTGGTCTGAAGGACGCACTCCGCTCCCGGTGCTGCGAGGTTCTCAGATTGTCCTTTGTTTCTTTTTCCTTTTATTCCTTGCAAGCTAAAAGCATTAAGGGTGGGGCAAGCCATACTCCAGGGAAACTCCCCCCACAGCAGGAATTCACAGCCCCACCCTAATCCTTTAACATACAGGTTAGCAAAACCACACAATGGAGGACAGTCCCAAGATACTGGGAACCATATCCCAGCCACGTGGCTGCACACATTTTTGGGGGGACACAATTCCAACCATGACACAACTGAAACTGAAACACACATCCTACTGGAACCTATGGGACACAGCAAAAGCAGTGCTCAGAATTCAATTTATCTAAATAAATGTAAACATATAAAAAGAAGGACCCAAATCAAAGAATTAACTTCACAACTCAGACAAGCAGAATGGGAGCAACAAAGGACTCCTCAAGGATCGGAAGAAAAGAGATAATAAAAATTAGAGCAGCACTTGCCTGGTCACCACCAAAGACTGTGGTAACATGGGAAAAAAGAGGCGCAACTCAAAAACTCCACTAAAGGACCACAAATGATGGTCTGACAGCTTGGGGGAATCCCCTGAGAGCACAGCCCCTAAACGTGCTGTGCATCAATCAGAAAATGCTACTGAGGTCAACTCTTCAGACAAAAGTGGAAGGGACTTAGGATCACAATGTACCATATGGTGTGTGTACTTTATGCTATCCTACTGGTTTGTTCCTAAATGGGAGATGAAGGGTAGAGAAGAGGCGACAGGAACTTGTTAAGAGGATATATCAAGTATAGAATGAGGAGTGTGCTGTCACTGGGCAAGGAGAGCAGAAGGAGCTGCAGATAAGCAGACATGCAAAATCAATTTGAATTGTGTACTTTCACTTAATTACAATAAAAAAAATTCAAGCAGCACTAAATGAGTTAAAGAATAAAAAAGCCATTGAAAGAGTCAACAAGACAAAAAGCCAGTTTTTTGAAAAGATTGACAGAATCTATAAACCATTGGCCAAACTGAAAAAGAAAAACAGAAGAGGAAGCAAGTAACTCAAATAAGAAATGAGATGGGCACTATCATAACAAATTAAAAGAAACAGAATATCAAGAAAAACTGTACCTCTAATAAATTTGAAAACCTAGAAGAAATGGAAAAATTTCTAGAAACATACCACCTACCAAAACTAACAAACAGAAGTAAAACAGCTTAATAAAACCACCACAAAATTATTTAAAAACATCTAACCAAAACAATTCCTGGCCCACACTGCTCCACTGGAGATTCTACCAAATTTTTAGAGAAGAGTTAACACCACTATCATTAAAGGTATTTCACAGCATAGAAAAGGAGGACATACTCCCAAATCCATTGTATGTAGGCAGTATAACCCTGATATCGAAGCCAGGTAAAAATGCCAGAAACAAGGAGTTACAGATTAACAGCACTCATGAATTTAGATGCAAAGAACCCTCAATGAAATTCTAGCCAATAAAATTCAACAGCCAAGCCAAAGCCAAATGCCGTCAACATGGCAAAAAAATAATTCACTACAATCAAGTAGGATGCATACCAGGATGCAAGGATGGTTCGGCATCAGAAAAACAATTAATGTAGTCAATCTCTTAAATAAAACCAAAAATAAGAATCAATTTTATTAATTGATGCTGAAAAGTTATTTGACACAGTCCAACATCCATTCATGTTTAAAAAAAAATCTCAGCAGCCTAGGAATAGAAAGGAAATTCCTCAACACAGCAAGCAGCATCTATGCAAAGCCAACAGCCAACATCAGCCTAAATAGAAAGACTGCAAGAACTGCCCTTGAGATTGGGAACAAGACAAGGATGCCCATTGTCACCACTTTCATTCAACATTGTTCTGGAGATTCTATTCAGAGGAATCAGACAAGATAAAGAAGTAAAGGGTATCCAAATTGGTAAGAAAGAAGTCAAAGTATCTCTTTTTGAAGATGATGTGATCTTAAATACAGAAAACTCTAAAGAATACACACACACACACACACAAACTACTGGAACTAACAGAAGAGTTTAGCCAAGTATCAGGATATAAGATACACACAAATAAATCAGTTGGATTCCTCTACACTAACAAAGAGACCATCAAAGAGGAAATCACCAAATCAATTCCATTTACAATAGCACCCAAGAAGATGAAATACTTAGGAATAATCTGAACCAGAGATATAAAAGATCTATTGGCTACTTGGCTCATATAGGGTAGGAAGACTTCACATCATGAAAATGTCTATTCTGCTCAAAGCAGTCTATAGATACAATGCAATCCCAATACAAATTCCAGTCATTTTTTTAATAAGAAGGAGAAACAAATCACCAACTTCATGTGGAGACAGAAGCAGTCCCAGATAAGTAAAGCATTACTGAAGAAGAAAATCAAAGTGGGAGGCCTCACATTGCCTGACTTTAAAACCTGTTATACTGTCATGGAAATCAGAACAGCATGGTGGTGATACAAAAATAGATACACAGACCAATGGAACAGAATTGAAAATCTAGATATAGCATCATCCAACTATAAGCAGCTAATATTTGACAAAGACCTAAAGTCCATGAACTGGGAAAAAACAGTTCCTTCAACAGATGGTTTTGGCAAAATTAGATTTCTGTCTGCAAAAATAAAATAAAATGCAACAAGACCCATATTTCACATTATGTACAAAACCTAACTGAAATTGGGCCAAAGATCTACATATAAAATCTGAAATGATAAAGATCATGGAAGAAAAAATAGGACAAAGCTGGGAGACTTAATACATGGCATAAACAGAATACAAAATATTACTAACAGTGTACAAACACCAGAAGAGAAAATAGATAAGCAGAAACTCAAAAAAAAAATCAATATTTATGTTCATACAGACTTCACCAAAAGAGTAAAAAGACTACCTATAGACTAGGAAAAATTTTTTGGCAGCCAAGAATCTGATCGGCATCTTATCTCAACAATCTACAAAGTACAGGAAAATCTCAACAAGAAAAAGACAAATAACCCTATTACAAAATGGGTAAAGGATATGAACAGGGACTTCACCAAAGACTTTACCAAAGCTAGCAGACAAAGGGTCTTTAAGTAAGGATGTACTATTTTTGACAGCTCACAGTAGCAATATTTGTGAAGCTACAGAGCTATATTTATCATTTTTTTATTAGTCTTGATAGTCATGAAAAGTTACTCAATTCCTCAACACCTAGAAATTATTAAAGTTTGTCATCCAAGTGAGTGTTCCATTCAAAGATTCCATGCATTACATAAAATTTATGACGTGAATAATTGCCCCACTGAAAGACTAATTCAACATTTAATCAAAAAATTTGAGACAATGGAGTTTGTTGCCAGACAATGCCCGTGCATCAACAAACGCCATGTTCCGATGAAAACATCACTACTGCTTGTCAGAATATACATAAGAATCCACCTCAAACAAATTTTTGTGGAGCACAAGAATTGGGCCTTTCCACAACCACAATTTGGTCTATTTTGCATCTGGACTTAAAGCTTTACACTTATAAAACTGTTTTAACTCAAGAATAGAAGTGCAACGACCACAGATTGCACCATACATTTGCTAAGTGGGCTTTGGAGCAACTGGAAGTTGGCTCTACTTTTGGCCAAAAAATCATCTTCAGCAATGAGGCCCATTTTTGGATGAATGGTTTTGTTAACAAACAGAACTGTCACATTTAGAGTGATGAGAACCCAATAGAGATTCCAGAATATCCACTTCATCCCCCAAAAGTTACTGTTTGCTACGGATTTTGGTCCAGTGGAATCATTTGTCCCTTTTTTCCCCCAAGATGAATGAGGAGCAGCTGTGACTGTCAATGGCGAAAGATAGTGGGTTACGATAACTATTTGGGGCCCCATTTGAAAGTTGCCATGGCAGCCATTTACCACAAGTTCTTTTCCACATGTAATGCCATCAGTGTGCTTCAAAATAATAATTCAATCAAAACTATCATTTACAAAAGTTGTTTTATTCAGGTTCAAAGATAGGATACCCTACTTGGAAGACCCTTTACATTAGGAAATGTTCATGATCATTAGCCATTAGAGCTCACAGAAAGCCAAGAAACACAAAATAATGAACATTGGAGAGGTGCAGAAAGACTGGAACTCTTGTACACTGCTGTTGGGAATGTAAAGTGGTACAACCACATTGGAAATTGATTTGGTGCTTTCTTAAAAAGCTAGTAATAGAAATACCATGTGATCCAGCAATCTTAGTGCTTGGAATATATCTCAGAGAAACAAACAGATGCATGCGCACAAATGTTTACTGCAACACTGTCCACAATAGCAAAAGATGGAACCTAGGTGCCCATCATCAGAGGAATGGACAAACTATGGTACGTTCACACAGCGGAACCTGGTGCAATGATAAAGAACAAAGATGACCTTGGGAAACATCTGATAACATGGTGTCATCTGGAAAACATTATGCTAAGTGAAATTAGTCAAGGGCAAAAGAGCAAATATTGCATGAGACCACCGTTACAAAGACTTAAGTAAAG
Source organism: Heterohyrax brucei (assembly GCA_028571685.1). Lineage (NCBI taxonomy): Eukaryota > Metazoa > Chordata > Mammalia > Hyracoidea > Procaviidae > Heterohyrax > Heterohyrax brucei. Next base: position 50,217,414 of record CM053155.1, read on the forward strand.
GTTTAAGCACAGAAGAAAATAATCTCTGATGGTCACAGGGGAGGGGAGGGAGGGAGACGAGTGCTCATAGATTAAATAGATAGGATATTTGGTTAAGTGAAGGACATGTAAGCATGCAGTAGAAGGGAAATTAACACTGGTGGACTACACCAAAAGCTTGCAGGTTTCCTAAATACAATCCAATGTTTCAAAGGTCAGAGTAGCAGGGGCAGGGGTCTGGGGACCATGGTTTCAGGGAACATCTAGGTCAACTGGCACACTAAGATTTTTTTTTTTTTTTTTAAGAAAATGCTTTGAATTTCATTTTGGTGAGTGGTGTCTGGTGTCTTAAAAGCTAGCAAGCTGCCTTCTAAGAGGTATCAACTGGTTCCAATCTACCTGAAGAAGTAGAGAACAAAGGACATCAAAAACACAAGGAAAATATGATTCCAGGAGACAGAAGGTGCCACATGATAGGTAAGCTACATCATCACGGGACCAGGAGAACTAGATGGTGCCCAGCTACCACCAATAACTGTCCTCACAGAAAATGCAACATAGTGTCCCTGAACATAGCAGGAGAAAAATGGGGATGCAGATCTGGAACTGTGTTAAAAGACCAGACTTAATGGCTTGATACCCTGGAGAACACAGCCTCTAGACTTGTTGCTAGCCCAGAGCTGAAACAGGTATCGATGCCAACTCTCCAGGCAAATATCGGACTAGACTATAAGAAAAACAAAGTGATGCTAGTGAAGTGTGTCCTTCTTGGTTTAACTATATACATGAGGCTGTCAGAGCAGTTCCTCTCTAGAAGAGAGACTGAAGGGTGGAGAGGACAGTAAGGGGTTGACTGAATGAATACACAGCACAGGTTGCAAAGGAAAAGTGTTCTATCACAGAATGGGAAGAGGAACTAAGAGTTGCATACAGATGTGTGTGCAGGGTTTTATATAGATTATAAACTTCCACTTAAAGCACAACAAAATATTTTTTAAAAAACCCATTGCTGTTGAGTCAGTTCTGACTCATAGCAACTCTAAGGACAGAGTAGAACTATTCCATAGAGTTTCGAAGGCGCATCTGTTGGATTTGAACGACTGATCTTTTGGTTAGCAGACATCGCTCTTAACTACTACATCATAAGTTTCCATGATGGTAGTCGGGAGAGTGGGATCTGCTTCAGTAGCTGAGAAAAAAGAATGTCACCTTAGAATTGTGTATCCAGCAGAACTCTCTTTCAAGAAAATGAATAATAAAGATATGTTTAGATAAATCAAAATTGAAAAGCTGTATCACTAAGAAAACTGCAGTATAGGAATGTCTGGTAAGACGGAAATTTAATCCAGAAGAAGGTTGGAAATGCAAGAAAAAATGATGATCAAATAAAGTGTTAAATGTGTGTAAACCTAAGCAAATACTGATTACACAAAATGACATTAAAATCATGTTGAGTTTACAAGGTTTAGGAAAGAACATGTTTGAAATCGTAGACAAAATTAACATACACATTTATAAGTGATTAAACTGTTCTAGTAGGAGCCCTAGTGGTATAATGGTTAAATGTTCTGCTCCTAAGCCAAAGATTGGTAGTTGGAATTCACTTCGCTTCTCCACAGGGAAAAGACCTGGAGATCTCTTTTGTAAATATTACAGTAAAGAAAACCTTATGGGGCAGTTTTAACTTGCCACACGGATCTCTATGACTTGGAATCAATTTGATAGGCTCAAACAACATCAACAAATTTTCCTAAGGTTTTCATATTTGGGGTGAGGAAGCTAAGATATTGATTAATTCTTACTTCTGGAAATGGTATGATAGGTTACTGAGGTAATATTTCTGCTGGAAACAATGAAAAATACTGGTTAAATTATAATCAAACACTTTTTAAGCACTGAAGATCTGAAAAGACAGTGGGGAGCTCACAGGACAATTTTTGGAAGAAAGTCTCCAACCAGAAGTAAGGCAAGCTGCAAGGACTATGCTCTACAGACAATAAAAACAACCAGGTACACTGGACAAGAAAAGAAGACCCAAAGAAGCCAGAAGTGGATACTCAGTTTTCAAATATCTATCACACACCTACTAGGAGGAGACACTTTCTTTGCTGTGAGAAAGTATTCTAGGAATCTCAGAAACATGACAGAAAAAAAAAAAAAAAAAACCTGCAAAATGTTCTGATTTGGGAATTGCTAATCAAAAATTTTAAAATAACTATACATATCATGTTAAAAAAAATAAGACCTAAAAGTATCTATAAAAAATAGTACATCATGTAAAGGGACCAGAAAATATAAGAACCAAACAGGACATCTAAGAATGAAAAATTAGTGAAATTAAAAAAAAATTGTACTTTAGATGACAATTTACAGAACTAACTAGCTTCTCTTTAAATAGTTAGTACACATATTGTTTTGTGACATTAGTTAACAATCCCCAAACATGTCCACAATCTACTTTCTCTATCTTGAGTTCCCTGTTACCAGCTTTCCTATTCCTTCTAGTCCTTGCACCTGGGCTGGTATGCCCTTTTAGTCTTGTTTTGTTTTATGGGCCTGTCTAAACTTTGAAGATACACGAAATTTTAAAAAACAATGGACATATTGACAGTGATTGGATGCAAAAGAATAGAGAACCAATTGATGAACTGAAATAGAAATTGGAAGAGAACCAAAACAAAGGATAGACACAAGAAGACTGAATAAGGGAAAAGCAAGAATAACACATATGAAGGAGAAAGTCTAGCCTATGTGTGAGTGGAAGTCATAAAAACAGAGAAAGTGTAACAAGAGCCATATTTAAAAGGAAAAAAGTGGTTAATTGTACAGACCTGAGGAAATACTCCTAATCACAAATTCAAGAAGCCCAGCAAATGACAGAAGATATTATTTTAACCTACACTTGCCATATCATAGTGACATATTAAAGACTAAAAGCAATTGAAACACTTTAAAACCAATCATAAAAACACAATAAAATGTAAAATCTCCTTATCTTCAAAGGAGCAACAGTTATTCTGAAGTTGACTTCTTATCAACAGCAGTGAAAGTATTATATATTCAAAGTGAGAAAAAGAAAACCTATTAGCCAAGACTTTTATAGGAGAAATAAAGATAAGAGAGTCATTAACAGCAGAGTCTCTCTATGGCATATTCTAAAGGATGCAATTCAGGTGATAGAAAGTGATCTCCAGTGGAATGTCTCAGATACAAAGAGTAATTAAGAACAAAGAAAGTGGTAAAACATGAGCAAATTAAATGAGCACTGATTGTATAAAAAAAAGTATACAGTGGCGTATGTTGTTATTAGGTGCCATCGAGTCAGCACAAACTTATAACAATGTTATAGGAGTACTAAACAGCATTTAAGTATTAACTTAGGAGCATAATTTTTATGGTAACCATTTCCAAATCATTAACAAGAAAAAATTATGAAAATTAATCAGGAAGTAGGACAAACAGAAAGCAAAGAACAAGATGATAAAAACATCTTTAATAATTGCATTCACTGCACATAAACCAAATGCCTCAACTAAATATGAAGTTCTACAGATGACTGAAATTAAAATACAACTATATGCTGCTTTGTTTTGCTGTTTTCCAGAATCTATCCTGGCATCCATTTTGATCTTTTCTTCCTTACTACATTTTTTAACAACCTTTTGCACGCTTTTTAATTTTACTTGGGTCAACAATCAACGCCCATGGAAGCAGCAATCAAGAAATCAAATGACATATTGCAGTGGGCAAATCTACTGTGAAAGATCACTTTAAAGTGTTTAAAAACAAAGAAAGATGTCATTTTGAGGACGACCAGTTTGCCTAGGCTAACTCAAGGTTATTTTCAGTTGTATCACATGCATGTGAAAGGTGGGTAATGAAAAGGAAAGACAGGAAGAACTGAAGCATTTGAATCATGGTGTGAATAATGAATATTGAGTATACCATGGACAGTGAATAGAACAAACAAATCTATCTTGGAAAAAAGACACCAAGAGTGCTCCTTTGAAGCAAGGATGGTGTTTTAGTCAACTAGGGCTGCTCTAACAGAAATACCACAGAGTGGATGGCTTTAACAAAGAAAGATTTATTCTTACACAGTCCGGTAGGTTGCAAGTCCATATTCAGGGCGTCCGCTCCAGGGAAAGACTTTCCCCTTGACGGCTCTGGAGGAAAGTCCGGTATTGCATCAGTCATTGTCCAGGGAGCGTCCTCACACAAGAACCTCTGGTCTGAAGGACGTGCTCTGCTCCCGGTGCTGCTTGCTTGATGGTAGCGAGGTTCTCAAATTGTCCTTGGTTGTTTTTCCTTTTATTCCTTGCAAGCTAAAAGCATTAAGGGTGGGGCAAGCCATACTCCAGGGAAACTTCCCCCATAGCAGGAATTCACAGCCCCACCCTAATCCTTTAACATACAGGTTAGCAAAACCACACAATGGAGGACAGTCCCAAGATACTGGGAACCATATCCCAGCCAAGTGGCTGCACACATTTTTGGGGGGACACAATTCAAACCATGACAGATGGTGAAACTTCATCTTACTTTCTTTAGGAGGGACCAGTTCCTGGAGGAGTACATCAACCTTGGTCAAGTAGAAGGTCCGAAAAAGAGAAGGCATTCAACCAGATAGACTGACACAATGTATGCAACAATGGACTAAACATAACAACTTTGAAGAAGGCACAAGACAGGGCAACCTTCTCTGTTGTTACACATGAGGTTGCTATGAGTAGGAATCAACTTGAGGATACCTAACAACAACATACTGTTTAACAAAAATAACTAAAACACAATTTTACCCAAAGATTGAAAGAGAATTGAAGAAAATATACCACCCAAATCCTAATTGAAGGATAGCTGGTTTAGCTTTATGAATATAAAACAAAATTAACTTGAAGTCAAGAACGTCTTTACAGACAGTCAAATCCACAAACACTTAAAAAGGTAAGGAAGATTAAAAATTTTCATTTTAATTTTGTACACTCATTATAATATGGCCTCAAAAATAGCACATTATCTGGGCATGACTATTTTTCCATTCTAATTCTTATATTCTGTTTATTGTCATGCCTATTTATCTTAACTAGAAACTGGTACAGTGTTTTATTTAAAGAAAGGTCATAAAAAGCATCTGGGTCTTTTTCTGGATCAAAAACAGTCTTTAAAAATGTCACCATTAACTGTGATGTTTAGCAGATGTTTTTGTAAATATTCTTCATCAAGTTAAGACAGTTTCCTTCTGTTCCTAGTTTTAATTATTTTCATCATGCCTGGATGCTGAATGTTAACAAATATTTTTTTCCTGCAAAAAGTGGGAAGACCGTACAATTTTTCTTCTTTTATTTGTGAATGTGCTTAATGATAGCAACTAATTTCCCAGTGTTACATTTCTGGAATATCCCAACTTGGTTGCAAAGTATGATCCTTTCTGTACATTGCTGAATTCAGTCTGCTAAAGACTTTGTTTAGAATTTTGCCTTTATATTTGTGAGTGGAATTGGGCTGTAATATTCCTTCCCTTTTTCATATTGCTCCTTCCAAGTGTTGAAATCATGGTTATGTTAGTCTCCTAAAATAAGCTGGTATACTGTTGTGTTGTTAGCTGCCATCAACTAAGCTCCAGCTCATGCCCCGTCCTGAACCATCTTCACAGTTGTTAATATGTGTAATTGCTGTGGCCACTGAGTATTTCCAGTGTCTGCTGAGCTAGCAGGCACATCTTCCAGTAAGAATTTGTTGTGGTTTGTAGTGTTTTCAATGGTTAATTTTTAGAGGTAGACTGTCAGGCCTTTCTTCTCAGTCTGCGAGCTCTGCTGAAACCTACGTGTGACCCTACTGATATCTGAATTCCTGGTAGCGTGGCTTCCAGCATCATCGCAGCACTCAGCCACTAACAAACGAGCAGGAAGGCCTGGGGTGAGGGGTGCAGGTGGCGGGAAGGGAAAAGACGGCGTTTGTTCTAGGTTTTCCAAAATTAGCACTAATTTTTCCTGAAATATTTGCTAAAAATGGAATTCACCAAAAAAGCCACAAGGCTCTGAGATGTTCACTGTGTGTGTTATTGTCACTGTTCTTTAACTCTTCTATGAAACCAGTCCTGACAGATATTTGCCACTTATTAATCTTTTCAAAGAACTAACTGATGTTTGGTTAATCACAGTTTGTTTCTATGCCAATAATTGTTTTTCCTTATATTTCTTTTTCCCTCTTTTTGGTATCTTGGAGTTTCATTTGTTATTCTTTTTTTTTTTTTTTTCATTGTTAGCATTATTTGTTTGATGACTGACGAATTCAATCACTAATTTTAAAATATTGAAAGCCTTATTTTGGGGGATCTCTAACAAGACAGAAAAGATCATTATCACACTGTACTGGAAATTATAATCAGTGTAAATAGATACAAAAAAGAAGCATATGACTGGAAGTATAATGACTGGAAAAGGAAAAATGACACTAATCACAGATTATATGGTTACTAATATGGAAAACCTAAAAGAATGTATGGAAAAACCATGAGGATTAGCAAGAGTTGAGCAAGGTCACTTGATATAAAATCTATAGGCAAAAATCAATTGAGTTTTTATGTGGCAGTAAGCAAGTATCAGAAAATTAAATTTAAAACAAATGATAACAACTGTCAGTAATATTAAAACTAATATGCCAGGTACCATGGAATAAATCTAACAAAAATGTGTAAGGCCCCTATTGGTAAAATTATAAAATATTTTTCAAAGAAACTAAACTCTACCTAAAAAAGTGTAGAGATACACCATGCTAACGTACCAGAAAATTCATTAAGGTAATTCCCAAAGTTGTTACTTAGAATCTCATCAAAATCCCAGTTCTGTGTGCATGTCTATGTGTATATTTGATAAGCCAATTTTAGAAGTTCCAAAAAAGAGCATGAAGAAGAAAAACTAGGTGGGATAACTGTTCTACCAAATATAAAAACATGAAGTTAGCTTAATCAAAATAGTATATTACTGGTGCAGATACAGTCAAATAAACCCAAAATCTAGAATCCAGAGAAAAATTCACGAATAAAAAGTCAAGTCAGAGTAGGCATTTATAAGCAGAGATTAATGAATAGACACGAAATAAATAAATAATATTTAACTCATACTTCACACAAAAATCTATAATCAATTCCAGGTAAATTAAAAAACTAAATGTGATAGGTAAAACTATAAATCTTTTAGAAAATAAGAGAAAAGTTGCTTTAATGGCTTAAGGATAAGAAACAATTTCTTAAACCACATAATAAAACACTAACATAAATAAAAACATTGGTAAAGTATGTCATTAACTTTAAGATATCCTATTTATCAAAGAATGATATTAAAAAGACAAAGTACAACAGACTAGAAACAAATTTAATCATCAAAAGACTTAAGTCCAGAATACACAAAAACAGCGGCTACAAATCAATGAGACTAAGGTAGACAATAGCAGAGTGGGTGAAAGAGCACAGGAAACATCTAACAAAAGTGGACATTTAAATGGCCAACAAACATGTGAAAACATGCTCAATCTTTTTATAGCAATGAGAGAAATACATTTTAAAACCTCAATGAGCTACCACTACACAATCTCCATACTGGCAGAAGATTTGTAGTATAATAATACCATGATGATGTAAAGTCATAGAAGGTCTTATGCACTGCAGCCTTGATGTCAACTGATCAATCCATTTTGCAAACTGATGGTATTCACTATAGTTGACTTCATGATCAACTTTTAACACAATAAATCCACTCCTAAATTAATGCTCAACAGAAATTCAAGCCCAGATTTCATAGCATATATATGCAAGAATATTCTTAGCTTTATTCACACTTTTCGAAACTAAAACGAATCAAGATACCCAACAGTTCTAGGATAGACAAACAGGCTGTAATGTAGTCTTATCATGAAATATCACAAGCAACCTTTTCCTGTCAAGTTGACTGTGACTCACAGCGATCACATGTGTGTCACAGTAGAACTGTGCTCCATAGGGTTTCCAGTGGCTTATTTTTAAAAGTAGATCATTAGGGGTTTCTTTTGAAGCATCTTTGGGTGGACTTCAACTGGCAACCTTCAGATAGCAGCTGAGTACATGAAATGTGACACTAGACACCTCAATGAGATACTATATAGGTATGAAAAATGAACAAACTGGAGCTAATTACAGCAACACAGATACATTTTAGAAGCAAAGGTGAGAAAAACAAGTAATTGATAAGAGAAAAACGTACAGGATGATCACATTTATATAAAATTTAAAAGGAGCAAAAGTAAATGCTGTTTATTTTATGTGCATATGCAACTGAAAGTAAGGACGTTGTTATTAAAAATTAAGGATACAGGGTACCAAAAGAACAGGAATAAAGTGGACCTGGAGTAAGAGAGAAGAAATAGGGTGAATAGAATTCTAAATAATAAGTAAAATGGTTTATGCCCAAATATATAACAATAAAAATGAGCATAGGTAAATTTACATAGTCGGAGTGGGTTAAAAACAAAAATAAAAACAGAACCCAGCTCTTTGCTGTATAAAGGAAAAGAGGTTGCAAGGAAAAGGAGAGAAAAAAAACTACTAGGCAAGTGTTAACCAAAAGAAAATATAGTCGTATCAATAAAAGATAAAATAGATTGTAAGATAAAAAGACTGTAGTAATAAAAATATTATTAAAGATAGACTAATATAACAGCAATGAAACATGCTGAGGCTAAGGGTTTCTTTCTTCTGCAAGTCTATGTAGCAGGCTTTCTTACTCTTTTCCAACAAAGACAACCCAAACAAACCAAACGAAACCCAGTGCAGTGGGAGGTGATTCTGACTACAGGACAGATAGAACTGCTCCATAGTTTCCAAGGAGCACCTGGTGGATTCGAACTGCTGACCTTTTGGTTAGCAGATGTAACACTTTACCACTATATCACCAGTGTTTCCACAATAAAAACAAGATTACTTTAAGAAGAAGCCATTGAGCTTACATGCCATCTCTACCTGCTTTGTTGTATGGCCTAGTATGACATTCTCTGTGCTGATCTAGTAGAATCTCATGGGGTGTATTCAAAGAATTTCAAGATTATAATTCATTGGTTCAGAGATAGGGTCCAGGGATCAAAATTTTTGAAAGGCTTCTAGGAAATGCTAATGTGATTCTGAGATTGAGAAGCTCCAGCCTAGAGTAACTGTATTCAGAGCAATAGAGTCTCCAGCTCCTTCAGCCACACACAGTGTACTTCCTGAAACCCTTTGAGGCACTGAATTTTGCTGCCTCCCAAGAACACTCGACCTTAGCCACTACTCTGAGCTTGGGGAAACTTGTGGACTTCTGCAGAGAATTCCATTCATTTTATACACAAATTTAGCCTTCAGATATAGTGAAGTTCGAGTTGGTCAATCTAATCTTTTGGTAGTCCTCCTTTACATGCCATAAGCAAAACAATCTTTTCTACCTCACTCAGTCTCATTCCTGCCCACCAGGCCACAGTGATCTCCCAGTCTTCAAATAAGAAACAAACTCTTTGTCTCAGTTGACAAGGCCCCCCTGGATTTGTAACCTCCCTTTCTATTCAGCAGAGTGGAAACCCTGCTGGCATAGTGTGTTAAGTGCTGTATCTGCTAACTCAAAGATCAGCAGTTCAAATCTGCCAGACGGTCCTTTGAAAACTCTGTGGGGCAGTTCCACTCTGACCTCTAGGGTTGCTATGAATCAGACATGACTTGACAGCAGTGGGTTTGGTTTGGCTTTGGGTTCCTATTCAGACTCAGTACCTGCCACTTGTTCCCTCAACTGCTGTGTGCCAGTAATACTGCCTTTCTGTGATTCTGGGTTCATTGCCTTTCTAGTCTCCTGTCTTTCATTGGTGTGGCTTCTAAAATACCTCTCATTGGCTCTCCTTACTCCACCCCTTCAACTCTCACTCCCCTTTTACTCTTTACTTGCTCATTTAACTCTATGCAGGTCTCTATATCCCTCTCATTTCCTCCAGGTGGCCTGACTCCTAAAACAGATCTCACTGTTAAGAAGCAACCTAGCACAAGCATTTTGGAGTATTAACTTGAATTTGGTTAAATTATGATGAAATATTATTTGTCTTCCTCCCAAACTCTAAGTTCCAAGACAGCAGGGATCAGTGTGGCTTATTCACTGTTCAGTCCACCTAACAACTGTGCACACCTGAAACAGGGATAATTCTCCAGAAGTATTGACTGAGTGAATGAGTGTCTCCTTTCATACATCCAATCTTCTTCCTCCATTTCTAGACTTTGCAAATACTGAGATGAAGATAACAATAAGAGAATTTATAATGCAACTGAAATTTGAAGAGACTTTTTTTTACACAAAATGATACTTGAGAAATGCTAACAGAAAGTTTTATCTTCACAGTGAGAAAGAGTTTGTTGTTTAAGATGTCCTGACCTGAGACCGCTCCACCAGGGCCAGATTACGGCATGTAAGAGCCCTAAATGCTGATATTTATGTACATATCACTTATTAACATATACAAAGTAATATCAAGTGCTGTGTCCCATGCAACAGACAATAAAAAATACAACTCACTTGAGACATAAATTAAACCTTTTCATATTAGACAAATATTAGTATTTCCAGTCCTTTCTTGTTTTGGGACATTTGCTATGTTAGCATTGTATTAAACTATTACCCATGTTAGTATTATACTAAATCTACGCTAAGCTGCAACTGTGTGTAGGTCAAACATATTTTTAAGTTAGGAATATTGTTATATACAAAGCTGAGAACCTAACTCTGTACATAAATACTATTCAGTTAAAAGTAACTTGATGGAATTATTGCAATTGACTGATTCAAGTTTCTTACTTTTGTGTCATTGGTTTTTTACCAGAAGGTGTACAGAAGTATATGCTGTATTTATATCATGGTAAAGAGCGTTGCTGGCCCTCCTGCTGGAGTTGCTGGATCAGCAGATGTGGATGACAAGGTAATTCTCTCAAAATGGATCAGAGACTTGTTATCTATTAATATAATCATCCTTTACCGACAACAACAATAGCTCATGTTAATTCCTGTTGCATGTTGAGTGAATGTACCAAGAGTTGAACTTAACAGGACACTCCCACTTCTTATTTATTAGAGAGAAATTATACACTCCCATGAGACCCATAAAGACAAGGAATTTCAACTACACAGGAAGGTATCATAGGACACAGATGCTAAAAAGAGTTGAAGAGGTAGGAGTCTCATAACTTAACCTTATATTTGAGTACCCTCATCACCCATCATGAACTTTAATTCTGACAAGCACATTCTTAGGCTCTGGCGTTATAATTTTCATTTAGTGACCTGCCAGTTCCTTTTCACAGCAGCACTAGCTTTTCCTTGTGTCTGTCTGCAGGGCATCTATGAGTCTTCTGCTTTGGACAACTGATGTCTGTTTTGTCAATGGCTTAAGCTTCTGCTTACCCTACATCCTACATTGAGGGTTTCTATTGCTCCCTCAGGATTCAAAGCTCTATGTTCCTTTCTTAGAAATTGTTTTCATAGTCCATCTACTTAGATTTTTCAGCTTTTGATTGATATTTTAATCCTTCCTTTATGTATTTTTCATAGCACTTTACATACAGTAAATAAACTTTACTGATAGGCTTTGTACTACCTGATATTCCCTTCACACGGCAAACCTGGTTATCTATCCAGAAGTAAAAGTTTTGCCTCTACAAACTTAGTTGACACGCATAGCACATTGTATCTGATTCATTTAAAACTCATTTATTGCACTTTTTGCAACAGCTCTTAGAAATTCACTCTTCTCATAAGCTCACATAGGAATTCCAAGAAGTGGGGTGAGTCCAAATGAAGCATGCTTACTAAACACCCACACATCATCAGCAGACTATTATTCCCTTAGCTACAGATGATCATTGTCTCTTAAACCAAAATGAAAAGCTCAGATTAACTCTTCTTAAAATAATCTGTCTCCAGAAGCCTATCATAATTTTTTCATGAAAAATACTTCTATCAAACAGCCTGAGAAGCCACACGTTCACTTCCATGGTAAATATTAAAAAAATTAAAAACTCATCACTGCATATTAAGTCAAAAAATTCTTGATTATTTCTACTTTAATAGATACATAAATGTTCAGTAAGCATAAAGTATAGAACATAATTACTCTACATAATATACTAATAAGCATTTGAAGTATTAAAATATTTTAACATTTATTTTTAAGACAAATAGAAGTATGAAATCAATGCGTTCAAGCCAAAACAATATCCTATGATGCAACGCTTTAAAAAAAACAAGCAACCTAAATTGAAAGGATACATCTAGAAATAAAAACAAGCTCAGCAAAATTACACATATAATTAAAGCAATAACTCAACTGGATAGTCAATGATAGGAAAACATTTACCTAAGGGCATTTATATGTACACCACTGATCTAACCTGATGATAAGACTGTAAATACTGCAAAACAAAGAAATTGCCATTTCTGAAAATTCGCATTTAGTAAAAAAATTTAGTAACAGGTAAGAGACTAGATGCCTTGAAGACATCATCAAAACAATCACAAAATTAAACATAAAAGGACAAATATTGTATAATTGACCTTTTATAGGATGACAAGTATGGCTATACATACAGAAATCAACACTCATTGTTGATTACTAAGAAGGAAAGGGAAGGAGGGTGAATCACTCTTTAGACAGCATACACTTATTAGTTTTAGTGATTGGAAAGGCAATACCAAATGTGGGTAAACTGTGCACAACCCAACCTAGATAAATAATGACACTAAGAAGTATACAAAAATAAGTTACATTTTGAGTACATGTTACAATGTGTACAATTTTGCAACAAGAAATAACCAAAAATATATGTGATTACATAGGTAGCTTGGCTGGCTTGGCCATGTATGCCTGTATGTGTACATGATAGAATATGTGTGTACATATGGGCACATGTATAGGCTTTTGTATATGCATATGTGTGTGCTATATATAGATTCATACATGTGATACAGCACATAGGGGCATAGTTACAGATACTCCCTAGACATGACGAAATACCTTGAGCTGGTTTCAATTCAAACTGAATTGAAGACTTAGAACCATAGTCTCATGGTGCAGCTCAGCCAGTTGGAATAAAATTTATGTTCTGTAGCCTAGTTTGGTAAATAACATCTGGGGTCTTAAAAGCTTGCAAGCTGCAATCTAATATACAAATGTTGGTCTCTAGTCATCTGGAGCCAAAGAGAAGGGAGGAAATCAAAGGTCAAAGAAGAAACCAGTCTAGAGGATGAATAGTCTCATCTATTCTGAGACCAGAACTATATGATGCACATTGTGCACAGCTATTACCCACCATTCCAACCAGAGATACAAATGGTCCTCGATATAATGGGAGAAAAGTGTAGAAAGAAAACTTGAATTCTTATTGAAGTTCAGACTTATTGAACTGTTAGAGATTGGAGGAACCCTGGAGACAACAGCCTTGAGATAATCTTTCAATACTGCACTGAAACCACACTCAGATGTCACCTTTCAGCTAAGTAACAGATTGACTCATAACAGAACAACAGAACCCATAAGTACTGTGATCCTTAAAAAAAAAAAAAATCATCTGTAGGAGACCAAATGGTCAAAATTTACCCTAAAGCAAAGATGAGAAGGTAAGGGGGTTGCCAGGAAGTTAGACTGATGGAAATGGAACTGTCACATCAGAAATAATGAGAATGTTGGCACACTGGAAAACTGTAACTGATGTCGCTGAACAAAACATATAGAAGTTGTTAAATGGTCACCAAATTTGCTGCATAAACTTTCACCAAAAAAAAAATATTATATTAAAAAAAGAGAGAGAAAGGGAGAGACTACATGCCAAGCTCAAAAATTTCTGTATGCTTAGTTTCTGTGCAGAACTTCCACGTAACAGTGGAGACTACTAAAGGATTCAAACCAGGAACTTCAGCTTCTGCTTTTAATAAATATTGTCTACTTTATAGGATAGACTAATGGCTCCAATTCTCTGTTCATCTTATATGTTTCAGGAATTAGACTCAACATTTTTTAAAAATGAAATGCCAAATTAGAGAATATGTGCTTTTAGTATAGAGAGTCTTATGCCAATATTCCCAGAAGAAAAATTATGTACACATGTAATTGCCTGGAGTGTCTGGGACTGTTTAAAACACACAATTCCCTTCTTTCACTCTCAGCTATATTCTGGCCATGAGCATATGGGACTGATAGAGCAAAGCTTTTCATGCTTTATGCCTACAACATCTTCTCTTGCATGGCCCTCTAAATGGGCAGCTTTTTAGGTCACCTGCTAAATGGCTCAAAGCAGGACACAAAATGTGGGTGTACGTTCCTTCCATGGGTAACAGATGTTGGGCCTCTTTTGTAGTGGTACAGGGCCAAAAGCATAGCAAGCTGTTTTCATCTTTGGCAGCTATATATTACCATCTCCCAGACATATTTTAATGTTATAACAGTCTGGATGACCTTCTCTCCATTCAAGGCACTCCTTGGAATCCCTATGGGGCAGTTCTACTCTGTTCTATAGGGTTGATATGAATCAAAATGGACTCAATGGCAGTGGGTTTTGGGTTTGAGTTCATTCAAGGGGATCCAGTGCTATAAACCATTCAGTTAAGGAATTGGCTAAGGGATCAGATCATGGCTCTTTCATTTTGTGGCTTAAATAAGACCACTATTCACCACACCTAGAGTTTTTGTTTTATTTTAAATTATTTGGTTCCTGCACTCCCATTTTTTTTCTTAAAAAATTCATCCATAGTTAAGCATGTGCTCCCAAGTACTTTTCAGTACAATGGCCATGACTCACCACCTTTTATGGTCTGTCTTGACCTCTACCTCCCCAAATCCTCCATCCCTATAAGGCTGCTCATTTCAAATGCAGAATTCCACACCTGAATTTCCAGCCTAGGTAAAATAGACAACAAAACATTCTCCCTTCAGCAATATAGAGTTCTGATACTGAAGAGAAAATCATCAAGGTACTCTAGACTTGGTTATTTCCATAATTTCTAGAATTAGACATTTCAAAGCTTCTAACATCTCAACTTTCTTTGGCTATTGGATGGGGCAGAGTCAAGGTGGCAGGCTAGACACATATCTCCTTAATTCCCTCTGAAAACTAAGGCCTGGCTTGATAATTAAATGGACCCTCCTGGACACCCAGTGAGCCCTAGGACATGGCATACAGCTGTCAATTTGGGCAACATGCTACTGAAAGGGAAACTTCTTCTCTTTCGCTGACTCCCACCCTTGTTGATTCCTTGGCTCTCATGGACTAAAGGTAACTGACATTTTTAACTTTTTTTCCTTTGAGTTAACCAGCAGGCAGGGGTTGGGCTTAACTGGCAGCAAAGCTGAGCTGCACTGCTGGCATAGTTAGCAGGTACAATAGCCACATTTTGAGAGCCCAGCTCTGAACTCAGAGCACCATGGCCCCTCTACCCTCTCTTTTCAAACCTCCACCATTGATTCAGCTGTTTTGCAGCACGCAGGACAACTTGTGCAGGGCTCCACCTTGTTTGACTGAGAGGTGGAGTTACCCAAACAGAGGCCTCAGCAGGGTATAATTCCAAAGCTGGGAGGCTGTGCCAAGCTGGGGAGTGCTTTCCCAGCAGAAGAACTGTGTTTAGCACAGTGTAGCCTTATGGGTGGGGCCCAGTAGCGTGTGACAGCAGGACAGCAGCCTCTCTGTACTTTGAACTAGATCACAGCATCTGGGGATGAACATAGAGTTGCCTCCATTGCCAGCTGGAAAATAGGGTTTGCACACCTGACAGCCTGACTGATTTAGGAAGCTGTCAGATAGCTTTTTACCTCTCAAAGTAAAACTACATAAAGAAATAACTGTGGTGCATCCTGATGGCATATCTTCCAGCCTTTATTGACCCACATCACAGGATCAGCCGATGGCTTCGCAGTGACTCCACAAGTAGGGCTGTGTCTTTGCCAGCCAGGAGCCTGCTACCCTAGAGATTGCACTGGGCCCAGTCACTGGTGCAATAGAGGTGACTGATGATCAACATCCTTCAAAGACTGCACCTCAGCTCCTGTTAAGGCAACACCTGAGAAACTAAACAACCTCTAGATGTCCAAAAGGCAGCAAACCCTGGCCAGACACATAAAGAAAAATCCACCTATGGCTCCAAAAAGCTCCCAAAAGAAAGAACCAAAGAACTTCCCAGAAGAAGCCTTTCTGAAACTATCAGAGGTCAAGTACAAAAGAATTACATGTAGAGCCCTCCTAGACATTGTACAAAATGCAGCAGAGCAAAATGAAAAATTAAGCAAGCTGTTTGAACTGATGGAACACCAGCATTCTGAAATCCAACAGATCAATACCAAAATTAAAGAATTAGAAAATTCAATTCAAAGCCAATAGAACAGAATTGAACAACTGGAAAATAGACTTTCTGACTTTGAAGACAGAGCTAATGACACCAGCAACTATGAGGAGATATCAGAGAAAAGAAAAATGAAGAAACATTAAGAAACATGTAGGACTGTATCGAGAGGAACAATCTACAATTAATTGGAGTTCCTAAACAGGGAAGGACACTTGAAAACACAGAGTATTGTTGTTGAGTTGCTGACAGAAAATTTCCCTGAAATCATGAAAGAAGAGAACATAGATATCTAAGATGTGTATCAAACGCCACACAATGTAGACCCCAAAAGAAAGACACCAAGGCATATTATAATTAAGCTTAACAAAATGAAACATATGCAGAAACTCTTAAAGGCAGCATGACTCAAAGCAAAGCTAACATTCAGAGGGAAGCCCTGTAGGCTTTCATCTGACTTCTTAGCAGAAATGATGCTTGCACAGAGGCAGTGGGATGACACATTCAAAACTCTGAAGGAGAAGAACTTCCAACCAAGAATTATATGTCCTACGAAACTATCTTTCAAATATGAAAATGAAATTCAGACATCACAGGTAAACAGGAACTCAAAGACTCTGTAAAAACCAAACCAAAGCTACAAGAAATACTGAAAGAAGCTCTTGGCTTAGAAAAACAAAACCACTAACTCTGTATTTTAGGAGGTAATACAGGACACATCACCCAAAACCTACTCAGTTAGGGAAAGCTATGATATTAAAACAAGTGAACAATAGTGCTCATATTATGAAAACTATGATAACATACATTGAAAAGAGAGATATACTACAGTAGTTATAGTCCTTTCAGGTGGAGAGGAAGTTAATAAGATATGAAGAAGTTAAAATTGGCTTTAAAAATAGATTATTAAGGGGGATCCCAGGGGTAGCCACAAAGCACAATAAAGAGGCAACATATCAAAACAAGAAACATAATACAGGAGTCTCAACAAACACAAAACCAGTACTGAAAAGGGTGAAAAATCAACCCATAAAGAAGAGCATCCAAGACCAGAATGTTAAAAGAAGCAGATAAAACATCAACACAAAAATAAACACATCAAAATGACAGCACTAAACACATACCTATCAATAATTACATTGAATGTAAATGGACTGAACACACCAGTAAAGAGACAAGAGTGACTTCTTGACTTCACAAGAGTGACTTCTTGAATCAAAAGACATGACTTGTCTATATTTTGTTTACGAGAAACTCACTTTAGACTTAAAGATACAAACAAATTGAAAATTAAAGGATGGAATAATATATACCAAGCTAACAATATACAAAGAAGAGTAGATGTGGTAATACTATCTCAGATAAAATAAATTTTAATGTAAAATTCACCATTGTGTACAAGGATGGACACTATTGCTGAAAGGTTCAATACATAAGCAGGACTTAACAATATTAAATATTTATGCACCTAATATTAGATCATCTAAATATATCAAAGAAACACTACCTATATTCAAAAATGAGATAGATCACTCCACAACAATAGTGACAGACTTCAACACTCCACTTTCAGCATTGGACAGATCTTCTAGGAAAAAACTCAGTAACGACACAGAAGGTCCTACTGCAACAATTAACCAACTAGATCTCATTAACATATACAGAACTTTCTATCCATCAGCAAATAACTGCATCTTCTTTTCCATTACACATGGAACATTTTCCAGAACAAACCATGTGTTAGGACAAATAAAATCTCAACAAAATCCAAATCATTGAATTATTGCAAAGCATCTTCTCAGATCATAAAGCCAAAAAATCAAAATCAATAACAAAAAAAAATAGATAGAAATTGGAACTCATGGAAACCAAACATCTTGCTCAAAAAGCCATGGGTTGTAGAAGAAATCAAGGATGAATTAAAGAAATTTATGGATTCCAATGAGAATGAAAACACTTCATACTGTAGAACCTATGGGATACAACCAAAGCAGAGCTCAGAGGTCTGTTAATCTCTACAAATGCACATATCTGGAAGGAAGAAAGAACCCAAACCAAAGAATTAATCCTACAGCTTGAACAAGTAGAAAGAGAACAATAGAGGAGCCCCTCAGACACCAGAAGAAAACAGATTATAAAGGTTAGAGCCGAACTGAATGACTTAGAGAATAGAAAAACAATTGAAAAAATTGATAAGGCCAAAAGCTGGTTTTTTGAAAAGATCAGCAAGTCATGGCACTGTATTTGGTTACGGAACCCTGGTACCATAATGGTTAAGTCCTATGTCTGCTAATCATAATGTCAGCAGTTCACATCTGCCAGACATTTCTTGGAAACTTTATGGAGCAGTACTGCCATACCCTACAGGGTCACTATGAGCTGTTCTTGACTCAACAGCTGAAGGTTGTTTTTTTTTTTTTTTTTAATTTAGTATTTGATTAAGCATCCATCAGATTCATTCCAACATATTGGCAAGGTTAGAGATGACATTCCTTTTCTAATTTCTGTCTGCTATTGTTTTGATGTGTAAAATTTCACACACACATACACACACACCCCAGCTTTATTTTGCACTCTGGGGAATACCAGGCTGTAATTCTAAATAGTGGCTAAAGGATAAAAAGATACAGTGAATGAAGAAGATTACTGACTTCTTTCTTGAAAGGAATTCCCTCAGAAGAAAGTGTACTAGTATCTGCAAGTGGGACAGAAGACGGCTTTTCAGGAGAACGCAAACAAGAGTCAATGTTCTGGAATGACTCAGTCAATGGAGATGTAAAGGGCGTTTGAGTTTCCAATTACTCCAAAACCTGTAATTCACTTTTTGCAAATCTATGTTCTAATTTTCATGACGAAATCTAGCAAAACTGGTAGTAGTCATTAGTGCTGTCCACCAAATACCCTGGTTGTCCTACTAGGTAGGATTACCCTTCTTCCTCACCCTTTTAAAGTTATGTGGCTTGTTCTGACCAAAAGCATGTAAGTAGAAGTATTGCTCACTTTCCTTCAGAAGCTTAATGAGCCAATGCCCAATTCACCACACTCTCTTCCCTGAGCTCTGCCACTCTACCCTACAAGGCTCTAAATTGTAGTTGCTGCATCAGCCTCAGTCCTGCCGTAAGGATGATGCACAAGCAGAACTGCCAAACAATTTGCATGAGTGGGAAATATATTCTGATCGTTTTCAGCCACACAGATTGCGGGGCAGTTTTGTTTCCACAGCATAATGCAGCCTATCTTGACTGATGCAACTCTGAATTCAATCAGTAGTTAAAAGTTGAGTTAGATTCCTGGATGTCTCGAACCATGTGTATAGGATACACCCTATACTCACATCCATTCTTTTTTAAACTGATAGTTTTATAACATAAATCTATCCTTCTTTTTTGCTTGTGTTAATCCAATTTCAAGGAATACTGATGGTAGAATTAAGTACTCAGCTGCTACCTGAAAGATCGGCCATTTGAGCCCAGTTGTTTCGTGGGAAAAGGACATGGCAATCTGCTTCTGTAAAGATTACTACCTAGTGAGCCCCAGAGGGCAATTTGACTGTGTCACATGTGGTTGCTGTGGGATGAAGTTGACTTGATGGCATCTGATGACAGCAACACCCAGTTCCACCAGAAGAAGCTACCTACCCTGCTGTCCTTGAATTCCTCACATCTGTTACATTGTTCCACAGTAGAAACTGTTCCAAGTCCCAAACAACTTTTTATTGAGATTTTTTTCAGATGACTTCAAGTGACGGTTTACTGAACTGTCACTCCTCCACACCCAGGCCAGCCTGCCTAATGTCTCACACCTCCCTGAAGTTCTGTGGCCTGCAGTTTCTCATCACCTGTGTCCCTTGTTTGACAGCAGCAAAAAGTGACTTTGGACAACTTATTGGACGCATACTGGAGTCATGCAAAGGAAGTTAGGAGAGCAGATTTGGCAGATTTAGAAGACAAAGAAAAGAAGTATGAAGCAGTGACCACCTTAAAGCCAGAATAGTTGTCACTGCCATAAATGACCGCTGGTATTCTCTCTGTCTGTGCACCACTTGCTTGGAATCCAGACTCTTGGGAGAATGCTTCCAATTAACCAAGTTTAGATTATAAACTCACCCACCTGCTGTTTCAGAGAAAGGAAAAGGAAGTATCTTGTTATTTAAAGTTTTATTATTAAAGGTATAGAGCTAAATTTCATTCCCAACAAAATTATTCATGGTGGGAAGGAAATAAAGTCTCAAAGAATCAAGGTGTTATTATGAAGAAGAACAGATGCTAATCAAGCAAATATAAAAGTAGAGTGAATGAAGAAGACAATAACACAAAAATAACCCAACCCCCCTGCTGCCAAGTCTATTCCAACTCATAGTGACCCATAAGACAGAATAGAACTGCCCCATAGAGTTTCTAGGGAGCACCTGGTGAATTTAAACTGCTGACCTTTTGGTTAGTAGCTGAAGCACTTAATGACTACGCCAACAGGGTTTCTAGACAGTAACATCATCCTTATTAAAAGAAAAATTTTTGGTATCATCATGTTACTGGATTGTTATCGCAGGAACACAGGAAATACTTACCAAGTCCATGACCCATGCAGGGTCACAGAACTGAAGGCAATTACATGCAGTCACACAGCCCTAGTCCAAACCAAGTTCTGTTACTTACTAGGTGCATAGGGGCAGGTTCCTTCACCTCTTGAAATCTCTGTTACTTCTTAGAGTTGTCTGAAGATCTGAGTTAATATATACAGAATGAGTGAGTCACATCCTGCACTAAATAAACACTAGTTTTCTTCCCCTCCAGAAGGCTACTATGCAGAAAAAATAGTCTTCCTTCTCTTTCTAAAGAAGTTTACTAATGAACATTACCAAGCTATTAAAAGCAGTTGGGCAAAAGCTAGCTATGAGTGAGCCTGTGAAGTGACTGGATGGCAGGTGTGAGAGATGAGACGGTAGGTCCCAAAGGTCAGGTGTCCAAGGTTTCAGAAGAGGCTCACCGCTGTGGAGGCCTCTGATGTGGTTAAAAACACACACACACACACACAAAAGAAGAACAAGAAGAAAAGAAAAAAAAAAACTGGGCTAGATCTCAAAGAAAATTGTAACATTATCAATACCTATCAACTTCTAACCAATTAAAATGATAACATTACCAAATCTGGAGGCTTATCAAAAATGAACTGATCACATACAAGCTTGTAACTGTCAGCTCTTGGACCAACGTCAGTGTCGTACACATTCCGCTGTAAGGGAGCCATAGGGACAGAGTAAGCAAAACATTTACTGTCAATATTCAAATGCATGAGGGTGACAGAGGTGAGAAAGTTAAGAATTCTGTACAGGCTTCTCATAGACACATAGCCAAATGCATTAATTGTTTGCAGCACCCAGGGACTCCAAGAAGGAAGACTAAGAAATAAATCTCATCCCTCTTATCTGTATATAATAACCTCATTGACAATGTTGCGTATTGTTGTTAAGAGTCATTGAGTTTGTTGCAACCCATAGCGACACCATGCACAACAGAATAAAAGCCTGGTCCTCTGCCATCCTCACAATCATTGCTTTTCTTGAGCCCACTGTTGCAGGCAATGTGTCCGAAGTACTTGAGATGAAGTCTCTGCCATCCTCATTTTGTATTCTGGCTGTACTTATTCTAAGACAGTTTGTTCTTCTGGCAGTCCATGGTACACGCAATATTCCTCACCAACAGCATTATTCAAATGTATCAAATCTTCTTTGGTCTTCCTTATTCACTGTCTAGCTTTCAGATGCTTATGGGGTGATTGAAGATACTACAGTTTGGGTCAAGGACACCTTAGATCTCAAAGTGACATCGTTGCTTTTTAACACTTTAAAGAGGTCTTTTGCAGCAGAGTTGTCCAGTTGGATAAGTCGTTTTATTTCTCAACTGCTGCTACCATGGGTTATAATTGTAGATCCAAGTAAAATGAAATCTTCGACAACTTCGTTTTCTCCATTTATCGTGATGTTGCTTCTTGGTTCAGTTGTGGGAATTTTTGTTTTCTTTTCGTGGAGATGCGATCCACACTGAAGGGTATAGTTTTTGATCTTCATCAGTAAGTGCTGCAAGTGTTCTTCCCCTTCAGCAAGCAAGGTTGTGTCATCTGCATATGGTAGGCTGTTAATGAATCTTCCTCCAGTCATGATGATTTATTCTTCGCACAGTCCAGCTCCTCTGATTATTTTTTCAGCATATAGATTGAATAAGTATGATAAAAGGATACAATCCGACTCACACTTCTCTCTTTTCTCCTTTTTTATTTATTGCAACTGAGTGGAAGTGTACAATCCAGTTTAAATTTGCATGCACACCTATGTGCAGCTCCAACAGCTCTCCTTACCTGGTAACAGCACATTCCTCCTATCTGTTCTATATATGTCATATCTTCTTAACAATCTCCTGTCACCTCTTCTCCACCCTCTCCACTACCCTCTAGTAAGAGGCCAGTAGGACAACATCCTACAGACACATAGAACCATAAAGGGCACACATGATGTGGTCACTCTGTGTCACCAAGTTCAATCCATTCCTGTCCAAAGAGTTGACCTCCATTACAATTTACGGACAGGGGCAGCATCAGGACCAGGGGTCACACTCCCAGGGAACTCTGAGGCCCCTGGACCATCAGTTGCAGTCTTTTAGTGGAGTTCTCAGGGTGCATCCCTTTTTATTCTTGTGCTGCCAGTGAGACTCAACTTTGTGAGCCCCATCACAGCTATCACTGGTGGTGGCCAGGCCCCATCTGGTTCCTCTGGTCACATGTTGATATAGTCACCCACTCACATGGGTCTCTCTGTCTTTTGGGTTCTCTTTACCCCACGTCATTTTGGTCCTTGGTGATCATTTGTTCCTGCTGAGTTGGCAACCATTTGGTGTACCTCAGATGGCAGCTTGCTAGCTTTTAAGACCCCAGACGCCACTCACCAATATGGGGTGGAGAAGACTCTCTTAGCAATACGCTAGTTATGCCAACTGGCCTCTATGTCCCCTGAGAGCATGGTCCCCAGACTCCTGCCCCTGCTACTCTGTCCTTCCAATATTGGGTTAAGATTGGAAGAGTATTCACGTTATGTTGAAGTACAGTTAAATTCATCTGCTTTCTAATGTGTACTGTCACTGATTTTACCCAACCAAATTTCTATCAGCTAGTCTATAACCAGCCCCCTCCCTCCCTGGCCTCCCTTGCAGCCATCAAATATTCTTTTCTTCTGTACATGAGTCTGTTTTTAAGTCCTTATCATAGGGGTCTCATACAATATTTGTCCTTGTGCCACTGATGACTTTCACTCAACATAATGTATTCCAGTTGAAAGTAAGTCATGAGATGCTTCCTAAAATCATCATTGTTCTTTATCATTGCATAGTGTTCCATTGAGTATATATACCATAGTTTATTTATCCATTAATCTGTTGTTGGGCATCTGGATTGATTCCATCCTTTTGCTATTGTCGACGGCACTTGGCTACTTGGCTGGGACTATGCTACAATAAACATTGGTGTGCATGCATCTGTTCGTGTGAATGCCTTTGATTTTGCAGGATATATTCCAAGCCGTGAAATTACTGGGTCAAATGGTGTATCTATTTCCAACTTTTTAAGGAAGTGCCGGAGTGCTTTCCAAAGAAGTTGTACCATTTTACAATCCTACCAATAGTGTAGAAGAGTTCTAATTTCTCCACAGCCTCTCCATCATTTGCTGTTTTGTGGTTTTTGGATCATGGCCAACCTTTCTGGGGTGAGATGACATCTCATTGTAGTTTTGATTTGGATTTAATAGCTATGATCGTGAGCATTTCTGAATGTATTTTTTGACTGCCTGGATGTCTTCTTTAGAGAAGTATCTGTCCATCACCTTCACCCATTGCTTAACTGAATTATTTATCCTTCTTGATATTTTGTAGTAGCTTATAGATTATGGAGATCAGACATCGGTCTGACATACAGTTGCCAAATATTTTTTCCCATTCTGTGGTGCTCTTTTAATTCTTTTGATAAAATCTCTGGATGAGCAAAAGTGATTGTTAATAGTTCCCATTTATCTATTTTCTCTTTTGTTGATCATGCTTTGTCAGATTTTGAAGTCTGTCTACACTGTGCATTAAAACTTCCATTGTTGATCCTATTTTTTCTTGGATGAGGTTTGTCATTTTAGATTTGATACTTAGGTCTCTTATCCAATTTGAGTTGGTTTTTGTATAAGGTGTGAGATATGGGTCTTATTTCATTTTTTTACAGATGGATATCCAATTTTGACAGCACTGGTCCCTTTAAGAGACTGCTTTTACCCCAGTTTAAAATCTTAAGGCATTTGTCAACTATCAACTGTTCATAGAGGATAGTGGTATTTCTGGGGTCTCAACTCTGTTCCATTGGTCTATATGTCTCTTTTTGTAGCAGGCTGTTTTGATAGCTGTGGTAGTGTAATAGATTCTAAGGTCGGATAATGAGAGGCTTCCCAGTGTGTTCTTCTTCAGTAGTGCTTTACTTATCTGGGGTTTCTTCCCTTTCCAAACAAAGCTGATGATTTGTTTCTCCATCTCATTAAAAAAATGTCGCTGGAATTTGTATTGGGATTGCATTATATAAGTAGATTGCTTTGGGTCAAGTAGACATTTTCAGGATATTAAGTCTTCCTGTCCATGAGCATGATAGGTTTCTCCATTTATGTAAGCCTCTCTTAGTTTCTTGTAGTAAGCTCTTGCAATTCTCTCTGTAAATGTCTGTCATTTCTCCAGTTAAATTTATTCCTAGGTATTTTATCTTCTTGGGGGCTGTAGGAAATGGTATCAATTTGGTGATCTCTTCTTTAATAATCTCTCTGTTGGTACATACCTCCCTTGATTTTAAACCATGCATTGTCTCGTCATTCTATTCAAATGGCTGCCTCTTGGTCTATGTGCAGGTTCTGGATGAGCACAATTAAGTGTTCTGGAATTTTCATTCTTTGTAATGTGATTCATAATTCGTTATGATCCTCATAGCTAAACGCCTCTTTGTAGTCACTAAAACACAGGTAAACAACTTTCAGGTATTCTTGTTTTCAGCCAAGATTCATTTGACATTGGCAGTAATATCCCTCACCCCATGTTACGGTTGATAAGGCATGTGTTCTTTTGGCTGGACTATGACTATCAGCGTCTCAGCAGTTATATGATGACGTGGTCACTTCCGTGATGAGATTTGATGTAATGTGATAACATCCACAATGGGATCTGCCCTAAGTAGTTAGCTTGTTGGAAAGGAGTTTACTTGGGAGATTGGCCTGTGTCCTACATAAGCAGACATTCTGGTACAGTTCAAGGGCTTTTGCTCCCTCGAGATCCTGCAGCTGCCTCCTGTTTTTCTGACCTCTATTTCTTGGGCTCAGACTGGCAGCTTACTTGTTGTCTTCCTTGCTTGTCTTAGGTTTCATCAGTCTTTGCAGCCTGTGAGCCTGAGTAGCCTGACTTGCTGATCTTGGATTTGCTGAATGAACATCAACTTGACAGCACTGGGTTTGGTGTTTGTTTGTTTGTTTGTTTTGTTTTGTTTTGTTTGCAACAACACAAATCAGGAGAAGCCACCCTCCCGACCCACGTACTTGGGATGTTCTAGCTTCTGTAATTGTATGATCCATTTCCTTCATATAAATCTCTCTCTATATATAAATTTATTTATATGCTTTACTGGTTTTGTTTATTTAGGGAACCCAGCCTAGAACACATGTCCTCTTCTGAATCTGGCTTGACTTTGGGCAGTCTTCTGTCAATGTACTACTGAAATCATCCCCAGTACTCCTGCCAATCCTGTATGATGGCTCTTTGTTTCTATTTTTCCTTGACAGTAGACCATCCAATAAAACAAACCTTTATCTGGGTAAAAACAGTTGAGGATGAGAAAAAGAATATCTGTAGAATTTGATAATATTAGTTAACAAAATAATATTGCCACAAAAGTTAATGTAATATTTAAATTGAAACATATGAAATTGCTAGTAACACTTTAACTTACAAAAATGCCAGTGTCTTATATAGTACTGTTTAAAACGTATAAGAGCAAAGGTAAAGCCAAGATACTATCAGCAAGTTGGAAAATCCTGTACCACAAGCTGTTAGGTCATCATTCTAAATCCAAGGGCATATAGCTTCTTATTGTGAATTGGCAGCCAAACTGAAATTTTTAGACACTGACAATTTAAAATTACAAAATCAAAGCCTTGAAATCAGGGTAGCAGCTGGTAAAAATGCTGATGATACAAACTGTGGATCCCTGCTTCATACAACTGAAAACAAATCTCCCTGTATTCTTGCAAGCAGGAAGAATGGCTTAGATAAACAAGGACAAGATTTTTTCTGGGCAAAGGTTGGAGAGCTGGGAAGAATGCTGTGTATGTGTGTGTATGTATGTAGGTGGATGTGTATGTGTGTTTACATGTAAATAGGAATAGGGGTAAGTGTACATGTGTATGTGTATTTATGGGATAAGTACATATATATGTGTTTATGTGTACCTAAAGATCCCTGATGGCTCAGTGACTAAGTGCTCCACTATTAACTGAAAGGTCAGTGATTCAAAACCACTGGCCACTCCATGGGAGAAAGACGTGGCAGTTTGCTTACATAAAGCAAGGGTTTACAGCCTTGAAAGCCGTATGGGGCTGTTCTACTCTATCATATAGCATCTCGATGTGTCAGAATCAACTCAACAGCAACATATTTGGTTTGGTTTCTTAATGTGTGCCTATGTATAGCAGCACGTGTATGTCTAATTGTGTGTCTATATATGTGTCTACATATATAGGTTAGACATTTGTGCCTGCATATATGTATACTAATGTAGATGTGAGACATTTTCCAGTAGTGATGAGAACAATGCTACAAATAAAAGCAGACATGCCTCATTGGAAACCCTGGTGGCAGAGTGTTTAAGTGCCTCAGCTGCTAACCAAAGAGATGGCAATTTGAATCCACTAGGCATTCCTTGGAAACCCTATGGGATAGTCCTACTCTGTCCTATAGGGTTGCTATGAATCAGAATCGACTCAGTGGTAGTGGGTTTGGGGTTTTCTACCTCACTAGCATATTACTGTACATCTATGTGCTTTCCTAAGAATATGTGAGGTAATTTTTCTCCAGCTGTGATGTGAACAGTATTCCAAAAAAGAGGAGGCTTGTGCCTCATTTCCTCCTTACTGCAGGTCTCAATACTATAGTCAGGATCCCCATAAATAGGTGAGTCAGTTTCAGAACAGAATTTCTCCTTTTTAGATAGGAAATATTCTAAATTAAGAAACAAGCCCATTGCCCCTCTTTCACTTTCTCTTTGCTACTACTTCACTCTCTCTTTGCCTCCTCCCCTCTCTAGAGGTGGAGAAGTAAGGAAATAATTTCATGTAACAGATGCTGGTTGCCTTAAGAGGAGGTATCACTCCTGTTCCTGTTAATGAGTGAGTTCTACATAATCTCCTTTGACCTTCAACTTCTCCTTCTGAAAACTGGTATACTGATTCCTCATAGTGTATAGAACTTGATGGGATTTACTAATTTAACTACTTTGCCACACAGCTTTTAATTTTTTTAAGTTGTAGATACATATTCCTTTTAAATACAGAGACTCCATGCACAAATTGTTGAATTGATTAGGTAAAGGAAAAAAATAAATTAATCCTACTAAAGACTTGAATTTAGGAAATTTTTATGAACCATATCAAAGGTTTCCCAGAAGCATTTTTTCCCTAGGTGTATGGCTTCAACAAAGATTTTTCAATTTTTGTGAATGTTATAGACCAAAAGACTGGATTCTGGGAAACTAGATGACAAAATCCCAGAAAATGGGCTTGACTGGGGGACACTCTAGATTGTTCTCAA
Organism: Heterohyrax brucei; assembly: GCA_028571685.1. NCBI lineage: Eukaryota > Metazoa > Chordata > Mammalia > Hyracoidea > Procaviidae > Heterohyrax > Heterohyrax brucei. The sequence goes on from CM053155.1 coordinate 50,245,615, forward strand.
AGATGTGTCCCCCCCCCCCAAAAAAACAGAATGCTATCATTGGACAACAATCTTCAGCTGTGGATCTGGTTATTGCCTTAATCATCTCATTTTCAATTCAGATTATTAAGGAGTATTTCACAAAAATTAAGTTTGAATTAATTCAAAGTATAATAAATTCAAACAAACCAAACTTCTGTTTAGCTCAACAAGTACTCAACATCTACTCTATGCTGATCACTATAGAAAAAAACAGAATTAGTCTAACAGAGCAAAACTCTAAGGAGTTCAAAGTGTTTCCTCATAAGTGGACATTCCAATTTGGGTAGCAGCCTTAGAAGCCTTGGTTCACAAAGTTCCACCAAGCTAGACATTCCAACATACTTAACTCATGGCTTTTGGGACTACTTTAAACATATCTATGCTAGGAAAATGAATACACTTACAAAAGTAAGGGAGGTAACTATCAAAGAAATCTTGTGGATCCCTACTTGGGTTCTGTAAATATTGGAAAAACAACCTCCTTGAGTTCAGGGAGGGCACAAATGAGTGTTCTGTACACCAACTGTTTTCAACAAGTAGGAGCTCCAACCTCCAGCCTGCTTTCACAGCTCTTCTTCCTGTGGTCATCACACCCATGGAGCACTCACTTCACACTGTTTTCCCTGAACCAGTCTTCTTTGAAATAACTAAACTAGCACTATTTGATTCTACTTCACAGGTTTCAGAATATGAGGCACTGTTCAGTAGATACCTCCTCTTTTCATTCTACAGGTTCCTGACATAACACAGGACTCCTTTTAAATGGGCATCCATTGCTGGGAATTTAAAACTGGGAGTAAACAAATAGTGGTCCCTTGCTGTTCCAACACAAAGATATCATTCTCCCCAAGCAATCAGAACAAAGAAACTAAAGACTGAGAACCCTACATTTAGAGAGAAACTTGTTTTAATATAAGATGTGTATGAAACAACTTAGGAATAGTTAGAGGAACAACAAGAAATAACATTATGTTCAATAAAAAGTACTGTGGATGCCTGCAAAAAATTGAATTGGCAAAAATTGCTCGATACATGTATTTATAACAATGACCAAAAAAAGTACCTGCTGAAGCTGCTTACATACATACTAGCAAACATCTCATGAAATTTGGTTCATTCATTTGTAGGTTAGGGTCATGATTTCATGAGACAACCCAGTTAATTGGCCTAATAAGGTGTTTAGTGCTTCTGTTCTACTTCCTAGTTTGTTTGATGGTTGTCTGGAGTGCAAAAAATTTGGAAGAGAGGGGCACGGAGTCAAGAGGGAAGACTAAACACATGTCTCCCTAAATCCCTCTAGAAACCAAGACCTGATGTGATAGACGGAGCCTTCTGGACATGTTGTGAGCCCTGGGATGCAGCATAGGGCTTTTAATTTGAACTTCATACCACTGAACGCAAAACCTCCTCCTTTTCTCTGAATCAGCTCTCGGAGACCACAGGCTTGCACAGACCGAAAGTAACTCACCATTTCAATTTTTTTTTTCCTCTGTCTTGGCCGGTAGGTATAACTGGGACTTGACTAGCTGCTGGTCTCTGACACACTGCTGGTAGGGCCAGAGAGCATAATTGCCAGGTTCTGAGAGCCTGGCTTTAGATGCTATACACCTCAGCTCCTCTGGCCTATCGGGAAACGGAGAACCCCAGGCAGAGATCCCCTGCTGACTTGGTCCTTAGGCTGGGAGGTGTCTTCTGCCCGGGGGGAAAGCGCTTTTCTAGCAGGGAGGTGGTGTTTTGCACAGCGTTACCTGGGGCAGGGGCTCAGGGGTGGAGGCTGTGGGCTCTGGGCATTTTGGCACTTTGGCCGGCAGGTGAGCTTGCACGGGACGCCATCTTGTTTTGCTGGGAGGCGGGGTCATCAATACGGAAGCCTCAGCTGGACCTAATTCCTGGGCTGAGAGGCAGTTCCTACCCAGAAGAGATTCCTTTTCTAACAGAAAAGCAGAGTTCTACACAATATCACCTACAGCTGGGGCCCAACAGCACATGCCAACAGGCCAGTAGCCTTTCCGTATTTTGAGCTAGTTTATAACATCAGGTGTTGAATATAGAGGTGCTTACTTTGCCAGGTGGGAAGAGGGACGTAGACATCTGAAAACCTGACCGACTCTGCAAGGTGCCAAACACTTTTTACTTCTCATCTGAAGACGGCCTAGAGAAACAACTGTGATCCAACTTCACAGCATCTCTCCCAGCCTCTATGGACACACATGATGCCCCAAAAGCAGCAGATGTTGGAGAGGACGGTAACCCAGAAGTCAGCAACGGCATCAGAAGGCCCCAAAAGAAACCACCTCAGAACTTCCCAGATGAAGAAGCTTTTCTGAAGCTATCAGAAGGTGAATATAGAAGGATTATATATAGAGACCTACTAGAGCTTATATAAAATGCAGCAGAACAAAATGAAAAACTAAGCAAGCTGTTCGATCTGATGGAACATCAGTACTCTGAAATCCAACAGATCAGGAACAAAATCAAAGATATAAAAACTTCAATGCAAAGCCAAGAAAACAGAATGGAACAAATAGAAAAGAGAATTTCTGATATGGAAAACAGAGCTACTGACTCCAGCATCTATGAGGAGAAATCAAAAAAAAAGAAACAAGAAAAATGAAGAAGCGTGTGGGGCTCTATTAAGAAGAACAATCTACAACTAATTGGAGTTCCTCAACAGGGCAAGACAACTGAGAACACAGAGAGTATTGTGGCTGAGCTGCTGAAAGAAAACTTCTCAGAAATTATGAAAGAAAAGAATATAGATATCCAAGATACGTATCGAACACCACTCAATATAGATCTTAATAGAAAGACTCCAAAACATATTATAATCAAGCTCAACAAAATGAAACATAAGCAGAAATTCTTGAAGGCAACAAGACTCAAAGCAAAGCTAATATTCAGAGGGAAACCGTGTAGGCTTTTGTCAGATTTCTCTGCAGAAACCATGCTGGCATGGAGACAGTGGCATGACATATTCAAAGCCTTGAAGGAGAAGAACTTCCAAGCAAGAATTATATATCCTGCAAAACTATTTTTAAATATGAAAATGAAATTAAGACATTCGTAGATAAACAGAAACTCAGAGATTTTGTAAAAACCAATCAAAGCTATAAGAAATACTGAAAAAATCCCTTGATTTGGGGAGAATAAAACCACTAACTTTGTGTTTTAGAAGGACACATTATCCATAACCCTACTCAGTTAAGGAGGCTCCAAACACAATCAAAGCTATAATAGTGAAAGAAACAATCAAGTGATCATATCATGTGAACTATGATATCATCATATTAAAAAGAGAGTTGTACTACAGTCATGATAGTCCTTCCAGATGGAGAGGAAGTTGACAAGACTGGTAGCAATCAAAGTTGGGGTTATATGTAGTTTATTAAGTGGGATCAAAGGGGCAGCCATGAAGTATAATAAAGAAAAAACAACATACTATATCGAGAAGTATAATACAGGAGTCTCAACATCCACAAAACCAACCCTCAAAAACGTGCAGAATCAAGTCACAAAGAAAGTCACAGAACAGATTAATAAGAGCAACAGAGAAAACATCAACACAAAAATAAACATATCACAATGGCAGCACTGTACACATACCTATCAATAATTACATTGAATGCAAATGGACCGAATGCTCCAGCAAAGAGACATTGAGTGACGTCTTGGATCAAAATACATGACTCATTGATATGTTGCCTACAAGAAACTCACCTTAGACCTAAAGATATGAACAAACTGAAAATCAAAAGATGGAAGAATATATATCAAGCTAACAATGAACAAAGAAGAGCAGATGTGGCAATTCTAAACTCAGATAAAATCAATTTTAACGTAAAATCCACCGCCAAGGACAAGGATGGACACTATTGCTGAAAGGTTCAGTACACAAGCAGGACTTACCAATATTAAATATTTATGCACCTAATATTAGAGAACCTAAATGCATCAAAGAAACACTGACTACACTAAAAAAGGTGATAGATCACTCCACAATAATAGTAGGAGACTTCAACACTAAACTCTCAAAGTCGGACAGATCGTCTAGAAAAAAGCTCAGTACAGACGTAGAAGATCTTATTGCCACAATTAACCATCTAGACCTCATTGACATATACAGAACTTTCTATCCATCAGTGGACAACTACACCTTCTTCTCGAGTGCACATGGAACATCCTTCAGAGCAGATCATGTATTAGAACATAAAGCAATTCTCAACAAAATCCATATCATTGAATTAATGCAAAGCATCTTCTCAGATCATAAAGTCATAAAAGTAGAAATCAATAGCAGAAAAAACATAGATAGAAAGCGGAACACATAGAAAGTGAACAACACCTTGCTCAAAAAACAATGGGTTATAGAAGAAATCAAGGATGAAATAAAGAAACTCATGGATTCGAATGAGAATGAAAACATTTCCTGCCAGAACCTATGGGATCCAGCCAAAGCAGTGTTCAGAGATCAGTTTATCTCCATAAATGCACACATCTGGAAGGAAGAAAGAAACCAAATCAAAGAACTGATCCTACAGCTTCAACAAGTAGAGAGAGAACAACAGAGGAACCTCTCAGGCACCAGAAGAAAAGATCGTAAAGATCAGAGCAGAACTAAATGAATTCGAGAATAGAGCAACTGAAAAAAGTGAAAAGACCAAAAGCTGTTTTTTTGAAAACATCAACAAAATTGACAAACCACTGGCTAAACTTACCAAAGGAAAGCAAGAAAGGAAACAAAAAATCCAAGTAAGAAATGAGAGTGGAGTTGTCACAATAGATCCAGCAGAAATAAAAAATATCATAGCTGAGTACTATGAAGGATTGTATTCTAACAAATTGAAAAACCTAGAGGAAATAAATGGACAAATTCATTGAATCACATCACCTACCAAAATTATCACAAGGTGACGCAGAACAACTTAATAAACCCATCACAAAGGAAGAGATTGAAAAAGTCATCAAAAAACTGCCAATCAAAAAAAGCCCAGGCCCAAATGGCTTCACTGTAGAATTCTACTAAGCTCTTAGAGAAGAGTTATCTCCAATACTACTGAGACTATTTCACAGCATAGAAACGGATGAAGTACTCCCAAACTCATTCTATGAAGCCAGCATTACCCTGATACCAAAACCAGGGAAAGACCCAACAAAGAAGCAGAACTACAGACCACTATCACTCATGAACCTAGATACAAAAATCTTCAACAAAATTCTTGCCAATAAAATACAATAATATCTCAAAAAAATAATCCATCATGACACCAGGGATGCAAGGCTGATTCAACATCAGAAAAACAATTAATGTGATCTACCACATAAATACCACAAAAGACAAGAATCACTTGATCTCGTCTATTGATGCAGAAAAGGCATTTGATAAAGTCTAACACCCATTCATGCTAAAAACTCTCAGCAAAATAGGAAGAGATGGCCAATTCCTCAATGCAATAAGGGCCATTTATACAAAGCCAACTGCCTACCTCATCCTGAATGGAGAGAGACTGAAACAGTTTCCCTTGAGAACAGGAACTAGACAAGGATGCCCACTCTTACCACTCCTATTCGACATTGTACTAGAAATTGTAGTGAGAGCAATTAGACAAGACTGAGGAATAAAAGGTATCTCCATCAGCAAAGAATAACTAAAAATCTCCCTATTTGCAGATAATATGATTGTATATGCAGAGAATCCCAAAGAATCCGTGAGGAAACTACTCAAGCTGATAGACAAGTTTGGTCAAGTCTCAGGATACAAGATAAACATAAGTAAATCAGTAAGATTCCTTTATACAACAATGAGATTATTAAGGAAGAAATCACCAAATCAATACTATTTACTATAGCCCCTAAGAAGATAAAGTACCTAGGAATAAATCTAACCAGAGAAATAACAGACCTTTACAAAGAGAACTACAAACCCTTATTACAAGAAACTAAGAGAGAGTTACATAAATGGAGAAACCTACCCTGCTCATGGATAGGAACACTTAACATTGTGAAAATGTCTATTTTACCCAAAGCAATCTACTTATATAATGCAATGCCAATACAAGTTACAGTGACTTTTTTTAATAACATGGAGGAAAAAATTACCAACTTTGTCTGGAAAGGGAAGAATCCCCGGATAAGTAAAGCATTACTAAAGAAGAACATACTGGGGGGCCTCTCATTACCCGACCTTAGAACTTACTACACTGTCACAGTAGTCAAAACAGCCTGGTACTGGTACAAAAACAGACAGATATATCAGTGGAACAGAATCGATACCCCAGAGATGACATCATCTGCCTGCGAATAGCTGATATTCAACAAAGGCCCTAAGACATTAAACTGGGGTAAAAACAATCTCTTCAACAAATGGTGCTGGCAAAATTGGATGTTCATCTGTACTAAATTAAAACAAGACCTATATCTTACACCTTATACAAAAACCAACTCAAACTGGATAAAAGACCTAAATATCAAATCTAAAATGATAAAGCTCATCCAAGAAAAAAAAGGAACAACAACGGAAGGTTTAATACACAATGTAGACAGACTTCAAAAAGCCGTCAAACAAACCACAAACAACAGAAGAAAAAAATAGATAAGTGAGAACTACTGAGAATAAATCACTTTTGCTCATCCAAAGACTTTATTAATAGAATTAAAAGGCCACCTACGGAATGAGAAAAGTATCTGGCAACTCTGTGTCAGACCAATGCCTGATCTCTATAATCCATAAGGTACTGCAAAATATCAACAAGAAAAAGATAAATCATCCAATGAAGCATTGGACAAAGGAGATGGACAGACACTTCTCTAAAGAGGAGATCCAGGCAGCCAAGAAACAGATGCGAACATGCTCACGATCGTTAGCTATTAAAGAAATTCAAACGAAAATGACAATGAGATACCATCTCACCCCGACAAGATTGGCCATGATCCAAAAAACGCAAAACACTATATGCTGGAGAGGCTGTTGAGAGATTGGAACTCTCCTACACTGTTGGTGGGATTGCAAAATGGTGCAACCTCTTTGGAAAGCAATCTGGAGCTCCCTTAAAATAATGGATGTAGATATACCATTTGACATAGTAATTCCACTGCTTGGAATATATCCTACAAAATCAAGGCCATTCACACCAACTGATACATGCACACGAATGTTCATCGCAGCACAGTCCACAATAGCAAAAAGATGGAAACAACCCAGATGCCCAACAACAGAAGAATGGAAAGGTAAACTATGACATATATACTCAGTGGAACACTATGCAATGATAAAGAACAACGATGATAGCAGGAAACATCTCTTAACCTGGTTTCAACTGGAGGGCATTATGTTGAGTCAAAGTAGTCAGTGACAGAAGAACAAATATTGTATCAGACCCCTACAATAAGAACTTAAAAGCAGACTCATGCGTAACAGAAAAGACTCTTTGACAGCTGCAAAGGTGGGGAGGAGTGGGGGGAGGGTTTGGATTAGATAGTTGTTAGAAATTTGGTTGGGTGAAATTGGTGACAGCACACATTAGTAAGGTCAATATTAACAGGACTTCAACACAACTTGCGTACCCTTTATATCTTAATCCAATATTGCAAGGGCAGAGTAGCTGGGGCGGGAAGCCGGGGACCGTGCTTTCAGGGGAAATTGAGGCCAATTGGCACAACTAGCATTTTGCTAATGAGGACTCTCTGCACCCCATATTGGTGAGTGGTGTCTGGGGTCTTAAAAGCTGCCAAGCTGCCATCTGACGGTACAGCAGGTGGTCACAACTCAGCAGGAACGGGTGATCACCAAGGTCCTTAATGACATCGGGGAAAGAGAATCCAGAAGACAGAGAGACCCACATGAATGGATGTCTACATCGACTTGTGACTGGTAGAACCAGATGGTTCCCGGCTACCACCAGTGATAGCCACGATGGAGCTCACAAAGTTGAGTGTCACTGGCAACACAAGTATAAATAGGGGTGTACCCTGAGATCTCCACTAAAAGACCACAGGTGATGGTCCAGGGGCCTCGGGGTTCTCCTGGGAGTGGGGCTCCTGGCCCTAATGCTGCCCCTGTCCGTAAATCATAAAGAAGGTCAATCTTTCAGACAGCAATGGATTGGACTTGGTGAAGCAGAGTGATCATATTGTGTGGGCAGTTTATGGTTCCAGCGATCTATAGGAGGTCATCCTGTTGACCTCATATTGGAGGAAGGGGAATGGGTGGAGAGGAGAAGATAGGAGACCGATGGGAAGATAAAACATGTGTGGAGCAGAGAGGAAGAGTGTGCTGTCACTGTGCAGGGAGAGCAGTGGAAGCTGTATGTAGGTCAGCATGCAAATTTAAATGGGAATGTACATTTTCATTCATCATAATAAAGAAAAAAATTGAAACAGGCCATCCAAGGTACATCTCTATTCACATGGAGCAACATAGGAAGAAGAGTCAGGAAGTGGAGATGCTAATTGCCTCCATGAATAACTACCTCCTTTCCCATGAGACCAGAAGAACTGCATGTGCCCAGCTACCATTACTGAACACTATGATCAAAGATTCCATAGAAAAATCCTAATTAAAACAGGAAAAATGCAGAACAGGACTTCAAATGCTCATAGACACTAGACTTTCTGTGGATAAACTCCTGAGAGAAGCCTTAAGCCTTAAGCCCAAAATATCCCCTGATGTCACCTAAAGACTGAACAATAGTTTAGCTTTACTGTCTCAAACATTATACTTTTATCAGAACTATCTCTATGGGATCAAACTGACAACAGCAACTTGAAAGATTAGATAGTAACCTTAGAGGGGCAGCAATTTACGTTAAGAAAGGAAGAAAAACTGAAAGGAGGATAAGAATAGTTATAAAATTCTAGGAATGTAATATCCAGTGCCATCAAGTCGATTCTGACTCATAGTGACACTATAGGTCAGAGTAGAACTACTCCATGGAGTTTCCAAGGAGCACCTGGCAGATCTGACCTGCCGACCTTTTAGTTAGCAGATGTAACACTTAACCACCACACCACCAGGGTTTCTAAATCGTTCATGCAGAAACTGTTGAACTGGTGTATGCTTCACTGTGTATATTCTCAACAACAACATCAAAATAAATAAAATCCAGGGACAAAAGAAAGTTCTGAGGAAAGGAGTTTGAAATGAATAGAGGGCTGACCAGAGAAAGATAAAGGAAGAGGCATGGCCAAGATGCACGGAAATAGAATCTATTATGTTTTGTTTAACAATGTTGAATTTTACATAAATCTTGTCGTCTTGAGAAACAGCAATGGTTAAAGATATCCTCCTATCACTTGCGTTCTAGAAAACCACTTTACACGAAGACCCACCCTTTCCCACATGACTTTGATATGACTCATGGATATCCCATTGTTTATCTATGACAAAGCCAGACACAGACCCTGCAAATTTCCATTCTTCACCTCATAAATGGTTAGATGACCTGCTTGCCCCCAGTAATCAATCAAAACAAAATGCTTGCTAACCATTAGTTAGGGTTAGGGTTGGGCTAACCTCATCGTGAAACGTTCTCTGAACCTATTGTCACAACATCCTTTCATGCCACTTTTCCACATTGGTTTCTCTTAGTCCTGTCTAGTCTTTTATGTAAAAGAAACCCTGTTTTCCCTTTATTCTTGAGATGGTGTGTTTGCTGATGTCAGAGTCAGAGGGTTTTCCATAATGCAATAGTCCCCCCACCCCACTGAAGTAGTCCCTTTCTCCTACTCACAATCATCTTTTTGAATAAAGTTTCTCTTTGCCAAGTATGGATTTGTTTTTTCTTGAACACATACAATTTTGACATTGATACTGTCAACAAGGATGTACTATTCTAGAAGGAAAAAATACATAGACCACAAAAGAATATTTATTTACTTACACTCTACTTTGAAAAGGAAAATAGGAGTAATGCAAGTATCAAATTGCATTTGATTCTGACTAGTAACATTGGTTATGAATTCTAGATCTGAAATGAAATCTAACTTGGCAACACTTAAGACTAAACACTCCAAATGCCCCTTAAGCTTTTAGCATTGGCACAACCTTAACTTGGAAAGAACATCTGAAGTTCACCTTTTGATTTAAAAGTAGTCTTACACTCTTCTCTCTTGTTTTTGTAACAAACCAAAACCCAAACTCACTATCATCAAGCTGATTGTGACCCACGGTGACCCTATAGGACAGAGTATAACTGCTCCACAGTGTTTTCAAGGAGCACCTGGTGAATTTGAATTGCTGATCTTCTGGTTAGCAGATGCAGCACTTAACTCGTATTCCACCCAACCAACCAATACACTGCCCTTGAGTCAGTTCCAACTCATAGTGATCCTATAGGACAGGGTAGAACTGTTCCATAGAGTTTCCAAGGAGTACCTGGTGGACTTGAACTGCCAACCTTTTGGTTAGCTGCCATGCAATTTAACCATTACGCTACCAGGGTTTTCATTTTTGTAATAGTACCACAGAACTTTGACCAACATTTAAGTTACTTATTTTAGAAAAAAAAAATAGGTGATGTGTCAAGGACACAGATTTCATATCATTATATGTATTTACATTGTAATGGTTAGAACATTCCAAAGGGAGGAAGGTTAGTCATAGGACTGAATAAATCCTTATTACTGAAAGTGTTCAGAGGACTCAGTGCTTAGGAGACACTTAACTTGTATTTTGCTGGAAAAACTGGGAACTATTGGTGATAGTTGAACAACATAATGAACACAAACTAATGTGACTGAATTATATAAGCGATATATATGTATATAATTTACATATATACGTAAAGAATGTTCAAATGGTGTTTTATTACATGTATTTACCACAGATTTGAAAAAACAGTAAAATATCCAACAATTTAAAAGGGGCACAGGGAGTTTTAAGCTCCTTTCTAATTTAGATTCTATTGTATCCTGTCTTTCACTAATTTATTTCCTTATGAAAATCCCGTTTATTTATGCAGTCTTCAGTGAAGATAAAAATTCACTACAGAACGCATCCAAGACCAGTACAGGTCTCCATTCACTTGTCCAACGTTTTACAAAGTTTGGTTCTGGAGACATCTCTGTGGCAACTCCTAGAATGGTTACTAAACTTAAAAGATTCCTGGGCCCCACCTCAAAGCTACTAAAGAAGAATCTTTATGAGTGAAGCCTGGGAATCTACATATTTAACAAGCTTTCCAAGTGACTGTTATACACACTATTATTTCTGGACCATGACTGTAATTCTTGACATGCCTGCTGAAAAGGGAGACCAGTATTACTTGGAGTTATGACTCCGGTTATCTAGTCATCTGTTCCTTAAAGAGTGAGTTAAGTTTAAAAGCATTTCAAACACCGTTCAGGCATCCAGCCACCTGTGGAGACCACGTTTACAGCATATGAAATTTTCCTCGATCTGTTCCTTACAAGAGACAACTTTTTATGTTCATGGGTATTGCAATAACAGTAAACTCTTCTGAGATTCTGTATCTCATTAAAGGCCATTCATGAACATGCCTTCAGTTATCAGTAGTGCCTGCTCGAGATTGAAACCTATAAGTATTTTAGCCTCTTTAGCTTTAGTTTGATATTAGAAAAGAGCACAGTATGCAGACCACACTGGTGACCAGAACCACAGAACACAAGCAAGTCAAGTGAATCTATTTCACTTATATCCATTTTACTGTAAAATATTAACTGTATTGGCCTGCTACCAAACTATAGCTGCTTTACCAGCTGTCTTAAGGTTCCTAATTGCATAAACAAAGTTGAGGATTCTAGAACCACACCTACCATTTTTTATTATAATTTTATTAAGTACATGACAAAGATACAAGGTAGCATATTGAAAATAAAGATTAAATAGTAAGAATCTTGTTACGTTGGGCTAACTGAGGTAAGCCAAGCCAGAACTGAGGTAAAGTTAGTCCAAATTAATGAGAAGATTGATCAATAAGGTTTAAAAATTTATTTTCAGTAATACATAGCATATAAAATTTGATATGTGTAGTGTTAATAGTGAACATGTATAAGTTTGTACTATTTAATTGTCTGGGTTTTGATAGTCAAATGAATGTATAGGTTAGTTACCTTTCACGCCTACCATATCTGCTAAAGTCTTTCTTATCAGGATAAGAATAAAGACTACTTTTTAAGCAGCAATTACAGTTTTGTTCTTAATTCCTGCTACTCCCCTTGAGGTACAAAGTGAACATTAAACAAACAAAAATCCCGCTGTCACAGAGGTGATGCCCACTCACAGAGACTCTAGAGACAGAGTAGAACTGCCCCATAGATTTTCCAAGGAGCACCTGGTGGATTTGAACTGCCACCCTTTTGGATAGTAGCCTTAGCAGTTAACCACTACGCCATCAGGCTTTCCACAGAATGTAAAGGAAGTGCCAGTATTAGGATGCTAAGTCTTCCAATGAGGAATACTAGAAAAGGTCACTTCAACTTATCAGAACACGGTTTGTCAAAGCAAAGTGCCTCCTAAATTTATAAATTCTGAATTTTAACTGACTGCTCATAACCTAAGATTCATTTCTTCTCGAAGAAAAAGAGTAGTTTTTGGTATTGAGGGCTAGGTAAGACCAGAAGTGAAAATAATTATTTTTGAAATATACCTTATTAGAACCCCATTATACAGAGAATGAAAGTAAAGCGTTCTAAAAACGCATACATTTTGTGAGGAATATGTTAAAATGTTGTAAGAGCAACTGTCTCTGTCAGCTATGTAACTTGATTTCACTATGCATATAAGGACAGAATTAATGAAGAAGTAGAAAGTAAGGCAGTGGAGTAGAGTGCCGTAACCAAAGTACACGCCTTGAAGGCACAAACCCGGCTGGCGTAGTGGTTAAGTGCCACATCTGTTAACCAAAAGATGGTCAGTTCAAATCCGCCAGGTGCTCCTTGGAAGTTCTGTGTGGCAGTTCCTCTACTCTACCCTATAGGGCATTGTGAGTTGGAATGGACTGGATGGCAGTGGATTAAAGACAGAAAGCCTGTGAACAACCTGCTGTCACTTGCCAGCTCTATCACCTTGAACAAGTCACTTAAGCTTACTAAGCCTTAGTTTTTTCCTTTGTAAATGGAGATAACTATCTACTTGCCAGGGCATTTATGGAGTTTCCGAGTGGTACTAATGATTGACAGAATGTCTTGTAGTGCAAAGGTGGCACCGAGGTGCGTTGGTGATAAGACCAATAAACAAAAACAATACCAGGGTTTTAATAAAGACTAAATGAAATAATAGTTGTAATGTGCTTGGTACTGTACCATATCTATTATATACGGAAAATTCAACATACAGTAACCATTAGAAATATACGCACTTGCCTATGCATGAACAGAAACCCTGGTGGCATAGTGGTTAAGTGCTACATCTGCTAACCAAGAGGTCAGCAGTTCAAATTTGCCAGGTGTTCCTTCGAAACTCTTTGAGGCAGTTCTACTCCATCCTATAGGGTCGCTATGAGTCAGAATCAACTCAAAGACAGTGGATTTTTTGGGTTTGATGCCTGAACAGCCCAGAAAGAATGTAAAGATAAATACTACAAATTGTTACAAAGTTTTGAAAGATTACAAGTGAATTCTAAATAAACTCACGTAATAGGACTTTAAGCAGCCATTAAGAGTCACATTTTCAAAGATAATAATATGGAGATATGAAGATATGGAAATAACATAACATCAAGTAAAAAAAGCTAGAATAAAACCACAAATTTTATGAAAACTGTGTGGATACAAAAGAATAAAAAGAAAAGAAACACTGACATCAAGTCTATTCTGAGTTACTGTGACCCTATAGGACACAGTAGTACTGTCCACAAGGGTTTTCAGGACTATAATCTTTACAGAAGCAGACTGCCTCATCTGGCAGCTGATGGGTTTGAACTGATAACCTTCTGGTTAGCAGTTGAGCATTTAACCATTCTCCACCAGGGGTCCTATATAAAAGATACTAGAAAGAAAGTATTCAAAAATATAAAGAGTGGTGGTCTCTGAGTAGGGCCACCACAGGTGGTGTCACTGCAGTGTGATTCCTCCCATCACGGTCACTCTCTTTGAATATATTCCAGGTTACTCGTGTCCTTCTCAAAACACTGATCTTCAGAGCCCCTAATTTAACATGACATTCCGCACATCTTCTGAAACAACACAGTGATTGCTCCTGGTGAACCGAGTGCTCTTCATATAACCAAAGGTGAATACACTTACCGAGGGTTTACTTAACACTACTTTGGGCCAGGAACTGGGGCACCAAGATGCAGAATCTACCATAAGGAGTTTACAGTCTGGTAAAGGGCACCGGAAAGCAAACTAACAGAAAGAAATCTAACAGAGATTCAGATAGGGATGATGAAAGCATTGCAGAGGTACAAAAGGCAGCAATTTTTCACTTGTGTTTAGGGCACTTGAGATGAAATTTGAAATATGAGTAGAAAGTGTCTGATTTGACACCTGTAAAGTGTAATGCATGTAGGTTATCCGGACGGAATTATCAGTCAATCAGTTGGATATAATAGAATGAAAATCAAGAAGGGGTTCTGGAATGGAGATGAGAATTTGGGGGGCACCAGCACCTGGGCTGTAGTTGAAGCCACAAGGATGAATGGTAGTCAGCAAAAGTGGGCGTGAGAAGGAAACAGGAACATATCTAGAACAGAAAAAAAAAAAGGCTCTCAAAACACACCATTAGTTAAGGGATATACTTAACAAGGAAAAAAACAAATTCATTGCCATCAAGTGGACTGAGACTCACAGCAACCCTACAGCAAGAGATGTACCCATATAAGGGCTGATGAGGAATAATCAGAGATGTGAAGAAGCTTTGCATGGAGAAGTTTTTTTTAGAAAAGGAAGGCGGAAGATAGCACTAGACAATGTCCAGTGAGGTGAAGCTTGAGGTTAACTAAGCGGACTTAGAAGTTAAGCTCTTTGGGGTAACACTTGCTAGAGCTGTTTCAAAGAATGTTTATGTGACTTTGTGCACGTGCATACTTGCGGGGAGGAAAAAGTGGGGGCTGAAGGAAAACACATTAAAAAACAAGTGGAGGCAAAGGGCATAAACAGACAATCCCCAAAGAGGAAATACAAGTGGAAAACAAATACATATTTAAAAATTGACCTCCCCAACATACAAATACAAACTAACATCAGATGGCAGTTTTGCTTGCCAAATTAACAAAGTATTTTAAATGGTAACACTCCATAGCAGCAACGTGTGGTGAGACACACCAGCTAGTGGTTGAAATGGGACACAATTCCTCTTTTCTCCTGTTATCTGTTGTAACTGACCTCTCTTCCCTTTGAAGCCCCAATGTGTACCAGTTGTAACATTTGTACTTACCCTCTCCACATATAAATCTCCCTCTATTCAGCTCATGAGGTTTTTGAGGATAAGGACCCATTCTGACTGAACTTCAGTCTCTACTACACTGTCTGACTCCTGGTCTTGTTGCAATATTTCATAAATACCAGACTTCCTCTTTTGATCCATGTTATTCTAGCTTAAATTAGAAACTTCTGTTCCAAGTTCATGTTATAATTCAGAGAAATTAAGTCCAAAAAAAAAAATGATGCCCTCTATGAAATTCTGATACTGTTTGTGGAATCAAACAGAAAGTTAACACGTGTGTTATACACAGCATGTATATCCACAGATGTTTATGCTGTTTGGCCGTCTCTCCATTTTGTTATTTTAATTCTTTCAAGCTAAGTATTTCCCTTTATTCAAGCGTTCATTTATCACCTCATCATTCTTTGAGAATAAATTTTAAAGGCTACCGAGGCTGTCCAGTCAGAAAACCTAGGACAGTCATACCCCCTGCTGTCCAGCCGAGTATGACTAAAACTATGCCGAACACATTTATTGAAACAGATGAAAATGGAAAAAGTATAAATTCGCTTGGTATTTGAAGTGGGGAAGTAAAATATGAGTAGTCCTTAAAGTGTATTTTTAATGTGCTGCATATTTCCTAAACTGTAATTTTAATGAATCATCAGAAATTATTGTGTCTGTATGTAGTATTCAGAGAACCTCAGGAAAAGTACAGTCATCATGCGGCCCTCAGGAAAACAGGTACAAGATTTTGTGATGTCTATGAGAGTGGAAACCCTGATGGTGTAGTAGTTAAGATGATGTCTGCCAACCAAACGTTCAGCAATTCAAATCCTCCAGGTGTTCCTTGGAAACTCTATGGAGCAGTTCTACTCTGCCCTCTAGGGTCACCGCGAGCTGGAGCTGAGCTGGAACTGACAGTGGGTTTTCTCAGTGTCTATGAGGTAGAAGTATAGAAGTACCCTCATTGGCATAGTTAGTATTAATCTTCTAGAGCTGATCAACACCACCTGGAGAGTGAGCCAAGCCAATTCATCCAGTTTGGGAATTTTCTTGAAACATGGCGAAACTGTACCAGCATTCCTTTCCTTGCTTTTGAAAATATGGAAATGAAGGCAACTTCTGCGATTATGCATTACAATCTTGGATGTGCAAAATCAGTGATACTAAACTAAGGGTAATAAATTTTGTCCCCCAGTGGACATTTGGCAATGCCAGGAGACATTTTTTCAGTTGTCTCAACTAGGGAGTGGGTATAGCCACCCAACAGGAAGAGGCCAGAGATGCTGCTAAACATTCCACAATGGGCAGGACAGTCCCCTCAAATGTCAACAGTGCCAAAATTGAAAAATCTTGAGCTAAACAACAGAATATATATACCTTCCAGAAAATTTTTTCCACGTTTTGGGGCCCAACTGAAGTTATGACCTCTTTCAAAGGTTTTCTTAGACCACCCCAACCTATGATGACAGCTTAGTCATCTGATACTGCTCTAACAGAAATACCATATAGTGGATGGATTCAGCAAAGAAAAGTTTATTCTTACACAGTCCAGCAGGCCACAAGTCCGAATTCAGGGTGCTCACTCAAGGGGAAGGCTTTCCCTCTCTATAGGCTCTGGAGAAAGATCCTTGTGTTGCATCAGTCTTTGGTCAGGGAACATCTTGGTGCAGAAGCCTCTCAGCTGAAGGACGTGCTCTACTCCTGGTGCTGTTTTCTCAATAATAGGAGGTTCCCAGCTCTCTGCTTGCTTCCCCTTCCTTTTATCTCTTGTAGGATGAAAGGATAAAAGGTGGTACAAGCTACATGCTAGTGAAACTGCCTTTATATTGGAGTGACAGGTGACCTCAGGAAGGGTGTTACAGTCCTACCCTAATCCCCTCTATTAACTGCAGGTGGAGGCTAGAATTTATAGCATAGGAAAATCACAGAATGGAGACAATCACAAAATATCAAGAATGATGACCCAGCCAAATGGCTACATACATTTTCTGGGGAGTACAGTTCAATCCATGGCAGATAACATTTCCCAGGTTGGACTTTCTATGAGTAATTTAGAGTTTACCTGATGGCAAGCCATCTCAAAGATGTTTTGAGCAACTAAGTGTACATATCCTGCTGACATTTTTTCCTATAGTTTTATCTATCAAACAACTCACTACTCATGTTACTTTCTCTTTTTAAATTGTCTTTTTTTTTTCACTTCTCTGGGGTCTTACTTCTGACTCACAGTGACCTTATATATGACTCAAAGTCAGCGAGGTGGAGACAGGCTTGCTTTTTGTTGTTGGTTTTGGATGGTCTCACTATAAGGCTGGTTTCATTGATAATAAGTTTTTAACTGAGAATGAATAGTTATCATATTGTTTTGCCAGCTAAAGTGTTTGGGTAATATTTCTAGTCATTCATATTGCTAATGTTCTTTGTTTGGTTGTTCTCCAAGGAATAAAAATGAAACAAAGGCAAATTTTTTTGGCCACTGATCAATCATGTAACTTTCTTTCTATTTAAAGTTTAAAGATTTGGCCTGTTATTTCTAATGTCAGGAATTCACACCCTCAGTAACCAGCAGTGGGTGGGGATGGGAGGCATGAAAAAAAAAAGATCTGAAACAAAATGAAGGGCAAACAGAGCTCACTACCAATACTCTTGTGAAACAAGCGGTGTTCTTGAAAAGAAACACATTTTAACAAATCACTGTCATGTTGGTCATTTTTTTCTAATTCTTGAGGGTCCTTCAATCTATTTGCCATTATTAAACATAGTGCCTGTGAGTGCATACTGCTTATGATAACCTCTAATCACACATGACCTACCTAAGTGAGACAAAGTCAGCTATAAAGCCACAATACTTGGTTGTACATTACCAAGAAAGAAAGGGCCATTATGACAAGGGCTAAATTCTGCCTAAAACTTAAGAGGATGTGGCTGTGTTAAATATGTCACCAGCAGGGGCCGGATAGAAGATTTCATTTTTCATACTGAACTGAAGCTTGTCTTCCCATTCTTTCTGCAGTAGTTTTCCATCTGAAGCAACACAAAAACCAAGTCCAATCTGCCTTCCACAAATAACTGAAGGCCACTACTCCATTTACCCCAAATCTTCCCTTTGAAATCATTTTGATTTGAGAACATATACAATAAGAATATTAAAAAGCCAATCTAGCCCTGCTCATTGCCAACAAGTCAATTCAAATTCACAGCAACCCTGCAGAACAGAGTAGAATTGCCCTACAGGCTTCCAAGGAGCACTGGGTTTTCAAACTTCTGACCTTTTGGTTAGCAGCTGAGCCTAACCAAAGACAAGAAAAATTGAGAGGACTGACACTGTATAACACTCATACCTTGAGTGTAACCCAAATGTGAGGAGTCAGTCTTTTGAGACTTGAATACATTGGACTTGAACTTCAACACCTGTGTGTTGGAAATATGCTTTTTGGTGTCTTCAGGGAGTCTTAGATGGGGAGGAGACTTGGGGACTCACATTTTTCTAAGTTACCTCTGGTTTAGATTTGATTTTTGCAATGAAAATTCAATCTTACTTGATTCTCCTCTTCTGTCAATGTTTTCTTTCTGTTTTCACCACTAATTCAAACATGAAATGCACCCCTTGTCCTAGATTTCCCTAAAACTAGTCAAGCAGGCATTTGTGTTATATCTAAACTTTACTATAGTTCAGGGGCAATGGAAGATGCTTACACTATAGCATTGCAAGTGATTTAAAATTATATAGTAGATATGATTGTTCCTAAAAAGCCCTTCAGCCATCCTGTTTTATTCTCTGTCCTTCTCTATACACACTTGCATGGGTTTCACCCCTTCTCCAGCATCTACATGACATTCTCTGCCTTCGATTCCAGCCTATCTTGCTACCTTTTGTAGACAGGGTCGCTTTTAGGTCATTTGCATTATCAGTGGTACTGTTGTCACACTGGTCACCTTAGATCAGAATACTTTAGTGCATTCAAGTGTTCGCCTTTTGCCACCAACACTGTTCACTCACGCTTTACATAATAGGTTATGTACCTCTGTCCCTTGGTTTCCAGAGTCCAGGCAACTTTCACCATATACATGGCTTCCGCTTTCAATCTTGGTCTGATTTAAGCCTCCACTCACACCGTAGTCAGATTTCAGTTTCCAAAAACAGAGGATTCTTAATTGCAACTCTGTACCAGACCCCTGGGTCCAGTCCCAACTTTTTCAACACATTTTCACATCAGTTTGGTCTTCTAAGATTTGAACCAAACATTCCTCAACACGAAACTACAATCAAGGCAATATTTTCATTAGCTCTCCTCCAAGGAAATGTATTGCTTCCACATCTTTGTTTATAATTTTCTTAACTTTTCTCCTTCTTCCTCCTTCTCTTCTAGGCATCACAACCAGCCTTTAATGCCACATTCAAATCCTAGTACCAATCCTACTTTCTAACTAGTATAACTACACTTTCTCTCTTCCTCAAGTTCATACTCCATTCACATTTCGGTAGCTTTGTCTTTCTGGAGGAAACCTTGGTGGCCTAAGGGTTAAATGCCACAGCTGCCAACCAGGTCAGCAGTTCAAATCCACCAGATGCTCCTTAGAAACTCCCTGCAGCAGATGTACTCTGTCTATTGGGCCACTATGAATCAGTATTGACTCAGCAGCAGTGGCTTTGGTTTGGATGGGTATTTTTGAAAGCCCACTAGGGTAGTTCTGCTGTGTCCCATAAGGCCACTATGAGTCGGACTCAACCGCATAGCAACAGTTTCAGTTTTGGTTTGGTATTTCTGGATGCAGATCTTATTTCCAGAAAGTTCAAGTTCTATGAAAGCAAAAACAGCGGCACCTCTTGAATTAGCAAAAATGTTACTGAGTATGTGCTTGGTAAGTGCTTACTGAGTGTGAATTCAAAAGGCAACGAGATTCAGCTTCCTCAACCTAAAGCGTCTTTTTTCGACAGCACTTGGCTTGGCTTGGCTTGGAGTCTGGAAACTCTGATGGCCTAGTAGTTAAAAGCTGCATCTGCTGAGGAAAAGTTGGCAGCTCGAATCCACTAGGCACTCCTCGGAAATGCTAGGAAGCAGTTCCACTCTGCCCTATAGGGTCGCTATGAGTAGGAATCAACTTGATGGCAGTGGGTTTAGTTTTTCAGTTTTGTCCCAGAGTCTTACTTACCATAATCTTGCTTTCACAGAAAACAAATCTGAGTCCCTAAGTAGAAAGAGTCACTATCTTATTTTTTTCCGGACTTGAAAGTAATGGTTCAAGCCTTTGAGAAGAAAAATTTTCCTCTATATAAACTCATATGTAGTCTCTCCTCTAAGTCACTTGAAATCTTAAACTTTCTATCTCCAATTGTTTTATTACCCTCCTGTTAATTTTTTAAATTTCTTTCCACCATCTTTGTGCCCAAATACCATAAACTACAGTCTAATCATCTCACTCATTTTTTTTTTCCTTGTGCATTGTGCACTAATACTTGATTTTTAAATCCAGTCGGAAGAAGGTATTTTTTAAAGAATCTGTACTTCAAAAATTTACTATTTACTCTGCAAATGAAACATAAACTAACATTTACAGAGCATTCATAGAAGAAGGAAACCCTGATGGCATAGTGGTTAAATGATACGTCTGCTGACCAAAAGGTTGGCAGTTCAAATGCTCCAGGAGCTCCTTGGAAACTCTATGAGACAGTTCTTCTCTGACCTATAAGTTCGCTATGAGTTGGAATCAACTCAATGGCAGTGGTTAGGCTAGGCATATATAGAATATATTCAAATTGGCCTGCTTGTATACTCTCATTTAGTCTTTCAAAACCCCATGAAGGCACGCTATTATTACTCCTATTTTGTAGCTGAAGAAAACAAGGCATAGAAATATTAAACAACTTGCTGAAATCATGGCAAAGTAAAATGCAAGTAACCTGACACCAGTACTCCAGGCTTAACTACTGTGTATGTTCCCACTCCAAAAAGATAAGAGATGGACTGGTATCTCCCACTCTTTTTTTTCTTGGTGTTCTTTTAAAACCCTAAATTTTAAATTCATAATTATAAATTATTTTTCTAATGAAAATTACATATTTTGATAAAAATATTCAGCCATAGAAAAAGATAAGTGTACTGGTTCTTTCTAATATTTCAACCAGTTGAGCAATGTGTATTGTAAGAGATGACTTCATTTATGTGTTTATGCACTATGCGGTTTCTTTTGGAATCACTTCTTCAGTAAAGGGTCAGATCCAACAGTTAGCAGGCGTGTGTGTGATTATGCAATTTTATCTGTAAGAAATTATGGATAACATTGTAGAGAATGGGAATTCCAGAAAACTTAATTGTGCTCATGAAGAATCTATATGTGGATCAAGAGACAGTCATGCAAACAGAATAAGACAATACTGTATGGTTTAAAGTCAGGAAAGGTGTATGTCAGGGTTGCATTCTTTCACCATACTTTTCCAATCTATATGCTGTGGAAATAATCTGAGGTGCAGGACTTTATGAGAGCATGAGGCCACAGGATTGGAGACTCATTAACAACCTACAATATGCAGATGACACAATCCTGCTTGCTGGAAGTGAAGAGGATTTGAAATACTGATAACGGTCAAAGACCACAGCCTTCAATGTGGATTATACCTCAACATCAAGAAAACAAAAGTCCTCACTACTGGACGGTAAGCAACATCATGATATATGGAGAAAGGACTGAGGCTGTCAAGGACTTCGTTGTCTTTGGCTCCACAATCATCACTCCAGGAAGCAGCTGTCAGGAAACCAAAAGATTCATTGCATTGGGAAAATCTGCTGCAAAAGTCCTCTTTAAAGTATTGAAAAGATGTCACCTTGAAGACTAAGGTGGCCTCAGCCAAGCCATGGGATTTTCAATCGCATCATAGGCGTGTGAAGGCTGGACAGTGAATAAGAAGACAGAAGAATTGGTGCCTTTGAATTGTGGTGTTGGAGAAGAATATTCAGTGTACTGTGGACCACCAAAAGAACGCATACATGTTTTGGGAGAAGTACAGCGGCAATGCTCCTTGGAAGCAAAGATGGTGAGACTGTGTCTTCCTTCGGATGTGTTGTCAAGAGGGATCAATCCCTGGAGAAAGACGCGAACAAGATGGATTAACACAGTGGCTGCAAAGATGTGCTTAAACATAAAAAAATAATTGTTGCCATGGCGCGGGATAGGCAGTGTTGGGTTCTGTTGTGCACCAGGGTAGCTATGAGTCCACGACACCCAACAACATGTGCGTATGCTGCCCTCACGTGACGGATACGGTGAAATGCAAGTAAGATGTTCTCCAGGCTGACCCCATGAAGTCCAACCAGGAAATGATAAAATGCCCCAAACCTAAACCAACTGCCATCAATGTGACACCGACGCAGAGCAACCCTGTAGGACACAGTAGAACTGCCAAAGACTGACCACTATCAAAGCTGCTTCTACCTTTGTCCTCAAAATATTAACACAGTTTTCACATGTATCTGACGTCACTGAGGAAAGTCAGAGGCTTTACATTTAGTACATGTATTTATGATGTCGTGTATTTACAGGTGTAACATGTATTTACAATCGAGTAGAAGGCAATATGAAAAAACACTCTATTCCCTGGAATATCAACATGTCAATAGAGAAAGTTGGTTTATCAAATTGAAAACAGTGTTTGAAAATAAGTGGAAAAATCTTGAACTTTCTCCAGAGGTGTACCCAGTTTATCTGTTTGATGATACAACCTGCTAAGTCTTATCATTCTCAAATTCCTTTTAACAGTAATCTTAAAAACATAGCATTTGTAATATTAAACTTAAAGCCCTTTATTCATAATTACAATGAAAGCATCCACTGTTGATTAAATAAAATGTGCAGTGAAAACCAAGGGAGTTCTCCAATATGGCTCTTTTTTTCTCCTTGATAAACAGCCTGTTGGCTTGCAGAGAAACTGGGGATGACTAAAATTCCCTGCTGGTTATCAATTCACATGATAGCCTCATTGTCTATGGAGTTAAAATTTAAAATTAAAAACAGAGAGGCAAAACTCCACCCTAGGTGAAGAAGGCAGCTGCCTAAAAAACGTGATCTAAGATCACCAACGGTCTTCTGCACCTCCAAGTCATCTCTTACACTGGCCGACACTAGAGCCTAGGGTTCCTGCCATTAATACATTGTTTCCTTCTTATGACATGTCTCCAATAGTTTCTTATCAGAATACAATGTTCTCTGGAGAGGTAAACCACCAACAAACAAGTCCATTGCAACTGAGTCAACTCCAACTCATTAGCAACCCTAAAGAACAGAATAGAACCGGACTGTACATAGGGTTTAAAAGGACTGCCTGTGGATTCAAACTGCCAACCTTTTGGTTAGCAGTGGAGGTCTTAACCACTGTACCACCAAGGCTCTGGAAAGATAAGACATCATGGAAAACTGACTCATCAGAATAAAGTAAACCCATTGCCGTAGAGTTGGCCTCTACTCAAAGCAATCCCACAGGGAAGAGTAGAACTTCCCTGTAGAGTTTCCAAGGAGAAACTGGTAGAATTGAACTGCTGACCTTTTGATTAGCAGCCAAGCTTTTAACCATTGTACCACCAGGGCTTATTTATTAGAATACTTACTATGGGAAGGGAAACATTAAGTAACACCTTGAAGGAAGAAGTCAAGCTGCAGGTGGGGTGGTGGGTAGAGAAGTGATCCAAGGATCTTACTGAAGAAATAGGCCACTGAGGGTGTTAGAAGCAGGAGCAAGGGAACATCATCAGTTCATCAAGAGAAACTGACCATTAAAAGGAAAAGTGGGAGGAAGCGAAAGACAAACTTGGACTACCTGAGAGTTTTTGTAAGGCTGACCCCATTGACTAAAACTAAAATGTGGAAACTATTTCATAAATAGGGGAAAAATTATCAGAGTTATAGATTACTCAAGGCCAACAAAGGCCATAAAGACCATATTTGCTTTTAGGACCTTAAAATCTATGCCATTTACTACAATATAAATTGTTACTTTTTAAAATAAAAAACTCCACACATAGAAAAATCAAATGGTTATCTAGCAGCTAAACCCTCTGCAAGAGAGGAAATAAATATCTCATCTCTTCTTGGACTGGACTGGGACAGGTCATGTTCTGTTTCGAAAGACCCTGTTCTTCGATCAGACTTGGTGGTGCAACATCCTGGAGGCTCCCTGAGGACACGCCCCAGAACTCACTGCTAGCGCGGACCTGAAACCAGCACCGTGGCCAACTCTCCAAACAAAGATTGTGCTGGACTATAGGACATAGACTGATGCTGTTGGAGAGTGTACTCCTTGGCTTAAACAGACACTTGACGCTGATGGAGCAGCTCCTGTCCAAAGGCAAGATGAGCAGGTAGAAGATGAACAGGAGCTGGTCGAATGGACGCCGGAAGTACAGGATGGAAAGGAGGTGTACGTTGTCCCAGTTTGGGGAGAGCAGCCAGAGTTGCATAGCAGTGGGGGAGGGGGGATACTTGGCTAATTGACTTGGATTGTAAATTTTCATGTAAAGCATCATTAAAAAAAAAAAAGACCTTATTTTCTTTATATCTTGAAACATTTGCTGTTGTTAGTTGCTTGAGTTGCCCCAACTCATGGCAACATCATGCACAATGGAACGAAACGTTGCTCAGTCCTTCAATGTCTTCATGATTTGAAATACTTACAAAGAAGTAAATAAATGTAGAAAATGAAACACAATCAAAATAGTGTACTACCACGTAAGGAAAAGGAATTCTTCTGATTCTTTCAAAATTTGACCCCAATACCCCTCCCCAACTATTAAAGTAAGTACTAGAAAGTTAATAAAATAAATGATTGAGTAACTAAATTTGTTTTTTGTTTTTGTTTTTTCTTCTGTACATATGAAATAGCAGTTGTCAGTCGATCTTCTCCTGGTCTCCTTTTCCACATCACAGACTTATTTGCAACATAACAATTCTTCTTCCCACGGGAAATGCCAATGGGGTGGGTGTCCGTATTCATCTGTTGAACCATGGCTGCCCTCAGTGGTTGTAACTGCTCTTTAATATATAAAACAAACATTAGGAGATCTCGTTTCACATGCCTTCTACTTAAGTTTGTCTCTTTTGTGGTCTGAAAAAAACCCCAAGGAACAGTAGACGTATAAACTTAGACATGATGTAACAGCATCGGATTCCCTGGGTGGCTCAGCATCCAAACCAGAGCCAAGACGGCCGCCACAGCTGCGGCACTGACTCCTTCTTTCATTAAAGGGCAGGAAGTGTTCTGACATGATTTCGCCTTGAGTCCCTTCCCTTCTCCCACTTGAGTCCCTTCCCTTCTTCCACCTGTAAGACAACTTTTAGTCTATATCCTCTAAAGATGGTGTTCTCTAAAGATTTTCCTTAAGAAAGATGAGCTGGAGCACTAGCTAATCAGAGCGGATCCTGGATGTAACTACAGGTATCTAGTTACCATATGGTTTCCTCCCAGAGTCGTGCAAACTACAAACACTGCTAACTGAAAGTCTGGTGGTTTGGATCCATACAAAGGTTCCTCGGTAGAAAGGCCTGGTGATACACTTCTGGAAAATAAGGCATTGAAACCCCCCTACAGAGCACAGTTTGACTCTGACACACATGGGGGCCACTGTGAGTCAGAGTCTCTTTGTCAGGAACTCAGCTCCATTCTTCATTCTTCTTAGCTTTCCGTTTTAATAAAATGTAAATATCATAACTTAAAACAATGTCTGTGTATTTAAAATAAAGCTAGGCATATACTGTTTACAATATAGCTAAAGAGCTATGTGTAACTTGTTAGAAGTTGTAACAACATATCATTATGTAACATGTATAATGATACTCAGTTGTACAATGTATCGTTATATAAGAGATCTTACAATTAAGTCAGGGAACTTAATTGTTCTAAGTGCGACATACTATATACTTCATTGCTGAACATCACTGCGGTCACCTTCAAAGCACTCACCTTGGGACACTGTGCACTGGCTCCAGCGCCTAGTCCACCGTTCAAAGTGATTTGGGAACTCTTTCTGGAATGGCCATTGCATGCAGTGGCAGTAAGGTAAGTTGGCGAACTTAATTGTATAGTTGTCTGTGAGAGAGTTTTTAGCCAGTAAACAAATAACTGTATCGGAACACCCTCCCTACCCCCTGATCTGGCCCCTAATGCCTTTTTTCTTTATCCGAAGATAAAACAAATATTGAAAGGAAGACATTCTGATGACATTCAGGACACCAAGTGTGATACAATGACAGCTCTGATAGCTATTCCATAAAGAGTTCCAAAATTGCTTTAAAGAGTGGACTAGGCACTGGAATTCGTGCACAGTTTCACAAAGGGAGTAGTTCCAAGGTGATCCGCACTGAGGTATGTAAACTTATTCCTACGATGAGTTCCAGACCTTGATTGGCAGTCCTTGTATAGCAACTACTGCTCGAAAGGAAAATCAAACAAGCGTCTACAACCTTGACAATATCCACATGAGCGTTAACATACAGAATTCTTCATATGTTTTGTTTTTATTTTGGAGAGGACAGTTGTCATAATTTTTTTTAACGTGCTTTTGTATCATTTAGATTCCACTATTTTTTTCATCACCATTTAACAATGACAGTAAGTGATGAAATGCGTCTGCTTCCCTGTCCCTCTCTTCATAAGGTTGTAACATTTTAATAGCACATTTACTGTACTGAAAGATGTACAGTGACATTTTTAAAGGTAAGAACAAGGATATCATTTCAAGACTATACATTTGAGTCTACATAAGGAGGGACAGATAGTAAATATCACACATGGAAATATTTTTGATGGTCAAGTAAAATTCATAACAGGTGCAGTTTATTTGAGCTAATCAAATTCTGTCAAAACCCTTGTAGCCGTGAATTCTAGAAAACGTATAGAAGAAGTACATGTGATGGGAATAAAAAAATCCACATGGAGTTTAAAAAACAAAAATTGCCTCCCCCTAGAGGTCGGAGTAGAACAGTCCCACGGAGTTTCCAAGGAGTTGGTTAATGACCAAGTCCCAGCCCCAGGTTGTTGGGTTTTGGAACTTGAGTGAGTTACTTAACATTTCTTAGCTTGTTTGTTAATCTATTACACGGTCAAAACAACTTTGCTTCCAATCAGTTTATTGTAACAATCGAGATGAAATTATGTCATCGAAACTGTTGTATAAATTGTTAAATGTAATACAGATGTTACCTAATTAAATATCAAAATACAGCATATTACTAATAATAAACTATCCCTTAAAATAGATTCCTACACACACACACACACACACACACACACACAAAGTTGTTTTACTCCTAGCGTACCCCTTGAGTTATTAAAAATGCAACAAGAATGTAAAAGCTTAACAAATGTTTTTAAGGACTAACCCCGGATTAAAAATGTGGGTAGGCCACACGATCTTTCATCAGCGTGACTACACCTTGTATCTCACACTTGAAAATGAATGTTATTTATAGTTAAATCCTCCCAGTTAATTCTTACAAGAGGATTATGAGACTGTCAATCAAGCAAAAGCTGCAGCAGGTGGGGCTTATTGGAGCTAATAAAACAAGTTCTGTCAAAATCCTTACAGAAAAGAATTGCAGAATCACTGACTCTCCCATAACCTATTCTGCTTTCCCTCAAAACTTGTGTCCTCCAGATGGGAATAAAAAATAAGAGTCTGGTGTTAAATGGATGGATGCCACCTAAAATACATTGTGGGTTAAACAGAGAATATGTGTGTTTTGTACACCTAGATTTTGGAAGTAGTTCTGAGAGCCCAAAAGGCCACCTGATGTTTTCAAGAGTGTCTCAAAATAAATTATATGTCAGTTATAACAATATTCTTCTGCACTCAATCTTAAGCTCTGCCTGACAACTCAAAGGTGCCTCAAACTCACTGTGTCCAGAGCCATCATTGTCCTCAAATCTCTTCTTGAGGGTTAAGTGAATGGTACACCATCCCTCTAGCCATCTGGTTAAACTTTAGGTTATCTTTGACTCTTTCTTCATCCTCATGCCTACCAAAACACAGCCATTAATAAACGCCTTTGGCTTCCACCTCTGAAATATCTTGTATTCACTCACCTCTGTTCATTCCTACTGCCAATGTCCTTACCCAGGGACTCATTATATTTCAACTCTACCATCTGTACTATGTCTTAAATGTTCTCACTGACTCTCACCTTTCCAGATGTACCTTCCACATTTCCTAACACTGATGCTTTCTAAACAATAAGGTTAAAACTCCTTACCACTTGACAACATGGTCGTATCTGCCTTTTGGTCTTTTTTTTTTTTTTTCCCTCCCCTCTATTGATGTCTCTACAATGAGCCTAGAAGACATGTTTTAAAATCATAGTGACCTCAGTGTCAGACAAAAGGAAGGGCTGTTTTAAATTCATAATGTAAATTAATAAATTGTGAAAGATATCCCATCTCTACCTCTGTATAGAAAATATAAACGGATTGGCAATTGTTTGGGAAACAGTTATGAATGAGAGCCTCAAAGATGACATGACAAAGAAGCTACTTGGTCTTTGAGAGTCACGAAAGGAGGCTGAAACATCATCCCACACAACGCATTCCGTAGCCCCTCGGCCAGAAATACAGCCTCGGAGTCTGTGAAGCTGGGCTATGAAATAGATCCAACAACAATAACCATAATTACTCTTCTTTGCACATCTATGTGCTAGGTGCTGGGTGATTCTGTTCATGTGATTTGACCTATTTACACCTCACAAAACCCCTGTGAGGCTGGTGTTATTGTCATCATCCTACAAATGAAGAAACCATGATCTAGAGAGTTTTAGGTAATTTGTCCAAAATTACACAGCTTAAGTACCATCACCAGGATTCAAGAAGCTGTCTGTCTGAATCTGGAACCCAGTCTCTTAACCACTTAGCCTGTTTTCACTCCATCTGTAGTCTACTGTTATTTTGGATTTTTCTTTTCGTGTGATTCATTATGTTATAAACACTAGCTTCTTTGAAAAACTCGCTCAAGCAAAACACTCATTGTCTAGGCAATCCAACTTCTTTAACAAAAAGGGTAGACACAAACAAATGACAATTTATGTAGTCTGAAATTCAATACCATAAAACTAGTAGGCGGAGTATACATTTATTTGACCCAGTCCTTTCCTAGAATGGCCTGAAGCTCGCAATGGCATTATATGCAGGTAGAGCAACTTCCTATCATATGACTGTCTGGCAGTGTACACTAGCCATATTTTTACCTTACCCTTTTAAGTGGTCATATAATCAACATGGCAAATAAGACATTTGACTTCAGCTGTTTCCGGTTTCATCACATTGGCTGGTATTCTCATCTACATCTTCTTCTGGTTGGATGCCACTGCTTCCTTTTTAGTTTGGGTTCTTAGTTTATAAAAAATGTCCTGCAAGTGCCCTGTTGCCCTGAGGTAGTCTTTAAACATTAAACCCAAAAAATCTCCCCTGAAGTTTTCTTAAGACCAAACAATAGCTTAGCTTAACTTGTAAAAGAAGTACTGCGCTCTCTCAAGATCTACCTATATGGCGTCAAACTGACAGCAGCAACTGGAAAGATCAGATCAGAATCCCAGGAGGCAGTGAGTTTATGTCAGTGGGGGAGGGGCAGTCCCAAAAAGGGGACTGAGAATGGTTGCACAGCTCAAATAATGCCATCAGTGTCACTCGATTGTACATGTAGAAAACAGTGAACTGGTGTACGTTTTGCCATGCGCGTTCTCAACAACAACAATCAATTAAAAAAAAAAAACAAAGAATGAAAGCAGCTAGCTTTCTTGAAAAACAAAAAAAATCCTGCAAATAATGGTTCTCTTGAAAATTCCATCCCTTCTAGAAGAACTTAAGTATTAAATACTTACCCTGGACCTGCCTGAAGGGGGGGTGGGGAAGTGTACAATGAAGAGGAGCATTCAGGTTTTACCCTAACCAGCTCTGTATTTCTTTTCTCCAACATATTTTAAGAAGTGGAAATATAAACACAGAATTCAGAGGGCTTAATTTCACAGGATGGTAGGTTAGGGGCCCAGCGTCTGATGCTAGTAATGATAGACATCTTTTGCCAATTTCAATATTTTGAAGTTGAGACAAAGCTTTCATTTAAACTTGACTTTCAGCTAGCCATGAAGTTTGAGGTTATTTTTATTGTTTCATCAAACAACTCAAATGCTGCTTCTAAGTGATTATCCTGAAATTCCAGAAATACCATTTAAAAAAATTTTTTTCTCTCTAAATGCTTTGAAGTGTGTTTTGTGTGTATGAGTGCTTCTCTTCCTTTGTCTTCTTCAGCTTTGTATTTTTAATTCTTTGGCCAAGAACTGGAGTTATTAAAGACTAAGATACTTCTAAAGGGAGCAAAGATTCCAAGGGAATCACTTTGTGTGCTGTTTTCACCTATTCTCTTTTCCGCTATTTTATTTGTAGGAAAATAGATACTAAGTCACCTAATTGGAAAACTGAAAATAGCGGTACAGTCCAGGTGGGTATATGTGGAACAGAATGCGGAGATTTCAACTTCTCTGCTTAGTTGAAACAGAAGCCGTTGTATCCTGGTTATATGTATACTAAAAACCCAATCTACTGCTGTCCAGTTGATTCTGACTCATAGCAACCCTATAAGACAGAGTAGAACTGCCCTATCAAGTTTCCAAGGAGTGCCTGGAGGATTCGAACTCTCAACCTTTTGGTTAGAAGATGCAGCACCTAACCACTACACCACCAAGGTTTCCATTGCATGTATAGGAGACCTGAGAGTTCTCCAAATAATAAAAAGACAGAATTTCAGTTATATGTACAGTAGAAATGAATTTTTTCTTTTAATCATTTGGAGAAAGCTCACCTTCTTCCCACTAAACGTCTATAAAAATCTATAATCTTCTTTTGTTGTCACTGTTAGAACTGAGTCATTAGTTTAATTTAACTACCATTTTGGTCAGTCAAAAACCAATGACCCTCTCCTCCACCTGGTAGCAATCTCAGGTTATTCTTATCCCATTCTTCAATCTTTATTCTGTCCTACAATGAAATACAGTGCCTTCCATTTACAAAATGTGGTCAATGTATATTTAATAATTGGAAGAGCAGACAGTTTCAAATTCATTGTACCTACATGTCTATATTTGAAAGACAGAAAGCTTATAACTAAATATAACCAAGTCATTTACTGACCTATCAAAACCAAGACACTTAGAGGTAAAAAATGAAGTAAGAGACCCAGGAGAATTAGGAATAATACCTAAGTTGTTATGTCAATCACAAAATATAATAAACATAAACATGATTTTCAAGCAAAAGGATATGAATGAAACAGTATGCAGACAAAACACAAGAATAGCTGAGAAGCATGGAACTTTAATGTTCTAATCTTTAAAGTTATTCTCATATTTAAAAAAAAACAGCTGCCATCAAATCAGTTCCTAATCACGCCAAGCCAGCCAAGTGCCGTCCAGTCGGATCTGACTCATAATCATGGGGACTCCACAACTGTCAGAGTAAGACTGTGCTTCATAGAGTATTTAATGGCTCATTGTTTGGGGACACACATTGCCAGGCCTTGCTTCCAAGTTTCCTCTGGCTGGCCTTGAATCACAAACTTTTCAGTGAGCAGCCAAGTACATGAACCATTTATACCACCCAGGAACTGCTTGTCATTTTAGAAGACTCCAATGATGGCAGATTCTCCAGCGGTAATCACAGCTACACTCAGAGGGCAGTCGTAAGAGATCTCCTTTTGGAAAACAGAACACTATCCCTGCCAGCAGCACATTGCATACATGTGAGAGAGAAAATAACAAAATGGAACGCTCATTGAGCACTGACGGTTAGTGCCTCTGAGTCGTCACAAACCCATGAATTTGATCCAGCAAAATTTCGTGCACAACAAGATGGGATTGTCATCACCCACTGGATTTTCCTTCTTTTTTTTTTTTAAAAGTATATCACCAGGCTTTTCTTCTTAGTCTGTCTTAGCCTGGAAGCTCCACTGAAGCCCGTACAACATCACAACAAAGAGCATCTGCCAACGTAAGGGTGGTAGCTGGGCACGAAGAATGTTAGCTAGAACCAAACCTGATTCTCATGTGCAAGGGGAGTCTTCTGTCACTGAACCACTATTTTATTTTATTTTATCACACAATTAATTCGTTTAAATAGATTACCACAACCACACACTGTTCCCATTTAAAAGACTCAGAAATGCCGAATAATTTGTCATAGACCAGAAAAGTGGTGAAGGCAAACAGCCAATTCTGTACACTAAGCTATTTTCACTGAATTCTGCAAAAATGGGCGTGGTTTACCTCCCCAAGCTATATAAACCCTTTTCAAAAAGTGACCTAACAATTATTCTGAGCTACTGATTCAAATGACTACATTATTAGGGCTTACAAAAGGTAAAATAACACCTTTCAAATATCTGTAATCCAAATGTGTTATAACTTTAAAAAGAACGGCTTTATTTGAAACCCTTTAAACCAGATAAATTTCAATTTGTATTATTTCTTGAGATGAAATCTTACAATAGTTTTAACTATGTCTAAAGATAGTGTCTTATTTTAACTCACTTATATTTATTTCTTTGGTGCTTAAAAGGGTGTTTCTGATGTTGAATAAGCCTGTATTTGTAAGGCCCACATCTTTCACTGTTTTATAAATGACAAGCATGTCTAATCTAAGGCAATGCTTTCCCGGTTCTTTGGATTCTATTAAAAATATTTTTATGTGAATGTTCCCAGTAACTTTGATTTTCATTATTGCTTTTCTCTGGAAATGTGTCACTCTTTCTTGAATTGAGCCCAAACTGTCCAATATGGTTATACCATATGAAAACCGAAAATCCGTTACTGTCAAGTTGACTCTGATGTACAATGACCTTATAGAACAGACTAGAACTGTCCC
This sequence comes from Heterohyrax brucei, assembly GCA_028571685.1. Taxonomy (NCBI): domain Eukaryota; kingdom Metazoa; phylum Chordata; class Mammalia; order Hyracoidea; family Procaviidae; genus Heterohyrax; species Heterohyrax brucei. The sequence goes on from CM053155.1 coordinate 50,278,848, forward strand.
ATAGAGTTTCCAAGGAGCAGTTGTTGGATTCTAACTGTTGAGTTCTTTTTGGTTAGCAGCCAAGCATGTAATCACTTCGCTACCAGGGCTCCAGTTACACAATAACTTTATACAAAAACAAAATATATTCTTTGCTTTATTTTTAATATCATTCCTCATGCTATTCAGTATTTTACTAGATGTAGAGGTTAAAAGCAAATTGTTATCCAGTGATTTAAAAAATAACCACTATTTAAATTATCTAAAAAATAACCACTTTTCTGGTCTTTGACAAATTATTCAGCATTTTTGAGTCTTTTAAATGGGACCAGTGTGTGGTTGTGTTAATTTATTTAAATGAATTAATCACGTGATAAAATAAAATAGTGGCTTTAAAAAATAATCATCAATTCTAAATTTTCCATTGTAATTAAATATAATTGAGAATAGTTTCTCTAAAATCTATCAATTTACCAAATATACACAAGAACTGCTATGTATAAGCCACACTTCAAGTACAGAGTTAGCTATCAAGGCACTAACAATCTGTCTAGTAGGATAAAACACCCTGAATAACAGGAGACAGATCATGTTTTCTGAATAAGGGCTTCCTTTATTTGTTAAGTTTATATCACATAAAATAACACCAAATATACTGATTTTTCTAAGCTATATTTGTTTTTTCTAGAATCATACCTGAATCTTCTATTTTCCTACCCAACTTTGTCTTTATTAATTGCTCGCTACCAGTGGTTATTTCAAGTACACAGGACTGCCAATTAAGTTCTCAAACTTATCCTAGAAAAAGTGCTATATAACTCACTGCTAAATACCACTACGGTCACCTTTGACACACTCCCTTTGGGAAGCTACGCACTGACAGCAGAACGTAGTCTACGCTTCAAAGCAATTTTAGAACTCTTTCTGGAATGGCAATTGCACACGGTGGCACAGTGACAAGTTCACGAGTTTAATTGTGCAGTTGTCTATGAGGGAGTTTTTAGCCAGTGAAGAAATAACTGTATTGGAACACCCTCCCTACTCACCTGATCTGGCTCCCAGTGACTTTTTTCTTTACCAGAAGATAAAGGAAATATTGAAAAGAAGTAATTTTGGTGACATTTGGAACATCAAGTGCAATCTGATGACAGCTCTGATAGCCATTCCTGAAAAAGAGTTCCAAAATTGCTTTAAAGGGTGGACTAGGTGCTGGTGTTGGTCCAGTTTCCAGGGAAGTACTTCTAAAGTGACTGTAGTGATATTCAGCAATGAGGAATGCAGTGCTTAGGACAGTTAAGTTCACAGACTTAATTGTCCAGCCTTGTATGTATCATTTATCCTGAAGAAGGGAGAGAAAGAGAAGAAGAAAGGAAAGGGAAATGAAGAGAAGAGAAGGGAAAGAAAAAGGGATATCGGAGAAGTAGGAAAGTATTATGAAGGAGGAAAACCACTAAGCAATTTGATTCAAGGACTGTTAATGGCTGTGCTATTATTAGCTGAATGAATTACTGTGGTGAAAGTAATTATAGACAATCAATTAGCTTTAATGTCTATTCAGAAACAAGGAGTTGAGCACATAGAACTTTTTACTTTATGAGTAATATTTTTACCAATACGTAGGATTCATCTTTTTGAGTGGAGTGTTACTTGTAATCCAGTGATTTTTAATAGTACTAACTAGCTATTTCCCATAGTTTTCTTAGCAACCATTTGAGATTCAAGCAGGTGTAAGTCTTTGTAACAAGCTAACAACTTACCGCAGTGGTAGTAAGAAATAAATATTCTTTTAATAGAAAACTCTGATGTTCTTACATTGGCCATGACTTCAAGCTAGAATTTGAATGAATAAACAGATAAGGAAATACAATCCAGCCCAACAAAAGCAAACCTGTATTTTGCACTTATTTTTCAACACTGATTGACTTTTAATAACGTTCAAGTTCTATAAATTTTACTAATGGGTTGCAAAGTATAGACTAAAAACATACAGTGAAAAATTGGATATAATCACTGAGACGGGAAATGAATGATACGAATTATTTACTAGAATGATATCTCTAGTCCTCAAAGGTCAGACAGATAGATGTCTGAGAACTTGAAATTATACGAGTGTCTGACAAGTCCACAAAGTTAATGCTTCTAAGCCCTAACCCGAAGTGCCGCATGCCTCCTTGTTGAATATCACTACAGTCATCTTTGAAGCTCTCCCTTTGGGAAGCTATGCACCGATGCCAGCACCTAGTCCACCCTTCAAAGCAATTTTGAAATTCTTTCTGGAATGGCCATTGTGCATGGTGGCACAGTGGCAAGTTTGGGATCTTAACTGTATAGCTATCTGAGAAGGAGTTTTTAGCCAGTAAAGTACTATATTGGAACCCCCTCCCTCCTCACCTGCTCTGGCTCCCAAAGACTTTTTTCTTTACCAGAACATAACGGAAATACTGAAAGAAAGACACTGCAAAGACATTCAGGACATCGAGGGTAATACAACAATAGCTCTGATGGGCATTCCAGAAAAAGAGTTCCAAAACTGCTTTGAATGATGGACTAGGTGCTGGTATCAGTGCATAACTTCCTAAGGGGAGTTCTTCAAAGGTGACCATAGTGATATTCAGCAATGAGGTATGTAGCACTTCGTCTAGGATGAGTTCGCAAATATAATTGTCAGACGTCATCGTCTCCCAATGAAGAAATGAGTCTTCAGTGTTTCAGAGTAAAAGGAAAGGATTAAGTCTTAAAAATGAACACTAGAATCGTTTGAATTGCTCCAGACAAAAGAAAGGATATATAATAACAGTGAGGTAAATAGAGACAGCAAAAATAGTAATCACTGTAACAGATTATCTCCTATTCACTGTGTGCCAGGTACAGTGCTAAATAATTTACATGCATCCAATTCTCACCAGGATGCTCTGAAGTCAGTATTGCATTTTCCAATTAAGAAGCTGAGATTCAGAAGAGAATGTCACCCACGACAGTAAGTGATAAAGCTAAGACTCGAGTTTGGTCACTGCTTGCTCTAAATACATTCTTCTTATTTATTACCTTCAGCTACCTATTCAGCAAACAAAATGAGTTAGAGGGTATCTACTTTTTTTATTTTTGTTGTTCTACTTTTTCATTTGAAATAATCTCCAACATACCTATTGGTTGCAAGAAAAGTACAAGAAACTCCCATATAGGCTTCTCCCAGATTCCCCAACAGTTAACATTTTATCCTATTTGCTTAATCATTCTCTGTCATATTATTCATAAAAAAAAATAGAGTATAAGTACACTCTTTCTGTTGTTGTTGTTCGGTGTCATCAGACTGGTTCTGACTCACAGAAACTCCATGGACAGCAGAATAAAGCACTGCCCAGTCCTGTTCCATCCACACCATGTTTATGCCTGAGTGAAATGTTGTAGCCACCAAATCAATCCACCTGTTTGAGGATCTTCCCTGTCTTAGCCTATTCTCCACTTCAGGAAGCATGACATCCTTCTTCAGGGACTAGTCCTTCTTAATAATATGTTCAAAGTATGTGTCTTTTCCACATATCACAATTTCTTTTTTACTGGTCTTTAGAATCATTGGAAAGTAAGTTTTCAGACATGATACCCTTTTACTCCTAAATATTTCAGTGCATATTTCCTAAAAACAAGAACATTCTCTTACATAACCACAATACATTTGCCAAAATCAGGGAATTAATATTGATTAAAAAGCTATCATCAAATTTACAGGCTTTATTTAAATTTAATTGTCTTAATAAGGCACAGAGTAACCAAGATGTATACCTACTCTTCACTTACTGAATATCTCATTATCCAACATTTCACATTTAGAACAACAGTTAAAATCCACTATATGACTACTTTGTGCATTAATGACATATATCTGGCAATACCTAATGTTGAGGTGAAAAGCAAGAATAGGTTGACTGTGATGGTTTAAGTTACGTGTCAGTTTGGCTGGGCCAGGATTCTCACTGGTTTGATCATTAAGTAATGATGTGGTTATCCGTCATTTTGTGGTCTGATGTGATTGTCTTCCATTTTTGCATAATGCCAAATTCCACATAATGACACGGTCTTTGGAATGTAACCATGTTGGTAAGTGAAGTGCACTGTAATTCAGGATCCTGTAATCAAGGATCATATATTGCATTTAGCTGTCATGTCTCTTTGCTATCCTTTCATCTGACAGAGATTTTTTTCTCTGTCTTTTATAACCTTGCCATGATGGGCCAGTGTTCTAGTCAGCTGGTGCTGTTCTGACAGAAATACCACAGAGTGGAAGGCTTTAACAAAGGAAAGTTTATTCTTACACAGTCCAATAGGCTGTAAGTCCGAATTCAGGAATGCTCACTCCAGGGGAAGGCTTTCACCTTTGTCGGCTCTGCAGGAAGGTCCGGTATTGCATCAGTCTTTGTCCAGGGAGCATCTTGTCACAGGAACCTCAGATCTGAAGGACGCACTCTTCTCCAGGTGCTGTTAGCTTGATGGTGTGAGGTTCCCAATTCTTTGCCTGCTTCCCTTTCCTTTTATCTCTTGCAGGATGAAAGGATTAAGGGTGGGGCAAGCCACACTCCAGGGAAACTCCCTTTACAGTGGAGCAGGGTGGTGATCTTCTGAAATATTTATAGCCCCACCCTAATCCTTTAACAAACAGCACAGCAAAGTCGCAGAATGGAGGGCTATTGTAGAATACAGGAAATCATGGCCCAGCCTCATGGCTACACCCATTCGGGCGGGGGGTGGGGTGGGGGGGACACTAGTTGATCCATGACAGCCAGTTACTTTTAGAGTATCCTGCACATTGGGTTCATCTGACATTTCCTTTTGATTAGGTTCAGGTTACACAGTTTTGGTAAGAATACCACAGAAATGATGCTGTGTAGTCAGCATCAGAAGGAACAAGATGTCAATTTGCCTTGTTGCTAATGATGCTAATTGAGCATTTCACTATAATGATGTCTTTCAGGTTTCTCTGCTATAAATTTGTTATTTTTCCTTTTGTAAATTAATAATTGATTTGTGAGCAGATAGTTTGAGACTATGAAAATATCCCATTTCTCATCAAACTATTATACAAACTGTTATCTGTTAAGAATAATGTTTTGTTTTGTTTTTTTTTTTTATAATCCAGTACTTCAAAGGACAGAGTAGCAGGGGCAGGAGTCTGGGGAACATGATTTCAGGGGACATCTAGGTCAACTGGCATAATGATTTTTTTTGTGATTGAGTGAAAGCTTACAATACAATTTAAATTTACATGCCCGCCTATCTGCAGTTCCTTCTGGTCTCCTTGCCTGGTGATATCACATCCTTTCCTTTCCATACATGTCACAACCTCTCAACAATCTCCTGTTCCCTCCTCTCCACCCTATCTACTCCCCTTTAGTAAGAGGCCAGTAGGATGACATCCCACAGATGCACAGAACCATAAAGTGCACATACGATGTGGTCACTGTGTGTCCCCAAGTACAATCCATTCCTATCTGAAGAGGTGACCTCAGTAATGATCTACTATCGGGGCAGTATCGGGCCTAGGAGCCATGTTCTCAGGGGAACTCGCAGGCCTTCAGACCGTCAATTGCAGTCTTTTAGAGGAATTCTCAGTATGCACACATTTTTTTCTCATGTTGCCACTGGGACTCAACATTGTAAGACCCAACACGGCTGTCATTGGTGGCGGCCAGCTTGTGGTGGTGGCTATTGGTGATGGCACCATCTGATTCTTCTGGTCACATGTTGATATAGTCACCCTTTCACGTGGGTCTTTCTGTCTTCTGGGCTTTTTCCCTCATGTCGTTGTCCTTGGTGATCATCTGTTCCAGCTGAATTGGGACCATTTGGTATACCTCAGACAACAGCTTGCTAGCTTTTAAGGCCCCAGATGCCACACACCAATATGGGGTATAGAAGACTCTCTTAGCAATAGGCTAGTTGTCATAACAAATTTTTTAAGAAAATGTTCTGCATCCCACTTTTGTCAGAGGCACCTGGGGTCTTAAAAGCTGGCAAATAGCCCTCTAAGCAGCACTTGATTTCAACCTACCAGGAGAATGAAGCACAGAAGGATGAACGACACCAAAGACACAAGGAAAGATGAGTCCAGGAGACAGAAATGGCCACATAATCCAGAGACTACATTAGTATGAGACAAGAAGAACTAGATGGTACTCAGCCATCAGCAATGACAGCCCTTACAGGGAAAACAACAAAGTCCCTCATATAGCCAGAGAAATATGGAAGGCAGAAACCAAACTCTACTTAAAAGACCAGACTTGATGGTCTAACAGACTGAAGGGTCCCGGGAATACACAGCTCCAGACTCTTTGTTAGCCCAGAACTGAAACCAGTTTCAAAGCCAGTTCTTCAGGCAAAGACTGTACTGGACTATAAGACATAAAATGAGCCTAGCAAGGAGTGTGCTTCTTGGGTTAAGTAAATATATGAGGCTTATTGGGCAGCTCCTGTCCAAATGCAAGATGAGAGGGTGGAGAGAGACAGGAGTCGGTTAAAGGACACAGGAAATACAGGGTAGAATGGAGAAGTGTGCTGTCATGGGGGTTGGTGAATGGGGAAAGCAGTTAGACTTCTATAGCAGTGTGTGTGAGTTTTTGTATGACAAATTGACTAGACTGTTAATTTTTACTTCAAGCACAACAAATTTTTTTAATGATTTTTTCAAATTCCTTCATTTCTTCCACATGCATTGGTTGACATTTTACTATATATAAGAGTTTTTCTTTCTCTTCCATTTATTTTTCATTCACTCATTTCAATCGGTGTATATTATTTAATTATCTATTATTTTGTTACATAGATTATAATCTATTATTACCAATATTTAGGTAGGAGGCGGAGTCAAGATGGCAGACTAAACACACTTCTGCCTAAATCCCTCTGGAAACCAAGATCTGAAATGATAGTTAAATGGAGACTTCTGGACACCTAGTGAGCCCTAGGACATGGCATAGGACTGTTAATTTGGGCTTCATACCACTGAATGGAAAAACCTCCTCTCTTTTGCTGAGCCCTGCTCTCAGTAAGTGCTGGCTTGGCTTTCACAGACTGAAGGTAACTTGCCATTTTAACTTTTTGCCTCTGTCTTAGCTGGCAAGCAGAGCTAGGACTTGACTAGCAGCTAATCTCAGATGCACAGCTGGTGGGATCAAAATTGTCGCATTTTGAGAGCCCAACTTTGGTCTCTGTGCATCTCAGCACCTTTGGCCTCTCTTTCCACCTCCACCATTGAGTAGCCTGTATTGAGGCAGGTGGAGAGCTTGTGCAGGATGCCATCTTGTTCCACCATGCTGAGGCCTCAGTGGAACCTAATACCTAGACTGGGAAGCAGCGCCTCCCCAGAGCAAAGTGCTTTTCTGGCAGAAAAGCAGTATTTTACACAGTGTCACCTATGGTCGGGGCCTCACAACAGAGGCCAGCAGAGCAGTAGCCTTTCTGTATTTTCAACTAGTTTACAACATCTGGGGTTGGATATAGAGGCATTTACTTTGCCAGCTTGGAAAAGGGACCTGTACACCTGGAACTGACTGACTTTGGAAGTTGTCAGATACCTTTTACCTTTCATTTTAAGATGGCCTAGAGAAACAACTGCAGTCCGTCCTCACAGCATCTCTCCCAGCCTTTATTGACTCATATAATGCCCCAAAAGCAACAAACTTTGGAGAAAACCGTAACCAAGAAATCATCCATGGCTTCAGAAGGCCCCCAAAAGAAACAACCAAAGAACTTCCCAGATGAAGAAACGTTTGTGAAACTATCAGAAGTTGAGTACAAACGGATTATATAGAGAGCCTTCCTAGACTTTATACAAAATGTGGCAGAGCAAAATGAAAAATTAAGCACACTGTTTGATATGATGGAACCTCAGTACTCTGAAATCCAACAGATCAAGAACAAAATCAAAGACATAGAAACTTCAATTCAAAGCCCAGGAAACAGAATGGAACAAATGGAAAAGAGACTTTCTGATTTGGAAGACAGAGCTACTGACTCCAGCATCTATGAGGAGAAATCAGAAAAAGGAAATGAAGAAGCATTAAGAAACATGCGAGACTCTATTAAGAGAAACAATCTATGATTAGTTGGAGTTCCTGAACAGGGCAAGACACCTGAGAACATAGAGAGTATTGCTGCTGAGCTGCTGACAAAGAAAATTCCCAGAAATTAGGAAACAAGAGAATAAAGATGTCTAAGATGCATATAGAACATCACTTAATACAGATCTCAAAAGAAAGACTCTAAGGCATATTACAATCAAGCTTAACAAAATGAAACAGAAACAGAAACTCTTATAGGCAGCAAGACTCAAAGCAAAGCTAACAGTCTGAGGGAAACCCTGTAGTCTTTTGTAAGATTTCTCAGTAGAAATGATGCTGGCACAGAGACATTAGCATGACAAATTCAAAGCCTTGAAGTAGCAGAACTTCCAACCAAGAATTATATATCCTGCAAAACTATCTTTCAAATATGAAAATGAAGTTAAGACATTCACAGATAAACAGAAACTCAGAGACTTTTATAAAACAAACCAAAGCTACAAGAAATACTAAAAGAGTCTCTTGGCTTAAAAGAATGAAAGCACTAACTTTATATTTTAGAAGCAATGTCAGGACGCATTGCCCAGAAACCTACTCAGTTAGGGAAGGCTCCAAACTCAATCAAACCTATAATAGTGAAAGAGATGATACAGTGATCATATCATGAAAACTATGATGTCATCATATTGAAAAGAGGGATGTACTATAGTTGTTATAGTCCTTCCAGATGGAGAGGAAGTTGATAAGACTGGTAGTAATTAAAATTGAGTTTATGCATAGTTTATTAAGGGGGATCCTAGGGGCAGCTGTAAAGCATTACTATCAATATTTATTTTGAGTCTCAAATTGTCCAGGAACTGATGAATAGGAGCCCCTTCAAAGTAGCTCCTGGATCCTTCTGGTCCATATTCATGATTCTTTTGACTATTTCTTAATTTTTAGCATAAGACAATATCCTATCCTCATAATCTCTTTGATCCAAGCCTGTTTTCTTTTCCCCAAAGATCCCTGGTTCTTTTAGCGAAGTATATTACTTAGAAATCAAGATTTGACAGACTGAAGGGTCCCTGGAATACACAGCTCCAGACTCTCTGAAACTGTTACCAAAGCCAATACTTCAGAGAAAGATTGGACTGGACTATAAGACATTAAATGGGCCGAGCAAAGAGTGTGCTTTTTAGTTTAAGTAGATACATGAAGCTAACTAGGTAGGTCCTGTCCAAAGGCAAGATGAAAGAGTGGAGCAGGACAGGAGTTGGTCAATTTCAACTACAACAACCCTACAGAACAGAGTAGAATTGCTCTATAGAGTTTCCAAGGAGCATCTGGTAGGTTTGAACAGCTCATTTTTGGTTAGCAGCTGTAGCACTTAACGATCATTTCCCAAAAAAAATCACTTAAAGCAGTATCAAATTGCTAGCCTACAACACTGCAAGAAAAAAATTATACTACTAATTAAGCCAAGTGCCGTCGAGTTCAATATTTGTGTAGAATTCTTTTTCTCTTTTTCCTAAGGATAAATTTTCAAAATACTGCTTCCAGAATTACTTGAGTTAGTTTTCCACGTCTCCAATGTGGTTGCATGGTTCATTTTATTTTCCTTGTTTCTGTTATCATTTCATTTTATATGTTTCCCATTCTTACTGATCTTATATTATTTTGTTGGCTTAATTTGAATATATAAAATATAAGCATGATTCTAAAAGTCAAAATTGCACACTTTGTGTGTGTGCTAGTTATACATATACCAAAAATGAACCAAATCCATTGCTGTCAAGTCGATTCTGACTCACAGCAACTCTATAGGCACGATAGAACTGCTCTGTGGTGTTTCCAAGGAGTGCCTGGTGGAATCCAACTGCCAATATTTTGGTTAGCAGCTGAAGCACGTAACCACTTTACCACCAGAGTTTCCTTGTATACACATACGTATTAAAAGAAAACCTGGTGCCACCAGTTCTGACTCATAGCAACCCTATAGGACAGATAAGAACTGTCCCATAGAGATTCCAAGGAGTGTCTAGTGGATTCAAACTGCTGACTTTTTGGGTAGCAGCCCTAACACTTAACCACTATGCCACCAAGGTTTCTATATACGCATATAGTCTTGCATGTATCTGTATGTATGTATGTATGTATATATGTGTGTGTGTGTGTATAAAGACTATACATATAAAGCACATATTAGATGTATATGCATGTATATGGAACCCTTTGTTGGCAAAAAAAAAAAAAATGGTTAACCACTCACATAGTTGCCAAAAGTTGGCAGTTTGAGCTCATCCAGAGGAGTCTTAGAAGACAGCCCCAGTATCTAATTTCAAATGAGCACAGTCTTGAAAACTGTACATGAGGTCAATATGAGTCAGAATTGACAGCAATTAACAGCAACAACTATAGATATATACATGTATACGATGTCTGACAATTAAGTCCTCAAACTTAGTTGTTCTAAGTGCTATGTATCTCATTGCCGAATATCACTATGGTCACCTTCAAAGTACTCCCTTTAGAAAGCTATGCATGGATGCTAGCACCTAGCCCACCCTTCAAAGCAATTTTGGAACTCCTTCTGGAATGGCCACTGCATACAGTGGCACGGTGGCAAGTTCACAAACTTAATTATATAGTTGTCTGTAGGGAGTTTTTAGCCAGTACACAAATAACTGTATTGGAACACCCTCCCTACTTACCTGACCTAGCCCCAACGCCTTTTTTCTTTACCAGAAGATAAATGAAATATTGAAGAATGACATTTTGATGTCATTCAGGACATTAAGGGTAGTATGATGAAACCTCTGAAGTCCATTCCAGAAAAAGAGATGTAAAATGGCTTTGAAGGGTGAACTGGGCACTGGCGTCAGTGCATAGCTTCCTAAGGGGAGTACTTCAAAGGTGACCACGGAGATACTCAGCAATGGAGTATGCAGAACTTTCTCTGAGTTTGCACACTTAGTTGGCAGTCCTCGTACCCTTAAAAATGAAGCCTCAAAATGGATAAACTTTGACAGAAGTCTAAGGATACCTGTTCAACTTATACTTGTGATAACAGACTGAACAGATAAAAAGTGGTTAGCATACAAGAAATATGAGCAACGTGATAAATGAACTTGATTTCAAGACACAGTGTAACACTCAAGAGGGAAAATACAATCTCTGAAAGCATAGGCAAAACACTTGCTAGGTCATAAAGCAATTCTCAGCAAATTTCAAATTTTATCATACGGACCACATCCTCTAACCCAAAACAACAATGAGGTGACTTTTCAAAAGTCATTTCAAAATGAAAAGATTGATTTATAGTCATCATATGGTCTTCTCAGAACAAACTGAAATAAAGCCCAAGGGGCAAAGCAGATGGTGCGAGAGCAGAAATGAGAAGGCTGAGATGCAGATAAGATGCAGATTTCGATGACCAGGCTTTCTGCTTTAAAATCCACCTGTTGCCCAAACAGCCAGCTTTCTATTTTACTAAGTATTGGGGCCAAAGAGAAGCAAATATAGCCTTTATGAGATATTTAGAAATGGTTCTATCAGAGAAAAATACATGGGATTTTTTTTAAAAAATAACATTTTAATAAATCATATTTGGGCAAACTGATAAAACAGGAAAACTTTGAAGCAATTAGAAACAATTTGGCAAGAATTAGCCTTTTAAATAAGTCCATTCAGTAAATTTAGGATAAATAAAGGAAAAAATACATGTACATATAATCTGGGCAGAAGCAAGGCAAGAGAATGTCAGTGGCTTTTTGCTTTAACATCTGTCTGTTGGCCAAACATCCAATTTCCTGTTTTTCTAAGCATTTAGGGCAGAGAGATACAAAAATAACCTCCATGGGATTTTTAGAATTGGTTCCATCTGAAAGAAATGAATGTAATATTAAAAAAAGAAAAATTATGCATGGAATCATTTAGAAATTTCTGTTCCAAATTTTAAGCAGTACAATAAATGATGTAGAAAACAACTGAGAAATAACCAGAAAGAAGTCAGCTGAAAGAACAGATCGGGAGAATTGGAAAGAAAAAAATCTTGTCGTTAAGTTATTTCTGTGTGGTAGAAAAGCCTGAAACAGTAACAGCTGAGTCTTTCTTTTACTGATGATATTAGCCATATTTCCTCAAAAAGATAAAAATCTAACAAAAAGGTTTTAATGCCACTTCCACAGGAAATGCAATATAACATATCTACAAATTGTCCCAATTCACCCTATCCTAAACCAAAAAAAGCCAAATCTATTGCCATCAAGTGGATTAGAATTCACAGTGACCTTACAGGACAGAGTGGAACTACCCCAGAAGGTTCTAAGGTTGTAACTCTTCACAGAAGCAGGCTGCCACATCTTTCTTCTGAGTAGCATCTGGTCGGTTCAAACTGCCAGTCCGTCAATTAGCAGCTAAGTACTTGAGACCCTGCGTACCAGGTCTTCCACCATCATCCCAGCATTAGGTAATCCCAAAATGTTAAAACTACTCCACGGTTCTAGGAAAGAAATTAGATAATCTGAGAAAGTTCAGAAATTTTCTCAGGTCAACACTTTTGTTATTAACAGTCAACCAAATGTAACAACACACTGAATAACTGTTTAGTTTTTCACATTCCAGAATTCTGGCAAAATCAGTGCCTCTGATAAACTTTAATTATTTTTGTTGATGTAATGTTGAAATTGACGACTATCCAAAAAGATTCCAGAAAGTACATATGCCTGAGAATATGACCAAATTAGTTTTGGAAACTCCCTAGGAGGGTGGAATCACTACTCAGTTGGACTGGGAGAGTGGGGACACTCAAAGCCAAAGAAGCAGAATTGCCATCCCTGTGGACCTGGAAAGCAGACTTGAAGCCCAAGGCTGTGTGGCTTCCATCCAGAATGTACACAGCATGGCCATCATCCAGAGTCTAGGGGTCAGGTCACTGCCTAGATGGTCTCAGAGAACAGAGGACTACTTTCAAGCCTTGCGAATTAGTACAAATTGTTCTTCTGGTTTTGTTTGTTTACTTTCTTGGTGCCCATTATTCCTCCTTTCCTTCCAGTTTCTCCTATTTGTTAATAGAAGTGTTCTTCTTATGCCTGTTCTATTCTACTTTGGAAGCAGATAACTTGTATTCTAGATTTAACAGGTTCACAGAGTAAGAGCAATTTTGCCCAGGGTGGAATTTGAACTTGGAGTTTCCTTTCAGGATTATACAACAAGGTGAAAGTGTTTTATACACAGCAAGGACATGAATTGGGGGTGGCAGGCAAAGCGTAGAATGTCATGGATTGAGTTGTGCCCCCCTAAAGTATGTGTCAACTTGGCTAGGCCATGATTTCCAGTATTATGTGAGTGTCCTCTATTTTGTGATCTGCATATCCATCATTTTATGACATGCTGTAAATTCTAATCTCTACTAGAGGCTTGATGGTGGAATGGTTAAGAGTTCATCTGCTAACCACAACATCAGCACATCCTTTGGACCCAGAATACCTGTCCTGAAAATGTTGTAGACCCAGGGAAAGACTGATGCCAGGATGCATGGAGATGTCTAAGGAACACCAAGCCCACGGATGTTCAAAGGAGGCAGAGACCTTCTCCCAGAGCTGACAAAACGAATTTCCTCTGCAAGAGCTACTGGACAGTACTGTGAAAATTTGAGGGATTTCAAATACACCGGACCAGTGAATAAAAACTACATGTTATCCTTTAACCCACAGTGACTGAGTCAGTTCCAACTCACAGAGATTCTGTGGGACAGAGCAAATCTGCCCCAAGGAGCAGATGGTATACTTGAACTGCTGACCTTTTAGTTAGCCACTGAGCTCGTAACCACTATGTTACCAAACATATTGTCCCTAAATCCAAACTAAACTAGAGGCCTACAGTTACCTCTGGACATGCAAACCACAGATGACTTAGGGGTAACGGAAGACGTCTGGAATCAAGATCACAGAAAATAGTGGTTTTCTATCAAGGTTTCTAACTGGTTCTGCCAAATGCTTAAGAACCAGGTAAATGCTGAAAACTGAACAACTTTGGGGGCTTGCCATATTCAATTTTTTTAACATGGCACTGTGAGACTTTAACTGAATGACTAGTACTTAAACATCAAGAATAGTTTGCCAGATCCTGAAAGATTCTTGACTTTAAAATAGTCTTTGCTCACTGGAAAAGCAAACAATAATGAAAGCTAACGTGTAAGTCACTCAATTTAAGAGACAAAATGATTGGTTAATGTCTAACCTTAGTGGATCCTAGAAGAAGCAGTAGTGGTCAGGACTGGGTCTAAGGGGCTTGATTAGGGTAGGATGTTTTACCAGAGATAAGAAGAGCTATGAGCTCAAGCCAAATGATCCAACACCTTTCCAGTACACCATCAGGCTCCCATAGAGAAAAGGTTGATCAATAAATAGGTCCACATGGAGAAGTGTAGTTTATACTACTAAACTTGGCAATGGAGCAGAAGGAGGGTTGAATTCAAAGAGACAACCGTTGTCTGCAGAGTTGGGTGTTCAGAGTTTGCCATACAGTCCGTTGGTGGATTAGATCCACATAAACGGTGATTTACTTACACCTAAGGCGGGCAAGGTGGGAGGGACCATCAGCTGTATATATTTTTCCATATTTCAATAAAATATAGACTACATAATAAAGTATTTCCCTACCCTAATAAAGCATAAGGACATTAAGTAGTGAAAAATTCTCCTACACTTTACTTCTTCAAATTTTAATTTTTGTCTAATCTTTGTGAACCAGCCTCAGCATTAACTACAGAAAATAACTTCCACCTGATCTTACTAGGTCCCCATCCCCAACACCCACAAGTAAAACAAAGGTTTAGCTTTTGACTGTGGAAGAAAAACTACAGAAGTTGCTGTCTATTGATTATTTGAGTAAAAGAAACTAACTTGGTAGTTTGTCAGAATTCAAATTCTTTTCAAATCAAGTAGTATATTTCATTGGATTCACTGAGAGACTCACCAAAAGACACTGGAAATACACGGAGATACTCTTTATTCAGATATTTTCTCCCAGGTTAGTAAGATGAAACCAAACCAAACCAGATGTAAAAGTCAGGTGATACTAAGGCTACTGAAGCTATGTTGTTAGGTGCCATCGAGTCGATATCTTCTCCTAACGACATTATGAACAATTGTCTGTCATGGATTGAATTGGGTCCCCCCAAAAGTGTATGTGTTGATTTGACTTGGTGAGGAGTTCCAATAAGGTGCCCTTCCTCCCATGTGTTGTGAATCCTGCCTCTGTGCTATCGATGACGGAGAATGGTTTGCAGCTGTTTTAGTGACGCAGGACTCAAGCTTGTGGAATATAAGGGAGAGAAGTGAGCTGACGAAGTGGGGAACCTCATACCACCGAGAGAGAAGCCCCGAGAGCAGAGCACGTCCTTTGGACCTGAGGTTCCTGTGCCGAGATGCTCTCACTGGATGTGGACTCAGCCTACCGGACTGTGATAAATTCTCTTACTGAATGGACTTACAATTTGTAAATGGATTTGTGGCTTACCGGACTGAGACAATAAAAGCTTCTCTACATGAAACCTTCCACTCGTGGTATTTTCTGTTAGAGCAGTACCCGGTGACTAGGACATCAGCTTTGTTCCCAAGGAGTCTTCTAGTTGTACTTCTTCCCGAACAGATCTGTTTGTTTTTGGTTGCCCATCGTACATTCAACATTCTTCTCTAACACTTTTTCTATCATTATTTATTGCCTTTGTTCATTATCCAGCTTTTGCATGTATATGATGTGATTGAAAATACCATGGCTTGGGTCAGGTGCATTTTAGTCTTCAAGGTGACACACTTACTTTTGAACTGCAGCTATAGGTGTTCCAAATCCTTTTTACTGGAACACACAATTATACTATCATTTTTTAAATCACTTTGAAATCTCCATAAAAGCCCACTGCTGTTCAGTCAATTCTGACTTACAGCAATCCTATAGAACACGATAGAACTGCACCATGTGGTTTCCAAGGAGTGTCTAGTAGATTTGAACTACCAACTCTTTTGTTAGCAGCTATAGATCTTAACCACCAGGGTTTCCTGAATTATTTTAAGCAACAAAAATAGTTGAAAAAACTCATATACTAACTGCTATAATGAATAAAGTTTGGAGAAACTGAATTCTTGCTGCATTCTTAGTAAAAAAATTTCTATCTAAAAATAAAAATAAAGAATGTAAACTAAGTAAAAGTAGTTAAGCAGTGGTGCGTGCACTATTTCCTTAGACTTTCTTCAAGAAATTGACACAATTAATATGGGCCATGTGACTAACATGTTGCACACCAGTCAAAAATCATAATTCTGAGCTGTAAATAACATCTGGCACTACATAATTTACTGAAATTTTCACCAAATGTTCCAAAATTTCTGCTTGAATTTAATTCATCTACTAAAACACTTTCTAGAGTCTTTCTAAAGTAATGAAAGGACTTGCTTTCCTTGTGAATATACTTCTATTATTTTCTAATTCCTTTGTTGCATGTGACCTCACCCATTACTCAAATGCTCTGATATTGTATAGGTACTATAAAGTGACTCTTGCTTTCATATCACAGAAGGCTTTAAATGGTGTTATTCTAATTTACATTGAACTTGGAATCACTGGTGATATAAACAAAGTTTCAATTACAATAAAGTTTAAGTTACACTTATTTGTAAAATCATACTCTTAAAAAAATAACTGAGCATGTACTCAACTTTACTGTAGATTTATTGCTGTCTTCTCTGTCAGTGTATCCAGAATGTGGCAAAGAAAACGTTCTTCACTCTCCATTATGCAAATTTTTGCATCGAATATCTTTTTTAGAAAATTTTGGCAGAAAACCAAGAAAATGCAGAGTCCAAGCAGTGTTTTGATTTTCTTCTTCTCATTAAAGCCCAAAAGATAAGAAGAGAAGATGAAACATTAGTTTCAGAATGAGATTAAATTCTTCTTAGTCATATTTCTCTCCAGGCTCTCCATACTACAGCCACAAGATCTGGGAATGCATTTCCCTGGAGAATTTCCAATCAAATCACTGAAGATTTAAAATAAAAAACAAAATAAGTGGGGGGGTAAAAATTATGCAAAACTGTAAAACTCATTCTTTGAGAGACATAAGGAATGAAGCCAGAGAAGAGAGGCAGTAATAATCCACAGGAAATCAAAGAAGAGAATTTGAAAGAATAGGAAGGGGGTTCAAAAATGATAATAGGGTTGCTATGAGTCAGAATCTTCAGGCTGGCAGTGGGTTTGGTTTTTGGTTGTTGTTGTTTAGCAATTATAACACAGTGTGTATTATACCATTTAATCCTCATAACCATATGTGAAGCAGTATTATTACCTCCATTTTACAGATGAGGAGGCTGAATTTTAGAGAAGCCTAGTAACTACAGCTGCTAATGAGAAGGACAGTAGCTCAAATCCACCAGGCACTGCTTGGAAATTCTATCACATAATTCTACTTTTGTCCTGTAGAGTCGCTATGAATTGGAATTGGATAGCAACTAGCTAGTGGTCAAACAGCTAGGAAATGACAGTCAGCATTCTAACCACCCACTGCATGAGACATAGATTACTTTTATCTGCTGATGTACAGATCATTGTAATAAAATTAATCTAAAATTCTAACAAAAACAAGTAAATTCATCTTGGCATTTTCTATCAACATTTGGTATGACAGAATTCAGCAGCAAACATGATACGATGGGATAACTTGGTAACATCCAAAATAATGAATCAGGCCCCACACCTCACCCCACATATAAAAATTAACTAAAAAAGGATCAATGACTGAAGTATAAAAGGTAAAACCGTAAAGCTCTTAGATCTTGTTTGTGACAATGGGTTCTTAGACACTATACCAAAAGTATAAACACCAAAATACAAAATAGATCAACCGGAGTTCATAAAAATCAAAAATTTCTGTTCATCAAAGAACTTTATCAAGAAAGTGAAGAGACAACACACAGACTGAGAGAAAATATTGGGTAACTATACATCTGATAAGAGTTTAATATCCAGAATATATAAAGAACTCCTGCAATTCAACAACAAAAGGACCAACAAACCAACTTTAAAATGGGCAAAGAATCTCAAATACAATTATTCATCTCTACTTGTCTGGAGCAAAAGACTCAAAGAAGAATCTAGTCTACAGAACTATACAAACAACAGCCTTGCTTACCTTGAGACCAAAAGAACTAGATGGTACCTGGCTACCACTACCAACAATTCATATCAAGGATTCAACAAATGGTCCCAGATAGAATGAGAGAAAAACATAGAATAAAACTCAGTTGTTTTTTGTTTTTTTTAAAGGCCAGTAGTGACAGGATGAACCCCAAGATTATTGCCTTCAGTTATCCTTTAAACTTGGAATTTAAATTACTCACAAAGGTCACATTGCAGCCAGGTGATAGATTGGCCCATAAAATAAATATAACCTGTGAGTATTATACTTTTCTAAATAATCATCTGGATGAAACCAAACGGCAAATGTTTCTCATAGACCAAACATGAAACAAAGAGGGAGCAGGGAAGTTAGATTAAGGTAAATAAAGCAACCAGAAAGGAAATAACGAGAATGTAGATACATTGTGAAAAATTTCATGAATGTTATTGAACAACAAGCATAGAAATTGTTAAATAAGAACTTAATTTGCTGTATTAAGTTTCACTAACAACACAGTAAAATATTTTTTTGGAAAACAAAAAAGTGCAAAGAACTTGAATGCACATTTCCCTAAAGAAGATAAATGAACGGCCAATAAGCACATGAAAAGGTGTTCATTAGGGAAATGAAAATTAAAACCACAATGAAATATCACTTAACATCTGCTGGAATAGCTATAATCAGAAGGAAAGGGAAAATATGGGTTGACAAGAATGTGGAGGAATACAAACCAGATCTCTCATGTTTTGCTAGTAAGAATACATAATGGTGAAGGTGCTATAGAAATAGTTTCGCCAGTCCTCAAAAAATTAAACACAGAATTACTATGTTGTTGTTAGGTGCCAGTGAGGCAGTTCCAGCTCATAATGACCCTATGCACAAGGAATGAAACACTGACCAATCCTATTCTGGGCTCATGATTTCAGTTATGCTTGAATCCATGTTGCATCCACGTTGCATCAACTCATCTCTTTGAGAGCCTTCCTTTTTCACTGATACTCTACTTTTGCAAGTGTGATGACTTTCTCTAAGGAATGATCCCTGATGAAAACGTGTCCAATGTGCATAAGACACCATCTTGTAATCCTGACTGTATGGTACTGTAATTCTGTACTGTAATTACTGTACTGTAATTCTGGCTGTACTTATTCCAAAACAGACTTGTTAATTATTTTGGCAGTTCATGGTATATTCTAAAGCATCAGTTCTTCTTGAGTCTTCTTTATTCATTGTCTAGTTTTTACATGTACAAGAGATGATTAAAAACAGCATGGTTTGTATTGGGAGCACCTTAATCTTTAAAATAACACCTTTGCTTTTTAACCCCCTAAAGACATCTTTTGCAGCATGTCATTTTATTTCTTGAGTTCTGTTTCCATGGGTGTTGATAGCTCAGCCAGGTAAAACAAAATCCTTGACAACATCAGTCTTTCCTTTGTTTATCATGATGTTGCTTATTGATTCTGTTGTGAAAATTATTATTTTCTTTATATTGAGGTGTAGCCCATATGAAGCCATGGTCTTTGGTCTACAACAGTGAATGCTTCAAGTACTCTTCACTTGCAGCAAGCAAGGCTGTGTCATCTGTATAATGGAGATTGCTAATCCTCCTGTCCTAATGTTCTGTTCTTCGTGTAGTCCAGCTTCTCAAATTATTTGCTCAGCATACAGATTGAATAAGTACGGGGAAAAGATAGAACACTGACACATATCTTCCTTCATTTTAAACCATGGAGTATGCTCTTGTTCTGCATCTTGATCTACGTACAGGTTACTCATAAAAACACAGTTAAGAGTTCTGGGATTCCATTCTTAGAACCACTATCCGTAATGTCTTATGATTCACACAGTTCAATGCCTTTGCATAGCTCATAAAGGAAAAAAAGCAAACAAGCAGGTGAACATCCTTCTGGTATTCTCTCCTTTCATCCAGGATCCTTCAGACATCAGAAATGACATTCCTCTTTCCAGGTCCTCTTCAGTATCCGCCCTGAATTTCTGGAAGTTCCCTGACTTTGTACTGTTGCAATTGTTTTTAAACAATCTTCAGTAAAATTTTACCTGTATATGCTATTGACAATATAGTTTGATAATTTCCATATTTGGTTGGATCATCTTTCTTTGGAATAGGCATAAGTATGGATCTCTTACAGTCAGATGGATACGCTGATGGTGTAGTAACGGCTCCTAACCAAAAGGTCAGCAGCTCAAATCTATCAGGCACTCTTTAGAAATGCTATAGTGCAGTTCTACTCTATCCCACAGGGTTTCTGGATGGGAATTTACTTGACAGCAATGGGTTCTGGTTTTACCGTCAGTCAGTTGGGTAACTGTCTTCCACAAGTTCCCAGGCATAGATGAGTGAATACTTCCGGCATTGTATCTGTTTGTTGACACATCCCAGTTAGTATTCCATCAGTTCCTGGAGCTTTGTCTTCCTCCACTGCTTCAGTGCTGTTTGGACTTCTTCCTTCAGTGTCATTGGTTCTTGATCATATGGTACTTTGTGGAATGAATGAATGTCAACCAGTTGTCTGTGGTACAATGACTATGTACTTCTTCCATCTTCTTTTGAGGTTTCCTGCATTGTTTAGTATTTTGTCCATAGAATGCTTCACTATTGCAACTTGAGGCTTGATTTTCTCTTCAGTTATTTCTGCTTGAGAAAAGTTGAATGTGTTTTTCTCTTTTGGTTATCTAACTCCAGGTCTTTGCACATGTCGGTGTATAATTCTTTGTCTTCTAGAGCCTTGCTTTGGAATCGTCTGTTTAGCTCTTTTTCCTTCATTGCTTCTTCATTTGCTTAAGCTACTCTATGTTCAGAAGGAAATTTCAGAATATCTTCTAACATCCATTTTGGTCTTTTCTTTCATTCCTGCCTTTTTAACGACCTCTTACTATCTTCATGTCATCTCACAGTGCATCCGGTCATTAGTGTTCAATGGTACACTGACTGTGTCTTCCCTCTGTCTTCTTTTGATGCTCTGCTCTTGAAACAGTCTCTAAATTCAGGTGAGACATACTCAAGGTTGTACTTTGGCTCTCATGAACTTGTAATTTTCTTCAGTTTCGTGTTGAACTGGCATAGGAACAACTGATAGTTCACAGTCATTCCCTAGCCTTCCTTGTTCAGACTGATGATACTGAGCTATTCCACTGTCTTCTTCCACAGATATAATCAATTTGATTCTTAAGTGTTCTATCAGGTGAGGTCCACATGTATAGTCACTTTTTATATCACTGAAAAAGACATTTGCAGTCAAAAAATTGCTGGTCTCATAAAATTCTATCATACAGTTTCCAGTATCATTTCTATCAGCAAGGCTATATTTTTCAATTTTTGATCCTTGTTCTTTCACTCTCCACTTTCCAGTAATTACCAGCGCATCTTCATTACATGTTTGATCAATTCCTGACTACGGAAGTTGGTAAAATCTTCAGTTTCTTCATCTTTGGCCACATGGTTCATGCCTAAATTCAAATGAGAGTCCTATTAACCAGTATTCCTTGAGGTATATGAATATTATCCTACCACTAACAGTGTTCTATTTCATGATAGATCTTGAAATAGTCTTTTTGACAATGAATGAAATGACATAGTAAACCACAGAATTTTCTATGCAAAATGGCCAATAACAGTAGTCCATTTCAGCTCATTAATGCTTAGCATATCAATGTTTATGCATTCCACTTCATCTTTGGTAATTTCCAGTTTCCAGTTCTCACACTTTGCACATTTCACATTCTGATTCTTAATGAATGTTTACAGTTGTTTCTTCTCATTTTGAGTCATGCTACCTCAGCAAGTGAAGTTCTTGAAAGAATTACTGTATGATCCAGCAATGCCACTCCTATGTATACACTCAAAAAACTTGAAAAAAGGAACTCAAAATGATAAAAGGTCTTCCAGTAAGGTTGTCCTATCTTTGAACTTGAATAAAGCAAGTTGTATAAATGTCACAGTTTTAATTGTTTTCTTACTTTGAATACATTTGGTGGCATTATGTGTGGAAAAGAACTTCAGGTAAATGGCTGCAGGGGTACCTTCCAAATGGGGCCAAAAATAACCAGTTTTCATAGTCTGATATCTTTTACCATTGACAGTCACAGACTCTCCTCCTTCATCTTGAAGAAAATAAAGGTCAGCGATTCCACCACACCAAATAGTGGGTTGTGGGGGATGAAGTAGACATTCTGGAATCTCCATTCGATTCTCACTACTCCAAATGCAACAGTTTTGTTTGTTAATAAAACCAGTCATCCAAAAATGGGCCTCATTGCTGAGAATGATTTTTTGGCCAAAAACAGGATCAACTTTCAGTTGCTCCAGAGCCCAGTCAACAAATGTACAGCACAGTCTGTGGTCATTGGACTTCAGTACGTGAGTTAAAACAATTTTGTAAGGGTAAAACTTAAAGTCCAGATGCAAAATCTGCCAAATTGTGGTTGACAAAAGGCCTAGTTCTTGTGCTGAGCAAAAAATTGTTTGGGATGGATTCTTCCATACACTCAGATAAATGGTGATAATGTTTACCTTGGAACATGCAGCTCATTGATGTACAGGCACAGTCTATTGGCAACTGACCCAGTTGTCTCCAATTTTTTTTGATTAAACATCAAATTGAGGGGGTAGGGGCCAAGGTGGCAGACTAAACACACATTCCCTTGATTTCCTCTGAGAACTAAAGCCTAGAAAAATAATTGAATAGAGCAGTATGAACATTCTGGGAGATCCAAGATCTGGTGTAGGGTTCTGAGATTGAACTGGGTGACAGGAAAGGGGAAACTACCTCTGTCAGAGGCAAGGCACTGGTGCACTAAGTCTTCTTTCTGCTGGTGCATTGTTTGAGAAGATTACAGGTATGGATTCCTTCTTTGTTAACTGGGAGGCTGGGACTGGGACTGCAGAGCCTGTGAGCCTGGCACAAGCCAGCTACTATGCTGAATTGCAGTGCTTAAGTAAACAGTGTGTCCCACAGCAGAGAGACTGTGCTTGCGACAGTCATATCTAGAGAACCCAGCTGTAGCTGGTGTCAAAGGGAACCAATGCCCTTCCTTACTCTTTTCCCTGAGCTGTGCTGTAGATACTGCAGGAGAGGTGGCTCAGGCAGGACACCATCTTGGTCAGCTGAGAGGCAGAGTTAGCCACGTGTGAGGTCTCACCTGGGGCTAATTCCCACGCTGAGCAACAGTGCCTGTCAGGATAGCACTTCTCCCAGCAGAAAAGCTGTTTTAAGACAACTGTACCTAGAGAATGTAGTGGTGACTGGTGGCCAAGTGTGGCAATACCCTAACTCCTCCCTTCCTTGAGCCACGCCATACTGCCTGAGGGCAGCCTATAGATAGCCCTCTTTGTCAGCCGTGAGGCGGGTCCTGCTACCCCTGAGGGCCTGGCTGCAGCTGGTCAACACCTCTATCAGGAGAAAAGCAGGTTTTAAGATAAGAGCAGATAGAGAATGCAGAAGTGACACGTGATTGAGTGTGATGGCACATTTCCATCATCCTTCACTGAGCCACACAGCATAGCATTGGCTGATGGCCCCTCAGAGACCCCACAAGTAGGTTATAATCTTTGCCAGCCAGGAAGTTGGTCCTTCCACCCTTGAGTGCCCTGCTGCTTTCAGTAACTGCTGGACAATGCCCCTCTCAGGAGTAAAACAGTTTTTAAGAGAAACACATCTAGAGAATGCAGTGGTCCCTGGCAACCAAATGTGGTGGCATCCTTCTCTCCTCCCTTCTTTGAGCTACACCATAGTCTCTACTGGTGTGATGACAGAGAGTTGGCACAAGTAGCTGGGCACCTTTGGCAGCTGGGGGGGTACTGCCACTGTGGAGGGCCAGGCCTGCGTCAGTCACTAAGCCAAACAGTATCATGGGCCTTGACAGACTCTATGTTGCCACAGAAGCTATACATCAGTCAATTGTACCTAGAGAATGCAGTGGCAACTGGCAACCAAATCTAAAGGTACCCTTGCTCCCTCCCTTCTTAGAACTATGCCACAGCACCCATCTTTGTAACACCAGAGAAACTGAACAGCTTCTTGATGGTGTAAAGACAACAATCAGTATCTAACCATTTAAAGGAACAGACCACCATGGCTCAGGAAAACTCCCAAAACAAAGAATCAAAAAACTTTTCAGATGAAAAAGTCTTTCTGAAATTATTGGAGGTGGAATACAAAAGACTCATGTACAGAGTACTTCCGGAGATTAAACAAAATGCCACTGAAAAAAAAATGAAAAATTAAGTAAGCTATATGAACTGCTAGAACATGAATGATCTGAAATCCAGCAGATCAATAATAAAATTACAGATTGAGACAATTCAATGCAAAGCAAAAAGAGGAAGACTGAGGAAACTGAATGCAGAACTAGCAAGCTTGAAGATAAAGAAACTGACACCAGCATTTATGAGGAGAAATTAGAGAAAAGAAGCTAGAAAAATGAAGCATTAAGAAGCATGTGGGACTCCATCAACAGGAATAATCCATGAATAACAGGAGTTCCCAAACAGCAAAGGATAGCAAAAAAATACAAAGAGAATTGTTGAAGAGTTGCTGACAGAAAACTTCCACGAAATCATGAAAGAAGAAAGCATAGATATTCAAGATGCTTATCAAACACCACAAAATCTAGATCCCCCTCGAAAAGACTCTAAGATGTATTATAAACAGTCTTCATAAAACGAATCTTAAAGAGAGGTGCTTAGAGGCAGCGAGACTTTAAGCAAAACTAACATACAAAGGAAAGCCCTATAGGCTTTGTCCAACTTCTTATCAGAAACCATGTTGGCAAGAAGACAGTGGAATGACACATATAAAGCCTTGAAAGAGAACAACTTCCAACCAAGGATTATATATCCTGCAAAATTGCCTCCCAAATATGACGGTGAAATTATGACATTCTCAGATAAAGAGAAACTTGGAGGTTTTGCAAAAACTAAATCAAAACTACATGAAATACTGAAAGAAGCTCTTTGTTTAGGAAAACAATAACATCAAATGTATATTTAAGGATGTAATGCAGGACACAGCATCCAGACTCCTACTCAGTTAGGGAACTCACTAAGCTTAATCAAAGCTAAAATATTAAAAGTAGAGAACCAGTGATCTTAACATGAAAATTATGACATCATCACTCTATAAAAAGAGATATATTACAGTAGATGCAGCCCTTCCAGATGGAGAAGAAATTAAGATGATATACAGAAGTTAAAGATTAGTTTAAACTTAGAATATTAAGGGGGATCAAAAGGGTAGCCACAAAGCAAACTAAGAATGAGACATATCAAAGCAAGAAGCATAATATAGGAGTCTCAGCAAACATATAGCAAACACTGAAAAAGATGAACAGTAAACCCATAAAGAAAAATGACCCAAAACAAAATTAAGAGGAATAAAGAAAGCATGAACAACACAAAAATAAAGGCATCAAAATAGCAGCACTAAACCCATACCCATCAGTAATTACACTGAATGTAAATAGAGTGAATGCTCCATTAAAGAGGCAGAGAGTAACAGCTTGAATCAAAAAGTACGATCTGTCTATATGTTGCTTACAAGAAACACACCTGAAACTCAAAGATATGAAGAAATTGAAAGTCAAAGGATGGAAAAATATATACCAAGCTAACCACATACAAAGAAGAGCAGAAGTGTAAATACTGATCTCAGATAAAACAGATTTTAACATAAAATCCACCTTTGTGGACAAGGACAGTCACTATTTATTGCTGCTGAAAGATTCAATACATAAGCAGGACATGACAATATTAAATATTTATGCACCCCACACTGGAGCATCTAAATACATGGAACAAATGCTGACAACACTGAAAAATGTGATAGATTACTCCACAATAATAGTAGGAGATTTCAACACTCCACTTTCAGTAATGGACAGATCATTCACAAAAAAGCTCATGTTAAGATCACAGATTCCCTACTTTTAATATTTTAGCTCTGATTAAGCTTAATGATTTCCCTAACTGAGTAGCAGTCTGGATGCTGTGTCCTGTATTACATTCTTAAGTATACATCTGATGTTATTGCTTTTCTAAACAGAGTTTCTTTCAGTATTTCTTATAATTTTGGTTTAGTTTTTGCAAAGCCTTCAAGCTTCTGTTTATCTGAGAATGGACAGATCATCCACAAAAAAAGCTCTTCTGTAAAGACACAGAAGGTCTTGTTGCAACAATCAGCCAACTAGCCCTCATCCACTTATACAGAACTTTTTACCAACAACAGGTAAGTACACCTTCTTTTCCTATGCACATGGAACGCTATCCAGAATAGACCACAAAAAAGGTTATAAAGCAAGTCTCAACAAAATCCAAACTATTGAATTATTGCAAAGCATCTTCTTGGACCAGAAAGTCATAAAAGTTGAAATCAACAGCAGAAGAAACACAGGTAGATATCTGAACTCATGAAAACTGAACAACACCTTGCTCAAAAATCCATGGGTTATAGAAGAAATCAAGAACAAAATAAAGAAATTTATGATATCAAATGAGAATGAAAGCACAACCTACCAGAACCTAAGGGATACAGCAGAAGTAGCACTCAGAGGTCAATTTACCTCTATAAATGCACACATCTGGAATGAAGAAAGGACCCAAGCCAAAGAATTAACACTACAACTTGAATAAGTAGAAAGAGAGCAACAGAGTAACCCCCCGGGCACCAGAACAAAACAGATAATAAAGATCATACTAGAACTAAATGAATTAGAGAATAGAAGAACAACTGAAAAAGTTAAGAAAACCAAAGATCAACAAAACTGATAAAACATTGCTAAACTTATAAAAGAAAAACAGGAGAGGAAAAAAATAACTTGAATATGAAATGAGATGGGAGATGTCACAACAGACCCAACTGAAATCAAAAGTGTTATAACAGAATACTACACAAGACTGTACAGTAACAGATTTGAAAACCTAGAGGAAATGGACAAATTTCGATTTATGTCACCTACCAAAATCATCACAAGGAGATGTAGAACAACTTAATAAACCTATCACAAAGGAAGAGATTAAAAAACTACCAACCAAAAAATGTCCTGGCCTAGATGGCTTCACCGGAGAATTTTACCAAACTTCTAGAGAATAGTTAACTCCAATACTACTGAGGCTATTTCACAGCATAGAAAGAGATGGAATACTCCCAGATTCACTCTATGAAGCCAGCATAATCCTGATACCAAAGCCCAAGAAAGATCCCACTAAAAAGCAAATTACAGAACCAATATCACTCATGAACCTAGATGCAAAAATCTTCAACAAAATCCTAGCAAATAGAATTCAACAACGTATTAAAAAAAAATTAAAAAAAAAAAAAAAAAAAAAAAAACTCATCATGACCAAGCTGGATTCATACCAGGGATGCAAGACTGGTTTCAACATCAGAAAAGCAATAATGTGTTCAACCACATAAATAACACAAAGAATTAAAATCACCTGATTTTGTTAATTGATGCAGAAAAGGCATTTGACAAGATCCAACAGACATTCATGCTAAAAACTCTCAGCAAAATAGGAATAGAGGGGAAAATCCTCAGTGCAAAAAGAGACATGTATGCAAAGCCAACCACCTACATCATCCTGAATGGAGAGACCGAAAGAATTCCCCTTGAGAACGGAAACTAGACAAGATGCCCACTCTCAACTCTCCTATTCAACATTGTACTAGAGGTTCTAGCCAGTGCAGTTAGACAAGACAAAAAAATAAAGGGCATGTACACTGGCAAAAAAGAAGTAAAAATCTCCCTATTTGCAGATGATATGATTGTAGATGTAGAGAACCATAAAGAATCCATAAGTAAACTACTAGAATACAAGAGTTCCACAAAGTATCAGGATAAAAGATAAACATAAGTAAATCAGTAGGATTCCTTTACATCAACAAAGAGACCATCAAAGAAAAAAATCACCAAGTCAATACAATTTACTATAGCCCTCAAGAAGATAAAATACCTAGGAATAAATCTAACTAGAAAAACAATAGACCTATACAGAGAACTACAAGACCTTACTGCAAGAAACCAAAAGAGACTTACATAAGTGGAGAGACCTACACTGCTCATGGATAGGAAGACTTAAAATAGTGGAAATGTCTATTTTACCCAAAGTGATCTACATATACAATGCAATCCCAATCCAAATTCCGGTCTTTTTTATTTTTTTAGCACATGGTACTCTATATTGTGATGCTCAGTGGAAAACATCTGTAAACCAGCTTGCTGTAGTGGTAACAGCTGCAACTCAAGCTAAAGCAGTTCCATTATATGAAAAAAATTGAAGGAGTTTCATTCACTCCTTTGTGACAGCAACTGTGAGGTCAATTCCAGGCTTTGTAGCACCTGTAGCTTTTTAATGAGATGGAGAAGCACATTACCAACTTTGTTTGGAAAGGGAAGAAACATCAAATAAGTAAAGCACTGCTGAAGAAGAGGATTTCAGTGGGAGGCCTCACACTACCTGACTTTAGAAACTATTATACTGCCACTGTAGTCAAAACAGCCTGGTACTGGTATAAAAAGAGACATGTAGACCAATAGAACAGAGTTGAGAACCCAGAGATGCCACCATCCGCTTATGAACTGTTGATATTCAACAAAGGCCGATTATAAACCAGTGTAAAAACAGTCTGTTTAACAAATGGTGTTGACAAAATTGGATCTCCATCTGCAGAAAATTGAAACAAGACCATATCTCATACCTTACATGAAAACTAACTCTAAATGGATCAAAGACTTAAATATCAAACGTAAAATGATAAAGATTAAGCAAGAAAAAAATAGAATCAACAATGGAAGTTCTAATACACAGCTTAGACAGACTTCAAGATCTGACAAACAAAGCAAGATCAACAGAGGAGTAAATAGATAAATGGGAGCTGCTACGGATCACACAGTTACATTTATCCAAGGACTTTGATAAAGAGTTAAAAGACCACCTACAGAACAGCAAAAAGTATTTGGAAACTACAAGTTGGACTGATGTCTGATCTCTGTAATCTACAAGGTACAGCAAAATATGAACAAGAAAAATGTAAGCAACCCAGTTAAGCAATGAATGAAGCAGATGGACAGATATTTCACTGGAAAGAACTCCCAGCAGCCAAAGGACACACAAGGAAATGCTCGTGATCATTAGCTATCAGAGAAATCCAAATCAAAACTACAGTGAGATACCATCTGACCCCAACAAGGTTGGCCATAATTCAAAAAACACTAAATAACAAATGCTGGAGAGACTGTGCAGAAATTAGAATTCTCCTATAGTCGGAGGGATTGCAAAATGGTACAACCTTTACGGAAAGCATTTTGACACTTTCTTAAAAAGCTGGAAATAGATATACCATTTGATTCAGTAACCCCACTGCTCAGAATCTATCCTACAGACTAAGGCTGTCACATGAACAGATATATGCACATGAATGTTTATTGCAGAACAGTCCACAGTAGCAAAAACATGGAATCAACCTAGGTGCCCATCAACAAATGAATGGATAAATGAACTATGGTACAAACACTCAATGGAACTATGCAATGATAAAGAACAGCAATGATTTTAGGAAGCATCTCATAAGCTGGTTTCAACTGGAAGATATTATGCTGAGAGAAATAAGTCAGTGGCAAAAGGACAAATATTGTATGAGAAACTTGCTACAAGAACTTAAAAATAGACTTATGTACAGAAGAAAAGGCTCTTTGACATCTACAAGGGCGGGGAGGTAGGGTAAGGTTTGGTCATGGACTAGATAGTTGATAGAAATTTGGTTAGTTGAAAGCAGTGGCAGCACATGGTAGAAAGTAGATCAA
Organism: Heterohyrax brucei; assembly: GCA_028571685.1. Taxonomy (NCBI): domain Eukaryota; kingdom Metazoa; phylum Chordata; class Mammalia; order Hyracoidea; family Procaviidae; genus Heterohyrax; species Heterohyrax brucei. Next base: position 50,308,857 of record CM053155.1, read on the forward strand.
CTTGACTGGACTTCAACATAAATTGAAAGCTTTTTAAATCTCAACCCAGTATTGAAAGGATAGAGTAGCAGGGACGGGGGCAGGGAACCACGTTCTCAGGGTACATCAAGGCCAACTGGTGTAGCTAGCCTATTGCTAAGAGAGTCTTCAGCACCCCGTATCAGTGGACTCTAGGGTCTTCAAAGCTAGCAAGGTGCCATCTGAGATGCACCAAATGTTTTCAACTCATCTGGAATGGGTGATGACTAAGAACAACAAAGATAAAAGAAAAAAAGAGCTCAGAATCCAGAAAGACCCATGCAAATCGGAGACTGTATCAACATGTGGCCAGAAGAACCAGACGGTCACCAGTTGCCAACACAGACAGCCGTGATCAGGCATACAATGTTGGGCCCTGCAGCAAAATGAGAAAAAGAGGGGTGCAGCTCAAGAACTCTACTAGAAGACCAGAAATGATGGTCCAACATCCTGGAGGATCCCCTGGGAACGTGGCCCCTAGCCTGGCTACTACTCCTGTCCAGAAAACCCTACTGAGGTCAATTCTTCAGACAAAAAATGGATTGGAGCTGGGGACACAGTGTGACCATATGGTATCTGTGTTTTATGGTTCTGTGGATTACAGGATGCTGTCCTACTGGTCTCTTCCTAGATGGGAGAGAAGAGGATGGAGAAGAGGGAACAGGAACTTGTTAAAAAGATACCACAAGTATACAATGAAAAAGAAGAGTGTGCTGTCACTGGGCAAGGAAAGCAGAAAGAGTTGCAGATAGGTAGGTATGCAAAATTGATTTGGATTGTACACTTAATCACAATAAAAAATAAACAAGAAGGAAAAAGACAAACAAACTAAAAGAATCCTAGAAACTAATAACAACAAAAACATGTTTTAGATTGAACTGTGTCTCCCAAAAAATGTGCGTAGTAATTTGCTGGGTCGTGATTCCTGGTATTGTGTGATGTGCCTATGTGTTGTAACTACTGCCTCTATGATGTTAATGAGGGGTGATAAGTGGCTGTTGGTTAATAAGGCAAGACTCAACCTGTAACATTGCATTCATTGTGTCTTCAGGCAACCTCTTAGGACATAAACAAAAGGGAAGCAAGTCAAACTTTGGAGACATCATACAACGAAGCATCAGTGCTGGGAGCAAAGTATGCCCTTTGTACCCATGGTCCTTGTTCCTCAAAAGTTCCCAGTCCAGGGTAAGACTGATGACATAATCCTTCCTCCAGAACCAACAGAGAAAGACCTACCCTGGAGCTGATGTCCTGAAATTTGGACTTTTAGCCTTCCTTTCTGTGAAAAAATAAACTAATCTTTGTTAAAGCCATCTATTTCTGTTATTTTTGTTATAGCAGCACTAGATAACTAAGACAACACATATTACCAAAATCTTTGGGGCACAGCAAGACCTCTGCTTAGAGGCCAATTCACAGCAATAAACACACACTTCAAAAACCAAGAAAGGGCCAAAATCAAAGTATTAAACCTAGCCATTAAGTAAATAGAAATAGCTCAACAAAAGAAGCTCATAGTCATCAGAAGGAAATAAGAAAGATTAAAGTGAAAATAAATGACATAGAGAACAGAAAAACAGTTGAAAGAATCAACAAGACCAGAAATTCGTTCTTTGAAAAGATCAACAAAATTGTCAAATCGTTAACAAAATTGTCAAACCATTAACAAAATTGATAATAGAAAAACAGAAAAAGAAGTAAATAACCAAAAGAAGAAATGAGAGTGCTGATGTCACAACAAAACCAATTAAGATAAAATGATCATAACAGAATAATAGAAAAAATCTGTACTCCAGTGAATTTGAAAACCTGTAAGAATTGAATAAATTCTAGCAAAACACTACATACCTAAACTAAAACAAATTGAGGTAGAAAAATTAAATAGATAGGTAGCAAGAAATTGAAGAGGTAAAACAAAACAAATAAAAATTCTGAAAAGGAAAAAAAAAAAAAAAAAAGCCCTAACTCTGGCAGCTTCACTGAAAGAGTCTATCAAATATTCAGAGAAGAACTCACACAAAAGCTCACACAAACATTACTCAACTATTTGAGAGCATAGAAAAGGAAAGAACATTCCTAAATTTGTTTTATGCTACCAACATAACACTTATATCAAAGTCAAGCAAAAGCATGTCAAAAAAGAAAATTACAGACAAATATCTCCACTAAAACTGATGCAAAAATTTTCAACTAAATTATGACCAAATAGATTTCAATAGCATGTCAATGATAATAACAATACATTACAACCAAGTGGGATTCACACCAGGCATGCAAGGATGGTTCAACATTAGAAACTCAGTCAATGTATCTAAGACATAAATAAAGCAAAAGAATCATGTGATCATCTGAATCAATACAGAAAAGACAATTGATTACGTTCTGACCTTTCCTGATAAAAACTCTCAGCAAAATAGAAATAGACCAAAAATTCCTTAATACAATAAAAAAGCATTTATACCAAACCAACAGTCAACATTCTTCTCAATGGAAAGAGACTGAAAGCATTCTCCTTGAGAATGGAAACCAGAAAAGGATGCCCTTTACCAGCACTTTTACTCAGCATTGTGCTCTAAGTCCAAGCTAAAGCAATAAGGCAAGAAAAAAGAAATGAATGGCATCCAAATTGGTAAGGAAAAAAACTTTTCCTATTCGCACATAACATGATCCAATACATAGAAAGCCCTAAAGATTCTACAAGAATACTATTGAAACTAAGAGAAGGGTTTAGCAAATTATTAGAGAACAAGAGCAACATAAAAAATCAGTTGGATTCCTCTATACCAATAAATAGAAATTCAAAAAGGAAAACAAGAAAAGAATACCATTTATAGTAGCTCCACAAGATAAAATAATTAGCAATAATTCTAACCAAGGAGGTTAAAAAAAAAATCCATAAAAGGAAACCTAAAAAATGCTAATGCAATAAACCAAAAGACACATACATAAATGGAAAATATACCATGCTCATGGCTAGGAAGACTCAACCTAAAGTGATCTACAATATAACGCAATCTGAATCCAAATTTCAAAAGCATTCTTTAATGTGCTAGAAAACTAATTGCCAACTTTATGTGGAAAGAAAGAGGCCCAGGATAAGAAAAGCATTATTGAAGAACAAGGTAGGAATTCTCACTCTACCGTATCTTCAAACCTATTATACAGCCACAGTACTCAAAATAGCGTGGTACTGGCATAATGACAGACACATAGACCAATGAAACAGAATTGAGAACACAGATGTAAGTCCATCTACCTGTGGAAAACTGATCTTTGGCAAAGGGCCAAAGTCCATTAAATGGGAAAAAGTGCCAAGTCTCCTGAATAAATGATGTTAGCAAAACAGGATTCCATTTGTAAAAGTATGAGATCTCACTTATATCTCACACCATCCACAAAACTTAACTCAAAATAGATCATATACCTAGATACAAAACCTAAAATGATAAAGAACATGGAAGAAAAAATAATGACAACTCTAGAGGGCCACTAATGTATAATATAAATAGAATACCAACCTAACTAATAATGCAAACAGTGGAGAATGAACTGACAAGTGGAACTTCCTAAAAATTAAACACTTATGCTCATCAAAACTTCTCCAAAATATTAAAAAGAGAAACTACAGTCTAGGAAAAATAAATTTGGCTATGACATAGCCAACGAGAGTCCAATCTCTAATACATATAGGAAACCTCAAAAACACGAACAACCTAATTTAAAAAATGGGCATGGGATATGAACAGGCACAGGCATTTTCCCAAAGAAGACATCCAGATGGCTAACAAACATGAAAAAATGCTTACTATCACCAGCCATTAAGCCAAAAAAAAAAAAAAAAAAAAAAAAAACAAGCTCACAAGAGCAACCTAGGCATATTGAAACAAAATAAGAAGCTAGGACATAGTAAGCAAACACAAAATAAATAAAACACAGTAACTTATTGACAGCTCAGAAACAGTGGTCAATATCAAGTCACGTAAACAGGCAGACCACAATGGCTTCAGCAAACTGTCAGAACAAAGAATCAAAAAATCTTCCAGATAAAGAGAACTTCTTAAAATTGCTGGAGGCAGAATACAAGATATACAGAATTCTTCAAAAGACCAGGAAGGAAGTCAGGCAAAATGCAGAACAAGCCAAGGAACACACAGACAAAGCAAAAGAGGAAATTAAGAAGATGAGAGAACCACTTGGCTAGAGAAGAACATACATAATGACAAATTTAACAAGTAGCAAAAATTCATAGAGACAGCAAATGGAAATCCAGAAGACTAACAACAAGATTTCAGGATTGGACAACTCAAAGGAAAATCCTAGGTGCAGAATTGAGGCAATGCACAGAATTAGTGGGAGTAAAGATAAAGCACTTGACACCAACTTATCTGAGCACACATCAGACAGAAAGAGTGAGTTAATTATGCATAAATACAGAAATAAAATGCAATAAAAACTAGTGATGGGAAATTTGGCAGTGCTTACAGGTGACGGTTGTGTATCTTTAGTCTAATTATTGATGTCACTAAATTGCATATTTGGGGGAAAATAAAAGGCAGAAACTTCAATAGCCTTCATTTATAACAGCTTCCATCCAGAAAAGACAAGATCAAACTGATATATTTTTCCTACCACTTAATTACAGTAGCATACTGAAAGAATTTTTTATTTTCCAAAGGAATAAATGAAGAATTAAAGAGCTTGCTAATAGTAAAGCCAGTAGCCGTTCTAAAATTTCCCTTCAATTTTAAAATAATAAAACAGGTAGACAGGAGGAATGTTGGCATAATCCACATTTCACTAGATAAGGATGACTTTTAAGACAGAAAGTTTGAACACAAACTGAGAAGTTAGAGGGCTAGGAAGTAAATGTAGTGTGTGTCTTGTGAAGGACAGTAAAACTAAAATGAAGCAAAGTGAAAAACAAAGATTTCAGACTATGTTTCAGATAATATTTCTTTAGTTCAAAACTGGTAACAGATAATATATTTTCATCTATATTTAATCTCAAAAAAGCACCTTTAATAAGAAAGCATCTGTTTAAATCTCTACTTACTCTAAATTTTTATTCTGTTTCATTACAAGATTAAACAAGAATTTCAAGTAGTTCCAGTAGTACTCATTCTGTTGCCATGAAGTCAACTACTATAGTACTAGAATCCTAAAGTAACTTATTATATGCTTTACAACCTATTAAATATGTTTAATATTTGTCTTTGTCATCGAGTGCTACCATAATAGAGATGCCACCAGTAGATGGCTTTAAAAAGAGAAATTTTACTGTGTTACAGTCCAATAGCCCACAAGTCTAAATTCAGGGCATCATTTCCAAGGGAAAGCTTTCTCTGCTGGCTCTAGAGGATGGTCTTTGTCTTCAGTCTTCCTCTGGGCTGGGAGATTCTGAGATGCAGGAACTCAGGGTCCTTTCTAAAGGATGTGCTCTGCTCCTGGTACTTCTTAGGAGTATGAAGTCTCCAACTCTCTGCTTGCTTCCTTTTCCATTAAATCCCAGACGATTACCTCAAGGCACAATACATTCACACAAGTTGATTCCTGACCCACCAACACAGTTGCCCCCCATCCTCCCTTATTAACATCATGGAGACGTGATTTACAACATATAGGAACGTAACACAATACCAGGAATCACAGCCTATCCAGACTGCTACACACATTTTGTGGGGGGCACAATTCAATCTATGACAATATTTAAAGAAAATTCTGTAGTTTCATCGCTTCAGATGACGTTTAATCTGTTTCAGGCAGGAGAGTTAACTGATTAACAGTGTGGGCCCTGAAACTAAGGTGCATCTGAGTTTCAATCCTGCATCCTTTGTAGACACACTACATACTGAACGTAAAAACTTTTTTTTTTTTTTGGTGCTATATACCTTGTTCATGAAAGTGCTTGTCATGGAGTAGGAATTCCACCGGTATTTGGGAATAAACGCATGAAACTGAACATTACAAAGCCTATTAAGTCTGTTTCCTCATCTGTAAAACTATACGTGACTTACTTCAGATTACTGCTGTGAAGATTAAATGAGGAAACATCTGTAAAGCATTTAACACCTCATCTGGCAGGTTAAGTACTCAATAACTATGCTAATTATTAATATGATTTCTGTTTTCTAGGTCATTCTCAGTTGGAATATAATGTTTCAGCTTCACAATGTAACGACATTCTAGCATCCTTAAAACTGGATATAAAATCTCAACATACAATTCCATAACTTTCAATAATTTGAAAAATCTACCAGGAAGCACATGTGTGATGTAATGGTCTTGGTGGATTTTGACTTGATTGGGTGAACTATCTTTTCTTTTCTTTTAGAAAACAGTGGTTTCTGAGAATCAGTATCAGTGCATGCTGGAGACATAATATTGTTTTTTGGTCAAATAACATAAAACAGATGGATAAAGAATGTATTTACCATAGAATTTGAAACTCTGTTTTGTTTATTTTAGCCCATTCCCCCTTACCAGCTAATGAATAGAGTGCTAATTCTCTTATGTAAATCCTATTACTTGTTCAGAGCTATTTCTGCAAGGGTCATCAATATCCAAGGATTTTAAACTGGAGCTTAATCCTTTCCAAGTTCAAGAAACGTGCAGGTAGACAAAGATTCTCCTCCACTGAGCACAATCAAGGACACCAGACAAATTGTGAGTCCGCACATCATCTTCTTGATAACGTAATTTTGCAATTTTGACTTTAGGGGGAAAATGATTTATTATTTATCTATTACGCAGTGCTATTTTAGGATATTTCAAAGCAGCATAAAGCAGTGATTTATTAAACCACATAGTATATGAAGGTTTAACAATTAAATTTGCAAACTCATCCTGGAAAAAATGATTCAATACCTTACCGCTGAATAGCACTACAGTCACCTTTGAAGTACTCCCTTTAGGAAGCTATGTACCCACACCAGTGCCTAGTCCACCCTTCAAAGCAATTTCGGAACTCTTCTTCTGGAATGGTCATCAGAGCTGTTGTTGCATTATCCTTAATGTCCTGAATGTCATCAAAATATCTTCCTTTCAAGATTTCCGTTATCTTCAGGTAAAGAAAAAAAGTTACTGGGGGCCAGATCAGGTGAGTAGGGAGGGTGTTCCAGTACAAGCATTTGTTTACTGGCTAAAAACTCCCGCACAGACAGCTATGCAGTTAGGTTCATGAACTCACCATTGTGCCATCACCTGCAATGGCCATTTCCAGAAAGAGTTCCAAAATCTCTCTGAAGGTGAACTAGGTAGCAGCTTCCAAAGAGAGTACTTTGAAGGTGACACGATATTCAACAATAAGATATGTTGTGCTTAGAATAATTAAGTTTGTGGACTTAATTTTAAGACCTAGTATATCTTTCTCTCTTTAAAAGTGGTTTGCATTAGTCATCTTCACCAAAGGAAACTGAGGGTAAACCATGCAGTTTTGATCTCTGATATTCTTGGAATTAAAATAAGACTGTGAAGAAAGAAATAATTTTGAAATTTTAAATTCTTAAATCTCCCCACCAAACCCTCACCTTCACCACCTCCACCCCCTGAGTGAAGGGAGTGCTGTAGGGAAGAACTGATGGTTCCTTGTACCGCATGCCTGCGGACAGCTTACTGCGTTTCCAGGCTGGGAGGTGCGCTGTCAGAGTGCACCTCGGAATCAGACGCCCAGCAGCCCTGCGTTCTTGGCATTTTTACTGAGTGATGCTTTTTGTTGTTGATGATGCTGCTGGGGCTGTTTTAATCTTTAAAGTGGTAATGATAATGTCTGTTTCAGAAAGTTACAGTTTTTTTGATATTTGTTCAATTAGGTGAAAAGTCTTCCTGTTGGTTTTGTGCTCTATTTCGCTCCCTTGGAGGTTATAATTATTACCAGCAACCTTTCTGGTTTGCATGATGACAATGAGTGAAGCAAGGATTTCCCACTTTTTTGTAATAGAATAATTTTATTAACTGTAAAAATAGCTTCTAACTATTTTGAATGCACATACCTGTATATACCCAATTATACATGGTAGTTAGAATCACCTGACATTAAAGCTAGGAAAAAATAATTAAGAAACTCATTAATCATGATAATTTTCTATTTTTTCCACCTTGGCTGGACTGTTAGTAAACTGGATTTGATAACATATAAGCTATTATTAAGGATATACATGAAGCTTTCAGGATAATGTCTGAAATGAAATTCAGACAATATGTACTATAATACATGTTTGTGTGTATACATACTTTATTTACAAGACAAAGCAGTAGTTCAAAAAAGGAAGCTGCTCTAATTATTATTTTTTTTTTGCAAGATCGTAACACTTTTATTTTCTCCAGAACAAGTAACAGAGTATTTATACATAGTGAGAACTGAGAACAAACCTTGACAAGTTGATGTGTTTTTCTCTCATTAGGAGAATTAAGTTATTGTTTGAAAAGCTAAAATTTTCTCAGAGAAAATATTTTTTTTACTGAAGACACAGTTGAAAAACAGGAGCTTGCTATTCATTAAGCATTCCCGACTTACAAATTGTTTAAAAGGTTTTCTGCATCTCCCATCTATCCATCTCATTTGTTGGAAAAGCAAGTCTCTGAGAAGGGCAGGAGCTGGGAGACCATTGCATCTGCCACGCAGCCTCTAACAGACAAGTTTCCATCACAGTCCTATCAATATTGAGGAGAACTTTATACAGGTGCTAGCAGAAAATTTTGTACACAAAGTAAGGAGTTTTTCAGTAGAACCAAAGTGTGATTTATAAGTAAATTAACATTTGCTGAACATCAAGCATTTGTTCAGCACTGCCTTATTCTTCACAATCATTTTATGAAGAGTGTGTCCTGTATTCTGCTCAAACTTCTGGAAATTTATTTTTTAAGAAAAGTCATTATGATACCACAAAAATCTGGAATTTGATCTACTCCCACATTAACAGCTAGAGTGAGTAACAAGAATCCTGAGTGTTAATATCTTCCCTGCAAAGTTAATATCTTCTCCTACACTGCTAAAGTTTCAAAATTCAGAAAAGAGATGTAAATCAACATGACATAAACACAAAAAGGAAAATCAAAGAGAAAATCACTAGGATATACAAAATTGTGAGTAGGAGATTCACTCACTGGAAAATAAGTGTGTTCCATGCAGAATAAATCCTCATCTCCCGCTGCACACATGTAGGGTAGAGAAAAGGGAAATTATGCCATAAATGAAATAGGTAGATACTGCTAATGATCTGAGAAACAATGGGAGCCTCACAAGCCCAGTAATAAATCCCATAATCTGACACCCTATGTTATGTGAGATTTCCACTAGTCACTTCTTTTAATAAGAAAAAGTAGAACATTCATTAACAGGAGTCCAATATGACACTGGGGAAGATTGCCACAGCAGGGGTTAACACTTGTCGTCTGTATACATTAGTGCTGGTGAGCAAATTAGCTTGGTTTAGCTGATCAGATTAGCTCACAGTCACCTTGGAAAACATGGGGAAAAAGAGGCCTAAAGAGGTGTGTGGCTATTGATGAAGAAAGAACATAAAGCCGGTGGTATAACTAGAGTTGATGTCACCCAGTGGGGGCATCTTATGGTGTCACATCCCTCCCCCATGGACCACCTCTCGTACCTGATCATACAATAAATAATTGTTACACATGTAAGTTTACTATCAATTTTAATCATGGACTGATGCATAATACAGCTGTGAATTGCTTAAAAGCAGTATTTCTTAGATTATATGAATACTAACAAAATCTTTCTACTCTGGATTATATTACATTACTAGGCCCTTCACCATATTAGATAGGATAGAATCCAGCCCCATGCAGCTGTTCACCCCAGTTCATTTCCGCTGTGAATTTGTGCAGCCCTGACCTTTGAGATCGTCATCTAGCCAATGGGGTTTGTTCTTTCAGGTGAGCCAAAGCAAGAATGGAAGGGTGTGGCTGGGCTGTCATTAGGTGGTAATGACCCTATGTACAGCTGAACAAAATACTTCCCAATCCTGAACTTTCCTTACAGTCATCGGCTGTGCTTGAGCCTGTGGTTGCAGCCAGCGCTGTCCATCCGTCTTCTCGAGGGTCTTCTTCTGTTTTGCTGACCCTTACTTTACCAAGTATGATGTCCTTCTCCAGGGACTGGTCGCTCCGGATAACATACTCAGAGTGCATGAGATGAAGTTATGTCATTTTCCTTTTAACAAGCATTCTGGCTATACTTCTTTGAAGATAGATATCTTCGTTCTTCTGTCAGTCCATGGCATATTCAATATTCTTTGCCAGCACCATGATTCAAAGACATTGACTCTTCTTCTGTTCTCTTTATTTATTGTCCAGTTTTTGCATGCATATCAGGTGACTGAAAATACCATGGCTATGTCTACACCTTGCACAATGAAACGTATTGTTTGATTTCTGGATTGCTGCTTCCATGTGGGTTCATCACGGATTCAAGTGAAATGAAATCCTTGAAAACTTTAATATTTTTTCTGTCTATCATAATGTTGCTTATTGATTTGGTTGTTTTCTTTATCTAGAGGTATAATCCACACTGATCCACACTGAATATTGTAGTCTTTGATGATTAGTAAGTACTTCAAACTCTCTTTTCTTTCAGCAAGCAAGATTGTGTCATTTGTATTTCACAACTTGTTAATGAGACTTCTTTCAATCTTGTTTCAAAATTCTTCTTCAAGTAGTCCAGCTTCTCAGATTATTTGCTTACCATAAGGATTGAATAAATATGGTGAAAGGATATGTCCTGATGTACAGCTTTCCTGATTTTAAACCATGCAGTATCCCCTTGTTCTGTTCAGACAATTGCCTCTCTGTTTATGTACAGATTTGATATGAGGACAATTCAGTTTTCTGGAATTTCCATTCTTCATAGTATTATTCATAATTTGTCATGATCCTTACAGTTGAATGACTCTGTGTAGTTGATATGTTACCGATAAACATCTTCTTATATTCTCTTCTTTTGGTAAAGATCCATCTAACATCAGCAATGATATCCTTTGTTCCATGTCCTCTTTTGAATCCAGTTTGAATTTCTGGCAATTCCCTGTCAGTGTACTGCTGTAACCATTTGTAAACTATCTTCAGCAAAATTTTCCTTCTGTGTGATATTAATAATATTGTTCAGTAATTTCTACATTTTGTTGGATCATCTTTCTTTGGAATAGGCTCAAATATGGATCTCTTCTAGTTAGTTGGATCTCTTCCAAACTTTTTGACAGATGACTTAAATTTCCAGTGTTGCATTTATTTGCTGAAATATCTCAATAGGTGTTTTGTTAATTCCGGGAGACTTGTTTTTCACCAATGCCTTCGGTATAACTTGGGCTTCTTCATTCAATGCCATCAGCTTCTGATCATATGCTACCTTCTGGTATTCTCTTTGTTACTGATGCATTACCATTGAGTCAATTCTGACTCATGGCAACCCTGTAGGATGGGTTGAACTGCCCCATAGAGTTTTCCAAGGAGCTCCTGGTGGATTTGAACTGCTAGTGTTTTGATTAGTAACTGTAGCTCTTATCCACTACACTGACAAGGTTTCCTCTTTTTTGGTGGAATGATTCTGTATTCCTTCCATCTTCTTTTGATGCTTCCTACATTTTCAATATTTTTCCCATAGAATTTCACAATATTGCAACTCAGGACTTGAATTGTTCTTCTATTTTGTTTTCTAACTCCAGGCCTCTACACATTTCATTTAAATACTTTGCTTTCTTGAGCTACTGTTTTAAATCTTCTGTTTAGCATTTTTTACTTCATCATTTCTTCCTTTTGCTTTAGCTACTTAAGTTTAAGAGCAAGTTTCAGACCCTCTCCTGACATCCATTTTGGTCTTTTCTTTCCTGTCTTTTTAATGACTTTTTGCTCTCTTCAGAAACCTTGGTGGCTTAGTGGTTAAGTTTGGCATCTGCTAATTAAACAGTTGGCGGTTCAAATCCACCAAGTGCTCCTTGGAAACTCTATGGAGAGGTTCTACTCTCTCCTATGGTGTCACTGTGAGTCAGAATCAACTTGACTGCAGTGGGTTTGGGTTTTTTTGTTTGCTTGTTAGCTTTCTTCATGTATGATGTCTTTGACACTCTTCCATAACTCATCTGGTCTTCGGTGACTGAGCTCAAGAGCTGTGATGTCTCTTACTCCCTTCCCTGCTCCCACCCAGTTTTCACTGTCATGAGGACAGGGGACGGATTCTTTTTGTTCTGAGCTCAGCACACTATTAGGTGAATATCTTGCAAAGTGATTGGTTAAAAGAGTGTTAAATCACATTTTGCCCACTACTAATCCTTCCATTTCCCCTAGTGGGCCTGTAGGGTGATCATTTTGATGTCATTTCCTCTGACAGTGTCACCTAATGTGACCCCCACACACTGCATGCCCCCCTAATGATGTTACTGCAAAAAGTTCTGCAAGGGTGAACAGCATGCATTATAGGACCCTTGTGGAGCAAAAATCAGAGTACAGAATCCAAGTTTATAACAACAGTGAAGACTAAGCAAGACATCTGTAATTTTGTCTACCTAGCAGTTTTGCTTCATTTCAGCCTTCTAACAATGAAGTGTGCTCCAGGAATGTCTTCAAAACAGATAATTTGCTAAATTTTATCTGAATTAAAGAGTCACCATATCTTAGTACTTGATTCTCAAGCATTTATATTCCATGACTAATCATGTTTAGGTATAATATGCCATCTTTAGAACAGTACTTTCTTAGAAACATCTCCTCCCAAAACGGAACATATGCATTCATGTATAAAAGAAAAGGAAGATTTATTTAACTTCCACAACAAAAGAACTATCTTATTGTAAGATTTTTACACTGAAATTCTTTCAAGGTTCTATGAAAGCCAAAACCCAAATCCATTGCTGCTGAGTCAATTCCAACTTGTAGAGACCCTGTAGGACATCACAGAACTGCTGCACAGAGTTTCCAAGGAGCACCCGGTAGATTTGAACTAGCAACCTTTTGGTTAGCAGTTGTAACACTTTACCACTATGCCACCAGGGTTTTGAGTGGTTTTCTCTATTTTGTGTGCCCATGAAAACACTGAAGATATATCATAGGCAGAGAATCAGTTTTCATGTTTGGTTGTTTAACTTCTTTACTTCATACTTACTGAAACTAGTATTAAAATAAGGCATGCAAAACCTCTACTAGCAATTTTAAAGACAATAAAAGAAGGAATGAGCCTCAGCTCTTCTAAATAAAATGAAACATTTGTCTTGAGAGTTTTTTCCTCAGGCACTTCCCTTTTCCTTCTCAAGGGAAAACAATAGTTGTTGAAATGCTTAACTTTTTTTTTCTCAGCGTGGAAAATTTTGCTATACATTGTATTCTTTGCTATACATTGTATTCATGTTTGTGTACCACTCTTTTGATGTACTGCTTTAGAGCAACATTCTCGATTGTGCTGCAGTAAGTACAGAGCACCAGTATTTTCCTTAGGGCAGCAGACAACTTGGAAAATGACCAGGAAAATAACTAATATCTGTATTATCTTCATACAGGTGCTTCCTGCCCTACATTTGTTTAAGACCTTCTGATTCATCCTAGGAAAGTGGGTCCAGAAACAAGTAAAAAACTAGTGAGGAATCCAAGAAATGGACAAGTTAATTCTATGCATAACTCACTTCCTTAACTACAATCCTTACAGGATGGGTGGAGAACTCTGGGAAATCCAGAGGCTGCGAATTCTTTGGGATATAAGAAGACAGCAGGCTCTGGAGAGTCAGAGCACAGAAACAGGGGCCACTATATACATAGGACTAGGTATTTCTTTACAAAATACAAAGGAAGCCCACTGAGTGTGTGACTCTTGACAAATGGCAAAGTGACTGCAAGTTTGTTGGTTTTTAAAAATGTGTTGTGCAGTAAGACGGTTTTTTGTTTTTTTGTTTTGTTTTTTAAATGAAAATCAGGCTATCAGGCCTAAGGAAAAAAATTTAGGAGTTGGTTTTAAAGATAGCCGAAGTCATAGAATTGTTCTTTTAATAACGATTCCATTCTTTGGAATACAGATTTAATCATTTTAAATGTTTGATGTGAGGTCATACAAAGCTCACAGTATAACATTTCTATAGTTTTGCCACAGATTTGCAAGAACCGTTCGATAGAGTGCTGTCCAGTTTTATTCTGATATATAACTGATGCATATTGCCTATCACACCTACTTTTATAAATGATACAGAAACATAGGATTAATGCTAAATTTTTAATAAACTTGTATGACTATCAAGAACCAATAGGAGGCAAAGCCATTTTATTTCTTCTAATGACTTTCCAGGGCCATTATTAACAGTCACTTAGAATTAACTTAGACAACTGAAAAGACTAGACTGTTCACTATAATCAAAAGAGGTTTTATAACAAACAGAGAAATATGTCATTCAAATTAACACTGTATCAAGCTGTGTAGGTACATGGTGACTTACTGATCCGTTATTTTTTGTATCTTCATTTTGGTTCTAACACATATACAAAAAATTTACATTGATTTGCTTGATTAGTGGGTTTGTTCTTTAAGCATTTTTTTAAACAAACCATGGCATAGTAGAAAGAATAATTTTGTGAATGTTAAGTATATAAAGTACCTCACAATTGATTGCTGTTGTTAATTGCCATGGAGTCAGTCAAGATTCACGGTGGGCCCAAATGTGCAGAGTGGAACCACAGTGAAGGGTTTCAGGGCTGTGACCTTTCGGAAGCAGACCACCAGGCCTTACTCCAAAGGAGTCTTTGGATGGGTTCAAGCTGTTAACCTTTTGGTTAGTAAAGTAGTCCAGTGCTTAAACCTTTGTGGCAACCAGGGACTCCTTTGCACATAGTAGATTATTTTGAAAAATGCTGCTCTTGCCTGTTAGTTACACTGTGTGAAAAAATATATAAGAAATAAGTCAGAGACAAGTAAAAAAGTCTTCAAAAGACTTCCATTATTAAAAAAAGAGACATGAAAATGAAGTACTGTCTATTGTCATGGATTCCAGGAGAAAAGACCATTTAATATACAGTGATGAGATCATTCTCCTATTTGAAAATCTTCCAGTAATCTATAACAGAAAGTAAAGTTTTTAGAACTGACAACTCAACTCTAAACTAGACAAACCAATGCTGTCAAGTCATACGCAACTCAAAGCAACCCTAGAGGTCAGAGATATTTTGATTAGATTGGTGAATATAGTTAAAATGATTAACAACTGTCATCATCACAGTGTCATGCAAACAGGATAATAATGATAATGTCTTTGCAGCGTATTTGGATTTTTAAAAGAGTCTTCTATTTTAAAACCAGTGTTTAAAAAGTTTACTCATTTCTATTTGCCAAGCCAAGTGCCGTCACTGTCATTATTACGGGTGAAACAGAACAAGATGCAGAAGCATTTTAAAGTGGTCTGACTTTATTTCACAGTAAAATTACTAAACCAATTGATGGGAAGGTGTTAGGAAGGAGAAAGTTTGAGTAATGTTATTTCATCGAAGCTATTACTTTAAATTATTATTAAAATCTTACATTATGAGGAAAGTAAGGCCCTTCATGGGTAGAATTGCATATTAAACCATGTTCTTCACCAATATGAACTTTTTAATGTCTTTTGTAGAGACCGTTCATACATTTTTAAACAAATTATACTCTGTCAAAAAGTAAATACAAATTTTCTTTGACATATATATTATGAAGACAGTATTTGGACAGTCTAAAATAAAAAAGAAGCATTTTTTATAATTATGTAACAGTTAAGCATTCAGCTACCAGCTAAAGGTTGGTGGTTCTATTCATCTTAAAGGTGTCTTGGAAGACAGGCACAGTAATCTGCTTCCAAAAGAGTACAGCTTTGAAAACCTATAGAGTAATTCTTCTCTGCGCACAAGGGGTCACACTGCATCATAACTGACCCAAAGACAACTAATGACAGCATGATAAAAAAAAAAGTAACTCTTTAAAACACAGTGAATCCTGGTGAAGGAAGTATACTTTTTTCTCTGTTTGCCCTAATTTATCTCCAATTTCCAGTTACACACAGATGCATTTACTATGACCTAAGTCTTGTGATACCATATTCTTACTTTGAAATCTTTTAACCTAGGGCAACTATGGAATTTTTTAACCACTAAAATACTTTAAAGAAGCTGGTTAAGTCCTCAGTTGCTAACTGAAATGTTGGCAGTTGGAATCCACCAGCAAAGTTTGGCAGTCTACCTCTGTAAAGATTACATAGGGTTGCTATGAGTCAGAATCGACTTACCAGCAATGAGTTCAGTTTTTGAAATAATGTTATTGCAAATCAAATGTTAGTCACATTTTTAAATGACTGATTCATAATACATACCTACAAATAAGATGTATTTTTATTTTATTTAACAGACTCATATAGAATTTACTATTTGCCAGGATGGAGCCTTGCAGGAACAGTGGTTAAGAGCACGGCCGTTAATCAAAAAGTCAGCATTTCAATGCCAGCAGCCACTCCTTGGAAACCCTACGGGAAAATTCTACTCTATTCTATAGGGTCGCTATGAGTCAGAATCGACTCAGTGGCAATGGGTTTGGTTGGGTTTTTTTTGTAACTACTACCCTTACAAATACCATTTAAATTAATTTTAGGATGACAGTGCAAATTTTGAGGAAGATAATTGTTTGGGATAATCAGGAAAACCCAGAATAAGTTAAATGACAATCATATCAACAGGAATAGTTACCAAAACCATCAACAACTTATTACACTCATTTCTTCCACTAAAGAAGGTTCAAGCGGTACAAGTGAACAGGGCAGATCACCCAACAAGCAAGTTAAGCACAGGCTTGCTTGTGTTCCCTTACTAACCTATACAAGAGTTTCACATGAGTTTCTCCAGTCTTTGATATTAACCGTTAGCATAACCTCCCAGACTTGACATTTTCAGAGAAATCACAACTATATAAACTTCTTCATGAATGAGTCAATATCACCAAGAACTGTATTTTCTAGATAACTGAAGGATAAATAAGCAAACAAGTCGGTGTTAAGTGTGAGCTTAAAAAAAGGCCCTACTTGAAGATAATCAAGCAATTTCATATGAGTAAAAGTCCATGCACTTTTAGTAGATTGTGTGATATGTATTTCAGTTTCTCAGAAGGTCTACAGGATTAGCTCCTGGGGGTTTTGTTTGTTGGGTACATAATGTTGACTTCAGAACTTGCTCTAGGGCATGGGAACATATAATGGTGTTCAGGATTTGAAGAGAAGTGTTCCTTATACCATCATTCTTTAATACCTACTCAGCTGTTGGATTTGTCAAACCACTTTAAGAAAAATGATTATATTTTTGTATACTAACTGCTATGATAGGGTATTAGTTAAAGACATGGCTCTGACATTAAATAATCGGCTTAAAATCACCGTCACTATTTATGAACTATTTATGAACTATTTATGTGCAATCTGGGCAAGTAACTTAAAGTGTGTGTACTTCAGCTTCCTTGGCTGTAAAATGGTATAAATAATTGTTATCACAACACATAGGCCGTGAGAGAATGAAATGATTATAAATAAAATAATAATATATAACATAATAATTATATAATATAATATTATATAGTAATATATACAATGTTATATATAATATATAATAATATATAATTATTATATAATATATAAGATAAAATAGTTGGAACATTTCTTGGCAAAATGTTCAGTAAGTATACCACTATTATTTTCTAACTTAAAAAAAAGTTAGGATATAATTTTATGAATTTTGGTAACAAACAATAACAAAAAATGAAAACCAGTAATAAACAATGTTCAACTAAGTTTAAAGACCTAATCCGACAGAACTAAAAGAAAAGAGAAGGCAAAATCCTTAGGTCCATACATCTTTACATATGATCTCTGTTTCTACATATGTGTATACAAATGTATACATGTATCATGGAATTCCAGTGATGATTATATTTTTGTTCATCCTCTAGATTATATAAATTCAATACCTAAAATGGAAGAAGCCAAAAGCCAGAGTTTTGAAGAGGACTTTGAAGGACAAGCAACACATACAGGTAAGCAAAATTATGAGAAAAAAAAAGGTATTCAGTATGGAATTTATTTCAAGTAACACCGCTGGATGATTTGATATAATTATCTAAAAAAATACTTGACTTGTTAAATTAATTTCAAACCGGACAACTCTTGCAATGATTTTATTTACAGAGATGTCAAAGAATAAGAAAAATATAAATGAATAGGAATTTCATGCTGCCCAATATCACAAAGTATTTCTATTTATACTGTAATGACGTCATTGTCCTCTTTCCTAATTTCCCCAGTATGGACTTCTCTTGCCATTGCAAACAATAGTAGACCAAAAGGAATAAATATTTTGAGTCTTTAATTTTAATATTTTGAATCTGAAAAAAAATAATAGAAATGATAAAACAATTATTGAATGAAACAGGATTTCTCCAGAAAAGCCCAACCTTCAATTCATTTGATCTGTAATCTGTTTTCTTAATCTGTTAAGAAATTATGTGTATCTGTCTGCAAGCCACTAAGAGCTTACAATTCAAATAGCAGAACTTAAAACAAAAAAAAGTCAAATTTCTTTTAATTATACTGGATATCATTTGACTAACATTTTCTTTTTTTCTTTTAATAATATGAATTGGAGTTTTTAAATTTATCTAGTAGGTTAAGTAAATTCATACAAATACTAGACTAAACACATGGGATTTCACTGTATAGTAACCATGAGAGCAATAGGTTTCTAAGCACCTATGTGTCATAAAAAACGGATAAATTCGGCTACAGGAAAAAGAGTGAATGAGGTAGGGGAAATAAAGAAGACCGGAAGCAAAGAAACAAGGAAGGAAGGCAGTGTCCACTCCCTGGCAAAAGCAATCAACAGCAAATCAAAAAACATTCGGTTAATTTGGGAATAACATTTTGCAACTCAAATGACAGATGGCTAATTTCCTAATACATGTTAAGATCGCCTACAAATTAATTTTAAAAAAGAACAACAACTTAATGCAAAAGATGAGACAGGCCACTTGCTGAAAATTGAAACAAAACTAAACAAAAGACACCCATCAACTTAGAACTAGAGTGAGATTTCATTTTCCACAGAGTTCCTAAAAATAAAAAGGTTTAATCACGCTTTATAAAGAGGCACCCTCCCATATTTCTGGCAAGAGTGTAAATTTGTACTTTTTCTGTAGTAGCAGTTTAGCAAAATTGAAATTAGCAATGTATACATTCTTTTATTAAGCAATTTTGCTCATAGTATCTACAGATGTACCATTGTACACATAGAGAAAAAAACATATCTGTAAGACTCGTCATAAAGCATCATACATCATTTTTAAAATGCAGAAACAACAATGAGCATCAATAAGAAGCTGTTTAATTACGCATATGTACAGAATAGTATACCAAAATTCTGGAAAAAAAACAAGAAGCACTTTATGTATCTACATGAAAGAATCTCTGAGATACATTACAAAGAGAAAAGAAGAAGGTAGGGCAAAGTGTATAAAATATTGCTATTCACGGGAAATAGGAAAAAAATCTCTTCTACACACAAACACATGCAGTTTTTCAAAGTTCCTTTTTTTTTTTAATTGTAAGTGAAAGTATACAATCCAAATTAATTTTGCATGCATGCAGCTCCTTCTGCTCTCCTTGCCCCATGACATGAGTGTTTTTGTAACAATATTCTGGAGATCATTTTAGTTTTGTTAACTGAGGTCTAATCTCCCTCTCACTGCTTGTCTTGTAGGTGACATTATTATTGTTGTTTTCTGGCTCCTGATAGCTTGTAATTGGTTTCACCAACAATTCCAGGTTCCTTTATTAATAATGTGGTGATAATTTTAGTTTCTTGATGAAATTTCTTTTTAACAAAAGTGCTATTTTTCTAAAATTCTTCCTCCTTACACTTAAAATTTTGACTATGGTTACTCCAAAATTTTTCCAGTAATCCAAAATATACAATTTGGATTTTCATTTGTTCTGATGTTGCAGAAAGATTCTTTGCCAAAGCTGATTTAGCCAGATTAAAATAAGCGAGAATGTCTATGTGCGGAGAAGTTAGAAATTTCTAGCCCAAGCAAGATGTTTCAGATGCAGGAGATGACAAGTCTATCCCATGGTGATGCTTACACAACTTTCAACTTGGAAATCATCCTTCTGAAAATAAAAAGGGAAGTAATTAATTTTTCATTTTATTCTAGGACCCAAAGGAGTAATTAATGATTGGAGAAAGTTTAAATTAGAGAGTGAAGACAGCGAGTCAGTCCCTCCTAGCAAGAAGGAGATTCTCAGGCAAATGTCCACTCCTCAGAGTAGAGATGACAAAGATTCAAAAGAAAGATTCAGAAGGAAGGTAAGATTGGGAAAGATCAATAATAAATGATTTGCATTATGTTTTTTAGTCTAAATGACTGTAAAGAACCACTTTAGAAATATTATAAAATACATATGGCATTATTTGCACTGGGAAAAAATGACAATGAAGTGATGGCCTACTAAGGAATACTTGGCAACTGTTAAAGCAATGAGTTACAGCTACATCTGTTGGCTTAGAGGCAGTTCTACAATGTACAATTACATGAGAAAGCAGGAGACAAGAATTTTAAACGAAGTATATGATGCCATTTAAAACAATGAAAAAACAACAAACTTGTGTCTGTATTAGCACGGTTCTTCACATACCTGTCCATGTGAAATGCCACTCACTGAGATGATAACATTAGTTATTTGGAAAGATGGAATTAGTTGGGAGGAAAACAGGAAGAGAAAGGAGGTAAGTGGAATAAGCCGCATTTCTTTAAATCTAAAATGAAGCTCCCAAACAACATTTTTTTTTTTACAAGATATCCCTTATTTACCTAAGTTAGATAATGTACAGGAGTCCCTAGGTGACCAAAACAGTTAAGCCTTTGACTATTAGCCAAAAGGTTGGTAGTTTGAACCCGCCCAGAGGCACATTAGAAGACAAGGCCTTGGCAGTCTGCTTCCAGAAGGTCACAGTGCTGAAAATTCTACAATGCAGTTGTACTTGGTACACATGGGATCACCACAAATCAGAACCAACTCAAAGGCAACTAACAGCAACAACAATACGTAATGTGTGTGTCTATCAGTAGGAGACATATTGAAAGGCAATCTGCAAAATGCTGATAGAGATTGTCTCAGAGTTTTAACTCAGTGCTGTTAAACAGATTCCAACTTACAGGACCCCATGTCTTACGGAGCTGAACTGCTCCGTTGGTTTTTCTTGGCTGTACGCTTTCAGAAGCAAATACCCAATTCTTTTTTTTAAACTGGTGTCACTAGGTTAGTTTGAACGACCTACCTTAGACGAGAAGCTGAGCAAAAGTTGTGAATGTTCAGTATTCACTACTTCTTTCCTTTATTTTTTAGGAAACTTTAAGGTAATTTCTAACACAAACATGAGCATGTACTACTGATACAACAATAAAAATCAAACCCCATCCCCATGGAGTCAGTTCCAACTCATAGAGACCCTATAGGAGAGAGTAGAACTGCCCTATATGATTCACAGAAGTGACTAATGAATTTGAACTGCCTAACTTCTGGTTAGCAGTGGCGGTTCTCACTCACTGTGCAACCACGCTCCGTAGGAATACCGTAAACTTTAAAGTGCTTTTCATTGTGGGGATAAAAGTACTTTAGTATTACACTTATCTCCAAACATTATATGTGAGTTCTGCATACTGATACCAGACAGATTATGCATCAGAAAATTTCTTTGGTTCAGGCTTTTAATCTGTTAAAATCTTATTTTTGAGCTTTGGTTCCTTCACTGGCTCATTATACAATGCAGATCAGACAGAATTTTCCATCTGAGGAATTGTGATAGCACCTCCTCTACCCGTTTTAAAAGAATGTGAAGGAAAGATAAATATGGAAGTGTTTTGAAACATGTAAAATGATACAATTGTGAGTTTACAGTTTATAGTTATTAAAATTTTGGTAGTAAGGTTGTAACTTCAGTCTCAAGGTTCCCCCATGTGTGTAGAGTAAAATTGCTTGATGGGGTTTTCAAAACTGTGCCTTTAGGAAGCAGATTGCCAGGCTTGTCTTCAGAGGTGCCTCTGAGTGGGTTTGAACTGCCAAACTTTGGCTAGTAGACAAGCATTTAACCATCTGTGCCACCTAGGGACTCTGAAATTTACACTAAAGGTCAGCAATTTAAAACCACCAGCCTAGGAGAAAAGACCTGGTAATACGCTTCTGTGAATATTTCAGCTTAGGAAATCCTATAGGGAAAGCTCTATCCTATAAAACTGCTATGAGTCAGAATCAACTCAACAGCACACAGTAACAAAATATCTATACCTAAGGTCCCTGGGTAGCACAAATGTTTTGAGCTCATTTATGAACTGAAAGGTAGTATTTTGAGCCTACCCAGCCACACTGAGGATGAAAAGCTTGGCAGCCTGCTTCCAGAGGAGTACAGCCTTAAAAATCCTGTGGAGCAGTTTTATGCTGTAGAGTCACATCAACTTGACAGCAACTAAGAACACCCTACCACTTTGGAGAAAGTTTTACAGAAAGAGAGCAGAATTACTGCTTTTTTTGTTTGTTTTTGCTTTACCCCTACTCTTTCTGTAAAACTTTCCCAAAGTGATGGGGAGCTAATGACTGAGATCTAACTGAGATTGTGAGCATTTCATGGTTCAGCTATAGTCAGCCAAATTTATACATGCATTTAGTCATTCATTTAATCAAGAAATATTTAATCCCTATTACTTGCCCAGTGGAAACCCTTGTAGCTTAGCACTTATTTTCTACAGCTGCTAACCAAAAAGACAGACAGTTTGAATCTGTCCAAGGTGCTCCTTGGAAACTCTATGAGGCAGTTCTGCTTTGTCCAATAAGGTTGCTATGAGTCTGTATCGACTCAATGGCAGTGGGCTTTGTTTTGTTTTGATTACTTACCAAATACTTTAGCAGATGTCAGAGACACAGTGACACGTGAGACCAACAAAAGCCCCTACAACTTATCTGTTGAAAAAAAACTGGCATTAATAATTAAACAAATAAACACATAATACAATGTGAAATAGTGTTTATTGCCATGAATAAACATAAAAGAGTATAGAGAGTAGAAAGCATGAGATCTTTTAGGCAAGGCAGTCAAGGAAGGTGACATCGGAACAACCGTTTGAATGAGGTGAAGGAAAGGCCATATCAGTCTTGGCAAGGAGATGGTCCTAACAGAGAGAACACACAAAAACTCTTGGAGTTCAGAATGTGTTTGCCATGTCTAAAGAATATAAATTTCTGACTGAATGATCTCTGTTTTGTTTATTTATTTCCAGATGAGCATTCAAGAATATGAACTAATCCACCAAGACAAAGAAGATGAGAACTGCCTTCGTAAATACCGCAGACAGTGCATGCAGGACATGCACCAGAAGTTGAGCTTTGGGCCTAGATATGGGTTTGTATATGAGCTGGAAAGCGGGGAGCAATTCTTGGAAACCATTGAAAAGGAGCAGAAGATCACCACAATTGTCGTTCACATTTATGAAGATGGCATTAAAGGCTGTGATGCTTTAAACAGTAGTTTAACATGCCTTGCAGTCGAATACCCTATGGTCAAGTTTTGTAAAATAAAAGCATCTAATACTGGCGCTGGGGACCGCTTTTCCTCAGATGTACTCCCCACGTTGCTGGTCTACAAAGGTGGGGAACTCCTAAGCAACTTCATTAGTGTGGCTGAACAGTTTACTGAAGAATTTTTTGCTGGAGACGTGGAGTCTTTCCTAAATGAATATGGATTACTGCCTGAAAGAGAGGTACATGGCCTAGAGCAGGCCAGCATGGAAGATGAAGATATTGAATAAAGACTTACAGCATCAATATCTTGTATTTTTCTTTTCTGCACTGAATGTGGATTTCAGTAGTATCCATATTCCTTTAGAGAAGATCAGATATAGCCAATGTTATTATAATTTGGAGGAAAAGAAAAAAAGATCAACACTAAAACTGTATTATTAGTATTTGCTAGTTATGTTTAATGGATATAATATTTTACTGAATTAACACTGTAGTCTTCAGCAATATTACTAGTAGATAATGTAGATATGAGCAGCATCGTGACTTTCTGAAAAAAATTTAGGTTATATAAGGAAGTGCTGGCTTTTTTACTTCTTTATTTTCCCTCAGTGTTATCATTTGGGCTTTTTGAATATATTATTCATCATAAATTTGCTTATGGAATATGAATAAAATCTCATGAGAAAATAAATTTCGTATTTCAAGTCTATTATTTCTCAAGCATTAGATTACCAAGACTTTAACAGGTGAATGGATAAACTATGGTACATGGAACTCTATGCTATGATAAAACAATGTAGATTTTAGAAAACATCTCATGACATGGTTTCAACTGGAAGATATTATGCCGAGTGAAATCAGTCAGTGTCAGAAGGACAAACATTGTATGAGACCCCTGTTATAAGGACTTAAAAATAAAATTGTCTGCAGAAGAAAATAACTTCATTGGCTACAAGAGCAGGGGGGGTAAGGGTTTATCATGGATGAGATAGTTGATAGATGTTAGAAATTTTATTCACTTACTGTAATAAATAAATAATTACAAAATTTAAAAAGACTCTGAGAACATTATAAAGCCAAAATTACAGAAGGTTATCATTCAGTAATGTATAGTACAACTAAATCAACGAATGAGAAACTTAGAGATACTGTGCCATGTTAAAGTTGTAAAATAAAAAGAGTATTTTTTAAAACTTCAATTTCAGAATGTCATCTATGCATAAAAGGTGAGAAAGCAAGGTGTTTGTATTTTCTAGGCAAAAGGATATAATTTAGTAATAATAATATTAAAAATAACTATTATTTATTGGTTTTCTATTACAGATCCGACTCGACAGCACTTGGTTTTATTATGGGCCTACACCTAACACATATCAAAACCTGTTGCTTTTGAGCCAGTTCTGACTCATCATGACCCTATAGGACAGAATGGAATTGCCCCACAGGGTATTTGAGGAGTGGCTGGTGGATTCAAATGCCAACTTTTTGCTTAGCAGCTAAGCTCTTAGTCACTAC
Source organism: Heterohyrax brucei (assembly GCA_028571685.1). Lineage (NCBI taxonomy): Eukaryota > Metazoa > Chordata > Mammalia > Hyracoidea > Procaviidae > Heterohyrax > Heterohyrax brucei. The sequence continues at coordinate 50,333,942 of CM053155.1, forward strand.
AATATATCTGTTCTAATTCTTAATAATTCTGTAAGCAGATAGTATTACTCTCACTTTACAAATGAAACTGAGACTCAGAAATGAGATGGAAGTTCTATTTCCAATGGAAACACGGAAATCTCTCCTACACATGGAAATACATATAAACATAATTTTCCCACAAATGTTTTAAATGCACAAATGTGCTAAAAAGCAAGAGATAGGAAATTTCAAGGTGTCTAAGTTAGCACAGAAAACACGGTAGTGAGTAAGAGCTGATCTGATAAGTTGAAGATTCAGTGCTTGATTAAATAACCAGAAACAAACTTCTTGTGAGAACTGTGCTTAAAGTGGGCTTGCACACTTCCTCCTGGTGACCCAATTTTGAAACCAGACATTTGTCACAAATTCTAACCTCCACTATCTTAAATGATTATTTCATAGGTTCTCTTCTTTCCTGAAAACTTTTACATCCCCTGCGCCACACCAAGCACTCATCTTTGCTCATATCACTGAAAAAACAGAAACTACCAGATAAGACCTATGTCACCTTCCTCTCATTGGATGTAAAACGTACACCTACATATGCACACTGATTCCACAGGCACTGTGATGGAAGAAAGTGTCTACACAGCTGTCTGAGGCCGACTAATCAAACTGGGCTCCAGGTTCTATGCTCATCCACACAGGAATTTTCCTCCTGCGATTATTCCCCCTCTCTCTGCATCATGTTTTTCTCTTTCTCTATGTGATGTTATTGACAGTGGCTTATAAATGAGTTTTAAAACTGTTCACTGTTTATAATATGCTCATTTATAATACAAAATTGACAGCTATCTGCTTTCCTTTATAATCACATCTTATGAAAAAGTATCTAGTCACGTCACTTCCTTTTTTTTTTTTTGTCCATCTCATTCCAATCAGGTATTTGTTCCCAACCACTGTAATTATATTTGCAGTCATCTTGTCAAATTTAAGGTTGATCTTCATTTCTTAGTTTTTTCTATTTGCCATAAGCACTGTGAGAGTGAACTGTACCTCCTCTGGTCAAACCATTTTCTTTAACTTTGACAATATACTTTGCTGCTTTGCCTTCTACCCTTTCGTTTCTTCTAAGTATCCCTCCCTAATTTTCTTTAAATAAATCTGAACTAACTGTTTTAGACAGCTAGTGCTGCGCTAACATAAATACCACGGACCGGATGGCTTTAACAAAGGAAGGTTTATTCTTACACAGTCGGTAGGCTGCTAGTCCCAATTCAGGATGTCCACTCCAGGGGAAGGCTTTCCCCTTTGTCGGCTCTACAGGAAAGTCCCGTATTGCATCAGTCTTTGTCCAGGGAGCATCTCAACACAGGAACCTGAAGTCTGAAGGACTCGCTCCTCTCCTGGTTCTACTTTCTTAATGGTGAGAGGTGGTCAAGTCTCTACTTGCTTCCCTTTCCTTTTATCTCTTGTAGGACAAAAGGGTTAACGATAGCGCGAGCCATCCTCCAGGGAAATTCCATTTACCGCGGAGCAGGGAGGTAACCCTATGAAGGGATTTACAGCTGCACCGCATAGGAAAATCACAAAATGGAGGACAATCATAAAATATTGGGAATCATGGCCCAGCCATATGGCAACACATATTTTGCAGGGAACAAAATTCAATCCATGACAGTAACCTTTCCAGCCTTACATAACTTTTATATGCAGAACACTTTCAAATTCACATCCAGAGCTTTATTTCTTCCCGAGACTCCACAATCTACATCTCAACTGAAAGCCCTCCCTTGAACTTGGAACAGTTGCTGTTTGTTTTCTTTCTTTGTTTGTTTGTTTTTTAACATGGATATGTTAATAAAGAAAGAAGAGGAAAAAAAAAAACCTGATTTTTCTCTCTAAAACCAGCCCCTCTCCTGAATCTTTCTAATTCGAATTTCTGACTCTTAACTCCTCTAAACCTAGGATTCATTCTTGAGCTGGCTCCTGTACTCACCTCTTGCTTCCAACCCCTAAGTAAATGCTTTTTGTTCCATTGCAAAAATATACTCGAGAATCTAATCACTTCTCTACATTTCTATGTAACCATCCTAGTGCACGCCACTATAACTTTGACACAGCTGTTCTAATAACAGATTTCCTCCCTAATCTTGGTTCTAGTTTTCCACCATTTCCTATGTAAAAGCCAGAGTGAGCTTTTATAACTTTAAAATAAATCCTTAAAATTTTCCAGTTGTTTCCCATTGCACTTAGACCCTGCATGATCTGGCCTCAGTCTCCTAATTAGTCTACTACTACTGTTCCCTTTCTTTATGACATCCCAGCCAACCAAACTTTCCATTATCTAAAAAAAAAAAAAAAAAGCAAATTCTCCCATCAGGGCTTCACATTTACAGTTCCATACCTAGAAGCAGCAGCCCTGGTGGCAAAGTGGTTAAGCACTGGTTGCTAACCAAAGGGTCAGCTGTTCAAACCTCAAGAGGTTCTGAGGGAGAAAGATAGGTAGTCTGCTTCTGTAAAGATGCCACTTAGAAGTCTTATGGGCCAGTTCTATTCTCTTCTATTGGGTCACTAGGAGTCAGAACCGACTAGATTGTAAGAAGGGTTGGTTGGTTTTATATTTAAAAAGTTCCTACATCCAGATCCACTGCAGATCTTGGATCAAATATCACCATCATCTTTAGTGTTTGTGTGTGTGTACGTGTGTGGGCATGTATGATCAAAAACAAATGGTGGCACACATGACAACCGTATGGGTGTCAGAACAGAACTATGCTCCACAGGTTGTTCTTTTTTTTCTTCCTCCTGCCATCAATTGCATTCTATTTTCAAGTTTATATGTCTTGCACAGTTAACTTCCATCCACTCAAACATACTCCTCCTTCAACAAAGCAAGATTTTCAAAAAATTAGCATACAAAAATCTTTTATCTGGTTCCTCTAAAGTCTTAGGTTAAAAAACAAACAAAAAACTTAAAGTGGTACCTTTCTCTTTGATGAGAATGCTACTTTTTAAGAAAAATTCAGTCTGTCCACTATGGATTTCTGTTTCTTCCTTGTGGGGAAATGATCATGACTTCTGCTTCCTTGTAATAAACTCATTGTCTGGCTGTTACACACTATCACTCCCAGCCTGACACTTCTTAGAAATTTGATTGTTGGATGTGTTTTCCCTTTGGCAAAATTTCAACATGGTTTTGTTCAGGACATCTAAGTGTCAGAAATAGCAGGGCTGATGCCCTAATTTGGGGTGAAAATATACACGGAGGTACATACACTGTCTGGTAAAATGAATGCACAATACCGAAATAAGCTGTCCACAGAGTTAAGAAGGCGAACAGATGCAACTTGGTTATGAATTCTGTGGCTATAAGTCACCAAGGACTGCAGTGTAGGCCAGAGCATCCATTTCCCCAAGAAGAAGTTTGGTTAGACGTTGCAGACTGTCAGAAATTCTGATTCATTTTGTTCCAGGTATATCAGGGCAGACACACACAAGAAGACATAACATGGGCCTTTCCCTGGGAATATAACCTCTGTCTGAATATTAAAGGCATCTCTATCCATGTGGGCACCAGAAAAAAGAAGCATCTTGTTAAAATAGAAAATACCTTTCCATTTCTAACTCACTCAAGACCTCAGGCTTCCTTACCTGTGCAATTTCGAAGTTGAAGTTTACAGTTACATGTCATTCTAGTTATTCTGGAAGCTGGTTTCCCAGGGCCTTCTCAGAGACCTGAGAGACCTGACTATGCCTAGGGAGACAAGTAGACTCAGAAGGGCATGCCTTGAGGATCTTCAGATCATACACAAGGCAGTCCTGAAAGTTTGTTTCCACCCTTCTCACTCAATTCATCATTTCTTAGCCTTGGCACACCTGGTCAAAAATGGCACATTTGCTGCTAAGCCACTGGGTGTGGCCACAATCACAAAGAACTGGTGGCTGTTCATGTCTGATTTCACATTGGCCATTGTTAGAATTCCAGGCCCAGCAACTCTCAAGTCTTGATGAAGTCCATCTTAAACAACTTCCTGTAGACAGCTATATGACCTCCACGTGCTCCTGTTTGATCACTTCCCTGGGCCATGAAGTCTTTGACGATCCCGTAGAATTTGTTGCCATTGCAGTAATCTGGAGAAGCCAACTCAGCAAAGCCCTTAAGGGTCTTTGGAGCATGCTTCTAGCACAGTTTCAGCACAATGATCTCCATTCTGGTCTCCAAGTATATACTGGGCAGCTGCCAGGAGTTTGGGGAAATCCCTGCCATAGCAAAACCGTAGAACCTGTTTTCGCCAATTGCTATTCCTGTCATGGATTCAATGGTCTCTACATTAATTCTTTCATCGCAGGATTTGGGGAGTTGGGGCAAGGAGGAAGAAGGACCCTTTGTCCTCAGGTCAGGAAACTGTGGTGTGAGATCAAAAGAATCATGGCCCACAGACAGAGTAAAGTACCAAAGGTTTTCAGAAATCGATAGTCAGGGTTTCTTTCCAGGATCTTCTGGGCGTACTCAAAAGTCCAACCTTTGGAGTCAGATCCGACTCAATGGCATTTGGCTTTAGGTTAGTAGTGGAGTGCGTTAATTACTAGCACCAGCCAGGAACTCCGTATATAAAATCCTCTTTCACTTAATCCTTTCAACAACCTTTGGAGAAAGATCCTATTAAAAGTCAAAGAAAAACTCTGCAGTTTGCCAAGGTTCAGATATCCAGGAAATGGAAGAGCTGGGATTCAAACTAGACAGTCTTTCCAGGGCTTATGCTCTCCACCTTTATATACAATATAAAGTTTCTGTCTGCATTATCTTAAGTAAATCCCTCCATTCTATCCCCAGACATTCTATCATACAAGTTTATTTTTTATAATACTTACTGTTATTGTATTAGCAAACTTCTAAACCTGAGGCACTTGGCATAATAACATTAAGTCTAAAGCAAGACTTCTTTTTGTTGCAAGCTTCTGCTTCTGTATTTCTGATGGTGTAACCTAGACTTCTTCCCATTCATGTATATATGGCCTTGGGTATGATCAGAAAACTCTGCCCCCTATCAATTATATCATGTGTAACTAGCCTCGCTCTTGCTTCAAGCCATTTTTAGTAAATTAAAAACAGAGTTTGGGCTGTGGTCTCTGGGAATATCTAGCTCAACTGGTACAACATAGTGTACAAAGGAAATATTCTACATTTCCCTTGGTGAATACCATCTGAGATCTTAAAAGCCTGTGAGTGGCCATCTAGGTTACTCCACTGGTCTTCCACTTGCTGGGACAATGAAAAACGAAGAAAACTAAAAGAATAAGGGAAAGATATGTTCACAGGACCAGTAGACCACTTCTACAATGGCCTCCAGAAGACGAATCCAGTCCAACTAGGTGGTACCCAGCTACCAGCACTGACTGCTGTGATGGAGATCACAACACAGAGTCCCACACAGAGCCGGAGAAAAGTGTTGAGCAGTATTCTAACTCAAAAAAGAAAGGCCAGGCTTGCTGGCCTAACAGAGACTGGAGAAATCCTGAGAACCTGCCACCTAGACACCCTTTCAGCTCAGTAATGAACTCAACTCCTTAGGTTCACCTTTCAGCCAAGAATTTAACAGGCTCCTAAAGTAAAATGTGGTGCACAAAGGGTGCACAAGCCCAGAAGCGAGGGCTAGAAGAGATGAGGGAGCAGGGAAGCTAGTAATAGGGAAGCCAAGACTGAGAAGGGGAGCGCTGACCTCTTGCGGGGTTGTTGATCAGTGTCATTAGCAGCGTGCGTACTGTTTAATGAAAAACTAGTTGGTTCTGTAAAAATTTGCCCAAAGTACAAAAAAGAAATGGAGGTCAGAATGAAGTCTACCCACCTTCAGTAGATAAGAGTAGGGGTCAGGAACAAGATTGTAGGTGATCAAGTTTACTTGAAATGTTCAGGAAGAAGGTTGTTGAAAGTAGAGTTGCTAGTGAGGTACCAACCCTATGATCCTGTGACCATCACACATTTTCCTTCCTCATCTTTACTCTCTCTCCATGCCCTGGAGAACTGGTAGCTTCTGTTCTACCCTGTGTTTCCTCAGTTCATGAATTATACTTTCAATAAACCTCTTTGCTTTTACTTTAACAAAAGGAGCATTCCTCTCTAAGACATTGTCTGTCTGATATCTCCACTTTCCTGTTTAGTTGTTGAGTGCTAGTTTTATTTTAAAGTAACGACATCACAGAGTTTAGTAAAGCAAAAAGTTTCATTTGGTATATATTCAAAAATGCAAAAGTGGAGAGCAGATGAGCATGCTGCCAGAGCCATGTCTGCTAAGGAAGTCTTACAGAACAGACAGGAGTGGGAAAATGAACCAAACACAGCCGTGTCTTAGTCCAAGGAACACCACAGAGTTATCAGGATATATTAACATTATAAAATAGGCAAAACCACTGAAAGCTTCCCCTTTTCACAGAAATATAATCTTCCATTTTTAATTGTTTTTCTTAACAATCATTGGTACAAGTTTCAGTGATGACAGTCAGGTGGGTCTCCAATGGTCCAGTAAGTTTCCTATTCACTAAATGCTAGTAGAAAAAGATAAAAGAGTTCACAGCCTTTTGTGTTCTAGTTGACTGATTTCTGTGAAGGGTTGCCTAAAAATATTTTCCATGATTATTTCAGCTCTTGTCTTTATACCTCAGGGCCCAGTTGATATGTCTCTGTGAGCCCTTGTGAGCCTAGCTTTAGCAGGTCACATTCTCTCAGCTCATGGACAGGGAATAATGACTCCAATACTATTTCTTCAATCAGTTTCCACTTAGGATATGCAACAGTTAACAGTTAACAGTTCAGCTGTTAACCAAAAGGTTAGCAGTTCAAATTCACCAGGCGCACTCTAGAAACCCTATGAGGCAGTTCAACCTGATGGTAATGAGTTTGGTGGTTCTTTTTTTGAGGGAGAAGGGGGCATACAAGTGCCAGGTACTTAACAGACTTTTGATACATACTTTTAGAGAAGAGAAGAAAGGAGAAAAAGTAGACTAGAAAATAAAAAGAAAGTCTGTAATCATAGTGAATATCTCTGATGCCAAGATGGGTAAGATACGAGTTCCTGCCTATGACTAGCTCACAAGGACCCAGTCCTTACCTACTGTGGTAGGTATTGTTTTGTTGCTGTTCATGAATCTAAAACATCATTTTCTATTCTCCTTTAAAAATGTGGAACAGCACCTGAAATATCCTATAGCCTGTTTCTAAGGTAGTGAGCAATAGCCTACCACCTGAGGAAAAACACTGAGGGGTATGAGTAGAATAATTGTGTATAAAATAGGGAGGTTTTAAGAAATAGTTCTTTTTGTTTCTTGCAACAAGTAATTTCTAAAAAATATATTGATTTTCATGTAGTTCAGCAGTGCAGGAACAACTGGACTTTAAAAACTGTGGTAAAAATAGCATCCTTGCATGCCATATTTACCATTAAAAAGCTCCTTAGAAGAACAACTCTTTAGACTGACACTTCATGGACTGGAAGCAAACACTTAAAAGGATGATGGTAAGGCATCTTAAAATTGAACAACATTTTGATAGATCAAGTTCCATTTGAAAAAAGCAACAGAGCAAGAATAAAATGCAAGTTCTTTTCCACTACACATCATTCTTAACAGTAATGCAGTATAGCTTTGCAGGGCAATACTACACAGTGAAAGAAGACTCTCATCTAGGAAACGAAGAATACAAATGAGTAGAACTTGGAAAGGTTTCTGTTCCAGGAAAGCTTTGCACCTATAAGAAACAACCCAGGATGTATACTTTAAAATGAGACAGTAAGCAAGCTGAAGCAAGACTAAGCCCAGGAATGTATTTAACCCATCATTGCCAAAACAAAAGTAACTAGGTGGCACCAGTGTAGGAAGTAAATGATGGTAGCAACCACCGAAATAAGCACTTGGTTACTAATGAATGACAGAGTAAAGCTTTGATCATAATACTTACTGGCATGAGTGGAACAAAAGGCAGGATTTGACTAGAATATTTGAACCTGCTGCTGTGGAAATCCTGGATTGCAAACTCCCCTCATGTAAGCACTTAATCTGCTATTTAATTTGGCAGGAGGAAAAGATCAGTTTGTCTCAGCAAAAGAATGAAACTTTAAATGTAAACATTTTAAATGTCATAACACGTCTCATAACAAACCATCCAATTAAAAACTGGAATAGGTTTGAAAGAAAAGCCAAGAAGGTTAGTTATAAACAATATGAAAGCAAAAAGGAATTTCTGTGGAGAATAACAAACTGGGAAACCCTTTCACCCATTTGTTCACCAAATTGTTATTAATAAGATGCAATGTGCATATAGCATCCTTGACCCTAAGGAGCTCAAAGTAAACAAATATTTAAACAAGCAATAAAAGATAAATGCATATACACTTATATCTATATTTATGTCTGTATTAGTAATGGTGTCAGATTTCCTAGACTTGAATTCACTCATTAACTGTGTGACCTTGGGCCAGTCAGTTGTCATCTCTGGGCCTACTTCCTCATCTGAAAAACAAGGTTAATAATAACAGATCTATGTTGAGTTGAGATTAAACAAGTAAATCATACAAATTATTTAGTTTTGACAAGTTTGATTATTATATTTCTTGATGTCTTTATTCTGAGATCTACCTTGTATTGAGTTCAATGACTATTTTGGATAGATACCTTCCCATCCCAGGGAAGTTTTGTATCAATAATCTTCAACAATTCTCTCATATTTTCTGTTATTCCCTCCTGTTCTGGAACTCCAGTCACTAGAAGATTATTCCTCTTGATATAGTCCTACATCATTCCTAGTATTTCTTCCTTTTTAAAAATTCTTTTATTTGATTTTTCCTCAAGCATGTTAGTATTCAGTCCTTTATCTTCAGTCTCACTAAATCTGACTTTATTGCCTCAATTCGACTCCTTTGACTTTCTATTGAGTTGTCTAATTCCATAATTTTATTATTAATCTTCTGAATTTCTACTTGCTGTCCCTCTATGGTCTCTTACAAACCTGTCCAACTGATCATTATGCTCTGAGATATTTTGCCTAATCTCTTGAAGGGTTTTGCATATTAATCTTTGCATTCTACCACCAATAATTCCAAGAAGTTCTCTTCATCAAGAAAATTTCTTGATTCTTTGTTTTGGGAATTTTCTGAAGCCATTGTGGTCTGCCTTTTTAAGCAATCTGATATTGATTGTTGTCTCTGAGCCACCAATAAGCTGATGTACCTATTTATTTTCCGTTTATGTGTCTATTTATTTTGTGTTTGTCTGCTATGTTTTACCCTCTTGTTTCATTTTGTTTTGTTTTGAAAAGCCCAAATAGACCGGCTGTGGGTACTAGTTTGATTATTGGTGCTTTAAAGCTCCAACAGCCTGTCACCAGGTGGCTAGAGAATGTGATGGCTGTTGAGCATGTGAGCCCAGGAATCCATTTACTCTTCTTGTATGTATTCGGCTCAGATATCCAGGTAGCCAGTCACTAAAAGTGTGATGAAGTTTCTCCCCGCCGGTCCTAGGGACAGGCATGGTTGGAGTAGGCACAAGTGTCCAGTTGCACACACTGAGAAAGGCAGAGGGCTGACTCTTGTCTGTAGTGTCTGTGAGGAAAGTGTGTCCTTTCAGTGCATAGCTGGATAGGTTTTGAAGTGCTCTGTGTGGCATGCAGAGGTGTGAGGACTGATTAGGCCTGTGCCTAGGCAAAAACTTCCTGCTCTGAGTTCCCAGTTCAGGGGAGCCAGCAGAGATTTTTCCTCCTGTTTGTTAAGCTGTTCCTTTTCCAAGTCTGGGAACATGGCTCAGGGCACATTTAAGGGCTTCAACTTCCTGCCCAGGGGTGTATCATTCTTTGGAGCCACTCAGCCGGAGTGCTGCACAAAGAAGGTTGGGGGAAACATTAGTAAAAGGAAGAGAGGTTTATGCTGGAATAAAGTTTTAGATCCCTATGCAGGAGGTTAGATGCAAGCTGCTTAGCTTTTGATGATCAGGTGTCATTTGTCACTGATTCTGGGGGTGTGAGTGGGCTTTCTGCTGCTGGATCACTTCTGTTGCAGAAGACATCTGTGGAACCCTACTGCCCTCATCAATACTCACAGCAATGGGCCGGCCTGTGTAGTGCAAATTCCAGCTGGGTCAGGTCTGGCAAGTTTTAGGTACCTCTGGACCTATTCTTCCTTCCCTGTTGCTCAGCACAACTTCTCAACCTTCCCTTTGATTTTCAGGGATCCTAGAATATTATATATAACTGATTTGTGTGTTTTGGGTCTTTGCTGTTAGAGGGATTATAAGAAGCCTCTGACTACACTCCCATGTTAGCTTCAGAGTCATGAAAATTATTTAAAACAGTGCGTGAATCTAGGCTGAGACCAGAACTAAATGGTGCATGGCTACCACTTTGACCATTTGGGCCAGGAACACAATAGAATGTCTTAGATAGAAAGGGAGAATAATATAGAATGAAACTCACATTTGTAAAAGAAAGTGAGGTTTATGGGGTTGATAGAAACTAGAGGAATTCTCAAGACTATTATTGCCCTGAGATACCTTTTGACCTTGAAACTGAAGTTACTCCTGGTGGCAAACTTTCATCCAGATAATAGATTAGCTTATAAAATAAGCAGTATCACCCATGACTATTATATTCCTTTACATAATCAACTGTGTAAGGTCAAAAGGTCAACATTTATGATAAAACATAAATGAGAAGCTAAAGATAGTCAGGAAAGCTAGATTAATGGAAACAGAACAAACAGAATGGAAATAATGAGAATGTTGGTTTATGGTGACAAACGTAACCAATATCATGGGACAGTTTCACAAAAATTTTAAGTGGGAACTTAATTTGCTGTATGAACGTTCACCTAAAACATAATAAAATATGTTTATAAAAGAGTACCTGACACACAGTATTACTCAAATACTAGTTACTGTTGTTAATTTCATCAATAAATGTAAAGTAAAATTATACATACAAACATAGGTATAAGATATTAAGATAGGCAGGCATGTAAATTTAAATTAGATCGTACACTTTCACTCAATCACAATAAAAGAAGAAATCTATAGACTTTTGGGGTGTTTTAGTATTGAATATATTGCAGAACATAGTTGTGACCATATAGTTACATGTTCAAATACATCTATTAAATTATCTCACGATCAAAATGATTTATTTTTCCTTGTTCTTTGTTTTATTTAACCATTCTACAAATGTTTAAGTGTCTAATACATACAAAGAACTATGTAGGCAATGTAGACATGATAAAAATGTATGTCATAGTCATCCTTCTCAAGAAGTTGGTAGTCAAGGAAGGAAGTACACATTTCTGAAATTAACAGAGATGGGGGCTTCCTTTTACTTCATTTGTTTATTACTATACGATGTTTGGGAAACCCTGGTGGCATATTGGCTAAGGGCTATGGCTGCTAACCAAAATATCAGCAGTTACAATCTACCACATACTCTTCGGAAACTCTATGGGGCAATTTTACTTTGTCCTATAGTGTCACTATCAGTAGAACTCAACTTGACAGCAATAGGTTTGGTTTTTACTTTTCTATGTTTTATATTCTGGAACCCAGTTGATGGTGGATTTCAGTGCATTCAGTGAATTATCTAATACTGTATCTATTAACTTCTTCCTCCTGGTTTCACTGTCAGCTATGCTTCAGAAAGCTCACACAAGTTCTCTGCAGCCTGTGTTTCACTGTATGTACTTGCCCTTCTACCCTCAGATATTTTCAAGAGTACTGCATCCGTCTCCTTGTTTGTCTTCTCAGCTAAGGTCTTTCTTAGAAGAGTTAACCTTCTCTTCAGGTCTGTTGAGCAGAAGTGGTTCATTCTCCCTGTCCTGCATACCATGAACTTCAGGTATTATGCTAAAAATCTTACTGCTCCCATTGCTGCTTTCAGACCATTACAGGGAAAATTCCCACAAATCCTTTTGTGTTCATATCTCTTCCCATTTAGTGTCCTACTCTGCCCATTAATGAAGGTTCTGTCCTCTTCCCCAAAATTTTTGCTATAATCTTAGGACAGCACTAATATCTATGTGAACAAACTATCCAATAACATGGTTTCAGAGTTCATCAACTTACTGATTTCCCTCTACTTCAGTAACTTCTCCACAGCTCTGACAAAGCCTAGTCATTATTCAATACCGCTTCACTTTTAAAATTTTCAACTCCAATATACCATATTGTGCCAAGAGCCATCTACATTTCTAGTCCACTCAACACTTACTCTGGATACATGTGTTCTTTAAGATCTCCAATTTCTTATCTTTATCCTTGACATTTTGAAAAATGTCCTTCTTCACCTTCATGGTTTTCTGTCCCTGTTATGCAGCCTAGACATTTGGTGGATGACATCAATCATGCTTCTGCCAGCATTCCCCATCTCTCTTTTTCTGACATTTAACTTTTGCATCTCCAGACTTTGATTATTTTAACCATCTGAATTCTCTTTTCCTAACCATTAGCTGGTGAGTCCCACTCAAGGAAATTCTGTATTGCAGGATATAAGTGGCTCAACCAGTCTGTGCTTCTCAACTAGGATATATAGCCCTCTTCAGCTAACAGTACCCTCTTCCATATCCTGCCATAATTTCTCACTCCAAGTCTTTATTGTTCTCCTTTGTTCCTCCTCCCAGTTCCTTCTTACACTCAACAAATGACCTTGACTTCAACATCACAGAATCAACTAAACCTACTATACATGAACTTCCTTAATTCTTTATCCCACATTTATTAGCCCATGTGTTCTCTATTTCATTGTTTTCAAAGAAAGGCTGTACTTCTGTTCAAGGTTAATTCTGTCATCTATTATCATATTTCATCACATTCAAATTTCACAACCTCGCTATTGTTATTATACACTTTTATCATCTTCCTCTGCATCAGTTTCTAACAGCTTAGAAACAGGTCTACCTCTCTTTTAAAAACCTTCTCTGGTCCTTCAGAATCTCACTAGCTGTCATCTTCCTAGCATTCTCCTTCCTGTCATTGCCAAAAGTCTTGTAAAACAAAACAGACAGGAAGATACATCCTTAATCTCTTCTTCCTCTCTATTTACTTCATCTGTGTCACTACTCCACTAAAAATGGCTCTGATAAAGATCACCAATGTCAGGTTCTTGACAGGAAACAAAGCACATACTGAAAAAGGGTGATTGAAAAGAATTTACTGATGAGACTATTTACAAGGATGTAGGCAGGATTCATAGGAGACTAATGGTACCGTGGTTAACGATGTGACAGCTCCAAAGGAGAAAGATGTGGTAGTCTGCTTCCTTAAAAATCTCAGCCTTGAAACCATTTGGGACAATTCTACTCTATCCTTTGGGATGCTGGAAATCAGAATCAACTCAACAGCAAATTTGATTTTGGGTATTCAGGATTCAGAAGCACCAGAGGGTGAGTAACTGGTGGAATTGACTGCTGCCACAGTCCTTGATGGAGCAAGAAACCAGTTAGACCTGTAACTCCAGAAAAGAGTTGACCGATGGAAGCTTTGACTTGGGAGAGAAAGGCTGTCCCTGCCAATCCACAGCCCAACGCAGAAAGAGTTATGGCCATGAATACTCAGCTCTCCCTCTTCCTTTCCTCCTACTGCTTCTCAGTGCTCCCACCGTTGAAACCTACCAAAGCCAATGGGCACGGGAGCCTTGTTAACAAGATCTGTTAAGTCAAACTTTCTGGCATAAAGCAGGATGGACACAAATAGAATGTGGATTTTGAGAGACAAATGAAGAATGTCAAGCAAAACCTCCTAATCATCTATAGAGTATATTTTACAGTCTACAGTGGACTCTACTGTCCTTATAATTAGTTAGACTCCATTACATGCTAATAACCATTTCCAGATAGAAACTCTTCCCATACTTGTTTTTCTCAACACTACTCTTCAGATTGTTCTCTGCTTCTGTGATTATTCTTTCAGCCTGTCTTTTGGACTTTCTTCCCTTCCGTGGTCCTTCTGTATTGGTGTTTTTATTGATTAATTTCTCCCTACATTCCCTCCTTTGGAATCTGCTATTCCTTCTGATGGCTTCAGCTGTTACATTAACTGAAGCTTTTGAACCAGGTAATTCTTTGTTCTGGGGCACTGTCCTGTACATTGGAGGGTGTTTAGTAGCATTTCTGCCTAGCTTCTACTCACTGGATGCAAGTAGTGCCATTCCCCCATTGCAACAACTGAAGTTGCCTCCACGCATTGCTAAGGGTCTCCTGGAAGGCAAAAATTGCTCCCAGTTAAGAATCACTTACCTTTACACATAAAATGTACTCTGTCTCCTGAGTTCCACATAGATGGAAATTTAGTTATCCTTTATTCTTCACTGGATCACTGGAGTCATTTCCTGAGTTATATCTTTCCTAATCTTCACACTGAAAACAGAATTATCCACAAATAAAAGATTGTGGGTGGCTGAAGCAATTCCATGGCTGCCCGGCCATGCAGTTAAAAGCCTTCTCGGAACATCCGTGAGATGAATAAAAGGAAGTAAAATGGAAAGATTCTTGTCACTAACTCCAAAACAGCTGGGGCTATAGACACTCTTTCAATGACCTGTGGCTTGTGGGAGGGAAGTGATTGTGTGCCAAATATTTCAAGTCCTGTTACAAGAAAAATATAGTATAAGAATGATCAACAGAAATTGTTTTTAGTCAATTTTCAGGAATTTGGTCTCTAATTGAAGTTTTGAAATAGAAAATATTACAAATACTACTATGTTACTCACATAAATTTAGATAAAGATACACGAGTTTAATGATTAAACAGTTATTTTTTTACAGGAATTAGTTTTGACAGATTTTGGTACAATATGTATTTATATAATCATCATTTTAACCTTATTTTTCAAGATAGATATACCTTCAATGACCCTTATGCCTTTAATAATAAGATTTAAAAAGCTATTTAAAAGTAAATATCTCTGTCCCATAGACAAGTATATCATACACCCTGTTGTAAAAATAAAGCACTACACAGGCAGGCTAAAGATTAAATTCCTAAATCATATTTTAAGTCCAAAGACTATACAGACCGTCATAACTAGAGAGTTCATCAAGGTGATAGCATGCATACCTTGAAATCATAGTTCTGAAAGCCTCCAATAACATAGCCAACATTTTTATAGTTTTTAATAATATATACTTATTTCATGTACCTTATCTTATTTGAGTCTCAAAACTGCCCTTTGGGATAGCCAGAGCAATGGTTATATCTTCTTCAAGGGTGAGAAATTACAGTGTTAGGGGTTTGTTGATTTGTCTAGGCTTATGCAGGTAGCAAGGTTTGAACTTAAACTTGGGCCTGGTTCCCATTACACATTACATTATACTTTATACACAGTGGCCATCAAAACAAAGAAGGCATTAACAACCAAATGTGAAATTCTCTAAGATTAGAAGTTCTGTATTAATACATTTCAGATCTACGTGTCAATTTTGCTGAAAAAAAAGTTACCTGGAATCCAGAGAAAGCTTCAGTAAGTCTTGTTACACCATCAGCTAACATGGCAGCTCTGGTTGTGGCAGATGGGATAAAGCTAAGTATACTCAGTTTTTAATTATGGATTTTCCTTATTTGGGCAATAATATTTAAGAAAACCACTAAACTTAATTTTTACTTGAGGCTTTCAGCTAGACCTCAAAGTCTGTACATGTTTTAAACCCAAACCCCCTGCTGTCGAGTGGGGCCCCATAGAGTTTCCAAGGAGTGCCTGGTGGATTTGAACTGCTGACCTGTGCATCTTTTAGAGTTTTAAAAATTTATTTATGTGCCACAATATAGGAGAAAAGGCTTTTAAAAATTAGTCTTTTATAAAACCAGGTATTGTAGTGTAGGCTATTTTATCTTTCAGACTGCCTACTCCCAGTCCCTGGAAAACATTAGTTTAATTTAAACATGTTATCTCAAAAAAGTTCCTTTTTAAAGATTTAACATTTATTCATTGTGGACAACACACAATTATTTCCCTTAAAAAGTTCTGTTCTAACAAATTAGATGCGCATTCAATAGACAGTGATAATCACACATGAACTTGACCTTGCTAGGAGCCCTGGAGCTACAGTGGTTAAGGGGTTGGCTGCTAATCAACAGGTCAGCAATTCAAATCCACCAGCAAACCCTTAGGAACTCTGTTGGGTAGTTTTGTTCTGTCTTACAGTGTCTCTATGAGCTGGAGTTCACTTGATGGCAATTATTTATTTATTTAGGTCACTTTTATTCCAGAGATGTCCATGAGAAATTGAGTATGTCAACTGAAGTTTAGGAGAATAAGGCCATAGCTGTACTTTACATTTACCTTTTATTAGAAATAATATGGGAGATGCCAGTGACTCGACGGCACTTGGCTTGGCATACATTCAGGAGAAAGGGAGTTTTAGGTTTTATTTTGTTGTTACCTTTGTTTTAGTGAAGGAATATGGAGCACTTTTAAACCTCATTTGCCTTATCCTGAGGAGGCAGCAGGAGATTTCTTTTCATTCAAAACCAAATTAATTTAACAACACTTCTTAGCTGCAGGATGAAAATGGAAAAATAGAAATAATAGGTGCCAGAAACATGAATGATTGAAGCTTAATAGTTAACAGCCAGACTTTTTAAAGCCAGACACTGGTTATTCAAAAGAGACACACTTAAAGTATTCAGACACAGAAAAGTTGGAAGTAAGATAATAGGGAAAGGCTTATCAAGCAAATACAATAAAAAAAAATGAAGAACGTCTAAATTAATATTCAGTTCGATAGCACTTGGCATTGGCAAGTAACTTAAAGAGAAAAAACATTACTAGTTATGGACAATAGTGTAACATAAAATGGTACATTTTGTCAGGAAGATCTAAAAATTATAAGTGTCTATACACCTAACAAAATGTAAACAATAAAATTAAATAGAATACAGGGAGAAACTGACAAATTCACCATCAGAGGTTTTAGCACAATTCCTTCAATCTTCGACAGACAAAGCAACAACAAATTAGTTTCCATACAGACATACACCGGCTTCATGGTGTGTTTATCACTTTTTTCTCATCTTTGTAACTATCAAATATGAACCTTCCAATATTCTCTCTCATTTATCAAAAAGATGGACACATTCTTTCCTAATGCTTCAAATTCTATCATGTTACTTATTTCATTATTACGGCAGACAATCCATCCATAATCTGATCTGTATCTTGACCTCTTCATCTCTTCGCCTCCTGTAACCTTCTACTTCACCTCAGCCACTCACTCCATTGCTATCATCTGTTTCCTACCATCTCAAATCACTGTTCCAAGCATCGTTCTTTCTGACCACAGCCATCTTTCCTTAATTGGTGACTACCATTTTTTGACCACTTTTAGACCCGCACTCCAGTGACCCTTTTACATTATAATTCATCAAAGCACTATCCCTTGCTCCTTCTCTTCTTGTTACACTCTCTCTCCACTTTGTTTCTTATTCAGCTTGCATTTTGTGGTCTTTCATTTAAATAATATTCTTGTGAATACATTTCCAAGCCCTTTTTTGCTTTCAATTTGTCTGTTATGTAAAACTCCCACATATTTTTCTATTCTTGAATATTAGAAAGCAAAGACTTTTGGGAGGAAAAAAAAATCACAATTTCACCCATCTATATTCACCATTTATGCTACCTGCAACAATTTTTTCTCTCTCTGAGTTACTGTATTAGAAGATGTGTTTCTGCTTCTAAGGCCTATAGCCTCCAATGCCCTAGAGTCTGTCCCCTCAGGAAATTTATGCTCATGTGTTCTTACTTCTGCACAGTCATCTCTTCTTCTACATATTCAATCATTCTATTTCATCAGTATCTTCTTCACTTTGTATATACATGCCTGAATAATGCTAGATTTAGTAAGTTATTTTCCTAAGCACTAATTGCTGAATTATAAAAAAAAGACATAATAAAAACACACATTATATATCAGTGTACAATGATAGTTTATTGTTGTTAGAATTTTGTTTCAACCTAAAGATCAAATGAACTAAGTGACTTCCAAATATTTTATTGTTACTTACTTTGCAGATCTAGAGACACAACTCAATTTTCCACAATTATCATTTATCATTTCATTAAAAAAAAAACTAGAAAATATTTTAGCCATGCTAAGTTGAAAGCATACAAAAAAAAAAAAAAAAACAGCAAACTTTAAAAAAAAACTATGGTGAATTATTTTTGCTAGGCACAGGTATTACTAAGCATCTTCGCTCACTGACACTCAGAATTTTAATCACAAGGGTAGGCTTCTTATGTATCCACAACTCAATTGGATTTGACTAAAATAGACTCTAAGGCCTGATTAAACTACCTTCATCCAGATCAGTCAATTCCCCTTTACAATTCTCTAAACAAAAGTCTCCTTAGCAAACAAACAATAAATTGAAGAACATTTTTGACAAAAGATTTTTTTAACTAAAAATACATATATATGTATATGCCTGGCTACCATTACTGACTGCTGTGATGGATATCACACTAGAGGGTCCTGGACAAAACTAGAGAAAAGTGTAGAATAAAATTCTAATCTACTTGGGGTGGGGGGTGGGGCGGTAAGAGAAGATTTCCTGGTCTGAAGACTGGAGAATACCTGAGAGTGTAGACCCCGGACACCCTTTTAGATCAGTAATGAAGTTACTCCTGAGATTCACCTATCAGCTCAAGATTAAAGAGACACACAAAGCAAGTCTAAATTGGCACATCAGCCCAGGAAAAAAAAAACAATGAGAAGAAAAAGGGGGACAGGAAAGCTGGTAACGGAGAACTGAAGGTCAAGAAGGGGAAAGATTGGCAACTAATGTCATAAAACAGTATGTGTATTGTTTAATGAGAAACAAGTTTATTTTGTAAACTTTCACCTAAAGTACACACACATCCCCCCCCCCTTTTTTTTCATATATAGTTCTTGGAATCATAGTTTCAGAAGTTTCATAGCATAGTATAAAATCTAGCCTCACCTTATTTTATCAAGCATGTAGAAAATATACAAAACGTTTCGATCAGATTAAAAATGTAGGAGTATCTAGTTTTTATTATTGAGAATGAGATAAAGTTATGTAGCCATATTTCTACTCTTTCTAATTATGTACCTTTGGGAAAAACATGTAATCAATGTGCACTTCAGTTCAATGGGCACTTCAATTGTATCCATCAAATTCAGATCGATTCCACAGGTCTTTGCCCTATGTGTGACACAGGAGACTTCCAACACTCCGAGGAGATGATATATACGAGATACTGGAAATGACAAAAACAGAACCAAACCAAACCGAAGCACAGACTGCTACTGTGCTGCCTCCAATTCATGGCAATCTCATGTGTGTCAGAGTAGAACTGCACTGCATAGAGTTTTCAGTGGTGGTAATATTTGAGAAGTAAATCACCAGGGTAAACTCCAACACCCCAACTTTCAGTTAGTAACTGAATGCTTAACTGTCTGCACCACTCAGGGGCTCTTAGAAATGGCAAAAGGAAAGACCAAATAAAATAACAGCTCTACCACAGACTGCCGGAAGAATAAACAGATCTGTCTTGGAAGAAAGTACAATCAGAGTGCTCCTTAAAAGCCACGAAGGAGAGACTGTATCTTACCTACTTTGGGGACATGTTGTCAGGAAGGATCAATCCTTGGAGAAGAACCTCATGTTTGGTAACGTGGAGGGTCAGTGAAAGAGAGGAAGACCCTCAACAAGATGAACTGACACAGTGGCTGCAGAAAAACGATTACTGGAACGACCAAGGACCGTGCACTGTTTCTCTCTGTTGTGCACAGGATCGCTATGAGGTGGAGCTGATTTGACAGCACCTAACAAAACATCCTTTATCCATAACAAGTAATTAATACATTTACTTGAGTTCAAAAGCAAGTTTCTGAGTTTCTTCTGACCAGTTTGGTCTTTTCTTTCTTTTTCATGACCTTTTGCTTTCCTCATGTATGCTATCCTTAATGTCATCCTACAACGCATCTGGTCTTTGATCAGCAGCAGCAAATCTATTTTTGAGATGATCTCTACATCCAGGTGGGATACTCAAGTTTGTCCTTTGGCTCTTGTGGTCATGCTTTACTTTTCTTTAGCTTCAGCTTAACCTGCATATGAGTAATTGGCCCGTTTCACAGTCAGACTCATTCCAATAACACTGAGTTTCTCTACTGACTTCCCACAGATGTAGTTGGCTTGATTCTCTTTATCCCATCTGGCAAGGGTCACATGCACAGTCACCGTTTACATAGTTAAAAAGGGCTATTCGCAACAAGCTATTGTTCTTCAAAATTTTACCACAACATCTTCAATCATTTCTATCCAAAAAATTAAACGTAACACTGCTTCACTATCTACGAGTTAGTTCATTGCCGTTACTCTCACTCTGGAGTAACTGATAACCTTTCAGTTTTCTCACTTTTTAAAATAAAAAATATATGTATTACTACATGTCTAGATCTGCTTACATTTAAGAAATTGTATCAGACATTACGTATGTTTCCAGGACTTGCTTTACAATTTTATTTCTATTGTGTGTGTGTATATATATATATATATATATCACTACCCATGCTAAATAAAATTATTAAACATTAGTTTATTCATCTTCTTACCAAAGAGCATTTCTGTGGTTATAAAATGATCTGCCTCGAGCTTTTTTACACATATGGCCCTGTGGTAGGCACATGTAAGAATTTCTCTAGGGTATGTATGTAGCATGACTAGCTGTCTCAGTTAACCTAGTACAGGTGTAACAAAAAATACAAGAAAATGGTTTTACAGAAGAGGAATTTATTCTCTCATACTTTTGGACAGTAGGAGTCTGAATTGAGGGCATCAGTAAGGTTATGCTCTGTCTGCTCAAGATCGTTCCTTATCTCTTTCAGCTTCCAGCAGTCCTGGGCATTTCTTGGTTTGTAAATGGGTCCACATATGCTGTTTTCCTTCTGTATGTGTCTCCCCAAGTCTATTCTCCTCCTTTTAAGACATCATTCAGAAGGTATTAGTGGGTCTTACCCACTCTTCTCTGGTGTGATTTCATCAACATAAGAAAAATCCTCTTTCGAATCAGGGTCACATTCACACGTACGAGGAGTTAACCCTTCCACACTTCTTTTAGGGGGCCCGATTCAATCTATAAGACTATGTGTTCACTTCATATACTAATGCCAAGTTGCTTTCCAAATGATGGTAGCACTTTTCCACCTGCAATGTAAAAAATGCCCTTGATTCACACCCTCTTCATTGGTATTGCAAAATTTCTAAAATTTGAGTGAATAATTTGCATAATAATCACAAATATCTTCATGTGTTTGGTCACACCCTCTTAAAATATTTGGGTCTTTTACCTATTTTTTCTACAGCACAATGTTTCATAGGCATGTTTGCTGTGTTCCTGATTTTCAATGTATACAATTTACAAGTGATATTTAGTTGTCAAGTAGTATGGAGCCAATTCCAACTCACAGTGATCACATGTGGCAAAGCAGAACTGCCCCACAGGATTCTGTTGGGTATAACCTTTGAGAAAGCAGGTCTCTAGGTCTTTCTCCCTCAGTCCCAGGTGAATTTGAATCGCCAACGTTTTATTTAGCAGCCAGGTGCTTAACTGTTGTCCCACCAGGGCTCCTCTAGTAATGATGTATTGTCCTTTTCAATATAATTTCAAATTTAGTTAATTAACAGTGCTTTTGACTTTTTTCTGTTAATGAGATTAACCTAATTTTCTTTTCTTCTACTTAACATGTCTGATTTTGCTATCAACAAAAGTTATACTGGCGTCACAGAATGAGAGTATTTATTCATTTTCCATTCTCTGGAAAAGTTTGTATAAAGTGTTAGGCTAGTTAGTACAGCCCTTGAAAGAGAGGTGAAATATACCTATACTGGATCAGGTGTCCTCGTTGTGGAAAAACAAATTATTTTTTAATTACTATTTAATACAATTTAATAATCTATCATCTAATCTTTCTATTCCTGAGTGTATTTAGGCAAACTGCATTTACTAGGGTTGGTCTGTTTTGTCAAAGTTTCATGTACATTAGCACTTAAGATGCTCCCAGTAGTCTCTTTTTTTGTATCTGCAGTATCCATGGGCTATGACTGCTTTGTCAATTTTTATATTGTTTAGTTGTGCTGTTTCTTTTTGTGCATTTACACCAGGTTACTTTTCATGAAAGCAACTTTTGGTATCGTGATTCTATTATCTTTGTTCTCAACAATCACTGACTTCTTACCTTGCTTGCATCTCCTTGCTTCTTCATTCTGTCACATTCTGTTTTTTCCTAACTTACTAACTTACACATTTAGATATTCCTTTCCCTTAATTTAAGCATTTAAAACCATTAATTTTCCTCTAGGTATCATTTCTGCTGCCTCACACTACTTTTTATGGAGCACTTAACATTTTCATTAGGTTCCAGGTATTTATAAATTTCCAGTCTTTCACGCAATAATTACTTTTTAACACTTGTAAATAATAATAAAAATACTTTTATTACTGATCTCTAACTTGTTTCTATCCACTTAATACTAATTGTTTGGAATTTACTATGATTTACTTTATGTCTAGTATATGGTGATTTTTATAAATATACTATGGGTGCCTAAGGATACTACTTACTCTAATTTTTGAATGCATTATATAAATACTGATTAAATCACTATTGTTAATCAAGTTGCTCTAATCTGTTTTTAGTCATTTTTGTCTTCCTGACTTACTAATATGTGAAAGATGTGTTCAAATTTATTGATTTACTCCTACAGCTCTGTCAGTTTGGGCTGCAAACATCTTGAGGCCATTTCATGAACTGTATACAAATTTAAAATCGGTATATATTTTTAGTGAATACAGCTCTTTACTACTTTAGTGGCTTTTGTACGTTTAATAGTACTATTTTAAAACCTAATTTTATTTAAAAGCATGAAAGCAACACAAGTTTTCTACTGGTATTTATCTAAAGCATTTTTTTTTTTTTTTTAATTTTAAATCTATGTCCTTGTTTTAAGTGTCTTTATTTTAAATAGCACATAGCTGGCCAGCCAAGCCAAAAAAATTCTAATCTGACAATTTGTCATCATTTAACTGGGTACTTTATTACTATTTAATTATTACTATTGTTGGATTTGTATCACTTATCTAATTTTGATTTAATCTTTTTAAAAAAATGGAATTACTGTCTTCCTACTCCATTCTTTAGAACTTCTTTTCCTTTAGAATTTTGTACCTATTAAGACTCACTCTTGAATTTTTACTACACAGATTTAACAATCAAAATTAACAGGTATCTTAAACCATTCTCTGAATAAAAGCTTCACAAAATATTTAAATTCCAATTACCCTCCTCCAATCTTACAAGTCATTGTCTAAATTTTCAATTCTATCCATATTTTTCAATTCCACATTCATACTATATAACAGTGGTGTTTTGTTGTAACCATTTTAGTTCTTATTCACTACTTTCATTATAGTTGTTTTATACAAACACTTCAGATGTATACATATTTATCATTTAATTTCTTCACTAGCTCTTTGATTTCATCACAATCACTTTTCTACTTCTTGAAGATCATACTTTTGCAGTTTAATGCAGGTATGAGGTAGTAAAAGGTTTTCAACCAAACATATCTTTATTTACACTTTTCTTGGTACAGATTCAAAGCTGCAAATTATTTTTCATAGAATTTTGAAGGTATTATTTTATAATATTTTGGATACCTAGCTGCTGTCAAGCAGCATACTATTTTGCTGTCCTATCTTTATTGATGAGCTCTTTTTTTCTCTTTGGTTGCTCTAGAAATCTTGTTTGTTATTTGCAGTTTCACTATATTAGGTCTAAGCATGCATTTTTAGTGTAAATGTTTGGGACATGCTCAGCTTCCCAAATTTATGGACTTCTCAAACGCTGAAAATTCTGTTAACTCTAAATGCTGCCTTTTATCCATTCATTTCTATTGTCTCTTCCTAGTAACTCTAATTTGTAACTCTTTGCTGTGTATCTCTTTTCTTTATTATTTTACAGTTATTTGTTTTTTCTGTGCTGTTCACTGGGCAATTTCTTTACATCTAGATTCCTGTTTACTAATTTTCTCTTCAGCTGAGTATTACATGACATTCAATATGTCTGATTTTTTAAAAAATTATTATTATTTCAATAAACATACTTTTCATTTCTAGAAGTTACATTTGGTTCTTTTTCAAATCTGTCTGTGGATCCTTCCTTTATTGCCTATGTTGGTGACGAGAACTTGGAGAATTAAATCTAATACTCGGTATTTCTATAGGTTCTTTCTTACGCCAGCGTGTGCATAGTGATATCTAGTTATAAAAAATACTATTGCTTGACCTTAATCTATGGGGATCTTATGCCTAAATAACAATGTTTTCACCCTGAGAGAATTAATACCAGCTTATGGCAGGATCTTTATGGCACCATAAACCAGTTAAGTCCTTCTTCAACAGTTTAAGGCAGAATTTCAGATTCAGACCTCACTTGTTGTTTCTGGTACAAAGCAAACTGCACATGGCAGTACTGCTACTGACATTTCCTCTCACACAACCACAGTTCATTTGTATGCTAACTACAGCATTCACTATCACCAAATGGGACAGGGAAAGATAAAAGTATAGCTCCTGCAGATTTTCTTGAGCCTAGCAACACATTCAGAAATAGACTTTATTTAAGATAGCTGTTTTGTAGGATCTAAACTAATATACTATAGGAAGCGAAAGTCTTATTTATGTATAAAAGTTACAATACACTAATGTAGGAAACTGCATTTGATTTTTGTCAGTCCTTACTGATTCAAACTGCTCTGGAAAAGACGTCTAATCCTCTCTTAAAGTACACAGTATCTTGGAATTGAGTGCATATTAGAAAGGTTCTTGAGTATGAACTTATCCAACAGAATGTTGATGCACTTTATAGAAACTTCCCCTGAGGTTTTGTTATTACTAAAATATTGAGCCAACTCTGACCATTCAGTTTTTCAATGTCCTGATCAAAGTGGACTGAGATCAATAGGACTAAAATATATGAAAATACGCCATCATTTTGAAGCTTTTAAAAAATAGATAGTAAGTATTTGGTACATGCAACTTCCACCTAGACATGTAACTTTTTGAGCTACCTATAACATAAGCAGGTGTAAACAAGGCAACTGGTGATTCCACTTAGTCAGAAATACACCTAGTAGACATTTATGGCAGCAGATATGATTGCTGTTGTCTCAAATGCAGATAAATTATTTGCATCTTTATTATTCATAATTGTTGTTCAGCCTCTGGATGACTGGAAGCTGTGTGTCACTCTAATCACTGAAGTAATGAAAGGAGATGCCCGCAGCAAGGACCGCAACTGCAAAGGCTGTAATCACACCTAAAAAGGAAAAAAAAACACAAAACAAATGGACTTGGAAATAGTAAAAGAAAGGTTTAATTGATCCTGGGTACTGACACGTAGGTAACTGAGAAGCCTAAGGAAAACATATATATTAAGAGCCAGGAAAGTCTTAAAGGCAAATAAAGCCGTAGGTTGAAAAATTAGATTGCAAAGGACTGGACTAGTAATTATTTACTTCATCACCTTCACAAAATTAAAAAATAAAAAAAAGTTCACCTTCACCCATATGTATATACTCAGGTATATCTATCAAAGAGAAAAACACTATCATATGTTTTAAAAGTTTCTATAAATATTTATATTGGCATGCTAGCTGTCTATACTACCTGGTTTAAGCCAAAAATATAACTAACCAGCAGTGGTTCTCAGTCAGAACAATGCAAATTCATTTGTACAGCTATTAAAAACTGCAGAAGCACAGGTTCCACCATCATAAATCCTAAGAATTAGTAAGTGATAATTTTTATTGTTACATATTTTTCCTTCATTATAACATAAAAAAAATTACAGTGGAGGCCACACAAATATATATACACACAAATACACATAAAGCATAAAGAACTAAGGCAATTAATTTAAGTTTCTCTAATAAGTAAATGACAAGAACTATAACTAAAGCTTCTGGTTCCTGGTTTGTAATCAAACATCTTAACGCTTATAAAATTATTCCTCAAATTGGTTTTGTCAAAAAATGGTCTACATGCTCTTTGCTTAATAAATCTGAAAATTGTGAAGCTAATATTACTGCCACACAGCTTGGAGCCTTTAATACTAAAATGCATTATAAATTTCCACATTTAAAATTTAACTTTTTCACAGAACACATGCCAGTGTCTCCTGCAATGGCAATACTGGGAATACCAACTTGGGAAACACTGGCCTGACTATGCTAATCAAATCAAAGAATTCTGTTTTCCTTCTAAAACATTTTCTTTCTTTCTTTCTTTTTTAAAGGAGCTATTGTCTTTGAGGGTACTTGTGATAATGCCTTAGTTCTAGATCATTTTATCTCTAGGGCCTGGCACTTGGAAAAATACTTAATGAATACCAGCTTAATCTTGAAGTGCTTGACCAACAGCTAAAAGGTAGGCAGGAAGAACCCAGACTTGCCTTGGAAGACAGGCCTGGTGATCTGGTTCTGCCAGGCTACAGCCTTGAAAATTCTATGCAGCACAGTTCTACTCTTACACACATAGAGCAACTCTCAGTCAGAACTGACCTTATGGCAACTAATGACAACATAAACTACTGAGAGAGAAAAACTGAATGAAAAGAACTTCTTTAGAGCAATGATTAACGGGAAAACTCCCACCTAAATAATCATCTTTCTAATGTTATAAAGGAAACAAAATACCTATGTTTTGCTGAATTTTCAGTACTACTGTAGTTTTAATTGGTTGTTTTGGTTTTTCATCATCTGTGTTGTCCAAAGAAGCTTCACTATCCATAGAGGAACTCACACAAGCTGTAATAGGACAATAAATATTACATAAAATGAGAATAAAGCACTTTTGAATGACTTCTGAAGGAAATTTTAAAAAACATACACAAGCATCTATTTTCCTTGAATTTGTATTTTTGTTTTAATAAAATAATGAATTTACTCATTTTCAAATGTAGGCAAATCAAATCAAATGCCACTTGTATGTCAAAGTGAAATAATTTTCAGAATACTTAAGGTGGTGTTATGACTGATGCACACTATACAACGACCACAAGGCTTGTTTTGAGTGAGTCCCACAGACTGCAATTTGTTTACTATATGGTAATAGCGATAAACTGATCACAAAAATTAAATCAGACAGCAGCAGGGAAAATTCTTAAATGAGACTGATTAGTGGTTATCATTCTTATTGGTCATTTTAGCAATTAGGAATTTCAAATAATAAAAATGAAAAATAAAACTAGCAAGCTACACTGCTAGAAGCTGGTTTTTTGTATTGCTCATGAGCTAAGAATGGTTCATATTTTTTAAAGAGCTATAACTGTAAAAGGTTATGTGGCCTACAAACTCTAAAATATTTACTATATGGCCATATACAGAAAAAGTTGATCTAACCTGAAATTTGAAATACACAAAGTATGTTCACAATGCGGTCTTAAAACAACTCTGAAGGTTTCAAGACAAGCACTTTATCTCAGTTTTACAGATGAAAAAAGTTGAGAGATGTGAAGTGCCTCTTCCAGCCAGAGTTGAGGCAGCAGACGAAGGCTTCAAACATGAGTGATCTTTCTACTTTATTGTGCTGAAAGCAACTGAAGACATAGACTCGGCCAACACGCACTCATTTAACACTGTTTAAAAGCATTAGAATGGAAACACCCTTAGAGGTCACCAAGGCTAATGGTTTTTCTTTATTTTTTTTCTTTTAATACAGAAGAATCCTATAAAGCTGAACAAAAATCTTCTAGCAAATTCTAGTATGTAAAGGAGATGAAAGTAGAACTGTTTTTAAGTGAAGCAGGGATTCAGCGCTTCTCAAGCTGGATCAGCTGTCTCCCATCTCCACATCATCAGAAATAGTAAGAATTCTTCCGTATAGAATGCTAGGGATATTCATTTGAAAGCACTTAGTCCATGTTGTTCTTTTTATTTTTAAATAATTCAAGGAATTAGAGATGAGAATACCAAACCAAAAAACCCACTACCAGTTGTGGTGACTCCAACTCACTCCATTCTGCAGGACTCTGAAGTGGCTGGTCTGCTAAGCCTCCAACCTTGCAGTCAACAGTAAAGCACTTGACCACTGTGCTGTTAGTGGTAACAGCTTGGCTGCTAACCAAAAGTCAGCAGTTTGACTCCAGGAGCCATTCTTCGGAAGCCCTATGGGGCAGTTCTACTCTGTCTTATAGGGGCACTATGAATCGAAATCGACTTGATGGCAATGGGTTTGGCTCCCCCCGTCCCCTTCAACAAGGCTACAAACTACTGGTAACACTCAAGGTGAAATAGCCTAACATTTAGATTAAAAATGTTCTCACAGATATCTCTGCATACCACTATACTAGCACAGCTCACAAGGATGATATAAACTTACTCAAACAGACATCTGGTTGAAAGAAAAAGAAAAAAGTTACCTATTTCTCATGAATAGCAGTTTACTTTCATTTTCAGTTTCAAAAATTTTCAGTTACTACCTCATTAGAATCAAGGGCACCACTGCTCTTTCTACTACAATATAATACTAAGCCAAACACACACAAAAAAAATCTCCTTTTTTCCTTCTACTCCCCTATCAAATTAGTCACAAGGTATACATTCCTGTTCTGAACTCTTTTTAGGATTACCTAAGTCTTCCACAGCTTCTTCTTTCCTCAAGGCACTTAATACTTCAGTTCTAGGCTACATCTGACTATCAGCTTCCAGTGTTTCCCATCTACAGGCGATAAGCCTGCACTAAAAATTGAAAGCACAGTACTGTTTACAAGTTTTTTTTTAAAAAGGCAACAGATGAAGAATAAGTTATACTTGTTTGCTACAGGATATTTTCTCACTTTAGTACGTGCATTCAAAGAACAGAAAAAGTCTGCTTATTTTGCTATCTTTCCTATAAATTTAACTATCACATTGTTAGGTGTAAACACCCTGCTACAGTAGGTCAGTTATGAAATAAAGAAGAGCATCTTCTGCAGACATAATTTACTCCTACCAAAAAAGGTATCTATCTTACTGCTATGTTTCCATTTTTAAGTGTCAAAAGAATCATGTTGATTTAATATAAATTTGAAATAATTTTACTAAAACAAGAGTGTTTTCAAGGATGAATAAGGCTTTTTCTTTGTAAATCACTTTTTTGGGGGAGGGTTGCAATATTTTAACTCAACTCTCAGATACCATGCCTTTTCAACAATAAATGCTTCAGTATGTTCTCTGAAATTTACATTCAATAAAAAATTACATAACATCTATTCTTTAATATCAGTTAACTTTAGCCATATCTAAAATTAAGCATATAGGAGAATAACCTTTTTGAGGAGCTGTCAGAAAAAGAGAAAAGACCACGGTGACTGCATGCAAAGTTGAAGACATGTTCAGATTTCATTCCAAACTAGTTATGGGACGGCAGAACAGCTAAGAGGCTTAAAATGAAGTGTTAAGACTTGAATTCCTCAGTTGATTGTCTTCTTCATCATTTCCGAATTCTAAATTAACAAGGTTGATTTAGTCGTAAATTTACATTTAGCCAAATATTACTTTTTTTTGGTAATTAAGTCATTAAAATGTTTAACCAAAATGACAAAAATCAATTTTAGGTCTTGCATCGAAAGAGAAATGGCAAAGATGAATTTCACCCAACTTGTCCCCAGTACTTTCAGCTGATAGGGTGGGTAAAGTACATGTGAATTATTAAGTCAATATCTACTAGGAGATGACTAATACATCTAAGAAATTTTAAAGCCAAAGTTATCCCTCACCTGAAGTGAGTCATTTTGACAAAACAAATTGTTCTTCATCCCTTAAGTCAATTAAGAACATGTTGTTTGAAGACACTACTGTGCAATATATGTATTTTAAACATAGCAACTACTTGGCAGCTATATTAGAGAACAGAAGTAATTAAATAATACAGCAAATAACTTGCCGTATTTATTTGCATTTTTTTATTTAATAAAAATACATAATACCACCACTCATCTGTCAGTTTGCCATGCTGTAGTGGCCTGCCTGCTGCGCTAGTGCTGGAAGCCATGCCACTGGTACTTCAAATACTGTCAGGGAAACTCACGACAGGCAGGTCTGAGTAGATCGCCAAAAAGGATCTGGCGATCTAATTCTGAAGAAACTGACAGGTGGAAGCCTTTCAGAATGACATCAGAACATGTCTGATGTAGTGCCGGAAGGTGAGCCCCACAGGTTAGAAGGCACAGATATAACTAAGAGCTGCCTCCTCAAGTACTGCTGACCTTCATGATGTGGACGGAGTAAAGCTGTCAGGACCTCGGTCTGCAATATGTCATGACTCAAAATGAGAAGAAACAGCTGCAACGTTCATGAAATGCACAGAGTAAGAATCCAGGAAAAAATGGAAGGTGTCAAAATGAAACAGAACAGATGAAGACTGATCAGTCAGAAACAGATGGGTATGGGCCACTTTAAATCAGACAGTGATATGGTCAAAAATGCCAGACATGACACAATGAAGAGTTAATATGTCACAGTCACTCTCAAAAAGAACATCTCAAGATCTATCATGAAGTACAATGGTGTCAGTGATAGGATAATATCTGTCATGGACTGAATTGTGTCCCCCCAAAGATACGTATAGCCACGTAGCTGGGCCATGATTCACAATATTTTATGATTGTCTTCTATTTTGTGATTTTCCTACACTGTATGTTAAAGAATTAGGGTGGGATTGTAAATCCCTTCATAGGATCATCTCCCTGCTCCAGTGTAAAGGGAGTTTCCGTGGAGTGTGGCTTGCAGTACTCTTTACCCTTTCATCCTGCAAGCGATAAAAGGAAAGGGAAGAAAGCAGAGAACTGGGAACTTCACACCATCAAGAAAGCAGCACTTCAAGAAGAGCATGTCCTTCAGACCTGAGGTTCCTGTGCCAAGGAGCTCCCTGGGCAAAGACTGATTCAAAACCAGACTTTTCTCCAGAGCCAACAAGGCGGACAACCTTCCACTGGAGTGGACACCCTGAACTTTGACTTGTAGACTGCCGGACTGTGTAAGAATAAACTTTGCTTTATTAAAGCCATCATCCACCTTACGGTATTTCTGTTAGAGCAGCACTAGCTGACTAAAACAATTACCCATGTGTCTACGTGTAAGGCCAGTTAATATGACTATTTTCAAATTTACTCACCAACCACTAATGCCAAAGGTGAAAAAACTGAAGATTTTACGAACTGTTGCAGTCTGAAATTGATGAAACGTGCAGTCGAGATGCACTGATAATTACTGGTGATGGGAATGCAAGAGTTGGAAAAACAGGAGGATCAGTGGTTGGAAAACACAGCTTTGGTGTTAGAAACCATGCTGGAGAGCACATGATAAGAATTTTTAAGACCAAAGACTTATATGCTGCAAATAGCTATTTTAACAACACAAATGGCGACCATACATACATATGGACCTCACCAGATGGAACACAGGCATGAAATCAATTATATCTATGGAAATAGATGATGGAAAAGACTCGACATCATCAGAGCAAGGCACAGGGCTGACTGTGGAAGACCATCAATTGCTCATATATAAGTTCAAGTTGCAGCTAAGAAAATTATAACAAGTCCAAGAGAGGCAAATTCCAATTTTGAGTACACTCCACTTGCATTTAGACACCTTCTCAAGAACAGATTAGATGCACTGAACACTAATGACAGATGACCAAATGAGCTGTAGGATGGCATCAAAGGCATCAGACATGAAGAAAGCAAGAGGTAATTAAAAATACAGCAAAGAAAGAAAGACCAAAACGGATGTTAGAAGAAGGTCAGAAACTTACTCTTGAGTGCACAGTAGCTAATGCAAATGGAAGAAATAATCACGTAAGAGACGTAAGTAAGGTGACTCAAGAAGACAAAATATATTAATGAAATGTGCAAAGACCTAAAGTTTGAAAACCAAAAGGGAAGAACACGGTCAGAACTTCTCAAGTTGAAAGAATTAAAGACAAAAATTCAAGCCTTGAGTTACAACTGTGAAGGCTTCTATGGGCAAAATAATGAACAATGAAGACAGCATCAAATGAAGATGGATGAAATACATAGTCACTGTACCGAAAAGTAAACATCAACATTCCACCGTTTCATGAGACAGAATATGTTCAAGGATCAGTGGTACTGAAGGAAGAAGTCTAGGCTCTGCTGAAGGCTTTGGTGAAAAACAGGCTTCAGAACTGATGAATTATCAATCGAGATGTTTCAACAAACGGGTACAGTCATGGAAGCCCTCATTTGTCTACAAGATTTGGAAAACAGTTACCTGGCCAAGTGGAAGAGATACATATCTGTGCCCATTCCAAAGAAAGACGATCCAAAAGAAAACAGAAATTATTGAACAATATCATCAATAACATATACAAGTAAACTTTTGCTGAAGATAATTAAAAAATGGTTACAGCAGTATACTGACAGAGAACTATCAGAAATTCAAACCAGATTCAGAAGAGGATGTAGAATGAGGGCTATCACTGCTGAAGTCAGATGGATCTTGCCTGAAAGGAGAGAGTACCAGTAAGATTTCCCAGTTTTTTCTGGCCATGCAGGGGTGCTTGACTGTGTGGACTATAAGAAATTATGGGCAACACTGCAAAGAATGGCAATTTCCAAACACTTAATTTTGCCCATTCCAAACCTGTCCATAGACCAAGAGGCAGTCATTTGAATAGAACAAGGGGTACTGAGTGGTTTAAAATCAGGAAAGATGTGCATCCGGGTTTTATTCTTTCATCACACTTATTCAGTTGGTATGCCAAACAAGTATGAGAAGCTACACTAGATGAAGAAGAATGCTGCAGCAGAATTGCAGGAAGACTCACTGACAACTATGATATACAGGTGACATAACACTGCTTGTTGAAAGGGAAGAGGACTTCAAACACTGATGAAAATTACGGATCACAGCCTTCAGTATAGATTATACCTCAACATAAAGGCAACAAAAATCCTCACAACTGGACGAGTAAGGAACATTATGATAAACAGTGAACAGACTGAAGCTGGAAAAGATTTCATTTTCCTGGAATCCATAATCAACACCCATGAAAGCAGCAGTAATCATGTAACACATTCCACTGGCCAAATCTGCTGCAAAAGACCACTTCAAAGTGTTAAAAGCAAAGATGTCACTTTGATGACTAAAACCCTAACCCACTGTCATAGCATCAATCTGTCTCACAGCGACCCTACAGGACAGAGCAGAACTGCCCTATAATTTTCAAGGATCTCCTGGTGGATTCAAGCTGCCAACCTTCTCTGATTACATAGCAGTTAAGTGCTATGGCTACTAACCAAAAGGTCCAATATAAACATTTAATCCACTGCTTCTGAGTCAATTCTGAGTCACAGAAACCCTACAGGACAGATTAGCACTGCTCCATAGTGTTTCCAAGGAGTACCTAGTGGTAAGTAGCCATAGCACTTAACCACTACATCACTAGTGTAGGTCAGCATGGCTAATGCTTTGATATTCTGATAATTCTGTTTGTTCCTATAAATCACATCATCTGTTTTCAAAACTTGTTTCTATTTATTACAGTACTGTGAGTTTTTGATAATTGAGACTATATGCCTCTAGAACCCTAATTCCTAAAACATAACAGGTAATCAACAAACAGAAATCAATCAATCAGTTAAGATTCATAAAAGGTTCAAAACTAGGGCAGAATCCTGAAAGGATCTTATCTATCACCTGAAGTTTACTGTCAATATGTTATATAATATTATAAAAACATATATGATCTAGAAACCATGAATTGGATATACACACAAAGGTATACACACCTAAACTTTCCAAATTGCTGTTCTGTTTCTTTCATCCTTGTAATGTTAAACTCTTTCTACTCAGTTAATCCATCTCTACACTATTCTGCCAGTATAAAAAGAGAAATATAGACAGGAAATAGTTTTTAGGATACACTATGAAACAGATATAACTAAGTTTCAATATTAAAAGCTTATGAAAATAAAAGTAATCCACAACAAATAAATGGATTAAAATTTGTATTATCTGTTTTAAAAAATTATTTAAAAATACTATATAGTTACTGGTTCATGCTAATATTTAACATTGTATAAACACTGCTAATGATAAAGGCTTCCTGGAAGAAAGATGAGAAACAACATTAAAATATTTGCCATATACATCTAGGTCACAGGATGATACAAATGATTTGTGCTCCACCACTAACCAAAAGGTTGGTGGTTTGTGTCCACCCATAAAAATGATTTAAAAACAAGCAAATGCCCTGTTTATTATAGACCAGTATTTAAATATGATAATGCTAGACAAGAAGTTAACTTTTTGAGGCTAAAAAAATCATTCATTTACAAATACTATCTGAAACCACGGAATCGTTAATACAATTGGGATTAACTGCTCTGTATTATATACCATCAGTTACAGTAGGTGTGTGCTTTCAGCAGAAGTGAAACATGAAGGTTATAATAATAAAGGATAAAAAAGAAAATCTACTAAAAGTTGAATATATGTATTAATGCTAAAACTCCATTATCAGAGATTATAAATTATTGTTGGTATCTATAGCTGAAACATTATTTTTGATGGGATTATTAACCAAATCACTGGACACTCTAAATCTTTATCATAAATCTTGACTAAGTCCTTAGGTCCTCTTAGGACTTTTAGTCATTCCCTGTTTAATTAATAATGCACAAACATTCTATCCTCCTGATCAGACTACAGGCTTCTTGATGAAAGGAATCAGGTTTTACTGATTTGTCTCAATTATACTGTCCTGTACAGTACAAATATCTGATAAATAGACAGGATAAATGTAAGTTACAACTACTATTTCTGGGGCAACAATAATGCTACATCTTCTCATCTGTTTTAAATGTTTTATGCCTCTTAAAATGTTCAGAACTACCGAGTCATACGATTGTCACTATCATCTTCTTTGTAAATCTTCATCATCATCAATACAGAGTACTATGCAAACCTTAACAATTTTATGTTTGACAAGGTACAGGCCTATTATTTTATAATTTTAAGCATGCAATAAGCTTGAAAATTAGATATGTTCTAGTTTCCTAAAACTTCCTATCAGTATATGTCAGTCATTTAGTAACAAATATTAGCAAATACCATGTGTTAGGCTTGGAATAAAAACAAAGACATACACATTCTAGGTACCTGCTCTCAAAAATCTTAGTCTAATATGGACAACCAATATTAAACATGTTAGCTGATTAGTTAAATAATTATACATATACAAAGCATGTAAAAGAGCAGTAGAGAACATAGAAGAAAGACAATGTATACATGGAGAAATTAACTCAGTCTAAACATATTAAAAAAATTAATGGCCAAAAAAAAGTGATAACTTTTTTCTTTTTAGCTCCTTGAAGACAGTATCATCTGCCTTATGGTTCTTTGGATCCTAATTTTGAGGACTGACAACACCAATAATTCGTTCAGTCAACAAATTATTTATATAGAGTATCTGTGATGTGCAAAGGCTAAGCTCTTACTAAAGTTCTGGAAATACAGCAGTGAATAAGAGCAGCAAAGATGTCCCCCCTCAGGTATCTCATAGAAAATTGATAAACGTTTGTTGAACATTCATAGGATGATTGAATTTGCTAAAAATCCAAGTGGTTTGGGCTTTAGTTTCGTTGTAGGGAGGTTATTCCACGCAAGGCTACCATAATCATCTCCCTCCTAAGTATAAAATACAGAGGTGAAAGCTACTTGGAACTTTTTTTACAAAAAATCTGTCTTAGTAAAAACAGTGGGTATTAACCCCACTTATTGGGGGTTACAACTATTTTTAAAGTACAACTTTAAAAAATCAGTGACTAAAATATGAACTAGTCTATAAACTATGTTTAAAACACAAAATGAAATTAAATGAGTTAAAATATTTAAGACAGGTTGTGGTCCTAAAATATCTACATGCAATCTTGATTTTTTTAAATCTGATTTTTAAAGCAACTTGTAAATGGGCAAGGAATGTATACAGCGCTACCATTACCCATACTTAGTTTAGTAACGTGGTATGCATTAAAAGTTTGACAAAGAATACAAAAGAACATGAAAAGCACAGATGATAATAGATCCAAGACTGTAACCAACGAGAGAAATTCCACTAGCATAACCAAGATCCTTTTAAGTTTTTTTTTTTTCCCCTAAAGAACGGACAAAAGAGTGTCAAAGTAAAACAAAGTATCTAGATCATGGAAGTTACAGTTATATAATCTGTATTGTTTTGGTTGCACGGAAAGGCAGTAAAACGTAATTGCTTTTTTAAAACCAGTGACTTTAGAACAAAACTGTCTATGTTCAAATTTCAGTTCCACTCCTAATTAGCTATGTAACCCTGAAACATAAAGATTTAAAATAGTGCCTGGCATATAGTAGGGTCTCTGCCAATACTGATTAATATTACCAAAATATTAGTTTTATTCAGGGTAACATACTTCACGAAAGGCAAACCAGAATGTATTTAAAGAGTGTGTTTTGCGTAGTAATAAAAGAAAATATGTTATATAACTAGACAGTATGGCAAATCTAGGCACTATAATAATCATCTTTATCTAATTTTTGGAGCTACTTATTTCAGCTAATTGTCCCAATTACATGCGAAAAATATGGAAAATAACAGGGCAAATATTTAATAAAGTGTTTAAAAACTCTGTTACATAATACTCAACAAAATTAAGACAATGAATTATGAAAAACTGTCTCTTTCATAACAAAGGAATTCTTAGAACTATATAGTTCCATCTACTTAAGATTAAACTCATTTTATGCAGTTCTACTTGCTAGGCTCTGAAAAGACTAACATATACTAAATTTTGGTAAAATATTCTAAGAAAACATTGCATGTCTGCATATGCAGAAATTAAACAGATACATTTTAATATGCCTCAGTTGACATTTTGAGGTGTCAAATAAAACTAGTTTTAAGGAAATCTACACAGAATTATTAAACTAGATGTCTTGCGTAATCTTTGTTGTATTCTAATAAGATTCCCAATACATCTTGTAATATTACCTGTGTTTATTTCCTCTGCAATTTCCAAATCTTCTATTTGAATCGTTTTATCTAACATCTCTATAAAATGGTCTCTGATTTCTTCTGCTGACTCATCACCAAATTTATAGTCACATAACATTACAGTGGATCCAGGGATAGGGACAAAGACTCGGTAAGGGAGGATGTGGAACTCTTTTTCAGAATCTAAAAAGAGAAAGAACATTCACAATATTTAGATGAGTTTGCCTCTGTTATCAGTGATACATATTCTATAAAGTATATGAAAGCTTCTATTAGAAATAAAGTCTAACAGGTCAATAATTTTTATTTTATTATTTTCTAGTGCACCCAGCACAGAATTGATCTCAATGTATTCTGCTTTTACTTTGATGTTCTAGCCACCCAAGGTGCCTAAATAATGAACCTATGAAACTTAATAACACTGCCTTCAATAGAGGGATGTTATTTATAACACATTGTTATATTATCTACTGCCTTATGAAGGCCAACTTAGGAGAGAATTTCCTTCTTGGATTCAGAAATGTTGTTGTTCAACTTTACCATAAACACTGTGAATTTTATCTTATTTTTTCTTTCTTCACGTATATCAGTGGCCCACAAATACCTAGTACATATAGCACACGTTTTTGTACTAATGATATACTGACTTGATCTTACCATCTTCAAGCACATACAGAACATCAAGATAGATATTTTGTATACTAATCTCACGATCAACTCCATTTAG
Organism: Heterohyrax brucei; assembly: GCA_028571685.1. Taxonomy (NCBI): domain Eukaryota; kingdom Metazoa; phylum Chordata; class Mammalia; order Hyracoidea; family Procaviidae; genus Heterohyrax; species Heterohyrax brucei. Next base: position 50,371,705 of record CM053155.1, read on the forward strand.
CTTTGTTTTTCATTCTCCCTTTGCCTCAATATTATTACTAATATTTATCTGGCTGAGTTCTCTGCAACAAGTTCAATCATTTTTTAAAAAATGAATCAGAATCTAAATAAAGAATGAATAACTGTTTCATTCTTCTTTGAGTATTCATCAACTGGAATATAAGAAATCACCCCATTTCTAAATAGAGTCACGGTCCACGTAAACACAATTACTATTTGGTTGAACACTGTAATTCTAATGAACTAGCAACAAAAAAGGAGATTTTGTGTAAAGAATAAACTCTTCCAGCAATGGACATGATTTAAATACGGCCAATTTACAAACCAATTAGAAAACTAGGGCACACAAAGATAGTAAGCTACATTTCTTCATCACGAAACTAATGGTAGCTTTATGTAACAACAAATAGAAGATAATGAAGAATTCCTTAACTGTCACAGGAAATGCCAACTGACATACACTACGAGCACCTTCCAAATTCTGCTTATTAACCTGTTTAAACACTAGAACGGGGCAATAAACTTTACTCTGTGACCACATCGCCTTCTAGCGGTAGAATTATATCACTGCAATTGATATTGTACATACACTGTACACACAATAAAAAAGCCACAGCAAACCTGATGCTGTTGAGAAAATTCTGACATACAGTGAACCTATACAACGGAGTAGAACTACGCCTTAGAGTTTCCAAGGAGCTGCTGGTGGATTCAAACAGATGACCTTTTGGTTAGCAGTCTAACATTTAACCACTGTGTCACCAGGGCCCCACATTAAAATTAGGGTAAATAAAATCTAACACTTTCAAATGTGGGTAAAATGTGCATGAGTAGTTAGCATACAAAATTTAAAAACTCTTTTAAGTTACATTAATTCTAGGCTTTCCCAAAAAAGAGAAAACATTCAATAAAATCAAATGTTAAAGCACTCATTGCAATAATCTTTTTAATTACTAATTAAAAAAGAAAAAGCACTAGTAACTGTCAAATTAATAAATTAAGCTTGCAATTTAGTATCTAAGTAAGTCCATATTTTCAAACTGGTCTACAGTCAAAATACAAGAGAGGCTGTCTTTTGTAAAAATAAATAAGGTACTAAAAAAAGACTTGTATAGGTATTTTCCAGTGTCAGAGCATATCATTTAATATTACTTGAATAACTTCAAAACCACAGGAAAGTTGTTCTTTTTTTTTTTTTTTAGTTTAAACCAATATGGTAAGAATAGGTTTCTGCTGGTTAAGACAGAATCCTACTCATATTGGAACATTATAGACACTTTTGTAGAATAGGTAATAATCTGACCTGAATCTTAAGGGCTAACCATTTACATGAAGGGAAGAGAAGTGCAATCCAGAGACTGAAACTATCACCGCAGACCAAGAGGACTACAAATGCTCTTAACGGAAAAGTGGTGCAAACAGCTATAAACAGAGACATGGAAGAGACTTCACAATTGATGACCTCCCTTTTCACAATGAGAAGGTTAAGTACTGAGGGTAAGTTAGATGGGACTGAATGAAGGCTCATAGGAAGTAATTAACAAGGTCTGTAATATTTATTAATCAACTTTAGAATTTATATTTATTTGTATTATTACACTTGAAATTATTCTTTTATCTTGATATCTATCTGAAGATAAAATAATTATCCTAGATTGTTATTAAGGCTTGAAATACATAAATTTAGTCTGATTTATTTTTCAAAGATAATGCTAAATGTTGCAAAAATTAAAGAAATTTTAGCTGCCTAACATGAAGTAACTCTTTTTCACTATCTCCAACATAACAGCAGTTACTACTTACTGAAGGCTTGACTCACACCCATTTGTAACTGGTGCTTTACAAACATTATTTGGCTTAATCTCGCAGACTCACAGCCTAGCTATTATAATCCCTGTTTTACATGCAAGGAAGTGGATGCTTAGCTAGGCTGAATCATGCACCCAAGGCCATTCTCCTAATCGTAGACTGAACCCCCAAATTTCAAAGTCTTTGCTTTCTTCACCTAACTTTATTTCCATTGTCTATTCTCATACAATCCCAAAAGGTCATTCAATTACCAGTAAAAACTCTTACAATTTTTTAAATACTTCGGTTCAGATGGTAGCAATAATTTCTAAAATGTGAAAATTAATGAAAAATTGCACCACTGGTATTAAAGCCATTAATTTTATGAACTGACATCAGCAACAATTTCAAAACACTAACTCAGTTAACATAAAATAATACCAAGGCAGTCATATACTTCTTTTTTATGAAGTATTCTTAAATAGAAAAGAACATTTATTAATATGTGTGCGACAAGGTAGATCCTTAGCATTAGTGGTGGATACACCCACATACGCATGAAAAGTCCTAAAATTCACAATAGAGGTATTAATACACATTGATACTCAGAAAGTGAAGTATTCTTTAATACACAGTTACCATCTACACAAGGTCAAGTAGCAAAAACCAAGTCATTCTGAGATGAAGCTGCTAGGCTGGCTGGCTGGCTAAGTGACCAAAATGAAAATCTCAACCCAGCTGCTATAAATTCATATATCAGCAAATTTATACACTACTAGTGCATGGATCATAATAAGGGTCATAGGGGGTCTGCTGGAGGTACAAAGGCAAATGTTAAATCCAGTAATTCCCAAATCTATTGTACTAAGAATATGAAAGAGATGATAATTAGTCCATCAAATCTATTATTTATCAAGTCCTTAGAAAAAAGGTATATAGAGTTGTTCTTTTCTTATAAACATAAAAATATTCCATTGAGCTAACATATTTTAATCATGTACATACTCAAAATGTCAATTACAAATCTCACATCTGAATATAGAAAGTGAAAAGGGTGCAGCTTCAAAAAGCATAGTCAACATTGTAATTTTTTATTAGTCAAGCCAAGTGCTGTCAAGTCAGATCCGACTCATGGCGACAATTTAAATTATTTTTAATACAAATTATCAAAATGGTATTTATGTCATTTCCAAAAGAAGGAATAACTATAAAAAGTTAAGACATTATGACTCGGCCTTTTTTAAATGTACCATTTTAAGAGTAACAGCTGCAAAGTATATAAACTAGTATACAAAAGATATTTGGTAACAATAAAAGAAATTGATCACATATAGGCCACAAATCAGAACTTATTAAAGAACCTACTACATGATACTCAACACAAATAAATATTCCAATTAGGAATAGTCTTAGAAAAATCTCATAACAGTACCAGCTGTCATTGAGTTGATGCCAATTTATGGCAATCCCATGTATATCAGAGTAGAACTGTGCTCCACAGTGTTTGCAGTGGTTAATTTTTCAGAAGTGGATCACAGGCCTTTTTTCTAAGGTTCAGCTGAGCACATTCACAGCATTAATAGTCTGCACCACCCAGAAACTCCATAAAAACCTCACAGATATGAATAAAAATAAAATCAGCTTTAAAATATTAACAAAGTTTATTCTGGCAGAGGATGGTCACTCACAATTAATTCAAAATTATCCCTGAAACTGCTCAATGCTGACACATGTTGCTATTATGGGGGGGTTCAAAAAATGTTTCTCGGTGTCTAAGTGAAAAGTTTTCATTTATTAATAAAGGTAAAAGATAACATAGTACTATAATAGATAAAAGCAGATATAAAAACAGCATATATTATCTTCACATCCTGTAATTGTATCAATTAAACACATACAAAACAAAGTACTTATTTTATACTCATAACTTTTTTTTCTGGAATTTCATTCAAGAGGAGATCCTCAAATAGTATTTCACAACGATCAGCAACAGTATTCAATATATCTCTCTTTATAGCCTAAGGAAAAACAACAAGAGAAAAACACTGTAAAAAAATAAAAGTTACTTTAGATACAGGTTATTTTATTACTAAAATTATGCTCATATTCCCTAGAATAAATAGTGTATCTGAAACAAACGGTACACCATTCAACTTTTTAATATCCACTTATTTAGAATGTTTATTAATATATTAATAGCTTAAGGTCAAATTTGTGTAGTGCTCATCTAAAAAGCATATCAAAACCACGTAACTGAATGGAATTTTGAATTTAACCAAATAATTTCAGTGTCCTAAATCAGGACATAGATAATTGTGACAAAAGCTCTAATCATCATTTTTTAAATTTCTGAATCATATACATTTTGGAACACCACTTAACAAACTTTCCAACGAATACTTTTCCTTCGGTATAAAAAAATTTAATTTCTCTCGGGAGGATTTCAAATGAATTAGTATGTCCACATTGTAGAATACTTAATAAATATACAAAATCATCACTTTAAGAAAGGAATAAAATAGTCTACATATGAAAAACCTAGAACAGTTATAAGGCAGGTTTGGACTATCCAGCATGTTGGGCCTTCATCAGGTAAAGTCAAATTAATAATTATGCAATTTAACATTGAAAAAAGATAATTTAGGATTTCTGAACAGCTATATTAAGATCCTTCTATTTTTCATACACCAATAATTCCTTTTTGTACCTGCACAGCATCTTTAACCTTAGGTTTATTGTTGTGAATATAAGCTCTACATCTCACAGAACCCTTAAGGTTGACGGAACCACTGCAGATCTGGACGGTGGCTGTGGATCTGCGGTCTGAACTCAGGAGCTGAAAGACAAAGTCTATTTTATTGCTAATGGCAAATAATTACCAATTATCTTAAATATTTAAAAACCATATAAGTTGTTTTAAGGAGAAACGATTTTTTGAGTGAACCACGTATTTGAAAATATTCTCCAGAAACCAATGAAAGGCCATAATTTTTCTCTTTATTAGTTATGTATTAAAAACCCACTGCTGTTGAGTTGATTCTGACTCATAGCAACCCCACAGGTCAGAGTAGAACCATTCCATAGAGTTTCCAAGAAGCACCTGGCAGATCTGAACTGTCTGTCAGCCTTGTGGTTAAGAGATGTAGTAGTTAACCATTATCCCACCCAGGTTTCCAGTTATGTATTATTAGCCTGAAATTAAAACAACGACATTTAAGTTTTTCCTACTAACATCACCATCTAAGATACCAATATTTATTTATTAAAAACATATTAATTTGCAAATTATTTACACAAGCACTGTGAAGATGAAAAGATATTTTAAAAAGACAATACAATACGAGCTATAAAGTATGCAACATAAAATATGCACAAAATAACTGCAATACAAAGCAGGATGTGATATGGTAAAAGTACAAGCAGTGTATAGATACTCATTCATTTATACATATTCACTTCATATCCTCCATAGATATAATGCTATGCTGCAATGTAACAAACAAAGCAAATCAGTTCTGCCTGTCAGCAAATGACGTTGTTAGTGGTACTAATTGAGCACTTCTATTTCACAGTCCAATCCTTTTTTTACTAAGTAATCTTAGTCCCTGCTTGGTTTTGAGGTAAGTTGAAACATTTTTAACCTCATAATTTTAATAAGTGTGGAAACAAGGAGAACCATAAAAAAATGAAAAGTACGATTAAAGGCCTATAATTCCAATGGAAACAAAAATTATGGCCCAAAAAACTGGAAGTGCTAAAAAAATAATAATGTTATAAGTACATCTGGAATAAATTATCAACAACAAGCTCAAACAGAACAATCAAAATGCACTTATAGAGAATGCTAACACATTGTGAAAATGTAACTAGTCTTATCGTACAATTTGTATGCAAATTCTCAAAAGGAAACCTAATTTGCTGTGTAACCATTTACTGGAAACACAATAAAACATTAGGGTCAATTCTAAAGAATAAAATGCATATCATCAGGAAGAAATGAGGAAATACATTAAACAAACAGACTTGAAATACACAGCTACTAAACAGCATCACTAGTTAATGCCTAATGGTAAGTCATACAAAAGTTAAGGTTTTTTTTAAGAACTTAAACATGGTAAGCCTTATTGGTTTAAATTAAAAAAAAAAAAACAAAAAAAACAACAACTTGTCACAGACCAAATAGTGTTATGGGTTCCAGGTCTGTCATAAATCCTGTGGCACAGTGGTTAAGAGCTACATCTGCTAACCAGAAGTTCATCATTTGAATTCATGAGGCACTCCTTGGAAACTCTATGGGGCAGTTCTACATCCCTAAGGGGCTGCTACGAGTTGAAACTGACTTGAAGGCAATGGGTTTGATTTTTTTTTTTTTTTTTTTTTTAATCTTTAAACCAAAAACAAAAAAGTGAAAATGATGACATTCTATCTGGAATAAGTCTCCCACAACACTGGCAGAGATCATCAATACATCTATATGGGAAAAATGGAAAAGTGACTGCCCCCAGCCATTTCACAGATCTTTACTGTAAAAGAAACAACTCTGTTTTTTAAAACAATCCTATTTTATATAAAATTTTTATGTGTGTGTATTCATGTGTGTATATATACGTGTATATACATACGGGTGTGTTTGTGTGTGTTGGCAAAGAATCTTCAATACATATCCATAGTGTTATATATATATATAAGAATATATATACACTCAAACTGGAATTAAGGAGAAGAGTTTTAAAGGATATAAAGACTGAGTAGCATTTCTTTCTTTTTTTTTGGAAATTTTTTGGTTCTGCAAATGTAAATTTCTCTTGATTACTTTGGATTCAGGAACAAACTGGCTTACAAACATCCTTTGGGGGCCCTAACTTGTTCATAAGTGGAGGCAGTTTGCAATACTGAATGGGATTTTGGAAAAAATCCCTCTGGCTTTGGTAATCACATGAAACTTCATGGAAGTGGTGGTATCTGGGCTGTATCTTAATGTACTGGTAGGACTCTCACAGTATAGCTGACAAAAGAAACATGAAGCTAGCAAAACACACAATTCAGGAAATATACAGACTTTTAAGGGGATAGCAAGCACAAATCTAGAATACTGAGTTAGGAAATAAGAACAGTTAAAGGATGCTGAGGCTATGAAGATCCTGGAATTACCTTTCTATGAGCCAGTATAGAGCTATTAAGACATTTTGAGCGAAGAGAGTAAATACAAGCAGTGGCTGACCTATACAGGCACTCTATAAATATTTTCTGAAAAAAATGATGAAATGCAAATTGTGATCCACAAATGATACGAGGCTACACACAGGACAGATTAGAAATGTGAAAAATAGTCTAAGAGAGATTATTTCACAAGTGTTTTCTACACCCAGTGTTGAGATGATGGCTAAAAAAATTTCAGATCTCCTTTATAGGCAGGGTGTTAAGCCCACATCCCAACTAACTCCTTCAAGTTCTAACACTCCTAGGCTACACCACAGAGGCCTCCTGATGTCTAACACTTAGGGATTGTTCCCAGATGGCCTCCTTCTTTAGGCCCAAATAACCAATCACCAGAAAGTATGCATAACCTAGTTCACTCCATCCTACTTGCCATTATAAGCCATTTCCTATAAACTCAGCTTTTTGTTGTCCTGTCTCCAGATACACTCTACTGTGCTGCACTGCTTGGTAGCTGCCTTCTGTTGGGGCAATAAGTAACATCAGCTTGCCTTTTAGTTATCTGAGTGTCTTCCCACAGAAAGAACCTATATCCATTGTTGTTGAGTTCATTTTGATCCACAGAAACCCTGTAAGACAGAGCAGAACTGCCCCATAGGGTTTCCAAGAAGCAGCTGGTGGATTCACACTGTCAGCGTGTAGGTGAGCAGCTGAGCTCTTAGCCACTGTGCCACCAGGGCTCCCATCATACCTACTATCATATGATTATAAAACAGACATTGAAAAAAAATTGTCTAAGGGTTTTATGGAAACCCCGGTGGCACAGTGGTGAAGTGCTACGGCTGTGAACCAAGAGGTCAGCAGCTCAAATCTACCAGGTGCTCCTTGGAAGCTCTCTGGGTCAGTTCTACTCTGACTTATAGGGTTGCTGTGAGTCAGAACCAACTTGATGTCACCTAACAACAACAAGGGTTTTACCGTAGGGTAACTGTTGTAAGGCTAATGGGACTATAAAAGACAAGCTTAACACCACAAAGAAAGAATCAACCAAATTTTATGGAGGTTGAGGGGAAGGAAAGCAGCATCAAGTATTTATTGACTACTCAATACACACCAAAAGCAAAACAAAGAAAATAAAGCAAATCTGTTGCAATTTAGTTGATCCCAACTCACAGCAACCTTACAGAACATAGTAAAACTGCCTTGTAGAGTCTCTAAGGCTGCCACCTTCAGGGAAGCAGCCTGCGGAGTGGCTTGTGCATTTACACTGCCGACCTTTCTTTTAGAAGCTGAGTGTCTTAAAAACCATCACGTCACCAAGGTTCTACAAGGCATAAACTAGTTATTCAAAAGTTTCCAGCCTAGGTGACTAGTGAAAAAGTTGACAAAAATACACTGCATTATATACTATTAAACAAACAGCAGCCCTGGTGGTACAGTAGTTAAGCTACCAGTTGGTAACCAAACTTCAGCAGCTCAAACTCACCAGCCACGATGAAGGAGAATGATACGGCAATCTACTTTTGTAAAAATTTACAGACTTGGAAACATTGTGCGGCAGTTCTACCCTGCTATGAGGTCACTGACCTAATGGCACACAAACACTATCAAGTATCATTCATTACAAGAAATTACCTTTTAAGATAGTATCTTCCACTCTTCTGTTTCTCTACACTTCATAAATCCTTCAATTGCAATTTTATCATTAATTTAAACCATATTATTTAATAAACCAAGAGATCACATAAACATAACTAGTAAAGAACATACAGGTGGAAGCCTTAAAACAAAAGACACTTCTGAGATCAAGGAAATTAAGAACTCATGTCGAGTGGCTTAAGTCCAGGGACAATTAATGCTCTATTTCTAATCACAGAAAATGAAAAGAATGAAAACACCATTGTATATCAAATTGCTTTTAATTCTATTTTATGTACTTAAAGAAAAGCACTTAATCATGCTAGTATTTTCTGTTTACAAGTTTTCATTATAATATTGAAATTGACAGTTTCTAAAAACATGAGTATACCTCATCTGTTCTGTTGCATAATCTTAAAAAGGATTAAAATAAAAAACACGTATAATTTCAGGAATAATTAGCAGCTTTAGCTTTTTATTCTTCAAAACATCAAACTTTAAATTACTGAAACAATATATAATTAAAATAACGACACAAAATATAAAACTTGCTAATATTTCAATTTTTATAAAATAAGGGGATATATAAATCTTTTTCAAGTAAGTACATGACAACACTTGGCATATCTCTGTGTACTTCTTTTACTTATAAGTTGTTAAGAATTGTAACTTTGGTTATAAAACCCGCAACACAAAATATTTACACATTTATGTGTGTATGTATATATGTATACATTTACATGTATATACATTGTGTTTTTTCACCAATTGTTATTTATTTGATATCAAAATCTTAATAGCTCTGAGTCGAAGATGCAAATAGATTTTATTAAAAAGGTTAACGCTGTATCAGCTTCTCAATGATTTTAATATGGACGATGATCACTTCAAAGGTTTTTAGTGACACTATTTCTAGTACGATAAGTATAAAGCTGTGATTGGATCCACAGATTTCAGAGCATTGGCTGTACAGTAATCCTAGTCATGTTGATATTAGGGTTGCTTGATTTAGTTGGCCTGGGATTGCACCTGTTTTTAATCCTAGGGATGGAACTGCTCATGAGCGTAATACACGTTCTGAGGAAATTAATATATGAATGGGTATTTCTATAGGAAGCACTATTGCACTGTCTTGAGATTAACTTTTCTAGAACTAGCTATTGTATGTATTCTCTTTCATCTCTAAAAATTCTATGACGTTAAACAGAAAACTTTCATTACGTTTATTCTAGCAAATAATATATTTTTGATAGGTGGTATTTAAATGCTTACCAACTGCGTTAGAATTCTGACATCAAAAGATGGACGAGTCACTTGTGCATTTCCTCTAGATTTTTTCTGAAAAATACAAACAAACAAAAAAAAAGTTAAAAAGCCAGGCTGTAGACAATGCAACTGGAAGATAAAAGATAATTTAGGGTCTATTCCAAATACCAGGTGACTTATAAGAAAAATCTAATACTATTTACTTTTTTTTTTTAACACAGCTTTTTCATATAGGTGTCTTAGTTTCCTACTGCTGCTATAACAGAAATACCACGTGGTTGGCTTTAAATAACAAAAATTTACTTTCTCATAGTTCAGGAGTTAGAAGTCAGAATTCAAGGCACCACCCCTAGCAAATGGCTATCACTCTGTCAGCTCTGGGGGAATATCTTTGTCTCCTTCAGCTTTTGCATCCCTGGCCTTCCTGGGTTCCTTGGCAATCCTTACATGGCATCGAGGCTTCTCCCTGTTTGTGTCTGCTCGTGTGCCTGATCTGTTCTTCTTATAACTCAGAAGTGATTTGATTCATGAAGGACAAACCTCACACTGACATGATCTTATTAACATAAAAAACAAATCTCATTCCCAAACAGGATTTACGTCAAAAGGTGTAGGGGTTAGGATTCCAACACACATTTTACCAAAAAAACCAAACCTGTTGCCACTGAGTTGATTCCGACTCACAGTACTTCTACTGGGGGTACTCAATTCAATCCCTAATAATTACATAACTTCGTGTACTCTCTATCAGTGTGTATTCCTGAAAACCATTAACACTATAAACATTCTCTAGTTTTATTTCTCTAAGTGAGGACTGGCACTCTACAGCCGGTTGGCCAAATCCAGACTGCCACCTACTTTTATAAAAAAGGTTTTACTAGAACATGGCCAGAAACATTCATTTATGTGTCGTCAGTGGTTGCTTTCATGCTACAGCAGCAGAGCCCAGCAGTTATGAGGCCATCTGCTTCGCAAAGACTACATAGTATTTACTGCCTGGTCCTGTAAATAATGTTTGCCAACCCCTGCTCTGAAAGGAGAGGTGAAAAAAGTACCCCTTCTTTTAGGCACAAGTTATTTTAAAAGGCCTCACATACCTTTCAGTTAAGAGAGTACTACTCAGCCTCGAAACTGCTATCATGGCAGAACAGTATGTGACATTTGGTTTTAAATAAGCAGTTTACAATTTGGAAGCCATTCATATTATATGACAATCCCTTCTTCAGGCTTTAGGATTCCAATTTGACAAGAAACAACCCCTTTCTATAATTTTTGGAAACAAAAATATTCATCTTTTCCCTTAAAAAACCTTAGAAATGAGAAGTACAAGTAGCTCTCAGAATGCAGCTTTGTTCTGATGACTCCTTTGTAAACAATTTCTGACACATGTTGAATCTCTGTCTGTTTGTCTCTCTTTTTTTGTTTTTAGCTTTTCTTTGTTTCATTGTTATTGCCTCTTATTATCAGTATCTTTATAAATCCATTCTGTCTTTTGGGATGAAAACATTACATACAAACTCACAGGTATGATGACAGCAGCCAATTACGTGCTAGAACACCGTCTATAACACACACTATTAATAAGACAGTCACACAAACAAATGGAAGGTCAAAGTACAGTTTGTTGTAACTCGAATATGCTGTAAATCTGGGACGACCCGTAAATGAAAATGCTTGTTTTCAAGAAGGCGAGGACTTCAGAAGTCAAGATCTCTTTTATTTTTCCTTAAGCACAAATAATTGCATTAGCAAGATAATTTTCCCTTAACTTACTTGTCCTTGTAATAGGTCACAATCTTCATCTTTAACTTGGCCATTAATCAAAAATACACCATTTTCTATCTGCTTGGCCCAGCGCATGAGTCCATTCTTGAAAGAAACACAGCATGGATACCCTTCAGTTATAACACCATCTAAATTAACTTCCCTGGACTCTAATCCACCAAATATATAGAAATATTAAAAATCCTCAAGTAGTTTCCTAAATATAACCCAACATTTTGAAAGACAGAGTAGTACAGGCAGGACCTAGGGACCATGGTTTCAGAAGACATCTAGGTCAACTGGCATAACAAATTTTTTTTTTCTTTTTAAGAATATGTTCTGCATCCCACTTTGGTGACTGGCATCTGCAGTATTAAAAGCCAGCAAGCAGCCTTCTGATCAGCATCAATTGGTCCCAACTCACCTAGAGCAGAGGCGATAGAAAGACATCAAAGACACAAGGAAAACATGAGTCTAAGAGACAGAAAGGGCCACATAAGCCAGAGGCTGTATTAGCGTGAGACCAGAAGAACTAGATGGTGCCCAGCCACCACCAATGACTGCTACAACATGGAGTCCCTGACACAGTGTGAGAAAAAGGTGTATGCAGAACTAGAACTCTATTAAAAAGGTCAGACTTGATGATCTGACAGACTGGTGGGGTCCCTGGAAGACATGGACCCTGGAATCTGTTAGTCCAGAACTGAAACCATTCCTAAAGCCAACTCTTCAGACAAAGATTGGACTAAACTGTAAATGTAAAATGATACTGGCAAAGAATGTGCTTCTTGGCTTAAGTAAATACATGAGGCCAACTGGGCAGTTTCTGTCTAGAAAATAAGATGAGAGGGTGGAGAGAGACAGGAGTTGGTTGAACGGACAAGGCAAAGATGGGGTAGAAAGAGTGTGCTGTTATCTGATGAGGAGAACAGCTAGAGTTACGCAGCCCTGTGTATAAGTTTTTACATGACAAACTAAGATGAACTGTAAACTTTCATTTAAAGCACAATAAAACATTTATAGAAAAAATCAAGCATGGTAATGTATCTAAATTCAGTCTCTTGAATAAAAAGAGTATATCCTTAATTTTTAGAACCTTACCCATATTTAATAATAGTTTTTTAATTATGATGAAGTGAAAGTATACAAATCAGTTTTGCATACCAACGTATCTGCAACTCCATCTGTGACAGCACACTCCTCCTTTTCACTCTTTACTTCTAGAATCCTCTTAACAAACAGCTATCTAATAATAGATTTGGCCCACCCCCCAGCCTTTATTCCAAACTGATAGTTACATCACAGATTTTGGTGATATCACATGAACACAGTCAATTAACAGTCAATAATATCATTGTCTTAAAAAAGTAAGAAAGAGTCTCAAACAAATAATATAAAACAATATTAAAGAGGAAAAAATAAACTACATTTGCCTCCTTCCACAGGAAACAAAGAAAATTAAGAAATGAGATGAATGAAAGCATGGTATAGAAATGTAAAAGAGATTGGACAGGAAAGACAAAACTAAGAATTGAGAAGCAAAAAGACCAAACTGTACACTTACACTTTCTTACATAATTAATTACATGTTACATAATTATATTTTAAAACTTATATAAAATGCAAAACCCAAACCCACGGCCATCGAGTCAGTTCTAACTGATAAATATTTATTGAATGCCTTTTATGCTAGATACACTCACACTATAACACTGTCCTACACCTTAAAAATTTATAATCCTGCTGGGGTAGGAACAGTCTTACAACAATATCCTTACAAATAGAATTAAAGCAGACTGTCTGCTCAGCAGTTACTGAAGAAAGGATATTTCACTCTGATACCTTTGTATTTTTCTCCAACGTATAGCTGACAGTAGTAGTAGAAAGTGGAATGTGAATGTTAATGTGCACTGTACACTCTAAGGAAAGCCATGACGTTGATAGTCCATTTTGGTACTTCCAGTCTGCTGGTCTTGATGAGCTCTTTAGAAGTCAGAAAGAGGGGAAAGCATAAAATATGATGTGAGTAAGGTAAGATACATGAATCAATACAATATTATAAAATATGCAAAATAATAACTCACATAATCTGATATCCAATATTTTGCCAAACTATTGCTCAAAGGGCTACAGACAAGAAATGAATAAAAATAAGGTTGGCTGGCTATTAAGTTCAGTACTCTCTAATACAAGCTAGGTAATCTTGTCATCCCTTCATAGCACCTTCCCCATGCAAGGGTGGGTAGAAACAAGATCAGAAATGTCCATGTTCAGAAATTTGACAAAGTCCTCTGGTCCTCTAGCTCTCTTCTGCAGCTTCAATAGTGTCAATTCTGATGCTTCTGATGTGGAACAAAAAAATCTCTAAGTGAACCTGTAGGTGCCAGATGTTCTTCCTGTTCCATCGCTGCTAACAAACTACATAGCAAGTCCTTTTAGCTTATTTAAATTAGCTAATCAAGTGCATTATGTTTGGGTTGTATACCTATGTAACCTGATTCAAAACTGCTGTGCTTCTCCTCAGTAAACTAAACTCTGTATTTCTGTGACTTTTTTGATTATGAAAACACAGAGCTATAAAGTTACTTTTTCTAAATCTAAGTCTGAGTTTCCACTGAATATACACAGCTTGTTTCCTAGGCACTGCAAGCTACTAAAAGTTCTGGACATTTCCACTATCAGTCTGCCAAATAAAAAAACTGAACACATCAACAAGATAGAAGGCACCTTAAGAAAATATTCTAACAATTAAAAATATATGCTTCTTTACATTCGTTATTGCCTCTGATGAAATTTACTACATTTACCAAAAAAAAAAAAAAAAAAAAAAACCTACAGGTGTTGCAAACATCAATAGGAAGTAATGGCATTTATGACAATTATTAAGACTATTTAGAAAAAATAATTTTATCTAAAAATTTGCAACACAAATATCTTTACGGAGTAATTTTTCTTACCTTTAGATCATGGGTATCATAAGTTCGACATGATATTCTTGACTAATTAAGGATAGAAATGAAAAATCAGGAAGCAACTCTTGATAGTCAAGTAATCAAATAAATAAACCATTAAAAAATAAAATAAAACTACATGCATATGAATTTTTACAAAATCATACTTTATATACTTAGATACATATATGCATATATTCTTACACATATACACATGTAAGTATATACACACTTACATAATTACTTAGATAACATATATGTTATACATATATCTACATACAAATGCCCTGCCCACAATATTCATGGTGCTTACACACTGTTTCCTTACACCCACAAATCCTGCTGACAATTAGCACAATGGAGGCACTTGAAAAATTTTCTTGAAATGCACACCTTCCTTAATAAAGAAGATGAATACCAAGTTGGATGGGGTCAAGCTAAGACTACCAGGTCAAAGGTCTGGTACATGAACTGTCCAGTTAATTACAGGAATTAAAATTTCTGCTTCTGAAGAAATGATTACTTCATGGATTTTGTTTTTGAAGTCCTAGTTTATTTTGCTCCTGGACTTGGTGAGGCTGCCTTTTCATTTGTGAGTTAGCCTGGCAAGATGTAGAGGTGAAACGCTAAGAAGGCACCATAATGGGTTTTTACTACCACGTGCCCTTCAGTCAAGCTGAAGGAAATTTTTTGGATGTTTTCATGAAATTCAGTTTATTTATACAGTTTATTTATACCCCTAAAACTCACTGTAGTCAAGTCTATCTACTCTGACTCACAGAAACCTCACAGGGCAGAGAAGAACTGCCCCAAAGCATTTTCAAGGCTATAAATCCTTACAGAAGCACTGTCTCCTCTTTCTCCCACAGTCTATCTGTACGTTCTGGAAATGAAAGCTTTCACATAATCAAAGCATCACCTTGCCTAAGATAACAGCTGAGCTTTCTCTCTCTCCAGGGAACTTATGGAAACCCTAGTGGCATAGTAGTTAAGTGTTATACTACTAACCAAAAGATTAGCAGCTTGACTCTACTAGGTGCTCTTTGGAAACTCTATGGAGCAGTTGTACTCTGTCCTATATGGTTGTTATGAGTCAGAATAGACTCAACGGCAGTGGGTTTGGTTTTCTTTTTTCTTTTACAGGACTTACGGAAACCCTGGTGGCGTCATGGTTAACAGCTACAGCTGCTAACCAAAAGGTCAGCAGTTCTAATTTATCAGGTGATCCTTAAAAATTCTATGAGGTTATTCTATTCTGTACTATAGGGTCACTAAGAATTGCAATATACTAGACTGCAATGGGTTTGATTTTTGGTTCACAGGAATTATTATGCACTGAGGTATATGGGTGTAGAGAGCTGCTGAAGAAATTAGAATTCTGACCCCTTGCGATCTCTCACATTCTTTACAGTCCTAAGACATGATCAACAACCATTATTACTGGAATTACTAGCAGCTTTTTAAGTATGTGTTATTTAAAAAACTTACACACTATCTACTTTAAAAATGATGGTGATTCAATTAAATTCCGGAAAAAGGTAATGAAGTAGCATTATTTTGATAGGTACCATTAAGTTTTAAGCAACAAACACCTAAACAAAAGATACTTTTTTGTAGAACAGCAAATGTGAAGTGTCACTCGTTCTGAGGTTTCCTCCTCTGTGAAGCTCCATAGTTTCTTTTTATTCACAGACTTCTCAACAGCAAAGACTAACTGAAGGAGAGGAAAACGCAAATCAATTGAATGCAAAGGAGAAAAAAAAAAAAACAGTGCAGGAAACTGACAATTATAATGGCCCTCAGCCCCCATGTAGCTTTCAAATTTCATGACTATTGTTAATTTTTCTTTTCTTCAAAAGAAAGAGTGAAACTGACAACTAATATTTTAAATTCCATTTTGAGGAATATATAAAACTGGGTTTTAAGCAGAAACATATAATTTGCTATCATTAGTGGTCACTGGATGTAGAAAATTAATTTTGGATAACTAATTAGATTTTAGATACCCTGGTGATATACTGGTTAAATGCTATGTCTGCTAATCAAAAGGTTGGCGGTTCAAATCCACCAGGTGCTCCTTGGAAACTCTATAGGGCAGCTTTATTCCGACCTATAGGGTTGCTATGAGTCAGAATAAACTTGACAGCAGTGTGTCCTTTTTTTTTTTAACATTTAAAAGTATGAATACGTCTATTAAAATGAGAAATGACATGGACTTTAACCTACAAAAATGGAGCATGTCAACCACTTACCATTTCTTATTTAAATGTTACAAAGGACACAAACCAATATACAAAAATTAACAATAGTCATGAAACCTGAAAGCTACTTAGGGGCTGAGGGCCATTATAATTGTCATAAAATATAGTAACAACAAACTAAAACTGAAAAATACCAAAATGAACACAAATTTATACCAGAAATAAGCACGATGAAAATGCATACTGATGTTTGGTGAGGGGTCTGGGTCATAAATTTGGCTCTAAATTTTTGAATAATAGCTGGAAACAAACAAATAGAAGAGCTGCAGCTTTCTTAATAATGATATCCAAAAGAAATTTCTTCACTAGAGATAATATTATGTAATATAACAAAGTTCTTCTTAACAGTAACCTTACTGGAGACAGTGACAAGTTTTATAAGGTTATTTACAGTGGCCCTCAATGAAGGCCAATAGTAACAAAGTTAGGCAACTGAACTGGGTCAGCTTTTGAGACAAAGCAGTTCTAAACAGTTACACGCTTCTACAAAAGCAAAAGGAAGGAGGACCTGTCTGTAGCTCTCTAACAATGGCCTCATATTCCCCCCATTTAATCCAGGGCCAACCACAAAAGGATGTACAGAATGCTATTAAACACACACAGAATTACACTAAATCACAAAATGTCAAAGAGAATGAACAACTGTGGAAGAGGTAAATTTATGTAAAATTAAAAAAACAGCAGAAGGTTTGATATGTGACCAGGGAAGAGGAAAAGCTAAGTTTTCTTCCCTTACTCCCTTAGGTAAAAATATCAAAAGTTTGAGGGAGGGACACTTGATACAAGGTTACAGAACTGAAAGAACCTGCGGTACCTACAGTTCTTATACTTTTTGACTGGTAAGATTTTGGTGGAGAGATTCTGTGGGGTTTTGTGACTCTCAAGATTCTGGATTCCTCCTTTCCCTTGGGCCACTGAATATTTTTTTTTTGAAAATTCCTTGAGATCTTGAGCTTTCTCAGGATATTGACTAAATTAAGCAGATGGTGAAGAATCTCAAATTACTATTTATTTCTCATTACAGCAATCACTTGGTACTAAACGGAAAATGTAGCAGAAAAACACTGCTATTACACAAGAAAAACCGTTAAACCCTTATAATTGTTCCTGAATAATAAGAAACTATTTTAAAATAAAGACTTTTAAACTACATAGCTTTGATTAAAAACAAATATTCATATGCATTACACTCAAGATATTCAAGAAAGTAGGTGGAAAGTTGTTTCAATATAATCCCAACATAAAGCACTATGAATCACTAACTTAAATACACTAAAATCATTGTACATAAGACAAAAAAACCAAACCCACTGCCATCGAGTAAATTCTCCTAGGACAGAGTAAAACTGCCCCATCAAGTTTCCAAGGAGCACCCTGTGAATTCAAACTGCCAGCCTTCTGGTTAGTGGCTGTATCACCTAACCACAATGTCACCAGGGCTTTCACTGTACACAGGCATTCTTAATTAAAATGTTACTCCGAATATATTAAGAATTTTTGACAGATCGGACTTACTCTACGTAGGGCATTTTGAAAATCATTTGCCAGTTCTAAAGCTGTAACGATAAATACTCCAAGAACTAGAAGTCCCCCTGGTAGCATCCTGGACACCTAAATATAGAAATATATTAGCAAACATAAGCATTTGGCATTACATGCAGTTCTTTCTCTTGGTGAATCTAAATCAGCAAATACTGAATACCAACTACATGCACAGCACCGAGATAAGGGCTTTAAAAAACTGACAGTATGAAGAAACAGATGTTATCTGTCGTAGTTATCTCTATTGCTGGGACAGAAATACCAGTGGATGGCTTTAAAGAAAATAAATTTATTCTCTCATAGTTTAGGAGGCTGAAGTCCAAATTTAGGGTGCCAGCTCCAGTGGAAGGCTTTCTTTCTCTGTCAACTCTGGGGGAAGGTTCTTGTCATCAGTTTTTCCCTGGGTCTAGGAGTTACTTAGCACAGAAACCCTGGGTACCGAGGATGTGCTCCACTTCCAGCATTCCTTTCACGGTGGTAAGAGGTCCCTCTCCTTTCTGCTTACATATCTCTTTCATACCCCAAAAGAGACTGACTCAAGATAAACCTTACTCTAATTAACCCATAACCTTGCTTTATTAATATAACTCTTTCTAATGCTGCCTCATCATAGAGGTTAAGATTTAGAACACATGGGCTAATTACAACAGATTACAAAACGGAGGGCAATCACATAAAAACTGAAATCATGGGCTAATCAAGTTGACATATTTTGGGGGGCAACACAATTGAATCCATGAGTAACCAAAATGAATGGGATGTTATTATACAAACCATCTTTCTAGAGTGTCTTTTATGTTTCACCATACGTGACTGGGTGAATGCATTCTGCATATGATAAGAAAGTGAATTGGGGGGCAAATGTGGAATGCTAGGGATTGAATTATGTCCCCCCAAAATATGTGTTGTAAATCCTCTATGATTGTGGTTATAATTCCATTTGGGGATGGGTTATCCTTGGAAACTCAATGGGGCAGTTCTACTCTGTCCTATAGGGCTGCTCGACAGCACTGAGTACCTTTATTGTGTTAATGAGGCAGGATTTGCATAGGTATATACTGAGTTATGAATTGGAACTGATTCGATGGTAGTGGGCTTGGTTTTTTTTGTTTTATCTTGAGTTAACCTCTTTTGAGACGTAAGATATTAAATAAGCAAGATGATCTCCTAGGAGCAGAAGCTCAAAAAGATGAGGACTGTCCTTAGGAGCTAATAAACACAAAAAGCCTTCTAGACCTGGCACCCTGAATTCAGACTTCTAGTCTTAACTGTGAGAAAATAAATTTGTTTGTTAAAGCCACTTGTCTGTGGTATTTCTGTTATACCAGCATTAAATATCTGAGACATTACAGAACTATTTCATAAATACCTTATAAGTAGAACCACTTAACAATGAAATCTTAGCTACATCATTAAATAAGCCCTTTACTCATGAGATCACAGACTAAAATACAAATTTTTTCAATGGCTTCCCATTTATCAGTTTGAAATTTAGGTTGCTATCATAAACCGGCATTTCAAACTCTAAAATGTTGCCAATCTGACATTGAGTGCTTTATCTGACACTACCTTCCCTAAAAAATTTCAGTTAGTCAAAAACTACTCACTGTTCACCAAATGTGTACCTAAATTTTCCAACTCTATGCCTTTTCCTTCATCCTGCAGTTACTTTCCTTCATACCTCTACAAGTCTGAACTCTATCAGATACTACAAAGTCAGCTAGAGGAAGCCACTTATCTTGATCCTTTGGTCTGTGAATCTCTGTAAGACTTCAGTATAGTTTTTTCATGAAACTTGTCACATGGTCCTGCATAGAGTTATTTGTAATTGGTCTTCCTTAAGGGGAGAACTGAATCTTAACTACTTTTGTATCCCTGTATTTAGTAGCACATTAGTCCTGGGATTTGAAGAGAGAGAATTTGGCTTAATAATCCACTGTTTTCTATTATCTAGCTTATTTCAACTTTTCAAATCATTTCACTGATAACATTTTCTTTATTCTAAAATAACAATCCCCCAAAATCAAACCCACTGCCACTGAGTCAAAGCTGACTCACAGTGACCCTATACAACAGGGTGTAAGATCCCCACAGAGTTTCCAAGTAGCACCTGTGGATTTGAACTGCTGACTTACTAACGAGCAGTCATAGCAATTGTCTTATTCTTCTAAAATAATACTAATTAAAAATTCTAGAAAGTCCACATTCATGAGATTATTTACTTACAATACATAAATTCCTTCTAGGTTAACAAATTGTGCATATATCTGAGAATACTGACACATGTCACCAGTTTGTCCCTCATAACATGTATGTGTCCCTTCACATAAATATGGTTAGTTCTTAAACGCCACGTGGATTTTTTTCTACCACCATGTACTCAGAGATCACAGTTCCCCTGCTAAGCTTTTGTGTATTTAATGTATAGCCAAAGCCAAGTGCCGTCGAGTCGGATCCGGGCACACCAATTATAAAGTTAAGTCTTCATAAAATTAAATGCTATAACCTAATACCTAATACATTATAGCTACCAGTGTTTTCCTCAGATTTCATAAACTGTATTTACTATAGCAACACAACAGAGCTTCCATAAGTCAGAAGTGACAACAGCAATGGGTTTGTTTTTTTGGGTGACAGCGATACAAGCTTGACAAACAATAAAGTTTTTAAATTTATGATGGGGAAACTCCTTACCTTTCTAGGACTCATGGACACATAAAATTAATCAATTTTTTAGAGGCAAAAGGTTAAACACACCATAAAAAATACTTACACAGTTTTATAAAACTGAAGCAAAACTAGAGTGGAAAGTACTTTAAAAAGAAAAATTTCAGTAAACAAACATTCATTTTGCAATAGCTCTGATATTTCATTATCCTTGTGAAGGCTAAGAGACACATATGAGACAGGCAATACAACACTGTAAGTTGTTCTCAAAGGTATGCATTTTTGACAAAAAAATTCTTAACCTATTGCTGAGTTGATCCTGACTCACAGCAATCCTGCAGGGTACAGCAAAAATGCTCTAGGGTTTCCAAAGAGCACCTGGTGGTTTACATTGCCAACTTTTTATCAGCAGCATGGCGCTTAACTACTGTGCCACCATGGTTTCTATTTTTGATGACAGCATATGTAAAAACAACCCTACTGCCATCAAGTCAGTTCCAATGCATAAGAAATCCTTGCCCCTTAGACAATACTTCAGTCTTGACCAAGTCGAATGGCTTCTCAACACAAAACTGTAAACCTATGACATATAGGACATGGGGAAATTTGATCCAGAGTGACTATGTACATTTAAAGTTTAGTTTAAATTTCAAAGTGCTAATCTAGTTGGGAGAAAGCAGTGACAGCACACATTAGGAACAAGAACAACATTAAGTGGACTTCAGCATAACTTGAGTACTCCTTCCATCTTGACTCAATACTGCAAGGATAGAGTGGCTGGGGTAGGGGGCAGGGGACCATGCTCTCAGGCGAATTCCAGGCCAAATGGCACAACTAGCATTTTGCTAAGAGAGCTCTCTGCACCCGACATTGGTGAGTGGCGTCTGGGGTCTTAAAAGCTGCCAAGCTGCCATCCGAGGACACAGCAAATGGTCCCAACTCAACAGGAACAGATGCTCACCGAGGACCAAAATGACATGCGGTAAAGACAACTGAGAAGACAGAGAGACCCACAAGAGTGGGTGCCTACATCGACCTGGGACTGGAAGAACCAAATGGTGCCCGGCCACCACCAGTGATAGCCACGATGGAGCTCACAGAGAGGAGTCTCACTGGCAACACAAGAATAAAGAGGTGCATCATGAGATCTCCACTAAAAAACCTCAATTGATGGTCCAGCGGTTTTGGGGTTCCTCTGAGAGCATGGCCCCCGGCCCTGATGCTGCCCTTTCCCATAGGTTATAACAAAGGTCCACTCTTTGGGCAGGAATGGATTAGACTTGGCAATGCAGAGTGACCATATATTGGAAGCACTTTATGGTTCTATACATCTATAGGATATCATCTTGCTGACCTCTGGCTGGAGGAAGGGGAGTGGACGGAGAGGAGGGGAAAGGAGACTGTTGGGAGGATGAGACATGTATGGAGCAGAGAGGAATAGTGTGCTGTCACCGGACAGGTAGAGCAGTGAAAGCTGCATATAGGGGGGCATGTAAATTTATATGTGAATGTACATTTTCACTCAGTTATGTTAAATAAAAATTTAAAAAAAAAAAATTTCAAAGTGCTAGTGGCTCCTCCTTGGAAGCTTGTGGTGTATATGATCCACATTAAACCTAGAAGCTTGGTAATCGGTCTCTCCCCTACTTTCTAGGCAAATGCTAACTTTGTATAAATGTCATTTAACTAACGTTAAGTAAAACATTCAAAGGCAAGGATAATGCAGGTTATCACTAGGACCCTGTTTAATAGGCGTTGTTGATGTTAGTTGCCACCATGCACAATGGGATGTGATCATTATGATTCATGGGGTTTTCAATGACTGATTTTCAGAAGTAGACCACCAGACCTTTCTTCCTAGTCTGTCTTACTTTGGAAGCTCCACTAAAACCTATCAAGCATCACAACACTGAAGCATTCACTGACAGAGAAGTAGTGATTGTGCTTGAGGTATATTAGCTGGGAATCAAATCAGGGTCTCTAGCATGGAGGGCAAGAATTCTGTCACTGAACCACCACTACCTTCATTCAACAGATAGGAACATCCATGTAGAAGACTTAAGATTCATTGATCCTAATGCAATACAATTACAAACTTTCGGTGCTTAAAGGAAGAGTCTAAAACATTCATCCAATTTTGATTAAAAAATATATCAGCTGTGTTGAATCTACTGAAAATTAAGGCAACTTCATGTGTCTGAGTAGAACTGCCCTATAGGGTTTTTAGTGGCCGATTTTTTAGAAGTGTATTACCAGGTTTCTTCTGAGGGGTCTCTGGGTGAATTTGAAACTCCAAACTTTCAAGTAACAGCCTGTCATGAAATTCCTTGATTCAAATCACCTACCCAAATTATCACAAGGTGAAGCAGAACAACTTAATAAACCCATCACAAAGGAAGAGATTGAAAAAGTCATCAAAAAACTACCAACGAAAAAAAGCCCGGGCTGAGATGGCTTCACTGCAGAATTCTACCAATTTGAGTTATCTCAAATTCTACTGAGACTATTTCACAGTATACAAAGCGATGGAATACGCCCAAATTCATATTCTATGAAGCCAGCATAACCCGGATACCAAAGCCAGGGAAAGACCCAACCAAAAAGGAGAACTAAAGATCGATATCATTCATGAATCTAGATGCAAAAATCTTCAACAAAATTCTTGCCAATAGAATACAACAACATATCAAAAAAATCCAACAAAGTTGGATTCATTCCAGGGACGCAAGGCTGGTTCAACATCACAAAAACAATTGTGATCAATGATATAAATAACACAAAAGACAAGAATCACCTGATTTTGTCTACTGATGCAGAAAAGGCATTTGATCAAGTCCAACATGCATTCATGCTAAAAACTCTCAGCAAAACAGGAATAGACGGCAAATTCCTCAATGTAGTAAGGGCCATTTATACAAAGCCAACTGCCTACATCATCCTGAATGGAGACAGACTGACAACTTCCCTTGAGAACAGGAACTACAAAAGGATGATCACTCGCACCTCTCCTGTTCAACACTGTACTAGAAGTTCTAGCTACAGCAATTAGACAACATCAAGAAATAAAGGATATCTGTATCAGTAAAGAAGAAGTAAAAGTCTCCCTGTTTGTAGATGATATGATTGTATACACAGAAAATCCTAAAGAATCCATAAGTAAACTACTCAAACTGATAGAAGAGTTTAGCAAAGTCTCAGGATACAAGCAGCCAGCCAAGTGCTGTCAAGTCATATCCAACTCATAGTGACCCTAGGATACAAGCAAAACATCTGTAAATCAGTAGAATTCCTTTATACAACAACAAGATTATTAATGAAGAAATCACCAAATGAATACCATTTACTATAGCTGCTAAGAAGATAAAGTACCTAGGAATAAATCTAACCAGAAAAATAACAGACCTTTACAAAGAGAACTACTACTCCTTACTACAAGAAACTAAGAAAGCCTTACATAAATGGAGAAACCTACCCCGCTCATGGATAGGAAGACTTAACATTGTGAAACTGTCTGTTTTGCCCAAAGCAATCTACTTGTACAATGCAATCTTAATACAAATTCCAGCGACAATTTTTAAAGAGACGAGGACACAAATTACCAACTTTGCCTGTAAAGGGAAGAGGTCCCAGATA
Organism: Heterohyrax brucei; assembly: GCA_028571685.1. NCBI lineage: Eukaryota > Metazoa > Chordata > Mammalia > Hyracoidea > Procaviidae > Heterohyrax > Heterohyrax brucei. The sequence goes on from CM053155.1 coordinate 50,396,371, forward strand.
AGTAAAGCACTACTGAAGAAGAACACACTGGGAGGCCTCTCATTACCCAACTTTAGAACCTATTACACTGCCACAGTACTCAAAACAGCCTGGTACTTGTACAAAAAGAGATAGATAGATCAATGGACCAGAACTGAGACACCAGAGATGACACCATCTTACTGTGAACAGTTGATATTCGACAAAGGCCCTAAGACATTAAACTGGGGAAAACACAATTTCTTCTACAAATGGTGCTGGCAGAATTGGATATCAATCTGCAAAAAACTGAAACAAGACGCATCTCTTACACCTTATACAAAAACCAACTCAAACTGGATAAAAGACCTAAATGTCAAATCTAAAACGATAAAGCTCAGCCAAGAAAAAGTAGGAACAACAATAGAACTTTTAATTCACAATGCAGACACAGCAAAATCTGTCAAACCACAAACAACAGAAGAGAAAATAGATAAATGGGAACTACTGAGAATCAAACACTTTTGCTCATCCAAAGACTCTATTAATAGAATTAAAAGGCCACCTACACAATGGGAAAAAATATTTGGCAACTATATGTCAGACCGACGCTCGATCTTTATAATCTATAAGGTACTACAAAATATCAATAAGAAAAAGATAAATCATCCAATTAAGCAATGGGCAAAGGAGATGGACAGACACTTCTCTAAAGAGGAGATCCAGGCAGCCAAAAAACATATGCAGACATGCTCATGATCATCAGCTATTAAAGAAATTCAAATCAAAATGACAATGAGATATCATGTCACCCCAACAAGGTTGGCCATGATCCAAAAAACACAAAACAACAAATTCTGGAGAGGCTGTGGAGAAATTGGAACTCTCCTACACTGTTGGTGGGATTGCAAAACGGTGCAACCTCTTTGCAAAGCAATCTGGCACTCCCTTAAAAAGCTGGATCTAGATATCCCATTTGACCTAGTAATTCCACTGCTCGGAATATACCCTACAGAATCAAAGCCCTTCACATCAACTGATACATGCACATGAATGTTCATCGCAGTACCGTCCACAATAGCAAAAAGATGGAATCAACCCAGATGCCCAACAATAGAGGAATGGATAGGTAAACTATGGTATATGTACTCAGTGGAATACTATGCAACGATAAAGAGTAACAATGATTGCAGGAAACATCTCATAACATGGTTTCAACTGGAGGACATTATGTTGAGTAAAAGTAGTCAGAGACAAAAGGACAAATATTGTATGAGACCCCTATGATAAGAACTTAAAAACAGACTCTTGCATACAAGAAAAGACTCTTTGATAGCTGCAAGGGGAGGGAAGGAGGGAGACTGAGGGGGTAGGGTTTAGATTAGATAGCTCATAGAAATTTGGTTGGGTGAAATCTGTGACAACACACATTAGAAAGTAGATTAATATGAACTGGACTTCAACATAACATGATTACTCCTCCCATCTTAATCCAATATTACAAGGACAGTGTAACTGGGGCAGGGGGCCGGGGACCAGGCTCTCAGGGGAAATCGAGGCCAACTGGCACAACTAGTGTTTTGTTAAGAGAGCCCTCTGCACCCCACATTTGTGAGTGGCATCTGGGCTCTTAAAAACTGCCAAGCTGCCATCTGAAGGTACAGTAAATGGTCCCAACTTAGCAGGAACAGATGATCGCCAAAGACCAAAACAACACGGAGGACAGAGAACTCAGAAGACAGAGAGACCCATGCAAGTGGGTGACTACATCGACTTGTGACCAGAAGAACTGAATGGTGCCCGGCCACCACCAGTGATAGCCGTGATGAAGTTCATAATGTTGAGTCTCACTGGCAACACAAGTATAAAAAGGGGTGCACCCTGAGATCGCCAAGAAAAGACCACAATTAATGGTCCATGGGCCTTGGAGTTTCCCTGGGAGCATGGCCCCTGGCCCTGATGCTGCCCCTGTCCGTAAATCATAATGGAGGTCAACTCTCGGACAGGAATGGACTAGAGTTGGTGACACAGAGTGACCATATCTTGTGTGCATTTTATGGTTCTATGCATCTGTAGGATGTAATGGGTCCTGCTGACCTGTTACTGTAGGAAGATGAGTGGGTGGAGAGGAGGGGATAGAGGACTGTTGGGATAGAGGACATGTGGAGAAGAGGAGAGTGCTGTCACCAGACAGGGAGAGCAGTGGGAGCTGCATACAGGTGGGCATGCAAATTTATATGGGAATATACATTTTCATTCACTCATAATTAAAAAAAAAACAGCCTGTCATGGATTGAACTGCATCCCCCCCAGAAATGTGTGGAGCCCTTTGGCTGGGCTACCATTCCCAATATTTTGTGATTTTCCTATGTTATACATCCTAATCTCTGCCTGTGGTTAATAGACAGGATGATTATGTTAAAAGAAGATTAGGATGGGACTGAAACACCCTTGCTAAGGGTGTTTTTCTGGAGCGTGGTTTTTATCCTTTCATCTTATAGGAGATAAAAAGAGAGGGAAGCAAGCAGTGAATTGGGAAACTCACATCATCAAAAAACAGCACTCGGAGTAGAGAGCATCCTTTAGACTTGAGGTTCCTGAGCTGAGATGCTCCCCAACCAAAAACTTACATAATACAAGGACTTTCCTGTAGAGCTGACAGAGGGAATGCCTTCCCCTGGAATGGACACCCTGAATTTGGACTTGTAGCCTGCTGGTCTCTGTAAAGATAAACTTTTCCTTGTTAAACTCATCCACTCATGGTATTTCTGTTAGAATAGTACCAGATGACTAAAACATAGCCCAGCACCCCGGAACTCCAATCAAATAATATAGGTACCACTTGGGTACGGTTCTACCGTTAACTAAAGGTTGGCTATTCAATCTCACCAGCCACACATCTGCAGAAGAAAGATGTAGCAGTCTGCTCCTGCAAAGATGTACAAATCTGGATGCCCTGTGGGACAATTCTACTCTGTCCTTTAGCGTTGACACGATTTAGGATTGACTTGGTGGCAATGGGTGTGTTTGACATGATTAAGAACTTTACAAACAATAGCTCAGTTAATCCCACATCTACTTAGCAAAAGAAATACTACATGTCAGAGAGACTACACTGCTTGCCAAAATCAGGCAGCCAGGAAGTAATAAATCATGATTCAACTTGTTTGATTGACTCCAAGGCTCATGCTTATAATCATCAGGCTACACACACATCTGGTGCATTTCATAAACACTTTACCTTACATATCTACTATATGTGGGCAGAGAACGTCTGCCCATAATAGTAACTCAGCATCCCAGACCAGTTAAGTAGTCATCATTTGGAACATTGTTGGTTAGTTTACCCAGAGGAGAAAAAAGCCTTCAGTTTTTTGTACTGGCAATTATACACACTGTACAGGAAAGATATGAATCACCTCTTCTCTGAAATCGCCAGCTGGAACTAGTCTCATTGTCCAATTCACCCAAAAGGAGCCCAGAAGTACAATCCTTTTGAAACTGAGGCAGCTCAGCTTCTCCTGCTTCTGGTCTCTTTAGCTTCAACTTCCTACGTCCTCATGGCCCAGGCCTCAGACCCACATCTGCCCTGCAGGAGCAAGTGTTCCAGTGCTCTGTAGCATCACTGATTCAAGTGCCTAGAGGTACCCTACAATTCCAGGAAGCCTCCTGCACACAGGCACTCAGCTCTCTTGCTCCACCTAGCTCCACTAATTCAAGCACTTGGAGGCATCCCATTTGCCAAGAAACCTCTGAGCACAGGCATTCAGCTCTCTCATTTCATGGGCTGGCTTCAGCACTGTCTTGTGCTAGTCTGGTTCTGCTGCTGCCTGTCCGCTGATGCTGCCACTGGTCCTCTGCTGCTCATTTCTCACTATCTGTGTCTTCTTTGGAGTCAAGGGTTCTTCTCAGTTCCTTCTGAGTCTTCTATCCATTCGGTTTCAAAACCTCTTTCACATTTTAAGTATTTCTTAGAGCAATGCCCCATTCTCCTGGTACAAAATTCTGTCTTAGTCATCTGGTACTGCTCTAACAGAAATATCACAAACTGGATGGTCTTAAAAAAAAAAAAAAAAAAAGCTTATTCTTATACAGTCCAGTAGGCTACAAGTCCAAATTCAGGGTGTCCATTTCAGGGGAGGCTCTCCATCTTTCTCACAGGCTCTGAAGGAAAGTCCTTGTGCTGTATCAGTCATTGGTCAGAGAGCTTCTTGGTGTAGGAGCATCAGGTCTAAAGGACACACTGTACCCGCAGTGTTGCTTTCTTGATGGTACGAGGTCCCTAACATTTATTTTTAATTTAGAAGATAGCATTAAATATTTCTTAGATTTTATTTTTCTTTTAATAACTACGAGGCTCTCTTCCCTCCATAAACATATTCACAAACACACGGACATGGCTATATATGTGCATATATATACATACACACAAGCAAATACATAGATCCTTGTTATGTTTAAAGGATTTAAAATTCACTGGATAACATGATTTTACTTGTACCTTATTCTAATACTTATTTTACTTGCATCCACAGTCAGCACCTATGGAAGCAGCAGTCAAGAAATCAAACGACATATAGCATTGGGTAAAGCTGTGACAAAAAATTTCTTTAGTACTAAAAAGTAAAGATGTCACTTTGAGGGCTAAGGTGTGCCTAACTAAGCCATGGAATTTTCAATTGCCTCATATGTATGCAAAAGTTAGACAATAAATAAGGAAGACCAAAGAACTGATCCATTTCAGTTAAGCTCCTGGTGAACATTTGACATACCATGGACAGAAAGGATAGGCACACGTGTTTTGGAAGAAATATAGCTAGAACAAACTAATGTAATGAGTTAGAAGTACACTGCCAAAAAAGAGGTAGAATGAAGTGATTTAGTGGCCAAATATACTGGAAATGAGGAGATACAGTGACAGACTATCTGAATATGACAGATATCTACCTTGGGTGTCTAAGAGGATGGTGTTGTCATTAGAGGAAAAGGAAATAGATTTGGGAGTGGGTAGACAGAGAATGGTGAGTAAATTAATTTACTGAAGGTGATTATTAAATGAATTATATCATCTAATAATGAGTATTTATGTTGTTAGGTTCTGTTGAGTTGATTCTGACTCATAGTGACACTGTATGCGACAGAATGAAATGCTGCCTGTTCCTCTAGCCACCATGTCAGCCTAAGTGGCTGAGGATCTTCTTCCTCTTTGCTGACCTCCTACTTTACCAAGCATGATGTTCCTACAGTCCCTCCAGATAACATGTTAAAGTGCATGAGACAAAGTCTAGCCTTGGCTGCAAAGAAAGGCTCAAACATAACAATGACAGGACTGGGCAGTCTTTTAGTCTATTATACACAGGGTCACTGTGAGTCAGAACCAACTTCACATCACCTAAGAACAACATCGATACGTGGTACATACACACAGACACATGTTGTTGTTGTTGTTAGGTGCCAGTAAGTTGGTTCAGCATTACAGTGACCCTATGCACTACAGAAGGAAACACTGTCCAGTTTTGTACCATGTCCACAATAGATTTTATGCTTAAGTCCATTGTTGTGGCCATTGCATCAATCTATCTTGTCGAAGTATGCTGGCCCTCCACTCTACCAAGCACGATGTCCTTCTCCAGGGACTGATCCTTCCTGACAACATCTCCAAAGTACATAAGATGCAGTAGTGCCATCTTTGCTACCAAGGAGCACTCTGGTTGGACTTCTTCCAGAACAGATCTGTTCGTTCTTTTGGCAGTCCATGGTACATTCAACATTCTTCTCCAACACCACAATTTAAAGGTATCAATTCTTCTTCTGTCTTCTTTATTCACTGTCCAGCCTTCACATGCATATGATGCAACTGAGCATAACATGGCTTGGGTCAGGCATACTTTAGTCTTCAAGGTGACATCTTTACTTTTCAATACTTTAAAGAGGTCCTTTCAAGCAGATTTTCCCAATGCAATGCATCTTTTGATTTCTTGACTGCTGCTTCCCTGGGCATTGATTATGGACCCAAGTAAAATGAAATCCGGACAAGCTCAATCCTTTCTCCATTTGACAACGCTGCTTACTGGTCCAGTTGTGAGGATTTTTGTTTTCCAATCCATGCTGAAGGCTGCGGTCCTTGATCATCATTAGTAAGTGTTTCAAATCTTCTTCACTTCCATTAAGAAGTTACCTGTGTTACAGAGGTTGTTAATGAGTCATCCTCCAACCCTGATGCCTCGTTCATCTTCATATAATCCAGCTTCTCGGACTATTTGCTAAGCAGACACATACATACATTACAGCAATTCTCTCTGGATGACAGAAATTTAGGTAACTATATTTGTTTTTTTTTTGGAGTGTTGGAATATGAATGAAGTATCGCTAGTATTTTTTTATTTTTTTATAACAGCTTTAGTGAGCTACATAACTCAGTGCCATCACATGAAGTTCACCCTTTTAAAGTCTCTAACTCTGAGTGTTTTAGTACATACACTGAGCATACAACCATCACCTCTCTCTCATTTCAGAACATTTTCATCGCCTTAAAAAGAAACCCCATACTCACTAACAGTCACTCTTCATTCCCCCTTCCTCAACACATGACTTATTTTTATAAGCAAGGTAATGCTTTTTTAAAACTAGACAACGGTAGCCAACAAAATAAACAATATAATCATGGAGGAAGCAGAGTAGAAAGCATTTCTATTTTTTTATATACCACACAAGTTTTAAAAACCTGAGAATGAGTACCCTGAAGTCCTAGTCCATTTGCTTGAGGTTAAAATACTTTTTCTGTTAATCAAATAAGTACAAACTTAATTACAGAAACCACACAATCTGATGACCTGGTTGGCATGTTCTGTGACCCACTCTTCATCCAAGTTGTCTGACGTGTCTTTGGAATGTTTGAGGCTCTCATTTTGTTCTCCTTTGGGTGGTGTTCTAACGGCAAGTATCACATAATCCTTTTGTGAAGTACACTTCAAAAACAAAGCAGAAAAGTGTTAGAATGATATCTGATTGAAGAATGTATAGTTCTCACGGCAAGCATCAATGAGTAATATCAGTAACAGATGTTTGTTAATACCTACATCACAAAGGAAGGAGTCCTGAAGGCACAAATGGTTAAGTGCTTGACTGCTAACCAAAATGCTTAAAACTACCCAGAACCTCCCCCGGACAAATACCTGGTGATCTGCTTCTGTAAAGATTACAGCCAAGAAAATCCTATTTAGCACAGTTCTGCTCCATCACATGGGGTCACTCTGAGGCAAAATCAACTTGATGGCACCTAACAACAATATATCCTAATGGAAGCTACAGGGAAACTAACTTTTACTACAGCATTACAACATTTCCCCTGTGTTGATCATCTCTTAGTGTATGAATATCAGCTCCTTAATTACTTTATTTCTTAAATGTGGATCACATAAACCAAAAAACTTAGCACCATCAAGTCAATTTCAACTCATAGCAACCCTACAAGACAGAGTAGAACTGTCCCATAAGGTTTCCAAAGAGTGGCTGGTAGATTCAAATTGCCAACCTTTCGGTGAGCAGTGAGCTCTTAACCATTGTGCCACCAGGGCAATGTTCTTAAAATGACTTATTGAGTGAGTATAGGAATTGCATTAAATAAAAAGACAATCTGCTTATTTTCTAGTTACATTGTACTTATTTTCTAAATACTACAACCAGATTGTATAGTTTAGTAAATAAAAAACACTCAGTAAAATACACAAATGACCTTATGCATCTTTAAACAGCAGCCAATAAAAAATTACTTATTTTTAAGTAATTTCAGCATGCATGTTTGTAGGAGAAACAGCCTGCACACATGTCCACAAAGTATCAAAAAATATTTGAAACATATAATCAGAAGTGCTAACACAGTCTATATTCTTCAGTTTTAATAGCAGTTAAATAGTGACCAAAGGTGGGAAATCCAAAGGTAAATTCAGGGAACACTTAATAGCTCAGTTTCACTACAGTGGAAGTTTCCTATAAAGATGAGTAAAAATAAGGCTTGGATAACACAATTTGGCATATTGTCACCGTTACAAACAACCCAAATGCTCACTACCAGTGTCATCTAGGAACTACAGTAAATAAAGGAATGGTGATTCTTTCTCTCTTTATTGTGATTGAATGAAAATGTACATTCCCATATAAATCTGCACGCTCACCTATATGCACCTCCCACTGCTCTCCCTGCCCAGTGACAGCACACCATTGTTCTCTGCTCCATATCATCCCAACAGTTTCCTATCCCCTCCTCTCTACCTACTCCCCCTCCTCCAGTAAGAGGTCAGCAGGATGACATCCTACAGATGCACAGAACCATAAAGTTCCCACAAGATATGGTCACTCTGCACCGCCAAGTCCAATTGATTGCTGTCTGAAAAGTTGACCTTCACTATGATTTACGGACAGGGGCAGCATCAGGGCCGGAGGCCATGCTCCCAGGGGAATCCCAAAGCTCCTGGACCATCAATTGCAGTCTCTTAGTTGAAATCTCAGGGTGCACCCCTATTTATTCTTGTGTTGCCAGTGAGACTCAATTTTGTGAGCTCCATCGAGGCTATCACTGGTGGAGGACGGCACCATCTGGTTCTTCTGGACATGAGGTAATATACAGACCCACTCAAATGGGTCTTTCTGTCTTCTGGGTTCTCTTTCCCCCATGTCATTTTGGTCCTCAGTGATAATCCAGTCCTGTTGAGTTGGGACCATTTGCTGTACCCTCAAATGGCAGCTCTGCAGCTTTTAAGACCCCAGACACTACTCACTAATGTGGGGTGCAGAGAGCTCTTATTAGCAAAACGTTAATTGTGCCAACTGGCCTCAGTTTCTCCTGTGAGCATGGTCCCTGGCCCCCTGCCCTGCCCCAGCTACACTGTCCTTGCAATGCCGGGTTAAGATAGGAGGAACACTCAAATTGTGTTGAAGTTCAGTTAATAATTGATCTTCTTTCTAATGCATGCTGTCACCAATTTTACCCAACCAAATTTCTGTCAACTGTCTAATCTAAATCCTCCCCACCTCTCGCTCCCTCCCTCCTCACTCTTGGAGCCATCAAAGAGTTTTTTCTTGTACGCATGAGTCTGTTTTTTAAGTTCTTATCATAGGGGTCTCATACAATATTTGTCCTTTTGCCATTGACTACTTTCACTCAGCATAATGTATTCCAGTTGAAACCAGGTTGTGATATGTTTCCTGCAATCATTGTTACTCTTTATCATTGCATAGTATTCCACTGAGTACATATACTGTAGTTTACCTATCCATTCCTCCACTGTTGAGTATCTGGGTTGATTCCATCTTTTTGCTATTGTGGACGGTGCTGCGATGAACATTCATGTGCATGTATCAGTTGGTGTGAAGGGCCTTGATTCTGCAGGATATATTCCAAGCAGTGGAATTACTAGGTCAAATGGGATATCTAGATACAGCTTTTTAAGGGAGTGCCAGATTGCTTTGCAAAGAGGTTGCACTGTTTTGCAATCCCACCAACAGTGTAGGAGAGTTCCAATTTCTCCACAGCCTCTCCAGAATTTGTTGTTTTGTGTTTTTTGGATCATGGCCAACCTTGCTGGGGTGACACGGTATCTCATTATCATTTTGATTTGAATTTCTTTAGTAGCTGATGATCATGAGCACATCTGCATGTGTTTTTCAGCTGCCTGGATCTCTTCTTTAGAGAAGTGTCTGTCCATCCCCTCTGCCCATTGCTTTATTGGATGATTTATCATTTTCTTACAGATATTTGGATTACGGAGATCAAGTGTCGGTCTGACGTACAGTTGCCAAATATCCTTTCACATTCTGTAGGTGGCCTTTCAATTCTATTAATAAAGTCTTTGGATGAACAAAAGTGATTGATTCTTAGCAGTTTCATTTATCTATTTTCTCTTCTGATGATTGTGGTTTGTTTGACAGATTTTGAAGTCTGTCCATGTTGTGTATTAAAACTTCCATTGTTGCTCCTACTTTTTCTTGGATGAGCTTTATCGTTTTAGATTTGATATTTAGGTCTTTTATCCAGTTTGAGTTGGTTTTTGTATAAGGTGCAAGAGATGCCCCTTGTTTCAATTTTTGGCAGCTCAATATCCAATTCTGCCAGCACCATTTGTTGAAGAGATTGTTTTTACTCTAGTTTAACATCTTAGGGTCTTTGTCAAATATCAGTGTTCACAGGAAGATGGTGTCTTTGGTGGGATTGCAAAACCGTTGTCTCAATTCTGGTCCATTGATCTATCTGTCACTTTTTGTACCAGTACCATGCTGTTTTGAGTACTGTGGCAGTGTATCAGGTTCTGAAGTTGGGTAATGACAGGCCTCCCAGTGTGTTCTTCTTCTTCAGTAATGCTTTACTTATTGGGGACTTCTTCCCTTTCCATACAAAGTTGGTAATTTGCTTTTTCATCTCATTAAAAAATGTCACTGGAACTTGCATTGGGATTGCATTATATCAGGAGACTGCTTTGGGTAAAATAGACATTTTCACAATGTTAAGTCATCCTATCCACGAGCAGGGTGGGTTTCTACATTTATGTATGTTTCTCTTTGTTTCTTGTAAAAAGGAGTCATAGTCCTCTTTGTAAAGGTCTGTTCTTTCTCTGGTTAGATTTATTCCTAGGTACTTTATCTTCTTAGGGGCTACAGTAAATGGTATTGACTTGGTGATTTGTTCCTTCATAATCTCATTGTTGGTATAAAGGAATCCTAATGATTTACTTCTGTTTATCTTGTACCCTGAGACTTCGCTCAACTCTTCTATCAGTTTAAGTAGTTTACTTATGGATTCTTTGGGATTCTCTGCATATACAATTATATCATCTGCAAAGAGGGGGATTTTGACTTCTTTGCCAATGCAGATGCCCTTTATTTCTTGGTGTTGTCTAACTGCTCTGGCTAGAACTTCTAGTACAATGCTGAATAGAAGAGGTGAGAGTGGGCATCCGTGTCTAGTTCCTTTTCTCAAGGGAAACTGTTTCAGTCTCTCTCCATTCAGGATGACCTAGGCAGTTGGCTTTGTATAAATGGACTTTACTGCATTGAGGAATTTGTCATCTATTCCTATTTTGCTGAGAGTTTTTAGCATGAATGGGTGTTGGGCTTTATCAAATGCCTTTTCTGCATCAATAGACAAGATCAAGTGATTCTTGTCTTTTGTGATATTTATGTGGTTGATCACATTAATTGTTTTTCTGTTTGTCGAACCACCTTTGCATCCCAGGAATGAATCCAATTTGGTCATGATGGTTTATTTTTTTGATATGTTGTTGTATTCTATCGGCAAGAATTTTGTTGAAGATTTTTGCATTTAGATTCATGACTGGTATCGGTCTGTAGTCCTCCTTTTTGGTTGGGTCTTTCCCCGGCTTTGGTATCAGGGTTATGCCAGCTTTATAGAATGAATTTGGAGTATTCCATCTCTTTCTATACTGTGAAATAGTCTCAGTATTATTGGAGGTAACTATTTTCTAAAAGCTTGGTAGAATTATGCAGTGAAGCCATCTGGGCCCGGGCTTTTTTTGGTTGGCAGTTTTTTGATAACTTTTTCAATCTCTTCCTTTGTGATGGGTTTATTAAGTTGTTCTGCTTCACCTTGTGATAATTTGGGCAGGTGATTTGAATCAAGGAATTTGTCCATTTCCTCTAGGTTTTCAAATTTGTTAGAATACAGTCTTTCATAATTTTCAGCTATGATATTTACTTTGCTGATCTTTTTGAGTTGGATCCGACTCAATGGCACTTGGCTTGGCTTTCAAAAAACCAGCTTTTGGTCTTTTCAATTTTTCTTCTATTCTCTAATTCATTTAGTTCTGCTCTGATCTAAGATCTGTTTTCTTCTGGTGCCTGAGGGGTCCCTCTGTTGTTCTCTCTCTACTTGTTCAAGCTGTAGGGTTAGTTCTTTGATTTGGTTTCTTTCTTCCTTCCAGATGTGTGCAGTTATGGAGATAAACTGACTTCTGAGCACTACTTTGGCTGGATCCCGTAGGTTCTGGTACGAAGTGTTTTCATTCTCATTGGAATCCATCCATTTCTTTATTCATCCTTGATTTCTCTATAATCCATGTTTTTTGAGCAAGGTGTTGTTCACTTTCCATGAGTTCCACTTTCTATCTGTTTTCTACTCCTGATTTCAACTTTTATGGCTTTATGATCTGAGGAGATGTTTTGCATTAATTCAGTGGTACAGATTTTGTTGAGAATTGCTTTATGTCCTAACACATGGTACATTCTGGAGAATGTTCCATGTGCACTGGAGAAAAAGGTGTAGTTGTCCACTGATGGACAGAAAGGTCTGTATATGTCGATGAGGTCTACTTGGTTAATTGTGGCAATAAGGTCTTCTGTGTCTTTATTGAGTTTCTTTCTAGATGATCTATCCAATTTTGAGAGTGGAGTGTTGAAGTCTCCTACCACTATTGTTGAGTGATCAGTCTCCTTTTTGAGTGTAGTCAGTGTTTCTTCGATATATTTAGGTGCTCTAATATTAGGTGCTCGACGGCACTTGGCTTGGCTGGCAATATTAGGTGCATAAATATTTAATGTTGTTAAGTCCTGCTTGTGTATTGAACCTTTCAGCAATAGTGTCCATCCTTGTCCATGATGGTGAACTTTACATTAAAATTGATTTTACCTGAGATTAGAATTGCCACACCTGCTCTTCTTTGTTCATTGTTAACTTGATATGTATTCTTCCATCCTTTAATTTTCAGTTTGTTCTTATCTTTAAGTCTAAGATGAGTTTCTTATAGGCAACACACAGATGGGTCATGTCTTTTGATCTAAGATGTCACTTGATGTTGCTTTACTGGAGCATTCAATCCATTCACATTCAAATGTAATTATTGATAGTTATGTGTTCAGTGTTGCCATTGTGGTATGTTTATTTTTGTGTTGATGTTTTCTTTGTTGTTCTTACTAATGTGTTCTGGGACATTCTTCCTTGTGAGTTGATTTTTCACCTTTTTCTGGGTTGGTTTTGTGGTTGTTGAGACTCCTGTATTACATTCCTTGATACAGTATGTTGCATCTTTATTGTGCTTTATGGCTGCCCCATGATCTCGCTTAATAAGCTATATCTAAACCCAATTTTGATTACTACCAGTCTTATCAACTTCCTCTTCATCTGGAAGGACTATAACAACTGTAGTACATCCCTCTTTTTAATATGATGATACCATAGTTTACATGCTATGATCACTAGATCATTTCTTTCACTATTATAGCTCTGATTGTGTTTGGAACCTTCCCTAACTGAGTGGGATTCTGGATAATGTGTCCTTCTAAAATATAAAGTTAGTGGTTTTGTTCTTCCAAGCCAAGAGATTCTTTAAGTATTTCTTGTAGCTTTGGTTTGGTTTTTACAAAGTCTCCGAGTTTCTGTTTATCTGCAAATGTCTTAATTTCATTTTTGTATTGGAAAGATAGTTTTGCAGGATATATGATTCTTGGTTGGAAGTTCTTCTCCTTCAAGGCTTTGTATATGGCATGCCACTGTCTCTGTGCCAGCATCGTTTCTGCTGAGAAATCCAACAAAGGCCTACAGAGTTTCCCTTTGAATGTTAGCTTTGCTTTGAGTCTTGCTGTCTGTTTCTGCTTATGTTTCATTTTGTTAAGCTTGATTATAATACGTCTTAGAGTCTTTCTATCGAGATCTATATTGAGTGGTGCTCAATACGTATCTTGGATATCTATGTTTTCTTCTTTCATAATTTCTGGGAAGATTTCTGTCAGCAGCTCAGCAACAATACTGTCTGTGTTCTCAGGTGTCTCTCCCTGTTCAGGAACTCCAATTAATCATAGACCGTTTTCCTTAATACAGTTCCACACACTTCTTAACGCTTCTTCATTTTTCTTTTTTTTTTTTTAATTTCTCCTTGTAGATGTTGGAGTCAGTAGCTCTGTCTTCCAAATCAGAAAGTCTCTTTTCCATTTGTTCCATTCTGTTTTTCTTAGCTTTAACTGAAGTTTCTATGTCTTTGATTTTGTTCTTGATCTGCTGGATTTCAGAGTACTGGTGTTCCATCAGATCGAACAGCTTGCTTAACTTTTCGTTTTGCTCTGCTCTATTTTGTATCAGGTCTAGGAGGGCTTTCTATAGAATTCTTTTGTATTCACCTTCTGACAGTTTCAGAAAAGCTTCTTCGTCTGGGAAGTTCTGAGATGGTTTCTTTTGAGGGCCTTCTGATGCCATGGGCATCAGGTTACTGCTTTCTCCAAAGCTTGTTGCTTTTTTGGCTTCATGTGGGTAAACAGAGGCTGGGAAAGATGCTGTGAAGATGGATCACAGTTGTTTCTCTAAGCCGTCTTCAGTCTGTGCAAGCCCGTGCTCACCAAGAGTAGGGTCAGTGAAAGACAGGAGGTTTTGTGTTCAGTGGTATGAAGTTCAAATTAACAGCGCTATGATGCATCCTAGGGCTCTCCAAGTATCCAGAAGGCTCCAATTAATTATCAATGCAGGTCTTTTTTTCCAGAGGGACTTAGGTAGACATGTGTTTAGTCTGTCACCTTGACTCCACCTCTGGTGATTATTTCTATAAAATTTATTTCCATAAAGTTACACTCAGATCTACACAGAAAAGGTACGTTGGTGTGCCAGTTAACACACTACTTCCTTTTTCAGTTTATGGCTTTGGAAAGAAAAAAACACAGAGCCTGAAAGCAGAAATCCGGCAAGCTGATGGGAAGGAGAGTAATGATCCCTGAAATAAAGAGGAAGGCAAAGCACACAGAATACTTGAAAGAATAAAAAAGCAGAATGCAGAAGGGTTAGATAAATTGCAAGACAAGTTTACAAGATGGTGATTTTGCTGAGTTCCAGACACAGCCTATATCCAGCAAGGCAAATAGGGAAGATGATCTTTCTCCCTGATCTTCTAACTTCACTGACCAGTTTTCTCTATGGCTCTTCTCTTCCCTTAAATTCTTAAAATAAAGTGAAGTGAAACAGTTTAAATAAAAAGTGCCAAGAAGAAAAAGCCCCATTTTAGATACTAAGTAACCTGTATCTTGAAATTTACCTTATTGCCTTGTATACTGACAGGCCTCAGAGAATGGCACTACTTGAGTGAGTTGTGTAAGGTCTGCCCTTTGTCAATGCAGCTACACAATCTGATTTGCTAAAGTTCTGTGACAGAATCTGTCTCTCAGGGTTCAACTGACATTAGTTAAGTCCACTCAAAATGATCCAGGAAACCAGAGTACTATCAAGAGGTCTGAGCTCATGTTCTTTTGGGCAGTCCCTTATTTATAAGCAGATAATGTGGTGCATCCAACTATAAGAAAAAATAACTTGGGAGTGTGAACAAAATCAGAATAAGGAGAGTTACTTATGCAATTTGGATGGTCTAAGGCATCAGGTTATCATACACAGAAAACTGTCACAGCAGAGTTTGTCTGCTATTACTCCTCAACATCAAGCTCCTGGGCCATAGTGTACTTTCCTCTAAACAGAGTTTGAACGGCTGGAGCCAATTTGCTTATGTGCCTCTCCTTTTGCTTTCCTTTGTACTGATGAGCACTTACTCCTCCCTAATGACTAACATATTCTTCATGCAAATACAATAAACTAGTGAGAACCTGTGCTTTTTAATTACACAAATTTTTGTTTCATTTTCTGTTGAATTTAAGGTTTACTTCAAAGAGGGAAGTACAATTTCCTGATTTCTTAATTTTCTCCTTTTCTCTTCCTTTTTTCCCCATTAAACCAACATTTAAAAGGAAAAAAAAATCAATAAAGTGGGCACCACAGCACATGTGACAAATACATAACTATAGTTGTAACAAGTTTGAGACAAGACAGATTAGACTGGGAATAAAATTTCCAAAGTTACCTTCTCAAAGAACTGTATGATGAGGAGTTTATAAGGAATAGAAGAGAGTACACCATAGTTTGGAAAGACAAAATACAGTAAATAAACCATTTAAAATCCTAATTGGGGAGTTTCTACATAACAAATTACTTTTCCATTGTCAGAAGAGAAATGTGTTCTGACTCAAGCTAACCTAGGCTAGGTTTGTCTTATTTCTTTATGTTTTTCCTAAAGGACGCACTTTAAATTTACTTCTTCCATAACCTAACCATCCTCCACCTGTACCTTGAGTTTATTGTTAAATAGCATATCAACACTTTTAATAAACAAGGAACTTATTTCATCAATAAATGTAGGGTAAAGGATACATACCTGTCCTATTAAAAGACCAGAAACAAAAGCTTTTCCTTGGAGATCAATGTTTGAAAAATATTGGCCAACGGTTTCATCTACAATGTAGCTTCTTCCCATTATGGCACATTAACTCAGTCTCCTAAATTACAAGAAAAAAAAAATACGTATATATATTTATGTTGCATTTTTTGGTAAACATACAGCTTGTATTTTTTTCTTTTTAAATTATAAGGGTAGGACAGTGAGGGAAGTGGTATATCCTAATTCCATCCTATGCCTTCCAGTGAATGCTAATTAATAGAGTATTCTTTCTTGCAAAGTTCAAATGTAGCTTCAGAATTCTTAATGTACTGCTCCAGGAAACCAGTGCCAATCAATGAGGGCTGGCACCCCCCACCCCCAAAATTCCAAACCCATTGCTTTTGCATCTATTCTGACTCATAGCAACCCTATAGGACAGAGAACTGCCTCACTGGGTTTCCATGGAGTTCCTGGTAGGTGCAAGCTGCCAATCTTTTGGCTAGCAGCCAAGCTCTTAACCAATGTGCCACAGGACTCCAAAACCAGCTGGCATGATGGATCAAAAATATTTTCTGTACTCGGAGTAACAGTGAAGACAGTAAAAGCAACAGTCGATATACGTGTTTTCTTTTTTTATTTTTACTTTAGATTTACTACTTCTTAGTTGTGTGATCTGATAAGCTATTGCTGAGCTTTAGTACCCTACTTTTAAAGGTGGAAAGGTAAGTTCCAAGTAGCTAGCTCACTGGAAGGTACAGAGAATAAGCCAATAAGTACATATTTAAGAACTGCTACATGCTAGAAATTGCATCAGGAGTGATACTACAAAGGTGAGTTTGCCCTTGAGTATCTCACAATGCAATAAAAATTAGATAAGTAGATAAGTAATAATGTAGTAATAATACTTACACATCTTCTACTTTGTGTGGCAAAGTTTTTTTCTAAGTGCTTTACATGCAGTAACTCATTTAGCATTCCCACAACTCCATGAGGTAGGTACTAGTAACATAACCGCATTTTATAGATGAAACTGAAACAAAGGGATTAAATAATTTGTCCAAGTGACAAAGCTTGAAAGTGGCAAATGTGGGATTTGAACTCACGCAGTCAGACTCTATAATCCATGCTCTTAAATACTATACTTAATCATTACTAAGTGAAGCTCCTATTCTGCTCTCTCTCCATTTCAGGTGTGGGATTTCAGGTGTGGAAACTAATACATTGATCCTACTAGGTTATTCTCCTTTGAGTTCTGTATCTCAAAACCAAAGATGTTCACTGAAAGAGCAAGGCAATTATGAGCAATGCTTTCAAGTTTACATTCAGTTTGGGAGACAAAAACCGCAGCCAGCCAAGCCAAGCGCCGTCAAGTCGGATCCGACTCATGGCGACCCTAGAGAGGCAATGTTAAAGGGAAAAAAAAGCTATATAAAAAGACTATGGAAACACACTTGCAATATTTTAAACTATATATTTAAATGTGCTTTCCCAAGAGATATGTCATTTGAGGGTCTGTATATCACTTGAGTCTAGGGTCGCCATGAGTCAGATCCGACTCGACGGAGGTAAACTCGCAGATAGCCTGTATTACTCTAGAATTAAAGTTTCAAATGGCATGGTATATACTGTATTCTCAAAGAGCCTGCTCAGTTTTGTCTCAAAATGTATTATAGCTTACTCAAGACTTTTTTGACTAGACAAGCCAAATCAATTCCCAAAGTGGCTGTACCATTTACATCCCTATCAGCAATATATATGTGTTTTAGTCTCTCCACAATCTCTCCAACATTTACTATTCTGTGTGTTTTTAATTAATGGTAGCCTTGTTGGGGTGACATGGCATTTCATTGCAATTCTGATCTGCATTTCCCTAATGGCTGATGATCATGACCATTTCTTCATTTATTGTTAGCTACCTCAATGTCTTCTTTGGTGAAATGCCTGTTTTATGTCTCTTGCTCATTTTTCAATTGGCTTGTCTTTGTATTGTTAAAACTTTATGGAAGTTTGTAGATTTTTACAGATTAGATGCTGACTGGATTTGCTGTTCCCAGAATTTTTTCCCAGTCTGTAGGTTGCCTTTTCACTCTTTGGTGAAGTCTGTGGATGAGCATAAGTGTTTGACTTCTAGGAGCTCCCAGTTATCTAGTTTCACTTCTGGTGTTTGTACACTGTTATGTTTGTATTCTGTTTATGCCCTATATTAGGGCTCCTAGCATTGCCCCTATTTTTTTCTTCCATGGTCTTTATCATTTTAGATTCTATATTTAGGTCTTTGATCAATTTTGAGTTAGTTTTTGTCTATTGTGCAAGGTATGGGTCTTGCTTCATTTCCCTGCAGATAGATATCCAGTTATGCCAGTACCACGTGTTAAAGAGACTGTCTTTTCCCCCTTTTAGTAGAATTTGGGCCTTTATCAAATATTAGCTGCTCAGAGGTGGATGAATTTATGTCTGGATTCTTAATTATTTTCCAAGGGTCTGTGTATCTGCTGTTGTATCAATACCCAGGCTGTTTTGAACCCTGCAGCAGTATAACAAGTTCTAAAACTAAATCACGTTAAGTCTCCCACTTTGTTACTCTTCTTCAGTCATGCATTACATACCTGGGGCCTCTTTCCATACGAAGCTGGTAATTTGTTTCTCCATCTCATTAAAAAATGTCCTTGGAATTTCATTAGGATTGCATTGTATTTGTGTAGACTGCTCTGGGTAGAACTGACATCTTCACAACATTGAGTCTTCCTATCCCTGAGCAAAGTATGTTTTCCCACTTGTATAGGTCTCTTTTGGTTTATTTCAGTAATGTCTTTTAGCTTTCTTTGTATAGTCTTTTATATACCTCTTGGTAGATTTATTTCTAAGTACTTTATCTTATTGGAAGCTACCGTAAACAGTACTGATTTGGTGACCTCCTTTAGGACACCCTAGTGGCATAGTGGTTAAGTGCTACGACCAAGAAGTTGGCAGTTCAAATACAGCAGGTGCTCCTTGGAAACTCTAAGGGATAATTCTACTCTGTCCTACAGGGTTGCTATGAGTCAGAATTGACATGACAGCAGTGGGTCCTGAGTTGGTGATTTCCTCTTGGAAGTACTCTTTGTTCATACAGAGGAATCCAATTGATTTTTGTATGTTTATTTTGTAGCCTGATACTTAGCTGAAATCTTATATTAGTTACGGCACTAAGTCATACCATCTGCAAATAGAGACACTTTTACTTTTTCCTTGTAAATCTGGACATCCTTTACTTCTGTTTCTTGCTTTACTTCTCTGGCTAAGACCTTCAGCACAACGTTGAATAAAAATGGGATCATTTTTCTTTGGCCAAGCCAAGCCAAGTGCCATCGAGTCGAATCTGACTCATGGCAATAGGCATAAATACAAATCTCTTCCAGTTGGTTGGTCGGCTGATGTCTTCCAAATTTCTTGGCATAGACAAGTGAGTGCTTCCAGCACTGCATGTATTTGTTGAAACATCACAACTGGTATTCTGTCAATTTTTGGAGCTTTGTTGTTTGCCAGTGCCTTCAGTGCAGCTTGGACTTCTTTCTACAGCACCACTGGTTCTTGATCATACGATCATAGGCACCTCCTGAAATGGCTGCACGCTGACCAGTTCTTTTTGGTATAGTTACTGTGTACACTCCCTCCATCTGTTTTTGAAGTTTCTTGTGTCATCTGATATTTTTCCCAACAGAATCCTTCAATATTTCAAACAGAGACTTGAATTTTTTCTTCATTTCTTTCAACTTGAGAAATATCAAACATGTTCCTCCCTTTTTGTTTTCTAACTCCAAGTGTTTGCACATGTCACTGTGATACTTTACTTTGACTTCTCAAGCCACCCTTTGAAATCCTTCTTTCAGCCCTTTTACTTCATCAGTTCTTCCTTTCACTTTGGCTGCTGGATGTTCAAGAACAATTTTTAGAGTCTTTTCTCTCTCTCCTGTCTTTTTGACAACCTTTTGCTTTCTTCATGTGCAGTGACTCTGATGTCATTCCATTACTTGCCTAGTCTCTGGTCACTAGTGTTCAACACATCAGATATATTGAGGTGGTCTCTAAATTCAGGTGGGATGTACTCAAGGTCATGCCTTGGCTCTTGTAGACTTGTTCTAATTTTCTTCAGCCTCAACTTGAACCTGCATATAAGTAATTGATGGTTTATTCTGCAGTCAGTGCTGGCTGTATTTTGCCTGATGATATTGAGTTTTCCCATTGTCTCTTTCTACACAGTTGATTTGCTTCCTTTGTATGCCACCTGGCAAGGCCCATTTTTATAGTTGTTGTTCCTGTTGTTGAAAAGAATGTATTTGCAATAAAAAAGTTGTTGGTCTTGCAAAATTCTATCATATGGTTTCCAGCATTGTTCCCATCACCAAGGTCATCTTTTCCAACTACCTATTCTTCTTTCTTTCCAGCCAGTACTGTGAATGCATCTTAACTGCATGTCTGATCAATTTCAGACTTCAGAAGTTGGTAAAACTCTTCAGTTTCTTCAACTTTGGCCTCAGTGGTTAGTGTGTAAATTTGAATAACAATCATATTAACTGGTCTTCCTTGTAGGTATAATGGATACTATCCTATCACTGACACTGTTGTACTTCAAGATGGATCTTAAAATGTTCTTTTTGACTTTGAATGTAATACAATTCCTCTTCAAGCTGTCACTCCTCACATAGCAGGCCTTGTGATTGTCTGATTTAAAATGGCCAATAATAGTCTATTTCTGTTAATGTGTAGGGTATCAATAGTTACACATTCCATTTCATATTTGACAACTTCCAATATTCCTAGATTCACACTTCATATATTTCTGATTCTGATTATTAACAGGAGTGTGCACCTATTCCTTCTCAATTTCTCACATGCCGCTCCAGCAAATGAAGGTTTTCAAAAGTTGACTTCATCCAAGTCATTAAGGTCAACTCTACTTTGATAAGGCAGCACTTGAGTGCCCAGTTGTCTGCTGAGTGTTTTCCAACATGAGGGGCTCATCTTCTGGCACTATATCAGACAATATTCCACTGTTATTTATAATGTTTTCAGTAGCTAATTCTTTTCAGAAGTATACTGCCAGTTCATTCTTCCAACTCTCTTAGACTGGAAGCTTGGCTGAAACCTGACTGCCATGGGTGACCCTGCTGGACAGTGGTGGCATAGCCTCAAGCATCACAGCAACACACAAGCCCCTACAGAATGACAAACTGACAGATGCGGTGGGAAGGAAATAGTATAGTGCTGCATATACCAACAACTTTAAAATACTGATATAAAATCAATGTTAAACTGCTCATTGACGTATTTTCCCACACTTACAACAAAACATGAGAAAATATTTCAGTGTATCTTAGATGTCTTCACAATTACTGATTCAATAGAAGGAAAAAAGTTAATGTACTTTCACCTGAGAAACTCACCAATTCACAAAAGGTCAATGACTGTGGAACTTGCAGGAATGACAACATAAAAACCAGTAATACTAAACCTGCTACAAGGCAGGATAAAACTGCCCCATAGAGTTTCCAGGGAACTGCTGGTGGATTCAAGCTGCTGATCTTTTGGTTAACAGTCAAACTCTTAACCACTGCAACACCACAAGAATTTATTTCAGAAGAATAGTCAAATAAGAAAGAATCGGCACATTCATCTAAAAAGATACAGAATTCCAATTTGCAAAGTAGTTCTGTTATGGTGGCAGGGCAAGAACTGCATTTTAAGAATGTGTTAGAAAACATCTGCTACAAAGTTGTACCAGTTTTTTTCAAGTTCCCAAAAATCAATATACCAACAATCAGAAATAGGTACAACAGGTCCTGTAACGTTACTACAGAAGCCGTATCAGCTGCCCTTGACTTCATTTCACTTTCAGGGGCCTAGTGTGTACGAGAGTAGAACTGCACTCCACAGGACTTTCAGCTCCTACTTCCGTTATATTAACCGGGCACCTTAAACTCATGCTGAATCAACAAGTGCCAAGCAGTTCAATAAATCGCAGTTGAGTACGCTGTTTCAAGTAAGTTTGTCAGCGCCAGGCTTATGTCTGCCTATTTTTCCTGGATTCTATCTCCTTCTTTTTCCCTTAAAAAAAGGAGCTTTCTGCATCCAAGTGCACATATACAAACCCAGACACTTACAAGTATTCAAGTATCACACTCTCAGACTGACTCACCTGTACTAAGAATGTGCATGCGTGGCAAATATATTTGTCGAACTGTTGGCGGACTGCAGTAGAGGCTTCAAGGCAATGGGCCTTTTTTTTTTTTTGGAAAGGCCAGATCCTCCTCAATTTCACAGTCAGTTAATTCATCAGAAAGCGACCAGCTTCCTACACCTCACTTCCCACCTCAGACTCGGGGTCTCAAGCGTTCAATAGCGCAGACTGATGACGCAAGCCACCCCCTCCTGTCTCTGCAGTGCCTCTGCCAAAGCAACTGCAACCACCACCCCGCCCCCTTCCGGGCGCCATAGAGAGCGTGGCGGTAGTCCGGCACTTGCCGTCCGACCCTTCTGGGACCGATGCCCTCTAGTGGCTTAGTAACTAGAAACCGCCAAAGAAGACGACCCATGACAGCCCGTGGCTTTGAGGGTAAGGTCGCCCAGCTCTTCATGAAGAAAAGCGGGTTGACAAGTACGTTTGTGGCGCCACCGCGCGGACAGTGGTATACTACCGGGCGAGTAAAGTCGGGGGGCGGGGAGAGCGAAAGAAGCGAAATGGGCGGTGCCGGATTGGGCTCCTGGAAAGGATTGTGGGAAACACTACGTTTCCCAGAGGCCTGTGTGCCGGAATGGAACCGGAAATGGGGGGGTGCGTGGTGGGGTGGGGGTGGGGGGAGTCAAGGACCGCCTCTGGACTCGTATTCCCAGAGTGCACAGCTTCTGACAGCTGCGTGCGCACTTTGGGCGCGGGCGTTGTGGCGCGACTAGTGTCGCTGATAGCGCAGGCTTCGATTTCCCAGGGTCCCGCCGCGGGAATCTGCGGCGGGCCGGCGCGCGGGAGTCCCCGAACGAGGCGGCGGAGGTGACGGCGCAGGCTCCTGGGTTTTCCTGGTCTTCGTCTTTCTTCTCTACTTCTGCTCTATCGGCTGCTGCGGCCCCTGTCCAGGCCGACATGGCGGCCGTGTTGCAGCAAGTCCTAGAGCGCACGGAGCTCAACAAGCTGCCTAAGTCTGTCCAGAACAAACTTGAAAAGTTCCTGGCTGATCAGCAGTCCGAGATCGATGGCCTGAAGGGGCGGCACGAAAAATTCAAGGTAGAGAGCGGTAAGTGAGACACTCAGTAGCTGTGTCTGGTACACCCTTGCGAGCGGGCAGTTTATGACCCTGACAAGTAGCATCGTTTCCCCTTCTCCGTGGTACGCTTTAGAAGCCTGCTCCTTCCTACTCCTTTCACAGTTTGATAAGTTTATTTTTTTAAATCTGAATCTGCACTTCTTTTTTGTGTGGATATTTGAATTTGTGTACACCGGACTTGCTAGGTATTGTAACTTTATCTCTCTCGTTACCCTGTAGCTTAGAATACATCACTGCTTTTTTTTAACGTTAAGCCCTGTTGCTTTACACGTTCAATGGTTAAAATTTCCTTTCATTTCAAGATCTTTGACTGACTGACCATTTAATTGTGTGTGTAACCTGCTGTGGTCTCTTAAGGAACTAGATGTTTACAGAAATCGTTTAGGCTTAATACAGTGTTGGAAGCGTAGCACATGCGCGGTAAGTATCCTTAATATACGGATTTCTGTCCAAACCTTGGGTCTAATCTAATAGAACTTGTTTGTAAGTATCTTCTCATCAGGTAAGGAACTTCTAGAGACAGTAGGAGACTGGTATACTGGTTAAGTGCTAAGACTGCTGAACAAAAAGTCTCTTAGTGCAAATCTAGCAGGCTCTCCTTGAAAACTATTAGGCAGTTATACTCTCTTCCGTAGGATAGCTATGAGTTGTAATCAAATGGACAGTAATAGTTTGGGCTTGTTGGTTGTTTTGTAGTGACTTGAACATCTGTAAAGATCAGGGAATGTAGTCATTACCATTGGTAAATTATAAACTTTCTGAAATTCTGAGTACATTATTGCTTCAGAAAGTTGTAATTGTCATGCAGAATTGATGTTGAAAATTAGCCAGTATATGGAGTTCCAAAGCTGAACGTAGTAAATTGTTTTATGCATTAAATACGAATAGATTGTCTGCTGTCTGCTAGATGTTATGCTAAACTAGACTTAGTCTTTTCCTTTTAGAAATTTGCATGTTTGTTTTTTATGTAAGTGTAGTAGCATTTGTTTACATGAATTTAGTAACACTAGTTGGTAACATTGCTAATACTAGTGATATATACTACAGTATTAGTTTGGATATTATAAAACAAGCCTTCTAAAGTGTAACCATTTTTATTTTATTCTTGTTATATGTGCCTGTGTATACAATTTTTCAAGTGTGCCTTACACCAAACAGTTGACTGATGTCTAGAGAAAAGTACTATGACAATAAGCTTCATAAACTTCTGGGGTAGAAAGACAAGTAATTTGTAAAACCACTTTAGGCGTAATTTTTTTTTGGCTGTACAAGTCAGTTAGAAATGCTGCAGTTCTTTTCATTGCTCCATCTGTTTATCTCTAGTCACATTTTTCCATTGGGGTGCAGTTTCAATACAGCATCTTTTGGAGTATTCTAAATTTTAAAATTAAAGTTATTAAAAACAAGTAGCTGTATTATCTGTAAATGTGTGCTTGATTTTATTTTTCTGTCTTCTGTAGAACAACAGTACTTTGAGATAGAGAGAAGGCTATCCCATAGTCAGGAGAGACTTGTGAATGAAACTCGAGAGTGCCAGAACTTGAGACTTGAAGTAGAAAAGCTCAGTAAGTATTAAAATGACATATATATAAATATTCTTAGAATATTAAGATCTTAACTCATTTCTTACGTGTAGAAATAAAGATTACATAAAATTGTTATCACTTGGGATATTTTGATTTTTTTCCATACAGAATAAAAACTTCATAAACGCAGAGGACACATGGTCATGAGGCCTGGGATCTACTTCCGACTTTACTATTAAAAGTTTTTTTTTGCCATGTGTGAATTATGCCAGTGTCTGCCTGTTGCTATAAAGTGACTAGACTAATGTCTACATGCTTAAACAGCCATACAGATTAATTGCAGTATGTTTGAAAACATTTTGAAAATGCTAAAGTATTCTGCAACTGAAAAAGAGAAATTTAGTTTTTACACCATTCAATGAGGCGCATACCTAGGAAATGTATGTTTTAATTCTCTTTGCTCTGTTACAATTTTTGTAAGTGTTTGTGAATCTCAAGGCAGTACTTCCTTGTTGAGACACAGTTCCATTGGAAGATATGTAGCTATTTTTAGATTTCGGATCATAGCTAAAGTTCCTGAGATTTCTTCAGAGGATGATATGCCTTTAGCTCTATATACAATTGAAAAAGCAAAGGGTAACTCCTTTCTAGAGTAGATGCATAACACTTACTTGCATTTACGTGTAGCTAGATTTTATTTTCGTTGGGAAGGAAAACAGCTAATAATCAAGGAAGTAGTTAAAGCAGTATTCCTTCTTAGCAGGTCCATGCCATTGTTCATTTTGGTTATAATTCATTGTAGCTACATTTGACATTATTGAAAATGTTTTAAAAATAAGCAGTGTAGATGTATGATGGCATGTACATAGTGTAATGGGACATAAACTTACTGAATAGTTAGATTTGGTTTGTTGTTCATAATTTTGCCTTTAGCAGTGGTGCTAAAAAATTTCAGGATAAATGGCTTTGATTATAGACTATGATGAAAGCTGGAATAGAAAGAGTGGGGAAACTAGGAGTAAAAGTAGCTTGATGCAGGCAGATAATAGGACACCTCTCTCGGGGTGTAGAATTATGTTTATGTTTTTTGTTTATAGTTGCAGATCTGCAAGACTTGAGAGTAGTGAGTAACAGTGAAACAAAACAGGAAGTTTAGACTGTTTTGCCAAGCCAGCCAAGTGCCATCGAGTTTGTTTTATGTTTTCTTTCTTTTTTAAAAAAAATGGGCCAGTTCACGTGGAAGTTTAGATTGCAAGTAGTAATAGTGTACCTGCTTGGTAAGTTGCTGGTACATACATAGATGTAGTTTAGTGAAAGAACATTTAAAAAATATTATTCTTTATTGTCTTGTGTTTAGAAAGGAAACTTTAAGGGGAATAGCTCGTAATGAAGGGAGATGGGGGGATTGATAAAATTGAATATCAAGCATAATTCTCTTTCATGCTGAAGACTCCCTTTAGGAGTGATCAAAGAAGAATTGCCAGTATCTGTTGTTACTGTTTGCTCTGTATACGTTTAAGATTGTCTTAATGTTATTAATAACTTTCTTGATGGTGTCTTTTTGCTCAGTTTTCTGATTTGTGTTTTGTAATTTGATTTAGAAGATGCCTTTGAAAATTATGGAGTTTGATATAGGAATACAGCAATTTGGGGTTATGTTTATGCTTTTGGAATGTTGTTTTGTAACTATTCAGTCTTCCTTGGCCGTAGTTACTCTTTTTAAATGTATCTTGGTGTGGCAGTTGAATAAAAATGCTAGTTGTAATTTTTAAGCTTATGTGCATGTGTTCATAAAAATTTCTTTTATCCAGACAGTCAGCTGAAGGCACTAACTGAGAAAAACAAAGAACTTGAAATTGCTCATGATCGCAATATTGCCATTCAGGTAGAAGTATTATTCCTGTGGATTAAAGTTAATTGTAAACCTAATATTTGAGAAAACTTCTGTTGTTATTGTGCTTATCAGTTTTTAGTTAATGGATAGTAAAACATATCTTTTAGGAAAAACTGGTAACAAAAACATGTATACATACATTTCTTAATTGGGTCTTTATGTATTTTATTGATTGGGCATTCTCTTATTTGTTAGTGTATATTGCTGCTGCATATAAAAACCACCTACCTTTAGTGTGTTGCCCTTGGATTATTTGTGTGTGTGTTTTTATTTCTAAAATTAAAGTACTGAAAAACTTTAAATAGGATAGACTGTTAGGGATCCCTCTCTTTGTCCTTTAGGGGTCCATGTTTCTATCACCTACCTACTATTTTTCTTTTCTTTTAGTAACTATGTATTGAATATAATCCTAGCATTGTTCCAGGTCTTTTGATACAGTTGGGAGTTTAGGTGATTTCATATCAGTACCATTTCATTTCTTTTTTAAGTAATGATAAGAATAGCAGAAATTACAAGGATTGCTTACCAATTTCTGTAACAGAAGTGGATATATCCAGTGATACTTTGTAGAACTTCTAAGTCTTGCTTTTTTTAAATTTGATTTGAAAGTAAGAGATATACTTGATATTGAATTAAAAAAATTTCAAGTCTGTAAAAGAAAAATGTTGTACTCTGAGAATCTGTATAGGTGTACAAACTACATAGTGTACCTAGAAATAGCTTATCCAGACAGTCAGCTTATGAAAAATAAGTACTTAAAATTCTGATACTTTAATGAAGACTATGAAAATAACCTTATAAACGTAAGATATATAGCATGTTCTTTAACTGGAAGCCTTTTGTAAATGAAGATGTTGATTTAATGCATTTTGACTCCAACTGAGATAATGTAACACTTCATAATGTAATTCTAAAGGTTATTGAAAAAGGTATAATCAATTGGATAGTTCTGAAAAGAATCCATGCAAGAATATTTCCCTATCCACAGATTAAAATGCTTTATAAGGTTACGGTTATTAAAACATTGTATTTAAAAGGCTGGCATAAGAATCAACACAGAGAGCACTAGAACTATATGATCTGGAATTGGGTGAACCCAAGACCTTAACTTTTGGGAGGGGAGGGCGGGTGCGCTGTCACAAATGAATCTGCTGGAAACTTTCTGTATGTTGCAGTAAAATAATATGCATGTGTACACAAAAATTTGCAAACAGTTTTAGGAGATTCTTAGCTCAGAATCCATAAATCCTGAAGTTATATAAAGTAAAAAGCAAGTAAAGGAGCACTTTTAAATGTTTGACTTTATTTTACTAGTGGTACTTTAGAAATTGACTGATGGAAAGGAGTGGAAGTAGCTTATCAAGATAGATCTTGATCTCACACTGTAAATAGTTTCCAGTTGGATTAAAGTATTAAAAGATGAAAGGTGAAGCAACTAAAAAGTATTGCAGCTCACTTACTTACTGGCTGAGAAAGGACTTCTGAACGTAAAAGCAGAATTAGAAGAATACATAATTACTGCTTTGAATTCATGAAAATCTTTCAAGGGGAAAATGAGCAAGGGAAATTAAAAAAAAAAGAGAGGAAGCCATACACATGGCCTGTGGCAGTATAAAAGTACACCTGTTATTGTTGGGTACTTCCTGACTGTCTTGTTATCTGACTTCTTGTGTTTATGACAATAGTAAAAGATTTACTGTCAGACCATTTTGTGCATTAGCAATGGACATCTGGCAGTAATGAATGCTGAGGTGCAAAGCAAGAGTAACACTGGCTGTGGCGGCATTTATGTAATGATGTAATTTGACAGTCATATAATGATATCCTCCTCATTATGGTCTGATGTGGTCATTCTGCGTTTTCACTAAAACTGATTTTCTCATACAACCCAGTCTTTGGAACCTAACCGTGTCAGTAAGTGAGGAATGGATGTAGTTTTCCTGAACTTTTCGTTAGATAAATGCAGATAAAACAATAATTTTTAACTCCCCAAGTTAGAGTTAATTTCTTTCTCTTTTTTTTTTTTTGGTCCTGTCTCCTTTCTGTCCTTCCTCTCCTTCCATTCCTTCTAGTCCTTCTGTTGCTTTAATAATCTTCAGTTCTGGCAATTCTGTTGTTGTGCGGTGAAGTACTTTGCTAGTATAAGCAGTTTTAAGTAGTTTCATTTCTAGGACTCTTTCTTGAGAATTAGCTAAGACCAAAATGTAATCTAGTGACAGCTGTTGCAGTGTTAGTGGGAGCAAAAAATTAAGAGCAAATTAAATGTTTTCTGAAGACATATTCAAGTAATTAGGATATTTCCAAAGGTGAAAAGGACATGGAAAAAGTTTGCATGAGCCTAGGAAGAGTAATAGAGTATGAACAGATGTGTTGACAATATGAGTAATTTTTAAACTTTTGATGTAAAATGTATAAGAGAAAGAAAACCAACCGTTTGTAAACAGAAGCTAATGTAAACTAAAATGACACTTTCATGTTCAAATTCCTGTGTTGATTGGCTTACTTTTCTTATTTAAATTTATTACTGTGATGACAGAGCCAGTATACGAGGACAAAGGAAGAATTGGAAGCTGAGAAGAGAGACTTAATTAGAACCAATGAGAGACTATCTCAAGAACTTGAATATTTAACAGGTATGAAGAATAAACATTATGAGAAAGGGTTTTGATGTCCAGCCTCTTTCTTTCTCTTCTAACACTTCTAGGAGTTAATCACAGTTCATTTCTGTTGCTAATGTTTCTTTATCAAGGCTCAGTATGAAGTACAGAATAATATTTTTTTCTCCTACATTATTACACAAATAAAAAACTTAAGTAGTTTAGACCAAGGATTTTGTGTAGTATATACATATATATGTATTCACACATCATGTTATTTATACTGTTAAATTGGAATCAGCTTAAGTGTTAAGTTATGAGTCGGATCCGACTCGACGGCACTTGGCTTATAAGACTGAACTCCTTTATTTTATAGAAAAACCCTTGTCAGTAGTATTCAGTATCAAAGCTAAAAGGATAGTCTGTGTATAAACACAGGCTGAAGGGGTTGGGAAGCAGGAACATAAACTAAGTAAATAAAGAATATTATGTTGTTGTAGTTGTTGGGTGCCATTAAGTTGGTTCTGACTCATAGCAACCCTATAGATCAGAGTAGAACTGCCCCATAGAGTTTCCAGGGAGCACCTGGTGGATTTGAACTGCGACCTCTTAGTTCGCAGCCATAACATTTCACCACATCGTCACCAAGATTTCCACAGAATGTTATAAACACAGAAAATAGTGTACAATACAGCTGATATATTCAGTGGAACATGACTTTCTAACAGTTTATCCAGTGGTTGTCAAGTTGGCTTTTGTTACTTTTTATAAGGTTTTTGAAAATTTTCATTTCTGTGAGATAAAAGCATTTTCACCTATTTATGTTGCTGCCAGTAATATTTATTTAAATAGCTAATACTCCAGTCTCAGACCTCTGGTGGCACAGTAGTTAAGAGTTGGTTGGTAACTAAAATGTTGGCCGTTCAAATCCACCAGCCACTCCTTGGAAATCCTGTGGGGCAATTTCTCTGTTCTGCAGGGTCACTTTGACAGTGACTAGATGGCAACAGGTGTGTTTTTTGTGGTCTTCCAGTCTCTGAAAAAGAGTATGTGTTGAGGTTACTGAGCTAGCCAGTGGGTAAAATTAAAGAAATTTTTTATTTTTAACCCATAAAAATGTAGATGTTAAGAAATACGCAGAAAATTAAACATGTACATTCTGGCTGTCTTGTGGTGCAAGTTTTTAGTATGGTATTGCTTTTTAACTTAAATGACAATTTACAAAAATTTTAATAGACTTTAGGATGTTTATCAAGAAAATTAAGGTTAATTTAAATATCCAGCTTATGGTGCTGTATTTATAGTGATTAGTATAGTATAGTTCATTATTTGCTTGGATATATGAATTTGCATGCTTTATAACCTGCTGATTAAAATTAAGTTGATAATTAAGTGTGTCAGAAATAAAAATAGGAGAGTTAAGAACTACTTACTTTGTCTTTAGTGTTCATGTTTCTGGAGATGCATTTTGATGTTTGTTTCCACAACTTAATTAATCAGTATTTTAAAATTCTAGAGGATGTTAAACGTCTAAACGAAAAGCTTAAAGACAGCAATACAACAAAGGGTGAACTTCAGCTGAGATTAGATGAACTTCAAGCTTCTGATGTTTCTGTTAAGGCAAGTAGCAAACACTTCCTACTGCACAAAATACTGTTTTTGCTCACACTTACCTCGATTAAAATTTGCATATAGGCTAGTTATGTATTAAAGCTGATGAAAGGTGTGTTTTGTCTTTAATGCCAGGAAATTATACCTTAGGGCAATTTTAGTTGAACTGTTTTGCTTATTTGAAATTTAAGTTTCTTGTAGTTTTTATTGTGTTTCCTGTTTAAGAATATTTGTAAGTATTCATTTCTGTTTTAAGATAAAATTCTGCATGCATCTGTTACCTTTAGACAAACTTTTGAATAACCATATATAATGGCTATAAGCATCATTTTCTGGGATTTTTGTAGCATCGAGAAAAACGTCTGGAGCAGGAAAAGGAATTACTGCGTAATCAGAATACATGGCTGAATGCAGAGTTAAAAACCAAAACTGATGAACTTCTGGCTCTTGGCAGAGAAAAAGGAAATGAGATTCTGGAGCTTAAATGTAATCTTGAAAACAAAAAAGAAGAGGTAAATTAATAAAATTTTACCTTTTTCCACATAGGATGTGTCTGTATACTAGTTTATTAAAAGTGTATTCAGTGATGTCTCAAGTGTATTGTAAGATCACGCATGGGTCCGATGAGGACATAGCTCATACTTAATAACAGTTGGTGTAGGAAATCAAAATTGTATTTAAATAAAATATTCTTTGATGAGACCTGATAGTATTTACAACCATAGTGTGGTGTCATAGCAGCTATGGCTGCTAACCAAAAGGTTGGCAGTTGGAATCCACCAGGTGCCCCTTGGAAACTGTGGAATGGTTCTGCCCTGACCTTTAGGGTCACTGTGAGTCAGAATTGACTCAGTGGCCATGGGTTTTTTTGGTTTTTGGATCTGTCTTTCCTAATACACGTATTTAAGAAGTAGAGGTAAGTTTTTGTGAATTAAATCCAAATACATATTCCATTAGTTTCATTTTCTTAAATGTATATCTTTCGTTTTTGAAAAATGCATTTTTTTTTTTTTTTTGATGGAGGAGTTATTTCGCTTTTTTTGACAGGATAAATTTCATATCAAATTAATTTCAGTTGATACCACATACTGTGCTGCGTTGCTTTCTGTTTCTAGGTTTCTAGAATGGAAGAACAGATGAATGGCTTGAAAACATCAAATGACCATCTTCAAAAGCATGTGGAAGATCTCCTAACCAAATTAAAAGAGGTGTAGATATCTACTTCAATATATTCGTATTTATGAAATTATCAAATCATTTATGAAGCTGTTTACATAGTGATTTCATTTTTAAAAAGCTGGTACCATAAAATTGCCAGGTTAAATGTAGCTAGGCTAAAGTAGCTAGATTCAGGATTATTAACTACATGCTGTATCCAGAATATTGCCTAAAAATATCAATGTGGGTTAATTTTAATACCATTTAACTATTCTACTTTAAGATAAAAATGATCTTTTATCCTTGAGATAGTTCATCTTTGTCCTAAAAGCTGTTTAGTGTCTTTGTCTCCTACTTTGGAAAAGTGATTTTTTTTTTTTTTTTAATCTTGGCATTTGGTAAATATTCTAAATTCTGGTCAAACCAAACTGTGATAGTGGGATTTTTTTTTTTTAAGGCCAAGGAACAACAGGCCAGTATGGAAGAGAAATTCCGCAATGAACTGAATGCTCATATAAAGCTCTCTAACCTATATAAGGTAAATATCTGATCATATGTGTGATATATTCCACCGCTATTGTTGAGTGAGGTCCAACTCATAGTGACCTTAGAGATCAGACTAGAACTGCCCAATAGACTAATGTTGCATTAATGGCTCTTAAGTAACACTTCCAGGATTTACTTTTAGAGTGCTGCTGAAGATGCAGAAGCAAAGAGCAGTGAACTGAGCCGGGCAGTGGATGAACTTCATAAACTTTTGAAAGAAGCTGGAGAAGGTGAGTTTATAGTTACAGGAAGAATATCTTATTTTGAGGAAGAAGATAACTCTTTTTACCTTCATATGTAAGTTGTTGAATTAGCAGTCAGACTTATGTTCATTAGGGACAACATTGCAAAATTGGTACAGAAAGAAGCTCTTTGAATTAAGAAACCCAGAATTATATATTCAGCAAAAATTTTGTTTGAAAATGATAGCTATAATTCCCGTTGCATTCATTTAAAATGTTATGTACATAGATTTTCTGATTTGTAATGAGAAAATTTTCTTCCATTTTTAAAACATTTAATGCACTTGGATCTGTAATTTAGCACATTTAATGCTTGTGTTATACATTGTCAGTAGGATATTGCAGTGTCCTTGATATCCTTGAATTCTTAGTATAAGGTAGTTATTTATGGTCACACCCATTTGTTTCCTGTACTTCAGATTTGAAACCAAAGGTATACCTAGAGCCATTTTTTTACAACTGGTCTGTACTTATCTTCCCCCATGAATAAAGAAACATTAAAAGGGAACTAGGCAAGGGTACTGGAAGAGTTCAAGCACAGCCAGTGCTTTCAGTGGATATTGTCAGCTGTAACCTCTCTAGAGTCTAGTATTGTCTGAGGCAGGGAAAAGTAACACTGTGCTACATTTTGCAAGCTTCAAGATTGTGATTATGTTTGTTATTCTGTCTTTAAAAATGCTGTTAGCCAACAAAGCAATACAAGATCATCTTGTAGAGGTAGAAGAATCTAAAGATCAAATGGAAAAAGAAATGCTTGCGAAAGTAGGGAAATTGGAAAAGGAACTGGAGAATGCAAATGACCTGCTTTCTGCCACAAAACGCAAAGGTATGAATGATAGATGCTTTCTGGTGGGTTGAAATAATAGGGCTTCCCTTTATAGTCATTTAACTTAACCAGTAGTATTTCTCTGTCAGGTCATTGTAGTACGTTATTTCATTAAAATGTGTTTTTTTATTTTAAAATTAATACTTTGATCTGTGTCTTTACTGGATTGCCACTTAACAATTATGTGTCAATTTCATGATGATTTTAAGTATTGTTGATTTTTAGAATTAGATTGTGTTACATGACTATTTAATGTCATATTTTAAGATCTTCCTAGGAATTAATATGCAGTAAGTGTCCCATCTTTTATTTGTCTTAAAAAAATCATGTTAGGTTTTAGTTGGCATTTTCATAGACATGTACTGAATTTGTGTGTATGACACAGGAGCCATTTTATCTGAAGAAGAACTTGCAGCCATGTCTCCCACTGCAGCAGCTGTTGCTAAGATAGTGAAACCTGGCATGAAGTTAACTGAGGTAAGGATGATACAAAATTTTGCTGGCTTCTTCAGCATTTGTGTTCAGATCTTGAAACATTAATCCTCTGAAAAAGTTATTCTTAAATCACCTGATGAGTTTTGGATCATCCTAGGACAGGCTTTCTTGGTTCCCAGTTCTGTAGGACAAATAATAAGTGCATCTGTGTTGTGTAACAGCTCAAGAATGCTAATGATGAAGCTAGGTGGGCTACATACTCCTGTTGTGCTTAGATTTGAAAAGATCCCTCTTGTGCTTTTCAGCTGTATAATGCTTATGTGGAAACACAAGATCAGTTGCTTCTGGAGAAACTAGAGAACAAAAGAATTAACAAGTATCTTGATGAAATAGTGAAAGAGGTTGAAGCCAAAGCACCGATTTTGAAACGCCAGCGTGAAGAGTATGAACGTGCCCAGAAAGCTGTGGCAAGTTTATCTGCTAAACTTGAACAAGCTATGAAGGTTGGTTCCATTCCTAGATTTTAGCTGTGGAAAAAAATCACAGATGAGAAATTATTTACTAGCTCGTTTCTTAAATATTTCAGTAAAAGAAGCAAAGCTGGCTTTTTCCATGTTATGATAATTGTACAGACTGAAGTCTCTTGTTAAATTATTAAACAGCTATAATCACAACAAGTTCTACTTAGAATCAGCTAAAATGACGACCTGTCAGTCATCTAGTGCTGGTGTAACAAATACTACAAGTGGACAGTTTAAAGAAAAAGAAGTTTATTCTCTTGTAGTCTAATAGGCTGCAAGTCCAAATGCAGGAATCAGCTCCAGGTGAAGACTCTCTCTCTCTATTGGCTCTGAAGAAAGGAGGATCTTGGTCACCACTCTTCCCATGTCCTGGGAGCATCTTAGTGCAGGAACCTCAGGTCGGAAGGACAGGCTGTGCTCCTGGCACTGTGTCTTGATAATATGAGGTCCCCGACTCTCTGCTTGCTTCCATTTTATGTCGTAGGATAAGAGGGGGTGCAAGCCACAGCCTAGGGAAACGTCCTTTATATTGGATGAGGGACGTGACTTGGGTAAGGGTGTGACAGTCCATCTTAATCCTCTTGAACATAATCAAATCTTGGCCTGTTAACCATAGGCAGAAATTAGAATTTACAACAAAGGAAAATTACAAAAGGGCAGACAACCCTACACTACTGGAAATCATGGTCCAACCAGTTTGCTGCACATATTTTTGAGGAGGCATAATCTGTGACAGATACTTTTACATTTTTAAAGGTATTTCATATGTTTATTAGTGTAGTTTCTTTAGCACTCTCTAGTGGAGGGTAAGTAGCCGGATCACCTTTGGCTGCTCTTTAAGTTAATCTGTCTTTGTAGTAGAATTCTCCTAAATTTAACAGGTTAGTTTTTATTAAACAGTTGTAATGTTCTAGAAATTATAATATTGTTTAGTCATAAGAACAGCTTTGAATTTTTAACAGTTGGAAGGTCTTTTCACAGTTTGGCAAAGCATTGTTTTACTGTTTCTTTGCATGTTAAAAATGCCAGAAAAAATTCATGTATGTCCTGACTCTTAAGATTACTTCTTAACAGGTAATATAAAGAGTGTTTGTGCTCTTTAAATTTTTGCTTTTAGGGTACCACTAATTTTTGCTGAGGGAAATCTCTAAAAGAATTAATAAACAGATTTTATCTAAGAAGTTCAGGTAAATGAATTTTGTCTACTATTCTAAACTGGTAAACTTCTGTCCTATTGTGGATTATAATTTAGCGGTCTTAAATCCAAGTATATTGTATTTAGTGAACTCTGACTCCTGAATCAAATGAAATCTAGCAGTGTCTCCCTCACTGGAAGTATTGATGTTTTCACAAGCCTTACCCGCCATGGGCTTTGAAGAGACATCCCTTGGGTCTAAGTATGTAGGTCTTTGGTTTCTCATTATTGACGTCAGTAGGATTTATTTGCGACTACATTACAGATTTTTATTGTATAATTTGTAACAGGTTTCTGAGTATGTTAAGGAAACATTCCCTTTTTAGCTTCTTTTGCTTATAGGGGAGTCGTGAGGTAGAGCGGTTTAAGAATCAGTTAACAGTGGCTAGTCATTGCAGGAAAGTTTGTTACTTCTGCATTGAGTGTATAGTAACAGCAATAAAAATCTTTTTTTTGGTTTTTTCTTAATGTTGATGAATTTAATTTCTGCATCTTTATAGCTTGACCCTAACATGTCATGTGTCTTCAGTCTGGAGTCTCTCATGCTAATTTTTTAGGTAGACTTACAGTTTCATGGCCAAATCACTTCCTTCCTGGTCATGTTAATCCTATTTTAATGTAGTAGATTTAGGTCATGAATGTTTGACTACTTCATTTTTTTTTTTTTATATTTTTCATTCTGCTGAAATTAGATTTGGTATACCTTTAAGGTAGTTTACTCAACGATGCTTAAAACACCAGGATAAATATTTCATTTGCCATATAAAAACATTTCTATGTGCAGATAACACAGTACAGTGCAAAATTTGCATAAAATTCAGATAAAACAATAAAATTATGGAAATATTTTATATTTGTAGCAATGTTTTTAAAAAGTTTCCTCCAAACCACCAATAATACTTGCAAAGTACTATGTATCTGTAATTTTTGTAACATTGGCTGCTGTATCTCAAGAGAGAGTTCCTAATGCCTTCTTTATGAGGCATGTGTTTTCTCAGTCTTACCCCTATTATTTACTTGGCTATTTTTTACTCCTTATCGATACTTCCAGATGACCTGTATAGTAATGGTTGTTATCAAGGCAAAGTCATCCTCTGTTTTCCGTGCTGGAACAAAACTGAAAGACATTTCTGTGACATTATTTGATAATATGAATGTGATGTGGCTGTGAGATTCCGACTAACATTGAATAGAGTAGCGGGATTGAATGTCTTCTGGTTTTCATTTAGTGATGAGCGGTATTTGTGATATTAAGAAATGTGTATATATTTATAGAATTTCTCAAGAGGCTACTATTGTATGTAAAATATTGTTAGCTTGACTTGATTCCGGTGGTATTTGGCACATATTTTTGTTACTTTTTGAAATCTCATCTAGTTATCTAAATCTGTGAAGGAAATAAAGAATTTTCACTTAAAATTTATACTTTGAAGGAGATTCAACGATTGCAGGAAGATACTGATAAAGCAAACAAACATTCTTCAGTGCTCGAAAGAGAGAATCAGAGAATGGAAATACAAATAAAAGATCTTTCCCAACAGGTTAGAAATTCTTGTGAGTTTTCTTTTTTTTTTTTTGGTCTGTTTTGCCTTTTTAAACTGATTGCACAGTAATATCATCATACTGTCTTTACAGTCTGCATATAAGTATCTAAGATACACTGCCATATATGACATGTTAATTAATTAGAAGTACACTAGCACAGTTGCAGCTTGATGTTTTCCATAGAGCCTTTTTCCCCTCTTCTTGAAATACCTAATGAATTTTCAAATTATAGATACTAGTTTTAGTAAATGAAATAATTCAAAGGTAAATAAAACTCTTCTCTCTGATTGTAACCAAGTTAACAGACTTGTATCATTCACTGCCTTCTCAGTATACAAACACATGTGCATGTATTAACCTATATAAGGTTGGTTGTTTTTACTGAAATAAAACCATACTGTGTACATTACTCCGCCTTTGTTTTTTTTCACTTAACACTACATATAGATCTGTTGTATTTTCCCCCCTAATTTTCAGGTGTATGTGCAAAGACACACTACATACATAAAAATTTAATGTAAATGGCATTACATATGTGCATTTCATTTAAAAATCCGTTTTCCATGTTCTCCCCTTGCTGTGCTGTAAAATACATACATCAGTGTATACACACATTAGATATTTCTGTGTAGGTTTATATTTGGTTATTGCTTTATAAAACTATGACTGTGTTTCTGGAATTGTAATTTGGCTACTTTCCAGAAAACTAAAGCCTTTACATGCTTGCACAGAGAAGACAAAAATTTCATTTCTTTAAAATGTTCTGTATTTACAATCTAATGCCTAAAATGATAAAGCTTGATGCTTTGTTTTTTAAGGTAGTTATAGTGAAGGTTGAGGTTTTGTGGGTTTTTTTGGTAATATTTTCATTTTAATATTTCCATTTTCTTCTAAACAGCTTTGAAACTAAAGCCAGTACTATTTTGTAACATGCTACAACTTTTTATTCTAGATTCGAGTGCTTTTGATGGAGCTTGAAGAAGCAAGGGGTAACCATGTAATTCGTGATGAGGAAGTAAGCTCTGCTGATATAAGTAGTTCATCTGAAGTAATATCACAGCATCTGGTATCTTACAGAAATATTGAAGAGCTGCAACAGCAAAATCAGCGTCTCTTAGTAGCTCTTAGGGAACTTGGGGAAACCAGAGAAAGAGAAGAACAAGAAACAACTTCATCCAAGTAAGTGGTTGACTACTCTCTTTTGTTCACATAACAGAATACTAGTTCTGTGCCCCTAACTGGGATGGATACCTGAGCTATAATTATTTCAGGGAGGATAGGAATTGAATAACATAGAAAAACAATACTGCAACTCTCAGAGACCTCATTTATGGGTGAGATAGGTGAAAATTTGATTCTTCTAGCGTATTGTGATAAATGCTGTCACAGAAAAAACGGCTGTCTGGTAGCACCTTCATGGAGATGAAGAACCTAGCCGAGATTCTAGGAAACATACCAGGCTTGATGAAGATGATCCCAAACTGAGTACTGAAGGTTGTTTAGGAGTTTCCAAAGCAAAGTTTTGTATTTTAATTTGTGTGGTGCAAAGGAGGAAGAATGGCTATAAAAGACAGCCAGAAGACTGGAGTTTGGACTCAGTGGTATTGATTATTTTTTTGCAGATTTTTCAAATGGCATTGGTGACTGCCTCAGTTTTATGTGGTTGGGGTTTAAAAATTGATTTTTAAAATACCAGCCGAAAAAAAAAAAAATGGAACAGTTGAGAGATTGAAGATGGTGTGCTTACTGTTACACAGTAACATGCTTAGTTGCGGGAGAAATTGCAGTCACCTAACTCTCAAGTCTGAGACCTGTGAAATAGACTGGTTTCATTTCCTGTAGAATCAGTGAGCTTCAGCTCCAGCTGGAGAGCTCCCTCACTGAATTGGACCAGCTCCGTGAGGCACGACAACATCAGATGCAGCTTGTCGATTCCATAGTGCGTCAGCGTGATATGTACCGTATATTGTTGTCACAAACAACGGGAGTTGTCATTCCATTACAAGGTAAGCTTTCATGTGCCATCTTCAGAGTTTCCAGGTACGTTAGGGCCAAATGTCTGAAAGGTTTCTTAGGTTAAGGAATTGATACTACCCTGGGGACATAGTGGCTTATGAGCTCAGCTGCTCACCAAAAGGTTAGCAATTTAAGCCCACTAGCTGATCATTGGAAACCCTGGGGGGCAGTTCTCTGTCCTGTAGGGTCTCTGTGAGTCCTGTGGGGTCACTGTGAGTTGGAATTGACTTGATGGCTCCTAACAGAACCAGCAGCATAAGTAATATCTGTCCTAATGATAGTTCCCTTGCATTTGCCTGCTGTTAGCTAAGAGCAACTCTAACATAGCTATCGTTTTATGTAAATTGAAGACAGAATCTTCCCTAGTGTACATCTTAGAGTTCATTAGTATTTATTTTACTTTGTTTAGTTTTAACTCTTAATCTGCAAGTATATAAAGAATTTTTAATCAGAAAACAAAAGCATGTTAATACGTTGCTTAGTAGATTCCTTATTTTATAAAACTATAATATTAGAATTTTATTTAAATAAGTCTAGCTTTTGTTATTTTGGATGATGCTGTAGTTAATTGAAGTGTTAGATTAAAGCTGATTTATGAAAGCCAACAATGAATTTTATTAGTCTTTTTATCTTCCTAAAGCTTCCAGTGTAGATGATATTTCTGTTGTGTCAACTCCAAAACGTAGTACATCACAGACGGTTTCCACTCCTGCTCCGGTGCCTGTTATTGAGTCAACAGAGGCTGTAGAAGCTAAGGCTGCCCTTAAACAGGTGAAGATTACACCTTCATCTTTGGGTTACATTCTTAGAGAACACACTCTCATCTCCTAATAATTCCTTTAATATTTAGTTACAGGAAATTTTTGAGAACTACAAAAAAGAAAAGGCAGATAATGAAAAGATACAAAATGAGCAGCTGGAGAAGCTTCAAGAGCAAGTGACAGATTTGCGATCGCAAAATACCAAAATTTCAACTCAGCTGGATTTTGCTTCTAAGCGGTAAGTTTCCTTTAATGCACCGACTGTTGAGGTTTTAGTATTCAATAAACTTCATCACAAAGTTGTGGAACTTCTTTTTGGTTTTGTGTTGTAAGTTAAGAATAATGTTGTAGGCAGAGATAATAAAGAGTGGTTTGAAATGTCCCTGAATGGAAAGTTACAAGGTCAAAAAAATGTTATGGGTTACTTTACAAAGCATTCCTTTTTTCTGACCCATATTCCAGAATGAGAACTTGCAGTGACTCCATTTTTAAATACTGGTTAGTTATTATACTGTGAATTACAGTAAAAGCTGTGTAGTTCCTTTATAATTTGAAGTTTTGTGTTGCTAGTTTTCCTTCCTGAGGCCTTACTTATCACTATCCTAGAGGATGAGAAAAGTGGAAGCAAATTTCCCTCAGCCTTTTGTTTTCTAGGTAAAAGCGGATTGGGTAGTTAATTTGGGGGAAATTCACTTTATTGGTCACTTAGGAAGTAGTGGTAATTTCTTTACATAGGTACTGAAATCATTGAAATCTTATCTGGCAGACATCAGAAGTGATTTTTAGAGTACATGAAGAACTGTGTTTTCATAAGGAGTTAGCATGCAGTTGTCCTTACACACTGAACAGTTCAGCATTCCCAAATGAAAGGCACCTTTTCCGAATGTTGACAGCTCCACGATCTAAACTTCCAAGAAAGTAAGATGCAGGATTATAGAAAGAAAGAATGATTGACAAAAATCCATCACTGGCTGTGTGCAAATGTCTCAGGTAGCATACTTCATTGTAATCAATGATGCACGAGTCAGTATTAAAAATAAAACTTAGTATTTGGCATTATTTTGAATATGTAAACATGATTAAAGGTTTTTAGATCAATGAGATTGGAAACTTATGTAGTATGAAATATGTGCTTCTTTGGAGATTGAGTTGACTACGTTTAGATTTTAGAAGAAACGTGGTTTTACTTTACTATACAGTATACAGTTTCATATTATTAATTATGTAAAACTGAACATTGCTGTTGTGTAAATGCTTCAGGGAATTAAGGTAGAGTATATTTCAGTTGTTTACTAACTTACTTTTCCTTTAAACAAGCTACGAAATGTTGCAAGATAATGTTGAAGGCTATCGCCGAGAAATAACATCCCTACATGAAAGAAATCAGAAACTTACTGCAACAACGCAGAAACAAGAACAGATCATTAATACTATGACTCAAGATTTGAGAGGAGCAAATGAAAAGCTAGCTGTTGCAGAAGTAAGTCCAGTTTCCTTCCTCAGGTAGCGTGCATTATAAATCACTTTTGAAATTTCACTTTAGTTATTTCTCCTTATTGATTGGTGTAACTCAGATATTTGAGGCTTGTGAATTATAGATTATTATAGTTCCCATGTAGATATTGTGCATCAGTAGGGCAATCGTTCTGTTAAGACTGGAGAAATAAGTTTGTTTTTCTGCCAAACCAAGATTTCCTAGCATGTTTTCCATTTCAAAATGACTTTGTAAGTATTTCTGCAGTTTAAAAAAAAATTGTTGAGATGATTCCAACTAATAGTGATCCTTCCTTGTAGGACAGGATAGAAATACCCCACAGGTTTCCATGGAGCAGCTGGTGGATTCAAACTGCTGAACTTTTGTTTAGCAGCTGAGTTTTTAACCACTGCACCAGTACTTCCAACTAAATGCTAACTTTCATGACAGTAAATTTTTATATGTTTTACTTTCTAAAGAAGCTATTTAGCACAAATTTGCTTTTGATCATTACCTGTGACCTAAGTCAATTTTCCCCGTATTACTTACAGAGGATTTGAGACTCCAACAGATAAGTACATTGCTTATTTTTAGGCAACCATAGTAGAAGGATGGTTTGACTGAGACTAGAGACCAGATTTTCTAGTTCTAATGTATTGGCTGTATTTCATTTTTTTTTCATGTTCCTACTAGTTGTGGAGAGTGGGTAACAGCACTTGTTCAAACCAGTGGAATGCGTTTCATGATTGATAGTTTACATGGCTCATCATGTATATTATGAAAACTGTCAGGATATTGGTTTTCCAAGTACTCTCCTAGAGCCCCTGTACTCTTTAGGAACAAAAAGTTTAAATGGGCTGAGTAGCGGTCTCAAACAGGTAGTTACAAACCTGGCTTGGACGATAAAACGTGAAGGATACAGCATTAGGCAGGTATGACTATAGCATAGTTGTGTACTGTTTTCCTTTTACTCCAACACTTTGAATTTTTTTGTTGCTTGATTGTTTTAAAGTCTGAATTGTTACAGAAAAAAAAAAGGTAATTGTAATGAAAATTTTTTCTTTTGATCTGTTTTCTCAATTTTTGCTTCATGTTTTCAGCTTGAAACTAAGAGTTTTGTTTCTTTGTATAACGGACGGACAGTCTTGAGCATTAAGAAATACCTGGTAATTAGAGGATTGTTTTAATCTTAACGTTATATTGCTTTCTTAAAAAATTTGTGTTTGCGTCAAGGTAAGAGCAGAAAATTTGAAGAAGGAAAAAGAAATGCTTAAATTATCAGAAGTCCGTCTTTCTCAGCAGAGGGAGTCTTTGTTAGCTGAGCAGAGAGGGCAAAACTTGCTGCTAACAAATCTGCAAACAATTCAGGTAATGAAAAAAGAAGACTAGGAAAAATAAGTTTGAATAGTTGTATCATTGTAGCTTTTCAGTGTTATCAGTAAGCAAGCTTGTTAACCATCATTTCTGTCATGATGGTGATGTTTGAAAATTTGAATCTTAAGGCGTTTTGGTATTCTGAATAAAACACTGAAAGGGAATTGATTGAAACTATGCTACTGGCAGTTTTGATCCATAGACCTGTATTTTACAGATTTTTGTGTAGCTTAACCAGTTAATGACATTAAACCTTGAATTTTATTTTTTCTTAATTCCAGGAAATAAGAATAACTGTTGTAATATGTTGCATTTTGTTGCTTTGTTTTGTCTAGCACATAGATGTTTTAATATGAAAAATGCCAAAATACTTTCCTGGTAAATATTTTAGGTCTTAACTTTTTCATGTAGAAATAGATTTTATTTTGCTATAGCGTCTTATTTTCTTTATATTGTTTTGTTGACTTTTCTATTAAACACAACCAAAAATCTTGTCTCTATCTTAGGGAATACTGGAGCGATCTGAAACAGAAACCAAACAAAGACTTAGTATCCAGATAGAAAAACTGGAGCATGAGATATCTCATCTAAAGAAGAAGTTGGAAAATGAGGTGGAGCAAAGACATACGCTTACTAGAAATCTAGATGTAAGTGTGTCAGAGCCCTGAATTTCTGTAACTCATTGACATTCAGTCGTGATCTAGATATGGACATACTATCATCTCAAGTTGAAATAGTCTGGAGAGACTTCTTCCAAAGAAAGTTTTCCCTGCTGCTTTCTAGTATGCCTTGTTTTTGATTGCCAGACGCTGGGAATTTTACTTCGTTGAGTGCTGGATATTGTTATACTTTTACTCTGGAGTTTTGTTCTGGAATGCACTGAAGTTACTTGGAAATAGCCTTTTTCTCTTGAGTCTTCCTTTTAGTGATTTGTTAGGCAAACCCACAGCAGTGCTTCTTCTAGACTCCACTGCTGAGGCAAGACTTGCCTGAGTCCTACAGTCTTCAGTACATTCAGTACACTCAGT
Source organism: Heterohyrax brucei (assembly GCA_028571685.1). Lineage (NCBI taxonomy): Eukaryota > Metazoa > Chordata > Mammalia > Hyracoidea > Procaviidae > Heterohyrax > Heterohyrax brucei. Next base: position 50,440,563 of record CM053155.1, read on the forward strand.
GTCCCATGAATTATAACTTTACCCTCTGCTGACTCCTGGGAACAGGCTATTACTGACTTGTGAGTGCCACTGTCCTTCACTGGAATCCTTCTGGGCACTTCTTTTCTCTTGTTTGAGATAGTCTCATATGTTTGCACTGATGCATACTTTGTTGAATACTCAAGGGGCACCCTCTGCAGATCACCAGTGTTTCTCTTATTTTTGTACCTCCTTCTCTGATACTCTGTCTTATGAACTTAAGCTATTTTAGTCTCCTTGGATTCATCAGATCTGTCTTCTCAGCTCTTAGAGGCTGTTGGATTCTGCCTCAGTTACTCTTTCCTTTGCCATACCCTGGAAAATCTCTGAAGTCATTATGCAGGAGCAATCACTGAGCTCGTCATGTACCCTGTTTATTTCCTGCCTCCTGGATCATTGGTCTTCACTGCCCAGTGAAATGTCTTGAAAACCATTATTTCCTGTGTTGTCCGTTCTTGTTACTTTTTTTTTTTATCTGATTATTTCAGGTGGGAGGGTATATCTAGTTCCTGTTACGCCATCTTGGCCAGAGTTTTAACAGCATGTAAAAAAGAAAACCTGAACCTCTAGTTATTTAGGAACCTAGGTAGTGTTTCTAGGGTTAATTTTTTTTTTTCTTTGGTAGGTTCAACTTTTGGATACAAAGCGACAGCTGGATACTGAGACAAATCTCCATCTTAATACAAAAGAACTACTAAAAAATGCTCAAAAAGAAATTGCTGCATTGAAACAGCACCTTGGCAACATGGAAGTCCAGCTTGCATCTCAGTCCTCACAAAGAGCAGGGAAAGGTAAGTGAGTGAGCAAATGGATTGATAAAATACTTCTTTAGGTTTATAATGTATTGTATAAATAAAGTAGTTGTATTCTTTATGAGTAATAGTAAAGGAAGGAAAAATTCAGTTGTGTTTAATATAAAACTCAATTTTACACTTCAGTTAATAAATTTTACAGAATTTTTGAGTGTTTCTGGAGATTTGAAATGGTTCTGCATGGCACCTGACCAAGATGTGATCTTAGTTTTCTAATTGTTGAAACCACTTATGAATACTTAAAAAAAAACTTTTTGAAGGGCCATGTACAATTTGAATTTTTAGGGTTAAAATGTAAGATTGCTTACTAAATATAGTGATAGTTAACTTACGAGAAATAATTGCAAATAATTGGAATCCCTGGTGGGGTAGTAGTTACGTACTACAGCTGATAGCTGAAAGCTCAGCAGTTCACATCTGCCAGGTGCTCCTTGGAAAGTTGGTTGGGCAGTTCTGTTTTGTTCTTTAGTATTGTTATGAGTTGGACTTAACACCAGTGGGTTTGGGTTTTTTGTTTAGTCTCCTTTTAGACTAGTATTTCTAATTTTCCCTCATTGGTAGCTTCAGATAAAAGATTTATTTCATTGGATTTTGCTTTACTTTGTGAGTACAGAGCAGTCATTTCAAATTCCAAGTCTCTGTGGCTAAATAATGTAATTTTAAATGATTTTTACCTTTTAATGGAAACCCTGGTGGTGTAGTGGTTAAGTGTTACAGCTGCTAACCAAAAGGTCAGCAGTTCAAACCTGCTAGGCAGTCCTTGGAAACTGTGTAGAGCAGTTCTGTTCTGTCTGTAGGTCACTGTAAGTCAGAATTGATTCGATGGAATTGGGTTTGGTTTTAATAGAAGGAAAATGGACATACTCTAAAGGTCACGCATGTAAGAAGTGTGTTGTTGTGTACCCTTGAGTCAATTGCTACTCATAGCAATTCTATTGGACCAAATAGAAGTGTCCCAGAGGGTTTCCAAAATTGTAATCTTTATGGAAGTAGATTGTCAGGCCTCTTGTGCAGATCTGTGGATATGTTAGATTCTCCCATCTTCTATCTAGCAGCTGAGTGCTTAGCCATTGCACTATCAGGGCTCCTTGTAATAAATGTGCACTTGTGTATGTGTGTGTGATACATAGTTATACAGTAGTCCTTTTTGAAGTTATGAGAAAGCAGTCTTTTCAACTTGTAATTCTTTTTCCCGTGAGTATACCAAACAATAATGTTTAAGTCATTAGTGAAGAACTTCATAATTTCAATTAGCTACCTCAATTTATTGGAAATAATTGGAATTTTTCTCATAAATTTTTCTTAATTTTTGTAGTAGCAGAGTTCAAATATTTGAATTTTTTTGAAAAAGCAATATAGATGCAAAAATACTTGTTAGTATTTAGCAGTTTTCATTTAAAGGAGCCTTGGTGACACAGTGGTTAAAATCTTGGATGCTAACCTAGAAGTGAGCAGTGTGAATCCACCAGATGCTCCTTGGAAACGTTATGGGGCAAGTCTCTTGTGTCCTGTAGAGTTGTTTGAATTGAAGTCAACTCAGCAGCTGTGAGTTTGGTCTTTTTTTGTTTGTTTATGTAATGAAGTCATTCAGCGTGATTGAAATATACTTTCTAGATAAATATTTCTACACATAAGCCTTAATCTAAATTCCACGGTCTCACTGATAATTATCCTTAGTATAATCTAATGTGCTAATTTTAATAGAGTTGTTGTAATTTTAGGTCAGTCTAGCGACAGAGATGATGTGGATGAGCTTCAGAGTCAGCTACGGCAAACAGAAGAACAAGTCAATGATTTGAAGGAGAGACTCAAAACAAGTACTAGTAATATAGAACAGTATCGAGCAATGGTCACTAGTTTAGAAGAATCTCTCAACAAAGAAAAACAGGTATGGACAATCTTGAATTCATTTTGAACATACTAATTAACACTTTTCCTACCACCTACGAAGCATTTTAGGACAATAAATAGGACTAACATCATTACTGTTATCTCCTGAAAGTGTTTGAGTCTAATAAGACAGATAAAATAAGAGCACATAAAATTCATAGAAGGGGTGTGGGTGTAAGTCTATTGAGAAATTTATTTTACTTGCAAAAATTGGTGTTAGTCAATTGGGAGAGGCAGAGTTCATTTTAGAGACTGTAGCAGTAATCTAAAAGCCCTAAGTTTTTAAGGGTTTTGTTTGTTTGTTTGTTTTGTTTTGTTTGTGATTGACCATCAGTGGACATAAAAATCTGTGAGAAAGAAATCTATCGGTGGTAGAATAGACAAATTTGGCAACTGGATGTAAGGATTGAGACAGCAACAAAGATTGGAAATTTCACTACACAAGAAAAGAATAGACAGTAACTAAGATGAGGGGTAAATTAATATTTGTAATTTTGATTTCTTTTGCTTTGAGACAACTAATTAGCATTTGATGAATTTTATTGGTATTAATGTAAGGGAAATGTTAACTTTAGTAGCACTTCTCATGTGTAGTATAGCTTTGGAAAAATTTAGAATTTTGTAATTTTAAACGTGTATAATTCTTGTATTACATTGTCTGCATGATGTGAAGGTGACAGAAGAAGTACGTAAGAATATTGAAGTTCGTTTAAAGGAGTCAGCTGAGTTTCAGACACAGCTGGAAAAGAAGTTGATGGAAGTAGAGAAGGAAAAACAAGAACTTCAGGATGACAAGAGAAAAGCCATAGAGAGCATGGAACAACAGGTAAATTAAGCTAGTAACTGTATTAGTCTTTTCTCATTATTGAAGGATTTGAATTATTCCAGCAAAATGAATGATTAGCACTGAGTTTATCTCAGTGGATCTTAATTGAACACGTAATCAGTTTTAGCTTTATATGTTACTTTCCTCTGTAATTATTTCCTTTTGAAATTTTGTTAGTAGGGGGATCCAGTGCTTTTTAAAAGAGGCTTCTGCAGAATTAGTAGGAAGTAACATGGAACTGCAAAACTTACATAGTTGATTATGTCAAGTCAGGTTTTAAGTGTTTTAAATTTAGTAAGCGTTTGGACTAATTGGATTTTAAAAATCTAGCTTCAGTATTGTTAAAGGAAATTTATGATTAACTCTGGTTTTAATGTCCTTTTTATCTAGTTGTCTGAGTTAAAGAAAACACTTTCAAGTGTTCAGAATGAAGTACAAGAAGCCCTTCAGAGAGCAAGTACAGCTTTGAGTAATGAACAGCAAGCCAGACGTGATTGTCAGGAACAAGTAAGTGTTGCTCTTATAGTCATTTATGATCCTAGAACAGTTCTTGTATTAATATATTCTGGGGACAGAGTGGGTAGACATGAATTATACAATTGTAAGTTACTAATTATAATGTTTATTTCTTCTGTTATGGAACTTGGACTAGGATGGTAGAAGTCACTGGCACGTTAGCTACAAGGCGGTCTTGACAATAGGAGGAGAGAGACTTAATAGTCAAAGATACATTCCTGGGGTTTTAATAAGACCATTTTTAATGCATTGCTGAGCTTGCTCAGATTTTCTGAATCACTCCACCTCAAGAACTTATATAATAGTTTCAGAAAGGAATATTGAAAAAGATGAAAAGATTATAGCTGTACCCAGTGACATAGTTAACTAGTTCACTCATTGTGTTGAGTGACAAAATCAGTCCTAGAGAGATCACACAGTACTGTTTCTAAAGTTTATAAAACACTGATTTAAGATGCATAAGCACAAATAAACACATGTATGCATGTATATGTAATGAAACTTTTTGACAGTTATTTTACACGTATGTGATGGCACTGAGTTTGGGGGTTAACATGTACGTATATCAAGTATTTAAAAGTGGGATACAGGAGAAAATGCTTCAAAGGCAAACTAGACAAAAAATGAAGTATTTGGGGGCTATTGCCAAACATAACAGACATTACAATCAAAGAGTACATCCATAACTCAGTGTCCAAATGATTTTCCTTTTCTCTTGAAGTTTTGTGTGTACATTCTTGTATATGGAGTTACTGCTGTGTGTATTTTACATAGCTGTTAATTTTGTTTTCCTTTTATGTCATAAAGTTTGCTCAGAATTACTGCCTACTCTATAAATTCCAACTCTGAACAATTCTTTAATATTTTTGAGAGGTATTGACTTAGCTTTATAGAATTTTAATCTTTGTGACAATAAAAGAATGATTTTTTGTGCAGGCTAAAATAGCTGTGGAAGCTCAGAATAAATATGAAAGAGAACTGATGCTGCATGCTGCTGATGTGGAAGCTCTGCAAGCCGCCAAGGAACAGGTTTCAAAAATGGCGTCAGTCCGTCAGCATTTGGAAGAAACAACCCAGAAAGCAGAGTCACAGTTACTTGAATATAAAGCGTCTTGGGAGGAGAGAGAGAGAGTATTAAAGGTATTACTGTTGATCAGGATAGAATGTTCTATTTTAAAATTTTGTTTGTTTTATGCATGTTGGAAAATCTGCTGTTATGACTGACTCTTGACTTACAGGATGAAGTTTCCAAGTGTGTGTCTCGCTGTGAAGATCTAGAGAAACAAAACAGATTACTTCATGATCAGATTGAAAAGTTAAGTGACAAAGTGGTTGCTTCTGTGAAGGAAGGTGTGCAAGGACCACTGAATGTATCTCTCAGTGAAGAAGGGAAGTCTCAAGAGCAGATTTTAGAAATTCTCAGGTAAATCTAATATATCCGTCAAACTTCTCTTATGGAAGAATATGGTGAAACTGCAAATGTGTAAATTTGGGGAAAAGATTATATACTGTTTAAGTGCAAAGCTCATTCTGTCTCTTATTGGCCAACAAATCCACTACCACCAAGTTAGTGGTCACTTTTCTCCTGTAGACTTAAGCCAATTTAAAATGACTCTAAGTTGAATTTGGTAGTAAGAACTTGAGTGAGTTCCTCTTGAAAACTGAATGCCTTTTAGATCACTTCAAAAATACATGTTTCTGAAGTTGATATAATAAAAAAATAATCTTATTTTCCATTATTAGGCATCTTGTGTCAGTGGTTACTAAAGGGAATGATTTTTGTCGTTTTTAAAATTATCCAACTTTTGATTGTGGGCATTTTTATTAATTCAAGTAAAATTTTGTATTATAGATTTATACGACGAGAAAAAGAAATTGCTGAAACTAGGTTTGAGGTGGCTCAGGTTGAGAGTCTGCGTTATCGACAGAGGGTTGAACTTTTAGAAAGAGAGCTTCAGGAACTGCAGGATAGTCTAAATGCGGAAAGGGAGAAAGTCCAGGTATGTATGCTAAGCTTTAAGAAAACAGCTGTTAAATTGAAACAGAAGACCTCATTTCAGTTTCTAAGAACATTTTAATTTTAAATAATTTAAACACTGATAAAGTATAATGGTTAAGAGTGAAATCCCTAGACTGCAAGATTTCAGATTCTAGCTTTGTACCGTTAGCTGTCTGCCATTGGGTAAACTGTTTTCTGCACTTGTTCTTTTTCACAGAATAAGTAGTGGTGAGGATTCTGTAAGTTCGTATGAAGGAGGCATTTAGGACTGTGCCTGGTGCATAGTGAGTGTGTGTTAGTTTGCGGCTGTCTTCCTGCAGTTATACATCAGGGTGATCATTTACTTAGGATACAATGGTAGATTGAAACAGTCTTGCAAGTCTATAGAGAGCAAAATGTAGCCAAGTTAAAAACTAAAGGAAAAAAAGCAAAGAGGCTCTATTAGAATAGATGGTTGCAACACAAGCGCAACTCAGTAACCCACACTACTGTAATTCCCCCACATCTGAAGGGAAAGAGATTAACACTTAAATAATTTATCTCTTCTTTTAACTGAAAGGTAGTTGAAATGACTGCTAATGAGAAAATACTGAAACGGGTAAATGAATAATCGTATCTATATTTTCTGAGAGAAGTTTTAAGTTCCAAAATGCATGTTGTCTCAGTTTCTTCAGTTTCCTTTGCTGTTTCTTCAGACAGTACAGAGGCACATTAATATTGGAAATTGCCTAGCCCACAGACGTTAAAAGGAAAAAAAAAATCCTTAGATACACTGAGTCAAGAAGTAATCCACATTATATCAAAAATAATAGAACAAATGATGCAGTGCAGCAAGAAAAAGAACAGGTACAGGAAGATTAGAGGCCTGGAATGATGTTTGTATGTAGCATTAGTGCCGTTTGTTGGTAGGATATTGCCATAGTTGTTTAGTGTTGCCATAATGGAAAAACCGCTAATGGGTGGCTTTAAAGCATGAATTTATGTTCTCACAATCTGGGAGGCTAAAAGTTCAATTTAGAGCTTTGGTCCTATGGGAAAAGTTTCTCTGTGTTGGTTCTGGGGGAAGGTCCTTAATTCCTTGGTTTCTTAATAATCTTCATATAACATGTCATGTGTCTCCCATCTCTGCTGTATACGTCTCGTTTAATTTCTTTTGTATCTGAAAAGGGGTTGACTGAAGACACACCTCTCACTAATTTGCCTTGTTAGCATAACAAAGGCAACCCATTCCTAAATGAGATTATAAGCACAGGCCTAGAGGTTAGGATCTGCAATGCCTGTCTTTGGATTCTCTGGGGACACAATTTAAGCCACAATAGATATGCGGTATCTGTTTACTTTAATCTTCCTAATTTCTTGCATGTAACTTTGTAATTAGCGTCTGTCACAGGAAAGTGAATATAAACCTTCAAAAATTTTAATTCTTTAAAGTTTAAATCCTTTCTACTTTGTTTGGGTTAAAATATTGTTGTCTTAGCTGTTACATATGCTGGTTAGAAGAAGGTCACCCTTGATTTAAATTGCCCATTATTAGATATTGATGTATTTATGTGTGTGTAATCTTCAGGTAACTGCAAAAACAATGGCCCAGCATGAAGAACTGATGAAAAAAACTGAAACAATGAACGTGGTTATGGAGACCAATAAGATGCTAAGAGAAGAAAAGGAAAGGCTAGAACAGGATCTACAGCAGATGCAAGCAAAGGTTTGTAATTTAGTAATCAAAAGCAGAGACATGCTCTCTTTTTTAATAATAATATGTGTGTTTTTGCAGTTGGGTGTTAAAAAATGCTGGCACTCTTTTTAGGTGAGAAAACTGGAGTTAGATATTTTACCTTTACAAGAAGCAAACGCTGAGCTGAGTGAGAAAAGCGGTATGTTGCAGGCAGAGAAAAAGTTGTTAGAAGAGGATGTCAAACGTTGGAAAGCTCGTAATCAGGTAAATGCAATGAGACTCATTCCCAAACCTGGAAGCGCACTGATTTTAAATAATAGGGTAAAATTTGAGTGATAAAAATATTTGTGAAAACTATGATGTATTTACCAGCAGAAGATAACTTGTCTATGTGACTGACAGATGTTAAAACTCAAGTTTTTACCTTTTTTATTATGTATATTTTTAATAGACCTTATTTTTTAGAGCAGTTTTAGGTTTTCAAAAAAAATTATTCAGAAAATACAGAGTGCTCTTGCTTGCGTATTAGTAATAGGACTTGTAAGAGTTTCTCAGGCTCTCTGATCTGTAGTTTTTCTTATTTGTAAAATGATCACATAATACCACTGTAGGTGGTGGTGGTGGTGGTGGTAGGTGCTGTCAAGTTGGTTTCACATCATAACAACCCCATGTACCAAAAAGCAGAACACTGGCTGGTTCTGCACCATCTTCTCAGTCGTCATTAATGCTTAAGCCCTTTGTTGTGGCCATTGTGTACTTTCATCCTGTTTTCACTGACCGTCTACTTGACTGAGCATGATGTCCTTCTCCAGAGACTAGTCCTTACTGATGACATGTCCAAAGTGTATGAGACAGAGTCTCACCACTGTTTCTTCCAAAGATCATTCTGGCTGTACTTCTGTAAAGACTGATTTGTTAGTTATTCTGATAGTCCGTGTTATAGTCAATGTTTTCTTTACCAGCATTGTAATTCAAATGCATCAATTCTTCAGTCTTCCTTACCCATTTTCCAGTGTTGGCTTGAGTATAAGACTGTTGAAAATACGATGGCTTGGGCAGGTGTATGTTAGTCATTAGAGTGACCTCTTCGCTTTTTTAACACTGTATAAAAATCTTGGCAGTTTGTGTTACAAAAGTTAAATAATGGATGTAAAATCTAGCATCTAAAAAATGCTCTAGGACAGTAGCCTTTTTTACTTGAAGAGAATTGTACCATTTTGGAGCTCCTTTACTCCTGTTGTTACTGCAGAAGCAGTCTGACGAATCAGGAATGGGGAGTTATCTGCCCAAATCTAGAAACATTTCTGTTACACTGTGCTGCTTTCTTCCTTGGAATCTTAGTGGAATCACTGGATTGATTTATTTTCATATTTTGACATTATATACATTTTTCATGTTTAAATGACGTTCTGGTTAGATTTAGATTTACTTTCAGATTTTTCGATTTTTAATGTGTTATGTACGTTTTTTTACCTTTAAATGGGTTCCTAGTTCATGAAATTAGGTACTTGGTAATAAAAGTTTTTAGATGCTTTGGATCCCTTTATTTGGCCTCGTTGTAACTAATTTGAAATGTTTATTTGCAACTATGGAAAGCTAATGAACAGTTGACATTGATTTTTCTACTTCCATGTTGGTTGGACAACTTTCTCGCTAAACAAGCATTAAAGCTTTGTGGTTAACGTTGTGTAGTTTGGTGCCTGATCACTATCTTGACGGCACAGATCACGTGAGTCTACTTGGATGTTCTGCCATTTTGTTGTAGCATATTTCATAAAAACTAGAAAACTGTCTTAATATAGTTTTGCTATTCTAGCATCTAGTAAGCCAGCAGAAAGATCCAGATACAGAAGAATACCGAAAACTCCTTTCTGAAAAGGAAGTTCATACTAAGCGTATTCAGCAGTTAACTGAAGAAGTTGGAAGACTTAAAGCTGAAATTGCAAGGTGTGTGACAGAAGTCATAAATTCTATATATGAAGTCTTCCAAAAAATTGTTAACTATATGACTCTCCGAGTGTTTCCTGATTGTGAAAAAAATTAAAAATTCTGGAGCCCTGCATGTAGCTTTCCTTTTATTTCCTTGCAGAGCCAAGCAAGCGGTGAGTCAGTATTACACCTGCACATATGGTTTACTATTTTTAAAAACTTACACACATTTGTGTGGGTCTAAACCTGATAAACTCATTTTTTAAACAGCATTCAAAGCTAAGTTTTGCATGTAAATTTTTATTTTGCTTTTAATTGATGTATGTTAAAGAGTCTTATTTTGAACATCTCTAGTACAAAAAATTATTTAAATTAAGCGAAAGGCTTTTTTTAAAATGAACTTGCAAAGATAAAAAGTTAAATGTTAAAAATTAACATTTCTGTTTTGCGTTTTTTCAAGCTTTAATGTTAGTTCTTCATGTCCTGGCTCCTGTTTTGTATAATGTTTTCTGTAGCTTACAGATTTTTGTCACATACAGTCTCATACTTTATGGATAACAGTAGTCAGATATGTTAAGTAGTAGAGAGATTACTCCATACACAAAAAAAAGTTAAGATTTAGTGAGCTTGGCTATCCAGAGTTACACAGTTAATTGTTAAGCCTGTGCTCTTAGTTCAGGTTATCTGATTTCAGGTTCAGGTCATGGTATAGTAAAGGGGTTGACAAACTACAGCTGACAGGCCAATTAGGGTCCTTGACTTAGTTTTGTCTGGCCTGTAAGCTAAGAATTTCAGAGGTTGTCTGAAAAAAAGTAGCAGCAGTGGCAGCAACAAAAACTGTATATGGCTTATGTTTGGTCCTTTACAGAAAAGGTTTGGCAATACCTGATAAGAGTATAAAGAATGTAGGTTTCTCTATGAAGCATGTCTGGATTGAAATCTGGATACCTGTAAAGTAGGTGTATGTACTTATGTAATAACTAAAGTATTTCTAAAGAGCCACAAATTCATGAATTGAGAAATTATTGTTGGAAGTGTGTTTTTTTAAATTTTAAAATGTTATTAAAACAACATAAGATAAAGGTGATGTATTTTAAAATCTGAAAAATACCTCATGTATTAATTCTTTCTTCCTCCTCTCCATGCCCCACCTGCTTTTTTTTAAAAGATCAAATGCATCTTTGACTAACAACCAGAACTTAATCCAGAGTCTAAGGGAAGATTTAAATAAATTAAGAACTGAAAAAGAAAACATCCAGAAGGACTTAGATGCCAAAATAATTGATATTCAAGAAAAGGTCAAAACTATTACTCAAGTCAAGAAAATTGGCCGTCGGTACAAGACTCAGTATGAAGAACTTAAAGCCCAACAGGATAAGGTAGTCTGAGAAACTTTTCCAAAGCAAAAATGCTAAGAATGAATCTTTTAATAATGTTAATTTCCTTAAAATTTTTATTACTCATTTTTAGATTCTAAGCTGGAGTATAAATTCATCTCATACCTTCATTTGGTTTAAAATTAGCTCATTAGTGTGTCCCACAGGGCATGATAAGCTGAGATGAATTTTGGTAAAGTATAGGTATTTTAGTCTTTTATTTTCTAACTTCCAGTATTGTCCCTTTTTCAAAGGTGCATGTTCTTAATTCATTGCTAATTAAAATGTGTATGTCAAAAATATTTATGACTAATCAGTCTTTGTTTTAAGTAATTTGTTTCTGTTAACCACCAGTGAAAAAGAATAACAAAATCCTTGTTATAAATCACCAGTTTTGTTTGGAAAGGGAAGAAGCTCCAGATAAGTAAGGCACTACTAAAGAAGAAGAACACATGGGGAGGCCTCTTATTACCCGACCTTAGAACATACTACACGACCACAGTGGTCAAAACAGCCTGGTACTGGTACAAGAACAGACAGATGGATCAATGGAACAGAATTGAGACCCCAGAGATGACACCATCTGCCTATGAACAGTTGATATTCGACAAAGGCCCTAAGACATTACACTGGGGTAAAAACAGTATCTTCAACAAATGGTGCTGGCAAAATTGGTTATCCGTCTGCAATAAACTGAATCGAGATCCATATCTTACACCTTATACAAAAACCAACTCCAACTGGATAAAAGACCTAAATATCAAACCTAAAACGATAAAGCTCATCCAAGAAAAGGTACGAACAACAATGGCAGTTTTAATACACAATGAGGACAGACTCCAAAATCTGTCAAAGAAACCTCAATCAACAAAAGAGAAAATAGATAAATGGGAACTATTAAGAATCAAACACTTTTGCTCATCCAAAGACTTTATTAATACAATTAAAAGAACACCCACAGAATGGGAAAAAATATCTGCCAACTCTATGTCAGGCCGACGCCTGATCTCCATAATCTATAAGATACTACAAAATATCAATAAGAAGGAGATAAATCATCCAGTTAAACGATGGGCAAAGGAGATGGACAGACATTTCACTAAAGAGGAGATCCAGGCAGCCAAAAAACACATGCGGACATGTTCACGATCTTTAGTTATTAAAGAAATTCAAATCAAGATGACGATGATATACCATCTCACCCCAACAAGATTGGCCATGATCCAGAAAACACAACAAATGCTGGAGAGGCTGTGGAGAAAGTGGAACCCTCCTACATTGTTGGTGGGGTTGCAAAATGGTCCAGCCTCTTTGGAAAGCAATGTGGCGCTTCCTTAAAAAAATGGATATCAATATACCGTTTGACCCAGTAATTCCACTCCTTGGAATATATCCTACAGAATCAAGGCCTTTCACACCAACGGACACATGCGCAAGAATGTTTATCGCAGCACAGTCCACGACAGCAAAAAGATGAAATCAACCCAGATGCCCAACAATAGAAGAATGGATAGGTAACTATGGTACATATACTCAGTGGAGCACTACGCAATGATAAAGAATAAAGATGATTCCAGGAAACATGTCCTAACCTGGTTTCAACTGGAAGACATTATGTTGAGTGAAAGTAGTCAGCGACAAAGGGACAAATACTGTATGAGACCTCTACGATAAGATCTCAAAAACAGACTTCTGTATAGAAGAAAAGACTCTTTGACAGCTGCAAGGGAGGGGGAGAGGGGAGGGTTTAGTTTAGATAGTTGCTAGAAATCTGATTAGGAGAAAGCGGTGATAGCACACATTAGAAACAAGAACAACATTAAGTGGACTTCAGCATAACTTGAGTACTCCTTCCATCTTAACCCAATATTGCAAGGATAGAGTAGCTGCGGCTGGGGCAGGGGACCATGCTCTTAGGCAGAATCGAGGCCAATTGGCACAACTAGCATTTTGCTAAGAGACCTCTCTGCACCCCACATTGGTGAGTGCCGTCTGGGGTCTTAAAAGCTGCCAGGCTGCCATCCGAGGCACAGCAAATGCTCCCAACTCAGCAGGAATGGATGCTTACTGGGGACCAAAATGACACGTGGTAAAGACAACCTAGAAGACAGAGAAACCCGCAAGAGTGGGTGCCTTCATCGACTTGGGACTGGAAGAACCGGATGGTGCCCGGCCACCATCAGTGATAGCCACGATGGAGCTCACTAGGTTGAGTCTCACTAGTAACACAAAAATAAAAAGGGGTGCATCCTGAGATCTCCACTAAAAGACCTCAATTGATGGTCCAGCAGTTTCGGGGTTCCCCTGAGAGTATGGCCCCCGGCCCGGATGCTGCCCTTACCCATAAATTATAACAGAGGTCCACTCTTTGGACAGGAATGGATTGGACTTGGCAATGCAGAGTGACCGTATATTGGTTGCACTTTATGGTTCTATACATCTATAGGATGTCATCCTGCTGACCTCTGGCTGGAGGAAGGAGAGTGAGTGGAGAGGAGCGGAAAGGAGACTGTTGGGAGGATGAGACATGAATGGAGCAGAGAGGAATAGTGTGCAGTCACCAGACAGGGAGAGCAGTGGAAGCTGCATATAGGTGGGCATGTAAATTTATACGGGAATGTACATTTTCACTCAGTCAGGTTAAATAAAAAAGAGAAAAAAATGCTTGTTATATTTTGAATCTAAAACTTTTTTATTTCCAAAAGTAAAAATATACTGACTTTTTTACATACTGATCACATGTTGGATTTAAGAGTATATAAAGAAAAAAATCCAAAAGTCGTATTGCTCAGTGTTAAACTCTTAGCACTGAGTGTGAGTATATTTTGTTTAACATGTAAGTAATATGTTTTTCCATGTAGACGAGATCATCTGTGTATGCTGTTTTATGGGCTGTTTTCTCACTTGATTCATTATTGTGAAAATATATTACTGTGTTCGACATTCACTTAGACTGCATCATCGTATTGATCTGCTGGTTAATATCCAGCTGTAGAGGGAAAAGTATACCATTTACTTAACTAATCGTCTATTTGGGAGTCATTAAAATTGCTCCAGAGAAAATCTATGTATGAGCTATGCTTAAAGGTACATTTCTTACTTCCTTAGATGAACTTCCAGAGCTGGAGTTACTGAACATGTTGTTACTCTGTGTCATCTTAGGTTATGGAGACCTCAGCTCAGTCTTCTGGAGACCATCAGGAACAGCATATCTCAGTCCAGGAAATGCAGGAGCTCAAAGAAACCCTCAGCCAAGCTGAAACAAAGTCAAAATCACTGGAGAGCCAAGTAGAGAATCTTCAGAAGGTATGAATATGAGAACAGTGAAACAGTTTATGTCTAATTATTTCCTTGGTGTATAGCTAGAAAACATAGTGTTAAACACTCACAGTATTGTTTTTATTGTGTGGAAATGTATATATTTTATCCTTTTTACTGTAAATGTTTTACATATGTAAAGAGTGTCTAATCATCCTCAGTAGGAGCCATGGTGGTGTACTGCTTAAGGACTTAGTTGTTATACAGAGCTGGGTAATTTGAACTCACCATTCACTCTGTGGAGAAAACCAGTGATCTCCTCCTGTACATATTCATATCCTGGGACCCTATGGGACAGTTTTGCTCTGTCATACAGGGTTCTTTTGAGTAAGAATTGACTTGAAGACACACAACAGTAATCATCCTCAGATGTCCACTTAACTTGGTTTGGCTGCCATTTTTATGATTATACTTTACATTCATAGAAAAGAAAATTACGAATTATTACATTTTAAATCTTTAGATCATACAGCATATATTGTGTGAATTATATGGTCAATACTTTGGTTTTTAAATAGACATTATCTGAAAAAGAGGTGGAAGCAAGGAATCTCCAAGAACAGACTGTGCAGCTGCAAGCTGAACTTGCACGGCTTCGTCAGGATCTTCAGGATAGAACCACACAGGAGGAGCAGCTTAGACAGCAGATAACTGAGAAGGAAGAAAAAACAAGAAAGGCTATTGTAGCAGCAAAATCAAAAATTGCACACTTAGCAGGTAAATATGTACTATCAAGGATTTGAACTTGATAGTGAAAATTGTTTATTTTATGTAAATTCTTAATTAACAGAAAAGAAAAACTAAAATTATCCTTCAGTGTTCTGAATATTTATTCTGTTAGACACAAACTTAGAGCAATCCCAGTTTGGAAGTGATGAGTTTGTCCTTTTTTATTTTTGAAGATTTTTTTTTTAATATTTGTATTAGTAAAGGGTACACAGCAAGTTAGCTTGCTATTTAACAATTACTATACAGATTGTTGCAGACCCTGATGATGTAGTGGTTAAATGCTACAGTTGGTAACCAGAAGATTGACATTTTGAATCCACCAGATGCTCCTTGGAAACTCTGTGGAATGGTTCCATTCTGGTTCTATAGGGTCATTATAATCAGAATCAACTCAATGGCAGGGATTTTGGACTTACACGTATTGTTGGAAACACTGATGTCCAATTAGAGGTTTTATTATAAGCGTTATTTTAGCAACTTCAAAGATAATGCGTCAACATTGTAATTTACTAAGGGAAAAAAAGTTTAATTATGTCCAAGTATATACCGTAGATTACATGAAATAATTACATTTCATGTCATCTGTATTTTTAATATTGTGGTATTTAAGACCAAATGAAAAGGCTCTGCTTAGTACAGTTTATGATGGATTCTTTAGCTTTTTGAGATCTTAGGAAAAATTGAAATATTTTTATAATGGAGTAAAACCACTGGGAATGTTTAGAACTTTCCCAGTTGAGAGAGGTAGTGTATCAAAATTCCTGTAGATTTTTAACATACAGTAATGAAAACTGATACAACTTTTGTGTACCCTTAGCACGTGAGTGTTCTTTACTTCCAGCATTTATTATAATAGAATCACATGGTTACCTCTTTAGGTGTAAAAGATCAGCTAACTAAAGAAAATGAGGAGCTTAAACAAAGGAATGGAGCCTTAGATCAGCAGAAGGATGAACTGGATGTACGTATGACTGCTCTTAAGTCCCAGTATGAAGGTCGAATTAGTCGCTTGGAAAGAGAACTCAGGGAACAGCAAGAGAGACACCTTGAACAAAGAGATGAGCCTCAAGAACCCACTAATAAGGTGATTAGCTAATCCTGATTAAATGAATGTTTTGTTTGTATATCTTACTTGAAAGTGTGTGATATATTTAACAGCTTTTGTGAGTTGATTTTGAACTAAAATTCAAAGTATATAGACAAAATTAAAGATAGTGTATGTATGACGTTGTTGAATGGAATCTTGTACAGTTGGCACACTAATGAATAATTTTCTTTTCATAGGTTCCAGAACAACAGAGACAGATCACATTGAAAACAACTCCAGCTTCTGGTGAAAGAGGAATGTGAGTTTGAGTTCTTTTACAGTGTGATACCTGTTATTCTTTTTAGAGTTCTGGAACCAAACACATTGCCATCAAATCTATTTGAACTCATTGTGATTCTGTAGAACAGAATAGAACTGTCTCACAGGATTTCCAAGGCTGAATCTTCGTGTAAGACGACTGCCACAGCTTTCTTCCATGGAGCGGCTGGTGGGTTTGAACCACTGACCTTTTGGTTAGCAGCTGAGTGCTTAACCACTGCACTACCAGAGCTTATAAGGTCAAGTAATCTTTGGGACTACAAATTTATAGTCTACAGTTTAAAAACTGAGTATTCAAAGAGCTCTTATTTGTCCCTGCAAAACTCTGTCATGCAGTTGCCAACGTATTTTCCCCTAGAACTCTTGCTTTCAGCATTCTCTCAGTCCGTACATCATTGAGTAGAGCTCGGTGACAGAAAGCATTGTTCATCTTGAAATTTGTAGTTAGCTTATATCTAAGATAGGCTGTTAATTTCCACCTTTAGGTGTCATAATATAGCAAATACAGAGACTGGATCAGACTTGGCGTTCAGTAATTCAGTGGTCAAGTGAATTCTGCATTGTCAAGACGCTTAACAAATATTGGAAATCCTAAGTACACCGCTTTTGAATATCTGCTGCAGAATTTTTAGTACTTGAAGTTAAAACTGTTTACTGCAGATATGAAATACTTAGTGAACTGTGACATATGAAACTGTTATGTGCTGTCTCTAGGGTCGCCATGAGTCGGATCCGACTCGACGGCACTTGGCTGGCTTGGCATATGCTGTCTCTTTCAAATTGTATGTAATTTGCCAGAGTCTACGTAAAAGCAGTGTTAGGAAAGCCAGGATGGATAAGGTCTGAATCCACATTAAGGCCGTACCTGTTGAACATCTACTTGCAGAAACATGCGCTTTGCTTTTAGTTCAGTTTATGTACTTTCTAAGCAATATACTCTGGGGGTCAGTTCTACCCTGGCCCCTAGGGTCACCATGAGTCGGATCCGACTTGACGGCACTTGGCTTGGCTAAGCAATATTTGCAGTAATTATTTTAAGAGTCTTTATTTTGGAATTTTCTACTCTGTAAGTGCCAGCACATCAGAGCCACCGACAGCCAATATCAAGCCGACTCCTGTTGTGTCTACTCCAAGTAAAGTGACAGCTGCAGCTATGGCTGGAAATAAGTCAACACCCAGGGCTAGTATCCGCCCAATGGTTACACCTGCAACTGTTACAAATCCCACCACTACCCCAACAGCTACCGTAATGCCCACTACACAGGTGGAATCACAGGAAGGTAAGTAAAGTAATATGACTTTGATTGGGTTGGCCACTGGTTTCTGTTTATTATGAGAAGGTGACAGTAACTTTAAGGACAAATGAGGCTCTATTAAATGAGCTCTATTAAAGCTGTAGTCACACATTACAGTAAAAGTGGATGGTTAATGTTGTGAGGTGAACGCCTCCTAGAATTTGTATTCGTGCAGCCAATGAACTTCCTTCCTTGCTTCCTCCCTGCTTCCCTTTCTTTACTAATTTCCTTCCTCTTTTTTCTCTTATTTTGTTATTATGCTAAAGAAGAGGGAAAATATACCCCTCTCAGTGTATATTTTTTTAGGACTGAATTTTTATTTCTGTTGGCTCACAGTGGTGACTGAAATCCATGTAAAACTGAAAAACCATGCTAAATTATTGGTTCAATGCAGCGTAACTTGTTCATTGAAATTATCTGACCTTTTCCCCCCCCCACGTGGTTACTCATTACAGTAGTTAGTCCTTTGCATTTTATTTAATTGCACACATTCTGTTTTATTCACTAGTTTGAGCTCAAGAGCACAAAATATGTTTTTCATTCATTAATTCCTTTGCCTAACCCCAAAATACTGTTCAGCTTAGCTGAGTAGATCAACATTATTTCTATAGACTCTTACCCTAACAAATATTTGAAATCACTAAATTATTCAGTGAGCATTTAGAAGTATGTGATATGTGTACATTCTGTGACAGTATATTTTATTTCAACTATGTTAAAAAATCATTATTGGATGTGCTAATTAAACTTGTCTTAATGTTCATTTTATGGTATTTAAAAACAAAATAGTGCTTATTAAAAACAACTTTGAGCTTCTTAATTTCGTTTTGCCCATAATTAAATAGAATAATCCATACTAAAATCATTTTCAGTATTATTCATTTCAGCAGTTTATTGCATGCTGCCGTACCAGTGGCAGAAATGCCTAAAGCATTATATTTGCCCTACAGTGTTTTGTCTTAGTGTTAAACGATACGTTCATAAATAACTGTGCAAAATGTGATATGTACCACAGGATAAGGAAGAATAATGCTAGCCTTGGGAGAGTAAAAGACTATTATTGTCATCTGTGTTTTCATTTAAGAAATTAATTCTTCATAAAGCTATTGAAGTAGAAGACTTTTTCATGTTTTATTAAACAATATCAATTATTTTCAGTGATGCAGTCAGAAGGGCCTGTGGAACATGTTCCGGTTTTTGGAAGCACAAGTGGATCTGTTCGTTCTACTAGTCCTAATGTCCAGCCTTCTATCTCTCAACCCATTTTAACTGTTCAGCAGCAAACACAGGCTACAGCTTTTGTGCAACCTACTCAGCAGAGTCATCCTCAGATTGAGCCTGCAAATCAAGAGCTATCTCCAAACATAGTAGAGGTTGTTCAGAGTTCACCAATTGAGCGGCCTTCTACTTCAACAGCAGTATTTGGCACTGGTAAGATTAATTTTAAAATGAAGTTAAGAGTAGACTTGAGCATAGTGCAGTTTCTTGGACAAAATATGTATCGTGAATATTACTCTTATTTTTTAATGTACTTTGAAGGCTTACTAGTGAAGTGAATTTCTCATAAAAAAAATTTATACATACTTTGTTGCATGACCCTATGTGCTCTCCCTAAGTGTCGATTCAGCTAACTCTTGTCCCTTTCTGCCTTCTGTCTCAACTCCAGACAGGGGCTGCCCATTTAGTCTCATGTATCTGCTTGGAGCTAAGAAGCACATTCTTCATAAGCATCATTTTATGTCTTACTGTCCTCAGGTTTAATCTTTGTCTGAAATGCTGGCTTCAGGTATGTTTTTAGTTTGGGACCAAGAGAGTCCAGGGACCGTGTTTCTGGGGTCCCTCCAGCCCCAGTCAGACCATTAAATCTGCACTTTTTACTAAAATTTCAATTCTGCACCTCACTTTTCTCCTGCTGTGTCAGGAACTCTGTTGTGTTTCCTGTCAGGGTGGTCATTGGTGGTGATCAGGCACCATCTAGTTTTTTTTCTCATGTTGATAGTCTCTGGTTTATGTGGCCCTTTCTGTCTTTTGGGCTTCATTTTTCTTGTGTCTTTGGCATTCTTTTCCTTTGTTCCAGATGGGTTGGGACCAACTGATGCATCTTAGATGGCCACTTTGTAGATTTTTAAGATCCCAGACACCACTGACCAAAGCAGGATACAGAACAGTTTCTTATTTAACTTTGTTACACCCATTGACCTAGGTATTCCCTGAAATCATGGTCTCCCAAACTCCTGTCCCTGCTACTTTGTCCCTTAGCATGGTTGCTTGTGTTCAGGAAACTTCTTAGCTTTTGGTTTAGTCCAGTGTGCTAACTTGCTGTGTATTATGTGTTGTTCTTCCCTTCGCCTAAGAGAATTCTTGTGTGTCATCTAGTTAGTGGAACCCTGGTGGAGCAGTGGTTAAGTGCTGTGGCTGCTAAACATAAGGTCAATAGTTTGAATTCACCAGATGCTCCTTCAAAACTCCTGTTTCCTATAGGGTCACTATGAGTTGGAATTGACTCACAGGCAGTGGGGTTTTTGAGGGAGGGAGTATTCGTCTAGTTAGAGAATACCCTCTCCCCCAACCCACCCTCATAACTATCAAAGAATGTTCTCTTCTGTGTTTAAACCTTTTCTTGAGTTCTTATACTAGTGGTCTCTTGAGAGTATTTGTCCCTTTGTGACTAATTCACTCAGCATCATTCTCTTCACATTCAGTGATGTTAAAAGATGAATAATTCATCATTGTTCATTATCATTGTTTTTATTCTGTTGTGTGACTGTACCATAGTTTGTTTATCCATTTGTCTGTTGATGGGCACAAGTTATTTCTATCTTTTTGCTCTTGTGAACAGTATTGTTGTGAACAAGGGTGTGCCTGTATCTGTTCCTATAAAGGGTGTAATATCCTAGGATGCATTCAAAGAAGTGGGATTGCTGGGTAGTATGGTACTTCTGTTTCTAGCTTTTTAAGGAAATACCAGGTTGATTTCCACAGTTTGTAACATTTTACATTCTCATTAGTAGTGTATAAATGTTCCAGTCTCTCCAAGCCTCTAACATTTATTATTTTGTGTTTTTTGGATTAATGCTAGCCTTATTGGGGTGAGATATATCTTCCTGTAGTTTTGATTTGCATTTCTTTAATGGCTGTTGATAGTGAGCATTTCCTCATATATCTGTTAGCCACCTGAATGTCTTCTTTGGTGAAGTACCTGTTTATATCCTTTGCCCGTTTTTTAGTTGGGTTATTTGGCCTTTTGTTAGTGAGGGTTTGCAGTCTCTTGCTGATTTTAGAGGTTAGATGCTAACTGGATTTGTCATAGCCAAAGGCTTTTTCTCAGTCTGTAGATTGTCCTTTTATTCTTTTGATGAAGTCTTTGGGCAAGCATGAGCATTTTTTAGGAAATCCAAGTTATCTAGTTTCTCTTCTGGTGTTTGTGCATTGTGGGTAGTGTTTTGTATTCTGTTTATGCTGCATAGTATAGGGCTTGCAGTTTATCCTTGATTTTTCTTCCATGATCTTTTCTTCCATTATCATTTTAGATTTTATATTTAGGTCTTTGATCCATTTTGAGTTAATTTTTGTTCCTGATTTGAGGTATGGGTGCTTTTTCAATTCTTTTGCAAATGGGTTCAAGTGGATCAGTTATGCAGCACCATTTGTTAAAGAGACTGTGTTTTCCCTAGTTATTAGACTTGAGGCTTTTGTCAAATATCAGTAGTTTATAGGTGGATGAATTTTTGTCTAGATTGCCACTTCTTTTCCATTGGTCTAAGTATCTGTTGTACCAGTACCGGGCTGTCTTGACTACCATGGCTATACAATCATTTATAAATGAAGTAGTTGGAGGACTCCCACTTTGTTCGTCTTTGGTAATGCTTTACTTATCTGGGACATCTTCTGTTTCCAATATGAAGTAAGTCATTTGTTCTCCATGTCATTAAAAAATGTCTTCGGAATTTGGATCAGGATTGAGTTGTCTGTATAAATCACTTTGGGTGAAATAGATGCTTCCACACTGTCTTCCTATCCATGTGTAAGTTAGGTTTCTCTGCTAATGTAAATCTCTTTTGGTTTCTTACAGTAGCATCTTGTAGTTTTCTTTTAGAGGTCTAACTTCTGTAGTTAGATTTATTCCTAAGTATTTTATCTCCATGAAATATTGATTGGTGATTTCCTCTTTGGCTTTCTCTTCGTTGGTAGTGGCCAACTGATTTTTGTATGTTTATCTTATATATTGATGCTTTGGTAAATCATGTATTAGTTTCAGTAGTTTTGTGAATTCCTTAGGGTTTTCTTTGTATAAGATTGTATTGTGTGCAGACAGAGGTACTTGTACTTTATCCTTATCAATTTGGATGCCCTTTATTTCTTTTTTCTAGCATGAGTTCTCTGGCGAGGACTCCCAGTACCATGCTGAATAAGAGTGGCGATCAAGGACATCCTTGTCTTGTTCTTGTTCTCAAAGAGAGTTTTCACACTCCATTTAGGGTGATGTTGGCCATTGGCATTGAATGAATGCCTTTTATTATGTTGAAGATTTTCCCTTCTATTCCTATTTTGCTGAGAGTTTTCGTCATGAATGAATGTTGGATTATGGCAGGTGTCTTTTTTGCATTAATTGATAAAATTATGTGATTTTTGTTTTTTGTTTATTTATGTGATGGATTACTTTGGTGGTTTTTTCTGATTTTAAACTATCCCCACATACTTGGTGTAGATTCCACTTGGTCATGTTGAATTAATTTTTTCATAGGTTACTGAATTCTGCTACATAGAATTTTTTTTGAAGATTTTTACATCTAAGTTCATGAGGGATATTGGTCTTTAATTCTTTTTTGTGCTGTCTTTACATTGTTTTGGTATCAGAGTTATGCTTCATAGAGTAAGTTTGGGAGTAGTCTGTCCTTTTCTGTGCTCTGAAATACCTTTAATAATAGTGTTAAGTGGTAGAAAGTTTGATTGAATTCTGCAGTGAAGCCATAAGGTCCAGGGTATTTTTTTTGTTAGTAGTTTTTTAATTACCTTTCTAGTCGCTTTTTGTTACAGTTTTAATTAATTGTTTTACCTCTGTCTGTGTTAGTTTTGGTAGGTAGTGTGTTTCTAGAAATATGGAAGTTTTCTCTAGGTTTTCAAATTTGTTAAGAGTACAGTTTTTCATACTGTTCTGATTATTTAATTTTAGTTCAGTTGTGGTGATACTGCCAATGTCATTTCTTATTGGGTTATTTACTTCCTCTCCTGTTTTTTTTTGTCAGTTTGGTTAGTGCTTTATCAATTTTGTTGATGATTTTGAAGACCCAGCCTTTGATCTTATTAATTCTTCTCCAGTTGTTTTTCTACTGTCTGTGTCAGTTAAGAAAACCCTGGTGGTGTAGTGAGTTAAGTGCTACATCTGCTTATCAAAAGGTCGACAGTTCAGGTCCGCCAGGTGCTCTTTGGAAACTATAGGGCAGTTCTACTCTGACCTATAGGGTCTCTTTGAGTCAGATGGCAGTGGGTCCTTTTTTTTTTTTTAATTTTTTATTTAATAACTGAGTGAAAATGTACATTCCCGTATAAATTTACATACCCACGTATATTCAGCTTCCACTGCCCTCCCTGCCCAGTGACAGCACACTATTCCTCTCTGCTCCATACATGTCTCATTCTCCCAACAGTCTCTTCTTTCCCTCCTCTTCACCCACTCTCCTTTCTCCAGCCAGAGGTCAGCAGGATGACATCCTATAGATGTATAGAACCATAAAGTGCATCCAATATATGGTCACTCTGCATCGCCAAGTCCAGTACATTCCTGTCCGAAGCGTGGACCTTCGTTATGATTTATGGTCAAGGGCAGCATCAGGGCGAGGGGCCATGCTCCCAGGGGAACCCCGAAACCACTGGACCATCAGTTGAGGTCTTTTAGTGGGGATCTCAGGGTGCAGTCCGTTTTATTCTTGTGTTACCAGTAAGACTCAACTTAGTAAGCTCCATCATGGCCATCACTGGTGGTGGCCAGGGACCATCCGGTTCTTCCGGTCCCAAGTCGATGTAGGCACCCACTGCTGTGGGTCTCTTTGTCGTCTGGGTTGTCTTTCCCCCATGTCATTTTGGTCCTCGGTGAGCATCCGTTCCAGCTGAGTTGGGACCATTTGCTGTGCCCTTGGGCAGTGGGTATTTTTTAATGTCAGTTAAGTCTTTTCTGATTTTTATTGTTTGATTTCTTCTGGTGCCAAGGATTTCTTTTGGCTGCTTCCTATTATTTGAGTTTTAGGGTTACTGATTTGATTTGGGCCGCTTTTTTTCTTTTTGAATGTTTGCATTTCCTGCTATAAATTGACCTCTGAGCTCTACTCGTGCTGTGTCACAAAAGTTCTGGTAGGATGTAAATTAATTCTGTGAGTTTGTTTACTCCCTTCTTAATTTCTTCTCTAATTCAGTAGCTTCTGAGCAAAGTTTTGTTCAGTTTCCATGTGTCTGAGTTTTTTCCCTTGGTTTTTCTGTAGTTGATTTCTGCTAGTGTGACTTTATAGTCAGAAAAGATGCTATGTAACATTTTCATGCTTTAGATTCATTAAGTCTTCTTTATGGCTCAATATATGTTTTCTGAAGAATGTTCCGTATGCACTGGAAAAGAAAATATACTTGGTTATCATTGGACGGAGTGTTCTGTATATGTCTATGAGGTCAAATTGGTTGATTGTGGCATTTAGATCTTCTGTGTCTTTACTGAACTTTTTTCTAGATGTTTGGTCCTTCGCCAAAGGTGGTATGTTGAAGTCTCCTTTGGTTATTGTGGAGCTGTGTATCTCTCTTTTCAGTTTTACATGAGTTTGTTTTATTTATTTAGGAGGCCTTTCGTTGGGTGTGTATTTTTCATGGTTATGTGCTCCTGTTATAAACCAAAAAAACTCACTGCCATCAAGTTGATTCTAACTCATAGCAACCCTGTAGGACAGTAGAACTGCCACACAGTTTCCAGGGAACACCTAGTAGATTTGAACTGCTGATGTTTTGGTTAGCAGTTGTAGCACTTAACCACTATGTGTATTGACTCTGTAGTCATTATATAGTATCCCTCCTTATCCTTTCTGGTGGATTTTCCTTTAAAGGTTGTTTTATCAAAGTTTAATACTGCCACTCCTTTTCCATTTTAAGGAACCCCTGGTAACATAGTGGTTTAAGTGCTGCAGCTGCTAGCCAAAAGGTTAGCAGTTTGGATCCACTGGCTGCTCTACGGGGCAGTTCTACTCCATCCTACAGGGTCACTGTGAGTTGAAATTGAGTGAGCAACAGTGGGTTTGGGTTTTTCTGTTTGTTTTTTTGTTAATCTGTTTAAAATGTTATGTGCTTCGTGTATTTTTATCCATCATTTGAGTTTTAGTTTGTGTCTTTAAGTCTAAGATGTGTCTGTTGTAGGTAATATGTACACAGACTTTTCTTATCCAGTCTCTCAGCCTCTGCCTCCTTAATCATGCATTTAGTCCATTTATATTCAGCATAGTTATTAAGAGTTATGAGCTTAGTGCTGTCATTCTGATGCCTTCTTTTGTTTGTTGTTTTTTTCTGTCAGTTTTTTGTGCCAAATTTTTCTTTATGTGTTTTTTATTAATTATTGATTTTGTTTGATGAATCTTTATATTTTTGTTGTTTTCTATTTTGATGTGTAGACTTGTTAGTTTTCTTTGCGATTGCCATAATATTTACCTCCATTTCCCTAAGTGCAACCTAGTTTCTTATATTGACTTGAATTCTTCTCTGTATGAAAAGGTCTGTGACTACATTTTTTTA
Source organism: Heterohyrax brucei (assembly GCA_028571685.1). Classification (NCBI taxonomy): domain Eukaryota; kingdom Metazoa; phylum Chordata; class Mammalia; order Hyracoidea; family Procaviidae; genus Heterohyrax; species Heterohyrax brucei. The sequence goes on from CM053155.1 coordinate 50,466,073, forward strand.
GTCCCTCTTTTGTGTTAATGTTTTTTTCTTTTTTTTACATTACGACATTTCTTTTGCCCTGTTTTCAATGTTTCAGCTTTATGTTTTGTAATATCTCTATTTTAATTGGTATCTAGTTGTTCTGCCTTGTATTCTAGTCTTGAGTTATTAGCTGCTGTTACTGATTTTCTAACCAAAGGACTCCCTTTAGTATTTCTTACCATTTTGGTTAGGTTTTAAAAATGCTGTATGTTTCTTTGTTATCTGGAAATGCCCTGATTTTGCCATCATATTTAAGAGATACTTTTCCTGGATATATAATTCCTGGTTGGCAAATTATTTCCTTGAAGATTTATATCTGTCATCCCATTGCCTTCTTGCCTACATGGTTTCTGCTGAGTAGTCAGAAATTAGCCTTATTGACCCTTCTGTGTAGATGACATTTCTCCCTGGTAGCTCTTAAAATTACCTTTATCTCTAGTTTTGGCAGGTGTGATTATAGTATGTCTTGGTGATTTTCCTTTAGGACCTACTTTGTGTGGGGTTTGACAAGCATCTTGGGTAGACATTTTCATATCTTTCATGGTATAGGGATAAGTTTTCTGCCAACAGGTCTTCAGTAGTTCTCTGTATTTCCTGCTGCTCCCCCACCACCCACCCACTCCCCCCATTCACCCCCAGTTCTGGTACTCCAGTCACTCGTAGGTTATTCTTGGTAGGATCCTACTTAATTCTTAGGGTTTCTTCATTTTGAAAATCATTTTATCTGATTTTTCCTCAAATAAGTCGATGTCAGGTACTTTATCAGTCTAATTCTGACTTGCCTCAGTTCAGTTCCCATGACTTTCTATTGAGCTGTCTAATTCTGAAGTTTTATTAATGTTACATTATTTTGGCTTACTGTCTCTCTATGGATTCTTGTAGCCTATTAAGTTTGTCATTATGCTCTTCTGTGATCATGTTAAGTTCCTCTTTTGCCTTGTTTGTGTATTCCTTGGCTTGGTCTGTATTTAGTTTTATACCCATCTGATCTCTTGAAGAGTTCTGTATGTTGATCTTTTGTATTCTGCCTCCAGTAATTCTAGGAAATTATGTTCATCTGAAAGATTTCTGTATTCATCATTTTTGGAGCTTGCTGCCACCATCATATTCTGCTTCTTGATATAAGTTGTTGTTGATGCTTGTCTCCGAGTCATCAATAGTTATTGTATTTACTTGATGATGGTATTGTATTTACTTGATGATGGCTTATTATTTGCTAGCTTCTTGTTTTTGTATGCTCAAATAGGCTGGTCGTGTGAACTAGTTTATTTTTATTGCCTTTCAAGCTCTAATGTCCTGTCAGCAGGTGGTTAGATCTGTTACTAGGTGTGTGAGCCTCATAAACACATTGCCGTCAAGTTGATTTTGACTCATAGTGATCCTGTAGGAAAGAACAGAACTTCTCCATAGAGTTTCTAAGGAACACCAAGTGGGTTTGAACTGCCACCCCTTCAGTTAGCACCCATAGCACTGGCTACTGTGCCACCAGGGTTTACATGGAATCTGTTTATTTTTCTTGTATGAGTTCAGCTTCACTATCCAGATAGTCACCAAATGTCGATGCAGACTCTGACCTACAGTAGACAGGCAGGGGTGACTGGTGTGGTCATGGTATGTGCCGAGCAAGGCAGGGTGCTGACAGCTGCCCCTGAGTGTCTGTGAAGAAAGCGTATCCCTGTTTCCTAGAGAGCATAGGTGAGTGGGTTTTACAACCAGAGTATGGGCACACAGTGCTATTGGCTGTAAGGGCTGGGAGGCATGACTTATTCTTAGAACTCTGGCATGGGTGGCATGGGTGGAGCAGCAAGTCCTCAGGCCCCTGATATAGGTAGGTGAAGATTGATCTTAAGAGATAGAGCAGGTTCAAATGTCATAATCCTGACTTTCCACCATATAGCTGATGCAGTTGAAATTAGACTGCAGGTGTATACCTTTGTCTTAGTCATCTAGTGCTGCTGTAACAGAAATAACACAAGGAGATGACTTGAATAAGAAATTTTGTTCTGTTGTAGTTTGATAGGTTTCAAGTCCAAACTGAAGACATCAGCTCCAGGGGAAGGCTTTCTTTCTTGGCTCTGGAGGAATGTCCTTGTAATCAACCTTATCTTGGACTGAGAGTTTCTGAGGTGCAGGGACCCTGAGCCCAAAGGACGTACTCTGCTTCTGGCACTGCTTTCTTGGTGGTATGAGTCCCCAGCTGTTTGCTTCCCTTTCTTTTATGTTCCAAGAGGTTGCCTCAACACACAGTCTAATTGTATACATTGAGTCTTGCCCCACCAACACAATTGCGACACATCCTCTCTCATTAACTCACAAAGGCAGAATTTACAGCATGTAGGAAGATCGCGTGATACAAGAAATCATGGCCTAGCTAAACTGCTAGGTGTGTAGCTAAACTGCTACACGTGTTTTGTGGTGGGACACAATTAAATCTATGACAACCCTGTTAACACTGTGCTAAGGAGGGTCCACACAGGTCATAAGGCTGGAAGACATTCAAAGTCTGTGAACCCCTTATGCCTGTGCATGGGCAGAGGAACTGTTACTGTCCTGAGTTCCTGATTTAGGGGAGCAGCAGATTCATTTTTATTTTTTGTTAATTTGTTCCCTCTCCAAGGCCAGGAGAAGGGCTGAGGGCATGTGACGGGTCTTACTTCTGGCTCAAGGGTTGTCAGTCTCTGAAGCCGGTTCAGACCCCTTGCAGAGCACGGAAGGGCCAGGTGAATGAGGGAATTTTTCCCAAAGGAGTGTGGTTTGATCCAAGATATAGGTCAGGTGCATGTACTTTTGCCAACTGAACACTGCTTTTCACTGGTTGTGGAGGCATGAGTACACTCTCTACTGCTTGGTCTGTCTTCCTTGTGGAAAACATGTTCTCAGTGCCACTCTTTGCCTCACCACTGGCACCAGCCAATCTAGCCTTCAGGATAGTGATTCCCACTGGGTCAGGTCTGGCAAATCCTGCTCTGAAATGCCCCTCTTTCCCCCTTCTGGTCTTCATTGTAAGAGGGACCACAGGAAAATGTGACCTCTGTGCCATCTTTTCTTTTATTGTGATTAAGTGGAAGTATACAATCCAAATCAGTTTTGCGTGCCCACCTATCTGCAGCTCCTTCTGCTATCCCCACCTGGTGACAGCACGCTCCTCCTTTCCATTCCTTAATTCTAGTGTCTCCTCAACAAGCCTCTGTCCCCTCCTCTTCACCCTCTTCTCTCCTACCTAGAAAGAGACCAGTAAGACTGCCTCCTATAAATATGTAGAACCATACAGTATGCACACCATATGGTCACACGGTGTCCCTGAGTCCAGTCCATTGTTGTCGAAAGAGTTGACTTCATTACTGGTTTCTGGTCAGGGACAGCAGCAGGTCTAGGCTAGTGGAGTGTCCAGGCTAGTGGAGTGTCCAGGCTATCAGACCATCAGTTCAGATCTTTTAGAGGAGTTCTTGGGCTGCACCTCTCTTTTTCTTGTATTGGCTCAGGGGCTCTACATTGTCTCTCCTGTCATTGCTGTCTTTGGTGGTGGCTGGGCACCGTCTAGTTCTTTAGGTCTCATGTTGGTAACAGTCTCCCATTCATAAGGGTCCTTTTGTCTTCTGGGTTCTGTTTTCCTTGTGTCTTTGATATTCTGTTTTGCCATCTTCTTAAGTCTTCTTTGTGTGCACTTAACTTTCTGTTAGATCTTAAAATACATGAATGATTGTATTCCTCACGTTTTGTTTGATGGTTACTGCTGAATTCTGTGTTAGGTCAATTGTTTTTGTCATTGAGATCCTACTTTCACTCCAGTTATTTTTTGGGCAGTTTTTAAAGGTAAATAAAGCTTAGGACATAGATAGGTTCATACAGGTCGTGAGTACTACGAAAGCTCATGTAACCATTTTCAGATACAAGAATATAGTGTACATTGTCTTACCCAAGGAGTCCCGGGTTTTGTGAACTACGGAACGCTCTGTGTAAACTTTGTAAATAGCAGTTATGTATCCCTGCAGTCACAATGAATCATATATGGTACTGAAAGAGGTACCTGACTTAACTAGGCAAGATTAGGTTGATAGTCTGAGATTGTCAATTTGGAGCATAAATTACTCTTTGTTTACACAGATTAGCAGGAACAAATTATGCTGACAGGAACTTTGGTAGATCTGAATTGCTTGTTTTTTAATAATGAAATTTAAGTGTTGTTCCTGTTTAGTTAGATGACCATATTGGCTAATGAAAAAAATGTTTAAAAAAATTATTAGTGTAAATTTAGCTTAGTATTGTGCTGCAATTCAAGATTTAAGTGATCTCATTTCACAGTTTCAGCCACCCCAAGTTCATCTTTGCCAAAACGTACACGTGAAGAAGAAGAAGACAGTACCATGGAAGCGTCAGACCAGGTGTCTGACGACACAGTGGAAATGCCTGTTTCAAAGAAATTGAAGAGCATTACAACTGTAGGACCTGAGGTGTGTTCAGTTTTCTTCTGTTTATACTTTTAACTGTAGAGCTTAGATTCTTTTGATAATAGGATTATTAGGTGAGTTCACCTTTTAGAGCCAAAATTCGTGATCTGAAAAACGCTAGTTCACCTCACTACAAAGTTTCTACTGATAGTGCAGGTGTTGTTGCTGTTGCTAGCAATGTTTATATTCTTTGCATATGTTTAATTAAATTTGTTCCCATTGCAATTAAAAAAATAAAAATACAGTTACAAGCCCTAAATTCCTAAATTGAGATTCTTTTGCAATTTTTTTTTTTTTTGGTCTGTTTGTTTTTCCTTGAAAAGATAAGGGAGTTTACAGTCTGATGGACATTTTAAACTGTTACTACTTATATTTTTCTATGTTGGACCAAGATTATGTTCTTTTATTTCCCTTTGAGTCTATATTGTAATTACTTAGGATTTACTATCAAACATTAAGACTGCTAAATCAGTTTTGTTAGCATGAGTTGATGGTCATAAGCTATGTTTCGTGTATGTCAAAGAACATGATTGATAATATTTTATAAATGAAGTTAATATTTCTGATATACAGCTTCTTACAGTTCTAGATTGTATTTTGTTTTTTTAGAAGTGACTAAACAGGTGAACCTTCATCTAGTGAGTTGATATGCTTAAAAATTTTGTGTGTTATGATTCAGGAAGAAGTTATGGCAGAAGAAAGTACTGATGGAGAGGTAGAGACTCAAGTATACAACCAGGATTCCCAAGATTCTATTGGAGAAGTAAGTAAAACTTGCATTTTAAGTAACGGAAGAATTATTACTTTCAGTGAATGAAAGTAGCTAACAATTTTAAACAAAATTGAGAATTTTCTAAACTTAATGTTTTCATACCTAATGAAATATTACTGGCATTAACCAGTACAGTTTGTTTGGTTTTTCTCTTTTAAGTTTATTGCTTTCCAAGCTTGTGTTAAACAAATTTTTTTTGTTCATAGGTAGCACAGGTTTTCCAAGCTAAGAATTGTCAAGAGTATAAGCTATCAAGTGTTTAAATTATTTAGAAGAACAAAGTAATGGTTTAGTCTTGAGTTAAGCTGTGCAACTGTAAGGAGCTCTCTAAACCTCTAGGCCTCAGGTTTCTCACTTACAGGAACAATATACTTCTAAGTTATAAGGTGCTAAGATAGTACTCACCAAATATTACTACCACTAGTTGCCATCAGGTGAGTTCTAACTCGTGGTGACTCAGTGCATGTCTGTAGAACTGTGCTCCAAAGGGTTTTTAGTGGCTGGAATTTCAGAAGTAGATATCCAGGCCTTTTTTCATGATGCTTCTGGGTGACTTTAACATGCCACCTTTTGGTTAGCTGCTGAGCACCTTAACCATTGCTCCACCAAGAGACTCACATCAGTCTTAATTTTTATTACAGTGAAATCTAATACAAAAAACTTTTCCTTAAAGTTGGCAAATGTTTCTGTGACTCATGAATGCCATTTGGCTTTCCATTTCACCCTTTCAGCACTATCTACTGAATGTGTAACAGCTATTTTTCTGCTTTCCTGATGATGAAGCAGATGTTCTTTGTAAGTTGTATTTTCTGAAGTAAGCATCTCAATTTAAGACACATTTTTTATTATACGATGACACACTCATTTTTCTGTGGTAGTAACAGTGTCTTATAAATGACTTAGCTCACAAAACATTGTTATTGCCTTGTATAAAAATCATTTATTTAATACATAAGCCAAATCTCAGATGTTTAACTTTTTATAGTAAATGTCAAAAATTGAGTTAAAACTTTATTTTAGTGACTAACTGAATAGAATTATGAGCAGAGAATTATTTTAATAACTGATATCTTTTCTAAAAAATTAGTAAAAGAAGTTACAGAAACCTTAAGTGCAAGTTTTTAGATAGAAATGTTTCTTCAGTAGTTCAGTAGTTAATCATATTACTCTGGATATCAAGAACCAAACAGTGTACCTTTTTGTTCACCTTTGTGTTTAAACAAAGCACTTTTTTTATAGACACTTTCTAAAAATGTGATCAGTTTATAAAAATGTAGGTCCATTCTCCTTTTTTATAGAACAAGCTAATTCAACACTGATCACTATTAGGGAATTGAGTGAAAACCAAGTATTTTGAAGTAGATACAGTATTAGAACAATTTCTCTTTAGGGAAATTTGGCCAGGATCCATTTTACAACCAGTTACTGTGTGCAAGATCAGTTGTTAGACTTTGGAAATGCTACATGGTCATATGACTATCGTCACCCAGCCCCAGGCTAAGCTGTCTAAGTTCTAATGTTGCCTATGCAGGCAGTTCACTGTAGGCTCCAGTAACACACTTGACTTCATCTAATGTTATTCTTCTGGTGGCCACACAGACTCTGCAAGCAAGTCATTTCCATTGTTTTAATATCTGGTGTCTGTAATGTGTTTTGAAGGCCTAGGATAGTCATCAGTTTTGGGGACAAGGGCAAGTTTCTTAGTAGACAGTAATAATGGCTTATTTTACTTGGTGCATTTTTTTCAGATTGTTTCTAGTTTGCGGAAAAAAAGATGTTTTTTAAATGTTGCAGGCCCACGAATACTCTTTTTTTCTGACTTCGGTCTGCAACCACACTGTTCGCTCGCCATACTGACTGTTTAACACCTGAAATAAGTCTGGTCCATGTTCAGAAATCCTGTAAATGTAAAGTACACATTGGATTTCAAAGACTCAGTTAAAAAACCTAAACTGAGCAATAATTTTTACATAGAGTACATGTTGAAATAATATTTGATGTATATTAGTGAAGCTTATTTTTAAAATTGATTTTTAAAGGTTTTTTTGTTTTCTTTGTGGCTATTAGAAAATTTAAAAGTACTGAGGAACTTACATTGTAACTGACATTCTGTTATCTGTTGTATAGCACTAAGCTACAATATCGTGATGAGTGTGTGTATTCCTCTCGCTCTCTCTTTTTTCTTTTTGGTGTGTTACCAAAAGCAGTTTATGTAATTCTTTGTGGTTTCTCTGAGAAAGGCAATAAAGAAAAACTCATCGATCTTCTTTCCCTTAGCATATATTTCAAAATGCTTGTGCTTTTAAATCCAAATGCTGCTAGTGTTTACATGATCCTAAATCTTTACTTGGATCATCAGTGTCGCAGTGACAGTGTTAAATATGCTTGATTTTTATTTTTTTAAGGGAGTCACTCAGGGAGATTACACTCCTATGGAAGACAGTGAGGAGACCTCTCAATCCCTTCAGATAGATCTGGGACCACTTCAGTCAGATCAGCAAACAACTTCTTCTCAGGATGGTCAAGGCAAAGGAGATGACGTCATAGTTATTGACAGTGATGATGAAGAAGAGGATGATGATGAAAATGATGGAGAGCATGAGGTAAGTTTGGTTTGGAATTGTGTGGTATTTTTTAATATTTAATATTTTTAAACTATTGGATAAAAAAAATCCTTATGGCTTTTAAAGCTGGAACCAATAAGTTTTGATTCCCTATGAGTTTAAATGGATTATTTCCATTTTCTCCTGATTGGTTCTGAAGTTAACATTTCATAATACAGTTGAATACAGAGCAAGTGATGGAAAACCCTATTTCTTTTTTAAGATTGCTAAGCTCCTTAGGATTTGTTCTCAAAGCCAGAGCCAAGTGCCGCCGAGTCGGATCCGACTCATGGCGACCTCTCAAAATTAATCTTAAATCTTTCAGGTTGTTGTGTGCTTTTAGTTGTAAATTCTGTGGCTTCTGGAAATAGAAAGAAGCAAAATGATATTTTTTTGTCTCGGAGACTCATAATTCATTTCAGAAGTAATTGATGTGTCACCCTCATTGCAGCATATTTCAAGTGAAACTTTTAATTTAGGGTTGATGAGCTGCTTGTTTAAAATTTTTCTCTTAATGAAGCAACTTTTCCTGAAAACTCATAAATAAATTTACTGTTCTTCAACAATACTTTTTTTAAATTTAGAATTCCAGTGAATTGCTTGGCACTTTTGAGTATGTTTAGGAGCGTTAGTATTTGAAAACTCTCATGTGAGCTGTTAGGATTCAAAATTGATCAGCATTGTACTAGTTCTCAGTAAGCTTCACAGTTTTGGTGCTTGGTGCCACAGAACTAACTTCATACCACTCTCAAGATGGCACTGTTTCCTGATAAGTGCTGAGTCAGTTAATTTCTGAGCGTGGCATCAAGAGTTACATAGCATATGTGCCTATCCTGCATCTTGACTTACACTTGTGAATTTTTCCACTAGGATTATGAGGAGGATGAGGAAGAAGACGATGATGATGAAGATGACACAGGCATGGGAGATGAGGGTGAAGACAGTAATGAAGGAACCGGTAGTGCCGACGGCAATGATGGATATGAAGCTGATGACGCTGAGGTAACTAGCATCCTTTTGTCCGTCCTTTTTTTTTTGAAAAGTCTTGCCTGGAAGAGTATTAATGTTTTTCAAGAGTATGGAAAGCGTTGTCTGTATTTGTAATGTTCTCAAAACAGCAGAAGTTTTTGAACTTCTTTTTTTTTTTTCTTTTTGCTCTGGTTTACTTGACTTGATAGCACTTGGCTGGCTTGCACTTAGGCATCACATTTGTTTTTTTAGGGTGGTGATGGGACTGATCCCGGTACAGAAACAGAAGAAAGTATGGGTGGAGGTGAAAGTAACCAGAGAGCTGCTGATTCGCAAAACAGTGGTGAGTTGTTTTTGTAATTGGATCTTTTGTGTAATAAAATTAGTATAGTAAATTGACAAACAAGAGATTAGCTCTCCTAGTTTCATTGCTGTTGTAAAGACTTACCGCCATCAAGTCAACTCCAACTCAGAGGGTCTCTGTAGGACAGAGGAGAACTACCCCATAGAGTTCTCATTGCTCTTATTCCCTCGTAGACTCTGTATGACAGTAATGGGCTGTTAGTGTAGTAGATTTTCCACCTCTTCAGATGGCTGTAAGACATAAGCATTTTGAAATCTATGAACTATTATAAATGCTATGTATTTTTGCTGCTCTTCTTTTTAAATGGAAAACTTAAATCAGGGACTCCTAGCAGCAGTAGTAGCAGTTTGTAACCAGAAGAGGTCAGTCTAATCAAGTTGCAGGTTTCAAGATTTTGTGTGTGTTTGAGTTTTGCAGAAGTTTTCTTTTAATATTTATAGTTGTAGTATTTATTTTTTAAAACATTTTTGTTTTTTTCTTTTTATCTAGTATATGATACTTTTTATTAAATGTGTAGGTGAAAGAGTCCTGGAGGTCTGCTGAGAAGTTGTAGTCAGTAAAGATTTATGAAAGTGTTAGTGATTTTATTTTAGAATCACTGGTTATAAATGTGTCTAAAAGAAATAGTGATTAGTATAATATCTTGGTTTTATAGGAAACAGTTCTAAGTGGTACAGGTAACAATCCTTTATGGTAATAGAGTGCAGCTATATATATATTTAGACTTAGGGGAAAATGGTGTGTATCTTGGTTTCTATATAAGCTGGATTTTTAAAAGTGTAAGATATATACACCATTAAGTGAAAAGATAATAAATCACATAATTATAAAAATTGTATCCTTAGGTTTTAAGAGAGATAGAAGTAAGAGAGAAAGGGAGATAGATGCTACTTTGCATTTGGGTGATGAACATTTTGTAGTTAAACATATTTTTTATGTTACCATAACTGGAATATAGAAGGATTGCCCCCCCCGACTTAGCACAGAAAGTCAAGTGTGTTGAGGACAAGTGTTTATACTTTTTCCTCCCAGACACGAGGTACATAACAGATATTCATGAAATATTTTTAGAGACTTAGGGGAGTAGAGGGATCAAGCAAAGATAGGCCTTAATGGTCTCGTTGAAGTTAAATTGTGTAGTAGCTACTGAATGCTAGTAGCATGGCTAGTAGCTACTGAATGCTTTTCTGAGCAATTTGATTTGAATTTAACTCTTAAAATAAAAAGTTGATTAGGTATGTAGGTACTGTGATAGTTTCAGTTTAACAAAGAGGAATCTGAGACAAATAAAATGACTTAACTGAGTCTCAGCAGCTGTTAGACTTAGGGTCTAATTCTAGACCTCAGACTTTTAAACCACTAAACCCTGTGTGATGGCCTATTCAGTTTTTCATAGTGAGAGACAGCTTATTGTATCTACCACATATGTAGACACTGGAGGGACTATTGAAATTTAAAATTTAAGAGAATCAAATTTAAATGTATTATCTTAAGGTTTCTCCATATTCTCCTTCACACTGTTTGATACCTTGGTGGTGTGACCCTAAGGAAATTTGCCCATTTATCAAAAATAATAAGAGCCACTTCTTACTGAATGATTATTTTATCATGTATGGGACTAAGTGCTTCAGCTGTGATTTGAATCTTTGGAGAAACCTTTCTCTGTGGTGCCATTTGATTCATTACCAGCTAGAGAAATAGAGAAGTTAAAGGACTTGCTGAAAGCCACACAGCTGGTAACTGCAGACTCTGTTATCATTGGGTCCAAAGCCCCTGTTCTTTACTGTACACCTCAGTTGGTGAGATAAATATTTACAGTGGTAAGATGTATACTTCTAGGAGCTGTCCAGGTAGTTTTGTAGTAAATTTATAGTTCAAATTAAGTTTCTGCTTGGTTGTAGGTGAAGGAAATACAAGTGCTGCAGAGTCATCTTTTTCCCAGGAGATTTCTAGAGAACAGCAGCCATCATCAGCATCTGAAAGGCAGACCCCTCGGGCACCTCAGTCACCAAGACGCCCACCACATCCACTTCCTCCACGACTGACCATTCATGCTCCTCCGCAAGAATTGGGACCACCAGTTCAGGTACTAGTCGTTCTGAAAAATGAACTTTAAAAATCTTGGCTTTTTTTGTTTCTTTCCATTTGATACTGCATTTTGTTAGAAAATAAATGAACTTTTTAAATGTTTTGGCATATTTTTCTATGATTTTGTAAACTGAAGGTAATACCTAGTTTCCTTTCCTTGTAATATCGCAGTAGTTTACTTTCATAAAGGGGATAACATTTAGAAAGACAAGACTTTCTAAAGGTTGTGTGTGGAATGATAATTGTAATAATAATACATTCATTATTTGTATGGGTTAAAGAAAAATGTTTTCTTGGATTTTAATTGAAGTAAAATGGTTTTTAGTAGCTGACTGCCATCTGTTTTGAATATTTGTCTAAGGTGCACGTTTTCTAAAATTGCTGATCCTGCTTAACAGAACATTTTTTTTCCACATGTGTTTATAGTCAAATATATTACTTTCCACTTTTAAAAGTAATAAAGAGACGAGTGAGTCTACATGTAACATTCCTTATAGTGAGGTGGGGGTATCTCTAATTCAGAAGCTTTTGTAGAAACAGGAAAAATACAAAGACTATAGTAATAATTCTTACTCTGTAGTGTTATATTGAACACTGACAGCTGCTGAAGCACTATTGGTGAAGGTAACTTCCTTTGAGACTATAGAGCCTTCAAGAATTATGTATATATCTTGCAAAATTATCTAAACTGGAAAACAGTTTATAACAAGTTATTACTGCTGTTTGAGCTCCGAAAGGTAATTAAGTCTTATGACTCAAACATGCTTGCTAACACATATAAGGAGATAGGAATTACGCTTGTGTATCAGTAAGACAAGACTCATAGATGCCATTAATTTTAAGTAGTCTATATAAATAAAAATTTATCACTGATTAAAACTGATTTATTCTAAGATTAGTAGTAATTTTTTCTATAAAACGCTAGTGACTGTATATACAACAATTTAGTTATTAACCACGTGATAAACTACATTTATTGACACCTGGAGTTTTCTTTGCCTCATCTCTTAAAATGTAGTTCTTTTCTTGACACAGAGAATTCAGATGCCCCGGAGGCAGTCTGTGGGACGTGGGCTTCAGCTGACTCCAGGAATAGGTGGCATGGTAAGCACTTAACTGCCATGTAATAGTGATTCATTTGTTCAGCGAGTAGGTGTATTATCTGTATGCATTGTCTTTTCACGCCTATTTAGCTCTTGTTTTTTGTCTTTATTTTAGCAGCAGCATTTTTTCGATGATGAAGACAGGACAGTTCCAAGTACCCCAACTCTTGTGGTGCCACATCGTACTGATGGATTTGCTGAAGCAATTCAGTACGTTAAAGCAAGAGGAACATATTTTGTGACTGATCAGATTTTTCCTGTTTGTCTGTTAACTTATTTATTAATCAGTTGATTCATGATTCGTGGAGTCATTCAGTATTGTATAGTAAGCACTTGCGGTAGAGAGAATGTATATTGGAAAAAATTATACAGAATTGAATAAAATACAGTTGCTACCATTAGAAATTTAAAACATAAAAGCAGTGTAACAGTAGTTGATAAGAACACAAATTTTGGAATACCTGGGTTTGAAACCCAGCTCTGTTGCTATTGTTAATTCAGGGATCAGACAGCCGCAGAATGACAGTCCGTGGTTTCATCCCGGCAGTCTGGCTTTAGCACCTGCATTATTCACTGTTGTGCTGTGCCATCTCTCTTACAGGATGAAAAGGATTCTGTAAGCTAAGAGCCAGGGATAAATTTTTCCAGCTTGACAACACATATCAAAGTGTAAATATTTAATGGTAGCTGAATTATTGGCTAATAAAAAACATATACTTGAAGGTCAGAGTTAAGGTTTCCACATACTTGGCAGAAATGAACTGCTGCAGAACTGTAGTAGCATGTGACCATCAGAACCAGTTTTAAACTTGCTCCATCAGGTAGCCATAACTCACCTCAATTCTCAGGTTGAGGTGTCAGCCCCTCCCTTCTGAAAGTCCACCAGTCCGGAACCGACTGACTCCATAAATACACTTTTGAGTACCAGCCAGTCAACAGCATTCTTAACTGTTTCTACAGATGTCAAACTTTAGTCTCTAAAAGTTGCTAACAACCTGAGCTCTGTGCTTCCTTCCTGTACCTCCACTCAGCAGTCAACTCTGCATAGTGAAAGTGTGCCTGACCATCCTAGCTTTCTGTTACTACAGTGAGCAATAAGTTCAGCTTTCCGCTTTTACTTCGGATATTGAGTGGTGATCTTATTATCTGACAGATACTGAAAAATTTGAATGAGCCATTGTCAACAGACAGGCATTAGTCTTAAGTTGGAGTTCATTTTGTAGGTAGCAGGGAGAGAGCCAAGATTGAGGGCCAGATAGGAATTTGAGGCATAGTCCAAGGCTCTTCCCTAAGAGGATAACTACGTGGAGGCAAGTTTAAAAATCTCACAGAAAGACTAGAGTCTTAACTAAACCACTGGTGTTGAAATTGAAAAGAATGTGGATTGAAGAGTTATTAGAAGCATAATACGTAAATACTAGTAACTGGCTAACTGGCAGAAATAGGATGAGAAATGGGCAGAGAGATAACACAAGAGAAAAACAAATTTCTAGCCATCTAATGTTAAAATTGTTATAGACCTTGGTAACATACAAACTGTGACATCATCACACTAAAAAGAGGGATGTACTGCAGTAGTTGTAACTCTTTCAGATACAGAGGAAATGAAATGATATGCAAAAGTTAAAGTCTGGTTTAAACTTAGAATAGTAAGGGGGCTCACAGGGGTAGCTGCAAAGCAAAATAACAATGCAGCATATCAAAACAAGAAACATACAGGAGTCTCAACAAACAGAAAGCCAACAATGAAAAAAGATGAAAAGTCATCCCATAAAGAAGAATGACCCAGAGGAGAATATTAAGAGCAGCATAGAAAACATCAACAGCTCAAAAATACAGGCATCAAAATGACAGCATTGAACACTTACCTATCAGTAATTACACTGAATGTAAAAGGACTGAACACTCCAATAAAGAGACAAGGTATGGCATCCTGGATCAAAAGACGTGATCCATTTATATGTTGCTTACCAGAAACACGCCTTGGACTCAAAGATATGAACAAACCGAAAATCAGAGGAAAAATATATACCAAACCAACAAACAACATATGAAGAAGTGCAGGAGTGGCAATGCTGATGTCAGATAAAATAGATTTTAGTGTAAAATCCACCATCATGGACCAGGGTGGTCACTATTTATTGCTAAAAGATTCAGTACGTAAGCAGGACATGACAATATTAAATATTTATGCACCCAATACCAGAGCATCTAAATACATCGAACAGACACTGACAATCTTTAAAGATGAGATAGATTACTGCACAGTAATAGTGGGAGACTTCAACACTCCACTTTCAGATCATCCAGAAAAAAGCTCAGTAAAGATACAGAAGATGTTACTGGAATAGTTAACCAACTAGACCTCATCGACACATACACTTTTTACCCATCAACAGGTAAAGTACACCTTCTCCAATGCACATGGAACATTTTGCAGAATAGACCATGTATTAGGACATAAAGCAAGTCTGAACAAAATCCAATCGTTGAATTCTTGGCAAAGCATTTTCAGGAATCTTTGTAGACCTTGGGAGTCACCTTGTGAATTCAGGTGAGAAAAGGGCCAGAGAGGTAACAGGATTTATCCCTGACTAAGGCTTCTTTCTAATTCTTTTTTTGTTATGCTATGGTGACATTGAGTTGACTTCAATCTATGTATGTAGAGATGTCTAGCAGCTGTAGAGGAATTGTTAGTCGCAGTTCAGGAGAGCTAAAAGTTGTATCTGAACCACAGGTGATTGCTAATGTGCTCAATTCATTGACAACTGATATTTTTGGTTTATTTTTGATCTCTTTCCTTCTCAATTTGTTGGTGCTCATATTTTATTCCTGTATTTTTTCCACCGTTGTTGCTTAAACAATGTTGTTTAAATGTTATGTTAAATACAATTTTTATCTATTTAGCTCCCCACAGGTTGCTGGTGTTCCTAGATTCCGGTTTGGACCACCTGAAGATATGCCACAGACAAGTTCTAGTCACTCTGATCTTGGTCAGCTGGCTTCTCAAGGAGGTAAAATAACTAAGTAAACCCATAGATTATGTGGATTTGCATATATGCAGGTTAAGCTTTTCTAATGTATTTTCAGAAAATAGCAAATGACCATAAATATGAAAACAAGTGATATCTGAGTAATCCCTGTGCTGATTTATGAAGTTGTAATACACTTAGTCCTCACTTATTGACTATCCTGTTGTCTGCTATTTCTCACTTACAGCAGCAGTAAAATATTTGAGTATTTTGTGCTGTAACAATGCATGTTCTGGCAGTAATGAACCCTGAGGTGCGTGATGAATGCAGTGCTGTCTTGTGATGGTTAAGGTTGTGTGTCCACTTGGCTGGGCCATGAATTTCAGTGGATTGGCAGTTAAGTAATGATGTATTTTGTAGTTGTGTAATGATATAGTCATCTTCCGTTTTGTGATCTTACATGATCATCCTCCATCTTCATATAATACTGGTTTCCACAAAATGGCCTGGTCTTTGGAACCTAACCATGTCAGTCAGTAAGGAGTGGATGTATATATAGACTTATGAAACACTGCCTTATGTGCATATCTCATTTTTCCAACAACATACAAAGCTCTTTTGGCATAAGACTGGATTGTACATTGGTATCCCGTCTGGCTCCTTTTGTCGTATCACATACATGTAGTAGGTATGCAGAAACAGCGGTTGAGGCAGTAACTATACAAAGTACTATTAGATGACCCCGGGTGGCACGGAAAGCTAGCACTCAGCTACTAAATGAAAGGTAGGCTGTTCAGATCCACCCAAAAGCACTTTGGAAGAAAGACATGGTGATCTGCTTCTGAAAAGTCATAGCCTATGCTCAGTCTACTCTGAAACATGTAGGATCATCGTTAGGTAAAATCAACTGGAAGGTAACTGGTTGACAGTTTTAAAGTTGCTGGAAGGAATGTAGCATGTTTTCTCTTTATGGTTTAATGCTTGTTATTGTTTTGAAAACTAGTTAGATTAACATTAAAAATAAGAAAAAAATGACAAAAATTTGTGAAAATAATAAAATGGTCTGTGAGTTAAAGTAAGCTGTTTGTAAAAATTTTTAGTCCTCACTTGGCATCTGTATGCCCCACAACCTTCCTGAGAAGCTGTGTGACATTTTGTACATAGAGAAGAAGCATATACTACTTTTGTAAAAAGCCAAAGACAGTAAACCTGTAGCTTACATTAGAGTAATAATGTATTCTACTTCCTGATGGTTTAGGAGGTTCTAATACTGCAGGCCTTTGCTGATGTGAAATTATATGAGTTGACTCCATACTATTTCCAAATTTTTTGTGACTTTATATATTAATAGGGCAGTTCCTGGAGGTGGAAGTCAGAATTATGCGTAAGCTGGAATGCCACCACTTAGTGAGTGGCTCTATAACCTTGGGAAAGTTAGTTAACCAACTTGAACTTTAGTTTTTTTTGTGCCTATAAAACGAGTAACAGTGCCTTTCAGTTTTGGTGAGAAGTAGAATCTAACATGGCTGAGTACTGAATAAAGTTTTATTGGAACTATAAAAGCCACATTTTTAGCTAACTTTTAAGGGTGCCTTAGTTAATATTAGGGAGCTTAAAGGTTGCCTAAATTACATTAAAAGTCTGAGAGATTGATTTTTGATTGATGTAGCAGTTAAACTGTGAGCTTCTACGAAGTTGTGGGGCTCTGATAATTTTTGTCTTTCAGACAGCTGGCATATTAACAGTCTTACATTCTTCCAGTTATTAATACTCAGCATTGTCTTTAGGTTTAGGAATGTATGAAACACCTCTCTTCTTAGCGCATGAGGAAGAGTCTGGTGGTCGCAGCGTTCCCACTACTCCTCTACAAGTGGCACCCCCAGGTAGGCACCAAAGGCAGATTTCTGTTACTGGTAAGACGGGAACCCATGAGACATCTTCTGGCCAAAAAGGAGAGAAACTGCTAAGTTCAGGTTTTAACTGATTTTGTGTTTTGTTTGTGAAGTGACCGTATTTACTGAGAGTGCCACCTCTGATGCCTCAGAGCATGCCTCTCAGTCTGTCCCAATGGTGACAACATCCACTGGCACTTTATCTGCAACAAATGAAACAGCAGCAGGTGATGATGGAGATGAAGTATTTGTGGAGGCAGAATCTGAAGGGTATGTGTGTACTTTGTATTTTTTGCTTTACACTCACAACTTTATGTTTGCTTTTAAGTCAAGTAATGATCTGTTCAACTGTGTTTTGGTTGGTATCATGTTAAATAAATAAACCAAGCCATTTTTTATGCAAACAAATTTTTGCATCTAGTAATGTATTTTAGGACTTGGAGATTATATACATATGACCATGTATTTGTTAAAATTAAGGATCAAGTAATAGATAATACAAATTTATTTTCATCTCAACTTGGAACAAGATCGGTATTTTTTATTGTCCTCATGGCAAAACAACTCATTCCAGGCATCTTGTGCTGTGTGCCTAATGCATTCCAACTGTGTCAGTGTTATAGAAGATGGAATTTTAGGAATAGTTGTCTCTCTGAGAATGGCAATGTATATCCTAGACTAAAATATTCCTTTAAAAGCATTGGTACTCTCCACTGGTAACTGTGTGAACTTTTATACCCAAGAAAGAAGCCTTTCTGTGAAATTTAGGACTATTAGGAAATGAGCCATTTTCCATTTAGTAGTGGGCTTTCAGGTGATCCTCTTTATTTATGTGTAATTGGTCTTAGGAGTCCGAGAAACTGACTTCCTAAAAATTAGTTACTTTTCAAGACAGTGCTCCATTTAACTTAATAGTTATGAAGAAATCTTAAAAGAAGTATTTCATGACAAATCACCTGGATGTTTTTTAAGTCCAAGAAAGTGAAGTAATTTAATGGACAATGGTCTTAGAAAAGTTATTTTAACTTTAAAGGTGTTACCTAGTTCTTTATAAAATGAAACATTTGGTCTATACTAACTGGAAGTAGACTTCAGGTTTCCTAGGTAGAACTCAAGAACTTTGTCTTATTTTGTGACATTATAGATAGGCTGGCTCCTGGGCACAAGGAAAAAAGCCAGTCTGTTGTTATTCTCTAAGACAGTAGAAGGTTATACCACCCTGATCAGAATAGTAGCTGCCACTATTTGTACACCCATCTGTGTTGTTCATTTTATACAGATCTTTTCTAACTTGAACAGTATTTCTGGAAAGTATCTACATTTTACAAGTATGGGTACTCTGGCTAAGATTGTGAAAATAGATTGCTTAGGATATATCACTGGTAGCTGGCCAGCCTGGATTTGAATCCAGACACTGTTAGACTCCGACTCAAAGTTCTTTACACTTTATCAGCACTTCTCAACTTCAGAGCACAGTAATGGGAGATGTCTCTCAGGTAAATTATTAGTAATTGGAATAAAGCATATAAATCTGCAGACTGGAACACATGGAAGTTATTCTTGTATTCTTATCTCTTTCACCTGCTTTTTGGTATGCTTTCTTAAATGAGAGAAAGATGGAGTTACAAGCATTGCACCAAGAATTTCACATCTCCACAGCCTGTCTCATCTGGGCTAGAGCCCATGGTGAATTACTGGTATGCTATTAATATTTATGATTATCATGAATTACTGAGTGCTCTGCTTTTCTCAAAAATCATTTTGGGATTCATCACAATCTGGAGAACATATCCCCTTTGAGTGTCAAGAATGTGAAAATTCTTTTTTAAAAGGGAAAAATTAATAATAGCAAAAAAAAGAACAAAAACTAAAATTGGACTATATCATAGTGAGAAATAACTTCATCTCTTTTTTTCCTGTTTAAAATTTTTTAAAAAAAATATCAGTTTATAATTTTGAATTGATGGCAAGATCTGGATTATATTAGTGATAAACTCTGAAAAAGAGTTTGGGAACTACGGAATACCTTGTAGAATCAGTTCTGCATTTTCTTAATCTTGGTCTTCCTTTCTTAGTATTAGTTCAGAGGCAAGCTTAGAAATTGATAGCCAGCAGGAAGAAGAGCCTGTTCAGGCATCTGATGAGTCAGACCTTCCTTCCACCAGCCAGGATCCTCCTTCCAGCTCTTCTGTAGGTAAGTTTCTTCCCTTCGCTACTTTGATGCATCAAACTTCTTTGCAAAGACACTTTTATTAGTAACAATTTAATAAATGTTTTTTCACTTGAATTTTTTAAAAAAGGGAAATTTAACTTATTAAAGATAGTATAAGACAGACTCCACAGGTCCTTGTACTTGCTTTGGCAAGATAGGAAGCTGTTAAGATGATTTCAAGAAGGTTAAGTGTCATGATCAGACTTAAAATTTAAAAATGTAAGCCTGACTGCTGTGTAGAAAAGAGAGTGAAATGAGTAGTGAGGAGAAAGAAAACATGCCAGTACCGTTGCAGCAATACATGGTAAAGATTGTGGTAACTGAGGGTGATAGAGTAAAGGTGGTGAGAAGTAGTCAGAATTGGGATAAGGTTTTAAATTAGAATTGGCCAGATTTGCCAATGAATTGGATGTGGAGTGTCTGAAAAAGAAGGAATCAAGTATGACTCCTACTGCTCTGGAGGGTGCTGAAACTTTGTTTACCTGACATTTTCATTCCCTAGAACCTGGCACAGTGGCAGGCACTTAAGTAAATAGTTATTAAATTAATTAACTGGATCAATGAAAAAAGTCAAGTACTTTTTCTTCAAACTTTTTTTACTTCATACTTTTTTTGTTTAAATACCCATCAATGTATTTTTAAAAATTCAAAACACTTAAATATTGAAATGGACACTTGAATTTTATCTGTGAATTTATATAGTAGTTTTTCCCTTTACCACTGCTTTCTTGTTTTTCAGTGTGGTTTCTTTGTATCTTAATGTTTTTCCTCCCTTCCTAGATACCAGTAGTAGTCAACCAAAGCCTTTCAGACGAGTAAGACTTCAGACAACGTTGAGACAGGGTGTGCGTGGCCGTCAGTTTAATAGACAGAGAGGTAAGTTTCTAACACACTGATTACATAAGATGTGGGGTAGTTACAAATGGACCAGTTTTCTGATTGATATGATTTCAACCTGTATCTAGTTTTTCGAAAATAAGCTCCAGGGTATCAAATTAATAGCAACCAGGAATCTTAGCTGGGAAGCTTCTGGCCCGTGCGTTTATGTAATAGAAGTGCAGCAGTTAGGAAGGAGAAGAAGGGGGAAAGTGGTCACGCTTATTCAAGAGGATAATTGGTGTCACTGAATTATGTATGTACAGCCTATGTATTTTCAAAAAAAAAATTAAAAACAATAAAACAAGTTTGGGGGCTGATTTATTAATTACAGATTAACCATATAATGTTTACTAACCTGTAGTGGTTAAGAGGCTTGGCTCTTAACCAGAAAGTCAGCAATTAGTAACCACCAGCTGTTCCATGAGAGAAGGGTGTGGCAGTCTGCTTCTGTAAAGATTTACAGGCTTTGGAAACTCTCTTGGGACAGTTCTAGTCTGTCTTACAGAGTTCGTCGGATTTGGAATCGACTGCATGGCAATGGGTTTAAGGTTGTTATAGACTGATTTGCATAGCATAAGAAGTGTGGTATGAATATGAGTGCTTATATTTTATATTTATTGATTTCTTCTTGAATCCAAATTAAGATTTGGAAATCTAAAGTGCTGCAGTTTCATATGTTCATTTGTTGTATTCCTGCCTGTTACTGTACTCTTGAATACCTTTTTATACATCAGAATAAAATTCTGATTTTGCTTAGCTAATAAAAAGCTGTAAAATTTTATTATCTTCATATTGTTCTTGTTACAAAAATATTAATCTAATCTTTATGTAATGATTCCACTTATGATGTAGAATAGCAGAATTTTATATCCAGAATGCCTGGCACATATGTGATACTGAAAATACTTTTTATAGTAAACTTAGGATAAGTGAATACACTAGTTTTGAGCTAATGTCTCAACAGTTATATTCAGTTTGATTCTTCTTTTCTCTTACAGGTGTCAGCCATGCAGTGGGAGGGAGAGGAGGAATAAATAGAGGAAATATTAATTAATTGTTCTGTAAACTCTAGTAATTGTGAATAGGATTGTTGAGTCTGTTTTAATGTTATTGTTAAGTTTAAAACCATTTTTGTATTTAATTTGGTATGCCCATCTCAACATTCTTTATTAATAAAATGTATTTCTGTGTCAAAAATAATATCATTCTTTTCTTCATTTTAATTGGTCAGCTCCTCCTTTGCCCATCACTCTAAGGGCAGTTGTACCACACGTTGGATAGGGCCTGCCCGGAACGAGTAGTAATTGCTCTTGCTGTTCTAGTAGGCACATCGATGTTATAGTATAGATCTAAATGAAAGAAGAATTTTTTAATTAAAAGGGAAACAAAACACTTGAACTTTAAAAAAAAAAAATCCTGTGTTGATTACTATGTAAAAAGTGCATATTGTTTTAATAGCAAATTATTGATTTGAACTTTCTGACAAAAAGAAAAACACTTGCCACAGTGAACTCACTTGTCAACATCTTTTGGTAAAATTAAGCTCAACTCTCATTTTTCAAAGTGAGCATTTGAGAATGACTCAGTTATGATTTAAAAAGAATAATTACACTGGGCTCATCCTTTTTAATAAATATTTCCAATGTTCATTTAGCATTAAGGAGAGAATAACTTGTATTTTGGGGCTTTTTTCCTCCAAAGAAAAGTATCCTAGATAATATAATTTAAGTAATAAAGTTATTTTCTCAGGAAACGTTTTCTAGTTTTACCAGCTATGTAATCCTGTGAATCAGTGTAAATGTGGCAAGCAATGCATTTATTAAATACCACAGACAACAGAAATACTATTTTTAGTAGTTCTTTCATTCAGATAACTGGATGTGTATTTTAATGGACTTGATCTACAGGACAGGGTAGAATCCAATTATAATCCTACCCAGTGTAATTGCAATTAAAGCAAAAATCTGAACTGCCTGTAGTTCGGAGCAGTTAGAGTAAGTGTGACAGCTTCACTTTTCACTGTTGGTAGCCACTTATATTTCTGCTTTGATTAAATCTGTATTTCAGGAGGTAGGTCACATCCTTGGGAAGCTAATGAGAGTTTATTAAATCACTGACCTTTAGAAAAGGTGTAGTAATCGTAGCCGTCAGGTTTTCTGATGTTGGGCAGTGATATTGCTGAGGTAACCACAGCTGGGAGTCCTCTCCACAGTGTGGTCACTGGAACTTCTTTGTGGAGAAAACCTGTAGATGACATGTTTAATTCAAAGTTTCAGGCTAAGAGCAGCTTTTTTGAGAGTCAGACAGACATACATTTTCTCTCATTTGATCTTGGTAGCTCTGTTACCTCAGGTGAGTTATTCAACTTCAATGTCTCCTTTTTTGCCCTCTCCGACATGGCCAAAATATGTATCTCTTACTGTTTTGAAGGTTACAGAATTAATGCTTCTGGCAAGAGTTGCTTGATATATTTATCATAATTAACAAACCTGAATAAACTGCATTCCTCACCCACAAAGAAAAAGTTTTGATCTTTGCTAATTAACTGAGGCAAATTGTTATGTTTTGCTTTGATAGCTTAAATTATCAGGGCCACTTGGTTGGCATTTGTATTGAATGAACTCTGTAGGAATGTTATTTACTTTACATGTAAATATTTCTAACACAACAAAAAGAAAATTACCTTTGTCTTGATAAGTGACTCTCACGGGAGTATACTGAATTCTGATGGTGTGTATTTGAGAAGGTCCTATAGCTCGCTCAAAGCGACGTTGCCTGGTCTGTGTTGTGTCTCTGTACACTGGATAATCGATAGCAAGAGTTCTTCCTGTGCACTTCCTGATGGGTTCCTGTTTGTATATATACTGCTGAACGCCACCACCTATTATGTATTAGAAAATCACATATAATATAAATGTTAATTTTAATTCTTAAAAAGGATGAAAATGAGCTGCTACGTGGAGGTAAAAGGTCATCTTTTTCATGTTTTTTCAGAAAATGTTCCACTGTTGTTACTGGTTATTAGTCAAGGGTACTAAATAAATGATTGCTAAATCTTTAACTACTTGTTGAAAGAGTAAATCCAAATTATTACAGGTTTTATGTTTAACTTTGTTTGACAGTAAATGATGACATTTTTTTTATCAGTGACCTGAAAGAGTTGTTGCATGTCAAGAGATCTGAATACTTCTTAGTACTGTTTTTATTTTTTCAGTAAAAAATACTTGATTCAGCCATCAAAGATGTCTTCTGTCAGTAAACTCAGTAATAGACAAAAATGTTGAATAAAGATTCCCTGGCAAATCAATTCTTTAAAGTTTTGTAATTTTGTCAGTTATGTAGACTTACCTCTCTTGAAAAAATACACAGATTCAGGCCTATTTTTGTATTTAGCTATCGAAAGAGCTGCCACTATTTTTCCATTTAGTCCTCCAAATCCTTTTACAATAGATTTGGGATACCCTTCATCTTTAATATCATTGGTGAAACGCCAGTACTGAGAATCCTGGTAATTTAAAAGAGAAAAAGTAAACTTAGAAAAAAAAATGGCTTCAAACTTGTTGCTAGATATAAGTAGAGGGTGAAAGTTTTATCTTAGTTAAATGTTTTAATAAGGTACAAGTGTTAACAAATATTTTCATGATGGGCACTTATTAAATTTTCACAATATTTGGTTCAATACAGTGATACTTCTAAAGTGGAGGTTAAGCTGATACAGGTGGTCATAGTCTCTGTGAGTTAGAATTAACAGCAGTGGATTGTTTTAAAATAACTCATTAGCTACTTGCTGATTTCCTTCACAAAGATGATTTTCTTACCTTAAAGAAGAAAGTTTTTCCATCACAGTTGCATCTAGTAAAAACAGTATCAATGGGAGAAGGAATACCCCAGACTTCAGTAATTCTACGAGGTGGAGAGGGGGAACTGAATGGACTTAACATCCAGAAATAATGACCTACAATTTAAAGAAGTAGATCAGCCTAAAAACTGAAAATTCAAACCTACCTGTAAAGAAATCAAAATGAAGTTTTTTAAGTGGCTTACCCTACAGCCTGCATTAACGAGCTTCAACCAGAAGATTGAGTTAATGTACTGTACTAAAACAGAAGGTAGAATTTGAACATTTTCTCCACTGAAATGTGATGTAGCCTTGGAAATACTTTAGTTTTCTGTCTCGAGAAAGAGCTCTCAGCTTTGTGACTAATGGAGAGTCATCTCAAAATCTCAAGTTCGTTATCTTTCAGAATTAAGGAGTTAATTACACAATCTCTTCAGAAGTCAGTATGACTTGTTTTTAGGTTTATTGACTACATTTCAAACAAATGGGACTAGCAAACAGTACAGCAGAGAGGAAACAAACTAATGCTGTTCTGATACTCTTCCATGGAAACTAACACTTAAGCACATCACAATCAAGGTGTGATTGTCAAATAGAACAGGGAATACAAATCTTGTTTTTTCATATGTTATAAAATAAAAAATTGAACTACCTTCCTCATGGAAGAGAAATCCTAGTTCAAGCCCTTTTGTTTGTTTCTTTAATACATGTGTTAATCCAGTATTTTGGTTATTGCTCTCAGGTTCTCATAATAATGTGCAAGAGAAATTCATCAGCCAGCTTCCTCTCCAGATAACTTCTTAAATGCTAAGAAGAGAAAGAAATGGGAACATAGCTCACCTCGAAATGCAACTAATGTCCCATTACGCAAAGTAGTCAAGCCATCTACTGGTACACCATTGCATAAATTAGTCTCATCTGAAACAAATAACGAAAATAGGTCACTATGAAACATAGTGGGAACGTTACATTATTTCCAAATCCCTCAGGCTTCCATTTCCTCTGTTTACCTTTTCTTAAAATCTTGAGGGGCATAGTTTGAGGCAAATGTATTTCACAGGTGGAAGGGAAATGATACATTTCAGTATTCTATTTTACATAAAGGTGGTAACACACAGAAAGCGTATAAAAATAAATTACCATGAATTAGAATGAGCCAGGTGACCTTAACTTTCGTAGAGATGTTTACGGGATGTTTTAACTGAGTGGGAGATTTTTTTTTTTTCCTTTAAGTTCTGATTGCCTTTTGGACTTGCTTTGGAAAAGAATACTGCAAATTTTTGCATTGTACTTGAGAATCAACTCTCAACTTTTTTTAATACATGTATTCTGTATTGCATCTTTGTTTCTTAAAGACGCGTAATGTTAAATTCCTAACACTAAATTATTAACTGGTTATTACTCAATTTTCCAAAGATGAAATAAGCTTTCTGTGACTACTTCTCTGCCTACCAACAGAGAAGTTGTCGAACTTCACAAGTCCAGGATTCTAGATCATATGAGGTCGAACAAGTCTGTGAACATGATTGTTTCAAGTGCTACATACCTCATTGCTGAATATCACTACAGGCACCTTCAAAGTACTCCCCTTGGGAAGCTATGCACCAACGCCAGCCCCTAGTACACAGCAATTTTGTAACTCTTCTGGAAAGGCCATTACAGGCAGTGGGAAGTTCACAAACTTAACTGTATAGCTGTCTGTGAGGGAGTCTTTAGCCAGGGTATTGAAATACCCTCCCTGCTCACCTAATCTCGCCCTCAGTGACTTTTGTCTTAACCCAAAGAAGAAGGAAATATTGAAAGGAAGACATTTTAATGACATTCGTGACATCAAGGGTAATATGACAACAGCCCTGATGGCCACTGCAGAAAAAGAGTTCCAAAACTGCTCTGGAGGGTGGACGAGGCACTGGCATCGGTGCATAGCTTCCCAAGGGGAGTACTTCGAAGGTGACCAAAGTGATACTCAGCAATGGAGTATGTAGCATTTTTTCTAGGATGAGTTCGTGAACTTACTTGATTGACCTCGTATATCTCAGTAGAATGATATTTAGGGCATTTTGATTCAGATAAATATGTTAATATTTTTAAAAAATACCATTGAGTTGATTCCCCCTGTACGATGACCCCATGTGTTAACAGAGTAGAACTGCGCCAAAGGCTTTTCTTGGTTGTAAACTAAAGCAGATTATTGGGCTTTTTTCTGTGGTATCATTAGGTGAGTTCACACTGCCAGTCAGTAGTCAAGTGTGTGATCCATTTGTACCATGCAGGGACTAGTTAGCATTACCAGTTTTAAGAATGAATGCAACTGGTTCTTACCTGAATGCATGGAGTCAATGCTAATGCCTTGGTGGGGTCTCACTAAGGAATCAATGCCTGAAATAACTATAGGACTGAACACAGGAGGCCTGGGAATCAGGTAAGGCTTTTCTCCTTCAGCGGCATCTGTATCTTCATTCTTCGGATTTAGTCCAGCTATTTCTGAGTTTGGAGCTTGGGTAGGTCTGGTGGTGGCTTCAGCTATAGGCGTTGGGCTCCATTCGGGCATTTTTGATGTAGTTGTCTTTGAAGGAGTTGGTTTAATCTTTGGTTTTCTCACTTTAGGTGTTGTCTTTGGCTTTTTGGTAGAAGTGGGTTTTTTGGGTGCTTTGGCTGGGTTTTGAGGTTTGGGAGTTGTTGCTTTAGAATTATTAGGTGTATCTTTTGGTATAGCTCTTGTTTCTTCAGGTTTCTTAATCTCCTGAGTGACAGTTGTTGTCTTTTTTGTTGCAGTAGCTACCTTAGGTGTAATGGTTGTTGCCTTAAGAGTTGTTTTGGCTGATGTTGTGATACCTTCACTTGTAGTTGTTACTTGCATAGTTATACTTGTTTTAGATCCAGTAGTCTTTTCTTCTGTTGTAGTTGATGGTTTATTTGTTGTCACCTTAGGTGCAGCAGTTGAAATTTCAGGTGTTGTAGTCATTTCAGGTTTGGTCACTTTAGGACCCTTGGTTATAGGTGCAGCAGGCTCCTTGGGACTGTCTTCAGTAACTTTTGATGTAGGTTCTGCAGGCAACTCTGGAGTTGGTTTGGCAGGAATCTTGGGAGTAGATGGAGGCTCTCTGGTGGTAGCTGGAGTAGAGGTGTCTGGGTTGGTTGGAGCAGGTATCTCAGGAGTAGTTGGAGTAGCATCCTCAGGGAAGATAGGAGTAGAATCCTCTGGAATGGTGGGGACAGGTTCCTTATGGGGGGTGGTTGCTGGCTTCTCAGGGGTGGTGATCTCAGGCTTCTTAGGGACAGTGGGTACAGTCTCCTTGGGAGCTGTGGGAGTGGGTACCTTGGGTGAGGTGGTAGCAGGCTCCTTGGGGGCGGTGGGAGCAGGCTCCTTGGGGGCGGTGGGAGCAGGCTCCTTGGGGGTGGTGGGAGCAGGCTCCTTGGGGGCGGTGGGAGCAGGCTCCTTGGGGGTGGTGGGAGCAGGCTCCTTGGGGGCGGTGGGAGCAGGCTCCTTGGGGGTGGTGGGTGCTGGTGCTTTGGGGGTGGTAGTCATGGGCTTCTCGGTAGCGCTGGTTGCAGACTCCTTGGCAGTGGTGGTTGCAGGTGCCTTCAGGGTAGTGGGAACTGGTTTCTCAGGAGTGGTGGACACAGGTTCATTGTGGGTGGTGGGTGCAGGCACCTCGGGGGTAGTGCGGACTGGTTCCTTGGGAGTGGTGGGTGCAGGCTCCTTGGGGGTGGTGGGTGCAGGCTGCTTTGGGGTGGTGGTCATGGGCTCCTTAGGAGTAACTGGTTCTTTGGGAGTGGTGGTTATGGGCTTCTTGGTGGTGGTAGGTGCAGGCTCCTTGGAAGAAGTGGAAGCAGGCTTTTTGGGAGTGGTGGGAGCTGGCTCCTTGGGGGTGGTGGGTATAGGCTGCTTGGTGGTAGTTGGAACTGGTTTCTTGCTAGTTGTGGGTGCAGGCTGTTTTGTTGTGCTGAGAGCAGGGGCTTTGGTTGTAGTTTCAGCATTGGGTGTAGGTTTTGCAGGGACTTCAGATGTAGGTGCTAAATCTTTAGCAGGTATTTTCTCTACACTTTCTGTCTCTTTAGTGGAAGTAGTCTCTTTTGTGCTAGTCGAAGTCTGTTTATTTGTTGTACCAGTCTCTTTAGCTTCTGCAGTTGTCTCTTTATTGACTGTAGAAGACTTCTCTTTGGATGTGACCTTAGCAGCACTCGTATTAGGATTAGGTGGAAGACTGGGTTTAGGATTTATTGGTTTTGCTGTTGTGGTCTTGGGAGATGTGGTAACTTGATTGCGTTGGGTGGTAGAAATGTAAGGCGTTGGAGTGAGCTTGAAATCACCACTATCTGATCCACTTCCAGCTTCATTTATGACTGATGGTTCTGGGGCAGGCCTCTTTTTAGGAGTTCTCTTCTTGTTATCTTTTACTAGAGGAAAAAAATTACATCTTATCATTTTTTTTATCTTTAAAAGTGATGAAAAATCTCATCCTTATCATTGACTAGCTGTGTGTCACTAGGCAAATTGATAATCTCTAGTATTCTGTTAATTTATAGTAGAATGATAAAATACTAAACGTTTCTTATTGTGCTGTTTTACGAAATCAATGATACGGATGAAAAGCCCAAGTAAAATCTTACACACTTCACACATGGAAGCCCATAGTAACTTTGAAACTACTAGCACAAATTTATCTCTTTATGTTAATATTCTTTGCTCTTTAACTTTGTTTCTCCTCTTAGTCCTCATTACTCAGTTTCCCTTCCTTCCTCCTGGAAACCTAGCTTCATCATCTCTTGAGTTTCCCTGCACCAGTTGATTCTGAGACTTCTTCAGCTACCCCACAGAAGCCTGCTTTGTTCTCCTCGGCCCCTACTGAGCCCTGTTACTGTATACATGGCTATTAGCTGCTCTTCCCCTGTAACCTTGGTCAAGTAGGCTAACCCTTCTTGAACCTTTTTTACTTGTGTGCAAAATGAGGTGTTTACCCTGAGTTCTAAAGGCATTTGACAGTCTAACCATACATGTATACACGGTTATTAGATGCTCTTTTTCCTCTGCCCACCCAAACACGGCAGTGCCAGGGGAAGTAGAAGCATTAAGATGCCATGACAGCAAAAAGACCATACTTAACAGGATTTCCCATAGCAGCTATCCCATACGTGAACTACGGAGCCTAAAGGGCATGTTTCTGAGGTGAATTTCCATTTAGCAAACATTTATCACACTTCTACTGTGTGCAAGATTCTAATTGCAGCTAGAGAAAATGCTCAGGGGAAATCACCACCACCCAGGAAATAGAGCTCTTCATAAATCTAACAGACTTTCTGGAAAAATAGAAAATATTTTACGATTTAAGGAAATAAGAACAGAATGAAGGAAATCTCTTTTGCAGAGGTAACAGCCTACTCTGTAGTACATTATGTACTAGGAAAAAATCAACCATGTATGACATGCAATTTATGAAGAAACTAAAGAAGATCTGTAAAATGTAGATAAAAATAGTACACAGGCCGGCAAGAAATTAATATTTGTAAAACATCTCACGCAGTACACAAGTGTTTGTTAAGTAAAAGAATGCTGGGGAAAGAAAAATGAAAACACAAGGAAGAGACATTAAGAAGAAGATGAAGAAAGAACAATATCATGTAGAGAGGAATTATAAAAGAATGCAGTAATCCTCTCTGGTGCAATCTTGATGGTCCACAGTTGCTTCTAGGTATCTTCTTACCCTTTGCTTTTAAGAGTGGTTTTTAGTAGCTTGGCATAAATTTCCTGTAGGAAATATTTATTAGGTTATCTTCTAAAGTAATTTTGTAGAGTTGCATGCAACCCCCAAATATTGAAATATCTTCAAATCATTCAACAAACACACAAAACTTTTAACCCATTATTGTTAACATGGCATTGATATAGTCTTTGATCTTTATCAATGCTCAAACCTTTGGGTTTCTTCTTTAATTCTGAATTAGCAGCTGAATTTTTGGAAGACTTGATTTTCCGAATACTTGAAGAGGAAGAGGAGGAGGAGGAGGAAGAGGAGGACTCCTGATTTTCAGAAACAGAACGTTCTGTAAACCAAATGTAAAGGTTGATCACATGAACTGGAATTTGAAACAGAACAGAACCGCCAATCCAAACATAATGAGAACTGCTGTTCACTGCCCTACATACAAACACTTGGGCTCTGCGAGTATTTCATCGGTCATACAATCAGCTGCCTTCTAATTCTGAGTTAAAGCAGGCACCTGAGCTGTTAGCGGATACTAGCAGAATAACTTTCTCTGACTTTCCTATATCTGTCACAAATTCCTCACATAATCCATTTTGCAGAGAAAGTCAGAGTTTTCTTTTTATTTTTCTCTACACAACATCAGTCTCTTCTGATAGATAATTTTAGCCTAGACTCATACTGGGTTCAGTAAATAAGTGTAAAACCGTAAAGATTTATGCTTTGGCTTGAATTTTTATTTAAATCAAGTAAACCTTTCTTATGAAAAAAAAAAAAGGCAAACAAAAAAGTAGAATGAGCCTTTCAAGACTCACAAGATTAGCCTGTTCTCTGAGAACGATCTTAGAAAAGTAGTCCAGTTATGGGTGATTTCATCTAAGAAATCCACCTTTTGATCCATCTGTCATCTTCCTACCTTCTGTTATTTCCTCTGATTCTATAACTTTCTTAGTCTTCTTTTTTGGTGGTTTAGGTGAACGTTTGGTGGTTGATTTGATGTTGGGCGATGCTGCTGGAGCTGGAGGAGCGGCCTTTGCAGGTGGTGGTGATGGGGGGTTATGCACTGAGGCCAAGCAAGACAGGCGGGTTAACAGTTTGTTCACATTCGTCAGCACGTCTAACTGTAAACCACATAGAAGCATCTGGCTTCAAGAGCAGATGCTGGTGAAAACCAGTGTAGGCGGGCTGTAGGCTAACACTTAAAACTCCAGAACAATTAATTCTAACGTGGGGTTGCCATAAAATATCCTTTCTCACATGATTGTAAATTGTGCCAGGGAGCAAAGGCTCAAGAATCAGAAGACCTGCGTTCTAATCTTAGGCTTGTGAGGCTCTGTCCACTGTGACCTTGGTCAAGTAGGCCAACCCTTCTTGAACTTTGTTTACTTGTATGCAAAATGAGGAATTCATCCTAAGTGACTTCTAAAAGCATTTGACAGTCTAAACAACACTTCACTCTATGTTCTCCATCCCTTGTGCCATCCCTCTGTGATTATGAAAATAATATTGTGGGTGGATGGCAGGGTAGTCATGATCTTAAGAAGAGGAATGTAATAATTACCCTTCCCTGTTTTTCATATTCTGACTCAAATGACACCAATTCATTTTTTATTATGCAAGTTCTATGTATTTACCCACATGAAAATTTTACATTTTCACATTATTCTTTTCCTCAAAATACATTTTCCTTTTTAGAGATAAACAGCTGTTAATGGTTTGCTGTGTATCTTTTAAAGCCTGCTGACTCTTCGGCTACCTTTTTCATGTCTAGAAGAAAAGACATAGGATTTTATGTTATTATATTTTATAATTAGGAACCAGAATAAAAGAGGAGGGACTTCTGGAAGATAAAGAAGGCAAAGAACACTAATTAGTTGTGGTAAGTCCAGCTGCTTCACCAAACATCTCAGTACTCTGCTGCTGTGTTCCTTTATGAACTGACAGTCAACCTCTCCCTCCTCCCTGCACCCAACAAAAATGCCAAGTACCTCAATCCGAGGAAGAGTTCTCCTGTATACTAGCTAGTGATCTGGGGCAAAATAATTAAATTCTTGGGCTCACTTTTCTGACTCACATTATGAAGAGGTTGAACTGCTTTGATTCCTTCAACTGTTGACATGTTATGATTTTGAGACAGTGCCTACCAGCAGTATCTGTAGCAACACTGACACAACAAACTTGTGAGTCTCAAAACAGCTGGGTTGTTTTCAAAAGAAAGCTTTTGAAGCTCTGGAAAGTTTCTTTATTTTTAATTGAGACTAGGCTATCTCTGTGAATTTTGTAGATGAGGTTTCCTGGCATTGGCTTAATCTTTTTTTTTTTTTTTGTAATTGAGTTCTATTTCAGTTTTAGGCATCTGATGGAAAGCATTCCCCCCCAAAAGTAGACAGTGCCTTCATAATCAAAACCTCAGAGTTTGGCGTTCCTGTAACTTTCAGAGGGACCCAGTTTTAGGCATCTAATGCAACTCTCAGTAGCCTGAAGAGTTGTCCTTATTAAAAGTTCCATCACTTACTAATCATTTTCAATCCCCACTCACCCCACCATGCCCTAAAATCAATTTTAACTTTTTCTCTCACTTCCAAAACCATTATCAGAGTAATGAGTAAGTATCTATCCCTCATCCTGGATCCCTCTGAAAGTTGCAGGAACTCCAAACTCTGAGACTGTGATTATGAGGGCATTGTCTACTTTTTTTTTTCAATGCTTTCCAGTAATAACATTCAACAGTTAAGAAACATTCCCCGACTATGCTAACAGTTATCCACCCTGTCTTTCTCCAGTGTTCTAAAGAAACAGGAGTCATTGACTCATGTGAATAAAAATCATAAAATTATATGAGCAATGCTTAGTTTTTCACTTTTACTTGCAGAAATACTTTAACAAAGCAGGGCTTGATATTAAAAAAAGAGAGCTCTGTCATTTAAGCATGTTATAAAATCTTTCGGGAAGCCTAAGTAGGTTATGGGTTTGGCTGCTAAAGGCTGGCAGCTCAAATCTCCCAGCCATTCCTTGGAAACCCTGTGGTGAGTCCCTATCTGTCCTACGGGGTCACTATGAATCAGGGTTGACTTGGTGACAATAGGTTTGTTTGGTTTGGTTTGAGCTCTCACTGTGTGTCTATAACCAGAGAAGAGGATTTTAAAATGGGAATATCCCTTTTATTGACTACGACACACAAGAAACCCTAATGGTTCAATGGTTAAAGGCTGGGCTGCTAACCAACAGGTCAGCGGTTCAAACCCATCAGCCTCTTTGCAGGGAAAAATGTGGGAGTCTGCTCCCACCAGGATTACTGTCTTGGAAAGTCTATAGGTCCATTCTACTCTATCAGAAATGACTCAGTGACAATTGAATTACACACAAACATCTGTACAGAGACTACTGGGTGAACTTTACGGATAGGAAAGAAAAAACAACTGCAAGTTAGCAACTTCTTAGTATTTTTGCCTATTGCCTGTAAATTCAGTGGCTTAAACTGATTCATAAACTTACTTGTTCAGAGAAGCAGAAAGTATCAACAGGGTCCTATTTATAGTAAGTAACACTAACGGCAATTAGTTTTGAATTGCTGAATGATCTGTCACAGCTGGTGATGGAAAATGAGATGGCTGATCAAAACTGCTCATTAGTGCCCCACCTAAGGCAACACAAGGGCCCAGGGCACACAGCCTGTCTGTCATGCTCTACTTATGCCTCTGGCACCATGTCAATACTGTCCTCAAATATATACCCAAACATTAAGACCGAAAGCATACGTAGCTAAAAAGACAGTTGATTTTGTAGAGTCAGCAGCATTAGGGTAAGACAAATCATTGAGTGGGTTGGTTACTATTGGCTGAACTTGAAATTGAACCAAATCAGAGGAATAAAAGCATGTTCACACAGCCTCTGTCATCTCTGCTCTTCAATCTGGCGACTTCCACTGCTCCTGAAGCCTGACTGAACAGGGACCACTGTTGGAAGAGGCTTTCCTTCTTTAATTCATCTTCATGAAACAAAGTTATTATGAATGGCTTAAATGTTAGTAAAATCAAGGCCTTAGATGAACTGCATGTTAGACTTTATCAGCAAAGCTAAGGAAAGTGCACAGATCTGGGCGTACTGAGAGGCATCGATGGACACTGAAATGCTTACCTTCTTCACAGAAATTCTCATAATCGGGACAGCACTTGCCGAACTTCTTACAGTCTGAGTCGCAGTCACATTCTCTCCCTCGCATAAAGGACTCGAAGCAGCGGCCTTTACAGGAATACTCTACTCAGAATAAAACAAACACTACAGATTATTGATAGTGCAGCATCGCCCACGTATTGGCACATTTTGGTACTAATTTCCTGCCTTGTAGTTGACTACTGTTCCAAAAGCATACCTCTAAGTCTTTGATTTGGGATTTGAAGTACATCTTTCAGTAAAAAATAGATCGTGTCCTAAGTTGGAGATAGTCCAAGTAGAAAAGCAGTATGATGACTTAGGGAAAATTCTCTTGCCCTTCCAGTCTCCAAGGAAGAGCCCAATACTTCCTGAGACATTTATGAGGATGAACAATGGAAAATTAAGAAGTGCCTCAATAGTAAGTTTCCTTGATATGAAGTCCTTCCATCTTCTCCTCCTTTTTACTGTTTTGCAACGGGTTAATATTAATCAACTGTTCAGATCCTAGGTTAATATATTCCAATGAACTGACTTAATATAAATGAGTCACTGTTCAGATTTGAAAATCCTTTATAATGCAGAGATTTTTGTTATGACAAACTTGCAAAGGGTTTGAAAGATTTCAGCCTAATCCTATAGCATGAGCCATGTAAGAGGCCTGTTTATCTAAAAAAAGAGAAAAAAGACTTGCCTAAATAGACAGTGACTTATGTAGCCCTGTTTGACATAATCACTTTGCACTTCTGTATTGTGCAATGATATACTTTTATTGGCTTTACGTACAATTTCTAAAGTAAATAGTACTTTTAAGAATTTTAATTATAGTTTTCACACATTCAATATGAAATGTTTCTGTGTTCATGACAGAAGTCTCCAAACATGTTGAAGCATAATTTAAAATTCAGATCCTCATCCACACTTTAAATTCTAATCCTTCCTTGATGTCTGTTTTAGGTAGTTTAGAAACATGTTAATATCAAAAGTCAAAAAGCAGACAATCAAAATTATTTCACATCTGGATTTGTTTGCTAAAACAAAACAACTGAAGAGCCCCATCACTGAGCAATTACATCTCTAATTGTTAGATAAATACTCATTGCTGTTTGCAGAATGCAACCCATAGGGATCTACTCTATGGTGAATGGGTCTGGTCTGGTTTGGGTTTAGAGGGAGTCGTGGTGGTGCAGTGGTTATGCACTCAGTTGCTAACGAAAAGGTTGGCAGTTCGATGACTCCTATCCTAAGTCACAGTACTTAAGTTTCTGTTTGAAACAGGGCATCCCTAGGTGGCACAAACAGTTAACATGTTCAGCAGATCACCAAAAGGTTGGCAGTTCAAGTCCACCCAGAGGCACCCTGTAAGAAAGGACTGACAATCTACTTCTGAAAAATCAGCCACTAAAAACCCTCAGGAGCACAGTCCTATACTGGCAAACATGGGGTTGCCCTCAGCCAGAGTCAACTCAGAGGCAGTAGGTTTTACTGCCACTGGTTTAAAACAGGATATTTACTTTTAGATAAGCAATAAACATTTTCAAGTGACAGATTTCGAGGGCCCCCTCACCCTCTCCCAGTAATCACAAACAAGGACACCACCCCTGGGCACAGCACATTGCAACATTTATGCAAGTAGAAGGAAAGACACTTAAGCAAAAGAAATGAAGTAATGCAAACACAATACTACCAGGCAGAACAAAGGAGCCTCGCAAGTCAGAGTGGCTTGAGAGAGGAGATGCCAGCTCTTGGGACTTACCCATAGTGCAGACTTTCTTGAAGTCAGGGCAGCACTCCATGTAGTGTTGGCAGTTATAATCACAGTTGCAGGCAGCATCTCTAGAATACCCTTCCCCACATCTCCCTGCACAGCTTGACAAATCTAAAATTATACAATACTGCTTAAACATGGCTAAAGGCAGGAAGGATGCTTTCTGTTGAGGAAGATACAACCACTTGCTGAGGGAAAGTTTTAGTGATCAAAAAATCTATATGTCCAGCTGAATCTATACGTCTAGCCAATCTTTTATGTGGCCTTGATCACGTTCCTTATTCATTATCAGACTAAGAAGATAAATGCACATTTGAAAATCAGACAAGGTAAATGGCTTTGCATGAAGAGAGTGACCATACCTGGGGAAGACGAATGACCGTTATAGCTACTGCTGATGCTTCTACTGGGGTGTTTACTATGTACTTGCCATTTATTAAGTATCTTTGTGCTGGGTACTGCATTGTGTATTGTCTGTAGTGCTTGTGAAAATGTTTCAGGAGAGCATTATTAGCTTATTTTAGAGATAAGAAAACTGAAACACAGAAATTTAACCGGCTTGCTCAAGGGCATACAGCTAATACACAGTTCTGGTTTATAGGTATTATGGATTACTTGGCTTGGCTGGCTTATGAATTATTTTTATTGACTCTTGTGCCTCACAAAAGTGTTCTGATTTTGATGATAAATTCTATGGGCATCCTAAGTAAACACTCAACATTTGAACGCTCATAAATGTGATTTCAAAGTCCCACCCCATTACACTGGCTCTCATGCCCGATGATGAGCTTAAAGCAGGCTGGTTACAACAGCATGGACTGCGCTAAAGGAAAATTGAGTTCTTTAAATTTGGGGGAAACTGGATACTCACAAAGCTGTTAAAGTGGATGCAAAATTGCTGTCTTTGAAATTTCATCTGAACATGAATATGAAGGTGATGAATAGGTTTATGCTGGACAACAAATCAAATACAGCAGCATCATTATCAAGCATTTCAAAAATTATTTGGAAAAAACACCTTAAAAACCCTCCCTGAGATATAACCTTGAGGCTGTGAGAATAGAGTCCATCAGTGGAATATACTGCAGGTGCAATTTTCTAAATCCACAGAAAGACATTGGAACACACTGAAAACACTCAAAACAATGAGTCCAGAAAAGTTAGTCTTAATATGAAAATAAAACAACTAAGAGTAGGACAACTTTGAGAACTTTTTTGCATACATATGTGCACAATACATATAAAAAGGCATATATAGTGTATGTATATAAATACATATATTATATATTTAAAGAGAAAAGGAGAATAAGAGGTTGAGGAGAAAGCAAGAGAAGCAGACAAGACAATCAAAAGAGAACTCCTTTACAGGTGGCAAATTTCTGAAATAGGAAATAAATTATCACCACAGAAAAAGGTTGTTTTCATAAATCAAGTGTCTGTCCTACTTTTCTATTGATTTTAGCTGCCAATTTTCATGTCATTTATTTCAAGGAAAAGAAATCTGCTTCAGTGGAAAAAGTACTTAAGTAATGGACTCAGTGTGTGAGATTCATGAAACTATTTTGAGAGAGCAGAAGGGTCTGAGGATAGCAGATCCATCATCATACCTCCCTAAATACGCACATATGCTCTCATGTTCTTATCCACCTTTTCTTATCTAACCAATCCTGGAATTCTTATCTTTCATGCTTGGAATTTTAGTTATGTTACCGGAGATATCTACCTCAACAATTACACTATAACAATCATATGTCTTGATTTTTTTCTTCATTTGGATTTAGCTTATCAAGTGAATCAAAAGAAAAGAAAAAAAAAATCCAGAACTTGGCATTATTGGCACTAATCAACCTAGACTGCATGCTACAAACTCTTGTCAATGTATTTACACTGAACACACCCTAACATAGTCTGAAATGTGAATAGTGAGAAACTTTCATCCAGATCTGACTTTTCTTGGAAGAGTGTGGATACTTCGTTGTTACATAATACAGATGGAATTCACATCTGTGTAGGTCCACATCTGTGTAATTCCTTATAAGAAACACAAACTTCTTTCAAGATGAGTAAAATGCCATTGGAAACCCATTAAATATTTATTATGACTCGATATTTATTTCTACATGGTGCCAAAATACATTACTTGAAAAATCAGGTTATTTGATGTGAAAAACTAGTTAAAGTTCTTTTTTTAACAGGTAGGCAAAACTTGTATGCTATGTAAATATTTTTCTTTTCAGTTATGTTGAGTGAATTAGATACTTACAGCATACCTTTATCATGTAGGCACCTGTATTTTTTTAAACTATTAAGAGACTCATAGGACAAAAATGAGTGCCCAAATTGTCCTGTACATAAAGTTCACGCTTCTTGAATGATTTCTTAATACAAGGGAAAAGAGGTGAGATCCCCAAATACTTATCAGTATGTGTCATGTTTTATATGATTTTAAAGTTATACTATCTATGGAACCATGAATATATATTTTTAGAAATCTATTTCTTGTCATGAGAATCAAAACTGAATGATATGCAACAGTTGTTGAATAAAACTATTTCTGGTGGTATAGGTACCTTGAGAAGAAACTTGCTGCGTCAGGAAAACAGAAAGCAGCAGCAGCAGGTAAATAGGAAGCATTTTCCACTTCATGGTTGTTTTCAGGAATAGTGCCCTTCCTGTAAATAAAATGAAAGTATTAAAAAAAATTCTCTTTAAGCTCCATGCTAGCATATTTCCTTATTACATACGCTATTTCACTAACTTGTAAAATTCAGTTTAATAATACAACCATTCTATTCTTGAAACAACTTTAAAATCAGTTTTAATTATGCTAGTTGAGCCTCAGATTTAATCATATACAGCAAATATTATCAAGTCACCATCTCAGTCCTGTTATTGACCCTATTAGTACTTTAGAAATGTCCCGAATTAAAAACAGACTTATCTTAAACTCTAGTCAAATTATAGCATGTACTTACAGGGCAAGGTTTAACCCTGTTTTGGGGGGAAAAACAATCAGCTTCAGTAAAATTTAGTTTAACAAACAGTTATCATTCCGACTTTCCTTAAACTCATAAATTTATAAGCGCCCAACAGGTGTATTGCACAACTGTGATTCTTTTCAAAGCTTTCCAACTGCCATCCCTGAAAATCTTTTTAAAACACCTTTAATAAAGTATATCCCTGTTGAACTGAAAGAACATTTCATTTTATGAAGCCAGTTAACTTTGACACTTACCCGTCAAAGGATAAATGAAGTTCCCCAATGTCCTGGAAGTCTTATATATCAGGGCAAACATATTGGGATGAACCAATTAGTCCAAAGGTTAGACAAAATCAACAGTGACAACCTATGAAATCAGACTTTCCACATTCATTGGAAGAAGGCCCAGACGACTAGACTTAGGCAACATCTGGAAAACACTTCCATTAAGAAAAATGACTACTACCAAATAAATTTAGACTTATTGGTCAAAACACATTTCTAATTTCTAAATGCAGTGGACAGATTGTTCTGAGCTGGTAATCACACTGGCCAGCTTTGACCTGTTATAGATGCAGCAACTTCGAAACAGTCAAAGTACTGGTATCTTTTCTTTCTTTTTTTTTTTTCCTCTCTCTCTTTCCACTTCCTCTCTTTTTTCTTTCCTTCCTTTCTTTCCGTTTGTTTCCAGCTAAGTCTAGCAAAGGGTAATCTTGAAACTTGTCCAGTGTTAGTTTATAGTATAAACTTGTGAACTTATGCCATTAAATCAAATGTAGATTACATTTCTTAAATATTTGCATTTTCAGTGAGAGCAGAAAACTTGCTCTCAATTATCTACAGATGCACTAGCCACACAGTGGATTTCCTAGCTTCCTTTACCATGGAATCCCTGGTAGTGCACTGGTTGAGGGCCTGGCTGCTAATTAAAAAGTTGGCAGTTCGAATCCATCAGGTGCTTCTTGGAAGTCCTGTGGGGTAGTTCTACTGTGCTCTATAGAGTCACAATCAATTGTACCGCAGTGGGTTTGGGTTTTCATTTGTTTTTGTTTTTACCACAGAAAAGCCTGCATTGCTATGTCTCCTAGCACTTTTGTTGAAGTATAGCAACTTTTCAAGCGTATCTTAGTTTTTCTTTCCTGCCACAGAGAAAATGAGAATCATCAATTTTGCACAACTAAATCAGCTCAGCATTTAAGACTTGACCTCAGTTTGATATGCAGTGTTGCTGTTCAAATGCTATTACTCTTGAGGTCTAAATAAATCCTAACGTGTCTCTGAAACCTTCCAGAATCAATCCAAACCACACGCAGGATTATAGTCACCAAATGTGCTACATTTTATTGAAATTATCTATCCAGGTCTCTTCACTTCTCTCCAACAGAATGTGATTTCCCTGAGGACAACCACTACCTATGCATTAACTGTACCACTTTCAGTTCCCAGAGTGGTGTTGACCTAATCTAATGCTTCACAAAGGTTGTGTGTTTAACACACGCTTCTTGAACCAAACAGTTGTACATGGATCCTGCCAAGTACTCTGCATTTGGTAGGCACTTCATTTAATTATCACAAAATGTCTTTGACTGAAACATGATTGTTCACATTTTACAAATAAAAAAATGAAGGTTCAGAGAATTTGTGAACCATCCCACGATCCTTAAGAAGTGGGAGCCAGAACTCAGTCTTTTCATTTTAAGTTCCGTCAGGCTTCCCCTAAACCCAGCTCCCTTTGCATCAAAGCCATGGCCTTAGTACTGAATCCTAGTACATTACTCTTTCATATGTACACAAGTTTTCATATGTACATGGTTATATGAGACTGTGAGCTTTTTTTAAATTTCTGGACTGAACATACAGTATGTAGAAGACAATTTAGAGGTTATCTTCTCAGCTCTAAATAATTCCTTGTTCTCTGGGAGCTATTTTCCCATCCATACGGGCGTGCTCCTGTTAGCCGTGGTTTTGTAGGTGCCTTTGCTCCATCAGGCACAACTCAGAGAACTCATAGTACTAACTGAACTGAGGAAATCCTGGTGGCCTAACGGTGAAGATCGACCTTTGCTCACCAAAAGGTCAGCAGTTTAAATCCACCAGGTGCTCCTTGGAAACTATGGGAACAGTTCTACTCTGTCCTATAGGGTCATTATGAGTCAGTAGTGACTCAGTGGCAAAGGGTTACTTTAAAAAAAAAAAAGCCTGAACTGAGCCGGTCCAATACAGTTCTGTCTCCCAGGAATTTGGAATTACAATTAGAGATGACTAAGATTCTCTGGCTGTGTCGATTTGTAACATGTAAAGGGACAGAAGAAGCAGCCAGAGTCCTTCTGAAAAAGAGATACAAGTGAGTGCACCAGCCCTGCAGAAAGAAGCAAGTCTGAGAGACTACTGGTAACTTTCTAGGTCTAAGGCTTCTGTTCTGGAGACCCAGAAACCTTTTCCCTCTGTATCTTTAAGATAAATCCCCTCTTTGGGGTAGAAGCTGGATAAAGATACTTTCTGTTACTGATAATCACTAGTCAATTATACAGCAGTACAAAAGATACTGTTGGGTGAAGTGGAACCAAACTTGCTTAATTCTTAGCTTTACCAAGGTCAAGAGAGAGAAGCCAGAAGCTAACTTTTTTCAGCTTAGACCTTTACATTGTTACTTTATTATTGGTGTGAAAGGTTGGAAATACCTAATATATCAGATACAAATAAAAAAGTAAACACATACTCTTAAATGTGCATTTCTTTCGGATTATTGCTACTGGGGACAATATGTGCTATCATTTTCCTCCTTTGGACAGAATTCATTACAATGACAGAAAATAATATTTGTAAATTAACTGAATAATATGCTTTAATAACACTTGTTCTTGAGCCCAATTTTTAGACTTCAAAACAAATAAGCAAAACAAAACACACACACATCTACTATGACCAAAGTAAAGCTATAACTTAAAAAAATATTTGTCAACATATTCTAATTGTCATCAAATGTGTTCGCTTTGTATAATAAAGTCTGGAAAAGAATGAGACACTTTATTGTCAAACTCAGTAGACTAAACTCGTTTAAGTAGCCCGTTTAGTTTGGTCGGGTAACGGAGAAGCCCTGATAACGTTGTGGTTACACTGCTTGGCAGCTACGTGGACAGCGGACTGCTGGATCTTACCAGGGGCTCCAAGGGAGAAAAACAGGTCGGTCAGCTTCCTTTGCTAGGGATTTCTTTATAGCCTTTGAAACCCTATAGAATAGCTCTACTCTGGCCTTACAGGGTCACTAAGAGTCAGATTCAACTCAGATAGCAATGAGTTTGGTTGTGGGCCATTCAGCAACGAGTTTGTGTCAATAAAGTTTACCCTTAAAGCATGAGAACATTTTTATTTTATCTATTAAAGATCCAAACTGTATTCATTGCTTCAATGTGTCGACATACAGTCATTTAATCTTTCTTGCTGATCACACTGTCATCATCCCAATAAGATATAAGAAGCACTTTGATATTATTTCTTTTCTACCTCATTAAAATTATTTTCTTAATATTCATTTAGCTTCATTTAAACAGGATAATAACTATCCCAAGATTGTTTTTGGTGTGGGGATATGGGGAGAGGGGTGAAGAGAGATGGAGAGGACACAGAATACTGGATCTCATACTCCTGCTACTCCTCTTCTACAGATATTTTCAAACTGTTTGCCCTCATGAACATCAGTTTCTATGTTTGGCTGCAACACAGCCAAATGTTCAGAGAACATTTGAGTGTGTTTAGGGATATTTTCTCTGCATTAAATCATCCCAGGCTAACGTATCCTTCTCCTCAATGTGTTCTGTCCCTGTCCCTGCTGTTGGCTGTCACTTTGCCCCCCAGCCAGTGTGTCTGCACCT
This sequence comes from Heterohyrax brucei, assembly GCA_028571685.1. Classification (NCBI taxonomy): domain Eukaryota; kingdom Metazoa; phylum Chordata; class Mammalia; order Hyracoidea; family Procaviidae; genus Heterohyrax; species Heterohyrax brucei. The sequence goes on from CM053155.1 coordinate 50,508,711, forward strand.
GGTGGCTTCTCTCCATCTTTCCAAATCTCTGAGATCTTTTATTTTCTTCCAGCAGCAACTTAGGAAAAAACTAAAGCATGCCAGAGGGAAACCCCAGATACAAGCTCCCTCTTTGCTAATTTGGCTCACGACGCTAAGTCACTGGACTCCAGAAGTAGAATGACTGCTTTCTTCTCATACAGAATAGAAACTAGGACTTTGGGACTCTTTCTGTCCATTCTTCCCAGTGACCCGTGTGTGCAGTTAAGATAGCTGTGAAGGCCCAGAAATGTTAGTTACTCAAGACAGCAGAGCTAGAAAGCTAAGTAGCAAAGTTAGCATCTGAACTCATGCCTGTCGGACACTCAAGGCCATAATTTTAAACTTTTCTATGACCTGCATGACATAGCTCCAGAGTTTGTTAAACTGCCTTCTTTGTGCTTCTATATAACTTTATTTGTGTCTTTAAAGCGACCTCTCACTTTTATCAATAACCATCTTCCTCAGTCTCTTCTAAGCTGAAGTTTCTAAATTGATTATATCTTGTTTAGTTTGCAGCCTTTTTCACTGCTAGCATTGTTTCTATGTGTACAAAGTTGATACTATGTAGCTGTTGGTTAAATTGAGCTTCAGTTTACTTTCTTTCTTCTAGGGATCACTTTGCTGTGGTGTCTGTTTTCTAGCTCATTATCTCTATAGGGTGTGATCCCTCTATTCCGCATCACTTGGATTCTAGATGGCAAAGAGGCAGACCATTGCACAGCTCAGAATAAAACTTTGCAAATCTATTTTCCAATAGCCAGGCCCATGAATAATTTCCACATTACTGTTTAAGTGAGTGAAAGTGAACTCGGGGTTGCTACAGTACCTCTGTTGCGGCAAATACTTGAAGACTGAAAGTCAGAAAGTGGGAATCTAAAAGCGGGAGCAAAGTCTGGGTGTGGCGGAAGAACCACAGGTGGAGCAGAAGGAAAGAGTCTGGGGAGGCACTGTGCAGACATTTCACTGAGTCATCACAAAGCAGGAACACCAAGCTCTTTGAAGACATTGACAAATCATTTTGGCTGACAGTACCAAATGTCTTAATAGTCCTTTTAAAAATTTCTTTCCCTGGGATGGCAGGTAATTTCTGCCAAAAAGATCGAGAAAGAGGGATTTGCAATCAACTGCCTCTGTGAAAATTTTACCAACCTTCACACAGAAAATCCAACCAGAAACCTGAAATAAAATTAAATATTTCTTCCCTTCTTTTTCTCTTTTTGGAAATCTGGTGGTGTAGTGGTTAAGTGCTATGTCTGCTAACCAAAAGGTCAGCAGTTCAAATCCATCAGGCGCTCCTTGGAAACTCTATGGGGGATGTTCTACTCTGTCCTATAGGGTCGCTATGAGTCAAAATCAGCTCGATGGTGCTGGGTTTGGTGTTTTTGGTTTTGATCTCTTTTACTGATTCTTGTCAAAATGGACAACAGAGGATTTTTATATTTTGAGTTCTGAGTAAACAGTGAAGCTAAGGAGGGGAAATGGAATGGTTTATTTGTACTCCACTCTTTCTGCAAAGAAAGCATTTATGCCAGGGCACTGATGGACACCAGCTCTTCTGTCCCTCCCCCCCAAGACCTCCCAGAAGTACTTGGCGGTGCAAATGGTTAAGAACTCAGCTACTGGCTGAAAGGTTGGCAGTTTGAACCATCCAGAGGCACAGTAAAAGAAAGACTTGGCTATCTGCTTTTGAAAGATCACAGCCTTGAAAACCCTGTGAAAGAGTTCTACTCTGCACACATGTGGTCCACCACACATTGGAGTCAACATCATGGTAAGTGTGTGTGTGTGCACATGCATATGTGTACACACACGTGCATATGTGTACCAGCCATTCTTTAGAAAGCCCACAGGTCGACTCTACTCTGCCCTATACGGCCACTATGATTTGGAATCGACTGGAGGGGCAACAGGTTTGGTTTTATCTGATTTGATGCCTTTTGTGTAGGCAAACTCAGAGTCACAGCCATACCTCTCAGAGTCACAGTTTAGGCTTTGGAAAACACTCCAACCAACTATCACTATCTATTGAATGCCAGGTAGGTACTTGGCAGTTATTCTCATTAAAACAAAACAGTAACAAATGCAAACAAAACAGGACAAAACATGGAGGCAGATTTTATTATCCTCTCACTGTATCAAAGTTACAGTAGCTTTCCCTGTGAAAATGGTAGAAGCAGGATTCTAGCCTAGATTTGCCAGAAAACTACAGAAGTAAATTTCTTTTAACACTATATTCTAATTTCTAGTGCTGAATTACTGTGAGGCTCCAAAGAGGCATAAGATCTTTAAAAAAAAGCTTCCAGTTTGAAGTATGGATGTATCTCCCTTCTTCATAGGTATACTGCCATGATTAACATTGCAAAATATAGCAAGAAACTCTAGCATTCTAATTTTCTTATTTCATTCTAAAAATTGTAAAATATATATATATTATTGTGCTTTAAGTGAAAGTTTACAATCCAAGTCCATTTGCCGTATAAAAGCCTGCATACCCACTGCTGTGTAACTTTAATTGCTCTCCCCACCCTGTGACAGCGCACTCTTCCTTTCCACCCTGTACTTCCCATGTCCATTCAACCAACTCCTGTCCCCCGTCACCCCCTCATCTCACCTCTAGAGAGGAGCTGCTCAGGCAGCCTCATGTATGTATTTAAGCCAAGTAGCACACTTTCCGCTGGCATCACTCTGTCTTGCAGTCCAGGACAGTTTTTATCTGAAGAGTTGGCTTTGGTACTGATTTCAGCTCTGGGATAATGTAGAGTCCAGGGGCCATGCCCTCAGGGGTCCCACCAGTCTATTGGACCATCAGGTCTGGTCTTTTAAAAGAGTTCTAGTTCTTCACATCTGTTTTTTTTCTCTCTGTGTCAGGAACTCCACATTGTGTCCCCTGCCAGGATCGTCGGTGGTGGCTGGGCACCATTTAGTTCTTTTTGTTAAAAATTTTTTGTTAACTAAAAAAGAAAACAAACAAAACTCTATAATTTTACCATGCTGCCAAAACTATTTACATTCTTAGTCTTTTCTAGATTTTATCATTATGCAATTAAAATTTCATAAACATATTCAAGATTAGCATTAATTTATAATAATGTTTTGCTTACTCTGTTGGCAAGCATGTTTGCTTTTTCATAATTGTCATGTTAATTGTTGTGTAGCACAAAGCTGAGGTATCAAAATTTCATTGAACTCTCTATCGTGATATTTTGTTTTGTTATTTTGCAATAAAAATGTGTATTTCCTTTTTTTCACCTGTTAAAGAAAAAATTAGGGCACTCTGTAGAAAATATGTAGGTAATGGAAAATTAGCACTGTTTTATATTCTGGGAGGCTAGATGTTCATATGAATGGCCTGAGCTTCAGCTACATAAATTTAAATTTTGAGTCTCAATGAAAATTTTTACACATGGATTCTGTTATTATTGGTGGTTCCTCTAGATCTTTTTGTAATATTTTATGGTCTCTACTGTCTTAGTGCCAGTAAACAATTCTGGTCTACTTAAAAGAAGTGATCTCTGTTTGCCCTAATGTCTGTAAACTCTTTGATCTATATGCCTTACCTCTTAAGCCAAACATTCATTACCATCAAGTCAATTCTGCCTGACAGCACACCTATCGGGCAGAGTAGAACTGCTCTCACAGAGTTTCCAAGGAGCACGTGGCGGATTTGAACTGCTGACCTTATGGTTAGCAGCCATAGCACCTAATCACCAAGCCACCAGGGTTTCTGCCTCTTAGAGACCATCCAATTGACTCAGACTCTCGGGGACTTTAATTACAACAGAACAAAACATTGCCTGTTCCTGTCAGCTCTCCTTAGCCTTGCTCCTGTGCCATCTTCATGATCACAGCTGATCATAGCAGCTGTTATGCCAGTCTATCTTACTGACAATGTCCCCCCCCCACTGACTGCCACTTCACTAACATGATGCTGTCCTCTAGTAATGGAGCCCTCCTGATGATGTGTCTGAAATAAGCAAGCCATATCATGTTCTGTTGTGATCAATAAGGTTCTCACTGGCTAATTTCTGGAAGCAGATTACCAGGCCTTTCTTCTTAATCTTAGTCTGGAAACTCCACTGAAACCTGTCCACCATGGTTGACTCTGCTGGTATTGGAAATCCTGGTAGCATAGCTTCCAGCATCACAGCAACACACAAGCCACCACAGTGTGACAAGCTGACATATGAGTGATGGAGCGTACTTCTTAGTCTTTCTATTTTTATCTTCACAGTTAGTATTCTAGGTGATCATGTGGCATGCCCATCTTTACTTAATGAACACTCTGTTATCAATATGTATACAGGTTATTTCTCGTTTTTGCTTATGATTAATCCTGTGATAAACTTTTGTCCCCATTCAGCTTGTACTGAATTTTACCTCTAAGAAAATTGTTAGGAGTAAGCATATCTTTTTGATTCTTGATATGTATTATCAATTTGATATGTATCAAATTATCTTCCCTTCTAGATTATAAATTCATCAAAAGCAAGGGGCTTGTCTAAAATGTGTTTGTGTCCCCAACACCTAGCAAAGGACTTAAGGAGTCCTGGTGGTGCACTCCGCTGTTAACCAAAAGGTTGGTGGTTCAAACCCACCAGCCTCTCTGCAGGAGAAAGGGCCTAGCTATCTGCTCTCTGGAAGATGACAGCCTACGAGTCTTTATGGGGCAGTTCTACTCTGTTGTATCAGGTTCTTAGGCTTTGGAATTGACTCAATGACACACAGCAACAATAGCAAAGAACTTGGAACATAGTGTTTGGTAGAATATCAGGTTGAGTCAGATGATACTGTAGAAGTGTCATCAACATAACAAGCATTTTTAAATTCTTTTTCATTTTTTCATAAGAGTGGGAGTGAGTTGGTACTTAGACATTCACACTTGTAATTGCTCTTGCATTTGACCACTTTTTTTTGGCATGTGACTGAACTTATGGGTGTGGCCTCTGATTGTGGAAAACAGATGGTGAAAACTCAGTAACATAAGGAATCCAAAACTAAACCATAGTGACTCATAGCCTTCCTACTCGTAGCGATCCTATAGGATAAGGTAGAATTGCTCCATAGCATTTCCAAGGAGCAGCTGGTGGATTTGAACCGTCTACACTTTGGTTAGCAGCAGAGCTCTACAGTGCTGGGAAATAAGTGACTTCTGAAGAAAGCTTCCGTTGAATGAATGATCTCAGGACTCAGAAAACACAGTTGGCTCTCCTTAGCCTTGAAAATAGGAACTGCTCCTTGTGTTTTTTCCCCTCCTCTTTTTTATCTAAAAGATACTGCTACATGTCTGTCTGTGAATTAGTAGAAGAACACAGAAATCCAAGTTGAGGCAAGTAGCCCAAAACTAGCTTCTTTCCAGACATCTTTTATCTCTTACATGCTTCTTGTAAAAGAGGAATGTGGGGGAACTAAAGAGAAAATAAATCAAAGACCAGAGAAGATAATTCCTCGTGTAAATAGATGTCAGAGTCTCCCTCAGAACCATCTATCTAGGAAAAAAAAAAAAAAAACCATTGCTGTCAAGTTGATTCTGACTTACAGCAACTCTACAGGACAGAATAGAACTCCAAGGAGCGCTGGTGGATTCACGCTGCCAACTTTTTGGTTAGCAGCTGTAGCACTTAACCACCATGCCACTAGGGTTTCCATTTGGTATAAAGCAGGCAGGAATGTCAGAAGAGAAAAAAGAAAAGTAATTTAAATGAATGATAGTGAAGTGAAAATTGAGACTGGCTAAGACAATGTTGTAGAAGAACATCATGCTTGGAAGCTGAGTGTTAGCAAAAAAGAGCAAGACCCTCAAGGAGATGGGCTGAAGCATAGCAAGGACTGGAGAGTGGTGCAGATCAGACAGTGCTTAGTTCTGTTGGACGCAGAGTCACTACAAGCAGGAGTTGACTTGAGGGCATCTAAGAACAACACCCCAATTTTGGGATGCTATTGCAGTATTTCCTAGCTTTGTTTTTGGATCTAAAAATTAGATTCAGACAGAAAGTAAAAAAAAAAAAAAAAAAAAAGAAACAACTAGGTTTTAAAGCAACAACATGTTTCACTCCTCCGTCTTGCGTTCCTGAAAGATACGAGGTTAGTGAAACAAGATGTAAATACACTTTCAGCAAGGTAGAGTCTGGCCAACACCCTGGGGCTTCCCGTGATAGGGGAAGGTGGGAGGAAGGAAATGATGACCGGAAAGGAGGGAGGGAGAGGAGAGGGGAAGGCGGAGTGAGCGATAATCAGATCCAAGAGGCAATTTAGATAAACAGTGACTGATTAGAGGCGATTTACCAGGGCAAGTGCGGTGTGGAAGGGACGCTGAGACGGCACCGGTTACACACTCAACTGTTCTCATCAGAACGGCTACCAAGGCTCGTGGCCACAGAACCCGGGCTGAAAACTTAAGCAGCTTCCGCAAATTAAGAAATAATTGTTCTTATCCGTTGCTATGGAGTCCGCCCTGATTCACGGTGACCCCGTGTGTGCAGAGTAGAACTAGGTTCTCTAAGGTTTTGAAGGCTGTGAACTTTGGAAGCAGATCTTCTGAGGCACTCCGGGGACTGTGGGAGCCACCAACCAGAGCTTAGCCATTGCCACCAACCAGGGATCTAAGAAATCATTAGAGATGCCCAGAATGTTTGCAGGAACGCCTCTGCCCAGGAGGCTGATGTGAGGGACAGTGGGGCAGATTCCGGGCATCTCTCTCTGGGCCTCTGTCAGGGGCTGAGCTGGGCGGATTCTTGGTCTGCGCCGTGTGACCACACTTGAGTCTTTGAGGCTGAGTATCGGCAAGCACGAAGAACTGCAGACATAACTGTTGTTTTGTTTGTGTTTTACCTTTTCACTGGACAAAGCAGTGCATCACTGTAATTTAAACATGATAATTCAAATACCAAGGGAAATTTTTGAGATGTAGGAAAACCGTTTAAGAGAGAAAAGGTGAGGCTATGTGTACATAGAAAATGAACTATGCCCAAATTCTCTTTCTTGTAGGCAATTCTTGTAAGTGATGCACTGTTAGAAACTGGAATAAAGTCTAATGGCGAGAGAGTCTCACAGAAGAGATGATGGGAAATTGGTCAGCGAACTGCATCAGCTTTGGGGTAATAGATAAGTTTATATCTTCTGGCCTGAGCTACTCTTCCTCTCCCTTTGCCCTTAGAATTTCACCGGAACATTCTTTTTCGGCTTAATAACTATATCAACAAAAGTTGGCTTCAACCTGAATATTTTAAAGCTTCTTACAGGAAGCAAACCTATGAATCAAAGACTCAGTGTGGTGACCTAATCACTAGTCCAAGCTACCTGCTATGGGCAACCCACAGAATTGTTGACTACTTCAGAAAGTTTCTTTTTACAAAAAGTTGCTAGTGCTAATTATTTGCAGTTGTTGCTCAGCTTGCTGTCACAACCTGATGGGCACATTTCAGGCACCTGGCAGACCACTAGCCTACGGCATTTTTGATAGAAGCAGGTTTTTGATGGCATCTTAGAAACAACAAGGGCAGAGTAAGTATGGAAGTTGTGTAGGAGGAATCCTAAGACAAATCTCAGAAAAATCTCAATAGCAAAGTATATTTTGCCCCAAAGCAGCCAATTCCAGGACTTTTCCTTCTAGAGCGGAAGTACTGGAGGAGAATTGTAGAATGTAATAGAAAGTGATGATCAATGAGGGGAGATTAAGAAATGAATCACTTCTCTGAGCCTTGGGTCTGGTCTGGTAATTGGTCCCAAGGGTGGTAGTTTGGGAGTGGCTGGGCCAGCTCTACTTTCTTGCCGTTGAGTTGATTCTGACTCATACTGACTCTATAGTACAGAGGGAGAACTGCCCTACAGGGTTTCCAAAGCTGTAATCTTTATGGAGTTCCTAAGGCTGTAATGTTTAAGGAAGCAGACTGCCGTGTCCATCTCCGGTGCTGTGGCAGGGGTGGATTCAAACCACCGGCACTTAACCACTGGGCAACCAGGACTCCTTTCAAAGTTATGTGAAAGATTCTACAATATGATAACTCACATTTAGGCTCTGCCCAGCCATAGTTTTGTGACCTTGATCAAATTGTTTAACTCGTCTGTGCCTATCATACCTTTTTCGGAGGATTCTTGTAATGATCCACGTCAGTCAATGCACACAGAGCACTTCGAACAATGCAGCCGCCACAGCGCGAGCGCTCAATAAAGTCACCCTCCGTTATCATTACTGTTTTTATCACATGTGTTGGTATGACTTCATGTTGTTCCAAATGCTGTGTTGAAAAGGCTTTTCAGAGACCTTGCAGATTATCAGACTGTACTATATTTTCTAGTAGAAGTGGTTTTAAAGTAGAGAAGGAAAAAAATATAGGATCAAAAGTTTCTGTTTTTTTTGCACTGATGTTAAAGCCCTGGCCCATTGCATAACTTTGTTACAGCATCTGATACAGATTCTCTTCATTCTTCATTCAGATATGACCACCATTAGGATGATAAAAATTTTTAATAGTTAGGATCCCTAGATGATAAAGTACAATTCACTGTTCATATTGCCTAGCTTATTAAATTAGTCTGAATACTAAGTAGTTTGTGAGAAAGCATATATGTAAAAATGTTTATGATATGAACACAAGTCGTGTCAATGCCCAGGTGACTACCAGATAACAATCAACAACTTCAGATGGGAAAGAAGACTAGGACAGCAAGTGCCATAAAGACATTACTGGAATAAGTCAGTATGTGGGGCCAGTTAATTCAAGTCTCACAATGAAACTAAGAAGGGGAAAACTTAGTTTTTCATCTTTTTAGACACATGGCTGGTTTACCAGCACCCTTTCAATTAGTGGGACCCTTGTGATTGGTCAGCGGCTTATGGGCAGAAGTCGTGTATGCTCCCCTCCGTGCACGGACTCCAGTGACCAAGATGATGGCAGTTACCGCATGGAAGAAGGCTTAATCCCTCGGTTACTAGGTGAATCAGTGGCTCCCCTCCCATTTCCTCTACATTGGATGATGGCGTGAATAAGAAATAAACTTTGTGTTAGAGACTGGGAATAAAAAAAAAAAAAATTATCATGATTAAGTGAAAGTTTACAATCCAAGTCAGTTTTCCATATAAAACCCCAAGTACCACCCCTGGTGATATAGTAGTTAAGTGCTACATCTGCTAACCAGAAGGTCAGCAGTTCAAATCCACCAGGCGCTCCTTAGAAACTCTATGGAGCGGTTCTGCTCTGTTCTACAGGGTTGCTATGAGTCAGAGTCGACTTGACAGCAGTGGGTTTGGGTTTTTTACCCACCTTTCTGCAGCACTGTCTGCTCTCCTCACCCTGTGACAGCACACTCTTCTATTTCACTTTTGGGAGATTTTTTTTTTTTTTTTATGGCACTTAACATTGTCTGACTAATATAGAAATGTTATAAAACTAGTGAAATATAAATTGATTTTTCTGCCAGTGAATTAGATAGTACCCTTGAGATAAAATTGAGTAACATTTCTATTTCTGGTATGTAATTTTTGAAGTGCCTGTGGCACTTTTCTTTGAAATGAGCACAAATATGGACCTCTTCCAGTCTGTTGGCCAGGTCGTTGTTTTCCAATCTTTTTGGCCTAAAGAAGTGTGTGCTTCCAGCATTGCATTCATTTATTGAAGTGTCTCAACTGGTATTCCATCAATACCTGATTCCTTTTCTTTCTTTCTTTTTTTTTGCTAATGCCTTCAGTATAGATTGGACTATCAGTTTTTGATTGTATGCTACTTCCTAAAATGATTGAACATGAAACGATTCCTTTTGCTACTGTGACTCTGTGTATGCCTTTCATCTTCTTTTAATGCTCTCACCTTTGTTTAGTATCTTCTCACAAAATCCTTCAGTGTTGCAACTGGAGCCTTGAATTTTTTCTTCAGTTCTTTCAGCTTGTGACATGCTGAGTATGTTCTTCTCATTGAGTTTTCTAACTCCAGGTTTTTTCATATTATAATACTCCATTTTGGCTGCTGGATCCACCCTTTGAACTCTTCCATTTAGCAGTTCTGCTTCAGTGTTTCATCTCACTTTAGCTACTCCGTATTTAAGAGCACGTTTCAGTGTCACTTATAACATCCGTTTTAGTCTTTTCTGTCTTTCCTGTCTTGTAGCAACCTTTTGCTTTCTTCATGCGTGCTATCCTTGATGTCATCCCACAACTTGTGGCGGCTTGGCTCATGAATGCTCAGTGTATCAAATCTATTCTTAAGATGGTCTCTAAATTTAGGTGGGATGCAATCAAGGTTGTACTTTGGCTCTTGTTTTAATTTTCTTCAGCTTTAAGTTAAACTTGCATGTGGGTAGCTGACTATCTGTTGTTCCACACTTGGCCCCTGGTCTTGTTCTGACTGATGATATTGAGCTTCTCTAGGGTCTCGTTCCACAGATACTGTCAATCTGATTCCTGTGTATACATCTGAGAGGTTCACATGTACAGCCTCCATTAATTCTGTTGTCAAAAGATATTTGCAGTGAAAAAATTGTTGACCTTGCAAATTCTGTCCTAAGATCTCTTTTGTCATTTCTGTTACTGAGGCTGTATTTATAAATTGACAGCATATACATTTGCTGAGAATAGAAATTAAAATTTTTTTTGCTTAAAAAAGTGAAATCATCATGATCATGGAGAACTCAGGATTTACTGTCTTCTTCAAGCTCAGATTGAGACTCAAATTTTGAACATGGAAAATAATTTATTTTATTTGTTATTGTTGAGAATACACACAGCAAGGCATATACAAGTTGATAGTTTTTACACTGACTATATTCTTCAAGTTTGGTCACTACTCTTACCTTCCTTTTCTAGTTGTTCCTCCCCGTTAGCATAAACTCACTGTCCCCTAAATGTCCTATCTAATCTTTCAGCTTGCTGTTGTCAATTAAATCCCACATAAATAGATATTAAAACAACATTATGCTCAAGGAAAAATTATTAGTTAAACTGTTGCTTGGTTTTAAGAAGACTTCAGGGAATATTTTTGGATTAAATTTTAAAGAATATGTCAAGTCAATAGTTTCATGAGTTTATCCAGCATCCATGGTGCGAGAAAGTCTGTACTATGGGGGAATTTGAAATTCTGTCATGAATTTCCCCCCTCTTGACCTGAATTCTTCTAGAGGATCTTTGATCAATGTGTTCAGTAATGGTAGCCAGGCACAATCCAATTCTGGTCTCTTGACAAAGAAAACAGTTGTTTACAGAGGAAATCAGCCACGCATGCCACATCTTTCTCCTGTTCCTGATTCTCTGTCTTCTGTTGCTCCAGGTGAATAGATACCAATTATTGTGCCTTGGATGGCTTCTTGCAAGCTTTTAAGATTCCAGGCACAACACAACAAACTAGGGGGTCAAACAGAAGCTGTAAACACATTATTATCCCAGTTAACTGGAATGTCTCATGAAACAATCACCTTAAACCTCCAAATGAAGGAAGCAAATCCCATGAGATGTTCGGTTGTACCTCAGTTGCTACTCTTTGTTGTTATTTTTGTCATAATTGTAAATATACCTGTCACATAACTTTTGTCAACTCAGCCTTTTGCATGTGTACAACTAACTGAGAGCAATGACATTAATCAGCTGTGCAATTTTACCCTTAATCAATGCTATTATTCCGTCACCATAAACTGAGAGGACTACATTTTGTAAATGAACCAATGTATCTATTAAAATCTTTCACCTTAACTTCCTTTCTTAATGCCAAACAGATGCTTAAATGTTGGGAGCTCATGGAGACTGCGCCACCAAAATGGCGCCGACCAGAAGGACCGCGCCCTGCCTTAAGCCCTCACCACGGCAGTGTCTGCCCAGCAACTAAGCCAGCTCATCGCCCATTGGACAGTACCCATCCTATCGGCGCCTCGCTCCCTTTGGTATAAAAGCAGTGGTAACAGGAAATAAAGTGTTCCGCTTCTCGTCTCCTGCTGAAACAGTGTCTCGGTCCTCTCCTTTGCGGGCAAAGGGGAACTTGGGCTGCGACACTTAAAGGACAGAGTGAATTTGATGTACAGTAAAAAAGAAAGAGTGAATGAGAGAGAGAGACTGGGCTTCCTTCAGCAGTTTTAGAAAATTGCTAATAAACCCCATCTGTGCCATCTTCTGAGGGTTTGCAGCTTGTATTTGTTTGGATTCACAGATCTACTTTTGTCTTATGGAAAATAGCAGTCTAAAATCATGCCTTTCCTAAAGGAAAAGTTGCCAAGCCATCTGGGATCCCTCTGGGGACCAGGGAAGTTTACCATACCCCATTACAGGCAGATGTGCCCTACATAAAGACCAATAGCTGCTCAGCAAGGCAAAAAGGAGAACAGAAATGGTCATTAAAAATAATTTTTACTATTGCACTTAAAGGCAAACAGATTTGATCTGCATAGTGCACTAAAGTAACTCCAGAAAAGTCACAAAGTGGCCCAAGAACAGCATAATACATGTTTTAGTCTATCTGAATTCCTATTTCTTTATCATTTTCCTTTATTGCAGGCCTACTGAAACCTTTAATATGCAGCATGAGTCTCTGAAAAGTGAATATTATATAACGCATTATCTGAATGTGTTTTGGAATATATTGGGACATTTGCATAGGCCAGTGGTTCCCAGTGGATCAGAATTAAAATCATCTGTCTCATTCAGTAGGTCAGGACTGGGGCCTAAAAATTTGCATTGCTATCAAATTTTCAGTTGATGCCTATACTCTGGTTCAGGGATCATCGTACATTCAGGACCACAGGCCTAGGTGAGGAGCCCTGGTGGTGCAGTGGTTAAGAGCTTGGCTGCTCACTGTGAGGTCAACTGTTCAAGCCTATCAGCAGCTTCTTAGAAACCCTCTAGGGCAGTTCTACCCTGTACTGCAGGGTCACTGTGAGTCAAACTTGGCTGGGTTTGACCTAGGCATAGGATGCCTGAACTATTTTAGTTTAAATACGTATTCAGGGATCCCCAATAAGGGGCAAACTGAAAAATAGGTCCTACCTCATTGATATTTCTTGTTGCTGTTAACCTTAATCTGGTTTACCAAGAATTACTGGTAATCCACTGAGGCTTTCCAAGGGTCCAGCAGTTATTCTGCTATAGCACCTACGTGTATGACATAACAACATCTGTATTTCTAACAGGAAAGACACACTGACTTACACTATTCCAGTGCTGCAGGTCTCATCCCATTGCTGGCTGATTCATGAGGGAAAAACCTGGTGGCCTTAAAGATAGTGATGAGAATTTTGGTATCAGAAAGTACACATTATACAAGTGATTTCTATAGCTTGGCTTCTATTGATTTGTTTGGTTGTTTTTGTTATTGTTTCTTTTGTTATTTTAAAATTTTTGTTTCCACTAAAAAAAGACTACTTTTTTTTCTTTTTCTTGTTTTCTTCTAAGTTATGGAAAAACGAACATCTAAGCAATTCCTCCAACCCTGGTAGCTATGGCTGCTAACCAGAAGGTCAACAGTTCAAATCTTCCAGGCACTCCTTGGAAGCTCGACGGAGCAGTTCTGCTCACTCTATAGGTTCGCTATAAGTCAGAATCGACTCGACGGCACTGGGTTTTTTTTGTTTTTTTTTTTTTTTTGGTAAGTAATTCCATGGAGGTGGCCAAGTATCTTTGTGTCTGTGCTTAAAGATGCAGGAGAGTAGAAATAGCACTAAACAGCTCTGAGGACTGTGAATTCTGTAAATTAAGTATACTGAACTCAGTTTGTAAACTGACTCTAGATCAAAAGGCATCTGCATATGTCTTTCTGTATTTGCTCTAAGTTCTAAGAATGCTTTCAGGTCAAGTAATCCCACATCTACCTTTTCTTAAACAGATATTCTCCCTGGTTTGAGGTATAAGAGGGGACCCAAAATTGAAGTTCAGAGTTTATTATTATTTAGTGAATTTTACTAATAATTCAGGTTGTATCTTTTGTCTAAAACTCTCTGGGGCTGTATAGCTTTCAGACTCAGAATTTCTGTCACCTTAGAATGGTGCTAGAAAGAAGTAGTACATATGAGGAGCATCTTCACCAGGATCCAGGACAGTACCTTGTAAAGAAATGCTCTAATGCACTAATATTGTTGGAAACAAAAAATGGTCACACTAAAAGGCATAAATAAAGGTGATTCAAATTGGGTAATGGTTAGGTTTTTGCTACCAAATATGTTTAAGTCACGCTTTTTGTTTCTTTTTAACAGTTTTATTCACATACAATACAATTTACTCATTTAAAGTGTTGTTTAGTGTGTTCTCAAAGTTGTGCAACCGTTAGCACTGTATGAAACCCAAAACCAAACCCACTGCTGCTGAGTCGATGCTGACTCATTGCGATCCTATAGGATGAATAGAACTGCCCCATAGAGCTTCCAAGGTACCCCTGGTGGATTCAAACTGCTGATCTTTGGTTAGCAGACACAGTGTTAATTACTATGCCACCACGGCTTCCTAGCAGCACTGTATAATGACTCCAAAAAGAAAACAAAACAGAAACCCGTATGTATTGTAGTCACTCCCTTTTCTCCCTTCTACCAGCCCCTAGAAACTGCTAATCTACCTCTGTCTCTATGGATTTGCCTATTGCTAGCACTTCACATAAACGGAATCGTACAATACATGGCCTTTTGTATCTGGCTTCTTTCACTTAGTAAAATGTTTTCATCTATGTGTGGCATGTATCAGAACTTTATTGTTCTTTATGGCTGAAAAATATTCCATTGTATGGATATACCCAAACCCACACCCAGACCCAATGCTGTTGAGTCGACTCTGACACATAGTGACCCTATATAGCACAGTAGAACTGTCACCTAAGAGTTTCCAAAGAGTACCTGGTAGATAGAAATCTTCTGGTTAGCAGCCATAGCAATTAACCACCACATCACCAGCATTGCCACACACACGCACGCCGCGTTTTATCTATCCATACATCTGTTAATGAGCAGTTGAGTTATCTCTACCACTTTTTGGTTGTTATGATCGTGTTACTCTGAAAACTTATATTTTCATTTCATTTGGGTATATGCCCAGGAGTGGAATTGCTAAGTCGTTAACTTTATGTTCAGTTGGGTTTTTTTTTTTTTTTTTGGCCAATTTCCACATTATTGCCAAAGTAACTGTAATTTTACATCCACATCATCAGTATATGAGAGTTTCAATATTTTTCTCATCTTTGCCAGTACTTGTTATTGCCGCTTTTTGTTACATCCATTGTAGTAGATATGAAATGGTATCTCATTGTGATCTTAGGGTTGCTATGAATCAAAATTGACTCAACAGTTCTAGGTTTGGTTTTGGGTTTTTGTACTGGGCAATAATGGCTATTGTGTTTTCATGTATTTCTTCTTTGGAGAAATGTTTATTCTGATCATTTGATCATTTTACAATAGGTTTATTTATCTTTTTATTATTGAGATTCAAGAGCTCTTTATGTATTCCATGTACAAATTTCTTATTAGATGTATAATTTGCAAATATTTTCTCTCTTTTTTTGTGGCTGTTGGTTTCCAGGGCCACTGTAGAGTTGGGGAGAAGGAAATAGAAACAGGACAAGTTAAAAAATTCAGACTTATCGCATAAATAAATTCTCTTTGTGTAGTTGAAGTCTTTGGTTAATTATTAGAGCTCTGAAGAAGTTGAATGTGACAATTTCTCACCAGCTTTCTCTTCATTTTTATGGAGTAGCTGATTTGTAAGTCTCCTTTTAGAATTTTTTGAGTTGTAGAATTATGAACAAGGTTTTTTTCTGACTATAAATTATGCCCTCTTTTTTAAGAGCTAATTCACCTTTTAAGTGTACACTTGATTTGAATAAAAGAAATGACAAAATTATATGACTGGAAGTAGAACTTTCTCAACACGTAGGAGAACTTATTGATGAAGAGAGGGTAGTTATACAAGGATCCCAAATTTTCTAATAAAGCATCTTTTCAAATGTTAGAAACCCAAATGTTTCGGTTTTCATAGTCAGGAAGTAAAGACAATATGAAAATTTGATTAAGATTGTAACTCCTCTACAACCTTACAAATTTCACCTAAATAAGCTCTATCTTAAAAGATTTTTAAAAATCTTATGTTTTTAAAAGGCAGAAAATCACTGCTTTTTGATATTTGGTAGAAGTGCTAAGTCATAACTTTATATTTGACTTTTTACAAACTATTTTCTGAAGTAGCTGCATAGTTTTACATCTTTACCAGCAATGTATGGTAGTTCCACTTGAGTGTTTTCTGCCTTTTAAAGAATAAGATTTTTTTAAGAAACATGGCTCATCTTTAAAAAATTCTCGAAAAGCCACCAGATTTTAAATACTAAGCTGCTGAGACCTTCATGTTTTGCTTCAGTCATGTTTTGCTTACAGAAAATTAGATGTAAAAAAGGGATATCACAAACAGTCTTGTTAGTAACGTGGGAGCCCCAGAAGCCAAAAGACCTGTTGTTAGTATTGGTGACCGTGGAATTGATGCCAGCTCATGGTTTTCAAGGCTGTGATCTTCCAGAAACAGATTGCCAGGTTTGTCTTCTGAGACACCTCTGGATAGGTCCAAACAGCCAACTTTCTGGCTAGGACTCAAGCATTTACTCATCTGCACCACCTAGAAACTTCTAGAAGATCATAAACTAGCACTGAGAATATATTAAATGCTCAGTTACATTACCTGTTTATGTATTCATCTCAAAATATGTGTTTGTGCTGTTTTAGCTGGATTCACATTCAAATGGGCCAGGGAGACAACAAACAAAACTATACATGATTTAATGTCACCTAAGTACTAGGAATAAAAAGAAGAAAATGATACAGATATAGAAGGATGCCAAGCCAAAGGGATGAGGGGTGCTATATATGATAGGGTGACTCAAAAACTGTATCTCTGAGTAGGTAAAACTTAGAGATGTGAAGACAGTGGAAGAGTAACCCACAGGAACATCTAGTTAAACATTATTCCAGGAAACTAAAAAAACTACTCACTGCTGTTGAGCTGATTCTGACTCATAGCGACCCTATAGGATACAGCAGAACTCCCCCGTAGAGTTTCCAAGGAGCATCTGGCAGGCTTGAACTGCCGGCCTTCTCGTTTGCAGCTGTAGCACTTAATCACGGTGCAATCAGGGTTTCTATTCTGGGAAAAGTTACTAATAAATACAAAGGTTTTGTGATGGAAATGTTTCTGTCGCCTCACCGTGGCCCTTCTTTTATGCCAAGTGCAAGAAGGAAAAGATGCGTGTTTAGGAAAAAGCGGGTGTGGGATTAGTTGGCCTTAGAGCACTCCTAGTTACCTAAGTGGAAGACCTGTGCAGATACCTTTTGATCTAAAGTTGGTTTGTAAATTTACCTCGGTTTGGCACTTAACTGACAGGGTTCACAACTCTCTGACTTCTTCAGTAGTGTTTCTACTGTGAAAAAAAACAAATCTGTATTTAGTGAGGAGAGACTTATTGAAAAGAATTACTGTAAGGAGGGGAGAAAAACATTGCAATAGAGGAAGAAGGACTATTATAATAGGGAGAACACTTTAACCATAACATCAGCAAATGTCTCAAGGGTTACACAACAAAGATTTTTGTTTTAGAGAGGCGTGGACAAAGCTAGGAGGAGACCCTGGTGGCATAGCGGTGAAGGCCTCGTCTGCTAACCCAAAGGCTGGCCGTTCAGCTCCACCAGGCACTCTTGGAAACTCTGTGAGTTGGAATCAAGTCCACATCAGTAGGTTTAGTTTTGGGGGAAAAAGCTAGAAAGAACTGGTGTGAGGAAGTGGAATGAAAAGGTGGCCTGATCAGGTAGTAGATCAGAGAACGTTTTACACCGAAGCCAGCCTGCTCTCTAAGAGGACTTCTTACGGAAGTACTAGAGAAATTATTACTACTAGTCAGTTGTCAATTCTGTTCTTCCCTGCTACGCTTCTGTTCTGACTCGAGCTGAACATCCACACTCCCTCCTCTGACAGACCTCACTAGGTGTGGGGTACAGCCCCCCGACTGCCAAGTGACCCCAAACCTCAGACAACAGCCCCCAACGTGGTAGTCCTCACAGTCCCCTTGATTCTGGCTACAAATTCGCGGCTTTCCTACAACCCCCTTAGGAAATCGGTGGTAAGCACGCGTGTCCCCAGCACTCTTCACTTCTGACCTGCTGGCTCCCACTGCGTCTGTGGGTTGGATAATTCAAACTGGGATGATTCACAGAAAGGACTATACTTAAATTACTGTCTCATTGTAGGAGAAAGGATACACCCCAGACCAGTATGAAGAAAGACGAATAGGGTGAGGTCTGGGAGGGTTCACAACTTCAATCTTTTGTGTCCCCGAAAAAGACATGTTACTCTCCAGTGGTGCATGGATGTCTTTTACCAACTAGGAAATCAACGGAACCTCTGTGTCCAGAGCCATTGCCGGAGTTTCATTATGTAGTGATGGTTGACTGAATCAGCCCACTTCCCCTGAGATCGGCTGATATCACAGTAGTGTTTTTGATGATTAGTACAGCCCTTACCTGACTCACTTCTTAGCATAAGTTCTTGAGTGTAGTCTTCCAGAAAAAAACAGAAACCTCGTTGTCATAGAGTTGATTTCGACTCATAGAGACTCTATAGGACAGAGTAGAACTGCCCCATAGAGTTTCCAAGGAGTGCCTGGCAGATTCAAACTTCTGACCTTTTGATTAACAGCTGTAGCTCTTAATCACTATACCACTAGGGTTTCCTAAAGATATAGTTCAATTAGGGGGAAATTCTGTAGATTTAGAGATTGTCTCTCAGCAACTAAGGACAAGGACCAAATTCTTTGGGTAAAGCTAATACAAACAGCCTAGGAGAAGCTGCCCTTGCTCAGGCTGAGGTTGAGCCACAGTTCAGGGACTAGGGAAGGGAAAAACAAAACAAAACAAAATCCACTGCTGTCGAGTCAGTTCTGAATCATAGTGACCCTGCAGACAGACTAGAACTGACCCATAGAGTTTCCAAGGAATGCTAACCTTTTGGTTAGCAGTCCTAGCACTTAACCACTACACCATCACGGTTTCCGTAGGGGAAGGAGAGAAGCTTCATCAAAATTTGATTAACAAACTTTTAGTTCCAAATATTGAGTTGGGAACAAGTAATTGAGCTAATCACGCATGAGGCAAAGAATGAGAATTTGTAGAGTCTGTGTTTGGCTTTGTCATAGATAAACAAGACAGAATCTGAGAGCCTTATCTGATTTATGTGAGGGGGTAGCTCTTTGCTGTGAGCCATTTCACAGGACACAAAGCATTTCTTAACCTTCACTATTTTCCCAGACAGTAGGATTCAGGTAAAATTTAACATAGTTATATCATCTCCCATCTTCAGTTGTGGCTGCAAAGAAACTTTGCCACCTCCAAGGAATTGCATTAAGTTTTTCCATTTTCCAATTTTTTCTAGTAGAACTGAATCATTTAAAAAGATAAATCTTATAACATCTAAAACTTAACTAATATGAGGCTTACAGATCTTAAGCAATATTTTAAATTCAACAGACTATATTTTGACTAGAAAATCTATGTGTTATATAAAAATGTTATGTTTTCAAAACAACAGAGGCTTAAAAAATTTCAAACCCTGGGGGAGTATTCCGATAGTTTCCTTATGCAATCTATGGTGTCATCTAGTGGCAATTTATTCAAATTACAACCAAATGTCCCAGAGGGCTACACTAAATCATTAGTGATTGTGACTAAGCAAAGCTTTTCTAAATTAATGTCACGTCACAGACATCACTTTTCTTTTTTCTTTTTTTTTAATAGCTATAGAGTCAGAGGAAATTTCATAGTACTGAGTGATTTCATATCCCCTTCATTCAGTTTGCCCTTGTTTCCATCATATGTAATTACTGTAAAATATTAAAATCAGAGAATTGATGTTTGTACAATGTGTGTGTGTATGTGTGTGTGTGTGTAGTTCTATGTTGTCACATGTGTAGATTCATGTAATCATCAAAACATGATATGGAACTCTTCAATCACCCCAAATATAGCCCTCATGCTCCCTTGTATACTGACACCTACCCTACCCCCTCTAACTTCCCTAAACTAACCACTAATAATTTGTTCTGAAGTTCTACAATTTCATCATTTAAGAAAATCTATAAATAAACTCACATAATATGTAACTTTTTGAAAACTGACTTCGGATATTTCAATAGTTCATTTCCTTTTTATTGCTAAGTAATGTTCCATGGTATGGATATACCACAATTTTCTTAATGTTGAAAGGCATTTAAATCTTCCATCTATTTTCTAGTAAAGCTGATACAAATAATGGTATGCAGCTTTTGTGTGTGTGTGTGATCATTTCCTTCTGGATAAATACCTAGGAATGAATGTGCTGTATCTTCAGAGAAGTATATGTCTGGTTTTTCTAAGTAACTGTCAGCATGCTTTCTGGTGTGGCTATACCATTTTACATTCTCACCAGCAATGTAAGAGTTATTCAGTTTCTCTACATGATCATTGATGTTTGATGTTGTTACTACTGTTTAATTTTAGCTGTTCTGATTGGTGAGTAATAATGTCTCATTGTGGTTATAATTTATATTTTTCTACAGATTAATGTTATTAAAAATCTTTTCATAGTGAATTTACTATATGTATATCCTCTTCACTGTAATGTCTCTTCCTATCTTTGTCCATTTTCTAATTGAATTGTTTTTTATTTTACTACTGAGTTTTGAATGTTCTTTGTCTATACTAGATACGAATTCTTTGTCAGATATGTAGTGTGCAAATATATTCTTCAAATCTGTACTCAGGAAGACTGATGGGACTGTCACCAAAGTGAGCATAAGCCACTCTTTTTCCTAAACACCTCCCAAGGAGATACAGCAAATAGTTTAGGAGAGATTTTCAAATACTAAGATGAGCATATAAATATGTATTTGATGAAACTCCACATCATGAAAAAAAAAGAATATATAATTGCATAAATGAAGTTAACAGAGAAATTAAAATAGTAATCGTGACTAATGTCTTTCTCCGCTTCTAGGCCAATTGTAGGTGGTGGAACTCCACACCAGGAGGTCTGCCAGAGGTAAACAGTGCAAGGAGCCACCAGCAGGGAGAAGATACTGCCATGGTGTTGATTCTAGCTCTTGGTGGCCCTCAAAACAAACTAGAACTACCCCTGTAGAGTTTCCAAGGGGCAGCTGGTGGATTTGAACTGCTGACATTTTGTTTAGTAGCTGAAAGTTTAACCACTAGTACCATAATGGCGTGAATAACCCCTGAGAAGAGAAAAGAGAAGGGGCTTGTATATGCCTTGATGATGTCCTCCTATAGCGAGGTGGGAAGTCTCATCCAGGAGTCGCTATAACTATAGGCTAGCAGGTATTGGGTATGGCTTCATGGAAGATATAAAACCAGCAAGCTCTAAGTCTCTAAAAAATGCTAATATGGGATACTTTTGAAACAACTGGATATGTACAAATTTGAGTTTGAAGCCAGCAGACTTTTGGCAGGGGGGAATAGAAGGGGATAAAAGGCCTCAGCTTCTATGAAGAATTAAACAATTTGGTGACAATATTCAGGTAACGTTATAACTCAACTCTTGCTTCAATTATCTGGTTAATTCCAACAATGCATAAAGCCAGCTAAGTGCTGTCGAGTCGGATCCGACTCATGGCAACCCTAGGGGAAACTTATAAACAGAAAGGCTTATTATTATTATTATTATTTGTTTTAAGATATGGAGGTATAGACTAGTGATTTGCAATCCTGGATGAACCTCAGAATCACCTGGAGTTTTAAAGTATTACAGTGTCTGGGCCCCTTCTGCAGAAATTCTTTCACTTGTCTGGGATGGGCTCAAGCATTGATGAAAACTTTATCTTTGGCACTTAGTTGGGCAAACCTTCAAAGATAAAATAAAACCAAGTAATGTTACTTTGCACTATTGTAAAGTGTAAGCTGATGTCCATGGCTCAGCATACCCTCAGCTAAAGTTGCTAAATTACAACTTAGAAACGATGAAACAAGAAAGAATTATATAAAATTTTAAGGACCATACCACCTGAGTTAGGTTACCAAGATTATGATGTCTCTGTCACTATTATTTTGGTTTATAAAAGAGTGTGTATAGTTTAATGGATCCCTGAGTCATATAATAATTACTGTTTTTTCTTCAGATACCTGATTAACAACCACCTGCTGCTGTCAAGTTGATTACAACTCATGCTGAACTTGTAGGACAGAGTAGAATTGCCCCACAGAGTTTCCAAGGAGCACCTGGTGGATTAGAACTGCTGACCTTTTGGTTAGCAACCATAGTACTTAACCACTGTGGCACCAAGGTTTCCAGATACTTGGTCATTGTTGTTGTTAGGTGCCATCTAGTCAGTTCTGATTCATAGTGACCCTATACACAACTGAATGAAACACAGCCTGATCCTGCGCCATGTCTGCCAACATTTTTATACTTAAGCCCATCTTTGCAGCCACTGTGTCAATCCATCTCATTAAGGGCCTTCCTCTTTTTCACTGACCTTTCATTTGATCCAAAAAAAAAAAAAAAAAAAAAAACACAAATCTGCTGCTATCGAGTTGGGTCTGACTCATAGCAACCCTATAAGTCAGAGTAGAACTGCCCCATAGAGTTTCCAAGAAGCACCTGGTAGGTTTGAACTACTGATCTTTTGGTTAGCAGACTTAGCACTTAACCCAATACGCCACCAGGGTTTCCTCCATTTGATTAGTAGGTACTAAATGTCGAAGACATCTTTGCATCATTTAGATGATTGGTACTACTCAAAAAAATTATATCTCATGCTGTCCTTCTAAAGTTACCACCCCTGCAACTGACAGAAAAATATATCAGAGCTTCCCTGTCTTCCATAGAGTCAAGTGCTAACCTTTTATTGAATTGTATCAAATCCTACCAGCCAAAGAATACCAGAAACACGTTTGTAGTTAGTTTAGTTTAGTTTGCTGCAGCGCCGGAGAAAGCACTTCAAAGAATCCACAGGGTTTGTCAGCAAGGAGTAGAATGAAGAGTTACCTTAGGGGTAGGGAAGAACAGACAAGCTCTAGATGGGCTAATGTTAAGAAGAGATGCTACAACAATTTACTATTTTAATAATCTTTCTTCTTTTTTACCTACATAGCTCCATAGGTAAGACTTAGTTCTCCACTCCTTTTTTCAACACCTACTGAGCCCATGTCTGATAAATCCAGTATCTAAAACTTATTTAGGTCAGTTTTTGTTTGTCTTTCTTTCGTGTCTCTTTGTATGCCTTGGTTATTTTTAGTACGCTAGTCTTTGAATTTACAAAATTATAGATATGGCTGGAGTCATTACTCTAGAGTGGATTCACATTAGAGTCTTTCCAGCCCTACCTTATCCCAGTTACAGATAAGGAGATAATTTAAAGCTGAGTGCCGGTCTTTGTGAGGGCCATCTGTTACTACTTCACCTCGGCTCCTAAGGTACAACTCTTTCTCTCAAATTAAACCTGTGAGCCTCATGAGACTCTGTTGTTAGCATATTTTGGACCTTAAGCCCGTTTCCCAAGCCCTGTGAGGCCATCAAAAGTACCACTCAGCCACCTCTCGCATTCCTTCTCTAGGATTGGCAAGTGAACTCTTTAGGACTGACAAACATTCCCAGAGGAAAAATGATCCCTAAGTCCAGACTCCTTTTGCGGGCCTCTGTTCTCCCTTGATTCTGAGTAAGTAATTTTCAGTTTTATTAGCTCTAAAATTCCTTCAGGCAATTTCTCAAAAAAAAATTTATCTAGTATTTCATGTTGTCGTCAGTGGGAGACTTGATCTACATATCTAGAAGCACAAGTCCATACCATCTAATGAAAACTAATTTTTTAAATTATATTTTATTGTCTTTAAAATTTTATATAAAATTAATGATCTAGGTATGGCATATTTATGAATTCTTTATTGGTAAGAATAAGTACTTACCTAGTGACACACTCTCCCTATCCGTGATGGACAATTAAATTAACTGGGCTTTCTAGAAGAACTGTTTACATTTATTTAAAGGTTGAATAAGGTTTATGAAATTCAGCTGCTGAAGACTTATTGATATATTCCAAGGCATCACAAACAAGTTGGCCAGTTTGTTGTTTCTCTTATCACCATCCTCTTCCATTAATTCAGAATGAAGCCTTCAGTACATGAAATGTTACAGGCACTCATGAGCAGTAGTGCTGGTTATAAATCTCCACAAACTAAACAAATGAACTTATTCATTTAGCTCCCCATTTTGCAAGACCTCTCACCAAAGAAGGTAGGATGTCAATGGTAGTTTTAGAGACATTACTTCATCACAAACAGATCTCAGACTATACTTGGTTTTCTTTTCCTAAACCACGTGTGTATCATGCCCATCTGTTAAAAAGAAGGGCTGTTTACAGAGTCGATACAATTTTGCCATTACAAAATCCTCACAGGCACACAACAACAGAGTCCCATCCAAACTTACATCTGAAAACATAATATTTTTCTTTACGTACGTTCCTGCTGCAGTTAATTTAAATTTAAATTCAGCTAAAGGAAGTTAAAAGTTTGAAAGAAATGTCCCGTTGGAGCCATAGGGCCGATGGAGCAGAAATGGCATCTTTCCAGTCTGAAATCATTTTGTACTGTAAGTTAATGGTGACACAAGAGGAGTTCTCAGAAAAATTTAATTTCCATTTCTCTTGCTGCACTTTCTCATCCAGTTTGAATTGTTTAATATTCCTGAACCTAGTCCAACGTCGGGAAGAGTCCTGGAAATAACAGGCAAAATTCAGGAGAACAGAGATGGATATGATCTGTTTGCCTTGTTTCTTGGAGAAGTTACTTTGTGAGAGGTCGAAAGTACCATCAGAGATTTTGTAGATTTTTTTTATTATTATAGTTCAATGAAAAAGGTACATTCCCATATAAATTTGCATGCTCACCTATATGCAACTGCCACTGCTCTCCCTGCCCAGTGACAGCATGCTCTTCCTCTCTGCTCCATACATGTCTTACCCTCCCAACAATCTCCTGTCTCATCCTCTCCACCCACTCCCCTTCCTCCAGGAAGAGGTGAGCAGGATGACATCCTATAGATGCCTAGAACCATAAAGTGCACACATGATGTGGTTACTGTGTGTCACCAAGTCCAATCCATTCCTCTCTGAGAGTTATCTTCATTATGATTTATGGACAGGGGCCGCATCAGGGCTGGGGGCTGTGCTCCCAGGGGAACTCTGAAGCCCCTGGACCATCAAATGTGGTCTTTTAATGGAGAACTCAGGACACACCCCTTTTTATTCTTGTATTGCCAGTGAGACTCAACTTTGTGAACTCCATCACGGCTATCACTGATGTTGGCTGGGCACTATCCAGTTCTTCTAGTCACAAGTTGATGTAGGCACCGACTCACATGGGTCTCTCTATCTTCTGGGTTCTCTTTCCCCAGTGTCATTTTGGTCCTTGGTGATCAGTCATCCATTCCTGCTAAGTTGGGATGGACCATTTGCTGTACCCTCGGAGCGCAGCTTGGCAGCTTTTAAGATCCCAGATGCCACTCACCAATGTGAGGTGCAGAGGGCTCTCTTAGAAAAATGCTAGTTGTGCTAATTGGTCTCAACTTCTCCTGAGAGCATGGCCTCCAGCCCCCCGCCCCAGCTACTCTGTCCTTGCAGTATGGGATTAAGATGGGAGGAGTAATCATGTTATGTTGAAGTCCAGTTGATATTGATCTTCTTTCTAATGTGTGCTGTCACAGAATGCACCCAACCAAATTTCTATCAACTATGTAATCTAAGTCCTTCCCCATCCCCCTCCTTCCTTTCCACTCTTGTAGCCGTCAAAAAGTCTTTTTCTCTATGCATGAGTCTGTTTTTTAACTTCGTATCGTAAGGGTCTCATACAATGTTTGCCCTTTTGTCGCTGACTACTTTCATTCAAAAACATCCTCCAATTGAAACCAGGTTATGAGATGTTTCCTAAAATCATAGTTGTTCTTTATCATTGCATAGTGTTCCACTGAGTATGTCTACCACAGTTTACTTATCCATTCCTCTGTTGTTGGGCATCTGGGTTGATTCCATCTTTTGGCTATTGTGGACTGTGTTGTGATAAACATTCGTGTGCATGTATCAATTGGTGTGAATGGCCTGGATTCTGTAGGATATGTTCTGAGCAGTGGAATTACTGGGTCAACTGGTATATGTACACCAAGCTTTTTAAGGAAGTGCCAGATTGCTTTCCAAAGAGGTTGTACCACTTTGCAATCCCACCAACAATGTAGAAGAGTTCCAATTTCTCCACAGCCCCTTCAGCATTTGTTGTTTTGCATTTTTTGGATGCTGGTCAACCTTGTTGTGGTGAGATGGTATCTCATTGTTGTTTTGATTTGAATTATATATTTGAATTAATAGCTAAAGATTGTGAGCATGTCTGCAGGTGTCTTTTGGCTGCCTGGATCTCCTCTTTAGAGAAGTGCCTGTCCATCTCCTTTGCCCATCACTTAGTGGATGATTTATCTTTTCCTTATTGATATTTTGTAGTACCTTATAGATTACGGAGATCAGGCATTGGTTTGACATATAGTTGTCAAATATTTTTTCCCATTCTGTAGGTGGCCTTTTAACTCTATTAATAAAATCTTTGGATGAGAAAAGTGTTTGATTCTTAATAGTTCCCATTTGTCTATTTTGTCTTCTGTTTGTGATTTGTTTGACAGATTTTGAAGTCTGTCTACATTGTGTATTTTTCTTGGCTGAGCTTTATTGTTTTAGATTTGATATTTAGGTCTTTTATCCAGTTTGAGTTGGTTTTTGTATAAAGTGTAAGATATGGGATCTTGTTTCAATTTTTTGCAGATGGATATCCAATTTTGCAAGCAACATTTGTTGAAGAGATTGTTTTTAACCCAGTTTAATGTCTTAGGGCAAATATCACCTGTTCATAGGAATGTGGTGTCATCTCTGGGATCTTAATTCTGTTCCATTGATCTATCTATCTCTTTTTGTACCGGTACCAGGCTGTTTTGACTACTGTGGCCATGTAATAGGTTCTAAAGTCAGGTGGTGAGAAGCCTTCCAGTGTGTTCTTCTTCTTCAGTAGTGCTTTGCTATCTGGAGCTTCTTCCCTTTCTGAACAAAGTTGGTGGTCTGTTTCTCCATCTCATTAAAAAATGTCACTGGAATTTATATTTGGATTGCATTATATAAGTAGATTGCTTTGAGCAAAATAGACATTCTGACAATGTTAAGTCTCTCTATCCATGAGCAGGGTAGATTTCTCCATTTATGTAAGTCTCTCTTAGTTTCTGTTGGATCTATTATGACAACTCCCCTCTCATTTCCTATTTGGGTTATTTGTTTCCTTTCTTGTTTTTCTTTAGTAAGTTTAGCCAATGGTTTGTCAATTTTGTTGATCTTTTCAAAAAAACAGCTTTTGGTCTTTTCAGTTTTTTCAGTTGTTCTTCTATTCTCTAATTCATTTAGTTCTGCTCTAATCCTTATGATCTCTTTTCTTTTGGTGCCTGAGAGGTTCCTCTGTTGTTCTCTCTCTGCTTGTTCAAGCTGTAGGGGTTAGTTCTTTGATTCGGTTTCTTTTTTCCTTCCAGATGTGTACATTTATAGAGATAAACTGATCTCTGAGCACTGCTTTGGCTGTATCTCATAGGTTCTGGTAGGAAGTGTTTTCATTCTCACTGGAATCCATAAATTTTTTTATTTCATCCTTGATTTCTTCTATAACCCATGACTTTTTGAGTAAGATGTTGTTCAGTTTCCATGAGTTCCACTTTCTATGTTTTTTCTGCTGTTGATTTCAACTTTTATGGATTTATGATCTGAGAAGATGCTTTGCATTAATTCAATGGTATGGATTTCCTTGAAAATTGCTTTATGTTCTAAGACATGCTCTACTCTGGAGAATGTTCCATGTGTGCTGGAGAAGGTGTAGTTGTCCATTGAAGGATAGAAAGTTCTGTATATGTTGACAAGGTTTAGTTGGTTAATTGTGGCAATAAGGTCTTTTGTGTCTTTGTTGAGCTTTTTTCTAGAAGATGTGTCCAGTATTGACAGTGAAGTGTTGAAGTCTCTCTCTATTATTGTGGAGTGGTCTATCTCCTTTTTGAGTGTAGTCAGTGTTTCTTCAGTGTATTTAGGTGCTGTAATATTAGAAACATAAATATTTAATATTGTTACATCCTGTTTGTATATTGAACCTTTCAGCAATTAATAGTGTCCATCCTTGTCCATGAGGGTGGATTTTACATTAAAATCGATTTTATCTGAGATTAGAATTGCCAAACCTGCTCTTCTTTGTGTATTGTTAGCTTGATATATGGTCTTCCATCCTTTAATTTTCATTTGTTCATATCTTTAAGTCTAAGGTGAGTTTCTTGTAGGCAACATACGGATGGGTCATGTTTTTTGATCCAAGATGTCACTCGATGTCTCCTTACTGGAATGTTCAGTCCATTCACACTCAATGTGATTATTGTACATGTGTGTTCAGTGCTGCCATTGTGATATGTTTATTTTTGTTGATGTTGTCTGTATTGATCTTATTAATCTGTTCTGGGACATTCTTCTTTGTAAGTTGATTTTTCACCTTTTTCAGGGTTGGTTTTGTGGTTGCTGAGATTCCTGCATTACATTTCTTGATTTGATATGTTGCATCTTAATTGTGCTTTACAGCTGCCCATAAGATCCCTCTTAATAAACTATGTATAAATTTAATTTCAATTACTACCATTCTTATCAATGTTCTCTCCTTCTGGAAGGACTATAATGACTGTAGTACATCCCTCTTTTTAATGTGATGACATCATAGTTTTCATGATATGATCACTGGATTGTTTCTTTCACTTTTACAACTTTGATTGAGTTTGGAGCCTTTCCTAACTGAGTAGGATTCTGGGTGATGTGTCCTGTATTTGCTCCTGAAATGTGAAGTTAGTGGTTTTGTTCTTCTAAGCCAAGTGATTCTTTCAGTATTTCTTGTAGTTTTGGTTTGGATTTTACAGAGTCTCTGAGTTTCTGTTTATCTGCAAATGTCTTAATTTCATTTTCATATTTGAAAGATAGTTCTGCAGGATATATAATTCTTGGTTGTACGTTTTTCTCCTTCAAGGCTTTGAACGTGTCATGCCACTGTCTTCATGCCAGTGTCATTTGTGCTGAGAAATCCAACAAAAACCTACAGAATTTCCCTCTGAATGTTAACTTTGCTTTGAGTCTTGCTGCATTTAAGAGTTTCTGTTTGTGTTTCATTTTGTTACGCTTGATTATAATATGTCTTGGAGTCTTTCTTTTGAGATCTATACTGAGTGGCATTCCATATGTATCTTGCATATCTGTATTCTCTTCTTTATTTCCTGGAAGTTTTCTCTCAGCAGCTTAGCAACAATACTGTCTGTGTTCTCAGGTGTCTCACTCTGTTCGGGAACTCCAAATAATTGTAGATTGCTCCTTAATAGAGTCACCCATGCTTCTTAATCCTTCTTCATTTTTCTTGTTTCTTTTTTCTGCTTTCTCCTCATAGATGTTGGAGGCAGTAGCTCTGTCTTCCAAATCAGAAAGTCTATTTTCCATTTGTTCCATTGTGTTTTCTTGGCTTTGAATGGAAGTTTCTATGTCTTTCATTTTGTTCTTAATCTGTTGGATTTCAGAGTACTGGTGTTCCATCAGATCGAACAGCTTGCTTAGTTTTTCCTTTTGCTGTGCTGCATTTTGTATAATGTCTAGGAGGGCTCTATATGTAATGCTTTTGTATTCACCTTCCGATAGTTTCAAAAAAGCTTCTTTGTCTGGGAAGTTTGTGAGGTGCTTTCCTTTGGGAGCCTTCTGAAGTTATCGGTGATTTCTTGGTTACCATTTTCTCCAGAGTTTGTTACTTTTGGGGAATCATTTGAGTCAACAGAGGCTGGGAGAGATGCTGTGAGGATGGACCACAGTTGTTTTTTTTTCTCTAGGCCATCTTAAAATGAGAAGTAAAAAATATCTGTCAACTTCCAAAGTCAGTCATGTTTTCAAGTGTACAAGTTCTTCTCCCCAGCTGGCAAAGAAAGCACCTCTATATCCAACCCCAGATGTTATAAACTAGATCAAAATACAGAAAAGCTACTGTCCTGCTGGCCTCTTCTGATGGGCCCCAGCTGTAGGTGACACTGGGTAGAATACTACTTATCTGCCAGAAAAGCACTCTTCTCCGGGCAGGCGCTGCCTCCCAGCCCAGGAATTAGGTCCAGCTGAGGCTTCTGTTTGGGTGTATCCACCTCCCAGGGGAACAGGATGGTGTCCTGCACAAGCTCGCCACCTGGATGGGACCAGGCTAATCTATGACAGGTGGAAAGAGAGGCCACAGGTGCCCAGATGCACAGTCCACAGCCTTTGTTGCCAGGCCCCAGCCATAGGCAACACTGTGTGAAATACAGCTTTTCTGCTGGAAAAGCATTCTCCCTTGGGCAGGCACTGCCTCCCACCCTAGGAACTAAGTCCACCTGGGGCCTCCATATGGGTGATCTGCTTGTGTGGCATCCCACACAAGCTTGCCACTGCCTCTGTGCCGGCTACTATATGTCGGAGGCAGAAAGAGAGGCCAAAGTTGCCGAGATGCACAGAGTCTAAAGACGGGCTCTCAAAATATGGCAATTTCACGTGCCGATCCCACCAGCAGTGTGTCTGAAATTAGTGGCTAGTCAAGTCCCAGCTCTGCCCACCGACTAAGACAGAGGAAAATAAAATTAAAACGGTGAGTTGCCTTCGGGCTGTGCAAGCACGTGCTCGCCGAGTGTGGGGTCAGCAAAAGAGAGGAGATTTTGTATTCAGTGGTACAAAGTCCAAATTAACAGCCCTATGCAGCATTCTAGGGCTCACTAGATGACTAGAAGGCTCCATTTATTTATCAATTCAGGTATTAGTTTCCAGAGGGACTTAGGGAGACATGTGTTTAGTCTGCCATCTTGACTCTGCCCCCTCCAGAGATTTTTAAAATATGCATTTAAGAGTATTTAGGGAAATGTAAGATTAATGGAGTCATTAATGGCCAAACTAGGCAGACTTTGAGCTGTTGCTAATTCTGAATAATGTTATCTAAGAAACACATTAACCACAGAAATTTATCAAACCCATAATTCAGAAAGCAGAAAAAGAATAGGTATTGACATTGGTTGTTTTTTTATTTATTATTCTTGGGATTAAAAGCAAACAATGTCAAAAACAATGTAAAATGCAAGTATCTTCAGTATCTCTAACCTCTAGAGTTGTTCTACATCTGAGAGTTGATTCTCATGTGTTACAGAGTAGACCTGCTCTATGGGATTTTCTTGGTTGTAAACTTTATGGAAGCAGATTGTCAAACCTTTTCTTCTCAGGTTGCTGTTGGGTAGGTCTAGACAATCAAACTTTGGTTACAAGCCAAGTGCCAACCATTTCTACTACATAAGGACCTTAAACTCCAGGAAAAGAGAATGAATTATCAACTACAAGTCACTTTGGGGCTCCTATGTAGAGGCAACATGTAAACTTTTAGTGTGGCCCTTCTGGTCTTTCTGCTCCTGATTCTTGAAGACTAGTCCATCATTCTTTCCCTTCTTCAGCCAAGCACAGCAAACAACCTTAAGCAACTTTTAACATTTTGTAAGAAACTGGAGTTATTTTTTCTTAAGTGCTGTCCCTATAAACAGGCTAATTAAGAGTGTATTGGAGACATTTACGGTTTGCTGAACTAATGTCTTTGAGAAGATTCTGACTCATAGCAATACTTCAGGACAGAATAGAACTGCCCCATGGGGTGGTTTCCAAGGAGCAACTGGTAGATTCAAACTGCTGGCCTTTTGGTTGGCAGCTGAGCTCTTAACTACTGTACCACCAGGGTTCCTACAATGCCTAAATCTTTATAACTAAGTTTGACAACAATGATTTCTATTTAATTTGCAAATAAATATGTTTATTTGTGAAATTAAAAGTCATTGAGCATTAATTATAAATGCATCCATTCCTCAAACAGTTTTCGGAGACAATTTTCATTCCCCACTGTACCACTGGTCCCTACCAGAGTGCCTTGGACTTTGTCGACTGCTAATTATCAGATGAAGGCAAGTGAATAAGATCAATTAGCCAGGTAAGTGGTAAGAGAGAGGTAAGCACAAGAGGAGCTCTTGTAGCTTTGACAGCACTTAATCTAGTTAGGGGAGGAGGAAAAAATATCAATGAGAGACAGTATGTGAGGGAAACAAAAAGCAAGCCAGCCAGCCAGCAAACAAAAAGCATCAAAGTACTTGTCACAAAGTCAGCTTCAGCTTGGAGTCATTTGTGATCCCATGTGTGTCAGACTGGAGCTGTGCTCCACAGACTTTTCAGTGACTCATATTTTGGAAGTAGATCACCAGGCTTTTGTTCTAGGTGCCTCTCGGTGGACTTGAACCTCCAACCTTTTTTGGCTATTGGTCGAGCAAGTAAACAGATTGTACTACCCAGGAACACCATTAGGTAGATAACCTCTAAAATGTGTTGTAAAAGATGAGTGACAATGGAAAAATAACAACAGACCAGATGAGATGGGGAAGAGCATTCCAGGAGAGAATGGAGAAGATGGCAGGGATCATACTGTAGAGATTCTCTGACTTGGGTTGTCATGTAATATATTGATAATGTCTCTATTTGAGAGTAAAGATCACAGCTTGTTTTTCAGATGTGATTTCTTCAAATAATTTGCCTATTTGATCTTAATAAATTACAGTAATGTAAATTGCCAAGCCCTGGTGGTACAGTAGTTAAGTGCTCAGCCGTTAACTAAAAAAGTCAGTGGTTTGAACCTTTCAGACTCTCTCACTGGAGAAAGATGTTGCAGTCTGCTTCCATGAAGATCACAACCTTGGTAACCCTATGGGCAGCACTGCTCTGTCCTATAATGTCACTATGAGTCAGAATTGACTGAGAGGCAATGTATGTGGTTTGGTTTGGGGTTGTCATTTGGTAACATCATATGAATCTATGAATAACTGACTGGGATGTGTGACTTGAAGATATTTGTAAATAATCTCATGACTCTTAAACTGAAATTAAATTCTTCTATGAGGCACAATGAGACTGACTAATCAGTCAGCTAGGCTGTAGTTCAAAAAGGCTTAGAAAACTTGCTATAATTTTAGCAGAGAGTTAAATGAATTTGATTATACAGTCCTATAAATATACATACAGTCCTCTACTGTATATGTATTCCCCAATATACAGTCCTCAAAATCTTTCATACCAATTCTTTCAGCAGTTCAAATAAGAAATTCATACTTGAAGCTGGAAAGAACTATAGAAACTACAAATGCTCCAGTTTTCAAAGTTGTCTTTTTTGGTCATTAGTAGTTAACTCACCAGACTTAAAAAAAAAAAAAAAAAAATTAATTGTGCTTTAGGTGCATGTTTGCAAAACAAACTAGTCTCTCATTAAGCAGTACACATTATTTTATAATGGTAACAACTCCACAACATGTCAGCACTCTCTCTTTTTGACCTTGACCAGCTTTCCTGTCCTCTCCTGCCTTCCAGTCTTTGCCCTGGGCTGGTGTGCCCCTTTAGTCTTGTTTCGTTTTATGTGCTTGTCTAAACTTGGGTTGAAAGGCGAACTTCAGGAGGGGCTTTATTACTGAGCTAAAAGGGTGTCTGGGGACCATTCTTTCAGTGTTTTGCTAGTCTCTGATAGGTAAGTAATTCTGATCAATTTTTTGTGAGTTAGAATTTTGTTCTGCACTTTTTTCCCAGGTCTTTCAGGGACCCTCTACTGTGATCCCCACCAGAGTAGTTGGAGGTGATATCCAGGCACTGTCTTTAGTTGAACTGAACTCAGTCTTCACTAGACTAAAATTTTTAAAAGACAAACAAACAAACAAAAAGCCATAGTTTCCCTTATGACATTATATTCTCTGTGTATCTAAACTGTCTAGCTTTTCTAAATACACAAGTTAGTTATGAAACATGAGACATTATTTCAAGTTTTGGTTCTGTGTTTGAAAAAATCATCCACAGTGCTTTGTCATAGCTTGAAGAGAAATGAGTTAAAAATTTTTCATAATGTACTTCAGTCCAGTGTCAAGACCAACGACATATTTCCTTCATAGGCAAAATTCTCACGTATTGCTTAAATGATAACCTCTCAGTGCATTTGGCACACTTCATTCACTTTTGCATCTCTCAGTAAATGGCATCATATTCTCCCGGTTTCTCAGACTATCTTGGGGCTTTTCTCCCCCTCAAATTCCCCATTCAAACCAGCAGAATTTTTTTCTTGTTTATTTTCTGTCTCCTTTTCTTGAATGTATGTTCCGAGGGAGCAGAGATCTTGGCAGTCTTGTTCATAAAAAAAGTCAGTGTCTAGACAGAACAGGTATCAAATGCGTATTTACTGAATGACTTAATAAAATTTTACTAACGTCTTTTTTGGGATAAAATATGCATGATTTTAGAAAATATTCTGAAACAGACAGAAAAGTACAAAGGATAAAATGAGAATCCCTATTCTCTGTATTTGGAGAGAAACATTGTTAATATACTGTTATATTCTTTACAAATTCTGTGAGGAGAAATTGGGAGACACTTTGAAATTGATGCCTGAAAGTTGAATTAGAGAAACAAAATTAATTTTTAAGTCTTAAGACACATTGAAATAGTGCATAAGCTGTTTACAATTCTGTTTTTTCCATATAACCTTATCTAGTTTTTCTTGTTATTAAAATTCAAAAAAAATTTTTTAATATTAGTATACTTTATTACATGAACATATCATACTTTAATAATCTATACTTTTATTGGTATTAAATTGTTTACATATATTGAATGTCAGTGAATGAAACAAATTTTTTTAGAGGCATATATGTGAGTTTCTTTCAATTCTTCAGTATGGGAAATGTTTGTTCCACCATTTATTTATTTACTCAATCGTGTACTTACAGACAGTATGATATCAAGGATATTTTGTGTTATATGTACTTTTTAACATTAATATTTTGCCTATGATTATATTTAATCTCTAAGTTTTGGGGGGCAGGGGAATTGACAAGACATTGAATCTTCCCATCCATGAATATGGTATGTTTATCTTCATCTATTTCTTTTTAGTGTATTTGAATCAAGTTTTTTTTTTCTTCTCTTCCAAAATGTCTTGCACATGTTTTATTGGATTAGTTACCAGGTTTTATATACCAGGTTTTGTTGCTATCTGCATCAGTGACTGCAACAATGGGCTCAAGCATAACAGTGATTGTGAGAATGGCATAGGACTAGACAGTATTTTGTTTTGTTGTACATATGGTCACTATAAGTTAGAACTGACTTGAGGACACCCAGTAGTAGCAATATCTGTATCAGTCAGGGTTCACACAGAAGACAGAAAATACAGCCATAATTTAAAAAGAGAAAATTTAGTATAAAGAATTATTAACTAGTAAAAGTGATTAACTTCTGAAAAGAATACAAGAGAACTCTAAATGATATAGAAATGGTAAATCTATTAGCACTTAGTGTTTCTAGTGTTTAAGAATATGCCTAAGATAAAACACATTTGGCAAAACTCCCCTCTTCAGGTTTGAGACTTAGATCTCATTAGAGAGAATGTGTCTGGCTCACTGTATGGTGAAGGTCAAGGAGTTGTTGCAGATCTGAGCTGATAAGCAAGGTGCTGTCCATTAGTGTGTTGTTGGATTGGTGTTGACACGCAGTAATCTAGCTATCAAGCTGCCGACAAAACTCACTGAAGATGATACCTCATTGTAGTTTTGACTTGGATGTTTCCAATAGCTAGTGATCATTAGCATAGTCTCATATGTCTCTTGGATGCCTGGATGTCCTCTCTAGTGAAGTGTCTGCCCATCTCCTTTGGCCATCACTTAATTGAGTTATTTATCTTTTTCTTGTTGATATTTTGCAGGACCTTGTAGATTATGGAGATCAAACGATGCTTTGACATGTAGTTGCCAAATACTTTTCCCATTCTGTAGGTGGTCTTTTAACTCTGCTGATAAAGTCTTTGGATGAACAAAAGTGTTTGATTTTTAGTAGTTCCCGTTTATCTGTTTTCTCTTCTGTTAATTGGGCTTTGTTAGATTTTGAAGTCTATCTTAGCTGTGTATTAGAACCTCCATTGATGATCCTATTTCTTCTTGCATGATTTTTATTGTTTTAGGTTTGATATTTAGATCTTTGATCCATTTACAATTTGTTTTTGTATAAGGTGTGAGATACAGGTCTTGTTTCAGGTTTTCATAGATGGATATCCAATTTTGCCAGCACCATTTGCTAAAGAGACTGTTTTTATCCCAGCTTACAATCCTAGACTGTTTGTCAAATATCAACTGTTAATAAGAGGATGGTGGCATCTCTGGGGTCTCCACGCTATTCCTTTGGTCCATATTTCTGTTTCTGTATCATTACCAGGCTGTTTTGGCTACTGTGGCAGTGTAATGGTTTCTGAGGTTTGATAGTGTGAGGCGTTCCACTGTGTTCCTCTTTTGCATTAGTGCTTTACTAAGCTGGGGTTTCTTCCTTTTCCAAACAAAGTTGGTGATATGTTTCTCAATATAATTAAAAAATGACACTGGAATTTGTATTGGGATTGCATAAGTAGATCACTTTAGGTAAAATAGACATCTTCACAAGGATAAGCCTTCCTATCCATAGGCAGGGTAGGCTTCTCCAACTTTGTAAGTCTTTTTTGGTTTCCTGCATTAAGGTCTTGCAGTTCTCTATGTATAGGTCTCTTATTTCTCTAGTTAGGTTCATTCCTAGATATTTTATCTTCTTGGGGGCTATAACAAATGGTATTGATTTGGTGATTTCTTCTTTGATGAACTCTTTGTTGGTATAAAGGAATCCTACTGTTTTACTTATGTTTCTCTTGTATCCCGATACTTCGCTGAACTCCTCTATTAGTTCCAGTAGTTTCTTCATGTATTCCTTTGGATTTTCTGTGTATACAATCGTATCATCTGCAAGTAGGAAGATTTTTACTTCTTCATTGCCAATACGGATGCCCTTTACTTCTTTGTCTTGTCTAATTGCTCTGGCCTGAACTTCTAGCACAGTGTTGAATAGAAGTGGTGAGAGTGGGCATCCTTGTCTATTTCCTCTTCTCAAGGGGAATTCTTTGAGTCTTTCACCATTCAGGATGATGAAGGTAGCTGGCTTTGTGAAGATGCCACTAACTGTGTTGAGGAATTTCCCCTCTATTCCTGTTTTTCTGAGAGTTTTTAGCATGAATGGGTGCTGGACTTTGTCAAATGACTTTACTGCATCAATTGACAAAATCAGGTAAGTCTTATCTTTTGTGTTATTTATGTGGTTGATAACATTAGTTGTTTTTCTGATGTTGCACCAAGCTTGACCATGATCCAAAAAACACAAAACAACAAATGCTGGAGAAGCTGTGGAGAGATAGAACTCTCCTACACTGCTGGTAGGATTGCAAGTTGGTACAACCTTTTTGGAAAGCAATCTGGCACTTCCTTAAAAAACTGGAAATAGATAAGTCATTTGATCCTGTAATTCCCTGCTTGGAATTTATCCTTCAGAAACAAAGGCTGTCACATAAACAGACACATGTACACAAATGTTTATTGCAGCACAGCCCACAATAACGAAAAGATGAAATCAATCCAGATGCCCATCAACAGATGAATGGACAAACGAACTATGGTACATATACTCAGTGGAACACTATGCTATGATAAAAAACAATGTAGATTTTAGAAAACATCTCATAACATGGGTTCAATCAGAAGATATTATGCTGAGTGAAATCAGTCAGTGTCAAAAAGGACAAATACTGTATGAGACCTTTGTTATAAAGACTTAAAAATAGAATTATCTACAGAAGAAAATAGCTTTGTTAGCTAAAGGGTGGGGGGAGAAGGTTGATCATAAATGAGATAAATGATAGATGTTAAAAATTTTATTCATTTACTGTAATAAATAATAAAAATTAAAAAAAAACCCTCACTGAAGAGAATGCACCACTGAGTCTTCTGTACACCGCTCACAGTTACACGACAGGGAAAGAAAGAAGGCACCCCAACTTCTGGAACACAACTCTGTGCCTCTGTGATATCTTGTAATGTCTCCCCACTTCCCTCTACTGACAAATTACCACATCCAACAGCTGGCAAAGGAAAATGTTTACAGGATCCACTTCAAGAATCACATAGCAAAGCAAACAGGGGTAGATCTAATACGTGGCCAAGCCAAGCCAGGCCACGGGCCGTCAATTCAGATCCGATGCCAAGCATAGTTTTCTTGTTTGCTTGTTTTTAAATAAAATTTTCTCATTACTGGTGTGTGGAATTATTATGAATTTTTGTCCTTTGGTATTGTATCTGACAGTCCTAATAAACTTTCTGATTAATTCTAATTAATTGATGTAGTCTTCTGGTTTTCTATGTAGACAATTATATCACCCGTGAATGGTGACCATTTTGCTTCCCTTTTTTATAACCCTGACACAGATTCTTCCTTTGCTTGTTTCACTGAGCTGAATGGAACTTACAGTACAATGATAAATAGAAGGTATGACAGTACTATTTATTTTTGCATTTGGTTTTGCATTTGAACAGAAAGCTTTCAAAGTTTCACCACTGAGTATAGTATTTGTTGTATGGTTGGTTTTTTTGTTTTGTTTTGGTCTTTGGTAATTTTGGGAGTTCAAAGAAGTTAATTTATATTTCAAAATTTAGAAAATTGTTATAACTGGCATTGTTTTAACATGTACTTTCTAGAAGACCTGTATCAAAATTATTGGTAGCTTTTCTTTAGTTTGAGTCAGATCTGACTCGACGGTACTTGGCTTTATTTAATTTAGGAAACCTGAAATTAATTTATTTATAAGTGTTTATTAGAATTACAGTATAATTAATATTATTAATAATATTTTGAATTTAATAATAATTTATAGGCTATGAAAGCCTTTTTCATTCACTGCCTATTTGAAACATGCAAGCACCATTTGGGGGAGGAGGAGAAAATATGGCAGAGATTGCTAACTGCTTCTTAAAATTCTATTCTCTCTTTTTCCCATGATCACAATATTTTTAGCTGGGGCATATGGCCCTTTAAAATAAAGACGCATTTTCCATTGCAGTGAGCGTGGCCTGTGAGATTAAGCTGAAGTGTCAACTAGAACTCTTATGGGAAGGTTTTTTCCCTTCAACAAACAGAATCATAGAAATATTCTTAAAAAGCTCGTTGATGTGCACACTTGCCTCTGTTCTTCATTCTTTCATATTACTTCTTGGAACACGAATAATATCATCTTAAATAATACAAAATGAACATTAGGAGTGTCCCTTAGGATGTCAGAGTTGT
This sequence comes from Heterohyrax brucei, assembly GCA_028571685.1. NCBI lineage: Eukaryota > Metazoa > Chordata > Mammalia > Hyracoidea > Procaviidae > Heterohyrax > Heterohyrax brucei. The sequence goes on from CM053155.1 coordinate 50,547,983, forward strand.
CAACTAGAAGGAGCTGGATCCAGGAAGACTATGAGGAGTACAGTGATTGTACCTAGACATTTCTACACTTTTATCTAAGAGAGAGAGGAATAAACTTTTGTAGCTAAAGGTTGGCTATTTGAATCCACGAGCTGCTATTTGGAAACCCTCTGGGACATTTTACTCTGTCCTATAGGGTCACTATGAGTTGAAATTCACTTGACAGCAACAGGTCTATCTTATTTAATCTAATCTTATTTAGGATTTCTCAAATTTGCTCTGTTTATTAAAAAATAGGAGATACACATATATATATTTGGTAATACTAAATATATGGCAGCGTGAACCATTAAATTAAAAAATATAGTCACCTACAAGGAGCTGGCTCCTGGTAGCTAATAGATAAGAGCTTGGCTGCTAAACAAAAGGTCAGCAGTTTGAATCCAGCAAGCCTCTCCTTTAAACCCTGTGGGGCAATTCTACTCTGTCCTGTAGGTTGCTGTAAGTTAGAATTGATTCCAGCACAATGAGTTTGACTTGGATTTTATAAGGAGCTGGAAGAATATGGTGGAAAGATCAGTGACAAAACACAGACTTCTTTGCAGGTACCATTTTGTGTAGATTTACCCTTAACCCAAACCCAGTGCTGACAGGTCACTTCTGGCTCTAGCAATCCCACAGGACAGGGGTTTCAATGGTTGTAACGTTTACAGAAGCAGACTGTCATGTTTTTCTCTTGCAGAGAAGGTAGTAGACACTGACCTTTCAGTTATCAGCCAAACCACTGTACACAACCAGGGATCCTTAGATTTACACTGAGAAAACAGAACCCAAGATCATTGCTGTCAAGCTAATTCAGACTTATGGTGACTCGGTAGAACAGCATAGAGCTACCTCATAGAGTTTCCAAGGAGCGCCTACTGGATTTCAACCACAGACCTTTTTATGGTCAGTGACTGTAATTCTTAACCTCTATGTCACCAGGGTTTCCAGATTTACAATGTGAATATTTTACTTTCTTATAAAGTGAAATCAAATTAAAAAAAATCAATCTCTAAAAATAAAAGCAAATTAAAACAATTGAACTTTCTGTGTTGAGTTGATGGTGTAACAAAACAGGGAGAAACAATTTCAAGTCTCTTTAAAACAGCTACTTATCTATCTATCCCTAGGGGAATATACTGGAAGAACTAAAAGAATTGTAAAAATAACTTAAAATGTATCCAGTAATCATACTTTTATTGGGAGTATTGATATTGTTGTGGATATAACTGTAAGTAATGGTTGGATAAACTTCTGCAGATGTTGTTTAGAATGAGGATTTCTGTCATGGGAGAAATTCAAAGGCATAAATTAAGATTGATAAGATTAAATAAATACACTGTAGTTTGGAGCCCTGGTGGTACAATGATTAGGAGTTTGGCTGCTAACCAAAAGGTCTGCAATTCTAACCTACCAGCTGCTCCTTGGAAACTCTAAGGACAGTTATAGTATCTTTTGGGGGGGGCTGCTATATTCTATCCTATAGGGTTGTTGTGAGTTGAATAAAAACTCTGGCAGCACATTATTTAAGAGCCACAGCTGGAATCCAAAAGGTCAGCAGTTCAAATCCAGTTCTGCTCTGTCCTATAGGGTTGCTGTTAGTCAGAATAGATGACTCGACAGGGATGGTTTTGTTCTGGTTTTTGTTTTTATGAGTTGAAATCAACTTGACAACCATGGATTTTGAGTCCTGATTTGAGTTGGACTGAATTGTGAAATCCATAATGTATAACGCATGTTATTTTAAAAAGATGTCCTATCTAGCTCTGTTTGCTAGGAAGTATCTGATTACTTGAAGTATTTTTGTGCCAATTACATGAAGTGATATGAGCTCAGGGAGGCAGTGCAGCTGGTGATTAATCCCCAAATGCCAATTGATTGGGTTTGAAAACCAGCTCTATTGCTTTGGCATGTGACTAGAGCAGGTTACCTGAAATCTCTGGGCTTCAAACCTCGGATCTGTGAAGTGGAGATCAGTACAGTGTCTTTTTTATGGGACTGTTTTGCGGATTAAGTAAGTTGGTAAATATAAAGTACCTAGAATAGCACCTGGCACAGGGTAAGTGCTGCAGAATGTTTTGCTGTTTTTATTATTAATTTACTTTACAACATAAACATACCTCAACTAGTGCCAGTTTTGAGAAGAATCATCTCTGGAGATGATAGTTAGGCTTCTATCATTCTGCTACAGAGGAGATAAAGATTATAGAAGGAGGTATACTGTATTTCTGTCACTTAACGAAAAGTGTAAAACAGACCATGCAAAGCGAAGAAAATAATTCTTAGGAGAAAATGAAATAAATGGAGAAAATTATGAAAATGTGCCTGGAGGGAATTCACATTAGATTGAAAATTGTGGTGAATAATTTAATTTGACATATTTTAATAAAGTGTCCTGAATTAGAAGCCACAGCTAAATATAATCATGCAGTCAGTTGGAAACACATAGGAATATATTATATTAAAGAAGCACGCATGTTTATTTTTAATAACAGATGTCTTGAGGTTTTAGAATTGTGCCAATATATCACTTGAAAATACTAAGGTCCTATCCTACACAGTTTATGTTTATAAAGGCACTCTCAGTTGACCAAATTGTGAAAACACGAGATGCATCTTCTTTTAGAAGGTGAAATATCGCTCTAATTTGCTAGTGGTTGCCCTCTGCTTGGCCAATTGTAATAAAAACACGTGGTGACTTACTTGAGATGAAAAGAAAATATTCCCGGGCAGCCCAGTGAACATCTTGGGGTCACAGAAGAGGCCCTTTTGAGGACAAAAAGTGTTCTTTGGCTCTTACAGAATAATTAAACCTTAATTACATTAAAAACATAAATCAGTGGCTGTTGCTAGGATGGCTGTAATGGTGAAAACTGTGGGTATCTTTGGTCTTATTGGAGGGTGGATTTTCGTTAGGGTAAGAGCTCAAAAAGATAACTAAGCCAAGCCAAGTGCAAGTAACTTCTTAAAGGAGGTGGTGCAAACATGTAGCCACTGACTCAGAAGTAAAGCTAATGGGAAAGGTCATTCCTTTCCTCTACACTTGGTTGTTTTACAGATACTTTTATTCTTGAGAGGTTATGGGTGGGTCACCCTCTACTTTAAAACTCTTTCCCCCTTTTCATGAAGCATAGAGAAGATAAAGTCAGGATTTCGTTAGAGTTTTTGGAACAGAAGCTTTGATCAAGAAGGTGTCTCTTATTCAGATACAACTTCTTAGTTTGATGAACCAAATTTTAGGGCTTGATTTTGTGAAGATTTAGGCCAACTCCCTCCATTCCCTTCCCTCCCTGACCTCCATAATCATCTAGAGATTTCATTACACTGAGGAACATCTTGTACTTTATTACTGAAGTGAAAAATGATTTTAAATGATTTAAAAATTACACCAGTGATAGTTTTTGGAAAACAACTTGACTCCTACATGAGCCTGCAAAATGTGAGGTGACTTGAGATTTGCTGGCACTAGTCCCCCGGTCATGAAGGATTTTGATTTCTTTAATAGAGTTCTCTAGTAAGACACAAGGAAACACTTTCATGGTGCAGTGGTTTAAGTTAACTGAAAGGTCATTGTTCAAATCTGCCAGCTGTGTCACAAGAGAAAGCTACAGCAGTGTGTACCTATAAAGGTTAAACCAAAAAAAAAAAAACCCAAACCACCCATTGTCATTGAGTCAATTCCAACTCATAGCAAGCCTATAGGGCAGAGTAGAACAAAACCATAGTATTTCCAAGGCTGTAACCTTTATGGAAGTAGACTAGCACATCCTGTCCTATATCACTATGAGTTGAAGTTGACTCAGTGGCAAAGGATATTAAAATGCCAATACCACATAAAGAGAGGGTAGAGAAATTGACTTGCCCTGTATTTCAGAGGAGTCTTATAGGGAAGCAGCTGCTGTAAAACTAGGACACTGGGGAGGTGCTGGGAGCCAGCCCCAGCTGGGTTTCGGGAACTCGAAGGGGTTGGGTGGCGTCGGCGGAGGAGGAAAATGATGAGACTGACACAGGAAAGACTTTTGGAGAAAAAATAGCAGTCCCTGAGGTCTGTCTTCCTTTATTTTTTATAGTGGAGGTGACGTGATTTTCACCCTGCCCCTGACCACACAAGCTATTGGCTAACTTGAAGCCTATACCTCCTGTTCTCCTTTTTTTCATGTTAATTATTAGGGCCTTCTGGATAATGGCCCAAGACAAGTGGTCTCTTTTACATATTAATCATTAGGGCCTTCCAGATAATGGCCCGGGACAAGTGGTCTCTTCACATGCTAATCATCAGGCCCTTCATCAGGGCCTTGAGCTCAACTAGCTCTGTGCTTCAAGGTCAGGAGGTGCAGGAGGAAGAGGAATGTGCAGTCAGGGCAAAATATTATCAAGGACAGTATGGCCAGAAATATGTCACAGGTGAAATGCCTCCGCCCGCTGTCACATAGACCCGTAACTTTGTTCACAAAGGCCTCTGTGGGTGACAGGCCTCAGCAGGGAGACAACTCGAGAGGTCACGTTCTCCCTCAGGATGAGCCCAAATGACTACGTGTGTTCTTTTCCACCTCTTACCCACTCTCTGGTGCCTACCTCCACCTGACCTCCTTCATGTACATTGCAACTCACTGATTTTGTTCCAAGCTACTGTGTATCTCTACTAACCTGCTCCTTTTGTAAGACTCCTTGTCCTGCTTTTGTGGCTTGGCAGTTATTGTGCACTTTCACGCTGAAGTTGCCTGGGGTGGTTGAGATATCTCCTAGGAATTAATCAGTTTGTCTGCTTCCTCTTATTGTTTCCTGTGGTTGAGCTGCCTCCCCCCAACTTATGGCAACACTATATGTTAGAGACCAAAGCCACTCACAGGATTTTCTTGGTTGTATTCTTTGCAGAGGCAGTTCATGAGGGCTTTCTTCCATGGAGTCCCCAGGTAGACTTGAACTAGCAACTTTTAGGTTAGCAGTTAGTTGCAAACTACTTGTGCCACCCAATCTCCTTAAGCCATGAGGATGGCCTGACCCAGAAACCTGGGAATAGATACAATCGCAGAAAACGCTGTCATAACTATACTGTGATGATGTTGATGATGGTAATTGATAGCTAATAAGATTTTATTACATGTCGGGCACAATTTCGAGTGATTGAAATGTACTAACTTTTAAACTTCACAACCAGTTTTGTAAGCTTAGGCATTATCATGGTTCCCATTTTACAGATAATGGAATTGAGGCACATAAAGACTGAGTAACTTGCCTAGCACCACTCAGAAGTAAGTGAAAGAGCTAGGATTTAGCTGTTCTGGAGTACTCCGTCTTTCTCTCAGACAGAAGCTGAGTGGAGCAGTTCTCTCCCAGCACTGGAAGTGGGGCAGTTCAGTGGACGGTGTTACTCATTTGTGGGCGTACCCCCTTAGGAGGTCAGGAAGCCTGTTCTGGGGACATGCACGGCAGCTGGGTAAACATCAGTTCTCCAACCCTGAACAAAGCTAGATGGTGAAGTGATCTTGGGGTAGCGTCTCTCAGAAAAAGCTCAGGATAGACTATTGGATATGATGGAATTTTTGAAAAAATTGACAACTATTATCAGAAACATATATTTATATAGACATACTAGAAGACAACAAAAACTCCAATAAAGATAAGGCTGTAAAAGGAAGTAAAGATGATCATAACGTACTTCTTGGTCCTCAGTGGACTATGCAAATATCTACAATAATACAAACACCGATGATGAAAGTAACATTGGGAACATATAACAAGTAACATGTTAGACTTCATTTATTGTAACAAGGAATATATAATGCCTAAAATGGATAAATCAGAAAATAGAATTATAAGCATAGTATTTAGCTATGTGAGATGACTACTGTAAAACTTAGTTAAAAGTAGCTCAAGTGGGGAGATGGACAAGGAATCAGAAGAAGTTGGGCAGGAGACAGTCGTTTCTTATTACAAGTCTTGCAATGCTTTCCATTTTTATTTAATTTCCATTTTTATAACTGTGTGTATATATAATATCTTTAAAAATAAGTGTTTCTTTAAAAACACAGTATATTCTTTTGGATTATTATAAATATCATGCCAAAGTAAGTAAAATATTATTGGGATGCCAAAAATAAGACATTATTACTCTTTCTTGCGTACAGATATGAAAGGAAACAACAACAAAAAAATGAGATAAACAAGAACATGTGTGGCTATTACATAGAGAAAGCATACTGCCTCGCTCAGTATCAGAGAGTATATGAGACTCTGTATATTATAAAAACATTAAGCACGGAAGTCTGTGTATTTTCAGGGTTTTCTTTTCTGGATTTTGATGTTCTGAAATGATAAAAAATAATAATTGTTTTAGTAAGGTCGTGCTGCTTCAGCAGAAATACCTCAAAGGGGATAATTTTAACAAAGGAAGGTTTGTTCTTACGCAGCCCAGTAGGCTACAAGCCCAAATTCAGCGTGTCCACTCCAGGGGAAGGCTTTCTCTCTCTGTTGGCTCTGAAGGAAAGTTCTTGTTTGCATCAGTCTTTGAGCATCTTGGCACAGTAACCTCAGCTATACTCTTGGTGATGCTTTCTTGATGGTGTGAGCTTCCAAATTCTCTGCTTGCTTCCCTCTCTTTTAATCTCCCATAGGATGAAAGGATAAAAGGTAGTGTCGGCCACACTCCAGGGAAACTCTCTTAGCAAGGGTCTTGCGATCACACCCTAATCAGCTTTTAACATAAACATCCTATTAGCCACATACAGAGATTATGATGTATAGCACAGGAAAATCACAAAATAGTGGGAATCATGGCCCAGCCAAATGGCTACACACATTTTTGGGGGGACATAGTTCAATCCATGAGAATAATAATAACCAAACTGACCACTGTTAAGTGGATTCCGTCTCCTGGGAACCCTATATGACAGAGTAGAACTACCCCATAGAGTTTCCAAGGAGCACCTGGCAGATTCAAACTGCTGGCCTTTTGGTTAGCAGCTGAAGACCTTAACCACTTTGCTACCAGGGTTTCCCCTAAGATGATGTCTGTAATAAAATGCATGTCATAAAAGAAAAAAAATAAATAAAAAATGGGGTTAGTATGGACAAATTCAAGATGATATCATGAAAGAAAAACTAAAAGATAAATTTTGAGGCCAAGGATTTGGGGTTTGTCATGTATTATGTCTACCGCTCATCTGTTAGTTTGTTGTATTGTAGTGGCTTGAGTGTTGCTGTGATATTGGAAGCCATGCTATTGGTATTTCAAATAGCAGCAAGGACATGCACACTGGATAGGTTTCAGTGGATCTTATGGGCTAAGGCTGACTAGGAAGAAGGATCTGATTGGCAGTATACTTCTGAAAAGCTGGCCAGTGAAAACCTAATGAAGAGCAGTAGAACGTTGTTGAACATAGTGCCAAAAGATGAGCCCCTTGGATTAGAAGACACTCAAGATACAAATGGGGAAGAGCTGCCTCCTCAAAGCAGACTAGATTTGCTCCTGAATGTAGGGCACCTAAAGTGAAAGGAAAAGACAATGAAGGAAAAGAATTGAACAGAGGACCCTGAAGTTACAGAACCAAAAGAGAAGAACAAACTCAACATTCCTCAACCTAAAGGAACTGATAAAAAAAATTCAAGCCTCAAGTTGCAATATTCAACGATTCTATGGGTAAAACATTGAATGACAAAGAAAGTATCAAAAGAAAATGGAAGGAATATTGTCACTCTACCAAAATTGGTTGACATTCAACCCCTTCTGGAGGTTGAAGCATGTGATCAAAAACTGATAGTACTCAGGGAAGAAGTCCGGCTGCACTGATGCTATTGGCGAAAACAGAGCTTCAGGCATTGATGGCATACAAACTGAGATGTTTCAGCAGATGAATGCAGGGCTGACAGCACTTACTCACGAATGTGAAAAAATTTGGAAGACACCTACCTGGCCAACCAACTGGAAGAGACCCATATTTGTGTTCCTTCCAAAGAAAGGTGATCCAATAGAATGCAGAAATTATTGAACAATATCACTAATATCACACTGAAGTAAAATTTTTGCTGAAGATAATTCAAACACTGTCATAGCACTGCATTGACAGGGAACTGCCAGAAAGTCAGGTTGAACTCAGAAGAGAGCACGGAACAAACTATATTGTTGCTGATGTCAGATGGATCTTGGCTGAACACAGACTCTACCCGAAAAATGTTTACCCATGTCAAAGACATTCAACTGTGTGGAGCGTAACAAATTATGGGTGATGTTGTGAAAAACGGCACTCTCAGACCACTCAGTTGTGCTCACGTGGAACCTATACATAAATCAAGAGGCAGCCGTTCAAACAGAATGAGGAGATACTGAGTGGTTTAAAATCAAGAAAGGTGTGTGTCAGGGTTGTACTTTTTTCCCCATACCTGTTCAGTCTGTATACTGAGCAAATAGTTGGAGAAACTGGACGGTATGAAGAAGAATGCAGCATCAGGATTGAAAGACAACTCATTAGCAATCTGAGAGATACAGATGACAAAAACTCACTTGCTGAAGCAAAGAGGATTTGCATTTACTGATGAAGACTGAAGAGTACAGCCTTCAGTATGGATTCCACTGCCGCATAAAGAAAAAAAATTTCAGAACTGGACCAAAAATCAACATCATGACAAACAGAAAATACTGAAGTTGTCAAGTAATTCCTTTTGCTTGAATCTGCAGTCAATGCCCATGGAAGCAGTAGTTAAAAAAAAAAAAAAAAAAAAAACAAGAGAAGTATTTCTAACAAAGACCTCTTTTCTTTTTAACGTATTGAAAAACAAAGCTATCACTTTGAGGACTAAGAATTGCCTGACTCAAGCCATGATTTTTTTTTTTTCAGTCTCCTCATGTACATACAAAAGCTGGGTTATGAATAAGAAAGACCAAAGAAGAATTAATACATGTGATATGCTGTTGGTGAAGAATATTGAAAATAGTATGGACTACCAGAAGGATGGAAATCCTGGTTGCAAGGTGGTTAAGTACCACAGCTGCTTACCAAAAGGTCAGTAGAATCCCCCAGGAACTCCTTGGAAACTGTAGGGCAGTTCTACTTTGTCCTACAGGATCTCTGTGAGTCAAAATTGACTGGATAGGAGTGAGTTTGTTTTATGCTTTCTGTTTTCGTTTTTTTTGCCAGAACAGAGAATGAAAAATCTATACTGAAAGAAGTAAAGCCAGAATGTTCCTTGGATATGCAGATGGCACGGCTTCATCTTATGTACTTTGAATACGTTGCAGAAGGGACCACTCCCCAGAGAAGCACTTTACTCCTGTAAAGCAAATGGTCTGTGAAAAAGAGGAAGACACTCAACAAGATGGATTGCCAAAGTGACTGCAATACTAGGCTTAAACAGCAACAACTGTGAGGCTTATGAAGAATTAGGCCGACAGGTAGTGTTTGATTCTGTAGTACATAGAGTAGCTATTAGTTGGAAATGACGCGATGGTACCTAACAGTAACAAGAAGAAGAAAGGTTTTAGTTAAGCTAATGCTAGCTGTTGCTTTGAAGTCTTTGATGGACTCACAGAATGTCTAATCCACAATTAGGTATCTCACAAGATATTATCTCAGATCAAAGGACTCAACTCTTAGCAAGTGAAGTATGGTACTGGGCCCATGCTCATGGAAGTCACTGTTCCCACCATGTTCTCCATCGTCCTGAAGGAGATGGTTTGATAGAACAATGAAATAACCCCCTCAAAACACAATTACAGTGCCACCTAGGTACAACAATGTGCAGGGTTAGGGTGAGGCTCTCCAGGAAGTTGTATATGTTCTAAACCACTGTCTAATGCATGGTGCTGATTCTTCTACAGTCAGGATTTGCAGATCCAGGAATCAAGGGATGGAGAGTGATGCCACTTATGATTATCCTTAGTGACCCACTCATAAGATTTTACTTCTTGTCCCCATAGCCCTATGCTCTGCAGGTCTAGAGGTCTTAGTTTCAAAGACAGGAATACCGCCCTCCCTTGGAGACACAATAAGGATTCCATTGAACTGGTGCTTTCAAAAGTCACCTAGTCACTGCAGAGTCCTTATGCCTCTGGATCAACAGGCAAAGAAGGAGTCACCACACTGGTTGGTGTGATTGACCCAGATACAAGGGCAAATCAAACTGTTGTTGCATAGTGGAGGTATACAAGAACATGACTGCAATACAAAAGATTCCTTAGTCTCTTGGTGTTAGCACACCCTGTGATTAAAGTCAGTGGAAAGTCACTTCCAACATGACTACTAATGTCTCAGGACCTTCAAGAACACAGGTTTGGGTAACCCTACCTACAAAGAAACTTCACCAGCTGAAGTGTTTGCTGAGGGTAAATGGAACACACAAAAGGTGATGAAAGGAGGTCATTCTAAACACCAGATATGACCGCATGCCCAGTTGTAGAAATGAGAACTATAGTTGTTATTAACATTTCTTTCTTGCTTTATTATACGTGTATTTGTGCTGACTATAGTTATTTAGTGAGTAACAAAAATAGTGTAAGTGGATGGCTTTAAAAAACAAAAATTTATTCTCTATCCATTTAGGAGGTTAGAAGCTTGAGTTCAGGGCACCAGTTCCAGGGGAAAGCATCCTCTTTTTCTGTGAGCTCTGGAGGAAAGTCTTGTCGTCAATCTCCCTCTGAGTTTCTCAGCACAGGTGTCCTGGGTCCTAAGGACATACCCCACTCCTGCTTAGTGGTACTGAGGTCCCTCTGAAGATGTTACAATCAGTTTTGTAAGATCATACCAGTATAGAGTGGACACTAACCTCATCTGAGTACTGTCCTTACACAAGAGGACAAGAGATGCAGAGAAAGATAGAGGAAGGACATTGTGCAACACTTTTGCCTCAAGCCAAGGATTGCCTGGAGCCACCAGAAGCTAGGGGAGGTGGGAGAGATATAGAGGAGTTTGCTTCTCTTCATGGGAAGAATCACATGGCAGATACTCTGACTCAAACTTCTAGCCTCCAGAACCTAAGAAGATAAATGTCTGTTTGTAGAAGCCATCCAGTTTCTGGTATTTTGTTAGAGCAGCCCTACAAAATTTATACACATGATCACAGACAGGAAAAAAATAGTCTGTTTTATAGCCTAGCTAATTTATTTCATTCCTGGGGTAGGAATGCTAAACCTCAGCAACTGGGGTTTTCAAAGCTGATACATATTCAAGTGCATAAATAAAGCATTGCAGTAGTAAAGCCACCTGCCTTTGGAGAACTTTGCTTACTTGGACAATAATTTAATAAATGTGACTTATATGGATAATACCCAGAGGGCCTCCCCTATTTTTCTGTTACTTTTGCAAAAAATTTATTTTTAAACATAGCATCAATAATGACTCAAGAGGAAGGAAGAATATTAAATTTGATTCAAAAGATGTTTTAGCTATTGTTTCATAGCAAACAACCACAAAATATAAGTTACATATCATAGCTAACTTTGATTTCTCTGTGAGTTGCTGGCAGGTGGTTGAAATTTGTCTGATGTAGGCTGGATTTGGCTAAGCTTGGCTTGTGTTATGGATTGGCTCAAGAGCTGCTGAATGTGTGTCTTATTCTTGTTGGACCAGCAGTGTGTTTATGGTAAAAGGCAGGAATACAAAAGGCGTGATACAAACCACATGATTTGTTTTTTAGATTTGTTTTGTCTAGATTAAAAACTGGCACAGCATCAACTTCCTTTTATTGGCCAAATCAAATCTCATAACTAATCCATCCATCCATCCATCCAGGAGAAGTACATACTTACCAATAATGTAATCTACTTCAGGAACATAATTTCAATTTTGGATTGTATACCCATTGCTGTCAAGTCGGTTTTAACTCTTAATGATCCTGTAGGATAGAGTATAACTGCCTCATAGGGTTTCCAAGGCTGTAATCTTTATGGAAGCTGGCAGCTGGAAAGGCTGGTGGATTTGAATTATCAACCCTTCATTTACCAGCTGAGTGCTTAACTACTGTACCACACAGAGATATGAAGGACAGATAATATTTTACCAGCAGTTAGAATCATGTCTACTACTTAAGGATAGAAGGCAGAGAAAGGAGGCCTGGAAACTGCCACAGAAGATGTAGAGAGAAGGATATCATTGATGATGTCAAATGGATCAGATCTTAAAGCAGAGAATACCAGAAAATGTCTACCTGTTTTGTATCGACTGACTCTACAAAGATGCTCAACTATATGTATTGCGAAAAATTACGGTTAACACTGTGAAGGATGAGGAGTCCAGAAACTTCACTGTGCTTATGAGGAACCTGTTTATGGACCAAGAAGCAGTCTTTTGAACAGACCAAGAGATGCTGTGTGGTTTAAAATCAGGAAAAGCGTGGGTTAGAGTTGTATCCTTTTGTCATAGTTATTCAATCTGTATGCTGAGCAAATAATCTGAAAAGCTGGACTGTATTCCTCAGCGTTGGAGGAAGACTCATTAACAGCATGCGCTATATAAATGGTACAACTGTGTGGAAAGCAAAGAGAACTTGAAGCACTTACTGATGAAGATCAAAGATTACAGCCCTCAGTATGGATTATACCTCAACCTTAAATAAAAATCCTCACAAATGGACCAATAAGCAACATCATGATATATGGGGGAAAGACTGAAGGTGTTTCTTTTCAGTTTAGACCCACAATCAATAGCCAAGAAATTAAATGGCTGTTGATTGCCTTGACTAAATTTGCAGCAAAAGGCTTCTTCAAAATCTTGGAAAGGAAAGATGCCACTTTGACAATTGAGGGGTGCCTGATCCAACATGATCTAGGACATCATGACTGGTAAGGTATGAAAAAGAGGAAGACTGATGACAAGATAGACCGACCCAGCAGCTACAGCAACGATCTCACACTTAGCAATGATTGTGGGGATGCTGCAGGACCAGGCAACGTTTTCTTCTGTCGTATGTAAGGCCGCTAGGAGTCAGAACTGACTTGACAGAATCTAGCAACTGTCTTTCTGAAACATCCTGAGTAAACTCATTCTCCTACAATCACATTTCTGACCTCACACACCTATCAGTTGAAACTGACTCAACGGCAATGAGGAATTCTGGAGGTGTGGGACAAGAACCAGCTTGTCTTCTTGTGGGACAAGAACCACCGTTAAGCACGGTGATTGGTAGGGGCCAGGGTCTTATGGTACCACCCAGCCAGAGGCCCAATCCATGTGCAGATGAGTGGGAAGCAAGCAAGGTTATATTCTCAGGAAGGCAGAAGAAGGAGCTTGTGACAAAATGGAGTTTTGATTCAGAAGCCTGTCAGCCACTTTATTATGCCAAGCACCTCAGTTTTAGAGATTCACTAGCACAATTAATAAGCCTACTTATATGTAACTTCTTCAAGTCATTTGCTTTTGCTGGAATCAAAATGATCTCACTTATCATGTGGAATAACTGCTCAGAATAAAACTTGTGTTCAAATTTTGTTGAGTATTAATTATTTTTAACAGTGTAGTTGTGGTTAAATTCAAGGTCTTGAGATAGGGAGATTAGCCTGGATTATCCGGGTGGATGCGCTGTAGTTACAAAGGTATTTATAAGAGGGAGGGAGAAGGGTGAGACTGGAAGAGAGATTAGAAGATGCTACATGGTTGACTGAAGATAGAGGAAAGAAGGAAGAAGGATCTAATGAGCTAGGAATGTAGGCAATTTGGAGAAGCTAGAAAAGGCAAAGGGTCATTTTTTTCATGAAGCCTCTAAAAGGAAGGTAATTTTGCCTTGCATCTTGCTTTTAATCCAATGAAACTCACTTCAGACATCTGACCTCTAAAACAACAAGATAGTAAACTTGTATTGTTTTAAGCCACAGTTTGCAGTGCTTTATTACAGCAGCAACAGAAAGTGAATATTTTGTATTAACTTAAAATTATTTCACTACAATGAGATTTATATAAAGTTAACAAATATGGCAGATAAAATATAGAGCACTCAAACTTGAATTTAATAAATTTTTAGTGTAAGTATGTTCTATGTAATTGAGCGACACTACAACTTTACTTTTTTCTTGAAATTCATTTAGTTGGGTATCCTGTTTTTACTTTATAATCTCTAGGCTTACGAGTTAACTATCCTCTGGTGAAAGGATGCTTTATTCTGTTTCTCTAAAGTTGTTGGAGATTTGAAATCTCAGTTCATCTAGAACTGATATATAGAGATTTGATTAAGAAGTCTGAGAAATCACTTGAATTCTGTGAAATCCAGATTTCTGGAGTCCTAGGAGTTAGGGTAACCACCTGGGCCGTTTGCCCTTGTGCCCTTTTCAACCTTGAGCCTTGAAGAAATGGGTTTCTGAAAAGTCATCTTTGAATCAAACAACGATCTAGATAAACTGTAAGACTGTTTGACTTGGACATTGTACTATTTTGAGAAACAGACACAAAAGACCAGACTGGGAGGTACACATTAGGGTAAATCAGTCATTATTTTAATTGTTCTTCAAAACAATGCTGTATGAAATTCTTTCTGACCATGGGAGTGCTAGTAAGTTGTAGCATAAGAATTTTGGAAGTTCAGTGGCAGCAGGTGGGTCTCATCTTTGAAATATTTTTGACTTTCTAGACAAAATGTTACCCAATTAGCAAATCATATATTAAACTTTAATCAATTTCTATTATTGGCTAAACATGATTTGTGTTTTAATAAGTCAAAATTCATCTTATTGAGGTATAGTTCTTCCTGTATTTTTACAATAAAACTCCAGTTATATCCACATGATAAATTACTAATGCCTAACACCTAATCCTTTGGTCATGGCCCATCTCTAAACTTCCTCAGAAAAACATTTCTTCGATGTGAAGTATATACGGGAGCTGGCAACTAGAACTGAAATGTGCTAAGTGTAGGCTGTGGTTTTGTAACAGACCAGGATGATACATTCTCTTATGTTTATATAGATGTGTTTTGTTTATATTACATGACATCTCTCCATTGGGGTGTCCTGTTTTCACATCAAACAGATCCCAAACCAAGTTGAGCATCTCTGCTTCATATCTCTCCAATTTCCATCTATTGTGCAAGATGTCATCACCATGCACTTATTTACTCAAACTGATGTACTGTCTTCCCAACCTGACCATCCTATGCCTCACCACGTGTTAACCACACCATTTCCTTGTTATTTCTCAAGTACTAACCTTCCACTCCAATTCCATCACCGTTGCCCTGGGCCAGGCCTAGAAGGTTGTGCTGATGTCCATTATAAGATGCTTTTCATGTTTTAGAAACATAAAAATGTTTTTAATAAGTTATATATCATAGATTCAAGAAACATAGTTTTATTTGTATTTCTCACATATGAAAATGTTTTCCTATAGGGCATGTACCACGTCTTTACATTCTCAGAGACTCAGTGAAGGTTTAAAGAGTAGATGAGAATGTGACAAAATTGAGAATAATCTCTGTGATTTTAATTCTTGTCTTACCTGATAGACTTCTTTCTGGAATTCAGCCAGATGTGATTCTTTGGGCAAGCCATCTAGTGCCCTGTTGACCGGTGGGATTAAGGCTAAGTACTTAAACCCAAAGAAAATCCAATAAACCATGAGATGGCTGAGAGAAGACTCAGCCCAGTAGTGGATGCTAACAAGATGATTCAGAGATGGCACCAGAGGATAGTAGATTCGTGTCAGGGACGAGGAGATGGCTGGTCCAGTGGGCACACCATTTTATCTTGAATGGTGATGGTCCGCTGCACCAGTGGGTCTTATGATGTGGTTTCAGCCTTGTTAGAGACACTGAGATTCTGTGAAGTAGTGGAGTATATAGTTTTCAGGCTTTCTTATTCTGCTATATATCCTTCAGTAATATGTACTACCTTTCCTTTAGTTTTCTGAGTGGTACATTGGTTAAGCACTTTGCTGCTACCTGAAATATTGACAGCTCAAACCTGTCGGTCTTTCCACTGGAGAAAGATTTGGCTTTGAACAGGAAAGAAAAAACTGGCAACTTTGGATGAGAGAAAAGTTCCTTGCAGTGTCAATCCTGGCCAGGAATTTCTTTACATGGAATTTGTGGTTTAGTGGGTAAGAAAATTGCAAAATCAGTACAAGATGTTGCTATTAATTTCTCTCTTTGATGGCACATAGGTAGTTATTCACAGGTTCCAAGGATTAAGACAGGGACTTTCTTTGGAGACCCATTATTCTACCAACTACAGTGGCTTTCGAACTCTACAGTTGACTAGTTTTTTCTATCTTGTGTGATAAGTTGCCTCCAGTTTGCTGAGATTTTCTTCATCAGAATAGTTACTCTGTTAGTACAGCAGTAACACACTTTAGATCCTGCTGAAGCGAGTATGAAGGGATCAGACTGTCCTGTGGTGCAGGATTGTTTCGAGTTGCAGTGGAGCAATGGAGGGATTGGCATGGCTGATTTGGCTGACAGAGATCTTTGTTTTAAAGATGCTCTGAAGCTCCCTCTAGGAAGCTGACAACACTATGGACATCGGGAAGCAAAATAATGAGATCCTGAAGCAATTTTGAAGACTTTTTGGTTTTTAATTTTCACTTAACATTTTCTGTAAGAGGAAACATCAAGGAAGAAAGAAGGCAAAGTAACTGAAAGGCTGAGTCGGAATGATACCATGATCAATTTCATCATTTGGACCAACTGATAATTTCTCCAGGGGTAAAGAATACAACAAATTTATTATTTGGTGTTGTATGAGGACTGCCAATTAAGTTCGTGAACTCATCCTAGAAAAACACCATATACCTCATTGCTGAATATCACTACGGCCACCTTCAAAGTACTGCCTTGGGGAAGCTGTGCGCCAATGACAACACCTAGCTCGTCCTTCAAAGCAATTTTGGAACTCCTTTTCTGGAATGGCCATCAGAGCTTTCATTGTATTACCCTTGATGTCCCGAATATCATTAAAATGCCTTCCTTTCAATATTTTCTTTATCTTTGCATAAAGCAAATAGTCACTGGGGGCCGGACCAGGTCAGTAGGGAGAGTGTTCCAGTACAGTCATTTGTTTACTGGCTAAAAACTCTTCCCAGACAACTGGACAATTAAGTTTGCAAACTTGTCACCATGCCACCATGTGCAATATCCATTTCAGAAAGAGTTCCAGACTTGCTTTGAAGGGTGAACTAGGTGCTCACATTGGTGCATAGCTTCCCAAGGGGAGTACTTTGAAAGTGGCCATAGTGATATTCAGCAGTGAGGTACACAGCACTTAGAACAATTAACTTCGTGGACTTAATTGTCAGACCTCATATATAAAAAGAAACAGTTAAGGTATATGATTTTACTTCATAGTTAATTATGATCATATAAAAGTTCTATTAAATTTATAGCCTAAGTATAATTTTATTTACATCATTTTATTTATTCCTTTTAATATTTGTTCAAAGCTGGTATTATATTCACCATTTTACACCAGCAGAGAATGAGGACCAGACAGATTACATTATTTGTCCAGAGTGTAGGAGGTCAGAGTTGAAATTTGTATGTCTGTCCTAACTCCTGTGTAATACTTCTAGAATGCTGTCATGAATTGGTTTAAGAGCTGTAAGAAGGAGCTGTGAGATGCCAATTAATCCAATTTTAATTGTTCTTTTTTTCCACAGGGGACAAGTCCTGTGGGTCATGTGTAAGTGTTCTTCAGTTACACGGAAATACTGAGATAGGGATTGTTTACCAAAGACAATTGCGTTTCACTTGACAGAAGTACAACTGCCTTGCTTCCCATTTTCTTTGTAACTCAGCTTCCCCTTCTCTCTCTTCCTCTCATGTAATTTAACATTAGTGTCACAAGATTACATTTAGGGAATATATTCTGAAGTATCAGGCATGTTTCAGTCTTCTCTGGGAGAGACATCATTTCTAGCTCTCCTTAATGTTTTGCTTTCATTCTTTCGTACAGTGATTTTCAGGGGATTATTTCCCTCGCTTGCCAGGATTGCACTGTTGTGAGACACTGAATGGTGAGCCAGTGAGAGGCGTAGGCCCATGGTCAGACCCAACCCAATGACATAAGCTGTCAGACAATCTTGCTGTGCCAGATTTGTTTTTGTTACCACCCTTTGCTACAAGTATGTTTTTCTGAACACACCCAAGACACAGAGATTTTCATCTTTTCTGAAGAGTCCAAAATTAAACCTAGATCTTTCCACCATTCACTGTGTCAGCTAACAAACTGTTATGGAGAAAGAAACTGTTTAGATTCCCGGCAGCACTCCTACTGGAAGCAATGTTCTTCCTTAGAATAGAATCTCAAGGGACAATGATTTTAAGAGTCATACTGGAATATTTGCTGGTCAAAGATTTCTGAAATCATTGCTTTCTGTTGAAGAATCCAAAGGGAAAACAAACATCTTGCTCTACTGGTTTGGCAAATGCAAGAATCCGTTAGCAGCAAATGTGCTGATTCCTTTTCTGTTCTTGATTTTGAGTGTTCTAAGTGTCCGCATGATGTACTGGCGGGGAGAGACCACAGACTTTCTGTTCAAGCACTGGTTAAGCATTGAGCTGCTAACCAGAAGGTCAGTGGTTCAAAGTCCCTGTCTGCTTGGTAGGAGGAAGACCTGGCAGTTTGCTCCCTGAAGATTACAGCCTGGGAAAGTCTGCCAGGCACTTCTATTGAAGTCTGTTCAATGGCACCTAACCACAAGAGAGACAACAGTGACAAGAAAAGGAGCACAGCATGGTGGAGTGAGGCAGACCCGGGTCTCAGTTCCACCACTGTCAGTTGTTAACAATTATTCACTTGCCATAGCTGCATAATTGAACTTTTCAGACCCTTCGCTTCTTCAACTGTAAAGTGTGCTAGTAATACTCTTCCCAGGATGCTAGCATATAGATTAAATAACATAACATAAAAAGTGCCTGGTACCCAATAAGGATTGACACAGTGGCTGTGACAAGGAGCTCAAACACAGACTTTGTAAGGATAGTACAAGACTGGGCAATGTTTCACTCTGGTGTACTCGGGGTCACTAGGCTTTGGAGCCAGCTCAGTGGCACTTAGGTATATCAGCCCAATAACTCCCCTGTAACTGGTGGCTGTATTGGTGTTTTTCTCCTTTGCACCCTTTGCATAGCTGACCTTCAGTTAGTTTGGGAGGGAAGAAAAGAAAGATGAAGCAAAGTCAGAAAGGATGTGTCTAAAGTCATAGAATTTTTTTTTTTCCTCAAAATGCTGTTATCTTTTTCTTCAAAAAGATCATGACATTTTGGAAAACCAAAAAAGAAAATTTTTCTTCATAAAGACCACCCAAATGAGGAAAAGGTAATGTTATTTACTCAATTTTCTCTGGCAAGGGAAACAGCCACCATCACTTGTGTTGGGCAGGGTCTCAAAGGAAGGCAGCGGAGTAGGAAAACTTTATAGTTGGAAAAGGAAAAAGAAAAGAAGTTTCATTTATGATCTGACAGGAGACTGTTGGCATGGGAAGCAGGAGACAGGCTAATTAAGAGCAAGTCACCCAATGTGACTAGTTAAAACCAAAAACCCCACAGCATTTGAGTCAATCCTGACTCATAGCAACCCTATAGGAGGGTAGAACCACCCCATAGAGTTTCCAAGGAGCGTCTGGTGGAATTGAATGGCCCACCTTCTAGCACTTAACTACTATGCCACCAGGGTTTCCTGTGATTAGTTAGGGGAATATACTTGCCATTCTCTCACTGGTCACAAGTTGGAAGCAAGCGCACAAATCAGGACAGCTGCCATTCACTGCTCAAGTCTTGGCTGTTTAGGGCCAACTGCTATAGAGCTTGCACTTTGACTTTCTAGATTGGTCGCTGCAGAGACTGCGGATCAGAGTTCCATTTGTGTGTATGGTCTGGCCATTGTCTTTCTGAAGCTCACATCACTTTCTGAGTGATGACTGAAGTCTGCCTTTGCTCCTATTCACTTTTGTTTATGCTGGTCCTCTTTTCCCGTGCTATCTACCATCTTTTTTTTCTTTTTTAAACTCTTGATTATAACAAAGCAACAAACAACATTCACTGCACTTCCTCAATCACTCTGCTAGGCCCTGTGGAGAATATAAAAATAAATAAGACAGTAATCCTTGTCTCAGGAGTCAGATCTGACTCGACAGCCCTTGGCTAATCCTTCTCTCAAGTAACTTACTATTCAGTAGAAGGTATAGGACATAAACTTAGTTCACAGGCAAACTAAAACATGTACTGAGTTCGTTAGAGTGCTTTGGGAGAAAGATGGGGAAGGGGTTCCTTTTGGCTCTGGCACTTGTGCTGAGCTTAAGCAGAGTTTGGATTTGCAGCAAAGTACCCCAAAGCTACCCAAGAGTGGAAACAGTGTAAGCAAATGGATGTTGGATGAACAGAGTAATAAAAAGAAAATCATCGTAATAACTGCTACTTACAGAGTTCCTATGTTTGTGTCAGGTCCCATGCCACACATTTTATAGTTGTTATTTCATTTGACTACCACAAGAAATTGTAAAAGTGTTAGAAATCCAAGACATCTTTGCTTCAGTCTTGATTAAAACTACTATTAGTCAAGAAAGTACATACTCCAACAGTAAGAACTTAAAGAATATCAGAACATTTCTGTTGATATGAAAGCTTTGAGAATACAAAGGATTAATTAACCTCAGCTGTTTTCATTTTTAAGTAATAAATGTTAAGAAAGCAGACTGGAGAATATTAACCTGCCTGGTACTTTAAAGATAAACCTATTTCTTCTTGGAGCGTTAGTAGAACAGTAGTCAAGACCTCAGCTGCTAACCAAAGAGTTGGCAGTTCAAATCTTCCAGCCATTCCTTGGAAAGCATATGCAGGAAGTTCTACTCTGTCCTACAGAATTGCTGTGAGTTGGAATTGACTTGATGGCAATTTTTGTTTGTTTTTGATATTTTGTCAGTGTTTGCTTCTCGGCAGTGCTTCAGATCATTAGTTCTAGTTGGAACTCCTGCTAAGAACTTGCATTTCTAACAAGTTCCCTGGCTATACCGACACTGCTGGTTAGAGGACCAATTCTGAGAACCACAAATAGAGCTGTGGTTCTCAAAATTTATTATACTTAAGTGTTACCTGGGGATCTTGTTAAAACATAGATTGTGATTCAGTACATCTAGGGGTGGAAATGCAAAATTCTCAATAGAGGTTTAAATTTAGAATGAACTAGTTGGAAACACTCCGTCTTAGGGCACCCAGTGACTTGTTGAAGTTCACACAGTGATAAAGTGACAAAGCCGGGACTCATGATCAGGATTGTATCACTCTGAAAAAGCAATAGCATTCTGAAGAAGTTAGTGGTTACTGTCAATGAAAATACTCTGTAGATCTTCTTGGTGAAAAATTTTGTTGCAAGTTGGTTATAGTGCAGTCAGCAATTTCTAGAGGATCTCATTTTACAAATAATAGTGAGACATGGGAACCACAGCTGGTACCACAGCTGGTAACCAACAGGTCAGTGGTTCACACCAGTTAGGTGCTCTTTGGAAACCTTAAAGGGCAGTTCTACTGTTGTGTAGGATTGCTGTGAGTTGGGACCCACTAGAAGACTCCTAACAATGACTTTGTATCTGGTACTGCGTGATCTCTTTTGGATTAAGGTTTATGCTAATTTGAGAGAAAATCATTCTCTGAAGGCATTTGCCTACAGAGTTCTGCATCTGATAGATTTCCCCACTCCATGGGAAAAAAGTATTAGAGCAGCGACACAGGGTCATCACTACACATGCACACAGATCCCTTAAAATGAAAAATCAAACAAACCCCAAACCCACTGAATTGAGTCAGTACCAACTCATAGCAACCTCATAGGGTTTCTGGGGCTATAAATCTCCTCAGAAGCATACTGTCACGTTTTGCTCCCTGAGAGCTACTGGCCATTTCAAACCCAGGACCTATCAGTTAACAGCCAATTGCTTTAACCACTGTATCACCAAGGAGACCTGTTTAAATCAGCTCAACCAGTTCTTTTAATTTTTTAATTGTGATTAAGTGAAAGTATAAAATCCAAATTAAATTTGCCTGCCTGCCTACCTGCAGCTCCTTCTGCTCTCCTTGCCCGGTGACAGCACAGTCTTCCCTTTCGTTCTATGTAAGTTGTATTCTCTTAACAATCTCCTGCCCCTCCTCTGCACCCTCTTGTCTCCCCTCCACTAAGAGGCCAGTAGGACAACATCCTATAAATAAATAAAAACATAAAGTACACACCCCACATGGTCACATTGTGTCCCCGAGACCAGTCCATTCCTGTCTGAAGGGTTGACCTCAGTAATGTTTTCTGGTCTAGGGCAGCAGCAGGTCTAGGGGCCATTCTCCCAGGGGAACCCCCAGGCTGAAGGACCATCACTGTGGTCTTTTAGTGGAGTTCTTGAGGTGCACCACTCTTTCTCTCATATTTCCTCTGGGACTCATCGTTCTGTGCTCCATCACGGCTGCCTTTGATGGTGGCATGGCACCCTCTCATTCTTCTGGTCACATGTTGATACAGTCACCCAGTCACATGGGTCCTTCTGTCTCGTGGTCTTTTTTCTTACAGTCTTTGTTGTTCTTGGTGATCATCTGTTCAGCATGCATTGGGAAGATATGGTATAGCCCAGCTAGCAGCTTGCTAGCTTTTAAGACCCCAGATGCCACTCACCAATATCGGATTCAGAAGACTGTCTTAACAGTGGGCTAGCTATGCCACTTGGCCTCAGTGTACCCCAAGAGTGTGGTGCCCAGACCCCCACCACTGCTACTCTAATCTTGCAATATTGGGTTAAGATTAGAAGACTTTTTGATTTATGCTAAGTCCAGTTAAGTTGATCTTCTTTCCACTGTGTGCTGTCACTGCTTTCAATCAACCAAATTTCTGTCAACTATATTGGAAACACTGGTGGTGTAGTGGGTTAAGTGCTAAGTTTGCTAATCAAAATTTCAGCAGTTCAAATCAGCCAGGTGCTCCTTGGAAACTCTATGACACAGTTCTACTCTGCCCTCCAAGGTTGCCATGAGTCATTGGTTGGGTTTTCATCTAATCTGTGACCAGCCCTCTCCCTCTTTCCCCACCCTGGCAGCCATCAGAGAGTCTTTTTTTCTGTACATAATTCTATTTTTAAATCCTTATACTAGGGGTCTCATACAGTATTTGCCTTTTTTGCCGCTGACTGATTTCACTCAGCATCATGTCTCCAGTTGAAAACAGTTTGAGATGCCTTCTAAAATCATCACTGTTCTTTATCACTGCATAGTGTTCTACTGAGTATATGTACTGTAGTTAATCCATTCATCTGTTGATGGGCATCTTGGTTGATGCCATCTTTTTGCTATTGTGGACTGCGCTGCAATAAACATTTGTGGGCATGTATCTGTTTGTGTGATTGCCCTTGATTCTGTAGAATATATTCCAAGCAGTTGGATTACTGGATCAAAGCATTTAAGGAAGTGCCAGATGTCTTTCCAAAGAGGTTGTACCATTTTCAATCTTATTGGCAGTGTAGGAGAGTTCTGATCTCTCCACAGTCTCTCTGACATTTGTTATTTTGTGTTTTCTGGATCACGGCCAACCTTGTTCGGATGAGATGATATCTTCTTGTAGTTTTGATATGGATTTCTCTAATAGCTAATGATCATGAGCATTTCCTCATGTGTCTTTTGGCTGCCAGGATGTCTTCCTTGGTGAAGTGTCTGTCTATCTCCTTTGCCCATTGCTTAATTGGGTTATTTACCTTTTTCTTGTTGATATTTTGCAGTACCTTGTAGATTGCAGAGATCAGATGTTGGTCTGACATGTAGTTGCCGAATATTTTTTTCCATTTTGTAGGTGGTCTTTTAGCTCTCTTGATAAGTCTTTGGATGAGTAATAGTGTTTGATTCTTAGTACTTCCCATTTATTTTCTCTAAGGTTGATAGTGCTTTGTCAGATTTTGAAGTCTATCTATGCAATGTATTAAAACTTCCATTGTTGACCCTATTTTTTCTTGCATGATCTTTATTGTATTAAGTTTGATATTTAGGTCTTTGATCCAGTGTAACTTAGTTTCTGTGTAAGGTGTGAGATATGGGTCTTCTTTCAGTTTTTTGCAGATGGATATCCAATTTTGGCAGCACCATTTGTTAAAGAGGCTTCTTTTACCCCAGTTTACAATCTCAGAGCCTTTGTCGAATATCAGCTGTTCATAAGACGATGGTGGCATCTCTGCAGTCTCAGCTCTGCTCCATTGGTCTATATGTCTCTTTTTGTACAGTACCAGGCAGTTTAAACTACTGTGGCAGTGTAAAAAGTTCTAAGGTCAGATAGTGTGATACCACCCACTGTGTTCCTCTTCTTCAGTAGTGCTTTACTTATCCAAGGTGTCTTCCCTTTCCAAACAAAGTTGGTGATATGTTTCTCCATCTCATTAAAAAATGACACTGGAGTTTGTATTGGGACTGCATTGTAGAAGTAGATTATTTTGGGTAAAACAGGCATTTTTCACAATGCTAAGTCTTCCTAGCCATGAGCAGGGTAGTTTTCTCCATTTATATAAGTCTCTTGATTTCTCACAGTAAGGTCTTGTAGTTCTCTCTGCACAGGTCTCTTATTTCTGTAGTTAGATTTATTCCTAGATATTTTATCTTCTTGGGGGCTATAGTAAATGGTATTGATTTTGTGATTTCTTCTTTGATGATCTCTTTGTTGATGTAAAGGAATCCTACTGATGTACTTATGTTTATCTTATACTCTAGGTTTTGGTAGGATGTGTTTTCATTCTCATTTGATTCTAAAACTTTATTTATTTTGTCCTTGATTTCTTCTATAACCCATGGCTTTTTGAGCAAGGTGTTGTTCAGTTTCCATGAGTTCACATTTCTACCTATTTTTTTTCTGCTATTGATTTTGATTTTGATATCTTTATGGTCCAAGAAGATGCTTTGCAGTAATTCAATGATTTGGATTTTGTTGAGACTTCCTTTATGTCCTAACATGTGGTCTATTCTGGAAAATGCCCATGTTCATTGGAGAAGGTGTACCTATCTGTTGACAGATAAAAAGTTCTGCACATGTGGATGAGGTTTTGTTGGTTGATTGTTGCAATAAGATCTTCTGTATCTTTATTGGGCTTTTTTCTGGATGATGTGTCCATTACTGAAAGTGGAGTGTTGACGTCTGCAATTATTATTATAGTACGATCTATCTCATTTGTCAATGTTGTCAGGTGTTTTTTTTTTTTTTTTTTATGTATTTAGATGCATAAATACTTAATACTGTTGAGTCCAGGAATAAATAGTGAACATCGTTGTCCACAATGGTGGATTTTACGTTAAAATCTATTTTATTTGAGATTAGTATTGCCACTGCTGCTCTTCTTTGTATGTTGTTAGCTTGGTGTATATTTTTCTGTCTTAATTTTCGGTTTGCTCTTGTCTCAGGTGGGATATGTTCAAGGTCACACTTAGGCTCTTGTGGCTTCTTTTAGTTTTCTCCACTTTCAATTTGAACTTGCGTATGGCTAATTGATGGCCTTGCTGCAGTCAGCACCTGGTCCTGTTCTGACTGCTGATGAGAAGCTTTTCCATCACCTCTTTCCACATATGTAGTCAATTTGATTCCTGTGTTTTGTATCTGATGAGTGAGGTCCATGTGTACAGTCATTGTTTATGCTGGTGAAAAAAGGTATTTGCAATGAAGAAGTCATTGGTCTTGCAAAATTCTATCATGTGATCTCTGGCATCATTTCTGTCACCAAGGCCACATTTCCCGACTGTTCATCCTTCTTTGATTCCAGCTTTTGCATTTCAATCACCAATAATTATCAATGAATCCTGACTGCATGGTGGGTCTATTTTGGAGTATAGAAGCTGGTAAAAATCTTCAGTTTCTTCATCGTTGGCCTTAGTGGTTGGTGCATAAATTTGAATAATAGTTGTATTATTAGCTGGCCTTTTTTGTATGGATATTGTCCTAGCACCGACAGCGCTGTACTTCAGGACAGATCTTGACATGTTCTTTTTGACAATAAACTCAGCACCATTCCTCTTCAAGTTTTCATTCTCACCATAGTAAGCCATACAAGTATCCTATTCAAAATGGCTAATACCTGTTCATTTCAGTTCAGTGATGCCTAAAAATTGATGTTTGTGTGTTCCGTTTTCTTTTTGATAATTTCCAATTATTCTAGATTCATACTGTGGTGGTCAGGATTATGCCAAGTTGGCTACTCTGTTTGGCTGCTGTATTAAGTGGCTGGGAGGGGCCTGTGGTGGCTTCCTGCCCCTCAGCTCTCTTCTCTCCGCTTTCTACCACCCACTGCCAGTCTACTCTTATAACATGTAGCCAGTAGCTCCTGCTCTCTTCTGGTGCCTGGTTCCTGGACTTGAACTAGTAGCTGTTGGATTCATCAACCCTCATAGCCAGCACTTGAGAGTTTTGTTCCCTGACCTACTGATCCTGAGTTCGCCAGCCTCTGCAGCTCTGTCTCGCCATCAGCTTGGGATCTACTGACCTACACAACCGGTGATCTAGAACTTTGGTCTCTGACCTGTTGACTTTGTGTTCACCAGCTTCCGTGGTCACATGAGGCTGGTGCCAGGACACAGCATCTTCAGTTTCTGCAATTGCGTGAGCTATTTCCTATATATATATATATATATATATATTTGTTTGTATATTTCTTTCCTTGTACTTTATATATATAGATCTTCCCTTGTACATACATGTGTTACTGGTTTTGCTTCCCTAGAAAACTTTGCCTAAGACAATTTGGTACTGGGAGTGGTTGAAGGGAAACAAAATTGTCAAAATGAATCCTTTCAAGGGGTTCTCGAGTCTGGCTAATATTAATACTACTGATAACCCTGATCCTACCAGTAAAGAGTGCCGTGCTAGTCCATGGGCTGAGGTGGCGGTACAGATATTGGTGAAAGGTGATGTTCAGGGTGGAAACATGTGTGATAACTTTTCAAAATTATGTGAGGATGAGAAGCATAAGGAAGTTGGTTGGCTGGTCCTACTTGCATTAGATAAACTGGTGAAAGAAAGAGACGTGCTCAGGGCTTTGGAATCAAAGCTCTCATGCTGTGTAGGAGACCTCAGAGCTTCCACTTGTGCTTTAAAAGAAAACCTCATTACCTGTAACAGCAGAGCAGATACTTCCCAAAGCCAAACCCAGATGCATATCATTAGAGTGGCAGATTTGCAACACCAGCTCAATTGCCAATCTTGAGAAGTATCTGAAATTAAAGTGAGGGCACTGATTGGGAAAAAATGGGAGCCTGAAATTTGGAATGGAGACATAGGAGCAGATGTTAAGGAAGCTGGGGCCACAGAGCCCCTAACATCCAGTGAATCATTCCTGCCAGCAGAACCACACCCATATGAAGGGATTACTTTGTGTTTGTCTGCTAAACCACCCTGCCTAGGACAGTAGTTACCCCCTCCACTACAATCTAATGAGATTAGCTGTAGCCCAGCTGCCTCTAAAGAGCCCCTGCCTGAGTCATTGTCTGGGGCATAGCCTAAGGCAGATGCTTTAGGAGATCATACTAAAGGTTCTAAAAACACTTCTGCCCTACCAAATTTGGCTTCTTGACCTGGAACTAGACTTAGTCCAAGCAAGCCCCCAAAAGTGAAGTACAAAGTGTGACCCAGGAGGAGATATGTTACACTCCAAAAGAACTACTTGGCTTTTCTAATACATACAAACAGAAATCTGGGGAATATGCATGGGAATGGCTGCTAAGGGTGTGGGATAATGATGCAAGGAACATAAAGTTGGATCAGTCTCAATTTCTTGACATGAGTCCACTGAGCACAGATTCTTCATTCAGTGTTTCAGCTCCAGAAATTAGGAAAGGCCCTAATTGTTTGGCTGGATTACTGGAGCATGGATGATGTGGTGGCCTACACTAAATCAAGGTGAATTGCCAGGCCTGTCTTGATGTATTATAGAAGAAGATATCCAAAGGCTTAGGGAAACTGGCATGCTAGAGTGGATTTCTTTGGTTAGACCTTCAAATCTACACATCGAATGTCCAGAGGACACAATTTTTACCACAACTGTGAAAAACAAATTTGTGAAGGGAGCTCCAGGATCCTTCACGACTTCTGTGATTGCCATTTTATGTAAATCAGATATGACAGTGGGAGCTGTCCTAACAGAATTAAGAGAATTAAAGACACCTAACTACCATGGGGCTAACTGGACCCCATGGTGGTAGGGGTCGAATGTCTGCACTCAATTAACAAAGACAACGTGGGTGTGCTTACAGTAATGGACAGCAGAGGCAAAATAGTAATTGTAATAGCCTGACTCGTATGGACATACAGAATTGGCTGCTTAGTCATGGTGTCTCTAGGGGTGAAATAGATAATCAGCCTACTAAATATTTACTTGATCTGTATGAAAGGATGAATTCTAGGTCAGGTGAACAGCAGTCTAACTCCAATCACCAGAATAGTCATGGTCCCTCGATCAATTCCCAGACTTGAGCTAGTTTAAGGACCCACAGCCCCTTTAATGAAGGTGAGGCCAGGTCCCTTTGAGGAAGAATTCTAATGCCAAGCCAGCCAAGTGCCCTAGAGTTGGATCCGACTCAGGGTGACCCTAGGGTTTCCATGAGAATTCTAATAGCCTGCCAAAATCTTTCTCCTGCCCTTCCCCAAAGGGATCTATGGCCTTTTATGAGAGCGACTGTTCACTGGGGAAAAGGAAATAATCAGACTTTTTGAGAATTCCTAGGTACTGGCTCTGAACTGACACTAATTCCAGGACACCCAAAATGTCACTGTGGCATGTCAGTCAGAGTGGGGACATATGGAGATCAGGTTATTAATGGATTCTTGGCTCATATTCACCTCACAGTAGGTCCAGTAGGGCCTGAATCCATCCTGTAGTGATTTCTCCAGTACCAGATGCATAATTAGAATAGATGTATTCAACAATTGGCAGAACTCCCACACTGGGTCCCTGACAAACAGAGTGAGGGCTGTTATGGTGGGAAGAGCCAAATGGAAGCTGCTAGAACTGCCACTGCCTAGGAAAGTAGTGAACCAAATGCAATAGTGCATTCCTGGAGGGATTGCAGAAATTACTGCCACCATTAAGGGCTTGAAGGATGCAGGGGTGGTGACCCCCAACACATTCCCATTCAACTCGCCTGTTTGGCCTATACTAAAAACAGATGGATCTTGGAGAATGACAGTAGATTATCACAAACTTAACAAGATGGTAACCCCCATTGCAGCTGCTGTTCCAGATGTAGTTTCATTGCTTGAGAAAATTAATACATCTCCTGGTACTTGGTATGCAGCTATTGATCTGGTTAATGTTTTCTTCTTCATACCTATTTCCAAGGACCACCAGAAGCTGTTTCAATTCAACTGGCAAGGCCAGCAATACACTTTCAATTGCCTGCCTCAGTGCTACATTAACTTTCCAGCCCTATGCCATGATTTAGTCCGCAGGGAACTTGATAGCTTCTCTCTTCTACAAGATGTGACACTGGTCCATTATACAAATGACATTATGCTGATTGGACCTAGTAAGGAAGAAGTATCAGTGACCCTGGACTTATTAGTTAAACATTTGCATGATAGAGGGTGGGAAATTAATCCCACAAAGATTTAGGCACCTTCCAACTCAGTGAAATTCCTAGGAGTCCAGTGGTGTGGGGCATGTCACAATATTCCTTCTAAAGTGAAAGATAAGTTACTGCACTTGGCTGCTCTGACAACTAAAACGGAGGCACAGCGCCTAGTGGGTCTCTGCATTTTGGAGGCAACATATTCCTCATTTGGGTGTTGTCATGGGTTGAATTGTGTCCCCCCAAAAATATGTGCAGCCGTGTGCCTGGGACATGATTCCCAGTATCTTGTGACTGTCCTCCATTCTTTGGTTTCACTAAATTGTATGCTAAAGGGGCTGTAAATTCCTGCATAGGATTACTTCCTTGCTCTGCTGTAGGGGGAGTTTCCCTGGAATATGGCTTGGCCCACCCTTAAGCTTTTCAGCCTGCAAGGATAAAAGGAAAGAGAAAACACGGAGAATTGGGAACCTCGTTACCATCAAGAAAGCAGCAGCGGGAGAAGAGCACGTCCTTGAGACCTGAGGTTCTTGCGCCAAGATGCTCCCTGGATAAAGACGGATGCAACACCAGACTTTCCTTCAGAGCTGACAAGGGGAAAGCCTTTCCCTGGAGCGGACACCCTGAATATGGACTTGCCACCTACTGGACTATATAAGAATAAACCTTCCTTTGTTAAAGCCATCCACTGTGTGGTATTTCTGTTAGAGCAGCCCTAGCTGACTGAAACAAGTGTGTTACTTTGGCCTATTTATCATGTGACTCAAAAGGCTGCTACTTTTGAGTAGGGCACAGAACAAGAGAAGGCTCTGCAACAGGTTCAGGTTGCTGTGCAGGCTGCTCTGCCACTTGGGCAATATGATCCAGCTGATCCAGTGGTACTTGAAGTTGTCAGTGGCAGATTGAGATACTTTTTGGTCTTTGGCAGGCCCCTATTGGTGAATCACAGTGCAGACCTTTAGGATTTTGGAGCAAAGCTCTACCATCCTCTGCAGATAACTACTCTCCTTTTGAGAAAAAACTTTTGGCTTGTTACTGGGCCTTAGTAGAGACTGAGTGCTTAACTATGAGACACCAAGTCACCATGCATCCTGAACTGCCTATCATGAACTGGGTGTTGTCTGACCCATAGAGTCATAAAGTTGGATGAGCATAGCAGAACTGCGTCATTAAATGGAGGTGGTATATACAAGATCAGGCCCATGTAGGACTTGAAGGCTCAAGTAACTTGTATGAGGAAGTGGCCCAAATGCGCATGGTCTCTACTTCTGTAACACTACCTTCCATCTCCCAGTTTGCACCTGTGGCCTTGTGGGGAGTTCCTTATGACCAGCTGACCGAGAAACAGAAAACTCATGCCCGGTTTACAGATGGTTCTGCATAATACGCTGGCATCACTCAGAAGTGGACAGCAGCAGCACTCCAGCCCCTTTCTGGGATCTCCCTGAAGGACAGTGGTGAAAGCAAATCCTCCCAGTGGGCAGAACTTTGAGCAGCACATCTGGTTGTTTACTTTGCTTGGAAGGAGAGATGGCCAGATGTGTGGCTATATACTGATTCATAGGCTGTGGGCAACAGCTTGGCCAGTTGGTCAGGGACTTGGAAGGAACATGATTGGAATACTGGAGACAAGCATTTATGGGGGAGAGGTATGTGGATAGACCTCTCTGAGTGGGCCAAAGAAGTGAAGATATTTGTGTCTCATGTGAATGCTCATCAAAGAGTAACCTCAGCAGAGGATGAGTTTAACAATCAAGTGGATAAGATGACACGTTCTGTGGGAACCAATCATCCTTTTTCCCTGGCTACCCCTGTCATTGCTCAATGGGCTCATGAACAAAGTGGTCATAGTGGCAGGGACAGTGGTTATGCATGGGCTGAGCGACATGGACTCCTGCTCACCAAGGCTGACTTGACTACAGCCACTGCTGAGTGCCCAGTCAGAGACCGACACTGAGTTCTCAATACAGCACTGCTCCTTGAGGTTATCAGCCAGCAATCTGGTGGTAAGCTGATTACACTGGACTGCTTCCATCATGGAAAGGGAAGTGTTTGGTCCTTACTGGACTAGATATTTATTCTGGATATGGATTTGCCTTCCCAACATGACATGCTTCTGCCAAAACCACCATTCATGGAATTACAGAATGCCTTATCCACCATCATGGTGTCCCACACAGCATTGATTCTGATAAAAGGACTTACTTCACAGCAAATGAAGTGTGACAGTGGGCTCACACCCATGGAATTCACTGGTCTTACCATGTTACTCATTATCCTGAAGCAGTTGGCTTGATAGAATGATGGATGGCCCCTTGAAGACACAGTTATGCTGCCAGCTAAGTGGCAATACCTTGTAGAGTTGGGAAATGTTCTCCCGGAGGCTGTATGTACTCTAAACCAGCAACCAATATAGGGTGCTGTTTCTCTTATAGCCAGGATTCATGGGTCCGGGAATCAAGGGGTGGAAATGGGAGTGGCACCACTCGCTGTTGCCCTTACCAACCCACTTTCAAGAGTTTTGCTTCCTGTCCCCATGACCTTGTGCTCTGCAGGGTTAAATGTCTTAGTTCCAAAGGGAGAAATGCTGCCACCTGGAGACACATCAACAATTCCAATGAACTGGAAGCTAAAATTGCCACCAGACCATTTTGGGCTCCTTGTGCCTCTGGATCAACAGACAAAGAAGGGAGTTACAATACTGGATGGTGTGATTAATTGTGACTATGAAGATGAAATTGGATTGACATTTTATAACGGAGGTAAAGAAGAGCATGCTTAGAATGCAGGAGATCCCTTGGGACACCTCCTAGTGCTACCATGCCCTGTGATTAAGGTCAATGGAAAACTACAGCAATCTAATTCTAAAATGACTGCTAATAGCACAGACCCTTCAGGAATGAAGGTTTGGGTCACCTCACCGGGCAAGGAGCCATGACTAGCTGAGGTGGTTGCTGAGGGCAAAGTGAATACAAAACAGGTTATAAAAGAAGGTAGTTTTAAATATCAGTTATGGTCACGTGACCAGTTGCAGAAACAAGGACTGTTATGAGTATTCCTGCTTTGTATGTGTGTATCAGATATTTTTGTTTAGTTATGAGACATAAGATGTAAATGGGCTAATGCATTTTCAGTCGTACATGTGTTAGTTATGTCATGTTAGACATAGGTATGACTTTGTGATTGTATTCCTTTAGAGACTATGGATGGTGAGGTGTGTGCAGATGCCAAGGTGACAAGGGGTGGACTGTGGGGGTCAGGATGATGTCGACTTGGCTACTCCATGTCTGACTGCTGTATTAAGTGGCAGGGTGGGGCCTGTGGTGGCTTCCTGCCCCTCAGCTCTCTTCTCTCTGCCTTCCACCCCCTATTGGTGGTCCACTCATGTAGCCAGTGGCTCCTGTTCTCTTCTGGCATCTGGTTCCTGGACTTGAACTAGCAGCTGTTGGATTCATCAACCCTTACAGCCAGTGCTTGAGAGTCTTGTTCCATGACCTGCTGATCCTGGGTCCGCCAGCCTCTGCAGCTCCATCTCGCTGCCAGCTTGGCATCCACGACCTACACAGCCGGTGATCGAGAACTCTGGTCTCCGACCTGCTGACCTTGGGTTCACCAGCTCCCGTGGCCACGTGAGGCTTGTGCCAGGACTTGGGATGTTCAGCTTCTGTAATTGTGTAAGCTGTTTTCTCTCTCCATCTCTCTCTCTCTCTTTATCTTTCCTTGTACATACATGTGTTACTGGTTTTGCTTTCCTAGAAAACCCAGCCTAAGGCATATACTTTGTTCATTGAGTGTTTCAGTTATTAATGGATACTTGCAGCTGTTCCTTCTCATTTTGAGTTGTGCTACATCAGCAAATGAAGGTTTCAGAGCCTTTACTCCATCCACATCATTAAGGTTGACTCTACTCTGCGGAGGCAGCTTTTCCCTAGTCATATTTTGAGTGCCATCCATCCTGGGGGGCTCACTTTCTGGCACTGTGTGAGTCAGACCCCACTCAGTGGCAGTGGGTTTGTTTTGTTTTTATATCTGACAGTGTTCTGCTTCTATTTATAAGGTTTTCACTGGCTAATTCTTTTCAGAAGTAGACTTCTGGGTCCTTCTTTCCAGTCTGTTTCAGTCTAGAAGCTCAGCTGAAACCTGCCTTCCATGGGTGACCCTGCTTGTATCTGAACACTGGTGGCAAAGCTTCGAGCATCTCAGCAACATGCCAGTCCCCGTAGTATGACAAACTGACAGACAAGCGAGGGAACTTAGCTGAGTGTATTCTGAAAAAAACATTGGGATTACCAATCATCTGAACCTAGGAACCTCATGAGAAAACATCATCTTTTATATTTTATCTGCATGTTTTTATGCTGTCTTAAAAATAAACTATGGATGATTTATGATGTTTCCCCCTATAACATTGTATTAGCTGTTTTTTTTATCACCAGAATAATGAATAAGAAAAAAAATCATAACTTGAATCAAGAACATGTTAGTCCTCAAAGTGACATCATTACTTTTTAACACTTTAAAGAAATCTTTTGCAGAAAATTTGTCCAATGCGGTATATCACTTTAGTTCTTGATTGATGCTTTCACGTGCATCGACTATGGATCCAAAAAGCCCTGGTGTCTGTGGTTAAGTGTTTGACTGCAAACCACAATGTTAGTGATGTGAACCCACTAGCTGTTCCATGGGAGAAAGATGTGGCAATGTGCTTCCAAAAAATTTACAGCCTTAGAAACCCCATGGGGGCAATTCTAACTGTCCTCTAGGGTAGAGTAGACTTGGAATAGACTTGATGACAAGAGGCTTGGTTTTGGCATAGACTAGGCACTCAAAAAATTACTTTCATTTCCTTTATCAAGAACACAGGCAGTACTTTAAATAAATATGAACATGGTTGCTTCCCACTTAGCACGTCAGAGGAAAGTCCTGTTGGTACAGCTCTTCCTTAGCAGAGATGAACAGTAACACTGTACTTTGACCTGTGCTATTTCTGAATGATTTTGGATTCAGCTTCCCTGGGGAGACTAAGGTACTCCACCAGTTAAATGAATCTGTAAGACACCCACAGCATACACGTGTGGCCCCTTATTGATGGAGTAAGTGGATCAAACAGCAACTCTTAATTAATCAAAGGCAGCCTAATTGTTATAAAAATAACTTTATTCCAAGTATAACTTTAATAGAGTTTTAGCATAGAATTGAATGTTAGCTGAAAATGAATGCTGAAAAATAGATCTTTCCATCTTTCTGGGATCCTTTTTCAGATGATTAACTTTGGCGTTGGATAAACCTTTGCTTTAGGTTTTTATCATTGTTTTGTTCCCAAATGTTTAATGCTTTTCAGAATCTAGCACAAGTTTTTATTGATGCTTTAGTACATGCAGGCAATGATTTCATTTTTTCATTTGTTCAAGTGGAAGGCTGTTCTCCTTGTCATGCAAACACTGATTGCTATACAGAAATTTCTGTTGGCCAAATATGGAAATTCCTTTTATTGCCAGGATAAAGATTCTGGTTTTCAGTAATTGATTCATGTCAACTTCTCTTATAAGATACAATGATTTTATTTTCAGAAGTACATTTTCTGCCAGCAGTGGTTTTAAATATGGAGCTCAAAACCTTGATTTACTTAAATCTTGTACATGGTGCACACATTAACACACTTGTATTCTAAAAATAATTTCAACTCAGTACTTGCATTATGATTTCAATCTAAGCAATCATAATTAATTCATAGAGTCAAATAGCCAGATTATTTCAACCTGGAATGCACAAAACGTCTTCTGCTGTGTCATCATCTTAATTGAAGCATGATAATTCACATAAATATGATCGACTTCAATGTATTTAATGACATTTAGTATAACTTTCTCTCATAGTTCTCCTATCCATTTAAGTTATTAAAAAGTAGGATAGCTGGTAACCTTGTATAGCCATATTAGTTACAAATGGCTGACAGTGTTGTTTTTTTTTTTATCTGTCATGAGGTTTATTCTAAAAATGATTTAATAGATTAAATGTAAGAGAAAGAACTACATAAACTCAGATTCTTAATTAAATTTGTTGAAAGACCAGGAAAAAAACTGTAGTTAGCATTTAATTCTATAGTAAAACCACATTACAGTTATGTGGAGAGCAAAGTTATTTTTATAACAACTAAACTGCTTTTGATTAATTACTTAAGAGTCACGTTTGATCCACCAACTCCATAAGGTCACCTTGGTTCAATTTCAAGAATACACTGCAATGGCTAGAGACACATTCCACTGCTGTTAAGTCCTTTCCTAAAGAAAACCCTGTCAAAGAACTTCTGAAACCTCCAGGATCACTTGCTGTTGACTTGGCTTCAGCATCTCCAGAGACCACCATGTAGACAGAGCTACGTTATGTATAACTGGAGGGTGTAGTCTGAGATTCCAGCTTCATAAAGTTATAAGCAGACTGAATCTCATGTTGTCAATGTAGTTTCTGTTAGGTATTATTGAGTCAATTCTGATTCATAATGACCCCACAGAGTTTTCTAGGCTCTAATCTTTCAGGAGCCAGTTGTCAACTCTTTCCAACCTTTTGGTTAACTGCTGAGTTCTTTAACCATTTGTGTCACCAGGGATGCTTTGTTATTGTCCATGGATACATTAAAGAAAAAAAAAGTAGGTTTCCAACGTTGGTTTCCTTCTGCTCTAGTTAAAATGATATTTGCTTCTTCAGTAAAATGGCATGAAGAAACTCCGGTAGATACTGAGACTATTGAAAAATTCCACATTTTCTCAGAATAGGTAAAGTGTTTATGCTCATTTTTCATTTCCTTTATTTCCTACAAGATACTTTCATTAGCTAAAACAAGATGTTCATGCTGTTATTCCTCACATCTTAGAATCTGTTTTCTTAGTTATCATCTGTTCGTTGGATTACATAAGCTTAAAACTACATTTCCCAGAATTTCCCTGTGTAGTACCAGGTCTCTGCGGGTTGCAAGACATATTTGGTGCATGATTTAGAAGATGGAAATAAGCACCAACCACACTATTTCTACGTTCAGAAGGTCGATGAGGCTAACACATTTGGTCCTAGACCTCCTGGCTTATTTTGGTAGGATAGGACAGCAACTTGACATTTCCAGATCCCACCAGACCCTTCCATCAGTTCCTGCCCAACCTGGATCAGCCTACTCTGCTGACCGCAGACCCAGAAAGAGATGGAGAAGCAATGACAGAAACTAAGCTGTTTAACCAGCTTCTACAATTGCTTGTGGTCAAATCCCTGTAACTATCTGTTATGTACTAAACTTCCCAGTGATTTTTCTTCTCTGATCAAACCATGACTGATACAACTGGAATTTATTTTGGTGCCCCAAAATGTGTAAGACAGAATTCCTTTCCCCAAGAGAGTTGAGCCCACAAGGAGGGGTATACTAAGGATATATGTTGATGCAGCAAGCCTGCTAATAGATGTGTTGGCAGGAAATTCAACAAGAAACAATGTAAAGAAGTAAATGCTTATAAATGTTGATGACTGTCAAGATTTCCTGCACATTCATCATCTTATTATGTCTGATAGTAGTATTATGGGCAATGATTCAATAAAAATAGAAATTCTCCACTGAGTCTGTAATACATGAAGTCCGAAAATCAAGTGTTCAAACTTAATTGTTCTCGGTGCCACATATCTCGTTGCTGAATATCACTACAGTCACCTTCAAAGTATTCCCCTTGGAAAGCTATGCACTGATGCCAGGACCTAGTCAACCCTTCAAAGCAATTTTGGATCTCTTTGCATAATGACCATTGCACACAGTGGCATGCTGACAAGGTCACATATTTAGTTGTATAGTTGCCAGTAGACAAATAACTGTATTGGAACACCCTCCCTACTTACCTGATCTGGCTCCCAATGACTTTATTCTTTATCCAATGATAAAGGAAATACAGAAAGGAAGACACTGGGATGACATTCAGGACATCAAGAGTAATACAACGACAGCTCTGATGGCCATTCTAGGAAAAGAGTTCCAAAATTGCTTGTTAGGGTTGACTAAGTGCTGGCATTTGTGCATAGCTTCTGAAGAGAAGTACTTCTAAGGTGACCATAGTGATAATCAGCAGTGAGGTATGTAGTACTGTTTCTAACATGGGTGCACAAACTTAGTTGGCAGTGCTTGTACACATGAATCAATGTCTGAAAATTATGGTCTTACACAAAGTTTAAGTTAAGGCTTCCTCCTTTGCAGAACTTAGGACTATATATGCAGTTATGATTGTAGACCAGAGGATGTCACCCTTGGAACACACAATTGTGCTCTTAGCTCTTTGGAAAGGCAAAGCAGACATTCCACAGATGTTTGCTTTTGTGGTAGTGTGGGAAGTGATGGAGCTCCCCACATTGCATCTTCATCCAAGGGTAGAAAGAATTGGGGGAGCTTTGCAAAACACACTTTTATCTATGGCAGTGGTGTTTGTTGATTGATGGAATTTGGAGAGTTTCTTCTAGTGAATTAATACCATTTTTAAAACATTATTTGGCTGTAATAGCAGTTGCCTCAGGGGAAAGAAACCAGGGGATTCAAGCACAGGAATGGTAATGAGATTTGCTTTTTACTTTGGTTTGTGCTTTCCATTATACTTTGCTAGTAAGCTACCCATTCAAAAGTAAATATTAAAGAATAATTAAATCAAGATACAGAAAGGGCCATTTAATCCAGAGACTACATCAATATGAAAGTAGGAAAACTAGGTGGTACCCGGACACCACCAGCGACTGCCCTGACAGGGAACACGATAAAGCCTCTACGATGTAGCAGAAGAAAAACGTGGTGCAGAACTTGAACTCTATTAAAAGATCAGACTTGATGATCCCTGAAAGACACGGCCCCCAGACTCTGTGTTAGCCCGGAACTGAAACCATTCTCAAAGCCAACTTTTCAGACAAAGATTGGACTGGGCTATAAGATGTAAAAATGATACGGGCCAAGAATGTGCTTCTTGGTTTAAGTAGATACGTAAGGCTGATTGGGCTGCTCCTGTCCTGAGAAGGAATGAGAGGATAGAAGGAGACAGCTGCTGCTTGAAAGGATATGGGCAATACAGCATGGAAAGGAGGAGTGTGCTGTCACAGTGTGGGAAGAGCAGCTAGGGTTACATAGTGATGTGTGTGTAAGAT
Organism: Heterohyrax brucei; assembly: GCA_028571685.1. Taxonomy (NCBI): domain Eukaryota; kingdom Metazoa; phylum Chordata; class Mammalia; order Hyracoidea; family Procaviidae; genus Heterohyrax; species Heterohyrax brucei. The sequence goes on from CM053155.1 coordinate 50,586,623, forward strand.
TTTCTATGACAAATTGACTTGTAAGCTTTCATTTAAACACGAGAGAGAGACAAAAATAAATAAAATGTTGTTTGCAAAGTCTTTTAAAAGTATACCTTTCTTCTTTGAATGAGTTTCACCATTGCTGAAAAGAGAGACTTTCATTTCAAAAAATACTTTTGTTAATATTCTTGTTGTTACTTTCCATTACTCAAAGTAGTGTCTCGTTCAGATATTAACTCACATTCATTTATTCAGATGTTCACTCTGCACCTAACTAAGTATGATGGTGAATAAAGATTTTTTTTTTTTAAAGACAATAACAATTAGGGGTAAGGAAACATGTTGGTTAAAGATTATTTTTGCCTAGCTTCCATTTGGGTAAATTTAATAAGTAAACTCACAATAAAATCTGTACAGTTTATCATTTTAATTTATTCTGAAGTTGATGGAATCAAATATTTTCCACCTGAGAGTGTAAGTTGGCACAAGTTGTTGCCAGAGCAATTTAGAGATAACTTCTCAGAAGCCCAGGGATCATCATAGTTTTTCATCCAATAATTACACTTTTATAAATCATCCTTAGGTGGCAAAGAAGTATTTTCAAAGTATGTACAAGAAGGTTTTAGTAAGAACAATTTGAGTTGGAGAAAACAGAGAATCAAGAAAGGGGAAGTGTAATAATCCCCCTTTTGTGGGACAGTTCTACTCTGTCCTATACAGTAATCATGAGTCCAAATCAATTCGATGGCAGTGAGTTTGTTTTTTTTTTTTTTAGGTGGAACAGCAGAGTCTTGATGGTTCAGTGATTAACAGTTATGGCTGTTACCCAAACAGTCAGCAGTTCAAATCTACCAGCTATCCCTTAGAAACCCTATGGAACAGTTCTAGTCTGTCCTATAGGGTCTGTATCAGTTAGAATCCACTTGATGGTAAGGGTTTATTAGGGCAACGTGCCCAGGAGGTTGCAGTTGCCAAAGCACAAAGACAAAGCCTCTGCCATATATGAATTATGTCCCCTCAAACATGTATGTATCAATTTGGCTGGGCCATGATTCCCAGTATTGTGTGATTTTCCTACATGTTGTAAATTCTGCCTCTATGATGTTAATCTCCCACATGTCTGTCAGTTTGTTGCACTGTGGGGGCTTGAATGTTTCTTTGACACTGGGAGCTATGCCACCGATATTCAGATACCAGCAGGGTCACCCATGGAGGACAGGTTTCAGTTGAGCTTCTAGACTAAGAAAGTCTAGGAAGAAGGACCTGGTAATCTATTTATGAAAAGAATTAGCCAGTGAAAACCTTATGAATAGCAGTGGAACACTGTCAGATACAGTGCCAGAAAATAAGCCCCCCAGGTTAGAAGGCAGTTAGAAAATGACCGGGGAAGAGCTGCCCTCTCAAAGTGGAGCTGATCTTAGTGATGTGAATGGAGTAAAGGCTTTGAGACCTTCATTTGCTGATGTGACACAACACAAAAGGAGAAGAAACAGCTGCAAGCATCCATTAGTAATCAGGACATGGAATGGAAAAAGTATGAACTTAGTAAAACTAGAAATCATCAGAAATGAAAAGGAGCACATAAACTTTGATATCACAGGCATTGGTGAGCTGACTTGGACCAACAGTGGCCATTCTGAATCAGACAGTCATATGGTGTACTATGCTGGGAACGAAAACTTGAAGAGGAATGATGTCACATTGATTGTCAAAAAGAACATGTTAAGATCTGTCTTGAAGTACAATGCTAGCAATAGGATAACATCCATACGCCTGCAAGGAAGGCTAGTTAATATGACTACTATTCAAATTTAGGCACCAACCACTAAGGCCAAAGATGAAGAAACTGAAGACTTTTACCAGCTTCTGAATTCTGCAACTGATCCAACATGCAATTAGGATGCATTGATAGCCACTGATGAGTGGAAAGCAAAAGTTGGAAACAAAGAAGAAGGATTGGTAACGGGAAAATATGGCCTTGGTGATAGAAATGACACTAAAGGGGGCAGGGCCGAGACGGTGGGATAGACACACATCGCCTCAATTTCTCCTGAGAACTATGGCCTGGACTGATAATTTAATGGAGCACTCTGGATACCCAGGGAGTCCTATTGTCAGATTGGACTGCGTGCCATTAAATGAGAAACTACCTCTCTCTAGCATTAGCCAGCCCATGCTGAACCCTGTTCCTGCTGACTTACCACTTGGGTGGACTTCTGGTAATGATACTTTTTTCATTTGTTATCCAGGAGGCAGGGGATGGGCATGAGTTGACAAATACACAGAACTGCAGTGCTAAAGGTAAATAGTGTATAGCCAAGCAGAGATACAGCCAATAGGATAGACACATTGTGAGACGCCAGCTGCTAACTAATGGCACCACTGCCCTTCCACCCTCCCTTTTCTGAACTCTGTCATAGATTCTGCTGTTTTTTAGCAGGACAGGCAGCTCAGCGGGGACGCCATCTTGGTCACCTGGGAGGCAGAGTCACCTAAATGGAGGACTCAGCAAGGGCAACTTCCCAAGCTGAGAAGAAGTGCCAGTCCAGAAAGTGCCTTTCCAGCAGACCCGTTGTGTTTAGCACGGTGGTACCTTACAGGTGGGGCCTGGCTGTCATTTGAAGAAGTACCATATGATCAGGAACTGACGGTGTTAAAGGAAGAAGTTGAAGCTGCTTTGAAGGCATTGGCAAAAACAAGCCTCTAGGAATTGATGGAGTTTCAACTGAGATATTTCAACAAGTGGATGCAGCTGTGGAAGTGCTCACACATCTATGTTAAGAAATTTAGAGGGCAGCTACCTGGCCAACAGACTGGAAGAGATCCATATTTATGCCTATTTCTAAGAACGATAATCCAACCAAAATGCAGAAACTACTAAACACTAATATCACAAGTAAAATTTTGCTCAAGATCATTGTCAAACAACTGCAACGCTACATTGACATGGAACTGCCAGAAATTGAAGCCGGATTCAAAAGAGGGTTAGAACTAGTGATATCATCACTGATGTCAGATAGATCTTGGCTGAAAGCACAGAATACCAGAAAAATGTTTACCTATGTTTCATTGACTATGCAAAGGCATTCAACTGTGTGGATCATAGCAAATTACAGCTAATGTTACAGAGAATGGAAACTCCTGCACATTTAATTGTGCTCTTAAGGAAGCTGTACAGAGATCAAGAGGAAGTTGTGAGAACAGAACAAGGGGACACTGAATGGTTTAAAATCAGGAAAAGTGTGTGTCAGGATTATATCTTTTTACCATACCTTTTCAATTTGTATGCTGAGCGAATAATCTGAGAAGACTATATGAAGAAGAATGCGACATCAAGGTTGGAGGAAGGCTGATTAACAACCTACCTTGTGCAGATGACACAACCTTGTTTGCTGGAAGTGATGAGCATTTGAAACACTAATGAGAATCAAAGACTACAGTCATCAGTAAGGATTGTACCTCAGCATCTAGAAAACAAAAATCCTCACAACTGGACTAGTAAGCAACATTCTGATACATGGATAAAGGATGGAGGTTGTCAGAAATCTCATTTTATTTGGTTCCACAATCAATGCCCATGGAAGCAGCAGTTAAGAAATCAAAAGACACAGTGGAAAATCTGCTGCAAAAGGGCCTCTTTAAAGTACTGAAAAGTAAAGATGTCACCTTGAAGTCTAAGGTGTGCCTTACCCAAGCCATGGTATTTTCAATTACATCATATACATGGGAAAGCTGGACAATGAATAAAGAAGACAGAAGGACTGATGCATTTGATTTGTGGTGTAGCAGAATATCCAATGTACCACGGACTGTGAAAAGAACTGACAGATCTCTTCTGGAAGAAGTACAGCCAGAGTGTTCCTTGGAGACAAAGATGGCAAGACCATGTCTCACAAAGTTTGAACATTTTCTCAGAAAGGATCAATCCCTGGAGAAGGACATTGGGTTTGGTAGAGTGGAACATCAGTGAAAAAATGGAAGACCCTCAACGAGATGGGTTGACACAGTGGCTGCAATGGCAGCCCAAAGCATCAAAATGATTGTGAGCATGGTGCAGGGCCGGGCAGGGTTTCCTTCTGTTGTGCAGAGGGTCACCGTGGGTCAGAATTGACGGGATGGTACCTAACAACAACAACAACACATAATGTTAACGACAAGGGATAAGTGATATTTGTGTAGGTGAATCACAACTCAGTCTACAAGACTGGTATGGTTTTGAGGCAATCTCTTCGAGATATAAAAAAGGGAAGCAAGCAGAGAGATGGGGACCTCATAATACCAAGAAAGCAGTGTTGGGAGCAATCATTTTGGACTTAGAGTTCCTGAACAGAGAAGCTCCTAGCCCAGAGGCACATGGATAAGAAAGACTTGCCTCTAGAGCCAACAGAGACAGAAAGCCTTCCCCTGGAGCTGACACCTTGAATTTGGACTTCCGGCCTCCTGGACTGTGAGACACTATCTTTCTCTTTGTTGAAGCCATTCATCTGTAGTATTTTTGTTTAAGCAGCACTAAACTAACAGTTTCGTTGAACAACTCAACCATCCCTTTTCCTTGGGGTTACTTTCTGTCATTTGTACGCTATGCATACTCTATGTAAATTTCTAGGCAGATAGTGTTATATATTAAATTGCATCCTCCCCAAACTAGGTGGTTGTGAATACTAACCTTTACATCTGTGGTTATAATCCCATTTGGGAATGGATTCTCATTGTGAAGGAGACAGTATTCATACATATCCTTTGAGACATGAAAAGAGCAGATTTAGTAAGCAAACAAGCAGAGACAGGGTAAGATAGAGGCTACATCTCCTGAGGTCTTCAAGGAACCAAGAAATAGAAGCTGAAAAGTGACAAGGATCTTCCCCTAGAGCCTTTAGCCCAGTCTTTTAAACTAAAATTCTAAGCTCCAGATGTCTATCTTTCTAAACTGTGAGAAAACAAACTTTCTTAATTAATTAGTTTATTTAAAGCCGCCCACTTGTACTTCTGTTATAGCAGCACTAGATAACTAAGACAAACAGGAAGAGGTGTTCTCTGTCTTTGGGTGGAAGCTGACTTTGTCACTGTGGATTACCTATACTATAAATGATGTACAATGTCCTTCCATAAAGGAGAAGAGTTAGGTGTTAGGCAAAACCCTGACTGAAGTCCACTACAATTTACAAGTAAATTAGAACTTCTCCAGATCTAACTGATCTTAGTTTTCTCTTTTGACAGAATTGAATTGGATTATAAACTTCGACTTAAAGCACAATGAATTTTTTTTTATTATGATTGCATGAAAATGTACATTCTCATATGAATTCACATGCTCACCTATATGCAGCTCCCACCGCTCTCCCTGCCTGGTGACAGCACACCCTTCCTCTTTGCTCCATATATGTCCTATCCTCCCAACAGTCTCCTATCCCCTCCTTTCCACCCACTCTCCTTCCTCCAGTAGAAGGTCAGCAATATGATATCCTATAGATGCATAGAACCACAAAGTTCCCGCAAGATACGGTCACTCTGCATTGCCAAGTGCAATCCACTGCTGTCTGAAAAGTAGACCTTCATTATGATTTATGGCCAGGGGCAGCATCAGGGCCAGGGGCCATGCTCCCAGGGGAACTCCAAAACACATGGACCATCAATTGTGGTCTTTTATTGAAGATCTCAGAGTACGCCCCTATTTATTCTTGTGTTGCCAGTGAGACACAATTTTGTGAGCTCCATTGTGGCTATCACTGGTGGTGGCCAGGCACCATCTGGTTCTTCTGGTCACAAGCTGATGTACAGACCACTAATGTGGGTCTCTCGGTCTTCTGGGTTCTCTTTCCCCCATGCCATTTTGGTCCTTGGTGATCATCTGGTACTGCTGAGCTGGGACCATTTGCTGTACGCTCAGATGGCAGCTTGACAACTTTTAAGACCCCAGATGCCACTTACCAATGTGGGGTACAAAGAGTCCTCATTAGCAAAATGTTAGCTGTGCCAGTTGGCCTCGATTTCCCCTGAGAGCATGGTCCCTGGCCCCCCATCCCCACTACTCTGTCCTTGTAATATTGGATTAAGATAGGAGGAGTACTCAAATTGTGTTAAAGTTCAGTTAATATTAGTCTTCTTTCTAACGTGAAAGCACAATAAATTTTTTTTAGAAAACAAAGAATGATCATCAGGTTAAAGAAGATACAACATTTTTAAGACGAAATTAAAATGTGAAGATAGACTGAAAGCCTGTAATCGTTCAACTCTCTGGGACTGACCAGCTTACACTCTGGGCTTCTGCAGGAACTAGCAAATGAAATTATCAAGCAGACATCATAGGTCTCCGGCACTGTGGACAGAGGGGTGCTAGAAAGTTTGCTTTGATTTTTAAGAGAGCAAAGGATGTACTGGAAGTATTAAGTCTTTGAGCAGACTGATGAAGATTCATATTTCTCTGCCACATCAGGGAACAGTTCAGTTACCTCAGGTTATTAAGTTCCTACTTCTGAGTCCCCTCTTTTCTTTTTATTCTATAATGGTATTCTATTCCATATCTTGAAAACCCTGGTAGTGTAGTGGTTAAGAGCTATGAATATTAACCAAAAGCCTGGCAGTTCAAATCCATGAGGTGCTCCTTGCAAACCCAAGGGGATAGTTCTATTCTGTCCTACAGGGTTGTCATGAGTCAGAATTGAATGGATGGCAATGAGTTTGGTTTATTATTATTATTCTTCCATATCTCACAGTCTATTTCTTATTCTAAAGATCCCTGGGTTGCACAAATAGTGTGCTCCTGACTGCTAACTGAAAAGTTGGCAGTTCAGATCCATCCAGCAGCACCTTAGAAGGAAGGTCTGGTAATCTGCTTTTGAAAGATTATAGTCACTGAAGATGCTGGGGAGCACAGACCCACTCTGAAACTTGTGGGGTCTCCATGATGGCAATGGGTTTAGTTTATTCCTTCTTCTATTCCGTACTGTAAAAACACCCACAACTTCTGCTGCCTCCAAACTCTTCTCTGTACTTATTTTTATTAGTAGTGATATTTCTGTTATCTATGCTTGTGTGACAAATTATACTCGGGGCATAACTTGAAATTTGTCATTATAACCAAAAGGAAAATATTTGAAAGTACTTTATTACACGACATGCAGCCTATGGTAAAGCTTAAAGAATTCGGTCTGATCTCATGCATAACATTCTTCCTTTCTGGACCTCAGCTTTCTCACTTGTAAGACAACTTTTAAACTTCTCAGTTTGAAAGTTAAAAGTACTTACTAACAAAGCAGGTGGCTAAAATTTCTGAAACAGAGCTTATTGATAAGGGGTGAAGGCTAGGGCAGCCTGAAACAAGTCCTACTGTTTGGCATACTGGGATATGCAGATAAAGCCGACTACAGCCCCATTTTTCTGTTGGAACAGACACATCAACAATTTTTCTCTCTTGTTGCTGTTGGCTCACAATTCAAGGTTTGCTCCAATCCAGGGTCTGAAACAGCCTCCAAAGAATGGGAGAGCTGTGGAAACTCTTCCTCCAACAGTGGAGTTCAATCTGTAGGTCTGGTTATTGTTTCTGTTGCATATCAAAGGATGCCTATTTTTCATCTCCATAAGATGTTGCCTAAGAGATGATAATAATAATAATGAGGTGTTACCCTGTAAAAGGAACAGCCCTGCATCCTCTGAATGTCCTTCTTTGATCCAACCAAGCAAGTGATAGTTATTTTGATGTCAACACTGTAATGACAAAGGCCAGCCATTGCTGTAGCGTGTTAGCTGGGCCTGTGTCAGTTGGGGACAGATGAGTGTGCCTGTTCTAGCAGAGGCTGAGGAGGCTCAATTTCATTTATTCAGAATGCAGATGGAACAACTGGTACTCAAAATCAGTTCATAGCAACAAAGCTCCCCAAAGTGTGAGAAAGATTAGAGTCTCCTTTTCTATCTTTAGTCAATGCAGTAAAACCCTGAAGACAGGAACAGAGTGGATGGATGGAAGTGTTTGTTTCTTATGCTTTCTTGTCTGCTTTAAATATAAGCTAGTTTTTATGCTACCTGAAAATAATCTACATACTTTTGCTTCATTTTTAAGAAGCATTTTTCTAGAGTTTTGGCTAATAATTTGAGTTCTGGGTTATTCCAAAGTGAAAAAAGTGAAATAAAAAATTGCAAGCAAGATGCAAATACCACTTCGGCTTGATAATTAATGTTAGGTCAGTAAGTTTTATCCTTACTTTTAATCTCAATAACTAGTATGTAGAAGTTTTGCCTGCCTATTCTAATTGCTTTCCAAGTGCTGCTAAGTACTCTATTTCCCTCTACAACTCTTCTGCAATTATTGGTACCTTTGACCAGTCCGAGAACTCTGGTGGCATAGTAGTTAGGTACTGCAGCTACCAGTCAAAAGGTTAGTAGTTCAGACTTGCCAAGCACTCCTCAGAAACTCTATGTGGCAGTTCTGCTGTGTCCTATAGGGTAGCTATGAGTCAGAAGTGTGTATGGTTTTTGGTTTTGACCAGACCAAGAATGTGAACTGTCACGGATGCAAACGTTCTATGTACCATTTGCAGCACTGACCATATTTCCTTGTCAATGCCCAGTTCCAGGCTTTGCCAGAGGAACAGGGGCTAGGTGACATCAATTTTTCAGGGGAATACCTATTTCAGAGCCACATAGTTCTCTTTTGTATGATAATTGGAGACTTACCATTTATACACACATGACATCATTTATGCTTTTTGGAAATAATGAAGTTACATTTTCTCAGCTTCTTGGATGGCATTACTTATTTGTTTGCCTCATTTTAACTATTAAGGTTTTCTCATGCCGATAAGTCCATGCCTGACCTCCTGAACCCCGTGCACAGTATCTGGTACATTCTCTCTTAGGAGGAATGAGGCTAAAACTCATCTGGCTTCATGGCCTAGTATAAAGACACCCATTTGTTTTGTTTTATGGAAAGTAAATGAACTCTAAGTGTGAAACAATTCATTCCTAAAATGCCTATAATACTTTCCAGCTTGGTATGAGAACCAATAAAAGAAAATTTCTGGGATTGTTCCCGCTGAGCACAGCCCTTGGGATCTCCCAAAACAAATTCTGTTTCATATTATTATAGAAATAAAGTAAAAATTCCTTAAAAGGATTTATGGGACCCTTCGTGTTCTGCATCTGCTCATTTCTCTAGCCTTTTATTCGCATTGAACTATTCAAGGGCTCATCTCTGAGCCTCTACAAAGCAAATGACCTCTTTAGAGACTGATCACCTTCCAACAATTCACTTTCCCAGCCCCTTCCCTGTCCTCACTAACTGGTTAGCACCTACTCACCCACAGCCCAGGGTGTGACAGGGTTTCAGGATCAAATGGCACCTAGTTGTATATCCTGGCTCTACCACGTACCACCCATGGGAGCTTAGGCAGGTTACTTCACTCTTCATGCCTCTATTTTTTTTACTGTACATTAGGAATAAATTATAGTACCTCCTTCACGAAGTTATTAAAAATCTTCATTAACTCAGTTAATATGTGGAACTGTGCCTGACTCGAGTGCTCAGTAAAGGTTAAAACCCACTAAACCCATTGTCATGAAGTCAATTCCAACTCATAGTGACCCAATGGGACACAGTAGAACTGCCCCACAGGGTTTCCAAGGAACATCTGGTGGATTTGAACTGCCAGTCTTTTGGTTAGCAGCCACAGCACTTCACCACTACACCACCAGGGTTTCTCACTAAAGCTTAAGCCAATATTGTTATGATTCAGATGGATGGAGACCTGATGGTACAGTGGTTGAAAGCTTAGCTGCTAACCCAAATGTTGGCAGTTTGAACCCCCCAGCTGGAAATGCTATGGGGTAGTTTTACTCTCACAGAGTTGCTACTAGTTAGAATTGACTCGACAGTGATGGGATTTGGTTTGGGATCACATTCTTTTGGGGTTCTTTAGTCTTGGTTTAGTGACCCTACGTGGACCCTAATTGTATTTCGTGCTTTTCTTTGTCTTGTCTCTTATTATGGGAATCCTGGTGGTGTAGTCATTAAGTGCTACTGTAGCTAACCAAAAGATCAGCAGTTCAAATCTACCAGGTACCCTTTAGAAACTCTATGGGGTAGTTCTACTCTGTCCTGTAGTGTCGCTATGAGTTGACACTGGGTTTGGTTTTTTGGTTTGGGTATCACTGGTTACACCGTGTTATAATAAACGAAAAGAAGAACATGCTGAGATGAGCTAGAGCAGTCCTGTCCACAGGCTGTTGTCACAGAGGAATGACACTTCACCTCTTCTTACTCTCTCCTGTACTGAATATTCCAGTTACTCAAAGAATGTGCCTTACATTTCCAAACTACTAACCCTCAAAGATAACACATAAAAGTTTAGTTTTCAAAGGAGAAAAGATGAAAGTCATGTCTGTGGGACATGCAGTTCTTTCCTTACTGGGCTCACGGAACTTCTCTACTGACTACAGGGAGTCTACGAAGGCTGTGTCAAACCTTTACACATGACTCTTTTTTTTTTTTTTTAACCTTGTTTCTTTATGCAAAATTGATAGAATGCTTTGTGGAGTTCAACAGGATGAAATCCTGCCTCTGCTGATAGACCCATTTCCAGTTCTGTCACACACGTCGTGATAAGTGCCCAGATGTGTACAACACACGTCTCTTTATTGTATTTAATAGGATTGTCCTTTTGCCGGAAATACTTACGGAGTTTACACAAAATCTCACTCCATTAGCAACTACGATCATTTGCCACTTGTGAATCACTGTGTTTCAGGTCTTGGACTTGCCAGAAGTCCAAGTGTGCCTGAACACACAAGAAAAATACACAGAAGAAAGATGAAGCATTCAACCACTCTTCCCAAAGCTTTCTGATATCAGGGGTGGCAGGGTGTATGTGTGTGTAAGTGAAACATCTGGAAAAACTGATTGAAGTTTTCTTCTGCCATCCAGATGTTTCTACGTGCTGTCCTCATTTCTTTAGTCTCACTTTGTCTCCCTGACATCGAAACAACCGATCCCTTTAGTATCCAGTCTTCAGCACTTCTCACTCAAGTTTTCGTTTTGTCTTACTATGTTCTCTAGAGCTCCTGCCTGTTCCAATTAATTGTTAAACATTTGAACAGCTTTTAAAATCTGCTTCTTATGTTGCATCTAGGAGCATGAAAAAATTAAAAATTCAATCAAATTTTCCTTTGAAGAGACAAAACCACTGTTACAGATATTTCTGTTTTTACTTATTGATAGCAAAACCCAAACCCACTGTAGTTGCATAAATTCTGAGCCACGGTGACCTCATGTAAATGATCATGAAATATCAACCTTATAGCAGCATGACAGGAAATTGGCAGCTTTAACCTCTTTAACTTCAAGGACCTAACTTTGGGGCTGAAGAGGCCATTATAAAGAGCTTCTGAAGCCAGTGTCAAGTGTCTTTAGAATCATAGTCAATGTAATAGTTTTTGTTTTTGTTTTTTTTCTTTGATCTAGAATCAGGCAAATCAATACAACTCTCCTTATCATAACTGTCATGCATTTATTAAACATTTATTCAATACCTACTATATTTCAGACTCATCATCTAAGCGAAGGAAATATGTTACTAACAAAGACATGGGTATGGACTAGGGGAAATCGTGAAAAGAGATAATTTCCACACACTCTTGACAAGTATGTGGTCTTATGTGAGCAGAAGGTAGGGGAACCTCATGTGGCTGGAACTGAAGATAGAATTTTCAGAAAGACAGGAAAGTGTTGTGTCTAAGTGCTAAAAATATGTTTACAGGTAGTCTTTTCATTTTGTAAAGGCATTTTTCTTCAGGCTTTCAGCATAGCAAAATACCTTGAACAAGAGTTCATCAGTATTTTATTTCCAGCATTTGCATGGGCTTTCCAGCATTTGCATGCCCTATGGAGCACAGTTCTGCTCTGAAACACATGTAATTTCTATGAGTCAGAATCTACTTGACTGCAAGGTTTTTTGTTTTGTTGTTGTATTTTGTTTTTCTATTAATAAATAAAACAAAACTCTGGGCAGTAGTTTTCAATCTTTTTGAAGGAAAGCACAAGCGGATTTTTTAACTGATGGTAAGCACATAGACTCAACACAGAAAATAGATATAAAAATTGTTTGTTGAAATGGCTATTGGGGCCTATTTCAACCTAGTCATCCACCCAGCGATGCTTCCTAAGATGAGTCACAAGGCACCTTGGATATCTCAAGGTTTTAAGGAAGGCTACTGATGTAAAGTAGTACAGAGCAAAAGTGGCTCTCCGTGCTAAGGACTGAGCTTAACTTAGTTGCAGATAGAGGCCGAAACCTCTTTTACAGGAGCCTTTTGGATCTCATGTAAGAAGAGACCTTCTCATGGATACCTGGCATGCAGTGGTACAACTAGAACCACATGTGACCCGAGAAAGAAACAAAAGGAGAGTCAGTGGGAGAAAAGGGTCACGCAGTGCCACTCTTGCATCAGGGTCTCACCCCCCCCCTAAAAAAAACCTCTTTACACTACCTGGATTTTGCATTAGAATATGAAGAATGAGCTTTGAGCAGAACTTAAAAGGAGAAACACACTCGATTGCTGGAGAGAAACGGGATGGGAATTCTAGTTGGGGGAAATGCTCATCTTTGATATTCTTAAGAACGATTGAAGGGTGTGAAGAAACAACTGATTGGGGTACACCTTAGTCTGGAGATCACATGCAGATCTTAAAAGGAGACAGAGATTGTTGAGTAAGTGAAGGGTCAGTTAGTAGAGGACCTGAAAACCACGATTAGGATTTTTCATATCAAATCTTGGTATTTGTTCTTTCTCTATATTTTGTACCCTGCAAATTTTTCTGACTGTTAGAATATATTTTCTTCCTCACTGTTGATTATCTGGTTTTGCCATGACCATTTCACTCTGTGCACATCCTGACTCTGGATGGCCTGTTAGTTCTGATGCCAACTCTCCTTCTCCTTTCAAGCTTTGGTATTGTCTGTGTCTCTATTCTGATTTAACTCCCAGTTAGATGCCTTGGCTATCAGCTTTTCAGTGTTATTCTGTTCTCTGCCTGTCTCTTTTACATTTATTTATTTCTAGGGGTCTTGGGAGTCCCTCTTTAGAAGCAAGATGGCAAGACTTCATCTCACTTACTTTGGAATAATGTTATCAGGAGAGACAAAGGGTATTATGTTTGGTAGAGGATCAGTGAAAAAGAGGAAGACTCTCAACAAGATGGATTGACACAGTGGCTGCAAAAATGGGCTCAAACATAACAACGATTGTAAGGATGGTGTAGGACCAGGCACTGTTTCATTCTTTGGTACATAGGATTGCTATGAGCCAAAACTGACTTGACAACACCTAACAACAACAACAATGACAACAGCAAAAACTCCAGAGTCCAAACCCAGGAGTGGTACAAAAGGTTCAGTGCTCAACCACTTACTAACCAAATGGTTGGTGATTTGAACTCACCCAGAGGCACCTTGACAGAAAGGCTTGGTGATCTGCTTCTGAAAGTTTACAGTCTTGAAAATCCTGTGGAACACAAGTCTATTCTGCAACACATATGGTCACCATGAATCAGAATCAACTTGATAGAAATACTCAACCTGATAGCAACAGTTTTTGTTTGGGAGACCTCTTATCTCACCCCAAATTCACCTTTAAAGAGAGAGGATTGCTGATATGATGGTAAACTAGGAATTAAATCAGAATAGAGACGTGGACACGACCAAAGCTTAACTGCAAGGTGGTTAACTGCAAGGATGTTGTCTTAGTCATCTGGTACTGCTCTAACAGAAATGTCACAAGTAGTTGGCTTTAGCAAAGAAAAGTTTATTCTTACACAGTCTATTAGCCTAGACATCCAAATTCAGGTTGCCGTCTCTAGGAATATACACTATCTCTGTTAGTTCTGGAAGAAGGCCCTTGTGTTACATCAGTCTTTCTTTGGTCTGAGAGCTTCTTGGAGCTGGAACCTCAGGTCTGAAGGACACGCTCTGCTCCCATTGCTGCTTTCTTGATAGCGTGAGGTTCCCAACTCTTTGCTTGCTTTCCTTTCCTTTTATCTCTTGTAGGATAAAAGATAATGCAAGCCACACTCCAAGGAAAATCCTTTTCCACTGGAACAGGAAGGTGATCTTAGGAAGACTGTTATTGTCCCACCTTAATCCTTTCTAACATAATCCAATCTATTAACTGTAGGCCGAGATTAGGATTTGCAGCATAGGAAAATCACAAAATGGAAGGCAGTCACATAATACTGGGAATCACGGCCCAACCAAATTACTACACAGAGTTTTTGTTGGACACAATTCAATGCATGACAGGCAATAATGGATCTTGGAGCTAAGGAGTAGCACATTCAATGGGGTGAGCAGAAGAGTTAAGTCAAAAGCATGGGCTTATGTCTAACCACCCCCGACAAACCAAACCCACTGGCATAGGGTCGATTCTGACTCATAGTGATCCTATATGTCTATTTAGACACTCTTCTCTTCTTTTTGGCCTTTCTTCTCTAAGATTCACAATCTCTTGCTCTCAATTAACACTCAGTCTCTTGAGTTTTGTAGTCCACCTCTCATGTAACTACAGGGAACACACCTTCTATGGAAAGGCCCAGGGGGGAAAAAAAAGAGGAAGGCTGAAATATCCTTTAGTTTCATTTTGTGGAGGGCCTTGGGTTCACTCATAGTGTAAGAAGGAGTTTCAGCTCAAGAGGACTCTGTATTGACTGGGGCAAAACACTCAGCTAGCAATAAAAAAAAAAATCCATTTGCTTGAACTTTGTAAAGTGATACTTCATGTACACTGATTGAGTGCAAAACATAGGTTTGTGACTTAATAATATCACCCCGAGAGCACTCACAAATATTACTGTAGGTTCCAGGAAGGATGGAGACAAATCCTAGTAGAAGATGACACTGTCCCTGAGTGCAGGCTGATGGAAAGGAGGGGGACATGACGGAGAAGGAAGTGTGCTGATACAGCTAAGGTGGTGAAGGCCAGCGTGAGGGCCAAGGCCGTAGAAATGGGGAGAGGAGCTTATCCAGAACCATTATGGAGAAATTCCAGATTCTCAGGCCATTCCCGTGTGAATAGAGACTTTGAAACAGTCTTGGCAGAGCATGGTAATTGGGAAACTACAATCATTCCTACCAGTTACATGTTCTACTGCTGTTCTGTCTTGGCAATGAGCTTTCTGACTCAGTGGAGAAGTGATTACACACTGAAAACTTGGCCCCAACCTGTCCTCTCCAAGGACCCCTGGAACACTGCTGTGAATCAGCAGACTGGCCATCAAAGGTCACTTGACATTTTGAAAATGTGTTTTTGATACATGGACAAGACTGTTGATACATTCTTTCAGTGTGCCTGCTGAGCTGGAGCAGCCCGTGGCCAATGGGACATGTCAGGCCCTGCCTCCACACGTGGAACCTCTTTGTTTGAGAACCCAGGCCAGAGTGCAATGAGTGCATCTCCACTCTCAGATGGAGGAAACTGGAAACATCAGGATGGTGTGGTTTGCAACGCTGAAGGTTAGGCATGCTGGCAGCCTGCAAACCAACAGGAAGAGAGAAAGGAGCTTCATACAAGTGAGACCCCTAGCACCAGAAAACAATGTAGGAGCCAAGGAGTTTATTTTTCCCATTATTTCATGAATAATGTCTGGAAGGAAAGGAAAGCAATTTTCTGTTGGGTTGAATTTATTCTTATCAGGATGTCATTAGGCTGACTAGGTCATACAGGGATTATCCTTGAGACTAGGGTCAATAAAACTCCTCCCAACTCCCATACACTTACCTATGTTTATGTTTCTACTCTGTAAAATAAAGTTAAAATGAACACAAATCTTAAAGAGAAAAACACATCTCAGCAAGAATGAAAGAAGAGAGGATGAAGTCGTCTCTTCCAATTTTGCCTTTTGACTATGGAGTAGCCAGGTGATAGAACAAATGTAAAACCATGGATATATATCTCACAAAAGAAGATATAAACATGTCCAATAAGTACATGAGTAAATAGCCCTGCCTTTTTTCTCTTTTTAAAATTTTATCGTGCTTTAAGTAAGTTTACAATTCAATTTTTCACACAAAAAATTACACACACTGCTGTGTATCTCTAGATGCTCTCCTAACACCGTGACATCATACTCTTTCTTTGCATTTCTATTTCCCACCTCCATTCAACTAGCTCCTGTCCCCCTCTGTGGTCTCCTGTTAACAGTGGACAGGATCTGCTCAGTTAGTCTCATGTATCTTCTTAAGCCAAGAAGCACACTCTTTGCCATATAATTTTATGTCTTACAGTCCAGTCCAATCTTTAAAGAGTTGGCTCCAGGAATGATTTCAGTTCAGGACTAACAGAGATTCTGAAGGCCATGTTTTCTGGGGACTGTCCAGTCTGTCAGACCATCAAGTCTGATCCACTTAACAGAGTTTAAGATCTGCATCCCATTTTTCTCCTGCTACGTCATAGATTCTTTGTTGTGTTCCCTCTCAAGGCAGTCACTTGTGATGTCTGGGCACCATCTAGTTCTTGTGGTCTCATACTGATGCAGTCTCTGGATTATGTGGCCCTTTTTGTCCCTTGGGCTCACATTTTCCTTGTCTTTGCTATCCTTCATTCTATTCTGCTCCAAGTGGGTTAGGACCAACTGATGTACTTAGATGGCTACTTGCTAGCTTTTAAGACCTCAAATGTCACTTACCAAAGTGGGATGCAGAACACTTTCTTAAATATTATTATGCCAGTTGACCTCGATGTACCCTGAAACTAGTTCTCAGATCTTTGTCTCTGTCCTTTGAAGTGTTGAGTTATATTTAGGAAACCTCTTAGCTTTTGATTTAGTCCAGTTGTGATGATTTCTCCTCTACTGTATGTTGTCCCTTCCTTCACCTAACTTAATTCTTCTCTACTATCTAATTAATGAATACTCCTCTTCCTCCCTCCCCACCTTTGTAATCATCAAAGACTATTTTCTTCTCAGTTTGAACTTTCTCGAGTGCTTATAGTAGTGATCTAACACAATATTCGTTATTTCACAGCTAATTTTACTCAGCATAATTTCTTCCAGATTCCTCCATATTATCATGTGTTTCCCAAGTCATCATTGTTCTTTATTGTTTCTACTGCATTGTGTGAATATATCATAGTTTATTTATTCATTCTTCCATTGAAATGCAGCTTCAATCTTTTGGGGTTCATTTCATCTTTTGCTATCGTGGACAGTGCTGCAATAAACACTGTTCTTGTATCTATTCGTGTGACAGCCCTTTTTTCTCTAGGATATATTCTAAGCAGTGGGATTGTTGGACCATACGGTGCTTCTGTTTCTAGTTTTTTAAGAAAGTGCCAAATCCAAAGTGTATGTACAGCAGTGTATAATTGTTCCAGTCTCTCCACAGCCTCTCCAACATTTATTATTTTGTTTTTTTTTTTTGAGGTAAAATGGTATCTTATAACTTGATTTGGCTAATGATTGAGAGCATTTCCTTACATACCTGTTGGCTGCCTGAATGCCTTCTTTGGTGAAGTGGCTGTTCATAGCCTTTGTCCATTTTTTTAAATGGGATTATTTGTCTTTTTGTTGTTGAGGTTTTGGAGCAGCTTGTAATTTTGGAGCTTAGACTCTGAAGTGATATGTCATATCCAAACTTTTTGTACTCAGTATGTAGGCTGGTCTTTTTACTCTTGTGGTGAAGTCTTTGGATGAACATTTCAGTGTCTAGTTTTGGGGAGTTCCCAGTAATCTATTTTCTCTTCTGGTGTTTGTACAGTGTTAGTAATGTTTTGTATTCTGTTTATGCTGTATATTAAGACTCCAAGCATTGTCCCTATTTTTATTTCCACAATTTTTATTGTTTTAGGTTTTATATCTAGGTTTTTGCTCCATTTTGAATTAGTTTTTGTTTGTGGTGTGAGATACGGGTCTTGTTTCATTTTTTTTTGCAGAGCAGATATTCAGTTATGACAACACCATTTGTTAAAGAGACTGTCTTTCCTCCACTTTAGGGATTTTAGGCCTTTGTCAAACATGAGCCGTTAACAGGTAGATAATTTTATGTCTAGATTTTCAATTCTGTTCCATTGGTCTATGATTCTGTTGTACCAGTACCAGGCTGTTTTGACTACTATGGCAGTGTAATAGGTTCTAAAGTCAGGAAGTATGAGGCTTCCCAGTTTGTTCTTCTGTAGTAATGCTTTACTTAGCTGGAGCTTCTGCCCTTTCCATATGAAGCTGGTGATTTTTTCCCCCAATTCATTAAAAAATTCCATTGGAATTTGCATGGTATTTCTAGATCACTTTGGGTAAAATAGACATTTTGATGATGTTGAGTCTTCCTATCCATGAGCAAGATCTGTTTCTCCACTTATGTCGGTCTCTGTTGGTTTCTTGCAGTAGAATCTTTTCATTTTCTTTGTATAGGTCTTTTATGTCTCTAGTTAGATTTATTCGTAAGTGTTTTATCTCCTTGGGAGCTAAATGTCATTGATTTGGTGATTTAATCTTTGATGGTCTCTTCATTGATGTAAAGAAATCCTCAACTTATTTTTTGTATGTTTATTTTATACCCTGATACTTTGCTGAACTCTTCTATTAGTTCCAGTAGTTCTTTTGTGGATTCATTAGGGTTTTCTGTGTATAAGATCATATCGTTTGCAAACAGAGATACTTTTACTTCTTTCTTACCAATTTGGATGCTGTTTATTTCCTTGTATTGCCCGATTGCTCTAGCTAGAACCTCCAGAACAACGTTGAATAAAAATGGTGACAATGGTCATCCTTATCTGGTTCCCATTCTCAGGGGGAATGCTTTTAGCCTCTTTCCATTGGCTTTGTATAAATGTCCTTCATTATGTTGAAGCATTTTTATTCTATTTCTAATTTACTGAGAGGTATTTTTTTTTTTAACATGATTGGGTTTTTGACTTTGTCAAATGCTTTTTCTGCATCGATGGCTGAAATTAAATGGTTCTTGTCTTTTGTTTTATTTATGTGGTTGATTGCATTGATGGCTTTTCTAATGTTGAACCGGCCCTGCCTCCCTGATATGAACCCCAATGGTCATGGTGAAATATTTTTTTGAAACGTTATTGAATTCTATTGGCTAGAAATTTGTTGAGGATTTTTGCATCTAAATTCATGAGAGGTATTGGTAATTTTCCTCCCTTTTTTTTTTCTGGCTTTACTAGTTTTTGGTATCAAGGTTATGGTGGCTTCATAGAATGATTCTGGGAGTATTCCATCTGTTTCTATGCTCTGAAATACCTCTAACAATAGTGGTATTAACTCTTCTCTAAAAGCTTAGTAGAATTATACAATAAAACTGTCAAGGCCAGAGTTATTTTGGGGGGCAGGGTTGGTGTTTTTAAATTACCTTTTCAATCTCTTCTTTTGTTATGAGTTTACTTAGTTATTTTACTTCAGTTTGTGCTAGTTTTGGTAGGCAGTGTGCTTCTAGGAATTGGTCCATTTCCTGTACATTTTCAAATTTATTATAGTACAGTTTTTCATGGTATCTTGTTATGATTCTTTTGACTTCAGTTAGGCCTGTTGTGATATTGCCCATCTCATTTTCTTAATCGAGTTACTTGCTTCCTCTCCTGTTTTTCCTTTGTCAGTTGGGCCAATCATTTGTCAATTTTCTTAATCTTTTTTAAAAAGTTAGCTTTAGATCTTGTTAATCCTTTCGGTTGTTTTTATATTCTCTAATTGATTGAATTCTATTATTAATTTTCTGAATTTCCACTTCTTGTCCCTGTATGTTTTCTTGCAACATGTTCAATCCATCATTTTTTTCCCATTTTCTTCCTGATCTCTTAAAAAATTCTAATTACTAATCTTTTATATTGTACCTCAATAATTTTAGGAAGTTTTCTTCATCTGGAAAAATTCTTGATTCTTTGTTTTGAGAGAATTCTGAAGCCATCATAGTCTGTCTCTTTAAGGGATTTGATATTGACTGTTGTCTCTAAGTCATAAGCGAGTTGTTGATTTTGTTTGTTTACTGTATTCTAGCTTCTTGTTTTGTTTCATTTCAAAATGTCCAAATAAGCTGGTTGTATGTGCTAGTTTGGCTATTTGTGCCTTTGAAGCTCTAACGTCCTGGTATTAGGTGGTTAGAGCCATTATTAGATGTGTGAGCCCAGGAGTCTGTTTACTCCACTTATGTGACTTCAGCTCAGGTGTCCTGGTATTCAGTCACCAAGTGTGTGGTACAGGTTGTCTCCTACTGGTCTAGGTGTAAAGGTGTGACTGGTATAGGCACATGTGTCTGGCTGTGTGTTCTGAGAAAGGAAGGGGGCTAACAGCCATCCCTGAGTGTCTTTGAGGAAGGCAAATCCCTGTATGCCTGATGCTAGGTGAAGAAACTGTTTCAGCTCTGAATTTTCGGCTCAGGAGAGTTAGGAATCTTTTATTCCTCCTTCTCCCTGTTTGTTAACTTGTTCCCTCTCCAAGTCTAGTAGAATGGCTCAGGACACACTTAAGAAGTTCTACTTCTGGCTCAGGTAATACGTTCAGACTCTGGATATGGGCACAGAGAGGGGCATGCATTGGAAAAAGCAAGACAGATTTATTCTGAAGAAAATTTTAGGCTTAAGTCTCTTAGTTTTTGACTATTGAGTGCTGCTGTTTCTGGAGGTGCAAGTGTACTCTCTGATCCTCTGTCTCTGGTGAACTGTCTCATGGTGAACTGCTGTGTTCACCATGCTAGCTGCAGCCAGTTCCCTGTGGGTCAGATCTGACCAGTCCTAGGCACTTCTGGACCTACTCTCCCTTGTTGCTCAGTCCAATTTCTCAACTCTTCTTTGATATTCAGGGCTTCTAGCACATCATACATAAATAATTCATCTGTTTTGGGGGGCCTTTGTTGTTAGAGAGATCACAGGAAGTGTGTGACTACTGCACCATCTTGGCCTTGTTTGCCAAGCCAGCCAAGTGCCGTTGAGTCAGATCCGACTCCTGGTGACCCTAGGGGCCAGGGTAGAACTGACCCCCAGAGTATTCAAGGAGTGCCTGGTGGATTTGAACTGCCAACCTTGTGGTTAGCAGTGGTGGCCTCGCTTAGCCATGCCTTTTTGAAGGCAGCTGGTGCAGTCAGTACTTCTTCTCTTCCATGTGTATTCCTACTGGGAGCTATCCTTCCTATCCTTCCCCAACATTAATACTACCTTCTTGTTCCCTTGTTAACCCAAAGCAACAAAAAACACAGTACCCAGGGCAATTCCATTCTTTCTAAAGACTTCTTCAACTTAGAACTCTTTTTACCTCTAGTGCCTACATAGTGACTGATACAGAAGAAGAAAAGATGATGATATTTAACATGAAGGAAACGTATTTTGGATTCTAAAGAAGTATAAACAAACAAAAAACCTGTTGCTGCTGAGTCAATTCTGATTCATAGTAAACCTGCAGGACACAGTAGAATTGCCCCATAGGATTTTCAAGGAGTGCCTGATGGATTTGAACTGCTGACCTTATGATTAGCAGCTATAACTCTCAGTAACTATGCAACCAGGGTCCCAGATAGGTCATGAGGAGGGTTAGCAGTCCCTTAGAAAGTAATTACTTTGGGGGAGGGGTATAACAGGTTTATTAGGCAAGAAGAGCCTAACATCCTCAGACAGGGAGGAAGTTTTACCTTTATTAGCATAAAAGACATAGTGTTCAAGATCCTCAGCTTCATCAAAATTTGAAGGTATATCCCCATCCCAATTTTCAGGGTCCCACTTCTTTTCAGTTAGTGCTCTCCCTTTAACAAAAGAGATACCGTAAGAGTAGGAATTTAATTTGTGTTGCAGTTTTGCCATCTTCTGTATTAGACTTTTGGTTTGGTTTTCAAAAATGTTAGTCCTGTAGTTAATAAGATTTTACTTTATTTTTTTCTCTAGGCTGTCATTTAGCTTTCCACCCCTTTCATAGGACTTGAGCTAGGAATTTAAAACTCTGTAATCGTTACTTTCTTTACCCAAGTTCTCTAGTGTGCTTAGAAGCAAGAAAACAACTCCATTACAATATCATTTTTCACTAAAATGATTTTTGGAAGTGTTCAATTGTTCAAAGCCTTGCCTTCCATAGGTGTTTGGTTAGAGATGTTTATAGGAAGTAACGGAGCCTTTGTGGCACAATGCTTAACAGCTTGGCTGCCAACCAGAAGTTCGGCAGCTCAAATCCACCAGCCACTCTCTTGAAACCCTACAGGGCAGTTCTACTCTGCCTTACATTGTGGCTGTGAGTCAGAATTGACTCAATGACAACAGTTTTTTTTTTTTTTTAATGGATAGTAACATAAGGAGCTACTTTGGTACTATGTCTTATCAACTACATATTCCTTTTACCACTAAAAACAGGATTGTCAATGTCACCAAACTACTTAGATCAGGGAAACAATTACAAAATCACAGACAACTCAGAGCCAATTCAGAAAGCCTATCCAAATTCTTACTTAGTGAGTTTCGATCTCAGAAACTAGAACCAGTAGGAATAAAGTTTTATGTGCACGTGCATGTGCACATCTATATGTAGTTAGGGGCTTATTAGCATCAGTAGGATCTCTGGGTGGTACAAATGGTTGAGCACTGGGCTACTAACCAAAAGGTCAGCAGTTCGAAACTATTAGACACTCTTTGGAAATCCTATGAGCAATTCTACTCTCTTCTATAGGGTCACAGTGAGCTGGAATCAACTCTGTGGCAACGGTTTTTGTTTAACGACACCTCAGAAGACAAGTCTGGTGATCCACTTTTGAAGGTCACAACCATGAAAACTGTAGTGCATAGCTCTACTCTGAAACACATGGGATTCCTATGTGTCAGGATAGACTCAACGGCGACTACTGTGGTTTTGATTTTTTTATTGCCCTTGGTATAAAGTCTGTATAAAGCATTGCCTCTGGAGTGGGAACTTGAAGTCAGCAGAGCAGGCAATTAAATAGACGTCTGTGTTGTGGAGGAGAGGAAGACAAACTGAAATCTGTAAATATGAGCTGGTGCCCAGAAGGACAGATTGGAACTTGTGCTGGCCTCTCCCCATCACCAACCCTCTGACCTCCATGGTGCTGGTCTCTTGTAGGAAAAGGGTGGTAGGGGTGCCTCATGTCGAATAAATAGATATCGATCTGGCCTAGGGATTATGGAAGTTACGGAAAGATTCAGCAAGAAGTGGAATAGCCATGGACCCCTCACTGTCTCATACCAAGAGGTGCCAGCAGTGATAATACCCATGAGCTGCAGCAATACCTGGCACCCCAGCATTGACTTTCCAAATATTAAAACAATATGGCTGCAGCTGCACTCTTACTTTCTAAATCTCATAGGAAATATTTTGTGGCTTACACTCTAAACTGGTGAGAGAAAGGAATGTAGTCTCACCTTGTCTAAGTTTGACCCAATGCCATCTAGTCAATTCCAATTCACAGTGACCTTATAGGACAGAGTAGAATTGCCCCATAATGTTTCCAAGGAGTAGTTGGTAGATTCAAATGGCACACCTTTTGGCTGGTAGCCAAATGCTTAAGCCATTGTGTCACCAGTTTACCCACAAAAAAATATATCAAAAAGAGGCAAGGAGAAACTAGATCACATAAGAACTTAAGGCCATGAAAGAAAAGAGAAATGGAAAGTTACTGAATGAATGATATGATCTCATAGTTGTTTTTAACAGATCAATATGGTAGGAAAAGGGGTGTTATAGAGCAGGAGAGGAAAAGAAACCAGTTGGGAGTGTAAGTATGAGACAACGGCCATGCTTAAAGACATGAGTGTATTCAGGTATGAATACATATAATTCAACTAACAATGGCTTAAACAAGCAAGTAACTTATTGGTCTCTGACAATCGGAGGTCCTGGAGTAGTTGGTCTAGTGCTCACGTCCCAGGATCTTCCATGTTCCCTCATTCTTAGTAGGTAGAGTTTTACTCTCTGAATTTTTGCCTCATTGTTACAAGATGACTGTTGCATCTTTGTCCACTTTCTGAGCATGAGAAGATGTAAAGGTGCAAAAAGGCAATCTGCCACACCACTAAGACACTCTCTTTTAAAGTTATTTCCTGCAAGTCCCACTACATGATTTCTGCTTACATTTTATTGGAAAGAATGGTGACACGTGACCAAAAACAGGAAGGTTGCTAAGCAGTGGGAGATCTGTGAATGAGTCAACCATACCTCGGAGATATTAAATTTGAGTTGGCTAAGAA
This sequence comes from Heterohyrax brucei, assembly GCA_028571685.1. Classification (NCBI taxonomy): domain Eukaryota; kingdom Metazoa; phylum Chordata; class Mammalia; order Hyracoidea; family Procaviidae; genus Heterohyrax; species Heterohyrax brucei. Next base: position 50,610,761 of record CM053155.1, read on the forward strand.
ATCTGAGTGAAAATGTCAAATAGTCGGCTGGACACATAGGTTTGTATTTTGGAAGGAAATGTCAAACTTTTGTCTTGCTTCATTCTTCCCAAGAGTTTCAAATGTAGAATGCTAAGCTCTTGTGATAGTGATGTCATCTAGCCCTGTAAAGCATGTTCTTGTGTGGGTGTATGTTTGTATGGGGTTTAAATGCAATTGACAATGGGAGTAATCAGTCATGTTTGATATCAGTCATGTTTGAACTAAGTCTGTAAGCTGGATTAATATAAAGAATGAGAATGGGTTATAGGGATGTGTTCTGATATAAAACAGATCAGAGCTATTGCCTGTTAGCTGTATTCTGAGTTTCTTCCCACATTACCCTTAGCTTCACCTGTGACAAAGAGATAATATCTTGGGCTATTTGGCATGATACAAAGCATCTAATAATAGGTAGTCAATCTGATCTACTCATCATAGATAGACGTTAGCAGGCCAAATTTTGCCTGATTTTGTATAATATGTTGTTTAAATACACACCCTTATGTGTTGTCTATGACTACTTGCACTCTAAAATAGCAAAGGTGAGTAGTTGCCACAAAGACATGTACATCACAGAGCCTAAAATACTTACTATCTGGCCTTTTGCATAAAAAAAAAAAAAAGATGATGACCTCTGGTGTAGATCATGCCCCTTTTTATGTTAAAAATCAGATTAATTATATTGTAGGTAGACTTGAAATGTCAAGGATTATTTGACAATTTAACTGAGTCTAACATCAACTCCACGGCACTTGGCAGGAACATACCTATTAGACTAGAAATGACAACTTGAAGAGGAATGACTTTGTATTCATTGTCAAAAAAGAACCTATCAAGATCTATCTTGAAGTTCATCACTGTTAGTGACAGAATAATATCCATATACCTGCAAGGAAGATCAGCTAATATGACTATTGTTTAAATTTAAACACCAACCAGAGAGAGGCAGGGCTAAGATAGGGAGGTTGCCACACATATCCTGTGATCTCTCTAACCACAAAGATCCAGAGAAACAACTGAATGGATTATATGGGATAGCCTAGGAGCCCTGAACATCAGCGGGGAGCTGAGAGATTGGACTGGGTAACAGGGAAGGTAGAGTGTGTCAGGAAGAACCTAGAGTGGCTAGACTGGGGCCAATGTAAATACATACTTCATAGGAGGACCCACTACTGCGAGGGCAGTGAACAGTACAATGACATTTCAAGAGCACCTTTCTCAGCAAGGAAGTTTAGCTTCAGATGGTTGTACTTGCAGAACTGCAGAAGACTTCCACTTGAGCATCAGAAGCTAAGTGCTTGTGAACTTGTGCAGATCTAAAGCTTTCTTTCGGGCTAAAGTTTCTCCCTTTCCCCAGTGATTCTCCCTCCCTTCTCTGTACTACACTGGGTGCCAAACTCTGATGGTCTGCCTGACCCAAAAGTGGGACCCCATACATGAGCCCCAAGTTCTTCTCCTGGACTTGAAGGGGGAGGAATTTCACAAAGCAGAAGTGGAGAGGAAGAGCTCTGCTGGCCCCATGAGCCAGGAACTCAGGTCAGAAACAGGTTCTTTTTGTCTAGGCACAGAGAGCTGTCAGTTCCTTTCCTTTCTCAGCACATGCCATCCACAGCCTGCCTACACTAATCTCCCTTCCCCAGCTAGAACTCTGGGAAAGAGCAGGCACCACATACTTGGAAGCTGACTGCCTTGGCTCCTGAACTGAATTAATTTATATATAAGAAACATGACCTAATGCCTGGGCTCATGTGCCTAGTAATAGCTCTAACGACCTAGTGACAGGATGTTAGACTTTCTAAGTTTCCAATAATCAAACTAGCTCACATAATCAGCATATTTGGACTTTTAAACACAAAATTATATATGTATATATATATATGTATATATATATGTACATAAGTTAGGACACAGAAAGCAAACATATATAAATTACAACAACTTTCTGATGGCTTGGGGAAAGCAGTCAATATCAAACCGTTTAAAGAAACAGAATGCTATGGCTTCAGAAAACTCCCAAAACAAAGAATAAAAACATTATCCACAAGAAGAGGACTTCTAGAATTATTGGAGGTAGGATACAAAACATTAATGTTTAGAGTACTTCAAGAGATCAGGAAGGAGATCAGGCAAAGTATAGCAGAGCATAATGGAATGCATAAATATTGATATCCTAGGCATTAGTGAGCTGAAATGGACTGGTATCAGCCATTTTGAATTAGACAATCATATAGTCCACTATGTCAGGAATGAAAACTTGAAGAGGAATGGTGTTGTATCCATCATCAAAAAGAAGATAGGTCCTGAAGTATGCCCTAATGTATGATGCTGTCAGTAATAGGATAATATCCATATGCCTACAAGGAAGGTGAGTTACGACTACTATTTAAATTTATGCACCAACCAGTGAGATGAAAAAACTGAAGACTTTTACCAACTTCTGCAGTCCAAAATTGATCAAATATGCTATCAGCATGCATTGGTAATTACCGGTGACTGGAATACAAAAGCTGGAAACAAAGAAGAGGGACTGGTTGTGAGAAAATATGGCTTTCATGATAAAAATGATGCTGGGGATCACACGATAGAATTTTGCAAGACCAATGACTTCTTCATTTCAAATACCTTTTTTCACCAACACAGACTGCAACTACACACGTGGACTTCACCAGATGGAATACACAGGAATCAAATTGACTACATCTGTGGAAAGATACAATGGAAAAGGTCAATATCAGCAGTTAGAACAAGACCAGGTGCTGACTGAGGCACAGACTATCAATTGTTCCTATGAAAGTTCAAATGGAAAGTGAAGATTATAACAAGTCTATTGTTCATACGAAAGTTCAAATGGAAGTGAAGATCACAAGTCTATGAGAGCCAAAGTAAAACCTTGAGTATAGCCCACCAATTTTAGAGACCATCTCAAGAACAGATTTGAGGTGTTGGACACTAATGACCTAAAGCCAGACAATTTGTGGAATGATATCAAACACATCGTCTGTGAAGAAGGCAAGAGGTCATTAAAAAGACAGAAAAGAAAGAAAAGACCAAACTGAGTATTAGAAGAGACTCTGAAAATTATTCTTGAATGTCAAGTTGCTGAAGCAAAAGGAAGGAATGATGACGTAAAAGAGCTGAACAGAAGATTTCACAGGGCAGCTCAAGAAGACAAAGTATAGTATTGTAATGACATATGCAAAGAGCTAGAGATAGAAAACCAAAAGTGAAGAACATGTACTGCATATTTCAAGCTGAAATCAAGTTGCAATAGTGAAGTATTCCACAGGGAAAATATTAAATGACTCAGGAAATATCAAAGAAGATGGAAAGAACACAGAGTCATTATACCAGAAAGAGTTGGTCTATGTTCAATCATTTGAAGAGGTAGCATACGATCAAGAACCAATGGTACTGAAGGAAGAAATTGAAGTTGCATTAAAGGCATTGGTGAAAAACAAGGATCCAGGAATTGATGGAATATCAATTGAGATGTTTCAACAAACAGATACAGCACTGGAAGTTCTCACTCATCTATGCCAAGATATTTGGAGGACAGCTACCTGGCCAACTGACTGGAAGGGATTGATATTTATGTCTATTCCCAAGAAAGGTGATCCAACCAAATGCAGAAATCATTGAACAACATCATTATTATCACATGCAGGTAAAATGTTGCTAAAGAACATTCAAAAGTGGCTGCAACAGTATATTGACAGGATACTGCCAGAAATTCAAATCAGATTCAGAAGAGGACATGGAACCAGGGATATCATTGCTGATGTCAGATGAATCTTGGCTGAAAGCAGTGAATATCAGAAAGATGTTTACTGGTGTTTCATTGACTATGCAAAGGCATTCAACTAACTGTGTGGCTCATAACAAGTTATGGATAATATTGTGAAGAATGGGAATTTAGAACACTTAATTGTGCTCTCAAGGAATCTACATGGATCAAGAGGCAGTTGTGCAAACAGAAAAGAGGACATTTCATGGTTTAAAGTCAGCACATGTGTGCATCAGCGTTGTATCCTTTCACTATACCTTTTCAATCCGTATGATGAGGAAATAATCTGAGAAGAATGAGGCATCAGGACTGGAAGAAGACTCATGAACAACTTGTGTTATGCAGATAACATAACGCTGTTTGCTTGAAGTGAGGAGGTCCTGAAACACTTACTGATGATGACCAAAGACCACAGCCTTTAGGATGGATTGTACATCAAGTAAACAAAAATCCTCACAACTGGACGAGTAAGCAACATCATGATAAATGGAAAAAGGATTGAAGTTGTCAAGAGTTCCATTTTACTTGGTTCCACAATCAGCACCCAGGGAAGCACCAGTCAAGAAATCAATAGACACAGTGCATGGAGAAAAACTGTTGCAAAAGACCTCTTTAAAGTTTTGAAAAATTAAACATGTCACCTTGAAGATTAAGGTGTACCACGTCCAAGCCATGGTATTTTCAAATGCATCATGTGTATGCAAAAGCCTAACAATGAATAAGGAAGACAGAACAATTGATGCCTTTGAAGAATATTGAATGTGTCATGGACTACCAAAAGAACTAACAGATCTGTTCCAGAAGACGTAAACTCAGAGTGCTCCTTGAAGCAAAGACAGGGAGACTGTGTCTTACATACTTTGGAGATGTCAGCAGGGATCAATCCCTGGAAAAAGACATCATGCTTGGTAAAGTAGAGAGTCAGCAAAAAGAGGAAGATCCTTAACAAGGCTGATTGACACACTGGCTGCAGCAATGGGCTTAAACATAAAAATGATTATGGGCATGGTGCTGGACTATGCAATGTTTTGTTCTGTTGTGCATAGCGTTGCTATGAGTTGGAACCAGCTCTATGGCACCTAACGGCAATGTTAGATCTTTCATTTGCTCATCTGGCTTCCTTCTCTTGAAGACCTTCTGCTTTTATACTACTTTTCCTATCTGGATTATCTGTGGCATCTTTAGGCACAGAAGGCTGTGATAGCTGCATGTGGGACATGAGTTTGCTTCTCCTCATTTCATTTTATGCCACGCTGAAAGGCTTCCAAATCCCATCTTGTATGCTGTTGGCATATTCAAGCTTGATGGTTGATATCCTGCTCAAGAACTAGGGTACTTAGGAAGAAATTTCAAGGAAATTTTTTCAAAAGTACTTGGTTAAAGCCAAGATCCTGGCTGGATTTATTGGCTCCATGTAGAAATTTCCAAATCAAATATTGTAGTAATCAGAAGTCTGTCCCTGTTAATGACTGTGGAGTGGCTCATGTCTGGTTGCTGCTTTGTCATGCTCTTTGCTTCCAAAATATTGAACAGAGGAAATGAGCAAAATACATGCATTTTAATTTTTGGAAAAAGCTAAATGGTCAGAGTTACATGCTGAAATTATTTATGAAAGTAGGCCATAAAGTATACTTTGCAAGTAGTGAGGAATGAAGCAGATGCCTTGATAGCAGGAATCCAACCTTCCCCAAGGGTCCAGTGAGATATTATTACATATTTGAGAAGAATTTTGATTAAATACTATGGAAAATGTTGGATTAAACAAATTAAACCTGTTTACAAATGGAATTCCAAGAGTCTTTAAATGTAGTGTTCATTGTGCATGTTTAATAGAAGGGCACGTTATGCAGTATTTGCTAAACTTGCTTGATCATGAAATTATTTTCACTCAGAGTACCTTTACAGGAACAGGTGTTCTATAGAACTCTCTTTGGTAAACAGTGATTTTGACTATCACCTGTTTGTCAGGCTGTGTACTAGATGAGTTTTCCAAGTTTCTTTGACTAATGTGACTCTACATAAAAATTGTTCAGTCATAGGCAATGACCAGGGTCTTTTACTGTTCTAGTACCTACTTGTTACAGATTGAAGTGTGTCCCCCAAATATGTCAAATATGGTCAGAGTTGTAATTCTTAACTCCTATACTTCTGGATGTGCTTCCAGTTGGGAATAGGGCTTTCATTGTTATGTTAATGAGGCCATATCAGTGTAGACCGTGTCTTAAACCAATCACTTGAAAGATAAAAAGAGTAAATTTGGTACAATAGAAAAGAAACACAGATGAGAAAAGACATGCTATGCCACGTGAAGATTGCCAAGTAACTGAGGAATAGAGAGCTATAAAGAGACAAGGACTTTCTCTCAGTGCTGATAAAGACAGGTTTACCCTACAGTTGGTACTCTGAACTCAGATTTGTAGCTTCCTAAACTGACCCAAGCCCTGAAATTTTCAATCACATTATATGAAGGAAAAAGCTCAACAATGAATAAAGAAGACAGAAGAAGAACTGATGCCTTTGAATTGTGGTGTAGAGAAGAATACTCAATGTACTGTGGACTGCCAAAAGAACAAGCAGACTTGTTCTGGAAGAAGTACAACCAGAGTGTTCCTTGGAAGCATGGATAGAGATACTGCATCTTACATAGTATGGAGATGTTTTCAGGAGGGGTCAATCCCTAGAGAAGGACAACATGCTTGGCAGAGTGGAGGGTCTGTGAAAAATATGAAGATCCTTAACAAGATGGACTGACACAGTGGCTGCAATGATGGGCTTAATGTGGGCATGGCCCAGAACTTGACAGTGTTTTCTTTTGCTGTGCACAGGGTCACGATGAGTCAGAACCAACTTGACAACACCTAACAACAACAAACTGTAAGAAAATTAAGTCACTCACTTTGGTATTTCTACTATACCAGCACTAAGAAGCTAAGATGCCATCATAAAAAACCCATAACCCACTGTCATCGAGTTGATTCTGACTCATGGTGACCCTATAAGATAGAGTAGAACTGCCTCATAGAGTTTCCAAGGAGTGTCTGGTGGACTGTGTCCCCTGCTCTATCTGCTAACCAAAATGTCAACAGTTTGAATCCCCACGGTTTCTAAATTATAACCACAGCAGGGGACAAATGCACTTAGGATGAGACATCAAGGAATTATTAGGTGAAGTAATGAAACTGTCACACCATGGAGAGATCATTTGACTTGGAGTCAGAAGACGTAGAAGGTATGTCATTTCTGCTACTAACTGTGTTGCTTTGAGGAAGTTAAAGAAGTTATTTCAGTTCAAGGACTTTGACCTATAAAATATAGATAATAACACTATCTCATACACTATTGTGATGAGTAAATTATGGTATATATGGCATACTCAAGAGTCCCTGAGTGGCAAAAGTCATTAAGCACTTGACTACTGGACAGAGAGTTGGTGGTATAAACTAAGTTTCCAAAAGATCACAGTTCTGAAATTCTGTAGTGCAGTTCTACTCTGCACACACACAGGTGGCATGAGTTGGATATGACTCAATAACAATATAGCTGTAAGATGAATCTCCCGGTGGTGTAAATAGTTAAGTGTTTGGCTACTAACTGACAAGTTTGCAGTGTGAATCTACCCAGAGGCTCCTCAGAAGAAAGGCCTGGTGATCTACTTTTGAAAGATTGAAGCCACGGCAAAGCCTACTGAGCACAACGAAACACACGGGGACACCACAAGTCGGAATCAACTCAGTGGCAACTGGCTATCAGAAAACAAATATTAGGTTCTCAAAAAATTAATAAAAAGGATGTGAAAATTTTATTTAGACTGGTTTTACTATTACATTGGTGTTTTTCCTTTTATAAAATAATTTTATAAAACAGTCCATCAAGATATTGTATAGAAAATACACACTAAGGTAATATGTATATATACACTTCATAAAAATAGAATACATCTTGACAACGGCTTCCAGAGTCTGTTACCACCACGTACAGTGTATTGACATTTAACAGTTATGCTAATTTGAACATATGAGAGTTTATAAGAAAAACAAAGAAATTTGTCCCATTGGTATTTTTTCAATTGACAGGAAAATCTTTAAAAAGCTGGAATGTAAAAGTTTTGGAGCTAATCAAATGGAAGATTATATCACAATGTTAGTGGAAAGACCCATACTATGAACAGTCATCTGAGGACAAAATAACATCTTTTTCCCCTTCATAAATGGTGCAGCTGATTTCACAAAATCACTGACAATAACAACCTTATTATGCAGACTCAACCATTTGGATATGAGAAAACCTTCTAGTGGCTGTACCATGCTTCTAAAATGAGTGGTATTTCCTTCTTTCCTTAAAACAAAAATAAGTGTGTAAATCCTATTACAAGGCATCAATACCTTAAAAGAAAAGAAAAGCATCTGTATAACTTATTTCATGAACTTTGATCAAAACATCTAACAACCAGGTTTATGAATCTAAAATGGTCAAATGCTCACAAATCCACTTGACTTTGACTTTGTTGTTCTTGTTTTGTTAAGAATAATGATCGTAGCTACTTTGCCACTATAATACATTGCTGATGTGTCTTGTTAGGTTTCAGGAAATCTTTGGAAAGTAACTGCTCCAGTGTAATAAATAAAGAAAATAGTAAGAGATTTTGTAGACCTTATTAAAAGATACAACCATGATAGGATAATGAGAATACCTTGGCAGTACAAAGGAAGGACACAGAACAGGGCACAGCACCGTTTCCAAGTTGCCAAGATTGCAGTTGTTCAGGAGACAGTAATCTGGAAGGGGATTTGATGCCCAGGGTTAACTCAGTTTAAATACATGGATTGGTTTTTGAGAACTTCTTAGTATGGATAGGCAGACACGGCTATATAAACTATAAAGGTGGTCTGATATTCAATGGTCCCATTGGCACTGTAGGATAAGGCTCGAACCCTCATGCGGTAGGTCTCTGGTTCTCGCAGTGGTCGCGTTGTGTACACCACTCCTTTCAGGTTTTCATCCCTTAAGGCGAAAGGAACAGTCTGTTCCTCATCTACCATGAGGAACGTTGTCCTGGGATGCATCACTCCATCCTGCGTGTATGCAACCAGCCGGATTAAATCTTGATTGCCAGCTATTCCAAATGGGAGGGAGACGAGTTTGTATTCCAAAGCATATGGGCTCAAGGCACATTCCAAATCATTGGGTGGACAGTTCTTGAAGCAGAACCTAAGGACATGAAAAACACAAAATTATCTGAGTTGGAAGCAGGATAAGGCTTGGTGAAGGTGATCGCAGTCCATGACAACTTTTAGGTATTAAACATTGAACAGTCTGACTGAAGGGGCAGTAAGGCTCACCCCAAGTTCAAAGTCACTAATGCAAACCAGATGCCAGATGGCTAGAAGAGTATGCTGGTCTATAATTAAATATTGCTCTCTCTGCTCCTTTAAAATCAGAAGCACATATACTAGACACATATATACTAGACACAAGGACATTTTAAAGAGAAGAATACAACTGTTTTTCTTTTAATTTAAAAAAAAATGACATCTTTCCCAAGACAATCTGCAAGCTGAAATAGGATAGATCAATTTTTGGCCTACTTTTCAAAAAAAATAATAAAGGTCATATAATAAAGGTCAATTACAATTCCTGGAGGGGAGGGTGAGCTTCCTTTTGTATTTGTGTTCAACATTATTTTAGATTAAAAGTATTATATTTTCTTTTGCTAGAGCCCATATTCACTATTTATGAATCATCATGACTTTTAAATCATCTGCCAGAAATCACAGGTGATAAGAAAATAAAAAGTATATAAAGAACCATTTTCTGAAGATTTAGATTCTTCATAGCATTTTCAGAGGAAACCTGGTGGCGTAGTAGTTAAGTGCTATATCTGCTAACCAAAAGGTCAGCAGTTCAAATCTGCCAGGTGCTCCTTGGAAACTTGATGGGACTGTGTAATTCTGTCTATAGGGTTGCTATGAGTTGGAATTCATTTAATGGCAGTGGCTTTGGCTGCTTTATACTTCAAATTTTCTTTCCCCTTTCTGGTCCCCTCAAACCAATTTCAAACACATTTTTAGTGGACCCTGTATAGGCTGCACTTGACCTTGGCTCAGTAGCTCGGTATGAAATACCTAGAAGAAAATGAAGTGTGAGCTGCAACAGGCATTTGGTTTCACAATCACCCTTTCACTAGCAAGACCTATTGAGATGAACATCATCACTGGTTTTCAAGCACTCCACTCACTTGGTACCTGAACAAAGTGCAGCACTTCTGTAAGAGCGGGGGAGAACAGAAGAATAGTTCATTCAGAACTCAGAGAAGACAGTATTTCAGACAGCAGGAAACGGAAGCAAAATGACCATGAAATGGTAGACTATGCCTCACCCTTGCTCATCTCCATTCTCTAGTGGCATGGTGAGTCATTACAGTAACAGGAAAGATGCTGCTTGAAGTGCTGTGAGTACTGAGAATCCTCAAAGCCCCAAGGCAACACAAATGGCAACTGGAACATTTACAAGAATGGCAAACTCTATCACCCCATACAGCTCACGGCTGAGACAGACACTTAGATGACACATGGAGGATTACACGCTCGGGACACTGCCCTAGCTGATCCTGGCAGCCAAAAGAGATGAGTTAGACTGCCGTGGTTAGTGCTGGATCAGCTCATTTCTTGCTTGTTCATTGAAGAAGGAACACATTTGCTCCTGAGGTCATTGACTTCTGGTGAGTTAAACATGACTACAGACAGCCCAGGTTTCTGGCCAAGGAGAAAGACAAATGATTTTCAAAAGCATGTCTGGGATGACAAGGCAGGACATACCCTGAAACAGGATCCCGTCGGTAGTTGGGTGGGCATGGTGTGTCGATGCACTGGTAGCTTCCTCTCGTGTTGAAGCACACGCGATTTGGTCCACAGCGCACGTTCTGTTCTAGGCATTCATCAACATCTAGTGACGGCACAAGGAACAGCAGCATCAGCAACACAGTCAGAGAAGGCTGTCCTCATAGGTTTTCTGAACACTGAACTAGAACATAGAAAGCCAGGATTCTACCTTTCACAGAGAAATTCAGTGGCTGGATCTAAGCTTTTTCTTCACCTTTCTTTGTGATTTCAGTGAAAGTCTACCATAGTACATTAGTTTCTCATGAAGCAGTTAATACACAAATTGTGTTATGACATTGGTTCAGCCTCAGAATGTATCAGCCGTCCCTTTTCCGTTCATACAGGTTTTTCACCCCTTCTTGCTTTTTCATAATTGCTTTTGGGCTAGTGTGACCCCTAGTCTCACACACATGATTGAAATACATAGCACATTTCTCAAGAGGGTCATTGGCCCTACCGAAACCCTAACAAACTCCATTGTCATCAAGTCTAGTTGAAATCATAGCAACCCTATAGAGATCCTATAGGACAGAATAGAACTGCCTATAGATTTTCCAAGGGGTACATGGCAGATTCAAACTACTGACCTTTTTTTGGTTAGCAGCCGTGGCACTTAATCACGACATCCCCAGTATCCATAGCACTGTCTACTCTTTGGTGGAAAGGTGAACCTCCACAGTGACTTCAGCACTGAGTTAAAAGGGTGTCTTAGGGCCATATGTTGGGGCTTCTCAAGTCTCTGTCAGACCAGCAAACCTGCTATGTTTTTGTAAATTTGAATGTTGTTCTACATTTTTCTCTTACTCTGTCTAGGACCATTTATTGTGGTCCCTGCCAGGGCAGTTGTGGTAGTAACCAAACACTATCCAGCTGTTCTGGGCTCAGTCTGTTAGAAGTTGTGTTAGTTGTTGTCTGTTAGTCTTTCGTACTGATCTTTACTCTGTTTTTCTGGTCTTCTTCATTCTCCTTGGCTCCTGCCAGATGTATTTAAACTTTTTCAACCACAAAGTGGGGATCATGATACTAGTGCACTTTTTCTTTCAGATTTCTTTACAGATACATTTCCTCAACACATGTGAAAAGACATGGAAAAATAAAAGGTATAAATATACAGGGAAAGCTATTAAGAGCTCTCTGGTGTCTCTTGTACTTGAAACATATATATTTGGGTGCATTTGAGTTTTGCATAGCAAATAATACTTTAACTGCACTAAGAACAAGCTGAAAAATTAAAGGACACTTTTTGTGAATATTTTTATATTAAGAATCTCCTTAAAATCTAACTCTTCCCTGGAATTTTGTTTTATGAGTTCAAATTGTTGAGTAATAAGTAGTGATCAGAGGGATACTTTTTTGAATAGGGTACTAGAAAGTAATTAATTCAGAGGAGACTGTAAACAGGATCAAATGAATGACCCCAGAACCACAATCCAAGTTGCAACAAACAGAGCAACTCTAACTTGAGTTGAAATGCACAGGGTCATTCTCAGCTGCTATGATGATCAGATGCTCTCCTTAGGATAGCGATATTACAGGAAAGGACAAATGTATGAAAGACTGCATATTCTGTTATTTTCTACATAAATTTGTTACATGAACAGAAAAATACCTAAATCATAAAAACTAAGGAATATCAAGATGGAAGTAAAGGAAATTTTTTTTAACATTTTGTAAATGAATGTTTTCAAGCTCTGATTCTTGGGGTCACATTTGAGCATCAGATGATCTCTGAATCTTGTGAATTTACATGGAAATGGTTTTTGCATGTATCTGTGTGGGGGGGGTGAGAAAGAGACAGAGAAAGAGAGAGGGAGAGGAAGAGAGAAAAAGATAGAAACTGATGGATGTACATGTTTCCTCAAGAGAGAGGTCACAGAGTTCTACAAATTATCAGAGATTCTAAGAGTCCAGAGAAATTAAGAGCCACGTACACCCCATTTCACACTGGGATATACGCATTCCTCTGGTGGTGATTAAGAGCCATGGCTGCTAACCAAAATTTGGCAGTTCAAATCCACCAGGGACCCTTTGGAAATCCTATAGGGCAGTTATACCCTGTGCTATAGAGTTGCCATGCATTAAAATTGACTCAATGATAATAGGTTTAGGTTTGGGTTTGGTGGTACATGACGGTTTTCCAGTAGTAAGGGATAGGTAAACACTTTAGAGACTCTTCCAGATCCTCACCTTTCATAACTTCTTCCTAAAATTAGCTGGCCTGAGCACTTTTTGCTGCCTGAGGTTCTCTCTCTTCCCTTTTATATGTTTCTGCTTTACAAAGGAACAGTTTCCAGTCCTCCCTAATCTCTTTGTGATACCCAGGTATAAAACACTTCAATAAAAGGTAAAAATATAAAAGAACACATAGATAGCAGGGTTTGTTTTATTACGACTATAAAACAACAGTCCTAGCTATTTTAAATAATGTTTTAAAAGTAAGCTGGTTGTTACGAGAACACCTACTAACACTGTTATACGAAAAATAACAATGACAAAATGACCTTAGACTTTTTCTCATAGCCAGTCCAGGTGATTTGGCAATGAGTACAGACTTTTAAGTTATTCAGTGGTCATCCTCTGTGAACTGAGAGAGTTCAATCTGGTTAAATATGCAGCCTCAAGATTTTGGTCGAAATATATTTAGAGTGCATGTATACTAAATAACTTGCCAAAAATGACATTTTTTTTTGCAACTATTTAAAGTGATGATGAAATATTTTCAAGACTGATTTTTAAAACTCTGTGAGAACTACAAAACGAAATCAAACCTCTTGTTGTCAGTCAGTTCCAACTTCTAGTGATCCTACAGGACACAGCGGAACTACCCCATAGGATTTCCATGGCGCAGCTGCTGGATTTGAACTGCAAACTTTTTTGGCTAGCAACCATAGTGTACCAAAGAGGCGAGCAGCCAGATACTCAACCACTGTGCCACCAGGGCTCTGAGAACAAAAAGGTTTACAAAATTCTTTTATGGGTGTGCCAAGAAAAAAACAAAACAAAACAAAAACAAAAAAAAGGAAGACCATTTATTTTAGAGGATGTCAAAGTCAGTTGGTTGCATACAGGTATCTGGAATGGTCCTTCTTCAGTATTTGACTAAACACAGATGCTACTGCACAGGATCAAAAGATTATAATTAAATGGACCTAGATCAGCTCTTGGCTGAGGTGCACCTTGAAGGTCAAATGCATCGGCATTACGATCAAACGCATCTGTAGCACCGACTGGATGGCAGTGGGTGTCGTTTTGGTTTGTTTCTCCTCTCATTTGAAAAAAAAAAAAATTCCCTTCACACACAATTCCAAGGTGAATGAGCCTATGTAACTCTTGTCATAACAGAAATAGGTGACTTTGTAGCTCCCTTGTATTTATGCTGAATTTGGGTTAGAATTGTGAAATTCTACTGGGAACCCTTAATTAACTTAGAATTTTCTGTCAGAAAAGAAAAGCGGGAGGAAAATATTTTCGGAGGCAATATGTTAATCATTGACAATAAATATCAAATCTTACTTCTAAGTTATTTAGCATTTGCATTTTGGTCTCAAAAATGAGCACTTTATATTGGTTTTAAATAGATTCCATTTTCTAAGGAATACACAGACTTTGTAACGATTTACTAAACAGTCTGGACAAAGTAAAAAGATACTGAGTATTATGGAGTAACTTGCCTGACTTTTTGGTTACTCATACTACTTATAATGACATAATGTGCAGTCTATTACTAGCTTTACATGAGAACTAATTTTCACATATGTAATAAAAACAAGTTTTCATTTCAGGTAAATCATGTGTATTGTCTCTCTGAACCAATTTCTAATTATGATTTTATCATCTCCTTGACAAAATGAGGTTGTTTCAGAATTAAGTGAAAATCCCTTTAGGAAAATGTAAAAGAAAATCAATTAGCCTTATCTTCTTCCCACTAAAGGAAACCCTCGTGGTGTAGTGGGTTAAGTGCTATGTCTGCTAACCGAATCTGCCAGGCACTCCTTGGAAACTTTATGGGGCAGTTCTACTCTGACCTATACAGTTGCTATGAGTCAGACCTCACTTGATGGCAGTGGGTGTGGTTTTGGTTTGCTTTTCCTCTCATTAAAAAAAAAAAAAATCCCTTCATATTCATCTTCCCAATTTATGTTGGCTCTAAATTTTGTATTGAACACATGCTGAAATGCAGAGGCCAGTGGGCTGCTGGGGCCCGTCATAATGGTAACACAGAGATCAGAATGTGGGCATACGTGCTGATACATAATAAAAACAGCTACCTAATCAGAATTTTTCATAGGCTGAATATGAGTTTACAAAGAAATACCAAAATCAAGTATACAAAGTATGCTTGGGTCCAGAGAAAAGCTTTCATAAGTGTTTGGACTGCTGGGCAGGAGGCTGTCCTTTGTCTTCAATCTATCACAACCTCCTAGGGTGAAAAATCACGTAGCATTCACGCTACTGCTCATTCACTCTAGCTATTCACTGTAGACATTGGTCCTAGTGAAAAGAAGCCAGAAAAAAATGAAATCAGGCTGTCTCTGCTAATGGAAAAGGTGGTGATGTCTGGTCTTTAATAAACATGCGATAAGAAATTTTGTTAGAAATTATAGACATTTTACAACATAAATATTATTGCTATTAAAAAACACAAAAAGAGCTGAAATAGTTTTATGACCTATGAATTGACTTAATCAAGTGCTTCTGGATACTTAGAAAAAAAGTAGAATAAACATCTTGACACATGTGTTTCAGAAATTATATGATAATCCAGACCTTTGATAAACATTATGGACTGCACTTTAAAAATATGGCTAGACTAGAACACTCATTTTAAATGCAGTGCCAATACAGTGTTCTTCCATTTTTGGAATTAGAATAATGGCACTTAAATTTAGCACACACATACACATACAAACACACACACACACACAGAGACAAATCCTGATTGCCATGGAGTGGACTCTGCCTCATACTGACCAAACTGCCTACATTTTGGTTAGCAGCTGTAGCACTTAACCACTAGTCCACCAGGGTTTCCAAATTAAGCATAAAGATCTTTTAATTTCTCCTTTCTGCTAAATCATGATAGCTTATGTTTTTTTTTGGTTTTTTGTTTCATTCTACAGCCTGGTGACTGCCACTTTTTATTACAGTCTCTGTCCTTGTTCAATACCAAATTCATTTTAATTTGGCTTTTATTACCAACAACATTTCTACCACTAATGTATAAAACTTTTAAAAAGTTATACATAAAGAAACACCTTCTGAAGCTGTGAAAAGACTCTGAGTTATTGTTTTAAATTCTTCTTTCAAGGGCATAATTGTTTTCTTTCATGTCTTTTAAAAAAGCCACAAAGATATATAACTCTTTTAAATTGCAAACATTTCAAACAATACCTGTTTCTGCTTTGTTCACACTATTTTCCATTCTCTAAAGCATAACTGATGGAAATGCTGGTGGAGTGGTTGGTTAAGTGCTTTGTCTGCTAACCAAAAGGTCAGCAGTTCAATTCTGCCAGGCGGTCCTTGGAAACTGTGGAGCAGTTCTATTCCATCCCATAGGGTCACACTATGAGTTAGAATTGACTTGATGACAGTGGTTTGGTTTTAAAGCATAACTGAAAGCTAAAAAAGATTTTAAACTGAATGAGTGACAGGACAATTTAAAAAACAAACTGGTATAACTTTCAAAAGGAGAAAAAACATTTAAATACTCTATGGCATAATTTAATCCTTCTAAATCTGACTGAAGGATTTTAAAGTTTCGGTTGAGCATCTCTGAATGCTCCAGTATCTACCCTGCTCCCTTCCTGCTTGCCTGGTACACCTAGAGGTAGTGTAGCTGTAGAGTTGGGCAGGATTCTTGGGTTGAAGAACTGGGAAAAGTTACCTAACAAGGACAAGATCAGTGCTCCTGTCCCGTCTTGCTGCCACCATTCAGTAACCCTGGTGCTCGCAGCATCTTAGGAGACAGAGGACTAATCCGGACATTGTGGTATCTGAGGTCAGGTCCTACATCTGATCCTGACTGCTCCAGGACATGGAGGCTCACGTAACCTAGAGAAACTGTTCTATTATCTGTAGAAAGGAAACAAATTATTGCCTTATACATATCTGTACTGCTGATTAACACAAAAACATTAGCATTTGAAGACCATGAGGCTATAATGTAAATATATTACCTCATATTTATATTAAAAGTTCTCAATGTGAATTGCAAATGTTCTGCAAAGTTATGTTCTTAATTAACATTTAGTGACTGGTGACTAAAAGCACATTATAACTGAGTTCACCTTTTGTCTCCAGTTCACATGATCCAATGGAGCTTTTAGGGATAGGAATGGGTGGCTGCCGATAGGGGACTCATGGTAACTCAGGCGAAGTCATCATTCTTGCTGGCCTTGCCTACAGGAACACCTTTTTTCATGAGATGAGTCTTATCAAGTTTTGTGTGAATCCCATGTTGTTAGGTGCTGTCGAGTCGGTTCCGACTCATAGCGACCCTATGAACAACAGAACGAAAAACTGCCCGGTCTTGCACCATGTACACAATTGTTTCTATGCTTAAGCCCATTGTTGTGGTCACTGTGTCAATCCATCTTGTCTTGCTCTTTTTTGCTGACTCTCCACTCTACCAAGCATGATGCTCTTCTCCAGGGACTGATCTTTCCTAACAACATCTCCAAAGTATGTAAGATGCAGTCTTGTGAATCGCATAGAGAGAGACAAGTGCACCTAAATTTGATTGTTACTAATACTCTCTTGGAGATTTTATTACCATGATTTAGAAAATGATATAGTTTGTACATGACAAAAGTTAATAAAATTCGGAAGCTTATTAAGACCTACAGAACACTCCTAGATATTGTCCACAAGATTAAGGGAGCTTCTTAGACGGCTTTCAAGATTTATAAATGACTGCTGTTGTTGAAATCAATTCTGACTCATGGTGACCCTCTGTGTGTCAGAGTAGAACTGTGCTCTATAAACCAAATGAGACCACCGCCATCAAGTTGATTCTGACTCATAGTGACCCTATGGGACACAGTGGAACTGCCCCATAGAGTTTCCAAGGAGTGCCTGGTAGATTCGAACTGCTGACCTTGTGGTTAGTAGTGGTAGCACTTAACTACAGAATTTCCCTATGCTCCATAGAGGAGATTTTCCCCCACAATTCTAATTTCTTTTTAATCTAAATACACATTGCAACACAATAAACCTTACCAAAATACAATGCTCTTTCATATTTTTGGATAAAGAGTGAACAGTTGAGATTGATATTTTTGCTTTCTACCACCACTATAGTTTGTCTAAAAATTTACTATAGCACCTATTACTTTGCATTTTAATTATTTGCTTATTTACATGTCTCTAAACTAAGATCCAAAGGGAAGGAACTATTTGTTATTCTTCTGTATAAAACATTTTGTGTCCTACAATGCTAGCACATGGTGGTGCTCAAGAGTCATTCGTAGACTTAAAGAAAGAAAGGACTATTTACTTGATTACACATGGACTACCCTAAAACAACTGTCTAACAAGAGTGATAAAATATCAAATAATGCCTAAAGCCCAAGTAAAATTGCTTGTACTCTCCCCATTTCTCCTTCCATCCTAGTTGCAATGTGGGGGAAAAAAGTGGAGAGGTCTGTTCCCATTAAAATTTAATATACATCTATATATATATATATAACATGAACAGATTTAGGTTCTTTCTACAAAGAACATACCAAAAAGGGTTCTCAACTATTTTCTTTTCATAAATGCTCTTTCATTGCTTCCGCTACTTGTTAAAGCAGTGTTTACAGATAAGCCTGCCTAATGGGAAAGGAAAGAAAGTAGAAGCAACTAGGAGAATAACCATACAAAAAGAGAAAGTTCATTCTTAAATTCTGAGATGTTGATTTTACGCCAAGTAGCAGCGATAAACATTCCAACACTCCCTTACCTTGACATGTCTTTCCATTCAGCATGAGTTGATAACCGGGCGGGCATAAACACTGATAACTTCCAAAAGTGTTTTTACAGTCATGTTGGCAAGTGTTCCTATTTTCACATTCATCAATATCTGTCCAGAAAGAAATGAAGTGTATGAACATGGAAAACACAGGCAGAAGCTGTGATAGAGGCAACTCTATAAACAAGTTGTGGCTATACAGGACAAAAAAAACTCTTGGTGGTTTTATACTTATATGTTTAAAAACGCTCAATGCTTTTTTAAAAAATCAGAATCTGTTTTTAATTAAGTCTGATACAAACTATACTGTATTATAAAATACGACTGTTTCTTCTGTGTGTAAGCATAGATGAAATGAACCTTAAAACTCATCAATTTTTGTCAATTAAAGAAGGCAACAGTGAAATGATAAAGGAAACTGCTTTGTACAAGGTCCTCACCCACCTTAACCTATAACACGTTACCACTGAGTTGATTCCAACTCATAGTGTCCCTGCAGAACAGAGCAGACTCGCCCCTTGGGGTATCCAAGGAGTGGCTGGTAGGTTCCGACTGTTGACCTTGACCTTCTGGTCAGTAGCCGTAGCTCTTACTCACTGTCCCACCAGAGCTCCTGTAGTATTCTTATGTAACTAATGCATGACTCTTCTGTTCGTTTGTCACACGTGCCCTCTCTGTTCTAGTTATTTTTATAAAAGCACTATGCTAAATGTTTTTTATAGCAACATGTATAGCAGTACTTATGAGAATACCGTGTGGTGGTGGGCATGGTTGGCAAACACACAGAAGTGTAAAAGCCATGATTATTTGCCTACAATATGGTAAACTTGACAGAATTATAAGACTGACTTAAAAGATAAAATTTCTATTAAGATTCATTGGAGAAAAGGATATTAGTTCCTAATTTATTTGAACTTTGGAGCTCTCTCTCTCTCTGCCCTCCCCATGAGCACAGTTTTTCAGAGTCAGTATCATCTGATGCCACAAATATTTTATTTTTTTTGACAGAAATATTCAGTCAAGTTTTTCATATAACTATAAAGTAGTAATGTCAATTATTTAAGTTGCCATTTAGCATGATTTGAGAGTCAGGTGGGAGATATACCAGTATCTTTTGAAGGGTATTATCCTATTCATGCTCACAGGTTTTCCTATTTTCAAATTCATCAATATATCAGATAGGAAAGGAAGTACATGAATATATGTATGGAGCCCTAGTGGCATAGTCGTTAACCATAGTCGGCTAACCAAAAGGTCAGCAGTTCGAATTACCAATTGCCCCTTGGAAGACCCTATGGGGCAGTCCTACTCTGTTCTACAGGGTCACTATGAGTCACAATTGACTTGACAATAGCAGGTTTGGTGTATGTATGTGTGTGTATATATATGTATGTATAGATATAGACACATATGTATACATATATATGTATGTGTGTATGTATACATACATATATACATGTGTGTATACATATATATGTATGTGTGTATGTATATATACATATATACACACACAGAGAGAACATATATATCTATACATGTGTGTGTACATATATGTATGTGTATATGCAGTCTATGTATACCTAGGAAACCCTGGTGCTGTAGTGGTTAAGTGTTACGGCTAGTAATCAAAAGGTTGGTAGTTTGAATCTGCCTGGTGCTCCTTGGAAAATCTATGGAGCAGTGCTACTCTGTCTATAAGGTTGCTATGAGTCAGAATCAACTTGATGGCAATGGATTTGGATTTTTTTGGTTATATATACCTAATGAAACCCAGTGGCTTACTGATTAAGTATCACATCTGCTAAACAAAAGGTCAGCAGTTCAAATCCATCAGGTGTTCCTTGGAAACTATGGAGTGGTTCTACTCTGTTCTATAGGGTCGCTGTGAGTGAAAATCAACTTGACGGCAGTAGGTTTGGTTTGAGTTTATATATACATATATATATATATATACACACACATACACATATATATATACATGTTTATATGTACCTATATATATATACATACACACACATACACATATACATATATGTACATGTAGGCTATTTAAACCCACCAGCCATTCCTTGGGAAGATGTGTCAGTCTGTTTCTGTAAAGATTACAGCCTTGGAAACCCCATGGGGCAGTTCTACTTTGTCATATACAGTCACTATGAGTCGGAATCAACTTCACAGCAACAAGATTGGGGTTTAATGGTGGCAGTTAAAAAAAAAATATATATATATATACACATACACATATACATATATATACATATATACACATATACATATATATGTACATATATATACATATATATACATATATATATTTGCTGTTTTACTTTAAACAGGCCACTTAATCTTTCAACATCTATTTATTCATCTGCCAGGAGATACTGACACAATCTGCCCTATTTCACAGGTTTGTTGGGAAGTTCACATACAGGAGGACATGGAGAAGCACGTTATAAATTATAAAGTCTATCAATCTGCCGGTGACACAATGGTTAAGAGCTATGGTTGGTAACCAAAAGGTTGGCAGTTTGAATCTACTAGCTGCTCCCTGGAAATCCTGCAGGGAAGTTGTACCCTGTCCTATAGGATTGTTTTGACATGGAAACGATGCCATGGGTTTGATCTGTCTGCTAGTAGTAACCAAAGCCAAGAAAATAACAATAAGAAGGTTAGTGAAGAATATGTTACAATTCAAAATTAACTGACATTTGTGTTCAGAATAAGAGATTTCTCTTCCTTATTGTGCTTTGCTTTGGCTCATGTTAAAATATTCTCCCAGTCCCTGAACACACATCAATCAGTGGAAGAGTGAAGAGGGGAATGTGACATGGAATGAAAACAAAAGTGCACGATGGTGGAACTAAAGAAAAGACAGAATGAAAACTGGGAGCTGACTTAAAACATGACTATCTGTTCATCTTGCATGTTTCGCATATTCTCAATACATTCATGCAATGAGTCAAAATCTGCTAATTATAAACACTCATCAAATATTTACTTGCCAATGTTTTTGCATGACTTCAGTTAACTAAAGAATTCATTCCATAATTTGTGCTTTCTTGTCTTTAGAATCATTTAAATGATGTTAAACTCCAGGTAGTGAACATAGCATTTCCCAGGCTGGGAATTTTAAAATTGTCCCAAGCGTCATTTGTGCAAGGGGGCCCTGCATTCAGAAGCAATGCAATGCTCATTCTTCCTATTAAGCTTTGGAATCAATTCCTTAAAAGTTAAGTTTCAGTCAAGTTTAAAAGGATTCCACAGTGTTAATTTGAACCTTGTGTACGTAATCTATCCCAGATGGTTACTTAAAAAGCCTTTGGTGTTCACTGAAGGTTGTTCTTGTATCATAATTTCAAAGCTGTCTGCAATTTTGTGTAAATTTCTTCATTAGTGCCCAATACAACAAAATACCATATTTTAAACCCTCATGGTATAGTCGCTAAGTGCTATGTCTGCTAAGCAAAAAGTTGGCAGTTCGAATCCACCAGGTGCTCTTTGGACACTCTGGAGCAGTTCTACTGTGACCTACAGATTTGCTGTGAGTAGAAATCTACTCAGTGGCACTTGGTTTGGTTTGGGTTTTCAATGTCCTCAAGGAAACCCTGGTGGTGTAGTGGTTAAGTGCTATTCTGCTAATTAAAAGGTCAGCAGTTTGAAGGCCCTGGGTGCTCTTCGGAAGCTCTATGGAGCAGTTCTACACTGACCTATAGGGTAGCTATGAGTCAGAACTTATTCAACAGCATTGGGTTTGTTTCTTTTGGAATGTCCCCAAACAAAAATTAAATATCTAGCCAACCAAAAAGCAATTCCATTGTCTTTGAGTTGATTCTGACCCACAGTGACCCCAGAGGTCACTGGAGAACTTCCCATGGAGTTTTTAAGGAATGCCTGGTGGATAGGAACTGCTAACGTTTTTGGTTAGCTGCCAAACTCTTAACCACTATGATACCAGGGTTTCCAAAGAGCCAACAATTAAATAGTTACAGAAATTTCCTTTAGCCTCTCCAAGATTGACCCTCACCCTGGAATGGCAGCTACTTCAACCAGTGGGTGGTTGTCTAGAGGTGATGGTTCTGATAAATATAATGCTGGTTTAATTTGAATGCAAAAGCACAGAAAACATAAGAACTTACTATGATGAAACTGTAGCTATAGACAGTGACAAAGAAACAGAAAACTAGGACACTTTCCAAAATGACTTGAACCTTCAAATGACTTAGAAGAAGCCAGCTTGACAGTCTGTGGTACGGGAGGTGTGGCTGAGTTCATGGACCACAGCATCAACACAGAGTTTGGGGGCAGGAGGCAAGAGTAGAACAGAAAAGAAGAACTTGTTCAAAATGAAGGTGGAGAGTGGACTAGTAATGGGACATGTAAACCCTCCAGTGGGAATGATTATTCAGAAGAAACTATGAAAGGCAAAATGCCAGATGCCAATTTTGTTGAAAAAAATTTGTTTTAACTCAGAGTCGGATTAAAAGGGTGGGCAACACACAGAATGATGTGAAGTAAGTTGAGAGTGTTTGACATACTAGTAAGGGCAGTACACTTTCCTTAGTTTCAGTAATTAAGTAGCACTTGATCATATAGTAAAAAATGTAGAGGCTGATTAATGAGTGCTAAGGAAACTCTGGTGGGGTAGTAAGTTAAAAGTTCAGATGTGCCAGGCACTCTGTGGAAACTCTATGGGCAGTTCTACTCTGACCTCTAGAGTTGCTATGAGCAGGACCCGGCTCGGCACAATGGCTTTTTTCACAATGGCCGCAGCAGAAGCCCTGGTGGAGTGGTGGTTAAACATTCAGTCATGTAGGCCATTTAAACCCACCAGCCACTCCTTGGGAAGAAGATGTGTCAGTCTGTTTCTGTAAAGATTACAGCCTTGGAAACCCCATGGGGCAGCTCTACTTTGTCATACACAGTCACTATGAGTCGGAATCAACTCCACAGCAACAGGATTGGGGTTTAATGGTGGCAGTTCAAATACATAGATCTAAAGAACCAAGGGTAAAAGTTGAGTGTCCAGAGGGTTCTTAAGAGGTGATACGAGCATCTGGGTCCACCTAAAAGATCAGCATATAGAAAGAGGGCTTTGAGAAGGCTGGAGAAAGAGAGGACAAAAGGTAAAGTCAGGAGAAGAAATGTTTAAGAAGTATAAAAGAAACGCTTAACAGAAACCATGTTTAGGAGAAAATATACCCAAGTGTAAAGCACGTAAGGGAAATGCCAGAAAATGGGGTTGAAATAGTGACCTTCAAATTTAAGTAGGGTTTTCTTCTTGACTTCCTCCCTCCCTCCCTCCTCCT
This sequence comes from Heterohyrax brucei, assembly GCA_028571685.1. Lineage (NCBI taxonomy): Eukaryota > Metazoa > Chordata > Mammalia > Hyracoidea > Procaviidae > Heterohyrax > Heterohyrax brucei. The sequence continues at coordinate 50,634,701 of CM053155.1, forward strand.
TCTTTGCTTCTTTTCCCATCTAACAAATGGTGAAGCGATGAGCTACATGCTCTTTGTGTCTTCTCTGCTCACTTCCCTTGGTGCCCAGCTCAACGACATGCAAAGCATGGATTCTCCCAGAAAACTGAGTTAAATGAATGACAAATGGTAATGTCTGCAACTTAACTGAAAACAAGATCTCAATTCTTAACTTGGAAATTATATTTTACTTTTGCAAATAACTGAAATTAGAGACTTGTGAGTTTAGATAAAGATATTGAAAACACGTATTTCAGAATGAAAGGAGCAACGCCATTTTATCTGGCTCACATTATCTTTTATAAGTGACTTATGTAAACACAAAATAATGTTTCTGAGAAATTCTATAGGGTATGCAGAGTAATAGTCAATGGGTGTCAGCTGTCATACAGAACAAGCAATCAACTAAGTGGCTGAAATTGTTGCTTGTTAACCCATGATTTTGGGATCAATCTGACACAGCCATAATCACACAGTATTAGATTATGTGGCATCATGTATATATTCTTTTTCTGTAAAAACATGTTCTGAATGCCACTGAAATTTATTTCTCTGTAGCATTATATTCAGTAGCACTTACAGAAGTAATCAAAGACAGAAAATGCCATATCATACAAGAAATTATTAGAATGCACACCTGTAAAGAGATTATTTATCTGAGTAATATTTGTAATAGTTTTAGATACCAGAGTAACAGTCTTGAAACACTGAGTAATCCCAGATTTGGGGTCAGATGTAGTTGCACTCAAATCATTCAGGGATTGTAAATAACTATGCACAGCCTCTGGCCAGTAGGGCACACAGAAAGGAAATGCAGTATGGCTGACATTTACCTACGCATGTGTCACGGCTTGCCTGAGAGCCTTCTGGGCAAGTTTTCCTAACAGTCCTTCTAGTCCTGGAGAGAGATGTCCTGCGGTTAGTGTACTCTGAGAAGGAGCTGTAGAGATGTGAGTACTGTCTGTAAAGCGGCTGAGGTTGATAGTTGTCTCTCAGAGGGGAGAACTGCGCAAGGTTATAGCTATTGTACCGAGTGCCATAATTGGGCAGCTTCTCCAGTCCAGCGCAAGATTTCCCGTCCCCTAATAAATGTTGTCCTGGGGGACAGACACACTTGAAGCTGCCGGGGGTGTTGGAGCACTGATGGGCACAAGGTGTAGGCACTTGTTCACACTCATTAATGTCTGCTCATGTGGCGTGAGACATAAAAAAAGAGAAAAAAACAAACAGAGACACACACAGAACAGGAATAAAGAATCAGTTTGTGAAACAAATAAAGGGTGTCATGTTACCCTCCAAAGCCAGGAATATATTCAGTCTTTTCTCCTCAACTGATGTGAACCACAGAAAAAGCTTTAATCAGTCAGTTTGGAATATATAGGAAGATTCTGTGTCACTCCCTAAGGACTGCTTCAAGCCTTATTTGAACATTCTCTGTGCAGCGCATGGCTCAGAAAAGCAGACACTATTCCAGCCTCTGTTACTTTCAGTTGCGACAACTCCAGGATCTAATGAACTCTGTTTTCAGTCTGTCTCCCTGTCTGAAAAAACCCAACTGGAATGTTGTATCAGTATGGGCTAATCTGCCATATGTTATTATGTGTAATGATCAATGCAGTGACAGCCTCTTAAATCTCACATGTTTACACAAGTTTCTGAGTTCAACTAGGTAAGGCGATCCTAAAACGTTGCTGTGTACACAGCTCTCTCCAAGAGGAGGCCATTTAAAAGGATGTGCAATACAAAATTAATTAACATTAAACTGCAATTACAAAAATAGTTTCAACACTGTCTCTAACACAATGATAGTGTAAATACTGAAACTTTGTTTCTTAACTAGCTCTTTCAACAACTAGATCTTTCAGACGATTACTAATTTTCCTATTTAGTTGAAAATACTTCACTTGCTTAGATATAATTTTTGTGACTATGTAACTATCATTATGAAGGAGTCCTGGTTCTGTAGGGGTTATGCACTCAGATGTGAATCTAAAAATTAGTGGTTTAAATCCACCTGCAGCTTCATGGGAGAAAAGATCTGGTGATCTACTTCTGTGAAGATTTCAGTCTAGTAAACCCACAAGGGCAGTTCTACTCTGTCCTCTCGAGACCCTACAGTCAGTATCAACTCAATGGCATACAACAACAAAAACTTTTCTGCATACATATTTTTATGTAAGTGGACTTAGTCCTCTAGCACTTATCTTCGCCCTCCCAAGATTTCACCTCCACATAGCCGCGAGAGTGACTGCTTTGAAAAATAAATCATTTCATCCCCCTCCTCTGCTGAAGACCTCGTATGACCTCATATGAGGCCTGACAATTAAGTCCATGAACTCAATTGTTCGAAGTGCTACATACCTCACTGCTGAATACCACTACGATCACCTTTGAAATACTTCCCTTGAGAAGCTATGCACTGACACCAGAACCTAATCCACCCTTCAAAGCAGTTTTAGAACTCTTTCTGGAATGGCCATGGTGCACTGTGGCATGGTGGCAAGTTCATGAACTTAATTGTATAGCTGTCTTTGAGGAAGTTTTTAGCCAGTGAATAAAGAATTGTATTGGAACACCCTCCCTACTCACCTGATCTGGCCCCCAGTGACTTTTTTCTTTACCCGAAGATAAAGGAAATGTTGAAAGGAAGACATTTTGATGACATTCAGGACATTAAGGGTAATACAACAATAGCTCTGGTGGCCATTCCAGAAAAAGAGTTGCAGACTTGCTTTGAAGGGAGGACTAGGTGCTGGCATCGGTGCATAGCTTGAGTTCACGAACTTAAGTGGCAATTCTCCCACCATGCCTTTATAATAACATCGAAGTTCTTCATCATGGCTACCTTACCCTGTGCCTAACTTGGCTCCAACAACACTGAACTTCCTTTCTCAGGAACCTTGCTCTGACTGTCCCCTCAGCTGGAGATACACTTGCCCAGACCTCCTGCAACTGTTTCTTCATTTCTGTCCATGTCTTTGAGAGGCCACCAGGATCACAGTCCCATCACCCTAGCCTGGGTTACCCTCTCTTCTTACCCTGCTTTAGTTTTCCTTTGTTTGTTGCTATTGGAATTATATATTTATTTAATGATTTTGCTTCTTGCTGTGGAATGAAATACTCCATGAGAACTTTTATGCTCTGTTTAATGCTGTATTCCTACAACCTAGAATACTGTCCAGCATAAACTGGATGTTCAATGAATATCTGATGAAATAATGAAAAAATGAGTTGAACATGAGATGCTAAATTAATTCACTAACAGAATACTAAGGGTCATATGGAAAAATGTATTCTTAAATCCAGAGAAATCAGAGTTCAAAAGCTAATATAGATCTAAATTCTGTTGGTAGGAGGGTAGCACGCCACATATTTATAGCTTTCATTTGATTATAATAATGATCACTAGTGTATTTAATCCCCCATAAAATTACAAGTTTCAGATGCAAGAATGCTGATAAAGCCAAAAACGCCAAGTGCTGTCAAGTCAGATCCAACTGATGGCAACCCTAGAGGCCAGAGTAGAACACAACTACAAATTTCACTTTCTTTTGAGTTAAATAATTAAAATTAATTACCATAGCCAGGACAATTTTTTTCAAGATTAAAAAACAGATAGTGAAGACAGAATAATTTCCTCTTAAGATATATACTCACAAAGTTCATAAAGTTAAGAAATATAATATATTACTATTTCTATGCTAAGACATGGATTTATATACTCCAAATCTCCCTGCCAGTTGGAAAAGTGCATGGAAACTGGGATGAAAACCAAATTCTTTAATCCATTAACACAGTGGCATAAAAAACAACAACATGAATAAGCAGAATAAAAATAGTATAGTTTAAAAAATATCTTAGTAGGCAAAAGCCAAAGTTAACATTTTTAATCTCCTCAAGGTATGAATGTCTTTCTTTTATACTCCTGTGCAATGTCTGACATTTAACAGATGGTTAAATTAATAAACAGACAAATACATTTCATCCTGATAGGTCACTCTTAAAAGACTAAAATGATACATTATTCACTTCAGCTATCAAAAAGCAGTTCTTTTAAGAAAATATCTAGAAATGGTATTAACGTATTTGTTATGAACAAAGTACTATGCTAGGGTCTCCATAAAGACAGCACCAAGACTATATGGAAAAATTTGATATAAATAATTTTAAGTAGATATTTGAGACAATCAATTTTAAAAGCTCAGCATGAAACCACCCAGGGGCAAGTATTTAAAAGCTCACACAGTTTTTTAGTGAACTTAAATATTCTTAAAAAAGTATATGATTACCTTCTTGCAGATATTTTCCATTATCTCTTATGTGTCTTACTTTAGATTCAATTATAACTAAGAAACAAATAGGTAATTCAGAGAATTAAATGAGTACCCGTAGCATAGTGAATGGGATATAGTAAGAACTAAATGAATGGTAGGTAAATCACATTGCTGTCAAGTTGATTCCAACTTACAGAGATCCTATAGGACAGAGCAGAGGAGTGCCTGGTGGATTCCAATTGCCAAATCTTTTGTTAACAGCCATAGCTCTTCACTATGCCACCAGGGTTTCCAAATGAATAGATGAATTAATTATTATTGATTTGAATAGTGAGTTAGTATTTTAATCCTTTACCTCTAAACCTTATACTGCATACTCCAAATATATCTATGCAAACATTTATGCTATGTTCATAGCCAGCCAGCCAAGTGCAGTTGAGTTCATAGAGAGTTGATTAATATGATAATCTAGATAATTAAGTTGTCATGGTAATTACATCACAGCCTCATCTTTATGGTACACAACAAGTATTAAATAAGTGATTATTATCATTTAAAATGTCAGTGTAAATTGAACTCAACATGAAGCTTCTAAAGAAGAATCTTGGATTATCTTATAAATTATTTAAGCCAACTCAACATGTTTTCTAATTGGAGCAAGAGAATAGACAGAATGTAGAACGATCTTCAGCAAGTGGGCATGGCAAAGTAACTTTGTAAGTAGCTTCAGTACTCAACAGGAGTTCTGTTAACTTACCCAGACAGGGTCTTCCAACTCCTTGAGTCCGAAAACCTCTCGGACACACACAACGATAGCTGCCTCTTGTATTTTCACATATCTGGTTATATCTGCACTGATGAGTCCCATCTTTACATTCATCAATATCTATAGATGCAGAGGCAACAAAAAAGTAGTAACATTTCCTCTTTCAAACTCCAAGGCATTATATTTAAAAAAAAAAAAACCTTCTGTAGCAATTGCCAAAGTTTGCATTTCTCAGCATTTGAGGAGAAATCATATGAACTTGAAACCTGAGTCAAGTTCCAGCTCTATCACTTATTAACTGAATCCTTTTCCTCTTCCTGCTACCTAATGAGGGAAGAGTTTACACGAAAACTCTTACAAAGTCGGGTTTTCCTCTCCCCTCTCCTTTTAGACATCTTATTTATACTAGTGGCTCTAGAAATCTTGTTTACACAGCTCTAGAGCAATAGAGTTGTTGCTTCTGATCTCTGGACCCACATTTACAGCTGCTAGCTAGGCATTTCCACCTCCGTGATGAACCAGTAGTTCAGTCTCAGCAAGTTTGCCGTTTCTTATCCTTACTTCCTTATTTCTGACGATTGTACTCTTGTTTTCCCAGGTAACCAGGCTGCAAACATAGTCTTCTTCCACTTATTCTCATGTTGCTGAGATAGAATAATTCTACTTCCTTCAATTAAACCCACAAACCCCCACATTTTCAATCCCACTTGGTTAGATTTTTGCAGGAGCTTAACTGACCTTCTGACTTTTCAATCTTCTTTCTAATTAATCTTATGCATAATTATAGGGCCCATCTACCTAAATATATGTATGCTTGCACAAAACCATATATGGTCTGGAGTTGGATGCTATCCTTATAATTTAAGAAAAATATTTACCTATATTTCCTATTATTGGGAACCCGTGGCATAGCAGATTAAGTGCTATGTCTGCTAACCAAAAGGTCAGCAGTTCAAATCTGCCAGGTGCTCCTTGGAAACTCTATGAGGCAGTTCTACTCTGACCTCTAAGGTCACTGTGAGTTGGACCCAACTTGATGGCAGTGGTTTTTTTTTTTTTTATTTCCACTACTATAGATAAAAAGAGTCTTTGAAATTTGATAGTCCAAATTCAGTTTATTGTTTGTTTAAACATACAAACATAGAAAAGTATGATAGACCTCATGTACCTCAATAAGCACCAACATTTTCCCAATCTTCCTTCCTCTATAGCTCAAAAGACCCCACCCTCTTATCATATTATTTTGCAGGAAGTCCAACATTTTGTAACTTTATTTATATTTCAGAAAAATTATTTTAAAAATCTTCTATTTAAAAAATGAGAAGCTTAAATGTGAACTGTTACATGATCTTGAGACTTGTCTCAAGTCACGTAAGTGTCAAGAAGGACAGGTTGATTTAACAGTTTTTATAATTTTTCTGCCTTCTCTTCCATTAGCATTTCAACCAACATTCCATTTAAATGATGTAATTTCCATGGAACATTGATTATTGCTCTTGTAATCTCTCCTGGGTACACATACAGTTCTATTTGCAACTCTTTCATGTTATTTAATTCTGCCTTATAGTAAAGCTTTTTTTTTTTTTTTGGAGGAGGGAGTTGTTGTTTCTCTTGGGGAGAGGGGAAGGCCAATCTACCTCAACAGATTGTAAGTACATGAGAGCAGGAATGGTTCTGTTTAGTTTTCGTAAATTCTACAGCTTGTAGCTTTGCTAGCTTTTCAGGTTACAGAGAAATACAATCTATAGTGTTGTCTGATCATTAAACTGACACTACAAAAGTTACTTCTCAAGTAATTTTTTCAGACTTTAAAAGTCTTTACAGACATATTTTTTCTTAACCTCCCACATAAAATCTAAACATCTATGCTAAATTTTACATTGTTAAAATAATATTAATTATATGTGTATTAAAACTACTTAAGCTAACTATACAACTGATTAAGGACTCAAAACTGTCCTAAATCTCTATGGCAAGTTTCTTTTTCCCTGCGTAGCCGTGAGCTTTAGATCACAAAGCACAATCATACTAAAGTTGGGAGCTAAAATCTATGGAAAAAAGAAGAGCTATCCTTGTTAGATAAAATTTAATCATTAGCTTTAAAAGTCTTGCTTAATTTCTTAATGGCAAATGGGTCTTGGTCACTTACCAATGCAGGTTCCATTTTCTGCCTTGGTCATTCCATTTGGACAAAGATCAATGCACTTATAGCCACCCCGGGTGTTCCTGCAGTGCTGATCTGGTCTGCACACATTCTGTCTACATTCATTCACATCTGACGGAAGAACAAAAGTAATGCAGACTGAGAAAGTGATTTCTTCTACTTGTCTAGAGAAACTATTATTTTGGGTTATGTGAGTATCACCCTTTAAACCAATACAGGTTTTTAGTACATAATCATCATGTAAGATTAAGGTGCTTGAATACAATAAGGTATGCAACACATTTTATTTTAAAACAGATTGATTAAACAAAACAAAACAGAAACAAGATTGCTTCACAGAGCTGGCAGCCATGCCAGAAACTGGCTCCCCTAGAAAAATAACAATTACATATATATATAAATATGGAAAACAGAGTTTTATATATATGTATATTCTATATAATACATTCATACATACATGTATAGATATGTGTATGTGCATACATATAATACTTTTCTTGGAAAATTTTATAAATAAGGAAAATATGGATAAAACATTATGTAATTAGAAAATGAAACACCTCTACGGTGTTTTCGTACAGTTCACATTTATGACACACAGTAGGTGTCCTGATATGCAAATCAGGCTCAGGATACTACTAATTCAGGAAGTATTGAGAAGTTATAGAAATGTCATTGCTTTGAACTCACAGTCCCTTACTTACCCATGCATTTTCTGCCTTTGAGCTGATAGCCAGGTTCGCAGCCACAGTGGAAACTCCCTATGGAATTGGAACAGCGCTGGTGACAGGGGCTGGATTCCTGACACTCGTTAATATCTGTCAAATAAAATGAAACTTTCATTAGCTGTTGTTAGGAAGCCTGGTTTAACTTGTCTGAGATATTTAACATTTTAATGATTGTCGATCCTTATTATGGTTAAAATTTTCTAGTCTAATACCTTTACTCTCATAGTATCAGCTAAATAATTGATGGGGAGAATGAATTGCTGGAGAAGGCATGTCTCTTCAATACTCCTCAAAGGTGGTATTTGCTAAGGACTCAGAACTATGTTGGCAGAATACTCCTCTATTTCAAGTGTTTTACTATAGGGCTCTCACTCCAGTTTCTAAGGAGTTTCAGTTCTTGGAATGTTACCGATAGCCTGGGATGCTGAAGGTAGGAATGTTTTGCAGTATCCTTTGAAATTTAACATTTCCTTCCCATTCTTGCTGCTGTTTGCCCGGTGAATGCCTTTACTACCTTGTGCCTTACCGGCTGTAGTAACTTTGGCATTTTTACTTATCTGTAGTTACAGCCAAATTAATTTTCTCAAACATCACCCGAGTAAGAGCGTGATAGAGTGCAGATGTCGTCTCCTCGAAACTCCCATGCATCTGTGTGTTTCTGGTATCTTCTTTCCTTCTTTCCCTCCAGTCTCAGAGGAAGAGAGACCACTTCTTAACAGATATACACAGATGGGAAACCATGGTAGTACGTAGTAGTTAAGTGTAGAAACTCTATGAGGCAGTTCTACTCTGTCCTATAAGGTCGCTATGAGTTGGAATCAACTCGACAGCACTAGGTTTGGTTTCATAGATAGACCAATGATAGATGACAGATAAGTAGACAGCTCCTATTAATTCAACTCTGGCTTGTGGTGATTTCTACAACAGTGAACTGATGCCCAGTTCTTCATCATCTTCACAATCGCTGGCAAGCTAGAGTCCATCAAACATGATGTCCTGCTCCAGCAACTGTTACCTACTGGTGATGTGTCCAAAACAAGCAAGTCTGAAAATGTTCTGTTGTGATCCATAACGTTTTCAGTCACTAGTTTTTGGAAGTAGATCACCAGGCTTTTCTTCCTAGTCTGTCTCAGTCTGAGAACTTAACTGAAACCTGTCCACCATGGGTGACTCTCCTGGTATTTGAAACACAGGAGACATAGCTTCCAGCTTCACAGCAACACATAAGTTACCAGAGCAGGACAAACTGTCAGACAGGTGGCATTTTAGAACAGTCCCTCTATCTGAGTCCTGCAGCTCATCTCTCTTTCAGGACTGTACTGGTCTCAAGATCCTGCTGCTTCTCTATCCTCTTATAAAACCTTCCAAAGAACAATCAGCATATTCAGGCTTTTCATGCCCTCCTCTTACACTCCATTACAAACTCAACATTGCCATGTCTTTTATTTTGTATTTGTTTTCTATTGGAGCTTTGAATTTAATCTCTTAAAATCCATAAACACATTAATTTATGTAAATACACAAATATGATTACAGACTTGTTCTTTTTCTACAAGTTTCTCTTTAATTCTCTCCTTGATTAAATAAAATGTCTCTTTTTCTTCCCAAGGGTCTCCATGAAAATCCAATTAATCTCTTTAATTTTGCCCCGAAGTTCTACTTTCTCTCATGGTTATCCATAATACAATTCTTTCACTTTTTTAAAACTTTCTATTCTTCCTTCTCGTCAGCTGGCAACCACTAATCTTCACTTGCCTCCACGGACTTACTTATTCTAGATAGTTCATATAAGTGGGATCACACAAGATTTGTCCTTTTGTGTTTGATTTATTTCACTTATGATAATGTTTTCAAGGTTTATTCATGCGGTAGCATGTATCAGAACTTTATTTCTCTTTATAGTTGAATAATATTACTTTGTATGAATATACCACATTTTGTTTATCCATTTATTTGTTGATGGGCACTTCAGTTGTTTCTACCTGTTGACTACTGTAAACAATACTGCAATGAACACTGGTGTACAAGTATCTGAGTTGCTGCTTGTTTTATTTGTTTTGGAGTGTATATCTAGGAGTAGAAGATCACATATTTTTTAAAAATTTTTTCTTAGTAAAGATTTTTCCTCCTTTTCCTTTTCTGCTTGGTCTCCTTTCTCTTCCTTTTCCACCAAAGGCAATCTACTTAGCCATCTAGTATAAATCATAACATTCTCTCTCTCTCTGTTCTCTAATATTTTGTTGCCGCTTCTATATAAACCTAGGAATATACCTAAGTATGTAAATTCATACTCTTTTTCCTGTGGCTATTGTTTGTTTTTCAGTTACATACACTTTTCTATACAAGTCACATGTACTTTTCTACAGTTTGGTTTTCTCACCCAATAACACCTCATAGAAATCCCTTCAAGTCAAATGGTAGAGTTCCAATTTATTTTGTAATGCATAATTCTGGTACAGTGGTTGATCGTGTAGATGTACCATAATTCATTCATTCTTTCTACTATTGACAGGCATTCAGTTTTGTGTCTACTGTTTTTGCCTTCATGAAAAATCCTGCAATAAAAATTCTAGCAGTCTTATGCACTGGAGTTTTACAGAATAGATTCTATTTAGCCGGTGCTATGTAATCTCTCTCAAATGTAACAGTAGGATGTTAATACTCAAAACCACTGATACCAATATTTACAAAAAGAAGTGGAGCCTATAAAATATGTAAAATTAAATTCTAATTTAAAGGTTCTACTTGCTTGGTATCCACCTATTCTACTTCGCTTTATTTAGTCCCTCTCCTTGGAGCTTCTTAGAAAGTTTATTTAAATGTCTCAAGAGTCAAGTGGTCTTAATTATTAGTGTAATACAGATAAAGCAAAGACCTCTGTTTTTATACCTTGACAGCTCAACCCATCAGAGGTTCTTCGAAAGCCAATTCCACAGCGGATCACACAGTGATAGGATCCAATGGTATTGTCACAGTCCTGACCTACATGGCAGTTGTGTCCACCCAAAGAGCACTCATCAATATCTGCAACAGAGTAAAAAACTTAGCTGAAGTAATGAAGAAAACACAGTCTAAGAAACAGCTGTGAAATGGAGATAATAAAAGCAGTGAATGATCCTTAAAAAACATCAGATCACTTGAGGTGCCTTAAATAGCTGACAAGCTCATAGCAGCATGGAGTGACAGCATCACAGATGGTCTGATCAATGAGATCACTTATAAATTAGGTGGTTTTTTTTTTTTTAAATTACTTCTCTCTGAAACAGGAGCTTTCTCATCTATAAATTGAAGATAATAATTCCTGTATCTCTGAATCATTCTGAAAACTAAATTTGATTAGAAGGTAATCAATCCCTCCTGGACATTTTATATAAGTTATCCCCCTCCTGCACCTCCTTTCTCCCTCTCCTTTGCGTTTAAAACAGGGCTTCCCGAGACAAAGGAAGAAAACTATTTTCCTTTTTTCACTTTTGATTTATTTATAAAATTAGGTACTTCCACTAGTCTAATTTTTGTTAGTCAAACAGGGTTTGACAAAAAAGTGTTTTTTGTTTGTCAGTGTTCCCCAGATGCTATCAGGAGTGTGAGATTTACTTAACTCTTTGTTGTTGCTGTTGTGGGCTGTTCCAACTCATAACAATCTCATGTGAAACACTAGGATTTCCTAGGCTGTAATGGCTTTGGTTTTGGATTATTGTGGCAGTAGATCGCCAGATCTTTTATCCTGAGATGAGTTGTGATCACAGACCTTCTGGTTAGCAGCTGAGCACTTAACCTCTGCGCCACTAGGGCTCCTACTTAATCTCTTTATAACGTCTTTATTCCTTAGTTCATCATACAAAATAAGCTTTGTGGCAGCCATGCCTGCCTCCCTGAAGTGTTGTGCAGACTGAGTCACAGCAACACCCCTGCTTGTAGAGTGTGTCATACTGAAGCAGTGCACGAGTGGTATTCCTTCTTTCTGTTCTCAATGTAATGAAGATCTGCTCTACCTATTGCCAAAGTGGAAGCAGATGGAGAAGGAAATAAAAAAAAAAAGGATCGGTCTGCACACTTTTCCTAGATTGCCTTGGCCGTGACTTCAATCAGATTGAAGCTTTCCAAATACCTTGACAAGTTCTTCCATCCACAGCTATGGTGAGGCCCATTGGACAGGAGCAGTAATAGGTTCCCATGGCATTGTGGCAGGTATGGGAGCAGGGATTTCGCTCTTCACATTCATCTTCATCTGAAAGAAGAGATAAGAAGGCTCAATCTACATATAAAGCCCCTACCTTGTGAGGAGTTACTGAAACCCACTGCCATGACGTCAATTCTGATTCATAGCTACCCTTCTGGACAGAGTAGAACTGCCCCACACAGTTTTCAAGAAGCACCTGGTGGATTCAAACTGCTGACCTTCTGGTTAGTAGCCACAGCCCTGAAGCAGTATATCACTAGGGTTTACAGAGTTACTGAAGTCAGTAAAAATAATTGCTTATGGAGGCTAATGAATTGAATCAAATATAATACAAAATGCTTCAGTGCCATGAAATGTAAACGCTAAATAAAAGTTAACTTGAGGCTCCTAAATTATTTTTTATAGTGATTAGATTTTAAATTATCTTCTAAAATGATCCACATAAGCTAACATATACCACTCATTTACCTTGAGATAAACTTTTTACCTGCTATAACTCAACTCATTCTTTACAACACTCCCAGTAGATAGGTATTTTTATTACTATTTTCAGTTTTCAATGATAAAAATGAGGAATAAAAAGGTTAACTAAATTGCTCAGGGTCATACAGGCCATTCTTGGCAGAGCTGAGACTAGAAACTGGACAGAATAGTTTCTGAGGACCACCTCTCTTACCACGGTACTACATTACATTGTCTGTTAGACCACCATGCCACCAGGAACGAAAAGCACCATGTATGAAAATCTGAGCTCCTCCAGCCATTTACCTAGCTGTTATCCTATCCGTGACTCCTATGTTGGCAGTGGGTGGGACACAGTTGGGTTAGTCATCAGTCCTAGGCTCACCATCCTGGCCAATTCTAATATTGAGAAATTTTAGAGTTAGGTGATTTAGAGATGGATTATTGCTGTTTCATATTGTGGGGTAAAGAACTTAACACTACCCAAAGAATTTAGTCTTCCTCTTTGGTTCCTGAGAGCCTTGGAACTTTCCCAGTAACTGAAGAGTCTTTGATGAGGCCTCCAGACCACACCTGAGATTTTATGCTAGCAAGATGCTTCTTGGACAGAAGCTGGTCATGCCAGAAAGACCCACAGTCTGATATGTAAACTCAGCCTCAGGGCAGGGGGACTGATTCAATCATGCCTCTATAATGAGGCCTGGTTAAATGCTACATCTGCTAACCAAAAGGTCAGCAGTTTGAATCCACCAGGCACTCCTTGGAAACCGTTTGGGGCAGTTCTACTCTATCTGATAGACCCACTACAAATTGGAATTGACTTGATGGTAGTGGGTTTGGTTTTCTGGTTTTTAATAAAGGCTGTGGACAGGGAAGCCCCATGGGCCTCCTAGTTGGTGACAGAAGTTAAGGCACACAGGAGGACAGCGCATCCCTTTTCGGGATATGGAAGCTCTGGATTGGGAACCCTCCTGTACCTTGCCCTGTGTGTCTCTTCATTTGCATTCCTTTTGGCATAACAAAGTTGTGATTTCCTGAGTTGTGTGAGTCATTCTAGTAAATTATTGAACCTAAAGGAGTAGTTGGAGCCAGGCAGTCAGAAGTGAGGAGTCCCTGCATATCCCTGAGCTTATACATGCCATTTTGAGGGGATAGTGAGGAATCCCTAATTTGTAACCAAGAGGTCAGATGAAGACCAGCATGAGGTCCCCCAAGTTTTTAGCTGGGATCTGAGATCGTGCACAAACTGTTAGTCTAGAAGACTGATCTCTCTCCAGGTGGTTAGGGTCAGAGGAAGAAGCATCACAGGTGAAGTTAGGGACAGATCTGAAATGGAACTGACTGCATTGATCCTAGGTTGATTTGATATTCACACACACCCATGGCTATGAAGCAGCCTGAATGAATCCAGTACTGCCTTTGTGCTCACTCCACCTCTGTACTTGGTCACTATTCCTGACATAGTTGATGTGGCCACATGGATTTTGTAATCTAATCTAAATTCAAGCCAGCTCTGTCACATGATAGTTGATTGACCTTGGGCAGTTTACTTCCCTACAACTCAGTTTCTTCACCTATAAAACAGAAAGTTTCTAGGATGCTTGTGGTGATTCAGTACCTAGAAAAATAGCAATGGGTATTCATTATTAACATTTTTATCAGAACAAAAACACATTATTCATTCCTGTACTTACCAGCACAAAAGGGTCCGACTGAGTCTAAGGCAAAGCCAGGGGGGCACCGATTACTTCGATCTCCTACCACAGAGAGGAAAGTAAAGTTAATCGACTTATTACAATATTAGCACCTTGTTTCCTCCCAGGACAATCTTCCCTGGGAATATCTGCCAAAAATGGAACACACGACGCAACACTGCAATAGATGAAAACAAGCAGAAATGGAAAAACTTTCGTCATATTTCTTAACCAAGAACTAAATGAATCACAGTCCAGAGATTGTTGATTGTTGGCAAGCTGCCACTGGAAACAGATCTTCTGTTTAAGCTGTTTACATTGATCAAAAAAACATTAAATAAAATTATTCTGCAATAACTAAAACTGACCCAAGATGACTGTACACGCCAGGCACAACCATAGGCAACACACTATTCTTCTAGCCATTACTGCTCTGTTTTGTTCTAGAAGCAGGGAGCATTATTCTCAAGCAACTGAAAATGAATTGTGCCAGTGATAAACAGAAACTCTATCAAGAAATTCTTCTCTTTAGAGGATCTGCTTTACTTTACTTTTGATGTGAAGTATCTGGGTACCTCATGTGTGATCAGGTGTTGTCCCTTTACATTTAGTCAAAGCAGGGGAAAACAGGCAAACTGTGTTTTAACAATTTTTTTACACATCATGCCGAAAACATGCTAACAAGAAGAAATAGGTTAAAAGAGTCAGGGTGCCCCGTTTTTGGTGGTCATGTAACTGTCTTTACTGATTTACGCAGTTTAGCAAATAATTTTCCCAACATTACTGACCTGCAAACATTTAAGTAAAACTCATGTTTTAAGTCACCACAGTAATGTGTTTATGTGCATACACACAGACACAAACACACACAAACTTAAAAGACAATCATGAATGTTTATTTCTTATTTCTCTTGGGGAAATTTTATTTAGTTCATATTGAACACCTTAGAAATTAACTTAAATCTTCATTCAATTTTAAATGCATGAGCCTGTATTTCTTGTTATTATTGCTACAGGTGTTCTTCCTACAGGGGTTCTCCTTGACATTGGCTAATTTTTCAGATTTGCTCTACTTTGAAGATTCTCTGATTATAATATTATTTCAGTCCTACTGAGGACATGAAACTTAGTTCAAAAACCAGCCATAGATGTGTATATGTGTGTGTGTACATATAAATATACATACATTTGGTTTCCTTTAATGAAAAGGTTGACTACAAAGCCAGAGTATCTTTGGTGTTTCTAAGCAAACAAGTTGTCTAAAAACTTCAGCAAAAAGCGAAGGTTTGTGATCACTTTGTACCATGAGTGTAAAAAATGGCTGTTAGAGCATCAGCGTCTTTCTGCACATGCCAGGGAGTGGGACTAGGAAGGATGGGACAGAGACTTCTAGGACACACTGCAAGATGATCAGTGAATGGTTACTGCACGTGACACAGGTGCCATGAGCTTTGTGTGCTGTCTCACGTAAGCTTCATAATGCCTCCACTCACACTGTGCCCAATTTTCAGATCAGGAATTTGAGATGGAGGTTCTCTAAACTGCCCAATATTCAAAGGGCTTATAGGCGCTGGAGTAAGGATGTAGACTAAAGCCTGTTTGACTCTCAACCAGTGAAATTAAGAATATAGCTCAGGTGGTTATTATAACTTGTTTCATTTATTCAGACGTTCCTTAATCTAACCGGTTTAATGTGTGGAGTGCAGTGTTGGGTATACAGCTGGGAAGAAACTGTGTCATACAGATGTAAAAAGTTATTCCCTGATATTATCATAAAAAGTTACTATTTAGATTGTTGGTTCTAGGGGGGAGATCCCTCCCATCTCCATTAGGTGGCATTTGGGAAGTTTTTCTAGGAGATACTTGTGCTGACCACTAATGACCAAAGACCAGAAGAATTGTAGAAAGACATCAAAGACATCATCCATGAAGAGAGCAAGAGGTCATTAAAAATACAGGAAAGAAAGAAAAGACCAAATTGGATGTCAGAGGAGACTCTGAAACTTGCTTTTGAATGTTGAGCAACTAAAGTAAAAGGCAGACTGGCAAAGTAAAAGACCTAGACAGAAGATTTCAAAGAGCAGCTCAAGAAGACAACAGAAAGTATTATAATGACATGTGCAAAGACCTGGAAATGGAAAACCAGGAAGGAAGAACACATTCTGCATTTCTCAAGCTGAAAGAACTGAAGGGAAAATTCTAGTTGTAATCGTGAAGGATTCTACAGGAAAACTATTAAATGATTCAAGGAGCACCAAAACAAGATGGAAGGAACATACAGAGTCATTACAACAGAAAGAACTAGTTGATGCTCAGCCATTTGAAGAGGCAGCATATGATCAGGAACCAACGGTACTGAAAGAAGTCGAAGCTGCATTAAATGCAGTGGCAAAAAACAAGGCTCCAGGAATTGATGGAATATCAACTGAGATATTTCAACAAACAGATGCAGCACTGGAAGTGCTCACTCATCTATGCCAGGGAATTTGGAGGACAGCTACCTGACCAACTGACTGGAAGAGATCCTTATTTATGCCCATTCTAAAGAAAGGTGATCCAACTGAATGTGGGAATTACTGAACAACATTGTTGATATCACACACAAGTAAAATTTTGCTCAAGAACATTCAAAAGTGACTACCACAGTAAGTTGACAAAGAATCGCCAGAAATCCAAGCTGGATTCAGAAGAGGACGTGGGACCAAGGGATATCATCACTGATGTCAGATGGATCTTGGCTGAAAGCAAAGAATACCAGAAAGATGTTTACTTGTGTTTCATTGACTATGCAAAAGTATTTGACTGTGTGGATCATACTAAACTATGGCTAACATTGTGGAGAATGGGAATTCCAGAACACTGAATTTTGCTCTTAAGGAATCTGTATATGAATCAAGAGGCAGCCGTACAAACAGAACAAAGGGACATAGCATGGTTCAACGTCAGCAAACCTGTGTGTCAGGGTTGTATCCTTTCACCACATCTTTCTAATCTGTATGCTGAGCAAATAATCCAAGAAATTGGATTATACAAAGCACGAGGCATCAGGATTGGAGCACGACTCATTAGCTACCTGTGTTATGCAGACACCACCACCTTACTTGCTAGAAATGAAGAAGATCTGAGGTACTTACTGATGAAGATCAAGAACCACAGCCTTCAGTACAGATTGCACATCAACACTGGGAAAACAAAAATCCTCACAACTGGACCAGTAAGCAACACAGTCATAAGTGGAGAAAAGATTGAGGTTATCAAGGATTTCCTTTTACTTGGGTCCACAATCAATGCTCATGGAAAGAACTGTCGAGAAATCAAAAGATGCACTGCATTGGGAAAATCTGCCTCCGAGAATCTCTTTGAAGTATTGAAAAGTAAAGATGTCACCTTGAAGACTGAAGTGTGCCTGACCCAAGCCATGGTATTCTGAATTGCATCATACACATGTGAAAGCTGGACAATGAACAAAGAAGTCAGAAGAACTGATGCCTTTGAATTGTGGTGTTGGAGAAGAATGTTGACTGTACCCTGGACCGCCAAAAGAACCAACAGATCTGTACTGGAAGAAGTACAACCAGAGCGATCCTTGGAAGCAAAGACAGCAAGACTGTGTCTTACATACTTTGGACACGTTGTCCGGAAAGAGCAGTCCCTGGAGAAGGACATCATGCTTGGTAGAGAGGAGGGTCAGCAAAAGAGAGGAAGACCCTCGATGAGATGGGTGGACACAGTGGCTGCAACAATGGGCTTAAGCACAAAAATGATTGTGGATATGGTGCAAGACTGGGCAGGGTTTCGTTCTGCTGTTTATTGGGGCACTAGGAGTCAGAACTGACTCGACGGCACTGAACAACAACAACTTGGGCAGTCATGATGATACGGAGGTCTATTAAAATGTAGTGAACTGTGTAAGACCACAGGGCAGGTTTTACAATTCTTCAGTGTATAAGCTTGTATAGCAAGATGAAGCTTTGTCCCTTGTCCTGCAAGACTTTTATGGAAGCAAGCAAGCTGATTGTAATTATCGAGCACTAGCCTTCCAAATATTAAGCATTTTTGCATAATCTAAATATGCAATATATTTTCCTGGAATGTAGCTGTCATATAAATTTATGGCTGGTTGTACTCTGTTTTATTCAGAACTTTACCACAAGTTGCTTAATGTTTTGGGCATATGATGACTTCTCTGAGTCTTTTCATGCAGTCAGGTCCAAAGATTTATATACCCAAATACACAATATTTTATTGTGTGAATTGTTTTACTCTTATTTATTCATTATATTATAGTTTGAGAGCTGGAGGTCCAGTGATTAAGAGCTGGGCTGCTAACCAAAGGGTCAGTAATTTGAATCCATAAGCTGTTGCTGGGAAACTCCACCGGGCAGTTCTCTGTTTAACTCACTAAGAGTTAGAATTCACTGGACAGCAGTGGCTTTGGTGTCTTGGTTTTGTATTACAGGTTAACTGGCATTTTGAATTATATTTGTCTAACAATTTCATTCTCAGAGAGCAGTGGGGGTAATCCACATTATTTGCTGGTTTATTTATGTTATAGTAATTATGATCATCATAGAAATTTTAAGAAGTGTGAAACCTCATGTAATCTTGTCATTTATAACAAATTACACTCAACATTTTAATATTTTTCCCTGCAGTCATTTCTATAAATGCATACTTTAAAAAATTTAATTAGTTGGTATCTTACTCCACAGACTAATACTGTTCCAACTTTGTTGATCACAAAAATTACTTGGGAAGCTTACTATATAAATTTCCTAGTTTCACCACAATCAGATTAATAATAAAACTAAACCCATTGCCATCAAGTCAATTCTGACTCATAGCAACCCTACAGGACAGACTAGAACTGCTCCATAGAGTATCCAAGGAGCATCTGGTGGATTCAGACTGCCAGCCTCTTGGTTAGCAGAGCTGAAGCACTTAACCACTACACCACAATCAGACGAGGCAAGGGAAAAAAAGACTGAGAATCTGTGATTAACCAGTATAAACCAGTGATTGTAATCTTATAATCACATAGGTGTGGGAAAGCCTGATTTGGATCATACTGGACACTGCTTTTCAATTATTATTATTATTACATTATAAATATACTCCTTTGTCATTTGCTTATAGCTACATTGTCAATACCTAGAACAGTGTCCAGTATGAGATAGGTACTCAAAAGTATTTGTTAAATGAATAGATGAGTTAAATATCACTTAAATGATTTTAATGATCATTTAAGAGTTTATTATACAGGTATGCCATAATTTACATATTTGTTTCCTACTTCTAGGACATTCATTAATTATTTTGATATTATAAACAGCACTGGATGAAGCTTTCTAAACACACACTTTTGGCCATTTCTGTGAGTTTCTCAGGATTGATTCCCAGAATAACTCAAAAACATTTGAAAAATTTGAAAGGCTACGTATTACATACTCTTTCCAGAAAAGCTGAACCATATTTTGGTTACTGGCAGCAGTTATATGAGGGTGTTCACTTCTGTATAACTCTGCAGTATGTGCAGGTTATCATCTCTGACAATAATAGTTGAAAAATGGTATTATGTTGGCTTAATTTACATTTCTTTGTTTACTGATAAGGTTGATGATTTCTCACATTCACCTGTCCTTATTATTTCTTTTGTGAACCTCTTGTTCATAGTCTTTATGAATTTTCCTATTAGGTGCTTGCCTTGTCTTACTGACTTGTGAAAGCTTGTATGTATTAAGGTTAATCATAGTTGTCCATATCATGTGATGTAAATATTTTTTCTTGATACATATTCTACCCTGTCACTTTTATGTTTTCTTCTCTCATAAAGAACTTAAAAAAAATTACTTGTAGTTAAACTCATTTTTTTATTTTATGGCTTCTGATGTCTTCTCCCAATTAATGTTCAAAATAAGAATGCACCTTATATTTTAAAAATCCATATTTTCAAAGATCTAAATTTTTATGAGATTAATTTATAGTTGTGACTTGTTTTGACCAGTGTTTTCCTAACGCCAGTGTGCAAACCAGCTCCATTAGAATAATCTAGGGGCTGTGTTAAAAATCCAAATTCTCAGAATCTATTTAGACCTGCTAAACAAAAATCTCTGGGCCCAGAAGTCTGAACCTCCACCAGGCTTTGAGGTGATTCTGATGCACTGTAACCAAAGGGCTGGCCTAGATCACTGCAGTTAGAAGGGAATGGAACCTGCTGGATAAGCTACTAAGAATGCAAGCTTGCCCCCTGCTGGTCAATCAGAACTGAATTGCAGCTACATAGTTCCTGGGATTCCCAGGAACACCATCAACAACAAATTGGCATATGTATCAGATGGAACTCATAGAGTCATAGTACACAAGCACAGGGAAGAGCTCTGTATGTCTTAGCATATTATCCTATGTTGTGGGGCCTGAGTTTCCCAACAACATCCTTACAGATGCCATAAATATATTCAAGCCAGTTCAGGATTGGAGGATTTACATGATTTGGTAGAAGTACACATGGCTTTCAAAAAATCATTTTAGTTAGTCTCATACACTACAAATTCATTTTTAGCCAATGTCCTATGTCATTTATTTTTTTGCATTGTATAGAGTACTGGAGAATGTAGAAAGAGAGGTTACATACTAAAACTAGACATAACTGGTATAGAGAAAGACATTTCTTTATTCTGGTAATTCTTCTTTTCATGTAAGTAACCCAAATACGCAGGCCAAGAGCCGAACGCGATGGCGGCAGCATGGTATGGGGGAGGCGTGGGAGAACACTGGCTCTTAGCTACACGGATCTCCGAAAACATCAGTGGATACACTTGGGTGACTCTGACCTCAAACTTGATGCAGCAGTCATGATAAACAGTGAAGAACAGAAAAGTCAGGCACCATGGATGAAAGTAAGAGTCAACAGGGAAAATCAATGTTTAGTTTCTCTGTGGAGCATGATAAAACTAAACAGTGCTGTTTACCTCTACCTGGGTCCATTCTACGAAAGCCAGCACAGATCGAAAAACAGGGTCAATGTGAATCATTTTACGTTTACTCAGTAAGGTCCTAAGTTCAAAATCAGAGTCATGCAAACATTTAGTGTCTGTAGCATGACTATATGCAAGAGTCTCCCAGCATCAAAATCCCATAGAACACGGAAGGATACTTGCTATGGAGCCTGAAAGCAAATCGCAGGGGACGGACACATCAAAGAGTCACATAGCAAAAGAGAACACTGAGATCAATGATTGCAAAATTATGCTTGAAAAATGGAAAGCTGTCCAAAAATTATAATTTTGAGCACCAGGAAATGACAGTTGGAATTCTAATTATTGCCACACCATTTGCAAAAGCAGCTTTTATTTAAAGTACTGAAGTTTATTTTCTTGAAAAAAAGTTTAAGCTAAGATACACCTGTACATTAGGTTCAAGGAATATATAAAATTCCTTGGCAAATACAAAATTCATAATAATAACAAATAAACTTTATCACCAAAGAGAAATTTTTATGAGAGATTTTACGTTTTAGCCTCTCTCTGCATAAATGGAATAGAACAATAACTCTGCTATGCTCTAAGAAGATTAGTAAGCTAAATACACTAGCACTCCTATTGGATTGACTCTACCACAGGCCTTACTTACCACAAAACCCAGACAACACACATGGAAAACCTGCTACTGTCACGGTGACAGTGTTGTTAGCCACAACTGAGGGGGCTCCTCACTCATGGTGCCCTGATGAAATTCTGCCTTGTCCTTCGTCATCACCACAAGCTGCTGGGCACCAGACTGCTGTGATCATAGGGTTTTCTTTGGCTGATCACTGGAAGTAGATCCTAGGCCTTTCTTCCTAGTCCATCTCAGTCTGGAAGTGCCACTAAACCCTGTTCAATGTCACAGCACCATGCAAGCATAGTAGCTATGCATGAAGATCTCTAACCAGGAATTGAACCTGGATCTCTGGTGTAGAAGGCAAAAATTCTACCCCTTAACTATCAATGCATTGATATCACTGTGTTGGGTATATGCTTTAATATTTATTTTCAAATGGCATCAGTATATTTCTTTTCACCCTTCCATAAAAGACCAATGGCATAATATGCACTTTCCTGTACCCGAATTACCTTTGGAAATTGAAGCATGGATTTTAAAACCCAAAGTCTCTTCTAATTGGTTGTAGTCAGATTCCACAGAGGATGCATGAAGTGTCTCCACCAAGAAAGGCATTTTCCCATGGGCGTGGTCATAGGAAATGGTGTGGTTCCACGTGTATGGGACGCTGATGCCATCAATGCTGAATAGTCGGGTTGAATAGGCATACAGCTTCCCAGGACCTGTTTGGATGTAGTCCTCTGTGTAATCCTAAAGAGGACCATAAGGATTTGAATATCAATATCATTCATAATACATACTTTTTGAGAGTTCTGTGGGGTATAAAATAAAAAAAAAAGGCCTAAGAGGCTAAAAACACATAATTTTCAATGAAATTTTAATTGTATATTAGTGGTAAGGAAGTAACTTAAGTTCCAACACTTTTAGTATGTCTATATTAGTTTCATAATTGCACTGCCACAAATGATATTATAATAGGGATTCTTGGTTGCAGGTGAAGAAGAGAAGATGTGAAAAGGGGATTGTTACCTTTCTTTAATTTCTGTAATATTCTATGGCCATTATACAGAAGCTTTAATGAAAGGGTTACTATTTTCTGTGTCTATAGGACATTTAACAAATGGCTTAAATCAACATAGGTGTGATCTTGGTCCTAACACCACCAAGAGAACTTTATAAGCTCTCTTGTCCCTGAAGATTTTTAAACAAAGACCAGAGAACCATTTCTAACCTTAAAGTTTACACATCTGTTTTCTAAAGTGTACCAAGGGAGATGTCTAAGTTCTTGCCATCTTTCCAGGGCTCTTTGCCTCATACTGGTACCATTACTCTAACAAACAGTACAAATAAATAAATAAATAAACCAAAGCAAATCCATTGCCACTGAGTCAATTATGACTCACATTGACCCCACAGGACAGAGTAGAACCGTGCCACAGGGTTTCTGTGGAATGCCTGATCGATTCTAATTGCTGACCTTTTGGTTAGCGGCTGCAGACCCTCTGAGCCACTCTGCCAACAGTGAAGGCAACCAATAAAACCAAAGCCGCTGCCACTGAATTGACTCTGACTCACAGTGACCTTATATAGGACAGAGTACAACTGTCCTATAGTGTTTTCAAGGCTATAATATTTATGGTAGTAGATTGCCACATGTCCCTCCTAATGTATAACTGGTGAATTCAAACCAGCACCCTTTCAGTTAGCAACCAAATGCCTACCCACTGTGCCAGCAGGGCTCTTCAATGTGAAGGTATGTTGTCCTGAAATTTTACCTTTACAGTGACATCAGCAGGTGACTGAAGCTGCAGAACATAACCACTCACGACAATATCGAGCAGCAAAGCACCATCAGAATCTAAGCCCCTGGCAATATGAGTCATCCGCAAGATTTCGCCTGAGGATTATAATGCATTCATTTTAATAACAACAAAAATACCCTTTGTGTCAACAGAGAGCAGATTTACCTCACATACCAATTCACTTAATTCTAATTCAAACCTGAATGAACATAGACAATAAAGGAGTTAGATTAGCAGTTAACATGGATGACTCCACAATTAGTTAGGCCTGAAATTTCCTTTTATGTGACGAAAATATAGCATATGACTATGTGAAGGACTCCACACTTAAAACTCACAAGCAATAGCAAGGCTAAGACCAGACCAAACCCATAGCCATCAAATCAATTTTGACTCGTAGCAACCCTGCAGAACACAGTAGAACTTCCCCATAGGATTTCCAAGGAGCAGCTGGTGAATTTGAACTGCCAACCTTTCGGTAAGCAGCTGAGTTCTTAAAAACTGTGCCAGCAGGGCTCCGAAACAGCAAGGCAGTTCTACAAAAATGTCTGGCCTGTGAGACAGGATGAACAGCTTCACTGGCAAGACTGGTAAGCCCACAAGATTGGAGGGCTACAGGATTTTGTTCTTTCTGCTTTAAAAAGTTGCAAAAGGTCATCTAGGTAAGTGGACAGTCCTGAAGAGAACCACTTACCTCCCGCCAAAACAAAAACAAAAAGAAACCCCACTGCTGTCGAACCAAGTCTGACTCACAGAGACCCTATAGGACAGAGTAGAACTGCCCCAAAGAGTTTTCAAGGAACGTTTGGTGGATGTAGCAGTTAACGACTCTGCCACCAGGATTTCCACTTATCTGTCTTGCAGACTGATTAACTGCTAGTTAAAGAAACACTTTCCCTCAGCCCTTCTGCCTTAAGGAAAATTTCCACAGGGCCCTGATTACCTTTAAAAAGGCTTGAGATGGTGATTTATATAAATACTCACGCACCCCAAAACATGAATGGCTAACGCATATTCACTGAGACTGAGGACAAAACTGAAAATCCTTTTGTTTATCTCCATCTTTTTAATGACGATAAGGCATCAGAATATCAGGTTCACTGCCAAGACAGAGCCACTGCCTTCAAGCCAATTTCGACTCATAGCGACCCTATAGGTCAGATTAGAACTGCCCCATAGTTTCCAGGGAGCATCTGGTAGACTTGAAGTGCCAACTATTTGGTTAGCAGATGTAGCACTTAATCTCTGTGCCACCAGGCAGATGTAGTACTTAATCCTCTGTGCCACCAGGGTATTCACTGACAAAGACTTTAATTTACAGCAATGACTCATTTTCTAGCTCTGCTTTGGCCTTTAAGTCCCCCTCTGAGAACTTAATGAAAAAAAAGAAAAAAACTTTTAGGGTATACCACTTACTGTATTACTTGGAAACACATAATTTCCTACTGACTCCATGTCATTTTAAGTTTACAAGAATATATGAAATTGTTTTTATATTATTTATAATAAATTTTATCAAAAACTTTGAAATTATTCTCTGCAGGGATATATATTTTTCTTAATCACCAACTTCTAAAGCAGCTATTTTTTTTTATACTAGTAGAATATTAAGTTCAGCTGACACTAACCAGTTGCAAATTCTACTTGCGTTTCTCTCCTGAAGACTGCGTTGGTGAGGGTGAATCCATTGACTGCTTCTCCTATTTCCTTTGCTGTTGTCCAATAAATGGGATTTAAAATAGACACTATCTTTCTCATTGCTGGACCTAAAGGAAAAAAAAAAGGATATATAAGGTAACAAAGAAAAATACCTACGGAAGTCCATTGTTGCTCTTTTTTCACAGCACTCTATCCATAAGGATAAATCCTCAATAATCATGTATAACAAGAAAACAAATACCAATGCATCATATGCCTTTATGAGCTTACCACTGGGACAGAACTGGGAATATCAGACTCATCACTCAGAGGTACCAATCTCTCAGAAAATTTAAGTGAAAACAAAAAGATGGAGAAACATCTAGAAACTATTTTTCTAAAAAAAGATTGATTAAAAATTTATATCAGCAAAGAGACTTACCAAGACTGCGAGGGACATTGGTAATTTTGGCATGTATTATTCTAGTATTAGAGTTAGGACTATCTGTTACTGTGGCATTGAGGAAAGCAATTCCAAATTCAACATCATTAATATTTCCAATAACACCTCCTCTGGCTCGCTGTGGCCCACCTATTGCGGGAAAAAAAAAATCCTGGCTAAGAAAACAATTCTGTTAACATTCCAGTCTAACTCCAAACCTGCTGCTGTCAAGCCATTCCACTCAAAGTGACCCTTGTAGGACAGAACAGAGCTGCTCCACAGGGCTTCCAAGTAGCTGTAAATCTTAACTGAAGCAGACTGCCACATCTTTCTCCCACGGAACAGCTGATAGGTTCAAACTGTTGATATTTTGGTTTGCCACTGATGTTTAACTACTGAGCCACTAAGTCCCTCCTCTCATCAACATTACTCAACCCACTGTCATTGAGTCAATTCCGACTCACAGTAGCCCTATGGAGAACTGCCCTATAGAGTTTCCAAGGAGTACCTGGTGGATTTGAACTGCTGACTTTGTAGTTAGCAGCTGTAGAACTTAACCACTATATCACCTGGTTTTCCAAATGTCAGAAGGCCAATATTCAGAAATGCTACAAGTTTTTTCTTGAAAATCAGAAAGATTTAATGACATCTGAATTTACGAGTGGAATAAGTAAGCTTTCAAAACATTCTAATTTCATGTAATATCCATTATCTCACATAAATCTAGGATCCTTCTATCCACATGCTTTCAAAACATTCCAGTTTAATGTAACATCCATTATCCCATCGTAGGATCCTTCTATCTGTATTGCTTCACAGTCCAAAGAATACAATCAGCATCCAGTCCCAAAGTCAAAATAAAGTGTTTGTTGATTTTAATGAAATTATGATGCTAATGAGAATTTACTGGACACGTCATGCACTACCCCACCGCTGACCCACTGCCACTGACTAGATTCTGACTCACAGTGAGATCCTACAGGACAAAGTAGAGCTGTACCATAGGCTTTCCAAGGCTGTAATCTTTATGAAAGCAGACTGCCACGTCTTTTTCCAACAGAGTACATGGTGTGTTTGAACTGTGGATCCTTTTAGTTAGCAGCCTAGTGCTTTAACACTGTACCAACAGGGCAGCTTTGTCACATGCTGAAGTAAGAACTAACTCTTAACTCTTTTGATACTATCAGTAAACAATCCTTTAAGGTAGCTTTAAGCAGCCACAATCTGTGGACCAGGAAACTGAAGTTCAGAGACTTTAAATGACTTCTTCCATCCTCAAGTACCTAGTAAGCGGTGAAACGAAAATCTGAACACAGATCTACTTGGTATCAAAACATGTTCTTTTATCTCTTTTGATCTTTATGTGGACACAGAGAAAAAGGAGGCCCCTAACTGGCCCCTAAATCTTGTTCCAGATCACTGGTGATCTAAATGTGGAGTACCTAGGAGGCACTGTTCAGTCTTCGGATTTTAGAGCAAAATTTTCATCATAGAAGATCAGTGAGAAAATAATACCTATATTGTAAAATGCTTAGCTTTGAGAAAAAAATTGAGAAGGATATTATACTTTCAAGAGTGCTACAAAATTTGTATCAATACAATTATGATGAAAAACAATTGTAAACTCAAAAAAAGTACCTCTATAGTAATTTTGTTTTCTTCTCATTTTTCAACAAAATTGTTACCATTACAGAAAAAATGCGGTTAGTTAGTGAAAGCTACCTAAATGAACAGCATGTTTTGACAAAAGAAGAAACATGTTGTGAGGAAGTTGGTAATGAAATTAATACTCATTATTTGATGACTTTTAAATTAATATGTTTTAAAACAATCACTAGTCATTTCAGACACTGTTAAGTGTTATACAGTAGAGAGAATACAACTGTACTCAACCTTGGAAAGATCGGTCAATATGATACCTCATCATTTTCATGGGCGTGGCTTTGATTATAGTGAGAGAACATCTTTTATTCATGTTGATTCATTTTCTGGAATATATTCATTTGTTAATCAAGTATTGCATCAAGGGAAAAAAAAATAACCCAATAATATGAATCCTGTTTTTACAGAATTTATATTCTAATAGGAAAGATAGACATTAATCAGAATGCCACAAAAAAAAATTAAAGTTGAAATGTGATAATGTACAAAGCATCTAGTATTCTGTGAAGTAAAAACAGAGTGGTAACCTGAGGGAGATTTACACCTTAATTAAAGTCAGGAAGTGCAAAGAAAGAAATTTCCAGGTAGAAGAAACAGTTATGTGTCACGTTTTTTTTTGAAGGAGCAGTATTGGTGACATGACACATTTGAGAAACCCAAAGGAGCAGAGGGCTTAGAGAGTGACGGGGACCATATTCAAAATGGTAGGAAAGTAGGTAGTAGGGCCATTTGGGACCTGGTAGGCCATTGTGGTCCTTATCCTTAGTCCTGAGCATGGGGACAGATGGGCAGAAGGACCACTACTTATTCTATGAGTCATTACTGATGAGGTTGGCCTTCAACTTTGATTTTGGATATGATACTCTCAACAGAGGAATTTCTCTTGAGTCTCAGTAATCAACAAGTCTCCTAGATCTGGCTACCCAACTAAAATCCTGAAAACATTCTACTAGGCTTCTGTAACCCAAACTGTCTGCCTATTTGAACTTCCTGCTGCTATGGGAGCCCTGATACCATTAGATGCTGAGTTACAAAATGCCTCAACTGAAACCAGAGATGTCTCCATGCCTATTTATTTGAGCCTCAAATCTTTGATAATTTGTTGATAATGCTTAGGAAATACATATCAAACAACTGAGACTGTAGACACTTGCCCTTTTAGGTTGTTTATATCTTACATGCCTTTTCATGTAGTTCCCCTCTTTGATTTTGCTAAAGTTTCTGTAACATTTTGAGGACATTTTATTTCTAAAACTTGGAAATTATGGTGGTATCTTGATACTTTAGCAACATGAAACTGTTGTTGGTCTTTTAAAGCCTTTGGAAATCTGTCCTTTGAGACATGACATATCCTTAGGATAATGGACTATGTCTTGGAACACTAACAAACTCTTTCTGATTTCCAAGAGCTCTAGAATTCTGAATTTGTTTCTTCTGAGTTTCTGTATCACTTACAACATCTAGCAGTAGTTGCATGACTTGGGTTACGGCACTTGAAGCCCCCCCCCCACTCTTTCTCCTCAACTGAACGAGACCTTGTACTTGCCACACTCATGGTCCTCACACGCCCATCCATGAATGGCTTCTGATTATGTACTCTGCTCAGATCTTCAGAACTTGTCTGTCGCCTTCAGTACTGAGTCTTAGTCTTGACTTTCCTAATTCTCCCTTGACCTTTTAGCCTTTGAGTCCGGGACTGCCATTTATGGATATCCATACTGTATCCTTTGATAGAGAAGCCTTACAGGCAGCAAGCAAAGTCTAAAACCCAGTTGTGAGTCTTAATGTATAATTGCACTGACAAGAAATTAAAAAAAGGTGCTTATTTTCCTAATTCTTCCTTCCAGAGTTAGAATCATTTTGTAACTTATGAGCTTATAGTGCTGCCTGTTTCTAATTTGCACAAAGTCTCCGAATGGCCCACTGAAGTCTAACTGCTTACCTGGACATGCTTGTGTATTGCATCTGGATACCTGAGTAGCATCCCCTGCACAGGGGCGGCCACTCTTAGATGGTACTGGATTGTTGCACAGCCGTTTCCGGGTCTTCTCACCTCCTCCACAAGAAGCAGAGCAGTGGCTCCAACTGTGCCAGTTTCCCCAACTTCCATCCACTGTGAATAAGTATGTAATGGTCAACAGTAACACGTCAGTTTTGAAATCAACACTTAGGGTGACTTTACCTACACAACTTCCACTTTAAGATGTGAAGGGGTGGGCTGCTACTTATAGCACTGAATGAAATGCTTTCCTTGTGCTACTCCCAGGAGGTAGGAAGCTCACCGGGACACATATCCGTGTTGCATCTCTGGATCTGGGAGTCTGGCCCCCCACAAGCTCTTCCTCCATTGGAGGGATGAGGGTTGTCACATGTACGGTATCGCCACATCTGCCCTCCATTACATGTCCGGCTGCATGTTCCCCAGCCACTCCAAGGACTCCAGTTGCCATGAGCTACAAACACAGAATCATCTGACATGAAAATCGAGCCCTGTAAATGAGAAGTGTTAAATAACGACATTCATGCAAAAGGTATGGAAAAATCTCTCTTTAGGAACTTAAAAGAAACATACAAATCGGTGAATAAGCAACTTCCAAATGCAGATGGTTTAGCTGTTGTTTTGGCCAGAAACTGGCCGTACATGCCAGTGATGGTATGATTCTATTTAGCATGTGGTTATTGAATCTTATACTGTTTGAGAAGCAGGAGGGCATGAACAAGACAGAGTCTCTGCCGTCACTGAATGATAGTTGTACCACTCTGGACACAGCAAAACTCAGATTTCCAGATATCATGTTGCTACTAGGGTAAAAATACAGCTCTGTGATTGAATTAAGGCAAAGTGCTGCCTGCTTGCCTTCACAAATGACTCATCAACATCATTAAGTTAGCAGGTAAGGGTGCCCTTGCCCTTGCTTTGTCTTGTAGAACACAAACGAAGCAGGACACAGCCCTTGTCTGCATAAATCAGTGGCATCTAGGGTATTATATACAAGCACAACAGCAAACATACAACACTTTGATATCCTAACCCAAAGGCAGAAGGGTCAAGTAACAGAGTATTATAACTTTCAGGACTTAAGGCCTTAATGAAACTTTAAGGAAGGACTCACTATTTCCAACACTCACTTGGACAAGGGTCACTATTGCAAAAATCAGTCTGCACATCACTGCCTTCACATTGGCTTCCTCCGAACTGGGGAGCAGGGTCAGAGCAGTCCCTTGTTCTCTGTCTGGTGCCCCCTCCACAGGACACAGTGCAGGCGTTCCAACTGGCCCATGTTGCCCACTTGCCATCAACTGGTTTGGGAGCAAAACATATGTGTGTTACTACCTAAAAGTGGTCCAGTGAAATTCTAGACGTTGTTGCACCGAGTGATGTTCTTCTGAGGCACAGTCGGAATGCAACAGACTCTTATCAAGACACTGTTTTGGTTAAGTTATTCTTGTTGGGCGCCATGGATCCTGACTCATAGCAACCCATGTGACAGTAAAACTGTCTGTCTCATAGGGTTTTCTTGGCTATAAGCTTTAGAGAAGCAAACTGCCAGCTCTTTCTCCTACAGAGCCACTGGGTAGGTTCAAACTGTCAATCTTTGGGTTAGCAGCTGAGCACTTACTATTGTGCTATAAGGGCTCCTTGTCTTGATAAGAAATAGGTGTAAAATTATTAAAGGTATAAATGTTGCATTTCCCTTACCTGGACAGTGCCTTTCATTGCAAACTTGCATCTGTGCTTCTGGTCCATTGCAGTAGGATCCATCAAACGATGGTGGCGGGCTATTGCACAGTCTTGCTCTTGTCTGGGTACCTTTCCCACAACTTTCACTGCATGTACCCCAAGGCTGCCAAGCACTCCATGTACCATGAACTATGAACAACCCCAAAAGACAGAGGTCACAGAATCAGGTTTGTTTAAAAAACAAAATTATACAAATACATTAACTCACTAACACTTCAAATTTGTCCAAAATCTAAAAGAAATGAAATTGTACCAACGGAAACATAACAAATGATGTTCTTCCTTTCTCCTTCTAGTTAGGTTTTCGTGAAGATTTGTGTCTATAGAGACATTTAAAAGGCTGCCTAATGCCAAAATAAATGTTTAAAATTATCCAATAGTAATTTTATTTAAATTAAATACAGTCAAACTGGTATATGCAGACACAATTGGAATGTTCATATCCTGGCTAACGATTTGTCTGTGCTCTGGAGAAAGTGGAAAGTTCAAGGAGGAAGGATGCATAATACTTCTAGAAGTGGTTATGGACAATACTAATATTTTCACAATAACTTAGACCCCAGACTTTGAGACCACATCTTTAAGCCTTATTCAGCTTCACTTCTGAATATTTATTGGGATCTTTTGAAAAACATCATAAATTGCACATCTATAACTCTTTGAAAAATTTCTCCATTACATAAATGTTCATGAATTAACACACTTCTGAATAACACACTTGCTTCCTAAACAACAGAAAAAGCTGACCAACAGTTTCCAAAGTGTGATATTAAGGCCTTTTGGTAACTAACATATTACAACATCTGACCACAAGACTGAAACAGCCTTGTTTTCTACCAGGTGTGTGGGCTGAGAATCAGCACTATGGTTTCTCTTATGTATAAGTCATCAGGAGGTCACATTTTTGTTTTTAGGGAGTATTCTGGATATAGGGTATCTTACTTATTTAGTGCTGCTGGAACAGCAATACCACAAGTGGATAGCTTTAACAAAGAAATTTATTCTCTCACAGTCTAGAAGACAAAAGTGTGAATTCAGGGCGTCAGCTCTAGGGGAAGGATTTCTCTTTCTGTTGGCTCTGGGGGAAGGTTCTTGTTATCAGTCTTCCCCTGTCTAGGAGCTTCTCAGTACAGGGGATGTGGGTCCAAAGGGTGCACTACTGGTTCTTCATTCTTGGTGGCAGAGGTCCTTCTGTCTCTCTGTTTGCTTCTCAAGAATTAACACACTTCTGAACAAGAACCTAATCTTGTGGATTGCATCCTGCCTCATTAATATAAGTGCCTCTAACCCTGCCTCATTAACATCACAGAGGTAGGGTTTACAATGCACAGGAAAATTACATCAAATGACACAGTGGTGGACAGTTACACAATACTGGAGTCATGGCCTAGCCAAGATGACGCACATTTTTGGAGGACACAATTCAATACAACATCTAGTGTTCAAAGTAGTTTTTTTTTTTGGCCACCAAACTAGTTTAACCAAGATATGAACAAAAACAAGGGTTTGAAGACCCATGCTAAAACACACTCTTAACACAACCTAGAAGATGTGAAAACAGCAAGATGAAAATCAAGCAATAAAGTTATTACTTGAGTGCTTCTCTGAAAAGAAAAGTAAGCACAACTCAGTGCCATCAAGTCAATTCCAACTCATAGCAACCCTATAGGACAGAGGAGAACTGCACCATAGAGTTCCCAAGGAGGGCCTGGTGGATTCAAACTATCAACCTTTTGGTTAGTAGACATAGCACTTAACCAGTACACCACCAGGGTTTCCTCTTTTAGACAATATTTTAAAATATATATTACATTTTCTTTTAATGAACTTATTTCTAATTCCATTCACTATCTTTGTATATTACAGACACAGACAAACATAAATACATAAATCCATTTCATTTGGCAAGAAGTTGCACTAAAATGTATTTGATTAAGCTTAAAAGGAAAAATGTAAGTGTAAGTCTTTAAGTACATATCAGATATTACTGAAAACCATTTTTTTATTGTTCAGATTGCTGATGCTCATAATCATCATATTCAGTTGCTGTTGAGTCAGCTCTGACTCATGGTGACCCCATACATGTCAGAGTAGAACTGTGGTCTACAGGGTGTCCAATGGCTTTGTGTGTATGCATGTGTGTGTGTGTGTGTGTGTGTGTGTGTGTGTATTAAATATGTATGTAATAGAACACTAGCCACTTCAAATTCTTACCTTATACAGTTTGATGACATTAACTGTAGTTATCAAGCAGTACCACCATAATCATTATCCATTTCCAACTTTTCCCATCCCTCTTAATAGGATTTTTGGAAGTAGAACATCAGTCCTTTCTTCTGAGGCACCTCTGTGTTAACTTCAACTTCCAACCTTTCAGCTAGCAGCCAAGCTCATTAACCATTTACACAACAAAAACTCACTGTTGTCAAGTTGATTCTGACTTACAGTGACTGTGTTACTGAGAAGAATTGCTCCATAGCTTTTTTGAAAAATTTTTAATTGTTTTAAGTGAAAATTTACAATTCAAGTCAGTTTCTCACACAAAGACTTCCACACGCTGATATGTGATGCTAGCTGCTCTCTCCACACTGTGAAAGCACACTCCTCCACTCCATCCTGAATTTTCCAAATCCATTCAACCAGCTCCTATCTCTCTTCTTTCATTCTTCACTAGTATTGTTTTATGTCATATAGCCCAGTTCAGTATTTGAGGAGTTAGTTAGCTACAGTTCTGGGCCAGAGTCCAGGGGTCATGTTTTCCAGGGACCCTCCAGTCTGTCAGACCATCAAGTTTGGTATTTGTACTAGGGTTTGAAGCCTGCACTCTACATTTCTTCTGCTCCATCATGGACTCTTTGTTCAGTGCCCTGTGAGGAGAGTCACTGGTGACAGCTGGGCATTATCTACTTCTTCTGGTCTCATTGTTGATGTAGACTCTGCTTTATGCCGCCCTTATGACTTTGACGTTCCTCATCCTTTCTATGCTCCAGGTAGGCTGAACCCAACTGATGCTTCTTAAGCGAAAGCTTGCAAGCTTTTAAGACCCCAGACACCACTCGTGAGAGTGAGCTGCAGAACATTTTCTTAATAAACTTTGTTATGCCAGCTGATCCAGATGTCTCCTGAAACCATGGTCCCCAGGCCCCTGCCCCTCTTTCTCTGTCCCTGAAAATGTATGACTGTATTTAGAAAACTTCTTAGCTTTTGGTTTAGTCTAGCTGTGCTGACTTCTCTACTGTGTGCCGTCCCTCCTTTCATTTAAAATAACTCCTGTCTAGTATCCACAGGGTTTTCTTGAATGTAATCTTTAAGGAAGCAGATTGCCAGGCTCCTCCTCTGTGGTACCTCTGGGTTCCAACTGCCAGGCTTTAGACTAGTAATTGAACATAAACTGTTTAGACCACCGAGACACTAAACACGCACACACACACACACACACACGTATATGTGTGTATATATATGCCAGCAAAGAGCCGTCGAGTCGGATCCGACTCATGGCGACCCTAGGGGCCAGGGTAGAACTGAGTCCCAGAGGATTCAAGGAGCACCTGGTGGATTTGAACTGCCAACCTTGTGGTCAGCAGTGGTAGCACTTAACCCACTACACCACCAGGGTTTCTCATGTATATATATATGTGTGTATATATATATGTATACATATGTATGCATATATACACATATTTGTGTGTGTGTATATGGAAACCTGGTGGCATAAGGGTTAAGAGTTACGGCTGCTAACCAAAAAAAGTTGACAGTTTGAATCTACCAGGTATTCCTTGGAAGCCATGTAGGGCAGTTCTTCTCTGTCCTATAGGGCCACTGTAAGTCAGAATTGACTCCATGGAAATAGGTTTGATATAGAGGTGTGTATGTGTGTGTGTAAGTATGTATAAACACATGTACATTTTATAGCTCTCTCTGCTGAGGGACTCTAGGCCCCAAATCTTACTTTTTAAGTTCTATTCTTTATTAATAGAATCCAAGATCCACAGAGGAATGACTGATTCCAGCCACGAGGCTGGGAAAGAACATGAAGTGTATGAAATATCTATTTGTGCTAAAATTTAAAGACACATCAAGAGGGCACTGAGGCTAGTGTGAAGTAGCCTCCACTAATCAA
This sequence comes from Heterohyrax brucei, assembly GCA_028571685.1. NCBI lineage: Eukaryota > Metazoa > Chordata > Mammalia > Hyracoidea > Procaviidae > Heterohyrax > Heterohyrax brucei. The sequence goes on from CM053155.1 coordinate 50,669,992, forward strand.
AGCTAGGACAACTTGAGTATCACAATAAATAATGACAGCAGTGAACTATAAATCATTAAATAATACTTGTCCTTAGTGATACAAATCAAAATATAAAGAAACAAGAAAGAGAAAAGCTTTTTCTTGAAACAGAAAGCCAATGATAAATGTGAAAGAGATTATGACTTCCAAACACAACTCTTTTGCAAAGATCAAGTACTAACTGATTCAAGTCAGAATGAAAAATGGAGGCTAAAACCAGTGGGTAAAAGTTTGATGAAAAACAAGATATTTACATCATCACAAACTATCGTTACAAAATACTTATTAACTACAAAGGCAAACACAGCAACTAAACAGTGGGGGATACCACCTTCAATAAATAGTCAAATTTAATTATCACCAGTAAGGTAAAAATTGAAATCGTGTACCCTCTGATATACTATACTTTGAACGATACAAAATCATTTCCATGGTTTTCCTGCCCCAAAGCCAATTCTGAGTCTAATCATGAGAAAATGTTAAACAAACCCAAAGAGAAGGTTATTTTAAAAATAATGGGCCTGTATGCTTTGAAACTGTCAAGGTCATGAAAGATAAAGATTGACAAATTACTCTAAAGAACTGTTTCATAGTTTCCAACTATGCAGAGGCATTTGACTGTATGGATCAAAACAAATTATGGATAGCATTGTGGAGAATGGGAATTCCATAGCACTTAATTGTGCTCATAAGGGATCCGTACATGGATCAAGAGGCAGTTGCGCAAACAGAACAAGGGGACACTGCATGGTTTAAAGCCAGGAAAGGTATGTCAAGGTTGTATCCTTTGAGTATACCTTTCCAGTCTGTATGCAGAGCAAATAATCTGAGAAGCTGGGCTGTCTGAAGACGAACAAGGCATCAGGATTGGAGGAAGTCTCATTAACAACCTGCATTAGGCAGACGACAACCCTACTTGCTGGAAGTGAAAAAGATTTGAAATACTCACTGATGCAGATCAAAGATCACAGCCTTCAGTATGGATTGCAACTCAACATTTAGAAAACAAAAATCCTCCCAACTGGACCAGCAAACACCATCATGATAAATGGAGAAAGGACTCAGGTTGTGAAGGATTTCATTTGACTTCTTTCCACAACAAATGCCCACGGAAACACCAGTAAAGAAGTCAAAAGGCAATTGGATTGGAAGATCTGCTGCAAAGGACCCCTTGAAAGTGTTGAAAAGTAAAGATGCCACCTTGAAGGCTCAGGTGTGCCTGACCCAAGCCATGGTATTTTCAGTCGAACATATGCATGTGAAAGCTGGACAATACACAAGGAAGACAGAAGAAGAATCAATGCCTTTGAACTGTGGTGTTGGAGAAAAAAATATTGAAAGTACTATGGACTGCTGAAAGAATGAACAGGTCTGTTCCGGAAGAAGCACAACCAGAGTGCTCCTAGGAAGCAGAAGTGGCGAGACTGAACCTTACATACTTTGGGCATGTTTTCAGGAGGGATCGATCTTTTGAGAAGGACATCATGCGTGGTAGAGCAGAGAGTCAGCCAAAAAGAGGAACTCTCTCAACTAGAAGGGCTGACCCAGTGGCTTCAACAATGGTCTTAAGCATGACAATGATTGTGGGCAGGGTGCAGGGCTGTTGTGCATAGGGTCACCAGCAGTCAGAACCGACTCGATGGCACCTAACAACGACAATGTAGTTTCCAAGGCTGTGACCCTTTGGAAGCAGATCACCACATCTGTCTTCTGAGGAGCCTCTGGGTGAGTTTGAACCACTAGCCAAATGGCTAGTGGTCTGGCATTTGACTACTTGTGTCACTCAGGGTCTCTGATTAGACAACAGAATTAGATAATAGTATTTTAGCAATATTAAATTTCCCAATTTTGATACCTGTATTGTGTTTATGTACGAGAATGTTCATTTTTAGGAAATACACCCTATTAGTGAATCTGGGTAAAGGATAAATAAGAATTCTTTGTATTATTCTTACGATTTTTCTTTAAGTTTGATATATAAAAATAAATTAGTACTAAAACAAAATCTCTTCCTCTCCTAAGTTCCATCATTTCCCTAAATGAGAAAGACTATCATCAGTTATCTGCCCATTTCATAATGGTGTGCTGATCAGTGTGGAACAATCAGTTCTCTAAGAGGACAGACACCCTCTGATTTGTAGCTTTTATTAATGACGGCACTTGGCTATTGGCTTGGCTGGCTGTAAATATTCCTGCATGGTCGATATCTAGATACCAACACGACACTACTAAATTTTCAGTTTGGAATAGATACCACAATTGGATTTCTTTGGTTTGCTCCATGACACCAGTGACGTTACGCTAAAAAGAAAAAAGGCTACATTCAGTCAATTGGGAGACTTGTGGGAACAACCAGAGAAAACAAACAGTAAGCAAGTAAATAGCAGCCCAATAGTTGCTGAATTTGAAGAGGAAAAACAAACTGATTTATTTTAGGACAGTTATAAATATCATTTAGTTTTTCCTTATAGAGGTATTGCTGCTGATAAGTTGTATAGAAATTTCTCTAAGTAGTTATTTTCAGCTCTTTTTACTCTATTATTCCTTGAGAATTAGTTTTCTACTGCTTTATGATTTAAAAAAAATCACTTTGGGTTTCTTTAAGATTTCATGACAACATTTTTTCTTTTTTCTGATATAATGGGGATTCTGAACTATAAATTAAGGTACCCAAGATCTAAGTGAACAGGCTTGATAGTCGCATATGCTTCACTTGGCTTGGCATTGGCTTCCTTATTTATACAATAGGATGTAATACTCAGCACAGCAGAAAAGTGTTTCCTTTGGTCAGTCCACATCCACCTTTTTTATTTTTTGGACAATCTCAGCTAAGGTGTCTCTCCCAGTTCTGCTCTATCACTTCACCTCACTGTTTCAACATGCATACCAAAATCTGAAACATGTTGTCTGTTTTATCATCCTACCCTAGCACTTAGAAATGTGTCTCAGAGACAAAACAGATGTTCAATAAATGTTTGCTGGATGAATGAATGAATAAATGAATGAACAAACAATTCCTCTACTATTCCATGATTCCTCTCAGGCTGCCAAAGTAGGAGTCTTGCCCTTCTTGTGAGAAAATGGACAAGTAGCCTGGGAGCAATACCAGTGCACCCTTCTCTTGTTTAGGGGTGGGCATGTGGCCTACGTTCTTTTACAGGGCCTCATAAGACTGCTGCGAGAGGATTTCTTCTTCTCTGAGGTCTTAGACTACAAAGACCCTGTGAACTTACAGATGTCAACAGTCATGTTTCCCATGACACAAAGAAGAGATGAGAGGTATGAAACATACTGGCAAAAACTTTGGTCAAATCCTAGGATCCAGCTGTACTGGAAGGCAGAATTTTCCGCTTAGGTGTAAATCACATTTCTGTCCCTTTCCTCTGAAAGTCAACAAGAACGTGTATCTAGAGCACCAAGCACAGAGCTTGAAGGCACAACAGGTAAGTGCTCAGGAGATAACTGAAAATTTGGCCATTTGAATCCACAGGTGAAGACTTCCACAGCAGAAAGGCTGGTCGTCTGCTTCCGTAAAGATCACAGTTAAGAAAAGCCCATGGGACAGTTCTAGTCTGTCACATGGAGTCACTATAAATCAAAATCAACTGCACAGGACCAAACAACAGCATGGTTTCTGTTGTCTGATAGGCATTTAGTGAATGGTTGCTGATACTGCTATTACTGTAGAGCTGATGCCAACTGATGGCAATCCCATGTGTACAGAGTAAACTGCTTCAAAGAGTCTTCAAGGCTGTGACCTTAAGTCTCTGGGTAGGTCTGAACCACTAATTTTTGGCTAGTAGCATTTATTATTTTATCCATCACCAAGTGTGCATTTCTAGGAAAGTCCTTTGTGTCTTTTCATTTTTCTTCCCTTAAAAATGGCTGGATTGGATATCACCTAAGGCAGTAGAGTTTTAGTGGTAACAAGTCTAGCCTTCCACGTCGGAGACCTGGCTTTGATTTCCAGTCAGTGCACTTCTGGGACAGCTACCATCTGTCTGTAAGTTGAAGCTTGCATGTTGTTATGACGCTGAATAGGTTTCAGTGTAGCTTCCAGACTAAGCAGATGAGGAAGAAACGCCTAACTATCTACTTTCAAAACTCAGCCAAAGAAAACTATGGATCACATAAGTCTAATTGTGACAGATCACGGAAGCAGCCCAAGACCAGACAGTATTTCATTCTATCGTGCATCGGGTCACCATGAACTGGGGACCAACTTAATGGCAACTGACAACAAGGGCCTCTATTTCAAAGCGTCTGTGACATTGTTAATATTTCTGTTTTCTCTACATGGACAAAAAATACAACATAGTTCAGAGCCTGTGTCGTGTTCAAGTAAATCACATACTTTACCTAACGTTGACTAATGCCAATCCCCTACAAGGTTTTCCACAAACAGACCCAAGGACACAGAAAATGAATATATTCAAGGGTAGAGGTGACACTGTTTTTTTTACAACAAATACGTAAAGGTTTTTAAAACTTCTCACAGGAACTTACAAACATCAATGTTTTGACTGTCATTCATTATTGCAGGATACTCACTCGGGCAAGGCCTGACGTTGCATATGATTGTTTCCACAGCGTTCCCCTCACATGGCCGTCCACCATGTTGAGCTGACGGATTACTGCAAGTTCTGGTCCTGGTTTGGTTGCCACGTCCACAGCTTCTCGTGCATTCTTCCCAAGAACTCCATTCTGACCAACTGCCATCCACTATACAAAGGGGAACAACTATACTCCATCAGAAAAATTTTAATCAAAAGTACTGAGAAAATTCAGTTAGAAACAAGAAACAAGTATCTTTTAAATGCATGCATATTGGTTGAATAAATAGATGTACCTGGACATGGTTTATTTTGACAGTTTCGTGTTTCTGAATCTGAACCTTGGCAAGACTTCCCACCATTGGCTGGAAGGGGGTTGTTACACAGACGGCTCCTCTTCTGGATACCTCTTCCACAGGTGACACTGCAGGATTTCCATGCAGACCACTGGGAAAATCCACCATTAACTACAGATAAAACATTGCACTTTGTCTCAGTTTTTGTAGACAAAAAATTATAAATGACATTTAAGATATGCACTAGGTCTAGAGCTAAATCTGTAATTACTTAGATATTGCTTGTGGAGGTAGCTATCTTTTGAGGTCAAATTGAAATCTAAGAGTGAGGGAAAAACTTCCCAGCAGTTAACTAGAGTTTCATTCCTTTCCCAGTCCTGACTCATATGGACATGACTGCTATTTAAGAGCTGGAGAACTACAAACTAATATACTGGCTACCTTTAGGATTGAAATCATTCTTTAAAGAGAAATATATGTATTGATCTCTGAGGACAAATTTAACTTAACTTTTGAATCAAATACTTAGTTTTAGAGTTGGAGTTACTAGGCATTTTCAGCCCCAATCTGCACTGTTTTAGTCTCTTGTTGGTGGTAGGTGCTGCTGACTGAGTTTGGACTCATAGTAACCCTATACACAACAAACTGAAACATTGCCTGGGCCTGTGCCATGTTCAAAGTCACTTTTATGCTTAAGCTCAGCACTGTGTCACAATCTATTTTGTTGAGGGTCCTCATCTTTTTTGCTGACCCTCAACTCTACCAAGCATGATGTCCTTCTCCAAGGATTCATCCCCCTGACAACATGTCAAAAGATGCAAGTTGCAGTCTCACTATCTTTGCTTCCAAGGAGCACTCTGGTTGTACTTCTTCCAGAACAGATCTGTTTGTTCCTTTGGCAGTCCATGGTACATTCAGTATTCTTCTCCAACACCACAATTCAAGGGCATCAATTCTTCTTCTGTCTTCCTTATTTGTTGTTCAGTTTTCACACGCATACGATGCTACTGAAAGTGTCACGGCTTGGGTCAGGCGCACCTTAGCCTTCAAGGTAGCATCTTTATTTTTCAACACTTTCAAGAGGTGTTTTGCAGAAGATTTTCCCAATGCATTTTGCGTCTTTTGGCTTCTTGGCTGGTGTTTCCATGGGTGTTGATTGTGAAACAAGTAAAACAGAATCCTTGACAACCTCAATACTTTCTCTCTTTATGACAGTGTTGCTTACTGGTCCAGTTGTGAGAGTTTTTGTTTTAGTAATGCTGAGGTGGAATCCATACTGAAAGCTATGATCTCTAATCCTCATTGGTGTTTCAGATCCTCTTCACTTCCAGCAAGTAGGATTGTGGCATCTGATAACACAGGTTGTTAATGAGACTTCCTTCAATCTTGATGCTTTGTTCTTCATCTGGTTAAACTTCTTCTAGGATTAACTGCTCAGTATACAGACTTGAAAAGATATGGTAAAGGATACAAGCTGACACACATTTTTCCTGACTTTAAACCATGCAGTGTCCCCTTGTTCTGTTCATACAACGGCCATTTGATACATGTACAGATTCCTCACAAGCACAATTAAGTGTCCTGGAATTCCCATTCTCACAATGTTATCCATAATCTGTTATGACTCACACAGTTGAATACCTTTGCACAGTCAATGAAACACAGGTAAACTTTATGGTATTCCCTAGTTTCAGCCAAGATTCATCTGACATCAGCAATAATATTCCAGGTTCTACATCCTCTTCAGAATCTGGCTTGAATTTCTGTCAATATATTATTGTAGTTGCTTTTGAATGATACTGAGCATGTGATATTAGTGATATCATACAATAACTTCTGCATTCTGTTGCATCACCTTTCTTGGGAACACTCATAAATGTGGATTTTTTCCAGTCAGCTGACCAGATAGCTGTCACCCAAATTTCTTGGCATAGATGAGTGAGCACTTCCAATGCTGCATCTAGTTGTTGAAATGTCTCAATTTCATTAAAAATTCATCAAAAATTTCAATATTTCATCAATTCCTGGAGTCTTGTTTTCTGCCAATGTCTTTAGCCTATAAATTTTAACGTGGTTCTGTCCTGTCTCCATACTGTAGGATTATCATCAGGACAAAGGAGACTTGGACTGAGATGCATAAGACATTGTATGGTTTGAGTTACCCTAGGGGCTCTTCAATATGAACATCTCTTTGATCCACTCACCCTGGACTATGACAGGCACCCTGACAAGGACAGACCCCATCGTGTTTCGAGCAACACATTCATATTCAGAGGTGTCTTCTTTCTGAGCCACAGCAATATATAATGAGTTGTTGGACAACACACTAACTCGGTCATTCCAGGGGATGGGGTTCCCTTGACGGGACCATGAGAGGGTTGGATGCGGTTCTCCAGTTGCCTGACAGTTCAATAGGACTTGGCCACCAACACTGATAACAGTTTCCACTGGCTCAAGGGTGATAACAGGAGGACCTATTGGAAGAAGCACATAGTGTGTTTTAGCTTTGGTGGAGTGGTATTAACATTTTAAAATGTATAACATAACTGCTTTAAGCTTCCTGACTAATTTTAAGGTTGGAAATGCCACTGACAGAATATTCACAGTTGTTTTTTTACTCGATGAATATCTAACATTTTTAAATCCCCAACCACATGAGCCTAGAACATGGTCTCTGTGGAGAGGCTTTCTAGATTCAAATCCTGACTCAGTTTTTCACTACCTCTGCAAGCCCCTGGACTGTTAAAACTGGTGCTTACTTCAGAGTGTTCTTAGACTGCACTAAGAGGATTTAAGCATAGCTCTTAGACAAGGTAAGTGCAACACTATTGGCTACGACTGTTGTTATTGTCTGTGCCTTAGTGAACACTCATCTTTTTCCCTTTGATCATTATTGAGATAAAGAGCTATCATTCATTAATTCTTTTGCTCATTCATCACTCATTTGATCTACAAACACATATTAACAGCCTATGCTCTGCCAGGCATTGTACTAAATACTGAAGGGGCAGAGAGAACACATATAAAGTCTGGTTTCGAGGATATCAAAGCCCATTTATATGACAGGTAAGAAAATAATTATTTCTGTCATAAAGCAGTTCATTTACCTGTGTGGTAATAAAACAGCATATAAAACAGTAACTTACTAGGCCAAATAAGTCATTCAAAATGGGGAGGAAAACAAAGACATATGACTTGTACAGAACAGAAAGGAGGAGTGTGCTGTTACCAGGCAAGGAGAGCAGTAGGAGCTGCACACAGGCGGGCATGAGAATTTAAATCGGATTGTACACTTTCACTCAACCATAATAAAGAAAAAAATTTTTTTTAAAAAAGTAAGAATGACAGAACTTTGTCACTAGGAGGGTACAGAATAAGAAAAAAAAAAAAAAGATTATCCTGGGCTTTGATTTGGGGCAATATAGTGTTGGCTGAGGAAATTCAAAAGACCATAAGAGAATGAATAATTTTGGTGGGAAAGAGTGAAGCACTGAGCTTTAGGTTTCTGGGGACATTCATTTAGAGATGTTTCAAAGGTAGCTGGATATTCATATCTGGAACTCAGACCAAAGACATGGGCTGGAACTACAGATTTCTGAGTTTTTCACAGACGGACAAGATTGCTTTAAATGATAACCTAAAATGAGAAGAAGAGGAGCAGAGATAGAAACCTTGAGAACAACAGTGTTTAAGGCATGGACTGAAAACAAGCCTATAAATGATACTAAGATTTGATCAACAGATAGGAAGAAAATGGGGGGCAGGGTATTGTGGCAACCAAAGGAGGGGCTTCAGGAAAGAAAAAGAGTTTAACAGGATCTATAAAGGAGGGTAGCTGCTCAAGTGGAGTCTTTGAGAAGAAAGTAAAAGCAGTTGTATGGAGCTGATGGTAGAATATTTTTATACTCATCTTCAGTGTCAAGAAAGATAGAGTATAAAAGACTTCATGGGAGACAAGAGACTTCAACTGGATCTTTGAAAATCATTAATAATATATGAGTAGAGAAGAAAAAGGAGAAGTGTGACCATTTGGAGAGAAGGGAAGAACATGGCCTTGAGGAGGGATTTAACTTCAAAAATATTTTAGATACTAAATTTACACAGAATGATTCACCCTGAAGAGCAGTAGCATACAATATTGGACATAATGGTTGGAATCAATTCATTTAGAATCTTAAGGAGAATTTACCATATATGAGCATAGCAGGTACTCTCTAAATGAATGAATTTTGTTGAATCCATCTTTAATTAGATTTATAAGATCATGTACCCTCACTTTTCCCCTAATTATATACCACAAGTTATAATTTGATAGATATGTATATTAATGAAATGCAGTAGCAGAAAACTAAATTAGACCCACACAGAAAGCTACCATTAAAGCACATGCTATAAAGTTAAGGAAAGTGAACATTTTCTACTAGGCGACATTTCTTAAATCAAGCATTTAGAGTTTGAGGACGTGGCTCACTTTGTAGAGTCAGGCTCATGCTGCGCTCCACCACTCCGGCCTCATTGGCAGCTACACATGTATAGTCACCGGCATCATCATTCTAAGGAAATAGGCAGTGTTTCATAAAAATATGAGTCTATGGAGCAGGAAAAAAATCACTCCTTTCAGCATGATTCTGGTTTATATGAAACTTCATTTGTGAGAATGTATTTTAATAGAAACAGACAAACATAAGAAGAAACTGCCAGCTTCAGTTTTTCAAAACAACTTACCACCCATCTCTGGAAGTAATAACTGGTAGGAAACCAAAGCAAAGATAACATTATGTTATAATCACCAATCACAAATTATCTTACTACAGAAACATACCATAGCTATTCTTATGGATATCTTAAAAAGTATTAAAATAATCAAAACAAACTCCTTTCTTATGGGGATTATTAAAAGGTATTAAATCTGGCCTCTGTGTTTAGAGAGCTGAACTACAAGAGAAAATGAAAAAAAATAACTTACTTATAATAATAAATCACAGAACGTCAAAAATTTATATATATGTGGTATAAAAAGTACAATATGAGCTTAGATTTGGTAACTAATTAGAATTGTAGATTTCTCTAGAGGTCTTGTGAACAGGAGAATTCTTGTCTCATTAACAGAAGTAGGAATTCAATAGAGCAGAAATTATTTGCAGAGAGTGCAGGAAGGTGGAAGAGGGAAGACAGGTACTGATTTAAATGTTTAATTTGATGTTTCCCTATATTATTCAAATAGAAGGATCTAGTAGGCAGCTAGAAATGGAACCTGGAAGAGGTTCAGGGCTGGTGACACATATTTAGGAGTCTGAAATTGTGTAGCAAAAACATTAATATTAGCATTAACATTGACATTAGAGGAAGTACCAAGGACTTTAGAAATGGTAGCCTTTGTACAGAAAAGAGGGGAAGAAGCGGTAATAAAGAGGCTGGAGACTTACTGTTACAGCAACTAAGGGTACAGACAATCTCACAACTGAAGTGGCAATCAACTGCAGGTAATGGGGAGGTGAAACCAAGGTGAACACGACTGATTAGGGGACTAGACAGTACATTTTAATTAATTATTGTTTTAATTAATTAAACTATGAAAGCACCTAAAACTGTTTCACCTAATGTAAACTGATAAATTATCCATATACACTGTGATTGAGAAGTTTCCAGGTAACTTATTTTATTCAGTTAATCCTGAAACTAGACTAACGTAAAGAACCATTCTTTTCTAAATTAGTGAAGTTTTGATGTGGGCTCAGTGAGGAAATTTACCCTATAATTTATTTATAACTGCATTGGTAATTCTTCAATTCCTTCATTCTAAACAGACTATAAGACGCTATCTTTTGATGCTAAGTGATAATAAATGTCCGTGATTGGACACAAAGAAATAAAATTATCTTACTACGTCTAATAATTTAAAAATGGCTAAAATATCAATTTGAAATTTCAGTGTTTTAAAGAATCCATCCATTATATTTTATGGTTTAACAAGGAATTTAAGAGGACCTCTTCCCATCGTGCTATCACAGAGAGGCACTGACTTCAGCAGCGTTTGCAGTCGATAATTCCAACGTTACTTACTACAGTGCCAAAGATGGCCAGTGAGCCATTGCTGAGTTGTCGGATTCTGTGACTCATTTCCATTTCCACTCCCTTTTTGCTCCACTGGATGGTTGGAGCTGGGTCTCCTTTCACCTCACAGTTCAGGATAGCATTGCCACCAAGGGGCTCAATCCAGCTGGAAGGATAATCCCCGTTGAAGACTGGAGGTTCTGGGCAATAACAAAAAGCAAATACAAAGTAGAAGAAAGCTCTGACAACATCTTTGTGATTCTGACTTATTTAGAAAGACAGTCCAGTAAAGAGGGAAAAGCCACTTTATAATCTGACAAGTGTTCCAGAATTAATGGCTCATGCTAATCAACTACATAATTTTGCCAGTTACCACAAAGTAAACAGATGATTCCACTTGGCGCCAACCGTTTTACTTACTGCTCAGGTAATTTTTAGTTTAATGTTCATAATTTATTTCTCATGGATATGCATACTGGTGATACAGGACTGGGCAGGTTAACAAACTGCAAATTATATAACTACTAAGAAGCAAAAACAGACCATTCATTACAAATAGACCATAAATAAATAATAGAGCCCTTTTCCCTACCTTTTACATAAACAAATCCAATTGCCTTCACAAAACCAACACTGTTCTCTGCAGTGCACACGTAAGTACCCGAATCCTCTTTCGACACTCTTTCAATAATGAGTTCACTGTGTCCGTTGATGCTGTCAAAGTGGGCTGAGGGAAACAAGTTACGGAACAACGTAAGTGCCTCTCAGTGACCCAGGACAATATTCATGCAGTCAATATTTTGCAGGTTAGATTTAGGAGTTAGTCAGCAACTGAACCAAAGAGATCTCATCAAGGCATTTTGAAGAGAGGCTTGACCACAGATTTCTTCCTCTGAGCTGTTTGCTATGTTTATAGCCACTTGCTTGGAGAAATAAAAAACAACAGAAGAAACAACAAAAGAGAATGAGAACAAACATCTTTTAAATGCATTTTAGATTTAAAGTGCATCTTTCAACTCAAAGTGTTACTTAAAAAGCTGATTTGTAGGCTTTCTGGGTTTCAAAAATCTTTCATCTGGAAACATGACATTTTGCATTTCTTTTTATCTCACCACAACTCTTTTTCCCAAGCAATTTACATCAGAAACACAAAATCCTTTTCAGTTATAATTCAACTGATTTGGTAGGTCAGAGGGCAAGTCATGGAAACATATACTAGTTATGTAATACTGACAGCAAGATGTAATTTAGACTTCTCCAAAAAACGTGATGATATATTTACTCTAAAAAGGCAGTTATAAGATTTGAAGTAGAACAGAAGGCAAGCTTGCTAATCTTAAAACAACTGACACTAAATAAGATTCTGATTAGACTAACCACTCTCTAATTGTGTTCAATATGTTTTGCATACTTTCCCATCCCAGTTACCTTTTTAATTTTACATGACTGAAGTTAAGCTTTAAAAAATTAAAATCTAAATTAGCACTACATTCCTGAAACCAAAATAGATTACCTTGTCTTACTCCTTAGTGACGTCTTGTTGCTATCATAAAAGTAAGATAGTGCATGAATTCCAGTTATTCACATACATTTTCATAACAAAAAATCAACCTTATTACTATTTTACTAGCAAGATATTTATTAAACACTAATAGTACAGTATTTCGGAACTCAATTTTGGGCAACAACTTCTTTTTACTGACATCACCATTATGCTGATGACAAAGTCTAATAAATAAGCAGACATTTCTCAGGAATGAGTGCTACTGTGTTCCAGATTCTACCTTAGCATGTAGTGCATATGATGACTAGAAAATTTCTACATAAATTGGTCTACACTTATATTAGAAGTTGATTCACGTAGTGGGAAGCAGAGTTCTCCTTTGTAAGATCAGGGGGATCTTCGGGATTCCAACACGAGCTACCTTAATCCATTTATAAATGATGAAGCTTGTCCAGGTGGGTATGTGTAGATGCCTGAATACGCAATATTGTTTTCTCATAGAGTAACTTTTTATCCCTTGGAAAAAAAAAAACCCACTATGTACTGTAATATATGGTCCTGTGATCAACTTCTTCTTTCAAAAGAATAAATAGAAAATATACAAGGACTGCCAATCAAGTTTGCAAACTCACCCTAGAAAAAACGCTAGACAGCTCACTGCTGAATATCACTAGGGTCACCTTCAAAGTACCCCCCTCAGGAAATAAAGCACTGATGCCAATGCCTAGTTCATTCTTCAAAGTAATTTTGAAACTCTTTCTGGAATGGCCATCAGAGCTGTATTCATATTAACCTTGATGTCCTGAATGCCATCAAAATGTCTTCTCTTCAACATTTCCTTTAACTTTGGGTAAAGAAAAAGTCATTCAGGGGTCAGGTCGGGTGTGCAGGGAGGGTGTTCTAATACAGTTATTTGTTTACTCACAGACAACTACACAATTAAGTTCATGAACTTGCCACTGTGCGCAATGGCCTTTCAAGAAAGAGCCAAAATTGCTTGGGAGGGTGGAGTAAGTGCTGGCATAGGTGCGTAGCTTCCCAAGGGGAGTACTTCAAAGATGAACATAATAATATTTAGCAATGAATTATGTCACACTTAGAACAATTAATTTCCTGGACTTAATTGTTGGACCTTGTAAACTGGGTATAGAGTGAAATCCAAGCATAGGTACACATTCCACAGAAGTTACAGCAATCAATTCTTCACAGCAACTTCTCCATCAATTCCCTTAGCAAAAGGAATTGGAACTTAGCTTAGAGTCTTTTACTGGTTTATGCAGTCACTTCTTAAGAATTAAATCACCAACCTGGAATAATGTTGTTATTGAAAGTCCATGTTAACTTGGGCAATGGAACACCCATTGCTTTACAGCTTAACCGTAGCCGTTCTCCTTTATTTAATGACACATCTCCAGGAAGTTCAGTGAAGGTGGGGAGAACATGCACAGTCAGGCTGACTGCATGTGTGTCTTCACCTGCAGCATTGTTAGCAACACAGGTATAGGTGCCAGAATCCTCCGGCTTAAATAAAAAACCACAGTGCTCAAAATTACATAAACTTATATCACATCACATGAAATACATAACACTGTATAGCCTGGTCCCTAAGGTGGCACTCTTATCTGAAGACAATTTAAATTTCCATCTTTAATCTGAACCATCAGATTAGCTTGTTCATACATAATTTAAAATACACAGGAGTTTAAACATGTGTCTATAGTTTACAAAACTATACTGGTTAGTTTATAGCAATAAGCTTTCAAAATCTTTATATCCAAGTTTGGACAGGGTTATGCCATGTCCAAATGAAAAATAAATAAATCCAAAGGCTGGCAGCATCTTGATGACACAGTTGCCTCTCTGGGTAATGTGGCACCAGAGACCACCAAATTTATCAGGAGAAATGACAGTGGGTAAGGGCAGTATTATCTGCAATTCTGAAGTCCCACTGGCCAAATCTAATGCCCAGTTCTCATCACTCATCTTATTAGATACAATGGCCAGTTCTCATCACTCATCTTATTAGATATATTTGGCTACTAATACACCAATTTCCTGTTTCTTTCTTAGCTCACAGGTTGCTCCTTCTGCATGGACTTTGCTGGTTTCTCTTCAACAGTAATGACTTAATGTTAGCATATGAGAAAACTCAATCTCTGGATCTCTTTTCTTCTCTATCTAGACCCCAATTCTTGGTTATCTCATTCAGTCTTATGGTTTTCAGTATCACCTACATACTGACAACTACCAGTATTTCTAGTTCAGATCTTTCTTCCCAACTCCAATTACACTGAATCTCTCACTCAGACTCTCTGGTTGGATGCCTAACACTGGTTGCCAGAGTCAATTTTCACTCGTGGTGACCCCAAGTACTACAAAAAACTGCTCCATAGGGTTTTCTGGGCTGTATGGAAGCAGAATGCTAGGCCATTCTTCTGTTGTGCTGGTGGGAGCATTCGAATTCCAGCTATTAACACAGATCTTTAAAACAAAAACTTGAGCTTATTACTTAAGGTCAGTAGTTGAATGCAAACTGTTTGTGACACCTAGGGTCATTGTATGCATAATACTACAATTAAAATAAACAAAAAACATTGCCCTCAAGTCTATTCCAACCCATAGTGACCTTATAGTATAGAACAGGACTGTCTCGAAGTGTTTCCAAGGCTTTAATCCTTACGGAAGCAGACTGCTGCATCTTTGTCCTGTGGAGCAGATCGTAGTTTCAAACCACTGGTTAGTAGCCAAGGACTTTAACTGCACCCCAAGGGCTCTGTATTCTAACAGACCTCTCAAATCCCTGTCCAAATGGAATTTCACTTTTCTTTCTTCCTGTTCAAGCAGAAACCTTCACATTCATTGAGTATCTCCATTCATGATAATTTCGTCCTTTCAATTGTTCATGCCTTTGGTTTCAGACATTTGAGTGAGTTCTCCTTCACTCTTTCTTCCTTACACCCTACCTACAACTTACCAGGAACTCCTAGCTTCAAAATTAAGTTGAATCCCACTGCTTCTCTTCTCTGCTAATCTTCTAGTCTGAGTCCTGTTCTCTCTCAACAGCAACAGAATAGTATATTAGCTTCCCAACAAGTCTCTATGGGTCTTCTTGCCTTCCTACTCTTCTGTTCACATCACAACAGTCAATGCAATCCTGCTAAAACATGGTAGGTAATATTGCTCCTCCACTCAAAACCTGCTGTACACTCTGATTGAGAGTAAAATCCAGAATTCTTACAGTGGCCTGTAAGACCCTGCATGACCTGGCCTCCAGTGTTTGCACTTTCTTTATTTTTTGTTTCATTGGTCTCCTGATTCTCAGATACCCTTGGCATATTCCTACCTTAGCTTCTCTGCTCTAGCTGTTTTCTCTTTCTGGCATGCTCCTCCCTCATATTTGCTTGGCTAATGCATCTTTTTCATGTTTTATTCAAATGTTGCCTCTCCAGTAGAGAATTAACCCTAGTTATAACTTCAAATCCCCCCCCCCCCTTTTTTATACCACTTATTATCTTCCAGAAACCCTGGTGGGATAGTAGTTAAGAGCTACCTCTGACAACTGAAAGGCTGGCAGTTCAAATCCCAGGTGCTCTTTGGAAACTCCATAAAGCCGTTCTGCTCTGTCCTATAGGGTCACTATAAGTCAGAAATGACTCGATGGTAATGGGCTTTTTAAAAAAAATCTTCTGAGTGTGCTGATCACAGAGAAGGTATTCCATAAATACCTGTTGAATTAATAGTTGAATAGCTCTGGAGGCATCAAGGCATAGACTATGTACTTTTTCCCTCTTTTTTAAAAGTTTAAGGATAATTTTTTTTGCATTGAAACACCAAAGAATTTATCATAAATGTGGCATCTAGATGAATAATCATTTATTATGCACACAGTCTAAATTTGGTTGCATACTATTACTTGTTACAGAAAGGACATATGGGAATAAATCATATTCCCTGTAAATCTACTACCCCCGCCTCACTTAGCTGTTGTTAAATTCCCATGTAATGGAAACTTAGGTTTAAAATCAAGGATTTTATGAATGTGACATATTTAAAAATTTGGCTTGTATGTGTTATTCACAAATAGACTTCTGCTTACCATCTATATCTTTCATCTGATCGTTATAAGCTACCTTACTGTTGATATTCATATAAATGTACCGAGTCACTTTCCCTCTATAACTGTAAGTTTTTACATTTCACTTTTCAAGCTCTAGAAGGATGATTTAGGGTCTAAATTCATCATTCCTAAACCTATGGTGACGCCCACTAGAGATATTAATCAACTTAAAGAAACAAAATTTTCCTTATTTTATTAATTCTAAAATTCACATTTTCAAATCTTTAAAATTGAGACACAACTTAAAACTGATGGTGTTTCATGGTTTAATTGGCTGTATATTTTTCTTTCTTACTACTATGTAAGATGACGGTGATCCTTCCAACTAATGGAAACTCATATTTGAACAAATATGACTTATGGAGGCAATGTGATGTGATTTAGAATCTAACGACATAGACTCACAATGACTATTTACTTGGCAATCCACAAGTTTGGCAAATTGGCTGCTATTATACTACAAATGTTATTGATTTCATGATTTTAATTTATTCCACTGTATTTCACCCAATTTTTTAAATGAAACTTAGGTTTGTTGAAAGATTATAACAGGAACTACATATGTGCAAAAACTCAGAAATCAATTCATGTTTTAATTGTGTTTAACATCTGGTACCAAATATTGGCATCAAATGCTCAAATCACATAATGATTTTTAATAAAGTAAAAAAAATTTTAAAAAGCCAGGTGGTATGTGCACTGTGGGTGCCTGCTCAGGTAGGCTTCCACTGGCAATCTGAGATGCTCCCAACAGGTACTGCTCTGCTGAACTGGGAAGGTGTCATTTAAAAATATCCAGATACACTGATTTCTACAGATTCCTAAGCTTTTAGTTTCCATGTCAATGATTGTTTTTGTTATTAGGTGCCGTTGAGTCAGTTCTGACTCCTAGCGACTCTGTGAGTCAGAACAGAACTGCCCCATAGAGTATCCAAGCAGTGCCAGCTTCTTGGTTAGCAGCTGTAGTACTTCAGCACCGTGCCACCAAGGTTTCCATGTCAATGATTAGAAAAGTTATTTAAAAACTTGAATAATAATTAAAAAATTGCTTTTATTTTTGCTTAATAACACATTGGGCATTTTACATCTCCATCCTTATAATCATTCACATACATGGCTACACTCATGGAAAGCAGCACAGGACACAACCAAACCCATTACTGCTGAGTCTATTCTGATTCACAGTGACCCTGTAGAACAGAGTAGAACTGCCCCATAAAGTTTCCAAGGAGCACCTGGTTGATTCAAACTGCCGACCATTTGGTTAGCAGCTGTAGCACTTAATGATTATGCCATCAGAGTTTCTGGAATACAGTAGACACTCAAAATTTTTTCTAATAAACAAATAATCATAAAAGGAGTATTTTTGAATTTATGAATTCCCCACTATTTGTTAAAACGAATTCTCAGGCCTGGAATATAAAATGAAATATGTTTAAAACTAATTTTATGACCTAGATTTATAATAATTTCATTATTAAAAAGCATATTTTCCTATAAAGTTAGTAAAAGAAGGTGAATTAAAAACCTAGCTTACAGTATCTGTTCATGCTTATTAAACTTACCACAACATTCTCCAAAATGAGTTCTCCATATGGTTCAACAGTGTATTTTCCTAACAAATCAGCTAAAAGAATATTGTCTTTTTTCCAGTTAATAGTTGGTGTGGGGATTCCATCAGCCACACATGGAAGAATGGCTTGTAAATTCTCATTGACTGTGTAGTGTTCTTCCGTACTACGGATTCTGGGTGGTACTAGCAGAAGTTTAAAAAAGACAGTTATTCAGGATGTTCAATCCAATAATATCTTTATTTACACAGAAAATTAGCACACAAAAGACTCTTTGGGAGATAATTTTGCTAGAAATACTAAAAAAACCTATTAAACCACAAAGACAGAAAAATATTTTTGATAATGGCAAGATACCTTGTTATAGTTGAAGTTACTAAATATATTTTAATTCAGGTTCAGAGCAAATGACTTAGAACTGAGCTGGAAGTCTCTAGATTTTATTTGGCTTCCTGATATCTTACTCAAGTTACTTCTGCTTAAGATAGTGAAGTCAAACAAATGGATAAAGCACGAAACAATACCAATAACTGAACCACCAAACCAAACCAAAACAGAAATGCTTCTCTGGTTGTAAAACTACTGGATTTGCATTACAGAGCCATTGTGAGGAATATTAAATACCACAAAGTGTTTTAAAAAAATTTCAGTATTTTAAGTGTATTCTGATAAATGCAATTAAAGCCAGGCCAAGACAGGTCAGTTTATTTTATACTGTTTCAGAGGATGTTTTTATAGTTATCTCATAACCCCGTGCACTGTAATACCAAATCAAATACTTTGTTTCTGACTTTTGTTTTTGAACTGGAGTTTACATAACATAGAATGATGACTAGAATACTTAGTATACTGTGAAATATCTTAATGTACTTAGAGATAAAATGCTTACGTCTAAAGGAAAGGTATAAAAAATACTTAAGAATATATGACTTAGAAAGTACAAATATACTCTTCCAAAATGATTAATTTTTTTAATTTTCAAACAAATCATTAAGAAATGATCCAATCATAATGACACCAAAAAGAAAAAAAAAAAAAAACAAGTTTAAGCAAAAATAAGGTTACTGTGTAAACTCTAATTTTTCATCCATTATTTTTTAGGATTATATAAGTAAATACATGAATGTAGTATGAATGATTGTATACATTAACATTATAGATAATCCAGAAGACACAAAAGTCTATTTGAATGAATGGTACAACATAAATACTCATTTTAGAACTGTGGCCTGTACACATAGAAACAATTTCTTCATTGCTTAGTAAATAAACAATTTTGGTTGGGGGGCGGAGTCAAGACAGCAGACTAAGCACACATCTCCTTATATCCCTCTGGAAACCAAGACCTGAAATGATAATCAAATGGAGCCTTCTGATCACCTAATGAGCCTCAGGACACGGCACAGGGCTGTTGATTGGGACTTGATGACACTGAGCGAAAAACCTCCTCTCCTATGCTGACTCCTGCTCCTGGCTAGCCCTGGCTCTCACGGACTGAAGGTAAATGCACCATTTTGACTTTGTCTTGGCTGGAGGGCAGAGCTGGGTCTTGGCTAGTGGCTAGACTAGGACACGCTGCTGGGGAGACAGGCAGGCGAAATTCCCATATTCTGAGAGCCAGGCTTAGGACTCTGTTAATCTAGCCACTTTGAGCCTTTCGTTTTATATCTGCGTCAGTGGGGTTTGTACGAAATTCTGCAGTCAGTGTGTGGGACGCCATGTTGGTACCAAGATTTTAGCGGGACCTAATTCTTAGCCTGGGAGCCAGCGCCCGCAAACAGGACAGCGCTTCTCCAACAGAAAAGCAGTAATTTTCCCAGTGCCACTTACGTTGCAGGCCCTGCAACAGAAGCAGAGGAATCACTACTTCTTAGCACATTTAGCCCCTCTGTCTGCTGCCTGAGTGGAGGACGCCATCTTGGATATGGTGGCCACAGCTGGACCTAATTCTTAGCTTGGGAGCCAGAGCCTGCCCACAGGAGAGCACTTTTCTATCACAAAAGCAGTACTCGACGCAGGTCGCCTAAGGCGACACAGGGCAATAGCATTGCTGTATTCTGAACTAGTTTGTTATCTGGGGTTGGATATAGTGGCACTTACTTTGTCAGATGAGAAGAGGGACCTCTACACTTGAAAACCTAACTGACTTGTGAAGTGGTCAGATACCTTTTGCTTTACATTTTAAGACAGCCTAGAGAAACATCTGCTGTCCATCCTCACAGTGACTCTTCCAGCATGTACATATTCACATGGGACCCAAAAAGCAACAGACAATTGTGGCATGCAAGAAATCACTCATGGCTTCAGAAGGCTCCCAAACAAAGCAACCAAGGAGTTTTCCAGATGAAGAAACTTTTACGAAAGCATCAGGAACTGAATACAAAATGATTATATACAGAGCCCTTCTAGACCTTATACAAAATGCAACAGAACAAAATGAAAAATTAAGCATGCTGTTCGATCTGATGGAACACCAGTACTCTGAAATCCAACAGATCAAGAACAAAATCAAAGACATAGACTTCCATGCAAAGCCAAGAAAACAGAATGGAACAAATGGAAAAAAGAATTTCTGACTTGGAAGACAGAGCTACTGAGGCCAGCTTCTATGAGCAGAAATCAGAAAAAAGAAACAAGAAAAATGAAGAAACGTTAAGAAGCATGTGGGACTCTATTAAGAGGAACAACCTTCGATTAATTGGAGTCCCTGAACAGGGTGAGATATCTGAGAACACAGAGAGTATCGTTGCTGAGCTGCTGAAAGGAAACTTCTCAGAAATCATGAAGGAAGAGAATATAGACATCTCAGATGCATATCGTACACCACCCAATATAGATCTCAAAAGAAAGACTCCAAGACATATTATAATCAAGCTTAACAAAATGAAACATAAGCAGCAACTCTTAAAGGCAGCAAGAATCAAGGCAAAGCTAACATTCAGAGGGAAACCCTGTAGGCTCTCATCAGATTTCTCAGCAGAAACCATGCTGGCACGGAGACAGTGGCATGACACATTGAAAGCCTTGAAGGAGAAGAACTTCCAACCAAGAATTATATATCCTGCAAAACTATCTTTCAAATACAAAAATGAAATTAAGACATTCCCAGATAAACAGAAACTCAGAGACTTTGTAAAAACCAAACCCAAACTACAAGAAATACTGAAAGAAGTTCTTGGCTCTAGCTTAGAAGAATGAAACCACTAACTTTATATTTTATAACAACGCACTACGCAATACTCTACTCTTAAGGGAAGGCTCCCAAGTCAATCACAGCTTTGAATGGAAAGAAGCAATCCAGTGATCATCATGAAAACTATGGTGTCATCACAATAAAAAGAGGGATGTACTACAGTTGTTACAGTCCTTCGAGATGGAGAGAAAGATGACAAGACTTGTAGTAATTAAAATTGGGTTTATATATAGTTTATTAAGGGGGATCATAGGGGCAGCTGTAAAGCACAACAAAGATGTATCATACCATTTCAAGAAATCTAACACACGAGTCTCAACAACTACAAAACCAGCTCTGAAAAAGGTGAAAAATCAACTCACAAAAAAGAATGTCCCAGAACAGACTAATAAGAACAACAGAAAAAACATCAACATAAAAATAAACATATCACAATGGCAGCAGTGAACACATACCTATCAATAATTACATTGAATGTGAATGGACTGAATGCTCCAGTAAAGAGACACCGAGTGTCATCTTGGATCAAAAGACATGACCCATCCATATGTGGTCTACAAGAAACTCACTTGAGACCTAAAGATAGGAACAAACTGAAAATTAAAGGATGGAAGAATATATATCAAGCTAACAATGAACAAAGAAGAGCAGGGGTGGCAATTCTAATCTCAGACAAAATCAATTTTAATGTCAAATCCACCATTGTGGACAAAGATAGAAACTATTTATTGCTGAAAGGTTCAGTACACAAGCAAGACTTAACTATATTAAATATTTATGCACCTAATATCAGAGCACCTAAATACGTCAAAGAAACACTGACTATGCTCAAACGAGAGTTAGAAGGACAAAGATGGACACTATTTATTGCTGAAAGGTTCAGTACACAAGCAAGACTTAACTATATTAAATATTTATGCAACTAATGTCAGAATACCTAAATACGTCGAAGAAACACTGACTATGCTCAAAAGGGAGTTAGATGACTCCACAATAATAGTGGGAGACTTTAACACTCCATTCTCATTACTAGACAGATCATCTAGAAAAAAGCTCAGTAAAGATACAGAAGACCTCATTGACACAATTAACCAAATAAATCTCATTGATATATACAGAATTTTCCACCCATCAGTAGACAGCTACACCTTCTTCTCCAGTGCACATGGAACATTCTCCAGAATTGACCATGTGATAGGCCATAATGCAATGCTAAACAAAATCCATACCATTGAATTACTGCAAACCATCTTCTCAGATCACAAAGCCATCAAAGTTGAAATGAATAGCAGAAAAAACATAGATAGAAAGTGGAACTCTTGGAAACTGAACAACATCTTGCTCAAAAAAACATGGGTTATAGAGGAAATCAAGGATGAAATAAAGAAATTCATGGATTCCAATGAGAACGAAAACATTTCCTACCAGAACCTATGGGATACAGCCAAAGCAGTGCTCATAGGTCTGTTTATCTCCATAAATGCACACATCTGGAAGTAAGAAAGAAACCAAATCAAGGAACTAACCCTACAGCTTGAACAAGTAGAGAGAGAAAAACAGATGAACCCCTCAGGCACCAGAAGAAACCAGATCATAAAGATTAGAGCAGAGCTAAATGAATTAGAGAATAGAAAAACAACTGAGAAGACAAAAAGCTGGTTTTTTGAAAAGATCAACAAAATCAACAAACCACTGGCTAAACTTACTAAAGAAAAGTAGGAAAGGAAACAAATAACCCAAATTAGAAATGAGAGGGGAGTTGTCACCACAGGTGCAACAGAAATCAAAAGTATCATAACAATACTATGGAAAACTGTACTGTAACAAATTTGAAAACCTAGGGGAAATGGACCAATTCCTTGACTCATACCACCTACCCAAATTACCAACATGAAGCAGAACAACTTAATAAACCCATCACAAAGGACGAGATTGAAAATGTCATCAAAACACTGCCAACCAAAAAAAGTCCAGGCCCAGACGGCTTCACTGTAGAATTCTACCAAGCATTTAGAGAAGAGTTATCTCCAATACTACTGAGACTATTTCACAGTATAGAAAGGGATGGAGTACTCCCAAACTCATTCTATGAAGCCAGCAGAAACCTGATACCTAAGCCAGGGAAAGACCCAACAAAGAAAGAGAACCACAGACCGATCTCACTCATGAATCTAGATGCAAAAGTCTTCAACAAAATTCTTGCCAATAGAATACAACAACATATCAAGAAAATAATCCATCATGACCAAGTGGGATTCATACCAGGGATGCAAAGCTGGTTCAACATCAGAAAAACAATTAATGTGATTACCCACATAAATAACACAAAAGACAAGGATCACCTGATTTTGTCCATTGATGCCGAAAAGGCATTTGATAAAGTCCAACACCCATTCATGCTAAAAACTCTTAGCAAAATGGGCATAGATGGCAACTTCCTCAACACAATAAGGGCCATTTATACAAAGCCAATTGCCCACATCATCCTGAATGAAGAGAGACTGAAAGACTTTCCCTTGAGATCAGGAACTAGACAAGGATGCCTACTCTCACCTCTCCTATTCAACATTGTGCTAGAAGTTCTAGCCAGAGCAATTAGACAAGACCAAGAAATAAAGGGCATCTGCATCGGCAAACAGGAAGTTAAAATCTCCCTGTTTGCAGATGATATGATTGTATATGCAGAGAACACCAAGGAATCTATAAGTAAGCTACTCAAACTGATAGAAGAGTTCGGCAAAGTCTCAGGATACAAGATAAACATAATTAAATCAGTAGGATTCCTTTATACCAACAACGAGACTGTTAAGGAAGAAATTATCAAATCAATACCATTTATGATAGCCCCTAAGAAGATAAGGTACCTAGGAATTAATCTAACCAGAGAAACAACAGACCTTTACAAAGAGAACTACAAGCCCTTACTACAAGAAACTAAGAGAGACTTAGAAAAATGGAAAAACCTACCCTGCTCATGGATAGGAAGACTTAACATTGTGAAAATGTCTATTTTACCCAAAGCAATTTATTTATATAATGCAATCCCAATACAAGTTCCAGTGTCATTTTTTAATGAGATGGAGAAACAAATCACCAATTTTGTTAGGAAAGGGAAGAAGCCCCGGATAAGTAAGGTACTACTAAAGAAGAAGAACACACTGGGAGGCCTGTCATTACCCGACCTTAGAACATACTACACTGCCACTGTGGTCAAAACAGCCTGGTACTGGTACAAGAACAGACAGATGGATCAATGGGACAGAATTGAGACCCCAGAGATGACACTATCTGCCTATGAACAGTTGATATTCGACAAAGGCCCTAAGACATTAAACTGGGGTAAAAACAGTCTCTTCAACAAATGGTGCTGGCAAAATTGGTTATCCATCTGCAATAAACTGAATCAAGATCCATATCTTACACCTTACACAAAAACCAACTCCAACTGGATAAAATACCTAAATATCAAACCTAAAATGATAAAGCTCATCCAAGAAAAGGTAGGAACAACAATGGAAGTTTTAATACACAATATGGACAGACTCCAAAATCTGTCAAAGAAACCTCAATGAACAGAAGAGAAAATAGATAAATGGGAACTATTAAGAATCAAACACTTTTGCTCATCCAAAGACTTTATTAATAGAATTAAAAGAACACCCACAGAATGGGAATATATATTTGGCAACTCTATGTCAGACTGACGCCTGATCTCCATAATCTATAAGATACTACAAAATATCAAGAAGAAGAAGATAAACCATCCAATTAAGTGATGGGCAAAAGAGATGGACAGACATTTCACTAAAGAGGAGATCCAGGCAGCCAAAAAACACATGCGGACATGTTCACGATCTTTAGTTATTAAAGAAATTCAAATCAAGATGACAATGAGATACCATCTCACCCCAAGAAGATTGGCCATGATCCAGAAAACATAAAACAACAAATGCTGGAGAGGCTGTGGAGAAAATGGAACCCTCCTACACTGTTGGTGGTGTTGTAAAATGGTCCAGCCTCTTTGGAAAGCAGTCTGGTGCTTCCTTAAAAAAATGGATATCGATATACTATTTGACCCAGTAATTCCACTCCTTGTAATATATCCTACAGAATCAAGGCCTTTCACACCAGTGTACCAGAATGTTTATCGCAGCACAGTCCACGATAGCAAAAAGATGGAATCAATCCAGATGCCCAACAACAGAAGAATGGATAGGTAAACTATGATACATATACTCAATGGAGCACTACGCAATGATAAAGAATAACGATGATTCCAGGAAACATCTCCTAACCTGGTTTCAACTGGAAGACATTATGTTGAGTGAAAGTAGTCAGCAACAAAAGGACAAATACTATATGAGACCTCTACGATAAGACCTCAAAAGCAGACTTGTGTATAAAAGAAAAGACTCTTTGACAGCTGCAAGGGAGGGGAGGGAGGGTGAGGAGGGAGGGTTTAGCTTAGATAGTTGCTAGAAATCTGGTTGGGAGAAAGTGGTGACAGCACACATTAGAAACAAGAACAACATTAAGTGGATTTCAGCATAACTTGAGTACTCCTTCCATCTTAACCCAATATTGCAAGGATAGAGTAGCTGGGGCAGGGGGCAGGGGACCATGCTTTTAGGCGAAATTGAGGCCAATTGGCACAACTAGCATTTTGCTAAGAGAGCTCTCTGCACCCCACATTGGTGAGTGGCATCTGGGGTCTTAAAAGCTGCCAAGCTGCCATCCGAGTACACAGCAAAGGGTCCCAACTCAGCAGGAACGGATGCTCACCGAGGACCAAACTGACAGGTGGTAAAGACAACCGAGAAGACAGAGAGACCCACAAGAGTGCATGCCTTCATCAACTTGGGACCGGAAGAACCGGATGGTACCTGGCCACCACCAGTGATAGCCACGATGGAGCTCACTAGGTTGAGTCTCACTGGCAACACAAGAATAAAAAGGGGTGCACCCTGAGATCTCCACCAAAAGGCCTCAAGTGATGGTCCAGTGGTTTCGGGGTTCCCCTGAGAGCTGCCCTTGCACATAAATCATAACGAAGGTCCACTCTTTGGACAGGAATGGATTGGACTTGGCAATGCAGAGTGACTATATATTGGTTGCACTTTATGGTTTTATACATCTATAGGATATCGTCCTGCTGACCTCTGGCTGGAAGAAGGAGAGTGGGTGGAGAGGAGCAGAAAGGAGGCTGTTAGGAGGATGAGACATGTATGGAGCAGAGAGGAATAGTGTGCTGTCATCGGACAGGGAGAGCAGTGGAAGCTGCATATAGGTGGGTATGTAAATTTATACGGGAATATACATTTTCACTCAGTCATTTTAAATAAAAAGTAATAAAAAAAATTTGGTGATTTTTTTTTTACAAATACTTGAAGAGAAGGAAAATTATTTATTTGTAAGGTAAAGGATTAATACGTATTGATTATTTTAATTAGGTCAACTGAAAGCAGGACCCAAGGAAGTTATAAAACTGATTTTTTAAAAAAATTTTGCTGAATTATTTTATTCAATTAAAATATGTGCACTTGAAATTGTCATTATAATTATGAAGTTGTAAGAAATTCAAATATACTAGAAAAATGAATAGCACTTTGGCAATTTTTTCAAAAAAAAAGCAGAGACTCATTATTTGAACAGTAGTTACCTCTCAAAATAGTTGGAAATAGTAAATTTGCTCATTGCGCTTCCTTACCACTGATATTAATAGGCATTCTATCTTTAGTCTTAAAAGTATTTAAGTATTGTGTTAGCTGTTGACACATAGGAAAAATCTGTAAGTTTTGTTAAAAGATATATGTGTAAATATTGTACAACTTAAAAATAATCAAAGGGCTTTTCAGTTCTCAAAGGATTCAAAGTATATTTACAGTGTAGTTCATATGATAGTTAATGCTGAGATACAGTGACTTGCAGCTTTGAGAAATAAGCACCAAGGGTCTCCTTATAAGCCAAAGAAACCTCAACAATCACCTTGTTGGGGGAATTATTACTAGCACATTCATTATCCTGTCTATATTAAAACATCTCAGACACATATGTGCACACACAAACACAGCCTACAGAAAACAGATTCGAAGGGCATGTGTACCTACACACATGCATGGTTTTGCCTAGTTTGGGTTTCCACAGTATTTGTCTTTACTGATCTTTTGTCTTTGCTATGGTAATGCATCCAGATGAAATCATGTGTGTTATACTACCCACCGTGGACCACGAGTGTGGTGCTGCTGCTACTCGATCCTGCCACATTAGCTGCCAGGCAAGTGTACTGGCCAGCATCATCAAGCTGAGCAAACGCTATTTGCAGAGCTCCAGAGCTGAGGATGCGCTGGCGGATGGATTCCACAACTGCGTGCCCATCTTTATGCCATGTAATGTCAGGTGGTGGAAGGCCATGGGCCTCACAGTGTAGCATGACGGGCTTATCCACAGCGGTGACATACTCCTTTGGATGGGGGCTGATGACAGGTGGCACTAAAAGATAACCAAGTTTAAACTTCATCTTAAAACATGAGTGCAGCATTCATATATTGCATTGTTGTTCTAACAAAGCAAAATAACAATGGTAAGAAATAAAATACTAACTCTACTATGTGGTAAAAGAAAGAATCACTATAGTTTGCTTTCATTGGAACACAAGGTGCATTGAGCCCTTTGAAGAAAATCAGTTTCCATACCACTAATAAATGCAAGTGATAATTAATTTTAAGAGAGGAAATAACATATGTAATAGGGTTCAAATGTCTCAAAATTTTTGACCGGATGGACAAAGGCATTTTCTTTAACATAAATACATATATTAATTCACTCCAGCAGCTTAAACTTTCCAAATAAATCTCAACAAGGTTTGAAAAACATTCAGCTGTTCAAAGATATTCTCACTTATGCACTTCCTATAGCGTTCAGTGTAATGTCTCAAGCATAGTAGTCATATTTAATAAAGTGTTATTTGAATGAATGAATGAATGGTCACAGAAAATTCTTACACAGATAAAAACCATTCCCACTTCTTTAAAAACCTACGGAAAGGTTAATGATGTGGTTTCCCTTCCTAGTGTTTCCAACAGATTAACCAGCATTTAGGTATTAGCCTACATTTCCTACCAAGTGTTCACCTAGTTCTTTAGCCATGCTCGATAATTGTGAATAACCACGTTGAGATTATTTACAGCAACCAATATTATGTGGTTTAATTTTTGCTTGGACATTAAGTAATGCATCTGCAAAGCAAAGGTTTTACTCAGAATTGGTCATGCCTCTAAAAACAAAACAAAACAAAAATCAACCAAACTCGTTGCTGTAGAGTCAGTTCCAACTCATAAAGACCCTATATGACAGAGTAGAACTGCTCCATACAATTTTCAAGAGTACCTGGTAGATGTAAACTATGGACCACTATGCTACCAAGGTTTCCCATGCCTCTAGAACATGTGATTATCTCTGGGTCTTTGGGGAATGCTGAAATGTCATTAGTTATTTAAGGTGCTTCTTTGTCCCATAATCACTCTGGCATCAATAATTTTAATTAATTAGGAAGGAAAAAAGCCTTCAAATACGAGACTGTTCTTTTCTGTGACCTCTGTATTGCTGAAATCAATGAATATTTTTTGGTCATTATCCTACCTGACCTGTCAATCATGTTCAACAGACCTGCCCACTCCCTTCTGGAAATATTTTCTTGTCTTGGGCTCCGTGAAGACACAGTTTTCTAGTTTCTCTGACTCCTCTGCCATCTCTTTTGTATTCCTTTACAGCTTCTCCCCTTTATCAGATGTCTAAATAATGCAGTGTCCCAGAGCTTTGTTCTTAGTTATCTTTCTGACCATATCCTTTTTCCTAAATCCAGTCTTAGAGATTTCAGTATTCTGATTACTTCTGAATTTTTAGACTATATTTTTCCCATCATCTCCAAATTCATAAACATTAAACTATCTATTTCAGCATCTCTGCTAGGATTTCTAATAGTTTCCCATATTTAACAGGATTAAACAGAAAATGATGGTTCCCTTCTTTCAAAACCAGTGGCTCCCTCTAAATCCTCCCATGGCACTATCGTCTATACACTAGCTTAAGCCCAAAGCCCAAAGCCCAGCAAAAGACATTAATTCATCTCATTTCCTAACCTCCCAAGTCTGATTCATCAGCAATTCTGGAAAATATCTGCAGAAATATCTTGAATCCATAATTTTTTCTTTTCACCCCTGCAAAACACACAGCTGCCCTACTCCTTCTAGACCCTCACACCCATCCTGCCTAGACTACTTTAATGGTTCATTCAGTGCCATTCTTGCCCTTTTTCTATGTCATTATTTACACAGCAACAAAGAGGGCTTAAAACCAAATCATAGTCTCGTTTAAACCCTTAGACAGCTTCCCACTGTGTAGAGAATGAACTTTAAACCCCTTATAGTCTTAAGGTCCTCTACTGGACGGTCCCACCTTCTTTTCTGATCTCCCTCAAGTTATGCCAGCGTTCCCCTTGCTCACTACTGTTTAGCTGCACTGGGCTGCTTTCTGGTCTCAGCTGTTTCCTGTCCCAGGGCCACTGCACATGCTGTCCCTTGGACACTCTGTAACTGTTATGTGACTTATCCTAGCTTATCATTCAGGCCTCAGCTCACATGTCACTTCCTTAGAGAAGCTTACCCTAACCATAGATCTAAAATAGTTCCCAGGGACCCCATTATTCTCCACCTCCACCTTTCATTTTTTCTTTTAATAGCATACATCAGAATTTATAATGATTTCATTTATTTGGTTGTGTAGTTTTTCTCTTCTCTGACAATAAATGCCATAGGGGAAGGATCAGCCCTATAATACTAAATGTATCTTCGGTTACTACCCCAATAAATATTGGTTGAATAAATTTTGAAAAACAAAAACATGGATTTCCAATCTTGAGGAAAGTGAGTTTTACCACAGGGAAGTCACTCCATACTGAAATTTAAAATTAGCAAATTCAGATTCAATAGAATGGAATCTGTTTCCAAGTCACTTCTTCATTCACAAACATACTGCACACAGAATAGCAAACTTATGTCAAGAAAATAGCTGTTAAATGTGAAAACAACAAAAAAGATAAAAAAAATCTGCTTTTTCTTTAGAGTAATCCTTCTCCCCCCATCAATTTGGTGAAACTCCTATTCTGATTTTGTTTTCTAAGTGGTCAATACAATCCACTGTTTCATAATCCTTCCAAGGTAATATTATAATATACCTTAAAAATATACTATAATGGAGGTTTATGAAAGTCTAAAATATAATGGAATTCTTTGTTTTTTATACAAAAAAATGACAAACAATAACAACTACAACAAAAAATTGAAGTTATTTCATTTTCTTATTTATAAGGGTAATGTAACCACATAAAGTTCAGAAATATGGGGAAAGGCAGTGAAATCATTCTTGAATTTTACATATTTGAGACACATTTTTAAAAACAACTTTGAAATGAAGACATAGAGATTGATTCTTGAAGTACCTTGAACATTTAACTTGATCTTGCCCAAGGCAGTACCAGCTGGGTTCTGTGCCACACACATGTAAGTGCCGGCATCCTCTCTGACTGCTCTTGAGATCTGCAGGCCACCATTTGGAAGAACTGCATGGTTTTTGCCTATGTCATGGTTATAAAAGCAGACAGTGAAATAAATGCTTTTTTTTCTCGTTATTAAAAAGTCATACCAACTTTTGAACTCGAAACACTGAATTTGCCATGGTTTTCTTGATAACAACTGTGGTAGGTACCTGCAGTGGCGACACTGATGCCTTCTTTTTGCCAAGTAATGAAAGGACTGGGAGTCCCCACTGCTTCACATGGTAATAAAATGGGATTGTTTAGAATGACGTCTAGTTCACCAGGCTGAGGCTGAATGACTGGCATTTCTGAAAAAATTGATGAAAAGAAATAAATAATAGCACCAGTTAATGGCAGAAGTATCTATTGTAGGCACAAGATTAAATACAGCCAAATCTATAATCCCAAAATATTAGTGAGCTGATTACGCAAGACAGATGCAAATATTGGTCACATTGTATTCTCTGAAGTCATCGCTACAGCCAGTTTCTATAATACAAACAGACTAAAAGAAGGAACAGGTTACAAAAATCCATGAAGGAAAATAATTTTGGGGTTGTTGTGTGTCCTTTGTGTGCCCTTTTTCAGTCTTCCAAGCTTTCACATCCCGAAGATATTAATAGTGACTGAGCTCTACATGGTACTGTCTTTAGGAATTTAAAAATGTCTTAAAGTGGGGAGAGAGGAAAGGAAACAACCAGTTTTCAATGGGTAAATAACCTTCCATACCCTGGACATGAAGGGTCACCCGTCGGTGTGCAGAACCAGCTGCATTCCTGGCAACACAAGCATACCTTCCAGCATGGTGCAACTGGGTGGCAAGTATTTCAATTGCTCCTAAGAGGAAAAAATATTATATACACATCATCATTTTTCTAGTCTGACAAATTTTATCTATTTCATTTTTGTGTTTTCAGCATCTAGCAGAAAACTTGCTTGGCTTATACTACTATTTGTAACCCCCGAATTTTCTAGCACAGTACTTCTTGTGTTTATGTACGTGTGTGACATTAGTTGCAGTCTCCACAATGTGACAACACACTTTCCACCCTGGGGTTCCTGTGTCCATTCAGCCAGTTCCAGTCCCTTCCTACCTTCTTATCCTGCCTCCAGGTACAAGTCTCCTGTACCTCACTGATCTAAGAAGCACACTTGCCATGTGTATTATTTTTGTTTTGTTTGCTTTGTAACCCTGTCTAATGTTTGTCTAAAGAGTGGGCTTTGGGGATCGTTTCAATCCTGGGTTAACAGTGCATTGAAGGGGGGCAGAGTGCATAGTCTAGGAGGTTCCTCCAGGCTCTGTCAAATTAAGTCTGAGTTTTTACGTGAACTTGAGTTCTGCTCTACAATTATTCCTTCTCTGTCCAGGATCTTCTGCAGTAAGTGTTTCAAGTCATCTTCATTTTTGACAACCACAGTTGTGTCACTAGCATATGACAGATTGTTAATGAGACTTCTTCCAATCCTAAGGCCACATTCTTCACAGAGTCCCGCTTCATGGATTATTTGGTTAGCATACAGACTAAGTAAAATGAAAGGACACAATCCTGTGTATTTTCCAAGTCTGAATCATGCAATACCCTTTTGTCCTCTTCAAATGACTGACTGCTCATCCATGTACAGTTTCTACATGAGTACAGTTAAGTGTTCTGGAATTCTCATTCTTCATAAAGTTATCAGTTTTAGATATTATTAGATATTATCCAAGATCAGTCTTAAATATTATTTGCTATTCTGTTTTCAGCCTCTTTTTTTTTTCTTTCCCTATCATCCCTTGCCACTTCCACTGAATTTTTTCCAGATGCCCGAATCCAAGAACATAAATGAGTTTTATTCTTGTGCAACAAAAGGCTTGGTAAAGCTACTCATACAATCAGTTCAACTGATAGGTGTTTAACCACTGATCTTGGTCTTACCTGAGGACAGAGTTCTGTATCCGTCTCCCCTGGGAAGCAGTCTTACACCATTTTTGGTCCAGTGAATTGAGGGCGATGGAACTCCTGAAGCAGTGCAGGTAATCACTGTTGGGCTGTCTTTGGTTACGAGTAAGTCCATAGGCTCATCAGCTATGGAGGGTGGAACTAAAACCGCAATAGCAACAAAAAGAGAAAACTGCACACATTTCCAACAACTTACAGATTCCAATACCCTTATTATAAAGCTTTCTCTCTCTTCTCCGAATGTAAATCTTAAAAAACAGTGGTCATGGAGTATATTCTGACTTACGGTGACCCCATGTGTGTCCGAGAAGAACTGCACTCCATAGGGTTTTCAATGGCTAATTTTTTGAAGTTGATCATAACTGTCTTCTAAGGTGTCTTTGTGTGGACTTGAACCTCCAAACTTTTGGTTAGCAGTCAAGTACATTAACCATTTGTATTACTCAGGGACTTCATGGAAACCCTGATGGCACAGTGGTTAAATGTTATGTCTGCTAATCAAAAGGTTGACAGTTTGAATCTGCCAGGCACTCCTGGAAACTCTATGAAGCAATTCTACTCTGTTGTATGTGGTCACTATGAATCAGAATTGACTCAGTGGCAGTGGGTGGGTAGACACTCCATGTAAATGTTAGGTAAGAGGAAAGGAAGTTCTCTTAAGAAGTATTAGAATGTTGAAGTGGTATCATTATAATAACTTTTAATTCACATGCTCAGTCAGTTCTACCTTGTACAGTGAGATCCACAGTTCTCTTATCCTCTCCAGCATCATTTGTCACAGCACACTCATAGGTTGCAGTGTCATCCACAGAAGGGGAAATAACTATTAGTGAACCTGAAGACAGAAGTCTAGAAAAGAGATTTCAAAGCAGTAAGTTTCTATGTATCACATACAGCAAATCTGTTCAGTTGCTTCAACATGGTACTTCAATATACGTGCCCTTTCTCTGATAATTAACATGATTTTAGGTTTATATGGCATAGGTTAATAGAACCTCAACCTTGGCATTTAAGGAAGCAGTGGGTGGAGGGGTTCTTTGAAGTGGGAATTTTGTATTTTTTTTTTAATGCTTGTGATGTTGATGATGGCCACTAGATACTAAGCATTGAATAAGTTCCTGGTACTATGATAAATGTTTTACATAAATTATCTCTAAATTTCAAAATAGCTCTGCAGGTTGATATGATTATTTCCACTTGAAAGATGTGAAAACTACAACGCAGACTGCTTAACTAACTTACATATTGTTCAGAGCTGGTAAGTAGCGATGTCGGTATCTAACTACAGATCTGTCTACCTAATCTTTTTCAGTACTTCATGCCTCCTTAACCGGAATGTAACTTGGAGGTTCATTCATCAGTAATAATGTGTGGAAGTTAGGTATCAATTAACTTCTTCCTTAACCTCTAGCACTTGAAAACCATAGCAGTCTGGATCACTGCAGATGTGTAGATTTGGTAAGCATACATCCATGATTACAGTCACTCAAAATAAAAAATGTCTGTTTTCTTCAAATTGTGAACTGATTAAACAAACAGAAGTGATTTTCTTTCATGGAAAAGTATTTGACATGCAGTTTTATTCAAGGACATAACACATTTCCCACATAGCATATACCCAAATTACTGAACTCCCAATCCAAAAGCTGTAGAAGGTGAGAAAAAGAGAAGACCCACAGAATTTCAAGTGAAACATTCGTAATTTCATGTTTCCTGATATATCAGAATCAATTTTTGTCAAAATAAGTGTATGAGAGTATTTGTTTTCAGTATTATGGCAAATCCTTTGACAGAATAACTATTAATTCAGATACAAGAAATTCTGTTCATGTATAGGATCAAAAGGGAATCCTGGTGGCAGCGATTATTTAGTTAGTTTTATTTACTTATTTATTCTAACTTTTTGATAGCAGTGATTATGCTACTAACCAACAGGTTGGTGATTCAAACCCACCAGCTGCTCTAGGGGAGAAAAATGTGTCAGTCTGCTTCTGTAAAGATTGACAAACTTGGAAAGCTTATAGTTTTATTCTGTCTTGTAGAGTCTTTGTGAGTCAGAATTGACTTGACAGCATGGGAAGCTGCTAGTGACTTAAAGTGTAGTTTCCTGTAAAAAACAATGGCACTTTAGTGGCACAGGGGTTAAGAGCTCAGTTGCCAAAGGTTGGCAGCTGAAATCCACTAGTCACTTCTTGGAAATCCTACAGGGCAATTCTCTGTCCTACAGGGTTGCTATGAGTCAGAAATAACTCAATAACAGTTTTCTTTTTTAAAACACACATTAACATATTATATTTACAGCAGTAAATCAGGGGGAATGCAAAAAATTATACAAAAATTATGTTTTTCTTCTCCACACATGCTGCCACATTATGTCAAATATACCTCAAGGTATATTTACAAGTAAAACTTGTATTTATATTTATAGAACATTGTTTTTTATACTTTTCCCCCTATCTTTGAAATGATTCATAAAAGGCTAACCAAAAGAAATGAGACAGAAATATAATCCTATGGACTCATCAGAGGGCTTGGGTATGGAAAATCTGCAGTAATAATTCAGAAAAGGGATTTTAAATTGAAAAAATATTCCATGTTATGGAAGAAAAGTATAATGTTTACATATTAGTCAATTCTTCATAACTTCTATATTTGCTTCTATATTTGCTACTGCTGTTGAGTCAATTCTGACTCACAGAAACCTTACAGACAGAGTAGAACTGCCCCACAGTATCTCCAAGGACTGCCTGGTCAATCCATACTGCTGACCTTTCAGTTAGCAGCTGTTGTATGTAACTATAAAAAATATTTTTCTAAAGAGCAAGGTAAGAATTTCAAACAAAATCATTTCTTACCGGTAGGAATTCTGATTTTGATCCACAGTGAGAAGATGCCCGTTTTTTCTCCAAGTGATTGATGGTTTGGGTATTCCAGTAGCTTCACAAGCCAGAGTAGTTTGAACATGAACTGTCACAGTTACATTGGTAGGACCCGGAGCAATAGATGGAGGCACTGAAGTATTACCAAATAAGAAGGAACTACATTCAACCACTAGTATGCTACTGGAAGCATTTCTGCAAAAACTGAAATTAATCATTGGTATCTTGCCTCATAGTTATGAACACAACACGACTGAAAATTTAAATAGTGCTGTCATGGCACTAACTGTGCTGGGGGAAAAACATGGGTCTTTATGCTCATAATATAATGCAATGCATTTGAACAGCTCTGGGTGTCAAAGTCACTAGTTTAGGTTATTTGACGCCAAGACTGATGTTGTTTATAAAAGCGTATTTACCATGAACCTGTAGATCTATTCGCTGGCGGTCTATCCCAGCAGCATTGGTAGCCGTACACAAGTACCGCCCAGCATCAGTCACGTGTGCTGACTGGATAAAAAGGAATCCGTTTTCCAAGACGGTGTGTCTACAAGAAAGATCAGAAGTCATGTTCCCTGAATCAGTCTCATCTGACTCTTCTCCTTTTGATGGAAAAGGCATTTTTAAAGACAGTCAAGCCCACTTGTAGTTCTTTTCCTCTTTTAGATGACATATATTTACCAAGCCCTTGGTGGAAGAAAAAGATGCAAAAGTGTATACACAAAATACGCTTGTGATACTGGATGGATAATAACCATCATGTCTTAGATGTCAGCCTTAGAAGTTAAACTTGTGAAATCTTCCATTTTGGTCTTACATTAAGATGAAGATAATAAAATCAAAACAATGAAATAGAAAAAAAGATTTAAGGATTTATATCGTAGTGCTTACAGTAGATTTCATTCTTTGCTAGAATTGTTACCTTGCATGATTCCCTCCTAGAACAACGCCATCCTTTCTCCATGTTATTCTTGGGGTTGGCACACCTTCAGCAAGGCATTCCAAAGCAAATGACTTATTTAAGTGAGTGACAAGACTCTGGGGGCCATCCTTTATACTTGGAGGAACTGTACATGAGATACAGTGAAAAGACTCAGTTATACCAAGAGCACAGCCTGAACTAAGACACTGAACAGGCAAGACAAGGTGAGCTTTGAGGCACATATATAGTTTTGTCTGCAACTAATTTAGGTTAGTGTAATAAATACGGCTTGTGTTTAATTCCTAAAATCTTACAACAGACACTTTGTGTTTAAAAATAAAGCATCGATGGGGTAGAGGGATTTTAAATCCCTGATATGGTGTGTGAAATTTGGCTCTCTGTTAGAGAGCCTTCAAAAAAACATCAGCTGTGGCCTGATGCAAATCAAAGATGATATTTCTCATTTCTCTTTGGCCAAATATTGGTCAGTGAATGTTAACAATGGAACAATATCACTTTAAATAAAGAACAGAAAGTGGTCTGTTTTAATGAAATGCACATCTGTGATTAATCACACAAGTCTCAGAGCATTTATTTTACTAAACATTGAGTTCATATGGGAATAGAAAACCTGCATTTGAATTTTAGTATTAGAGATATAACTTACATGGGTCACCGACTAACCTGTACAATCTCATATACTGAAAATCCAAAAAGGATTCTTTGGGTTAAAGTATATGTTCCTGAATTTAGACAAAGTTCACTGTTCAGAGTTTATACTTAAGAAAATTATGGTGCTGTGGCAATCTTCATATTGTTCATACATATTCCCATGCCACTATCAATAATAGTGAACTATGTCATGGGCCACTTGTCATCTGGCAATTTAGTGTTTCCATTTCCTCAGTAACTCTGATGGGAATGATAGAAAATATCAGGATGTACTAATAACAACCAGTTGCATATTATTACCTAAGATAGAGTCATAACACTCTAATTATGTTTTTCTGAAATTGAATTAATTCAAAATATAGCTCTAATACAAATTCAACATCTTGGTGTACGTGTGTGTGTATGTGTGTGTTTTTTTTAGATAACCACAAAGATTCATTTTGCATGTTCATGAAAAATAAATAATTTCTTTGAATGCTTTTGGTTAAATTTTTTAGTTGTAAAGCAATTAGAATTTGTCTTACCATGTACAGTGAGAATAAATTCTCTTGTGGTCTTTCCTGCAATGTTGCTGGCAACACAGGTATAGTTGGCTGTATCATCTAGATCTGCATTATTAACTTGAAGATATCTCCCTCCCGACAAGATTCGTACTCGAGGCGTTGCCTAGATTAAGCCAGTGAAATTTAAAATTAAAATTACAGTGAACAGCAGCACTCCAGGCTGCCAGCGTGGTTTACCTCTCCCTCTTCATTATGCTGTCATCAAAAACCCTGGAGAGCAATTTCTATGTGTGTAGTAAAGGGAAGGACACAATCACGCCTCCAAATTCTTGGCACAGTGATCCACCAAGGCCGGGGAGATGAGATGAAGATCCACTGGAGTGCACCTTAAGACTGTGGACAGAAGGACTGAGTGGGAAGAGGCATACAGTTTTTATTGGAATCACTGGATGACGTAATTCTTTGTCAACATATGGGGCTGCTAGCTTACTGCGAATGCAAGCGAAAGAGTGGAAAAAAGGAGAGAGTGGGAAAAAGAACCCAGATGCCTGATCACAAGTTCTCTGAACTGTATTTCAGCTTTTATAATTGTTACACGAGTACAGCAACATTTTTGGCTAGTAAGTTTTCAGAGTTGAGTCTTACAATGCCTTTCTTCCATGAACATCAGTAAATGCTACTCACTCACTTGGTAAGTTTCATTGTAATTTCTCTTACCAATCATCTGTTTTTAAAAAAATGCCACTGGGTTCCAGTAGGTATGTAGGCCAGTTTACTATCTTGAACCTAAACACCTGTCTTTTGACCTGTAACCAGCTAGAAACTATTCCAATAAAGGCTGACAGGAGAAGGCCCATCAAGGCAGCCTGTACCCACTGCTGTAACGCTGAGGAACCAGTAGTCATCAGTTAGTTTGTCTTGCCTGCCAGTAAGGACTTTGCAGTTGACATTTTTTGGTCTCAGAATGAATCTGTAGAAGCTAGAAACAGATTTACCTGCAACCGTTCTCCATTTCTGAGCCAGGTGATTACAGGTGGCGGCACCGCATCCGATTTGCACTCCAGTGTCACTTGTCTGTTTTGTAATACAATGAGATTCTGGGGCTCATCGGTTCCAGCAATATTAGGGGGTACTGGATGTGAGAACAAATGCACAAAAGGCGTTCAATATGTGGTGTTTAAAATAATTCAAATATCATATGAAGGTGTTCAATAAATGTTGCTGCCGCTCTAATAAATAAGAATATGAACTTAAAACATTACTCAATTAATTTATAGCATAAAAGTGGAATGATTTTACTTTACTCAGTACTTTCATATACATTAATTAGTAAAATCCTTCCAAAAACCACATGAGAGACAGGAAAGGTGATATAATATCATTATAATCACTACTTGAGGGTAAATGAACTGAAGCAAAGAGAAAAAAACAAAACCAAATTCACTGCTGTCCAATCAATTTTGACTCAAAGTGACCTTACAAGACAGATTAGAACAGAGCTGCCCCATGGGGTTGCCAAGGCTGTAAATATTTAAGGAAGGAAGCAAACTGCCATAATCTTCCTTCCACAGAACAGCTGGTGGGTTCAGACTGTGAAACCTTCAGTTAGCAGCTCAGTTTAACCTCTGGCCCACTAGGATCCTTTCTCTAGATTTTTTTCTGAGCCAGCCAAGCCAAGTGTCATCGAGTTGGATCTGAACATTAGATTTAAAAAACTACCAAATCAGGATCTACCCATTAATATTCAGAAATGTATACACTTTTCTAAAGTTACCTTTTAATGCGACTTCTGCGTGCCAAATTTACCTATCAGTAATGACAAGTCTAATTTGTGTGTATGTGGGTATTACAGGAGAACTATTTAAATTCATGGCTATGAGAATCAATCAAGATCTTATGTTTAGTTTTTTAAATATTCCTCTTCATGAAGAGTAATTACCATTTTTCATGGCTTGAATCGTGTCACCCCAAAAATGTGTGTAACAATTTGGCTGGCATGATCCCTGGTACTGTGTGATGTTCTTCCCACATGCTGCAAACTCTGCTGCCTCTATTATGTTAATGAGGGAGGATGGGCCACGGCTGTGTTGGTGAGGCTGGACTCAATGGGTAAGATTGTACTATGCCTTCAGGTAATCTTCTGTGATATATAAACGAAAGGGAAGCAAGTATAGATCTTGGGACCTCACAGCACCAAGAATCAATGTTGAAAGCAGAGTGCATCCTTTGGAAGCCTGGTGCAGAGTGCATCCTTTAGAAAGGACCTGGGGTCTCTGCTTCTCAAAAGCACCCAGTCCAGGGCAAGGCAGACCACAAGGACCTTCCTCAAGAGTCAACATAGAAAGCTTTTCCGTAGAGTTGATACCCAGAATTTGGTCTTGTAGCCTATGAGACTGTGACAAAAGATATTTTTCTTCATTAAAGCTATCCACTTGTGATATTTCTGTTATGGTGGCTGTAGACGACTAAGATGCCATTTCTACAACAGAACAGTATATTGGTCAGACTCTCATCAGCCCAATTTTCTAAAAGGTAGTTTAGCAAGCAATTTCAAAAGTCTTGTAAGTGTGTTGTGTGTG
This sequence comes from Heterohyrax brucei, assembly GCA_028571685.1. NCBI lineage: Eukaryota > Metazoa > Chordata > Mammalia > Hyracoidea > Procaviidae > Heterohyrax > Heterohyrax brucei. The sequence continues at coordinate 50,710,388 of CM053155.1, forward strand.
TGCATGCTTAACCAAGCAAATGTACTTACAGAAATTTTACCAAATAAAATAATTAGAAGAATAGGTCAATATGTATGTACAAAGATGTCTATAATTGTACTGTTTGTATTTGTGAAAATGAAGAAACACTTTAAACATACAAAACTAAGGAAGTAATTAAATAAACAGTGGCATATTAATATAATGCAGCACTATGCAACACTAAAAATGGTACTGTAAAAATGTATTTATTCTCATTGAAATATTTTCACCATGCTGTTGAGAGAAAAATCAAGTTAAACAGTGTGTGCTGTATGATCACATTTCTGAGACAAAATATTTATATATGCAGAAGAAGTCATTTCTCTATAGTGAGATTATGAATGATTTTTGTTTTCTTCATTATCATAATTAGATTCTATGGTTTTAAATCAGTAAATATGAATTATCTGTGCAGGAACAAAACATCTCAAACACTCAACTAAACAATCCTCAGAGAACACTTGATCAGTCAAATGTAAAAACCAAACTGCAAAATATACATTTCCTAATGTATAAATGTATCTCATGTTGTGCTATGGAGTTATCCCCTTTTGCCTAAAGCATGGCTTCTAAATAGACGTGTGTATGGTCAACTTCAGGATGTTTTCCAAAATTTACCATGCACTCTCACTAAATATTCTTTATCATCATCTCCTGCAGGGCTGGATGCCAGACAGGTATATCTTCCTGTATCCTCCACCTATAAAACCCAAACAAGTGAATTAAACAATGTCTAACATGCTTATTTTGAGGATGAGAATAAATATTCATGAGAATAAATGATCTTAATGGAGAAACAAGACATCCAACAATTAAAAACTTTATAAACTGATCAACACTTGTGATTATGCTCTGATAAGGAGCACTGCATGGCATTTCTATTACATGTGAATCTATGAGCTGACAGAGTTTCACTATGTGGTCTCAGAATGCTTGCATATTAGGCGTATTTAATGATCTTCGAGATGACAGATATGTAACGTACCTAATACCATATACAACAGAGAAGACACTCAATGTTTATTGAAGAAACAAATATTTACGGGCTCAAATTGTCAACTGAAAAGTACAATTACAGTCTTCCTTAAAAAAATGAAGTATACTTACTAGAAAAATAAAGTGTCATGCTATTAAAATATACCACATTAATCCTACATTTTTAATATATCTTTGACACACATCATGAGATGAAAGGGCTATAATGCAGTTGGATGTATATAAGGTTAAGTTGAAGTGGAATCCATTATCTGACTAAAAATAGAAATGCTACTTTAAAAACCCATATGGATAATTGTCACTGAAAGTGCTAGCCTTCATTTGTAAGTATGACATTGAATAGACACAATCTGTGCATATGTACACATAGGGAGTACTCTGAAATACTACCGAGAAAAAAAGCACTTTGGAAAGGTAGAAAAAACGTGTTTTCATTTTTTTTCATACTTGGACTTCCCTAGCATATTGGGAATTTTGAAATTCTTGCATTCAACATTGACTTTATAGGTTATGAAAAAACTTTTGGGTGGGCCATGAAAACTCCTTCAAAAAAAATCAAGACTAGAACTATAATTTTATAAGAACTACTTTCATATAGTCTTTTGTAAATGAATTAAAAATGATGCACCACTGCCTACAGAATAATTTCTGAATTTCTCATTATACGTTTTCTACCATGGCGAAAGTACCCATAACAAAACATTTGCCAGCCCAACAATTTCCACATGTACAATTCAGTAACACTGATTAGATTCTTCATGTTGTACACACATTCTTACTATCCTTTTCCAAATCATTCCACAACCTTTAACACAAACTCAATGCTCCGAAATCAAAAAGCATCCCTTTTACTCTCCTACCTTAGTAACCATTAATAATCTTTGGTTAATATACATATTTGATTATTTCATAAAAGACCATACAGTATTTGTCATTTTCTGACTGACTTATTTTAATCAGCATCACGTTTTCAAGATTCATCTGTGCTGTGATGGGCATCAGTAATTCATTTCTCTTTACGGCTGCACTGTATTTCATTGTGGGCACTTACCACCTTTCATTTATCCATACATTTGTTGACAGGCATTTTGTTGTTTCTACCTTCTGGCTGTTGTGACAGTGCTGCAGTGAAAACCGGGGTACAGATTTCTGTCTGCACTCCTGCCTTCACTTCTTCTGGGTCTATACCTAGAACTGCGATTGCTGAGTCACACTGTAATTGTATCTTTGACTTTTTGACGAACTACCAAATTGTTTCCCAGAGGGGCTCTAAATGGCGATAACACTTAATATTCCTATTGGCAATGGATGAGGCTTCCAGTTTCTTTAGAGCTTTGCCCAAACCTGCTGTTTTCTTTCCTTCTTCTTTGTTTCTTCTCTCCCTCTTTTTTCTTTCTTCTCCTTTTTTTCTCACTCTCTCCCTCTGTTTCTCCTTCTTTCCTTCCCTTTTCATCACTGTCATTCTGATGGGGTGAGGTAAAACATCATTCCAGTTTTTCATATTCATTCCTTTATATCTCTCTAATGGCTAATGACATTCAGCATATTTTCATCTGTAAATCTGGCCATTTAAATATCTTTTTTGGTGAACTGTCTGTTCAGGTCATTTAATGATTTTTTGATTGAGTTGTGTGTCTTTTGTTACTATGTTGTAGAGAGTTTTAAAATAGTTTTGAGTATTAAACCCTTACTGGATATATGCTTTCTGAAAATTTGCTCCTGATCTGTAGGACATCTTGTCACTTTTTCAAGTTCTTTTTTTTTTTTTTTATGTACTTTATTTATTTATTTATTATGACTGAGTGAAAATGTACATTCCCGTATAAATTTACAGGCCCACCTATATGCAGCTTCCACTGCTCTCCCTGCCCGGTGACAGCACACCATTCCTCTCTGCTCCATCCATGTCTCATCCTCCCAACAGTCTCCTTTCCCCTCCTCTCCACCCACTCTCCTTCCTCCAGCCAGAGGGCAGCAGGATGATATCCTATAGATGCATAGAACCATAAAGTGCATCCAATATATGGTCACTCTGCATCGCCAAGTTCAATCCATTCGTGTCCGAAGAGTGGACCTTTGTTATGATTTATGGGTAAGGGCAGCATCAGGGCCAGGGGCCATGCTCCCAGGGGAACCCCAAAACCGCTGGACCATCCATTGAAGTCTTTTAGTGGAGATCTCAGGGTGCACCCCTTTTTATTCTTGTGTTGCCAGTGAGACTTAACTTAGTGAGCTCCATCGCATCTTTTATTGTACTTTAGATGAAGGTTTACATAACAAACTAGTTTCTCATCCACAACAGGTCAATACTCCCCTCTCAGCCTTGGGTTCCCTATTACCAGGTTTCCTGTTCCCTCCTGCTTTCTAGTCTTTGTACCTGTGCTGCTCTGGGGTGTGATGCTGAGCACATAATGTAGGTAGGTAGGAAGGAGGTGGGAAGCTGTGTTGTATGGAGCTAAGATGTGCAGGGGAAAGAGGAGAGGGAGGCGAGAGAAACAGGATCCACAAACAAATGAAAAAGAGTGCAAGGGAGCTTGCCACTGGAGTGGAGAGATGAGAAGCTGAGAAATGGAGAATAAAAGGAAAAAGAATAAAAAAAAGAAACGATAAAAATTTTGAAAAGAAAGGAGAAAAAGATATGCACACAAGAGTTCACTGGTGTTGCTGCAAAGGCTGAGGAGGCGTCTCTGGTATTAGGCTAAGGTCTTGATCTCTTCATTGGACACTTTCAGTTACAGGACCCATGTCTGTCCCTGTTTTAGTTGATTTTTCTGGCTTTTGCTGTGGAGAATGGCATGCTGGTTCTGTCTATGTTGCCATGTTGGCTGGAAGTTGGACTTTTTAAAGTTCTTCATGATAAAAGTATTTTCTCATCATGTTTTAAAATTTTGAAAGACTAACTCTTCTCTTGCGTTCACTTAACTCCCAAATGATACTGCTTCTTCTATACTTGTCTTGACTTAGTCAGATTGGAACAACTATTCAAACTTACTCTTAAATCTGCCTCCTTTAAGAAATGTTTCCTTAGAATTTATACCCAGGATACCCACAGTCACAACTGGTAACCACATTTTCTAAATGTGTTAATAGGGTAAATTATAGTTAAATAGGTTTCATTAGAGTACGAGTTTGCAGAGGTGTTTACATGCACCGTGGCTCACAAAGAAGGTACTGTGGGTTGAACTGTGTCCCCCAGAATGATTCCCAGTATTGTGTGGTGTTCCTATATGTTGCAAACCCTGCCTCTATGATTTTAATGAGAGAAGATAGGCAGCTGTTGTGTTCCTAGGGCAGAACTCAATGTCTAAGACTGTATTGTGCCTCCCGGCAATCTCTTTGGATTTAAAGGAAAGTGAAACAAGCAGAATCAGTGTCAGCAGCAAAGCCTGTCCTTTGGATGTGGGGTCTTTGCACCTCAGAAACTCTAGTCCAGAGAAGACTGATAACAAAGCCCTTCCTCCAGAGCAGACAGAGAAAGACTTTCCCAGGGGCTGATGCCCTGAATTTGGACTTTTCAGCCTGCTTTACTATGAGAAAGTAAACTTCCTTTCTAATGCCACTCATTTATGGTATTTCTATCACAGCAGCACTAGATGACTACAACAGAAGGGTTGTACAGTATGTGAACTTTTTCATACCTATTTGGTCACTGAATTTTTTTTTCTTTCCTTTCTTGGAATAAATCACAGAACTGACTGTAGTGCTTCATGAAACATGGTTTACAAAAGTTTTGTCCCTGCCACATAATTTGGAATTTGTAAAGCATCCATTATGTGCTAGGCATAACCCATGCTCCAGATACACACCCAAAGAGACAATGTTCAGATGTGTAAACTATAATGCAGTAATTTCTATTACAAAGGTATGTGTTGAAAACTGCCATGAAAACACAGAGAAGAATAAAGACCATTCTTGGAACTTGAATGTATTTAATTTTATCTAAGAGTCTAAACAGACTTGATGGCAATGACTTATATATATATACACACATATATATACTGTTTTTAATGGCTCTATTACTGTTTCAGATCTGATTATGTTTTATCTGTAGTTTTATTTCCTCTAAACAAGTGGGAACGCCTTCTAAGGCTGAGATATGTCTTGTATAGGTTTGTTTTCCCCACAATACTAGATCATGTTGGAAATCAGCTCAACAAATTCTTAAATATCATTGAATTCAAGCCCCTTTGTTCAACAATATTAAATATTCTTCTGAATTTCATCACCTAACACTATTTGGGATCTCTGTCTTACTTAGTTGTAACCAAACATTGTTGTCTTGCATTTTAGACCTACTGTACGGTGGATTTAATCTCTCTTTCAAGCTCTATTTACCACTACTGTTGTTCTCGTGTCCCATCAAGTCAATTCCAACTCATAGTCATGTCATCCCGTAAGTACTCAATTACACTATATGACAAAGTAGAACTGTCCCATAAGGTTTCCTAGGATGTTATCTTTACAAGAGCAGATCACCAGGCCTTTTCTCCTGTGGATCAGCTGGTGGATTTGGGCCATAGATCTTTCGATTAACAGATGATATTTAACCATTAGGATACCCAGCATCCTTTATATTCATGCTTCTTCTATTTCACACACTCACTTGTCTCTACACTCTTCCTGATGTAAGAACATTCTTTTGTATTATTGTTTTTGGATGAAAATATATCATCTGAGAGTTTTGACTCAGTAAGTAATTTGACAGTTTAACCTGATTTTGCTCTCAGTTATTGTGATGTTTGATTTGTAGAAGAAGGAAATGGGAGACATGTGTTCCCTGATGTTGGGGGAAAAAAAAAAGCTACACTGAGTTCCACTGGCTGGGCGTTGAGCCAGACTCACGCGTTAGTCTCAGCTCCATTACTGAGCAGTGGTGAGTACTTGGACAGCAGGCAAGTATTGAATCTCTCTGAGTCTGTTTTGGATTTGCAGAATGGGGATTAAGACATTGCCTCACAGTGTTGTCATGAGGGTTGGCTGTGACAGACAGCCCAGTGCTGTACACATGACTGACAACATAGACAATTCATTAATTGTTAGTGCTCTTCTTCCAGTTGCCTTTCCTTCCTCTTTTCTCAATAGGGATGCAAAACAAGATATGATTACCTAATTTTGTTATTGTATATTGAAAGGAGTTATAAACATGATAATAATAGCAAGAGCAGCAGCAACAATTCTATGTAATTCTTTCTAGTCTGTAGCAAAGTTGAAAGACTTTGTATTATCTCAGTAAATCCCCAATTGTATGAATTAGGTATTATTATATTTTACCTCCAGTTTACGAAAGAGGACAGTAGGGTCTAGACTATTTGTAATATAGGGTTTATATTTGTTACTAGAACAGAGTATTATTATGGTTAGCCATTTCCAGATATATTTCTCTATAACATATTCATATTTCAAATCCATTTCTTCAAATGCTAATTAAAAGAGCTAGTTAATTTTACCTATTATTGTTTGAAAAAGCATGTCCCTTCAGACTGTCATGTCTGCTAGTTCATTTGTGGTTGCTACTAGGTGCTGTCAAGTGAGTTCTGACTCACAACGACCCTATGCACAACAGAATGAAACACTGCGTGGTCCTGGCCATGCTCACTGTCATTGTTATGCTTAGGCCCATTATTGCAGCCACTGTGTCAATCCACTCTCTTGAAGGTCTTCCTCTTTTTCAGTGACCCTCTACCAAGCACTGTGTCCCTGTCCAAGGACTGATCCTTCCTGACTACATGTCCAAAGTATGTAAATCGCACTTGCCATCCTTGCTTCCAAGGAGCACTCTGGTTGTACTTCTTCCGCAACAGATTTGTTTGTTCTTTTGGCAGTCCATGGTATATTCAATATTCTTCTCCAGCATCACAGTTAAAAAGCATCAATTCTCCTGTCTTCCTTGTTTGTTGTCCAGCTTTCACAGGCATACAGTGCATGTAGTACATATAATGTGACTGAAAATACCATGGCTTGGGTAAGGTGTACCTTGGTCTTCAAGGTGACATCTTTAGTTTCCAACACTTTCAAGTGGTCCTTTGCAGCCAATTTTCCCAATGCAATGCATCCTTCGATCACTTGACTACTGCTTCCATGGGAGTTGATGATGGTACCACATAAAATGAAATCCTTGACAACCTCAATCCTTTCTCCATTTATCATAATGTTGCTTACTGGTCCAGTTGTGAGGAATTTTGTTTTCTTGATGTTGAAGTGCAATCCACACTGAAGGCTGTGGTCTTTGATCTTCATCAGTAAGTGTATCATATCTTCTTCACTCTCAGCAAGCAAGGCTGCATCATCTGCCTATGGCAGGTTGTTAGTGAGTGTTCCTCCAATACTGACACCTCATTCTTCTTCATGTAGTCCAACTTCTTGGACTACTTGCTCAGCATACGGGTATGGCGAAAGGATACAACCCTGACACACACCATTCCTTACTTTAAACTATTCGGTGTCCCCTTGTTCTCTTAGAACAACTGTTCATTTAGGCAATAAAAATACTATTTAAAGCTTCAGTATATGCAGATGTTGGATTACTTTTTGTCAGTCTGGCACAAAATAAGTTTATCAGGAAGTATGTTAGCATTAATAGTACTGGGAAAACTTGCAAGATTTAATATGCTGGCTTCTTGCTCTCTTCAGGATTTAAGGAGCTATCTCCTCTGGCTTCTTTGTAGTCATGTCACCTATGCAGCCATGCACATGACAGAATCAATCTACCTTTGCTAAAGTTACACAGGTCTGTGATATACTCAGGTCCAATGACATAATTTCTCTAACTTTTACAATATGTATATACAGATTAACAAGAAGTTTAACCTAGAATAATGCAATTGTATGCATTTTGATACCTACCTGAGCACTCGATATTCTAAGAACTTCTCCTTCTCCCAGAGTTTGTACCTGATCCACCTGTGGCAGGGGCCGTCCGTCTTTCAACCACATAATTTTAGGAGCTGGGATTCCAGAGGCAATGCAGGTAAGTTCAAGTGGATTACTAATGATCACTGATATCTCTTCAGGTTCTTTGGAACCATTAATACGAGGTGGCTCTATTTAAGACGAAACAAAAATAGTGGCAAAATAAAGTTGCTGCTTGATAAAGTACAGTGATTATAAATACTTAAAAGGAATATCTAACTCAAATTTAAGATCATATGACACGAGTTGATTAGAATAAGCAAATTCAAAAGATGATTCCTAGATGTTATTACCATATTTTACTGGCACTGTTTCAAAAAGTCAGGAACCCTGGTGGCATAGTGGATTAGTGGGTTAAGTGCTACATCTGCTAACCAAAAGGCCAGCAGTTCAAATCCACCAGGCATTCCTTGGAAACTCTATGGGGCAGTTCTGCTCTGACCTATGCGGTCACTACGAGTCAGACCCAACTTGACAGCAGTGGATGGATTTCGAAAAGTAAGAGTTATGCCCACAGTGGATCATGAAGTAAATGCCAGGGCATTAGAAGGTAATTATAAAAACATTGGTCAGAATTCTGATAATTAGAGCATTCTTATCTGGGTAGATCTGGAAATAATAAAAACGAAAGCCATCTTGTACCATTTATTTCAAGAGAGATACTACAAAACTACTAGCGTGTTTTTGTATCTTTTATTTTTTGATGATATTTTCCAAGAAGAACTTTGAGGCAAAATATATAAGTAAATAAAATGATTACATAGGGTTAAAAATAGTTATATCAGGAGATGATTTCTGCATCAAACATCTGTTATTGTTGGGCATGAATAATTTTCTCTTTAGTTCCTTATAGTTCTAAAATTACTTTTTCATGAGAATATAAAAGAATCAAAGCCCTGGGAAGAAACATTAAGGTCCCTGAGTCCAACTCCCCACCCCCTAATTTTAGAAGGCCCTTTAAAACAGAATCCAACTGTAATTATTATTTCAGCTTTATACAGATGTTTCCAGCTTAGAATCTCACAAAGCAGCCAAAATAGCTGTTGGACAGCTCCAAAGGTTAGTTATTTTCTAGTAGGCACATAGTTCAGAATAGTGGCTCACAGCAGAGGCTCTGAAGTCAGATAGCCTGAGTTTAAATCCTGGCTCCAACATTTATTACCTTAGGGAATTTGAGTAAATCTCTAATGGAGATAACAATACTATTTACCGAACAAGATTGTTGTGAGGATGCAGTGAGAAAACCTCTATGCATTTTACATAAATCAGACATACTAAAAACAATTAAACCCTTTGCTATGAAGTCCATTCTGACCTGTACTGATGTTATGGGACAGAGAAGAAATGTCCCACAGGATTTTCAAGGAGTGGCTGGTGGATTCCAAATGCTGGCCTTCTGGTTAGCAGCTATAGCTCTCCACCACTCTGCCACCAGGCTCTAGGCACATTGTAAATGCTTAATAAATTATTACTACTATGCTGAAATTTTGGACAGATGGTGGTAGTGACAAAGTTTTTGAATCTTTCCAAAATCACATGTAAAAATAAACAGAGTAACTACATATCAAAATCAAATACTCACGGACAACATTTTAAGAGTACTGGAAGACAAAATATCCCTACAAACCTCAAAATACAAGCTACATAATATCCCTACAAACCCCCAAATCCACCTGCCCTTCTCACTGAGTCATGTGTGGTAATGCATATATGGGAGAGAAAGCAGAAGGAAGAAAGAGGCTTTTCTGAGAATAGGGAATCCACAATATGGCCAGCAGATATTTACTGAAAACCACTGTTGGCAATTTTCTTTTTTCCTTTAATCGTGCTATAAGTGAAAGTTTATAATTCAAGTCAGTTTGTCATACCAAAATTTACATACACATTGCTATGTGCTCCTAGTTGCTCTCCCCACACTGGGACAGAATACTCCTCCACTCCATCCTGTGCTCACCCGTGTCCATTCAACCAGCTCCTGTCCTCCTCTACCCTCTCATCTCACCTCTGGTCAGGAGTTGTCCATTTAGTTTCTTGGATCTACTTGAGCCATGAAGCATCCTCTTCACCGATATCATTTTATGTCCTACAGCCAAGTCCAATCTCTATCTGAAGAGTTGGCTTCAGGAACGGTTTTAGTTCCGGGCTATAGTTCTGGGGGCCATGTCTTCCAGGGACTCTCCAGTCTATCAAACCATCAAGTCTGGTCTTTTTATTCCAGTTTGTGTTCCCTGCACCCAAGTTTGTGTTCTCCCACTACATCAGGGAGGGCCCTGTCAGCACAGTCATTGGTGGTAGCTGTATGCCATTTAGCTCTTCCAGTATCCCGCTGGTATAGTCTGTAGTTAACGTGGCCCTTTCTGTCTCTGGGGCTCTTATTTTCCTTATGTCTTTAGTGTTTTTCATTCTCCTTTGCTCCAGGAGGGTTAGGAGCAATCGATGCTTCTTAGCGGGCAGCTTGCTAGCTTTTAAGACCCCAGATACCACCCACTAAAGTGGGATGCAGAACATTTTCTTAATAAATTTTGTTATGCCAATAGAGCAGCATGTTGTGTGATACCATGGTCTCCCGATCACTTCCCCTGCTACCCTGTCTCTCGAAGCATTTGGTTCTACTTAGGAAATTTCTTAGCTTTTCATTTAGATCAGTTGTGCTGACCTGTCCTGCACGTGTGTAGGACATTTAAAACAATTCTTGCCTACTATTTAGGTAGTGAATACCCACCCTTGTAACTATCAATATACGTTTTCTTCTGTGTTTAAACCTTTTACTGAGTTCTTGTAACAGTGGTCTCATATATGTTTGCCTTTTGCAACTGACTAATTTCACTTAGCATAATGTTTTTCACATTTCTCCATGTTATGAGATGTTTTACAGATTCATCACTGTTCTTTATCATTGTATATTTGCAGTTTTCCACTGTGTAAATATACCATAGTTTATCCACTCATCCATTGATGAGCACGTAGGCTGAGGCCATACTTTTGCTCTTATGACAGTGCTGCATTGAACATAGGTGCGCATACGTCTATTCACATGACAGATTTTCTCTAGGACATAGTCCGAGGAATGAGATTGCTGGATTATATGGTATTTCTAACTCTAGCTTTTTAAGTGAGTGCCAAATCAATTTCCAAAGAGGTTGTTAACATCTTACATCTCTACCAGCAGTGTATAAATGTTCTACTCTCTCCAGTATTCATTATTTTGTGTTTTTTGGATTACTGCCAGCCTTGCTGTGGTGGGATGGTATCTCACTGTAGTTTTCGTTCAAGCAGCTGCAGCTCTTAACAACCACACCACAAAGGTTTACTTTTAATAATAATACTTATAAAATTAACTGGTGAACTTTGGAGAATGATATGTGGCAGATTCATTTTCTTTTTTTAAATATGGTAACAAGTCTCAGGCATTCAACATGTCTTTTCTTTGTGAAATGTACTATAGGTTAACCAAAGAGTAAATAACAGAAGTATCTCCTTGTAACATTATTTCAACTAATAAATGCAACAAAATCAATGACTAGATCTAAGCATTAAGCATTAATAGGTACTATGACTGCAAAAAAGAGATAAGTGGATTGTTTTAGTCCTCTGGTACTGCTCTAACAGAAATACCACGAGTGGATGGCTGTAAGAAAGAAAAGTTTATTCTTACACTGTGTAGTAGGTTCAAGTCCAAATTCAGGGCGTCTGCTCCAGGGGAAGGGCTTGCCCTCTGCCAGTTCTAGAGGAAAGTCCTTGTGTTGTACCCATCTTTGGTCAGGGAGCATCTTGGCATAGGAACCTCAGGTCTGAGGGACGCACTGTTCTTCTGGGGCTGTTTTCTTGATGGTGTGAACTTCCAAATTTTCTGCTTGCTTCCCTTTCCTCTTATTTCTTGTAAGATAAAATGGTAAAGGGTGGTGCAAGCCACACTCTGAGGAAACTGCCCTTACACTGGAGCAGGAAGGGGACCTTAGGAAGGGATTCACAGTCCCACCCTAATCCTCTTTAACATAACAACATAGGAAAATCACAAAATGTAGGACAGTCATAAAATAATTGGGAATCATGGCCCAGTCAAATAGCTACACACATTTTTGGGGGGATACAGTTTAAAAAACCATGATACATATCTTATGTGCCTCCTGGTAAAAGAAACAGCCTGGCTGGTAATCCTGCTGAAGGGATTAAATCCAAGTCTAGAGTCAGACTTTACCAATTTACAGGAAATACAGAAAAGAGGGGAACATGTCGACCTAAATCACCAGTGTGCAACTGGCCAAAGCCAGACTGGGCGAGAGCACACAGGACAGATGGTTCAGGTTCTCTGACAGACAAAATGCTGGGAGGAAACACGTGGGATAGTGCAAAAACACTACTGGAGTAAAGGAGACTTGAAAGATGTCACATTTTTTGAATAAGAAAGATTAAACTGTCTGAGGATGCAAAGCCGAGTGATAAAATTATAAAAAACCTCCAGTAAATGATTTCTGTAAAAGTCAGGATAACAACAGCTGATATTGAGATGAGGATACATCAGGGGGCTGGCAAAGTTCTCTTTCTTGATCTGGATGACAATTACTCTTTTTAATAATTCATTAAGAAATATATTTGTTTTGTGCTTATGTATCTATTATGTTTTACAATGAAATGCTTTTTTAAAAATTAAGTCTCTACTACCATCAGTTCTGCCAAAGCTGTTAGGAACATTATTAAAATCTGCCTTGTAAAAATTTCTACTTGTGAGATGTAGTTTTCCTCTGTTGGGGGAAGTAATAATTCTAATGTCTTTATCAGATTATAATTAAGAACTCAGAATTTCTTGACCATTGTCCCATATGATGTGCCTTTTTACTTGCATTCATTTGTTGGCAAAATGTATTTTTTTAAGTGCAATTTAAGATTGGTCCAAGATCTCCTGTATAAAACGTTTCAATAGCTTAGATCCTCATAATGACTCCAAGATGTTCACAGTATGACTTCAATCTATCTAAACAACATTATCTACTTAAAAAATTTTTTCTTTTTGTTATTGAGTATATATATTTCTAAATGTACGATTCAGTGACACTGATTATATTCTTTGAGTTGTGCAACCATTCTCATGCTCCTTTTCTGAGTCATTTCTCTCCTATTAAAATAAAGTCACTGGCCCCTGAGGGTTCTACCTAATACTTCAGGTTGCTATTTTCACTCTCATCTTATATAAAACAAACAAACGCCCCCAAAACAAATACAAACCCACTGCTGTCAAGTTGATTCTGACTCATAGAAATGTTATTAGAGAGTTTATTAAAAGACATTGTCTTAGGCTGGATTCTTTAGAGAAACAAAACCAGTACAAACAAAAACAAAACATTAAGGAGACAGCTCACAAGATCATAGAGGCTGAAATGTCCCAAGTCTTGGATCAGGATACAGACCTCTCTAAACTGATGCAGCCACAGAAGCTGGCAAACCCAAAGTCAGGAGGCCAGATAGCTAGGCTCTCGCTCTCAGGCTACAAAGATCAATTAATCCCAAGATGGCAGGCAAGACCACAGGATTGTTTTCTCCTGATTCACACAGCTGCAGGGGCTGGGGAACTCAAGACTGCCAGGTGAGCTGCCAGTTCAAGCCCCAAGAGTCAGAGGTCAAAAGACAAGAGAGGCAGCTGCTGGATCCACTACAAGCCAAAAACCTTAGCAAAATGAGCAGGAAGGACGTGGGCAGAGGAAGATAGAGAGATGAAGGCTGAGGAAGCAGTGACCTACCACAAGCTCTGCCCCTGCCAGGACCACTTAGCTGACTGCATCATTGGGGTGACCACAATATTATACAACTGCCAAGACACTGAGAACCATGCATAGCCGAGTTGACATAGAATCTTAAGTATCACAGTCCACCCCTTGTCTTCTTGATATCTGTATGCACTTCCCCAAATCATACACACTCTCTGAATAAAGACAATTATGAAGTCATAGTTGTGTCTACCATGATACAATTAGCACATGTAAAACTTGAAATGTACTAACCCCATTTACATCCTATGTAAGTACACCAAAATATCTGACTCATATATATAAAGCAGCAACACTCATAGCAGTTACAGTCCTCATTTCTGCAACTGGTCACATAGCTGTAACTGGTATTTGGAATCAACTTGTTCCACTGCTCATTCTATACTCCCTTTGCAATCAGGAAGCACTTCAGCTAGTTGTGGTTCTTTGCCTGATGGGGTGACTCAAATCTTCACTCCTGAAGGGTCTGGGCTGTTAGTAGTCATGTTGGAACTGTGTTGCTGTAGTTTTCCATTGACTTTAATCACAGGACATGGAAGTACTAAGAGACACCCTAAGGGATTGCCAGCATTGCAAACATATTCTTCTTTACCTCTATCACGTAATATTAATGCAATTTCCTCTTAGTTATCGCAATCAATCACATAGCCAGTATAGTAATTCTTTCTTTGCCTGTTGATCCAGAGCCATAAGGAGCTCAATGTGGCCTGGTAGCATTTTTAGCTTCCATTTCAATGCTATCAGTGATGTAACTCCTCCCTATGTAACTAAGATCTCTAAACCTTCAGAGCATAAGGTCACAGGGACAGAATGCAAAAAAACTTGCAAGAGGCTCACTAGTAGTAATAGTGAATGGTGTCACTCACATTTCCACCCCTTGATTCTTGAACCCATAAATCCTGACTATAGGAGAAACAGCACCATACAGTGGATGCTGGTTTAGAGCACATACAGCCTCCTGGAGAACAACGCTCCAAACCCGCAAGGTATTGCCATCTACCTGGCACTGTAATTGTGTCTTTAGGAGGCCATTCAATTATTCTATCAAGCCAGCTGCTTCAGGATGATGGGGAACATGGTAAGACAAGTGAATTTCATGAGCATAGGCCCATTGCTGTACTTCATTTGCAGTGATGTGAGTCCCTTCATCTGAGGCAAAGCTGTGTGGGGTACCGTGATGGTGGATAAGGCACCTGTAAGTCCACTGATGACAGGTTGGCAGAAGCATGGCATGTTGGGTAGACAAATCTATACCCACGGTATCTACTCCAGTAAGGACAAAACACTGCCCTTTCTATGACAGAAATGGTCCAATGTAATCAATTTCACACCAGGTTTCTGGCTGATCAGCTTGAGGGATGTTGCTGTATTGAGCATTGGTTTCTGCTGCTGGCAGACTGGGCACTCAGGAGTGGCTGTAGCCACGTCGCCTTGGTGAGTGGAAATCCCTCTTGCTGGGGCCATGCATGACCTTCATCCCTGCCACCATGGCCACTTTGTTCATAAGCCCACTGAGCAGTGATGGGAGTAGCTGGGCAAACAGTGGTTTCCACAAAACATATCATTCTATCCACTCGATTGTTAAACTTATCCTCTACTGAGGTCATATTTTGGTGAGTATTCATATGTCATAAATACCTTCACATCGTTGGCTCAGTCACAGACGTCTATCCACAAACCCCTTTCCCCATATATCTTTGTCTCCAATTTTTCAGTTACGTTCTTTCCAAGTCCCTGGTCATCCAGCCAAACCATTGGCCATAGCCCATGAATCAATATACAATCACATATCTGGCTGCTGCTGCTTCCAAACAAACTGAACAACCAGGTGCACTGCTCAAAGTTCTGTCCATTGGGAGGATTTCCCTTCACCATTGTCCTTCATGGAGATCCCAGAAAGGGGCTATTGTTATGCTACTGTCCACTTTTGAGTGGTGCCCACCTTGTGCAGAAGCATCTGTAAACCAGGCACAAGTTTTCTCTTTTTCAATCAGCTCACCATAAGAAACTTTCCTTGAGGTCATGTGCACAAACTGGGAGATGGAAGGTAATGTGATGGGAGTAGAGACCATGGGCATTTGGGCCACTTCCATTTTTTAAAAAAAATAAATGTTATTATGATTTAAGGATAAATTTCCAATCTGTATCATTTTGCTATGTAACATCTGGAACTTTCATTGCTCTTCTATTCTAATCGCTCTCTGCACCACGTGCACCCATGCTCAACCCCTGTGATAGCACATGTCCCCTTTCACCTGGAACTTCCTCTGACCTTTAGACTGAGATCTGGCCCCAATCGCTCAATCATCTCAGCTCCAGCAGTTAGCCTCTAGGACAAGCCCCCTGTGCATATTTAAGTCAAAGATTTGTTCACGGCCAGCCTCACTCAAAACAAATATGTTTCGTATATCCTGTTCAGTCTTTGGAGAGCTGGCCCTGATGCTGGATGTGGCTTGGAGTTAGAGAGTCTGGAGGCCATACTGCCAGGGGGCCTTCCAGTCAGAAGGACCATCAGGTGTGGTTACTTAGTAGAATTCTAGCTCTGCCTTCTACTACTTCTTCTGCTATATTCAGGGTTCCATACTTTATATCCCATCCAGGCAGTCATAAGTGGTGGCTGGGCACCATCTAGTTCTTCTGGTCCCATGCAGAAGTAGACTCTGGTTCATACGGTCCCTTCCATCTGGTGGGATAATATTTTCCTCCTGTCCTCAATGTCCACTGTTTGCCTCTGGTGCAGGTGGATTGGGACAATTTGATGCTATTTAGATGGCAGTTTGCTAGCTGTGAAGACCCCAGACACCACTCACCCAAGTGGTATACAGAGTATTTTCTTATGAGAAAAAGAAAAAAAAAGCTTGAGCATGCCAATTAGTCTGGATGTTCCCTGAAAGTGTAGCCCCTGTTACTCTGTCCTTCCATAGAGTGGGCAGCATTTAGGGAACAGTTGAGTTTTGAAATTGACCAGTTGTGGGTACCTCTTTTCTAGTAAGTGCCATCACATCCTACACCCAATCTGAATCCAAACCACTATCTAATTTGTAATAGTCTTTTTCCTTGGCTCTCCCTCCCTCTCCATTCTTGTAACTATCAAAGGTTGATTTCTTCTGTGCTTAAATGATTTGCTGCATCCTTATAATAATGGTCTCGTATAATATCTGTCCTTTTATATCTGGCACAATGTCCTCCAGATGGTCCCCTACTAACAGGCATTTATCTAAGCCATTGCTGTTGCTTATTATTGTGTAGTATTCCAATGTATGACTATACCATAGCTTGTTTAACCATTCATCTGTTGATGGGCATCTACGTTGCTTCCATCTTTTTGCTATCGTGCAGAGAGCTGCAATAAACATTGGCATGCATGTATCTGTTTGAGTAGTGGTCCTAAATTCTCTGGGATATATTCCCAAGGGTGGGACTGCTGCATCATATGGTACTTCTATTTCTCGTTTTCTAAGAAAGTGACAAATTGATTTCCCTAGTGGTTGTACCATTTTACAGTCCCACCAACAGTGTAAAAGAGTTCTAGTCTCCCCACATCCTTTCCAGAATTTATTATTTTGTGTTTTTTTTTATTATTGCCAGCCATGTTGGGATGAGATGACAACCCACTGCAGTTTTGATTTGGATTTCTCTGATGGATAATGGCTGTGAGCATTTCCTCACGTTTCTATTGGCATCCCATATGTTTCTGGTGAAGTGCCTGTTCATGTCCTTTGCCCATTTTTCAACTGGGTGGTTTGTCTTATTCTTTTCAAGGTTTTGCAGAATCTTGTAGATTAGACAGATTAGGCATTGGTTAGAAACATGGTGTCCAAATATTTGCTCCCATTCTGAAGACAGTCTTTTTACTCTTTTGATGAAGGCTTTGCAAGAGGATAAGTGCTTGATTTTTAAGAGCTCGCAATAATCTATTTTTATTTCTCGTGTTTGAGCATTGGCAGTAGTCTTCTGTACTGTTGATGCCATGGGTTAGGGCTTCCATTGTCTTCCCAATTTTTTCCTCCAAGATTTTTATTGTTTTATCTTTCATACTTTTTAATTATATTTCTATATTTTACATATTTTATGTTTTACCTAAATTTATATTTAGGTCTTTAATACATTTTGAGTTAGTTTTTGTGCATGGTGTGAGATAAGGGTCTTGTTCTATCTTTTTGCAGATGGGTACCCAATTATGCCAACACCATTTGTTGAAGAAACTGTCTTTTCTCAAGTTCACAGCTTTTGGGTGTTTATCAAATATCAGTGGTTCATAGTTGGATGCTGTTGTATTTGGGTTTTCAATTCTGTTCCATTGGTCTGTATGTCTGTTTTTGTGCCAGGATCAGGCTGTCTTGACTACTGTGGCAGTGTAGTAGGTTTTAAGGTCAGGTAGAGTGAGGCTTCCCACTTTCTTCTTCTTCTTTAGTAATATTTTACTTATCCAAGGCTTACTCCCTTTCCTTATGAAGTCAGTGATTTGTTCCTGCATCTCATTAGAAAATGTCATTGGAATTTGTATTGAGATTGCATTTTATGTATAGATCACTTTGAGCAGAACAGACATGTTCACAATGTTAGGTCTTCCTATCCAAGTGGTTTCTTCATTTAAACATAAGTCACTTTTAGTTTCTTGCAGTAGAGTCTTGTTTTGTTTGTATAGGTCTTATACATCTATGCATATTATGCATATTCCTAGGTACTAAATGGTAATTAATTTTGAGAGTTCCTCTTTGATTGTCTCTTTTTTTGGTGTAAAGAATCCAGCTGATATGTTTATCTTGTTTCCTGATAGTTTGCTGAAGTCTTCTATTAGATCCAGTAGTTTTTTTTTTTTCTTTTGGTCAATTCTTTAGGGTTTTCTGTGTATAACATCATGTTATCTGCAAACAGCAATATTTTAACTTCTTCTTTACCAATCTAGATGCCTCTTATTTCTTTATCAAGCATAATTGCTCTGATGAGGACCACTAGGACAATGCTGAATAGAAGTGTTGACAATGGGCATCCTTGTCTGATACCTGGTCTTAAGGGGAGGGTTTTCTACTTTTCTCCACTAAATATGAGGTTAGCTGTTGGCTTTGCATAGATGGCTCTTATTATGCTGAGTAATTTCTATTCTATTTCTATTCTGCTGGAAGTTTTTACATGAATGAGTGTTATCTAATGCTTTTTCCGCACCAACTGATAGAATCAGGTAGCTCTTGTCTTTTATTTTGTTTATGTGGTTGATTGCATTAATTGTTTTTCTGATGTTGAAACCATCCCTGCATCCCTGGTATGAATCCTGCTTGGTCATAGTGAACTACTTTTTTTTCTTTCTTTTTTTTGATGTGTTGTTGAATTCTATTAGCTAGGATTTTCTTGAGGATTTTTGTATCTAAATTCATGAGAGATATTGGTCTGTAATTTTACTTTTTTGTGCTGTTTTTACCTGGTTTTGGTATCAACATTGTACTAGCCTCATAGAATCAATTTAGGAGTATTCCATCACTTTCTATGACCTGGACTACTTTTAGAAATATTGGCATTAACTCTTCTTTGAATGTTTGATAGAATTCTCCAGTGAAGCCATCTGGGCCAGGGCTTATTTTGAAGAAAGTTTTAAAATAAATTTTTATCTCTTCTTTTGTGATGGGTCTGTCTAGCTGTTCTATCTCTGTTTGTGCTAGTTTTGGTAGGTGTTTTTCTAGAAAATTATCCATTTCCTCTAGGTTTTTGAATTTATTAGAGTTCAGTTTTTCATAGTATTCTGTTATGATTCTTTTAATTTCAGTAGGGTCTGTTGTGATACCACCTATCTCATTCTTATTTGGGTTATTTGTTTCTTTTCCTGGTTTTCTTCTGTCAGTCTGGCCAATGGCTTATCAATCTTGTTGATTTTTTCAGAAAACCAGTTTTTGGTCTTGTTAACTCTTTCAATCATTTTTCTATTTCATTTATTTATGCTCTAATTTTAATTATTTCCTTTCTTCAGGAGCCTTATGGGTTGTTTTGCTGGAATATTTCCAGTTGTTCAAGTTGAAGAGTTAATTCTTTGACTTGGGCCCTTTCTTCCTTTTGGATGTGTGTTTATTGAGATGAATTGACCTTTGAGCACAGCTTTTGCTGTATCCCATAGATTTTGGTAGGATGTGTCTTCATTCTCATTTAATGCTATGATTTTCTTTACTGCATCTTTGATTTCTTCTATTACCCAGTAGTTCTTGAGTAAAATGCTGTTCAGTTCCCATGATTTTGATTTTATTTCCATCTTTTTACTGTTATTGATTTCTAGTTTTATGGCTTTATCACCTGAAAAGAAGCTTTATATTATTTCAATATTTTGAATTTTGTTACAGATTGCTCTGTGGCTTAATATGTGGTCAATTTTGGGAACCTAGGCTACTTTCTTATGCAACTTACTTGTTCCTGAGGGTCCTGCATAGGCCTGATCTTACATATACTACTTCCATTTAATGATGGAATACTACTGTCCACATCCAACTTTATGATTCTGTGGGACAGACAATACCCAGTTCATGATGGGCAGCTCAGGAGGCATGGATGACTTGGTGTTAGATGATTAAGCAGTCAGTCTTGTCTAAGGCCCATTAACAATACAAAAGCTGCTTCTCTAAAGAAGGGTAGTTATCTGCAGTAGATAGCAGGGCGTGTCTCTGAAATTCTGACCATCTTTGCTGTGACTTACCAATGGGGACACACCAAAGACCCTAAACAGCATGTGTATCTCCCATTACCACTTGAACTACCTTGGGATCAGGTGGATCACACAGCCCAACTGGCTCAGCAGCTTGCACAGCAAACTGAACCTACTGCAGAGCCTTCTCTTGTTTGAGCCCTGCTGCAGAGTAGCAGCTTTTTAAGTTACTTGATAAATAGGCTGGAGTAGCACACCCAAATGAAGAATATGTTGGCTCCAAATCCAAAGAGGCCCACTTAGGTGCTTTATTTGCTTTTCAGTTGTGGAAGCAGCCAGATGCAATAACTTACCATTCTCTTTAGAAGGAACATCTCAACATACCCCACACCACACTGGACACCTAGAAATTTCACTGAAGTGGCAGGTGCCTGAATTCTTGAAGGATTAATTTCCCACCCTCTGGTATACGAATATTTGACCAATAAGCCCAGAATCACTGACATTTCTTTATTATTTCTAGAGTACATCCTTTTATCTTCACCCTATCCCACTTCCCATAGTCACCCTAATCTTAGCTATACTGTGCACTTGGACTGCAGTCTCCTCCTTTTAGGGTATAGTTATCTACTTTAGCAAATATACTTGTTTCTTGGGTATTTACAGAATCTAATTTTTGTTAGAGGGGACGGTGTACTAAAATAAAGGAAAAACAACCCCTCTCCCACTTTTTCAAGCCTCTTCAGCAGATAGCAGATAATTACCAGTTGAAGATTCTGACTACTGAGGTATAAATGGAAATAGTTTTGTGGGTCTTCTAAGAAAGTCTCTAAGGGGGCTATCTTTCCACTCCCTGTCTTTCCATCCATGCTGTGAAGACCATGAGAAGTGGCGATGTCTGAACTGATGAACCAATGCTAACAATGTCCTATCTCTAGGCATCTCACTCAGTGAAGAAAGTAAGTTATCTTGTTTAGACTCCTCATTATTCGTAGTCAAACACAATTACTAAAAATATATGGCTCTCTCAGAATTCACTTTTGTCCTGGTCTAGGTGGCTCTGCATTTTGCAGTTAGAGTGATCTTTTCAAATTGCAACTCTTAAAAAATCTGCAGTCATTAAATTGATTCTGACTTACAGTGACTCTATAGGACAAAGTCGACGGCACTTGGCTGATAGGACAAAGTAGAACTCTCCATAGGGTTTCCCAGGCTGAAATTTCTGTGGGGGCAGACTGCCACATCTTTCTCCCATGAAGCAGCTGGTGTGTCAGAATCACTGATTTTCTGTTTAGTAGCTGAGTGCTTAACCACTCACTGAATCACCAGGGCTCCTTGCAACTCTAATTACGGTATTTCATTTCTAGAAGTTTTAAAGACTTGCTGTTATTTTGAACATAACCCCAAATTCATAATGTGGTCAATAAAATCCTTCAGGTCTGAACCCTGTTAAAAAGCTCTAACTCTATTTTTTATAAGTCTCTCCCTTACAAAACTGGTTCCCATAACTTGGGTAGAATTAAGGTGAGAATTACGAATGTTAACACTACTCCAAATAAAGAGCTTTTCAGGATTTTAATGGGGTTAGCTATTGAAAGATACTGAAATACTGAAACCTCTTGTCTTTACCTTAAACTAATTTTCAAATCTATTTTACGAAGTGTTATCCTTAGCTAGGACGATTGTTCTTTGTATCCTAGTAGTATTATTCTTGTTTTTCTCCATCAGCTTCTTCTCCCAGAAATTCACTCAGCAGTGATTTTGCTCCTGGTTTCTTGAATTCCTAGACAAGAAATCCTTCTTCTGTCTTTATGCCCTGCCACCACACAAGATTGTCTCCCTGTACTATCAGTACAAAATCTCTTCAATTAAGAATTCAGTCTGATACCAGAAAGATGGTTTTTTTGGAAATGAAACCTGGCTGCAATGCATTGCTGCTTGTTTCTTCCACAGCCTTTACAATGAATTCCAACTCACTAAAATGATCTCAGGACTCTTTACAATTTGGCCTCTGCCCATATTTCCAGGCTTGTTTCTTGCCACTTTTCCTTTTATACTGATTGTTTTCATTTATACTATTTGTTTGCATGTAGAAAATAGAAACATACATTTTAAATATTTACTTTAAATCCACACAAGAATAAATTGAACTAGACTACTTGAAATATTTATTCCAATTATAATCTACAGATTGGATCACTTAAAATCTACTTGGAATAACATAATAGTATAAATAATTATTTTTTTTTCCAATAAATTTTTCTCGTCAGCTATGTTTTTATTCTTGGAAAAAGTTCACAACCTACTTATCAACTGGTTGTATTACTTTTCTCAAAGAATAACGTTTTACAAATAGTTTTCATTTTTTCAGCCAGATAAGAAATGCAACAATTCAAATTCAACATGAGTCAGATAAAAGTAAAGGTGAATTTCAAAGCAGAAATATGAATTGCAATGTAGTTCTCACAACTGTTGTCTCATAGCACAGTGCTTCTAAGAATTATACCTACTCACTAAGTCCGTGTTGCTACTTAACTTGCCAATGGGCTCAACCATAACAATGAGTATGACGATAGCGCAGAACCAGGTGTTTCACTGTGCTGTATATGGGGTAGCTATCAGTCGGTAACAACTTGATGGCACCTAATGACAACAACAACAGTTCTTAATTACTCTACATTTATTAAAATTTTGACATACCCAGGACCTTCAGTATAAAGTGTTTGCTGACTTCTCCAGCTTCATTTGAGGCTGTGCAGGTGTATTCTCCTGAATCTTCAGTCTCTGCTTTGATGAGCTGAAGGACCATTCCTTGAGTGTTTATTATCAGATGGGAGTCAACCTCAAGAGGCTCACCATCTTTTAGCCAAGACATACTGGGATTTGGGGTCCCATCTGTAAAGCATGTCATGGAGGTGGGATTGCCTTTGATAATTGTGATTTCCTCTGTTCCCATTGCATTGTCCATTTTTGGTGGTACTGAATAGAAAAAAAAGAAAGGCGAAATTTACACACTGTAATGTGGGATTACTTTATAGCAAACAAATTTAAATAGTTCCATGTTTCTTTAGCATGTAGAAAACATAAATCTGCTGCTGTTGAGTTTATTCTGAATGACAGCAACTCTGCAGGACACAGTAGAACTGTTCACAGAGTTTCCAAGGAGCAGCTGGTAGGTTCAAACTGTTCAACTTGTCGGTCAGTAACCGTAACATTTAACCACTATGCAACCAGGGGTTCCTACACAAAACATCTGCTTTTGAAATTAATACATAATTACTGACAGCTTTAGGATAAACATCAGAATGCTAGTTATTATTTATTTAAATATTAACACTAAAACTTCAAAAAAGTTTTCTCATATAATATATAATCAGTGTATGATCATTTTAAATTATTTTCATTTTGGACATTTTGGGGGTAATTTTTCAACTTCTTAAGATTGTCTCTTTATGATTTTGTATGTAAAAGCTATAGCTATATAAAGTATTTTCAACTATCTTATACGTAAACCCTGGTAACATAAATGTTACAGCTGCTAACCAGAAGGTCAGCCATTCAAATCACAGGCACTCCTTGGAAACCATGCGGCAGTTCTACTCTGTCCATAAGGTCACTATGAGTCAGAACAGCCTTAATGGCAGTGGGTTTGGTTTTTTGGTTTTTATGTGGGATAAACATAGCAAGCTGGAACTGATATGAAGGCAGTGAGTTTTTTGTTTTTTTCTTAATGTGGAATAAATTAAGTTCTACAGTAAGTTTTATATAATCCAACAAAAGTCATTTGTAGGCCATGTAAAAAATTAATAACTGTTCTGAAGACAGATGTGCTTGGAGATTAAGAAATGCCGACCAGCAAATCTTAGCATTTCTGAAATAACAGGCTTTGAGTTCTCTCTCTTTTACATACATAAATGCACAGAGACATATATGCACCTACCTGTATCCATTCATATTTTACATACACTAAATGAACCACTAATATTATTAGGAGACAGTATTAACTTTCTCTTAGAATGCAAATTACTACTCTTGTGTCTGAATTAAGATGTTCTCATTATTTTTTAAAATTAACATCTAGTTTAATGCAAAATTCCAGGTCAGAGTAGTATTTTGCCCATCACTGTGGTCTAAGACATATGGGACCCTTGAATATAATGAATTCTTGCCTTCTTAGTAAGAAAGGTTCTGTCTTATCAATCCTTTCTGATACATGAGGAAGTCAATTTCTAAATATCTGCTTAATAATGGACTACATAAGAGCTTGATTATGGACACACAAAGTATTAGATCATTTCTGCAACCTACCAAAAACTTGAAGGCTGTAATGCTTATTATCCACCCCAGCTCTGTTGGAGGCCACACAAGTGTACACACTGGCATCAGACACCTGAGCTCTCACAATCCTGGGAGACAGTTTGACACAGTTAATTTGATCTCACTCAACATAAACAGAATATAGATGCTTCAAATACAACTTATTTTCAGTAAGCTACTGAAAATATAAAAATCTGATGAGTGACTATTTTTCAAATATACATTAATAGAGAATGACACTAACAGGAAGATTACATGATTATAATAGATGTCTTTCTACCATCATCTGCTATATACATAATTTTAGCTACAATAGTAATTCTTGGAAATAAAATGTGATACAACTTTCATGAAAAGATACATTTTGTCGAAACTTACAAAACAAAGAGCCTTTAAATAGCAATAATAACATTTTAGTTTTATATTTGTTACCTTCCTTCTTCTAAAAAATATACTATAGTCAAGGGAAGTCATAGTTAAAGCCTAGGGAAAACATTTCTTAAAAAACACTATTTAGATGAAGTAAAGGTCACAACTACAGTTATTTTATTGTTCACACACAACAAAAGCTGACCTGATAATCTGTCCTCCTGACAATAACCGGATATGGGAAGAAAGAGGCAGAGGAAGTCCATTTTTCAGCCAGTTTATCTGTGGTAGAGGCATCCCTGTAGCTCTGCATTCAATATTTATTGAAGCATCCAGTGTAGCCATTAATTTCTCTGCTTCTTCTTGATTATCCTTGATTACAGGTGGAACTATGCCATGCCAGAAAAAGAGGGAGAGAGAGAAAGGCATGTGTATTACTACTTCAAGTCATCTAAATGACAACTGCCCACATATCTGCTCTATATCCAGGAAAACAGCAATGGTGTCACTGTAAAAATGAACGTTACAGACATCTACTGCTGAGTTTCCAGTCCTACTGACAGATTCCTAAGGTAGAGGTAACATAGCCAAAAGAGGGGGAAATTTCAGATTTACCATAGACATTCAAATTAAAAATTCGGTCTTCTTCTCCAGCGGGATTAGTAGCGACACATGAGTATTTCCCCACGTCAGTTCTGAGAGCGCCGTAAATGTTTAAAGTGCTGCCATCTGGAGTCACCCTATGGAAAAGGTCATAGAAGAGGCACTGAGCTGATTTATGTGGAGCTAACATCTGTAGGGACACCCTGGTAGTGCGGTGGCTAAGAGCTATGGCTTCTAACCCAAAGGTTAGCAGTTCAGATTCACCAGGTGCTCCTGGGAAAATCTGTGGGGGCAGTTCTACTCTGTCCTATAGGGTTGCTATGAGTCTGAATAGACTTGATGGCAGTGTATTTTTTTTCTTAAAGATCTGGAATACTCCAGAATATTGTGTTCTTTTAAAAATATCACTTAAAATGATGTCTTACATCTTAGATACAATAGTTCAAATCTATTTCATTAAATAGTTAGAAATATATTAAAGTCAGAATAAGTAAAATTGCTGATGATTTCAGAAAACCAACATATCAAACATCTCCTTCTGAGAAAAAAGAAGCACACAAAATCAGACCAGGAATTCTCTATCCAAATCATAAAGACATGTTTGTCCCATGGTTAGGATATTTTATCTTTATTTGTTAATATTAGATTTGAGTTAAATGAAAACTACAAATTTCTGGTGTGAAAATTGAATACTGTTGTGTATAATGAAGAAATTATACACAAAAGACCCACCTATAAACAGCTGAGTAGACCCTCACTGAGAAGGAAAAGAATAGGATATTTTGCTTAAACTGTGAGAATAACTGTATCACATACAGGGAGAAGGTGTACAAATTTTTTCTGCAAATAGCTTCAGTATTTCCTTCAAAGTACATAATGGTAAATGATAAACATACAATTAGGTCATTAACAATATGTGAGGTCACTGTATTATTAGTTCCCTTCATATACCACCAAGAGACCAAACAAAACTTCCTATTCTTAATAAACAGGTAAGATTACTATCTGCCATTACTCCTAAAATAGTGTCTTCTCAAATCTCCCATTGTTAAAAGCAAATACTCAACCTCTGTTGTCACACTCATATCAAATATGAGTATCCAGGATTAAAATATTATAATGTAGGCCTGGAAACCCTAGTGGCATAGTGGTAAAACGCCACTGCTGCTAACCAAGAGGTCAGCAGTTCATAACTACCAGGCGCTCCCTGGAAACTCTGTGGGACAGTTCTACTCTGTCCTATAGATTCACTATAAGTCAGAATGGACTCAAAGGCAACGTGGGTCTAGTTGTATTTCCTCTTCTTCAAAATATACATTTTAAAATTCCATCAGTTTAACCATATGAATAAACAAGTAACTTATTAAAAGAAAACAAAAAGGAAAGTAGTAAGGTGACTCTGGAAGAATTACTCTATTTTATTGACAAGTCACTTACTTTCAAATCTATATATGCTGCAAGAGAGTAAAAAAAAAATCAGTACCACGAATATAAAAAGTAAATGTAGGATATTAAGATATAAGAAGGAGTGATAGACTGTAAGTTTCTAAGTACAAATATTATCTCATATAATATTTTCAGGTCCTAAGAAGTATCTAGTACTTGGCATAAGGTTGCTAACAAATGACTTAATAAAAATAATGAAAATATTTGTTAACTAATCAGAAATACACCAGAAAGTAAAACTTCCATGATATCTCTAAAACAGCACGTGCTGCTTTATGTAGTCCTGTAAAAGGGATAACTGTCTACATTTTAATATACAATAAATATAAGGAAATAACATTTTTCTTTAGGTTACACTTATTCAACTGATTGACTAGAAAATACACTTCCAACTCTTTAATCTAAAATACTGGTCTGAAGTCATAAACCTTCATTTTATAATACATTTAATTAATGTCTTTGCATATATATGATTTTTCTTTTGTATGTTTACACAGTGTGGCTTTGTGATAATCAAGTAGAGGGTAGAATTCTCAATTATCCTTTTCAAGGACTTTGCTGTTGAAAACAGATACTTGCCACATCATATTCCATCTTTAATGTGGTCTGTGACATGGGTAACAAGAATCAGATAGAAATGGGATTTGGACAAACCGTGATAGGGAGTGAATTGGTTTATGCTTTATTATGTCTTTTCTGAAAGTAAGTCAAGCAGCAAGGCATGTAGACTATTCAGTGGATTCACAATCCAAAATAATACCTAGGATTATTGGTGATTACAGACTAGGATTACTCACCAAATAAAAAGATAAAAATTTGGAGCTTTCAATACTGACAAAAAAGACAAAAATATAGGCACACAAAATCTTTTATTTGTCAAATTTTAATGTTTTTCTACATTTTAATCTTTTTTTGGTCAGTATTTTGATAGTGAAGATCACAGTGGGACTGAATTTCGTATTCATGGTAAACTGGAAGCATCATTGCAGAAAATTTTACAATCCAGAGATCCTTTTTAAACATACCGTATTCTTTCTGTTTCACTTCTGGTGATGGGCTTTCCATCTCTAAGCCATTGAATAACTGGAGTGGGAATGCCATTTGCACTGCAGACCAGCTGAACGTTCTCTCCTAGAAGGACACTGACTTCCCTTGGCATTTCAGCACCAGCAACACTTGGAGGAACTTCAGAGAAATAATTAGGGCTTTCATTGACAAGGCACGTGGATAAAAAAATCCTAGTGAATACAGCAGAATCATAGAACTATAACTATACACCATTTCTAGTTCACATTCTTTCTAGATTAAGGTTCAGCATGAAATCATTGTTATACACATGAATTATTATTTTTTTTAATAAGCAGCAGGTAAAGCAGTCACGTTAGTATTCCTGGTGTACTTGTAAATCGATCTAATTATTTAGTTGCAAGAGTTAGCGACAACTATTGATGACTTCTCATGGGCACACTTCCCCAAGCCCTGGCCGGAATCACTCTTAGACTAACACTAAATAGATGGCTTATAATAAACACTGTTCTGAGGAATCTTACTTTTTAATAAAATCTGCCACATTTCCCGGCAAGAGTATCCATACAGGCTATTGATTTCTCTGTGATGCAATTAAATTTTATTTTTTGTGAATAATGGATCAGCTTACTGTAGGTTTTCAGATCTATTAGCTTCTTTCTTCTTTTTCTATCCACCTTTGGTTTGCACTTCCATGATTTGTTAAGAAATAATGTGTAATAAAAATATTGACAATGGCATGAGAAATTAATTTGAATTCCTACTCCACATTTACTAGTAAGCTTATATAACTGCAGTTTTGTGCAATGTGCAATACTGTGCTATAATAGCTATCCACTAAATATTTGTTGGGTGGATAAATGTTCCTTATTCTTACTCCAAAATAGTATAAGATTTATGCTTATTTGAAATTGATCTACTCTTCTACCTGTGGTTAGCAGGGAGTGCGCATTCTTCATGAGTTAAATTTTACTTAGCTCAGGTGGCACAGTGGTTTGGTTACAGCTCACGCTGCCAACCAAAAGGCCAGTAGTTCAAATCCACAAGGTCTTCCATGGAAACTCTATGAGGTAGTTCTACTTTGTCATAGGGTTGCTATGAGTTAGAATCAACTGAACTGCAACCAGTCATCCATATAAGTCCAGGTTACAGTCCAATAAATTGAACCAGTTTAAATCAATGAGTAAGACTCAATAGAATACATATTACAGAAAGGCAACAGTTTAGTAAATATGGAAAAAGTAGAGCTCCCCAAATTTCTACTGCTCATTTTCCACATATATATTCATAAAGATAGAATCTACTGGTAAATGTAGGACAGAAAACTGATGATTTTTTTGTTGGTTTAAAGACATTTTGAATTATAAAATATCTCTTTAAATACGGACTTATTTTGATTTATAAGTGAATATAACAAAGAAATCAAAGATGAATCTCAGTGTACCCCACATACCTTGAATTGAAAGAATATAATTTTTCTGTGCCTTTCCCTCCGTATTGGATGCAATGCATGTATAGTTTCCAGTATCTGACCACTGAGACCGGGCAATCTGGAGTTTGCTACCACCAGACAAAACATGAACTTCAAGTGAGCCAGAATTTTCTGTAGTCACAAATGAAACAAAACATAAATAGGCTTTTGTTTTCAACATCTCTATAATTCACTATAAAAATGTCTTGGTTCATGTGACAAATTCTTTCATTGTACTTTTATTTTAAATGAGGTATTTGGAAAAAAAGAACTATTTTTTCAAATGAATAATTATTCTGTTATCAGTCTACTTTTAAGCTGCTACTTCAGGGTACTAGATTGTCTTCAGGGAACTCTTGGTGGCACAGCTGTTACATACTTGGCTGCTAAGTGAAAGGTCTCTGGTTTGAAGCCACCAGCCACCTCTAGGGAGACAGATGTGGCAGTCTGCTTCGACGCGGATCACAGCATTAGAAACCCTACACAAGCAGTTCTGTGCTGCCCTACAGCATCGCTGTCAGTCGGGAATGACTCAACGTCAGCACATTTAGTTTGCTTTATATTTTCTTCTGGTGAATACAACCATGAGCACGAGATTGACAATGTGCTAGCTTACAAATCTCGTCAGTTAAGAACAATAGACAACAACCACTCCCCCCACCCCAAAAGTACAACTGCATTACCTATGGGCTTGTGTTTTTTTAACCATGCTATGGTGGGAGGTGGGATCCCAGTGGCATCACATGTTAAGGTCACAGGATTGCTGATCGTTTCAACAACCATCTCTTCTGCAGGACCTTCAATACTGGGTGGAACTATAGAAATACAGAAGAAAAGCATGTGCCCTCATTAAGCTAATTAGGACAATTTCTTCATTTGCATATCTGGGGGAAAAAAGAGTTGTATTAGAGTCAGATGCTCACCATATACATTGAGGTGGAAATTTTTATCATCTCGTCCTGCTACATTTATAGCTCTACATACATACTGGCCTGTGTCAGACACCTAAAAGAAAAAGATACTATTGTCTGTGCTCCATTATGCCACAGATGACCAATCACACTGTTCCAGTGTAGATAAAATCATCAGTCATCTTTATGTTCAAATGTTCCAGTTTTTATTGCCTTCTGCAATCCTTTCATTATTTTTAAGAAGATAAAGAGCATTGAGGATTTTTTATAAAAATTTATTTTCCCTGTAGTAAAGATAACATGCAATTTTCAACTATCTCTTCCATTATCCCACAAAGGAATGTCCTAAATACAGGAATCAAAGATGCACCTCAGCTTTCTTGATGTGTAGCATTTGTCCATCTACTAAAATCTCCAGGTGAGTGGACTCTGTTACCATCCGCCCGTTCTTATACCAGGTGATGACTGGAGGTGGAACAGCATTTGACTCGCACTCCAGTGATACTGAATTTCCCTCTCTTACATTAACTACAGTAAGCGATTCACTGCCATGATCTTTAATGCTTGGGGGCACTGAGGGAAAGAAAACAAAAACAGAAGGATTTTTTTTTTTCCATTAATGCATTCAGATAGAAATATCTCATACCAGTTTAAGAGTAAAATGATTCTGCAAGAGTGAAAACAAACCATAAACAGTCAGGGAAACTTTTTTCTTGCTTTCACCAGCTTGGTTGATAGCAATACAAGTATAGTCACCACCATCAGATACCTTAGCCCGAATAATTTGTAGGGTTCGGCCACCTGTAATACAAATTGAAGAGTGATATAGAGGTTGTTTTAGGTATTTAAGATAAACAG
The DNA here is from genome assembly GCA_028571685.1 of Heterohyrax brucei. Lineage (NCBI taxonomy): Eukaryota > Metazoa > Chordata > Mammalia > Hyracoidea > Procaviidae > Heterohyrax > Heterohyrax brucei. Next base: position 50,741,702 of record CM053155.1, read on the forward strand.
CAACATATGTCCTTGCACCTGGGGTAAAATGGATATAGAAAGACTTTGTATTTAAAATGGAAGAACGAATTGGTTTTATTTGAATCTTGATTCTATTTCTCTACAAAGGAAGAATTTCACAGGATTCTTCTCCTCAGTAATCAAACTTGGATCATAGACCTGTCTGATACAGGATCTAGTGAGCAAATACTAATTATGCTTAGGCAAGATTTGTCAAAAAGCATTTTCTGGGTTTAAAATAATCTATTCACCCATCCTCAAAGAACTTGAGTATTGATTAAAAACAACTAGAGGATCTACCAGTGAAAGAGATTTGTCAACCTATTATTCCCAAAGAATTCATAAGAAGTTCTGGTCCTAAATTTCATGACTTGTTGAGGAACATCTTGCTTTTATGATTTTCCAAAAAAACCCCATAAAAGTCTATACAACTCTTACCCTAACGTCTTTAAATGAGCAAAGAGAGGCATTTAATGGGAAAAAGTATATGAAGCAAGACACAAGTTTGGAAAAGACTAACATGAATGTCATCTGTAGTGAAATAAAGAAAAATAAGAGCACTTAGAATATGACTATGTTACATTATACTATTCCATACCATATCATATTACATAACATTAAAGAACCTTTTAAGAATAATAGATTCCTTACCTGGCACAATGAGAGTATTTGTGTTTGGGTTGATGGGTTGTTCATTCTTGAGCCAACTGAGATCAGGAGGTGGAAAACCAGAGACCTCACATGTCAGAGAGATGAAATTATTCACCACAACAGTCAAATTTTCAGGGTTAGGACCAATGATGTTTGGAGGAACTACAACAGTAAATGTATTAAAAGTAAAAGCTGATGTTGTCAGCACGCACTTTCCAGTTTACCAGATATAAGTTAAACCCCTGTGCACTGAGTTAATGACATCATTAGTACATTATGAACTGTTCTTCTGGTCTCTACAAGTGTCGAAAACTTGTGCAGTGAAAACCAATCTAATTGTCTTTCTTCTTAGAATTCCTTATTTTTTCATCAAATTCATTTCTAGCAGTTTTGTTTTTCCCAATTGAGAGAATATTAGAATTTTCAAACAGATATTCTGCACCTCACTTGCAAAACACTGCTGGCAATTTTTTAGATAGCTTTGCCAATGTACACAGACCTTTTATTAAGAAGACTTGAATATTTTTGCTTTTAATAATATACTCTTATTTATCTTACCTTAGTTTTTCTTTCTTTTTAAACCAATGAAAGACTATTTAGAATTTTAACATTATGGTACTTATGAATTAGGAATATAATTAATAATATTTTTATATTGAGAGTGAGCTCTTAAAACAACATCAAAAAGAAAAATATAACACAAAACAGATAAAAATCTCTTTTTAAACATTACCTGAATTTTTTCATCAATTAATCCTAATATTCATTCATTCCTTCATTCACCAAACATTTGCTAAATAGTTACTGTATACTAGTCATTGTGTTAGATGCTTAAGTTGCACATGAAAAACATTTAGGTAACACCCGTAGAAATTTAATGATCTGGTGGGGTTGCCAGGCACTGAATTCAAGCCAAGTGCTGTCAAGTTGGGGGCGCTTACACTGTATCTGGCACTGGTCTGAATATTTTACATATACAACCTCACTGTTGTAGTCTACAACCTCATATATTAGATACAATTTGTATCTCATATATTAAATACAGCTTGTAGAGAAGGAAAACTGAGGCATAGAGTGGTGAGTATTTGTACAAGGTACAGTGACTATAAAATAGGTATCTGGAAACTAAGCAGTCTGGCTCTAGAGTTCTTTTTCTTAGTGACTATTCTGTGCTGCCTAGTAATTAATCAGAAGTGACAACAGGACACCTACTCTAGTTTTGGGATCAAGGAAACTTCCTGGAAGAAGTGACATTTAAGATGAGACTTGAAATATGGCTGAAGCTTAGCTAAGTAGACAAGAGAAAGGGATGTTGCTCACAGAAAGACAGCAGAGTATATGCCCCCTGTATAAGGACTAGCATGTGACCTAAGTTGACCAGAGTGCCACTGTGATTCCAATAAGGACAGAGGACCCAAGCAAGCTCCAAGCAGAATTTTTATTTTTATTTTTTTAGAGGCTTATCATGACTTTTGAGAGACAGAAGATTTGTATTCTACTTTGAACTGCATGGAGGATGGGAGCATGAAATTTTAAGAAGGCTTCTTGTTATATGCAACAAGTCTGTTCCCTATGAAATTTAAAAAGAAAACAGAACTGGTAATGGAGAGAAGAACCAGATGGTGAGAAACTGGTGGAAAAAGAGACTGAGAATGGGCAGAGTGAGACTGATTGACTGAAAAAGGCAGAAAGAGGAAAAAAAAGTAGAGACACGCAGAGAAAGAGAGAGATACCCTAGACATATACACATACAGAAGCATCACTCAGAACCGTAAGCCCACAGCACATAGAAACACAGGGAGCAACGCACTCACAGGCACACATACATAAAAAGATCCCTATGGGGAGACACAGCCACAGCAACTTGATCCCACCAAATGGAGAAAAGAACACAACACCTAGAAGAGTAGCAGAGTTTGAATAATAAAGTATGGGAAGAGGAGTAAAGCCTAAGCAGATATAAGATCTTATAGGATATTCTAGGCATCATTAAGAGTGTTGAAATATATCCTCAAGGCAATGATAAGCAGAAGGGTGGTGTGATCAAAAAATAATTTTAAAAAATACTTCCCTGTAGCAGACAAAACTGGTAAGAAGCTAGCAAGGTCTTATAAAAAAAAAATAGCTAGGAGGCTCTTGCTGTAATCTTGCCAAAGATTACCGTAGCTAGATTTGGAATAGTGTCAGATGATCAAGTAAAGTGAATATCCATATCCCAGAATATTTGGTGGGTAGAAATGGCAAGGCTGAGTATTTTAGTGTACAGTTGAGGCAGGAGGAGTTAGGGATGATGCTCTGTTTTCTGCTTGAACAAGAGGTAGGTGGTACCTTCTTTACTGAGAGAGAGAGATCACTGGAAGAAGAACATATTTGGGGGGAAAAGATAAAGGACTCAGTTTTACACATGTTGTTTTAGAGTGCCTATTAAAGACATTCACGCTGGTAAGAAATGGATATTTGGATAAAAGAATCTGGGGCTGTTCAGGTAGGGGCTGGCTGGAGTGAGTATTTTGGAAACTATTTGCACCTAGCCAGCCACCTAGACAATAAGTGAAATTTGAGGGAACATGAGCTCACCTAGGAAGCTTCAGAGCTCTGAGAACTGCAAAGTATCCTAAAGAGCAGAGGAAGAGAACTTTTCAAAAAGAGAGGATCAAGAAGGTCAAATGCTTGGAAAGAGGAAGTGAGAACAATAAGGCCTGAAAAGTGTCCCCTGGACTTATGAACAAGGATGCCATTTGGTGAACTCAGTGACAGTTTCAGCGGAATTGCAGTGCTGGAATACAGGATGCAACGGGGGAAGGATGAGTGGGAAGTCAAGCAATAAAGAAATTAAACACATATGGGGATTCTAGAAGTTGTAGTCCTGGTGGAAAAGCGGTTAAAGCTAGGCAGCTAACCAAAAGTTGGCAGTTCGAATTTACCAACTCCTCCTTGGAAGTCCTATGGGGTAGTCCGACTCTGTCCTCTAAGGTTAGCATGAGTCAGAATTTACTTGACAGCAGTGAGTTTATTTGAGGGTTTGCCATACAGTGGTGAAGAAAGGTAAGGAGTAGCTGCAGAGAAGTGGTAGGTCTCAGGGAGACCTCTTTTCTTTGTTTTAAATGGGAGAGGCTATTAAATTTATGTGCTGCTAGAAAGGAGCCAGTAAAGGGTGAGAATTTCTGAAGAGGTGGTGGACAATGATTTAGGATTGAGGTTAGTGTTTGGCATTGGAAATGCAGACGGATGCTTCCTCCTTTTATGGTAAGAGGAGAAAAGGAAGAGATGTCAGAAGCAGATCCAAGCAGTATTCTTAATTTGACAGTAGGAAGTCAAGGTGATTTTTGGGATATTTCTCGTGTTTCCCTAGTAAAACAGGAGGTGAAGGCATTTTTCTAAGAGCAAATGGGAGGAGGCTGTCTGACATTTGGAGAAAGGGGTAAATGTGTGACATAATCACTACAGAATAGAGACAAGAAGAGGAGGACATCCAGGCATTATGGAGGGCCCAGGTGACTCCAACACGTTCTCAGCCATGGTTAGCTCCATAGGTACAGCCATAGCTCACATGTGAAATTTAGCAAACAGAAGCTAAGCAAAAAACCTCAGAAATAAGACTGTCTGGATTAAAATCATGATTCTGTACTTGCATTCTGTGTAACTCGGAACATGTTACTTATTCTCTCTCAGACTCAGTTTTCTCATCTGTGAAAGGGGTATACAATGGTACCAAACATCTGGAGTTATTGGAGTAATTAAATGAATATATTTAATGCACTTGGCACAGCACATGATAGGTATTAGATAGTCAATATATTGTGGAAGTATAATAGTTAACTCAGCTACTTGAAAGGTTGGTGGTTCAAGCCTACTCAGTGGCTCCACCGGCCAAAGACCTGGTAATGATTTGCAGTCTAGAAAACCTTACGGGACAAGTCTACTTTGTCATATGGGGTTGATGTGAGCCAAGAATCAACTTGATGGCATTCTGCAACATATTTTTGTTGTTGTTACAAACATGTAGAGCTGAGCACAAACAATGAAAAGAAAGAGGCTAACAGAAGAAATTAAAATGCTCTTCTCATGAAAGATAGCCTGGATGGGAAGGAAAGGGAAGACAGGAGAGCTGAGAAAAACTGACAAGTCAGTAGACCTAAGGTTAGGGTATGAAAGTGTAAGTGTAGTAGAAGAGTGTAAATGATATGGCTTTAAGTGAAAATAATTTATTTCTCCCCAAAAATGACTTTATCACTGTTTAAATGGGATCCCAATTTTGGTCAGAAGTTAAACATGTCATTGACTGGTCAGAGAAGAAACACACCCTAAACTCCAGTTTTTAACGGTAAAACAATAGCAGCTACTTCCTCTCAAGTCTGAGACTGCCACTTGAGGTATTTGAACTGTTTACTAACCAAAGGCAATGAATAGGGAGAAAATAAAGTGAATGAAACACAGGTATTTATTTAGCAACTACTGCAACTCATACAACAGACTTCATTTCAGGTTTAAGGAAACCAAGATACGTAATATCTAGGAGGCTTTATAACAAAGTGAGTGAATACAGGTAAAAATAATGACACACAAAGATAACACAAGCCATAAATGTAAAGGCTCTAACTGGGGCATTTACAGGATGCTTTGACTACACACAGGAGAAAAAAATTAACTGTCTTAGGAAACGGTGGGAAAAAAAATTCAACATTTTTATTTTCCAGCATTTAATCTACGTGGAATAAACGTGAGTTTTTACAAGGATTATACATATATTAAGTTTATACATCCCTCCTTGGTCACATTCATTCATCAGGTTAAGTACCTACTTCATGTTAGTCACTGTGTTAAGCACTGCGGATGCAACAATAGAAGTATTTCAAATGTCCGTTATGGAAATACTAGACATTAACAGACATCAATACTTATAAATATATACAACATTAAAAAAAGAATGTCCAGGATGCTAAAGAAAAGCATTTTGAGGAGAGAGGTTTTTCAGTAAAAGTTTAAATTTCAGCCATTTCCAAAATAAGCTAGAATTTTACGTGTGTATGACATATGTAAAAGAAATCTTTTGTAATCATTGTTTAGAAGTTCCAATTTAATATTCTGGAAGCAGCTGTACCCTAAGGGGAAAAATATAAAGTTTTATTTCTTTATAGTGGACATTCAACTGCTTTTTAAAGCACGAAAACTGTATTTATGACGTATCTAGCATGTACTGAAAACTTCATTTTGATGAATGAATTAGGTGCGAGGTAGTTTTCAGGAATTATCTAATTCCACAAAGTGACTTTCTCTTCTTGTAAGTGTATTAGGCATTAAAGCATAGAGCTCAACACCAATTCTGGGCTAAGAGAGTGATTCCAATGAGGATCAGAGGATTAATATTCATGAGGATAAGGCCTTTATCTGCCTCCAATGTCATACAAACTTGTAATCTTTACTGATTTCAAATATATAGGAGTAACTACTTCCTCTTGGGGGACTGAAATAATATAAAAACGGGCTTCCTAGAAGATTTGTACTTTATAAATGCTTCTTGGCTATGGTTGGAAGAAAAAAGGCAAGAGACTGAAGGCAGGCGTTACACACTGTCCAAGTTACAAAGCACAAAATGAGCCTACATAATTTGAAACATGGTTTCCTGCTTTCTCAGGAACCCTCTAGCAGATGTTTTTGGAACTGAGTTCTTACCATGAACATTGAGGTTAAAATATTTTTTGGCACTTCCGGCTGTGTTCTCAGCAACACACACATACCTGCCAATATCTGTTATTTGAGTATTCAGGATCTAAGGAAAAAAATGAAGAAATTCCAAGAAGTTTTTAATAGAGCAACTTGTCATAATTGTTAGTAATTTTTTGGAGTAGGGACACAACACACACAACACACAGTCTTTCTAGTTAATACAGATGAGTATCAAGGAAAGGAAAATTATACATAACAGTGTCAATGTTGACTTTTATAAATCAGGTCATCAAATAACTTTATAAAGATTTTCTAATCAGCAAAAACAATAGTAAAGGTAGCTGTGGTACACTGACTACAAAAAAGCATCCCCAGTTGTTCCCTCACTTGCCTATCCACACCTTTTGTAATCTGACTGGGAACCTCCACTTATCAAGAGATGGAATAAAGACATGACGTCTAGATTGGGCTTGTCCTTGGCTTTGACCAGGAGTGCCATGGAAGAGACACTACTCTTTTGAGACTCCGTCACCACCTTGTGACTATCCAAGACAAGTCTGCTGGAGGATGGGGAACCACACAGGCTGCATCAACCCAGTTGCTGCAATCAAGGACACAGATATGTGAGGGAACCCAGCCAAGATTAGCTGGGCAGATCTTTGCAGACACAGGAGTAAGCCTAGCTGAGACCAGCAAACTTGTAAACTAAGTAAATATTTCTTGTTTAAAGTCATTATATTTGGGGGTGGTCTGTTTTACAAAACAGTTGTTAACACAGCAGTTACATTTTTCTTAATTATGCAGAAATTTCTACCGGCTTATATATACCTGACTCCCTGCTTACTGACTACCTCATTACGTGACATTTTGCATTTATGACAATAGCAAAAAAATCTACTACCCAACTATCTGGGGCATTAACAATGCATGACGGACAGCAATGAACATCAAAGTGTTAGGCAAAAGTAAAGCTGGCTGTGACATCAACTTGGTTCAGCCACGATTCTCAGTGGCTTGGCAGTAATATAATGATATAATTTGGCACAATGTAGTCATATAATTTGACAGTATGTAAATGATGTAGTAAACCTCCATTTTTTTTATCTGACGTGATCTTCCTCCATTTTCACATAATGCTGATTTTTGCATACTGACTTGGTGTTTGTGACATGACTAAGTCAGCGAGTAATAAGTATATTTCTTTGACCTTAGAAACATTTAAATGTTTTGGTAGAGGTTGTTTATGATCATCAAGTAGAAATATTCATGATGTTTAGAAGGTACTTTGAGGATTCACGATTAAGTATAGGCAGTGAACATTACTCTTCTTGTATAAGAAAACTCCATGTGATGTGTCTAGTGTTAAATACTGTGATAGTTATGCCTATGTTCTTTGGCCAGTTGAATATTATTTATAGTGTCCAAGAAGTAAGTAAGTTATACTGCAAAAAAAGAGTTGATGTTGTATGTGCAGGTACCTAGCTTTCTCTTAAGACCCTTGAAAACAAACATGTAGACTTGCCAGTTAGTGAAGAGCAATCCAGGATATTTGTGCAGTTTCATTACTATTTATTATTACCAACTATTTGCCAACACAAGACAGTGTTAATCTACAGGGAACCACATAGGATTTTACCACAAGACATATAGACTGTGAAGGATTATACTACTGATTTGCTTATACCTTGGGGTTTGTAGTAAGGATTATAGCAAATAGTTAAATTTAGGAGTGTGAGTGTGTCTGTGTGTGAGTGTGAGTGTGTATGTGTGTGCCTGTGTGTAGCCATGGTGGCACAATGATTAAGTGCTTTCCTAATTACAAATGAACTGCAGAAGAGAAAGACACGGCAGTCACTTCTGCAAAGACTTACAGCCTTGAAAACCCCATGGATCAGGTCTTCTTGTCCGTCCCACAGGATCAATACCCACTGTGTTCTACTCAATAGCAGTGAGGCTGTCCATATGCACGTGTGTGCCTATGAACTTACAGACAATTTCAGGAAACATTCACACATAACTTCCAGCAGTAGTTCCCTTGGTATGAGGAAGAATTTAAATTTGTGTATCTTACGTGGTGGTTCAGTTATGAGCTACAACTGCTCACCCAAAGGTTGGCGGTTCAAGTTCACCAGACGTTCCTCGGAAATCCTACAAGGCAGTTCTACTCTGCCCTATATGGTTGCCCTGAGTCAGCGTTCACTCAATGACAACAGGTTTTTGTTTGTTTGTTTGTTTGTTTTGCTGTATGGATACCTATTTTTCCAAACATTTAAAACCAATACAAATAATTTTGAAGTAAAAAAATATGTATATAAAGTTCACAATCAAAACAGGTTTTTTAAGTTAGATTTTTTTTCTTTTACCTGCATAATTCTTCCATTAGATACAAATTTGTGGTGGCCATCTTCTAGCAAAGGCTGCCCATCTTTCTGCCAGGAATTCCTTGGAGCTGGGCTGCCACTGGATAAACACTCCATCAGCGTACTCTTGTTCACCAGCACAGTAACCTCTTCAGGAAGCTCGCTATTTGCTCCTTTGATAACTGGTGGCACTAATTAATGATTACAACAGAGATATTAACAGGAAATAGGTATTTTCTAATTATGCCAGTTTTCAGATCTTTTTAAAAATGTTTGGCATGATAATAGAGAAATAGCTTGAAAGACAGCCCCATAATCTTCTGTGACATTTTGTACCATTAAATTAGGGTGGCAATAATAATTAGTTAATTTTATAATTTTTCTCTCCCTTTCTTGTAATTTTATCCCCATTTAGCTGAATCTCAGCTCTTCCCCAAGATATCTTGTTCTGCTCCCATTCTGCCCGTGATCGCCAATCATACAAACAAGTAGCATTTCCACACATTCATGTCTATTTGTTCATCTAGAGCAGCCTGATAAATAAGATATTTCAAAGCATAAATATTCAGATTTGGTCTCATCTTCAATGGAATCCTTTGGGCTTCTCAAAGTTTGTTTCCCAGCATCATGATCAGTGGTATCGGCACCACCTTGCAGTGTGGTAAGAAGGGGAAAATTCTCATTCCCCACCAAGACTTAATTAGAACCTCTAAGAGATGGCCCACAAATCTGTGTTTGAACAAGCCTTCCAGGTAATCCCTATGCATGCTAAAGTGTGAGAAGCTCTGCTCTAGATTTTCCTACACATATTCATCCCTGTTTACAATATCATTGCAAAATCCACGTACATGGGTACCTTATGTTAGTGAGTTACGAGAAGTCACATATGGAAAGAATTGTAAAAATGGAAATATTAGGTAAGCAAAGAATGCACGTCTTTCCTCTTTCGTAAATGCTGTGCCATGTCTTTGGAAATTTTAGTAAAGGCTGCATGCTGCATGTAGATGCAGTCTTTGATATTGGATCTCTCAAAAACTAAATTGAAAATCTGTAAAGAAAATGACCAGCATTACAGGGACATAACACGACTGTAATGTTATTTCACACACATGTTTTCACATTCTAAGTCACGGGACTTTTAATATACTTTAAATTCCAATAACAAACTCACTGCCATCGAGTCAATTCTGACTGATAGTGACCCTACAGCACAGAATAGAACTGCTCCCACAGTTTCCAAAGAGTGCCTGATAGATTCAAACTGCAGATCTTTTGGTCAGCAGACATAGCACTTAACCAGTAAGCCACCAGAGTTTCCAGTATACTTTAGAAAACATAAATATGTAACTTGAACTGCAGGTTAGTAAATAAGAAACTTGAGTTCCAGGTTAAATGAGATTATAACTATCCAATACTGTGAAAACAAATGAAATGAAATACTGAAACACAAAGACTTAATGCTTTTCCTCATCTTTTGACTGGAGTTGAACTGTTAAGAGCTACTAAGAAGTATTCTATTTGTTAAGCATGCAAAGCCTCTGTAACAGCTCTTTGCTCTATCTTGCTTCTCCAGTTGCTTTAGGTGAAGGTTTACAGAGCAAATGAGTTTCTCATTCAACAGCTTATACACATATTGGTCCATGACATTGGCTGCAATCTCTGTAGTGTGTCATCAATCTCTGCACTACCACCCTGAGTTCCTCATTTCCTGCATTCTGTTTTTCTGCCTTCTCGTCTTTGCTTTTGCACACATATGACATTTTGGTCTCACACAGACAATTGTTCTAAAGAGCATTTTCCTCACAGGTGGGGTTGTTCATTTATAAGTGTGTCTAATACTCAGCAAGAAACCCTTGTGGCATAGTCGTTACATGTTATGTCTGCTAACCAAAAGGTCGGCAGTTCAAATCTGTTAGGCACACCTTGCAAACTTTATGGACCATTCTACTCTGTCCTATAGGGTTGTTATGAGTTAGAATCAACTCGATGGCAGTGAGTTTGGTTTTCTAACATTCAGCGGAAAGGAGATCTTTGGGAGTGGCTTTGGTTCCAAGTTGGAAAAGTATCTATGGGCCATTGTCTCCAAGGTTCCCTAGTCTTTCTCTGTCTAGTAGCTCTGGTCTCTTCTAAGAATTTAAATCTTGTTCTATGCTTTTTCCCCTCCACTTTAACCATGGCCTTCTATTGCAATCCTGGTCAGAGTCATTAGTACTGGTAGCAAGCCACCCTCCAGTTGTCCTGGTCTCAGGCCAGCAGAAGCTGTGGTTTCTGTGGTCCACTAGTCCTACGGGCTAATTGCCTTCTTGAGCCTTTGATGTTTTCCACTGTCCGTTGCTCTGGATGGAAAGAGATCAAGAGCTGTATTGTAGACAGCCATTTGCTAGGTTTTAGGACTCCAGTAGCTTACTCACTTAAACAGGATGTACAACATCGTCTTTATGAAGTATGTTATGCCAACTGACTTAGATGTCCTGAGACTATGGTCCCTAGCCTTCAAGCCCAGTAACTCAATTCCTTGAAGTATTTGGTTATGCCTAGAAGGTTTCATGGCTATGGCCCCTGTGTTCTCTATTTTACATGAATATACATGCAGTACATGCAACTATGTACATAGAAATGTCTACAGTCAAATCCATATATCCATGTGCATGTACTCCCATACACTCTTCCTCATCTTGTCTATAAAATATGCACTCATAAATTATGACTCAATACTACTATTGTCGCAGGATTGTGTATGTTACAGTATTTACTCTTTGCCTTTTATTTATGTGTAGTCTCAGTGTCTTTCCTTACCTTGATCATGTTGTGCTGACTTCTCACATATAGTGTATTGCATTTCCCATCATCAAAGTTAACTCAGGTCTACTCTCTATTCAGTTGTTTTCCCTTCCTCTCCCTCAATTCCCTGTTTCTTTCTGTGTGTAAGCCTTTCCTTGACTTTTTATTATAGTGGTCTTATATAATATTTGCCCTTCTGCAACTGACTTATTCCATTCAGCATAATGTCCTTCATATTCATTCATGTTGCCAGATATTTCAGAGATTAATCATTATTCATTGTATGCATGCACCATAAGTTGTTTATCTATTCATCAATGATGGGCATTTAGGTTGTTGCTATCTTGTTGCTATTGTGAATCATGTTGCAACGCACATGGCTGTGCACATGTCTATTTATCCTCCAGCTCCTACATCTGATACATATTCCTAGAAGTAGGATTGCTATATGATATGGTATTTCTATTTCTAGCTTTTTAAGGAGAACATAATGTTTTCCATGGTGGTTGTACCATTTTACATTTAGTTTATGGGTTTCTATAACTCCTCAGATGGTTCTTCCTTTGATTCCATTCTTTTTTTCCTTTCTCCTATTTGTAAGTGATCCCACAGTAATCTTCCTTTGGCCTTCTACTAATTCCATTACCCTTTCTGTTCGAAAGCTCGTGACTTTGAATATCACCTGTTTATCGATGTTTCTTGAATATGTATTCTAAGTCCAGTTCTATCTCCTCTGGGGTAGTCCCTTACTTCCGATTGCTTATTCAGTTACTTTAGAAAAGTATCCTAGTACCATGTTCAATTCAACGTGTCCAAAACAAAATTTACTTTCTCGCTTCCCACATCTGGTTTCTTTCCAAAGTTTTCTATTTTTATTAGCATTGCCACCTTCCTGTTAATCACCTGGGGGAAAAAATCTCAGTGCCATATTATACTCTTAGAATAGGATACATATTATGTAATCCCTTCCTCTTTGAAATCTTTTATACTGATCAGTTCCTATACATACCCACAGCCACTTCTTTAGCTCAAGTTCTTTTAATGGAAGCATCTGTTTGCTTCTGCTGCTAGTAGCATCACCTCTGTCTTTCCTTAACGAAACACTGTTTCCACTTTCAGCACAGGGATTCACAGCAGTGGGCATATAAACCATATAGACCTTTTCAATCAGAACACTGCAGCCCCTTGGTCGCTGTAATCAGCTCCAGTATGATACATGACTCATGCTTGGGCAAATAAAGTTATGAAAATTCAATTCTAGGTATTCAATTGTAAATGCTGGGAAGGAGAAGCTTCCATTTGAGGAACTGAATCCCCAAATTGCTAGTGTCAATTTGTCACCAGAGGGATCCCCCCGAGAGTGAAGGTAAGACAAAAGGGCAAAGCCAAGAGAAAGAGAAAAGACCTGTTGACTTTTTCTGAGCCACAGAAGCCAGACATACTTGAAGTTAATTTTACCATGGGATTTTACAGACTCATGGGTCAAAGAAGTCTCTGTCTCTCTTCATTTTGTTGGCTTAAGCCAGTATGTTATTTGATATGCAAGGAGTCCCGACTAATGTACTGTCATTATATATGAGACCATTAACTTGGAGGAACTATCAGTATCTGATTGTCTTCATAGGCTCTAAATTGCTTGGTGCAACATCTTGCAAGCATTAGTTCCTCAGAAATATTTTGAGTGAAAGGGTGCATAATAAACAACGAAGAAAATAAGCTCACAGAGGACACGGACGTCATGCTGAAGGGAATCTTCTCCAGCCTCATTCATAGCCACGCATGTGTATCTTCCAGCATCTTCTACTTTAGCCCGGGGAATCTGCAACACTCGCCCTCCTGAAAATATATTCCAGGATGTTTACTTCTCTAACTCTTAGAATAAATACAGGTCATAAACAGATGTCATAAGCAATTATTCAGGGCTGATGACTTCCTTTCGTTCTTCCTACTTTTATAACAAACACTGCTTTATTTAAAAAGTGATTTAATTTATGGATCACATCACCAAAGAAATGAATAGCTAATGTAGCTTTTCCTAGAGAGGAAATTCTATATTATGCTTTTCATCATACTCCATGCGGAATGTTATGTGTAGTGACTTTCTTGCTTTTACAGTAAGTTTTGAACTCATTTAATGAAGTTTACAGTTTTATGAGTACTTGTTTGAGGCAGTTACATCCAGGAATACAAAAAGATATAAAACATACTCTTAATACACATAATTTTGAAAGGATGGCTGTATATATATATTTTTTAAATATTTCTCATCATTTGCTTAACCTTACAGAACCATGGACACATGTAGTGGGACACTGCTACAATGGATGTTATTTGGTGTACAACTCTATATATGTGCATGTGTGTATCTGCATATACACATGTACATGTTAAAATACCCAGAGTTTGTTAAAACACTTCAAATTATACACTTAAGGTCAGTGGATTCTATCATGTACACATGTACATGATAAACACTTCCTTTATGGAGGCTGGTGGTGCAGCTGCTCCCTGGAAACTGTATGGGGCAGTTCTACTCTGTGCTGTGGGGTTGCTATAAACCAGAATGGAATTCGCAACAATAGGTTTGGGTTTTTTTTTTTTTTTAATTTTTTAAAAATTTCCTAAACATTTCCACTGTCATTTCTACAACTCAGCCTCTTTTAATGGGAGAATCTATTTGTTCCTGCTGCTAGTAAATTCACCTTTCTTTTCCTTCAAAGGAACATTTCTTTCATATATTTATATATATATGTACATATATGCAATATGTACATATACATATTATACAAATATATACATACAAAAATATACACACACACGTGTATATTTTTCTCTGAACTAGTTGAGAGTAAGCTGGAGACATAGTATCTCTTTATCCTTAAATACCTGTAAATATATTTTAAGAACAAGGATGTCTTAACAGATGACCAAAATCAAGATATTTAAAATCAATACAAATCTATTTTAGAATACAAATATTACATATTCAGATTTATTACTGCTACAATAATGTTCTCATATATTTTTCCCAGAATCAGATCCAATTCAGAATCACATGTTACATTCACTTGCTATTTCTCTTCAGTTTCCTTTCACTTAAAAAAAAAAATGTTTTTTAAAAGATTTTATTTTATTTAACTGAGGCAAAATTTATACATGATAGAATCTACTGACATTAAGTGAGTGTATAATCTGATGTGTTTTGACAGACTCCAGTATTTTAACATTTGTTAAAATAGAAGCCTTAAGACTATTCTGTTACTCTACAACAATTTAAATATGTCCTTTCTTTACAGTATATATAATTTTGTAACTAAAATATTTGAAAGTGATATTATTTAGATATATATTCGATAGCTTTACTATTTATTTAGAATCAATGTCTAATAAACTAAGTAGTAACTATTTTTGAAAATGTATTTTAGAATCTGTCATTAATAATTATAGATATTATTGACATATCACACCATTAGACAAATAGAGGCACAAGGAAGCCAAAAGAATCTTTTTTTTTCTTTTTTTAATTGAGCATTTTCTCTAAGCCACGTTTTGTGCTACATTCTCTCAATAACCCTGTCAGGTAGGTTTTATGCTAATTATCCTTATTTTTAAACAGAGGAAGTATAGACTTAAGAAGATGAAATAACTGGCCTGAGATGAAACAAGTATCACATCTAGCACAAATTAGGGCTGAGACTGGACCACGGGAGGTACCTGATCCCAGAACTGTGCCACTGACCACTGCACCAGCGACTCCTACAAAGGACTTTCTGGAGTTGACAGTGTGATCCTATAGTTACTTTCAAAAGTTAACTAAGGTGTCTCTTCTCTTTTCTTATGCTCAACCAGTAGCATCATTTGGCAGCCTAAGTGAGGATAAGGTGACATGTCTAGGAATCTCATCAACATCAATTCAATTTCGTTAGTAAATTAAAAGAAACAGACTTACCAAAATAAGATTTTATTCCTGCTTGTAGAAATCCTTACCTGGTAAAATCAACACTCTGTCACTTGAGGTCAGAGGTTGCCCATCTTTGTACCATGTCAGTGTAGGAGGAGGCGAGGCATTTGTCTCACAGTAAAGAGATATGGGATTGTTGATGATCACATCCTTGGCTTCGCCACTCCGGCCTGTATCAAGCATGTTTCCTATTTCCCAGAGTTTTTGAAAACTTGGAGGAACTATGGAGGAAAGACATTACATCTTGGTTGTGTGTGAATGCCACTACTTCTTAATGAAATCCAAGTCCTGTCTATGTTTTCACCAGACTGATTTGCAAATATAATTGGAAAATGTAAAAATATTTTCAAGTGCTTATACACCTACTATCCCTAGCCCCAAGTCATTTAACCAATGAAAGTAGAAACTAAAGTTAGCTGGTTCTCCTAGGGAAGAGAAAGAAATACAGGGCCTATAATACTATGTTTGTGGCTTTGCTCTTCCTGCAAAAGGACTGCAGTACTTAGAGGATGAAGGCATCCACTCTCATAGACGTCATTAGCTGCTGTCACATTGGCCTCCTACTCATGAAGACCCCATGCACAAGCCTTTCTGTAAACAGAATGGCTCAAGAATACAGTAACAATAAGACAAACTATTAAAACAATACTAGCTGAATTTCTTAGTGTCTTACTAAGAAAGCCAAACAAGCCACATAATCTGGATTCACAAATTTATTAATAAAAATAATAAAGCATTCTCATACCTTTTGGGGGTACAAATATGAATTTTCTAGAAGGCAACTTGTCTGTACATCAAAAACTTTACAAAAGTGTATAACATTTGACCTAACATTTCTGCTACTATAAACTTGTTACAAAAACATTAAAGATGTACAGATCACTGGCATCAGCAACATGGTAAAGTAGGTAGTTCCAAGTTCCTTTCTCTTCCAAAAGACAGAATTATTGCAAAACACCTTTTCAGATTGTAAAGCTGAAAGCTGAAGTCAATAGTAGAAAAAACATGGGTAGAAATTTGAACTCATGGAAACTAAACAACACCTTGCTCAAAAATTCATGGATTAAAATAAAAAATGCAATAAATAAATTTATGGTATCAAATGAGAATGAAAACAAAAACACATCCTACCAGAATCTCTGGAATACAGCAAAAACAGTGCTCCAATGTTAATTTATCTCTATAAATGCACACATCTGGAAAGAGGAAAGGGCTCAAACCAAAGAATTAACTCTACAACTTGAACAAGTAGAAAGTGAACAACAAAAGAACCCCTCAGGCACCAGAAAAAAACAGATAAGAAAGATTAGAGCAGAACTAAATGAATTAGAGAATAGAAAAACGAGTGAAAGAATTAACAAAACCAAAAGTTGATTTTTTGAAAAGATCAACAAAATTGATAAACCACTGGCTAAAATTACAAAAGAATAACAGGAGGAGAAACAAATAACCTCAATAAGAAATGACAGGAAATGTACCAACAGATTCAACCAAAATCAAAAGTGTCATAACAGAATACTACGAAAGAGTGTACTCTAACAGATTTGAAAACCTAGAGGAAATGGACAAATTTCTAGATTCACATCACCTACCAAACTTATCACACGGAGAAGTAGAACAACTTAATAAATCCATCACAAAGGTAGAGATTGAAAACGTAATCCAAAAACTACCAACCAAAAAAAAGAGTCCTGGTCCAGATAGCTTCACCAGAGACTTCCACCAAGCTTTTAGAGAGGAGTTAATTCCAATACTACTGAGGCTATTTCTCAGTATAGAAAGGTATGGAATACTCTCAAATTCATTCTATGAAGCTAGCATAACCCTCAAGGGAAGGTCCCACAAAAGAGAAGAGTTATAGACCAATATCACTCATTAACCTAGATGTAAAAATCTTCAACAAAGTCCTAGCCAATAGAATTCAGCAAGATATTAAAAAAATAATTCATTATGAAGAAGTAGGATTCACACTAGAGAAGCAGAGTTGGTTCAGCATCACGAAAACAATTAATGTGATCAGTCACATATATAACCCAAAGGATAAGAATCACTTGATTCTATCAATTGTTGCAGAAAGGGCATTTGACAAAGTCTAATACCCATTCATGTTAAAACTCTCAGCAAAATAGGACTAGAAGGGAAATTCCTCAATACAATAAGGGCATCTATGCAAAGCCAACTGCCTACATCATCCTGAATGAAAGAGACTGAAAGAATTGTCCCTGAGAACGGGAAGTAGAGAAGGATGCCCACTCTCACTTCTATTCAACATTGTGCTAGAGGTTCTGACCAGAGCAATCAGGCAAGACAAAGAAATAAAGGGGATCTGCAACACCAAAGAAGAAGTAAAAATCTCCCTATTTGTGGATGATATGATCCCATACACACAGAACCCTAAAAAAGTCATAAATAAACTACTGGAACTAATATAAGAGTTCAGCAAAGTATCAGGATATAAGATAATCATAAGTAAATCTGTAAGACTCCTTTACACCAATGAAGAGACCATCAAAGAGGAAATCATCAAATAAATACCATGTACATAGCCCCCAAGAAGACAAAATACCTAGGAATAAATCTAACCAGAGAAATAAGAGACTGTATAGAGAAAATTACAAGACTGTACTGCAAGAAACCAAAAGCAGAGAAACCTACCTTGCCCATGGATAGGTAGACTTAACATTGTGAAAATGTCTATTTTACCCAAAATGATCTACATATACAATACAATCCCAATACAAAAACCCAGTGTCATTTTTTAATGAGATGGAGAAACTCTGTTTTGAAAGTAAAGAAATCTTGGATAAGCAAAGCACTACTGAAGAAGAGGAACACAGTGGGAGGCCTCACACTATCTGACCTTAGAACGTATCACACTGCCATGGTAGTCAAAACAGCCTGGTACTGGTACAAAAAGAGACATACAGACCAATGAATGAAGCAGAACTGAGACCCCAGAAATATCACTATCCTCTTATGAACAATTGATATTCAACAAAGGTCGTAACCTGGGGTAAAAGCAGTCTCTTTAACAAATAGTGCTGACAAAATTAGATATCCATCTGCAAAAAACTGAAATAAGACCCATAACTCAGATCTTACACAAAAAGTAACTCAATATGGGTCAAAGACCTGAATAGCAAACCTAAAATGATAAAGTTCATGCAAGAAAAAATAGGATCAACTACAGAAATTTTAATATATGCCTTAGGCAGGCTACAAAATCTCACCAACAATGCACAAACAACAGAAGAAAAAACAGATAAATGAGAACTACAAAGAATCAAACACTTATGCTCATCCAAAGACTTTATCAGCAGAGTTAAAAGACTACCTACAGAATGGGCAAAAAATATTTGGCAACTACATGTCAGATCAACATCTGATTTCCATAATCTACTGCAAAATATCAACAAAAAAAGGTAAATAACCCAGTTAAGGAATGGGCAAAGAACATGGACAGATACTTCACCAAAGAACACATCCAAGCAGCCAAAAGACACAAAAGGAAACCCTCATGATCATTATCTGTTAGAGAAATCCAAATCAAAACTACAATGAGATACCATCTCACCCCAACAAGGTCAACAACAACCCAGAAAAGCTGGAGAAGCTGTGGAAAGATTGGAACTCTCCTATACTGCTGGTGGGAATGCAAAATGGTACAACCTCTTTGGAAAGCAATTTGGTGCTTCCTTAAAAAGCTAGAAATACAATACCACATGATCCAGCAATCCCATTGCTCAGGATATACCCTACAGAAATAAAGGCGGACACATGAACAGATACATGCACTAAAAGTTTATTGCAGTACAGTCTACAATAGCAAAACGATGGAATCAACCTCATCCAGTGACAGTACGCAGGAGAGAGCAGATCAACAGAACTGGACTACACCATAAACTGAAAGGTTTTCTAGACTCAATCCAGTATTTCAAAGGACAGACTATCAGGAATGGGGGTCTGTGGACCATGTTTTCAGGGGACAATGAGGTCAACTGGCATCACTAGTCTTTTACTAACAGTCTTCTGCACCCCATATTGGTAAGTGGTGTCTGGGGTCTTAAAAACTAGCAAGCTGCCATCTAAGGTACACCAAATTGTCCCAACCTATCTGTGACAGATGATGACCGAGAACAACAAAGACATAACAGAAAAAGAGCCCAGAGGGACCCATATGAATGGGAGATTGTAGCAACATGAGACCAAAAAAACCAGATGGTGCCCAGCCACCACCAAAGGCAGCCGTGAAAGGGAACGCAATGTAGAGTCCCTGGTAACACAAGAAAAAGAGGTTTGCAGTTCAAGAATTCTACTAAAAGACCAGAACTAATGGTCTGACAACCTGGAGGGTCCCCTGAGAACACGGCCCCTAGACATGCTGTTGTCCCTGACCAGCAGCAGAACTGAGGTCAACTCTTCAGACAAGAACGGACTGGAATTGGGAACACAGTGTGAGCATATGGTATGTGTACTTTATAGTTTTATACATTTATAGGGGGCCGTCCTACTGGTTTCTTTCTAGATGGGACAGAAGAAGGTAGAAAGGAGGGGACAGGTGCCCGTTAAGAGGATATACTAGGATGTATAGAGTGAAAAGGAGGAAAGTGCTGTCACTGGGTGAGGTGATCATATGGAACTGCAGACAAATGGGCATACAAAATTGATTTGGACTGTATACTTTCACTTAATTACAATAAAGGGAAAAATGGTAACTTAATGACATTTTTAATCGCCTGTACTACACACCGCTTCCCTTGCTTGGTGGAAGTCTTGAAGACAGTCCCTCTACATTTCTGGTGTGAGATCCTGGTCTCTGATTGTAGGAGGAGCAGAGCAAATCTTATTACAATTTTTTTTTTTTCGGTCTGTTATAACCTGTCTGGTGGGTCCCTTTTGCAAAGACATCTTTTCAGTTTC
This sequence comes from Heterohyrax brucei, assembly GCA_028571685.1. Lineage (NCBI taxonomy): Eukaryota > Metazoa > Chordata > Mammalia > Hyracoidea > Procaviidae > Heterohyrax > Heterohyrax brucei. The sequence goes on from CM053155.1 coordinate 50,762,042, forward strand.
ACCTATCTTGAAACATATTCAGGTGGAAACATGGCAGCTGTTGCTAAAAAACACTACATCGACTTGGGTTAAAAGAGAACGACAGAGACATATTATAGACAGCCCAAAGAAAAGGCAGGAGAAGTAGTTTCTTTGGAAAATTTGGACATTCAAAAGTATATGGGGATATTTGCAAGTCACATCACATCTAATAGGTATGCTCAAGAAGGCCTGGAAAACTGTAAACTTGCATTTCAAGCACATCTCTCCAGGCTCAGTGTAACCTCTTTGTGTTGCAGTTTCTCAGAACAAAGCCAATCTACATAAACTAGGAGATGGGTTTCTTTTTGTGTGTGAATGTATTTGTTTTTGTTTTGTTTTAGCTCCTAGTGTTCCACAAAGTCTTTGTTAAAACATCTGTTGATCGTAAGTCAAAGGAACAGAGACTTGATGACTACCAATGAAAAAAAAAGGTCTTTACAAAAATGGTTTGGGAAAGTCACTAAACCTACAGCACTGGTGCTTTCAGTACTAATAATGAAAAAAAAAAAAAAAGGCCAATGAATGAAGTTGGATCCCTACCTCACAACATGTAGAGTAAAATATGCAAAAGCTGGAAACTGTGTAAGATGGAAACCTGTCATGGTATGAAAATGCAAATGTTTTCCACTAAAATGAGCAATTTAAGTTGATTCCAACTCATTGCAATTCTCCAAGACAGAGTAGAACTGTTCCATAGAGTTTCCAAAGAAAACCTGGCAGATTTGGACTGCTGACCTTTTGGTTAGCAGACACAGCACTTAACAGATATGCCACCAGGATTTGCAAACAAGCAAAAGAAAACCTCATATCAAAAGTGGAAAATTTGTGAGACCTAGAAAAGCAAAGCAATCCTGCCAAGTTCTGATTTTCACAGGTTTCACTATACAAATACTAACTCAAAATGGATAAAAGACCTAATTATGAGTTACAAGCATAAAACTCTTTTAAAAAAAGAAAAACAGAAGGAAATCTTTATGAAGTGGGATTTGGCAATGGATTCTTAGATTTAGAACTAAAAGCATGTGCAACAAAAGAAAAAAAAAACTGGACTTCATAACATTTTTTTTTAAAGTCTTGTGCCTCAAAGAACATTGTCAAAAAGCTGAAAAGACAATATACAGAATCCCCACTGCAGTCAACAGGAGTAAATATTTGCAAATCATATTACAAGAGTCTTGTATCCAGAATATAAAAAGAATTCACAATTCAAGAACAAAAGATAAATAATTAAAACACGGGAAATGGACTCGAATATTTTGCCAAAAAAAAATAAGAATGGCTATAAAGCACATGAAAAGATGCTTAACATCATTGGTCATTAAATTCACTGTCGTTGAGTCGGGGCCTACTCATAGCAACCCCATAAGTCAGAGTAGAACTGCCCCACAGAGTTTCCATGGAGTGCCTGGCAGACTGGAAGTGCTATTAGTCATTAGTACAATAAAAATCAAAACCACAATGAGATAATTCTTCACACCCACTAAAATGAATATTTAAAAAATAAAAGAAAAAAAGTAACAAGTGCTGATGAGGATGTGGAGAAACTGACACAGGGCTGTATTACCGGTAGGAACGAAAATGAGACAGGCACTAAGGAGAACACTTTGGCAGTTGCTCAAAAGGAGTAAACAGGATTATTACATGGTTCAGTAATTCAAATCTTAGATACATGCTCAGAGCACAGAAAACAGACACTCAAACAGATACGTGCACACCAGTGTTCACCACAGTATCGCTCACAACAGCCAAAATGCAGAAACCAAGTGTCCGTCAACAAATGAACGGATGAATAATATGTGGTATACAAACACAGCAGAATATGATTCATCCATAAAAGAGAATGAAGTTCTCATAGATGCTGCAAGTTTGGATGAAAATATAATATTAAGTGAAATAACCCCATAAAACCATTGTCATTGAGTCAATTTGATGCACAGTGATCCTGTAGGACAGAACATAACTGCCCTATAAAGTTTCCAAGGAGTGGCTGGTGGATTCAAACTACAGCATTTTGCTTAGCAGCCAAGCTCTTAACCACTGGCCTACCCAAGCTCCCTAAAGCAATATCAGACACAAAATGATAAATATTCTATGATTCCATATATATAAAATACTTGAACTAAGCTTAGAACTAACTTAGAACTAAGCTTAGAAGCTGCCAGAGGTACAGCAGAGGCAGGGGGAGAGGACTGGTAAAGCAGAATTACTTTGTAATGGGTACAAGGTTTCTGACTGCGATAATCAAAAAGTTTTGGAAAAAGATAGTAGTGATAGTTTCACAGCAATGTAAATGAAATTAATGCCAATGAAATACACACTCAAAAATAGTTAAAATGACATGTTTACATCATATGTGTTTTACTATCATACCTCTAAAAAATTAGAAGTAAAATTTTTAACTGGAATAAAAAAGATGTGCAAAAGCTTTGTATATAAAGAAGTTTATAACTAATAGTGAACTTTACAGTTAATAGTGAAAACTTAGAACAACCCAAACATTCCCAATGACACCTGGTTAAGTAAATATATAGATATTCAACTGATGAAATATTAATATTAGAAGTAATTTTGAATATTGACCTCCAGAATAAAAATATGTGTTATATTTTACAGATTTGCTAAGAGCTTTATATACTTTATATCACTTAGCATTCACCTTAATTCTACAAAGCATTATTTTAAAAGTGAGAAAAGTGTGTCTAAAAATATTTAGGTAACTTACCCAAATCACAAATCACATACCTTGTGAGAGGCTAAATCATCACTTGATTCCAAGTTTTATTACTCCAAATCTTTTATGGTTTTCCTGCTTTCCATGCTCAATGGTATAAAAAAAGTCTCCCTGATACATTGTTAGGGGAAAGCTAACATAACCAAGAAGCATGTGTTATGTAACTCCAGTTTTATAACATTAAGTACACATTTGAAAATACAAAAGGAAACACTTGAAAGTTTTTTTTTAAAAAAAGGTTAAATCTGAAACATGGAATGATTTTCCTCACTGTTAACTTCTTGAGTCCAAATTTTCAGTAAATAAGTAATTAACAGAAAAAACAAAAAAAACTTTTGAAAATAAACCAAGTCAAATGTTTTTCCATTGCTTTGACATAAACCTATAACTTAAATTATTTACAATAAACATTTTAGGATTACCTTGTATGTTTACATCAAAATCCAGTTCATCTTCACCCACAATATTAGATGCTACACAAGTGTATCGACCAGTGTCTGATATCTGAGCTTCTTTTATCTGAAGTATGTGTCCATTTGCAGCAATATTAACGTGATCATCTGATTTAAGGGGCTGTGATTCAATCACATCAATGTTAGCATACACACTCTCATAAATCCTTTAAGAGACCATGCAGCTACTACTTTCTATTACACTTAAAAAGCACAGAAATAAAACTTCTTGTCAAATATTCAAAATATTTTATGCTTTGGCATAGTTTCAATTTTATTTCTTAAAAAGTGTTCCTGATCAAGTTTATATTTATGCTATGTATTTGTGATGGTACATTTATACATTTTCTATGACGAAAACATGTTCTCAGAAAACACAGTTTTAGGAATGTTTTATGCTTATCTACATAAGTAAATATTTTCAGCTGATCCTACATTAAATAAGAAAAAGGGAAACATTCCTCTTATGACAATTTTGTAGAAAATACTAGAAATTCTTATGAACACTTGAGGGTATTAACATAATTTGATCTCAACTGAAAAACTACCCTGCTCATTCAGAAGCATCTTTACCTCATAAATGAAAAAATTAACCTAGGTATATAATATGATGTTTTACTGATAAAATTATGAAACAAAAAACAAACAAACTTGGTGCCATCACATTGATTTCAACTCATAGTGACCCTGTAAGACAGACTTCATGGAACTGTTCCATAGAGTTTCCAAAGAGTCACTGATGTATTCAAACTGCCAACATTTTGGTCAGCAGCAATAGCTCTTAAGCACTACGCCACCAGAGTTTCCATTCAAAATGTTACCTATACTTAATAGTTCATTTTCACTTACACTATAATTTCTTTCAATCCTTGAGGATTTTGGCTCTGACACACTGTTACTTCTTCTCATTTTTATTTTTTTTCCAAAATTCTTGGTGACTCCAATACCCACACAGACAGTCCTTCTAATGTCATGTGTGTTCAGCTTCTTGATTTCCTCTCTAATTTTCTTGTCCCTTCCTTTTCAGTCACCCGCTATGAGAATCATACTCTAGGTATTACTATTACCAAGAGTAATCGTCATAATCTGAATTTCAGGCTTTTACTTTTTGACCACCCAGTCCTAACTTTCTAACTCACTCCCTTTAGTTTCCAAACTCCACTAATTTTTGGACTGTCAGAGATGACCCACGGTCCATGACTTCTACAACCTTTCCATGGCCTCTCACACTCCTCATGGTCTCTAAAATTCCCTTCTTACACAGGCAAAAGTCAATGATTATAATCATTCTCATTTAAATTCTCAGACCTTTCCCACTTTTCCTTTATCATGCTCCCCTTACGAAACCTTAATTCTGGTTAAAGTTCTCTGCCCATTCTGATCATCCTTGGGTCTACTCAAGGACACCTCTCTAGCACCAAATCCTCTTTTATCTACAATATTATAGATCTGTTTTTTCCCACTAGATCACACCTATCAATGCAGTAAATGGTATAAAGGTTGGTAGTTTGAATTCTCCAGCTACTCCTTGGGAAATTTATGTGGAAGTTCTACTCTGTGTTATAGGATGACTAGAAGTCAGAATCAACTCAGCAGCAACAGTTTTTTGATTGTAAACAACAAATAAACTTTTGACTGCAATCCACCTGTATTTATAAACTATAAGTTTTTATCCTTCTTTACAGTCAAATGCATTTTATAAATTTTCTATCTAAACTTCTTTCCTTCTACCTTTTCTTGAATCTGCATCAAGCAAGTTTTCTACTTCTCTACACCAAAATAACTGAGCCATGGTCACCAATAAAGTCCGTTTTGCTAAAATTATCAGCCAATACTGTCTTTACATGATCTGCTAGTGGCACTGGACACATCTTGTCTTTACCTCTGAAATACTCTTTTTGTTCTCCTTGTCCTTAGGAACATGATGATGCTCCCTAATCTCCAACATTTAAAATGTGGTAGAACTCTAAGGCTTAATTCTTGAATCTCTTCTTTTTATCTAAACTCACTTTCTTAGTCATCTCATCTGAAATCTCGAGCTCACCTTTGACTTATCTATTCCCACACTTCACATCTAAATTCATCAAATCCTACTACCACCTTGGCTGAAACAACCAACATCTCCTTCCTGAACCATTATAAGAGCTTCATATCTGGACCTACTCTAATTCTGACCTTCAATATAGAAGCCAATGTAATCCTTTGAAACTGTAGATCATGTTATTCTTACATTAAACATTTTTCAGTGGCTTCCCATTATACTCTGAGCAAAGGGCAACTAGTAGTGTAGTGGAAACCCTGGTGGAATAGTGGTTGAAAGCTACAGCTGCTAACCAAAAGATTGGCAGTTTGAATCCACCAGGGGCTCCTTGGAAACTCTATGGGGCAGTTCTACTCTGTCTTTGAGCATCTCTATGGGTCAGAACTGACTCGATGGCATTGGTTAGTAGCTCAGCTGCTAAGTAGAAGGTCTACAGTTCAAATCTACGAGCTGCTCGGTGGAAAGCCTATGGGGCAGTTATATTCTGTCCTATACAGTTGCTATAAGTTAGACTTGACTCCATGGAAATGGATTTTGATTTTGTCTTCTCTGACTGAGTTTTCTCCATAATAACTCATCTGACATATGATACGTTTTACAGGTTTGTTTGTTTAATTTTTGTATCCCCAAAACAGACTGCAAACTCTACATGGCCAAGTATTTTTCTTCTGTTTCCTTCATGGCTGTATTCCAGGATTTAAAACTGTGTTTTACCAGACATACTATTTACCAATAGCATGTGCTCAGTAATAATTTAGAACAGAATGGATCATTATTATCATTATAGTAGCTACAAATAAATCATAATTATCTGTGTCAAAAGAAAAACTTCAGAGCATGAATACATAAAACTAAAAGATTCTATCAAACTTTTTATGCCCAATCCTGCCATTATCTTTGGAGATTTTTCTGTTTTGCTCATTTAATGCTACTTACCCACAGAATGAGATACCAGAAGGGACATGAAAAATAAACAAAAACCAGAATTTCTTTGCACACAGTTTAGAGGGCCAATTCAAACCCAGAAAAATTTAACAGTTTAACTAAAGCATCTTTATTAGAACAAATCTAGAGAATGAATTTGTAACTGCAATTTAAATACTTATTACAAAAAACAATAACAACAGATCAAATTTTGTCATTCCTAATGTAATTTTAGTCTTTACATTTTTGTGTTTCTTTGTGAGTAAAACAAAAACACCTCAAACATTGCTGTTGACATAGTTTCAACTCGCAGTGACCCTATAGGACAGAATGGAACTACCTCATAGGTTTTCCAGGGAGTAGCTGGTAGATTTGAACTGCCAACCTTTTTGTTAGCAGCCAGACCCTTAACCAGTGTGCCTCCAGGGCTCTATGTAGCAATTACAAGGAATGAAACAGCTCTGTAGAAAAGTAAGAATGAAATAATACTACAATGTAAAATGAGAAAGAAATGATCTGCTTCCAAGTAAACTCATATGGAACTGAAATGGTACTATGACATGCGCCTGTACCAAGAAAAGAAACTGTAAACAGAACATGGTGGGAGTTCCATATTTTTCTGTTGGCAATGGCTTCCAGATGAGACTTGCTTATTTTATAAAAGATTTTTTTTTTTTTTTTTTTTAGCTGCCAATATTGCAAAATCCATCTGGAATCTGAAAAAAATAAGGTGGTATCTTTCCCTGCATCTCAAATCATGACTAAGAGCTGTAACTCTACAATTACAATTTAACTGACCATTTGGTTGATTATGTGTAAAACATGCTAAAAAACAGCTTACTTGTTTCATATCTGAATTGAACACAGTGTTATCAGCAGTTAAAGAAAATCTTTTTTTTTTTTTTACCTGAAAACTAGCACATCTCTGTTTAAAAGACACATGGAAGAAAACCAGTTGAATGAGAAACATGTGGTCTGAATGTCAGATCATAGAACTGTGAAGGATCACTCTTTTATTTAAAATTTCTGATTTCTCCCAATTAATTGTAATGGACACATAATCATCTTCTCTCTTTTTTTTCTACCCTTCATCTTGAGATATTAAAAATATTAACTATTTTAATAAAAGAGTTACAAATATTCAGATCGGTTCTGAATAAACTCATCAATACTCATGTTATGCCTATCACTTTAACCTGATTTAGGAGTGACTTTGTGTTTACTTACTTATCTGGTAAAATCACAGAACAGAGACATTGTGTCCTAATTTCTCCAGTGGAATGGTGGTTAGGTTATCATAGACAACAGTGAAAACACACACACACAAGAAAATCCTGCAAACTTTCCAAGAAGGGATTAATATTAAAATTGCTGAGCATGTTACAGGATTTTTTGAAGTTCTAGAGTCAGCCTGCAAGAAGACATCGTGTTAATTTTAAAGCCACATTAATTCTCTGAATCACCTAGTGCCTTCTTTGTTTTTCTAATTGAACTTTTAATCCTTTTTTTTTTTTTTTTAATCTTTAACAAACCATCAGCAAAAGGAAAAAAAATTGTGACTGGCCTGTCCATCTTTGTACCAACTGAGGGAAGCAGAAGGAATTGCATGAGCTTCACATTCCAAGGTCAAGGTGTTGTTTACTTTTATCTTCACTTCTTTAGGGGAAAGACCTGGCCCCAAGAGGTCACCTTTATTGATTATGGGTGGAACTGCATAGAAATAAATATTAAGAAGTTAAAAACTGGTTCTTTTAAATTAGTGGATATCATACCATGGAAATCATACTGATAATCACATAAGAAAATAAGGACTTAACAGAAGCATTTCCTAGGCTCCCCTTTCATGAAGGACCTAAATTGGTATCTTATAAAGCGATAAAGTGGCAGCATTAAGATACAACGTGTGAAGGAAAATGATACTGTCAATGAGGATGAAGTCTTTCAAAGAGCAGTTATATATTTTTCCAAGTCCACAGAAACAGACTAGCATGACCCATAAAGCACATACTACTTGGTCATCAAACAGATTGAGTCCAAGACCAAAGGACAATCAGAAAGATACTATTCCTTTATAAAGGGGAAAAATCCTGAAATTTAGGACCTATTGATGGTACTATTAGTTTTAGTTTTTGCTTTACAGGTTAATTTACATTGAGACAGACTCTTGGTGATATATTCACCTTGGAACTGTTGTCTGGAGCATATACATTTAAATACTGTTTGTGCATGAACAAACTGTAACTCAAACCAGCGGGTAATTCAGAAGGAAAAACAGAGAAAAATAAGTAAGTGCCAATGACAAGTTTTTCAACAGGGAGGTCAGTGAGCACACCGAGTGGGCTTCTCACATCTTTAAGCAATTGAGGTCATGGGCATGATTCAACTTCCATCCTTAACAAGCTGCATAAATAACAATCTTTAATGATGAGTATAAACAACTATGACCCTATAATCAAAAACAGGATTAGAAAAGAACAACTGGCGAAGATACGAAAATAGTGTTCTTTCAGAACTTACTGTAGACCTTCACTTCATAGTGCTTTATCATTTCCCCAGCCTCATTGGTAGCTAAACATGAGTATCTTCCAGCATTGTCCTCCTGTGCATTTAGGATCTGCAGGGTCCTGCCTCCTGAAAAACCATGGAACAGCAAAGCATGAAATCTATGCAGCAGCAATCTATGCTCAAATTACCACAATTTCTTGTTATCAGCATATTTCTTTTTCTATGAGCCACTTTTGTAATAGAAATTTGACATAAGATAAGCTACAATACAGATGGGAATTGCATGGCACATGATGGCGGTTACTAAAGCCTCAGTGCTCTTCCCTGGTGACAATTCTGATGCCCTTTCTGTCCCTCACATGCCTCTCTGTAAATGACTCTAGCCAAGACCCTTGCTTCATGGTCTTCATAAATAGGTCCTCTACCTTAAACTTCTCCCACCTCTCATCTACTGGTTGATAAAAACTCTTACTGTCATCGAGTCGATTCTGACTTGCATCAACCCTGCAGGATACAGCAGAACTGTCCCACAGAGTTTCCAAGGAGCACCTGGTGGATTCTCGTTAGCAGATGTAGCACTTAACCACTGCGCCACCAGGGTTTCTCTCTACCAGCTGATTAATAGAGATTAATCCTGCTGAAACAGTTTTATTTATATTAGTTACTTCCTAAAAAATCTTCTATGGTTCCCAGTTAACTAAAAATTAAAGCCAAAGTACTTTAATGCAGACATTTACAACATGATTCCAAAGTTCCTTCCTGGCCTTGTCTCCTAACACCCATTGCTGCATCCCACCCTCTCAAAGTTTCTGCTCAAATAGGGGTTGAGGGGTTATTAGCTCTTGCATATGGTTAGGCCATTCTTACATTGTACTTTGCCTATACTAGTGCTTCTGCTGGATCTGAAACCTCTGCTAACTTACTTCCAATCAGCTAAATTCTATAAGGTCTGTAAAGCTGGTTCAAGTTCAGACTCTGAAACAAAGTTTTTCCTGACCACTTGAGCCCACGGTGACAATTCCTTCTTTTAAATTCCTATAAAATGTATCCTTACTCCCATTGCTCTTACTCCATGATTATTGATGTGCCACAAATCACAGATCTGTGTTGTTAATTAAATTTACACACATAGTGCCTCTGCTCCACATAAAACTGTGCTTCAGAAAGCCAATGATCATACTTCTTAATTCTTTCTATAGTGTTAAGTCTCAAGGAGGAAAAAATAAACTCTCTTTGTCTAGGTGCTAATTCTCTTTTAAGTTCCACTTCAATAAAAAGCAAATTTCTACCTTTTTTGTCATTTTACATTTTAATACGTTTTAGCAATTAAGTACATTTTGGTAGAAAAACTGACAGTGCACACATTATTTGCATAAAACATCATGCAATGATGACACGAACCTAAAGGTTGGTGGTTTGAACCCACCAGCTCTGCACTATGGGAGAAAGATGTGACAGTCAGTCTGCTTCCATGAAGATTTTCACCTTGCAAATCCTGTAGCATAGCTCTTCCCTGTGCTAAAGGCTCATGATGATTAAGAATCAACTCAGTGGCAATGGGTTTTTACTTATTTACTTTTATTTAGGTGAATATAAATAAGAGTGTAATTAAAGCACATTTTTATTTAGGTAGTAGTTTAGGTACCCTGGATTATAAGATGCATAAAAATAATTTTTATTAGTATGACATTACACAATCAACAGCACACACACAAAAAAAACCCAGTGTTTCTACTTTTCTATAATAACAGATGAAGAAATGTATCTTAATAATCTGAAGAAAGGTAATTACCTGGAAGAATTCTAATATTTCGGTTAGATTCTAAAGGAGCTCCATCTTTAAACCAGGTGATAGTAGCTGGAGGATATGAATATGCTTCACAGACCAAAGAAGTGGGGCTGTTAAGAATAACAGTGACATCTTCAGGGCTGCCATCATTATCTACACCAGCAATTGTAGGAGACACTGGAACAGATTTAAAAAGTTATTAAAGAAATATTTTAGAAATTTCCGGGGCGGGGATGGAGTCAAGATAGTAGACTAAACACATGTCTCCCTAAATCCCTCTGGAAACCAAGACCTGAACTGATAATTAAACAGAGCCTTCTGGACACCTAGTGAGCCCTAGGATATAGCATATGGCTGTTAATTTGGACTTGATACCACTGAACAGAGAACTTGCTCTTTTTTGCTGATTCCCACTCTTGGTGAGTGCTGGCTTTCATGGACTAAGGGTAACTCGCCATTTTGACTTTTTTCTCTGTCTTGGCCAGTGGACAGAGCTGGCACTTGACTGGCAGCTGGTCTCACGTGCACTGCTGGTGGGATCGGCAGGCAAAACTGCCATATTTTGAGAGTCCGACTTTAGATTCTGTGCATGTCAGCACTTTTGGCCTCTCTTTCCACCCCTGCCATTGAGTTGCCTGTACCAAGGCACACAGAGAACTTGTGTGGGATGCCATCTTGTTCCACTGGGAGGTGGATTACCCATATGGAGGTCTCAGCAGGACCTAATATCTAGGCTGGGAGGCACCCCCTGCCTGGAGGAGAGCGCTTTTCTTGAAGAAAATCAGTATTCTATGTGTCACCTACGGCTCGGGCCTGGCAACAGAGGCCAGCAGGGCAGCAGCCTTTCTGTATTTTGAACTAGTTCATAACATTTGGGGTTGGATACCGAGGTGCTTACTTTGCCAGTTGGGAAAAGGGACCTGTACACCTGAAAACTTGAATTACTTTGGAAGTTGTCAGATACCTTTTATCTTTCATTTTAAGACAACCTAGAGAAACAACTGCGGTCCACCCTCACTGCATCTCTCCCAGCCTCTATTGACTCACATGATGCCCCAAAAGCAACAAACTCTGGAGAAAATCATAACCAAGAAATGACCCATGGCCTCAGGAGGCCCCCAAAAGAAAACACCAAAGAATTTCCCAGACAAAAAAACCTTTCAGAAACTATCAGAAGGTGAAAACAAAGGGATTATATACAGAGTGCTCATAGACCTTATACAAAATAAAGCAGAGCAAAATGAAAAATTAAGCAAGCTATTTGATCTGATGGAATACCAGTACTCTGAAATCCAACAGATCAAGAACAAAATCAAAGATATACAAACTTCCATTCAAAGCCAAGAAAACAGAATGGAACAAATGGAAAAGAGTCTTTCTGACTTGGAAGACAGAGGTACTGATTCTAGCATCTATGAGGAGAAATCAGAAAAAAGAAATAAGAAAAATGAAGAAGCATTAAGAAGCATGTGAGATTCTATTAAGAGGGACAATCTATGGTTAATTGGAGTTCCTGAACAGAGCGAGACACCTGAGTACATAGAGAGTATCACTGCCGAGAAGCTGATAGAAAATTTCCCAGAAATTATGAAAGAAGAGAATATAGATATCCCAGATGCATATCAAATGCCACTTAATACAGATCTCATAAGAAAGACTCCAAGACATATTATAATCAAGCTTACCAAAATGAAACATAAGTAGAAACTCTAAAAGGCAGCAGGACTCAAAGCAGAGTTAACATTCAGAGGCAAATCCTGTAGGCTTTCATTAGACTTCTCAGCAGAAACAATGCTGGCATGGAGACAGTAGCATGACACATTCAAAGCCTTGAAGGAGAAGAACTTCCAAACAAGAATTATATATCCACCAAAACTATCTTTCAAATATGAAAATGAAATTAAGACAGTCAAAGATAAACAGAAACTCAGAGACTTTGTAAAAACCAAACCAAAGCTACAAGAAATACTGGAAGAATCTCTTGACTTACAAGAATAAAACCACTAACTTTATATTTTAGAGGCAAATACAGGACACATCACCCAGAAATCCACTTAGTGGGGGAAGGCTCCAAACTCAATCAAAGCTATAATAGTGAAAGAAATAATACAGTGATCATATCATGAAAATTATGACATCATCATATTAAAAAGAGGGATGTACTACAGTCATTATAGTCCCTCCAGATGGAGAGGAAGTTAATAAGACTGGTAGTAATTAAAATTGGGTTTATACATAGTTTATGAAGGGGTAACATGGGGCAGCCATAAAGCACAATACAGATACAACATATCAAATCAAGAAATGTAATATAGGAGTCTTAACAACCACAAAACCAACCCCAAAGAAGGTGAAAAATCAACTCACAAAGAAAGAATCTCCCAGAACAGATTAATAAGAACAACAGAGAAAACATTAACACCAAAATAAACATAATGACAGCACTAAACACATACCTATCAATAATTACATTGAATGTGAATGGATTGAATGCTCCAGTAAAGAGACACTCAGTGCCATCTGGGATCAAAAGACAAGACCCATCCATATGTTGCATATAAGAAACCCACCTTAGGCTTAAAGATATGAACAAACTGAAAATTAAAGGATGGAAGAATATATAGCAAGCTAACAATGAACAAAGAAGACCAGGTGTGGCAATTGCAATCTCTGATAAAATAGATTGTAATGTAAAATCCACCATCATCAACAATGATGGACACTAGTACTGAAAGGTTCAATACACAAGCAGGACTTAACAACATTAAATATTTATGCACCTAAAATATTAGAGCACCAAAATACATCAAACAAACACTGACTACACTTTAGAACCTATTACACTGCCCCAGCAGTCAAAACAGCCTACTACTGGTATAAAAAGAGACAGATAGATCAATGGAACAGAATTGAGACCCCAGAGATGACACCATCTTCCTATGAACAGTTGATACTTGACAAATGCCCTAAGACATTAAAAGTGGGTAAAAATCATCTCTTCAACAAATGGTGCTAGCAAAACTGGATATCCATCTGCAATAAACTGAAACAAGACCCATATCTTACACCTTATACAAAACCCAACTCAAATTGGATAAAAGATCTAAATATCAAATCTAAAACAATAAAGTTCATCCAAGAAAAAGTAGGAACAACAATGGCGGGTTCAATACACAATGTAGACAGATTTCAAAATCTGTCAAACAACTACAAACAACAGAAAATAGATAAATGGGAACTAAGAATCAAACACTTTTGCTCATTCAAAGACTTTATTCATAGAATTAAAAGGCCACCTACAGAATGGGAAGACACATTTGGCAACTCTATGTCCGACTGACACCTGACCTCCATACTCTATAAGGTACTACAAAATATCAATTGTAAAAAGATAAATCATCCAATTAAGTGATGGGCAAAGGAGATAGACAGACACTAAAGAGGAGATCCAGGCAGTCAAAAAACACATGCAAACTTGCTCATGATCATTAGCTATTAAAGAAATTCAAATCAAGACTACAATGAGATACCATCTTACCCCAACAAGGTTCACCATGACCCAAAACACCCCAAACAGCAAATGCTGGAGAGGTTGTGGAGAAACTGGTACTCTCTTACACTGTTGGTGGGATTGCAAAATGGTGTAGCCTCTTTGGAAAGCAATCTGGTGCTCCCTTAAAAAGCTGGATCTAGATATACCATTTGACCCACTAATTCCACTGCTCAGAATATATCCTAGAGATTCAAGGCCATCCACACCAACTGATACATGCACACAAATGCTATTGCAGCATAGGCCACAATAGCAAAAAGATGGAATCAACCCAGATGCCCAAAAAGGAGGAATGGATAGGTAAATTATTGTATACATATGGAACACTATGCAATGATAAAGAACAATTATGATTTCAGGAAACATCTCGTAACCTGGTTTCAACTGGAGGATATTATGCTGAGTGAAAGTAGTCAGCGGCAAAAGGACAAATGTTGTATGAGACCCCAATAAGAACTTAAAAACAGACTCATACACAGAAGAAGAGGGTCTTTGACGGCTTCAAGGGTGGGGAGGGAGGGGAAGTGTGTGGGGAAAGGCTTAGTGATAGAAATTTGGTTGCGTGAAATCAGTGACAGCACACATTAGAAAGTAGATCAATACTGACTGGACTTCAATATAACATGATTACTTCTCCCATCTTAACCCAATATTGCAAGGACAGAGTAGCTAGGGTGGAGGCCAGGGACCATGCTCTCAGGGGAAATTGAGGCCAACTGGCACAACTAGCATTTTGCTAAGATAGCCTTCTGCATTCCACATTGGTGAGTGGCATCTGGGGTCTTAAAAGCTACCAAATTGCCATCTGAGGGTATAGCAAATGACAACGGGGAAAGAGAACTCAGAAGACAAAGAGACCCATGTGAGTGGGTGACTACATCGATGTGGGACTGGAAGAATTGGATGGTGCCTGGCCACCACCAGTGATAGTTGTTATGGAGCTCACAGTTGAGTCTTACTGGCAACAAAAGAATAAAAAGGGGTGCACCCTGAATTCTCCATTAAAAGATCACAGTTGATGGCCCAGCGGCCTTGGAGTTCCCATGGGAGCATGGTCCTTGGCCTTGATGCTGCCCCTGTCCATAAATCATAGAGGAGGTCAACTCTTTGGACAGGAGTGGATTGAACTTGGTGAGACAGAGTGACCACGCCATGTGTGTGAACTTCATGGTTCTATGCATCTGTAAGATGTCGTCTTGCTGACCTCTTACCAGAGGCGGGGGAGTGGGTGGAGAGGAGGGGATATGAAACTGTTTGGAGGATAAGACATGTATGGAGTGGAGAGGAAGAGACTGCTGTCACCAGGCAAGGAGAGCAGTGGGAACTGCATATAGGTGGGCATGCAAATTTATATGGGAATGTTCATTTTCATTCAATGATAACAAATAAATTTCCATCTGTGCATTTCTAGACTTCCATTGATCCTACCTAAGCAATTCTGTTCTTTCATAGATACAAGAAAACAATTGAAAAAAAAAAATCTTCCTTCTTATTTTATACGAAAGCAGTGAAATCTCTCAAAAAGATCACAGGGTAATAGAGGACACAGGTACAAAAACAGGGAATGTAGGAAAGTCAGTAACAGGAATTTTGGTTCAGGGAGTATGAAGACATGCATTCAATTTTAAATGAGTTATAGGATGTGAGAACTCTCATCAGAGATGGATTCTCACAGGAGACAAAGTGAACCTTAAAGGATTAGTGGTAGTTAGCAAACGAAAGAAGGGAGACTAGTAAGAAGAATGAGGGTACTGTGGCATAACAAAAAGAAATCTACTGCTGTTGGAGTTAACTTCCACTCATGGTAACCCAGTAAGACAGAGCAGAACTGCTTCATAGAGTTCTCAAGGAATGCCTGGTAGACATGAACTGTCAATCTTTTGGTTAGCAGCCACAGCACTTAACCACTACATCACCAGGTTTTCCAATAGAGAACAGGGGAGGCGAATACCGAGAGGCAAACAGAGAATATACAAAGATCACTTGAAAGGGTTAAACTGGAAGGGTATCAGATAGAGATGGGTACATTTGTTGCACAAGAGGTAAAGAGGGACTACAGCAGAACGCAAAGGAAGCATATAGAGAAGGGAGTAACTGCAAACATTTAGGAATTCTATTGGCAGGACTTGATGACAGACTTTGAAGAGTAAAAGAACAAGGGAAACAGAGAAGTAGTGATAACTTCTAGGCTTTTTGGAAGAAGAGAAGGACTTGGAAATCCAGTTAAACTTCAAAGAGCAACAAAAACAGAAAATATCAGAGGATTTTCTCATTTACAAGGAAAAGATGGTTTTTTCAATTCTGAATATCCTCAATTTTAAGTATCCATAAGAATTTCAGGGCAAAATGTCCAACGAGCAATTGTACACCAGACTCTTTGGGAGAAAGATATGGATTTTAAAAGTTACCACTGTACAGAAAATAGCAATTTTACCAATAGGAATGACAGTTATTACTTGGAGAGAATATATAAAGTAAAATGAGCAGTAGAATAAAAACAACATACTTGAAGATGCAGAGCTGAATGAAGTGCAAGATCAACTAAAAGTCCATAAAGGAAAAAGAAAATGAAGAATCAAAGATGTGCACAGATAACCAGAAGAGCACAGTCAAGGAGAAAGTAATCTTTAGTGTCAAAAATATTAAAATAAAAACTTAAAAAATAGCTGTGGGATCTGTAAGTAGGGTGGTCCTTGACAGAGCAATGTCAAGAATGGTGTAGGCCAAAGTCATCTCTCACTGAGGCAGGGAATGGTTAAAACACAGTGGGATGGAAACAGTACAAGGCAAGGCTTCAGATGAGGCAGACAGTGGAAATGACAAGATATCAAAGAAGGCAGACAGACACAGGATTAAGCGCAGGAGTACGAGCAGTCACTGTGAACAAGAAGGGTGCCTCATCCTTTGGAAAAAGGAAAGGTAAAGGTAGCCCAATTATGGCTGGGTAGACCGGAAGTTATAAAAGCTCATACGCATTTGACTATCCTTAACTTTATGCAACTGGTAGGAAAGAAGACTTTTATTCAGAATTCCTAAGTCTTCAGTGCATGTCAGGGAGTGGCAGGGAAATAGGAACATAAACGTGGAGGATGGCAGGAGGTGTGGTCAGATGGCATGACTTGGGATTCCTGGGAATAAAGAGTGAATGGTCTCAACTGAAAAGCATCTCCGGGGAACTGCTGTCTCTAGGAAGAACTGGATTTCCATTGCAGAGGAGTTGGAGGAAGTTTTAAATCAGTTTTTTAGAGCGCATAGGAGAGGAGCCAGGGTTTGGAGACAAGTCAGTACTGAGAGGTGAGTCGGTGGTGGGAGGAACATGACAGGAGGAAACTTACAGCTCTACGTGAATCAATGAACTTCAGGAGAGGAAAGGAGCAGCAAACTAGGGTTGATTACATATCACAGGCATGTTTGGAAGAAACTGGTTTACAAACTCACTTGTACTGTAACTAATCCCTTGCTACATGTTCTATCCTTCACAAAAAGAGTCATTGAGAAACTGACACAACTAATGCCATAATCATATTCTAAGTAATCCAGAATCATTTTTTATTGCACCAGCTGCACTGGCCTCTTCCAAAGGGATGTGGAGCCCTCTTGGCTCCTCTGGCCTTGGTTTCTCTTCTGGTCTTTGTACTCTTGAGAAATGGCCTTCAGCCTGCAAGACAGCAGCAAGGAAAGCTGCATGGCACACTTGGTCTGCAACTTTTTTCTTGTTCCTTATCTCAGAGTGGACTTGGCAGGCTGCTTCCAAAAGCTGAGAGATATTTAACTAAGTTTTTTTCCTTGCCTGTTACAAACATACAGATTAGAGTCCAGATGTACCATGTGTATATCTTTAGTTTAACAAAGTTTCCTGTGGTTGTTTTGTGATATATATGACCATCTGTTAGATGCTTAAAAGCATTAGGTAATCCTTGCCAAAATCATATATAAGTTCTGACATAAAAATTGTCTTTGGAGACTCCATAGAGACAGCCTGTGTTGCTGACTGGTATCTGTTAGTATCATACCTCCTAACAAATCTTCTCTCTCTTTCTTACTTGGTGTATATTTCATTGACTCAACTGCTTGGGCATGGACACAAATGGGGTAACAATATTTATATACATATTCTGTTATTCAGTACCGTATAGTGGGTGCTAGGACTAAATCCCATACAAGACAAATAGAGGTTTTGCCCTCGAGGAGTTGATAGTCTTGACAATTATTATCTATAATTATTATCTATATTATAATTTAACACTTATTTACACAGTATCTAACACTATGACTTAACATTTCATATGTATTTATACATATATATTTTGTTAGACTATAAGCTAGTTGATGGTTGTACTCTATGGGAGGTTTCCAGGCATGGAAATACCTGGATATTTCCATATATTCTAGCCGATAACTACAAAAAATAATAGGTAGTCAGACACAGGTTAGCTGATTTCAATAGAATTAAAAGTATTTTCAGATTTGTAATCCAATAATTTACATTTTGGTGGGACGTTTTAAATTTCAAAACATGAACTGCAGTGAAGAGTTTATTCTAACCCACAATTATAACTTTGATTATGCAGGCGTCGAATGCATCAATATATTAATTATTTCATCACTACTGGTCCACTCAGACTGTAAGACAGACAGCTACCAATAAGAGCAGAGGACTACAAGGAAAGACACAAAATCTCAGGTGGAACCATATGCATTGCCTACCTGCTTTTCCTTAATTAGAGCTTCTTGAACTTTTTACTACTGCATATCAATGTCTATTGTGTGTTCCCTGCACAAAATACAGTGCATGGATCCTAGTCAGTATTCCACATGTAATGAGTAAATTTATGAGTGAATAATTTGGCACATGAAGGAAAAGCAGCAAAGGTACCCAATGTTGGTCCTCCTCTTGCAATGAAATGCAGTAGTAGAAACGTGAAGTAAATAGAAAGAAAGGAAGAAAGCTTAGGTTATAGTCATGTGTTATTCTTCAAGATTTTACAGCAAAGCTTATACTTACCGAACACATTCAGACTGAAACTTTTGCTCTTGTCACCAGCTGTGTTAGAAGCCAAACATGTGTATCTCCCAGTGTGTAGTACTTGGGCTTTAGTGATTTGAAGAAAACGGCCACCAGACACAATGTGGTGGCTGTCATCTTCTTGAAGGAGCTGCCCATCTTTGTGCCATGTTATTTCTGGTACTGGACTCCCTTCAAAAGCAAACAATTTCTGAGAATTGGCTAATAATTCAGTCTCCAACTAATAAGCACAAATTCACGTATTTATGTTTTTTAAAAATATCTTTTGTTTCCTTTTTTTGGTTTTTTAACATCCTACTTCTAAAATAATACAATAACATTCATTTTAAAAATAAATTTGCAAACATAGCTTATTTTACAATAATGATTATGCCACAATTTTAAACAGTATACATACATTACCAGTGACTATAATTCAGATTTGGATTTTTTTTTAAGAGTTAAAAGATTCTAAATTAGTTTTTCTACTTAACTAAATTTTACCATACCTTGAACTATTGTAATTATTTTATAGTCACGGTACTTTTTTTTTTTAATGAAAAGGGAGAGATGTCAACAAAACGGCAGTTAGCAGTTCCTGTTGGCTGTACTTCTTTCAACACAATTAAGTCCCTCCATGAAAAAAAAATCAACAAAAAACAAAAACCTCTGCCATTGCATCAGTTCTGACTCACAGTGATCCTACAGGACACTGTGGAACTGCTCTGCAGAGTCTCCAAGGAGCACCTGGAGGATATGAACTGCTGACCTTTTGGTTAGCACTATGTCACCAGGGCTTCCAGTCCCTCTACACAAACACCAAAACAAAACAGCAGAAACCGTAAAAATCATCTTTATCAGAACTATGGAAAA
This sequence comes from Heterohyrax brucei, assembly GCA_028571685.1. Taxonomy (NCBI): domain Eukaryota; kingdom Metazoa; phylum Chordata; class Mammalia; order Hyracoidea; family Procaviidae; genus Heterohyrax; species Heterohyrax brucei. The sequence continues at coordinate 50,781,936 of CM053155.1, forward strand.
CAGTCAAAGGTTTACAGCGACCAACACAATACTGAATCAAGAAAAAGGCAATTTCAAAAGGTAAATGATAGTGTGACATTTTCACTTATACTTGCCCTCCTCCCTTTCCAGCTTGCTGACAGTCTTCAAGACTGCTGTAGCCTGTGTTCCCACTGGCTCCAGATGAAGTAGAGATCTTCTTTACAGATTATTTTTTTGCCTGACCTCACCTGTCTAGAGGCTACATGAAGGATTGAAGCAAGACACTTGTCTGTATTTCACCTAAATTAGAATTTACTCCAGACTGACAAGTGGTAAACCCTGCTCAAAAACAAAGTAAGGTAAATGAAAACCTCACAGCCACCTGGGTCAAGAGATTATGGGTGAGACGCAAAATGTTGTCATTGTTAGGTGCTGCAGAGTCAGTTCTGACTCCTAGTGACTCTACGTACAACAGAATGAAACACTGCTCCGTCCCGTGCCATCATCACGCATGATGATGAGCCTATGGTTGCAGCTACTATGTCGCTCTGTCTTCCTGAGGGTCTTCCTCTTCTTTGCTGATCCTCTGCTTTACCAAGCATGATGTCTTTATCCAGGGACTGGTTCCTTCTAATAACATTCTAAAGTATGTGAGACATGTTACAACCAAGGAGCACTCTGGTTTTACTTCTTTCAAGATAGACTTGTTTGTTCTTCCAGCAGTTCACCGTATATTCAATAATCTTCACCAACGGCATAATTCAGATGCATCATTTGGTCTTCAGTCTTCCTTCCTCATTGCCCAGCTTTCTCACTCATATGAGACAACTGACATCATGGCTTGAGTCTAGCACATCTTAGTCCTCAAACTGACATCTTTGCTTTTGCAGCAAATTTGCCCAGTGCAGTACATTATTCGAACTCCTGACTGCTGTTTTCATGAGCACTGATTGTGGATTCAAGTACCATGAAATCCTTGACAGTATCAATTCTTTTTCCATTTGTCATGATGTTGCTTATTGGTCCTGTTGTGAGGAATTTTGTCTTTATGCTGAGGTGTAATCCATACTGAAGGCTGTACTCTTTGATCATCATCAGTAACTGCCTCAAGTCCTCTTTGCTTTCAGCAAGCAAAGTTGTGTCGTTCACATACCAAAGGTTGTTAATGAAACTTCTACCAACCCTGATGCCACATTATTCTTTGTATAGTTCAGCTTCTTAAAGTATTTGCTCAGAATGAATAAGTATGGTGAAAGGAAATAGCTCTGATGCATATCTTTCTTGATTTTAAACCATACAGCATCCTCCTACTCTGTCTGAATGACTGCCTCTTGGTTTATGTACTGAAGCACAATTACATGTTCTGGAGTTCTTAGCTTTTTTCCAAGTTATCCATAATTTGTTATGCTCCATGCAGTTAAATGCCTTTCTATCATTAATAAAACACAGATGGACAGCTTTCTTGTACTCTTTGCTTTCAGCTAAGATCCATCTGATAGCAGCAATGGTATCCCTCATTCCATGTCCTCTTCTAAATCAGGCTTGATTCTGGAAGTTCCCTGTTGATGTGCTGCTAAAACCACTTTTGAATGAACCTTCAGAAAATTTTACTTGCATGTGATATTAAAATTAACTTCTTCATTCTGCTGTATCACCTTTCTTTGGAATGGGCACAAATATGGATCTCTTCTAGTTGGTTGGCTGGGCAGCTGTCTCCTAAATTTCTTGGCACAGACAAGTGAGCACCTCCAGAACTTTATCCATTTGTTGAAATAACTCAGTTGGTATTCTGCCATTCCTGGAGTGTTGTTTTTTAACCAATGTCTTCAGTGTGACTTGGCATCTTCATTAACTACCAGTAGTTCTTGGTCATATGCTGCCTCTTGAAATGGCCAAACACCTACTAATTCTTTGTTTCACAGTGTGTATTCCTTCCATCTGCTATCCTTCCTGCATCATTCAATATATTGCCCATAGAATCCTTCAATACTGCAATGCAGCCTTGAGTTTTCTCTTCAGTTCCTTTAGCTTGAGGACTGCCATTTGTGTTCTTCTTTTTTGGTTTTCTAATCCCAGTTATGTGTACATTTCATTATAATATTTTACTTTGTCTTCTTGATCTACTCCTTGAAACATTTTTTTCAGCCCTTTCACTTCACCATTTCTTCAATTTCCTTTACCTACTCTGTATTCAACAGTGAGTCTCAGAATCTCTGCTGGTATCTATTTTGATCTTTTCTTCTTCTTTCTTGTCTTTTTAATGATCTCTTTCTTCATGTATGATGCTCTTGATATCATTACACAACTCATCTAGTCTTCCATCATTAGTGTTCAATGTGTCAAATCTATTCTGAGATATTTTACAAATTTATAAATGTACTTTGGCTCTTGTAGATTTGTTCTAATGTTCTTCAGCTTCAGCTTGAACTTGCATAGGAACAACTGATGATCTTATTCTGTAATCAGCCTCTATCCTTGTTTTGACTGATGATATTGAGCTTTTCCACTGTCTTCTTTCCACAGACACAGTCAATTTGATTGCTGTGTATTATATCTGTCGGATCCGGCTTGACGGCACTTGGCTTATAGAAGGTATCTGCTGTAAAGAGGTTGCTGGTCTTAGAAAATTTTATCATGCAGTCTCCATCATTGTTTCTATCACCAAAGTCATATTTTCCAACTGCAATTTGTTCCTTTTTCTTTGTTTCAAACTTTTGCATTCCAATCACCAGTAATTATCAACGTGTTTTGACTGCATTTTTGATCAATTTTAGACTGCAGAAGTTGATAAAGATCTTCAATGACTTCATGTTTGGCCTTAGTGATTGTTATGTAAATTTGAACTATAGTATTAACTAGCTATCTTTGTAGGTGTATGGCTATTATCCTATCACTGACAGTGTTATACTTTAGGATAGATCTTGAATTTTTTTTTTTTTTTGATGATGAATGCAATGTCATTCTTCTTCAGTTTGTCATTATTACTGGTATAGTTGACTATATGCTTATCCCATTCAAAATGGCCAATACCAGTTCGTTTTAGCTCACTAATGCCTAGGATAGTAATCTTTATGCATCCCATTTTATTTATGACAATATCATGTTTTCCTAGATCCATACTTTGTACATTTCACGTTCCTGTTATTATTGGTTATTTGTAGCTATTTCTTCTCATTTTGAGTTTTGCCACATCAGCAAAGGAAGGTCCTCAAAGCTTGATTCCATCCACATTATTAAGGTTGACTCTGAGGAGGCAGCTCTTCTCTAGTCGTATTTTGAGTGCCTTCAAACCAGAGTGGCTCATTTGCCGGCAATGTTCCTGCAATGTTCTACTGCCATTCATAAGGTTTCCACTGGCCACTTTTTTCAGAAGCATACTACCAGCTCCTTCTCTTAGTCTATCTTACTTGGAAAGCTCAGTTGAAACCTGCCCTCCAAGGGTGATCCTTCTGGTATTTGAAATACCTGTGACAAAATACCTATGACAGCACAATAGCCAATACAAACTGACAGATGCGTGGTGGAGTGCTGGCTAGACTGTGAATAAACTGGAACTTTTGTGCACTGCTGGTGGAAATTCAAAATGGTTTAACTACTGTGTAAAACAATTTGGCAAGTTCTCAAAAACAATTAACCATAACATTACAGTATGACCTCCCTACAATTCTATACCTATGTTCATATCCAAAATAATTGAAAACATGTGCTCAAACAAGTACATGCACAGATGTGTCCATGGCAGCAATATTCACATAGCAAAAATGTGGAAATAGACAAATGAATAGATCAGTCACTTGTAATGTATTTATAAAATAGAATATTATTCTGTCATTCAACAGCAGTGAAGTACTGATACACGCTACAATATGGATGAACAACCAAAATATCATGCTTAGTGCAAGAATCCAGTCAAAAAAGACTATGTATTGTATGATTCAATGTATATGAAATATCTAGAATAATAAATATGTAGAGATAGAATGCAGATTGGTGGTTGCCAAGGGCTGGAGCTCAGGAGAATGGCAAGAAATCTCTTCACTGATAAGCAATTTTACTGTGGAGCAGTGGAAATGTTCTTGAGCTACACAGAGATGGTGCTTACACACATGAATGTACTAAATTCCACTTAATGATTCTCTTAAATTGATTAATCTTATGTTATGTGAACCCTGTATAGTCAATTACTTAAATAAATGGAGCATGCCTTTTTATTAACATGATTAATTCAGATGATAATTTTAGTAAGAGTAAGTATATTGAACTGAACTGACCAGTGTAGGTCATTACTTTTTTAACTCCACAGAATCTTACACATTTTCCACTTGTATTTCTACTGGCTACACTAGAATTCAATTTCAAATGCTTATTGTAGTAGCTAGCTACTCTTTTCAAATCATTTCTACTTACTTGTCAGTTTTTCCTGTCCCACTTCCTCTTACTTTCTCTTTCTTCCTCTATGTTTGCACCTTTCTTTCTGTTTATTTTTTTTTTACGTATTTCATTTCAAAGTAATGGGCAGGTGCTTTAGTAGCATTATTGGTAGAAGGGATCACCCAGGAAGAAGATTATAGGAGCTAGGAAGAGCCCAAGTGATACAGTGGTTAAGTACATAGCTGCTAACTGAAAGCTCTGTTGTTCAAATTCACCAGCAGCTCCATGAGAGAAAGATGTGGCAGCTCACTTCTGTAGGTTTGGTTTTCGGTTTATTAGATACAGTATCTGGACTTTTCCCACCTAACTAAGATATATAGAAGAGGTAATGAATAACTACATAGTAGGGCAGCATCAGAGGTACGGGACTAGAACCCCTTACCTGTTACTTCACAAGTCAGTGTAACGTTCTGTGTCTCTTTTACCTTTATGTCTTCTAATGTATTCTCACCCACAATATGAGGTGGTACTAGAAAAACAACAACAGGAAAAATTAGTCACAAATCTAACAGTGGGGCTCTTATTTTATAGGCATCAATAATCATGTTTTAATTAAACTATAACCTTAAAGCCAAGCCCCAAATTCTTTTCCTTATTTGTTTACTACAATTATATCATAATATTAATATGACTAAGTCTAATTTTAAGATATATAATAAAGTTGCATGCCCTAAATCCAATTACAATATAGTTTCTTACAATTTTATCAAGCCATAAAGTCTGGATTAAAAACATGTCAATAAATAAATAAGAACTTTTATTAGATATTTATTTCTTCTGCTATAACTCTAATAAGTGCTCATTAGTACTAATAAGTATTCAGTGTCTCAGATACAGGTGAACACTTGTGAAATGATAAAACAAGGCACTGCAGCCGTTTTAACCAGGTCAACAGCCTCCAAACCATTGTAACACTGATTCTTGCCAAGTGTGAAAGCCCAGGGGTCAAACCACACATCAGTGTGATACTAACCAAAACCAAACCCAGTGTTATTAAGCTGATTCCGACTCATAGCGGCCCTACAGGACAGAGTAGAACTGCCTCACAGAGTTTTCAAAGAGCATCTGGTGGATTTGAACTCCCAACCATCTGGTAAGCAGCCTTTGCACTTGACCAATATGCCACCAGGGTTTCTGTATGATACTATGACATAAATAAATTTCAACTCTGCTCCCAGAGTGGATTTCAGCAAGTTATAATCTTTTCTAGATATTGAAAAGTATTTAAATACCTAATACTGAAAGTTCAAAGATTTTTCTTTCTTCACCAGCTGCATTCCTTACGACACAAGTATACTGGCCAGCGTCTTCTCTTTTGGTCTGCATCAGTCGCAGAGTTCTGCCTCCTGGAGAAATAAATCACCAGATGATGCAAACAGAAAACTAAATCCTTAGAAGTTGTCCAAGTAAGGCACAATTCAGGCAAAAAATTTAATCAATACACTTCAAAGGCCTTTCAAATGAATTTACGTCGAAATCTGAGCCTATATAAAGCAGAATAGATAATTCAGAATAATTTTATGGTTCAATGGAAACAAATGAAAAGGGAACTTAAGGACAACGTAGGATGAGAGCAAACAGAAAGTGGAGTCTCACAGAACACACGATTTTTGAGCATAATCTGAAACACACGTATACTGTAATACACAGTGGAGTTGACAGAAGCCATTTTCATTAAAAATGAGTCAGGACGTGGAGGTAGAAAGACGTAAGTAACTGTACTTAATGTGGAATAAGTAAGGATAAAGGCAAGCAGTGAGGATGAAAGGGCTACAGCCAGATTCTGTGGGCCCTTCACTGTCCTGCTAAGGAGTTTAGATTTTATCACATACACTGAAGGCCATGGAAGTGTATAAATAAACAAACAAAAGTCATGATCTGATCTGTGCTTTAGAAATACAACTGTCAAGATGTTTAGGAAAAGGTGCTCAGTTTGCAGCTGAACATACGAAAAGGGAATCTTAGAAAGAGGAAATGATCAGCAACCCTGATTTGGGTGATAACGAATGCGTCAGCGGTAAGTGAAGGATAAGGACTGGCGGACTGCTAGTTTTCAGCTGAGTTCCATGGAGCCGTAGAGTAAGTATTAAAGTTTATGGAGTTAATCTCCTGTACTATATGACTCTGCTTTCAGTTCTTTTCACATGTGGACTTCTATGTAACATTTCATTTCAGGAAACATTCTTCATCGAAGAAGACGACATATGCAAAGTGAAACAAAAATATGATTGAAGGGTATAATTTGGAGTGAACCTCCGTCTAAGGACAAAGAAGATCCAGCAAATGCACATGTATCAAAGTCTTCAGAGAACTAAGACATGCATAAGAGAGTAGGTTCCTGAAAATCATTTCAGGAGTAGGTCTAAGAAAAAGCAAGTCATTTCTAGATTTCATAATTATCTCTATCTAGGGTATTTTGCCTGTTACCCTAAATTTAAACTGAAAATTTTAAGAATTGTTTAATTACATTTTTTTTTTTTTGTAAATATTCACCTGGATCTAGTTTTCTCAAGAGTTTTGATCCACTCTTTGTTTTTATAAACACAACAAACAGTCATCCCATCCTCAAACCACTGATAAAGTGAATTTTAGCAATTGTTGGGTCTTATTTAGACAAACTGATTACCTGAATTAAGTTGTATTTTTTCCCTACTGAATTGAGGCAAACAAAACTGAATATAGAAATAATTTAAACATGCCAAATATGTTAGAGAAGAACTCGAGCATTCACTGGTACTCCAGGTTACTGAGACCATAATATGATCCCAGTTAAGAGAGGTGTAAGCAACAGAACTTCTGTGAGTCACTTGCTGGCTCTACCCAGTCAACCTTGAAAGTCTCATGATCTTTCTTTTCTCTTTGTTCTCTCATCTTCTCTCTCTGGCAGGAGGGGTGTCTCAGAGCAGGTTCTACTTAATGGACACATTTCTTGTACCTATTAAATTTTAATAGAAGTTGTCTATGGTTGGCAGATGACATCATAACAATGACAGGGCTAATCTTAATGAAACAGAAGTATGCAGCAGACCAACAAGGACCAGGTAGGTCCTAGGTCATTGATTTGATTCTCATTTAACTACGGCAAAAGACACATGTTCAGATTATAAACTGGATGACTCCTCTGGCAGCACTACTTTTATTGTGGGATCCCCAGCAGCAAGTCAGGCAGTGTAAGGTGGTACTAAATGAAATAAAAATACTACGCCAGTACATCTAGAATAAGCCAGAGTATGTCACTCTGTGCTGTGTTTTACACTTATAGGAGTCTGACATAGTAATGGTATTTAATAAGTGTTCCTACTTTGCAACAATAAAGAACTTCGAACAACAAGCCAAATAACAGGAGTGTGCATCCACACAAGAAGAAAATGTGCTCAAGTTTTTGGTAACCAAATTTTAATATTTGTCATTAATACACATTTCTTAAGGTCAACAGTAAATGGAAGTCCTACAACAATGAAAGCATCGGAGTTAGGACATGTGAAACTTTCCTAGGACAAGGAGTCATTTTACCAGGTTATCTATGGTGAGAACAATAAGCAGCTATCAGGTGCTTACCACCGGAGGAGGCACTGTGCTCGCTGCTTGGCATACATTGCCTCATCCTGCCTTTACATCAGCCCTAAGAAGCCAACACTATCAGTACCTCCATTTTGTAGCTGAAGAAGGTGAAATTAGGCAAGTTAAGTAATTTGCCTGAAGTTATATATCTAGTGAGTATCATAAATAATAATTGGAGTTAACAGCAATGTAGTTTTCCTTTCAAGTTCCTATCATTTATAGACCAAGATCATGAAGAAACATATTCTTTGAGGTATTTAGGCCTAATCCAGCACTGTGGTTCAAACCCACCGGCTGCTGTGTGAGAGAAAAAACCTGGCAGCCCATTCCCATGATGATGATGATGGCCTAGGAAACCCTCGGGGCAGTTCTGCTCTGTCATCAAGGGCTGGTATGAGTTGAAACCAACTCCAAAGCACACAATTCCAACACTAGGAAAGGATCTTTTCTGAAAAAGCTTTCAATAATGGACATCTATGCTTTACTTGAAAAGCAGGGAGCTCACTGTCTCTGAAAGTAGTTCATCTTGATTTTTAACAATCTAAATCTTTTTGAAGTTTATATTCACACCCCAATCTGTCCTTAGAATCTTCCACATAACTGACATCAATTATAGCCTCTTGAACAAAAAAGAATCAATATAATATTGTTCTACATTATCAAATATTTAAATTTAATTTTCATTAGTTGCTCATAAGGTTTATTTTTCCAGACAAAATACAATCAGATATATTAATTATCTTGACATCATTTTCCATCATAGTTACTGTCCATTGACAATACTATTAGTAAATACTTTCGGTCTTCCTGATAATATCTCTTAAATACAACTGGCCTCTTTTCTTGAGGAACCTAGCCCTGGTGGTATAGTGGTTAAGAGTTTGACCGCTAACCAAAAAGTCAGCAGTTTAAATCCACCAGGTGCACCCTGGAAACTCTATAGGGCAGTTCTACTCTGTCTGTCTTACGGGGCTTTCATGAGTTGCAATCGACCCAATGGCAACGGGTTTACATTATATTGAATTGTACTGTATTATATTTACTATATATGCTTTAAATACTATGCTATGCTACACTATACTATGATATACTATACTATATTACACTATATCAGTGTCAGAAAGGTTGCATTTTTTTTGTGACCACCATGAGTACACTGTTGGTACATACTGGAATTCAGAGATTTTTATAAGAAGAACTCCAAAGCTCTATTTTACTGTGCTTGTAATCATTGGCTTTTGATTCCATATAGGAGTTCGTTAATCTTCACGTTGTTAGACTTAACTCAAAAATTCCAGCATGTGGTCTGATGCATTTATTCAAGATCTTAGGTATCCCTCTAAGTATCTCCAATTTTTTAATAACCAGAAGTTCAGCACATTCATCTTCTTTGTATCCAGTTTATTAGCATAAAGCACCAAGTGCACATTCCTATGGTATATCAAATGAAACCTCTCTCCAAGCTTATACTGATCCATAAAAGCTATTCAGGCTTCCTACACAATTACATGAAGAACAGTCTGAATGTCCTCTTTATAATAATGGCAGAAGTCTTAACTCCCAGGAAGCGACCACATCCTAGAAATACAAACATCATTAATACAAAGAGTCATGAATATGTGAAATAGTTATGGAGGAACAATGTGAAACATGATTTACTCTACACTCAGGATTCAATTTTAATACATTTTCATTCTTCGCTTTTTGTATTGTTTGGTACTCATTGTAACATGAATGCTTTGACAGCCACATGAGTTAAGTAACAGCCAAGATTTCTTTATAAAAGGGTCTATATATTGTTAGAGATTTTATCCACTTTCATATGGCCTCTGAGTTCATTGAAATATATATTATACAGTAAACAACTATTTTAAAAAGATAAGACAATAAAAACACACAGAAAAGGGAAATTAAGAAGAATTTTGGCCATATGAAGCTAATCAGGTTATCAGGTTACTAGAATTTCTAATACCTGAGAGAATTCTCACGGAACTGCTAAGGCTGACAGGCCACCCATCTTTAAGCCAGGTTATTGAAGGCAGGGGAATTCCTGAAGCTTCACAAGTTAGGCTCACTGAGTTCTTTTCCACCACACTAATATTTTCAGGTATTCCATGGTTCCCTACAATACTTGGAGGGACTGTAAGAGAAAACAAATAGTAGATGGGAAGAAAAATTGTCAATACATATCAGAAGATAAATACAAGATACCAAAAAGCAAACCCAACACATCATTGTCTAATGAATAACGACCCAAAGTGATCTTATAGGACAGAGTAGAACTGTCCCATAGGGTTTCCAAGGAGCACCTGGTGCATTTGAACAGTTGACCTTCTAGTTAGCTGCTGTAACTCTTAACTAGTATGCCACTAAGGTTTTCAAATAGAAGATTAAAAGGAAAAAATATTAATGTTGGGTTAATTCTGACTCATAGCAACCCTACAAGGACAGAGTAGAACTGCCACATAGAATTTCCAAGGAGCACCTGGCAGATTCAAACTGCCCACCATTTGGTTACCAGACATAGCACTTATGCACTATGTCATCAGAAGTTTATGAATACGAGACAGCTTACTAATAATAATAAGATTTCCATTTTTTAAACAAGAGTAAGCAAAATATGCAGTCACATCGATGTGCTTTTATTATCTGTGTGTGACATTCTTAAATGTAAAAATGTCACTTCTTGCCCACTCTTATGAAATAACTTTCATATGCATATTTACGATTTTACATGGGTCGTTTGTCTTTTCTGATAAATTTCTAATGTGAATTCATGACCTTCATGTTACAGGCAGAGTTTTCTAACAATTTGACTCCAAAGAATTTGAACTCATCTAATTAACAGATACTCAGATTGATTTTTTTTTGTCTTTTATGTCTTGATTCCTTTAATTTTGGCTCATACATTGGTTGCTAACTACAGAACATTAGTACTGGGTTTTATGTATGCTTTAATTGGATTCAAGTTATAGGATGTGCCTATTAAATCTACTATTATTTTTACAGATTTAAATATTGCAGTTAAATTTAGATACAACCACTTAGGTATCCACAAGTATGTATGTTTTTAGTCTATTCTTTTTGAAATTTATGATTCATTAATTAGCATGTTAAAGCCAACATAAGCATAAATCATGTATAACTAATACAGAGTCAGAACTCTTTAAGGAAATTTGGTCTATACCAACTCAGTTAAGACAATTAATTTGGACAACATAATTGTGGAATATTACATCGAACATCAGATCAAAAGAACTTGAAGGAGAAAAGGATCCATTTCACTATTTTCTTTCTTAAAAGAATATCAGTATGTGCTTATCTCAGCAAAGCAAGAAACGAATGATGAGACAGATCTAGAGAAATGGTTCATATGAGGACCGACAATTAATTAATCTAGAAAAATGCTACATACTTCATTGCTGAATATCGCTATGGTCACCTTCAAAGTACTCCCTATGGGAAGCTACGCACTGATGCCAGCACCTAGTCCACCCTTCACAGCAATTTGGAAGCTCTTTCTAGAATGCCATCAGAACTGTCTTCACATTACCCTTGATATCCTGAATGTCATCAGAATGTCTTTCTTTCAGTATTTCCTTTATCTTCAGGTAAAGAGAAACGTCACTGGGGGCCAGATCAGGTGAGTAGACAGGGTGTTCCAATACAGTTATTTGTTTACTGGTTAAAACCACAGACAACTATACAATTAAATTCACGACCTTGCCACTGTGCCACTGTGCACAATGGCCATTCTGGAAAGATTTCCAAAATTGCTTTAAAGAGTGGACTAGGCACTGACATCAGTGGAGTACTTTGAAGGTGACTGTAATGATATTCAGCAACGAGGTATACAGCACTTAGAACAATTAAGTTAACAGACTTAATTGTCAGAATAAAAATAAAACACTTTCATGTCGGGAGGCGTACATCTCCCACCAGGATGCTATAGATTATATCAGTCAGAGATTAGACCTACTGAGTCTCTTTAAACTTACCATGTACACTTAGGTCATATTTTCTGTCAGTCATTCCTGCCACGTTCACAGCCACACACACATAGCGGCCTGTATCAGATACGTGAATGTTCTTCAACTTAAGGATCCGACCTTCATGCAGTATTTCCACTCCCTTTGCCTTGACCAAGGGGCGGCCATCCTTCATCCAGTTCACCGCCGGCCGAGGGACACCCTGTGCCTCGCACTCCAAGGATGTACTCTGTCCTCGAGTCACAACGACTTCAGTAGGTCGGTTGCCACTGCTGGATATAGTTGGACGAACTGGGAGGGAAGAAAAACTGCAAATGTTTGCTTCAAGTCTTACACAGAATTTAACATCAGCCAAAGCTAGATAAATGTTGATGTGAAAATAGTGATTTAGGAGAGACCCAGAATTACCAGTATGTGTTACTATATTGACAGGTGGGATTCTTCTTCAACATTTCTAAGTAGGTTCACAGCTAAAACAAAGCTATCACCACAGTAACTAACGAATGCTGCTTCCTACCTTCTCTGCTTTAGAGAAGTTATATACAAACATTGAGCTTACAATTTCCACTCTGATTTACAGAAGTCTTCTTGGTACTAATTTAAAATAAATGTGATAAACTTGCTCAAGGCAGATCCTCAGTGAACATCTACAGAGTGACTCTTACAATTAGAAACATATGGACACATCCTTGCCATAATTTCAACTTGAGGAAATATTTTTTTGTTTTCTTTTACCATGAAAAAAAAGGGAGAAAATCCTTGGTGGGTACATATCTGCCGCTCACTATACTACTTGACTTCTCGTGTTCCTCCTCTTCAGTGGCATCTCACTGCTCTTAGTACAAAGACCCAAACACTGAAATGGTCTATGAGTTCTTGGATGGCGTGGCCCTACGTACCTCTCAGATACCACAAAATTCGGTTCCTTAATGGTGCCTTGCCCATTCTTGTTACAAGGCAGTCTGAAGTTCCCTGTTCACCTCCATATACCCTTGTCCTCTAAACTCTACCACATCCTTCAAATTTTAGCTCAAGTAATTGCCTCGGAGAAGCTTTCTCTGAATAAGTAAACCAAGCACATTCTTTAGCTATGACTTTCACAGGACTGTATTACCTTCATTTAAGCAAATCTCTCAGTTTGTAATTATACTTTGCCTAGTGGTTAGCTTTAAATATCTCTTTCTCCTCCTTGAGGTCAGCACTGTGCAACAAAAATCTAATGCAAGCCATATACATAATTTTAGACTTTAAAAAAATTTTAAAAGTAACAGGAACAGATGAAATTAATTTAGAAATATTTTATTTAACCTGACTTACAAAAAAGTTACCATTTCAACATGTAATCAATTTTAAAACATTACTGACTTGTTTTTCACTTTGGAAAAAGCCTTTGAAATTCGATTTCTGTTTTATACTAAGAGCACATCTTAACTTGGACTAAACACATTTCAAGTTCTCAACAGCCACACATAGCTAGCAGCTATAATACTGGACAACAATGCTCTAAATTGTAATCATGATGAGCTCTACAACTATTTCTAGGTCTTTTCACTGTCATAACATGTATGCCTAGAATCTGGCATATATATGGCAATCAATAAACACTCTGCACAAAGGAAAGTATCAGTGAGATTGTGGGGTTTGTTCTGGTGTGTGTGTGTGTTATTTTTTCTTATTCTAATTTTTCTGCAGTAAACATATATTTCCTTTGTAATGGGAAAAATAAGTTGAATAATTTGTTTTAAATTTTAAAATTGAGTATCATTTCAGAAATGGAGGACTATCTCATCACGCCAGAGAAAAATAGTAGAAATACAGTATGTCGTATTTTAAATAATTTTGTGATATCATATAGTAAGCATACAGTCTTTTTTTTGGAACCACTTTCTCTCATTTTTAGCATGAGTCAAATCATGTTAGGATTGTGTGACAAACCTTGCTAAATGCCTGTCCCAATGTCTGTCCCAACTCTCTTGTTCATTCCACCACTCAGTATGTAAGCTGGAAAAGTTAAACTTGATGCCCAGTCTTCTTTGAAAATTGGGATGGCCATGCAAATCAATTCAGGTCAATAAAATCTAAACACAGGTTTGCTGAGATGATTCCAGGAAAGTTCTTGCTTTCTTCATGAAAAAGAAAGATATCACCCTTTCTCTTCTTGTCACCTTCCATAGGACTTGACACCACAGCCCAGCACCCATCTGAACACCATGAAGGAAGGGCCAAGGGAATCCCAGGCTCCTGTCTTGATTTGCTTAAACACCAGTCAACTTTGGTGCCTAACTGCCAACTGTGTACCTGTCATATGTTAGAAAACAAACCTCTATTTGCTTGTCCCTGATCATCACTTAGTCTGTTACTTTGCAGCTGAAGTCATCTAAGTTATGCAGATTGTGAACATGAAAATTAGACCACCATTAATACAGATGTGTTGTAGTGTGAGGGCCAACAGGTAATCCAATGTACTAGTGACACCCCTACTACATATAAATCATGTGACCTTAGTAAGCTCAGAAATCTCCTTGGGATTGTTTCCACATCTGCAAAATGAAAGCAATAGTTTTGCATCTTATGTAAAGATTAAATAAAATAATATTAATATTCTAAATACTCTGAAATATTACACATTAAAATTCTTTAAATTTAGATATTTTTATTTTTGCATATTGTAAATATGCCTACTATGCTACAATACCACCCTGCTTTTCTCTCTACTCCAGACATGTCCATTAACCTGTCCCATTAAGTTACAGCCACACTGATGTATCCCCCATTGGCAGGCTGATGCACAGGGGACAACTATATTGCTTAGTAACTAACAGCCATAAATAACTGCTTGCTGATATCTCAGCACAATTTAAATAACGTGTAGTTTATATGCTATTGGTATAATATAACTATACTATTTTGAATGAATGTTAAAGAGACAAAAACAGAAAGCAGGATGGAAAATTTTAGAAGAAAATTATACCAAGGTCTAGTGAATCAATAACTTACTGTAAACCTGCAGACTGTAGTCTTTTTTTGCAGTTCCAGCAATATTTGATGCTGCACATGTATAGAGTCCTGCATCAGATTTTTCAACAATTGAAATCTGTAGCTGCCTGCCCCCAGATAAGATCCTAACTCGCCCCACAGAGTCAGCCAGGACTGGGGAGCCTACAAAAAACAAAAGCAAATAGCAGAGTATGAGGCAAAATTTTAAAGGATTTTGTATACATGCTCAAAGCATTTATATTTATGAGCTTTCTAGTTCAAGTACATGAATGACAGATGACACTGTAGAATCAGCAAGCAAAAAAAGAAAATGAAAGAGGAAGAAGAGAAATGTTTACCAAAATTTATGTCTGCATTTTTTTGATTTGCATTAAGATTATATTTGAAAGAAAACATACATTGTAGACAATAAAATCTGAAAATAATGGAAGAAAAATGATTTTTAGAATCAGCTAAAGATTTACATAATTTGATACTTACTATGCACATGTAAATACCTTGTGATAAATCAATTAAAAATCTGTTCAAAGAATGCAGTCTCAAAATATACTTCAAGATGATTACAAAAAGAGGGGGAAAAAATTGCTTTGGAAAATGATTATTTTAAATATTTAAAGATGAGAAGTTATTTTTTTGAGTAGTATATAGCTGTTCTATAAGGCATTTAATTGAAAGATACTAATCAATGCAGAAAATTAATGTCTCTTTGGCAGCAGTTAAAACTCTAAAAGATGAAGATTTTAGCTGGATGGTGCATAAACACAACACATTGGACATTTACAATGAAGCAATTATACTGTCTAATATTTTAGTATGCAAGTCTAGAAAAGTTTCTAAATGCATTGACAGTTTTTTCAAGGAAATTATAATTTTAATTCATGTTTCTATTTCATTTTACAAGTTTCAAAGAATAGAAACTGACCTTTCTTCTTCCAAACGAGATTTGGGGGAGGAATACCACTTGAATCACACAACAGACTAATGAGGTTCCCTTCAATAACTGTAAGTTGAGCAAGTTCATCAGAATCATAAATGATTGGTGGAACTGAAAGACAAAAAGTAAAAAAAGACAGACACTTTTTACCCTTAAAAGGCTTACACTCAAGTGGCACAAGTAAAGAATGAGTAAGTGAGGTTTACATATCAATACCACATTAAAAACCACCTATAAGATGTAAGGAGCCCGGCAGTGCAGTGGTTAAGCACTTAACCTACTAATCAAAACGTAGGCAGTTCAAATCCACCAGCTGCTCCTTGGGAACTCTGCACAGCTCTGCTTTGTCTTATACAGTCACTTAAGAGTTAGAATCCAGTCAGTGGCAACTCATTTACTTACTTCTGTGTGTGTGTGTGTGTGTGTCATATAAGTTGTAAAACAAATTCATAATAGTAGACTTTCCATTATCTGTTATGTATTTATTTTACATCTTATACCACATACATACATAAAACCTGTTATCATAGAGTTGCTTCCAACTTATAAATATATAACTGCAAACTTTCCATTTTCACCAGTAAAAATTCAATCATTAAAATATTGTGAGTAACAAAGTAACATGAAAAGAAACTAATTTATTATAGGAGCCCTGTTGGTGAAGTCGTTAAGAGCTCAGGCTGCTAACCCGAAGGTTGGCAGTCTGAATCCACCAGTGACCTCCTAAAACCCTATGGGGCAGTTCTATTCTGTCCTATGGGGTTGTTATGAATTAGAATGAACTTGAGGGACACAACAACAATTTGTTATTGATATTTCAAAACTTTACATGAAATAAATAAGACTAGTTTTAAATGAACCCAACCATTGCTGCCTAACAAGGCTTGACACCCTCAGCTCCTGAACACGACTCGTAAACATTAAGCATATAACATATAGTAGAGAAGAATACTCAAGAGACTTCACGGAAGAAACAAGCATAGCATCTCTTCTGGATTGTACAGTCTGTCTTCCCACTGGCCTCCAACTTTTCCCTGGAACCTTTAAAGTAGAACCTGACTACTCACTCTTTTCTCCTAAAGAGGTGGGAGTCTTCAGATGCTGGGCTAACTCACTTCTGAGGACAAATCTCTGTTTACAGCATTATTAGGTGGTAGATGCTTATGTCCGCAAGCTTCTGGGAGTTGAGGGTTGACAGAACTCTCCTTACTGTGCAGGGCTGCCGGCAGTAATTCTGCAGTCACCCCCACATGAAAGCTTCTACTCCTTTGAGACTAAAGCTACCAATTTATTTCTGTTTCTCTCTCCCCCTCTTTCTTACCATCATCATGCGGACCTCTCTCGCATCCGTCCCATGCTCACTGAACAATTTGTTGCCTGTTCTTACACTGCCTCGTCATAGCCCATCCTCTATGATCGCAGCGTCACTGTGTATCTGTAAAACATCAGTCTAACATTCCGGATCCCCACTTCTTTCATCTGCTCATCCTTTTCCCATTCTTAGTCATCTAGTGCTGCTATAATACAAGTACCACAGGTGGATGGCTTTAACAAAGAAAAATTTATTTTTTCACAGAAAAGTAGGCTAAAACCCTAAATTCAGGGCATTGGCTCGATGGCTTTCTCTGTCGGCCCTGGAGGAGCTCTTTGTCATCAGTCTTACCCTGGACTGGGAACTTCTGAGGCACCGGAACCCCAAGTTCAAAGGATGTGCTCTACTCTAGGTGCTTCCTTCCTGGTGGAATGAAGTTTGAAATTCTCTGTTTGCTTCGCTCTCCATTGTACCCCAAGAGATTGCCTCAAAGCACAGCACAATCGTACAGATAGAGTGCGGCCTCACCAATACAACTTCTGCCAATCCTCCCTCATTAATGATCGAGGCAGCGTTTCCAGCATACAGGAACATCACACAGTACTGATAATCTGGGCCCAGGCAAACTGATATACATTTGGGGAAGGGATACAATTCAGTCAATGACACCATCATGCCCCAACAACATTTCTCTTATGAGTTTTATAAATTGAGGCTGCTCTCTGACAAAACAACTGTCCTTCTAGAGCTCTCATTTAATTATTTCCAAATCTCAGTTTGTCAAGTTTACTCTTAAATCCTTTCCCCTGATTTCTCCTTGTCCATCCATCCAGCCAAGCCAAGTGCCGTTGAGTTGGAGCTGACTCATCCAAGTACTCTTTCAATTGACTTCTTTGCCCAGTTTACATGATCAATAATCTCAGTCACTCCTACGCTAATATTCTTAACTGCATTTATCCTTCTATTGGTGAAAACTCTTACTGAGGGTGAATCCTATGGTTTACTTTGTTGTATATCACATCCTATCTCATGGATTTGAAATGCTGCAGAGGAAAATAAAAGGCATACAGCTTGCCACTATGATAAATCAATGATTTTGAACCTAAACCCTGGTGGTATAGTGATTAACTGATTCATCTGCTAAAGAAAAGGTCAGCAGTTCAAACTGCCAGGCACTCTTTGGAAACTCTGTGGGGCAGTTCTACCCTGTCCTACCAGCTTGCTATGAGTCAGAATTGACTCGATGGCAGTGGTTTGATTTGGCTTTTTGAACCTAAACACTACCTACATCTAGTTCCACAGCTTCTGTGATCATTAATACAAATATTGGCAAATCTGTATCTGCAGTGTAGACTCCCTCTGAGATCTAGATTTACACATCCGAAAGACTGCTTCACATCTTACCTTGAGTGTCTTAAAGGCATTGCTAAACTCCACCTGTCCAAAACTTGAGTCATGCCATCTTTGCCCCCTCTTTGAAGGATGAATATTACTGTCCATACAGCCCAGCTGATCAAGCCCATGTGAACATCCATCCCTGACTCTTCTTGCTCCCTCACTGCTCCAACTAATCAGTTAATTCTATTGATTAAATCTGTTAAATTTGGACAGTTCAGTACTCCTGGAGAAAAGGACTAAGTGCTCAACTACCAGCCAAAAGGTAGTTTGAATCTACTCTGCAGCACCTCAGAAGATAGGCTGACAGTCTTTTGAATGGTCATAGCTTTGAAAATGCGATGGAGCATTCACTCTGCACAGCTGGGACTACCAGGATTTGGAACTGACTTGACAGCAACTAACAATAACGCTATAGTCTTGCTGTCAGTGTGAAATCCATACTGTTGAAATTGGAAAAGGATCTCTCCCATCGGCCACCGTCTAGCTTCCTTACCTAACATTTCACTGTCTTCTACATCACTCTGAAGCTCTATAGCAAATGGCCTTCAGTTCAACAAATGCAGGCTGAATTCTCTAAGTATATGTAATGTTTCCATCCTCTTCACAAAACTAACACCTACTCATACTTAAGTTCTCAGTTAGAAGTTGCATGCCCCTGATATGTCTTTCCATGTAGCCACCTAATCATAATTTTTAAAGTATTTAATTTGAATTGGCCGTTGAAAGATATATCTTCACCAACAGAATACAAATTCTGTGAAAGCAGCATCTGCCTTTTCTCAGTCACCTTGCTAAGTTCACACATGACGTTACAAAAAAAAAACACCATCAAGTCAATTCTGACTCATAGTGACCCTATAAAACAGAACAGAACTGCTCCATACGGTTTCCCAGGATCAGCTGGTAGATTTGGACTGCTGATCTTTTGGTTGGACCCCTAATTCTTTACCCACCTAGCCATCTAACCATCTCTAACTTATACGTTGCTCATTTTCTTCTTCTGAGAATGTAACTGTCTCATAGTTCCCATGGCACAACTTTACTCAATTTTCACCCTAACTACTGTTTCTCCTCAGTTTCCTATTTGGGGTTCCCTTTTCTGTTTTTGTACTTAAATTCATGTATCTGAAAGCTACACTTTCTGTAGATAGTCCTCTCACTGTTCCCAAGCCATCTTGACTTCATCTTTTACACTCCTGTCTCCAACTTTATCTTTTTAATTCTTTTATCTCTTTCCTACAGGTTTGTATTCCTGACTTTATGGTGCATGTATAGGGTGTAGATGTCTTATACACAGTACTTTCAAAATGAATTCATCAACTAGATTTCTAATTAATCATAACTCCTAATTTTTCAATTTTTAGTTGATTATACCCATTTCAACGTCAAAAATGAGTATTTTTAACCTTTGAAAGGCACAAAGAAAGAAGGGAAAGAAAAACAGATAGGAAAAATGAGGCAAGCAGGTAGAAACAACAGTTAATATGATCACTATGTGATAAAGATAAATTTACTTAATGGCAAACTTTACTGTTTAAAAATACATGAATCTTTTTGCAAGTTGGATAATAGCATGTTTCTCAAAATTGGCCTCAAGCATTTTTCAAATGATAATAATGATTAATACTTAGCAAGTCATTTTTGTATATAAACGTATGCTTTTAAACTGCCTCAAAATATTCATCCTTTATTGGAATCAGGTTATTTCCCTCACTCATTAAAAAAATGTTTCAAATAAAATTTTATAAATAATAGTAAATTTCAGCATATGGCCTCAATAATCAAAGATTTAAACACATAAGAACATTAGTCAGAAGTCAATGTCATAAATGAACTAAAGGTAGTCACTGTAATTCAGAATAAACTTGATGACAATGGGTTTGGGTTTTTTTTTATGCTGGAAATGGAAGCATTTCTTAAATTAGCAGATAGCTAGTCAGGTGAAAATTGTGATTATTCATATAGACTACCTTAACTGGTAACAAATGGTAAAATTTCAAGCAAAAGCGTAACGTCTCTACCTGGTCAGCACGGTAAGCTCATCTTCCACCACACATGCATTTGCACTCATACGCACGTGTGCGTGCGCACACACACACAAACACAATTCTACACATAACCTAGTCCATTGGCTTATTTTTCAATTGGCCTACCCACTGCTAATTCTTTGAAAAGGTTCAAGCATCGTGAGAGCCTACCTGTAGAAGCTAAAGGAAATATTACTCATAGCAGAGGAGCGACATATAAAAGTTACGATGACTAGTAGTTTCAGGCTAAGTAAGTCTACCTATAGTTGCTCTGGAATTAATTAATTATATAAATCAATAGGACAGTTCAGTGTCACCTGAAAGCACTTATTACTGTCCATCTACGTACTACAACAAATTTCAGTTCTGTAGATGTCACTTTAAGAACTGACCCACAGAATAAAAGGTTAAGCCACGGGCTGTGCCGTTCTTTTTCTAGGGGCTGACCATACTTACCCCAGATGTTGACATTATAGTTTTTCTCAGTTTTACCAGCCACATTTGTTGCCTCACAAGTGTAACGACCAGCGTCTTGGACCTGAGCATCTTCAATCTGAAAACAGAATCATGCACTGAAATCACAGCTTATATTTCACAAGTAATTGGGGTTTTCTATAAATGTTATCTCTGCTCTCTTATTTTTCATTTTTATTCTGATGAATTGTAAACATATAAAAAGTAAAAAGAATAGTGAAATGAATCACTATACACCCATTACTCAGGTTCAACACTTAGAAAGATTTAACATTTTCATCTTTGTCATATCTCATTTTAATCTGGTGTATATCAGTGGCTGAAAGTCTAAAAAGGCCCTTTAAATACAGTTCAAATGAAACAGAAAAAATCAAAATTTCCAATAAATTTTTCAGGGTTTTAACATACACAATCCTCACATATCCAAGACAATGTTTAGTAAAATAAAACCTCTATTATTGGTTTATATGTCTTCTCCTCATGCTGGGTTTCCAAGCTCCTTTGAGCCAGCTCATATGTTAATTAACTCCAATCTCCTAGTACCTAGTCTAGTGCTTCACAGACAATTGTCTATCAGCAAATATTTTTCCATCCACTTATTTGAAACATACATCATTCACTTATTGACCTTCAGTTAATGAGAACTTTGTGCTAGTCACTGTAGGCAGAAGATACAAAGAAATGTAATGCACTACGTGGTATCTGATTTAATGAGTCCACATACAGTTAAGATAAAGCATGTGAACATAAAAAAGTTTAATAAAGATATAAGGTACAAAAAATACAATACTAGAGGTATGACAAGTTGTCTGTGATTATCAAATGAGTTTTCAATCAACAACTGCTGAAACATTTTTTAAAATGGAGAATCACTGAGGTTGGAATGACAATTGAAGGTACTTAATATAGCAGAGGTGCACAGTAGGCACTCCTTAAATACTTATTAGTTGATTGATGTGAACAAATAGCACTCAAATCTAATCAAAACAGAGATATAAAATCTAAGACTATTAAACCTAAAGAAGTACTTAAAAATCCAATCTCCTCATTTTATAGATAAGGAAACTCAGAATCAAGGGAGAGATTTAAATTGACCAACATCACATAATTAGAGACAGAACCACTCAAATCTGGGCTTCAGATCCTAAAAGTCAATAATCACAGGCCTCCATGTAGCGTAGATTTAGCAAATGGAGAGGAGAGATCAGCATTTATTGAGTGCCTACTCCATTTTTCAAGAATCTCTGAGTTTGCCATTTATAATTTTCCTTCACCAAGAAGCTTTGTGGTGTAGTCCTTAGTGGCAAGGACTCTGTAGCCATGTTTGTTGTGTTCAAGTCCTACTTCCGCTAACTAGCAACTACAGGAAGACTATTTAGCCATTTGCTCAATTTTTCACCTGGGTCATTATGAAGGGTTTATAAACATTCCAACGGCCTACTCATTTCCTGGATTCTATCTCTTTATGTTGCATTTCAATGCCAGTTCTTATTTCACTCAATTCCACCTTGTCAACTTCATTTCCAAATACTTACTTTGCTAAATTTTGCTTCAGCTAAAACAGCTTACTGTCTTTCCTTAATAAACCTTTGCATCCCATCTACTGGTACCCTTAATGAGCCAAGTAGCTTCCTAAGACTCATCCAGCCAACCGCAACCTCACTTTTGCTATCCCCTCAAAATGTCTGTACCATTCAGTTGGTGATAAACTCAGTTTTCCTGTACTTACTGCATTTTCAACTGAACTGCTATTTAATTTTTATATGCTTATAAGAAATTTGTAGACACCCAAGGGCAGGAAATGTGCCTTATATCACTATGAAGAATACCTAAAATGGGTATTTGCTGACTGGTTGAATGACTGAAGATGAGGCATTGCTGAAGGCATTCTGTAATATTTTCCAGGATGCATTTTTTTATTGTTGTTGAGATGGCTTCCAGCTACAAATTTTAATAGCCAAATATTTAAATCTCTTAAGAATAAAATGGAAAAAATACTATACACATCAGCAATTAACTCACTCCTGGACTTTTACAACATGAAATTAGTAGAACACTCATAGAAGACAGCCCATTTTAATTAGGGCTGATAGCTAAACCATGAGCTTAAAAATACTGTTAGAGGAAATAAATGAATCAATGGCCTTACCTTCAGTGCACTTCCATTTTCAGAGATACTGAGGCCTGGTTTCTTCAGCAAGGGACGGCCGTCTTTTAACCAAGTCAGAGCAGGTGGGGGAATTGCATTGCTCTGACACAGCAACTCCACAGCTTGGCTCATGAGGGCAGAGACATTCTGTTCTTCTCCCATAATGTTTGGTGGAACTAAGCGAAAGATGAGTTTTGTCTCAGGATAAAACAGGCCAGCATACTGTTTGTTTTCATTGTTGCTGTTGTAAAGTGTTGTCCCGTTGGTTCTAACTCATAGAGACCCTATAAGACAGAGTAGAACCGCCCCATAGGATTTCCAAGGAGCAACCAGTGGATGTGAACTTTTTGATTAGCAACTCAGCTCTTAACCACTATGCTACTAGGGCTTCTTGTCTTCACAATATACGCTGAGTAACTTTACTGATTCTTTTAAGATACAGAGTTGTAATCATTTTAACATACCTTTTTTTATATCATTTGGTTCCAAATTAAATGTTAATAATAGATAGATGTGCTCCTACTGAACAAAAATACTCATAACTTTTCATTTAAGAAATTTTAGGACTAGAATTTTTCCTCAGGTGCGCATTTAAGAAACCTGTAGAATTAGATGTTGCTTCTTAAGGTTTTCAAACTGACAAATGACTCATGGAATATCTGGGAAATAGCAAGGAATCAAAGCAAATTTACTTGTTGAAGTATTTGTATTTTTTTGTAAAAGAATGCAAATTTCATAGCAGCAGAGAAAAAAAATGAAAGAGATTTTTAGAAATCATTCAGTCCTACCACACTGTGTGTAAAACATAAAATGGATCACAGGTAATGGTTTACTCAAGATAACATGTGTTATGTCTGCAAAGCTGGGATTCTTTGGGATCACACTTTATGGCTCTTTACAGTTTTCCACAGTGTAAGTCAGTCTTCTAAAGAATGAAATCATGTAAATGATTCCATAAACAACAAACTAAATCAGTGACCAGTTGAGCAATGCACTCCCAATTATACAAAAAGAGGAAATCAGTTGAAATTTTAATGGGATTAAAGCTAGAATTCTCTGGTTATGAGACTTGTCAGATGCTGAAATATGTTCATGGAGAAGTTCAAGTAATCTCCTCCCTTGGGTACACTAAAGAATAAACCATCATTTGTCTTAGATGGTTTAGATGCATCCCTGCCAAAAATGAAAGGGTGGCCTCCATAACCGCTGAAGCACTCTTTCAGGCCTGTATAGTGTAATTCAGAAAACATAAAGAAATGATGAAACCAGGCCTGTTATGAAAGGGCCATTCTGAAAAAAGCACACAGAGGAATTTCCTTGGTCATTTCTCACTAAATTCCATAACTACTCAGGATCGTAGGGTACTTATCATATTTGTAGAGTAGCTACATTAAGTTTAAATTGAATTGAAATGGATACAAAAGAACTTTCTAGATGCTTTGGTAGAAATAAGTCTTTTTTGTGTGTTAGGGAATATTAGTGGAGTCCCTCAGCATGATAACCAGCACTGTGGCAAACATGACAATGAATTTAAAAGACTAACAGCATGTCTTTCAGTATTATAAAACCTTTCTCTTATTATGTCTGCCACACAGGGAAAAGAAACACGAAAGGCCATTTTCAAGGCTGTTTCTGGGGGCAGCACTTGGACTAAGCCCAAAGGGACTGATGCTAGAGGAAGAGGCACAGCGTACGGTGGCTGCAACAGGCCAACAGAGCACTTGTGCGGAGGTTCATGCTGATCTTTCTGCGGGATTCAACAGAGGTTCACACTGATCTTTCTGCTGGATTCAACAGCACACAGACATCTGCCTTTTGATAAATTTAAAAATAATCTGTGCAGGAACAGAAAACAGTTGGACTGTTTTTTGATATGTGACACATTAGGTAAAAAGATACACCATTTGTTTCAGATTAAAACTGCTATACCATTTAACAGCGTCAGTGCAATTAGTGCCACTTTTTAAAATACCATGAAAACAGATACATTCACAAGTCACCTTCTTAGCTAGGAAGCCTTAAACTGAGCAGGCAATTTCACATCTTAGAAATAATTTGGGGTAAACTCTGATCTCATTGGATAAACAAGTACCATAACTGTATAAAAATATGTTTATCTTAGATTATTTGCAGAATTCTGAAAAGAGCAGGAATTCTTTATGGCTGTTTATAAAAGTGAAAGTCAGAATTAATTCAAGACAGCAGAATGCTAATTTATTTCCAAATATTTTTCTTTCAATTACTTTTACAGCTAAATGAGTTGAATCAGGTTCAAAAGAACCCCAGATATTTAAACTGAGAGGAAAAACATGAAGAAAAAAAACAAAAAAAAACAATAGAGTATTTGTTTTTCAAATATAAAGTGAACCTAATCACAACTGAGGATATAGATTATAGAAACACATCTATTTTTTATGTTCTGTCTCTCATTTTCAAGTTTTTGTTTAGTCTGAGAGAGCAAAGTTCTACCCCTAAGGTCCTCAACTTCCTTAGATCTTATCCCCACTTTGTTTTGTGGTTTTGTTGCTTAACAAGGGGTGCACTCTAGTCCAACTTCTCATCCTACACTTTATACTTGTTAAATTACCAAAATCAAAGTTTTCATAAGTTTATGCCTGTGGGGACATCAAAGAATACGTGACCTCTAAGAAAGTTCTCTGGACTTTAAGCTTTAGGAAAAAGGGACCATTTTGTTGTTGGTAGGTGCCAGAGTCTGTTCCGACTCACAGTGACCTACGTACAACAGAATAAAACACTGCCTAGTCCTGTGCTACATGCACAATCGCTGTTATAACTCGAGCCCACTGTGGCAACCACTGCACCAGTCTGCTGCTGACGCTCTCCTCTTGCTCACTGTACCAGGTATGAGATGTTCAAAATATGTAAGATGTAGTCTCGCCATCCTTGCTTCTAATGAGCACTCTCATTGTACTTCTCCCAAGATAGACCTATTCATTCCTTTGTCAGCCCATGGTATGCTGAATATTATTTTCCAGCACCACAATTCAAAGGCATCAATTTCTCTTCTGTATTCCTTACTAAGTTTCCAGTTGTTGCATGGATGTGACTGAAGATACCATGTTTTGTGTCAAGTGCACCTTAGTGTTTAAAGTGACATCTTTGCATTTCAACACTCTAAGGAGGTCTTTTGTAATAGATTTTCCCAGTGCATTGCATCTTTTCATTTCTTGACTGCTGCCTCCATAGGTGTTGACTATGAATCCAAGTAAAGTGAAATCCTTGACAACGTCAATCTCTTCTCCATCGGTCATGAAGTTGCTTATGTGGTCCAGTTGTGAGTTTTGTTTCCTTGCTGTCGAGGTGCAATCCACACTGAAGGCTGTGGTCTTGGTTCTTCATCAGTATGTGTGTCAAGTCTGCTTCACTTTCAGCAAGCAAAGTCATATAATCTGCATAATACAGGTTATTAGTGAGTCTTCTCCCAATGCTGATGCCTCATTCTTCTTCATATAGTCTAGATCCTCGAATTGTTTCCTCAGCTTACAAACTGAATCGGTATGAGGAAAGGATACAATCCTGACACACACTTTTCCTGACTTTAAGCCATGCAGTGTCCCCTTGTTCAACTCTTGATCCATGTTCAGATCCCTCATGAACACAGTTAAATGTTCTGGAATTCCTATTCTCTGCAATGTTATCCACAGATTGTTATGATCCACATAGTTGAATGACTTTGCACAGTCAGTGAAACACAGTAAACATCTTTATGGCCCAGACAAAGACTGGACTACAAAAAACATAGAGTGAGGCTTCCGATGAATGAATCTTTGAACTTACACATGCACGGTGGCTGTCTGAGAGCCTCATTGCTGCAGCCAAGACGAGTGGGTAAGGAGTGCCAAAAAGTCGTGAGAACTTCTGGACAAAAGGGGAAGCATGCTGTGGGGAGGAGGGCGAGGGAGAAAGGGGGAAGCATAGATAGAACAGAGTAGCAGAATAACGGTGAAAGTTCTGGGTGTTACATGACAAAACAACATATATTGTAATTCTTAAATCATAATAAAGTAAAACTATCTTTCTGGTATTCTCTGCTTTCAGCGAACAACCACCTGACATTAGCAACAATATCCTTTTTCCATATGCTCTTCTGAATCTGACGTGAATTTCTGGCAGTTCCATGTCAATCTACTGCTGTAGCCTCTTATGAATGGTCTTTAGCAAAATTTCTACTCAATATCAATGATAGTATTCAATAATTTCTGCATTTGATTGGATCACCTTTCTTGGAAATAGGTATAAATATGGATCTCTTCCAGCCAGTTAGTCAGTAGCTGTCCTCCAAATTTCTTGTCATAGACAAGTGAGCATTTCCAGCGCTGCATCTGCTTGCTGCAATATCTCCACCGATATTCCATCAGTCTGGGAGCCTTGTTTTTCTCCAATGCCTTCAGTGTAGTGTGGACTTCTTCCTTCAGTACTCAGTTCCTGGTGAAATGCTACTTCTTGAAATGGCTGAATGTGGACCAATCCTTTTGGGTATGACTGTGTGTACTCTTTCCACCTTCTTTTGATGCTTCCTGCATTATTTAATATTTTCCCTGTAGAATCCTTCACTATTCCAACTGGAGGATTGAATCTCTTCTTCAATTCTTTCAGTTAGAGAAATGCCGAGTGTTATGGATAGTGCCTCCCTCCCCCCAATAATCTGTATCGACACTTGGCTGGGCCATGATTCCTAGTATTTTATGATTTTCCTCCATTTTTTGATCTTCCTACGCTGTAAATCCTAATTCCTGCCTGTGGTTAACAGATTGGGTTATTTTAAAGAGGATTAGGATGAAACTGTAGCACCCTTACTACTAAGGGAGTTTCCCTGGAGTAGGGCACGCACCACCTTTCATCCTGCAAGAGATAAATGGAAACGGAAGGAAGCATAGAGTTGGGAACCTCATACCATCAAGAACGCAGCACTGGAAGCAGAATGCATCTGTCAGACTTGAGACTGCAGTGCAGAGATGTTCTCAAACCAAAGAACGACTGATGTAACACAACTTCTTCCAGAGCTGACAGAGGGAGAGCACATTCCCCTGGAGCCAGCACCCTGAATTTGGACTTTCAGCCACCTGGACTGTATAAAAATAAACTTTTCTCTGTTAAAGCCCCCCACTGATGGTATTTCTGATTAGAGCAGTACCAGATGACTAAGATACTGAGCATGTTCTTCCCTTTTGGTTTTCTACATCCAGCACATATCATTATAATACTTTACCTTCTTGAGCCACCCTTTGAAACCATCTGCTCAGTTGTTTTACTTCATCATTGTTTCATTTTGCTTTAGCTACCTGACATTCAATATTAAGTGTCAGCATCTCTTCTGATATCCAATCTGGTCTTTTCTCTTTTTCCTGTGTTTTTTAATGAATGACTTCTTGCTTTTTTCTTGTATGAGGTCTTTGATATCATTCCACAACTCATCTAGTATTCAATGTATCAAATCTATTTTTGAGATGGTCTCTAAACTCAGGTTGGATATACTCAAGGTTATACTTTGGTTATCATGGGCTTTTCCTAATTTTCTTCAGTTTCAATTTTGAACTTGCATACGAGCAATCAATGGGCTGGCACCTGGCCTTGTTTTGAGTGACAATATTCAGTTTTCTCAGAGTCTCTTTTCACAGACATAGTTGATTTGATTGATGTATATTCCATGTGGTGAGGCAGATGATGTGTACAATCACCATTTATGTTGGTATGAAAAGATATTTGAAATGGGGAATTCATTGGTCTTGTAAAATTCCATCATGTGATCTCTGGCATCATTTCTATCACAAAAGCCGTATTTTATGATTACTGATCTTTCTTTGTTTCCAACTTCTTCATTCCAATGACCAGTAATTATCATGCATCCTGACTGCATGTTCAATCAACTTCAGACTGCAGAAGCTGGTAACAATCTTCAATTTCTTCATCTTTAGTCTTAGTGGCTGGTACATAAATTTGAATAATAGTCATTAATTATTAATTATGAATACTAATCTATCACTGATAGCATAGTACTTCAGGATAGAACTTGAAATGTTCATTTTGACTGTGAATACAACACCATTCCTCTTCGAGCTGTCGTTGCTGGCAATATAGATCACAGGACTATTCAATTCAAAACAGCCAATACCAGTCCATTTCAGCTCACTATTGTCTAGGATATTGATGTTTATGTGTTTCATTTCATTTTTGATGATTTCCAACTTTCCCAGATTCATACATCCTACATCCCATGTTCCAATTATTAATAGATGTTTGCAGCTATTTCTTCTCATTTTAAGTTATGCCACCTCAGCAAATGAAAGTGTAAAAAGCTTGAGTCCATTCACTCATTAAGGCTGACATTACTTAGAGGCAGCAGGTCTCCCACAGTCATCTTTGGAGTGCCTCCCAGCCTGGGCAGGGCTCACCTTCTTCCGCTAGACCTGACAGTGCTCTGCTGCTACTTAGAAGGTTTGCACTGACTAATTCTTTTCAGGAAAAAATGGCCAGGTTCTTCTTTCTAATCTGCCTCAGTTTGGAAGCTCAGCTGAAAACTGTCTGCCATGTGGACCCTGCTGGCATCTGAATATTAGTGGCACAGCTTCCAGCATCACACAAGAGCCCACAGCACGACCAATTGATGCACATGTTGGAGAAACGGGGCCTTAGGAATCCAAAACGTTTTTAGAGCTCAATTCTTTTGTGTCACTACCACAGAATACGGCAAGATAAAATCTGAATTTATATGAGGGAGAATATTCTTTAATGAACTACTATTATAATTGTAGGAAAAGTTATTTCATCCACTTGCTACTTCTCCCACTATCCTGACAGTCAACAGTGTAAACCTGATGGGGACTTTCCTCTGAGTATTAACACACATTAGAGGCCGGTTAAGGAGCTCCAGATTTGTAATGGTTAAGCACTTGAATGTTCATTATCCAGTAACCAAGGGATAAATATAAATAACACACTGAAAAAAGTCTGAAATCATTCTAAATGTTAAGGGTAATCTGAAATGCTGGGTGACAAGCACAGTTCATGACTGGAGCCCAATAAGGTTCTGACTTTGCTCTGACGGAAATTTGTTCTGATGGAATCAGATCTATCCTTTTAACTTTATGGTTGCATCGTGGACAGGAAAAAAGTTAAATTTTGTTTAAATTTATATTTAGTTCAGCTTTGTTTCTCAAATGATCTTTTAATTCACAGTACTGAGTGCAAAGCATATTTATTGTAAATATAAGTAAAAAGTAATAAAGTCACAGCATGGTATACAACAGATGGAGACAGCTACCTGAATACCCAACTTCTTTAACGAAGATTATACCCTCCAAAAGCAGAGCTGTTATCCACAGTAATGTTCTTCAAAGTGTTTTACAAAACCAATTCCCTACGAGCTGGATGTCTGAATTTTAATTTCTCACAGCTTAAAGGAGAATCAGTCAAAAGCAAATACACAGCAGAGATATGGAACCTGATTGAAATTAATCCTATAACAGTTTTACTATTGTTTGTCGTTCCTTATTGTCAAAACTTCCACTTCCTCCATGATCTTGAGACCTAAATGCATCTATTTCAGAGTAGAAAGAATTATTAAGATGTCTCACCATATACTCTGAGGTCAATGTCCCTTTGTTTCTCCCCAGCAGCATTTACTGCTACACAGGTGTACCTCCCCGTATCGCTGATTTGGGCACTGGTCAATGCTACGATGCGACCCCCAGAGAGAACCTATTGATGATAAGAAAACGTAAATCATAAGTACACGCCTGGTACTGTCAGTGTAAACAAAATTGTTCTCTCATTTTATGAGGCTGATCAAGAAACATTTACTTCTTGAAGGATTTTCTCTTTTTTTCTTTTTTAAGGTGACGATGTTTTATGTAATCCCTTTCTTATCTTCCCTGTGGAAAAACTTGAGGTTAGAACTCAACTTTGTAATAACTGCTGAAAACAAATCTCTCTATATAGGGTTAAGTGAAGGCTAAATTTTATTCATATTCACTTCTGACAGAGAAATCCATAAACGAGGGTGGATAAGAAGCTGGAAAGAGAAGGAGCCAATTCTCCTTCTAATTCTTCTTTAGGTGAATAATTAAGCAGTTAAAATTACTAGAAAAGTAGTAGTCAACTTCATTAGTCACATCTATTGCCCTTTCGTTCCACTGATTCAATTGTACCTCTAAAATGCTGCCTTGATCATTACGAAATTGCCGTTATTGTTTTTGATAAACATTTCTTTGTGTAAAGTATCTCTTGCAGTCAAGCTGATGGGGTTAGGTGTGAGTTAAAAATAACAAGAGCCTAAAAAATATGGTCAAAATGTGAACGCAAAATCACCTACATGTGAGGTAACAAGATCATGACTTTTAGAAATTCTAAGCTTTTAGTGAACTGGTTTTGAAAATCTAATTGTGAGTCCCTAGTATACGTGCATGTAAGTGTATACATTTTTGTACATTTATTAATCATGCATTGTTCTCTAAATCTCTTCAACAGCTTTAACTATTCCCATTTCCTGTACTGAATAATCAGTATAGGTTTAATCAAAGAAACAAAAGAATGTACCTGAATTCCATTAGCAAAACTAGAGACTGGGCTCCCATCTTTTAGCCAAGTCAGACTCGGGGCAGGGATCCCTCTGGCTTCACATTCTAATCTCACCGGATTGTTAACCACCACGGCCACCACGTTATTGCTGCCCGAAATGGATGGAGGCACTGACACGGTATTCAAGGAAGTAAGATATGTTACCATTACAGATAGTGAAAACAACATGGAATATTCCACAGAGTAAAAATTTTTATTTTTTGTTAAAGACCTTTTACACGGAATCCTGGTGGCACAACAGTTAAGCACTTGGCAGTGAACTCAAAGGTTGACAGTTCAGTCCACAGAGGAGAAAAAACTGATGATCGGCCTCCATGAAGATTACAGTCAAGAAAACTGGAATCCTATGAGTAAGTTCTGCTCCATCACACGGAGTCACTGTAAGTCAGACCTGACTCGATGATACACACCAACAAGAAACATCTTTTACATCTCTCACCAGAGCCGTCTGTGAGATAAGTAGGGCAGGTCTTGATCTCCATTATAACAGGTAAAGGAAAGGAGTTTTGCTACTTGGTTAAGAAATCCAATTTTCTAGAGTCAAGAGTTGAGGCAAGGATGTTCAGTTTTTGACTTCCAGAAAGTATATCAACATATGTACATATGCATATATAAGCACACGTGTGTGTGTGTGTGTGTGTGTGTCTGTGTCTGTGTGTGTATGTAACTGCTGTCATTCAGTTGATTCCAACTCAGAGCAACCCTACAGGACAGAGTAGATCTGCATCACAAGGTTTTCAAGGAGCAGCTAAGCTGGAGAATTCAAATTGCCAACCTTTTGGTTAACAGCCAAGCTCTTAACCACTGTACCACCAGGGATACTCACACATACACACACTACATATAGATACCTCCCCCTCACCCTCATTGTAGTACATTAACTACCAACTTCCCTTATTAGAGATAATTACTTGAGATGCTTCTTAAGTTAGAGAGTATTTATTCACAAGTACATTCATTATCATTTGTGGGTAAGATTATCAATGACTATTTCAATAACCTATCTAAAACAAATTTAAATTCAACAGCACGTAAAAATTGATAATTTTAATAGAAATCAGGGAAAAAAGTGTTTACCGATTTTAGGACACTATGCCCTTAAATAAAATTGACAACAATACACTCTGCTAATTGTTTACACCAGAATTTTATAGAAGCATCCAATCACATTCAATGTTTCCTTAAGCTAAGGTGAATCTAAAAAATATAGCAATTACCATGGACCTGGAGACTGTAGAATAGATCTGTAGCTCCAGCTGAGTTCATGGCCACACATTTATATATGCCAGCATCTGAGATTTGGGCACTTTCAATATCAATGACTTGTCCTCTGTTTAAGAATGATACACCTGTGGAGCCTGACAGTGGATGACCATCTTTGTACCAGCTAATAGCTGAAATGTAATGGGAAGAGAAGACATCCTGTTTAAAAATTTACATACATTAAATTGGAGCTTAATTAAAATATTAACAACTGTCTTATGCTTATCATTCAAGTTTAGTTTGCTTAAATAAACATCCTTTTAAGAATGGCTATTAGAAGGAGGAATCTGTGAAGAGTCAAGTCTTTCCACGAGTCCTGAAAGTGAACTAAAAAATATATATATTTCTCTAATAGCAAATTTTCAACCTACTCCGTTTCTTTCTGTTGTGTATATTCTTCTAATTTATAAAAATCTGATAATCAAAATCAAATACTGTACACAGTGTTAGCCATCAAAAACTATTTTATTGATTGAGCCCGGTTGGTGCAGCAGTTAACATTTGGCTGCTAACCATAAGGTCAGCAGTTCAAATCCACCAGGTATTCCTTGGAAACTATGGGGTAATTTTCCTCTGTCCTGCAGGGTTGATGGAAACCCTGGGGGCATAGTGGTTAACTGCTACATCTACTAACCAAAAGGTTGGCAGTTTGAATCCACCAGGCACTCCTAGGAAACTCTGTGGAGCAGTTCTACTCTGTCCTCTAGGGTCGCTATCAGTTAGGATCAACTCGATGACACTGGGTTTGGATTTTTATGGTATAGGGTTGATATGACTCAAGGTACTCAGGAGCAAGGGGGAAGGTATCATTGATGTGAATCAACAAAACAAAATGATATTCTCGTTAGAGTAACTGATTTGTTATCACATAAACTAGTTTCATTAAGATAATCTTCAAAATTAAAAATATATTTCTACATAAGTGATTGTACAATGCCATGTGATGTTATGGCCACCATGTGGACAGCAAGAAGATTAGGCATTGACGTATTTCTACATTGTTTAAATGGAGAAATTATTTCATTCAACTGAAAGCAGTGAAAAATTTTAAATCTTATTATATTTGTATTAATGTTTTATCCTTGAAATGTATTTGGCAACTTTTCCTTTGTTAGTAACTATATTTTGCTCATAAAATATTTCAGTTATTCCCAGAAATCTTGAAATGTTAATAAGTTACAGAGTCCAAAAGCAAACATACCAGGCAAAGGATTTCCAGCTGCCTTACACTCCAGCTGTACGGGATTGTTCACCACCACGGTCTCATTCAGCATTTTTCCTGCATCCTCTAGACTGGGTGGTTCTGGAGGAGACCCAAACAGATAAGTAATTCACTTAAGATAATGTAAACCAAAACTGTCTGCTGAGTGGAAATTATATTTTCCTTCTTCCTGGAGTATAGTGGTTAAGAGCTACATCTACTAACCAAAAGGTTAGCAGTTCAAATCCACCAGGCACTCCTTGGAAACTCTATAGGGCAGTTCCACACTGTCTTACAGGGTCACTATAAGTAGGAATCAACTCACTAGTAATGCATTCAGTCCTCTCTTCCACATATACACACTAATAAATTTGGCATAACAGTATACTATTAAGTAGATTTGAAAGGGATACAAAAGATAGCAAAATGTTTTCTAAATTATTCGTGTCCCTGTGCACAAATGGAAAAATATTCAGAAAAGTTAATTAGCAAAGTAGTAAAAGTAACTTAAATACCAAGCCAAAGTCAAGTGCCATGCTATTTTTATTCCAAGTACTGGGCTGATGATGAATCCTCCTTATCAAGAATTCATCCACCTACTTAAACTCTTCCAGTGAAGAAAAACATCATGATCTCTTAAAATATCTACCCAGATCTTTAGACAATGCTGTGTTAAATTTCTGAAAAAATGGAAATCTATTTTCTGCTTATGAGTCTCTTTTATTCTTGTAAAAAATTTATATGCAATTAATTTAGTACAATAAAGCAGAAAACAAACAGCTTTCAACAACTACTGATAACGCCGCTCTATTATTTAATGTACTTGTGAAGTTGGGATTCATAAAGTCTAAAAAGAGGCATAATATAAAAGGAATAATAATTTGAAACAGAAATTCTAGATGTTTTTAATATTGCAAGGAGTGCAGAAGGAGTGCCAGGGAGGAAAAAATTACTAGTGCACTAAAAATGCTATTGCAACTAAATACTTAGAGTTCAAAGAAAAAAAAAATCACTTTAAATATTTGCTAAATTTAACTCATTTTATGCACTCGAGGATCCCCCTCCACCACACATACCATACACGATCAATAACTCTATAAAATTAGCAAAAATGAAACACAGAGAAAGGTGACAGGAAAAAGAATGATTAGACCTAAATAAGATGGTAGAAATAAAATCATACACACAAACAAAGAACATAAATGGGAATGGGTTCATTTCCTTGTTTAAAAGAAAAAAATCTCACAGAGGATTTTTTTATTTTTTTTAAATTAACAAAGGCAACTGTATAAGAAACCACAAATAAAAAACCACAAAGTATTTACAATGAAAAACTACACATAGATATATCAGGACAAAAAGAAATACAAATTCCTAACTAACAGGAATAAGAGGAAAAAAAAATCATTTAACATAACAAAGCAAAATGCCTTGTATCAATGAAATTGTTACAATTTATGAAAAATCCATTATAATGTCAATACTTGCCATTGCTATATGCATTGAGTAATAAGGCAAAAACTGTTAAAAGAAGAATTTGCAATCTCTAACCAGTGGCATATTTTAATACATCTGCCTCAGAAATTGCACAGTGAAACAAAAGATACTATTAAAGATTTGAAAAATAAAATTACCCAACATGATTGTATAAATATACATATGTTCATATTTATAGTTAATAAAGATAAACATAAATAATGAGGTTCGACAATTAAGTCCACAAACTTAATTATTCTAAATGCTACATAGTTCATTACTGAGTACCACTGTGGTCACCTTTGAAGTACTCCTTTGGGAAGCTAGGCACCAGTGCCAGTGCCTAGTCCACCCTTTAAAGCAATTTTAGAATTCTTTCTAGACTGGTCATTGTGCCTGGTGGCACTATGGCAAGTTTGCCAACTTAATTGTCTAGCTACCAGTGAGGGAGTTTTTCACCAGTAAACAAATAACTGTATTGAAACACCCTCCCTACTCACCTGATCTGGGCCCCAGTGACTTTTTTCTTTACCCGAAGATAAAGGAAATATTGCCAGGAAGACATTTGGGTGACATTCAGGAAGTCCAGGGTAATCTGACAACAGCTCTAATGGCCATTCCAGAAAAAGAGTTTCAGAATTGCTTAGAAGGGCGGACTAGGTGCTGGCATCACTGCATGTCTCCCCAAGGGGAGTACCTCAAAGGTGACCATAGCGATATTCAGTGATGAGATACGTAACAGGATGATTTTGCAAACTGTCAGACCCTGTATGTATTCTTTTCAAATGGTAGTGGAGTATTTTCAAAGTAGACTATATATTATTGCTGTTGAGTGTTGCTGAGTTGATCTCAACTCACAGCAACCCCATGTGACAAAGTCAAACTACTCTTGACTGTCTTTTTTAGGGTAGCAGATCACCAGGGGAAGCAGATCGTCTAGGTCTTTTCTTTTTCTGCACAGCTACTAGATTGGTTTGAACTGCCAAACTTTCAGTTAGCAGCCAACCAACTGACCATTATGCCACCAGGGTGTTTTGTATTAGGCCAATAACAACTCAGTAAAGCATTATTTAACCACAGGTGAACACAGTATAATAAAAAAATAATATAAATAAAAATATATAAAGCTACTGATATGGGGAAAGCTTCATGACAAGCAAAATCAAAGCCAAAATTATAGGCTTGGGGAAAAAAGTGAGATCAATTAATAATCTACGGGATGTCACCAAAACAGTACAATACTCAAAGGAAAACTTGAAGTCCTAGCTGATGTTGTAGATAACGAAGAAATAATAAAAACATGTATTCTAACGAAACAACCTAGAATCTAGGAAAAGATTAGTAATATGAAGTAAAAGAAACCAGGAGTAAAGAAGTAAAAAAGTAAAAGCAGGGGGAAAATAAAGAAGGAAAGAAAGAAAAGATGCTAAAACTCAAAGCTGCTATTTGGCAAGTTCAAGGCAAAGTATAGCCTCAACAGATGTCCTCGTAAGTCAGTTCTCTATTGTGACCAAAAGAACGAATTTCCACCATCCTCTCCTTAGCTCAGCAGTAGCCTTGAAGACCCTGCAGCCTAGAACCCACTTCTCCTTCACTCCCACAGCCCTTTGTATATTCACCCGATCCCATGTATTAATCTTTTCTGCTTGAAACGCCTATCATATTTCTGTTTTCTTGACTGCATTTTGATTTATGACATGATACATTAGGACAAAAGACTTTTAAATACGTTATGTCCTGTGGCTTGGTTTTAAGGAAGTGAATATCCAACTGGAAAATGAAAAATAATTAGTCCGTGACATATCTCTTCAAAGCAATTATTTAAACTTTCACTTGAAATCCTCTCAGCTGAACTTCTCATTGAAGGCTTTGCCAAAAAAATGGAACTGCTGTAGTAAACCATTATGACAGGAATTAAGAAATGCAATAGCTATGCAACTGATTGGTCATTTCTCACTGCACTCAAAAAGGTAGGTAAAAAAGAAGGGAAGCCAGTGAAAATGTCTGAGTAAGAACTTCTGAAAACTTACTTCTTTATACATACATAAGAACACTGGAAAAAATGGTCATACTTAGCATTTTCAGAACTCTAGAAATTATAAAGGCATACAAAAATCCTAGTTTTTATGAAAGGAAGACAGCTAGATCTCATTCAGAACTACAAGTCTGTAGTTTATATTATCCTATTTTGATTTACCTGATTCCCATCACCCTCTCCTCGGCTCAGGAGTAGCCTTGAAAACTGGCAGGCCCTCGGAGTTACAAACACACACCACCAGCCCAGTAGCCACAGACTGGGCAATGTTATCAGGAAGAACCAACCCCGAGAGAGGACATCCAGCTTGCTCAAGGAAGAGGAGAGCCAAATACAGGGAGGCACTCAACCAACAGACTGACGGTGGCTGCAACGACCGGCTCTA
Source organism: Heterohyrax brucei (assembly GCA_028571685.1). NCBI lineage: Eukaryota > Metazoa > Chordata > Mammalia > Hyracoidea > Procaviidae > Heterohyrax > Heterohyrax brucei. The sequence goes on from CM053155.1 coordinate 50,820,127, forward strand.
AAACAGCAACAACTGTGAACATGGCTCAGGACCACACAGTGTTCCATTTGCTGAACACACAGTCTCTCTGAGTTAGAACGGAGCTGACAGCACCTACCAGCAGTAACCAGTGGAAGGAAGAGAATGGGTCTGAAGTTCTTCAAAACCACCATTCCTAGAGTATTGTCACTATTTGACCCTTCTGTCCCCCTAAACCAAACCCATTGCCATTGTGTCGATTCTGACTCACTGTGACCTTATAGGACAGAGGAGAAACTGCTCCACAGTTTCCAAGGAAAGCCTGGTGGATTCAAACGGCTGACATTTCAGTAGCAGACGTAGCACTTAACCACGACATCACCAGGTTATTCTCTCTTGCAAATCCCCACCCAGAGGATTCGTCTTTATTTAACCAAATTCATAACCCATCCAGTACAAACAGCCTTTTTCCCAGGGACATCACTGAAAATAGAGCAATTATTTCATGTCATAGCTGCTTGAAGCAGAGAAAACAATTGGGGCAAACAAGTGCTGACCAAAAATTTTAAATGGAAACACTCGGGAATGAAACATATTTCTAGAAACCTCAAAGGCTACCAGCATGCATCGGTCTGACAGCCCAGGCACAGGAAGGATCTGAGAAGCACCTAAACTCTCACATCTGGCTGATCCCCAGGCTCCGAGCAAGCACAAAGGGGAGGTTAAAGGAAAGAACTAAACGCTTGGCTGAGTGCTTGCTTTGGCAGCACAGCCACCGAAATCACTGAGCTCAGTGCTGAAGGTGTGTCCAAACACACTTTTTTTCCCAAGCCTAAAATTTTGTCTTTGATTTTGTTTGTTATGAAGCTTTCCCTACATCCGTGTGCAAAAGTTAGCTAGCCACTGAGGTAACTGAGAACAGACTTCAGTTGTCAAGCATGACAAAGAACACAAACTTTACAAAACTCATTCAGGAAAGTCATTGTATTGGTTTCCTTTTGCTGTCATAATATATCACCTCAAACCCTGTGGCTTATGTTAACGGGACAGGAACAACTCTGAAAAGGAATGTGAGAATGCTTGCATAAGTCAATGAACATAATCAATTTCACTGAACTATGTGTAGAAATTATTGGTGTACGTTCTGCTGTGTATATTCTCACGAAAAGTAAAATAAATTATATTAAAAAAACTTAGTATCTTAAAAAATACAAACCTATTATCTCACAGTTTTGTGTGAACTTCATGCGGAAGTTCCATACCGTCTCACTAGGCTAAAATCAAAGCATTAGCAGGGCTGTATTACTTTCTGGAAGCTGTAGAGAAGAATGGTGTTTCTTTCCCCGTATTCTTTAGGCCACCCACACTATTTGGCTTGTGGTCTGCTTCCTCTGTCTTCAAAGTCAGCAACACTGAATCAAGTCCTTCTCATATTGCATCCCTGTGAACTCCTGCATCTGTCTCCCCCTTTTCAGGGACCTTATGCTTACAGTGGGCCCATCTGGATATTCTCCATATTTTAAGATCACCTATCGAGAAAACTTAATTCCATTTGCCGCATTAATTTCTCTTTGCTATATAGCTTAACATCCACAGATTCTGAGGACTAGGATGGGGACATCCTTGGGGAGGATGGGCATTATTCTTCCTACTCACCAAACAAATAGTAAAATAACAAAAAACAGGAGCAGCAACAAAACACTGTTGCTACGTTATATAATGTCTATTTTTTGACAAAAAAAAAATTGTGAGACATGCAAAGAGACAAGAAATCATGATTCACATATAGAAAGTGAAGCATTCAATAGAATGAGGAAGACCAGATAGCGAATCTACTAGGCAAAGACCTCATTCAGCTATATTAAATACGGTCAAAGAACTAAAGGAAATCACGTCTGGAGAACTAAAGGAAAGTAAGAGAACAGTGTCTTACCAAATGAGAATGTCAATTAAAATATATGAATTATAACAAGAAATAAATAGAAATTCTGGAATTCAAAGGGCAATAAATGTAAACTCACTACAGAGGATCAACAGCAAATTTGAACTGGCAAAAGAATCAACAAACTTGAAATTAAGACAGTGGAAAGCATTTAGGATAGGGAGCAGAAAGGAAAAGAGAAAGAAAAAAATGAATAGATCCTCAGAGAACTGTGGAACATTATCAAACATACTGATATATACATAATGGTGTGTCCCAGAGGAGAAACAGAAAGGAGCAGGAGCATAGAAAATATTTGGAGAAATAAGGCCCCCAAAGTTCCAAAATTTGATACAGAATGTTATCCAGCACATCTAAGAAGCTCAACAAACGCCATACAGCATAAATTTAAAGGAACTATGGGCCACAACAGTTCAGCACTTGGCTGCTAACCAAAAGGCTGGCAGTTACAACCCATCAGGAAATTCATAGAAGACAGATGTGACAGTCTGGGTTTGTAAAGATTTTCATCCTTGGAAACCCTGTGAGGCATTTCTATTCTGTCTTATAGGGTTACCATGAGTGACAATTGACTAAAGAACAATGCTTTGGTTTGATTTTTTAATGAAAAACCTACTGCAAACACAGTAAACGAAACAGCAGTAAAAGACTAGTATAAAAAGAGGCATATGGAAAATGGAATAAAACTGAAATTATAGAAATAAGCCCTTACATTTATTGCCCTTTGAACTCCAGAATTTCCATTTATTTTCAAATGATTTTCAACAACAGTGTCAAGACCATTCAAAGAAAAAAGAGTACTTTGTTCAACAGATGGTGCTGATACAACTGGGTATCTTCATGGACCCTTGCCTTGTACCATACACAAAAATTAACTCAAATTGGGTCAAAGATCTAGTTAAAAAGGTCAACTATGTTACCCTGAAAGGCACAGTTACAGACATAAGTTTTTCTGACCACATATTAGGTTATAGTTTCTTAGATACGACATGAAAAGCATGAGCAACAACAACAACAAAATATGTAAATTGGACATCATCAGAATTGAAAACCTCTGTGCTTCAAAGGATACTGTCAAAAAATTGAAAAGAAAACTCACACAGGGGGAGAAGATACTCACAAAGAATATATCTGATGAGACTACTATCTAGCATATATAACAAACTCTTGTAACTGAACTCAATTTTTTTAAATGGTAAATGATTTCAGTACACATTTCTCAAATAAGATCAGTAAGGTCGGTAATGGATAAAATAATGTTCACCAACTTTGCTAATGAAGAGAACACACACCCAAGCCACAAGAGGTGACAGCATTCTTTCCTTTCACTCTTTGTCCTTTTTGGTCTTCAGCTGATGGATTTTCTGCCATGGTAACTGGTTAGATCCCTAAGTCATATGCTTAATCCATTTAACAAAAGATTGTGTAGCCAAGTCCTTGATAAACATTCTGGCACATGTGTCCTTTGTTTGCAAAACAAAATTTTCCAAATCTTTTAAGTTCTGTTTTCATTATGCACAGTTCATTTTTAAGTCTATCCCTTTCCTCTTGCACTATACTCTATGTGGCAGGAAGAAACTACATGCACCCTTTATCATCTTCCTTAGAAATCCTATCAGTTGGCTATTTAAATGTTTGAATACAATTCAGACAAGTTCTTTGCCACTGCATAAAAAGCATTGCCCTTCCATCACTGTCCAATCACATGTTCATCATTTTCTTTTAAGGCCTCATTAGAAATACATTTAACATTAATGATCTGTTGCTGGCACCATAGTATTCTCTAAGACGACAGAGACTTTTTCTATAGACCTCCTCACATTATTCTGAACTCTTGTCAAAACTGCCTTTGATGTCCAGAATTCTACCAGCCACTTTAAGTTGATCTAAGCTTTTGTTATTAGTCACCTTAAAAACTCTTCCTCTATCTCTATTCATTACCCAGTTCCCAAATAAACTTCACATTTTAGGTATCTGTCAGAATAGTGGCCAACTCTTGTGGTACCTGGAAACCCTAGTGGTGTAGTGGGTTAAGTGCTACATCTGCTAACCAAAAAGTTGGCAGTTCAAATCTGCCAGACACCCCTTGGAGATCTATGGGGCAGTTTTACCAGTTTTACTCTGACCTATAGGGTAGCTATGAGTTGGACCCAACTCAACGGCAATGGGTTTGATTGTTTTTTTTTTTTTTTTTTTTTTGGTCTTGCGGTATCAAATTGTGTATTAGTTACCTAGTGTTGCTAAAATAGAAATACCACAGATGGATAGCTTTAACAAACAATTTTTTTTTCCTGACAGTTTAGGAGGCTGGAAGTCTGAATTCAGGGTGCTAGCACTAGAGGAAAGCTTTCTCTCTCTGCTGACCCTGGAGAAAGTTGTCTCTTTTGAATTTATGCTTTTAGGCAACATTCATGTATCTTGACATTTGTCTTAACCCATCTCTGCTTCTTTTGCTTTTTGTTTAATCTCTTTGACATCTTAAAATTCTCTTAAGACATTCCCTCCACTAATCTGGTCTTGTTAATATAACAAAGAAAACTCATTCCCAAATGGGATTATATCCACAGGCATAGATATTAGAATTAACTACACATGTTTTTATGGGACCTAATTCAATCTATAACAAGTGCATAAGCCTTTTCAGCACCAAAACTATGAAACAGTGATGAACAAATTTATCTTCTCCAAGAAAAGAGTGTAACAATGTCTCAAACTAAAGTCATCCACTAAAAAAAAAAAAAAGTTTCCATAGAATAATTCCAAATCTCCTTTAGGCAAAAGTGAGCTAATAAATAAAATCTAAAATGATAAAGAGTAGGAGCTAGCATATGTTAACAAAGCAAATACTTAAAAACAAAAACTATGGGACACTGTACTAATGTTTCCACTAGACGACAAACAACAGATCCAAGAAGGTTTCTAGCAACAGTAAAGACAGCAGGACTTTAGAAATATTTGTTAAAATGCTAGTGGAGAAGGGCCACAAGCCAAATACGACTTCGGCAAAATAATCTTGAAGCTACGATTTACAGATACTGACTAGAAGCCAAGCACCGGGTTAAGCTTTTTATATGTAATCTTCCATTTACTCCTTATAGCAACGTTCATGAGTACAGTGTTACCGTTATCCTTCCCATTTTACAGATGAGAAAACTGAGTTTTTAAAAACTGAATATCTAACCCCAAGGTCCTGCAGTTATTAGTTGGCAATGTAGGAACCCAAATTATAGATCACAATTTTATCCACAACACTCTGCTTCCTCTGAGTGTGCTTTCACCTTGGTTGTTTTTTTCTGAGACATAATTATGTGCAGATGAAATGAATGTTTGAGCTATTAGACCCCAAGTGATCATGTGTTTGTGGAAACATCTGTCTCACTTGGCAAATGGAGGAGATTCAGATACAATTTCACAGTTTGGTCTAGAGAATAAGAACTTACAAAATTATGAAACTTTGATGATCAAAAAGGACCACCTACTGAGAATTCCTGCCTTCTATAATAGAAGTTTCTCTGGAAAGTTCCACAAGAATGTTCTTCTTTCTCATGACCATGACATGGACTTCTAGTCCAAGAGATCATGCATCCTTACCTCAGCTTTTGGAAATACATTCTTTCATGACTGAAAAGAATGGTGGCATAAAATATATTTTTTTAATAAAGGAAAATATTAAACAATTGAAATGCTGAATTCTTAGGACTAAACACTTTGGATGATAATCATAGGAAATGCATACTTGCTGATTCGTTTATTCCAACACTTCCAATAAAGATTGGAACTAAAATGCTTCTTAATTTAAAACTTAAACTTGAAAACAAACTATAACAGTAGTTTCTTAAATTTAGAAATAAACATGATCCTCAAATCAAGAACTGGTTATGTTCCAAATGATAATGTATACCATTGTTTGAAATCTGCAATTTATTTATCCTTCGGAAACAATTTTGGTTAGTTTTATAGGTTAAAATACCATGTTCAATCACTAACAAAAGCATTAGCAGTATGAAGCATCTGTTAGGAAGACTTACAGCAATAATATAAATGACCATATTGTCATTATTGTTGAAGTTAGGTGCCATTGAATTGTTTCCAACTCATAGGGAATCTGTGTAAAACAGAGCACAGCACTGCCCGGTTTTGTGTTAACTTCACAGTGCTTGGTATGTTTGAGCCCCTTGCTGTATCCACTACTGTCAATCCATCTCCTTTAGGGTCCTCATCTTTTACACTGACCCTCTACTTTACCAAGCATGACGTTCCTTTCCCAAGGACTAATCTCCCCTGTTAACATCCACAATACATCACATGAAGTCTCGTCATCCTCACTTCTAAGGAGCATTCCAGCTGTACTTTTTTCCAAGACAGATGTGTTTTTCTGTCATAGTATATTCAATATACTTTGGTATACTGAATATTCAATATTGTATATTCAATATTCTTTGCCAGCATCACAATTCAAATGTCTCAATTCTTCTTTTGTCTCCCTTATTCATTGTCCAGCTTTCCCACGCATATGAGGAGACTGAAAATATTATGGCTTTGGTCAGGAGTATCTTAGCCCTCAAGGTGACATCTTTGCTTTATAATACTTTAAAGAGGTCTTTTGCAGCAGATTTGCCCAAATCAATTGTGAAGTAAGAATTCAAACCTGGGCAATGCTATTTCCTGTCTGTTCTCTTAACTGCCATGCTACAGAGTCTCACTTGAATAAAACTTTAGTCACAGTACCAATAATTAAACCAACACCACAAAAATTGCACAAAGACATTGGCTTTCATTTATTATGAATATTCTTTTTTCCTTTACATTCCCTTTATTTCCCCTTCAAGCTGAGGCAGATACTATCGAGTGATATACTTTATTTCTTTAGGGCACTCCTGGGTGCACAAACAGTTGAGCGTTTGACTACTTTTCAGAATGTTGGTGGTTGGAATATAACCAGAGTGCCTCAGAAGACAGGCCTGGCAATCTGCTTCCAAGTGGTCACAGTCTTGAAAACCCTTTAAGCAGTTCTACCGTGTACACATGAAGTCATCTTGAGGTGGAATCAACTCAATCACAATTAACAGTAAGGCACTTTTATTTCTCTAGTTAACTTCTCTTTCCAAATAAAGGTCATAAGAAACCACAAGACCCAAATCCAAGGAATACATCTGGCCAAGAAAGATCTGAATTACAGATCAAGGAATAGGTCAACAACCAGCCCCTAACTGTTTCAGGGAATCTCCATGTAATTCATTAGGTTCATGCAGAATACTTTTAGTGATGAAGGAATACTCAGCTCCCCAGGCAACTGTTGTCATCTTTAATGAGTTCTGATTATTGGAAACCTTTTACATATACTGAACATAATTTGCCTTCTTATAACTTCAATGATGCTTAACAACAATGAATAACATTTATTGAGCTCTAATTGTCACTTGGCTTGGCTTAATTGTTTCAAGGCTCCTCTAAATCTGTTAAATGAAATGCCATTTCATTTTTATAGTAACAATATGATGTAGGTATACAGTTATCCACAGTTTATAAATGGAAGACCAAAGCCCAGACAGAATGCCTATGTGGTCCAAAAGTGGCAGAGATGATGTACTTGTCCTGATCTCTGTTGTTAAGCAAAGTAAGTCTGATTCATCTTCCAAACTGGCACAAATACTTTGCAGTAGACTAGTAATCCAGAGATTGGTGGTATGAAATCACTCAGCAGCACCATGAAAGATAGACGTGGTGATCTGCTTTCATAAAGAGGACAGCCAAGAAAACCCTATGAAGTAGTTCTACTCTGTAACACATGAGGTTGCCATGAGTCAGAATCAACTCACCAGTAATGGAAGTCTTTTGAATATCTAAGGGTACTATTCCTTGGACTCTTCTTCTTCTTCTTTCAGATAAATATGTCTTTCCTCATTTTATCCTCTTTACCTAAGATTCTTCCTCTCACCTACTCTGTATGAACACAGACACCCCACTAAAGAACTAAATCAAACTTTACCTCTTTTGTGGTTTTCTTCAAATCCCCTGACCCCACGCAGAATCCATCACTTCTTATTCTTTGTTCACACAGCACTTGGTGCCTGTCCAATGGTAGGCTGGTAAATGTTTCACAACCAGTTCTGTGGCCCAGTTCTGATATGAATGCTGAGTGATAATATCGCTAACATCAATGATTAAGAAAAAAGTGAAATAAAGATAACTGTGTCTTTTATCAATGACATGATTTACTTCCTTGAAAATCATATAATAGTTCTCAAATAATGTAAAATATTTTAAAGCTCTCAGCTATTCACAATGTAGCAGCCAGAGATACTATCTCATTAAAAATATTGCTGCTGTTGAGTCTTTTCTAAATCATAGTGACCTACAGGACAGAATAGAACTGCCTCACTGGAGCAGATGGTAGACTGGAACTTGTGGCTGGCACCATAGCCCTTAAGCACTCCAACGTACCACCAACTCTTTTAATCTTCATTATTGACATTTTTCTCCATCATATAGTTAGGACCTAACAACCAACAAAACAATAAATTGTGTCTTTATTTGTAGCATTTAAGAATTTCTAGGGTGTAAATACTCCCACATGGCCAAGCTTAAGCCTCTAAGATGTGGGAATAGAAGTGCAGTAGCACACCATTCTGTAGCATTTCCAAAATACAGATACACCAGTAAAAGCATACATAACCATAAATAACCTCAAGACTATAGGTAATACCAAAGAAATTAGGAATATTATTTATGTAATTAAATTTAAATATTTATATTTGTTTTCAATATAACTTTTTAATTGTAAGATTATAGAAATTATTCTTCAATAATAGCTGTGTTTAACAGCCAGCTCATAAAATCCCTGAAAATTCATTCTCAAAAGCCGGTAAGAGCCAGTCTTAGAACTCCACCATGACTACCTCTGCTGCAGTAATTTGTTTTCTGCAGTATCAAAAAAGAGGAAAACACAAATGCTTTAGCTTTAGGTAGTTGTGTATTCAAACTCTAGCTCTACCATTTGCTCACAGGTACGAGTATTCTAGGGCAAGCTGTTAATTTTTTATCTCTTTGAATTTTTGTTTTGTTAGATGTAAAATGGGACTCATCATATCAACCTGGAAGAACGGTTCTGAGGGTTAAATAAGCTCACGGACGTAAAATAACAGGGAACCTGGAAACAATCAGGTCTTTTTAAATGATAACTATTTTTAATTGTTCGCATATATTTATCTACTCTACTGGAATAAGATACTTTTAAGGGAAGAAGCATGTCATTTATTTTTGTATCCTCAGCTTCTAGCATATATCAAATATGTCACCACTGAGACAGCTCTAATTTATGGTAACCCTATGCGTGTCGAAGTGTAATTTTGCTGCACAATGGTTTCGACGGCTGATTTGCTCCACAGAGCTTCCAGGGAGCACTTGGTGGATTCAAACTGCCAACTGTTTGGTTAGTAGCCAGAGTACTTAACAACTACGCCACTGGAGTTTCCCACCCAGAAACCTTTAAATAAGTTAACAAAGTGAAATGACGATTGGTTCTATATGGATTTCTCAACGCCCTTCTTACTATGTAGGCTCTGAATTGGATACAATACCGTGAAAGTACTCAAAGGGTGGTTTTCAAGTTTAAAAGTGACAGGCAAAAAAGTCCCCCACTTCATAGGCAGTCAATAAACAGTAGCAGTTAACTGATAATGCCCATGTAACAGGTTTAGCTCTGTTCTTGTTCCTCATACAAGAATCTTCTATTACTGCCTTCTAAAACTGATTAGCTCTTTTAAGAACCTGAATTATCATAGCTATAGTAACTGAATTCAGTCAGATAATACTTTTGGGTATTTCGATGTATGCTGTGTTTAATCCACTCTTCTCTAACTCTTTTTTTTTCTTTTGTGATTGTGACAGTATACAGTCCAAATTAATTTTGCATGCCCACCTATCTGCAGCTTCTTCTACTCTCCTTGATTGGTGACGGCACATACCTCCTTTTGATTCTATACTTGTTCTATCCCCTTAACAATCTCCTGTACCCATCTCTTTACCTTCTTCTCTCCCATCTAGAAAGATACCAGTAGGACAACATCCTATAAATGTATAGAATCACAAAGTATACACACCATAGGGTCTTGTGTTCCCAAGTCTATTCCATTTGTGTTTGAAGAGTTGACCTCAGTAGTGCTTTCTTAGCAGGGGCAGCAGCAGGTCTAGGGGCCATACTCCCAGGTGGTCCCCCAGGCCATTGGACCAACAGCTGAGTTCTTTTAGTAGAGTTCTTGAGCTGTACCCCTTTTTCTTGTGTTGCCACAGAGATTCAACATTGTGTGCCTGTCTTTGGTGGTGGCTGGGCATGATCTGGTTCTTCTGTCTAACCCTATTCTTCAACAGTTTTTCATACCAGATTAACTAGTTATTTTAACCCCTGAAGCCCATTATCATCTAATTCTCACCAAAGTCATTAATGCAAGCACTGAGAAGGACAGAGTCAAGTGTGAAGTCTCATACATCCAATGTTCCATTGCTATCAGGAGTGACAAGAGGACAATTCCTCTTTCTTTCCAAATTCCTGTTGTATATATTGAGCCAATCACTGCCTCCAGGTTGATCATATCAGTTCTAGATCAAAAGTTCATTTCATCATTTATATTTCCTACTGCAATTCTCCTGCCAATTCCATATCCAGAGATGACATGTTGGTAGACTGACATCAGTCTTATGATAGTATTTATGCCTCAGAAACCACTAAATGCTACAATGTAAATCAGGACTTGATTTGTTTTGTTGACTGGCTAGTCATAAGAACATGTTCTTAGATGAAATGTTTTCTATTAAAAAATACTACCAACTCCTGTCTACATAGTAAAGATCATCTATTACTACAATATCTTTGCTCCATTCTATTTGTGATTCATATCAAGATTTTTTTATATTCTCCATTTGATTTGGTAGTTTTCAGTAAACCTTACAGTTACTATCCTTCTGTTTCTCTTTCTTCTCACATTACGCCAGATGTCTTCCAGCTTGCTTACCCCCTCTTCGATGGTTTTCCATGTTGATATGCACCCTAAGTGCTTTTCTTTCCAGCAAACATTTTGAAACCACATTAAGAATATTGGTTGATAGACTTGCGTTTTCTGGGTACTGATTCTGCTTTCTTTCTTCTGTTTTTGCTCCTAATTTGATGGGACATACTTGGTTTCTTCCACAGCCGTGTGCTCTGGTTTTGGGTTATTCTTGATCATGCTGGCAGGTTCCTTTGCCAGCCATTGTAATCTAGTCCAGCGTGCCCCTAAGTACTGGAGCACAAACCACCTGCCTCAGAGATGCTCCTGCGAGAGACTCAGCACTGGGCTTGCATTTGTAACTTGTACCACATACGACTCTTATGCACACTGATATTTCAAAGCCCTGTTCTTGGGAGTTTTTTTTCAGTCCAAAAGAGACATACACTCTGTTCTTCATTATAAGTCTCCAGTTAATCATTTTAGGCCAGTCTAGAGAACAACAATAACAAAAATCTCTATTTTTCATAATTCATCCAAAATTAGAAGTTGAAAAAGATAACTGCTGTCATTGATTAGGTATCTATAAAATGGATAATATTTTATTCCTAAAACCTGTAAACTTTGAAATCACTCTTCAAGTTCAATATTATTATGCTCACAATAACCCTGAACCTCTGAAAAATTAGGTGGTCTATTCAAGGACAAACAGGCCATGGTTGCCATCGAATCAGAAGCAAAGTTGGCCTGACTCCAGTCCCTCAGATGGTTGCAGTTATCGTACTAACCTATTTAACTGTTTCCTCTTGGCCAGCAATTGTTGCTGTTGGTTCTTAGGTGCTGTTGAGTCAGTTCTGACTCATAGTGAAACTACATTACAACAGAACAAAACACTGCTTGGTCCTGTACCATCCTAGTGTTCATTGTAATGCTTGAGCTCATTGTCACAGCCATCTCATTGAAAAAATCTCTTATTGAGAGTCTTCTTATCTTTTTTTTTTTTTGCTGACCCTCTACTTTACCAAGAATGATGTCTTTCACCAGAAACTGGTCCCTCCTGACAACACGTCCAACGTATGCGAGACGAAGTGTCACCATCCTCACGTCTAAGGGGCATTCTGACCGTACTTCTCTCAAGACAGATCTGATCTTCCTTTTGACAGACTGTAGTATATTCAGTATCCTTCACCAATACCAAAATTTAAAGGCATCAATTCTTCATTAGTCTTCCTTATTTATTGTTTAGCTTTCACATGCATATGAGGTAGCTAAAAACACCATGGCTTGGATCAGCCACACTTTAGCCCTTAAAGTGACATCTTCGCTTTTCAACATTTGAAAGAGGTCTTTTGAAGCAGATTTGTCCAATGCAATACGTAGTTTGATTTCTTGACAGCTGCTTCTATAGGTGTTAATCGTGTATTCAAGTAAAATGAAACTGTTGACAAATTCAGTCTGGAGGCCCGACAAAACTACATCCAAGAAGTGAAATTGCTGCAAAGGAGAAGATACACAGCATGTACAAGTAGCAGAGAATGAGTTTGAGGGAAGGAAAACAAGGGGGGGAGAGCAAGCTTGGCATCAGCACATACTTAGATGGACGTAGACAACCGAATAGATCTGAAGACTAGGAATAGAAAGACGTTCTTTTGAGGAACAAGGAAATTCAACGCAGATTAAGGAAGAGCAAGTTCAGTCTGTTCAATCTCTTGCCAAGGGCGGTTAGCCAATTCCAATGTGGTCTTGTTCAGGTATTTGTCTTCAGATTAACTACTCACTGAAAAGATTCTTCCTTAAGGTACTTGTTTTGTATGTGTGAACATTTATGAGCATTCTATTTGGGAAAATGGGGGAAAAATAAATTGGTTTATTGGAAACATTAAGAGAACTGATTATTTTAATCTTTTAATAAGCTGACTCAAACAATAAAATATTCAAAGAAGTAAATTGGAATAATTTGATATCCTATTTAAATGTAATCATTCAGTTATTCACTTTTATGTGTTGAATTGTGCCCCTTCTCCCCCCCAAAAATATGTTTTTCAAGTCCTAATCCTTATATCTGTGGATGTAATCCTATCTGGGAATAGGGGTTTTTTTTTGTTACACTAAAGAGACCATATCCGTGTAGGGTGTGTCGCTTTTGAGGTACAAAAGAGCAGATTAGGCACAGAAGCAAGAAACTACATTGACGGCAAAAGATAGATGCCTTGTAACACGAACGTTACTAGGGAACAGACAACTGAAATTGAAGAGACAAAGACAATCCCTCAGGGCTGCTGGACAGACTTTCCCTAGAACTGATGCCCTGAATATGGACTTTCAGCCTCAACTGTGAGAAAATATATTTCTGTTCATTAAAGACACTCATTTATGATATTTCTGTCATGACAGCCCTAGATAACTAAAACAATCCCTGTTTAGTCTTTATTTATTAACTATTTGTTGATGACCTACCACACCCTCTGAATTACGCTAGATGCTGAGGCATTATTCTAGGTTAAATTGCTCCCTCTGTGTGAACACCACTCATCCTTTATTTGCATGAGGCTTTTTACCCTTCTTTTAAGGTTCAGCTGTAAATGTTTCACCATCAATTACATCCCCCTCAATTATTCTCAAGCAACATTTAAATCATAACATTATTACAGCATTTATGTTCAACTGCAATTATTTGACTATGTTTCTATCTTTCCTTCTTTATAACTTCAGAAACTGGGCTTTACTTGTGAGGTCTGACAAGTAAGTTCTCTTATTCATCCTAGAAAAAGTGCTACAAATCTTATTGCTAAATATCACTAGGGTCACCTTCAAGTACTCCCCTTGGGAAACTATGCACCGACACCAGCACCTAGTGTAACCTTCAAAGCAATCTTGGAACTCTTTTTCTGGAATGGCATCAGAGCTGTCATTGTATTATTCTTGATGTCCTAAATGTCATCCAAATATTTCCTTTCAATATTTATTTTATCTTTGAGAAAGAAAAAAGCCACTGGAGGCCAGATCAGGTGAGCAGGGAGGGTTTTCTAATTCAGTTATTTGTTTGCTGGCTAAAAGCTCCCTCACAGACAACTATACAATTAAGTTTGTGAACCTGCCACTGTGCCACCATGGCCATTCCAGAAAGAGTTCCAGAATTGCTTTGCAGGGTAAACTAGGTTCTGGCATCAATGCCTAGCTTCCCAAGGGGAATACTCCAAAGGTGACCATACTGATATTCAGCAACGAGGTACGTAGCATTTACAATTAAGTTCGCAGACTTAATTGTCAGATCATATTTGCAATGTTCAGTAAACAGCAGGTGGTCAGTAAACGTGGTATGAATATATGAATCCATGAAAGACTGAATAAGCAATTGTATGAATTAGAAAAAATTAATAACATATACATGAAGATCTTGAATAATTCTCTGCATATATCTTTGGCTGAATTAGTATAGCTCAAGCCTGGAGTTCTTGAATGTTTCTGATAGGTCTCCAGAGATCTGAAGTATTAAATTCAAGGCCACATAGTCTTTCAAGTTTACCATGAAGCTGTAATATTAATGAGACATCCCATGGCCACCCAGACTTTTTATTAAAGCCCATGGGAGAAGATCCTGAGCCAAGGGTAATGTCTACTCATAAAATTCCTCTTATAGGCAGGCAAGAAAATCACAGACCGTGCTAAGGAACAAAACTGCTACTTTTGTCTTTTCAACAAAAAATATCTATAGAATACTATCAGTTAACAGAATGATAATAATTTAAGACATAAGGCCATAGATTGATATACGAGCTCTATAAATGGCATGCACTATTGGACAAGCTGAGATAACATAATAGGAGCAATTATTACTACAATAATATATAGCATTTTCTGTTTTTTTTCATACAGACTAAAATAAATGATCTTTTCTTTTACTCTGTTAATTCAATGAGCCTACTATGTTAAAAGAAAAAAGCATGGAAGTACTGTTGGCCAAGATGTAGAAATTACATTACCATGCACACGCAGTTGAATGTGCTGTTGTGTTTCTCCAGCCGCATTGGTAGCTACACATGTGTATCTGCCAGCATCTTCCAACAGGGCTTTGGCAATCTGCAGAACTCGACCAGAAGACTGTATCTAATTAGGAGCAGAAAGTATGGCAGCATTTCGTGCTTTACACTTAGTCTTAAAAACATTCGCTGAAATAGATAAACTCATTTAAATTTATGATCTCTAACCATATTTCCATGCCAGTATCTTAATTACTTCTTGATACATTAGAGCCAGATCACCTCATCGCACACAAAGAAAATAGACTAATTTGATTGAAAAGCTTTGCTTATTCACTGGAAAAAGCAAAACAAAATAGCCTAAGGCTAGCCTGCTGGTATAGTTATAAAATACTGGATGAAAGGCTTCAGCACTGAACTATGAGGTATGTGATGAAAGTTTCAGTTACTTGAAAAACAAATGGCACATTTATATAGCACTTCATAAATAGTTTTAAAACAACAATCTTTTCAATTAAATGGCTATGGGAGCCTAAAAACAACAAAAAACTATAAAATATGACTAACTGGAATGTGATAAATTTCTCACTGACTGATATTCCTAATTTTCCTTATCAGCCCATTGCAACTGGCTTCCGCTATTTTGAAATTAATTATTCTACAGTCCCTCTTTGATAATTCAGATGTCACTAGTAACTTCCAACCACAATATCCAGAGGCCTACTTAAACTCATATTCTGTTCCACCATCTGCAGCATTTGGACCTGTTCCTTGAACCTCTAGTCTCTCTGAGTGTCAAGGTTACAACATTCCCTCAGTTGTTCTTCTCTGATTTTCTTAGGAGAGTTATTTGTAGAATCTGACTTCCACAAGTAGTAAACCTATCTTCCTCACAGGTTTTCTCCAGACCCATGGCTTCAGTGAAAAACCCTGTGCAGACTCCTAAATCTACAGCTTTAGCCTCAGTAGCTCTTCTGAGCTCTACATTTTTGCTTCCAACTATTTGTTGGATATGCTGGCATATGAAATTTAACCCATCCAAAACTCAGCTCATAAATGTTTCTCTTGTATCCCTAAAACCAGTTTCTCATTGCGTGTTCCCAATCTTGTGTAACAGTTCCCACTTCCTTTCCAGTCTTTGGGTTTCAGAGCCCATTTTGACTTTCCTATTAATTATACCACTGTGTGTTCTTCAGATCCCCTCTTCTAATCCCACAGTCACTGTGGGATAGTAACAGCATCGTAAGTAACATTCCAGGGTCTCCACCTATCTCAGCTGTTAATCCAACTCACATACTGCTGCCAGAATAATTTGCCTAAAATGTAAACTTGATTATTTTACCAGTCTCCATTCAAGTCTCATTCCTGGCTCTCCACTTTGTCCAGAATGAAATCTAAACTCAGTGTAGCCCTGAAGGCTCACCACATTCTGACCCCGATGATCTTCTACCATGTAAACTTCTACATAATGTATTCTGCAGCCACATTGTACTACTTCAAGTATACTATACTTTAAGCAACACATTCATACATTTATATTCACTTTGGGACTACTGCACTTGGCCTGTACATGCTGTAATTTCTTAAGACTCCACACAAAGTGGGTCTTTTATCCTTTTTCTTCTTGTTCATGATTAAGCAGTTAAGTAGTTATCTGGCCCTATAGTTTCAAATATCACCTATGTGTCAATATCTTGCTTCCGTTCTATTTTGAGCTACAGGTCCACACAGTCAACCAACTACCTGACATCTCTGAAATTTCATCTCAGCAACCAGAAACAAAACCCAAACCCAGTGCTGTTAAGTTGATGCTGACTCGCAGCGACTCTGTAAGACAGGGTAGAACCACCCCACAGAGTTTTCAGGGAGCAGCTGGTGGATTCAAACTGCTGATCTTTTGGTTGGCAGCCATAGCATTTAACCACTATGCCACCAGGATTGCCACTTTATATCAAAGTCTCTTCAAACCCCAAAAGTCTAAAACTCAAATTTTGGTTTTAACCTTCTCAAATCTACCCTCCCCTAGTGTCTTCCTTCTTACAGGATAGCATCACTATCTATGCAATTGTGTTTTCCTTAGAGAGTTAGAAGTCTTCCTTAACACCCCCCTCCTGCTGTTTCCTTCATAAACCATCTATGATCAAGCATTAATAATTTACCTGCTATATATATAGCTCTCAAATCTATCTATACATCCTCATCTCTGTGACCAGCATGTGAATCCAAATTTCTATCTTCTCTCTCTTCTAGACAAATGCCAATATGTCTAATTGGTTTCCATATATCTAGTCTTTCTCCAGTTTATTTTCCAGAAAGGGCCAGGGTAACTACTTAAAATACAAATCTTATCATAACTCCTCTCTTGAAACCTTTCAAAAGTCTTCAATTGCTTTAAAATCAAATAAAGTCATTAACTTACCTAAATGCCTTCTATCTGTTCTCTGGTTTCCACTCTGCTCTACCACACTTCCCTTGTTCTCTGTTTCTCATTTCAGAAGAACTGAACTTGTTTACTTGCGTGTCCTCAAGAAGTGTCACCTTCTGCTTCACTATAATCTTTTGCCCATACTTTTCTCTGAAATACTCAGTTTTCTTCTTTTACATCATCTATTTAACTCCTAACTGTTCTTCAGATTTCTACTCAAAGGCTTTTTCTATGAATTTTCCTTATGCTCAAAGTTCTTATAGCTTTCTATAGTCTCCCTCAAAATCACGCATCACAGTCTACAATTATTCTTACATGTGACTGTGGTTTATCTTCACTGTGTTTGAAGGTTACACACTGAATCTTTCACTAGCATAAGTGTATTATTAGCTCTGTTTGATTTGGGGAAAAGAAAATAAATGGGAGAACCTCATCACTTCTGCTGGGAGAACAACTCATCACATCATTCATTACCAAGAACTTAGTGAAAGCAAAGATTAAGACCACATTAAATCAGTCAAAACACTGACATACCATTGGCCTGAAAGGTATACCTGCCACCTTTTATGTTTCTGAACCATGTAACCTGTTGAACCCACTGCCCTCGAGTTGATTTCAACTCATAGTGACTCTATAGGACAGAGTAGGACTGCCTCACAGGGTTTCGAAGGAGGACCTGGTGGATTCTAACTTCCAAACTCTGGGTTAGCAGCCACAGCTCTTAAGACACTCTGCCACCAGGGTCTCCTCTGAACCTTGTAGGTAGTTATGATATTCTGATGCTCACGCATTTACTGTCAAGGCCAGTCCCTTCTGACACGTGCAAAGCTTCACTGACTGGAGTTGTAGCCTCACTATTCTGTAGGCTGAGCATTCCATTAGTGCATTCTACTAGATAAAGCTTCCTGGAGGTATTAGTTTTGTAAACTTTTGCTTTTTTCCCCTCCTTATTTTAGTGAGGTAAAACTTGCAAGTATAATTATGGTTTTACTGTGTGCCAGTTAGGGAGCCCTGATGGGATTGTTTTGGTTTTTCTGTGATACTTGGAAAACTGAGGTTCCCCAGTAACCTAATGGACAGGGACCAGCAATAAAGTATCTACCTAGTTCTCAGTGGCATACTGTCACGCCAAAGACAAGTGGTGCCACAGTGTCACTTGCCTCACTGGTGAATTGTACTGCCAGATCATATTTCTCAAAATCCATGCTATCAATCAAAAATTTAAATACACTCAATTAGTAAGCATGCATTCCAATACCGGAAACAGGCAGCATCAAAAACAGTAATGATGAGAAAAGAAAGGGTTAACTAGGTCCTAGCAGCTGCACCTATTAATTTCAATTTTAAAATACATAATTTACATTATCCAGCATTGAAATATATTTTTCATATTATTTATCTAACTATTAACTGAACAAATACATACTGAGTTTGAGTTACGTTCCAGAACTATTTGTTGTTTGGTGTCAACACTGCAAGTGAATACGGCTAAATGTATCTCTACCTCCTGAAGCTTATAAACTACACCAAAAATGTTTTCCGAGACTTCTTGCACTTGGGTTTATATTGGTATGATTTTACCTCAGTATTATTCTGTGATGGATATATTGGGCATATAGCAGCTTACTGAACTATGTTTAGTCATGAGATACTAGTTTTTCAATAGTTAAACAGAAAACCAAATAATAAAAATACCACCAATCATATTAGAATCAATATCTCTGTTAAGGCTATTAAAGATTTTAATTACTTCCATTTTGCAAATCAAAATGTTAGATTATTCTAAAAAAAAACTCTAAGGAAAACACATATTTTTCTAACAAAATTTCCACAAAACCTGTCCAACAGAAACATGTACAATAAAGAAAGAAAAATGCAATGTAGCATTCTCAGTTTGAGCTCTGTGGTATTCCTGCTTACTTTAAGACTTCCTTGGGCAGTGTTCACAGGCTGACCATCTTTTAACCATGTAATAGATGGATTCGGAATGCCATTGGCTATGCACTGCAGGGTGATTGGCTTGTATTTCACTACGGCTCTCTCAGATAGGCCTGAGGACTTGATGGTTGGTGGAACTAGGTTTAAGACAGGAAAAAAGTAAGGAAGGAAGAGGGATGAAGGGGGGAGAAAAACACAATACATACAGAAGAATCTCAGACTCTAAAATTTAGCAAATAGTAAAATAATTTCATCCCATGTATTAATTATATTTTTAGCAAACTTATAGATTACTAATTGTTTAACTATGGCTCTTTAGTTCTCCAAAGAACAAGCAAAATGAATTTATAGGTACTGCAATCCACATGTATGTTTGGTTTATACCTTTTGGTGTGTTTTCCCAATCGATAGTGACCCTTCACTTCTCTAGAACTACACCCTTAAATCAGCATGAGTTTCCAGCATTCATATTTATACTGCATGACTCTGCCTCCAGTTGGGCTGAATGTACCCAGATGCTAACTCAGTATAAACAAGGGCTGCCAGATTCCCTGTCTCAGGGATTGGAATTGATAGTGAGAAACAGGATGAGCCATATTCCACATGGGATTGCAGAAACAGAGTAAAGGATGAAACTTGATGAGCACAGAAAGCTCTTCTTGTGGCTTCCACAGGGCTCTCCACTTTTTGGTTCCAATCCTTCCTTTCCTGATGTTTGCGGGCAAGTCAGACACATAATACTCTGGCAAAGGGTTGCTTCTACCATGAGATTAATGGCCATAACCCTAATGTGCCAGTTCGGTGAACGCACTTATTTGCCTGGGTCCTTCAATAGCTCCCAATAGCACCTCCAATAACACTCCACTTCTGGAAACTACTTTATTCACATTCTGTGTTCTTTTAGCTAAACCCTTGAACGCTGGCACAATCCCTTCTACTACAAATTTGCTGTCTGACTGTCCTTATTTTCCTTCATTCTTCATACCCTAGTTTTTTTTATGCATAATACACTTTCAACATTAAATTAAACATAAAATTCTGACGAAATTCATCCCTGTGGTACCTTTGGTTGAGTGTCTATGTCAGTTAAGTGCCCCAAGATTTTCCATTATTTAACTGAAATTTGTCTCTTCTATACTGTTATCTAAGAGCCCAAGATTTATCTACATTGATGAGCTACAATGTGAATTAGAAAATTAAACAATACACAAATTAATTTTTATGTAAGACGGCCCTGTCCCTTCGTGAGCATACCATGAACAGTCACTTCAAATTCCTTCTTGTGATCCCCAGCAATGTTTGTTGCCACACACCGATACAGGCCTGTGTCTGACACTTGAGCCTGGGCAATAATGAGCTTGCGTCCATTTAATAAAATCTTGAATCCATCCCTTTCATCAACTGGTTGACCACTCTTTAGCCACCTGTTTTTTAGAAAAAAGAAAAGCAAAAAGAAGTCTGGAAATATATTTTAAGTACTAGGTTCCTAGAAGAACTGTCCTATAGCTTCCAAGAAGAGCCCAGTAAATGCAAACCACCAAACTTCTGGTTAGCAGCTGTCGCACTTATCCATTACACCACCTAGGTTTCCATGTATGTACAATTTTTAGTTGCGTATCTATCTAATTTCCCAATTTCTCATTCTGTAAAACCAACTACAAATGGGATAGAAGAAAAAAAGGAAACCTGGCTTAACAAACAAGTTGGCATACTGTTGGACATAATAACTGTAATTTGAAGGAATCTTTGCATTCTTCACTCTTGTTTTACTGATTTTAGACTACAGAAAAAGGAAAATTCTCTTAAATAGTACCCACCTCAAATTTTTAAATAATATTAACTGGGAAAATACACATAATCCTCAGACATCTGTAAAATAAAGCCCTGAAATCACACAGTATTATGTTTTACGCCTCTCATGAGAGTCATCACTTTCGATTTAGCTTTATGATCATGTGTGAACATATCTTATTCCCCTAGGAGTTCATGTGTATATCTCCATCCCTCGTGCTTTGAAAATGAAATATTCAAAAAACATTTTGTGACTGAAAGAATGAGAAAAAAGAATTAGGAAACATAGTGCATGTTAACTTAAAACATTTCCTAATGTTGCATATATTTTTTATTTAAAAGTCCATTAAACACTTCAGTATGATATTAGTATGGCTTAATATTATGTCTCTAGAATTGAAAATGTAATTTTTAAGAACATATAATGGAATTCCTGTTACTAAGCAAATTCAAGTACTCTGTATCAAATAGAAGTTGCCTTGTACATGAAGTACATCTTTTTAAAAACTAAATATAAAGGAGATGTTTTCATGCAATCACTTGTTAATGACACAGGGACCTCTTACAAGATAGCTCTAAAACATCCAAATCAAAATGTGGGAGGTAGTTCAAAGACATACCCAAATCCTTACATGATAGTTGGTGGGGGTGAGCCTGTCACTTGACAATCCAGTTCCAGTAAGTTATTAACCATCACAATGAAGTAAGATGTTTCATCTCCTCCTTCTACAGCTGGTGGCACTAGCAAATGACAAAGATGTAATGTAAAAAGAAACATATAGAAGAAAAAATAAACCACTGTAGCCAGCAATACTAAGTAGTAGCTCAGAAAGATGATGTGTATCATCAGGTTGGTAAAAAGGGGAATATGCAACTAAGTGTCAACTGGTTGGATAAATACTTTTTACAATAAACACTTGGCAGGATCAATGAATGTCCTTTGGACATATTGTGTTTTTGTTTTTGTTTTTTTTTACTGGTGCTGCTGCTGCCCTGTGAATATGAAATTTATTCATATTCTTATATTATCTATTTTCATAAAAGAGGCAGCCCCTCCAACTGAGCCATCTATTGAAAAACTTTCAATTTATTGAGAAAGAAAAAGGTTCACATGTGACTCCGAAAGTCCAGAGCCTGTCCTAACTCAATGCCTATCACAGAAGACCATGTTGTCACTCACTGCAATCAGATATTGTCATAGACGTAAAATGTATCAGTGACTTACAAACACAAAGCATATCTGTCAAAATCAGTGGAAGATTTAGGTGAGTTTCCAGATGTTGGGAATTCCTATGATAAATCTACCTCCTGCTTATGTACAGTCCAGAGCTGAACAGATGACTAAACCTCTTTTGGTACTGTTTTATTATTCTATGAACAAAAAAGTATTTTACAGAATAGTCAGATTTGTTGTGAATCTGAGAAACCAAGCAATGGCACCCTTACTTACCTAGGACATCAACTTCATATTTGACTTCCTTTTCTCCAGCCACACTGGTAGCCACACACACATACTGTCCCTGATCGACTTCTACGGCATTCAGGATTTCAAGTTTCTTCCCACCAGCTTCTATGCGGATGTTGTCACTGGCTTTCACAGGGACACCATCTTTTAACCAGGTGAGAACAGGAGGAGGGTGGCCGGCAGCTTTACACTCCAGTGTCAGGGAATGAGCAACAATCACTTGCTTATTCAAAGGTGTAGTCGGATCGCCTTCAATCACTGGGGGAACTAAGTAGACAAAAGTATTATTTCAGGCATTTGTTTGTGTAGTCACTGAGTACACCCTATGGAAATAAAGAGGACATTCTTTCTTATATAGTTTGATCATAGCTGCTATCTACATGTCTATCTCACTCCAAGCTGTTGAGGAAAAAATTTCTTGGTTCAGCTGACCTGAAACTATTCCAATTATTCCAAGATATACTGTACTGTGTCTGGCTGATAAAAGACAAACAATGGAGATTGATCTTAGCCTTATCAACTAAGTTACCTTCTCCATAAGAACCAAAAGGTCTGGATCTGGGACGGATTAAACAGTAAGCATGGTTTGCACTGGCTTACAGTAAGCAAGATATGCATGGGCTTAATTGTGTTCACTCATTAATCTGTAGTGCATGGTGAAATTGTGCACTGCAGCTTTGTAAGTAAACACAATTAAGCCCATCTGTTCTTTGCTTATGGAGCAATCTGTCCCTGGTGTGATGCCCTAAGAGCCATAAGCGGTCAACTATTTTTAGCTCATCTTAGCCTTTATAAATATCCATTTTCTAAATCACAAGGCAAATTCTTCCAATTTCTAGCCATGAATATTGAAAAAAGACCATTTACTATATACAGTACTTTATTAGCAAATGAACTGGAAGTGAGCACATTACTCAGCACAAGGCAAAAGAATGTAATTTAAACATATATTTTTCTTTACCATAGACATCCACACGGAATGATTTTTCAGCAGTTCCAGCAATATTGGTTACGTAACAGGTGTATGTTGCTGAATCAGAGACTTGCACCCGTGAGATCTGAAGAAATTGTCCTTTATCAATATAAAGTGCTTGTGAGCTGGATATGACTGGCTGGCCATCCTTATACCAAGTAATAGTGGGCACTGGCAGACCTCGTGTTTCACATTCCAGTTTAATTACACTGTTTATCAGTGCTGATATTTCAGTGGTGACATTTCCTCCTTTAATACTGGGTGGAACTACAAGAACAAAAAGAAGTCTTCTAAGATTCAGCATCTGCATCAAAATCTTAAATTTTGTAGATATTTGTATCCTGCATTTAAAATAAATATGAATTAGTGTCAATTCTATGGCAACAGATTTGGTTTATTTTTTTTAGTTTAGTCTGTGCTTCATTTACTTATAATTAGTTGCCTCTCTTATCCAAACAATCTATCATTCTGCTTGTGAGCTTCAGATTTTAGTAAAAGTAGAAAGTCACAGGTTGGGATTCAGGAGTTCATCTAAGTCCACCAGACCATATTAGAATAAATAAAAAGTCTATGTTTAATCAAGAAAGCAAAACAAAATGAAACGTCACTTAAAGTAGAATAAGTTTGAAAACAAGTCAAGAAAGCTAAAATGTTAATATACAACGGCATGGCATCTCCCCAAGGAATACGTATGCTCTAAGTGCTTTCAGAATGAGCTACTGGTAATAGCTGTAGAGTTTTCAAATTTTGCTTCTTTCTTCTTCTGTTTTTTTTGGGAACTGGTAAGGGCTCATTCACTCAGCTTTACTCATTACTAATTGGCTCCATGTGTACTGTCCACAGCTCAGCATCCTGCCTGGCCTCCCACATCACATGAGGACTATACTGTTGGATAAACAAGTGGCTCAATTCCTGGAACACACTCTTAACAGGCTCATTCCAGAATTATGCCATATTTGCAACAATTCAAAAGAACCAAACGTCTTATGTTGAATTTGCATCTTAATATAATTTTAATATCTATTTCAGAATGGTTTCAGGTTTAGAGTTCCATATACCTCCTAAATCCAGTTTCCCCTATCTTACACTTACTTGTACTTACATTTTACATTACTATGACACGTTTGTCACAGTTAATGGACCAATGGAAACCTCGTGGCACAGTGGTTAAAGCTAACTAAAAGGTCAGTGGTTTGGACATATGAGTTGCTCCATGGGAGAATGATGTGGCAGCCTGCTTCCATAAAGATTATAGTGTTAGAAACGCTATGAGCAGCTCTATTCTGTCTTACAAGGTCAATCTGAGCTGGAATCGACTTGATGGTGGGCAGTGGGTAAGGGACCTGTAGCGATACATCATTATTGACCAAACAGCATGCTGCATTTGAACTTCCCTCAGTTTGTTTGTTCTTTTTAACCCAATTCCCATTTCTTGTCCCAAGATCCCATTCAGGACACCACATTACATGTAGTTGTTATGTCTCATCATGTTTCTCTATGCCACAACAGTTTCTCAGACTTTCCTAATTTTTGATGACCTTGACAGTTTTAGAAAGCACTGATCAAGTATTTTATAGAATGTCCCTCATTTTGGGTTTGTCTGATGATTTTCTCATGGCTATACTGAGATTATGGGTTTTAGGGAAGAAGATAACAGAGGCAAACTAGCAGCCTCATCATATCACATCAAGTGTACATACAATGAACATGACTTATCACTGTTGATGGTTTTGATCACCTAGTTGAGGTAGGCTTTATCAGGTCACTCCACTGTGAAGTTACTCTTTCTTTGAACACATTTTGAGATGGTATGTTTTTAGAAGGTGGCTCAGTGGTGCAAATGGCTAAGCACTTGACTACCAGCTGGAAGCCAGGCAGTTCAAACCCACCCAGAAGTGTCTAGGAAGACAGGCCTGGTGAATTGCTTCTGAACCATCACAATCTTAAAAACTTGATGGAGAAGTTCTACTCTTGAGACACATGGAGTTGGAATTGAAAGAACAACAATAGCTATATGAAAATTCATTTTTAAAGATAAAATACACACCTCAAAACAGATCAGCTTTAATAGCTAAATATTTGTGATAGCTTTTGATGATAGGGAATAGTAACTCTGAACTCCAATTAGATGAAATGCTGC
Source organism: Heterohyrax brucei (assembly GCA_028571685.1). Taxonomy (NCBI): domain Eukaryota; kingdom Metazoa; phylum Chordata; class Mammalia; order Hyracoidea; family Procaviidae; genus Heterohyrax; species Heterohyrax brucei. Next base: position 50,845,723 of record CM053155.1, read on the forward strand.
CCTCCCCCAAATAATTTCATTTTTCTCATTAGTAGACTTGTATTTTAAATTTCATTAATAAACCAATCGTGGAAATGTGTTTTCATTATTATGGAAGTATCTACTATATTATAGTCTTGATTTCACCTCATAGTCTGCAAAGCTTGAAATATTTACCATTTTGCTCTTAAAAAAATAAACCATTACTGTTAATTCCAACTCATGGTGACCCTATAGGACAGAGTAGAGCTGCCCTGAAGAGGTTCTAAGGAGCACCTGGTGGATTTGAACTGCCAACATTTTGATTAGCTGCCATAGCACTTAACCACTATACTATCAGGTTTTCCCTCTTAATAAATGAGTTTGCCAAATCTTTCATTTAATTCACATAAATTCAGACTACCATCTGAAATGCTACGAACAGCACTGTAATTAGGTTTTAAATTTAAATTTTGATTTTATGTCATAGGTTAATTTGTAAATGTGCTGCATATCAAATTTTTGGCTCAAACTGCTAAATCAGCTGATTAGTCTAACTGACTAGCCGGGAAATTAAAAAGGATTGTTAAGTTAAAAAAAAAGCCCTATCCTTCATGATGTATTTACAAATGTATAATATCATTTGCTCTGAAAGAATGTTTAAAAGTTTGTAATTTTTGAAAAATTACTCAAAGGACATCATCATTTAATGGTAGAACAACATATTCTTTGCTGCTTAAAATTCCCAACTATATTAACACTTCACTTCTCATTTTGTTTCAACTCATATATGCTTGCCTGACAGCTATACTTCTTCTCTCTGGGGCAGGGAGACTATGGATGAAGGCTATGGAAACGCTGCACATTAAAATTTCCTCATGTATATATGCACAAAGACTTTCATACAATGTAGTGTGTTCTCAGATCTCTGAAGCCCATCTACAAACCTCAGATTAAAAGTCATTGCTTCAGAACCGCCCATTGTAAATTTGTATAATCTCTCCAGAGGTTAACTAAAGCTCTTTTACTTCCTTTCTTCTTTCACATTCTTTCTTCCTTCTCCATCTCTTTTGTTTCCCCCTCATAGTATCTCTATTTCTTTCTGTATTCAGGCTCACCATGTGTTTCTTGAAGATACACAGTTCTATCCACATTAGTATGCTTATAAGGAAAATAAATCAACTGTAGTATGTAACACACTCTCAATGTGAAATTTACATAAACATTCCTGACAGATAAACAGAACACGACATCTTTTTTATACACACACACAAACATGCACATACACACACAAACATGCACATACGCATACACATACATCTTCCCCCCCAAAAGAACTCCATAAATGAGTAAGGTAACCTTTTGTTTTACCCATTCAGACATTCAAGAGAGGCTCTTAGCAAGGAATTATAATACTCAAAACTTTACATTAAAATCTCTTTCATCTCAGACCATCCCAGAAGCTTTAATCATTATAGAGGCTTTTCTTCTGGGTGCTTGATGGCATCCTACAAACTGAACAAGAGGAACTGAAATGAAAGAACTCAATCCTATGGAAACAGGATTCTTATGGAATCACCAAAACATATTCATCACAGACCCCAGCAACAATACAACTGTGTAGGAAGACTACTCATCATCTCAGGGAAAATCTTGTACCTATTGTTTAAATGTCTGGCTCTGGTAGGAAGCCAATGGCAGCACTAATACTTTTGCTTAATTTGGAAGCTTATACAGATAATCTTTCGGTAATGTTACTCCTTTTGGGAAGACACATCATTTTATGACTGATTTCCTCTACAGGCTTCTATTTATAGAGAAAAGTGATTTACAAGCCTGCATTAAATTAAATTTCCTTGATTCCTGAAAGCAATTTGAACTTCACATATGATACTAACATTAAAAATATGGGGAGATTTTGCATACAGGTAAGGAATGTAGGTATCAAGCTTGATCCTACACACATTTCAAGTTTTAATATAATACAGTGCTCCCTGGAAACTTGATGAGGCAGGGTCTCTATGAGTTGGAATTGACTCAGTAGCAGTGGGTTTAGTTTGGCTTTTATGTAGGTAATCAAAAATGACTGATATTTATTGAACTCTTACTATAAACTAGGCAAATCATGTAAAATATCCAGTCCAACATCTGATCTTCACAATAACGAGACTGGAACTATTATTATCCCCATTTTATTGATGAGGAACATGAAACTCTGAGGGGTTGGGTGATTCATCCAAAGTCACAAAGCTAGGAAGTGGCAGAAGTCAGGTCTGAGTTCAAGTCTGTCATTTCAGAAGCCCAGGCTTTTATTAATCACTCAGCTATTGCTATCCAATTGAAATATAATGTAAGCTACATATATAATTTTAGATTTTCCAGTTGCAATGTGATGGAACATTTTAATACATCCTGTCTCACCATAGTCTGGTAACTCCCACCAAAGGAGACTATGCAAATAAGGTTCCTGTGGCCTCATTTGGGCATTGGACAGCTTGCTAATAATGCAAACAAAGGTCACAGAACCCTAACAAGTGGATTGGTCAGTTTTGCCATTCTACTGAGCTGAAAATGAGCCATTCTGGAGGTGAAAGAGGTGACCTCACCACCATAAAGAAGGAAGAGCTGGAAATGAAGCACATCATTTGAAGACAGGGTCCCTGAGCTCAGAACCTCCTAGATGCAGAGGACAGAGAGCTGCAACACTGGACATGGTGTAAGACTTTGCAAAGCGGTGGAAGGTGAGGCAGAGACACTATAAGCAGAAGAAGCAGGAGAGGGCATGGTCGGCTTCCCAAACCACAGAGTGAGAAAGCCCACTGTCAGGCTCACAGCTAGGGTCGGGGACCTCTGGGTACTTACTAGCCAAACTAAAGAGCTTTGTCACACTTGCCCAAGCAGGACAGAGGCCAGGCAGGCCCAAGAGGTCTGAGGGGCTGAGGGCTGAGGCACTGAGAGGGAAAGAGATGCCTGCCTGTGGCACAGTCAAGAAGCTGTCCTGACTCAGGAACTGTATCCTGAATTGTAAACTGTTATTTCTTTAATAAACTCCGTAACCATAAGTATGGTTTGTGAGTTCAGGGTGGCCCCTGCAACAAATTATCAAACCCTGCAGAGAGGTAAAGAGTGAGTGCAATGCAGGCACAGCTAGGGTCAGAATTGGTGAAAAGGTCAGAAAGAAGAGGTGTGCATGACCCCGACCATCTGCCTCGGGTTGTCTGCCTCTTATGAAGTCAGAGGAGGTCAGATGTCCTTGCTTGCCATTTTTATACTAGTAGTCACATTAAAAAACATAGAAGAAACATGTAAAATTAATTTGAACAACACATTTCATTTAACCTAATATATCCAAAGTATCATCATTTCAACCTGGAATCCATGTAAAAGCTACTAGATATTTTACATTTTTTTGTGTGCATTAAGTCTTTGATATCTCTATATACTCCCCAGGAGATATCTATCTAGAGCCTCCATAGCATAAAGGTTAAGTAATCCCTGGCTGATAATTTTACAGATTGGCTGTCCACACCCACCAGCAGCTCTGGGAGAGAAAGACCTGGTCATCTGCCCCTGTGACGACTGCAGCTGAGAAAATCTTATGGGTCAGTTTTACTCTGTCATATATGGGTCCACTAAGGGTCAAAAATTAACCCAGCAGCACACAATAATAACATCAGGTGCTTACATTTAGAATACATCTCGGTTTGGACTAGGCACATCTGAAGCGTTCAACAGCCATGTGTGGCTAGTGCCTACCATATTTGACAGTGTAGCATCTTTCATTGATTTAACAAATTTTTCTTGAAAGCTACTGTGTAAACAGTTAACTAGGAGCTAAGGCTATAGTATCAGAGGTCTAGTGGCACACTGCTTGAGCTCTTGGCTGCTAACCAATAGGCCTGTGATTTGAATCCATTAGTCACTCTGCAGAAGGAACACGTGGCAATCTGCTTCTGTAAATATTATAGCCTAGGAAACGCATGGTTGTGTGGCAATTATGTGCTATGTCTGCTAACCCAAAGGTTGGCAGTTCACCTGCCAGGCACTCCTTGGAAACTCTTCAGGGTTGCTGTAAGTCAGAATTGACTTGACGGCAGTGGGTTTCATTCTATTGGTAGGAAACCCATGGGGCAGTTCTGCTGTCTCCCACAGTGAAACTATGAGTCAGAATCAACTGGATGGCAATGAGTTAAGGCTGTTCAGTGTTACGTGAGAAACAAGTCCCTTCTTCTTGTGAACCCCAGCTTCCATGAGAATAAATAGCCAATAAACTAAAAATAGATAATTACCTCTCAAATAGTGATATGTGCTATGAGAGTAAAGAACTAGGACAACATGATAGCAATTGGGAGGCTGCACTGAACTGGGAAGATCCCTGTGAGCAGATGACTTTCTGAATATTTGAGGTTACCTTGAGTGTCACTCTTGGTGCATAGACAGAAGGTAGGACAGAGAGCAGAGCCACAGCTAACGGAATTTGCCTACTGGATTCTATTCTTTTCCATTGTATAAACTCTTGTGCCAGGATGTTCATGAGCTTTACTACGGTGCCATTCACAAAATAAAACGAATTTGGTAGTCACTTTCTAAAGAAGACACGGAGAATTGTGGCAAAATAAGAACTGTGCATTTGATTTATCCATAAGATAACCAGTTAGAAAATACTTGACACAAGATTACATAAAAATCACTAGATGACTTGAATAAATCCCTAAGCACTCAACTACTAGCCAAGACTCTGGAGGTGCAAACCAATCCACAGGCACCTCAGAAGAGAGGCCTGGAAATCTGCTTCCAAAAGGTCACAGCTCTGATAGCACTATGAAGCAATTCTACTTTTTCCATATACGGTCAGTCCCACTGCCATGAATCAGAATCAATTTGACGGCAACTAACAGCTGTGATAAAATACTTTCACACTGGAAGCAGCATTTTAACCTAAAACATTCTAAGGTAGGCTCTTCCCCCAAAGTAAGCAACACTCCAAATGTTCAGTAATGAATGAAAGAGTATTTAATGTTAGAGCACTGATTCTTGATCTATAATGACAGTCTGTAAAAATAAAAAAACTAAGAAAAATCACTTACTATATACAGTCAGTTTTATATCCTTGGCTTGTTTGCCAGCAGCATTAGACACAGTGCACTGGTAGCGTCCCTTGTCACTTCTTCGTGTGTTTTTTATGTGCAAAACTTGTCCTCTGTCTAGAAGTTCAATGTTAGGGTCTCCCAAAAACAAAGGCCTGGAGAAAATAATATTTTATTACATGGATCTATTTTTATCATGTTTCCTCTTTTATCAATCATAACAAAAATAATAAATGTGAAGTAAAAATTATGAATCAAAGTTGAGAAAAAATACAATAATGTGATTGGTAAACTGTATTCAGAATAATGAAATTCTTAACGACCTTTACTAATGGAAGTTAGACAATTATCATTTGGGATGAAAAATTTCTCTATTTAAAACTTAAATTGTGTGATGATGTTAATCAAAACCTTAAAGTGCCATTATGTGCGTGATTCATTCATCCATTCTTTCTTGGCTGGTATAGTCAGAATTTATACTATCATTTGAAAAAGAAAAACTAAGTGTTTAGTGTTATAGGACTTACAGTCCCCATTATAAATGCGCTCTGTTCCTAACTGTGTCTTTAAGTTGGATTTGTAGGTGCATATTTCGCCTTACTGTAGAACAAGAAAATGTTTGAAGTCTTTTCAGTGATTTAGAATCTATTCATACAGTAACTAATGGTGATTGTGATGAAGAATTTGTTGACAGTTGGGGTTAGTTCAGTCCTTTCAAAATGAGGGCAAGTTTACATACCGCAAAAGGCTAGTACAGTTGTCTTAATTCTGATGTTCACAGTACGAGGACTGCTTCTAGAGTGGCTTCAGGAGACGCAATACTATATCTAAACTAATACTGTAATACCTTGAAAAGTATTCACAGTTGACTGAATAATTATTATCTACTAAAGGCAGTGATCACACATTTTTTTAAAAATGATGAATGCTCTTATATATACAAATATTAGTATACTAAAGACCAACATCACTTGTACATAGCTGGCAGAAAGTCCTTTTCAACTACAATTGGTTATTGACAACTATGAAATAGTTACTTTGTGTAACTGGCAGCAACTTTATTACTTGAAAAATCATGGTTATTAAAGTCTGTGACAGCCTAAGAGATCTTTCAGACCCATTTATGTACGCTGAGTGAAATTAGTCAAGTGCAAAAGAACAAATATTGTAGGAAATCACTGTTATAAGGACTCGAGAAAAGGTTTAAGCACCAACCTTTAATGGTCACAAGGGTGGGGAAGGAGGGAGAGGTATATTCATTAATTAAAAAGTAGATAAGGATTAAGTTAAGTGAAGGGAGAAACAACAGGCAGTAGGGGAGTGGCAGCTCAACTGGACTAAACCAAAAGCTAAGAAGCTCCCTAAATATAACCCAAGTCTTTGAAGGACAAAGTAGCACAAGGAGTGTTCTGGGGCCCATGGTTTCAGGAGATATCTAGGTCAATCAGAATAGCAGGATTTTTTAGGAAAATGTTCTGCGTCTCACTTTAGTGAGTGGTATGTGAGGTCTTAAAAGCTAGCTAGCGGCCATCTACATAGCATTAATTAGTTCCATTCACTTGGAGGAGAGGAGAATGAAGGGCATCAGAGACCTAAGGAAACTATGAGCCCAACAGACAGAAAGGGCCACATAACATGAAGGCTGTACCATCACGAGACCAGAGGAAACTAGATGGTGCCGTAAACCACCAATGACTGCATTGATAGGGAATACGACATAGAGCCCCTAACGTAGCAGGAAAAAAAAATGGGTATGCAGAACTCACGCTCCACTAAAGGAATGGGACATGGGGGTCCCACAGACTGCAGGATCCCCAGAAGACATGGTCCCTGACTCTCTGCTGGCCCGGAACTGAAACCTTTCCAGAAGCCAACTCTTCAGACAAAGACTAGACGGGACTATAAAATGATCCTGGTGAGAAGTGTGCTTCTTGTCTGATATGAGGCTACTTGGGCACTTCTCGTTCAGAGGCTAGGTGAGAAGGCAGAGGGGCACAAGGTCTGCTTAACGGGCACAGGAAACACAAAGTACAAAAGAGGGGTATGCTGTCCCAGAGAAGGGAGAGCAGCTAGAATTACACAGCAATGCGTGTGCAAGCTTTCTTATGACAAACTGACTTGGGTTGTATACTTCCACTGAAAGCAAAATAATTTCATTTTCTTTCAGGAAGACCCACATCTAGTTTTTAAAAGTTTTACTCAATTAACTGTATGATAAATAATTAGATGCCTTGTTATATTCATAAGTCAGTAGTCAGACTATATGATTACATGTAAAACACATTTAATTTTCTATGGTAGCATCTTTTACTATTTCTTGGTATGACACTTAGAACAAAATTCTCAAGAATGAAGTACTTTGGCTTACTGAGTTTCAGTTCTTTAATGTTACTTAAATTTAAGAAACTTTAAAATGTATATCGAGAGTTAATTACATAAAAATAAAAACATAAAAATTTAAGCAAAAAAAATCTCTATATATGCTATATAATAAGAGTAGATTTCTGAGTACCTGATGTGCATTAGGAAACCCTGGTGGCATAGTAGGTTAAGTGCTATATCTGCTAACCAAAAGGTCAGCAGTTCAAAACTGCCAGGCACTCCTCGGAAACTCTAAGGGGCAGTTCTACTCTGGCCTATAGGGTCTCTGGAGTCAGACCCTACTCGACAGCAGTGGGTTTGGTTTTGGTTTAATGTGCATTAGTCCTAAGGTGTCTTCCTTCTAGATTTTCTTACCATTAGGAATTTGATTTGCATTATTCCACATTTTTCTATCCATTTTCACCTTTAAATATATTACTCACCCTCCCAAATCTAAAATTTTAATGAGTAAGTGATACCGTGCTATCACTCTGCTTTTCTTTTCATTTATTAATAGCTACAGAGATATTTATTGTCACCATGAGTTGGATCTGTCTCGATGGCACTTGGCTGGCTTTGGCACAGAGATATTTTTGATACACACACTGTGATCTTGCTTTTCAATTGCTGTGCAACGTTTCATAGTACTTCATGACTCATCTCAGCGTAGCCCTAATGGCCGATGTTAGGCAGTTTTCACTCCGCTTCCATTGTAGTGTTGCAGGGAGTAGCACTCTATAAGCCCATCTATGGACATGCATGGCTGCATCCCTTTAGTAGATATTCAAAACACAATTGTTGGATCACAGCACACGTACATTCCAAATTTTAATAGCTATCAGGGTGCTAATTTACATACTCTCCTGGAGAGTACTTAGGTCATCCCAGTTTTCAACACACTAGCCAACTCTTGGTATTTTCAAAGCTTTTTTCTCCCCCTGGGCAATCTGACCTGTGAAAAACAAAACTACACTATTTTTATCTACAATCCCCTAATTACGGGTGAGCATATTTTAGTATTTTTACTGTCTGGTAATATTTCTTTTATTTAATTGCCACTTCATGCCATCGATACATTTGGTGATGTTGGTGGTGGTCTTTTCTCATTGATTTATAAAAAGCAAGTATACAATCCTTTATTTCATATGCTGCAAATGTATACCCTTTGCTGCTTAGGCTTCAGATATCTGCTCTCAGAAGCTATAAATAATACACAAATTATGATGATGATGTAAGGGAAAAAAACACTCAAAAGTAATACAGGAAAACTTATCATCCCTTCTTATTTATATCCTGCACAGTATCTGCTGTTTTGTGAAATCCTTTTCCTCCCCATATATTTCAGAACACTTTTAGGTACTCATCTTGGTGTCATAAGCACATTTGCTTTTAGAAAAATAATTCCAACAATTCCATTTCAGAGAATATTTATGTTTCTAAAATAAATTCCCTAAATTCATCTGTAGTCTGGTAACTCATAAAAATGAAAGGCATTACAAGACCTTAGGATCTTTTTTTTGTTTGTTTTTAGGAATTTTTTCCTTCATTTTAAAAAATGTATGGTAAAATGCACACGCATTTACACATATATTACCTACCAATTGGACCCTGATAAGAAATAAAGAAAGGGTACTCACTTGCCATCTTTGAACCACTGAATAACAGGAAAGGGAGTGCCCTTGACCTGGCATTCAAGGGTACTGTCATAGTTGAGGACAACTGAGACTTCGTTTTGAGAGCTGGTACCTGTTAGGGTGGGTGGAACTTGAACAAAGACATTGTATCATGAAAATCTATGACTGAGCAAAACAAAGTGAAGAAAGCAGATAATTAACGGTTTCTACAGTATTTCAATGAGATTTGATGTTCAAAATAAAACATCACACAGTAATCGCTCTCCGTATCATCACTGTCAAATTTAAGGATTCAAGCATCAAGCTTAATCAGAACATATTCATGAAAAACTTGACAGCAGGACAATTTTCTGGAAGAATTATGATAGCTGAGAATTCATTTTGAAGAGTATTAAATCCATGTGCAACATGAGTTTAGGATATAAGTCAGAAGTGAAGTTCACGTAATATCACTGACTTCTGTTGTATATTTTAGTTGATGTAGAAATGACATGGTATTAATCATACAAATGTTCAAATTCTACAAATTATACTACAGTGCTGTTGATACATACAATCTATGTCACTTTAAAAGGGCTCTTTAAGCTAAAATTGGGGCCCTGGTGGTGCAGTGGTTAGGCATTTGGCTGTTAATCAAAACGTTAGCAGTTCAAATCCACCCACCACTTCTTGGAAACCCTTTGGGGAAGTTCACCTCTGTCCTATACGATAGCTATGATTCAGAATTAATTTGACGGCAGTGGCTGTGTAAGCTAAAATTAGATGTGAAATAGATCATGAAAAAGATACTGTTTTTATTCTTGGAATTATCAAGCATATTAAAGAACTCTTATACACTTGCCTAACCACCTAATTCTTTCCCTCCACACTGCATGTTACGGTATTTGGTTTATCTTCAGAGCAATGACCAGCCGTGAAAAGGTTTAAGCCTGAGAGGGAGGTGATCAGATTTGTGTTTTAAGACCAAACTGGCTGCTGAGTGAAGAGTGGCAATTCAAGGGGACTGCCTTGTATTTCTGATCTGCAAAGTTTTCCAGCTTTAACAAAGAGCAGTCTTACCACTTTTCTATTGTTCTCCATTAGTGGAAAATACATGCATTTTCCTTCTCTGACAGGTTTCCACCTTCTATAGGTTCCGGCTTTCACAGAGTTCACTACACATGCTTTAGACCTCCCAGAAGTCTGACTGGGAGGCCGACATTTGGGAGTCATGAGCGCACAGACAGAACTCAAAGTTGTGGCATTAAATGAGGGCCAGGAGAAATCATGCCAGCTAGGTAAATGCGACTACTTTAGGCTATGAGAACACTAACGAAAGGAGTTATTTTAATGTTACAGACCTCACTTTCACCTGAAACTTATAAAGCATATATTTATCGCAACAGACAAAACATTGAAAAGGCAGAAATAAGTCATTTTATCACAAAGTGAGCTTTAAATGTAAGTATAATTTCCCAAACAAAAATTATGAAATTCTAAATTTCAGATTACCATTTTAAAAATTAAAATATCTTAAAACTTAATTTATTTCAGCTGTTACCCACTCTCAGCATTTTCTCCTATTAATGAGAATCAGGGATGAGGTGATTTAGTTTACAGGAAATTTAGAAGGCAGGGTCAGGTGGGTTTGCTACCATCTCCAGTTCAAGTACAAACTAGCAGTGGTTTCCAGAGACAGCGATGGCATGTGTCAGTTAACACCCTGCATCTCCTCCATAGCTACTTCCAGAGTCTTTCCTGCTCATCAAATTGAGGAAACTGACAGAGTAATAAATTACTGTTTGATAGACAGGATAGTACCAAATGCTCAAAGATATCTCCATGTGATAGACAATAAATGCCTTCAAAGTTTCTGCATGTTTCTGGTTAACCAAAATTAACATAAAAACAGTAAGAGGGAAACAAGCAATATTTTTCCTACCTTTTGTTTCCTTTTTACTCTTTGATGCAGTCACCTCAGTCTTACATAGCAAAACCATCTTAAGCGCAGTTCTCCAAAGAATGTTTGGCTTACCTAATACATTGATGTTAAAGTATTTCTGAGAAGTGCCTGCAATATTGACTGCTTTGCAGGAATATCTTCCTGAATCCTCTGGAGTGGTTTTAAAGACCTTCAAGATCTTCCCATTGTTCACAATCTGTATAGTGCTACTTTCAGTCACCTTTGAGGGCCCAAATACTCAGTGTTATTTCCAATCTTAATAAAAATGCATGATTAGAAATTGATGGAATAAACAGTTTATCTCAGAAGAAGTAAGACAAGGAATTACACATATCTGGAGGTCTTCAGTTACCTGAATGTCATCTTTGTACCACATAATGATGGGGGATGGAGTACCTTCAACTTCACAAAAGAGACTCGTTGCCTGATTTAGCAAAACTGACACATTTGTCATTTGTTCATTATCTTTTATTACAGGAGGAACTGCAGAAGAGACAAGAATCACAAATAGTTTATAATAAATTTTATTTATAAATGTTCTTTATCTAGATATCTGACAGCTAGAAAAGCGGGTAATATTTAAGCAAATGCACTATTATAAAATGAAAAACTCTTGACCTATAAGTAACTGTCCTTGTTACATTTTTATTTCAATTATGATTGCAGAATTTTTAATTTAGAATAAAAGGATACATTTAAGGGAGAAACTTGACACAAGCCTATTGATTCCACACACCACTCAGAAAACAACTTGAAAGGGACTTAAGTCCTATGCTGCTCATTGCTGATAGGAGCGAATCCTGCCTGGTAGCTATGGAAACTAAGATCTTCCAAAGTTTAAAATGTATACATAATTTGACTCATGCAAAATGATACACATACAAGACTTTCATTGCAGCATTATTTATAATAGCAAAAAATGGTAACAAATTCAATGCTCATAATTATTACAGGACAGTTAAATAAATCAAGGTTTTACAACACAGTGGGATACTATGTTGGTATATATAAGAATTTGGAATGTTGTAAACCCCAGAATAGATTATCTAGTGGAACAGACAAGATGCAGAACAATGTATATATTCTACCAAATGTGTAATGTATTTTATGTTTAAAAATGGGTAAAATATATATTCATATTTCCTTGTATGTGCATAAAATATCTAAGAAGATGCACACACACACACAAGCACACACAACTGATAATTTACTTTACTCTACTTCCAAAACAGGAGACATTTTGCTGATTATCTGTGTATCTTTTCATACCATTTTAATTTTGGATGACATAGTCACAATCAGAAATTGCATTAAATTATAATTCTATTAAGTACATATATTCAACTCAATCACCAATCTTCTGTCTGATAATGCTTCTATTCACATTACTATTAAACAATCTTACATTGAGGAAATAAATATATAAAAATTTGAAACTGTCACACATTCAGTAACATGATTTTAGTATTTTTCATTCATATTTACCATGGACTTTGAGATTATATTTTCTTTCTGTGGTTCCAGCTTCATTGACTGCCACACAAATGTATTCCCCATTGTCATATGGTGTAACAGAAGTAATGACTAACAGTCTGCCATCTTCTAAGACAGAAATATCTGGCTCTCTGCCCGTCAACTCTCTACCATTACGTAGCCATTTGATGGTCGGTTTGGGGGCACCTAAGTAAGCAATTAAAGTCTTGTTATATGTTTGAAAGAAAATTAGAAATCATATTAAGGATTTGTATCAAATATGTTGAAGAGAAATAAAACTTTCTGTCATGACTAAAGGTCTATATAGACCTTAAATACTATGTTACTTTCAAGATATTTTCTCCTGGCATGGAAATCAGAATTGTGTTACTGAAGTCTTTCATTTTTTATTGGCCTTAAGAGACCTATGATATTAGAATAAAATTTTATCTAAGTTATTTTTATCAAGACATTCAGATGAGATTAAGCAAAGTATTTTCTTGAGTGAGTTCAGGATGACTAGTAGGGAAAAAAGTGTAATCAAATGGACTAGACCCAAAGAGTTTGGGGACTGAGGGCAAAGAAAGAGTCAAAATAAGACACTTGCATAGAAATATAATAGGAACATTGTCCAATCAAATATAGTGCATAAATGACACACAAAATGTGTTTAGACATAACACACACTTAAAATAGGCTTGATTTGGTAGAAATGAACTACTATCCACACATCTTCTGGAGATCTCATTCTGTCAAAAATAGGGCAATGGATTAAGTCTTTACTTTTTATATTGAAAAAGAAAGCTGAGAAAGCAAAGAGGGGAATTGCTTTCCTGGATTTAACTATGATCAACACAGTGAATGGAAGTGATATGATCATATGTAAAAAAATGATAAAGCCATCTTACAGTCATAATAGAAGGGATGTGAAAAGGTATCATAGAAATAGACAAACATTAACTCTCTACTAAGTATTTATTTAGTGAACAATGTGCCAGGAATTATTCTAAAAATTTTCAAAATGTATTTACTCTCTATAAAGATAAAAAAGAAAATACATTAAGTAAAATTAGTCTAACTATACAGAACATTGCTAGTAATCCAATATTAAAGAGCAATAAAAAAAACTGCAAGCAAAAAAAGGTCATGAACATACAGAATGTATCATTAAGAGTAACTTCAAGCAGAGTTAATGCAACCTAAAAATAACCATGAAAATAATATATATGAGAAAAAAATTTAAAAGATTGGCCTACTAATTGTGGCCAATTGAGTGATGAAGTGAAAAATAAAATTACCAGAGTCTAGTTGTCTTTTCATGTTGTTAAGGACAAAAAAGAGCTACAGTCATCTCCGCACAGCCTACTTATTCCTATGTGCGTTTCAATCTAACCTCTCAGTAAGTATTCATTGAGACAATTTTAAAAAGTGACAAACAGGAACTAAGGTTGCATTATCTCTGATTTCATGATCTAGATAAAACTCACAGAAGAAGATAAACGACATTTAACTGCTCTCAGTGAACTCCAGAATTATATCCCAGGTGAAAATGCACAAAATCAATTCTATATAAGTTTATATGGAAAAAGATCACTTCTTTCTCATTTGAAATCATATTATTATTTTATTTTCATTTCTTTCTAAAACTTTTTAATTCCTTATAGTTGCCCCAAAGGTCAGCAGCTGCTTTTTGGAAACCCTACAAGGCAGTTTTATTCTGTCCTATAGGGTCACTATGGATCAGAATCAACTCAACGGCAGCAGGTTTGGTTTGGTACAGGTGGCAAGAAAACACAGTGGGATAGGAAGCTCAAGAATCCTGAGAGAGACAGGGTTTGAATAAGCTGCAGGGGCTGGGTGCAAACCTGGTCCTCTAAGTACCCAAAGCAAACTCACTGCCATCAAATCAACTCTGACTCGTAGCGACCCTACATGACAGAGTAGAACAACCCCACTGAGTTTCCGAAGCACAACCTGATAGGGGGGTGGAGTTAAGATGGGGTGGACTAAATGCACGTCTCCCTAAATCCTTCTGGAAACCAAGACCTGATATGATAAACGGAGCCTTCTGGATACCTAGTGAGCCCTGGGATGTGGCATAGGGCTGTTAATTTGGACTTCATATCACTGAACGCAAAATCTCCTCTTTTTCACTGACCCCACTCTCGGTGAGCACAGGCTTGCACAGACCGAAGGTAACTCACCATTTCGATTTTTTTTTCCTTTGTCTTGGCCGACAGGCTTAACTAGGACTTGACTAGCTCCTGGTCTCGGACTCACTGCTGGTGGGACCGGCAAGCCTAACTGCCAGGTTCAGAGAGCCTGGCTTTGGACTCTATACACCTTGGCTCCTCTGGCCTATCGAGAAACGGAGAAGCCCAGGCAGAGGCCCCAACTGGACTTGGTTCTTAGGCTAGGAGGTGGCTTCTGCCAGGGGTGGGGGGGTGGGGGAGGAAAGTGCTTCTCTAGCAGGGAGGTGGTGTTTTGCACAGTGTCACCTGGGGCTGGAGTCCAGCGGCAGAGGCTGTGCACTCTGAGCATTTCGGCACACTTGTCCTCTCTATTCACGGGGAGCCTGGTCCCCACCAGCTGGCAAGCTTATGCAGGATGCCATCTGATTTTGCTGGGAGATGGGGTGATCCATATGGAAGCCTCAGCTGGACCTAATTCCTGGGCTGAGAGGCAGTTCCTACCCAGAAGAGACTGCTTTTCTAACAGAAAAGCCAAGTTCTACATAATACTGCCTACAGCTAGGGTATGAGAGCAGAGGCCAGCAGGCCAGTAGCCTTTCTGTATTTTGAGCTAGTTTATAACATCAGGTGTTCATATAGAGGTGCTTACTTTGCCAGCTGGAAAGAGGGACGTATACACCTGAAAACCTGACTGACTTTGGAAGGTGCCAAATACTTTTTACTTCTCATCTTAAGAAGGCCTAGAGAAACAACTGTGGTCCATGTTCACAGCATCTCTCCCAGCCTCTATTGTCCCACATGATGCCCCCAAAGCAGCAGATGTTGGAGAGGACAGTAACCTGGAAGTCACCAATGGCATCAGAAGGCCCCCAACAGAAACCACCTCAGAACTTCCCAGACGAAGAATCTTTTCCGAAAGATTCTGAAAGATTCATTCAGAAGGTGAATACAAAGGGATTATATAGAGAGCCCTACCAGACCTTATACAAAATGCAGCAGACCAAAACAAAAAATTAAGCAAGCTGTTCGATCTGACAGAACATCTGTACTCTGAAATCCAACAGATCAAGAACAAAATCAAAGACACACAAACTTCAATTCAAAGCCAAGAAAACAGAATGGAAGAAATGGAAAAGATTTCTGATTTGGAAGACAGAGCCACTGACTCCAGCATCTATGAGGAGAAATCAGAAAAAAGAAACAAGAAAAATGAAGAAGCATGTGGGACTCTGTTAAGAAGAGGAATCTACGATTAATTGGAGTTCCTGAACAGGGCGAGACACCTGAGAACTCAGAGAGTATTGTGGCTGAGCTGTTGACAGAAAACTTCCCAGAAATTAGGAAAGGAGAGAATATAGATATCCAAGATATGTATAGAACACCACTCAATATAGATCTCAGTAGAAAGACTCCAAGACATACTATAACCAAGCTCAACAAATGAAACATAAGCAGAAACTCTTAAAAGGCAGCAAGACTTAAAGCAAAGCTAACATTCAGAGGGAAACCCTGCAGGCTTTCATAGGATTTTTCTGCAGAAACGACACTGGCATGAAGACAGCGGTATGACACATTCAAAGCCTTGAAGGAGAAGAACTTCCAACCCAAGGACAGCCTGTTGTATTTCCACTGCCAACGTTTTGGTCAGCAGCTTTAGTACTTAACCCCCTGTACCACCAGCAGAGAGCAAATCTAGGGAAAGAGACTTTTAGAAGTGCCCAGAACAAACAAGTAACCTGTCCTAACTTGTACTTTGGATTGACTGAGGCAAATCTAGAATATTCTAGATAACTCTAGATGTCATATTTTAAATAGAAATTTTGCCAAAATAGAACAAACAAAGTAGCAGGAAGGAGTATGAGCTACTTGGAAAGCTTACTTACATGAGTCAAGTGTGAAAGATTAGATCTTTCCTTTGCAGGAGATTAAAAAAAAAACAAAAACTGTGAGAAAAACACCTATTCAAAATGCTGTTATCTGAAAGAGGAATTAGTTTCCTAATTCCTGGAGTGTTATATGGAGGTTCAAGATCTTCCAGCGTAGGTGGTTCTATTAGAAAAATAAGTACTGCTCAAGTACTATTGTAAGGACTGGCAAGTGGAATTTCATGAAAATGAGTCTTTCTATTCAACGTAGGATTTTGAGCATTATAAAAGTAGGCCAACGTATATCCGTTCAAATATTACACACCTCTTACAGGACATGGAAATGCAATGCGTTGATTGGCCACTCTTTCTTGGAATGGAGTGTTATATGGAGGTTCAAGATCTTCCAGCGTAGGTGGTTCTATTAGAAAAATAATGCATTATTACCAGGGTTTCCTTGGGAAATTTCAAACTTTCCTGAGGCATCATCAACATATTGCTAGACACATGTCATTTATGACTGTAAACTCAAAATAATCCCCCAATTCATAATTTCGTTCTCCTGCAATACTACTTGCCTTCCTTTATTCCGTGAGTTATCACGCTCCATCTAGTCATTCTTACAATTTTGTCCTTTATTCCCAACCTCTATATGCTATTGGTCACTAAGAGCCATCATGTCTTCATTCTCATATCTGTATCTTCCTCTGTGTCCTAAAATCACTGCTGACTTCAAAACCTCATTTTCTCTTACCAGTATTAATTCAATATGCTTGTTATTGGAGTCCTTTCCTCAAACATTTTCCCTTTCAGACTTCTGTTTTATACTGTGCCTAGAATTCTCTCAAACACAAGTCTTACTGTATAGTTTACCTGATTAAAATCATTACATGTGCTCATTTTACTATAGAGAAGTTCTAGAGCTGGTTTTTCTTCAGTGCATCCTATCTCACTGAACAACACCAGCTCATTTCAGAAATAAATTTGAAAGTTGTTCTTGAGAACCCTATCTCTTCACTCCTGATATCGAATCTATCATGTTCTATTGTTTCTTGAGTCCATCCACTTCTTTCCTTAGTCACCACTTTCCCAGTCCATCTGCCATCATCTTTTACCTGAGCTACCGCAGTAATCTACAGCTGTTTGTCCTCACTTTTTCTAGCTCCATTCCAACCTATTCTCTTCCAAAACAGTAATTTTTTAAAATCCCAAATCAGACAAATGACTTTCCTGGTTACAATACTCAAAGTCTTATCACTGCACTTAGAATAAGTTCTAGACTCTTTTACTTGTTTTCCTAGGTCTTAGACACTCTAGCCCATGATTGTATCTCCATCTTTATCACATGCTGCTCTGTACTCAGTCTAGAATACAGCCATCTGGTTTTGATTTGTTTGCTTGTTTGTTTTTATCCTAGTATCTCCAAAATATTGCACGAATATTGCAAGCTCTCCTTTTCACATTCTACATTCTTTCTTACTCTGGAAAGTTCTCCCCACCTCACACTCACATCTGACTTAATATACTTCTATCCACCCTTCAGATCTCAAATATCACCACCCTAGAGAAGCCTTCTCTGATTTGTCTTTCTGTTAAAAGCCATACAGTTGTAACATTTCATGATGACACTAACCAGTCTGAATTACGTTGTTGTAAGATGATGCTATTAATACCTAGCTTGCTCACTACTAGCTATGGTGGCACAGTGGTTAAGAGTTCAGGCTGCTAACCAAAAGGTCAGCTGTCCACATCCACCAGCCAATCTTTGAACTCTGTCCTAGTCACATGATACTGCTCTAACAGAAACTATCACGAGTGGAAGGTTTCACAAAGAGCTTTTATTGACACAGTCTAGTAAACTGCAAATCCATTTATAAATTGTAAGTCCATTCAATAAGAGAAATCATCACAGTCCAGTAGGATAAGTCCAAATCCAGTGAGCGCATCTCAGCACAGGAACCCAGGGTCCAAAGGACGTGCTCTGCTCTCGGTGCTTCTCTCTTGGTGGTATGAGGTTTCCAACTTCCTCACCTCACTTCTCTCCCTTGTTACCCAAAAGCCTGTAGCTTGAGACCTGTCTCACTAACACAACTGTTGCCCATTCTCCATCATCAATCTCATGACGCAAGATTCACAACACATGGGAGGAAGGGCACCGTATTGTGACTCATAGCCAGTCAAATCAACACACACATTTGGGGGGTGGGGCGCAATTCAATCCATGACAGACAACCTATGGGGCAGCTCTAACACGTCCTACAGGGTCTCTGTGAGTCAAAATTGACACAATAGTAACAGCTTTGGTTTCTTTGGGTTTTCCCACTAGACGATAAACATAAACACTCAACAAAATCTGCTGAGTGAATGTATGAGCTAAACAAGCTCTACAATAGTATCCTAGCCATCTATCCAAAAACATAGTGCAGTGTGCCAGGTTATAACTACTAAATCCAGGGCTAAGTATTATGTCTGTTATTTGTTTTTGCTATTTGCCTTGGCATTGCCTGTTTCCTCTGCCAGAAAGCTCTTTTCCTGATTCCCACATGGTTGGTTCTTTCCAATCAATAAGTTCTCACTGTGAATACCACCTCTGCAGAGAAGTCCTACTTGACTTTTTGGTCACCAGCTCTCTATATTAACCTATTTTGACTCTCCACATAGCATTTCTTACTAATTTGTATTTTTCTGTTGACTTCTGTTTGCTTGCTTACTTTTGCAAACAAACTAGACCAGCTCATGAGAAGAGGGGCTTTGCCTTTTTCACTATTTTCTTTCCAGTGCCCAGAACATGACAGACACCTGACAGGAGCTCCATAAATACTTGTTGCTTGAAGGAATAAATATTGATCTTCAAATGTTCAAAGAGAGGCCAACATCAAGAGGGGTTAACAGTGGACCTAGATTCCCTTGGCATCAATTTTCAGTGCATTTTACCACTCTGAGGTGAAATTCTACTCCAGCTCACCATACCCACAGTTTCTCCACAACAAAAAATTGTGGGTAGGACACTTATCTGAGATTATTTATGTTCATTATCAACATCATCCATGGCAACTTTGGTTTCAAAAATAAACATACGAAAATTGATGCAGTTTAAAAGTATTAGTTTCATTACTTTCTGGAATGATTCCCCTTTCAGAGTTACCTAAAAGGTCATAAATGTGACCCAAGACAATAATACACTTTACTGGTAGGGGATTCCCCCATCCTCCTGCCATACACCTATTTTTCCTATGCCCCAAATTACCTTGAACATGTAACATTATCTCCACTTCATCACTGCCTGCTATGTTAGTAGCAGTACATGTATATACACCAGCATCTAAGAGCGTGGCCTGGTTAATGCTTAATGCTCCATCTGGATCACTAACGTGCCGCACTCCATCAACCAGAATGACGCTTCCACCTTTAAACCAGGTGACTACAGGATGAGGCGTTCCTTGAGCATTACATGGAATATCCACTCTTTGACCAGTCTGTACTTTCATAAGATTAGCACCACGTTGAATCTTTGGAGGAGCTAGAAATAACAATTGAGCATTAATAAAAATTCCTTCTTTTTCTCATCTAAATGAAAGTTCCTTATCAAAAGGCAAGTTGGGAAAGCAGAATAGATATATTTTTAATATTTGGGCCAGTGCTTTGGCACCACATCTGCTGTGTGATCTAGAGCAAATTTCCAGAGGTCTGTTTCCTCAATAATGGACACACAATAATCACTCCTATACCAATTCATTGTAACAGTAAGGGAAAACGACAAACACAAAATCGTAGTTCCCTGAGGCACGGTAAGCATTCACAAATGCTGCCCTTAATTCAGAAGTAACTTATACTTTTAAAACAATCCTAAAGGATAATCCAGATAACTTCCATAACTATAAGACAGTGAATCAAAAAGCATTGTTTTTTCCTCTATACTGTACTCCTAGTTCTTTTTCTGCAAAATTTTGTCAGATAGTGAGAAACATTCTCCATAGAAACCTTAGCTAAGTTCATAGAAGATAATCAAAATAGGCCAGCCAAGTGCCGTCGAGTCAGATCCAATAATCAAAATAGAGTCTATTAATTCTGTTTACCTAGTTACTCTGAAAAATTTAAGCAAATACTTTATCAAAATATTGGCAATAGATTATTGGTTTTCAAATGTATGTATTGTACACTGCAGAATGAAGTTGCCTTATAAGGGTATAACTAGAATTTATTAATATTGCCTCTCTTAAAAATTTCCCAGGTCTCTCTTTTTTTTTAACTTAATAGTTAATAAACATTTTTTATAGGTTGCCATTCCCAGCAGTCTTAATGTTACATACTCTTATTATCATTTTATGAATAAGAAAGCTAGAGATAAAGGTTAGGTAATATGTCTAAGACCCTAGAGTACAAATGACAGAGCCAGAACTCACATCACTCCTTATTGGACTTAAAGGCCATGATCCATAAGGTCCTATTGTGGTAACTGATCTGAGGGCAAACAGATTGATACTGTTCGAAAAAAACTTTTTTTCTGATATTTGAGGGTTCAGAAATAGATTGTATACTCAATACATACATGCTGAGAAAAGTAATAATTAAATGGACTACAGTAAGTTTGGAGAATAAAACAGACTAAGTGGAGGGTTTCAAAGCTGTTAAAAAACCTGAGGAAGCAATTTTTTTTCATATGCTAAACTCTAAACACTGAAAAGAATGATTTAAATTGCATTAAATTATTTCCTGAAAATTGAGATTCACTTTTACAAAAGCTCACAATTTAAATGTATTTTTTCCTACTGTATATCAACAACAGTAATTTTCAATGACTAGACATTTACTAAAACTAAGATCCAAAAATTTAGCACTGTTCATTTGAAGGAAAAGGAGACTGTTTATCAACAGCAGGCAAATTTTTCAGCATAATAGATAGGAAAATCACAAAAGTCTCAGATTTTAGAAAATGCTTCCCTAATTTAACTACTCTATATTTAATTAGAATTAACACCTAAAGAAACCGATGGGTTTTCCTTGCGTCCATTCCACAGAGTTACCACGTGCCTTCATTTCAAAACTCACCATGAACATTTAATTTAACAGACTGTGTCACATTCCCAGCAATATTTGTGGCAACACAAAGATACATTCCGCTATCTGAAATGCGGGTCTCAGTGATCTTCATTGAGCCAGAAGGGAGAAATGTGTGTCTGAAAAAAAAAAAACAACACACACAGTAGATAAATACATCCTTTGCAGCTGCACTTTGGCATGAAATTACAACTCTACAAGCAGTTTTTAAAATCATTCTCTCATCTGTAATGTTATCTCTATACATCTTAAAAGTCATGAAATTTCATAATCATTTTGTGCATTTGGTATGACATTCTTGTAAATGCAAAGTCAGTTTTTATCTTTAAATCTATCATAACTGCCTGAAATTGCCAAATAACTTTATATCCCTTTATAAAGTTGCATCTATCTATAGAAACCCAGTGTATATGACAGTAAACTTGACTTTATTTTGAACCTTGTGTTATTTTTCTACAATGCTTCATAAAAAATCAGTGTGAAATTAAGGTAAAAAATGTATATGTATAATTGTCAAATATATACTGAATGTATTTTTCCCATCATGACAGAATAACACAGGTGGGTGAACCAAACTTGCATATAAAAATGTCATTAAAATAATTATGTTAAATAGTTGTAAGGAGCAAAAGGCTAGACAGACCTACCCAATAGCCTCAAGATATTCTATAAAGCTAAATTAAATATAGTATGGTATTAGCTTGCCAAGCCAAGCCAAGTGCTATAGAGTTGGATCCGATTCATGATTAGCTTACAGATAGGTAAAACGGATAAAACAAGGACAAAAAAAAAAAGATAGTTGCCAATGAGTCAGCTCAGACTCATGGCAACCCCACTTGTGTGGAAGAACTATGCTCCATAGAGTTTTCAATGGCTAATTTTGTGGAAATATATTTCCAGATCTTTCTTCCAAGGTACCTCTGGGTGGACTCAGACCACCAACAATTTGCACCATCCGGGGACACCTAAAAGAAGGATAAAACTCATGTCGTTCAATCAATTCTGACTCATAATGACTGAAGAACAGAGAAGAACTGCACAGTAAGGTTTCCAAGCAGTGGCTGGAGGATTCAAACTACCAGTCTTGTGGTTGGCAGCCAAGCTCTTAACCACTGTGCAACCAGAGCTTAGAGACAGAAAAAAAGGCCTAAGTGTATACCAGAATGCAACATGTATTGTGTAGTATCAGATACGACATTACAAAGAGGGAAGGCTTCGCTATTCGTGCAGATTTAGTGAACACCAAAAATGGTGTTATGCAACTGGCTTTCCACATGGGAAAAATAAAATAAAATAAGACCACTATCTAATATCGTACACAACATAAAAAAATTAAAGTCCAAATTGTGAAAATAAAAACTATTTAACTAAAATGCTGGGGTTATAATCATGATCTTCATGAAGAAGAAAGAGAAATAATAATTTTGAAAAGCAGATTAATTCATTAAGGTACAGAAAATTTAAAATTTCTGTACAAGCAAAAAGGTCATACATAAATTTAAAGTTTAGCTGAGAGAAGATTTCTCAGTACATACAATGGATAAAAAATTCAACACACATTAAGAACACAGACAAAATTTCTACAGTTCAGTGAGAAAAATGTAAGTCATTAGAAAGCTGCATAGCAGATTTAAAGACGTAGTTATAGGTAACCCAAATGGTCAACAACAGGTGACAGCATGCCTTGTCTCACTTGAAGATAGTCACATGAAAACTAAAACAACCATTTCACATCCATCGAACTGGTAAAATTTTTAGTCAGTCAATATCATGCATTGATTAGAATGGGGAAACAAGTGCACCTATACTCTGTAGATGGAAGGGTTAAATGGTACAGCCTCTTTGGAGAGCAATTAACAACATCTAGTAAATCTGAAAGGATCCTTGGTGGTTCAATTATTAAGAGTTAAGGCTGCCAACCAAACAGTTGGCAGTTCAAATCCACCAACCACTCTTTGGAAACCCTATAGAGTAGTGTTACTGTTTCCCACAGGGTCACTGTGAGTCGGAATCAATTCAGTGGCAAAGCATTAGTAAAGCTGAAAATACGAATTCATTCTGGACAGAAATTATAACACGAGGTACAGGACCTGAAGCAACTCATGTATATGTGTACAAAGAGATACTTAAAAATATATTTACCAACACAGGGAAAATACAAGTCCAAGAGACAGAAAGGGCCATGTAAATCAGAGACTCTATCAATCTGAGATCAGAAGAACTAGGTGATACCTGGTCATCACCAATGACTGCCCTGACGGGAGAAAAGTAGGGTATAGAACTAAAATTCTAGTAAAAAAAGACTGGACTTAATGGTCTGACTGAAGCTGAAATTCAGAAGACATGGCCCCTGGACTCTCTGTTAGTCCCGGACTGAAAGCACTTCCAAAGACAATTCTTCAGATAAAGATTCCACTGGACATATGCTTGGTTCCACAATCAATGCCCATGAACCAGCAGTCAAGAAACTGAAAGACACATTGCACCAGAAAAATCGACTGCAAAAGATTCTTTAAAGTGTGGAAAAGTAAAGATGTCACCTTGAAGACTATGGTGCACCTGACTAAAGCCATGGCATTTTCAATCTCGTCATATCCATGCAAAAGCTGGACAATGAATAAGGAAGACAGAAGAAAAACTGATGCCTTTGAGTTGGAGTGCTGGGGAAGAATACTGAATGGACTGACAACAGAACAAACAGATCTGTCCTGGAAGAAAGACAATCAGCCTGCACTCTGGAAGCAAAGACAGTGGTAATGGGACTTACAAACTCTGAACACATTGTCAGAAGTGATCAGTCCCTTGAAAGGAACATCACGCCTGGTGAAGTACAGGGTCAGCCGAAAAGAGGAGGACTGTCAAACAGGGGGACTGGCACAGTGGCTGCAACAACGAGCTTAAGCATAAAAATGATTGTGGGCACTGTGCAGAACTGGGTATTGTTTCTTTCTCTTGTACATAGCGTTGCGATGAGTCAGACCCAACTTGACAACACTTAACAACATCATAAGACACAAAAAGATACTGGTGAAGTACGTTCTTTTTAGCTCTAGTAGATACATAAGACTAAACTGGCAACTCCTGTCTGGAGATGAGCTGAGACGGTAGAAAGGGACAGGACCTGGCTGAATGGACACAAGAAACACAGTGAAAGGAAGAATGTGCTGTCACATTGCACAGAGAGCAGCGAGGGTCACTTAACAACACATGCATCTATTTCTGTCTGAAAAACTACCTTGAACAGGAAAATTTCACTTAAAGCACAATAAAAAATAAATATAAAAAAAGATATTCACTGCAAATTTTGTTAGTTAAAAAAAGAGGAAAAGAAAGGAAGAAGGCAAGGAGAGAAAGAGGGAAACAGCAGTAATAATATTAATGCCCATAAATAGAGAATTTGATAAACAAAGCACAGAATATGCATACTGTAGTTAAAACAAAAACACTAAATTCATATGTATAAAAATGGAAGAATGCTGACATAATAAAGAAAGTGACAGAACAATACGCATTATAATAGGCAAAAATGAAAACAGACACACACCACAAAAATTAAAAACAGCAAACAATACTAAACTATTTAAACATGTACAATGCACATCAAATCTATGGAAACATTTGCCCCTGGGAAAGGAGAAAAGACTTTGTGAGTGGGGAGAGGAACAATGGAACATCAAGTTTATGTTTAACATTGTATTTCTTCAAAAGTATCCAAAGCCATTTTTCCTAAGTAACAGTAAAATCAGAGGAAGTCTCTTTTTTTCTTCACCTGTGGTAAAGAAACTAGGGTAGCATGAACATACAGCGTCACAAATAAACTTCAGCAACTCTAATAGGCAGTAGCTAGTGCTATAATTCCTATTCCATTAGTAATTTTGGCATGACGCTGAGTTAAAAATGGTCTGGCTACCATTCAATGCGATCTAGAGGCTGGGGATGTGACATACACGATCTGTAATTCTTTCAGGTAAAAATTATCCCTACTTTACAGACAGGAAATCTAAGGTTCAGACAGGTTAACTGAAAAAAATTACCAAAACTTCAGGCAAGCTTTAAGTGACAGTGAGAAATTCAGTCATTCCTACATAGCAACACTGGTTGTGTTCTTAAAGACTGTATTTTACTTTACGTGGCATTTAACTTATTTAATTTTCTCAATGGGCCTTATTTGTGTAAAGAGTTAATCAAGAAGACCTTTGGAAAACCATCCAATAAAAGTCAAATCCTGAACATAGAGTAAATATCGCTTTTTGTTACTCCTATAGGATTACTAGAATTCTATATGGTCTGCATACATTGTACTAATAAGAATCTACATACACAAATCTACTACCTTTAAATGAATGCTTTATAAGATGAACTGGTGGTAAATAAAGCCAAAGTTAAACGCTAGCTTTTCCGATATAAAAGAATGAATTAAACAATATATGATATGTTACATTTCCTATGCCAAAGCCAAGTGCTGTCAAGTCGGATCCTATAGGCTCTATAGAAATTATAATTTTTTTTCCAAACTTAAAAGCCATTTTGGAGACATCTATAAGCCTAAACAGGCACTGTCATCTGTCCCAGGAGGTTATATTTTTGTGTGCGGCAATTCATACCAGATCTCCTACCTTGGAGAGAATGGAGAGACGAGCTGGGACTCTCTGGCCCACGTGATTACAGGTGGAGGTAAGCTCTTCACTTCACATGGGAGTGTCACCTCTTCGCCTGCAATGACTGAGATCTCAACAGGTTTATCCTGTGACAGTCCTAGTTGGTCTCCAACTACTCGGGGCTTTACTAAAATAAACACATTTGTGGGGAGGGAAAGGGAAATTATATATTAAAAATAGATACAGCTTAACTTTCATTAAAATATAGGCCACTAATGTTCTTAAGGAAACCCTGGTGGCCTAGTGATTAAGAGCTACAGCTACTCACCAAAAGGTCAGCAGTTGGAATCACCATGCACTACTTAGTAACTCTATGGGGCAGTTCTACTCTGTCCTACAGGGTTGCTATGAGTTGGAATTGATGGCAATGGATTTGTTTTGTTTTTGTTCTTTGGTTAGTATTCTTCAATCATTTACACCTAAAGCTTCTCATTAATGTATTTATTCTGAGAGGTGACTCGAAAAAACTAGAAAGTTGTCCTTTGTTTCTTCCTTTCAGAACAATGAAGAGCTCCCTCAAGGTTGGGGAGAAACAAATCCATCAACCACGGGGTTGATTCTGACTCAGAGCAACCACATAAGATAGAGTAGAACTGCCTCACAAGGTCTCCGAGGCTGTCACCTTTACAGATGCCAACTGCCACATCTTTCTCCTACTGCCAATCTCTTGGTTAGCAGCAGGGCCCTATAAGCACTATGCCCCCAAGGTACCCTTTAAATAACACCATTCATAAAAGTAACTCCTGAAGGCAGAGCACTAAGGAAAACACAGCTGAAGTTTGGCTTTGCTAGGAGTTTTCAATTGACTGGTGTCACAGAAGCTGTTTGGGTGTGATAGGCATACTTCTTGGGAAAAACATCATCAAATTTTTCCCAATGCCTAAATCAGACTAAGTAAAGGACATTTTGTTTCACAGCAAGAATGCATCTTGTAAAAAACATAAACCTGGAGGAGCAGTTCACACTCGGGGTTCGGCTCTCCTCTTCTGGTACCATTTCTGGGAAGGGACTGTGAGTTTGAGGATAGATTGACAGTGCCAAAGAACAGCCTTTCCCGGGGACTCTCACCATAGACAGTCAGCTGCACTTTCTTCTTGGCATAGCCGGCCGCATTGGTGGCTGTGCAAACATACTCCCCACTCTGCTCGCCTCCTGGTGACACCACGTACAGACTTCCATCAGCACCAGCAGAAAACTTAGCACTGCTGGTGGAAATTAGCTCTCCTTTCTGCAAAGCATAAGAGCAAAGTGTTTTCAGATAATAAAAAGAGTGACTTCATGCCTGGAAGATAGAGAAAGGGAAAACGAAAAGAAAAAGAAAAAACTTGGAAGGAGGAAAACACTAGTTGAATGCTAATTTGAGTAAAGTCACTTATAAGAAGTATTGGATAAATACGGTGATATTTCTCTATGCCAACCCACGCCTCCTTCAGTGCAGAGCTACTCACAAAGGGAGAAAAGAATGGCAATAAAGATGGCCTGGCCCAACGAGTGCCTATGCTATGTGTGTCACGTGCTGTTTGAGCACTTAACATGGATTAACTATTTTAGTGCTCACACCAACCTTCTGAGTAGCAGCTAACTGAAGCCTCACTTTACAGGTGAGAATATTCACGCACAGACGGGTAGAATAAATTGTCTACGGTCATAGAGATTTTGTCAGTGGGAGAAGTGGGATTCCAACTCAGCTCAGATCTAGAGCTCAACTCAGCCTCTGTGCTGGACTGACACACAAATGGTCAGTCTGGAAAGAAACACCATTTTTGCATTTTACTAAAATGCAATCAGTTTTTGGTAGGTGCCAGACACAGGGCAGTTTGAGGATCAGTTTCACCAGCATGTTGTGTCCAGAATATAAATATGTTAATCTTTTACTGTAATTTACAGATATCAATATCTGCCTCTTCATATTTCAGAGATCTTTTTAAAGTGTTGCTGCAGAGTCATTCTGACTCATAGGGATCCTTTAGGACAGAACAGAACTGCCCTGTGGGGTGTCCAAAGCAGCAAACCTTTATGGAAGCAGCCTCTCACATTTTTCTCCCACGGAGAATGACTTGTGGCTTCAAACTGCTGACCTTTTGATTAACAGCCAAGTGCTTAATCACTGCATCACCAGGGCTCCTTCAAAGACTTTTTAGTGGAAAGAATCAGTATATCACAACACTTTGAATGTAACACTAATTAATGAAATGCCATATTTCATTATTATGATATTATTTCATATTTTTTATATCTGCCTGATTTAAATTAATTTATTGAATGTATGCCAACTTCACGGCTATTCAAAGATGGAAATGGCTGCCTCAGAAACCGGGTTTTCCCGCACTGCTAGAACATGAGTAAAATACGGATGTCTTAGTTAATTTGTGCTGCTGTAACAGAAATACTACGAGCGGATGGGTTTAACGAAGAGTTTATTCTCTCAGTCTAGTAGGCTACAAGTACAAACTCAGGGCACAGGCTTCAGGTGAAGCCTTTCTCCTTCTGTTGGCTCTGGAAAATCTTTATTCCCTTGGTCTGGGAGCATCGCAGAGCAGAAACCTGAGGTCCCGAGGACACGCTCCGCCCCTGGTCCTGCTTTCTTGGTGCCATGAGGTCCCCACCTGCCTGCTTGCTTCGCTTTCCTTTTAGCTCTTGTGGGATAAAAGGAAAAAAGAAAAAAGATGTGGTGCAATCTACAGCCCAGGTAAACTCTCTTTACAGTGGATCAGAGAGGTGACCTTAGACACGGTGTTACAGTCCTACCCTAATCCTCTTTAACATTATCCAACCCCGCCCTTATTAGCCACAGGTAGAGATTAGAATTTACAACACAGGAAAATCATAGACCACAATACTGGGAATCATGGCCCAGTCAAATTGCTACACACATTTTGGGGGGGTGGGGTAGGAACAATTCAATCCACGACACTAGACAGCTATGTGATAGGGGTACAGAGAATGCAATGGATTCAGCTGTGGCCCCCCGAAAGACATGTTGAAGTCCTAGCCTTCGGTACCTGTGAATGGGATTATACACTAACAGACTGGTGATGCTGTCAGGTACAGTTCAGTTAGCTCCTATTTACAGCTGGCCGCATACAACAGAACAAAATGTTGTCTGGTCCAGCATCATCCTCACAGTCATTGCCATGTTTCAGTTCACTGTTACTGCAATGATGTCAGTCCCCCTCATTGAGGTTCCTTCTCTTTTTCGCTGACCCTCTACTTTAGCAAGCATCGTGTCCTTCTCCAGGGACTGGTCATTTCGGATAATGTGTCCAAAATACATGGGACAAAGTTTTGCCATCCTCTGCCTTCTTCCAAGACAGATCTGTTTGTTCTTCAGACAGTTAAAGGTATGTTCAATATGCTTCATCAGTGCCAAAATTAAATGTATCAATTCTTCTTTAACCTTTTTTCTTAATTGTTCAGTCTTCGCACACATGAAGCAGCTGAAAATGCTACGACTTTGGTCAGGCACACCTTAGTCTTCAAAGCTACATCTTTGTTTTTCAACACATTAAAGAGGCTCTTTGCAGAAGATTTAGCCAATGCAATGCATTATTTGATTTCTTCACTGCCCCTTCCATAGGCATCAGTGGTGGATCCAATCAAAATGAAATCCTAAACAACTTCAATATTTTCTCCATTTATGATGATGTTGCTTATTGATCTAGCTGCGTGGAGTTTTGTTTCTGTATATTGAGGTGTAATTTATACTGAAGGCTGTATACATTGATCTTCATCAGTTCTTCTTCACTTTTACCAAGCAAGGCTGTGTCATTTGCGCATTTCAGGTTGTTAATGAGTCTTCCTCCAATCCTCGTGCCTCATTCTTTTTCATACAGTGCAGTTTCTCTGATTATTTGTTCAGTATACAGATCTAATACATTGTATAGTGAAAAGATACAACCTGATGTACACCTTCATGATTTTAAATCACGCAATATCCCCTTGTTATGTTCAAACAACTGCCTTTTGGTCTACATACAGGTTTCTCAAGAGCACAATTTTTTTTTTTTTTTTTTGACTTCTCATTCTTTGCAATGTTATCCATCATTTGTCAGGATCCACACAGTTGGATGTCAATAAAACAGATAAACATCTTTCTGATGTTCTCTGCTTTCAGCCAAGATTCATCTGACATCAGCTACGATTGCCCTTGTTACATGACCCTTGTTACACGACCTCTTCTGAGTCCAGGCTGAATCCTGGCAGGTCCTTCTTGATGTACTGCTGCAGCCATTTTTTAAATTATCTTCAGCAAAGTTTTACTTGTCTGTGATATTAATCATATTGATTGATAAGTTCTGCATCCTATGGGGTCACATTTCTTTGGAACAGCCACAAATATGAATCCCTTCCAGTTGGTTAACAAGTTAGCTGTCTTCCAAATTTCTTGGCATAGATGAAGGAATATTCCTAGCAGTGCATTCATTTGCTAAAACATCTCAATTGGTTGTTGTTATAGCTGGGCTCCATCAAGTCATTTCCAACTCATAGCAGCCCTATGAACAACAGAACAATACACTGCCCAGTCCTGTTCCACCCTCACAATTGTTGTGCTTGAGCCTGTTTGTTGCAGCCACTATGTCAGTTCATCTCATTGAGGATCTTCCTCTTTTTCACTGACTCTCTACCTTACCAAGCATGCTGTCCTTCTCCAGGGACTGATCCCTCCTGATTTCATTTCTAAAGTATGTGTGATGTAGTCTCGCCACCCTTGCTTCTAAGGAGGATTCTGGTTGTACTTCTTCCAAAACAAATTTGTTCATTCTTTTGGACACTCATAGTATACTCATTCTTCCCCAATACCACAATTCAAAGGTGTCAATTCTCTGCTGGTTTTCTTTATTCACGGTACAGATTTCACACGCATATCAGGTGAGTGAAAACATTTATGGCTTGGGTTAGATGCAGCTTAGTCCTCAGTGTGACACCTTTACTTTTCAACACTTTAAAGAGGTCTTTTGCAGCCGACTTGCCAAATGCAGAGTGTCTTTGAGTTCTTGACTGCTGCTTGCGTGAGTATTGATTCAAGATCTAAGTTAAATGAAATCTTTGGCAGCCTCAATTTTCTCTCCCTTTATTGTTGGTTATTGGTCCAGCTGTGAAATTTTTTGTTTTCTTTATGTTGAAGTGTACTCCATACTTAAGACTATGGACACAGTGACAGAGGCATGGGGTTGTCAGCTCCCGAAGCCCTGTTTTTCACCAATGCCTTCAGTGCAGCTTGGACTTCTTCCTTCAACACCATATGTTCTTGACCATATGCTACCTCCTAAAATGTATGAATATTGACCAATTTCTTTTGATACAGTGATTCTGTATATTTATTTATTTTTTTGATGCTTCCTGCATTGTTAAATACTTTGTTCAAGGAATTGTTTAACATTGCAACTTGAGGCTTATATTTTTCTTCAGTTATTTCAGTTTGAGAAATGCCTAATGAGTTCTTCTATTCGGTTTTCTAACTCCCAGCATTTGCACACTTCATTATAATACTTTGTCTTTTCAAGGCTTCCTTTGAACTCTTCTTTTTAGAAAACTTCACGTCACCACGTCTTCCTCTGCTTTAGCTATTCTACATTCAAGAGCAAGTTTCAGAGCCTCTTCTCTCATCCATTTTGGTCATTTCTTTCTTGTTTTTTTAATGACCTTTTACTTTCTTCACAGGGTAGCGATGAGTCAGAATCAACTCAACAGCAGTGAGTTTGGTTTAGTACTGAATTATGTTACCTAAAATAAATTGGTCTTTCATCCCTGGTCCCTGAAAATTAATCCTTGGATTTACTAGGTAATGAAGGTGACTATTATCTAAAACCACCAAACTACACTTAAAAATTTGTGTAAATGAGTATGGAGTTGGCCAGGTTACAGAGAAAATGAGTATGGAGTTGGCCAGGTCACTGATTATCCGATCACGTAACCTCAGGAAGGGAGTGGGGCATAATTTAATCAATCATACATATTTAATGAGACCTCAATCATGACTGTGCAATTAATACTTAATCATAACAACACAATGAAGCCAGAATAAGAGTTCTGAACATATAAGTTCCCCGAATTTCCTGGTTGGTGAAAGAATCCATTAACAGGAGAAGGTTGTACATTCCTTGATATGGAAGTCCCATACTGAGATACCTCCCCAATCTCACCCTACACATCTTTTCTTTCTCATCATTTCTGGTTATAAAAAGTTGGCATATATTCTCTGTTAATTTTGTGAGCTGTGCCAGTGAATTATCAAACCCAAAGAGTGAAACAGAGGCAGCAGTTCTAAAGACTGGGGTGTTGGATGGATTCCCCAAACTTGCAGCCAGCATCCTGAAGGGGTAGTGGAAAACCAACCCCTAATTTGTGGCTGTAGGGCAGAAGACTGGAGTGTCCACTGGACTTCCTAAACATGAAGCTGGTGCCTGTCTACTTGGCAGTCTAAAGGATTGTCTCCTTTTAACTTGTGAGCTTTGACCCTGCTCTGGCCAAGTAGCTAGGGTCAGAGAAGGGCTATGTGGGCAATCAACCTGAAGGACAATGCCCTTTTAACTTGAGCTCCTGCCCAGCTCCCTGTGGCTAGGGTTGGAGTCTGAGAGTGCCACCTTGGGTGGTTAGCAGTGAGGACAGAGATATAGAAAGATAAGGGCTGGATCCTTATCCACATTTGGATTCATGCTGATCCTTACCACACGGTTATCAATGAAAGTGGGATTTCCTTACTGCGCCTCTTTTTCAGAGCAGTGACCTTGATTATAAGTAAGGTCTTTAAAGAGGTTATTAGTTAAATTAACATACGGTCAGACTAGAGTAGGGTGGTTCCTAATCCAATCTGAGTGGTGTCCTTATAAAAAAGGAAAAGTGATACAAAAAGCCGGAGGAAGGACAGTCATGAGATGATGTATCTTTAAGCCCATGAAAGAACACTTGGGACTGCCAGAAGCCGGGAGAGACAAGAAAGGACCTTCCTCTGGAGACTTTTGAGACAGCATGCTACTTCCAACAATAAACATTTGAACTACTACCCTCAAGAAGTATGAGACAATAAATTTTTGTTCTTAGAGGTCACTCGGTTTGCAGCACTTTGTTGCGGCAGCCCACGGATTCCAATACAGAGGAGGAATAAATGAGTTTGTGTGTAAGTGCTGGTTTGGGTCCACTTAAAAGCAGTGTCTGAGAGAAAGATTTGGGTGCAGGATGGTTATTTGACAAGCGACTCACAGAGGCCTGAGGGGGACAGTGGAAAAATGAGGCATAGAAAAAAGAAGAGCTAACAAAGGGCTTCTTTTCCTCTGTGGGATAACAGGCATCCCTGTGGTTAATGCACTAGACTGCTATTTGAAAGACTGAAGGCTTGAATCACCCCAGAAATACCTCAGAATGCAGTCTGGATGGATGATCTACTTCCAATAAATTAGTCACTGTACACTCGGTGGAGCACAGTTGTATTGTGACACACACAGGGTCACGGTGAGTTGAATTTGACTTGATGGCGATGGTAAAGAACAGTCACAAAATTTCATGTATGACTACATAAATTCAAATATTGTTGTTTAGCACATGACATAAACTAACATCACTACAAATCAGTTGCCATAGAGTTAATTCAGATTTGTGGGAATCCCAGGTGTGTCACAGTATAACTGCTCCTTACAGTTTTCAATGATTAATTTTTGAGGACTAGGTTGCCAGATCTTTCTTCTGAGGTGATTCTGTGTGGATTCAAGTCTCCCATCTTTGGATTGGTAGCTGAGCATGTTAACCATCTGCACCACCCAGGGACTCCAACAAATGTAACTAGATATCACATTTACCTTGGACCAGGTGATAGACGGTTTGGGAATTCCACTTGCTTTGCACGGTAAAGTTACTGGAACACCTTCAATTGTACTGAGTATCTGCTGCCCATGCTGAATGGTCGGCAGAACTAAAAAGCAAGTAGAACTCAGAAAGTGAGCACTTGTTTTTCCACTTAGTCTCACTGATTAGAGTTGATCATTTTCAGTATATGCTTGATTTTTGTAAAAACTAACAAAGATAAGTTGTTTTTGCTTTTTTTGATATACACTCAGGGTAAGCTGTTCATGGAATATGCTGAGCAAACAAGAAAATACTATAGCTATGATCTGGAAAACTTTGTAAAAACTTAAAACAAGTGGTAAATGATGTCTAATTAGTTGAACTTCCTAACAAAAATAAGAAAGGACTGAAGAGAATTCATTTTACCTGGAAAATAAAAGAGGATTGTACCCTGAGAGTTCAACAATTAGCACATCTCTTTGATTGGTGTTCATTATTACATATTAAGTTGCAGCAAGCTAACTTAAGTTTATCTACAGAAAAAGTAGGCTGTGTAACCATCTCATAGTAAATATCTGTCGACACACAAGAATCTTTTAGCCAACTATTAAATCTTAACTTTGAAAAGAGGACTTGTTTTTTTAAAAAGAACTTAACAGTAAAACTCCAAATGTCTTCAGAATTTATATTTAAAAGACTAAACACAGGATTCTACATCAATATTTTTCAGTAAGAAGACTAACAACACCTTTTGACTTCAGAAAGCAACTGAAAGATTAAATTACGAGAGTAGAAGCAAAAGGAAGACTTTTGATCACTCCATTCTGAAAAAAGTACCAATACTCGATCAATAATGATTTTGAGTAAAGAAGCTACCACACATAAAAATTCCGAATCCAGTGCAAAGAACACAGTAAATTCCAGTAAATACCAGCACATTTGCTTTCCATCCTTTGAAGAGATGAGGCTGGAACTGCTTCTTGGAACTACATCAGTCATTGTCTTTTTTGCCTTGAAGTTGTTAGAGCTACCCAGTTGTCATAGCTACCCAGGAGTAGAAGTTTGCCAGAATAAGGTTTACCAGAGACCTCAGCAAGGAAACTTACTTGGGAGGTTTATTTACATTAAGTATGCTGCATTCCCATATTTTCCTATGGCTGAAATTAATCTTGACACAATTTCTTCCTATAGGGGTCAGCAGTAAATTTCTAGCCCTATGTAAGAATGCCAGGCTACTCTCTACAGCAAGACTTCTAATTTCTAGGATCATCATAAAATGTCGACATTTAATTAGGTTGTCCATTTGTGGCAATATAGATTTTGCCATTTTCATAAATGTATAATGAATTTGAAAGGGATAAAGAAAAGGGGCAAATGTTGGCTATGGTTTTGAAATCTGATCACATTTAAGTATGAGAGAGTAGTTTCTTCCACGAATACCAGTCTGCATAAGTCAGTATCACAATTAAACTGTCTTGTCATTTTACTTTGCAGCTGTATCTGAGTTTGTTCATTCATTCTTGAGCTGGTTAGAGCCTTTAAACAGCACTTAAAGAGACAGGAGTGGGGAAGCAATGACAGTGCCAACTAACATAAATGCAGAGTTGTAGAGAAATTGTTGGTATGGTGGTTAAGTGCTACGGTTGCTAAGTAAAAGGCTGGCAGTTCGAATCCTCCAGGCATTCCTTGGGAAAAAAAATCTACGGAGCCGTTCTAGTCTGTCCTGTAGAGTTGCTATGAGTCAGACTGGACTCCATGGTAGTAGATTTGGTTTGGTTTGGTTTTTAGAGAAATTGGTACTTCATCCTACCCAAGTCATTTGTCAACTGTAAGGTTGTTTGTTTAGTTCATTACAAACAGCTTAGTTGATATTTTTTAATTTATTAACTAAATCAGCTGCTCATTTTGGAGTCGGGTGAACTACCAAAGGATTTTGCGAGGTACTCTTGTAACTTTCAATTGTAAGGATTTCCTGAATAATGATACACCACATCATGAAAATATAAATGACTTGGTTTGTCTGTTTACCTCACTCACTCTCATTTGGGTAGGAATCACAACTAAGTGAGTCACTCAGTCTTTCACTCCATCCAAATTTGGGCTTGGGATTCTGGACACAGTAATCCAGGAAGATGCCATAAGTCAAATGGAAGGTGTGTGAAGGGCATTACTGAACTAGATTCTTAAATCAATCCTTAATGACTCATCAGTAAATCTATGAGCCTATCTTCTTTAAAAATATTTGAACATAATAATATCAAGATCTGGCAGTAGACATTTATTCCTTTAGCCTGTAACTAATTTGTTGCTTGATTTGGTATTTTTTAAAATAATTTCTTCAAAAATACCTCAGAAGGAGTTGTTTAAAAGAAGTAGACATGGAAACAGAAGATGATCTTCAGTTAAAAAATCTTCAACAGATCAAACAAAATTTGGAAACTACTGAATGAAATGATTCTCCAATTCATGTGCTAAACAAGAATGAATTAACTGCTAAAAATAAATGTTCTGTGCTATTTTCTTCTCTAAGATATTCAACGTTGTACACAAAGCTATTTTGCAATACACTTTTTTTTTAAAAAAAGAAATGTTGCAAATTCCTTAAGGAAATTATACAAAAAAAGTTATGATAATTTCTAAAACTATGAAGCTATCATTTATTTATTGAGATGTATAAAGCTGGTACTATGGTCACGAATGGAAAAAGATTGTGTCTGAATTTTCTTCTTTGTGACCTTTCTTTAACACGAAAGAAGATTGTTTGGTGCACATGAGGTGACCTTTAGAAAAGTTTAGGTCATTTCCAGCTGGAAGACAAAGAGGCTATTGGTAAAGACATGTTTTTTGAAAAATCCAAAATGAAAAGGCAAGTTTGGATGGCATAGTAACTTCAACTTGCTTGAAATTAAAATGTACTTTTAAACATAATCAACTGAGAGCTGAGTTCATTTTTACCACTGAAGAAACCACTTACAAAAGCCCTTGGTCAGACTCAGCTGGTGACTCTCAGTAAGGTTTTTCTGTGTACACAGAAACCTGAAATCTTGCGACAGCATTAACAATGTAAATATTGTTCAAGGCTTTTGGTAAGAATAACAATTAGGGGGCTTATTTCACTTCACATAATTAAAGCAATAGAGTGATTTGATTTAAACATATTAACCCAGCTTTGAATGCGGTTTGGAAACAATACAATGGGTGAGTGTCTTACCATGTACGTTGACAGTGGTGGTTTTGTTATTGGTTCCAGCAACATTACTGGCCACACACGTGTATTCACCTCCGTCCTGTAGACGAACTCTCTCAATGTGGAGGCTTCCATCACTGCGCACAGTGATGTAAGGATTTTGGACCAACTAAAGGAAAAAGAAATCATTTTTAACTTGGAAAAAAAATTTCCTGACCCCAAATTGGATTTGTTTGTTTCTTTGTTTTTTAATTCAAAGGAGTAAATGTCTTATAAAACAAAATATTTTAACTCTCAAGTGAAAGGAAAACTAATGACCATATGTGGCATGAGCTATATTAAATCCTGGTATACCTCAAAAGATTATATCTATTAGCTAGCAGAGAGTTATTCTCGTCCTGAAAAAGGAAGAGACACCACTTTTTCCATGTTTCTGTACTTTTTGTTACCACTACAAATTTAACTGGTAGACTCAAATTACATTTCTGGCTTATATATGTCCTCCAAGAATATCTTATTGTCACTAAGAAGCAATTTTATATTCATATTTTGGCAGATAGGCAAATAGTAGAGGACAGTGTCATACATATAAGGCATACATACACAAACTACGTTGCAGGAAACAACAATATTTTCAGGTAACATCGATCAATGCTAAATCTATACCATTTATGTGTGTACCTCAGTGCTCAAGTAGTATCAGATTAACTAAGTGCATTTCTTTGCTCAACTAGATCTGCTAATTTCTCTCAGATTTTTATTAAAATATGAACAATGTTACATCTTTTATACAGTTGACTCACTACCAATAAGTACTTTAAGAAAAGAGTGAGACAGTCTAAATACTTCTGGAAAATAGGATAAATTACTCTGAATAAGATGTAAATTTATTGACAAGAGACAATATGTTTTGAGAAAATTTCACAGAACTGTGAAAA
The DNA here is from genome assembly GCA_028571685.1 of Heterohyrax brucei. NCBI lineage: Eukaryota > Metazoa > Chordata > Mammalia > Hyracoidea > Procaviidae > Heterohyrax > Heterohyrax brucei. The sequence continues at coordinate 50,883,855 of CM053155.1, forward strand.
TTTTAGACTCTTTCATAACCAAAAGCTATATATTAAAAAACTGTGACACAATGTAGATCCACATTTTTAAAAGTTCATGATAAAGTATATTTGTAGGTAATATTAATAAAAATTAATGCATATAATGGGAAGATTTATCACAATATTGACATTTCACAGTGTCCTAGAAGGAAGCACATAAAAACATTGATATGCTATGAAAGTAAGTTAATACATGTTTCTGATTTTGTGTGTTCTAAATTGAGTTTATTAGTAACAATGTATCTAACATAAGTTGGGAAAAGTATGTATACATTTCTCCATTATATTTCCCAAAACAATATAAACTCCTCAGACATGTTAATACCGAACAAAAGTTTTTATAGATTTATACAAACATATTTTATGTCTGTATTCAAGGTGCTTTGACATTTCAAAAGTTCAAGAAAACTAGGAATGGGAACATATGTATTTAATATGTTCTTACCATGGCTGAATTCTTAATCCACTGACGTTCTGGAATGGGATTCCCAGCCAGTAAGGTACAAGGCAAAGTAAGTGGCTGTCCCTCAATGACATTGGCTACTGAAGGGCTGATTCCAATAAGAGGAGCAACTAAATCAGAAAAAGCATAGGTACTTTCAACTCTCTTTCATCTAAAAGAAAGGGAAACATTTTATAGGCCAAGATATCTACTAACAAGGCTATGAAAACCTTAGCTTTCAGAAACAAAATTTATAAATGTTGATGGGATGAATTTGAAGGGAGAGATGAAGGTCATCTGTGAGCAAGAAGAATAGCAAGAAGGCAAGCAGCAGTGAAGAAGGAAAGACAGCAGGGCAGAATAGGCCTAGAGCAGGAGTAAGATGACAGAAGACTGCAAACATCAAGCCAAGAAATTTACAATGTATTCAACAGGGAAATGGCTATTTTCATTAGTGGGAACGTAAAAGATAATTTACAAGATACTGAAATGAAAGTCTTACCACTTGGGAATTAAGGACACTAGATCTTTACTTCCCATCAAACACAAAAATAATTCCATGTGGACCACAATGATAGGTGTAAAAAAGACAACCAGAGATGACCTCCACCACTCTAAATATATATTCATATTTAGACTGAAATCAGTTTATTCAAACTGCCCTTCACTGCATCCAGTGGAAATGAGAAGCTTGGAGCAGATGAGCTCTAAGATTACTTCCAGTTCTAATGTCCTGTGAAATATTAAATGAGGTACAGAAAGGAAGGCTAGTCTAGTAATTAGGTATTTACTTTTTCAGAATCAACTCAATGGTAGTCAGTTTTGTTTTTTTTTAAGCAGCACAAGTAGTAACAGCTGAAAGTAAATAAAATTCTGATGATTCTGAAGACTATAGTTGCTAAACATGAATTGATCTTACCAAGTCCTGTCACTGTTATTGTTGTCTGGGACTGGATCTTTCCAAACTGGTTTTCAGCTTCACAGATGTAAGTTCCTTTATCATTTGCCCATAAGTCTGAAAATAAGAGATGATTTATTGATTCAGTGCCAACTACTCAGCATTAACTATGTGTCAGGCACGGTGCTGATAACTGGGAATAGAAACTGTGATACCTTCCTCCAGGAGTTTCCATTCTAGGAGAAGAGACTGACACAGAAAACAACAATCAAAACCACAGTTTGATAATGCTCTGATACATTCTAAATTTCAAAAACACTGTGTGGAAGCATAGACACAGGAGTGACTAACAGTATACAGGGAGTTAGGAAAGGATTTCCATAGAAGATAACATCTGAGCTGTACCTGAAAGAGAAGACAAATTTAGAACAGAGAATGCTCTTTGTAGCTCATGACCTGCAAATGCTATAAGCATGACATGAAAAGTCATAATGTGTTCAAAGAATAAAAAGTTGCACCACCAATAGACACTGAATCACTATGCTGGGGGTGGGGGTGGCATTTTGGAAGTTTTTTGGAGACATATTTGTTGTTGGTATAATGATTTTACTGAAGTTTAGGATGCAGAGGGGTAGGAAGATAATGAATGTATGGGGCAGACTCACGACAGGAACAACTAACCCAGGTCCTTTTGAAGGTCTCATTGGAAATTCAGGGATTGGGATTTGATAACTTTGTTAATAACGATTTTAACCTAACACCTAATTCTATGTAAGAAGAAAGAACTTGAGTAATGGTTATCTACCATTTTTGGAGCCGTGGTGTTGAAGTGGCTGTTTGGATGCTGTCTTAGACATCTAGTGCTTTGACAAGGAGAAAGCACATCAAATTCTGGGCATTAATGCCATGTGAAGATTTTGGATTTCTGTTGCCTCTAGAGGAAGATCTTTGTTGTCAGTCTTCTACTGGTAGAAGTGCTTCTCAGTCACAGGAACCTTGGATCCAAAGGCTGTGCTTTGCTACTGGTGCTACTTTCTTGGTAGTATGACATCCCCAACTCTCTGCTTGCTTCCCTTTCCTTTTTTCTCCCTTATAAGATAAAAAGTGGTGCAAGCAATCCCCCAGGGAAACTCCCTTGACATTGGATCAGGGAAGGAACCTTAGTAAGGGCATTACAATCCCATCAAATCTTTAACACAATCTAAGCCTCATAGCAATCTTTAACATAATCTTGCCTCATTAACAACAGAGATTAGGATTTAAACTACAACAAAATTATAATCACAAAACAGAGGGCAACCACACAATACTAGGAATCACGCATAACTAAATTGACAGATATTTTGGGGGAACATAATTCAATCCATGACAGCTGCTAAACAAAAGGTCAGCAGTCAAATCCATCAGCCACTCCCTGGAAAGCCACTGGGCTCCTTGGGGCCTAATGGAAGGAGAATTCTGGGTTAGAGGTTATATGAGTGCCATCAGGAGACTGAATTAAAGAAGCAGATTGGTATCCTGTAAGAAGTGTAATTTTGTCTTCTGAACTATGAGAAAGCCAAGAGATTTTAAATGGGAGAATGACTAATTTCTGTAAATGTGTTAAGCAAACAAATTTTAATCTACTGATACGATTCTGACAGAGAAAAAAGCATCTTTCCACCATGTACAGTTCCAAACCATGTTAGATACTGAGCAGTGATGAAGTGTGCACTGTTCTAACCATATACAGATAAATGTAGAAATGCACTTGGTAAAATTAAGATGGTGTACACTCTAAGCAAAAGTAAACATTCATTTAGAGAATAAACTCAACAGATCACCAGGTTAATAAGTTATATACTAGTTCTACCCAAGATATTTTTAATATTATCAAATCATAGACTACTTTGTGTAGAAATATCAAATATGACAGAGAACTAAATTTTAATTACTAGATTCTTCCAGATAATTTAATTTAAACAACCAGGTGAAACCATTGCTCAGTGTACATTGTCCTCTTCTTTTATTCTTCTTTTTTGTTCATCTTCTGTTCTATTTATTTTTTAGGTCTCATCTTTTCGCTTTCCGGGATATTTCTCATTACTAGAATTATCTTACTGGATAACTATGTGAGCTTCACCTTGACATTTCAAGTGTTACCCAATCTGACCAAAACTAACAGATATTTCTCAATAGGAAACTTTTGTCACAATTTACTAAGACTATAGATTGTTAAATACTTGAGTGAGGGACGCTATATTTGATTTCTGTCTTCATCACAGAACCTAGGGTTCCCAGGGAGCAACTGGTAGATTTGCATTGCTGAGCTTTTGATTAGTAGCTGATCTCTTAATTACTATGTCACCATTGTTCCTAAAATTGTTAATAAGCATTGAAATTACCAGCCGGAGGCTTTTTACAAAACACTCCAAAGATCCAACAGCATTTTAAAGAAACAGTTAAAAATCAAACCAAACCCACTGCTGTCAATTCTGACTCATAAGAATGATATATGACAGAGTAGAACTGCCCTATGTAGTTTGTAAGGGGTGCCTGGGTGATCTGAACTGTCCACTTTTCAGTTAACAGCTATTGCACTTAGCCACTACATCACCAAAAAAAAATTAGCCATCTAAATTTTTTCTTCCCTACTGCCAGCATCCAGATATTCTTAACATTATTTGAAGAGATACAAAGTGTTTCAAATATATAATTGCTTAATAGTTTGTAGGTAAAATTTTGGGGTGGCTAAACATTTTACTTATTATTGGAATCTCTCAGTTCTGGTGGACACAGCTTTCATGAAAGTGCTGCCATAGGGTGCCTATGGATATGATTATGTATTGCTGGCCCAAAACAGTTCATTAAAATTAACTGACTTTGGAGGCGGAGTCAAGTTGGCAGACTAGACAAACAACTCCTTAGTTCCCTCTGAAAACTAAGGCCTGGATTAATAATTCAACGGAGACTTCTGGATACCCAGTGAGCCCTAGGAGACAGCATAGCGCTGTCAGTTTGAACTATATGCCACTGAATGGGAAACATCTTCTCTTTCACTGACCCCTGCCCTTGTTGAATGCCAGTTCTCATGGACTGAATGTAATGGCGGTCTTAACTTTTTTTCTCTGTCTTATCCAGCAGGCAGGGCTTGGGCTTAGCAAGCAGGAAAGCTCAGATGCACTGCTGCCAGGATCAGCAGGATGAATAGCCACATTTTTGAGCTTGGCTCTCAACTCTGTGCACCTCAGTCCTCCACTGTCTCTTTCCAACCCTCTGCCACTGATTCAGCTATTTCACAGTCGGTCAGAGAGCTTGTGTGAGATTCCATCTTGTTTGACTGGGAGGCAGAATACCCACATGGGGGCCTCAGCAAGGGCTAATTACCAGGCTAGGGGGCAATTCCAGCCCAGGGAGCACTTTTCCAGAAGAAAAGCTATGTTTAGCACAGTGTGGCCTTACAGGTGGGGCCCAGTAGCGGATGACAGCAGGACAGTGGATGACAGTAGCCTTTCCTTACTTTGAACTAGTTTACAGCATCTGGGGTTGGATACAGAGGTGTTTACATTGCCAGCTGGGAAGAGAGGCTTGCAAACCTGACAGCCTGTCTGATTCTGGAAGCTGTCAGGTAGTTTTTACATTTCAGAATAAAACTACCTAGAGAAATAACTGCAGTGGAATCTGGTGGCATCTCCTCCAGCCATTACTGACCCACATCATAGGGTCAGCTGACAGCCCCCCAGTGACTCCATAAGTAGGGCTGTGTCTTTGCCAATCAGGAGGTGGAGGCTGCTACCCCAGAAATTCCACTGGGCACAGTCACTGGAGTACATACAGGTGACTGGTGATGCCCTGCCTTCTCAGACTGTGCTTCAGATCCTATTAAGGCAACAGTGGAGACACTAAACAACCTTTAGATGCCTCAAAAGCAACAAACATTGGCCAGAAACTTAAAGGAAAATTCACCCATGGCTCCAAAGAGTTCCCAAAAGAACCAAAGAACTTCCTAGATGAAGAAGTCTTTCTGAAACTACCAGAGATCCAGTACAAAAGGATTACATAGAGAGCCCTCTTGGAAATCATACAAAATTCAGCACAGCAAAATGAAAATTAAGTAAGTTGTTCAAATTGATGGACAACCAGTATTCTGAAATCTGACAGATCAATAACAAAATCAAAGAAACAGAAAATTCATTTCAAAGCCAAGAAAACAGAATTGAACAAATGGAAAACAGACTTTCTGACTTGGAAGACAGAGCTACTGAGTTCAACATCTATGAGCAGAAATCAGAGAAAAGAAACAAGAAAAATGAAGAAGTATTAAGAAACATGTGGGACTCTATCAAGAGGAACAATCTATGATTAATTGGAGTTCCTAAACAGGGAGTATTGTTGAGCTGCTGACAGAAAACTTCCCTGAAATTATGAAAGAAGAGAATATAGATATCCCAGATGCATACTGAATGCCATTCAAAATAGATCCCAAAAGAAAGACACCAAGACACACTATAATCAAGCTTAACAAAATGAAACCGCAGCAGAAACTCTTAAAGGCAGTGAGACTTAGAGCAAAGCTAATATGCAGAGGGAAATCCTGTATGCTTTCGTCTGACTTCTCAGCAGAAATGATGCCGATATGGAGGCAATGGGATGACACATTCAAAGCCTTGAAGGAGAAAAACTTCCTACCATGAATTATATATCCTGCAAAACTGTCTTTCAAATATGAAAATGAAATTAAGACATTCACAGATAAACAGAAACTCAGAGACTTTGTAAAAACCAAACCAAAGCTACAAAAAATACTGAAAGAAGCTCTTGGCTTAGAAGAACAAAACCATTAACTCTATACTTTAGGAGGCAATACAAGACACAGCATCCAGAAACCTAAACAGTTAGGAAAGGCACAAAACTCAATCAAAGTTATCATATTAAAAGAAGTGATCCAGTGATCATATCATACAAATTGTGTTATCTTTACATTAAAAAGAAGGATGTAAAGAACAAAAAAAAAAAAAAAAAAGAGGGATGTACTACAGTCTTTATAGTCCTTCCAGATAGAGGAAGTTAATAAGACATGTAGAAGTTAAAATTGGATTTAAACATAGACTATTAAGAGGGATCATAGGGGTAGCCACAAAGCACAATACAGATGCAACAAGTCAAATCAAGAAACGTAATACAGGTGTTTCAACAAACACAAAACCAACACTGAAAAGGATGAAAAAAATATAAAACACAAAATTTTAGTACTTTTTAAATAGTTTAAAACACTTTCATATATATCTATACCTATGTATGAACTGGAAAACTTGGTGTTGTAGTGGTTAAGCTCTACAGCTGCAAACCAAAAGGTCAGCTGTTCATATCCCCCAAGTGTTCTTTGGAAACGCTGTGGCAGTTCTACTCTGTCCTTTAGAGTCATTCTCAGTGAGAAGTGACTCAGCAGGAATGGGTTTGTTTGTTTGTTTGTTTGGCTATGTATGAAATATTATAAAAGTATAATATACATGCACTTATTTGTATTAAACAAATTTCCTTTAACCTACTTAAAACAAAGAGGGCTCCAGTTCTTAGCTGGCTGATGGAGCTTACTGAAAAGGGTCTTGAGAAAAGTGGCATGTTGTCTAATCTTCTCCATTTTATCCTTGGTTCTGGATAACCCTGAACATAACATGGTAATGTCACATTTGAGCCAATGTCCACAGACACATCAGTGGGTTCTTGTATGAAAACTGGAGGTGCTGGAAGATAAGGAAAAAAGTAAACAGATCATTGAAACAATACACAGGTGCATTAAAAATAAACTTACATATTAAACAATAAGCACCGAATCATATCACTGTTCATGTGACATAATAAATTTACGTTTTGTTTCTCTGATATAGACATAGTAGAATTTTTTTATGCCTTATAAATGAATAAGAAGCACAAAAGTGAAACCATTTATTTAAGGTAACAGAAGATGAAAACAGTGAAAATTGAAATCAAGACTACATTAAATAAAGAAAACATTTCATGTTCAGAATTTGTTTTCATTTTTAATCTTGTCATAGTACTCAAATCTTAAGACTTTCTTATTGGTAAAATGTTCATATAAGGAAGTATTTTTGACACTTTCCAGTATTTTTCCCTTACACAGAATTTTTGAAATAAACTGTGTTTTAGAGTATATACGTCTGAATTCATACCAGAGTGTACATCTTAATTCACACTTTTGAAGGAAACACAGTAATTTCAGAAGCTATTGTTTGTTTAATGAATCTAAACAAAATACAATTAAATATCACAATTAGGCAAAATGTTTTAAAAAAGAAGCAGTGTATCTGTGTTTACATTTCTCTCAACCCATCTATGTGAGAAATTGAGTCACAGAAATAATAGGCAAAAGAAACACGTTTTTATGATACTTTATGAAGTAGCCTAGTGTTGGCACATCTCATTGCTAAGATTTAGTCACTTTTTCCTGGGGTAATTAACAGTCATTTATTCTCAAGTAGGTAGCTTTTCTGAAAAACACAGGTTAAGTATAAAAGTTTCAGCATGAGTCTTAGGATATGTTAAGCTGAGTGTGAGCAAGTGTAATGTAGAGATAGGACAGAAACAAATCCTAGAACAGCAAAAGGATATGCTGAAGCCTGGGATCAACCAAGTACTGCGGCAAGTCGGAGGGAGAGGGAGGCATTACCGACACACTGAGACCAAAGCATCAGTGAAAATAATGCAAATTAGAATTTTCAGAACTAAGAAAAGCAAGAATAAATGTGTTTAAAAGGACAAGCAAAGCTCAAATTGTGCCCAGAAAACTCATTTAACACGAAGAAGTCATCTGCAGAGGAGACGCTTTAGAAACAGTACCAAGCATGAGAACAGTGCAAGAAATATGTAAAGGCCACTAGTTAGGGAATATACATTCTAACACCAGAAAACGAGACAAATGAGAATACCAGACACAGGTAAGCAGCCAAGACAACACAAAGAAGACTTCAGTGACAAGTATACCTCAAAAATGAAGCAGTTCGTAACTCAGGCCAAGAAGTCTTTTAAATACTTCCTACTCTTTCTTATGGCCCACTCTGACTCCAAGTGAATTACACTGGGTGGATGGTAAACAGACTATTGAGAATAGGGGACAGTGAAGGAGCCAGTAAGTATAATACAGCATACAGTACTAATACAGAAAAGGCTGCGCTGCTTACAGAGGTTAAGAGCCCATGAGGTGGTTTCTAATGACAACTCCACTACCTCTCAGTATATAAAGTTGGGCAAATTATTTTACCTCCTCTAGTCTAAACATCCCCACAAATAAAAGGAGGATAACATTTTCTATCTCATATAGTTAAAAAAGATAATCTTTATAAATCATTTAGTGCATAGTAAGCACCAAATATTAACTATCATTATCCATAAATATTGTAGAGTTAATTTATTAGATCTCCTTGGAAGCCCTATGGGACCATCCTACTCTCTCCTATAGGGTCACCATGAGTTAGAACCTATGTGATGGCAACAGGTGTTTTTGTTTGTTTGTTTGTTAGTTCTGGACTTTAATGTATTTATTTTTAATCTCATCTTTGTGACTTCTTCGCATATACTTCTGTCAAGATTATATTGGTCCCCTAAGTATTTATGGCAATCACTGGAGAACTGTGCCAGCCCATTGTCACATGTGGGTTGTTTTCTGCACTTACTGTTTTGAAGATATAAAAATTAAAAATGAATTGACAATCTTGTTCTAAAACCCACCCCAAAATTATTCTAATTTCTTTAATGGTATTAAATATGTATACACTCTATGACAATCTTTGCGTTATATCAAACAGAGTTTTCTCTTTCCCAAAATGGCTGGACACACTGCATGGGATCTACCAAACCACAATACACACAGTCACAGAATAAAACTCAAATTCTATGTGGTGTAGAATGTTACAAATAAAATCACAGCCAGGCTGCCTTTTGGTCTGATGTAGCCAATCTTATTTTCTTCCAAACGAATTCATAATTCACTACCTCTCCTTAAAAGGAATAAAAATCACCAATAGCTTTTTCTGTTATCCTGAAATGTCCATAAGCTAAAGTGGTGACAATGAGAACTAGGAAAAAGAAACTCACTACGAGAAAGTAGAACTCAAAAATAATACTGAACAGGATTCTATTATTATTATTATTATTTTATCTACTATTGTTAAAGTGAAGTAATAGCCCCACAAAAACAATCTCAAAGCCCAAATGTAGTTGTTGTTGGGTGCCACTGAGTCAGTTCCGACTCATAGAGACCTTATTAACAACAAAACGAAACACTGCCCGGTCTTGTGCCATGTCCACAATCCTTTTTATATTTAAACCCATTGTTGCGGCCACTGTGTCAATCCATCTCGTCGAGGGTCTTCCTCTTGTTCGCTGACCCTCCACGAAAGATGTCCTTCTCCAGGGAATGATTTTTCCTGACAACAGGTCCAAAGTGTGTAAGATGCAGTCTTGCCATCTCTGCTTCCAAGGAGCACTCTGGCTGTACTTCTATCAGAACAGATCTGTTGGGTCTTTTGGCAGTCCGTGGTACCTTCTACATTCTTCTCCAACACCACAACTCAAAGGCATCAATTCTTCTTCTGTCTTCTTTGTTCATGGTCCAGCTTTCACATGCATATGGTATGATTGAAAATACCATGGCTTTGGTCAGGCGCATTTTAATCTTCAAGGTGCCATCCTTACTTTTGAATACTTTGAAGAGGTCCTTTGCAGTAGATTTTCCCAGTGCAATGTGTCTTTTGATTCCTTGACTGCTGCTTCCAAGGGCATTGGTTGTGGACCCAAGTAAAATGAAATACTTGACAACCTCAGTCCTTTCTCCTAAAGCCCCAATAACTACATGTTTTTTCTTAAGTCATAAGGTACTTAAATTTATATCCAGTAATTTCACAACTGATATAAATACTTTCATGTACTACTAACAGTTTAGTACTTAACTTGTTCCAAGTCCTTTTTTAAAAGCAAGTTGAAACTGATTTTCATATTAAAAGTCCAATGCTTAAACACTGTGAGTCAAAATCGACTCAACAGAAACAGGGTTTTTTGTTTGTTTGTTTCTTTTTTTTTTGGATTCTAGATAGTGGTGTATGGTTAAGCTGCTACCAAAAACTGGCAGTTCAAGTCTCTATAGGGCACTTCTACTCTATTGTCCAGGATCACTGTGAGTTGGGATAGACCAGAAAGCAATGTATTTTTTACAGATAGAAATTTACATATATAGGTTACAGGTATAGATACATATATCCATCTATCTTTCTAGATACATATGCATTACCATATCACTTTCAAAACTTAATCAAAATGACCAATTAATTTATAAAGTTAATATTTATCCATTTGATACATGTTACAGAAGCAGTACAGGGAAACAAACATGTTAACTGTCCACAAAGTTTCAAGTCCTAAGCATTGTATGTTGGTAGTGTGTCATTTCATCTTTACAAACACCCTGTTAGGTAGGTACCACATAAATTTTATAGATAAGTCCAGCAGTAATTCCAACCAAGATAACAGAAGTGAGATTCAAAAACCCAATGCCTCACCAGAGAAGTCTATTCTCTTAACCACTGTGTAAATTTACTATGTAAATCATCACCATGATTTGATTTGTACAGTTCTCAGCAGTCACATCCTGTATCTTGCAGGATATCTAACAATAGTTTTATGTGAAGAAGCAAGGTCTAATCAACCTCTGTCAGTTGTGATGACCCGGATTCCAATGATGAATAATGAAACAGCTAAGGCATGACTGAGACAGGAATAACGCTGACTTTAATACTAAGTTATCTGGCAACTGTGAACAAGGATCAAGTTTACAGTATGCAAACAATTGAATTTATGTGAATTCCACCAGGATGATCACTGGAATAAAACTTGAGAAAGCTATCATTTTAGAAAGAGTCAGAGAGAGTGTGGATCTTGAACATGAGTGAAGACAAAACCAAGTTCAGTTCAAGGAATGAAAGATAAATACAAAACATTTGATGGAAAATGACCCCAGCACAGACAGCCCCAAACCATATATGGCATATCACTGAGCAGAAGAGAGAACCTAGAAATCCAGAACCTATACAGACTATCAAGACGGCAGTGAGCAAGCAAAGGAGAATGTGACATACTGTTAGATGTTATGTAAGCTTGGAAGGAGTGAACCTGTCATTCTCTTTTTGCTGGAAACAATTACTAGGTCTGCTCACTTCTTTCGCTAGACCTAGACAATTCTAAAAGAATGTTGGGTAAATAAGAAATATAGGTGCAAAAAGGACAGAGAAGCAGTATCAGAATGTGTTGAGAACTGAAATGTTGTACTTACTACATGGCTTGGAAACAAGAATTCCGTATGTATTCCTATCACTCCTCCTCACTTGGGAGTGACCTTTATACCCTGCTGGTAGATCCAGAAATACCCTCCACCCAGAGATGGCAGTCTCATTTCCAAGGCATTTCTCTTAATAACCACAGAGTTTAGTCATGACTCAAACACATCTTGCCGTGCCTAGACAGAGCCGACAGCGGTCTTTGTGGCGGTTGCCAGCTCTGTTGATTCTATCTCAGGGAATAATTGCCAAGAATGCAGAACATTCACCAGATGGCCAGGGGCGAAGGGATCATGAAAGATTCCCGGAGCAAAAAATGTAGTTGACAAATATTAGCTGGCCATTACAGTCATTCTATTCATTTAAAGAATTAAGATAATAGAACTAAAATGATTTGTGTTATTCTTTTAAAAAAATGCATTTTTCCTTATAGTGCTGAATTTTTGCTTAAGAAAACAAAAGCTCTGGCATTAAAATCAGTATGTTGCTGTTGTTACTTGCCATTAATTCTGACTCATCATGAACCCACCATACACAAATGAAAATACAATTGAATGAAATATCATATTTTATATACTTGAAGTGATGCAAAGGTTTGCATTATGTGTTTAAATTAAGCAGTCAGGTTTCAGCTATTTTATTTCATATTTTATGTCGCTGTGCACAGTTTTTTAAATAGGTATGAGATGGAAAAACAATGGACGGAACACTTGTGTTACTCAAGGAGATTGAGAAACACAACTATAGTTGTCATAAAATGCTGTATCCCTCCTGTTGCCACGGGCAGTTATTTGTAGCTACTCATCACCATCAAGTTCATTCCAACTCATAGTGACCCTGTGAGACAGAGTAGAACAACCTCCTAGAGTTTCTAGGGAGAATCTGGTGGATTTGAACTGTGGACCTTTTGCTTAGCAGCCACAGCATTTAACCACCAGCGTGTATTTATTTTATACATTGGGAAGTAACAGCAAGTGAATTTAAATAAATAAATAATGAATAAAAACTAAAAGCACAATCTGCTACCTTTGCTGTTAACAACAACCTGAACTTATACTCTAGGGTCAAAGACTAATTTCTGGTCTCCAGTTGGTAATATTTAAAAATTTGGTCTGCCAGACTGTATGACTCTTGAGAGGCCAGTGTTTGGTAATATCTGATGTATTGGTTAAACCTGCAATATCTGAAATCAGAATAAAAAACCAAAAAACAGTTGCCATGGAGTTGATTGCAACTCACATGACCCTACGTGTAACAGCACAGAACCATGCTACATAGTGTTTCCAGTGGTTGATTTCCCCAAAGGAAACAACCAGCTCCTCCAAGGTATCCACCTTCTGTTATCAGAGAGCATGTGCACTATCTGCATCACAAAGGACTCCAAAGTCAGAAAAGCTTGGTTGAAATATCTCAGCTCTCCTTCTTAGTTCTATGACTCCGGACAATTCATTTAGCCTTTCTAAGCCTCAGATTCCTTCTTTGTAAAATTGAGACAATGACAACATCACCCTCTTGGGGTTGTCACAAAGGTGTAATGAGGTAATGAAGGTGAAGGTTATTCGCACTGTGCCTGGCACATAGAAAATACTTAATAAATGCTAAGTATTACTATATTAGTTATCTGAGATGTTCACTTTAATTTTGCATTCTGACAAAAATGTACCTAACTGTTTCAAAGTTATTAAAGATGGAGAGGGGCACTGCACCAAGTTTGTCTATCAGAGATGGGATGCTTACAGCCAACATCCAGAGTTATCTTGCCAGTTGCTCTCCCAGCATCATTGATGGCTACACATGTATAATCACCAGCATCCAGATCTTGTGTTTCTTGAATCTTCAAAAGTCCCAAAAGAGGGTCAATAATAAGGAATGCTGAGGGCCTCAACTCAAGATCCCCTGAGTCAAAACAAGAAGAGAATATTAAACACTCAAGTATTTATATAGTATTTACTTTGACTTTGCTATTGGTTTGATTTCAAAACCTCTGAATAAAGTTAACTGCAAAGTGTTTCAAATACAAGCGTCTGATGTAAAGTAGACAACACTTATGCAATGGAAAAATTAACTGTTTATTGGCATTGAGCTGGTTAATTAGTTCATATAAGTCTACAGGCTAACCAATAGTGAAAACTCTGGCTCTATAATGAATTTTGTACAAGTATTTCTAAATTTATATGTACCTAATGAAGAACAAGCTCCTTGAAGCTACCCCAGAGGACTAGGAAATAGCAGCAGTTGTAATGATGCCTGTGTCAGGTATGAAGGGAATAGGGAAAATTGTTGAAAGTATATTTCTAGCATTTCATTATGGCACAATGAATGCCAGTTACCCAGGATATGGTTGAGAGACGAGAGATGTTCTTAGTTTGGCTAATGATGAGGGTTTGGGTTTACTGACTGCTACTCAGTTAGAATGTGTTTTGTGAAGGTATAAGCTGACTAAAAGCATTCTGGGGAACGACTGGGGAGGGAGCAACCACAGTTAGCTGAAGAGCAGAGGGAAGAGCATGCGGGGAGGAGAGAAAGTAGGGGGAAGGACTACTGACAATAGATTTGTTCCATGAACCCCCCAGAATACCATCACTAAAATCTGTACTTTTTCATCCAAGTTTTTCAAGTTGGAGTTATAGGTTTTTAAGGGTGAAGAGGGTGAAAAGGAGATAAAGGTGTGGGAATGGAAGTTTTACTTCACTACGAAGGGAGGATGGCCTAAGAAGGTAAGTTTTGCCTGGGTCACCTGTGTATGACGTTTCCCTTCAGTACTTCAAATTCCCTTAGCCAGCCAAGTGCCGCTGAGTCGGATCCGACTCATGGCGACCCTAGGGGCCAGGGTAGAACCGGCCCCCAGAGTATTCAACCCTTTTATGTGAAGGCAAACAATGTCCCCACAGAGCTGTGGGTTAAATCAGGCTTCTCTTTATCCTTCCCCTTTCCCCAGTGGTGTCTTCCCTCTGAAGAATGAAGTTAACCAGGATGACTAGTATAACACCACGTGCGCCGACCTGGATGTTTACTGCCGGCTCAGTGTCCACAACTCTGCTGTTTGTTTTTGTAAAGAGTATGACAGAACATGCATATTTCCTCAAAGCTTCCAGGAGGTTTGAGGACCATGGCTGCTGGAGTTTTGTAGCAATTTCAGATGTCAAGTCTACAAAGGTTCTCTCTGAAACCGCCCAAACTAGCCATGTTATGCCTTGAGTATGAGGTCCATAGAAGTAGGTCCCATCACCTCTAAAGGGCAGAGAGAACTCTGTAGTATCTCTAAGATACTACAAGAAGTACTAACACAGTCTCAAGGCAACAGAAAGACAATTTTCTTCCTGTTTTCACATTTTTAGAAGGAAGGAAGGTCAAAAGAACTTTAAATTTAAAAACAAAAATTATGCTAACAACTGACAGTGCCAAAAACAAAGTATTTTCAGCTTTCCAATATTTAAAGCTCTAGCCATCTTTTTAAGCTTGCTACTACATACCATGTGAGAATGAGAGAAGCAACTAGAGCCGAGTCTCGGGGCCTCTCAGAAATGTCCATAAATGAAGGCAGATGATACTGACACAAACTTTCTTTCCACCAATGAAGGATGCACTGTGATCTAGCTGTTCATCAAGTATTAAAATATTTGGACCAGAGTGCATTTAGATTTTTGGAATTTAATTCTCTCATTTCTTTTGTGTATGTCAGAGAATACAATAGCAAGGAATAAAGGCTTTTTGTGGTAGCTTTTTAAAAAATTAAAATGTTTTTAAAAATGTTTCAAGAGTTAACAGTAATGAAATAAAATATAAATTGGAAAGAAAGTGAATTCATAGTTTGATGTTTAAATTTTCATCACATTTTGATAGTCTTTTCTTTCTTGATTTCAAATGAAAAAGCTAATCATCAAATTATTCAGAAGCCCCAGAAAAAAACAGCACCTTTGAAATAAAAATGAAATAAGGATCACTTAGTTTTAACCTAATCGCTATATTAAATATTAAGAATAGAAGTAAAATAGATAAATTCCTGGCATTGCATTGTGAAAGGGTAAAATCATCAGCACTGGAGACAATAGATCTGCCTAGTTTATGAACATCAGGGCAATTTCCTCCAATACGATCTGTCAGTCTGTCAGTAGCTGATGCCCATATGCCATCCCTGTTGGTTCCTAACTCAGTGGAAAATGGGATGCTATTTATAGCACCCTTTGAACTATGGTTGAGAGGAGAATGAGTCAATACCAGAATCTTCCAGGTAGTGGCAGTCAAGAGAAACAATCTGAGCATGGCTTCTACCTTCCTCCCTTAGTTTCCAAGACAGTCGTGAGACCAGGCTGCCACGAAGACTAACTTACTGAGAAGAGTGCTAATTTGCGTAAATAAAAGACTCTGTGTGACTCTACTACATACCGGCAGAGATCTCAGCACGTTCCATTAATTTCTGAAATTTTATTTTCAACACAAACTAGCAATTGACATTTAGGAAAAAAAATGCTGCCCCTGTAACACATTATTTTCCTGGATGTTTTTAATTATAATGTGAATTTGAAATTGATATATATTTCACTTGTAATTAAATATTCAAGTATTTTGAACAACTAAAAATGAGTATATATTAACTGAAATAAACCAGATTAAGCAACAAATCCAGAAATGTTTAATTAGTGAAAACATGAAGATTAAAAAGTATTTCATGGAAGACCATGAAAATGGCATTGTCTCTTACTTTTCCACCCTGTTTTTGATTTGTATTATTAAAAGTGTTTGCTTTCCACATAAAGTGCTTCTTTTTCACCTCATGTTCCCCAAGAGCTTGAACTCAAAGTGAATTCATAATTTTGTGACTATGACATCAACCCGTTGCTATGGGAATGTCTGTGATTTAACAAACAGAATCATAACAATAGTGCTTTGTACTATTTAGTGTTTTTCATCTGAAGATTAAAAGTATTTTGCAAACAAAATCTCAATAATCCTAGCAACCTCCCTATTAGGATGCCTGTGGGAACTGCTCCTTCTCATAAATTTGAAGAACTAAGACAGAAGCAGAAGCAGGGCTTTTTTACACAAATAACAACTGTCAGCAACAGCCTGGACTAGGACACAAGTGTATTCTCACTAAGGTCAACTGGCATATTTCTGCAAATTTTGTCATAGAATCAGAGAGGTGTAATCTTTATGTAAGGAAGCCAGATAATGCTCATACTTGATACAAGCCTCTGCCACGCATAAGGAAGCTGGCCCAGGAGTACAATTGTCTCTCACTGCCTGTGAGCCTTACGGTACGTCTTCATGTCTGAGCGTCTTATAGAAAGCATGCTCGAGAACCTAAACAACTTTTAAATGATGAGAACCGTCTTCTCTGAGAAAGGTGAACCGGGATCACTGAAGCTATTTTAAACATTAACTGAGTATTCTTGGACAGTTTTCTATAGGAAACAATCCTAAACTAACAAAGAAAATGTCCAGCTGGATTAGCAATGGCAGACTTTTCCTTCTTTGATTTTCATGGTGTTGTAATCCATACCAGATGTCAAATCCTGAAATTCTGAGTTTCAAATATTGAACTATCATCCCCAATGAGATCATAAACACATTTTATGGGGCTGCAAAGTCACACATCGAAACAAATTTTTAACAAATCATTTTTTTAAAAAGTGAGAAAACTAAGTGAACCACACATGAATACATTTAGAAACATACCTTTGAACCATTTAATCTGAGGTGAGGGAATACCAGAAGTTTTACACTCCATAACCGTTGTACCCCCAACGGCAACTAAGAGCTCACTCTGAACCACCATCAGTTTGGGGGCCTCTAAAAAGAACAAATGTCCAAATAGTCAATACCTAGTGAAACACCACATGTACTTTCTTTATGTTTACTTAATGAGTCAATTTACAAAAACTACCAGTATTTAGGAAACCCTGGTAGCACAGTAGCCAAATGCTGTATCTGCTAACCAAAAGGTTGGCCGTTCAAATCAACCTGGAGCTCCTTGAAAACTCTATGGAGCAGTTCTACTCTATCTACAGGGTCACTGTGAGTCAGAATCAACTCAAAAGCAGTGGGTTTGGTTTGGGTATCAGTGTTGATGTGCTTATAGCTATTTCAGTATTTATAAATACAAGAGAGTTCTAATATGCATGCACAAAGATGTGTGGATAGAAAGTGGTTAGTAAGGCCAAAAGAAAGCATTGTAGGTAAAAGTAATGAAGAAAAAAAACTCACAAAATAATTATGATAAAATAGTCCAAAAGATTTAGGGAATTAATTGGCAGGTTAGGAAAAAGAGGAAAACATAATCTTGGAAAGCTAAATGTATTTTATAAAATCAGTACTAAAGGAAGAGAGAGAAAGATCGTAATAATAGATTATACAGTCGGGTGATGATAAGACTGACCTGGCTAAATTAAGGTTTGGAGATAATACAGCTGTTGTAGATGAATTTGTTTATAGCATTTTCTTCATGATTTGAAGGTTATTCATGTCTAATTACAAAGAAAATTACATCTAAGGCTAAATTTTTCATCTATAAAAGAAGAGAGTCTCTGGTTTTGATATTTCTTGTCCCTTTGATGCTATATACAGATATCCCTGAAGTTTCATTCCTGTTTGCTTTGCCCCATGCCTAATTCTTTATTCACTTACACATTTTCTTCCAACTGAACAGTTGAGGACTTCAACTGAGATGTTTTTAAACAAAGCTAAGACCCAACCTATCATGCATAGTATCACTGTAGAGTACTGCTCAAACCCCTTGGTTTGGCTTATAAATCAAAAATTGGTGCAAAACTTTCTTTTTAGCTTTCCTTCCCAATGTACTTCCTCACTTACCACAAGGCATGAACTAAAAAACCAAATTAGTTGCCATTGAGTCAATTTTGGCTCACGATAACGCCATGTGTTTCAGAGTGGACTACACTCCACAGAGTTTTCAAGAACTATTATCTTTTGGGTGGAGTCCTTCAGTGGCTCAAGCTGTTACGTGCTGAACTACTAAATGAAAAGTTAGCAGTCCGAGTCTACCCAGCAGATGCCTTGCAAGACAGACCTGGCAATCGGCTTCTGAAAGGTCAAAGCCTTGAAAATCCTGTGGAGCTCGGCTCTGTTCCACACACATGGGATTGTCATGAGTTGGAATTGACTTGAGGGTAACGGATTTGGTTGGTTTTGTGTGTGTGTGTGCGAGAGAGAGAGAGATCTTTTGGAAACTGACATCCAGTAGTTTATCACAAGGTATTACTATTGTTGCCACTGAATCGACTCTGACTTGTGGAGACGCCGTGTATGTGGAGTGGAGCCACTCCACAGAGTTTTCAAGGCTGTAACCTTTTGGGAGATCACCAGGCCTCACTTCCAAAGTACTTCTCAGTGGATCTAAGTCACCAACTGCTTAGCTAGTAAGCAAGCAGCATATACAGCCCCACACCTGCTCTGCTGTCTCATACCTGCCTGCCTTTGCTAAAGCTGTTTCCTACGACTAAACTGCCCTTTGCCACAACTCCTCAAATCCTACTCATTCTTCTAGACTGAGTCTAAATCCTGCCTCCTCTGAGAAACATTTGCAAATTCCACAGTTGGAATTAATCTTCCATTCTGCTCACTTCCCACTGCAGTACTTGTCTCTCTGCCTTGTGATATTCCTTATGCTGCCAGGGTCATTGTGCAACATTCTGGAAGGTGAAGACTATGCAGCATTTTGCACACTCCGGATGCATAGCAAATTATGTAACTGCATTGTATATTTTGGTCCTATGTGAATGAACCAAAATGTGTTTCCCCAATGTAGTCAGTCACTCCTTCTATATCCCAGTTGTCTGTTTCCAGATCACCTGGATGTTCTGCTGACATTTTTAATTCTGTTATCTCCAAATTGGAGCACATCTTCCCTTCTAAACTCATTTTCTATGTCACTTATCTCATTTATGTAAGTGAGGCCATTTCTTTCCAAGCTCCCAGGTTGAAAACCTGGGACTCTTTCATTGGCGCCCTCATTGGCCCACTCTAAATCCAACCATCTCTCTTCACTGTGGCTCCTGTTACGACAAATCTTCTCCATTGCCAGATTTGCTTCCTTATCATGAAGAAATGGAGAATAAGGGTGAATGAGAGTGTAGACTGCAGCCGTTAATTATTCACAGTTCATAAACTAATGCTCAACTGACAGGGCCTTCACCCTTTATTTGACTTAAAAAAAAAAAGAATAAATTAAACAGAAACAATCTATAGAGTAATTGCTATGAAGGAGACCTTCAAAGAATGTTTGAACGTGAAGGATGAAAATGGAAGATGCAAAATGAAAATAAACCAGACTGAAACGTACAACAAAATTCTAACTCACCAAAAAAGACCAGACTGACTGATGTGACACAAGACTGGAACAACCCTGAGAACACAGCCCTTGGATACCTTTTTAGCTAAGTAATGAAGTCACTTTTGAGGTTCACCTTTCAATCACAGATTAGACAGACCCATAAAACAATACTGACTAAAGGGGCCTACCAGCTTAGGGCAGGGATTAGAAAAAGGAGGGGACAGGAAAACTGGTCATAGGAAACCAATAGTGGAGAAGGGGACAGGGTTGACATGTTGTGGGACTGGTAACCAATGTCACAAAACAATTGTGTGTACTAACTGTTTAAGGAGAAGCTGGTTTGTTCTGTAAATATTCATCTAAAGGACAGTAATAAGAAAATTTTTTAAAAAAGCAAATAATACTTAGACAAGATAAATGGCAGAAATATAATAAATAGTTTGGGCCATAAATGAGAAGTATGAAATAGAAGTTGAAGAAGGCCAGAAAGAATATAGAATTTATTAATTGAAAGTTAAACATTATAGAGAACAGAAGAATCATGGAAGGCAAAACTTTGTAAACTGTCATACTCTGGAAAGTTTCTTGATTTCTGTTGAATAAAGAAGCTGTTCACTGCATGAGTTTTTAAATTAGTTACAATATTTGATTCAATCAGTATGTACATTGGAGGATTAAATTGTAATACTCTAACACATCTTCTGTACTACTAATTTTCAAAATAATATGTTTACATTGTTTTTTATGCTATTCATCTTGCTTTAATTGTCTTTCAAACTGATAATACTTGCCAGTGTATCTAAGTGTAGATGTCTGTTTATCTGTTCCAGCTGAATTGCTTGCCAGGCAGCCATAGATCCCTGCATCTTTGGGAACTGCATTCTTAATAAATAAGGTACCATCTGAGGTCATCCTATACCTAGAAATAATAAATACAAGGAAAAGAAAACTGACAATACCATAATAATACTATCAAGCTGCTACTGCACCTTTCTTCCAAATATTTTCTAAGATTTCAGTTACAATGTTAGACTGTAGAAATGATTAACATCATTCTGTAAACAGAGATATAATAACAACAACAATAATAACTAGAATGTAAGTAGTACTTGCTATAAACCAAGGACTATTACAGGAGTTTTTTTCATTTTTTTTTAACATTTTAATCTTCATAACAACTCAATAAATTAGATGCTGTTGTCATCTTGGGAAATCCTAGTGGTGTAGTAGTTAAGTGCTACAGCTGCTAACCAAAAGGTTGGCAGTTCAAATCTACCCGGCACTCTTTGGAAACTCTATGGGGCAGTTCTATACTGTCTACACAGTCGATATGACCCAGAGGCCTAACAGTAGTGGGTTTTGTATCATTCATCTCTATTTTACACAGGAGCAAAGAAGTTATATAACTTGTTCAGAGTCAGAGTCTGTAAGTGAAAGAGATGGAATTTGTACCCAGGCAACCTTGTTCCATGTGGTGAAATGCTATGCCAAATTATTCTTCAAAATGCAAACCTCAGAGATGAAACGCCTCTTGTCACACAGCGAGTCCCTGATGAGTCTAGAAATAGAATCTGGCTCTACTTTCTGGATCATACCTAAGTCTTCCTCCTCATGCCAAAACCAAAGTAATGGAAGCCTGATGGCTGGAAACTTTGTTGTTTATGTTCCACATACTCATTACACTCTTTGAGTGCAAGACGATTCAATGTCTTTAAAAAGCATCCAGAAGAATAAAATACCTCTCAATGGAGTATCACAAAAGTGGACAGTAGTTACAAAATGTCAATAGCCACTTTAATCAAAGATACTGCTTTGTTCTTTGTCTCTCTCTCTCTCTTCTGTTACGTCTCAGAACATGCCTTTATTAGATTTGTTAAAGCTACACATTCTTTTACTCCACAGAATATTTATTACCCCCATTTTAGTCATCCAAGATAAACCAAGTGCTACAGTGTTATACTGTACAACTCAAAGTATTGGGGAGTACTTACTCTCAGATGTTAGATTCAAACTTAATAACCACAAGCTGTATAAATTTATCATTTATTAATTTATTGACATTTCCTCGCCTCTTTAGGAAAATCTAAAACTGTGGGATTTTGTCAAATCTCACTTAATCTTAGTGATTTGGTCAGATTAATTTTGTCTGGAATTCCATCTGTTTTTCTCACTCAGTGAAAACAAAGAACATGCTACAAACCCAGTACCTGTGTGAATCCATGATAAACATGTCATTCATGGCCCAGGTGATCTTTGGCTTAGGATAACCTGTTGCAGAACACATTATGGAGATCTCAGACCCTCCTGTGAAAGACTGATTTCTGGGCATCACCGTGACTTTGGGTGGTTCTGCAAATAAAAAGAGAACAGTGTCTCAGAACTCACTGTTAGGAGCTTCCTCACTGGCACATTTGTAGGCTACTCCCCACCATACATTTACGGTCTCCGTCCATGATCATACCACCAGGGATCTGGCCCTTCCTGTCCAGGAGGGAAATAAAAAATACCCAAAGCAGGATACGTAAACTTTCCTTGAGAGTAAGTAAACTTTATCCTCATGTCATGCTTTTGTGTCTCCACTGGTGACTATGTGGCCCTTGTTCTCACAGGCTGACTACTTCTGTTTACAACATTGTAAACCTGTTTCCAGGCCAAGTCTCTAGGTTAAGTCTTACGCTCTTTCTGGACAGTGAACACAGGTTTGCAGCCACAACTTGTCCTGA
This sequence comes from Heterohyrax brucei, assembly GCA_028571685.1. Taxonomy (NCBI): domain Eukaryota; kingdom Metazoa; phylum Chordata; class Mammalia; order Hyracoidea; family Procaviidae; genus Heterohyrax; species Heterohyrax brucei. The sequence continues at coordinate 50,906,557 of CM053155.1, forward strand.
ATATGCTGTGTGCTTTGTTTGGACTAACCTTTCTTTTTTTATTTACCAGATTATAATTGTGCTGAGATTGGAAACAATGTCTTTCATATGATTCCATATTCTATTACACACCACAGAATTTTAACATTCCTTGCATGTTATGTAGTATCTTGTATTTAACAGATCCTTAAAGTTGTCAATGGAATGGCAGCCATGAGCTGTGAAGACTGCCTATTAAATCTGCAAACTCATCCTAGGAAAAGTGCTACATACCTCACTGCTGAATATCACTATGGTCACCTTCAAAGTACTCCCCTTGGGAAGCTATGAACAAACACCAGTTCCTAGTTCACCCTTCAAAGCAACTTTGGAAGTCTTTTTCTGGAATGGCTTATCAGCGCTGTTGTTGAATTATCCTTGATGCCCTGAATGTCATCAAAATGTCTTCCTTTGGATAGTTTCTTTATCTTTGGGTAAAAAAAAAAAGCCACTGGGGCCATATCAGGTGAGTACAGAGGGTGTTCCAATACAGTTATTTGTTTACTGCCTAAAAGTCTGTCACAGACAACTATATGATTAAGTTGGTAAACTTGCCCTCATGCCACTGTGTGCAATGGCCATTCCAAAAAGAGTTCCAAAATTGCTTTGAAGGTTGTATTAGGCACTAGTGCTGGTCCATAGCTTCCCAAGGGGAGTACTTCAAAGCTGACCATAGAGATACTGAGCAATGAGGTAGGGAGCATTTAGAACAGTTAAGTTTGTGAACTTAATTGTCAGACCTTGTATGAGTTGGCTTTGACCTGTGATACCTGCCACCCCTTCAGCATTCGCAATAATGAGCACCTCCTCATACCATCAGATACAAAGGACCTTGAAACAACAAGAAGTATCAATTATAGAAACCTCCTATTGTACGTGAAAAAAAGATTTCCAAAAATGAAACACCAAATCAAGAATCAAAAGGCAAAATATCACTAGTCTATTGTCAAAACAAACAAACAAAAATTCTCAGGGATAAACCCAGGGATGCTGATATATTTGGCATAATCAATTATACATCTTATATCTATGTTACTACACAGAAGAAATTCATCTTCAAAGAAAGTACCATTACACAAATATTAAATGACTGTCTTAGTCTGTCTATCCCCAATTAGTTAAAATGATGAAAATAAACTAATTTTCACAGTGTTGGAAAGAGATTCCATGAGTGTTAATAAACTTAAATAAATTCAATGATTATTTTTTTGTTGCTCTTCAGTGAACATGTGGATCTCATCGGGATATCCCGATGAGTCACACTGACATGTGGTCAGCTTTCCATTTACTTGTGTTTCTCATATACATGAAAAGTGGGAAATTCAGCCACTGGGATCTAGATATAGTAATAATGTATTCTCACTATAACTTAGTGTGCAAATGATGTCTTAATTTTACTAAGAAATATCAGTATGAAGAATCTGCATATATTTGAAAGACATAAAATTGGCACTGCTGGACAGAAGAGCAGCTACACAACGGAATGAGTTTAGTAAGTGCTTGATCATTGGCAGCTTGCAATCATCTTCCTTTTTCCTGTTTACACTGTGTTTCTAAATTATGATGATCCAATCTTTGATGTTAATGTTTGAAAAGTTCTTCTGGTCTGTGGACCTAGCTGATAGCCTCATTATCCCATGGAGCCTTCTTGGGGCTAGGGAAATATGTGAGGTCAAAGGCAGGCTAGTCATGGCCATTAAGTTCAAACTGGGATTCCACCTGGAGTCCATCAGTCCTGAAATGCTTGGAAACTACTCCTGCTGCGGGGGGTTGCAGAGACTCTTCAGGAGAAGAGAAGGACTGTTTCTTTCTCTCTAAAATGTATTGAACACCCACATTTATCACAAAAAGTGTTTCTCATGTCTAGTTCATACCGACACAGAATTACAGCGAAAATTCAGGCAGCTTTTAGGATCTCATCTAAAGATGGTGCTTTCTGAAAGACTCTGCCAGACTTGGCCTGGTATATCTCTCAGCAAGGATCTCACTGGCAGGCTTTGCATCTCAGATATCAAAGTGAAAGTTAAAGTCGGTTACCCAAACCAGGATGCAGAGACCTAAGAGCTCACTAAACAAATAAAGTCTGGATACAGGGCATTGCCTGGGGTGAAGAAATAAGTCTGTGTGCAACACACAGATGGGACGACATCATCCTATAGAGGGGAGAAATCTACCATTGCCCTGAAAAGAATATTCCTGTTGATGACAAGAAATCAGACAGGACATGAACAAATTCAGAAAAGCAAAACTGGATTTCCACCAAATAACAGCTGAATAAAGATGGTCATAATGATTTAGTGTTCTGTTAACGAGGTTACATATGACTACAACAGACCTTACTCAGTACCAACTGCTAAAATTTCTAGTTCATAAAAAGGCCGCTCCCTTATGCATTTGTCAAAACTCATAGGACTCCCCAACATAAGGAGTGAATCCTAACGCAAACTATAAACTTCAGTTAATAATCCTGTATCCATATTGTAAACCACATGCAGCACATGTAAACAAATGCACCACATGAATGCAAAATGTGAATAGTTTCATAAAAGGAGGAACAGTGGATGTGGGTGAGAAAAGGTGATATATAGAAACTTTCTGTAAACCTGAAACTACTCTAAAAAGTCTACTTAAATATGATTCTCTTGTTTTAATAGTTTTAAAGGAGTAAGAACATGTAATTGAAATAGTTCAGTCCCATAAGTGCAGTGAAACCATTTGCCCATGAGCAAGCCTGATCTAGATCTCTTGATTTACTCTTGATTTATAACATTATACCCTATCTGGGGCAGGAAAAACTAATGCTGAAATTGCATGCAGAAGATGAGAGTCCAATTTTACACTTGGACAGAAGCAATCGCTTTTTCAACTAGTTTTCGGGCTCATTTCATCACCACCGCCAGCATCACTACTAGCACCATCGCCATCAACTATCAGACTGTCATCATCCATAACAATTAGCTTTTCATTAGTCAAAGCAATGGGAACATGCTACTCTTTTAGGTAAATTTTATTGTGTTCTTTATATTTTAATTACACGAAAAAAACAGAAAGCACAAGTTTCTATAACTTCTCAAAATGACTTAAGAGAATTCAGTATGTATTAACACACCCCACTGCCATCAACTCAATTCTGGCTCATAGTGACCCCATAGGACAGAGTAGAACTGCCCCACTGGGTTTCCAAGTAGCACCTGGTGGATTCGAACTGCTGACTTTTTGGTTAGCAGCCACAGCACTTAGCCACTAGACCATCAGGGTTTCCTCAATATATATTATATGACAGCAAAAATAAAAAATAAATGCCACTTTAAGAGTTGAGTATTTGAGTAACTGTTGCTGATAAGCACCAAAATAGGGAATTATAAATGGGTAGAAGTGAAAACCAGCTTTATTCTGCCTGTAAAGACTTAAAAAACAATTCATTGTCATGGAACTGATTCTGACTCTCATGGTAACCCCATGTGTGTAAGAGTAAAACTGCTTCACAGGGTTTTCACTGGCTGTAATCTTACATAAACAGATTTTCAGGTCTTTCGTCTGTGGCACAGCTGGGTGCATTCAAAACTTCAGCCCTTTGGTTAGTAGCCCAACACAAACCATTTGCACAAACCAGGGACTTGTAAATACTAGGGAAGACAGAATCCTGCCTCACTCTCTTGGAAACTCAAATGTCATCTTTATACTTCAGAGACATGTTTCCTATTAGCAGTAAGCTGGGTCTGATTTATTCTTGTGATGCTTCTGGTAGAAAATACAAAGAACGAGAACTTTTTCTTCAAGGTGATTTAACTAACAACAAATCAGATAGTGCTCATGCTTTGAATGACCTAACAATCAGTTTACAGTATTACTCATCAATGGCACATCTCTGTGTTTCTATTCATTCATTCAACAAATATTTAACTCACTATATTTCATACACTTTCTACCGTCCAACAGTCTTACAGAACACTCTATGGAAAAGTATACTACGTAAAAACAAAACAAAAACCAAACCCGCTAGCACCAACTTGCCGCTGACTAACTGTGATCCTATAGGGCTGAGAAGAAATGTCCCATGAGGTTTCCAAAGAGCATCTGCTGGAGTCAAACGGACTTTCTAGTTAGCAGCTGAGCTCTTTAACCACTGTGTCATCCAGGCTCCACACTATGGAAAAGCAAGGGCTAAACCTCGTCTACTAGCAGTCACATCACTGAAACAGGAAAGCGAACTAAAGTTGGAATGCCTAGTATGTGCCAGGTATCCAACATTAGACTCATCATTTTCTTCCATGATAATCATCTGAAATAAGTATGATTTCTATTTTAGACTAAGAAAGCTAAGCCTCAAAGAGGTTAAATAATTTTCTCCAAGTTTTCCAAAGGTTGAGCTAAGAATCTAATTCAAATTTTTCTGGACTCAAAATGTCTGTGTGTACTTTAATGCAGTTAATAACAGTACCTACTTCACAGGGTTATTATGAACTAGATCATGTATATAAAGCACACAGAACAATGCATAGAGGGCATTATGCAATATTTGCTATTGTTATTTTTATTAGTTCATTACATTATAAAGTATGGCAAAATAAGTAATACAGTATTTTAAAAATGTATATGCACAAAGAGGAGTCAAGACACACTTTGTCACCCCTCTACAGCACAGACCCAAGAAACCAAGTGAAATATAAACAGATGACAATCTTAGAACCCTGAGCATCAAATAAAAGGATAAAGATTTAGATCAAATGTTAAGTAGAGGAAACAGATCAAAAAAGAAAAGAAAAGAAAAAGAGTTCAGCACAGAAAATTAAACAGAGCAAAGAAATGATTAAATCATAATAAAAAGCGTAACAGTCAGGAGGCCAACAAACACATGAAAAAGATACTTGTGGTCATTAACCTCAAAACCAAACCCACTCCCATCAAGCTGATTCTGACTCATAGTGACCTTACAAGACAGAGCAGAACTGCCTCATAGGGTTTCTAAGGCTATAAATCTTTAGAGAAACAGACTGCCACGTCTTTATCCCACCAAGAAGCTGACGAATTTGAACTGTCAACTTTTTGGTCAGCAGCTGAGTGCTTAAACACTGAATCACTAGGAATTCACTAGCCACTAGCGAAATACAAATCACAACAATAAGATACCATCTTACCCCTGAAAAAATGGCAAAGATCAATAAAATAGAAACCAAATGCTGGAAAGCGGGGGAGGAGATTGGAACTCTTATACAGCTGGTTGTTGTTATTAGGTGCCGCTGACTTGGTTCCGGCTCATAGCGATGCTACGCACAACAGAACAAACCATTGCCAGTTCTTGCACCATGTCTATAATTGTTTTTATGCTTAACTCATTGTTGCAGCCACTGTGTCAATCCATCTTGTTGAGGGTCTTTCTCTTTTCCCAGACCCTCCAATCTACCAAGCATGATGTCCTTGTCCAGGGACTGATCCTTCCTGATGACATTTCAAAGTATGTAGGACACCGTCTTGCCATCTTTGCTTCCAAGGAGCACTCTGGTTGTACTTCTTCCGGAACAGATCTGTATGTTCTTTGGCGGTCCGTGGTACATTCAACATTGTTCTTGAATAACGCAATTCAAAGGCATCAATTCTTCTTTTGTCTTCTTTGTTCATTGTCCAGCTTTTGCATGCATATGATGCAGCTGAGAATACCATGGCTTGGATCAGGTGCACTTTAGTCTTCAAGGTGATATCTTTACTTTTCCATATTTTAAAGATATCTTTTGCAGCAGATTGTCCCAATGCAATGGGGCTTGGTTTCTTCACTGCTGCTTCCATGGGTGTTGACTGTGGACCCAAATAAGATGAAATCCTTGACAACCTTAACCGTTTCTCCACTTACAATGATGTTGCTTACTGGTCCAGTTGTAAGGATTTTTGTTTTGTTTATGTTGAGGTATAATCCATACTGAAGGCTCTGGTCCTTGATCTTCATCACTCAGTGTCTCAATCTTCTTCACTTCCAGCAAGTAAGAAGACACTGTCTGCATAATTCAGGTTGGTAATGAGTCATCCTCCAATCCTGATGCCCTGTTCTTCTTTGCATAATCCAGCTTCTTGGATTATCTGTTTGGCATACTAATTAAAAAGGTATGACAGAAGGATGCAGTCACGATGCACACTTTTCCTGACTTTAAACCATGAAGTGTCCCCTTGTTCTGTTTGCATTACTGCCTCTTGATTCATAAACAGATTCCTTAATAGCACAATTAAGTGTTCTGGAATTCCCATTTTAAGAGTGTTAGCCATAATTTGTTATGATCCACACAGTCGAATGTCTTTGCACAGTCAGTGAAACACAGGTATTCTCTGCTTTCAGCCAAGTGCCATCTGACATATGCAATGATATCCCTGATTCCACATCCTCTTCTGAATCCAGCTTGAATTTCTGGCAGTTCCTTGTCCATATACTGTTGCAGTCAATTTTGAATGATCCTGAGCAAAATTTTACTTGTGTGTGATATTAAGGATATTGTTCAGTAATTTCCACATTCAGTTGGATCATCTTTCTGTGGAATAGGCATAAACATGGATCTCTTCCAGTCAGTTGGCCAGGTAGCTGGCCTCCAAATTTCTTGGCATCAATGAGTAAGCACTTGCAGCACTGCATGTGTTTGTTGTAATATCTCCATTGATAGTCCATCATTTTTTGCCAATGCTCTCAATGCAGCTTCAACTCCTTCATTCAGTAGCATCAGTCCCTAATCATACGCTACCTCTTCAAATGGATGAACATCTACCAGTTCTTTTCTGTATTACAACTCTCTGCATTACTTCCATCTTCTTTTGATGCTCCCTGAGTCATATTTTCCCTGTAAAGTCCTTCACTATTGCAGCTAGAGGCTTGAATTTTTCTTCAGTTCTTTCAGCTTGAGAAATGCAGAATATGTTCTCTCCTTTTGGTTTTCTATATCCAGCTTTTTACACATGTCATTGTAATAGTTTATTTTGTCTTCTTGAGCTGCCCTTCAAAATTTTCTGTTTAAGTCTTTTACTTTACCTTTCCTTCCCTTCACTATAGCTGCTTGACATTCAAGAGTAAGTTTCAGAGTCTCTTCTGACATTCATTTTGGTCTTTCCCATTTTCTAAAAAAATTTTTAATTGCAGTAAAAGAATAAAATTTCTAACATCTATCAATTATCTCGTCTATGACAAACCCTCACCCCCCTACCTTTGTAGCCAACACAGTCATTTTCTTATGTAGATAATTCTCTTTTTAAGTTATTTTAACAGGGGTGTCATATAATGTTTGTCCTTCTGGCACTGACTGATTTCACTGAGCATGATCTCTTCCAAATAATACCATGTTATGAGATGCTTTCTAAATCGTCATTGTTTTTTATCATAGCATAGTGTTCCACTGAGTGTGTGTACCATAGTTTGTTTATCCATTCATCTGTGAATGGGCATCTGAGTTGATTCCATCTTTTAGCTACTGTGGACTGTGCTGCAAAAGACATTTGTGTACATGTGTCTGTTCATATGACAATCTTTGTTTCTGAAGGATAAATTCCAAGCAGTGGAATTACAGGATCAAATGGTATATCTATTTCCAACTTTCTAAGGAAGCCCCAGATTGTTTTCCAAAGAGGCTGTACCATTTTGCAATGTAGGAGAGTTCCAGTTTCTGCACAGCCTCTCTAGCATTTGTTGTTTTGTGTTTTTTTGGATCATAGTCAACCTTGTTGGGGCGAGATGGTATCTCATTGTAGTTTTGATTTGGATTTTTCTGATAATGATTGTGAGCATTTCCTCATGTGTCTTTTGGCTGCCTGGAGTCCTCTTTGGTGAAGTGTCTGTCCATCTCCTTTACCCATTGCTTAATTGGTTTATTTACCTTTTCTCATGCTGATATTTTGCAGTACCTTGTAGATTATGGAGATCATAGTTCAGTCTGACATATAGCTGCCAAATATTTTTTCCCATTGTGTAGGTGGTCTTTTAATTCTTTTGATGAAGCCTTTGGATGAGCAACAGTGCTTGATTCTTAGTAGTTCCCATTTATCTATTTTCTCTTCTGTTGATCATGGCTTGTGTGTCAGATTTTGAAGTCTGTATACATTGTGTATTAAAACTTCCATTGTTGATCCTATTTTATCTTGGATGAGCTTTACCATTTTAAGATTTTACATTTAGGTCTTTTATTCAATTTGAGTTGGTTTTTGTGTGAGATGGGAGATAATGGGTCTTGTTTCAATTTTTTTGCAGATAGATATCCAATTTTGCCAGCACCATTAGTTAAAGAGGCCATTTTTACCCCAGTTTAAAGTCTTGGGCCTTTGTCGAATATCAACTGTTCACAGGAGGATGGTGGCATCTCTGGGGTCTCAATCTGTTCCATTGGTCTATATGTCCCTTTTGTACCAGTACCAGGCCGTTTTGACAACTGTGGCAGTGTGTTAAGTTCTAAATTCAGGTAGTGAGATGCCTCCCAGTGTGTCTGTCTTCTTCAGTAGTGCTTTACTTATCCGAGGTTTCCTCCCTTTCCAAACAAATTTGGTGATTTGTTTCTCCACCTCATTAAAAAGTGTCACTGGAATTTGTATTGGGATTGCATTATACACATAGACTGCCCTGGGTAAAATACACATTTTCACAATGTTGAGTCTTCGTATCCATGAGCAGGATCTCTTCCAGTCAGTTGGTCAGGTAGCTGGCCTCCAAATTTCTTGGCATCAATGGGTAAGCACTTCCAGCACTGCATTTATGTAAGTCTTTCTTAGTTTCTTGTAGTAAGGTCTTATAGTTCTCTTTGTAAAGGTCTCTTATTTTTGTAGTTAGATTTATTCCTAGGTATTTTATCTTCTTGGGGGTTATAGTAAATGGTATAGATTCAGAGGTTTCTTCTTTGATAATCTCTTTGTTGGTATAAAGGAATCCTACTGACTTACATCTTATACCCCAATACTTTGCTAAACTACTCTACTAGTTCCAATAGTTTACTTATGGATTCCTTTGGATTCTCTGTATATACCATCATATCATCTAGCAATAAGGAGATTTTTAATTCTTCACTGCTGCCATGGATGTCCTTTATTTCTCTGTCTTGTCTAATTGCTCTGGCTAGTACTACTAGCACAATGTTGAACAGAAGTGGTGAGAGTGGGCATCCTTGCCTAGTTCCCATTCTTAAAGGGAATTCTTTCAGTCTTTCACCATTCAGGACAATGAAGGCAGCTGGTTTTATGTAGATGCTATTGATAGCATTGAGGAATTTCCCCTCTATTCCTATTTTTCTGAGAGTTTTTAGCAGGAATGGGTGTTGGATTTTGTCAAATATCTTTTCTGCATCAATTGACAAAATCAGCTGATTCCTATCTTTTGTGTTATTTATGTGGTTGATTACACTAGTTGTTTCTCTGATGTTGAACCAGCCTTGGATCCCTGGAATGAAATCAACTTGATCATGATCAATGATTTTTTAAATATGCTGTTGAATTCTATTGGCTAGAATTTTGTTGAAGATTTTTACACCTAGGTTGATGATTGATATTTGTCTGTAATTTTCTTTTTTTTTTTTTTTTTGTGGGATCTTTCCCTTGCTTTGGTATTAGGATTACGCTGGCTTCACAGAAGGAATTTGGGAGTATTCCATTCCATTCTATGGTGTGAAATAGTCTCAATAGTATGTGAGTCAACTCTTCTCTAAAAGTTTGGTACAATTCTCCAGTGAAGCCATCTGGACCAGGACTTTTTTGGTTGGTAGTTTTGTCATCACTTTTTCAATTTCTTCCTTTGTGACAGATTTATTAAATTGATCTACCTCTCCTTGTGATAACTTTGGTGGGTGATATGAATCCAGAAATTTGTCCATTTCCTCTAGGTTTTCAAACCCGTTGGAGTATAGTCTTTCACAGTACTCTGTTATAATACATTTTTATTTTAGCTGGGTCTGCTGTAACATCTCCCATCTCAGTTCCTAATCGGTGTATTTGTATCATCTGCTGTTTTTCTTTTGTAAGTTTAGCCAATGGTTTATCACTTTTGTAGATCTTTTCTAAGAAACAGCTTTTGGTTTTGTTAATTTTTTCAATTGCTTTTCTAGTCTCTAATTCATTTAACCCTACACTAATCCTCATAATCTGTTTTCTTCTGGTGTCTGAGGTGTTCTTCTGCCACTCTCTTTCTGCTTGTTCAAACCATAAGGTTAATTCTTTAATTTGCACTCTTTCTTCTTTTCGGACATGTGCAGTTATAGAGATAAACTGACCTCCTAGCACTGCTTTCTCTGTATCCCACAGATTCTGGTAGGATATGTTTTCATTCTCATTCGATTCCATAAACTATTTTGTCCTTAATTTCTTCTATATCCAAGGCTTTTTGAGCACAGTGCTGTTAACTTTCCATGGTTTTTGAATTTCTACCTATGATTTTTCTGTTACTGATTTCAACTTTTATGGCTCTATGGTCCGAGAAGATTTTGCAGTAAATCAATGGTTTGGATTTTACAGAGAATTGTTTTATGACCTAACACATGATCTATTCTGGATAATGTTCCATGTGCACTGGAGAAGAAGGTGTGGTTATCTGCTGATGGATAGAAAATTCTGTATATGTCGATAAGGTCAAGTTGGCTGATTGTTGCAATAAGATCTTCTGTATCTTTACTGAGCGTTTTTCCTGGGTGATCTATCCATAACTGAAAGGGGAGGGTTGAAGTCTCCAACCATTATTGTGGAATGATTTATCTTATTTTTCAGTGTTGTCAGTATTGGGTGCATAAATATTTAATATTGCTAAGTCCTGCTTAAGTACTGAACCTTTCAGCAATAAATAGTGACCATCCTTGACCATAATAGTGGATTTTACATTAAAATCTATTTTATCTGAGATTACTATTGCTACATCTGCTCTCTGTATGTTGTTAGCTTGGTATATATTATTCCATCCTTTAATTTTCAATTTGTTCATATCTTTAAGTCTAAGGCGTGTTTCTTGTAAGCAACATATAGACAGGTTGTGTCTTTTGATCCAGGATGTCACTTATTGTCTCCTTACTGAAGTGTTCAGTCCATTTACATTTGGTGTAATTATTGATAGGTATGTTCTTAGTGCCATCAATTTGATGTAACTGTTTTTACACTGATGTTTTCTATATTGCTTTTAATATTCTGTTCTGGGTCATTCTTCTTTATGGCTTCTCTTTTCAGTGTTGATTTGGATGATTTGGGGATTGTTGTGACTCCTGTATTGCATTTCTTGTTCTGATATGATGCATTGTTAATTTGCTTTATGGCTACATCTATTATCCCCTTTAACATACTAAGACTAAACCCAGTTTTAACTACTGCATAACTCTTTAATTCCTCTCCATCTGAAATGACTATAACTACTGTAGTGTATCCCTCTTTTAATGTAATGGTGCCATAGTTGTCATGATATTATCACAGATTCCCTCATTTTAATATTGTAGCTTTGATTAAGTTTTGTGACTTCCCTAACTGATTAGAATTTTGGATGATGTGTCTTGCATTGTCACCTTAAATATATATTTAATGGTTTTGTTTTTCTAAGCAAAGAGCTTCTTTCAACATTTCATGTAGTTTGGGATTAGTTTTTACAAAGTCTCTTTATCTGCAAAAGTCTTCATTTCACCATCATATTTGATAGATAATTTTGCAGGATAAATAATTCTTGGTTGGAGGTTTTTCTCGTTCAGGGCTTTGAATGTGTCATCCCACTGTCTTCTAGGCAGAATCGTTTCTGCAGGGAAGTCAGATGAAAGCCTACAGGGTTTCCCTCAGAGTGTTAGCTTTGCTTTGAGCCTTGCTGCCTTCAGAAGCATCTGTTTATGTTTTATCTTATTAAGCTTGATTATAATATGTCTTGGTGTCTTTCTTTTAGGGTCTAGCTTTTGTGGTGTTCTATAAACATCTTGAATACCTGTGTTCTCTTTGCTCATAATCTCAGGAAAGTTTTCTGTGAGCATCTCTACAGCAATACTCTCATATTGTCATTTATCCCCCCTTGTTCAGGAACTCCAATTAAACATAAATTATTCCTCTTAATGGAGGCCCACATGTTTCTTAATGCTTCTTCACTTTTATTATTTCTTTTTTCTGATTTATCCTCATAAATGCTGTTGTCAGTTGCTCTGTCCTCAAGATCACTGAGTCTAACTTCTATATGTTCAGTGCTACTCTTTTGGCTTTGGACTGAATTATCTAATTCTGTAATTTTGTTATTGGTCTGATGTATTTCAGATCATTGATGGTCCATCAGTTCAAATAGCTTACTTAATTTTTCATTTTGTCCTACTGCATTTTGTTTAATCTATAGGAGGGTTCCATATATAATTCTTTTGTACTTGATCTCTCATACTTTCAGAAAGGCGTCTTCATCTGGGAAATTTTTTGAATCTTTATTTTGGGAGTTTTATGGAGCACGTGAAGGCTGCTTCTTTAAACGCTTTATTATGGTCTGCTACCTGTGTGACATCCAGACACTGATTTGTCAGATATTGGTTTCCAACTTTTGCATTCCAGTCATCAGTAATTATCAATGCATCCTGATTGCATATTCCATCAATTTCAGATTGTAGAAACTGGTAAAAGTCTTTAATCTCTTCATCTCTGGCCTTAGCAGTTGGTGCATAAATCTGAATAATAGTCATATTAACTGGACTTCCTTGTAGGTATATGGATATTATTCTATCACTGGTAGCACTGTACTTCAGGGCAGATCTTGAAATGTTCTTTTTGATGATGAGTGCAGGACTGTTTCTCTTCAAGGTTTTGATCCCACGTAGTAGTCCATATGACAGGAGAATCAAAGATAGAATGAGCAGCCCCCAACTTGTCTGTCAGCAGAGGCTTGCTTGTTGCTGTGATGCTGGAAGCTATGTCACTGGTATTTAGGCACCAGCAGAGTCACCCATGGTAGACAGGCTTCAGCTGAGCTTCTAGACTAAGACAGGCTAGGAAGAAAGACCTAGCAGTCTGCTTCTGAAAAGAACTCACTAGGAAAAACTTTATCAATAGCAGCAGGACACTGTCAGACACAGTGCTGGAAAAATGAAACTCAGGTTGGAAGGCACTGAGAAGATGACTGGGGAAGAGTTGCCTCCTTAAAGGACAGTTAACCTTAATAATGTGGATGGACTAAAGTCTTTGGATCTTCATTTCCTGATTTGGCACAATTCAAAATGAGAAGAAACAGCAGCAAACATCCATTAATGACTGGAACAAGGAATTACAAAGTACGAATCTAGGAAAATTGGAAAAATGAAATGGAACTCATAAACAGTGATGTCCCGTATCCCAGGCATTAGTGAGCTGAAATGGACCCTGCTGGTAGGAATGTGAAATGGTACAACTATTATGGATAACAATATGGTGCTTCCTCAAAGAGCTAGAAATACAAATACGTTATATTGCACTCCTAGGCATATATCCATATCCTAGAGATATGAGCAGTGACACAAATAGACATATGTATGCATGCCTATGTTCACAGCAGCATTATTCACAATAACAAAATTATGGAAACAGTGCACATCAATGGAATAACACATAGACAAATATGAGGTACATAGAGGTACTATGGAGTACTACACAACTATAAAGAATAATAAGGAGTCTGCAAAACATCTTACAACATGGATTAGTCTGGAGAACATTATGCTGAGTGAATATGTCAGTCACAAAGGGACAAAACTTGTATGGCTCCACTTCTAAAAAGAGTCAAAAATAGGTATACACACATCAAACATTCTTTGATTGTCACCAGGAAAGAGAAGGAGAGGAATGGAAAATCACTTTCTAGATAGCCCAAACCCACTGCCATCGAGTTGATTCTGACTCACAAAGACTCTAAAAGACAGAGTAGAACTGTTCCATAGAGTTTCCAAGGAGTACCAGGCAGATTCAAACTGCCAACCTTTTGTTTAGCAGTCAGAGCACTTAACCATTATGCCACCAGAGTTTCCTTCTAGAAAGTAGACACTTGTTATTTTTGTGATGGGAAAGGCAATATCCACTATGAATTAAGCTATAAAACTCTTCCAATGTAAATAAAGACATTCAGTATGTAAGAATAAGGGAAAATTTTGATAATATAACAGACCATTTTACAACAACTATAATAACAACCAACGTGTGTATGGCTACACAGGCAAGCATATATGCATATACATGTATAAGAAGACACATGTAAGTATACTAATATGTATCTACATGTGTATCTTCAGACATGGACATACGAGTCTATGTGAGTAGTAGATACATTAAACCACACAGGGGAACGCTTAGGGATATTACCAGGATACAACCAAACACCTCATGGAATGGGTTTCTAGGGGTGAAGGCTTGGGACCATGGTCTCATGGAACAACTCAACCAATTGGCATAACAATGTCCATGAAAACAGTGTTCTACATTCTAGATTGGTGAGTGGTGTCTGGGGTCTTAAAACTTTGTAAACAGCTATCCAAGACAAAACGATTGGTCTCTTCATATTTGAAACAAAGGAGAGTGAAGGAAAGCAAAAACTCAAGAAGAAATTAGTCCAGAGGACTAACAGTACATAAGATCCACAGCCTCTTCCAGCCTGAGACAAGAAGAAGTAGGTGGTGTATGGCTATCACTACCAACATTTCCGAGCAGGAACACAACAGAAGGTCCTGGGTACAGTGAGTGAAAATATAGAACAAAATTCAAACTGCTAAAAATGGCCACTCTTACTGAATCAAAAGAGACTAGAGGAACTCCTGGATCTATTACTCAAAGTCACCATTTGAACTTGGAAATGAAGCCCCTCCTGTGTACTACATATGGGAAAGCACATATGAGTATATAGTGGTTACTCTGATGGGTACCTTGCATGAAAATAATAGATTTGCTTGTAAAATAAATAATATTATCCATAAATATTGTGGTGTCTTAAAATGCTCAACGATATGAGATGAAATGGTCAACATCTACTTTAAAACACAAAGGGAAGCTAACATAGGGTTACTATGAGTTGGAATCAACTTAGTGGCGATGGATAATAAGGGGCAGGGAAACTAGATTCATGGTGTTTTAGTCACCTGGTGGTGCTCCAACAGAAAATACCACTAGTGGAAGGCTTCATAAAGAGGAATTTCCATTGTCACAATCTGGTAAGCTGCAAATCCATTTATAAGTTATAAATCCATTCAACAACAGAAGTTATCACAGTGTGGTGGGCTGAGTCCAAATCAAGGAAAGCATCTTGGTACAGGAACATCAGGTCCAAAGGACATGCTCTGCTTTCAGTCATGCTTTCTCGGTGGTGTGAGGTTCCCAACCTTTTCTGCTCACGTCTTTCCCTTATATTCCACAAGCTTGTAACTTGAGTCCTGCCTCACGAATACAACTGCAGCCCATTCTCCATCATTAATATCCCCGAGGCAGGATTCACAACACATGGGAGGAATGGCACCATATTGGGACTCCTAGCCAAGTCAGATCAACACATATATTTTGGGGGGAGGATACAATTCAATCCATGACACATGGAAATAGAACAAAAAAGATGGAAGTAATAAGAATGTTGATATAATGTGAAGAATACAAACAATGTCATGGGACAAGTTGTATAAAAAGTTGTTAAACTGGAACCTACTCTACTATGTAAACATTTACTAAATACAGCAAAATGTTAAAAAAAGAAAAATATATGTAATATGTACATATGTACTGTCTAGATTTTTGCAAATTGAATTTGATGATCACAATTCACATATGCCATTTAGATCACACATCCTAATTATAAATAATATTCATCATGAATTATTTAATTCTTCTAGAATTTGACTTGGTTCTAGTTACTCGACATTTACTACAAATTTCAATAAAAGTAGATAAATTTAGTTTTTCTCATGTTTTACTGGTGGTAAAAATGCTAATATCTATGCTACCTGGCACATGTTAGAAAAAGAATTATAGTGATATGATGAGTATGTGGTTATAATAATATCAATTTTATACTTAGTGAAATAATTTTGGTCAGCAGGGACTTACTTCATCAAACATCCTAAGAAAAAAAATTTTTTTAATTGCAGTAGTCTCTGATGGACTAATTAATGACAGACACCTACCTTTTCTTGACACCACAGAAAATAAATTAGTATTTCAAATACTCATACAGAAATAACAATAAAGAGGAAAGGAGGCTTCACCTGGTCCTTTGATTTTCACATGGCAATATGTGATTACTGGGGCACTATACACTGTACCCATCACCTGCCTGTTGGTTTGTCATACTCTCATGCCCTATACACTATTAGGACTCTAGAAACTACGTCACTTGTATTCTGAATACTAGCTAAGTCACCCACAGTAGACAGGTTTAAGTGGTGCTTCCTGACTAAAACAAACTAGGAAGGAAAGCCTGGTGATGTACTTCTAAAAATCAGCCAAAGAAAATCCTACAGATCACAAAAGAATATTGTCTGATATAGCGCTGGAAGCTGAGCTTCCTAGGTTGGAAGGTACGCAAAAGATACATTGCCTGCAACAACAGACTAACACAGCAACAATCATTAGGAGGGCCTGGAGCCAGGCAGCATTTTATTCTGTCATATAGGGGGTTCTCTTAATTTGGGCCAACTCAACGGCAACTAAGAACGGCAACAAAACATTATGCACTGCATATATGCAAATTTAACCTCCACTTCTCTGTTCAGGCCCTGTAGAAGGACATTAAGCTGCAAGTGGAGAGTCAGTGAAAAAGGGGAAGACTCTCAAGAGGATGGAGCGATAGTGGCTGCAACAATAGGATGGAACATGGCATTGGGATAATGGCATAGGACCTGGCAGTGCTTCAGTCTATTGTACACAGGGCTTCTGTGAGTCAGAACCAACAGGAAGGCACCTAATAACAGTATCATGATGAGAAAAAACATAAGTCTTTTCGCCAGTTTTTAGTGGTAATGTCTTCTCTTGAGTTCTCACAAAAAAATCAAACTGCCCTCATTTTGAGATGGCTCAAATCTATGTTCAACCCAAACACTCAATTGACTTATTTCTGAAAACGTAATAGGGACTGGCTCACAACAGTTTCCAAATATGTTTCATTGTGGGTGAGGTATTTCCCCCAAATGTGAAATGATCTATTACATGAGAAATTGGAAAACAATTAGTAATAAACTGCTGAACCTAATTTCTCTTGAATTGTAAAGACTGTAAAATGTATTTTACAGGATCTCTGACACTGCTTGTAAATATCTGTATTTCCTATAGAAACAAAACCAGCTTCAAAAGTTACATGACTACCTTCAAGTCAACCAGGGCTTTGTTCTAAAACAAACCCTGGTTTGTTCTAAAAACGTACACTGCCTGGTTTAGCTCAGTTTATTCAAAACATGTACTTGTTCCCAAATTGATTGGTTCCATTTCTGATTAGGAGGTAATGCATCAATTTTCAACTAGTGGAAATAGTAACAAAACACATCTTAACATTTAAAAATTCCCCACATGTGTATCAGGTAATTCCTCGCACCCCTCCTGATCTCTCTACCTTCAGGATGTACTGCTCTCCTCCTTAGTGTGAAAATCTTTGGCCTTGAGCTTTTTGAAAACTCACAGGTGACCAGCAGTTCCTTTCAAAGAGCAAAGAATGGGAACTAAAAAACAAATACCAACAAAAACTAGGGAGCAATTGTATAGAGAAAAGACAGGAACTACTGAAATCCCAAAATAATATAATATCAAATTGCAACATTTCCAAATGATTTCTCATCAAGGGGAATATGAAGAACTGGTTACAACCTCTAAAATAGTGGAGTTATCTGTGAAATACAAAAGTTCAAATGACTTATGACAATAGGTATCTATGTGGTAGATACAGTAAATTTCTTAAAAATGTTACCTTTGGTAATTTTATCTTTCTTATCATCTCTTGAATATACCAGAGCTGTGCTGTCTATATAGCAGCTGCTAGGTACTAGTAGCTGCTTAAATTTAAATGATCAAAAGTTAAATAAAATTTAAAATAAGCTTAAAAACAGGCATAGTAGTTGTATTTTAAGTGCTCAGTTGCCACATGGAACTAGTGGATATCATGGAGGAAGGTCCAGACAGACATTTCCTTCACTGTAGAAAGTTCTATTAAGCAACCCTGGACTAACACCCACTGTCATCAAGTCGATTCCAACTCATATCCCTGTTGGACAGAGAAGGACTGTCCTGTAGAGTTTCCAAGGAGTGCCTGGTGGATCTGGACTGCTGGGTTTTCAGTTAGAGCCATAGCACTTAATCTCTATGCCACGAGGGTTTCCAATCCTGGACGAGAGATGTTAAATCCCAATGAGAAGGTCGCTAGTTCAATAACTTGCCAGTAGGTGGGGCACTGGCAACAAAACACAGGCAAGGAGTTACACTGAATCTATCTTGACAGCTATACACCAGATTCAGAAAAATTCCACTCCCAACATCACTGTAATTATTAAATGATATCTGAAGACTATATTCCATTTTAATGACATAATCTTAACCCTCAATCCATCTCATTGAGGGTATTCCTCATCTGTCTTAAAATCTATATTTTAAATCATTCCAAGATTAGAAAGACGAAGACGTGGCAAATGCTTAGTGCTCCGATATCTATTTTAAGTAATTCCCAACATAAAATTGTTTAGATATTGTTTCCCTTAATTCCATATTTTTATTTCCTTAATGCCAGCCAAACACAATCATGTACTCAAGAAGTGCTCTAGGTGATTAGCTAAAACAGATTAAGATAATAAATATGGCTAATGAGAAAGATGGAATTTTAAGACTCTAGGTTTTCTCACTTAGGAAATCTTTAACTGAATGATGTCTAGTATTGTATATTACATTGTCCATTCTTCACTGGCTCCACTCTATTATAACAATTTTCAAATATCACAGAATTTCTAAATAAGAGCCCACTGCTGTCAAGTTGATTCCAACTCATAGCGACCCTATAGGTCAGAGTAGAACTGCTCTGCAGAGTTTCCAAGGAGCGCCTGGGAGAGGGAGACAAATTTTAAGCTTAAAAACAGTTGTTGTTAAGTACCATTGAGTTAGTTCTGACTCACAGTGACCCTATGAACAACAGAATGAAACACTGCCCGGTCCTGGACATGCTCACAATCATTACTACACTTGAGTCCATTGTTGCAGCCACTGTGTCCATCTATCGCCTTCTTCACTGACACTCTACTCTATCAAGTACGATGTTCTTCTCCAGGGACTGGCCCCTCCTAGTCATATATCCAAAGCACTTAAGATTACGTCTTGCCATCCTTGTTTCCAAGGAATATTTCAGTTGTACTTCTTCCAAGATACACTTGTTGATTCTTCTGGCCGCCCACGTCTTGCTTGACATTCTCTGCCAGAACCCCAATTCAGAGGTATCAATCCTACGTCGGTATTCCTTACTCATTTACCAGTTTTCACATGCATCGTGAGGCAACTGAAGACACCGTGGCTTTGGTGAGGTGCACCTTAGTCCTCAGCATGGCATCTTTGCTTTTTAACACTTCAAAGAGGTCTTCTGTAACAGATTTGCCCAATGCCAAGTCATTTTGATTTCTTGACTGCCACTTCCATGGGTGGTGACTGTGAATCCAAGTAAAATGAAATCCTTGACAACTTCAGTCTTTTCTGTGTTTGCCATCATCCTGCTTATTGGTCCCCTTGCGAGAATTTTTGTCTTCTTTGTGCTGAGGTGTAATCCATACTAAAGGCTTTATGTAGTCTTTGCTCTTTATCAGTAAGTTTTCAAGTAACAAACATTGTGCCATATGCATAATAAAAGTAGTTAATGATGAGTCCTCTTTCAATCCTGACGTTGCTTTCTTTTTCACACAGCCCAGTGTTTTAGATTATGTGCTCAAAATACAGGTGGAAAAAGTATGGTGAAAGGATATAACCCTGACACACACCGTTTCTGAGTTTTAGCTGTGCACTATCTCCATGTTCTGTTTGAATGATTGCCTCTTTGTACTACATGAGCACAATTAAGTGTTCTGGAATTCCCATTCTTTGCAATGTTTTCTGTAATTTGTTATGATCCACATAGTCAGGTGCCTCTGCATGGTAAATAAAACATAGATAAACCAGTTTGTGCTTTCAGCCCTGAAGGATATCCTTCATTATATGTGCTCTTCTGAGTCTACTTTTTTGAAAGATGTTTAGCAAAACTTTATTTGTGTGTGATATTAATTTTTTTAAAAATAATTTCTGCATTCTATTAAATCACCTTTCTTTTAAATGGACACAAATAGGGATCTCTTCCTGTGGGATGGCTCAAGAGTTGTCCTCCAAATTTCTTCACATAGGTGAAAAAGCACCTCTGGTCCTGCATCTGTTTGTTGAAACATCTTAAGTGGTATTCTGTCAATTCCTAGAGACTTGTTTTTCACCAGCGCCTTCAGTGCAGCTTGGACTTCCTTCAGTACTATTGATTCTTGATTATACGGTACCATCTGAAGTGGCTGAACGTCAACCAACTCTTTCTCATGCAATCACTCTATATTCCTTTCATTTTTGATGGTTCCTGCCTCATCCTATATTTCCTCATAGAATCCTATCGCAACTCAAGGCCTGATTTTTTTTCTCCAGTTCTTTCAGCTTGCAAAACCATGTTCTTCCCTTTGGGTTTTCTAACTCCAGGTCTTATATATTTCATTGAAATGCTTTGTGTTCTTGAGCTGTCCTTCACCTTCAAAATCTTCTGTTCAGCTCTTTTACTTCATCATTTCATCTATTTGATTCAATTGCTCTGCATTTAATATCAAGTTTCAGAGTCTCTTCTAACTTGCTTTGTTTTAAACAGTAGCAAATCATAGCTAGAATAATTTCATAGCACATTAAAAAGAAACAACTGAGTTTGGGGTAAAAACTGTTATAGTACTCTGCTTCTAACTGAAAAGTTGGAGTTACTTCAGAATAAAATCCTTGTATTGTACTTCCAAAAAATCAGTCATTGAAAACCCCATGAAGCACAGTTCTGCTCTGACACATATATGGTCACCATGAGTCAGAGTAAACTCTAAGTCAAATGATATAGAGGTTTTACACATACATATGCGTATTTCCTGAACTAGATTCAATTACAGTAACAAAACTATCTTATCAAAAATTGGTTCAGGTATTCCACAGGGATAATTTCACATAAACATACGAAGGTCAGAATCAAAAGCATATGAAAACGCAACTATATCGCACTTTTTGAAGCAAAGATTGAAAAATATGATGGTAATTTAAGCTGGCTGACAGTCATTTGCTACTTTTCTACCTTGTGTCTTATCAGGGAAGCAACCCTGATGTGATTGAAAGAACACTTGCCTTGAGAGTATAGCCTGAGGTTCACAACTTCCATTCTTCAGCTATTACACTTTGATTTCCATTTTGTCATGACCATACATTCCCCTTTGCGCCTTCCTTTTTTATTCCAGTCTACCAGACCCTGCTTTTAACCTCTATCCAGCCTAGGGAAACCCTGGTGGTGTAGTGGGTTAAGTGCTACCTCCGCTAACCAAAAAGTCAAGAGTTCAAATCCGCCAGGTTCTACCCGGAAATTCTATGGGGCAGTTCTACTCTGACCTCTAGGGTCACTATGAGTCGGACCCAACTCGACAGCAGTGTATTTGTTTTGGTTTGGGTTGCCCAGTCTAGGCTCCAAAGAGTACCATCATCTCAGATACTTTTATTTTTTCCAGTTACCTTGACATTTTGTTGAAACAGTCCCACAAAACCAGGAATGTACATGATTTCTTTAGTCTTATATGAAAAGGCAACTGAAGACTGCACAGGGAAAAATTACACAATGATGACACAGGAATACAGTTTACCATTTCAGTTGGGCCTTCCATTCTCAGCAAGCCAACAGTCCTCTGTTCTGACCCCTCTAGTGCTTTACAGATGCACCACAAATCCATCGAGAAAGACTTGCCGGAATATTACCTGGCAAGCGGTGATCCATTTTCCAATGGTTGCCTCAGGTGCTGGCTGACTCCCATGCAAGCCAGCCAAGTGCCGTTGAGTCCCATGCAAAGACGTTCTCAATCTTGTTCACCAATTTGAGACAGAATTAATGGTGCTTCTAACACCCCAGTGTAGCCTTTATCACACTGTGTTGTTAATACTTATTTGTTTAATTTATTCATGGTGTTTATGAGGGTGAAGCCCTAGTGGTGCAGTGGTTAAGGGTTGTGTCTGCTAACCAAAAGTCAGCCGTTCAAATCCACCAGCCTCTCCCTGGAAACGCTATGGAGCAGTTCTATTCTGTCCTACTGGGCCACTATGAGTTAGAATCTACATGATCACAACAGGTTTTTCTTTTTATTTTCTTTCTTTATTTCTTGTGGGTAAATACTTAAAATAGTTGGCAGGGACGTGATTACAAGCTACGGCAAATCCATGAATGTCAGAGTAGAGCTGTGCTCCTAAAGTTTTCAATGGCTGATGTTTTTGGAAGTGCATTGCGGGCCTTTTCTTCAAGGTATGTCTGAGTAAACTCAAACCCCCAACCTTTCAGTTAGCAGTCCAACCCATTAACCATTTGCACTACCAAGAGACTCTGCCTGTGACACAGTATACATAAAGATTCTGTAATCATAATTACTATCTACTAGTTTTGTCCTCTCAAGAATCAAATATTAACATGTTGTTGTAGTTGCATATTCCCAATTCCAAATCATAGAAACTCTGCTGAACAGAGTAGAACTGCCCCATAGGGTTTTCTTAGACTGTACATCTTTATGGAAGCACATCACCAAGCCTTTTGTCCCTTGAAGACCCTGGAGGACTTCAAACCATGATCGTTCAGTTAGTAGCCAAGCATTTAAGCACTGCACAAATGCAGCAAATAAATATTCTTACTTTGTAATATACTTATTACACTTAGCTCTAATTCCATTTTTATTCACAATAGTCAAATATTATAGCATCTTCCTCATATATAAAAATAGTAAGCTAATGTTATTTCCTATACAGGCAGATTACAAACTAGTTCCATTCCTAATAATCTGGGGACTGTATGGACTGTAAATAACTATTCTTCAGAAACATAATTTATTTTTGATCATCTAATTCACAAAATAATATTTCAAGAAATTAAGACATAGGGGAATAAAATAGGTGAATTTGGAATCAAATGCATGTTTTGCTACATGTAATGATATAATTATATTTCCAGTTTTCAGAAGTTCCCATGTCTAAACACCATACTTCCCATCCAATCTTCCCACAGACATACACTGAATGCACTATTGTGTACTAAGTATTATGTTAGGCACTGAAGATACAAAGCTTCCGGAAGCAAGGCCCCTGCCTTAATGAAGCTTATACTCTCATCATCTTATATTTCGTGCTTGCTTTGGTAGCTTGTTTACAGTTCTCGCTCTCCTCTAGGCTCTTCCTTCACAGTTACTCTACTGTAACTTGGAACTCAAGTCAAAAGATTCACTGAAATAGTGTATCATATTTAATCTACTCTATAAGGCATCAGGGACTAGAGGAATATGAGACTGAAAGGCACTTAAAATCAAGAGTAGTTTCTCCAGGTAAACATTACATACTGCTGAGATTTCCAGAGATTCTTCCCCCTATCCATGCAACAGGGTCCTGCAGCCACTCTGTACCTTTTCTATTTAAAAAGAAAACAAAAAACAAAAAAATTCTGTACTCCCCCTTTTCCATTGACTCTTAATAATCCTTCATTTATTTTCTCTTTTTTAACTTTCCTCTATCCAGCTATACCTTCAACCTGTTCTTAGCACATACATGCTTGCTCTGCAGAATGGTGGGAAGACTAGGTTCAGATCTAGATTCTGTCAGTTGTTGGTTTTGTAACCTCTCAGAGGCTCAGCTTCCTTAGGACAAAATATATACACAAATAATAATACAATTTATCAGTGTATGTCATGAACTCCTACAATTGTTTAAACATTAGCTAGCAGCTTTGCTGTAATGATTTAGTTAGTTGAGGCACTTGCTCTGTTCTCACCAGTCACTGTTCCATGAAAGGACGAGTATCCCCAGTTATCACATCCCAGAATTTAACCTCATTAACAAATAGACCTCCTTCCTTCTAGCTCTCTTCAATCTGTCAGTCAGCATAATGCATATTTTCTCATGGTTCACTTTTATTGAAAATTAAAATTCCTTTTGTCTACAGCTTTATTTTTATAACAATGTCTTACATACTTTAAGTATATATTAGATTATTTATGTTCTTTTCTTTTATAATCTAAATAAGTCTTAAACATTTAAACTTCCCTTGTAAGTTCTATTTAAAGGCAGTTTAATATTATTTTTCTCTTTCAAGCTTTAGAGAGATATAAATCTTGTCACTTAAAATGTAAGTGTTCTGACATTTATATGGAGCCCCTGGGTAGTACAAATGGTTAATGCTCTTGGCTAATAACTAAAAGGTCAACATTTGAGTCTTCCCAGGCACCTCAGAAGGAAGTTAAGGCAATCTACTTCTGAAAAATCAGCCACAGAAAACCTTATGGGGCACATACCACCCAACTGATAGCAACTGTTTTATTCACATCTGAGGATGGAGATTAGGAAAAGTGCAGCAGAACAAAATGAAACATTAAACAAGCTAAATGAATTGCTAGAACAACAACAATCTGAAATTCAGCAAATTAATAATCTCAGAGTTAGACAATTCAATTGAAAATCAAAGGAGCAGGATCAAAGAAATGGAATGCAGAATTAGTAAGACTGAAGATAAAGTAACTGACACCAGCATTTATGAGGAAAAATCAGACAAAAGAATCAATAAAAATAATCATTAAGAGCTATGTGGGACTCTACCAAGGGGAATAATTTATGAATGATTGGAATAACAGAAGAGGGAAGGATAGCAGAAAACAGAGAATTGTTGAAGAGTTGCTCACTGAAAACGTTCCTGACATCATGAAAAATGAGAGGATATCTATCTAAGATTCTCAATGAGTACCACAAAGAAGGACACCCAAACCAAACCCAGTGCTGCTGAGTTGATTTTGACTCATAGCAACCCTATAGGACACAGCAAAACTGCTCTATAGAGTTTCCTTCCCAGGAACTCCTGGCAGATTTGAACTACTGACCTTTTGGTTAGCAGGCATAGCACTTAACCACCATGCCACAAGGTTTCCTATAATCAAGTTTAACAAAACAAAATAAAAGGAAAGCTCTTAAAGGCAGATAGGCTTAAACCAAAACTAACTTACAAAGGAAAATCTTTTAGACCAACCTCCAATTACTCAGCTGAAACCATGTTGGGAAGAAGGCAATGAAATGATACAAAGCCGTGAAGGAGAAAAAAAATTTCAAGAGCTATATATCCTGAAAAATTGTCTCTCAAATAGATGGTGAAATTAGACTTTATATTCCCATTTTGTAAGTCAGATAAGAGATACTTCTTCTGATAAATGTTTGGCCTAAAAAAATTTTTTTAAGTCCCAATACTCTCTTTCTGAGGGACATATTTCTTAATTTATTTTCTTTAACAGTTATTTCTTATTTTAAATGTATTTCCTTAGTTTCAGTATGTAAAAGAATGTTATAGACTATTTAGAAAAAAAGGAAAGGAAACAATTATCCATTATTCAACCCTCCCCAATAAAATTAACTGAGTATTTTAGTGTATTTCCTTTCCAAAACTTTTAAATCTTATTTACACTGTTTAGAAATAATTTACATCTATTAAATAAATTGTTGTCAAGTACAGAAAAGTCTAAGCAAAAAAAGTCACTTTTAGTCAACTTCCCCCAATCATATCCACATTTTTTGTATATATCAATCTAGCTTCTTTCTTTTTTTTTCTCCTAGCATAGCACTGGAGGCTTCTGTTTGTTTGCAGAGTCTGTAATGCTGAGTTTTGTGGTAAACCCTGCTTAAGAAAATCCCTTTCTTAAGGAATTTCCTATGTCTAATTATACCATTATCTGTACAGTGAGGAATTTTTCATAATGAAATAAGCAGATCAACCCCCTAACATTCTAACATGTTCATTATGGTGCTTGACTCAATCATAGTTTCTTAGGTTGGCGTTTCTTCTGAAGACTCTGTATCTGAGTTTGAGCTGAGGCTGACAATAGTCATCAAGGGAAATTCACCAGTTCTTTATAGTCATTTAATTTCGATTCCTTTTTTTTTAATTAGCTTCAGGAAGTTAACTGGAATCTTCAGTAAATTATTTTAAGTAGGGTATGGGTTTGCTACTTCTTCTAAACCCTTGAACATTTGAGAATATCCCTTTGATGATTTTTCATAGGGAATAATTTGATGGCTCTTAACATCTTTATTGCTAAAGTTTTCTTTCCAAACTACATGTATCTCCACTTATTATTGTTCCATTGAGAGTCTCAATTGCAAACAACAGAAACCAGTGCTAGCTAAGTTAAACAAAAAAGAAATTCATTAGGAGTGTATTTTTGGAACTGCAGAATCAAAAGGAGACTGGATATCAGCCAAAAAAATTTAAGAGAAGCTAGGCAGCTGAGAACACAACCAAGGTCATGCTATAGAAAAAGTGCTTTAGAATGAAGTGTTGAACCACTAGCACATTTGCTTCTGCTGCTGACAGGCTCTGAATTCCACATTCTTGCCAAAACTGAAGTCTTGTAAGTGTGCATGGTCTTGGCAAGCATCAAAATACCCTAGAAGAATCTGATTAGTTGGCTTCAGACCATGTGACCTTCCAGAAATTAGAGAAAGGAATTATCTAATCGCCTTTGTTTCCTGTTTCCTGTTAACATAATAAAAAATTGCTCCCCAAATTAGAAAGTGTTCTGCAGTGGTTGAGAGCTATGGCTGTTAACAAAAGATTGGCAGTTCAAATCCATCAGCCACCCTGGAAACACTACAGAGCTATCATATTCTGTCCTACATGGTCACTATAAGTTGGAATCAATTTGACAGCAACAGGTTTGCTTTTTCATTTGTTGTTTTTTTTTCCTTTTTGTTGTTTGTTCAAACTGTAACAAACCAAAATATGACAAGTATCCACTTCAATTATCTTCTAATCTTTGGCACATCTGAGAAGTATCATATCAGCCTAATTTTATCCCTCAGTATACAAAGCTATCTGCTAGTCTGTATGCTTGTGGGAGTTTTTTTTTCTTTATGTTAGTAATTTGAAATTCCAGCCAGGCCATGTCTAGATAAAGATTTTCCTTTGTTGACCTTGCTTGATTTACTCATCCGGGACATTTTTCTCCCTCTTTTCTGGGGCAATTTTCTTCAATTATATCTTTGACTTGTTCTTAATTTCAGTTATCTTTGCTTCTTAAACAACTCTTAGACTGATGTTAAATTTTCTGTTTTTAATTTATACTTTTTAACAACTCGTATTATTCATTTATTATTTTCCTTAGCATCCTGAAAAGAACTTTTCAAGTTCATTCATCACATTTCCTGTTCTATTTTTATTTATTGCAAATTCTAGTCTTTGGTCCCTCTAATTTAGATTTGAATACTAATTCTGTATTTTAATCTTAAATCCTTTCCTATTTCTTCCACCACCCTTTCATTATAGCCTGATCTTGCCTTATAAATTTACACTCCCACTGACAACAGAATAGGCATTTTTGAAAGACATTGGTTTTATTAAGTATTTTTTCTTGCCTTTAGAACAAACTACTTTCAAAACATCATTTCTTTTCAGTATCTCCTCTCTTTCTTTTCTTGGCATTTTTTTTCTTAAGTTCACACAATATTATTGTTTTGGTTTGTTTTGATAGTTTTCATTTTCTTCATCTTCCAATAAAGTGATGTTTATCCAGGCCAAGTTCTGTAAATAGCGTTTGGTTGGATGCTCTTGCTAGCTGAACCTCCTTTTTTAGGTCTGCAGCCAACTGAAAGCTTTACGTACATGACTTATTGCCCATTTCTTATTAATGAAACTCTTCTGGCTGAGATGTTACGCTCTCCCCTGCCACCATCTGTCTCAAAAATCCCTACTGACATGCCTATCGATTTTTCCTTTGCATCCACAAATATTTTTATTGATGGGAAACAGGTTATTTCAGGTTGTGATTTCTATCTGGGTCCAGATTGTTGTCTGCTTCCTACTCTGTTGTTTGTGTGACTGCATCTCAGAGGTATCCACATGTGAGGAAAAAGTATTCTGGGTTCCTAAAAGAATAACAGTTTCTTATGGGAGAAAACCATGAAATAGAGGATCAAAGACAGCTTCCCCTACTTTCACGTGAAGAGAAATAAGTTGAACCACTGATTGAGATTATTAAATTGACTTTAAAATACAAGTAAATATTATATATATGTGTATATATGTATACATATAATACACACATGCATGTGTACACACACACACATATATGCATACAAAGGCTGGCAGTTCGCATCCACCAGACACTCCTTGGAAACTCTATGGAGCAGTTCTAGTCTCTCTTATAGGGTCGCTATAAGTCAGAATTAACTTTATGGCAGTGGGTTTGGTTTTGGTTTTATGCTACTTAGGAAGTTGATCAGTGGCACAAAGTTAATATGCTTTGCTGTTAAGCAAAAGGTTAGAGGTTCAAGTCTACCTAGAGGTGACTTGGAAGAGAATCCTGATGATCTACTTTGGACAAATCAAAGTCCTGTAGAGTAGATCTACCATATATTGATTCACAGACAACTGGTCTAGTTGGATATTATATATACATACACATCATACAAACTAAAATATCTAATATTACGTAAATAAAATTATCCCCAGAGTTTTTTCCTACTGTTGTTACTGTTGGTTTCTGATGTTCTTTATTTTTTATCTTTTGAGGTCTTCATGGATATTTTGCAATTACGTGAGGAGAGATTATAATAGCTATATGTATATTTAAAACTAAAATTCTTGCAAATAGTATTTTATAAAATGACCAGAATTTTATGAACAAAGGATTTTGACTTTTAAAAGTATTCCAGATATAAACAGCTTCCAAACAAACCTGTGGAGGCACAGCAACATAAAATAAGGTGATTACTTCCCTGTGGGAAAGAAAAGTACATCTAAGTATTCGTTCAATTTGAGTAACTATTTTATCTTTGAAATCTTCTAAAACATTTTTTCCTGCTTTTTAAAATATTTCATTGCATAAAATAAATTAATTTACTGCAAAGAATTTTCCAATAAGTATGTCCTATTTTTGACAGCTCATGGTGGCAATATTTGTGAAGCTATAGTGGCCATATTTATCACTTTGTTGTTGTTGTTGGTGGTTTGTTTTAGCCTTGATAAATAGCCACCAAAAGTTACACAATTTCACAACACACGAAAATTATTAAAGCTTATGTGGCAGTTCTACTCCAACCTATAAGGTCGCTATGAGTTGGAATCGATTTGATGGCACTAGGTTATCAAAATGAGCATTCCGTTTGCCAAACATTCCATGCAATACGTGAAAATTACAATGGGCATAATCATCCCACCAAAAGAACAACTGGACGTTTAATCAAAAAAATTGATAAAACATCACCACTGTGCATCAGAGTGTATGCAAGTATCTACCCCATCAACTTCTCACTGAGCACAAGAACTGGGCCTTCCCTCAGCCACATTTTGGTGGATTTTGAATCCGGACTTGAAGCTTTACCCTTACAAAATTCTCTTAATTCATGAACTGAAGTCTAACAACCATAGACTACATCACACATTTGCTGACCGGGCTGTGGAGCAATTGGAAGTTGACCCTGCTTTTGGCTGAAAAATGATCTTCAGCAACAAGGCCCATTTTTGGATGAATGGGTTTGTTAACAAAACTGTCACATCTGGGGCAATGAGAAACCAATGGAGATTCAAGAACATCCACTTCATCCCCCAAAAGTTACCATTTGGTGTGGATTTTGGTCTGGCAGAATCATCGGCCCTTCTATTTTCTAAGACGAGGAAAGGTTGTAGCTGTCAATGGTGAAGGACATTGGGCCACGGCGACTGATTGTTGTGGCCCCATTTGGAAGGTGCCATGGCAGCCATTTACCCAAAGTTCTTTTCCACACATAATGCCATCAAATGTTCTCCAAAATAATACAACAAAATTATCATTTATCATTATTATTGTTTTATTCAAGTTCAAAGCTAGGGCACCCTTATTGGAAGACCTTTTAGAAGACTTTGTGCCAATAGTTCACATGCATATCATTAACTATATTAATATTCTCACGAATTATATCCCTGAGTATAGCAGTTTCCCTTTTCAAATATCCATGGTTTTCAATAGTGCCTATGACCACAGTAACTACAGCGTTATTTCCTATTAAACAATTTCATAAATTCTAGGATATATTTTTTACTGGATTTTTAAAACATGTTTATTCCTCAGAATTTTTTCTCAAATGCAAGGCCAACTAGAAAAGCTACAACTGACTGGCCGTGCAACAGATCATAGAGATTAGTCAGTAATCATATGTCATGATGCTTTTTGTATTTATGCTTAGCATAGTACCATGTTGCTGTAAAAAAAAAAAAAATCAGCACAGGGCATTTACAAAAATACCTCTGGAGGGAGGAAGCGGCTGGCAAACAAATGTGAAAATGCACATTATTTGTTTACAAATACAGTATATAATGGGTTACTTCAGCATTTATTTAAATTATTGGACAATAATGATTTTATTTTCCTAGCTAAATAAATTCCACAGTTTACCTTAACTATATACATTTCCAGGTCACTGTTCACTGTACAGAATAAATTCAAATACTCTTTTTCAGAAAGCATTTTTCTTGGAATTAATCAAGCTTCCCATTAAACACAGCTTTAGAGACCGTACAATAAACCCATGGAATCAGAATCTTTGGACATGAAGTTCAAAACAAACAAACAAAAATTTCCATCAAGTCATCAAGTTGATTCCAAGTCACAGAATAAATCCGCCCCCTAAGATTTCCAAGGAGCAGCTGGTAGATTTGAACTGCTGAGCTTTTGTTTAGTAGGCACAGCTATTAACCACTGCACCACCAGGGATATGGTATTAAGAATTGCTTTCCTTTTCAACAACTTCTTTGGATAATGTCTTACCCCTAAAAGTTGAAGAATCACTGCTCTGATGCACTAAAAAGAATATTGATGAATATTGATGACCTAAACACTGAACCTGAAGAAACAAGGAAAGTTCTGATTTTCGCTTTGCAATTCCATTTTAAGGAACTTCAGGTCAAGAACCAATATCAAATTTTAGAAGTCCATTGTCATTTCTTTTATGTGAAATAACCATACAACAGTTCTTAAGTTCTAACAAATCAAGTTTTCACTTAGGTTAACCCACATTATCTGGGTGGTTTACCATGCAAAAAGGTAGCGCACCATTTATAAAAGCAATGTTTCCTTGGAGATTTCACCTGATCAAGTAACAAAAGACACATATTCAGACTGCAGAATACATCTCAACAACCAGAAGAAAACCAGACTGAGGTGTCAGCCATTTTGTTAAATTCTTACTATCTTTTCACTTTTCTGCCATCGATAATATTCAATGAGCTAGCCTTGAAACTCAACGGTTATTCAGTTAGATTACCTTATTAAAAAATCACATGAAAATGTGACCTCTGGCATGTCATAAACTTGTTACAAAATATCATACATAACCAAATAGCCAGACTCAATTCTGAGGTAACCAGTGTTTCACATCAGGGATCTGAAATTAAATATTTTGCGGATACAGCAAATGAACATTTCAGTTTAACAGTCAAAAACTGATGACAGTAATTTGCTTATTATATTGACTCTCAGTGGCATAGAAACATTCAGAAATCAAATGTAATTCTATAAAAGTGAAGATTTAGATGTTTCAGATCTTCATCTGATATCCTTTAATAAAATGTATTCCTTAATACATAATTTTAACATACTTGTTTGCAGCTATCTAAACGTTTAGTCTATTTAGACATAGCTCAAGAATAGTTTACCATTAGTCTATTAGTTATCAAGGACTGTGTATGTGTGTGGGTGTGTGTTTGCAACAAAGTTAAAAACTGCTTAAATTTCAGAACTTGACCACAATGAAAAGCATCTTAAACTTTTATTTGAAACATGTATATTAGCTATATATGCAAATGTAGTATTCAAAATTCTGAAGCAACTTTCTGAAAAAAATTACTAAAGCAATTAGAATTTTTTAAACTCACATTTTTAAACTATCAGACCATTCAAAGATAATAATCTATTTATAGTCTTCTAAAATAGAAGTTGTCAACTTCTATTTAGTTTGTTTTAAACTTATCTATTTGTTAATGAGGAAATCCTGGTGGCATAGTGGGTTAACGGCTATGCCTGCTAATCAAAAGGTCAGCAGTGCAAATCTTCCAGGCACTCCTTGGAAACTCTAGGGGCAGTTCTACTCTGACCTCTACAGTCACTATTAATCGGACCTGACTCAACAAGCAGTGGCTTTGGCTTCTGGTTTTTTATTTGTTACCAATGTCTCAGTTTCCAGTTTAGCTAGCTATGGACAACTGAAGAGACACAAGCATTATATCATTCAAAACTGTCACTGTTGTGTAGATACTGTCATTCTTTGGTGGCAGACTTCAGAGGACAGAGATCTAAGAAGAAAGACAGAAAAACACCGTTAATTCAAAAGTTAACACAAGTACTGTACCTTGTACTGTGAGGAACACTGAAGCAGCTGATGATCCTCCTTCACTGGAAGCTATACAGTGATATGCTCCAGCATCGGTGAACTTGGCATTCCTGAGCTCCAACGAGAGGTTAGCCAAGACACTAATTCTCCCTGGGTCTGCCAGTTTGATATCTCTGTCATTCCTCTGCCAGGTTAGATTGTAGTCCACTGCACTGATGACGACACAGGTCAAAACTGCTCTTGCTCCAGGTGTGACTGTAACATTATTTAGCACTTGAATGACAGGAGGGGGCTCTGTGTGAAAGCAAAAGTTTCAAATCAAGAGTCTCAAAAGCCATTTTGCTTATGTACAGGTATAGTTTAAAAAATTAATGAATATTTATTGAAGATCTAATAGGAAATACGGCACTTGGTTTTTTGGCAATAGGAAACACTAGGAAAACAGAAGTTATTGATGAATATATATGCCTATGACCTCAAGAATACTGTCATCTAGTAAAAAGATACATTCAAAGCGTACTGCACATTTATGTATGCAAGTATACTCTAGTGTAAATTGTTAAATTATAGACATGTAAAAGATACATGGCAAAAAGACATGACGAAACTGTTTAAGATTGTGAAATGAAGCAAATATGCACTGAGTTCTGAAGGGGAATTTATAGATATTTTAAAGATTTACATATGCATATATATTTAGTTTCAAAGAAAATAGCCCATAAAATATAGTAGACATGGCAAAAACACCTCAATATATCATATAAACCCCAAACTCATTGCTGTCAAGCCAGTTCTAACTCATAGCGGCCATATAGGACAGACCTGCTTCATAGAGTTTCCAAGAAGCGGCTGGTGGATATGAACCACCTACTTTTGGGTTAGCAGCCAAGCCCAGCTACCGCAATACCAGGGCTCCAAGGACCCTAATAATAAGTGAGCTTAAAAATCTCATTGATAAGTACAACAATTAGGAAACAAAAATTGCCGCTGAATCAATTCTGACTCACAGTGACCCAATGGGACACAACAGAACTGTCATCAGCTTTCCAAGGACAGCCTGGTGGATTGGACCTTCTAACCTTCCTGGTTAGCAGCCATAGCACTTAACCACTATGTCACCAGGGTTTCCAGTAAAACAACAGAATAAGATAGTTGTTCCTCTAAGAGAGATGGATAAGAGGTTTACTTAGGAAGGTGAGTAGAAGAGTTAGCCAAGCCAGCCAAGTGCCATCCTTTAATAAAATCATATACAGAGAGACATGTTTGTGAAAGGTGTTGTCATGTGTATATTTCAGAAGCTGCCAAAAACCAACCGCTAGTTAAAGAGCTGGTAGACATTTCTGGACATGGTCACCTATTGCTCTAGTGACTTGTGAGACCCACAGCTTTACAATTATATAATGTGAGACACCACCACTGAGCAATAACACAGCAAGAGAAGTACAGTGATGGATGGTAGCTGGAAAGCCATGTGTTTGATGTAGTTCAAACACACTAGAGTATCAGAACACTGAAGATTAAATGTTATCCTTCTACCATTTAAAACTGTACAGAAATGTAGATGAAAATCATAAGCCTAAAATGAAACCTAGAAGCAAATACACCAAAGCCATAGTGGTCATCTCTGAATAAGAGAAATGTAAATAATTTCCACATTTTCCTTTACCCTTGTTTCCCAAATTCTTTCCAGGAGTATATTCTATTATATAAACTACATTATAAACTACATCTCTCTGCTATGCTTTTAAAATCTTATGAATATATTTGGTGAATGAAGTGGAAAAAGGACACGACAAAGTATAAGTAGTTTTGTTGGGGTCTACCTAGGGTTGACAGGTAAAATACAGTATCCTTAGTGAAATCTGAATTTCACATAAACATAAGTAAGATTTTAGTATAAGTAGACCCAAGCAATATTTAGGACACACTTCTATGTCACATTTAATCCAGCATTTTGTGGTTTTATTTGCTAAAAGTCACCTTAAAGCTAGGTGACCTGAAAGTGGCTGTGTGTGTTCATGCACTATCAAAATCTTCTGCAGTGCACAAGATGCTGTAGACACATTTTTCCCTTTTTAAATGAATTTCAACTACATTGGGGATTTTAGGAGGTATGTAGTAAACGTAAGTCATTACAGGTGTGTTGTGGATACTAGGTTTATGCCCAGATCCCCCTTCAGGACCCACATCCTCATTTTCCTAGCTGCCTGAGTGCTGGCTATTCAGTCAGCCAAGATTAGGCCCCCTTCCCAGGGAAATCACTTAAGTGATTTCTCACTGAAGGAACAAAAGTCAATTCTCTTGCCTCACTTCTGAGCCATCCCAAGTCTACAGGTCCCTGTAGGATCAGTTGGGGCCTGTGTTGCAGTTGCTTCACAGTTTAACTTTTCCCACTTCCCTTACACCCTAGCATGTGCCTTGCTCTAGAGAACTCTCCAAAAACCCTCTTGTTGTAATTCTCTACCTCAAATTCTGTTTTCTGTCCAAATATAAATACAAATAAGTAAAATGCCAACTTTCCTATAACATTTACGGGAAGATGAAATTTGGAATAATGATACATAGCATCACCAGTGTGTGGATAACTGGAGATAATAATATGTCCGCTGAAATATTTCTTCAAGTGTGAAAAAATGTCATAGGGATAAAGGAGATGATACAGAAAACTATAGCAATTTCAGAAGGAGGCCAAGATTAGAGATTACTGGAAATAGCTAAGTCAGGACAATGTGGTGGCACAGGGTTAAGGGTTACATCTGGTAACCAAAAGGCTGGTGGCTCCCATCTGCCAGGTGCTCCTTGGAAAGTATATAGGGCAGTTTTACTTTGTCCTATAGGGTCACTAGGAGTCAGAATCGACTAGAAGGCAGTGGGTTTGGTTTTTTGGTTATGGCTAAGTGGAAGCCTGGCTGAAACTAAAATCAGGGACCAGAGAACGAGCTTTAAAACTGAGGGAGAAAGAATGATGAACCTTGTGATGTTACGTAAAGATCACCAGGACAAGAGTCAGGAGGCCTAAAATGTACTGTCTCGCATACACACACGAAACCATTGCTGTTGAGTCAATTCTGACTCACAGGAACCCTATAGGACCTAGCAGGGCTTCCAAGGAGCAGCTGGTGGATTTGTCTGCTGATGTTTTTGGTCAGCAGCCAAGGTCTTAGCCACTGTGCCAACCAGGGCTCCAATTTCTCACTACCTTTCTCAGATAATGTGAACTGGGCCACTCACTTGCTTTAATTTCCTTAACTATAAAATGATCAGATGATATAAGATTATTTGAGTCTTATGCTATTCTAAAAAAAAAAAAAAAATCCTGTAGTTTAAGACTCCTTGTCACACGTCCTTGGTAAGTTAGTTATTTTCACGATTCAGAATTGTACTCAAATCCAGAATTTAGTACACCGTGTGTGTGAATATAGGGACGGACACTGTGTGAACAAAGAAAGTCAACAAAAAAAAATATGACTTTAGGGCTAAACTAATGAACTGAATGATACACTGCCAGAGAGCGTTTAAAGAGAATGAGCTTTTCATGAATGTGTAGTTTTATTCATTAGTTTCTATGTGTTTATATGCAATACAAGAAGTCAAATGCTTTCTACACCTATTTTGTGTTTAGTATAATCAATAGCCAACATTGCAAATGGCTCAAAAATCCTAAAACATGCCAGCTAGAAGCAGGTATTGAAAAAAACTTACTAAATAAGGCAATACACTAGAGGCACTTAGATCTTCTTTATACTTTTTGCTCATGAGTACTCTCTGAGTTTATAACACAATGTCCACAATGATCCAAGAATATCATTATTCTACATGTCTGTTTCCAAGCACGCCTTTCCAAAATATAAGATCTAACCCAATGCCAGCGATGCTGAGGCAGTTTCAGTGAGGCAGTGGGTGGGGTAGAATTAGGAAATTCAAGAATGGATGGAGGGTAGAGGCTGGTAGGCCAGGAGCCAGCTAACCCAGATAAAATCTCCATCCTCTCAAGTTCAAAGGCACACTGCTTGCTATTTCTGATGCTATGGTCATTGTCACAGTCATCAAGGTTTCTGTCTCCTTCTTTTAGAACTGACTGAGTGGGACACAATTCCTAAAACTCAGCTTGGCCACAGTACAAATTCCTAGTTATACTAGTGCCTGACTGGCAAAACTTCTCACTAGAAAGGCACATGTTCAACACACACGTGGAAGTTACTGACGCCACTGAGCCAAGTTCCTAAGAGTCAGTTCACAACTTCTACTGGCACTTCCCTCTTATTTCCACAAGACATCTGAGTCAACTCACTCAACCCTTCTCTCTGTTGTCCTTCCCTTAATTAACATTGCTGGGAAAAAACTCAAGTGCTCAAGTGTTTGTTTTCCCAGAAGCTCAAGAATGTTGACATAGTTCCAATACTTGCCTAAATTACTGGAGGTGAAAAGAAGGAAAAAAAAAACAGCTTATGATATATGTCAAGTCAATAACTGAAAACATTTCAGAAGAATAGGCTTTATTTTTCTAAGACTAAGAGGATACAAATAGTTTTCCTGAAAGAAGACGCTCGCCTGACTTGCATGCCTCTGTTTTGAAGCTCAGTTTGGACATACCAATGGCAAACATAATAAATCTTAGGCTTCTAAACAGACTTAAAATTATAAAACTTCTCTTGTCTTAAGTTGTCTCAAGAAAAATGCATCTCAGTGATTAAAGCAGACGTAAGCATTGTTACGAATTTGGCAGTCACAGCAAAGCAGCCACATTTAGGTCAGTGGAGGTCTACAGTTAATTAACTAACGGCAACACTAGGCTGCAAGGCAAGTAGAAAAGAAGGCAGTCAAAATAAAGTTTCTAATAAAGTCCTAGGTCTATGCCAAGTTTAATGCTTAAGTTTTGATCAAACATTATAGATGGTCATCTTTTGGGGGGGTAAGAATTTTGGTAATCAGAAGAAGAATTTTTTTTTTTTCAATTTAGCATATTCTACCAATATTCTACCTGCAGTTCAAATCCCCCAGGCACTCCCTGGAAACTCTATGGGGCAGTTCTACTCTGATCTCTAGGGTCACTATGAGTTGGACTCAACTCAATGGCCATGTTTGTTTGTTTGTTTTTAATATTCTACCTGGAAACCCTAGTGGTATAGTGGTTTAGTGTTACATCTGCTAAACAAAAGGTCAGTAGTTCAAACCTACCAAGTGCTCCTTGGAAACTCTATGGAGCAGCTCTACTCTGTCCTATAGGGTTGCTATGAGTCAGTGTTGCCTTGATGGCATTGCTTTTGGGTTTTTTTTTTCAGTTTTATATTCTACCTAGAAGCCCTGGTGACATACTCCTTAAATGATACAGCTGCTAACCAAGGCAGTTCAAAACCACCAGATACTCCTAGACAACTTCTTGGGGCATTTCTACTTTGTCCTATTTGGTCACTATGTGTGCCACTGACTTGACAGCAATAGGTTTACTTTGGTTTTATTTTTTCGTATTTTATTTTATAAATGTCATGAGAACTGTCTCCAGTTTATTCACAGGAAATACACTACCTGGATATAAAACAATTAGCATTCCGTCTGCCCTCCTTAATACCAACATTATAGTCAATGAGACTCTGTGTTCCTAGAATCTGTTCGTTTTTGTTACTGTCTTCCATTTAGATACCTGAACCCACTGATGAGAGTAACGAATATCAGAGCAAGAAAAAGAAAGTTTATATAGCCATTTAGAAAATTCTTAAGCCACCACAATAATAGTCATAACAATTATAATTATGATGATTTGTTATTTGTTACGTGCTATCAAGTCATTCCAATTCATAGTGACTCTGTACAACAGAACAAAACACTGTCTGTTCCTACACCATCCTCACAATCACTGCCAGGTTTCAGCCTTTTGTTGGTGATAATAACAATGATAAAAACTAGTGTATCTTAAGTGCATCTGGGTGCCAGGCTCTCTTCTATGCACTGCACATATCATCTAATTTAATTCATACAGTTTCTTTACGAGATGGATACTATTGCTACCTTCATTCTGTAGATAGGGAAGCCAAGGCACTGACTGTTGGGTAATTCACCCAGGTCACACAGTTGATAATTGGTAAAGCCAAGATTTGGGTTCATATCCAGTGGGAAGATAGATTATATGAAATAACCATAAATAAAATTGCATAAATGCAAACTGATAAGCAAATACCCCATCTCTATAACTGCATCAATACTCAGGCAACTAACTACAAAGACATTAGTGATGCTTACCTGATACATCAAAAAACGTCTGCGCCTGACCAGTCCCCGCACTGCTGACGGCTATGCACTCATAAGAGCCTTCGTCAGACAAAGTGACTTTTTCAATCTCCCAGTTCACACTAGTAGATTCTCTGGGGTAGGAAAAGATAGCCTCTCAGTTATTATAAAAAAGATAGCCTCTTGGTTATTATAAAAACAAAAGCAAGTTGAAAACAAAAATTTCACTTTTTGATTTGCAGTATTCAGTTGAAAGAATGCTGGAAAGAAAATGGAAACTCTGGTGGCATTGTGGTTAAGTGCTATAGCTGCTAACCAAAAGGCAGTTCAAAGCCACCAGGTGATCCTTGGAAACTCTATGGAGCAGTTCTGCAGGGTCATTACGAGTTAGAATTGACTCAGTGGCAATGGGTTTGTTTTGGGTTTGCAAAGAAAATAAATAAAACTGCAGCGTTCTGACATAACTTCAAATAACACTCACTTTCTAATGCCTTAATTAGAAAGTTAAGTTTTCCTATTCTGAGCAAAAGACACAACAAAGGCCAAATAAATAACAGAGACTGAAAATATCTTTTTAGAAAACATTTTCTGACTATGTCAAAACATAAGATGACAGAGTTGACTGAACAAATGTTTATTAAGCCCTCCCCACTTCTCCTGTCTTTTCCAGTTTTTGGTCATGTTGAGTGAGGTTCTGAGTCAAAATTTAACCAGAAAATTCACAATTATGAAGGGGGAAAATAGATTTTTTTATACTAAGAAAATAAATTCTCCATAACTTTCTTACATATAAGTTCCCTATGGAACTATATACCATAACTGATTACACACACACAATGAAGAAAGAAAATATTTATAAATTTATTGTCAATATCAATGTTTTAGGAAAAAAATTAAAATTCCTGTTAAATCCTGCATTCACTCATTTTAATAAATACTTATCCTTTGCCCTCTAATATTGCTGAAATTATTTCTCATTTTCTAGATGTGTCTAAGTAATATATATTTAACCCTTATGTGAAAGACTCCAGTCATTGACAAAAGCAAGTATTATCCTATTTCATAATGTGGCTGAAATATCAAAAATACTCTCATTTTTTCTCATAATCACCTTTAAGTTGCTTACAGTTCTGTTAAAAAATCAAGATACAGATTGTACACAAAGTCCACACCTTCAACTGGAGTCTGAAGGGGGCATAATGTGTAATTCCAGATCACTACTCATTCCAACAAGCCACACCAACCATCAAATAACCATGAAGAATTTACCAAGCTCTTAATTTGGATTCAGCACTGACTTACAGTTTATAAGTGTAAGTTTAAGATACAGCTTCTTGTTTTCATATCATCAAGAAACTAATCAAGGTCATTATTCCAAATATTCTAAAAGCTAAGAATATTCACTTCAATACCGAATTACAGGCTGTTTAATGTTGTTTCCTAATTTTGTATGTACTATGTACCAATGGTCCTTACTGTCACTTTTGGAAGAAACTATTACCTAACTCTATAGTGTCCTGGTCATCTAAGCTGTATCTTCAAAGCCTAATAACAGAACATTAAGTACAAGTTAGTAAATGCCATCATCTAGGTTTTGGTAAGTTCCAGGAAGCCAGGAATTCAGAATACGCAAGTGTTTAGCATCCTCTGCAGTGCCTACTTCAGAGACGAGCCTATATTAGAATTCAGTGGAAACTTAAATCTATGGAAATTTTCAGACAGAAAGTGACTGTTCTTGCAGTCCCAAGGTCCTAATTTAAAAAACAAAAAATCAAAATCTAGAAAGATCAAGTAATTTGTTCAAAGGCACATAACTAGTTTGCTAATTGAAGAATACTTTTTATAGTTATACATCTATTCTTTACTATCTTATTATCTGACATTTCACATTTATAACAGTGTAAAAAATCCTATTATTTGACTATTTTACACTTTAACAATGCATGTTTGGCAGTAAAGACCACGAGAGGGCAAGGCAAGAGTAATACCGGCTATGATGGTTAAGGCAGTGCCAAACTTGGCTGGGCCATGATTCTCAGTATCTTTAAGGCTTTACAATGACATAATTTGTCAGGTATGTAGTGATGTAGTCATCCTCCATTTTGCTATCTGATGTAGTAATCTTCCATTTTCACATGACACTGATTTTTACACAATGACATGGTTTTTGGAACCTAACTATTTTAATCACTGAGGAGTGAGTATACTTGTTCCTCTCTTGTTTATGAAATACTGAATGAATTTTTTTTTCCTGTAGTCCTTTTAGTTAACCTTAAGTACTACACAACTACAATGAAAACATTCTAAGGGGTGGTCTTTGAAAATAGGGAAAAAAGTATAAAAATAAGGAAGAAATATGGCCTGGTGTTTATGCAAATGAATCCCTTCTTACATTTCCTAATGACTAAAGTAGATGACATAAAGAAAGATTAAATCATATGTCTTGAGTTATTTGGAAATCTAGGGCAGAGATACATGAGTAAATAATGAGTATAATGCCAAGCCATCATCACTCATGGTTAATTTTGCCTCCCTTCCAAAATGCTTAATGTACGTCAGCAAAGCTTGTCATGTCTCTGGACCACAGTGCTGGAAAGATGAGAAAAGGAATTTTTGTGGCCTATCTCCCAGAGATTGTATGGAATTAATGGATTAACATTTATAAAGAATCTCAAATGTCTTTGAAAATACTATTGTTTAAACATGAAGCAAAATTATTTGATTCCATCAGTCATATAGCATTATTATTAGATATTCTGGTGAGCATTAACTAGTGGTTAAGTAAATCATCGATCATGAGTTGGATCCGACTCGACGGCACTTGGCTGGCTTGGCAAATCCTTGGGATGTACTACACAAAAATAGTAGCAGAAAACAGTACAGTTCAATCTTTAAAAAATGGAATTTTTTCTAGTTATAATGAACATTTTTCTTAAAATGATCTCCCATAAATGGAATTGCATAAACTGAGATTGACAAGTAATTAGTGTCTTATGGAAATTACTTATGTTAATATTAGCAGTATGTTAATTAACAGCATAAAGTTTTCATTAAAATAATTTCTTAGAGTTTTTCCCAAAATGTGAGTTAAAAAAACTTTCCAGAAATCACTTTCCACTCAGTTTTCAAAACAAACTCAATGACTATCATTAGATTACCTAACTTAGATTTGTTTAAGGGAGTAACCCGTCTTCACAAGGGAAACTGGTGTCTTCTAGCTCACTCCTGTTGACTGTTACATGCATTAGCTGGATGTCCTTCTGGCCCACCTGTCCCTCCACTCCCAGCACACAGCACACTTTCCTAACCTCATTTTCTACCCTTCTCCTCTTGCCTCACTGGGACCAATCTACATTTGCCTCCTTCCTGTTTTCTTTCCCTACACTTGGTCCATTCCCTCCTTAGAGCATTGCATCTGCTGCTCCTGATGTCTGCACACTCTACCCCTAGATACCCGCATGATTGGCTCTCTCACCATTTTCAGATCTTTCCATCTAATGCCTGTTACCCTCAGATTTAAAATTGCAACTTAACCAAAACCAACCCAGAAACCAAACCTACCACTGTCTAGTCAATTCTAATTCCTAATGATGCTATGGGATAGGGCAGAACATACTCACAGGGTTTCCATGGCTGTAAATCTTTCTGGAAGCAGACTACTTCCTCTTTCTCTTGTGGAGCAGCTGATGGGCTCGAACCTCTGACCTTCATCAAGCAGCTGAGCACTTGACCATCGCACCACTAGGGCTCCTTTACTCAAAATCAAACTCTTTCAACTACCAGTATTTCTCAACCCATTTACTTGCTCTATCTTTTCCCTCAATTCTTAACAGTCCCTAGGTGGTGCAACTAGTTAATACACTCAGCTGTCAACTGAGAGGTTGAAGGGTTGTGCCCACCTAGAGGTAACTTAGAAGAAAGGTCTGTGATCTACTTCCCAAAACATGGCCATTGAAAATGCTATAGAGCACAGTCCTACTCTGATACACAGGGGGTCACAGTGAGTCAGAATCCACTCAG
The DNA here is from genome assembly GCA_028571685.1 of Heterohyrax brucei. Classification (NCBI taxonomy): domain Eukaryota; kingdom Metazoa; phylum Chordata; class Mammalia; order Hyracoidea; family Procaviidae; genus Heterohyrax; species Heterohyrax brucei. The sequence goes on from CM053155.1 coordinate 50,949,337, forward strand.
TAGCAACTAGTTTCAGCATTTTATCACTATAAATCACATTCAGAGGCAGATTTACCTCAACACCAATAAAGGTTAAATTCCAAGGCCTCTCGTTTAAAAGATCCTTTTCCAAGGTTCACTAACTTTAGATTCATAATTTTGTATTTTTTGTCTTAATAAAGGGATCCCCAATTATACAAAATTCAGATACTCTAAGACTTGAATCCACGCTGGAACGTAATTTTATAATTTCTCACATTACAATATCACTTCTATTATATGTTGTCTCTGTCCATCAATTACAATACACCCTCAAGGAGGGTCTAGATCTGATTTTGATTTGACCACTTGTCAAATCCCAGGGCCTGGTGACACAGTGGTTAAGAGTTTAGCTGCTAACCAAAAGGTTGGCAGTTCAAATCTACCAGCTCTGCTCTCTGGAAACACTAAGGGGCAGTCCTACTCTCTGCTACTGGGTAGCTTTAAGTTGGAATCACTCAACCACAACAGGTTTGATCTTTGTTGTTTTGATGAGCACTGGTGGCACAGCTGTGATGAGCTTGGCTGCTAACCAGAAGGTTGGCTTTCTAACCCAACAGCCACTCCAAGGGAGGAAGACGTGGCAGTCTGATTCCACAAATAATACAACCTTGGGAATCCCATGAGGCAGCTGTAGTCTTTCTGGTAGGGTCGCTATGCATTGGAATTGACTTGACAGCAAAGGACTGGTTTGGTTTTTTACATCCCGAGACAAAGAATATATAATGAGAATATATAAACGAGAATTTTCCAGAAAAAAGTATATTAAAATTATTATCTATTTGTATTTATATTTTTAATGCTATAAATGATTACTAAAGAAATGTTTACACACTTCAAATACTGGTCTACTCCAAGTGTAACTCCATTTCTGAGAAAGCTCAGAGTAAAAGGCAAAAGACTCTCAACAGAGCAGGAAATATGGCCTGGCTGTAGGTAGTATCCTGGCGTTTTCCTGGGCATTGTAACTTTGGGAGCATCTAGAAAAAAAGCACATGGGGAACAAAGTCACAAAACCATCCAGCATTTCCTGCTAACCTATTCCTAAGCATTACATTTAAATTATGCCAAGAAATACTCTGCATTCCAATTAATCCAAATTTCTAAAAGTCTTAACTAATTTCACTTATTCATTCAAAACCCAGTCATTTCTAGATATCTTTATGGATATTCATTGAATATAGTACTGACTGTAAGACACAACAGTATTTCTGTACTACCAAGATAGTTTTAAAAAAAACAGGGTCAAGTAAGTTACAATACATTATCAATTGCAAGGCATACCATGATTTTGGAAATGTAAAAGAATGAAAATAACTCATGTATCTTAGAATCAAAAAATACATAGGGTAATTGCTTTCCCAAAAGCAGCAGAACAGATTTTTCAAAATTCTTATATTTTGTCCACTCAAATTGAGTGCTAGAGCAAATAACTCTGAATGCTGTACATGAGAAAATACTAAAGTTGGCTCAACTCTCACCATTCTACAACTATTAAATGACAGCTCTGCTGGCATCCCTAGTGGCACAGCAGTTATGATCTGCTGCTGCTACCCAAAGATTGGCAGTGCAATTAAAGAGCCATTCCTTGGAAACCCAATGGGACACTTCTACTCTGTCCTGTAAGGGTCACTATAAGTTGGAACTGACTTGATGGAACAGGTTTGGTTTTAGGGGATTTATAGACTTTTCCAAGGGAGTCTTGGTGGCAGTGTTTTAAGTGCTTGGCTGCTACCCAAAAGGTCATCAGTTTGAACCCTCCAGCAGCTCAGGAGGAGAATGATGTGGCAGTCTACCTTGGTAGAGATTACAGTTTTAGAAATCCAATGGGCAGTTCTACTGTGTCCTACAGCATCACTATGAGTCAGAATCAACAACAGTGGGTTACGGGTTGAATTTCCCAAGTCACAATCTTATGTAGAAAATGATAAACACCTGTTTCTCAACTCAGTAGTACAAGTTTAGAAACTAATCCTTTATACCCTTTTGTCAGGCAATGGTTCAAGTTAAAGTATGAAAGTTTTTGTCTGAGTTCAGTCTTCAGACATGAGAAACAGCTCAAGTACAGTTGACACCACCAAATAATCCCTAACCTGTGATTTTATCTCTGTTTAGTAACAAATACATAAATAAATACATTATAATTAGCTAACCAGAAGACCTGGCTGCACAGGCATTAAGTTCTTGCTTGGGTGCTAACCAAAAAGTTGGTGATTAGATCTAACCAATTGTACCATGTGAGAAAGATATAGTAGTCTGCTTACGTAATGATTTACAGCCTCAAAAACCTCATAGAGTTTTCTATTCTATTACGTCTTATAGGGTTGTTACGAGTCAGAATTGACTCGAGGGCAGTGGATTTGGAGTTTGGATTTTATGATGACTAAGACTCACCATGAAACTTATGATGTGCTATTTAATGGTTAAAACTAATTGTGTTACCTAAATGTAAATACCCATCAATTTGGTAACAATAATATTAAGATATTATTCATGATTTTATTTTATTTTTTATTATTATTTTTTAATCATCTCTGGCCATACTAACTCACTTCAGGCATCAGTAATCCAGTGTTGAAACAAATGATGACTCACCTGGGATAATATTAGAGAAGGAAACACTTGACACTCTCTGGAAGAGATAACCATCCTTATCATAGCCTGTGATTTTAAGAAAGAATGCTTCATTTGGTGGAATAAAGTCAGAAATATTCCATATGCCATAAGGTTTTTGATCGGGGTAATATTTAACAGGCACAGTCTTAAGGGAACTGCCCGATATACTTAGAAGTTCAAGACGATCTACTTTAGCTGGAACAGAAATTCCAGAAGTATTCAGCAGCACATAGGTAGGTATTCCTACAAAAGAAAAATTTTATCATTCACAGAAAAGATGCAATTGCGTTTATACACCAAATAAAGATTTCCATTATACTAACAGATATCAAGTCCCACCAGGAAGAGTAATACAGACCAGCCACCAACCGTTGGGTTTTGACCAAAGAAACTTAGGGAATCTGGAGTATTCTTACATGATTTTAACAATGTTTAAGTGTTGAAAAATCAGAACTGTGAACATTGTGTTATACAATGCTTGATCGTATAAATATTTTTAAAGTTTCACTATTGTGCGACTTTCCAGAAATGACATCAATAAAATAAAAAAATAACCATTAAAAAAAAAAAAAACTGTAAGACTCACGGAAGCCATGATCTTTTCCTCTGGTATAAAACTATGACTCTTCATGCATGAAATGAAGTAAAACAAGCTATAAACTCAACAAAAATTTCATCTTTGAACATAGATACATGATATTTTAATTTTTTCAACTATATTCACACAGAGTCTACATTTTCACCAAGACAGCAAACCAACTGCAGATTTAATAAAGTAAAATTAAAGAAATCTCAAAATCTAACTCAGTGGTTCTCAAAATTGGTAAGCACAGGAATCAATTAGGGTGTTCACTACAATGTATTTTTCCTAGCCCTTACTGTCTGCAATTTTGATTCAGGATCTCCAGGCCTGGTGGGGTAGTGGTTAGGTGCAAAGACCACTAACCAAAACGTTCAGCAGTTCCAATCGAGCAGGTGCTCCCTGGAAACTCGACTGGGCAGCTCTACCCTGTTTCACCAGGTTGCTAGGAGTCAGAACCAACTTGGCGATGGTAATGAGTTTTTTATGAGTTCAGGGTGGGGTCTAGGAATCTTAATTTTTAGATTTTAACTTCCTGAGTTTCATATCACTGGTCTTGGAATCACAATTTCAGAAAGACTACCTAGGTGGAGCAACTATTTTTAAAGTAAAGATGTTCTGTTCCTCAATTTTATTAATATACAAAATTATACAAATATACAAAATTATAAAATGACAGTCCAAGAAACATTCTTGATTAGATCCTGATTATGCCAGTTTAACTACGGTGCACATACACACCTTGCACTGGTCTGCTGACTGTTTTTTTGAAGTCCAGGGTGGGCTTTCGAGAAAAGCCAGCTCGGAAATCAATAGTACTGAGGCCAGTGATGCGAACAGAGTGTCTTCCACTGCTTGAGGTCTGCAAGGTAGTCAAAGACAACTTGGTCAGCAACCAAACCAAGATGCTGGTTATAGTCAACACTAACCAATGCAGGTGACTGAGGAGTAGTTAATTAAGACTGGTGTCTAAATAACTGAAGCTTCCGATCTGATGTTATGAACTTAACTATGATTCCATATTTCTAGCACAAACTCTGTAATATTGCAAGGGTATTGTGTCTGCAACATACAGTTCAGGGAAAAGACTATCACCTTCCATACATGAGAGTCCCCTTACTTGTCTGTCAGTTTGTTGTACAGTAGGGACTTGCATGTTGCTGTGATGCTAGAAGCTATGCCACTGGTATTCAGAAACCAGGAGGGCCACCCATGGTGGACAGGTTTCAACTGAGCTTCTATACTGAGACAGACCAGAGGAACACTGTCAGACATGGTGCCAGGAAATGAGCCCCCAGGTTAGAAGGCACTCAAAAGAAGAGTGGGGAAAAGCTGCCTCCACAAAGTAGAGTTTGACGTTAATAATACAGAAGGAGTAAAGCCTTCGGAATCTTCATTTGCTGATTTAGAGCAGCTTAAAGTGAGAAGAAACAACTGCAAATAACCATTAATAATCAGAACCTGGAATGTACAAAGTATGAATCTAGGACAACTGGAAATCATCAAAAATGAAATGACACGTGTAAACATCAACATACTAGTCATTAGCGACATCCTAGTCATTAGTGACCTGAAATGGACCAGTATTGGCCATTTGAATGACTCAGGAAGCATCAAAAGAAGATGGAAATAATATAGATTCACTATACCAGAAAAAAACTGGTCAACATTCAACCATTTTAACAGGTAGCATATGATTAGGAAATGATGGTAATGAAGAAATCAAAGCTGTATTGAAGACATTGTCAAAAAATAGAGCACCAGGAATTGACAGAATTTCAATTGAGATGTTTTAACAAATGGATGCATCACTGGAAGTGCTCACTTCTTTATGCCAAGAAATTTAGAGGACAGCTACCTAGCCAACTGACTGGAAGAGATCCATGTTTATGCCCATTCCCAAGAAAGGTGATCCAACTGAATATGAAAATTACCGAGCAATATCACGAATATCATATCCAAGTAAATTTTGCTCAAGATCATTCAGTAGCAACTGCAACAGTATATTGACAAGGAAACGCCAGAAATTCAAGCCAGGCTCAGAAGACATGCAACCAGGGATATCATTGCTGCTGTCAGCTGGATGTTGGCTGAAAGCAGAGAATACCATAAAGATGTTTACCTGTGTTTTCATTGACTAAGCAAAGGCATTCAACTGTGTGGATCATAACAAATTATGGATAGCATCACAGAGAATGAGAGTTCCAGAATACCTAAGTATGCTCATGAGTAATGTGTATATAGATCAAGAGGCAGCTGTGAGAACAGAACAAGGAGACACTGCATGGTTTAAAGTCAGGAAAGGTGTGTGTCAGTGTTGTGTCTTTTCACTATACCTTTTCAATCTGCATGCTGAGAAAATAATCTGGGAAGCTAGACTATATGAAGAAGAATGAAGCATCAGGATTGGAGGAAGACTCACTAACAACCTGTGTTATACAGATGACACAACTCTGCTTGCTGCAAGTGAAGAGGATTTGAAACACCTACTGAGGAAGATCAAAGACCACAGTCTTCTGTACAAATTGCACCTCAACATTAAGAAAACAAAACTCTTCACAACTGGACCTTTAAGCAATATTATGATAGATGGAGAAAAGATTGAGGTTGTTGGATTTCATTTTACTTGGTTCCATAAATAGCCATGCAAGCACCAGTCAAGACATCAAAAGATGCACTGCATTGGGAAAATCTGCTGCAAAGGACTTCTTCAAAGTATTGAAAAGTAAAGATGTCACTTTAAAGATTAAGGTGTGCCTGACCCAAGCCATGGTACTTTCAATCACATCATATGCATGCAAAAGCTGACAATGAACAAAAAAGACAGAAGAAGAATTGATACCTTTGAACTGTGGTATTGAAGAAGAATATGGAATGTACCATGGATTGCCAAAAGAAAAAAAACAGATCTGTTCTAGGAGAAGTACAACCAGAGTGCTCGGTGGAAGCAAAGATGGCAAGACTGTGTCTTACATACTTTGGACATGTTGTCAGGAGGATTCAGTCCCTGGAGAAGGACATCACACCTGGTAGAGTGGAGGGTCAGCAAAAAAGAGGAAGACTCTTGATGAAGTGGATTGACACAGTGGCCGCAACACTGGGCTTAAGCAGAAAAAAGATCATGGACATGGCACAAGACCAGGCTATGTTTCATTCTGTTGTTCATAGAATTGCTATGAGTTGGAACTGACTTGATGGCACCTAACAACAACAACAACAGAAAGATAGTGAATGTACCACGGGCTGCCAAAAGAACAAACAGATCTGTTCTGAAAGAAGAGAAGCAAAGATAGCAAGATTGCATCTCACACACTTTGGACATGCTATCAGGAGGGATCAATCCCTGGAGAAGAACATCATGCTTGGTAGAGCAGAGGGTCAGTGAAAAAGAGGAAGACCCTCAACTTTTGGTTAGCAGCCGAACTCTTAACCACTGCACCACCAGGGATCTCTCAACACCAAACCAAACTCATTGTCATAGTGTTCATTCTAACTTACAGCGACCCTATAGGATTGAACAGAACTGCCCATAGGGTGTCCAAGTGGTGCCTGATAGATTTGAACTGCTAATATTTTGATTAGCAGTCACAGCCACTAACCACTACGCCACCAAAACCAAACCCAACCTAGTGCTGTCAACACGATTCTGACTCATAGTGACTCTATAGGACAGAGTAGAACTGCCCCATAGAGTTCCCAAGGAGCACCTAGTAGTTAGAACTGCTGAATTTTTTGTTGGAAGTTATAGCACTTAATCACTACACCACCAGGGCTCCATAAAGATGGTAAACACCAGAAAAAAATTATTAACATATACAAAACACACACTATATAAAAGACTAAGTTATTTGCATAAATTATCACTTTTAATCCTCACTAAATACCCTATGAGGTAGTACCATTATTATGCTCATTTCACAGTACAGAGAGGTGAAGTAATCTGCCCAAGGTCACATACACAGCGGTGGCAGAGGGGGAATGTAAACTCATTGAGTCTCCTGAAACCACACCCTACAGCTACGCCATGCTTTATTTATGATATCTCAATGAATTTGGTTGCGTTGGTTTGAGTAAAGGCTGAGGACACTAAACTGCTCTATGTAATAGAAGCAGAGTAACACTGCACTCCTGGAGCGATTCAGAGGAGAAAAGTTGAGAGATAATAGGGAGAAAAGAAAGGGATTAGCAAGGAAGAAACAGAAGCGCACAAAGTATTTCAAGGCATGATCTCCACATCTACAACTAAACCTACTAAACTCATAAAATGCTTGTTTCTGGTGAATCTCTTGTGGCAATTTTGAAGGAGCCGAGTGTTTTCGAATCAACCCAGATGAAATCAGTAGGCACGGAGGCCCTAAGAAATTATGCCTTCAGGAAACTGCAGAAATGCTTGGAGAAAACTTCACATTCTCACAGGTTATTGACCAGGTAGGACTGGAGAAACGCTGAATGTGTGAAGATCTCGGAGGGGCCAACAGAAGTGACCTAGTTCTGTAACTGTAACTGTGCCAAGCAGAGACTTTCCCTGTTTTCCCTTCCAAATTATTTTAGCACTCTTGGTATCTCTATTCTATACATATGACATAGATTGAGGCAAAATTCATTGCTTTAATTGCTTTTTTATTTGGTTTATTATAACACGTGAAAGCCCTGGTAGCGATGTGCTATGGCAGGCTAACCAGAACGTCAGCAGTTCAAACCTGCCGGGCACTCCTTGGAAACTCTGTGGTGCAGCTATACTCTCCATAGAGTCACTCTGAGTCAGAATCATCTTGATGGCAGTTTATTATTATTATTATTACAATAACATGTAGACAGCTCTGAAAAGTAATGAGTATTCTTTTCACAAATTCAAAATCCTTGATTAACATTTTATTTAACAATCACATTCAGGGCCTAATTATCTCCCTTCATTATAATAAAGATGTTATTATAACAATATCTTCCAGAAACACTGATATTATTATAATAATAATTGTTTTGGTCTATATTGTGCCACTGATGAAAACTTAAAATAATTGAAATGATCCTTTAATTTTTTTCCTTTTGGAATTCAATTTTCAAATGGACAAATCTAGCTCTGTTGATCTAAAGGACAAGATTCCAAATAGTGCAAATTTCTGCCAAGAGATATGAAAGGCTGCTACCTGTACACAAACTAAGAGGCATTCCTTCAAACAGAACAGGGGGATATACCTGGTTCAAAATCATAAAAGGTGTGCAGCACTTTGTCTCCCATACTTTGGACAAGTTATCAGGAGGAACCAGTCCCTGGAGAAGGATAGAATACTTGGCAAAGTAGAAGATCAGCACAAAAGAGGAAGACTCTCGACAAGATGGATTGACACAGTAGCTGCAACAATGGGCTCAAACACAACAACAATTGTGAGAACGTCACAGGACAAGGCAATGTTTCATTCTGTTGTACACAGGTTCGATACGAGCTGGAACCAACACAATGGCATCTAACAACATCTGCCATCCTAGATGGCACTAAATTTATGGTTTATGCTAGCTCCACTCTGTAACACATGGAGTCACCATGAATCAGAAATAATTAGATGGCTCCCTGCCAAAACCAAGTCAGTAACTGGGCAGCAGTAACAGAATATTAAAGAAAACAGTAAGGAAATGAACTTCTGCACCACACAATATCTGAAAGGGTCACACTTCCACCAAGCTCCCCTATCCGAAGGCTTCTACAGTTAAGAAGAGGCAGATCTAACAGCAGCATCTGTTAGATTTTCTGTTGAATTTCCTAGACCCCAGATGCACAAGGTTCACAGGGACTGACAGTCTGAGGGGTGATGTTTCAAATAGCCTCTTCATACAGTTAAAAGCATTCAAAAGAGTTGCTTTACTCCTCTGCATTCCAAGTGTCATGTTGGTCAAGACGTGGAATGGTCTGAGTTAGGAGTCTGAGTCAGGGTTGGAGTGTTAGCCGAGCTAAGACAAAGTCTGGGTTTGGCAAAGATGAGATTATACCAGATCTCTGTTGGAAGCTAAATAGGCTTTACCTACAGAAAAGTAAGAGAAAAGAGTTAGCAGAAGTGGACCAAGTTTAGGTTTCTGAACTGATAAAGGCACAGGACAGACTTCAACAGGCTGAAGTACCATGAAACAAGCACCATGGAGAGCTCCAGGAAAAATGAGTTGTTCCTATTCTGATCTTCCTGGTCGGCTCTATCATGGATGAATTTATTTCTCAGTTTAGGAATCAAGGCCTATTACATATCTCTCTATATTGAAAATCTCTGTAGGGCAACAACAATGCGTCATTTATTGCCCACAAAGTATTAACCAACAGGCATTTAATAAATTTCAGCTCACTAATTGATTTTAAAGCATCCAACTACCTAATACTGCTGTTCTCCCTTCAATCTTCCTAGGACCAGATTCACCAAGAATTCACAGAATTCTTCAACCAAATATTCTGTTAAGCCCTAGGGTCGCCATGAGTCGGATCTGACTCGACAGCACTTGGCCTTTGGCACATTCACATGGTGTTTCATAAAATTCTAACTCTAATATCTGAAGATGATTTTTTAGCATAACCAAGCTCAAAGAAGTATGATTATATGCTTAGGTTTAGACAGTAAGTTAAGTCGAAATTAATTGTAGGTTCAATGCTCTTTCTTATACATCTTAATTCATATACAACATTTTACAATAACAGTCCCTAGGTAGATTTGAATACTATAGCATAAAAAAGATAATGTTTTCTAAATTTTAATTTGCCCTTATACACTTCCCAGTATCCTTGTACTTGTGAAAGTTTAGGTCAGTAGAGTGAGGATAAACTGTTCTCTGGGAAAATAAAAATTTCTAACTGGTGACATTTGCCAATTTCCATGGCTATCTTCCAGCTTCCAATATGATGTCACTGAACACAGATTTGAGATCTGCATAACAGGCTCACTATGAGACACTAATGAGCTAGTCCTGCACACCACTGGGTCATGTAAATAGCTCTGGACAATGAGTTATAAGAAGAGTGATACTTCTGGGATGAAATGCAAGTGACACAAATAACTTTTGCTAATACATTCAATTTACATCCTTCAGCATCTTCCCCATTAAAGTGACTGAATAGGTTGCGTGTTCTTAATTCTGGTGGAGCCTCATCAGCTTGGGTTCCTGCATGACTAAGTGCAGCAGAATATTCTGTTACCCCCACCCCCACTCTCTAGTCATGTCACATTAATGAGGGGTTAACTTTCATGTCTTAAACCAGTGAGAATTTCTTCTAGTACCAAGCATGGAACATGCCCTGTTCACAAGCTGAATTAAAATTTGATTGTAGAGCTGAATTTCATTTCTCTGTCTCAAAGAGTTTGAATATTTCACAAAATGGTCAATAATCCCCAAGTAAAAATAAACAAAAAAGGCTTTAAAGGCTTTAGGAGGTATCCGCACTAAGAGGAAGTAAAGACACAATTAACAGTTATTTGAGGGAATAACTTCTTTCACCATTCATGAGTCAGGAATTTTTTAATTGCTGTACTAACATTTCATTTAATCAAGACAATATGAAATAGGTGTTACTTTCCCTCATTTTATTTAGAAAGGTTAAGTAGTTTCTCCAGGGTCTAAAAGCTAGTAAACAGCAATCTTGAATTCAAATGAATATGCAACTCTTTTAAAAGTATTTTCTCTTAAATAATACACTATCCATTACAAGTTACAGAATATGATGATTTTCAGTTACATATTTACGGAAGATCTACTTTGGGGTACACATTTTGCCAGACATGAAACTATAACAATTGCAGCTAGATATATATTCCATCATAACATCATCTTTTTATTAGATGTTGTATGCCTGCAGCAACGGGATAACAAGAAGAAAAATGTACCCAAAGTATAAAATAAATTCTATGTAAATATGCACATACAGACATCAACACCCATGGAAACCACAAAAAGCCATGGAAGTCAAGTCGATTCCAACTCAGATTATCCTGTAGGTTACAGTAGAACTGCCCCATAGCGTTTCCAAGGAGTGCCTGGCACATTGGAATGCCAACTTTTGGTTAGCAGATGTCACACATAGCCATTACACCACTAAGGTTTTCACTCATGGAAACAGCAGTCAAGAAATCGAATGATGTACACTGCATTACACAAATCTACTACAAAAGACATCTTTAAAGTGTTAGAAAGAAAAGTCACTTTGAGGATGAAGGTGTGCCTGACCTAAAACCAGGGTATTTTCAAATGCCTCACATGCATGCAAAGGTAGCATAATGAATAAGTATGACTGAAGAAGAATTTATGTCTCTGAATTATGTTGTTGCTGAAAAATACAGAATATACATGGACTACCAAATGAACGAACAAATCTGTCTTGAAAAATGTACAGCCAGAATGCTCTTTAGAAGCAAGGATGGTGAGACTTCATTTCCCATAGTTTGCACATGCTGTCAGAAAGGATCAGTCCCTGAAGAAGGACTTCACGCTTGGTACAGTGGACGATCAGCAAAAAAGAAGACCCTTAACAAGATTCACTGACAGTAGCTGCAGCAGCAGGGTCAAACACAGCAACCTTGTGAGGACGATGCAGCAGCAGACAGTGCTTTGTTCTGCTGTGCGTGGGGTCGCTATGAGTCAGAACCGACTTGACAGTGTCTCATAAAACCAACAGTACACCACACACACAATACACACTTACATATACAAACGGACAGGTAGCATTTTAAAAAGGAAGTGTTTTATTTCATTCGCAGGCCAAAATAACTGGGAAGTTTTCCAGGAAAAACCTGCTGTAAAGCATTCCATTGACCCAAAACTTTGTATTAGTACCACACCTCACTATTTAAATAGCACACCTGGTATAGTCTGTAGGCTTACTGAAGGGAGTCACCAGGTGAGAATAACTGGAGGCCAGCATAATCATCTTCTTGTGTGGTCTTTGTAGACTTGAGGTTGATTTAATTATAACTCCTAAATAAGCTTTTGCCACTTGAGTATGATTGCTAAAATATTCTTATCCTGCAGTTTTGCATTAGTAGTCTCTGGCAGCCAAAATATTTCTACTAGTCTCAGAGCCTTAATATAATCTTGTGGCTGGGCTCACCCTCTTCTCCACTTGAGAGATTAGCTAAGGACACTTTATCCAAATTTACTTAATGGAAACATACCTTAAGGAATATGTTAAAGTATTTGATCACATTAACAACTGTAGACTAATAAACACAAATTGTACCACCCAAATCCACTGGGTGCTGATATTTACTTAGCTTCTTGCAAATAGATTTTCCCTTAAGGAGCAAAGGGTAAAATTTGGCACAAGTGCATTTGTGGTTTATTCAAGTCCTCTATATATAGATACAGTTAGCTGGCTGAATGAAAGATTCATACCACTTCTCAGAAGACCCAGGATGTGTAGCTTCCTTACAAATGGAAATTCTAGAACTTAGAACTTCCTTCTCTTTTGTTTTTAATAAAGCTTTATGTTCTTTTCAGTTCCTTCTTTTTAGCATGATTTCATCAGCAGTAGATGCTAACTAAAACATGTGAGTTATTTATATGAACCATACAGACAAGTTGAGTCTTTTTCACTGTTTAGTGACAGAGCCCTAGTAAGTCACAGTAAAACACTTACCAGGCTTTCAGAGGGAAACAAACCATAGAAGAAAAGAAACTGCTACTTTCCTAGCATTTTAAATCAGGGACACACTATTTAAATATCATGTACCAACACATCAGGTGTAAGCTAACTGTACTAACTCTCCTGCTTCCCTAGAGAATAGAAGAATAAATATATTAAATTTTTTATTCATAAACATTTATATAGCTTTATCTCAGACACTGTGGCATATAGCAGTAACAAAATCTGGTCTTATATTAAAACAGAGAAATAAAATGTATAGAATAATTAATGCAATATAAAAGATAAAGTGATGTCAAATGAAGGTGTAGAAAAACCGCAACAGAAAGAGGGAAAAGGGAGCATTTCATGTGGAAGACTCAGGAAAGACAATGAAAATGTCACCATTTGAGCAGGGCCTTCAGGAATAGCACAATTCACATTGAGAGGAGGGCCATTCCAGGCAGAATGGCCAGCTTGAGAAAAAGCATAGTGTAGGAAAACCCAGCGAGGGAAAGGGTGGACAACAGAACAAAATCCTATTTGTCTAAAGTGTAAAGTCACGTGATGGATGTAACTAGAAAGACTGGCTGATCTGGGTGGTCCCTGTAAGGCACGTTAGGTCAAATAATAAATTATTCCCCATACTTGGGATAAAAAGTGTAATGTGAAGGGTTCAGAACACTATTATTAATTCCACTGATAAAGCAGACATTTTCCAAATAGCAGAGTACATGGGAGATAGCACCATGGATAGACTATCTAGTCTTGGACTCTTCTCTTCTTGAGAAACAGCACATGTAAAGCACTATCATTCATTAACTGTCCATAAGGGAGATCCAAAGTCAGCAGCAATACACATGGCATTCGAGTCAGCCCGATTTCGTTTGCATCCACTTCATGCATTCTTTTGGTATTTCATATAGGAACAACCTAAGTTTAACTATCACTTTTTAAATTTTACTGTTTTATTTATTTTATTGTTGCTGGGAATAAACACAACAAAACATACATCAATTCAAAAGTTTCTATGTATACAAGTTAGGAACATTGGTTACATTCTTTGGGTTGTACAATCATTCTCACCTTCATTTTCTGAACTGTTCCTCCTCCATTAACATAAACTCATCCACCCCCCAATGTTCTCGTCTAATTTTTCCACTTGCTGTTGTCAGTTTGATCCCACATAGACAGTTATTTAACAAGTATAATGCTCAAGGCAGACTTTTATAATAGTTAAGCTAAACTATTATTCGGTTTTAAATGACTTCAAGGGATGTTTTTGATTTAAAGTGCAAAAATTATCTCACAGCAATAGTTTTAGGGGTTGATCCACTTTTCATTGTACCACAAAGTCTAGACTCCATGAATACTTGAAATTATGTTCCATATTTATCACTTTTTTTCCCCCAGGATTCTTCTATGAAATCTTTGATCAAAACGATCAGTCATAGGGTGGACTCAAGATGGCAGACTAAGCCCACGTCTCCTTACATCCCTCTGGAAACCAAGACCTGAATTGATAATCAAACGGAGCCTTCTGGTCACCTAATCAGCCCCAGGACACGGCACAGGGCTGTTAATTGGGACTTCAAACCACTGAGCGAAAAACCTCCTCTCTTTCACTGACTCCCATGCCTGGCTAGCCTTGGTTCTCACGGACGGAAGGTAAACACACCATTTTGACTTTTTTTTTCCTCTGTCTTGGCCGGCGGGTGGAGCAGGGTCTTGCCTAGTGGCTAGACTCGGACACACTGCTCGGGAGACAGGCAGGTGAAATTCTCATATTCTGAGAGCCAGGCTTAGGACTCTGTTAATCTGGCAACTTTGAGCCTGTCATTTTATATCTGCCTCAGCAGCGTTTGTACGGAGATTCGCAGTCAGTGTGCGGGAAGCCATGTTGGATACGGAGATTCTAGTGGGACCTCATTCTTAGCCTGGGAGCCAGCGCCTGCAAACAGGACAGCGCTTCTCCGACAGAAAAGTAATGATTTTGCACAGTGCTACCTACGTTGGGTGCTATGCAACAGAAGCAGAGGAATCACTACCTCTCGGCACCTTTAGCCCTTCTGTCTGCTGCCTGTGTGGAGGACGCCATCTTGAATACGGTGGCCGCAGCTGGACCTAATTCTTAGCTTGGGAGCCAGAGCCTGCCCACAGGAGAGTGCTTTTCTATCACAAAAGCGGTACTCCATGCAGTGTCGTCTAAGGTTAGGCCCTGTCAGCAGAGGCTAACCGGGTAGTAGCATTGCTGTATTCTGAACTAGTTTGTATCATCTGGGGTTGGATATAGTGGCGCTTACTTTGCCAGTTGAGAAGAGGGACCTCTACACCTGAAAACCTAACTGACCTCTGAAGTGGTCAGATATCTTTTGCTTTACATTTTAAGACAGCCTAGAGAAACATCTGCAGTCCATCCTCACAGTACCACTTCTAGCCTCTACATACTCACATGGGTCCCAAAAAGCAACAGACACTTGTGGCACACAAGAAATCAGCCATTGCTTCAGAAGGCTCCCAAACAAAGCAACCAAGGAGTTTTCCAGATGAAACTTTTATGAAAGCATCAGAAAGTGAATATAAAATGATTATATACAGAGCCGTTCTAGACCTTATACAAAATGCAGAAGAACAAAATGAAAAATTAAGCAAGTTGTTCGATCTGATGGAACACCAGTACTCTGAAATCCAACAGATCAAGAACAAAATCAAAGACATAGAAACTTCAATGCAAAGCCAAGAAAACAGAATGGAACAAATAGAAAAAAGAATTCCCGACTTGGAAGACAGAGCTACTGATGCCAGCATCTATGAGCAGAAATCAGAAAAAAGAAACAAGAAAAATGAAGAAACATTAAGAAGCACGTGGGACTCTATTACTAGGAACAACCTTCAATTAATTGGAGTCCCTGAACAGGGTGAGACATCTGAGAACACAAAGAGTATCGTTGCTGAGCTGCTGACAGAAAACTTCCCAGAAATCATGAAAGAAGAAAATATAGACATCTCAGATGCATATCATACACCACCCAATATAGATCTCAAAAGAAAGACTCCAAGACATATTATAATCAATCTCAACAAAATGAAACATAAGCAGCAACTCTTAAAGGCAGCAAGACTCAAAGCAAAGCTAACATTCAGAGGGAAACCCTGTAGGGTCTCTTCAGATTTCTCAGCAGAAACCATGCTGGCACGGAGACAGTGGCATGACACATTCAAAGCCTTGAAGGAGAAGAACTTCCAACCAAGAATTATATATCCTGCAAAACTATCTTTCAAATATGAAAATGAAATTAAGACATTCCCAGATAAACAGAAACTCAGAGACTTTGTAAAAACCAGACCCAAACTACAAGAAATATTGAAAGAAGTTCTTGGCTCTGGCTTAGGAGAACAAAACCACTAACTTTATATTTTAGAATGACTTTACTACTCAACATTCTACTCAGCTAGGGAAGGCTCCAAAGCCATCACAGCTTTGATACGGAAAGAAGCAATTCAGTGATCATCATGAAAACTATGGTGTCATCATATTAAAAAAAGGGATGTTCTACAGTTGTTATAGTCCTTCCAGATGGAGAGGAAGATGACCAGACTGGTAGTAATTAAAATTGGGTTTATGAATAGTTTATTAAAGGGGTTCAAAGGTGAAGCTGTAAAGCACAACAAAGATGTATCATACCATTTCAAGAAATGTAACACAGGAGTCTCAACAACCACAAAACCAGCTCTGAAAATGGTGAAAAATCAACTCACAAAAAAGAACTTCCCAGAACAGACTAATAAGAACAACAGAGGAAACATCAACATAAAAATAAACACATCACAATGGCAGCACTGAATACATACCTATCAATAATTACATTGAATGTGAATGGACTGAATGCTCCAGTCAAGAGACATCGAGTGACATCTTGGATCAAAAGACATGATCCATCCATATGTTGTCTACAAGAAACTCACTTGAGACCTAAAGATAGGAACAAACTGAAAATTAAAGGTTGGAAGAATATATATCAAGCTAACAGTGAACAAAGAAGAGCAGGGGTGGCAATTCTAATCTCAGACAAAATCAATTTTAATGTCAAATCCACCATCATGGACAAAGATGGTCACTATTTATTGCTGAAAGGTTCAGTACACAAGCAAGACTCAACTATATTAAATATTTATGCACCTAATGTCAGAGCACCTAAATACGTCGAAGAAACACTGACTACACTCAGAAGAGAGTTAGATGACTCCACCTTAATAGTGAGAGACTTCAACACTCCACTCTCAATACTAGACAGATCTGGAAAAAAACTCAGTAAAGATACAGAAGACCTCGTTGCCACAATTAACCAACTAAACCACATTGATATATACAGAACTTTCCACCCATCAGCAGACAACTACACTTTCTTCTCCAGTGCACATGGAACATTCTCCAGAACTGACCATGTGATAGGCCATAATGGAATACTCAACAAAATCCATACCATCGAATTACTGCAAAGCATCTTCTCAGATCATAAAGCCATCAAAGTTGAAATCAATAGCAGAAAAAACAGAGATAGAAAGTGGAACTCTTGGAAACTGAACAACATCTTGCTCAAAAACACATGGGTTATAGAGGAAATCAAGGATGAATTAAAGAAATTCATGGACTCCAATGAGAACAAAAACACTTCCTACCAGAACCTATGGGATACAGCCAAAGCAGTACTCAGAAGTCTGTTTATCTACATAAACGCACACATCTGGAAGGAAGAAAGAAACCAAATCAAGGAACTAACCCTACATCTTGAACAAGTAAAAAGAGAACAACAGAGGAACCCCTCAGGCACCAGAAGAAACGAGATCATAAAGATTAGAGCAGAGCTAAATGAATTAGAGAATAGAAAAACAATTGAAAAAATTGAAAAGACCAAAAGCTGGTTTTTTGAGAAGATAAACAAAATTGACAAACCACTGGCTAAACTTATTAAAGAAAAGCAGGAAAGGAAACAAATAACCCAAATTAGAAATGAGAGGGGGGTTGTCACCACAGATGCAACAGAAATCAAAAATATCATAACAGAATACTATGAAAGACTGTACTCTAACAAATTTGAAATCCTAGGGGAAATGGACCAATTCCTTGACTCATACCACCTACCCAAATTATCACAACGTGAAGCAGAACAACTTAATAAATCCATTACAAAGGAAGAGATTGAAAAGGTCATCAAAATACTGCCAACCAAAAAAAGTTCGGGTCCAGATGGCTTCAGTGCAGAATTCTACCAAGCATTTAGAGAAGAGTTATCTCCAATACTACTGAAACTATTTCACAGTATAGAAAGGGATGGAGTACTCCCAAACTCATTCTATGAAGTCAGCATAACCCTGATACCTAAGCCAGGGAAAGATCCAACAAAGAAAGAGAACTACAAACAGATATCACTCATGAATCTAGATGCAAAAATCTTCAACAAAATTCTCGCCAATAGAATACAACAACATATCAAGAAAATAATCCATCATGACCAAGTGGGATTCATACCAGGGATGCAAGGCTGGTTTAACATCAGAAAAACAATTAATGTGATTAATCACATAAATAACACAAAAGACAAGGATCACCTGATTTTGTCCATTGATGCCAAAAAGGCATTTGATAAAGTCCAACACCCATTCATGCTAAAAACTCTTAGCAAAATGGGCATAGACGGCAAATTCCTCAACACAATAAAATTCCCCAATACAAAGCCAATTGCCCCCAACATCCTGAATGGAGAGACTGAACCACTTTCCCTTGAGATCAGGAACTAGACACGGATGCCCACTCTCACCTCTTCTATTCAACATTGTGCTAGAAGTTTTATTCAGAGCAATTAGTGAAGACCAAGAAATAAAGGGCATCTGCATTGGCAAAGAGGAAGTTAAAATCTCCCTGTTTGCAGATGATATGATTGTATATGCAGAGAACCCCAAGGAATCTATAAATAAACTACTCAAACTGATAGAAGAGTTCAGCAAAGTCTCAGGATACAAGATAAACATAAGTAAATCATTAGGATTCCTTTATACCAACAACGAGACTGTTAAGGAAGAAATTATCAAATCAATACCATTTACGATAGCCCCTAAGAAGATAAGGTACCTAGGAATTAATCTAACCAGAGAAATAACAGACCTTTACAAAGAGAACTACAAGCCCTTATTACAAGAAACTAAGAGAGAGTTAGATAAATGGAAAAACCTACCCTACTCATGGATAGGAAGACTTAACATTGTGAAAACGTCTATTTTACCCAAAACAATCTATTTATATAATGCAATCCCAATACAAGTTCCAGTGACATTTTTTAATGAGATGGAGAAACAAATCACCAATTTTGTTTGGAAAGGGAAGAAGCCCCGGTAAGCAAGGTACTACTAAATAAGAAGAACACACTGGGAGGCCTCTCATTACCTGACATTAGAACATATTACACTGCCACAGTGGTCAAAACAGCCTGGTACTGGTACAAGAACAGACACATGGATCAAACCAGAGATGACACCATCTGCCTATGAACAATTGATATTTGACAAAGGCCCTAAGATATTAAACTGGGGTGAAAACAGTATCTTCAACACATGGTGCTGGCAAAATTGGATATTCATCTGCAAGAAAGTGAAACAAGATCCATATCTTACACTTTATACAAAAAACCAACTCCAACTGGATAAAAGACCTAAATATCAAACTGAAAACGATAAAGCTCATTCAAGAAAAGGTATGAACAACAATGGAAGTTTTAATACACAATATGGACAGACTCCAAAATCTGTCAAACAAACCACAATCATCAGAAGAGAAAATAGATAAATGGGATCTATTAAGAATTAAACACTTTTGCTCATCTGAAGACTTTATTAATAGAATTAAAAGAACACCTACAGAATGGGAAAAAATATTTGGAAACTTTATGTCAGACCAGCGCCTGATTTCCATAATCTATAAGATACTACAAAATATCAACAAGAAGAAGATAAATCATCCAATTAAGCGATGGGCAAAGGAGATGGACAGACATTTCACTAAAGAAGAGATCCAGGCAGCCAAAACACACATGCGAACATGTTCATGATCTTTAGTTATTAAAGAAATTCAAATCAAGATGACAATGAGATACCATCTCACCCCAACAAGGTTGGCCATGATCCAAAAACCACAAAACAACAAATGCTGAAGAGGCTGTGGAGAAAATGGAACCCTCCTACACTGTTGGTGGGGTTGCAAAATGGTCCAGCCTCTTTGGAAAGCAATTTGGCGCTTCCTTAAAAAAAATGGATATTGATATACCATTTGACCCAGTAATTCCACTACTTGGAATATATCCTACAGAATCAAGGCCTTTCACACCAACGGACACATGCACCAGAATGTTTATCGCAGCACAGTCCACGATAGCAAAAAGATGGAATCAACCCAGATGCCCAACAACAGAAGAATGGATAGGTAAACTATGGTATATATACTCAATGGTGCACTATGCAATGATAAAGAACAACAATGACTTCAGGAAACATCTAATGACCTGGTTTCAACTGAAAAACATCATGTTGAGTGAAAGTAGTCAGCCACAAAAGGACAAATATTGTATGTGACCTCTACGATAAGATCTCAAAAACAGACTTGTGTATAGAAGAAAAGACTCTTTGACAGCTACAAGGGGGGGTTAGTTTAGATAGTTGCTAGGTATCTGGTTGGGTTAAATCGGTGATAGCACACATTAGAAGCAAGAACAATATTAAATGGACTTAAACATAACATGAGTACTCCTTCCATCCTAACCCAATATTGCAAGGATAGAGTAGCTGGGGCAGGGGGCGGAGGACTATGCTCTTAGGCGAAATCGAGACCAACTGGCACACCTAGCGTGTTGCTAAGAGGGCTCTATGCACCCCACGTTGGTGAGTGGCATCTGGGGTCTTAAAAGCTGCCAAGCTCCCATCCGAGGGCACAGCAAATGGTCCCAACTCAGCAGGAACGGATGCTCACCGAGGACCAAAATGACATGGGGGAAAGACAACCCAGAAGACAAAGAGACCCACATCAGTGGGTGCCTACATCAACTTGGGACCGGAAGAACTGGATGGTGCCTGGCTGCCACCAGTGATAGCCGCGATGGAGCTCAGTAAGTTGAGTCTCACTGGGAACACAAGAATAAAAAGGGGTGCACCCTGAGATCCCCACTAAAAGACCTCAAGTGATGGTCCAGTGGTTTTGGGGTTCCCCTGGGAGCATGGCCCCTCGCCCTGATGCTGCCCTTGACCATAAATCAGAACGAAGGTTCACGCTTCGGATAGGAATGGATTGGATTTGGCGATGTGGTGATCATATATTGGATTCACTTTATGGTTCTATACATCTATAGGATGTCATCCTGCTGACCTCTGGCTGGAGGAAGGAGAGTGGGTGGAGAGAAGGGAAAAAAGAGACTGTAGGAGAACGAGACATGTATGGAACAGAGAGGAATAGTGTGCTGTCACCGGGCAGGGAGAGCAGTGGAAGCTGCATATAGGTGGGTATGTAAATTTATATGGGAATGTACATTTTCACTCAGTTATATTAAATAAAAAATTTTAAAAAAATGATCAGTAATGGTAGTCAGACACCATCCAGTTCTGGTCTCATAGCAGACAAGGGAATTGCTCAGGAGCCAATTAGCCAAATGTGCCCTATCCTCCTCCTAATACTGACTTTTCTTTTCCTTTGTTGCTCCATGTGGATAGAGACCAATTACTGCCTTGGATGTATGCTTGTAAGTTTTTAAGACCCCGGGTACTACACAACAAACTGGGATTTAGAACAGAAGCACTAAACACGTTACTAGGCAATGTGTTGGTTAAGATTGTGTCTATCAACTTTGCTGGCACACGATTTTCAGTAGTTTGGCAGTTACATAACAAGGTAGTTATCCTCCATTTTGTGACATGATGTAATCACCTCTATGACGTGATCTGACGTGATCAGCTAGTCTGTTATAAATGGAGTTTCCTTAGCGGTATGGCCTACATCCAGAATGTAACCAACGTTCTGGCAAAGCTCCCTGCCTTTTGTTCATGAGATCTTGCATTCAGCTCATTATCCTCTGATCTCTGTTTCTTCAGCCAGAGGCCTACTGTATTGCCTGTGAGTCTTTGGATTCATTAGCCTCCACAGCCTATGAGCCAGCAGCTTGCTCTCTGACCTGCTAATCTTGGGTTTATCAGCTCCCACAGCTATAAGAGGCAGAAGTCTCCAGCCTGACAGCCGACCCCAAAACTTGAGATTTGCCAGCCTCTACAACAGCCTGAGCCATTTCTCTGAGATAAACCTCTCCTTCTCTCTCTCTGTCTCACACACGTGTGTGTGTCTGTGTCTGTGTGTGTGTGTGTGTGTGTGTGTGTGTACATGCATATGTAGCGTTCATGGTGCAGTCAATAAGAGTTTGGCTGCTAATCCAAAGGTTCCCCATTCCAATCTACCAGCTATTCCTTAGAAAACCCTATGTGGCAGTTCTACTCTGTCCAACAGGGTCAGTATGATTTTGAATTGATTTGACAGCAATGAGATTGGTGTGTGTGTGTGTGTGTGTGTGTGTGTGTGTGCACATGTTGTGTGCATGTGTGTGTTTGTATACAGAGAGAGAGACATGTACAATAAACCAGAAACCCTGGTGACGTATTGGTTAAGTGCTACAGCTGTTAACCAGAAGGTCAGCAGTTCAAATTCACCAGGCACTCCTTGGAAACTCTATAGAGCAGCACTACTCTGTCCTATAGGATCACTATGAGTTGGAACTGACTTGAAAGCAATGTTTTTTTAATATATATAAACCAAACCAAGCAAAACCAGTGAAGCACTTTCACATGTGTATATATGTATGCATATGTATATACATGTATGTATGTGTGCATGTGTGTATATGTACACACATATACATATACACACATATACACAGACATATACATATGCATATTTATACACTATACATAGCACAGAGACCCAGGCTAAGACAGGCTAATTAACTGAGATGTTCCATGAAACCATGTCCCCAAATCTCCAAACCAAGGAACCAAACGCCATGATGTATCTGGTTGCTCATAAGCAGCCTCAGCAGCTACTCTTTTTTTCTTGTTGTTAGTGTAAATATGTCTATCACACAACTTTTACCAATACAACTTCTTACAGGTATACAACTTACTGACAGCAATCACAATAATCAGTGGTGCAATGTTACCCTTAATCAATATAACTATTTTTAAGTGGCACCGAAATGCTTATCTCCTTTGTTTAGTTGTTGTGGTCACCAGTTGTACTCTAGACAATGCTGTAACAACAGAATTGGAGGCCCCTTTGGTGAGGACAAGATATAAATTTAAGATAATACAATAATAGACACTGTGTTTTTTTGCTTCCATACTTACAGGAGACTGAGCCTAGAGACTTGTCCAAACAGAGTGCCCATCACGTCACCTTATCATCTCTCTCTTCACTCACAGACTAATCCTCAGGGATTCTCTTTTCTAATTATCAATTAACATGTGTTTAGTGCCCATTAAATACATAGCACAAAACACAGCTATGAGCGGACACTGAGTAAATGTTTATAAATTGATGACTGAATGAATAGGTGTGTTAGGTACGGCACAGAACAACAGACATGCAATTATCTCTCCTTGAGGCAAATATTTTTACGAGAGGGAGCAATCTAAATTGTCTGGAAGCTGCTTCAAATATTTCACAACCAATTGGTAACAATAAGAACCAATGGCATTACTTGCAAATATTTCGCAATTAATCATAGATAAATTAATATCACTATTCAGGAAACAAGAACAAATGACCACAATGGAGTTGCTAACTCAGGACACTGTTGGTTTAGACTGAAACAATTTGAGGATAAAGAGACTCAGTACTTATTATTGTCCTTCCTACCACGGTCACATACATTCTCAACGCTAATTATATTTGGGACAATCTGGTCAAAACAACTATAACATCATGTTTTGCTGCACTTATTTAAAATACTGCAACATAATACTTCATCATTACCAATCAAATGCACTCAACAAGTATTAAGCACTTACCATGTGCAAGGAACTGGGTGAATGAAATAGGCACACAGAACCATTTCTGGTCCACTCATAAAGAAGTTACCAGATTTTTTTTGTTCCCACATCATCTGCTACCATTCACCTCAAAGAAAAAATAATTACAGTTCCTACTCCCCCCGTGGGACTTAGAATTCTGAGAATATGGAACCAATACTCTTAAGACGAGTGAAAGAAGTTACAATGGAAGCTTTCATTCTTCGAGCTGGGAAAGTTATTGTAGGCCTTCTTTATAACTGGCATGAAAAACTGGTGCCTCCAATTTACATGGCTTAAACACCTCCATGCATTCCCACGGTAGTTCCCTACCTTGAATCATGACTCCAGTAATCCTATTTTATTAGGTAGCAGATAGTATATAATGCACAGGTTACTTCATTGTCTTCACCTGAGTTCTCCCAGAAGGATTCGGAGCTTTTATTTGGGAGGTGCAAGGGATGCTATGACAGGAGGGGAAGTGACAGAGGAGAAGGAACACAGCCAGCAAGAAGTGTGATTTTAAGCCAGCTCCCACTGTGGAAAACTTGAGCTTATTTCTGAGAGGGTTGAAAGCTGTTCCTAAGAGATATTGATTCCCCCATAAAACAGCCTTCTCCTATTCTGGGAAAATCCTCTGAGACACAGAGGAGCAGGTAGTGGAGCTGGAAGGAGGCCAGTGCACACTGAAATGTCTGAGAAAAATGGAGAAGGCATTCACAGCGTCCTCTGCTGTGGGCCCAGGTATCAGCTGCGGCAGAACTAGATCTCAGGTCTATAGTCTCCCGACTTTGGGGTGTATTCTTTCCTTCCTCCTGCCAAAATGCAGTGCTTTATCAGAGGGAATATACGCCATTTAAGGTACTTTCTAGCATACAAATACCATTTTGTGTTCAAGAAAACACTGGATCTAGATCCACTAATTAACAATAGGCAACCCTAATTGAGAGCATATTTTGTTTCAGGAACTATGCTTAGTATTTGATGTGTGTCATCTTGATTTAATTCTTAGTGCAGGCCTATGAAGTAAAAGAATAGTATTGTCATCCCCACATTACAAAGGAGGAAAGCGAAGCTCAGAGGAGTCATGTTCCCAGGCAACATGATTTTCAAGTGGTGATGCTGGCATTCAAACCTAGGCAGCTCTACATCAGAGTCTACGCTCCTCTGTACTACTGTTTATTATCTCCATTTGAGATGATTCAGGAAGCAGGACATGAATAAATCAACTAATTGGAAAATGTGATGATTAGAAAACTACTTGAGATCTGTGAGTGTTTCTTGTGGCATAGCTAGCTTTCACGAAGGTCTGGAAACCTTAACACTACCAAAGTCACATGATTAAGAAACCCCCTACAAGTACACTGTGTGTATTGCTTTTTATTAGAAGTGCTCTGCAAGGCTGCGAGAGCAGACATAAATAAACTATTGTATACACATCACCGAACATGTCATATCCAACTAGAGTAATAAGCAGGCTTTGTGAAGTAACAGTACCTTCACTGTCCACATTCCAGCTTCTGGCTCTTTTACATTCACCACCTTGGCAGAGTTACGGATATTTAATAGCTCATTCAGGCCAAATCCCTTTTTTATCAGCTTCCCTGAAAGACATAAAGGAAACGAGCATAATATTTCTCTCAGCTATGCACATTAGCTAATTTAACACTACATAAATCTAAGAGCATGATCAGATTTCAAGTAAGACAGAGATATTTTTAACTAACATAAGCTGCAAAATGACCTCAAGAATTACATTTTCCACCCCATGGCTCAAATGAAGGGCATTCTATTTCCACTATAAATTACCTGATACGTATGTGTGCCCACAGCTCAAAATATTATTTTATTTATATCTAAAATGTAGTTGATTTATGGTTTCTGGGCATTGGAACTGAAGTAACATGACCCCATTTGTTATGCTGATTTGATCATTAACTAAGAATTATGACTGGCTGACTGTGATCATGTTTCCAAAACCAGCCAGGATAACAATTAGTATGGCTACTGAGAAGTTCTGTGCAGTCACTAGAGGCATTTAGATTAAACAGATGGCAAACACAGTAAACTAGAATAAATGTCTTATTTGGAGATCATTCAGGATATCATTAACATGAGGTCCCTGAGTATATTTTTGCACCAAGTGCAAAACCTTAGCCAGTTTCCATCAAGCACAAGACAGGGCTTCTAAAGGGCATAATAATAACTAAAGGAACCAGTGTAGCCTAATAATATGATATCATTCCCTACCTACCTGAGGTTTATCTAAAGTACCTAATAGTTGGGACTTATTCAGCTAGGAAAGTAAATTTGGAACTAAGTCATAGTTCAGTTACTCACAGCCTGCTCAGCTCTCCTGTGCATTACTTTTGCATTTATATAAACAAATCGGTTATAATAATCCTATGTTTGTATTGCAAGTTTTGCAACCACTGTATACTCAACGACTTTTTAAAGGAGTAGAAATATAATACAATAGATATGGGTACTTTTAAGTATCCATATAGCAGAAGAAGCAAATCTTTCCTATGTAGCATGGACCTTATTAGTGTGGAACGCTACAATAGAAAATCTATTTAGAAAGCAAAACCTGTAGCAATCTTTAAAAAAGTTTTCCTTGCAGACTGGCCTTGTCACCTGTGCACTTCATGGTTCTATGCATCTATAGGATGTCGTCCTGTTGACCCCTTGCTGGAGGTGGGGGAAAGGGTGAAAAGGAGGGGATAGGAGATTGCCAGGAGGATACAGGTACAGAATGGAGAGGAGGAGTGTGCTGTCACTGGGCAGGAAGAGCAGTGGGAGCTCACAGAGGTGGGCATGCAATTTATACGGGATTGTACATTTTCACTCAATCATAATAAAAAAGAAAAAAAAACTTTTCCTTGTTTTATAAAATTTCACTGGGATTGCCAGCATACATGTAAATTCCAAGGACAATTTCAGATGCCACTTCTTTTTAGGTATTAGTTATTTTCTCAGACTGAAATTAATGTGAAGTAAATTAAAGCATTTCTCTAGTATAAATATAAATTGACTTAACAGCTGTCTTCTGTAAAATTAAACCTTTCCAAGGTAATTCAGTGAAAACTGACAGTTGTTTTAAAAGTTTTTTTTCTTGCAATTCATTTGAAAGTAACATAAAATACTGAATTTTACTGCATAAATTGCTGTGAGACATACCTTCACACAAAGATTAGGAAAATAAAATTTTAGAATGAATTTAAGTAGTATATTCATTTGCAAAACAAATTCTTAGTTTTCAAGATATTCTTCCAGGTCCTAAGATTGATGAACTCAAGTCTGGTCAACATTTGGTAACTACTCTCCTCTGAATATTTACTGAATTTTTAAAATATCTTTATAATACAGCTCAAACTACAATTATTAAATCTGATCTGTTTCTTAAAATTTGTAACTTTTTGAGTTTCATGTTAATTCAGCAATAATTAGAACCCCCCCCCAAAAAAATAAATCCCCTTTACTTTAGAAGCATCTTTCCTACCATCTCTGAATTTACTGTGTTTTTTCTTAAAGTCAGCATTAACTTGACATTGGGATCCCCAAGGATGCAAATTGTTAAGCATTCAGCTACTAACCAAAAGGTTGGCAATTTGAAC
Source organism: Heterohyrax brucei (assembly GCA_028571685.1). Taxonomy (NCBI): domain Eukaryota; kingdom Metazoa; phylum Chordata; class Mammalia; order Hyracoidea; family Procaviidae; genus Heterohyrax; species Heterohyrax brucei. Next base: position 50,976,848 of record CM053155.1, read on the forward strand.
TGACCCACAGCTCTGTGAGAGAAAGACCCAGTGATTGGATATGCACCTGCTAAGATTACAGCCTATGGAAACCCTATCTGGCAGTACTACTCTGTCACATTACGTCAACACAAGTTGACATCAACTCCATGACACCTAATGACAACCACTTACCATAAATAAGTGTGCAAAAACCACTTTACCCTTCTTGGGCTTTTTTTGCTTTTTTTTTTAAATTTTATTATCTCAATTTAGATATGTCTCACCTAAAGGACTGTGAATTTCAATCACTGGGGAAGGGCCACTCAGCGACACTGTAACCTCTTTTAGGCTGGGATCAAAAGGAATTTGCCAAATGTTCACAGCCTGTTCCAAATGATCAGTGGATAAGAGGTGCACTTTGGAGGACTGCACTGCTTCTTCTACCCATTTTAGCACCTGTGAGAGACAAAGAGAAGTGTGACATCAGAAAATATTTACCACTTATACCACGTTGGTTACTTCTAGGTGCAGTAGTCAGCACTGGTTGAGCATATGCGGACTCATGCTTACTATACTGTGCCAGGTTTATTTTAGTCACTAGTGAAAATGGTAATTTTTCTGCATCTGGTTATTGTAGCAGATTCCGAATAAAATACAGGTTCAAAATAAAATGGCCCATGCGCAAATTTCAAGTTTCCTGTTTTGAGGTGACTCATTTAAAATTAGATTTTTATTTATAATGTCCAAAAACCACTGAAGGAAAGCATGCAGAGTTGTTCCTTGCCATTTCGGTTTCTCAAGAGAAATGAAAAGAACCTATTAAAAATCACGGTATTGCAAATAATGTGAGACGCCTTTCTCCTCCATTCCTTCTGTCTGGATTTCATTTCTTCCCAGATACAATTTATGAAAGACAGACACTTGAGCAAATTATGAAACTCAACTTTAGTAGATCAGACACTTTAATTGCTGAAAAACAATTAACAGCAATAGTCATTTTTATGATAAAGTGATTAAGAGAGTAACAGGAAAGTAACTACTGTATTTAAAGAAAATACAAACAGTATTTCAGATTAGAACCAATTTTAGTATATTCTTGTAAAACAATCTTTGGAAAAAATACTAACAATTTTGGTTATAAAAGTGTATTCCTGCTTCTATACGTGAACACAGAAAACTTCTAATTAAAAGAGGTTTCCTGCAACAGCAAAGACAATTCCACATTAAATAAATAACACATGTCTATACAGGGACTGCTTAGTTGAAATAGCTACAATTAATGCAAAATCATGATAAGAACTAATCCATCATAGATCTTTCTCTGATTCATATTTCTTTTAAGACTGTATCCTATCATGAACAACTTTCCTTGCAAGCATGCATAAGACACTGCACAAAACTGAATGTTAACCTACAGTCAAGCTATTCAAAATAAAATATTTAAAAATTATAACACAGATAGCCACAAATCAATTAAACAAAACAAATACTGGGCAATACCTTTATTCTACATAAAATATATGTATATAGAGAGAGAAAGAGTCCTTGTTAAGAGCTATGGCTGCTAACCAAAAGGTTAGCAGTTCAAATCCACAAGATGCACCTTGGAAACCTTATTGGGGCAGTTCTACTCTGTTCTATAGGGTTACCATGAGTCAGAACTGACTTGGCAGCAAAGCAATCTGTATACACCTCAGGTAAGAAAGTGCTAAAACACATTATTAGCAATGTGAAAACAATTGTGTTCGTTCATAAAAAATACTAAAAAGTGTTAGTATTTCACTAACCCAGGTACTGAACACCGAAGACCTTTTAATCAATGTTCAGTGACCGCTTCTCTTTTCTGAATTAGTATTTTGGGGATTTTTTTGCCCACTTTACATATTATTTATTTTTAATGTATTTTCCTGCTTTCCCTAGAAGGTCAAGGATCACATCATATATTTTTTGTATACACAAAGCCAACTGGCATGTTCTACGCATGATAAAGATGAGAAATATATTAATGCCAATGAAACTGGTCATGTTGATAATAGTAATATCTTCTTAAATGAAAGCATATTATGGAAATTCAGAAAATAGACTTTGTCAAAATAGCATATTTAAAGTGCTCCTCAAGTACTTGCCAGACAGCAGATGTTCCCAATGATAATAGTTTTCCTCCCACCTCAACTAGATTCTTTTCCCTTCCATAGTTGAGTGTTTCAACAATGGCCTAAGAGGTAAAGTGAAAAACTCCAGCCATGAAAGTCAGACAAAGTTTTTGCAAATATAAAAGGGAGGTAAAGTCATACCATACAGACAGAGGAGATGAGCAAATGTGAGGAAACTCTGTTGTTGTTGTTAGGCGCCATCGAGTTGGTTCTGACTCTGTGCACGACAGAATGAAAAACTGCCCAGTCTTATGCCATGCCCACAACCGTTTTTATGCTTAAATCCATTATTGCTGCTACTGTGTCAGTCCACCTCGAAGAGAGTCTTCCTCTTTTTAACTGACCCTCCACTCTACCAAGCATGATGTCATTCTCCAGGGACTGACATCTCCTGATAACTTGTCCAAAGTACACAGACACACTCTCGCTATCCTTGCTTCCAAGAACCACTCTGGTTGTATTTCTTCTACAACAGATGTTTGTTCTTTTGGCAGTCCATGTTACATTCGATACTCTTCTCCAGCATCACAATACAAAGGCATCAATTCTTCTGTCTTCCTTATTTTTTGCCCAGCTTTCACATGCCTATCATGTGATTGAAAATACCATGACTTAGATCAGGTACACCTTAGTCCTCAAGGAGGCAGCTTTATTTTTTAACCCTTTAAAGAGGTCCTTTGCAGTAGATTTTCCCAATGCAATGCATCTTTTGATTTCTTGACTGTTGCTTCCATGGATGTTGATTGTGGAGCCAACTAAAACAAAATCCTTGACAACCTCCATCATTTCTCACAAGGCTGATTCATCACAATGTTGATTACTATTTATCACAATGTTGATTACTGTCCCAGTTGTGAGGATTTGTTTTTCCTGATGTTGAGGTGCAATCCATACTGAAGGCTGTGGCCTTTGATCGTTGTCAGTAAGTGCTTCAAATCCTCTTCACTTTCAGCAAGGAGGGTGTATCATCTGCATAACAAAAGTTGTTAATGAGTCTTTCTCCAATCCAGATGCCTCGTTCTTCTTCATATAGTCTGGCTTCTTGAATTATTTGCTCAGCATACAGACTGAAAAGGTAGGAAATGATACAATGCTGATGCAAACTTTTGCTGACTTTAAACCACGCAGTGTCCCCTTGCTCTGTTAGCATGAGTGCCTCTTCATCCATATACAGATTCCTCATTAGCACAACTAAGTGTTATGGAATTCTCACTCTCTGCAACATTATCCATAATTTGTTATGACCCACACAATCAAATGCCTTTGCATAGTCAATGAGACACTAGTAAACATCTTTCTGGTATTTGATGATTTCAGCCAAGATCCATCTGACATCAGCAGTGATATCCCTGCTTCTACATCCTCTTCTGAATGCAGGTTTAATTTCAGGCAGTTCTCTGTCAATACACTTCTTGCAGTCACTTCTGAGTGATCTTTAGCAAAACTTTACTTGCATGTGATACTTACAATATTGCTCAATACTCTCTACACTTGGTTGGATCACTTTTCTTGGGAATAGGCATAAATATGGATTTCTTCCAGTCGGTTGGCCAGGTAACTGTCTTCCAAATTTCTTGGCATAGATGAATAGATGAATGAGCACTGCCAGCTCTGCATCCATTTGTTGGAACATCTCAGTTGATATTCCATGATGTCCTGGAGCCCAGTTTTTCATCGATGTCACCAGTGCAGCTTTGACTTTTTCCTTCATTACCATTGGTTCCTGATCATATGATACTTCTTCAAATGACTGAATGTTGACCAATTTTTTCTCATATAATGATTTCTATGTATTCCTTCCATCTTCTTTTGATGCATCCTTAGCTGTTTAATATTTTCTCTTCAGAATTACAACTGGAGGCTTGAATGTTTTTCTTCAGTTCTTTAAGCTTGAGAAATGCACAACATGTTCTTTCCCTTTGGTTTTCTATTCCCAGCTCTTTGCATATGTCATTAGAATACCTCACTTTGTCTGCTTGATCCAACCTTCAAAATGAAATCTTCTGTACAGTTCTTTTAATTCATCATTCCTTCCTTTTTCTTTAGCTACTTGATGTTCAAGAGCAAGTTTCAGAGCCTGGAAATAGAGGACCTCAAATATGTTTGAAATATGAGTGAATCCATCTGGTGAAAATGAAGTGTTCAGAGAAAAGAGCAGAAGAAAATAAGGTTGAAAGCTGGCGTCAAGACTGGGCTATGGACGGTCATAAAGTAAGGCTACGGCACTGTATTGTATTCGAGAGAGTCTAGCAGAAAATTACCAAATGGCTTTAATAGGAGAAGTAACACACTGGCAGTAGTAGTTTTTGAATGAAAAATTGGTAGTGATGTCTTAGATGAACACCAAAAAACCCATTGCCATCGAGTCAATTCCAACTCACAGCAACCCCAAAGGGCGGAGTAGAACTACCTCATGCAGCTTTCAAGGACTATCTGGTGAATTTAAACAGCTGACTTTTTGATTAGCGGCTGTAGCTCTTAACCACTGCACCACCAGGAATCCTCATAGATGAACAGAGAAGAAAAATGAAATCTATTACAGTTAACTACCCCACAAATCAAATTTATATATATCTTCAAAACTTAACCTCATAAAGAACCTGGGATTGTGAACACAGAATAAAGTATATGTTAAAACAATTGTCTCAAGAACCTGATGACATTTTTTGAAAAATGGTTTCTAAGTGATAAATAATGCTGGAACAGAAAGGTATGGATTATTCTGCTCATCAAATCTGCTCACATGGCTACAGAGACCATGTAAGTAATATTTTACAGTATCTATAACATATTTTAATAATCAGAGTGTTGACATGTTTATGTCTTATACATGGATATTGGCTGTAAGAGTCTACCTAACTCAAGGAGATCGAAATGATCAACTTAGGGGCTAAGAGAGTATTTGATTAATTTGACTGATAATAAATAACTTTGGGAATAATGTCTGATGTTGATATTGAAGACAGCAAAGGGCAGGAAGAAGCCTGACAAATGAAAGGAATGTTTGTTTTAACAGCAAGACAATGTGATTTTTAAGTTTTTCTCCATTGAAAAGGATGAAAAGGGGATTAGAAAGCAAGCATCTCCCAGAATTCTATTATATCTTGATTTCTATAATGAAATGCAACAGTGTTAAGCAGAAAGAGAAGAGCATTTTTGCATCCATCTTTCTTTAGATTTATAGTACTGTTTCTAGATATTCTTTCAAATTTATACCTTTCCTTTAAGCCCAATGAAGAGAAGTCACACACCGAAAATCTATCTTTATTAATTATGCTTGGAAAATCATCAAGTTTTAGGCATTGTTACGAAATAGAAGCCTTTCTAATTTAAGTGCATTTTCATAATACAAGGGTATTCAAGTGGTACTGAATATAAGTAGATTTTGCTTTACTCTTAATACCACTTCCAATACATCAATATTTATGAGGCTTTCACAAAAGGATTACCGTGTATCATAATATAGCTTGCTGAGAAAGACAAAGTGCAGACTTCTGTCCAGAGTATCAAATCACTGTTTTATCCACTTATAAGAACAATCAAATTGAAAACAGATGGAAGCCATTGTATTTCCATGCAACTCAACATGTGAATAAAAGTAGATCACTACAAGCTACAGAATGCCTCAGAAATGAGGTTTCTGATCTCTCAAGTTGTCACATTTAAGAAAAAGAAATCCTAATTTCTCAATGATGAAAAACATTCTCAGGAGCTGGGAAATGATCATCTATTATAATGACAAAAGGAATGAAACTGGAATTACGTGAAAGCCTTTGGACTGGTACATTTTATCAACACAAAGATTTTTCAAGCCACTAGGGAACTGTTTGTTGTACATTAAGAGCTTTAAAGTAAAAAGGGTTCTCTAAAGATTTGTAGCAGTTTCTATTTGGAAAGGGCCTGAGAGACCTTCTAATCCAACTCCTTCATTTTACAGATGAGGAAACTGGTCTTTGAAAGAGTTCTTGTACCTTTTCAACAGCTAACCAGACTGATTCTGGCTCAGCAGTGATGTTTATATAAGTTCAGCATATTCCTGAAGAAACTCTCTTAAAGATTTTGCATCCTAAGTACTAATGAAAGCAAAAATAAGTTCATGTATATTCATTTTGGCAATGAGATATTCTTTCAAAGCACAAAACCAGCCCACATTGTTATGTATTATGAAATACAATAGTATTAAATAGAAACGGAAGTGAAGTCAATTTTTGCACATATTGTTCAAGAGCAAAAAAAGAATAGCTCACTTTGTTTGGAAAGGTTATTTCTTATGTAACGAATTACATTCACAAGAACTTTCCAGGATATCCGTTGTCTTCTTGGTGGAAAAAGGAAAATATAGCAATGTGTTCAACACAATTTGTAATTACACATTTCTTTGTATTTCTGTTGTTATCACCTGGCTTCCCTACTAAACAATAAGCTGCAGGAGGGAAGAAACTACACCTGACTTGTTCACCACTATATCCCTTGCAACGGGATGGTGGTTTGGTGGCTAAGCACTTGGCTGCTAACCAAAAGGTCTGAAGTTCAAATCCACCAGCTAGAGAATAGAGGTTGTTGTTGTTAGGTGCTGTTGAGTCAGTTCCAACTTATAGCAATCCCACGTACAATAGAATGAAACGCTGCCTGGCCCTGCACCGTACTCACAATCATTGTTATGCTTGAGCTCACAATTTTAGCCACTGGGAGTCAATCTATCTCATTCAGCGTCTTCCTCTTTTCCACTGACACTGCACTTTACCAAGCATGATATGCGTCTCCAGGGTCTGATGCCTCCTGACAATATGTGAAAGATACATCAGACATGATCTTGCCATCGTTGTTTCTAAGGAGTATTCTGGATGTACTTCTTCCAAAACATATTTGTTCAGTCTTTTGGCAGTACATAGTATGTTAAATATTCTTCACCAAAGGCGTCAATTCATCTTCGATCTTCCTTCTTCATTGTCCAGCTTTTGCATGTATATGAGGTGACTGAAAACACCATGGCTTGGGTCAGGCACATCTTAGTTTTAGGAGTGACATCTTTGCTTTTCAACCTCTTAAAGATGTCTTTTACAGCAGATTTGCCCAATGCAATGCATCTTCCTTTCTTGGCTGCTGCTTCCACGGGTTTTGATTGTGGAACCAAGTAAAATGAAATCCTTGACAATCTCAATCCTTTTTCCATTTATCATGATGTTGCTTACTGGTCCAGTTGTGAAGATTTTTGTTTCCTTGATGTTGAGGTATAATCCATACCAAAGGCTATGGTCTTTGATCTTCATCAGTAAATATTCAAGGCCTCTTCACCTTTCAGCTAGGAAGACTGTATTATCTCACATAATGCAGGTTGTTAATGAGTCTTCCTCCAATCTTGATGCCCTATTCTTCTTCACATAGTCCAGCTTCTTAGATTATTTATCATACAGATTGAAAATGTATGAAAGTATACAATCCTGATGCAAACCTTTGCCGACTTGAAACCACATGGTGTTCTCTTGTTCTGTCCAAACAACTATACATGTTTCTCATAAGCACAATTAAGTGTTCTGGAATTCCTATTCTTCTCAGTGTTATCTATAGTTTGTTGTGATGCACAGTTAAATGCCTTTGCAAATCAATGAAGCACAGATAAGCATCTTTTTGTTACTCTCTCCTTTCTGCCAGGATCCACCTGACATCAGCAATGGTATCTCTGGTTCCACATTGTCTTCTGGATCTGGCCTGAACTTCTAGGGGTTCCCTGTTGATATACTGCTGCAGATGCTTTTGAATGATCCTCAGTAAAATTTTAATTGTGCGTGTTATTAATGACACTGTTTGATAATTTCTGTATTTGGTTGGATCATCTTTCTTGTGAATATGCATAAATAAGGAACTCTTGCAGTCAGTTAGCCAGGTAGCTGTCTTCCAAATTTCTTGACATTGATGAGTGAGCACATTCAGCACTATTGATATTCCAATAATTCCTGAAGCTTTGATTTTCTCCAAAGCCTTCAGTGCACCTTGGACTTCTTCTTCAATACCATTCATTCTGAATCATGTACCACCTCCTGAAATGGCTGAACACTGATGAGTTCCTTTTGGTATAAGGACTGTGTATTCTTTCTTTCTGCTTTTGATGCTTCCTACACTGTTTAACATTTCCCCTATAGAATCTTTCACTATTGCAACTCAAGGCTTTAATTTTCCCCTCAGTTCTTTCAGCTGAAGAAATGTCAACCGTGCTCTTCTCTTTTGGTCTTCTATCTCCACTTCTTACACACATTACTACGATATTTTACTTTGTCTTCTCAAGCTGTCCTTTGAAATGTTCAGATATTTTACTTTATCAGTTCTTCCTCTCACTCTAGCCATTGGACATTCAATAGCAAGTTTCAGAGTCTCTTCTGACATGTGTTCTGGCCTTTTTTTTCTTTCTATGTTCATGTATGATGTCCGCACTGTCAGTCCACAATTCGTCTGGTCTTCAGTCATTGCTGTTCAACACGTCAGATCTATTCTTGAAATGGTCTCTAAACTCGGGTGGGAAATAGTCAAGGTTACACTTTGGTTCTGGTGGACTTGCTCTAATTTTCTTAAGTTTCAACTTGAATTTACACATGTGCTATTGACAGTCTGTTCCACATTCAGCCTCTTGCCTTGTTCTTACTGGCGATCTTGCACTTTTTCATCATCTCTTTCCACAGATGTAGTCAATCTGACTCTTGTGTATTCCATCTGGTGAGGTCCATGTGTACAGTCACAGGTCCATGTGTACAGTTGGTGGAAAAGGTATTATTTGCAATGAAGAAGTTGTTGGTCTTGCAAAGTTCTATCAAGTGATTTCCAGCATCATTTCTTTCACAAAATCATACTTCTCAATGAGAGATCCTTCTTTGTTTCCAACTTTTACCTTCCAATCACTAGTAATTATCAAAGCATCCTGATGGCATGTTTGATCAATTTCAGTCTTCAGAAGCTGTTAAAAATCTCCAGTTTCTTCATCCTTGGCCTTAGTGACTGGTACATAAATTTGAAAGTAGCTGCATTAAGTGTTCTTCATTGTAGGCAGGACATTATCCTATCTCTGATAACACTGTATTTCAGGATAGATCTTGAAATGTTCTTTTAACAATGAATACAATGCCATTCTCTTCAAGCTGTCATTCCTGGAATAGTGTACCACGTAACTGTCCAATTCATTGGCAATCTCAGACCACTTCAGCTCACTAATGTTTAGGATATTGATGATAGTGTGTTTTATTTTATTTTTGATGATTTCCAGTTTTCCCAGACTCATACTTCATACATTCCACATTCTGATTATTAATGATTTTTGGAGCTGTTTCTTCTCATTATGAGCCATGTCACATCAGTAAAAGAAAGGTTCTGAAAGCTTGACTCTATCTACATCATTTGTCAATTCTACTTTAAGGAGGCAACTCTTCTTCATTTTTCTTTTGAGTGCTTTCCAACCTGGGAGGCTCATCTTCCAGCATTATATTATCAGACAATGCTCTGTGGCTATTCATAAGGTTTTCACTGGCCAATTGCTTTCAGAAATAGACTGTCAGGCCCTTCTTCCTAGTCTGTCTTAGCCTGGATGCTCAGCTGAAATATATCTGCCATGGGTGACCTCACTGGTATCTGAAGCTAATGGTATAGATTCCAGCATCACAGGAACACACAAGCTCCCACAGTACACAGTACAACACACTGACAGATACATGTGGGCTACAGAGGTCCATATGGTATACTTATTACAAATATATATATATATGTGTGTGTGTCTATATGTATGCCTTATGTATACTTATTACAAATATATACATATCTATAAGTATACCTTGTATACATATTGGCCAAGAGCCAAGTATACACATGTTTGTATATGTATATATGAAAATAGTAGATTCCTAATAAATATACGTGAGATGAAGGAAGAAAGTAGGAGAAAGAGGAAGAGAAGGAAGGGGAATTGAATATCAGATCTTTACCTTCAGAGTTAAGAGCGTGCTGAAAGGTAACATTTTGATTCTATGTTTATTTGTGACAAATCCTCTCTCAGCAGTACTGAATGTTCAGCACTCATCCTGAATAGAATTCAACAAGTATGTGTGGCCTTAAACATGAGCCTCAGGTTCCATTTAGATTAGACTTACTTATTTTGTTGGTTAATTTAAGATTTAAAACTGCAAAGAACAAACCTTTGTGATTAGGTGAGTTTTCAAAATAAGCCTCAAAATGTATGGTTCTTAATAGTGCTAGATTCATTGTAATTACTCAGAAAATCTGTGAGAGGCTATTATTGTTACCTGACACCATTCATGGGGACTCCATACACAACGCCATCAGACCATTAGGATCTACAGGCTTGCCAATGGGTGATTTTTGGGAACTAGATCATCAGGCCTTTCTTCCAGTTTTAATCTGGAAGCTCCACTGAAATCTGTTCTGCATAAGCCTTCACTGATACATCAGTGGTAGCTGCATATGAGCTGCACTGCCAGAAATCAAATAAAGGTCTTCTTTGTGGAAGATGAAAATTATTTTACTAAACCGCACTAATGATAATCTAGTTGGGGAAACAGGACATTCATTCAAAAGAACCTAACTAGCTCTTACCTACAAGCCATAAGTGAGATCAGAACACACAACCATAATTTATGTCCCTAAAATGTGATTCATTTTTCTACTTAAAAGATTTTAATGATTCCCAGTTACATTCATGACAAAGTCTTAGCCAGAATTGTACCAAGGATTGGTGGCATGATCAATCTGCTGCATTCAGACAATAAGTGGATACATTATCTGCAGAGAATTTTAAAACAATAATAAAACTGACTAAAAGTTGTTCTGCCTTTAAATAACACCAGGCGCTGGCAATTCTAAACAATATCAGTGATAAATTAGTCTTTCTTGAGAAAGAACTGTTGATCTAAGTTCTAAACAATGACTCTAATTACTGTTCATCTTAATAAGATCAACTGTTGTTTTTAATAAGGAATCTATAAGCTTTAAAGAAGCATATTTTTGTTATTTTTCCTTTGAGAAACGTGGTATTCTACATGGATGTTAACTGACAACTCCCCATTATACACTAGGCTCCTGATCATGCAAACTCTGTTTCTCATCTTCACTTCAAGAGTAAGTATGTAATACTGCTGTACTATATATTTCTGTGTTTAAAATATACATTCAAAATAAGCCATAACAGCATAGGAGTGGCATAACTTGACTGCCTGTTTAAAGGGTCTCTCCGGTCTCTGAGTTGAAACTCTGCTCTATGAGTAAAAGTGAAAAGCAGAAAGAGCAGTTAGGGGTTTCATAGTTTGCAAATCCAACTAAGAAATGCACCCTTTGAGAACTCGTAAGAGGGTCTCTCTTGGCAATACTTATTTGTGTTCTTTTTGTGTGCTATTTATCTATCTAATTTGCAGAATTAAACAAGTACAGTCAGAGACCTATTGTTAAAGATCACAAATGCAAAATAAATTATTTACATGTTAAAACTTATCCAGTTTTATCCAGTTGATACAGAATACAGGAGTTGGAGAGTGATTAGACAGTGAAATGGAAGCAGAAATTTTAGGTTGAATGTGGACACTAGAAGGACTGATGAAAAAAAGGACTCAAACTGAACGAGCACCTAAAACTAACTCCCACACCTTTGACATGCTGAAAGTTTTCTAATATGCAACAGCTGAAAAAATAAGAGCACACTTCAAACATTTTTGAAGGGTGAGATCATTCCCGCTAGCTATTTTAAAGTGTCAAAGTTTATTCCATTAATTTATTTTCATGAAACAACTTCAATATGTTACAAGTGACTGATGGCATTTAGTGTGCCAGAAAGTATGTGTTGTTTAAAATAATCAAAAAAACAGAAAACTAACTTTATCATTCAAGTCTCCCATTGGATCCTTTCTTGTTTGCTTGAGGTTTTATTTTGTTTTGTTTTTTTGTTTGTTTGTTTGTTTGCTTTTTCTTTAAGCAAATACCTATCTATTTCAGAGTGGGCAAATCTCAGTAGTTCCACTGAAACTATTTATAGTTGTAAAAGCTGTAAAAATACATACACAAGCACATATACACACACACATTAGTTATGGTCTCACTCTTACTCCTTGCTTTGCTGACGGCAAGAGAAAGTCCATACCCTGCGTTAACTCTTTCTCCCACACATTGCCTTTATCTATTCATCTACATATACATAAGGACATAAATAAACACATTTTTTTATTAAGAACATAAGGGAGGAAACCCTGGTGGTGTAGTGGCCAAGTGCTACAGTTGCTTACAAAAAGGTCAGCAGTTTGAATCCACCAGGCATTCCTTGGATGCTCTATGGGGCAGTTCTACCCTGTCCTATAGGGTCACTATGCATTGGAATCAACCTGACAGCTATGAGTTTGGTTTGGTTTTTTTAAGGTAGGAAATGAGGTAGGAGCTGAAAATGGAGACAAGTATAGAGGAAAAAACACAAAGGTACATGATTACATGAAACTCCACCTCATATAAAATAGAATCACAAATCTGGAGTCTATGAATGTCTTCAGGAACATCTATGAACTCCCTGAAATTATATGAAAAAAATGCATATGTAGGTGAACACAGTCCATGGGAGGAAGGTTCATACTTTGGGCAAGATTCTCAAAAGTAGATAAGAAAGGAGGTTCCAAAAATAACTTTCTAACAGTATCCCTCTCCTGCGGAACAGTCTATGACCTTACTAAACCACATGCTTTTAAGAAGTAATTGAACATCTTATTTAAAAAAGTTAGAATATGAAATAATTCACATTGCAAAGGAATTCCTCAATTCATAATGACCTAGAGGCTGTTGTCCACTGTCTTTATACTCAAAGGTTATTAAATAAAGAGAAGACGAAACTATGAACTAAAGTATGCCATTGCACTGAACACTAATTATCAGTCAAAAACTAAAATAAAACCTATAATCAGTTTAAAAATAGGTATTTCTGAGTTCTGATCTGCCCCTCCCCAATGTTACTGGAACTAAACTATCATGGATTAAATTGTGTCCTCCCAAAAATATGTGTATCAATTTGGCTGGGTCATGATTCCTCATGTTGTATGGTTATCCTCCACTTGTGATTTTTCTATGTTGTAAATCCTAACCTCTGCCTGTGGTTAAGGCAAGATTGGATTACGTTAAAGAGGATTAGGGTAAACTTGTAACATTCTTACCCAGGGTCACCACCCTAATCTAATGCAAAGGGATTTTCCATGTGGTGTGATTTGCACAAGCTTTTTTCTTACAGAGATAAAAGGGAAGCAAGCAGAGAGTTGGGGTGGACCTCACAGCACAGAGAGGGTAGCACCAGGAACAGAGTATGTCTTTTCAACCTGAGGTCCTTTCACTGAGAGGCTCCCAGCTCAACGGAAGACTATTAACAAAGGCCTTCCTTTAGAGCCAACAGAGAGAGAAAGACTTCACCTGGAATTGATGCCCTAAATTTTGGACTTCTAGCCTACTAGACTGTGAGAGAATACTTCTCTTTGTTAAACCCATCCACTTGTGGTATTTCTGTTACAGGAGCACTAGATGACTCGATGGCACTTGGCTGGCAGATGACTAAGACACAAGCTAAAATTATTAAGACACAATTATTAAGATAAAATTATTAAGCCAAGCACAAGCTAAAATACAAATACAAAATTACTGGTTTAATACTTGACATTTATCAATATTATTAAAAAAAAAACTCAAGCTTGTTACAATCAATGCAATTCCAACTCGCAGTGACTTTACAGGATAGAGCAAAACTGCCTCATAGGACTTCCCAAAGCTTTAAACTTTAAAAACGCAGATTACCACATCTTTCTCTCTCAGAGTAGCTAATGGTTTCAAATCACTGACCTTTTAGTTTTCAGCTGAGGGCTTAACCATGATGCTACTAAAACTTCCAATCCTATTATTTCCTTACGACATATACCTAGCAAGGTTAGCAAGATCTCTCCCAAAGAAGCTCAAAATAAAGACTTTATTCACAAGAAGAATTTAATAAGGTGTAAGATCTCTTTTCTTGGGACATATACATATATTTTGAATCCAAAAGACTGATAACATCAATGAGGAGGTATCAGAACAACAATGGCCACATGACTCTCACACTGGCTGTGGGAGGCAAACTTATTCTGGAATCCAAATTATAACTAAAGATTGCTTTGTTGGCTACCATTTAAAAACACTTATGAGCTAAGCCTCACACTAAGAACTTTATACAGATTTTACCTTGCTTAATTTGTTTTATATCCCGTAAGTATCTGTATTTACATTTTTCAGTAAGGAACACACAGTAGTTATAACACATAAGATTCAAAAACAGGCACATGATTCCAAATGTCATGCTCTTAATCACTGTAATATTGCACTATATAGCGAAGGTATATTAGCACTACCACCTTTCCCTACCTTTAAAAGAAATCTTAGATTCCAACTGCCCAGGAAAAGAAGAGAAAGAGAGATAGACAGAGAAAGACAGAGAGAAGGTAGGGGAAAGGAGGGAAGGAGGGAGGGAAAGAAAAGAGAAAAATATATAATGGAGAGAGGGAAGCAGACAAACTACCATATTTTGAGCTGTTAATTTCGCCAGGAGTCAGATCTGACTCTAAGGCACTTGGCTAATTTAAGCTTGATTCAGAGGATTTTCAACCATAAAGCTGACTATGTGAAATTTTCAATCACGTTGATGCAAATTCATCATACCTCCATAGGCTTACTGAGCTCATACATTAAATAAAGTAAGTAAGCTAATGCATTTAACATTTAACTGTATTTGGCTAATTAAATCACTCTTACAGTAGAAGTAGTTTCATTAGTGGGCTGTAGACTACAATTTCTTTCATCACTGATGACAGCTTTATAGGACTGAAAAGACTTACTCTGCTAGCTGAGGAGCCCTCACTTTTAGACAGAACTCAGATGAGTATGGCAAACATTTGCTTTAATCAATTAACTGTCCCTATGCTTCCATGTTCATTTGTACCCATTCTGATTGAAGCATTCTTTAGATATATTTAGCACGTTTAATCAAGTCAGTCAAATTTCACTGGTATGTGAGTCTCCAAGAGGAGTATTTTGTACCTATCTGTTCCATCACATAGTGATCTTAAAGTGAAATGCTCATGACTTATCTTATACTCAGTATTTCCAAGTAGATTTCTAAGAACTATTAATATCCTCAGAAGCAATAAATCCATCTTTAGGAAGAACCCACATAAAATGCTGCATTACAGAGTGCACTGAATGGGTAAGGGAGGATTGTAAAGGTCCATTCATTTTAGAGATTCTATGTGGCACAGATACAACTAACAATGTAGTCAAGAAGAGGAGCCATTAATGTGGGCTAAAATGATTGGGGAACACTTTATATATGTGGTACAAAATTCAACATCTGACTTGTTTGAAAAGCAAGCATCATGCACAGAAACCTCACTAACTCTTTCCAGATTCCATCAGATCTTTAGAAAGGATCTTTATGTAACAGCTTGGATTTTTCTGGAAAAATAACGTAGGTGACTACTCAGCAGTTGCCAAACATCTTGAGTCTCCCTTTTCAATTACTGTAAAACGTTATCTAGGGCTACAACTAAACTGGCACTGCAGACATGGTAGTTAGCCATAACTATATACAAATCGTAGGAGGTCCTAAGGGGAAAAGAGAAGAAGTAAAGCAAGACTCCAAATTCAGGAAGTAAGTGAAGGAAACAGATTAAGTCAGATAAGCCAAAACCAAGTGCCATTGAGTCAGATCCAATTCATGGTGACCCTAGGGGCCAGGTAGAACTGACCCCCATAGCAAAAAGTAAACCAGAAGCCTGAAAAAGATCCTTTACAAAGTGAGAAGAATCCAGAAGGACATTTGGGAAAGGAAAAAAGTGAAAGCATTCAATTTATAGCCTTTTAGGGTCTTTGGTGGAAACCCTAGTGGGGTAATAGTTAAGTACTACAGCTGCTAACCAAGACGTCAGCAGTTTGAATCCACCAGGTACTCCTTGGGAACTCTATGGGACAGGTCTACACTGTCCTATAAGACTGCTATGAGTTGGAATTGACTCAGTGGCAACGGGTGTGGGCTTTTCTGTGGGTCTTTGGAAGAAATACTATTTTTATTTTACCTAATTACCACAGCATATTAACAACTAGAAAAAAACAAAACACAAAGCAACTTTGCCACCTGAAGTAGATACTGATGCATAGTATCTCTATTTTGAAGTAAAAATAAAACTGATTTATGGCCTGGAAAGGGAATTTAAATTAAGACAATAAACATTTAAGTACACTCTTTTTGCCAAATAGGATCTGATCCGGATACACAAGGGTGTAACAGCACGTTCCCTGTTCTAGTAGTTTGTCAGCTCAATTTAAACAATCGACATAATCATCCGTTTGTCATTTGCTGTGCTAAACTAGGAAGGCATATCTTCTGTTTCACCCTTAGCAGACTGTGTGTGGGTTTGTGTGTATGTGTGAGTAGAGAAGCAGTTCTGGGGCTCTAATGGAAAAGCAGTGCAAAAAATCTCAGGAAAAGATAATAGAACTTGAACGTTTCCCCAAATATCTCCAGTCAGGGGAAGACCCAAGATGTGCAAACTAGAGTTTATGCCCTTTGGGGGCTCTCTTTAAGAAAAAGAATAAAAAAGTAGGTGCAAAAATAGTTACTTTGAGACAATAACCCCAGCACAATTCAATTTGTTAAAAACAAATGACACTAAAATGAGAAAAAAATAACAATTTTGCCATTGTTAATACCCATTTTTTTGTAAGTATCCAAATTATCAAGAGTCTACGCTACTTTTTACCTTGCATTTTTGGTTGCACATGCCGATGAGGACTTGAAGCACTTTGTGATGAATACCAAAGGCCACAGACTTCGGCATGTACTACACCTCAATATAAAGTAACTAAAAATCCTCACAACAGCACCAATAAGCAGCATCATATAAAGCGAAAATATCAAAGTTGTCAAGGATTTCATTTTACTTGGATTCACAAGTGACACCCATAAAGCAACAGCAAATCAAAAGACACTACATTGGGCAAATGTGCTGCAAAAGACATCTTTAAAGTGTTAAAGCAAAGATATTACCTAAAGTGTTTCCTACCTAAGCCATGATATTTTCAATTGCCTCATAGGCATGTGAAAGCTAGACAATGAATAATGATAACTGAAGAATTGATGCATTTGAATTATGAAAACCCTAAATAAGATGGACTGACACAGTGTCTGCCAGCAGTGGGCTAAAATAAAGCATAACAAGGATTTTGAGGATGAACCAGGACCAGTGATTTGTTCTGTTGTTCATATGATTGCTATGAGTTGGAACTGACTCATTTGAACCCAACAACAACACATGTAGTTTCTTAACTTCTTATTTCAATACATATGAGTTTTTATTTATGAATACATAGTATGTACCTACCTGGAAACCCTTGTGGCATAGAGGTTAAGTGCTACAACTGCTAACCAAAAGGTCAGCAGTTCAAATCCACCAGACACTCCTTGGAAACTCTAAGGGGGCAGTTCCACTATATCTTATAGGGTTGCTATGAGTCAGAATTGACTCACCGGCAGTGGGTTTTTGTTTTTTTGTTTTGTTTTATTTTGTTTTTGTTTTTTTTCCTTTATGTACTTACAAACTAGTAGACATTTGGAAATTTGAAAGGGATTCAATAGATATCACGTCCCAAAATAAATTGTTTAACTATTACATGATATTGTATTAATATACTTAAAGTAGGAGTCAGGCGATAATGCTATAAGTTATAGGTAATGAACTAATCAGTGTCTAGCATATCAGCTTAAGAGGGAAACTCCAACATTAGATACTCTTTACATAATGACAAGATCATTCAGAGAGACTCTTACCATGCAAGCCATCACAGACTGGCTGAATTCAGCACTTTGAGTTTCTAAACCACAAGAAAAATAGAAATTCATCTTGGTTCCATGAAACAATTGCAATGACTCATGGGTGATTTTCTAAGGTCTTATTTTGTAAAGGAAACCCTGGTGGTGCTAGAGCAGCTAACCAAAAAATTCACCGTTCAAATCCATCAGGCTTTGCTTGGAAACTATGGGGCTTTTCTACTCTGTCCTATAGGGTCACTATGAGTCTGAATCAACTCAACAGCAACAAGTTTGGTTTTCTTCTTTCTCTCTTCCTCCCTCTCACCCTCCCTCCGTCTCTCTCTCTCTTTCTCTTTTTCTCTCTCTCTATTTTTCTCTCTCTCCCTCCCTCTTTTTCTGCCTCCCTCCCTCCCTCTCTCTCTCTGTCTCTCTCTTGATATTTTGTAAGAGGAATTCTGTGATAGATGAGACTAGATCTCATTTCTGAGCCATAATTCATTAGCGATTTGATCTGTACAGACTTTTGGAGTTAAATATACAGAAGTCCACATCTTTGATATTACAGTTACTAAAAAATATAGACTAACAACTCAGTAAGAAATCAAATGTGGTGGCCAGAACATGGCTAAGGAAGAATATTGGCAAGAAAAAAGACCACAGTGTTACTCTCAGAAATAATCAGGTAGAAAAATGGAACTATAGGCTAATTAAATGAGTGTTACCTAATACTTTAACTCATAAAATATGTTGGAACATAAGAAAAAAAATCAGTGGAAATACATATCAATTCATTAGATGTTTGATGCACAGATTCAAATCCTGGTGTTCATCTGCAACATATATTGAACAGAATGGAGAGCAAGTCTTGGGTACCCAGTGGTTAAGCACTTGACTGCTAACTAAAAGGTCTGCAGTTCAAATCTACCACCTGCTCTGTGGAAACCCTACAGGGAAGTTTTGCTCTTTCCTATAGGATTGCTCCATGAGTCAGACCCAACTCGACGGCACTTGGCTTGGCTTGGCTTGTCTACAGATTGCTATGAGTCAGAATCCACTAAATGGCAACAGGTTGCTTAGTTGTTGGTTTATTGACAACACATAGTTACAGCAGCGGTGAGGCTCAGATATTTTATTTTTAACTTGACATACTCAAGAAAATATCGCTAGTATGGCAGTGGGTTGGTTTGGTTGGGTTTTGTATTAATTCCAGGCATTTTTAAACCAAAAACAAAACCTGTCACCATCAAGTCAATTCTGACTCACAGCAACCCTAAAGGACATTATAGAATTGTCTCATAGGATTTCCAAAGCTGTAAATCTTTACAGAAGCAGACCGACACATTATTTTTCTCAGAGTGGCTGGTAGGTTGGAACTGCTGACCTTCTGTTTAGCAGCCAAGCACTTAAACCACTATGCTACCAAGGCTACTTAAGAAAACAAAACAAAACAAAAATTGCCACGCTATCAATACTGACTCATAGCAACCCTACAGGACACAGTAGAACTGCCCTGCAGGAATTCCAAGTGGGAGGTGGCTTCAAACTACTGACCATTTTAGTCAGCAGCCAAGCTCTTAATCACTATGACAACGAATAACATTAGTTAAATGAAGGAATCAACTAAAAGCTAATAAAAAAAAATCAAACCCACTGTCGTTGAGTCAGGTCCAACTTATAGCAACACTGGAGGTCAGAGTAGCACTGCCCCACAGAGTTTTCAAGTAGCACCTGGAGGATTTGAACTACCAGTCTTTTTGTTAGCAGACATACCACTTAATCCACTAAATCACCAGGGTTTCCCCTAAATGCTAATTAAGTTGTCTCTAAATCCCAGGAATTAGCATAACTAATTATGTGTCTCCAAAGTTAGAATATCCAAATAGAAACTCTGAAAACTGTAACTGAAATGGTCTACAGAGCTCAACAAAACCAAAAATGATTATAACTAAATATTAGCAGGAAGACCCCAAAGTCCAGAATGTAATGTTTATTAGTCATGCAGGCTTGAATAATGGCAACAGCTTTGGTGATTATTTTTATGTGACTTCCATAGCTCAACCTAAAGTACTTATCTTTAATAACTGTCAGTACATTTATGGCCAAAATTTTTCTGGAAACTTTTTTTTCATCTATAAACAACAAAAAAATAACAGCGATGCTGCATACATCAACCAGAATGGCTAAAATAAGACAGGAAACACCAAGTGTTGGTGAAGATGTGGAACTGTCAGAATTCTCATCTACTGATGGTGGGAATGTAATTTGAAAGAACAACTTTGGAAAATGGTTTAATGCCACCTACTAAAGGTGAATATATCATACCATCATAATCAGTGACTGAGGATTCCCACTCACAGGTATATAACAAAGAGAAATTAATACTTAGATACAACAAATGTCATGTCCCGGAGTGTTCAGAGTAGCATTGTGTGCAGCAGACTAAAACTGGAAATTACCCAAACACCCACCAATGGGGAAATGGATAAATCCATTGTTGTATACTTATAAAATGAGAACGACTGCAGATGACCATGTGGCTGAATCTCACAAACACACTGCTGGACAAAAGAAGCCAGACACTAAAGTGTGTGAGCTATGAGACTTCATGTATATAAAATCCAAAGCTTATCAAAACTAATCCATGTGTTTGAAGGTCAGCATAATGGTAACACTTGTAACTAGACAATGGAATCAGGGGGCAGTTCCTGGGGTCCTGGCAAGGTACTGTTTTTTGACCTGGGTGAGGCTTACCCAGGTTGTGTTGAGTTCATGAAAATTTACTGAGCTGCATGCTTACTCACATGGATACTTTTCTATACGCATACTTCAGTGAAAATCTTAAAATGAAAAAGGAAAACAGTAATTCATAAACACACCTTTAAAATGAAGCAGAATAACTATATTTATATCAAAATAAATTGAATTAAAATGTAGTTCACTAATTGAATTCAAGAAGCTCTACTATGACCCTTGCACTGTGGGGCATATACCAAAAGGTAATACAAATATTAAAAAAAGAGCTCCATAATTTTTATTTAATTTACAATAATACTGGGGCAATATACAGAAGACAAAATACATGAGAAGCTATTAGAAAACAATAAATAATAGCATATACATTAATTTTTCAACTCATGATACAATGTCACCACCTATCTACCAGTTTGTTGCATTGTGGTGGCTTGCATGTTGCTATGGTGCTGGAAGCTGTGTCAACAGGATTTCAGATATGAGTAGGGTCACTCATGGCTTCAGTCGGCCTTTTAGACTAAGACTAGGAAGAAAGCCCTAGCAACACACTTCTTAAAATTACTCAATGAAAACTATATTGATCAAAACAGAACTGTGTCTGATATAGTGTTAAAAAATGAGCACCCGAGATTAACAGGACTGTACAACAGCTGCAATAATCGACTAAGACACATCAACTATCATGAAAATAGTCCAAGACCAGGTGATTTTTCACTAAGTTATACAAAAGGTTACTTACTATGAATTGGAGCTGATTTCACAGCAACTGACAACAACGTGACACCATCAATTGTAAGTTGCACCATTATTTTATGTCCTGATAAGAAAGCTGCTTCCAATTAACTTGTGACACACCGATGGTAAATAAATTCCAGTTTAAGAGATATTAAATTTTGTAAGTGCCTCTTAGAATGGAAGAAAAATGTGCTATGATACATATTAAGTATTGCAAATGATCAGTCTAGAAAGAGATTCACGTGGCAGGCATAGTCTAAGAAGGATTCATGCATCAAGTGGACATAAAACTCACTCCCCTACCTCCAAAAAAAAAAAAAAAAAAACCCTCACTATCCAAACAATTTTGACTGAAAGCAACCCTATAACATGGGCCTTACAGAACTGACAGAGAAGATAAGCACTTGAAGGAAGATGAGGTCACTTCAGGTTAAGGATGTTTCACAAGCAAAGGTACAGAGACAGCAAAATACCCAACTCCGTGTGCAAAGACAAGGAGAAGACTACACTAATTAGAATGGGGAATAGAGTTTTAGT
The DNA here is from genome assembly GCA_028571685.1 of Heterohyrax brucei. NCBI lineage: Eukaryota > Metazoa > Chordata > Mammalia > Hyracoidea > Procaviidae > Heterohyrax > Heterohyrax brucei. The sequence goes on from CM053155.1 coordinate 50,998,829, forward strand.
AAATACCTGGAGAAATATCTGGATCAGTAAAGAGAGGCCAGATTATAAAGGGATTGGAATTCCAATGTAAAATATTTGAATGTCATCCTATTGGCAGCAAAGGTCGATTTTCTGCATAACGATAAGACGTGATGAAAGTATTATTGAAGAAGCTTATCTCACAGTTCTGGCTGTTCTGAATAGGGGAGATTAACAGTAGAGAAATAAATTATTGAAAAATAAGAAATTATTGCAGTAATACAGGTGTGAGGTGATGAGGACTTGGACTAATGCACATTAAACAAAATTTCCTGCTATATATCTTTATGAAAAATTCTGTACATAAAATTGAAATTGATGATATGGTTACCACAGGTTCCTAAAAAATGTGTGAAAAAAAAACTATAGGTTTTTCTTTTTTTCATGAAATATTTGAACTAAGATTACATATTTGAGGATTTTCTGATCAGTAAATATAATACACCTTGTACAAGTAAAAGAGATGGATGAAAAAGACTTATAATAGGAAACAAACAATGCCAACCTTTTCCAGTGAGATTCACTGTAGCTTTATCTTCAAGCTGTATAAGCACTGATATAGAGAATCTCTTAACTATTTTCCTATTCTTAACTCTATACGTAAGATGTTTACTTTGTTTAGATCATGAATGACTATAATCCGTTAATCATGCACATAATTGAGTTTTTATTTTTGTTTTCTCTCTTACTCTTTTCCTTCTCTAGGAACAGTCTCTTTCCAACAAAGCATGCAACACAAGACCTTAAACAGTCTTAGTTCTTTATACTAATACTGGGATTTGGGTAAAGTAATGTGTTTAGTGAAATGGGGCAAAATCTATGTGGTTTTTGTCTCTGAGTTATGCAAATAATAGATATCTGTCTTTAGATAGAATCTCAAGAGTTGTGAATTGCATTTCTGTAATGGCCAGTGATCATCAGCATTTCTTCTTGTACTTGAACATCTTCTTTGGAGAGGTGACTATTCATATCCTTTAACCTTCAGTTGATATTTCTATTCCAAAGGCTAAATGTAATTTTAATAACACTTTGTATTCTGATCACTGAAGTGGGAATTTGGTTACTTCTAGACATATATTTTTATATAAATGAATTGTAAACAATTTCATTTTTAGTGGCAATTAACAGCTTGTATCAGACAAAACCTGGTTTTGTTTGACACACATACATGTATATACATATATACATGTATATATTTAAATACTTTTCAAATGAAAATAGGGCATACTTGTCAAATCAAAGCTACACAGAAATAAGCAGAACAGGTAACAGTAGAATTGTCCAGTAGACGACGGAGTAAGGCCCAACTTCAGAGTCCCCAAGATCTAACTCCGATGAACTCCACAAAGTGCATTTTAAAGCTATTTACTGGCAAATCAACAAACTGTTGTTGTCAGGTGCCACTGACCCGTTTCCAACGCCTACTGACCTTACGCACAGCAGAAGGAAACACTGCCATGTCTTGCCCCATCTTCACAATCCTCGCTAGGGCTGACCCCACTGTTGCAGCCACTGTGTCAGTTCATTTCATTGAGGGTCTTTCTCTTTTTCACTGGCCCTGTATCTTACCAAGCACAATGTCTTTGTCCAGAGACTGGTCCTCCTGATACAAGACCGCAGTGTGTGAGATGAAATCTTGCCATCCTCACTTCAGATGAGCACTCTGTCCGTTTGTTTTTCCAAGAGAGACGTACTTGTTCTTCTGGCAGGCCATGATACTGTCAATATTCATCATCAGCGGCGTAACTCAAAAGCATCAATTCTTATTCAGCCCTCATTACGCAATGTCCAGCTTTTGCATGTATGTGAGGCAACTGCAAATAACATGGCTTGTGTCAGGGGCACCTTAATCCCCTACATGATATTCTTTCCTTTCAACACTTTAAGGAGATCCTGGACAGCATTTCTGCCCAGTGTGATATGTCCTTAGATAGCGTGACTGCTGCTTCCACGGGCATTGATTATGGATCCAAGTAAAATTAAATCCTTGACAACTTCAATATTTTCTCATTTATCATGAGCTGCCTTTTGCTCCAGTTGTGAGGATTTCTGTTTTCCTTGTGTTGAGGTGTAAGTCACATTGAAGGCTGTAGCCTTAGCTCTTAACCAGTAAGTGCTTCAACTTCCCTTCACTTTCAGCAAGCAACACTGTGTCATCTGCATACGGAAGGTGCTTAATGAGTCTTCAGTCTTGGGGTTGTATTCTTCTTCATACAGCCCAGTTTCTCAGATTATTTGTTAAGCATACAGACTGAATAAGTATAGTGGGGGAAGAAAAAATACCACCGTGACACATACCTTACCTGACTTTAAACTACAGAGTATCTCCCTGTTCTGTTCAAATGACTACCTCTTAGCCTATATACAGGCTCCTCATGGGCACAATTAAGTGTCCTGGATTTCCCATTCTTCCTAACATTATCCACAATTTATTATAATCCACACAGTTGAATGTCTTTGTATAGTTAATAAAACACAGGTAAACATGTTTCTTGCATTCTCTAATTTCAATAAATCAGTGCACAGTGTAACTAAAAAACAAGGAATTCATTTATTTGCTATTAACACAAGAATGCTACATTGCACAATACATGATTCTGGCTAGAATGGAAGAAAAATGCAGACTAAAACTCAAATTCTTAGAAATGGCCAGACTAACTGGACTCCTGACACCAGAGGACTCCCTGGACTGAGCCTATTGCACCACATCTATTGACCTGAGAAAAATTCTTTAAATCCTGAACCAAAACTACTGCCAGAGATTGCCTTTTAAAAGAAAAGCAGAGTGACACACAAAATAAAGGATGCTACCCATTAGATTGTTACTCTGCAAAAAAAGTCTGTGTGAGTGATAAAGGTCAACATTTATTCCAAAGTAAAGATGAGAATATGAGAGAGCAGGAAATCCAGAGTACTTGTAAATGGAACAACCAGAACACAATTAATTAAAATGCTGACACACTGAAAAATATATATACTGTTGCTATGAATTAGAATGAACTTGACAGCAATGGATTTGGAGTTTTTTTTCTTTCTGGTCATTGATCAATTTGTGTGGATACTGTCAGAAAGAAACCTAACTTATTGCGTAAACTTGCTCTAGAAACACAATAAAATGTTATTTAAAAAAGAGGAATATATGAATTTTTCTTAATGTTCTTTCAGGTTGGGCATAATAAGTTTGAATGTCTCCTTAGAATTTAGCCAATAAAAAGCTGGAGTAAGCTTTGCTATATTCATTCCACAGCTGCATAAATCAACACATATGTGCAAAATCTACTATGGTCGGTGCATCTAGCCAAGTAAGTGCATGTGTCCTTTAAAACAGCACTTAAATGCTAACCTACTAAAATGAAAATAGGTTTAAATGTCTCAGAAAAGTTACTGAGTCCCATAAACACTCAAATACGCAATGAATGTCTTTTCATTATGGCCCCAGTCTTTTCTACAGCCGTTTAGGCTAGACATTACTAAAAGAACAAGTTCTCTTGTGAAACACTGAACTTTTACTTCCAGGCTCAATCTAGAAGTGGAAATACAAGAAGTGGGTGAAATGAGAAAAATACTAAAAGACTTATCCAAATATTTCTGAAGCTGCAAAAATATTCAGGGCAAGTTTGGGGCAAGGGTACAAAACAGTTTTTATTTTATAAAAAGTGGTGACTCCTGTTGAGTTTACCTTGGAAATCTCATCTGAAAAGAAGCTTTAACCTGCTTAATGTTACAGGCTGAATTCATAAATGACGTTTGTCTAACTCCGTGGATTCAGCACTATGTCTTACTCCACATTTCCAATAAAAAGATAGGATATTGGGGGAAACAAAATCAGAATGCTAATCTTTGTGACATTTCTGCTACAGGAAAATATTTGAAATTCCAGACAAGTTGTTGATTTCCTGAAGTGGACAAGAAAGTGAATTAAGTTGCTTAGTGTCCTAGTTATCCGATGCTGCTGTTACAGAAATATTACAGGTGCATGGTCTTAACAAAGAAAAATGTATTCTCTGACAGTCCAGGAGCCTAGAAGTACAAATGCAAAGTTCCATCTCCAGTGGAAGGCTTTCTCTATCAGCTCTGGAGGAAGATCTTTGTCATCAATATTTCCCTGGTCTAGTAGTTTCTCCCTACAGGGACCCAAGTCCAAAGGATGCACTGTTTTCCTGGATATTCTGTTTTTGTGGTATGAGGTTTCCATGTCTGTCTGCTAACTTTTCTCTTTTGTATCTCAAAAGAGTCTGAAAAAAGACACAATATAATCTTGTAGATTGAGTCCTAACTCATTAATATAACCACCACTAATCTCACTAACGTCACAGAGGTAGGATTTACAACATCTAAGAAAGAAGGCAGAGAAGGAATGGAAGTTTAAGAGTATGTGGATGCTTAGAAGAGTTTTAGAAAGCAGGAATGCTCAACAATGCTACATTTCATGGACTGATGAGAAAAAGGACTGAGGTAACAGTTAATGGAATGCATTAAGAGAATTCTTTTAACTGGGTGGAGAGAAATTACAGAACAGACACATGTGAGGTCACAAAGGAAGTGATTAACACGATAGAAGTTGGTGAAGAAACGGACCATACTTGAAGAACAACAAAATATAATATGAAATTTGGTTCTTGATTTTACTTTGGGACAGGAGAAACTTGACCCCTTTCCTCCCATTTGCCAAATTCTGACATCTTGAAACACGAGGTTGATATGTGATTCATTCTTGCACTTCCATAGTTCACAGCACACACACTGCATACAGGCCTGTTTCCTCAGTATATGGGATGGGTTTTAAATTCTCATTTTTACTGGATAAACCTTAACTGTTCTTTCCTCACTTTATAGTAGTATATACTCAAATATTTTAAAAATTAAGAAAACTCAAAAAAATATTAAAATTACCTACAACCATGCCATCCAGTGATTGCCATCACCAACATATTTGGTGTACCTTCTCTGTTTTTTCTGGAAACACAGCCTGATGCTGTTGGATGTTGCCCAATCAATCCTAACTCCCAGTGACCCAATGAGACACAGTCGAACCGGCCCATAGGGTTTTCTGGGTTGTAATCTTTAGAGAAGCAGATCACCAGTTCTTTATATGTAAATAAATAAGACACTACAATCTTCCCAGACATACAATTGTAATAAGCTTTGCTTGAATAAATAATAATTTGTTTTTATTAGCTTATTATTTAGTGTTTATTCATTATCATGTTACTGAGTTGACGTGTTAATTTAATAAATATTATTTGAGTGAACAATGGGCAAATTTTACAAATGGTTTTACCAATTTGTGAAGAGTTTCTTCCAATTTATAGATGACCATATTCAAATTTTAAATGGTTTAACCACATTATGTCTTTTTGTAAGTTCCTCTTAAATAAGAAGTTGACAAAGTAACTCAAGAGTTGTCATTTAAGGCAAGAAATTTGTTCCTATTTAAAACTATAATTAATAATTTTGAAAAATATTTTTTCCTTTTTTGTTTGTTCAGTCACACCAAAACAATTTAAATCATGCTGTATATGACCTTAAAGTACATTTTTCTTCTGGGGCCTTTAGCAGGAAAAAGAAAAGCCATTTGAATTTTTGTCACAAAGCCAAATCATGACCAAAATGTTGCAGAGGTACTCTCAAAAGTAGCACATACAATCTCTCAAAAGATTTTTGCTTTTATAACCCTATTATAGTTGATTCATTCTAGGAATGTATAAGGAAACCTGGAAAATATACGAAGCATAGGCTCTGTTTCCATTTATTTATCCTAAGTCAAAAGGAAATTTCTCAAATAAAACTTCCTTTACTTTGATTGTTAACTCTTTCATCTCCTTTTTGCTATTTCAGAATAAGAAGTAAACATTACATTGTCCTGACCAATATTTTTATCTGTGTAGAACTAAATGTATATAAGGATACATAATAAACTTGGCATTTACACAGGATTTTCAATTTAGTGTTTTTATGAAACTGCTTACCACTTTACTGGCTAGCCCTAACATTGTCTAAAGTTGTCTATTGTTTCACATTATACAAAAATATTTTCTATTTAAAATAAGATCTTGAGTTTTTTTCACTTTTTATAAGAAATACCATAAGCTACTTAAAAAAAAAGTCACATGTTTCTTCAAAGGGTTTAAACTACTTTCAATTCATATAATTATTTCTGCCAAAGATAATGCCTTTTCCTGGTACTTCAAAATAATATTTATCTCCCATGCATAGTTGTAACTTTTTCTTTCAACTAGGCGATTAAAGACAATTTTGTAAATTTTTCTCCATCTGGAGATTAACAGTAGTCAGCTAATTTGAGATAGAAAATTAGATGATTATTCCTCAAGGAAAAGTAGGAACTTTGGCAGTGTACTGGTTAAGTGCTACAGCTGCTAACCAGTCAACAGTTTTTCGAGGCCACTGGGTGTTTCTTGGAAATCCTATGGGTTACTAACAGTCAGAGTCAACTCAATGGCAGCAGGTTTCATTTTTTAAAGGAAAAGTAGTGTGTTTTCTTCTCTATTACATAAACATAAGGGCATTATGCACCTCTTGCTCTGAAGATGTAGCAACCAGACCTTTTCCGTTTTTCTGTAAAAAAAGAGTGGGCTTGATATTCTGGGCACACAAATCTCTTGGTGGGATAGATGAACTGGCTTAGGGGTTCAGCAGCCCTTTGAAAAGGAAGAAACTGAAGTTCCAAAATTCTTCTTCACAAGGTTTAAATTAGGAAAACTTCTTGGACAGACCAGGCTGACCCTAACCAAGAAAAACACATTAATGGCTTAAATGAGAAATCTGGGCTTGCAAACTGGGTTCAATATAAGGGTCTTGTAGTTACTGGAGAGGGCTGAGTCTGTTACAGCTAACTGTGGCTACAAGGCCCTCTGATCTCAGTTACCCTGGCACCCTGCAGCAGTGCAGATGCAACTGTTGAATCAGCCTTTGGGGATTGTCTGGTTCCTACTTGTCTGTCCTTTGGAAGTAGGACTAACCCATCCGTACAAATTCTTAGGACATTGGAATGAGGGGTTCTCAAGCAAGAAATCTTAAAATATCTGGTACTATCTCAAGCTAATGAAAAATGTCAAGTATTTATAATTACAAGTTGTTACTCTACTTTTCTTAAGCACTATAAAACCAAAAACCAAACTCACTGCCATCAAGTTGGGTCCAACTTGTACTTGGCAAAACACTCCAGACATATGAATTTCACCTGATTTTTCAGACACACACACACACACACACACAAAAACAAAAATTCCTGCTACAAATATCTTTGTAACTCCCAGATCAGATGACTGAAGTGCAATTACTTTCTCAAGAACTATTTAGAATCTTCATAAAATACAGTTTACATTATTTTTTGAAAATCAGGTATGTTATCTACATATGTTGTCTAACTTTTTCCCTGAATTCCTGTAAGGTCAGATATACTATGATAAATGTACATATAGGGAAAGACATTTGCTATTTTATATTAGATAGATGTTTAGAGAAAAAGTTTTGAAAAGCATTGTTATGATTAGATAGAGAAAATGTTTTTGTTGTTAGGTGCTGTAGAGTCAGTTTTGACTCATACTGATTCTATGTCCAAAAGAACAAAATACCTTCTGGTCCTGAGCCATCCTCACAATTTTTGCTATGCTTGAGCCCACTGTTGCAATCACTGTTATCAATCCACCTCATTGAGGGTCTTCCTTTTTTTCACTGATCCTCTACTTTACAAGCATGATGTCCTTCTCCAGGGACTGGCCACTCCTGACTATACATCCAAAATAAATGACACAAAGTGTCACCATTTTTGGTCTTAAGTAGCATTCGAGACAGATAAAATAGGAAAGGAACTATGCAGATAGTCAAGGCTGTACGCAAGTGGCTCCAAAAAATCTTGGCGTGACACTCTAGATTTTGTTCATGTTCCCTTGTGTTCCTTCATGATCTCCAAAGGTTGCCTAGCCAAGAGATAATGGTCTGTGACTTTAGTGGCTAACCAATGTTTTCATTTTTAAATCTCAAGCATTTGGGACACTTTTGTGGCTTGTCTTGTCTCAACTGAAAGCCTTGGTTTTTACCACAACTTTAAGGAAACGCTGGTGGTGCAGTGGGTTAAGTGCTACCGCTGCTAACCACAAGGTGGGCAGTTCAAATCCACCATGCGCTCCTTGAATACTGTGGGGGTCAGTTCTACCCTGGCCCCTAGGGTCACCATGAGTTGGATCCAACTTGATGGCACTTGGCTGGCTTGGCTTAGTAAAACTAAAGACCAAGTTTTTCTAACAGGTAGAATAGCAAATCTGATTTGAACCAGTGTAGATTTTGAATAAATTTTTCAAAAATATTGAGAATGGCATCATATATTTTTGATAGCTAAAACTCTTGCAAACTCAGAGTTGACCACACAAATAATTAGATGACTCAGTTACCTCTGATAGCTTATGCCCACTGCTTTCAAGTTGATTCTGACTCATGGAGAACCCGTATGACAGAGTAGAATTTATCCACTGAGGTTCCAAGAAGTGCCTGCTGGATTCAAATGTCTGACCTTTTAGTTAGCAGCTGTTGCACTTAACTGTTACGCCACCAGGGTTTCCAATAGCTTATAGTCCTACTCACTGCTTTATTTCAGTTTTTTATCAAATATACCTCCTGACCAAACAAATGTATTTCTTTTTCACTTTGTGTTGGTTCTGTTAAATGCATGTAACCTACCGGACAACATTTCTTTTTCTTTTTGAGAAAGATTCCTCCAACAGTCATAGTAAGTTTGTTTTGTTTGTTTGTTTGTTTTCATTACTGATAGCTCCTCATCCTCTCTCTCTTCTCTCTTTCTCTCTCATATTTTAGAAAGACCTTGTAGGGAGGGATATCTATTTTGCTTTCTGAATTTTATAGTCCAGTCCCACAACTGCCTTATGATGAATTTCCTACTGAAAATCACATTCCAGAGGCAGTGAGCTGTGTCATGTAACTAAGCCTTCCACTGCACTCATAGAATTTACTACCACGGTTTATAACTAGTGCTTCAAATAGCTCACAGAGCCAAAGCATGAAACCCTAAAGTGCAAGACGGGAACTCTCGTGCGGGCGGGGACCGTCATTTTGAACATCCCACCCCACCCCCACTGCTTCCCTTCACAGAGGAGAGTGCTGGCCTCTCTGTTATTTTGCCTAAATGAGATTCTACCAAGATAAGTCAAGTTCTTTTTTTTTCCACTTTCATCTACTTTACATGTAATTGAAACACTGTTTAGATGCTCAGAGGCTTACAGGCAGTATATACTGTAAACTGTAAATTTTGTGTGTTTCTTTTTTGTCTTATCTCAACAAAGGGAAACATGAAGTACACTTGGCTTTGTTTAACCATTTTAATGACCTATAAAGCACTCCCAGGTGCCTTGGGGTAAAAAGGTAACTAGGAAATTCACACACTGGTGCTGACCGCGTACCTTCACATTGACAGCACGTCTCTCTTAGCACTGCTACCAGAGAAGGGAGGCATCCCACTGGCACTGAGGTTAAGCATTCTGTGTTTGCGAATATGGAGACATCCATATTGCTTGAAAATATGAGCTCTGAGCTCTCTGCTTGTTCCTGACATTAGGTAAATTCCAAGCAGGGACAAATAGAAACATTTACACACTGTTTTTACACATTTCCTGCAACTTTCTAGGATGTTGTAGTCATCTCTGAAACATTTTCATATTTCAGAGGAAACACTCATCTCTCCCTACCTCAAGATTGTATTTAGGTAAGGTTATATTTTTCAAGTAACATCTGGATTTAAACTAGAAATAGGTGGAACAAAACAGCAGAGTCTTCGTTTCAGAGCACTGACTGTTGAGAACCCACGTTTCAGAATCTCATCAGTAAACGCATACGGGGAAAGCTTTTGGTCAGACTTACTTGTGGTCACTAGTAAATACAGCAGGAGAGGGCTGTGTCAAATTCCCACTCCAGCAAAACTTACAGCTTTTCCAATATCAGTACTGACACCAGTGAAAACTGGTATCAAGCTAACAAGAGAAATAAATCCAGTAATCTCTAATGTATGAGGCTTCTTATTGTCAGGTTGTCAGTATTTTTCATGGGTGTGTTGCAAGAATGTCACTTCACTTTCCAGGGTTTTAGTTACTTCCTCTGAAATACTTGATGAGCTCACCTCTCCCCTTGCCACTGGAACTGCCTCAGTGGAAAATGTAAAGGTGCCTTCTTCATTTTAGGGTCTCCATTGCTGTTATGGAAACCCTGGTAGTGTCAGTGGTTAAGTGCTACAGCTGCTAACCAAAAAGTCAGCAGTTCAAATCTACCAGGGACTGCTGGAAACCTCATGGGGAAGTTCTGCTCTGCGCCACAGGGTCGCCACAGGGTCACTTTGAGCTGGAATCACTCGACAGCAGTGCATTTCGTTTTTTTGCTTGTTTTGTTTTAATTCCTGTTACAGCCAGAAGAGAAGACCATTTGTTCTGTCCTCACCCACCAGAACCCTGTGGAACTGTCTGCTTCTCAGCTCCAGGAAACTTCTCAGGCCCAAGTCCCCTCCTTTCTCTTCCATTCTGGGCACCCAGGAATTTGCCTGATTTCATCTCCTCTCAGTAGCTACAACCACTCATGCTGATTCCAGAATTGAGCCATTTGTTTTCTGTTGGGATGACCACTGATATCCTGACTCTGCAATAGGCAATATAAATCTTTATTCATTATTAGAGTACAAATTCTGGGATCAGACCAATCTTCTCCCTTTGCTGATACAGAAAAATTGAGAGTAGGCGTTCCAGAGTACTGTGACTTTAGCACTTGTTGGGACAATTCTGCTTAGAAGAGACAAAGGATTGACTCTGAGATTCCTAATATACTGGACTTTTGAAACCCTACTCCCTATTCAAAGAAAACTGGAAGCCTTTCAGTGCCTTTCCAGACCCTGAAAAAGTAGAGAGCAGTTAAACTGAAACCAGATGTCCAAGTTTATCACTAAGGAATAAAAAAATAGGGAGAAATGTCATTGCAGTTTAATTAATGGCGAAAAAAATTAAAATTAAAAAACAAGCAGGTAATTTTTTTAAGGCTTAATGTGCACTAAGCACTATTCTAACAAATCTACGTATCTGCCTAATTTTGCTCAAGTTTATTCTGTCCTCCTCTAAAGCACAAAAGAATTCAGAAATATACGCAAGGTCATAAAGCTAATAAGTGGTGACACTGAAATGCAAACACAGGCAGTCTGACATTAAATACCTATTGTCCAGGCTAATCATCCAAGGCAGTAAGTTGGGGTCCTGAGGAATGGACACTGTGCTCTGACCCTCAGCAAAACCCAGGAGTCTGCATTGAGTGAAGCCTCTGGCATCCAGGGCTAATCCAGGTTATCTTTCGGGTTGGTCTCCACCAGCTGTTCTCACTCTTTATATACATTGCCTCACTTCCTCCAGTCCTTCTGAATACTAGGACAGCACCTTGTTGGTTTCTGCTTCCCCAGGGCCTAGTAGTGACTAACATCTAGTTTCCTAACAGTTTGCTGAATGAATGAAGATGAAATATCTTATGTGCCACGTCATTCTTAAAACCACATCCTCTTATGAAGACAAAAGTAGAAGGCCCAGGGAAGAACTTATAGAGCAGCATTCAAGGGTGAAGACTCAGGAGACAGAATGCATGTGTCATCTCTAAGTTCACACCTTAATGGCAGCTTAACTTTGAGCAAGATGGCTTGCCCCCTTACACTTCAGTTTCCTCCTTGGTAATAACAGTGATAATGATTATGGTGTCTTCTTATAGGATAGTGATAAGATTAAATGCAATAACTCATGTTGAATAGCTGGCACACAATAAGCAATAGGTCACAGTAAGCTGTAACTGAATTCTCTTAATCACAGGGTAACCGCCAAGGAAAGAAAAGAGGTGAGAACCTATCCTGCTTAACAAAGAACTAGGGACTGGAAGAGAACACTTGTGCCAAATACAGCAACAAAGATAAACAAGGCGAGTGGAAAACAACTAGCAGGTATGTTTTGAGTGCTCACAAAGAACACTGAGATTACAGCATCCTCCATCAAAGAACTGCATGTTATATAATAAGATAGTCCTTAAGATACACTATGGGACTTCAAAATATCATCATTCACCTACTTCAAAACCTATAAATGATTTGACAATTATCTCTTTATTTAATAAAATATCATTCTGATATAAGATAGCCAGCTAACCAGTATTACTTGTAAGAAAAGAAAAGAACCACCCATCAGTGTGGAATATCCAGGGAGAAATTCTAGCCTTTTTGTTCTGTGTTTTCAGTTTTTATTTTGGTTTGTTTTTGAAGGTGAGGGTTGAGGCAGGTGGGGAGAAAGGATAGGGACTCCCAGAACAAATTATGATGCTATGTCTGCCACTAATTAACAATGGCTCCTTTTGTGTTACCTTCTTTGACACAAGGATATAGCATCTGTGAGTAACTTCAAGATTTCAAACTTGGACTTATTTCTAAACCCAAAAGAAGAATTAATTAGATCCACTGGCAATCCCTCAGCTCACATAAAAATTCAGGCATAATACTGCAATGGTTTAGTTCCTTTTCCATCTTCAAAGGTGAATTGTTCAAGTATGCCCTTGAGATGTGTTTTAACTTGTGTTTCCAAAACGTAATACCATGCAATGATTTATAGACCACTGATGCTCAGCCAAATAATTTCTCCAGTTTAGTTTCCCTTTTATGTTAAATAAAGATGAAAGATACCTAGATTGCCTGCTTAATCATTCTTATAAAAAAGACAGAGGATGAAAAACTTTTAGCTTAAGAGAAAGTTCATGCAGAATATACTCAGCTAGGTTAGGGAATTGATGAACTAGGTTAAAAGGGTAAAGCATAATGTTTTACAGTTTTCTTTAGATGAAAAATTGCTTCTCAGAATGGGTGTGCTTCCCCGCACTTCTGGTGTTCATTAAATGTGCAGATATTTCATATAGTCTCCTTTTTTTCCTTAGAGTTTATAATGCTTATATAATGTGAGAGTTTGGAACAATCAGAGAACTAGTTAAATCACATACCAAAAAATCTGCCAATCCTATTTAAACACTGCTTCCTGTTAATAACTTGTTTTTCTCTTTTCACCTTGGTGGTTTTCTTTAAGTAAAATATAGGTTTATACATTTCTAGCAAGCCCTTTGTAACATTTTTCTTATACACAGGTGAAAAGAAAACTTTCCTCCTAGCCTTTCCTGGATTCTATCACTCAGACCTATTTCCTAGCACCAATCACCCACCTGGTAGCTAATAAACATGACAGCATAGTTTCCCCACTTTAAAAGTAAAATAAAAACACTAATACAAGAAAAACACGGACTGACACGAAGTAAAAGAGTCACCTTTCTATATTACAGTGAACTTAATTTCGTCTTATTCCAGTCATGCTTGATGAATCCCCAGGATGACAATTTCAATGCTTCTGAAATGGAATCATTCTATCTACAGAGAAGCAGAAGCATTTCCTCCACTGGGAAGTCTGGCCACCGCCGAGAGGACGGCAGGCAGCAGATCCACGCACGCTGCTCTTCGTACACCAAGTTCTCTACTGAGTATTCATTCAGACGACTGACCAAACATCCTATCATCTCTCAGTAAGTACAGATGATTATAGTAACAGTGTTGTTGTTGTTACCTGTCCTCAAGCTGGCTCCAGCTCTCAACAACACCACGTATAACAGAATGAAACATCGTTCATTCTTATGCCATCATCATGATTGGTATGTCTGAGTCCATAGTAATAGTAGTTAAGATTTGTTAACTACTACACACATGTGGTGTGATCATTTTACATGCATTATCTCTTTACATCTTACAACAACTTCCCCAAATTGCTAATTCTATTATCTCCATTCTACAAATCAGGAAATTAGGGCTTGCAAATCACATGTTGAAAAAAATACAAAATTTGGACCTTCTAGGATGCAATTATCTTTAGGTAACTGAATACTCAATTCTCACTGGTTTGTACAATAGAGGCACTTGCTGAACTCTGTAGGTTCACCATAACAATGAACTTGAGTGTTGACTTACTCTACAGGCTCAGGATTTCCTGGGCTCTTCACTACCCCTTGTATTTGTTTCATTTTCAGACTTGTAACAAGATGCCTGAGTCAGATAGGAGACAACATCTAGAGGAAGAGAACTTTCCCCAGACACTCTTAGCTAAAGTCTCCTTGAGTTTCACTCGCCCAAAGCTGATGAGATGTTCTTTCCTGAATCAGTTGGTTAGAGAGTTGAAATTGCTATGACTGACAGACTCATCAGGATGAACCCAGCTGTCATCAAACTCTAGGCAACATGAGTAACACAAATGGAAGAAAGGTAGAATTCTTTGGGTGGCAAGGGACAGAAGGCATCACAAAGTGCACGAAAGTAGTGGACTCCATGGATCCATTTTGTCTCTAGAGTCCAAACTCTTTAAAACCCTGGTGGCTCAGTGGGTTAAGTGCTACGTCTGCTAACCAAAATGTTAGCAGTTCAAATCTGCCAGGTGCTCCTTGGAAACTCTATTAGGCAGTTCTACTCTGACTTCTAGGGTTGCTATGAGTTGGATCTGGCTCAGTGGCAGTGGGTTTGGTTTGCTTTTTTTTTTATCCTCCATGAGATACTTTTTTTCAGTGTTATATTTTACTTGGAATATTAAACCAGTGTTTTCAAATGAATACAGGCACTATATTTGACGATTCTGTTTACTTTCTGAAAAAGCACAAATGGTACTTTAGCAACAATTATTTATAAGCAAAATTTAGGAATGATAAAAATTCATGTTAAAAGGATCCCTTTATTACTTGTCAAACTATTTAAAGATCACATTATATTACATTACATCCATCCACTATGTGAAAAACAGTTGCATAAGAACAAATAATTACAATGAAATCCGTGAGAGCAGGAGCTCTACATAACTGCCTTGCTTTTCCAGATCTTCCAAGTCGTCTACCTTCGACACAGTGCAGTCTTACCACTTTTCTATCATTCATTTCAAACCAAAACCAAATAAACCTGTTGCTGTGAAATCAATTCCAATTCATAGTGACCCAAGAGGACAGAACACAACTGCCCTATAGAGTCTCCGAAACTAACTTTTTCCAGATGCCAACTACCAGATTTTTCTCCCTCAGAGCTGCTGGTGGGTTAGAATTGGCTACTTTATAGTTAGCAGCCAAGTGCTTAATCCCTGAGGCACCTGGGCTTCATAGCTCATTTTAGTGGAAAGTATTTGAGTTTCCTCCCTCTGACAGGCTTCTGCCTTACACAGGTTCAGCTTTCACAGGTTTTCCTAAGTGTAATAATAGTGCAATAACAGTGGTATGTCCAAAGCATAGTAATAACTCAGAGAACGAAATGACTGGCATTCTACGGACTTTCAGGGAAAGACTTAATAGTAGGACCCTGAGTTTAGCCGACCCACCAGAGAGAAAAACAAATAAACCCAAAAAAGAATTTTGAAGAAGACTGCATGTTTGGGAAACAGCAAAATAATGTTAGTAGTGCAAAAGATTAAGAGTACTACGACGGCGATTTTTTATGTTTCAGTTTGGCTAGACTATGGTGCCAGTTGTTTGATCAAATGCCAGTATAGATACTGGTACGAAGTAGTTACATAGGATTAAAGCAGTTAGCCTTAAACAAAGCAGATTCTCAGCCATGAAGGCCTTTAGAACAAAAAAGGAATTCCCCTAGGGAGTATTCTGCTTCCAGACTATAAACCAACATTTTGCTAACTCTTCACCACCTCCGTACAGATTCTGGAACACACAATTATAGGAATCTCTAACCTATCAACTTAGCTACAAATTTTGGCCTTTCCAGCCCCCATCAGTCATGTGGGCACATGAGACAATTCTTCAAAATATTTCAGTTTAAGCCTGTTACCCTGGTGTGTTGGTCAATACACTTCAGCTTCCTTTCCAATGTATCTCTACTCACACACCATACTTATGACTGAACTTGATCCTATTTGCCATTTTTGGTTTATATTTTCTGTGAAATATTATCAGTCCTCACAGAAGGGGTGCTATTTACTTGCAAGCATAAGTGGAAACTAAAGAAGTGAAACGTCATGACAGCTCAGACTTCTGAAATGTAATTATGGTCATAAGATAGACTGGAATTAATGAACATATTAGTAATGAATGAATTTACTAAACACTACACTGTGCTGGAAACTCTGGCGGCGTGGTGGTTAAGGGCTACAGCTGCTAACCAAAATGTCAGCAGTTCCAATCTACCAGCTATTCTTTGGAATTCTATGGGACAGTTTACTGTGTTATATGGGGTTGCTATGAGTCACAGTCAACTTGCCAGCAGCATATTTAGTTTTTATTTTCTCTGCACTGTGCTAATCAAAGTAGATCTATTTTGTCACACAATAGGCTCTTTTTCACATTTTATGTGAAAATATTTCATATTTCACATATTGCACATTGTAACCACTAATTCTCAAAGTAATATTTTTATTACTTTATTATTTATTATTTATTATTATACCAAATTTTTGTAAATTATTTGGTCTATAAGTGTTGTTAAAAGTTATTCGGGATTATAAAAATGTCGCATCTTGCCACAAAATGGCTGTTAATAAAAAATATATGCCTCTCTAGGGCTGCTTACTCCACTTAGGAGAATAAAAATATTTTCAATTTTGTGTAATTCAATTTTCCCTGGGTATGTATATAGAAATGTCATCACACAATAGGACACAATCGTGGTTTTTCTGGCTCTGGGGCCAAACATCTAATAAAGTTCTGTAATCATCTTCAAAAATTCACTCTTATTTGGGGATCTCCAAGATATGCATAAGTGTTAAACCAACACTGAGTAGCTATTCTTTCAAATGCCTTAGATGCTTGGCCATTATCTCTTCTCACTCTCCAGAACTTTCTGCTGGGAACTACCATGTCCACTGGGCATAGCACATTCTGTTGGCTCCAGCAATCTATATATGCCACTGAACACCACTGCTATTTCCAGCCTGGAACCTCATAATATTTTAAACATGTGATGTTCCTCATAGACACAACAAAGAATGAAGCTCTTCTTCACTAACGTCCCACTTTGTGCTAGTGACGCCAACTGTACCCCAAGGTCTTACAGAGTTCTTTCAAAAATATCTACCAGCAGCATTTCATACTGTTAGGTTAAACCACAGTGGACACAGTAGGACAAGAAACCCACTCCCTCCGAGGGTCCTACACTCTTCCACAGTCCCTTTCTTCCTAGGCTCCCAAATTCTCATTCAAATGTTTATGTAAACTAACACTAAGCCTTCCTCTAGTAGTTGTCAGATCCTTCCTGATACAACATAGACATAAGCCATGGTCCTTGCCATGGATTGAATGTGTTTCAAAAAAAATCTGTAACAATTTAGCTGTGCCCTATAATTCCTGGTTTTGTGTAATGTTCCTCCTTGTTGGAATTCCTGCCTCTATGATGCCAATGAGGGTGGACGGCAATAGTTGTGTTAGCAGAGCAAGATTTCACGAATAAGTTTGTTTTTTGCCTTGAGGCAGTCTCTTGAGCTCTAAAGGAAAAAAATCAGGTAGAGAGAATTTGGAATCTCACACCATCAAGAAAGCAGCACCGAGAGAAGAGCACCTCCTTCAGACCTGAGGTTTCTGTGCCAAGATGCTCCCTGAACAAAGACTGATACAACACAAGGACTTTTCTCCAGAGCCAACAAGGGGGAAAGTCTTCCCCTGGAGTGGACACCCTGAATTTAGACTTGCAGCATACTGGACTGTATAAGAATAAACTTTCCTTTGTCAAGGCGCTCCACTCGGGGTATTTCTGTTACAGCAGCACTAGCTAACTAATCTATAATGCTATTTCTTCCAAGAAAACATTTTTAGACTATAGTAACTTCCAGGTTTATATGTCTCAGTATGTCGACGAAAATTATCTTGGTTAGATTATTTGTCTTCAAAAACTGCAATATCTTGTTCATTCCATCATGATATAATAAGAACTCTTCAGTTATGGGAGAACTTGAATCGGATCCAACTTGACAGCGCTTGGCTAGCTTGGTGTAGAACATTTTATTCACAACACAAAGGAGTTTGTCATTAAATTATTAGAACTTGTTCAGACCAATCAAATGTAAATTGTGCCCACTTAAAAGTTTATTTTTGTACTGGCATGTTTCTAGAAACTTAATTGTGATCCTAACTAAATGTTTTACTATCATGTATGAGGTCAACACATATATTCAACACTTTTCTTTGTCCAGAAAATACTAAGATTTACTTACTATATATTATAGCTTCTACTATCATAAAAGTTTTTATACAACTGTATGGTTAATTACAGATGTTTAGTTTTAATCATTGAGGTCAAACTCCACTAGTTTTGCTCAGTAACAACCTTCTTTCTCACATCTAGTTTAATACTCAGTCAAGCCCACTTTACAAGTTATCCAAAAGGAGTAAATCAGTAACATAAAACAACTATATCAAATGAAAGAACTACAAAAATTCTTGAGTCATACTAAAGGAATTTTAACTAAGTTTATGATCAAACATAAATAATTTGTCAGTCTAACATATTACAACCTAGAAAATTAGTGTGTGAGAAATCTGTGCTTCTCTATATTACTTTAATGCCTTATTGACCTGTGACCTAGAAATGAAACATTTTGGTTCAAATTATTTTTGAAATCAAACCTGTAATAATTAGGATGAAAACTGTTAGTAAACTAGAAGCATTTTATTAAACTTACCTCATTAACTTGTTTTTTGTCCAAATGAAACACTTGACCAGAACTTGTAGAGGCAATTTCCTCATAGACTTTATATCCAATGTGGGTTCTGTCATCACAATCTCCAGTGAGCACAAATACAACCTAATTAAAAATAAAAAGTTTAAAAGATTTCCAGGAATCGATTAACATATATTTATTCTTATGAGTCAGAAATGACTTGATAGCGATGAGTCTGGGTTTTGGTTTATATTTATTGAGCACCTATTTTATATTGTATACTACTAGGCAGTTGGCACATATACATATATATAGAGAGAGAGATAATTATAGTTATATGAAGAAAACATAATTCCTTACCTTGCATAAGTATAACAGTAAATACAGACAGGAGCATAACTACTTGCACTTCAAAAGTATAAACTAAAAGCTATGAAATATAAGTGAAACTGTGACTGTGCTAGATTGTGTGATGGTTTCAATTCCCCCATCTATCCCTGTTCCCATGTACTCTGCCACACAATTTTTTCAATTCCTCTCACTAAAGTAGTAAGCTTATTTTTTTTCTTCTGAGGCTGTCCATGTGACATGTTTCAGCCAATAGCATTAGGCAAAAGAATCATTCTACTAGTTCTGAGCCAGGCTCAAGGGGCCTCGTAAACTTCTGCTCGGAAGCTGGTATTTCTGCCCTGACTATAAGAAGGGCATTACTCACCTACACTATCATTCTCTGAGAGAGGCTGAGAATCCTACAAAGCAAAATCAAGTCACTCCAGCACCCAACATAGATAAACCAACTACAAACCATTCCCAAACATACAATAAGCCTAGCCTGTATCAACTAAACCTGCAGAAACATGAAAAGTAAATGCTTATTTATTTAACCCATGGAATGCTGGGTCAGTTTGTTATGCAGCAATAGCTAGCAGGTAACAATGACTAACTGTGACCCAGCAAGATTCCATGCCAGAGTTGGTATATGAAACATAAGTCTTTCTTGTTAGACTCAGTTATGAAGATAAGATGTTAACAAGCATCTTAATTAATCTCCAGTCAGGTCTTTCTTTATTAACACACAAGGTTTTCATGGCTCCAGAAAGTCTGGATTCCTTGAAATTTTGAAATTCTGCTCCACATTCTCCCTCTTTTGATTAGGATTCTTCTATAAAGTCTTTGACCAAAATGTTCAGTAATGGAAGTCAAGGACCACCCAGTTCTTCTAGTCTTATGGCAAAGGAAGAGGTAGATTATACATGTAGTTAGCAACACATTACATCTTCTCC
The DNA here is from genome assembly GCA_028571685.1 of Heterohyrax brucei. NCBI lineage: Eukaryota > Metazoa > Chordata > Mammalia > Hyracoidea > Procaviidae > Heterohyrax > Heterohyrax brucei. Next base: position 51,018,831 of record CM053155.1, read on the forward strand.
TCCTATTCCTGCCTTTATCCTTCTTCCTCTGTTATACCAGATGAATAGAGACTTGCTGTTGTGCCTTTAATGGTTGCTTCCAAGTTTTGAAGACAACAGGCACTATGCAATGAACTGGGATGTAGAACAGAAGCACTAAACGTATTAGACCAATTAACTGGGATATTCCATGAAACCATGATCTATATCAGATCAAATTGACTACACCAACTCAACAGATTAGATATGCATATCATAATAAACACATACACATCCAATGACAGGGCTCCAAAATACAGAAAATAAACTCTAACAGCACTGAAAAGAGACACAGACAGTTCACCACAGTAATGGGAGACTTCCACAAATCACTTTCAGCAAAAGACAGAAAAACTAGAAATTCAACACAGATGCAGAAGATCTAAATGCCAGTCAGCCAATTCAACCTCATAGACATACACAGAACACTGTATCCAACAAAAGCAATGTGTACACTGTTTCCCAGTGCACATGGATCACTCTCCAGTGTAGACCACATTTAAGCCACAAAGTAAATTCAATAGAATAAAAAACATTGAAATAATCCAAAGCATTTTCACTGCTGACAAATCTAAAAAAAAAAAAGTAGAAGTTGGTAACAGGAAGGACAAGAAAAAAAAGAATACACAGAAACTGAATAATATCTTAATTAAAAACCACCAAGTAATAGAAATCAAGGTGAAATTTAAAAAATTCCTAGAACCAAATGAGAATTAAAACACAACACACTAAAACTTTGGGACACAGCGAAAGCAGTGCTCAACAGTCAATTTATAGCAATAAATATAACACACTAAAAATAGAAAAAAGGGTCAAAATCAAAACATTAACCCTATAACCCAAACAGATAGAAAAGGAGCATCAAATGAAGTCCACAGTTACCAGAAGAAAATAAAAATGAATAAAACAGAAATAATTGAAATAGAGAACAGAAAAACAACAGAAGGAATCAACAAGATCAGAAGTTGGTTCTTTCAAAGGATTGATAAAAACAACAAACCACAATGTTCACCCACAGGGTAGTTGGTAGGTTCAAACCACCAATCTTTTCATCAGCAGCTGAGCACACAAAGGGCACAATGATGGAAATGTCTTAGGTATAACCCAACATTTCATGGTATGAAGTTCCTAGGCTTGAAGGTGAAGGACCAAGACTGAGGGTTCATCTACATTAATTGGTAGAACATAGCTCATAAAGACAACGTTCTGCATCCTACTTTGGTGAGCAGTATCTGAGGTCTTAAAAGCTTGCAATTGGCCATCTAAGATAAAACTATTGCTTTCTCCCTACCTGCAGGAAAGGAGAGTGAAGAAAAACAAAGACTCGAGGAATAAATTAGTCCAAAAGACTAATGGGCCGCATGAACCACAGCCTACATGACCCTGCAAAAAGAAGAATTAAGATGGTGCCTGGCTGCCACTACTGACCACAGTGTCTGTGAATGCAACAGAGGAGGCCAGACAGAGTATGAGAAGAATATAAAACAGAAAATCAAACTCACAAAAAATACCAGACTTGGTAGTCTAACAGAGACTCGGGGAAGCCCTGAGACTACGGTCCTAAAACACCCTTCTATCCAGGAACCAAAACTATTCTCAGAGACCACCAAACAGTAGACAGGCTTATAAAGGAAACAAGAACACCTGACAGGTGGATAACATCTGCCCAAAAGAGAAGATTAAGAGGTAGGAAGGGGTAAAAAATCTAGTCAAAAGAATAGGAAACCCAAGGTAGAAATGGAAAGACTGCTAACACACTATGGAGAATGCACCAAATGTCACGGAATATTCACACACAAGCTATCAAATGGGAAACTAATTTATTCTATAAACTGTTACCTGAAGCACAACAACAAACATTAAAAAGCAAAACAAGCAATAAATAAATAAAAATACCTCCCTACTAGCATCTGGGTTTTTAACATATGACCACATGACTAGTCAAACTAGAAGTCCCTGGGTGGCTCTTTGTGCTGCACTACTAACTGAAAGTTTGCTGATTCAAACCCACCCACCTATGGCACCTGGGAGGAAAGGCCTAGCTGTCTTTTTCCACAAGGATTACTACCAAGAAAACCCTATAACACATGGGGACACCATGATGAATCAGAATCAACTCAACACTGGCTTTGGAATTTTGCTTTCAGTCAATCTAACCTCCATTCAATACACTTAACTGTGCTCATGAGCAATCTGTACATGGATCAACAAGCAGTTGTTCAAAAAGGACAAGGGGACACTGCCTGGTTAAAGTCAGGAAACATGTGTGTCAGCTTGTATCCTTTCACTATACCTATTCAATCTGTATGCTGAGCAAATCTGAGAAGCCGGACTATATGAAGAAGAAAGAGGAATCCAGATTGGAGGAAGACTCATTAACAGCATGCAGTATGCAGATGACACAGCCATGCTTGCTGAACATGAAGAGGACTTCAATCACTTACTGCTGAAGATCAAACACCACAGCCTTCTGTATGGATTACACCTCAGCATGAAAAAACAAAAATCTTCACAACAAGCAACATCATGATAAATGCAGAAAAGATTGAAATTATCAAGGAATTTCATTTTACGTGGCTTCACAACCAACTCCCATGGAAGGAGCAGTCAAGAAACCAAAGGACACACTGCACTGGAGAAATCTACTGCAAAAGACTCTTTGAAGTGTTGAAAAGCAAAGATGTAACCTCGAAGCTTAAGTAGCTCCTGATTCAAGCCATGGTATTTTCAATCCCATTTTACGTGTGCAAAAGTTGGACAATGAATAAAGAGGACAGAAGAATTGACACCTTTGAAACCATGCACTGCCAAAAGAATGAGCGAATTTGTCTCAGAAGTACAACCAGAGTGCTCCTTAGAAACAAGGATAGCAAGACTATGTCTTATACACTTTAGACATGTTGCATGTTGTCCCAAGGAATCAATCCCTGGATAAGGATATCATGCTTGGTAAACTAAAAGGTTAGACAAAAAGAGGAAGACCCTCAACAAGATGGACTGACACAATGACACAACAATGGGCTCAAGCTTAACAACGACTGCGAGCTTGGTACAGGACTTGGCAGAGTTCCGTTCTCCTCTACATAGGTTTGCTATGAGCTGAAATTGATCTGGTGGCACCTAACAACAGCAACCTTCATCTTAAAAGGAAAAAAAAAAATTGCCACTGAGTTGATTCTGACTGATAGATAGCAAGCCATAGCAGAGAGAAGAGCTGCTCCCGTAAAGTCTCCAAGGAACAGCAACAGATTCAAACAGCTGACCTTTTGGGTTACAGCAAAACATTTCATCACTGGGCCACCAGAGCTTCCACCTGCATCTATCCTCCCAAATAGTCTTTTCATGGCAGGGCATCTGATCTCAACACTTAACGTCAGCGGCTTCCCGCCATCCATGTGACTGAGTCACACTCTCCACACTTCATTTAAAACCTCTGCCTACCTGAGCTGCACCCGCCTTTCCTGCCTCACCTCCAGCCTCCTCCCCTGCCTGGACGTTTGCTATATGATTAGGCTCTCCACTCTCAAGCTCTCTCTGCCCTTGCCTCGCTGGCAAACTGCACATTCTCCAGAACCCAAGCAAGACCTCTTTGCCTTCTTGCCTTTCACTACCCCCCCACTCACCTCCTAGGAAATGGACGGCTTCCCGGGGACTTTATAGTGGAATATGATACATGTGGTAGAGATTTGTATGGTGTTCATTTACATATCTGTCTCCTCCCATTTTCCTGCGGAATTCCTTGCATTCAAGAGCTGGGTCTTATTCATCCATATGCTCACTCATTGTCCTCAGGAACATTACTATTATTATCTTTTTTTAACGAGAATAGGCTGCACCACCTCCAGGTTTTACTTCATGGTTGACTCCATCTTCCAGAGACAGTCATGACAGCATCTTGTCACCTGTGTCTTCTGCAGGGTGACCTAGTCACTCCTGACAGGAGACTGGTTTCCCTCCTCTGCTATCTGTGTGCATTTGTAACTGCTTTACAATTAAAATTGGGTCAGAAGGGAAGCTGTGTGACTTCTACGCAGGACTATAAACATCAGTGCAATAGATTAAGATGAGAGGACTCCTCGACACTACAGTCCTGAGACAACTCCATAACGTTGAACCCAAACTACCCCAAGGTCACCTTTCAGCTAAATAACAGATTAACTCATAAAATTAAAAAAATATTACCAGCAACCACTGCACACCTTTTAAAAATCATCTCTAAGAGATCAAATGGTCAAAAATTACTCTAAAGCAAAGATGAAAGAATAAGGGAACAAGGAAAGTAGACTGCTGGAAATGAAACATCCGGAATGGAATTTAGTGAGAATGTTGACGCACTGTGAAAAATGTAACCCAAGTGAATAATTTGTGTAGTCATTGTTAAATAAGAACACAGTTTTCTATGTAAATTTTCACCAAAAACAATAAACTATTTTTTAAAAAAAGGTGAGACAGGAAGCTTAAGGAGCAACAAGTTTATGTTAACAGGGGGGAAAATTCAGAAAAGGAGGCTGAGACCAGTTCTACAACTTAAAGATTTTATTCAGTGTCACCAAGCTGTACACGCAGAACTTGTTAAACTGGTGTATGTTCTTCTATGTAGGTTCTCAACAACAAAAATATACAATAAGTTTCAAACAATATTATTTTATACAAAAAAAAACAAGACTTTCACATGCTGTATATCAATCTCAGATATAAGTTTAATATATGAGGTTGGACAAGTTTTGTGAACTCATCCTAGTAAAAGTGTTGCGTATTTCATTGCTGAATATCACTATGGTCACTTTCAAAGTACTCACCTTGGCAAGCTGTGCACCAATGCTGGCACCTAGTCCATCCTTCAAAGCAATTTTGGAACTCTTTTTCTGGAATGACCATCAGAGTTGTCATATTACTCCTGATGTCCTAAATGTCATCAAAATGTCTTCCTTTCAATATCTTCTTTATCTTCCAGTAAAGAAAAAAGTCACTGGGGCCAGATCACATGAGTAAGGAGGATGTTCCAATACAGTTATCTCTTTACTGGCTAAAAACTCCCTCAGAGACACCTTTACAATTAAGTTTGAGAACTTGCCACCACATCACCGTGCACAATGGCCATTCCAGAAAGAGTTCCAAAATTGCTTTCAAGGGTGGACTAGGTGCTCGTATCAGTGCATAGCTTCCCAAGGGGAGTACTTCAAAGGTGACCATAGTGATACTCAGCAATGAGGTACGTAGCATTTGGAACAATTAAATGCGAGGACTTGTCACACTTCATATTTAAATTAAAGTACACATATACAGAGAAGTACAAATACATGGATTGATAATTCTAACCATTACTTGCTATACACAAATGATGAAAGAAAGGACGCAGCCTCTGAATTATTTCTCTTAAATGCTGTATTCAAATGAAAAGGTTTGGAGTTGATTCCTACTCACCTGTGACTGTTTCTGCTGGATAAGCTGCAGCACCTCATGCGTAAGCCAGTAATCTTTGGACCGTGCATCAGTGAAAACATAGATGAAAGAGCCAGGTAGAGAAATTTCCAAGGCAATTTTTATAGCCCCAATACTCATTTCTGGACAATCACCACCACCCTGTTCAGAAGCAGAGAGAAAAATGCAATTACTTCATCAGAAAGGAAGAAAGGAACATTTTAGTTAAAAGTGGTTTGAGGAACTTTAAACTCACACAAGTTCTCTTACCCTATTTTCTGTCTGTTTCCTACAGGACTGTTTTAACAGGGAGAGGGATGGAAAAGATACAAAATGATATGCAGCTGGAAAAATCTGTACTTACAGATACATCCGAAATACAAAACATAACAGCAACTGTTATATTTTTTAGTTAATTAAATGTCAATTCCCTCTTCTTTTCTGTTTAATATCTACCTCTCATCTCTTCTTTTTTGATGGCTTTACATCTTATTGTGTCAAAAAAATAAACAGCAGTGAGAAGATGGCCTTCATCAGTCCCACAAGGATACTATCAATTTATCTCCAGTATCAGTGACATGTTCTGCTTCATTAAGGAAGGCACTGCTGTGCTTATTACTAATGCTAACTACTACTCGCCAGCACCCTAACGAAAGCCATTACTCCTGTGGCTGTTCCCTGTTTACTGGATCATTTCCAACAGCAACCAAACATTGGTTTATCTCCCACACTCTTTCAGTTTTTGCACAAATATTACCTATCACAGAAGTTTCCCAAGATCACCATATATAAAATACAATCTCCTCATTATTGTTATTGTTAGGTGGCTTTGAGTCAGTTCCAACCCATAGCGACCCTATGAACAACAGAATGAAACACTGCCCGGTCTTGTGCCATGTCCACAATCATTTTTATGCTTAAGCCCACTGTGTGAATCCGTCTTGTAGAGGGTCTTCCTCTTTTTTGCTGTCCCTTCGCTCTACTCAGCATGTTGTCCTTCTCCAGGGACTGATCTTTCCTGACAACATGCCCTCACTGTTACTCTGCTTCATTTCTCCTACTAACTCATGATCTGTGTTTTATAGTCCACTTAAATAAGTTGAAGATGTTCTGATAAGTAAAAATGGCCTCTTCCCTAAAAGTTATTGTCACATTTATTTCCTTCATAAATATGTGGGTTTGATCATAAAAGAAATTGAACATGAAGTGTTTACAGTTTTATACACTCCTTTTTGAAATTTAGGATTATGTCATGCCTATGTCACATAATCAAGATTCTTCAGCTATTTCTCTATTGTTAAATATTAATGCTATTTCAAACTTCCCTCTATTATAAAGGTTTTGCATATATATATACACACATATACATGTGTATGTATGTCTGTGTGCAGACACATACATGTGTATTTATGTGTACATACACACACACACACACGGAGCCCTTGGCTGGCACAAACAGTTAAGCTCTCAGTTGCTAACTAAAAGGTTTTTGGTTTAAATCCACCCAGAGGCTCCTCAGATAAAGGGCCTGGCATTCTACTCCCAAAAGTTCACAGTCATTGAAACCTTGTGGAGTGCAATGCAATTCTACTCTGAAGCCTTGGGATTGCCACAAGTCAAAATCTACTTGATGGCAACTTGTTTTAGTTTTATATGCATAATGAAAACTGTGAGAGTTAGAACTCAATGAGACTGCCATATTTTTCCAAGTCTTGCAAGTTTTTGCCAGGGCTCCTCTGTTACAGAACAAAAATGAACAAGCACCTTGCCCTTCAGGAGATCATGGTCTAGAAAAAAGACAAATAAACAGCATGACAGTTTGAGATGATGAAGGTCTTGTTGTCTCAGAGCCCACCAAAATCCAGTAACAAGTAAGAGCTTCTTGTGAAAAGTATGTATCATTTCCCATTTGCATTTCTGTGATTCCTACCACCAAACTTTATTTTTCCTGCAGCAAAGAGCTGAATGTAGCACCTTGCTTCTTAAAAGCCTTCACTAACTATTTGTATTGGATCAAATAATCTTTCTAGCTTTATGCGTTCTACTGCTCCCCTCCTAAATTGCTCCTTCCAATCTGAGATCACTTGCTTTTTTTGAATATACCTCTGCTTCAAATGTAATTCCTTTATCATTTTCATTCCAGTGATTTTTTTCCAACAGCTCCATCTCCATCAGATACTTCTCACCAGCATATGCATGTCTCAGTTGTACCCATTAAACTGTAAGCTCTTACATGACAGGAACTATGTTTTGCTGAATCCTTGAGTCCTTAGTTCTTAGCATTTTGTTTGGCAAAGTCACTGAGTAAATATTTGTTTAAGTGAACTATTTTTATTTCAGTGTTGAGTAATATGCTTTCCCCTCTTCCAATTTGATGTACCTCCCAACTTCTAAGACGTCCTCAGACAGCTTTTCTTTTTAATGATACTTGCCATATTTTCCTTTGCATAATACTTATCTGGGGAGTTATCTTGTTCAAAAAATGCCACTGAATGTAGTTTTGTGTGCTAGGAAAATGGGAAATAGTTTCTAGACATGTTAGTAATTTTGTTATGCTGGACAGCAATAATTTTTGCTTGCAGCCAGCTTTGCATATCTGTAATGGACATGCTGGGCTGCTTAAAAAAGCTTAGATTCTTATTGTCAACATTTTCAGTCTTTAACAATTTTTTTCAACAATGCTTGACATTTTCACCAGAGTATAAGTTACAACATAATTTATTAATTCCATAATCATTTGTTAAATTATCAAGGACAGAGTATATCTTGGTGGTAGTATACTCTAGGGAAAGATTAATAGCTTTTTGCTGATTGTCATCTACCATCATTGAGCTAGGAGAACTTTTCTAAGGATGAAACATCAGAACAGCTAAGCAATCTCCAAGAACAGATGTTAAGAAAGGCAGGAATGATAAATCTTGTCCAGCTACTGAATGAAAGACAGTCTCTGAGAGATTTGACTTGGGTTCAAATTTGCTTTATAGGGACCTAGAAATGCCATAGTTCACTCTCCTAATCCCTAGTCATAAGGAGACTTTGGAGGATACTGGAATCCTTGGAAGTGACTCCAAATTTATTCAGTCCATTGTCATCCCCTCATTGTAGAGTTTCAATGTAGACAGAAAAGTGTATAGAAATGGGACCCACAGCCTTTCATTAATCCTTTAATTTGTACCATAAATTGAATAGGTACATTTAAAACTACATATTAACAAAGCGAATATAGTCAACAACATTTTTTAAGCATTGGAAATATTCTCATGACATAAAAAAAAAGGCACCTTTGCAAAACAGTGATCTTCATATATATGATGGGGCTTAATATTGGTTAATATCCAAAGGAAAGGCTGGGATGAATTAACACTGGTATAACCAAACAGAGCATTGCACAAATAAAATTGCAATGAAAGGAAATTTTTATATCTTGAGCTTCTTTTATGCTATTCTCTCCAAAAGAAATTCTTTGGCATTTTTGGAGAATTATCAGAAAGTCTAAAAGCAACAGAAAATCAGGAATGTCAAGTTCAAAGGAAACACCAAGACTCCTATTTATCAGAAACACAAAATGGAGGTTCCTGGATGCATTTCCACAACTCCCCCTCCTCCTCTATGCAGCACCCCTCAGAACACTGAGGGGCAGCGTGACCAGAATCCAGGCCCAGCTGCCGCTCTCTGTCCCCAGGGCATGGCCCATTGCCGCCGCCTTCCAGGAGCCCCAGCCCACGCCCACTGCCCCAGGCCTCCAGGTTGCATCGGACCCAAGTCCCTGCCTGCTGCCACAACCATGCACCTGCAACGAAGTTTAGCTCCAAAGAGGAAGCTGGAACAGCTCCAGAAGGGGTTATTTTGTTAAAACACAATCTCCATAGGGACGGGACCAAGATAGCAGACTAGATACACATCTCCTCAGCTCCCTCTGAGAACTAAGACCTGAATTAATAACCAAACAGGAAGCCCTATGACATGGTATAGTATTTTCAGATGGGACTATGTGCCACTAAATGGGAAACCACTGCCCTCTGATGGGGCAGACTGCACTGAGCTCTGCTCCTGCTGACTCACCACTTGGTTGGACTGCAGGTACTGATGCCACCTTGTTATCCAGGTGGTATGGGATAGGCATGAGCCAGCAAATACGCTGAACTGCAGTGCTAAAGTAAACAGCACATAGCACAGCAGAGCAACAGTACTTGTGATAGCCACATTTTGACAGCCCAGCTGCTAACTGCCCCATTGCCCCTCCACCCTCTCTTTTCTGAGCTGCACCATAGATTCGGTGGTTTTGCAGTAGGAAGAACAGCTCAGCTGGGACACCATCTTAGTCAGCTAGGAGGAAGAGTCAACCAACCAGAGGCCTCAGCAGGGTTTAATTCTCAAGCTGAGAAGCAGTGCCAGTCCATAAAGTGCTTTTCCAGCAGAAAGGCTGTGTAGGACAGTGTTACCACCTTACAGGAGTGGCCTCCCTTACAGGAGGTTGGCATCAAGGCCATACCCCTCCCTTATTGAACTATATCATACCATCTGGGGATGGGTGAATAAGTAATTTTGTTGTCATCCAGAAGGCAGGGCCTACCACGCCTGACAGCCTAACTGATTTCAGCAGCTGTTGGTCAGTGTCCAGCTTCTTAAAATAAGACTGCCTGATGGCACTTGTCTTTGGCTGAAGAAATAACTGATGAGCGGCCCAGCAGCATCTCTTCTAGCCTTTAGGCACCCACATCATAAGGTGAATTGATGGCCAACCAGTGAATTCATAAGTAGGGAATCATCTTTGCCAGCCGGAAGGCGGAGACTGCACCCAAGAGAATCCACTGGGGCCAGTCACTGAAGAACATAGAGATAGCTGGTGACCAACTCCCTTCTCAGAATTATGCTTCAGCTCCAGCTGAGGTAACACCAGAGACACTAAACAGCCTCAGATGGCCTGAAGGCAATAAACCATTGTTAAACATCAAAACAAACAGTCTACCATAGCTCCAGAAAACTCCCAGAATAAAGGAACAAAAAACTTCCCAGTTGAAGAAGCCTTTCTGAAACTATTGAAGGTCAAGTACAAAAGAATCATGTATAGAACCGCCCTAGAGAGTAAACAAAATGCTGCAGAGCAATATGAAAAATTCAGTAAGTTATTTGAACTGATGGAACAATGATCTGAAATCTAGCAGATCAATAGCAAAGTTACAGAATTAGACAATTCAATCCAAAGCCAAAAGAGCAGAACTGAGGAAATTGAAATCAGACTTAGTCACCTTGAAGACACAGCAACTGACACCAGCATTTGTGAAGAGAAATAAAAAAAAATCAGTAAGAAAAACAAACAAGCATTAAGAAACATGTGGGACTCTATCAAGACAAATAATCTACAATTAACTGCAGTTCCTGAACAGGTAGGGATACCTGAAAACACAGAGAGTATTGTTTTTGAGTTGCTGACAGAAAACTTCCCCAAACTTAAGAAAGAACACAGATATCCAAGATGTGTATTGAATGCGACAAAAACCAGACCCCAAAAGAAAAGCACCAAAACATATTAAAATCCAGCTTAATAAAATGAAACATAAATAGATGCTCTTTAGAGAGCAAGGTTCAAAGCAAAGCTAACTTTCAGAGGGAAGCCCTGTAGGCTTTTGTCTGACTTCTTGGCAGAAATGATGTTGGCAAGGAGGCAGTGGGTTGACATATTCAAAACCTTGAAGGAAAACAAAACTTCCAACCAAGAATTATATATCCTGCAAACCTGTCTCTCAAATATGAAGACGAAGCAAAGACATTCAATGATAAACACAAGCTTTGAGACTTCGTAAAAAGCAAACCAAAACCACAAGAAAAACTGAAAGAAGCTCTTTGCTTAGAAAAAAAAAAAAAAACCATTAAGTGTATATTTAAGCAGGCAATGCAGGACACAGCATCCAGAATCCTACTCAGTTAGGTAAGTCACAAAACTCAGTCAAAGCTACAATATTTAAAGAAGAGAATCAGAGATCATATTGTGAAAGCTATGACACCATCACATTAAAAAGAAGGATACACTACAGTAGTTATAGTCCTTTCAGATGGAGAGGAAGTTAAAAAGATATGCAGAAGTTAAAATTGGGTTTAAGTTTAGAATATTAAGGGGGACCATAACATAGCTGCAAAGTACAACAACAATGCAGCATATCAAAACAAAAAACATAATACAGGAGTCTCAGCAGATACAAGGCCTATGCTGGAAAAGATGAAAAGTCAACCCATAAAGAAGACTGACCCAGAACAGAATATTAACAGCAACATATGAAACACCAACACGAAAATAAGTACATCAGAATGACAGCACTAAACACATATCTATCAATAATTACACTGAATGTAAATGGACTGAACGCTCCAATAAAGAGAAATGAGTGATATCCTGGATCAAAAGACACAATCTGTCTATGTTGCTTACAAGAAACACACCTTAGACTCAAAGATATGAATAAACTAAAAATTAAAGGATAGAATAATATATACCAAGCTAACAACACACAAAGAAGAGCAGGTGTGGCAATACTAATCTCAGATAAAACAAATTTTAATGTAAAATCCACCATCATGGGCAAGTATGGTCACTGTTTATTGCTCGAATTTTCAATACACAATATTAAACATTTAACAATGTTAAATATTTATGCACTCAGTACCAGAGTACCTAAGTATATAGAACAAACATTGACTACATTTTAAAAATGAGATAGATCATCTCACAATAATAGCTGGAGGCTTCACCACTCCACTTTCAGTAATGGACAGATTATCCAGAAAACAGCTTAGTAAAGACAGAGATCTTATTGCAACAATTAACTGACTAAACCTCGACATATACAGGACTTTTATAAATGCACCTTCGTCTCCAATGCACATGGAACATTTTCCAAGCAGAGAGGAACAGTGTGCTGTCACCGGACAAGGAGAGCAATGGAAGCTGCATATAGGTGGCCCTGTAAATTTATACTGGAATGTACATTTTCATTCAGTCATATTAAATTAAAAAAAAAATAGACAATGTGTTAGGACATAAAGCAAGTCCCAAAATCCAAACCACTGAAATATTGCAAAGCATCTTCTCATATCATAAAGGTCAAAATCAATGACAGAAAAAACATGGGTAGAAATTTGAACTTACGGAACTGAACAACATCTTGCTCAAAAAGTCGTGAATTACAGATGAAATCAAGGACAAAGTAAAGAAGTTTATGGAATCAAATGAGAATGAAAACACGTCCTACCAAAACTTATGGACTATAGCAAAAGCAGTGCTCAGAGGTCAGTGTATCTCTATAAATGCACACATCTGAAAGGAAAAAAGGACCCAAACCAAAGAATTAATCCTACAGCTTGAGTAAGTAGAAGGAGAGCAACAGAGGAACCCCTCAGTCACCAGAAGAAATGAGATCATAAAGATTAGAGCAGAGCTAAATGAATTAGAGAATAGAAGAACAATTGAAAAAATTAACAAAACCAAAAGCTGGTTGTTTTAAAAAGATCAACAAAACTGATAAATTATTGGCTAAACTAACAAAAGAAAAAAGGAGAGGAAGCAAATAACTCAAATAAGAGATGTCACAACAGACCCTGCTGAAATCAAAAGTATCATAACAGAATACTAGGAAAGACTGTACTCTAACAGATTTGAAAACCTAGAACAAACAAATTTCTAGATTTATATCACCTACCAAAATTATCACAAGGAGAAGTAAAACAACTTAATAAACCCATCACAATGGAAGAGATTGAAAAAGGCATCAAAACACTACCAACCAAAAAAGGTCCTGGCCTAGATGGTTTCACCAGAAAATTCCAGTAAACTTTTAGAGAAGAGTTAACTCCAATATTACTGAGACTATTTCACAGTATAGAAAGGGATGGAATCCTCCCAACTTCAATCTATGAAGCCAGCATAACCCTGATATCAAAGCCAGGGAAAGATCCCACTAAAAAAGAAAATTACAGGCCAGTTATCACTCATGAACCTAGATGCAAAACTCTTCAACAAAATCCTTGGCAATAGAATTCAACAACACATCAAAAAAAAATTATTCATTATGACCAAGTCATGTCCCAATACAAATTCCTGTGATATTTTTTAATAAGATGGAGAAACAAATCACCAACTTTGTTTGGAAAGGGAAGAAACCCCGGATAAGCAAAGCACTCCTGAAGAACAAGAACACAGCTGGAGTCCTAACACTACCCAACCTTAGAATCTATTACACTGACACAATAGTCAAAACAACCTGGTACCAGTACAAAAAGAGACATTCAGAACAATGGAACAGAGTTGAGACCCCAGAGATGCCACCATCCTCTTATGAACAGTTGATATTTAACAAAGGCCCTAAGATTATGCACTAGGGTAAAAACAATCTCTTTAACAAATGTGCTGGCAAAAGTGGATATCCATCTGCAAAAAAACAGAAACAAGATCCATATCTTACATCTTACACAAAAACTAACTCAAACTGAATAAACGATTTAAACAACAATCCTAAAACAATAAACATCATGTGAGAAAAAATAGGGTCAACAATGGAAAATTTAATACATAGCTTAGACTTCAAAATTTGAGAAACAAAGCATGACCAACAGAAGAGAAAATAATTAAATGGGAAATATTAGGAATCAAACACTTTTGCTCATCCAAAGACTTTATTAAAAGAGTTAAAAGACCACCTACAGAGTGGGAAAAAATATTTGGCAACTACATGTCGGACCAATGTATGATCTCCATAATCTACAAGCTACTACAAAATATCAACCAAAAAAAAAAAAAAAAGGTAAATGACTCAGTTAAGCAATGGGCAAAGGAAATGGACAGACACTTCACCACACAGGACATCTAGGCAGCCAAAAGACACACTAGGAAATCCTAATGATCATTAACTATTACAGAAATCCAAATCAAAACTACAATGAGATAATACCATCTCACTCCAACAGTTTGCCATGATCCAAAAAACACAAAACAACAAATGCTGGAGAGGCTGTGGAGAGACTGGAACTCTCCTACACTGCTGGTGGGATTGCAAAATGGTGGAACCTGTATGGAAAGCAATTTGGCATTTCCTTAAGAGGCTGGAAATAGATATACCATTTGACCCAGTAATCCCACTGCTCAGAATATGTCCTATAGAATCAAGGTCAGTCACATGACAGATACACGCACACAAATGTTTACTGAAGCACTGTCCACAATAGCAAAAAATGGAATCAACCCAGATACCCAACAACGGATGAATGAATAAACAAACTCTGGTACACACACTCAGTGGACCACAGTGCAATGATAAAGAACACTGCTGATTTTAGGAAGCATCCTAAAATTTCAACTGGAAGACATTATGTTGAGTGAAATCAGTCAGCGGCAAAAAGACAAATATTTTATGAGACCTCTACTATAAGGACTTAAAAATAGACTTTCATACAGAAGAAAAGACTCTGACAGCTGCAGGGAGAAGGGGGAGGAAGAGGGCTGGTCATAGATTAGATAGCTGATATAAATTTGGTTGAGATATAAGCAGTGACAGCACACAGTAGAAAGAAGATCAACTTAATTGGAATTCAACATAAACTGAAAACTCTTCTAATCTTAGATAGATATTGCAAGGATGGAGTAGCAGGGGTGGGGGGGTTGGGGACCAGGCTTTCAGGGGACATTGAGGCCAACTGGCATAACTCATCTATTGCTAAGAGACTCTTCTGCAGCCCATATTGGTGAGTGGTTTCTAGGGTTTTAAAACTAGCAAGCTGCCATCTGAGGTACACCAAATGGTCCCAAAGCATATGAGAATGGACAATCATCGAGAACAACAAAGATACTGAGACAAAAAGAGCTCAGGAGACAGATGGACCCATGTGAATGGGTGACTGTATCAACACACTACCAGAAGAATCATATGGTGTCTGACTACCACCAAAGACAGCTGTGATAGGGCACACAATGCTGGCTCCCAGTGGCAACACAGGAAAAACAGGGGTGCACCTCAAGAACTCCACTAAAAGACTACAACCGATGACCTGGCAGCCTGGGGTGTTCCCCTGAGAGCATGGTCCCTAGACCTGCTGCTGTCCCTAACCAGAAAACATTATCAAGGTCAACTCTTCGGACAGGAATGGACTGAACATGGGGACACAATGTGACCATAAGGTGTGTGTACTTTGTGGTTGTGTTTCCAAAGGATGCTGTCCTCCTGGCTTCTTACTAGAAGGGAGAAGAGAGGAGGAGACAGGAGATTGTTAAGAAATACAACATATACAGAACAGAAAGGAGGAGTGTGGTACAAATTTAATTTGGATTGTATACTTTCACTCAATCACAACAAAATATTTTTAAAAAATAAAAAGAAGAATCACAAAATGGAAACACTTATATATCCCTTAGAAATAAACAAACAAAAACAAATGATTATTCTGCCTTGAATTTCACATTTATAAAGACAAGTCATATTACATTCATACTGATTATAAGATTTCCTGAAGGATAAAACGCTTTACTTCACAAGCTAGCATCAAAAACCAAAAACCCAAACCCACTGCCACTGAGTTGATTCTGACTCAAAGTAGCCTTATAGGACAGAATAAAACTACCCCACAGAGTTTCTGAGGAGTTTCTGAGAATGGAAAGGCTAGCTTTTTGGTTATCAGACATTGCTCTTAACCATTATACCATCAGGGTTTCCACAAGATAGTACAGTCTCTTTAAATTATTACCGTTCTGTTTGTAGCAGAGTGGATGGTTAAAAGTAAGTGTTAACTAGTAATTAATATCTTAGTGAAACTGTATGTCTATCACATTGCTGACGCTGGTTCCTGTAGAGAAAATTACGTTTCTTCTTTTTCCAAAAGAAGTCCTCATGTAATGTCAAAACATTATAAAAGCTTTGGGGAGGGGGGGACCTCCTCATCCGATAAGTCACTTTGATTTCTGATAAACCATTGCCATTGAGTCATGTATGACTCATAGAAATCCCAGAGATCAGAGCAGAACTGCCCCATAGAGTTTCCAAGGAGCGCCTGGTGGATTTGAACTGCTGAGCTTTTGGTTAGCAGACGTAGCACTTATCGTAACTAACCATGATATTGATTAATATATTTAATTTTTTTTTAAATGCCTTACATCTGCCCTACATACAATGCTAGCCAAAAGCTATGCAGTTCAAAGCTACCAGGGCACCTAGGAAACCCTATGGGGCAGTTTAACTTTGACCTATAGGATCATTATGAGTCAGAATTGACTCAACAGCAATAGGTTTCTTGCTGTATATTTATTATGGTAGTCACTAACTAGCTTGATGTGACTGTTTTGCACTTGAAATATGAAAAGTAAAGTTGAGGAACTACATTTTTTATTTTACATATTTTATTAATTAAAATTTAAATTTACAAACTAAAGGAGGGCTAATTTTCATATTAATCAATCATATGTTGAAACATTAATTTTTGATACATTGTTATACATGCTACATTCAGAGGCATTTTTTGAACATTGTAACTCCCCAGATAACCACAATACAAAGGAGAATATGGCAAGTATCATTAAATAAAATAATCATTACAGCTAATTTCACTTAATATTAAGTTGCATACATAGTTCACATTGCATTTCTGGTGAACAGCACTGCATTAGAATGATATGTTTAGTTTGATCATGTAGTCCTTGTTCCTATCAGTCACTTATAAGGTTGTTGTTTTGATCAAAGGATTTTTGATAAACTGCTTTCTTGTAGAAGTAATTAGAGGCAAAATTCAAGTCACCTTAATTTAAGGAGCAGTAATTAAGGGAGAATTAATTTCAAAACAATAGACAAGAAACTTCTAGTTTGTTAAGTGTTTCTTAAATTATCAGCTGATCTTCTGATCTTTGATTTTAGCTTTGGCAGAATGGGAATAGAGACAAGTATTGCTAAAACTGATAATTTTCATAAATAAACCTCAAAAATTTAGAGAGTTAGGTATAAGTTTTGAGAGCCTCATATGCATGTAAAAATTCAAAAAATCAGGGCAACAGAAATCTGGCTTAAACTAAAAAAATAAAATAACTGTTTTAAGGTCCAATTCCAAACTTCAAAAATAAAAAATCCTTTTAAAAGTCTTCAACAGTTTCTGTTTTGTCCTGAATATCAAAAAGAAAATAAAATGCGTAATAACAGTCCATAAAAAGCCTGTGATACAGGACTTGTACATTTGGAGAGCTTAAATCTCATTAGTTTAACAGATACTTTCAATAGCAACAAATTGTTTACCTTTATTAACTCAGTGGACACCTACTGTGAGTCGAACAGTGAAACGGTAGGCAATCTTTCATATTCTAATGTTATCTGTTCTTTATACCAACCAATGAGATAGGTATCATTTTTGCCTAATTTTATTGGCAAAGCAGTAAATCTTGAAATCCTTCCCCAGAATCACACAACTACTAAGTAAGAAAGCAGCGATCTGAACTCACTTCTACTTTGTGTCCAAGTTCATGCTAACTCCAGTGAGGAATTTAATTACCTTCATCAAGCTCCATGACTGCAAGCAAGTAGCTTGTCTGAGACACTTATAAAAACACAAGAAAATTCCCAGTTGCTATGGATTAAATTGCCTCTTCCAGAAAGATATGTTGAAGTCCTAACTGCTAATGCCTGTGAATATGATCTTGTTTGGAAATCGAGTCTTTAAAGATGCTATCAGTTATTATGATGACATATTTTAAAGTAACACGGGTGCTAATCAAATCTAAGTAGGGCTCTTAAAAAAAAAAAAAAAGGACTTGGAGAGACAGTGGAAGAACAGCCATGTGAAAAATGTATTGATAAACCAAGGAATGTTTGGGGCTACCAGAAGCTAGGAACCACAAAAGGGATCCTCTCCTAAAGACTTAGGGGGCAGGATCATCTAGCTGACACATTGATTTGGACTTCTAGCCTCCCAAACTGTGAGACAATAAATTCTTATAGTTTGGAGTCATCCATTTTTGTGATACTTTGTTACAGTAGTCCTGTTGTTGTTGTTGTTAGTTGCCAGGAGTACATTCCCACTCATAGGGATAC
This sequence comes from Heterohyrax brucei, assembly GCA_028571685.1. Taxonomy (NCBI): domain Eukaryota; kingdom Metazoa; phylum Chordata; class Mammalia; order Hyracoidea; family Procaviidae; genus Heterohyrax; species Heterohyrax brucei. Next base: position 51,037,322 of record CM053155.1, read on the forward strand.
ATCTTTGCAAAGTAGAACTGTGCTCCAGAGGGTTTTCAAGGACACGTCCTTTCAAAAGCAGACAGCCAGGTCTGCCTTCTGAGGTCGCTCTCCATAGGTTCAAACTGCAAACCTCTATACTAGTAGCTCTTAGCCCTCTGCATCACCCACAGGCTTGCTTACAGTAACCCCAGGAAACTCCTACAGCATTCTTGTGGACACCCACAGATGACTGTTGATTCTTCTACTGCAGCTGTCACTGAGTTCTATTATAATCCATCTGCTTCCTCCCACTAGACTGCTTGCTCCTTGAGCACCTTAGCAGGTGTTTCACTGTTGTTTAATGAATCAACGGATGAATGAATGAGTAGATGTGTGAATGAGATTGTGCAAAGTCATCTTGGCACAACACAGACACATTTGCTGCATGTAGCCTAAGCTTCACTCAGGCCTAGATCATTTCAAGTGGTATAATTACAGAGCTAAGCCCCTCAAGAATGCAAGCACCAAAAAAGCTGATCCTTAACCAAGCTCAGAAATATACACACATCCTATCTGAAAGATTGCAGGAAACTATGCACACTCACCTACCACCCTTTTTCTGTTTCTGAGTTCTGGTTTAATACTTAACAAAAGAAAAAGAAGTATGGTTATGCACATATATCCCCTCAAACCACACAGACATGCTCACACACACACACACACACACACACACACACACACCCCTGAAAGATGTGATGGAGAAGAGAACAATGAGTTTGCACAAGCACCTAAATGCACATAAGAAGGGTTTGGCTTTGTTGATGTTGTTTTTACTTGAACCTTGGTATGTACCTAATTAATATCAGCAGGCACATTCTTGTTCAGTGCTTCAATATTTGTTTTATCTTTATAATTTGATAGCTATTAATTTACTGTCAAAGACACTTCAGATAGGAAAATGTTCACTAAACAAACAGAAGCATAGAACCTTTTACAGCAAATGTTGCTCCTGGAATTAAAAAAAAAGAAAGCCTGTAACCTCAGCATTACAGTGATAATTATGTTCAAAAGATGAATTCCTGGAAAGAAAGATAAAATAAGAAAGAACAGAAACCCTATCAGCTGAGGGAGTAATAAAACATAGATTTTTTAGGCTGCCTTTTCTAAATATGAGGCAGCGTGGGAGCGGCATTAGAGTAAAACAAACCTTTAAACTCTGAGAAGAGTTAGAGAAAAATGAGGTTCCTGTCCAAAACCTAATGAGAAAATGTCTATCAAATGAAGGATCTGAAAACTAGGAACAGTGATCTCAGAGCAAGCGCCCTCCCATGCCTTCCTGCTATTTATCTTTCAGTCACCCCTTTTCAGTGCCTCTGTTCTCGCCATCCATTTGCACTTAACCAGTATTTATATGAGGTTTTCCAGGTACATCTAACTCTGAACAGTCAAGAAATCAAATTTTTACAAAAGGCTCGTGGCCGAGTTTCACACAAGCCTAGCCCATTTCAAGTGATATAATTCCAGTGCCCAAATGAGTTGCTCTTTAAACAAGCACAGAACACACATATCCACCCTAATGGTATATAAAACTAATTCCCCTACGTCCTGTCTATCTCTCTCCTACCACCATTACAATAATTACTCTCACACTAACAAGTGAGTATTTGGAAGAAAGGCTTAGCAGTTAAATTCCAAAAACTTGGCCATCAAAACTTTATGAAGCACAGTTTGACTGACACACATGGGGTTGTCATAAGTCAGAATCAACTCAACAGCAACATAAGTATAACCTACTGAATTTCTTCTTTCAGCATGGTACACCTTTGTTCGAGAATGTCTTCAGCGTGCAATGTTTTCTTTACTTTCAAAACTCAGTTATGAAACTGAGTCACATGCAAGTTGAACAAAATTAATCAGTTCTCTCTTAAAATACAGTTGCATGATTCCATGATCAAAAAAGCTTTAATGTACATGTGGAAGCCATTAAATTGTATTGGATTGAATTTAAAGTGTACATCCCAAGAAGTATAAAATAAATCACAACTGTTGCAGAGTGTTAATATACCAGTGACAGCGACAGCAACATGTGCTGGGATTCATCACCACTTGTTGAAAATGTAACAGGAAGGTACCAAGAGACAATCAGAATATTTCAGAGGCCAAACCTGAAATCTCCATAATCAAAATAAAAGATGTTCCATCTAAGGCATTCCACCACACTTGCACAAATACAAAGATCCAAATACAAAGCAGCAAACAAGTGCTGGCTTCAATTCCATTCCCATTAGAGGCAGCAATTACAACTGTTTTGTTTTCTAGTTGGAAACATTTAAACAGGCCAAATAAAAACCCTCATTTTCAGATGGTACGATGTTAATACTTTCAACAAAAATGTACATTATTTTACCGCTGTAAATTTACAGAGTGATAATCCAGATCCATTTTGATTAGATGGTTGAAATATCCTTCCTATGTTATAATTGATAGACATCCCAAATCCATTATAACAATATAAAGGAAATAACTTCTCCCTAAAAGGTGAACTTGAGAATTTCAGTCTATTCTTCCAGGACTTGCACTTTCTGCATGAACTTCCTGCTGGAGAATAATTTGTTTGGGGGGATGGTGATCTGGACTTTGGCTGGCTGCTTCTTGGTCAAGAAAGAGACCTGTATCTTGATCTTGACTGAGATTGAAAATACTTCAATTCTTTTGTTTAACTTAACCTAGAATTTCTGAATGAAGCTGATTTTGACTATCACAGACCTTGATTATCCAAGAGATTCTTATCCTGACCTGTGGCCCCTGCTGACACTAAGGGTCTAAGTCTTCAGCAACTGACCTTCCAACTTGTTGGAACTTCTTCCAGGCAAGGTATCATGAGTTTATTATTCTCCAGTTTTGTTTGCTCTTACAAGGATGTTCAATTCAACTCAGTTAAAATATTCACCAAGAATATACTATATACCAGACATTCAATATCCTGATTAATAAATCTGCAAAATATGTTTTATCACAAAGTTGGACACATTTTTAAAAATTTCAGAAGATTAATAATTCATATGAAGTATGACAGACAGTAGTGCTTTCAGAGGGTAATCACAAGGAGGCAGATGAGCATGGTGACAACATCATCTCATGGTGTCCAATTATCAGAAGATATGTAGAGGTAGACAGGGCTAACTCTAGGCTAAAAATGGAAAACTGAAAAATAGTGACTTGATATTCACCCCTTTAGTAATTCCCCCCTCTTCTGTTTCTGAGGTCCCTGGGTGGGGCAAATGGTTAATGTACTAGGCTGCTAATTGAAAAGTTGTCACTTTAAGTCCACCCAGATATGCCTCTGAAGAAAGTCCTGGCAATCTACTTTCAAAAAATTAGCCTTTGAAGATTGTTTGGAACACAGTTCTGCTGCTACACACACGGGGGCACCATGAATCAGAATCAACAGGAACCAGTTATCTACTCCACAGAGAATTCTTTCCTCTCTCCTTCAACAACACATCTTCTCTTTTTCCATAAATTGAGACTCTGCCTTTTCTCGGATCAGGAAAATGTCCTGGTCTCTCCTAACAGATGGGTCCCCTGTTTGCTTAGTGATCGTGATCCAAAAGGGGCAAGGACAGGGTCTAAAGAAAACCCTTGTGTCCGGTAATCAGTCACTTACTCAAGGACTAGGTGCTCCCCTTGCCTTACTGACTCTGGGCAGGCCTTCTTCTTCCCAGTCCTCCATCTGTTATGACCTTTCTCTGTCTGGCTTCTCTACTACTCAGACTCCACATGCCAAGTGAACTCTGTCTCTTCTGTCTGCGCCAACTCTTTCATGTGGGTTTTACATACTTTCCAATGCCTTTTGGTATTGTTACTGGTTAGTGAAGGGGGCTGCAATGCTATGATTTCTTTCTTTTTTTTAATTTAATGTGATAAAAAAGGTACATGTGTCTGCTTGTTACATATTGGCTCGAAAGTATTAATGCCATGATTTTTTTTATTAATAAGAGCATTATAATTTATGAAAACATTACATTATAAAAAAGTTTCAGATGGACCGTTTTTATGTCATTTTAAAATGGTCATTAAACAAAGTTAAGGAAAAATAGACTATCTAAAAGAAGGAGACTATCTTGTATGACACAGTAGAAGAACGAAGATTTAAAAAACAAACATGAATAGAGAATGAAGACCTGGTTTACAAGTTTTTATGAGGAAACCTGAGGAACTTGGTTGATGGCTGATCCAGTTTTCAGTAATACAATCCATCTGCCAAAGAAAGTCAATATCACCTCCAGAACCAACAGAGGCTCCCAGTCTGTGCTCCAGAGGAGACTCCCACATATCATCTGACAAGGAAGACTAATATTATCAAATCTCTACTAGTGTTAGTTCATGTCTAGGGTATTGTTAGGTTTCTGGAAGGAAATTAAACATCTGATGGGGTAATTGGACAAATAATCTTCAAGGTCAATTCCATTCTGAGATCCCACAATTATTCTTGAAAAAGTTTCCAAGTCTTAAGGATCAAAAGGATACCTGCTCACAGAATTGCTCACAGCAGGACACTCCACTCGCTGCCCATGAAAGCAGTCATGGGGCCCTAAGACCGAACACAGGGTAAAAATAACTTAGGAGAGGTCCAGACTCTTTAAAAGTATAACTGCAAGCATTATTTCTTATTTTAAAGGCATTATTTACTGTTCAGAAGCTAGGAAATCAGGCAGCCAGTAACATCTGGAGAAAATAAATAACACCAAGCGGAAAATTTTCCACTATGACTAAGTGAAGAGTTTATTGCCTCTGTTAGGTGTCACTGAGTTGTTTCTGACTCACACTGACCCGATGTACAACAGAAGACAACACTGTCTGATCCCGTGGTGTTCTCACAGTCATTGCTATACTTGAGCCAATTTTTGTAACCACTAAGCAATCCATCCTGTTGAGGGTTTGTCTCTTTTTTGTTAACCTTCTACTTTACCCAACATAATGTCCTTCTCTAGGGACTGATCTCTCCTAATAACATGTCCAGATTGCGTGAGATGTAGTTTCACCATCTGTGCTTCTAAGGAACATTCCAGCTGTCCTTGAAGATGGACAGTAGTTGATTCTTGCAATAAGGACATTCTTACAAGAACACAGCGACTAGAAACCATGATAAGGAGGCTTAGCTCACAAAAATAAAGGCAAACTTGTCAAAAGTTTAGAAAACTGACACATCCGGGAGGTATCACCTAAGACAAGTACTGCTTCTGTTATGATGAAGAATTCATAGTAATGGTAATTTTCCTAAGATTTAAATTCCTTTAGTTTCATTTACTTAAATAATTTATTTATTTAGTTTCATTTATTTAAACAATAAAAGTTTAGAAAATTGACACATCGGGAGCTATCACCTAAGACAAGTGCTGCTTCTGTTACAATGAAGAATACATAGTAACGGTAATTTTCCTGAGATTCAAATTCCTTTAGTTTCATTTATCTGGTCTGTCAGTACTTCTTCCGCAGTAATGAAGAATGAATTGTAGTGGCAATTTTCCTGAGATAAAAATATCTTGGCTTTTTTCATTTGGGCTGTAAGTAACGCTTTTGCAGTAAGGAAAAATGCATTGTGCCATGTTTTGAGAAGTTTCAAGGAAAAAGAATAAAAAAGCTAAGAAGAAGGTGAGAAGGAGACTAGAGTAAAATGTATGTGTAGCCATTGCCAGGTGCCTTCATGTTTTGAAAATTTAAAAAAAAATAAAACAATTTTATTATTGATTCATATCGGTAGGACTTACTATACCCAGCATCTGCTGGGACATATTTGATTGCAGATGAGTATCAAAATTCATAACTCACAAAAAAAATTCTGAATTGGTCTTTTCATAAGTATGCTTTCATAGTGAAAACTGATAGTATCAACAAAAAAAATCAAAGGGGAAAGCAACGGAGTTTTGCAGGGTTGACATTCACCTTGCTCTCTGTCTCTTTAGGGGTATGTGGGGCCTCAGATAAATAAACTTGTCACATTAAGTAATGAAAACATCTGCTGAGAAAAGGGAGTGATTTCAGATTTATAATTAAACTTGTCATTTCCTGCTCAGTAATTTTATGGAAGCCAAAGCTCGAAATGAGTAGAGATAGGAGTGGAGGTAAAAATGTTTAAGAAATAAACTCATTTTGGTGAGGATGAGAACAGCCTTCAAGTATGTCTTTAATTCTCTACTCTCCTACTCTAAAGTAAAATACAAAGAGAAGCTATATACATAAATAAGTTAATTTGATTAGATTGGTAAGGTTACTTAAACCAATTTTTGGAAGGAAAGTGGTATAGTGATAAGGGAAATGCCTTTGGCATTAAATACCTTCAGTCTAGAGACCAGCCTTGCTCCATATAGTTCTGTGATCTGATTAATATTCACATCTTGCATTTCTTCATTTATAAAGAGGACTATTAGTATTTACGTGGCTTTTAATTGAGAGAATGACTTTAATGTAATGTAATGACACAAAACCTTCTACAAGGCACATGTTCCATAATCACTGCTAATTCCTCAGCAGAAATATTTAGGGATTATTTCACTTAAAGAAAAAACTTTGGAGAACTAGGGTAATAGTAGTTATAGCATTAATAATACTAGAAATAATATATTTATTGAGCCCTTATTTTGTATCAGACAATGCAATGTTCTTCAAACTTTTACACATATTATCTATCACAAACTTTGCTGATAATTTTAATGCATGTCATTACTCTTGAAAAAGAGACATGAAAATCTATAGATACCTTCGACAGACAGATAAACAGATACAGAGACAGACAAACTGTTAGAGTGCTAGTAGTCCAGTGGTTAATCACTTGGCTGCTCACTGAAAGGTAGGCAGTTCAAATCTATCAGCTGCTCCTTGGGAGAGAGTTGTGGCAGTCTGCTATCATAAAGATTAAAAAAACCAATGAAACCAACTGCTGATGAGTCAATTCTACTGCTACAGGACAGAGTACAACTCCTCTGTATGGCTTCCAAGTCTGTAATCTTTACAGAGGCAGTTTGTCTCCCACTGGAGAGACCAATAGGTTCCAACCACCACCCTGAGGTTAGCAGCCAAATGCTTAACTACTGCTCCATCAGAGCCTATGAAACTGTATGATGCAATTCTACTGCTAGTGAGTTTATAGAGTCACTGTGAGTGAGAATAATGACTTAATGGCAATGAGTTATGACTCAACGGCATTTGGCTTTTGGCTATGCATAATTTGCGAGTCAAATGCATATTAAAACCAAAACACTAAACCCACTGGCAGTGAGTCAATTCCAACTCATAACGACCCAGCAGGACAGAACAGACTTGCCCCACAGAGTTCCCAAGGAGGACCTTGCAGATTCAAACCGTCGACCTTTCGTTTAGCAGACACAGTACCTAACTGCTAAGCCAGTAACGTTTCCTCAAATGCATATTAGGAAAACTAAAATGGAAAGCAAAACTACTTTTTTTTTAAGTTGAATTACATGGAACACCAAAAATGAGTGTGAAAAATCACGTCTTTCACATCTCTGCATTATTCTACCTATCTTGATTTTCTTTCCCTTTCCTATTCTTTCTTCAGTCAAGATTTTATTTGTTTCTGTTTTTTTTCAGTAGATTTTTATATATCAGGCCAGTAAAAAAAAGAAGAAACTATATGGAAGAATCCTCTATAAATCTAGAAATAAAAAGTACACTTTTTACGCAGTAGCATGATTTGAAGTATTAGAAAATACTAAATTATCCTTTAAAATCAGATGCATTATATTTTCCTCTTCTTTTTGCCAGGTTTTGCCTATCTAGACATGGTATTTCTGTTAATTGACTGTTAATTCTCGTATCAACTGTTTCTACACTACAGAAAAAAATTTCCCCCTAATTTCGGTCTGCTATGGTTTAAATCTATGTATTCTTCTTTATAAACCTATCTTGTTGCTATTTGATGACGTTGTTTCACTCATTTTTGGTCCTATTACTGTTCAATTTTTTAAAAGTTTGTTTTACTAAAAGACTTCATACAGGAAAACTACATTATGTGGAAACTTTTCAGCTTCTGGGAATAACTATCTATATAAAAATTAGAACTTCAATTGCACTATGTAGAAATGTCTTATATTTTTTTTTTTACATTTCAAACATCTGACCAATAAGATCTTTCTTCTTGAAAACAGTTGGATAAAAGGCTTGAAAGAATATTACTGCCAATACAAGTCTCAAAAATCAACAAGTTTAGAGTTTCTTTTAAAGAATGTGACCCCAAGGCAGGGCTTCACACTGTGTATTTATGAGGATTTTAATTCCCATATCTCTGTGCGATTTGAGGAAACCCTGGTGGCATACGGGGTTAAGTGCTACATCTGCTAACTAATAGGTTGGCAGTTCAAATCTGCCAGGTGCTCCCTTGGAAACTCTCCAGGGCAGTTCTACTCTGACCTCTAGGGTCGCTATCAGTCGGATATTACTCAATGGCAGTGGGTTTGGTTTGTTTTTTTGTGTATGTGTGATTTGAATACCATTTGTCATTTGCCTTTTCTTCTTGTCCCCAGAGGGAAACTTCATATGTTTTCAAGTTACTTCTCTATATTCCAGATGAAAGAGGATAAAACAAAATGAAATTAATGTTATAAACGTAATTACTTAGAGTTTTGTTGCAGTTTGGTTTTTTTTTTTTTTTTTGCTAAGTTATTCTTGGTAAATTTCAAATTACTTTGTCTCAAGATAATTCTTTATTTCTACAAGAAAAAGACCTGAACTTAATGTAGTATTAGTAAGTAATTCCTTAATTTCCCTCAAACTGGATTTAGTTTTCTTATTTCCTAAACTATTAAAAATGTATAAAGAAGATTTTAAAGGCTTTTTTATTTGAATACAAGTTAGTTTTACGAGGACAAGAGCCCATGCTGTATCTTATATGATGATTTGGGGGAAGTTATTAAAAACGAAGCCAAGCCAAAAAATGAAAGGTGGCACAAATGGTTTGTGAGCTGCTGCTAACCTCTAGCAGCTCATTGGGAGGTGAGCTTCCATAAAGATTGTTGCTGTTAGATGCCATCAAGCTGGTTCCGACTCATAGCAATGCTGTGTACAACAGAAGGAAACACTGCTCAGTCTTGAGCCATCACCACAACCACTATTACGCTTGAGTCTATTGTTGCAGCCACTGTGTCAGTTCGTCTTGTTGAGGGTCTTCCTGGTCTCTGCTAACAGGATTTCATCACATGTGATGCCTTTCTCCTGGGACTGGTCCCTCGATAACATTTGTCTAAAATATGGGACATGAAGTCTCACCATTTTTGTTTCTAAGGAGAATTCTGGTTGTACTTCTTCAAAGACATATTTGAGCATCTTTCTGGTAATTCATGGTATATTCAGTATCTTCACCAAAACCATACTTAGAAAGCATCACCTCTTCTTCCACCTTTCATATTCATTGTCAAACTTTCACTTGCATAAGAGATGACTGAAAATATTACGGTTTAAGTCTGGTGTGCCTTATTTCTTAAAGTTATATTTTTGCTGTTAAGACTTTAAAATGGACTTTTGAAGCAGATTTGTCCAATGCAAGGTTTGTAATTTCCTGACTGCTGTTTCCATGGACACTAATTTTGGACATAAGCAAAAGAAAATCCTAGCAACCTCAATATTTTCACCACTTATCATGATGTTTCTTATTGGTCCAGTTCTGAGGATTTTTGTTCTCTTCATGTTGAAGTGCAATCCATACAGAAGGCTGTAGTCTTTGATTCTTATCAATGTTTCAAGATCTCTTTGCTTTCAGTAAACAAGGTTGACTAATCTGCATAACACCAGTGGTTAATGAGTCTTCTTCCAACCTTGATGCCTTATTCTTCTTCATAGAGTCTAGTTTCTTGGATTATTTGCTTCCCATACAGACAGAATAAGTGTGATGAAAGGATACAACCCTGACATACACTTTTCCTGACTTTAAATCACTCAGTATCCCCTTGTTGTATTCAAATGATGCCTCTTTGTCCACCTACAGGATCTGCCTCAGCACAATTAAATGTACTGAAATTCCATTTCCTCAAAATGTTATCTACATTTTTTTGTGATTCACAGTCAAATGCCTTTGCATAACCAATAAGCATAAATAAATATCTTTCTGGTAGTCTCTGCTCTCAGCTAGGATCCATCTGACGTTAGCAATGACAGCCCTTGTTTTACGTCATCTTCTGAATCAGGTTTGAATTTCTGGCAATTCCCTGTTGTTACACTGCTACGGTGGTTTTTGAAAGATCTTCAGCAAAATCTTACTTGCTTGTGATATTAACAACACTGTTAGGTAATTTCCATGTTCAGTCAGATCACCATTCTTTGGAATGCACACAAATACGGATCTCTTCCTTTTGGTTGACAAGGTAGCGGTCTTCCAAATTTCTTGAGAAGATGAGTGAACATCTCGAGCACTGCAATTTGTTAAAATATCTGAGCTGGTATTGTATCAATTTCTGGAGCCTTGATTTTCAACAATGTATTCAGTGCAGTATGGATTTCTTCCTTCAGTACCATTGGTGATTATACGCTACTTCCTGAAGTGGTTGACCAGCTCTTGTTGGCACGATAATTCTGTGTATTCCTTCCATCTTCTTCTGATGCTGCCTGCCTCATTTAATAATTTTCCCCACAGAATCCTTCACTATTACAACTCAAGGCTTGAATTTTCTCTTCAGTTCTTTCAGCTTGAAAAATGTCGAGTGTGTTCCTCCTTTTTGGCTTACTAACTTCAGGTTTTTGCACATTTCATTATAATATTTTGAATTTTCAAACTGTCCTTTGAAATCTTCTGTTCTTTTACTGCACCATTTCTTCCATATTCTTTGGCTACTCTACAGCCAAGAGCAAGTTTCAGAGTCTCTTTCAACACTTATTTTGTTCTTTCTCTTTTCCTGTATTTTTAATAACTTTTTGCTTTCTTTATATATAATATCCTTGATGTCATTACACAACTCATCTGGTCTTCAGTCATTAGTGTTCAGTGCTTCATATCTATTCACGAGATGATCTCTAAATTCAAGTAGTATACATTATAGAGTCATTATGAGCTAGAATGAGTTCAATAGCAACAGGAAGGTCATACATTGTTCTCATAGATTTGCTCTAATTTTCTTTAACTTCAGCGTGAACTTGCATATGAACAGCACCCCTGGTCTTATTCTGTTTGATGAAATTGAGCTTTTCTATTGCCTGTTTCCACAGATATAGTCAATCTAACTCCTGCATTTTCCATTGGGTGAGGTCTACATGTATAGCTAGGGTTTATGTTGTAGAAAAATGGCATTTGCGATGAATGCTTTGTAGGTATTGCAAAATTATATTGCTAGCATCAAGGTCATATTTTCCAACTGCAGATCCTTCTTTGCAATTTTCACATTCCAATTTCTGGTAATTATCAATGAATCTTAATTGCATGTTTGATCAATTTCAGATTGCAGAAGTTGTGATTAATGTTCAATTTCTTTGTCTTTGGCATTAGTGGTTGTTGTCTAAATTTGAAAACAAGTCATATTAACTGATTGTCCATGTAGATGTAAAGATATTATCCTCTCACTGATGGTGCTGATCTTCAGTTGTTGAAATGTTCTTTCTCATGATGAATGTACATTATTGGTTTTCAATTTGTCACTCCTGGCACAGCGGGTCATAAGATTACCTGATTGAAAATGGCCAACACCAGTCCATTGTGGCTTACTAATACCAAAGATATTATTCAGCTAATGCAATGAACTACTAACCAAAGGTGAGCAGTTCAAAACTACCAGGCACTCTGTGGGAGAACGGTGTCTGCTTCCGTAGAGGTTTACAGTCTTAGAAACTCCGTGGGGTCTCCATGAGTCATAGCAGACTCAAAGGCGATGTTGGTTTGTTGGTTTTGGGTGGGTTGGGGCTTACAATTTTCCTAGATTTTTAGTGCATATATCTCATGTTATAATTATTGATGGATATTTGCAGCTGTTTCTTCTCATTTTGAGTCACCTCTCCTTTGCAACTGCAAACCCTAAAAGCTTTACTCCATCCCTGTCACTAAGGTGGACTCCACGTGGAAGCGGTCGCTCTCCCTAGCAGTATTCTGAATACTTTCCAACCGGAGGTGTTCATATTCCAGCATTATAGCAGACAGTGTTCTGCTGCTATTTATAAGATTTTCACTGGCCAGCTTTTCACAAGTAGACTTCAAGGTTCTTCTTTGTCTTAGTCTGGAAGCCACTGAAAACTGTCTACTATGAGGAACCCTTCTGGTCTTTGAAACACCAATGGCATAGCTTCCAGTATCACAGCAGCACACAGGTCACCACAGGACAAACTGACAGACATGTGAGTCCATGAAGATAACAGCCAAAAACACTATAGAGATCACTCTGGGTTGGAATTGACTCAATAGTAACAGCTTTGGTTTTTCTCATTATTAAAAATTATAGACAAGGAATTACAAAAGATTCTGTAAATCACACACAAAACAAAATATAGTGTCTCAGACTAAAGTTTTATTAAATTTATAAATTCAAGTATCTAAGGTTGATTCATGCAATCATAAAATATTCTCTAGGCATACATCAAAAAGAAACTATATTCTTTGGATTAGGTGTTAAAGTTATGACGGAGCCTGGAATCTTTTCCCATTTAAGCACTCATCATTTATTTGGTCACTTTTTCCCCCTCAGTGATTAAGAGAAAATAATTCACTAGAAACTTTGAAAGGTAAAACACATCCATGTTATCTAATGATAATACAGGAAAAAAGAAAACATTTTCTTTCTTCTGACTGCCTGTTGTAATTAAGCATCCTTTTAAATTAAAAAACAATGAAACAATAAATCTTGTAAGATGAATTCTGTCCAGAAGAGATCTCCAGAAAATGAGACACTGCTTACATTCTAAGAAAGAAAAAAAGGTGGATGTCGTCTTGAACAGAGTTTATGTGACCTTACAGAGTGTCTCAGTATCAGGTTCAATTCCAGAGGATTATCAAGGAGGAAGCTGGGGAAAGTATTAATGGAGTATGAGTCAGAAATCATGACTTTGAAGATGAATGGAGCAGGGAGGATAAGGGCACTCCCTGAAGATCCTTCAGAACAAAAGAAAGGGAGAGGCAGGAAATCAGGAAGTGTTGATGCCCAGCCTGAATGAGAATACACATATTTCCAATTTGGCCAGATTTTCAAGAAAATAGCCCAGCGGTACTACCAGAGAATAAAAATACGAATACAGTGAATCCTTTTCTAATTTTCTATTGAATAGAAATCTCTATTATTTGGTATTTCTGAATCTCTACAATACAATGAAAACTGATGATTCAGGTTGTAAAGCTCTTTTTTTTGTACAGTCAATGAGTAAAGTGCAATATTACTGCTAAATTCCATTTTTTAAAAAGTCATCCATATATGACATTTATTTACTCAACAGCTATTTAAAGTCCACCCTGTTGTAAACACTGGTTCACACCACAAGCAGAGGGCAAAATGAGTTAGACACCTCAGGAGTTGACAGCGGAATGGGATAACTTAAGCATTGAAACAACCAGGTAATTAAATTCTCAGTCCCATGACCCATATACAGGATAGAATTTTTTATGTAGACTTTTTTCAGATAATTTGGATATCCAAAGCAACAAAAAATTAACTGTATTGGGGGAGACAAAAGGAAGTAACTAACAGCTGAAGAAGAACCACATGGTCTAAAACAAAGGAAATGGAAGATCATTAGTGAGAAGGAATAAAATTTAATAAAAGAGAATAGTAGTCAAAGGATGACTATATAAATCTATTCAGATAGCTCAGAAATATAGTCTAATTTAGTATATAACTTAAAAATAGAAACATGAATTAAGAAAAAAATCACCACTCAATATATACTTGGAATGTCAAATGTTGAATTTTTCACTGTATCCTCCAATCACACACACACTATGTACAGTTCTGAATCAAGGCGTTTACCCAGCAGTGAAACTGATCAAAGTATTATACTTCAAACCCAGATTCAGACTATTAATTTGTACACAGTGGCATATTCATTCATTTACTGAACGCAGAAGTAAGCATATTTTAAATAACATTATTGAAGGATAAGCTAAATCAGACGCAGTCCTTTAATGAGCTGGACAAAGCAAAATATGGTCACAGTAAGACATAAGTAAGCCTGATCTGGCAAACAGCTACAATAAAGATCACAACTAAGAAAACCTCATGGAGTAGTTCTACTCTATAACACACATAGTCACTGTGAGTTGGAATCAATGTGACAGTAACAGGTTTGGTTTTTGTTTTTTAATAAAAAAAAATCAGTCATACTTACAACTAACAATTTCATATAGTTCACTTATAGCACAACCCATTGCTGTTGAGTAGACTCCAACACACAGAGCCCCTATAGGACAGAGTAGAAGAGCCATACAGAGTTTCTAAGGAACACCTGGTAGATCCAAACAACCAAGCCTTGGGTTAGCAGTTATAGTTCTTAACCAATCTGCTACCAGAGTTTTCAACCTACAAAAAAAAAAGAAAGACTCAATGCCATCACAACCATCCTGAATCATAGTGCCTCTACAGAACAGAGTAGAACTGCCCAGCAGAGTTTCTACGGAGTGCTTCATGGATCTGAACTACCATCCTTTTCGTTAGCAGCTAGAGCACTAAACCACTACACCACCAGGATTTTCTTCCAATTTATAGCACAGAATATCAAAATTATCTTAGTTTCACATTACTGTCATGAGGGAAGAATTATTAACTGTTTCTTATGCTTCTAAGTGAAGAAACTAAGGCAGGGATCAGCAATTTTTTCTTTAAAGTGTCAGTAAGTATTTTAAGCTTTGTAGACCAGATGACCTTTCTCTCAACCTTTTAATTCTATTGTTACAGCATGAAAGTGGCTATACAAACCAAAAAAAAAAACACCAGACTATGAAAAGTGTCAATTTCAACTCACAGTGATCCTATAAGACAGAGCAGAACTTCCTCATAAGGTTTCCAAGGAGCAACTGATTGGTTAACTCAATTCTTTACCACTGTACCATCAGGGCTCCAGAAAATCAGCTATAGACAATGCAGAAATGAATGGGCATGGTGTGTTCTAATAAAACTTTATTTACAAAAACAGGCAGTAAGCAGAATGTGATTGATGGTTAGTCGTTTACTGACTCCTGTTCTGTCCTCTTTCTGTACCACATCACTCATTCTTTCTCAGCAGAAGACTGACTTACCTGATTGGCAAATTTGGGAGAAGGAACTAGATAACCCCTTCTGGGTCCTTCCTTTGCAGCTTTCCTTTCTACAGAAAGTATGTCTTCTTGTCATCGAGCAATGCTGATGTCGTGTAACTAAAGACACCTAATTCAAGGAACTGTTAATCAGCCACATTCTCTAAACACTACGTTAGTAATAAAGATAATAATATTTAGAATCCTATATGTCCCACTTCTATACCTACTGCTTAATTGGTTCAAAATTTAGGTAGGAAAAATAGGTAGTAATTATTGGAACCCTTATAACCCAATGATTATTTCTTTCCAATTTACAAGTAAGGAAAATCAGCCAAAAAGCCACAATTTTCCCCTAGAAGAAGTAAACTTGAAAGCAAGCACTCACCTGAACATATAGCTCTCTGAGTTCATACTGAAATTTCTTGGGATCAGTGGTAATGGTAACTGGGCCAATTTCTGTGAAGTTAAACATGACATTGGTAAATAAATAGTAATCAATATCATTAATTTTACTGTCTTTTCAGATGCCTTGTCACTATGCAATACAAGTTTATTTAATAAGAAGAAATAGCAAAACACTAAAGACTGTCTCAATTAACAGCTACCACACTATAATGTACAATTTATTATAAATTATCATACCAAAAAGAGTGAATTCTTGGCTTTGAAAAATTGTAGAAGAAGCAAAAAATGACACAAGATTAAGAGTCAACAGGTCTAATTACTGTATTCTCAGACTTTTATCAGCTGATGACTATTGAGTACCTACTTTGTTCGCACACTCTACATAAATCAGCTTTCCTGTACACTTAAAAAAGTATAGTAAGAATCAAACAAGTAATAACTGTTATTGTTGTTATGTCACTGTCATGTCAGTTGCACTCATAGCCACCCACTGCACAACAGAACAAAACACTGCCTGGTCCTGTGCCACATCCACAATTGTTGTTATGCTAGAGCCTACTGTTGCAGCCACCATGTCAATTCAGCTTGTCAAGGGTCTTCTTCTTCTTTAATGACCCTCTACATCACCAAGTGTGATGCTCTTTTCCAGGGACTGATCCCTCCTGACACTATGTCCAAAGTATGTAAGACACAGTCTCACCATTCTTGCTTCTAAGGAGACTCTGGATGTATGTCTTCCAAGGCACATCTGTTCACTCTTTTGCCAGTCCGAAGTATATTTAATATTCTTCTCTAACATTACCATTCAAAGGTGTCAATTCTTCCTCTGTCTTTCTTATTCATTGCACAGCTTTCACAGGCCTACGACACGACTGAAAATATCATGGCTTGGGTCAGGTGTACCTTAGTCTTCAAGGTGACGTCTTTACTTTTCAACTGTTTAAGAAGATGTTTTACAGCAGATTTTCCCAATGTAGTGTGTCATTTGATCTTGACTGCTACGTTCATTGGGTGTTGATTGTGGATCCAAGTAAAATTAAATCCTCGACAACCTCAGTCTTTTCTGTGTTTATCATGATTTTTCTTGCTTATTGGTCCAGCTGTGAGGATTTTTGTTTCCTAGATGTTGAGGTGTGATCTACACTGAAGGCTGTGGCTTTTGAGCTTCATCAGTGTTTCAAGTCCTCTTCACTTTCAGCAGGCAAGGTTGCGTCATCCGCATAATAAAGGCTGTTAATAAGTCTCCAATCCGGATGCCCCATTCTTCTTCATATAGTGCAGTATCTTGGATTACTTGCTGGGCATACAGATTGAATACGTGTGGTGAAAGGATACAACCTTGATGTACACCTTTTCTGACTTTAAACCATGCACTGTGCAGTGGTTAAGTGCTATGGCTGCTAACCAAAAGGTCAGAAGTTTGAATTGCCCAAACACTTTTTGGAAACCCTATGAGGCAATTCTATTCTGACCTATAGGGTTGCTATGAGCTGGAACTGACTCAATGGAAATTAGTTCCCCCCAAATTATGTGTTGGATATCCTAACATCTATGCCTGTAATTATAACCCCATTTAGGAATTGGTTATCTTTGTTATATTAATGATACAAGATTAGCCTAGGGCATGTCTTACGTGAATCTCTTTGGAGACATAAAAGAGATTAAACAAACAAGTAAACTTAGACTGAGGAAGAAAGTTGCCAAGCCGAATGAAGATTGCCCAGGAGCAGAAGTTCAGAGAGACTGTTCCTCCAGTCAACAGAGAGAGAAAGCTTTTCCATGCAGCAGGTGCTCTGAAATCAGACTTCTAGTCTCCTGCATTGTGAGAAGGTAAATTTCTGCTCATTAAAGCTGCCCATTTGTGGTATTTCTGTTATAGCAGTACTACTTAACTATGACACTGCACATTTCCTCAAGTTTTTAAGAACTTCAAAAAGTGCGGATACAAGTGCAGGAAATGGCCCCATCGCTTCCCTTCCCATAGCTGTCACCATTATCTTGAGCTGGCCTTCTCACTAAAATTTTCTTTGGAGCTGTGGCAGGCATCACGACTACCCTGATACACTGCATAAACCACTGCTTTAAAGGAGCCACCAAATTCACTGGAGAGCAAAGAACTAAAGTAGAGGAAGAGAAGGAGCCCAGACACCATCTTGGGGTAAGTTGACAAATTTGGAGGGCGAACCATAGGACACTGCACATAGTACGTAGTATAAGCCCCAGAGCTCATGCTCTGAAATTAGGGGGAAAAAATCTTTAAAATACATAAGCTAAAGCCAAGCCAAGTGCCGTAGAGTCAGATCCAATAAGCTAAAAGTGGACTTTATAAATAGGAATGGTATCAATTACTTGGGATACTTAAAAAGTATCATGTAATTAAGTATAATAGGAAAGCTCATCTCAATATCATTTACACAGGCACGTTATCTGCAATCCACAGGGTGGACAAAAAGTTTCCTAATTTTTTGTAATGAAGATATCAGATATGTTCAAAACTATAATGTTCAGCTACATTATAAAATTATAATGACACTTAAAATTTAGTTTTATTAAACATTTTCTAGCTTCAAAGGCATACTGTTAATAAAGGACTTCAATAGTTTCAAAGGATGATAATTAGCCAGACCTTCCATAATGTGCTACATGTGGTACAAAACAAGATTGTAAGATTTTAGAAATAAATGAGACAAAACCTAAAAGGAGACACAATTTGTTTGTCATAACTGCTGTAATTTTCTTAGAAGCTACATTACAAAAAAAAAAAAAAAAGCCTCCACCCTTCACTACAGATCTTAGATGCCTTGCAGTATGTGAAAGGAACAGTAAGGAGACTGGAGCAGCTGTGTGAAAATGCAAACAGCTGCATTCCATACAAAGCAGACCAGTTATTAGCTATGTAAAAGTCATTTCTCAAGTACACAGAAAATCAGAGAAGCCTACTCCTTCAAGACTAAACAAAGGCATACTCGCAAGGGAATGCAAAACAGCAAAGAACATGTCAGGCAGTTACACCCTGACACATAAATTGTCAGCAGCACTGTCAAGCCAAGCCTCTATGTTCCTGCTTGGGATAATATGTAAATAATCCTAGAGTTTAGAACTTAAGAAGTACAAATGACTACAAAGAACACTAGGAAAAAAATTACATAAAAACACAAAGTGTAGACATGTACGAACATTGCCTGCAATAATAATAAAAAGATAGTTCTGGATATATGCCTGGTCTTCAAGAGAGGAGATCAAGGAATGCTAGCAAAATGAAAGGACTGATTAGTCTTCATTTTAGCTACCCAGGGACTCTCAGATATACTCCTGTTTTCAACAAAGATAGGAAATCTCTCCAAAAGCTGATGAATCAATGTTTTTGCAAACAACACTGGACAGCTGAGATAAATCTTTTATCAATACCCAGGAGAGGTAGAGGCTTGCTGAACTGCCATATCCCGCCAGCTGTAAGCATCCTTTCCAACTATTTTGAATTGAATGATACGACTCTGGCAGAATGAACCCTCCTCCCTGTGAGGGCTTGCTTCCCCTGCAGTTTTTCTCTTCCCTCAGTAGAGTCCTACGCCTGTCACATCATTAGCAATTTCCTCTTCTCTTCCTTTTTGCTCATGTTGGTTTCAATCCCTGCCAAGCCTTGGATGACATTCAGCAGGTACAACTTTGTCCTTTCTTCCTGCCTGAAAACAGTCCTCTATTGCTCATATAACTAAACAGGACCTCTCCCAGGCATTCCAAAGACCTCTCTTCTATTTATACAATCTTCAAACTTTCAACACCTTTTAGCATGAAGCTCCTGCTCATCCTCACCATTCCCAAGACCATCCCTACTCTTTCTTCTCTCAGGCATCTCTCATTCAGTAAGCTCCAACTTAAGTCCTCTCACCATGAATTTTGTTTTCTAATTTTAAGTTGTTTTGATGATGCATATGTAATGAAAACATGCAAAGAATGAAGGTGCACAGCATGTAACAGAATGAAGAGAACAGCTCCACTTTGTCGTCTATTTTACCACCATGTAAACAAAGAAAATCCACCAAAAAAATATTACAACCATGAATATCTAAACTGAATCACAGAACTAGACAGAGTATTGAAGATCATTAGACCCAACTCCTTTATTTGACAGACAAGAAAACCTGATGTCCAGAGAAGATGGAATGGAAAAACTTGAAGGTGAAGAAAGATATTAAAGAAAGAAAAAGATGGTGAAGAAAGATGCTATATTCAACAGCATTTTCTCCATAAAGCAACCTGCACAACTCACTGAATTTCCCTCTTTTCTAAGCTCCCTATTCAATCAATGGTTATGTCATTGCCAAAATTCTCCTCCTTTCCTCTGACCATGGGAAGGATGGGCCATGCTCAGATAGCCCCAAGTTTGACCATACTACCCCCAGAATTCTTTACTGTCATATACCTTAATGCTGTCTTTAACAGAAACTTCTTAATGTCATAATATTTTAAAAAAGAAATTAACATTTGTAAAGTAATTAACTAATTTGCTTTCAGTAACTGAAATCCTGAATCTTCATGCTTGGGGAAAAAAAAATTCTCCGTTTTAATCATTTCTGCCCCACTACTTTTCTCATACTTCTATTTTTGCACTTATTGCATTGTGCTGTAACTATGCATTTACATTTTTATCTTCTCTACGAGCACACATGTTTATTCATCCTTGTGTTATCACGCTCGATCCAGTAGGTACTATAATTAATCATACAAAGAAACATCACTGGAAAATTTCTTCTCAAATCTATTTAATGAATGTGTATAAAGCACTTACTGCATATGGTTGCCAATGGTAACACAAGGTTGGGTTATCACAACATCATGCGTCTGTGACATCACAGAATCTACCACACGATATGACTGTCTGATTGCTTTTCTGTCTCCCTCAGTCACTCAAATTTCAGCACCTTGAGGAAATGGGTTGTATCGGCGCACACGCAGTAGGTTCCCAATAAATGTTCAAAGATGTGAGCAAAGAAGAGAAAAGAAGAGTTAAAGTCAAACCCAACTTCTATCCTTTATTTCTTATGGTTTTCACATAAAGCCTCTATAATATAGTTAAAAGACTCTGCTACAAGATCACTGATGACACTGATTAGCCAACCAACTGGTACTAATTTTCAGCTCCTAACCAAAGGGTAGAAAACATGGTGGCACAGTGTTTAAAATCTACAACTGCTAACCAAAAAGTCAGCATCTGAATCTACTAGGTGCTTTTTGGAAACTCTTTGGGGCAGTTCTACTCTGTCCTACAGAATTGCTATGAGTCAGAATCAACTCAGTGGCAACAAGAAACCAAAATGGGTGGCAGTTCAAATCCACTCAGATGTACCTTGCAAGAAAGGACTGGTGATCACAAAGGTACATCACAAAGAAACATCACTGGAAAGGTACATGTTTTTTCAAAAGATCCCAGCGACTGAAAGCTTTATTGAGTATAGTTGTATTCTGAAATACATGAGGTTGCCGTGAGTTGGAATCAACTCCACAGTAATTGTTGCTTTTTTTTTTTAAACAATACTAGCTAAAACGATTTGTTCTTTACTTTAACCAAGCTATTGATGCAGATGATCAATGGACACAATTTTCTACATACAGCTTATTTTAGAAAACAAAAGCATCATTAAAGTAACACATATTACTATGAGAAACATTTCATGCTTCAGAAGAACACTTTCAATTTTAAAAAACAAAAGTGTCTGAAATTCTAAAGCAGTCCCTTCCTCTTTTCAGCA
The DNA here is from genome assembly GCA_028571685.1 of Heterohyrax brucei. Taxonomy (NCBI): domain Eukaryota; kingdom Metazoa; phylum Chordata; class Mammalia; order Hyracoidea; family Procaviidae; genus Heterohyrax; species Heterohyrax brucei. Next base: position 51,058,652 of record CM053155.1, read on the forward strand.
ATTCTGTGATTTCCCGTTTCCTAGGGATTTATCAGATAGCTGGATACAGTTCCAGCATCTCAGTCATTGTTCCCTTAATCTGAATTGCTGGACTGTATTCGAGAAAATAATGGAAAGAAGTTCACAATATAATATTTTCTTTCACTGCTTCACTTGGCAAGATCAACATCCAGTTCCTCACTTCCCTTTTCCTTTCCACTAATAGATTTCTGTTCCTTACAGTTTTCCTTTGTTCAGAGTAGTTCCTTGATAATTAGGAGAATGTTTACTGCTGCCTTCTAAGGCCAAAATGCTGCCTGTACATGATTCGATAACAGTTTCACAATTTCTTCATTGTTTTTAAAGAAACTTGTGACTTTATACTGATAGTTACAAATGAATGAATACATGAAAAACTTAAATGAGAACCCTAAGCTGCATTATCCACCACTCCTCTGTCAGTTGGTCATATTGCAGTTGGCTTGTGCTATGATGCTAGAAACTACACCACTGGTCTTTCAGATACTAGCAAGATCACCCACGGTGGATAGGTTTCAGCAAAGCTTCTAGACTAAGAAACACTTGGAAGAAAACTCTGGCAATCCGCTTCCAAAAACCAACCAGTGGAAACCCTGTGGATCACCATAGACTACTGTCCAATATAGTGCCAAAAGATGAGATCCCTTGGTTGACAGTCACTTAAAATATACAGTGGCCACAATAATGGGCTTGATAGACCATACCAGCAATCATAAAGATAGGCAAAGGACCAGGCAACATTCTGTTCTGTTATACATGGGATAGTTTTAAGTCAGAGCTGACTCAATAGCAAATAACAACAGAAATACATTGCATTATAAACAAATCAGTCAGTACCTGCCAGGCATTAATACAAGAGGACGAAACTCTGGTGGCATAGTGGGTTAAGTGCTATGTCTGCTAACTAAAACATCGGCAGTACAAATCTGCCAGGCTCTCCCTGGAAACTCTATGAGGCAGTTCTACCTGAACTATAGGGTCGCTATGAATCGGACCCAACTTGACGACAGTTTTGGGTTTGATATAGAAGAGGAAAAGAAATACATGAATCACAACACCTAGAATGATAGAAGTTTAAATGCAGTTAAAAACTAATGAGTTATTAAAAGTTACGAGATGTCTAACCCAGCATCTGACAGCAACCAAATGATACAGAACAGATGAGTGGTAAGTTCTCTCAGCTTCCATAGGTAAGAGAGAGACAGAGAGAGAGAGACCACTGAGCTCTAGGGAAATACACAGTAAAGACATTAAGGGAGAGAGACAAGGAATGAGCTGGGACTTAAAGAAAGCACCAAATTAATGGAGGGTGACAAACTAGCAAAGAAATGCCAGGCTTCTAGACATGGTCTGCTCAAAAGCCCTAGAATGGACCAAATTTTAACATGTTCTCCACTCTAAAAATTCTATTCTCCACCAAGTCTACTGTCATTTATGTGTACAAAACTGCTAGGGTAAATATAAATAATCAAAGCATTAAAAGTTTCCTTAATATAATTAGTAAATTATGTTCCCTGCTTTGAGATGCTACAGAAAATCAGAGTTATATTTATTTTCACTCTTCTCAATGATCCGACTCGACAGCACTTGGCTTGGCTTCACAATTTAATCTGCAAAAATTCTTTCCAGATTTCTTCATCTTCATTCAATTATCATGTTGCTGTCCCACATGATTTTTAAATTATTTGCATCTCATTGTTTCTTCATTTTCAGCTGAGCTAATGTTAAATATATTTCAGGACTCATTTGACTGAGTACTGTGCTACTCACATTAGAACAGGTAATTGTCAGGACCACTTAAAGGCCCTTAATGATTGTTCTGATGATGAAGTGACACTATATACTGTGTTTTATAAAATTAAAGCCAAGAATGAATTCATGTATAGCATGTTATACAACATTTAAGAAAATATCTCTGTGATCCACTACCCAAAAATTTTATTCATATTCAAGACAAGCTGTATGGTAACCCTGAATAGATGCATTCTTTAAACTGGCAGGTAGCATGTGTAGAATGCAAGGATCATTTCACTGCATGGACTGCTGAAACAGGATATGGGAAAAATCATGACCATAAATTCATGAATTCAGAAATGTTACACAGCTGTCTAGAACAGGAAGCAAAGAAGAATGCCATAACAAGTGACGCAGGGCTCCGAGGTACACTGACTAAGATGTTATTGCTTAGACTGGATTATGGCCAGGGCAGCAGCACTCTTGCAAAACAGCCATGGGATTTTTAAGAGGCAATAAAGCACAGACTCTGAGTTTTACATTTACTCTTAAATGTAAAGTGGCATTTTTAATCTCAAAATGTATCCCATGCATTGGCAAGGTCTTCTCACAGAGACAAGAAAACATGTAATATTGTACCTTACACTATTTGATAATGTGATAAATTCTGATCTCAGTGAAAAGCATCCACTGTCCTCAGGGTACTTCAAGAGCAAACAAAAAACAAAATGAATACCATATTCAAGAACATTACTTACATCACAACAATGATATCCTTACAACAAAGTGTGTTTCAAAATTTAGGGTAAAAATACTAGAAATCACTTCAAAGTTTTGGTGGCTCTTAGACAATTCTTTAACATGAATGCTTTCCCACATAGACCCAGGTATCAGATAGGAATAAAGAAATGAAAAATTACATCAGATCAGGATTTTTAAAAAAATCAAAGGTAAAAATGTTAAGGAAAAAAAATGTATTTGCAAGCCCTTAGAAAAGGATCATTGAAACTGTTCAAAGTTCCACATGTTAGAACAGACTGAACTTCAGTCTAGACTGTTTCCACAACAAGTAAACAAGTTTACATAAATTTAGAGGTCCAAATGATCTACTTAGGAAGTAAACATTTTATGTGTAAAAATATGAGAATCAGACACACTGCCAAGAATATAATAGATGTTTTCTTGAATTTACATTAAATAATACACATGCAATTTTGCAAGGTTTTGCCTAAATATTTGCATCGATTTATTTAACAAATAGGCACATACACTTAAGAATACTTTAAATTGTTAGAAGGAAGCAGAAACAAATACTTTCAAAGACAGAAGACTTGAATACAAAAAAAACTGGGTATGTCTTACAAACTAAAGAACCAGCTTCATGGGTTCTTGATCAATGCAGTTTACAAGGTCCCATCTCAAAATGTCCTTCATCACAGGGTTTAATGTTCCACAGCAGTTGTCTCAAAATTCTTGGTAAAATTTTATCCTTGAACTTGTTTTGTACGTGAAGTCTAATGGGACGATGAAACATAAGCTAGTGGCTTAGATCCTTGGCTCAAGTGTAATCCTATTCTCTTCTTCAGGGTAGGGTTCTCTGCCACCTTGTTTCCCACCCTGATGCCCCAAGCCCTGCCGCAAAGCCCTCTCCCTACTCCTGCCCTTACTCCTCATCACCTTTCAGTCCCAAAAAAGACCTGGAAGCGGGATGCAGGGAGGCTTGGCATCCAGGTTCAGGTTTCTTGTACCACCCCAAAATGAGAGATACAGTGGCAGCAACCCCCTCTCCAGACTAGCAGTATCACCAGTGTCCCAAGGGTTGGGGCAACAGTTCACGGGAAGATGAAATGTCTGATGCAATGTCTCTAAATGCCCCCTGCTCCAACCAAAGAACACTCTTGCACACAGCAGAAAAGATGCCTCCTGTGGGTCTAGGGAAGGAAGAGGTCTGCAACCTTACACAGGTGTTGCAAATGCCTATGTTGGTCTGCACTTGCCCCACAGATGTTTCACAAGTATGCAAGTATGCCTAACGTCATGAGTGCAACTTTACAGGCATCACACCTAGAGGCATCTTCCTTTCCTTTTTCCAGCCTCAAGTCTGGCTTATTTATAGGAATATTTTTAAAAAATTTACATTAATTCATCTTTATATTGTACAATGTCAATTTTAAATGAAAATATCAGCCCGCTTAACTCCTCGTGGAATGCCGAAAGGAGTCGTGGTGGCACAGTGTTCAAGTCTTGAGGCTGCTTATCAAAGGGTCCATTGTTGCAATTCACCAGCCACTCAGCAAGAGAAAGACTTGTCAAATATGCTTCCCAGGAGATTATAGCCTTGGAAACCCTATGGGACAGTACTCTGTGTGGTAGCTACGGGTGAGAATAGACTCCACGGCAAATAGGTTTTCTTGAAATCACCTAAATTACCACAAATGGTATTTCAGGGCTTGATCCTAGATGATGCCTCAGTCTGACCAGAGGAGAAACACACAAGCCAGACTTAGAAAGTTTTCGAGGAACAAACTATTTATAATTTTTAGAGACAATATTGTATTGCAGGTTTATCACGACACTGGTCCAAGTAATACTTCTCTTGAAAGACAAAATATTTTTAGTGAAAAACTATATATAAAAATACGTGTATTTTCCTGTCAAAGTAATTTATAGATGCAATGCATTTATCATAAAAAGAAGAAAAAAGAAAACCTCAAAAAAACTTTTTGACTTGTTTTTAGAATTTAACAAAATTATTCTAAAATTTACTTGAAAAACACATGAGCAATTACACCTATGAAAACAGATGAAGGAGAGGAGTAGAACATCACAAGCATTAATAATTTAAGATACGAGGATAACAGTGTTGGTGTGCAAATACATATGTAACATTACATATAACAAATAGAAAATAATAAATAATGTACATACAAACTAATATCTCAAGACTAACTGGATACACTAGATTATTTCTTTCAAAAATGTTTAACTCTATTTCATATTTTACAGTATGTGGTAAACTAAAGTCTAAAAGATTAAAGAGTTGAACATAACCATTAAAATCACTTTCAGCAAATACACATTAAAAGATAAATCAGATCTATAGAATAACAATTTTTAAAATACACAAAATCACAAGAGGTAAGACTGATAGATATGAATCTACATAAATTAAAATGAAAAATAAAACCTAACATGAGAGAACTCATATCAACTATTTTATTCATTCAACTCTACACTATCTAAATAGATTATTCTAACTTACAAGAAACAAGTAGTCAAAGCATGAATGAAAAAAGAAGCTTATTTAAAGTAGGATAACTAAGAAAAAAGAAATGGAACAAATGTTCACAGTGATTTATACTCAAAGAGACAGAGCTGCAAAAATTTGAAGTATTTAAAACTCTGGTGGTATACTGGTTAAGTACCACACCTGTTACCCAAAATGTCAGCAGTTCAAATCCCCCAGGAGCTCCTTGGAAACTCTATAGTGGCACAGTTCTACACTGTCCTATAAGGTCACTATGAGTCAGAATTGACTCGACAGCAACAGGTTGGTTTTTGGTTTATCTTGTATAAAAAGAAACATTTTTTTTTTAAGATTGTTATTCAAATCAGTATTGTTGTAAATCTGGAATACCCATACTGGTGGTGGGATTACAGGTGGTTAACACCTCTTGAAATACAGTTACTTCATTAAAGGTATTATAAGTTTTGTGGTAAAGTCATTTGCCTGTTCATTACAATTCACAGAAAATTAAAGGAAAAATTGATGCTATTAGGATAACAGCAAAAAATTTCACTAAAATCCATTGAGTAAAGCCATATAATCCCACTTCTCTTGATAATGGGAACCAGAAAACAATGCCCTTTGTCACCAATGTTATTCAACATTGTACTGGAAGTTCTAGCCAGAGCAATCAGGCAAGATAAATAAAGTGCATCCAAATTGGTGATGAAAAAATTTCTGTATTTGTAGATGATACACTCTCACACACAGAAAACTCTAAAAAATCCACACCAAAAAAAAAAAGAAAGAAAACTAAAGAAAGAAAAGAAAACTACTAGAACTAATAGAAGAGTTCATTAAAGTATCAGGATATAAAATAAACATACAAAAATCAGTTGGATTCTTTTACACCGACAAAGGGAACATCAAAGAGAAAACCAACAAATCAATACCACTTACAATAAACACCAAGAAAATAAAATACTCAGGAATAAATCTAAACAGAGACTTAAAAGACCTATACAAAGAATATTACCATACTTTATTGCAAGAAACCAAAAGAGATCTACATAAGCGGGGAAACATACCTTGCTCATGGATAAGAGGACTCAACATCATGAAAATGCCTATTCTATCCAAAGTGATCTATAGACACAATGCAGTCCCCAAAAAAATCCCAGCATCATTTTTTAGTGAGATGGAGAAGCGTATCACCAACTTCATACAGAAAGGGAAGAAGCCCCAGATAAGTAAAGCATTACTGAAGAATAAGAACTAAGTAGGGGGGCCACACACCACCTGACTTTAGAACCTACTACACTGCCATAATAGTCAAAACAGCCTGACACTGGTACAAAAACAGATACATAGACCAATGCAGTGGAATTGAGAATCCAGATATAACATCATCCACCTATGAGCAGCTGATAGTTGACAAAGGCCCAAAGCATGTAAACTGAGAAAAAGACAGTCTCTTTAACAAATGGTGTTGGCATAACTAGATATCCATATGCAAAAAAAAAAAAAAGAAAGAAACAAGACCCATATCTTACATCATGTGCAAAAAACTAACTCAAAATGAATCAAAGACCTGAACACCAAATCCAAAGCGATAAAGATCATGGAGGGTTAAGATGGAAGGAGTATTCAAGTTATGCTGAAGTCCACTTAATATTGTTCTTGTTTCTAATGTGTGCTATCACTGATTTCACTCAACCAGATTTCTAGCAACTATCTAATCTAAACCCTCCCACCCTCACCCTCCCTTCTTCCCCTCCCTGTCAAAAGTCTTGTCTTCCATACATAAGTCTGTTTTGGAGATCTTATCATAGGGGTCTCATACAATACTTGTCCTTTGGTCGCTGACTACTTTCACTCAACATAATGTCTTCCAGTTGAAACCAGGTTAGGAGATGTTTCCTGGAATCATCATCATTCTTTATCATTGCATAGTGCTTCACTGAGTACAATATTGCAAGGACAGAGTAGCTGGGGCAGGGGGCAGGAGACCATGCTCTTAGGTGAAATCAAGGCCAATTGGCACAACTAGCATTTTGCTAAGAGGACTCTTTACACCCCACATTGGTGAGTGGTATCTGGGGTCTTAAAAGCTGCCAAGCTGCCATCTGAGGGCACAGCAAATGGTCCCAACTCAGCAGGAATGGATGCTCACCGAGCACCAAAATGACGTGGGGTAAAGACAACCCAGAAGATAGAGAGACCCACGTGGGTGGGTGCCTACATCGACTTGGGGCCAGAAGAACTGGATGGTGCCTGGCCACCACCAGTGATAGCCATGATGGAGCTCACTAAGTTGAGTCTCACTGGCAACACAAGAATACAAAAGGGTGCATTCTGAGATCTCCACTAAAAGATCTCCATTGATGGTCTAGCAGTTTGGGGGTTTCCCTGGGAGCATGGCCCCTGGCCCTGATGCTGCCCTTGCCCATAAATCATAACAAAGGTCCACTCTTTGGACACAAATGGATTGGACTTGGTGATGCAGAGTGACCATATATTGGATGCACTTTATGGTTCTATGCATCTGTAGGATATCATCCTGCTGACCTCTGGCTGGAGGAAGGAGAGTGGGTGGAGAGAAGGGGAAAGGAGACTGTTGGGAGGATGAGACATGTATGGAGCAGAGAGAAATAGTGTGCTGTTACTGGCAGGGAGAGCAGTGGAAGCTGCATATAGGTGAGCATGTAAATTTATATGGGAATGTACATTTTCACTCAGTCATAATAAAAAAAAGTCTACAGCAGAAAAAAAAAGATCACAGAGGGAAAAATTAAGAACAATGCCAGGAGTGCTAACACACAGCATAAACAGACTACAAAAAACACCTCTAACAATGCCCAAACATCAGAAAATAGATAACTGCAAACTCCTTAAAATCAAACACGCTCATCCAGAGACTTCACTGAAAGAGTAAAGAGATAACCCAGACACTGGGAACAATTTTTTGGCAACCACAAATCAAAGCAGTGCCTGATTTCCATAATCTACAAGATACTAGAAAACCTCAGCAACGAAATAGACAAATAATCCAATTAAAATATGGGCAAAGGATATGAACAGGTACTTACCAAGAAGACACTCAGGTGGCTAACGGATACAAGAGCAAATGTTCACAATTAACCATTGGAAAAATCCAAATCAAAACTACAATGAAATATCATCTCACCCCAACAAGGCTGGCACTATCCAAAAAAACACAAAATAACAAATGTTGGAGAGGTTGTGGAGAGACTGGAATACAAAACGTGAAATGGTACAATCACTTTGGAAATCAATTTGGTGCTTTGTTAAAATCTAGAAGTAGAAATACCATATGATCCACTTCTTGGACTATATCCTACAGAAAAAAGTGCTGTGGTACAAACAGATATATGCACACAAATGTTTATTGCATTACTGTCCGCAACAGCAAAAAAGTTGGAATCAACCAACCTAGGTGCCCATCAACAGATGAATGGATAAACAAACTGTGGTATATTCACACAGTGGAATACTATGCATTGATAAAGAACAACAAAGATCTTGGGAAACATCTCATAACATGGAATAATTTGGAAGACATTATGCTGAGTGAAATTAGTCAACCGCAAAAGGGCAAATATTGTACGAGACCACTATTATAAAGACTCAAGTAAGTGTCTAAACACAGAAGAAAACAGTCTTTGATGTTTACAAGGATAGAGAGTGAGAGAAAGTGGCATGCACAGATTAGACAGTACATAGAGACGGGGTTAGGTGAAGGCAGTGACGACAGCACATGGCAGAAGCCTGCTCAACACAGCTGGATGAAACCAAAAGCTAAGAGGTTTCCTAAATAGAGTCCAACAATTCAAAAGACAGAGCAGCAGGGAAAGGGGCCTGGGGACTGTGGTTTCGGCGGAAATCTTGATTTAAACTGGCATTAACAAAGTTTTTTAAGAAACTGTTCTCCATTCTACTCTGGTGAGTAGCATCTGTGGTCTACAAAGCTAGCAAGCAGACACCTAAGTAGTACAAATTGGTCCCAACCCACTTGGAGTAGAGGGGAATGAAAGACAAAGACATATTACAATACGAGCCCAGGAGACAGAAGAGGCTGTTTAATCCAGAGACTACATCAGCATAAGACCAGAAGAACTACATGGTGCTTGCCTACCATCAACAACTACCCTGGGAGTACAACATGAGATTCCCTCATGTAACAGGAGAAAAATGGGTGAGCAGATCTAGAACTCTGTTAAAAGACCAGACTTGGTGGCCCAACAGATTGGAGGGTCCCTGGAAGACATGGCCCCTGAACTCTCTATTAGCCCAGAACTGAAACCAGTCCAGATGTCAAATCTTCAGACTCGACTAGACTTTATAACATAAAATGATACTGGCAAGGAGTGCGCTTCTTGGCTTCAGTATATACATGAGGCTAACTGAGCAGTTCCTGTCCAGAAGAGAGATGACAGAGTGGAGGTGACAGGAGCTAGTTGAAGGGACACAGGAAATTAAGGGCAGAAAAGAAGAATGTGATGTCACGAAGTGGGGAGAGCAGCTAGAGTTACACAGCAGTGTGCATGCAAGAATTTGTGTGGCAAATTGACTTCAATTGTAAACTTTCATAAAAGAACAATAAAACATTTTTTTAAAACCCATACGATCCTTTAAATAAAATGATGTAGCATTAATCTACTGTTCCAAGTAGAAACATAATCAAATGTTCATCAAATGGAGCTAAATACAAAGGCAAAACACAGAATTCTATATACACTTTGATTGCAACTATCTATAAGGATACAAATAAATAAGGACAAATTCTGAAAAGTAACATTAGAATTACAATTCATATTTGGCATGAGAAAATACTCTTTTCTTCAAACGTTTCAAATTAATGTACTTTTTTTATAATTTAAGAAGAAAGGGAAGAACTTCACTTGATCACATATAAACGAGAGGTTGTGTTCATGAAATCTTGGTGGTATATAGTTATTTGTTTATAATTGGCACTGGGAAAGCACAAAAAGATTTCTTCACATTAGGCAGCTTAACAAAGAAATCATTTGTGACGCTATCTGTTAATGCTGTGAGGTGAAATATTTTAAGTACTGAAAGTCTAATCAAAACAGTCATTGTCTAGTTATGGTGCTCTTTGTCAATCCTCTCCCTTGAAACTTTCATCTTTCACTGTTGGCAATATCCTCCTCCTAGTGTTAGTACTGACTGAATATACAAAGAATTCTTTTTGATTGACTGAAATTAAACACTCTTGAGACTTCTAATACCAAAAGCCAACCACAGCCAAATTTTAATTTTTTTCTACTGCTTACTGTTGATTTTCATTTTCTCTACACTCTTACTGATGCATGCCTGTTCATATTTACATGTGTATTCTCCTTTCTTCTGAAAAATATGAAAAATATGAGCTATCAATACAATTATAAATACTCAACATGAAACTGAATCATCAGTATGAGTATTCACTTTAAATGTTTCTTCTAATACGAAGTTCAGAGTAGTCACCTTAGTGGTAAGTTAGAAGCATCCTAGATTTGGAAATTACCATAGCCTTTTCAGGGCCAGTGTCGTTAATGACTTCACTCCAGTTTAAATCTACCCCAAAGACATTTTTGACATAAAATAGACCCGAGCATTATGCTGAAACTTGATAATGAGAAAGCAACCGTACCCAACCTACCCACTCCCTTCCTAAAAGTTTACAACACAATGTAGAAATTGCAAGGAGAGGCTGTGTGCCTCTCTCATACCAACAGGCAGTGGCATATATCCAAAACTTACCAAAAACTACAGACAAGGAACAAGAGACAGTCTGTCACATTTCTGTAGCATTACAGTGATCAGCCCGCTCTTACCCACTGGTATTACACGCAAGGTTTCAACTCCTTGCCTCCAAGTTCCCACGCTTCTCTACTTCACACTGAAGAACATTCCTGTTAACTGATTATATCAAGCCTTCTCTTTAAAACCTGAACTCCAAAAGGTACGGATTTTTTCTTGGTTTTCTAACGTCTACCCATACAAAAATTCAATAATTAACACGTAATTTATAGGCATCCATTAATAACCACTAGCAGATGTACTGAAAGGGAGATTTAGCCAAGTAACATTCCTATCTAAACTACTAGTGTTTAGACTGCTGCAGATCCAGACCCCAAAATAAAATCCACAAAACCTAGGTCGAAAGTGGCATATGAAGTCTGGCAATTAAGTCTGTGAACTTAGTTATTGTAAGCGCTACATATCTAATTGCTGAATATCACTACAGTCACCTTCAAATCACTCCCCTTGGCAAGCTATGCATTGATGCCTTTGTCTAGTCCACCCTTCAAAGCAATTCTGGAACCTTTTCTGGAATGGTCATTGTGCACCGTGGCAAGGTGGCAAATTTGAAAACTTAATTCTACAGTTGTCTGTGAGGGAGTTTTTAGCCAGTAAACAACTGTATTGGAATGCCCTCCCTACTCACCTGATCTTGCCTCCAGGGACTTTTTTTCTTTACTCAAAGAAAAAGGAAACATTGAAAGAAAGACATTTTGATGACATTCATGACATCAAGGGTAATACAACAGCAGCTCTGATGGCCATTCCAGAAAGAGTTCCAAAATTGCTTCGAAGGGTGGACCACAGATTTGCATTGCACATAGCTTCCCACGGGGAGTACTTTGAAGGTAACCATAGTGATATTCAGCAATAACGTATGTGCACTTTTTCTAGGATGAGTCTGTGAACTTACGTCTCAGATCTCATGTGGTTTCATATTGTTCACTCACATGGTCCACATTTACACCAAATGCTTGATCTAAGAAGGAGTCTATTTTTTTGGTTAGGAGTTCAGGCAATGGAGTAAAAATTACTTGGAGTAGAATTAAGAAATTGCTACATACTGACCTCTTTAAAGTGTTGAAAAGCAAAGACATCAGCTTGAAGACTCAAGTTTACTTGATCCAAACCATATCTTATGCATGTGAAAGCTGGACAACGCATAAGGAAGACAGAAGAAAAATCAACACTTTTGAATTGTGGTACTAAAGAGGACTATTGCATGTACCATGGACTGCCCAAAGAATGAACAGGTCTGTCTTGGAAGATGTACATCCAAAGTCATCCTTAGAAGCAAGGATGGCAAGACTGTCTTACATACTTTGGACATGTTGTCAAGAAGCATCAACAACTGGAGAAGAACATCTTGCTTGGTAAACTAGAGGGTGAGTGAAAAAGAAGACCCTCGACAAGATGGGAGGGCACAGTGGCTACACCACCGGGCTCAAACATGCCAACAATTAGGGACATGGCACAGGACCGGACCGTGTTTCATTTTGGTGTACACAGGGTTGCTATGAGTTGCAACAGACTCGACAGTACCTAACAACAACATACTAGCTATACATACATTTTTGTTTCTTTGTTTTTGTTTTTGTGTCAAAGAGGAGTCAAATTCCATAATCTTAATGACTTTCATTTTTCCCTTTGTCTTAAAACTATGAGACTATTATTTTTGCTACAACGCTTAGGACAGCTCCAAAAAAAAACCAAATTTGGATTCTGACTCACAAAGACCCAGTAGAACAAAGTAGAACCACCCCATATGGTTTACAGCAAGCAGATGGTAGATTCAAATTGCCAAACTTTCAGTTAATAGCTCTAACTTTTAATCACTGTACCATGATAGTTCAAGCATGCGATAAATGACAACTCTGCTATTGCTAATACTGCTACTGCCAGTAATTTTCATGATAAAGTCAAAGACAGCACGATAGGCACTGTAATTGGTTAAATAGTTACTAATACAAGGATTAATCTTAATCTTAGAGTTTATAAAAAAAATAACATTCTCTTATACCCTATCACTATGTAAATAATGAATTTGAAATTCCATCCCAAATAGGTATTAGCAACTAAGGTGCATTCTTAGAAAGCCATGCCTCCTAAAGAAAGTTTGCATTTTTACTTTACATAGGATGTAAGTTAACATTTTCTCATGTTTATATAAGTTTTCAGATAACTAAAGATTCTACTTTCTTGCCTTTAGAAGTAATGAAACATCATTTCCCATCATTGTCATTTAATCAAATCTTACAATTTCAAGTTACAAGACAAAGCATTCTAGAACTCTGATTAATTTTTAGTTGCAACTTCTCTGATACTTAAAAATATAAATACCCAAATAACACTGAGGTAATAATAGTATTTACTAAAAGGAAAAACAGGTATCTTGTTTAAGGTTGCTAATTTTATTTCACATGAAAACACTACAGTCACGTTGCAGTATCAGTTCAATGCTCCCAAAATAACCTAGACAAATATCTACCTCTCCATTTTTGTTTATATATTTTATCTGTAAAGTAAGCTGTTTTCTTCTTTGTTTATCTAGTCTTTCTTTGTGTTTTGACTGAAGTTCTAAAGTTTTAGGAAAGACACCTTGGATACCTCACCCTATAGAGATCATTCCCATTAATTCTTTGATTTAGATGTCATATCTCTTTGTCTGGTATCTACTACATGTGGTAGGCACTTCTAAGATAGCCACCAGTGGCCACCTCCATCATTCACACCCTTACATAACTTCCTTGAATGGGAGCTGCAGCTAAAGTCTTGCTTGTTTTGAAGAGAACAGGGCAAAAATAATAAAATGTCACTTTCCAGATCGAGTTATAAAGAGACTATGGCTTCTGTCTCATATACCCTCTCTTGCTCCCTGGTGAAACTAGCCCCATTGTGAGCTACCCTAAAGAGAGTTTCACATAGCCAAGAACTAGAGAGATCTCTAGCAAACATCCAGCAGTGACTCAAGCCCTTAGTCCAGCAGCTCAGAAGAGGCTAAACTCTGTCACTACCCATGTAAGTCACTTTGAAAGCAGATTCTTTCCTAGTCAAGCCTGTGATGACCAGAGCCCCTGTCAGTGTCTCAGTTGTAGACTTGGGAGAGATCTTCAGCTAAAGGACCTCACTAAACTGTGTCTATATTCTACATCCACAAAAACTCTAAAATAATAAAATATTTGTTGTGTTAAGACACTAAGTTTTGAGGTAATCTGTTACACACCTGTAGACAGCTACATTCATTTAATGGCATATTCAGTCTCTCAAACTAGATTACATCTGTTCAGTCTAAGTAAATTTTTTATGTCCAGCACTTAAATAGGAACTCTCACTGATGATGGCAGAGTTATAATTTTGAACAACAATATGGATACAACCACTTTAAAATGTTCACCATAGTAGTTTATAAAGTAGAGAATACGATCTACAGCCCTTGTCTTCAAGAATCAGCAGTTTAATTGGGGGCGGGTATATATATCTGTATGTGTATGTGTGTGCACGTGTGTGCTTTTAGTGAATAAATGCTCACAACAGAAATAAACAAATACATAAACTGCTAACCTAAGAAGTGAACATTAGATAATTAAGGAAATGAAAAGTGTGATGGCTGAAGAAGTTGGATAAAGGGTAGTATGACTGTCTGAAAATATTTTAGAAAAATAAATACTAAATGATTACAAGAACTTTTAAAATATAAGTTGTGGTATTTAATCCTAAAAATATTAGAGAAATAGTAAGCATTAACAGAACTTCTAGAGCCTCGCACAATTACCTCTCATGATACCCAGGAATCTCATCACAATAACTGAGTAAAAAAAGTCAAAGAGACAAACAGATAAAAGCACTGACTGAAGGTAACCCAAGCAATTAAAACTGAATTCAAAATCCTATAGAAGTATTGATGAGCAATACATTTTGCCAAAGAAAAATACTAAGAGCTCCTTCTAAAAATACTCCTACTTTGACATTTCTTAATTTAATAATCAATAAGCACTACTAGGTAATATCAATGATGACAACTTCAATATTTTCTCTGTTTACCATTTGCTCACTCTGGATTCTGCAGCTGGCTCCTGTTCATCTGACTTCAGGTTCTTGGCACTTGAACTAGCAGCTTACCTGTTATCTTGCCTGCTGATCTTGGGATATGAACCAGAAGCCTCCTATCTGACCTGCCAGTTTGGGGTTCACCAGCCTCTGTAATTATGTGAGTCAAGAGAAGCCCAGAGCCTAATCTACAGACTTGGGACTTTCCAGCCTCTACAACCATGCGAGCCATTTCCTTGATCTGAATTGCTCTACATGTATATGCTTACTGGTTTTGCTTCTCTGGAGAAGCCAGTCTAAAACACTGCTCAGGTGATAAAGAAGAATGATCAGAAGACAGCTTCTGATGAAAGACTAGAACAGGCTGATTTTAAAAAGTATTCAGTGTGTCTTATTTGACCATACTGTACCCAGTGCAGGAAACCTGGCGGTGTAGTAGCTAAGTGCTATAGCTGCTAACCCAAAGTCTGGCAGTTTGAATCCACCAAGTGCTTCTTGGAGCAGTTCTACTCTGTTCTATAGGGTCACTATGAATCAGAATCGGCTGATGGCAGTGGGTTATTTTCTGGCACGTGGTGGAGGAGACAGGCAGGATGACTTTCAGGGCGGACTTCACAATATTAAAGGGGAAATACAGAATAAAACAAGTAAACAAGCAAAGAAAAAAATAACAAATTGGAGTAAGTGCTATGGTAGAAATAAGCAGGCTATGTCGAGACAAATAAATAGGAAGAAAGGCTGCTTAGTATTCAAGTAACAAGGGAGAAACATTTCTTTTATGTGAAATGCATGTTATAATCTTTATCCATTTTTATATTGGGTTGATGGTCCCTTTGTGTTACTTTGTAGAAGCTCTTTATATATTAAATGCATCTTGTCTCTGATAAAAAGTTTTCTAGTTTGATACTTGTCTTTTGATGTTTATTACAGCAGTTTTGACCATGCAGAAATGTTTACTTTTATAGAATAAGTAAAACTTACTAATATTTTACTTATGGTTCCTGGTTTTTATCATAGCAGAAAAGCTTTCCTCATGCTGAAGTTATAAGGAACTATCCTCTGATGTCTTCTAGTACTTTCATGGTTTCTGTTTTACAGTTACATCTTTGATCCATTTGGAATTTATGCTGACTTAAGGTATGAGGTATGAATCCCATTTCTTTTCCAGATGGCTACCCTGTTGGCTCATCATTATTTATTGAGAGGCCCTCCTCTTCATTGATATGACATGCCACTATTATTCACATAATGTATTCCATATTATATTTATCTCTCCCTCTAGGTATCAGAATCAAATCATTTTAATAAATGAAGCTTAATAACATATTTTAATATCTGGTAGAGCTATTCCCCCAAGATTATTCTCTTTGTGCTAAATTTCTCTATTTGTGCTTGAATATTTTTCCATATCAACTTTAAATCAGCGTATCTAGATTCAAAAATATCCTGTATGTATGTTTGTAGATGTCACAATAAAGTTACAGAATAAATTAGAAAAAAAAACTAATAGACGCTTAGACTTTCCAGGTGCATCATTCTGATTACTATTATTTTTTTATTTGTTGCTGTTGCTTTTGTCAGCTTGAATAATCTTTTAAAGTTTGCATTGTTTTTAGTTGTTATCAATTTCATGTAGAAGCTTCCATAATCTTACTAAGTTATTGCTACTTACTTCATCATTTTTATGTTGCTATTTCACACTAGCTTCTTCCTTTCCAGAGAGAGACCTTTCAATGATTGTAGTTTTATTGACATAAAAAATATTGAATATTACATATAAATTCTGTCCCACAATACTGAATTCTTGTACTTTTCATTAAAATTTTCCACTGATTGCTTTGATTTTCAGGGTAAACACTCATGTGAGCTAAAAATGTTGTTTCAATTTTTGTATCTCTAATTAATTTCTCTTGTCTGATTGCATGAGTTATTAGTCCAAAACAATTATAAGTATTAGTGATAATAATGGGCATCCTATGTTGTTTCTAAAATTAGCAAGAGTGTTTCCAGTGCTTCTCCATTAATGATGAGGCTGAATTTGGTATAGAAATACATATATTTTACCAGGTTAAGAAAATATCCTCATTCCTACTGTATAAAGAGGATTTCTATTAAGTATGAACATTAAATTTTATTGATGTTTTCACAAGTATGGACATAACTGTGCCCTTTTTCCTAGATTAAGTGTAAAAGATTTGCTTCATCTCTGAAATAAACTCCCTTAATCAAGATGTTGCTTTCAATATGCATGATAGTCTGCTTGTTAACACTCAGGCTCTTTACACAGTTATTTACATAAATACAAATAGTCTAAAGTTTCAAGAGCAACATTTATTAAATTTTGATGTCACTATCAAGATTGTATTGTTTTAAAAACTGAAATTTCCTCTTTGTGTTTTCTGGCATTGTTTAAATACTACTGGCATTCACAGGTTTTTAGGAATCTGGTAGAATTCCCTGGAGAAATCATCCATGCCTGGTGCTTTTGGTGTGTGGAAAAGGTAGCTTTCTTCATTTTTGTTTTCCTCTCAGTTAATTTACCTCCAGGATCTCTGGTGGGACAGTGGTTATAGCACTTGGTTGCTAAATGAAAGTCAGTGGTTTGAACCTGCTGACCACTCTTCAGAAGAAAGGTGTAGTGCTCAGCTTCTGCCAAGATTAGAGCCTTGAAAAATCTTTGCAGCAGTTCTATTCTCTCCTGGAGTGATTATGAGTCAGAACCGAACACATGACAATGGGTTTTTGTTTTGTTTCTTTTTATTTTCCATCTCTGTTGGAATCTATTTTACTAAATTATTTCTCTCTAGAAATTTAGCTATGATATTCAATTCTTCAAATTCTTTACTGAGAGTTTACTAAACAAAGTCTCTTCTGAGTTTAAATTTCTAGTATTTTGGTTGTTTTTTCCTATTATTCTTTCCTGTGTTATGTAACTGTTCCCTCTTCATTTTTTAAGTTGATTAACCAATAGTTTCTTCATTCCCAGAGAAGTACTAATATTTATCTCATTTAACTCATTTATTTCTGCTTTTGTGTTTATCATTTCATTTTTCTTTGTATAGTTTGATGTCCTTGATTTCTTCCAACTTCCTACTTCATCACTATTCAATGTCCATCAGCAAGTTACTGATTCAAGGGTTCTTTATATGTGTCAGAGTAGAACTGTGGAGACAACCTGTGTTTTTCTCTTAGTGGTTAACTTTACAACTCTGTGATAAAATTACAATGTATATTATATATTTTACAAAAATACCTGTTCATTTCCTACAATAAGCAAATATATTAACAAATTTTTCATTCTTCCTTGCTTCTCTCTCTTCTGTCAATTGATACACATCAATTATTTTCCATAGTGCTTACTTTTGTTACTGTAAACAGAACTGAATTATGGGGTATTAAGATTTTTTGAGCCCTTGACTCTTTCGATAGACTGATAAAAGCTACAGACCTCTTCTCAGATAGTTATGTAAATAAAATGCAGAGTTACAAAGGAAACTAATTATAGTGACACATAGTTACAAAAGTATCAAAACATTATAGAGTAACAATGTTTCTTCCTGAACTCACTAACAAGATTCAGTGGTGGTATAACTAACATAATTGTAAAGATATTTTGAAATACCCTTAAAACTTTTGTAACTTGTTGCCAACATTGATAACTGAAAGAAATGCTAGATTTCAGTTAGACATAGAGTAATATTGATATCTATAAGTCATGGATTGAATTGTATCCCCTCAAAAATGTGTGTAGAAATTAGGCAAGTCCATGACTCCTGTTACTGTGCAGTGTTCCCATATGTTGTAAATCCTGCCTCTGTGGTGTTAATGAGGGAGGGTGGGCGGTGGACTTGTTAGTGAGACAGGACTCAATTAAGGTCTCGCTAATCTTTTTCTTCTACAAGTAACTTCTTTCTTAGTCACCCAAAGTATTCTTTCCGTACCTCTGAGATTAAATGATTTCACTCAGATATGTTTTCATGTTGCAAACCACAGTGCAATTTCTATTGGACTTGGTATGCCTTTTCAACCGGAAGTTCAAGTCTCTTTCATTTATGGAACTTCTCATTTGTTTAAGTATTTATTGTGTCATATAGCTCCAATAATGCCAATGCTAGATTTCCTTTGAGAAGCCTGGTGGTACAGTGACTAAACACTTGGTCATGAAGCAAAAGGTGGTTGGTTTGAATCCATCCAGTAGTTCTGCAGGACAAAGACCTGGTGATCTGCTTCCGTGAGTATGAAAGCTAAGGAAACTATGGGGCAGTTCTGTTCTGTCACATGGGGCCACTACGAGTCAAAGCAACTTGACAGCACCTAACAGCAGCAGATTTCCTGTGCCTCTCTTCTACGGCTCCCACTTTCCCTCTAGTCATTTTAAACTCTTTTTAAATTTCTGTTATCATTTTTCTCACTTTTCTCATGCTGATCCTCCAAGTTTTTGAAGTTTTCAGTAGTTTATTCTTTTTGTTCTCCTTATCACTTTATTTCTGTGCTGGCTTTACTCTTCTCTTCCATTCCTTTTCTGAGCCTTTCTATTCACCTACCATCTCTTTTTGTACTTCTTATATTTCTGATTTGTACTAATCTTTAAGTAGAGACATCTATTTAAAGATTTATCTTGCTGCATTTAACATTTACTGCACAATGCTCGGTAACAGTTTTTGTCTGATTTATAGCAACTACTTTTTCTTTTTCCTGATGAGTTTTCTCTCTCTCTCTCTCTTTTTTTTTTTTTTTTTAACCTGGCTTTGGTTTCCCTCTTCATTTCCTCCTTTGTGGGTGTGTGTGTGCGCACATCTGTGTGTATCACTGCTTTAGAGATTTAGGGCTGGTTCCTTTTGGCATCATTTGCCATTAAAACAAGTACCTTTTCTGGGGGTCCCAGCTGTCTGCTGAAAGCTCACATGGAGCAGGGCCCAGGGTCATGTTCCAGGCTAGCAGGAATGTTTCTCATGATGTGGTTTCATGTATTCATCTGCTCTTTGCATTTCCTCAGACCAGTGACATGGAAGCTGTGGTAATTTCCTTCTGTAAACACTTGTTTCACTGCAAGAGAGACTGGCTGAAAGGACTTCATGTGGTGAGCTCTGGCCAAACCGGGTCTTAGAAAGCTGCTGTCCGTGCTAGCACACACAGTTTGTTCTGCTCCCATAAGGGAGCTGAAATATTGCATACGAGGGTATATCTCATCTTCAAAACCGGCTCTTGCCAACAGCAACTTGAAAGGTTAGATAGGAAACTTAGGAAGCAATGAGATCATGTTAGTGTCGGTGGAATAATTTGGAAAAGGAAAGTGAGAACGGCCGCACAACTTAAGAATGTAAGCGGTGTCACTGGACCGTACAGCTGCCACGCTGCCTCTCGGCTCCTGTCCATCTCCACATCCTAATGCTCACTGTCATAAGCTGACGTACCTCTTTTTTGAGGGTCAATCTTTTAGTTTCCTCCAAAAGTGGTCATTTGTATATTTATTTTTCATTCACCCTGTTGCTCTGGATAATTTCTGGAAAGAGGATTAGATACCACATTGAAGCCAGAAGTCTTACCCTAAGTTCTTTAATTTTCAGTCTTAACAGTTAAATATGCTTAAAAGCCATATATTTCATGTTTAGGAATTAGGTGAGTTGGAAGTACCAGGAAACAATACAAGTCAACTGCTTTGTGTCTGGCACTGTACAGACACACCCATTTATTTTATTATGTAAGGCTCAAAACAGCCCTGCGAGTTAGGTATTACAGTCATCATTTTATAGATGAATGGTACAGCAAAGATTTCTAGTTGTATCTGTCTTACTCTAAGTCTCATGATTTTTATTCTCCACCACACTCAAATAAACTTGTATTCTCCAAAGACAATTTTAAAATGTTTAATTATTGTGTAACAAAGTAATTCCTGATTGAGTAGATGAGGGCTTTATTTGTTTGTTTTGTAATTTAAAGTTCTTCAGTCTCCGCTAAATACCTTTTGTTAAATCGCTGGTTAATGTAGAAGGAAAAATCTTAGAGCAAAAATGGTTGCATGCTCGTGAACAAGGATTGCTCTTCCTAAACTGTAAAACCACAAAGCCCAACATAACACAACCAATATGCTGTTTGGTTCTGTCCCCTAAGCAACTGACCAAACACTACTATAAATTTGCCTGCCAATAGATTTAACAAAGATTAAGAATGTTGATACATTCCATATCTAACAATTAACAATGCACAAACAAAACTTAAATTACAGGCGAAAATATGATTACAAATGCTTCATTTGGGGAAATACTGACATAATCATTTAATGAACTTTTTGAGCTTTCTACATGAATGAAAACTCTAGACATGCATATTTCAGATACAGTTACAGGCAGAAATAGCAATTACTACCACACTTTCCTTGGCATTCAAAACAAAGAAAGTATTGCAAAAATCTTCTTTCAAAATAAAGTTTTATTTCTTAACTTTTATTCTCTAAAAATAACACTGAAGAAAGGCATAATAGAAACAGCATTTTTCTATTATGAAGAATAGACTGAAGACCTGTGTTTTGAATCCCAGTTCTACAATATTATTTGGACAAGTTGCTTAACTATTGAACTTCACTGTCCTTGACTGTGAAATAAACTTATAAATACTTCTTAGTGTTTCTGTGTGGTAATACTCACATAAGCACCTAACACACTTCCTAAAATATATATAGATGTTGCATAAGTGCTTACCAAATCTGAATAACAATGTGAGTGATTTCTTACTTCTTCTTTCTGTAGCACTGAGATCTAATATAATGATGGTAGTAAAACTCTAGTCATAGTTACTCTCAAAGATACACTAGCCATTGCATTTAAGCTTTAGATGTTAATATTCTTTTTATACCTTCTGTACCTCTAACTGCAATACAGTGGAGTCAGGGAATTTTTTGTATTATTTTAGTTTTAACAAAATAAACCTATTGTTCTGATGGAATAAAAACATTTTAAAAAACAAAGACTATGAAACAAACATGAGTACCAGTTCTAGTGTTACTGCTAACTAGCTATAGCAAATTAATTATGTAATATTTCTAAACTTTTCCTTATCTGAAAGACTCTGAAAGATTGGTTAGAATTAAATAGGACAAACTCATTGTCATGGAGGGACATATCAACCCTACAGAACAGAGTAGACATGTATGCATGTGGTGAGTCACCTTCCCCAAGAAAATTCCTAAAATCTTTATAGTTCCAATTGTGCATATAACCAGTGTATATGTTCATTCACTCCTGGGATTTTTTACAGACTTTAGCCTGTACCAGATGTTAATACATTAATTATTAGTTTCATGCAAAAAATCTTTGAAAAGTGTTAAAAAGCTAAGATGTCCCTTTAAGGACTACAGTGCACCTTTCCCAAGCCCTTGTGTTTTCAATTGTCTCATATGCATGTGTTGGACCATGAATAAAGAAGACTGAAGAATTGATGCCTTTGAATTATATGGTTGGAAAAGAATATTGAATATATCATGGACTATTGGAAGAACAAACCAATCTGTCTTGAAGCAGTACAGAACACTCACTGGAAGCAACACTGTAAGCCTTCATCTCATGTACGTTGGACATGTTATCAGGAGTGACCAGTGCCTGGAGGAAAACACCATACTTGTAGAGGATCAGTGAAAAGGAGGAGCAGCATCAATACAATGAATTGACCCAGTGGCTGCAATACTGGGCTCCAGTACAACAACAGTTGTGAGTATAGTGCAGGACTGGGCAGTGTTTTGTTCTGTAGTACCTATGACTGCTATGAGTCAGAACCAACTTGGCAGCACCTAACAACATCAGAAAGTAGCCTCTGGTGGTACAAACAGCTAACCTAGACACATCTTGGAAGAAAGGCCTGGAGATCCACTTTCAAAAAATTAGTCACTATGGTGACTATGGTCCACATTTTTACTCTGATACACATGAAGTAGCTATGAGTCTCAATGACAGCAACTGCTTGGGGGGTTGTTGTAAGGCATTGCATAGGCTTCGTAGAGAGGGGCTGTTTTATAAATTTACATGGTTTGCAATTCTGAATTTCTCCAACCTCTGATTTCAAACGGAGTACAATTTATACTCAGAAAACAAAAAAATGAGCCAAATAAATGCAAACAGGACTGTGTGAAATACCTGTTCATGGTGGAAAAAGGCCACAGAGTCTAGAAAAAGAGAGACTACAACTTTCACTCAGGCCAATAACCCTAGTGGATTCCACAGATGGAGTCTGAAAGGTGAGACAGCAAGCAGTGAGACTATAACACTTGACTGCACTATGAATCTATCAATTAAATGAGTAATTTAATTACTCATTTCTAGAAGTCTGGATTGTTTCAGTTCCAAATTCAAAATGCTGTCTTCTGGTTAAATCTTTTTCTTTAATTAGAAATAAAAAGAAATAAGAAAATACAAGCAGGTCTTTTGGGTGGTTTAATTTTCCAGAACAGGATATGTTACTCTAGTTTAATCTTCTGGCATTCAGTCATGTGAAGTACTCAATGAGCCAGCCTGGCTTGGATTTCTTTAAGACCACAAGGCCAAGAGGTGTCCCCCTGGAAAACTCAAGAGTAACTTCCATCATAAAAATAAACATCATTGCCAGAAATCCATAGTAAATTGAGGCAATATCAATTTTATAGTAAATTGAAGCAAAAAGATAACATTAAAAAAATCCAATCAATGCATATGGCTATGAAACTAGCTTTAAACATGATTTACACTTTAAATACCTTAGAGTAACTTTTCAGCTTATGCTGCCATTTTCACACTAACATTTTGTGCTTACCTTGGATATGACAGGAAGTTCATGAAAATATCAGTACTTGATTTTAAATTTTGCTCATTGCAGAAAAAAACAAACTAGCTTTCTCTACAAAAATAGTATCTCTAGACTACTCTATTTCAAAGAATTTATCAAACATATTCAAAGATTTATGTAAAACAGAAAAAAAATCCTTAATGTCCAATAGGAGATATTTAAATAAATGATAGTCCGTATGTAATATTCTAAATACTGTTCATGCCTTGAGAAAAAATTCATGATAAAAATGTCTTGAAAAAAGTGAAATGAAAAACAAAATAATTCCTATAACCTCTGTTCAAAATGAACGAGAGAAGTGAAAGGAGATGAGACTGAAATGAAATATGCCAAATTTTAACAAGATTCTGTTATGATTCAGCTGATTTTGTTTTGTTCTCTATACTTTTATACATTCTAAGTTTTCTACAAAGAACATACACTTCCTACATAAACAAACCAACAAAAATTCCTGAATCTGAAATATTCTTGTCAAATAAGATATTTCCTGTCCATTACACAGATGTTTTGTGTCAAGAAAAATACTTCCGATTTTTACAATTATGGGATCATAAATGAGGAAGTCCATATCTTCAGCTGAAATATTATTTATTTTGGATGTATTAACTCCTTCAGGCAAATAATATGCCGTTGATTCTTACTGAAATAAGGGATTAGTGGCGGCAGGGTTTTAGTTAAAAACAGTTACTAGCAGCAAGAAGGTACCTTTGGATATTTGAAGGGACTCAATCATATAAATTAATGTATTTACGTGAAGAAAGGTTTTATTTAATCAATACTCAATGTGATCAAGTTCTTTAGGTTAGCAGGAGAATGTTGCCCCAAGCAGGTACAAGCCAGGATACCCATTTTCCGTGTGTTTGGGGCTCACAGTTCCACAGTAACATGAACAACATAAAGCTTATTTTACCACAAAGCAAGTACCAGGTAATAGCTTCACTTCTCAGGGCAGGTACACTACCTCTCAGCTCTACAGAGTTGCCTGCCTGCACAACCACCTCCCCTGTGCTCAGCCATCTCCTCGGCTCCCCTGAACCCTCCATAAGTTGGCAAATCAGAAAGGAATCACGGACAGGGTTTGCGGCTGAAGCATCTTCTTCAATTTCAGGAGTAAAAGACAACATAGTTGTCCCCATAGCTCGGTAAGGCTGAAAAGCTTTAGAGAGGGGTAGATTGGACTTAATTGTGTCACTCTGTTTCTGTCTCTCTTCCCTCACACACATACACACACAAACCCCCACCAGTATACTTGTCATGGCAACTCCCATATGTACCATAAACAAACTACATTGTAGAAAGCTGGTTTGGTTTCAAGAGTCATATGGACTTATTCTGGGAAAACAAATCACCTACCACTGTCAGCAACTCAATAGGGATAATATGCATCTCTTCAGTTTGGTTAGAATCTATTAGTTTTTACTAATATATGATGGAGTATGCATTTTCTAGAACTTTCTATTCATAAAACAATTCATTTCCCTTACATGAAACATGCCCCAAATACCTAATGACTTCTAGTTACTGTGAATTTAAATCAGACAGAAATGAAAACTTGGCACTGGCTTCTTTAGAATTCCTCTGAATCTATGTACCTCTGATAAATTAAGTCATAGAATTCAACCCTTTGTATTGGTGGTCTCTAAAGAGAAGCATATGTATTCCAACAGGTTGCAGAAAAGTATTTATCTGCAAGAAATATCTGCTCATGCTTCATCTCGACCAACTGTTATTTGTCTTGACTTTTAAAGTAAATGTATTAGGACAACAGTACAAGTATGTGACGCATAACTTAGTATGTAGACATTGCTGATACATAAACCCATGGCTGTGAATTCTGACTCACGGTAATCCCCTGTGTTACCGAGTATAACTGAGCTCCATATGGTTTTCTTGGCTATAATCTCTATGGAAGCACATCAGCAGGCCTTTCTTCCACAGGTACATACACAATTCTTTTTATAAATAACACTGTTTGATTTTGAAAAATTTGAACGTTTCTCATCAGAACTGGAAAAGGAACATGTCTATGTAAGTCTAAAAGTCTAGATATAAAAATAAGTATAGCAATATCCACCTAAGCAAGTGTCTTCATGCAGCTGAAGGCAAAACATGCTCCTTTTCACAATTTATTGCAAGCACTTCACCCAGAAAATTCTGCTGCACAGCATAACAGTACTACGTATCCTACCGACAGTGTTTCCCATAAAGCACTTTCTGATGATTTAAACACTTTTGACTAATGGTCTTCAGCTTGATTTTAACCGTATTAATCTCCCAAATCCCAAAAGTGCTGAAGAGTAGCATGAACATGAGCTAAACTATATTTCAGAGTATGCTTTTAAACTTACCACTTCCAGTTTTATTTGAATCAAATAAACAAGTGTACTTTCAAAGAGAAGGAAAGAGAGATTACTTTGAAACTAAAGCCACTGTGAACCAAAGTCTTTCTCTTCCAGTGAGTTTGATCTGTTCTAGCAACTAAGAGTATTAATTGGGGTCATCATAATTTTAAAGAATGCCTTGGGGTAATGAATGAATACAGTAAAATTCAATTCTGAATATTTGTCTGCGCTCCTAGTTTTAATCCTAGCTGTGTAATAAAAATGGAGCCTTGGCGCCATAATAGTCAAGAACAAGGCTGCTAATCTAAAGGTCGGCTGTTCAAAGCCTCCAGCCACTCCTTAGAAACCCTATGGGGCAGTACTACTCTGTCCGGTAGTGCTGCTGTGTGTCAGAACCCACTTGACAGCACCTAGCAACAACTGCAGTGTCCTTCTGAGAACTGGTCCAGGCTAACTGATAGAGAAGGCTCGCTCTTTCCTATTTCCAGTGTGATCAGTGCTCCCCAGCCAATTTTATCTCTTAGAGGGTGAGGACAAAATAACCTCAGCCTTTCCCTTCAAGTCTTCTCTCCCAGCTCATCCCCTCATATAACCTTCCCTGGCTAAAAACTCCTAGATGGTATGTGCCAGCAACAATTTCCCAAGCTGACAATTCCCAGTTACAGGCCAATAGCATGCACATATTTGGCAGGGCCACTGGCAGAGGTTTGCTCACCCTCTGCCTCCTTATCACACTTCCGTGTGCTTTTTTTCCTTCCTGCTTGGCTGGCTACCTCCTTTATCTACTTCCTGCCTCTCCCCTGGGTTTGCTGGGTTTTTTGCTGTTGTGGTGGTGGTTCTCCTCCTGTGACTTGCTGCACCTTTGAGATGTGATGTTAAACATGTTACATGGCTTCAAACACTGTTAGTAAGTAGAAAAATAAAACTACATTTCAGAACATTGGTTGGTGTGCACGATACTGTGTTATTTTACGAACTTTTCTAGTGCAGAATCACTGGTGGTTCAATATTAGGCACCCAATGATTTGGAATTCTGCTTTCAATTATTTGGGACTATTCCTTATAAGACTGCTTCATTCTCTAAAGATTTTGAAATAAAAAAAAATAAGAGTGTTTTTAAAATTAAAATATCTAAGTAGAAAGATTATAGACAGTTATAGAAAAGCCATCCTAATTAGAGAAGTGGTACAAAATAATTGAGAAGTCCAGAAGAGAATAAGTGGTCAACTTAAATGAGATACTTCTTCTAATTTCTGGCTAAATTGTGTTTCTGAAAGACCACAAAGACACATTCAGATTTACTTAATATCTGAGAACTCATGGACAGTTAGAAAATGTAACAAAACAATGGCAAATAGAAGAAAATGTTATCTTCAACAAACAGAAAAGAGCGTCAGCAATGCAAAGCATATACAGAACAGTAAACTTAATTGAAAATTCATGTAAATGTCTAAAACAGTCTGAATATTTGAGAAACCATGTAGCTGTATATGAATAAAAACAAAACATGTCAAACTAGTAGCAGTTCCTTTTTAAACCACAGCTATTGTCATGATAGATAAAGAAAACACATCACATAGCTTGCTTACAGCAAACAATTTGGTAAGAGTTCTAAAGTCACTCATGTTCAAACTTAGTTCAAGCAAAGGCTCTTCAAATGAGATTTAGTTAGGAGGTGTTTTGCATTCTACATTTAAGCTTAGAAAAATATAGAATGACATAAAGCTGGTGTCATTCATTTTTCACTCAGTCTTAGTTAACTGGGCACATATAATTTCAATTTGTATGAAAAATACATTCAGGCTTTAGCCAACTGCAAAATTTATATTATTCAATAGCATAAGTTCTCTCATAATATTGCTAAAAAATTTACAGTTAGTAAAAATATCTCATTATATCAAAGAAGGTAAGAATTCTCTATATCCCATTCTGTTCAAACCACATCTGGAGAACTGTATTCAACTGTATGTTTTACAAGAAGAAAGTGGCCAGCTGGAGCATAGCCAGAGAAGGGTTATCAGGTAGGGAGGTGCCTTAGTCTGGAAAGTATTTCATACAAATATTTAATGACAACAGGATAATTGTCTCTAGACATTTTGCAGGCATGTCATTTAGCAGAAGAAGAACTTAAATCAGTGGGTAAAAGAGACAGAGAAACAGACTCCAGCTGCGTACTGACAAATTTTCTAATAATTAAAACCAAAATGGAATGGGCCAGTTTACCAATGGGGCATGGAATGATTGAATGATTGATTGCTTGATGCATTCTTGAAATCAAAGATAACCACTCTGTAGCAAAAGAAACATGAAGAGAAGGTATCTAGAAGCAGATAAAGGTGTACTCCACCAGGAAAGGAGGTTGGAAGTTGAAAGGTTTTCCAGAGAAAATCCGTTACTATTGAGGTGATTTCAAGTCATGGTGACCTCATGTGTGTCAGAGTAGAACTATGCTCCAAAGAGCTTTCAATGACAGATTTTTTCAGAAGTAAATCTTTAGGGCTTTCTTTCAACATATCTGAGGGTAGACCTGAACCTCCAACCTTTTGGTCAGTACCAAGCATGTTAGACCGTATCACCCAGTGACTCCTAAAGAAAATAACAAACGATCTGCATTTTGCAGTATGAGCTGGGCTCAGCCAAATGCTGGAGTGGACCACGTGGTGGAGGGAAGACACAGGAAAACTGTATGTGTGATGGCACCAGGATGAAAGAAAACCTAGTAGGCGTGAGGACTAGAAGTAGTTCCCCCCAAACACAAAAAAATGCCAAACCCACTGCCATCAAGTCAATTCCAACTCACGGTGACCCTGTAGGACACAGGAGAACTGCTCCATAGAGTTTCCAAGGAGCATCTGGTGGATTTGAACTGCTGACCTTCTGGTTAGCAGCTGTAGCACTTTGCCACTGCTCCATCACCAGGGCTTCCAAAACTTTCTCATAGGGTTCCCATGGAGCAGCTGCTGGATTTGAACTTTTGGTTAGCAGTCAGATCTCTTAATCACTGCACCATTAGGGCTCCAGGACCTAGCTAAATTGTGTTCCAATAGCTCTTTATGTTCCACAGAGTGCAGATTACTAGGCTTATCTCAATCCTCCTTTTCTATGGTTCAAAATCTGGATGTAGACAGACTAAGGATAGAGTGAGTCCTTTGTGGAAACTTTATAAAGAAGATATCCAAACCTGGGTAATTATGTAAAAAAGCATTGCAAAAGTCTTACTGATTTTAAGGCTAAAATGGGCTTATTGATAATTTTCAGAAACTGGATAACAAAGTTTGAAGTGTAAACTGTTGTCTGTGAGCTTCAGAATTCTAGAACTGACTGTTGTTCGTGATCCTTAAGTATACACAAAGATCTGACTCTACATAAAATATTCACTGTGCAAAATGTGAGCTGCTTTAGAGTGATTTTCCCACCCCCCCATAAGCTGGCCCCAGCCTTACCCCAGGATCTTCTCTCTCCCCTCACGCCCTCACATGCCCTATCCCAGACTCAGTCTCTCCGCTTACTATTCAGCATTGGTAATCTGAAGCTGCCACCTCTACCTTTGCTCCAACTGCCCCTTCAGGTTAGATGTACACCCCCTTCCACTACTGCTTCTTGTTGCCCACACACCATTCAGGGCCTAGATTCACAACCTCTACCCCAGGGTACTGTTGTAGTTCTACTCCTGCCTCTTAGTCGCAGTCACTTCATTTGCCCTTGTGGACCCACAGTCCTTGAGGTTATTGTACACTGTCTTATGAATATACAAATTGTCTTCCCTCCTAGACTCGGAGCTGGCTGAGGAAAGGTGTCCCCCCACCCCCATATTTACCTTCTCTTCCCCATGGTACCTAGTAAAGCACTATGCTCAGGATAATTTCTTAAGAAGCTCCTGTATTCAACTAACTTACAAGTACTTTCTGAGCTCCTACTATATGCCAGGTACTGTTCCAGACAACTGGAGATACAGTGATGAGTATAAAAATAAAACTAATTCAGAGGCAGAGTCAAGATGACTCACTAAACACCACTCTCCCTAAATTCCTCAAGAAACCAAGGACTGAACTCATAATTAAATGGAGGCTTTGGACACCTAGTAAGCCCTAGGACATGGCATAGGGCTATCTGTTGGGTCTATATACCACTGAGCTGAAAACTTCTCTTCCATGAACCCTCATCCTTGTTGAGTCCCGGCTCTCACAGACTGAAGGTAAATCACCATTTTAACTCTTTTTTCACTGTCTTGGCCAGTGGGAGGGACTGAGGTGACTGGCAACAAGGCTCAGATGCACTGCTGATGAGATCAGCAAGTGGAGCTACCACATTTGAGAGCCTGGCCTTGGAATCTGTGCAATGTGGCACCTCTAACCTTTCTCTTATCTCTTGGAATCTCAATATCTGTGCCATTGAATAGCATTTCCCGAGGTGGGCCAGGGAATTTGTGCTGGACACTATCTTAATTCACTGGGAGGCAGAGTTTCCTTTCCCATACAGAGGCCTCAGCTGGACCTAATTTCCAGGCTGGCAGGCAGTGCCTGCCCAGAGAGCACTTTTCTGGAAGTAGAGCAGTCTTTGATATACAGATGCCTACTTTGCCACCTGGGAAGAGGGACTTGCACACCTAAAAGCCTAACTAATTTTGGAAGATGTCAGATACCTTTTACCTTACAACAGAGAAATAACTGCAGTGCATCCAGATGGCTTCTCTTCCAGCCTTTACTATCTCACATTACAGAGTCAGCTTACAGCTCCCCAGTGACTCTATAAGTGGGGCTGTGTCTTAGCCAAACAAGAGGTGGAGCCTGCTACTCCAGAGACCCACTGAGCCAAGTCACTGCAGTACACAGAGGTGTTTGATGATCAATGTCCTTTTCAGACTGAGCTGGAATTCTGTTAAAGTAACACCAGAGAAGCTAAACAACCTACAGATGCCAGAAAAGCAACAAACTTTGGACTAGAACATTAGGAAGAATTCACCTATGAATTCAGAAGGCCCACAAAAGAAAGATCCAAAGAACTTCCCAAATGAAGAATCCTTTCTGAAACTATCAGAGGGTGAGTACAAAAGGATTATTTATAGAGCCCTCCTAGATTTTATACAAAATGCAGCAGAGCAAAAGGAAAAGTTAAGCAACCTGTTCGATCTGATGGAACACCAGTGCTCTGAAATCCAACAGATCAAGAATAAAATCAAAGAGAGAGAGAATTCAGTTCAAAGCCAAGAAAACAGAATGGAACAAATGGAAAATAGACTTTCTGACTTGGAAGACAGAGCTACTAATTCTGGCACCTATAAGGAGAAATCAGAAAACAGAAACAAGAAAAATGAAGAAGACTTAAGAAGCATGTGAAACTCTATTAAGAGGAATAATGTATGATTAATTGGAGTTCCTAAACAGGGTGGGATACCTGAGAACACAGAGAATATTGTGGCTGAGCTGCTGACAGAAAACTTTCCAGAAATTATGAAAGAAGAGAATATAGATATCCAAGATGCATATCGAATGCCACTCAATACAGATCCCAAAAGAAAGTATACAAGACATATTACAATCAAGGTTAATAAAATCAAACACAAGCAGAAACTCTTAGAGACAGCAAGACTCACAGTAAAGCTAACATTCAGAAGCAAACCCTGTAGGCTTTTTCACTGGGTTTCTCAGCAGAAACGATGCTGGCACAGAAACAGTGGGATGACACATTCAAAGTCATGAAGGAGAAGAATTCTGAACCAAGAATTATATATCTTGCAAAACTATCTTTCAAATATGAAAATTAAATCAGGACATTTGCAGACAAACAGAAACTCAGAGATTTTGTAAAAACCAAACCAAACCTACAAGAAATACTGAAAGACGCTCTTGGCTTAGAAGAAAAAAAACATTAATTTTATATTTTAGGATGAAATACAGCACACATCATCCAGAAACCTACTCAGTTAGGAAAGGTTCCAAACTTAATCAAAGCTGTAATACTGAAAGAACTGATCCAACTGATCGCATCATGAAAACTGTGATGTCATCATATTAAAAAGACAGATGTACTACAGTTGTTATAATCTTTCAAAATGGAAAGGAAGTTAATAAGACTTGTAGTACTTAACATTGGGTTTAAACATAGACTTTTAAGGGGGATCACAGGGGCAGCCACAAAGCATAATACAGATGCAACATATCAAATCAAGAAATGTAATACAGGAGTCTCAACAACCACAAAATCAACCCTGAAAAAGGTGAAAAATCAACTCATGAAGAACAATGTTCCAAAACAGAATAATAAGAACAACAGAGAAAACACCAACACCAAAATAAACATATCACATAGACAGCACTAAACACATACCTATCAATAATTACACTGAATGTGAATGGACTGAACATTCCAATAAAGAGACAATGAGTGGCATCTTGGATCAAAAGACATGACCTGTCCATCTGTTGCTTACAAGAAACTCACCTTAGACTTAAAAATAGGAACAAACTGAAAAGTAAAGGATAGAAGAATATATATCAAGCTAATAATACACAAAGAAGAGCAGGTGTGGCAATTCTGGCCTCAGATAAAATAGATTTTAATGTCAAATCCACCATCATGGACAAGGATGGACACTATTTGTTGCTGAAAAGTTCAATACACTAACAGGACTTAACAATATTAAATATTTATGTATCTAATATTAGAACACCTAAATACATCAAAGAAACACTGACTACACTCAAAATTGATATACATAACTACACAATAATAGTGGGAAACTTCAACACTCCACTCTCAATATTGGACAGATTGTCTAGAAAAAAGCTCAGTAAAGACATAGAAGCAGATTGTCTAGAAAAAAGCTCAGTAAAGACATAGAAGATCTTACTGCCACAACTAACCAACTAGACCTCAATGACATATACAGAACTTTCTGTCCATCAGCAGATAACTACACCTTCTTCTCCAGTGCACATGGAACATTCTCCAGAATAGACTATGTGTTAGGACATAAAGCAATTCAGAACAAAATCTATATCGTTGAATTATTTCAAAGCAACTTCTGAGACCACAAAGCCATTAAAGTCAAAATCCATAGCAGGAAAAACATAGACAGAAAGTGGAACTCATAGAAACTGAACAATATCTTGCTCAAAAAGCCATGGGTTATAGAAGAAATCAAGGATGAAATAAAGTAATTGATGAATTCCAATGAGAATTAAAACACTTCCTACCAGAACTTATGGGATACAGCCAAAGCAGTGCTCAGAGGTCAGTTAATCTCCATGAATGCACACATCTGGAAGGAAGAAAGAACTCAAACCAAAGACCTAACCCTATGGGTTGAAAAAGTAGAGAGAGAGCAACAGAGTAACCCCTCAGACATGAGAAGAAAACGGATCATAAAGATTAGAGCAGAACTAAATGAATTAGACAATCAAAGAACAACTGAAAAAATTGAAAAGACCAAAAGCTGGTTTTTTTTAAAAATCAACAAAACTGACAAACTACTGGCTAAACTTCTAAAGAAAAGCAGGAAACAAATAACCCAAATAAGAAATGAGAAGGGAGTTGTTACAACAGATCCATCAGAAATCCAAAATATCATAACAGAATACTACAAAAGACTGAACTCTAACAAATCTGAAAATCTAGAGGAAATGGACAAATTCTTAGATTCATATCACCTACTAAAACTATCACAAAGTAAAGCAGAACAACTTAATAAACCCATCACAAAGGAAGAGATTGAAAAAATCATCCAAAACTGCCAACCAAAAAAAAGCCTGAGCCCAGATGGCTTCACTGCAGAATTCTACCAAGCTTTTAGAGAAGTGTTATCTCCAATACTACTGAGAATATTTCACAGCATAGAAAACAATGAAATACTCCCAAATTCATTTTATGAAGCCACTGTTTCACTCATGAATCTAGATGCAAAAACTGTCAACAAAATTCTTGCCAATAGAATACAGCAACATATCAAAAAGATAATTCATCATGACCAAGTTGGATTCATACCAGGGATGCAAGGCTGGTTCAACATTAGAAAAACAATTAATGTAAGCAACCACATAAGGCAAAAGACAAGAATCACCTGATTTCGATGCAGAAAAGTCATTTGATAAAGTCCAACACCCATTCAAGCTTTAAAAAACTCTCAGCAAAACAGGAATAGATGGCAAATTCCTCAATGGAATAAGGACCATTTATACAAAGCCAATGGCCTACATCATCCTGAATGTAGAGAGATTAAAACAATTCTCCTTGAAAATGGGAACTAGACAAGGATGCCCATTCTCACCTCTCTTATTCAACATTGTACTAGCAGTTCTAGCTAGAGCAATTAGACAAGACCAAGAAATAAAGGGCATCTGCATCGGCAAACAGGAAGTAAAAACCTCCATATTAGCAGATGCTATGATTGTGCATGCAGAGAATCCTAAAGAATCCAGATGTAACCTTCTCAGATTGATAGAAGAGTTCAGCAAAATGTCAGGATACAAGATAAAAATAAGTAAAATAGTAGGACTCCTTTATACCAACAATGAGATTATTAAGGGAGAAATCACCAAATCAATACCATTTACTATAGCTCCCAAGAAGATATAATGCCTAGCAATAAATCTAACCAGAGAATAACAGATCTTTACAAAAAGAACTACAACATCTTACTACAAGAAACTGATACTTACATAAATGGAGAAACCTACCCTGCTCATAGATAAGAAGACTTAACATTGTGAAAATGTCTATTTTACCCAAAGCAATCTACTTATATAATGCAATCCCAAAACAAATTCCTGTCACATTTTTTAATGAGAAGGGGAAACAAATCAGCAACTTTGTTTGGAAAGGAAAGAAGCCCCAGATAAGCAAAACACTTCTAAAGAAGAACACACTGGGAAGCCTTTCACTGCCCGACTTTAGAACCTATTACACTGCCACAGTGTTCAAAATAACCTGGTACTGTTACAAAAAGAGACAGACAGATCAATGGAACAGAAATGAGACCCCAGAGAGGATACCATCCTCCTATGAACAGCTGATATCTGACAAAGGCCCTATGACATTACACTTGGGTAAAATTAACCTCTTCAACAAATGGTGCTGGCAAAACTGGATATCCATCTGCAATAAATTGAAACAAGACCCATATCTGACACCTTATACAAAAAGCAACTCAAACTGGATAAAAGACCTAAATATCAAATCTAAAATGATAAAGCTCATTCAAGAAAAATCAGTATTAACAATGGAAGTTTAAATAAACAACAAAGACAGACTTCAAAATCTGACAAACAAATCACAATCAACAGAAGAGAAAGTAGATAAACGGGAACTACTAAGAATCAAACATTTTTGCTCATCCAATGATTTTATCAAAAGAATTAAAAGACCACCTACTTACAATGGGAAAAAATATTTGACAACTATATGTCAGACTGACATCTGATCTCCATAATCCATAAGGTACAACAAAACATCAATAAGAAAAAATAATCCAATTAAGCAATGAGCAAAGGAGATGGACAGACACTTCTCTAAAGAGGATATCCAGGCAGCCAAAAAACACATACGGACATGCTCACGATCATTAGCTATTACGTAAATTCAAATCAAAACTACAATGAGATACCATCTCACCCCAAAAAGGTTGGCCATGATCCAAAAAACATAAAACAACAAATGCTGGAGAGGCTGTGGAGAAACTGGAACTCTCCTACCTTGTTGGTGGGAATGCAAAATGGTGCAACCTCTTTAGAAAGCCATCTGGTGCTCCTTAAAAAGATGGAAATAGATATACCATTTGACCCAGTAATTCCACTGCTCGGAATATATCCTACAGAATCAAGGCCATTCATACCAACTGATACATGAACATGAATGTTTATTGCCACACAGTCTACAACAGCAAAATGATGGAACCAACCCAGATGCACAACGACAGAGGAATGGATAGGTAAACTATGCTATATATACTCAATGGAACACTATGCAATGATAAAGAACAATGATGATTTTAGGAAACATCATATAACCCGATGTCAGCTGGGCGACATTATGTTGAGTAAAAGTAGTCAGCGACAAAAGGACAAATATTGTATGAGACCGCTATGATAAGAACTTAAAAACAGACTTATGCACAGAAGAAAAGACTCTTTGATGGCTGCAAGGGTAGAGACGGAAGGAGGCAGAGGGTAAGGTTTAGATTAGTTGATAGAAACTTGGTTGGGTGAAATCATTAACAGCACACACTAGAAAGAAGATCAGTTTTAACTGGACTTCAACATAACATGATTACTCCTCCCATCCTAACCCACTATTGCAAGGACAGAGTAGCTGGGGTGGGGGTTTGGGGACCATGCTCTCAGGGGAAATCGAGGCCAACTGGCACAACTAGCGTTTTGCTAAGAGAGTCTTCTGCACCCCACATTGGTGAGTGGTGTCTTGGGTTTCAAAAGCTGCTAAGCTGCCTTCTGAGGTACACCAAATTGTCCCAGCTCAGCAGGAATGGATGATCTCCAAGGACCAAAATGACACCGTGCAAAGAGAACCCAGAAGACAGAGAAACCCACATGAGTGAGTGACCACATGGACATGTAACCAGAACTGGATGATGCCCGGCCACCAGCCGTGCTAGCCATGACGGGGCTCACAAGGTTAAGTTATACAGGCAACACAAAAATAAAAAGGGGTGCACCCTGGGATCTCCACTATAAGACTGCAATTGATAGTACAGGGGCCTCAGGGTTCCCCTGGGAGCATGGCCCCGACCCTGATACTGTCCCTGTCCATAAATCATAATGGAGGTCAACTCTTCAGCTGGAAATGGATTGGACTTGGTGACACAGAGCAACCATATTACGTGTGCACTTTATGGTTCTATGCATCTGAAGGATGTCATCCAGCTGACCTCTTACTGGACACAGGGGAGAGGGTGGAGAGGAGGGGATAGGAAACTGTTAGCAGGATATAACATGTACAGAACAGAGAAGAGGAACATGCTGTCTCCGAGCTGAGAGAGCAGTGGGAGCTGGTTATTGGCGGGTATGCAAATTTATATGGGATTGTATATTCTCACTCAATCATAATAAAATAGTATATAAAATTAATAAATAAATAATAAAAGTGATTCCAACCCTCATGGAGCTTCCGTTGGGGGTTAAATGGAGTTCCAAGCAGAAGACTAGAAAGAGTTTCAGGCCACAGCATCATTAGTGTTCTGCAGTCAGCACCAAACCATCACACGACAGCTCATGTTGAAGCTCTACTATTTTATGCTTCTGTTTCCAGACTTCTCTACCCAGCTGGACTCCTAGATCTATCAAATTCTAGGTGCTTATCCTACCAGGCTTCAAGCCCATGAAATCCTAAGACAAGATGTACTCAGATGTTTCAGTTCCCTCTTTGGGCATTGGTACTGAGTCATTCTCCCTGCCAAGACAGTGCCCAATGCTGACCACTTGTCTACGTTATGCTCCAAGCTATCTTTATTGCTTAACAAATACAGCTGACATTAGTGTACTAAAGTCACACATCATTGTCTAAAATCTATTGTTATAGGCACCGAAGACATACATAAACTGCTTTCATCTTTTTTCTACAACCTGTAACTTGAACATATATTGGGAAGTCACAGTAGGTTGAGCACTTTACAGAGAAACGTGAAAGCTATAGTTAAAGATTGTGGAACCTCTTTTCCATTTCAAATATTATGAGCACCTGCAGAAGTACTGAGAATAGTTCCTCAGTGTTTCAACATAGATCAAGACATTGCTGGCACATTTACCAACTCAGTTTAGCACACGGATTGATGAATCTGTATTATTAACTGCCTATAATCTGATTTTCTCATAGATCCTTCAACTTTCCATTCTAACCAGACAGAAACACATTCTATGATCAAGCTAGATACGCACAGCTACCAAGCACTTAAACACTGTACCACCAAAGTTTCCAAATAATGAAAGTAGAGGTATGAAAATCCTATTAAATGTCAATTACCACTGACTCAATTCTGACTCACAGTGACCCTATAGAACAGAGTAGAACTGCCCCATGGAGTTTCCAAAAAGGACCTGGTAGGTTCAAACTCCCAACATTTTGGTTAGCAGCTGTAGCACTATACCACTATGCCACCAGGGTTTCCTCATACTAGATACTCTTAAATAGTAAGATATATATCTTTTTCTTGCTGAGGAAAAACACTTTTTAATTCTACTAATCCTAATTTTTGCTTGTGTCAAACTTAGCCCGTAATTCTTGGTTGTATTCTGACTCCTGGGCCTACTCATTCCTTCATTACCCAGTCCCATGGGTACAACATTATTTAAGAAAAATAGCATTATCACCAGTCGTTGTAGAGCACAGTGGTATTTGATACTATAATAATTTAAAAAAGGATTCAAACTTGTGTTTAGCACTATAAAGACAGTAAGTATTTCAGCAAGAAATTCTAGCTATCTGCAAGTCTTAGGTATCAGCTTACAAGCATGACAATCTCTGAAAGCAGCAACAGCCTCATAACTGAAAGGTTGCACTAAATAGACAGATAAGTGATAAGTCTGGTAAAAGGTGACACAGTACATAATATTGGGGAAGCCAGCACAACCTAACAAAGATAAAGTCAAGAAGCTCCATAGACACATCCAAACTCCCTGAGAGACCAAATTACTGGGCTGAGGATTGTGGGG
Organism: Heterohyrax brucei; assembly: GCA_028571685.1. Classification (NCBI taxonomy): domain Eukaryota; kingdom Metazoa; phylum Chordata; class Mammalia; order Hyracoidea; family Procaviidae; genus Heterohyrax; species Heterohyrax brucei. The sequence continues at coordinate 51,097,315 of CM053155.1, forward strand.
ACCGTGATCTCAAGAATATTTAGTTCAATTGTCACAACACAGGAAACCCTGGTGGCATAATGGTTAAGTGTTACAGTAGGTAACCAAAGGCAGTTGGAATCCATCAGGCATTCCTTGGAAACTCCATGGAGCAGTTCTACTGTGTCCTATAGGGTCACTACAAATCAGAATCAATGGCAATGGGTTTTAGCAAAACACAGTTTATAAAGCAAATGTTCTACTTTCTACTTCAGTGAGCAGCATCTGAGATCTTAAAAGCTTGTGAACAACTGTCTAAGATATTTCACTGATTTTACTTCACCTGGAGCAAGGGAAAATGAAGAAAACCCAAGACACAAGTAAAGGATTAGATTACTATGTAGGGTCCCAGAAAGAAATGGAAGAAAATGTAAAACAAAATTCTAGCTCTAAAAAAAAACACCAAACGGTAGAAACTCAAGAGTATGACCCCCGAACCCTTTTAGCTCAGTAATGTAGTCACTCCTGAGGTTCATCCTTCAGCCAAAGATTAGACAGACTCATAATACAAAATTAGACTAAGTGGGCACACTAGCCCCAGGACACGGATGAGATGGCAGGAAGGGGAGAGGAAAGCCAGTAATGAGGAACCCAAGGTTGAGAACAGAAGAGTGTTAGCATGTTACGGGGCTGGCAACCAATATCACCAAACAAAATATGTATTAATTGTTTAATGAGAAGCTAACTTGCTCTGTAAACCTTCATCTAAAGTACAAGAGGAAAAATTCTACATGCAACCTTTTAAAAGATCAACAACCACTCTAAAGCAAAGATGAGAAGATAAGTGGTCAGAGAAGCTAGAGCACTGGACACAAAACAAACAGAATACAATTAAAGATAATGTGGACTCACTGTGAAAATTTCAGTAATGATACACTGAACAATTTGTATAATCAAAAAACAAATCCATTGCCATCAAGTAGATTCTGACTCATACCTTACAGGACACAGTAGAACTGCTCTATAGTTTCCAAACAGTGCCTGGTGGATTCAAACTGCAGACCCTATAGTTAGCAGACATAGCACTTAACCACTATGTCACCAGGGTGTAAATAGAACTTGTCAAGTAGAAACCTAATTTGCTGTGTAAACTTTCACAAAAAATAAATAAAACATTATTTAAAAAAAGAATAATTATGCCTAGTAGGCATGATTGTTGTTTGCATTTATTTTCATGGATTATGAATGAAACACATTTTATGTGTTTCCAAATGTAGAGGAACTTAAATACATACATAATATGATCATCATCTTGTTACTCAACACGCTATGTCTTTTTTCTTCTCCAGATTGTACAGCTTGTTCATATTTCCACAGTTGGTTCTTAGATTCAGGCTTCCTGGTTTGATGTTTTGAACACCAAATAACAAAATAACTCCAAAGCAAAAGTCTAAATAATGTAAGTCAAATAACCAAAACCAAAATCAGTGCTTTCAAGTCAATTCCAACTGATAGGTACCTAAAGGGCAGAGTAGAACTGTCCTACAGAATTTTCAAGGAGAGCTTGGTAGATTCGAACTACCGACATTTTGGTTAGGAGACGCAGCACTTGACCACTATTACCACCAAGGTTTCTAAATAATGGAAGTAGAGGTGTGAAAATCCGATAAATGCAAATCCATTCTTTCATTTCACAAATCTTAGACTACCTTATATGTGTAAGCATAGTTCTAGTCCTAGGTAGCAAGGATGCTAACACATGACACACACTTACAACAATTTAAAATTATTAGACACAATCTTATTAAGCTAAACAACATAAGAATGATATATTCAATTTGTAAACAACTGACAACCCACTTTTTACATGAAGAAAGTAAATCTCAGGACTTGGTTAAGTTTCTCATCCCACTTCATAATCTGCCCTGTTGTCTAATAGTCTATGTCAAACAACATGTTTTAATGGTTAATTAAAACATGCGAAAGGTTAATTAACTGTATTGTGAGATACGGTTCTTCAAAATTACCTAGTTATTATCTCTGAGTAACTCATCAATCATTTTACAAATACGTTGAGCTACAAAATTTCAAATTGACTTCACTCATGCTTTTCTTATCTAACTAATGGAATCATTTATTTTATAGCATGGAATCCTGATGTTTCTTACCCTTCACAGACCTTAAACTCTATTACTTATATGAGTCAATAAATTCTAAGTACAACTATGTAATTAAAAGGAACAGTAAGTAGAAAAGATAAAATAGATGGATTCTTTGCCAAATGAGACTTCAATGACTAATTAACTAAATACTGTCAAACATCTAGAATGACCTTGTACTGACTAGGTAAAGTTATTATTTTAGCAAGAAAAGAAACATAGGGAGGGAAAAAAAGGTATCTGCCTTCAACTATACCCAGATCAGACTGGGAGTGATTTGTTTAATAAAATCCAACTTTAATTGCTTGCCTATTATTAAGGTGTAACTTTGTGTGTGTGAAAGCCAGTGTACACTGAGTATTCTCCCAGCCTGGTTTCTAGTACTAATTTTCAATTTTACAGTACATGCCAAGCCAGCCAATGTCCCCAAAACAACAATAACAATTAAAAAGGCAAGGGAGCAAAACATTCATCCAAGACTACAGCCAGCAATTTCTTCAAAGGAGTGGCCTGTGCAGTTACTGTTTTCAGAGCAGACAAGACGCAAATGCGAAGTCCTCTTGATCTTTGCATTTTCAGGTTTTGTCTCCACTGATGGCTCTTTGAAGTTCAATCTGACCATCCATATCTAAAACTTTCTTTTATTACTTTTGAAATTCCAGTTTGTCACTCACAACAAAGTATGAAGTACTTTGTAGTCCAGAGTAACAAAATGTCATAGGTATAAAAGAGACATGTAAGACAAACATGCATAAATAAACTATCACCAACTCTTGTTTCTCCATCATCTTGGTATGATTGCCATTGTGCAATTCATCCATCTATCATTTCCTTATTCTTCTTCTGTGATGAGTCTGAACTTGGATTTACAGTTACTTTTGTTTCACTTTCTGGTGTATTTTGGTAGTAAGTATTCAAGACAAATCAAATGCAATATAGCAAAATTAAAATTATTTGGATGACATCAAATCCAAGGTCCAAGTCCTTAAAACTCATGTAAAAGAGTGAAAACATCATTATACATTCCACATAATGATTCTAGCATATACATAATTGAATATGGGTACTTCATGCCATGATATACAAAATTCCTTATTACTGACCAGGATTTTGGATCTACCACATGAGTTAACCCTGTGGAAAAGTCCATTTGCTATTCAGCACTGGAATACAGCTCCACCTGCTGGTAAGTCTAGATTCGTGTTAAAATCATCTGTTGGAGGTTAGTCTTCATAACGACATGTTCATCCCCAAATGACCTAACACTTCTTTTGCAGTACATCGGATCCGACTCGACGGCACTTGGCTTGGCTTGCCAGAGTAATTAGAAGTTTATTTTTCTTAGAATGTGTCCAAAATTAAGATTACACATGGATATGTAATGCTTCTACTCATTTATCAAATCCCATACTTCCACAATGTTTTTACACAAATATGTTATTAATCACCAAGTGATTAATATCAAAAAAGTGCTGTCTTTATTAATAATGCAACTAAGAAGCACATAATATTTTCAAAGAAACAGAAAGAGAGTAAAATGCAAAAACACATCGAACAGCAAAAACAACACCAAAACTAATTTCTCATCGCCAGTAGCTATAATCAATAATTTTGGCAGGTGTCTATAGGCACAAAAAATAAAGAGCCACAGTGATGTTTGTACAGAGGAAAACAACTGCTATACTAACAGTCATATCTGTACAATGCTGTCCCTGCTGGAAAAGTTAGGGAAGGTCAGCATGCACACTTTCTGAATACTTTTGAAACAATGCATGTATGTTTACTATTATGAACCAGCAGTCTAATAAAAAATGTTCATATATCTTGCAATATTGAAAATATAGGCTAAGGTATACAGTCTAAAACTGCATGTTTATTTCATTTGAAGACACCTGAAGAGGCTGAATTCATAACAAAGGCAGCCAAATATATCCTCTACACAACTGTCCCATTCAATGCAATGACCCCATAGAGTTTTGAAGGCTATAATCTTTGCAGAAGCAGATTTTCATGTCTTTCTCCCAAGGAGTGGCTGGTGAGTTTGAACTGCCAATTTACCACTTAGCAGCCAAGTGCTTTAACCACTGCATCACCAACGTTCCTTGTAAAAATTGAAGTCTACTTAAGAAATAGTACATAATGCCTAGGGATTTCTAGTGCTTTATATATGCATACATATCCCAATTCATCGATAATAGGGTGGAAAAGACAAAATGTATTAATCAGGAGTATCTCTAATATTCCTATTAATAAAAAGGATTAGAAGAGAGCACACAAACATTAAAATTCTTGGGGAAAACTGCCAATTTCTCTTTTCCAGAAAATGGCCTTAATCTCCATCTCTGTCTGTAAAATGGGATTTTTAGTACAGCAAAAGAAAATACTTGGCTTCTATCTCATTCTTAGACATATGTTAGGAATGAATGAAATGTTAATAAAATGCATATTAAGTCCCTCAGGAAAAAAACGATACGAGTACTATCATAAAAGAAGTAAAAATACAGTCTGACAAAAGGTAATTACCCATTTGAATCCTTTGGCTCCGGATCACAGAAGGGAGGGTGGGTTCAGTAACCTTGAACATGCAGTCTGGTATAAATTAATAGCTATCCATTCCAAAGAGCTGATCTATTACATACTGCCTATTGCTATTTCCCCTCTGAATACTGTTTTTGACTCTTGTGAGTTGCCCAGAGACCCATGTTGGATGCCATCACATCATTAACAATCACAGAAGGAAATACTGATCTACCAAGAAAAAGAACACTTTAACTTTTCACGTCATTCAGTTGCCTGAGAGGCAGACAAAAGCAGAGTGCACTTTGAAGGATGTCCTCATTTCACACAGCTTATCAAGTTCAAAGATAAAGTAGAATATGATATGCAGCTGTAGGTTTATCCCCACTGAAAGAAAATCTTGGATGAAGCACTACGATCCACTCAAAAAACTTAGTAAATTGTCATTACCAAAAGCAATAGGCAAATCAGAGGTAATTTGCTTGAGCTCTGAGTGATTTTTCAAGGAATTATTTTTATAATTCTTTGGAACTGAAAAAAAGCAGAACTGTCTGCCCACATAAATAAATAAATAAATAAAATCAAGACTTTCCATAACTTGTTCCTAAAGGAGACTCTTTCTGCTACTTTTCTTCCCTGAACATGTTTTCACGATATTTACTTCTTTATAAAAGTAGCAAGGAAAAATATTTTGTTTTCTGTCAAAAACAAAATTTTGTGGAAAAGATCCCTTGTAAATATACAAAATCCATAAACATGTAGGAAGAGATACTAAAGACAGAAATGCAAGCTCATTCTCACAATTTATCAGTAATGTTCAAAAGTTTATTTTAAAGGAGTTTTTAACCACTTATACCAAAACAAAGTCATCCAACAATAGCTTTCGGCCAAAAGCAGTTTAAATCTCAAAGTATGTATGTGTGCTTGAGTGTATCTATATGTAAATGTGTATGTGTGTGTACATATGTGGGCCCACATATGTCTGAGACTACGACTCTGGGTAGTTGAGTGTGTATGAGCATGTGCGCATGTGTCTTGTTCATGTGTGTGTGTGTGTGTGTGTCAGAGAGTGTGCTAGTTTGCTTTCTTCAATCTGACACACTATGTACATGTTTTAACGTATCTATTCTCAAACTGGAAACCGTCGTAGCACAATGGTTAAGTGCTATGGCTGCTAATCAAAAGGTCGACAGTTTGAATGTCGGGTACTCCTTGGAAACTCTATGGGAGCAGTTCTACTCTGACCTATAAGGTCACTAAAAGTCAGAATCAATTCCACCGCAGTGGGTTTGCTTTTCGGGGAGAGGGGAGGCATTTCATACTTGGAAATCCCGGTGCAGTGGTTAAGTGCTACATCTGCTAAGCAAAACGTCAGCAGTTCAAATCTGCCAGGTGCTCCTTGGAAATTCTATCACACAGTTCTACTCTGTCCTTCACTATGAGTTGGAATGCACAGCAATGAGTTTGTTTATTTTCAAACTTACAAACTATGCAGAATGTATAATAGCTAATTAAGTCCAAACTAATACATGTAATTATTTGGTAGAAAAGTGGCAGAACAGAAAAAGTCAGAATATGAACTCTGCTTCCAAAATGTCTTTATTTGTCAAGAACTATGTATCTTCACACCAGTCCTCTGTCAGTTTGTCATACTATAGTAATCTGCAAGCTACTATAATGCTGGAAGTTATCCCACTGATATTTCAAACACCAGCACGGCCACTCATAGTAGACAGATTTTAGCAGAACTTTCAAACTAACGCAGACTAGTAAGAGAGACCTGGCAGTTTCCTTCTTTAAAAAATTGGTCAGTGAAAACTTTATGTATATCAGTGGGTCATTGCATGGTACAGTGACAGAAAATGAGTCCTTCAGGTTGGAAGGCACTTAAAATACAGCTGGGGAAGAGCTGCCTTTTCAAAGCAGAGTTGATCTCAAGGAGGTTAATGGACCAGTATTTGCTATAGCAGCATGAGTCAAGGTGAAAAGAAACAGCTGCAAATAAGCATTAACAATCAGTAAAATATATGAAGTGTGAACCTACGAAAACTGGAAGTTATCAAAAATAAAATGGAAGGCAAAGAAAAGTGATTCAAGATTTGGAAATTATTGGGCAACATCACTAATATCATATATAAGTAAAATTTTGCTGAGATCATTGAAAAGTAGTTGCAACAGCACATCAGCAAGGAACTACCAGAAATTCAAGCTAGATTCAGAAGAGGACATGGAACGAAGGCTATCACTGCTGATGTCAGATGGATCCTGGCTGAAAGCAGAGTATACTAGAAAGATTTTTACCTATGTGTCCATTAACTATGCAAAGGTATTCAACTGTATGGAACATAACAAAATTATAGGTAACATCATGAAGAATGAGAATTACCAAATACTTCATTATGCTTATGAGAAACCTACGCATAGATCAAGACACAGTCACTTGAACCGAACAAGGAGATACTGCATGGTTTAAAATAGGAAAGGTGTACATCAGACATATATTTTGCCAAATTTACTCAATTTGTATTGAGTAAATAATGTAAGAAGTTGAACTATATGAAGGTGAGTATGGCATAAGGCTAGAAAGCTCCTTAACCTGCAATATGCATATGACACAACCTTGCTTGTGGAAAATGAAGACTTGAAGCACTTACTGATGAAACTCAAAGACTACAGCCTTCAATATGGATTACATTTCAACACAAAATAAAAGTCCTCACAACTGGACCAAGAAGCAATATCATGATAAATGGAGAAAAGACTGAAGTTGTAATGGGTTCACTTTTCTTGGATCCACCATCAGCATCCACGAAAGCAGCAGTCACGAAATCAAAATAAGTATTGCATTATGTAAATCTGCAGCAAAAGATCTCTTTAAAGGAAAGAAAGAGATAGAGAGAAAAAGAAGAAAAGATGTCACTTGAAGGACTAAGGTACACCTAACCCAAGCCACAGTCTTTTCAACTGTCTCATATGCAAATAAAATGCAATGAATAAAGACAACTAAAGAAGAACTGATGTCTTTGAAATACAGTGTTGGTAAAGAATGTTGAATAGACCATGGACTGCCAGAAGAACCAACAAATCTGTCTCAGAAGTACAGCCAGAATGATCCTTCCAAGAAGCTGTCTTACATGCTTTGGATATGTTATCAAGGTGGACCAGCCCCTGGAGGAGAACATAATGCTTGGTAAAGTAGAGTCAGCAAACGCGAAGGCGGTGCAGGACTGGGCGGGGAACCGACTCGATAGTATGTAACAACAGCCAACATGGAATCTTCAGCAAGTGAAGCAAATGAAGCCAAGCCAACTGGTCTGACAGATGTTCAGTAAGTATTTCTGAATTCCATTTTTTAGAGCACACATAGAGTGCCCGCACCAGGGTCAGCTCAAGGATGGGTAGAGGGAAGCCTGGAGTGATTCAGGCAGAACACCGAGTGAACGCTGGCTGCCTCACACACCCTTCACCGGTGCAGTCTGCACTCACTCCACACAGCAGGGTGGGATACTTGTGGTCAGGACAAAGTGAGAGAGGGAAAGTGAGACAGACAGAGAGAGAGACAGCACATACACTACCCCAAAAACAATTTGGCCAGGATGAATTTGCAGAAAAATCATATGGTTAAAATTATTTTTTTCACAGAAAGGTAGTTTGCCTAAGAAACATACATGTTTCTTTTTTGTCCTTCGTTAATAAAGAGGTATGAAAATTTCAGTAATATGATCAAGTTTAATTAATAGTCACTTTGACAAAATGTCAACATTTGGACTCAAATGTTATTAGGTAACAATGAAATTGTTGAGGAAAAATATTTGAACTTTAGCCTCTCCAGTTGATAATTAGAGGGTGCAGAATGCAAAACTCTCATTTGTCCACTTCAGAAGTATTATTTGGGTAGCTGAATTACTAATAAAGAATACGTTGCAAATATAATACAAAGAAGAATTCTGCTACAATTATAACTGTGAAAAGCATTTGAATATCTTTATAATAAGAAAAATGTGATTATATTTTACATGCTTTTCTCATCCGCTCAATCTAAAGTTAGGTTAAGAAAGACTTAAATAACACACTACCATGATCTTAAGGAAAATCTACCATCATCATAATTTTACCCCACTGAAAAGCCAAATAAAATGATTCAGAATAAATTTTCCAATAGGATCTGTCAGAGGTAAAATTCCTTCCAAATGCTAGTCTCATCTGCTTTCTAACCAAATAATCACAGCAAGTCAATAGGCAAATGGTACAGTTAAAAACCGAACAAAACATAAACAGCACTAGGTCAACAGACACTACTTCAATACAAGTGCATTGCTTTCCAGGGGATCTGTAGTCTCGCCCTAACATTCTAAGTCCCCTCTGAAGTTTAGAAAGCAAGGATTTAGAAAGACTAGAAAAGAGGAAGTGCTACAGTCTTGGCAGGAAACAATTAAGACACAAATAAGAATTTCTACAGAATCAGGTCAAAGCAAGGACACATTTAAGAAATGGCCTAAGGTGAAAATAACAGACAAATACTGAATGAATGGCAGGAGGCTAGTTAGGAGGTTTGGCTAAAAGAACTCATCTTTGAAACACATGCAAGTTTCGTGTTGAAAGTCATAAATGAGTTTTTAAAAATCTACAAGGGTTGTAAAGTATTCATGAGGGTTTAGGGGCTGTAGGTCTCCACAGTCCCTCCTGTGATCCATCAGGAGAAATGTGAGGTCAATCAGGCTTTCTCTTTAATTAGTCAATACAGCCTAAAGATGTTGGGGGGGGAGGGACTGGGACTAGATATTTGAGCTTAGGAAACAGTTATTCCAGAAGACAGTCTAACAAACAGCACCAGAAGACATCAAAATCCTGAAGACTGGAGTTATAATGTGCAAAACAGCTGATGTTTCAGTAAGGAGACATTATAACAAGCGAGAGTTTATTAGTTTTATTATTATCTTTCAGAAATTAGTAGTACTGCTAACCTTTGGAATCATCATAATCATACTCTGATTACTAAAAATGTATTTGCAAAGCTTAGAACACATGGAATTAACGCTTCACGTAATTCTTTCAATTTCCAGACTAAAATTTTTTTTTAAAAAATGGAAGCAACCACATACTGATGTTTTACAAACTCTTTGTGGCCCAGCTGGTTTTAGATGGTTGGGGGAGTGGGAGCAGCACAGTGATTAAAAATTCTCTCTCTTTCCTTTGTGTACCAGTTCACACATCTGGGACTCTCTATGAGAGAGATTTTGGAAAAAAAGAGAAAACATTTATTTTTGTTAACGAATAACTTAAAGATCCAAGAATACTCATTTCTATGGACAACAACTGAGTGGCAACCAAGAAACAATGATTAAAATTTGCCGTGAGTCCTGGAATCTTGGATAAGTAAGGAAGCTTGGATATCATTTCTTCTAATCCCTTGCAGACAAGAAAACTGAAGGACTGCTTTACCAAAATTTACACAACCAGTAAATGGGAGAAGATTAAAAGTATCTAACAGAAACAGAAAATAATATATTGGTATAAAACATGGTGTCTGAAGTGGAAAGAAATTTGTAAAACAACTAAAATTCTACTTAATCCCACTTTCCTATTCCTAAACAGGTAGTGACATGGTTCCAAAGTGCTATTTCTGCTTTACCTTTTTCCTGCTCTGTTCTTTAGATGTCAGGAAAACCATGAAGATTTACTTTTCAATTTCTTTTTTTTTTCTCCTTATAACAAATACTGTCATAAAGTAAAACTGACTGAGAATAAAGATACTAGTGAAAAAATAATAGATATTTCAGTTTAAAGGGCCATATGTTGCCTGAATTCCGTGTATACTCAATTTTGCTCCTACTGGCTTAAGTTACTATGGCGTTTGTAATAAAACTACTTCAAAACAATAAAAACATCAGAAAATACATATTTGAAGGTATTTATAAAGTTTAAAGTAAGTTTAAAGGAGTTTATTTTTCCTTTTCTTTCTTATCTCACCATTTTTACTACCCAATATCATTTCCTTCTTGTTTTCTTGGTTCTGCTGATTATAATACTGGCATTTAATAAAGAGAAAACTTCTCCTGAGTAAGTTTACTTTGGGGAGGGGGGTGGGGGGAGTGGGTGTTCCCAGAGCCAAAAAGTTTACAGAAAATTCCAGCATCCTTCTCTTAAACCCACTACAGTCAAGCAGATTCTGATCCATAGCAAGCCTGTCAGACAGCAGAACTCCCTCAGAAGGTTTCCAAGACCATGATCTTTGTAGAAGTACTGCCACAGCTTTCTCCCATGAATGGCTTATGGGTTCACAGTTCCAACCTTTCAGTTAGCAGAAATGTTCTTAACCACTGCACCACCAGGCTCCTTCACTTTTTTATAGACTGGTGTAAATAAGCAATCAGATTCTAGGACCCAAGGAGGAACAAAACTACTTCCCAACATGTAATTGGAAGCTTATTTTCTGAATTATTTGATCTCTCTGTTAGAGATAGAGGAAGAGACAGAGAGACACAGAGACAGACACAGAGATAGATATCTAAGATCTTTCTTTTCCCCATTATGCTCTTTTTTTCTTTCTCTTTTCTTTTTTTTATTATGATTGAGTGAAAATGTACACTCCCATAAAAATTTGCATGCCCACCTATGTGTAGCTCCCATTGCTCTCCTTGCCCGGTGACAGCACACTCTTCCTCTCCACTCCATACATGTCTTATCCTTCCAACAATCTCCTATCCCTTTCTCCCACTTCCCCGCATCCAGTAAGAGGTCAGCAGGACGACATCCTATAGACGCAGAGAACCATAAAGTGAACACATGATATGGTCACTCTGTGTCGCCAAATCCAATCCATTCCTGTCCAGAGAGTTGACCTCCATTATGATTTATGGACAGGGGCAGCATCAGGGCCAGGGACCATGCTCCTAGGGGAACGCCAAGACGTCTGGACCATCCATTGTGGTCTTTTAGTAGAGATCTCAGAGTATGTACCCCTTTATATTCTTGTGTTGCCAGTGAGACTCAACTCTGTGAGCTCCATCATAGCTATCACTAGTGGCCAGGCACCATTCAGTTCTTCCGGTCACAAGTCAGTATAGTCACCCACTCACGTGGCTCTCTCTGTCTTCTGGGTTCTCTTTCCCCCATGTTGTTTTGGTCTTTGATGATTATCCATTCCTGCTGAGTTGGGACCATTTGCTGTACCCTCAGATGGCAGGTTGGCAGATTTTAAGACCCCAGACACCAATGTGGGGTGCAGAAGGCTCTCTTAGCAAAATACTAGTTTTGCCAATTTGGCCTCGATTTCTCCCAAGAGCATGCTCCCTGGTCCCCCTCCCCCCCCCCCCAGCTACTCTGTCCTTGCTATATTGGGTTAAAATGGGAGGAGTAATCATTCTTTTTTTTTTCCTTTAAATTGTTGTAAAGAAAGATAGTAATACAACATTTGCTAGGTCAACATTTTTCACATGTATAACTTAGAGACACTAATTACATTAGCTGTGCTATGCAACTGTCATCAACTTCTACTGTCAATTTTTCAAGCATGATAAAGGGAAACTTCATGCTTAAACTTTCCAAATTTCTACAATGAAAAAAACAAAAATCATATCTATCACCATTTCTCTTACTATCTTCCACTGTCATTCATTCTCCTTCCCTTTACAGTCAATTGTGTAACAGCATTTGTCTATTGTGTTCATTATCTAGTGCTACTGTAACTGAAATACTGCAAATGTGTGGCTTTAACAAGCAGAAGTTTATTCTGTCACAATTTCGGAAGCTATAAGCCTTCATTCACATGCCAGCTCCAAGGGAAGGTTTTCAGTGTCATCTCTAGGGTAAGGTCCTTCTCATAAATCTTCCTGAATCTAGGAACTTCTCAGTACATGGACCTCAGATGCAAAGGACACACTCTGCTCCTAGCTCTTCTTTCTTGGTGGTAGGTGGTTCTCTGCTCACTTCTCTCTTTTATGTCTCGAAAGGGACTGACTCTAAATACAGCCTTATCATGTAGATTGTGTCCTGTCTCATTAACATCATAAAGGTTAAAATTTACAACACATAGGTTAATCACATCAAATCACAAAATAGTGGACAAACACAATACTGGGAATCAGGGCCTGGCCAAGTTGGCATGCATTTTGGGGAGGGACACAGTTCAATCAATAACATCTATGCACACCATTTTCTTACCTTCTGCTGAAGATTTAGTGACAGTCAAATCTGGTTTCTAGCTCAATAAAGATATGGAAGATTTTACTGCAACAACCAACATATTAGACCTCACCAACAAATACAAAACTTTCTACCCAGCGACAGATAAGTACACCTCCTTTTCCAATGCACATGGAATATTCTCCAGAATAGACCATGTGTTAGGTCATAAAGCAAGTCTCAACAAAATCTAACCCACTGAATAATTGCAAAGCATGTTCTCAGACCATAAAGGTACAAAACTTTAAATCAATAGCAGAAAACACATGGATGGATAAAAATTTGAATTCATGGAAACTGAACAACATCTTACTCAAAATTTCATGGTTTATAGAATAAATCAAAAACACAATAAAGAAATTCAGGAAATCAAATGAGACTAAAGACACATCCTACCAGAACCTATGAGATACAGCAAAAGCAGCACTCAGAGGACAATTTTTCTCTGTAAGTGCACAGATCTGGAACGAAGAAAGGGCCCAAACAAAAGAATTAAACCTACAACTTGAACAAGCAGAAAGAGAATAACAAAAGAATCCTTCAGGCACCAGAAGAAAATACATGATAAAAATTAGAGCACAACTAAACAAATTAGAGAATAGAAAAACAATTGAAAGAATTAACAAAAGCAAAAGCTGTTTTCTTCTAAATATCAGCAAAATTGATAAACTATTGGCTAAACTTACAAAAGAAAAACAGGAGAGGAAACAATCTGAATAAGAAATGAGACGGGAAATGTCACAACAGACCTAACTGAAATCAAAAGTATTATAATAGAATACTATGAAAAACTGTACTCTAACAGATTTGAAAGCCTAGAGGAAATGGACAAATTTCTAGATTCACATTACCTACCAAAACTATTACAAGGAGAAGTAAAACAATTTAATAAGCCCATCACAAAAGAAAAGATTGAAAAAGTAACCAAAAAACTACCAACCAAAAAAAAAGTCCTACCCCAGATGGCTTCACCAGAGAATTTTACCAAACTTTTAGGGAGGAGTTATTGTCAATAATATTAAGGCTATTTCACAGCATAGAGAAAGACAGAATGATCCCAAAAATATTCTATGAAACTAGTATAACCCTGATACAAATACCAGGGAAAGATCCCATAAAAAAAAAAGAAAATTATAGACCAATATGACTCATGAATCTAGATGCAAAAATCTTCAACAAAATTTTAGCTAATAGAATCCAACAATACATACAAGTAATTCCTCATAACCAAGGTAGAGTCATACCAGGGACGCAGGGCTAGTTCAACATCAGAAAACAATTAATGTGATCAACCACATAAATAACACAAAGGATAAGAATCACCTGATTTTGTCAACTGATGCAGAAAAGGCATTTGACAAAGTCCAACACCCATTCATGTTAAAAAAAACAAAAAACAAAAAACAACTCTTAGCATAACAGGAAGAGAAAAGAAATTCCTCAATGCAATAAGTCATCTGTGCAAAGCCAACCTCCAGCATCATCCTGAATGAAGACAGACTGAAAGAATTCCCCTGAGAATGGGTACTAGACAAGGATGCCCACTCTCACGACTTCTATTCAACACTGTGCTAGAAGTTCTGACCAGAGCAATCAGATAAGACAAAGAAATAAAGGGCATCAGTAAACAAGAAGTAAAAATATCCCTATTTGTAGATGATATGATCGTATACACAGAGAACCCTAAAGAATCTATAAATAAACTACTGGAACTAATAGAAGAGTTCACCAAAATATCAGGGGTAAAAACAGTCTCTTTAACAAATGGTGTTGGCAAAATTGGATATCCCTCTGCAAAAACACTGAACAAGACCCTATATCACATCTTACACAAAAATTAACTCAAAATGGATCAAAGAACTAAATATCAAACCTAAAACGATAAAGAGCATGCAAGAAAAAATACACATAACAAAGGAAGTTCTAATACACAGCTTAGACAGACTACAAAATCTGACCAACAATGTGCAATCAATAGAAGAGAAAACAGGTAAATGGAAACTACTAAAAATCAAACACTATGCTCATTGAAAGAGTTTATCAAGAGAGTTAAAAGACTAAACAATGGGAAAAAAATTTGGCAACTACATGTCAGATCAACAACTGATTTCAACTACCTACAAGGTACTCCAAAATATCAACAAGAAAAAGATAAATAACCTGATTAAGCAACGGGCAAAGGAGATGGACAGGTATTTCGCCAAAGACATCCAGGCAGCTAAAAGACGCATGAGGAAGTGCTCAGTATCATTAGCTATTAAAGAAATGCAAATCAAAACTATAATGAGATACCATCTCACCCCAACAAGGTTGGCCATAATCCAAAAAAACACAAAACAACAAATGTTGGAGAGGCTGTGGAGAGACTGAAACTCTCCTACATTGCTGGTGGGATTGTAAAATGGTACAACCTCTTTTGAAAGCAATTTGGTGATTCCTTAAAAAGCTAGAAGTAGAAGTACCATATGATCCAACAATTCCACTGCACAGAATATATCTTACAGAAATATCTTACAGAAATAAAGGCAGTCACACGAACAGATACTTGCACACAAAAGTCTATTGCAGCACTGTCCACAACAGCAAAAAGATAGAATCTACCTAGGTACTTATCAGGAGACAAGTGGATAAAGAGACTGTGGTACAGGTACACAATGGGACAATGATGATTTTAGGAAGCGTCTCATAACCTGCTTTCACCTGGAAGACATTACTCTAAGTGAATTCAGTCAGCTGCAAAAGGACAAGTATTACATGAGGTCGTCTCTGCTATAAGGACTTAAAAAAGGACCTAAGAACAGAAGAAAAGACTCTTTGCAGACCACAAGGGTGGGGAGGGAGGGACAGGAAAGTTTGTAGATTAGATAGTCAGTAGGAATTTCATTAGGTGAAGGGAGTGACAGCACTCAGTAGAGAGCAGATCAGCATAACTGGACTACACCATAAACATAAAGGTTTTCTAACCGAATATTTCACAGGATCGAGTTGCGGGGACGGGGTTTAGGGACCTTGTTTTCAGTGGACGTTGAGGTCAACTGGCACAGCAACTCTTTAGTTAAGAGTCTGAACTCTACATTGATGAGTGGAATCTGGGGTCTTAAAAGATAGCAAGCTGCTGCCATCTAAGGTACAACAAACTGTCTCAACCCACCTGGGATAGATGACAATTGAGAACATCAAAGACAAGGAAAAACGAGACCAGGAGGTAGAATGACCCATATGAATGGGAGACTTCATCAGCATGAGATCAGAAGAACCAGAGGGTGCCTGGTCACCACCAAAGGCAGCCGAGATGGGGAACACAATACAGTCCCTCAGGCAACACAAGAAAAAGAGGTGTGAAGATCAAGAACTCTTCTAAAAGACCAGAATTGATGCTGTGGCAGCCTAGAGGGTCCCCTGGGAATGTGGCCCCTAGACTTACAACTGGCCCTGACCTGAAACCAGTACTTGAGGTCAACTCTTCAGACAAGAATGGACTGTACTTGGGGACACAGTGTGAGCATGTCATGTCTATACTTTCTGGTTTTAGACATTTTTAGGAGGTTGTCCTACTGATTTCTTTCTAGATGGGAGAGAAGAGGGTAGAGAGGAAGGGATAGGTGCTTGTTAAGAGGATACTAGAAGCATAGAGTGACAAGGAGGAATATGCTGTCACAGGGTGAGAGCAGATAGAGCTGCAAATAGGTGGGCTTGCTGAATTGATTTGGATTGTACACTTTCACTTAATCATAATAGTAATAATAATAAAGTGGGTTTCTGCCCCCAACACTTCACCAAAACATCCTTAGACCAGGTCACAGTGACCTCTGTGACACTAAAGCAAATAAGCATGTTTGAGTTCACATATTATACCATCTCTCAACACCACTGGACACTACTCTCTTTCTTGAAGCTCTCTTTACTTAGTAACCCAGACTTGTGGTTTGTCATTCTTTCTGAGTGTCTCATTGGGATGTTCATTCTTCCTCACCTGGCCAATGAAGATTCTGCAGTTTCTAAAGGCTCAGTTTTATGCCTTGAATCTACAATCTCCCAGAGTGACCTCAATTATGAAATAGTTACTCACAAATATCTATCTTTAGCCTAAGGCAGATTGTCCAAGGTCTCATATTTACTGAAATATAAGACATCTCTATTTCAACATATCAAAAGCAAAATTCGTGATTTTACACACATACTCAAATCTAGTTATCTTCCGCTATCTCCCATCTCTAAGAAGAGCACCTCTGTTGATTTAACTGCAGAATTCCAAAATTCAGGCATTATGCTATCCTGGGCCTCCAGTTTCATTCTTTCCATTTCCAAAGAATCACCAAACTCTATCCATCTTACCTCACTTACTATAGTAAAGGGGCAAATGGAGAAATTCAACACTGAGGATACTAACCCATTAGGACAAATGAAGTTGTCGGAGATCTCATAAAAGAAATGGAACGTTGTATCCAGTCATTTGGGCGGTTATTTTTTCTGGAACATTTATTTCTCCTAGCACACAAGTGATAATAGCTTAGCCAGTTGACCCTTTTCTGTTGCAGCAGTCTTCAATGACATGAATTACTCTGAATCATTGGCCAAACCCTAACCAAAAAGCTTTCACAGCAATAGCTTATGATTTTTGTTTGGGAAAAAGTTTGTTTCACTCAATTCAACTCAAATTTAAAAACTGAATTCAAGAAAAAAAAGAAAGGAAGTATCCTCTGTGTATCATGCATTATACTAGGTGCTGTATCATAGTCCTTGTTTGTTTTGATGTTGTTCTGTTTTATTTTCATTTTAAATGTGTCCCAGCCAGCTCATTTATTACTTTGTGCAACCTTTAAAATGTTTCACAGTTATCATACTCACCCAGGAATAGTGGAAACATTTTCTTGGTAAAGTCATTATAAATAATTGCTTATTTTCTTAGCTGTTGCCAAAAAATCTATATTTTAAAAATCTTTACTTTCCACAAAAAAAAACTGAAGACATATTACCAGGTTTTCGTATCACCAACATAGCCCTAAAATACTCTCTAAGGTGGACATTTAATTTTCTCTTTAATATGAACACTCCATAAATAGTAAAGCTATTCATAAATTGTATGTGCTAAATTGAAATACTTGAGACATACGGAAACTTCTGCTCAAAGTTCTAATTCATTTGCAGAACAAATTTAATGGTGAAGTCAAGATTATTACTGTTCCATTTAATAATTATTTATAATGATATCCTACAACTACATAAGTATCTACCATGAGCTAGGTGCTTGTCACTAATACTCAAAATAACTTGTAAAATAATACAGTCATCCAAGTTTACAGAAGAAGAAACTGAAGCTTAGAAATCTTAAGGGCTGAACAGATAACAGAATGATTTCCAACATGTAGTTAAAAATAAGGTGACATGACTATGGCAGTCACTACAAACATTTTTCATTTAGTCAATCAATAAATAGTTACCACTTAGACACTGGGACACAACAGAAAACAAGACAGGCAATATCTATGACCTTCACTGAGGCTACTGAATGTATCTTTTAAAACCAATAGTTGGAAGAAATCAGAGATGTAGTTTAAGAAGAAAACCCTGAGATGCGGATTCTTTAAGCAGCTGTATTTTAGAATTAAAGAGATGATAAAAATCCTTATTTTTCCTTCTCGGAACATGCCCTTCTTTATGACCTATCAATGTAAACAGAGAGCATGTGTTTTTCTGGGAACTTCAAGCTATCAGACAAGATCCCCATACTCAGGACATTCCTATGGAAAGCTGTAACGTAGAATTCCGCCCTCAAAAGTTCATCGTGATTTCTTGAGTTGCGTCCTTGGCATTAGGGTACTAAATTTAGTACGTCACCACAAGGTCATTTCAACAGTCAGAAATCGATGATTTGTAACACAACCAACTCAACATGCAGCTCCTCGGGGGAAAAAAGGGTTTCTCTTGGGAAGGAACTTTGAAATGACTCTTTAATTTGTTTTTTTAGGATTCAATGATTATATGAAGTAACAAGATAAAAATGTAGATTTCTTGAACAGCTAGGAACTGAAATATTTGGGTTGGCAATAGAAAGTTATAAGTAAGTCTAAGGCACTACCGCTTCTGTCAGTTACTAGAAAAAGCCATTTCACAAGCTCAACTAGGACAATTCCTGTCTTTACAATCCTCTCATTTGACACTGAGTTGTGGGACCTTTTTATGTTGTCTAGGGTGGAATGTATTTATTAAGGTATGTTTATTTCTTTCCATTGTAAAACACACGCACATTATTCTTTCAATGGAAAGATAAGACTTTTAGCTGTTCTCCCAGAAATAAACAGTAGACCTTAATGGAAACAATTCCAGAACTGATATAAATATTCCAAAAGTTAAGGTTCTAATCTAAGAATTCCAGCTCCAAATATAGTGGCATTACTCTCATTTTCCTTATAAAAGTCATATTTTGGCAATGTCATCATGACATTTTTCACATCAATGTCCCACTTACATTCAGTGAAACTTAGCTAAACACATAATTTGGGCCTCAGACTGTAGCTACATTACAGACTTAGTATACCCTTCTTATTTTCAACAAGGCTTAAAAATTTCTTTTGATCTCCTTTAAGAAGGAGAAAACAAAAAAGGCAAAGAGGCCCTATCAAGTAAGACAAAGCCCTGGGTAACTGATGCAAATCATAACATTTCCCAAAGCCGTCTACTTATCAAGAAATTTTGCAAAAATCTAGTAATACCACTGGCAGCGGTAACTTAATGCTATCAGAGTCAGAAATTATTAACATTTGGGATGCATGGGTGTCACTTATATAAATATAGTTAATGGTTCAGCCTTTTGATAGTTCTTGGCTAGAAATTTGGCTCACTGAATTCTGAATCAACTTTTAGGTCTCCATACTGTTCATGGAAACCCTGGCATAGTGGCTACGTGCTGCACCTGCTAACCAAAAGTCTGGCAGTTCAGACCTACCAGGTGCTCCTTGGAAACTCTGCAGAGCAGTTCTACTCTCTCCTGTGGGGTTGCTATGAGTTTGACTTTACTCAACAACAGTGGGTTTGGGTTTATATTGTTCATGTACCTAAGATATGCAAGTTAATAATACTGTGTACTACAAAAGGTTCCCTTGTGGTGCAGTGATAAAGCATTTGTCTGCTAAACAAAAGGTAGGCAGTTCTCATCCACCAGCCACTTCTAGAAAACCTATGGGGTAGTTCTACTGTATCCTACAAAGTCCCTGTGAGTCAGAATCCCCTCAGTGACAATGGGTTTTACTACAAAGACTTTCTAATTTCAGATGGGATCTTGTGCTACTTCTACAAGCCATTTACTAAGTCTTTGTTGACTCATTCTCACTCTCAAGATATAAAAGCAGTGAAGTTTTTTTCCACATCCCAAATTTTTAATATAATCCACATTTGTGGGACAAAGAATATAGATTGATCCTTCAAATGCTTTCTTAAAATAACCTGAGCAATCAAATTATTTTTGTTTTCCAAAACAGCCAAGTAGGGACTACAAAAGCTTCACATACCAAAGAAACTAATTTCAGAAAGGAGGAAGGAGCGCCAGTGGTGCAGGGGTAAAATGATCTACTAAGGCAGATCGGCAGTTCAAAACCACCAGCCACTCTGTGTTGAGAAGACTTGACAGTCTGTTATGGTAGAGATTTACAGCCTTGGAAATGCCATGGAGTTGCTATAGGTCAGAATCTAATAAGCATCCGTAGAAATTTTAGTGGAGAGGGAGAGTTCGGGAAGGGAGAAGGATGTAATGCAGTCATGCACATTCATTGATTGGGTCAATTACAGCTATACATTAAGGCCCAAGCTATGCATAGTCATTAAAGTCCCAGTGAATAGAGGACCCAGGGCCTTGGAGAGATCTCTCTGGGGCCTCCTGGATTGGTGAGAACATACATGCAGGAGATAGATTGGCAAGTTCTTGGGGACAATGGAACTCTCCCAGACTTTGCCTGATGTGTGTCTATACTTGTATCCTTTCTGGTTATAATAAATGGGTGACTGTAAGTATAGGTCACAGTGTCTGTGAATGTTGGGAGCCATGACAGAAAATTAACAAAGCCATAGGGGCAATGAGCCAGCAGGAGCTGGCAATACAAAGTTGATTTGTTTAGATCCAGCTCTGAATGGTTGAATGATAGAGAAAGCCTGCATATACAGTCTGAGAAGAAAGGAGAGAGTCCTAGCTTGTGACCTAGTTCTACCAGACTAGAGAGACACAGGATGGCTAGCTGGTCTGAAGTGCAAAGAGTTGTGCAGTCTCCTCAGCTTGTAACTGTTCCCTGATTAACTGGCCTCAGCCAAGGATGAAGTCTTATCTAACCCTAGATATTTAGGGTCAGAAAAAGAGGAAATTGCCACAAAAGTGCCTGACAACAAGGCATAGAAATGTGCAAAGTGAGGTGTGGATCCACTGTCAGTGTATTTACACTGATCCCTGCCATACACTTAGTGATAAAGGTTGTATTTGCCTTTTTGTAACACTGCAACATCACCCTATTAATGTTTCTGGTCAGTTAAGATAAGCCCTCTATTCCCTTTCTTTCCACCTAATTTTTTTCCTGAATCTTACCTCTTTCCCTTTCTTCCTGTTTTATTCATACAATAACATTGTTGAGAAGCTACTGCCTACCAAATACATAATAAGCATGAACAAGACAGTCGCTGCCCTAGATAGAGACCTACTATGTACTGAAAGAAATAGACATGAAAGCAAGCTGTGCCATTCAGTGTGATAAGTACTACACAAGGTGCCAAGGGAGTTCATAGGAGGCAGCTCTTATATTTATGAGTCAAAGTTTTGTCCATGGATTTTAGGTCTAAATTTAATCCAATGTATGAGAAGGAGTTTCTCATACAAAATAATTCCATATCAGTAAAGAGACAAACCTGGAAGTGAAGAACAAAGTAAGTTTGGAAAACCATACATACCACAATATAGGTGATGCACATTGTGTGATGAAATAATGGAAATAAATGATTTTAGACCTTATATATTGACGCATTGTTGATGCAGTAGTAGAGTTCTCACCTCCCACGTGGGAGACCTGTGTTTGATTCTTCACCACCACTCAGCTGCCAATAGAGTTCTCTGCGTTGCTATGATGCTAGACAGGCTTCAGCATAGATTTCAGACTAAGATGAACTAGGAAAAAAGGTCTGGCAATCTATTTCCAAAATTCAGCCAGTAGAACTCCTTTGAATCATAAAGTCTGATCCACAACTGATCATGAGAATGGCATAGGACCAGACAGCATTTTTTTCCACTGAGCATGGTGTCACCGTAAGTTGGGAGCCAACTGGATAGCAGCTAACAACAATAAAGACCCTATAAAAATCAAACTAAACCCACTGCCATCAAGCTGACTGCAACGTGTAGTGACCATACAGGACAGAAATGAGCTGCCCCAAAGAGTGAAGCAACTGGTAAGATTCAAACTGCTAACCTTTTAGTTAGCAGCTATGCTCTTAAGCACTGTGCCACCCAGGCTCCAAAGACCTCAGATCACACACACACACACACACACACACACACACACACACACACTAACTGCACTGTCGTGGAGTCAATTCTGACTCATAGCGACCCTACAGGACAGAGCAGTACTGCTACCACAGGGTTTCTAAGTAGCAGCTGGTGGATTCAGGCTACTGATCTTTATGTTGGCAGCCTGAGTCCCTAATTGCTGTACTCCATACTGCACTTGTTTCTCAAAAGAAATGAACAGGGAAAGAATGTCTGTGTCACACTAAGGTCTCTCAGAAGGAAAAGTTAATCATCTCCTCCCATTTTCTCTCAATGGGGCAGCATCCCTTTACAAAGTGCGGATGGGAATGCATACAGCATTTTTTGGATGGCATAGTGGGAAGCAACACTAGCAATTAGTTCCTGGAGGCCAAGATGCCAGACATCCTGAAAGCCTTGGAAGAGCCCATCATAAGTGTTTTAGTCAGCTAGGGCTGCTCTAACAGAAATACCACAGAGTGGATGGCTTTAATAAAGGAAAGTTTATTCTTACACAGTCCGGTAGGCTGCAAGTCCATATTCAGGGTGTCCACTCCAGGGGAAAGCTTTCCCCTTGTTGGCTCAGGAGGAAAGTCCAGTATTGCATCAGTCTTCTACAAAGAGCATCTTGGTGCAGGAACCTCAGGTCTGAAGGACACGCTCTTCTCTCGGTGCTGCTTTCTTGATGGTGTGAGGTTCCCAATTCTCTGCCTGCTTCTCTGTCCTTTTATCTCTCGGAGGATGAAAGGATTAAGGGCGGGGCAAGCCATACTCCAGGGAAACTCCCTTTACCGTGGAACAGGGAGGTGATCCTATGAAGGGATTTACAGCCCCACCCTAATCCTTTAAAAAACCACAAAATGGAGGACAGTCACAAGATACTGGGAATCATGCCCCAGCCACATGGCTACACATCTTTGGGGGGATACAATTCAATCCATGACAAGGAAGAACTGTCTCATCCAAAATGTCAATAAGGCCCCTTTGAAAAGTGCTGCTCTGAGCCGTGAGGCATCCTATCCCACACTCTTCCTTCAGTCCCCAATTTCTGGAGGACTAGACAGTTCGATTACTTGAGATTAACAGTCTGTCTGACAGCAAAGTCCTGAGCTTCCACTGTGTTAAGACAAAGCCATGGTATGGAAACCAACCGTAAAAGACAGTGTTTCTGGAAGGACTGAGTGCTCAGTAGCATCACATTCTACAGAAAAGTGAGAGAGGGTGAGACTGACCAAAATACTGTTTGTTTTGGCAACAAGCATTTGGTTGACAACCATCAAACAGTAGCTTTATAACAAGGAATACAGGAAGAGTGATTGGGAAATGGAAATTCTAAGTAGGTTTGAAGTGAGTTTTTAACAAATTCAACAATGAAGGAATACATAATATTACAATAATAGTATGAAGGGGCTGTAACTTTGTTGCTATTTTGGTCAAGAGACTGTTTATCTGGAGCAGTGGATTTGTGTGTGCATGTTACATGATAGGAGAATCATACAACAAACCCTTTACAAGTGCCAACTGAAACAGAGGAGAATATCTCAAAGAAACAAAACTAAAACAGGTATTTCTCAAGGAAGAAAGGATATGACATCGGCACAGACCTCTCCAACAGAAAGACTCTGGAAGATTCTGTCATTATTAGCAGGCAGGATCTAGAGTTGTAAGGAAAAAAACAGCATAGAGATTACACCAATAAGCAGTAAGCTCAAAAATTCTCTGACTCTGGAGCAGAGGCATAGTGCTCTGCTCCACAAGAGTTAAGAGATAGCAAATAAAATTGCCGCTGATGACAATCAGGATAGAGACACAGGAATTACTGAAAAATCGTCACCACAAAGAACATTAAGGTAATCACAGGGGTCACGATTGCAGAACCAGTCTGCACCCAGAAGTGTGGAGGAGCAAACAGCTATGGCATATGTCTTTCTTTCAGTTGTTGCTATTTAGTACATGGTATAATTTATGCAAAATTTACAAGAATATTTCTATTACACAAAATCACAGAGTGATCAATGTATATGACATGCTTTCAAATGAACACAAGCATTCATTTTTTGTTACACCATACTGAGACCAGAATGATTTCAAAGTGTTGGCCCAGCTATACTGAGGTCTGAGTAGTACCACATCATGTACGCTAACTCTCCCTACAGTGATTTCCCACTGGCCCTGTGAATCCTAATGAGTGTCCCACAATATCCTCAGACTTAAAATCAAGACCCAGAAGGCTCATTATTTTCTCATGCCTCCCCATCTCTGACCCTGCCACATTTGTTCCTTCTCTTAACTAACAGGAACCCTGTTGGCACAGAGGTTAAGAAACAAGGGCTACTAACTAAAAGGTCAGTAGTTTGAATCTACCAGCTACTCCTCAGGTACTCTATGGGGCAGTTCTACTCTGTCCAATAGGTTCACTATGCATTCAAATCTACTCGACAGCAATAGGTTTATTTTTGTTTTTTGTTTAAGGAACAAAAAATCTGTTCCCCTAGTTGTTCAGTTAGGAACATAATATAAATGTCTGTGAGGTCACATTAGTATTCAATAAGCTATTATTATTTCTGATTTCTTGTTACTGTTTTATAGATATGAGTGGTAGAAAAACTAACAAATGCTACATGTAAATTTTAATTATTTATCAAAGTTACAAGTCTTCAAGAATTTATAATAAAAACAACTGTAATTAAAATGCTTTTGTCTATCAAGCTTTACATCATTTCATAATTTTTCAGAAAACCTCAGGATGGCCAGATACTTTACATTTTTGCTTTATTACATAGGTACTGAAGACAAATAAAAACAATCAAATCCCCATGATATCTTCAAACTAACAAAGGTTTTACCATACATACTATTTGAACTTTATTTTTTTTCTAAAGTTTTGAAAAGAAATATCCATTAAGAGGAAAATTTAATTTGCAGACAACATCACATCCTAACAAAATGAAACAAAAGCCTTGTTCTTCTGAGAACAGACTGGGACATACCATTGTACAGCTCAAGTGAGCTCAGGAAATGTTTTAGTGATATTGCATTATCCCCTGAGACACTTAACTTCAGCTCATGAAAATACCAGTGTCTCCGGGATCAAAATTACAATGGCTTCCTGCAGAATCCCCTCTGGGCTATGGGGCTAATTTAAACAAGATGGCAAAACTCCAACCAAACTTCAAACCATAAGTTAAAACGTCCACTATTTAAAAGTCGATCTGGACATTTATCTGTCAACAGTAAATCTGTTCTATTTCAGGTTCCACATGTTTTACACGTTCCACAAAAAATAAAAAGAAACCATATTGCATTCTAACATAATATTAATTTTCACTATCTCTAAAGTTCTTTAGAGAAAGGATGAAGGAAGTGGAAAGCTGGGCACACTGCTTGCATATTTATAAGCATTCAACAGATGTCTTGAATGTTACAATGACACTTAACGTAAATTCATATATTATACTACATCCTCTCCTTGTCTGTTGAATTGGTATTACAGAGTGTCAAAATTTGTAATAATCCTTGAATTTTTGAAAAACTAAAATCAAAATAGAAGGCAATATCATACATTTCAATCTGACTAAATGGCTAGCCTAAAAGTTATTTAATTTATTGAGTGATGGGCTGCAGGAGAGAGAAAACTAAGCTTATTTTTAATATAGATTTCAGTTAGTCTAGAACATCAGAGTTTGGGAGTTAACAAGACAGGAAAATTCAAGCATATTAATGGGAGCATACATTCTGAAGCCAAACACTTGGGCCTGAATTCTCTCAGTTATCTACTGTTTGGCTCTCAATAAATAACCTGACATGTCTGAGCTTTAGCCCATTATCTGTAATATATAAAAAAATAAACTACCTTACAGGATTAAAAGAGAAAATGTATGTCTAATAGCAGTGGACACTAGTTTTCCTGAATCTCTCTTCTCTAGCATTTGCTTCTTCTACCTCATGAAACACAGGAAATAGTGGTTCAGTGGTAAAATACTTGGTTTCTGTACAGGAGACCCATGGTGTAGGACCAGGGTGTAGGACCCATGGTGTAGGACCCATGGTGTAGGACCATTCTGTTACACTTAAGGTCACTATGGGTTGGACCCTGGTTTTCCATACCTAACAACAATGATGAAGGAGATTTGCATTCTGTTGCTGGCCAATTATTTCAAGAGCAACCACCACCCATCAGTGGAGGCTTGTGTGTTACTGTGATGCTGAGAAAGCTTCAGTAAAGTTTTCAGACTAAGAAAGACTACGAAGAAAGGTCTTGAGATCTACTTTAAAAAATCAAGATGGGAGAGGCACACACGTCTCCCTAAATCCCTCTGGAAACCAAGACCTGAACGGATAATTAAATGGAGCCTTCTGGACACCCAGTGAGCCCTAGGACATGGCACAAGGGTGTTAATTTGGACTTCATACCATTGAACGCAAAACCTCCTCTCTTTTGCTGACCCCACTCTTGGTGAGTACGGGCTTGCATAGACCAAACGTAACTCACCATTTTAATTTTTTTTTTCTCTGTCTTAGCCAGCAGGCAGAGCTGAGGTTTGACTAGCCACTAATCTCAGATGCACTGCTGGTGGAATCAGCAAGCGAAACTGCAACGTTTTGAGAGCCAGGCTTTGGACTCTGTGCATTTTGGCACTTTTGGCATATCCTTCACCCTCTGCCATATAGTAGCTGGTACCGAGGCAGTGGTAAGCTTGTGCAGGATGCCATCTTGTTCCACAGGGAGGTGGATCACCCATACAGAGGCCCCAGCTGAACTTAGTTCCTAGGCTGGGAGGCAGCACCTGCCTCGGGTAGAGCGTTTTTCCAGCAGAAAAGCAGTATTCTACACAGTGTCACCTACAGCTGGGGCCTGACAGCAGAGGCCAGCAGGGAAGAAGCCCTTCAGTATTTTGAGCTAGTTTATAACATCCGAGGTTTGATACAGAGGTGCTTACTTTGCCAGCTAGGAAGAGGGGCCTTTACACCTGAAAACCTGACCGACTTTCAAAGTTTTCATTTTAAGATGGCCTAGGGAAACAACTGCAGTCCACCCTCACAGCATCTCTCCCAGCCTCTGTTGACCCACATAATGCCCCCAAAAGCAACAAACTCTGGAGAAAACCATAACCATGAAATCACCCATGGCTTCAGAAGGCCCGCAAAAGAAACCACCTCACAACTTCCCAAAGAAGCTTTTCTGAAACTATCATAAACACAAACGGATTATATATGCAGCCCTCCTAAACTGTATACAAAATGCAACAGAGCAAAACAATGAAAAATTAAGCAAGCTGTTTGATTTAATGGAACACCAGTACTCAGAAATCCAACAGACCAAGAACAAAATCAAAGACATAGAAACTCCAATTCAAAGCCAAGAAAACTGAATGCAACAAATGGAAAAGAGACCTTCTGATGTGGAAGATAGAGCTACTGATGCCAGCATCTGTGAGCCAGCCAAGCCACGTGCCGCCGAGTCGGAGTCGAAGAAATCAGAAAAAAAAAGAAAAATGAAGAAGCATTAAGACGCACGTGGGACTCTATTAAGACAAACTATCAACTATTAATTGGAGTTCCTGAACAGGGTGAGACACCTAAGAACACAGAGAGTATTGTTGCTGAGCTGCTGACAGAAAACTTCCCAGAAATTATGAAACAAGAGAATATAGATATCCAAGATGCATATCAAATGCTGCTCAATGTAAATCTCAAAAGAAAGACTCAAAGACATATTATAATCAAGCTTAACAAAACGAAACAGAAACAGATACTCTTAAAGGCAGCAAAACTCAAAGCAAAGCTAACATTCAGAGGGAAACCCTGTAGGCTTCCATAGGATTTCTCAGCAGAAACAATGCTGTCATGGAGACAGTAGCAAGACATATTCAAAGCCTTGAAGGAGAAAAACTTCCAACCAAGAATTATATATACTGTAAAACTATCTTTCCAATATGAAAATGAAATTAAGACATTTGCAGATAAACAGAAACTTAGAGAATTTCTGGAAACCAAACCAAAGCTACAAGAAATACTGAAAGAATCCCTTGGCTTATAAGAGCAAAATCACTAACTTCATATTTTAGAAGTAAATACAGGACACATCACCCAGAATCCTGCTCAGTTAGGGAAGACTCCAAACTCAATCAAATGTATAATAGTGAAAGAAATAATCCAGTGATCATATCATGAAAACTATGATATCATCATACTAAAAAGAGGGATTTACTACAGCCATTACAGTCCTTCGTGGAGAGGAAGTTGATAAGAATGGTAGTAACTGAAATTGTGTTTACACATAGTTTCTTAAGGGGTATCATCAGGGCAGCCACAAAGCACAATAAATAGGCAACACATCAAATCAAGAAACATTAATACAGACATCACAACAACCACAAAATCAACCAGGAAAAAGGTGAAAAATCAACTCACAAAGAATGTCCCAGAACACACTAATAAGAACAACAGAGAAAACATCTACACAAAAATTACCATACCACAATGACAGCACTGAACACATATCTATTAACAATCACATTGAATGTGAATGGAGTGAACGCTCCACTAAACAGACAATGAGTGACATCTTGGGTCAAAAGACACAACCCATCCATTGCCTACAAGAAACTCACCTTAGACTTAAAGATATGATCAAATTGAAAATTAAAGGATGGAAGAATATATATCAAGCTAACAATGAACAAAGAAGAGCAGGTGTGACAATCCTAATCTCTGATAAAATACATCTTATGTCAAATCCACCATCGTGGACAAAGATGGACACTATTTATTGGTAAACGGTTTAATATACAAGCAGGACTTAACAATATTAAACATTTATGCACCTAATATTAGAGCACCTAAATACATCAAAGAAACACTGACTACACTCAAAAAGGAGATAGATCACTCCACAATAACAGTGGGAGACTTCAACACTCCACTCTCAATATTGGACAGATCATCTTGGAAGAAGCTCAAGAAAGACACAGAAGATCTTATTTCCACAATTAACCAACTAAACCTCAATGACATAGACAGAACTTTCTATCCATCAGCAGACAACTATGCCTTCTTCTCCAGTGCACATGGAACATTCTCCAGAATAGAACATGTGTTAGGACATAAAGCAATTCTCAACAAAATCCATACCACTGAGCTAATGCAAAGGATCTCCTCAGACCATAATGCCACAAAAGTAAAACTCAATAGCAGAAAAAACATAGAAAGTGGAACTCATGGAAAGTGAACAACATCTTGCTCTAAAAACCACTGGTTATACAAGAAATCAAGGATAAAATAAAGAAATTCATGGATTCCAATAAGAATGCATCAGTCGGATCTGACTCGATGGCACTTGGCTTTGGCTTGGCAATAAGAATGAAAACACTCCTACCAGAACCTGTGGGATACAGCTGAAGCAGTGGTTGGAGGTCAGTTTACCTCCATAAATGCACATATCTGGAAGGAAGAAAGAAACCAAATCAAAGAACTAACCCTACAGCTTGAACAAGTAGAGACAGAACAACAGATGGACCCCTCAGGCACCAGAAGAAAACAGATCATAAAGATCAGAGCAGAACTAAACAAATTAGAGAATGGAAGAACAATTGAAAAAACTGAAAAGACCAAAAGCCGGTTTTTTGAAAAGATCAACAAAGTTGACAAACCACTGGCTAAACTTACTGAAGAAAAACAAGAAAGGAAACAACCCAAATATGAAATGAGAGGGGAGTTGTCATAACAGATCCAACAGAAATCAAAAATATCATAACAGAATACTACAAAAGACTCTAACAAATTTGAAAATCTAGAGGAAATGGACAAATTCCTTGATTCACATCACCTACCAAAATTATCACAGGGTGAAGCAGAATAATTTAGTAAACCCATCACAAAGGAAGAGATTGAAAAGCCAGCCAAAAGCTAAGTGCCGTAAGTCATCCAAAAACTACCAACCAAACAAAGCCCAAGCCCAGATGGCTTCACCACAGAATTCTATCAAGCTTTTAGAGAAAGTTGTCTCCAATACCACTGAGACTATTTCACGGTATAGAAAGGGATGTAATACTCCCAGATTCATTCTATGAAGCCACCATAACCCTGGTACCAAGGCTAGGGAAAGACCCAGCCAAAAAGAAGAACTACAGACCAACATCACTGATGAATCCAGATGTAAAAATCCTCAACAAAATTGTTGCCAACACAGTACCATAGCATATCAAAATTTAATCCAACATGACCAAGTTGGATTCACACCAGGAATGCAAGGCTGGTTCAACATCAGAAACACAGTTAATATGATCAAACACATAAATAACACAAAAGGCAAGAATCACCTGATTTTGTCTATCGATGTAGAAAAGGCATTTGATGAAGTCCAACACCCATTCATGCTAAAATCTCTCAGGAAAATAGGAATAGATGGCAAATGCCTCAGTGCAATAAGGGCCATTTATATAAAGCCAACGGCCTACATCATCCTGAATGGAGACAGGTAGAAACAGTTTCCCTTGAGAACAGGAATTAGACAAGGATGCCCACTCTCACCTCTCCTATTCAACATCACACTAGAAGTTCTAGCCAGAGCAATTAGACAAGACCAAGAAATAAAGAGCATCTGGATCAGCAAAGAAGTAAAAATCTCCCTATTTGCAGATGATATGATTGTATATGCAGTGAATCCTAAAGAATCCAGAAGTAAACTACTTAAACTGATAGAAGAGTTCAGGAAAGTCTCAGGATACAAGATAAACAGAAGTAAATCAGTAAGATTCCTTGATACCAATACAGGATTAGTAATGAAGAAATCACCAAATCAATATCATTTACTATAGCCCCTAAGAAGATAAAGTACCTAGGAATTAATCTAACCAGAGAAATAACAGACCTTTACAAAGAGAACTACAACTCTTTGCTACAAGAAACTAAAGGAGACTTATACAAATGGAGAAACCTATACTGCTCATGGATAGGAAGGCTTAACATTGTGAAATGTCTATTTTGCCCAAAGCAATCTACTTATACAATGCAATCTCAATACAAATTCCAGCGGCATTTTTTAATGAGATGGAGAAACAAATTACCAACTTTGTTTGGAAAGGGAAGAAGCCCCAGATAAGCACTACTGAAGAAGAAGAATACACTGGGCAGCCTCTCACTACCCAACCTTAGAACCTATTACACTGCCACAGTAGTCAAAACAGTGTGGTACTGGCACAAAAAGAGACAGATAGTTCAGTGGAACAGAATTGAGACCCCAGAGAGGACACCATCCTACTATGAACAGTTGATATTTGACAAAGGCTTTAAGACATTAAACTGGGGAAAAAACAATCTCTTCAACAAACTGTGCTGGCACAATGGGATATCCATCTGCAAAAAATTGAAACAAGACCCATATCTCACACCTTATATAAAAACCAACACAAACTGGATAAAAGACCTAAATATCAAATCTAAAACAATAAAGCTCATCCAAGAAGAAGTAGGAACAACAATGGAAGTTTTAATACACAATGTACACAGACTTCAAAATCTGTGAAACAAACCACAATCAACAGAAAGTAAATAAATGGGAACCACTAAAAATCAAACACTTTTGCTCATCCAAAGACTTTATTAACAGAACTAAAAGGCCACCTACCGAATGGGAAGAAAGTATTTGGCAACTATGTCAGACTGACACCTGATCTCCATAATCTATAAGGTACTACAAAATATCAATTAGAAAAATATAAATAATCCAATTAAGCATTGGACAAAGGAAATGGACAGACACTTCTCCAAGCAGCCAAAAAACACACACGAACATGCTCATGATCATTAGCTATTAAAGAAATTCAAGTCAAAACAACAATGAGATACCATCTCACCACAACAAGGTTGGAAATGATCCCCAAAATGCAAAAAAACAAATGCTGGAGAGGCTGGGGGGAAACTGGAACTCTCCTATACTTTTGGTGGGATTGCAAAATGGTGCAATCTCTTTGAAAGCAATCTGGCACTTTGTTAAAAAACTGGATATAGCTATACCATTTGACCCAGTAATTCCACTGCTCGGAATATATCCTACAGAATCAAGGCCATTCACACCAACTGATACATGCACATGAATGTTTATCACAGCACAGTCCACAACAACAAAAAGATGGAATCAACCCAAATGTCCAACAACAGAGGAATGAATAGGTAAACTATGCTATGCATACTCAATAGAACACTATGCAACGATAAAGAACAAAGGTGATTTTAGGAAACATCTCATAACCTGGTTTCAAATGGAGGACATTATGTTGAGTGAAAGTAGTCAGTGACAAAAGGACAAATATTGTACAAGACCCCTATGATAAGAACTTAAAAACAGACTCATGTATATAACAAAAGACTCTTTGATGGCTGCAAGGGTAGGGAGGGAAGGAGGGCGAGGGAGGAGGGTTTGAGTTATTAAATAGCTGATAGAAATTTGGCTGGGTGAAATCTGTGACAGCACATATTAGAAAGAAAATCAATATTAACTGGACTTCAATATAACATGATTATTCCTCCCATCTTAATCCAGTATTAGAAGGACAGAGTAGCTGAAGTGGGGAGCCAGAGACTACGCTTTTCAGGGGAAACCAATGGCAACTGGCACATCTAGAGTTTTACTAAGACAGCCTTCTGCACCCCACATTGGTGAGTGGCATCTGGGGTCTTAAAACCTGCCAAGCTGCCATCTGAGGGTACAGCAAATGGTCCCAGCTCAGCAGGAATGGATGATCACTGAGGACCAAAACCACACAGGGGAAAGAGAACCCAGAAGACAGAGAGACTCACGTGAGCGGGTGGCTACATCGACTTCTGACTGAAAGAACTGGATGGTGCCCTACCACCACCAGTGATAGCCGTGACAGAGCTCACAAAGTTGTGTTTCGCTGGCTACACAAGAATAAAAAGGGATGCACCCTGAGATCTCCATTAAAAGACCACAATTTATGGTCCATGGGCCTCAGAGTTCCCCTGGGAGCATGGCCCCTGTCTCTGATGCTGCCCTTGTCCATAAATCATAATAGAGGAGAGGTAAACTCTTGGACAGGAATCAATTGGATTTGGTGACACAGAGTGACCATATCATATGCACACTTTCTAGTTTCATGCATCTATAGGATGTCGTCCTGCTGACCTCACTGGAGGAAGGGGAGTGGGTAGAGAGGAGGGGATAGGAATTTGTTGAGAGGATAAGATATGTATGGAGCAGAGAGGAAGAGTGCACTGTCACTGGACAGGGAGAGCAGTGGGAGCTGCATATAGGTGGGCATGGAAATTTATATAGGAATGTATACTTTCATTCAATCATGTTTAAAAAAAAAATTTAATAACGTAAAAAAAAAAATCAAGATGGTAGAGTAGTTGGATGCTACCTGTGAGCCAACAAAGACACAAAAACAAATGAATAGATCATATATGACATTCTGACAGTCCTGAACATCAAAAGGAAAGTTTAGAAATCAGACTGAGTGACAAGGAAAGGAGAGTAGGTCCCAAAGTATCTAGGACTGGCCTGATCTGACAGGAACTAACGTGCTGTAGGCAGCTAGGCAGCGGTGAGCTTGGTGAGTGGAGCAGCGACTTTCGGAAAGCATCTTCCTCAGCGAGACAGAGCAAGTGATGGACAGCCTACTTGTGTCTTCAGAATCAATGAAAAACAGCATTTGATTGTCAGAATCTAATTTGATTTTGTCTGATCTACCACATGAAGACCTAAATCTTTCCTACAAGATAACCTCTCTCTCCTTTCCCAGCACTTGGCCCTCTCTTCTCTTCACTGTACCTGCCCCAATAAGTGGGCCAGCAGAGCAGTAGGATCACATAGGCAGACCCTAAGCCATTCTCCCAGACTCACAGAGGGAACAATTTAACAAACAATGGGGAAATAATAAATAATCTGTCAGATCCCCTAATTCATGGACTAACGACAGAAAGAATTTCTCTGCCTAGGCTCGGGAATAAGGGGACATGCCTTCCTCATAGACACTCAGTGGCAGCTGTCAGACCCCTGCCTTTTTCAGCACCTGCAGTCAAGTACCTGTGCCTACACCAATTGCCCCTACACATTTAGAACAGGAAGGGAGAGCCTACACCATGCAACTGGTGACCGACTACCTGGGCACCTGAGCTGAAAACTACAAGAAAGGTAAATGGACACCTGGGTTCACCTACCTAGTAACAACTCTAGCCAGCTGGTGATAGGACATTACAGCCTCAAAGGCACAAATAATCAAACCAGCACACAAGATCAGCCAATTCTGTCACTTCAAAACAAAACAAGAAGCTAGAACACAGGAAGGAAACATAAAATAAATAAATACAACAACTTAATGATGGCTGGGAGACAACAGCCAATACCAAATCACTTGAAGAGGCGAACCACAATGACTTCAGAAAGTTCCCAAAACAAAGAATCAAGAAATTGCCCAGATGAAGAGAACTTCCTGGAATTAAATTCTGAGGTAGAACACAAAAGATTGATTTTTAGAACTCTTGAAGAAATCAGGAACAAGATGAGGCAAAATGCCGCAGACCACAACAACCAACTGAACAGGCTGCAAGAAAGCATAGACCAACAGTATGCAGAAATACAGATTCCTAATAAAATTACAGAATTAAACAACTCTATAGAAAGTCATAAGGAACAGAACTGAGGTAACAGAAACCAGCAGGATTAAAGACAAAACATTTGACTCCAACATATTTTAGGGAAAATCAGATAAAAGAATTTTAAAAAATGAAGAAACATTAAGAATTACGTGAGACTCTCTATCAAAAGGAAAAAGTCAGCCAATAAAAACTCTACGGATTCTGTTAGATCTCATTGTGTATCAGGTTGATGGCAGCTAACAACAGCCCCAAGACACACAAAATAAACATACCAAAAAAAAACCTATGACATCTCCTAACGACCCTTTAGGACAGAAGAGAACAGAACTCCCCTATAGGGAGTAGCTGGTGGATTTGAACTGCTGACCTTTTGGTCAGCAGCCAAACTGTTAACCACAGAGCCACCAGAGCCCCAAAGATACACAAGTAATATATTCTAACATTTCGCTAATTGAGGATTTCATTCACAGAGAGGGAAAGGACTAGCCAGCAGCAGCTGAAAAACGGCAATGTACATGTTCAAGGTTTTTACGATTTTCTATCTTGTTCCATCACCAGCGAATCCCTTCTCAATGCATTTTCCTACGAGGTCTTACACAATACAGCAGCTAATTTTAACAATGTTAGAATAACATGAGCTATGATTTCTTAAAAAGCTAGAAATACCATGTGATTTAGTAATCCTGCTTCTTGGAATACATCCTAGAGAAATGAGGACTGTCATGTGAATAGATACTTGCACACCAATGTTTATTATAGCATTGTTCACAATAGCAAAAAGATACAGTCAGCCTAAGTGCCAATCAATGGATAAATGAAATATGATATATTTACACAATGGAATTACCATTCAATGCTAAAGAATAATGATGATCTTGAGAAACATCTGATTACATGAAGTCATCTGAAAGACATTATGCTGAGTGAAATTAGTCAGTAGCAAAAAGACAAATATTATATGAGACCACTATTACAAGGACTCAAAGAATGGTTGAAGCACAGAAGAAAATAATCTTCGATGGTTACACAGGGGCAAAGGGAGGGAGAAGGATATTCATAGATTATGTAGCAGATGGTAATTGGGTTAGGGGAAGGGAGTGACTGCACACAGTAGAAGGGAGATTAACACTGCTGGACTGTACTGAAAGCTAAGACGTTTCCTAAATACAACCCACTATTGCAAAAGACAGAGTAGCAGAGGCAGGGATTTGGAGATCATGGCTTCAGGGGACATCTAGGTCAACTGGCATAACTAAGGTTTTTTTATTAAAAAAAAGAAAATGTTCTGCATCCCATTTTGGTGAGTGGCATCTAGAGTCTTAAAAGCTCATGAACTGCCATCTAAGTAGGATCAATTGTTCCCAATCCACACGTAGTAGAAGAGAACAAAGGACATCAAAGACATGAGGAAATATGAGCCCAGGAGACAGAAAAAGCCGTATGAACCAAGACTACATGAGTATGAGACCAGAAAAACTAGGTGGCAACTGGTCACCACCAATAACTGCCCTGACAGGGAACATAATGTAAAGTCCCTGACATAGTGGGAGAAATACCGGGGTGCAGAACTAACATGCTATTAAAAGAACAGACTTGACAGTCCAACAGACAGGAGAGTCCCCTTAGGACATGGCCCTCAGACTCTCTGTTAGCCCAGAGCTGAAACCAGTACGAAGACAACTCTTTAGACAAAAGATTGGACTGGACTAGAAGACACAGAGTGATGCTGATGAATGGTGTGCTTCTTGGCTTAACTATATACAAGAGGCTGTCTGAGCAGCTCCTGTACAGCTCCAGCCAAACACTGGGGAGCGGGGGCAGAAGTTGGTTGAATGGATACAGGAAGCACAGGGTAGAAAGGAGGAGTGTGCCATCACAGCATGGAGACAGCAGCTAGAATTGAACAGGGGTGAGTGTAAGGGTTTTATAAGGCTAACTGACCAGGGTTTTAAGCTTTCAGGTAAAGCACAATAAAAGATTTAAAAAAAATAAAGGAATAACGTGAGCTTGGATCAGCTGGCATCCATGAGTGAGCCCTGAGTGTGAGCCCTCTGCCAGACTCTGCAAAGTCTAATTCAGTGAGGCATGTGCCTGCAGATTCCCATTCTGCCAGCCCACAGCAACACCAAGCCAAACTGGAGCTTAGAGCAGCTTCTAAGAAGGGCATACTCTCTTCCACCTTCAGCACCAAGTGCAACCTAATTCCTCTCATTTCCAGTACTGTGGGTGTCTATCTGCCTTTTAGGTCTTTTTTTTTTTTCTTCAAGAGAGAGTTCATGTATAATGTTATGGTGCTCCATACACGTCTCTCTCTCCAGCTCTACCACACACATCTGCATACCCCAAGACACATTCACCTTACAGGTTCAAACTTAAAGGAATATATTTTAAGTTTTTGAATTGTATTAAAAATAGAGGAATAAGAGAAAATATTGAAAAGCAAATCCATCTCAAGTTACCAGAGGCAAGTCCCAAAAGCAAGTCCCTACATTGTTCATTTAATTTTTAACAAGACTAGAAAAACAAGAGTTCGTATATAACGCTGGCAAACACAGCACTGAGGTGACACACAGTATAGGACATGATGACACTAACCACAAATAGTGATTTAGGCCACTGATAGGACCCAAACTAGAGACGGGGAAAAATTCAATAATTTTAATTTGGTTCTGCCATATTTGATTCATGTGAAAGCTTCATGTTGGCTTTGTGTCTGGAAATGTGTCCTTCTTCAAATATTTTTAACATTAATAACTTGCAGATTGAAATTTGTGGTTAAATACATTTTTAAGAGGGTATTTGCAGCTAGAAAAGATTTGTACAATGATACACTGCAACTGCTGGAACCCGATTGAGCCATAGAACAGATTTCCAAGGAAGTCACAGAAAGCCAAGATGTAAGAGAACCCCGTACGAGGCAAAGAGAGCCAAGACGCCATTTTTAATACAAAGCCCAGCCTTTCTTCGCAAGTGTGCATTTTCGTCCAAAAACAAAACTAGAGCTGTTTCTCATTGGCCAAAAAAGGTAATCACCCTAATGATAAAAATGACAATAAAAATAATATAAACAAACACAAAGTAATGAGAAAGAACATGGAAGAATATGTATTACATAAAATGCCAAGTTTCAAACACTGTTTCTTGTGTTTCCATGGAAAACCTCATGCTAGGAAAAAAAGATTTCTGGGCCTTCAATTTGGAAAGTGGAAAAGTCTTCCTTGAAGCCAGATAAATAACAACATTATCATAATGTTATAAAATCACAATGCTTTCTTCTTCTAAAATACCTCAAAATGCAATCATCTTTGCATTAATCTACACTTTGGGTTACATCTAGGCAGGATTCCCTGAGACACAGTTGTAAAAAAAATGTTGCAGCACTTTGCTTACTATGGGGTTTAGTCATAAAAAGTGTAATGACTTGCCAATAATAGCTAGTAAGTGGAGACGAATTGAGCACCAGGTCACCCAACTAATGTAACAGAATTCTATCCAGTAGGCAATGCTGTTTTGAAATAAAGTTCATAAGCTCAACACTTAAAATTGTCTATGCGAGTACAATGAGCCATTAAAAATAATAATACCACTAAAGAAAATGAATCTTTTATTCTCCAAATTGTCCCAGGACGTCTTCATATTAATGAAGTGCTTGATTTTTAAGGACAGTGTCCTATTAGCCACAAAAAGGGCCAGATCACATTTGTCATGCTGCAGAAAAATCTTCTCTATTTGATATTCAAAAGAGAAATAGTTAGCTTTATTTTATTCCCTGTTAATGATGATTACCCTTCCTTGCTGTCACTTATTTCTTTGCAGGAGATGGATTATTTGGCCAATTTTCAGATTGAAAATGCATACAGTCAAAGAAAAGCTGGACTTCATATTAAAAATGGTATCCTGGCACCATTCTCAGGCGAGATAGCTGACTGAAGATAAATTCAGTTTATAAACATATCAGCTTTAAAAAATACATATAAAGCATGGAGGGTAGGACCCTGGATTAGGTGAGTAATTTTCAGAATTTTAAGTTATTTAAGCAGAAAAATTATCTTTGAAAGCAGATCACAAAATCCTTCTTCCCAAAAAAGTAGCAAAAGAACAACAAAAAAGAATAAAATAAATAAGAAAAATACCATCACAATCAATTGAAAGAGAGGTACAACCATAATTCACTATCTTTTAAGAAATGGTGACAAGAGGAGAGAAAAATGAAAATTCTAGGAAGGGATGTACTCATTCTAAAACCACAGCCTATATAAAACAGTTCAGTAAGGAAGAGGAGTGAACAAAATCCCCAAATTTTCCACTAATATTCTTTTTTTTTTTTTTAAAGAAGCAGCCTGAGGAGCATCACTACTCTATGACAAAGCAATTGTATTTCCAAATATTTATTCAAGATAAATGAAAACATATATCCATGAAAGGACTTACACACAAATGTTCACACTGGCTAAAAACCAAGCAACCCACACCCCCATTGACAGGACAAGAGATAAACAAACTATGGTGAATAACAAAGGGCAATATTACTTAGTAATGCAAAAGGAATTGACACATGCAGAAGGAGATTGATACAAGCAATATATTAGTCTAAATCCAAGAAATGAGGAACAAAGCCAAGTGCCATCAAGTCGGATTCTATAATTCCACTTGCATGAAGTTCAAGGACAGGCAAAACGAATCCATAATAACAGATACCTCATTACAGTTACTCAAATGGTAAACAGAGTGGCAGCGAATGGGCAAAGGGGACATTCTAGGGTGATAGAAATATTGCCTATTTTGGCTCCCTGTGGGTTTCATGGATGTATACACATTTGTCAAACTCATCGAGCTATGCACTTAAAAGTTGCACATTTTACTGCATGTAAATTATACTTATTACATTAAAAGATCTAAAATAAAGAACAGGCTGATGGTATAAATGGACACACCACAAAAAGACATAGATCTCCACAAAATGAAGTCAGGACAAAAACACCCTCCCTATGAGCACAGTGGAAACCCTGGTGGTCTAGTGGTTAAATGCTATGGTTGCTAATCAAAAGGTTAGCAGTTCAAATCCACCAGGTTTCCTTTGGAAACTGTATGAGGACAGTTCTACTCTGTCCTCTAGGATTGATATGAGTCTGAATAGACGTGACAGCTGTGGTTTTGGTTTTCGTGGCTTACGAGCCCAGTGAGGAGCCATGGTTGCACAGTGGTTAAAGTGCTCCATTGCTAACCTAACAGTCAATGATTCTAACCCACCAGTTGCCCCGTGGGAGAAAGATGTGTAACAGTCTTGATTCCATAAAGATTCACCACCTTGAAATCCTATGGGGCAGTTCTACCCTGTCCTACAGGGTTACTACAAGTAGGAATCAACTCAAGAGCAATTATTTTTTAATCACTGCAATGTGTCACAGGTTCAGAAACTTCTATTGTACCCAATTTACAAAGGAAACTGGAGTGAAAAAGTAGAAATGTTAAAACCAAACCACTAAATCACCAGCAAAAAAAAAGAAGAGGAAGAGGTATTTAATAGGAGAAAAAAGGGGGGGAGGGAATAATAAGACAATTTTCTGAGGCAATGGGCCACCATTCTGGAAGAAGCACACAGAGATCGGCTGGAAGTCCTCACATCTGTGAACTAACAGGCTATGACCCAAACCCAGCTTGCCCCTCAAGTGACTACCAGAGTAACAACTGCTGGGGTAAATCAGGGAAGTCAACACCTTGGCCACATTCTTTTTAGAAACAGTCAAGATTCCAGGAGTTCAAGTTGAGCTGGGGGAAAGAGCTGAAACCCAAACTCAGGTGTTTTCAATGGCCTTGAGGCAAACAGAGATCATTCCACCAACTGTAGCAAGACATAATCCTCTTCCAGTCTTTCTCTCCCTACTCCCCATGCTGGCACCCCATAGAAAAGCATACTGAACACCCAATTATCCACTGACATCCAATATAACCAGGACACATAGCCTGCAAAAACAGTAGAGGGAAGGAGAATTCATCAAGACCATATCACAACTAATTGGAGGGCTTGATGAGTAAGATGAGAAGAATTGTGCATACTGGGACAATCCTACTTTAATACTGTCTCAAACAGTGGAAACTGCAGAAACTTTTGTGATATAACTGTAAGATAATGCAGAGTTACCGACTGTGACTAATAAATCCCTAAAAGAAGTATCAGAACACAAAATGCTCCTCACTGACATCTTTGAATAGAGGCTGGTAGAGAGAAGACAGCAAGAAAACATCTACCTTTGTCTCTTCATCTTACTTACTTCTTCACATCTCTATTTATTAGATAACTAAAAAAACAGAAACAAAGGATAGGAAAATACACTGGAATCCACAGCAGCTCTGGAGTACCAAAAATTATACAGAATTTTTCTTTATAAAATAGATATTACTTATGTATCACTATATAGCCAAGCCAAAGCCATATAACAATAATTATATTAATTTACTGACTTCATTTTCACATTTAAAGAGTCAGTAGAAAGATGAAGGACTCCCTAGGTATGCAAACGGTTAAAACACTTGGCTGCTGGTCAGAAAGTTGAAAGTTCAAGTCCACCTTAAGGAGTTTTTGAAGAAAGACCTGGCTATCTACTTCTGAAAAATTAGACATTAAAAACCCTACAGAGAACAATTTTACTCTGATACAATGAGCTGGAACTGCGGGAATAGCAACTGGTTTTTAGAAAGATTTAGGACACACTGCATGGCTCCATTAGCCTTTTATTTAATTGGCTGAGTGAACCACATTTTCAAAGGCAATGCAGACCCTACTTGAATTATAGAAAACAGGAAGTCATGATAATATAATTGAAAAAAAAAAAAGAAAGAAAAAAAGAAAAGATATTTGTAGTTACTCCACACTGTAGTATAGCTAGCTTGGTTGCATAATGACTGCAAAAAAGATCTTTAAAAAATATAATAAAATCTCATATAAGTATTGTTGATGCTGAAAGCTAATCACCTCCTTAAGGGAATATTCCTCACTAGTCCACGTGCAGGAAAATCCAGTGGCAGCCACTGGCAGTCCACTCACAGAATAAAGAAAGCATGCGGCCCCTAAAAATAAACTAAAATGCAGAAAGATAGCTCTGCCTTTCAATTATTAAATACAAAAGGGTAGCAATTTAAAAGGTTTATAATAGTCTTTGAGAATAAAATTGAAGCGAATTTACAAAGAATATAAATATGAGAATAATAAACTAGACCTAATAACAAATATAAACAAGAATTAACAATGGCTTATTACCTATTAAACCACATGCTCTGAGCCATTAATTGAGTCTCACAGCATCACATTTCAACATACAGAGCAGTCAATAAAACACGAACTGAGAAAACAAAGCTTCTCTATGCAGGCAATCTCCAGGTTACAACGTTCCATTCGTAAATGTGTCTTTAAGTTGAATTTAACATCAGAAAGTCAAACTCTCATATTAGTATATTCCAACTCTTAACACCCCTGTAAGACAGAGTGTAACTACCCCATAGAGTTTCCAAGGAACACCTGGTGGATTTGAACTACTGACCCTTTGGTTAGTGGATGTAGCACTTAACCACTACACCACCAAGGTCTCCATACAGTATACCTTTCTGTGCATAAAAAACATTAAAGGACAACTTCCAGAAATACTACAACATCTTTAATATAATACAGCAATAATAATGTTTTGATGCACATTGCAAAGTAGCACCCACTTGGTATTATGAACTATTGTATGTATCTCCAATTTTTAATATGATAGGTTTATGGGGGTTGCTTCATAGCTATGGGTTGTACCTAAGTCAGATGCTCATAACCCTGAGACTGTACATTCCACTGCTGTTAATTGCATCATCAATTACCCTAGTGTACAGCAGAGGTTGAGTAACATGGCTGACCTCTTTCAACATTATTAAAGCTTTCACCATCCTGGCCTAATAAACACATGTTCCCAATAACTTCTCCAATGAATAAGCTCCTTTCAAAAGAGAAACAGAACTCACATGAACACTAACCTTTTGATTATAAAGCACATACTTAGTCAGTGGACTGTGAAGGACTCCCTGGATTCACATGCTTCAGACTGCACTCACAATCAATTAGTTACATCAAATCTCCTTTTGCTTCCCTCCAGTGACTTTTTATCACCCCGTTACTTAACTCCTAAACAACTGCCTCACCTAGCATTCATCCAGATTCCCTGCAGAGCACACTCCCCTTCTCCAGTGCAAGACCATAGGAGCCAAACTATACAGATGTGACTAGCTTTGGAGAACTTCTATACGGCAAATATAGAAAAGTTCTCAAAATAATCCTCCAAATCAACTAAAACATTTACGATAGCTTTCATTATTTCCAACCAAAAAAAGCTCAGCTGTTCTCTTCTTGAAGTCTTTCTCAAGTATCTTTCATATACTCCAGAACTGGTCAAGAAAGAGTATATTTGGCTGAGAACAATAATATCTGAGTTAAAATCTCATTTTAGTCACTGAAGTTACCCAGCCTTGAGTGCCTGCCCTTGTCAACTGTGGGCCTTAGATTCTTGAACTGCAAAGTACATGGCTTTTGTTAATTCCATTTCCGTTTCTAAAATGCTATTAATCTTTTTTTTTTTTAAAGAAAAAAGGGGGGTCCTGAGAGGTGATCTTAGATCACCTTTATCCAGCTCTCATTTTAAGCAGTGTTTAACTTCCTGTCTCAGTTATCTACTGTTGCTGTAACAGAAATGCCACAGTAGGTAGATTTAACAAATGCAAATTTATTTTCTCACAATTTAAACAAACAAACAACAAAAAAAAAATTCACTGCCATCGTGTTGGTCTGACGCATAGCAACCCCACAGGGTAAAGTAGAACCGTCCCATAGAGTCTCCAAGGAGCCCCTGGTGGATTTGAACTGCCAACCTTTTGATTAGCAACCATAGCACTTAACCCACTACACCACCAGGGTTTCCTCTCACACTTTAGAAGACTAAAAGTCTGAATTTAGGGTTCCAGCTCTAGGGGAAGGCTTTCCCTGTCAGCTCTGGAGATGGATGCTTGCCTCTTTGAGCTTCTGCTCCTAGGAGTTTTCATACGAACTGGTTTCCTCCATCTCAGTTTCCTTGCTAG
This sequence comes from Heterohyrax brucei, assembly GCA_028571685.1. Classification (NCBI taxonomy): domain Eukaryota; kingdom Metazoa; phylum Chordata; class Mammalia; order Hyracoidea; family Procaviidae; genus Heterohyrax; species Heterohyrax brucei. Next base: position 51,141,358 of record CM053155.1, read on the forward strand.
CTTGTTTAATCTCTTTTATGTCTCCAAAGAGACTGACTCAAGACATAACCAACATTAATCCTTTCTCATTAATATAACACAGAAAACCCATTCCGAAATCAGATTATAACCACATGCATAGAGTTTAGGATTTACAATGCATAATTTGGGGGGGGGGGCACAATTCAACCCATAACATTATACCCTCTGAAACTCCAGAATTCATATCCTTGCCACATACAAAACACATTCACCCCATCATATCATCTCGAAAGTCTTAAATCAATGTCAATTCCAAGATCTCATCTTCTGAATCACCTAAATCAAACCTGTGTAAGACTGTAGGCATATTCCAACCTGGGGCAAAATTCCTTTTCATCTGTGAATCTGTGAAACATACATACAAGTTATCAGCTTCCAAAGTACAAAGAATAGGCACAAGATAGACATTTTCATCACCAATAAGAGAAACTGTAGGAACAGAAAGGATAACCAAACCAAACTGGTTGCTGTCAAGTTGATGCCAACTCATAGTAACTCTGTAAGACAGAACAGAACTGCTTCATAAGCCTTCCAAGAAAGTGGTAGATTTGCACTGTCAGCCTTTTGGATAGCAGCCATAGCTCTTAATCAGTGAGCTACCAGGGCTCACCAACGAAGTCTAAAACCCAGCAGAACACATTACATTAGTTTTCAAGGCTTGAAAATAAACCTCTGTTCTCTGAGACCATCTGGTCAATGGCCCTGTCCTCCAGAACTTCAGTGCTAGCCAAGCTCTCTGGATTTTGGGTAAACCAGGCCAACCAAGAAGGCAGCTGGGCTCACTTGGCTCTGAGTGGCCCCATTCTCCTACTCCATCTGATTGGTGACCCACTAATGGGCCCCAGGAAATCGCATTCTTTTGCTGGTTATGCATGATAGCCCTATCACCTCAGCTTTGAGCACTGGCTCCATCCCCCTGGCTCCTGTGAACTGCAGCTTCACACTCCAGAGCAGAGTTTGTGAAGATCTAGTTATTTTAGACCTATGAAGCCATGACTCTACCCTTTGAAACCAACTCTACCCTTTGAAACCAACAGATGGTCCTTTTTTCTTGGGGTATAACAGTTGTAGCTCTCTTGGCTTGTTTTCTGTCTGTAGAATGCTAAGAGTCAACATCACCCTTTCATTCTTTCCCTGTTCCCTTCAATCTAAACAGATGAGTTGTCTCCTGTGGTAGTTGGTTAGATCCATCAATCATAGGCTTAACCTGTTTAATAAATGATTACATAGCCACATCCTCGGTAAAAAGTCTAGAACACATGTCTAGAATCTTCGTTTGTACAATAAAATTTTCCAAATTTTTAAGGTTTTTTTTTTTTTTTTTTTTCATTTTACACAGTTCATTTTTAAGTCTGCCTCTTTCCTCTAGCATTTTACTATGAGCATCAAGGGGGAACCACACGGTCCTTTTAAGACCTTGCTTAGAAAACGCAGCTAATTGTACTTTAAGTATAATCGGCCCCAAATTTTTCTAAGTTTCAGGGACTAGGTCCAACCATTCACTTAAAAGTAGTTATCTGCAAAATGCACATGGCTTATTAATTGTTAATAAATATATGTCTAACAGTCAATTAGGAAATCCTGGTGGCATAGTGGGTTAAAGGCTACATCTGCTAACCAAAAGGTTGGCAGTTCAAATCTGCCATATGCTCCTTGGCAACTCTAAAGGGCCATTATGAGTCTGACCTATAGGGTCATTATGAGTCAGACCCAACTCAATGGCAGTGAGTTTTTCTAATTTAATAGTCAATTAACTTAATTCCAAAAAATGTGACAAAGAAGTCAACAATATCACGTATTAAGTCATCATTAAATGGAATAATTTCCAACTTCTGACTAATTCAAAGAGACTGCTATACTTATATACTCCTTGTGACTATCTAAATCCTCCTCATACTCCATATCAATGATGAGGAAGGACTGAAAGGTCTCTGAGAACAGGAGCTTTCCTGGGCCCCAAGAGAAGTAACCCCTCAAAGTTAAAATTAAAATTAAAAAACCCTCATTGCCATAGAGTCAATCCCAACTTACAGTGACCCTATAGCACAGGACAAAACTGCACCATAGGGTTTCCAAGGAGCAGCTGGTAGATTTAAAACATCAATCTTCTTTAGCAGCTGTAACCCTAAGCCACTATACCATCAAGCCTTATCAGATGCAACCAGGTCAGAGAAATTAAACAAAACTCACAAATCTAGAAGAAAAGAAGGAACTTTAAAATAAAAGTCTGCTAAGCCAAAGCAGAAAAATTGGGGGTAAATGGAGACTCTTTGGAGAGAGTCACTGAGAGAGGCATAATTGCTTGTCATTTGTTGTTACATGCCTTGGTGCATCAGACATCTGATTAAAGACAAACACTAACAGCAAAAGTGATAAAGGTCTACAAATTGGGAAAAAAACCTAGAAAAGCCATTTGGTAATATGCATTGATTCATAAAAATATGTGTTATTTTTGTTATAACAGTTCTGCTTTGGGAATGTCAACTACATAAATAATTCAAAGAATCCAGAAGCAAATCTGTGAGCACAAAGATATTTCTACAACTTTCTTTACCAGTAGGAAAAAAAACAGAAACATCCTTCATAGCCAACCTAAACCACTGACTGCACTTTTAGTTTATATTCACTCAATAAAATTAGCTGCAAAGACTATGCAGCACTGTGGAAAAGTATGAAGAAGGGCTTATGGCACCTCAGATTTATGTTCCAATCTTAATTATGTTAACATAAAACAAAAAGTCATTATGTGGAAAGGTTCTACCTAAATATAACATAAAAAGATACGAGTTATGTCAGTATTAGCAATCCCTAAACATTATACTTTTTCTTTCAAACTTTCTATACTCTGGTCATCTTACATTTTAAAAGCTTCATACCAAGTCAACAAGAGGACTATAGAGACTAAATGCTCCCCAGTGAAATATCATTCATCAATTTATACATACATTCACACTAAGGACAGGAAAGTTCCCAGCTTTAACAAAGCCAAGTGTTTGGATGCATTGCCACAGAAGTAAAGGTATTGGCCAAGTCTGACCTCACTTCTTGGAAAGTCACAGAAGCTCAAAATTCAATAAACCTCATCAGCATAGTTCCCAAGAAGATGGGTTAGGTGACAATAGTTTGTTAGGTTTGACACAGAGAAAAACTAAAATACCTGCTTCTAGTGCCCTCATGTAAGCCCTAGAGTACCTAGGCGCGCATCTCGTCCACCAAGATGAAGGAGCTCATGAGTACATGGCAACCGTTGCTGACCTCTTTTGTCTTCATAAAGGATATCAACTGAGTTAGCCTCTTGGCAACAGCATAAAGAAGTCAATAACCTGCAGTGCTGCAGTTCTGGGGCTGCTGTCTTTTGAGCACACACATCAACCAATCTCTTAAACGCTGTGGTTCTTAGGTGCTGTCAAGTCCATTTTTGACTCACAAGGACTACAGGTGATAGAACTGAAATGATGCCATAAAGTAATTTTTATAGGAGCAGAGATATCACCAGTTATTTTTCTTTCACAGAAGTTGGGTGGATTCAAACCACCAAGCTTTTGGTTAGCTGCCAAATGCTTAACCACTGCACCATCAGATCATGACTTTGGACAGGGAGAGCAGTGGAAGCTGCACATAGGTGGGCATGTACATTTATACGGGAATGTACATTTTCACTCAGTCATATCAAATAATAAAAAAAAAAAAAATTAACCCAAATGAAACCCACTGCCACTGAGTTGATTCATAGCAACCCTATAGGGTAGAATGGTCCCTTAGGGCTTCCAAGGCTGTAATCTTTACTGCAGCAGACGGCCACATCATTCCCCTACAGAGTGGCTGGTGAGTTTGAACTACCAACCTTTCAGCTGGTAGCAGAGTCCTTAACCACAACAGGGCTCCATTCCTTAGCATTCGACCAGTGTAATCAGTGTCCTGTTAACAAACTGCCAAGTCATGTATCCTAACTGACTGGTGTTATATTATTATAATGTGACTTTATCCTCCCTGTTTCTGTCTAGCCTAATTGCTAGCAACAACCCAGGACCCAGTTCTCATCTGTAATGGTGTAAAATGCTACAAGTCCTTTGACGTGAGCTAAAATATCACACAGTTGAGTGTAGCATGATCACACTGCCTTTAACTAATAGTCTGGTGACCACAAATGCTGTCTTAATAAGGCCCTACACTTAAACATCATCTTCTCTATTTTTGTTTGCTACTCAATTAGTTGAAAAAGAACAATAACCAGTGTACCAGTTGCCATGGAGTTCACTGACTCATTGCAGCTCCACTTGTGCCAGTGTGGTGTAGCGGTTAGGTGTTACGGCTGCTAACCAAAAGGTCAGTGGTTCAAGTCCACTAGATGCTCCTTGGAAACTCTATCGGATAATTCTACTCTTTCCTATAGGGTTGCTATGAGTTGGATCGATTTGACGGCTATGGGTCATGCTCCATAAGTTTTTCTATGTGACTGATTTTTTTTTTTTTTTTGGTCAGTTCAGGTCTTTCTTCCAAAGTTTCTCTGTATGAACTCAAAACATTAGCCTTTGGAGTCAAACATGTTAATTGTTTACACAATGGAGGGACTCCAAGATAGAATGATTGCTGCTGCTAAATGATTAGTCTATAGTGAAAGTGACTGAATGCTAGTGATGTCACACGCAGAGCATAAATGCTCCAAAAAAAAAAAAAAGAGGACATGGCGGGGTGGGGAGTAAGGTATACTCCCACATGGCCACAATTAGAGGTGGTTTTCAGGAGTGAAGACATACCATTTCCTTTTCCCTATCCTGTTCTTAAGTGCAAAAAGATCAGGTTTCTCAGAAGTGCTATATGCATGTAAGTTGTCTGAAATGGATTTACTGTCTCAGAAGAAAACACCATGTTTCTTCAGGAAAGATTGTAGACAGCTGTATGTCACACTTTTTTTTTCTTTATATGTTCCTTTTGCTCTTTTTTTTAAAGATGTTTATAGAGCTCACTTGATTGTCTCTATATTGTATTCCCTTACTCTTTATAACATTTTATCTACCTTAAGGTTTAAAGTGGAATTCCTGTATGCCGCAAACAGTTAGGCATTTGGCTGCTAACCAGAAGATCAGAGGTTCCAGTTTACCCAGAGGTGCCTCAGAAGACAGATCTGGTGATCTACTTTCAAAAAATCCACCATTGGAAACTGTCTGGTGCACAGGTCTACTGTGACACACATGAGGTCACCATCAGTCAGAATCCACTCATCAGCAACTGAAAGGTTTTTTTTTCCTTAGAATAATATTAATATCTATTTTTCCTGCAAAACCCTAAATTCCTGTTTGCTTCTCTCTTGACTTCAGTATTCTTCCCAAGCAAAGCTCCTGCCAAGCTTCCCATCACCCTTTCGGACCTTTCTAAACACCTCTGTCAAAAGCATTGTGTTTTTGCTGCTTTGATGGAATTAGTCTCCTGTAGTTCCTTCTTAAATTCCTTTGTCCTCATCATAAAATCTACTAGAACTCTGCTGTAGCAGATTACCAAAAAAAAAAAAAAAAGTCAAATTCTCTGTTATGCACACCCTTTTTCAATGTGACTAGAGCTTCTCCCATGAAAACGCAGAGTCTATTTTTCCTCTCCTTGAATCTGAACTGCACTTGTTACTTGCATCGGCCAACAGAATACAGCAGAAGTCATGATGTGTCAGGTCTAAGAGTATGTCTTAGGAGGTTTTGGACACTTCCTCTCAGTCTCTTGAAACTCCACTAGCCACCATGAGAAAAGCCCAAGTAAGGCTGCAGGATGGCAGACGAGAAGCTGCAGAGCAAGTCATCTCAGCTGTCATTCTAGAACGACCCCAGATGACTCAGCAACTTGTCACAAAAGCATCAGAGTCCAGCCAACACCAGAAGAACTGCCCAGCTCAGCTTAGCCAAAATTGCTGACACTCAGAACTGTAAACTATGCAGATGGATGTTATTTTAAACCATTAAATTTAGGGATAATTTGTATCATAGAAAAAAAACTAACTAGTATATTTGTCACATACATTCCTTGCCAACTTAGTGTCTTCTCTTCCCTGTTATTTTATTATATACTAGATCTATATACTGGAAACTCTGGTGGGATAGTAGTTAACTGCTAGAGCTGCTACCCAAAATGTCAGCAGTTCAAATCCACCAGACACTCCCTGGAAACTATGGGGCACTTCGACTCTGTCCTTTAGGGTTGTTCTGAGTCAGAACAGACTCAGTGGCAATGGGTTTTTGTTTGTTTTTGGTTTAGATATGTATACTAGACCAAATATTTCTGATCAGTTAGGCTACTCTTTTACCAAAGCAACCTGTTATAATCTTAAAAAGAGTAGGAAAAGATTTGTTTCTGTATTATATGACAATTGCATGAAGTAATATAATCCAAAATATTACTTCATGCAATTGTCATATAATACAGAAACAAATCTTTTCCTACTCCTTTTAAGATTATAACTTGCTGTTCGCCAGACACTTGGCAAATTTCACCTCTTTTCATCTTTTCTATGAGGACATAGTCTTAAAGAGGTTTGCTATTTTGTTCAAGGTCAAAAAGTGAGTGGCAGAGATAATACTCAAATTCATGTCTTTCTTATTCCAGACTGCATGCTTTTTTTCTATTAAATCATAGTGGCTATTTTCACTAAGAGGCTACCCAACTTCAGTCCAACCAGTTGCACTCAAGTAAATTGGGTTCCAACTCATAGCAACCCCATCTGTGTCAGAGTAGAACCGTACTCCATAAGCTTTCCAGTGGCTGAGTTTCATAAGCAGATCACCAGGCCTTTCTTCTGAGGTCCTTCTGGGTGAACCTGAACGACCAACCTTTTGGTAAGCAACCAAGAGTATTAGCCACAGACTCCAGTATATGAATAACTTGCCCTAATATCCTAAAGTTTAGATTTATTGTTTTGTATCAGTTTGCAGAACTCCTTAGGTTTGCTTGTTTATTTGTTTGCTCATTCATTCAAGTGGCAAGAGTTCTTGACTCTACCATTCTCTTGAGCGCATTGATTCTCAGGTCTTACCTACCTATTTCCTTGCTTTTTTGTCTTCTCACGTGTTGACAAACAAGTTAAGCTACTTTCTCCCAATCTGTCTTCTAGTCTATGATTGAAGTACACAGGGATTCAAATCAAAACATGAAAAGGTATCCCTGCCTCTCAGCATCACATCTGGCCCTGGGCCACACAAATTGTAAACTTTCTGGCCAAAGTCTACTTCTCCCTTTGTATTTTGACATGATTGGAATTCAGTAAATGAACACTAAAGAATCACAAGACAAAAAGATGTATTTCCCCCCTCTGGCTTTATGTTGCATTCAAAAGAATTATCCTTTATGGCATTTAACCTGAACTTTATGCCTTTTTTTCCTTGCTAGGGGCTATTAACATTAATATTGCACCACAGAGAGGATTTCTTTTTTCTTCTGACACCTATCTTTCAACAAGTCTGGCTGCTAGTTAATGAGATCAGGACTTCAAGCGCCAACCATTGTGTGGCTTGTTGTCTGTACTTGCTAAACTTTATTTTCCCCATCGTTAGCCTCCGTTTCTATTACTGACTTTATCTTGCAATAAAAATTAATGCCTTGATTTAAATGAATGATATGAAATATGATCTATCATGCCTGCTGGCATATGGTATGTTTCAACTCATTACTACATTCTTAAAGAGTAACTAACATCTCTAGGGACAACCTGGATACAGCATATCCAACATTTGCAGATCCGCTTATTCACATTTAGAGAATGGTGGTTCTACTCTCTCCACACAGTAAGCCTTAGTTCTAAGTTTTAACAGCCCTGGAAAGTGAAATTACTCTCTGGAGGACCCAGACTGTGTTACTGTTGAGCCAGTTATGCACTGGAGAAGAAGAGAACCCTCCCACTTGCAAACAAGGTCCAACAATTAAGTCAGCGAACTTAACTGTTCTAAGTGCTACATATCTCATTGCTGAATGTTACTACGGTTACCTCTGAAGTACTCCCCTTGAGAAGCTATTCACCGACTCCAGCACTTAGTCTACCCTTCGAAGCAATACTGGAACTCTTTCTGGAATGGTCATTGCCCACAGTGGCACAGTGGCAAGGTCACCAATTTAGTTGTATAGTTGTCTGTGGGGGAATTTTTAGACAGTAAACAAATAACCGTATTGGAACCCCCTCCCTACTCACCTGATCTGGCCCCCTCTGCCTTTTTTCTTTACCAGAAGATAAAGGAAATACTGAACAGGTATCCTTCCAGATAAATACTGAACTGTCATTTTGATGACATTCAGGACATCAAGGGTGATATGAAGACAGCTCTTATGGCCATTCCAGAAAAAGTATTCCAAAATTGCTTTGAAGGGCAGGCTAGGTGCTGGCTTCAGTGCATACCTTCCCAAGGGGAGTACCCAACATGTTCGTAGTGATATTCAGCAATGAGCTATGTAGCACTTTTTCTAGGATGAGTTCGCCATCCTAACTGTCAGACCTTGTACATATAAACTTGACTCTATGGCACTAGCTTTGCATTTCCACCAAAGTTACTGATATCCTTTAACTAAAGTTGTTAAGTGAAATGAAGACTGAAATATTTATTTCTTAAAACTGTAAGTGTTTATACACATATATTCAGATAATCAAAACCAGTATTAGGCTTTAGCTCCAATTGCTGAAGAATTGGCTCATATACCTACATCTATGTCTCATACAGTTATTTATCTATGGAAGACAATGGTTTTGTAGTGGTTAATATGTAGCTACAACTGTTAACCAAAAGCTGACAGCTTGAATGCACCAAGCACTCCTTGGAAATCACACAGGGCTGTTCTGTTCTGTCCTATAGAGTCACTAGGAGTCAGAAGTAACTTGATAGCAACAGGGGGATATATCTGTATCTCTGTCTAGACCACAGCTGAGTTGGAACTGAAATGAAAGTTAAGTTCAACACATTTTAAATGACTTTTATATATTGACAATTCAAAATATTTCAAGATATTATTTAATTTCAAATAAGTTTAAATTATAAAATATATCTTACCAAATCTACTATTATTAAAATATAAACAAGGCTCTTCAAAGCAGAAAATACTACAGCTAGTGTACATTGTTATCATTACCCTGGTAAGTCTTTATTATTTATTAAGGAATACTTTTAAGATTATACATATGTTCATCCTGATCTTTTTAACCGTTTTCAGTGTCAAGATTGGTCTGAGTATTCTAGCACACCATAGTTCCAAACATAGGACCTGGCTCAGGTTTAATAAGCCTAATTAAAGAAAACATTCCAGGTATCTAAAGTGGTCCTTTTAATTGCATCTTTTAACTGCAAGGAACAAAGACAGCTCAAGCTACCACTAATAACTGAAGGTAGTATCAAGAATATTGGGGTTGATTAACAACCAGACCACAGGAAGATGAGGAGCTTTTTTACACTGGGCCCCGCAGAGATTGGAACCAGCAGGCATCTGTGTGCCTTCCACCTACCCCACTGATTCTCAAAACTTGAGGGAGAATCAGAATCACCTAGAAAGCTGTTACAAGATTGGCCAGGCTTTACCTGACAGCTGCTGAAGTAGGGCTTGAGGATATTCATGTATATTTAAGTTCTCAGGTGATGACGAGCCCAGTAGTACCGTGGTTAAAACACTAGTCTAACTGAAAAGTCTGTGGCTTGAACCCACCAGTTGCTCCATGGAAGAGAGCTGTGAGTCTACTCCCATATTACAGACTTGGAAAACCTATGCGGCCATTCTACTCTGACACGTAGGGTTGCTATCAGTCAGAATCAACTTGATAGCGGGTTTGTGTTTTTTGGTGCCACGTGGTGGTGCTGATGCTGCTGGTCAATCGACCACACTTAGAGAACCAGCCACTCCACTGCATCACTGTTCAAGAATGAAGGCTCCAGAAGGATTAAGTGTCTATTTATGGTGATGAAAAATTTGGCAGTGGGTATCAGTAATGGTTGCACAACATGATTAATTTAATTGATGTCACTAAACTATACATATGAAAAATGTTAAATTGGCAAACACATTTTGTGTGTTTTTACAACAATGAAAAAAATAAATATAAAACAAACTGTCACAGATTACTGAGTATTCCATGAATTCACTGCCCTTGGGTCATGCCACTCTCCCTGGTCCACTCAGCTATGGTGCAGCAGGATAGGGGCAAGAACACAGACTAAAACAAGTCTGCGTAGAATTGCTCTTTCAAGCAATGCCTATGAATGGGAAGAGCACTTAGAAAGACCTCGTCATGAGGGTGACAACATGATTGACATGTTTAAGGACATGTATAGTATAGGCTTAAAATAGTAAATGTTGTTGCTCAATCTGTTCTCATTAAAATTAAATAAGGTGATTAAATTCCCTCGGAGGTCTTGTGACACAGTGGACAAGTATTCAGCTACTAACCAAAAAGCAGTTCAAGTCCACCAGCTGCTCCCTGGACACCCTATGGGGTAGTACTACTCTGTCCTATACCACCTCTGTGAGTTGGAATCAACTCAAACTTAAATCACATTATGTACTCATTTATATATAGACTTTATTCCAATATGTTTGAGCTCCCAGAATCTCATTTCTTGTGCTTCCCTCACGTTAAGATCATTGGAGGTTGTCAGCAGTAGGTATCACAGCACTTCCGTGAGTGAACAGTAAGAGACCAGGGAAGAACCATATCCTATTCCAGGGATAAAGCTCTATTTTACTTTTCATTTATTACCTGTTGTGATGTTAATATTAGATCCATCAGTCAAGCAGTATGGGGGGAAAAAAAGATAATTTATGGAGACCTCATTAGCCAGCCAAATGCGGACACCCCATTAGAGAAGTGATATTCAAAAGAAAAGCCATAATACAAACATGAAGAGCATAGTAACTATCAGTACAGGTCAGAACAAATAACCCAGCTCTGTCTAAAAATGGCACCAGACAATAATGCAATATAAAATGAAGTAGTTGCTTTAAATTACATCATTTGAAACATCAAGCATTGTAATGCTAAGCTCTTACAAAAACACTGGTAACGGGTCCATCATCTGTGAGTTTCTCAATTTACAGAATTTATTTGTAATGTTGAAACACACACACCACACACTTCTTTTTCCTTCACCCCTACTTCACAGCACAATGTAGAAAGACTTATGGCTTTCTCATCTCAAAATGTCTATTAATACAATATTTTGGTGTATACTTACCTCCCCTGAATTCATTTTATGAAATTCCATCAGCCATTTGGCCCTGAAACATTTCTCTAAGAAGTTAATTACAAGAGTTGTAAGCCCATCCTTGGTTGCAAGCATGTCTACATGGAGACATTTAGGAACCCGGCTGCCTTCTCACAAAGGATGAAGATCCCCATCCCCTTGAAACCCATCACCGAGTCAGCATTCAGCTTCTGGGTTCTAGAGCACATTTTCTCTTTCTGACCTGCATAAATAGCTTGCATAGCCAATTGTATACAGATAATCTCCACATTATGTAAGACTCACATAATTTGAACCCGTAAGCATATAATAAAGAATGCTACTAATATTAAGGCACATAAATCTTAGAGTGTGAGTAGGCCCAGAGAGATCATGATATGAGTGACTTTCAGTTATATAATTTCTCAGAGCCTTACCTTTCTCATCTGTGGAATGGGATACATGCCAAGGTTGTATAGAGTTAAAAGAGATAACAGATGTGAACACTTGGCAGAGTATCAAAGAAACATCATTTTCTTTCCATTTCTTCAACAATATACACTAGACGACTGAGCCTGCATTAAACAATGACCTTGCTCTTTGTTTTTACCAAACATTTAGGAAGAGGTATAATGTAGTGCCTGGAAGAGCTCCATTAGCTTATTTTGGCAGTTTATTAATATACAAAGGCAGATGGCAACCAGGAGAGGGAGCAAGGGTCAATGATATGTTTCTAGACAAAATCCGTTCTGAGTCTCTGCCTTCAGCTTGATTATTCCAATTCTCTGCCAAGTGGATCTTTCTGGAACTCAATTTGCAATGTTGGAATCTGCCTTTGTTTCTCTGCAATTTCTTTCAGCTCTTGACTCCAAACTTGACCTCTGGAATTTTCCTGACATCTCTGTGGATGTCAGTCTGTCTCTGACTGCCCAGTGCTTTGTTCTCGGGTATCTGCTTTACTGTCTCCATGGGATTCCCTGTCTTTGCACTCATAACTGGAATCAACTGCCCCTCAAATTTTGCTGCAAAAAAGTGGAATCTCTCCAGGCATGATCCATTTGACCGTGTCCCTGGGTCTAGGGTCATAAGTCCTCCTGAATCAATGCTGCCCCTTCCAGACAACCTCACTTCTATTCTGCTCATATACCTAGCCCTCCTTATCCTTTGGCTCTAAGAGTTGTGAAGGTAAATAAATGATAAATGAATTAGCTAAGGGAGAAACTTCCATGAGTGAGGGAAGGTAAGGAGGAGATGGGCAATGTCATTAAAGGAAAGAACCAATAAAGTGCTTTAAACATCTACAAGTTTTCAATAAGCATCCTCAGTAATAAAAAAATCCTGGGACCGTGCGGTTTTAGCCAACATTTAAATCTCTCCTACATCAAAACTTTTCAATTCAGGCTCAAGAAGTATTCTTCCTTTGGATATTGCTGATACTTTCATTACCAGAATCAATGTTAGAATGGGGTCCCTTAGTTATTTTATGCCTATGGTCAATATTGCTGAAATCATCTAGCCTGTCTTATGAGCCTCTCTGCCTAACTTGGTCACTAGCAGAAATTAAATTTTCTTCTATTCTGAGTAGTTCATTAATAGACTGACATCAAAGCTACTTCTTGCTCCCCTATTTTTCTTATTTATTAGGAAACATGACTATCAGAGCTGAAGTTACAGAATTAACCTAAAATAACATAAGCACAAATCTCATTCATATTACTTTAATTACAGCAGTGTCCAAACAAAACATGAGCCCCTTCTCTGAGTTACAAGTACCCAGAGGATGTGCACTCAAATGTATACTCTGGCATCTGTAGATGAAAGTCCTGTATAAACATCTGATAATCTTTTCCTGCAGAAGTGAGAACTTCAATAAAACAAGCAATTGCAGTTAAAAAGAAAAGCACAAGAAGACAGTAAAACTTATCTCGTCAGCCCCTTTTAAAAAATAATGTCAATTATTCCTTTACACACAGAAGAAATGCACAGTGCATGTTGTTGTTATGTGCTGTAGAGTCGGTTCCAACTCACAGTGACCCTGTGAACAACATATACACTGCCTGGTCTTGTGCCATGTCCACAACTGTTTTCATTCTTAAGCCCACTGTTGCGTCCACTGTGTCAACCTATTTTGTTGAGGGTCTTCTGTTTTTCACTGACCCTCCACTCTACCAAGCATGATGTACTCCTTCAGAAAATGATCTTTCCTGACAACATGTCCAAAGTATGTAAGACACAGTCTTGCCATTTTTGCTTCCAAAGAGCACTCTGATTGTACTTCTTCCAGAACACATCTGTCCGATCTTTTGGCAGTCCATGGTACATTCAACATTCTTCTCCAACACCACAATTCAAAGGCCTCAATTCTTCTTCTGTCTTCTTTGTTCATAGTCCAGCTTTTGCACACATATCATGGCTTGGGTCAGGTGCGTTTTAGTCTTCAAGGTGACATCCTTACTTTTGAATACTTTGAAGAGGTCCTTTGCAGCAGATTTTCCCAGTGCAATGTGTCTTTTGATTTGTTGACTGCTACTTCCAAAGGCATTGATTGTGGACCCAATTAAAATGAAATCTTTGATGACAACCTCAGTCCTTTCTCCACTTATGACAAAGTTGCTTACTGGTCTAGTTGTGAGGATTTTTGTTTTCCTGATGTTGGGGTGAAATCCATACTGAAGGCTGTGGTACTTGGTCTTCATCAGTAAATGCCTCAAATTTTCTTCTTCATTTCCACCAAGTAAGGTGGTGTCGTCTGCACAAGGCACGTTGTTAATGAGTTGTCCTCCAACCCTTATGCCTCGTTCTTCTTTGTCTAATCCAGTTTCTCAGATTATTTGTTCGGCACACAGATTAAAAAGGTATGGTGAAAGGATACATCCCTGACACACGCCTTTCCTGACTTTAAACAATGCAGTGTCCCCTTGTTCTGTTCACACGACTGCCACTTGATCCACATGCAGATTCCTTAAGAGCACAAATAGGTCTTCTGGAATTCCCAGAATCTGCAACTTTAGTCATAGTTTAGTATGAGCCACACAGCCAAATGCTTTTGAGTAGTCGATGAAACACAAGCAAACGTCTTGCTGGTATTCTCTGCTTTCAGCCAAGACCATCTGACCTCAGCAATGATATCCCTGGTTTCACATTGTCTTCTGAACCCAGCCTGAATTTCTGGCAGTTCCTTGTCAATATACTGCTGTAGTCGCTTTTGAAAGATCTTGACCAGAATTTTACTTGCGTGTGATATCAACGATATTGTTTGGTAATTTCCACATTTGGTTGGATCACCTTTCTTCAGAATGGGCCTAAATAGGGATCTCTTCCAGTCAGTTGGCCAGGCAGCTATCCTCCAAATTTCTTGGCACAGGCAAATGAGTACTTCCAGCACTGCATTTGTTTGTTGAAATATCTCAATCGATACTCCATCAATTCCAGGAGCCTTGGTTTTCGACAATGCCTTCCAGTGCAGCTTCGACTTCTTCCTTTGGTACCATTGTTCCTGATCATATGCTACCTCTTCAAATGGCTCAACATCGACTAGTTCTTTCTGGTATAATGACTCTGTGTATTCCTTCCATCTTCTTTTGATGCTCTCTGAGTCATTTAATAGTTTCCCTGTAGAATCCTTCACTACTGCAATTCGAGGCTTGAATATTTTCTTCAATTCTTTCAGCTTGAGAAATGCAGAACGTGTTCTTCTCTTCTGTTTTTCCATTTCCAGCTCTTTGCACACATCATTAAAATACTTTCTTTTGTCGTCTTGAGCTGCTCTCTGAAATCTTCTGTTTAGATCTTTTACTTCACCATTCCTTCCTTTTGTTTTAGCTGCTTGATGTTCAAGAGTAAGTTTCAGAGTCTCCTCTGACATACAACGTGGACTTTTATTTCTTCTCTGTCTTTTTAATGACCTCTTGCTTTCTTCATGGATGATGTCTTTGACGCCATTTCACAATTCATCTGGTCTTTGGTCATTAGTGATTAACACATCCAATCTGTTCTTGAGATGGCCCTTAAACTCAGGACAGATATTCTCAAGGTCATACTTTGGCTCTTGTGGACTTGTTTTATTTTCTTCAGTTTCAATTTGGATTTGTACATGAGCAATTGATGATCTGTGCCATAGTCAGCAACTGGTCTTGTCTGGACTGCTGATATGGAGCTTTCCCATCATCTTTTTCCACAGATGCAGTCAATTTGGTTCCTGTGTGTGCTACCTGGTGAGGTCCATGTGTACAGTCACCATTTGTGTTGGTTAAAAAAGGTATTTGCTATGAAAAAGTCATTAGTCTTACAAAATTCTATCATGTGACCTCCAGCATTATTTCTATCACCAAAGCCATATTTTCCAACTAGAATTTATGTATTTCCCTAGAAATAGAGACAATCATTATTCTGAAATCCATTTTTTCTCTCTTGCTTTTCCCTACAGTACAAATCAAAGATACCTATATGAAAAGTCATCTGGTACCCAACAATTTATAAAGCTGGAATACTTGTCATAAAAACCAAAGCAAACCAAACCCACTGTTGTTGAGTTGATTCTAACTCACAACAATGCTATAGGACAGGACAGAACTGCCCCACAGAGGTTCCAAGGAGTGCCTGGTAGAGATTCAAATTGCTGGCCTTTTGGTTAGCAGTCATAGTACTTAGTCATTACAGAACCAGGATTTCCACATCTGTGGTAAGCCTGTACAAATAGGATAATAAACCAAAATTCAAACCAAATCCATTGCCATGGGTCAATTCTAACTTATAGTGACCCTATCGGGCAGAACAGAATTGCCCCATAAGCTTTCCAAGAAGTGCCTGGTGGATTTGAACTGCCAACCTTTTGGTTAGAAGCCATCACTCTTAACCACTACAAAATTAGAGTTTTAAAATGAAAGAAAGAATAGTACTGTGAATATGAGGGAATGTCTTCAAGTGGTATACACCATAAAAGTGACTGTGTACAAAGGATAACTTTCTGGCCTATTACCCCCTTAGGAAACCCCGGTGACGCAGTGGATTAAGTGCTGTGTCTGCTAACTAAAAGGTCAGCAGTTCAAATCTGCCAGGCGCTCGTTAAGAGACTCTGTGGGGTAGTTCTACTCTGACCTCTAGGGTCACTATGAGTTAGACCCGACTCAACAGCAGTGGGTTTCATTATCCTCTTAAATTTGCTCTTCTTATTTGCTGTCAAGTCAATTCCAACTCATGGCAAACTGATGTATGCAAAGTAGAATTATTTCACAGGGCTTTCAACCTTTTGGTAGCAGATCACCAGGCCTGTCTGCCACGGTGCTGCAAGATGGGTTCAAATGGACAGTCTTTCAGCTGGTCAAGCACTTAACCATTTGCACCATCCAGGGACTCCAGAAAGTTAAATGTACCATACTTCTTTTGAGATTAGTTGTATTAGATTGTTATTAATAGGATTCAAATAATCAATCAGGACATTATGGTCAGAAATCATGGATAAATCATGCCCAAATCTTACTAGGGCAAAGTATCCGACTCTACACTACTAACATCATTCACTCACACAGAAAACATATGCACCATTTACTTTCATACGGTGACATTTACTTTATATAGTATTTTCTTCCAAAATCATAAAATGGTTTGCTAGTCTAGGTAAAGTGTTTTATTTACTTGCCCTCTAATGGAGAAATTAATAGGCAATGAAAACATCAGAAAACAGGGATCTGTAACGACACAAAAGAAGTGAAAGGGCCAGAATGCATGCTGGAATAATGATACAAACAGCAGACTTTCGGGAAAAGCCTTCTGACTGCAGCTACCTAAAACTGAAGAAGCACCTAGCCAGGAGAACGAGATAGGCTGCTGGGGTCTTAGGAGAGAGATATCAACTATTAACAAGACTCAAAGTATAGATGTCTTGAGTTCATCTCCATTGTACAGTCAGAGCCCCAGCAATTCACACATCAACCAACAAAGACAGTCTCACGACCCTACCTTCAATTTCTGAGTGTCTCTCATTTTCGCCATCTGCTCTTCACCAGTGAGCCTTGAACACGCTGTTCCCTCTAGCTTCCTCCTCCCCAAAGGCCCCTCTGCTCTCTCACCCAAGCTTTATTGCTATGTCCCTGCTTGGGGAAACTTGTCCTGGCTTCTTGTCTCACCTCCATGTCACCTTCCAGTGAAGACCACGTTAGCACCCTACTTGTGTCTTACAGAGATACGACGAGGTGCTTGGATTCTGGAGACAGAAGGGCAGGTTTCTGATCTTAGATCCACCATTTACTAATTGTGAGAGAAAAATCCTAGACAGGAAAGCTTCACCTTTCTGGGCTTCTGCTTCTTCATACATGAGAATGAAAATAATATTATTGTTTACCTCACAGAGCTATTGGGAGAATTAGTAAATACACCTAAAGCATTAACATGCATAAGGAGTATTTAAGAAGCATAGCTATTAGCATTATTTCCACAAAACCTGTACCCCCCACACACCTCATTATATTACATAATTTATTATATTATCATTGTCACTCTTATTATTTCTATTCTCTTAACGTAACCCTCCACACACTATAAGCTCTACAGAAAGGACTTTATTTCATTAATTGTTGCATGACATAGTTAAGTGCTATGGCTGCTAACCAAAAGGTCAGCAGTTCAAATCTACCAGACACTCCTCAGAAACACTATAGGGCAGCTCTACTGTGTCCTACAGGATCACTGAGTCAGAACTGACTTAATAGCAGTGGGTTTTCTTTGTTTTGTTTTGTTTTCTGAATACCAAATACAGAATAAACCACACAATCCAAGTCAAATAAAAGACACTGCCATTGAGTCAATTTCTGCTCACAGTGATCATATAAGACAAAGTAGAACTGCATCATAGGGTGTATGTCAAGAATTGAATTGTGTCCCTCCCCCTAGCCCCCCAAAAATGTGTGCAGCAATTTGTTTAGGCCATGATCCCTAGCACTGTGTGACTGTTCTCTATTTTGTGATTCCCCTGTTATAAATCCTAATCTCTGCCTGTGGTTAATACGGCAAGACTGGATTATGTTAAAGGAGATTAGGGTAAAACTATAACACCCTTACTAAAGTCACCTCCCTGATTCAATGTAAAAGGAGTTTCCCCAGGATGTGGCTTCCACCACCTTTGACTTTTTTATCCTACAAGAGATACAAGGAAAAGGAAACAAGCAGTGAGAAACAGACCTCATACCACTAAAAAAGCAGTGCTAGGAGCAGAGCTCATCCTTTGAACTCGAGATTCCTATGCTGAAATACTTCCCGACCAAAGGAAGACTGATGCAACACAAGGACCTTCCTCCAGAGCCAACACACAGGGAAAGTCTTCCCTTGAATTCAGACTTGTAGTCTACTGGACTGTGAGAGAATAAATCTCTCTTTGTTAAAGCCATCCACTTGAGGTATTTCTGTTACAGCTGCACCAGATAATTGAAATGGTTTCCAAGGTTGTAAATTTTTATGGAAGCAGACTGCCACATCCTTGTCATGTAGAGTGGGTTCCAATTGCCAGTCTTTCAGTTAGCAGCCCAGTGCTTCAACTGCTACACAGTCTCCTTAAGCTACATAATAGGTACTCAATACATATTTAATGAATAAATCAATACATGAGAGAATTTTTGTCTGACAGTGTCTTTACCTTAAAAGCCATGAGTGTATCCTTCCATTTAAGAAAGTTCTTACTACATCCCTACAAGCCCACTGCCCATTTCTGGACACATTTTCCACCCACCACTACAGGGGCTCAACTACTCTGAAATTACTGCCCTCCTTCTCACTCACTGATTTCCAATATGCATTACCTTTCTTCTGGACTTAAATCTGTTGTTGGCAACCTCTTAATCCATGAGTAGGCTCATAGACTAAACGACCTGATTCTTAGATTTGATGAGTGTTTGGATTTGGCTGTTTTTCTGGATCATTTATACGACTTTGTGCCCAATT
The DNA here is from genome assembly GCA_028571685.1 of Heterohyrax brucei. Lineage (NCBI taxonomy): Eukaryota > Metazoa > Chordata > Mammalia > Hyracoidea > Procaviidae > Heterohyrax > Heterohyrax brucei. Next base: position 51,160,482 of record CM053155.1, read on the forward strand.
TACACATAAGACACATCCTTAGCACCTGGACAAGCATTTCTTCCTACCTAATCTACATCGTACTCTCACCAGTAAGAGAGAACATGACAACTCTCCCTAAATGTGGCTTTACTCATCGGATCCGACTCGATGGCACTTGGCTTGGCTTGGCTAGGTGGCTCTAGAGAAAGAACTATGTTCTGAATATCAATCAGAATTCTATTATTTGACATTTTCTTACGACTATAGTACAATGACAATTGGTACTGGCAACAATCATATAATTCAGTGCATTCAAAATCATTTTAATCTTCTATGTTTGTTAGTTGTAAACTATCACTATAAAGTCAACTATAAACTAAAAACCAACAAATGTGGAAGAATTTTCCACAGTCATTTCCTAATCCCACCCCAACGTTCATGACATGTAATATAAAATGTTTTATAGTAACAAAACTATAAGATAGTAGCAAGTTTATATTAAACCTACTAAAGCAATGTTATCTGTTCACTTAAAAAACACTTACTAAACCCCTACTATTGCCATATTCTAAAATCAAGAATAGAGATGCAACAATGAATAAATCATACGGCATGCCTAAAAAACTTCAAAAAATAGTGGATTTAAATTTAGGTAAAAACAATCTTTAAACATTTCCAATGAAAGCACAGTTCATTAATCTATCTCTTCCCACCCAAAACCACTGCCAGTGAGTCAATTCTGACTCACAGCAACCCTTACAGAACACAGGAGAACTGCCCCATAGAGTTTCCAAAGAGTGCCTAGGGGATATGAACTGCTGGCCTTATAGTTAGCAGACATGGCACCTAACCACTACCCAACAACAGCAAAAAAAAAAAAAAAAAAAAAAAGTGCCATCTTAATCTTGACAGCTAGTTGCTGAGAAGCTATCTCTTTTTATGTATATTATGTCTTTTGAGCTTCCTGAAGTATGTACAAAGAACATGCAACAAGACTCTATCTCCATATCACCCTTCATTCTTAGATAAGAGCAGTTTAGTAAAATAGCCATTTCATTACAGTACCACAGGTCTTGGCATCAGGGCCATCAGGACAGGCAAGCACAGAAACCAAGTTCAACACTTGTAACTGAACCCTCTTATCATCATGAACACATTGGCACAATGTATTCATATTACCGCCAGAGTCAAAACAGTGGAAATATGTTTACATGGCAAGAAGGAAATAATGGGAACACACTACATTCTCAAGTGTTTATATTTTCAGACGGCACAAAAAACTCATTCCGGTCAAGTTTTTTTATGTTTACGTGACTACATTTTGTTTTTTTCCCAGTACAGCTGAAGACTCTCAGAAACAGATGTAATTTGTACTCCTAAATCTTCAACTATACCCTTTAGTAATGTTTCTGTTTTGCTTTGTCTGCTAATATAGTTCTGAAGAACACTGTTGAGACAGCGTGGTGTTACGGTATTGGAAGCAGAATTACCTGGATTTAAATCTCATGTCTACTACCTGCTGGCTGTGTGATCCTGGACAAAATATTTAACCTCTCTGATTTTCAAATAGGTCATCTATAAACTGGCAGAAATAACACTTACTTGACAGATCCGTCATGAGTACAAAATGAAAAAAAAACTATACAAAACTACTTTTCAAAAACTATTTTTGCGCAGTTTTTTTCCCAAAAACTATTGAGTGAAAAATCAGCTTTTAAAAAAGATGAGGGAGGAAGGAAAGAAGTAGGAAAAAGAAAAGTTGTAGAAGAATGGAAAAGTTTCATAAATCATGAATGCCATCAGGTATTGAAATTTTGATACTAGACAAGATACAAAGGTATCTTGCCTAGTATCTTGTCTTGATACAAAGGCGAGAACAACTATAAAATTAGAATAATTTAAAAAGTCATAAGCTGAAGTTTTGCTTGAGAGGTTGTGTAAAAGTGAATGAAGAACTAATTCATTTTTTCTGAAAACCTAACAGGACTAAGAAAAGGAAACTGACTTTTTGAAGGCAGCCCTAGAGAATGTACATATATTTTAACCAGCCAAGCTACAGTCCAGATGCCACAGTTATCAAGGGGTGTTGATTAGGTGTAATGAGTCAGGCAACAGCTATTTTCAGCATTTTCTCATCTGTCAGTATTTTAAATAAGGGCGATTTTATTGCTTGTTATTGATTCACCAATCCAACTAGTGTTCCTTCTGTCCTCCAGGTCTTCCCTCTAGGCCACTACAAACTTACAAAGAATAGATGATAATGTCCATAAAGAACCAAAATTCAAAGAATAACATAATAAACTAATAAAAAAAATACAGATGAAATACATAAGGTACTCCAAGCAGGGTGTAACTGCATACAATTGGCATACTCTAGAAAGGCTTCATGCAGAAAGTAGCACTCATTTATTCATTAAGTAAATATATTTTAGTACACATTTTAAGACTTTGAAACACATCAATATCAAGATATATGAAACTTAACAGAGGAGGACAACAATAAACATATATCTATGTTTAAAAAAAATTGCTGTTGGGTCAATTCCAATCCACAATGACCCTATAGGACAGAATAGAATGCCTCGTAGTTTCTAAGGAGTGCCTAGTGGATTTGAACTGCTGACCTTCAGATTAGCAGCCACAGCACCGAACTAGTATGCCACTGGACTGACTCGATGGCAGTGGGAGTTGGAAAGAAATCAGTAAACAAGGCCAATTTAAATTAACCCTGACTACATAAACCAAGACTGAAGAACTGATTGTATTTGAATTACTCTGTTGCTGAAGAATACGGCATATACCATGGGCTGCCACAAGAAGTAACAAAGCTGTCTTGAAGGAAGTACAGCCAGAATGCTCCTCATAAGTGAAGATGGTGAGACTTCATCTCAAGTGCTTTGAATATGTTATCACAAGCGACCACTCTATGGAGAAGGACACAATGCTGGCAGGGGGTCAGCAAAAAAGAGGAAGCCCCTCACTGAGATGGACTGACACCCCGGCTGCAATAACAGGTTCAAGGATAGCAAGGACGATGATGATAGCGCAGGACCAGGAAGTCCTGTCATCTACAGTGTCACTATGAATTGGACGCAAATTGATGGCAACTAAAAACTCTTTAAAACAAAATGACTGGGGGGTGGAGTCAAGATGGCGGACTAAGGACACGTCTCTTTCTATCCCTCTGGAAACCAAGACCTGAATTGACAATCAAACAGGGCCTTCTGAGCACCTAATCAGCCTCAGGACACGGCACAGAGCTGTTAATTGGGACTTTATATAATTCAGTGAAAAATCTCCTCTCTTTCGCTGACTCCCGCTCCTGGCTAGCCCCGGCTCTCACGACGGAAGGTAAACGCACCATTTTGACTTTTTTTTTCCCTCTGTCTCGGCTGGCGGGCGGAGCTGGGCCTTGCCTGGCGGATGGACTCAGACGCGCTGCTGGGGTGATAGGCCGGCGAAATTCCCATATTCTGAGAGCCAGGCTTGGGACTCTGTTAATCTAGACACTTTGAGCCTTTCGTTTTGTAGCTGCCTCAGTGGGGTTTGTGCGGAACTCCGTGGTCAGGGTGCGGGACGCCATGTTGGTACCAAGATTTTAGCGGGACCTCGTTCTTAGCCTGGGAGCCAGCGCCTGCAAACGGGACAGCGCTTCTCCGTCACAAAAGTAGTGATTTTGCATAGTGCTGCCTACATTGGGGGCCCTGCAACAGAAGCAGAGGAATCGCTGCCTCTGGGCACCTTTAGCCCCCCTGTCTGCTGCCTGTGTGGAGGACGCCATCTTGGATACGGTGGCCGCAGCTGGACCTAATTCTTAGCTTGGGAGCCAGAGCCTGCCCACAAGAGAGCGCTTTTCTATCACAAAACCAGTACTCAACGCAGTGTTGGATAAGGCTAGGCCCTGTCAGCAGAGGCCACCAGGGCACTAGCAGTGCTGTATTCTGAACTAGTTTGTTATCATCTGGGGTAGGATACAGTGGCACTTACTTTGTCAGATGGAAAGAGGGACCTCTACACCTGAAAACCTAACTGACTTGTGAACTGGTCAGATACCTTTTGCTTTACATTTGAAGACAGCCTAGAGAAACATTTGCAATCCATCCTCACAGTACCTCTTCCAGCCTCTATATACTCACATGGGACCCAAAAAGCAACAGACAATTGTGGCATACAAGCAATCACTCATGGCTTCAGAAGGCTCCCAAACAAAGCAACCAAGGAGTATTCCAGATGAAGAAACTTTTATGAAAGCATCAGGAAGTGAATAAAAATTGATTATATACAGAGCCCTTCTAGACCTTATACAAAATGCAGCAGAACAAAATGAAAAATTAAGCAAGTTGTTCGATCTGATGGAACACCAGTACTCTGAAATCCAACAGATCAAGAACAAAATCAAAGACATAGAAGCTTCCATGCAAAGCCAAGAAAACAGAATGGAACAAATGGAAAGAAGAATTTCTGACTTGGAAGACAGAGCTACTGATACCAGTGTCTATGAGCAGAAATCAGAAAAAAGAAACAAGAAAAATGAAGAAACATTAAGAAGCATGTGGGACTCTATTAAGAGGAACAACCTTCGATTAATTGGAGTCCCTGAACAGGGTGAGACATCTGAGAACACAGAGAGTATTGTTGCTGAGCTGCTGAAAGAAAACTTCCCAGAAATCACGAAGGAAGAGAATATAGACATCTCAGATGCATATCGTACGCCACCCAATATAGATCTCAAAAGAAAGACTCCAAGACATATTATAATCAAGCTTAACAAAATGAAACATAAGCAGCAACTCTTAAAGGCAGCAAGACTCAAGGCAATGCTGACATTCAGAGGGAAACCTTGTAGGCTCTCGTCAGATTTCTCAGCAGAAACCATGCTGGCACGGAGACAGTGGCACGACACATTCAAAGTCTTGAAGGAGAGGAACTTCCAACCAAGAATTATGTATTCTGCAAAACTGTCTTTCAAACATCAAAATGAAATTAAGACATTTCCAGATAAACAGAAACTCAGAGACTTTGTAAAAACCAAACCCAAACTACAAGAAATACTGAAAGAAGTTCTTGGCTTTGGCTTAGAAGAACGAAACCACTAACTTTATATTTTAGAACGACACACTACTCAATACTCATTTAGGGAAGGCTCCAAAGTAAATCACAGCTTTGATTTGGAAAGAAGCAATCCAGTGATCATGATGAAAACTATGGTGTCATCATAATAAAAGAGGGATGTGCTACAGTCGTTATACTCCTTCCAGATGGAGAGGAAGATGACCAGACTGGTAGTAATTAAAATTGGGTTTATAAATAGTTTATTAAGGGGGTTCATAGGGGCAGCTGTAAAGAACAACAAAGATGTATCATATCATTTCAAGAAATCTAACACACGAGTCTCAACAACTATAAAACCAGCTCTGAAAAAGGTGAAAACTCAACTCACAAGAAAGAGTGTCTCAGAACAGACTAATAAGAACAACAGAGAAAACATCAACATAAAAATAAACGTATCACAATGGCAGCAGTGAACACATACCTATCAATAATTACATTGAATGTGAATGGACTGAATGCTCCAGTAAAGAGACACCGAGTGTCATCTTGGATCAAAAGACACGACCCATCCATATGTTGTCTACAAGAAACTCACTTGAGACCTAAAGACAGGAACAAACTGAAAATTAAAGGTTGGAAGAATATATATCAAGCTAACAATGAACAAAGAAGAGCAGGGGTGGCAATTCTAATCTCAGACAAAATCAACTTTAATGTGAAATCCACCATCGTGGACAAAGATGGACACTATTTACTGCTGAAAGGTTCAGTACACAAGCAAGACTTAACTATATTAAACATTTATGCACCTAATGTCAGGGCACCTAAATATGTCAAAGAAACACTGACTATGCTCAAAAGAGAGTTAGATGACTCCACAATAATAGTGGGAGACTTTAACACTCCACTCTCATTACTAGACAGATCATCTAGAAAACAGCTCAGTAAAGATACAGAAGACCTCATTGACACAATTAACCAACTAAACCTCATTCATATATACAGAACTTTCCACCCATCAGCAGACAACTACACCTTCTTCTCCAGTGCACATGGAACATTCTCCAGAATTGACCACATGATAGGCCATAATGCAATGTTCAACAAAATCCATGCAATTGAATTATTGCAAAGCATCTTCTCAGATCATAAAGCCATCAAAGTTGAAATCAATAGCAGAAAAAACAGAGATAGAAAGTGGAACTCTTGGAAACTGAACAACATCTTGCTCAAAAAAACATGGGTTATACAGGAAATCAGGGATCAATTAAAGAAATTCATGGACTCCAATGAGAACGAAAACACTTCCTACCAGAACCTATGGGATACAGCCAAAGCAGTGCTCAGAGGTCTGTTTATCTCCATAAATGCACACATCTGGAAGGAAGAAAGAAACCAAATTAAGGAACTAACTCTACAGCTTCAACAAGTAGAAAGAGAACAGCAGAGGAACCCCTCGGGCACCGGAAGAAAGGAGATCATAAAGATTAGAGCAGAGCTAAATGAATTAGAGAATAGAAAAACAATTGAAAAAATTGAAAAGACCAAAAGCTGGTTTTTTGAAAAGATCAACAAAATTGATAAACCACTGGCTAAACTTACTAAAGAAAAGCAGGAAAGGAAACAAATAACCCAAATTAGAAATGAGAAGGGAGTTGTCACCACAGATGCAACAGAAATCAAAACCATCATAACAGAATACTATGAAAGACTGTACTCTAACAAATTTGAAAACCTAGGGGAAATGGACCAATTCCTTGACTCATACCACCTACCCAAATTATCACAACATGAAGCAGAACAACTTAATAAACCCATCACAAAGGAAGAGATTGAAAAGGTCATCAAAACACTGCCATCCCAAAAAAGTCCGGGCCCAGATGGCTTCACGGCAGAATTCTACCAAGCATTTAGAGAAGAGTTATCCCCAATACTATTGAAACTATTTCACAGTATAGAACGGGATGAAGTACTCCCAAACTCATTCTATGAAGCCAGCATAACCCTGATACCTAAGCCAGGGAAAGATCCAACAAAGACAGAGAACTACAGACCGATATCACTCATGAACTTAGATGCAAAAATCTTCAACAAAATTCTTGCCAACAGAATACAACAACATATCAAGAAAATAATCCATCATGACCAAGTGGGATTCATACCAGGGATGCAAGGCTGGTTCAACATCAGGAAAACAATTAATGTGATTAACCACATAAATAACACAAAAGACAAAGATCACCTGATTTTGTCCATTGATGCCGAAAAGGCATTTGATAAAGTCCAACACCCATTCATGCTAAAAACTCTTAGCAAAATGGGCATAGACGGCAAATTCCTCAACACAATAAGGGCCATTTATACAAAGCCAATTGCCCACATCATCCTCAATGGAGAGAGACTGAAAGACTTTCCCCTGAGATCAGGAACTAGACAAGGATGCCCACTGTCACCTCTCCTATTCAACATTGTGCTAGAAGTTCTAGCCAGAGCAAGTAGACAATACGAACAAATAAAGGGCATCTGCATCGGCAAAGAGGAAGTTAAAATCTCCCTGTTCGCAGATGATATGATTGTATATGCAGAGAACCCCAAGGAATCTATAAGTAAGTTACTCAAACTGATAGAAGAGTTCAGCAAAGTCTCAGGATACAAGATAAACATAAGTAAATCAGTAGGATTCCTTTATACCAACAACGAGACTGTTAAAGAGGAAATTATCAAATCTATACCATTTACGATAGCCCCTAAGAAGATAAAGTACCTAGGAATTAATCTAACCAGAGAAACAACAGACCTTTACAAAGAGAACTACAAGCCCTTACTACAAGAAAGTAAGAGAGACTTAGATAAATGGAAAAACCTCCCCTACTCATGGATAGGAAGACTTAACATTGTGAAAATGTCTATTTTACCCAAAGCCACTTATTTATATAATGCAATCCCAATACAAGTTCCAGCATCATTTTTTAATGAGTTGGAGAAACAAATCACCAATTTTGTTTGGAAAGGGAAGAAGCCCCGGATAAGTAAGGTACTACTAAAGAAGAAGAACACACTGGGAGGCCTCTCATTACCCGACCTTAGAACATACTACACTGCCACAGTGGTCAAAACAGCCTGGTACTTGTACAAGAACAGAGAGACTGATCAATGGAACAGAATTGAGACCCCAGAGATGACACCATCTGCCTATGAACAGTTGATATTCGACAAAGGCCCTAGGACATTAAACTGGGGTAAAAACAGCATCTTCAACAAATGGTGCTGGCAAAATTGGTTATCCATCTGCAATAAACTGAATCAAGATCCATATCTTACACCTTATACAAAAACCAACTCTAACTGGATAAAAGACCTAAATATCAAACCTAAAACGATAAAGCTCATCCAAGAAAAGGTAGGAACAACAATGGAAGTTTTAATACACAATGAGGACAGACTCCAAAATCTGTCAAAGAAACCTCAATCAACAGAAGATAAAGTAGATAAATGGGAACTATTAAGAATCAAACACTTTTGCTCATCGAAAGACTTTATTAATAGAATTAAAAGAACACCCACAGAGTGGGAAAAAATATTTGGCAACTCTATGTCAGATCGACGCCTGATCTCCATAATCTATAAGATACTACAAAATATCAATAAGAAGAAGATAAACCATCCAATTAAGCGATGGGCAAAGGAGATGGACAGATACTTCACTAAAGAGGAGATCCAGGCAGCCAAAAAACACATGTGGACATGTTCACGATCTTTAGCTATTAAAGAAATTCAAATCAAGACAACAATGAGATACCATCTCACCCCAACAAGATTGGCCATGATCCAGAAAACACAAAACAACAAATGCTGGAGAGGCTGTGGAGAAAGTGGAACCCTCCTACACTGTTGGTGGGGTTGCAAAATGGTCCAGCCTCTTTGGAAGGCAATCTGGCGCTTCCTTAAAAAAATGGATATTGATATACCATTTGACCCAGTAATTCCACTACTTGGAATATATCCTGCAGATTCAAGGCCTTTCACACCAACGGACACATGCACCAGAATGTTTATCGCGGCACAGTCCACAATAGCAAAAAGGTGGAATCAACCCAGATGCCCAACAATAGAAGAATGGATAGGTAAACTGTGGTACATATACTCAATGGAGCACTACACAATGATGAAGAATAACGATGATTCCAGGAAACATCTCCTAACCTGGTTTCAACTGGAAGACATTATGTTGAGTGAGAGTAGTCAGCGACAAAAGGACAAATACTGTATGAGACCTCTACGATAAGATCTCAAAAACAGACTTGTGTATAGAAGAAAAGACTCTTTGACAGCTGCAAGGGAGGGGAGGGAGGGAGGGGGGGTAAGGGGGGGGAGGGTTTAGTTTAGGTAGTTACTAGAAATCTAGTTAGGAGAAAGCGGTGACAGCACACATTAGGAACAAGAACAACATTAAGTGGACTTCAGCATAACTTGAGTACTCCTTCCATCTTAACTCAATACTGCAAGGATAGAGAAGCTGGGGCGGGGGGCGGGGGACCATGCTGTTAGGCGAATTCCAGGCCAATTGGCACAACTAGCGTTTTGCTAAGAGAGCTCTCTGCACCCCACATTGGTGAGTGGCATCTGGGGTCTTAAAAGCTGCCAAGCTGCCATCCGAGGACACAGCAAATGGTCCCAACTCAGCAGGAACGGATGCTCACCGAGGGCCAAAATGGCATGCGGTAAAGACAACCGAGAAGACAGAGAGACCCACAAGAGTGGGTGCCTACATCGACCTGGGACCGGAAGAACCGATGGTGCCCGGCCACCACCAGTGATAGCCATGACGGGGCTCACAGAGAGGAGCCTCCCTGGCAACACAAGAATAAAATGGGGTGCATCCTGAGATCTCCACTAAAAGACCTCAATTGATGGTCCAGCAGTTTTGGGGTTCCTCTGAGAGCATGGCCCCCGGCCCTGATGCTGCCCGTTCCCATAAATTATAACAAAGGTCCACTCTTTAGACAGGAATGGAATGGACTTGGCAATGCAGAGTAACCATATGTTGGAAGCACTTTATGGTTCTATACATCTATAGGATATCATCTTGCTGACCTCTGGCTGGAGGAAGGGGAGTGGACGGAGAGGAGGGGAAAGGAGACTGTTGGAAGGATGAGACATGTATGGAGCAGAGACGAATAGTGTGCAGTCACCGGACAGGGAGAGTAGTGGAAGCTGCATACAGGCCAAGCCAAGTGCCGGGGGGCATGTAAATTTACATATGAATGTACATTTTTACTCAGTTATGTTAAATAAAAAGAAAAAAAAAATGACTAGTTTGAATGTGCTTAAAACAAAGTAGTTCTAAAGTACCAAACGACAGCCCAATGAAAGGCGAGAGGAAGATGATCAGAGTCAAGTGCTCTAAGACCTTTGTATTACACAGAAGCATAAAGATAATGATTAAATTTATTAATTCAATTTAATTGCGGGTAATGATGAGGAGAACTGAATACAGGATTTTGAAACCAATAAAGAAGGAAAAAAATAATTAAATTCAAGCAAAGGCATGAAAAGAGGAAGAAAGACTGAAATCACCATAGAAAGCACCATATAAGATAACAAAAATAGAAACAAATAATCACAATAAAAATAAACTGGACTGTTAAAAATAGTTTTAAAATAAATATAGTGAAAACAATGTGTGGGAAATACCAACCAAATGCGGTGCACCATAATTAATTCCAAGTAAATAAATTTATAGACAAAAATACACTGCTGTTGTTGTTAAGTGTTGTTCAAGTCTGGTGCCACTCATAGCAACCCAATGTACAACAGAACAAAACACTGCAGGGTCCTGTGCCAGGCGTATATTCATTGGTATGCTTAAACCCACGGTTGCTGCCACTGTGTCAACTCACCTTATTAATGGTCTTCCTCTTTTTGCTGATCCTCTACCTTATCAAGCATGGTGCCCCTCTCCAAGGACTATCCCTCCTGAGAACATAGCCGAAGTATGTAAGAGACAGTCTCATCATCCCTGCTTCTACAGAGCACTCTGATTGTAGTTGTTCCAAGATAGCTCTGTTTGTTCTTTTGGCAGTCCATAGTACATTCAATATTCTCCAACACCTCAATTTAAAGGCATCAATCCTTCTGTCTTTCTTATTTATTGTCCAGTTTTTGCATGCGGATGATGTGACTGAAAACACTATGGCTTAGGTCACAGTTGCACCTTAGTCTTCAAGGTGATATCTTTGCTTTTCAACACTTTAAAGAGGTCTCTGCAGCAGATTTTTCCAATGGAACGCATCTTTTGATTTCTTGACTGCTACATCCATGATTGTTGATTGTGTATTCCAGCAAAATACAATCTTTGGTAACCTCGAACTTTTCTCCATTTATCATATTTTACATATATAATTAGGCAATAAGGGATGAGACTTAATATCATATACTTAATGATAAAACTAATAAATCATTAGGAAGACAGAAAAATTCTAGGATAGAATGTACTTAAAAAATGGTCTTAAAGTAAAAATTGACTAGCATTACAAGAAATTAATTAAACCATCATCACAATAAGAAAATTTTAATATAACTTATTCAAAAGCTGACAGATCAACTGGCAATACTAATAGAGTATTTGAGCAATATAGTTAATAAACATGATATTTTGGATACAGGATTCAGCACCCAACAAGTAGAGGATATATTTTCCAAGCACATATGAAACATTTATAAAATTCATTCTTGCATCATGTAACTATTTATTGAGTACCTTTTCTATGCCAAATAGTGACTCACTGGGGCAAAATAGCTGCTAATTAGAAGGCTGGAGGTTCAAGTCCACCCAGAGACTCCCCAGAAGAAAGTCCTTGCAACCTGCTTTTAAAAAGTCAGCCATTGAAAACTGTGTGAAGCACACTTACACTCTGACACACATGGGGTCACCATGAGTAGGAATGAAGTCGATGGCATCTGGTTTTTATATAACAGAGAACCTTCTACATGGGGTTTTGGGGAACACAGTCATAAACATTAAGTCCCTGCTTCATGGACTTTATATTTAGTGGAGGAACCAAACCTTTAAAAAAATGTATTACCATTATCATTAATATCAAGCAATGAAAAGTGTTACAAAGAAAAATAAAGCAGATTAAAATGTAATCATGTGGAGAGCTTTGTTAGACTGGGTGGTCAGAGAAGCCATCTCAGAGGAGGTAGCTTTCTACCAAGATCCATATGAAGTGATGTTGCAAGCTCTACAAAGATCCTGGCAAAGAGGGAACAGGAAGGGCTACAGCTCCAGAGGGGAAGTGTATGCGGCCTGGTGAGAAACAATCAAGAGGCCAATGTACTAGAGACAGGGAGTGATGAGATCTGGCTTTCATTTTAAAGGGATCCTTTCTGGCAACTCTGAGAAAAATAGGAAGCCAACTAGTTATAGTTGCCTGGGCTTGATTTTCCCATTCTTGTTTATTCTGTAGTATTTCCTAAGACTCGGGCAGACATGGCTGTGGCAGCATGCTTGTCCACTTTCTACTTTTGCTCTTTTGAATTCATGCTGGGGAAAAAAAAAAAACAAACTCTTTTTGCTTACTAATCTTTGTGATTTTTTTCACCCACAACACTTAATGGCGTAGTCAAGGATTTCTAAAGGTACAAGTCCAGCTGAACTTGAGGAAACCTGGACTGTGGAACAAAAGCCAGAACAAGAGAGGTCCTATCTTCTGGACCCACGTGCTCCACTCCGTGTCCTTCCGACGCCAACAAGCTGAGTGCTCTTAGAAAATAAGCCTCTGCTTCTTCGTTTTCTTGTTCTCATTCCCATCTTTTCTTATGCTTTGTTCGATATATTTGTTTGAAAAACCAGTTGTTTGATTAAGGAGCATTTTTGCTTGATCATTTAGTTAAGAGTGATATTTAGTAGCTTTTGGTAAACTACAACTTACGTCCATATTCTGGCATTTGAAACATTTAAGTGGTAATTCTATTTTCAAAAAGATTTGGATCACCATAAGTCACAAAATTTGGGCCTTTTTGTAAATAAAAGAAAACCTAGAAAATACTGCCTTATTTTGCTAAATTCTCAAGAAGAGGTGGCAGCTTCTGACCTGTATCATGAAATTTAAGGGATACGGAGTACTTCCATACCTTTTTTTTTTTTTAATGATATAATGTCTCAATAAAGGATCACAATGTTAAAATCATTAGTAGCTTTCAAGTACTTTGCACCTGGAGGAACTAGCATTTAAGGTCTAATAGGAGATGAGGTCTGTAGTCATCAGAATGAATTATGTTCAAAAAGAAGGAAATGAAAAACTTGACTCTCAGAGCTTAGCATCTTTGATAAATAGGACTGGATTTCCCCCTTACCACTAAGACACTGGTTTGGTTTTTATATTTTAAAAGCCATTAACTGAGTATACTAAAAGTAATTTGGGATTTCAGTGACCATTTTGGGAAAATAAGCTTTCATTTGTGTTGTCCTTTCTTTCCTCTTCAGGAAAATTTTTCTTTATGTCCAAGTTTTGTCAAAAGATCTAATAACCTCCATCTGAGACTCTGGCAGTTTAATAAGTTTTATCTAGAGCCCGTTTTGTTTTGTTTCCTGTTAAATTGAGTCTGTTACCAAGAATTGCCATACACATTTTAAAAAACTATAAGTCCCACATCCTTGTTTTGTGTGGTAGTATTAGTGACCTTAAGTTATCTTTCTGTCTTCTTTTGTTCCAAGAGCTTGCTTCTAGTCTAGAATTTTGCATTTAAGTTTCTGTCATGTATTAGGTTAGTGGCCATGGCTGAGATTGCTGTTTTTGGTAAAGCTCTCTTAGAACCTATGTTCTTTCTCCATCCAGAAAAATTGCATCCTATGTTTGTATTGTGATTTAGACTTTTACCAGCTACTTGAGGAAATTTTGATACAACTTTGTCTATTTGAAAAGTACACCAAGATGTTTACGCTGTGTGTCAATCTCAAAAGCAAATTCTAAGTAACTTAACCTGGATATTATGTGAACAGTGTTTTATCTAAAGCAAAAGGATAGTTTGGTCTTACAGTAGTAGTTGCAGAGCACTAAACAGGAAAAAAAAAGTTATCTTTTACTTTACACAATGCCTAGGTGAACTTAAACATGTGTAAACGATTTGGAATGACCTAATCTTGTCATCTGAAGGAAAAAAATAGGGAGGATAGGACAGAATCAGGGCTCCCCAGTTCCCAGTTTCCAAAGGCATATAGCTCCAGGCAAGCTTTTGACTCTTTCCAACTAGGTGGAAACATTTTAAGACAAAAAGAAGACAGAAAAGAATTGCTGCTTCTTTACAGTTACAAAATATTGAGCAGGTCTCAACTGTAAAAGATTTGTAAACAAGTTCTCTCTAGTGTAGCGAAACACCGAGACACATCTGAAATGGCCTGGAAAAGTGCTTTAGCAGTAGGAAAAGACTTAAGGTTATAGCCGTATCTATGAAGTGGCTGAGTGAGCAGAAGAGTTTGAAAGCCAGTTGATAAAACGCTTAAAGGCTAAAATTAGATTGGGAAAATATGAGAAATAGTAAAGGTTGAATAAAAACTTGGAGTGCTTAAAGAAACTTTATTTCAATTACAGGTGTTTTATGGTATACAGGCTTAATTTCAAAGATATTTTAGGTAACTTGATGTTAAATTAATAGAGATTTGTCATAATTTAAGAAATAACTATAAAATTATGATAAAGTTGTATAATATTCTAGACAGAGAGAGAGAGTCATGGATTGAACTGTGTCCCCCCAAGAATGCGTGTGGCCATTTGGCTGGGCCACCATTCCCAGTATTTTGTGCATGTATTCCATTCTGTGATTTTTCTAGGCTCTAGCCTGTTGGCGATAAATAGTATTTATATTAAAGAAGATTGGGGTAGGACTGTAAAACCATTTATAAGATCACCTCCCTGCTCCAGTATAATTTCCCCGGAGTGTGGCTTGTCTATCTTTTTATCCTATAAGAGTTAAAAGGAAAAGGAAAGCAAGCAGAGAATTGAAAACATCACACCACCAAGAAAGCAGCACCAGGAACAGAACGCATCCTTCGGACCTGAGGTTCCTGTGCCAAGATGCTCCCTAACCAAAGACGGACACAACAAAAGGACTTTCCTCCAGAGCTTACAAAGAGGGAAAGCCTTCCCCTGGAGTGGCCATCCTGAAATTGGACTTATAGCCTTGGACTGTATAAGAATAAACTTTTCTTTATTAAAGCCATCTTTGTTAAAAAGTATCTCTGTTACAGTAGCATTAGCTAACTAAAACAATAATATATAATTTTATATATTATATAAAATATATAAATGTTCTTTCTCTTGTGGAAACTCTGATGGTGTAGTGGTTAAGTGCTAACCAGAACGCTGGCAGTCCAAATCTACTGGGTACTCCCTGAAAACTCTATGAAGCAATTCTATGCTGTCCTATAGTCGCTATGATTCAGAGTTGACCTGACAGCAGTGGGTCTGGTTGGCATACGTATATACAATATATTTAACTCTGCTAATGACTGTGTTCCTTTTGGCCATTTAAAGGGAAGCACTATATGAGGTGTGCAACAGAGGCAACATTTAAGAGGTTTATTGAAATATTAAATGTATTTGATACTGTCAAAAGTTTTGTCTGTCTTACTGAATTTTAGTAATTTATGAGAGTTTTAAGAATGTCACATAGCATATAAGACAAACAATTGGGTCCTTTTCTGTTACAATGATAAAACTTTCTTTGCTTTCTTAATTGACGAGTTAATTTGTTCTTTGTATAATCTACCTTGAAATAAAAGGTTTGGCCTCTCATTAGAATAAGACTTCTGAGCCAAAAACCAAGCCTTAGACTTTTAGAGAGGTAAAACAAGAAAGCTAAGGTTTCTAACATTAAGATCTTTGGTTAAGTAAATTAAGTTAATTATTTCTTGATTACCTATAATAAACTTCCCACAATTTTCCTTTGTATAAAGGAAAAGTGCTAAAAATTTTCTGTAAAAAATTATATGGGACATGTTAAAATCAAAAGAAACACCTAAAACATGTATGTTAAGACATTGAATTAAAATGTATATGTTACTATTTCATCTAATGTTTTAGTCTAATACTATATAGAAAAATCATATTATGTCATAATTTTATAATTATTTTTTTACTGACAACTTGGGCACAACTTTGTTTTTTGAATCCAGCATCATGAAAATCAATGCTTTGATTGGGGAACTCAAATTATTTACCTATAAAGTTTTTTTTAATTATTATTCAGGTATTTGAGAGTTGATAATCTTGGTATATATATTATTAATATATTCTGACTAAATGGCATTATGTCTCAAGATTATTATGTATTATATCTTAAGTTCTTTAAAAATACATTTAATAGTTATATTTAGAAATACTGTCTAAAGTTATTTAACTGGTTTAATTTTATTCGGTCTTTACATTGTGCTTGTAATTAATTTCTACTACGTCTTTCACTATTAAGAGTATTTACTTCTATAAATTAATTGTGGCATATTAATTTTTGTCACCTGCAGGTGTTTACTTTTCTGATTTGCTAAAAACATTGGACCAGAATATCACAACAAAAAAGATGGACTACATCAGACTTAGAAGACTGTGATCAGATTCAGACGAGACTTCCAGAACTCCTATGCAAACTCTGAAGGGTTCACAGACTGCAGCTGATCCAAAATTACATGAAACAGAAAATAACCACACAAGACTGAGTAAATGAAAGCATATTGTGGGTTTTACGTGGAAATACTGCTGATGCTTTACGGTCCTACTTTCTGTATATAAGAAACCATTTTCCTTAGTCCTAAAATATTTAACTAATGGGTTTAGACACTGTAATTCTCAAATTAGAAGATTTTTTTTTGGTAAACTTACCAATGTTGTAAATACAACCAAAGAAGTGTCTGAAGTTTGAGCTATGATATTTCACAAATCAGAGTAACATTTGATTTCCTATTAGTTCTACCAAGAAGCAGTTTGTGCCTTAACAGATAAATCTTGCTGTATTTACATTAATACACAGGCTGGTATTTTACAGAATGTAGTTGCTGCTAAGGCACATGTAAAAAAAATGTTACTGATGCTGCTTATGTACAGAAAAAGAAACTCGTAAGACTGCTTTCCTTGTTCTAAGACCTCAGGATTACTGTTTCATTAGTTATTTCAGACCATTATCCTAGTGCTAGTGTTTCTATTCTACTTCCCAGTTTACTATATGGTACCTGCCATCTTAAAAACCAGATGGTGTTCAAGTATCACTTAACAAGCGCTTCTGATAAAAGACTCTATAGAAAAATCATGATCCAAAGAAGAAAATCATGGAAGAGTTGTAATTCTCAGATTTCTGGCTTTCATAAGGAGGTTGACCCATAGAAGCTATTGCCTTTTGGTATTCTTTTGAACTTTGAGCTTTAAAGAAAAAACCTGGTTCCTGAAGCCACTTTGACTCAAACAATAGTCGAGAAAAACTAGTAAGAGCCTTTTAGTCTGGGTGTTATGATTTTTAAAATAATAGCAATAATTCAGTATGTTTTGTGAAACAGACTCCAAAAGATCAAACTGAGAACTATGCTTTAGATAAATCAGTAAATACTTATGGTTCAAGACACTGTTGTACAACATACCTGTCTAATGTTTATAATCAAACTCTCACCTCTCACTGTAAAGAAAATGATCTTAAACAAACCGGGTTCTCAGAAGAGATCAACCGCGTGGCTCCATTTTGTCATAGGCTGCACCTCTTCTGAGACAGTGACTCGTGAGTGTTAGCAGAAAAACCAAGGAGGGGAGGCTTGCCCTTGGGAAGAACATTAAGTATGTTTTAAAGAGATTAACTGAAGAACTCCAAATGGAGAGGGCCATTCTGCACTATCTCACTCATCATTAGTTCTTTCATCAAAATTTGTCACATGCCAAGTGTTTCTAGACTTTCTGCTTCCTCTACAAAAACTTTGTGTGCTGCTTTTGTACATATATTTTCATGTGATAGATTCAACTATACTAATTTAGATGATCCTTTTCCAAATGACATACCCTGGTGACAAAGTGGTTAAGTGCCACATCTCCTAACCAAAAGGTTGGCAGTTCAAATCCATCATGTGCTCCTTGGAACTCTAGGCAGCAATTCTACTCTGACCTACACGGCCACTATGAGCCCAGACTTGACTTGAAGGCAGTGGGTTTGGTTTTTTTTCCAACTGACAGTGAATTTATGTGAACAATCTGTTGTTTAGACTCCTGGTGAACACATGGCCAATCTACTTTGGGAACTTGAGGATTACCTTTAGATATTTATAGTAATGATTCCAGTAAATACTGGAAAGATAATGTTGATTTGTTACACATTGTAAAATGAGAGTCAGAAGAAAACACATTGGTCCAACACTCAGGGTATGGCTGGCAGCCTTAATTCCTACTTGTGGCGTAGCTGAACTAGAGAAATCTTTTAGAAATTTATCAATCACTATGGGACAAATAGCAGACAAAGTTGCTAATAACAGGAGAAAAACAACAGTGGTATATGACTTCATAAACCAAGTTGACATGAGGTAACACAACAGCCTTACATTTTTTATTAGCCCAAGAAACACACAGAATTACACAGTAAGTTACTTGGTTACACACTGCAGTATCCTTACAAACAAGAGATTTGTTTCTTTGGTTGCCATCAGGAGTAAGTACATAGGCTAGGTAACCACTGTAAGAGATAGTTATATTCTTAGTCTACATCCCGATAGTATTGGCCAAGCCAAGTGCCGTGGAGTCAGAGGTATAACAAAACTTAACTTCTATTGTCTTACAAACCTAAAAGGCCTCAGGCTAAAATGTTGATGTACAGTGAGTCTGCTCATTCTGTCAATGGATTGATGAGATCATCAATTTTACTTAAGATCTTGGTGAAGAACCAGTTGGTACCCAGTAGAAAACTAGCACCGTGAGTTTAAAGAGCCTGTCAGGGTTGCCATCTAGGGACTTGACTAACTCCAGATATTGACCATTGATGTGTTAACTCCAATCTCCAACTAAAAGGAGGGCGTGATTCAGAAAATGATGTCAAGAGTCATAATTCTCCATCTTTGAGCACACAGAATGTGACCCAGCTGAAGTTGGGCCCATGAGGACTCACAAAGACACATCAACAGGGCCCTGAGGTATAGACACAATAGAAGGACAATCCTGGTAAATATCTTTCAGGGAACCTTCCATATAAGCCAGAACACCAAACACTTTCTACTCTTATCTTTTTTTATTAACATTGAGTGAATAGAAAATGTGTTGGACCAATGAAGACCTTCCTGACTGTCATTACTGAAACCTGTACCAATGATTGTTAAGAAAGATCATTCAAAATGTAGGTTCCCCGTTTCCAGACAATCTCTGAAAAAGTGAAGTTTTCAACGGCTTGCCCAGTTGGAGTGTTAATATACTCTGATGGTCCTGTAACATCTCTGGGACTCAGGCAGACATGACCGTGGCAGCATGCTTCTCCATTTTCCCATTCTCGCATAGCATAGTGTTTCTTGGACTCACACAGACATGGCCCTAGCAACATGCCTGTCTACTTCCTACTTCTGCCTTCTTTGAATATATGCAGAATAAAACTTTCTTTCTGCTTTACTAAACTTTATGGTGTTTTTCCTCTAAAACAGACTAGAGAGATAGAATACAAATTGAAGAGCAGAGCCAACAGAACTGGTGGAGGGATTGGGTAGGGGATCTTACAGAAAGAGAAATGTCTGAGATAACTTCAAGGGTTTTCTCCTAAGCAACTGTAATGAGATAGTAACACCTTTACTAAGATGAGGAACAGTGAATAAGAAACACAAGGAGTGGAAGGTGGGTGAAGATAAATGCGGGGTACCTGTTGGATGCTCTAACAGAAATCTAACCAGGCAGTAGTTCCCTCCTGTTCCATTTCTGTGTTGGTGCTGCCAACCTAGCATTATCTCTAGTTAATATGCTGTTGAGATTGATCAACAGTATGGAAGAAAAAGTGATCAATCTGTTTCCTCCGTCATAGAACTAATTCTATTCTAACATTGCCTCTTATTTGCCTAAAAGACTTCTCCAAGCAAAATTTTAACTATTTGGCAAATAACTATTACACAAAGTCCTTTTACAAATGCCATTTCCTTTAAACAGAAATCTGCCCCCTTTTGGAAGGGATTTTAAGTAACAGGTGACAACCACTTGCACACATCTTTTTTTAATTCCACATACAGTGAGTGATATCATATAAAAAAAATGCCATCATGTATAGTTTAAAATTGGCCATGGGGAAGTCCTAGAAATCAGCAAAAGCTACAAATAAGAGCTTCTACCTCCTCCAGCCCCACAGCCAGCTGTTAAACATTTACCAGCGCACCAGTAATTATACCATCGTATTTTATACAGAACAAAACTAAAGCCATAAGAAGTCAAATGCCTGCCCAGGTACAGAACCAAGACCTGTGTGTTTTGTCTCTATGGTACTTTTTCCCTTATATGATGCTATTGAGCCCTTACCTTATGCTTGGCTCCATAATAAATGTTTTACATGCATTCTTTTCCCCTATTGCTCACAGCAGCTCTACGGAGGAAGTACAATTGTTATTCACATAACAGTGATAAGGAAACTAAAGTTTGGAGAAGTTAACAACTTACTAATATTGCAAAGCTGTTCTCTTAGATATTAAAATCTGCTCATTCAGAATCTACGTTATGGTGTCTATCAATTTTTACTTTGTCAAGATAAGTCAAATCAGCTATTAAATTTTGTTAATGTAGAAGGTATAAAAAGCAGATACAATATAAAAGGCATAAATTAAGTCCATGAAAAGTACAATAAACATAAAAGAGAATCTCAACTATCAAAAAGAATACTGGGATAGTTTGGAAAAGGAGAGTAAGAATGGTTGTACAGCTTGAAGAATGTAACCAATGTCACTGACTTAATTATACATGTAGAAATCCCTGAATCAGCATATGTTTCATTTTATGTTTTCATAACAAAAAAAGAATGACATTTTTCTAATACTTCAGGAAAGTTCCTCGGAGTAGGTAAAATTTTGGAAAATCTACTCGTGGAAGGGAAAAGTCCAGCACATGGGAGACATTCCAACATAGGGTGTGGCTTAGAAGAAAACTTCAAGGCAAAACTGATGATCTGTTCAAGGGGCGGGTGAGCACGTTCACCTGAGAAGAGCAGGCAAGATCCTCTGGGGAATACAGAACAATAGAAATCAGGCTGGCTGTGTGTTCTGGGGGAGGGCTTTGAAGTAGGAATAAGGAGCTAAACAAAAAGGCAAAACACATTTCACTTTGAATCTCAAAAACTCATATTCTGGATAGTGCAAGGTCTTTTGAGAACTTTTGTTATCTATAGTTCAAATAATTTTCTGACATGTTTAATAGAAATATTCTCTTGACCATCTACTTCATAGAAAATATCAGGGAATAAGATCCATCTCAAGTTTTTATCTCCTCTCAATTATCCACCAGTTGCACTGGATCAGGCTGTCTCTGTCAGATCTTGGCAAGAAGAGTAACAAGTTTCCTGAAGCATTTTTGGTGGCAACCAGAGCTTTACATGCCTGTAATCTTCAAGAAATTCCTCTCACCTGCTGTAAAACAGTGCTTACAGGAAAATACTCAGAGATCTGGTGCTAATAGGAAAATCAGTCCAATTAGTATGTCTGAAGCTACAAAAAAAGAAGAACGAAACTGAGGGGTAACCAAACAGAGTATTTTGGAACCCACACAAGATTTCCCAAAATCCCTAGCTCCTATATCACTCTCCCAATTTCACAGTTAGAGTGAAAACTCTCAGTATCTCCAAAACAAATCAAATAAAGCTTTACTAAACATCATACTTTAAGAGCAAAATTCAAACTATTTCACAGACTTAGCTGGCTCCCCAAACACGGTAATGCCTCTTGCCAAAGCTCCCACAGAGCACTACATTCCTGTTCAAAAAGGTGTCAGAGTTCAGAGGCAATGAAATTCCATTTCAAAATTTTTATCGGAAATTTCTAGAACAAACTGAAACTTTCTAACATAAGATGCAGTTTTTTGCTTTTTTGATGCCAACTTCTGAGTAGTCCTTTTTCCTGCCTTTTTAGATGTACCTTCTCAATCTTAGAAATGTATCAAAAAAAAAAGAAAATCCTTTGCCATCTAGTCCAACTCACAGCGACCCTATAGGACAGAGTAAAACTGTGCGATAGAATTTCTGAGGAGCACCTGGAAGATTAAGAAGACAAAAAGTAACCTGTAGGAAGCTATTCATTTCCAGGAAATTTTGAACACTTTGTAAAAGTGCATACAATATAAGCCTCAGTTGCCTCATGGGGAAAACAGAGATAGTATCTGCCACTCAGAGTTTTTGTGAGGCTTAAATTAGATATAAAAAACCCAGTGCCATCAATAACATATCATATACACAGTCCAGCATGTAATCCACTGTCATCCTTGTTAGTCTAAACTCTCCTTCCCAGAATCCTTTATGGACTTCTCTTCTTCTAATTGTTTTTTAACTGCTTGAGTTCTCTTGAGTTCTATCCTGTCTCCTTTCTTTTCTCAGTTTACACTCTCCTTGGATGATCTCATTTATTCCAATTTCTTCAGCCGTCATCTACATAAGTTTCAAGAGAACAGACGGCTATTTGGCACTATTCATACCAACACTGACAGTTACCAATTCTGAGGAGTGATACCAAGAAAACATAGGCCATCCAAAAAGATTCACACAAGGGAACATTTCTTTCGACAAATTCACTATTGGTTTAGGTCTGAGTCTCTGACTTACAAACTGAGAAACTTGCATGACTCCATCAGAATATTTTAAACAATAGAGGCTAATCTATAAAACTGGGATGCCATAATGTGAGTTACTCTCCTGTGAACACAACATGTGTGCCACTCTAACCAGAGCATCTTCTCCCTATAAGAAAAGCGCATGAGGTTAAACGATCAGAAGGCTGTTTGGTGGACATGTACCCAAAACAAGGTGAGTTAATAGCATGATCTAAATATGCAATGACATCATAATATACTTACAAGGATAAACAGTCTATCACCACCTCTGGAATATTCCCGATGGGTAAACTTGTTATTCAAGTACAGAATGAATGCACACGCTGAGCCCGAGACATGCCTTGATGTGCAGTGCCCAGGTCTGCCTCTGATACTCTCTTCACTGCTGATTCTGCCACACATTTGGTGGATACTTGACGTTAGGCGTTACACAAAGAGCTGACTACCACTGGCCTGTGAGTAATGCTGGCTCTTCAAGCTAACTTTGCATATTTTTTCTCTCCATTATATGGTAATTTTATGTATTAATTTATAGAAAGTGATTACATTTCTCTTTTTTCTAAGTTACTAGAGCCAAGACCAATTCACTGAATTTTTTTTAATAGTTCAGAAATTGCTCTCCTCTCTATAACCAGGTCCCACAAATATTTCTCCTCTGAATCAATTCAATGACCTCATATTTCAATCCTCAGTCCTCTAGACTGCTTTGTTCCAAATCCATTCAAGAGATGCAAACCCAATCATGTCACTCATTGCTTAATAATCCTACAAGGTCCACAGCATTTAGGATTAAATCCAAACTCCTTAATGTTTTGATTAAACTGCTTTTACTCACAGATTTTTTTTCAAGACATACTCCCAGAAGATCTTTGCAAACCATCACCCTCTAGAACCTGGGATCAGATGTACTGCTCAGGTGCCCACAGTATCCTGTGTTTCTTTCCACTGTAACATTTATTAGGGTACGTCACATTGCCATCATTGTTGCCCTTCTCCCATGGACTGTGAGCTTCTTGTGACCCATGCCTCACTGTCTTCGAACCAAGAGTACCTAGCTCAGTCTCCAATAAATAATAAGTCACTTAGTGAATGAATGAATGAATATAATGGTTTATCTTTTAGTCTTTAGATTCTCTTCCTGGTTTCTCAGGGAGTTGGTGGTGCAATGGTTACAGTTTCCGCTGCTAAGCAAAAGGTCAGCGGTTAGAATCCAATCACTACTCCTTGGAAACCCTACAGGGCAGGTCTATTGTAGCCTACAGGGTAAACTTGCTGAGCATCGGAATTGACTCAAGGGCAGTGGTTTGGATATGCTCGGGCTGGTTTCTCAATTACCAGGTAGTGGCCTGGGGCTACAGGAAACAGTGCAGAAAAGGATACATGCTTCTCAAACACTGCACATACTAGAATGATGCTCAAATTGAACTGGTTTGGATTGTCCTTTGCCTCTAGGTGTACTAACGGCCAAGTTACATTGTTGCTGGTAGGTGCCATCGAATGGATTTCAACGTACGGTGACCCTGATTTACAACAGAACGAAACCCTGCCCTGGTCTTGCACCATCCTCATAATTCCAGTTATGCCTGATCCCATTGTTGCAGCCACTGTGCTAATTCATCTCATTGAGGTTTTTTTCCCTCTTTTTCACTGACCCTCTACTTTAACAAGAATGATATCTTCCTTCAAGGACTGATTCATCCTGAGAACACATCTGAATGTGAGCTGTAGTCTTATCATTCTTACTTCTAAGAAGCATCCTGGTTGTACTTCTTCCAAGACAGATCTATTCATTCTTTTGGCAGTCCACGGTATATTCCATATTCTTTGTCAATCCCACAATTCAACGGCACTGATTCTTCTTCCATGTTCTTTATTCATTGTCCAGCTTTCACAAGTGTATGACTAGACTGAAAACACCCTGTCCTGGGTCAGGGGCACCCTAGTCTTCAAGGTGACATCTTTGCTGTTCAACATTTTACAGAAGGCTTCTGCAGCAGATTATAAACATTATATATAAGTGCAAAAATTTTTCCCATTTAATATTTTACTCTTGTGTAAATGCTCTATTTTTCTCACTAACTGGCTTCACTATAGTTTTTTCAGTCTCTGTAGACAAATGTGGAAATCCGTAGTACAGTGGTTAAGCACTATTATCTCCTAACCTAAAAGCTGACAGTTCCAATTTTCCAAACACTCCTTGGAAACTCTATGGGGCAGTTCTACTCTGTCGACAGGGTTGCTATGAGTCACAATCAACTCAACGGCAGTGGGTTTTGGTTTTTTATAAACAAATGTAGTTATGCAACAAGGGAAACACCATTCAATCTAGAGAACTTTTAAAAAATGTTTCACACGTATTATTCTACTTAATCTGAGAGCAACACTAAGCCGGAGAAAGGTGATATCACTAACATATTTATAAGTCAATTTTTAATTTTTTATTATTCTCCATAGAAAATTTCAAGCAGAAAATAAAAAATGAAGATTGAGAATCCCTTGTAGGAGATTCACAAAAACCTCCATGACAGGGATCCTTTGTTGTACAGTGCTCCTCGGAAATTAGCTTATTTGTTGTGACACTCCTTTAGCAGTTCAGTTAAAATTGGAAGGTGGGCAGGATGTCTTAATTACAGCATACAGTTGAGATATCCCAGATTATATACAAATCCTCACAGAATCACCAGCTACACAAACTTCTAATGACTTCCCAAGATTTAGGCACTAACCAGCATCACAATGATTTTTCCATTTCATATTCAAAAGGCCAAATTAGAAAATTATTACTTTGTTAGTTGTATTACTCTTATTGTTAATTTAATTTCAAAAAGCAAAATCA
This sequence comes from Heterohyrax brucei, assembly GCA_028571685.1. Lineage (NCBI taxonomy): Eukaryota > Metazoa > Chordata > Mammalia > Hyracoidea > Procaviidae > Heterohyrax > Heterohyrax brucei. The sequence goes on from CM053155.1 coordinate 51,186,126, forward strand.
TAGAAGAGATTAAAATTTCCAGAGAAGCCATCTGTTCTTGTCTCCAGCACTCCTTCACTCACTCACTCATTCATTCCTGAACATTTCAGGAGTCACAGTATGTACCGAGTCTGTGTAAGAGGAATGCTGCAGTCTCTGCCCAAGAAGTTTAAAGTTTGGATAGAGAGAAAGACAGGCAAGCGGAAGTATAGAGGTCAGGAAAGGCCATCTACAACTGTCACTGTCAGTTTAACTAAAGAACCATAAACAAGGACAACTTCTGATTTACATCTTACAAATAAAAAACAAAATGAAAACTTTATTCAGTGAGAAGCACAGCAATTCTGTTAAGTGGGAAATACTCTTATTGTAATTAAAATATTCATCTTATCCAAATTTGGTCTATATACTTGGGCAGAATGTTTTTATTATGCAAAGCAAAACATCTCTATATGTCCTCAGAAAACATCCTGTGATACAGGATCCATTCTCTCAGTTTCAAATGTTTTATCTAACTGTGAAACAAAGTTCATCACTGTCCAATCAAAATCTCTCACACTTCAGTTTTAGTATACATTCTCCAGTTAGATTTCTATTGCATCTAAAAGACCAATCCTTTTTCTTAAGAAAACTTTACTCTCTGTAGGATGAACTAGAGGAAAAGGGAAATGAATTGTTTCATGGTGCTTCTTTCTATATATCCTGAAGCTGAAAACATTTCAAAGTCAAGTTCTGTTCATATTAATTTGTGTCAGTTTTCAGCCTGAATATGCAACATTTTCCTTATAAAAATCTTTCTATAAATTATGATTTCAGGTCAGCTTTGTATTGCTCACAAAAATATTCTAAGAGATTCTTTTTGTAAAATTATGCACTGCAGAGAGAAAATCCTTTAGAATTCATGTTTTATTACAATGAAGTTCTTAACCACAGAGACAATATAATGCTACTCCTTCTACCAGTGAATCACGTCCTTCTATTCTCCCTTTGCAGTTCATTTACATTTAGTCATACTGTGACGATTAAAACCATGAACTCTGGTAATCACCTTCCAGTGCACTACTTTTTATTATTTAATATGACTAAGTGAAAATGTACATTCCTGCATAAATTTACATGCCCACCTCGATGCACCTTCCACTGCTCTCCCTGTCCGGTGACAGCACACTATTCTTCTCTGCTCCATACATGTCTCATCCACCCAACAGTCTCCTTTCCCCTCCTCTCCATCCACTCTCCTTCCTCCAGTCAGAGATCAGTAGGATGATATCCTATAGATGCATAGAACCATAGAGTGCATCCAATATATGGTCACTCTGCATCACCAAGTCCATCCATTCATGTCCGAAGCAGTGCACTACTTTTATAGATGGAGAAACAGAAGTCTGGAGAGGTTAAATGATTCACTACGTGACACGAGGCTTGTGGTTTTCTGTTCCCAACTAGCTGTTTTTTCTACTACATTATAATTGTATTTTGTTAAACATTTATGGAAATGAGATTCTATGGAACCCTCAGAACAAAACAATCAGTCCAATAATCAAAGAAATGTAGTTATGGATTTCCAAACCATCTTCTCCCATTCTCCTTTGAATCCTTTGCAAACAGGCTTTTGCTTCTGTTCCTTCACTGAAAACTGCTCCTGCTGAGTCACAACTGACTTCACCCTTGCTAATTCCAACAGCCAATTCTGTCTCTGCCCCTTAACTGACTGATGAGTCCTTCTTCCTTGAAACCCTTTCTCCTCATGACTTCCCTGACTAATTTCTCAGGCTGCTTTTCTGGCTCTCACTCATCCCTCTGACTTCTAAAGACTGCAGTGTCCTGAGGCTTGGTCCCCAGACCTTTCCTATTCTTTCTGTATAACCAGTCCCTTAGTGGGTTCATTCAGTCTCATAAATTTAAATACCATCTAATATGTGTCTTTGGATTTCAAAGTTACATTGCTTGTCCAGATTTCTCCCCTTGAACTCAAATCTCGTATGTTCAGTTGTCAAAAGGCAGCTCAAACTTAAACATATGCAAAAAAATAAGTTTCTTTTCCCTTCCCCAAACCTGCTTCTCCTTAATTTTTCATCTTACTAAAGGACTACTCCCTACTTATGCAAGTCAGAACCTTCCTTGCCATCATCTCATTGTTTTGTTTGTTTTTTATCATGCCTCACATCCAGTCCATCAGCACATCCTTTTGGGTTTGTATTCAAAATATACACAGACTCCAGCTATTTCTTAAAATTTCCAGAGCTACAAACTTGACCCCGCATATATCATCAACCTCTGTCTGAATTACTGAAAGAGTCTCCTAGCTCCTCCCCCTGCTTTATGCCCTTGCCCCACTTAGACTATTCTCAAGCAACACTCAGAATGATCAGGTGGATGCATAAATCAGATCATGTTGCTGCCCTCCTCCAAGCCCTTTAGTGACTCAAATCTCACACAGAGTAACAGCCAAAGTCACAGTGGCCTGCCCACAAGACCTTTCACATCTGGCCTCATCACGTAGACTTCAACACCTAACTTCTCCCTGCCAAGCCAAGTGCCGTCGAGTCGATTCACCAACATGCTCCAGCAATACTGGTCTTTTCAGTGTTCTTTGGACATGTCAAGATGCTCTTGATGTGAAAACTTTTCATTCATTATTGCTCTAACTGCAACAGTCTTCTCCCAAATATCTTCATTGCTTCTTCTGTACCTCCTTCAACAGGTCTTTGTTCAAATGTGTCCTTTCCAATTAGAGGTTTCCCTGACCACCATAATTAACATTTCAACACTCTCAACTCTCCCCAAACTCCCTCTGCCTCTCCCGTCTTTTTTCTTAAAAAGTAACAATTTTCTTCATCAGATGTATTATTTGCACTTGTTAATTATTTTCTTACTGCTTAGCTCCACCTAATAGACTGTAAGCTCCACAAGGGTGGGGGCTTTTATCATTTGTTCCCCCTTTTGTATCAAAAGATGCCTGAAAGGTAGCATCACAGTGAGTGAGTGAGTGAGTTAGTGAGGGAAGGAAAAGTGCCAGTAAGATATCCTAGAAGAAAAATGGGAACATAATGGTGAAAGGGAAGAAGAGAAATTTTCTTTACATAAAGTAATCTGTTAAACACACTGCCGCATCCTCTTTCCTTCTGTCTCTCATACCTGCTCACAGAGAAAAGAGAATATGAGACTAAGGGAAGAACAGAACCATAGTCATAGCAAGTCTATCAGTCATCACTGTGTTCTGAGGAAGTCAGGAATACATTTTTAGTGCTGTAAAAAAAACACAGCAAAAATTTATATGTTAAATGTGATTACGGAGGATGAAAACTCATCTGAAGCACTAAACCAAACCCCATGCTGTGAAGTAGATTCCAACTCACAGCCAGCTGTCTATAGGACAGAGTAGAGCTGCCCCATAACGTTTCCAAGGAGCAGCCGGTGGATTCAAACTGCTGACCTTTTTAGCAGCCAAGCTCTTAACCAAAGGTTGGCTTGATGTTCCATGAGCCCTGATCTTCTCCAGCACCTTCTGATGGGACACTGCATTTCTACATCCACATATTTTAAGCAGTTTTATCACCACAATGCTACTTTGTTAGATGCTGTTCTTCATCTGTGTCAATATCTAATGTGTTTTAATTTTGACCTTAATCCTTACCTCCAAACATATTCCTTGCCCCAGATCCTAATGCAGAACTCCAAAGAAAACATTTGTAAAGGCCTAAAAGTTTTATCAAAAGCCTCACACTATACCCCAAATCTTTTCCATTATTTCATCTACCCAAACAGGATAATGGGTTTTAAGGGGCTTCGAAGTATTGAAAGTATTCAAAGTTTTAATATAATTATTTTATTATATCCTTTATATATATATATAATATATATATTATATACTTTTTTAAGTGTCAGTTTTGTCATCCATCCATAAGAATATCTGTGGTGGGGACTATGCAGGAAAAAAAAACAAAAAGTAAAAATAGGGAGTCATAAGTTTGTAATGAGACTCACTTTGTAGATGCCTGAATCCAATTCTCACTTTACAGTTGAGGAAGCTGAGAATTAGAAAAGTAAATTGACTTCTCTAGTGTCTTAGAGTAAAATAGCCAATCCTCATTTCAGGCCCTTTCTGTCAGTCCAAGCTGATGAGCAATCAAAACGACAAATGAATCTTAACTGGTCCACACACAAATACACAGAGACAGAGAGAGATCATCTCGGATTCACACAAACATAATCTGTTAAGAGTTAAAAGTTAATATTGTGAATACTTTCTCTTTATCTCTTCATTATCAAAAAGATTTTAAAAATAGTCTTAGATAACATAAACACTTGCTCACTTCTGTCTACTTTGAGTCCGAATGGAAATTTTTTTTTACTGAGTTATATATACAATTAATTTTATGGAACCAATTTAACATAATCATGTTCATATAATGTAACTCAAAAAGAGCTCTAATTTATTAGCCAAGTGCCGTCGAGTCGGATCCGACTCATGGCGACCCTATTAGTCATCTGCTATTAGCATACCAAGGTTCCCCTATTTTGAATCCTGATTGCTAAACTACAAGCAAATCAACCCCCACAATGTACAAACTTTCCCAGTTGGTAACAACTGAAAGGGACACACCACAATACAATTTACTTAAAGAATCTTTCAGATCACTTCAAAATACCATGATGGTCCAGTTTCCATTTATGACTTGAGGCAATTACTGTGTTCTTTTCACAGCAATGTAATTTCACAGGAACTTTTTAGGGGGGGAAGGGGAAGAAAAGCAATTAGTGGTGTTAATTAGGAAAAAACAATTTAATTTTATCTTGAAGTCTTCTTCAGATCCATCCATATAGAAGAAACATAGTTAGGCTATTCCAAAATAATAACCCTGGACTACATTACAATTGCCATTTAATGAAACAAGACATCATAACACAGGAAGTGCTTTAGTAAGACAGTAAACACAGTGAATGGCCATTCAATTCTTTATTTAAACATAAAAACCACTCTGTTTAACTAGTGTAGAAATTGTACATACACACATAAGTGTACAGATATACATAAGTACATATACATATGCTCATGTGTATATCTACGTAAGAGTGTGCGTGTGTATGTATGTATGTATACACATATACAAAAAACAGGATAGGCTATTTCCATCCTTTGAAGAACATGCAAATCCCAGCAATTTCTATTACCATTAAATTTCTCCCAGTAACATTTTCTGAAACAGCTGAAGCCTGCCACATTTAATACGTAGCAATAATTTGAACTCATATAAGCCAAGTGCTGTTGAGTCGGATCCGCCTCATGGCGACCATACATGTTTGCCAGAAGCACAAGGAAAGAATTTGGGATTCTCAAGATGAGACATTCGTGAAGAGGTTGTGTCAAGGTCTTCTAGAGAAGAGAGGAAATTTCAAAGCCGGAAAAATGTGGGAGAACAGTGGGGGAGGAATTTTTAGAAACCACTGCTTTATTTCTTCAACTGGGCAGCAGCAAAGCACGTTAATGAAACTCAGGTGGATGTTAGACAGCCAGTCCCAGGGCTCCCCTGCCATGCTGCCCTCTGTGATGACAATGAGGGCTCCTGTGAGCCTCACAGAGAGGTGCCACTTTAAAAAGAAACTGAAAAAAGTAAATACGATCATATTACAGTGGAGTAGCTGAAATCCCTGGCTGTGGGGTGGAAATAGAGTAATTTTGCTTCAACTACGTCTACAGCACACAGACATATCTAATTATATGCATTTCTACTGGAAGAGGCACAGACATCATGTTTATGGCCATGTGTGAGCCTAACTAATGGTGACTTGGTACAAAGATGAATAGATGCAGCTAAGAAATGAATGGCTTCTCTCTTTCATTTTCATCTCATCTGTTCTACCAGTAGCTATTACTTACAAGCTTCCTTGTGTCTTACACAACAGGTTTTTTTCTTTCCCTTTCTCAGCGTGAGATCCCACCAGTGTGCTCCCAACCTGGATATTAAGCTTTTTGAGCACCACTGCGAAATACCGATGTCCAAGTCTGCCTTTTTCAATTAGCCAAGCGTTTTTCAATTAAGCAGGTTTTAACTCTAAGTTGAAAACTCTCATTTTGATGTTGTTGCTGATGACTCTTGGTTCTGGTTTTTGTAAGTTGACATTTCCAGGGTTGGGGGTCTGGGGGACAATTTACAAGCACCCTAAACACAAGGCATTTTCTCTACGACTAAGACGTGAGTGGGTATCAGAGAGCAAACCCAGATACCAGCGCAATCTTTTGTTGCAACTGTACTCAGTTACACATTAAAAAAGAGAGAGAGAGAGACTTTCTGATACAATTTCAGAGCATTAAAAATCAAGTAATCATGAGAAATAACAAAAGAAAAATATTTCCCTTACCTGGATCATGGAAAGGCACCAAAGCAAAGTTGAAAAGAGGTCTCTTAGGTCTTTTCAAAGACGTCTCCAAAATTTTAGAAGCCCCTTCGATAACCTGAACTAAATCATCATACATAGAACCAGTCACATCAAACACAAAAGCCAAAGTGGAGGCCCCCTCGGGAATTTCCTCAGCGCTGCCCTCCGACTGGGGGCTTGCATCTTGAGCTAGGGAAGAATAAAGGAGAGCAAACAGCAATACCGTGTGGACAGCTTCCCAGGAAATCATTGTCCCCCCTGGGCGCCTAAGCACTGTGCTTAGCCCTCCTCAACAATCGGCAGAGAGTTTCCTCTCAGAGTAACTCATGGGACTCTTGAAATCTCCTTGAACCAGAAAAAAAAAGTTTGGAGCTCAGACTTCGAAGTGTACAAGCACCAGTCCCTCCCGGGGCTGAGCGGGGCAGAGATGCGGCAGCTTTTGTCTAGCAGCAGCTTCCTCCGCGGGCTCCGGACAACTCTCCGCCCGCAGGCGCTGGGTAGCGAGTCTGCGGCGGCGAGCCGAGCGCCGCGTCCATGCCCCGGGGGCAGCCGTGAGCCCCGCAGCGCCGCGGCCGGAGTCCCACTGCCCTCCCCGCCGCCACTGCCGCCACTGCTGCCGCGCTCCCGGCTGGCTGGCGACTGAGGTTCCCAACTTTCCGGGGCAGCAGCTCAGGAGCGAGGAGGGGAATCCTGACTCGGCCTCGCCTCCTGATTGGCCAGCTGCAGTCGCCCTTCCTTTGCTACGGAGCTCCCCTCCCCCGCCCTGAGGATAACTCCTTTCTCCGCAGTTTTTAGGGTCAACTCCGTACCCGCAAAGCGCACCCAGTGTTCGCTGTACCTCAACTTGCACTGCTTCTAACCGACCAAACCCCAATGTAAACAATGCCTTTCAAGAATGCGTGGCGAAGACTCAAATTGAGGGACGTCACACACAAAGGGAATGTGACTTTTCTCGAGGTGTACGACGACGCTGCTTCAGGCACCTCTTTCAAGATTCCCCCTGAAGCCAAGACGCCGCAGTTCAGCGGCGGTCCCACAGCCCACGACTCAGCCCGTCCAGGAGGGGGAGCTGGCAGTTTTTCTCAGCTGGGCTGCAGCGAGCGCACCATCGCTCTGCGATCTCCTCAGGGACTGCGGAGCTGAGGAGAAAGGGAGGGAGGCGAGAGCTGGCTGTGCAAGGAGCCAGAGGAAAAGGAAAGGGCTGTTCGAGGAAAATGAGAGACCACAGGAACTGGGGAGTCACTGATTGTAATTAGGAAAGATGGCAGAAGAGAAAGAAGCTGGGTGAGAAAATAGCATGGAAGCCCAGGTGAAAGGATGAGGTGGAGAGAAAGAATAAGACTATGAAAATGGGAAAAGGATGAGAATTCAGGTTAATAGTCATACTCATATTAATGAATTAGTGTATTCATCTTAAAGGGAAAAGTGATTTTTCTTCAAACTTTGTTATCAAGATTCCTTTTTCTAAGTAGTTCATCTTCCCTGCAGCATAGCGAGGCAGAATAATATCCCCATTTCACATTTCCTGCTGTGGAACAGCCAGGTGGCAAGTCTCAGCCAAAGGTCCATAAAAAAAGGTGTTCCCTTCTATGGTATTTTCTTGCCAATAAGTAAGGAAACCTCACCCTGGAAAATATTACAAAGTTTTTCCGTGTTGTAATTACTATATACATTATAGTATTAATAATAGAGATAAGAGGGTAGGCAAAGAAAGTCAACTATGAGTTAAGGATTCTTTGCTTCGTTTTAATAAAAACATATTTCCTTCCTGGAAAAGTGCTGTCCAGATCCTGGCATGTAAAGACGGGCAAACAAAGGCATCTTGATTCATGCTCACAATGCCTATTAGACCACCCATATGACACAGACGCAGCTTGAAGAAGAGCTAGCTCCCTCCAGCCTTACATTGTTGGCAACGGCCTTTGCTTTCAGGCTGTGAGACTCAAGTTTATGATACCTATAAGTCATGTCACTTAAAGGAAGCAGACAGGCCATTTGAGTTGAGTGGGAATATGAGAGGGGAGGGGAAACGTACTTCCTTTCCAAGGAGTATTTAGAGAATGCTGTGTGAGTAGCCTGTTCCTTTGTTTATTTAAAAGGAATTTCTTTCTAAGTCATAGAGCTTTCACTGAGATCTGAGCTATTCCAGGTGCTCAAGGGAGTCTGGGGAGTCCAGTGATTAACAAAACCTCAGTAAAAAGCCCAGCTATGATGCTTAATAGCTGTGTTACATTCAACAATGTACCTAACTAACTTCTTTGCACCTTCAGTTATTCATCTGTAAAATAGCAGTAATAATACTATCTACCTAGTAAGAATTAACTGATCTTGAAAAGAATGTTATTGCATGAAATGTTCTACAAATGTCACTGAAGCCACGTTGTTTGTCATGGTTGTTAGGTGCCAATGAGTTGGCTACAACTCACAGCCATGCTATGTACAACAGATGGAAACACTGCCCAGTTATTTCACTATCCTCATAATGACTGCTATGTTTGAGCCCATTGTACCAACTACTGTGTCAGTCCATCTCATCAAGGGACCTTCTCTTTTTTGCTGATTATCTTACCAAGCATGATGTCATTTTACAGGGACTGGTTCCTCCTGATAACATGTCCAAAGTACATGGGATAAAGTCTCACCATCTGTTTTAGTCAGCTAGGGCTGCTCTAACAGAAATACCACAGAGTGGATGGCTTTAACAAAGAAAGATTTATTCTTACACAGTCTGGTAGGTTGCAAGTCCGTATTCAGGGTGTCCGCTCCAGGGGAAGGCTTCCCCCTTGTTGGCTCTGGAGGAAAGTCCGGTATTGTATCAGTCTTTGTCCAGGGAGCGTCCTGACGCAAGAACCTCTGGTCTGAAGGACGCGCTCTGCTCCCGGTGCTGCTTGCTTGATGGTAGCGAGGTTCTCAAATTGTCCTTTGTTTCTTTTTCCTTTTATTCCTTGCAAGCTAAAAGCATTAAGGGTGGGGCTAGCCATACTCCAGGAAAACTCCCCCTACAGCAGGAATTTACAGCCCCACCCTAATCCTTTAACATACAGGTTAGCAAAACTACACAATGGAGGACAGTCCCAAGATACTGGGAACCATATCCCAGCCACGTGGCTGCACACATTTTGGGGGGGACACAATTCCAGCCATGACACCATCCTTACTTCTAAGGAGCACTCTGGCTGTACTTGTTCTGAGATAGACTCCATTCTTCTGGCAATCCATGGTATATTCAACATTCTTTGCTAACACCATAATTCTTGGGCATCAGTTCCTTTTTGGCCTTCCTTATTCATTATCTAGCTTTCTTACATGCATACGAGGCAATTGAAAATATCATAGCTTGAGAGGCACACCTCAGTTTACTTTTTGACACTCTAAAGAGGACTTCCACAGCAGACTGATGCTGTTTTTCAAATCTTCGGTATCCTTATTAATTTCTCTCTATTTGTTCCATTCAGTTATCGAGAGAATGGTATTGAAATCTCTTACTATAATTGTGGATTTGTCTCATTCACCTTGTACATCTATTAAGATTTTGCTTTGTCTATTTTGAAGCTCTCTTATTAAATGTATAAACATTCAGGATTATTATGTTCTCTAATCATTATCAAATTACCTTCATTATTGCCAGTAATATTTCTTGCTCTGAAATATATATTGTGTGATAGCAATGCAGCAATTCCAGATTTCTTTTGATTTGTTTAGCATAATGTATCATTTTCTATGCTTTCACTTTGCGCCTCTTTGCATCTTTATATTTAAAATGTGTTTCTTGGGGGCAGAGTCAAGATGGTAGACTAAACACACATCTCCCTAAATCCCTCTAGAAATGAAGACCTGAATTGATAATTAAACAGTCTTCTGCACACCTAATGAGCCCTAGGACACGGCATAGGGCTGTTAATTTGGACTTCATACCACTGAATGGAAAGCTTTTCTCTTTCACTGACCCCCACTGTTGGTGAGCACTGGCTTTCACGGACCTAGAGTAACTCACCATTTTAATTTTTTTTTCTCTGTCTTCGCCAGTGGATGCAACTGGGACTTGACTGGCAGCTGGTCTCGGATGCACTGCTAGTGTGATCAGCAGGCGAGACTGCCATATTTTGAGAGCCCAGCTCTGGACGCTGTGCATCTCAGCACCTTTGGCCTCTCTTTCCGCCTCTGCCATCGACTGGCTTGTGCTGGGGCAGGCGGGAAGCTTGTGCAGCACACCATCTTGTTCCACTGGGAGGCAGAGTTACTCATACAGAGGCCTCAGTGGGACCTAATTCCTAGGCTGAGAGGCAGTCCCTGCCCAAAGGAGAGCGCTTTTCTGGCAGAAAAGCAGTACTCTACACAGTGTCACCTGCAGCTGGGGCCTGACAGCAGAGGCCAGCAGAACAGTAGCCTTTCTGTATATTGAGCTAGTTTATAACATCTGGGATTCGATACAGAGGTGCCTACTTTGCAAGCTGGGAAGAGGGAACAATACACCTGGAAACCTGACTGACTTTGAAAGTTGTCAGATACTTTTTACCTCTCATTTTAAGATGGTCTAGAGAAAAAACTGCGGTCCATCCTCACAGCATCTCTCCCAGCCTCTAATGACTCACATGATGCCCAAAAAGCAACAAACTCCGAAGAAAACTGTAACCAAGATCTCACCCACAGCTTCAGAAGGCCCCCAAAAGAAACAACCAAAGAACTTCCCAGACAAAGAAATCTTTCTGAAACTACTGGATGGTGAATACAAAGGGATTATATAGAGAGTCCTCCTAGATCTTATACAAAATGCAGCAGAACAAAAGGAAAAATTAAGCAAGCTGTTAGATTTGATGGAACATCAGTACTCTGAAATTCAATAGATCAAGAACAAAATCAAAGACATAGAAACTTCAATTCAAAGCCAAGAAAACAGAATGGAACAAATGGAAAATAGACTTTCTGACTTGGAAGACAGAGGTACTGAATTCAGCATCTATGAGGAGAACTCAGAAAAAAGAAACAAGAAAAACGAAGAAGCATTAAGAAGCATGTGGGACTCTATTAAGAGGAACTATTAGTGATTAACTGGATTTCCTGAACAGCGCGAGACACCTGAGAACACAAGAGAGTATTGTGGCTGAGCTGCTGACAGAAAAGTTCCCAGAAACTATGAAACAAAAGAATATAGATATTCAAGGTGCATACAGAACACCACTCAGTATAGATCTCAAAAGAAGGACTCCAAGACTTAACAAAATGAAACAGAAACAGAAACTCTTAAAGGCAGCAAGACTCAAAGCAAAGCAAACATTCAGAAGGAAACCCTATAGGCTTTCATCGGATTTCTCAGCAGAAACAATGCTGGCATGGAGACAGCTGCATGACACATTCAAAGCCTTGAAGGAGAAGAACTTCCAGTCACGAATTATATATCCTGCAAAACTATCTTTCAAACATGAAAATGAAATGAAGACATTTGCAGACAAACAGAGACTCTGTAAAAACCAAACCAAAGCTACAAGAAATACTGACAGAATCTCTTGGCTTACAAGAACAAAACCACTAGCTTTATATTTTAGAAGCAAATACAGGACACACCACCCAAAAACCTACTCAGTTACAGATGGCTCCAAACTCAATCAAACCTATAATAGTGAAAGAAATGATCCAGTGATCTTATCATGAAAATTGTGATGTCATCATATTAAAAAGAGGGATGTACTACAGTCGTTACAGTCCTTCCAGATGGAGAGAATTTAATAAGACTGGTAGGAATTAAAATTAGGTTTATATATAGTTTATTAAGGGGGATTATAGGGGCAGCTGTAAAGCACAATAAAGATGCAACACATCAAATCAAGAAATGTAATACAGGAGTCTAAACAACCACAAAACCAACGCTCAAAAAGGTGAAAAATCAACTCACAAAGAAGAATGTGCCAGAACAGATTAATAAGAACAACAGAGAAAACATCAACACAAAAACTAACATACCACAATAACAGCACTAAACACATACCTATCAATAACTACACTGAATGTGAATGCACTGAATGCTCCAGTAAAGAGACACTGAGTGACATCTTGGATCAAAAGACACGACCTATCCATATGTTGTCTACAAGAAACTCACCTTAGACTGAAAGACAGAAACAAACTGAAAATTAAGGGATGGAAGAATATATATCAAGCTAACACTACATAAAGAAGAGCAGGTGTGGCAATACTAACCTCAGATAAAACAGGTTTTAATGTCAAATCCACCATCATGGACAAGGATGGACAATATTTATTGCTGAAAGGTTCAATACACAAGCAGAACTTAACAATATTAAATATTTATATACCTAACACTAGAGCACCTTAATACATCCAGGAAACACTGACTACACTCAAAAATGAGATAGATCACTCCACAAAAATAGTAGGAGACTTCAACACTACTCTCAATATTGATCATATCATCTAGAAAAAAGCTCAGTGAAGACACAGAACACCTTATTGCCACAATTAACCAACTAGAACTCATTGACATATACAGAACTTTCTATCCATCAGCAGACAACTACACCTTCTTCTCCAGTACACATGGAACATCCTCTGGAATAGACAATGTGTTAGGACATAAAGCAATTCTCAACAAAATCCATACCACTGAACTAATGCAAAGCATCTTCTCAGATCATAAAGCCATAAAAGTCAAAATCAATAGCAGAAAAAACATAGCTAGAAAGTGGAACTCATGGAAACTGAACAACATCTTGCTAAAAAAGCCATGAGTTATAGAAGAAATCAAGGATGAAATAAGGAAATTTATGGATTACAATAAGAACGAAAACACTTCCTACCAGAACCTATGGAATACAGCCAACGCAGTGCTCAGAGGTCAGTTTATCTCCATAAATGCACACATCTGGAAGGAAGAAAGAAGCCAAACTAAAGAACTAACCTTACAGCTCACACAAGTAGAGAGAGAACAGCAGAGGAAGCCCTCAGTCACCAGAAGAAAACAGATCATAAAGATTAACGCAGAACTAAACAAATTAGAGAATAGAAGAACAATTGAATAATTGAAAAGACCAAAAACTGGCTTTTTGAAAAGATCAACAAAACTGACAAACCATTGGCTAAACTTGTGTTTCTTGTAGTCACCATGTGGTTAGATCATGCTTTTTTTAAATCCAACCTGACAACCCCTGTCTTTCAACTCTGATGTCTGGACAATTTATATACAGTGGGATTATTGACAGACTTGGGTTTAAATCTATCATCTTGCTCCTTGTTTGCTATTTATGCCATCTGTTCTGTGCTCCCATTTTCCTTTTTTTCTGACTTCTTTTGCATTAACTGGATACTTTTTATGATTCTATTTTACCTGTGTTTTGTTATTTAATTAGCCATATCTCTTTGTTTTGTTATTTTAGTGACTGCTTAAGAGTTTACAGCTGAACAAGTGGTTTGCATGGAACTACAAACCAAAATGTTGGCAGTATGAACCTTCCTGCAGCACCACGGAAGAAAGGCCAGGCCATCTGTTTCCATAATGATGACAGCCAGGAAAATCCTATGGAGCAGTTCCACTCAGCAATACATGGAATCACTATGAGTTGGAATCAACTCAGTGGCAACTGATTTGTTTTCTTGCTTATCACAGACTCCTTTCAAGGGACATTATACCACTTCATGGATAGCATGAGGACTATACTTCCATTTCTCACCTTCTAATCTTTTGGCTACTACTGGCATTCGTTTTATTTTTTACATACTGTACTTTAAACCGGAAACCCTGGTGGTGTAGTGTGTTAAGTGCTACATCTACTAATCAAGAGGTCAGCAGTTCAAATCCTCCAGGCACTCCTTAGAAACTCTGTGGGGCAGGTCTACTCTTACCTCTAGGGTCGCCATGATTCAGACCCAACTCAACGGCAGTGGGTGGTGGTACTTTACACCTCACATTATATTGGTGTTATTTTTTGTTTAGTAAATTATCTCTTTTTGATATGTTGTTAAATTCTATTGGCTAGAATTGTGTTGAGGGTTTTGTGTCTGTGTTCATGAAGGATATTGGTCTGTAATTTTCTTTTTTTGTGGTGTCTTTACCTGGGTTTTGGTATTAGCGTTATGCTGACTTCAAAGTGTAAATCATCTTTTAAAGAGATTCAAATAATAATTCACATATTTGCTCATGTAGTCATCATTTCTGTTGTTGCTCTTTTGTGTATATTCAGATTTTCAGCTGATGCATTTATCCTTCTCCTGAAGCGCTTACCTTAACATTTCCTGTAGTGTGGTTCTGCTGGTGACAAACTCTTACAGCTGCTGTATGTTTGGAAAGATCTTCATTTCATCTTTGTTTTTAAACATATTTCTGCTGAGTACAGAATTCTGCTGCTGTGTTCTACGATGACACTGAGTCCTAGCTACCTTATGTATAACAGAAGGAAACACTGCCTAGTCTTGTGCCATCCTTACAATCATTGTCATATTTTAGCCCACTGTTGCCACCACTGTGACAGTCCATCTTGTTGAGGCTCTCCCTCATTTTTGTTTTGATTAAGCATGCTGCCTCTCTCTAGGGACTGGTCCCTCCTAATAACTTGTCCAAAGTAAGTGAATCAAAGTCTCGCCATCCTTACTCTAAGGAGTGCATTCTGGCTGTACTTCTTCTAAGACAGATAATAGAATTCTAGGTTAACCTTATTTTTAACTTAAGTACTTTAAAGACGCTACCCCACCGTCTTGTTACTTAAACTGTTTCCAGCAAGATATCATTGTCACATTTGTTCCTGGTGGCACTGTGGTTGAGCTATGGCTACTAACCAAAAGATTGGCCATTCAGGTCTATCGGCTGTTCCTTGGAAACCCTGTGGGACAGTTCTACTCTGTTCTATAAGTGTACTATGACTTGGAATCTACTTGATGGCAATGGATTTAGTTTGGTTTTTGGCATATGTACCATGTCTTTCTTCTCTGGATGCTTTTAGAGTTTTCTTTTAATCACCATTTTGAACAAACAATTTGATTATATTGTGCCTTAGTATGCCAGCCACATGCTGTCGGCCTTAGTATAGTGTCCTTCATATTTCTTGTGCTTGGGGGTTGGTGGAATTTGGAAAAAGTTGGGCAATTATTTCTTCAAACATTTTTTTATGTCTCCAACTTCCTTTCCTTTGAAGACCCCAATTTTGCAAATATGAGGTCACTTAAAGTTATTTCACAGCTCAGCAATGCTTTGTTCATTTTTTTAATTATTATTTTCTTTTATGTTTCATTCTTTTTCTAGATTTCATCACTATTTCTTCACATTCACTCATCTTCTCTCTCCAACAACTAATCTGTCATTGCACCTACCCAGTGTATTTTTCATTTTAGATACTGCAGTTTTGCTATCAGAAAGATTAATCTTCATCTTTTTTTTACATTTCCCATGTTTTTTCTTAATTGTTTGAATATGTAGACTACAGTTATGATAACTATTTTAATACCCTTGTCTGCTAATTCCAACATTTGTGTTAATTCTAGGTCAGTTTCAATTGATCAATTTTTCTCCTCATTATGGGTCATATTTTCTGGCTCCTCTTCATACCTCATAATCTTTGACTAGATGTCAGACATCATGAATTTACTTTGTTGGATACTGGATACTTTTTAATCCTTGTATATTCTCCATCATTCATCAGTCATTTTGTCATTTTGTGGTAGCTTGTGTGTTGTTGTGGGGTTGGAAGCCATGCTACTGGTATATGTCAGACACTAGCAGGGTCACCCACAGTGGTAGTCATGTTTCAGCAGTTTCCAGACTAAGATAGACTAAGGATACCAAAATCAAACCAAACCCACTGTCCATCAAGTTGATTCTGCCTCACAGTGACCCTACAGGACACAGTGGAATTGCTCCATTGGGTTTCCAAGGAGCACCTCTTGGAGGATTCAAACTGCTTAGCACTTAACCACTACACCATAGGATTTCCATATTAAGGATAAAAGCATGGATATCTACCTCCAAAAATTAGCCAATGAAAATCTCATGGATCACAATAAAACATCATCTGACTCACTTATTTTGAACAAGTCATCAGGAGAGATTAATGACTGGAGAAGAGTACTATGTTTGGTGAAACAGAAAGCCAGCTAGGCCTAGGGAGACCCTTGGTGAGGAGAACTGGGCCAGTAGCCACAACAATGGACTTGACCATACCAGTGATCATGAGGATGATGCAGAGCCAGGCAGTGTTTTGTTCTGTTGTACATAGGTTGCCACAAGTCAGAGTGGACTTGACAGCAATTATTTATCTATCTCCCTGTTTATACATATTCTCAGCTTTGTTCTGGGACAGCTAAAAGTTATTGGGGAATGGTTTAATCCTTTGGAAAATTGCTTTTAAAATTTACTATGTAAGACTAAAGCAGTGTTCAGAATAAGGCTAACTATTCCCCATTTCTCAGAAAAGATCTGTTTGTGTACTTGACTCAGTATCTTGTGAATCATGAGGTCTGAGTCAGTGTGAACATCAAGCATTGTCACCTTTAATCCTTTTGAGTTGTTCTTTCCTGTACCTTAGGCAGTGTTTTCACAACAGGTCGGCAGTTGGAATCTACCAAGTACTCCTGGGAAACTCTATGGAACAGTCCTACTGTCCTATAAGGTTGCTATGAGTCGGAATTGAGTCCACAGCAGTGGGTTTGGTTGGTTTTACACTTATCAGAATTCAATGGAACACTCACAGGGAACCCTCTTCAGACCTCTGAACTTTCTCTATTTATAATTCACTCTGGTATTCTCTCCTACAAGCTCTAACAGCCTTGGTCTCCCTGGACTTCACATATGTCTTTACCTCAGCAGGCTGCTAGGCTCCACATAACTTCACCTCCATATACCATTACCTGAAAACGTTGTAGGGTTTGCCTATTTGTGCCCTACTTCTCTAGATTCATCTTCTTCATCTGAAGATTAAATGAAATAATGCTTTTAATACATTTGGCGTAGTACCTGGCAATGCAGTGAGCACCCGATAAAAGTTAAGCATTATTATTGTTATTGTGTCTGTTTCATGATGCACCTGGAAAAGTTGAACCATGTGCATATGCTTTGGGGACACAATGCACTGAAGGGGATAGATGACTAGAGGGGCTCTTTGTTTGTAGCAGGTCTTTTGTAACTTCGCAACCATGCAGAAATCTAAGTGGTGGGGACAATTAAGAATGTGTTTAATGTTCACTGGGCGCTGAAGTAGGAAAGAGGGGTGAAGTAAAATAAATAAATAAATAATGTCTATAAGGGGTTTTTCTTTTTGTTTTGGTCCTAATGGCACAGTGGTTAAGAATGTGGGTGCTAACCAAAAGATCAGCAGTTCAAATCCACCACTTGCTCCTTGGAAACCCTACGGGGCAGCTCTGCTCTGTCCTATAGGATCATTGTGAGATGGAATCAACTCTATGTAATGGGTTTTTTTTTGTTTGTTTAAAGGTAAAAATACCTTTAATACTAAGTATTTTTACTTAGTATGTATATGTCAATTACATACATCTTCCATAATCCCAAGTGCCTCTCTCTGCTATAGCATCATACAGCAGATGATTACATGACTTGGAACACGAGTGAGACCTACATGGATTCTCTCATTTGTCTTCTATAACACTTGACCTCTGCTGAAATGCAGACCTCTTTAGAAAAGGTAATCCCGGGGACAGAAATCTTGTTTATACTTTACAACAACTGAGTTCCTGAAAGCAGAGTTTGACAGCAGGCCGCCAAGAACAACAAGAACATGAACTGCTAGAAAGTGACATGAACAGGAAGAGAGGAGGGCACAGGGTGGGGGTTGGGAAACACGGGCACAAAAGATGATGCTGTCCACGTCACAGTTTTGCTCTGGTATATATTCTAGTCCTTTTCCTGCTTTTGTTACTTAAAACAGCCTCTGTGAAGTTAGAAGTAATGCCAGTCTGTAAATCTAGTTTTACTTTAGCCACCAATTTTTTTCAGTTCTGTCCCTCATAAACAGATCATACTGAACAATTTCTAAAATCCATTTTATCTGTAACATTCTCTGATGATCTTAACCCAAGTTCTCCAGAAAGTAGAACCTGAATGCCTGGGGTGAAATCTTAGGGTTCAGGCATGAGAGTGGGGAAATGAAGCGAGAACAGTCAGAGCCAGTGTAAGGATGAATTACCGACTTGGCCTCTGCTATAATCCATGCATTACCCAATCCAGAGGAGCTATCTGAAAAAACTTATTTAAAGTATCTCAAGACTGTTGGTGGTGGGAAGAGGAGAGTGGGTAAGGTAAAGGGGAAATTACTTATCCATTGGGTCCTATGCCCATTGGTCAAATTCTACCCTATGGGACTTAAATAACCCCAAACTCATGGGTCTTCTATATTTGGATGCTGAGCTGGTTTCTTTGGCATCCTGCTCCAAGGTATCCACGGGCAAGCCCAGAACAGCGGCAAGACCTGTGTCAGGGATGTCTGAGGCAAGACATTGTGAGGTTGTACCTGTGTGAAGCTGGCTGGAGGCTGGGTGCTGAGTCAACGTGAGATCAAGAGAATAGAAACCGGTAAATATGAAGGTTCCAATCAACTGGCCTAATGCAAAAAGGTATTATTCAATATTGGTCTTATTTGACAGACAGAGATATTAAAGTTCAAAAGTGCACAGTGAACACTTTAAACCAAGATCTGCTATCTCTGAATTCAAAATTATATCAATCACCGACTTATTCATTCCTCCAGAAATTTATGAACTTCTATTATTTGCTCAGGGATTATGCTAAATTCTAGAGACAGAAAATTTGGTCTCTGTCTCTAAGGTCCTTGTAGTCTCCTAAGGCAACGCAAACTGTGATAATGCTCTGAAAGACAGAACACAGTGTCCTAAAGGAACAAAGAGAACCACATCTTTCTCAGGAAAAGAGCCACAGAAATGTGGCACCTCTCATGTAAACATTGAACACGCAGAACTCAACCCAGCCTCTGGTAAAGGAGGAATGGATATGTTCCATTGGTAAACTGAACGTGTAGTTAAACTGGAGAAATGACAAGAAGGGGAGTCAAGTTTCAGATCATCAGCATACCTGTCTACCAATCACAAGAGTGTGGATTATATCCTGGACACATCAGGGAACTGAAAGATTTTAATCTGAAGAGCAAGAACATGAAATTCATACTTTAGAAAAGCCACTCAAGACAAAGAGTGAGAGACAGAATAAGGTGAATAAACTGGGAAAAGGACAAAAACAGTAAGTTGCAGTGATAATATTAACAACAGCCTTTATGTGTTGACCAGTGATGTGCTACCTTCTATTTTAAATGCTGGACACACATTAACTCATTTTATCTTCAGAAAATTCCAGTGAGGAAGGTACTATCTTACAGATAAGAGAAACAGATGTAAAGAGTTTAAGCAATTGGCAAAGACCAATGGTAGTGAGCACTATAGCCAGGACTTGAACTCGGGTGATCTGTAACGCCTGTGTTCCTAAATGCTTTGAGATGCTGCCCTCTGGCTATAAATTATGGCACATGAACTAAAATAACAGCAATACATAAGTCAAGGAGAGATGGCATATAAGTATCAAAATTATTTGGTCATTTTCATTTTCTTTTAGTGAAAATTGCTGCACAGATAGTTCCAAACAAACATAAATAAAAAACACTTTTCAAAGGCTCTGGGGGCAAAGAAAAGGAGAAGGAAAAGTAAAAGAATCCCTTTTAGTTTTTACCAGGAGATGGTATTGGTCCTGTATCTAACTGAGATCTCCATGCCTCCAGGAAGGCCCTCAGAGGGTATAGCAGTAGAGAAGAGAGTAGCTTCTGGAGATTACGCACACATGTAGGAGGTTATGGCATATTTCCAGCTTCATGATAACAACCACCAAATGAGGCCTCAAAGCTCCCTTGACATAGATTTTCATTAATGTTGCATTTGGGAAGAAAAAAATAGGCATATAGGAAGATGATCTTAAGAGAAAAAGAAATCACACAACATCAACAGGGAAGCTGAGACCAGAATGCTACTTCTAATTCAATTTTCTTTCTTGAAATTCTTCTACCTGTCCAAAAGATAAGATGCTGTTCACTTATGAAGTATTTCAATTAGTATAAACTAATTGGAAGCGTTCACCACACTGGGCCTTATTAAACCTAGCTCAGAAAAGCAGTGACTTGAAAAAACATACTTTCTGAAGATGACTGCTCTAAGGCAGTATACACTACAATCACAAACCAGTATGGTTTACAGTACACTTTCTGCTGCAAACCACTATATGGCTTGATGTCATTTTCAATGCTGTTGTGTGTCATTGAGTCAACTCTGACTTACAGCAACCCCACAGGACACAGCAAAACTTCTCCTTACAGATTCCTAGGAGTGGATGGCCATGTCTTTCTCCTATGGAGCTGCTGGTGGCAATCTTTCGGTTAGCAGTCAAGGGCTGAATCACTGTACCACCAAGGCTCAAAGATCCTTCTCAAAATGAGACCTGTGGTTATTTTATGTTTATTTTAGCACCTTTCTGCAGGGTAAGTAACTTGGTCTTACAGCCGACTTAAAAATAGAGTATTTTTGCATCCGTTATAATGGTAGTAATTGGTATATGATGAAACTAAAAAAAAACCTAAGATCTTTTTTCGTCTATTTTCTAAAAAGGCAATAAAAGGACAGAAAGCCATCATATTGTAACTGAAAATTAATCACATCAAATATTCTTTTGTACTAATCAAGTTATAAATCTGAAATGGGCTTATATAAAACAGATGTTAACATTATTATTCTCCTTTGGTACTAATGTCAAGAGAAGAAAGCACAGAATAACAAAGTCATGGAGTACTTTCGAAAATGAAACACTCTGCTTTTGTTGTTACTATTTTTTAATGAATTCACACAGCCTGTGTTCACCAAAGGGGATACCCTGGGGAAAATACCAGGGTCTAGTCTCCTGCTCCTTGTATAGACAAAATTTCCATTGTCTGCAAAACCAAAACCCACTGACACTGAGTCAATTCCAACTCCTTGAAATTCTATAGCACAGAGTAGAAATGCTCCATAGAGTTTGCAAGGAACACCTGATGGATTTGAACTGTTGGCCTTTTGATTAGCAGACATGGCACTTAACTACTATGCAACCAAGGTTATTGTCTGCAACAGAATGGTGTGTAAGGAATTGGGAACCAGCTCACAATACAATAGGAGAGGACACAGGGCAACATGTGTCCTGTAGCTTGCCCAAAGGGAGCCTCCCTGTTGACTCACCACTGCCTGAGTTTTTGAGAGCTGGTTATAAATCTGATTTATGTTTCAGTCATGGTTTTCTCAATAAGGATCTCAGCTATCTAGCTCTTTTCCAAAATAAAGACCAAGAAAGACCCTACAGGCCGTGGTCATATTACTTGGGAATCAGTAACGAAAAGTTTAACTGAACACACAAAGGGGAAAAGAGACCGAGCTGAGAAAACCTCAGTTTCACTTTTTGAAAAATGGTGAATAAATTAAAATATATTCTCAAAGACTCCTCAAGAAGTTTTCTCAAACCTCTCCAACCTCTCACAGGTCACCGCTGCCCCATAAAGTCGGAGCTCAGGCAACACTCACGAACTCAGTCTTTTCTGCTCCTTTATCCGCATTCAAAATTTAGAGCGAGTTTTAAAGATCATTTTTCTACCTCAGGGTGTTCCTTTTACAGAGAGAAAATAGAGGCCCAGAGAATGAGTTGTTTAAGATTGCACATAATAATTTGAGATAATACCAGAAGTATAATTCGAGCCTGTAATTATCCCTCTTCTATCTTGTCTGAGGTTTACTGAGCACCTACTATGTCCCACATACTACTTTAAATGCTTAATATGTATTTGTATTTTTTGTCATATTCATTTCTCATTCCAAAACTATGCAGTAGTTTATAATATCTTTATTTGGCAGAAGAAGGAACTGAAGCATAGGCAGGTTAAGTCACCTGTCCAAGTTCCCAGTCTTGACTCAAACTTAGAACACTTGGTTTTCAAGTTAATGCTGTTAGCCAATAAGTCAACAGTTTGAATTCACCAATCTCTCCCTAGAAACTCTATGGGGCATTCTGATTCGATCCTATAGGGTCACAACTCAAGATCTATCCTGAGGTACAATGGTGTCAGCAACAGGGTTATATCCATACACCTACAAGAAAGACAGGTTAACGTGACTATCATCCAAATTTACACACCAACAATTAATGCCAAAGATGAGAAAACTGAAGATTGTTAACTTCTGCAGTCTCAAATTGATCAAACATGCAATCAGGATGTATTGATTATTACTACTGACTGGAGTGCAAAAGGTACAAAGAAGAAGGATCAGCAATTGAAAAATATAGCCTTTAAGACAGAAATGATGTTGAGCATCACAGAATATATTCACAAGATCAACAACTTATTTATCAGAAATACCTTTTTTGAACAACATAAACAACAACTACACGAGTAGGCTTAACTGCATGGAGTCCGATCAATTCCATCTGTGAAAACAGACCATGGAGAAAATAGAGATCATCAGTAGAACACGACCAAGGACCAACTGCAGAAGGGACTATCGACTGTCCACATGTAAGTTGAGTTGTAGCTGAAGAAAATTAAAACAAGTCCATGAGAGCTAAAGTATGACCTTGAGCACATTCCAGCCGAATTTAGAGAGCATCTCAACAGCAGATTTGGCATGTCGAACACTAATGACCAAAGACCAGATGAGTTGTGGGATTACATGAAGGATATCATATATTAAGAAAGCAAACAGTCATTAAAAAGACAGGAAAGAAAGAAGAGACCAAAATGGATGTCAGAAGAGACTCTGAAAATTGTCCTGAATGTAGAATAGCTAAAGTGAATGGAAGAAATGATGACAGAAAAGAACTGAACAGATTCTAAAGGATGGCTCGAAAAGAATAAACAAAGTATTATCATGAAATGTGCAAAGATCTGGAGTTAGAAAATGAAAAGGGAAGACTAGTTTTACAATTACCAAGCTGAAATGTCTGAAGAAAACATTAAAGCCTCAAGTTGCAATATTATGCTGTGGTGAAAATGTTGAACAACACATGAAATATGAAAAGAAGACAGAAGGAATACAGTCACTGTACCAGAATGAACTGGCCAATGTTCAGCCTTTTCAGGAGATAATATATGATGAAGAACTGATGGTACTGAAGGAAGAAGTTCAAGCTGCACTGAAGACACTGGCGAAAAACAAGCTCAAAGAACTGACAGAAGATCAACCGAGATGTTTCAACAAACAAGCACAGCACTGGCAGTGCTCACTCACTCGTCTATGTCCAGAAATTTGGAAGACAGCTACCTGGCCAACCGACTGGAACAGATCCATATTTACACTTATTCCCAAGAAAGGTGATCCAACAGAATACAGGGATTCTTGAACAACAGCATTAATATCACATGCAAGTAAAACTTGGCTAAAGATCATTCAAAAGTGGCTGCAGAGGTATTATTGACAAGGAACTACCAGAAGTTCAAACTGGATTCAGAAAATGACATGGAACCAGGGATATTATTGTTGATGTCAGATGGATCCCGGCGGAAGGCAAGGAATAGAAAGATGTTTACCTATGTTCTACTGACGACACAAAGGCTTTCAGCTGTGTAGATCGTAACAAATTCTTGAAAACATTGGGAAGAATAGGAATTCCAGAACACTTAATTATGCTTATGCAGAATCTGTACACAGATCAAGAGGTAGACATTCAAACAGAGTAAAACGATATTGCGGGATTTAACATCAGGAGGGATGAGTGTCAGGGTTGTATACTTTTGCCATATGAATTCAATCTGCATGGTGAGCAAACAATCTGAGAAAGCAAATTACATACAAAACACTGTATCAAGCTGGGAGGCAAACTCACTGACAACCTGCAGTATATGCAGAAGACACAACTTTGCATGATGAAAGTGAAGAGAACTTGAAGCACATACTGACAATCAGAGCCTGTGTATGACCCGCAGTATGGATTGTACCATAACATAAAGAAAACAAAAATTCTGACAATGGAACAATAAGCAACATCACGAGAAAAGGAAAGATTTCATTTTACTTGGATCCCCTATCAATGCCCATCGAAACAGCAGTTGAGAAACCAAGTGACACATTGGGCAAATCTGCTGCAAAAGACCTCTTTATAGTGTCAAAGAGCAGAAGTCACTTTGAGGACTGAAATGCCCCTGACAAAAGCCATTTATTTTCAGTTACCTCATAAGCATGCGAAAGCTGGGCAATGAAAAAGGAAGACTGCAGAAGAATTGATGCATCTGAATTACACTATTGGTAAAGAATACTGAATGTGCCAGAAGAATAAACAAATCTGTCTTGGAAGTACAGCCAGATATTCCTTAGAAGCAAGGTGGTGAGATTTATTTCATTTACCTTGGACATGTGATTAGCAGGGACCAGTATCGGGAGAAGGACATCACGCTTGTTACAGCAAAAGGTCAGTAAGAAAGAGGAAAACTCTCAGCTGAATTCACCAGTGCTGCGGCTGCAGCAATGAGGTCAAACATAGATAGCAATGATTGTGAGGATGGCGCAGCATGAGACAACACTTTGTTCTGTTGTATACAGGGGTTGCTATGAGTCGGAACCAACCCC
This sequence comes from Heterohyrax brucei, assembly GCA_028571685.1. Taxonomy (NCBI): domain Eukaryota; kingdom Metazoa; phylum Chordata; class Mammalia; order Hyracoidea; family Procaviidae; genus Heterohyrax; species Heterohyrax brucei. Next base: position 51,211,077 of record CM053155.1, read on the forward strand.
ACAGCACCTAACAACAACAATAATGTTAATCATACTAAAGACAAAAATAATTATTTAAATAATCTTGTTTAGGTGTTAGCATTATTACTTACCTCCAGTTAAGTAATAAAAAGCTAAAGAAGAAGTGAGGACAATTTGGCAAGATACAACTTATTTAAAAAAATCCTCTACAAGGAAAGAATACGAAGATGTGAGTATCTATTCACTCACCTGTTCATTAGCAGGAGATATCCACTAGTGTATGTGACCGGCTTCCTCAAATATTCTAATGTGGATTCATTTCCTACTGAAGATACAAAAGTGTAGTAGCAGTTTAGAATGATTGATACAATCTATTTTCTGTTCTCCTTTTCATTCTAAATATAGTTTTTAAAAAGAATGAGGTCTTTTATCTTCTCTACAGACCTCTTTCCCCCATCTTCAAAACAGGGATTTTCTTAGGTTAAAGCTTTGATTACGAGTGCAAAGAATCCCAGAATTTAGGAAGGGAAAGAGTTTTGAAAATCAGAACAGCACCTACTATTTTAGACAACTGGGAATCTGTCCTAATGTTAAAGACTGGAGGAAGAAATCTTAACTCTTATCTTATACTCCAACATTCAATAACTCTCTTTGTCAGAATATTTTTCCTTATATTTCTTGTGCTGTAATTTAAACCTCTTTCTTCTTGTTCTGTTTTAGGAAGAACTACAACTGGCTACAGTGTTCCACAGTTTTCCCCCAGATCAATTAACAAAAAGGGGAAAGGTGTTGGCTGCAATAATAATGAACTGGATCCATGCCTTCTGCCTTTACTTTTCTTCCCCCTTAAATAATTTCATCCTGTTTAGATCGAATATTACATTATTCAAAATGCAATAAATAATTTGAGATTCCTCTGAAAAAACTGGATACTACATCACGAGAACCAGTTCATGTTTACCTTAATATAAACATATGCACAGAAATATTTGTAGGCATGTATGCATACTGATGGAGTCCTAGTAACACACTGGTTAAAAGCATGGTTGTTAATCACAAAGTCTGCAGTTCAAATTGACCAGCTGCTCCTTAGAAATCCTACAGTGCAGCTCTACTATGTCCTGCAGGGTCACTGTAAGTCAGAATTGACTCAACAGTAACAAGTCTACATATATAAACATGTTAGTATGCATACATGTATTTCCTCGCTCTGGCAGCTGGCTAAAAGAGCCCTAGAAGCAATGACACACCAATAGCAATGAGCACCCAGATCTTCATTTCTAATACCATTTTCCAACAAAAGGATAAATGGCTAGTTCTAGAGCTATGTCAGAGAATATGCAAAATGAATTTGGAGCATAGTATACACCCAAAAACCAAACCCATTGCCACTGAGTCAATACTGATTCACAGAAATTATGGAAACACTAAAAAGAAAAAAAAAAAGATGATGATGGGGTATGTTAAGGAGACAAAGGATCTAGTTAAGGAGCTACTAAAGTTCCAAGTTAGAACAATGTGAGAAAGAAAAAAAATAACATTGACTTGGATTATAATCCAAAATACAAGACACACATCTATGAGTACACACTGAAGGAATGAATAAATACGTCAATAAACAAACAGAGATTAGCTAAATCACACATATTCTTCCCTCAAGAAAGTGGATAATAAATTCCCTCCCTTTAAGTACAAGCTGCCCAAATAGTCACCACCTCAGCTGGAAAATCAATAGTGGTAAGTCACGATGGCAGCATGTCTCCTTGATGTGATGTGATGAAAACGGCACTTCCTCTCTGTAGACTTCCAAGAATCCGCCCAAGGCTTCCTGTCACTGTATACATAAGCCCAAGGAGACAGACAAGTAAATTCAGTATGATATGCTGGCTGGGATCCTGGAACAGAAAACGAGCATTCAGTGGAAACTAAGGAAATCTGAATAAAGAATGGCGTTTACTTAATAATACATCAACACTGGTTCATTAACTATAACAAATGTACCACAGTCATATAAGATGTTAATAACAGTAGTAAGTGAGTGTGGGGTATACAGGAACTCTCTGTACTCTAAAATAAAATAATTTTATAAACTAGTTAAATATTGAAATATAATTTTTATTTATATATTTATTTAAATACTTATTTACATAAAATAAATTTTTATAAATTGGAGTAAATTTCTAAAACAAATAGCAAAAAATATTAGTTCAACTCACTTTTAATGAGGCATGAAAATAGCATCAAGAAATATAAGTGATATTCTATTAGTCCCTTGTCACCCACACAGTGAAGTAAATGAAACAATTCATAGTAAGTCATGAATGTATTTTTAACTGCAGAACAAATCAGCAGACTGGATATCTCAAGGAAATTCAGTTGGGCCTACTGGATATAAGTCTAAAGGCACATAAAGTATAAAAAAATATTGAAAATGTGCCCTAAAACAGTAATAATGCTATTGCTCATTGCCACTGGCAAATCATCAGTGAAATAAGGCTTAGAAAACACAGTTGGGACCATTTGCTGTGCCCTCAGATGGCAGCTTGGCAGCTTTTAAGACCCCAGATGCCACTCACCAATGTGAGGTGCAGAAAGCCCTCTTGGCAAAATGCTAGTTGGGTCACTTGGCCTCAATTTTGCCTAAGAGCATGGTCCCCTGCCCCCTGCCCCAGCTACTCTATCCATGCAATATTGGGTTAAGATGGAAGGAGTATTCAAGTTATGCGGAAGTCCACTTAATATTGTTCTTGTTTCTAATGTGTGCTATCACCGATTTCACCCAACCAGATTTCTAGCAACTATCTAATCTAAACCCTCCCTTCTCACACTCCCTCCCTCCCCTCCCTTGCAGCTTTTCTTCTATACACAAGTCTGTTTTTGAGATCTTATCGTAGAGGTCTCATACAATATTTGTCCTTTTGTTGCTGACTACTTTCACTCAACATAATGTCTTCCAGTTGAAACCAGGTTAGGAGATGTTTCCTGGAATCATCGTTGTTCTTTATCACTGCATAGTGCTCCACTGAGTATATGTACCATTGTTTACCTATCCGTTCTTCTGTTGTTGGGCATCTGGGTTGATTCCATCATTTTGCTATTGTGGACTGCTGCGATAAACATTCTCGTGCATGTGTTCGTTGGTGTGAAAGGCCTTGATTCTGTAGGATATATTCCAAGTAGTGGAATTACTGGGTCAAATGGCTATCAGCAGGAACGGATGCTCATCGAGGACCAAAATGACATGGGGTAAAGACAACCAAGAAGATAGAGAGACCCACACGAGTGGGTGCCTACATCGACTTGGGACCAGAAGAACCGGATGGTGCCCGACCACCACCAGTGATAGCCACCATAGAGCTCACTAAGTTGAGTCTCACTGGCAGCACAAGAATAAAAAGGGGTGCATCCTGAGATCTCCACTAAAAGACCTCTATTGATGGTCCAGTGGTTTCGGGGTTCCCCTGGGAGAATGGCCCCTGGCCATGATGCTGCCCTTGCCCATAAATCATAACGAAGGTCCACTGTTCGGACATGAATGGATTGGACTTGGCGATGCAGAGTGACCATATATTGGATGCACTTTATGGTTCTATACATCTATAGGATATCATCCTGCTGACCTCTGGCTGGAGGAAGGAGAGTGGGTGGAGAGGAGGGGAAAGGAGACTGTTGGGAGGATGAGACATGTATGGAGCAGAGAGGAATAGTGGGCTGTCACTGGACAGGGAGAGCAGTGGAAGCTGCCTATAGGTAGGCATGTAAATCTGTATGGGACTGTACATTTTCACTCAGTCATATATTAAAATAAATAAATAAATAAATAAGGAAAAAAGAAAACAGTTGGGGTGGAAGGAATTCATGATTTTTTTTCAAAAACTTATCTACAATAAATTGCAACTGCTTTACTTAATTAAAAGCTTGCTGATGGGAATAAAGTCACTAGCATGTAAATTACTTAGTTTGATTTATTTGGTGACGAACTCTAGCCCAACACTAGTTTGTGGCTCTGCAGCCTTTAATCAGTGTGGGACAAGAGCATGCCTGTATCAGCATAAACTCAAACCCTCCTCCACTGGAGTAACCGCTTAAACAGAGCATCTTACCAATGGTGGATCAGGTGTGTTATTTTCCAACAGAACTCAATCTGTATTAACCCAGGTACAGTACCTGGTTGAACAGCAGAGCTAAAGCTCTGTTAGAGTTAAAGCAATTTCTGTTACAAATGACTCTGGTAAGAGGAGTTTTCTTGGATTTGATGGATAAATTTAGCCAGAATCCTTCCATTTACACTGTAGCTCTAAGCCCAAGTCCCTTGGGAGGGGATGTGCTGTACTACATTTCAAGCATCTCCATAAATTTCTTTTGCCATGACTTATACAATGGCCAAATTAAAAAACAAACAGAAAGTAAGCATTAACATTACAGAGAAAAAGGTTTCTTCCCACTGAGGCTGGAGTTTCTGTCTCCAGGTCTATTTTCTAAACATTAAGTACACAATGAGCTATTGGAAGTGTGAGAACTCACTAAGTCTTTCCCAAAAGCATTCTGTTAATGCTAAACGTTGAGCTGTAAGTTGAAGCTGAGAGTATAAAATTAGAAATGGTACCCTCCGAAAAAGAGTATTTAACAGATGTTGAAAAAAGTAAACAAATTCTGCATTATGCCAACAAATTCAAATGACTAACATTGCTGTTATCTATGTAAGCAATAAAAATAATAAAACAGCTGCACAGCAAAGATGAAAAAATAAGGTTCACAGATGTCCAAAAGGCACGTACTGGCTCACAATCTGCATTTTATCTTTCAACTAAATTTTACTAAAAAAAAAAAAAAAAATCCAATTTGTGTCTTCAGTTTAGTCAAGTATTCAAGTATTTCACAGAAATGCCCCATCAAGTTTCCAAGGAACAGCTGGTGGATTCAAACTGTTGACCTGTTTGTTGACAGCCATAGCACTTAACCACCATACCACCAAAGTTTCCAAATCTTTAGTTAACAAAAAACCAAACTCATTGCCTTCAAGCCAATTCCAACTCATCGCAACCCTAGAGAACAAAGTGGAACTGCTCCACAGTTTCCAAGGGGCACCTGGCGGATTTGAACTGCCAACATTCTAGTTAGCAGATGTAGCACCAGGGTTTCTTTAATTCAACCAGTGACTGATAAACAATGTATTAGTTTTCCTAATATTACTTTCACAAATCCAGCCTAGCCACATTTTAATTAAACCTTGGAATTCTCCCAGGAAAAGTTCAGCAAAAGCCTTGGTCTCCTACTTACTGGCTATAGAAAGACCAGAAATTTCTTTTCAAGATCCTAGCAGAAACACTCATAGAAACCACCCAGCAAAATGACTGCATTCTAAATGAGAGGGGAACACGAGAAGTTGTCAGTCTATTTCCAGCCACCACTCCAATCCCACACATGTAGACATTTGATCAATGTTTATTTACCTATCAAGTCATTCAATGAATAGTCATTAAACGCTCTTGATGCTAAGAAACTATATTGATTCCACAGAGAGATAGTGATGCTTCAACTGTTACAAGCTGCAGGTGTCTATAGTTTTGAGGTGACACAAATAAATGAGCCTAATTCTTATCAGGCATGTTGGAATGTCAGTAATCAACACTATGCCTTATCTTTTGCTTCCACTGTTACTATTCTTATTAAGCCAAGCCAAGCCTTAGTCTTCAAAAAATATTTTATAGCCTATGATTTCCATGAGATTAGCTATATTAAGACCAGTGGAGGTATTCAGAAAGTGTGAAAACTAGTAGTGCCCTCTGCTGGCAGATTCCTCAGGTAAAATGCTTCCAAATTTAGACCAAGCATTCCCTTCACTTCCTATTTGTACCTTACTCCTCAGTCTTCTAGGAAACAGTTTGACATTAGCCTGTTAAGCGTTTGCTTCTTATACACAATGTCTAGAATTATTTCCGAAACAAAGTCCAAAAAGTCTACGCAGCAATGATAAGCACACTCAGTAAAAACCCAAATGAATGTTTTTCTAAATGCAGTTTTACACTGTCTCAAGACACAGGGGTTCAAAATTCAGTCTATCTTAATCTCATTTTATTAAATCAGAATCTAATTATCCAAGTTAATCCAGGTTCTTGCAAATGTGATAGCTCTGAAATTTAAGTAGTCTTTGTCAACCCATAAGACAGACAATTAAGCTTCTCTTTTCGCAACGGAGGTGCATGACCATGGGTTTCAACCTCAGATGTGGCATGAGCTTTGGGGATGTGATTATCTCAGGATGTTATTATAAACCCTCAGTATTACATGTTCCCATTTTAATAGATTCAGAGGCTTTTGATCACAGTTCCTTGTAAGTTAAAAAGATTTGAATCATATTCGAGAGTTGCTGTCATTTGTTAGCAAGCTCCTTGGTAAATACAGACGGATAACAGAAGTTTTGTTTGTGAACTCCTTGAGAATAAATGCATGCCTGTTTCATTTTTGTATTTCTAATACTTAGCATAACGTCCCACACTCATTATAAATGAGGCAATTCCTACTTACAGCAATCTTATTAGACAGAGTAGAACTGTCCTAAAAGAACTCCAAAATTGTAACCTGTACTGAAACAGATTGCCACATTTCTCTGCTGTGAATACCGTGTGGATTTGAATTGCTGACCTTCTGGTTAGCCACCAAATGCTTAACCACTGCACCACCAGAGCTACTTCAGGGTCCAACAGCAAAACATACAAATGGGATGTGTGCTAAGTGGGTAAGTAAACTGGCCATTCCCTTTAGTATGTTTAATCAAATCAGACATTATTTCTAATTTGATCAGAAAACAGTATGGCATGGTAGAAACAGCATACATTTGGGAGTTGTGCAGACTTGAATTTAAATCCTAGTTTTTTTTGCCCAGAAGTGTAGTAGTAAAGTTACTGAATCTCTCTGAACTGAAGCTTTCTCATCTGTAAAATAAGAAACACAATGCTTTCTTCTCTGGTCATTGTAGGGCTTACATGAGATAAAATATGTGCATTATTCAGAAAATAGTGAAATAGTACATAGTAAACCAAACCAAACCCACTGCCATCAAATTGGTTCTGATTCATAACGGCCCCATAGAACAGAGGAGAACCGCTTCACAGAGTTTCCAAGGAGCACCTGGCAGATTCAAACTGCTGACCTTTTGGTTAGCAGTTGGAGCACTAAACCACTCTGCCAATGGGGTTTCCAGTACATAGTGGACATTGAAAAATTTAATTTCTTCTTCTTTCAAAGAAATAACTATTGTTTTTTAATACAAACTTAGGAATCTCCAGATGGTAGAAACAGTTCATGTAATCAGTTCTTAATGAAAGGCTGGAGGTAAGGCCACTCAGAGGCACCTAGGAAGAAAGGCTTGGCCATCTACTTCCAAAAAATAAGCCACTGAAAATGCTAAGGCGCACACTCCTAGTCTGACACAAATGGGATCTCTAAGAGTCAAAATCAATTCAGCAGCAAAACTTAGCCCTGATCCATTTTGAGAAGAAAGGGAATTTGTTCTAATTACATTCTTTGTTTAATTTTGCCAGTATTTCTTTCTCTTAACAGGAAGAGATATGTTGTTGTTGGTAGGTGCCAGCATAGCTACCCTACAGGACAGAGTATGGTTTCCAAGGAGCAGCTGTTGGATTTGAACAGCTGAGCTTTGATTAGCAGCTAAGTTCTTAACCACTATGTCACTAAGGGTTCAGCAATAGATATAGACATGTTTAAGCCATATACATATATATGTATATGTGTGTGTGTACATATATATAGTTCTTGTGTCTATATACACATATATATTTGTGGCTGAGGCAGCTCAAACTCATAGTAACCTTATGTATAACAGAGTAAACCAGAGTAAAATGCTACCTGGTCCTGTGACATCTTCATGATCACTGGTATGTGTATTTGAATACATTGTTGTAGTTACTGTCAGTCTGCGTCACTGAGGTTTTCCCTCATCTTTGCTGACTCTCTGCTTTACCAAGCATGATGTGCTTTTCTAGCACTTGACCAATGTCTCTCCATCCTCACTTCTAAAGAATATTCAGTTTGTATTTCTTCTAAGATTGATTTGTTTGTTCTTCTGGCCATCCATATTATATTCTGCATTTTTCACCAACAACCAAGTCGAAAGCATCAATTCTTCTTCAGTTTCATTTTTGTTATTCAGCTTCAGCATGACTATAGTACAGGCACACCTTGGTGATCACAATGATATCTTTGTTTTTTTGAAAACTCTAAAAGATATCTGTTGCAGCAGATCTGCCCAACGCAATGTCATCTGATTTCTTGACTGCTGCTTCTATGGATATTGATTGCTATTTTTACATATCCCACCCCTTGCTTTCTTTACAGCTTCTATGGAGTTGGAAAGTGGTTACCTATGCTGGAAAAAGCACTAGAGGAATTTTACATAAGTCATTTTCCAATTAGAGAAGTTGTAATGACACCTCCTATTTGATTAATGATTTACACAGTTCAAAACATTTTCAACTATACATTCTCACTTCAGCTCCACGTTACCCTCCATTATAATTCTAAGAAACCAAGAGAAAAAAGAAAAGGGAGCTGCCAAAGTGATCTGGTATAAAATTTGTGGGGAATAAAATCAGAAGCCCTGTGTACTGTTGGTCTTGGAATCACGCCTAACACCACCGTGACAGGCACTGCTGCAGGCTTCTCCGCAACAGTTACCATATCTTGCTCATCAGTGCCCCCTGTCCTCCACGCTGGGCATCGCAAACTGGGACCATGCGCTATAGGTTAAACCCTATAGGGTCAATATAAGTCAGAATCGACTCGATGGCACTGGGTGGTTAAACCCTGGTGGTGTAGTGGTTAAGTATTATGGCTTCTAACCAAAAAATTGGCACTTCAAGTCCACCAGGCACTCTTTCGGAACCTGACGACAAAGTTCTCTGTTCTACAGGGTCGCTAAGAGTCACACTTGACTCAACGGGCATAGGTTTGGTTTTAGGTTAAAGGAAACAGTCGAGTCGTGAGTTCTGGAGCTCTTTTTTCCCCCTCTCTCAGTGACTCACAGTGAAACATGTTTGGAATTAACTACTTGCCCAGGGTTTTACAATGCTTGAATATCTTTGCTGGTATTTTTTTAAAACAATTCTGGGGAAGTTTTCAGTTTATTTTCAGCATTAAAAATGATACAGCAAGCGTGAGCTGAATGGAAAAGTTGAGAGTTTTTTCTGTAGGACTACAGACTCAGAATCTCCATTAGAAACAGCTGCGCTGTAAGTTTTCTTCTGTGGTGCATTTACTGACATTCCTGTTGTGTTGCCAGTACTAGCTGGTGGCCAGCTGTTCTCATCATATTTTAATTAAAGAAGCTCCTACAACATCAAGAAATGTTCTGTGCAAAGATGTACAATGAATGTCTGCTGCTGTTCCTACACTACCGCTTGCTCCACGTCTAGACTTGAACAATAATTCTTATTCTTGCAGTTGCCCACCTCCACAATAGTGTTATTAATCTGGGATCTCTGAACCTTTAAATGATTTTTAGCCCCCTGAAATTGCATGTAAATTTGGGCAAATAGAATTTTACAAAGATAAGGCCAACACCTTTCAACAGTGTAGGTTCTGGAGGGAAAGTCCTCGTCTTCAATCCTCCCTTGGTCTAGGAACTTCTCAGCACAGAGACCCTGGGTCCAAAGGGCACAGTCTGGTTCTGGTGCTGCCTTCTTGGTGGTAAGAGGTCGCCATGTCTCTCTGTTTGATTCTCTCTTTCATTTGTCAAAAGAGATTGATTTTAGATACAACCTAATCTTGAAGTCTGGCTCCTGCCTCATTAACACAACTAACTCTAAACCTGCCTCATTAACATCATAAAGACAGGATTTATAACATATAGGAAAATCACATCAGATGACAAAATGGTAGTCAAACACACAATACTGGGAATCATCACCTAGTCGAGTTAACATATTCTGGGGGAACACAATTTAATCCACGATATGGTATATCTAACAAACAATATATGATGCATTGCTTAAAAGGAATGAGTTATAAAATAGGCTTAACTACCATAATTTTACCTAAGTTCTATGCTGTATTAACAGTGTGTAGGTACACACTTTCTAGAAGAAGCTTTTCGTGAGGCAAAGGCCATCTCTCAAGTTTATAAATTCATGTTGTGTTTCCCCCAAAAGTATGTAACAAATTTTCACAATGTTTTGTAGATACACTGATTATAATTTGTCCGTATCCACATGCTCTTCTCTGCATACCTTCACTTTAGCCAAATAGTGTAGCAGGTTCAAAGCTATCATCCACCTCCCTTCTCTATCACTTTGTTTTGAATTTGGCAAACTGTACCAAACATCAAAATATGGCACCGTAATGCAAAATATAACTAACGTTGTTACCAATACTTGCCTTCAAGCTCAGAATTTAATAGAAAATCTTATTTAATCCCTACTTGCTAACTGCCTCCACTTATGTAAGGCATCAAATCACCATCTTTAACTTTATTTTTTCTTCAACAATTCTCCTTGCCCAATTCCACATTTCACTTCCTCTCATTGTATAGTCAATATTTTTTATCAGCACCATAGCTTAAAAGGCATCAGTTTTTTTGACCTTCCTTATTCACAGTCCAGCTTTCCCATGCATACGAAGTGACTGAAAATACCGGGGCTTGGGTCAGGCACACCTTAGTCCTCAAAGTGACACCATTGTTTTCAACCCTTCAAAGGGATCTTTTCCACAGATTTGTCCAGTGCAATACATTGGTTGATTTCTTGACTGCAGCTTACATGGGTTTTGATTATGGATCCATGTAAAATGAAATCCTTGACAATGTTAATCTTTTCTCCATTTACCACGATGTTGCTTATTGGTCCAGTTGTGAGGATTTTTGTTTTCTTTATGTTTAGGTTTAAAACATACCAAAGGCCATAGTCTTTGATTGTCATCAGTAAGTGCTTCAAGTCTTCTTCACTTTCAGAAAGCAAAATTGTGTCGTCTTTATATAGTATTGTAGATTGTCAATGAGTCTTCCTCCATTTCTGATTCTGTATTCTCCATATAGTCCAAATTAATCTCAGATTAATTTCTCAGTGTACACACTGAATAAGTTTGCTGAAAGGAAACAATCCTGATGCACACCTTCTTTGATTTTAAACCATTCAGTATCTTCTTGTTGTGTACGGATGGCTACCTCTTGTTCTCTTTACAGGTTCCACATGAGTACAGTTAAGCATCTGGAACTCCCATTCCTCACAATGTTATTTATAATTTATTATGATCCACACAGCCGAATGCCTTTGCCTAGTCAGTAAAACATAATTAAATATCTTTTGGGTATTCTCTGCATTCAACCAGTTCCTTTGAAAGTCTTTAGTTACGTGTACTTGCATTATTTTACTCAGCATTTTGTCTTAAACTGTAAACTAAGGGTACTTGTAATTCTCAACATGGAATCAGTGGGATGTTAAACAAAACAACTACAGCACAACATTTAACACAATATCTGTCCATCAGTAAGTGGTCATTATAATATTAGTTCCAGGTTTAATACTGAAAAAATTTTGACTGTCAATATTGTGCTTAAAGTTAAATGTCCAACATTTAAGATCCTTGTCACTGCATGTGCTCTGGTGAGAATGGCAGAGTACAGTGGTGAAAGTACAGTATTTGGAGCCAAAGGGTTGGGAGCTTAGACCTTGGCACTTCTACTCAGTAGCTGTGTGACCTCAAGTAAGTTTCCTAACTTCCTGACCTTTAGTGACCTTACCATTAAAGAGTTACTTTCAGGGTCACCATATGAGTCTGAGAGATTGTCTTATTTATCTAATGTTGCATTAACAGAGATAACACAATTGGATGGCTTTAAAAACAGAAATTTCATTCTCTCACATTCCAGCAGGGTAGAAGTCCAAATTCAGGACATCAGCTCCAAGGGAAAGCTTTCTCTGCTGGCTCTGGAGGAAGACCCTTGTTGTCAAACTTTCCCTGGACTGGAAGCTTTTGAGGCACAGGGATCCCAGCCCTTTCCAAAGGATGCGATGAGTTCCTGGCATTCCTTCTTGGTGGCAGGAGGTTCCCTGATCTCAGCTTGCCTCCCTTTCTTTTATATCCCAAGAGTCTGCCCAAGCCACAATACAATCCCACACATTAAGTCCTGCCCCACCACCTAAACTGTCACCCATTCTCCCTCATTAACATCACAGAGGCCGGGTTTACAACACACACAATACCAGGAATCACGGCCCAGCCAAATTTCTACACACATTTTTTGGGGAACACATTCAATCCATGACATGGATGGCACTTATAATGCACCTGATGAAGTATCTAGCACACAGTAAGCATTTGATAAACAACCAAAGGTGGGCAAAAATTCCACTGCTATTGGGCTGATTCTGATTTATAATGACCCTATGAGACACAGTAGAACTGCTCCATAGTCTCCAAGGAGCACCTGGTAGATTCGAACTACTGACCTTCCAGTCAGCAGTCTTAGTGCTTAACCACTGTAACATCACTGAACCACTACATCACCAGGGTTTCCATTTGATAAATATCCAAAAAACCAAACCCACTGCCATCAAGTCGATTCTGATCTGATCCAAAGCTACCCTACAGACAGAGCAGAACTGCCCCACAGAGTTTCTAAGGAGTGCCTGGGAGATTTGAACTACAGACCTTTTGGTTAGCAGGCATAACATTTAAACACTATACCATCAGGGTTTCTATTTGATAAAAAGTATCAGTAAACTGAAGGGGTGCTTCAGTCCATGTATTGGCTCATTTCAAATAATTTTTCAAAGTCCTTTCCATCCTATATACAACTTTCCAATATTTTTATCTAATATATTTGAATTTCTGGTTATACACATATGTATATAATGCCTATACTACTAAAAAATATACTATTATTTTGTATACATTTGTATATTATTGTCAAATACATTGTTAAGGGAAAGCACTGAGAATCGGAAAGGCTGAGGTAGGTGGTACTGTACAGGGTGAAGGGCTTATTCAAGGATTATCTAAAACACTAACATTATTTCATTTCCTGTTTGTTGTTGTTAGCTGCTATCAGATCACTGATAAACTCATGCACAATGAAACAAAACGTCTGATCTTGTGTCACCCCTATAATGGGTTGTTGATCAGACCACTGTGACACAGAGGGTTTTCGGTGGCTGATTTTCAGAATTAGATTGCCAGGCCTTTCTTCATGCTTGTCTTAATCTAGACGCTACACTGAAACCTGTTCAGCATCACAGCAACATGCAATATACCAGTGGCAGTGGTAGACACACAAGAGGTACACAGCCAGGGATTCAAACCCGGATCTCCCGCATGGAAGACAAGAATTCTACCACTAAACCACCAATGCCTCAGCCCCAAATTTAATGTAGTTATCATAAACTTGTAGAATTTTGTCCAACTGAGATGCAAATAATGGCTGCTTTGTGGAATAAATAATCACAAAGATTATGGGATAGTGTCCTATTGGATATTAACCCATTTTGTTGTTTATCTAACTAGCTATCTTATGCTAACAGTCCTTTGTTAAATTGCCTATAAACACCTAAATCTTCAAATGCTCTTTGATTCAGTCTTACCGTCTTACTGGCTCCCTCACTAATAAATGAGCTGAATAAAAGAATCAACGTGTGCATTTTATATTTCCATCATAGCTATGGTTTTAATTTTCTGAAAATCATACTTCGACATTCCTGAGAAAGTTTATTTGGAAAAAGAATTACTACAGCTAGTCTTTTACAAAATGAAAAATTCTTCAACAGATCACTTTCTAATTTATGTGCTGTAGAAATTTAGAGCTTTTTCTATGGTTTTATTCATAACTGGGCATTCTTGTATTCAGGTCACTGGCATGCACAAATACAGCGGCCACTTGCCACAGCAAGATACCGCAGCAAGATTAAGTTGGCAGGTATTGGAAAGCCTCTCCTACAGCTGTATTAGCGATGAATTCAAAAATCACCATAACAGTTGCTATCAGCTTCCCTTTCTTTGCTTGTTCTACTCTTTATTAGTGGTCTGAGAGATAAGGCCCATGTTGCCACAAGCACACAAGGACTAGCTAGCTTCACAAATATGAGATACTGTTTTATGCCACTTTTCCTGCTAATGGCGGGGTGGAGGCAGGGGATAAACAACAAAGCAGACTCTGAAGGCTGGGCTTGTTGGTTTAAGTGGTTTTGCATTTTGTTAATATGTAATGTTCATGTAACACAGAAAACATTTGGCAGTGCCTGCTGCCAAGTTTCTGCTGCATTCACGACTACTCAAAACTATGTGAATTAACAAAGGCCCACACATCTGAGGTTTAGAAGGAAGAAACATGTGCATCATTGAGATTTTAATTCAAAATGTTACAGAAAATCCATGATCTAGTGATTCATGGATTAATAAAAAGTTGAATTCAGTAAGTTGCAAATAAGAGATATAAGGGGGAAGTGTTATTTTCTTCATAGGTACATCTTCTACTGTACAAAATAATTCACAATAAGAACTTTACAGGAGCAAAACCCCAGAATACTCTAAACTTTCTGTTTCTTCCTTCTTTTATTTCTTCCCTCTTTGTCAACACAAGTATTTAAGGCAATGTGTTTGAATGAGCAAGACTAGTATGGCTGGAGGTGTGCAATTTTGGAGAAATCTATTCATTTCAGTTAAACAGGATTTTCTTAAGCAAGGGATGAAGGAGAAGTTCTAGTGTGACTGTAAGACTGCTTAGCTCCATTCCATGACTTCCAGAACACTTTTTGGAAGGACACACTGTATTAAGTGATACATTTGTAAAATGACGTGAGGAGTTTCTGGATGATGCAAATGGTTAAGCACCCAACTACTAACCAAAAGGTTGGTGGTTCCAATCCACCAGAGGCTCCTGGAAAGAGAAGCCTGGTGTCCTGCTTCCAAAAGATCACAGCCAGGAAAACCCTATGGAGTGTAGTTCTATTCTGAAATACATGAGTCCAAATCAACTTGATGGCAACTGGTAAATGTGATATAAGGAAAAGAATTAGCAGAAAAAAAAAAAAAGAAAAAAGAATTCACAACTGTTGAGTCAATTCTCCCTCATGGCAGAGTAGAAGTATCTCCATAGGGTGTCTCAGGGGTACCTGGTAGATTGAAACTGCTGACCTTCTGGGTTTTAGCTACCACAGTTCTTAACCACTACGCCACCTACCAGAAGTCACCTATAACTGCAACTCACTTAGCTTAAAATAAAGAGAACCACACCCTGTGACAGGATATATTCATTCTGCTAATGTATTTTGTCAAAGTTAGGAAACACAGTGAAAAAGAACAGCAAACAAAGCAAGTTCTAAGGCTCACTGCTGGTGTAAATGGTTAAGCACTCAGCTACTAACCACAAGAGTGGAACTTTTAACCCACCCTAAGGCTCCATGGGAGAAGCCCTGGAGATCTGTTTCCATGAAGATTCCAGAACCAAACCCACTGCCATCAAGCTGATTCTAAGATTACCGTCAAGAAAATCCTCAGGCAGTTTTACTCTGTCACATGAGGTCACTATAAGTCGAAACATAACTGGACGACACCGAACAACAGTAACAACAGTAATCGGAGCTGTAGCAATAACTAGTTGTTTGGCCTCTGGCATGTCACTTTAGCTCTATAAAATGAGGGTTTGGAACCAACTGTCTCTTCCAGCATTAGTCTTCTTTCATTCAATTTAAAGATATGTATCTAGTGGCTTGCTCCAGCCTATATTTTAGGTTTGTTGGCACTGCAAATAGGCTTTAAGAGCATGAGCCCTAGTTCTGATGCTCACAAGCTATAAGACTTTGGCTAGTCACTTAAACTTGTGGAACCTCAGTTCTCTTATCTATAAAATGGGCACAGAGATGTAACTTATAGCACACACTTTTAGGATTAAATGATTAAATACATATTAAATACCTGGTATGGTAACTAGAATGTAGTTCTCACTCAATAAGCAGTGGTTGTTTTTACTGCTGCAGTCATGGTATGGTTAGGTTTTCAAGCCAAAGGAAAACTTCTACATCACTATTTTTTCAAACCTCTCTTCAAAAACAGAGATTTGATTCTTTATGCTCTTTCTGACCCAGGGAAACTCAGTTGTAACTTCAAGATACTCTTTTTGGAAGTGAAATTAAATTTTAGATTTTACAATTCTGTTTGTAATCTTTTGTTTGTAATCTTTTATTACTCTGAGAGTGGAAAACACTATATACCTGCCTGAGGCTTTTTATTAAATTTTTGAAGTCTGAGCTATGAAGTGAGTAACACCTGGGATCTTAAAAATGATGCCATCTAAGACACAACAATTCATTTCTACTTGTTTGGAGCAAGTGTTAGAAGGCATCCAAAACCGAAGAAAAGCAACAAGTCTACAAGGCTCACAGCCTACACAAGTCATAACCTCGTTTGTCCTGATACCAGAACTAAATGGTGCCTGGCTACCACCACTGACCATTCTGACCAGTGTGATAGCATGGTCCCGGACAGAATGAAAGAAAAACGGAGAGCAAAACTCAAATTCTTAAAGTCGAGACTTAACAGAAGCAGTTGAGGTCAGAGGACTCTCTGAGACTATAGCCCTGAGACACATTTTAAACCATGAATGAAAACTGTCCCCCAAGATTACCTTAAAGTGAAACAGCACACAAAATAAAGAGAACACCATTAAAACAGTACAAAATGAACAGTACATCATTAAAAAAAAAAAAAAAACTGTCTCAGATGAACTCTAAAGAAAAGATGGGAAGATAAGAAGTAGGAAAACTAGAGTACTGGAAATGGAACAATCAGAACACAAAGAGAATGTTGTCATTGAAACAACTTGTGTGGAAACTGTCAAATCAGAACCTACCTTACTTTACACAGTTTCACCAAAAATATACCAAATAATGTTTTTTTAAAAGTCACTGAACTACATACTTGCATTAAATATGATAACGCAGATGATAGAGCACGTTAGAGTTGAAGTTAAGTTTCCTTAGAAACCCGAAACTAGTTTCTCAAGGTAGCAAACAAGTGCTTCAGAGGTAAAAGTCATTTCTGAAGTAAACTCAATCTGAATAACTTTCTAAATACCACCATAAGTTCTCAACAAAGCCATTTTCAAAAAGCACCCATCCTGACTTTCTTTTTAGAATTTATAAACCCAGATCACATGATCCAAAAGAACTTACATTTTAAACATCTAACCACCAGGTGGAGATCTAAAACAAAGATTAGTCTTCAAGGCAGGGCTCAGCTAGAATCCAGAAAATTCTTAACTAAGATTAAAACTGTCCATATTCTCAGAATGTACCAAAATTACTTAAACCAGAAGAAAACTCAGTGCTTATGTATTAAATACATCAGAGACATAAATGGCATGCACGAATGTGAGAAAGTTCTTAGCAACACAGTGTCAGGTGGCAAAGGGAAGGTGTTGATCACATTAGATATTTTCAGTATTAGACCTAAAGTAGGGACATCACTATTGATATAACCATCACTTGATCACAAATGTATTTAATTAAGATTGACACAATTATATCAGTTCACGCATTTTATGGTTGATATTGAAAAACTGGAAAACCTGGTAGTGCAGTTGTTAAAAGCTACAGCTCCTAACCAAAAGGTCAGCAGTTCAAATCCACCAGGTGCTCCTTGGCAACTCTACCAGGTAGTTCTGTTCGGTCTCATTGGATTTCTACGAGCTGGAATTGATTTGATCGCAATGGTTCATGAGTTTTATTGAAAACCAAATTCCCCATGCCCCTGCAGTCATCAGTCCCAGACCAGTGACTCTGAAGATCCTAAACCAAGAATATGATTAAAACTGTCCTCTACTTTTCTTTCATTTATATTCACACATAGCAGTGGGACTGATTGACCAAGTGAGGTTCCTGGCAACAGCAGGAAACTCCCACTGCCTCCTTAAATGAATGGCTTTATTTATCTCCTCAATTATACATCAAATGCCAAGTGCCGGCGAGTCGGATACATCAAATACGCTTGCTTAATTCACAACTTCCAAGTTTCCTCACCTAGGAGTTTTATTCTTTCTACAATAATTTAACATTCCTTTACTATCTTTTAGCGTAAATATTATTCTTTCCCATAAGATCCAACCAGGAAAACAAAAAACAACTTAAAGAGAGCATCTAAGGTAACTAATAAGTAGAAAATATAGTACAATCTTTTCTGCCTACTTCTTTTACCTCATTTAAAGAAAAAAAAAAAACTACCATGTGTCAATTCTCACTTACAGAGTAGAGCTGCCCCATAAGTTTCCAAAGAATGCTTGGTGGATTTGAAGGGCCTCTCTTTTGGTTAGCAGCCATAGCACTTAACCACTAGGCTCCCAGAGTTTATTTTAGAGCTCATAAAACCGAAGTGAGGAATCCCTGGAGGCTCAAGCAGTTTAAGCACTGGATGGACTACTGACCAAAAGGCTGGTGGTTCAAAGACCACAGACTAGAAAACCCACTGAGTCTAGTTCTACTTTGCACCTGCCATGAATCAGAAGTGAGCGGAAGGCAACTGGTTTGGTTTGGGGATTTTATAACAGTTCATGAAATTGATAGCTTCAGCCTCACATAAATTCTTGGCAATCAAGCAATCAAAACAGAACAAAAACAGACCCACTGCTGTCAAGTTGATTCGGACTCACACAGACTTTATATGACAGAGTAGAACTGCCCCATAAGAGTCACCAATGAGCACTTGGTAGATTTGAACTGCTGACTCTGTGGTTAGCAGCCACTGCTCTTAACTACAACGCCACTAGGGTTTCCACTGAAAGATAAATCTTTTCTGCTAATTTTGATTGTTCTGAAAGACTTTTCAAGGAAACTATTTTTTTTTTCCAGTTTACTCAGGTTCTAAGCACTTAAACGTTAAATGCATTAAAGATTTTTATCACCTTTACCTTGAAAAAGTAAAAAAGAAGGAAAACGACAAACTCAAGTATTACTGCTTTCAGGGATTAGATAGGAATTTCCTTTCATTCCTTAGCAATGATTCATTCCTGTATGTCAGTCACCTACCTCTGTTACAACTAGTAGAGCAGAATTACAAGCTGTTTATCTAGATAAGCATCAAAGTTTGGGATGCTACTCTGTACACAAGAGGCCTTTGATCCTGTGCACCTTGATTTAGAAATCGGGTTGGAACTTGAACAAGAAAGACTCGCTTCTTCCGCTGCTTTCCGGTCTCAGGGAGTATCGGAAATAACAACAGCTGGCCTCGCGGGAGTTTAGCACTTCCTCTTCCTGTCCTGGACCAAAGCAAGAAGTGGACAAACATGAAAAAGTTCATCAAAAAGTGTAATGACGTTTTTGCAAGCCACGACATCTCAGTTAAAATTAGTTCAAATGTTGTCTGTTTACTTCACCCCATGTAAGCTTATGTGGTACCGTTTTAAACCAAAGCAAAATTTACACAAAACTTTCAGGTACTGTGCATGGGCTGGTTTGCGGAGAAACGTGAATGCATTGAGTGAGAAACATTCTTCAGAAGGGATTTTAAAAAATCAGATATGATGCATGCTGATCAGTTCCTAGATGGAATAGCAATAGGTATAGGTAGACAGACAGACAGATAGCTAATACATTAAAAAAAAAAATCCCACTGCATCAAGTTAATGGCAACTCATAGAAACCCTAAAGGACAAAGTAGACCAGCCTTGCAGAGTTTTCAAGGAGCCCCTGGTGGATGCAAACTGCTAACCTTTGGTTGGCAGCCCTAGCATTTAATCACTATGCCATCAGTTCCTCCAGGCAATGGTTTTCAAACTGTGCATCAAAATCACAGGGAAAGTTTATTTCAGCTGTGATCAGAGAACTTGCGTTTCCAGCAAGAAGCTCCTGTGTGCTGTTGATTCAGATGAACTGAGAACACACCTTAAAAACCAACCACAGGCACTGGGTAATTTTGCATGTGAAAACAGATGGACATTTTAAACCTCAGAGAATGTTGAGGTCTCAGTTTTAAAAGGAAGAGAGACAAAAGAATCAGCACCAATTCAGATTTGAGGTTTAAATCTGGATCTGTCCAAGCTCTGTCTCTGGGCAAATTGCTTGGCCTCCCTACACCAAACTTCCTTTATCTGTAAAATAGGGGCAGTAATAACAGCCTGTTTCCAAGTGTATAAAGTGTCTGGCACACAGCACTCACGAAATGATTATTATTGCTTTATAAAATCACAGACAGTTCGCAGATGATATGATTCTATATGCAGAGAACCCCAAGGAATCTATAAGTAAGCTACTCAAACTGATAGAAGAGTTCAGCAAAGTCTCAGGATACAAGATAAACATAAGTAAATCAGTAGGATTCCTTTATACCAACAATGAGACTGTTAAGGAGGAAATTATCAAATCAATACCATTTACGATAGCCCCTAAGAAGATAAAGTACCTAGGAATTAATCTAACCAGAGAAACAACAGACCTTTACAAAGAGAACTACAAGCCCTTACTACAAGAAAGTAAGAGAGACTTAGATTAATGGAAAAACCTACCCTGCTCATGGATAGGAGGACTTAACATTGTGAAAATGTCTATTTTACCCAAAGCCACTTATTTATATAATGCAATCCCAATACAAGTTCCAGCATCATTTTTTAATGAGATGGAGAAACAAATCACCAATTTTGTTTGGAAAGGGAAGAAGCCCCGGATAAGTAAGGTACTACTAAAGAAGAAGAACACAATGGGAGGCCTCTCATTACCCGACCTTAGAACATACTACACTGCCACAGTGGTCAAAACAGCCTGGTACTGGTACAAGAACAGACAGATAGATCAATGGAACAGAATTGAGACCCCAGAGATGACACCATCTGCCTATGATCAGTTGATAATTGACAAAGGCCCTAAGACATTAAACTGGGGTAAAAACAGTATCGTCAACAAATGGTGCTGGCAAAATTGGTTATCCATCTGCAATAAACTGAATCAAGATCTGTATCTTACACCTTATACAAAAACCAACTCCAACTGGATAAAAGACCTAAATATCAAACCTAAAACAATAAAGCTCATCCAAGAAAAGGTAGGAACAACAATGGAAGTTTTAATACACAGTGAGGACAGACTCCAAAATCTGTCAAAGAAACCTCAATCAACAGAAAATAGATAAATGGGAACTATTAAGAATCAAACACTTTTGCTCATCCAAAGACTTTATTAATAGAATTAAAAGAACACCCACAGAATGGGAAAAAATATTTGGCAACTCTATGTCAGACCGACGTCTGATCCCCATAATCTATAAGATACTACAAAATATCAATAAGAAGAAGATAAACCATCCAATTAAGCGATGGGCAAAGGAGATGGACAGACACTTCACTAAAGAGGAGATGCAGGCAGCCAAAAAACACTTGTGGACATGTTCACGATCTTTAGTTATTAAAGAAATTCAAATCAAGACAACAATGAGATAACATCTCACCCCAAGAAGATTGGCCATGATCCAGAAAACACAAAACAACAAATGCTGGAGAGGCTGTGAAGAAAGTGGAACTCTCCTACACTGTTGGTGGGGTTGCAAAATGGTCCAGCCTCTTTGGAAAGCAATCTGGCGCTTCCTTGAAAAAGTGGGTATAGATATACCATTTGACCCAGTAATTCCACTACTTGGAATATATCCTACAGAATCAAGGCCTTTCACACCAATGGACACATGCACCATAATGTTTACCGCAGCACAGTCCACGATAGCAAAAAGATGGAATCAACCCAGATGCCCACAATAGAAGAATGGATAGGTGAACTATGGTACATATACTCAATGGAGCACTACGCAATGATAAAGAATAACGACGATTCCAGGAAACATCTCCTAACCTGGTTTCAACTGGAAGACATTATGTTGAGTGAAAGTAGTCAGCGACAAAAGGACAAATACTGTATGAGACCTCTACGATAAGATCTCAAAAACAGACTTGTATATAGAAGAAAAGACTCTTTGACAGCTGCAAGGGAGGGAAGGGAGGGAGGGTGAGCGGGGAAGGTTTAGTTTAGATAGTTACTAGAAATCTAGTTGGGAGAAAGCAGTGATAGCACACATTAGAAACAAGAACAACATTAAGTGGACTTCAGCATAACTTGAGTACTCCTTCCATCTTAACTCATTACTGCAAGGATAGAGTAGCTGGGACGGGGGCTGGGGGATCATGCTCTTAGGCGAATTCCAGGCCAATTGGCACAACTAGCTCTTGCTAAGAGGGCTCTCTGCACCCCACATTGGTGAGTGGCATCTGCGGCCTTAAAAGCTGCCAAGCTGCCATCCGAGGATACAGCAAATGGTCCCAACTCAGCAGGAACGGATGCTCACCAAGGACCAAAATGACATGCGGTAAAGACAACCGAGAAGACAGAGAGACCCACAAGAGTGGGTGCCTACATTGACTTGGAACCGGAAGAACCGGATGGTGCCCGGCCACCACCAGCGATAGCCATGATGGAGCTCACAGAGAGGAGTCTCACTGGCAACACAGGAATAAAAAGGGGTGCATCATGAGATGTCCACTAAAAGACCTCAATTGATGGTCCAGCGGTTTTGGGGTTCCTCTGAGAGCATGGCCCCCGGCCCTGATGCTGCCCTTTCCCATAAATTATAACAAAGGTCCACTCTTTGGACAGGAATGGTCTGGACTTGGCAATGCAGAATGACCATATATTGGAAGCACTTTATGGTTCTCTACATCTATAGGATATCACCTTGCTGACCTCTGGCTGGAGGAAGGGGAGTGGATGGAGAAGAAAGGAAAGGAGGCTGTTGGGAGGATGAGACATATATGGAGCAGAGAGGAATAGTGTGCTGTCACCGGGCAGGGAGAGCAGTGGAAGCTGCATATAGGGGGGCATGTAAATTTATACGTGAATGTATATTTTCACTCAGTCATGTTAAATAAAAATTAAAAAAAAAACAACCCTAAAAAAAAAATCACAGACAATTATTTACAGGAAAAAAATTGTATGTAAGTCATATTGTCTTACAATAACAGGATAATAATAAGAGATAGGTTAGTCAAGATAGAGCCTAGGTTAGTCTTGGGTACAAATTAAATGAATAGAGATCAATCCAGTTCAATGAACAATTCCTCTGTGTTTAATAAATCTCTCATAAAATTCCTGGTTCTTTCCTGAAATTATCTACAATTCTCATCTTCTAGTTCATTTTAGCTTTTATTTCTTTGTGCTGTTTCTTGCTGCTTCATTTCTCTACCTTGATACTTACACCAAACAGTATTTTTGTTTTTCTAACAAGGAAAAATTCTCATAGCCTAAAATTCCTTTATGGTGCAGTTAGCCTGGTCTAATAACCAAATCAGATTGCATAAAAGAAGGATAATTAATAAATTGAAGCAAGTTAACAACATATCAGAAAGAAATAAACTAATCTAATGAATGTCAAATTAATTCATCCTGTCTAGTTTCCACATGAGTGTGGCATCTGTGCATTAGTGTACTACAGCTCACAGTAAATGAATAGTAAGAAGGAAGTGACCAGCTGCTCTCCATGTCTTCCAATAATTAGAAGTGCATGAGAGATTTTTGGGGGGGGAGGTGATAAAAGGAGTAGTTCATAAATTTATTAAGCAAATTTCTTTGCAAACCTGTCATGTGTCTCTCTCAGTGACACTGGGGCTACAGTGGGGCAAAATATGGATGACATAAAAGTAGTTAAAAGGGTGACCTGATCTGCTTAGCCGAAATGGCATTTATGATGAAACGTCAAGGGTGATGAATTAACCAAACACAGTGACAGTGGGGATGGGGCCAGCACAATAAACCTTATGGTGCATGTCTGAAGCTATAAAAGAACAGATGAGCTAAAAGTCACAGTGAAAAGGAGGGACAGATTAAGTTAGACTCACCAAAGGCCGTGAGGGTCATCATCCTTGGAACAGGGGGAAGCCGTTGAAGGATTTTAAGCAGGATTTGGCATGATCTAATTAGCATTTTTAAAAGATAACTCGGGCTTCCTGTGCTGAAAAGGTTTTAGGACCGAAGGTAGTAATGATAAGGGGCAGTGGTGCTAACAGCCAATGTAATTTAGGGCACCATCGTAGTCCAATGGAGCACAGCGGTTAAGAGCATAAGGCTTAACGTTTTTCAGGAACCACCTGAGTAAATACCGTCCAGAGACAT
Source organism: Heterohyrax brucei (assembly GCA_028571685.1). NCBI lineage: Eukaryota > Metazoa > Chordata > Mammalia > Hyracoidea > Procaviidae > Heterohyrax > Heterohyrax brucei. The sequence goes on from CM053155.1 coordinate 51,235,181, forward strand.
TTATTTGTTTTCTAGGTCAGCTACTAGTGAAGAATGGGTGAGAACTAGCTGAAAGCAAGCTACTGGAAAAACAGGACTTGTGTGTCTGAGGCAGCAGAAGTGGTCAGGGTGCTGAACCAGAATGGGTAAGAGGGCCTGGAACATCAAAGACAAACTCGCCTCCTTCCTGGAGTTTACCTGGGGCTAGCCCTATGACTGAGCAGCTGTGGGGGTGTTAGAAGCAGGCCGATATTGTAAATTGGTTTTTACTGAACTCTCTTCCTCCACAGGGTATCTCCCAAGTATGAGGATAAATTACAGCCACACTTTCTAACCAGACTCTGCATTATCAGGCGCAATGACAGTCAAGGCAGAGGGGGGTGTCCGTGGTCACAGAACTTCTCTCCACCACAGCACCAGAGGCCACTGCTGCCTTTTTTTCTCCCTCTCAACCTGTTCATGTGCTGAGCACACTCCCATATTTTCCTATATGGTCCCTCTCTGGTAAAGGTGATGCAGAGGATCCAGAAACTGTGGCCACTCTTAAGGGACCACAGTGTTTATTTTCTCTCTCTCAGGCAAGTCTGAGTCCTGACCCACTGGCAATATACTTACACCCAAGACAAGTTCATTACCTCTTTCTTTAATGCTTCCCTCAACTTGTAGTACAAGCCTTTGTCCTGTCTCCTCCACGATGTTGTTAAAGGGAGTGATTGCTAGTAGGTTCATGAGAGTTTTCCTAGTGTTGAAATCCTCTAAAGTCATGTATATATAGCAAAGAGTGGACAGGTGACAACCTGAATTACATTATCTCTGGAGTGATTCTCTAAAATCGAGGTCCTGGGCCCTACCTCAAACCCACTGGATCAGAATCTGTATTCTAATAAGCTCTCCAGGTAATTCCTGGGCACACTAAAATTTAGCAACCATTGTTTTAAGGTAGGTACGTCATAGCCCTATATGGACATTGCTGTGTCTACAGTGGAAATCCTGGTGGTGTAGTGGTTAAATTCGATGGCTGCTAACCAAAAGGCCATCCCATCAAATCCGTCAGGCTCTTCTTGGGAACCCTATGGGGACAGTTCGCTGCATCCTATAGCGTCACTATGAGTTAGAATCAACTTGACAGTAATGAGTTTGGTTTTGGTTTGGTATTTAGAGTTAGTGGGAGGGACAAGAACATGTTGCATGTAACCCTCAGCCTTTCTCACCCATGCAGCAACCTGAAGAGTGTAAGCCCTTAGGTCAGACAAGAAGATCAGTTACGAATCTTGCCTGGGAAGAAAAGTTTGAGAACATTCCTCTGAAATGTTTTTCAGAGTGAGGTTTGAGAAAAGGGAAGGTGGTCTTCATCAAGTCTCCATATAGGATAACATCACCCCCTCCAGTGGGCATGTGGAAAGATGCACCAGAAGATTATATTGCTGACTAGTGGGTACTGTGGACACTTGAAGTTCTGGGACCAAATATCTCATGCCCTGCCTTCTGTGGGCATCCTACACAGCAAAGAATAGTCCTGCCAAAGTGTCAATAATGCCCCAGGATGAGAATCCTTCAGTTACGTCCATCATGACTCTGGATGCAGATATTTGAAATTCAGTACGGAGTCTTTGTTGTATGTATAGGGTTCATTATATGTATTTCTGGGTCACTGACAAAAGTGAATATAAAATGCCCAGCACTGTGCTTATTTTGTTTTAGGTAGCTCTAAATAATTATTTATTTGATAATTGGAAATCAGCAATTGAGGATTAATTTAAAATCTTACTTTCCCCAAAGTTTGCCAATTTGAACGCAATCCAGAGTGAAAAAATGGGGAGAAGGTTGACATAACCTGTTGTTAATTTACAACATCTGTGTGAAATCTCTTGGTAATTTAAAGACAATCCAGCATCTGTGAGACTACAATTCTCCATTAGCTTTCCGTAATTGTCAGTAACAACATGAAACTATTCAATGAAGCCTATAGATTTTTACCGGAAATTGGAAAGCTAGCCTTCTTGCCCTTGAAACACTATGCAGGAATATTTGGCCTCAGCTTTCACTCATGTTGATGGTAGTTTCTGAGATTAATTAAGCTCCATATAAAAATAAATCCAGTTTTAGGAATCATAATTTGTACCAGACTTAAAAGAAAAAAAAAAATTCTTGCTCAAAAACACAATTGAAATGGTATCCTTGCCAGGAGCTGTATACCATTCTGCGACTTACTTCTTTTTTAGTGGAAGCAGCAACTTCAAAGCTATAAATATACACATGTGCTGCAAGTATGTCGAAAATCTAAAACTAGGACTCACTGAACCAACTTTCTTATGTTGTTATTAGCAATTCTGTAATTTATGTATTAGGTAATATTAAAGTGAGACAGAGACACTGAGAGATGAAGTAATTACAGTGGCAAAATCTAATGAGTCTTAGAAAACTAGAATTCATCGTCTTTCTAAAATGCAAGAATGATCAGTAACTTCCCATCACCCTGAGGATAAAATCCAAGTACCTGGACTTGTCCTGAAAGTCCCTTCATAATCTGGCCCTTTGACAATTCATTTCAAGGACAAAGAAAATCATATGGTAGCATAGTATTATAAATTTCATATTATAAAAAAGAAAGTACTGTTATGAAAGATGGAAGAAGTGAAGTCTTCATGTCATTTGTCACTAGCATCATTGCTGTAGAGTCCCTTCTGACTCACAGTGACGCTACAGGATGCAGCAGAACTGCCCCACAGAGTTTTCAGGCAGTGCCTGGCACATTCAAACTGCCAGAATTTGGGGCAGCAGCCTTACCTCTTAACCACTGTACCACCAGCATTTCCAGCTTTGCTGCTAACCCTGCACAAGTTACTTATCACTGATAAGACTGTGACAGAAACTTGCTGATATCTGAGACTCATAATAGCACTAACAATTTATTAATTCATTGAAATTTTCACTTCATTTCAGAATTGCTAAATATGTCAGCAAGGCTTGTGATTTGTTTGTTTCAAATCTAGTCTCTGTGAATTGTCTCATATATTAACACACACTTAGAAGTATCTGCCAGTAGTTTGAACACTGATATCTTTTCAGTAGAAGGACTGTTTGGCAGTGAAAGCAAGCAGTGAAATTTGTGCTGTATTTCATTTTGCTAGATTATACATTCTTAAAGTTCCAAGTGTAGTACATTACCCATCTGTTCCTGCAAACATCCATTGGAGAAGTATCCTTTAAATTCCAACTGAGATGCAACAAAACGCTGTTTTGACAATATATCACACTCAGGCAATTCAAGTGTATGTTAATTCTAAAAATAGGGAAAATTTTCTGTAGACACATATCACAGGACATATTTAGTATATTTCACAGTGATAGTAAGATACTTTTAATAGTTGAGTTCTCCCAAAGAATTTTTCCAAAGAAGCATTATCTCTAAATCAACTTTTTGAAGAATTCCAATAAAAACAAACAGTATGGAAGCAGCTGCTAAGGAAAAGGGAAAAAAAAAATTTCAAACTGGTTTTTAATTATTTCTTTCAGAGAGCCATGCTGCTTAAATAAAATTCTAAAAGAAGCATAAAACTTTCAACACTACTTTACAAGTTAGTATTTACTAGAAAACACACAGATATAAAGTGGCTGGCTCAGAATATATAATCATATTGTCAGGAATAATATTGTTTTTGGATGAGTCTCTGGTGGTGACAACAGTTAAACACATGACTACTAACCAAAGGTTGGAGGTTCAAGGCTACCCAGAGATACCTTGGAAGAAAAGCTTGGTGATCTGATTCCAATAAATCAGACATCAAAACACCTAGAGAGCACAGTTCTGCTCTGACACACATGTGATTGCCATGAGGTGTAATCAACTGGATGGCAACCAAGGTTTTTGTTTTTTTAAAATATTGTCACTAGAGTGCCTGGGTAGTGCAAACGGTTAACATGCTCTAAAACACACATACATCCACGAAAACAAATCCACTACTGTCAAGTTGATTCCGACTCATAGCGACCCTGTAGCCAGAGTAGAACTTTCTCGAAGAGTTTCCAAGCAGAACCTGGTGGATGTGAGCTCTCAAATTTCTGGTTAGTAGCTGTTGCATTTAACCACTATGCCACCAGGTGCTAGGTGAAATTTCAGCCCCAGACAATTTGGTCCCCCAGAAATCAAATCAAATCCTAAAAGGGTGCACTATTATGTGTGTCTAAAATCTCAGTTCCATGAGAAACCAGCTTCTTGGAGTCTCCTGTTGGCTACCTGCCCCAGTCCCCGTCTTGCCTCTTCTCCTGCCAAGCATCTACCTTTGCTGAGGACCTCTGTTCACCAAACATCCCCAGGGTGCCTGTGGAAGCAACCAGGCAAAATTCGGAGGTTTGAACAGTTCGTGTTACCTGTACTCACTGTCAAGATGCTTGATGATGGAATTGTGAAATTTGTGGCAGAGTTGTGTTCTGGTAGAAAAGGAAACTGACCAATTTCAAGTGTAATAATTAGAATTTATGCTCTTTTCGAAGAAGAACACTAGGCAGAGTTCCACTGTTATGCAAATAAATGTTTCAGGGCCTATAGAAGTTAGTGCCAGGTAAGAGTAACAAAAGACATGATCATATAACCGCCTCTGGACAACCATCCAAAAGAAAAGTCTTCATCTTGGCCCAGTGGCCTGAGGGCAAGTTGAGAAACTTGAAGGCTAGGTGGAGTTACATTTGAGGGATACTGGTCTGAGATAAGGGGGCCCAGTGGCACAGTGGTTAAAACACTTACCTGCTAACCGAAAGACAAGCTGTTCAAACCGATCAGCTGCTTCTTGGGAGTAAGACATGACTGTTGGCTTCCATAAAGATTATAGCCGTGGAAACCCATGGAGCAGTTATATCCAGTCCTAGAAGGTCACTATGGATTGGAATCAACAGAAACGGGTTTGGGATTTTTGGTTTTGGTCAGAGACAGGAAAACAAGAGATGAGCAAAGAACTAGGGGTAAGACATTCAAGACAGCCTGTGCGAACTGAGTTCACAAAGATTTTGGTAGGAGAGAGACTCAGGAGAGACTTGGAGAATTTCACTATGCAAGGATAAGATCTGGAATTTTCTTAAGACATTGCAGTAAACATTTAAATTGTCTTTAATTACTTTTCATTGCATGAATGGTGGTGTTTTGCATGTGACACCATCTGCAAGGGATCTATAGGTCCCTTAGGCACAACTTGAAATCTCAACCTTTCCAAACTGCAAATCTGATCAAGTTACTCCCCTCCAGAAGTTCCTAATTACCCTCCATATCACTGCAAGATCTGGCCCCCTGCTTAGGTTCAATCTCATCTCCTACTATCATCCAAATTTTATGTTCCTGACAAACATAAAACACTCAGTTCCCTAAAGGCACAGCGCTCTCACAGTCCTTCAGATGTTAGCAATCTCTGTTGCTCCATCAGCTTGAAATGCCCCCTACCCATTCTTTTGTCCATCCACTTATAGCTCGAATGTTTATGGAACATCTGTTATGTGCTAAGCAGTGCTTTGGGCACTAAGTAAAAGACAACAACAACGACAAAACTGAACAGTGAACAAAATACACACACACACACACACACACACACACCCCAGCAGACCAATTTCGAGTGTAGTAATTAGACTATACTCCTTTGGAAAAAGAACATTAGGCAGAGTTCCACTATCAATCAGATAAATGTTGCCGGACCCATAGAAGTTAGTGTCAGGTAACAGTAACAGAAAAGACACGCTTGCATAACCTCCTTTGCATAACCTCCTCTCTGTTCCAATCCAAGGAGACTTTATCCTGGTCTAGTGGCCTGAGGCGAAGCTGAGGAGCCTGAAGGCTACATGGAGTTATACTGGAGGGATATTGACCAGGGATAGGAAACCTGAGTGAGGTAGTGTTTCAGTGCTACATCTGCTAACCAAAAGGTTGACAGTTCAAATCCCTCAGGCACTCCTTGGAAACTCTGTGGGGTAGTTCTACTCTGTCACTGTGAATCAAAACTGATTCAACGGCAGTGAGGATTTTTTGGTTTGGGCCAGGGGTAAGGAGAGAAGGAGAGACAGAGGAAATCTTGCCTGCAGAGGCTGTCCATTCCAGTAGATAATTCTTCTTGCCTTTCAAAATTCATGCCCAAATCAACAATCCACATTGTGTGGACTCTGGAGGTATCCTGTTTCAAGCTTGCACTCCTAAAAAACAAACCATCAAATAACAAAGAAATATTCAATTTGACGGAAAATTTATAATACTAAGGAATTATCATTAATTTTTCGATGAGATAATGATGTTGTAGTTATGCCTTTTCATTAAAAAGAAATCTTTATCTTTAGAGCTATGTCCTAACTATGCATGAACTAATATGAGCTCTGAAATTGAATTGAAAATAGTCTTTTGAGGAGTTGGGGGCAGTGAAGGGAGAACAGATGAAACAAAGTTGGCCACGTATGGATAACTGTTAAACTATCTCTTTACTTTGCATACGCTGGAAAATTTCCATAATCTAAGGTTTTAAAAAGAAAGAAAATGAAAAATAAAGATGCAGTTTGGACTTCGTGACCTCTACCAAACCTCTCCCAGAGCCCCCACTGGCAGCCACATTCCTGAACCCAAGAGCCCTCCTCTCACAGCCCCGTAACTTTTCTTGAATGTTGGCTTGTCTGCACACTCCCAGGAGACAGTAAACTACTTGAGAGCAAGAACCATAGCTTTCTAATCATTCTGATGGAGAAATAGATGCTTAGCATCATTTGCAAATGTAAAATTAAAGACTGAGGAAACCAGATTTCAATGGCCACACTGGTTTCAAGGGTACAGAAGCTTGGTAGCTGCCTTTTCTACTAAGCAAAGTGATTCGGCAGGTACAATTCTGCTTGCTTAGCATGTTATTTATTGAGTTCCCCACTGTGAGCAACATCTAGCACCAGGCTTCTTTCATAAAGGTTCAGTTTGTTGGGTATAAAAGCTACTCCTCCTTCCCCTTCCAGTTTCTTTGTTTCCTAAAAGAACGAACAACGACAAAAATACACACACATAAGCATACTAGTTCTCTTATTAGCTAGTGGTTTGAAACTTGCTAAATAATGCATCAAAACAAACATCTTAAAATTAATTGCAACAAGAAGAACATGAAGTAAAGTGTCTAATAGATGAAAACAGCCGATGACATCTGTAGCTCACACCACGCTAACCAGAGAGAATGTCAGCATTTCTGGAAGGATTAAAAAAAAAGATCCACTTTTGTTTACTGAACAATAGATGACAAAAATAAAAAATTTGAAGGTTTTATCTGTGACAAGAATTTCTAAAGCACATCCTTTTCCTCTGTGTAAGAAGGGTATCCTTCACAATCGGTCAGAAACTGACGAGATAGTTTAAAATGACCATGAGGTCCTCTATTAGGTTAATATATAATACTCTTTCATGCTTTAGATAAATCTCCATCATAACACATTGACATTTTGCTTTTCCATATTCACCAAACAATTTTTAAATGATGTCACGGGACAGGAAGGGATTGCTACTTGGTTATCCCTCCCCTGACATTGTAAGACTGGAGAACTTACTAAAACCCCAGGTAACATCAGTTTTCTACTTAGTTAGCCTTTCTTCTTAACGCTTACCTACATATACCACTCTGTGTGTTCAGGACGAATGCCCTAAGAGACGGACCCCCTCAAACAGCCATATTCATTCAGGAAGGTGGAAAACAGTCTCAGCACAGCCTATCTCCACTATCCTGACAGTTGTCAGGAAGCAGTGGATGACATGAGTGTCTCCTCAACCTCTCCCAATCCCAAACCTGTTAATCAAATGGCAGTTGGACCTCACCAGTCACTGCTTAGAAACCCTGTGGAGCAGTACTACTCTGTCCTGTAGGGTTGCTGAGTCAGAATCAACTCAATGGCAATGTACCTTTGTTTTTTAAGGTACAGTAAGTCTTTGGGTTACAAACCTCAGACTTCTGGGCAACTCACACTTGCCCTTTAACATTATGTAAATTTGGCCTCACTTTGAAATGACTGAATAAATCCTAATACTGACAACAAATTCTTTGTCATAATCATTCACTTTCTGTATGTGCAGTTTTATATTGCTGAAAAGGCTTTCAGCTTTTTTTTGCACTACAAAAATCTGTTGCTGTTGAGTATATTCCAACTCACAGTGCACCTATTTTGTTTTTATTTTTAAATGCAGATTTTACATCAACAAAAAGGCTTCTAGTCTTTTTTTACACTGAGCCAAAGCTCAAGTAAAGCTAAAAAAGAACCATATGCACTTGTTTCAACTTATCTACAAAACTGAACTACAGGCTGAAAGATGCACTTAGGAATTGAAAGCTGCCTACATTCCCCTCTCCCAGGCAGACAGTATAGCTTTAAATAAAATCACTCCATCTGCCGAGAGTTCACATCAAACAGAGAATACCTTCAAGGAATATGCCCTTAACTTACATTACTCTTTTATCATAGCTTTGAACTTAACTTCACTAGGTGCTTAAGCAGTGACATTTCAGAACCCACCCAAATCTTGTGCAATGAAGGCAAATTCCCAGAGCTAGAAATACTTGTCAGTGCATTGAAGTCCATCAGTTCTAAGGAAAACCATAGTTTGCAAAATGTATTAATAATCCACAGGGCATAACAAAACCAGAGAAGACAGGATCATTGTTGCAGGTTTTATACTGCAGCTATGTCGAGTAGCACTCTTTTATTTATCACGATCTTCACCACTCTGAGATCACATAGGGTGAACAAATGAACAAATTTCAGAAATTTGGACTGGTGAAGAAAGGTAAAACATTAAAAGCCTGTGTTATAGGAGAATGTGTATACAGAGACATACAGAGTTTTATTATGCTAACGATGTATGAAAGCAAAATAAAATGATATCTTGCAAAAAAGAACTTCACAGAAACTGTTTTGGTGATATGCAAAATAGCATTTTGATCAATTATCTAAATTTAAACAACACTTCTAACTATTAAAGTATGTGTTCAACTTAAGTACACTAATTCTTACTAGTATGGTAGTAATACTATAGTAGTAGTAGTAATTAGTTTAATAGTAGGAATAGTAATTACCATAGTATAGTACAGTAGTAATTACTATAATCATTATCTATGAGGAAGGAATTTATGAAGCCATTCTTGACTTTCAATGTTCTCTAATTTGGGGTACAGCATCTACTTGCCTAAGCCAGAAACCTGAGTTGACTTCCGTCTTGGACTCTGCCCATCTCTTACCCAAGTATATTGTGCCTATGATCCAACTAGCTTGTCTGCCTGGATACTTCCCGCTATTCCTTCACAATTCATAATTCTCTCTAGTGTACCCAACTCCCCCCGAGACTTAGGCCTTTCTACCCTAAATGGCCATATTTCTATTACATCATGCCAAGCCAAGCCAAGTGCCGTCGAGTCGGATCCGACTCACATAATATTATAATTATTTGAACCTTCCCTTGCTTGGGAAAGGGACACTAGAGCCCATTCAGGACAGATACATGTATGGGGCAAGTCTAAGTTAACATCCACAAGAGGGAGCCATAAATCAGGAATCAGAGATTACAAACAAACTCCAGCATCAGGAAATCAAATTAAAATGGTACTGGAAGGCAGAGCTAAGATTTGGGAAATGGAACAGTGGAGGGATGGAGTTGACTGAAATAACAGCAGGTTAGCAGAATGAGAAAGGGTACGGAATATTTGCCACAAACACTGGTGAATCTGAAGCTCACATTTACATGAAGGAGCTCTGATACATGGAAACATTAAGCTGTTCAACAGCACCATGTCAAAGCAATCAGGAATGTTCTATTTACGTGCAAAATGGGTGGTAAGCTACTAGAAGGGTAGAGATCCAACCTTTCCTCCTAGCAAGAGGGAGCCAGGATCATGGTTCAGCTGGGATTCCAGACCTAAGAGTACATGGAGGGTGAGTCTGTGAGGCTGGGTGGCTGCTATGGGATGAGAGCAGAGGGTAGCTGGTATTTACGGCTCAGGACCCAGGATAAGAGTAGAAGGAGACAAGAGGGCTCCAAAGCACTCATCAATATATTCAACAAATATACACTCAGTGCCTAATGTGTACCAGACACTGTAGCAGAGCCCAGCGACACGGTGGAGGTGAGTTACGCAAGCACAAGAGGGAGTGTTACAGAGTGAAGAGCCGCGTTATAAAGAGAATGTGAGCATGGCTAATCTAAAGTCATTAACTTTAAACAAGTGGTGGAAGACAAAAATGGAACCCAAATCAGGTGCAGAGTCAGTGAACAGATAAGAGCCAGAGAGGTTCAGGAAACCAGCCTGGGAAGACGAGCAGACATAGTGCCACACAGCGTGGCTGAGCCCAAGGGCAGGGCATTCGAGGTGTTTGTTCCCTTCAAAGGAGGGAACAGGTCTTTGATTCACGTTACCCCCTTAGATTATAGGTCATTCAGTACTCTTTTCTTCTTTCTGCTATTCCATTTCTTCTCCTGGTCTGCCTGTCTCTGCCTAACCATTTTGAAACTTTTTGAGTCTTTCGATGTGAGGGATACAAAGCTGAACAATCAAAGTGGATATTTGGGGAGAAGAGTGTAGTGGTGGAATCACCTGTGGTCTAGTGGTTAAGTACTACGATTGCTAACCAAATATTGGGCACTTTGAATCCACCAGGCTGTCCTTGGAACCTCTAGGGGAAGTTCTACTCCAGGTCCCTGTAAATCAGAATCAGCTCCAGGATGATGGGTTTTTTGTTTGTTTGTTTGTTTGGGTTTAGTGCAGTGATTAAGAAGTTAGACTGCTAATCAAAAGGTCAGCGGTTCAAATCCACCAACTGCTCCTTGGAAACCCCATCTGGCAGTTCTATTCTATATTATAGTCTGTCCCTGTGAGTGGAAGTCAACTGGATGGCAACAAGTTTGTTTTTTCAGGTAGCAACCAAAGATCTGATGGATGGAACCATTGCTTGTTTTTTATTTCCATTGGGCTGCATAATCTTTTTATCTGTTACCATAGGCATAGCAAAAAGTTGCCAACCATCATCTCATTTTGCTGTTGGAGAAAGAGCCTAAGCGGTTACAGTTCACAGCTGGATCATATGCTATTTGGCTATTTGTTGAAGCCTTAGGGGATCTTATGTAACAGAGGAAAAGGCTCATAGGGGCAGCAAGGTCATTTGATGTTTTGGAGCACGTATTGTCTTTCCAGTTACTACCTTGCAAACACGGCTGTGTGCACTCAATTCTTTCCTGAACTCTCCCAGTCAGGTCTTTGGCTGGGTTACTGAGAATCTGTCTGCTCAGTTCTCCTTCCCACTAGGGTAAACTGCGTGAGGAAGTTCAGTCAGGGTCAAGAAGGCTTGTTTTCTCTTCCTCCTCCACGGAAATAAACCAATTTGTCCTGCCAAGCAGAAGGAAATCTTCATTGTCTTTTCACACTTCAGCTTCCCTAACGCAAGCACCATCTTAAGAGTTATGATTAAGAGGCTATTTATTTCATGCACAATTTGTGTTTTTTCCTGGATGATGATGGGATCAAGGTTTGAATCTATAAACCAGTTTGTGAGAAATTTCTGGAAGCAGAAGGTGTTTATCAGGCTTGATGGCAGTAGCTTGAAGTTATCTTATTCCTTTCAAGTTCTGTTAGTCTTTGAGGATTCCCAAGGAGTTGCCTGAAACTTGATCACACAAATGCTTTGATTACTCAACTTTCTAAAGAGTAAAATGTTAGTAAGCCCCAATTTATGATTGATTTTGTGTCTAGTAACATTCAACACCTCAAAATATCTGGTCTGTTAATAATGAAATTTCTGAATGTTGCAATAAACCTTTATCTGTTTCTTCAGAGGGTTGAATGGATACTATACATTAATTTAAATGCAAAACTACTGGATTGTAAAAACATCTTTTCAGAAATGTTTGGAGAAGTACATGGTGATCAGAAAAATGGTACCTGGAGAAAACCACCCATGAAATCATAGAATTATAAAATAATGTGGTGAAAATGGTCAGTGTGGTTATCAGGACAATGGTGTCACTTAGCATATGAAGAAGGTGATGCTGCTCAGAAGATGTGATTCAGACATAGTGGCAAAACACATAGATGGAGATCTAGAACATGGACTGTCTACTGCCCAAATCTGACAAGCTGTGTTACAGCAATTTCTGGGCCACTGCCCCTCCTGTCTTCCAAAACTACACATCTAATGAGACATGTTTCATATTAAAATTCCAAAAGAGTTGAGGATAGGTTTCCATGCATTGCCTTAAGCATTTCCAAATGAACTGAAGTTATTTATTTATTTATGGCTTTTGTTTGTTCGTACTGATGTTCTTTTAGCTGATTGTACTGCATTTGGCCTTTCCTCTCCATTCAGAAATTTAGCATAAAAACAAGGCTTTGGAGTTTATTTTAAAGATAGAGATTCCCTTTGCATCCAAGATCTTAGATCTTCCTCAGGCCTTATTTATTTTTAGATAGTATACCTTTTCTTTTTTAAGCTCCTTTTTTTTTTTCTCACTTAACTAAGTGTTATGGATTGAACTCCCCTAAAATACCTGTCAACTGTGACTTCTAGTATTGCATGATTGTCTGCCATTTTATCATTTGGTGTGATTTTCCTACACATTATAAATCCTATTTGTGATGTCAATGAGTAAGATTGGAGGCAGTTATGTTAAGTAGCCAAGACTCAATCTACAAGATTGAATTATGTTTTAAATTAATCTCTTTGAAGATATAAAAAAAAAGCAAACAGAGAGAGGGACCTCATGCTGCCAAGAAACAAGAGCCAGCAGAATGGCATGCATGGCCTTTGAACCCTGAGTCCCTGTACTGAGAAGCCCCAAGATTAGGGAAGATTGATGACAAGTGCCTTCCCGCCCAAAGATGACAGAGAAAAAAGCCTTCCCCTGGAGCTGGCACTGCGAATTCAGACTTTTAGCCTCCTAGACTGTGAGAGAATAGATTTCTCTTTGTTAAAACCATCCACTTGTGGTATTTCTATTGCAGAAGCACTAGATAACTAAGACACTAAGGAAGTGTGTTTATCCCTTCTCACCTCTTATACTCTTTATTTGGTTTAGCCATAAAAGTCCAAATACAATTTAATGCCTAATGACAAAAGAGGTACAATTAGAAAACAGTGACAATCTTGTTAACTTAAGCATACTCAGAAAATCATAGGAAATACAGATTTTCTGTTATTGAGCTATACACTTATTAGCACTGAATGATAACCACCACCTTTCTAAACTTGCTAACTTCCATGTCCCTTGGCCGAGGTAAAGCATGGTCATCCCACTGGAAATTTGAAGATACTGTAATATATATCAATTAAATTAGAAACATGAAAGATTACAAGAGTGAAGGTTTTATTGCTCTAGGCTTGTTACAGCTTCAAAAAAATTTGTATTAAATAAAAATATTAAAGGTTTTTAAACTCAAATCTATTTAGCATTCTTGAACAATTCATCAAAAATAAATGCTGGCATGCTGTCATCCAACAAATTTAAAGCTCTTCTTGCTTGGTTAAAAAACAACTTGTGTACTGCAAAATCATGCTGAAAAGACTTTAATTTTACAGAAAGTAGGCCCAAACACCAACCAAGAATTTAAAAGGAAAAAAAAAGTTACTGAGTCCAAAGAAAGTTATTGAAATATCAGTATTAAACCTGGCTATAAACAATATTGGTATACTTTATGTCCAAAGCAGTGTCACTGGAATTGTTGTATAATGGGTGAGTAATTATGTTGTAACACAACCATGCATTTTACCAGAATATTAACTTTATGTACACAAAAATGAACAAGTTAAAAAATTCATAACCACCTGCCACTTCTAAAAATCCAGTGATATGAACCCCTGTTATTCAAAAGTTAGTAATCTCCTCTAGGTCTCTCTTTTTATTCTCTCCCTTTGTCTATCATCCCACTTCAGTAAATCCATAAAGCTTCTGAATCCTCTACAACTCAAACCACAATAAACGCTGACCACCTGATTTGCAGGGCTGGTGCTATGAAAACACATGAATCCTTTCCCAAGACCCTGATAACCTGACTCAACAGTGAACACATTAGTGAAATACAATGACTGGTTTATGGAGTGATTTCAATTATCCACTGAGCATGAGGAATCTTTTAGTTCTTCCATTGTTTCAAGATTCATTCAGTCTGTTTGTGCATAAGCCGAGTGGGCATAAAAGAGGAGGCAATGAAATCATGAGTTGGTCTGTCCATCTAAAATAATCCCCTTTATTTTAACAATGATAATTTTAAACCTAATATTAATTCAGAGCCCTGGTGACATAGCAGTTAAGCTTTCAGCTGTTAATCAAAAGATCAGCAGTTTGAATCCACCAGATGCTCCTTGGAAATGCTGTGGGATGGTACTACTCTGTCCTATAGGGTCACTGTGAGTCATAATTGACTTGATGGCAATGGATTTAATATCAATTGAGCTTTATCTATACATGTGGGACTTTGAACTATAAGAAGTAACTGTCTTCAAATCATAAAAAAAAAAAAAAAAGGTAAAAATGCTTTCTACCAAAAGCTTTTATTGATGTATAGGGTAGTCTAGATTCTTGCGGGGAAAAAAAAGAATTCCAAAAGGCCAAATAAAATTATACTGCCACCACCTCCATCAAAGTAAAAAAATTACATGATTTTTTAAAACAAAATAATTAAAGAGTGGCATAGTTAATCTGGCTGATATCCTAGAAGGCATTTGCCACAGCCCTTCATTTGACAGACAGAAGAGTTAAGACCTTAATAGGTCAACTGATTTAGAGAAGTCAAAGGCTAGTGTGTGGATAAACTAGAAGCAGACTAAAGTAAACAAAAGAAAAACCAAATCCATTGCTGATGAGTCAGTTCGGACTCATACTGACCCTACAGAACAAAGTAGAGCTGCCCTATAGAGTTTCCAAAGAGCAGGTGGTGGATTTGAACTGCCAACCTTTTGGTTAGTACTTGGAACTCTTAACCACTGAGCCACCAAGGTGCCAGAAGTAGACTAAAGGTCACATGAATCTCTGTTCTCTGCTCTTTGCGTATGGGACAAAGTTTACTATCATCCTCCCACCTTTTGGATCCTTTCCCCATTCCCCATTTCCCATTGTTTCTAGTGCCTAACCTATATCTGGCTCCTAAAGAATCTGACTTTCTCAGCTAACTATGAAAGCTGGAAACTAATCTCATAAACCAGTGTGTGGTCTTAAACCAAAGCTTGTGTCGATGACATATTAACATATGCTGCCTAATAAAAGTGCTTTATGACAAAATTGGTTTAGGAAATACTAAGTTCAACAAAGACTTCTCTCCTATAGGATGTTTTCAGATCTTCAGTGTGGTGATGTGCAGATCTACAGATATGCACATCCTAACCTGATTTAGGAAACCCTGGTTAGCTTAGTGAATAAGAGCTATTGCTGTTAACCAAAAGGCAAGCAATTGAAATCCTCCAGGTGCTCCTTGGAAACTCTATGGAGTAGTTCTGCTCTGCCCTATAGGATTGCTATGAGTTGGAATCGACTCAACAGCAGGGGGTAAAAACCTTATTTAGGAAACTCTGGTGGCGTAGTGGTTAAGTGCTATGTTGGCTAACCAAAAGGTCAACAATGTGAATCCACCAGGCACTGCTTGGAAACTCTACAAAGCAGTTCTGCTCTGTCCTACATGGCTGCTACAAGCTGCAATTGATTCAACCCCAGTTTTTGGTTTAACCTTATTTAATTATATCATATGTCCAGGTACATATGAGGTCTCACAGTTAAGTCCATGAACTCAATTGTTCTAAGTGTTACATACCTACCTCATTGCTGAATATCATTATGGTCACTGTCCAAGTACTCCCCTTGGGAAGCTGTGCACTGATGCCAGTGTGTAGAGCACACTTCCAAGTAGTTTTGGAACTGTTTCCGGAATGGCCATTGCACATAGTAGCATGGTGGCAAGTTTGCAAATCTAGTTGTATAGTTGTCTGTGAGGGAGTTATTAGCCAGTAAACAAATAACTGTATTGGAACACCCTCCCTACCCAGCTGATCTGGCCTGCAGTGGCTTTTTTCTTTACCCATGAATAAAGGAAATATTGAAAAGAAGACATTTCAATGACATTCAGGACACTTAAGGGTAATAGGATGACAGCTCTGATGGCCATTCCTGAAAAAGAGTTCCAAAATTGCTTTGAAGAGTGGACGAGGCCCTGGCACGGGTGCATAGCTTCCCATGGGGAGTACTGCAAAGAAGAATACAGTGATAGTCAGCAGCGAGGTATGTGGCACTTTTTCTAAAATAAGTTCACAAACTTAATTGGCAGTCTTCATGTGTGTGTGTACATATATATACATATTTTTTTAACACAGACCTTATATCACAGATGCTATGACAAAATAAAACAAAATTTGGGAAACACTGTGGCAAAAGTTAATTCCTAACAAGCTTAGCTCCGAAGTTCTTTTCCAAAAAAAATCAGCATTTGTATAACAGTAAAATCACTGTTCATTTTAAAAATTTACAAAATATATAGAAAATTAACCCAGCCTCTTGTCATACTAGCCAAAGATAAAAAGACATCCAGAGTATCTGCATTTTAAAATTGCTTTTCAGGAGATTAGAAAGGTTTCAAGATGTGAAAGAATTAAAATTTAAGATGGCATTTTACGTAAGCAAAGTGAGATCTTGAGGTGAAGAGGGAAGCAGAACTCCTCTACCAGCTACCATCAAATCACTTCATAATAACAGAAGTGCCATTTATTGAACACTGACTGCGTACTACACTGTGCCTAGCACTTTACATTATTCACAACAGCTCTGTGAGACAGGCCATACTGTAATTCAAACCTACTTTGTCTAGCTTCAAAGTTTATGCTGTTAACCTCACTGTAACACCCTTTCTCCAGCCTTTTCAACGAGCGAAGTTCCAATCATTCATACACAAATTTGCTGTTTCCTTTACATCACAACTCCAGAAGGTGCCAGAGTTGAAGTCAGGATTATGCCAATATTTCGGAACAATTGCCTGTGTGAAAAGTTGACATTCTCCTTTGGAGTAGGCACTTTGGTTTCTGCAGTAGATGACAATGTCATAAAGGAGGCAGGCACAAGGGTACAACTGACGTGATCCCACTTCCTAAGGGGCTGAGAATCAGGATCACGACCCACTAGTTCACTGTAGTCATGGCCTCTCCCCTTCTAGTCTAGTGTTCTTCGAAGTGTGGCCTAAGGACCCACGACACCCTGCAAACTTTGCTATTCATCTGTGATCATGAGCTGTGCCAGAAAGCAGGCTACGTCACTAAGCAGTCTATTTAATTAGCTAACACTTGCTTTTAAAGCATGAGTTTCTCTGTGAAAGAAGCAGTGAGTAGATTTACATTCTGGGGCTAGATCTTTTCACTCTGCAGAACGGTGGCAAACAGTTCACAGACAGGTTACTTTCAGTAACACTGACTGCTCTCGTCACTTTAGTTATGCAATTATTTCCTTGAATTTCAGAACCTGGAAGGTAGAGTAGAAGGGGCATGAACTTTGGAATTAGGCAACTTTCGATTCTAATGACAATTCTGTCACCTATTCGCTATATAGCTTTAGGAAATCTGTATAACCTCTGAGTCTCAGTTTTCTGTAAAATAGAGGAATTAATTCTTACCTCACAGATTAAATAAGACAACCATGTATAAACTTAACACCATTCAATCAGCCTAACTAGACACATGTTTAATAAACCTTGGTCTCAATTCCCGAGAAATTGATTCCTTGCAGTTTTAGACCATTGGAAGCCAGAAGGAAAAGGTGAGGAGGGGTGGTGACAGCAGAAAAAACATAAACCAGCTGCTACGCAGTCACCTCTGACTCACAGCCACCCCATGCGTACTAGAACAACACGATGCTCCATAGGGTTTTCAGCTGCCCGTATTTCAGAAGTAGATCAACAGGCTTTTCTTCTGAGGTACCCCTGTGCGGACCCAAACCTCAGTCTTTCAGTTAGCAGCCAAGCATTTTAGCCATTTCTACCACCCACGGTCTCCAGAAAACACAAGTCCTTTAAAAAGTACAATTTTTAAAGTTTAGACAGAAAACAAAAAAAACTTGATTTTGCTTTTCATGTCAGATCTCTTACAAAAAGTTATTAAGAATTAGGAGGAATCTTAACTATGTCTTTGGGTTCCTTGCACAATGTCCAGTGAGGATATACTCACTAGGAAATCCTGGCAGTGTAGCAGTTAAGTGCTGTGACTACTAACCAAAAGGTTGGCAGTTCAAATCCACCAGGTACTCCCTGGAAACTCTACGGGGCAGTTCCACTCTGTCTGTAGGGTAACTAAGAGTCAGAATTGACTCAATCGCAGTGGGCTTGGCTTTCTAGTTTTGTATGTTCACTAAGATCCCTGGGTAGCACAAACTGTTTTGCTCTCTACTGCTAGCCTAAAGATTGGCAGCTGATACCCTCTCCTAGCAATGCTAGAAGATAGGCCTGGGTATCTGCTTCCACAAAAGCCAAGAAAACACTACAGAGCAGTTCTACTCTGTAATACATAACGTTGCCATGAGTTGCAATCTGCTGCACAGTTACAGATTTGATTTTGGGTTTTATATACTCACTATTCCCTATTATCCTGAAGAGCTATTATCCCTTATCTTCTTACTTCAGATTATTGCCTCACAGTATCGTATTAAATTTACAATGGAAGGAATAGAGGCTTATGACTTGACAAAGTTAATCAAGATTCATCACTCTCAAAAAAAATTTTTAATCACCTCAGAAAAAGAATAAAATAAGCATTAAAGTCCGTACGAGGACACAGTCTTTTCAAATTTTACTGGTGGCTGCCTTCTCTAGCTGGCTTGTTATTGGCCAGGTTTGGCTTACTAATGTTAGTAAAACATGAGAAGAATCTTTAGAAAAAGCAAAGTAAGAGCTTTCATATTTCATAGCTGCTGGAAGATGTTAAATAAGTCCATCTGAAAAAGTCATGGGGTGAGCTAGAATTTGACCTTGTGACCTGGGGAGTTAACAGTTTGCTTTATTAAAGTTGCTGCTTGATTAAAGCTTTGCTTTGTTTTACGATTTTATATTAGGATAGTACTTCCAATTAGGAGGGCTCCAATTACTAGAGTTGTTGCTATCACTCCTTACTGCTATGTACTTTGATAGAAGCACTGACAACAACAATAAATCATTTTTAGGTACATAGTTTTAGATAAAAATACAGTCTGAATAAAAAACGAAACAGAAAGTCAGATAGAAAATAGAAATTTTTATCATTTCGCTCAATGAACACCTACCATTTAAAATTTTTAATGCAAACTTACTCTAACTGTACCTATTCAACACAGCAAGGACCCATCACCCACTTCAGTAAAGTTGATTCTGACTCATAGCAATCCTCTATGACACAGTGGAAATGCCTCACAGTATTTGCAGGAGCTGGTAGATTCGAACTACTGACCCTTTGGCTAGCAGGCAAGCTCTTAAACACTGAGCCACCAGAGCTCCACAGAGAGAATAGACACACAGAAATAAATGAACCTTTCCCAAAGTGTTTACCATCTTTATACCAGTTCTACCCAACCTGCCTCAAGAAATGTTTTCTTCATTACTAGGGATGGGAGGCAATACATTCAGTTACTTGACACAGAAAAACCTTGGAGGAAGTACAGCTAAAATGCTCCTTAGAAGCAAAGACTTCACTTCCTTTCCTTTTGACACGCCATCAGAAGGCACCAATCACTGGAGAAAGATAGCATGCTTGGTGAAGCACAGGGTCAGTGAAAGAGGGCGACTTCAGTAAGACGGACCGACACAGGGGCCACAACAATGAGCTCAAACATCACAATGATTATCAGCAGTGCACAGGACTGGGCAATGTTATACACAAGGTTGCTTCAGATTATTACCTAATAGTATGTATGGAGCTGGAGCCAACTGAATGGCAGCTAACAACAACCATTTCTTTTAGCCGAAAGGCACAGGACAGAACTCAGCAACCATCCACCTACATCAGGCCCTAGTGACTTTTGCCTCAATTATCTAAAATTTCCAGAAAAATAATATCTGTTCCAAATTACCAGAGTGTGTGCCTCAGTTTCTCCCACGAACTTTATAGTGGTCTATACACGGTCCCATAATTTATAATTTGGGGACCCCCTTGAAGTATTTGCAGAGGCCTGGTAGTGCGGAGGTGAAAGCTAAGCCTCTGACCAAAAGATGCGTGACTTAAATCCACCAGCTGGCCTTTGGAAACCCTATAGGGTAGTTCTACTCTGTCCCAAAGGGTCACTGTGAGTTGGAAATGACTCGAAGGAAATGGGTTGAGACATTTTTTAATAATCTTGAAAAATTCTGCACTGTTAAATCCTTCTAGCTTCTAGTGAATCTAGAACAACTTTCATTCCTAAGGGTGTGACAATGTAAACTGAAAATATTTAACTAGTTCTGGTCAAACACATGTACAAATAGCTCAAATGTGCTACATCACAGCTATGACCATAACAGTAGAAATGTGAGAAAAAAAAATTGTTGGAAGTTTAAGCCATCACCAAACAACAAATGCTGGAGAGGCTGTGGAGAGATTGGAACTCTCCCACACTGCTGGTGGGATTGCAAAATGGTACAACCTCTGTGGAAAGCAATTTGGCACTTCCTTAAAAAGCTGGAAATAGATACAGCATTTGATCCAATAATCCCAGTGCTCGGAATATATCCTACAGAAATGAACAGATACGTGCACGTGAATATTTACGGCAGCACAGCCTACAACAGCAAAAAGATGGAATCAACCCAGATACCATCAACAGATAAATGGATAAACAATATATACTCAATGGAGCACTATGCAATGATCAAGAACAATAACGCTTTTAGGAAGCATCTCATGACCTGGTTTCAATTAAAGACACTATGCTGAGTGATATCAGTCAGTGGCAAAAGGACAAATATTGTATGAGACCCCTGCAGTAAGGACTTAATAGATTTATCTTCAGAAGAAAAGACTCTTTGATGGCCACAAAGGTAGGGAGGGAGGGAGAGTATTGGTCATAAGTTAGATAGCTGATAGAAATTTGGTTAGGTGAAAGCAGTGACAGCACATGGTAGAATGTAGATTAAATTAATTAGACTTCAACATAAACTGAAAGCTCTTCTAATCTCAACCCAATATTGCAAGGATAGAGTAGCGGGGACAAAGGTCTGGGAACCATGCTCTCAGGAGGCATCGAGCCCAACTGGCATAATGAGCCTATTGTTAAGAGAGTCTTCCATATTCCATATTGGTGAGTGGCATCTGGGGTCTTAAAAGCTAACAAGCTGCCATCTGAGACACATCAAATTGTCCCAATCCATCTGGAAGAGATGATCACCAAGAACAACAAAGACAAAAGGGAAAAAGATCTCAGAAAATAGAAGAACCCATGTGAATGGCAGACTGTATCAACAAATGACTAGAAGAACCAGATGGCACCAGCCACCACCAACGACAGCTGTGATTGGGCACACAATGTTACGTCCCTGTGGCAACATGGGAGGAAGAGGGGTACAACTGAGAACTCTACTATAAAGACCACAGTTGATGGTCCAACGGCCTGGGGGACCCCCTGGGAGCACGGCTCCTAGACCTGCTACTGCCCTGACCAGAAAACCCTACTGAAGTCAACTCTTCAGATAAAAATGGACTGGACTAGGGACACAATGTGACCATGTGGTGTGTGTACTTTACGGTTCTATGCATTTAAAGGATGCTGTCCTACTGGTCTCTTTCAAGATGGGAGAGAAGAAGGTAGAGAGGAGGGGACAGGAAATTGTTAAAAGGATACTAGAAGTATAGAATGAAAAGGAGGAGTATGCTGTCACCAGGCAAAGAGAGCAGAAGGAGCTGCAACAGGCGGGCATGAAAAATTGACTTGAATTGTATACTTTCGCTTAATCACAATGAAAAAATGAAAGAAAGAAAAAGAAGTTTAAGCCCATGTTTTCACAGGGGTCAGGGAGCTGAGAGAGGATGTATTTTTCTTCATTCACCTTCAGTAAATGTTTGCTTGGGTCTATGTTTGCTTCTTCTCCCATTTCCTACTAAACATGTCACACTAGAATCAGTCATGTCAACATTTAAGGGACTCATGTGGCAGCCACATTGTCTCCATTTCCTGCAATCACTGAACACTAATTTGGAGCTGTTTTCCACTTTCAGAATAAGTTTTAAAAATACTCATCCCCAATCTTACCCCCTCTTCCCACTCTATCTAGCATTGGTTCAGGAGTTCTGAGATTCTGCAGTTTGTGTTTCATGCTTGGTGCTTCACAGAAACTGAAGGAAGGATATCAACGAATGCATTGAATCAAACTACCCAAAACCATACCCACTGCTGTTGAGTCAATTCTGACTCACAGAGACAACACAGGACAGAATAGAACTGCCCCCATAGAGCTTCCCAGGCTGTAAATATTTACAAAGGTCAAGGGCCACATCTTTCCTGAAGCATCTGGAGGGTTCCAACTGCCAACTTTTTAGCTAGCAGCCAAACCATCAATGTACCACCAAGACTCCTCATTCAAACTCCAAACCATCTGAATCAGATCTCACCAGTGGTAACCCCTGGGCATGTGCATTTCCCTACATGTTTGACAATTTTCTTCCCATTCTTTTGCCTTTTGCAGTCCTGCTTAATCAGATATGGACACCATGGGTTGACTCTGTTCTCCTTATCACATCTTTCTCACTGCCTGTCCTTTTTTTCTGCTTTCCAGGAAATGCTTTAATTTTTTCTTCTGACCTTGCCACTGAATTTGAAATTTTGTGTATTTCTAAAATCTATTATTTTAAAAATTTTAAATACATATATAATTGAATTTCAGGTGAATGATTACAATACAAATTAGTTTTCTCATTCAAAAATTTATATACGTTTATTTGTGACATAGATTGCTATCCTTGCAATATGTCAGCACTCCCCACTTTCCCTTTCCACCCCGGGTTCTCCATGTCCATTTGCCCAGTTTTTCTCTCCTTTACTGCCTTCTCGTCTTTGCTTGCAGGCAGGTGTTGCCCATTTGGTCTCACATACTTGACCGAATTAAGAAGCACATTCCCCACACGTTAACTGTTTGTTTTGTAGGCCTGTCTCATCTGAGGCAGAAAGATGGACTTCAGAAGTAGTTTCAGTTCTGAGGTAGCGGGGTGTCCAAGTCCACAGTCTTGGTCTTCCTCCAGTCTCTGTCAGATCAGTAAGTGTCTGTGTGTTGGGGTGTGTCTAAGTCTGAATTTGGTTCTATATTTTTCTCCTGCTATGTCCAGGACCCTCTTCTGTGATCCCTGTTGAGTGGTCGGTGGTGGTAGCCAGGCACCATCTCCTTCTTCTGGGCTCAGGCTGGTGGACGCTGCAGATCCTGTTATCCCTTTTGGACTATTATTTTCCTTATGTTTTTGGTTTTTTTTTTATTATCCTTTGCTCTAGATGAAACAGGACCAATAAATGTATCTTAGACAGCCACTTGCAAGCTTTCAAAAACCCAGATGCTATTGACCAGAGTACGATGTAAAACATTTATCTTATCGACTATGTAATGCCAACTGACCTAGATGTCTTCTGAGACCATGGTTCCCAGCTGTTAGTCCAAGTAACCTGGTCCCTCAAGGTGTTTGCTGTGTCTAGGAATCTCTTAAGACTTCGCCTTGGTCAAGCTGTGCTGACTTCCGCTATATTGCGCGCTATCTTCCCCTTCACAAAAAGTAACCCTTGTCTACTATCTAGTTAGTGATTTCCCCTCATCACTCCCTGTCTCTCTCATAACCATCAAAGATTATATTTATTCTGTGTGTAAACCTTTTCTTGGTGCTATTGTATTTTCAGTTTTCAAGATCTCCTTTCTGTTGTTAGTTTTTCTTTTTTTGTGTAGTATCTTGTTCTTTTTTTCTGCTTCCAAATTGTTTGTAGTCTCTGGATGAAAGAGGTAGGTAAAAAAATAAGGAAAAAAATAGTCAAGGTCCTATGACAGATCTAAGTACAGGCTACGTGGAGATCACAAAAGAAATAAAACAAGGAGCCCATCAAAGAGCCAGGTCTTGAAAACACAGCTGGTGTGTGCTAGGAAGCCATCACTGAGGGACAGCATCCTGAGCAGATAGGTTAACAGGAGCTAAATAAAACAGAAGTGCAAAGAACTGGATGTATGAAAGGCAGACACACACGGGAGACTATAGTTCATTCTGTACAGCCAGAAAGTGGTACAGACTAGGTAAGATACAGATGGACAGTGCAGTGAAGATGTGAATTCTACTCTCTGCATTCAAGTGCATTTTCCTGTGACTTTCCAGTTTCCCGCACTAAAGACACAGGCTCTTCCCCACATCTTCACTCAGGCCAGACTTACGCTTTGCTTTGGCAAACAAATTTCAGCAGATGTAGGGTGTGCTAACTGCAAGCTGAGGCCTCAGATAATGTATGTTTCTGCTTGTGCTCACATTGGAACCTCTGTCATCATCAGATATGCCCTGGCTAGCCTGCTGGAAGTCAAGGGACACGTGGAACAGACCAAGCTGCCCCAATTATTCTAGTAAGTTCATCCTAGACTAGCTGATGACCAGCCAACAACTAGACATAAAAGCAACTACAACCAAGCAGACCACCCAGAAGACCACTTGATAGAAGAGAGAAATATAAAAAATTACACATTTCTGGTGTTACATCCTTGAGTTTTTGTGGCTGGTTGTTACACATCGTGACTTCAACAAACAAATTTATTTTCACAGGTTATAAAAAACAAAACCCACCACTATCAAGTTGATTCTGATCCAGAGTGACCCTAGGAGTCAGAGCAGAACTGCCTCATAGAGTTTCCAAGGAATATCCGGCAGACTGGAACTGCCAATCATCTGGTTAGCAGACATGGTACTTAACCACTATGTCACCAGGGTCTCACAGGTTAGGAGGCTAAAAATCCAAATTCAGGGCCCAGATCTAGGGGCTGTCACCAGCTGTCTGTCAGCTCTAGGGGAAGATCTTTGTCTTCTTTCGACATTTGTTGAACCAGTATTTCTTGGAGATCTCCACGTTTCTTGGCATCATTCTTTACTGGGTCTAGTTTTGCAGTGCAGGAACCCCAGATCCAAAGGATATGCTTGGCTCCTGGCTCTTCTTTCTTGTTGGTACTGAAGTCCCTGTTTTTCAGTTCACTTCTCCCTCCTTTTATCTCTTGTAAGATAAAAGATGATCCAAGCCACACCCCAGGGAAATTCCACTTACATTGCATCATGGCTGTGACCCTACTAAGGTTGGTGCGTTCCACCCAAATCCTGCTTCATTAACATTGCTGTTGTTGGATTCTACTGAATCAGTTCAAACTCATGGTGACCCAATGCAAAATAAAGTGAAACACTGTCCAGTCTTCAGCCATATCCACAATTGTTTTTATGCTTATGCCCGTTGTTGCAGACACTGTGTCAATCCATCTCATCGAGGGTCTTTCTCTTTTTTCCTGACCCTCCACCCTACCAAGCATGATGTCCTTCACCAGGGATTGATCCTTACTGACAATTTATCCAAATTACGTAAGACACAGTCTTGCTTTTTTTGCTTCCAAGAAGCACTCTGGTGGTTGTTCTTCCAGAACAGATCTGTTTGTTCTTTTGGTGGTCCATGGTACATTCAACATACTTCTCCAACACCACAGTTCAAAGACGTCAATTCTTCTTCTGTCCTCTTTGTTCACTGTCCAGCTTTCACCTGCATATGATGTGATTGAGAATATCATGGCTTGGGTCAGGTGCACTTAGTCTCCAAGATGACATCTTTACTTTTCAATACTTTAAATCGATCCTTTGCAGCAGATTTTCCCACTGCAATCTGTCTTTTGATTACTTGGCTGCTGCTTCCATGAGTGTTAATTGTGGACCCAAGTAAAATGAAATCCCTGACAACCTCAATCCTTTCTCCATTTATGACAATGTTGCTTACTGGTCTAGTTGTGAGGATTTTTGTTTTCTTGATGTTGATGTGCAATCTTACCGAAGGCTGTGGCCCTTGATCTTCATTGATAAGTGTTTCAAATCTTCTCCACTTTCAGCAAGTAATCTGGTACTGTCTGCGTAATGCAGCTAGTTAATAAGTCGTCCTCCAATCCTGATGCCTTGTTCTTCATAGAATCCAGCTTTTCAGATATTTTTGCTTAGCATACAGACTGAAAAGTCATGGTGAAAGGATACAACCCTGACACACACCTTTCCTGACTTTAAACCATACAGTGTCCCCTGTTTTGTTTGCACAACTGCCTCTTGATCCTTATACAGATTCCTTAAGAGCACAATTAGGTGTTCTGAAATTTCTTTTCTCTGCAATGTTAGCCATAATTTATTAAGATCCACACACTCAAATGTATTTGCATAGTTAACGAAACATAGGTAAACATCTTTCTGGTATTGTATGCTTTCAGTCAAGATCCATCTGATGTCAGTAGTGATATCCCTGGTTCCACATCCTTTTCTGAATCCAGCTTGAATTTCCAGCAGTTCCTTGTCAATATACTGTTGTAGTCACTTTTGGATGATCTTGAACAAAATTTTACTTACGTGTGATACCAATGACAGTGTTAGGTAATTTCCACATTTGGTGGGATCCCCTTTCTTTGAAATGGGTGTAAATATGGATCTCTTCCACTCAGTTAGCCTGGTAGCTGCCTCCAAATTTCTTGGCATAGATGAGTGAGCACTTCCAGTGCTGCATCTGTTTGTTGAAATATCTCAACTGATATTCCATATCAATTCATGGAACTTTGTTTTTTGGCACTGCCTTCACTAACATAACAAACATCAATTAATCCTCTTTAACATAAGCTAATACTGCCCCATCAACCACAGCAGAGGTGATGACTTAGAACACATTACTAAGTGTAAGATAATCACACAATACTAGGAATCATGGCCCAGCTAAGTTGACACATGTTTGGGGGAACATGGTTAGATTTATGACAAATCTTAAGATGAGAGAACCATTACTTGATGATTTATTTTGGAAAAGTCACTTTGGCTGCAATGCATAAGTTAAGTTGAAGGCAGAGTCTCTTATAAGAGTCCATGTAAGAAATAAAGAAAAATGAATGCATGAAATCAATGAGGACGGTGAGGAGAAGAAAAATACTAGTAATGCCAAAGAGGTTGATGATACAACACACAGTAATTAGTTGGTTGTGGGACAAGCAGTAAAGGAAGAACTACGGTGGGATTCCCAGATTTGTGGTGACTGTATATGTAGATAGACTGTGATGCAATAAACTGAACTGTTAATGGAGGTTCAGGGAAGAAATATAACAAGCTCATTTTAAACATATTCACTTTGGGTCCCCACGAGGATGGAGACCTGGTAGTTCAGTGGTTAAGTGTTAGGCTGCTCAGGGATTCAAACCCACTAGTTGTTCCATGAGAGAAAGATACAGTAGTCTGCTTCTATAAAGATTACAGCCTTAGAAATCCTATGGGGCAGTTTACACTGTCATATAGAATCCTTATGAGTCAGAATTGACTTAACAGCACCCAACAACAGCAACCTGGGGATATTTGAGATCCCTGGATAGTATAAATTGTTTACACTCAATAACTAACCTACACGTTGGCCATTTGAACCCACTCAGCAGCACCAAGGAAGAAATGCCTAGCAATCTCCTTCGGTAGAGATTACAGGCAAGAAACTCCTATAGGCAGTCTTATACTGTAACACATGGAATTGCCATGGGTTAGAATTGACTTGATCTCAATGTCTCTTGTTAGTTTGTTTTATGGGATATTCAGGTAGATGTCTCATAGTCAGTTCTATACAAAGATCTGTCAGTTAGTATGCAGCTCAGATTTTTTTTTTAATGTCAATGATAATTTAAGATATTGCTACATACAAATAGCAGGTTGAATCGTTAGGTTGGATGAAGTCAACCAGGAGAGCATGTACATAAAGAAGAGAGCTAAGGACAAGATACTTAATGTCATGGATTAAATTGTGTCCCCCCAAACATGTGTGTGTTGATTTGACTTGGCTCTGGGTCCCAATATGGTGCCATTCCTCCCATGTGTTGTGAATCCTGCCTCTGTGATAACTGATGATGGGGAAAGGACAACAGTTGTGTTGGTGAGGCAGGACTCAAGCTACCAGCTTGTGGAATGTAAGGGAGAGAAGTGAGCAGAGAAAGTTGGGAACCTCATGCCACCGAGAGAGAAGCACCGAGAGCAGAGCGTGTCCTTCGGACCCAAGGTTCCTGTGCCAAGATGCTCTCATTGGATTTGGACTTATCCTACCAGACTGTGATGATTTCTTATATTGAATGGACTTGTAACTTGTTAATGGATTTGCAGTTTACTGGACTGTGACAATAAAAGCTTCTCCTTGTGAAAACTTCCACTCGTGGTATTTTCTGTTAGAGCAGTATGAGGTGACAAGGACACTTAGGATGAGCAGTGTTTAAGGTGCTTGCTGAGGATAAAGGTCCCATCACAAAACGAGAGAGGGACAGATATCAGCAGAACAAAAAAATCTCAGATGACAGGTGAAAAATTCAAGAAGAAGAGAAGAATCATTGATATTTATTTGGCATATGCTGTATGTCTCACTTCACATAATATGTATCTATAAAAAACTTTAAAAAGACAGTGGGGCCTATCATTGCTGTTGCCAGATGGATCCTGGATAAAAGAATGCCAAAAAGATGTTTACCTGTGTTTTATTGACTACGCATTGAACTGTATGGACTTTAACAAATTATGCGTAATGTTGCAAAGAATAGGAATTCCAGAACACTTAATTATGCACACCAGAAGCCTATACTCAGACCTAGAGGCAGTCAGTTATTCTAACAGATCAAGAGGATACATGTGGTTTAAAGCCAAGACAGGTGTAATTCAGGGCTTTATCTTTTCACCATACTTATTCAGTCTGTACACCAAGCAAATAATCAAAGAAGCTGAACTACATGAAGAAGGATGGAGTATCAGGATTAGTAGAAGATTCATTAACAACATGCAATATGCAGACAATACAGTCTTGCTTGCTGAAGGTGAAAACTTGATGACGATTAAAGATCATGGCCTTCAGTATGGATAATACATCAACATAAAGAAAACAAAAATTCTCACAACTGGATAAATAAGGAACATCATAATGAATGGAGAAAATATTGAAGTTATCAAAGATTTCATTTTACTTAGAACTACAACCAACATCCGTGGAAGCAGCAGTGAAGAAATCAAATGCTGTACTGCACTGGGCAAATCTGCTGCAAAAGACCTCTTCAAAATATTAAAAAGCAAAGCTGTAAATTTAAGTGCAAAAAGGTGATACAAGCCACATATGCACTTGAAAGCTGGACAAAGAATAAGAAAGACCAAAGAAGAGTTTATGCCTTTAAATAACTGTGCTGATAAAGAATATTGAATAGACTGAGGAACATGGGAAGAAAAAACAAAGCTGTCTTGGAAGAAGTACAATCAGAAAGTTCCTTAGAAGTGAAGATGGTAAGATGTCGTCCCGCCTACTTTGGACATGTTATCAGGAGGAATCAGTCCCTGGAGAAGGACATCATGCTTGGTAAATACACGTCTTAGTCATCTAGTGCTGCTGTAACAGAAACACCACAAGTGGAAGGCTTTAACAAAAACAAATTTATTCTCTCACAACCCAGCAGGTGACAAGTCAGAATTCAGGGCACTGGCTTTAAGGGAAGGCTTTCTTTGTTGGCTCTGAAGAAAAGTCCTTGTCATCGATCTTCCCCTGGACTAGGAGTTTCTCTGCACAGGAACACCAGAACCAAAGGCTGAGCTCTGCTCCCAGACTG
The DNA here is from genome assembly GCA_028571685.1 of Heterohyrax brucei. Taxonomy (NCBI): domain Eukaryota; kingdom Metazoa; phylum Chordata; class Mammalia; order Hyracoidea; family Procaviidae; genus Heterohyrax; species Heterohyrax brucei. The sequence goes on from CM053155.1 coordinate 51,264,931, forward strand.
GTATGAGGTCCCCAGCTCGCTGCTTGCTTCTCTTTCCTTCTGTCTCTTGAATGATAAAGGGTGACACAAGCCACACCCTGGGTAACTTCCTTTACATTGGATCAGAGATGTGACTTGAGCAAGAGCATTATATCCTACCCTAATCCTTTTTAACTGCAGGCAGAGATTATGATTTCTAACAAATAGGAAAATCACAGAATAGGAGACAACCACACAATCCTGGGAATCATGGCCTAACCAAGTTGACACATATGGGGGCAGGGGGGGACACAGTTCAATCCATGACAGCAAAATTGAGGGTCAAGGAAAGAGACGAGGATCCTTGATGAGATGGACTGACACTGTAGTTGCAATGATGGGCTCAAGCATAGCTATGATGGTGAGGATGGCTCAGGAACAGAAAGTGTTTCCTTTAGTTGTTCATAGGGTTACTGCAAGTCACTCTGGACCCAACTCACTGGCACCTTACAATATCAACAACAACACATTTTAGAACCAGAGAGGGAACAACAGATCAAAAACTCAATATTGCATTGACATCCACAACATTATTTTTCTAAATTAATAATTTTCTGAGTTGGTTCCTGCCAACCTGACAAAATAAAATATTTATGAAAATACTGGAAAAATTCATTTCAAAACTGTAGAGCTGCTTTTGAGTTCCATGAAATTTAAGACGGAAAAGAAGGAGAATTTTTCTCAAGATCTATAATAAGCTCTTTTTGTTGTAATTTCAGGCAGCTTTCCCTAGAGAACACTAGAAACAGATGTTTAACAGACACAAAGGTCATCTCTCCCCAGTACAGGGTACCTGCTTGTCTGGCTATTTATAACTTGTCATTTGTGTCAGCTGATTTTTAAAAAAAAAAGGTAGTAAGCTTTTAGGCCAAATGCACAGGGACTTAGGGAAGCCTGCACTATTTGATCTTATGATACAGAGCCTTTGTTTTAATCTTGCCCTGCTGCAGGGCAGATTAAATATAACTGAAATAGTTAGCTCTGGTGGGTTGTTTTGCTTTATTTTGTTGAATGTATATTCCATAAAGCTTGCCTGGCATACTCCATAAAAACTTATTTCATCAGTTTCTCCCTGTAAAGGAGTATGAAAATTAACACCTCCACAAAGTAAGGAACTTCATCCAAATGTTTGGAAATCATTCAATTTCTTGAACAATCCGAATTTCTTGAACAATCTGATCTAGCTTGAAATCTGAGTTGTACAGTTTCCACCAACAAGGTAAATGTTGGGAGACAGTAGAATCCACTAAGTCTTGATTTCAGTTACCTACTTTAAGGGTTGCTATGATTCGGAATCAACTCGATGGCAGTGGGTTTGGTTTGGCTTTTGGTTTTTAAGGAATAAGGCCCCCTGGTAGTGCAACAGTTAAGTGAGTTGTTAACTGGAAGGCTGATGATAGAACTCACCCAGCCCTAGTGGCCTAATAGTTAAGTGCTATGTCTGTTAATTGAAAGGTCTGTAGTTCATATCCAACAGGTGCTCCTTACACACTCTAGGGAGCAGTTCTACTCTGTCCTAGAAGGTCGCTATGAATCAGAATCAAGTTGATAGCAGTGGGGTTTTTTGTGGCTCCATGAGATAAAGAACTGGCGATCTGCTCCCATAAAGATCATAGCCTAGAAAACTCTGTGGAGCAGTTCTAGTCTGCTGCATGGTTGCTATGAGTCAAAAATTGACTTTTTGGCACACAACAACCACCTCAAGAAATATTTTTGAAGGAGAATAAATCAGCTGCCTATAACATTGGAGGGGGTTGTTTATCAGTATCAGACCTGACTATAAGAAAAAGTAGTTTTTGTAATGATAATGATCTTGGCAATATTTCTCTGATACAAAATGATGACGATATTCTGTCAAGACAAGACCATTGTTAGTTATTTCAGTATTAAATTCACTATCCTCTCTACAACTTGTTACTTGGTTTATTTACCTGCTAACATGGATGCAAATAATGTCAGTGCTGTATAGCAAGTACATTAACTGTTTGAACAATCCAAGGACTCCACATGATTATTATCAAGAAATAACGAAAAGACCCATCAACTGTCAGTTTGTCATATGGTGGCTTATGGGCTGCTACCATGTTGCAAGGTATGCCACTGCTACTTCCAGTACCAGCAGAGTCACCCATAGTGGACAGGTTTCAGGAAGTAAAAAAAAAGAAAAGAAGGCTAGGAAGAATGATCTGGTGATATCTGGTGATCTACTGTCAAAAGTTAGCATGTGAATCACAACAGAATATTGTCCAGAAATGCTGGAAGAGGAATCCCCTGGGTTAGAAGACATTCAAAACGTACAGTGGCCACAACAATTAACTTGAGCGCACTAATAATTATGAAGATGGTACAGGGCCATTCTGTTGCCCACGGGGTCATCATGAGTCCAAGCCGATTGGATGGCAACTAACAACAACGACAAAAATAAGGAGTACCTCCAGGGACTCAAGGCAACCGACATTTGAGTTCAGTAATCTGTGCTGTGTTCTCATAAAGGAGTAGTTGAATAGGCTCTCAAGAATCCTAGGTCGTGCTCCTGCTTCATTCATCACAACGTGCAGCTGGGTTTGTTTGTACCTCAAGTCTATCTCTAAGCAAAAATCTCTGTTCCAGCTATGCCAGCTAGCACAGTTAACAACCTCTGGGCCTTTGTTCAGTCTGCTTTCTCAGCCTCAAGTGTCTTTCCCCTCCTTTATAACCATCTAAATCAGCCCACAATTTAAAGCTATCTCTGCTATGAATGGAAACCCTAGTGGTATTGTAGTTAAGAGTTCAGCTGGTAACCAAAAGGTCAACAGTTTAAGTCCACCAGATGCTCCTTGGAAATGCTATGGGCAGTTCTACTGTGCCCTATAGGGTTCCTATGAGTCAGAATCAACTTAACAGCAAGGGGTTTGGTTTTGGGTTAGTCTGCTTTAACACTGCTCCAGCTCCCATTGAACTGTATTCTAGCTCATACCAAAACCAAATCAAATCTGTTGCCGTCCAGCTAATTCTGATTCACAGCGATCCTATAGGACAGAGTAAAAGTACCTCATAGGGTTTCCAAAGAGCAGCTGGTAGATTCAAACTCCTGCCTTCTTTGTTAGCAGCCAGGCTCTTAGCCACTGTGCAAAAGCACTTGAAAGCCATTGACAAAATCAGCAAAATTTTACTATATAGGATTGTGTGTCTATAGCACAATTTTGATACTTTATCATGTTCTTTTGTGTTGTCCCTTGTATGTTTTTCATGGTATGTGTCATTTTTCAGTTTTTCCCCCTGAAGTTTTCATTTGGGGATTCTAAACTAGGCATGCAACTTTCAACGTGGCATGCTTGCTCTTCTCTGAGCAAACACCACTTCTTAAGCATGTGACAGGACCCTGCACTCTGCCACTCCATTCTATACTTTCACTTTTCACCTGGCTAGGCCCTACTCAAAACCCTGGTGGTACAGTGGTTAAATGCTACAGCTGCTAAACAAAAAATCAGTGGTTCAAATCCACCAAACTCTCCTTGGAAACTCTATGGGGCAGTTCTACTCTGTCCTGTAGAGTCACTATGAGTCAGAATCAACTTGACAGCAATGCATTTGGTTTTAGACCATACTCATCCTATTTGGAAACCCTGGTGATGTGGTGGTTAAGTACTGTGGCTGCCAACCAAAAGGTCTGCAGTTCAAATCCACCAGGCGCTCCTTGGAAACTCTGTGGGGCAGTTCTGCTCTGTCCTACAGGGTTGCTATGAATCAGAATCGACTTGATGGCAATGAGTTTGGCTTTTAGATTTTACATTCAATTCAAATGTCCTCTCCTCTGATAAGCCTCCCTTGACCCTAAAAATTAGAATAGGTGCCTCCATAAGATTTCCCAGAGCCTCTTCAGTAGCCTAGGTATGCATGTTATTTGTAGACATCATCAATACAAAATCTTCTATGAGACCTTGATTTACTTGACAAGTCAAAAATAACTCACAGGAAAAAAAAATTACGGAACAATTTCATACTAAATGACTTTGTGCTTACTACAAGTACTTGTGGAGTTCAGAAAAAGGGAAAATTAAGAAAGTAGTTATGAAAGGCATGTTTTCTTAATATGCACTTAGCACTATGCTAAATGCAAAGAACAGAATAGACAAGCACATAGAATAATGTAAATGAATACTTGGAGGGAGTAAGAGAGAAAAAGGAGAAAGGGAATGAGGAAAAGAGAAAGGAGGGAAAGAAGGAAGGAAGGAGGTAGGGAGGATCTAACAGAGTGCTAAGCTTGAACTGGATGTATAAACACAAGGCTAAGCAGATTATTTTTGTATATGGTTTGAATTTCTAATAAACATAAATTATATAATCTTTCCTTTGAGACAGAGGTAAAACAATATTTTAACAAAAAAGAAGAAAAAAGAAAAACAACAACAAAAAGAAGTAGAATTGGGGCAGTGAAGGTGAAGGAAATTAAAAGGAATCACATCTACACAATACTGTATTTTGTAATTTTATATTTTTTATTCTAGAGTGCCTAAGAAGAAATATGTCACACCAATGTCTTTAGTTGTCTGCAGATGGATTCTATATTAAAGAAGTATTGCTTTTAATTAAGTCAAGTACTTTAAACTTTGATCAGAGGCTGAACGCCTATAACTCTTACCCCCAAAAGCATCTCTTGGACAAATCTGGTATGCATTTTCTATGAACAAAAACAGTGCATTAGTGTCAGGACCGTTAATAAAGATTTCTGTGTGATCTATTGTCTACCAAGCCGTTGGTCTGCGTACATCGGTGTGAGTGAAATAATCACTATGCAAGAACTTAAGATATTCTGGGAACTAATCTTAATTGTACCCAGGGAATCTATTAACAAAACTTTAAGCAACTAAGTCTGAAGAACAGGAAAATAACCCAAGCTGTTATCTCATACTGAGTCTATTTTCTCCTAGAGAACCCTGAGAAAACAAAAGACATTTTGTTTGAAGTGTTTTTGCCTTCTTCAAGTCTGAGAAAAAAAGAAATTCCTTTGAAGTATTTACAAATTAAACATTGCTGAAGACTATTTCTTCCTACATATCCAAAACATTTACTAATTCTGTAATTGGATAGTTTTGCGTTTCAAAAAATCACTTAAGTAGCACCTACTTGTGCCTTAAGCTAGTCTTTGTGGGTGATACAAGAGAAATAAAATAGCCTCAGCATCACCTGGGAACTGCTTAGAAATGGAAACTCCTGGCAACCACTCTAGACCTACTGAATCAGAGTATGCATGTTTTAGCAAAAGTCTCAGATGGTTTGTATGTATTTTGAAGTTTGAGAAGTAATGCTGGGGGTGTACGCTGGAATCACTCGGAGGAGAGGGGTCTTAAAAAAGCCTGTTGTCACCATCCCAACCCCTGAGATTCCTATTTAATGTGTATGGAGTACAGCCATGACATAGGGAGTTTTCTAAAGATACCCAGACGATTCTAATATTCAGTGCCTGAGAAGCACTGCAGAGGAGTCAATGTAACTACCCAGTGCCTTTGATCCCTGCTGCACCCTGAAGATGCTCCTAGTCCACAGACTAAGCAGCAAGTTTTTATAGAAGTCTACATGTTGACCTCTTTAAAGTGTTAAAAAGCAAAGATGTCACATTAAGAACTACACTGTAACAGATCCAAGCCTCCTGTTTTAGTCAGCCTCAGATGCTCCCCAGTATGGGAAAGACTGACAAGGACCATCCTCCAGAGGCAGCAGAGAAAGCCTTCCCCTGACACCCTGAATTTGGACTTTTAGCCTACAGACTGTGACAAAATAGAATTTCTCTTTTTAAAGCCATCCACTTGAGATATTTCTGTTAAAGCAGCACTCACTGGATGACTAAGACAGGAGGTTTCTTCAGCCTTTATCAACGTCTCATGGAAATATACCCAAAGGTAGATGTCTATCTGACTTTCATTCCATACTTATTAATTTAGTTTTATTTCTGGCTTTATTGATATTAGAGAGGGGAAAGCCTATAATAGGAATATTACTATAATAAACCAGTAATAGTAGTAGGAGTATTATTGCCACTAGAAAGGTCTATACTCCAACAGAAGGGCAAAGAAACATTAACATTTAAACACATCCATCTCTCATACTTCAGGCTAGCATAAGTCAGAGGTCCATAAGCCCAGCTATGAGTCCCATAGTGAATTTTCATCCTAAGTCTGGCCGTGCAAATTTTTCTATCTAATGTTACTGGTGGCACAGCCGTTAAGAGCTACAGCCACTAACAAAAATGTTGGCATTTCAAATCCACCAGGCGCTCCTTGGAAACCCTATTGGGCAGATCTACACTGTCCTACAGGGAGACTATGACGCATAACTGACTTGATGGCTGTGGGTATTTTTTTGGTTATAATGTTACTGCATGAAGTTTGGCCTAAAAGACCATCTAACCTCCCTGAGTGACATGCTGAATTCATCTTCCATACTGAAGAACTAGTGAGAGAAGAGCGGGGGCAGGTGAGTGAGCTGGTTTTTATCTTTGAATCTGATCTTGGGCAAGTTAACCTTGTGTTCTGTAGTCCTATCCTCCGGGAAATGAAGGGGTGGGACCCAATGACTCCTAACACCATTTAACTCTGATTTTATACGCTTTTGAGCATGTATGATGAACAAAGAGGCACATTATAAGTGCTTGAATTTCATTCACTGAACTCTGTCACATTCTGAAGTCAGTTGGTGGTTATTTTGTGAGAAAATATAACTGACACATTTGCAGAGCTGAGATCATTTCATGATTCAACTGACCTTTGGTGTCTTGATAATTATACAACATATACTTTCAGATAACAATACTGAGAATTAGTAAAGATTCAATGTTGCTAGAAACAGGAAAAGTATATGCCTTAAATGAGTACCTACTATGTGCCAGATTTTGTACACAGTAATTTATCATTCAAATCTCACAGCAAACTTATGAGATTCAATACTTTTTAAAATTGTCTATTAATTCAAGAAATCTTTGGAAGTCCACATGTTTTTAAGTGTATAGAGTGCAGCATTAGATAGCATAATTTCTTTATTATTTCTTTTGAATTAGCTACCACTGGTTCTCACTTTGCTATGATTATAGTTATGGGGTATAGTCAGTGTGATGTGATTTTTAAAATATTATCATACACCAAGATGCTTCAAATCATTGAAGACAGTGAATCACAGAATAGAACCACAGAAATTAAAAGCTTGAAAGAATCTTAAAGATTATATGATCAAAAAGTTGTTCTTTTTGGGTGCCATTGGGATGATTTTGATTCACAGTGGCCGTGTATTAGAGAATGAAGCCCCGCTTGGTCCTGCACCACCCGCACAATCCTTGCTGTGCTTCAGCCCGCTGTCGCAGCAACTGTGTCCGTCCATCTCACTGAGGCTTTTCCCGTTTTTCATTGACCTTCCACTTTGCCAAGCATGATGTCCTTCTCTAGAGACTGATCACTCCTAATAACATGTCCAAAACATGTGAGACGAAGTCTTGCAATCCTTGATTCCAAGGAGCTTTCTGCCTGTGTTTCTTCTGACACAGATTTGTATGTTCTTGTGGCAATCCATGGAGTATTCAGCATTCTTAGCCAACAACATAATTCAAAGGCATCAATCCTTCTTTTGTCTTCCCTATTCATTGTCCCATGCATATGAGGTGGCTAAAAACATCATGATGTCATGGATCAAATTGTGTCCCCTCAGAAATAGATGTAGCCATGTGGCTGGGCCATGACTCCCTGTATTCTATGATTGTCTTCCATTTTGTGATTTTGCTGTGCTGTGTGCTAAAGGATTAGGGTGGGACCGTAAATCCCTTCAGAAGATCCCCTCCCTGCTCCACTGTAAAGGGAGTTTCCCTGGAGTGTGGCTTCCCGCCTCCTTAACCCTTTCATCCTGCGAGAGATAAAGGAAAGGGAAGCAGGCAGGCAATTAGGAACCTCATACCACCAAGAAAGCAGCACCAGGAGAACAGCGAGTCCTTCAGACCTGAGGTTCCTGAGCCAAGATTCTCCCTGGACAAAGACTGACGCAACACGGGACTTTCCTCCAGAGCTGAATAGGGGGAAATCTTTCCCCTGGGGCAGACATTCTGAATTTGGACTTGTAGTCTATTGGACTGCATAAGAATAAACCTTCCTTTGTTAAAGCCATCCACTCTGTGGTATTTCTGTTAGAGCAGCACAAGCTAACTACAAGTTGAGGAAAAAGCCTCCTATTTTTCAAGGTTATAGAACTCCCAAGCCACGAGCAAGCACATGAACTATCTAACTTAACCTGGAAAATTATTCTACAATTATATAACTTTCTAAGTAACAGGAAGAGTATAGCCTATTCACTAGACTAGGGACAAATTTCTTGAGTTGTTTGCTCGTACCTGTATTACCACATTGACCCCAATGTATTATCATTCATCTTTTTACAAGTCTGACTGCCTGTGAAATCCAAAAGGAGAGAGATTACTTAATTCATGGTTATATTTTCAGGATCCTTTAGTTGTTCAAAAGATTTTGTTGAAGAAACCAAACATGTTGCCCGAGTAGACTGCAACTCTCAGCCACTCTACAGGACAGAGTAGAATTGCCCTTTTGAGTTTCCAAGGTGTGGCTGGTGGATTCAAGCTGCTGACCTTTTGGTTAGCGGCCAGAGCTCTCAGCCACTGCACCACGAGGACTCCTTTTGTTGAGTAAACTACTATAAATGTATGAGGTTGATCTTAATATTCTTTGGTGAACTGCAAGACAAGAAACCTGATTATCATGGACATTCATCCTTCTATGGTTTTCCTTCACCTAAACCTCTACCTTAAAGAATTTCCTTGTACAGAATTCTATCTGCTCACTTTGTCAACCCCTTGTAAATGTTCTCAGCCAACCAGCCATATTTCTCAAATTAGAACATCTAGATTAGCAGAGACCCTGGAGAATTCATTACGTTACAGCAGAGGCAGCCCTGACAGACACACTGGATATTCAAGGGGAGTCAGCCAGCATTAACTCTCAACAGTTCAATGCCATCAGCTTTGTATCTACCACAGAATCCAGAGGTCAGCGACAGCTGCAGCAGTGGCTTCACGTGGCCGGTTGTAGAATGCTGTGCTGGCTGCTGCCCAGCATCCCCTGATCCCTGCAATTCCTGATCCTGGTTCTCTGGCATTCCTAGAGATAAGGGCTGCACAGTCATATCTAGATAAACCCCACCTATGCCTAAAATATTCAGCGTGCCCTTAATCTAGAACTCTGCCAAGTTCAACTTTGCTTTACTATTGTCAGAATGACAGGCTTTTCTAAATATTCTGGGATTGTATTATATAGTCCATCTGTAACAATGTCCATTTCTGACGGTATGTTGAAACTCGCTTCCACTTCTAAAGTTCTTTGGTTCCTCTAAGCAGTTTCGGTGAAGGATGTAAGTATTACGTTAACCCATTACCTGTGTTTCCCATTCACTCATCAGCAAACATGTGCGTGTGCCTTCTAGATGGTGAGATAGTTACAATTTTTCCACTGTTGCTTATATCTTCTAAGTACTCTGATCTATAAAGGAGTTCTGGATTTTTAGTGATGTAAATGATACTACAGCTACCCCTTGAAAATTGCAAAGGCACAGTTGACAATCAGCTTACTTACTGTATCACATATATCATGAATGTGTCACTGAGGGAAGGAAGAAAAGATGTTCTTTGAACTTAACTTAATCATATCTGCAGAGCTCTTTCATAAAGTGCCCTCATGGGGGTAAGTATGCTTAGTGTGTTCCCTTATTATTCATGACTGTCATATGAATCAGAAGAAGTCATTTTTGTCCGAGAAAGATACCAGCAATTCAGTAGCACAGTCACTGGGGTGAACTTATAAGCAGTTATGTGAAAGGAAAATTCAAAAGAAAGCCAAATTACATGGTTAGCTGCCGTCAATCCACCTGTGGTTATCGTGTTTCCCTGGTCTTTATGCTAACAAAGGGCTCACATTCTTTGACACTTACCGGGACAAGGCACTAATTTTCTTTTCTCTTTCAGATGAGATTTAAATAGGAAACTAGCATAAAATTCTTGGCCTTTCTTCTATTTCTATAATCTAGAAGCCATTCAATGTGTCTGATAAAAGCATTTTCTTTGCAGTTTGACAGTGACAGGATACCTTTGAAGGGGTATTATGAGGACTAAGCTGTTCTCCAAGTTTCAAAGGAAGTGTGACATGCAACGGATTCAAAGGAGCTTCAAGACAGCAGAATCCATATATTCTCAGTAGCATATGTTCTATAAGTTTTCTCTGTGCAAAGATGTATATTGTACATTTTAAAATACAATCCCTTTTTTTATTTTTTTCTTTTTTGCTTCAAAATCAAATTGGGATAACTTAGGTGAAACACTGAATGCCGGTCTTTTATTATTCTTGGTAAATTTCCTTAAGACTCTCATCTCAACATCCTAAATAACATTACACTCAGATTTACATGACAATCAGTTACCATCTAGCTGAAACCAATCCCAGTCATGTTCATTTTATTTCAGCAACTCCATGCTTCTTACAGCCAGGTCTATGCTCACCTGCTGCCAAGGGCTAGCTTTAGTGATGGGAAGAATAACTTTTACATGTAAGAATTAGAGACAGGACTTCTGAGAAAAAAGAACCCAACTGCTACTGTGGCTAGCCCTATGTGGGGCTTCTGAAACTGTAGAGGAGGAGGGCATAGCAGTCAGGGACAGACGTCAGAGACAGAGAACGGATGGTCATTAGGCTGCCTGACTTTCTTCACGTTCCCTAGCCAGTACCCAAAGACTTCTTAAACTGACCTTTAGTCTGCCCGAGTGAAGTTAACAAGAATCAAAGAAATAAAAAGATAGGAAAGAATTACGTAAGTGTGATTGCTCTTTATTATACTTCTCAAAACTTGGAGTCTAGAATATACATAAATTGGCAGTACTCAAAAATTGAACAGAAAAAAAATAGAAACGAAAGAATTAAACTTGGGCACAGGAAACTTATTTCTCAAGCAAGCAGTAATCTGTGTAATTATTACATCCTTGAATATTAGAGGCAAGAACCCTTTGATTAAATTTACCCGTTGTCTACATATAAGCAGTACCCTCCTTCTCATGATTCTACTGTAAGAACTGTATATGTCTTTCAAACATGCCACAGCCCACTGCTGTCAGGTTGTCACTCCCTCCCCTGCCTCCCCACTTGCTATTTCATATTCTCTACTATTTTATATTACATATATGATTACAATATAATATTACATATTCATATTTTCTACTACTTCATGTTCTAACTAGGCATTTCTTCAAGATAGATACAGGCAATTGAAACTGGAGGCCTGAAAAACACCATTTTAAAACAATAGGGAGGGATCCTAAGGCCAAAGGCCTGAGAGGCCTTGTTTCTGATCCACCACCCGCAGCCCCTAGAGAAAACATGACTTCCACATTACATAAGCCCCAGGTGATGATGCTGGGGCAGGGCTCTCAGCCTTAGAGGCACCATCATAGATTTAGTAAACTGTAAAAACCCAGAACCCTGTGCCATCAAGTTGATTGTGACTCATAGTGACCCTACAGAACAGAACAGAATTGACTCACTGAGTTTCCAAGGAGTGCCTGGTGGATTCAAACTGCCAGCCTTTGGATAAGCACGTGTAGCACTTAACCACTATGCTACTAGCTGTTAATAGCACCTCTTGCCTTGATAATTGGGCTCCAACCAATGTTGAAAGAATTAAGCAGCAGGCCAGGGAGGACAGGAAAATAACTTTGTTTCGAGCAGTCTTCTTTCAGATTCCCAGCCAGATGATGTCTAACACTACTTTGTTTTCCTTGATGGCCAGTGACGGCCTGTGAGATTGCAAAGCAGGTGGCACCCTTATCGTCTAGATGACCTAGAAAGATCAAAGGACTGAAGGAACCCAGACCCTTCCTCAAGCCCTCTTTGAGTCTCTACAATGGCATATGGCTGTTCCCCCTAGAAATACTGACCTTGCCCAACAAAGGCAGACAGGCTCTGAGGATGAGAATGCTCCCTGTCTTTTTGCAGCATTGGCTTGTAAATAAAAACCTTTGGTTATTTTACCCCAACCTCTGGTCTCAGAGATTGGCTTTGCAGCAGTTGGTATGAACCCAGAGTTTTGTGTGATAACAACTGCAACACTGGGCAACAACTTGTGAGAAGCCTTGTAAGAAACCCTGACTCACAGGACCCAGCTAAGCCTGGCCTGTGTTTCTGACCCACAGAAACTGTGAGCTAAATAAATGTGTGTTGTTTTAAACTACTAAGTTTTGGGAGGTTTTTGTATGCAGCCATAGATAACTAATGCAGACAGAAATAACACCTCTATTCCAAGGTCACTGTGAAGGGTGCAGATGGTAGTTACCTCAGGTTTATTACATTGCCACTCCTCTGTAAGTATTAACTCCCACTATGTCTGAGGCAGCTCTATGCATCATGTACATATTGAAATATTTATAATGCACCCCAGGTTAGAGGAGAAAATGATTTCCTTCAACTCTAAACTTATCCCTGGATTAAAATCAGTTTGAAAAGAAAGGAACTGTGTTGATAGATGTTGGAAGAAAGGCAGACTGGCAAGTCTTTGGAAAAAAAGTGGAGACTTGATTGAGGTAATAAGGAAGAAAATAGGATGAGCTTACAAGGTGATACACATGCAAAAGCTGGACAATGAACACAGAAGATCAAAGAATCGATACCTTTGAGCTCTGGTGCTGGCAAAGAATATTGAACACACCAGGGACTGCCAAAAGAACCCACAAATCAGTCTTGGAAAAGGTAGAGCCAGAATGATCCTTACAAGCAAGGATGGCAAGACTGTATCTTATGTATGTTAGACATGTTGTCAGAAGGGATCAGTAACTGTGTTGGTGAATATAAGAATCTAACAAAGGTCACTTAGGTTACCAAGCTACATTCTATCCTCTGCCTCAGTTATCACTCTCAGACCAGATTAACAGGTCTGCGTTCCACTCCTTGTCTCTGGGGAAGTAAGTTTGATTAAGACCTCAGAGAGATAATGAAATTTTGGGTAATTCACACTGTTTGATAAGATGTAGTAAAATTTTATGAATAATGGCATCTTCTGACTCCCAGCTATTGTTCTGTGACACATGCCAATCCCTTTGAAATCTGGCTATAAAAACCACAGGAAGTGTAACCCAAGGGGGGACAGTTTTTTGGAGAAGTTATTCTCACTGTTCCCACCGATTTGCCAGCTTATCTGTAAGTAAAGCATTCCTTGAACCCATGTCATCTCTGAATTTTCAGCTACAGTAACAGGCAGAAAGAACTTGCTGTAGTTCGGCAGCAACTGGAGAAAGGCAATAATGCTTAGTAAAGTACAAGGTGAGTGGAAAAGAAGACGTTCAAGACTGTAGAGGTTAGCAGGACCAGATGGCACAGGATTTTGTACACATGTCAGAAACTAAGCATTGCCTAGACCAGGAACTTCTTCAAGAAATATTGAATAGATAGCAATTTTATGAATATGTCAGAAAGAAATATGTAAAAGACCAAGAAATGGGCAACAATATTACTGGACATTCTTTTAATAGGATGCTGAGCCTTGTCTAGCGTACGCTGTGGAGTTATCTGATTCTCTAAGAGTCTCTGCCTTTCAGTAACTTTGACCTACATTTTACAACTCTAAATTGAAGAAAATTGATGGCAATGCAAATGATTTTGTTCAGTGGGAATACAAATGATTTCCTACAGCCCTGTAAGAGTCTTGCTTTGCATCTTTAGTAGATGCAAATTCATTTCAGTATCCGTGATTGCTTGTTGTGTTAAGATCCCCAAGACTACCCTCAGACTTGATGATTCTCTAGAAGGACTCACAGAACTTAGAAAAAGTCATTATACTCACAATTATAATTTATTACAATGAAAGAATATCAATTAGAATTAAAAAAAGAAAAGATGGATAGGGAAGAGTCCAAGAAAAGCCATGTACAAGGTTTTAGTCATCCTCTCAGTGGTGTCTTGTGCCAGCCAAGCCAAGTGCCGTTGAGTCGGATCCAACTCATGGCGACACTAGAGTCTTACAGACAGCACTTAATTCTCCCAGGAACAATGTGTAACAACCTGTGTAGCTGTTATCAACCTGAAAGCTCACCGGAGCTTTCGTGTCTAGGTTTCTTCTTGCCACGTGGGCATGCAGCCAATCAGAAGTCAGAGTGATACAAGAGATGCAGAAACACTGTCAATGGGCAGGGTATTTCAAGAGCCCTTCAAGGGTCTATCTGTTTTTGGAATGTGCAGGGTTTGAGTAACCCAACAGTGAACATATAATAGTATGTACCCAATCTTTGGATTCTCCATTGAACTTTTTCTTTCTTCCTTATTTATTTATTTATTTTAAAGTCTTCCTTAAAACCCACTTCCATAAGGCCTATTCTGACTCATAGTTGCCTAATTAATGGTCATTTTTGTTCGCATGAGAAACCCGATTTTATCTTTTTTTTTTTTAAGTTGTCTTTTAGCAAATTTCATGAGCATAGAAATATTTTTCTTTCTGCTTGCTGGTTTTTTCTCTTTCTCTCTTCTTTCATTGTTTCTTTCCATAAATGCATGTCTATTAACTTTAGAGGCACAGTGGTTAAGAGCTACGGCTGCTAACCAAAAGGCTGGTGGTTCATACCCACCAGGAAACCATATAGGACAGTTCTAATCTGTTCTATAACAAGGTCACTATGAGTTGGAATCAACTTGCCAGTAGTGGGTTCTTGTTGTTGTTTAATTTTTCTTTTTTTTAGGGACATAAGAGAACTCTAGAACTTAGGATATGCCCTTACTTTACACTTCCTTCATCCAAGTAAAAAGTTAACTGACTAATAAGTGCTCTACATGTCTATCCTAAATTAAAGTTTGTATCTTTATGCCTGTTACCTCATCTAGCTTTCCTTCCACCGTATCAGGTCATAGCAGTACTGGGGCTCATGTTACAATAAATAAAGCCGAGGCTTAAAGTTATAAGGCAACTCATGCAAAGTTTCAGAATTGACAAGTTCACTCTCTTAACCTTGTATTCTTCCCATTGCATGACTTCTGGTTCTTGGGATGTAAGCCTACAGAAGCCTCTTATCTGCTTCCTGACCTGCAGATTTGAGATTCCTCAGCCTCTGCAAAGCATCAGCAAGTAGAGGTCTTCAGTCTGCCAACTAGCTCACAGAGTTGAGACTTGAAAGCTGCTACACTGCATGATTCATTTCCTCACAATTGTGCAAATCATTTCCTTGAAGGAAACTTCTCTCCATATATATACTTAAATATGCTTCACTGGTTTCACTCCTCTACAGAGAACTCCCAATGCCAACCCATTACTCTCTCTCCAAACAGGGTAATCATCTTGAAAAACTAACAATAGCACCTGTCTGCCTAAAACCCCCTCCAAGGCTGTCCATTACCTGCAGAATTAATGCAAATGTCTTAAATTAACCTCATTTTGTGCCATTCATTACCAAATGTCCTGCACTCCAGCCCCCAGTGGCTGCCAACCAGGAATCATCTGCAGAGCTATAAAAAATCTGCTTCCCAGGCCTTACCTGGGATAAATTAGATCAGACTCAGGTGGAGTGGAGCCCAGTCATTGTTATCTTTTTAAAACATTCCAAGTACTTCCAATATGCAGAAGATTTGAGAAGTCAAGAACAAATTGTTTTAAAATCCCCATTTTGGGGTTGCCTTGGCTGTTGTTGTTAGGTACCACCGAGTCAGTTCCAACTCACAGAGACACTATGAACAACAGAACGAAACACTGCCCAGTCTTGTTCCATGTCCACAATCATTTTTATGCTTAAGCCTGTTGTTGCAGTCACTATGTCAATTCATTTCATCAAGGGTGTTCCTCCTTTTCTTTTTTATTATGATTGAATGAAAATGTCCATTCCCATATAAATTTGCATGCTGACCTACATGAAGCTTCCACTGCTCTCCCTGCACGGTGACAGCACACTCTTCCTCTCTGCTCCATACATGTCTTATCTTCCCAACAGTCTCCTGTCTTTGCCTCTCCACCCATTCCCCTTCCTCCAGTATGAGGTCAACAGAACAACCTCCTATAGATGCCTAGAACCATAAAGTGCCAACACAATATGGTCACTCTGCGTCACCAAGTCCAATCCATTGCTGTCTCAAAAGTTGACTTTCATTATGACTTATGGACGGGGGCAGCATTAGGGCCAGGAGCCCTGCTCCCAGGAGAAATCTGAAGCCCCTGGACCATCAGTTGCAGTCTTTTAGTGGTGATCTCAGGGTGCACCCCTATTTATACTTGTGTTGCCAGTGAGACTCAACTTTGTGAGCTCCATTGTGGCTATCACTGGTGGTAGCCAGGCACCATCTGGTTCTTTCAGTCACAAGTCAATGTAGACGTCCACTCACGTGGGTCTCTCTGTCTTCTGGATTCTCTTTCCCCCATGTCATTATGGACCTTGGTGATCATCTGTTCCTGCTGAGTTGGGACCATTTTGCTGTACCCAAGGGTCTTCCTCTTTTTCACTAACCCTCCACTCTACCAAGCATGATGACCTTCTCCAGGGACTGGTCCTTCCTGACAACATGTCCAAAGTATGTAAGACACAGTCTTGCCATCTTTACCTCCAAGAAACACTCTGGTTATTCTTCCAGAACAGATCTGTTGGTTCTTTTGGTAGTCTAAGGTACATTCAACATTCTTCTCCAACACCGCAGTTCAAAAACATCAATTCTTTTCCTGTCTTCTTTGTTCATTGTCCAGCTTTTGCATGTGTATGATGCAACAGAAAATACCATGGCTTGGGGCAGGTGCACCTTAGTCTTCAAAGTGGTATCTTTGCTTTTTGACACTGCAAAAATGTGTCTTTTGCAGCAGATTTTCCCAGTGCAGTGCATCTTTTGATTTTTTGAGTGCTGCTTCCACGGGTATTGATTGTGGGATGAAGTAAAATGAAACCCTTGACAACCTCAATCCTTTCTTCACTTACAATGGTACTGCTTACTGGTCCAGTTGTGAGGATTTTTGCTTTCTCGATGTTGAGATACAATCCACACTGAAGGTTATGGTCCTTGATCTTCACCAGTAGCCTTAGCTGTACTGATTCTAAGAGAACTGGTTGAGCACAGCTTAACTTAGGTTAACTTTCTCCTTCTGTAGTATTAATTATCCTGAAGGTGTAATGATTAAGGGCTATACCTGCTAACCAAAAAAGTCAACAGTTGAAGTCCACCAGGCACTCCTAAGAAACTGTGGGGGCAGTTTTACTCTGTCCTATAGACTTGTTATGAGTCGGAATCAACTTGCAATGAGAACAAGTACAGGCAGGTATTATTAATCATACCCAAATTAATTTAGAGATTTTGTTCAAAGGATTAAAAGTTGAAGAAGCCAAAAGCAAAGAAACAAAAAACACTGGTGTCAATTCCAACCCTATAACACAGAGTACAGCTGCCACATGCAGTTTTCAAGTGTGTCATGCTTTACGGGAGCAGACTGTCACAGCTTTCCACTGTGGAGTGTGCTGGTGGATTCGGATTCAAATCACCTACTTTTCAGGTAGCAGCCAAGCTTTTAACCACTGCACCACCAAGGCTCCTAAAAAGTCATAGAACATGAATTAATCTCTCATTCAAGAGCAAATTCCTTTCCAATCAAGTGACATTCTTTGTCTCCATGCTCACCTAGATTCAGCAGGGTAAAACTGACAACAGTGCTACAAGCAATTCTTGTTTGCTTTTGGTTTCTGACAGTAAGTACAGAGTTATCAGGTACCTGTTAAATTTAGGTTTAGGAAAATGACTGTCATCCCATTGCTAAAGACTGCCTAGTCCATTAACACAGGAAACTGATACTTAGATGTGGTATTTTAAATGGTGTTCATGGATCTGACATTGTCTTCCTCATAAACTTGATCTTCTTATTTTTTCTTATTTTGGGACTAGAAAACAAAAAGATAAAAGAAACAAAGGCAGTGGAATAACTCAAGTGCTAATCTTAGATTTTACTTTGCGAAGTCACAAGGAGAGAGAAAGAACTTCACAGAGAAATTTCTCTAGTTCTTTGGCTCTCCTACCTCAAGCCCTGATGGCATAGTGGTTAAATGTTATAGCTGCTAACTAAAAGGTCAGTAGTTTGAATCCACCAGGTACTCTTTGGAAATTCTATGGGATAGTTCTACTTTGTCTATAGGGTCACCATGAATCATAAACGATTTGACAGTAATGAGTTTTTAACTCAAGCCCTGATGGTACAGTGGTTACAAGGTCAGCAGTTCAAATCCACCAGCCACTCTTTGGAACTCTATGGAGTAGTTCTACTCTGTCTTATAGGGTATCAGTGGGTTGGAAATAGCCCAACAGCACCTAAACCAGCCTTAATAGATGGGCCTTCCTTTTTCTTTTTCTCAAATAACACTCATACCAGGGGTCCTCCTTAAAGATTTGTGGAAATTAAGCTTATCTTCCAGAAGGCATGCAAATTGCAAAATTCTTTTTTTTCCTATTGGCATAATGAAACATAGAGTGCATTTATGTATAAAAACATAAACCAATTGATTATTTTCATTTGAATAAGGCCCAAATTTGTGTAATTTACTTCTACACATTACCTCTACTCCTAAGCCAACTTAAGGGTCTTCTCCGGAGCCATGGTGATGCAGCAGTTAAAAGCTCAGCTGCTCAACAAAAGGTGGGCAGTTTGGATCCACTAGCTTCTTCTTAAAAACTCTTTGGGGGCAGTTCTTCTCTGTCTTATAAGTTGGAATCAACTCAATGGCAATGACTGTTTTAGGTTTTCTCAAAGTCCTGCTAATTCTAAAGCAGCAGTGTCTACTTACATCATCTCTCTGGAATGTACACTCAATATCAATCCCACCACATCCACTGTCCTCTCAGTGACTTCACTCCTTTGGCTGGTTCTTACCTTTTGAGGCACACAGATCCTAGTCATTTTCCCTCTATATTGTCATTACTAAGACTCTCTAACATACACACTCTCTGCTTTCCAGTCCTTGCTAACAAAATTGATTAAACTGATTTCAACAGGACTCTCATCCTTGACCAAAATATCCTCATGTCAGATTCATATTTTCACAAATTTTGATTTATTCTGTCCTGAGGGCCTCTCTGACTTCAAAGAGCACCTGATGGGTTCAAATTGTTTATGTTTTGATTAACAACCATAGCTCTTAACCACGATGCCATCAGGGTTTCCCTTAAAACATTAACTTTCTCACTTCTTTGGACAGAGGGTATACTTTAGTTCTTACACACTGTGAAGATAGGAGTTTAATTATAATCCTAAGACCAGTAAAGTTATCTGAGTGGTTTGAAGTATGTGCAGAAAATAATCTATGGAGTCCTGGTGGTGCAGAGTTTAAGAGTTATGGCAAGCTATGGCTGCTAACCAAAAGGTTGGCAATTTCAATCCACCAGCTACTCCTTGGAAGCCCTATGGAACAAGGGCTTACATCCTGTAAGGTTTTATTCTAAGTTAAGGGCAAGAAGCTGAATTGAACTTTTTCATGAAGCTGGACAGAAGAAATTGTAAGAAAAAAAGTGTAGTGATGAGAATGGTGTTCTTTTTAGATAACTTCTAAACAAGAGGTAGAAATGGACTCTAGGTTAATAAAGAAAATGGACTTTAAGCTAATAAAGAAAAGCATTTCATAGCATGCAATAGATAAGGTACAAATAGAATATAAGAGACAAATTGAATTACTCTAGATAAAAAATAAAGCTACTTTAAGGAGTAATTTAAGAGTATTTCAACTTCACTAATGAAGACAGGTGATTAGAAAATGAATAAAGGCCAAGCTCAACTCTGCCATCTGCTGCTTAGCTGCAGAAATCGTAATGAGTGGGGATCTGGGTTAGTTCCAGACTCAAGGTCACTGCTAGAACTCCTCCACCCGTTTAGAGGAAGATGAGATGGTAGCCACAGAAATTCTGTCCAGGTGATGCACCAAGGCTAAGGCCAAGACTGTTCATCAACAAATAACAGAGCCTGAGTTTCATTTGGAAACCCTAGGGCAAAAAGATCAGCAGTTCAAATCCACCAAGCATTCCTTAGAAATTGTGGAACAGTTCTACCCTGTCCTATAGGGTTGCTATGAGCCAGAATTGACTAGACAGCAGTGGGTTTGGTTTGCTTTGGGAGTTTCACTTAACTCGGTGAATAGGTAAATCAGCCAAGCCAGCATCAAGCCATATATATATATGTATATATGAGTCCTGGTGGTGTAGTGGTTAAGTGTTTGGCTGCTAGCCAAAAGACAGACAGTTTGAATTTACCAGCTGCTCCTTGGAAACCCTGTGGGATACTTCCACTGTCTCCTATAGGGTCACTATGAGTTTGAATTAAGTTGAGGACAATGCATGCGTATATTACTAGTCATTTTCTACTCGTCTTTAGATGTCTACCACCACTGGAGTAAAAGCTAAATCCACATGACCTCTTTGAATGCTTAGCTGTGGAAAGGCAACTGCAGCTATTTTACTTTCCTGAATATCTCATGGACCTGAAAATAACAAATTACCTCTCTCCAAGGGAAGGTAGATATTTAGGTGTTAGAATAGGAGCTAGGATACAGGCATGTGAGGTCTATACTCTACTCTTCTTGAGCAACAATATATTTTAAAGGGCAAAAAAAAAAAAATAGTTCACATAACTTGAAAATCTGTATGATTTTACCTCTCCAACTAACTCTTGGGTCATGTTTTGGTAACAAAAATTCTTAGCATATTATGTTTGTAGTAAATAGTAATGGTTGTTCTTACATGGCCTGGAAACCCTGGAGGTGTAGTGGTCAAGTGCTATGGTTGCTAACCAAAAAGGTTAGCAGTTTAAATCCACCAAGTGCTGCTTGGAAACTCTATGGGACAGTTTTACTCTGTCCTCTGGGGTTGCTATGAGTTGGAATCAACTCAGCAGCAGCGGGTTTGGTTTTTTACTCAAAGGACAAGAGATTACATTTTCTATCCCCATCTCATTCCTAGTTCTGACAGTGAGAACAAACACGATAAACTCTACTTTAGTCATTCTACAGTTACCATGTTTTAATGCTCTCTTGTCCATTGCCTAGACTTTGAAGTAAGAAGCAAGCATTTTGAAGAGAGTGGTGGTGAAGCAGTGGTTAAGATTCCAGGTGTACAGTGAGGAGAGCACGGGTCTGAGTTTTGCCACCATGGCTCATCTTTTGCTTAACATTGCCAAGCCTCAGTTTTATTATGAATTGGTACAAAGACACCTACAAAAAAAACTTAGACTACTGTTGGCACAAAACAGTGATAAATAAATAATTATTATCACTATTAGTAGGAGATTGGTGGTTCAGTGGTAAAATTCTTGCCTTCCATGCCAGGGACCCTGGATGGATTCCCAGCCAATGCACGTTAAGTGCTGCCACTATCTGTCTGTCACAGGAGGCTTGTGTGTTGCTGTGATGTAGAACAGGTTTCAGTGCAGCCTCTAGATTAAGACAGTCTAGGAAGAAAGCCCTGTCCATCTGCTTCTGAAAACCAGCCAGTGGAAACCCTCTGGATCACAGTGATCCAATCCTGTTGTGCATCAGTTCACGGTGACTTAGGGACCAGCTTGCCCAATGGCTGCTAGCAACAGCAGCAATCGTTATTAACAATATTCAAATCAGTTGGACTTCTGCTTTTCATAGTATAACTATAACTTCATATTTTCTGTGATACTTTATGATTTCCAAATAATTTTTCTTACAGTAGCTCATTCAATGTTATTTAACCCTCACGGTACTCTGTGAGACAGGAGATGTAACTCTCCTCTGCAGGTAAAGCAATTGAAACCCAGAGTCAAATGGCTTACTAAAGATTACACAGCCAGTCTGGCAGAGGACATAAGACTAAGGAACCCACATCTGGGTGTTTTGATCTCACTGCAGCTGCTCTAAAGAGAGAAGATCGGACCACTGAAATATGTCATCTTGCTCAAGGGATTTCCATAAGACCCTGAGCCTGATCAGTTTTATCTTGTTTTTCACATATCCTGAGGCAGAGGATTTCAGATACTAAATTTGTAATCTGTGGCACAGTAAATTTCTTCATATGGCCCTCTCACTGTCTTAGTCATCTAGTGCTGCTATAACAGAAATACCATAAGTGGATGACTTCTACAAACAGAAGTTCATTTGTCACAGTCTAGGAAGCTTGAAGTCTGAATTCAGGGTGCCAGCTCCAGGGAAAGGCCTTCTTTCTCTGTCGGCTCTAGAGGAAGGTCCTTGTCATCAATGCTCTACTGATTGAGGAACTCTTAGCACAGGAACTCTATAGTCTGACTCCTATCTCAGTAACAGAACTGCCACTAATCTCATCTCATCAGCTTCGTAGAGCTGGGATTTCAAAATATGGCATATGGTCAGGAACTGATGGTACTGAAGGAAGAAGTTGAAGCTACACCAAAGGCATGGTTAAAAATAAACGAAAGAAAGAAAACAAGGCTCTAGGAACTGAAGGAATATCAAAACTGAGTTATTTCCAAGAACAGAGGCAGTGCTGCAAGTTCTCACTCATCTATGCCAAGAAATTTGGAAGACAGTTACCTGCCACAAAGATTGAATTTTTTTTCCTCCTATACAATAAATAAAACCAGCCAAACCTGTTCCTATCAAGCTACTAATTGACTGGATGAGATCCATATTTGTACCTATTCCCAAGAAAGGTGATCTAACTGAATGTGGAAATTATCAACAATATCATTAATATCACACTCAAGTAGAATTTTGCTAAAGATTATTCCAAAGTGGCTGCAGCAATACATTGACAGAGAACTCTCAGAAATCCAGTCCAGATTCATAAGAGGAAATGGAACCAGGGTTATCATTCTTGGTGTCAGATGGGTCTTTAGATTGAAAACATAGGTGTTCAGCTGTGTGGATCATAAGAAATTACAGATAACAT
This sequence comes from Heterohyrax brucei, assembly GCA_028571685.1. Lineage (NCBI taxonomy): Eukaryota > Metazoa > Chordata > Mammalia > Hyracoidea > Procaviidae > Heterohyrax > Heterohyrax brucei. The sequence goes on from CM053155.1 coordinate 51,287,829, forward strand.
TTTAGAGAATGGGAATTTCAGAACACTTAATTGGGTTCATGTGGAATCTCTACATGGATCAAGACGTAGTCATTCAAACAGAACAAGGGGACACTGCATGGTTTAAAGTCAAGAATGGTATGTATTAAGGTTGTATCCTTTTACCGTATCTATTCAATTTATATGCCCAGCAAATAATCTGAGAAGCTGGATTATATGAAGAAGAATGGGGTATCAGAATTGGAAGAAGACTCATTAATGACGTGCAATATGCAGATGACATGACCCTCCTTGCTGAAAGTGAAGAGGACTTGAAATACTTACTGATGAAGATCAAAGACGACAGCCTTCAGTATGGGTTACACCTCAAGATCAAGAAAACAAAAATTCTCACAACTGGACTAATAATAAACATCATCATAAACAGAGAAAAGATTTAAATTTTCAAAGATTTAATTTTAATTGGATCCATAATCAATATCCTCAGAGGTAGCAATCAAGAAATCAAAAGATGCACTGCATTGGCAAATCTGCTGTAAAAGACCTCTTTAAAGTGTTGAAAAGCAAAGATGCCACCTTGAAGACTAAGGTGCACTTAAGTCATGATGTTTTCAGCTGAATCATATGCACACAAAAGCTGGACAATGAATAAAGAAGACAGGAGGAGAACCGATGTCTTTAAATTGTGGTGTTAGAGAACAATATTGAACGGACTACTGAAAGTATGAACAAATGTGTCTTGGAGGAAATACAACCAGAGTGCTCCTTAGAAGCAAGGACGGTGAAACTACATCTTATATACTTTGGACATGTTGTCCAGAGGGATCAGTCCCTGGTAGAGCAGAGGGTCAGTAAAAATAGGAAGACCCACAACAAGATAGATTGACGTTGTTGCTGCAATAATGGGCTCAAGCTTAACAACAATTATGGGCATGATGCGGGACCAAGCAGTGTTTCATTCTGTTGTACATACTGTTGCTATGAGTTGGAACTGACTTGACAGTACCTAACTACACCACAACAATGGTGTCTCACCAACATCACAAAGACAGGACTTACAACACATGGAGAAATGACATCAGATGACAAAATGATGCACAGTCACACAATACTGGGAATCATAGCCCAGCCAAGTTGACAGATTTGTTGGGGGAACATAATCTGTGACAAAGACTAGAATATCAAATATAAGAATCTTGTGGGTTGTGTTGTTCATGGCAGAAATTGCAAAGTGTAGTCTTTTAGCCATCTAGTACTGCTATAACGGAAATACCACAAATGGATGGCTTTAAGAAGAGAAATTTATTCTGTCACAGTCCAGTAGAGTACAAGTCCAAATCCAGGGCATCTGCTCCAGAGGGTGGCTTTCTCTGTTGGCTCTAGAGGAAGGAAGATCCTGACCATCAATCTTCCCCTGTACTGGTAGCTTCTGAGGTACAGGGACCCTGGGTCCTTCCCAAAGGACATGCTCTGCTCCTGGCACTGCTTCTTGATGGTATGAGGACCCCAAATCTCTCTGCCACCTTCTTTCTTTTATATCTCAAGAGATTGCCTCTGGGCGCAATATAGTCTTACACATTGAGTCCTGCCTCACCAACACAACTGCCACTATCCTCCTCATTAACATCATAGAGACAGGATTTATAACATGGGGGGAACATCACACAATACCAGTAATCATGACACAGCCAAACTGCAACATGCACTTTTTGAGGGTCACAATTCAGTCCATGACATATGGTATCCAGTATAATACGAAGGATGAAAGACTTTAAGTTGTCCTACTTAGGAAGACTTTAAGGTGCCCTACTTGGCTAGCTCATGTCTAATCAGAAGTTCAGTGATTCAAACCCACCAGCTGCTCCGAGGGAGAAACATGTAACAATCTGCCTTCATAAAGATTAGCCTTGGAAATCCAGCGGAGCAGTTCTGCTCTATCCTGCAGGGTGGCTATGAGACTAGATAGCAGTGGATTTGATTTAGGGGTAGATCTAGGAAGGTGCCTGGATTCTTTCACTTTTTCCCCATCCATGATGCATAGATAACTCTTGTTATCTTAAAAAATTTTTTTTTAAACTTCTTAATTTTCTGGCAAACTTTATATTCAGCAACTCAAATATCAATATAAATATTTCTATCCTTCAAACCACAAGTCTTTCCCACTGTTATTTTCTTATTGTTCATTTTGAAATTATCATTAACCGGGGTGCTCAAAAGTTCATTTTGCTTTTGCGCAACATTCTCCTTAAAGACTCACTTTTAAAGACTTTGTAAATATATTTTTTCTTTAAATAATGTGCATCCATATGGTTCTATTGGTCAGTTGTAACTTTGAAAGAAGCAATTTACTGTAATTTCATGGGAGCTTCCTTGGTAAATTCCCAGTAATCACCATGAAATAAAAGACAGTGAAGGAGGTAAGAGGAGGTTAGAAAATAGTTGGAGAGAAAAATCACAGTTTAACACACACTTGAAAGGAATAATCTTTAAGATTCAAAACCTTCACAAATCTTTTTTTGTCCTTATGCTCGACAATGAAAACAATCTCTGTTAAATAGAAGCAAACCCACAAAGCTCAGGAACAACTTGCATTCTTATGCTGGAGACCAGCCAATTACCCTGGGACCAAATTCCTGTACACTTTGTAGTGAATGTGGGAGACAAGCTGCCTGCCAGTAGCTGCTAAGGCAGTGAAAACACAGCCAGACGCTGTCATAAGGAAGAAATCACAAAGAAAGTTAATTTGTGAGCTTCAAGGACAGGGATTAAATACTGTGCAATGAAGCTCAAATGGTGGGCTTATCTGAAAGGAAAAAAATTCTACAATTCAAATCCTAGGACTTGAAGAGCGATTCTGGTTCGTTAAAATCAAACTCATCTCACTGCTGCTCAGTCACTTCTGACTCACAGCAACCCTATAAGACAGATTAGAACTTGCCCCATAAAGTTTCCAAGGAGCATCTGGCAGATTCAAACTGCCAATCTTTTGGTTAGCAGACATAGCACTTAACCACTATGCCACCAGGGTTCCCATGGTTCACTAGGACCTCATTATTATATCCTCAGGTTCCATGATGTAAATTTTACAGTTATTTGGCACAAAGTTTGTTAATGAAAAGCACTAGACAGAGTATACCAAAAACCCCACTGCCATCAAGTTGCTTTTGACTCCTAGTAACCCCGTAGGATAGAGTAGAACTGTCCCACAGAGCTTCCAAGGAGTGCCTGGTAGATCTGAACTGCTGAGCTTTTGGTTAGTAGCTGTAGCACTTAACCATTACGTTACCAGGGTTTCCAAACCAAGTATAGAATGGGCCAAAACCAAAAAAAAGGAAAAAAAAGGGTAAACTGGTTGCTGTTGAGTTGATTCCAACTCACAGCAACCCAATAGGACAGAGTAGAACAGCCATATAGAATTTCCAAGCAGTGCCTGGTGGATCTGAACAGTTGACCCTTTGGTTAGCACAGGTAGCATTTAGCTACTATGCCATTAGCATTTCCATAGAATGGGCCAGTACTAAACAAATTTCCAACACCATGACTAATATTATTATGTTGAGGTTGCAAAATAACGGAAAATAGAAATGTACCTACCCTATGTGCCATCTTGGAAGAGCTTGGAGGTGTTTTTCCAATGTTTTATTAAGGAACATGAAAAACAGCCTCCCAATACTGGGACCCAGAAGCTTTATCCATTAGAACTTCAAGCCTAGTTGAATGGAATGTGCACACTGGTGCTAGGAGGTCTGAGTGTCTGGGAAACATGAATACAGCAGAACACTAACAGTAGACAAATATTAAACCAAGTATAAAGCTTAAAGCTTTCAAAGGGCGCAACCTTTTTAAGGTTTTGCTGTTATTGTTTTGCATTTTGATTTAACAATAAGGCACATGACTTTTTCCATCCTTTAGCTCAAATGTTATTTTCCTTCTTTGAGATAATAGAGGCTCTAATAAGAGATTACTTAATTCTGTGTAGTTTGAACAATCATTAAGCCGTTTTCTAATTTTCTCCCAAAGTTTTCTTCTCTCTTTCACACAATTTTCTCTCCAAAAAAGCACATGTTAATTTCAAAGCATCCTCAGATCACAATCAGAAGGAAAATTCAAAAAAGATGTCAGATGAATTTCCCAGTATGGAAGCCCAACATTATGAAGCATGTTCATAATTCTTCATGTATTTCTTCTCTTGTCCCTCTCGATCTTACATATTTTCCTGGTGACAGGGATTCCAAAGGCATATGGAAAGGCATGGTTGTCCTTGTTACTTCTTTCAGAAGTCAGAGGTGACTCAGTTTCCATTTGGAGCCAATTACGAATGTAGTACAAGAATTCATCTTATCCTTTTTGTTTAGGTTAAGCTGTTTATATTTTTAGCAGATAACACATCTTGAGATCATGAGTTCCATGCTCCATAGGAGAGAAAAAACATTTATCAGATGCAGTAAACAGGAAGGTAAAGGAAAACTCCAGGCCCTAATTTACCAGCCTAGGATTCGACCTAGACTTGGCCTTGAAACAAGGGACTATAGCTACGTGAAGGATACAGATGGATTTTTTTTTTTTTTTTCAGTTTGCCTGCCTTCTCAGTAGGGTGGACACATTCTACTTGGCCTTGAAACCAGGGACTCTAGGCAGCTGAGGGATATTGTTGATTTTTTTGTTTTCTGTTTTTTAATTTGCCTGCCTCCTTAAGGGGCTGGATACATTCTGGGGGTCGAATCTGTGCCTTTTATTAGCACACAGGACCTGGCAGGCTCACAAGCAATGTGGGGAAAAAGAAATGGATGGAGGGATGGACAGGCGGGCAGGCAGGCGGCTATCACAGTGGACTGTGGAGAGTGAAGGCCATTCTGAAATAACTCTCCTTCTTCAAAATTTTGGCAAGAATAGATTACATTTTGCTACTAAATATCCAACTCTTGAATTTCCTAAAACTCTTCATTGAAAATATTAGATCTATTTTAGAAGTGGAAACCTTGGTGGTATAGTGGTTAAGTGCTATGTCTGCTAACCAAGAGGTCAGCAGTTCAAGTCTGCCAGGCACTGCTTGGAAACTCTATACAGCAGTTCTACTATGTCCTATAGGGCCACTATGAATCAGAAAAGACTTGGCAGCTGTGGGTATAAGATGTTACCTCTTTGTGCTAATTCTTTTTAAACAAGTTTTGTACATATTCTTTTAGGGGGGAGGCTTTAACAAAGGAAGGTTTATTCTTACATAGTGTTGTAGGTTGCAAGTCCATATTCAGGGTGTCTGCTCCAGGGAAAGGCTTTCCCCTTGTTGGCTCTGGAGGAAAGTCCAGTATTGCATCAGTCTTTGTCCAGGGAGCATCTTGGTGCAGGAACCTCAGGTCTGAAGGACGTGCTCTTCTCCCAGTGCAGCTTTCTTTCTTTTTTTTTTTTTTATTTAACATGACAGTCTTGTCATCTTCCTCTCCATCTGGAAGGACTGTAACAACTGCAGTACATCCCTCTTTTTATTTGATGACACCATAGTTTTCATGATGATCACTGGATTGGTTCTTTCTGTATCAAAGCTGTGATTGACTTTGGAGACTTCCCTAAAAGAGTATAGTATTGAGTAGTGTGGCGTTCTCAAATACAAAGTTAGTGGTTTCGTTCTTCTAAGCCAGAGCCAAGAACTTCTTTCAGTATTTCTTGTAGTTTGGGTTTGGTTTTTACAAAGTCTCTGAATTTCTGTTTATCTGGGAATGTCTTAATTTCATTTTTGTATTTGAAAGATAGTTTTGCAGGATATATAATTCTTCTTAGCTGGAATTTCTTCTCCTTCAAGGCTTTGAATGTGTCATGCCACTGTCTCCATGCCAGCATGGTTCCTGCTGAGAAATCTGATGAAAGCCTACAGGGTTTCCCTCTGAATGTTAGCTTTGCTTTGAGTCTTGCTGCCTTTAAGAGTTGCTGCTTATGTTTCATTTTGTTAAGCTTGGTTATAATATGTCTTGGAGTCTTTCTTTTGAGATCTATATTGGGTGGTGTATGATATGCATCTGAGATGTCTATATTCTCTTCCTTCATGATTTCTGGGAAGTTTTCTTTCAGCAGCTCAGCAACGATACTCTCTGTGTTCTCAGATGTCTCACCCTGTTCAGGGACTCCAGTTAATCAAAGATTGTTCCCCTTAATAGAGTCCCACATGCTTCTTAATGCTTCTTCTTTTTCTTGTTTCTTTTTTCTGATTTCTGCTCATAGATGCTGGCATCGGTAGCTCTGTCTTCTAAGTCAGAAATTCTTTTTTCTGTTTGTTCCATTCTGTTTTCTTGGCTTTGCATGGAAGTTTCTATGTCTTTGATTTTGTTCTTGATCTGGTGGATTTCAGAGTACTGGTATTCCATCAGATCAAACAGCTTGCTTAATTTTTCATTTTGTTCTGCTGCATTTTGTGTAAGGTCTAGAAGGGCTCTGTATATAATCATTTTGTATTCACTCTCTGATGCTTTCATAAAAGTTTCTTCGTCTGGAACATGCCTTGGTTGGTTTGTTTGGGAACCTTCTGAAGCCATGGGTGATTTCTTGTATGCCACAATTATCTGTTGCTTTTTTGGTCCCATGTGAGTATGTAGAGGCTGGAAGAGGTACTGTGAGGGTGGATTGCAAATTTCCTCTAGGCTTTCTTAAAATGTAAAGCAAAAGGTATCTGACCACTTCACAAGTCAGTTAGGTTTTCAGGTGTAGAGGTCCCTCTTCTCAACTGGCAAAGTAAGCGCCACTATATCCAACCCCAGATGATAACAAATTAGTTCAGAATACAGCAATGCTACTGCCCTGTTGGCCTCTGCTAACAGGGCCTAGCCTTAGCTGACACTGTGTTGAGTACTGGTTTTGTGATAGAAAAGCGCTCTCCTGTGGGCAGGCTCTGGCTCCCAAGCTAAGAATTAGGTCCAGCTGCGGCCACCGTATCCAAGATGGCGTCCTCCTCACAGGCAACAGACAGAGGGGCTAAAGGTGCCGAGAGGTAGTGATTCCTCTGCTTGTGTTGCAGGGCCCCCAACATAGGTGGCACTGGGAAAATTACTGCTTTTCTGTCAGAGGAGCGCTGTCCCGTTTGCAGGCACTGGCTCCAGGCTAAGAACAAGGTCCCGCTGAAATCTCGGTACCAACATGGTGTCCCGCATACTGACTGCGGAATTCCATACAAACCCCGCTGACGCAGATATAAAACTAAAGGCTCAAAGTGGCTAGATTAACAGAGTCTTAAGCCTGGCTCTCAGAATATGGGAATTTCGCCTGCCTATCCCCCCAGCAGCACGTCTGAGTCCAGCTGCTAGGCAAGATCCAGCTCCGCCCGCCGGCCAAGACAGAGGAAAAAAAATCACAATGGTGCGTTTACCTTCCGCCCGTGAGAGCCGGAGCTAGCCAGGAGCGGGAGTCAGCGACAGAGAGGAGGTTTTTCGCTGAGTGGTATGAAGTCCCAATTAATAGCCCTGTGCCATGTCCTGAGGCTGATTAGGTGATCAGACGGCTCCCTTTGATGATAAATTCAGGTCTTGGTTTCCAGAGGGATATAAGGAGACGTGGGCTCAGTCCGCCATCTTGACTCCGCCCCCCTGTTTCTTTTTTAATGAAACACTGAAGTAGCTATACTCTACTGTCCAACGTAAGACAAAGGTTTAGGGTTAGAGTGAATTTACAGAAATAAAAATTGACTATAAGAAATGCATGATTTTACATACTAGACATAAATACAGATAGAAATGATCAAAGATTCAACACAGAAAAGATAAAGAGAAAGCTGAGTAGGTTGGAACAACAGCAGGGCAGCATCCATCAGAGGCAAACATTTTAACACCAACTGCAAACTGTCTAACTTTGGGGAAGTCAGTGGTCTTATGATTTCTAGATTACTCAACTACAAAATGAGAATAATGATGCCTATATTACCAGACACGTAAGATCTCAGTAAGGATCCAAATTAGACGACATTCAATGATTAGGCTATTAGCTTCTCCATTACATGTTTCTAAAGGGCAAGAACTGTGTTTTAGTCACCCCTGCAGCCCTAGTCTCCAACATAAGGCCCAGCATGCACTACATCTTCTATCAGTGGCCATGAATAACTAAGCTTTGTAAATTTTAAATACCTAAATCAATGGAAGCTGTCTCACAGATTAGAGCACAGGCTGTCAGGTCAAAATCAGAGAAGGAATGTACAAACCAAAAGGCAAGGATTTTGTGGGGGGGGTGGGTATGTGTGGGTATGTGAAGTGTGTGTATTGAAGTGAAGTATTTTTGTGTGTGGGTATGTGAAGTAATTCATGCAGAAGACAAAGGAAGAAGAAGAAAATTGAGAATGTCTGCATGAGATAGTTCAAGTGATATCAGAAAGATACAGTGACATGATTTATTATGACACTGGCATACAAGACATTATAAAAGGAAACAGAGATTCAAGTTAAAAAGGAGATCAATAAAGGAAAAGTATCCTTACCAGATCCCACTCTTCACTATTTATGCAGTTTGTGCTCTTTGTACCACTATGTGCCCTCTTCTGAATGCTGTTATTTTCATGACTTAGATCCACACTGATTTCTACCTTTTCTGAACTCCTACGTTTTTGAGTGTGCTCCTTGTTTATTTTGATCTCTGCCTCTCCTCTGTTGTGTTCTCGTTGCTTGTCTTTCTCTAACTGTCCATGAAAGTCTATTCTTCCCTTGCTTCATGATTCCTAGGCTTCCTTGCAATTAGTTTGTTAAATGAATCCCTGCTTTCAATGGAAAGAGGGTAAAAGTGATACATGTCACTGTCTGTTCTGGCCCATGAGACCTCCCAGCTGTTCCCTCTATGCTAGTCCTCCTTCCCAAAGGCTGGATGGTGTCAGTGATGACCAGTGCAACATGTTGAAGGGGCCAGTGCTGCTATTGAGTTCTTGAATAATTACATGGAACAGGTGACTTGCACCATCCTAGAGCAACCAAGAATAACTTCAGCAATTACCTGAGAAAGAAATAAACTTAAGTGTCTTTTTTGAGACATGGATTTGGGTCTACTTGTTACAGGCTTTCATGTACTGAACTGTGTCCACCCAAAATATGTGCTGGAATCCTAACTCCTATACCTGTAGATATTATACTTTGGGGAAATAGGGTTTTTTCCTTGTTATGTACATATGGCTATATCAGTATAGTATGTGTCCTAAACCCAGTCACTTCTTACTTATAAAAAGTAGCACAGACACAGAGACAAGGAAGCACAAATGGAAAAAAGAGAGATGCCACATGAAGATTGTGGAGGAGCACCACTGGGGTTAGAGAAGCTGAAAAGATGAGAATCTTCTCTCAGAACATTTAGAGAGGCTTCCTCTAGAGCCAGTGCCCTAAAGTCAGACTTTCAACCCTCTAAACTGTGAGAAGATAAATTTCTGTTCTTTAAAGCCACAAATTAAGGTATTTGTGTCACAGACATACCAGGAAACTAAGACACAAACTACCCAAATAAAAATGATTACATTAGATTGTATTTCTAAATCTCACCATTTACCCCAGTGGTGAGTACACATTAGATGAGGTTCTAAACACTACAATAATACATTACAATAAAATTAAAACTTCCCAAGTTAAAATTGAATGAAGCAGAGGGAAAATAATCACAGTTACAAATACTGGATAGAGAATAGAATTGAGGATAAAGGGGGGAGTATGAGGAAAAGATATACTTCTGCAGAAAGAATCGAGAAGTTATCAAAAAATATTAAATGGCATTCTTGTAATGTCCAGAAACATTGATAGAGTTGTTTTTAAACCTGGGTATTCTGTGAAATATAGTTCCTTTCAGAGAAAAAATGTTTTCTGTCAAATGATTTGTTACCAGGATCTTTGAAAATACAACATTAACGTAACAGAAAACATCATAAAGCTGAAGAAGTATGAATCCAGTGAGAAATTCAGAGCTGGATATTTTAGTACTGTATAGGCTGGGGGCTTTTGTGTCTTTTGATTCATGACATTCTGTTGATGATCTTAGTTCTTATTACAGTATATTTCAATCATGTAAACTGAGCTTTTACCTACAAGTATTATTTAGCTAAGAAATACTATTGAAGACATGCTCACAATCAATACCCACAGAAGCAGCAGTCAAGGAATCAAAAGATACATTGTATTGGGAAAATCTGTTACAAAAGACCTCTCTAATAACTGCTGAAAAACAGTCACCTTGAAGACCAAGGTGCGCCTGACCTAAGCCTTGCTGTTTTCAGTTACTATTATGCTTGATGATGAATAAGGAAGACTGAAGAACTGAAGCCTTTGAGCAGTGAGGGAGAAGAATATTGACTATACAATGGACTACTGAAAGAATGAACAAATCCATCTTGAAGGAAGTACGACCAGAGTACTCCATAGAGGCAAGGAGGGCTAGACTGTGTCTTGCATACTTTGGACATATTGTCAGGATGGATCAGTCCCTGGAAAAGGACATCATGTTTGGTAAAGGGCAGGATCAGTGAAAAATAGGAAGACCTTCAGTGAGATGACACAGTGGTTGCAACAACGAGCTTAAGCATAATAAGGACTATGAGGATGGCACAGAACTGAACCATGTGTCTTTTGTTGTACATAAGCTTACTACTCTGAGTCAGAACCAACCCAACAGCATCCAAAACAACACCACGTTCTCAAATCATTAGCAGAAATGATGATATTTCTTTAAAGAGAAAGTAATAATACTGCCAAGAATTCCTGAAAAGAATCAGAAACAACTCTTCCTAAAATTGGAACCATTTTTGTATTTAAATAGATCAGCCTGATCCTTAACAGTCAAATGTCACCCACCTTGTAAGTAGGATTCATATGTTGTGAGGTCTCTGAAAACAAGCAAAATGTAAGATCTCAAACAGTGACTTAGTGCTCGTAACAATGTGATGGTCAAGCACAGTTCCTTGTCAGTTTCTGGATGACACTGTGTAGCAGCTGGCTCCAGTAGAATGGACTCACCTGGGTACCAGTATAGAAGCATCTGAATTACCATCTTAGTTCAGGCTTTCTAGAAGAGCAATATCAATGAGATGTATATGTAAAACATAAAGTAAGATTTACTTAAGGAAATGGCTTGTGCAGTTGTGGGAGCTGGTAAATCCCAAATCCATGAGTCAGGCAGTGAGTTACAGACTCTGCTAGCTGTTGCAGTTGTAGGAGCCGGAAAATTTTAAGTCTGCAGGTCCAGTGGCAGGCTGGAAACGTCTTTAGGATTACGTTCTAAGAATCAAGGTCAAGCAACAAGAGGAGCGCAGGGTCGAGAGTAAGCTTTGCTAAAGAAGAGTGCAGGGCCAAGTGTAAGCTTTGCTAAATGATCCATTTATACACTGGAGGCACGGCACAGTCCCAAGAAAACTCCCCATTCCGCTGATTGACTGACTGAACACATCACATTACATGATGGAAAGTAGTCGCATTATTATTATTTTATGGAAGAGTACCCAGTCCAGTATCTGCCATTCCACTGAGAATCATACCTGGCCATAACATATAACATAAATCATCACAGTTACCTAGTACTGCCATAACAGGCATTCTACAAATGATTGGCTTTAAAGGACAGAAATTTATATTCTCACAGTCTGGAGGCTGAAAGTTCAAATCAAGATCTCAGCCATGCTAGTTTCTTCTGTGAACCTCTCTTCTGGTTTCTGCTGTTTGCCAATGATCCTGGGTATCTATCTTCCCCCTGTGGACATCTCTGTTTCTAGTCTAGTCTTTTAATAAATTAGAATTAAGTTTAGGATCACCCTATACTGGCATGATGTCATTAACATAACAAAACAAAATCCTTCTTTCCACATAGGATCACATCCACGTGGGGTGTTGAATTGGAGAACACAGTTCAACCTATAAAAAGGTAAACAAAGTCTAAGGCACAAAGATGTTTGCTTCCTTTCCCTAGAGCAGGAAGAAGGACATCTTCTAAATGTAGAAATGAAGTATTAGATTCCAAGGCATTCAGAATATTTCTACTAAAATTTTGGAGGTGGGAAAATGACATTTGTTGATATATCACAGAAGGATCCATTTGTCTAGGCATGTTTAAAAACTAGCGTGCTTTCGATACTAAACAAAAAAAAAAAAAAAGGAAACTTTGCCATCTCGTTAATTTTGACTCATAGCAACCCTATCTGACACAGGCTTCTATATGGAGTCATCCAAATCTGGAATGTTTGATGGACTTGAGAGATTACTGAAGGTGAATTTCTTACCATTGCCATAATTACTGGATTAAAAAGAGTCACTCTAGCCATCTATGTAGCATCAATTAGTCTCAATCTACCTGGAGCAGAGGGGAATATAGGACATTGAAGACATAAGCAAAATATGAGCCCATTAACCAGAGACTACATCAACATGAGTCTAGAAGAACTGGATGATGTCCAGCCACCACCAGTGACTGCACTGACAGGGAACACAACAAAAAGTCCCTGATGTAGCAGGAGAAAAATGAGTGTGCATAACTAAACTAGACCAGACTTGATGGTCTGACAGACTAGAGGGTCCCTGGAAGACATGGCCCCCAGACTCTCTATTAGCCTGGACTTGAAACCTTTTCTGCAGCCAACTCTTCAGACAAAGATTAGACTGGAATATGAGACATAAAATGATACTGGTGAAGAGTGTGCTTTTGGGCTTAAGTAGATACGTGAGGCTAGCTGGGCAGCTCCTGTTCGGGGTAGGAGAGGGTAGAAGGGGACAGGAGCTAGCTGAGTGGACACAGGAAATACAAGGCAGTAAAAGACAATAGAAAAGCTCCATACCAGCAATCAGAACAAGACCAGGTGCTGACTGTGGCACAGATCATCAATTGCTCATATATAAATTCAAATTGAAACTGAAAAAAAATTAGATCAAGTCCACAAGAGCCAAAGTATGACCTTGAATGTATCCCTCCTGAGTTTAGGGACCACCTCAAGAACAGATACGATGTGTTGAACACTAATGACCTAAGACCAGATGAACTGTGGAATGACATCAAGGTACCACCCATGAAGAGAGCAAGAGGTCACTAAAAAGACAGGAAAGAAAGAAAAGACCCTTCTGCCCCGGCAACTGACAGCAGACTGTGGCATGCTTCCCACAAGACCCGGTTCAGAGAAAGACTCAACCCCAATGAACTAGTCACCAAAAGGAAACCATCCTCTCACTTTCCACCCACGTCCAGCACTTTCTGCCAGAAAACTCAATGAGTTCTGCTGCAAATAGAATCTCCCCTTTGACACTTCTTCCTTTTGGCCTAATTAACATTTAGAAGTTCTTTCTCAAAATCAATAAATGTACTTGTTTCTGGAGGCCCATCTGAAAAAGTCAAAATCTAGCCAAGACATCAACACATCATAGGAATTGTTTTCACAGTTTCCATGGCACAAGGTCACACATGGAGAATTCTTATAAGCTGTACCTAGTTAATGCAGGCACAAGGCTGAAAAGGAGGCTTGATTAATTTTTAACTCTGTGGACCTCAAGTGCACCCAGTTGACTAAATCCTTTTTTATCCCTGGCATTCTGCCACCATGAGTTTCTGCAAGGTCTCATCCCTGTTTGTTTCTTCTCTTCATCTCCTGCCCACATTTCTGTTTTTCTCCCTCCTACAGGTATCCATTCTAATTCAATGTGGTGCAGATACATATCTCTCAAAAAATTCTGACATTTTAATTTATATAAACAGCATTGTGTGGTAGTTTAAATACAGTTTCTTTTTTTTTTTTACTCAGTGCTAGGTTTTTAAGTTTTTGTTTTCTTTGTTTAAAAAAATTTATTGTGTTTTAGGTGAAAGCTCACAAGCAAATTAGTTTTCCATTCAAAAATTTCTAAGCAGATAGTTTTGTCACATTGGTTGCAATCTCCACAATGCGTCAGCACTTTTTCCCTTCCCCCTTATACCACAGGTTCCTCATGCACATTTGTAGAGGTATCCTGTCCCTTCTTGCCTTCACTTTTGAATAGATGCTGCCCGTTTGGTCTTGGATACTTGATTGAACTAAGAAGCACTTTCCTCCTGTATGGTACTGTTTGTTTTATAGGCCTGTCTAGTCTTTGACTGGAAACCCCAGTGGTGTAGTGGTTAAGTGCCATGACTGCTAACCCAAAGGTTGGCAGTTCAAATCCCCCAGGTGCTCCTTGAAAACCCTATGGGACAGTTCTACTGCATCTTATAGGGTTGTTATGAGTTGGAACTGACTCAACAGCAACAGGTTTTGTTTTGTAATATTTGACTGAAAGGTGCACTTTGAGAGTAGCCATAGTCTCAGGGATTCCTCCAGTGTTTGTCAAACCAGTTAAGTCTGATCTTTTACTGTGAATTTGAGTTTTGATCTACCTTTTTCTCTCACTCTGTGTGGAACTCACTACTGTGATCCCTTTCAGAGTAATCGGTAGTGGTAGCCAGGCACCGTGTAGTTCTTCTGGACTCAGGCTGGTGAAGGCTGTGGTAGTTGTAGTTCCTTGGACTCCCTTCATTCTCCTTTGTTCCAAACATGATGGGACTAACAGTGTATTTTAAATTATTGCAGACTCTTAAGACCTCAGATGCTGCTCAACATGGTAAGATGTAGAACATTTTCTGTACCAACTATGATATGCCAATTGAGCTAGACATAGCCCAAGACCATAGGCCCCAGCCCTCAGCCCCAGTAACTCTGTCCCTCCACATGTTTGGGTATGTCTAGAAAGCTTCTGTGGCTTTGCCTTGGTCAAGTTGTACTGACTTCCCCCACACTGTGTTGAACACTGAGTTTTCAGATATACCCTTGTCTATGTAAAAAGGCATTGGTAGCGCAGTGGTAGAAGGTAAATCACCTTCCAGGCAGGAGACCTGGGATTGATTCCCAGCAAATGCACCTCATCACAGTACCACTCATCTGTCACTGGAGACTCACGTGCTTCTATGACGCTGAACAGGTTTCCGATTAGTTTCTCCACTAAGATGGATTAGAAGGAAAGATTCAACAATCTACATGAGAAAATCAGCCAACAAAAATCCTATGAATTAAAACAGCCTGATCTACAGCCAATCACGAGCACGACACAGGATGAGGCAGAACTTCATGCCACTGTGCATGGGGTTGCTGCAAGTCTGGTACCAACTCATCTCACCTAATAACAATGTTGCTGTTGGTATACCAAAACAATGTAATTTACAGGTATTCAATATGTATTTTAGATAGCAATCCCTTGTCTCTCTTAGACATTGCAATTGCCCCTGTCTGTTACCTATCTCTTCACCTTGTGGCATTCTCAGTTGAACAGAAATCCCTAACTGTGCTACAGTCAAGTCCAATAGTTTTATCCCTCTTACAGTGCATTTAGATCTTGCTGAAATAAGGTAAATCACCAAGTTTGTTATTATTATTGCCATTAGCTTTATAGTTGTACCACTGCTTTAGGGCCTGCAGACCATTCGGACTTTATTTTTATTCATAGTATGAGATAGAAATCCAGAGTTGTTTTTCTCCACCTAGTGAGACTGTCCTTCCAGCACCATCTACTAATAATCCATTCTTTCCCTACTGAGTCTGTGATACCACCTCAACAGTATGCTAAATTGTCACTCGTATGTAGGATGTTGAGTTCCTTTCTTCTTTCATTTCCGTAAGTTCCCGCTCCTGTGCCAGAATCCCACTTTGTATTATTGACTGCTCATATCTGATTAAGACAATGTTTTCTCTTTTTATTTCTTCTGCAAATCTATCATTTCTTGTACCTTTATTTTTCCATATAATTTTAGAATAAATTTGTCAAAACTTATCAAAAGTACATTGAAAATATGCCTTAATTTGAGGGCAGCTGACATCTTTAAAATCTTATATCTCCCCGTACATGAACAAAATATATGATTTAGTAGTATCTTGTTTTGTGTCCTTTAATAATTTTTTAAATATGGTACATAAAGATTTCATGTGCTCTGCATTTTACTAATTGCTAGATGCTTTATAGGTGTTTGGCTAACTGGAATGGCATCTTATTTGTTATAGGTGATTATTACTATTGCAGAGGGGCATTTTAATTTTATAATTTGCTCTCATATCAAGCAAACTTGCAAAACTCTACTGATTTTGTCAGATTTTCTCTGTTCATGAGTGTATCATCTGCAGACAAGGGCAGTTTCCATTCTTACATTTAATACTTACACTTTCATTTCTTTTATTTTGTTTTATTTAAATGTCCAGGACAGTAGTGTTTGGGTGTATTAAAAATAATAATAATAAAATTTGTTGCTTGCAAGTCCATTCTGACTCACAGAAATCCTATAGGACAGAGTAGAACTGCCCCATAGGGTTTCCAAGGAGCAGCTGCTGGGTTAGCAGCCTTTTGGTTAGCAGCCAAGCTATTAACTACTGTGTCACCAGGGCTCTGTACCAATTTATATGAGGTTATTGGTCATATTAATTTGGCCTTCTACATTTTACTTTCTTTTATGTGTTTTAGTTTTCAACTCATTAATATAATAAATCTCTAACTAAAGTTGATTTATCTACTTCTTCTCAGAGTCTTGTCTGTTATTTGGTTTAAATACTTTACAGTTGTGTCGTTTAGTACATCATCTTTCCTCTTGGCTAGTATCTTCTTGGTTTATTGTTCCTTGTTGATATATGCATTTTGTATTCTTTATGATTTTTTTAAAATTCTTTTCCAAAAACAATTATTGTAAAACTCTCTGAATGTTTGGAAGAATTTGGTTTTATATCTAAACTGATTTGTGTGTGTTATTTTAGTTCTTTGATATTTGTGGGAACTTTCAGATTTTTAATTTCAACTGTGTTTCATAAGTTATATTTTTTTATAAGAAATAATGTCTTTTTTAAGAATCATTTTTGGTGAAGCTAAGGAAAATACACAGTGTGCAGGAGAAGTCAGCACAACTGGGCTAAACCAAAAATCAAGAAGCTTCCTGAATACAACCAAACACTTTGAAGGACAGAGCAGCAGGACCAGGGATCTGGAGATGATTTCAGGGAACATCTAGGTCAACCAATGTAACAGTCTATTAAGAAAGTGTTCTGCCTTGCACTTTGGTGAGTGGTGTCTGGGTCTTAAAAGCTATCAAGTGGCCATCTAAAAAGCACCAGCCAACCTGGAACAAAGGAGAATGAAGAACATCAAAGGCGTAAGGAAAATATGGGCCCAGGAAACAGAGAGGGCCACATAAACCAGAGACTACATCAGCACAAGACTGGAAGAACAAGATGGTGCCCAGCTACTCCCAGTGACCACACTGACAAGGAAAACCGCAAAGCATCCTTGATAGAGTGGGAGAAAACTGGGGTACAGGATTCGAACTGTAGTAAAAAGACCAGACTTGATGTTCTGACCGACTGGAGGGCCCCTGGAAGACATGGCTTCCAGGCTGTTAGTCCAGAACTGAAACCATTCCCAAAGCTAACTCTTCAGACAAAGATTGGACACAAGACATAAATGATGCTGCTAGAGAGTGTGCTTGTTGGCTTGCCTAGACACGGGACACTAAATCGGTAACTGAGAAAGCACAGGGGGACAGGAGCAAGATGAGAAGGCAGAGGGGAAGACAAGGAGGCAGAATGGACAGAAGCTTGTTGAATAGACATGGAAAATACAGAGTGGACAGGAGAAGTGTGTTGTCACAGTGTGGGCCACATACCAACATATGTGTAAGTTTTTGTATGACAGACTGACTTGAATCGTAAATTTTCATTTAAAACACAACTTAAAAAAAAAAGATTAGTAGCAAATAAAAAATAGTGTCAAATAAGTTTTCAATCCTTTTCCATAAGATTATCCATAGTAATCTCTTGTTATTTTGTATTAATTATATTGGATGTAAAAGGAATCCTGGTGGCACAATGGTTAAGAGCTTGGCAGCTATCTGAAAGGTCAGAGGTTAACACCCACCAGCCTCTAGGGAAAGATGTAGCAATCTGCTTCCGTAAAAATTACAGCCTTGGACACTTAATGGAGGAATTCTACTTTGTCTTATAGAGTCACTATATGTCAGCATCAACTCAGTACTAATGGTTTATATTGTATAAATGTTCCTACTTTTATTTCTTCCCTATACTTTGCTGATCAAGCTTTTAGAGGCTGTTCAATTTTATTAATCTTTTCAAAGAATAAATTTATGCTTCACTAGTCCTCTCTTCCTCCACTTGAGTTTTCTATTTTGTTATCTGCTTTTATTTTTATTATCTCCATCTTCTACATTCTCAGATTTACTTCATTTTTTTCTAAATTCCAAATGTTGATGAATAGCTCACCAAGCATATTCACACTTTCATTCTAATATTTGGTTTTAAAGGCAATGAGTTTCTCTGAAATACCACTTTAGCTGCCTTATGTAAATTTTGGTATGTGACATTTTTTGTTATTGTTTATTCCCAAGCTTATGTTCATTTTAATTACAATATTCTTTGAGATCCGTCAGTTATTTAAATTGTGTTTGAAATTTTCCACATATAAAGAAGGTTTTAATTACCTATGCAATCTAACACATTGTGGACAAAATAGCGTGTGTGTTGCCCATTCTTTAACATTTGTTTAGAATCTTATCATGGCCAAGTATGGAGTCAATTTTTCTAAATATTCTTTGTGTGCTTGAGAAGAGCATATATTTTCTACTTCTGAGATATTTTGCTCTATGTTATTTGATTTGACTCATTAATTTGTGATCAAACCTCATATTTTCTTACTGATCATTTGACCTGTTAAGTCTATGAGTTAAACTCTTTCACGTGATGATATATTTTACTAATTGTCTCATTATTTAAAAAAAAAAAACCTACTGCTGTTGAGTAAATTCCAACTTAAATTAGTACTACAGGACACAGTAGAACTTCTCCATAGGGTTTCCAAGAAGTACCTGATGGATTCAAACTGCCAGGCTGTTGGTTAGCAGTCACAGCTCTTAACCACTTTGCCAGCAGAGTTTTGATACCTTCCTACAGTTATACATCAGTTTTCACTTTATGTATTTTGAGGTCATGGAATTAGGTATGTACAAGTTTTACAAGTGGTAAATTAAAATTTGGATCACTTTAATTTTATATAAGAATCTTCTTTATTCCTAATAATTTTTCTTTCACAAGTCTATTCGTCAGTGCCAATAGAAAAACCATTAAACATGTACTGTAATATCTCCCTTCAGTCCAAGAGTATTCTCACTCATTATCTTGAAAATATTGCTTTTCCCAATTTTCTCACTCCTTTCTTTTGGGACTCCAATTGCACAGAGATTTTTAACTTTTTAGACATTTTCACCGAGTATCACAAGTTGATATTTTTCATACTTTTTCCCTCTATGTTCTTCATTTTGAATACTACTGACTTTTTGGCATGTGGGACTAATTTCTTTTAAAACTTCGCCACTTCATTTCTAATTACAGATGCTATATTTGTCAGCATGACAGTTTCTGTTTGATTCTTTTTGTGAACTTCAACTATCTTCTGTTAGTCTCTAAAATTACATCTATATATTTGAATGTAATAATCATAGTTCTTTACATCCTTTGTCAGCTAACTTTAGTATTCAAATAATACGTGGGTACATTTCTATTTCACATTTTTTTCTCTTGGTTTTCAGCCATGTTGTTCTGTTTTTTAATATGTATAGTAGACTGAAAGAGAAGAATACTGAATATATCAAGGACTGCCCAAAGAACAAATAGGTCTGTCCTAGAAATGCAACCAGAGTGCTCCTTAGAAGCAACGACAGTGAGACAACTTACATGCTTTAGACACGTTGTCGGGAAGTGTCAACCCCTAGAGAAGGACCTCAGACTTGGTGAAGCAGAGGATCATTGAAAAAGAGGAAGCCCCTCAACATAGTGGCTGCAACAATGTGCTCAAGCCTAACAGTGATTGTGAGCATGACACAGGCCCTGGTAGTGTTTTGTGCTGTTGTACACAGAGTTGCTGTCAGTTGGGACTGACTGAAAACACAACTGCTTCTCAAATGGATTATAACCAGAGGCATAACCCCCAAATCATACTGCCATTGAGTTGACTCTGACTCATAGCAGTCCCATAGGACAGAGTATAACTGCCCCATAGGGTTTCCAAGAAGCACCTGGTGGATTCAAACTGCTGACGTTGTGATTAGTAGCTGTAGCACTTAACCCTAATCCAGGGTTTCTGGGTTAGGAATTACAGAACATATTTGGGGGGACAACGCAATCCATAAAACCCACTGCCACTGGGTTGATTCTGACTCATAGCAAACATATAGGCCAGAGTAGAAGTGCCGCACAGAGTTTCCAAGAAGCACCTGGCAGATTGAACCTTCCAACCTTTTGGTTAACAGCCCTAGCGCTTAACCACTATGCCATCAGGGTTCCCACGGGACTGCTGTAATTCAACGAAGTACCTACTATTCCAAACCAAAACTATGTATCAGTCCTAGTAGAACTCCTTCTATCACCACCCAAGTTTCCCTGGATATATAGTCTTCACAGCCCCTAGAGGGCCCTACACTCTAATTTTTTTTTCATGCATAATTGCTGTTCAATGTCTTTCTACAGGAAGAAGACCCAATTGTCATCGACTGAGTCAATTTCAACTCATGATAACCCTATGTATGTCAGTCAGCATAGAACTGTGCCCCAAAAGGGTTTCTGTGGCTGATTTTCCAGAAGTAGATCACCAGGCCTTTCATTAAGGCAACTCGGGGTGGATTCGAACCCCCAAACTTTTGATTGGCAGCCAAGTGCATTACACCATTTACACTATCCAGAAGGATGCCAAAGAGACCCCAAAGCACTTGCTGAGTTTTGGGTAACATAAATATACTGATTTCTTCAAGAAGATAGAGAAAAACACAAATATGAGAAGAAGAAAAATGAAATAAACTATTTTAAGTGTCCCAAATAAACAATGAAAAACAACAACAAAAAAAACAGTATCTGAAATTTAAAATACAAAAAGGTTAGAGGTAGATTAGACACTACAGAAGAAAACATTAACATATTAGAATACAAAGCAATAGAAAATATGCAAAAATATATACACATAGAGAAAATGATTTGAAACATTAAGAAAGTGATATATCATCAGTGATAAGAAAATATCAAGTAGTCTGACATACATATACAGGTAGTCTCCAGCTTATAATGCAATTCTGACAACTCTTGCATAAGTTAGCTCTGATGTAAGTTGAATGTTGCTTTTTTTTTTTAGTTTACATTACCATTGCCACTTATTATTGGCATCTTAATAAATCCAGTCTTTGTCTTTAGGTGTTGGACACATTACTTATAAGTTTACAGACATATTTTCATATATACATTAAAAAAAAAACCAAACCCTGTGCCACTGACTAGATTCCAACTCCTAGCAACCCTACAGGGCAGAGTAGAACTTCCACATAGAGTTTTCAAGGAGCACCTGGCAGATTTGAACTGCTGACCTTTTTTGGTCAGCAGCCATAGCACTTAACCACTATGCCACCATGGTTCCCATACATACATGCATAAAAGATACACAAATCACGAAAATTTACTTCAGTGCTGAGGAAGAGTTGGATAGTGTTTACAGTTTGTCAGCTGTGGTAATAATGCTGCTTGTGAAGCTTCTGGATCTTCTCTGGGAATGGGCACGGCAATGCCTAGTGATAAATAAATAAATAAATAAATTTGTGGTGACATCTCATTGTTTCCCTAATTTGCCTACCAACTTTAGCAAATAGATCAGCATTAGAGTCTGTTTTCAAGTAACTGAAGCCTCTGATTCAGTTTAGAAAAAAACTTCAGCTAATCCTTCTACTGTAAAGTTTTTTTGACAACTTCTCTCCTTCTTCTTCCTCATTATTTCTTTCTTCTTTCGTATTTCTTCCCTCTTCAAATCCAGCAAGCCTTGAGCTGCCAATTTGCCTTCTTTGTAATCCAGGAATTGCTCTACACTGGTGATAGCAAGTTCTAAATTCAACATTTTCTGATCATCCCACCAATCCTTTCTGTCATGTTATCCTGATCCAAAGCATGGAGTGTGTTCCCACAACTCTGCAATTCTTTCCATAGCCTCTATGTGTATTTTCCCAAAACTTCCTCCCAGGAAGAGGCAATGCTCTAGATAGGCTGAAGTGCATTGTAATTCTTCCAGAAACAATGTTATGCTGCCATGCAGCCATTTGTTGTAGTTGTTGCCTGAGCAAATGTAGTAGTACATAGGCAGTATGCAATTACACCTTGAGCTCCAGGCCGAGTCACAGCTGTCATGCTGGAGTACCACCTTCACATCTTGATTTAGTTCATCTGCATGAGGAAGGATGTCTTGGGGCATTATTGCATAACAGCAGAGTCTTCAAAGCCCCAAACCAAGCCCAGCACCACTGAGTCAATTCCAACTCATAGTAACCCTAGAGGTCATAGTAGAATGGTTCCATAGAGTTTCCAAGGAGCATCTGGCAGATTTGAACACCTGACCTTTGGGTTAGTAGTCGTGACACCTAGCCACTACACCACCAGGATTTCCAGAATCTTCAAAGGAGTGCTCTTTCCAAGGCAGTAACTGCATAATTCTAGGATGAAACAATTTAAAAACTGGTTTTCAAATAATACAGTCATAATCTAAGCCTTGGAGTTACTCTTGTTGTAGATTGGTAGTTTAGCTTTGTCACTGTTTTTTGAATGCTTGAGGGTTTTTCAGGATGGAAAACAAGAGAAGGTTTTAATTTAAACCAGCGGTGTTTCTTCCAAGCAGCCTTGTGATTCTGTCTTTTAATGCCTTGAAACCAAGCATCAACTTCATCTCTTTGTGAATATGGGTCTGTTCTGGCATCCTTTTCTAAAATAAGCCTGTTTCATCTGTGTTGAAAATCTGCCCTGATAGATAGTCCTCATCTTGTGTTACCTTGTCCAGCTCATCCTTGAATTGTTCAGCAGTTTCAACATAGGCACTTCCTGCTTCTCCAGTTATATGCACATTATATAAACCAAATTTGTGTTTGAAGTGATGAAATCAGCACTTGCTGACATTAAAGTACTTGCAGTAATCTTATCCTTGCTGTACTTTCAGGTTTTCAAACAGGCTATATGCTTTCATTTGAATTCCCAGGAAACCCACAGGAATCCTCTCAAGGATTCTGTCTGCTAGACACATCATCAATAGCTTCTCCAGCTCATGTATTGGCCCTTGCTTCTCCTTTGTTGGAGCCCAAACAGCACAGTGGGTAAGAGCTGTGGCTGCTAACCAAAAAGTCAGCAGTTTGAATCTCCAGCTGTTCCTCAGAAACTGTATGAGACAGTTCTATTCTGACAAATAGGGTCCCTGTGAGTAGGAATTGATTAAATGACAATGTGTTTTCCTTCTTAGTTAAAACTGTTGACACTATGCCAATCATTCCCTTAACTTTCTCCAAAATCCTATTTTTGTCCTTAAAGATTGTTGAAAACTTTGAATGAGACTGCCCTTCCTCATGTGCTTTTTTGTGAATTTTCTTTCCATTATCATAGGCCTGACTTTCATCTTTGTACCCACGTCTACAGCTTTCCTCATCTTCTTTTTTTGGAGTAGAACTTTTAATTGCATGACTTCTTTTGCTAGACACTGTTGGGAGTATAAGCAGTGCAGGTATTACAGTGACAGAAATTTGGGCTGCAAATTGACAACTTGTGCTTCTTACGCTGAGTAAGCTCCAGTGCAGGCCTGATCTACAGTGGAGGTGTCACCAGTGTTTCAACAACGAAACTGTCAGGGACTTATGTGGTTCAGTAATCATATGCGGTTACAGTTGAAAACTGCCTAACTTTCTATCTATTAGGATACCCAAATACCAACAGCTGCAGGCCATAGACTGCTATAAAGCACTGTTTTCAACAGTAAATTCTAAAACTGAAGATCTGCAAGTGTACATCTAGGACTGATTAACATCAGCAAATGAAAGCTACTCCTGTCAAGTCCATTCCAACTTACAGCTACCCTATAGTACACAACAGAACTGCCCCCATAGAGTTTCCAAGATGTACCTGGCAAATAAGAACTGCTGACAGTTTTGGTTACCAGCCATGGCACTTAACCACTACACCACCACGGTTTCCATCAACAAATTACACACATTAATACTGCAGGTACTACATCTTATTAATGATACCAAAAATCAAATCCATTGCCATTCAGTCGATTCCAACTATAGCAATCCTATAGGACAGAGTAGAATGGCCCCATAGGATTTCCAAGGAATGCCTGGTGGATTCAAACTACTGGCTCTTTGGGTAGCAGCTGTAACTCTTAACAACTATGTCACCACGGTTTCCTTTAATAATAAGACGTACAAAAAGGGAGAGAGAGAGAGTTCTAAGTGCAGTTTGTCTTAACTTGAACTATGTGTAATTGGAGTCCCAGAAGGAAAGGAAGACAAAGGGTAAAAATGATGTTGTTAGGTGCCGTTGAGTTGGTTCTGACTCACAGAGACCCTATGCACAACAGAATGAAACTCTGTCGGTCTTGTGCTATGCCCCCAATCATTTTAATGCTTAAACCCATCATTGCAGCCACTGCGTCAATTGATCTCATTGACAGTCTTCCTCTTTTGTGGCTGATCCCTCCTGACAACATGTCCAAACTATATATGATGCAGTCTCGCCATCTTTGCTTCCAAGGAGCACTCTGGTTGTACTTCTTTCAGGACAGGTCTGTTGGTTCTTTTGGTAGTCTGTGGTACATTCAATATTCTTCTCCAACACTGAAATTCAAAGGCCTCAATTATTCTTCTGTCTTCCTTCCTTATTCATTGTCCAGCTTTCATATGTCTATGATGCGACTGAAAATATCATGGCTTGGATCAGGAGCACCTTAGTCTTCAAGGCAGTATCTTTTCAATATTTTAAAGAGGTCCTTTGCAGCATATTTTTCCAACACAATGCATCTTTTAATTTCTTGACTGCTGCTTCCACACGCATTGATTGTGGACCCGAGTAAAATGAAATCTTTGACATCTTCAATATTTTCTTCATTTGTCACGATGTTGCTTACTGGTTCAGTTGTGAGGACTTTTGTTTTCTTGATGTTGAGGTGCAATTCATACTGAAGGCTGTGGTCTTTCATCTTCATCAAAAAGTGTTTCAAATCCTCTTCACTTCCAGCAAGTAAGGTGGCGTCATCTGCGTAATGCAGGTTGTCAATGAGTCTTCCTCCAATCCTGATGCTTCATTCTTCTTCATAAAGTCCAGTTTCTGGGATTAACTGCTCAGCATAAAGATTGAAAAGGTGTGGTGAAAGGATAGAACCCTGACACACACACTTCCTGAACTTAAACAATGCAGTTACCCTTTTTCTATTCACACGACTGTCTCCTGATGCAGGTACAGATTCCTTAAGAGCACAATTAAGTGTTTTGGAATTTCCATTCTCAGCAATGTTAGCCATAATTTGCTATGATCCACACAGTCAGAAGACTTTGCACAGTCAAGGAAACACAGGTAAACATCTTTCTGGTATTCCCTGCTGTCAGCAAGATTCATCTGACATTAGCAATGATATTCATGTTTCCATGTACTCTTCTGAATCTGACTTGAATTTCTGGCAGTTGCTTGTCAATATACTGTTGTAGTTGCTTTTGAATGATCTAGAGCAAAAAATTCACTTGCATGTGATATTTTAATGATATTGTTCGGTAGTTTCCACATTTGGATGGATCTGTTTTCTTTGGAATGGGCATAAATATGGATCTTTTCCAGTCAGTTGGCCAGGTAGCTGTCCTCCAAATTTCTTGGCATAGATAAGTGTACACTTCCAGCGCTGCATCCATTTGTTGAAATACCTCAGTGAATGTTCTATCAATTTCCGGAGTCCAGTTTTTCACCAATGCAGCTTTAACTTCTTCTTTCAGTACTATCTGTTCCTGATCATATGCTATCTCTTCAGATGGCTAAGCATCAACCAGTTCTTTCCGGTATAGTGACTGAGTACTCCCTCCATCTTCTTTTGATGCTCCCTGAGTCATTTTAATATTTTCCCTGTAGAATACGTCACTATTGTACCTCGAGGCTTGAATTTCTCTTTGGTTCTTTAAGTCTGAGAAATGCAGAACATGTTCTTCTCTTTTGGTTTTCTATTTCCAGCTTTTTGAACAGGTCATCATAATACTTTTTTGTCTTCTCAAGCTGCCCTTTGAAATCTTCCGTTCAGTTCCTTTACTTTGTCATTCCTTCCTTTTGCTTTAGCTGCTCAACGTTCAAAAGCAAATGTCCGAGTCTCATCTAACATCTAATTTGGTCTTTTCTGTCTTTTTAATAACCTTTTGCTTTCTTCATGGATGATGTCTTTGACGTCATTCCACAATGTCTGGTCTTCAGTCATTAGTATTCAACACATCAAATCTGTTCTTGAGATGGTCTCTAACTTCAGGTGGGACATACACAAGATCATACTTCAGGTCTCATGGACTTGTTCTAGTCTTCCTTTTCTTTTTATTATGATTGAATGAAAATGTACATTCCCACATAAATTCACATGCTCACCTATATGCAGCTCCCACTGCTCTCCCTTCCCGGTGACAACACACCCCTCTTTTCTGCTCCATACATGTCCTATCCTCCCAACAGTCTCCTATGCCCTCCTCTCCACCCACTCACCTTCCTATAGCAAGAGGTCAGCAGGATGACATCCTATAGATGCGTAGAACCATAAAATTCCCACAAGATTTGGTCACTCTGTGTCGCCAAGTCCAATCGATTGCTGTCTGAAAAGTTGACCTTCATTATGATTTATGGACAAGGGCAGCATCAGGGCCAGGGGCCATGCTCCTGGGGGAACCCCAAAGCCCCCAGACCATCAATTGTGGTCTTTTGTTGGAGATTTCAGGCTGTACCCCTATTTGTTCTCTCGTTGCCAGTGAGACTCAACTTTGTGAGCTCCATCATGGCTATCACTGGTGGTCGCCAGGCACCATCTGGTTCTTCTGGTCACGAGGCAGTGTAGAGACCCACTCATGTAGGTGTCTCTGTCTTCTGGGTTCTCTTTTCTCCTTGTCATTCTTGTTCTTGGTGATCATCTGTTCCTGTTGAGTTGGGACCACATGTTGTATCCTCAGATGGCAGCTTGGCAGCTTTTAAGACCCCAGATACCTCTCACTGATGAGGGGCGCAGAGAGTCCTCACTAGCAAAATGCTAGCTGTGCCAATTGGTCTCGATTTTGCCTGAGAACAAGGTCCCAGGCCCCCTACCCCAGCTACTCTGTTCTTGCAATATTGGGTTAAGATGGGAGGAGTACTCAAATTGAAGTCCAGTTATTATTAATCTTCTTTCTAATGTGTGCTGTTACAGATTTCACGCAACCAAATTTCTACTGACTATCTAATCTAAACCCTCCCCCCTCCCTCCTTGCCTCCCTCCCCTTGCAGTCATCAAAGAGTCTTTTCTTCTATGCATGAGTCTGTTTTTAAGTTCTTATCATAGGGGTCTCATGCAATATTTGTCCTTTTGTCACTGACTACTTTCGCTCAGCATAATATTCCCCAGTTGAAACCATGTTAAGAGATGTTTACTACCATCATCATTGTTCTTTATCATTGTGTAGTGTTTCATTGATATATAAACCATAGTTTACCTACCCATTCCTCTGTTGTTGGGCATCTGGGTTGATTCCATCTTTTTGCTACTGTGGACTGTGCTGCGATGAACACTCCTGTGCATGAATCAGTTGGTGTGAATGGCCTTGATTCTGTAGGATATATTCCAAGCAGAGGAATTACTGGGTCAAATGGTTGTTCTAGTTTTCTTGAGTTCCATTTTGAGTTTTCATACGAGCAATTGATGGTCTGTGCCACAGTCAGCACCTGGTCTTGTTATGATGGCTAATATGGAGTTTTTCTATTGTCTTTTTTCCACAGATGTATTTGATTTGATTCCTGTGTGTTCCAGCTGGTGAGATCAATGTATGTAGTCACTGTTTGTGTTGGTGAAAAAATGAATTTGCAATGTAGAAGTCATTGGTCTTGCAAAATTCTGTCACGTGATCTCCAGCATCGTTTCTATCACCAAGGCCGAATTTTCCAACTACCAATCCTTTGTTTCCAACTTTTGCATTCCAATCATCAGTAATTATCAATGCATCCTGATCACATGTGCAATCAATTTCCGATTGCAGAAGCTGGTAACAAGCTTCAGTCTCTTCATCTTTGGCCTTAGTGGTTGGTGCATAAATTTGAATAATAGTTATATTAACTGGTATTTCTTATAGCCATGTGGGTATAATCCTATCATTGACCGCACCATACTTCAGAACAGATTTTGAAACGTTCTTTTTGACAAACACAGCACTATTCCTCTACACATTTTCGTTCCCAGCATAGTATACCATACAATTGTCTAATTCAAAATGGCCAATTCTAGTGAATTTCAGGTGGTGTAGTGCGTTAAGTGCTACGTCTGCTAATCACAAGATCGGCACTT
The DNA here is from genome assembly GCA_028571685.1 of Heterohyrax brucei. Lineage (NCBI taxonomy): Eukaryota > Metazoa > Chordata > Mammalia > Hyracoidea > Procaviidae > Heterohyrax > Heterohyrax brucei. The sequence continues at coordinate 51,316,163 of CM053155.1, forward strand.
CAAATCTGCCAGGTGCTTCTTGGAAACTCTATGGGGCAGTTCTACTCAGACCTACAGGGTTGCTATGAGTCGGACATGACTTGATGGCAGGGGTTTAATGCTTGAGGTATTGATGTTTATGTATTCCATTTCGTTTTTGATGATTTCCAATTTTCCTAGATTCATACTTCATACATTCCAGGTTCCAATTATCAACGGATGTTTGCAACTGTTTCTTTTCATTTTGAGTTGCGCCACATCAGCAAATGAAGTTCTCAAAAGTTTGATGCCATTCACATCATTAAGGCTGACTCTACTTTGAGGAGACAGTTCTTCCCCAGTTGTCTTCTGAGTGCCTTCGGATCTGTGGCAATGGGGCTCATTTTCTGGAACTATATCTGACCATATTTTGTTGCTATCCATGAAGCTTTCACTGGCTAATTCTTTTCAGAAGCAGACTGCTAGGTACTTATTCCTTAGTCTGGAAGCTCAGCTGAAATCTGTCTACCATGGGTGACCCTGCTGGTATCTAAATACCAGTGACATAGCTTCTAGTATCACAGCAACACAGAAGTCCCCACAGTAAAACAAGCTGACAGACAAGTGGGAAGGGTAACAATAGTTAAAGAAATAATAGCTGAAAATTTCACAGAAAACATAAATCTGTTTAAGACTACTAACCTTTCAGTGAGAATAATTGTTTAAAGATTTGAAGACACTGAGAGAAACATCAATAATTAATCTAAAAACTGGGCAAATGATTTTGAGTAATCTTTCTTGATTCTTGGTGAGCTGAAAGATGTTAAATTGAAAGATATTACTAATGCTGCTCAGCTGTTAGTCTTTGAGGAATCAAGTCTGAGTTGGAAGTGACTAAACAATGTTCCTCTATAAATGGTCTATGTGAACCAACTACAAGTGGGAATATGTTCAAAGATATTAAGTAAACACTAATTCAATAAGCCTGAAATGGAATCTATTAAAATATGTTATGATGGCAATAAAAATACATAAGGCTCACAAATAATCCATTTGAACAAAGTTGTGAGAAATAGTGACTCTATAGGACAGAGTAGAACTGCACACACAGGATTTCCTAAGAGAGTGGCTGGTAGATTCAAACTTCTGGCCTTTTAGTTAGTGGCCATAGCTCTTAACCACTACACCACCAGGGCTCCATGAAAAATACAAGCAACATAAGTTATATGGCTATTAATTATGTTATTCATCAGCATGAATATGAGCATAATACTATCCTAATATCAAACCAGACAAATATGTTGTAAGAAAGAAATATAACCAGTACTCTTTGTGATTAAAATTTTAACAAACTCAATAATAAAATACATGAAAAGATAATATATTATGATAATATATCATGACCACGTGGGTTTTATCTCAGAACTTCAAGGTCAATTTAACATCCAAAATTCATTCTACGTAATGATGACTTGAGAAGACGATAAAAGAGGTTTCTTTTCAGGTGAGAAAATGACTATGTTTAAATATCACAGGAAAAGAATAAATAGAGAAAAAAGAATCACATAGAAAAAAATGAAAAATATCGGTGAGCGATGTCATAGTGAAAGAGGCAGGAAAGGAAAATAAAAAATAAAGGAAATTTACTTGTATTGAAAAGACACATCCTTCTTTGGAAGTAAGTAAACACGTTGTGTGGTCATGAATGAGAATTTCAGAGAGTTGATGTCAGATAGCCTTGAATTTTTTTTTTAAGTAAGTAAGAAGCAGACCCTTTGCCTGATAACAGAATGGATGTATGGTAGAAAGAACAATGTTCCCCCAAAGATGTTCACATCCTGATCCCTGAAATCTGTGAATAATATGCTATGTGACATGACCAAAGGGAATTAAGGTTGTTGATTAGTTGATTCAGAGGTGGAAAGACTGCACTGGATAGGTAGGCTCTATGTAACCACAAGGGACCTACAAGTGAATGGAGGAAGCAGGACGGTCAGAGTCAGACAGATACTGGAAAATGCAATGTGCCCATGAGTCAGGAATGCAGACAGCTTCTAGAAGCTGCACAAGTCAAGGAACTGGATTCTCTCCAAGACACTCAAAGATGGAAGTAACCCTACCAACATCCTAACTGTAGCCCAGAGAGGCCCACTTGACCTCCAGAACTGTAAGATAATAGGTGTGTGTTGTTTTAAGCCACTGAGTTTGTGGTAATTTGTTACAACAACAGAAAACTAATACAGAGTATGGGTTCAGTAGAGGGGGTTGAAAGTTTGAAACATGAATTACAGATTTTAAGTGAGGTAAGTGACCAATACTGGAGGTGGGTTTTTAAAGATGAGAAGGGACTGATGAGGTGGAAAAGGGAGAAATAACGTTCCAAAGAAGGAGAGGAATGTGAACAAAGTCAGGAAGGCGAGGAAGAGCTTAGCACACACAAAAATCATGGCTTTAAACTTAAAATATTAGTATAGTAAATGATGCAGTGTGCATGTGTCTGCAGACATATAGGAAACCGTAGTGGTGCAGTCATTAGAAGCTACAACTGCTAACCAAAAGGTCAGCAGTTTGTGTCCACCAGGCATCCCATGGAGACCCCATGAGGCAGTTCTATTCTGTCCTATTGGGTCTCTATGAATCAGAATTCACTCAATGGCAGCAGGTTGTTTTTAAAAAACGGACATATAGGAAACAGTGACACAGTGGTTAAGCCTTCAGCTACTATCCAAAAGGTAAGTAGATGGAATCCACCAGTCGATCCTTGGAAACTCTATGAGGCAGTTCTACTCTGTCCTATAGGATTGCTATGAGTCAGAATTGACTCCATGGCTATGGGTTTGGTTTTCAGTTTATAGACATATAAATTTCTTTTACGATGATCAGTGACGGGACTGAAAACAGAACTACTGTTCTATTTTCAGAATCGTTCCAATGAGTAGCTCTGAGATATAATTTTATTTTGGTCCTTTATTTTATGGTCCTTGCTGCAAAACTACACAACTAAACAATAGCATTTCTTTTCCTTTTTTTTTTATTTAAGAGTTTAAAGAATTCTTTTTGAAAAATAGATTTCCTGAAAACACATGTACAAAGGCTCTAGGTTTTAATTCCAGCTCCACCGTTCATTAGCCACGTGAGTTTAAGCAAGTTGTCAAAACTTTAATTCCTCTCATCTGTGACACGAAGGTAGTAACTAGACGTGCTTGCCAGGGTCATCGCCAGTATTAACTAAGATGCCACATGTAAAGTAAATGCTGCGGTGTTAGCTACCGTTGTTACTGTGATTTTTATTCTTGTGAAGAGTTTTCTGAAAATGCCAATCACAAGAAACTTAATTCAGGCAGTTACCTTATTTGGAAAGTTTCGGCAACATTTTTTCTGGCTCTTGCTCTGAAAACAAATGTATTTGTTTTCATAAGAGCATGACTGAATAACATAACTAGTGCCAATGTCCATACAAGACAGTGAAATTGCCAAAAGCAACTACGAACAGAATGTGACATTGGAACAGACTGATACACTGTTGGATTAAATAATACAGTTTTGCAATACAGTTCTTCTCTTGTGGTTTATTTATCTCATCAGCAGTACCAAGCAGCACTACTATTTACAACTTCTGTAATGACGCTGGACTTTGAAGGTATGAGTTAAATGTGATGTGAACTAAAGAAACGCGTTAAGTGAGAATCTATACCAAATCATCATGATTATACTGTGTTGTTTAAGTTCACAAAATACCTTCATTCTTCAATAGCCTTCTTAACCTGAGTTATATGTTCAATCGCATATCATCTATGTAAGTGAATGAGCAAGTCCTTTCCTGGTTTTGTTGTGATTAGGGGCTCTGGGCTTGACTTTTCTCTTGACATAACCCTACGGTTGTCCTATGGTTGCCTAAAGGACATGCAAAACACTACAATCATTACTAGCTACCCTGGAAGTCACAGAGAAACCTGGGAAAAACAGAGGACTTGATGAACTTACAGTATTTTAATGAAACATGTTTAAAATAATTGTTGGTAGGATAATGTTGTGAAATCATTCCAATACTGTCAATTGATATGTAGAGACTTACATACCCTGTGTGTATAAATGTGGGTGTATGTTTGCCCTTAAAATAAAAAGAAAGAAGAAACAATGTATCATTTAAATTTCTTTTCCTGGAATCCCAGCACCTACCCCTCTCCCACCACCACTGAGTAATTTCTGACACATAGTGACCCCACAGGGTTTCCAAGACTGTAAATCTCTATGGAAGCATATTGCCTTATCTTTGTCTTTCAAACCACTGACCCCTTGGTTAGCAGTAGATCACTTTAACCACTGTACCACCATGGCTCCTTGCACCTAATTTATTGTCTGCAAATTATAGATATATGGCTGATAAAATGAGTGAATGACTACATGAATGAAGTCATAAAGACAAGAGTGATTAAACAAGGTATTAGCTTTCCAGGGATCTCAAAACATTAAATGAAATCAATAGTTAGAGTGTACTTAATAAGAAATGTTCCTAAGAGATGGGATTGAGAAGCATCACAACTTTACACACCAGAAAGTCATGTAGGGTAGCAGCTGCTAGATACTGGAGCAGATTTTCATGCTACACATTTAAACCATTGTGTTACAAACAAATCTCTTAACACACCTTTAGTCCAGAGAGAGTACAACAGAGTATTTGTTCAGTCTGATCATTTTAGTGTATCCATTTACTATTTTATTCTTTCTTCAGTTCCTGCTTGAACAACAGAGAAGAATTACTATATCAAAGATTTAGCCCTCCTGCATCGTGATAAAAGTTTAAACTTGTTGTTTGAAGAACATGAAAAATGAGAAGAGTTGTAGAACTGTCATGAATTGCCTGGTAATTGATCATATGATGTTAGACTGGTCACTTAAGCCATCTGGCCCTTAGATTCTTAATGTGTAATTTGAGAAAGCAGAATTAGTTACTAAATTACCTTCAAATTTCATATTCCATGATCCCTAATTAAATGAATGATATTTGGGCATAAATACGAAAAGCCTGGTGGTTTAAAGTCCTGCCCTTACTTTCTCTGCTGATTTTACACTTGTTGGTGTTGTTAGGTACTTTCAAGTCAGTTCAGACTTATAGAAACCCTATAGGACACATAGAACTGCCCCATGAGGTTTCTGAAGAGCAGCTGGTAGATTTGAACTGCCAATCTTTTGATTAATAACTGAAATCTTAACCACTGTCCCATCAAAAACCAAAAACTCATGCCATCAAGTTGATTCCAACATACAGCAGCCCTATAGGACAGAGTAGAATTACCCTATACAGTTTCCAAGGAGTAGCTAGTAGATTTGAACTCCTGACTTTGTGGTTAGCAGACAATTTCTCAACTATTGGTCCATCAGAACACCAATTTAACAGTAGCTTCTCTAAGTTGAAGACATTGGTTTTTTTCCCTTAATTTGCTATTTTGTAAATATCATCTGTTTATGTCACAGGACTGCGAATGATCATGTCCCCTGCTCATCTTAGCTCTCTTTCAGAAATGAAGCCAAGAAGAGAAAGGCTGGAGAAGATAAGAGTCTTGTAAGCTAATTTCTCCAAGAAAAGTAATGAGGACATAATTATACTCTAGATTTCTACTGAGCTATATCTGGCAGGGAATATCTTATACTGAAGAAGAAAGTTAGGAAACAGTTGTACGCAAGACAGAAGACGAGGGAAGCAGATAAGGAAACCACATAGATGTGGTGAGAGAGAGAGCTTCTCAGTGAGTTTTTGAGAGGTAGAGAATTAAAGAAAGGGGAGGGAAAGATGATAAATTTTTGCTGTAAACTGTATGCCTAGAGTTCACATTCCTCAAGAAAATGGTAAATGAATTGGGTTATTTCTAAATTCTATTTTTGTTTAATTGTTGTTAGAATAGTTTTAGATTCAGAGAACAGTTGCAAAGACAGTCTAGAGCTCCCATCTACCTCACACCCAGTTTGCCTGTTATGAGCATCTTCGATTATTATGGTGTACTAACTCACAAGGAGCCCTAGAAACACAACAGTTAAGCACAAGGTTGCTAACCAAAACACTGATGGTTTCAATCTACCGATAGCTTTGAAGGAGAAAAGACCTGGGGACACGCTCCCATAAAGATTACAGCCTAGGAAACCCTATGGGGAAGTTTTACTCTGCCTATAGGGTCACAGGAAACCTGGTGGCATAGCTGTTAAGTGCTACATCTGCTAACCAGAAGACTGGCAGTTCAGATCTGCCAAGCACTCCTTGGAAATTCTATGGACCAGTTCTACTCTGTCCTATAGAGTAGCAGTGAGTTGGAATAAACTCGACAGCACTGGGTTTGGTTTTGGTTTTTTCACTGGGTCACTATGCTTCAGGATCAGCTCAACGTTACACAACTCATCACAACTAATGAACTACGATACATCATTAACTAAATTCCATGCTTTATCTAAGTTTGATTAGAATACTACTCAGGATATGTTGCATGGAGTCACATGTGTCCTTACACTTCTCTTAAATGTGACAGTTTCTCAGACTCCCTCTGTTTTAGATGACCTTCACAGTTTTGAGGAATTCTGGTCAGGTAATCATGTCTAATATCCCTCAACTTTCTCTAATTTTTTTTCTTATGTTTAGACAGCAGTGTGGATAAAGAAACTTAAATAACAGGATAAGAAACTTACCAAACAATACACGTGGGCTCTCAGTTCAATATTCCACCTATAATGTGTGGGGTCCTGGTAGAAAAGTGGTTAGGAGTTTGACTGCTAACCAAAGGGTCAGCAGTTTAATTCCACCAATCACACTTGGAAACCCGATGGAGGCAGTTCTATTCCATGCTATAGAGATTCTGTGAATCACAATCAACTCAACGGCAGTGAGTTTGTTTTTTTTCCTATTTTTTTTTTTTTTTAGAACAATGTAAGGAGCCTGTTCACACAGAGTCAAACACTCAGCTGTTTAACCAAAAGGTGAACAGCTAGCACCCACCAGGTGCTCCTCGGGAGAGAGAGGTGGCAGTCTTCTTCAGTAAAGACTATAGCCTTGGGAATGCTATAGTGGAGCAGTTGTATACCATCCTATAGACTTGCTATGAGTCAGAATCAACCTGCTGGCAACAGGTGTGCTTTTTTAATTTTGAAAACAGTATATCCCAATCTAGAGATTGAAATTTTCAAGGAAAAATATCCAAATTATGAAAATAATTATAATACCTCTTTAATGGCAGAAACTAGCATCAACCTCCAAAACCCAATTATCCCAGTGTCAGCTGGGATGACATTCTGCTGTAAGAAATAATTTACCAAATGCCTTACACTTACTCTGTTTCCCACATGTGCCATTGAATTTAGTCTGTATTTCCCTGTATTTCTTAAAAATTAGTTGAATAAAAAAAAGATAATTCATTTTAACAATAGCGTTACTATACACAAAATCCTGCTACACCATGTCTTTTTTTTTTTTCCTTGTTTACTCATTTACAGGATATGGATTTATGAAGAGAGTGGGTGTAAACTTTTAAAATTAACTATTAAGAATAAATCCACTGGGGCACAGACAACACATAAAATATACAAGAGCAAACTACGCTGACAAAGAAATCAAAGAGGTCATATCAAAAGACTTCCCCAAAAAGATACAACAGCAAGAGGAGAATATAAGTCAGAATCTCTGGATGCAGAGCTGAGATCTTCCTCTGCTTTTCACTTAGAACCGGCTCCTCCCATAATTTCTCTGTGTATTATAACATCCTAGCCACTACTGTCAACTTCAAGAGCCAGAAAGTCATTTTCTTGGATAAAATAAATTTTACTTATTAACAGTATGTGTGAATCTTTCAGTATTTGAAATATTCTGAAAGTTCCAAATTAATTCTTTCACTCCACCTAATACTGATATAATTACCTTTGTACCTGTTTTGTCTGAGGCTCTCTGCCGTAACCCACAGGACATAGAGCAAGCGAAGTGGAGGTCAAGATAAGCTGTGGCCCTCAATAAACAAATCTGAAAGAAGACACAAAACCATTACAAAAATATTTTTAATACAGCAAGTATAATAAATGTCATAATATACGGGCAATTCTGGGAATGTTCAAAAGAAATCATGACTATTTAATATTAAATTGTGACTAATGTTCCAAATACATGTTAGCAATGCAACCTTTTTATTAGCTTGGGCTATAAAGATGATTATACCTTCTTTATAACACTAATTACTATATTAACAGGAAGTTTAATGGCTCTCTTTGGGAAACACCATTGAATGACACAAGTTTTTAAAGTTCTGCTCAGTCTAGTCAGTCCCTCTTCCAAATACCAAGTGAAGAGAACCACAAAGTCTGGTAAGCCACTGTCACGATGGTTCAGTAGCAACTACAACACGCAGCTACGGAAGTCTGGGGGATCAACGGATGCTTGTCCACAGTGAGTGATTTCTTTGATGGTTCTTGCTGCAGTTCTTGTAGGTCCCATCACACAGTCAGTCACTGCATTTCAAACATGATGCCAATAAAGTCAAGTATATTTTTGGTTTAAAACAAACAAACAAACAAAAACCCACTACCTTTGAATTGATTCTGACTCATAGCAACCCTATAGGACAGAAGAACTGTTTCACAGAGTGTTTAAGGAGCACCTGGTGGATGTGAACTCCCGATCTTTCGATTGGCAGACATAGCACTTAACCATTACGCTGGGAACAATTTCTACCATCTCCATATACTCCCCTAGCTGACAGAAACCCTGCTGTTAAACCTAGGACAATAGTTCTATACATTTCTTATTAGAGTGCAGAATCCCCACAAATATATACAGATAGATATAGATATAGTACAGACTTACTATTCTCCCAAATATTTGAGCTTAAAACTACTTTGTAGGGTCGCCATGAGTCGGATCCGACTTGACGGCACTTGGCTTGGCTGGCATCTTAAACTTAAAACTACTTTGTATCTTTTGTTGGCTCTTTGGAAGACTTTCAGTAGGGTTTTAAAAGACACATTCTGATATCAGAGTATACGGTCTAGTAAAACCAGGAAATAAAATACATATATACATATATATAAAGATCTTGTGTGTGAGTGTTGTTATGGGATGGATTTGATATATGTTTCATTTTACAGAAATCCAACTAAGCAACTGGTGATGAGATGGAAACAGGCTCACAGCAGTCTTCGCTAAGAAAGGGCAAATGAAGCTAGTATGTTCTCTTACGGTAGAGAAAAAATGTGATTGCCAGGTTAGGTGTGCAGCTTTCCAGAACAGGCATATCACATCTGCCATTTTCTATGAACAACAGCCTTGTGATCAGGAGCACTTTTTTAAATTCTGTTTAGCAGACACTAAGAAACTAAGACTAAAGTGCCCCTGACCCAAGCTACAGTATTGTCAGTCGCGTCACATGCATGCAAAAGCTGGACCATGAACAAAGAAGACAGAAGAAGAATTGATGTCGTTGAATTGCGGTGCTGGAGAAAACTGTTGAATGCACCATGTACTGTCCAAAGAACAAACAGATCTGTTCTAGAAGTACAACCAGAGTGCTCCTTGGAAGCAAAGATGGCAGGATTGTGTTTCGTACACTTTGGACGTGTTGTCAGGAAAGATCAGTTGCTGGTGAAGGACATCGTGCTTTGTAGAGTGGAGGGTGAGTGAAAAAGAGAAAGACCCTCAATTAGATGGATTGACACAGTGGCCTCAACAATGGGCTTAAGCATAAAACGATTGTGGACATGGCTCAAGACTGGGTGGTGTTTCCTTCTGTTGTTCATAAGGTTGCTACAAGTTGGAACTGACTCGACAGCACCTGACAACAACAGTAGGTACGCGGACCTCAAATAATCAAAGAACTAAGTAGGGTTAAGTAAGGAAACCTAAATGCAATCAGAAGACTGCTTCAGATCTTTAGTTAAATCTTTTAGCAGAAATGGGGAGTTGAAACCAGTCTGACAACATGTAACAACAAAAACTAGTGAAGCTATTAAAAATCTCAGCACAGAATTGTCCTTGTCCAAGTGGAGGATGAGCTCCTTTCCAGGCTAGAAAAAGACTAGAAGTGAAGCTGGATTAGCAGCTAAGAATCATCAATAAAGCCACAGGGTTGTATCAAGGTCCTATTAAGACATTTTAATCTTGTTTTAAATTACGCTCTTTAAAAATAACAATGATGTTTCATAATTATGACCAGTGTTTGTGCCTTACTATTTTAATGAGTTGTAATTTTGTGCATTAATGTGGAAGTACAGCAACTCTAGGACATAATCTGTGTACTACTGAGCACCTTGTAGCAATGGATCTTAACAGAAACAAAGCATCCAGAGGAAAGGAGACTACTTTTAAGGACGGACCTCTGAAATCCAAAACTGAATCACTGCAGAGGCAAAAATACTACATTAAAGGTAGAAAGACTTTAAAGCCACATCCAAGATTTATTTTGTTTTCACTGTGGGATATTTTTGTTTGTTTGTTTGTGTTTTAGTCAGCTAGGGCTGCTCTAACAGAAATACCACAGAGTGGATGGCTTTAACAAAGGAATGTTTACTCTTACATAGTCTGGTAGGCTGCAAGTCCATATTCAGGGCGTCCTCTCCAAGGGAAGGCTTTCCTCTTGTTAGCTCTGGAGGAAAGTCCAGTGTTGCATCAGTCTTTGTCCAGGGAGCATCTTGGTGCAGAAACGTCAGGTCTGAAGGACCACTCTTCTCCTGACACTGCTTGCTTGATGATATGAGGTTTCCAATTCTCTGCCTCCTTCTTTTTCCTTTTATCTCTTGCAGGATGAAAGGATTAAGGGGGGGACAAGCCATACTCCAGGGAAATTCCTTTTATAGTAGAGCAGGGAGGTGATCCTATAAAGGGATTTACAGTCCCACCCTAATCCTTAAACACACATCACTGAAAAATCACAAAATGGAGGACAATCATAGACTACTGGGAATCATGGCCCAGCCACATGGCTACATATGTCTTTGGGGGACACTAGTCAATCCTTGGCACTTTGTTTCTCACTTAAATATTGTTATCAACAGGGCAAACAACCACATAAATAATGCATAGTTTTTTTAAAAAAAATTGGTACCTGTGTAATTTCACAGGAATATCATGGTCAGCCCATATTTTATTTCTTTAGAGATATAGATAACATTTTCATAAAATTGAAATCTTAGGGGAGAGTGATAAAAGGGACCTGGTAGCACTCTGAGAGGCACCTAGGACAACCTAGGACAGAAGCTATAAGAAAAGGTAATATGATTCTCCAAGTCCTAGGGAGTCTGCAATCACCCACCAAGGAAAAGGCAGGAAATAGAGCTTTTCCCCCTGCAGTGCATCAAAACAAAAACAAATACAAACAAACAAGCAAAGCACTCCAGGACCATCAAGTTGATTCCAACTCAGAGCAACCCTATAGGACAGAGTAGCACTCCCCATAGGATACCCAAGGGTGTAATCTTCACGAAATTGACTGCCATGTCCTTTTCTAGCAGAGCAGCTGGGGGATTTGAACCACTGACCTTCTAGATAGCAGCAGAGCATTTTAACCACTGCTCTGCCAGGCTCCTCACAGAGCAAATAGGCACAAAATTTGTTGGATGGTAAGATGCTTTAGGTGCTGACACCAGCCTGTTTGACCACCTGTAGTATCCTTTTGGAAACCCTGGTAGAGAGTGACTTTTAAGTGCTCTGGCTGCTAACCAAAAGTACAGCAGCTCAAATCTGCCAGGCACTACTTGGAAACTCTGTGGTGTAGTTGTACTCTGTCTTTAGGATGACTATCAGTTGGAATCGACTCAGAGGCAGTGGGTTTGGTGTTTTTTAGTTTATTTTTTGTCTCCTTTTGAGTGCATATCCTAGGAAGTCCCTTGGTAGTGCAGTAGGTTTGTATTTGAGCAAGACCATGGAAGCTTCACAAACTCCCCGAGGGATGAAATTACCAGGCTGAGGATGGTGGGACCATGGTCTCACAGAACATCTAACTCAGTAGGCATAACATAGCTTATAAAGACAATGTTCTACTTTCTACTCTGGTGAGTAGCACCTGGAGTCTTAAAACCCTGTAAGTGGCCATCTGAGCTTCTCCACTGGTCTTAATGCACGTGGAGCAAAATCACAAGGGAAAGACTAGTCCAACAGATTTACAGACCACAACGTTCACAGCCTCCACCAGACTGAGTCCAGTAAAACCAGATAACACTGACTACCACCACTGACTGCTCTGACAGGGATCATAACAGAAGGTCCTGGACAGAGATGGAGAAGAATGTAGAACAAAATTCTACCTCACAAAAAAAACCCACCAGATTTTCTGGCCTATTAAAGACTAGAGAAATCCCAAGTGTATGGCCCTAGATGCCCTTTTAGCTCAGTAATGAAGTTACTCCTGAGTTTCACCCTTCATTCAGAGACTAGACAGGCCCATAAAACCAAATAAGACTAAAGGGGCACATCAGCCCAGACCCAAAGACCAAAAGGCAGAAGGGGACAGGAAACCTGGTAATAGGGAACTCAAGTTTGAGAAGGGAGAGTGTTGACAAGTTGTGGCGTTGGTTAGCCAATGTCACAAAACAATATGGATACTAACTGTTTAAAGAGAAGCTAGTTTGTTCTGTAAACCTTCATCTAAAGTACAATTAAAAAAAAAAAGAAAATGTTTGTGCTTGACTACTATCCTAAAGGTTGACAACTCTAACCCACCCAGCAATACCACAGAAGAAAGGCCTAATGATTTATTTCCGTAAAGATTACAGCCAAGAAAACCCTATGGAGCTCAGTCCCACACTGTAACACAGGGTTGTCATGAATAAGAACCAACTCAGTGGCAATAGGTTTGGCTTTTTATGTTTTTATTTTTTCATCCTAATTGTTAATAGCTTTAAGTCTAAGAGTGATATCTAAGAAAGTTTTGTCCTTTTTCAATAGTTGATATATACATGTGAAGCCCTGGTGTACAGTGGTCAAGCAGTTGACTGCTAATCAAAAAGCTGGCAATTGGACCCCACCAGCTGCTCACTGGAAACCCTATAGGACTTCTACTCTGTCCTGGAGGGTTATGAGTGAGAATCTATCTGATGGCACTGGGTTTATATGTATTTCCAACACAGGGACTGGAGTAGTATAATCTCTATCCATCTATATCAGCGGAGGAACTGTTAATGGAATTTTGACTTTCAAAGTAACTTTGTATGTTGAAGAGTAGAAGTTAGAATTGGATGCTGTCCAAAGTAAGACTACATCATCTGTGATATCTAGTGATCAATGCCTACCCGCTTTCTTATTTTCCCACCTCACATATCTTTTCTACAAAATTCATAATAAAAATCAAAAACTTCACCCTCCCTTCTTCCTTTTGTTATGTGATGCTGGGGCAAGGACTCTGCAAACTACATTTCTTCTTTGCCTGTTAACTCTTCATTACTTTCCACCAATAGTGGCCACTGCAGGCAGACCGGAAGGCAGGCCCTTCCTGGTTTCTTATTCTTATCGTCGTCTTGGCTATGACCCTCCACCCTGGAACAGGCAGTTGGCCTCAGTCTCTTGCTTTATTCCATTAGTCCTAGAACTAACCTGAATATTCCTGCTCAGAGGTACAGTTACCAGCACTAGCTGGGCAGATTTCCCAGCAATTCCGAGCTCCTGGGGTACCAGCATCTGTTGGGTAGCACACTAACCTCACAAATACACACACACATGTCTCAGTTCCAGCTCCTTTGGGCAATAAAGATGGGACTCTACAAGGGAATGAACATAAGAGAGAGAAGCAATGAAGACAAAGATGCGATTCTGGTCTGGAGCAATAACAGCTCCTCATAGTTAACCTCTTTTTCTTACTTCAGTGTCCCTTTTTAGATATTTCATTTCTCCAATACCCTACTAACTAATTCCTTACATTAAAGTTGCACTGTTAAAACCTCCAGTATAGGTTCTGTTTTCCTGACTGGACCCTGACTACCATATTTTTATGTAAACAATGCATATTTTCTGTAGTCGTTTGCCAACATACCTCCCCCCATGAGTTATTTTTGTAAATACCACTATGATAATTTATTTTTACAGACTGCTGCTTAAAATTAGTTTAGTGCTTTTGCGAAAATACCTCAGAAGGGAGAGGGTGTGGGTGGCCAACAAACATAGAAGGTGCACATTATATGAGTAAAAATATAGTGATAGACCACTTTTCACGGAGCTGTTTCCTCATTCAGCTGCTGTGCTCCAGCCACACTGGACTTCTTTAGTTTCTCAGATATTGCATTGCTCCCCTCCAACTCAAAGCCCCACACAAGCCTTCCTTTTGCACGGAATACTCTTTCTTCCCTCTATCTGCCTCACATAGATTACTTTTTCAGATCTAGATTCAAGTACCACCTCCTCAAGGGCACCTTTCTGTACCCTCCAGAGGAAGTCAGGCATTCTCCTAGCACTCTGTACTATTTTCATCACACTCATAAGAGTAGAAATTAAATAAGTAAGAAATAGTTAAGGAATTAAATACTCAATGCTAGAATATAAATCTTGTTAGGAAGAAATAATTTCTATAGAATGTTACCTGTTTTGTGACCCATTTATTTATGTAGCGGTTAAGTAACGATAAACTGAACCAAAGATCACAATTATTGAACACTGTACACCAGGAAAGGAGCCCTGGTAACACTGTGGTTAAAGTGCTTGGATGCTACTGAAAGGTTAGTGGTTCAAATCCACTAGCTGCTCTATTGAGAAAGATTTGACAGTCTACTTCCATAAAGATTACAGCCATGAAAACTCTATAGAGCAGATCTACTCTGCTATTGGGAAACTTCATGGGGCAGCTCTACTCTGTGCAATAGGGTCACTGTAACTTGGAAATGATATTTAGATGCACATAACAACTTGTGCCAGGTATTGTACTATACATACTCTATGTATAATCCCTTTAACTCTCCTGTTATGGATTGATTGTACCCCTCTAAAATACACATTTTAAATCCTAGCTTTCACACCTGTGCTTATAATTCCATTTGGGAACGGGTTGTCTTTGTTACATTAATGAGACAGAGTAGTATAAGGTTCTTGAGTCAATCTCTTTTGAGATATAAAAGAGTTTAAGTGAGCAAGCAAAAGAAGTACAGTGGGGAAGAGACATATCTAGCCACATGAAGAATGACTCAGAAATAGAAACTCAGAAGAGACAAAATAGTTCCTCTAGAGCAGACACAGAGAGAAAGTCTTCTTCTAGAGCTGGAACCCTGAATTTGGACTTCTATCCTCTTATAGTGTGGGAAAAAAAATTGAATTTCTCTTTCTTAAAGCCATCATTTGTGGTGTTTCTGTTATAGCAGCACTAGATGACTAAGATAGAAGTTGGTACTAGGCAAGTGAGTACTGCTCTAATAGATACCAAAAATGTGGGAAGCAGTTTTAGAATTGGGTACCGGTTACAGGCTGAGTTTTAAGACGCCTAATTGTAAAAGCCTAAATTGCCTTGAAGACACAGTTGGTAGAATTACAAACATCAAAGGCCATTCTGAAGGGCTTTGGAAAGCTATAGAGAAAATATTCATCATAATTAGAGAATACATATGGCACTAGCAACAGAATGTTGCTAGAACCATGGGTGTTAAATGTGCTTCTAGTGAGACTTCAAAAGAAAATGATGTGCATGTGATGAGACAATGGACGAATGGTGATGCTTTTTATACTGTGGCAAAGAACTTATCTGGATTGTGTTCAAATGTTTGGTGGCAGGTGTAAGTTACAAGTGATGAACCTGAATATATGGCCAATGAGATTTTTAATCAAGATCTTCAAGGGGCCATGTGATTTCTCCTTGCTGCTTATAATAAAACACAAGATGAAAGAGACAGATTTTTAAATGAATTGTGCAAAATGAAAACAAGACATAAAGATCTGGAAAATTCTGTTGTATAAATTAAGGACATGTGTCTTAGAATTTTCAGCAAGGATGTGCCTACATAATCTTTTGTTAAAATGATTGAGCCTGTGGCTGACAGATCTAACCAACCACCACAACAGAAAACTCTTAAACTTAGACTGAAGGAAACAGAAAAGAATAAAAGTAAAGAAGGCTGTCCACCTCTTGGAATTCTACAGGCAGAAAACAAGCCAAACATCTGCTGTCCTCTAAGAAAAGAAAAGGACCACCTTGGAGCAGCTTGAAGATCAGCAGAGCTATTGGAAGGATCATGGGAAAAAGGGCCTTCTCAAGTTTCAAAGGGTGTGGCCATAGCTTTCTAGGTTTTAAAGAGGCAGATCTTTGCCAACTTGGTTCCAGAGTGTGTGGCTGCCATTAAGACATACCAGGGTAATCAGGGGTGGGGTTGCCACACATATGGTACAGAAGAAGAGAGCAGAAGAACAGGGCTTGGCAGGGCAGGGAATAGGGTTGCCACTCAAACAGAATAGGAGAAGGGGGCTGCCTAAAGCTGAAGGAGCTTAGTTGCCATCTCAGAGGGCCTACAAGGTGGAGCTAAATCCCAGAGCCAAGAGGTCTCCATCCAGAACACAGACAGCATGGCAAACACCCACAGTCTGGAGGACAGAGCCATTGCCCAGAGGGTCTCAGAGAAGAGATGATTCTTTTCAAATTTTGGTAGCCAATGTTATGTGTTCTGCTGGGTTTTGGCCTACTGGATACCTGTTACTCCTTCTTTTGCTTCAGTTTTTTCGTATTTGTAATGGAAATGTCTCGTACCTGTTTCACCTCTGTACTTTGGAAGCAGACAGCTTGTAGTCTAGATTTCTCAGGTTCACAGATGAAAATGAATTCTGTCCTAGGATGGAATATGCCTAAAGTCTCATGCATATTTGATTTAGATGATTCATAAAATGACATTTTGGACTTGGAGTAGATTCAAGACATTTGGGATAATGTGATGGGGTGAATGTATTTTGTATGTGACAAGGATATGAATTTTGGGAGACAAAAGATGAAATATTATAGATTGAACTGTATCACCCCCACATTGTTGTAAATCTTAACCTCTATGCAGATGGTTATATCCTCATTTTGGAACGGGTTGTCTTTGTTATATTAATAAGACAGGATTAGTGTAGAGTACATTTTGAGTCAATCTACTTTGAGATGTAACCGAGATTAAACAAGGAAATGAAACAAGCAGAGATGGGGAAGAGATATGCCAAGCCACACAAAGTTTGTCCAGGAGCAGAAGCTCAGAAGGGACAAGAGTGTTTGCTCAAGAGCCAAGAGAGAAAGCCTTCCCCTAGAGTTAGCACACTAATTTGGACCTTTAGCCCCTTAGTCCGTGGAAAAATAAATTTCTGTTCAAGTCACCCACTTGATGCTACTTTTGTTACTGTAGCACTGAATAACTAAGACACCCCCCAACAACCTTAAAAGATAGATGTTATCATCATCCCCATTGTACTGAGAAAGAACATAAGGCATAAGGCTAGCAAGTGGTCTGGAGAGCATCACACGGCTAACCAGTGACGGGCCCGGATTCCAGGCATCTTATTCCAGAGCCCATGCTTTCAGTAAATGAGTCAGGAAATGAAGCTGACAGTCTACTTGGGAAGATAAAATTTATACTTAACAGACACTGTAGGCTAAGTTTGAAAAAAATGAGTACAAACACTGTTACCAGAGCTCAGAGAAAGGGTAGATTCCTAAGGTGAGAGTGATAAAGAAAAAATTTTTATGGAGGGTCTGGGATTTAAGAGTGCCTTAGAAAAGGAGAAAGAAGAAAGAACTGTTATGGAACAATAAGCAGACAATAAGCAGCCTGAGAAAGTATCCTGCTACCCTTCAGGTAACCTTTAAAAGCAAAAGAAAATATTGAAAGAATTCCAAGATGCAATTTTTTTTTTAGGATTAAGACTTTTAAGGCTCTCTTCCAACAGCCCAAAACAAGCACAGTAACCAGTTTCTTACAAAGGAATTTTAATCCAAAAAGGACTGTCACAAAGAAAGCTGGAACACAGGATGTAAGCCAAGTGCTGAAGAGCTAGTGACAGGCTGCTTCAGAGGGCACCAGGACACCATGCCTGCCATTGGCCACTACAGATAGAGTGGAACTAAGCCACAAAAAACTGGCAGGGTAGCCTTTTGTCCTGGAGAGCCAAGCAGGAAATCTGTGTTCTAAAACTAACACTGAGCTAGGACTCAGCATTCTCTGGGCAAAGCCCAGAATAAAAAAAGTAGACAGGATTTGACAGACAAGATAATTCAAATCCAAAAGCAGAAATGAGTTAGGTAGGGCAGTTGTTACTATCAGCACGGCAGAGATGGAGGTAGATGCTATTGAGAGATGGACTCATAGTCAGCACATTTATGGAAGGACTAAAAGACACCTGGATTCAGGATGAGTTTAGGAAGACTGGAAAGCTCAGTGTTAACATGAATCTTCATGGGCTGTGGCTCAAATAATCCCAGCTGGGCCTCATTCTGGCTATACCACTTTGATTTTGATACACATTTGCAAATGATAAACTTTGTTCATTTTGGGACAGAAGACATTATTAACTATTTTGGCATGGTTTTGTGTACTTGATTTTATTTAGCCTTTACTATTTCACACTAAAGAAACCCTAGTGCCATAGTTGCTAAGTACTATACTACATCTGCTAACTGAAAAGTCATCAGTTCAAATCCACCAGGTGTTCCTTGGAAACTCTATGGCACAGTTCTACTCTGAGCTACAGGGGCACTGTGAGTTGTAATCAGTGATAGTGGCTGTATTTCACATTGTTAAACACACAAACAAAAGTAAAGCATAAGTAATCTAAAAGTCACCTTAGACATCACCATCCAAAGCCAAACGTTCTTATACTTTAGACAAAAATCTTTTCTTACATCTCTCTTTGTACAAACACATTGATACACACACACAGTTTTGCAAAAACAAAATTATGTGTATATATTGTAAACTCTTTTTCCCACTCAGCAATAACAGACAGTAAATGTGCCTCTTCATCATTTATCATCTGTTTTCAAAATGGGAAAATTGATGTTCGGTGGAGTAAAACAACTAGTCAAAGCTTCAAAAAAAAAACTTAATTATAAAAAGCATGAATTACACATCAATTTCTATGTCACACTACATGAAAAAATTTAAATCAATATGGACTTAGATGATCAGCAAGCACTTACTTTCGAAGATAAACAGAACCATAAAAATCACAAAGTCTACGGGAATTGGGAGGAAGAAAACCCTCCTAATGTAGTGGTTATGTGCTATGGCTGTTAACCAGAAGGCTGGCAGTTCAAATCCACCAGGGACTCGCTGGAAACTCTGTGGAGCAGTTTTTACTCTGTCTATAAGGCTGCTACGAATTGGAACTGACTTGATGACAGTGAGATTTGGGGGGCGCAATTCTCACATTTCTAAAAATATTCTTAAATCAGTTTATTGTCCACAGAGCAGTTTTACAGAAATCATTTCATTTTTCAAAACTGTCCAATGAAATAACTAAATCAGCTATTTGATTAATGTTACCTTACATCATCAGTCTCTCCCTCTCTGCTGTATCATTCCCTTTTACATAAAATATTCTGATTAATTTCTCTGCTTCCAATTTACAACAACTCTTAAAGGTAATTATTCAGAATTTGCTGTCTTTACTTCCTCTTTTGATTCATTCTTCAACCTACTCCAATCTGGATTCCAGCAGTCTTACATCATTGACCTTTACTTTGCTAAATCCAGTCAAACATCTCATCTTTCTCAAACTTTTAGCAACACTCCTTGCATGAAATGCTGAAAACTTTCACATCTCTTGGCTTTCATGACACTACACTTTTCTGGCTGTTCTCTCTTAGTTTCCTTTGCCAAATTCTACTCAACCTCTCCGTGTTTAAGTCCTCAGGAACTTTTCTGGACCATCCACTCTTCTCTAGTTGTACTCTTACCTTAGTGATCTCAATCACTCCAGTGGCTTAGCTGATATCTACATGATCATAAATATTAAAGTTCTGGAAATTCTGGTGGTATGGTGGTTATGTGCTACTAACCAAAACGTCGGCAGTTCAAATCCACCAGGTATCCCTTGGAAATCTGATGGGGCAGTTCTACTCTGACCAAAGCTCTGCCTCTAGCCCAATCACTTCTCCCTCCCCCAAGCTCCAGACTCATATTGCCAACTGCAATTGGGCTACTCTGTTTCAATATCTAATAGAATATCAAATTTAACAAGTCTGAAATACCTCTCCAATAACAAAAAAAATTTAGGTGTCCCTCCAGCCTTCACTCTATCAGTGAATTTCATTAATGTTTATCCCACTGCTCCAGCAAAAACTCTAAAATGCTTTTATATTCTCTCCTTTTATCACTCCCTCATAACTTCCCCAAAATCTCTCCAGGTGTTTTTGGGTCCTTACTCCTTAATTATTCTCAGATTTGCCTACCTGTTTCTGTGTCCACAGTCAACACCCTTCTTTAAGAAGGGCTTGAAGGTGAAGCTCTGAAATGTCTCCACTTTTTAGCTGTATGATCTCGGGCAAGTTACTTGACTTCTCTTTGCCTCAGTTACCTCATCTAAAAAAGTCCTGTCTTTTTGGGTTAATAGGGTTGTGAGAATTAATGAATCAACGTATGCAAACTGCTTAGAACAAAATTGGAGTTTCAAGAATCAAGTATGGCCAACTAGCACTTATTGGGCCACTTCCTTGCAGTTCACAATGCTAAAACAATAAATAACTCAACAATAAAAAGGAATGAACTTCTGATGCTTGCAAGAATACAGATGGATCTCAAAATCCTTATTGTGAAGGAAAAGAAGATTTACAAAAAAGATTACATATTGTATGATTTCATTTATATGAATTCCTAGAATAAGGAAAAACTATGAAGGCAAAATTCAGAACATTGATTGCCTGTAGAGACAGGTGGGGAGGAACTTACTGGAAAGGAGTATGAGGAAACTTTCTAGGGCAATGTTGATGTTTTGTATTTAATTAGAAGGAGTGCTGGTGGCACAGTGGTTAAGTGTGTGACTGCTAACTGAAAGGCTGGTAGTGTCAAGCTACCAGCCACTCCACAAGAGAAAGATGTTGCAGGTTGTGCCCATAAAGGTTACAGAAACCCTACTGGGCCATTCAACTCTGTCATGTAGGATTGCTATGAGACAGAATTGACTCCACGGGCAATATGTTGTTTTTTTGTCAAAACTCATCAAATAGTGCATTAGTATTTGAGCATTTCAAATGCTTATGTTTCATTCAAAAGGAAAAAATAAATAACAAAAAATGTTGATCTCTAGTTAAGATGGATGGAGTGTTTAGGAGTAAAGTGTCTTGATGTCCGTACTTAACTTTTAAATGCATCTAAAACTAAGATGGATTATCAGAGGAAGTAAATATAAGGGTGGTATCGTGGCTTGAACTGTGTCCCTCCCAAAATGTGTGTGGCCATTTGGCTGGGCCATGATTCCCAGTATTTTGTGATTGTCCTCCATTTTGTGATTTTCCTATGTTGTATGTTAAAGAAGATTAGGGTGGGACTATAAGTCCCTTCATAAGGCTCCCTCCCTGCTCCACTGTAAAGGGATTTTCCCTGGAGTGTTTGAGAGACACAAGGAAAGGGAAGCAAGCAGAGAGTGGGAACCTCACCTCACCAAGACAGCAGCACCAGGAGAAGAGCACATCCTTCAGACCTGAGGTTCCCATGCCAAGATGCTCCCTGGACAAAGACTGATGCAATACCAGACTTTCCTCCAGAGCTGACAACGAGGAAAGCCTTCCTCTGGAGCAGACATCCTGAATTTGGACTCGTAGCCTATTGGACTGTTAAAGAATAAACTTTTCTTGTTAAAACCATCCACGTGGTATCTCTGTTAGAGCAGCGCTAGCTGACTAAAACAGATAGATATGTGAGAAAACAAAAGAAAGGTACACTCTAGCATCTTGAGCTTGTTACATAGACATAACACTATAATTACTTCAAGTTGCCTTATTTTTGAAAATTTTTATAATGAAATGATGAAAACTTGTCAAGCCAAACCTGCTGCTGTTGAGTTAATTCTGAATATTATAGTAACCCTATAAAAAAATTACACAGTAGGTAACAAATTTTCAATAATTTTTATTCTGAACTTAGCCAAAATACGTCATCCGTTAAAAAACAACTGCTCATAAGAGTGCAAGTGCTATAAAAATCTGTTGCTGTTGAGCCAATTCTGACTCACAGTGACCCCAGAGGACAGAACAGAACTGCCCCACTGGGTTTCCAAGGAGCAGTTGGTGGATTCTAGCTGCTGATCTTCTGGTTAGCAGCCCTACCTCTTAACCACTATGCCACCAGCGTTTCCACAACTGCTACAGATGCATGAACTGTTATTATTTGAGACACCTTTATCTCGCCTGGACAACTGCAATAGTCTCCTAGCCAGTCTTTCTGGTTTCACTTTCTTCCTCTCCAATTCATGCTCCAATCAGCTGCCAGAATGATGTCATAAAAATGGAAATCCGGACGTGTTGATTCTTTCACTTAAAACACACTAACGTCTTCTCATTACTCATACAATCCAACTTAATCTTCTCGGAGCCCACAAAGCTATATGACACGGCTCAGGTACACCTGCTGCCAGTGAGAAGAGACACAGAGTGATGACAGGCTGACGCGGGTGCAGACCGCATGTTTAGTGGGATGTGTTCAAACTTTGGCTGGTGAGCACGTAAGGCAGACGGGTTGAGAAACAGCTCTACCCAAACCAGGTCACATTTACTCATATCAGCAATTAAAAATGCCACAGTTGTGATGTAGTGGTTAAGAGCAAGGGCTGCGAACCAAATGGCCAGCCATTCGGATCCACCAGGCCCTCACTGGAAACCCTACGGGGCAGTTCTACTCTGTCCTATAGGGTTGCTCCGAGTCAGAATCGACTCGAAAGCAAGGAGGGTCCACTGGTTGGATCCAACTTCTTGTTTACAGAACAAGACCACAGGAACAAGACCACAGCCATCCCTATCTGAACAACGATTGTCCTCATTAGGCTAATAGGACTATGCTATTCAAAGAAGAGACTCTAAACCAATAATGAACTTATAGGCAAGTGATCAATATTTCAGAATTTATAATGGAGTCACACATGACTAGGGTATAGAAAAAGATAAGCACACTCATTTAACAGATTGCCTTCTTTGTCTTTTCTACATCTTCTGTTCCTCTTGCTTTATAACCAAGATTCTCTGGTCCTCTTTTGGTTGGTGCCTTCTTCCCGTTTCCCATTTCTTCTGCCTAACCTCCATTCCTGACTGACCAGTTCCCCTCTAATTGACTTTGATTCATGGCAATGCCAGGCATCCCAGATTGTAGCTTATGCTCTGTAGGGTTCTTCATGGCTGATTTTTCAGAAGTACATTGCCAAAGCTTTCTTCCAAAGTATCTCAGGATAAACTTGAACCTTCAACCTTCAGTTAGCAACTGAATGTGTTAGCCATTTGTACTACAAGGTCTCCATGCCTGATTATCCCTCTACAGTCTTGCATATGTAAATTTAGGCAATATCTTGGAACCTCAGTGTTATGGTTTGAATTGTGAACCTCAAAATTGTGTTGTAAATCCTAACCCCTATGCCTGTGGTTATAATCCCATTTATAAATGGAAACTCTGGTGGCATACTGGCTTAAGTTCTATTTCTACTAACTAAAAGGTCAGCAGTGCAAATCTGCCAGGCACTCCTGGCAGTGGAACTATGGGGTAGTTCCACTTTGACCTCTAGGGTCACCATGAGTCAGACCCCATGGCAATGGGTGGGGTTTTTCCTTTGTTATGTTAACGAGACAGTATTAGTATAGGGTATGTAGTACATCAACCTCTTTTGAGGTATTACAGAGATTAAACAAACAAATAAGTACAATTTGAGGAAGAGAGATGGCATGCCACATGAGCATCACCGTAGAACTAAGGAACAAGGACCTTCCCCAGAGCCAACAGAGTTCTAGACTCCTCAACTGTGAGAAAATAAATTTTTGTTTGTTAAAGCTATCCACTTGTGGTATTTCTGTTTACAGCAGCACTAGATAACTAAGACACTACCTCATCTCCAAAGTGAGAGTCATAATACAAGGTATTTCCATGCTGTAGAATGCTTCCCATAGCTCTCAGTTAACTGGTACACGTCTCAAATTTTCCTCTCTGTCAGCAGTTCTTCTTTGAAGGTTGTTCCCCCTATCCTAGCTGATAGTTCAAGGTTCCAACTGATTTCATAAAGACACAGTTTACTGAGCACCAGCCACACATTTGTGTTGGAAGAAGGAGGGGAATAATCTTAGAATAAAAGAGAACGCATAAAGACATTCTAAATGTGGTACTGCAAATGATGAAGCTGGCTTGGCCTTTGAGACATTTCATTTTACAGACTGAAATTACAATAATATGACTTTACCAAGTGTCATACTAAAACCTGATCCATGAACTGGCCACTCTGCATAATAATGGAAGGCTAGGTGCATTCCAATAGAGGAGTGAGCTACAGCCAACTTCTGATTAATGAAGGACAGCTGAACTGATTTGCAGCTTCTCCGGGGGTCCTTCGAGGCCACGTTTCTGTCACATGCACCATTTTAATGTCAGATTTCCTGTTCCAGGGCTTGGCTTGGAAAGGAACCATAAATTACTTTCAATCAAGCACACGCCTTTAGCTGGCTGGAGGAGATGGGATGTCAATCTGCCTGTCTTGGGAGAGCAGGGGGAGGCCAAATATAACCCAAAGAATCTCAAGATACTGTTTTCATTCATTAGCTCTTGCAAGTCTCTTCATTGTTCATCTTGTTTTCTCCTTTGCCCAGCAGATTACAGCTGAAGAACCAGCAGTATCAGTAAAGAGGTCAGTGCTTGGTGCTATGGAAGCAGCAAGGCTATAGCTGTAATTAAGGATTCAACTTCTACCTGCCAAGGCTGATAAATTCATGCATTACATAAATCTAGCATTTAATAAGCATCTATTTCTCTTCTCAAGGAGCCTTGGTGGCACAGTGATTGAGCAATCAGCTACCGACCAAAAGGATGACAGTTCAAACCCGCTCAGTGGCTCTGTGGAAGAAATGACCTGGTGATCTGCTTCTGTAAATATTGTAGCTGAGGAAACCTTACAGGGCAGCTCTATTCTGTCACCTGGGGTCGCTATGAATCAAAATGGTCTCGAAGGTACCTAACAACATTAACTCCTCCACTTACCCAGAAAGCACTAAATTCAGGCCCCTCAGAGGAAGCTTTTCTGTGTTGGAATAATTCCCAGCAGCGGCTGTGCTTCTGTACCTCCCATGGCACTTTTGGGAAAAAATATACATCATTGGACTCAACTCTTCAAAGATCCTGATTCAGTAATTCCAATGGAGTTCCCAGTATCTATATCCAGATGTCAAGTATAGTTTCCTAAATATCATTACTATTCACCTATCCTGAACATGTTCCTCAAGCTACATGCTCTTTGACTGTGGCATCTGTTCAGTCCAATGTGGTAATTAGCTAATTGTGTAAACTAAATCAGGATTTCTCTTCTTCCAGAAGAGACATTCATTCATCCATTCAACAAACACACAGAGATAAGCACTAAACCAGGTAAGCAGTATATATATCATCGTTCTGATCTTCTGGAAACAATAGTCTCCACAGAAAACACATTTCAGGGGCTTTTTGGATCAAGGCAAGCTAGTGCTTTAGGGATAACTTTCCAATGTTAGGTACGTTAAGTGCTACTTAACCTGAGCTGAGATAGAGCTAGCTTGGACCAAGTTCTCATGATCCAGGGGATGCAAAGATTTCTTCCCTACCCACCTTGGAAGCAGCAGCCTGGAGTCTGCCCTTCTGTTTAAATACAGAAACCTGAATACCAGGACTGAACACAAACTTAAGAGACTCCACAGAATCTAGAAAAACAGGTCAGCGACTCCTACATAATCAGTAGTTGGCACAGAGCACTGGGTAAAGTTCAGTAAAATGATTACTGCATGTGCCTCACTTGCGTTCCGCTTAATTTTCCTTATACAACTGATATGTTTTAACTTTTAGTTTACCTATGCCAAATCTTTTTTGTTAATAATCTGGAGTTGACTGTATTACACTGCCTAAAACATGCAGTTCCTTATTCTCCAGCTCTGGAATGAACTGCTGTGCAAAAAAATCTGTGTAAAAGTGAACCCGAGAGGTCTAAATTTTGTATTTAAACCTTCCGTGAACACACGGTTTGAAGGTGTTAATTCTTCAATGACATTTCCATTTCTGTGAACGTAGAAAATCACCAGAGACTTTGTGTTTGTTATGCAGAAGGTGAGCAATAAATAATTGCCAAATTTCATTGTTGAGTTCTGATGGAGCAGGAAGAGTTAGAGAAGAAACAGTGACTAGTATAAGCACTTGGAATTTTAAGTGTCAGAAAATAGAAAGCAAAACAAAAGCCTGTTAGACTAACTGGAACCTTTAAATGAGTTGGAGAAACTTTGAAACATGTTTTTTTTTGTTTTTCTCATTCCACCCTACTCCCTGCAAAATCATTACAATGCAGCAGGGAACACAGATAAAGTAAATAAGCTTCGCATTACTGGTGTGTAACTTATTATTGGATAATGAGTAACTGGCTAAATTCTATCATCACAATCACAATAGATGTTTAAAAAGTCAAATGCTTTTGGAAAGTAACGTAAGGGCACCTCTTACAATTCCACCCACAGGTAGACTTTAGGCCCTACCTGTTCCAGACTGTGATACGATGGCATCACGTGGCTTGTGTCCGTCACAGGTTGCTAGTTATGTATGTGGAGGTGGTTATTCTGTGTTTATCAGGCAATGCTCATTTTGAATGACTGGCATTCTGAATGTCAGAGCAATTAGAGATTTAATGGAAGGAACTCTGGGACAGAAAAAAAGGAAGGAAAACCTAAGATCAGAAAATAAAGAAGACTGAGTTTGATTTCCTTTTCTTTTTTTCTTTTATTGTACTTCAGATGAATGCTTACAGAACAAACTAGTTTCCCATTAAACAATATACATACTGTTTTATGACAATGGTTAAAAATATCACAGCATGTCAACACTTTCCTTTCTCAACCTTGGATTCCCTATTAGCAGCAGTCTGCCTGTCCCCTGCTGCCTTCTAGTCCTTGAGCCTGGGCTGATATACCTGTCTGGTCCCTTTTTGTTTCATGGGCCTTAGCCAATCTTTGGCTGAAGGGTGAACCTCAGAAAAGATATCATTACTGAGCTGAAAGAATGTCCAAGGGCCATACTCTCAGGGGTTCTGTAGTCTGTGTCAAGCCAGAAAATGTAGTCTTTCTGAGTTAGCATTTTGTTCTACATTTTTCTCTGGCTCTGTCAAGAACCCTCTATTGTGACCCTGTCAGAGCAATCAGTGGTGGTGGCTGGGCACCATCTAGCTGTGGCTGGGCACCATCTAGCTGTGCTGGACTCGGTCTGGTGGAGGTTGCTATAGATACGATCCGTTAGTCTTTTGGACTAATCTTTCCATCTTCAGTTTTTTACATGCTTCCTGTTTTTGAAGCAGGGGAGATCAACGGAGTATCACAGGCTTTCAAGACCCCAGATGCTACTCACCAAAGTAGACTGTAGAACGTTTTCTTTGTAAACTAGATATGCCAGTTGAGCAAGATGTTCCTCAAGACCATGGTCCCGTCAGCTCTCAGCCCAGCAATGGGACCTCTCAGTGAGTTTGGGGAGGGCTACGGCGCTTCCATAACCTTGCCTTGTACAAGTTGTGCCGACTTCTCTAGTACTACATACTGCCTTACCCTTCACCAAAGTCACCACGTATCTGTTCTCTGTTTAGTGCTTTGCCATCGCCACCCCTCCCCTCCCTCGTAAGCGTCAAAGATTATCTTGTGTGTGTGTGAACCTTTCCATGAGTTTTACGACAGCAGTTGTCTCATAACAATATTTATCCTCTTGGACTTACTTCATTCAGCATAGTGCACCATCCTCCCTCCCCCCGCCAGTTCTCTCCATGTTATAAGATGCTTCGCAGATGCATCATTGTTCTTCATTGTTGTGCAATACTCCATCTTGTGTATGTGCCACAGTTTCTTTAGCCATTCGTCTGTTCACGGGCATCTACGTTGTTTCCATTGTTTTGCTGTTGTGTACAGAGCTGCAATGAACATGAGTGTGCACGTGTCTCTTTGTGTGATGACTCACTTCACCAGGACATACTCTTAGAAGTAGGATTGCTGGATCATATGGTATTTCTATTTCTAGCTTTCTAAGGAAGCACCATGTTGTTTTCTAAATTGGTTGTATCCTTTTGTATTCCCACCAGTAATGCTTAAGAGTTCCTGTCTCCTTACAGCACCTCCAACATTTCTCATTTCCTGTTTTTTATTTTTTTTATTCAAGCCAACAATTCTGGGGTGAGATTTCTCTAATGGCAAGTAATTTCAAGCATTTCCTCAAGTGTTTGTTGACTGCTTCAATATCTTCTTTGGTGAAGTATCTGTTTATTTCCTCTGTCTACTTTTTAATTGCACTATCTATCTTTTTGTTGCAGAGGTGTTGGACTTTCTTATAGATTTTAGGGAGTAGATCTTTGTCTGCTGTGTAATAGCCAAAGTTTTTTTTTCCCAGTCTGTAGGTTCTATTTTTACTCTTCTGGTGAAGTCTTTTGATGATCATAAGTGTTTTAGAAGATCCCAGATATCTATCCTACCTTCTGGAGTTTGTGTGTTCGTATTTGTGGTTTGTATCCTGTTAACTCCATGTATTTGGGCCTCTAGCACTGACCCTAATTTTTCTTCTATGATATTTACAGTTTGGGGTTTTATATTTAGGTCTTTGATCCAGTTTGAATTAGTTTTTGTGTTCAGCATGAAACATGAGTCCTGTTTTAGTTTTGTAAATGAACATCCAATTTTGCCAGCATAGCTGGTTAAAAATACTATCTTTCCCAATTTGATGGACTTTGGGCCCTCGTCAAAGATTAAGTGACTGCTGGTGGATGGATTTACATCTGGGTTCTCACATCTGTTCCATGGGTCAGTGTATCTGTTGTTATACCAGTACCATGTTATTTTGACTACCGTAGCTACTAAGGGTGTTCTAAGGTCCAGTAGTGAGTCCTGCTTCATTCTTCTTCTTTGATATTCCTCTACTTATCCACTTTCTTTTCCATATAAAATTAATGATGCTTTCCCATTTTTTTAAAGAAAGTTGTTGGTATTTGGATCAGGGATACACTGTATTTGTAAGTTACTTTAGGTAAAATTATCATTTTTCACAATGTTGAGTCTACCTATTTATGAGCACGGTATGTTTTTCCATTTATGTAGATTTCCTTTGGTTTGTTGTAGTAGGGTTTTATAGTTTTCTTCGTATAGGTCTTTTATATCCCAGGTTAGATTTATCCCTTAGTATTTTCTTTTTAGGGGCTATTGCAAATAATATTGTTTTCCTGATTTCCTTTTCATCATTCTCTTTATTGTTGTATAGAAATTCAACTGATTTTTGTATGTTTATCTTATATCCTGCTAATCTGCTGGCTGAATCTTTCTGTTGGTGCCAGTAGTTTTCTTGTGGAGGCGACTGGATTTTCTGTGTGTAATATCATATCCACCAATAGGGACAGTTTAACTTCTTAATTACCAATTTGGATGCCCTTTCAGCCTCTTTCTATTAAGAATGATGTTGTAGTGGCTTTTAGATAGATGCCTTTTATTATGTTGAGAAATTTTCATTCTACAACTATTTTATTGAGAGGTTTTTTGTTGTTGTTGTTTTATAAATCAGTAATGAGTGTTGGACTTTGTCAAATGCTTTCTCTGTGATGATTGAAATGATCATGTAATTTTTAAAATTTTATTTACATGCTGGATTGTATTAACTGATTTTCTAATGTTGAACTTTTCTTAAATGCCTGGTATGAATCCTATTTGGCTCTGGTGTGTTATTTTTTTGATATGATGCTGAATTCTACTGACTGGAATTTTGTTGAGAATTTTTGCATACATATTCATGAGAGTTATTGGTCTGTAATTTTCTTTTTTTGTGGTGTGTTTGCTGGCTTTAAACCCTTGTGGCATAGTGGATTAAGTGCTACATCTGCTAGCCAAAAGTCGGCAGTTCAAATCTGCCACGCACTCCTTGGAAACTCTATGGGGCAGTTCTACTCTGACTTATAGGGTCGCCATGAGTTGGACATGACTCAACAGCAGTGTTTTGTTTTTTTCTTTGATTTTTGTTTTTGTCTTGTTTGGGCACTAGGTTTATGCTGGCTGCATAGAATGTTTTCAGAAGTGTCCCTTCCTTTCTAGTTCTAAAAATTGGAATAATACTGGTATATGATTTTCTCTGAATGTTTGGTAGAATTCTTCAGTGAGGTTTTATTTTTGTTGTTGTTGTTGATTACCTTTTCAATCTCTTGTCTTGTTATGGTATTATTCAGATTTTCAACACCATTTTTGTGTTAGTTTGGGAAGGTAGTGTGTTTCCAGAAATTTGTTCATTTTCAACTTTGTTGGAATATAGTTTTCATAATATTCTGTCATGATCCTTTGTATTTCAGTTGAGTTTGTTGTAACGCCGCCTGTTTCATTTCTTATTTGGTTTCTCTGCATCTTCTCCTGATATGTTTTGTCATTTTTGTCAGTGGTTTGTTAATTTTGTTGATCCTTTCAAAGAACCAACTTTTGGTTTGTTGATTTTTCTTTCTATTGTTGCTCTATTTCATACATTTCTGCTCTGATCTATATTATTCCTGTAGTGGCTGTGGGCTTATTCTGCTGTCCTCTGTTCTAGTTGTACAACTAGAACAAACTTCGAGTTTGTCCCTTTCTTCTTTTTTGATGTGTGCATCTATTACTACAAATTGACCTCTGAGGACCATTTTTGCTGTGTCCCAAAGGTTTTGGAACAATGTGTTTTCATTCTCGTTTGAGTCAAGGAATTTTTTAATTCTACTGGTGGCATAGTGGTTTAGTGCCACAGCTGCTGATCAGAAAGTCAGCAGTTCAAATCCACCAGGCACTTCTTGGAAACTCTATGGGGAAGTTCTACTCTGTCCTATTGGGTTGCAATGAGTTGGAACTTGATGGCAACATGTTCATGATTTGGGTATCTTTGCTTTCTCCATCATCCAGTGGTTTTTTTTGGCAGGGCATTGTTCAGTTTCTATGCAACTGATTTTTTTTGCCTTGCTCTTCCTGTTGTTAATTTCTACTTCGATGGCACTGTGATCAGAGAAGATGCTTTGTATTATCTCAATTTTGGGTTTTTTTTTTTTGAGGGTTGCTCTGTGGCCTAAGATGTGGTCTGTTCTGGAGAATGTTCCAGTGTGCTGGAAAAGAATGTGTACTTTGCGGCTGTTAGGTGGAGTATTCTATATATGTCTGTAAGGTCAAGTTGGCTGCTTATTCCTTTTAGCTCTCTGGTATCTCTGCTGAGTTTCTTTCTAGATGTTCTGGCCTTTACCAAGACTGGTGTGTTGAAGTCTCCTACCATTATTGTGGAACTGTCAGTTTCTCTTTTTAGCGCTGTTAGAATTTGTGTGACATATTTTGGAGCCCTGTCATTGGGTATGAGACATTTGTTATGGTTAAGTATTCATGACAGATCATCCTTTTAATCATTATATAGTGCCCTTTGTCTTTTAGGGTAGATTTTGTTTTACAATCTATTTTGTGTGGGGTTAGTATTGGTACTTCTCCTCTTTTGTGGAAGCTATTTGCTTGAGGTATTTTTTCCATTCTGCAATTTTTAATAAACTTGTGTTTTTATCTCTAAAGTATGTCGCTGTAAATAGCATACTGACTGACTCTGTTTCATCTATTCTGTCACTCTTTGTTTCTTTATGAGTCATTTAGGCCATTTACATGCAGTGTAATTATTGATAGGTATGAGCTTACTGTTGTCATTTTGTAGTTTTTTGCTTGTTTGTTTTTTGTGGTGCTAACAATTTCTTGGAAACCCTGGTGGCATAACGGTTAAGTGCTACATTTGCTAGCCAAAAAGTCGCCACCAGGCTTTCCTTGGAAACTCTATGGAACAGTGCTATTCTGATCTATAGGGTCACTATGAGCCAGAATCAACTCTATAGCAGTGAGTTTGGTTTAGTTTTTAACATATTCTTTGTTCCTTAAACTTACTTTCCTGTGCTGAATTCCTTTGGTTTGTGGATTTCTTTTGTTTTGTAGATTTTGCTTTTACTGAGACTTTATGTTTTTCTTTATTTTGATGAGTATATTTGTTAACTTTCTTTGCGGTTACCTTGAAATTTGCCCTTATCTTCCTAGTATTGAGCCAATCTATAACTACTTAGTAATGCTTTGCATTCTACTCCATTAAAAAGTTCTATGTCTATGCTGTTTATTTCCTCTTTTATTGTTCTAATGTTGTCATTTACAGATTAACTTCTCTGGTTTGCTGTTGTAATACTTTTAGTTTTGGATAGTCTTTGAGAGTTCATTTCCTAGGCTGGTATCTGGCTGATACAATCTTGTATCCTAGATTTAGGCTGTGATCTGATGTTGTTTGTTCTCATATGGAAGGACAACCTTTAATAATTCTTGCAAATTTGGTTTGGACCTGACTCGATGGCACCGGGTTGTTTTTATTTTTAAGTTCTACTTATCTGAAAGTGTCTTAATTTCACCATCATTTTTGAACATGAGTTTTGCAAAATCTAAGTCTTCATTGGCATTTTTCTTTTTTCATTCAAAGTTTTCTGTATGTTATTCCACTGCCTTCTTGCTTACATGGTTTCTGCCAAATAATCAGAGTTTATTGTAGAGTTTATTAGAGAAACAATAGTCATTGTTTCTGTTCTGTATGTGACCTTTTTTTTTCTTAAGCTGCTCTCAGAATTTTTTCTTTGTTTTTAGGGAGTATGATTATGATATACTTTCGTGATTTTCTTTTGGGTATATCCTACGAGGAGTTTCTTGATCTTCTTGGATGGTCAGCTTTTCATCTTTCATGATATTAGGGAAGTTTTCCGTCAGAAGTTCTTCAATGATTCTCTCCGTGTTTTCCATTTTTTCCCCTTGTTCTGGAACTCTAAGTGCTAGAAAATTTTTGCTTTTGACTGTACCCTACATCATTCTCAGGTTTGTTTGTTTTATTTTTCTTTGTTACTTTTTCCTGATTTTTCCTCAAAGTGCTAGGTATTTCTCTCCAGTTTTACTGATCCTGTCTGCTACCACTGCTAACCAAAAGATCGGCAGTTCAAATCCAGCAGGCGCTCCTTGAATACTCTAGGGAGCAGTTCTACTCTGGCCTCTAGGGTGGCCATGAGTCAGATCCAACTCAGCGGCACTGGGTTTTCTGTGTTGTCTTCCATCATGTCATACATACTCCTCACCCCTCCTATGACATTGTCCATTTCCGAAATCTTGTTATTTATCTTTTGAATTTCTTCTAATTGTTGTGTTCTGTGATTTCTAGCTGTGAGTTTATTTTAGCATTTTTTGCCCTGTGTTATTGTCCTTAATTAGTCTACCTTTTTTTTTTTTTTTGGTCTAGAGTTTCCATGAATTTTTCTGCCTTTTCCATGAATTTGTTTTGTTCCTATTTTTCTCTGCTTTTTCCTTCAGCTCTAAATGTTAGAGCTCTAAATGTTAGAGACTTGAATTCCTTGTCAGGTAGTTCTTATGCCTTTTTTTCGGCTAGTAAGTCATCTGTTGTTCTATTTTGGACATCTACTGGAATCATCCTGTCCTGTTTTTTTAACTCTGTTTTAATACTATCTGCTGTCTTTGCTTGGGACATTCAGTAGTTATTTACTTCACTTATTAATTACACATTTGTTTGTTTCATCCTGCTTTTTTTGTTTCATTTGGTCATGTCAGACCAGACAAGCTATGCATTCTTTGTTGTTTGCTCGTCTGTGGTCATAATACTTTCCATCTCTTCGTCCAAAGTGCAGAGCCAGTCATTCAGCTATGGTGCAGCAGGGCAAATCCAGCTGAATGGTTAGGGTTGGGATAGGTTGCTTGTAGCACATACAGGGATCTATGCTGGGCAGGTTCTGGTAGGGCATGCTTGTGCCACTCAGGAAAGTGATGTTCAATGCATGGTGGAAGTAGGCAGGAAGGATAGGGGAAGACTGTGATGTGTGCAGCTAAGATGTGTATTGGAAAGAGGAAAAACAGAAACTCAAAAAAGTGCTATAGGAGCAGATGATTTGTGTTCTCCTGGGAGCTTCATGAAGCTGCTTTTCCACATTCCTTGTCTGTGAATCTCTGATGTGGGTGGGGTGAATCCAAGTAGTACAGACACTGCACTTCCCAGCCAGATGAACTACCACAGCTAAGCAGGAAACATTGAAGGTAATGCAGCAGGAAGGGGGTTGGGGTGGAAAAGCATATATTTCTGGTTACCAGTGCTTTGTCTCCTGCTGGGATTTCCATGAAGTTACTTTCCCATGTTCCTTGTCTGCCTGTCTCCAACAGGAGTCCAAGATGGCAAATCCATGCTGTGGTACCTGATAGGGGACTTCTACTCATATCTCTTTTCACTCTCTGTTCTCTGTCAACTTCTTATTCCATTTGGTGTTTGGCTGAAGTCTTTATCTCTTCCTTTGACACTTTGAGTTCTAGGATTGACATTTGTTTCTGTTTTACTTAGTTTTTCTAGCTTTTGCTCTGGAGGGATGGTGTGACACTTTTGTCTACAGTACCGTGTTAGCCAGAAGTCTCTGAATTGTATTTGTTGTATGTAATCTTTCATGTTGTTCCTTCATTTCTGAATCTTCTCTTCCTCCAGCATATATGCACAGGATCTATCCCTGTATTTTTCTTCTTCTTCTATTAAAATGGTAAAAATATCCATCCTTCCCTTGTGTGATGAGCATGCCACAGATAAACTTTAAAAATCTCCTCTTGTTACAGGACATTTATTAGCTACACGCCAAAAACAACGAGACAGGAAAGGCATTACAATAACGAGCAAAGTCATTCAGCTCATCCTTAGCCAAGAATTTTTTTTCCCTCTTTTTAAATCCAAGGTGGTCTATAAAACCACTCATACCAAAGCTGAGGTACTTTGACTAAGACATTTGGTGAAGGAAAGGAGTAACTATTTACAAGTATTTCCAATGAATTCACTAACAGAGCATATAACATTGGTGAAACCTCCCATCTAACATTTCATGCATTTTATTGCATTCATAAAATTGGAAATAAGAAAATAAATAACTAGGGTTATCATAAAATACTCATGCTTGTGAAGCCAAGCAGAAAGTCTGAATATTAAATAATAGAAGGCCTAGAAACCAAAAGCTCATAAACTGTACACGTATTCTGAGCCAAAGAAGTGACTAGTTTGGCAGTGAACCAATGCAGAACAGAGTTCGATATGGAAACAGATAAGGCCCAAGAAGTAAAATGAAAACATGAGAATTTCTAGACTAAGGGAAGTCTGTCCCCAGCAGGGAGAACCAGAACTATGAATGTCCTTCTAAAGTAGTTTGGCTCACAAACTAAGACAATGGTAGCCTCTGTTACGCTTCAGTCTAATCACAACCACACCTTTCCTTTGGCCTCTGAGAGTACACCTGACTGAGCTGTCTGCAAGGCCTCAGGTAAGTGATGATAAACCAGTATTCTGGGGCTGCAATTAAGTTGGCCAGATGTATCTTTCTTTTAACAACATTGCCTGAGCAAAGTCAATTTCTGTTGATATATTTTCCTCCAAACTAGACCGTGAGATTTTGGGGGAAATGACAGTCATATTCACCCATATATTTCTGATGTGCATAGTAGATTAATTAAAAAAAAAAACAAAAACTATTTACTAAATGAATACATCAACTTCCCACTCAGGGCAAATATAACCTCAAAAAAAATTCTGACAGTCATATATTCATTCAGCATACATTTAGTGTTAGCTTTTGTGCTAACTAACTGGGGATCCATGCCCTCTCATAGCTCATGTCTCAAGGAGGAAACAGAAACAATGACAGAGTGGCAGTGGAGACAGAAAGACGATAGGCTCAAGAGACAGTAAGGAGATCAAATAACAGGCCTTGCCTTGACTTCCCACTTACGTGGAGTCAGTGGACAACAAGGAAATTCGGAGGAATTTAGATTGGTGGGAGACACCTGAGAAGGTTCAGTCTGAAGTTAAAGGGGAGGCAGAATTTTAGAGAAATGAAGTAGTTGATGCTGTGAAAGTCCAAAAGGGCCCAAAGAAAAACGGAAACCAAAATACGAGAGACAGCAGACAACAAACTCAGATGCCCCAGTGATGATGAGTTCTCCTCATCATAAGGCAGCCTCATCCTTTTTTAACAACTCTGACACCTTAAGTGTCTACTTTGATATAGTTTTTTGTCCACTGACCCTACTTCAATTTATAAAAATCAAATTCTTCTTCCATGTGACAGAGTTCAGTACATGATGATGGCTATTACACCTCCCCATAATTCATGCTCATATGAAAAGATTTCATATACCTCACCATTTCATCATTCTCATACTTTTAGATGGACTAATTGAAAAATGAAAGGTATAAGAAATAACAATATAGAAGATAAGAAATTCTGAAAACTGTGATTGGCAGGGTTGCATGGGGGTAATGAAAGGGGAAAAATTAGTCACCTATACTGGCTCCAAGCACTGGGCTAGGCACTCTTCAGACAGACTGAAAGGCTACAAGCATCTGATACCTTTTTATGATCCATTATTCTCATCTTTCAATTCCCTTCTCGTTTACCTTCTTACAGAATTCTCTTTTATGAGGTCAGTCACCTTGTCCTTAATATCTATTAATTCCCTTTTGCCTTTCTTATTCTAAGGAAGGAGGCCTGGTGGCACAGTGGCTAAGAGCTTGGCTGTTAACCAGAAGGTCAGCAGCTGGAATCCACTAGCTGCTCTTTGGAAACCTGATGAGGCAGTTCTACCTCAGTCCTACAGGGTCCCTACGAGTCAAAATTGACTCAACTGCAGTGGAATTGGTTACAGTTTGGGTATTCTTAGGGAACCCTGGTGACACAGTGGTTCAGCACTTGGCTGCTAGCTGAAAGTTAGTGGTTCAAACCCACCATATACTCTGTGGGAGAAAGATGTTGCAGTCTGCTTTCAGAAAGGTTACAGCCATGAAAATTCTATAGGGTGGTCGCTATGAGTCAGGATTTAATGAACTACTGGTATTCTTCTGAATTAAAATGCCAAAGAGCATTGTGCAAGAGGATTAGAATAAGTCTTTTAGAAGTAAATGTGAGGCAATGAGCAATGAAAAGACTTACCAAAACAGCATTTCTTTTGTGGCAAATTGTAAATAGAACGGATATGAACATTTTGTTTTGTCATATGCTGCCCTTAAGTTATTATGCACATCAAGCGGTGAAATAAGAGAGGTATACTGAAGTAATCATTTTGCTTTGGCTTGTGTAGACAGTTATCTTAACATTGTATGGAAGCAAAAAAAAAAAGTTCAGTCAAGGAGGAAACATTAATTTCTTCTAGACATTAGAATGCATTCAGAAGTTATCTCTTTCAATTGCATTTTCATTTGCCTTGCAACATTTAAAATCATATAGCTCTCAGAAAAGTAAAGAATTTACTCCTTTTTTGTTGATGTAGAGCAAAACTTCAGACTCAATTTATCTCTTTTCTTTAGAGAATCATTAACTTTTCAATTAGGCATTCTCCAAATCTTGTCTAACTCATCTGCCATTAAGCTACATTTTACGAATGGAAATGCAAAATTTGAGATACACAACATATCAAAATCTCTATGGTCCAACCAGCATCATCTTTCCCTCCTTGGAGCCTTATTCTACATGTATACCACTGCTATTGTGTCAATGGCAACTCATTGCGACCCCACAGGACACAGTAGAACTGTCTCATAGAGCTTCCAAGAGACGCCAGGTGGATTCAAACTGTCAGCTTTTCGGTTAGCAGCCAAATGCGTAACCACTGTGCTACCACGATTTTCTCTACTTGCCCAGACCTTGAAAAAGAGCTTAACAAAAAATAAACTTCATCAACCTGCAGCACTTTAGGGTCTTTATTCGCCTTTCCTAGGAAGTTTTAGCATCACCATCCACCACAATCGACTCTTTCCCTTTTAAAGCAAAACGTAGCATAAACTGAACAAACCCCCCAAATAAGCTCTAAACTTCCTGCAGCTTCTGCAACCTCTAGCTGTGTGGACTATCACTGGGGAAGGTACTCAAACCTCCCACTGATGATGCTATCAAATCTACTTAAAATTCCACTCCATGTGTTTGTGCATGGCAAAGATGAGGCTGTCTGTTGGCTTAATTAAATGATTGTTCTAAAAATACATACACTATGTTTTGAGAGCATAGTGGAACCTTGAACAAATATCAATCAGAAAATTTTATTCCACTCTTTCTTCTGCCACATCTTTCAATCTGACGGTTCTTTAGAATCTTATTTCTGTATTATAAAATGTTACAATAATTGCTGTTTAGCATTTTGCAACTAATGTTTTCTTATAACTATCAATTGCTTATTGCTCTTTTTCCCCCCTGTACATTTCCTTTCTCCATGCTTATAGGAAGACTTCGCTTTTATTGCATTAAAAAATAAAATAAGGTTGTTGTCAAACACTATGTAAGGAATAGTTTCCTTGATATCCATGACCACGAGGAAGTTGTAAACACTTAGCATTTTCAGGTGTTTGGCTTCAGCATCATGATAGTGACATAAATCTCTAAAACGACAAATGTTGAAAGATCTAAAATAGATAAATGACTACTTCAAGGACACACACAAAGAAGGTAAAAAATATTGCTTAACATGGAAAGTAGTGTTTATCTAGAATTTTAGTTTTATTAGTTTCTAAATAAGTGCCAACGATGAATAAGGAGGACAGAAGAACTGACACCTTCAGATTGTGGTGTTAAAGAATACTGAATGTACCATGAACTGCCAAAAGAATGAACAGATATGTCTTGGACGAAGTATAAAGTGTGCTCCTTAAAAAGCAAGGATGATAAGACTACATCTTACACACTTTGGACATATTGTCAGGAGGGATCAATCTGTAGAGAAGGACATCATGCTTGGTAAAGCAGGTGGTCAGCATAAAAGAATAAGACCCTCAAGAGAAGGGACCGACACGGTGTCTGCAACAATGGACTCAAGCATAGCAATGATTGCGGGCATGGCATAGGACCAAGTAATGTTTCATTCTGTTGTACGTGGTGTCACAATGAGTTTGAATCAACTCAATGGCACTCAACAACAATAACAACAAAACAGGTGCCAAGTGCTAATCTGTAACAGGAGATTAGAGGTAAGCTTGAAGGTTATCAGTAGAATACCAGAAATTTTATTTAAAATGCTCCTGAGAGTATGTCTCTTGTCAAAATTAAACACAAAATATGGAGCATCAATTTAAAACATTTTCTGAAATGTTTTCATAGCTTAAAAAAAAAAGTCTCATAGCTCATCTGACTCAAAGAATTTCTATGTCTGGGAACCTCTCAACATAAAAATATTTTCCTAAATACTAGCTTTTTACCAGTAATATGAAAATATACAACCCACATGGATTACAGACACATTGGAAATATACACTGAAGATTGCATATAATGTGATAAACAACCCCAAGATACAATGATTAAGAACATGTACCTTCCACACAGCCCAATTTCTACTTCTGAAATCTGGCAAGGACAGAATATTATTAGAAAAAGGAAAATAAAACAAGTTATTCCCTCAAAC
Organism: Heterohyrax brucei; assembly: GCA_028571685.1. Taxonomy (NCBI): domain Eukaryota; kingdom Metazoa; phylum Chordata; class Mammalia; order Hyracoidea; family Procaviidae; genus Heterohyrax; species Heterohyrax brucei. The sequence goes on from CM053155.1 coordinate 51,355,700, forward strand.
TACTATTAATTTGGAGGAATCTTCAGACAGGCTTGAGCCAAAGTAACTAAACCAAAATAAATTATATAAACAATCGTGTTTGCGCTTGCATGTGTTTGAGAAATCAACATGCAAAAATACGGACCTGAGAATATAATCAAGAAAGGAAATGGAAAGTCCTGAAAAACTGGAGACTAGGTCACCAGGTAGACTGAACAGAATTAGGGAAGATATACAGCATTTTAGTTAAAAGTTCTGGGAGATCCTGTGAATGTGAATATACATTAAAGAGGGCAAAGGGGGAAGGAAGGGAGAAAGAAAAGAAAGGAAGGAGGGACAAAAGAAGGGAGAGGGGAAAGTGGAGAGACCTGGGGAACACAGAGAGAGGGGCATTTATCAGTATTCCGAAAGCAACAACAAAAAAGTCAGGGGGTAAATTAAGCAGAAGTCCCAAGTAGCATTCTGAGGTGATTTTGAGCAAAACAGTTTCAAAACAAAGTCAAAGAGGTGAACCTAGGGTCTCGGCAAACAAGGACCTCAGTTTTCCGTGGACTTAGAGAACTTAAAAGGAGCTAAAGAGCCCTCCTCTCCCCAGGCTTAAATTGTTATCATACTGTTCCACAGACACAGAATGCTGGAGCTGTTCATTCATCCCTGTATTGGGATAGAGCCAGAGAATTGCAAGAAAAGTTTTTAGCCCTGCACACAACCACTACTTGGCCTCCACCCAAGAGGAGGTACAATGGCCTTTACTCAGGTAGCCCTCAAGTTTGAATTCCTAACATTCATAGGCTAAGTTCTACCCTACGGGATCTTGACATAATCGTTACATGACCTGTTGCTGTCCAGTCAACTGTGACTCACAGCAACCCTATAGGACAGAGTAGAACTGCCCCATAGGGTTTCCAAGGCCACAGATTGTCCAGAAGCTGACTGCCACATCTTTCTTCTACAAAGTGGATGATAAGTTCAAACCATTGACCTTCAGTTAGCAGCTGAGTGCTTAACCACCGTGAAGCCATGGCACCTTAAACGTCACATAGCAGAGTGAATCCCAGGAGGAATGTGTCAGACAGAATCCTATCAAAGTCATTGCTTTCAGTACTTCAAAAGCTTGGCTGGGCAATCTATTATGGAAGATTGTCTAAAGGATTAGAAAATCCAGATGCTCTTCCACATAATTCTAAAACCTACCCTCGCGTTAATCTAGGCCAGTTGAGGTCTTCATACATGGACTGCCTTATTTAGTTCTTTCCATCTTTGAGTGACTTTTATTTATTTTTGTTTTAAAATGCATGTATGCATGCCTCACATTGAGCATGGAGCCCTGGTGCACAGTGATTATGAGCTACGGCATCTTACAGCTGTTAACCAAAAGACTGACAATTTGAATCCTCCAGCCACTCCTTGGAAACTCTGTGGAGAAGTTTCTACTCCATCCCATAAGGTCACTATGAGTCCAAATCGACTCAGTGGCAACAGGTTTGGTTTTTTTTGGCTCTTGTCCTGTACAGAATTTAAGATAGAAGTTTTTGTTGAAATGATCTGTAGAGTTATACTATCAATCTTTATTTGAGGAACATTATAGAAGACTTCTATGGAACTCCTATTGTGTATCAAGCTATTATTGAGAATGCTGTTCATTGTATTTCGAAGTGTCTTATTCAGGAGGACAGCCTGGACATATTGCCCTCTTGTATTCTGCTACTCTTTTTCATTGGCTTATACTTGTCTTACGGACACTGAATCACATAAGGGACCATCTTTCTCTCAGGACACAGTCAGCTTGTGGCCTTTACTCATCCATCACTCAGAGCCTCTCAGCATGTATTTTGTGGATTCAATATTGAGTCCTGGAGTTATTATTCTTTCCCTATACCTATCAATGTTCTCTTTAAATTTTTCACTTGTTAATGTATACAGCACACTGAGTGAAAATACCACGAGGTGAGAGCAGCATGACTCTTCCCTACAGACAGAAGAAGCAAGCATAACTTATTGGGGTTGGATAAGAATCCAACACATTTAGACCTAGAAAGGAATTCTAGCCTCTCGCCTTCACAGCATCTGCACAGTAATACCACGGATCACCATCACTTGTAAAACCACCTTCTTCCATGGGAAGGTACCTTCTGGGGAAAGAAGTCATGTAATACCACTCAGTTTTCCTCTACATGAATAAGATAAAAATACCCAATGAAATACATATGTATGCATATGTAAGTGTGTGTATAAATATACATACATGGATAGAGAGGAGACAGAGAACAAGGAAGCATTTGTTACCAGAATGTAATCTTTACTCTATAATGGAAAGAGCTTACTTGGAAGGAAAGTGCTGTTCTTCCTCTGCTGGCTCTGTAAGTGTCCTGGCAGGCTCATCCCTGCAGCAGAGGAAACTGAATGAGAAGACCCTTGCAGCAGCCAACTCTCTGGAATGGCTCTGGGAGCCACTCCCCACCACCCACCTAGAATAGGCCTGACTTGTTCAAATTTCATTTGGCTCCACACAGGGAACTTCGGGCTGGCTGCTAACTTTAGCTTCTGTCCTCAGCTGTGCTCTGGCTCTTCACTTGAGTCACTACTTTTCCTCATTATCCTCACCATTCCATACATTGCAAGAGAAACTTGGACCAGGCCATCAGAAAAAGCCACCTTCCTCCAGTCCATAGTGAATCCCTGAGCCAGGACAATCAACTGGTTCTGGTTTTAAAACTGAAAGTCCTATGGCCTGGGAAATCCCTCAGTCCCAGGCAAACCAGGATGGTTGGCCACTCAACTCCCAGTCCCCTCTGCTTATACAGCAATGGATGGGAGAATCAAACCTCCTTTATTTCACTCCCCATCCAGCACGGAGTACCCTGGACAGTGCAAATGGACAGTACAACTGACTGCTACCTGAATGGTAGATGGTACAAGTCCACCTAGAAATGCCTCAGAAAAGGCCCGGCAATTTACCTTCAAACCATCAGCCAGTGAAACCCCAGTGGAATGCAGCTCTACATTAACACACATGGGCTCACCGGGAGCTGAAATCAATCTGATGGCAACTGGTTTGCAATTTTTGTTTGCTGTTTTTCATCTGGAATGCATGTTTTAAAACACCAACAGTTGGGCAAATTTAAAAGAACTAAGGACACCCTGGAGGTTTAGTGGTTAAGCGCTATGACTGCTAACAAAAATGTTGGCAATTCAAATCCAACAGGAGCTCCTTGGGAACTCTGTGGGGGCAGTTCTACCCTTCAACATAATAAAGGGCATCTATGCAAAGCCAATAGCCAATATCATCCTATATGAAAAGAGTGTGAAAGTATTTCCCTTGAGAATAGGAACCAGACAAGGAAGCCCTTTGTCACCATATTTATTAGACACTGGGCCAGAGGTTCTAGCCAGACTATTCAGGCTAGAGAAAGAAATAAAGTTCATCCAAATTGTCAAGGAAGAAGGAAAAGTATTTCTGCTGGCAGATGATGTGATCTATAAAAAAGTCCACAAAACCCTAAAGCATCCACAAAAAATTACTGGAACTAGCAGAAGAGTTCAGCAAAGTATCAGGAGACAAAACATATTTCAGGTAAGGTGACCCTAGTAGGGCTGTGGACTCCTCCATTAAAGGGGCAGCAGGGGAGTCTGTTGGTCCCATAGCAGATGTCTAAACTCAATCAAGAAGAAGCCCGAAGCAGAAGCAGATCAATACTGGGCCTTGGCAGCCTGTTGCTCTTTGATTAAACAGCTTCCAACTTGATATCATGATCAGTATATGAGATGAGGTTGGTTATCAACAAACAAACACATGTTTCACTTACAAAACATGAAGCTATGGAAATTATTAGCATGGATTCTCAGCTGGTAGTTTCTCCAGAGATTTCAAGTCTCTAGGAATTTCTACAATACATTTAAAACACTGAGGAAGCACAATTGTGCAATAGTTTCCATAACACTACTTAAGTTTTCTCTTAAGGAAAACCACTTAAGCAATTTGCATTGCAACATTTGTGTGTAATCAGGAGTTAGTCTTTCTTTCAATGGCATTTGAAAACAGAAAGCATTAGAAATGTCTGAACTGGCAGAGACTTGAGATATCACGTTTTTTTCTTTTTTTTTTAATTTGTCACATGACACAACTAGTTTTAAGGTAAATCTTACATGCAACCTCAGGCTATCTAGAAAAGATGAAATATCTTATTCATATAAATTTATTTTATTAATTCACGTTTCAATTAAACACTCACTATAAAGTCAGTCACTAACAACAAGAATATTTTGGGAATGAATGTAATTAGAATTTATAGATGACTTGAAGACTGCAATCAGGAAGAGCATCTGATTTAATTTGGTATTTTGCTGGCAATGAGTTTTGCAAGTGATGACACGGATTCCCACAGATAGGTAACTATAAATGGTAACAGATTTTTTTTTTGGTAACAGCCTTGTTTGTAATCTTAAAATATTATTTAACTAAATAGAATGAAAGAAATTTCATTGCAAAGTCTGAACTAAATTAAGTTAGCATTGGCAACATACGAAGAAGCTGATGGTTTTTGAAAAGACAACCAAACCATATTATTGTTTTAGTGATTATGAAAGAGACAGCAAGCTAGCCATGTACTTAGCAAAACCTGGCCCCTTTGCCTCCTAGGTCACAGTCCAAACACATTTGCCGGTCTTCTTTGTAGCCATCTTTCTGGTATCTAGGCAACGAAATGTTAATAGAGCAAACAAGCATACCTTTGCACCTGCAAGACTTCCACAGGCAATTCTCCACTCTCTTCTCCACTGGCATCTGATTGGAATGGACTCCAGAGGAGGGCAAAGTCACAAGATGGAAAGAGCATGGGTTCCTAAAGGACCATGTGGAAGGCTACCTGCAAATTGGGATTATCTTCAATAGATTTGGAGTAGCAAGACATCAACTTTTACCGTGTTAAACAACCATGGTTTATTACAAGAGCTAGCATTATACTGAAAGTATTCCAAATATTATATAGGGCACAGTTATACTAAAATATTAGTTGTTGATTTCTGAAATTCAAATTTAACTGAGTACCCTGTAGCATGATTTGCTAAATCTGGCAACTCAAGACCTAGGATTCTTCTATTTATTGCATTTTTCACTTTCCAATATGGTGGTATTCATTTTCCAGAAGAAATGATTAAGAAAGTGAATAAAGACTTCCCAAAGTTACTATACTGTAATCCCACGTGCATCTCAGTCATTTAGTCATATGGACATGCATAGCTGCAAGGGAGTCTGGAAAGTATAATCTTTATTCTGAGCATTGGTACATAGTAGAAATACTGCAGAACAACTATTTGACTCTACCACATGCCTCATGCCTCTTACCAGAAACTTCATTTTGTAAAACAATATACTCCTTTACAATATAACTATATTCTTATCATCTCATGTGATTTTTGAAGATTAAAAATAGAGTAATGTGTGTGAACTTGCTTTTCGACCAGGTAAACACTTAAGTGTGATTTTATTCTTTCCCAGAAAGAGTCTATAAGCATTATCAATAAAGTCAGTAGACTGCCAATGAGACTCTTAGATCAATAGAGTTAGAGATCAGTATGGGAATCTTAAAGAGAGCACCTTCATAGAGAAGACAGTTCTTGAAATTACCCATGATGGTAGTTAGAATTTGGAAAAAGTGGAGAGTAGAGGGGAAGACATTTGTGAAAGAAGAGCAACTTAAATAAATGCACAGAGCTGGAGATAACCCACAGCCTTAGAGTCACTTCTGACTCACAACAACCCTATAAAATCAAACTAAACCCACTGCTGTCATGTCAATTCCAACTCATAGCAACCCTATAGACAGAGTAAAACTGCTCCATAGAGTTTCCAAGGAGCACCTGGCAGATTTGAACTGCCAACCTTCTGGTTAACGGCTCTAATGCTTAACCGTTACACACCAAGGTTTCTGATAGGAACCACTTATTCAAGGGATGAGGAGAAAATAATCAGCAGCTTTCACAGAAATTCAAGATCCTTATTTACATTCAGAGCTCTGCCTTTCATCTTAGTAATTACATTTTCTTTGAATGGTAGACAACAAGCTAATCAACAATTTAGAAAGAGCCATTTTCTCCTAGTTCTGTATTACTTTTTCAACTGCCATTTGTTGATCATCTCCAATGTGCAAATCACTGGGGATATATAAATGAATGAAATTTTCAGTCCAGGGATGCATGTGCAAATGACAATATCATATACTAAGTGCTGCACTGGAAATATGTATTCAAGTGTAATGTGAGCACTGAGGAAATGAATAACCACATCTATTCATGGGACCCAGAGGAGCCTTCAAAGAAAGTAACTTTTTTTTTTTTTCCTTGCTGAGGCAAGAAAAGGCTGGAAAAAGGAATCAGGATAAAAGCAGAGATGAACTCTCCTCGGAGAAATAATTAAAATGCAAGGTGTGGTATCATGGTGAGTTATGGGTGTAATGATAAATGAGTATCAAGGAATGTCAGGAATATAGGTGGAAAAGGTTGTCACACAGATTTCAAAAAAGGAATTTGAAAGACTTGAGATTGATTCCAATTTCTGCCCGTTATAAACTGTCATGGATTGAACTGTTTCCCTCACAAATATTTGCCCCCTTGGCTAAGTTATCATTCCCAATGTTGTATGATTGTTTACATCATCTGATATGATTTCCCTAGGTGTTTTAATTCTCTCACTGTGATGTAATGAGACTGATTAGTGACAGTTATACCAACGAGATCTACAAGAGTAAATATTGTCTTAAACCAGTCTCTTTGGAGACATAAAAGAAAGAAGTTAGCAGAGACACAGGAGGACCTCATACAACCATGAAACACGGTGTCAGGAGCAGAATGTGTCCTCTGGAACTGAGATTCCTGTGCTGAGATGCTCCCAGAAGAAGGGAAGACTGATGACAAGGCCTTTCCTTTAGAGCCAACAGAAAGTCTTTCCTTGAATTTGAACTTCTCGCCTTCTGGACTGTGAGAGAATAAACTTTTCTTTGTTAAAGCCATCCACTTGTGGCATTTCTTGCCTAATAAGAAGTCTTGCCTCAGGAAAGGGTAGAGAAAGTTATGTCAAAAGGAGTATGTTAAAAAAGAACACACACACACACACACACATGAATTTAACATTGAAATCCATGGCTGTAGATTGAGTCTCAGACATTAGGATGTAGAAGTAATAAAAAAAGAACTAAAGAAAAGTTCTCTCACACAGGCAGTAAAGGAAAAAGGTAATTCAAGCAATGTAGGAATAGAACAATTATGTGGACAGTCCTTTATCTGATAAATAAAAGGTCGAGGCTTGAGCATTCTGAACATCAAATAATTGCTTCCAAAAGCTACAGAAAAAAATAAAATAACAAAAACAATTGACTCAGTGCAATAGCACTTTCAGCATAATAACTCCAAATAGTTGAATGATCTGCAACTGCAGTTCCATGAGACGAGGCATGGTAAGACTTGAGGCAATTTTCTTTCCAGTTCCTTTCTCTCAGGTGGATTATATGCTTGTTCGCAACTTCTGTGCTAGACCACATCCTGAGGTCAAAAGATACAATTCATCTGTTGCTTATATTTTCTTGTCCTGTCATTTATTCATTCAATATGCATTAAGTGCCTGCAACATGAGGTCTAAATCCTGGGAATACAAATGATTTGGGCACAGCTCTGACCTCCAAGAGCCATATGAGTGAGAGGCAGGCATTAAAAGATACTAAGATACTGTAGCAGCAGTCACAGAGGTATGCTCTGAATACTAATGACAGCACAGAGAAAGAAATCTATAGACACTGGATGGAGGGGATTCAGGAAGCCTTCCTGGAGGAAACATCTTGGAGCAGCACGGGCAAAGGCACTGACTGAAGGATAACATGAAGACTATGGGAACTACAAGTGTTCAGTGTTGCTGGAGCAGCGAGAAGCCAGGCAGAATAAGTGAGCAAGGTCAGATTAAAGACAAACCCTATGGTGCAGTTCTACTCTGACCTCTAGGGTTGCTATGAGTCAGATATGACTCGACTGCAGCGGGCTTTTTTTAGACTTCAGTACTCTAACGTGCTCTCAACTTATTCCCAGTCCTTCTACTTGCTTTCTTTGCTCCTGCTGTTGTTGTTGGCTGCTGTCAAGTCAACCCCAGCTCATGGTGACCTCACGTACAACACAAAGAAGTGCTGCCCCGTCTCGCACTACCCTTATGATCAATTATAGATTGCATGACTGTGATCTTTAGGGTTATTACTGGCTGATTTTCCAAAACAGACTGTCTGGCCTTTCTTCCTAGTCTGTCTTAGTCTGGAAGCTCCACTAAAGCCTGCTCAGCATCATAGAAATGCACAAGCCTCCAGTTACGGAAGAGTGGTAGCCGTGCATCCTAGGCTGATACATTTAAGCCAAGAAGCGTTTTGGTGTTGTTTCTAACGAAGATGTGCCTCATCGAGTCACTGAGGACTGAAGGCTCCCATTTCTCCTGCCAACATCACTCCTCAACCCCAGAGTAAAGTGCACTCTGGCCCTGAAGCAATGATGAGTAGAGGGCAGGGAGACAGTTGGAGGAACAAGGACCTGAGAAAGCTGTTTACAGGAGAGCTGGGATGGTAAATAGGGTAGTGTCTTCACATTGTCCCAGGGGCTTGCCTTCAGCCCCTCAGTTAGTGAGCAGGGTAGAAAAAGATTTTCTTCAGTTTCTGTTCCCATAACACAGAGTGACGGGAATCTAGATACTAATTTTGCTCAGTGCCATTTCTTTCCTCTAATATGAGAAAAAGACTTTCTCAAGAGTCACATGGATGTTCCAGCTGCCACTTCAGTTCAAGTCTCTCTCATGGCCACTTTCTGAATCATCCTGTTTTCCCACCACAGGCTCTGCCTTGAAAACTTTTTTTCTAGTTGAAACAAAGACAGCCCTCTGAATACACCTCACCTCCTCCAAGCACTCTCCTGCTGCAGGGTTTATTGCAGAAAGGTGGTTTCAGGGAAAAGGCAAGAGCAATACAATCTACCCACACAAGACTTCTCAATTAGCCCCAACTCAAAAATAAGACACAGTTGAATGAGCTTGCTTCGGAACATGCAAATATTTACTGAAAGGAAACGATGCTGCATATTCAGGTAGGTGAAATGCCTAAGAGAACAGATTCTGACAAGAGTCACCACTGTGTCCCACCGGCAGAAGCAACTTAGCCAGACAAACACCAGCCTGCAAATAACAGCAGCTCCTCCCACAAAAGTGACGCCTCTACAGGACAAGTTGTTTTCTTTATTTCCCAAGATTATTGATACTGCCTTTGAAAAAAAAAAAGGAAGAAGCTAGAACTGATTAGACACCATTGTGGAAATGGCTTCTCTGAAGCCAGGCTTGGAGATACGTTCACAGTCAGTCAGTCAGTGATCCCTGGTAAAAGACCACTTCCAGTACAAAAAAAAAAAACTGTGTACAATTTCATGCCCCAAAGGTATATGTTGCTGTGATACGAAACACTAGATGTCTGGGGGAAACTGTGCTGTTGTGGAATCACAAAGGAATCTTGAATACTCAGTGTGTGGATACACTACAAACACAGATGGAGGTAAGAGTAGAAAATGGACACTAGACACCCTCAGAAAAATAATTTGGAAGCGTATGCTTTCTGATAAAATGAATACCTTTGTTTTTTTCCTTTTCTAAGTTGTTCCTTGGCAATATAAACAAGTAGAAATGTAAAATGAAGACCTTCCCAAAGAACAGATTTTTCAAATGCTAAACAAGAGATGAATTTTCATATGACATAAAAATCAACATTCAAAAGAAAGGATCAGAGTATGCTTTTGAGACTAACTACCCAGTCCTTCCAGGGTAAAAATGACAAGAAAGAAAGAATCAAGAAGCAGAGATGAGAAGTTCTCTCTGAAATATTGCAGGGGAAACCTTTTAATGTAGTTTCTATACAACATGAACTACATTTAAACACTATTTCTGATCACTGATGAGTTTTCTGTATTTGTAGGAAACGATCTCCATCCTGGCAGCTAACTTGCTTTTGGAAAATCTGACTAAAAGGAACCATGACATCTGTCTGAAGCCTCATGACCTAGTTTTCCCCTTTTCTCCTTGAATGTCACAGTTCACAAACTGAAAACAGACTCTGACTCAAGACCTTAATTATAAGTTTCTAAACTTTTGCAGGAATTCTAGGGAACTGTATTTCCAGAACCATGTCTTCGTAATTTGGGTCTTATACTGTGTGTACACACATACATGTATGTAACGAAAACCCTGGCGGCATAGTAGTTAAGTGCGGCATCTGCTAACCAAAAGGTCAGCAGTTTAAATCTGCCAGGTGCTCCTTGGAAACTCTGAGGAGCAGTTCTATTCTGTCCTACAGGTTGCTAGGAGTCAGAAGAGACTCAACAGCAGTGAGTTTGGTTTTTTTTTATATATAATATTTAACTTCCCCCTATACTCAAGATACGCAAAGCAAAATCAAGTTCATCAGTCCACACTGCCCTCTGAGTTATATTTACATTCCATAGTCAGAGTAAACTGAGGCACACAGGGCAGCTCCCCATCTCCAAAGACATAGACCTAAAGCTGACACGCATGAGGACCCAGCAGAGAGTTTTCTTGAAAAAAAGATGTATTCAGCATCCCAGCACCAGGCAAATCAATTTACAGTCTAAAGAAATTGAACTTTGGTCAGCAGCTTTTCATCAAGTCTATTATATTGGCCACCAATCAATCACTGTCAATATAAGTAGCAGTTCATTCATACAGTATCTATTGAACACTCACCACATGTAAGTTACTCTTCTAGGCACCAAGATGAGCAGAGTCTACCATGACCCTCCTCTCCCAGAGTTTACAATCTAAACTAGAAACAGGACAGGAGAGGAGAGAAAGAAGGAGGAAAAGTTTGTTTCCTAACAAAGGCACTATTGTACTGGAGGCAGGACAGTTATTTGTCATGGTAAGCATTTTAAAAAAAAATACTTCGTTGTGCGTTAGGTGAAAGTTTGCAATCCAAATCAATCTGCCACACAAAGCCCTGAACACACATCACTGTGCAACCCTAACAGCTTTCCCCACCCTGTGACAGCACACTCCTCCTTTCCAGCCTGTACTTCTAGTATCCATTTAACTAACTCCTGTCCCCCTCCACTCTCTCACCTTGCCTCTAGAGAGGAGTTTCTCAGGTAGCCTTACGTATACACTTAAGTCAAGAGGCATGCTCTTCTCTGGTATCACTCTAGGTCTACAGTCCAGTCTGATCTCTGTCTGAAGAACTGGCTTCGGTACTGGTGAAGCATTCTTCACACAACCACTAAAAGCCAAGAACAATACCCAGATAGCTAAGATAATCAAAAACCTTCCTGTGCATTTCTAAACCTTTGAAAGAGGCAGGAGGTGTCCTCAGGTTCTTGGATAGAGAAAAGAAGCTTGCTGTGTAAGACATAAGCTCCCCAGTCAGGGACAGCCTCCCAGACTCGAGACCATCTGTGAATTCAGAAGCAGTCACAAGACAGGCTAAGTTAGCCATGAAAGAAAAGGTTTTCACACCAAAATTATTAAGCATTTCTTACTCCTTCTGCCTTTGTACCCTATCTCAGGACTGCAGAAGGCCAAAAGACTGTACCTCCAGGTTAGGGAGTGCTTGGGTGGCACAAATGATTAAATACTAACTGCTAGCTGAAAGATTGGTGGTTCAAACTCACTCACAGTTTCCTCAGAAGAAAGGCCCAGCACTCTCCCTTCTAAAGGTCATAACCTTGAAAACACTGTGGAGCGCAATTATATTCTGCACACGTGGGCTTTCCATGAGTCAGAACTGACTCAACAGCAACTAACAACATCAACCAGGTTTAGAGACTCCTGAAAACCAGTGGGATAGCAGATTAGTATAAATTCTTCCTGAGATTTGCTTTTGTTTTTATGTTACCTCTGTTTTATATATATATACATAAAACAGTTCTTATGCCCTGCCATAAATTAACATAACAGAATGATGCTCTAGGTTTAAAGGACGGTGCCATGAAGCCAAATTTTCAACTCATAATGACCCCATGTGACACTAACTGTCAGCTCCATGGAAGCCTATTACCAAGTCTTTCTTCCTCAGTTGGGGGGAGGGGCATGCTTAGTTTGAATGACCAACTTTTGTCCAGAAGCCAAGTGATTAACCAGGGCTTTTAAAATATTGTGAAGAATGGAAATTCCAGAACACTAACTGTGCTGATGAAGAACCTGTACACAGACCAAGAGGTAGTTATTCAAACACAGCAAAAAGATACTGCATGGTTTAAAATCAATAAATGTGTGTATCAGGGTTGCATCCTTTTACCATACTTCATAATTTATAAGAAACTAGAATAGGAACATAACAGAGTTGCTGAGATATACTATGTTAAAAATCAATTAATTCGAGATGTATCTGTCATGAACATGGCTTCCGAGCTTTTCCTTTCCTGTTTCTTATGAATTCACTACCTACCACATGGCTGATAAGCTTTCATTACAACTGAATGTGTATGGAAAGATAAAATCAGGACACTATTTTAAACTTAAGAATTCAGGATTCATTTTAAACTTACGAATTTAAAGGGGGAGGTGGAAGAAGCTGAGTGTAATTATTTGTCTAAAAGAGGATTTTTCTAGGTGCATTACACAGACTATTTAGTGATGTTATATTTTAAAGGGGGTTCCATTGTGAAATGTTTGAGGAAAGGTGAGTAAAACACGTCTTTTTTTTTTTTTTTGGCATGACATCTCTAAACCTTTGCTGTACTGATGAGTATTTTGAATCTCTAAGTCCTGTAACCTGCTGCTGTTGCATCAGTTCTGACTCATATCAACCCTGTAGGAGAACACAGAACTGTTCCATAGGGTTTGAGAGACTGTAATCTTTTTGGAAGCAGATCATCAGCTCTTTTCTCACTTAGAGCAGCTGGAGGGTTTGAACCGTTGGCTTTCTGTTTAGCAGCTGAGTACTTAACCACTGCACCACCATGACAACTTAATCACAAAGAAGCAACTATGTTATGTAGTATTTTTCTCCATGAGCACTGTCTGGAAACACTGTTGATCCCACTTCTCAAGTATTGTCCAAGTCCTTCTTTCTAAATCTGCAGTCTCTCCCATGGACTGTAAACCATGTAAGGCAAGAGGCGGGATCACTACAGGTTTAATATCTTTGCCAGTGGTGAGTTTAGCTTCATTTACAGTTGCTGCAGACATCATTAATAACTAAGCTGGAAACAAAGAAGGATTGGTAGTTGGAAAACATGGCTTTGGTGATAAAAATGATGCTGGAGATCACATGATAGGATTTTGCAAGACCAACAACTCCTTCATTGCAAATACCTTTTTCCACAAATATAAACGGTGACAGTACACGTGGACAGAATACACAGAGTCATCATGCCAACAAGAATTGGTCAACATTCAACCACTTCAGAAGGCAGTATATGATCAGGAACTAGTGGTATTGAGAGAAAAAGTTCAAGATGTACTGCAGGTGTTGGTAAAAAACTGGGTTCTGGGAGTTAACAGAATATCCTTTGAGACGTTTCAACAAATGGATGCTCACTTGACTATCCCAGGAAATTTGGAAGAAGTATCTGACCAACTGAGCAGAAGAGATACATATTTATGCCTATTCCCAAGAGAGGTGATCTGACTGAATGCAGAAATTACCTAACAGTATCATTAATATCACAAGCAAGTAAAACTTTGCTAAAGATTATTCAAAAGCAACAGCAGTGGTATAATAACAGTGAACTGCCAGAAAAGCAAGCTGGATTCACAAGAGGATGTGAAACCACGTACACCATTGCTGATGTCAGATGGCTTTTTACTGAAAGCAGGGAATATCAGAAAAATGTTTACCTATATTTTATTGACTATGCAATAGTATTCAACCATGTGGAGCACAACAAATTATGGATACCATTGCAGAGAATGGAAATTCCAAAACACTTAACTGTGTTTATGAGCAACCTGTACACAGATCAAGAGGCAGTTCAAACAGAACAAGGAGATACTGCACGATTTACGGTCAGGAAAGGTGCATATCAGGGTAATATCATTTCTCCATACCTATTCAATCTGCATACTGATCAAATAATCCAAGAAGCTGAACTCTACGAAGGAGAACAGGGCATGAAGACTGAAGATGTATTAACAACTTGTATTATATAGATGACACAACCTTGCTAGCTGAAAGTGAAGACAACTTGAAGAGCTTACTGATGAAGATCAAAGACCACAGCCTTCAGTATGGATTACACCTCAACATAAGCAAGGCAAAAAAGTACCATAAGTGGACCAATAAATAACATCACAATAAATGGAGAAAAGGTTGAGGTTGTCAAAGATTTCATTTACTTTGATCCACAATCAACACTCATAGAAACAGCAGTCAATAAATTAAAGGATGCACTGTATTGGGCAAATCTGCTGCAAAAGACCTCTTTAAAAGTGTTCAGAAGCAAAGATGTCACCTTGAAAAGCAATGATGCACCTGACCCTAGCCATGGAGTTGGATGAGTAATAAGGAAGACTGAAAAAGAATTGATGCCTATGAATTACGTTATCGGCAAACATATTGAATATACCATGGAATGCCAAAAGAACAAGCAAATTCATTTTGAAAGAAGTAAAACCAAAATGACATCTCACATATTTAGACATGTGATCAGGAGGGATCAATCCCTGGAGAAGGACATCATGCTTGATTAAGAAGAGTGTCAGTGAAAAAGAGGAAGCCTCTCAATGAGATGGACTGATGCCATGGCTTCAACAACAGGCTCAAACTTAACAGTCGTGAGGATGCGGCAGGTCAGGGCAGTATTTTGTGGCATTGTACATAGGGTCTCCATGAGTAGGAGCCAACTGAATAGCAATGAACAACAACAACGTGCTCTTAAAATAGGGTCCATAGAGGACTGGGCAACACGGAGTGACCATATCATGTGTGCACCTATGGTTCTATGCACCTATACAATGTTGTCCTATTGGCTTCTTACTAAAGGGGAGTGGGGAGGGCAGAGAACAATGGACAGGAGATTGTTAAGAGAGTATGACATGTACAGAACAGAAAGGAGGAGTGTGCTGTCACCGGGCAAGGAGAACAGTCGGAGCTGCACATAGGCGGACATGCAAATTTAAACTGGATTGTACACTTTCTCTCAATCACAATAAATAAATAAAATAAAATAGGGTTCATTAATTGTAATAGTAAGTCCACACTTAGTATTATCTATATGCCACGCACTATTTTGATGCAAAATCATGTTTATCTACAGGTGAAAGAGATGACACCCAGGGCAGTTAAAGACTGTTTAAATAGTGTTTAAATGCTGCCACCAGTATCTCTGCACTACATAGATTTCACACGAGATACAACTGCAACGTGGACATGACCTGCATAGTTTCCACAGTTCAATACAAATGCCCTTATGGCAAAATGAGCACAAGTTAATCAAACAATCTAATAAAATTTGTTTCAATTCAATGTTGAATTTTCCTTTCTGGATTATTATGTTATAGTAACAGAAGCATGTTGGTATAATATCTTCATGGTAAGTTAGTATTAATGTAGTAAGATACAACAATCATTGCTGAAATTCAACAAACCCTCAGTGGGTTTCTCTTATAGGTTTTTAAATTAAATTAGCTATAAAATTATACAGTCCTCTTTTAAGTTTCATAATTTTTACATGAGGTTTTTAATGGAAGTCTCTACAATTCTGGTAAATATGTACTAAGTTTCTATATAGTACCAAACTATTCTTTGTTCTTATTAATGCCTATAAGACTACACATGCTTTACACCAAGAACATTAATATACTTAAGATTATACACATTTTATAAATAAGTGGGGAACAGTTATTGTGAGGAAAAGTCTTAAAAAGTGTGTCACTTTAAAAAAATATGTCATTCAGGGAATATTTCTATTTATTATTTTTTAAATTAAATATGATTACAGACTTTGTAATAATGACAAAAACAGATTAGTTGCTCATTTTTTAACCCAGAAACAGTCCAATTCTATCTCAAAGCAGGTAGTCTAACTTTAAACATATGCTTTACCTTATGAGTTTAAAAAAACTAAGTTTGGGGAGTAGAATTCCTCTGGAGCAGAGGAGAAAGACTGTATATGCCTTTTATCAGTTAAAGCATAGAAGTAGTGGAAAGAGTTGGGTTTGGGAGTTTGATAGATCTAAGTTCAAATCCCACCTCTCACTTTTTATCTTGGACAAGTAATCTCTCCGAGTTATTTCATCTATGAATTGACGGCAGGGGGAATGAGAAGAGGAGGATTAGAGCAAAAATACCTAGTATACCATAGGCACCTAGTGAGGTCCTGGAAATACCATCACTGTTCAATAAAAAGAGCAAATGCTAAACCTCATTTTTTAAACCCTTTGTGAAACTGTCTCACTAAAAGGAAAAAAGAAGCCCATCTGGTGAGTGATTATATGTCTGGAATTTGCTTGATGTGACAGAATCAACCAGAAGTGAGCTTTTCCCCCTGTCCAGGGCAAATCATTAACCATTAGGCATCTAATCCTTAGAGCAGACGTAGACAGCAAAAGGAAGAAAGAGCATGGACCCATGTGGGGTTGCACAGAAATGGTTGTTGTTGTTAGCTGCTGTTGTGTGCAATGGAACAAAATGCTATACAGTCCTATGCTATAAGCATGATTGGCTGAGGATCAGACCTTTGTGATCCAGAGTTTTCACTAGAAATATAACACCAGGCCTTTATTTCTAGTCCATCCTAAACTGGAAGCTTTACTGAAACCTAAGATAACAACATGTGAGCCTCCACTGACAGAAAAGTGGTAGCTGAATACGAGGTACACTGGCTGAGACTCAAATCCAGGTCTACTGCACGAGGTAAGAATTCTACCACTGAAACATCAATGCCTCTCAGGGAGGGTACCCGTAACTCACTGCTGTCAAGCTGATTCTGATTCATAGCCACCCCAGTCTTCACAGAAGCAAACCAGCACATCTTCCTCCCACAGGGCCACTGGTGGGTTTGAACTACCAACCCTTCATTCAGCAGCCAAGCTCTTAAACCACTGTGCCACTAGGCCTCCTTACATAGTTAATAAAGTCACTGCCACCGAGCCTATTCTGACTCATAAAGACCCTGCAGGGCAGAGAGATTAAGCACTTGGCTGCTAACTGAAAGGTTATCAGTTAGCAACAGCCACTCCACAGGAGAAAGATGTCACAGTCTCTATATCCATAACAATTTATATAGAGGATAAGAAACCCATTGGTGTCTGGTGAGTTATGGCTCACAGAGACACTGCAGTATCATCATGACAGAGAAGATAGAGCTGAGGGAAAGGAATCTGGATGGATTGTCTT
Source organism: Heterohyrax brucei (assembly GCA_028571685.1). Taxonomy (NCBI): domain Eukaryota; kingdom Metazoa; phylum Chordata; class Mammalia; order Hyracoidea; family Procaviidae; genus Heterohyrax; species Heterohyrax brucei. The sequence continues at coordinate 51,373,033 of CM053155.1, forward strand.
GTAAATCTGGTTTACCACTCTGATCAGTCTTTGTCTTTCCAGCTAGCTTGAGAGGAACTTGAGAAGCTGAGACAGAGTCTGAGTTATCTTGTGTTGGCCACAGCGCCCAGCGCAGACTTTAAAACATGGTGCTCAGTACACATCAGGATAGTGGGAGGAAAGAATAAACAGGATAAAAGGAATCAGAAGAATAAATAGGATAAAAGGGATAAAAAACCAGAAGGAACCGGTGAGAAGAAGAGAGGGAAAAAAAGGGCAAATGAGATAAACAAACGGTGACGAAAAGAAAGCAGGCAGAAGGAAGACGGGAAAGAGGCGACTCCTTGGTATACGAATCAGAAAGTTACACCCTGTAAAGTTTGCTTACATCTATGTTCTGGTGACTTTTTCACTTCTACTTTATTAGTATAAATTCTTTGGTACAGCTGAACTAGGATTGAAAAAGCTTTGTCCACTGAGTATAGAACTTCCAGTGATGACTGGAGCAGCTTCATCGGCCCTAGAGAGGAGCTGCGGCCTGAGGTGGGGATCCACACAGCTTTCCACCAAAGGTCTAAGATGGGACATCTAACCCTTTCCTCTCACACTGACCCTTCTGATAACAGCCCGCTCACATCTAGGACACTGCCAAGTCTCACCCATTTCTCTGTGTGATCCTCCTGCAAGGCTTTTCGGAACTTCAGCCTTTCTCACTTCACTCATTGGCTTCTGAGATCCGAAATTCATTCTTTCCAACTTCTTATACAGTTCAATCGCCATGAGTCAGATCTGACTCGACGGCACTTAGTGTATATAGTTCAAAAAAAAAAAAAAAGAGTTGCTATCATATCCTTCCTTCATTACCTTTCTTAAACCCTTTGTCCTGGTTCCATGACCTCTCACATAAAATAGAGCTCAGTCAATTGGTTTTGATCACAAGGCTCAAGAAGCTAAGGTCAAAGGCTAAATACCAGAAAAATCTTATCAATTCCTTGACTTAGAGCTGAAAAGAATCCTAACCCTAACCTAATACAGCCCTATTATTTTATAGGAGAGATTATCAGAGCCCAGAAAGATCATGTTCACACTGAAAATACTTCTATGCACAGGTATAGAGTGATCTTTAATCTTAGACAATCATTCTGACAATCCTTGTTTCGTGTTTCTAGATGTCAGGCAAGAATGCAGATTGCATCATACAATCATACCCCTCCGGGGAGGAGGCGGAAAACCTCAAAGCTCTTTTAAGTTCTCTTCCTAATTGCCAATACCATACTCACAGAACTATGTGTCCAGTCCTAAAATCCAACTTGCATTTCTCTATTATGTCCACTGACTGCTCAGGATGGAAAAAGCCACATAAAGATTACGGATAGGATACAGAATGCAGTGGTGTCTTGAAGACACACAAATTTCAAATCCTATCTCTGCCACCTCCTAGCCCACTTACTTTGGGCAAGTTTCTTAACCCTTCGAAGGGTAAGTTTTGTAACTGAGAATCAAAGTCACAGTCACTACCATGCAGTCTATTCCAACTCATAGTGAACCTATAGGTCAGAGCAGAACCACCCTATCGAGTTTCCAGAGCACATCTAGCAGATTTGAACTGCTCATGTTTTGGTTAGCAGACATAGCACTTAACCACTACGCCACCAGGGTTTCCTGTAACTGGGAAAGTAGGGATGATAGTAGGTCCTACCTCATACAGTTATTGGGAGGGTTAGGAAAATAATCTCAAGCCAGACTTCCCAATCACCATTCAGGCTTTCGTTTGTCCCATGTGTCACAAGCCCAGACTCAGATATTTCTCACTGAGAGCTTCTTCCCAGGTAGGAGAAATTTCATTTCCCTTTCTAAGGAAATGTTCTCAGCTGGAAACTTCATGGTCCCTCAGAGATGTATTAACAATATTAAATCTGAAAAGGGCAGAGATGAAGTCAATCCCTTGTATCACTAGAAATTTTCCTGGCACCTTGTAGAAATGGGCATTGACTTGCCCTGTACCACGCATACCAACCAGCAACCACGATATACCAAGGAGCATAGATAAGGCCACCATTGTCTGACCAAATTAAATTCTGCTACTTGTTTTCTTAGAATAAGGCATGCCTGTTACTGTACATTTTTATTTTTGAAATTTGCCAAATAAGTGCTTCTTAGAACAAAAATCTGGTCCATGCTGGTCTGATATCACTAACACCAGAAACACACCTTTAAATAGCTATTCTTGCTATAAAACACTCAAAAATTCCTTTTCGTTGGGTAACTCTGCCAAATCATATTATTTATCACATTACTATTGTGCTCTAGACGTTTCTCAAGTGTTATTTCACTTACACATCAAATAATCTTACTAGATCAGTACTATTATGCCCATTTTTCAAATAAGGATATTGAGGTACAGTGGGTAATGTATTCTGCAAAAGTCTGCCAAGCTAGCGCAGAGCAGAGCCAGGATTCAAATTAAGCCTGTATGATTTTACAACCCAGGCTTTAACAGCATTTTACTTTACAGAAAATTGTGACAAGTAATATACAAGTGACTTTTTAAAGGCGATCGTGGCAGAAAGTTTTAAACTTAAGACTCAGCCAATCAGTATGAAGCTCAGTAACTGCCTAAGGGCAGAGGAGACTTACAGGCCAGGTAAGTTACCTGTGTTACTGTTCTGTGCTATCAAGTCAATTCTGATCCATAGCATATACATGCGACCCAGTAAAACTGCCCCCATGGACTTTCCTAGGCTACAATCTTTACAGAGACAGATTACCCAGCATCTTCTCCCACAGAGCTGCTAGTAGATTCAAACTACTGACCTGTTAGCAGCTAAATGCTTAACCATTGTGCCATCGGGCTCCCTAAACTCTAAGTAATGGGCCATATTTACAATGTCTAAGACCTGCAGGAGAAATAGAGCTGTCTGGTGGCCTGCATTGCTAGAGTCCAGTTATGAAATGAATTGTGTCCCCTAAAGTACGTGTTGTATATCCTAGCCTCTATGCCTGTGGTATAAATCCCATTTGGTTGTCTTTATAAAGTGAATGAGGTGGCATTAATGTAGGATGTGTCTTCAGATCACTTTATTTTGAGATATAAAACAGATTAAGCAAACAAGAGCAGAGACAGCAGAAGAAAGATATCAACAACATGAAGATTGCCCAGGTGCAGAAGCTCAGAGGAGCCAAGGGCTTTCTTCTAGAGCTGACAGGGAAAGCTTTACTCTAGGGATAGTGCTTTGAATTCAGACATCTAGCCTCCTAAACTGTAAGAACATAAATTTGTTCTTTAAAGTCACCCATTTGTAGTATTTGTGTTATACAGAAGCATTAGAAATCAAGTCAAACCCTTCTTTGGGCTCTCCCTGACAATTCAGGCCAAGAGGAGCTGACCCTCACAGAGTGGCAAAGACCGTAAAAGCCATCCTGAGACATGGCATAACCTAACTCACAGTCAATGTCAAATCTCAAGACAAGCTGAAAGACATGAGTAATTACAAAAATAGTTAAAGTTTCTTTAACTCAGAGGCTGTCATTTCACGAGAAATTGTTAAACTGAAATGATACATATGTGCATGTATACATATATATGCATTCAAATATGTATTTATATAGACAAATATATACATGCTCATATAGTATTATAAATGTCTACATTCGAGGAGTCGGGCTGTGTGTGTGTGTATCTTCCCATCATTAAAAAATCACCTGTAAGGTCAGAGAATTTGATTGCTTATGAATTCAAAATAGCATATGATTTACCAATTACAGCATCAGAAGCCCTTGAACTCTGTAACGCTTATCTGGGCAGTTATGACAGAAACCCTGGAATCTCAGTAAGTCATAGTTCTTGGGAGGCTTCTTAGAGTCAGGGAACTTCTTATCCAAGGCTATGGGTACTGGAGCAAAGGTGGTGTCTCAAGAAGGATGCTAATGGGATGTGTAGAATAAAGAATTTAATTTTATCCAAAGGATTTGGTCTTTGTTCTTAGATCCTGAGAGTAAAATCTCTAAAACCTTGCAATTTTCCCAGCTATTGAAGTGTTCTGATGAGGCCTTCAGACCACACTTGAGGGTTTATGTTAATCAGGGATCTCTTGGTAGACACCAGTCAGGCCAGAAGGACCCACCACTCGATAACACCTCAATGTAAGGAAGAGAAGGGGGCTGTCTAATCAACCACGTCTGCATGGTTAGGCCCCAGTAAAGGCTCTGGACCAGTAAGGCCATGGGCTTCCTGGATGGTGACAGCCATCCATGCACAGGGGAGTGTAGAAACTTTCTTATGGGGACATGGATGCTCCATTCCCTGGACCCTATTTCTTGTCTTTGCTTTCTTCGGTGAGGCTACGGGGTCAAATCTGTGTCTACCCTTAGGTCCCACCAACACTGACTCTTGTTTTGAGGCAGCTCTATTCCTAAATCCTGGCTGTGTCCCTCCTACCTTGTCTTTATTCCTAGCCCTACCCTGTCCCACACTTCCCAACCTGCCCACCTACCACACAAACCCACATCCTGCTTCCACCTTCCCCCAGCCTTGCATTCATGGCTGCCTGTACCTGACCTGAGCTCCTCATTTCTGTCGATCATCTGTGTTGGTTCAGTTCTTCATTTTGCTCTGTGACAGTGAGAGGGCTACTGAGTCTCAAGCTGAAAATCAAGCAGTGTTGAGAAACTATTCTTGCGGTTCTTTCAAAAATGCCTTAGGAGTCCCATCAGCCTTCCCCAGAGCCAAAAAGAACTCACATCTCAAATAGCAAGCCCTGTAAATCCCTGCTCTTTCCTATACAGTGAAAACCCTTCCAGGGCCCAAGGAAAGGAATTTTTTTTTTCCTTTATTCCAACAGTAGTTATAAGACATTCAACATTCAGCTACATGGTATAAATTACAAGGGCTAAAGGAGGGGAAGATGAATAAGTACAAAAAAGAAGAAAGATTTAAGCAAAAGCTTGAAGGGAAAGTGTTTCTAGGTGTCATCAGTCCAATTCCTGACTCATAGAGACACCATGTGACAGAGTAGAACTGCCCCATAGGTTTCTAAGACTGGAATTTCTATGAGGAAAGGAGCCCTGGTGGTGCATTGGTTCAGTGCTACATGAAGGGTCAGTGGTTTGACCCTACCAACAGCTCCAAGGGAGAAAAGCCTGATAATCTGCTTTTATAAATATTCCAGCTTTGCAGACTCTATGGGGCTACCACGCTCTGTCCTATAGCGTCACTATCAGTCAGAATCAACTAGATGGCACGGGGAAATTATGGGAGCAGACTGCCAGGTCTTCCTCTTGCAAGATGGCTTGGGTGAATTTGAACCGCCAGCTTTTTGGTTAGCAGGTCAGTACTTAACCAGTGCATCACTAGGACTCTTGAAGGGAAAACAGAACAACATAAGTGAAAAGGAGGAATAAGAATGGTCTAAGCAAGATCATCCTGATCAAATGGAAAGGAGCTGAAGTTAACATAGTGTATCTACTCTCACTTCTCAAAGCGGTTAGGTTCCAAAGATCAGACAATTATGTGAAAATCAGCATTATGCAAAAATCAGGTCGCAAAATGGAGGGTGATTACATCATTATATCAGTTCCAAATTACATCATTACATAACTGCCAAATTATATGACAATATAACTGTCAAACCACAGAGAATCATGACCCAGCCAAGTTGACACACAACCTCAACCATCACAGCCAGCATTATTCTTGCTTGACACCTTACCGTACATTAACGCCAGATATATGTTGCTAAAGTACAAAATAGATAGTAGATTTTTTACTATTGTCATAGATAAGAAATAACAGACAATGAGACAGCCAATAAAGAATAGGTGTAATGAAATAAAGATGAAAGATCAGACAGGAATATTGGGGGACAGTCAGCTGATGTCAACAAGGAAGGAACAACTCAGAAAAGGAGGGTGAGAATGGTTGCACAACTCAAAGAATGAAATCAGTGTCACTGAACAATATACATACAAACTGCTGAGATATGGTATGTTTTCCTGTGTATATTCTCAATAATTTTGGGAAAAAAAGAGTTATTTAATAAAGTGCTACTTGAAGTCACATTTTACATTTTCTGATGATTGAGAAAAAAATGCTAGAAGATTGGCTATACCGGCACTGCAGATTTATTACAGTGGGCTAGTCTTACAGGCTATTGGGTGGTGTGATTTTCACTTGTTTTTTATCCAGTGCTGCTAAAACAGAAAAATCACAAGTAGATGGCTTTAACCAACAGAATTTATTTTGTCACCATTTAGGAGATTCAAAATCCAAATTCAAAGCACTGGCTCTAGAGGATGGTTTTTTTCTGACTGTTAGCTCTGGAGGAATCTCCTTGTCTCTTCAGTTTCTGCTTCCCGGTTCCTTGAAGATCTCTGTGTCTTGGCATCTATCTCACCCCATCTTCTCGGCTGGTTTGCTTCACCAGTTTTATATCTCAAAAGAGATGGATTCAAGACACACCCTACACTAATCCTGCCTGGGAGGGCATAACAACCCATTTCCAAAAGGGATTACAACCACAGGCATACAGGTTAGGATTTACAACATACAAGGACTGACAATTAAGTTTGTGAGCTCATCCTAGAAAAAGTGCTACATGCCTCACTGCTGAATATCACTACTGTCACCTTTGAAGTACTCCCCTTGAGAAGCTATGCACCTATGCCAGCACTTAGTCCACACTTCAAAACAGTTTTGGAACTCTTTTTCTAGAATGACCATCAAGAGTTGTTGACATATTACCCTTGATGTCCTGAATGTCATCAAAATGTCTCCTTTCAATTTCATTTATCTTCAAGTAAAGTAAAAAGTCATTGGAGGCCAGATCAGGTGAGTAAGAAGGGTGTTCCAATACAGTTACTTGTTTACTAGCTAAGAACTCTCTCACAGACAACTATACAATTAGTTTGTGAAGTTGCCACCATGCCACCATGTGCAATGGCCATTCTAGGAAGAGTTCCAAAATTGCTTTGCAGGATGGACTAGGCACTGGCATCAGTCCATAGCTTCCTAAGGGGCATACTCCGAAGGTGGCCATAGTGATATTCAGCAATGAGGTATGTAGCACCTAAAACAATTAAGTTCATAGGCTTAATGTCACACCTCAGATTTGTGAGGGAAATAATTCAAGCCACAATACATTTCATTATACTGATCCCATGAGTAGATTGACTTTCAGAGTATACTATATTTACTCATTGCTTTCTGTTTATCATATGAAACATTTGTTTACTTGGCTTCCTAAAAGGAAAGAATAAGAACCACCTGATTTTGTCAATTGATGCAGAAAAGGCATCTGACATGTTCAACACCAGTTCATGCTTAAAACTCTCAGAAAACCAGGAATAGAGGGGAAATTCCTCAATTTAATCAGTAGCACCTATGCAAAGCCAACTGTGCGTTTGTCATCCTGAATGGTGAAAGACTGAAAGGATTCTCTTTGAGAATGGGAACTAGACAAGGACGCCCACTCTCACCACTTCTGTTCAACATTGTGCTAGAAGTTCTAGCCAGAGCAATTAGACAAGACAAAGAAATAAAGGGCTTCCATATTGGCAGTGAAGAAGTAAAGATCTCCCTCTTTGCAGATGATATGATTGTATATACAGAGAACCCAAAGAAATCCATAAGTAAGCTATTGGAGCTAATAGACGAGTTCAGCAAAGTATCAGGATATAAGATAAACATAAGTAAGTCAGTAGGATTCCTTTATACCAACAGTGAGATTATTAAAGAAGAAATCACCAAATCAATTTCATTTACTATAGCCCCCTAGAAGATGAAATACCTAGGAATAAATCTAACTAGAGAAATAAGAGATCTTTACAAAGAGAACTACAAGACCTTACTACAAGAAACTGGGAGAGACTTACATAAATGGAGTAATCTGCCCTGCTCATGGACAGGAAGACTCAACATTGTGAAAATGTCTGTTTTGCCCAAAGCAGTCTACTTATATAATGCAATCCCAGTACAAATTCCAGCAACATTTTTTAATGAGATGGAGAAACAAATCATCAACTTGTTTGGAAAGGGAAGAAGCCCCAGATAAGTAAAGCACTACTGAAGAAGAAGAACACACTGGGAAGCCTCTTACTACCTGACTTTAGAACCTATTACACTGCCACAGTTGTCCAAACAGCCTGGTACTGGTACAAAAAGAGACATACAGACCAATGGAAAACAGTAGAGACCCCAGAGATGCCACCATCCTCTTATGAACAGCTGATATTTGACAAAAGCCCTAAGATTTTAAACTGGAATAAGAACAGTCTCTTTAACAAATGGTGCTGGCAAAATTGGATGTCCATCTGCAAAAAAATTGAAACAAGATCCATATCTCATACCTTGTACAAAAATCAACTCAAATTGGATAAAAGACCTAAATGTAAAATTTAAAATGATAAAGCTCATCCAAGATAAAATAGTCAACAATGAAAGTTTTAATATGCAATATAGAGAGACTTGGAAATCTGACAAAGTACATTCATCAGAAGAGAAAACAGATAAATGGGAATTACTAAGAATCAAACACTTCGGCTCATCCGAAGACTTCATGGAAAGAATTAAAAGACGACCTACAGAATGGGAAAAAATATTTGGGAACACTATGTCAGACTGACGTCTGATCTCCATAATCTATAAGGTATTACAAAATGTCAACAAGAGAAGGCTAAATAATCCAATTAAGCAGTGGGTGAATATTCTAAAGAGGATATCCTGGCAGCCGAACGACACATGCAGAATTGCTCACGATCATTAGCTATTAAAGAAATTCAAAGAAAAACTACAATGAGATACCATCTCACCCCAACAAGGTTGGCCATGATCCAAAAAAACACAGAACAGCAAATGCTGGAGAGGCTGTGGAGAAATTGGAACTCTCCTACACTGCTGGTGGAATTGCAAAATAGTATAACCTGTTTGGGAAACAGTCCAGCACTTCCTTAAAAATCTGGAGATAGATATACTGTTTGATCCTGTAATTCCACTGCTTGGAATTTATCCTTCAGAACCAAAGGCTGTCACACGAACAGACACATGTACACAAATGTTTATTGCAGCACAGTCCACAACAGCAAAAAGTTGGAATCAACCCTGAGGTCCATCAACAGATGAATGGATGAGCAAACTGTGGTACATATACTCAATGGAAGACTATGTTATGATAAAAAACAACAATTTTAGAAAACATCTCATAACATGGTCTCATTTGGAAGGATCATACTGAGTGAAATCAATGAGTGTTGAAAGTACAAACTTTGTATGAGACCCCTGTTATAAAGACTTAACAAGAGAATTCTCCATAGAAGAAAATGACTGTGTTGGCTACATGGGTGGGTAGGGGCTGAGGGTTTATCATAGATGAGTTAATTGATAAATGTTAGAAATTTTATTATTTTATTGTAATTAGTAAAAAATAAAAATAAATAAATAAATATTCTTAGAACGTGAACTTGACTCCCAAAGTCATCTACTTAGCAGTTAACAAATACAAAGAGAGCTAGGGTTGTTGAGGGAGGGTGCCAGAGGTCAGAACAGAAGGAGAGAGGGTTAACAAAAAAATTGAACACAACTTTCAGGACAGATTAAAATTTAAGATCTATTTCGAAAATTTTTATCTAAAATGTAAACTTTTAAAGAATTTAAAATATTTACATTTGGACTAGAAGTTACGGGTTGTGTACTAAGAGGATGAGGAAGATAGGCACAGCTGGCAGTGGTAAATGGAAGGCTCACACCAATAAGGGCTGTTTCATGTTCCTGCAATAAATGGCAAGGCAAACCAGAAACCTGACCAAGTACTTGGAGCCAAGTAAAGCAGCAAAGTGTACTCAGTGTTCTAAACCTCATGTGCACCTCTGATGTGGTCAGAGCGCTGCTTTTCCCCAAATGATCTTTAGATTCACAGTAGCAACACCTGTGACCTTCTGTCAGCAAATGGAGCCGTGAAAACAGCACTGGCCTTCATGCCCACTGGCCCAGGTCCTCAAAAAAGTCAAAGGGGAATGAAAGGCAAACAAGCATCATGCCAAGAAGATGAAGCAACAGGCTTTTGACACATTTGTATGACTTTCTGTATTTTGTGTGCTGTGCTTTTTCATGAAAATTATAGTTTTACAGCAATAAAAGATATATTTTAAAATATGGTATGGTGATTTAGTGGAATACTTAAAATATATAATGACACAGTCATTTGATATACTGTTAAGTAAGATAGAACTATTACGAACCAGTGGAAACTCTTGAAGTACTAAAAAATAATAACAGTAAAGTGAAATCATGACTTATGTAGAGATAAAATAAACACATGTGTAAAACTTTATTTAACTCATTATTAATTATTAAATGAAGAACCAGGTAGATGCTACAATCTGTTCAAAGGAGAAATAAAAGAACTGCTGATTGACATACTATAAATGAATGCTGAAGTAAATTTTTCAAATGGACATGAAACTGGTGTTTTACCTAGGGTGGTGGGGGTAGGGAAGAGGAGGCAAGAGCATTGACTATCCACCAAACAAAAGTGATTTGCAAGTCTACATGCAAGAATTATTTGCATTGCTGAGTTAAAAAATAGCCTAGTCAAAGACGAGACATGCAGTCCACAGCAGTTTCTCTCTCTCTGTCCCTCTCTCTTTCTCTTTGTCATTATTAACCCCTTTAAGGAAACCTTTTATATTTTTTTCCTAATTTCCCCTTGCACCAAATGAAATAAGATTTGTTGGTTAGATTGGAGCTTTGGAGGTCTCAAACTATTGTAATAGCTAAGGTGTTTTTTTTTCCTCTCCCCATAAGAGTTCATTTCTGCCTCTTTGGGGACAATTAAAAATCCATGTCCGATAGGGTCAGACAATCCCCAGGAGACAGCCACCTTGCACTGAAGGGAAATCTGGTAATATCTTTCACATATTTCAGTTTTATATTACTTTTTACAGTATAAAACAATATAATACAATATTGTTCATTTCTGAAAACCAAGGATTTAAAGAAAAACTTAAGCCCTCAAAGAGGCTTAAAGGATAGTTTACACCAAAGTTTAGCAAAGTACAGCCTACAGACCAAATCCAACATGCTAGCTGTTTTTAAAGACAAAAATTTATTGGAAGCCAGCCACACTCGTTGTTTATGTATTGGCTCAGACTGTCAGTCTTTGGCTGTTTCCACATAACAGTACAGCTGACTGGTAGCGACAGAGACTTTAGAGCCTCCAAGGTCTCAAATAGTTACTATCTGATTGTTTACAGGGCAAGTTTGCCAACCTCTAGTTGATACTAAAACATTGACAATAACTACTTCTATTTAGTAGAATAAGGAATTGTCTTCTTTCTAAAAATTACTATCTATATTTTCTATGGAAACCCTAGTGGTGTGGTGGGGAAGTGCTATGGCTGCTAACCAAGAGGCTGGCAGTTCAAGTCCACCAGGTGCTACTCGGAAACTCTATGGGGCAGTTCTACTCTGACATATAGGGTCACTACGGGTCAGAAGCAACTTGATGGCATCTAACAAAAACAACATATTTTCTATACATAGATTTTACTTTTTGAGGAGGCAAAATTTTTGATGTATACAAAGCTCTTAAAGGGCCAGCCAAGTGCTGTCGAGTCGGAGCCAAGTATAAAATATAGCTCCTGCCTCTACAAAAGCTTTAAATCTAATATCGCTTGAATAAGTTGATATATTTTCTATACATCGTTACTATATCATTATACATTTTTATTCAAAACCTAAAACCCATGGCTGTTCAGTGGATTCTGACTCATAGTGAACCTATAGGACAGAGTAGAGCTGCTCCCTGAAGTTTCCAAGGAGCCCCTAGGTGGATTCAAACTGTCAGCTTCGTGGTTAGCAGATGTAGCTTTTAACCACTATATCACCAAGGTTTCCATAGGAACAGCTAGAGAGAACAAAACAGTATTTGTATGTATGAGCAGGATCTATGTCAGTTTCTAGGTTAAATTTCAGCCTTCTAAGCCTTAAATATGGAAGGAAAAGCAGATTCAATAGTTCATTATGATTGAAGCATTTACTTCAAATTAGTATAAAAATGACAAGAAAAAATATTGTTACTACTGACCTCTAGAGAACATTGTATTATCTCTCCATTCAGATTTTATATGTACTGAGGTCATGAAATTCAAAAATGTCTGAGAAGGAACTGTGAGACGGCTTGTAGATATACAGTATTTCAGGACTTAAACTGCCCTAAGTCACATAAATCTCAAATCTTCTCCTATCCAAGTTTCAGAACATTGAAACTTAAGAGAGCAACTTATTTAACATGCAGTGTTTTATTCGGTTTATTCGGTTTATTCTCACCTGCTCCTGGAAACCTACTTTTCCATAGATCTTACTCTTGCAGGGTCTGTTTAATCTCTGAATGTTAATATTGTAGGTTCCCCCAGAAGCTGTCCTTTATAATACAGGATTCTTGGATGCCTAAAACCATCAAGGCTCAGAAAAATTATGTTTCTCATTTTTCAGTTCTAGGAATTTGAGATCAGTTGCCTTTCAATTCAAGATGTTTACAGAATGAGAATTTTCCCTGTATATAACATAAATAGTTAAATTAATTAATTAATGGACCCTTTGGAGATTAGCAAAAATCACAATTTTTTTGGTTCAAGAGTCTGCAGAAAACAACTATAAGACTGATAATATTAAATAAAAATACCAATCTTCAAAGAAGATGGACCAATTCAACCATCACCTGAGGACCTAACATGTCAGACATTCTCAACCATGTTGTTGTAGCACATGAAAGTGGTCCAATGAATTGTGAGATGTATCTCCACTAATGCACCACCAGTAAAAAAAGTAGCGAAGCTTACAAATTATTTACTTTTTTTCCTTAGAAATTAAAACGGATTCAGGATTATCTCCATAATAACCATTCTCACGTACCTTTTCATACATGTTGAATGACAGAGAAATGAGACATAAGGCCATTGGAGGCATCTGGCACATGAACAATATCTGTTATTTGTCCCACGATGTAGCTAAAAGGAACTAATGAGGTGACAACAAAGAGAAAGGAGAAGGCAGGAAAGAGAAGAGAGGAGAGGGAAAAAAAATGAATGAGAACAACAATCTTGTCAAGAATGGGCAAAGGAAGAGGATAGCCCAAAGGAGACAGAGAAGGAACGATTGGAAACCAGGGTAGAGTGGCATTGGGGGAACCTAGAGTGCCAGGTCTTGAAAAAGAGGACACAGTGGGCATGTCAGTAGCTGCTAAGAAATGAAGCAACATTGCCGACATAAGGCAATCAGAAGCCCCTGGTAGCCCTAATGTGGGGAAGAAGTCTGGAATTCTAAGCCTGAATTGAAAAAAAAAAAGAGAGAGAGAGAGAAAGAACAAGAGAGTTAAAGGAGAGGAAATAGAAACAGCAACTCCTATGCTCTTCTTTATTCAAGTTTGGTCTTACCGACCAAGAGAAAAATAGGACAGTACTGTAGTTGGAAAGGGCAGGCATTTTTAAGAACTGGAGAGATTGGAACAGTATATTGGCTTTGAATAATAAAAAGGATAGGCTAACAATATCAGATAGAGAAAGTAATCAACGGGGCAAGATTGTATTCTCAGAAAAGACAGAAAGGCTAGGATCATAAACAAGGATACGTCTTAGAAAGGAAAAGGCACACCACATGCTTAGAAACTGGAAGACAGGAGGTACAGGTATGTACGTTCAGAGGTCAATTGTTCAGTGAGAGAAAATCAAGGGATTTGCCTCTTATAGACCTGCTTTTCTCATTGCAGGAGAGACATGATGATCAGTTGCAATGGATGAGACCAGAACAGGGACACGAGTGGCTATTACAGAAAGAGGAAACGCAGGAGGAACAGAAACACCCAAAAGGAGTGCTCCAGGACACACTTGGAAAGCCCTACCTGGGAAAAGGGAAAAAGGGCTAGAAAGAAAAGAGGAAAGGACCACAGGCACAATCTTAAGGAAGGAAGAACAAGCAAAGACATTTGAGACAAAATGATCACTGAAGTGGGAAGAAAACTGCATTATTGTAGAAGCCATGGTCAAAACCAATTTTCAAAGAATAACTAAGTGGGGAAAAGACGGAGCTAATCAACTGAACCCAAAACACAGAGAGCTTTGGATGATAAAAACAGTGACAAAACTGCTAGATTTGGTAACAAGGAAACCATTAATAATTAGGAGAAACTTTCTATAATAGATAAAACCAGATGTCATAGAGTGATAATAAAGAATTTGAGACAATAGTTATAAGACACCACCAGTGACAGCCACGATGGAGCTCACAGAGAGGAGTCTCACTGGCCACACAAGAATAAAACAGGGTGCATCATGAGATCTCCACTAAAAGACATCAATTGATGGTCCAGTGGTTTGGGGGTTCCTCTGAGAGCATGGGCCCCGGCCCTGATGCTGCCCTTTCCCATAAATTATAACAAAGGTCCACTCTTTGGACAGGAATGGATTGGACTTGGCAAGGCAGAGTGACCATATATTGGAAGCACTTTATGGTTCTATACATCTATAGGATATCATCTTGCTGACCTCTGGCTAGAGGAAGGGGAGTGGACGGAGAAGAGGGGAAAGGAGGCTGTTGGGAGGATGAGACATGTACGGAGCAGAGAGGAATAGTGTGCAGTCACTGGACAGGGAGAGCAGTGGAAGCTGCATATAGGGGGAATGTACATTTTCACTCAGTCATGTTAAATAAAAATAAAAATAGTTATAAGAATATTCTACCTCATTAAGAATTTTAGAACTAAATAAAATGGAAGATTAGGGGTTTGAGGAGATTGTAGTATTGGAATATTTTTCATGTAACAGAAATCTAAACATGTTTGTGTAGGAGTGTGCATTGTATATGTTTTGAGGAGAAGAGGGTGCCACTGTCAAGCCAGCAACTCAGCTACCTCACAGGAAGTGTAATTGAGAAAACTTTGTAAGCTGAAGATTTCCATAAAAATATTAGTTATCATTACATTCATTATATACAAATTCTCATTTACTAAATATGAGAAACACGATGCTGTTTCCTTCCACTCAAAATTTCATTTAGTATTTTAGATGTACCTGGCTGTGAGTCAATAAACTTTATTTTCAGGGTTCTTTCCTTGCAGTCACTAAAATTCTTAACAGCTCTGAAAGATGCAGTCCCCAGACAAAATGAACTCAGTAGTTTGCACCTGGGAGATTGAACACAGAAAAATGGAAAAACTATGTTAAGCTGATTTCTGTGGTTAGCAAACTTCCTCAAACACTGCAGGTTATGGGGAGTAAATGCTGACTTGGGGGATTAGCTTGACTTTACTTTCTGGTTTCAGGATCTGTTGTTAATTTAGTGAAACACATACTTCTTCTGGGCAAGACTGAGGTAAGGCTTAGGTCAAGTTACAAACCCAAGTCTTTTATCATACTCTAACAGCTGGAAAATTATGTCTGGAAAATGCCATTATCAGAAAAAAGTTTTCTGCTTTGCATTCTCTGGTTAGAAGTTTTTCTTCCTATTTTAAAAATCACTAAGGAGTTAAAAGTTTGCAGCTAATAGCTAATAAAGTAATTAACTTGTGTGTCAACCAAAATAAACAGAATCTGTTAATCAGATTAGCACAACTGCATTACAACCCAGGATTTTGTCCAAACTTCCTGTGAGAATATGTAGATTGTCAAGCTATCAACTCTTGATAGGAATTCAGTGGGCCTTTGCAACATAATAATCTTTCTATTTTGTTATCATATTAGGTATTGAAAGTGATTTAACCTAACTGAACCCCAATGCCTTCATATATGAAATGGATCCCTTAAGAGTTATCTCATAAAACTGAACATTCACATGCTTGTTGGGCAGAGTAGGCACTGATCAGAGCATCTTTGTCTTCATAGAGTTTAAGACATTCAAAGGCAATATCACTAAAATGTTATTTCCATCTTGTAAATGTTGAAAAACTTGGGCACTCAGAGGTTAGCTACAGGTTTGAAATGTACAAAATCTGTGGAAGATCAGGAATAAGAATCCAGGTATGGAAGAGAAAGAAGAGATTCTGAAGGCTGACTACTTTAGAAGAAGGTGGGGACAAGAAGGAAGGTGGAAGGTGAAAGGTCTGAATGTCTCCTTAATGCATCTATGGTCACACATACGTGCTGACTTTGAGTATATGCTGTTTTGTAAATTTTGAAAAGGGATCTTGCAGATATTTAAAAAGTAATTTAAAGAATCCATGTCTCCTTATTTTATGCTAACTAATATGTGGATTCTTAAATATGGCTTTTAAGAAGTCAGAATAGATAGCTTTATTTAAATCCTTATTTGTTTAAGGCAGGCAGTTTCAAGCAGGCAGACTCATACAAAGTTAACAGATATAATACTTGGCAATCACGTATTTTCTCACACTGAGTATATTTCCTGGGCTATGTCCAAAAGATTTAGTTTGGGTGAAAAGATGCTTAGTAAGGAACAAGGACATTTCTTTATGCCACTCTTACATAAGACTCACATTGCCAGTAAACCTTCCAAACCATCCTTGTCATATGCTGCTGTCTGCTAAAGACATGAATAGTGCAGGAAATTGCTAGCAGAGGAATGAGTCACGGGCAATACCTGCCACATGCATTATTCCCAAGGTAAGTGTATGTCATGAGACAAGGCCACAGACTCCAAAAATAGTCTGAATCTGTCACTTAGTACCCAAAATAATTACCCAAGAAATAGCTCTTTTCTGAAGGGACAAATTACTCCATCAGCATAAAATGACACTGTCATGAGATTGTTGGATAATGTCTTAAAAAAAAAAAAATCCTGGTTATCACCCTGACATGAAAATTAGAAACTAAAATTACAGCAGCCAAGAGAAGTCAAGAATTGTTTTCTAAATTTTTTCCTCAGTTCCAGGCTATGTTTGAAATGCCTCTCATAGAAGGACTACAGAGGAGATGGGTCAAGAGAATCTATAGGCAACAACTGCCAGGTAAACTGAAAAGCAAGTCTCTTATAAAGACGAGAAAGACTGAGACTTCCCTTGGGGGGAAGCCAGAAGAGGCCCTACAGTCCAGGTTCTTACGTATATGTCTGTCAGAGAGACATGTCCTATCACAGAACACATGAAGAAGACGACTAAATACAAAACAGGGAAGACTTCAAACATCTAGCAAACACCGGTCAAGACTGACTAGAGTGGAACTTGGCCAGTTCTCCCAGAAGCTACCTGGCCATTCAGTATCAGTGTAATCTGGGACCTTGGGGCACAAAGTAAGGGAAACACAGGGCCTTAAATGATAGACATCGCCAAACCCAATCACACTACTTTATGAATACTTCACTTGTTCTCTCCAAAGCAGCAATTTGCAATGAACTGCAGTGTTGAGGCACCGCTCATCTATCAGCTTGTTGTATTGTGGTGGCTTGTGTGTTGCTATGATGCTGGAAGCTATGCTACTGGTATTTCAAATATCTACAGGGTCAATAACAGTGGACAGATTGGAGTGAAGCTTCCAGACTATGACAGACAGACAGGAAGAAAGGCCTAGCAATCTGTTTCAAAAATTAGCCAATGAAAACCTGGTGCTAGAAGATAAGTCCACTGCATCAAGAGGCACACAAAACATACACTCGACAATGGACTCGTGTCTATCAGTGATTCTGAAGATGGCACAGCACTGGTTGACATCCGCTGAACACCAGGTTGCCAAGAGTTGGAGCTGACTGCAGAGCAACTAACAACAACTTTAGTGCTCAGATCCAGAGTAAGTAGTTGTGAGGGGTGAGGCAAGTAAAATGCTATTAGTAAAAAGCACTGAGCAGTGAGGGTGATTTGCTCTTTACCATGAGTTGGAATTGACTTGATGGCAACGAGTTTGGTTTTTGGTTTATATGCCACCATAGGTTAAAAACTGTGCTCATAATCACCTCTATCAAACTAACGTTTTCTGAGTGGAAGAGAAAGAAGTGGAGACACAGGTAGAGAATTGTTCATAACCCACAGCCTATCATACCTCTGCCTCTAAGTACGCAAATACCATCCAAATACGTACCCCCGTACAAAAACTTTAAAATTCTCCTTTCTAAAGAGCTGCACTTGATTGTCAGATAAAGTTTCTGTGGTATACCCATACCTTTCCCAGAATCTAAACAGAGATATAAATGCATTAGAGTCAAGAGGATATTTGAACTCCCATCTGTAACTGTCTCTATTTATTGTTTTTCCTTCGTTTAGATACAGCAATCGAGTCTGCTCTAAAAAGTACAGAAAGGAGAATGTAACAGAGGAATCTGAGAGACATATGCAAATGGTGTAGTAAAGCACAAGTTCAAACAAGGTGGCTTAACCAGAACAGCCTGCAAAGCAGACCAAAGGAAACTTCTAAGAGGCCAAATCAAAGGAAAATCTGTCACATAGTCTCCTGAAGACCTTGCTGGCAACTTATTTGGTCAGCCCTGCCTGGACCCACAATGACTGTCTCAGACTTCCTACCTTCCAATAGGAAGGAAAGTAAGAGACTACGTGAACAAATATCTGAGATCTACTGTGTACCGGGAAACACAATAGATGCAGAAGCAAGATCTCATTTCATCTTTACAATCTAAAGCATTAGATGCTATTACTACATTTTACAGATAAGGAAATTGAGAGCTGGGTGTCTAAGTCCTGAACCCACTGTCACACTGCCAGGCCTTATGAGAGCTGTGATGAAACTCAGTGCTGTCTGGCCCAAGACTGCTTTTCCCAAGAAGGAAACTGCAAAAGAAGGTCAAAGTCCTACTTTCAGGTTGTTTCTTAGAAACAGAAAATTGACATGCTTTTAGATATAAAAAAAAATTTTATGAGAGTAAACAAAAATAGGATCGAGAAATATATGGTTTGGGTGCTACCTTTGAACAATATTTGGAAGCTCTGTGAAGGAAAAAGACACTGCAAAGGGAATGAAAACTTTGCATTAGTGTAATGGGGTGGGAGACTGAAAAACCATGTGTGATTTCCTTGACATTCAGGACTAAATGTTTTTAAAGTAAAAGAACACAACTATGTAAGAGACATATTCTTTATTTTCACATTTCTTTTTGCCCATTTTAGTATCAAGGCTTGTTGTTAGCTACCATCAAGTTGGCTACAACTGATAGAGACTCCATTACTATGAAATAAAAACACTTCCTGCTTCTGTGCCATCCCCACAATTGATGGGGGTCAAACCACTGCAGTCCATGGGGTTTTCACTGGTTGGTTTTCAGAGATAGATCACCAGGTCTTTCTTCCCTATCTTCCCTAGTCCAAAAGCTCTGCTGAAATCTGTTTAGCATTATATCAACAAGCAAACCTCAACTGATGGATTGGTGGTATCTGTGCATGAGATGCACTGGCTAGGAATCAAACTCAGCTCTCCTGTATAAAAGCTGAGAATCCTATTACTAAATCACCACTACCCCTTCTAAAATACACTTACTTCTCACTTATTGACATGGTTAGGTTCCAAAGACCAGAGTTCTATGTGAAAATGGAGGACAGCCACATCAGATCACAAAACAAAGGTTAAGTATATCATTACGTAACTGCCAACCCTTGAAAAGCCCAGCCCAGGTAACACATAACGTTCAGTATCACAGCCAATGTTACTTTGGCCTCATACCTCATGGTTCTTTACCAGATGTATGTCATTAATGGGCAAAATGGTTAGATAGCAGATTTTGTACTATCGTGACAGTTGTTAAAGGCCATCGAGTCAGTTCCAAATCATCATGGTCCTATGTGCAACAGAATGGAACACTGTCTGGTCCAACACCAGGGCCACAATCATTGGTACTTTTGAGCTCACTGTTGCAGCCACTGTGTCAGACCATCTTGTTGAAAGTCTTCCTCTTTTTTGCTAACCTTCTACTTCACCAAGCACGATATCCCTCTCCAGAGACTGATCTCTCCTGACAATATGTTCGAAGTATGTCAGACATAGTCTTACTATCCTTGCTTCTAAAGAGTGCTCTGTTTGAACTTCTTCCAAGACAGATCTGTTCATTCTTCTGGTAGTCCACAGTATATTCAGTATTCTTCTCCAACACCACAATTCAAAGGTGTCGATCCTTTTTCTGACTTCCTTATTCATTGTCTAGCTTTTGCAAGCATATGATGTGATTGAAAGCACCATGGCTTGGGTTAAGTACATCTTAGTCTTCAAGGTGACATCTTTGCTTTATAGCACTTTCTTAAAGAAGTCTCTTGCATCAGATTTGCCCAAATGCAATGCATCTTTTAACTTCCTGACAGCTGCTTCCAAGGGTATTGACTGTGGATCCTGGTAAAATAACATCCCTGGCAACCTCAATTTTTCGTCCATTTATCATGATGTTGCTTACTGGTCCAGTTGTGATGATTTCTGTTTTCTTAATGTTGAGGTGTAATCTGAAAGCTGTGGCCTTTGACCTTCATTTGTGTCTCAAGTCCTCTTTGCTTTCAGCAAGCAAGGTTGAATCATCTGCATAACTCAGATTGTTCAAGAGTCTTGCTCCAATCCTAATGCCCTATTCTTCTTCATATAGGCCAGCTTTTTGGATTATTTGTTCAGCATGCAGATAGAAGAGATGTGGTGAAAGAATACAACCCCAATGCACATCTTGTTTGACTTTAAACCATGCAGTGTCCCCTGTTCTGTTCAAATTCCTCATGAGCACAATTAAGTGTTCTGGAATTCCCACTCTGCAATGTTATCCAAAATTTCTTATGACCCACACAGTTGAATGTCTTGGCATAGTCAATAAAACAAGTAAATATCCTTCTGGCATACTCTGCTTTCAGCAAAGATCCATCTAAAATATTTCTGGTTCCGCTCCTGTTCTGAATCTAGCTTGAACTTCTGGTGGTTTCCTGTGACTATACAGCTGCAGTCACTTTTGAATGATCTTTAGTAAAATTTTACTTATGTGTAATATTAATGATACTGTTCCACAACTTCCACATTTGGTTGGATCATTTTTCTTGGGAATAGGCATAAATATGGATTTCTTCCAGTCATTTGGCCAGGTAGCTCTCCTCGAAATTTCTTAGCATGAACAAGTGAGCACTTGCAGCACCTCATTCATTTGCTGAAACATCCCAAGTGATATTCTATCAATTCCTAGAGTCTTGTTTTCCACACAGTGCCTTCAATGAAACTTGAACTTCTTCCTTGAGTACCATAAATTCCTGATCATATGCTACCTTATGAAATGGTTGAATGTTGATCACTTCTTTCATATATAACATTTCTTTGGATTCCTTCCATCTTCTTTTGATACTTCCTACATACTTAATATTCTCCCTGTGGAAGCCTTCACTATTGCAATTTGAGGCTGGAATTTTCCCTTCAGTTCTTTCAGCTTCAGAAATATAGAACATGTTCTTCCCTTTTGGTTTTCTATCTCCAGCTCTTTGCACATTTCATTATAATACTTTATTGTCTTCTCAAGCCACCCTTTGAAATCTCCTGTTCAGTGCTTTTACTTCATCATTTCTTCCTTTTGCTTTAGCTACTCAACACTCAACAGCAAGTCTCTTCTGACATCCAATCTGGTCTTCTCTTTCTTTCCTGTCTTTTTAATGACCTCTTGCTTTCTTCATGAGTGATGTCTCCAGCATTATTCCACAACTCCTCTGGTCTTTGGTCAAAGACCAAATCTATTTGGTCAAATCTATTCTTGAGATGGTCTCTAAACTCAGGCGGGATGTACCCAAGGCTGCACCATGGCTCTGGTAGAGTTTTTCTAATTTTTTTCAGTTTCAATTCTAATGTACATATGAGCAACCAGCCCCTGGCCTCATTCTGACAGAATATATGGAGTTTTTCCATCATCTTTTCTACAGAAGTTGTTAATTTGATTTCCATCTGGCAAGGTCCATGTGTCTAGTTGCTGTTTATGTTGTTGGAAAACAGTATTAACAATGAAGAAGTCATTGGTCTTGCAAAGTCCTATCATGGGATCTGTAGCATTGTTTATATCACCATCCACCAGGCCTTCTTCACTGTTTCCAACTTTTGCATTCCAATCATGAGTAACTATCAGTGAATGCATCCTGATAGCATGTTAGATCAATTTCAGACTTCAGAAGCTGGTAAAAATATTCAATTTCTTCAACTTTGGTGTTAGTGCATAAATTTGAATAATAGTTGTATTAACTGGTCTTCTGTGGAGGCACATGGATGTTATCCTATCACTGACAGCATTGTACTTCAGGACAGCTCTTGACAGTAAACACATCACCATTCCTCTGCAAGTTGTCATTCCTACCGTAGTGGACTACGACTGTCCAATTTAACATAGTCAGTTACAGTCAGTCTCCACTCACTAATGCCTAGGACATGATGTTTATGCATTCCATCTCATTTATGACAACTTCCAATGTTCCTAGACTCATACTTCCTAGATTCCACATTCTGATTATTAATGGATGTTTGCAGTTATTTCTTTTCATTTCAAGTCATGCCACATCAGTAAATGAAGGTCCTCAAAGCTTGGCTCTACCTCCTTCATTAAGCTCAACTCCATTTAGAGAAGGCAACACTTCCCGAGTCATCCTTTGAGTGCCTTCCAACCTGATGGGGGTGCTCATCTTCTGAAACAATATCAGACAATATTCAGCTGTTATTCATAAGGTTTTCACCGGCTAATTCTTTTCAGAAGTAGACTTCCAGGTCCTTCTTGCTAGTCCATTTTAGTCTGGAAGTTCAGCTGAAACTTGTCCACAGTGGCTGACCCTGTTGCTGTTTGACTGCTTGGGACACAGCTTCCAGCACCACAGCAACATGCAAGTTCCCACAGTACAGCAAACTGGCAGGCACACAGGGGGAGTTAATTGTGGCTATTTAAAATTCATGCAACAACATTTTAAGAACTATTTTTAACTCATAAAATACCTGACGTTAAACAACATTATTTTGGAATCTTGGAACTTTTTCCAAATGTTCTCTGAATTTACCACATTACAGCAAAAAAATCACATTAAAGTGATTAAAAACACCTTCGACTGGAATTCTGGTTAGATATCTCTAGGCAAGTCCCTCAAAATCTCAAAGCCCTCTGTCTCTTTATACATAAAATTACCAGGTAGAAGTTGATAGTTTCTGAAGTCATCACATCCAGTTATAAAATTCCATGAGTTACAGGTTAGGATAAACATCAATACTTTTGTTTTCTTCCAGGTAGATTTTAAAGGATTTACTGGAATACATATATTGAGAATTACAAACAAGCAGAAAAACCTCCCACTATTCTCCTGACAGTAATTTTCAATTCAGTGAAGCTCATATTTCTTAAATCAAAGCCCCACAGAAGTCTAAAATATAAACTCCACAATTCTTAGCAAGGTAATACTACCTGATACTGCTTTTTCAGTTTTAAATTCTCTCAGGCAAAACAACACCTCTACTAGGTTAGGGGCTGGAAAAATCAAAAAAGTTTCAAAGATAGATAAAGCCAGTTTATCCTGTTCGTATAGATGAAGACCAACAAAGTACTCTTGCTGCTACCCTGTGCTAGTCTCAGAACTGTTCAATATAAAAACACTCCAATGGCCAGCACTACACAACACCATCTGTGCCTAGCTAATGTAATTAATACTACCTGGCACAGGACAACAAGAAACACAGTATGTTGACTGATAATGAAATGGACATAAATATTTTTAAATCTACCATGTTCCTGGTGATTATGTTAATATCAGCCAAAGAGGACTTCAAGATGATATTATTATTAGATATAGCCAAGGGAAAATAAAAAAGGTTAATGCTGTGGAATCAATTCCAACTCACAGTGACCCTATAAGACAGAATAGGACTACCCCATAGGGTTTCCAAGGAGCAGCTGGTGGATTCAAAGTGCTGACATTTTTGTTAGCAGCCGAGCTCTTAACCACTATACCACTAGGGCTGCAAAATAGAAATATTCCACAACAATAGATAGGTGAATTCATTAAGAAGATATAGCAATCTTAAATATGTAGTCAAGCTAACTTCAGGAAATGCTCACAATCATTAGCCATTAGAAAAATCCAAAGCAAAACTACAATGAGAATATTATATCGCCCCAGTAAGGCCGGCATTAATACAAAACAACAACAACATCAATCAATCAATCAATCAATTTTGGAGAGGTTTTAGAGACACTGGAATACTTATACACTGCTGATGGGAATGAAAAATGGTACAACCACTTTGGAAATTGATTTGGCACTTTCTTAAAAAGTTAGAAATAGAAGTACCATATGATCCAGCAATCCCACTACCTGGACTATATCTTATAGAAATAAGGGCTGTCACACAATACATGCACCCTGATGTTTATTGGAGCACTTTCCACAATAGCAAAAACATGGAATCAATCTAGATGCCCATCAACAGATAAATGGGTAAACAAACTATGGTATATTCACACAATGGAATGCTATGCAATGATAAAGAACAACAATGATCTTGGGAAACTACTTGGGGGAATCTGGAAGACATTATGTTGAGTGAAATTAGTCATTTGTAAAAAAACAAATATTGTATAAGACCACTATTATAAGAACTCAAGAAGACATTTAAACACAGAAGAAAACAGTTTTGATGGTTACAAGCATAAGGAGGAAGTGAGAGGAGTATTCACAGATTAGATAGTAGATAGGAATTAGGTTAGGCTAAAGGAGTGATAGTAGAAGGAAGGTTAGCACAGCTGGACTAAACTAAAAGCTAAGAGGTTTCCTAAATATAACCCACTACTTTAAAGGCTAGTATAGCAGGGGCCAGGATTTGAGGATCATAGTTTCAGAGGACATCTAGGTTAGTTGGTGTAAGAAACTTTTATTAAGAAAATTTTCTGTATCCCACTTTGGTGAGGGGTACCTAGGGTTTTAAAAGCAACTAAGCAGCCATGTAAGTAGTATCAATTGATCCCAACTCAGTGGGAGCAGAGGAGAATGAAAGACATACGGGAAATATGAGCCCAAGAGAAAGAAATCAAGCCAAAAACCCAAACCCATTGCCACTGAGTCAATTCCCACTCATAGTAACCATACAGACAGAGAAGAACTTCCCAATAGAGTTTCCAAGGAGTGCCTAGAGAATTTCAACTGCTGACCTTTTGGTTAGCAGCACTAACACTTAACCACTATGCTGCCAGGGCTTCCAAGGGACAGAAAGGGTCATATAATCCAGAGACTACATCAGCATGAGACCAGAAGAACTAAGTGGTACCCACCACCACCAATGACTGTCCTAACAAGGAACACAACATGAAGTCCCGAGCACAGTGGGAGAAAAATGGGTGTGCAGAACTAGGTTTCTATTAAAAGACCAAAACTGGTAGTATGACCAACTGGAGGGTCCCCAGAAAACATGACTCTTAGCTTCTCCATTAGCCCAGAGCTGAAACCAGTCCTGAAGCCAACTCTTCAGACAAAGTTTAGACTAGACTATAAGACATAAAACAATGCTGGCAAAGGGTGTTGAATGGACACTGGAAATACAGGGTGGAAAGGAGGAGTGTGCGATCATAGGGTAGGGAGGACTGCTGCAGTTACATGGCAGTGTGTGTGCAAGTTTTTGAGTGACAAATTGACTCGAATTTTAATCTTTCACTTAAGGTACTATAAAATATTTTTAATAAATGTATGTACCTACTAATAGAGCTTCAAATATGTAAAGAACAAAATAGATAAAATATGAAAATGTATTCAAATCCACAAATAGAAATATTAAGGATTCTTTGAATAATTAATACAACAAATAGGAAAATATCAGTGAAGATATAGTTCAGACCAACACTAGCAACCGAATCTGTTTGATATTTATAAAGCAAAACAACTAACAACTGCATTACATAACACTCCTTTCAAATGAGCATGAAACAAACATCTAGAATGACCCTATGATAAGCAAGTCTTAAAAATTTCAAAAAACTCATATTATACAGAGTGTGTCTCTGACCACAATAAATTAAATTAGAAATCAGTTATCAAAAAATACATGGAAAAAATAAAAACGGCAAAATTTAGAAATTAAAAGGCATTCTTCTAATAACTCATGAGTTAAAGCAGGAATCAAAACATAAATTAAAAAATATTTCAAACAAAATGCTAATAAACTTTGTGGGATGTAGCTAAAGTTGTACTTAGAGGGTAATTTGTAGCTTTTAATGCTTATATTCAAATAATATAAAAGAAGAAAAATTTAAAAATAATTATATAACATTCTATAAAAGTAGCTGGAAAAAAAGAGCTGATTACATTGAAGATAACCAGAAAAAAGAAATTATTAAAGAATGGTAAACAATGAAGTGAGAAACAGACTACAGAAAATATTTTTTAGAAGTAATAAACTCCTGCCAAGATTGATCAAGAAAGAAATGGAGAGAAAAAAACTACTAAGGGAAAGGTTGATGGGTCAGACCACCCAGAGGCATCTCAGAAATAAGGCATGGCAATCTGTTTCTGAAAGATCACAGCCTTGAAAACCCTCTAGTACAGTTCTATATGTTGTTGTTAGTAACATATGTACAACTATATGTATTGCTATTAGTTACCTATGTACATATATATGTACACATGTACATACACAGACATGCATATACATAGATATTAGAAATCCTGGTAGTGTGGTGGTTAATTACTACAGTTGTTAAGTACTACAGTTGCTAACCAAAGGACTGGCAGTTCAAATTCACCAGGAGCAACTTGAAAACTCTGTGAAGCTGTTCTGCTCTGTCCTATGGGGTATATACGAGTCAGACTCAAGTTGATGACAACGGTTGACATACATATGTGTGTGTGTGTGTGCATGTGTGTTACGTGTGTTATGTATATAACATGTTTGTATAAAATTATGTAAAACATATCATATATTTTATATAAAACATGTTATGCATAAACTTATGTAAAGCATATATATGTAATATATAAATTTATAAATAACATACATATGTGTACGTGCATGTATGTACAAAACTTTTACCCAGAGCAGCCCTGGTGGCACAATGGTTAAGCATTTGACTGTTAACCAAAAAGTTGGCAGTTAGAATCCACCAGCCACTCCTGGGAAAACCTATGGGTCAAGCCCACTCTGTCCTATAGGATTGCAATGAGTTGGAATAAACTTGACAGCACTGGTTTTGTATCCAGAATACATAAAGAACTGTGATTGTTGCAGCAGCCTTGATGACACTGTGGTTAAGCACTTGGTTGCTAACAAAAAGTTTGGTGGTTCACAGCCGACCAGCAGCTCTGAGGGAGATAAGACCTGGAAACCTGCTGCCATAAAAATGACAGCCTAGGAAACCTTTGGGGGCACCTTTACTCTGTCCTATAGAGTAACCGTGTATTGGGACTGACTGGACAGCATCCAACAACAACGACAATGGGGACTTGTGTGATACAGAAGCACTCTCCCACAGGATTTTCTAGGCTGTAATCTTTATATGAAGGAACACTGGAGGTACAGCAGTTAAAGGACACAGCTGCTAATCGAAATGTTGTTGGTTTGAAACCTGCAGCAGCTCCCAGGGAGAAGGATGTGGCAGTCCACTTCTGTAAAAGTTTACTGTCTTGGAAACCAAGTGAGACAGTTGTACTTTTTCCTATAGGGTTGCTATGTGTTGGAATCTACTCGACAGCAATGGGTTTGGAGTTTTTTGGTAATTTTTTGGCCAGTAGAGGCCAGGCCTTTCTCCAGAGAGCTGCTATGTGTGTTTCAGTCACCAGTCTTTCCATCAGCAGCTCAGCGCTTAACTCATGAACCACCAGGGCTCCTTCAAAGAGTTACAGCATGTCAGTAATAAAAGGGCAAGGCACTTTTTTTAAAATGTGGAAAACTTGAAAATGCACTTGAAAACAACAACAACAAAAAGAGGGTATGCAAAGCATACAAATGGCCAAGAAGCTCCCGAAAAGGTACTGCATAGCATTAGTCAACTTAGAATCATAATGAGATAACCTCTCAAATGGCTAAAATTTAAAAAAATAAAAACTGTCGATACAAATATTGGCTCGGGTGCAAAACAACTGGAGTTCTCATACATTACCAGTAGGAGAGGAAAAAATCACTCTGATAAATCAATCGCTTTGATAAATCTCTGTTTTTTTAACAAATTATACATATTCCTAAATTATACATACCCCCTACTCTACGAGAAAACCCTAGCAGCACGGTCGTTATGTGCTATGGTTGCTAACCAAAAGGCTGGCAGTTCAAATCCATCAGATGCTGCTTGGAAACTCTATCGAGCATCTCTCTTCTGTCCTATAGGGCTACTAAGAGCCAGAATTGACTCAATAGCTGTGAGTTGGGTTTGGTCTACTCTATGCAGAAACAATTCTACTACAGGAATTTACATAGGAAAAACAAAAACATGCCCATACCAAAACTTTAATAGAATATTTGTAACAGTTTTATTCATAATAGCCCCCAACTGGAAACAACCAAAATGTCCATCAGCAGGAGAATGGTTACACTGTGATATAATCATATAAAGAAATACTGCACCACACTAAAAAAAAAAAACACAAATTACCGATACCTGTAACATGAATGAATCTCAAAAAGACCAAAAGTATTTTGTTGAACGTAAGAAGTCATGCACAAGAAAATGTTCCATTTATAGGAAGTTTTCAAGAATAAGCTGGATTAAACTACAGTACTAGAAATCAGAACAGTGATTGGAGGTAATGGCAGAATTAACTGAGAACAGGTATTGTTGTTGTTGTTAGGTGCCGCTGAGTTTGTTCAACTCCTACCAATGTTATGCACAACGGAATGAAACACTGCCCAGTCCTACACCATCTTTATAATTGTTGCTATGCTTGAGCCCATTGTTTAAACTCCTATGTCAATCCATCTCTTTGGGAGTCTTTCTCTTTTTGCTGTCTACTTTACCAAGCACAATGTCCTTCTCTAGGAACTTATCCCTTCTGAGAACATATCCAAAATGTGTGAGACACAGTCTCCCTATCCTTGCTTTTAAGGAGCATTCTTATTGTACTTCTTCCAAGACAGATTTTTTCATTCTTTTGGCAGCCTCTGGTATAGTCAATATTCTTCAACACCACAATTCAAAGGCATGAATTCTTCCTTGGTCTCCCTTATTTATCGTTCAGCTGTCACATGTTTATAAGGCAACTGAAAACACCATGGCTTGGGGCAGGTGTACCTTAGTCCTCAAAGTGGCGTCCTTGCAGACATGTACCACTCTTAAGAAAAAATTGTAAATGAATTGAACTGGTTATAATTAATCTGAATGCAACATGATCTTTGCTCTACTTGGATGCCTGCATGGGAGTTCTCCTAAATATATTTGGTCCTGTGTATCTACAGGTTCAGCATCCATAGTAACCACAGATAGAAAATAGTTGGAAAAAATAAAGTTACACAAATCAACACTTGAATTTGCCACATGCCAAACACCACACTGAACCCACCAGGCATTCCCTGCTGTGATGTCCCGCCGCTTCCCAGATCCTCAGTCTCTTCAGCACCATCTGAGCATGGTTCACCTGGCATCCCCTTCGTGTGCCACTTGGGTAGTGTGCACCCTTTGTTTCCGTGCAAAACTGCTCCTAAAAAGCAATGAGATGGTCAAAGCAATCCTCAAAGGCTAAGTGTGAGAGGTTGAAAAGGGCAAGAGGAAGGAATTTCAGGATAGTAATGGGTGGGCAGCTTGTAAAATGCTATAACCTCAAGAACTTCAACATCATGTATGCCAAGGCAGCATCAGCATTCCTCAAAGAGAGGCCAAGAAACTCAGAAGAGAAAATCTGAAAAGCTACCTTCCAAAGCAAGTTTTCAATTATGAGGAAGCAACAATTTCCATAACACTTACATTGTATTAGACTTGACAAGTAATCTAGAGATGACTTAAAGTATACAGGAGGACACACATAGGTTATGTGCAAATAGTACACCATTTTACATAAAGGATTTGAGCATTCTCAGATTTTGGTATGAGACAAGGAGTCCTGGAACCGATCTTCCATGAGTACTGAGGGATAAGTCTAATAAGGTCTCTTAAACTCAAAACCCCAAATCCATTGCTGTCAAAAACCAAAACCCATTGTTACACATCAATTCTGACTCATAGCCATCACAGAGGACAGAGTAAAACAGCCTCACAAGGTTTCCAAGGAGTGGTTGGTACAGTCAGACTGCAGACATCTTGGTTAGCAGCTGATGTTAACCACTCTGTCACCAAGACTCCAAGATCTCTTAGTACACTGAAGATATGATTAAATTTACAAATGCATAGTTTATAATTGTGTTTAGGAACATACACACATATACATATATTTCATAAACAATCAACTCAAAAAACTGAAAACATTTGCTTCCAAAGAACCCCTGAGTAAATTGACTTTCCAGCCCCAGAATAAATAGATACGAAATAATTTTCCAAGGAAACAGTCCTCATAGTAGGCACATCACAACTGGTAACCTACCAATGTGGTTTCTCATAATGTACAGTAAAAAACATGTTTTAAGAGTACTAAAAGAGCTAAAAGATTTTGAATTCACCAGCCAACCTGATGACATATGACATTTCCCAATATGGGCAAGCATTTTTAGTTTTATCTTGAAATATCTATTGCTATCCTTTCAAAAGCTGGTTTTGCACATGCAAAACTGTCATTTCATATACTGAAAAACACTAAAAATATCTCTTGCAGAAAAAGAAAAGTCAAATAGCATCTTTAAAATTGGTTATATCTATATCATTACTGGTAAAAGTAAGTTGTCTGAGTCATATAAATTACTATGATCTTTATATCTTATTAACTTGTCATGGTAAATATGGTCTACATAAGATATAACCAAGATATTTCCCTGGTTGTACAGTATAATTAAAGCATTCCTAAGTACTGTTTTCTTGACCACCTTCTGTCTGATTATTTTAAGTCCAATCTTAGTACAATTTATATAAAAATAGAAGTCAATACCAGGACAGTGGATCAAAAACACAGTCAAGACTCAGCTTCTTAAATTATGTATGGGGTCTGTCAACTAAGTCCATGAACTCATTCTACAAAAGGTGCTACATACTTCATTGCTGAATATCACTACGGTCACCTTCAAAGTTCTCCCCTTGGGAAGCTACCAATGCAAGTACCTAGTCCTCCCTTCAAAGAAATTTGAAACTCTTATTCTGGAATGGCCGTGTCGTATTATCCTTGATGTCCTGAGTGTCATCAAAATATCTTCCTTTCAATACTTCCTTTATATTCAGGTAAAGAAAAAAGTCATTGGGGGCCAGATCAGGTGAATAAGGAGGGTGTTCCAAAACAGTTACTTGTTTGCTAGCTAAAAACTCCCTCACAGACAACTATACAATTAAGTTCATGGACTTGCCACCTTGGCATTGTGTACAATGGCTGTTCCAGAAAGAGTTGCAAAATTGCTTTAAAGGATGAAGTAGGCACTGGCATAGGTGCATAGCTTCCCAAGGGGAGTACTTTGAAGGTGACCATAGTGGTATTCAGCAACAAGGTAATTAACACTTAGAACAACTAAGTTCTTGGACTCATTTGTGTAACCTTGTAAACATTAATATCCTAAATATTAGTGAGCTGAAATGGGATGGCCCTGGCAATTCTGAATAGGACAATCATATGGTCTAACATGCAGGAAAAGAAAACTTGAAGAGGAATGGTGTTGCATTCATCATCAAAAAGAAACATTTCAAGACCCGTTCTAAAGTACAATGCAATTGTGATACTTACGCATAAAACTAGGCAGTCTTAAATTATTGACTGCATTTAAACAGGTATATTTACTATCTGCTACAAAGCTGGTGTGACAGGGATAATATTTTGAAAATATTAAATTGGAGTACTTGAGTTGCTAGTCCCCCTATCCCCAATCTATCAAGAGAACTTTTCAGGGTAGGGGCAAATTTAATATAATTTGCAGCTTTAGCTTGTAAATTGTATTTGTTAGGTTCATTTCTCGTTTTGAGAACAGGGTTTAGTTGACAGGGCATAGGGTTTTCCATAAGGCTTCCCTTGAATAAGAAGCAGGTCTTGAAAAATAAAGCAGGAAAAGATACAGAAGGAAGAACTCAGTAGATAATTCCTAACTCAGAGGAAGGAGAAAAGAACTTTGAGTCATGGGAGAAGGAGAAAACAAGAGAATGAGAGAGAAAGGATGGAGTTTAGACCCAGACATCCTGATTGTGTTCTTTGGGCAAAACACCTGGGTTAGCATGCAAGTGGGAACAGAAACATCCAAAGAAGTTTGAAGGAATCCAATTACAGACGCATTTACTCCTCTTTTTCGACAGCATAGCCTGAAAAATACTTGCAAACTTCTTAGAGAAGCCTGACATTTGGATGATTTGGATGACATTTCCAACATGATGCAGAAATAATAGTGTAGGAATGGCTGAGTGTAGTACCTCATACCACAGTATGTAGTAGGAAGGAAAGAAATATGCATCCAGGGCACTACAGGATGCTAGGAGCCAAGGTATGTATGTAGTCAGGATGCAGGGCAATGGTGAGTAGGGACCTTGTGTATACAGGCTGTGCAAGGTCCTCAGGGGAAGGTACCAGCTTGAAGCCATAAACCACACAGGAGCAGCCATAGCTCAGTGGGCAACAGTTCACGACACATACCTTCCAGCTTCAATCTGCTATAGAGCAGATTTGCAATAACAGTGGCCTAGAGGTTAAGCTCTTGGCTGCTAACCAGAAGGTTGACCATTCCGATCCACTAGCCACTCTATGAAAAACAAACATGGCAGTCTGTTTCCATAAGAGATTTATAGCTTTGGAAAACCTATAGGAAAGTTCTATATATAAGATGCTCTGGTGGAGCAGTGGTTAAACACTCAGTTGCCAATCAAAAAGGTAGTGATTTGAATTCACCAGCCACCCCATGGTAGAAAGATGTGGCAGTCTGCTTCTGTAAAGATTACAGTCTTGGAAACTCTCTGGGGGAGTTCTACTCTGACCTGACGGTTACTATGAGTCACAATCAACTCAATGGCAATGCATCAGTATGGCTATTGTGTATCAATATACTGGAAGGACAAGATCAGAGCAGCCACTCTCATCAGAGAATTAAGATGATAAAGATGACAGCATATTACCCAAGTACCTCCTTGACATCATAATGATATACAATTTCTTTCTGCTCCCAGTTCACATGAAGAAAGGAAAAGGGGAAGTTTAGACTTTATTATATAGGAGAAAGAGCTTTATAATGAGCTGGAATTTTAACTGATTGAAAAAATATCTAAAAGAAACTATTTAAATTTCATTTTACTAACAGCTTCCAGCCTCCTTCCCATAGCCTACACCCTCACCACCATTAGTGGAAGCAGAAGTTGAAAATTAGATAAGCTACATATTTTTAAAAAGAATTAAGTGCCTTTCTTTGTGTATCTGAGTTACATTAAAATAATAATAATGACCAATGAAGACTGTTAGGTCCTTACTGTGTACCAGGTATTACTCTAAACTCGTAATAGTTAATAACTCATGTATTAGTCATAATTATTCTATCTAGCACATAGTGTTATTCTCATTTTACAAATGAAGAAATTTAAACACAAAATTATACAGCTAGTAAGTGACCACTTAGAGACTATCTCAAGAATAGACTTGATTCATTGAACACTAACAATCAAAGACCAGACACGGTATGGGATGACACATACATGAAAAAAGCACAGGAAATGGAAGAAATGAAGTAAAAGAGGTGAACCAATGATTTTAAAGGGCAGCTCAAGACAAAGTAAAGTGTTAAAATGAAATGTGCAAAAACCTGGAGTTAGAAAACCATAAGGGAAGAGTGTGTTCAGCATTTCTCAAACTCAAAGAGCTGAAGAAAAAAATTCAAGCTTCCAGTTACAATTTTAAAGGCTTCCGTGGGCAAAATACCCAATGACACAGGAAGCAGCAAAAGACAATGGAAGGAATACACAGTCACTCTATCAGAAAGAACTGGTCAATGTACACCCGTTTCAGGAAATAACCAATGCTCAAAAGCCAATGCTACTGAAGGAAGAATTCCAAGCTACACTGAAGGCATTGTCAAAAACCAAGTTTCCAGGAATTGACAGAACACCAACTGAGATGGATCAGCAAATAGATACAGTGTTGGAGGTGCTCACTCATCTATGCTAAAAAATTCATAAGACAGCTGCATACCTGGTAAACCAACTGGGAGAAATCAATAATTGTGTGCATTCCAAAGAAAGATGATTCAACAGCATATAGAAATTGTCAAAGAATATCATTAGTGCCACACACAAGTAAAATTTTGCTAAAGATTATTCCAAAATGGTTGCAGCAGTGTATCAGCAGGAAACTGCCAGAAATACAAGCTGGATTCAGAAGAGGTTATGAAACAAGGACTATCACTGCTGATGTCAGATGGAAGCAGCAGTCAAGAAAGCAAATTAAACACTGCTTTGGGCAAGTCTGCTGCAAAAGACCTCTTTAAAGTGTTCAAAAGCAAAGCTGTCGCCTGAGGAATAAGGTGTGCCTGATCCATACCATGGTATTTTCAACTGCATCATAGCATGAGAAAGGTGAACAATAAATAAGGAAGACAGAAGATAAATTGATGCCTTTGCATTATGGTGTTGGTGAAGAACATTGACTATACCTTGGACTGTTAAAGAATCAGCAGATCTGCCTTGGAAAAAGTACAGCCAGAACGCTCTTTAGAAAGGGAGGATGGTAAGATCTTACCTCACTTACCTGGGACATGTTATTAAGAGGGATTAGCCCTTGGAGAAGGGCATCATGTTTGGTTAAAAAAAGAAAAGAAGAAGAAGAAGAAGGTTCAAAGTCAGGTGGATTGACATAGTGGCTGCAACAATAGGCTACTACCATATAATGATTATAAGGCTAGTGCAGGCCCAGGCAGTGTTTCATTCTGTGGTATAGAGGGTCACTATGAGTCAGCAACAACAACAATAGTAAAGTGACAGAACCTGGACACACACTAGGCAACCTAGCGCCAGAGGCAACACTCATAAAATAAACTTCTCTGGAACACCGCAGGCATATTTGAGAAATTTGATTTTGCAAACTAACAAGCATTGTAGTTTAGGTTGAACCCTAAAGGAGCTCTTTCTATCACGCTGTGGTTTCCTCCTGTCCTTCCTTTCTTTTCCTACTTTTTCTGGCATCAAGACCGTTTTTCCTTTTGGTAATAGCACCTTTCCATAGAGGGCTGTCAATCAAGAATCCTCACCAAATCTAGCCAGTCAATAAAACTACTAACAGTAATTGGCACAGGGTCAGCAAAGTTCCCAAAAAAGGCCAACCAAAATCCTTTTCAAAATTTGAAACCTATACTTGGCTTGGCTGGCATACTCTTTCAGGATTGTAGGCACCATGGTAAACATTAGTCATTCTCTTTGGTAACCCAGCATCTGAACTCAAAGACATGAGTCCCAACAACAACAAAAAAAACCCTCAAAACTCACTGCTGTTGAGTTGATTCTGACTCATAGCAACCCTATAGATAGAGTAGAACTGCCCCATAGATTTTCCAAGGAATGCCTAGAGGATTTGAATGACCAACCTTCTAGATAGCAGCCGTACCACTTAACCACTACACCACCATGGTTTCCGTGAGTCCCACTAGAGAAATTGAAAATTCCACATACTTTCTCAGCCTACCTTACAGTTAAGACATAAGTTTAAAATCCAAGCTAGGACAATTAAACATAAACCCTCCAGATTTTGATTAGACGTTAATAGCCAAAAGAAGTGGAAACTATTCAAAATACATTTCTAGAGAGGGCTATATATACATGACAGCATCTGTGTCATGTTTCCAGAAAGAAAAGAGAGAGGCTGCAGTTCAGCTACAGTGCTTGATGACCAACACTCACATTGTATCAGTGACAGCAGTGGCTGTGGAGGGTATGGTGAAGTCCAGTGAGCCAGGTCTACAGATATAGACTGTGGTATGCTTCTGACGTTAGCCTCCAGCTCTTGTCCTACAGCTCTCCTAGAAATTCTGTAAGCTACCTGATATATTTTTAATAAATCTCTCCCCCTTACAAAATAGCCAACTAGTTTCTTATGCTTAAAACTAACAATCTGTATTCATCTTCCACTGGTGCTATAACAAGTTACTGCAAATGTAATGGCCTAAAACAGTACAAAGTTATTCTCTTACAGTGCTGGAGGTCCAATATCCTAAAATCAAGCTGTCGACCTCCTTTCTGGATATTCTAGAGAAAAATCCATTTCCTTACCCTTCCAGCTTCTAGAGACCTCTGACATCCCTCTTCAAAGCCAGCAAAGTTGCGTCTCTGTGACCACTCTTCAGTAAATGTGTTTTCCTCGGACTCCACTTGCCTGTCTTTCTCTTTCACTTTTAAGGACTTTTGTGATTACATTGGGCCAATCTAGATAATCAAAGATAATCTTGTCTTTGAGAAACACAAATAGTTAATGCTTCTTTTAGTCAGCCAGTGCCGCTTTAATAGCAATACCACAGTAGATGACTTTAAAAAGAGAAATTTGATTTTGTCATAGTTCAGTAAGCTAAAAGTCCAAGTTCAGGGTGTCCACTCCAGAGGAAGGCTTTCTTTGTTGGCCTTCTTTGTTGGCGGATCCTTGTTGTTAATCTTCCCCTGGACTGGAAGCTTCTGAGGCCCAGGGACCCCAGTCCTTTCCAAAGGATGCACTCAGCTCCTGGAATTGCTTCTTGGTGGTCTGAGGTCTCCAAATCTCACTGCTACTTTATTTCCTTTAAATCTCAAGAGATGGCCTCAAGGCACACAACAATCTTACAAACTGAGTCCTGCCTCACCAACAACTGCCACCCATCCTCCCTCATTAACATCGTAGAGGCAGGGTTTACAACATAAAGGAA
The DNA here is from genome assembly GCA_028571685.1 of Heterohyrax brucei. NCBI lineage: Eukaryota > Metazoa > Chordata > Mammalia > Hyracoidea > Procaviidae > Heterohyrax > Heterohyrax brucei. Next base: position 51,409,816 of record CM053155.1, read on the forward strand.
CATCACACAACACTGGGAATCACGGCCCAGCCAAACAGTCACACACATGTTTTGGAAAACACAATTCACTCCATGACAGTGTTATACTACTAACCTGAAGGTTGGGGGTTCAAACCTACCCAGCAATGCCATGAAAGAAATGCCTGATGGTCTTCCCCAGAGATTAAAGCCAAGACAACACGAGAAAAAGAGGGGTACACTGCAAGAACTCCAATAAAAGACCACAACTGATGGTCCAGTGGCCTGGGGATTTCCCTGGGAGCTGGTCCCTAGACCTGCTGCTGCTGTTGACCAGAAAACATTACTGAGGTCAACTCTTGGGACAGGAATGGACTGGACTTGGGTATACAATGTAACCATATGGTGTGCGCTTTATGGTTCTATGAATTTATAGAATTCTGTCCTACTTGCCTCTTACTAGAAGGGAGAGGAGAGGACAGGAGATTGTTAAGAGGATACAATACACACACACACACACACACGCATGTATACAGAAGAGAACAAAAAGGAGAGTGTGCCGTCACCACGCAAGGACAATAGAAGGAGCTGCAGATAGGCAGGCATGCAAACTTTAATTGGATTGTGTACTTTCATTTAATCACAAAAAAAAAAATTACAGCCAAGAAAACCCTAACGTCAGAAGCATGCCAGAGCAGCAATGTCACTCTGTCACATGTAAGGTAATCATGAATTGGAACTGACTGGATGGCAACAGGTCTGGTTTGGAGTTTTCATTAAAAACCTTAATCTCATTTGCAATCCCAATTTCCTTTTACCACGTAACCTAACATTCACAGTTTCTAGGGATTAGGACATGGACACCTTGTGAGTAGGGAGCATCATTTTTCCTACTGTCATTGTATGCAATTCCAACTCACAGTGACTTGATTCCAACTCACAGTGACTCTATATGACAGAAGACGACCATCCCATAGGGTTTCCTAGTATGAAATATTCACGAGAGAAGATCACCAGATTTTTTTTTTCCCTGTAGAGTCACCAGTGGGTTTGAACAGCCAAGAGTTTAACCACTGAGCTACCAGACCTCCTGACTCTGCCTACTACAAAATCTAAATGATGCAGATACCTGTATCAGACACACTTACAGGTATCTGGAAATCATCTGGTTGACTTACACTGAACAGAATAAAAATCTAGTTGGTATTAATTTATGAAACTCTGGCAGCCCATGACAGCCATAAGAAAAGAGCAATGAAATAATTACCACTGGTCACCTGGAATGAAGAGCTCAATGAAGCAAGAAGGCTTTAGAGGATCCAGAATAACTTAACTCTACTGTAGGATTGGAAAACCTGGTGGTATAGTGGTTAAACACCACGTCTGCTAACCAAAAGGTCAATAGTTCAAATCCACCAGGCACTCCTTGGAAACTATGGGTTGGAATCAACTCAGTGGCAGTGGGTGTGTTTTTTGGTTTATAGCAGGAATGAAGACATGCAAGGACAGTGATAATAAGGTAGCTCTTCCTGATATCACTTGATAGCTTAAAGAAAGAAAAGACTAAACTCAAAGCACAAAGGCATTATCTCAAAATACAGACCAATTATCAGGAGTTTTCTATAAGGGTCTTGTAAGAATTTTCTGTTTCTTGCTTCTGCAGGCTGGATGTTCAAAAATATATTCAAAGAGTGTCCTTAGGTTAACAATGTCAGATCTCTTAGAAGAAATTAAGGGCACTGTGCTTAACAGTGGCATAGTGGTTAAGTGCTAAGGCTGCTAACCAAAAGGTCAGCATTTAGAATCCACCAGGTACCCCTTGGAAACTCAGTGGGGAAGTTCTCCACTGTCCTGTAAAGTCTCTCTGAGTCAGAGTCCAGTGGCACCCCTGGGTTTGGTATGGGGTTTTGTATGCATAACAACAATTGTGAGGATGGTACAGGATCAGGCAGTGTTTCGTTCTGTTGTACCTAGCGTACCTTTGAGTAAGAACCAACCAAGCAGCACCTAACAACAACATGTTTGTCGATTAACAATGTCAGAACTCTAGAAGAAATCGAGGCCATTTACGAAGACAGGTGATCTTGCAAAATTCTATCACATGATCTCTGGCATCAGTTCTATTACCAAGGTCGTTTTTTCTGAGTACCAATCCTTTCTACTTTGTTTCCAACTTTTGCGTTCAAATCACCTGTAATTATCAATGCATCTTGACTGCATGTTTGATCAGTTTTAGACTGCAGAAGTTGGTAAAAAAAACTTCACTTTCTTCATCTATGTCCTTAATAGTTGGTGTGTAAATATGAGTAGCAGTCACATTAACTGGTCTTCCTCTTAACTGTATAGATATTATCCTATCACTCACAGTGTTAAACCTCAGGATAGATCTTGAAATGTTCTTTTTGACAATGAACGTAATCTATTCCTCTTCAAGTTGTCCTTCCTGGCATGGTAAGCCATTTGATTCTCTGATTCATAATGGCCAATACCAGTCCATTTCAGCTCACTATTGTTTGGGATATTGATGAGTATGTGCTCTGTTTCATTTTTGACAGCTTCCAGTTTTCCTAGATTCATACCCTGTATATGACATGCTGTGATTATTAATGGATTATTGCAGCTGTTTCTTCTCATTTTGAATCAAGGTCCTGAAAGCTTTACCCCATCCACATCATCAAAGTTGACTCTACTTTGAGGATATAGTTCTTCTGCAGTAGTTTTTTGAGTGCCTTCCATTCTTAGGGGCTCATTTTCCAGCACTACATCTGACAGTGCTCTGCTCCTATTCATAACGTTTCCCTTGGCTATATTCTCTGAGGCTGCCAGTGCTGGACACTTGCTTCCATTGCCTATTTGCAGTCAGATGGCCCAGGCACTGACAATTAGATATGTCCATAACTGTATCTAATAATGTTCTACTGCTTTTCGTAAGGTTTCCACTGGTCAATATTTTTCAAAAACAGATTGCCAGGTCCCTCTTCCTAGCTGTCTTAGTCCAGAAACTCTGCTGAAACCTGTCTACCATGGGTGACCCTGCTGGTATTTGAAACTGCTTCTATTTGAACATTGCTGCTAATCAAGGAACTCACTTGATAGCAAAAAAAGTCTAACATGGTGATGCCGGTGTGAGTCACTGTCTTGCTATTCAGCAGATTCCTAGAAAGTGTTGGCCTTAGAAAGTAGGTGGATGGTCTTCTGATGACTCAGTTATGGTCTCAGCAAATACTTTGCAAATTTAGAAGGCAAATTTGAGATTCAGTCCTGGTAAATTTCCACATATGTTGAATCAATGACTAAATATTTGGTATTATTTCTTCTGTAGCCAGAATACATTAGTCCAGAGCCTTAGTGGTGAAACGTAAGGGGCACCTGTTGATATTACACTTTATGATCTATCTGTAGAGTGTGATGGCTAATTTTATGTGTTAGGTTCGCTAATCTATGGTACTCAGTTGTTTGAGCAAACCTAATCTAGATCCTATTATAAAGCAGATACATATGATTATATCAGCTGGCCTCAAGCAAAACAGATTACCTACCATAATGTAGGTGAGCATCATCCATTGCTTATGAGCAAATCAGGGACGCCCCTAGAGTGCATACTGCCTCCAGACTCTAAGAAGACATTTTACCGGAACTCTCGTCCTTAAAATCGGTTCTCTTTCTCTAACAAACTTTAACACAGAGTTTTTGCTTCCCATCTCTACATCTATGGCACCTTCTGGTTTAGTGACCTTAATATTGAAAAGTGGAACGCTTCCGCTGAGGAGGTTAACTGTTGCACTATGTTAGAAACTACGCCTACCACTTTGACAAGTCAGGCTATTGAAATGATGGGTCAACAGTCAAAGAAAGAAGAAAAGTAATTTTATTGGCTACTGTGATTAATTGTGACTACAGAAGGAAGCAACATTGCTGCTACAGAGAAAAACCCCCAGAAATTGCCTGCACTGTCACTAAACATCGCCATGGCTAGAGACTCTGACTCTGAGGTAGAAATTTTAGATGCCGTACTTGTGAGAATACAGGATGACTACTTTTGTAGACAAGCAAAGAGTATTTTAAGTAGTGTGAGGAATCACTGCACTATGACAGGCAGGGATGGCTTTTTCCAGAGAAGTATAAGAACTGTATGAAGAACAGAAGAGTAGGTGACATCAAGTAGCCAAAAATGTAGATTGTAGGGGACATTTGTTTCTGTTCTTGTTTTTTGGACACCCAGGATCTGAGCTTCCCTACAATGCCCTATCCATTACTGTAGAAACATGGTCCACCTCCCATTGTATGTCACGTTCACCGTTTCTTGCCTGATGTGGATACCATGAATTTCTGGAGGTCCTGGAAGCCATATTTTCAGAGGCTGCCAATGCTGGATACTTGCTTTTGTTACCTCTTTGCAGTCAGATGACCCAGGCCCTGACAACTGGATATGTCCATCCTGACTTTGATCGGAAGCAGGTACTACAAAGAAACAGGGGCAACATGGAATCCATTCTAGCAAGCACGATGGCAGTGGCAGCAGGGGCACTCATCTCCAGAGGCAGAAGTGACAACGTTCTTAATGGTAGCACACACTGTACAGCGTGGGTGGCAGTGGGAGCTGTGGTATTTCTATGCAGAAATTTGGGGTGTCATTTCTGTGAAACTCTGTAGAAATCCTAGAAGTCTCATGCTACCCAATCACCTCGTAATAACTATATTTTCTGCTTTCTTTAATAAGACTTAGCTTTTGTTAGTTAAAACTAAGAATCATGATTAATTCAAATGCTAAGACCACGTAAGGGGCTGCTAGGAGCTATTCTTAGCGAGCCCTTGCCTGTGACCTCACTGATTCAAGAGCAAAAAGAACTACATGCTGTGGAAACAGAAGAAAAGTCATGATTCTTAAATCTCTAGGTCCAGCTGCAAGTGAAATCCAGATTTTTCAGTCCAAGTCCATTTGCTTTCTACCCAGAGTGACCCAGTAGTACAGAGTAGAACTGGAAACCCCATAGGATTTCCAATGAGCAACTGGTGGATTCAAACTGCCAATCTTTCAGTTAATAACCATAGCACTTATGCCACCAGGCTTCCAAGTCACAGCAGCCAATAAATTCTCTTTTCAGCTTTAACTACTTGAATTCAGTCTCTGAAACCTACTACCCAAAGCACTCTTCTGTATTACCACAACCCGTGGTTATCAGTCTCAGCCAAGTTGTGGAGACAAGGCACTTCAAGATGCTATCTTACATTTCCAGAAGACACTACTGATAAATATTCCTCTCTCCTAAGAAACAGGAACGAGCAGTGGTGGCTGAGGTTTCTTAAAGTCCTAAACATTTGGTAATTTTTTTTCCTTCTCCTAAAACTAACAGTTTTTAAGAAAAAAAATCAAAAGATGAAGAAAATTTAATATACTGTTTGTTACCCAGCTATTAACATTTTTAATATTTTGTTAATATCTCTTCAGTCTTTTTCTACCTATTTTTCAAAACCAGCATCTTAATATACACATTATTTTGTAAATTTGTCTTTGTTTTTGACTTAGTATTTCCTAAACATCTCCTATTTTCCTACACCATTTTTGGGAGAAGGAATCATACATTTTCTGGGAGTAAGAGTCATACATAATTTATCAATTTTAAATATACATTTTGATAAGTTTTGACATCTTGTGTAAAGTTGTTTAATCACTGCCATAATAGTAATATAGAACACTTCTACTATCCCAAAAGTGCTCTTTGCAGTTGACCAACTCCCCACACACCAGACTTCCAGACAACATTGATCTGATTTGTCACTGCAACTGGAAGGTTTGACTGGAGAAGGAATATGATCTTGTATACATCTGAAAAGGATTCCTCTGGCTGTTGTGCTGAAAAGAACTGTAAAAGGACAAGCACATTATCTCAAATTTCTTCAGTGTCTAATCTACTGTCAATTTCATCCAGCATATTTGTCATTTCCAGTGTTTTATTTTTCATCTCTAGAAGTCTCATCTGGATATTTTTTATACTGTTTCTCTCATTATCAGGTCCATGCTTAGCTCTTCCATTCTGAACATACCAAACATACTCAGAATAGCTGTTTGAACATTGTTTTCTTCTAGCTTCATCACTTCTGCCATTTCTGCATCTCCTTCTATGGACAGATTTTTCTCCTGACAATTTTTAGCTGGCTGCCAAGTAAGGTGCACTTCTTATCATTAACTGCTGGATTTCGTTAAATTTTTTTAAATGGCATTGGATTTTTTTCTCGTGTGCAGTTAGTCACTAGTAATCATTTGGAGCCTTCTAGGTTTGCTTTTAATCTTTGTTAGGGCACATCCAGAGCAGCATTTAGTCCAGAACCATTTTTTCTCCATTATTAAACTAGTAGCCTTTGAAAAGCAAAGAAAACAGAAAAAATTTGAGATTGTCAAAGATTTCATTTTACTTGGATCCACAATCAACACCACAGAAGCAGCAGTCAAGAAATCAAAAGAAGCATTGCACTGGGAAAATCTGCTGCAAAAGACCCCTGTTAAAGTGCTGAAAAGCAAAGACATCACCTTGAAGCCTAAGTTGCACCTGACCAAAGCCATGGTCTTTTCAATGCCATTTTATCCATGTGAAAGCTGGACAATGAATAAGGAAGACAGAAGACCAACTGATGTCTTTGAATTGTGATGTTAGAGAGGAATGTTGAATGTACTGGACTGCCAAAAGAACAAACAGATCTGTCTTGGAAGAAGTACAATCAGATTGTTCCTTAGAAGGACGGAAGGCTAGACTACACCTTACATATTTTGGATGTGTTATCAGGAGGGATCAATTCTTGGAGAAGGACAACACGCTTGATAGAGTTGAGGGTCAGAAAAAAACAGGCAGACCCTCAATAAGATGGATTGACACAGTGGCTGAAACAATGGGCTCAAGCATACCACAGATTACAGGCGTCGTGCAAGTGTTTCATTCTGCTACAGGCACAGTGCAAGACCAGGCAGTGTTTCATTCTGTTGTACACAGGCAGAGTTGCTACGAGTCAAAACAGACTTGACAGCACCTAACAACAACAAGAAAGGATTCTACTCCATGAAATCTTTCCACTCTGACTAATGGGAATGGGATATTTCCCAACTTTGTGTAATCCAGAAATCATTCTGTCCATTCATTCTAGCAGCTCTTTCACTGATCCCAGTTAGCTTTCTGTCCCTGTGTTCTGATCAGTACTCAAAGCCTTGCAAGGATCCCTAAATAGACCTCTAGAATTCTCTTTGTGGAGTCTTTCATCTTCAGGACTCTGTCCTGAAAATTCTAGCAGTCTTGACCTCCCCATACCCTGATTTCTGTCTCTTTAATTGTACAAGACAGTGGCACACCACCACTACCCTCTTCTCTCAAATTGAGGCATGAAAAGTTCCTCCAGATAGTAATATGCGGCAATCTTAGTACTCACATTGTTTATTTTTTTCTCTTAGAGATCAAAGTCTCTACAGTGCCTACTATCCAATGTCTGAATATTACTATTTTATATAATTTCTCTGTGTTTTCATTCCTTGAGGCAGGATGGTAAATCTGAACCTGTATCTTAGCTGGAGGTGGTAGTTGGCTGCATTATATTCAATACATGCCTGGAACTCCATTGAATGGATTTATCATATTGGGCTACAGGTATTTAAAAGCAGGAAAGAGAACTCACGCCTTGTTCACAATTGCACCCTATGACTCTGGTATATGATAAAGTTTCAAATACAGAAGTACTCAAAAAACATATTTAATAGCTAAGTAAATTAAGATTGAGGCTGTTTCTATTTATGTCTTCACATAAAACTGCCACATATTCTTGTAGCTAAATCTAGTCATAATTATTTCTTTACGATACACTTCTGTAAATATCACTTGATGACATGAAAGATTTTAATGCACTAATATTTGTTTCAAAATTGACCAAATACAATCAATGTACATCTTCACTGAGCAACAAGCTTTTCATAAATGGTTATTCCCCTATTTCACTAACAAAATTGTATATTCCATTTTAAAGTCTTTACTAGTTCCTTTTATTTTAAAAATAATCTTTTTGTTATATTAATTTCTTTGATTACTATTTAGGTTGATCATTGTTATGTTTTGTTTTCATTTATAATCTTTCTGAAAATTATCTATTAACCAAAATTGTTTTGTGATATTTCTACTAATTCAAGAGACTATGGAAACTTTTAAGCTGTACAAATGTTTATCCTATATACAGTGCAGCACCCAAAGCTTAGAGGCGTATTTGTTTTTTAAATATTGCTTTCTCTCAGAATAATTAAGTCAGCTCAAAACCAGAGAGCTCATTTGCTATTCAAAACAATGCAGAGTACACTCAAAAGATCCAGCAGTCTGGAGTCTGGTAGATGCCAGCAGGAAGAATCAGAAAAAAAAAAAAAAAGAAGAAGAAGAACTGTAATTAAATGCACTCTTCACAGGTCAAAAGTGTAAGCTCATTAATGTTTTACTGAGCAGATGACATTAATGACTAACCAAAGATGCATGGTCATTATTATTGTCCCCATCATTATCCCTTTGATATAAATGACTCAGTAGATAGATGTGAGGCGCTTACTTGGATGATGAGATTCAGTAATTAACTAGGTACCTGGTCTTTCCTCCTACAGAAACACCCAACTCAGTCAACAAAGGAAGATGCACACCATTGAAGTTAATAAAAAACAATCTTGCTTTGTAATTTGCATCATTTACAATCACAAAAAAGTGGACATCTCCAATAATGGAGTCAATGGTTAGCTAAGTACAAGACCACCTCTAACTAAAGAAACATACTGCTATTAAACATAAGAGTTTTCAAAAAATTATTAATAACATGGGGAAGTGCTCAGAATGCACAGGCACTAAATCACAATTATGTGTAATAGACATGGTTTTAAATATATACACAGATAAAGTTCTAGTAGGACATATGCTGGAATACTAACTTAATTATCTCTGTGTAATAAGATAATGAGTGACTGATTTTTTTTTCTTCTTTTTTACTGTTACAAGGACCACATACTGGATTTCTAATCAGGTAAACACGAGCACTGGAAGTTCTTTTTAAAAGAAAGAAATGCCTACCAAACTGATAATAGTAGCTGTCTCTATGAAGGGAGATGAGACAGCAGTAAGGAAAAGGGAATTGCTTTGTCTATGCTGTTACAGTTCTTTATAATAAGAACACAATTATCTATTGCTTGTGAAATGAAAATAACTTTATGTTTAACAAGGAGAGTGGCTGAATATATCTGGGTTATTTTCTTGATTTAGTGTTTTGCATTTTATATAAAAATGCAAGCAATTTAAGATCACAAAAGGCATTCACATTAATGTCAGGAGGCAAAGTGTAGATTTTTAGTCTAGGTCTGTAACTTAGTAGCTGTGTGACTTTGGCCTACTCAGTTAACCTCTCTGAGACCAAAAATCTTCACTAAGTAAAATACTGAAGTGGCACTTTCCTGCCTATTAGCATGATAGAATTTAAATGAAAACACCTGTGAGTCATTTAAAAGCTTTAGCTCCTTATTTGCACACTTAAGGAATCTGTCCATGGATCAAAAGGAAGGAATGGTGAAGCAGAAAAACGGAACAGAAGACTTCAAAGGGCTGTTCAAGAAGAGAAAACGAAGTATTATGATGACACTCGCATAGAGCTGGAAATAGAAAACCACAGTGGAAGAACATGCTCTTCATTTCTGAAGCTGAAAGAACTGAAGAAAAACTTCAAGCCCCAAGTTGTAAAGCTGGAAGCAGACAGTGAGACTGTGTCTTACATGGTTTGGACATATTGCCAGCATGGGTCAATCTCTGGAGAAGGACATCAGGTTTGGTAGAGCGGAAGATCAGTGAAAAAGAGGAAGACCCTCTACAAGATGGATTGACACAGTGGCTGAAACCATGGGCTTAAGCATAAAAATAATTGTGGACATGATACAAGATTGCAGTGTTTCGTTCTGTTAACTTATTAGGGTCACTATGAGTCAGAACCGACTTGACAGCACCTAACAACAACAAGTTACAATAGTGAAGGATTCTGTAAGGAAAATATTAAATGACTCAAGAAGCATCAAAAGAAGGTGGAACGAATACATAGAGTCATTATACCAGAAAGAATTGGTCTATGTTTAACCATTTGAAGCGGTAGCATGTGATCAGGAACCAATGGGACTACAGCATGAAGTCAAAGCTGCACGGAAGGCACTGGCAAGAAACAAGGCTCCATGAATTGACGGAATAGCAACTGAGATGTTTCAACAAACAGGTAAGACGCTGGAAGTGCTTACTTGCCTATGCTGAGAAATTTGGAGGATGGCTACCTGGTCAACCAACTGGAAGAGATCCATATTTATGCCTATTCTCAAGAAAGGTGATCCAACTGAATGTGGAATTATCAAACAGTATCAATGATATCACATGCAAGTGAAATTTTGCTCAAGATCATTCAAAAGTGACTGCAACAGTATATCGATAGGGAACTGCCAGAAATTCAAGTTAGATTCAGAGCAAAATGTGGAACCAGGGATATCATTGCTGAGGTCAGATGGATCTTGGCTGAAAGCAGAGAATACTAGAAAGATGCTTACCTGTGTTTCATTGACTATGCAAAGGCATTCAACTGTGTGGATCAAAACAAATCATGGCTAACATTGCAGAGAACGAGAATTCCTGAACACATAATTGAGCTCATGAGGTATCTATACATGGTTGAAGAGGCAGTCATGAAAAGAGAATAAGGGGACACTAAACAGTTTAAAGTCAGGAAAAGTGTGCTTTGGAGTTGTATCATTTCACCGTAACTTTTCAATCCATGCTGAACAAATAATCCAAGAAGCTGGACTATATGAAGAAGAATGATGCATCAGCAATGTGGAAGACTCGTTAGTAACCTGCGTCATGCAGATGACACAAACTTGCTTGCTGGAAATGAAGATTTGAAACACTTACTCATAAAGATCAAGGACCACAACCTTCAATATGGATTGCACCTCAACATCAAGAAAATAAAAATCCTTACAAGTGGACCAGTTGCAACATCATGACAAATGGAGAAAGGATTGAGGTTATGAAAGAATTCATTTTACTGGCATTCACAATCAACACCCCTAGAAGCAGCAGTCAAGAAATCAAAAGACACATTGCATTGGGAAAGTCTGCTACAAAGGATCTCTTTGAAGTATTGGAAAGTAAAGATGTCACCTTGAAGACTAAGGTGTGCCTGACCCAAGCCATGGTGTTCTCAATCGCATCATGTGCCTGTGAAAGCTGGACAATGAATAAGGAAGACAGAAGAACTGATGCTTTTGAATTGTGGTGCTGGAGAATACTGAATGTACCATGGACTGCCAAAAGAACAAACAGGTCTGCTCTGGAAAAAGTACAACCAGAGTGCTCCTTGGAAGCAAAGACAGAGAGATTGAATCTTACATACTTTGGATATGTTGTCAGGAGGGATCAGTCCCTCAAGAAGGACATCATGCTTGGTAAAGTGGAGGGTCAGCGAGAAAGAGGAAGACCCTCAATGAGATGGACTGACACAGTGGCTGCAATGATGGGTTTAAGCATGAAAATGATCATGGACATGGCACAAGATCAGGCAGTGTTTCATTCTGTTGTTCATAGGGTGACTGTGAGTCAGAACCAACTTGATGGCACCTGACAACAACAACAGCATATTTCATCACTAATTCCCTATTTATGGACTGAATTGTGTCAACAAAAAAGAAACATTAAAGTCCTAATGCATTGTACCTATGAACGTGACCTTGTTTGCAAATAGGATCTCGGAATGTGGTATCAGTTAACACGATACCAAACTGGAGTAAGGCATTCTTATAAAAGAAAACAGACACAGAAAGAAAGACTTGTGGTGAGACAGTCCTGCTGTAGCTGCAAGGTGGGGAATATCTGGGGCTACCAGAAACTGGGAGACACCAGAAAGGAAATTCCCTAAAGCCTCTGCACAGATTCTAGCCCTACTGGCACCCTGAATTCAGACTACTAGCCTTCAGAACTAAACTGATTACCATCAAGTTGATTCTGACTCATAGCAATCCTACAGGACAGAGCAGAACTGCCCCATAGAGTTTCCAAGGAGTGCCTGATGGATCTGAACTGTTTACCTTCTGGTTAGCAGCTGCCAGCACTTAACCACTGTGCCACCAGGATTACTCAGCCTTTGGAATTAGGAAACAATAATTTTTTGTTCTTATAAGCTGTCTATCAAACAACCCTATCACCACTGACTCTATTCCAACTCACAATGAATTCATAGGAGTAGAACTGCCCCGCAGGATTTCCAAGGCTGCAATCTTTACAGAAGCAGACTGCCACATCTTTATCACAGAGCTACTGGTGTGTTTGGACTGTCTGCCTTTTGATTAATGGCTGAGCATTTAACCACTGCACCACTAGGGGTCCTCTATCAGCTACACATTGTATAGTATTTTGTTATTACATCCCTAGGAAGCCGATACACACTCTAAGCCAATCTAAAATCACCTCTGGCCTGTATTATTACTACAGTTTCCTAACTGGTCTCTGCTTCTCTCCATGTACTCAGGATACCTCCCTGAAAACTGTCCAAAACAAAAAAAGAATAACAGTTGGAGCTCACTTGCCAGCAGTAAGAAACAAGCAATATAAAATGCTGAGTACCTTAAAGACATAAAGACTGACAAACAGGGGTAGTTCAATTCTGTCCTATAGGGTTGGTATGAGTTGGAATCAACTCCACAGCAATAGGTTTGTTTTGTTTTGTTTTGGTGCTGGAGAAAAGTGGAGAACTAGAACTCTACATATCACTAGTAGGGATAATAAATTGATACACCACTTCAGAAAATTGTTTAGCAGCATCTATTCAGCAAATATGCACATACCTGATGACACAGCAAGTTGGCTCCTGAGTACATAAGCAACAGATGTGCACTAAATACATACCAGAATAGTGATGGTAGCTATTTCAAAATAGCCTGAAGAGTTGAAGGGGCACATTAATTGTGATATGATGCATACCCTGGAATCTTACATAGCAACAAAAAAAGTACTTCTGCCTCACTCAACTATATGAATGAATCTCAGAGACAAAAATGTGAGAACTGGAAGTGCATGATCCTAATTATATGACCTTCCAAAACAGTCAAAATTAATCTAATGGAGGCTAGGAAACCCTGGAGACATATTGGTTAAGTGCTACAGCTACTAACCAAGAGGTCAGTAGTTCAAATCCACCAGGCACTACTTGGAAACTTTATGGGGCAGTTCTACTCTGTCTATAGGGTTGGTATGAGTCAGAATCGACTTGATGGCAGTGGTTTTTTTGTTTTTTAATAGAAGTCAGAATAGTGGTTATCTTGGAGGGATATAACAAGCTTCTGGGGTGCTAGAAAAATTCTACATCTTGATCTGAGTAGTGATCAGACGAATGTGTAACCCAAAAAACATAGTTGTCAAGTCAATTAAGATTCATAGCAACGTTATAGGACAGAGCAGAATTGTCCCATAAGGTTTCCAAGCAGTGTCTGGTGGATTTGATCTGCTGACATTTTGGTTAGCAGACATAGCACTTAACCACTATGCCACCAGGGTTTCATGTGTACACACGTAAAAATGCACTGAGCTGTATGCTTCGGCTTTGTGCTCTTTACTGTATATAAATTACTGCTCATCCAAAACATAAAATACGTGTGTGTGTACATGTATACATGAGTAAGTAAACAATGCTACAGAATAGAAAAGAACCTGAACAGCAAAGTGAGTAAGTATACTAATTGGTTTTAGTTGTCTGCACATACAATATGTGTAAACTGCATAAACAAAAACTAAAGAAATCTTAATATTAAAAAAAAATGTGGTGTCAATAATAATAATAAAAAAATCTTGCTAGGCCTTCTCTGCAATGTTTAGGCCACAGCCAGGATATTATACTCCTTCCTTTCTTTCAGTGTTTTAAGGAGAACATCAGTTACTTGATGTGTTTCCAGAGAAAAACAACAACATGTTAAACATCAGAGGAAAGACTGAAAGATCTAAGGCTTGACAGCCTTAGAAAAAGACTTAGGGGGACACCAGATTTATTCTACATATCTATAGGAGGCAGAACTGAAAATGATAAATGAGAGTTGCAAATAAGTCGATTTTATCTTAACATAAGGTAGAACTTTTGAAATAATTGAGCTCCCAGCAAATTGCCCCAAGAGATAATTAGCTGATGAATCAATGACCATATACCTATCAGAGAGGAACCCTGGTTGCACACCAGTTAAAATGCTCAGCTGCTAATGGGAAAGTTGGCACTGTGAATCCACAGGCTGCTCCCTGGAAACACTATGGGGCAATTCTACTCTGTCCTATAGGGTTGCTGTGAGTTGGAATCAACTCAACTGCAACAGGTTTCTTTGTTTGTTTGTCTGTTTTTGTTTTTTGAGAAATGCTATGAGGCAGTTCTACTCTCTAAGGATCCCTATGAGTTGGAATTGACTCAGTGGCAATGAGTACACTCATCAAAGCTACTTAGAAAAAAAGCCTCTGTCTCAGCTGAAAACCCACTGCCACTAAACTGATTCCAACTCATAGTGACCCTGTAAGACAGAGTAGAACTGCCCCACACGGTTTCCCAGGGAGCACCTGGTGGATTTGAAATACCGATCTTTTGGTTAGCAACTGTAGCTCTTAACAACTGTGCCACCGGGGTTTCCACTGTTACTCCTGATGCCTGCTAAATTAGTAAAACAACAGCAACTCCAATTAGTAACAATGAGAGATGCAATGGTAATGGAGATGTGAGAGAATAGATACATTTATCTGTTGCTGGTGACATTTAAACAGCTCTGACAATTCTGGAGTACATTCTGTTCAATTACAATAAGAGCAATAACACTGATTTTGTGCTGTTTCACTCAGTTATCACACACATTATGGAAGATAGTTCAAAGAAATAATCCCCCAAAAGAAAATAATTTATGTAACACTAGTTATCATTTAAATTATAAGCTATCGGGAAAATCACTGTTGAAAGTCTCCTCTTCTATCTTATCATCTACAGAAATGTGTTTTATCCACTTGGGAGCACTCTAGAAGATAATGAACACTTTGAGTGGTGATTGAGTCTATGCCTTTAGGAGAGGAGCCTCTTGTTTGAGTGAAGACATACAGTCAATGACTTTCTGCATAGAATCAACTGCTTGTGAATTTGCTTTACTTCTGTGAAATGCTCTCAATATGTAAGCTAATATTGATTGGGAAGATCATAGAATCAAAGAATTAACAGAGGTGTTACAGGATATGTTGTTTAACTGCTCCTTGGAAACTCTGTGGAACAGTTCTTACTTGGTCCTATAGAGTCACTCTGGGTCAGAGTTGACTTGACAGCAATGGGACTTTTTTGTAGTAGTAGTAGCAGCAGGACGGAGCCTTGCTAGAGCAGTGATTAAGAGCCTGGCTACTAACCAAAAAGTTAGCAGTTCAAATTCACCAGCAATTTCTTAGAAACACTGTGGGGCAGTTCTACTCTATCCTATAGTGTCACTGTGAGTCAAAATCAACTTGAAAGCAGTGGATTTGGTTTAAAAGAATTCATAGTTCTTTCAGCTACTATTTCTTTATTTATTAATGAAGCCAGAGGCATTTTAAAGGTTTAAAAAATAAATAAATAAAATAACCAACACTAAATCCTATACTACTCAATTTGCCATCTCTGCAGTCAATTTGTCTGGGCCAAGCTGTTTGCTACCCTGACAAGGATCTCCTCTATCCTAGCAACCACAGGCTGAAAAGCATTGGGATGGGGACAGGGGTGACCTAACACTAAGGGCCTGGGAGACATTGTTTCAGATTCACCACCTCCAACCCACTTGGAAAACATGACCTCCACATTCCACAAGCCCCGGGTGGCAGTTCTAGGGAGGGGCTCTCAGAGACACCATCATGGATTTAGCAAACTGTCGGCTATGAATGACTCTTTTTGTCTTGATAATTGGACTCTAACCAAAGCAAGAGGCCAGGGAAAACAGGAAAATAACTTGTCTCTGAGCATTCTTCTTTCAGATGCCTGGCCAGGTGGCGTTTAGCACCACTTCATTTTCCTTGATGATCAGTGATGGCCTGCGAAATTGCAAAGCAAGTGGTACCCTTATCACCTAGATGACCTAGAGAAATCAGAGGACTGAGGGAACCCAGTGGCCTCCTCAAGCTCCCTTTGAACCACTGCACCAGCATATAGCCTCTCCTTTGAAAACACTGACCTTGTAAGACAAATTCAGACAGACTTTGAGGACAAGAATGCCCCTTGTCTTTTTGCATGCCAGCTCGCAAATAAAACATTTGATTTAACCCAACCCTTTGTCTCACAGATTGGCTTTGCAGCATGCGGCATGAACCTGGAATTTTGTCCAATAACTCTTGCAAAGCAAAGTAGTTCCAAAGTATGATAAACATATAACGGGTGCCGTCTTTCCTTGGACACAGCTGCACACTCCCCCTGTAGTCTTTCTTTGTATTCATTAGCCCACTACACTTCGTCTCAGGAACAGTTTGCCTGCACAAGTCTACAGCAACAGTAAATTTCAAACATACATGACAGTAGACAGCACCCCATAAAGGGCTCACAGAATATTGGTATACCAGTGCCCACCAATGAGAACATTGCCTTAAACCAAATTATCCACCGGTGTGCCAATGCCTACCATTGAGAACATTGCCATAAACCAAATTGTTCACAGTGGTTCACTTCCACATGGTGTGATTTCGAGAAACTTTATTTTTCTTTTTGCCAGCCTTTCTCTTCTCATTTTTCAACAATAAACATGGAGTACTTGTACAATTAAAAACAAATCATCTGGATGGAAACAACAGACGGGAAAAGGGGAAGAGAAGAAAAGAGAAAAAAGATTATACCTCTAAATTTTACTCTCTTCATTCTTAAAAAGAAAAAATTAAGCAAAGTCTCTATTGATGAATAAACTGCTTTAAGCCGTGGGTCAAGGAGAAGCAAAAAGTGCAGACAAGCAATGCCACAGAGATCTCAGGTTATATCCACTCTAAAAGCACATGCTTATTGGCCCCTAGGGTCGCCATGAGTCGGATCCAATTCGACAGCATTTGGCTTGTCATCTAAGTCAGAAGTGGGAGGAGGAAAGAAAGGTAGACTCTGTAAGGGTCCACTTCAAATCAAACTCAATTAATCTAGGATTTTGTGTACTTTTCTATTAGAGTCAAAAGGTTCTCAATACCATTATCAGGAAATATTAATGTTTAACCTAACAAAAGGCAGGTGAAGAATCCACAGTACCTTGACCTCATTAACAGCTGTTTGATCATCCTTCTGTGTTTACATTTTCCTTAAATAACCAAGCTTCAAAGGAAGTTATAACTAGGAAAAAAAGATCCAAAAATGTCTTACTTCTGACATGTCATTATCACTCCCAAAGCCTGAGCCAAGCAACATAAACATTGCTTTTGCTCCTCTGGAACCCACTGGGAAGGGACTGCATCTTAAGCATTTCAGGGTACAGACACTTACCAGTTACACTTATCCCTCCTCATTTACTTTCACCCAAGCCAGAGTGCTGGGAAAGGGGTAATCCCAATTAACCTTTGCTCTAAAGTAATAGCAGAAATACCAGTTTTTACTAACACACACAGAGACTTAATTATTAGGATCTCTGTGTTTCAAAAAACTAGAGCTAAATTTTATTTTTCATCACAATTTTCTTTCATTATGTTTTAAACAAAAGTTTACAACTATGGTCAGTTTCTCATACAAAAACTTACAAACTCATTGCCATGTGATCCTAGCTACTCTCCCCACACTGTGACAGCACACTCCTACCCTGCACCCCTTATTTTCCATGTCCATTTAAACACCTCTTAAACATCTCTATCACCTCTCACCTCCAAAGAGGAGCTGCCCACTTTAGTGTCGTCTGTCTGCCCAAGCCAAGAAGCACACTCTTCACCAATATCATTGTACATCTTACGTGCCAGTTCAATTTTTGACTGAGGTGTTGACTTCCAGAATAGTTTCAGTTTGGGGTTAACAGGGTTCAGGGGCCATGATCAGGGACACTGCAGACTTTCAGACCATCAAGTCTGGCCTTTTTACTAGAGTATGAGTTCTACATTCCACATTTCTCTGACTCCACTAGCAACTCTTTGTTGAGTTCCCTGTAAGGGCAGTCTTTGGTGGTAGCCAAGCACCATCTAGTTCTTCTGGTCTCATGTAGATGTAATCTTTGGTATATATCCCCTTTCTGTCTCTTGGGCTCACACTGAGCTAAAATTACTTTTAACTGTCACTACTAAAGTAAAAGAACAAGATCAGACACATCTGGATTTACAACTGAAAATGTATACTTAAAAATATTCTGAGTGCTTTCTATAAAACCATGTAACAATAGATGTATCACAAATTACTTTTTAAGAAAAATGCTAGACATTAAGTAAATATGGGGATTCCCAACATCTCAAAAATTGTACACAGAAGGTAAAATTTTAGAAACAAAAATAGTAACTTTAGAAAAAACTTGGAAAAAACCTAACTAATAAAATAGCACAATGATGACCTTTAAAATTGTTGCTGTAAATTGTCATTAAATTAATTCTGATTCATGATAATGCCGTCCAGTAAAAAGATAAAATAAAAAACTATTGTAGTCAAGTCAATTCCAACTCATAGCAATGCTATAGGACAGAGTAGAACTGTCCCATACAGTTTCAAAGGAGTGCCTGGTGGATTTAAACTGCCGACCTTTTGGTTAGCAGCCATAGCACTAAACTACTCTGTCACCAGGGTTTCCTATGCTTCAGAGGGTTTCCATAATTAAGCTGAACTTTCAAAATATATCCAAGTTGTGGAAACCATGGTGACACAGTGGTTAAGTGCTATAATGGCTAATGAAAAGGTCAGCAACTGGAATCTACCAGGTACACCTTCCTAACTACGAGGAAGCTCCACTCTGCCCTACAGGGTTGCCATTGACATTATAGAATCAGAATTAACTCAGTGTCAGGGGGTTTGTTTTGGTTTGGTTATTAAAGTTGTGCAGTTTGGGGGGGCGGAGTCAAGATGGCAGACCAAACATATGTCTCCCTAAATTCCTCTGAAAACCAAGGCCTGAATTGATAATAAAACAGAACCTTCTGGACACTTATTGAGCTCTAGGACACAGCATATGGATGTCTATTTGATCTACATACCACTGAGCATGAAACTTCTTTTTTACCAACCCTGGCCCTTGATGAGAGTTGGCTTTCACAGACTTACAGTAAATTGCCACTTTAACTTATTTTTCCTTCTGTCTTAGCTGGTGAGAGAGGCTGAAGTTTGGCTGGCAGCAAGGCTCAGACGCACTGCTGATGAGATCCACAAGCACAGTCACCACATTTTGAGAGCATGGCCTCGAAATCAGTGCAACTCATCACCTCTGACCTTTCCCTCTCATAATCTCTAAATCTCTGCCATTCAATACTCTTTACCAAGGTGGGTAGGGGAGCTTCTGTGGGACACCATGTTGATTCACTGGGAGGTGAAGTTCCCTATACGGAGGCCTCAGCTGGACCTAATTGTCAGGCTGGGAGGCAGTGCCTGCCCAGAGAGCACTTTTCTGGTAGTAAAGCAGTCTTTGATATAGGGCTTACTTTGACAACTGGAAAGAGGGACTTGCACACCTGAAAGGCTGACTAACTTTGGAAATTGTCAGATACCTTCTACCTTTCAATAGAGAAATAACTGCTGTCCATCCAAACAGCATCTCTTCCAGCTTTTACTATCTCACATTATAGGGTCAGCTGATGGCTCCCCAGTGACTCTGTAAGTGGGGCTGTGTCTTTATCAATCAGATGGTGGAGCCTGCTACCCCAGAGACTCCACACAGCCCAGTCACTGGAGTACACAGAGGTGTCTGGTAATCAACTTCCTTTTCAGACTGAGCTTTAGATCCCATTAAGATAATACTGGAGAAACAGAACAACATCCAGATGCCCCAAAAGCAATAAACATTAGACTGGAACAACAGAAAGAAATGACCTATGGTTTCAGAAGGCCCACAAAAGAAAGAGCCAAAGAACTTCCCAGATGAAGAAGCCTTTCTGAAACTATCAGAGGGCAAGTACAAAAGGATGATATGTAGAGTCCTCCTAGACCTTATACAAAATGCAGCAGAGCAAAACAAAAAATTAAGCAAGCTGTTTGATCTGATGGAATAGCAGTACTCTGAAATCCAACAGATCAAGAACAAAATCAGAGATAGAAAATTCAGTTCAAAGCTAAGAAAACAGAATGGAACAAATGGAAAATAGACTTTCTGACTTGGAAGACAGAGCTACTAACTCCAGCACCTATAAGAAGAAATCAGAAAAAAGAAACAGGAAAAATAAAGAAGCATTAAGAGGCATGCAGGACTCTATTAAGAGAAACAAGCTGTGATTAACTTGAGTTCCTGAACAGGATGGGACACCTGAGAACACAGAGGATATTGTTGCAGAGCTGCTGACAGAAAACTTCCCAGAAATTATGAAAGAAGAGAATATAGATATGCAAGATGCATATAAAATGCCACTCAATATAGATCCCAAAAGAAAGACTCCAAGACATATTATAATCAAGCTTAATAAAATGAAACACAAGCAGAAACTCTTAAAGGCAGTAAGACCCAAAGCAAAGTTAATATTCAGAGAGAAACCCTGTAGGCTTTCATCGGATTTCTCAGCAGAAACAATGCTGGGACAGAGGCAATAGGATGGCACATTCCAAGCCTTGAAGGAGATGAACTTTGAACCAAGAATTATATATCCTGCAAAACTATCTTTCAAATATGAAAATGAAATCAAGACATTTGCAGATAAACAGAAACTCAGAGACTTTGGAAAAACCTTACCAAAGCTATAAGAAATACTGAAAGTTCTTGGCTTAGAAGAACAAAACCATTAATTTTATATTTTAGTAGGAAATACAGGACACATCTTCCAGAAACCTACTCAGTTAGGAAAGGCTCCAAACTCAATCAAAGCTGTAATATTAAAAGAAATGTTCCAGTGATCATATCATGAAAACTATGATGCCATCATATTAAAAACAGAGATGTACTACAGTCATTACAGTCCTTCCAGATGGAGAGGAAGTTACTAAGACTTGTAGTACTTAAAACTGGCTTTAAACATAGACTTCTAAGGGGGATCACAGGGGCAGCCACAAAGCGTAATAAAGATGTAACATATCATCAAATCAAGAAACATAATACAGGAGTCTCAACAAACACAAAACCAACACTGAAAAAGGTGAAAAATGAACTCATAAAGAAGAATGTCCCTGAAAAGAATAATAAGAACACCAGAGAAAATATCAACACAAAATAAACATATCACAATGACAGCACTAAACACATACCTGTCAATAATTACATTGAATGTGAATGGACTGAACACTCCAGTAAAGAGCCAACAAGTTGCATCTTGGATCAAAAGACATGACCCGTCCATGTGTTGCCTACAAGAAACTCACCTTAGACTTAAAGATACAAGCAAACTGAAAATTAAAGGATGGAAGAATATATATCAAGCTAACAATACACAAAGAAGAGCAGGTATGGCAATGCTAATCTCAGATAAAATAGATTTCAATGTAAAATCCACCATCATGTTCAAGGATGGACACTATTTACTACTGAAAAGTTCAATACACAAGCAGGACTTAACAATACTAAATATTTATGCACCCAATACTAGAGCATCTAAATACATTGAAGAAACAGTGATTACACTCAAAAAAGAGATAGATCACTCCACAATAACAGTGGGAGACTTCAACGCTCCACTCTCAATATTGGGCAGATCGTCTAGAAAAAAGCTCAATAAAGACACAGAAAACCTTACTGCCACAATTAACCAACTAGACCTCATAGACATACACAGACCTTTCTATCCATTAGCAGACAACTGCACCTTCTTCTCCAGTGCACATGTAACATTTTCCAGAACGGACTATGTGCTAGGACATAAAGAAAATGTCAACAAAATCCGTATCACTGAATCATTGCAAAATATCTTCTCAGACCACAAAGCCATTAAAGTCGAAATCAATAGCAGAAAAAACATAGAAAGTGGAACTCTTAGAAACTGAACAACATGTTGCTCAAAAAGCCATGTGTAACAGAAGAAATCAAGGATGAAATAAAGAAATTTATGAATTCCAGTGAGAATGAAAACACTTCCTACCAGAAACTATGGGATACAGCCAAAGGAGTGTTCAGAGGTCAGTTTATAAATGCACACATCCAGAAGCAACAAAGAACCCAAACCAAAGATCTAGCCCTAGAGTTTGAACAAGTAGAGAGAGAGCAACAGAGGAACCCCTCAAGTACCAGAAGAAAACAGATCATAAAGATTACAGCAGAACTGAACAAATTAGACAATAGAAGAACAATTGAAAAAACTGAAAAGACCAAAAGATGGCTTTTTGAAAAGATCAACAAAATTGACAAACCATTAGCTAAACTTACTAAAGGAAAACAAATAACCCAAATAAGAAATAAGAGAGTTGTCACAACAGACCCATCAGGAATCAAAAATATCATAACAGAATACCACGAAAGTCTGTACTCTAACAAATTTGAAAATCTAGAGGAAATGGACAAATTCTTAAATTCACATCACCTACAAAAATTATCATAAGGTAAAGCAGAACAACTTAATAAACTCATTACAAAGGAAGAGGATGAAAAAAATCATCCAAAAACTACCAACGAAAAAAAGCCCTGGCCCAGATGCCTTCACCGCAGAATTCTCCCTAGATTTTAGAGAAGAGTTATCTTCAATACTACTGAGAATATTTCACAGCATAGAAAAGGATGGAGTACTCCCAAATTCATTCTATAAAGCCAGCATAACCCTGGTACCAAAGCCAAGGAAAGACCCAACCAAAAAGGAGAACTACAGACTGCTATCACTAATGAATCTAGATGCAAAAGCTTCAACAAAACTCTTCCCAATAGAATATGACAGCATGTCAAAAAAATAATTCATCATGACCAAGATTGACTCAGACCAGGGATGCAAGGCTGGTTCAATGTCAGAAAAACAATTAACATGATCAACCACATAAACAACACAAAAGACAAGAATCACCTGATTTTGTGTATAGATGTAGAAAAGGCATTTGATAAAGTCCAACACCCATTCATGCTAAAAACTCTCAGCAAAATAGGAAGAGATGGCAAATGCCTCAGTGCAGTAAGAGCCATTTATATAAAGCTAACTGCCTACATCAGACTGAATGGAGAGAGACTGAAACAATTCCCCTTGAGATCAGGAACTAGACAAGGATGCCCACTCTCACCTCTCCTATTCAACAGTGTACTAGAAGTTCTAACCAGACCAGTTAGAGAAGACCAAGAAATAAAGGGTATCTGCACTGGCAAAGAGGAAGTAAAAATCTCCCTATCTGCAGATGATACGATTGTATATGTAGAGAATACTAAAGAATCCATAAGCTATTCAAATTGATAGAAGAGTTCAGCAAAGTGTCAGCATACAAGATAAATATAAGTAAATCAGTAGGATTCCTTTATACCAATAATGATACTATTAAAGAAGAAATGACCAAGTCAATAACATTTATGATAGCCCCAAGAATATAATATACCTAGGAATTAATCTAACCAGAGAAATAACAAAGAGAACTACAAGACCTCACTGCAAGAAACTAAGAGAGACTTATATAAATAGAGCAATCCTCCGTGCTCATGGATAGGAAGACTTAACATTGCAAAAATGTCTATCTTACCGATAGCAATCTACTTGTATAATGCAATGCCAACACAAATTCCCATGACACTTTTTAACGAGATGGAGAAACAAATCACCTACTCTGTCTGGAAAGCGAAACCCCAGATAAGCAAAGCACTACTGAAGAATAAGAACACACTAGGAGGCCTTTCACTACCTGACTTTAGAACCTATTGCACTACCACTGTGGTCAAAAGAGCCTGGTACTGGTACAAAAAGAGACAAGTCAATGGAACAGAATTGAGACCCCAGAGAGGAAACCATCGTCTTATAAACAGCTGATATTCGACAAAGGCCCTAAGACATTAAACTGGGGTGAAAGCAATCTCTTCAAAAAATGGTGCTGGTCATGGAACATTCTCCAGAATTGACCATGTGTTAGGACATAATGCAATTCTCAACAAAATTCATACCACTGAATTAATGCAAAGCATCTTCTCAGATGATAAAGCCATAAAAGTTGAAATCAATAGCAGAAAAAACATAGATAGAAAGTGGAACTCTTGGAAACTGAATAACATCTTGCTCAAAAAAACATGGGTTATAGAAGGAATCAAGGATGAAATAAAGAAATTCTTGGATTCCAATGAGAATGGAAACACTTCCTACCAGAACCTATGGGATACAGCCAAAGCAGTGCTCAGAGGTCTGTTTATCTCCACAAATGTACACATCTGAAAGGAAGAAAGAAATCAAATCAAGGAACTAACCCAACAGCTTGAACAAGTAGAGAGAGACCAACAGAGGAACCCCTCAGGTACCAGAAGAAAACAGATCATAAAGATTAAAACAGAGCTAAATGAATTAGAGAATAGAAAAACAACTGAAAAAATTGAAAAGACCAAAAGCTGGTTTTTTGAAAAGACCAACAAAATTGACCCACCACTGGCTAAACTTACTAAAGAAAAGCAGGAAAGGAAACAACTAACCCAAATTAGAAATGAGAGGGGAGTTGTCACCACAGATACAACAGAAATCAAAAATATCATAACAGAACACTATGAGACTGTACTCTAAAAAATTTGAAAACCTAGAGGAAATGGACAAATTTCTTGACTCATACCACCTACCCAAATTATCACAACGTGAAGCAGAACAGCTTAATAAACCCATCACAAAGGAAGAGATTAACAATACCATCAAAACACTGCCAACCAAAAAAACCCCAGGCCCAGATGGCTTCACGGCAGAATTCTACCAAGCATTCAGAGAAGAGTTATCTCCAATACTACTGAGACTATTTCACAGTATAGAAAGGGATGGAGTACTCCCAAACTCATTCTATGAAGCCAGCATAACCCTGATACCAAAGCCAGGGAAAGACCCAACAAAGAAGGAGAACTACAGACCGATATCACTCATGAATCTAGATGCAAAAATCTTCAACAAAATTCTTGCCAATAGAATACAACAACATATCAAGAAAATAATCCATCATGACCAAGTTGGATTCATACCAGGGATGCAAGGATGGTTCAACATCAGAAAAACAATTAATGTTATTAACCACATAAATAACACAAAAGACAAGAATCACCTGATTTTGTCCATTGATGCAGACAAGACATTTGATAAAGTTCAACACCCATTCATGCTAAAAAATCTTTGCAAAATAGGCATAGATGGCAAATTCCTCAACACAATAAGGGCCATTTACACAAACCCAACTGCCCACGTCAACTTGAATGGAGAGAGACTGAAAGACTTTCCCTTGAGAACAGGAACTAGACAAGGATGCCCACTCTCACCTCTCCTATTCAACAGTGTACTAGAAGTTCTAGCTGGAGCAATTAGACAAGACCAAGAAATAAAGGGCATCTGCGTCGGCAAAGAAGAAGTTAAAATCTCCCTGTTTGCAGATGATAATGATTGTATATGCAGAGAATCCCGAAGAATCTATAAGTAAACACTCAAACTGATAGAAGAGTTCAGCAAAGTCTCAGGATACAAGGAAAACATAAGTAAATCAGTAGGATTCCTTTATACCAACAACAAGACTGTTAATAAAGAAATCATCAAATCGATATCATTTACTACAGCTCCTAAGAAGATAAAGTACCTAGAAATTAATCTAACCAGAGAAATAACAGACCTTTACAAAGAGAACTACAAGCCCTTACTACAAGAAACTAAGAGAGACTTAGACAAATGGAAAACCTACCTTGCTCATGGATAGGAAGACTTAACGTTGTGAAAATGTCTGTTTTACCCAAAACAATCTACTTATATAATGCAAGCCCCATACAAGTTCCAGCGTCATTTTTTAATTAGATTGAGAAACAAATCACCAATTTTGTTTGGAAAGGGAAGAAGCATCGGATAAGTAAGGTACTACTGAAGAAGAAGAACACACTGGGAGGCCTCTCATTAGCCAGCCTTAAAACATACTATACCACCACAGTGGTGAAAACAGCCTGGTACTGGTACAAGAGCAGACAGATCGATCAATGGAACACAACTGAGACCCCAGAGATGACACCATGTGCCTATGAACAGTTGATATTCGACAAAGGCCCTAAGACATTAAATTGGGGTAAAAACAGTATCTTCAACAAATGGTGCTGGCAAAATTGGATATCTGTCCTCAATAAACTGAAACAAGATCCATATCTTACACCTTATACAAAAACCAACTCCAAATGGATAAAAGACCTAAATATCAATCCTAAAACGATAAAGCTCATCCAAGAAAAGATAGGAACAACAATGGAAGTTTTAATACACAATGTGGATGGACTCCAAAATCTGTCAAACAAACCACAATCAACAGAAGAGAAAATAGATAAATGGGAACTATTAAGAATCAAACACTTTTGCTCATCCAAAGACTTCATTAATTCAATTAAAAGAACACCTACAGAATCGGAAAAAATATTTGGCAACTCTATGTCAGACCGATGCCTGATCTCCATACTCCATAAGATACTACAAAATATCAATAAGAAGAAAATAAATCATCCAGTTAAGCGATAGGCAAAGGAGATGGATAGACATTTCACTAAAGAGGAGACCCAGGCAGCCAAAAAACACATGCAGACATGTTCACGATCTTTAGTTATTAAAGAAATTCAAATCAAGATGACAACGAGATACCATCTCACCCCAACAAGGTTGGCCATGATTCAGAAAACATAGAACAACAAATGTTGGAGAGGCTGTAGAGAAAGTGGAACCCTCCTACACTGTTGGTGGGGTTGCAAGATGGTCCAGCCTCTTTGGAAAGCAATCTGGTGCTTCCTTAAAAAAATGGATATTGATATACCATTTGACCCAGTAATTCCACTACTTGGAATATATCCTACAGAATCAAGGCCTTTCACACCAATGGACACATGCACAAGAATGTTTATTGCAGCACAGTCCACGATAGCAAAAAGATGGAATCAACCTAGATGCCCAACAACAGAAGAATGGATACGTAAACTATGGTATATATACTCAATGGGGCTCTACGCAACGACAAAGAAAACAATGATTCCAGGAAACATCTCCTAACCTGGTTTCAACTGGAAGACATTATGTTGAGTGAAAGTAGTCAGAGACAAAAGGACAAATATTGTATGAGACCTCTACTATAAGATCTCAAAAACAGACTTGTGTATAGAAGAACAGACTCTTTGACAGCTGCAAGAGAGGGGAGGGAGGGAGGGTGAGGGGAGGAGGGTTTAGATTAGATAGTTGCTAGAAATCTGGTTGGATGAAATCGGTGATAGCACACATTAGAAACAAGAACAATATTAAGTGGACTTCAGCATAACTTGAATACTCCTTCCATCTTAACCCAATATTGCAAGGATAGAGTAGCTGGGGCAGGGGGCAGGGGACCATGCTGTTAGGCGAAATCGAGGCCAACTGGCACAACTGGCATTTTGCTAAGAGGGCTGTCTGCACCCCACATTGGTGAGTGGCATCTGAGGTCTTAAAAGCTGCCAAGCTGTCATTCGAGGGCACAGCAAATGGTCCCAACTCAGCAGGAACGGATGCTCACCGAGGACCAAAATGACATGAGGTAAAGACAACCCAGAAGATAGAGAGACCCACATGAGTGGGTGCCTACATCGACTTGGGACCAGAAGAACCGGATGGTGCCCGGCCACCACCAGTGATAGCCGCCATGGAGCTCACTAGGTTAAGTCTCACTGGCAATACAAGAATAAAAAGGGGTGCACCCTGAGATTTCCACTAAAAGACCTCAATTGATGGTCCAGCTGTTTTGGGGTTCCCCTGGGAGCATGGACCCTGGCCCTGATGCCTTCCCTGTCCGTAAATCCTAACAAAGGTCTACTCTTCAGACAGCAATGGATTGGACTTGGTGATGCACAGTAACCATATACTGGATGCACTTTATGGTTCTATGCATCTATAGGATATCATCCTGCTGACCTCTGGCTGGGGGAAGGAGAGTGGTTGGAGAGGAGGGTAAAGGAGGCTATTGGGAAGATGAGACATGTATGGAGCAGAGAGGAATAGTGTGCTGTCACCGGGCAGGGAGAGCAGTAGAAGCTGCATATAGGTGGGCATGTAAATTTATACAGGAGTGTACATTTTCACTCTGTCATATCAAATAAAATAAATAAATAGGGGAAAATATGGTGCTGGCAAAATTGGATATCCAGCAGCAATAAATTGAAACAAGACACATATCTCACATCCTATACAAAAACCAACTCAGAGTGGATAAAAGACCTAAATATCAAATCTAAAATGATAAAGCTCATCCAAGAAAAATTAGGATTAACAATGGAAGTGTTAATACGCAACAGACACAGACTTCAAAATCTGACAAACAAACCACAATCAATAGAAGAGAAAATAGATAAATGGGAACTACTAAGTTTTACAGTTTATAACATATGGGTGCCCTCGGGTGTGAAATGAAAAGCAGTTTGTCCCGTATTCATCGGGCTCAATAATCCACAAAGCTAAAGATGAAGACACTTATGCTAGCCTCCACCTGGAAGTTTAGGTGGTGACATCTTGTAAAGGGAGATTAGGTTCCACCAAGGAAGACAGGACGAAAAGCCAAAGTCTAACTAGATGAGGGAGGATGCAAAAGAAACCGGCAGAGCAGTACCCACCAGGGAGCTATGTGCCTGCAGCAAAGAAAAAGCGAGCCAAGTAAGGTGAAAGGACAAAACTCAGAGGCTGAAAACTGCCTGGAGATTCAGTAGCTTCAAGGAAAACCACTCTAGCCTGTAGTGCAAGGAATTAAGATGTTGTTTCTGCAGAAAACTCAGAAGCAGACAGGAAGAAACAGGGAGATGAACCAGGCCCGTCTAACTGTGCAGGTTGGGACCTCACTGTTGTCAAGTCAATTCTGATTCACAGCAACCCTACAGACAGAGTAGACCTGCACCCTAGAGTTCTCAAATAGCGCCTGGTAGATTTGAACTGCTGGTCTTCTGGTTAGCAGCCATAGCACTTAGCTACTATGGAGGGTGGGAGTCCGGATGAAACAGAAGGAAGAGTTCAGTTACGCAGAAGCACAGGGGTTCCCTGCCTCCTTCAGCAAAGCCAGAGGGGCACTGTTGAGACCTCTTAATCATTAACTGACTCCAAACAAAGTACGATGAAGAAGATTGCATGTAATCTGTGCCCTGAATTTTTCTCAGTAATAAAGGAACTTTTCCACTAAAATCAGCTGACAAAGATCAGC
Organism: Heterohyrax brucei; assembly: GCA_028571685.1. Classification (NCBI taxonomy): domain Eukaryota; kingdom Metazoa; phylum Chordata; class Mammalia; order Hyracoidea; family Procaviidae; genus Heterohyrax; species Heterohyrax brucei. Next base: position 51,439,201 of record CM053155.1, read on the forward strand.
TGTCTGTCACCCCTCTGGAAAATAAACTCCATGAAAGAACAGGGTGTCCCTGCTTTGCAGAGGCAGAGGCAGAGCCAGGAAGGGAACAGGTGCTGATCCACTGAATGAAGGGGACTGGTGTGAGACACAGGAAGTCTGTCTCCTCAAGGTCTGAGTCTCAAGCCCCAAACAGCCTTCTGTAGGCAAACCCCCTTTGACTCCTCTTCAGGCTGAGCCATTGAACATCCTGCAGGCGAACCTCCTGGTGAGAGCCTGCTTGACGGGGTTTCTGAGAGAGAAAAGACCCAGCAATCTGCTCCAATACAGATTACAGCCTAGGGAGCCCTACAGTTAGTCACATGAGGTCAGTATGAGTGGGAACCATAGCACCCAATAACTGGTTCATCTGCTCAGTTTACATCTGGCCTGTGCCCATCCCCTGAGCATGACAAACCCAAGATCTTAGTTTGCTAAGGCAGCTATAACTGAAATACTACAAGTGGACAGTTTCACAAACATAAATGTATTTTCTCACGGTTTAGGAGGCTACCCATTGTTATGGAGTGGATTCCAACTCATAGTGAACCTAGAGCACTAAAGTCCAAATTCAGGGCACCAGCTCTAGGGGAAGGCTCTCTCTGTCCACTCTGGGAGAAAATCCTCCTCTCTTTCAGCTTCTCTTTCTTGGCTCTTTGGCAATCTTCACATGACATCGATTTTCTCCATTTGTGCTTTCTTCTCTGTGCCTGATCTGTCCTTTTCATATTTCAAAGACAATTGACTTAAAACATGCTTTACACCTGGGATGGTCTCAGTAACATAACAAAGAAAGTCTTATCCCTAAGTGGAATTACTTGTATAGGTAGGGGTGCTAAGAATTTACAACACATTTTGGAGGGGCTCCCAATGCATTACTAACACCTGGCTTTCATCAGCACGTTTTCCAGTTGTGATGTTCCTCAGTATGGCTTCTCATACAAACAAAACTACAAAGATGCCTTTCCTATGATAGATCCTTTGATTCTAATTGCATTAGCAAGCCAGTAATAGATGTGGGCAACGGAGACCCTTTCCTACAGAGGCATTCTGCTCCTTTGATGCTTCTGTGAATTGTTTCTTGTCACCCTGAGAATCAAACTTTGCTCTGAACTACATGATCAGAGTTAGAAGGAGAGGGTCTCTGTTCTTCTAGATCCAATGTACCTATACCCCAAGACAGTTAAACAACAAACAACAACAAAAAACAAAACAAAACAAAACACAGATCTTGGGAACACTTTCTTGCATAAAACACTCCCTAACTTCCAGTCACTCTTCAGATAAAATCCAAATTCCTTCTCTTGACCTACAAAGCCCTTCATGATCTACTCCTACTCAACTTCCAATCACCTCTACCACATCTCTTCTCTCTCCTTTCTCAAGACAACTTGTCCACAGAGGCCTGAATGTACATTTTCCAAGAGGTTGGCTTACAATTAAAGAGCTAATCATATTTTCCCATAGTTTACTGATATAATGAAAGTCGGCCTTGTTCTGAAGGTCATTTTGGCCTGCAGGTCATGTCTGTAGCCAATCATTAGGACGGCACAAAACCAGGCAGTGTTTTGTCCACTTGTGCATGGGGTCACCACGAGGCAAGGCCTTACTCAACTGAACTTAACAACAATGTTGTTCATACCTGTATCATTCTTTTTTATCTCCTCTTTTAAAAAATTTTTTTATTGTACTTTAGATGACAGTTTACTGAATAAATTATTTTCTCATTGAACACTTAGTTCACATACTATTTTATGACATTGGTTAACAGCCCCGAAACATATCAACACTCTCCCTTCTCAACTTTGTGTTCTCTAATATAACTTTCCTATCCCCTCTGTCTCCTAGTCCTTGTCCCCAGGCTGGTATGCCTGTTTAGTTGCATTTTGTTTTACGGCCTGTCCAATCTTTGGCTGAAGGGTGACCCTCTAGAATGACTTTATTATTGAACTGACAGTTTGTCCAGGGTTCACACTGTCAGTTTCTCTAGTCGCTGTCAGGCCAGTAAGTTTGGTCTTTCTTTTTGAGCTAGAATTTTTTTCTGCATTTTTCTCTAGCGCTGTCTGGGAACATCTGTTGTGATCCCCATCAGGGAAGTGAGTGGCTGTAGCTGGGCACCATCTAGTTGTTCTAGACTCAGTCTAGAACAGTTGTTCTAGACTCAGTCCCTTGGACTAAATCAAACCTACTGCTGTTGAGTTGATTCTGATTCAAATGACCGTGTAGAACAGAACAGAACTGCCCCCACAGAGTTTCCAAGCAGTACCTGGTGAATTTGAACTGCTGACCCTTCAGTTAGCAGCCATAGCACTTAACCTCTACACTACCAGGTTTTCAGTAGACATTAACATTTCCACAAATATCACTGAGAAAAAAGTCTGTACTTAAAACTAGGATCATCCACACAGTACAACATCATTACATTATTTAATACAGCACAGCTTTTCCCCTGATAAAAGGCATTTTGGTCTGGAGGATGCTTTTGTTTTACTTTAATTGCAACTCTTGCAGTTGGTGCCCACCCAGCCCAGAAGAGGGTCTTCAAACAGGCCCAGTGTCCATGTTACCAACTGCTGGCTCTCTCACAGCCACCAAGAGAACACTTAGTTGCTTCAACATTCCAGGTGAGACAGTGGAAAATACTAACTCTCAGAGCTGATGAATCAAGCATCTTCATATCATAACTGAGTGCAAGCTTTAAAATTAGTGGTTGTAGACCAGAGACCTAGTGCCTTCAGAATGTTCTGCCTTCTCCCAGTAGTGGGCCTGGGAGAGGCTATACCATCTGAAAAGTAAATACAAATTATCTTTACCACCATCTCTTTAAGACTTGCTATAAGTAGCAGACACCTTGCTTGCCAGATGGTTAGACCATGGGAGGCAGTACTGTATCAGGCTTCCCTGGGTATCCAAACAAATAAGCCTTCTCTCCAGAATTAGGAGCATATTGGTCCTTAGAGGGGGCAGCCCATTTCCCAGGACCTCTGTCTAGTCTATAAGTCATTTCCTCTGAAACTGCCTGCTACGATGAATTGGTGTGACATGGTTGAAGTGTTTACTAGATCTTTTGTTTTAAACTCAGCTGACCCACTACCAGTATGCTACTGGAAGCCATCTAAAGAAAGCTCCCCAACAGAAGAAAATAATCTTTGATGGTTACCAGGGTGGGGAGAGAGGGAGATGGGTATTCACAGATTAGATAGTAGATAGGAATGAGGTTAAGTGAAGGAAGTGAAAGCACACAGTAGAGGGGAAATGAGCACTGCTGGACTATAACAAGAGTGAAAAGGTTTCCTAAATACAACCCAACACTTCAGAGGTCAGAATAGCAGGGCGTGGTTCCAGGAGTCATGCTTTCAGGGGACATCTAGGCCAACTGGTATAACTAATTTCTGTTTGCTTGTTTTTCTGTAATGAAATATCCTGCATTCCATTTCGGTGAGTGCATCTGGGATCTTAAAAGCTAGCAAGCTGCTGTCTAAGGAGTATCAGTTGGTCTCAATCTACCTGGAGCAGAGGAGGACAAACAGAAGGGGCCATAGAATCCAGAGGCTACGTCAACACGAAACCAGAAGAACTAGACAGCACCTGGTACCACCAAGGAATGCCTTGACAGGGAACACAATATAGACTCCCTGACATAGCAAGAGAAAAATGAGGTGCAAGTCTAGAATTCCACTAAAAGATCAGACCCGATGGTTCAACACCCTGGAAGGTCCCCTGGGAACATGGCCCATGGATATATGCCAGAGCTGAATTCAATACAAAAATTGAACTGGACTATAAGACAGGAGGCTGTCAGAGCAGCTCCTCTGTAGAAACGAGATGGGAGGGTGGAGAGGAAACAGGAATTGGCTGAATGAATATGGGAAGTACAGGGTGAAAAGGAGGAGTGTGCTGTCACAGGTCTGGGAAAGCATCTAGAATTGTACAGAGGTGGGGAGGGGTTATATGGCAAATTGATTTGGATCATAAACTTTCACTCAATCACAATAAAATTATTAATAAAGAAATAAAAATAAAGAAACTTACCAATCACTTGTGACCTGCTGACTCTGGTTATTCCTTCTCCCTTATTCTGTTCCCCACTCTATTCCAGCTCTCCTAGGTGTCCACTCTTTTAACGTAACCCTCTATTCCTTTTCTTGACTACCACTGAGTGCAGTTTCCTCTTTGTAACATTTGACCCTCTGTAGGACATAGTTTATGCTGACCTTCTATCTCATCACCCTCTGTATTAACTTAGCCCATGCTCATTGAGTTGTGGCCTACAGGCCAACTAACTACTGCCTCCCAAAAAGACATTCAGACATTAAGACTGCAACAACAGTGTTACTTGCCAGCTCTACCAACTCTCAGAGATAAATTTCCCACCCTTCCACTTCTCTATCTCACACTTCTATCTTTTGCACCTGAAAGTCAACATCATTAAAACAAAATGTATTATCGTTCCTCTAAACCAGAGTTCTCCCAAGTGACTGCTTTCTTTCTGTTCATAATACTATTATTTCCCTCACTCGTAAATATCAGCATACTAGCCTCCTCTGAATTCCTTTTCCAACTAAAGGACTTTAACACACTGTTATCTTTGCCTGAGTTGCAATCTGGCTAACTCCAGTTTACTGATCAAGTCTCATCTTTAGCATTGCCAAGAGCCCACCCAGAAACCCTGGTGGCATAGTGGTTAAGTGCAATGTCTGCTAACTGAAAGGTCAGCAGTGAGAATCAACCAGATGCTCCTTGGAAGCTTTATTGGGCAATTCTACTCCATCCTACAGGGTCTCTATGAGTCACAATTGACCCAATGGCAGTGGATATGGTATGGTATGGCATAGCATGGTATATATCCTCCCAATTGCTGACTAGGCCTTATCCCTCCCCCTTTATGTCACTTATAATTATAATAAAAATACTGTTTTGCAATTATGTGCATGGTGTCAGTAGACTTGCACTACCCGCTACAATAATCACCAGTATGTGGTTAGCCCAAATGCACATGTGCTGTAAGTGTAAAACATATACCAAATTGTAAGGACTCAGCAAAATACAAAGACTATGTCTCATAAATATTTTATATTGATTATATGTTGATATGATAATATTTCAGATATATTGAGTTGCATGAAATATATCACTAAAATTAATTTTGCCTGCTTCTTTTTACTTTTTTAATGGGACTAATAGTAAATTTTATAACATCTGCTCACTTTGTATTTATGGTACAGCACTTCTGTAGACACTGAGCTCCATGATTTCGAGGCCATCTTGTTTGCATCTGTATTCCTGGTACTAACCACAGTGTGTTGCACTGAAAAAAACCCAAACTCATTACCATCAAGTCAATTCCAACTCATAGCAACCCTGTAGGACAGAGTAGAACTGTCCCATAGGGCTTCCAAGGTAGATTTGAACTGCTGACCTTTCGGTTAGCAATCAAGCTCATAACCACCATGTCAGCAGGACTCCATTTAGTACATCCAAAGTCATTGACATTGAGTCTATTACAACTCATAGCAAACCTATAGGACAAAGTTGAATTGTCATACAGGGTTTCCAAGGAGCACTTGGTGGATTCAAACTGCCACTTCTTTTGGTTAGCAGCCATAACTCTTAACTAGTACACCACCACAGTGGCACATAAACCCCCCACCTGGCACATAAAACCAAAAAACCAAACTCATTGTCACTGAGTTGATTCTGAATCATAGCAATGTGATAGACAGGATAGAACTGTTCCACAGAGTTTCCAAGGAATGCCTGGTGGATGTGAACTGCCAAACTTTTGGTTAGTAGCCATGGCACTTAACCACCCTGCACATAATATGTGCTTAATAAATATATTTTCAATGATTAGATTTTTCTAGATAATCAGATTTAAACCTATGATTCTTCTTTTAAGAAACAGGGAATCACACCCTTTGTCATAGCTTTTATTCAACATTGTGCTGGAAGTGCTAGTCAGAGCAATTAGGCTAGAAAAAGAAATAAAGCCAATTCAAACTGGTAAGGGAGAAGGAAAAATATACCTATTTGCAGATGATATGACCTTATTCATAAAAAATCCTAAAGAATCCACAAACACACACACACAAAGAAAAAATATATCAACTAATAGAAGAGTTTTGTTAAGTATCTAGACACCAGATAAATGTACAAAAATAAGTTGGATTCCTTTACGGTAATAAAGAGAATGTCAAAGAGGAAATCACCAAATCACTAATATTTGCAATAGCCCCCAAGAAGATAAAATACTTGGGAATAAATCTAACCAGAGACATAAAAGACCTATACAAAGACGACTGTAAGACACTATTGTAAGAATCCAAAGGAAGCTTACATTAAGTGGACAACTCTACTTTGCTCGTGAACAGGAAGACTTAACATTGTGAAAATATCTATTCTACTCAAAGTGATCTATCATGCAATGTAATCCCAATTGAAATTCCAATGACATTTTTTAATGAGAGGGAGAAACATACCACCAACTTCATCTGGAGAAGGAAGAAGCCTTGGATAAGTAAAGCATTACTGAAGAGGAAAAACAAACTGAGGGACTTTACACCACCTGACTTTAGAACCTATTATACTGCCATCATAGTCAAAATAGCCTGGTACTGGTACAACAACACGTACATAGACCAATGGAACAGAATTGAAAATTCAAGCATAAAATCATCCACTCATGAGCAGCTGATACTGGACAAACACCTAAACTCCAGTAACTAAGGAAAAAGCCTTTTTAACAAATGGTGTTGGCATAAGTGGAAAAAAAATGAAACAAGACCCACATCTCACACAATGCAAGAAAGCTAACCCCAAATTAATCAAAGACCTAAATTCAGAATCTAAAATTTAAAGATCATGGAAGAAAACATAGGGAAAACTTTAGGAGCCCTAATACATGGCATAAACAGAATATAAAACATTACTAAAAGTTCACAAACACCAGAAGAAAAACTAGGTAACTGGGAGCTCCTAAAAATGAAACATTTATGCTTATCTAAAGACTTCGTCAAAAGAGTAGAAAGACAACCCACAGGCTTGGGAAAAAAATTGGATATGATGACAAATCCCATCAGTGTCCAATCTTTGAAATCTATAAGACACTACAAAACCTCAACAAAAAAAAAGGCAAATAACCTAATTTAAAAAATGAGTCAAGGATATAAACAGACACTTCACCAAAGATGTTCAGGTGGCAAACAGATACATGAGGCAATGTTCAGTCATTAGCCATTAGATAAACCCAAATCAAAACTACAATGAGATGTCATCTCACCCCAACAAGGCTAGCATTAATACAAAAAATACAAAATAAGAAATATTGGAAAGGTTGTGGAGAGACTGGAATACTTATACATATACTGCTGGTGGGAATACAAATTGGAAATTGATTTGTCTATTCCTTAAAAAGCTACAAAAAGAAATGCCGTACTATCCAGCAATCCCACTCTTTGGAATATCCTAGAGAAATAAGAGCTGTCACATGAATAGACAATTAAATTCATGAACTCATCCTAGAAAATGTGCTACATACCTCAATGCTGAATATCACTACAGTCACCTTTGAAGTACTCCCCTTGAGAAGCTATGCACTGATGCCAGCACCTAGCCCATGCTTCAAAGCAATTTTGGAGCTCTTTTTCTGGAATGGCCATCAGAGCTGTTGTTGTATTGCCCTTGATGTCCTGAATGTCATCCAAATGTCTACAACTTTTGTCTTTAATGATCACAAGACAATTTGACTTCTTTCTTCCACAAGGAACATTCTATTAATGTAGACCACGAGAACGTGGTATGATGCATTGCAGATACGAGGAATCACTGGGTCATTTCACAGCGGTGTTGATGCCATGAAAGAGAGTGAACAGGCCCTGGCAAAAACTAGCTAAAAACTCCCTCCCACACAACTATAAAATTAAGTTCACAAACCTGCCATGTGCCACCATGCACAATGGTCATTCCAGGAAACAGTTCCAAAATTGCTTTGAAGGGTGGACTAGGCACTGACATCAGTGCATAGCTTACCGTGGGAAGTACTTCAAAGGTGACTGCAGTGATATTCAGCAATGAGATATGCAGAAACAGTTCCAAAATTGCTTTGAAGGGTGGAATAGGCACTGGCATCAGTGCATAGCTTACCAAAGAGAGTACTTCAAAGAAGAATGCAGTGATATTCAGCAGTGAGGTATGTAGCACTTAGAACAATTAAGGTTGTGGACTTGTCAGACCTCATATGCACCCCAATGTTCATTGCAGTAGTGTTCACAATAGCAAAAAACTGAAATCAACCTAGGTGCCTATCAGTGGATGAATATATAAACAAATTATGGTATATTCATAAAATGGGATAGTATGCAATGATAAAGAACAAAGATGAATCTGTGAAACATCTCATAGCATGAAGGAACCTGGAAGGCAATATGATGGGTGAAATTAGTTGCAGAAGACCAAATATGCAAGAATACTATTATAAGAACTCAGGATTAGCTTTACGCACAGAAGAAAACATTCTGATAGCTATGAGGATAGAGAAGGAGGGAGAGGGGTATTCACTAGCTAGAAACCATACCCATTGCTATCAAGTCAATTCCAACTCATAGAAAACCTATAGGACAGAGTAGAACTGCCCCATATAGTTTTAAAGGGGAATCTGATGGATTTGAACTGTCAACCTTTTGGTTAGCAGCATAGCACCTAACCACTACACCACTAGGGTTTCCCACTAAATAGAGAGTAAACAAGAATTATTTTAGGGGAATGGAAGAAAAACACACAGCACAGGAGAAGTCAGCACAACTGCACTAAACCAAAACTTAAGGAGTTTTCTAAATACAACCAAACGGCCTGAGGGACAGCAAGGGCCATGGGATCTGGGGATCATGGTTTCAGGGGACATCTAGTTCAATTGGCATAACAAAGTTTATTAAGAAAATGTTCTGCATCCCACTTTGGTGAGTTGAGTCTGGCATCTTAAAACCTATTGAGTAGTCATCTAAGAAGCATTAATTGGCCCCAGCCTACCTGAAGCAAAGGACAATGAAGAAAACCAAAGATATATGTAAAATATGATCCCAAGAGACAGAAAGGGTCACGTAAACCAAAGACTACATCAGCAGGAGACCAATAGAACTAGATAGTGCCCAGCTACCACCAATGACTGCCCTGACAAAGAACACAACAAAGAGTCCCTGACAGTGTGGGAAAAAGTCAGCAGCAGAACCTGAATTTTAGCAAAATAAAAAAACTGAAAAACAGACTTGATGGTCTGATAGACTGGTGGGTCCCTGGAAGACGTGGCTCCCAGACTCTGTGTTAGCCTGAACTAAAGCCATTTCTCAAGACAACTCTTCAAACAAAGGTTAAACTGGACTATAAAATGTAAAATGAGATTGGTGAAGAATGTGTTTCTTGGCTCAAGCAGATACATGAGACTAAATGGGAAGCTCCTGTCCAGAGGTAAGATGAGAAGGAAGAAGGAGACAAGAGCTGTTGAAAGGACACAGGACATACAGGGTGGAGAGGAGGAGTGAGGTGTCACATTGTAAGTAGAATAATTAAGGTCACATAACTATGGGTGTATGTGTTTTTTTTTGTGACAAGCTAACTAGAAATGTAAATTTTCACTTAAAGAACAATTTTCAGAGGTGGAGTCAAGATAGCAGACTAAACACATGTCTCCCTAAATCCCTCTGGAAACCAAGACCTGAATTGATAACTAAATGGAACCTTCTGGACACCAAGTGAGCCCTTCAACATGGCATAGGGCTGTTAATTAGGACTTCATACTACTGAATGGCAAACCTCATCTCTTCTGCTGACCTCTACTCTTGGTGAGTGCTGGCTTTCACAGACTGAAGTTAACTCGCCGCTTTAACTTTTTGTTCTCTGTCTTAGCTGGCCGACAGAGCTGAGACTTGACTACTAGCTAATCTCAGGCACACAGCTGGTGGGATCAATGGGCGAGACTGCCACATTTTGAGAGCCAGGCTTTGGACTCTGTGCATGTTGGCACCTTTGGCCTCTCTCTCCGCCTCTGCCATTGAGTAGCCTATACTGAGGTCTGTAGGGAGTTTGTGCAGGATGCCATTTTGTTCCACTGGGAGTTGGATATACCCATACAGAGGCCTCAGCAGGACTTAATTCTTAGGCTGGGAGGCAGCACCTGCCCAGAAGAGAGTGCTTTTCTGGCAGAAAGCAGTATTCTATGTGTAGCCCATGGCTGGGGCCCTGCAGCAGAGGCCAGTAGGGAAGTAGCCTTTCTGTATTTTGAACTAGTTTATAACATCCGGGGTTGGATATAAAGGTGCTTACTTTACCAGCTGGGAAGAGGGACCTGTATACTTGAAAACATGACTGACTTTGGAAGTTGTCAGATATCATTCACCTTTCATTTTAAGACAGCCTAGAGAAACAACTGTGGGCCATCCTCACAGCATCTCTCCCAGCCTTTGTTGACTCACATGATGCCCCAAATTCAAAAAAACTTCAGATAAAAGTGTAACCAAGAAATCACCCATAGCTTCAGAAGGCCCACCCAAAGAAATTATCAGAAGGTTAATATGAAAGTATTACATATAGATCCCTCCTAGACGTTATACAAAATGCAGCAGAGCAAAATGAAAAACTAAGCAAGCTGTTCTGAGGAAAGACCAGTACTCTGAAACCCAATAGATCAAGAACAAAATGAAAGAGATAGAAACTTCAACTCAAAGCCAAGAAAATAGAATGAGACAAATGGAAAAGAGGATTTTGGACTTGGAAGAAAGAGTTACTGACTCCAGCATCTACAAGGAGAAATCAGAAAAAAGAAACAAAGAAAATGAAGAAGAATTAAGAAACATGTGAGATTCTATTAAGAGGAACAATCTACAATTAACTGGAGTTCCTAAACAGGGAAAGACACCTGAGAACACAGAGTATTGTGGCTGAGCTGTTGACAGAAAACTTTCCAGAAATTATGAAAGAAGAGAATATAGATATCTAAGATGCATATTGAACACCACTCAATACAGATCTCAAAAGACTCCAAGACATACTACAATCAAGCTTAACAAAATGAAACAAACAGAAACTCTTAAAGGCAGCAAGACTCAGAGCAAAGCTAACATTGACAGGAAAACCTATAGGCTTTCATCAGATTTCTCAGCAGAAACAATGCTGGCATGGAGACAGTGGCACGACACATTCAAAGCCTTGAAGGAGAAGAACTTTCAGCCAAGAATTGTATATCCTGCAAAACTATCTTTCAAATATGAATATGAAATGAAGACATTCTCAGATAAACAGAAACTCAGAGACTTTGTGAAAACCAAAGCAAAGCTACAAGAAATACTGAAAGAATCTCTTGGCTTAGAAGAATGAAACTACTAACTTTATATTTTAGAAGCAAATTCAGGACACATCACTGAAAAACCTACTCAGTTATAGAAGGCTCCAAACTCAATCAAACCTATAATACTGAAAGAAACGATCCAGTGATCATATCATGAAAACTATGATGTCATCATATTAAAAAGAGGGATGTACTACAGTCGTTACAGTCCTTCGGGACAAAGAGGAAGTTAATAAGACTGGTAGTAATTAAAATTGGGTTTGTTCATAGTTTATTAAAGGGGATCATAAAGACAGCTGTAAGGCACAATAAAGATGAACATATCAAATCAAGAAACGTAATACACGAGTCTCAACAACCACAAAACCAACCCTGGAAAAGATGACAATCAATTCACAAAGAAGAAAGTCCTGGAACAGAATAATAAGAACAGCAGAGAAAACATCAACACAAACATAAACACATCACAGTGACAGCACTAAACACATACCTATCAATAATTACATTGAATGTGAATGGACTGAATGCTCCAATAAAGAGACAGCAAGCGGTATCTTGGATCAAAAGACACGACCCATCCATATGTTGCCTACAAGAAACTCACCTTAGATGTAAAGATATGAACAAACTGAAAATTAAAGGATGGAGGAATATACATCAAGCTAACAATACACAAAGAAGAGCAGGTGTGACAATTCCAATCTCAGATAAAATAGATTTTAAAGTAAAATCCACTATTGTGGACAAGGATGAACACTATTGCTGAAAGGTTCAATACACAAGCAGGACTTAACAATATTAAATATTTATGTACCTAATATTAGAGCACCTGAATATATCAAAGAAACACTGACTATGCTCAAAAACGAGATAGATCACTCCACAATAATAACAGGAGACTTCAACACCCCACTCTCAATACTGGACAGACCATCTAGAAAAAAAGCTCAAGAAAGACACAGAAGGTCTTACTGCAACAATTAACCAACTAGACATCATCGACATACACATAGGCATATACTTTCTGTCCATCAGCAGACAACTACACTTTGTTCTCCAGTGCACATGGAGCATTCTCCAAAACAGACCAAGTGTTAGGACATAAAGCAATTCTCGACAGAATCCATACCACTGAATTAATAAAAAAAATCTTCTCAGATCATAAAGCCCATGAAAGTCGAAACTAGTAGAAGAAAAAAACATAGCAAGTGGAACTCTTGGAAACTGAACAACATCTTGCTCAAAAAAACATGGATTATAGAAGAAATTAAGGATGACATAAAGAAATCTATGGATTCCAATGAGAACAAAAACACTTCCTACCAGAACCTATAGGATACAGCCAAAGCAGTGCTCAGAGGTCAGTTTATCTCCATAAATGCACACATCCGTAAGGAAGAAAAAAAACAAATGGATCAAACAGATATCAAAAATATCAGAACAGAATACTATGAAAGACTGTACTCTAACAAATTTGAAAATCTAGAGGAAATGACAAATTCCTTGATTCATATCACCTACTAAAATTATCACAAGGTGAAACAGAACAACTTAATAAACCCATCACAAAGGAAGAGATTGAAAAAGTCATCCAAAAACTACCAACAAAAAAAAACCCAGGCCAAGATGGCTTCACCGCAGAATTCTACCAAGCTTTTAGAGAAGAGTTATCTCCAATACTACAGAGATTATTTCACAGTATAGAATGGGATGGAAGAGTCCCAAATTCATTCTGTGAAGCCAGCATAACCCTAGTACCAAAGCCAGGAAAAGAGCCAACAAAAAAGAACTGCAGACCGATATCACTCATGAATCTAGATGCAAAAATCTTCAACAAAATTCTTACTAACAGAATACAACAACATATCAAAAAAATAACTCATCATGACCAAGTTGGATTCATACCAGGGATGTGAGTCTGATTCAACATCAGAAAAACAATCAATATGATCATCCACATACATAACACAAAAGACAAGAATCACCTGATTTTGCTTATTGATGCAGTAAAGGCATTTGATAAAGTCCAACACCCATTGATGCTAAAAGCTCTCAGCAAAATAGGAACAGACAGCGAATTCCTCAGTGTGATAAGGGCCATTTATACAAAGCCAACTGCCTATGTCAGACTGAATGGAGAGAGACTGAAACAATTCCCCTTGAGAACAGGACCTAGACAAGGATGTCTACTCTCACCTCTCCTATTCAACAGTGTATTAGAAGTTCTAGCTGGAGCAATTAGACAAGACCAAGAAATAAAGGGCATCTGCACTGGCAAAGAAGAAGTAAAAATCTCCCTCTGTGCAGATGATATGATTGTACACGCAGAGAATCCTAAAGAATCCCTAAGTAAACTACTCAGATTGATAGAAGAGTTCAGCAAAGTGTCAGGATGTAAGATAAATCTAAGTAAATCAGTAGGATTCCTTTATACCAACAATGAGATTGTTAATGAAAAAAATCACCCAATCAATACCATTTACTATACAGCCCCTAAGAAGATAAAGTATCTAGGAATAAATCTAACCAGAGAAATAACAGACCTTTGCAAAGAGAACTACAAGACCTCACCACAAGAAACTAAGAGAGAATGACATAAATGGCAAAACCTTCCCTGCTCATGAATGGGAGACTTAACATTGTGAAAATGTCTATTTTACCCAAAGCAGTCTACTTATATAATGCAATCCCAATACAAATTCCCATGACACTTTTTAATAAGATGGAGAAACAAATCACTGGCTTTGTCTGGAAAAGGATGAAGCCCTGGATAAGCAAAGCACTACTGATGAAGAACACACTGGGAGGCCTTTCACTACCCAACATCAGAACCTATTGCACTACCACTGTGGTCAAAACAGCCTAGTACTGGTACAAAAAGAGACAGGTCAATGGAACAAAATTGAGAACCTAGAGAGGACACAATCTTCTTATGAACAGTTGATATTTGACAAAGGCCCTAAGATGTTAAACTGGGGTAAAAGCAATCTCTTCAACAAATGGTGCTGGCAAAATTGGATATCCATCAGCAATAAATTGAAACAAGACCAATATCTCGCACCTTACACATAAACCAACTCAAATTAGATAAAAGACCAAAATATCAAATCTAAAATAATAAAGCTCACCCAAGAAAAAGTAGGAACAACAATGGAAGTCTTAATACACAATGTGGACAGACTCCAAAATCTGTCAAACAAACCACAATCAACAGAACAAAAAATGGATAAATGGGAACTATTAAGAATCAAACACTTTTGCTCATCCAAAGACTTTATTAATAGAATTAAAAGAATACCTACAGAATGGGAAAAAATATTTGGCAACTCTATGTCAGACCGATGCCTGATCTCCATAATCTATAAAATACTACAAAACATCAATAAGAAAAAGATAAATCATCCAATTAAGCGACGGGCAAAGGAGATGGACAGACACTTCTCTAAAGAGGAGATCCAGGCAGCCAAAAAACACATGCAGACATGCTCACGATCATTAGCTATTAAAGAAACTCAAATCAAAATGACAATGAGATACCATCTCTCCCCAACAAGGTTGGCCATGATCCAAAAAACGCAAAACACTAAATGCTGGAGAGGCTGTGGAGAAATTGGAATTCTCCTACACTGTTGGTTGGATTGCAAAATGGTGCAACCTCTTTGGAAAGCAATCTGGTGCTCCTTAAAAAACTGGATCTAGATATATCATTCAACCCAGTAATTCCACTGCTGGAAATATATCCCACAGAATCAAGGCCACTCATGCCAACTGACACATGCACATGAATGTTTATCGCAGCACTGTCCAGAACAGTGAAAAATGAAATCAACCCAGATTCCTAACAACAGAGGAATGGATAGGTAAAGTATGGTATGCATACTCAGTAGAACACTACGCAATGATAAAGAACAATGATGATTTTAGGAAACACCTTATAACCTGGTTTCAATTGGAGGACATTATGTTGAGTGAAAGTAGTCAGTGACAAAAAGACAAATATTGTGTGAGACCCCTATGATAAAACTTAAAAACAGACTCATGCATAGAGGAAAAGACTCTTTGACGGCTGCAAGGGTGGGGAGGGAGGGAAGGCTGGGGGGGATTTAGATTAGCTAGTTGATAGAAACTTCGTTGGGTGAAATTTGTGACAGCACACATCAGAAAGATCAATATTTCAACATAACATGATCACTCCTCCCATCTTAACCCAATATTTAAAGAACAGAGTAGCTGGGGCAGGGGGCCATGGACCATGCTCTCAGGGGAAATTGAGGCCAAATTGGTACAACTAGCATTTCGCTAAGAGAGCCTTCTGTACCCCACATTGGTGAGTGGGGTCTGTGGTTTTAAGAGCTGCCAAGTTGCCATCTGAGGGTACAACAAATTGTCCAAACTCAGCAGGAACGGATGATCACCAAGGACCAAAATGACATGGGGGAAAGACAACCCAGAAGACAGAGACACCCACATAAGTGGGTGACTACATCAACTTGTTACTAGAAGAACCCAGATGGTGCCCAGCCACCACAAGTGATAGCCATGATGGACCTCACAAAGTTAAGTCTCACTGCAAACACACAATAAAAGGGGAACATCCTGAGATCGCCACTAAAATCCTGCAGCTGATGGTCCAGGGGCCTCAGAGTTCCCCTGGAAGCATGGCCCAGGCCCTGATGCTGGTCCTGTCCATAAATCATAATGGAGTTCAACTCTTTGCACAGGAATGGATTGGACATGGCGACACAGAGTGACCATATCATGTGTGCACTTTTTGGTTCTATGCATCCATAGGATGTCATCCTGCTGACCTCTTACGGGAGGCAGAGGAGTGGATGGAGAGGAGGGGATAGGAGACTGCTGGGAGGATAAGACATGTATGAAGCAAAGAGGAAGAGTATGCTGTCACCACGCAGGGAGAACAGTGGGAGCTGCATATAGGTAGGCATGCAAATTTATATGGGAATGTATGTTTTACTCAACCATAATAAAAAAAAAAAAGAGCAATTTAAAAAAAAAAAAAAAGAAGAAAGAAAGAAATAGAGAAACCGAAGATAAACTAGAGGGAAGGGCATCCAGCAGCTTACTTCTCCAGCATCCCATGCTCCCCTCCTAGCATAGGCAGGAAGCTGTTGGCAGCCTTGAAGTTTTAATTATGAGGTAGAGTCTAAACAAGTCAGAGTATGATGCTTTCCGTTAACTTAAATTGACAGTATATCCTTCTAAAACTACTCAATTATTAGATTTACCTTTCAAATTATGGTAGACTCATGAAACACAGTAAACCCTGGTGCCATGGTGGTTAAGTGCTACAGTTACTAACCAAAAGTTCAGCAGTTCAGATCCGTCAGGCACTCCTTGGAAAATCTATGGGGCACTCTGTCCATAGGGTTGCTATAAGTCAGAATGAACTCGACAGCAGTGGGTTCAGTTTTTCAGTTCAGCTGAAACAGATGACAAACAAGAAAGTAATCTGCATAATAATAATGGATTAAAGAGCCCTTTATGTTATCTAAGCCACTTTCACAAATATAATCTCATGTGTAATATCTCATTTACTTATTTCAGCCCTTAGTATCAGAAAGTTCTTCCTGACTTAACCTGAATTCATTCTGTGGCAAAACATTTAACACAAAAGAAGTGTCTGAAAAGTCTAGGACTTTTAAGGACTGTTTCACCTCTACTTTGGTTGGCCAGGGCCTGTTTACTCTCTTTCATGGCATCAACACCACTGTGAAGTGACCCAGAGATTCCAAGTATCTGTAATGAAATCACACGAAGTTCTCATGGTTGGCATTAATAGAACTTTGCTTGAGGACGGATAAAGCCAAATTGTCTTGTGATCATTAAAGGCTAATCCAGCAAGAGAAGCACTGGTTAATCATAGACAGGAGTATAAGGATTAGGTGCTGTTTAGCCAGATATATCAGGTGACAACTAGAAGAGAGCAGCTGAGACCCAGGATGCTCAGAAGGTAATCCACCACCAAGAGTCTTACAAAAAGCCCTCATTTTATCTGTGACAAAAAGTACTCATTACCTGGCAGTATCATCACCTTC
The DNA here is from genome assembly GCA_028571685.1 of Heterohyrax brucei. NCBI lineage: Eukaryota > Metazoa > Chordata > Mammalia > Hyracoidea > Procaviidae > Heterohyrax > Heterohyrax brucei. Next base: position 51,456,607 of record CM053155.1, read on the forward strand.
CCCAAAGACAATAGGAACAAAAAATAAAAGCTTACACATCCCCAAAAGCGACAACTCTTTCCTTCTTACCTGATGTTTCAAAATCCAAATTGCTGCTGGAAAGCAGATGGTACACCCTCACAAGTGCCATAGTGAGCTGTAAGCTTTCTCTAGAATACAGACATAGTCTGAAACTGGGAATAAAAGTGTTCTATTCCTACCTCTTCTATCACCTGTTAATTTCAAAATCAATGAAATAACATATATTAGACCTATTGAATGGGCCTGCTACTTGTGATGGTCCCATACACAGTGCTATCGGACGATTGCAATCTCTAGTGTTTCTGCTGGCTGCTTTTGGGAAGTAGATGGCCAGGCCTCTTTTCCTAGTCCATCTTAGTCTGAAAGTTCTGCTAAAACCTATTCAGAATCAAAGCAACATGCAAGCAATCACTGACAGACAGATGGCGGCTGCTCATACGGCATGAGGTATATTGAATGGGAATTGAACCCGTGTCTTCCACATGGAAGGTAGTGATTTCTACCAGTGAACCACCACTGCCAAACCACTGCCCCTGTCGTTGTCCATAGCTGGAATTAAAACCATACTTGAGACCCCGCTTGTAGCAAAGATTTAAATGGCTAGCAACCTCATCAGTCAGGACTCTCAACCTCCGTCCAGCCAAGACTCCTTCCACTCCAAAGAAGTCTTGGAGGCCACAAGACCCAACAAGACAATTTAGCCTCCAAGAGACTTTTCCAAATCTAAATCCAACTCTTGCCACCTTCCTAATATAGACAGAAACACATTTAGAATAGAATTAGAACACGGAGAAAAAAACCAAAAGACTGCTCTCAAGTTGATTCCAATTCAGACTGACCCTATAGGCAGAGTAGAACTGCCTCACAGAGTTTCCAAGGAGTGCCTGGCAGATTTGAACTGCTGACCTTCTGGTTAGCAGCCACAGCACTTAACCACTATACCACTAGGGTTTCCATAGTTACAGCATGGAGATGAACTAAAATAAAAAAGAATGAGGGTATATCAAAATGGCACATGAGCCAGTGGCTCTGAGCTGGAACAAACTGAGCAGCGAAATAAATCATGATTAAAAAAACAAACAACACCCATCCAGACAATTCCAGTTCACAGCAACCCTATGTGTTGCAGAGTAGATGAACATACTCTATTTGCACCACCAGGAACTTATATCATGACAGTACTAGATTATATCCCATAGAGTAAAAGTAAATATCCATGGATCTACACTGAAATAAATCAGTGAATAAGCAAATAAACTCAGGAGAAGTGACAGCTCTACTTTACAGAACTGCAATTATTAATAGAAGTGGTAGTAACTAGGGAAAAAAGAAAATCACCATTAGAACATCACAGTTAAAATTACTGCTGGCAAATTCCACAGGTGGATGCTAAAATCAGTGGATACAAGTTTGAAGAGAAACAGGATATCAGCAAGGTCTGAAAAAACTATCTCCCCAAGATACTTGTTAATTACAAACAGAAAAAATAATAATTTTACAAAATGTTACTGGTAATGTTAACTGTGTTAAGGTGATCACAGTTAACATCACCAGCCACATGTTAACACCACGAGTCCCCCGTTGTGACAGACATTACTACTGTTGTCAGTCAGTCGATTCCGACTCACAGCAACCTTATACACAGCGTAGAACTGCTCCATAGAGTTTCCACGGAGTGCCTGGCACATTTGGACTGCTGATCTTTGCTTTGCGGAAATAGCACTTAACTACTATAGCACCAGATTTTACTTCTGCAGTTTTCTTGCCAAAAACGTGTATCTTCAATCAAGTCATGAGAAAACATCAAACAAACCAAACACAGGGATGCTCTGCAAAACCCAAGCAGTAGTCATCAAAACTTTCAAAGTTTTTAAAGACAAAGAAACATTGAAGAACTGTCACAGATGACAGGTGACAAAGGAGAAGTGAAGACTAAACAAGACATGTTATCCTGGCTTGGATCCTGGAACCAGAAAAGAACATTACTAGAAAACTAGTGAAGTCCAAATAAAGGCAGTAGTTTAGTTAATAGTATTGTAGATGTTACATTTTTTATTTGATAATTGTACTATGGTTGCATAATTGTACTAAACTTTGGGGGGATGATGGAAGAAGAGAATATAGGAACTCTGTACTATACTTGAAACTTGTATGTAAATCAAAGATCATCTCAAAATAAAAAGTTGAAAAATATAAGTTAAAACCCTGAAGAAGGTCTGGATTCTTAACCAAGAAGTGACAGAAGATAGCATAAACATAAAAGACCCACATATTCAACTAGAAGTTTTGAAACTTTACATAAACTCTCAAAGACAAATAAATATAGATTGAGAAAAATATGTGTAGAAAATACAAATGTCAAGAGAGTGTTTAATATCTTTGTATGTAAAAGGGAGATTATTTGAATTTAAAAACCAAAAAATATTGCCATTGAGTGAATTATGACTCATAAATTGTAAATTAAAATAGTAAAAGAGCAACATAAAAGAAAAATAAATACTGATATTTCACAAAAATAAAAAAATGAGAGCTAAAGCAATGGAACTAACCCTCAACAGACCTGAAAACAAAAAGTAATCAACACAATATACTAGTATATGGATAAATGTAGACGATATAATGGAGTTGAAGGTACTGAAACTGACCCATATATCTATGAAAGAAATATGCCTAGACCATTCAATGGAGGAAAAACAGCCCCTTTTATAATTAGTCGCTTCTTAGATATGACACCAAAAGCATGAAGCAACAAAAGACAAAAATAGATAAATACGACTTCATCAAAATGAAAAAAGTTTGTACATTACCAAGAAAGTAACGAAGTAATTTACAGATTCTGAGATGTTCTAGAAATATGTATCTCACAATGGTTTAATGCTCCAAACATATAAAGAACTGCTATAAGTCAACAACAAAAAGACAAATCAACCTAGTTTAAAAACGGCCAAGGGACTTGCAAAGACATTTCTACAAAGATATACCAAAATGACCATAGGCAATGACAACATTTCCTCCCGTCACCATCCCAGCTACAATCCACAGGCCTTTAAAGTGAATGTTAAAAAACATACAAATTTATGAACAATGACATTATCATTGCTACCTACAGAAAATGGAGCCCTAGTGACAACAGTGGTTAAGAGCTCAGGCTGCTAACCAAAAGATAGATCAGCAGTTCAAGTCCACCAGCCACTCTTTGGAAATCGTACAGGGCAGTTCTATGCCATCGTGTAGAGTCACAGTTGACACTATGGCAAGGGGTTTGGTTGTTCGGGGTATACCTCCAGTAAACATACATACACATAAATACCCACCACTCACATCTACAAAGCAAAAACTCAGAAAATATGGCTTTATTTAGATAAAAATAATAAGATCACCGCAGACACATTCATTAACCCCACTACTCCTTTACTCTTCTCCTCCATTGGCCCCCACCAACAAGCCCGTAATGATAGCTTCACTGTTTTTCCCAACAACAACAAAAGGCTTTCAAGCACAGGAAAGTATCAGAAGGCTCCTGCTGAGTAGCCAGCTGAGGAAGTGTCACAAGCCACTGAACTCTAAAATGAGCTGTTTCTGTAACAAAAGGTCCCTTTCCCTTGGAACAACTTCAAGGAATCACACACTGAGTCTCCTGCTGCTCCTTTTGTAGTCCAGTTTGATTAAACTTGGAGTTACTCTGTGCAGCTGGGTGGTGGCAACACCGTGCGGTAGATTCTAGAAAGGATTACATAGATCCTTTTTAAAAAGCAGATGTACCCATGGTATAACATACAGTATTTGAGTACAAATACTTAAGAGTTGCCAGATCTCCTGATAGTTTTACATAGATGACAACCAATAAATCCTATTTCCAACTCTTCTGTGGCAAATAATTCTTGCTGGTGGCTAAACATAACTCTAGCCACAAGCTAAAACTGAAAGAAACTAAAAACTGAGTGTTTATAAAACTAGCAGTAAATCAAAACAAAGAAGGAAAGAAATGTGTACAAGATGCAACAACAGTTGGTCTTTATAGATCCTGGATGTCAGAAAAAATACAGCGTTTTGTCTTCTTGACTATAAACTCCTTGCAGTCTGGGATCAACTCCTGTTCAACTGTTCCCTTAGTGCAGTTTTATGCCATTGACTTCAATCCAATTCAGAGCAACTGTCCTGGGTTGAATTGTTTCCTGCAAAATGTCTGTTAATTTGAGTAGGGCATGATTTCCAGTATTGTATGATTGTCTACCATTCAGTCATCTGATGTAATTTCACTGCGTGCTGAAAATCCTATCACTATGATGTAATGAGATACACTGAAAAAAAACCCTGTTGCTGTCAAGTCAATTCTGACTCATTGTGACGCTACCTGGCAGATTCAAATTGCCATCCTTTTGGTCCACAGCCACAGCACTTCACCACTACACCCCCAGGGTTTCCATGAGATAGATTAGTGGCAGTTATATCGATGAGAACTACAGGATTAGACAGTGTCTTAAGACAATCTTGTTTGAGATATAAGACAGACGCGAACAAAGAGACATGGGGACTTCATACCACCAAGAAAGCAGTACCAGGGGTACAGCATGTCCTTTGGACATGAGGTTCCTATGTAGAGAAGATCATATGCCAAAGAAAAACTGATGACAGAGACTGACAGATAAAGCCTTCTCCTAGAACTGACTGCCTGAATTTGGACTTGTAGGCTACTAGATGGGGACAGAATAAACTTCTCTTTGTTAAAGCCATCCACTTGCGGTATTTCTGTGAGAGCAGTGCTAGATGACTAAGACAGAAACATTGTAGGGCAAAGTAAAACTACCCCATAGAATTATCTATGCTATCATCTTTATGGGGACAGATTGCCAGGTCTTTTCTTTTACATACCATCTAGTACATTCCAATAGCTGACCTTTCAGTTAGCAGCCAAGCACTTAATGATGATACCAAGGGTCCTGGAAGATGTCTATTACTAAATGAAATAATAACAGGTAACATTTTAAGCGTCTCTGTGACTGTATTAGTTCCATGTTGGTGTGCAACCAGTTACCAGAAATATTTGTTGTTGTTGTTGTTGTTGCCATACAGTCACTGCCAATTTAATGTGGCCTTTTGTACAGCAGAACGAAACACTCCCCCATCCTGTACAATCCTCACAATCATTACTACATTTAAGACCATTGTTGCAACTAGTGTGTCAATCCGTCTTGATGAGGACATGCTCTTATTTGTTGACCCGCTGTTTTACCAAGAATGACATTCTACTGCAGGGATTTGCCCCTCCTGATAACACTTCCAAAGTCAGTGAGATGAAGGCTCACTATCCTAGCTTCTAAGAAGATTCTGGATGTTCTTCTTCCAACACAGATTTGTTCGTTCTTCTGGCAGTCCAGAGTATATTCAATATTCCTTGCCAAAGCCATAATTTAAGTGCATCACATCTTCTTTGATCTTTTTTATTCATTGTCCAGCTTTCAATACCTACCAGGTGATTAAAAATGTCACGGTTTGGGAATCTAGACTTTCCAGAGCCATAGAGGCTGATGAACCCCAAAGCTATTTGCCCTAACACAATCTTTAAACCTTAAAACAAAAACTATTCTCTGAAATTCTTAAAACCACACAAATAACTAGTAAAGAAGTCTACCTTGAGTATTGTGTTCTTTTAAGACTCTATCTAAAGGCACTCCTTGGAAATTCTGTGGGGCAGTTCTACTCTGACCTCTAGGGTCACTATGAGGAGGAATCGACTCTATGGCACTGGGTCTGGGTATAGAGGATCAAATTGGTAACAGCAACCGGAAAGATTAGATAGGAAACTTAGGAGTCAGTTCATGTTAACAAGGAAGAAACAATTCACAAAGGATGGTGAGAATGAGAGCACAACTCAAAGAACATAATCAGTGTCACTGAAATGTACATACAGAAATTTAAAGTGGTGTATGTTTTCTCTGTATATACAAGGTCCAACAATTAAGTCCGCGAACATAATTGCTCTAAGTGCTACATACCTCATTGCTAAATAGCACGCACATCACCTTTGAAGTACTCCCCTTGGGAAGCCAGGCACTGCTGCCAGCACCCAGTCCATCCTTCGAAGCAATTTTGGAACTCTTACTGGAGACTCAACAGCACTTGGCTTGGTTGGCTACTGGAATGGCCAGTGTGCACGGTGGCAGGTTGGCAGTTCGAAAACTTAATTGTATAGTTGTCTGAGAGGGAGGTTTTAACCAGTAAACAACTGTATTGGAACACCCTCTCTACTCACCTGATCTGGCCCCCAGTGACTTTTTTCTTTACCCAAAGATAAAGGAAATACTGAAAAAAAGACATTTTGATGACACTCAGGGCACAACAGTAATATGAAGACAGCACTGATGGCTACTCCAGGGAGAGCTCCCAAAACTGCTTCAAAGAGTGGAGTAGGTGTTGGCCTTGGTGCATAGCTTCCCGACAGGAGTATTTTGAAGGTGACCCTAGTGATATTCAGTAATGAGGTATGTAGCACTTTTTCTAGAATGAGTTTGTGAACTTAACTGTCATTCCTTATGTTCTCAACAACAACTAAAATAAAATAAACTATTCAGAAAAGAAAGAGAAAATACCACGGCTTGGGTCAGGTGCACTTCAGTGTGACATCTGCACCTTTGAAAGCTTTAAAGAGGTCTTTTGTAGCATATTCGGCCAGTGCAATATGTCACTTGGTTTCTTGACTGCTGCTTCTATGGACATTGGTTATAGATCCAAGTAAAATGAAACCCTTGACAATTTAAATCTTTTCTCCATTTATCATGATGCTGCTTATTGATCCAATTGTGAGGATTTTTGTTTGCTTCATGTGAAAGTCATACTGAAGGCTGTGGTCTTCGATCTTTATCAGTAAGTGCTTCAAGTCCTCTTCACTTTCAACAAGCAAGGTTGTGTCATCTGCATCTGCATACTGCAGATTGTGAATAAGTCCTCCTCCAGTCCTGGTCTAGTGTTCATCTTCATATCGTCCATGTCATAGATTGAACTGTGTCCCCCCCCAAAAATGTAAGTAGCCGTGTGGCTGGGTTATCATTCCCAATATTTTGTGATTTTCCTATGCTACACCTCCTAATCTCTGCCTGCGGTTAACAGAGCGGATTGTGCTGGACAGGATTAGGGTGGGACTGTAAATCTCATCCTAAGGTAACCTCCCTGCTCCACTGGAAAGGGACTTTCCTGGAGTGTGGCCTGCACCACCTTTTATCCTTTTATCCCTTGTAGGAAGTAAGCAGAGAGTTGGGAACCTCACACCATCAAGAAAGCTGCCCCAGGAGTAGAGTGCATCCTTCAGACCTGAGTTTCCTGCACCAAGATGCTCTCTGAACAAAGACTGATGCAACACAAGGACCTTCCTCCAGACACAACAGGGGAGAAGCCCTGGAGTGGGCATCCTGAATTTGGACTTGTAGCCTACAGGACTGTGTCAGAATAAACTAGCCTTTGTTAAAGCCATCCCCTGTTTGATATTTCTGTTAGAGCAGCAGCTTGGCAGATGACTGAAACAGTCCAGCTTCTTGAATTATGTGCTTAGCATATAGATTATGTAAGTATAGTGAAAAGATACAACTCTGCTGCACATCTTTTCTGATTTTAATCCACACTGTATCACCTTGTTCTGCTGGAATGACTGACTCTTGACCTATGCACAGGTTCTGTATGAGCACAATTAAGAGTTATGGAATGCTCATTCTTCACAGTGTTACCATAATTTGTTATGATCCACACACTCAAATGTTTTTATGTAATAAAACACAGGTAAGTATCTTTCTGGTATTCTCTGACAGATCCATCTGACATCAGCAATGATACCCACAAACATAGTGACTTATTAATGCTTATTGTTTATCTTATAATTCTATAGTTCAGAAACCTAGGCAAAAACAACTGAGTTCTCTGCTCCAGCCTCACAGGCAAAATTAAGGTGTTCACCAGCTGGGCCCTTCTCTGGAGGTTCTGGAAAGAATCAACCTCTAAGTTGATTCACTTTGTCAGCCAGTTCAGTTCCTTGCAACTGTTTCCTTGCTGGCTGTCCCTCAAAGCTAATCACTCCTTAAGGCTGTCCATACTCCTTTTCACTCAGCCACCACCACCTTCAAAGCCAACAATGGTGTGAGTCCTTCTCATGTTTCAAATCTCTCTGAACTCCTCTTCTGCCTTCTGACCTCGTCTGCTGTCAGTCAGGTTTTAAAAGAGCTCATGTGATTCAGTTAGACCCACCTGGATAACCTCCCTACCTCAAGGTCCATGGCGGCACATGACACCACACAATCAGGAGCTGACGTTGTACCACATAGCATCATACTGCGGGGAATAGGGCAGGAAATCTCTAGGTGGGTCTACCACATGGACAGACACTGTCTCACATATTTTACATTTAATAGTTTACCGGTGGTGCAATGGCTAAGCACTTGGCTGCCAGCTGAGAGCTTGGTGATTCAAACCCACCCAACAGTTCTGAGTGAGAAAGACCTGGCAATCTGTTCCTGTAAAGATTATAGCCTAGGAAACCCTACAGGGCAGTTCTACTCCAGGGTTGCTGTGAGTTGAACTAGACTCAGCAGCATCCAGCAACAACAATAATCCTCACAATAACCCTGTGAAGTAGGTTCTATTATCATCCCCATTTCATAGATGAGGCACGGAGGGATTAAGTTGTTTGCCAAGGTCACTCAGCCAGTAAGTGGCAGGACCTGGATTTCAACAAAGGCAACCTGATTTCAGAGCCCTACCTCATACCCAGTACTCTCCAGTGCTATTCCATTAACTATTTCTGGAAATAATGGATACATGCATAATTACATCAGATATGAGATAAAGAGACAATGCTACAAGTGGTAACAGACCAGCTGGAAAAGATTTGTTTTCAACAGTAAGTAAATTCTTTGATCTCTGTAAAATGTGGTGCATAAGTTTTTAGGTTCGTTTTTTTGTAAAGGAGTTCCACCAATCTCAGACACAGGTCTGACAGAACTGCTTTACCTGACAATCTCCTTCAGTGAAATTCCGTACCTTTCCAAACTGTATCTGTGAGCGAGGAACAACACTACAAACATGTGAGTACAGTATGGAAGGAAACAGTGTAACTCCGTCTGACATTGAGGTAGCACAGGAGACAATCCTGCCTCCAGTCAACTTCCTCTTTCCAGGCTTGGCAACACCCCAGGATGGATACTGATGGTCATGCAGGACAATGCCAACATATTGACTGGAATTCTAAGAAAACACATACGAAAAGAAGAATCAAGAGGGTCAAATAGTAGAGCTGAAACATTCCAAGGAAAGACAGAGACCAAAGACCAAAGTCATTCCTCATATCTGAAATTTATTTTACATACTGCTAGCTCTGTATGAGGGAGTCCTGGTGATGCAATGGTTAAAGTGCTCTGCTACTAACCCAAAGGTCAGAGATTTAAACCCAGCAGCTGCTCCAGATGCTGTCAGCTTCCATGGAAACTCTGTGGGGCAATTCCACTCTGCCCTATGAGGATGCTATGAGCTGAAATCAACTCAGTGGCAATGGATTTGATTTTGGTTAGCTGTTTCTGTGGGTTGTTTGCTCTTATTGCTTAACTGGGATGAGGTAGAAAGAACACTTGATGTGAAGACAGAAGACTTCAGTTCCAGCCCTGGTTCCATTTCTTTTGTGATATTAGATAAGCCACTTATGTATTGTCATGCAAATAACCCACTATTCCAAGTTTTTTGGCAACCATGCCCCCCTCCCCCCAGGTATTTTTATAAGTGTTCTATGTCAATTTTTTTTTTACAAGAAAAAAAGTTGCCCAGTTTAGTCACTGCAACCCTACAGGTTATAGCAGAAATGCCTCCTAGAGCTGCCAAGGAGCAAGTGGTGGATTCCAACTGATGACCTTCTGCTTGTTCTGTCTATCTTAGACATCTAGTGATGTGGCAACAGAAATACCACAGCAGATGGCTTTAACAAAGAGAAATTTATTTTCACAATCTAATAGGCTGGAAGTTCAAATTTAAGGTATCAGCTAGAGGGGAAGGCTTCTTCTCTGTGCTGACTCAGGAGGAAGGTCTTTTTCATCAGTCTTCCCGAGACTAGGAATTTCTCAGCACAGGGACCCTGGGTCCCAAGTACACACACTCTTGGCTCTACTTCCTTGGTCACACGACAACCCTCCGTCCCTCTACTCACTTCTCCCTTTGTATCCCGAAAGATACTGGCTTAGATTGAGTTCTGCCTCATTAACATAACTGCCATTAATCCCACTTCATTAACATTATAGAGGAAGGATTTACAACAGATAGGAAATTTATACCAGATGATAAAATGGTAGATGGTTACAGCACTGGGATTCACAGCCTAGCCAACTTGCTACACATATTTTGCGGGGACACAATTCAATCCATGACACTACCTTTAAGATATACACAATTATATTCATCTCACACAATCTGGGGAACAACGACATAAGGTACTGAACGGGTCATGCTCCCTTTATGAGTTGTAAAGTGCAATACAAACGTTACATGTTATTACTGCACCAAGTAACCAAGGGAATGACCAAAGGAAGACACGAAGCATGCACCATCACTTCGTAAAGACATTCACTTCTCAGGGTGTGAAGATCAAGGATGAGCACCGGCTTCAGAAGAAGGGTAGTGACATCAAGAACATATACTTGCCTTACCACTTGCTGGGCCTCTGCTGAGCATACTTCTTAAGTATGCTTAAGAAGTGCAAAATAGCTCAACATCATGGGGGGTGGGAATGGAGGCAAAAAAAAATCTTTTGCTCAAGTGACCCAGCTGAAAGTCTAATTTGGTGGAGGTGGCTCTTAATACAGGGCTCTAAGTCACACTAATATACTGACACACACTAACATACACTAAGACATTAACATTCACTAAGTACAGTGAAACCTGTAACAGTTGAAACTTGGGACTGCCTGGTTTTTGCACTTTTGAAAAGATGAAGTCCTACTACTTTTCTATCACCTTTATTAGTGGAAAATATTTTAGTTTCCCTTCTTTGATAGGTTTCTGCCTTACATAGGTTCCTGCTTTCATGATTTTACTGTACAAATGTAGAGTCCTGGGGTGGTGCAAATGGTTAATGTGCTGGGCTGCTATCCAAAAGGTTAGAGGTTCAGTTTCACCCAGAGGTGACTTGGAAGAAAGACCTGGCAATCTACTGCCAAAATATCAGACAGTGACAACTTATGGGGTATTGACATATGTGGGGTCACCATGAGTCAGAATCAATTCAACAAGAAATAAGTGGATGTATAAATGTCAGGGAAGAGATGTTTCACTGACTGATTAAGAAACAAAATAATGCTGCTCAAATAAATACTGGGACTCAGGTGTATCAAACGAAGTGAAATGCCACAATGTTCATCCTTCCATATCTCTATAGCTAAATGATCTGCTGTGAGTATCAGGTCATGTGGTTAGATTGTACTTAAAAGGTTCATAGAGTCTGCAACTAAGAGGAGAGAATATTTCTCATGCATATTCTCATGGTATCTTGATTTTGGCCTTGTGAGACCCAGTCAAGCCTGCCTGGACTTCTGAACTACAGAACTGTGACATAATAAATGGATGTTGTTTCAAGGCCCTGAGTTTATGGTAATTTGTTACACAGCAGTTTGTATCTACAAACTATTTTTTTTTTAAACTTTAAAGAAAGTCACCTTAGAGCACATTAACATAAAACTAATGACTGTAATGCACCAGCTTCTGGGAAGCTAACCATGGCCAACCAGTGAATCTGGAAAACCCACCAGGTAAGGACACATGGCTAAAGGGTGACAGTTTAGAGTTCTGCAATAATTTTCTATCACCGAAGATATGAACAGGAATATAATAACTGCCTTGCAATTAGGTTGATCATTGGTGCCAGAAATTTCAAGCCTTAAGACTTTCTTAATTGTCTGTTACAAACACTGAAACAATAGGCAAAGCAGCTCAAAAGGGAGGTTGCTTTGAATTGACCTAGAAGTGGATCCAACTTTCATATTACAAGAACTTCATGAAAAAATGGTGCGCCCCTACACGCACACACACACACACACTCCTCCCAACCAAGGTACCCCTTCAGGGCAGAGACTAAGTCTTAGCATGTTATCTAGTTATTGTTGTTAGCTGCTGTCAAGTTGGCTCCTGATTGCTGCTGATCTCGTGCTCAGTGGGATTGGACCACTGTGATTCATAGCGTGTTCACTGGCTTCTTTTTGGAAGTAGATCATCAGGCCTTTCTTCCTACTCTGTCTTATTCGGGAAGCTTTGCTGAGACCTGTTCAGTATCGCAGCGGCATGCAAGCCGTCACTACAGATGGGCAGTAGCTGTGCATGAGGCACATTCACCTGGAATCAAACCAGGGTCTCCTGCATGGAAGACAAGAACTCTATCACTGAACCCTCCCTACGCCAGACCTCTTACAATATTAAGTGCTACTTAGATGAACAAAGTCTAATGATACTTACAAGCATCATACAGTGGCCCATTGGAATGTTTAAATATTTCAAAAACGCTCTTCACCCATTTAACTTCTTTTTGACTTAAACATTATAGATACTTAAATGTTTCTTGGCTTGAGTTTAAAAAGTGGAAAACGAAACAAAAAGTTAATATGGAGAAGTTCAGATGGTGTGAGGGGTGGGGTGAGGCCACCAAAAGAACAGCCAGTGATTTGAATTAATGGCAGGCTGTTGTGTGATTTCAAGTCAATTCAGGCTCACAGTGACCCTATATGACAGAGTAGAACTGTCCCATAAGGTGTCCTAGGCTGTAATGTTTATGGAAGCATATTGCCAGGTCTTCTTCTGTCGGAGAAACCCAGTAGGTGAGCTCAAGTCACCAACCTCCTGCTTAGCAGGCAAGCACTCAACCATTTGCCCCCCAGACTCCTTCATTAAGGGCATGACCAGACTTAATCGCAAGCAAGTCTGTGGTTAACTTTGAGGAAGACAGGATGGTACAGTGGGAAGAACACACCCTGGAATATTAGGTTTCTTCATTTTTTAAATTATTTTATCTGATTTTTCCTCAGATATAGTTGATGTCAATTGCTTTATCTTCAGTCTCACTAATTCTGATTTTCACTGCCTCAATTCTGCTTCTTTGACTTTGTTGTCTAATTCTGTAGTTTGATTATTAATCTGCTGAATTCCTGATTGCTGTCTCTGAAAGATTTCTTGCAGCCTGTTCAATTTGTCATTATGGTCTACTTCATTTTGCCAGATCTCCCTGAGCTCTTCAAGAATTCTAAATATTAATCACTTATTTGTGTTCTGCCTCTGATCGTTTCAGGAAGTTCTCTTCATCTGGAAAGTTAATTCTTTGTTTTGAGAGCTTTCAGAAGCCATCGTGATCTGCCTCTAAGTGATTTGATATTGCCTGTTGTCTCCAAGCCATCAGTAAGTTATGTTCGTTTTTGTTTGCTTTCTGTGTTCTAATTTCCTCTTTTGTTTTGAAATGCCCAGACAGGTTGGTCACATGATCTACTTTGATTATTGGTGCCTTAAAGGTTCTACCATCTGGTCACCAAATGATTAGAGCTGTCACCAGGCATGTGGACCCTGGCATTCATTTATTTTCTTGTACGTAATCAGCTAAGGTACCCGTGTAGTCAGTCAGCAAGTATGTAGTGCAGGCTCTCCCCTGCAGTCCCGGATGGGCAGGGTTGATTGGGGTAGGTGCAGGTAACCGGCTGCACACACCGACAAATGTAGTAGGCTGACAGCCATCTGTGAGTGTCCGTGAGGAATGCTTGTCCCTGTTCCTTAATGCCAGTAGGTAGACAGCTTTTGCTGCAGGATGATGGGTTTGCTGGATACTGTATGCAGTACTGCACGGCTTTTGAGGTCTACGGATCCCTTATGCCTGCACCTAGGTAAAGGACCAGTTTCTGCCCTGGGTTAGGGGAGCGGATACATATATCCCTTCCCTCTTTGTTGAATTATTTCATTTCCATTCCACCCTGGAATACTCTGGAGTCAGATGGATCTGGGTTCCAATACTACCTTCACAACCCATGAGCAATGTAACCTGGGGGCAAGGGCCTTAATTTCCTGAAACTCAGTTTCCTCCCCTCTAAAATGAATAATATACAAGTGTGGTTGGGAGAATTCCCTGAGAGAATGTATACAGAGGGCCTCACACAATGCTGAGCACACAGCTGATCCCCAGTAAGTTTAAGACACTTCCTTAGTAAGTTTAACACATTTCTTTAGGCTCATTATTACATACTGAGAAGTCTTTTCCCTTCTCCTATGCTCCACTCCCTTCAACATTGACTAAGAACTTGACCTGCCAAATGAGTCATTCACCAGCAGAATGGTAAGTAACTGGTGGTCTCTCCGTAGAATGCAATATTACAAAGATATTAAAAGTAACCAAAGTAATTCGATAATGGCATAGACTATGGAAACAGATGTTTTTGGTTCTAAGCTTAGCTTTATTATTTACTAGCTGGATAACTTTGACCAAGTTATTTAACGTCTTTGTGCCTACATTTCCTCATCTGGAAAACAAAGATAATAATCATACTTAGTTCATAGAGTTGTTATAAGAATTAAATGAGTTAATAAAACCAAAATCAAACTTTTTGGTGTCAAGTTAATTTCAACTCAAACCAACCCCATAGTACAGAGCAGAACTGCCACATAGAGTTCTCAGGGAGCAGCTGGTAGATTTGAACTGCCAAGTGCAGCTGCAGCACTTAACCACTGCACCACCATGGCTCCAAGTAAGTTGATAGAGAACAATTAATAATGGTACCTAGCATAATGTAATCATTCAGTAAATGTTAGTTGTTATTAGCTATAATGATTAAACAGCCTTGTATATGTAACATCTTCAAGCCAATGAAAGTGTCTGACATGAGTCAAAATTATGTAGAAAAGGCATGGCAGGAACAGCAGACTAGACTGCATGGGGTAAGAAGCAGTACTCAGTGGAAAAATGAGACATGAAGAAAACAAACACCTATATTAAAGAAGAAAAGGGCAGAGGGGCAAACCCATTGCCGTCAAGTCAATTCCAACTTATAGCAATCCTATAGAACAGAGTAGAACTGTCCTACAGTTTCCAACGAGTTCCTGGTGAATTCAAACTGCTGGCCTTTTGGTTAGCAGCCACAGCACTTAACCACCACACCACCAGAATTTCCAAACATTTATATAATGCTCATTTTATACCAGGTGGAGTCCTTAGGTGATGCAAGTGATTAATACACTAAACTGCTAACCAAAAGGTTGCAGATTCAAGTTACTGGAGGTGCTACAGAAGAAAGGCCTGGTGATCTACCTATGAAAAATCAGCCATTGGAAACTCTGTGGAGCATTGGACTACCGTGGCCCACCCAGCATTGCCTCAAGTAGGAATCAACTCATCAGCAACTTGCTGGATATACCAGACAGTGCACTAAGTATTTTATGTATATTAGTATATTCGATCCTCCTAATAAACTGTAAATTATACACCCATTTAATCCTCTTAACAGGCCTTTGAGGCAGATACAGTCATTATTCTGTTTTGCAGATGTGAAAACTAAAGAACCAAGAGGTTAAGTAACTTGCCCAAAGTCACACAGTAGTACAGTCAGGATTCAATCCTTGGCACTCTGGCTTTAGAGTCTAAACTCTGAACTACAACTGTAATATAGACACTGACTATAAGGCAGACTGACTCACACAGCCTCCTCTTGCCCACACTCTACAGAGATATGGGACAGCTCTGGAGTCCTTTTAAAAGTGTGGGAAATGGGAGCACATGCACAATAATTTTTAGAATGGTCAAAGAAAGCCAAGTGGCTTGAGGACACTCAAGCTAGAGACATGGCGGGGAAAAAGGGTCTTAGTTAGCTATTGTTTGGTGCTGTCAGGTCAGTTCCAACTTATAGCAACACCATGTACAACAAACAAAACACTGCTCAGTCTTGTACCATGCTCACAGTCGCTGCTGTACGTCAGCCCAGAGTTGTAGCCAATGTGTGAATCCATCTCATTAAGGTTCTTCCTGTTTTTCACTCACCCCCACTTTACCAAGCATGATGTTCTTTTCAAGGGACTGGTCACTGCAGACAGCATGTCCAAAGTACATGAGACAAACTCTCAGCATCCTCACTTTTAAGGAACATTTTGGGTGTCCTTCTTCCAGGACAGATTTGATAAACAGAGAAAATACCGTCAGGGATTTTTACTTGGATTCACAATCAATGCCCATGGAAGCAGTTTAAGTCAAGAAATCAAACAACATATTGCATTGGGCAAATCTGCTGCAAAAGACCTTAGATGGCTCATGCTGATGTAACAGAAATATCACAAGAGGGTGGTTTTTACAAATACATTTACTTTCTCAGAGTTTAGGAAGCCAGAAGTCTGAATTTAGGGTGCCAACTCTAGGGCACAGCTCTGTCTAATCTAGGAAAATCACCGTGTCAGCTTCTCTAGCCAGCTGTCCTTGGAGTCTCTGTGCTTGTAGAGTGGTCAGCCTCTGTCACCTTCAGGAACATCAACTATCTGTGTCTACTTTCTTCTTTGTTTAATCTGCTCTTTCACATCTCAAAAGTAATTGGTTTAAAATACATACTAACTGATATGGCCTTATTAACATAACAAAGAAACTCCTATTCTGAAATGGGATTATATCCACAATTACAGGGTTTCGGATTTACAACACATATTTTGTGGGGGACATAATTCAATCTATAATAGATCAGGATGCATAGGTCGGTGAGGTTTCCTGAAATCATTAACAATGTAAACATGTATCTGTATGTCCTTATAATAAAGAAATAAAACAATTCAAATAAATGAAATTAACTGCAAAGTTTCATGTAGAAAAACTTATGTACTATTAAATTTTAGTTAGTGATGGAATATGCATAAACTTAGCTCTCTAGAACCCTACACTTTCTTCCTATTTGAAGCATCACTTAGAAAGACTTGAGTATTATCTTCCTCCTCACATTCATATTGAAATTAAACTTAAGCCTAAAATAGAAATACTTGACTATCCCTGTGATGCAGACATTTCAAGAACTGTGTGCAAAAAGAATCCCATCCATTTTTTAATCAAACAGAAGAGTTACTGCCAAGAAGACACAATACTCCTAGGGTCCAGCCCAGCCGCTCAAGCCTCCTCCTAGTAGGCTCCCATCAATTCCACCAGCTAAGGTGAGGTTCCACCTGCTGGGGAAAAACAGACAAATCCAGAGGGCACATTGTGTTTTGTGTACTCCTGACAGAAAAGAAGTCTTTACAGTACTCCTTGTGCCTATTACAATAGGCAAATCAAGTCCCTGAAGGAAAAGTGAGACCAGGAGGTCTTCAAAAATTGCCATCCCCAGGATTTCCCATTTCTGCTGATTATGGAGACAGAAAAAAGGGAGAGAAGAAAGAAGAAAAGAGAAGGGAGGGAGAAAAGGGAGGGAGGGGGAGAGGAAGAGACGAAAGAGAAAGAAACAGAAGGAAGGGAGGAAGGAAGGAGGAAGAAAGGAAAGTAAAAAGGGAAAAAGAAAAAAAGGAGCAGAAGAAGAAAGGTACAGCACTGTACACTGTAATGTTTTGGTGGAAGCAAACAGATGCCAGCAAGAAGGATACAGACAGGAGCTGGAACAGTTAGGATTTTCTTCCTACAAACCAGGGGTACAGGAAAGATTGACGGTCACTAGCAGAGGGCTCTAGAAGCTAGAGAACCATAATAATATTTTCTGAGAATTAACTTTGATTTTTAATACACAAAAATAGGTACACATAAAAACGATTCCTTGGAACGGCACTTGGCTGGCTTGGAACTAATTGTTTTCATATTTAATAATTTAGATATCTCACTGAACAAAAAGAATCACTACAGATTGTTTTAAACTATAAACTCCCTAAAGCTCAGAAGATGCTAATTCCATCAATTGTATTAACTAACACAAAACCTCTGAGACCTACACTGAACACAGCAGTGACAGCACAGGCACTCCCTACTAAAACGGGTGACTTTCCCTTTGGCCTCTCAACACTGGCAGACCAGAAGGTGACAGGGAGGAGAAAACCTTCTCTCCACCTGACAGATCTGTTAAGAAATCTTATTGCAAACCCTGGAAGTGACATTTTGCTCCTTCTCTGTGTGGCACACCTGCTAGAGAAAACATAAGAAGAGCCCTGGTTGTGCAGTGGTTAAGCACTTGACCACTAACCAAAAGTTTGGCAGTTCAAACCCACCAGGTGCTCCATGAGAGAAAGGTACAGCAGTCTGCTTCCATAAAGATTTACAGCCTTGGAAACCCAATGATGGCACTTCTACTGTGTCCTGTAGGATCACTATGAGCCAGAATCAGCCTGACTGGTTTGGTGGGACGCTATTAGCTGTTTGAGTCAATTCTGACTCATGATGACTCGATGTGTTACAGAACCATTTTTGAGGGCTTTCTTGGCTGTATTCTTATCTTAACAAAAGTAAATCACCAGGTTCATCTTCCATAGTCTCGCCAGATTAAGGATAAATATTTGCACGACCCAGGACCGTGTGATCGGGCCCAGGGATATAAAGAGTCATTTACAGTCTGTATCTGTGAAGAATACTTACCCAGTTCCCGATTCATGTCTCCAAATGATTCCTTGAAAAGTCTAATAAGCTTCCCAAAGTGGACACAGTCAAAACAGAAGTTTTTATTTCTATAATTGCCCTCCCACATTTTGTCCCAAATTAGCCCACCTTTTCTCTTCCTTGTCTCAGTTAATAATACTGCCACCCACTAAGTTGCTCAAGCCACAAAAACATAGTCAACTTTCAGTTACACATTTAGTCCCCTCCGTTCTGGTGCCGAAATATATTTGTTATATTTGTAATCCATTTCTCCATTACCATGCTAACCTAAGATATCACCATCTCTCCCCTAGGCTACCGTAACAACCTCCTAATTGGTCTCTCTGCAACCACTCTTGCCACCCCTATCATCCAGCCAAAATTGTCTCTTCAAAGCATATATCAGGTCATTTTTCTCTCCAGTTTAGTACTGAGAGTGAAGTCCTAATTCCCTACAATGGACCACAAGTCCTGAAAGCTGTGCCTCTGGTCTACCTCCTCCCTCTCACATGGTACCCCTCCTCCTTCTCACCACTGCGTTCCAGCCACAGTGGCCTTCTCTTAATTTCATTAAGTCTCCCAGTGTGTTGTCACTTCAAGGCCCTTATAAATTCACATGCTCTTTTCTCCATAGAATGTTCTTCCTCAAAATGATGGGACCCTTCTTGTGATTGTGATCGTGACCTGGCTTCAAACATCACCTTCTGAGAGAAGTATTCCATGACCAGCCAAGCCAAGTGCCGTCACACCTGACCTTAATTTCTGATTCCGCATTACTGATGTTTCCTTAGTCATGTGTTATAGAGCCAAGCCTGAACCTTTCTTTCCACCTCCAACGTCTCCAAGGGTCAAAGGAATTACTTCACCAGCATCTACTTGACTCCCTTTGTTACCAAACAATACTCCAGATTCTCATTACCTGCCTCAAAAAGCCAGTCTCTGAGACAGGTATCAGGATGAGCAGTCAGAAAGAAGTTTATTACCATGCTGTAGCAGGGAAGATTCTCTCCATCAAGAACCTGGTCAAAAATCATCAGGTGAGGCTGAGGGTATATAAATGAGTGCAGTTATATGCATATGTAAATACAGGTATTGGAGCCAACACCAGGGAAAAAATGTGGTTGATTAGGAGTGAAGAGGGGGATCCTTTCAGGTGTTTCTGGGGTCCTTTGAAGGTACACATCAGGAGCAGGGATCTGGACTGCTTTGGGTTGGCATCTGAAGCAGGGGGTTCCCAATTGGTGTCTGGCATCTCCCATCTGTTTTGATATTTCTAAAAAGCTGTGAAAACCGCAAAGGCATTATTTCCATGGCCCCTGTCAATCAATGTGTGACTTCCTGCCAGGGCCTAGGTGAAACAAACCAGAAATGTTCAAGACAGGAGGAAAGACAAGACAACTTTACAAAGAGTGTTAAATTCCCATTGTTTATTTTAACTTCTCTTTTTAAAACTGGGATGTCTGAAGCTTCCCTCCTGTTTCACCTTCCCCTTTGCAGAGCATCTGCTTTTCTCAGACAATCAAATGACTCAGACAACTCTGATCTCACCTGCAAATGAGTTGGCCTCACTTTGACTCTGAGACGGATTAAGGTTAGGGCATAACTAGGTGGGTCTTATTGGGTGTTCTCTAGCCACTTCTCTAACACTGCTGGAGAGGGGCCCCCTTCCCAAATAAAAAGATGAAGCCCAACAATTCCATTCCCGCATGTACTATATGTTATTATGGTATGCCATTGAGTCCACTCTGACTCACAGCAACCCCATTGGCTGAAATCTTTATGAAAGTAGATCACCAGGTCTTTTCTCCTGCAAAGTTGCTGATCAACGAGTGTCAAGGATTGAATTGTGTCCCTCCAAAAATGTACATATCAATTTGGCTAGGTGCTGACGCCTGGTAGGGTACAAGTTTCCATATGCTGTAAACTCTGCCTTTATGATGTTAATTAAGGAGGATGTGAGGCTGTTGTGTTGATGCAGCAGGAGTCATTGTGTAAGACCGTATTGTGTCCTGGCAATCTCTTGGGTTATAAAGGAAAGGGAAGCAAGTAGAGAGTTGGAAACCTCTTACTAACAAGAAAGCAGTGCTGGCGAGCAGAGCCTGTCCTTTGGAAAAGACCCAGGGTCCCTGCATCTCCAAAGCTCACAGTCCAGGGGCAGATTGATGACAAAGATCTTCCTGCAGAGCCAGCAGAGAAAGCCTTCTCCTGGAACTGATGCTCTGAACTTGGACTCTTAGCCTACTAGACTGTGATAAAATAAATTTCTCTTTTTAAAGCCATCTACTTGTGGTATTTCTGTTATAGCAGCACTAGATGACTAAGACACTGACCTTTCAGTTAGCAGTGTAGTGCTCTAACCACTGCATCGCCAGGGCTCCTTCATACATTACATATCCACTAAAAATCATGCACGTCCTCAAGACACAGAACAGAATGTTCACAGCAGCTTTATTTAAGGGAAAGAAAATGAAAACTAAATTCATCACTGTTGAGTTGATTTAGACTCACAAGCCAAGCAGCAACCCTATAATACAGAGCAGAAATGCCCCCATGGTATGTTCAAGCTTGTAATCTTTAAAGCAAGTGCCTCTGCTGTGCATAGCTGGTCAGTTCAAACCCTCAGCCTTTCCATTAGCAGCCAACCACTTTAACCGCCATGCTACTAGGGCTCCTTTACCTTTATTACTATTTGTAACATCCAAAAATTAGAATGCACCTCTTCCCATAACATTTTACATATGTAACCTATGTAAAGAAATAAACATTTCTACATTACATATTTTTCTCTGTTTATGTTATGTTTTGGGGAAAATGTGGAGAGATATAAAATGGTACATCTTTGCTAGGTGGAAAAGAAGTGCTCCAGGAATTCTTTTCTCATGGCAAGAACTAAATTCTAGTCTACTTAAGCATTGCTATGACGTTTTCTATTACTACAGTCAAACACAATCTTAGTTGATAAACCAGCTGATGAAAAAGAAGCAATAAGGAAATAAACAAAGAGCATTTCTCAAAGGGAATAAGAGAACCAGGAGAGCAGGTTAGGTGGCAAATACAACCTGAGATCAAGGAACTGCCATAAGTGGTCAAATAGGATGAGAACGTAAAGAAGCTATTAGACTTGGCAGTTGGATGATTGATCATTTCCTGAAACAGTAAAAAGAAGAAAACTAGATTAAAATATTAGTGTTGTTGTGTTTACAGATAATATATTTTTTGCTCTATTAACTCACAAAATTTGTATATAGTTATAAAACTTTTTTTTTAATTAACTTTTCTTAAACAGCCAAAGAACTGTGCTTAACTTAACAGGGTCTGACAATGAAGTCCACAAACTTAATTGTTCTAAGTACAACATACCTCATTGCTAAATATCACTATCCTACCCAGTGCTCACCTTCAAATCACTCCCCTTGGGAGCCTATGCACTGATGCCAGCACCCAGTCCACCCTTCAAAGCAATTTTGAAACTGTTTCTGAAATGGCCATTGCTTACAGTGGCACAGTGGAAGTTTGCAAACTTAACTGTACAGTTGTCTGTGGGGCAGGTTTTAGCCAGTAAACAAATAACTGTATTAGAACACCCTCACTACTCACCTGATCTGGCCTCCAATGACTTTTTTCTTTACCCAAGGACAAAGGAAATAGTGAAAGGAAGACTTTTTTGACAACATTCTGGACATCAAAGATAATATGACGATAGCTCTGACAGTCATTCCTGAAAGAGTTTTAAAACTGCTTTGAAGGGTAGACTAGGTGCTGGCATCAGTACGTAGCTTCCCAAGGGGAGTACTTCAAAGGTGACCATAGTGATATTCAGCAGTGAGGTAAAAGTTGACACTTGTTCTGAGTTCATGAACTTGATTGTCAGACCTCCCATCACTGCAAAGAGAACCAGTCGAAGCTGAGTCAACATCTAGGAGGTTAATGTTGGTATGACTATTCTTACTAGTATTCTCCTAATCACAACCAGGCTCATACATTTTTCTCAACATGATGGGAGACTCTATAAAAGAAAAAGGAGGAACACGGGAAGGAACAAAGGAAGGGAGGGTGTGAGGGAGGAAGGAAGATTACTGGAGGGAACAATACAATGCAGTTAGCATTACAATATAGGTGTCTTCAAGGAACAGTGAAGTTTTATGCAACAGAAAAAACCAAACCACATCCACTGCCAGTCAAGCCGTGTCCCACTCATAGGGGCCTATCAGTCAGAGCAGAACTGCCCAATAGCGTTTCCAAGGAGCACCTGGCAGATCTGAACTGCTGACGTTTTGGTTAGCAGATGTAGGACTTAACCCACTATGCCACCAGGGTTTCCTTATACAACGGAGTCAGGAGATATTTCTCAAAAGAAATTGTCTATAAGCTGAGACTTGTTGTTAGGTGCCAACTAGTTGATTTAGACTCATAGGACCCCGCATGAGAGAGCAGAACAAACCCACTGTGCTTTCTAGGTGGTGATCTTCATGGGAGAAGATTGCCAGGTCCTTTCCCCACAAAGTTGCAGGTGGCTTCAAATTGCTACACTTTAGATTAGTGGTTAAGCACTCAACTGTTGTGCCACCAGGGACCTTAGCTGAAACCTGCTAACACTGAAATCAGGCAGAAGAAGATAAAAGGGCATGCTCCAGCTGGGCAGAGTCACCATGGTGGACTCAACGCTCGTCCCCCTAAATTCCTCTGGAAACCAAGACCTGAAATGACAGTTAAATGGAGCCTTCTATATACCTAGTGAGCCCTGGGATGCGGCATAGTGCTGTTAATTTGGACTTCATGCCACTGAACGCAAAGCCTCCTCTTTTTCACTGCCCACTCTCGGCGAGCACAGGCTTCCACAGACCAAAGGTAACTCACCATTTGGATTTTTTTTCCTCTGTCTTGGCTGGCGGCAGAACTGGGACTTGACTGCTGGTCTCGGACGCACTGCTGGTGGGACCAGCAAGCGTGATTGCCAGGTTCACAGAGCCTGCCTTTGGACTCCATACACCTCAGCTCCTATGGCCTATCGGGAAACGGAGAGGCCCAGGCAGAGGCCCGGGCGGGACTTTGTTCTTGGGCTGGGAGGTGGCTCCTGCCGGGGTTAGAGTGCTTTTCTAGCAGGGAAGTGGTGTTTTGCAAGTGTTGCCTGAGGCCGGGGTCCACCAGCACAGGCTGTGGACTCTGGGAATTTCAGCACTCTTGGCCTCTTTCTGTTAGGAGCCTGGTCCCCACCGGCTGGCAAGCTTACCTGGGACACCATCTTGTTTTGCTGGAAGGCGGGGTCATCCATAGGAAGCCTCAGCTGGACCTAATTACTGGGCTGAGAAGCACTTCCTACCCAGAAGAGACTGCGTTTTTAACACAAAAGCAGAGTTCTACACAATATGGCCTATAGCTGGGGACCAACACAGGAGCCAATAGGCCAGTAACCTTTCTGTATTTTGAGCTAGTTTATAACATCGAGTGTTCAATATAGAGGTGCTACTTTGCCAGCTGGGAAGAGGAATGTATACACCTGAAAACCTGACTGACTTTGGAAAGTGCCAAATACTTTTTACTTCTCATCTTAAGAAGGCCTAGAGAAACAACTGTGGTCAATCTTCACAGAGTCTCTCCTAGTCTCTATTGACCCACATGATGCCCAAAAAGCAGCACATGTGGGAGCAGATGGTAACCCGAAGTCACCAATGGCATCAGAAGGCCCCCAAAAGAAACCACCCCAGACCTTTCCAGATGAAGAAGATTTTCTGAAACTATCAGAAGGTGAATACAAAAGGATTACATATAGAGCTGTACTAGACCTTATACAAAATGCAGCAGAGCAAAACAAAAAATTAAGCAAGCTGTTCGATCTGATGGAATACCAGTACTCAGAAGTCCAACAGATCAAGAACAAAATCAAAGATATAGAAACTTCAATTCAAAGCCAAGAAAATAGAATGGAACAAATGGAAAAACGAATTTCTGACTTGGAAGACAGAGCTACTGATGCCAGCGTCTATGAGCAAAAATCAGAAAAAAGAAACAAGAAAAATGAAGAAGCATTAAGAAGCATGTGGGACTCTATTAAGAGGAACAACCTTAGATTCATTGGAGTCCTTGAACAGGGTGAGATACCTGAGAACACAGAGAGTATCACTGCTGAGCTGCTGACGGAACACTTCCCAGAAATCATGAAAGAAGAGAATATAGACATCCCAGATGCATATCGTATGCCACCCAATATAGATCTCGAAAGAAAGACTCCAAGACATATTATAATCAAGCTTAGCAAAATGAAACATAAGCAGCAACTCTTAAAGGCAGCAAGACTCAAGGCAAAGCTAACATTCAGAGGGAAACCCTGTAGGCTCTCGTCAGATTTCTCAGCAGGAACCATGCTGGCACAGAGACAGTAGCATGACATATTCAAAGCCTTGAAGGACAAGAATTTCCAACCGAGAATTATATATCCTGCAAAACTATCTTTCAAATATGAAAATGAAATTAAAACATTCCCAGATAAACAGAAACTCAGAGATTTTGTAAAAACCAAACCCAAACTAGAAGAAATACTGAAAGAAGTTCTTGGCTTTGGCTTAAAAGAACAAAACTGCTAACTTTATATTTTAGGACGACACATTATTCAGAACTCTACTCAGTTAGGGAAGATGCCAAAGTCAATCACAGGTTTAGTACTGAAAGAAACAATCCAGTGATTATCATGAAAACTATGGTGCCATCATATTAAACAGAGGAATGTGCTACAGTCATCATAGTCCTTCCAGATGGAGAGGAAGGTGACAAAACTGATACTAATTAAAATTGGGTTTATATATAGTTTATTAACGGGGATCATAGGGGCAGCTGTAAAGCACAACAAAGATCAATCATACCATTTCAAGAAACAAGAAACATTTCAAGTAATACAGAAGTCTGAACAACTACATAACCAGCTCTGAAAAAAGTGAAAAATCAACTCACAAAAAAGAATGCCCCAGAACAGACTAATAAGAACAAAAGAGAAAACATCAACACAAAAATAAGCATATCACAATGGCAGCAGTGAACATAAACCTATCAATAATTACATTGAATATGAATGGACTGAATGGTCCAGTAAAGAGACATCAAGTGACATCCTGGATCAAAAGACCCATCCATATGTTGTCTACAAGAAACTCATTTGAGACCTAAAGATAGGAACAAACTGAAAATTAAAGGATGGAAGAATATATATCAAGCTAACAATGAACAAAGAAGATCAGGTGTGGCAATTCTAATCTCAGACAAAATCAATTGTAATGTAAAATCCACCATTGTAGACAAAGATGGACCCTATTTATTGCTGAAAGGTTCAGTACACAAGCAAGACTTAACTGTATTAAATATTTATGTACCTAATATCAGAGTATCTAAATATGTCGAAGAAACACTGACTACACTCAAAAAAGAGTTAGATTACTCCACAATAATAACAGGAGACTTCAATATTCCACCCTCAATACTGGACAGAACATCTAGAAAAAAGCTCAGTAAAGATACAGAAGACCTCATTGCCACAATTAACCAATTAAACCTCATCAATATATACAGAACTTTCTACCCATCAGTGGACATCACACCTTCTACTCCAGTGCACACGGATATTCTCCAGAACTGACCATGTGTTAGGACATAATGCAGTTCTCAACAAAATCCATACCATTGAATTACTGCAAAGCATCTTCTCAGATCATAAAGCCATAAAAGTCAAAATCAATAGCAGAAAAAACATAGATAGAAAGTGGAACTCTTGGAAACTGAACAACATCAGGTTCAAAAAACCATGGGTTATAGAAGAAATCAAGGATGAAATAAAGAAATTCATGGATTCCAATGAGAATGGAAACACTTTCTACCAGAACCTATGGGAAACAGCCAAAGCAGTACTCAGAGGTCTGTTTATCTCCATAAATGCACACATCTGGAAGGAAGAAAGAAACCAAATCAAAGAACTGATTGTACAGCTTGAACAAGTAGAGAGAGAATAACAGAGGAACCCCTCAGACACTAGAAGAAAACAGATCATAAAGATTAGAACAGAGCTAAATGATTTAGAGCATAGAAAAACAACTGAAAAAATTGAAAAGACCAAAAGCTGGTTTTTTGAAAACATCAACAAAATTGACAAACCACTGACTAAACTTACTAAAGAAAAACAGGAAAGGAAACAAATAACCCAAATTAGAAATGAGAGGGGAGTTGTGACCACAGATCAAACAGAAGTCAAAAATATCATAACAATACTATGAAAGACTCTAACAAATTTGAAAACCTAGAGGAAATGGACAAATTCCTTCATTCATACCACCGACACAAATTATCACAACATGAAGCAGAACAACTTAATAAACCTATCACAAAGGAAGAAATTGAAAATGTCATTAAAAAACTGCCAACCAAAAAAAGCCCAGGCCCAGATAGTTTCACTGCAGAATTCTACCAAGCCTTTAGAGAAGAGTTATCTCCAATACTACTGAGACTATTTCACAGTATAGAAAGGGATGGAGTACTCCCAAACTCATGCTGTGAAGCCAGCATAACCCTGATACCAAAGCCAGGGAAAGACCCAACCAAAAAAGAGAACTACAGACCTATGTCACTCATGAATCTAGATGCAAAAATCTTCAACAAAATTCTTGCCAACAGAGTACAACAACATATCAAAAAAATAATCCATCATGACCAAGTTGGATTCATACCAGGGATGCAAGGCTGGTTCAACATCAGAAAAACAATTAATGTGATTAACTACATAAATATCACAAAAGACAAGAATCACCTGATTTTGTCCATTGTTGCAGAAAAGGCATTTGATAAAGTCCAACATCCATTCGTGCTAAAAACTCTTAGAAAAATAGGCATAGACAGAAAATTTCTTAAGGCAATAAGAGCCATTTATACAAACCCAACTGCCTATGTCATCCTCAATGAACACAGATTGAAAGATTTTCCCTTGAGAACAGGAACTGATGCCCACTCTCACCTCTCCTATTCAACAGTGTACTAGAAGTTCTAGCCCGAGCAATTAGGCAAGACCAAGAAATAAAGGGCATCTGCCAAAATCTCTCTGTTTGCAGATGATATGACTGTATATGCAGAGAATCCCAAAGAATCTATAAGTAAACTACTCAAATTGATAGAAGAGTTCAGCAAAGTCTCAAGATAACAAAGATAAAGATAACAAAGATAAAGTCAGTAGGATTCCTTTAAACCGACAACGAGACTGTTAACGAAGAAATCATCCAATCAATACTATTTACTATGCCCCTAAGAAGATAAAGTACCTAGGAATTAATCTAACCAGAGAAATAACAGACCTTTACAAAGAGAACTACAAGCCCTTACTACAAGAAACTAAGAGAGACTTAGATAAATGGAAAAACCTACCCTGCTCATGGATAGGAAGACTTAACATTGTGAAAATGTCTATTTTACCCAAAGCAATCTACTTATATAATGCAAGCCCAATACAAGTTCCAGCATCATTTTTTAATGAGATGGAGAAAGAAATCACCAAATTTGTCTGGAAAGGGAAGAAGCCCCGGATAAGTAAGGTACTACTAAAGAGGAAGAACACACTGAGAGGCCTCTCATTACCTGACCTTAAAACATACTATACTGCCACAATGATCAAAACAGCCTGGTACTGGTACAAGAACAGACAGATTGATCAATGGAACAGAATCGAGACCCCAGAGATGACACCATCTGCCTATGAACAGCTGATATTTGACAAAGGCCCTAAGACATTAAATTGGGGTAAAAACAGTATCTTCAACAAACAGTGCTGGCAAAATTGGATATCCATCTGCAATAAATTGAAACAAGATCCATATCTTACACCTTGTACAAATCCAACTCCAATTGGATAAAAGACCTAAATATCAAACCTAAAATGATAAGGCTCATCCAAGAAAAGGTAGGAACAACAATGGAAGTTGTAATACACAACGTAGACAGACTGAAATCTGTCAAACAAACCACAATCAACAGAAGAGAAAATAGATAAATGGGAACTATTAAGAATCAAACACTTTTGCTCATCCAAAGACTTTATTAATAGAATTAAAAGGCCGCCTACAGAACGGGAAAAAATATTTGGCAACTCTATGTCGGACTGACGCCTGATCTCCATAATCTACAAGATACTACAAAATAACAATAAGAAGATAAATCATCCAATTAAGTCATGAGTAAAGGATATGGACAGACATTTCTCTAAAGAGGAGATCCAGGAAGCCAAAAAACACATGCGGACATGTTCACAATCTTTAGTTATTAAAGAAATTCAAATCAAGACAACAATGAGATATCATCTCACCCCAACAAGGTTGGCCACAATACAAAAAACACAAAACAACAAATGCTGGAGAGGCTGTGGAGAAAGTGGAACTCTCCTACACTGTTGGTGGGGTTGCAAAATGGTCCAGCCTCTTTGGAAAGCCATCTGGCGCTTCCTTGAAAAAGTGGGTATAGATATACCATTTCACCCAGTAATTCCACTACTTGGAATATATCCTACAGAATCAAGGCCTTTCACATGAACAGACACATGCACGAGAATGTTTATCACAGCACAGTCCACGATAGCAAAAAGATGAAATCAACCCAGATGCCCAACAACAGAGGAATGGATAGGTAAACTATGGCATATATACTCAATGGAGCACTACGCAACGACCAAGAATAACGAGGACTCCAGGAAACATCTCATGACCTGGTTTCAACTGGAAGACATTATGTTGAGTGAAAGTAGTCAGTGACAAAAGGACAAACATTGTATGACACCTCTACCTACGATAAGGTCTCAAAAACAGACTTGCGTATAGAAGAAAAGACTCTTTGATGGCTGCAAGAGAGGGGAGGGAGGGGAGGACTTAGATTAGATAGTTGGTAGAAATTTGGTTGGATGAAATTAGTGATAGCACACATTAGAAACAAGAACAGTATTAAGTGGACTTCAGCATAACTTGAGTAGTTCTTCCATCTTAACCCAATATTGCAAGGACAGAGTAGCTGGGGCAAGGGGCAGGAGACCATGCTCTTAGGCGAAATTAAGGCCAACTGGCACAATTAGCATTCTGCACCCCACATTGGTGAGTGGCATCTGGGGTCTTAAAAGCTGCCGTCCAAGGGCACAGCCAATGGTCCCAACTCAGCAGGAATGGATACTCACCAAGGACCAAAATGACGTGGGGTAAAAACAACCCAGAAGATAGACTCACATGAGTGGGCGCCTACATAGACTTGGGACTGGAAGAACCGGGTGGTGCCCAGCCACCACCAGTGATAGCTGCTATGGAGCTCACTAAGTTGAGTCTCACTGGCAACACAAGAATAAAAAGAGGTGCATCCTGAGATCTCCACTAAAAGACCTCAATTGATGGTCCAGCGGCTTCAGTGTTCCCCTGACAGCATGGCCCATGGCCCTGATGCTTCCCTTGCTCATAAATCAGAACAAAGGTCCACTCTTCTGACACGAATGGATTGGACTTGGTGATGCAGAGTGACCATATATTGGACGCACTTTATGGTTATATGCATCTATAGGATATCATCCTGCTGACCTCTGGCTGGAGGAAGGAGAGTGGGTGGAGAGGAGCAGAAAGGAGGCTGTTGGGAGGATGAGACATGTATGGAGCAGAGAAGAATAGTGTGCTGTCACCGAGCAGGGAGAGCAGTGGAAGCTGCGTATAGGTGGGCATGTAAATTTATATGGGAATGTACATTTTCACTCAGTAATTAAAAAAAAAAAAAAAAAAAGAAATACAACCAGTGTGCTCCTTGGAAGCAAGGATGGAGAGACTCCATCTTATATACTTTGGATATGTTGTCAGGAGAGATCATTTCCTGGAGAAGGACATCATGCTTGGTAAGCTAGAGGGTCAGCAAAAAAGAGTTAGACACTCAAGGAGACGGACTGACACAGTAGCTGCAACAATCATTTTAAGCATAAAATCAGCTGTGGCCAAGGCTCAGGACCAGGCAGTGTTACATTCTGTTGTGCCTAGGGCCACTACAAGTCAGAACCTGACTTGACAGAACTTAACAACAACAACAACAGATGACCTATCCCCCTACTTTCAAAGTATGGATCAACTGCAGTATGAGCTCAAAGAACCCAAAATCAACCGAAATAGTCAAAAGAAGCCATATGACCTGTGGTCACCTTTGATCAGAAAAGCAAGACCAAATCAGTTACAAAAGCAACCTAAGATACAGGTGGAGTCCTCTATTCTCTCAATTCCAATTCCTGGCAATCCCAGGTTTATCAGAGCAGAACGGTGCTCCACAGAGTTTTCAAAGGCTAACTTGGCAAAAATAGATCTCCAGGCTTTTTTTCTGAAATATCTATGGATAAACTTGAATTTTCAACTTTCTGGTTAGCAGCAGTATGTTAACTGTTTGTACCACCCAGGGACTGACTGACCTCCTAAGGGCCCCCAAATCTACCTTCTCACCTACCTTCTGAGGCTACATTTATCTAAACAGTCTCACATCCTCTCATCAGCTTCTCTTTAGCCGTATAGTCAACATTCCCCAAATGTGCTCTAAATACCAATCATACAACTTTTACACACAGTATCTCTATATAACAAGAGCTCACTTAGATTTGCACAATGAATGAGTTTTTCTACTTCTATACATCTTACATAGCTGCTCCCCCTATGTCAAAGCTGTTTCTGTGTTATCCTTTCCTTCCTCACTAATCACAAATCTCTGCCTACCTTGTCTGCATACTCATCTGTTAAAGTAACATCTGAAAGGAGAAAGTATAGCAGGAAGAACAAAGATTCTGAAACTAGACATCCCTGATTCAAACCCTGACCATATTACCTTAACCCAAACCAAACCAAACCCAGTACAATCAAGTCAAATGTCTATGACCTTCAGTTTCTTTATGTGTAAATGAGAATGTTGTTAGTTGCCATTGAGTCAATTTTAACTCATGATGAACCCCTGAATACAGAACACAACTGCTCTGCAGTGTTTTCAAGTCTGTGACCTTTTGGAAGCAGATATCCAAGCTTACATCAGGTCCTAAAAATGGAAAGAAACTAGCATTTATTGTGTACTGACTAGTTGCCTGACAGGCAGAGCAGTCCATGGTACATTCAGTATTCTCCAACACCACAATTCAAAGGCATCAATTCTTCTTCTGTCTTCCTTATTCATTGTCCAGATTTCATATGCATATGATGCCACTGAAAATACCATGGCTTATATCAGGTGCACCTTAGTCTTCAAGGTGACATCTTTACTTTTCAGTGTTTGAAGCCCTCCTTTCTGGCAGATTTTCCCAGTGCAATGTGTCCTTTGATTTCTTGACTACTGCTTTCATAGGCATTGATTGTGGACCCAAGTAAAATGAAACCCTTGACAACTTCAATCCTTTCTCCAATTATCGTGATATTGCTTACTTGTCCAGTTGTGAGGATTGATGTTTTCTTGACATTGAGGTGCAATACATACTGAAGGCTGTGGTCTTTGATCTCCATCAGTGTTTCAAATCCTCTTACTTCCAGCAACTAAGGTGGTGTCATCTGCTTAACACAGATGTTAACAAGCCTTCCTGCAGTCCTGATGACTCATTATTCTTCATATACTCCATCTTCTTGGATTATTTGTTCAACATACAGACTGAAAAGGTATGATAAAAGTATACAACCCTGACACACACCTTTCTTGACTTTAAACCATGCAGTGTCTCCTTGTTCTGTTTGTACCACTGCTTCTTGATCCATATACAGATTACTTAAGAGCACAATTAAGTGTTCTGGAATTCCCATTCTCTACAATGGAGACCCTAGCATCTGTAAATTCATTTGTATGTACTATGAAACTATCCACCAGCCCTCCCTTGACACTAGCTTTCAAATAAACACTTTTATATTTAACTGTGTTATGCTATGAGTCAGAATTGACTTGATGGCAGTGGTTTATGTTTTGTTAATCTTGTTTCTTCTTTAATGTGATTTGACAGATCTCTCACATGATGTCATTCATTCAGTGCAAGTTTCATAGTTTATGAGAACAATTTTATTTCCCAGTTCTGGAGAAAAACCTTATCACTATTTCCCTCTCCTCACCACTCAGCCCGTATCCTACTTACAAATACCACTATAAGATTAAGCCTAATCCCAAATACACAATGTATATACACATTATGTATGGTAAATTACATCCATGCAATAGTCATTCCACAAGTACTTATTGAACCCATACTATACCCCAGACACTGGGAAACATTTACCAATACAATCAAACTCTTGTCAAGTCTGCGACTGAAGTCGACTGAACTCATATTCCAGCATTTGATCCTTTCATTCACAGACAGGAGAGTAGTATTGTATCCACACTCTGATTTGCTGATATAGTTTTGTTTGTACATTTTAGTAATCTCCTCTGGACTTGGGGTGAAAAATACGGTTATTTCAGTTGTCTTCATGATTCAGTTATTCAACACAATAATATATAAAAGACAATTTTATATAGTTCATACTTTTCCAAAAAGGGGTGAAGATGCTAACCACAGACATATACAATAGTGCAATTAAAATATAAATAGCAATGGAAAGCCACAGATACCTGGAGGAAACAAATATTATAGCCTCAAAAGCTAATATAGCTACTATAATTATTAATATATGTGGCTTGGAGCTTTCTGGCAGCCATGCCAAAAGGAGAAACACAATTTTTTTTAATTTTTTATTTAATATAACTGAGTGAAAATGTACATTCCCGTTTAAATTTACATACCCATCTATATGCAGCTTCCACTGCTCTCCCTGCCTGGTGACAGCACACTATTCCTCTCTGCTCCATACATGTCTCATTCTCCCAACAGTCTCTTTTTCCCCTCCTCTCCACCCACTCTCCTTCCTCCAGCCAGAGGTCAGCAGGACGACATCCTATAGATGTATAGAACCATAAAGTGCATCCAATATATGGTCACTGCATCGCCAAGTCCAATCCATTCCTGTCCGAAGTGTGGGCCTACATTATGATTTATGGTCAAGGGCAGCATCAGGGTGAGGGGTCATGCTCCCAGGGGAACCCCGAAACCACTGGATCATCAATTGAGGTCTTTTAGTGGGGATCTCAGGGTGCACCCCTTTTTATTCTTGTGTTGTCAGTGAGACTCAACTTAGTGAGCTCTATTGCAGCTATCACTGGTGGTGGCCGGGCACCATCTGGTTCTTCCAGTCCCAAGTCAATTTAGGCACTCACTAATGTGGGACTCTTTGTCTTCTGGGTTGTCTTTCCCCCATGTCATTTTGGTCCTCGGTGAGCATCCATTCCTGCTGAGTTGGGACCATTTGCTGTGCCACTGGATGGCAGCTTGGCAGCTTTTAAGACCCCAGATGCCACTCACCGACGTGAGGTATAGAGAGCCCTCTTAGCAAAATGCTGGTTGTGTCAATTGGCCTCACTTTCACCTAAGAGCATGGTCCCCTGCCCCCTGCCCCAGCTACTCTATCCTTGCAATATTGGGTTAAGATGGAAGGAGTACTCATGTTATGTTTAAGTCCACTTAATATTGTTCTTGTTTCATGTGTGCTATCACCGATTTCACCCAACCAGATACCTAGCAACTATCTAATCTAAACCCTCCCCCCTTTCTCCCTCCCTCCCCTCCCTTGCAGCTGTCAAAGAGTCTTTTCTTCTATACACAAGTCTGTTTTTGAGATCTTATCGTAGAGGTCTCATACAATATTTGACCTTTTGTCACTGACTACTTTCACTCAACATAATGTCTTCCAGTTGAAACCAGGTCATGAGATGTTTCCTGAAGTCATCGTTGTTCTTTATCACTGCGTAGTGCTTCATTGAGTATATATACTATAGTTTACCTATCCATTTTTCTGTTGTTGGGCATCTGGGTTGATTCCATCTTTTTGCTATCGTGGATGTGTCCGTTGGTGTGAAAGGCCTTGATTCTGTAGGATATATTCCAAGTAGTGGAATTACTGGGTCAAATGGTATATCAATATCCATTTTTTTAAGGAAGCACCAAATTGCTTTCCAAAGAGGCTGGACCATTTTGCAACCCCACCAACAGTGTAGGAGGGTTCCACTTTCTCCACAGCCTCTCCAGCATTTGTTGTTTTGTGTTTTCTGGATTATGGCCAACCTTGTTGGGATGAGATGGTATCTCATTGTCGTCTTGATTTGAATTTCTTTAATAACTAAAGATCGTGAACATGTCCGCATGTGTTTTTTGGCTGCCTGGATCTCTTCTTTAGTGAAATGTCTGTCCATCTCCTTTGCCCATTGCTTAATTGGGTGATTTGTCTTCTTCTTGTTGATATTTTGTAGTATCTTATAGACTATGGAAATCAGGCGTCGGTCTGACATAGAGTTGCCAAATATTTTTTCCCATTCTGTAGGTGGAGAAACACAATTTTTAAGAAATTATATTTTTTATTAAGGAGAAAGCAATAATAACTGTACACATACTCACTGCCTTCTCCTTCCTTTCTCCCTAGATGTCCTTTAAATATTGCTTCTCTCAGCCAGGTTTCAGCTAGATTCTAGTGGTGACGAAAAATCAGTATTACACAACATAAGGAAGCTCAGATATTCAATATCGCCATCTAAAAGAGGAATTACATCTGTAACTTGGGACCCAATAAAGTAGGTATGATGAGAAAACTTACCTTGGTCACCATCAGGGAAGACCAACCACTAGAAAAAGACCATTTGTTTGGTGAAGTAGAGGGCCAGCCAAAAAAAGGAAAACCATCAGTGGTGGGGTGACACAATACTACAGAGATAGACTCAAATATACAAACAATCAAGAAGATGGCACAGGACCAGGCAACATTTTGTTCTGTTACACATAATGTCACTGTGAGTAGGAGCCAACTCAAAGGCATCTGACAAGGACAACAATGAGATTCTATTTTGAAAGTTGTCCTCACCTGGCAGGACACTTTTTGAGAGCATACGTAAATCCTTTTTTCATCATTTGTATTGATTAAATGATTCATTTTTTGCCATTGAGTGGGCAGGCAAGTGTTCCTGTACAAAACTATATGTAAACAAGAAGCAAAACGGTGAGATGCTGAAATCATCATCTGGAAATTAGTGATGACTATTTTTAAGTCAGGCTTTGATTTCAGGAGAAAGGAAAAATGTCTATATTCTAATCTACTTCTTAGAAACAGCAGTAATCAGCAGATACTTTGAATGACAAAACTCAAGTAATTAAACTTCTCCCTCATTTAAAAATCTGTTTGTCATGGATCAAATTGTGTCTCCCCAAAAACATGTGTCGCCATGTGGCTGGGCCATGATTCCCAGTATCTTGTGACTGTCCTCCATTTTGTGGTTTTTCTAAACTGTATGTTAATGGATTAGTGTGGGACTGTAAATCCCTTTATAAAATCACTTTCCTGCTCCACTGTAGTTTCCCTGGATTACGGCTTGCCCCACAGGCCTGCAAGAGATGAAAGGAAAGAGAAGCAAGCAGAGAACTGGGAATCTTGCACCATCAAGAAAACAGCACCGGGAAAAGAGCACGTCCTTCAGACCTGAGGTTCCTGTGCCAAGATGCTCCCTGGACAAAGACTGATGAAATACCGGACTTTCCTCCTGAGCCGACAAGGGGGAAACCTTCCTCTGGAGCAAACACCCTGAACGTGGACTCGCCTACCAGACTATGTAAGAACAAACCTTCCTTTGTTAAAGCCATCTACTCTGTAGTATTTCTGTTAGAGCAGCCCTAGCTGACTAAAACACTGTCCAATAGTAATGACAACAACAAAGGCATCAGTAAGTTTTCACTTGTCAAACCTTCAGAACATGACCTATTTGCAAGTGGAATGTCATTAACTTCTATAACATATATGATTAGGCAAACAGAAAAAAGAAGAAAGAAAGATTATTACTTTAGAATAGACTATATAGGCTACCTGTTTATTTTATGGTCTTAAAGTATAGAAAGAAGTACTATGAATATATTAGTCTATTTCTTTGGTTCCTACATACTATTGACAAATCTCAGAATGTAAGATGGCATTAGAATCCTTGGCTCTTCCCATCTCTTTCTGTTTTGTTTTTGCTTCATTACAAGACCTAAGCCATCATTGGTTATTGTAGTTTTATTGTATGCCATTGAGTCGATTCTGGCTCATACAGACCCTACAGGGCAGAATAGAACTGCCCTATAATGTTTCCAAAGAGTGGCCGGTAAATTCAAACTGCTACCCATTTGGTTAGCAGCCTGAGCTCTACTCACTGCATCATATCCATCCCTAGAATGTTATTTAACTCTCATCCCTAGAGTACCGTTTAACTCCTTTTTGAATTATATTGCTGGCCCCTTTGACAAAAAGATAAACAAGTTATGAGAAAGTTCCTTAACAGTTATTTACTCATTCAAGTAAGACTTACAGACCATACTATAAGCCAGACAGGATTCTAGGCACTGGAGATGCCACAGTACATAAAATAAGCTATTAACCTTGCCCTCAGGGAGTTTATATTCTAGGGAGTAGAAAGCAAGTCATGTGACGAATGGGATGTGCTGCTGGGGAGGCGGCAGCAGTTTGAAAGAAAGTAAAAGGACTTACTGGGAGAGCGATTGCTATGGATTGAATTGTGTCCTCCAAAAATTTGTGCCCTCTATGCCTGTAGTTGGAAACCCTGGTGGTATAGTGGTTAAGAGCTACAAGGTCTGACAATTAACTTTGTGAACTCATCCTAGAAAAAGTGCATACGTCATTGCTGAATGTCACTACAGTCACCTTCTAAATACTCCCCTTGGGAAGCTATGCACTGACACCAGTGTCTAGTCTGCCCTTCTCTTTTTCTCGAGTGGCCATCAGAGCTAACACCATATAACCCTTGATGTCCTGAATGTGACCTAAATGTCTTCCTTTTAATATTTCCTTTATCTTCAGGTAAAGGAAACAGTCATCGGGAGCCAGATCCGGTGAATAAGTAGGGTGTTCTGAAACAGTTATTTACTAGCTAAAAACTCTCTCACAGACAGCTAGATAATCAAGCTCATGAATTTGTCACAGTGCCACCATGTACAATGGCTATTCCAAAAAGAGTTCCAAAATTGTTCTGAAGCATGAACTAGGAGCTGGCGTCAGTGCATAGCTTCCCAAGAGGAGTACTTCAAAGGTGACCACAGTGATACTCAGCAATGAGGTATATAGCACTTCGAACAACTAAGTTCATGGACTTGTGGGACCACATATGACTGCTAACCATAAGGATGAGAGCTCAAAACTACTAGACACTCCTTAGAAACCCAATGGGACAGTCAGAACTGACTCTTTAGCAATGGGTTTTTATGGCTGTAGTTACATGCCCATTTGAGGAGGGGCATCTTTGTTATGTTAATGAGGCAGGAGTAATATAGGATATCTTGAGACTATTTCTTACAAGATTTGAAAGAAGCAGATTAAGCAAACAGTGATGGTAGAAGACAGATGTCACACCACACAAAGATAACAAAGGAGATGAGGAACAAGGACCTTCCCCCAGATCCAGCAGAATACAAGCATTCCCTTAGCTCTAGCTCCCTGAATTCAAACTTCTAGCCTCCAAAACTATAGCCAAGTCCTAAACTATGAGAGAATAAATTTGTATGTGTTCAAGTCATCCACTTGTCATAATCTCTGTTATAGCAGCACTATATAACTAAGACAGTGATATTTGAACAAAGATCCAAGCCATATAA
This sequence comes from Heterohyrax brucei, assembly GCA_028571685.1. Lineage (NCBI taxonomy): Eukaryota > Metazoa > Chordata > Mammalia > Hyracoidea > Procaviidae > Heterohyrax > Heterohyrax brucei. Next base: position 51,494,901 of record CM053155.1, read on the forward strand.
ATAACTGCAGAAAAGCAATCCAGGCAGAGAGAGTAGTCCTAGGTGGACTGAAGAATAGCCAAGGGCCAGCACAGCTGAAGTAGAGCCATTTAGAGGAAGAGAATGACAAGTCAAGCCATGAAATAAATAAGCATCATGAAAGGTTGTACAGGTCACTGTGAGGACTTTGGCTTTTACTTCAACTCAGATGAGAAGTCATGGGGTGTTTGAGCTAAGGAGAATCATGATGTTAACATATATATTTTAAATGATCACTCTGCTGTTGTGTTGAATACAGACTATAGAAAGTCAAAGAGAGAAACAGCGAGACACCATGGGAAGCTACTAGGGTGGTTCAAGCAAGAGATGGTGGAGGCTGGGACCAGGACTTAGTGTCTGTGGTGAGAAGACCCTCTGCAGACGGCTGCCTACCCAGAAATTCTGGCCTACATGCTAGAGACTAAAAGTCACATTTTCCTGAAAGATATTTTTTTCCTTCTTTGTTGTCTTTAATAAAAGTAACAGTTTTGAACACCAACTAGCAAACATTTACACAGGGGGAAATGGTATAACAGCTTTATTTCTAGTGAAACTAAAAAAACTAAACAAACCCATTGCTGTCAAGTTGATGCTGACTCAGGGTGACATTGCTCTTCAGAGCAGAGCTGCACGTAGGGTTTTTAGTGGCTGTGATCTTTTGGAAGTAGATTGCCAGGCCTTTCTTCTGAGACATCTCTACATCTCCACAAGCATGGGCAGACAGGTAGCCCCTGACTTATGTCATACTCAAGTTACAACAAATTGTACTTACGAACATCTGGCTTTTGTTTTGTTTCATTTTTGTACATCTTATTACTTATACTATGTACTATATAAAACTTTGAAGTGTGCTCTTTGGTGATGTTATCATTCTCAGATGTTGAGTGGTAGATGTTCCAAGATTAGGTTTACAAAGATACTGATAATAAAAGACAATAATAATGAAAGCTAAAAAAAAAAGGAATTCAATTTGTATCAGAACAGACTTACTACTGGATCATCAGAACAAAATCTGTAAGTTGGGGACTACTTATTCCTCTGTTTTTAAGGGCTGATGTTTAGTAACTACAGTTTCTAGATAAATGATTGTTAAACATGAATTCTTGTTTGTACCCTTGTCGTGGAAACCCTTTCTTACACATAGTCAGGATACTTTCTGCCACAGTAAGTGCTATAAAAAAAATTAAAAAAAGAAGAAACAGTGCCATTGAGTCAATTCTGACTCACAGTGACTCTATGGGGCAACATAGAACTGTTCTATAAAGTTTACAAAGAGCATCTGGCGGATTCAAACTGCCAATCTTTTGCTTAGCAGATATAGCATTAACTACTATGAGTGACCAAAATTAAGTCCTTTTTGATGACTGAAGATTTGTATTACCTAATATTTTGTTGGATCCCTGGTCATTAAACACTCAGTTACTAACTAAAAGGTTACTGGTTCAAACCCAGAGGCTACTCTGAGGGAGAAAGATGTAGAAGTCTGCTTCCATAAAGATTACAGCCTTGGGGGCATTTGACGAAGTCCAGTACCTGTTCCTGATGAAAAGTCTTAGCAAACAAGACTAGAAGGAAAATTTCTTAACATAATAAAGGACATTTATACCAAAAAAAAAAAAAAATCCATCATCACTCTAAATGGAGACTGAAAGTATTCCCCTTGAGAATAAGAACCAGACAACAATGCTCTTTATCACCACTCTTATTTATCATCATGCTAGAAGTCTTAGCTAAAGCAATAAGGTAAGAAAAAGAAATAAAGTATATCCAAACTGGTAAGGAAGATATAAAACTATACCTATTCACAGATGATATGATCTTATACACAGAAAACTCCTAATAATCCCCAAGAAAGCTAGTGGAACTAATAGGATATTTCAGCAAAATAGTAGAATACTAGATTACATAGAAAAAAGATCAGTTATACTTCTCTATACCAACAGAGAATTTTGAAAAGGAAATCATCAAATGAAATACATTTACAATACCCTCAAGAAGATAAAGTATAGGAACAAATCTAACCAGTAATGCAAACAATCTATACAAAGAAAACTACAAAAAACACTGCAAGGAACCAAAAAGACCTACACAAGTAGAAAAATATACCATGACATAGGTAGGAAAAGACTCAACACTGTGAACATGTTAATACTACACAAAGTGATCTACAGATACAATGCAAATTGATCCAAATTCTAACAGTATTCATTAACAAGATGGAAAAACAAATCATCAATTCTATATGGAAAGAGAAGAGAGGCCTTGGACAAGTCAAACATTACTGAAGAAGAACAACAAAGTTGGAGGCTTCATACCGCCTAATTCTGGAAAGTATTGTGTAGTCATGGTAATCAAAACAGTGTGGGGCTGGTACAACAACAGACATATAAGACCAACAGAAAAGAACTGAGGATCCATGCATTTATGAGCAATTGGCATTTAACAAAGGGGCAAAGCCCATTAAGTAGGGAAAAGGGAATCTCTGTAACAAATGATGCTGGCATAATTGGATGTCCAGCTGCAAAAATATGAAACAAGATTCATACCTCATGCCATACACAAAAACTAATTCAAAATGAATCAAAAACTGACAAGTAAAATCTAAAATGATAAGGACTACAGAAGAAAAAATAGGAACAGTGCTTAGGGTCCTAATGCATGGCATAAATAATATACAGAGCATAACTAACACTGTACAAACACCAGAAGAAAAACTACATAACTGGGAGCTTTTAAAAATTAAATACTTACATTCATCATGACTTCCTAAAAGATTAAAAAAAAAAACCCTACAGACTGGCGGGGGGTGGGAGGAATGACTAAGACATATCAAACAAAGGTCTAATCTCTAAAATCTGCAATGTATTTTAACACTTCAATAACAAAAAGACCAATGAGCCAATTAAAAAATAGGCAAAGGATATGAACAGACACTTCTTCAAAGACATTTAGGCAGCCACCATACACATGAGGAAATGCTCATGATCATTAACCATTACAAAAATACAAGTCAAAACCATAGTAAGATACCATTCCATCTAACCCCAGCAATACTGGCACAAACCCAAACACCACAAAATAACAGATGACAGAGAATTTGTGAGGAGATTCAAACCCTAATGCACTTCTGATGAAGACATAAAATGGAATAACCATTTTTAAAAATAACAGCACTTTCTTAAAAAGTTGGAAATAGAAATACCATATAATCCAGCAATCCCATTCCTTAGGAATATACCCTAGAGAAGAGTCATCATACAAATGGATGATGTGCACATCCACATTCATTGCAGCACTATTCACAATATCAAAAAAGGAGGAAATAACCTAAATACCCATCAACAGATGAATAGATAAACAAATTATGATACAGACACGCAATGGAGTACTATGCAACAATTAAGAACAATGAATCTGTGAAACATCTCACACACCATGAATGAATCTGGAGGACATTACACTGAATGAAGTATCACATGAACCAGAGACTCCACCAGGTCGAGGCCACAAGAACTAGATGGTGCCCAGCTACCGCCACTGACTGTTCTGACAGGGATCACAACAGAGGGTCCCAGGCAGAACGGGGAGAAATGTAGAATAGAATTCAAATCCATGAAAAAAGAACAGACTTACTGGATATAAGTGTAAAAACTTCCCAGTAAGCAAGCTAAGAGGAAAATTCCAAAGGAACATGAAATTGGACTGAGTTTATACTGAGCCCAAAGATTTATTTTTTTAAAAATTCCCACCTAACAGTAGATCACAACTGAACTCTGGTTAATGGGTGATTTTGGCTAATCAAGATGTGAATTTTTCCCAGTGATTCCAGCCTTTGGGAGTCACAATCTACATCATTTACTGCTCTGCAGCTGATTATGACATGAGCCAAATAACCATTAAAATTAATTTTCTTGTTCTGAAGTAAATGTACTTCTAAATTTATCCATGTTATTCAAAATATATATCCAATACCCTCTTCTGTCATAAGCCTGAATTTTTATAGACTCTCCTACTCTTCTCTTTCCCCAGACAACATTTTTCTGAACTGACAGAACCAGTAACTGGATTTTAAATCAATAATTGTTGACATCCTCCTGTGCCTCTTATTGAAATTAATTTGATCTGTCCACATTTTTAACTGCCTTCTCAATAAATCTTGTTGGCCATTTAAATATACATATCACTGAGTCATGCTGAGTTGTGGCAAAAATCACCACTCTTAAGTGCTCGGCCCAGAGCTCAGAGTGAAAGAAAAAGAAATCTGGAAAAATGAGGAGACAATTTTCCAGTAAATATTAGGCACAACGGAAAATATGCAAAACTTCCCAGTAAGCAAGCTAAGAGGAAAATTCCAAAGGAACGTTGCAAACACACCATTTAGGAGACTTGTAGTTGTTAATTGCCGCTGCGTTGGCTCTAAAGGATGGCACCCTTATGTAGAACGGAATGAACCACTTCCAGGTCGTGTACCGTCTCCACGACCTTTGATACGCTGAGCTCATTGTTAGCCTGTTGTGCAAATCCGTCTCACTGATCTTTTTCCTCATTTTCACTGGCCCTTAGCTTTAACAAACATGATGTCCTTTTCTAGTGATCTAGGAAACTACATGATATGAATGTGTTGTCACCTATTAACTTTCTAATTAATCATGATTTTTGATGGTTTGAACACTGACAATGTGCTGAGCCCTCAATGTTGTATCCGACATAGTCACTCTACATACGAATGACCATTAAGTTTTCGTGTGACCCCACAAACCCATGACTAAAACAGAAAGCACTCTGACCCTAAAGCATAGCCCTCTGATTCAGCACCCAGCTCTGCGTTCGTGGAATAGTCGTTATCCAGGCTCAGTATGTGTCTTCTGAAGAATCTTTTCTTGCCAGGTGTTCCATGATTTTGTATAATTCATGAAGTCAGACAAAAAGCCTTGCTTTGTGTTTTCTGAAAAACAGCACAGAAAAGGAAATCCTGTTGCTCATTATTTTTTTTCAGACACAGTTGGAATACTGCAGCTTCTTCCCTGGGCCAGAGACTCAGAGTCTAAATCCACATCAGAGCTAGCATCCAGCAGGTATCCTTGGTGAACATCACTAACTGGTCAAAACCTCATGAATCTAGACATGGTTTCAAAATCCTTCTCAACACAGCTGCTGCTGATTTATTGGAGTTGACATGTGAGATGAAACATAATAAACATCCCCGGCCCAACCAAAAATGGGCTGCCACAGTTACTGCTGCCTCCTTCCTCTCTGCTGCCCTTTCAACCTGGGGTTTTCAGTGACCAGTTTAGCCTTGATTCTTGATTGGCCCAAGCAGTGATAGTCTCTATATTAACTAAACCATTCTGTAAACACTGATTTAGAAAATTGAGCTTTCTGAAGGAAAAACAGACACCACAACAGCTCAAAGAGACAAAACCAGATGGCTGACTCAGAAGCAACCTTGGTTCTGTATCTCCATATGGCTGCCACGGTAGCACTGGTACTTTGTCCCCTCCCAAAGTGGCTGTGAGCAAGTCAGCAGGCTGACAGACTGATGACACTGCAGAACTCTAACTCTGGGAACACAGACATTCTTTATATCTTTATACTCAGAGCTGAATATAACAGTGATGACTAAGGACCACCTCCTACTCATTTACCTTCTCCTTTCCCCTGGCCTCCTTCTTCATGACATCCCTCAGTTTCCACAGCATTTCCTGAATTTCTCAGAAACCCCTGGCTCTAGTTCTTCCCCCAATGACAGCAGTGGTTTGGTGGCAATGGCAAGCCTAGGATTCTCTTGCAACCCCAGCATCTGAGAATCCTTCATGAGCTCTATCTTAAGGAAGCTTTTTAACATAGTGTAAAAGGTACAGATTTAAGGGTCAGAGAGAACTAGGTTTGAATTTGCGTCCCACCATGTACCAGTTGTGGGACTTTAAGCATGCTGACTTATTTATGTGAACCTCGATTCCTTCACCTGTAAGGTGAAAATACTGTGGGCAACAGTTGAACGAATTTGTCTACAATGCTTAGCATAATATATGCTCAGTAAATATTGGTTCCATTCCCTTATACACTCAGGATTTCCTGTCAGTGTCTGGCCAATGAGAATTTTTAATCTGGAGTACAGAATTAAACAATGGTCAAAATAAGACCTCTTCATCTGGGTTCTTAAAAGCTTGCGAGCAGCCACCTAACATGTATCAATTGGTCCCAACCCACTTGGAGCAAAGGAAAATGAAGAACACCAAACACACAAAGACAATATTAGCCCAAAAAACAAAATGGCCACATAAGCCAGAGGTTCCACCAGCCAGAGACTGGAAGAAGTAGATGGTGCCCAGCTAACACAAATAACCACCCTAACAGGGAACACAACAGAGAGTCCTGATAGAGCAGGAGAAAAGTGTGACCAGAACTCAAATTCATGTAAAAAAGACCAGACTTAATGGTCTGACTGAGACTAGAGGAAGCTCTGAAACCATGGCTCCTGGAAGTTCTGTTAACTACAGCTGAAAATGCTACCAACATCCACTTTTCAGATGAGGATTAGACTGGACTATAAAGCATAAAATACTCACGAGGAGTGTGCTTCTTAGCTTCAGCAGATACATGAGAACCAATGGGTGGCAATCTGCCATGCTTTGATGTAAACCATCAACAATAAAAGAGAAAACTCATTTAGAGGCTGCACTGGTCATTGGCCACTAATTAAATGTGGGAACCAAATGCAATACTTTCCAAGACAGTTGTTACAGATAGGGGCAAAACAGCAGAACAATTGCACAACTGGTTTTTTGAAGATCTTTGTCTCTAAATCTAAATCCCGGTATTTTCCCTTAATGTCAGTACTTAAAAGGAGGTGTAAGAAACACTGGCAGCATAAGTGAGTCTGAACTGCATTCAGTTCCCCTTGAACTCTACACCACTAGGATGGAGCAGATCATTACACCTGCCCAAGCATGCTGCTTTCTACAAGTGGTTCCTCTCTACCATCTCGAAATTCTCTTGTCACTCTAACTTTACCATTCAAAATCCACTGCCATCAAATTGAATCCAAGTCATAGAGATCCTACAGGACAGAGTAGAACTGCCCATAGAGTTTCCAAGGAGTGCCTGGTTGATTCAAACTGCCGACCTTACAGTTAGCAGCCAGAGCACTACACTACCAGGGTTTCCTCTCAAGACACTCTTATTAAGCACTGCCAAAGCCTTGGGTTTGTGACTTTTATTTATACTACTTGGAGATTCTCTAAGGCAACGACTTCACCACATTTAGTGTTGAATCTTGTATAAGACCAAATCTAAAGCTTTTTACTGACTCTACAATGAAGAAACTTTTGTTACATAAATAACAAAATTGGTGACAGTCTGAAATATGTCCTCTTGTCTATTTCTTCATTTGGACTTGAGGCCCAAGGTCCCTGACCATGTATGGACTTTGTTAAACAAAGCTAAGCCAGCATAACCTAAAAGTAGAAACATTTGGTAGAAGGTCAGGGAGATAGAGTCTAATTCTCATACTGTTACTGAATGTAAAAATGAACTCTAGTAAATCACATAACTTTCCTATATCTCTATCTTGTCATCTGTAAAATGAGGGAAAAGCATGTTCGCCCTGCAAAGAAACAGTGGGGAAAAAAAAGGAGGCGACATTTATTGAGTGCTTATTATATACCAGGTACTGGAATTGGGCACACACATGAATCACCTCATGCAATTTAGCTCACACAATTCTTATAACAGCCTTGCAACAGTTTCCCGGTTTTGCCAATGAGGAAACTGAGCCTCAAGTAAAATTACTGGCAGACAATCTCTCAGTCACTAATTGGCAAAGTCAAGAAACACACCCAGAGAATTAACTCCAAAGCAGATCAGGTGGAGCCAGACAACACTTAGTGCGAGCCACTGCCCTGCCATGGCTGCCAAAGATACAGGTGAGCAAAACACAGAGTTCCCTGACCAGGAGAGTCAGAAACTACATAAACTAGTAACTACATTAGAGTGCGTGTCTAGGAGTCTTTCCACCCCACCCTATTGCTTTTAATGAGGCTGTGAAAGGAAGAAGTACTTCAAAGCAAGTCACTCAGTCAAAGGAGTCTTTTAAGTTGATGTCAGGTGCCATGGAGTCAGTTCCAATTCATAGTGACACTAGGTGCAACCGAAGGAAACTCTTCCCAGTCCTGCAACATCCTCACAATGGTTGTCATGTCTGAGTTCATTGTTGTAGCCATCGTATCAATCCACCTTGTTGAAGGTCTTCATTGTTTGCACTGGCCATCTACTTTACCAGGCATGATGCCCTCTAGGAACTAGTCCCTCCTAATAATATGGCCAAAGTATGTGAGATGAAGTCTCGCGATTATAAGTGCCTATACCTGATGCTGGAAATTCTTGAGACAGAGGGGTTAAGTGCAACAGTTAACCAAATGTCGGCAGTTGAAATCCATAGGTAACTCCATGGAAACCCTATGGGGCAGTTCTACTTTGGAAGCAACTCAAAGGCACCTAACAACAACATAGGATAGAATAGAATGTTTCCAAAAAGAAGCTGGTAGATTCAAATGACATTTTGGTTAGCAGCCCATCACTTAATCGCTGTGCCAGCAGGGCTCCCTACACAAAATAAGAGCTACGAATTACCTCTTTGTTCAAACAGGATAACATCTCAAGGGAAAAACCAACCAAACAAAAACAAGAAAACACTAATAGGTAGAAATATATACATTGCTTTTTGAAAAAAATTAGACACACACAACTCTCTTCTTCTGAACAGATTGAATTTTATCAACTGGCACAATAAGCAGAAACAATACAAGCTCATATTTAATATTTCACAATTGCCTCCTAAAACAAACATACCTTCATTCATGGATTGAATTGAGTCTCCCCAAAAATGTGTGCAGCAATTTGGCTAGGTCATAATTCCTGATATTGTGTGATATTCCTCCATGCTATAAATCTTGTCTCTATGATGTTAATGAGGGAGGAGGGGCAGCAGTTGTGTTGGTGGTCAAGGACCCCGTGTATAACATTGCATTGTGCCTTGAGGCCACCTCTTGAGATATAAAGAAGAGATGCTAGCAAAGAGATTTTAGGGATCTCATTACCACCAAGAAGCGATGCTGGGAGCATAGTGAGTCCTTTGGAAAGGAACAGGGGTCCCTACATCTTAGAAACTTCCAGTCCAGGGCAACACTGACAACAAGGACCTTCTTCCAGAGCCAACAGAGAAAGACTTCCCCTGGAGCTGATGCCCTAAATTCGGACTTTTAGCCTACCAGAATGATAGAACAAAATTTCTCATTTTAAAGCCATCCACTGGTAGCACTACATGACAAAGACACCCTCTACGACTGACTTGAAACATCTTCAAATGTTGAAAATCCTTTGATCAAGAAAATAAGAATTTACCTTGAGGTCAGGATCCTTTTTTTGTGGGGGATGGGGGATTATTTAGGAAAACAAATTGCTTATGCAAGCACTCACAAACAAATGGTGCTAAGATGTTCAGAGACTAAGTTAGGAAAGGTCAAGTATTATATAACATGAATGGTCAAATTTCCCCAATGGAACCATCAGCATTTGGACCTCAGATGCTATTACCTGGAGTTAGATTCTGTCCTTCCTTCCATTTATCCATTTTGCTCCAAATTATTTGAGAGAAGTCTCATGGAAGTAAATACACCAGAATCCAGATTTCCTCCAATTAGAATCACAGGGCTTATCCCAAGTGATGTCAGGTTACAGACACACCAACAAGTATCCCAAGGGGAAATTCACCACGGTAGTCAAGCAACTTTTGGAGTCAGCAGGCAGTACTGGCATGGATACAGCATGCAGCTGATGAGAGCTTGTCAAATGTTACTCTACATGTGAGTGCTTCATGGAAAATGCTTGTGTAGATAAGCTGAAAACTGTTCTATTAAAGAACTCACTTGGGGATCTGACACTATTGTTGGGAAATTCTCCTAACTGAACAGAACATTGAAGGGGAAAATGACCCTTCTCTTACCACAGACAGATGGGCAAAGTCTACATGCAGTCACCATGAAAGCAAATGAAGCCTTGATTTTTGCAGGCAAGCCAGTTCACCAGAAGCATCTGCTGACTTCCCGCCAGTGTAGGGCAGCATCAAAGAGCACTAATTTAGGCCCGCACTGTTCACCAAAGGCAACCTTAGAAATATTTAGATTGGACAATCCGCAGAAAAGATGAGATACTCCTGCTAATAAAGTGGATTGTGGGCACTGGGATTTGCATAATAAATACCAGCTAGGAGTTACCAAACACTTTTCATAAAGTAAGCATTCTGTTTTATGTATTTTATATCCTTTAATCTTCAAACCAAACCTAAGAAGCAAATACATAAGTATCCAAATTCAATACTAGACGTGAGAAAAATTAGGTTTAGATCAATTTTGAGATTTAATCCATAATTACACAGCTGGTAAAACTCAGAATTCCAGAACACATGCTGTCCAATACAGCAGCCAATAGCTACATGTGACCACCTAAATTAATATGAATAAAAATTAAATAAACACTCAGTTTTTCAGTTGCCCTGGCCAAATTTCAATGCCTACATTAGACTAGAGACTACTATATCAGAGAACATCAGCTACAGAATATTTCCATCACTACAAAAAGTACTATCTGTCAGTGCTAGTGCAATCACTACACAAGCTTCAGGAAGATTAAAGAAACAGACTAGATTAAACACACACACACACCACACAGAGAAACTTTCTCTTTACCCTCTCCCCATTGCTTCTAGTGATGGGAACATCCTCCCATTCAAGGATGACAAGAAGAGATAGAATGAGTGTCAACACCATCAGCAACATTTGTCTGTATCTCAAGAGATCTGTAAAAGCAAGCCTCCTACATACCTTCACATGTTAAAATAAGAATCCTCTGATGGAGATGAGGACGGACATCCACGTCACAAGTGTAAATGTAACCTATTCAGGGTTACAGGCTGGGAAGGCAGGTATCACATTAGTTATATAAGCATCACACCAGAACCGGTTGCCATAGAGTTTATTTCAGCTTAAGGCAACCCGGTGCGTGTCAGGGGTAGAACTGTGCTCTACAGGGTTTTCAATGGCTGATTTTGCAGGATCATTTCACTAGGTCATTCTTTCTAGCATGTCTTAGTCTGGAAGTAAGTTCTGCCAAAGCCTGTCCACTGTGGGTGACCCTGCAGTTGTTAGAAATACTGACAGCATAGCTTTCAGCATCATAACATTAGACAAGCCATCATAGTACACAACCTGCAGACAGATGGTGGAAAGACGTATATGTCAATTCTTAAAAACACAAATGGAAACACCACAGTAATATTTGTTTCCAGCAAACAGCATCAGTGGATGCTAAAATCAGTATGATGGGAAACAGGATGTTTGGTCTCAAATTATCTTCATGTCAGATAATACAAACGAACAATGACTTGACAATGGAGAACCCAGGCAGACACCATCTTAACCATGTCATCAAAATTAACACTGTCAGTAACAGGACATATCAGCATCATATGTCTCCTAGTATGCACTGTGAATACCACTTTGGTAATATTCTTGCCCAAAATTCATAATCTGTATCTAATCATTAGAAAATATTCAACTCAAGTTGAGGAACATTTTACAAACTAATGAACACTCTTCAAAGGAGTCAAGGTCATAAAAGACGAAGACAGAAGAACTGGAGGAACTGTCCGAGATAAAGAGAGTTTAAAGGCCACAAGAGGGGCAAATGGAAAAAAAAATTGTACAAAGGTCTGTAGATTGGTTAATAGAATTATATCAAAGTTAATTTCTAAGTTTTATAGTTACACTGTAGGTATGTAAATTGATATTTGGGGAAAGTAAGAACAAACAGAAATTCTTTGTATTATGAAACATAAATGATAAGATTCTGTACATACTGTTCTCCATCTTTCATTTCTTGCTTAAAAATATGTTTGGGGGATTATTCTGTATCAGCATAAATATTGTATTTTGAATGGATATAAAACATTCCATTATATGGATTTATAATACTTTTTAACCGGTTTCTTATTAGTGAACGCTTTGGATGTTTCCTAACTTTTGTTATTATAGTGTTGCAGTTAATGTTCTTTTGTCTAAGACTTCTCATACCTGTGGCAAAGAAAGCCACTCAAAATGTAGACTAAACCAGTGGCTCCCTTCCTGTAAGTCTAAAGATTCCTGCTAAGGGTTGTTCAGGGCAGGATAAAAGATGTGGTCAACGTTCCAGGGGCCCCTGATGCTGCCCCTGTCCATAAATCATAATGGAGGTCAACTCTTCAGACAGGAATGGATTTCACTTGGAGATGCAGAGTGACCATATCAAATGTGCACTTTATGATTCTATGCATCCATAAGATGTCGTCCTGCTGACCTCTTACTGGAGGTGGGGAGAGGGTGGAGAGGAGGGGATAGGAGATTTTTAGGAGGATATGACATATATAGAACCAAGAGGAAGAGTGTGCTGTCACTGGGCAGGGAGAGCAGTGGGAGCTGCACATAGGCAGGCGTGCAAATTTATATGGGAATGTACATTTTCACTCAATCATAGTAAAAAAAAGTGTGTTCAAGTAATTTTTTAAACTCACATGCAAGAAAAATGATGCACGTCTTATTTGCTGATACTATAAATTCTCAAGTTTGCTGTTAAAATGAACCAATTTTTAATATTGCCTGGTATATTAAATATAGTTTACTCTCTTTTACATATTTTGATTTGGGGGAGCAAAAAAAATAAATTACCACAAAATTTACCAGTAAATACATTTAAACAAACAAGTAGCACAAGAAATTATATCCTAAAAAGGAAATTCAAATGTACCTGCCTTCTCTGGGAGCAAGGACTTTATGTAACCACATATTTGGTGTATAAACTATCTGTTATAAAGATGTGTATCCCAAAGCATGTGCAAGAGTTTCACATAAACCCGATAGTTAAAAGGGCTGAATACACTCTGATAGTTGTAATAAAATGTTAAACTCCATTAACAAAAGATAGTTGTATTAATAATGAGAAAACTCTAAGCTTGATGAAATGAGACTAAATAAAATTACCTCTTTTCTCCTTGTACTCAAATCATAACCATGCTGCCCTTCTGTTTACCACTTTAAGTGACGTTGCCAAGTACACAAGCAAGGTTTCCTGATTCCAAGTCTAAGAGGAGGTTTTTGAATACGATAGTCTCCTAATTCTCATTCTCAAAGTTTTCTATGTGTTCCATATCATTTAAACAGTGTCTATTTAGCACTCTGCTGGGGATTTTTTAAGGGGAAACTGAATGGAGATGACAAGATTTTAGAAGTGACGTGGTGGAAAAGTTAGGAGACTACGCTAGTTTCCCATGGCTGCCGAAACAAACTACCACAAACTTGGTGGATGGAAACAATAGAAATTAATTATCTCACTGTCTTGAAAGACAGAAGTCCAAAATGCACATCACCAGGTCAAAATCAAGGGGATGGCAGAGCTGGAATGAAAATGACAACCGCAACTCAGAAGATTAGATAGGAAGTTTAACTGACAGTAAATTTATGTTGGAAACCCTGGAGGCCTCATGGTTAAGCACTTAAGCCACAGAGGTCAGCAGTTCAAATCTGCCAGGTGCTCCTTGGAAGCTCCATGGAGCAGCTCTACTCTGTCCTGTAGAATCACTATGAATCTAAATCAACTCAACCAGCAGAGTGTTTTTGTTTGTTTGTTTGAGCTTATGTTAACAGAGAGAAAACGATTTGGTAAAGGAAGGCATGAGGATTAAGGTTGTGTGTCGGCTTGGCTGGGCCACACCACCACAACTCTCAGTGATTTGGCAGTTATGACATAGTTTAGTAGTCTTATGATGATGTAATTACTTTCATGATGAGATCTGATATAATTTCCTGATATAAATCTTTTTCTATATACATATACAGCCAACTGGCTTTGCGTCTCTAGAGAACCCAGTCTAAGACAGAGGGTGAGCATGGATGTATAAGTTGAAGAAAGCAATCAATGTCACTGAATTTTACATGTAGAAATTACTGAATTGTGTATGTTTGCTGTGTATATTTTCAGAAACAAGAGTAATACAAAGATCAGATTTGACAGAAAATTAGGGAGAGGGACAACACATGGTCACTAGGTGAAGCCCAGAGCCGACAGATCCCAGGCTCACCGGGACACTGGGTGGGGAGCCAACAGTACTTTCACTTACACACGGCTTTTGTAGGATTTGCACCACCACCACACAATCTGGATTTCCCTATCAGCGCCCAGAGAGCCACATACGGTCAGAGGCCCGGTGGAGACAGTCACAGCCACGCCACACCCCAGCTCTAGAATGCCTTTGCCTTTCACAAATGTTTGCATTTCCGTCTCATCCTGCTCTTTTCACCAGATGGTCTGCTAGTTCTTATTATAGCTAAGAAGGATTTAGTCAGATTAAAATAAGTCCTCCACAGTCATTACCTAAATTTTAACTTAAGCTTAATGCCCGTCTCAGTTTTTGTATTTGTGGCCTTAGTAAAATGATTGACAGGAGAAGGAGGAAGGTAAACAAGGTGAGAAAGACAACTGACTGCCTTCCTCAAAGCCTCTAAACGAAACTAAGGATACGAAGCAGTTTGCCGCGGAGACTAATGATCTTAAATTCTTACCACTGTAACTTGGCCACCGGACTGTCGCCTCCACATACAGCATGACAGCATCTGCCTGTCATGGTTAGAAGGGGCTGATCGCTCTTCAGGAAATACAAGGGGTCTGGCCCAATCTAGGAGCCCTGGTGGTGCCACTGGTTAAGCATCTGGTTGCTAACCAAAAAGCCAGCAGTTCGAGTCCACCAGCCACTCCTTGAAACTCTATAGGACAGTTCTACTCTGTCCCACAGGGTCACCATGAGTCAAAATCAACTCAACAGCAATGGGTTTCGGTCACAGCGTATGTTTCAGAGGAGAAACTAGGTATGGCTTTAGGCTTATTTGCTAGAAGATACTCCAGCTTGGAGAACAGAAGGTCTTCGGTCTGGACTCAGACTCCTGGACTCAGACTCCTGCTAACACACATCTATCACATGTGTAAACTGCTTCACCGGGATCATTTTGAGGATTGAATAAGATAACACATGTGTGACATCAGATTTTATGTGTCAATTATTTAATCAAAAACCCTGGTGGCACAGTGGTTAAGCGCTACATTTGCTAACCAGAAGGCTAGCAGTTCAAATCCACAAGCACTCCTTGAAAATTCTATGGGGTACTTCTTCTCTGTCTTATGGGGTCACCATGAGTTGGAACCAACTTGACAGCTGTAGGTTTGGATTTGGGGCTATTTAATTAAACATTAATTTAGAGGTTGCTGTGAAGATATTTTGCAGGTATAATTCAAATCTCTAATTAGTTGACTTTAAATAAGAGAGATTATCCTAGACAATCTTAGTGGGTTTGGTTCAATCACGTGAAAGATCTTCAAAGCAAAGCTGAGGCTTCCTTAGCCAGCCAAGCACTGATCTCCAGTCAATTCTGACTCTTAGCGATCCTGCAGGTCAGAGTAGAACTGCCCAAAGAGTTTCTAAGAAGCACCCGGTGAATTTCAACTGCCAACTTTTTGGTCAGCAGACATAGCACTTAACCACTGCACCACCAGGGTTTCTTAGAAGAGAAATGCCACCTCTAGATAGCAGCTTCAGCATATGCCTAAAGGTTCCAGCCTGCCCTTCCAAACAGCCTGCCAACCTTGCAAAATCTAATTTCTTAACATAAATATATTTCTTAATACTTTTCTCCTGCTGGTTCTGTGTCTTTGACTGAACCCTAACTCACATATAATGTAAAGTTCTTAGAATAAGCCTGGCAGAGGAAGAGCTCAGCAAGTTTTAGTTAATATTTCTGTTGGTAGTAATGGTACTGGTGTTATTCTTGTACAACAAACTTGTGGCATTTTCCAGGACTGTTCCAATATCCGATATGCTTTTCCATTGACCCTAATGAGAACATTCTTACTTTACAGATCATGTAACTCAATGTTTAGTTCAGAAAATAGTCATTAAAATTACTCTTCTCATTAGGCAAAGAGACCTCACATTCCAAATCTTGGCACGCAATTTCCACAGCCCAATAACCAATACATTTCCTGATGGAAATACATTATTTAGGCAATCATTAGCTTAGAAAATTCTTTACCCCTAAAGTGTTCAGTACAAATTCTCCATTTGTACTTCAGTTTTTTTTTTTTTTAGACCTAAGAATTGGAATTATTTCTTTCAGTTTACTTTTCTTGTATTTACAGTACTCTGTCAAATGTATTAGTTTGTGCCTCTTCCTTTCTTCTTCAGCTATTTTCCATCTAACACACCAGAATTCCTGAAATTCCATAAAATATTTCTGAAGAGCAAAGAAGCATCTATTAATGTCCTTATATGCCTGTAACTGCTTTAAGTCTGTAGCAAGAGTCATACAAACAACTCTTAAATCTAATGAATCCACATTTTCCACTTGCCTAAATGTCTCACACAAATTTAAAGCAAATTAAAAGGCATCTTTTCACTTTTATTCCTTACAGTTTCCATTACTTCATGACTAATTTGTCCTTCAGAAGTATGCTTTACTGGATTACTCAGAAGTCAATAATAGTGCACCTAAAACCCAACAAAAACCTGTTGCTGTCAAGTTGATTTCCAGCTGTGTGTTACACAACTGCTCCATATGGTTGTCTTGCCTCTCATCTTCACAGAAGCAGATCACTAACTCTTTCTTTCTTGGCACAACTAAGTAGGTTCAAATCACCCACCTTTAGTAGCCAAGAGCAAACCATTTGTGCCACAGAATCCTGGACAAGAAGGAGAGATAAATAAACTCAAATAGCTGCATTACTTAGGAGACTTTGACAAACGCCATCAGGGAGGTTCAGACCAAGTGTTACAGCGATGCAGAAAACAGAAAAGTGACATCTGTTGGATGTGTGGTTTAGACTGAGAAATGTCTAATGGCAAATGTGGCTTCAGACAGGGCTCTTAAAGGAAGGCTAGGACTTCAGTAGGCTGGTGACAAAGCGGGGATAATGTCAGAGAAGGAAGACAGCACATTAGCATTAGAAGTGACTCACTTTATAGATGAGGAAGAGAGGCCTAGAGAATTTTCCCAAGGACACACAGCCAGTCAGTGGCACTTAGAAAGCCAAGAGAGGTCTGGGACCGCAAAGGAAGACACACTGGTGCCTTTTGTCTGCAGCTTCTCTGTTCCTTCTAGTCACACGTATGGGACTAGAAACTGAACCACTGAGAGGGCATCAGGAATAATCTTTCATGCCATTTATCTTTTTTAACTCAATCATCCTTGAAAGTCTAAAACTCTATTACTCCTACACTCATCTCCCTCCTGTCTGAATTCCTGTGCTTCAGTGTCCACCTCTCTCACCCTTCTCTACTTTCTTGCTGTAAATGGACCATCTGGGATACCCAGACTCTCTTCATCATTTCTGATTGGTTCCTTCACCATCTTTCCCAATTAAAACTTTGTTCTTCTTAAAGACAGAAGCAAAAGTTGCTTTTTCTTTATATACCCCCTAAACTTTGGAGCCTGGTTGGTGTCTTCCTAGCTCCCAGTGCCACAATCAATCAATGCTTTTATTTGCCTTCTTTCCTTAACATACTCAGCTCATATGAAGCATCTACCGTCACACCACAGTTTACTCACCTCTATTTCCTTGTAGATTAACACAAGTCAATCTCCTGATCACTTCCACTCTCACTTAAGACTTTTCCTCAGTCTATCACTCTGCATGTCCTCATACCTTCCATGCCTAAACAACCACTCACAAGAAAACTCCTGTAATTTCTTTTCCCTTTTCTCTCTCCTTTTTACCTGTCTGGCAAAACTCTTAAACTTGACTATACTCAACTTTGCCTACTTCACTGCCACATTCCAGTAAATGAAAATTGCTAAAGAAAACTACTTAACGTTGCTAGCCAGTTTCTCCATAAATTCATGACTCAAAATCACAAATGGATACCCAACACTTTCTAACAATTCCACTAGACTTCCCAGTACTTTTGTTTTCTCCCTCTCCAAGGCAACTATCTCATAACTTCTCAGACTTCCTGTCTCACCTTAGCCCATGACTTTATGTCATCTTTTCCTGAGAAATTAGAATTTAAATAGTGCTGCCTTATATGCACACCACCAAATTTATATATCTACATATATAAATATATATACGCCTGTTCTTTTTATCTTCTTCCCTCCAGTTACTCCGGTAGATATCTTCCTCCTGCTAGAAGAGCACACCTACTCCACTTTGATCTCTAAATGCACATTCTGTCATCACCTTTGCAATCCCATCTTCTGTTACAGCTTGAATTATGTCCTCCACCCCCTACAAATATGTATTGGAATCTTAATTATCAATACCCTTGTGTATGATCCTGTCTGGAAACAGTTTTCCTTGTTATATTAATGAGGTCATTGTACTATAGAAGCTGTCCTAAATATAATCACTTACAAGTTATTTTTTAGAAAAGTAGATGCATGTAGAGGCGGCAGGTAAGAGATGCCACGTAAAGACTGGCTATGAGTCAAAAAAGCAAGGAATGCTTGGGATTACCAACAAAGAAAATATTGACAGAGTTAAGGTATTGACTTGAACTTTCAGCCTACATACCTGTGAAAGATAAACTGTTTTTTATAACTTCCAATTGTGGTATTTGTGTTATACCTTGTCTCTTCCACATCACCTATTTCTTTTTCTCCTCTAAATTAGTGTCATGAAATACAATCACCTTCTGGTTTCTCTGGTCTTAAAGACACCTCCCTTTATCCCACAGTATTTTCAGTTATCCCCATTTCTTTCCTTCTCTCCACCAAAACAAAACCTCAAAAGAGTTTACAATACCTCCTGTCCCTATTTTCTCACCCCCTAATCTCACCTCAACCAGTCCAATCAAGTTTCTGTTTCCTTCATGTTCTTGCCAAGATCACCAGCCAAGCCATGACCTCTATATTAGAATCCTTAGGCTGCTAAAACAAAATATCACAAACTGGGTGGCTTACTAGAACAGAAATTTACTCTTTCACAGTTCTGGAGACAACACTTTCTAAATTTGTTTAATGTACTCCCTTCTTTAATCACTTTTAAAATCTGGGTATCAGCTGGGCCAGGATCCTTCTGATGTGTCTAAGAGATGATCCTTCCTTGTATCTTTCAGTTTCTGGCAGCTGTAACATAACACATAGTGTTCTTCTCTTTGGGTATTTGAGTCTCTTCTCCCTTCTGTAAGGATAACTCCTATCCTGGATTAGGTTCCATCCTGCTCCAGTAGGACCTTATGTTAACTGATAGCACATTGAAAGGCCATATTTCCAAACAAGGTCACTTTCACAAGGACACAGTTCAAGTGATAACAACCTCCATGATGCCATATCCAATGGACACACCTATGCCTTCACCTTACCCAACCTCTTAGCAACACTGAGCATTGCTGACCACATTTTCTGCTACCCTATGTACATGTTGTTTACATGAGACTCTTACTCTCTACCACTCCCTTCAAGAGGAATTGATCACCCATGTATGGCTCAATAAAATACTACCAGGTCAAATGTACAGAGACAGAGAAATTTACTTTTCCTAAAAGGTAAAACAAAAGCATGGTTTAAGAAGAATAAATACTTGATACACATGCATACAAACAACATATATCTATATATATTTTTCTTTTCTCTTGTTTTCCTTTGCAATAACCTATTACTATGTCAGATTCAAAACCATACATAAAAAGGGAAACCAAATTAAGTCAAACAACAAATAGGGAGTAATGCCTGCAAGGTTTGGATTTGAAATCTTACGTGACTTTTCCAAAGTTACTGACATTTGTGGGCACTTTTCGATGGCACTTGGCTTGGCTTTTGGCTTGCTGCTTTTAATGCTGAACACAAAATTCAAACTTCTATGGAAAGAAAATTACATATCTATAAAACAAAACAACCTTACTGGTAGAAACTTTGAATGTGTTGATTTTAAAACACTTTCCAAGTTTGAGTAATGTATTTTCTTCTCTAGTCATTTTTAAAACAGATCTTATTCTCAGCTGTCTGGAAGGATTCAAGCGACAATTACAATGCAGTAGCAAGGAAGGTCTAATTTCATGTTTCTCAAAGCATGTTCCACTGACAATGCATTGGGTTGTAATGATGTTTATGACAAAGTCTATGCTTTCTCTTGGTCCATGAATCATTTATTTATGGTCTTTAGTTGAGTCCAGACATTTCCTCATTTATGTCTCATTCAAGAAGTATGTCTTCGTATGAATTCTGGTGAAGTCTATTTTTTGTTTTGATTTTCTGTTAACTCATGGCAACCCTAGTGTTGCCATGAGCCAAATCCGACTCAACGGCACTTGGCTTGGCTTCTGTTAAAGTTACATATAAGTTAAAAATTTGAAATTAGACTTTTAGGTGATCTATTTAGGTCAATGGAAACCTTGGTGGCCTGGTGGTTAAGTGTTACATCTGCTAACCAAAAGGTCAGCACTTTGAATCTACCACATATTCCTTGGAAACTCTGTGGAACAGTTCTACTCTATCCTATAGTGTCACTATGAGTCAGAATTGACTCAAAGGCAGGGAGTTTGGTTTTGGTACTTACACCAATAGCTCTAGGCCCATATAAATTCATTTTTATTAGAAAATCCATGACTACATAAGAAAGAAGTACTGGAGCAATCAGTTCCTGAGTCTGATGACCATATCAAATAGATATATAGGAAGGAATGACAAAATTACTATGTTCTGTCAATGAGCGATGCTCACTCTGTTAAAGTAAAAGCAAAGAAATTTATTGAGGGTAACACATTTCTTGAATTGCGGAAACACAGGACAAAGAGTAGTCTACCATATGCTCCCAAGCACAGAAGGAAAGGTAGGCTTTTATAGCAAAGACAGGGAAAGGGATTGCATGATTGTCAGGTGGTCACAAGATATTTCATCAACTGCTCTGTTTCCAACTATCTTCTTCCTGGGTTACACTGTTCTTCTAAAATCACAGTTCTGATCCCTGCTATTATTTACTTATAAGTGGCTTGAGACAAAAACTAACTAGTTAAACAAGATGATTTATAGGGGGTCAGGGTCTTCTGGTCCCACCTAGCTGAAGGACCAAGTTCATATGCATAAGAATAGAAAGAAATCAAGGTTATATTCTCAGGAATACAGAAGCAGGAACATGCAACAAAACAGAATTTTGATTCAGATCTCACATCAGCCATTTTATTACACCAAGAGCACCAGCTTTAGAAGTTTGCTGGTATAGTTCCAACTATCGATGCCTTAGGAGCTCAGAGGAGGTAGATACATTTGTCATCCAATGCCATATACCTTTGCTACTTGACTTTTACAATTGAGCTAATAGTTCACTTGGTTAGTGAACAATTGTAAGAATAGGAAAAGTACTGAGTGGCCTAAATGTTCTGGAGCCAGGCGACCTGTGTTTCAATCTCAGCCCTAGCTTCTATCAGCTATGTGACTTTTGGTAAATTGCTTAATACTTAAAAAAAAAAAAAAAACTCACTGCTGTTGAACTAATTCCATCTCATAGTGACCTTATGGCCTCAATTTATTCTTCTGAAAATGAGGATACTAATACATAACCTTAGCAGACTCTTAGCTTAGATTTAATAACATAGTGTACGCATAGTACCTGGTTATAATAAATGTTACCAGCCTTCCCATAAACAATTTTACACCAGAAATCAGTCACAAAGTTCATCATATCACAACTGCTTAATGATTCATTTAGATATTCACTTGAGTGTTCGCTTATATGTTGCCTCTTTAAAGACAAAAAGATTTCCAGAGCATTGATATTCATTGAGAAAGTGAGCTCTATCTGATGACCAATTTCATGGATAAAATTCACAGTTTACAAAAAGTGATGAGCTAAACTACACACTTTCTGTAACAAAGTACAATATGCAGATCTGACTAGATTTTTTAAACTGGATTTACTCTGTAATACTCATTGAATTAACTGGAGCATGTGCTACACAGCAAAGGGAAAGGAGTAGTTTCTTCAATTCAAAAAAAATGATGATGATAATGCAGAAGAAACTAAGTAAATATCAGAGCAAAAAACAAATTCTACGACAATGTTCTCTCGCCTTCACTGATACCAAAACACCCAGGGCCATCAAGTCAATTCTGACTCATAGCAACCCTACAGGACAGAGTAGAGCTGCCCCATAGAGTTTCCAAGGAGCAGCTGGTGGATTTGAACCACCAATCTTCTGGTTAGCAGATGGAGCCCTTAACCATATGCCACCAGGGTTTTGGTGATAAGTACATGGTTAATGCTACACTTATTAAAATAATTTATTTTGAGCCCATTCTCTGCCCTGAGTAGTCTCCAGAATGACTATGCTCACTGACATAAACATAAAAGGACCAGGCTAGAAATTGGTAAGGTGGGGTCCTGGCTTAAATGTTACATGATAGTATATTCTAGAATTATGCTGAGTTACTGAAAGAAATAGCTGAGGTGAGTACTCTTATAACTTTGTAGTTGTCTGATACCAAAGACAACAAGTTTATATTTTTTTTAAGTCATGGCTAGATTTCACTACACTACATGTTAACATGTATTGTCCAAAAATGAAATGCATAGAGAAACATCAAAAATTAGTGTGACAAAATACATTTATTGTGAGTAGGTAAGATTCTAATCTGGTGTCTAAACCAAAAGTATTTGTAAAAGTGCTTCAAAGACAAGACAGTGAAAGCAGTTATGTAAGTCACTGCTATGTTATTTTCTCAAGAGACAACATGAAAAACTAGGGCAGAGTTCCAGGCCCTTAGAAATAGAGTCACCAAGGACATGCCATACATTTTTCACTCAGATCCTTGGGGTTCCTGCTCCTAGAAATTGGAAACACATAGATAATTCTCTAAAAGAGCCTAGTGCCTAAAGCAATGATCTCCACTAAACTATTTACTAGGCAAGTGTTTGCTTAATGATGACTTTAGAAAAACAGTTCCTGAAAGGCTCAAGGTTCAAAAGGATACCTAACAGCAGATAGCCTGGATAAGTCACCAAATTCCATCAACCCAGAAACTGGATTCCAGGAGAAGCAAAGTGATGCTGTCAGCATGGGTATATACAAAAAATTCAAAATGAAAGAAAAATTTTTAAAGTATGCATAATATATATAAAAAGCAATTAATTACTAACATTAAATTATAAAGTACTCTTATAAATAATTAATAAAAAGGATCACATTAATACTAAAGCAGACTAAAGAAAGAAAAATAAAGAACAGAATTAGTATTTCTCAAGATGAAACTCCTTTGGGGGGGGAAACTCAAGCCTCAAGTTGCAGTACTGAAGGATTCTACAGGGAAACTATTAAATGATGCAAGAAGCATCAAAATAACTGGAAGGAATATACAGAGTCACTATACCAAAAAGAACTGATCGACGTTCATCCATTTCAGGAAGTAGCACGTGATCAGAAACCAATGGTACTGCAGAGAGAGGTTCAAGTTGCACTGAAGGCCCTGGTGGAAAACAAGGCCCCAGGGACTCATGGAATTCTGACTGAGATGTTTTAACAACCACATGCAGTCCGGGGAGCACTCACTCCCCTGTGCCAAGAAATCTAGAAAACAGCTACCTGGCCAATCAGTTGGAAGAAATCTGTAGTTATGCCTATTACAAACGACCCAACTAAATGTGGTAATTATAAAACGATACTATTAACATCACATGAAAGTACAATTTTGCTGAAGGTCATTCAAGAGCAGCTACAGTAGTAGATCAACAGAAATCCAAGAATATTACCAGAAATCCAAGCTGGACTCAGAAGAGGACAAGGAACCTGGAATACCATTGCTGATATCTGACAGATAATGGCTGACAGCAGGTAGTAACAGAAAGATGTTTACCTGTGTTTTACTGACCGTGCAAAGGCTCCAGACTACATGGATCATAACAAATTATATACAACATTGCAAAGGATGGGAATTTAAGAAGACTTAATTATGTTCATGAGGAACTTGTACATAGACCAAGAGGCAGTTGTTCATGTAGAGCAAGGGTATACTGCATGGTTTAAAGTCAGGAAAGATGTGAATCTGGGTTGTCATCATTTCATCATGCTTATTCAATTTGTATGCTGAACAAATAATCCAAGAAGCTGGACTATATCAAGAATGAGGCATCAGAATTTGAGGAAGACTCATTAACTACCTATGATATGCAGAGGACACAACCTTACATGCTCAAAGTAAAGATGACTTGAAGCACTTACTGAGAAGAACAAAGATCACAGCTTTCTGCATGGATTACACCTCAATGTGAACAGAACAAAAGTTCTCACAACTGGGCCAATAAGCAACATCACAGTAAAGAGAGGCAAGACTGAAGTTGTCAAGGACTGCACTTCACTCGGACCCTCTACCCGAAATACCCATGGAAGCAGCAGTAACGACGTCAAACAACACACTGCAGTGGGCAAATCAGCTGCAAAAGATCTCTTTAAAGTATTGAAAAGCAAAGATGTCACCTTGAAGACTAAGGTGGGCCTGACCCAAGCCATGGTGTTTTCTGTGGCCTCATATGCGTGTGAAAGCTGGACAGTTAATAAAGCAGACCAAATAAGAATTGAGCGTTGTCAAAAAATATTGAATATGCCATGGACTGCCAAAAGAACGAACACATCTGTCTTGGAATAAACACCTAGAATGTTCCTTAGAAGCAAGAATGGCAAGATTATACCTCACTTACTTTGGATGTGTTGTCAGGAGGGGTCAGTACCTGGAGAAGGACGTCAGGCCTGGCAAAACAAACAGTCACTGAAAAAGACAAAGACCCTCAACAAGATGGATTTGCACAATGGTTGTAACCATCAGCTTATGCATTACAACAACTGAGAGGATGTACAGGATCAGGTAGTGTACATTCATTCTGTTGTACACAGAGTCACCAAGAGTCAGAACCAACTCGACAGCACCCAACACCAACAGCGACAGACTAGGGGAAAACTGGAAACTTAAAAAAAAATTCCAATATTTATTTCTAAAAAGTTTAACCTCAATATTATTCAAATAAATGCAAATTAAAGCAATTAGATAACACTGTGACTATCGAATTGATATCTTTTAAAAAAGTCAATACAACAGACAAGGATAAGAGTAAAAACAAGGGCAACATTTCTAAGGGGAGCTTCAGCAAATTTTTTTAAAGGTTAAAAATGCTTCATACTTTTGACTCAATAAATCTACTTTTAATAATGTATTCTATAAAACAACTCATGATCATGCCAAACTTTTAACTAAAAGAATGCTAAAAATATCAATAGTCATAATAATAAAAAATTGGCAAGTGCCTAACATAGAAACAGGCTAATTAAATATGTTACATTGATATAAAAAAAGTTACATACAATCAGCAAAACTGTTGTGGAAGAATATTCAGTAATACAGAAATACATAAGACTTGACTGCTAAGTGAAAAAAAAAGCTATAAAACAGTGTGTGCAGCACATTGGAAGGAAGAGGAAAGGAAGAAAACATGTCAGTATAACTGGCCCTCTGTATCCACAAGTTCTACAGCCATGGATTCAACCAACTATAAACTGAAAGTATTTTTAAAGAGAAAAGTTCCCAAAAGAAAATTTGAACTTGTATTTTTCAAGTACTATGCCAAATCTATGCAAATGAAGTGGTATGTGGTGTCTTAGTCAGCTAGAACTACTCCAACAGAAATAGCACAAAGTGGAAGGCTTTAAAACAGAAATGTTCATTCTTACACAGTCCAGTATTCTACAAGTCCAAATTCAGGATGTCTGCTCCAGGGGAAGGCTTTCCCCCTTGTCAGCTCTGGAGGAAAGTCTGCTATTGTGTCAGTCTTCATCCAGGGAGGATCTTGGTGCAGGAACCTCAGGTCTGAAGGATGTGCTCTTCTGGTGCTGCTTTCTCGATGGTGTAAGGTTCCCAACTCTCTGCTTGCTTCTCCTTCCTCTTATCTCTTGAAGGTTGAAAAGATTAAGAGTAGGGTAAGCCATACTCCAGGGAAACTCCCTTCACAGTGGAGCAGGGAGGTGATCTTATAAAGGGATTTATAGTCCCACATCAATCCTCTAGCATATAGCATGGGAAAATCACAAAACAGTGGACAATCATAAAATATTGGGAATCATGGCCCAGCCACATGGCTACACACGCATTTGGAGGGACACAGTTCAGGCCATGACATGTAGGCTATAGCCTCCCGCCATTTTTCAGATCCTATCTGCCTGCAGATCATGTTGTCTGAGCAGTCTTGGTCTTGTGTCTCATTCATTTGATACTTGTGTTGTGTGCACCCTCTGTTCCTGCGAATAAGACAGCTCCTAAAAAGCAATTACGTGGTCAGAGTAATCCCTAAAAGGCTAAGGGTGACAGGGCTGAGGAAAGCGGGAACAAGAAACTTAAGGCTGATAATAGCTGGCTAGCTGGCTTTGGACACCACTACAGACTTAAGGAATTCAAGATGACGGGCCAATTGCATCAGTTGATGCCCAGACAGCATGAGCATTCCCAGAAGAACTCAAGAAACTCACAGAAGAGAAAGGCTACCTTCCAGAATAAGTATTCAGTCATGAAGAAACAAATATTGACATAGTATTTACATTGTATTAGGTATTATAAGTCATCTAGAAGCAATTTAAGGTACACAGAAGGATATGTGTAAGTTACATGCAAATATTGCATGATTTTATATAAGTAACTGGAGCATCTTAAGATTTTATTACCCATAGGGGCTTCTGAATCCAATTCCTTGTGAATACTGAAGGATGACTGTATATTAATAGTAATTTACAGTGGACATACACTTAGGTAATTTTTTTTTTTTTAGTTTTCAAATCTGTATTTTTCTACAATATATATGTATAGCTATGATAATTTTTAAAGGAAAAGTGAATTGTTCAACTATTCCTATCCATTTTCAAAAATAGACGGTGAAAAGAATAACTAGAGAAAAATATGATAGAACTTGGAAATTACAGACCACTCCTTGATGAATGCCTACAGAAACACAGTTAGTGAAAAATTAGAATGTAAACTTAGGAAGAGGGACCCAGCTTTATACTTCTGAATAGAATTAGCTAGTGAATGCCTCACAAATAGCAGCTAAACACTGACTTATATAGTGCCAGAAGATGAGTCCTACAGGTTGGACGACATTCAAAATACAACTGGGAAGAGCTGCCTCCTAAAAGTAGAGTCCACCTTAATGATGTGGAATGAAGCTTTTGGGACTTTCATTTGCTGGTATAGGATCACTCAAAATGAAAAGAAACAGCTGTAAACATTCATTAATAATTGGTGTACAGAATGTACAAAGTAAGACAGTAGGAAAATTGGAATCATCAAAAATGAAATGGGACAGCAAGTGATCCCAACTCAGCAGGAGTGGATGATCACCAAGGACCAAAATGACATGGGGGAAAGAAAACCCAGGAGACAGACAGACCCACGTGAGTGGGTGACTACACCGATTTGTGACTGGAAGAAGTGGATGGTGCCTGGCCACCAACAGTGATAGCTGTGATGGACCTCACAAAGTTGAGTCTCACTGGCAACACAAGAATAGAAAGGGGTACACCCTGAAATCTCCACTAAAAGACTGCAGTTGATGGTCCAGGGGCCTCAAAGTTCTCCTGGAAGCACAGCCCCTGGCCCTGATGCTGGCCCTGTCCATAAATCGTAATGGAGGTCAACTCTTCAGACAGGAATGGATTGGACTTGGCAACACAGAATGACCACATCATGTGTGCACTTTATGGTTCTATGCATCCATAGGATGTCATCCTTCTGATCTCTTACTGGAGGAGGGGGAATGCATGGAGAAAAGGGGATAGGAGATTGTTGGGAGGATAAGACACATATGGAGCAAAGAGGAAGAGTGTGCTGTCACCGGCCAGGGAGAGCAGTGGGAGTTGCATGTAGGTCAGCATGCAAATTTATATGGGAATGTACATTTTCACTCAATCATAATAAAAAAATAAAATGAAATGAAATGGAACCCATAAACATCAGTGTCTAGACACTAGTGAGCTGAAATGGACTAGCACTGGTCATTTTGAGTCAGACAATCATACGGTCTACTATGCCAGGAATGACAACTTGAAGAACATCATTACACTCAGCATGCTGATAGGATGATATTTGTATGCCTACAAAATACCCAGATAATATAATTATTATCAAAATGTGTGCACTCATCACTAAGGCCAAAGATGAAAAAACTAAAGATTTTTGTTAACTTCTGCAGTCTGAAATCGATCAAACATGCAGTGAGGATGCATTCACAATTACAGTTGAATGTGAAAGTTGGAAACAAATAAGGACTAATATTTATGACCTTAGTGATACAAATGATGCCAGAGAGCACATGATAGAATTTTGCAAGACCAATGACTTCTTCATTGCAGATTTCCTTTTTGACAACACAAATGGTGACTGTAGACATGGCCATTGCCAGACAGAATACACAGGAATCAAATCAACTGTATCTGTAGAAACAGACAATGAAAAACTCGATATCATCAGTCAGAAAAAGACCAAGGGCCAACTGTGAAACAGACCATCAAATGCTCATATGCAAGTGAACTTTTAAAAAGAAGGCAACATTTTAAAAATAGGTAAAGGATATGGACAAACATTTCACCAACAAAGACATTCAGGCAACCAACAGACACACAAGGAAATGCTCATGATAACTGGGCATTGGAAAAATGCAAGTCAAAACTGCAAATGTGATACTATCTCAACTTGACATGGCACCAATCAAAACAAGCAAATTGGCACTAATCAAAACAAACAAAAAAAGAAAATAACAAACATTGGAAAGATTAAAAAGACATTGGAACTCTTAATCACCACTGATAGAAATGTATCATAAGTGAACTTGCATATGAGCATTTGACAGTCTGTTCCACTCAAACTAAAGAAAGCATAAATCCACAAGAGCCAAAATACAACCCTGAGCATATCCTGATACTATACATAGAAAACCCTAAACACTCCGCAAGAAAACATTTGGAATTAATAGAAAGATTCAGCAGAGTAGCAGCCTACAAAATAAAATAAAAACCAAATCCATTGTCATTGAGTCAATTTTGACTCATAGCAACCCTATAGGACTGAGTAGAACAGCCCCAGTAGAGTTTCCATGGAGACCCTGGTAGATTTTGAACCGCTGACCTTTTGGTTAGCTGCAGTAGCAATTAACCACTATGTCACCAAGGTCTCCCAACAATACAAACACACAAAAATCAACTGGATTTCTATACACTAATAAAGAGAACTATGAAAAGGAAATTAGAAAAACAATACCATCTATAATATCCTTTAAATAAAACACTTAGGAACAAATCTAATGAGGCACATGGAAGACCTACACAAAGAAAACTACAAAACACTAATGCAAGAAACCCAAAGAGACCACATAAATGGAAAAACACACCATACTTACTTGAAAATGTCAATCCTACCCAAAGCAATCTACGGATACAATGCAATCTCAGCAGCATTTTTCAAAGAGAAGGAATAACTAATCATTAACTCTATATGGAAACTTTATAAAGAGGTTGTAGAGAAGTAAAGTATTATTGAAGAAAAATAAGGAGGAATCACACTACCTGACCTCAAAAACCAAAAACCAAACCCACTGTCATTGACTCAATTCTGACTCATAGTGACCTGTAGACAGACTAGAACTGCCCCACAGAGTTTCCAAGGAGGACCTGGTGGATTTGAACTACCGACCTTTTTATTAGCAGCTGTAGCACTTAACTACTACAGCCACCAGAGTTTCCCATCTGATCTCAGAACCTACTATATAGCTACAGTAGTGAAAACAGCCTGGTAGTGTTACACTGGAGACACACTGACCAATGAAATGTAATACAGAATCCAGATATAAATCCATTCATCTACAGCCACCTTATCTTTGACAAAGGCCCCAAATCCTTTAAATGGAAAAAACACAGTCTTTTTAACAAATGATGCTGGCAAAATTGGATGTCCATCTCTAAAAATAAGGGGAAATAGAACCCATAACACAAACCATACACAAAAACTAATTTAAAATTGACCAAAAACATGAAAAATAAACCCCAAACTATAAAGACAATGGCAGAAAAAATAGTGTCAACCTTAGAGGCTCCAATATGTGGCATAAATAGGATATATACTATAACTAATGACACACAAATACAAAAAGATAAATGTGACAACTGTCACCTTCTAAAAATTAAAGAAACCCTGATGGTGTAGTGGTTAAATGCTACAGCTGCAAATCAGAATGGTGGCAGTTCAAATCTTCCAGGTACTCCTTGGAAACTCTATGGAGCAGTTCTGTTCTGCCCCATAGGGTCCCTATGAGTCAGAAATGACTTGATGACAGTAGATTTAGTTTTTTGGGTTTTTTTTTACTAAAACTTAAACACTTATGACCATCAAAAGACTTCACGAGAAGAGTACAAAAAGAATGTATACTCTAGGGGTAAAAATGTGGCTATGAAAGCTAACAAAGTTCTAATCTCTAAAATCCATAAGAAAATCTAATGCCTCTAAAACAAAAAGACAAATAATACATTTTAAAAATAGGCAAAGGATGTGAATAAACATTTCACCACCAAAGACATTCAGGCAACCAATAGACACAAGACTAAATGCTAATGACAACTGGACATTAGAGAAATGCAAGTCAAAACTACAAATGCGATACCATCTCAACATGACATCAGTCAAAACAAGCAAACTGGCACTAATCAAAACAAACAAACAAAAACAGAAAATAAACATTGGAAAGATTAAAAGGAGATTGGAACTCTTAATCACTGCTGATAGAAATGTAGGATGGGGGGCGGAGTCAAGATGGCAGACTAAAGGCACGTCTCCCTAAATCCGTCTGGAAACCAAGGCCTGAGTTGATAATTAAACAGAGCCTTCTGGACACCTAGTGAGCCCTAGGACACAGCTTAGTGCTATTTGGTCTACATACCACTGAGCATGAAACTTCTTCTCTGTCACCCACTCTCACTCTTGATGAGTTTCGCTTTCAAGGACTGAAGGTAAATCGCCACTTAAACTATTTTTCTTTTTTTTTCTCTGTCTTAGCTGGCAGGAGGGGCTGAAGTTTGAGTCGCAGCAAGGCTCAGATGCACTGCTGACGAGATTGGTGAGCACAGTAGCCACATTTTGAGAGCCTGGCCTTGGCTGTGCAACTCAGCACCTCTGACATCTCTCTCTCTGAATCTCTGAATCTCCGCCATTGAATAGCCTTTACTGAGCTTGTGTGGGACACCATCTTGATTCACTGGGAGGTAGAGTTTCCTATACGGAAGTCTCAATTGAACCTAATTCCTAGATTGGGAGGCAGTGCCTGCCTGTAGAGAGCCTTGCTGGCAGTAAAGCAGTCTTTGATATACAGGAGCTTATTTTGCAAGCTGGGAAGAGGGACTTGCACACTTGAAAGCCTGACTAATTTCAGAAGCTGTCAGATACCTTTTGCGTTTCCATAGAGAAATAACTGCAGTTCATCTATAGTGCCTTCCCAGAGAGTGCTTTTCCAGCAATAAAGCAGTCTTTGATAATAGACGAGCTTACTTTGCCAGGTGGGATGAGGGTCTTGCACACCTGAGAGCCTGACCAATTTTGGAAGCTCTTAGATACCTTTTACCTTTCCATAGAAAAATAACTGCGGTCCATCCAGACTGCATCTCTTCCAGCCTTTTCTGTCTCACATCATAGGGTCAGCTGATGGCTCCCCAGTGACTCTAGAACTGGGGCTGTGTCTTTGCCAATCAGGAGGTGGAGCCTCCTACCCCAGAGATTCAACTCAACCCAGTCACTGGAGTACACAGAGGTGTCTGGTGATCAACTTCCTTTTCAGACTGAGCTTTAGATCCCGTTAGGGTAACACCAGAGAAACAAAACAGATAATCAAAAACCAACAAACATTGGAACAGAACATTAGGAAGAATTAGCCAACAAAAGAAAGATCCAAAGAACTTCCTAGATGAATAAGCCTTTCAGAAACTATCAGAGGGCAAAAGCAATGGGATTATATATAGAGCCCTACTAGACCTTATACATGCAGCAGAGCAAAATGAAAAATTAACCAAGCTGTTTGGTCTGGTGGAACACCAATACTCTGAAATCCAACAGACAAAAAAACAAAATCAAAGAAATAGAAACTTCAATTCAAAGCCAAGAAAACAGAATGGAACAAACAGAAAATAGACTTTCTGACTTGGAAGGCAGGGCTATGGACTGTAACATCTATGAGGAGAAATCAGAAAAAAGAAACAAGAAAAATGAAGAAGCATTAAGAAGCATGTGAGATTCTTTTAAGAGGAACAATCTGCAATTAATTGGAGTTCCTAAACAGCTTGAGACACCTGAGAACACAGAGAGCATTGCTGCTGAGCTGCTGACAGAAAGTGTCCCAGAAATTATGAAAGAAGAGAATATAGATAATGCAAGATGCACATCAAATTTTGCTCAATATAGATCCCAAAAGAAAGACTCCAAGACATAGTATAGTCAAGCTTAACAAAATGAAACACAAGCAGAAACTCTTAAAGGCAGCTAGACTCAAAGCAAAGCTGACATTCAGAGGGAAACCCTGTAGACTTTCGTCAGAATTCTCAGCAGAAAGAAACAATGCTGGCAGAGAGACTATGGGATGATGCATTCAAAGCCTTGAAGAAGAAGAAATTCTAACGAAGAATTATTTATCCTGAAAAACTATCTTTCAAATATGAAAATGAAATTAAGACATTCACAGATAAACAGAAACTCAGAGACTTTGTAAAAACCAAACAAAAGCTACAAGAAATACTGAAAGAAGCTCTTGGCTTGGAAGAACAAAACCATTAATTTTATATTTTAGGAGGAAATACAGGACACATCACCCAGAAACCTACTCGGTTAGGAAAGGCTACAAACTCAATCAAAGCTGTAATATTAAAAGAACTGATCCAGTGATCAAATCATGAAAACTATGGTGCTAGCATACTAAAAAGAGGGATGTACTACGGTCATTACAGTCCTTCCAGATGGAGAGAAACTTAATAAGACTGGTAGCAGTTAAAACTCAGTTTAAACATAGACTATTAAGGGGGATCAAGGGAGCAGCTGCAAAGCACAATAAAGATACAACATATCAAATCAAGAAACATAATACAGGAGTCTCAAGAAACACAAAACCAACACTGAAAAGGTGAAAAATCAACTCATAAAGAATGTCCCAGAACAAAATAATAAAGACAACAGAGAAAACATCAACACAAAAATAAACATATCACAATGACAGCACTAAACACATACCTATCAATAATTACACTGAATGTGAATAAACTGAATGCTCCAATAAAAAAACAATGAGTGGCATCTTGTATCAAAAGACATGTCCTGTCCATATGTTGCTTACAAGAAACTCACCTTAGACTTGAAGATATGAACAAACTGAAAATTAAAGGATGTAAGAATATATATCAAGCTAACAACACACAAAGAAGAACAGGCGTGGCAACACTAATCTCAGATAAAATAGGTTTTAATGTCAATTCACCATCGTGGACAAGGATGGACATTATTTATCACTGGAAGTTTCAGTACACAAGTAGGACTTAACAATATTAAATATTTAAGCACCCAATACTAGCCAAGCTAAGCAGTATCTAAATACATTGAAGAAACACCAACTACACTAAAAAACAAGATAGATCACTCAATAATAATAGTGGGAGACTTCAACACTCCACTTTCAATATTGGACAGATCATCTAGTAAAAAAGCTCAATAAAGACACAAAAGATCCTATCGCCACAATTAACCAGCGAGATTTCATCAACATATACAGAACTTTCAATCCATCAGCAGACAACTACACCTTCTTCTCCAGTGCACATGGAACATTTTCCAGAATAGACCACGTGTTAGGACATAAAGCAAATCTCAACAAAATACATACCACTGAATTATTGCAAAGCATCTTCTCAGACCACAAAGTCATTAAAGTCTAAATCAATAGCAGAAAAAACATAGATAGAAAGTAGAACACATGGAAACTGAACAACATCTTGCTCAAAAAGCCATGAGTTCTAGAAGAAATTAAGGATGAGATAAAGAAACTGATGTATTCCAATGAGAATGAAAACACTTCTTACCAGAATCTGTGGGAACAGCCAAAGCAGTCCTCAGAGGTCAGTTTATCTCTACAAATGCACACATCCAGAAGCAAGAAAGAACCCAAATGAAAGATCTAACCCTACAGCTTGAACAAGTAGAAAGAGAACCCCTCAGGCACCAGAAGAAAACAAATCATGCAAAATTAAACAAATTACAGAACAAGAGAACAACTGAAAAATTTGAAAAGAACAAAAGCTGTTTTTTTGAAAAGATCAACAAAATCAACAAACCACTGGCTAAACTTACTAAAGGAAAACAGGAAAGGAAACAAATAACCCAAAGAAGAAATGAGAGAGGAACTGTCACAACAGATCCATCAGAAATCAAAAATATCATAACAGAATTCTGTGAAAGTCTATACACTAACAAATTTGAAAACCTACTGGAAATGGACAAATTCTTACATTCATATCACCTTCCAAATGATCACAAGATGAAGCAGAACAACTTAACAAACCCGTCACAAAGGAAGAGATTGAAAAAGTCATCAAAAAACTACCAATACAAAAAGCCCAGGCCCAGATAGCTTGACTGCAGAATTCTACCTCGCTTACAGAGAAGAGTTATCTCCAATACTATTGAGAGTATTTCACAGCATAGAATGGGATGGAATACTCCCAAATTCATTCTATGAAGCCAGCATAAGCCTGATACAAAAGCCAGGGAAAGTCCCAACAAAAAAGGAGAACTGCAGACTGATAGCACTCATGAATCTAGATGCAAAAATCTTCAACAAAATTCTTGCCAATAGAATAAAACAACATATCAAAAAAATAATCACAACCAAGTAGGATTCATACCAGGGATGCAAGGCTGATTCAACATCACAAAAGCAATTAATGTGATCAACTGCATAAATAACACAAAAGACAAGAATCACCTGATTTTATCTATTGATGCAGAAAAGGCATTTGATAAAGTACAACCCCCATTCATGCTAAAAACTCTCAGCAAAATAGGAAGAGACAGCAAATGCCTCAGTGCAATAATGGCCATTTATACAAAGCCAACTGCCTACCTCAGACTGAATGGATACAGACTGAAACAATTCCCCTTGAGAACAGGAACTAGACAAAGATGCCCACTCTCACCTCTCCTATTCAACACCGTACTAGAAGTTCTAGCCAGAGCAATTAGACAAAACCAAGAAATAAAAGGCATCTGGTTTGGCAAAGAGGAAGTAAAAATCTCCCTCTTTGCAGAAGATATGATTGTACACACAGAGAATTCTAAAGAACCCATAAGTAAGCTACTCAAATTGATAGCAGAGTTCAGCAAAGTCTCAGGATACAAGATAAACATAAGTAAATCAGTATGATTCCTTTATACCAACAATGACCTTATTAAAGGAGAAATCACCAAATCAATATCATTTACTATAGCCCTCAAAAAGATAAAATACCTAGGAATAAGTCTAACCAGAGAAATAACAGACCTTTACAAAGAGAACTTTGTAAAGTCCTTGCTACAAGAAACAAAGAGAGACTTACATAAATGGAGAAACCTACTCTGATCATGGATAGGAAGACTTAACATTGTCAAAACATCTATTTTACCCAAAGCAATTTGCTCACATAATGCAATCCTAATACACATTCCCGTGACATTTTTTAATGAGATGGAGAAACAATTTACCGACTTTGTTTGGAAAGGGAAGAAGCCCTGGGTAAGCAAAGCACTACTGAAGAAGAAGAACACCATGGGAGGGCTTTCACTACCTGACTTTAGAACCTATAACACTGCCACAGTAGTCAAAACAGCCTGGTACTGGTACAAAAAGAGACAGATCAATGGAACAGAACTGAGATCCCAGAGATGACACCATCCTCCTATGAACAGCTGATATTCAACAAAGGCCTTAAGACATTAAACTAGGGTAAAAGCAATCTCTTCAGCAAATGGTGCTGGCAAAATTGGATATCCATCTGTAATAAACTGAAACAAGACCCATATCTCACACCTTATACAAAAACCAACTCAAACTTGATGAAAGACCTAATATCAAATTTAAAATGATAAAGCTCATCCAAGAAAAAGTAGGATCAACAACAGAAATGTTAATACACAACATATACAGACTTCAAAATTTGACAAACTATAACCAGCAAAAGAGAAGATAGATAAATGTGAACTACTAAGAATCAAATACTTTTGCTCATCCAAAGACTTAATCAATAGAATTAAAAGACCACCTGCAGAATGCGAAAAAATATTTGGCAACTATGTGTCAGACTGACACATGATCTCTATAATCTATAAGGTACTAAAAATATCAATAAGAAAAAGATAAATCATCCAATTAAGCGATGGGCAAAGGAGATGGACAGACACTTCTCTAAGACAGAGATTCAGGCGGCCAAAAACACATGCAGACGTGCTCACGATCATTAGCTATTAAAGAAATTGAAATCAAAACTACAACGAGATAACACCTCACCCCAACAAGGTTGGCCATAATCCAAAAAACCCAAAACAACAAATGCTGGAGAGGCTGTGGAGAAATTGGAACTCTCCTACACTGCTATTGGGATTGCAAAATGGTGTAACCTCTTTGGAAAGCAATCTGGTGCTTCCTTAAAGAGCTGGAAATAGATATACCATTTGACCTAGTAATTCCACTGCTGGAAATATACCCTACAGAATCAAGGCCATTCACACCAACTGATATATGCACATGAATATTTATTGTAGCATAGTCCACAATAGCAAAAGATGGAATCAACCCAGATGCCCAACAACAGAGGAATGGATAGGTAAACTACAGTATATGTACTTAATGGAACACTATGCAATGATAAAGAACAATGATGATTTTAGGAAGCATCTCATAATCTGGTTTCAATTGGAGGACATTATGTTGCATTAAAGTAGTCAGCAGCAAAAGGACCCCTAGTATAAAAACCTAAAAGAACCTAAAAACAGACTCATGCATAGAAGAAAAGACTCTTTGATGGCTGCAAGGGTGGTATGTGAGGGAGGGAGAGGGTGGGGTATTGATTAGATAGTTAATAGAAAGTTTGTTGGGTGAAATCTATGACAGCACACATTAGAAAGAAGATCAATTTTAACTGGATTTCAACATAACATGATTACTCCTCCAAACAACCCAATATTGCAAAGATGGAATAGCTGGGATGGGGGCCTGGGGACGATGCTCTCAGGGGATATCAAGACCAATTGGCATAACTAGCAGTTTTTCTAAGAAAGTCTTCTGTACCCCAAATTGATGAGTTGCATCTGGGGTCTTAAAAGCTGCCAAGCTGCCATCTGAGATACACCAAATGGTCCCATCTCAGAAGGAATGGATGATTTCCAAGGACCAAAATGACACATGGCAAAGAGAATCCAGAAGACAGAGAGACCCATGTAAGTGGGTGACTACATCAACATGCGACCAGAAGAACCGGATGGTGCCCAGCCACCACCAGTGACAGCCGTGATGGAGCTCACAAAGTTGAGTCTCGCTGGCAACACAGAAGTTAAAAGGGTGCACCCTAAGATCTCCACTAAAAGACTGCAAGTGATGGTCCAGTGGCCTCGGGGTTCCCCTGGGAGCATGGTCCCTCACCCTGATGCTGCCCAGTCCATAAATCATAATGGAGGTCAACTCTTCGGACAGGAATGGGTTGGACTTGGTGACACAGAGTGCATTTTATGGTTCTATGCATCTATAGGATGTCATCTGGCTACCTTCTTACTGGATGAGGGTGAGAGGGTAGAGAGGATGGGATAGGAGATTGTTACAAGGATATGACATGTACAGAACAGAGAGGAGGTGTGTGCTGTCACCGGGCAGGGAGACCAGTGGGAACTGCTCACTGGCAGGTATGCAAATTTATATGGAATTGCATATTTTCACTCAATCATCATCATCATCATCATCATAAAACCTTGAAAAAAAGAAAGAAATGTAGAATTGTAACCACTTTGGAAAATCACATGGCACTTCCTTAAAGAGAGAGAAATATAAACACCACATGATCCAGCAATGCCACTTATAAGAATATATGCTGCAGAAATAAGAGCTGACATATGAATAAACGTACACACATCCATGTTCATGGTAGCACTATTCACCACACCAGAAAGACGGAAACCACCTAAGTGTCCTTTAACAGATGAATGGATAAACCAAATAAGTTACATACTACAGAATTCTAGTACAATAAGGAGCAAGATGAATCTGTAGAACATCTAAACATGAATGAACCTGGAAGGCACAGGTACATAAAAAAAAAGTCATAGATCTTTTGTATGAGAAGAAGTGAAGGCAATTTAAAGAAATTAAAGACTAGTTTAAATTTAGAAAAAACAGGGGTAACCACAAAGGAAATTACTAAGCCTAAACATCAAAATAAAAAACAAGCAAAACATTAAATTTCATCTAACACAAAACTACCAACATTGAAAAAACTGAATAGAAAACTCATAACGAAGAACTTTGAGTAAGAATTCACCTTTCAACTTGGTTTATGTCCAGATCCTGATACTGTCTCTGCACACAGTAGCAAGGAACATTGGTAGGTTCCTTGGTTATTGGTTATTATAGTTACTCAAGTTTTCTTTTACAAAAGGAACCTGAATTCATTGTCAGATTCAATTATCAGGAATGTTTTTATCTCAAGATAAATGTTTCTGTCTGCATGCTCCTGCGTATTAAGCTAGCTGTAGTTCATTGAACACGTAACATTGCGGTCCTTCCAATATTTCAGGGTCCCTTGGGGACACAGATGGTTTGTGGTATTTGCTAACCTCAAAGGTTGGTGGTTCAAACACACCCAGGAGCACCTTGGAAGAAAGGCCTGGTGATCTGCCCCTATGAAGACGATAGCCAAGATAAACCTCATAGGGCAAAGTTCTACTGTGTAACATGCAAGGTCATCATAAGTCACAACTGACTCCTTGGCAATTGATTAGGTTTGGGGTTTCCTGTATGCCCACATGGAAACCCTGGTCACATAGCAGTTAAGTGCTATGGCTGTTAACTGAAGGGATGGCAGTTCAAAACTGCCAGGTGCTCCTGGGAATCTTAACAGGGCAGTTCTACTCTGTTTATAAGGTCACTATGAGTCAGAACCGACTCTATGACAGTGGGTTTGGTTTTAGTATATGTCCACACAAGAAGCCCCAGTGGGGTAGCACCTAAAGCACTTAGCTACCAACCAAAAGGTCAATGGTTCAAACCCACCAGCTGCTCCACGGGAGAAAGATACGGCAGTCTGCTTCCATAAAAATTACAGCCTTGGAAACTTCATGGGGCAGTTTACTCTTTCCTATAAGGTTTCTATGAATCAAAACCTAGTTGATGGCAACTGGTGTGTGTATACCTCTAAACAAAATAATACGATCTTCTGCAATACACTGCAGTTTCATGCTGATTGGATCCTTAATTGAGTATTAATCAGTATTTTTCTATACTAAAAGTACACAGGCAGAAGTATTTTTAGAGAATTGTAGCTCAAACCAAGAAAATATTTTACAAGCATATTATTTTATATTTGTGCTGCAATATTAAATTTTTGCCTGCCTTCAAAATTAAATCTTTAATGTTTTGGATATTGTAAAAGACAATGGAGATTAACATTAATTGAATGCCTACTGGGTATTTAATGCTTGGTGTTTTATATACTTATAAAATCCTACATCAGCCTGGTGTGAGACAAGAACTAGTATTACCATTCACAGATGGCCAGATCCACAGATGACCAGGCTTGTTGTTTTTGTTGTTGTTGGGTACTGTAAAGTCAATTTTTTACTTATAGCAGCCCCATGTGACAGAGTAGAACTTTTCCATGGGGTTTCCTAGGCTGTAATCTTCATAGAAGCAAATTGCCAGGTCTGTCTCCTGTGGAGCTCCTGGGTAGGTTTGAATAACCAATTTTTCAGTTAGCAGCCAAAAGGTTAAAACATTAGTCAAAAAGATCTCAAACTAGTATACTGTTCGATTTTGAATTCAAATTCAGATGTATCTCTGTGGGAGACAGAATACTGGTTCCACAAGATACCCATTTCCTAATCCCAAAACCTTATATGGCAAAAGCAGCCCTGCAGATGTGATTAAGGATCTTGAGATGGAAAGATTATCCTGGATTATTTAGGTGGCCCTAAATGTAATCACTAGGATCCTTATAAAACAGAGACAGAGGGAGGTGTGCCTGAAGTCAATAAGTACAGCAGTGCAACCAGCAAAGCAGAAATTGGAGTGAGGCAGCCATGAGCCAAGGACTGCAGGAAGCCTCTAGAAATGGAAGAAGAAAGTAATGAATTTCCTCCTGGAATCCCCAGAAAGAACCAGCCTTGCCCACACCTGATTGCAGCCCCTAGGACTCCAGACTTAAAACCTCCAGAACCACACAAAAACAAATCTGTGCTGTTTTAAGTCTCCATGTTTGCGGTAATTCGTGACTGCAGCAATAGGACACTATCATAGGCTCCAAATTTAGGGAAACCCTTGTTTATACCAATTTGGTGCAACAAATACTCTGCAGTTTTAAGGCAGAGTACTTAAGCTTTCACTCCCCTCTCAGAAAAAACCAATAGAACTATGTCAGGTCAGTTTGGGAGTTTCCAAGTATGAACACCTTCCAAGGACATTTAAGCCATCATCGTGACTATTCCAAACTAAAATTTAGAAATCTTTAGCCAAATGCTTCAGCAGATCTTCCCAGCTGGGAGGAAGATACAGTGTGAGTTCCAGTCCTTCAGGTAGCCAAGGCATAAAACCTTGCAGAACTAAATCCAAATTTTAGACTGAAGCCACAAACATGAAGTGTCCAACACAAACCTCAGCAGAACTAGTTGTACTTCCAGTAGCAAAACACTTAAACAAGAGCCATATTACATTTCCAATTCTTGGGGCAAAGGTTTCCATCTGTACTACAGTAACACAAGCCTAGAATTTACCAGGCAGTGATTCAGGCGGGGGAAAAAAAAATAAGCTTGCAAACTCTACATCTAGCCCAGATGGAAAAATAAGCTACTGGCTTTAATGCAGTAGAAACTCCGGCCCTCATGCCAGCAATAGCCTCCTCCAGGATTACATTTGGCATGAGGATGGGAATTATAGTAGTTGGAATCACACACATTTTCCAGTGCAAAGTAAGTATTACCATGAACTGAAATAAAGTTTGTTTACGTCTTCTGTTGTTCATTCAGACAATTCCCACCAGTTCTCATGTCTGCTGTCCAGTACTATGCTCTCAGGGGAAGTGACTCAAGCAGGAAACAATGGCCACGGCAGCAGAAAATAGAATCTTCTGAATGAAATTAGCTTTTGTTTTCCTGCTCCCTTTTGACCTTGACGGATATTTCTGAATGAAAATTTTTAGGTATTAGCCCTCTGAAATATTCAGAAAGGTAAGACTCAGAGGTATAAACAGCTACATTGTGTAGTTAGAGAAGTTTCTCTTATAGGCGTATACGCTAATCTGATCAAAGATAAAACATAAACATGAGGACTGTCAATTAAGTTCGCAGACATCCTAGAAAAAGAGTTACACACTTCATTGCTGAATATCACTATGGTCACCTTTGAAATACTCCCCTTGCGAAGCTGTGCACCAACACCAGCGCCTAGTCCACCCTTCAAAGCAATTTTGGAATTCTTTCTGGAATGGCCATCAGAGCTGTCATCATATTACCCTTGATATCCTGAATATCATCAAAATGTCTTTCTTTCAATATTTCCTTTATCTTCGGGTAAAGAAAAGTCATTGGAGGCCAGATCAGGTAACCAGGGAGGGTGTTCCAATACAGTTATTTGTTTATTGGCTAAAACCTCTTTCACAGACAACTATACAATTAAATTTACACACTTGCCACTGTGCCACCGTATGCAACGGCCATTCTAGAAACAGTTTCAAAATTGCTTTGAAGGGTGGACCAGGTTCTGGCGCTGGTGCATAGCTTCCCAAGGGGAGTACTTCAAAGGTGACCATAATGATATTCAGCAATGAGCTCTGTAGCTCTTAGAACAATTAAGTTCATGGACTTGTCAGACCTATGTAATGACAATGCTAATCGTAATCTAGAAGAACTGTAAAAAGATTTAAAGTCATGAAAATATTTTGCTGAAATCCTCAATGATATAGCCACTCTCCAGATTTTAAATTCCCTTTAATCCCTTATCAGTCTCCCTAATCTCTAATGTTATGGGTGTAAGAACTGTCGGAAGAGAATCACACATTCAATGCCTTAAAAAGGTTTTGGCTCCGACTT
Organism: Heterohyrax brucei; assembly: GCA_028571685.1. Lineage (NCBI taxonomy): Eukaryota > Metazoa > Chordata > Mammalia > Hyracoidea > Procaviidae > Heterohyrax > Heterohyrax brucei. The sequence continues at coordinate 51,537,356 of CM053155.1, forward strand.
TTATTTCACATCACCTATTAGGAATGGTCTGCCTGATGCTCATTAGAATCACATTGATGGGTAGTAATTGGGCATAATTTATATACAAAATACTGTGAGAGATACAACAGTATGTTGCACGTTAATCAAAGTCAGCGCCCTCTCAGGAATTACAGTCTATCAACAATAAAGGACATAAACATGTAAGACACGAAGTAACAAAGCTTTAGATATAGGGTCAAAGAAGCAGAAGTTCACAACAAAGTAGTACCTTGTCAATCAGTGAAAGCTTCTGCATGTGGTGCCTGCTGTAGGGGCTTCAGTGAGGAAGAAGCCACATTAGAGACTCAAAGCTAGAGGCAGAGAGGAGAAGTCAGTCATTTCCCTCGTGTCATGGTAAGGTGGAAGCACAGGGGATAATCAGAGTGATGGAGATCAACACAGGTTCCGACTAACACAGATCATGTGTCAAACCCAAGCTGCACTACTGGCCAGACATCGGTTCTTGGCAATTAGACACTCTGAGTTTCATCACCCACCTCTGTAAAATGTGGTAAGCCTACTTCTCAAGGATGCACTTTGTCTAAGGTGAGAAATATGTGTAAAATTCTCAGTACTTAGAAAATGATCAACAAATACTAAAATCTTTCCTTTGGCAGTGGTTATTAGTCTTCAGTATTTTTTTCTGTGATCGCCATGACACTCTGCTATTCTCCACAAACCCAAACATGTATTTTAATTCTAGGTTTCCATAAGCATTCCAGTTGCCATGGAGTCAATTCCAACTCATGGTCACCACATATGTGTTTATAATGGCTGATTTTCCTAAACTAGATTGCAATCTGCTGGTTAGCAGACAAGTGTGTTAACTATTTGTACCACTGTAAAGATTCTGCTAAGTTTTTTACTATGAGTTTCAGGTTCCCCACAACATAAGAAAGTCCTGTTTAAATTCATCAGTATTTCCATATGCTGAGGGCAAAGCCACCATGTGTTACTCCTAGGTTAAAAAAAAAAAAAAGCCACTGACACTGAGCCAGTTCCAACTCATAGCAACCCTACAGCACAGAGTAGAACTAACTGCCTCATAGAGTTTCCAAGGAGCCCCCGGTAGATTTGAACTATCAATCTTTTGGTCAGCAGCTACAGCACTTTACTACTATGCCACCAGAGTTTTCTGCTCCTGGTTCTCAAACCAAAACCCACTGCCATTGAGTGGATTCACTCATAGCAACCCTACAGGACAGAGAAAAACTGCCCCATAGAGTTTCCAAGGAGCACCTGGTGGATTTGAACTGCTGATCTTCTGGTTAGCAACTGTAGCACTTAACCACTATGCCAACAGGGTTTCCTGTTAAAGACTTAAAATTCCTCCTAATTTCTATCTATAAAGAAAAAAAAAATCGCTTTCATATTTCATTAGCAGACTTTAAAAGAATCTCTGTTCTTGCAGGCACTGGTCTTTGCATGAGTTTTCTGTAACACATCTAATTACCTCCTACAGCATCAGTACAACCAGACAGAACTGAATGTTACCAAGATCACAGCCTCCTCTCAGCCTGCTGTGGGTTCACGGGTTTTGCTTGTTTTATTGTTACAGAGCATATGGATGAAGCTAACCATCTGTCTCACAATTTCTTGCCCATAATCACCAAAGAGAGTACAGGAAAGCATGGATAAAAGTAACCCAAATCTATTCCTAATACCAGCCATTTGTTTGGGGACTCCCTCATTGCTGATAGGTAGACAATGACTCAAGGCTGCAAACCAGTGAGGAACACGGCGGAAATCATTCTCTGAAAGCTGAAATTTAAACAAAATGAGAAGTCCTAAAGTGATTATGGATTCAATCAGTACCGTGTCTTTCACCATTACTGAACCAGACAGCAGAACTGCCTCTTTCCTCTCTACTTTACTCTTCTCCTATCCTTCCCCTCAGTTTTAAGATTGCCTTTGGTGTTCTTTTTCATGTAGGTTTTACCTAATGAAAGGAATCTGTCTTTCCTGTTTCAAAATATCTACATTCATTTAATCCATCCTATTTGGTTTTGGTATCTATATCTCCATTCTTGTAGCCTTCGTGTATTTACTCTGCTTTCTGCTGATATCATATGGAAAGAAATAAGGCATGCAAAGCCACCATGACAGCAAAGATTGGATGGACGGGGGAGCACTTGACCTTCCTCAGCCAGACAGATGGTTAAAAGGTGATCACAAAAGCTGTTTTAGTGTTTCTACGACTGGGTTGCCAGCTTGTCACCACAGTGCTGCACAGAAGAAGACTTCCCTCAGGATCATTTTGAAAAAAAAAACTCCTGCCTCTGCTGTGGGAGACAGAAAAAGTCACATATTCCCTTAACCATATGAGGCATAATTTTCATATTTTATTTTGTTGTTATGGGATGCCATTGAGTCAGCTTTAAAAATAATAAACTTTCAGAGGTCTTTTGCAGGCAGGTTTTTGCTCAGTGCTTCCACTGCTGGTTCCATAGGCACTGATTTCTGATCCAAGTAGAGTGAAACTGTTGACAATTTGGACTTTTCACCATTTACCATTTCCCAAGATGTATATTAGTCCAGTTGTAAGGATTTTCATTTTCTTCACATTCATATAATGTATACTGATGACTGCAGCCTTTGACCTTCATCAGTAAGTGCTTCAAGTCATCTTCATTTTTGGCAAGCAGGACTATGTCATCTCATCTACATATCACAGGATGTTAATCTTGATGCTGTATTCTTTTTTTTAATGCATCTTTTTTTTATTATTTAATATAACTGAGTGAAAATGTACATTCCCGTATAAATTTACATGCCCACCTATATGCAGCTTCCACTGCTCTCCCTGCCTGGTGACAGCACACTATTTCTCTCTGCTCCATACATGTCTCGTTCTCCCAAGAGTCTCTTTTTTCCCTCCTCTCCACCCACTCTCCTTTCTCCTATAGATGTATAGAACCATAAAGTGCATCCAACATATGGTCACTGCATCGCCAAGTCCAATCCATTCCTGTCCGAAGTGTGGACCTTCATTATGATTTATCGTCAAGGGCAGCATCAGGGCAAGGGGCCATGATGATGCTGTATTCTTAATATAATCCAGTTTCTTGGATTATTTGCTGAGCACAGATTGAACAAATAAGGTGATAGGATACAATCCTGTCAGAGACCTTTTCCAGTTTAAAACTGAAATAAAAATGTGGTGTACAGCTGACATCAAAACAAACTTTTTACCAAAATGCTCCTGTCTTAGTTATCTTGTGCAGCTATAAGAGAAATACTACAAGTATTTACCAAACAGAAGTTTATTCTTGCACAGTCCAGTAGGCTTAGAAGTCCAAATTCAGGGCGCTGGCTCCAGTGAAAGGCTTTTTCTCTCGGTCAGCTCTGGAGGGAAGTCCTTGTCATCAGTCTTGCCTTGGTCAAGGAGCATCTCAGCACAGGAACCTCAGGTCCAAAGGACATACTGTGCTCCCAGCATTGCTTTCTTGGTGGTATGAGCTCTCTACTTACTTCCCTTTCTTTTTATTTCTTGTAAGAAAATATGTGGTAAAGGTTACACCCTAGGAAAATCCCTTTGCATGGGATCAAAGAGGTGACCTGAGCAAGAGTGTTACATCTCACCCTCATCCTCTTTAACCACAAACAGAGACTATGATTAATAATATAGGAAAGTCACAAAATAGAGGACAACCACATAATCCTGGGAATCATGGCCTGATCAAGTTGGCACATATTTTGAGGCGGGATACAACTGAATCCCTGACAGCTACTATTGATAGAGTATTTTGATTTGCAATTAATGGCATCTTAGAGCACAGGAAATACAGTTGTACTGAAGAACACAGAAAAGGGCTCAAGTTTAGAAGTAAAAAGCCACAGAATCTGTAACTGCTCCCTAGATTAACAAACCACTATTGTGCAAGGGAGCCAGCATGGTGTAGACTTTATTGAAGAAAAATAAATCCATCAGTTATGGATTAAATTGTGTCCTCCAACAAATGTGTGTCAACTTGGCTAGGCTGTAATTCCCAGGATTGTATAGCTGTCCATTATTTTGTGATCTAACTTGATTATCCTTTGTGTTACAGATCTTAACCCCTATCATGTTAATGAGGCAGGATTAGAGTAGTTGTGTTAATGAAGAGAACTCAATCTATAGGATTAAGTTGTATTTCGAGACAATCTGTTTTGAGATATAAAAGAGAGAATGAGGAGAGGGACATTATTACCACCAAGCAAGAAGAGCCAGGAGCAGAGTGTGCCCTTTGGACCTGGGGTTTCTGTGCTGAGAAGCTACTAGACCAGGGGAAGATTGATGACAAGCACCTTCCCCCAGAGCCTACAGAGAAAGAGTCTTACCCTGGAGCCAGTACACTGAATTAGGACTTTTAGCCTCCTAACCTATAAGAAAATAGATTTCTGACTGTTAGAGTTCTCCACTCATGGTATCTCCTCTTACTGCAGTGTTAGATGACTAAGACACCAGCCAAAGAAACCAAATGAGTTCTCAACCCTCCGACTCTGCTCTTTGAATAAGAGCATAGGCAGCTCTCAAGACAGCTCTGCAATTGGCCACCCACGTTCTAGAGCAAGACAAGATTGTCTCTACACAGGGGATCCTAGACAGGAGTAGCAAGGGACCTCTGAAAGTTGACAGCGAATATTCTTCTCTTAGCCATACTAGTCAAAGGTCATTACCACTTCCTTAAGAGGATAAGATCCTAACCACTGTGAATTCTTCACAGTGCCCTCTGCTTTTTGAATCAATCAGGGCAACAGAGAACTCTTCTGCAAAGCTGAGATTCACCATCCACTGATCCCTCTGGAGTTTCCAACAAGTGTTATAGGTCACAGTAGTTCATCTGTACCAGGACACTTTGAAGTAACTAATTCCTCCCACAACACTTATATTATCACTGCTTCTTGTTCTTCCCACCCTTTACCCTTCAAGAACTGCTGTTATTTCCCACCTGCATGTTCCTTCAAATCAGAATCTTTTAGAAACTTTGACGTCAGTTAATTCGAACTTGTTTCCATTTTTTTAACATTTGGTTACTGAAGCACATTAAAGGAACCACAGCCGTCTTTTCCCTCCTGTATTTTCAATATTACTCCACACCGTGGTTCTCTGCTAAAGTCCCCATTGTCAATGAGGGGGGAATTGTCAAAACCAGCTTCTAGTCTATTCTTCATTGTAGAGAAGCCAGAAATTACTTTTCCCAGAATCTCCTTCATCATACGAAGTGCCCGTTATACACACAGGATTCAGAAGCTTAAAAAGCGCAGGTTGCTATCCTAGAGGCAGCTATACACTGACACAAGGGCCAAAAGCAGACATCAGGTTCACAGCAATTTCCAGACAAGCTCTTGAGAATCACTCACCTCCCTGACACAGGCTAAGATAATCAATGTCTGATTCTCAGTTTCTAAAATTTAGAGCAGCTTCTAAGCAAGCTTTGGTAATATAGGCTCCTCATTCTTTCTAACAGTTGTAACAGCCTCTAATTCATACTTGGTATTCATGGAGTCACTTTTTATTTTCCTGATCTAAACATGAGGTGCCCTGGTAGCTCAGTGGTTAGGTGCTTGTCTGATAAGCAAAAGGTCAGTGACTTAAACCCACCAGTTATTCCATGGAAGCATGATGTGGCAGTCTACTGCTGTAAAGATTTCATCCTTAGAAACCCTGTGGGGCAGTTCTACTCTGTCCTGAAGGGCTGCTATACATCCAAATGGACTCAATGGCAACAGTTTAAGCACGACTGGTGAACATTCTTTCCTTTACCAGAAGAACTGGATGGTGTCTATCGTTACTCAACATTTTTATATCAAAGATCCCATGAAAGAAGTCTGACCAAAAGGGGATGAAATGCAGAGCAGAATTTCAAATTCTGATGGACTCCAGACTTCCTGAAACTGTGAAATTTAGATGAATTCCTGAACCAAATGCCCTGAGATAATTTTTAAACATTAAACCAAAAATGTCCCCTGAAGTCTTCTTAAACCCAAACAGTATTTGAGCTTAACTAATAAATAATGCCTGCCTTAAACATTATGCTCTCTTAAGAGCTAGCTACACAAATTCAAATTGACAACGGCAAGTGGAAAAATTTGATAGGAATCTTAGTGGGAAGTGAGCTTATGTTAATGGAAGAGAAACAACTCAGAAGAGGAGGGTGAGAATAGTTACACGACTTGAAGAATGTCATCAACATTACTCAGTGCTACATGTGGAAACTGCTGCGTTTTGCTGTGTATATTCTCAACAACAACTAAATAAAATTATATAATAAAAAAGTCAAATCAAAAAAAGTAAAGATTCTTTGGTTTGACACAAACTCCCATTGCGTTTAGCCATCCCAAACTGTTTCAGTGTGGAACTCTTTCTCCTTGGTAAATAAACTTTCTTGCTTTCTCACTTATGATGAAGATGCTCCTTCCACTTCTCTTCTGGCCACTGCTTAACTTGTGTACTGCCCAGGGGTATGGCTTCTCTACAGGTTTCTACAATCAGGTGGCACACTCTGTCACAACTTCATGCAAAAACTCCTGATCCTTTGAGGCTCGTGTCATCTACCTCTTGGCCTCCTTTCTATTATTGCCCCTTTCCATTACTGTCATCTGCCAAACATCAAGTCACTGGTCACTCTTCAGGGTACACAAAAAATCCCAAAATATAGTACCTCAGGCTTGTGAAGAGGTGCCTTCTAGCTGGTGCCTTAACTGAGATTTCAACAGGCCAATCCTCAATAAAGACCAGCTTTTCTGAGAAATGGTATACAAATGAAGACCAAAGATGACAGACATAGGTCCATTCTCTTCTTTCACTGAAATGCATTGTTGTGTGAGATGCCAGGATGGTATATTAGCCACTTAGAATTGTACAACTGCTACTTCTGGCAGAAGCACAATGGGTAGAATTCATGATTTAAAATATATTTAGATTTTGTCTTTCCATATCAGAAGGAGCCCAAAGAGGTAGCTAACTGTTCTACCCCTCATTTGACATATGGCACTATTAGAAATATTTAGATCAGACATACCTTAGCAAATTTGTCACCCAGTGGAGCCAATGGCCCGGGAAACTTTAACATACACACACACACGCACACGCACACACACGCGCACACACACACACACACACACACACACACACACACACCCTCCAGCTCTGAACCCTGCTTTCTTCACATTGAGTAAGTACTAGGGTGGCTCAGGAGGAGGCTGATTCATTACAGAGGAACTTAACATGTTCCCCCTGTTCCTCCAGTGTTCTCTACATTGGATGTTCCCTCATTAGCACACATGGAGGGCCATGGCCCGAGGCCCATCCCAAGAGGATCATCAGTGTGATTTGAAGATTTAATTTTACTTGGATCCACAATCAATGACCAGTGGAAGCAGCAGTCAAGAAATCAAACAACACATTGCATTGGCAAATCTGCTGCAAAAAGACCTCTTTAAAGCATTCAAAAGCAAAGAAGTCACTTTGAGAACCAAGGTGCACCTGACCCGAGGCATAGCACTTTTAATCACCTAATATATATGCCAAATTTGGACAGTAAATAAGGAAGATCAAAGAAAAGAACTGATGCCTTTGAATTCTGGTGTTGGCAAATAATAATGAATATACCACAGGCTTTCAGAAGAATGAACCAATGTGTCTTGGAAGAAGTACAGCCAGAATGTTCCTTAGAAGTGAAGATGATGAGACTTTGTCTCACACAATTTAGACATGTCCTGGCAGAGCAGTTCCTGGAGAAGAACATCATACTTAATAAAGGAGAGGGTCAGTGACAAAGAGAAAGGCTTCAATGACATGGACTGACACAGTGGCTACAACAATGGATTCAAACAACAATGATTGTAAAGATGGTGAAAATCCAGGTAGCGTTCTATTCTGTTGTACTCAGGGTCCCTTTGAATGGAAATTAACTCAATGGTACCTAAGTGCAATATACAGAATGAAATAATATGCACACATTTAAGCGATGCCATGAATACTCAATGAAATGAAAACCTTTGTTGGATATTTTTAAGTGGGAAAATACAGTGATTACGTCTGAGATGTAAAATTATGGAATATTGCTTTTATTCCTTTTGCTCACTTGCATATTTTAATGCATACTCTATGAAATGTATTAGTTTTGTAATATGCCTTCAAAACAAATTTTTTCTGGTAGACATAACGCCGCTGCCAGCCTTCCTAGCAATAAGCTTTTTTGAGTATCTGCTGTAGTGTTATAAGGTCAGTGGAATGATTTAAATGTTTTTGCTTCCAGCAGGAGCATATTAAACAAGGGGAAAAGTTGGTGTTTTCTGCAGAAACTTGCTTGGAGTTCTTTTTAAAGAGTTCTAAGGCATTCAAAAGGGACTTTCTGGATTTTTTTTAATCATTTAATTCCAGTTAGCAAATAAATTTTTGGTCAGTAGAGGTACACCCTTATATCTACAGCCTTTTCTGAAATCAACATGTATGCTATATTTATATTTACTTCATTAAGGTTTAGACAAAGCATTTACTTACTTAAATTCTATGTGTTTGCTTTCATGAAATACTGTTGGCCATATCAATGACTTATTTGATTCAAAAGTTAATTTTAACATTATTTCTATAGAAAGAATAAAATCCACTATCTACTTTATGACAGAATTTAAGACCATACCACCAAAAATTCAAAATACACAGTAGACTTTCCTAAGGATAGGCTTGGCTTAGTATCTTTGTCTAAACACAGAATTCACAATTTTCTGTTTCCATTTTCTTTTCTTTCTTTCTTTCTTTCTTTCTTTTTTTTCTTTTTTTTTTTTTTTTGTCCAATTGAGGCAGCCATTCCATCTCATAGCAACATTTCAGGACACAGTAGAACTGCCCCACAGGTATGCAGTCTGTAATCTTTACAGAAGCATACTGCTATATCTTTCTACAGAACAGCTGACGGGTATAAACTTCCCATCTTTTGGTTAGTAGCCAAATGCTTAACCACTATGCTACAGGGGCTTCTTCCAAAGACATGACTTAGATAATGCCAGCCAGATGCCAACCTAGGAGATGAACTCTCAAGATTTACAACAGAGAGGTCAATATGTAAATGACAACAATGTCAGAACAATCAAAGAAGGAAAAATAGTGTAGGTATAGAACTTTCTAATAGAGAGGAAGGCAAGAAAATACCAAGTAATGAAAGACTGGTTTAAACCTGAAATAATAAAGGTAAATTTCTAGGTATTTACAAAGAAAATTAACAAATGTACTCATCAAAATAGAGAAAAAAAATAAAGTCTCAGTAAAAGCAAAATCTATAAAAACGAAGTGGATAAAAACTATAAACAAAACGAATTTACCACAGGAGAATAAAAGGAACAGAGAAAGTATCAGCACCACAAAAGAAAAAAAAGCACTACCAAATGATGGTGATAAACTCACACCAATCAATAATTATGTTGCACATAAACAGTCTAAATGTACCCATAAAGAGACAGTGTTAGAAAGGGTTTTTAAAAAGAACAACAATGAAAAAAAACGGAGCTATCAGTATGTGGTTGTCTTAGTCATACAGTGTGGCTATAAGAGAAATACCAGCAGTAGATGACTTTGACAAGGCGAAATTCATTTCTTCACAGTCCAGTAGGCTAGAAGCCAGCTCCAGGGGAGAGTTTTCCCTCTCTGTTGGCTCTGGAGGAAGGTCTTTGTTATGCATCAGTCTTCCCTTGGTCTGGGAGTGTCACAGGAACCTCAGGTCTAAAGCACACTCTGCTCTCAGCTCTGCTTACTTGGTGGTATGAGGATCCTATGCCTCTCTGCTTGCTTTTTTTATAGCTCAAAGAGAGCAGCTTAAGGCACTATCCAGTCTTGTACATTTCATCAGCATAACTGCCACTGATCCAACTCCTTTCACCATAATGATAGAATTTACAACATACAAGGAAATCTCATCAACTGACAAATTGGTGGATAATCACACAGTCATGGGAATCATGGCCTAACCAAACCGACCCATGCATTTTTAAAGGACACAATTCAATCCATAACAGCTGTCCACAAAAAACATACCTTAGAAGCAAGCACATAAATTTATTAAAAGTCAAACAATGGAAAAACTATAATCCAGCAAATATCCAAAAAAAGGAGCAAGAGTCCAACACTAATCTCATATAAAATAGACTTTGAAACAGTATCAACTGTAAAACACAGGGGGCGGAGTCAAGACCGCGGACTAAGCACACATCTCCCTCTTCCCTCTGGAAACCAAACTGAATTGATAATCAAACGGAGCCTTCTGGCCACCTAATCAGCCCCAGGACACAGCACAGGGCTGTTCCTTTGGACTGCATACCACTGAGCGAAAAACCTCCTCTCTTACGCTGACTCCCGCGCCTGGCTAGCCCCGGCTCTCACGGACGGAAGGTAAACGCACCATTTTGACTTTTTTTTACCTCTGTCTTGGCCGGCGGGCGGAGCAGGGTCTTGCCTGGCGGCTAGATTCAGACACACTGCTGGGGGGACAGGCAAGCGAAATTCCCATATTTTGAGAGCCAGGCTTAGGACTCTGTTAATCTAGCCACTTTGAACCTGTCGTTTTATATCTGCCTCAGCGGCGTTTGTAGAGAGTTTCGCAGCAGTGTGCGGGACACCATGTTGGATACGGAGATTCTAGCGGGACCTCATTCTTAGCCTGGGAGCCAGCGCCTGCAAACAGGACAGTGCTTCTCTGACAGAAAAGCAGTAACTTACCTAGTGCCACCCACTTTGGGGGCCCTGCAACAGAATCAGAGGAGTCACTACCTCTCGGCACCTTTGGCCCTTCTGTCTGCTGCCTGTGTGGAGGGCGCCATCTTGGATATGGTGGCCACAGCTGGACCTAATTCTTAGCTTGGGAGCCAGAGCCTGCCCACAGGAGAGTGCTTTTCTATGAGAAAAGCAGTGTCATCTAAGGCTAGGCCCTGTCAGCAGAGGCCACCAGGGCACTAGCAGTGCTGTATTCTGAACTAGTTTGTATCATCTGGGGTTGGATATAGTGGCACTTACTTCACCAGTTGAGAAGAGGGACCTCTACACCTGAAAACCTAACTGTCTTGTGAAGTGGTCAGATATCTTTTGCTTTACATTTTAAGACAGCCTAGAGAAACATGTGCAGTCCATCCTCACAGTACCTCTTCCAGCCTCCACATACTCACATGGGTCCCAAAAAGCAACAGACACTTGTGGCATACAAAAAATCAGCCATGGCTTCAGAAGGCTCCCAAACAAAGCAATCAAGGAGTTTTCCAGATAAAAGAAACTTTTATGAAAGCATCAGAAAGTGAATACAAAATGATTATATACAAAGCCCTTCTAGACCTTATACAAAATGCAGGAGAACAAAATGAAAAATTAAGCAAGATGTTTGATCTGATGGAACACCAGAACTCTGAAATCCAACAGATCAAGAACAAAATCAAAGACATAGAAACTTCAATGCAAAGCCAAGAAAACAGAATGGAACAAATAGAAAAAAGAATCTCTGACTTGGAAGACAGAGCTACTTATGCCAGCATCTATGAGCAGAAATCAGAAAAAAGAAACAAGAAAAATGAAGAAACATCAAGGAGCATGTGGGACTCTATTAAGAGGAACAACCTTTGATTAATTGTAGTCTCTGAACAGGGTGAGACATCTGAGAACACAGAGTATCATTGCTGAACTGCTGAAAGAAAACTTCCCAGAAATCATGAAGGAAGAGAATATAGACATCTCAGATGCATATTGTATGCCACCCAATATAGATCTCAAAAGAAAGACTCTAAGACATATTATAATCAAGCTCAACAAAATGAAACATAAGCAGCAACTCTTAAAGGCAGCAAGACCCTAAGCAAAGCTAACATTCAGAGGGAAACCCTGTAGGTTCTCCTCAGATTTCTCAGCAGAAACCATGCTGGCACGGAGACAGTGGCATGACACATTCAAAGCCTTGAAGGAGAAGAACTTCCAACCAAGAATTATATATCCTGCAAAACTATCTTTCAAATATGAAAATGAAATTAAGACATTCCCAGATAAACAGAAACTCAGAGACTTGTAAAAACCAAACCAAAACTACAAGAAATATTGAAAGAAGTTCTTGGTTCTGGTGTAGAAGAACAAAACCACTAACTTTATATTTTAGAACGACTTTACTACTCAAAAGTCTACTCAGTTAGGGAAGGCTCCAAAGCCAATCACAGCTTTGAACGGAAAGAAGCAATCCAGTGATCATCATGAAAACTATGGTATCATCATATTAAAAAGAGGGATGTACTACAGTTGTTATAGTCCTTCCAGATGGAGAGGAAGATGACAAGACTGGTAGTAATTAAAATTGGGTTTATATATAGTTTATTAAGGGGGATCATAGGGGCAGCTGTAAAGCACAACAAAGATGTATCATATCATTTCAAGAAAGGTAACACAGGAGTCTCAACAACCACAAAACCAGCTCTGAAAAAGGTGAAAAATCAACTTACAAAAAAGAACATCCAAGAACAGACTAACAAGAACAACAGAGAAAACATCGACATAAACACATCACAATGGCAGCACTGCACACACACCTATCAATAATTACATTGAATGTGAATGGACTGAATGCTCCAGTAAAGAGGCACCGAGTGTCATCTTGCATCAAAAGACATGACCCATCCATATGTTGTCTACAAGAAACTCACTTGTCACCTAAAGATAGGAACAAACTGAAAATTAAAGGTTGGAAGAATATATATCAAGCTAACAATGAACAAAGAAGAGCAGGGGTGGCAAGTCTAATCTCAGACAAAATCAATTTTAATGTCAAATCCACCATTGTGGACAAAGATGGACACTATTTATTGCTGAAAGGTTCAGTACACAAGCAAGACTTAACTATATTAAATATTTATGCACCTAATATCAAAGCACCTAAATACGTCGAAGAAACTGTAAAAGTCAAACAAAAACACTACACACTGATTAAAGGGAACCATCCATTATGAAGACATAACAGTGATAAATATCTATGCACTCAATGGCAGTGTTCCAAAATATATAAAACAAACTCTAATAGCACTGAAGAGAAATTGACAGTCTCATAATAATAGTAGGAGACGTCAACACATCACTCATGGTAAAGGACAGAATATCTAGAAAGAAACTAAAAAAAGATACAGAAGATTCTAAACGACACAATCAGCCAACTTGAACTCACAGACATATATAGAACACTTTATGCAATAACTGAGACATAAACACATTCTTTTCCAACACATGTGGAATATTCTCCAGAACAGGCCACATCTTAGGCCACAAAGCAACCCTCAACAAAATCCAAAATACTGAGATAATACACAAAATCTTCTCTGATCACAACAACATCATCAAAGTAGAAATTAACAATAGAAAGAGCAAGAGGAAAAGGTCAATTACATGACAACTAAGTAACACCCTGCTTAAAAACCACTGGGTACTAGAAGAAATCAAAGATGGAATCAAAAAATTCCTAGAATCAAAAGAGAATGAAAACATTTCATACCAAAACCTTTGGTATTCAGCAAAGGAGTGCTCAGAATTCAATTTACAGCAATAGATGCACACATCAAAAAAGGACAAAATCAAAACATTAGCTACACAATTCAAGCAAACAGAAAGAGAACAGTGAAAGAAGCCCACAGCCACCAGAAGAAAGGAAATAATAAAGAGCAGGGCAGAGATGAAATAAAAAATACAAAAACATAAAAAAGCATCAATAAAACCAAAAGTTGGTTCTTTGAATGGATCAACAAAACTGACAAGCCACTAGCCAAACTGACCAAAGGAAAACAGGAGAGGATGCAAACAATCCAAATGAGAAATGAAATGGGGACATTACAACAGATCATAACACAATATTAAGAAAAACTATATTCCAACACATTTGAAAACCTAAAGGAATAGACAAATTTCTAGAAGAATACTACCTATCCAAACTAACACAAAATAATACCGAAAGCTGGAACAGATCCAGAACCAGAGAAGAGATTTAAAAAGTAATTTTAAAAAAAATTACAACCAAAAAATGCCAGCGTATCCCTGATACCAAAACCAGGCAAAGATACCACAAAAAAATAGAATTTCAGACCACTATCTCTCAAGATTATAGACATAAAAATCCTCAATAAAATTCTAGACAAGAGAATTCAGCATCATGTCAAAAAATAATACACCATGACCAAGTGGGATTCATACCAGATATGCAAGAATGGTTCAACATTAGAAATCAGTCAATATAATCTACCACATGAATAAAAGAAACAAATCACATGATCACCTCAGTTGATACAGAAAAGGCATTTAACAAAGTCCAACACGCACTCCTGATAAAAACTCTCAATAAAATATGTATAGAAGGGGAATTTCTCAACATAATAAAGGCCATCTATACAAAAGCAACAGCCTACATCATTCTTATGCCTTCTTTTTTTATTATTATTATACTGTAAGGTTTACAGATCAAACTAGTTTTTCATTAAACAGTCGACAGTATATATATTGCTTTATAACATTGATTAACAACCCCATGATATGTCAACACTCTACCTTATTAATCTTGCATTTCCTATTACCAGCTTTCTTGTTCCTTCCTGCCTTCTAGTCCTTACCCTTAAGCTGATGTGCCCCTTTAGTTTCATTTTGTTTTATAGGTCTTTCCAATCTTTGGCTAAAAGATGAACCTCAGGAGTGACTTCCTTGTTAAGTTTAAAGGGTGTCCAAGGGTCATACTTTCAGAGTTTCTCCAGTATCTGCCAAATCAGTAAGTCTGGTCTTTTTTGTGCATGTGAGTCATAATTTTGTTCTACATTTTCTCCATCCTTGTTGAGGACCCTCTGTTTTGATCCCTGTAAGAGTAGTCAGTGCTGGTACTCTGGCACCATCTAATTCCACTGGACTCAGTCTTGTAGAGGTCGTGATAGATACCTTAGTCCTTTGAACTCATCTTTCCCTTGGGTCTTCTGTTTTCTTCATTCTCCTTTGCTTCCAAAGGGGTGATACTAGTAAAGTATCTTAGATGGCTGATTATAAGCTTTTAAGACTACAGAAGCTATTCACCAAAGTAGAAGTTATAACAGTTACTTTATTAACTATACTAACTAAGCTAGATGTTCCCCAAGATCATGGTTTTCACAAGTGTCAAATCAAGTCATTCAGTTCCACAGGGAGTTTGGATTTGTCTATGGAACGTCTATGACCTTGCCATGTACAGTTTTTATTGGCTTCTCCAGTACCGTGTACTATCTTGCACTTCATTAAAGTTACCACCTACCTATTGGTTATTTAGTGGCCAACATCATTCTTAACGTAGAGAAGCCTGAAAACATTCCCCTTGAAAATACAAACAAGAATTCCCTTTATCACTACTCTTATTTAATACTGTGCTGAAAGTCTGAACTAGAGCAAAAAGGTAAGAAAAAGAAATAGAGGGCATCAAAACTGGTAAGGAATAAGGAAAATTGAAACTTCCTGCAGATGACGTGATATTATACATAGAAAGCCCAAAAGACTATAAAAAAACTACTGGAATAGAAAGATTGTACCAGAGTAGCAGCCTAAAAGATAAATATACATACAAAAATCAGTTGGATTTCTATACACCAATACAGAGAAAAATAAACAGGAAATCAGGAAAACAATGTCATTAATAAAATCCCCTAAAAAAAAAAAGAAAAGAAATTATTTAGGAATAAATCTAACCAGATATGCACAAATCCTATACAAAGAAAACTGCAAAGCACTACTGTAAGAAACCAAAAAAGACCTACATAAATGGAGAAAACATACAACACTCATGGATAGACTCAACATTGTAAAAATGACAATTCTACCCAAAGCAGTCTACAAACACAGTGTAATCCCCATCCAAATACCAACGACATTCTTTAAAGAGATAGAAAAACTGATTAACTTTGTCTGGATGGGGAAGAGGCCTCAGATAAGTAAAGCATTATCAAAGAAAGAAGAATAAAGTAGTAGAACTGGGGCTACCTGATCTCAGAATCTACTATACAGCTACGGTAGTCAAAACAGCCTGGTAGCGGTACCATGACATGTAGACTGACCAGTGGAAAAGAAGTGAGAACCCACATGGGGTTCTGGGTTAATCCCAGATACATTAAGCTGGGTTAGGCATTTTCACACCCTTGCATATGGCCAGTCCCCACTAGGAGCTGTCAGGTGACAGGTGGTTATTCCACCTCCACAGCTAGAAAAGAGAAATGACTTTATTGTTCAAATAAAAATGATGCAAGTTTTCCAGTGAAATTGTAGAAAAGGAATTACCTAGATAATTTTTTTCCTATAATATATAATACACTTAACCCCCAAATCAAGGACCCTGGTGGCACAAGCAGTTAACCATAGATACTAACCTAAGGTTGACAGCTTGAACCCCTCCAGCAGCTCCATGGGAAAAAAGCCTGGCACATTGCTTCCGTAAAGATTACAGGCAAGTATAGACATGAAAGTAACTGGGCATCTCATGTTCAGAAGTGAGATGCGAGTGTAGAAGGGACAAGAGCTGATTGAATGGACATGGAAAATACACGGTGAATGGGGAGTATGCTGTCACAGTGTGGGGAGAGCAGCTAGAGTTACGTTGCAGTGTGCGTGCAAGTTTTTGTAGGATGTACCGACTTGGATTGTAAACTTTCATTTAAAGCACTATAAAATATATATTTTTTAAAGTTTATAGCCAAGAAAATCCTATGGCACTCACTTCTGCTCTGTAACACAAGGGTCACCGTGAGTTGGAATTGACTAGACGGTAATTAACAGCCTGGGGTGTGTATTTCTTATTTTTCTAGACATCTATGTCAGTTTTTATTCATCCATCTGCTATCATCTGAGTCTTCTCCATCTAAGCGTCCTCTATTTCATCGCCATGCAGAACTGTCACTGACGACAGAAACTAACCTTCTGGAAACTTTGACAATGTCATTTGAGATTGTCCCCTGACTCACAATATGTTTTCCCACAGGTATGAAATTATATCCTTAGAAATTCATTTCGAGGCTCTTAAGAGCTTTTTTCCACCCTTCCAGTCTTCTCCAGTGTCTTGAGCAGAGAGTAAATCCTCTCTCCCGGAAACTCCTAACATTCTGTGGTCGTGGCTGCAGTACCAGGGAAGGAGCCCAGGGGAAGGAAGGAGAGGGAGAAACTGCCTGTAAGGCAAATTTAATGCTACTTCAAATGCAAAAGCATTTTTACCAACTCCTCAACTTATTTTATCATCGTTGAAGTTTCTATGGTGTTCCTTCTTAGGTCAAAAGGATGGCAAATGAAAACATCAAGGTTATAAAACATGCCACACCAGAGTCAGTAGTTAAAAAAACAAAAAAACAGACAGACGTGTGGTCGGTCTGACTGTGCTGCATCCAGGGTGTTTTGTTTGCTCTCCACACTTCCTTCCGCAATTACACCACATCCCTTCTACTCGGCGCAGACAGAAGAGAAACGGTGTTAACACCCGGAACACTGCTCCAGTTCCTCTTGGCAACTGGCAGGCCGTTACACACCCCTGGCTAGGACCCTGCCTCAGTGGTCGAGGCAGGAAGCCTTATCCCTTATGAGGTCTGAGACAGGCAATTATCAGTGTCTTTTTCCAACAAACACTCAAGGACTCAAATTCAAATCCAGTTAGCTAGAGTGAGACTTTATTAGTTGATTTTGCAAAATCAGGAGCCTGAGCTGACAAAGGAGGCTGGTCAGACAGGGCGAGCCAAACAATTCCTTACATGCCCTTTTTATCTTCCAACTTGTGGGTCCCTCCGCAGCTTCTCACTGGCTGAGTACTATGGGGTGAGCTATTTCTACCCAACATTGCCTAAGTCTTAACATTCCATCTCTTGTTTCCCAAGCCCCCCACCCCCATTTACCCTTTCTTTTAGGTTAACTAGCAACTTCTTATCTTGGCCTTTGTTCTGAAGATGGACCACTCTAAGCTATATTTCTCATAAACATTTCTGATCAAAATGCTACAGCTCCCAAAAGGTCAAAGGAAAGGATCTCAAAAGACTGCTGTCACAACCATGCCCACAGCTACCTCCCACAGTCTGGAAAGCCTCGCCTTCAAGGGAAAAAGCAAACTCCGCAGTTCTTCCAGTCAGAGCCCCGTGAGAGGCTCTGCGTGGCTCGCCTAGGCAGAGCTGGGAGGGAAAGGACCTGGTCTGAGCCTGCCCAGCCTCTCTTTTCACCATCCTTTGCCTGCAGTTCTTCCTCAAAACTACAGCCCATGACTACATCACAGGACATGAGCAGTGTCCCTATGATCTCAGACACTCTCATTTTTATCATGAGACTGTTGATGACTATAAAAAGGCTTCAAATGAACTTCAGACCTCAGGAGAAAAGATTTCATATAACTTCAGACCTGTTGATAAAGACGTTTTAAGATGCAAGACCTTTCAAAAGAGCACCTGCCGAGTTCCCCACACTCCTGTCCCTCCACTGACCCTGACAAGAGACCGTCAGTGACCAGGCAGTAGGAGGCTCTTCCCATGGCTCAGGCTCCACAGAGAGCATTGTGAAAACAGTTATCTCTTGCTGAGACCACCTGTAGGCCATTCTACCCTTCCTTCCTCAGAAGGATCTTCAAAAACCACAGAAGGGTAGAGCCATTGTCTCAGTTTGCTAGTGCTGCTGTAACAAATACCACTAGTGAGTGGCTTTAAAGAACAGAAGTATACTTTCTCACTTCAGGAGGCTAGAAGTCCAAATTCAGAGCACTGGCCATAGAGGAAGGCTCTCTCTGTCAATTCTGGGGTAAGATCCTTGCCTCAGTTTCTACAGCCTCAACGTTCAATTCCTAGGCAATTTTGATGTAGTACCTATCTCTTCCCACCACCATCCCTCTTTGGGCTCATTTCTGTCTCTATTCTCCTTTTTTTCATAACTCAGAAGTAATTACATGTAGGTCACACCCTACATTGATATGGCTCATTAACATAACAAAGAAAACCCTATTCCCCCCAAAGAGATCACATTCACAGGTAGAGGAGTTGTGATTTCAAAAGTATTTTGGAGGGGGACCTCATTCAATCCAAATGACATCGTTTTTCTTTTAGCTAGAACTAGGAGACCTTGGTGGTGTAGTGGTTAAGCGCTACGTCTGCTAACCAGAAGGTCAGCAGAGCTAACCTGCCAGGTACTCCTTGGAAATTCTACGGGGCAGTTCTACTCTGTCTTATAGGGTTGCTAAGAGTCAGATGCAACTCCATGGTAGTTGATCATTAGTTACTAGTTGTCTTAGTCATCTAGTGGTGCTTTAACAGAAATATTAGAGGTAGATGGCTTTTAAAAAAGAAATTTTACGTGTCACAGTCTGGTAAGCTGAAAGTCCAGATTCAGAGTGTCAGCTCCAGCAGAAGGTTTCTTTTTGCTGGATCTGGGGAAAGGTCTTTGTTGTCAGTCTTCCCTTGAACCAGAAGCTTCTGAGGCACAGGGACCCTAGTCTTTTGCAAAGGACGTGCTTTGCTCCAGGATCAACTTCTCGTGGTACCAAGTCCCTGCATCTCTCTGCTAGCTTCATTCCTTTACATTTCAAGAGACTGCCTCAAGGCACAAAACAATCTTAGGCATGGAGTCCTGCTCCACCAAGGCAACTGTGTCCATCCTCTCTCATTAACATCACAGTGGCGGGATTTACAAGGAGGAGCATCGTGGCCTAGCTAAATTGAAACACAGATTTTGGGAGGGAACACAATTCAGACCACGACAGTAGTAAAGGCAAACTTTCTTTGAAGAGAAAGAGTCCTAGCATCTAAAGTATGGAAGAGATGTGTCAAAGAAGAGAAACCTGCTTGGGATTGCCCTACTGGTATTAGCCCAACGAGGATGCACCAACAAAGAGACGAAATAAGTGTTCATCAACCCGGGATGACACCGACCCAAAGGAGGCTGGTGGGTCTCATGAGTTATCACAAGGTGGTACAGAATGCAGAGCATCATTTCAGTCTGATGCATCACGAATTGACAACCACAGGCCAGCAGTGAAACAGGCTGGGTTCATCCAACTCGACAGAGTGAGTAACCTGCTATTCTCCGAGATCCAGCAAAAGCATATGGTGTTATTTTACGGCTGCTTGGCATCTAAGGCAGCCACACCATTCTTTTTCTACAAGTAACTACAAGTAACTTGTAGTTACTTGTAACTACAAGTAAACATCTTCTGAATACTGTTAAATAGCATGTGTACGGGTTATTTTGTATAGATTATTTCACTTAATCCTCACATTATTATCTCTATTTTACATAGGAAGAAGCTGCAATAAAGTTACATTAATTATCCAGTCATAGCTATTCAAAGAAAATTCTGTGTTTGAACAAGGATCTCTGACTCCAAAGTCCTTAACTACTTCTCTTCATCAGCCCACCCTTCGGGAGGCAACCTGATTTGGCTAGAAGAGCACTGTAGGGAAAGTCCAGGCTGTGGCCTCACAAAGAGCAGCCCTCAAATTCTGGCTCTGCCACAGTGCCACGTGCCTAGGGGCAAGTATCTAATCTCTCTGTGCTAGGGTTCCTATTACACACCATGGGAATAATTCATGGACACACACACACAAAAAAAAAAAAAAACTCCAAAGTAATTCATATTATTCTTACTATTATTATTTTCTCTTCAGGCTCTATATGACAAAATTGTGACTAAAGGTCAATAAAAGTGTATTAAATATAAAATAATGCCTTGCAACGTATGTTGGTGTTGATCGATTGTTGCTATTAGAGGCCATCAAGTTGGCCCCTGACTCATGGCAATCCCAGGCACCACGGAAGGAACCACTGCACGACCCCGCAACGTCTTCACGATCGTGTTTGTGGATTGTGTCATCGCGAGTGACCCAAACAGTTTTCATTGGCTGACTTTTGGAAGGAGGTCAGTCACCAGGCCTTTCTTCATGCATGTTAGTCTGAAAGCTCTGCTGGAACCTGTTTGGCATCACAGTGACATGTCAGCCTCTACTGACACATGGATGGTGGCTGTGCGTGATGTGCACTGCCGGAACCGAATCCAGGTGTCCTTCAAGGAAGGCAAACCACCAGCGGCCCCTTTACACTAATTGGTATAGCTAATGTTAAAAAAAAAAAAAAAGACAGCTCATTCTTCAGCAACGATGAGATTTAGACTGACCCTTTTCACCTCCTTTTTAAAATCATTCCTGATTACATATTAACACGGCATTTTCATTTTCCCTACAGCATCTCGATCTCTTAGGAATACTTAATGAATCCTTTAAAATTCATGTTTAATTGATTATACATGCTTGGAGCAACATTTTCAGGGACTGATCGTGGTTCAAGTTCTCAGAAGCACAGGTGGCTCTATTAAAAAATGTTTTCCTCTGTTTTCTTGAGGGATTCTTGCAAAAAAGATTGCTGGGATAGGCACATTCAGAGTTAACTGACAGTAGATTAAACCCATCCCTAGTCACTGCATTTGAAGAAACACTGCCATTTTTTGTATGAAAATTAGCTACATGCCAATACTTTTCATTTCCTTTTTTCCATTATAATTAAAGCATATGACATAAGACAGTGTGAATGATTCAACTACTTCCTGGGAAATGACTGAAGGGAGAATGACATTTGAGAAGTAGGTGTGGGAGACAGATAAGAGTTGGAAATGTTTGCTTCCTTAGAAAGTTTAGCAATACCCAGTGGGGGGTAGGCCCTGGTGGGCGCTATCTTTCCTTGGAGTTATCTAGATGCTCTCAACAGAACAATCGAGAAGGTGTGCAGCCCTTTTCTCTGCCGTTGCCCTACACTCTTCAAGACCCAGCACGCCTCCTCAATTAGGTATCACCCACTGGTCTGGAACAGAAATGGCTCGGAACATATTTTTCAGCCGAATCTATAATTCATCAAATTATTTATGTTTCATTTACATTTACCTTGGGTTTGTTCTCTCCTGACACCTAAATTGGCCCCCTTGTAAGTGACTATTATTAACTGAGTTGATTTCGACTCACAGCCATCCTGTAGGGCAGGGCAGAGCTGTGAAGCTTTACGGACAATGACTGCCACCTATTTCTCTTGAGGACCATATCTGGTGAGCTTGAACCAGTGACCTTTCAGCTAGTAGTCAAGGGTTTTAACCACTGCACCACCAGGGGTTATGGTGGAGACTCCAGATGGTGCAAATGTCTAACATTTTCAGCTGCTAACTGAAAGGTCGGTAGTTCAAGTCTATCCAGGGGCACCTCAAAAGAGAGGCCTGGCAATCAGCTTTAAAAAAAATCAACCACTGAAAACCCTATGAAGCACAGTTCTACTCTGACATACATGGAGTCGCTGTGAGTCCGAATCAACATGCCAGCAACTGGTTTGGTGTTTGGGGAAATATTGGTTTTACTTGGATTGTTACACATTTCATTTTACTTTTTTAGAAAGCATCTGTGCTTATAGGTCTCACTTTAAGAGTAGGGTGTCACTAAATTTATGAGGGGTTAAGCCAGCTTTGGGAATCCTCTTTCCCAGGGTTAGGGACTCAGAGAGGCTTATGCTATGGGTCAGTGTCGTATCCACTCTACTTCCCTGACAGATGGACCAGACTTTCAGCTTATTCTAGAATTATCTATTAAAATAACCGTGTGCTTTTGTTCTCCAAAACAGACTATATTACTTCTACTAATATGAAAAATGGCCCAAAGTTGGGAACAAAAAATTAAGTGATCTACTTGAGAATGTTTCCTGAGTCATAAATATATTACATGTATTTTTTATTTTGGGTATGCTGTCAGGAAACCCTGGTGGCATAGTGGATTAAGTACTATGTCTGCTAACCAAAAGGTTGGCAGTTCAAATCCACCAAGCACTTCTTGGAAACTGTATAGGGGCAGTTCTAGTCTGACCTACAGGGTCGCTGTGAGTCAGACCCGACTCAACAGCAGTGAGTTTTGAGTCTGAGTGAGCTGTCAAGGTGACTAACCTATAGCAACCCCATGTGACAAAGCAGAGTTGTCCCATTGGGTTTCCCAGGCTGTTGTCTTTATAGGAGCGGATCACCAGGTCTTTTCCCCCATGAAGCAGAGCAGCTGGTGGGTTTGAATCAGCCCTTTCCATTAGCAGCTGAGCACTTAACCATTGTGCCACTAAGCGCCCTTACCTAGGGTTTATTTAATGCAGACTATTAAAAGCAGCTGTTGAGGGCAACCATATTCATTTCCAACATATCTTCCACTCCTTCATGCCTGTAACACAGTAGGAGCCTAGGAAATACTGGTTAAACAGGGAAAAGATGGTCATTGGAACTCAGCAGACACCAGCCTTCAGATTCACCTTACACAGTACATTCAAAGGAGAGAACAAATATGTATTCCCCAGAGCATCAGCTCAGTGCAACAGCTGTTTGCCGTGAGGTCAGTTTTCTTTCAGGAAAAAAGCAACTAGCTTTGAAACTGACTTTCTTTGGATGTAGATTACAAGAAAAGAACACTATCTTTGAGAATGGTTGTAGCCTGGTATATTTGCAAATTTCTTGATGCTCAACCTCAGTAGCTATTGTAAGTATGAGACCCTAGAGTTTCAGCATTAGTACTCAGTTTTACAGAGAGTAACTGATAGCTGGTAAAAACAGCTGTCGTGTAACTATGTTATTTATAAGGTCCCTGAGTGGCACAAACAATTTGACCTTGACTACTGATGCAAAGGTTGGCAGTTCAAACCCACCTAGAAGCACAAAGGAAAAAAAATAAGGCTGGTGGTCTGTTTCCACAAAGATTATAACCCTACAGAGCATTTCTACAGTGTCACATGGAGTCACTACCAATCAGAATGGATTCGACAGCAACAGGTTACATACATGTTTAATGCTCAAGACACGACAGTAAATCCATAAGCTTCTTACCCGATTTCCACATTCTGTGAGGTAGATACTGTTTTAGCCCCATTTTACACTGGAGGAATCTAAGATTCAAAAAGTTTAAGTAACTGGTCATATGTCACGTGGCTATCAAGCAGTGAGGGCAGGATTTGAACCAAGAAGCTCTGACTCCAGAGTTCAGAGAGCCTGGTGATGCAGTCATTAAGCATCTATCTGACTGCTAACCAAAACGTTGGTAGTTCAAATCCACCGGTTGCTCCTTGGAAACCGCATGGGGCATTCTACACTGTGCTATAGGGTCACTATGATTCAGAGTCAATTCAGCGGCAGTGAGTTCTTGTTTTTGTTTTTGTTTTTGCTTTTTGGTCCAGAGTTCACACACTTAGTCCCTTATTGCCGCTGAGCTCTCCTCTCTGCTAAAGTCCATAAAGGCTTTGGTAAAGTTCATTACTAAACATGACTCTTTAATGAGACAGGGTCTTCCAAATTCCAAAACTTTTTTTCAAACAATAAAATAGAAACAGCAATTCAGAGGACTGACAAAATACCCTTTGAGACAGCAGGCTGGATGCACACATCCTAAAATTTACAAACCCTTCTATCAAAGTCCTACTTCTGAGTTTATAGCAGGTGATTGGGGCCATCAAGCTTCCCATTCAGTTCCTTTATGGGCTGCTAACAAACACACCTCTTCTATTGTAATCAGACCAAACTCCTTAACATTCCTACCATATACTTATGTTCTCCTTCTCTGTTCCTTTCTAGAAGTTATTCTTCCATCTGAAATGATCTGTGGTAAGTTAATCATGATCACAAATTTTTTATAGCTGTTCCCATCAAAAGGTGGAATTTTTTCACATCCCTCATGTAGTGGTTAAGTGCTATGTCTGCTAGCCACGAGTTTGGCAGTTCAAATCTGCCAGGTGCTCCTGGGAAATTCTATGGGGTAGTTCTACTCTGTCCTGTAGGGTTGCTATGAATCAGAATTGACTCGATAGCACTGGGTTTGGGTTTGGGTTTTGGTGAGTCTGGACTGATTTGGCAAAAGTAATGACAACACACAACTTCCAAGCTTTGGCTCCCAGAGGCCCCGTAGCTTCTGTTTTTGTCCTCATCAAACACTGCCTTGCAAATAAGCCCACCCTCGATGACGACAGATCCCATATGGAGAAAAAGGCTCAGTGGCCCCAGCCATTACAGGAACCCCAACAGAGGCTCCCCACTGTGAGTGAGGTTGCCCATGACCAGTTGCCCCACATTTGACCCCATATAACTGCAAACAGACGAGTGACCTCAGGCAATTTGACACAGGATACAGATGAGCTGTTCTAGCTGAGCTCTGTCCAAACTGCCAGCCAAAGACCGTTATTGCTGTTAGGTGCCCCACAGACAAGTTTCGACTCATAGTGACTCCATGTGACAGAGTACAACTTCCCCATAGGGTTTTCTAGGAGCCCTGGTTACACAGGGGTTAAGCACTCTGCTGCTAACTGAAAAGTGGTCTGTCTAAGTCTACCAACAACTCCAGAGGAGAAAAGACCTGGCAATCTGCTCCTATGGAGATCAAAAAAATAATAGAATTCATTGCAACTGAGTCAATACTAACTCATAGAAACTGTTATGGATTGAATTGTGTCCCCCAGAAAATATTTATAGAAATTTGTCTGGGTCATGATAACCAGTACTGTGTGATTGCCCTCTATTTTGCAATTTTCCTCTGCTTTAAATCCCTTCCTAATGTCACCTCTGGGATCCACTGTAAAAGGAGTTTCCCTGGAGTGTGGCTTGCTCCACCTTTTATCCTACAAGAGATAAAAGGAAAGGGAAGCAAGCAGAGTTGTGAACCTCACACCATCAAGAAAGCAGCACTGGCAGGCAGCAGGGCACATTTTTCAGATTTGAGGTTCCTGCGCCAAGATGCTCCCTGAACAAAGACTGATGCAACCCAAGGACCTTCCTCCAGAGCTGGCACAGAGAAAGCCATCCCTGGAGCAAACACCCTGAATTTGGACTTGTTGCCTACTGGAATAAGAATGAAATTTTCTTTTTTTTTTAAAGCCATCCATGTTTGTGGCATTTCTGTTAGAGCAGCACCAGCTGACTAGAACAGAATTGGGGACGAATGGAGTAGGGTGCTGCTCTAACAAATACCTACAATGTGGAAGTGGTTTCAAAACTGTGAGTTAATACAAGACTCAGAAGGAACTGAGGAGAATTGTTAAGACCGATGAAGGCACAGATGGTGAGAAACAAGCAGCACAGGACCAGCAGCAGCAGCATCAGACAGGCAGCAGCAGAATCAGACCAGCGTGAGACACAGCTGGAACCAACCCACTGAGCGTGAGAGCTGAGTGCCTGTGCACAGAGGTTTCCTAGCGGAGTTGGGGGCCTCCAGGCTCTTGAATCAGTGAAGCCACAAAGCTTTGGACCATTACCCCAGCAGGACAGATGTGGGCCTGAAGCCCAGGCCGTGCAGCCATAGCAAGCAGAAGCTGAAGAGACAAAGAGAATGAGGAGCTGAGCTGCCTCAGTCCCAAAGGTATGACCGTGACCTCAGGGTTTTGAAATGGTGGAGCCACAGCCCCTGCTGTTTCTAATTGTGGCGATGCCACTCCTGTATACTTGGAAAGCTGTGCACTTGAAGCTGAGGGATCAAGAGCTGCTGTCCCCCTGGGGCATGGAAGGCAGAGATGTAGTTCAGGGCTGCAGGCCTTCCTCTCAAGATTTGGATTGTGGCCAATACCTAGAGTCTGGAAGGCAGAGCCATTGTGTAAAATGTCTCAGAGAACTAAAAACTATTTTCATATCTTTGAGGGCTAGTGCAATGTGTTTTCCTGACTTGCTTGTTGTCTGTTAAGGCCTTGTTTCCATGCAATTTCTCCCATTTATAAATGGAAATGTACAGCTTGTGCCTACCTGTTCCACTACTGTACTTTGGATGCAGATGTCTTGTATTCTGGATTACACAGATGTAGACAAACTTTTGTATTTTGTACATGCAACTGATTTAAGACTTTTGGTATTATCTGGGATGAACATATTTTTGCGATGACTTTTTTTATGATGGGAGTAATGTGCTATATGTTTTAAAAATGTCATCTTTGGGAGCCAAAGGATGGAATCTCATGGATTGAATTGTATCCCCCAAAAAATATGTATAGAAATTTGGCTGGGTCGTGATTACCAGTATTGTGTGACTGCACTCCATTTTGTGATTTTCCTATGCTGTGTGTTAAAGAGGATTTGGGTGGAAATGTAAATACCTTCCTAAGGTTAGCTCCCTGCTCCATTGTAACATGGAGTTTTCCTGGATTGTAGCTTGTTCCATCTTTTATTCCACAAGAGATAAAAAAGGAAAGAGAGGCAAGCAGAGATTTGGGAACCTCATACCATCAAGAAAGCAGCACCAGGAGAAGAAGATGTCCTTCAGATCTGAGGTTCCTGTGCTAAGATGCTCTCTGATCAAAGACTGATGCAACACATGGACTTTCCTCACTCCAAAGCTCACCAAGAGGGAAAGCCTTCCCGTCTAAGTCCTAAATTTGAACTTAGAGCTTACTGGACTGTGTAAGAATAAACCTGTGGTATTTCTATTAGAGCAGCACTAGCTGACTAAAACAGAGATCCTCTAAGACAGAGTAGAACTGCCCCAAGAGAGTTTCCAAGGAGTGCCTGGAGGAGCTGAACTGCCAGCGTTTTGGTTAGCAGCTGTAGCACTTAACCACTATGCCACTAGGGTTTCCCTATAAAGGTTATAGCCTAAGAAACCTATTGGGCAGCTCCGCTCTGTCTTACAAGATTGTTACAAGTCAGAACCCACTCTATGGCATGCAATGACAATCTTTTACAGAAGCAGATCACCAGATCTTTCTCTCTCAGAGCTGCGGGGTGGTGTTGAACTGCCAGTCTTTTGGTCAGCAGCCCAGTGCTTTACCATTGTGCCACCAGGGGAACACAAAGAAAGATGAGCAAGTAAATGACTGTCATTTTAAGTCCCTGAGTTTGGGGACGGTTTATAATGCAGCAAGAGATCACTAATGCATGCCTTTTATTCTTTGTTTCCCAGTATGCCCATCACTTAGCTGTAGACTAAGCTCTAAAGTCACTTTAAGAAATTTTTACCAAAAGAAACTTCTCGAGAAATCAGCCATACTCAGGTTTATGTACACACCTAGTGTGACTCTAAAGACATGGAAATCCCACCGCCTCCCTAAAGGCCTTCCCAATCCACAGGTTGATGCCTGGAATCTCACCATTAAAACTCAATTCCTTACATAAAGGCATAAATGCCTATTGAATTTTAAGAGTCCCTGGAAAGGATAACAAGTTTCTGCTTTGAGCTGTGCTCTTATTAGAAAATATACAGGAACAGAAAATGATCCCAATTTGAGGTCATTTTCCCAAAGAGAATTTTTTTTTTTTTTAACGACTTATCAGTCAACCCAATGTCTGGGTATGATATGCCTTCACAGACATAGATAAAATAGTTATGTGTGACAGCTCAATATTTAATTTATCAAATTCATTAACTACACATAGTTAAAATCATATTATACTATAAAAGTGACATATGAAGCTCGAAAAAAATTTCATTCTCACATTTCATGAAGTTTCTGATTCAAAATTGTCATACGTATCTTGTGGAAGAATCCTCCATTCATATACTGCTAGAGACAATTTTTGGGGGTCGTTTAATTGTTTTCCACACAACATCCTCTATTGATTTAATTTGTCTGTGTGTGTGAGAGAGTGTGTGAACCATGAGTTTGCTATTGGAGTTTTTATCCCAAGACACAAGTATTTGTTCACAAAACACTAAGACAATTGGTTTTTTTCCACTCATGCTGTTGATATACATTCATGATCTTCACAATGTCACCACTTAGAGTATTACTTTTTAAAGCAACTTTCACAAAGCTTGTTTACAACATCTAAGGCTTATAATTTAGTGGAACTTATCCTATAGGACCCCTGGCGGCTCAGTGGTTAAGTGCTCAGCCGTCAACCAGAAGATTGCTGATTTAAACCCACCAGTCACTGAGTGGGAGAGAGATGTGGCAGTCTGTTCCCGCTAAGATTTATAGCCTTGGAGACTCTATGAGGCAGTTCTACTCTGCCCTATGAAGTCTCCATGAGCTAGAATCGACTCTACTAATGACTTTGATTTTTTTATTTTTTGGATCCCAAAGAGAGGATTAATTAAATACATGTTAAATTTATTTGCTTCCTCTTTTTCTTATTTATCAGAATAAATTTATTACCATAATCATCTAAAAGTTTAGGAATTGCCTTGAGCATTGTATTCTCTTAAAAAACTGTGTATATGAGATCAAAATCAAATTGATAACAGTAGCTCAAAAGATTAGACAAGAAATTTAAATGGGCAGTGAGTTTATGTTAATGGAGGTGAAACAACTCAGAAAAAGTGGGCATGATTACATAACCCAAAGAATGCAATCAATTATTGTTGAACTGTATAGATGGAAATTGTTGAACTGGTGTATGTTCTGTTCATATTTTCAACAACAACAAAATAAATTATTAAACAAGAAAAATAAAAGTTTCTGAATTACTGAAGTCATTTTAGGCTAATACGTCTTCCTTAAATAGTACTTTGTGGTTCGAAAAAGTCGTAAGATAGCATCACATAATGCAAAGGGCTTTGGAGGGATGTAACGTGCCACCCTCTTTCCTGAGAGACAAATTTTTGGAGAAAACCAATCCCATTTGGCTTGTGTCATAATACATGCTTGCTCTAGAAACTTCAGACAGTAGAAAAAATTAGAGTCAAGAATGAAAATACCATCAATAATGCTACTAATCAGAGGTAATGATTTCAACATTTTGATTTGTTTCCTTCCAGTCCTTCTTCCTAGTCATTATTATATAACAGATTAACTTCAACCAGCTCTGTTTCTACTTAATGCAGTAAGCACCTCCCTCATTAGAAATTCTTGGTGAGAACAATGACATCCCATGATCCACTTAACCACCCCCTGGTGTTGCACATTTAGACTATTTGAAGGAGAAACAGTATCTCTAGCACACACAAGCCCCTTGGCGGCTTGGATAGTTTTAGCTTATTTTTCCTTTTTACTTTATTGGGCATCAACCTAAGTAAAACATAGCAAAAATTAATATAGGACTGTCCCTGCCCTTAAAAAACACAGACCTGTGTAAACAGTTAATTACATAAAATACAGTAAGTGCATTAATAAAGGTAGATACAAAATACTGCAGCCACAAAAGAAGAAGTCTAACCACATAGAAAAAGGATCACAAAAGGTTTCGCAAAGAAGACATTTGAGGATCTGGGGACACTTTTGTGCTTACTATTTTATTTTTTTTACTAAGTCTTAAGTTTGAAAATGTTTACAAAGTCAGGAAAATTTTTCAGCATCTTTCCCCTTTTAGGTTCCCAGGAGAGAGCACCTTTACTAAGTGGCAACTAGCCCAAACACATCTTTAGCATGCAACAGTTGAAGGCTTCCTGGATTAGGGATTATCCCTAGGAGCAGTTTTGGAGGACAGGAGGAAAAATAACATAGGAGCACCTGAACCTAAGGGACAGGACAAGAGAGGAGCCAGGACAAGTGCAAGCATGAAAGGCTAGAACCAGCCCAGCCTCTTCCTTGTCTTGCTGGGACCAGCCCTGCCACGCCCCCACACACCAATGCCCTGCTTTGCATTTCCATGTCCTACAAGCACAAGCACAGCCTCTGCTCTCTGGTTTTTTGAAACATTCATGGCTCATCTGCCTCCATTAAACAATTAATTCTGTGACTTTAGAGGAGACGACAATAATATAATCACACAGAGACCACGACCTGGATTTGAGGTCCACCTCCGCTCTTTCCAATGGGCTATATGTAACCTTGGGTAATTCCCAGCCTCCTTCGTGTTCTTATTTTTGCCCAAGTAACCTTATTATCTCCCTTTCATTTGTAGACATGGCTACAGCAGGCCAAAGACTTGTGCCTTCTGGCCACACTGACCCTACAGATGTTTCACCCGGATTTGTCTCTTGCCTTTATAGGGAACCTTGGATATGACATTTTCTGATGGATCAAAAGCCAGCTCACCTAGAACTCAAAGATCTATTTCTCCTTGTCTTATGTTGGGAGCATAGGCCAGTAGCAGTTTCTCAGTTCCTGGTCAAACCAAGCCAGAGCCCTGAAGCCTGCCAACTGTCCAAGCAGGAAGATCTGAAACCTTTTCATTCAAAAAATAGGTTGATGGTAAATCCTGCTGTGCTTACCTTTCAAGATCACTCCACAGTTCAAAGCAAAATCATTTTACAATTTCATTTACAAAAGCAGTCTTGCACATATTTCTCTAGAAATACTTCAGAGCTGCCACTTATTAACTCGGAAGCAACAGAAGCCACACATGTAGTCTTATTTGCTGTTGCTGTTTGTTGCCCTCGAGGTGATTCCAGCTTAGGGCAGGCAACCGACGCATGCACAGCTGAACTGCTCCATAGGATTTTCAAGGCTGTGATCTGGCAAAATCAGATCTCCAAGGCTGTCTTTTGTGGCACCTCTGGATACCTTTGAGCCCCCTGCCCTTTGGCTAGTAGTCAAGTGCTTAGCTGTATGTGTCATCTAAGGACTTCCGTAGACTCACAAAAAATCAAATCCGTTGCCTTCGAGTTGATTCTGATTTGTAGTGACCCACCAACAATACAACATCTCAGAGTAGAACGGCCCCATAGAGTTTCCAAGGAGTGGCTGGTGGATTTGAATTGCTGGCCTTTTGATGAGCAGGAGCTGCTAACCATAAGGTTGGCAGTTCAAATCCACCAGGCACTACTTGGAAATTCTATGGGATAGTTCTGCTCTATTCTATAGGGTCACTATGCATCAGAATCAACTCAATGGCAGTGGGTTTGGTTTTTTGGTTCCCTTAACCACTACACCACCAAGGCTCAAGGCCTAGTAAACAGGAGTTATATGTGTGTGTTAGGTGCCATCAAGTTGGTTCCAACCCATAGCCACCCTATGCACAACAGAACAAAACAGCGCCTAATCTTGCACCATGTCCACAATCACTCCATCTTGTTAAGAGTCTTCCTCTTTTTTATACTCTACTAAGCATGGTGTCCTTCTCCAGGGACTCATACCTCACGACAACATGTCCAAAGTAGGTAAGACTCAGTCTCACCATCTTTGCTTCCAAGGAGCACTCTGGTTGTCCTTCTTCCAGAACAGATCCATTTGCTCTTTTGGCAGTCCACAGTACGTTCAATATTTTTTTCCAACACCACAATGCAAAGACATCAATTCTTCTTCTGTCTTCCTTATTCATACTCCAGTTTTTGCATGCATACGATGCCAAGGAAAACACGAGGGCTTGGGTCAGGTGCACCTTACTCTTCAAGGTGACATCTTTACTTTCATTATTTTAAGGAGGTCCTTTGCAGCAGATTTTTCCCAGTGCAGCGCATCCTTTTAATTCTTGATGGCTGCTTCCATGGGCTTTGATTGTGGAACCAAGTAAAATGAAATTCTTGACAACCTGAATCCTTTTTCCATTTATCATGATGTTGCATACTGGTCCAGTTGTGAGGATTTTTGTTTTCTCAATGTTGAGGTACAATTCATACTGAAAGCTGTAGTCTGTGATCTTCATCAGTGAGTGTTTCAAATTCTCTTCACCTCCAGTAAGGAAGGTGGTGTTATTCATGTAACACAGGTTGTTAATGAGTCTTCCTCCAATCCTGATGCCTCATTCTTTTTCATACAGCCCAGCTTCTCAGATTAGTTGTTCAGCATACACATTGAAAAGGTATGGTGAAAGGATGTAACCCTGACACACACCTTTCCTGATGTTAAAATATGCAGTGTCCCCTCGTTGTGTTTGCACTACTGCCTCTTGATCCATGTACAGATTCCTTAAGAGTACAATTAATGTTCAGGAATTCCCATTCTCTGCAATGTTATACATAATTTGTTACGATCCACATAATCAAATGCCTTTGCATAGTCAATGAAACACACATCTTTCTGGTATTTTCCGCTTTCAGCTAAGATCCATCTGACATCAGCAGTGATATCCCTAGTTCCACATCCTCTTCTGAATCTGGCTTGAATTTCTGGAAGATCCTTGTCAATATACTATTGCAGTCACTTTTGCATCATGTTGAGCAAAACTTTACTTACATGTGATTTAATGACATTGTTCGGTAATTTCCACATTTTGGTTGGATTACCTTTCTTAGGAATAGACATAAATATGGATCTCTTCCAGTCAGTTGGTCAAGTAGGTGTCCTCCAGATTCCTTGGCATAGACGAGTGAGCACTCCCAGTCCTGCATTTGTAGTATCTCAACAAATATTTGTTTAAACATCTCAACTGATATTCCATCAGTTGTTGAAATGTCTCAGATGATATTCCATCAATTCCTGGAGCCTTGGTTCTCCGCCAGTGCCTTGAGTGTGGCTGCCTCAAGCCACAGTACAATCTCACACACTGACTCCGCCTGCCGCACTGATACAACCACTGCCCGTCCTCCCTCATCAACACCACAGAGGCTGGGTTAATAACATAGAAGAACACCACACAACAGCCAGAATCACAGCCCAGCATGTTTTGGGGGACACAATTCAATCCATGACAAGACAAGCCCCAAACAGTATGTGTTTATTTGAGTTATAATTATTGATATTTGCCAAATTAGAAATCAGAACTGTGAAGTTTTACATATTTATGTATTAATTCAATTAAAAACAACAGTAACAAACACATTACATGTTAACATAAATAACTTTTTATGAAAGTAACTGTACTTTAGCCACTGTACTTTGCAAAACAAAAATATTTTATGAGAAAAATGGCATTGTTTTACACATTTAAAAATCTACTTCATACCTGGCTTTAGAGAAAACACCTGGATTCTTATATCTGCTTTTGTGTTTAATCTGTTGAGGAAATCACAGATTCTATGGAATCCGTAGAATCTGTAGGTGCTTAATGGTTAAGAGTTTGTTAACCAAAAGATCAGAAGTTCGAATCCACCAGCCATTTCTTGGAAAACTTATGAGGCAATTCCACTCAGTGCTTTACAGGATTGCTTTGAGTTGTCATCAATTCAACATCCATAGGTTTGGTTTTGTTTTTGTTTATGTCTTCTGGAAAATTCTACTGTACACCGATGAGAGTAAGGGACAACCAAATCAGTGATTCTAGTTCCAGTGCTCTATAACCTTCATGGCAAGTAGACACATAGTTCCCAAGGACACCTAATATGCCCCCAAATGTCTCTGATAATTAGAAAGTTCCTCTACTGTGCTCTCCCATTGATTTTATGTGACTTTCTTAAGATTCTCCTTCATATAGCATATTATAATTTTTGTTCCTAAATCTACAGTTTACAAGCCCTTTTGCCTATATTTCCTTAAAGAAACAAGTTTAAGACAATCAATTCAATTTCAAATGATTGTCTTTAAAAAATTGCTCATGAATTATTCCCTCTTGCCAATTAGTCTCAAGGATCCTACATCCTTTTACTTATATCTCTATAGAAACTGTTTTCAGATACCAGCGCTGTAGAATTCATAGGCTTAAAATTTCTGGGAAGATAAAATTAGGGGATCATTGAAAATAACTGGTGCAACCGAGTCCAGAGATATCTTTTCCTGTTTAAAACAGAGCCTTCTGCTCACATTAGACATCCAAGTCCTGTGTTTTAAGTTCTTACAGCATCGCTACAGCTTGGTTCACACTTCCACATGCCTCTGACAAATAACTTCAACTTAGTTAGTCATGGAAATTGTGCACCAGCAACCCAGACTTTCTGGAGTCAAGGGCACTGGATAAGCCCTGGAAACTATTGCCCTGAGACAATCTTTAAACCTTAAACCGAAAACATCTTCTGAAGTCTACTTAAAACCAAACAATAGCTTAGCTCAACTATTAAAAACCGTCTGTGTCGGACATCGTGCATTTTGGTTTTTAATTGTGTTTTAGGTGGAAGCTTACGTAGCCAGTGAGGTTCCCATTTAACAATGTTTACACAACTTGTTCCATGACATAGGTTACATTTTTGCAAGGTGTCAACATGATCTTTGGTTCCACTCTTTTTGTTCTGTTTCCACTAATCTCGCTTCCCCATCTCCCTTCAGCTTCTCATCTTTGTTTCACAGTAAGTGTTGACTCTTTAGTCTCGTACTGTTGGTTACGTAAGGGAGCACCAGTTTATTGTTTGGATGAAGAGTAACTGAAAGGAGTGGCTTCAGTTCCAAGTTCAAAGGGCATTTTAGGGCAATAGTTTCAGGAGATCTTCTAAAGCAATAAGAAGAAGAAGAAGAAGAAGAACCAAACTTATTTGCATTTGAGTCATTTCTGACTCATAGACAGCAGAACTGCTTTACAGGGTTTCCAAGGAGCACCTGGTGGACTTGAACTGCCAGCCTTTTGGTGCTAAGCCATAGCACTTAACCACCAAACCACTAGGGTTTCTGGAGATCCTCTAGTCTCTATCAATCTAGTAAGTCTGTCCTTTTTTTTTAAGGAATTTCAGTTTTGCTCCACATTTTTTTCCATTCTAACCTACTTTCTACTGTGTCCCTGGTCATAACAGTAGCAGCAGCCAGACTTCATCTAGTTCCTCTGGTCTCAGGCTGGAAGAAACTGAGTCTCTTGTGGGGCACCAATCCTATGCATCCATTTTTTTCCTTGAGTCTTTGGTTTCCTTCATCTCCTTTGTTCCATACGGGAAAAGACACATAGCTATATACTGATGAGTGGTCCTATATTCACTCAATCTAAGATGCAGAACATTGTCTTTATGAGCTATGCTATGACCTAGATGTTCTCTGAGACTATGATTCTGAGACTTTAAATCTAGTAACTCAGTCCCATGATGTGTTTGGATATGTCTAGCTGTGTCCTTTTATGTGCTCTATTACATCTACGAATACACATGCACTGTGCACAGACATGTGTATACATATGCCTACAGATACACCTATATATACACGTTCATATACTTCCATGTGTTCCTATACCCGTATATGTATATGTTGTCTACCTATTATGTTTTGTTAGTTACTACTGCTGTTCCAAAATTGTGTCTTACAGATTTTACTGAAATTGTCCCTTATTACTGTGTACTTCTGAACATCTTCATTTACCTTGGACTGGTTGTGCACACTTCACTCACACTGGGTATTGCCTTTCCCATTGCCAAAAATAACATGTGTCTACTATTTAGAAAGTGATTTCCCTCTTTCCCCCATCCCTAGTAACCATGAAAGAATGTTTTCTGTGTGTATACTTGTTTTGATTGTTTTTATAAAAATGATGTTATGCACTTTTGTGACTGACTTAATTCATTCAGCATAATGTCTTCCAGATTCACCTATGGCATGTTTTGTGAACTCCTCATTATTCTTATTGTTTCATTGTGTAGTATTCTGTTTCACGTGTGTACCACAACTTGGTTTTTTCCATTAATTGGCAATTTCTCCACTGATGGGCACTTAGGTCATTTCCATTACTTTGCTACTGTAAATAATGCTGCAATTAACATAAGTGTGCAAATGTCTATTCTTGTCATTTCTCTTATTTCTCTAGGACATCTGCCTAGGAGTGGGAATGCTGGATCATAAGATATTTCTATTTCCAGCTTTTTAAATGAAATAGTGGTTGCACCATTTTATATTCCCACACCAGTTCCCCTACCACCTCATCAGCATTTGTTGTTTTCTGTTTGGGTTTTTTTTTGTTTGTTTGTTTGTTTGAGGTTTTGATTTGCATCTCTATAACAGATAATAGTTATAAGCATTTTTTCATGTACTTGTTGGCCACCTAAATGTCCTCTTTGGCCAGTTGTCTGTTCATGTACTTTGCCTACTTTTTGATTGGATTGTCTTTTTGTTGTTGAAATTTTCTGTATGTTTCAGATTAGACCCTTATCAGCTAAGCATTTGCCAAAGATTATTTTCCAGTCTGTAGTTCCTCTTTTTACACTCTTGGTAGAGTCTATTGATTCCCATAGGTGTTTCATTTGGGGAAGGTCTCAGCTATCTAATTAATCTTCTGTTTGTACATTTTTTGCTTTGTTTGACACTCTACTTATGCCGAAGAGCAGGTCTCCTGATTCTGACCCTATGTTTTCTTCCAAAACCTTGATGGTTTTAGCTTTAACATTCAGGTCTTTGAGCCACTTTGAATCAGTTTTTGTGCATCATACGAGGTATGGATCCGGATTCATTTTTCTGCATATAGATAGTGAATTTTGCCAGCACCTTTTGTTGAAGACACAGTTTCTGCTACATTGAGTAGACCTTGACACTTTGTTGAAGGTCAGCTGTCCATAAATGGATGGATTTACTTCTAAGTTTTCAGTTCTATTCCTTTTGTCTATGTGTCCATTCTTGTGCTAGGACCAGGCTGTTTTAGTTACCATGGCCATACAATAAGTTTTGAGATTGGGAAGAGAGAGACCTCCTACTTTGTCCTTCTTTAAAACTTCTTTAGTTATTTGGGCTTCTTTCCTTTCCATATAAGTTTGAGATTAGTTTTATGATTTCTGTAAGAAATGTTGTTAGGATTTGGATTCAGATTGCATTATATCTATAGAACACTTCTAGCAGTATTGACATTTTCACAATGTTAAATCTTCCAAGCCATGAGTACAAAATGATTTTTGCTCTTTATATAGATCTTGTAGTGTGTTGCAACAGCATTTTACAGTTTTCCTTATGTAAGTCTTTCACATTTCTGGTTAGGTTTATTCCTAGATATTTTATTCTTTGGGGGCTATTATAAATGATTCTGATTTCTTAATTTCATTTTCAGAGTCCTTTAGTTAGTGTAGAGGAATTAGCTGATTTTTGTGTATTAATCCTGTAACTTGCAACTTTGTTGAATCCTTCTACAACTTCCAGTAATCTTCTTGTGGAGTCTCTGGTCTTTTCTATGTACAGAATATCGTCATTTGCAAATAAGGATAGTTTTACTTCTTCATTCCCAATTTGGATATCTTTTTTTCTGCTTTCTTGCCTTATTTCTCACTAAAACTTCCAGGACAATACTGAATAGGAGTGGTGGTAAAGAACATTCTTGTCTCATTCCCATAGGCAAGAGGGATGTTCTCAATCTTTCTCTGCTGAGAGTCATATTGGCTGTTTGTTTAGGGGTAAATGGCCTTACTTATGTGGAGAAATTTCCCTTCTATTCTTATTTTGCTGGGAATTTTTATAGAGTGTTGGATTTTACCAAAGTGTCCTTTCTGCATTGATTGAGGTGCTCATTTGATTCTTTATCTTTGTTAATTTATGTGGTGAATTCTGTTGTTTATTTTCTAACACTGAAACATCCTTGGCTCCCTATGAATCCCACTTGATATTAATAATGTGTTATTTTTTTGGTATGTTACTGAATTCTGTTGTCTAGATTTTTTTTTCCCCCTGATGATTTTTGCATCTATATTCATGAGAGACACTGGTCTGTAATTTTCTTTTTTAGTGATGTCTTTCCTGGCTTTAGTATCAGGGCTATGCTGGCTTCACAGAATAAGTAGGGAGTATGCCTTCCCTCTGTATGCTCTGGAATAGTCTGACTAGAATTAGTGTCAACTCTTTCTGAATGTTTGGTAAAATTCTCCAGTGAAGCCATCTGGGCCAGGACTTTCAGAGGAGCAAGGGACAGGATGCTAGCATTACATCCTCGATTTCTTCTTTCGTTATGGGTCTCTTCAAGTTTTCTACCCCCTATTTGTGTGAGGTAGGTTGTATGTTTCTAGAAATTTGTCCATTTCTTTTAGATCTTCTAATTTGTTGGAGTATAATTTTTCATAGTAATCTGTTACAGTCCTTGTTATCTCAGTTGATTCTACTGTAAAGAGATTATCCATCCCTTTCATTATTTTGATTATTTGTATCTTCTCATTTTTGTCAATTTGGCCAATGATTTGTCAATTTTTATCCATTCTCTCAAGGTATTGTTGACTCTATTGCTTTTCGGTTTTCTAGTTCATTTGTTTTTGCTCTGATCTTATTAATTATCTTTCTTTCAATAACTATGGACTTCTTTTGTTACTTCTACTCTCCTTGTTCAAGTTGTAGTGATAAGCTATTAATTCAGCCCTTACTTCTTTTTTGATGTGTATATTTATTGCCATACATTCTCTTGCAAGCACAATTTTTGCTATGTTTCAAAGGATTTGGTATGCTGTGTTTTTGTCCTCATTTGATTCTAAAACTTTATTTTTATGTCTTCTATTACTTGATAGTAATATATTCAGTTTACATGTATTTTTTCATTCTTTCTGTTACTGATTTCCAGTTTTATAGCATTCTGATCAGAGAAGATGCTTTGCACTATCTCAAAGCTTTTGAATTTATTGAGACTTGCTTTGTAGGCCAATATGTGGTCTACTCTGGACAACGACCCATGTATATTGGAGAATAATGTGTACTGCTATTGAGTAATGTGTTCTGTATATATCTATGAGGTCTAGTTGGTTGTATTGTTTATATTTTCTGTATTTTTATGAAGTTTCTGAGCATTATGCTCTTTTAAGATCTATCTACACAGGATCAAACTGATAAAAGCAACCCCAAAGATTAGATAAGAAACTCTGGGGGCAATGAGGGATTAACAACTTAGAGGAGGGTGAAAATGGCTGCACAACCTGAAAAATGTAATCAGTGTCACTGAATTGTACATACAGAAATTGCTGAACTGGTGTATGTTTTGCTGTATATATTATCAACAACAGTAAAAATAAAGTAAATTACTTTGAAAAAATGGTCCACGGTACCTACTTACAGGTGACTGGGGGTGACAACTGCTGATGTGCAAAAGTAGCAAGAAACCACAAGCAGCAGGGTCCAAAAAAGAAACTATCCAGAGAGCAAATTAAAGTTTCTCTTGTGCTAACCTTGAACTCTGGAGAGAAAGGGCAGTGCTTTCCTTAAAACTGAGGTTGAACCTCTGTTATGTTCACAGGAGAATGTCTGACACAAAATACAGGTACAAGCTGGAGTGATCAGAACAGCATTTCCTGGTTTTTCTAATCTCTAATCTAATTCAGAAGGAATCCTTTAGAATAGATACTCCCTGTTATACTACAGGGTTTATAAAACAAAATGTTACTCCTGAAAAAAATATAAATCAGTATCATGCAACTCAGGGAATTATTTCAACCATTTCTTGTGTTCTCCTACATATAATAGAGAAAAATAACAGATTCTATTTTACTATTAACAGTTAACATTTACTACTATACACTGACTACTGTATCAAGGCCCATGCTTTTCAGCTCATGTAACCCTAATAACTCTACTAAGTACTAATGCTATACCCATTTTATAAATGAGAAAATTTGAGTTCAGAAAATTAAGAATGTAGGCCAAAGTCACAGAACTGGAACACAGCAGAGAGGGAATCCAAACACTGGTCTACACCAAAGGTCAACTTCAGAATGTCTACACTATGAAAATTTGATAGCATGAAATGACAGTACATTCTGATTGGGAAGATAATTGTTTACAGTTTGATCTTGAAAGGATAAACTGGGACCTCCTAGTAATCCCAGGACCTCCTTAATGTAGCTAGTCTTTGACTTTACCACTATATACATACTGTGCGGGAAATAGTAAATAACCTCCTAGGTATCAGAGTAAAATATGGGCTATAACAGTGATAAGAAATATTTGAAAACTAACAAAATGGGAAAATAAATAGCAAAAAAATCAGTTTGATCACATAGAAGTGGTGCTAATTAGATTTATTTGTATGTGCTTCTATCTGTATTTATTACAAAACATGACACCAGAATGCACAAATTGTATGTGTCTGCTGTATAGGTTTCATTTTATAACACTAATTCTCCCCACTGGACCTCACAGACCACATTTGACTTACTAAGGTGCAAAAGCAGCACCATATAGGCTTAGCTGTCACCTTGAACTGAATTTGAAACCTGATGCACCATTATTGACAGTGTGGCCTGGAGCAAACTACATAAACTCCCTGAATCTGTTTCCACACTTGTAAATAGTCTAAGGAGTTTTCTTAAATATTTCATAGGGTTTAAAACCCATAGAGTCTACAGCACTTTGTTAACCATTATTTATATTAAGAAGATGGTCAACAGGCATGACCACCTGACCACAGATTTTTGTTTTGTTTTGTTTTTTAAGAGGACAACCTTTCCCTCACCTCTCTCCATTTTGCAACTGTTTCCAATTAATAAGCTGATCCCCATCACATGGCTTCCATATTCTACAGAAAATATATTAACTTAGTGCAGGAAAAAAAGAGAAGAAGAACAGAAGTCTGGAGTAACAGAAGAGTGGGAACCAAATGAGGAGGCAATTTTTAAGTTTATAAAACAGCTTCTATCACTATGCTGAAGACATATGGTAGATCTGGCTTTGTGAAGACAGAAAAGAAAACTTCTTTATGAAACATCCTGGGGTAAAAAGGCAGAAACCTTGCAACAG
Organism: Heterohyrax brucei; assembly: GCA_028571685.1. NCBI lineage: Eukaryota > Metazoa > Chordata > Mammalia > Hyracoidea > Procaviidae > Heterohyrax > Heterohyrax brucei. Next base: position 51,578,637 of record CM053155.1, read on the forward strand.
TGAACTGCCCAAAGATGTCTAGAGGAAAGTCCGACCCCATCTTGTCACACATAAATGCCCAGTAGCCACATATAAACCCACTGACTTCACCACCACTACAGCTTGGAAATCTGAACTGTTTAAGTGCATTAACAAAATGCCCTTTTATATGGGATTGTGAAGGGTCAGAAGGAGAAGAGAGGGACATGGTTCCAGGGCTTGATATAGCCTTGAGCACACAATATTAAATAAACTGGAAATAATAGCAAAGACCTTCAGAGAAGTATATGTTGTTGTTGTTGTTAGACACCATTGAGTTGGCTCTGACTCATAGCAACCCTATAGATCAGAGTAAAACTGCCTCATAGAGTTCCCAAGGAGCACCTGGTAGATCTGAACTGCCAGCCGCTTGGTTAGCAATCGCAGCACTTCACCACTATGCCACCAGGATCTCCTTAGAGAAGTGTATGGGAACAAATTAAATGCTCAGTTAACTTTCGGTAACCTTAATGTTCAATAGTTGCCTTATTAAAGGGGAGAAGAAAGGCGGATCGTAGGATGAGAACAGAAGGACAAAGACTGGGCAGGAAAGCAGGGAACCTTCCCAAGATCCTCCTCAAAACTGTCATCTGTGTTTAGAATAATATTTATTACGTGTATTTGAAATTTATTGCAGAAAGCAGAGATAGTCAATAGACCAACTTTTAATGGATAAATAATTGGCAAGCCAAGAGCTCTGTGTTCAGTCTTCAGATTAATCACTGACTCACTGTTGCTAGGAAAGTTATTTAATCTTTCCCACATCTATTTATCCATCAGTATGGTATGGGAAAGACTACGGCCCAACCCTGCCTCCTCTCACAACACTGAGAACTGCACCCAGAGGGGCACGGCCCGTCACGAGAGTGGCTCTTCAAGCATCTCTGAACTCTATGGAATCTGTAATGAAAAATTCTGCTGTGCAACCACAGCTGCCTGTGGAGGAGGGAAAAGGAGTGGGTTTTGAAACCTCATGCAATAATTCAAGAAGCAATCCAAGGAAGAAGAGTGGGTGACAGTGGGAAACAGACTGAGGTACCAAAGGAATTTGAGACATACGATGAAAAAGAAAACACTAGATGAAAGCACAGTGTAATTTCTAAATACTAAAGAAGAAAATGTACTACTTTCTAATATAGTCTAATAATAACAGTAATGGAGAACACTTTTAAAACTGTGATTGTTAGAGTTTTACTATCCAACAGCATAAAGAAAATATCTGTTAATTAAAATTGAGAAGTAGCTTGAGAAAACGTAACCTGGGGTGAATTTGGTTTGACTTCTTTGCCTCCTACGGTACGCTGCTTCCTCACCTGTTAACACACATGCTTCAAAACTTTGAGTTCTTTTTTAAGTTTTCTTATTTGGGCCTCTATTCGGCCTCTACAGAATCACTGTGAGTCAGAAGCAACTCAGCGGCTTTGTCTTCAGAACTAAAATTTGTGCCTGTTCTAAAGTTACTTTTCCAATCCAGAGACTTGTATTTGCTTCTTTTGAATCTGCCCTTATTAAACACATCTCTAAGAGGTGACTTCATGCATCTTACAACACAGCACATTCTGTAAAGTGAAGGCTTCTGTGCGGTGGTGACGAAAACTCCGGGCTGCTTTGCATGATGCTACACTGGGTCCTTGCAATGCCTCTTACTTTATCAGTTCCTGAAGTTACAAGGCACAATCTACACACCTTAAAACCCAAAAAATAAAAAAACACTGCCATGGAGTCAGTTCCAACTCATGACAATCCCATGTGTCACAGTAGAACTGCTTCATTAGGTTTTCTTGCCTGTACACTTTATGGAAGCCGATTGCCAGGCCTTTCTTTCATGGTGCCACCCGGTAGGTTCCAATCACCAACAGTTAGATTAGTTGTCAGACCATTTGTGCTAACCAAAGACCTTCCACATGTCTCAAAATACCCCAAACCACGGCCATTGAGGCAATTCCAGCTCACAGTGACCCTATATAGGATGAAGTAGGACGGTCTCATAGGGTTTTCAGGGCTGTAAGCCTGTACAAAAGCAGACGGCCACATCTTTCTCTTGTGGAGTGGCTGGTGGGTTCATACTGCCAACATTCTGATTCGCACCTGAGTGCTTTAACCACTGCACTACCAAGGATCCTCTTTATGTCTTAGGTCTCTCCATAAAAGCAGAAAGAGCAACAGCCACAATATTCTTTTTAGTATTTGTTTAAGGTTGTTTTAAACTGTTGCAACCTTTGCTCCTCTGTAACTGCCTCTGGTTGTGGACAAGAGCAGGCACATGGAGGGTTATCCAGGACACTAGGTTTCCAACCCAAATGGCTCCATCCTACTATTCCTACCCCTAGAGTTCCTCCTAATATGCCTTCCTTCCTCCCTTCTCTTCATCTCTTTACTCCACTATTAATCAGGTGTTTCAGTCTGAAAGAATTTTATCTACCAATACGTCAAAGTCATTCTTTGGCTTAAATAAATAAATAAACGCAGGCATGTCAGTTAAGGCTAAGAATCTACTCAAGTAAATGGCAAGAAACACAGTTTTTAATTTCTTTGGTCCAACTGCTAGCTATGAAAAATACAGTGAAGATGCAAAAAAGTAAAAAAGCTGCTGCTGTCTAGTTGATTCCAACTCACACTGACTCTATGGGACAGAGTAGAACTGCCTCATAGAGTTTCCAAGGAGCACCTGATGGGCTTGAAGTACTGACATTTTGGTCAGCAGATGTAGCAACTTAACCACTTCAGGGTTTCATTATGCAGACAGGCAGACAAAAAAAGAATGAAAATTGTACTGAGTTGTCTGTCAGAAACCCATACTTCCTTGTGTTTTTCCCTACCTCTGGCCCCTTTTCAAGCATGTCTTATTAGTTCCTCCTCTTCTCTTTGACTTTTTTTATGTGCTCTTTTTTTAACAGCTTTGTTGAAACATAGTTTACATGCCATAAAATTTACCTGATTTAAGTATGCAGTGATGCTTAGTAGATTGACAGAGTTGTGCAACCATCATAACAGTTGGGTTTTAGAATGTTTCTTTCACCCTGAAAAGGTTGTTTATGCCCATTTCTTTGACTTCACAAGGAACTTAGTCTCTGGAGCACTTTCCTTTGTCTCTACTATGGTCTTCAGACAATCTTTCTTAACTGCTCTTTGTGTTTTAAATACCAGGTATAGGCTGATGACTCCCAAATCTATGTCTTCACCATGAACTTCTCCCCCAAAGTACCAGATTTGTCTTTTCTTAGACATCTAACAGGCATCACAAACTTAGTGTGCCTCAAAACACATTCTGATCTCCCCCAAAACAGCTCCACTTATAGTCCTCCCTAATCAGTTACTAGCAACTCTCTAGTCTTGTTGGTCTCACCAAAACCCCTGGAGTCATCTGGATTCCTCTCTTTCTTCACACCCAATACCCAATACCCAGTAGAGTCCTTTGGACTCTATTTTTGAAAGACATCGAGAATCCAGCCACTTCTCACACTTACACTGCTGCTACCTAGATCCAAGCCAATATTATCTCTCACCCGGGTTATCGTAGTGATTCCATTACTGGTCTCCTGCTTCGATACATGCACCTACACTCTATTCTCAACACAGGAGCCACAGTGATTCTTCTAAAACAAGTCAAACAATGTCGCATCTTTTCTTAACACTTTATAATGACTTTTCGCCATACTTAGTGCAAAAGTCAACTTCCTTCCAACGACCTAAAGGGCCATGCTTGAGCTGCCAGCTGTTAGCACTATGACCTCAGCACCCAATACTCTCTCCCTTGTTCATTTGGCATCAGTTCACTGGCCTCCCTGCTCTTTCTGAAACACAACTGCCTCGGAGCCTTGGCAATGATTGCTCCCACTACCTGGAAGGCTTTTCCCTGGAAAATTGCCTGGCTAACTTGTATACCTCTTGTAAGTCACTGCTCAGATCTTCCTTCTCAATGAGGCCTACCTGTAGCTCCATACTTAATACCACAATCTGCTCCCTGTCAGCATTCCCAATCCTCCTTACCTTGCTCTGTTGTGTTTTGTTTTGTTTCTTTTTGTAGAGTATTTTCACCCTTTAACTTAACAAATTTCTCCTACATTTCATATGAAAGTATAAAGGGCCAAGAAGAGCAAGCCAAAACAATTTTGAAGGAGATAAAGAAAGAATATTAGCCCTGCTAGATATAGACAATATAAATCCATAGTCAGCTCTGCACCACTGACCACTGAAATAGGAACTTGGTATGTGACACACTGGCATCATGAATCATAAGAAAAGAAAGACTGTTTAATAACTTGTGCAGGGACAACCAGCTTTCTATTTGGAAAAAGATAAGATTTAATCTCTATTTTACATCATAATAAAAGTAGATTTCAGGGGGATTAAGGGACTAAACATAAAAAATAAAAACTTTCAAAACCTTAGAAGAAAATACAGGAAAATATCTTTAGGACATCCAGGTAGGAAAAGATTTCATAAACAAACAAACAAAAAAAACTAACAAACCATGAAGGAAAAAACTGACTTACGTAACAATGTAAGTATAAAAAAGCTATCAGCATAACAGTAGATTTAAGAGAAAAAATACAGCATAATCTGAAAGACTGTACTTACAATACATATAATTTGAAAAGAACTTTTTTCCAGTACTTATGTATTATTTTTAAACTTTGAAAAAAAACACACACTCCAGGTGGTACAATGGTAAATTGTTTAGCTGCTAACTTGAAAGGTCAATGGCTCAAACCCACCACTGGCTCTGAGAGAGAAAAGACCTGTCAACTTCTAAAGATCATAATCTATAAAATTCTATGGCACAGCTCTACTCTTTTATACAGAGTTTCTGTGAGTCACAATTGACTGGACAGCACACAATAACACAATCAAAGCAAGAAAAACACATAACCTGATAGAAACACTGTTTAAATCTATGACTAGTCAATTAATTCACAGAAAAGGAAATGTATCTCACCAGTATATTTATGAAAATATGCTCAATTTCACTAAATGAATGTAAAATTAAAATAATATCCTCATGAAAAAATAAAATTAAGTTTGATAATGGCAAGTATAATTGATAAGGACATAGGGCAAGGAAGTGATTACACACCCTGCTGGAGACCTTTAACTGATATAACTACTTGGGAGGACTACTTGGCAACATCCCATAAACTGAAAATGTATATATCCTACAACCCAAAATTTCCATTTTTTAAAATATACCTAGAGAAACTCTCATACGAGCACAAGAAATTGTGTGCAAGCATGTTCTTTGCAGCTTTGCTTATGATCACCAAAGGGAAAATAATTTAAGAGTTACAAGAAATACATCAGTATGCCAATATCAGTATAGTACATTAAAAAAAAGATTGTGAATTTAAGCAAACAATGCCCAAAAGTATATTAATTAGAATTTTCCTCATGCTAACTGTAAAATAATGATACAGAACATTACTGGTAAATATAAACATATCTACAAAAAATGTAAAACATATGGATGGAAAAGATATATATATATATGCTTACAGTAAATCACAAAAACTGTCCTAATTTTCCACTCATCCTACAAAGCCACTCCCCTTTACAATGTGACTTCATCATTTTTCCCATCAAGAAATAGGTCTCTTTTCCTGTCCATTGAATCTGTGTGTCACAAGATTTGTTTTCACCAACAGTATGCTGTGGAAGTAACTTTTTGCCAGGGGCTACTCTCCCTTTTAGAACTCTGTGAATAAGCCTGGGCTTGCCTGTTGAATGATGAACAACACATGGCCTAGCCAATTCCATCACCCCAGCCTACAGCCAGACGTATAATTAAGCCATATTAAGAGAAGCCAGCACCCAGTTGACCTGACAGTTGACCACAGACACATAAGCAAGTCCAACCGAGTTCAGGCCATCTTAACTGCTATCAGGAGCATCGCCAGGCTGACCTGGAGACTCATGAGCAATAATGAATGGTTGTTACCTTAAGTCACCAAGTTTTAGGAATGGTTTTTAACCTGACTTAACTACTACTTCAGAATACTACCCTGCAGAGTGCTTGGGATCTGAAAAGCATCAGATAATTGATGCATATACCATCTTTAGAACAGTAGTAATTTCAAAGCTGAGAGAGAAGGGCCGTGCGACATGCGGGGAAAGGGAACACCTCCGCATCTTACGTGTCATCTTTTAAGAATTTTTAAATTCTGTAATAAACCTGGTAGTTGTCACTATGAGTTAGAACCAAATTGGTGGCAATGGGTTGGACTTGGGTTTTCTTTTTTTTTCCTTTGGCTATATTATTTTCAGAATTACTCTCAATAATGGAAATATTGCATAATTTCTTTGAAAACCATGTCATCGTTATTTCCGTTTTGGGAGTGCTCGTATGAATATGGTAGAAGTAGACACAATTAAAAGATTCAGTTTATCAGTTGGCTTTTCTGCAGCCTGGCTGCAAAAACTTGGAAATATTAGACCTCACCTTAAGTTACTTACCTCATGAGCCACAGTGACTCAGACTGACCAAATATTTTGGTCATATCCCATCCAAAAAAGAGCTAAGAGAAAAATATCAAACCCTCAATTAATCAGAACTCAAGAAACAAATTCTCTTTCATGAAAGAAAATGTAACTTTAGGAGAAAACAAACTATTAACAAAGATGTTCTCTGATTTTAGTCTCAGGGTCAGTGTTGATTTAAGGTCATCTCATTTATTTTCAGTATTAAGGTACAAGAGTGGATATAGACTTTTGCAAGTATTTTCAATGAAGACTGAGGTTACATAGGTTTTATACATAATCTTCATTTTACAAAAAAAAAAAAGAATTGGAGAGAAATGGAAAAATGCCGTGAATAGGCAATCTCACAATACTTCATGTTCTACCATTCACCAGTATTCCACGAAGAACTGGAAAAATTCAGTAAGGCCAGAAAGAATCTGTCCCAAGAATAAAATATGTCCCCAACTCATTTGATTATTCGCTGGCATGGAATAAGAAAATATGAGGTCTGACAAGTCCTCAAACTTAATTGTTCTGAGTGCTACATACTTCATTGCTGAACATCACTACAGTCACCTTCAGAGTACTCCCCTTGGGAAGCTATGCACTGATTCTAATGCCTAGTCTACCCTTCAAAGCAATTTTGGAACTCTTTCTAGAAAAGCCACTGCACATGGTGGCATGGTGGCAGGTTTGTGAATTTAATTGTATAGTTGTCTGTGAGGGCATCTTTAGCTAGTAAACAAATACCATTGGAATACCCTTCCTACTCACCTGACCTGGTCCCCAGTGACTTTTTTCTTTACCTGAAGAAAAAGGAAATACTGAAAGAAAGACATCTGGATGACATTCAGGACACCAGGGGAATGTGATGACAGCTCTGATGGCCATTGCAGAAAAAGAGTTCCAAAATTATTTTGAAGGGTAGACTAGGCGCTAGCATCAGTGCACAGCCTCCCAAGGGGAGTACTTTGAAGGTGACCATAGTGATATTCAGCAGTGAGGTATGCAGCACTATTTTTAGGATGAGTTCATGAACTTAATTGGCAGTCCTCACACTAGATGGGAGAGGAGCTCAGGTCTTCCAACACAGACTGCATGTAGCTCCAATCACAACACACAACCTACAAACTGTACTTCAAATTGAAGACAAACAAGTCTCAAATAAGGTACAAAATGTCCATAAGGATCCATCTGCATCAAAGAAACTTGAAGGTCAATATATGTCAAAAATGAACATGATAAAAATTAATGGCATATTATATGACCTCACTTATATAAAAAGAAAAGAACAGGCAAATGTATGCAGAATGTTTTAGTCAGCTGGGGCTGCTCTAACAGAAATACTACAGAGTGGATGGCTTTAACAAAGGAAGGTTTATTCTTACACAGTGCAGTAGGCTACAAAGTCCAAATTCAGGACGTCCACTCCAAGGGAAGGCTTTCCCCTTGTCAGCTCTGGAGGAAAGTCCAGTATTGCATCAGTCTTTGTCCAGGGAGTATCTTGGCACAGGTCTGAAGGACAGGCTCTCATTCCAGTGCTTCTTTCTTGATGGTGTAAGGTTCCCAATTCTCTGATTGCTTCTCTTTCCTTTTATCTCTTGTAGGATGAAAGGATTAAGGGTGGGACAAACCATATCCCAGGGAAATTCCCTTTACGGTGGAGCAGGGAGGTAATCCTATTAAGGTATTTACAGTTCTACCCTAATCCTTTAGGGATTTTCCTATGGGAAAAATCACAAAATGAAAGACAATCATAACATACTGGGGATCATGGCCACACAGCTACACATATTTTTGGGGGGACATAATTCAATCCACGATATCCCACTCTTCAGCAACCCAAAAGTCATATCTTTGAAACACATAACACATTCATCTCATCATAGCAAAATACGAAAAGTCCTCTATATCTGTGAAACTTACAGTACAAGATATTTGCTTCCAAAGACACAATGGTAGAACAGGTACAAGTTAGACATTCCATTACAAGTGGCATAAACTGCAGGGAAAGAAGACATTAACAGGCAACAAGTGAGTCAGCAGAACACATTACATCAGCCCTCAAAGCTTTGGAAATAATCTTCCATTTTTTGAGACATTTTACACAATGGCCCTGTCCTCCAGACTCTAGGTACTGGCCACACTCTCTGGATTCCGAGTGGAGATCCCCAGCCCTGTGTTACAACTCTGCCTTGAAGGCCCCACTTGGACTGAAACTCTGCCCTATCAGCTTTAGGTGCAGCCTTAGCTCAAATGAGTAGCAATTCCACCCTTACAAACACAAGATGCCATGGTTCCACCCTTTCAAAGCCCTGAAGTCATGGCCATACCTCTGAGACTGAGGTAGCTCAGCTTCTCAGGCTCTTTGTCTCTTTGGCTTCTGCTTCGTATGGCTGCTCGGCCCGGGCTTCAGGCCCACATCTGCCCTGCAGGGACAAATGTTCCAAAGCTCTACAGCTCCACTGATTCAAGTGCCTAAAAGCATCCCACTCTTGCTGGAAAGCATCCTGCACAAAGGCACTCTGCTCTCTCTCTCCGTGGGTCAGCAAGGCCGGCTCCACCGATTCAAGTGCCCAGAGGCACCCCCTTCCACAAGGAAAACTCTGCGCAGGCACTGACCTCTCTCACTCCACCGGTCGGCTCCAGCGCTGCCTCTGGTTCTGTAGCTGCCGCTGCTGCTGCCGTCAGTCCTCTGTTGTTTCTCACCATCTACACCGTCTTCACTCCTTCTAAATCTTCTATCCATTTACAGTTTCAAAATGGCTTTCACATTTTTGGAATTTCTAGAGCAGCTCCCCACTCTCAGTACCCAATTGTGTTTTAGTCAGCTGGGGCTGCTCTAACAGTAACACCACAGAGTGGATGGCTTTAACAAAGGAAAGTTTATTCTTACACAGTCTGATAGGCTCCAAGTCCAAATTCAGGATGTCCACTCCAGGGGAAGGCCTTCCCCTTTGTCAGCTCTGGAGGAAATTCCGGTAGTGCATCAGTCTTTGTCCAGGGAGCATCTTGGCACAGGAATCTCAGGTCTGAAGGATGCGCTCTCTGCCTGGCGCTGCTTCCTTGTGATGTAAGTTTCCCAATTCTTTGCTTACTTCTCTGTCCTTTTATCTCTTGTAGGATGAAAGGATTAATGGTGAGGCAAGCCATATTTCAGGGAAACTCCCTTTACAGTGGAGCAGGGAGGTAATCCTATGAAGGTATTTACAGTCACACCCTAATCCTTTAATATACAGAATAGGAAAATCACAAAATGGCAGACAATCATAAAAGCCTGAGAATCATGGACCAGCCACATGGCTACTCATATTTTGGGGGGGACACAATTCAATACACAACACAGACCAAAGTTCATTAGTGGCTACTAGAGATGAGATGGAGGGAGAAATAAAGGAAGATTAGTGAACTTCTGGAGGACTGAGTTTCAGTTTACAGTGGTAAAAAAAATTGCACTGATTAAGGGTAGAATAGCACAGTTGATTAATGTAATTGCCGTCAATGAGTTGTATACTATAAATAGTGGAATTGGCAAATGTTGTGTGAGAGACATGTTTACAACAACAAAAAAAAACAGTAGCTGCTGAGCCTGCTTATGTACAATCAATTACTTGGTGGGTTTCAATTCTTTGGTCTGGAAGTTTAGGGTCATGGTTTCATGGGATATTCCATGAATATTCTATTATATTCCATGAATAGTCTATTATATTCTATGAATATTCTATTATAAAAGTTATAAAAATTCTATTATAAAAATTATAATATTGCATTTAGTGCTTCTGCCTGGGGTCTTAAAAACTTGTAAGCAGTCATTCAAGGTTCAATATTTGGTGTCTATTCACCTGGATCAACATAGGAAAATGGAGAGAGAGGAATAAGGGGAGGAAATGGAATGTGTGGCTAATCGTCTTTATAAACAACTGCCGCCTTTTCCATGAGACCAGAAGAACTGAATGGTGCCTGGCTACCATTACTAAACATTTTTTAAAGTAATGTTTTACTGTGTTTTAATGAACAATCCAATTAAAGATTCTATAGAAGAATCCTGACTAAAAGGGAGGAAAAGCAGAACAGAATTAAAAATTCTCATGCACTCAGATTTCTGGATCTGTGAAGGCTGGATGAATCCCTAAAATTACTACCCTGAGATAATGTTTAAAGCTTAAAACAAAAATATTCTCTAAAGTCTTCTTAAAACCAAACAATAGTCTACTTAAACAGTAAAAGATGTCTGCCTCGAGAATTATGCTCTTTTAAGAACTTGGAAGCAAAGTGACAACAGCAACTTGAAAGCTGATACAGGAGCCCTAGCAGGCAGGGAGTTTGTGTTAATGGCAGAGGAAAATCTCAGGGAAGAAGAGTGAGAATTGTAGTACAGCCAGAAGAAGGTAATCAATGTCACTGAATTGTACATTTAGAAACTGCTGAAGTGGTATATGCTCTGCTGTGTATAGTCTCACTAACAACAAAAATAAAATTCTTTGTAAAAAAGTTATATTCATACATTGCTGATTCACATTCAATCTGGTACTTGTAAAATAAATGAAGATGTCATATGTTCATTCAGTTAGTATATTCCTAATAAGCTAATTCACACAGGAAAAAAAAATGCCAGGAAAGAACGCAGAAATGCAAATGAAGAGCACTGTCTAGAAGAAAGCACAACCCAAGGAGCACAGCAATAAAAGAAAATATCTGTGAGTGCGTTCATGGAGGAACATTAAAAGATTATGAACTCAATAAAACACAAATTCAAAATAAACAGAAATACAAAACAATAAAATCAGATTAGAAGAGTTTGTGCAGTTAAGAAAACCAAGCGTGCAGCAAAGCCACACCAATAGAGCAAAAGTCTACAAACTATGACCAGCAGGAAAAGTCCAGAGCTCCCCTTTTTTTCTCAAGTAAACTCTGATTGGAGCCTAGCCACATGCATTTGCTTATGTATCGTCGATGGCTATTTTTGCATCTTAACAACAGATGTGAGTAATTACAACCAAGACTACGTGGCCCACAAAGCCCAAGATGTTAACTACAGAAAGTTTACCAACTCCTGAGCTAGAGAAACCATACATTAGAAACAAGCTGGGCCCTCCTGTCCTGGGCCCCCCACTTCACCTCTATGCTGTGGCTTGAACTTGAATGATCACCAGCACTAAATGCACTCTTAGTTGGTAGATCACACTTTGAGCCACTGGAATTTCAAACCAGTCTCCCAGTGACTACCACAGTATTATATACCCTGAAAAATACAGACTTCTCAGCCTAAGCAAGTATCTTTTGATGATAGACAATTATAGCATCTAGTATTAATTTAGCATTACATGTTAGGAGGAGCCTTGGTGAAACAGTGGTTAATAGCGTGGCTGCTAACCAACATGTTGGCAGTTTGAATCCACCAGAAGCTCCTTGGAAACCCTATGGGCAGTTCTACTCTGTCCTATAGAGTCACTATGAGGCACAATCAACTTGCTAGCTACAGGTTTTTTGCTTTGCTTTATTTGTTTTTTTCCTCTCTCTTTTGGTACATGCCATGTGCTGCTGTGCTTGTCCAAGAACAGACCATAAATAAATATATAAATAAATCCACTGCCATCGAGTCGATTCTGATTCATGGAAACCCCTTGTGTTACTGAATAGAACTGCTCCGTCAGATTTTCTTAGCTGAAATCTCTCAGGAAGCAGATTGCCAGGTTTTCTTTCACTGGGTAAGTTCACAAAGCTAATCTTTAGGTTAACACCCAGGAAACTTACAAGAATATAGGACTTATATGTAAGTCTTATACATAAGGCTCCTTATTCAATTTAAAAGTATAATAATATACAGCATAAAAATCAGGCTCAAAGATTATAGTTTATTGCCATAAAGATGTTTTACTGGGAGTATCTTTGTAGTAGACATTTTAGAGATCTGTTTTCCTTTTTAACTGATTTTCAGGAAAAAACATCAGGCCACAGCCCTGGTGACTAAAGATTTATAATTCTTTTTAAATTTGTAAAATATAGGGCAAAATTACGTACTACTACTTGAACCTCGACTAGGAAGAAACAGAAAGTATAATTTGCTCTCATGGGCCAGATGGCAACGTATAGCTCTGAGGCAAAATATCCCACTAAGCTGGACTGCTACCAACTCACCAAGCCCCTAACTCAAGCCTCTGTGGCTACACTTGGGTGTTTCTTATTACTGAACAGAATATAAATTTAATTGTTTGGTGATAATTATTAAGTCTTGTATAGAAAGTAAGTTTGTAAATAACATTCTTCAGAATGCACATATCTCCTTGCAACGTTCATTCTCCACGATCACTATATTTCAATTTCAATTGCCCTCAGGTGCCTAAGTCATGTCAGAATGCACTTACATGTCATTACCTGATGAAACATTTCAGTATTAATCTTTCAAATATTTATCCAAATCCAAACTATACTCTAGGCACTGTGTGAGATGCTGGAGACGCTAATGAAGAGGCCTCAGGTTTTACGGAATTTAAAGTCATGACTCCAGATGAGATCCTCCAGAAGAGATGTGTAAAACAAGAAAGGAGGGGGTGTTTCTTCTCAGATACACACTCTGACCATTTGGTGGCTGCCAGAATCATTTTTGAGAAAGAATTCTACGGCAATATCAGGGTTCAGAGAAAAACTGGCAAATCAGTTAGTAACGTCTGCATGGGCATATGTAAGGTAACTCACACCGCATAATCTATATTGCCCATTCATCATTACTTGCAGCATGAAAAGAGAAAAGATCAAATGCGGGATACTGGATAACATTAATATGTAAGTATGGGTGAAGGAGAGGGAGAGCAGCAGAAAACTATTCAATGGTAATATTATGGAAGTTAAGAGAGGAGGACATGTCCGGGAGGAAATAGTTAACAGTGTAAATTGTCATATTCCTTCAGGAAGAAAGTTTAGCAAATTGAGTTGATTGATTACTTTCCAGAAAGCTGTTTCAGTAAGGGGGTAGAGCTAAAACTTAAGTATAGATACTAAGGAAGTGGATATAATCTATATTTTTCTAGCAAGCTAAGATTTCCACACTTAATATGCAATAATGGCACAGTTGGTTCTGGATTTATGAGCTTTGTTCACACTTATGCACCCTGAAATTGTAACTTTTAGGCTGTATTCATCTAGTATTACCAAATACTCATTGCACCACTTTTCCCTATAAACAGAGAATTCTAGGAGCCTATTTTATATAATCTGAGAGTGACTCATCAGGAATTTGACTATATGAAGAAGACTGCAGCAACAGGATTGGAGGATGACTCGTGAACAACCTGCAATATGCAGAGGACACAAGCTTGTTTGCTATAAGTGAAGAGGGCTTGAAGCACTTGCTGATGAAGATCACAGATTACAGCCATCTGTATGGATTACACCCCAACATAAAGAAAATGAAAATCCTCACAACTAGACCAATAAGCAACATCATGAAAAACAGAGAAAAAATTTAAATTGTCAGGAGTTTTATTTTACTTAGATCAACAATCAGTACCCATGGAAACAGCAATTAAGAAATCAAATGACACACTGCATTCAACAAACCTGCCGCAAAAGATCTCTTTAAAGCTTTTAAAAACAAAGATGTCACTAAGGTGCGCCTGACTCAAGCCATGATATTTTCAGTGGCCTCATATGAATGCAAAAGCTGGACAATGAATAAGCAAGACCAAAGAACTGATGCCTTTGACTTACGGTGTTAGCACAGAACATTGACTGTGTCAGGAACCGGTAGAAGAAGTAAGTCTGTCCAATGCTCCCTGCAAGTGAGGATGCTGAGACTTTGTCTCACATACTTTATATGTGTTATTGGAGGGACTAATCCCTGGAGAAGGACATCACGCTTGATGAAAAAGAGGAAGACCCTCAGCAAGACAGGCTGACACACGGGCAACAACCGTAAGGATGGCACAGGACCAACCAGTGTTTCCTTCGGTTGTACATAGTGTTGCCATGAGTCGGAACCAACCCAGAGGCACCTAACTACTACTACTACTGCTATCTTTATTCTGTTACTACACAAATACATCTCATTTATCTTTTTTGCTAAATTATATTGACTTTTTTTCTGTTACATTTTGTTTTGTTTCAATAACATGATATTACTATACGACACCTGGAAACCCTGGTGGTGTAGTGGTTAAGTGCTACATCAGCTACCCAAAAGGCTGGCAGTTCAAATCGGCCAGGCACTCCTTGGAAACTCTACAGGGCAGTTCTACGCTGACTTCTAGGATTGCTATGAGTCAGAAGACACCACAGCAGTGGGTGTATATGATATTTAAAATCCTCAGGGTATCAGATGTACCTTTGAGTAGCTCTCCTCAGCTACAGCTCAATAGTGAGTTTTGGGTCTTTAGAATCTAATTTAGCCATATTTCAGGTTTTTAAAAATCCTTTTAGGATACACTACATCCTGAACTTGGTTTGGGAACTCAGTGTAATTAATTTACTAAGCACTATTGAATTTAAGTCAGACTGTGGTGGAAAAGGAGAAATAAATGTGTGTCAGGGTGTGATTTCTCAATTCACAACAATTGAAGAAAGCTTACACTCAACTTGTAAGAGTCACAAGGTTAGAGAAATAGGAGATGACTGCAGTCAGACAAGCAGCACATCCTTGGCCCAGGCTACCACACCTCACTGATGACAACCTGGGAACACCAGTGTTTCTCACACATCAAGCTTCTCCTAGAGGAAGGATTGAATAACATATTTGGGATTAATCTAATTTTACTACATTTTTATACATCTGAACAAAAAAGTTAAATCATGAGACAGAGACACTTGAAATAAACAGTAGCAGAGTCAAGATCTGGAGTCTATTCTCCACTCTGATGCCAGTGAACACGATAGATTGTCTCGTCTAGGTCACTGTTTCCACATTTAAAAAATAAGAGAGCTAAGTTAGAAGACCTTTATGGTTCTTTTCTGCTTTAATTCCCTCTGAGACTACAGTAATAGGCATGCAGAATAGGAAACCAAGAGAGATGAGAACAGAGATCAGCTTTAAGTTTAGACTATAGCAGAAGAGCCCTTGTTTTTAAGATTAGGGTTGTATTTAGGACATTTGAGGGGAAACGACATACAAACTCAGAAACAAATATCGGTTGGTCTTCTGGCCATTTTTTTAAGCTACAAGCTTATTATAAAGTCATTTATGACCAGCTAAAATGTGTCCGTGTTATCAAATCATCCTCGTAAAATTAACAATGAAGGAAATGCCAGTCTAGCACATCATAAATCATTATACTGAAGATTTAAACTACGTCTACAGCTTGTGAAACAATGAATCCATTGTTATTAATATCAGGGTAAGGTTTGTATCACATAATACGAAAACCAGGATCAAAGCTTTGTTGTGGCATACAGACTACCAGTCCATTATTTCATGATCATATTTTATGATATTTACAAAATTTTTTCGATTTATTTTTGTCTAATAAATATTTAGTGTTAATTTGGAGAGCAGTTCTTAAATTTAAAGCAATCCAAAATACAGTCAAAAGTTCCATTGTCTCTAAATAGTTATTATTCATTCACTTAGTGTTAAAAGAAAATTCTGGTGGCATAGTGGTTAAGTGCTACAGCTGCTAACCAAAAGGTTGGCAGTTCATCGCCAGGCACTCCTGGGAAATTCTATGGGGCAGTTCTACTCTGTCTGTAGGATGCTATGAGTCAGAACTGACTCAGCAGCAATGAGTTTTGGTGGGTTTTTAAGTGTATTTTTTTTAAGTATTATTTAATTTCAGTCTCCCTGCCATGAGTCGGATCCGACTCGACGGCACTTGGCTTGGCTAATATAGGGAGGTTCAAACAAAAACCAAACCCAAGGCTGTGGAGTTCATTCCAACTCATAATGACTCTACAGGACAGAGTAGAGCTGCCCTACAGGTTTTCCAAGTAGCAGATGGTAGATTCAAACTGCTGATCTTTTGGTTAACAACCAAGCTCTTAACCACTGCACACCAGGCCTTCTTAAGAAAGGTAGCCATGCAAAAATGGAAGATCAAAATGCTTACAAAATGCTTAGTTTTTTAGAATTATCAAGTAAAATCCAATTCTGATATATATAGTTGCAGTTTACCATTTACCAGAATGCTTAAAGAGTAGTTCACCACATTTGCCATTAAGTTGGCTAAAAATAATTTATAGAATTTTACTATGCTCCAATTATGCCAAACATTTATTGAATTTTACCATGCTCCAATTACACCAGGCATTTTTCATATATTATCTCATTTAATCTCCCTTACACTGTCTCCAGGGAGTAAATATTATTATCCTCATGGAGAAATAACAGAACTGACGCTATACAAATTAAATGCCAAAGAGTATCATTGTGGTGAAGCCAGGTTCATGGTCACATCCCGTATCTTCTGGGACAAGGTTTTATTGATGGAGATACATAATGAAAAAGAAATCGAAGACTGCAAGTTAAGAGCAATTCAGCTCCACAGCCCTCTATGCGCTACATTAAACACTGGAAGAAGCTGCAGATAGGCAGGCATGCAAATTTAATTTGGATTGTATACTTTCACTTAAGCACAATTAAAAAAAAAACGCTCCAAAAGGTCTCAAACCTTAGTGGGCACAAGAGTCAGTTGGATAGCTTGTTAAAAATGTAGATGAGAGGGTTCCATCTCCAGATACACTGACTCAAGAATTCCACCGTAGGGTCCAGTGATTTGCATTTTTGAGCAAACAACCAGATAATTCTACTGCTGCAAATAGTTTTGGAAGAAAAACTCACTATGTTACACATTTATGGTGACTTGAAGTACCTCCTCTCTCTTCTACCACCATTGCCTTTCTGAAGCCCCAAAGTATTTGACTTTGAGAAGTAAAGGGATGAGGGCTCTCCTAGGTGGGAGCGACCACATACTGGTCATGCGCGTAATGCTTTCAAGAAAAAAATACACTGATGTTGATAAAACTAGTCACCATTTATTGAGCGTCCCTTTAGTATACATTACTTCTAATAATCACAGTAAGCCCACAAGGTTTCTATCATCAACCTCATTTTACAGAAGAGAGAATGAGTCTCAACAAGATTAAGTAAAATTATCCCAGATTTTCAGTTGCTTTTCCTAAAAGCTTTGAGGTACAGAAAAGACTGTGTTTACAGCTTTCCAACAACCCATTGTCCCTCCAGTGTATGGGAGAATTAGGTTTAGGATCTTGATCCTTTTTCCAAATCCAGATTAACATGATACAAAGATGACTGAGAACCAGATTTCCCGTTTCATCATTGTCGACACTATCTTATCTTTGTTCACCATAAACTTGGAAAATGCAGAGATTACTTGTCTGTACTCTACCGTGATAACCTCCTCAAAAAGAAAATTAGGGATGATGACTCTTAAATACAGATACTCTCAAGTACTTGCATAGAATTGTATTTCTCATGCTCTTAACTGCTATCTGTAAAATGAGACTCAGGCTAAATACTTGCTCAAATCCTTCAGTTTTAAAAAGTAAACAACCATAATTTACCACAGTGTTCAACAATGCACAGAAGTCATTTCAGTAAGAGGCTCCTCTTGGTTTCAGCATCAGAACCAGTCAAGTCCCACACTTTCCAATGCCTCTCCTTTATTTTTTGTTGTTGTTGAGAATACACAGACACATATGCCAATTCAACAACTGCTACCTAAACAGTTCTGCAAGACTGATGACATTCTTCAAGCTGTATAACCATTCTCAATCTCCTTTCTGGAACTGTACCTCTCCTGTTAATGTAAATTCACTGACCCTGAAGTTATCTACTTGATCTTTTGAGTTGCTGTTGTCATTTTGATCCCATATAAGCAAACAACAACAAAAAAATGCACTGCTGTCGAGTCGATTCCGACTGATAGTGACACTAGAGAGCAGAGTAGAACTGCCCTCAGAGTTTCCAAGGAGCACCTGGCAGATCTGAACTGCCAACCTTTTGTTTAGCGGCTGCAGCACTTAACCACTGCACACACCACCAAGGTTTCCTGATCCCGTATTGGTAGTTCTTAAAAAAGCACAACGCTCAAGCAATGCCCCTTATGTTTGCCTGCCATGCTGAAGCAAGTGGGTCACCTTGGGAATTCTCACAGTACCCCCAAGCTATAGTGGCTGTTAAGGACATGAAGCAAGGGTACCAAGACTCGATAAATTTCAAAACTCCAATCCAGAAAATCACATTAATTACAGTAGTACTTTCTCTCCGGACAGCTCACTCTGGGGGAAGCTAGTTGCCACGTCACGAGGATGCTCAAGAAGCCCCACAGGGACTTGGAAGGCATGATGGGAAGGAACCAAGGCCACCAGTCAATAGCCATATGAATGAGTCATTTCGAGCTAATACTACACTATTTTGTCAGTGGACGCTACCACATCGTTCAAGATTTTGAATGACTGACTGCAGCCGTGGCCAACATTTTGATTACAGCCTCTTAGAGACCTTGGGCCAGAAACACCCAGCTGAACCACTCCCAGACTACTGACCTCAGAAACTATGTGAGATAATAAATGTTGTTATGTTAACTAAAACACACAAGCAGGCCTACACAACAACAACATTGCTAGGACTCACCTGACAGATGGCATACCCAGTCCACTTGCTCAGAGATTTGCTCTAGCAGGCAATCTGGCCTGAACAAAAAACAAAGTTATCTGATTGTGTTTTGTTGACTCCTGTTTCTGCATCAGCAAATCTCCAAAATAACTATTAAGAACTAGCATTCCCCTACCTACTTCCCCCTGCCTTCCAGCAATGATATGTGAAGCAGCTGTCAGTCTGGTCTCAAACCATAAACTCACTAGGTGCTGGCCCTCATATCAGACCATTTTGCCCCCTGAATTATTCCAAAGTTTATGTTATGCTTTAGTGATAGATCACATGCAATGCAGAAGGCATGACCATTGATCTTTAGCCTTCAAAGTTCTCTCAGAGTCTCCAGGGAAACAAGATGCCCTTTGTGTTCAGCGGTGCTACATTCACACTACTGAGTTCTCACCTCTACCTGTTCATTGAGATCCCTAGGAACAGGCATCTTGTATTTAATTTGAGCCCCCAAAAGAGAGCAAGGTAAATGAAGAGAATTCTGATTATTCAAGCAAGGAATTTGTGACTCTTTGGGACTTAATGATGTCTCTGTATGGCTATAAATGTAATCATTAAGATCTCTGGCTGGTACAGCATGCCACTGTAACAAGATAAGGATCAGGCTTGTTCTTACCTGTTCCATGTGGGCCTGGGGGCGTATACTGTCTGCAGAGTTCATTCTCAGACTCCAAAGAGAATTCTATGGAGGAGGACAAAATTGGAACTGAAGAATCGGCTAAATATGTACCTGTATATAATAATGGTTGGAAAGATTTTTTTTTTTAACTTCCTCATCTGTATTTTGCAAATCATAGGTTTCTAGTTTGAAATGTGTGCTGCCCACATGAAATGGCAACCTGGTAGCCCTTTCTGATAGAAGAGTGCCCTTTTCAGTTTCTCTGTCTTCGTTTTATGTTATCTGCATGGAGTTACCAAAACCTAAGCTTTTTTTTCAGCGATTTGTTACCACTTAATTGCATAAACAAAAGATAGAGTATGAAATTATTTCAGTTGTTACTTAGATTTTAGTGGCTATTTTCCTTTGTACCACGAAACTTGACTGCTCTGGAAATGCACTTAGAGCAGCTATGTGACCCTCCTTTTTTTCCATCGGCACCACCTATACCATTCAAAACAGGCCCAGATTGTACCATTTTGCCACTTACAAGCTGTGGCACATTGAGACTCAATTCCCCCAATTTCCTGTTGGAAAACTTGAACAAGATGGTGTTTATAGTCCCTCCCCCTACTAGTTTTCTGTGAACATGATGTTAAAAAAAAAAAGTGTAAACCAAAAAACTTCTTAAAAAAAAATTTAACCCTGACACAGCTACAGAGACAAAACTTCAGTCATATAAAAACACTTGGGCCCAAGAAGGTTCCAGATGACCTTCCAACATTTTCTTCAATTGTTGGTAGCCTTTCTGAGAATCCAGCTGCTCCCTTTAAACTCTGCATGTCCCACTCTCCAAGAAAGTTTCCCTCCCCCTTAGTCTCTCGGTTGGAGTGAGTTCAATGAGGGTGTGGGCAACTGAAAAGAATAAGACTGCAGCACTGCATCCAGCTCATTGGAGTTGTTTGCAACCTGGCTTCCACCAGCAATAAGGATTATGTGGAGAGCAGAAGAGACCACACTGGCCATGCCTCTGATCAATGAGTGTATACAACTCGTCTATTATATCAAATGTCTTCACTCTCCTTTGAAAGTATATCTGCATGTACCCTCTTCTGAAGCCCTGCTGGTGGGCAGCAGTTTGAATCCACCAGCCACTCCTTGGAAAATTTACAGGGCATTTCTACTCTGTCCTATAGGGTTGCTGTTTTAGTCAGCTATTACGGCTCTAACGGAAATACCACAGAGTGGATGGCTTCTAACAAAGGAAGGTTTATTCTTACACAGCCCGGTAGGCTCCAAGTCCAAATTCAGGATGTCCACTCCAGGTGAAGGCTTTCCCCCTTGTCAGCTCTGGAGGAAAGCCCAGTATTGCATCATCTTTGTCCAGGGAGCATCTTGGCACAGGAACCTCAAGTCTGAAGGATGAACAATGGAGCAGGGAGGTAATCCCATGAAGGGATTTACAGTCCCACCCTAATCATATAACATATAGCATAGGAAAATCACAAAATGGAGGATAATCACAAAATATTGGGAATCATGGCACAGGCACATGGCTACATATATTTTGGGGGGGACACAATTCATTTCATGACAGTTGCTATGAGTTGGAATCAACCTGAAAGCAATAGATTTGGTAACCTATTCCACTCTGCTATTCTATTTAACAAGATCACAACCTACAGACTTGATTCAGCCTATACAGATGCTTTCATTGTCCTCCACATTGTAGGGTGACCAAACATCCCAGTTTGCCTGGTACTGTCCCAATTTTAGCACTAAATTACCACATCCTATGAAATCCCCTCAGTTTCAGGCAAGCCAGGATATCTGGACACTCGTTTAAAAAAAGACGTCCCAAAAATTTTTAAAAATATAAATTAGCTGCCAACATTTAAATATCAGATGATTTCACACCTTAAAAATCAGATTTGTGGCTTCTCTTTTAAAATGGAAGAAAAGTATCTGGTACTGCTGCACCCTCTTTCATGACAATGCCACCAGGAGCCAAGTAACCACTTAGGTGAGTTATATTACTTCCATAGCCCCATGGTCCCTGACTGAAACCCTGGTGGTGCAGTGATTAAGAGCTACAGCTGCTAACCAAAAGAAGAGTGGTTCAAAACCACGAGGCATTCCTTGGAAACTCTATGGGGCAGTTCTACCCTGTCCTATGGGGTTGCTGTGAGTCTAAATCGACTTGATGGCAATGGGTTTGGGTTTTTTTGGTACTGTCCCTGCCACTCCATACCACTCCACAACAAGCAGGCTAAACACCAACAATTTGCTTTGTCCTTAAGGTGTTTTTCTTATGGTAAAGCAGAAAGCAAAACCTTCCCTATACATACTGTCGTGGATTGAATTCTGTCTCCCCAAAAATGCATGCAGCAGTTTGGCTAGGCCATTATTCCTGGTATTGTGTGATGTTCCTTCATGTTGTAAATCCTACCTCTATGATCTCAGTGAAGGAGGACACACAACAGCCGTGTTGTAGGGCAGGACTTATTGTGTAAGGTTATATTACATCTTGAGGCAATCTTTGGGGATGCAAAAGAAAAGGAAACAGGTAGAGAGCTGGGGACTTCATGCCACCAAGAAAGCAGTGCTGGGAGCAGAGCCCATCCTCTGGAGAGGACTAGGGGCCCCTGCACCTCAGAAGCTCCCAGCCCAGGAGAAGATAGACAACAAGGACCTTCCTCCAGAGCCAGCAGAGAAAGCCTTCCTCTGGAGCTGATGCCCTGAATTTGGAATTTTAGCCTACTGGACTGTGAGAGAATAAAATTTCTCTGTTTGATGCCCTTCACTTGTATTTCTGTTGCAGCAGCACTAGACGATTAAGACACGTGTGTTTCCATCCCACTCAGGTGGTGCAAACGGTTAAGTGCTCAGCTATTAAGCAAAAGTTGGTAGTTCACAAGTCTACTCAGAGGCACTTTTGAAGAAAGGCCTAGCTAGCAATCTGCTTCCGAAAGGTCCACAGTCACTGAAAATCCCAAGAAGCACAGTTCTATCCTGATACACATGGGATTGCCCTAAGTCAGAACTGACTCCACTGACACTGCTTTAATTATTTTTGTTTGCTTTTTTTTTTTTTTTTTTTTTTGGTTTTTTTGGTTGATGTCTCTATCAAACAGGGAAGGAGGAAAATAAAAAATCTACCAGTAGGAGAAAAATATTTTTGTGCGTGGAAGTAAATAGTATTTATACACACATTTAATAGACTCTGCCCACTGCACACCAGACCGGCAGCCTTCTGGTCCCTGTAAGCGTTGACGTGGAAGGGCTGGCACACATAATAGATTCTGTCACTGGTAGCTGTCTGATGAGGTAGGTACCTTTACTCCTGAATACAGAAGTATGGGCCAGTGTGCACAGCTTGCTAATTCCCTAGAAACAATTCTACACAGTATCTTATATACTCGAAACGTTGTGACAGGAGTTTAATTTCTATCATTCTTCTGCCTTTTGTAAAAGTTAGATAAGCATTATCTTCCCCAACGAGAGTTTCTAGAGCATCAGCCTCTCTAATTAATTTCTGTAGTTCATTAATCTTGAAGTCATCAAGGACTCTAGGCAAACACGTATAACCTATTTCTGGTAATCAATTATTTTCTTTCACAGGGGAATATTTACAAAATGCAAATCTCCTACTCCCCACC
Organism: Heterohyrax brucei; assembly: GCA_028571685.1. Classification (NCBI taxonomy): domain Eukaryota; kingdom Metazoa; phylum Chordata; class Mammalia; order Hyracoidea; family Procaviidae; genus Heterohyrax; species Heterohyrax brucei. The sequence continues at coordinate 51,601,978 of CM053155.1, forward strand.
TCCGCCCCCCCACACACACAAAAAAAAGCTTGGTAATCATCACTTTCTTATCTGTGTTGTCAGACAGGGAATCTTTATCTAAAAAATCCAGAATAAGCAGTTAGTCTGGAGGGAACAGCAATTCTCTGCTTCACAAGGGCAGGACTGGTGCATTTTTTCCGTCCCTCATCATTTTATCATCAGGAAACAATGCATACTTTGTTCATAGTACACATTCAAGTAGCATTAATTGAATGAATAAATGAGTGAGTGAGTTAGCGAGTGAGTGAAAAAAATATGGTACAGAAAAAGGAGTAGGCTTTGAAGTCAGGAACATGTGTTCAAATCCTAGTTTCTGATCTCAGCTCTTAACTCTTCCTAGCCCGGTATCTTTCAACAAGTCATCTCTGTGAGCTCCAGTGTCCACACTGGGGCAACTAGAATAAAAATATGCCTCATAAGGAGGCCTGAGGATTAAGTAAGAGGACGTTCGATGTCTAGTACACAGGAGACACTCAGAGTCGCTATTTAAAGTGTTGGAGTTCCCGTGGGGTGCAAACAGCCAACACACTCCGCTGCTGAGCCCAGTGGAAGGCACCTCAGAAGAAAGGCCTGGCTATCTGCTTCTGAAAAATCAGTGACTCAAAATCCTTTGGAGCATACAGTCCTACTCTGACACACACAGGATCACCATGAGTCAGGGCTGACGTAACAGTAGTGTATTTTTACACAAGTAAGGTATGTCTTCTAAGTTTGTTTGCCAACCATACCCCCCCCCCATGAAACATTATTGTAAGGGCCTCTATGCCAACTTTTTCACATGTTGCTTGAAAAAAAAAAATTCATATAACGCACTCATGAAAAACTAGCATAACACAATTTTGCCAGCCACCCCCTACGCCAAGAAGTATAGCACAAATTTGTGGGGTCAGGGTGTGGCTGGCAAACAACAGTAGAAGGTGCACGATACTTGCGTAAAAACATGGTAACCACTTCTTACCGGTTTTTTACGGTGTCGTCACAGGGGACAGTGGAGAGAAAGAATGAAGGAATCCTTAAGCTGACTGTAAGTGCAGATTTCTTAATGGAAGAACTGTAAAGTTTGATAAAATAACGTTCTTAAAAGCACCTACTAAAATTTTGGTTAGGTTTTCATATAGCTCAATATTTTTAAATGAACAGAGGACCCCAATTATCATTTCATACTGATTCCATTTAAAGTTAGATTTTAAAATGGATAAAACAACAACATCCACAACTGCAATGTACTTTTACTTATATTGAAAAGCATGCAGATTCAAGGTTAAGAACAAGAAGAATCTGTAGATTTTATCTTCTTAATATTATGAAGTAAAAAAAAATACTGCATTATATGTTCCTATAATATATGCAATATATTTTATGAAACTAAATAAGCAGATTAATTCAATAAACTACAACTTCATGGATTTCAAATAATAAAAAAGAAATCAAATAATAGACTTCCTTCTTTGCCAATACCAGGGAAAATTATAGACTTCTTCTTCCCTAGATTTATCTTTTACAAAAATTGCCAACTGAATATTTTGTTGCAACTAAAGCCCTCCTTAAGGTTTCTGATCTCAAAAATACTGGCTAATATGACTCTACTTAATCACATCTCTAAAAAACATAAAACAAATTGATTCTATCAGAATTATAATGTGGCCACAGTAATGGACTCAAACACAGCAACGATCATAAAAAACAACATAGGACTGGCTATGTTTTGCTCTGTTATACAAGGTGGCCATAAGCCACACCCATCCCAACAGCCAACACTGAGAAAGTTTTCCATTTAATTACTTCCTATGCTGTAAAAATGTACATGACCAGCTGTGAAAAATGATGTCCAGGCTGACTGATCTCATACTTTTCTTAGACAGCTGTAAGGCACAAATAATTTCACTGTCCAGGAGATCTCAGATCATGGCTTTAATGAGCTCAGTTCAGCTGAGATGAATTTTTTAGGAATGGTAATGCTATTTCCAGTCATAAACTTCTGCTGTCATATCTTTGGGGAAAGGTAATTATTCCAAAAATTGCACAATTTGTTCACCAATACCATCTACAAAAGACTGTTTGGCTTATTTTTAGTGTCAAGTCATTGCTGAGCACAGACGAACATCAAGATTAGTTCCCTTTGTTGTAATCAGTTGACTCTCCATCCTGCGTGACCATCACACCTGCGTTTGGTGGGTTGGCCCTTACCTTCAGTCTAACCTCTTTCCAATCTTCCTTCCGGTGTGGCAGACCAAAACCAAACCCGGTGCTGTCAAGTCGGTTTCAACTCATAGCAACCCTACAAGACAGAGTAGAACTGCCCCATAGTTTCCAAGGGGTACCAGAAGGATTTGAACTGCTAATTTTCTGGTTAGCAGCCATAGCACTTACCTACTATGCCATCAGGGTTTCCCTGTAGAGACTAGGGAGATGAAATCCACATCTCCCAGACCTCCTGGCAGCCAGGATTTTAATTTGTCCACTAATCAGGTGTGCTGGCAAGAGACAGGGAAGATGTAAATAGCAGAAGGACAAGTTCTGCTGCTTTTGCTGTTTCTGCTGGTGACACTGGAGTGACAGTGTCTGGTTGTTCTCAGGCAGCTTCCTGATCATGACAGTTGTGAGAGTGCTGTTCTCCTTGTCACTCTGGCTTCCTGATCCTGGCATGGAATTGGTCCCAGGGCCGGCAGCTGCCACATGAACTTTGCAGTTCAGCTACAGGTCCCCTGATGGAAGAAGAGCAGGCTCCCTTCCTGGTCCACTCAGCTTGTGGCTTCCAAGCTGTTCCTGAAAGCCCAACCTAGAGTCTGTTTCTTTAACCTCCTTAATGACTCTAGGAACCACCTTCTGTAATCAATCCCTTCCAGCTTAAACTTGGTACAGTAGGCTATCCTCTTTGCAATTGAACCCTGAGAGAGCAACTCCAAAACTGGCAGGGAGGCCTAGTATTCAATAGCTCCGTTATAGGCCTAGAACTTTTCTAGACTCTGAAGATGCCTCATAACAAGGCAGTTAAACCCCAGTAGTCAGGGAGCATTCATTTAGGGGAGAGAGACAGGAACCAATATAAACAAAGAAGATAACTTCAGAGATAAAGGTAATGGAGACACTAAAATAGGGTAACTTGACAGAGAGTGACTCTGTAGAGGAGGCGGATTGTGTTGAATAGGGTAACCAGGGAAGGCCTCTCTGAGCAAATGACATCTGAGGAGAGACCTGAGTAGCAAAGTGATGTCTGCCATGTGACCACCTGTAAGTAGAGCTTTCCAAGCAGTGGGGACAGAAAGAAAGAGGCCAGAAGCTGAGAATAAACTGTTCATATACAAGAGGAAGAAGAAATGCCAGGGTGACTACAGCCCAATGAGCACAGAGCAATAAGGTTGCTACCTGATGTACTTGCTCAACTGCTTATGCATTTCTTAAATATTTGCTGAGCACCTACTATGCACTAAGTACTCTTCTCAGTGCTTGGCTTATAGCAGAGAATAAAGAGACAAAACTTCCTGTTCTCATGGATGCCATCTTCAAGGGGTAGAGAGGGAAGGAATAATAAACAAGTAAGAAAAATGCATATTGTACTGGATCAGCGGTTCTCAACCAGGGAGACTTTTGTGCCCCAGGAGGCATTTGGCAATAACTGGACATTTTGAGTTGTTACAATCAGGTTGGGGAGGCAGTATGCTGCTGGTGTTTGGTGAGTAGAGACCAAAGATGCTGCTGAACATCCTGCAGCGCACAGGGGGATTCCTGACAACAGGATTACCTCCAAAATACGATAGCACCAAGACTGAGGAAGCTACATTAGTTGGTAACAAGAGTTAAGGAGAAAACACACAGGGAGTAGGACTGCAAATACCAGGGAGCGAACAGTGCCAGGAAAAACTCACTCAGAAGACAGCAGCTAAATCAAGACCTGAGTAAGGCTGCTCAGCCAGGCAGATATCTGTGGAAAGAAAACCACAGGGCAGGTAATACATATGCAAAGACTCTGAGGCAGAACTATGTTTGGCAAGTTCAAAAAGAACAAGGAGATCAGTGTGTGGGGGGCAGAGTAAGCAAAAAAAGGAAGAAGCAGAGATGAAATTGAAAAATTACAGGGGTTGAGATGTGTCAGGCTTTGGTTTCTGTGCTGAGTGATACGGAAGGCAATTAAGGAGTTTTAGGCAGAGCAGGGATATGATTTTTGACTTTGTTTTTAAAAGGATCACTCTAGCTGATCCTTTGGGGAATGATTCACACGACAGCACGGGCAGGAAGCAGGGAGAACAATTCAGTGGCATTAAGTTGATTGCAAGAGAAAGGCAGGCGGTGAGGATAAGGCTCAGGTTTCTGGCCCGAGTCACTGGAAGTTCTGAGTTGCTGTGCACCAAGAAGGGAGGCCTGTGGGCAAAGCAGGGTTGGGAGGCAAGGGAGATGAGGCATCCCTGGCTGGATGTACTGAGCCTGCAGTCAACTAGATATGCGAGTGGAGCTGTTACAGACCATGAAAGATCTAAGCCTGGAATTTAGTAGAGAGGTTGGGGTTGAACACACATATATGTTGGAATCAACAAATGATGGCATCTAAAGCCAAAAAAACCAAAAAGCAAAACAAAACAAACCCACTGCCACTGAATCAGGTCTGACTCGTAGCAAGCCTAGAGGTTAGAGTAGAACTGCCTCATAGAGTTTCCAAGGAGCACCTAATGGATTTGAACTGCCAACCTTTTGGTTAGCAGACATAGCACTTAACCCGCTACACCAGCAAGGTTTCCTCTAAAGCTGTAAGGTGTATAAAATCACCAAGAAAGAGAGGATGAAGAAAAGTTAGTGGACTAGAGAGCTAAGCAGGACCAGGTTATGCAGAATACTTATCAAAATGCTAGAAACACATGGTCAAATCTTTTGCTAGAAAAGACAAGTTATGATCCTAGCTCAGAATCCTTTTTTCAAAGGTGTGACTGTAGTTTAACCTTCACAGACTTACCTTTCAGATGAATTCTCAAAAAAAATAAGTGATTATTACTATAAATTCCTTACAGAAAAGCTTACAACAAGATGTTTAAAGCTCCAGTATCATGGATTACTGCAACTCTGTAAGAATTCCATAGCTGGACCATAAAAATCATCTACTCTGAATCCAAAATAGTAGAGATGAGGAAGCTCAGGCCCCACCTGGCCAGGCCACAGGACTGTGGGGCTTTAAAGTAGCATTTGCCAAAGGTCACATACTCATAGAAACCCACCAAACCAAACCCACTGCCATTGAGATGATTCAGACCCATAGTGACCCTACAGGATGCAGTACAACTACCCCCATAAAGTTCCCAAAGAGTGCCTGGTGGATTTGAACTTCTGACCTTCTGGTTAGCAGACAGAGAAAGCACTTGACCACTGTGCCACCAGAGTTTCCATCACATAGCAAGTGAGGGGCAAAACCAGCACTCAACGCTACATCTCCTGTTTATTTTTCTAGTGCTCTTCCTGCTTTGTCATGCTGACAAGTCCAGGTCAAAACAAAAAAAATACTCTTCTAAAGTAGACTTCCTGTTGCAGAAGAATGCTTATTTGTTTATCAACACTGATATTCCCAAAATTCACCCAATAGACAGCTAGTAGCATAAAGCAGTGTACCTCTGTACATGAAGAAGACTAGAAACAATTCTGCACACTGAACTCGAGAAAGAAACACCAACCTTTTTTTGAGGAGGCAAAATAAGCCCTCTGGCTACTGGTGGTAGCTTTAGCTCTAGCAGCTAAAGGTAAGGTAGTAAGTCAACAAGGGGCTGTAACTTGCTAGCCCAAGATTTCATTCCCAATACTAAGCCAATACTGAGAAAGCAGCTATTCACCCCTGCTGGAATCTCCCTTGATGATCACAATAACAGGAGGGAGAGTCATTCGGGGCTTTGCGAGGAGAGCAGAACTGATCTCCTTTGCACCTTTATCTCAAATCACACTCAGAAGAATGCACATTTATTTCCCTGGGATGGAGAATGCTGGTAAGGACAGCTGGGTCCCACTGTAAATAAAGGAACAGAAACAACAGCACAGGAAGTAAGCTGGTTCAGTCATCTTGTGAGTTAGCAGCAGAAGACTCAGCATTCTACCGAAGGCATAGCCATGGACCGTATATCCTCCTCTATCATTAGTAAACAAATCCAGGCCTGGATTAACTCAGGAGAAGGGGGGAAATGAACAAGAGAGCTTACACTGAGGCTGTGAATAACCCATATGGCACACCCAGAGAATGGAAAGCTAATAACTTCAGTCTTCAAAGCACCTGCCAGTCAAATATGCCAAGGTTCTCCCTTTTAGAAGGCATTTGCACACTACAAAGCAAAATACAGGTTGCTCACCTTTTTGTTCATTCTTCTTATTATTTCTGAAAAAAGTACTCTTAAAAATGTTTTCTTTGGATATTTTCCTTAAAAAATGGACACAGTCTAAGGTTGCTTTCTGGAGCTTTATTTACTTCCTCCTAGACAGCAAAGAATTACACCAGGGACAGGTAGAAACTTTCTGTTGAAAAACAAAACTACCAACAATAACAGCATCTTCAAAAAATCAAAGGATACAATAATTTGCATTTCCAGACCAAGTCTTTGAATGGAAAACTCCCCACTAGTGCCTCTTGGGAAATGGGGTCCCTAACAAGGACCTGAATCTTATTTAGTAATTTGCCTGTGTGATAAAAAGACTCTTGCTTATTTTCTAGACCACTCTTGGAACAGTCTTTATAAATTCTACCCACACTTCAAGGCTAAGTTCATATACTATCTTTTCTAAGAGGTTTTCTTGGTACCTTCCAGCCAAGTGTATGTGTATATGGGTGTGGGTGTGTTGGCACCTTTCTTATATACGTACTACATTCTGCCTGTGTCTAAAATCTACAAGACTGCAATGTCGTTAAAGCCAGGACTCTAGTTTGCAATCCTGAATCTTTCCCATAGTATCTAACATGGCATTTTTATATAAAAATAAGAAAATCTCATACAACAATAGCTAGAGGGAAAAAGTTGCTCTTCTTTCAGGCTAAAGGAGAGGCTTTTAGATTTTTTATATGTGTGAGACAGGTATAAATATGCCTACAAAAGTTGTTACTCAAACGGAGCATTTAAGGCCATTCCATGCCACTGAAGGTATTCAAATAGAGAATGGATAATCACCTCTAAAAGATACTGCAGGAGATACAGCAGTGGGGGAGTTAAACCAGATGACCTCCCAAACTATGAGTTTCAATATAATTTTTAGAAGGTTTTGCTTTAGCTGGAGCTTCCTTGGTGGTGCGGTGACTAAGAGCTCAGCTGCTAATGAAAAGATTAGAAATTTCAATCTACTAGCCATTCCTTGGAAATCCTGTGAGGCAGTTCTACTCTGTCCAATAGGGCTGCTATGAGTTGAAATCAACTCCATGCCAACAAGTTTGTTGGTTTTATTTTGCTTTTCTTTTATTTATTTTATTATTTCATTTTTTGCCTTATATGAGTGAACTTGTTTTCTACAGCCTCCATGCACACTACTACTAATGGTAGCAGGCCACTCGTGCAGATTTTTCAAACAGTTCAGGTGAAGCAATTACCTTTATAACTTCTAAGAAATACATCATAGAAGCCTTCTAACCCTGACATTATTCCATCCTTGCTTTATTAAATCATCAAAAAAGGCCAATGGTTCAAGAAGCACATAAAGTGATAGATACTTGGACTCTTTAACTCTCAAATCCACGTTCAGATATTCAAGTTTATGCGCCAATTTCATACTCACTTGCTATGTAATCGTGATCTCTCCAGAGTCTAAGAATGATTATCCAGATATTTACCATTGTCACTCTTCCTCCTGTATCTTGTCAGTGGGCAACACTGCATGGACTTTTGACTGGCCCCACTCTTTCCTGGTAATTTTAAGTGGTAGATTAGTAACACAGAGTTGAAAATGTGCCCCTTGAATATGCTACACTCCCTGACTGTCAATATTCCTTAAGGAAATACATGCATAAAACACTACTAAAGAGGGTTGTGACTAAGACGGTGGAATAATGTATCAGTAGTGGGTTCAGGGCATAAGTTAGAAAGAGGGTTTCAGGTGGCATAGTTGGTCAAGCACTTGACTATCAATGGAAAGATTGGCAGTTCAAATCCTCCCAGAGGCTTTTCAAAAGAAAGTCCTGGCAATCTACTACTGAAAGATCACAGCCATTGACAGCCACATAGAATGTAGTTCTACTCTGAAACACATGGGGTCTCCATGTGTCAGAACCAACTTGACGACCGCTGGTTTTTTTGGTATCTCCATGACTTTATTTATCTTCTAATCACAGCACACATCAGAGTAATGCTAGTCTCTTGTGTCGTATGTGCAAATTTATGTAGAGCTAACAACTGAAGGAATGGAAATTAATCAGGGCTCAAATGGCAAGACAAGCTATCATATGACAAGCTACTTCTTTTTACAATTCGTGTTACTACTTTGAAAGCCTGATAAATCAAAAACTACAGTGGCAGACCTGTCATATGTTTCTTTTAACCAACCTTTCACAACATAAATCTCTTTTGAGATTAATACAACCTGCTACAGTTTATTCAATACAAAGGTAAATGCTCAGTATATTAAATTCTAAAGTATATTTGTCATAAATTAAAGTAACGCCCACTAACTGGAAAAATAAAAACTCTCCATTCAAAAATCCACTGTAGTGCTTTTAAGAGCTTTTTTCGTCATCAGTGGGAAAATGTGATCTGTGTGGGTATCCATGGACGTAAAACGCAGCACTATCATACCACCACCTCTTGTGATAAACAGCCCAACAAATGAGAGCAAAAACTATTATCGCTTCAGCCTGTAGAAAGACTTCTCCTAAGAGGTCAATGCCAGGCTTGAAAACATTCTGTCAATTCATTGATTGTATGTGAATATAGAGAAAAAAAATGTGTACTACTAATAGGTTTGTAGGAGTCATGGTGGTTTGGTGGTTAAGCACTTGGTTGCTAACTGAATGGTCAGTAGTTCAAACCCACCAGCTGCTTTAAAGGCAAAAAGATGTGACAGTCTGCTTACCTAAATATTTACAGGTGTGGAAATTTCATGGGATAATTCTACTCTGCTCCATAGGGTCCCTATGAGTTGAAATTGGCTTGTCAGAAATAAATGGGTAGGGTTTAATAGGTCTGCAACGGAGCACACAAAAAGACAATTTCAACCCTTTTTATAATGTGCAGGACTTTACCTGGTTAAGAGAATTGGCTGCTCACCAAAAGGTGAGCAGTTCGAATCCATCAACTGCTCCTTGAAACCCTATGAGGTAGTTCTACCTGGTCCTAAAGGGTTGCTATGAGTTGTCATTGACTTGATGACAAGAGTCCTGGTCTTCTTGGAAATATCACATTTAGGCTTCTATAGACTAGCTGTTATTCATTGTTTATCAAATAATTGTCAGCTAAGCCAAGTGCCATCGAGTCGGTTGATTTCAAATATTCATAAAAGCTGATTAGTCAAACAGTACGAATTCACTTTCACATTGACCAAGAAAAGGAAGAATTGAGGCATCTCACCTCAACTGCTATAGAGAAGAAGAAATCTGATGCATTTACAGCAGGAAAAGGGAAAGAACCAGAGGAGCTATCAGAGTCTCAGTAATTTGCTGAGAAACTGTGACGGAAGAATCATATCCTCTCATTTTCCTACCGAAAATCACTGGCCAGGGCATGGAAAAATCCCAAACTGAGTCTCTGCTTTCTTTAACCAGTTATGCCAGCATCCTGGCAGACCAATTTGGAAACCATGATTAATCCCCTGGTAAATAGAAAATAGGAGCCAAGAGAAGTCCAACCTGAGTCACTCTCTGGAGACTTTTACCCCGTCGCCAATATAGCTTTGCCCCTCCTCCAGCAGCTGGCTCACTTGCCTGGTGATTTTCAGGGAAGAGAAAGGCCTTTCTGTTGTAACAGAAACTTGGTAAAGCAGAAACTGAAATGTTTCTGTAAGGAAACCCAAGCAAATCCAATGCCATCCAGTCAACTCCAACTCATAGCGACCATATAGGACACCACAGAAATGCCCTATAGAGTTTCCAAAGAGAGCCTGGCAGATGTGAACCGCCAGCCTGTTGGTTAGTAGACATAGATCTCAACCATTACAACACCACGGTTTCCATGTCTGTAAGTACCTGACTGTAACCTGGGTAACACAGACACATGCAGACATTACCATATCCTATATGATTTAATGAAATTGGCCAGAAGATCCCCCTTTGTGAAGTAGAAAACCCAATATACTTCCTAATTTCTTTAGGGATTGAGGTGTGGATAGGAAATATGCATGGATTTCTCTTTATCACCGCCAGGTCCAATTGGGTTTGGACCTTGCCAGTGCAAGAGTGCTTTTACTGCTTGTGCTGGACTTACATGGCCTGGATTCCTTCACACACACACTTCACTTTATTTACTTCCCCCCTAGATATCTTGGCTTTGGCCAGATATCTCACTGAGTTACTGGGGGTAACCTAATTTGGGGTAGATGCAAGGCAATGGAGAGGATTTCATGGAAGCACCAAGAGCAATTTAAAAATAAAACTAAAATATACCTTTTGTTTAAAGCTGCTCAACCATCCTGGTGCCAGAAGTTTCTTATCAGCTCCTTTTTGCCACAGACTCGGGTCTCCTACTCTGCCCACTCTTCCTTTTTTCTAGCCACGTCCTCCCATCTTCCCCAGCTAATCTTACCTTGCAAATTCCTATCACTCTACTACGTAGTTTGGGTTTTCCTGTCTCCTTACAGACTGTGTCCTCACTGTGCACTCATAAAACATTTCCTTGAACAAAGACATATCTTTCCCTAAAGAGAAAATGTGTGGCCAAGTATTCAAATACATTTTCACATACACATATACAGAGGCATACAAGCACCAAACCAAACCCACTGCTGTTGAGTCGATTCCAACTCACAGCAACCCCACAGACCAGAGTAGAACCGCTCCACAGCATTTCCAAGGAGTGCCTCGTAAATTCGAACTGTGGACCTTGTGGTTAGGAGCCATAGCACTTAATCATGATATGCCACCAAGGTTTTCATTACATGCACATATACTTGATAAAAAACACAGGATTAGAGTTACATATTTCCAGGGGTGCCCATGGGAAAGAATGAGAGGTTTTTTAAATTATACTTCTGTTTTGAAATATGATTACTGTTTTTCCCTTACTTTTCAAAGGTGAGATGTTTATCCGAAATATTAATGACTCTTGGTTTCTGTGTAACTTTCCAAGGCCAGAGGGGTGCAAAGAAGCCTATCTCTTACTACTCAGGGATACAGACACTGTAATAGCTCGAGTCATTACTTTTTCCTGGGCCTGCGTGCTATTTCAGCCTCCACCCATGCACACACTCTTACTTCTTGGCATACATCTCCACCTTTTTCTGTGTGAGGGTTCCCAGACTGTGACATTTTCTTTTATTCTTTCTCTTACTTATTCATTTCGTTTAGGCAAACACTTCCATCCTAACAGCCAGCCAGCTGTGACTGAGTCAACTCTAACTCAGGGGAATCCCACGTGTGTCAGAGTAGAACTGTGATCCACGGGCTTTCAGTGGCTGAATTTTCAGAAGGAGGTGGCCAGGCCTTTCTTCCATGGTGCCTCCGGGTGGACTTGAACCCCCAACTTTCATTTAGCACTCCAGGGTGTTAATCCAGGGGCACCTCCTTCCTAATCAAAAATCAAATCCCTTGTCATCAAGTTGATTCCAAGTCATCGCTAGTCTGTAGGACAAAGTAGAATTACCCCCCACAGGGTTTCCAAGGAGTGGCTGGTGGAGTTGAACTGCCAATCTTTTGGTTAACAGCTGTAGCTCTTAACCACTGCACTTCCAAGACCCCCCTTCCTAAGAATGGTGTAAATTCTGTGGGGTCAACCACTTTCTTTGCATTCCCCTGCATTAACTAGCAGCACAGTCCTAGACATACATCAGTTGCTCAGCAAACACCTGCTGAATTGTGTCAGAAGAAAAACCTTCAGGCAACACAGGCAGCCATGTTTCCCTGTTCCTCTCCCTGTTGCTGGCATCTTTAAGCCTGAGAACAAACCACCACCTTCACTGAGGCCTAACGTTGGTTAATAAGATTATACAGATATAATTCTGGGCTAAACACCCCATCCTCCTCAGGAAGTCAGAGGGGACATGACACAGTAGGATGTTAGCAGGATTAAAAAGATACAATAATTAGTCAGTTAGGCTGGGGTATAAAACAGCTGAGAGAGGACATTTCTTAGTCTCCTCAGCAATGGTACAGGTCAGGCAAACACAGCATAAATTTACAGTCCACCTAAGTGGGCCTACCTGGCCAAGGCGAGACCAGCAGTAGGCAGGGTCCCATTTAAGTACTTCACCCCTGGAGCAAAGTAGGGGATTCAAGGAAGAGTCATCATCTCTGCAGAGACAGCTTTTGAAAAGAGACTGCTCGTTATGGAACATTTCCAGTTATAGGCTGTCTGATTCTTGTAAGTAATAAAAGCTATTTTCCGTGTGCTAATGTGTGCTCAGATGCTGACAAGGAGGATGTGATGCTTGTGGAACAATCCTTATTAGCTATTGGTGCCCTTTTTCTAGTGGCCTGCTGGCTGTCAAGAAATTGGGGACAAAAAAAGAGAGAAAGAAATAAACTGGGGACAACCTATGAGCACCACACAAATTTGGAGTGTTGTCTTAAGAGTTATGGTGCAGTCCAGCAGGGCACGTTGTCCAACAGACTGAAATAAACTGATCACAGTAGCAGTGATTCACAGCATAAATATCATAATTATGGTTAACCACAAACATTAATATCCTTCTGCGAGGTATGCTAAGAAAACCAGGATCTCTAGAAATAGCACTGTATAGAGATTTAGGTAGCTTCTAATTTCAAATTCGTTATCTACTTTTTTGCCACCTTGGGCCATTCATACATCTACTCTGGGTATCCTTTTTCTTATCTGTAAAATAAGAAAAATAAACACACAATCTGCTCAGCTCACATAGTGGCTGTAAGGATTAAGTTGGAATACCTATATCAAAGTGAGGTGAAAAGTACCAGGACACAGCCAAGCCAAGCCTAGTGCCATCGAGTCAGATCCGACTCATACAGAAGACAAATAAATTATTACTATTAGAATTCTGCAGATATCTCAAAATGAACTTGACAATTTTATCAATTAGGCAACACTAGTGGCTTAGTGGTTAAAAGTTACCGAAAGGCCATCAGTTCAAATCTACCACATGCTCCTGGGAAACTCTATAGGCAGTTGTATCCTGTCTTATAGGGTCGTTATGAGCTGGAATCAACTCAAAGGTGACGGGCTTGGTTTTTTGGTTTATTTTATCAAGTAGCGTACATTACAGACAGAAGTTTACTCATATTTATTATGAAGCATTTTCTCATAAATAAAGGCCACTATTATTTTCCATGAACATGTACTCATCCATAAAGGAATATTTATTAAAGCCCTCTAACCTATGCAAACCTTAGCTATAAGCAAAACATCTGTTTTGTCTCTTCTCCTCAACAAAATTTGTTTCCTTTCCTGTGGGATCAGCTTTCACAGGAAAATTAGGTACATAAAGACTAACTTTGATGCAAACATTATGAAAATTATTACCCCTCAATGTTCAGTGGCAAATTATATTAGGAAAAGTGTTTCAGATGTGACTAATTTTATTTAACACAAAATAATCACTGTTATCAGAACTTCAAAATCTTGTTGGAAACCAGACTTACTGGATGCGTTAAGACTAGAGGAACTCCTGAATCTATTGCCTAGAAACCAGTTTCAAACCTTAAACCAAAACTATCCCAGGAAGTCATCCTTAAACTAAACAGCAGCTTAGCATAATAAACAATGTTTTCCTTGAGCACTGTACCCTTTTAAAGAATTGTCTATATGAAATCAAAATGAACAACCAAAAAACTAAACCAAACCTGTTGCCATCAAGGTGATTAAGACTCATAGTGACCCTACAGGGCAGAGCAGAACTGCCCCACAAGATTTTCTCAGCCGTAATTTTTTAGAGAAGCAGATGGACAGGTCCTTCTCCTGTGCAACCTCTGAGAGGGTTTGAACCGCACTTAACTGTTGCACCACCAGAGATCCTTGCCATGCTATTAGCTACAGGCTAATCAGTATGCACTCCCTAATCTAGCATTTAAGGTCCTCTCCAACATGATTTTAAACCATGTCTGCAGTTTGCAGATAGATTCTTTGCAGTTCCAAGTACTCTCTGCACATCCCTCCCAAGCAGGACACCTCCATACTTTGTTTCAGCTGGATGGAGTATCTTCTTATCTGTAAAGAATGAACCAACTGCCTAGATACTTCTGATGGGTTCAAATCAATATATTCTCTTCCTCTGCACTTAACTCTTTAAAGCAGCACGTACCTTTTTGATGGTGTTCAGAATATTCTTTCCTGAATTGTAATTACCCATACACTATCTAATCCTTCCATGGATTATAGAGTTCTTAAAGGTAAAGATAACCTTTTCTTTATTTTCATGTATTTTATGGCACCTAACCCAGTAATAAATATTTTTAAAACTGAAAATTGACAACAGAAGTTTGTCTGCCATTTAGCACTTCGTATCTGCTTGAATCTTGTTTTAAAGGTGCAGATACATAATTACGTGTGACTTCTCAGGTTAGAATAAGATTCAGATACCACCAGCTAAACAATAATTTTTTTGTTATCTAGTAAACGGATAAAGTTGATAATTTTTATAGATCCAGCTCGACGGCACTTGACTGGCTTTGGCACTTTAGAGGTGAGGAACATACAAAAGAAAGAATCAGGTCATAAATGAATTGATTGTAGACGGTAGAAACCTACAGTAATAGAGATTATTATTATTGTTGTTGTTATTGTTGTTGTTGGGTGTTGACTCAAAGTGACTCCACGTGACAGAGGAGAACTACCCCATAGGGTTTTCTAGGTTACACTCTTTATGGGAGTGGATTGCAGTTCTTTCTCCCGTGGAACCACTCGGTGGGTTCAAAAATTTCAATGCGATAGGACCACATTTATGCGGCCTTTCTCTCCATGGTCTTACAGTTCCCGCCCAATCACTGGGACTGTGCCAATAGGGCAATTGTGGCCCACCAAGGGGATTGTTCAGTTTTGTCATCCGACTGGCCTTGAAATGAGGCACCCCAGAGGTGAGGAAGAGAGGATCCTACCATCATAAAGAAGGAAAGACAAGAGCAGAAGGTGTCCTTTGGATCCAGGATCCTCATGCTGAGAAGTTCCTGGAAATAGGAGACGGATAGAGAGAAAAGCCTAACACTGAAGATGGCAAGAAGTGGTCAGTGGCAGAAAAACAGCTGCAAGGAGACAGGCAAGCGATGGTGTGATGAGCTCCATGCCTTACAGAGCAAGAAAGGGGAGTGCCACCCATTCGAGGCTTACGGGTGGAGAGGGCTGCCTCTGGGCACTCATCAGCAGAGCTGCAATCTTTGTAACACTCACAGAGGCTCACAGCCGGGAGAGGCCTGCCTGCAAGCACAGCTGGGAGGAGGCTGTCCTGATAAAAGAACTGCGTCCTGAGTGATCCTCCACCTGAATCCTGCTATTCTCTAATACATTCCATACCTGCTGGTATTGTCTGTCAGTTCTGTGTGGCCATTGCAAGCAATTATCACACCTAGCAGAGAAGTAGGGTGTATTGTGGGAAAGACAGCTAGTGTCAGCATTGGTAAAGATGGCAGAGAGAGGCAGCATATCTGACCTCAGCCTTGGGCTGTTCTTGATTCTCCTTGTCCCTTGTGAAGTTAGAGGAGGTCAGACACTGCCCCTACACCAGTGTTACATATATAATTATATCCGTTACACACACACACATACATCCACATCTATCTGTAGCATTCACCTCTTTCTTCCTAATTGCATTCCAATTTCTTTCTGGAAAAGGAAATTTCCCATGCAGTGTTCAGCTGAATAAATCTACATTCATGCTTCCATGAAAGCTGAAGAGATTAGATTTTTCTTGCACCTACTGATCTCAGCCAAGAGGCAGATACATGAGCAATCAGCCTAGCAGGTGTTGTCCCCTGGGCTTTTAAAATTTGAGAAAGACTCACAGTGGCTCTGACCAGGAGAAGCTTTCTATAGCACTCAAAGTTCTAGTCTATTTCCAAGCCTACTTCTCCAACATCCCTCATCACCACCACCAATCCTAAACACTCAGCCGTCGAGTCAGGTCCAACTCATAGTGACCCTATAGGACAGAGTAGAACTGCTCCATAGACTTCGCAAGGAGCACATGACAGATTCAAACTGCCAACCTTTTGATTAGCAGACATAGCACTTAACCACTATGCCACCAGAGTTTCCACCAATCCTATAGTTCCAATAAATATTCTTTAGTTTAAACTGGTCAGTTTTGTTACCAGCAGCCAACGGACTCTCACTACCATATAATCTCTCATTACCATATTGCTTAGCTTGTCTTTTCCGAGTGAATAATCTTTGTGAAAAATCTAAATGAATGAAGGAAATGTATATAAAATTCTGTTAATAAGTTTTATAGTGCATAAACATTTTTTTGGTTGAGTACAACTTGAGAATTCAGTATATATTCGTTTTTCTGAAATTTTAAATGTGTATGTCAAAACAGTAATTTTTTGATCTCTGAATTATTCTTTTTGGTTAGCAACTGAGTGTTTAACCACTGCACTACCTGGGTCCCTCACACATATATATAGGAAGAGTATATGTACATATATGTATATACATGTATATATATGTATATGTACATATATATATATACAGACACTAACTTAAATCTTCTTGTATATGTTCTCTAAAATAATTGGTAAACACCAGGAAACCCTGGCGGCATAGTAGTTAAGTGCTATGGCTGCCAATCTAAAGGTCAGCAGTTCAAATCCACCAGATGCTCCTTGGAAACTCTATGGAACAGTTCTATCCTATCCTGTAGGGTTGCCATGAGTTAGAATTAACTCAGTTGCAGTGGGTTTGGTTTTGGATTTAATAATCACCATAATACACCTTCTGTTTCATATTTTTATTTATACCATACAAGGAACCCTAAACCAAATTGGAAGCCAAGTTAATAGTTAAAAACAGTAACTGGGCACTTCTAACACATGGAATGATTTGCATCTGATTTGCACCATTTTCCATTTTACCCATCAGCCAAGCAGAAATGACTGGTTGCTAAGCAATGGCTTCCCTCTCAAACCAAAAACAGAAGACATACAAGGCTAATTAAAAAAAATACAATATATAAACATATGAAGCTAAAGAGAGACACAGGCCCATACTTTGGCTATTTGCCCAGAATGCTTGTCATAAGTATTGACTACATAATGATGGTCCGTGAATTCTGAATCAGTTTGATCCATGAACTCTTTCTTTAGTAACTATAAAAACCAAAGCCAAACCCACTGCTGTCAAGTTAGGTCCAAGTCAGAGAGGCCTTAGAGGTCAGAGTAGAACTGCCCCAGAGAGTCTCCAGGCAGCACCTGGTGGACTGGAACTGCCGACCTTTTGGTTGGCCAAAGCAGTACTTAACACACTACACCACCAAGGTTTCCTTGGTAACTGTATCACCTTGTATTTTCTTCAAGTCTCTTCTTCACTACCTGAAAAACCATAAAGTGATGTAGAAACCAGACTTTTGAAGCAAACTTCTTTCAGAAAAAACTATTTGTAAACAGTTCACTCAGGATTGGGTGAATCAAGTCATTCCTAGAGGAGCATTAATATTCCTGTTTTCATACTGCTCTCTTGGTTAAAACTATGTATTTAGTGGGAGAATGCACTCCAGTTGCTTCCAGTGACTACCCGGGGGAAATGACCATTCACTCTTCACTATATGCATGCTTTACAGAGCGTATCAATAAACAATATTTAAATTTAAAAAAAAAAAAACTGTTGCCATCAAGTTGATTCCAACTCATAGCAATCCTAGAGGATGGAGCAGAACTGCCCCTGAGGGTTTCCAGAAAATAGTTGTTAGATTCGAAATGCCAACCCTTTGGTTAGCAGCCTGAGCTCTTAACCGCTGCACTCAGGTCTTGTAGTTAATGGGCTCTTAGGACATGCTAGGTTCTTTATATGCATCTGACATGCACTGACCTACAACATTAGCATTATGCATTTGGCAGAAGAGGAACAAGGCTGAAGGGGAGTCATCTAGAAAACAGCAGGGCAAGCCAGGCAGTGAGGCTCCAGGTCTCCCCTACTAGACCATCCTGCTTCTTACAGGATGGTTCACTTATCGCTTGAATGCCTCGATTTTTTCATTATTATACAGCCTCAAGACAAACAGAACTGCAAAAATAACTGGCTGCTGAATTCATTAGGGGCTTTTCACCATTGTTAACCAATGTTACTTCAACAGGCATTGAAAAAGAAGCCCCGGAGGGACAATGGTTAAGTGCTTCACTGCTAGCCAGAAGGTTAGCGGTTCAAACTCACCAGGTACTCCGCGGAAAAAAGATGTGGCAGTCCACTTCTGTAAAAATTACACCCCAGGAAATCTATGTGGCAGTTCTACTCCATCCTATAGGGTCACTGTGAATCCAGTTAAATGTTAATGGGTTTGGTTTGGGGGTTAGGCATTAACAGTGTGAGAGAGTGCAACAAGTAACGAGAACCAAAATGTGGGCTGATTTTAGTCGACAAGAGAACTGAAATTGCACCGATTCAACTGAATCTGTAGCCACAAGCTGTGCTTACAGAAAATACATCACATAGTGGCAGTCATTTCTAAGGAAACTTTTTAAATAAATTCTTCTTGTGGGAATTGATTTTCCCTTAAATGTAAGTTCAGCAACATATTAAAAAAATAGTGTATTGGGAAAAAATAATAATAGAAGACAAATTTCACTTATACTTGGCATCTGTATGCTCCTTTGGTCCTATTAAATAAATTTTAAGATGATATATACTGATAAAAAGCTATTTTCTGGTGTGTAAGTTTCTCCTCTCCTTCACTTTCCAGCTCAGTGTAGAAGAGGTGTTACTAGTAATATGGGCAGAAATTATTTTCACCTTCAATTCTTCTCTCCCAAGGAGGTAGATAAGGTACTCAGGTGAAGAATGATATAAACCAGATCACAAGAGGCTCAAAGACATAACATGCAAAACACTGCTGATTAGTTTAGGAATGAAAGAAAACCCCCAATGCATTCATTGATCTCTTTATTAAAACTTCTCCTGGTTCCTTTATTCATTTATTCCTTCTGGGTAAGGAAACCAACCAGGCTCTGGAGACGCAGAAGTGAAATGCACACTTCTGTTTGCAAGAAGTAGATTCATAAACCTGTCACGGCAGTTCGACGTGAAAAGTGCTATGACAGAGGTAGGGAGAGGGCCATAGGGGCCATGGACGGGATTAACCGTCTCAGGAAACAGAAGAGAGAAAAGCTTCTATAAAAAGGCATATTGGCAATGGGTTAGGAAAAATGAGAAGACATTCACCAGAAAGGAGTTCAAGTTAATATGTGCAAAGCACCAGCAAGATAAAAAGCCGTGATAAAGGTCAGAACAGTGAGAATTCCTATACCGCAGACTAGGCTAGTGAGATAGGATGGAGCCAGGAGGTTAAGTATTTTATTTACTACAGCACAGAACTTCGACTTTAACCTGAAAGCAAGCAGGAGCTGATAGAGATGCCAGAAGACAATGAAGCATGTCATTAACCAAAACAGAGCCAAGGAAAACTGGTTAGAGAGAAGAGTGAAACAATGGCTACACACGCTGACTTCTTCAGCTTTTCATAGCAAGGAGATCAATATGCATATCTAAAGATCAGTCAGAAGACAAAAGCCATGTATATTATTCAGTCATAAAAGGCAGAGGCAGATTTCCATAAGCAAAGTAGGCACGGTGCTTACCTTGCTTCACAGACCATCTGTACTGAACAATTTCACCACATCTTTAACGTGAAACCCGTGTGAAACTGGTCGGTCATACAGTGTAACAAGTAAGCCTGGGCTTATCTTGTTTACTAGGTCATTCGTCCCTGTTAGGAATTACAAATTCAAAAAGAGGCTTTGATTCCATAGGAAGGTGTTGTGAGGATGGGAGAGAAAGAGATTTCAGCCACACTTAGAATCCTTGATGTGGTGAAAAAGTGTGTAATTAGTCACTAGAGATGATCTGATAAGCAAGGCAAGCACCGTGCTTACTTCTCCTATTTGATAATCTGCCTCAGGTGGCATACTATGGCTGTTAACCAAAAACGTTAGCAGCTTAGATCCACCAGGCACTCCTTGGAAACACTATGCAGGCAGTTCTACTCTACTGTATAGGGTTGCTATGAGCTAGAGTTTACTCAGTGGCAAATGAGTTTTTCGTTTTGATGAAAGGCAACCACTAGATGAATCCTATAGCTAACAAATACCAGGATGCAGAAAAGATTAATGTAGGTGGAAGGTTCTGTGAGGACACTTCCCATCCTTCACAGCAAGGAGTCAGGAGATACCACCTCCGCAGAAAACAAAAAACAAACTCATTGCTATCAACTCAATTCTGACTCACAGCAACCCTGTAGGATAGAGTAGAACTTCCTCGTGGAGTTCCAAAGTTGTATTCTTGACAAAAGCAGACTGTAACTTCTTTCTCTCACAGACCTTTTGATCAACAGCCAAGCTCTTAACTACTGCACTACCAGGGCTCCTAGATACTGCCCAGAGTTAATAAAGTAAAGAATCAGCAGAAGAACTTAAAATAGCTGCGTCTAAAAAAAGGAGACTTGTTTTGGTTAAAAGGGTTGCCTGGAGAAAGAGACGTTTACTTTTAATTAACTGTACTTCTACACTGTTTAAATGTTTCTTGGTTTTGCTGCAACTTTTTAAAACCTATTTATGACAGAGAGAGATGTGGGAAGGGGAGGAAAAAGGGGGAAAAGACAAAGAGAGGGAGGGAGGGGAAAAGAAAAAGAAATACATGCAAAGGCCTCCATAGCAGAGGAACTAAATACATGGCTTAACTAGCTCTTTGAATAAAAGCAAACAGGAATTAGCTTAAAAGAAAATGTATGTAAAGCAGGATTTATAATTTAAGATGGTACCAAATATAAAACATTCAGTAATTCTAACTTCTTTTAAGCAGGAGTAAAAGCTACCAAAGTTGCATTTTAGTTTTAAGGGCTTCAACCAAACTCATCCAGAAAGCTAATTTACTCAACAGGCACCCATTTGAAAATAATTAAGTATTTCACTTCCTGTCTTCACAAATAAAATTCTTTAATATCTTATATAAAGAATAGAAGAGCCACGTTACCCAAGTAAACCTGGGATTTGAAATCTAACAGGTTTTTCAGAGCTATGAAGAGAAAATGTCTTTTCAAAGTACGTAAAAACAAAGCCATAGAATAAATCACCTTTATTGAAAAGAATACTCTACATAAAAGATCTTTCCAAGAAAAATACCTCCTCTTGTATTGATACTTGGAATTCCTTGCATTTGGTGCAAAAAGCATAAGAGCACTGAAGCTTCTCTTTCATCTTTTTCTCTTTCCTCACTTTGTCCAACAGGATGTTACCACATCACCTCCACAAGGCAGCTTTTTTACCTCCTCTCTCAGGAGCGAAGTCTCCAAAGGGATGTTTGTTGCTCTTCCAGGTTCAGTCAGCCTTCACTGAAATAATGAGGAGGATGTTCTTTAGCCCATACACCAAGGATAAACCACAGACTCTTACAGAGTTCAATGAGCTCAAAATAATTAGTACTAGAGTCATCTTTTTTTCTATTTTAGATATAGAAAAATCTATAGAACACGAAATTTCAAATCTTTAATGATAACTTAATTGAGAAAGACTGTTAGTCTTAACACGTAGATGCTAAATTGCCAGCTTAGTTGTTTTCAATTTCTTCACTCTTTTTCCTTCAGATTAAGGAAGTTTCAATGATTTAAAATAGGAAAGCATCACAATGTTTAAGATTCTTTTGGAAATGTCATCTTTGCTTTGTGACAAAATTCCAACAAAATCCTTTTCAAGCCACATTAAATCAACTTACAGAAGATTATGTTGAAGAGTCAGTATCTATATTTTGGGGATAAAAAAAATTCACGCCATCATTTCTCAGAAAAAGAGAATGTTAACAACTACACTACATGCAAAAACAACCTTAAAATAGTTCTCGTGGTAGGATCATACACACAAAACATCAAGGACTAACCTGTCAGTCCTTTTCGCACAAAAGAAATACACACGAAGTTGGACAATTAAGTTCGTGCAGTCATCCTAGAAAACGGACTGCATACCTCATTGGTGAGTATCACTATGGTCACCTTCAAAGCACTCCCTCTGGGAAACTATGAATTGACAGCAGCACCTAGTTCACCCTTCAAAGCAATTTTGGAACTCTTTTTATTGAATGTCCATGAGAGCTGGTGTGGTATGATGTCTGACAATTAAGTTCTTGAACTCATCCTAGAAAAAGTGCTAAATTCCTCATGGCTGGGTGTCATTACAGTACCTTCAAAGTATTCCTCTTAGGAAGCTGTGCACTGATATCAGTACCTAGTCCACCCCTTCGAAGCAGTTTTTCTAGAATGACTGCACAAACCTAACTGTCAGACATCATACGTGGACAGCTCTGATGGACATTCAAGAAAAAGAGCTCCAAAATTGCTTTGAAGGGTGAACTAAGCACTGGTGGAGGTTCATAGTTTCCCAAAGCGAGTACTTTGATGGTGACCACAGTGATACTCAGCAATGAGGTATATAGCACTTTTTCTAGGATGAGCTCAAGAACTGTCAGGCCACCCATTTTTGAGGTCATAGTCTATAATCCTTAAAAATGTAGGGGTAATGGAGCTGCCACAAATCCAAAGCAACTTGACATCAACTGGTATATCCCGGAAAAAACTGAAAAGAAGGATTTAGACACTTACACATCAGTACTGTTGCAGCACTAGTCACAATAGCCAAAGAGTACAAACAGCTCTAATGTCTATTAACAGACCAGTGGCTAAATAAAGTGTGGTTTGCATATATAGTGGAATATTTTTGTTGCTGTTAGGTGAGGTCCAGTTACTTCTGAATTGCAGCTACCCTACATACAACAGAACAAAACAAGGCCCAGTCCTGCCCCAACCTCACAATCATTGCTACAGCTGAGCACAGTGTTGCAGCCACTTCCTCAGTCTGTCTCATTAAGAATCTTGCCCTTTTTCACTGCCCAGTGTAGGTTACCATGAAGTCCTGCAAGAACTGATCCCTTCTGACAACATGTCCTATGTACCTGAGCGAAGCTTCACCATTCTTTTTTCCAAGGAGCA
Organism: Heterohyrax brucei; assembly: GCA_028571685.1. Taxonomy (NCBI): domain Eukaryota; kingdom Metazoa; phylum Chordata; class Mammalia; order Hyracoidea; family Procaviidae; genus Heterohyrax; species Heterohyrax brucei. The sequence goes on from CM053155.1 coordinate 51,625,237, forward strand.
CTCTGGCTATACATCCTCTAAGAAAGACTTGTTCGTTCTTCTGGCAGTCTATGATATATTCAATATTTTTTTCCAACACCATAATTCAAAGGCATCAATTCTTCAGTCTTCCTTATTCACTGTTCAGCACTCACATGCATATGAGTTTGCTGAAAATACCTTGGCTTCCATAAGGTACACCTTAATCCTCAAAGTGGTATATCTGCTTTTCAACACAAAAATGTAAAGCAAATTTGCCCAATGCAATACATCATTTTGTTTGAGTGCTACTTTCATGGGTATTGATTGTGGATCCAAGTAAAATGAAATCCTTAACAACTTCATGATTTTTCTGTTTACTATAGGTGGTGTAATTCAAAGTTAAATAATTGATTTGTGTCATTGAGTTGTTATTCAGTCACAGTCATACATCATTTGTCCTGTCCCTGGGACTGGACACATGAGCAGGACCAGAAGCTTTCCTAACACCAACAGCCCTCTGGGTTATGCGGCAAAGGGCTTTGCTCCTACCCCCACCTCAAGCAACAACAATAACACCTGAAACCAGAAAAAAACAGCTCTGAAAATCTATTTTTTTTCCCCTTTTTGGCACCATAACTTATTACTAGGGAAAAACCTGAACAAAACAGATGTGGGCTATTGGTTGTATCCCACTCAGTGTATTATTTTTACTTTTCTCTGTAGAAATGTTAATATGTCTGGTTAATGGGATACTGCCCCAAGTTCTGCTGAGTGTGTAATGAATAGCTGGCCCATGCACAATCTACATTCTAAAGTCTGATCTGAATTCTGAAAGACAGTGATCCCAAAGATTTTTAATAGGGAACTGTGTAGCAGCCTATCACTTGATTATAGTTATAACAGAAAGGGTACTAGGCATCTAAACATTTGTGAGAGGTAGGCAGTGTTCCAGGCAAAGGGTAAATAGCAAGTGCAAAGGCCCTGAGGTAACAATCTATGTGGCCGTCCTGAAAGAATAACAAGGAGGCCAGTGTGGGTAGAGCAGAGTGAATAAGGATAAAGAGTAGTAGGAGATGAAGTCTGTGAGGTGGAAAGAAAGGTCAAGTAGGACCACTGTCTCTGTGGTCTTAGTGAAATGAACAGAGACCTTTTGAAGGACTTTGAACTGAAAAGTGACCGATATTCTAAAAGGCTCATTCGGTGAACATACTGAGTACAGAAGAACTTCCAGAGAGGAGATTGGCTGAGGCTAAGAGGTCAGTGATGGCCTCTCTGAAGAAATGGCATTCAGGCCTACACAGTCTGTTTACTTTGGGAAGCTAGCACCAAGGAAAAGGGAGGAGCTTCTCTAGACAGGAGGGAGATAGGAGGGAGAATGGGTGAGTAAAGCATCTTGTACTTTATCATCTGGCTGATGACCAGAAATCACCGAGATGCTCTAAGCAGGGAAGTAACATGATGTGCCTGAGATTTTACAAAGACTGTTCTGGTTGCTTTTTATAAAATGGAATGGGCAGTATTTTCCAAACATGAGGTCATGACTCATCAATTCAGTCATCAACTAGGTTTTCTTTTTTGATGATATAGAATAGAATAGAAAACATCAGAATGTTTCACAGATTGTAAGATTAAGTATTGTGCAGCAAACTTTGAGCCTGCGTACACATATGTTCACTTATGTCTGTCTATGTGCGTGCGTTCGTGCGTGCGTGTGTGTGTGTGTGTGTGTGTGTGTGTGTGTGTTGCCATCCAAAATGTGAAAGTTGCTTAATTAGAAGGAAGAAAATATAAAAGGGTAGAGTAGTAGACAGGCCATAATGTGTTCTGCTGGAAGGGTGGCAGTTTGCTGAAACTAGAATAACCAAAAAACCAAACCCATTGCTGTTGAGTCAATTCCAACTCATAGCGAACCTATAGGATAGAGTAGAACTGCCCCATGTAGTTTACAAGGAGCACTGGCAGATTTGAACTGCTGACCTTTTGGCTAGCAGATAAAGCATGTAACCACTACACCACCAGGGTGGGGAAAGAGAAACAAAAGTGTTTGGGGGAAGTTTCAAAGACTGTGCAAACGGATGCAGGAGCAGAGAGAATGGTCAAAGGTAGTTGCAGAAACTGCCTGTATGGAGACTCCGTCAGTGCAACTGGGGACACAGGTGGGGGTGCTAATGAGTTCAGTTTTGACCTTGCTGCCTGCAAGATATCACAATGGAGATAATCAGTTTCACAGATAGGTCTGACCACATGATGAGGCTTGATCCTGAGATGTGAAAGTGGTCAGCCCTAACGGCAAACAGAATTTAAAAACTGAGAGATTACTGGAAATCATCCTCATTGCATATCGTAGTCATCTGATGCAATCTTTGTGACATATTTGTTGTTGCTGGGTACCATCGAGTCGATTACAACTCATAATGACCCCATGTGACAGAGCAGAGCTGCCCCATAGGATTTGCTAGGCCAGAATCCTTGGAAACCCGTTTGGCATAGGGGTTAAGTGCTATGACGGCTAACCAAAAGGCTGGCAGTTCAAATCCATCAGGTACTCCTGGAAACTCTATGGAGCAGTCCTACTCTATCCTGTAGGGTCACTATGAGTCACAAATCAATTCGTTGGCAACAGGTGGTATTCATATGAGCCACCGAACCACCAACCTTTCGGTCAGCAGCCCACTGCTTACCTGCTGTGCCACCAGGTCTCCTTGGAACTTAATTATACGAAAGATTTGTTGTTTACCTGAGATTCCTTCTTGTATTTTATCCGGCAATCCCAGTTAGAGTTCAAGGCCCCTCAGAACAGAGAAGACACAAAGATAATAATCCAGACAAAAAAATAAAGAAATCCTAAAATGCAGTGTTTCACAATGGATGCTTTGCATAATTAGTGCCAATGTAGATTCTAAAATGTAACACTGAATCATTAACCTATGATTTAGTTACGAGCATAATGTCATCATCCCACCGCTGGGGGAGGGGCACACATTCATGAGGGGCCCACTGTCTGCTGTGCTGCAGCCAACAGTGACAGCAGGATCTCACGGAACACGCCCTTAAATAAGGGTGTAAGAGGTAACACACAGTCTGACTGTCCGACAGGATTTATCTGTGGAAGGAAAGTGCTATTCACATTTTCCCTTCATATAGCACGTTTACAGGGTTAAACTTAAGTGACAACAGAAACTGAAAGCCTCTATTACTGATGTAGCTCTGCTTCAGGAGAAATTTTTTAAACTCAGGGACCAGAGGGTCTTCAGTGCTTGCTGCTAGATCAAGATATGGAATTCGGTTTATAGTGTCTAAAACCTCAGCATGGTAGGAACACAGATACCCTGAAAGAAAATATTACATATGTTCAAATAGGTTTGATTATGTTGCATTTCTTTTTGCTTTGTTTTGCTTTCCCATTGGCTTTTTTTTTTAAGCCAAATTACTCAAATCATGAGTAAACATACTACAAATAGATGGGCTTAAAAAATTTCTCCTGAAGGAAAGCTACATCAACAATAGGGCCTTTCATTTTAACTTTCACAAAGTACGTCATTCTATAACTACCAAACCACTGAAAATCACGTCCCAGCCAAGCTGACACACAATCTTAACCATCGCAGGATCTGTACACCGTATTTACACAGTCCTGCCCAATCTTTGTATGGGAGCTACAAAGACCATAGCTAAAATGGCCATTTTTAGCAATTCACTGTACCATAAATAAATACACGGTATGTGGATTAAATCTCAATTAAAAAAAAAAAAAGACTGGAAAAATACAAAGGTAAAAGTAAAAAAAAAGTGACTAGGTGATCATGGCAAATGAGAGTGCAATTAGAGCACAGTATTTTTTTTTTAATCCAAGTGGACAAAAGCAATAAAACAAGTAATTTTTAATTTTAAAAAACAAACTAGAAATTGTCAAGTTAGTGCAGATATTACCAAAAACCAGACAATGTAAGTTTTTCAAAGGAAAAAAGGAAATGAATATCTTTAACTTCAAAGTAAAAGTGCGTTCTGATAGCCTAGAAAAAAAAAATAGTAATAAAATGCCTGACATCAAGCAAGAGAAAAGAAAAGCAAGAAGGAAGGAAAAGCACTTAAAATGAAAAGTTTTCCTAGATTCTTAGTCAGATATTTTTAAAGGAAAATGATTTTCAAAATACTTATGGGTAATCTGCCCAAGAGTCAAGCACTCAGCTGCTAACTGAAGGGTTGCTGGTTCCAACAACCAGTGGCTTTGCAGGGGAAAGACCTGGAGATCTCCTCCCCGTTACAGCCTAGGAAACCCTATGGGGCAGTTCTACCCCATTGTAAAGAGTGACTATGCATCACAATTGACTTAACAGCTCACAACAACATTTTGAAGACAATTTATCTTTTTTTTAAAAAATAAACCTATCGCCATCAAGTCAATTTCAACTCACAGTGATCCTATAGGACAGAGTAGAACTACACTATAGACAAGGAACACCTAGTGGATTTGCACGGACAGCCTTTTGGTTAGCAGCCATAGCTCTCAACCACTATGCCACCAGCATTTCCTTTTTAAATGAAGGCTTTTGTAGTGAATCTTTTGTTCCACTATTCAGAAAAGTACCGAAAACACTAGGAAATTGTCTTATGAATGAACAAGATAACTTTCTATGAATTACAACATCTAAATAATACAATACAGGAAAACCTGTGAAAGTTAGAATACAGTAAAACCTGTGTAAGGCGGAAACTCGTCAGAGAAGCAAAGTGTAAGCATTTTCCACAAAAAGGAGCAATGGAAAAAAGCTAAGGAAGGACCCTGTCAAAGGCAGAAAACCTCTGAGACCTGGAAAAGCAAGGTAGGCCCAGACAGCACCAGCTCTCACAGGTTTCCCTATACTAGGCAGCTCTCACTAAGTAAGTCAGTACACCTCACGGAGTTACCTAAAGCCCTGTCGGTGCACAGCTGGGGCTCTAGAAAAGGTGGCACTTCCCTTCTTAAGTTGGAGACTACAGGAAGAAATAGTATACAAGGGCTGAGATTTCCTTTGAAGTCTTCTTCTTAGTTCACATGCTCAGCTGAGCCCGTCTTATGTCACTAAGGAGGCCTGTGATTGAAGGGAAAAATTACTGGTTTAGGCTATAAGAGAAGCCCGATCTAGTTCTGAGACCTCTGCTACATGGTTTGGGACAACACAGTTAATTACCTAAGACAAAATCTTCAGGAACATGTACGTAAATTTCCCTTTACGTTGTAAATGTTCAACAAACTTGTACGCATAAGCTAAGGACTGCTGTCAGACTTGCTCTGGCATGTCCAGACTCAATCTGGGCAAATGAGGGATATGTACGCCAAAAGTCTTCAAAATGGGTACCATAAGCCTGGGTGGACTCTCAGGAGGTTCACAGGCATGAGTAATGTTAACACAACCAGTGTTTAAATCTTCAACTTCCTCATGTCCTCTAGTAACATGGTATCATAGATAGAAAACTGTGTCCCCTGCACAACACCTGTCAACTTGGCTAGGTCATGATTCCCTGTGTTGTATGATTGCCTACCATTCTGTCATCTGACATGATTGCCCTACGTGTTACATCACTGTGATATAACAAAATGGATTACAAAAACAAAACAAAACTCGCCATCAGGTAGATTCCACTCTACAGTTGAACCTACAGGACAGAGTAGAACTGCCCCATGGTGTGCCCAAGGAGTGTCTGGTAGATCAAATTACTGCCCTTTTGGTTAGCCATAGTTCTTACCCACTATGCCAAGCAGTGTTTTCAATCAGGTGGATTAGTGGCAGTTATACTGATGAGATCTACAAGATTAGACAGTGTCTTAAGCCAATCTCTTTCAAGATATAAAAAAGACAGGTGAGCAAAGAGACATGGGGAGCCTCACAACACCAGGAAAGCAGTGCCCTGAGCACAGCACATCCTTTGAACCTGAAGTTCATGTGCTGAGATGTTCCCAGACCAAGGGAAGATTGATGCCTCACAATGCCCTTCCTCCACAGACAGAAATCCTTCCCCTGGAACCAGAAACCTGAAGGCAGACTTCTCTTTGTTAAAGCTATCCACTTGTCTGTATTTCTGTTAGAGCAGTGCTAGACAACCAAGACACAGGGTTCAACTGAGGAGACACGTTGCCCTGATCTGTGGTTCCGTTTCCCACATCCTCTTTCCCAATGGCCCTGCAAACGCTTTACAAAAGACAAGAAAGGCAAAGAACCTCCGAGCCACACAAAGTCTGTGTGCTTGCCTCAGGAGTAAACACCACAAGGCCACCGAACAGAGGAAGGGTTCCCGAGGACTGAAATCCACCTGTCTCTCTCATTCAGAAGTGAACTTGCACAGACATTTGTCTAGCTATGTTTCCTTGCACTGAAAAATAGAGTCAGCTTTTTCCTGACATAAAGAGTAGGTATGATTTGGCCAGACACTTCTCTCACTCACTTTATAAACAATGCCTGCACTGAATGAGGCAAGCCTGCAACTCCAAGATTATGAGGAAAAGGCATTTAAAGTACAAAAATGATGTAAAATAGATCCTTTGTACAAGATGTTCAGATGTTGACTTGAAAACGTGTGAAGGCATATAAAGTTTTGTAGAAGTCATTTAAGGCTTTTGAGAGCAAAATGTTTGAAAGCCACCAATTTAGGGAACTTATCAAAGAAAAACTGTGCATGCTGGCTTATACACTGGTTTAATGACAAGCACAGATCTTCTGAAGCAAAGATCATTTCAAATACCATAAGACTATTTTCACTGTTCATAGATTTGTGTCCAGGCCTACGGAATAGTGCCAGGTAAATAGTACTATGGAGTCACGTCAGCCGGGACTGTTGTGAGGCAGACTATGACACCAGTAGGGGTCATATATGACACGCTACCTTCACTAGGGTTGCCATGAGTCGAATCTGACTCAACAGCACTTGGCTGGCTTGGCACCTTCATTAAGGTGCCCATCTCACAAGCCATAGAGCATTGGGAATACCTGAAACCACAAGGTAACCAGAGAGACCACCCAAAACCACTGCCATAGAGTCAATTCCAACTCATAGCCACCCTGCAGGACAGAGGAAAACTGGCTCCATAGAGTTTCCAAGGAACACCTGGCAGATTCAAAGTGCTGATCTTTTGGTTAGCAGCCATAGCTATTAAATACTATGACACCAGGCTCTCCAGAAAGACCACGAAATCTCAGATCACTTGTGAAATGGACTTGAGAACTTCCCACAACAGTCAGCAGGAGTTGGAAGGGGCTCCAGTTCCCTCTACTTTACCCAGTCTGTGGAGTTAGAGTCTCATTTCTATTGTCATGAACCCATCAGGTACAGTCTTGGGAAACACGGGAACTCTTAAGACAAAACGTCTAGCACTCATGACATAAGACTTCCCTTATGACATAAGCTTCCTCTCCTCTCTGAGGCCCAGAGAGGCTGACTTTTAAAGCTTCTGAGGCAGCACCTGGTCAAGCTGAAAGAAACAGAAGTCTTTCTACTTCTGTCTGTACTCGGTCTTCTAATTTCAAGTTTCAGATTCTAGTCATGAACTAGACACTGATGCACAAACTCTCTCAGAAGGGAACAACTTTCTTCAACCATATTTTTTCTCAAGTTGTTTTTCATGTTATTTGGCCAAGAAAGAGAACTGGCTCAGATTCCAGCAGTAAGCTGGGTATGAAGTTGGAACTGTCCCTGACTCACCAGGTGAGTCACTCATCTTGGGCAACAGCTCATCCTCCCACAGGACAAGTCCCCCGGGAGATGTGTCTGAGATGTCTAGACATTGAGTGAGAAATAAGGATACAACACTGTTTTTCCTCCCTCATCCCCAGTGAAGTAGCCCTCCCTTTGATAGTGTCACTCATTGCAAGGACTTTGGAGAGCCAGCTGGGTAACAGAGACCCCAGTTGCTAAAGGGAAGAATACTTTTTTCACACTGAGACTTCACATAAGGATTTACAGTCCTCCTCTGCCAAGTACAGACAAAAACTAACATGAAGTTCATGTACTCATAAAATAGGTTAACTAAGGAGTCTCCAAAAAAATTGTCATGTCGATGCTACACTAAATGTAAAGACATATCCTCATGCGCTAAAATAAGTTCAGATTTTTTTGTTAAGGACCACTTTCTACGGGGTCCAATGTTGTACCTTCTTTCTACAATGCTCATACTTCTAGCCTGAATCAGTTTACTACAGCATCCTGTACACTAGTTTCTTCTAAACCTGTCAGGTTATATTAACCCTGAGTAATTCGAAACCAGACCAAAAATCAAACCCACTGCCATTGAGTTGATTCTGACACCTAGTAACTCTGGTTGCACAGTAGCTAAGTGCTACGGCTGCCAACCAAAAGGGTAGCAGTTCAAATGCACCAGGCGCTCCATGGAAATTCTATGGGGCAGTTCTAAGCTAGTTCTACTTCTATAGGGTCACTATGAGTCAGAATGGATTTGAAAGCAGTGGGTTTGATTTGGGTTTAATCTGAAAGGGTCTTTTGTATAATTTTCATATCAACCTATATTTCTTCAAACGGTTATTTCTGTCCCAACCCAGCTAACCAGCAACCTTTATGATCTAAACACATCTCTGAGTATGACTTACAAAAGGACTGACAATTATAAGGATGGGAATGTCAGTTCCTCTTTTCCCATGAGGTAGGTAGCACTTACCAATCCCCACACTTGTACCAGTAAATTGAGACTCAGTTATAACTCTTCTCAATTTAACACTTCAAGTAACTAATTGAAACTAATACCTGAATTTCCAATCCTGAGACTAGATTAAATTACTAGGAAACCTCAACTCTTCTTGAGAGGTTATGTGAACAAAGCAAATCTCACTCCTGGCAACCTAACGTCACTTTCCTGATGATAACACTCTTTAGATTACTCCAAAATTCCATCTCTATTTGAACTACACATTAAAATTCTACCCCCCTTCTGAGTTATGATTTGTATCAGGGAAACTTCAGCTGTAAAGGAATGAGAGGAGCAGCTTGTTTTCAAATTTTCTTCAAATTCTTTGAAGTATACAGAACTGGAGTTTCAAATTCTTTGAAGTATACAGAACTAGGGTTTCCCAAGTTGTCTAGTACTTTGGGCCTGAGACTCAGTTCAAGTCCAACATCATATGTGCTCATACTTTATCTGATCTATTCATCCTTAAATTAAGAGCTCTAAAAAGTTAGTCATTGCCTAGCTATTAAATATGAGCAGAATTATTTGAAAACTGTAAGATCACTCATTTCTAACTGATAAACACTATGCAAGTTCCAAGTCATAAATACTTTTTAAGATTTTCAGAATTAAGGAAAGAATCTTAGACTTGGTAACAGAATCAAATGTATCATCATGTCCTCCTTAGAACAGATGAACAGAAGGAAATTCCCACTAACAATAGTCCTGTGATCAATTAAGTTTGGAAACCCTGAGTCCCAGATCCTGTTTTTGGAGGGTCACAAGGTACACTTACATATTAAAGGCTATAAAAAAAAAAAAAATCCCCGTGCTAAACAGGCAGGCTTATTTACTTTTACCAGAACCAAACTTTTGGGAAGCACTGAAACTTTCTTCTCTGTTCCTGGAATATCTGTTAACAATGCTTCCAAAGAACACAGTCTACAAAACCTGAGCAAGTCTATCTCCTTACCTTAACCAGGAACATAATTTAAAATGTGAAACCAAGTAACCAGTTCAAATCTGCCAGGCACCCCTTGGAAACCCTGTGAGGCAATTCTACTCTGTCTACAGGGTCACTACGAGTAGGAATTGACTAGACAGCAGTGGGTTTGATTTTCGAATCTTTTTTTTTTTCCTTAAAACTTCTCCAGTTTTCATTCATACCCCTACTAAACGGAGGAACCCAAAACTTGTCCCTGTGCAGTATTCCCTGGTATCTCAAGCTCAGTGATCTTTCCTTTGGCTGAATCTATAAAGAATATGGTTCCAAAACTTATTTTAAATTTTGATATTTCTTCCCCAAAAAGCTTTTAAGAACAAAATCAAGAATTTAACAGTAGAACTTGGGTGGATGTATAAAATTACAGTATTAGGGATAATTTCTTTTTTTTTTCCTCATGCCCATTCTTCCTTTCCTTGGTAACAGTCAAAGATTGTTTCTCACTAGGTATAAACTTTTTCATGAGTTTTTCTAGCAGTAGTGTCACAAGACACTCGTCCCTCCCTCTGTGTCTGACTCATTTCACTCAGCATAATGCCCCTCCAGTTTGCTCCCTAGGTAGACATGTGTAAAAGTTTTGCCACCATCATCTGCTAAAATGACTGTGTTTTCCCTGTTTGATGGACTTTGGGCCCTCACCAAAGATCAGGTGAGTGGAGTTACATCTGGGTTCTCAATTTTATTCCATTGGTCAATGTATCTGCAGCTGTATTACACCAGGTGACTTTGTTTCTAAGGTGTGTCTCTTATAAACAACACACTGAGGAATCCTTTTTTTTTTTTTTTAAATCTATTCCGTCACTCTCTCTCTCTATGGGTGCATACAGGTCATTTACACTCAGTGTAATTATTGACACGTGTGAGGCTTTTGTGTTTTGATTTTTTTTTTCTGGTGCTGACATTTACTTTGTTCCTTAGTCTCCTGCACTAAATTTCTTCAGTTTGTGATTTTTTTCATTTACTTTGTTTTTGTAGATTCTGTTTTTATGGAGACTTTATGTTTCCCTTCTCTGTTTTGGTGAGTAGGTTTATTATTAATTTTCTTGTGGTTACTTTCAAATTTACCCTTGCCTTCCTAGGTTTGAGCCAGTCTATTATTACTTGGTATTGCTTTGCCTTCCACTCCATTAGAAAGTTCTATACCCACATTATTTATTACCTCTCCTGTTGTTCTGAAGTTGTCATTCACAGATTAACCTCTCTGGTTCCCAGCTGTAATTCTTTTGGTTTGGGATAGTCCTTGAAAGTTAATTTCCTAGGATGGTATCTAACTTGTACAGTCTTGCATCCTGGATTCAGGCTGTGGTCTGATATTATTTGTTCTCAAACCAAAGGACTAATAATAATTGTTATAAATTTGCTTTGTTTTCTATGGAACCCTTTAATTTCTGTTATCTGAAAATGTCCTAATTTTATCATCATATGTGAACAAGAGTTTTGCAGGATTCTTGGTTGGCAATTTTTTTTCTTTCAAGGTTTTATCTATATGTCATCCCATTGCCTTCTTACCTGCATGGTTTCTGCCAAATAATCAGGGCAGGGCTTAGTCTTACTGTTTCTCCTCTGCATGTGACTTTTCATGTTCCTAAAGCTGCTCTCATAATTTTTTCTCTGACTTCGGTTTTAGCTAATGTAATTATGATACGCCTTGGTGATTTTCTTTTAGGGTCTGTCTTGGATGATCAGCTTTTCATCTTTAACAATATTACGGAAGTCTTCTATTAGAAGTTGTTCAGTGATCCTCTTGTATGTTCCTGTTTCTCATCCTGTTCTGGAACTCTGATCACTTGCAGATTTTTCCTTTTGATTATATCACATATCATTCTCAGGGTTTCTTCATTCTTCTTGGTTCTATTTTCTGAGTTTTCCTGGAACAGAGATATAGCCAAGTGTTTACCTCCAATTTTGCTGATTGTGTGTTGCATCATTTCAAACCTGCTCCTCAGCACTTTTATGACAGTGTCCATTTCTGAAACCTTGTTGTTTATCTCTTGGATTTCCAATTGTTGTTTTTGTACGATTTCTAATTGCAAATTTATTTTGGCATTTTGTTCCTGCATTATTTTCACAAATTCTTCTATTAACTTGTCTGCCTTCCACAAATTTGTCTATTTTTTTCCTCATTTTTATCTACTTTGTGTTTCAGCTCTGGTATACCTAAAACCACTGCCATCAAGTTGATTCCAGTTCATAGCAACCCTATAGGACAGAGAAGAACTGCTCCATAGAGTTTCAAGGAGCACTTGGCAGATTCAAATTGTCAACCTTTTGGTTGGAAGATGTAGCACTTAACCACTAAGCCACCAGGGTTTTTAGAGATCTGACTTCCCAAGCAGGTAATTCTAGTGCCTTTTCTTCTACTGGAGAGTCATCTAGCATTTTATTTTGGTCTTCTACAGGAACCATCATGTCCTGTATTTTTATAGATCTTAATCCTGCCTGTTGTCTTTGGGCCATTCAGAGTTACTTTCTTAGTTTATTGATTGTAGATATGTTTGTTTCATCCCACCTTTTTGTTTTATTTGGTTATGTCAGAGAAGGCAGGCTGTGTATTCTTTGTTGTTTGCTCATCTGTGGTCACATTGTCACCCTCTTGTCTAATACACAGGGCCAGTTGCTCAGCTCTGGTGAAGTAGGGCAGGTCCAGTACATGATTTATTTCCTGCTGGGAGCTGCTGAAGGTGCTTTCATGCACCCCCCCACCTGCCAATCTCCTATGTGGGTGAGGTGAATCCAAGCAGCACTGCTGCTGTACTTCCTTGCCAGCTGAGCCACCACAGCTAACCAGGAGGCTTCTGAAGTACAGCAGCTGAGAAAAGATGTAGGGTAGAAAAGTACATCTTGCTTGTCACCAGGTACTTCATCTTCTGCTGAGTTTTCCATAAATCTGTTCTCCTGTGCTCACTGCCTGCTGATCTCCATCAGGCATCCAGGATAGTGAATCCATGCTAGGTTAGCTGACAGGGAAGTTTCTCTCACATATATTCTAATTCTCAGTTTTCTCTCAGTTTCTTGTTACATTTGATTTGGGGCTGAGAGCTCTATCTCTTCCTTTAATACTTCCAGGGTTGAAGTTTGTCTCTTTACTTAGTTTTGTGAGTCTTTGTCGTGAAGGGATGGTGTGGTGCTTCTGTCTGTGGTGCCATGTTGGCTGAAATCTAGGGATAATTTCTGACTTATTTCAGAAAATTACTTCATCCAACAGTAACACAGATAAAAATTCCCAAAGCTGTGAACCACTTTGATTAGGTTATATATTACTTAACAAATCTCACCTTGGCCTCACTCCATCTTCAGTTATATCTTCATCTTTATTGCCTTCACTCTGAGGCAGGTTCTGTCCATGTGGCATTCTCAACAGCAGCAGGTGTACATCTTCCAGATGCCTGTTCAGCCAATAACCAAGGATATGTCCTAATTGGACCAATTTTGGTCACATACCCATCTATGAACATTAATTATGGTCAAAGAGTACTACTTAGTTCAAAAAAAGTGGTGAATGCCAGACAGCCAAAATAGATTTCCACTATAGTAGTAGCAGAACCAAATTTATATCACCTTTGAGCTACATAAATATCTTTGTTCCTATTTCTTAATATTGGACATCCTGAATTCACGGAGTTATCTGTTTATACATAATAAAACCCACTGCTGTTGAGTCAGGTCTGACTCATAGCGACCCTAGAGGTCAGAGTAGAACTGTCCCATAGGGTTTCCAAGAAGCACCTGGTAGGTTTGAACTGCTGACCTTTTGATTAGCAGACTTGGTACTTAACCACTATGCAACCAGGGTTTCTGCTTATACATAATGGTTACCTCCAGTTCAAGCATTGTCTTCACGGTTATTGAAGCTCACTAGATTGTAAGAACAGAGTCATCATGGTGTAGTGGTTAAGCATGCAGTTGGTAATGGAAAGGTTGGTTGTTTGAACCCACCTGGTGACTTAGGAGGAAGATGAGAAGGGTAAAGCCTGATGATTTGTTTCTGTAAACATTACAGGCTGGGAAACCCTATAGGGTAGTTCTACTTTGTCACAGAGGTTTCCCACCTGACAGAGAGGTTTCCCACCTGGCATAGCATGATGAATGAAAGATTTATTTGTTGTCCTTAAATTTACATCAAAGTCCTAAAGCTGAGAATAATAAGAGGCAAGTAACCTCCAGATTCTGAAGAGAAGTGCCTGACACAGCCATGTCAGACTCAGCCAGAGAAAACAGATCAGTCCACAGACTATGGAATCCTCACCTCCAGCCTCTACATGACAAGACTGATGCTGACAATTTATTGAATAGAGTCAATGAGAACTGGAATTCAATGGAATAAAGAGTATTTGGCTTCTTTCCTCCCTTCTCCATGGAGAAGAACACAGTAAACTATTTCTGAACTTCTTGAGGTGGTAGAATTTTCTGCAGCCTAGGGACCACTGCTTTACTGTTTTGCCTTGCATGTTGCTATCATGCTGGAAACTATGCCATTGGTATTTCAAACACGAACAGGGTCAGCCATGCTAGACAGCTTTCAGCAGATCTTGTAGTCTAAGACAAACTAGAAAGAAAGGCCAGTAATCTACTTCTCAAAAATAGCTAAATGAAAACCCTATGGAGCATAGAACAATACCATCCAATACAGTGCTGGAAGAAGAGCCCCAAAGGTTGGAAGGCACTCAAATACAGAGTGGCTTTAAAAAAAGGACTCAGCCATACCAGTAATTGGAAAGATGGCACGAGAGTGGGCAATGTTTAGTTGTACTGCATGTGGAGTCACCATGAGTCAGAGCTGACTGGACAGTAACTAAAGACAAGAGATTACAGCTCCAATCATTTAAGATTTTGTCCCTTTTCCTCCGATTCAGTCATTTACTTAACAAATACGTATTGCCTTCTTACTATGCACCAGACACTATAGCAGACTATGAGGAATTCCCCCGGACTTTCATGCTAGTAGGAGAAGTCAGGCAACAAATAAATAAACAAAATGAACAAAGATATAAGAAAACCAATGGGACAAGAAAGAAGTGAGCAAGAGGGAAAGTAATAGCAACCAAGGGTAGAGATAAGAATCCAGTTGCCATTTACCACATTGGGTAGAAAGCAAAGAAAGAGCCAAGGAAAGATTAACCCCCCACCCTAGGCTCATCCCTAACCCTTGAATCAGGCTTGATTTGGTCTTCAGAGTCACAAAGGAAACTATAAACTGGATGTGAGATTAAAGTTTTGATTTAGACTAAACTGTACTTGCTTTTTTCTTTAATATCAGAACCAAACTCACTCCCATCAAGTCAACACCAACTCATAGCAACCCTATAGGACAGAGTAGAATTGCCCTATTGAGTTGCCAAGAAGCACCTGGCAGATTTGAACTACTGGCCTTTTGGTTAGCAGGGGCAGCACTTAACCACTATACCACCAGGTTTCCAGAAAGTGAACCCCAAATCCCAGAAAGTCACTGAAAGCTTTGGCACTTTTCTGAGAGGTGATCCATAAGGCAGGAAGGAAAGAGTCAGTGGCTTGGTGTTTGAAGGTCAGAGAAGAATTAAGCCATTCTCTCTTTGTGCCGCCTTCTGAGTTTAGTCCAGTCAATAAACTAATAACATTTTTTAAACAATCAAAAACTTGACAGTCCATCATTGGATTCAGCACAATGCTTTACACAGAACAGTCAGTAAACATTTGTTGTACACATAAGGTAGGCTAATATGTCAACTGGGAGAATAACAATTACAGGGCACTAAATCATCTGTCAGGTAAGACATATGGGCAATGTTTTGTTGTACTGCATGTGGGGTCCCTTAACCTTCTAAATGGTATCATTTAACCCTTGAGAATGTTTGTAGACTTTACCCATGGGGTACTGATCTTCAGTCAGTCATGTACAAAAGACTGTATATTAGACAGGATAAATAACAAGCATTGTATAATGTAAAAACCATGTTTGCTGTTTGCTTGTTTCAGTGTGCACTGTCAGCTCCAGGAAATACATACAGCAGTAGTGTTGCAAAACAAAATAAATTGAAGGGAAAAACATAGCAGGAACTTTTTTTTAAAAGACAGAAATCACTAAATTAGTTAGTTCCACTTTTCATTTTTTACTTAAATAAGATGAAGGCTTACCTTTCACATAGACGGGTAAACTTTGCCAGTTCAGAGGAGTAAAGAAGCTAAAAGCTGACTGGGAGCTAGACACCTCCTCTGGTGCTATTTGGGTCATTGCTGGCCTGTCACTTTGTGGTCCAAGAGGGCATCTTGAATTTCACCCCTCACAACTCCATTCTAGCCTGCAGCAAAAAAGTAAAGACAGAATGCACTCCTTCTTCCTCTGAAGAATACTTCTATGAAGTCCTCACACAATACTTCAGTTTACCAAAACTCGCTACAAAGGAGGCTAGGAAATCTGGTTTCTAGAACTCTGTTTCCAAGGATGAAAAGGAGAATGGATGCAAGATATTAGCAACTAGATGTTTTTGTCTCACTTTGTTTCTTATAAAGATATACTCAAGGAGTTAACATTGAAGATATTCATTAACAATTATTCTGTTTCTGAGGGTGGAGCCAATATAGCAGGCTAGACACATGTCTCCTCAATTCCCTCTGAAAACAATAAGTGAATGGAGCAGTGTGGACATTATGGGAGCCCCAAGATCTGATGTAGGGTTGTGACATTGGACTGAGTGACAGGAGAAGGGAAACTATCTCCGTCAGAGGTCAGGCAGTAGCACATGGAGTTCTGCTTCTGCTTATGCATCATTTGAGGGGACCAAAAGTATGGATGCCTCCTTTGTTATCCAGAAGGCAAGGCTTGGGTCCAACAAGCCTGTGAGCCTGGCACACTAATGTGCTGAACTGAAGTGTTTAAGCAAACAGTGCATACCACAGTAGAAAGACTGTACTTGGGACACCTACATCGTGAGAGCCAAGGTGCTGACCAAGGGCACCAGTGCCCCTCCCACCTCCCTTCCCTGTGTTGCACCATAGATTACGCTGACTCACTGCAGGAAGGGCGGCTCAGGCAGAACACCATCTTGGTCAGCTGAGAGGTGGAGTCAACCACACCTGACATTCCAGCTGGGCTGATTCTCATGCTTAGTAACAATGCCTGTCTGGAAAGTGTTTCTCCAGCAGAATAGCTGTCTTTGAGACAATTGTATCTAGGAATCACGGTGGGGCCTGGTGGCCAAGGGTGGCAGTTCCCTAACCCCTCCCTTCTTTGATCCACATCGTTGCATCTGGGGACAGCCTACAAGGCACCATCGCTGTCAGCCAGAAGGCGGGGTCTGTCACCACTGAGGCCCAGCTGCTTTCAGCAACTGCTGGACATCATCTCTCTCAGAAGTAAGGCAGCTTTTAAAATAAGACCAGCTGGAGGATGCAGTGGTGACAGGTGGCTGAGTAGTCTGATGGCATTTCCACCATCCTTCACTGACCCACATCATAGCATCAGCTGATAGCCTCTGAGAGACTCTGTAAGTAGGGCACCATCTCTGCCAGCCAAGAGGCAGGGTCTGCCAATCCTAAGGGCCCTGGTGTTCTCAGTGCCTGCTGGACTGTGTCCGTCTCAGCCAAAAAAAAAAAAAAAAAAAAAGCAATGTTTAGGTGAGAGTGCAGCAGTCCCAGGCATCCAAGCGTGGTGACATCTTTCTCTCCCCTCCTCCCCAAGCTACACCACAGGCTTGACCGACATAATGACAGAGAGTCACTACACCTCTAGCAGCCAGGAGGTGGAGCCTGCCACCCCTGAGAGCCCAGCTGGAGTCAGTCACTAGAGAACACAGAAGCAGCTAGCAACCAAACCTAGTGGCACCCATATTCCCCTCTTAGAACTACACCACTGCTCCCATTGGTAACACTAGAGAAACTGAACAGCTTCTTGATGGTGCAAAGACCACAATCAACACCTAACCCTTTAAAGAAAAAGACCACCATGACTCCTGAAAACTCCCAAAATAAAAAATTAAAAAACTTCCCAGATGAAGCCTTTCTGAAATTATCAGAGGTAGACTACAAAAGAGTTATGTATAGAGCCTTCCTAGAGATTAAAGAAAATGCAGCAGAACAAAATGAAAAATTAGTAAACTATATGAACTGCTGGAAATCAATGACATCCAGAAGATCAATAATAAACTTACAGATTTAGACAATTCAATGCAAAGCCAATGAGGAGTTGGAAGGCAAAGCTAGTGAGCTTGAAGATAAAGCAACTGACAGCAGCATTCATGAGGAGAATTCAGAAAAAAAGAAACAAGAAAAATGAAGAAGCATTAAAAAACATGTGGGACTCTGTCAAGAGGAATAATCTACAAATAATTGGAGTTCCTGAACAGGAAAGGATAGCTGAAAATACAGAGAGAATTGTTGAAGAGTTGCTGACAACTTCCCTGAAATTATGAAAGAAGGGAACATAGATACCCAAAGTGCTTATCATACCACAAAAACTAGACCCCAGAAGAAAGACACCAAGACATATTATAATCAAGCTTAAGAAAATGAAACATAAAGAGAGGCTTTTACACGCAGTCAGACTTAAAACAAAACTAAAGTACAAAGGAAAGACCTGTAGGTTTTTGTCTGACTTCTCAGCAGAAGCTGTGTTACCAAGAAGGCAGTGGGATGACACATTCAAAGCCTGGAAGGAGAAAAATTTCCAGCAAAGAATTACATATCCTGCAAAACTGTCTCTCAAATATGAAGGTGAAATTAAGACATTCGCAGATAAACAGAACCTTAGACACTTTGTAAAAGCCAAATCAAAACTACAAGAAATACTGAAAGAAGCTCTTTGTTTGGAAAAACAAAAACAACAGATGTATACTTAAGGATACAACGCAGGACATAACATCCAGAATTCTACTCATTAGAGAAGTCACAAAGCTCAACGAAAGCTATAGTACTAAAAGAATGGAAGCAGTGATCTTAACACAAACATTATGACATCATCACAATACAAAGAAGGACATATTGCTAGCCAGCCAAGTGCCATCGAGTCAGATCCAACAGTAGTCATAACACTTTTAAATGGAAAGGAAATTAAAAAGATACACAAAAGTTAAAGATTGGTTTAAACTTATAACATTAAGGGGGATCAAAAGGGTAGCTGCAAAGCAAACTAACAATGCAACACATCAAAACAAGAAACATAATCCAGGAGTCTCAACAAACACAAAACCAACACTGGAAAAGATGAAAAGTAAACCCATAAAGTGACACAATCCAGAACACAATATTAAGGAAAACAAAACATCAACAACACAAGGCATCAAAATGACAGCACTGAACACATACCTATCAACAATTACACTAAGTGTACATGGACTAAATGCTCCAATAAAGACGCAGACAGTGACAGCCTGGATCAAAAGACATGATCCACCTACATGTTGCTTACAAGAAACACATCTTAGACTCAAAGATATGAACAAACTGACAATCAAAGGATGGAAAACTACATACCAATTAACAGCGCACAAGAAGAACAGGAGTGGCAATACTCTAATGTCAGATAAAATAGTTTTTAATGTAAAATACATCATGATGGATAAGGATGGCCACTCGTTATTACTGAAAGCTTCAGTACATAAGTGGGATATAACAGTATTAAACATTTATGCACCCAATACTAGAGCATCTAAATATATTAAACAAATTCTGACAACATTGAAAAAAGTTGTCACATTACAACAGTAGGAGACTTCAACACTCCACTTTCAGTAATAGACAGATTACTGAGAAAAAAGCTCTATAAAGACACAGAAGATCTTGTTGCAACAACCAACTAACTAGACCTCACCATATACATATACAGAACTTTTTACCCAACAACAGATAAGTACATCTTCTTTTCCAATGCACATGGAACGTTCTCCAGAATAGACCACATATTAGGACATAAAGCAAGTCTCAACAAAATCCAGTCCACTGAGTTATTGCAAAGCATCTTCTCGGACCATAAAGCCATAAAAGTTGAAATCAATAGCAGAAAAAACATAGGTAAAAATCTGAACTCACTGAAACTGAACAATGCCTTGCTCAAAAATCCATGGGTTATAGAAGAAATCAAAGAAGAAATTTATGTAATCAAATGAGAATGAAAACACATCCTACAGGAACCTACAGGATACAGCAAAAACAATGCTCAGAGGTCAATTTATCTCTATAACTGCTCACATCTGGAAAGAAGAAAGGGCCCAAACCAAAGAATCAATCCTATAACTTGAACAAGTAGAAAAATAACAACAAAGGAACCCCTCAAGCAGAAGAAGAAACAGGTAATAAGGATTAGAGAAGGACTAAATGAATTAGAGAATCGAAGAACAATTCAAAAAATTAACAAAACCAAAAGCTGGTTCTTTGAAAAGATCAACAAAATTGATAAACCACTGGCTAAACTTAAGAAAAGAAAAACAGGAGAGGAAACAAATAACCTGAATAAGAATGGTGATGGGAGATGTCATAACAGAGCCAAATGAAATTAAAGGTATCATAACAACGCTATGAAAGACTGTAACAGATTTGAAAACCAAGACGAAATGGACAAATTTCTAGATTCACATCACTTACCAAAACTACCACAAGGAAAATCAGAACAACATAACAAACCCATCACAAAAGAAGAGATTGAAAACGTAATAAAAAAAAAAAATGACCGACTAAAAAAAAAGAATTATTCCATTTCTTATTTCTGCATGCCAAGTTGGCACATTTAGAGCTCAGTTCACTAATTATGCTGTGCTTCTGAGTATTCTTAATAGCTAATTCCACTAGCTCCAAAACAAAAGTTTGGTTATATAACTTTTCATTGTACCCCTTTCCCCAGATGAATTATCTGTGCCATACTGATTCATTTGTCTCCTATGGTAAATTATCAATACACTGATCCAGTAAGCATGTACTGAAAGGCAGAACGGGCTGGTGGAATGGGCAGGCTTGCAATCAGACTCACTGGATGGAACGCCTGGCTAAATTTTCCATTAGCACAACTTTGGGAAAGTTTGCTAACATCTCTGAGTTTCAGTTTGGTAGTTTACAAAACCCAGCTCTACAGTCTTGTAGACTTCTGTTATTTTGTCATTACACTTTACACTCATCTTTTTCAGACAATAGAAAACTTCATAGAAGAAGGGAGAATTAACATTACAACACTGCTGATTTTTCTGGTTTTTCTTTGGCATATTCTCTTGACTTTTCATTATCTAATCAGTTTATACAAGCAACAGTTGGCTGTGTTGTCCAATTCAACTATATTGTGTGACTTTCATTCACCAGATACAACATTTCAGAGGGACTATGTCAGATGATCTCTTTCTGGATTGAACTTCATAAATCATGCTATATATGAGCATTCTTTTAGTTAAACACTTGATTTTAGTGTTTACATTAAAAATTGATTGTCTTAGAATAAAGGCTACTTATTTCATACCTTGCTCATTCTCAGCAATCAAGTTGATTTTTAAAAAAATTATTTTGGGGATGAAAGGTTTACAGATAGCCTAGGTGATATGTTTTAAAAATAAAGATCTGAATACACCATACAAGGTCTGATAATTAAGTCCACAAACTTAATTGTTCTAAGTGCTGCGTACTCCATTCCTGAATATCACTACAATCACCTTCAAAGTACTCCCCTTGGGAAGTTGTTCACCAATGCCAGTGCCTACACCACCCTTCAAAGCAATTTTGGAACTCTCTGGAATGGCACTGCACACAGTGGCACAGTGGCAAGTTTGTGAACTTAATTGTATAGTTGTCTGTGAGGGAATTTTTCGCCAATAAACAAATAACTATTGAAACACCCTCCCTGCTCACCTCATCTGGCCTGCAAAGACTTTTTTCTTTACCTGACAATAAAGGAAATATTACAAGGAAGACATTTTGATAACATTTAGGACATTAAGGGTACTACGATGACAGCTCTGATGGCCATTCCAGAAAAACGGTTCCAAAACTACTTTGAAGGGTGGATTAGTTGCTGGCATCAGTGCATGGCTTCACAAGGGGAGTGCTTCAAAGGTGACTGTAAGTGATTATTTCTAAGATGAGTTCATGAACTGAACTGGCAGTCTTGGTACATAGCCAACCACATAGTCCAAACACACAGCAGACTTGAAAGTCATACAATGTGACGGGAAGAGCGATTGAATAACAGGTGGTTATCACACTTAGCAAACTTTTGAAAGGGCAAGAAATTACTAGTGGATTCTGGTCATTGGAAAGGAAGAAACGTTCTCAAAGACCAGCAGTGATGACTTCAGAAAACTAATGAAAGTTCTTTAGTAAAATAGCCTGCTTGCACAATAAAATAGCTGCTAAGGACATTTCAGGGCTAAAGCAATCTAAGGAACATGTCTGGAAAGTGTTATAATCCCTGGATTTAAAAAGAAAAAGAAAAGTAATACCTGAACACTTTGCCTTGGTGTGATGAAAAGTGTATGGATTGCTTATCAGGAAAATGAAAAGTCTCTATATTAAGGAAACAATTTTGTACAGAAGTATTCAATTTTCAACTTGATATGCTTTGCAATACATAATTTCCAATGCTCTACTTTATAGAAATGATTAAGAAAGTTCAAAGACTTTTGCCAATGTTTTTTATACCTTTTATGACACTACCATTTTGTAGATTCTATGCTTAAGACACCTTTAATATACTCTAAGGACACTTTCAGTTGCAAAAGGAAAGAGAAGAAAGAAACAGAACAGCAGCATAAACTACAAGAGACAGCAAAAGCACATACAGGAAAGAGATAAATCAGTCATAGAAGCCACTGTTGTACTGTAGAATGGTTTTCACTAGGCAAAGGATACCCAGCAAATGTAGACAACTGATGGAACACAACAAACTGTGGCATTATTGTTGCTGTTAGGTACCATCCGGTCAGTTTGAACTCATAGCATAGCTACCATACCTACAACAGCGCTATCCTCACAATTTTGGGGGGTAGAGGGGAGCTGGAATAAGGGTTTATTGTCTTTACATACATTCCTTTCTGTAATATTAAAAGGATACATTGCAAAAATGCATTAAAAGGTAGTAACATTTTAATAAACTTTCTTTTGAATAATTAATTTTCTGTATATGGATGCAGCGTAAGCGGGAACTTTAAGGATCTTCTAGTTTATCACGTAATTTTCAGGAGAGCTTTATGTAAATAATTTTAGATGAAAAACATATCACAGTCTTAAAGAACTTGGAAATTGTATGTTGTCTCTCAGTAGCCTATTTTATCTTGAAGTTCCCAATAACAGATGTTATTCTGTAAAGTCTGAATCCCTTATGTTGTTTGACTTCTTAAAATGTTTATACTTAGTTGCTTCAAAATTTTCAGAAATTCTTACAGTATAAAGCAGATAATCAAGATTAGACTTCATTTTTCTTAACTGAAAATTTTTTTCAAAAATGACATTTCAGGAAAATTCTGAGGATCAGGCATCAGGATATGTATGAAATAAGACTGTTTATACCTCATCATAAAACTAACATAGTATAATGGCGACTATGGTAGTTATTGCAGTATGTTGACTCCATTGATTAACTCATTTCTGTTAATTGCAACTCACAGCAACCCTATAAGACAGAGAAGAACTACTCCAGAGGGTTTCTAAGGAACGGCTGTTGGATTTGAACTGCTATCTTTTTGATTCATAGCCAAGTTCTTAATCATTGATTAAGCACAGCATTTATGATGACCCAAAACAAAACT
The DNA here is from genome assembly GCA_028571685.1 of Heterohyrax brucei. NCBI lineage: Eukaryota > Metazoa > Chordata > Mammalia > Hyracoidea > Procaviidae > Heterohyrax > Heterohyrax brucei. The sequence continues at coordinate 51,648,545 of CM053155.1, forward strand.
AAAACTATTGCCATTAGGTCAATAACTCCAAACCAAAGTGATCCCACAGGACAGAGCCGAATCACCCCAAAAAGCTTCAAGGATTGGTTAGTGGATTCAAATTACTGATCACTCTGCCACCAGGGCTTAGTCAATGAGTCAATGAGAAAAATGTCCTTTTTCTGTGGGCTGCTGGTTTCTCCAGGCTTTGAATTCTAACCAACCACTTCACAGTGTCTACAGTGATTAACAACAGGAATCAGGCAAAAGAGTATACATCAGGAGAATCACAATTGCAGAGAAAAATTTAATTTCTTGAAGCTTGGGACTATGTCTTGATCAAGCTAATATTCTTCAATAGGAGTTGCACATGGCTTTGCTCAAAAAAAACTGTGCTTTAAATGTTTGATGAAAGCAGTACTTTGGTCATCTATTAGAACTGTGGCAGCATAGTGGTTAATTGGTACATCTGCTAACCAAAACATCAGCAGTTTGAACCTGCCAGGGGCTCCTTGAAAACTTGATGGAGCAGTTCTACTCTGCCCTATAGGGTTGCTATGAGTCAGAATCGACTCAACAGCACTGGGTTTAGTTTGGTCTGGGTATTGCTACCTAGGGAAATGCTGGTGGCATAGTGGTTAAGTGCTACAACTACTAACCAAAAAGCCAGAAGTTCGAATCCACCAAGCGCTCACTGGAAACTCCATCGAGCAGCTCCACCCCATCCCACAGAGTCGCTATGAGTTGGAGTCAACTCAGTGCCAGTGGGTTTTTGTTGCCACCTAATAAACCATCCTCAAACACAGTGGCTTTGAACAACAATACCTGATTATTATCTCTCACAATGTGAAGTTGACTGGATTTAGCTGGGCAGATCTTCTGTTCCCTGTCCTTAGCTGACGCTGCAGTCATTTGGAGGTTCACTTGGCTGGAACATCTAAAGGACTCAGTCACATGGCTGGTGCCTGATGTTGCCAGCTTGGTAAGGACTTCAGTTTTTTTCTAAGCAGCTTTCTGCCTTAGTCATCTAGTGCTGGTACAACAGTAATCCCACAAGGGAATGGCTTTAACAAAGAGAAGCTTATTATCCCATAGTCCAGTAGGCTAGAAGTCTGAACTCAGAGCACCAGCTCCAAGGGAAAGCTTTCTCTCTCTGTCAGCTCTGGAGGAAGGTCCTTACAATACATGAATATTCCCTTGGTCTGGGGCATCTCAGTGCATGAACCTCAAATCCAAAGGATGCACTCTTCTCTCAGTATTGCTGCGTTAGTGGTATGTCTTTAAAATATATATATGTATATATATTTTTTAAGTAAAAGTATACAATCCAAATGAATCTAAATCAATTTGTGATATAACACCCTGAACACAAACCACTATACGAATCTAATTCCTTCCCTACTACTACCACTCCATGACAGCACACTCCTCTTTTCCACCCTGTACTTCCTGTATCCATTCAGCGAACTCCTGCACCCTTCCACCCTCTCATTTTCCCTCTAGAGAGGAGCTACTCAGGCAGCCTTACGAATATACTTAAGTCAAGAAGCATATTCTTCACCAGCATCACTCTGTGTCTCATAGTCCGTTCCAATCTCTGTCTGAAGAGTTGGTTTTTGTAGTGGTTTCAGCTCTGGGCTAACACAGAGAGTCTGGGCATCATGTCCTCAGGGGATCCTCCAATCTGATAGATCATCAAGTGTGGTTTGTAGTAGAGTTCTAGTTCTGCACACCCATTTTTCTCCCAGTATGTCAAGGACTTCACAGTGTGTTCGCTTGTCAGGGCAATCACTTGTGGTGGCCAGACACCATCCAGTTCTTCAGATCTCATGCTGATGTAGTCTCTAGATCATATGGTACCTTCTGCTAGGCTCATATTTTCTTCATGTCTTTGACATCCTTCATTCACCTCCATTCCACATGGATCAGGATCAACTGATGCTAATTTAGATGGCCGCTTGCTAGCTTTTAAGACCCTCTACACCTCTCACCAAAGTGGTATGGAGAACGTTTTCTTTAAAAAAATAAAACTCAGTTATGACAATTAGCCTAGATGTCCTCTGAAAGTAACCTCACAATGTTTTGAACCCATTTTTGCTGCCACTGTGTCAACCCATGTTGTTGAGGGTCTTCCTCTTTTTTGCTGACCATCTACTTTGCCAAGCATGATGCCCGTCTCCAGGGACTGTTCCCTCCTGATAACATCCCCAAAGTATGTGAGATGAAGTCTCACCATCCCTGCTTCTAAGGAGCGTTCTTGTGGTGCTTTTTCCAAGACATATTTATTCTTCTTGAAGACCATGTTATATTCAACATTCTTTGCCAACACCATAATTCAAAGGCATCAGTTCTTATTTATCTTTCTTATTCATTATCCAGCTTTGGTATGCACATCAGGCAATTGTAAATATCATGGCTTGGGTCAAGTGCACCTTAGTCTCGAAAGTGACAGCTTTGCTTTTTAAAATTTTAAAGAGTTACTCTGTTATTTGCCCAACACCATATGCCATTTGATGCCCTGACTGCTGCTTCCACAGGCATTGACTGTAGATCCAAGTAAAATGAAATCCTTGACATCTTCAAATCTTTTCTATGTTTCATCATGATATCGCTCATTGTCCAGTTTTGAGGATTTCTGTTTTCTTTATACTGATCATCATCAGTACTTGAAGTCCTCTTCACTTTCAGCAAGCAAAGTTGCATATCACAGATTGTTAATGAGTCTTCCTCCAATCCTGATACCAAGTTCTTCTTCATATACTCCAGCTTCTTGGATGACTTGCTCAGCATATAGACTGAAAGGTATGGTGAAAGGACACAACCCTAAAGCATACCTTTTCTGACTTCAAACCACACAGTATCCCCTTGTTCTCTTGGTGTATGCATAGGTAGGTTCCCCAAGAGCATGATTGTTCTGGATTCCTACTCTTCACAGTATTATCCACAATTTGTATCTCCACAATCAAATGCCTTGGTATAGTCAGTAAAACACAGATAAATATTTTACGGTATTCTCTGTTTTCAGCCAAGGTTTATCTGACATCACCAATGATATCCCTTATTTCACATCCTCTTCTGAATGCAGCTTGAATTTCTGGTAGTTCACTGTACTGCTGTAACCACTTTTGGATTATCATCAGTATAATTTTACTGGCATGTGATATTAATAACGCTGCTGTTACATGCTATTGAGTGGGTTCTGACTCACCATGGCCCTATGAGCAACAGAATGAAACATTGCCCCCCCCATGCCATGCCCACAATCATTGTTATGCTGGAGTCCACTGTGACACCCACTGTGTCAATCCATCTCATTGAAAATCTTCCTCTTTTTTTTGTTGATCCTCTACCAAGCAAGATGTAGGTCTCCAGGGATTAATCCTTCTTAACAACATGTGCAAAGTATGTAAGATGTAGTCTCACCCTTCTTGCTTCTAAGGAGCACTCTGGTTGTACTTCCTCCAAGACAGCTCTGTTTATGCTTTTCAGAGTCCATTGTATATTCAGTATTCTTGTACAATGCCACAATTCAAAGACACCAACATTTTTGTCATCCTTATTCATATTCCAGCTTTTACAGGCATATGATGTGACAGAAAATAGCATGGCTTAGGTCAGATGCACCTAATCTTCAAGAAGACATCTTTACTTTTGAACACTTTAAAGAGGTCTTTTGCTGCAGATTTTTCCCATGCAATTCATTTTTTTTATTTCTTGACTACTGTTTTCATGGGCATTGGTGGTGGATCCAAGCAAAATTAAATCCTTGACAACTTCAATCCTTTCTGCATTTATCATGATATAGCTTAACTGGTCCAGTTGTGAGGATTTTTGTTTTCTTGATATTGGGTTGTAATCCATACTGAAGGTTGTAGTCTTTGTTCTTCATCAGTGCTTCAAGTCCTTGTCACTTTCAGCATCTAGGTTGTGCCATCCACACAACATAGGTTGGTAATGAGTCTTCTTGCAATCCTGATGCTATGTTCCTCTTCATGTAGTCCAGCTTCCTGAATTATTTGCTTGGCATACAGATTGAAGTATTAATGATATTCTTCAATAATTCCCACATTCTGCTGGATCACCTTTCTTTGTAATGGACACAAATATGTATCTTCCTATCGGCTAGCCAAGGCTTCCAAATTTCTAGGCATAGATGAGTGTTTCCAACATTATATACATGCATTGCAATGTTTCCATTTAGTATTCCAGCAAATCTTGGATCCCTCTTTTCCAGCAATCCCTTCAGTGTGGCTTGAACCTCTTTCTTCAGTACCATTCATTCTTGATCATATGCTACCTCCTGAAATGGTTAAATGTTGACCAATTCTTTTTGGTACAGTGACTGTGTATTCCCTTCTATCTTCTTTTGAAGTTTCCAGTGTCTTTCAGTATTCTACCCACAGAATTCTTCAATGTTTTAACTTGAGGCTTGCATTTTTTCTTCAGTTCCTTCAGCATGAGAAATGCTAACAGTGTTCTTCTCTTTGTTTTTCTAACTGCAGGCCTTTGTATATGTCATTGTAATACTTCATCTTCTTGAGCCATGCTTTGAAATCTTGTGTTCAGCTCTTTTTACTTTGTCATTTCTGCCATTCATTTTAGCTACTTCAAAAGCAAGTTTCAGTCTCTTCCGACATCCTTTTTGGTCTTTCCTTTCTTTTTAATGACCATCTTTGTTTTCTGCATGTGTGACATCCTTGATGTCATCCACAACTCATCTGGTATTTGGTCTTTCATGGTGTTCAATGTATCAAATCTATTTAGAGACCATTTAGAAATGGTTTCTAAATTCAGTAGAGTCGACCTTAATGATGTGCATGGGGTAAAGCGTTTGGGACCTTCATGTGCTGATGTGGCACAACTCAAAATGAGAAGAAATTGCTACAAACATTCATTAAGGTGGAATATATTAAGTATGAATCTAGGAAAGTTGGAAATAATAAAAAATGAAATGGAACACACAAAGATTGATATCCTAGGCATCATTGTGCTGAAATATGCTGCTACTGGCCGTTTTGCATCAGACAGTCATGTGGTGTATTATTCCAGGAACAACAAATTGAAGAGGAAAAGTGTTGCATTCATTGTCAAAGAGGATATTTCAGTATCTATCCTGAAGTACAATGCTGTCAATGATTGGATAATGGCCGAGTGCCGTCGAGTCGGATCTATCCATGTCTAAAAAGAAGACTGGATACTATCCATGTCTATAACAATTCAACTATTATTCAAATTTATGCACAGACTACTAAGGTCAAAGATGAAGAAATTAAAGACTTTTACCAATTTCTGCAGTCTCAAATTGATCAAATATGAAATCAAGATGCATTGATAATTCCTGGTGATTGGAACAAGAAAGTTAGAAACAGAGAATCAGTAACTGGAAAATATGGCTGTGGTGAGAAGAATGATGCCTAAGACCAAATGATAGAATTCTGAAATCCAAATACCTATTCATTGGAATTGGCTTGTTTCAACAATACAAATGGCAGCTATATACATGGACTTCACCAGATGGAATACACAGGAATTAAATCAACAACACCATTGGGAAGAGAAAATGGTGATGTTCAATACCATCAGTGAGAACAAGGCCAGGCTCCACCAACTGCTCATATGCAAAATCAAGATGAAGTTGAAGAAAATTAAAATCAGTTCATGAAAGCCAAAGTAAACTTTGAGTACATCCAACCTGAATTTAGAAAGAATAGATCTGACACCTTGACCACTAATACGGAATAGAAGTCTTGAAATGTAGACAAAAGTTTACAACGTAAAGTAGACATTAAGCAAAGACTTGTTTTCTTACTCATCTGGTGCTACTATAACAGAGATACCACAAGAGGATGACTGTAAAAAGAGAAATTTTATTTGTCACAGTCCAGTAAGCTAAAAGTCCAAATTCATGGTGTCAGTCCTAGGGAAAGGCTTTCTCTGTTGGCTCTGGAGGAAGGTCTTTGTCATCAATCTTCCCCTGGCCTGGAAGCTTCTCAGGCACAGAACTCCTGGACCTTTCCAAAGGATGATTTCAGCTCTTGGCACTTTCTTTCTCGGTGGTATGAGGTCCCCAAATCTCTCTGTTAGCTTTTTTCCTTTGTATCTCAAGAGACTGCCTCAAGGAATGAAACAATCTTTTATACTGAGTCCTGTCCCACCAACAGAACTGCTGCCCATCCACTGTCATCAACATCACAGAGTCAGGATTTACAACATGGAGGGAACACTGGGAAATACCAGGAAATATCAAAATACCAGGAATCATGGTCCAGCCAAACTGCCACACACATTTCTGGGGGAACACAATTCAATCCATGACATTACACCATTTTTTCCCTAAAAAAGTCACATTCTTGCAACATGTAAAACATATTCACCCCATTATAGCAAAAGTCTAAGTCCACAATCCAGAAATTCCTCTTCAGCTGTGAAATCTAGAACACAAGTTCTGTTTCCAAAATACAGTGGCAGAACAGACAGCCACAAGTTAGATATTTCCACTACAAATGGTAGAAAGAAGGTAAAGCAGGCAACAAAGCAAGTGAGCAGAATACGTTAGTTCTCAAAGCTTTGAACATAATCTTCCGTTTCCTGAGACATTTTACACAACAGCCCCGCCCTCCAGATTCAAGGTATTGGCCACTCTCTCTGATTATGAGTAGAAACCCCTGGGCCCTGCGCTACAGCTCTGCCTTCCCGGCCCACTGGGACATCAATTTTTGCTCCCTTGGCTTCAGGCGTACAATTTCCCAAGTCTATCTGAGTGGCAGCTCCACACTTAGCAACACCAAGGGCTTTGGATTTACCCTTAAGACCCTCTGAGGTCATGGCCACATCTTTTGAAACTGGGGCAGCTCAACTTCTCATGCTCCTTGTTTCTGCAGCTTACGCTTCCCACAGCCTCATGTCCTGGGATTCAGGCTTTTATCTTCCCTGCTGTAGTAAGTGTTTCAAAGCTCTTTAGCTCCATTTATTTAAGTACCCAGAGGCACCCCACTCCATCAGGAAGCCTCCTGTACACAGCCACTCAGCTCTCTCATTCCATGGGTTAGCAAGCTTAGTTTCACTGATATAAGTGCCCAGAGGCACCACACTCCACCAGAAAACCTGCTCACAGACACACAGCTTTCACTCTGAGGGTCAGTTTCAGTGCTGTGTCAGGTTGGTCTGCTTCTGATGCAGTTGCTGCTACTGTTGCTGCTGCTGGTCTTCTGCTGCTTGTTTCTCACCATCTGCTCCTTCTTTGGTGTTCACAGTTCTCCTTGCTTCTTTCTAATTCTTCTATCCATTCACAGTTTCAAAACTGCTGTCTGTTAGAGCAGCACCCTACTCTCTCAGTACCAAATTGTCTTAGGCTGGGTTCTCTAGAGAAGTAAAACCAGTAACGCATATAATACACATAGAAAAAAGATTCATATACAGGAAACAGCTCACACAATTGTAAAAGGTAAAATGTCCCAAGTCCTGGATCAGAGTACAAGCCTCTCATAGCCACACAAGCTGGTGAACCCAAGGTTGGCACATCAGGGATTCGAGTTCCAGCTCCAGCTGGTGAATCCCAAGATGGTGGGTGAAGCTGCAAGGTTTATGCTGATTCACAGAGCTGCAGGGGCTGGCAAACCCAGGATCAGCAGGTCAGGGAACAGGACTCTTTATCTGCAGGCTGTGAGAATCAATGAATCCCAAGAGCCGCTAGATCAAATCCTAAGAACCAGATGCAAAAAGACAAGAAAGCAGCAGTTGCCAAAACCCTGGCAAAGTGCGACAGACAGGAAGTGAAACGCTGAAGGTGGAGAGATGAAGGCTGAGGGTGGGCAGTGAGTGACCACAGGACACACCCCTGCCACTTTACAGAGCTGTCAAAACATTGAGAATCATGGTCCAGCCAAGCGACACACAATCTTAACCCTCACATTTGTAATTGTCTGAAATGCCAAACAATGAAACTTAAGTTGATCAATTTACTATAACTATTACGGCATCTTAGTTTCCTAACAATGGTGTAACAGATGGGTGGTTTTAAAGAACAGAAATACATTATCTGTCAGTATAAGAGACTGTTGTTGTTGTTGTTGGGTGCCATCGAGTCAGTTCCAATTCATAGCGACCCTATAGGAGGCTAGAAGTCTGAATTCAGGACACCAGCTATAGAGAAATCCTCTCTTTCTCCACTGACTCAGGGGAAAACTCTTGTCTCCTTCAGTCTCTACAGCCAGGGCATTCCTTGGTTCCTTGAAGATCTTCTCAAGACATCTATCATCTTTCCACTTTGTGCTTGCTTGCCTCTGTGTCTAATCTGTTCTTTCTATAAATCAGAAGTGGTTAAACTTAGGACACTTCCTACATTGACATGGTCTCAGTAACACAACAAAACCCTATTCCCAAACAGTATTATGTATACAGGTATGTGACTCCAACACACACTTTTGGGGAACACATGTTAATCCGTAACATATGGTTAGTACATGTATCATTTAGAAAAAGAAAAGTAACTAATATCTGGAAATAAGTGGTACTTGTTCATATACCTGGAATTTTTCTATTTGTTGCAGTTCTCACAACTGTAGTATGGCTAAGAGTTGTTGAGATGCTTGTCAGAATGTAAATTCCTAGGTCCCTTTCCAGGAAACTCCATTTAGCAGTTTTAGCACTGGTGGCACACCAGTTAAGTACTTGGCAACTAAATGAAATGTCAGAGGTTCAAACCTGCTCTGCAGAAGCAAAACATAGCAGTTGACTTCCTTAAAGATCACAGTCTTAGAAACACTATTGGGTAGTTCTGCTGTGTCCTACAGGGTCTCTGTGAATTGGAATCTACGCCATGGCAACAGTTTTGGGGTTTTAGGGAAAGGTTTCTCAATCTTGACATTACTGATACTGTGGGTAGGACTGTGCTTTATTGTGGTGGTCTGCTCTGTTCACTGTATGATGATGAGGAGCATTTTAAGCCTCTATCCATTTGGGGCACACAAGCTCTGTGAAGACACCCTAATGATCCCATCTTCTGGTATTCTCATCTTTGTATAATCTTCTTACCTTGAGTGTAAGCTGCACCTTTCACTTGCTTCTGACCAACAGAAGGTATTAGGATGCAAAGCTTGTGATTATGTTAAATTACAAATAAGATCTGTTTTAGTCATCCGGTATTGCTCCAACACAAACACCACGAGTGGATGGCTTTAGCAAAGAAAAGTTTATTTTTACACAGTCCAACAAGCTACAAGTCTGAATTCAGGGTGTCCACTGGAGGGGAAAGCCTTCTGTCTTTGTCAGCTCTGGAGGAGAAAGGTCTTTGTGCTGCATCAGTCTTTGGTCAGGGAGCGTATTAGCACATGAACCTCAGGTCTGAAGAACGCACTCTTCTCCTGGTGCTGCATTCTGGATGGTATGAGGTTCCCAGTTCTCTGCTTGCTTCCTCTTTCATCTCTTGTAAGCTAAAAGGATAACAGATAGTACAAACCACATTCCAGGGAAACTCCCTCAGCAAACATGTTGCAGCTTCACCCTAATCCCCTTTAAACATAATCATCCTATCTATTCAAGTAGAGATTAGGATTTATAGCACTGAAAAGTCAAAAACTATCGGGAATGATGGCCCAGCCAAATGGCTACACACATTTTTGGGGAGACACAGCTCAATGCATAATAGATTGCATCTTGCTAGAGATTCTCCTTGCAGCATGTTCAAATTAGTGACCATGCTGAGGAAACCCACGTGGCAAAAGAGCTGAAGGTGGCCTTTAAGGATGTGTTGAGGGAACTGTGGCCAACAGTCTGGAAGATCTACTGTGATGGCACTCCTGGCTAGGACTTTTAAGTTGTACAACTTTGGGCAAGGTCCCTAACATCTCTGATTGATCATTTATCTAAACCATAAGGAACTGAATGCTGCCCAGCAATCTGAGAGAACTTCGAAGCAGATTCTCCCTAGTTGAGTCTCTAGATGAAAACCCAACCCAGTCAACACTTTGATGGCTGCCCTGTGAAACTCTAAGCAGGATAGCAGTCTTGCCCAACTCCTAAACCCACAGAAACGGTTTTTAAGTAGTTCAATTTGTAGCAATTTGCTTTGTAGCAAAACGAAACTGATATACCATTAGGTGCCTGCAGCATATCCCCAAAAATGTCTCCAGACATTGCCAAATATTTCCTGTGGGGAAAATCACTCCTAGCTGAGAATTATCGCTCCAGGGCAGTGTTTCAGTCACGGCACTACTGACATTTTAGACCAGATAATTCTTTGTTGTGGGTGGTAAGAAGCTTCCCTGTCCACTGTAAAATGTTCTGCAGCTTTCCAGGCCCAGTAGATACCAGTAGCATACATTCAATACCAGTTTCCAAACATTGCCAGAAGTTTCCTGGATGTGAAAAATCCTCCTTCCTTGCAATCCACTGGAAACCCTGGTGGTATAGCGGTTAAGTGCTACGTCTGCTAACCAAAATGTAGGCAGTTCAAATCCAACAGCTCCTTGAAAACTATGGAGCAGTTCTACTCTGACCTATAGGGTTGCTAAGAGTTGGAATTGACTCAACAGCATTGGGCTTGGTTTTGGTTTGAGATTCACTAGTATAGGGTGAAGCCTAGGGACTTGCAATAAGAATAAGCAGGTGATCCAGATGAAATGTAGTCAGTACACCATGCTTAAAAACCTCTGAACTACAGAATGAATAAAACACAAATCATAGTTTAGGAACTTGGACAATATATGGCACACAGGACCAGAGGGGAAAATGGAAAGTGGTTGATTGATGCCAATTCCTAATTCATCTTTCTCAGGGCCTGACCCAAATTAGGTTTTTGACAAATTGATGGCTTTTGTTATGATTAAGCACTCATATATGTCTTGTCTATTTTAAATACTAAGAGCAAAATCTTGTAACAGAATTTTTTTTACTTAAACAGAATAAAATTATCCATCATACTCTGTTGAGATCTTTAGCTTGTATTATGTTGTAATTGGCTAGACCGGTTTAAGTCTGAGGTTATCTGGAAGGCATAAATTATGTCATTGATACAGAAGATAATATGTAAATGTGAAATTCCATACAATGCAAAAATGTGTTGACTCCAATCACACTGCAGCTTTAAGAAAAGTGTTGACTGTTTCAGGTCACCAAGGCACTATTTACAGCACAGAAAGTGGGACCATGTGTCCAGCAGGTCGCCTAGTCACGTGCCTACTCAAAGTGGGCAATTCACACCCTCTCAGTGGGAGGATAAAGCCTATGATATTAAAAGAACTAATATTAGTTCCATTCACATGAAAGTGAACACAGCTGTCAGTTATTCCCAACAAGACACAAGAACCCAGTGACAAATCTTAGTTATTTGCTCTGTAAGAAAGAGAAGAATCAAACTAACAGACATGTGAGCTCTTCTTTCTTCTCACAATTGAATTAAAAAGAAGTAAGTAAGTAATCCTGGGTTGAAGAGCAAGCACTCCAAAATAATTTTGTCTGCTCTCACAAGCATAAACTAAGTCCTTGACAAAAAACTCCTGGAAACGTCTACAGTTAAAGCTAATGGATCAAACACAAAGCTAGGCCTCTATTGATCCCTTAACCATCCTCCCCATCAGGAGGAACTAACAGAACATTAACTTGGAAATCTTTGTCAAATTCATTTGGATACAGCTTGACTTCAGTAAATCTCCTCACCTTCAAACAAGGAAGCTTTCCTGCGCGCCCTTCATAGTGCTGAGGTGCTCTGTATAAATCCCTTTTCAATTTACCAGTTTGCCGCCCAGTGGTAAAGGGGTGTGGTGGACAATTCAGAATCTTGTGCAAAAGACTCCAGGAAGTTGGCCGAAGGGACTACCCTTTCTTGAGGCTATTTACTTTTTCCGAAGACGCTAGACCAGTCAAGACCTACTTGGTGTCTTCAGGACTCTGGGAGCTGCGTGCAGACAAAATCAACGCAGAAGAGAAAAGCAGAAGTAAACAAGCTTTGACAGTAACACTGATCTTAGTAGGCCTTCCCTGACTGCTCCAGTTGTTTTTTTTTCCAAGTTAACTAAAGCCTCTCATCCAAACCATCCCAAATTCGAGGTTAGTTGTTCAACCCTTTTCCCTCAGCGTGCGTCTCCTTACCATCTCCACGCCTCCCGACATTCCCTTTCCACCCCAGATAGAAAGGCTGCTGGCCAGCTACTAACTAGATTCACTCAGGGCAACTCGGGGAGGGGAGAAGCGGGGGCACGGTGGCTGCCTAGTCGCAAGTCTGACCCGGCGAACTCTAAACTCCCAGGTCTGATCTTGCGGGCTATTATGGCCCTGGGGAGTGGCAGAACAGGTGAGGGCGCCGGAGGAAACCTGTGTCCAGACCGTCCAGACGATCTGAGGGTGCGGGACAACGAAGGGGATGGCCCGTAATTAAAGGGCGGGGTGCGCTGAGCGCCGCTTTCTCCCAGGGATCACCTTGCGCTGACCTAGTTGCCTAGCAAAGAACGAGCCCGGGCGGCAAAGGAAAGGGGCGGGGCCGCGAGCTGGATCTTTCCGGGGCTCGCCTTTGATTCGTGGACGTATTCCAGCCGGAAGCGGCCGGTAGCGGCGGCGCACGTGGTGACGTGCGAGGGGGTGCGGTGCGAGCGGGCGGTGGTTGTGGCAGTGTCTCCTGGGTGCGCGTGGAGGTCGGACGCAGGGCGCGTTTTCTCTTGTTGCTGCGGTGTCAGCTAGCACTTCCGCGCGAACCCTCGGTGGCGCTCCGGCCTACTCGCAGCCTCCTAGGACTGGCCGCTGGTCCTCCCGCCCAGGCGTTCCCCTTCCCCCAGGCGCTTTCCATTGGGCCGATTCCCGCCTGCTTCCTCCTGCTGCCCATCGAAGCTCCAGAGATGAATTTTTCCATCTCCACAGAAAAGAACCAGGTAATACCAGCACGTTCTAGCGATCGCGGAGGAGAGAGAAGGTGCGGTCGGAATCCGAGATGAGCGGATGGCGCGGGCTGCGGGGGGAGGGTGGGAGGCGCGAAACGGTGTCCTCGTCTCAGGGGAAGGACGCCCCAAGCCGACGGCGCCGCGCTCTGGGGCAAGGACTCGGCGCTGCGCGCGCCCGGCGTTCATGGCGCTGCCATAGTTGCTGGGTCGCGTTGGCGGTAGAGGGCGGGCGCCCGCTGCCGCGGAGAGCGCGGGGACTTCTGTCCATTCTCCCCGCGGCGACAGGGGAAACAGCGGGAGGAACCAGCGGGTTTTGCCCAAAAAAAGTCCCCTGGGGCTGGAGCTGGAGCTGGGATGACTCGCTGAAAGGCGAGGGAACGCGGGAATCAACTGTGATCAGCTGTCAGGGTCGGACGCCTCGCGTGTTCCTATGCCCGGGGTCTCGGCTTTCTGGGGAGACCTCTCGGGAGCCAGCGCTAGGGCCACAGCGGGCTCATGGGCCTGGAGCTAGGAGGCATCGCGTTCCGGATCGCAGTGGGCCGCGGGTCCTTTGTTCCCGCTCCACGTTGCCCGCTTTTCTTGCCAAGCGCGGGGAGAAGGGGGCGGGAGGAAGGAGGGAGCGAACGGCTGCCCTGACGTGTCCGCGCTGAATGACTGTGGGGCCGGCCAATCCCGGCGGAGGTGTGCGGGCGCTGGGCGCCCAGCCTCCCAGTCTTCCAGTGGGCACCGGCTGGGTCCCTTGGGTGGAAGGCCTGGGGCTGTAAGGGCTGGTCAGGCGGTACACTGTCGGGCCGTCACCATTTTTGTTTTTACTATTTGGGAAGGTTTTGGCCTTCTGCCCTTTCACGCGTTTTGCAGAGGTTGATGATGGTAGAAAAAGTGTCAGTATCTGAGAGTAGCACGTTAGCAAACGTAAGCCGTCGATGCTTTAGAAAAGTCACTTTTTAAAAAAACTTTAATAGACAAATATATTGCTTTGAAACAACTGGCATTTCGGAACTGTATTAAGTGGAAATCCTGCTTAGAAAGGCATATTTTTGTTTTCTAAGTTTTTTCTCAATGATGCAAGATTAGAACACCTTGGTATGAAGCTGTTCTTTGAGGATTTATGATCTCCAGTAATAAATGAAGGATGAAGCTCATGGTGTTAAAAGAGCTAATGATTTCATTTGCAATAAATGTGAACACTGCTGTCGGTTGTTATCAAGAGCCTAGTGGCAAATGTCAGTCTTTACCTCTGAAAGTCTAGTTTTATAACAGGAGAACAAGTGCAGCTTGGTCTAGACTACCACAAGCCCTGTTTTACCGAATCTGGCATTGGGGAATGATTTATTTGATTCGTTGTTAGTTGCCCTCTAGTGTTTGGGGGCTCATGGAGACACCCCATGTGTGCAGAATGGAACAGGTCCATAAGATTTTCAAGGCTGTGCTCTTTCAGAAGCAGATCACTTAAGAATATAACAAAATAGTGACAAATAGTTTGGGACATAATTCTGCTGAAGACACTGACTTAAACTAAAACGAGCATTTCCTGTTTGTAAATCTAAAATCAAACCATTGCCATCGAGTTGATTCAACTCTATAGTGACCCTAGAAGACAGGAGTAGAACTGCTCTATAGAATTTCCAAGGACCGCCTGGTGGATTCAAGTTGCCAACCTTTTGTTAGCAGCTGTAGCACTTAACCACTTTGCCACCAGGGTCAGAAATGAGGAAAACACTGGCCATTTAATTAGATAGAGACTAGTATCTCTTAAGACCAGCAGGCTGACTGCTAACCAGATGTTTATAACTTGGTAACTGGAATTAATAGATGTGTTTTCTAACTTCAGAAAACAGCATTTCAGGTTAATGTAAAATGTTTTCCACTTAAGGAAATGTAGTTATTGGTATTAAGATGAAGTACTTCTAAAAGTCATGTCTTTGACCTTTTTCATACTAGGATTGATTGTAGTCAAATCCTATAGGTAGGAATTCTTAAAGTTTGGAGGACCACCCTGCATGTGTGTCCTAAAGACTGTAGATTTAGATGGTGTAAAAAAGGTGATTTCTAGGTTTTGTTAAAACCAGAGAAAGGACGTTCTTACCTTCACTTGCATAATTTCAGTTATCCATTTGTGATTTCTAAACCTTTACCTAATCAGTATCCCTTCACTTTTGCTATCAACCTGGCTGCCCTATAGTGGGTTGCAATGTTCCAGGCCAAATTGCTCATTTTCTTGCTCCCTTTCGCCATGCAGCAAATAAAAGTGACTATATGCTTCTTGGATTTAATTTTGGTAATGATTGTGATAGCAGTGCCACACATCAAATTATAACATCTTAAATTTTCACTGCTATAGTTAAGTAAGGACTAAGCTTGGGTGAACGGTATGTTTAATTACCCTGCTTCTGTGGCGTAGCCATTCCACCAGATCCTCTTCACCATCCTTTGAGTGTCCCCTGTGTTTCCTTGCTTAAAATCCTTCATCTGCTCTTCATATCTAGCATTTGTTTAAATCGTAATTGATTGATCTCTTAGATCCAAAATTCCATATAATCTTTAAAACTGGGGAAACCCTGGTGGTATAGTAGTGAAGTGCTACATCTGCTAACCAATTAGAATCCGCAAGACACTCCTTGGAAGCTCTATGGGGCAGTTCCACTCTGTCCTGTAAGAGTTGAAATTGACTCAATGGGGTTTTGTTTTTTGTGTGTGTGTGTCAGCACTGTTGTGTGTTCATGCTATCAAACCTTTTGTTTTGGCTGTTTTGCTGGCTGTACTGTGAAGTGCTCAGGGCTCGGGATGTGAGTTAACTTATTTGTATTATAAGCAGAATAGACCAGATTGTGTCGGGCTTATGTTTGGTGCTACAAATGTTTGTGAAATGAAAGAATTATAAAACTGTGGGCTTGAAAGCATGGAGAAAGAGAGTGAGATTGCTGATGGTGGCTTCACAGATGGCACTGGGAACCTTAAGTCTACTTTGAAAAATATCCAATAGTTTACTTGTCAGTTTTAAAATAGAGTTGATTTCTACTTTGTGTCTGCTAATTGCCCTCAAAGTTGCCCATAAGCTTAAATAGCATGTGCGGTTTGGTGTTAGACATTTTAAGAGAACTTTGAAAGTTTGACTAACATTTTGTCTTGCTCCTGCTAAAGAGGGCCAGAGAAGAATTTTGAGGAAGGAGGTATTTCGCCTTTTTTTTTTTTTTTTAACAGCTCTTTGATAAGACCTGTTGAATTATATTTCCATTAAGATAATCTTTTTCTAGGTCAGTCTATGGTAACTTGTAGGAAACCCTGGTGGCATAGTATTTAAGTGTTATGTCTGCTAACCAAAGGGTCAGCAGTTTAAATCTACCTCCTTGGAAACTGGGTCAGTTCCACCAAGCTCTGTAGGGTTGCTATGAGTCAAAAACCCTGGTGGCGTAGTGGGTTAAGTGCCACATCTGCTAACCGAAAGGTAGTTCAGAGCTGCCAGGGAGTCCTTGGAAACTGGGGCAGTTATACTCTGACCTGTAGGGTCACTATGAGTTGGACCCAACTCAACCTCAGAGAGTATAAGTTGGAATCCACTTGAAGCTAGTGGGTTGGTATGGCAACTTGCGAACTTTTGGGTGTCACTAAGCAGTTTTGTCAGAGCCCTGGCAGCACATAGGTTTAAGATTTTACTACTAACCAAAAGATGAGTAGGTCTGATCCACCAGCCACTCCTTGGAAACCTGTGCAGCAGTTTTCTGTTTTGTAGGGTTGCTATCAGAATCAACTCAATGACAGTAGGTTTGGGTCTTCGTTTTAAAGTAGTTTAATTACTCAGTCTGTGTGTCCTTGTTTGCATTGACCATCATAAGGAACAGTGTGTTTATCAGACTATATTTCATCCCATTTTTAAGTTTGAAAGTAGATCAGTTGAACATGTATTTAAAAATAAACACCAGACAAAATGCTGAGTTTTATACTTTTTTATGGCTTTGGAATATGTGGACTTGGTTTGGTGTTTCAAAGAAGAAAAGTCCCCTGTTAATTCACTAGTTACTCAGCTTGCATTTCAAAGACCAAACTTAAGATCATCTGAATGGGGGAGAGGGGAGGTGGCTTAAAACTCAAGTTTGCACAAATCTTCATGAAAATGAGTGCAAACTTTGAAAGATGAGGGTTTGGGTTTTTCTTTCCAAAGGTGAAGGTGGATAGGAGTTTGAGGACATGTAATTGAATAAATAAGTTTGTATTAAATGTCACCTAGACTTAGGCTAGCTTTTAAAATGAAGTAGGCTGATAGTGACACAGTAAATATTAGAGAGGAGTCTTTATTTAAGACCATCAGATACCAGAAATCACCAAGTAATAAATGCAGTAGGACATAACTCTATTTAGAAACAAATAGCTGTACAAATTTGCAAGGCCAAGTTCTCCAACAATTCTCCAATGTTTTCTTCCCAAGAACTACAGTGATTTTAACTGTCAATTTTTTAAAGTAAAACTTTCAATTTGTCAATTACAGTAAGGGAACCATTTTAAATTCTTGTTTAGATTATGACTGGTTTGACAGTCAACACTGAATAAAACTGGTCAAAGTTTAAAATACTTACAAATGTCCAAAGCACTATTTATTTGTTTTAATTTCCCCCCCTTCCAAGAGTATGCTTTAACCTACCAGCATAATTTGCTTGGAGTTCCCCCACTTCACACTTATGAAACAAGTGAGGTGTTGCCAGCAGTGCCTATGGGATAGTCTTACCAGTATGTATCACATCCAGAGGTGTCTTAAGTCAGATCTTATGTTGAAAAACTGAATTAACATAGACAAAATGTAGAGTCAAGGAAACAAATACTGCTTTATAGTATGATACAGTTTTGTTGCAAGGGTAAGCAGTGACCATAGCCCCAGCCTGAGTCAAAATTCTTGGGTTTCCTTGAAATGAAATATTAGTTACCAAGATAACAGTTAGGATGTACAGGATTTTACAGATTTATGCTTGTGTTGAACATAACACAATAGATTAGAACTGAAAACTGCCCTCAGGTGTGTCCTGAGGTAAGTATTATTCACTTTAGTGTAATTATTTTATTGGTGTTTTACTACTATAGTGTAGTTCATTTTAAGGAATTACTCATTTCTGTGGTCAGGTTTCAGGTAGCATAATGGTTAAGTGCTACAGCTGCTAACCAAAAGGTTGACAGTTCATATATACCAGGCACTCCTTGGAAACTATGGGGCAGTTGTATTCTGACCTGCTGGGTCGCTGTGAGTCAGAATCGACTCGATGGCACTGACTTCTGGTCAAGTTTCCAGGCTAGTTGTGGGGTGAGGTAGGATGGATGCAATGATGAACAAAACAGAGGCTTTGCCTTTAAGGTGCCTTGAATCAAGGTAGATAAACATAAGCACAATCTGGAACAGAACAGCTGGAAAATTCTGCATACTTTTCAGAAAGGGGGTGAGGAGGAAGAACTGCCTTAACCTGGGGGTTTGGCAGAGGCTCTATGGAACAGGTAAAATTTCATCTGGCAGAGGCTGGCTTAAAGGCATTTTGGTAAAGAGAACAAGGAATAAACATACAGAAGCTGGGGATTACAGCTCACAATTTGGGGAACAGTAAGTACATCTGGTTTGACTGTTAACATTGTATACGTGTCTGGGCATAATGCCAAAAGATTGCTGGTGAAATTCCGTAACTATATTTTAACAGGTTTTAGAAACAAGTAAATCACGTGTTTGCATATTAGTTGGAATATAATAATAAAGACTCCTAGAGTCAACCAGTATTTTTATTTGTACTGTATTCTTGTGCTTGTATTTCCTACTTGAATAAACCTTACCTCCTGCCCTGCAAGGAAGAGGGGGTTTTTCTTCCCCTCCCTTTTTTTTTGTAAGTTGCATGACAGATGTTTATGTAATTGCATTTATGTTGCTTTTTTCTGTAGTGTGACTATTTTTGCTCTTTGCCTCAAAATTATGAGCTCTTGAAGATCAGGACTTTGCATGATCTGCTCTATTTAGATTTAGTGACAGCCTTTAATCACTCTGAATGTCTAACTTAAATTGCCATTGTTACAGATTATGATGCATGATTATCACAGAAGACATTCGTGTCTATAGCTTTTAAGGACTTGATTACATCATTTTCAAGCCTGATAGTTTTGGAATCACCATTATAGCTTAAGACACATCTGCCTTCACTTCAGCCACCTGTCTTCATACCTGTACAAAGTGCTCCATTAATAACACTCCTGTGTCCTCCGATTGTTTAAGACTTCCCAGAATTCTGTTTCTCACCAGTATAATAGGTAAGTGAATATTCAGTGGCTAGTCCAACATTAAGACATAATTTTTTTAAAGAGTGAGAGAACAGTACAACCTTTCAAGACAATGGTCATATCATTTGTGGGGGAAAAAATTCTTCATATTACCTCCTCCTACAAGTGGTTTTGAATTTACATAAAGCAGTCATTGAAGACTAATGTCTCCTATCACTACTTTTAATGTACAAAATGGCAAAAAAATTTTAAGCACTCAAGTTTCTATTATGTAATCTTAGGAGATGAGGTAATTTAGAATATATGAAACTTGGAAAGGGAGGAGAATTTCAGTTTTATCTTTTTTTACTTTTACCTTTTAAAATTCTCTATATCTTACGTATTTCAAACTGTTTATAAAAATCATTTGACAGATATTAATAGTGCCAAGATCTACAGGACTTTGTAAGTGTATAGGTAGGGGAGAATGAAGTTGAAAATTATCTACATCTAAATCTTGATTATATGCGCTTTTGAGGAATAGAATCAAAATGGGAATCTTCTAAAGAAACTGAGGAAGGGTTGGATTGGGGTTTCTTATTTCTGAGGAGGGTGACAACAGCCAAGGAAACCCTGGTAGCATAGTGGTTAAGTTCAGCGTCTACTAACCAGAAAATTAGCTTTTCAGATCCACCAGGCACTCCTTGGAAACTCTGTTGAGCAGTTCTACTCTGTCACATAGAGTTGCCATGAGTCGGAATTGACTTGATGGCATTGGTTTCGACAGCAGTGAAGTCTAAGGAAATGTGTGAGTGATAGTTACTGTGCATCCTTCCAGGCTTTTAGGTTACTTACTATGTGGATATGACCAGGGCTGGGTTTCAGCTTCTTACTCGTCAGAACCAGTGTGCTAAGGGACAAAGAAACCTGGAATTGTTGAGACACCACTACTGTATGAATTCTTAACTAGATTTATGACCCAAGGATGAGGGCACGAAGACTTGTACATTATTTGCCGTAGTTTTTCATGAGTGTATTCATGTGGTAAAATGTTAGTGTGGTGGAATCTGAGAATGAAGATGTTACTCGGCATCATGACTGAGCCTTCTTTCTTCCATTCAGCCAGATTTACAAGGAAAAATGATTCCCAATGGATATTTAATGTTCGAAGATGAAAATTTCATTGAGTCATCTGTTGCCAAACTCAACGCCCTGAGGAAGAGTGGGCAGTTCTGTGACGTCCGCCTCCAGGTGCGTAGGGTGCATGGCGCCCTGAGACCCACACAGGCTGTCACTGCAGTGCGTCGTGAGTTGTTGGAGTTGTCCTGAGCAGTTGCCATCAAGGCGATGCCAACTCACCGTGCCCCCATGGGTGTCAGAGAAGAACTGCATTCCATAGCGGTTGAGTGGCTGCTTTATGTTGGAAGCAGGTTACTAGGACTGTCATCCAAGGCCACGCTGGGTAGACTCAAATGGTCACCCCTTCAGTTAGTAGCCAAGCCCTGACTGTTGGCACTATCCAGGGGTTCCTTTCTTATTCACGGTACGCTTTTCCTGAGATGACTTTAAGAAATATGCTTTATCTAAATGTAAGACTGTGGGGTCAGATGCTACAATTGGATGGAGAAATAGAATTTCTAATACTTGTGATTTTAATTCTTCACAATTTTAGGTCTGTGGCCATGAGATGTTAGCACACAGAGCAGTCCTGGCTTGCTGCAGTCCTTATTTATTTGAAATTTTTAATAACGATAGTGATCCTCATGGAGTTTCTCATGTTAAATTTGATGATCTCAACCCAGAAGCTGTTGAAGTCCTGTTGAATTATGCTTACACTGCTCAGTAAGTACTTTGAAGTAAACAACCTGGAGAGTATCATCAGGAAATTCCAAGACTCTAAATTAATGTAAATATCTATCTTATACAACCATGGTATCTTAAATGATAAAGAACTGTTTTTTTTTTCCTTAAAACAGGTTGAAAGCTGATAAGGAATTAGTAAAAGATGTTTATTCTGCAGCAAAAAAACTGAAGATGGACCGAGTAAAGCAGGTAGAGTACCAGAAGTAATGTACAGAGATTACTGTGAGAAGGGAGTCATTTAATATGATCAGAATGTAGAATTTTGTCTGAAAACATTTTGTGTCGTGAACTTGAAATTGTTCTTTTCTCAGGCAAAGAAAGACTGGCAGCATTCACTGTCTTAATTCTACACCCTCCCAGTTTTTTTTTTTTTTTAACCCAGACAACTGTGTCACTGTTTGGTTATAGTAATGTAGCAAAATTAAACTTTTTCAAAGATAATTTTAGCAACATTTTGCTGCTTGCTTTTCTAATGGTCATCCATGGCAGAATGATTGTAACTGTGACAACATGAATTAAAATATTCCTGTATACTTCAAGAGTTACTCAGTTATGTCTTTAATTATCTGTTCTTCTATACTTCTGGGTTTCTCTTTAAAGATTCCTTCTAGAATTTAACACCAGTGAGAAGTGGTTAATAATTCATGGGGAAAAAAGGCATTTAATCCTTTGTAAACTGCAGGCTGCCAGCCCGCTGCCTGTTTTTGTAAATAAAATTTTATTGGAACACAGCCATGCACATTCATTTACATATGGCCTGTGGCTGCTTTCCAGCTGCAGTGACTGTTAAGTAATTGCAACAGGGACAGTATATATATGGCCTATGAGCCTAAAATACTTGCTGCCTGGACCTTTAAGAAAGTTTGTTGGCTTACTTGAATGTCACTCCTGTGCTCAAAAGTCTTTCTGTGGTTTACAGCACTCCAGGTTCTCCCTGATGTAGTTGATAGCTTTATAAAAGTATTACCTGCCTCTCTTTTCCTTTCCTCTAGTCAGGTTAAGTTGTGTGTGGCTTCTTTCCTGCTCCCCATCTGCATCCAGTATCCATCATTCTCTCCTATAAATTTTGGTTCAGATAATATTTTTCATGAAGCTTTAATTACTGCATTGGAAAAAACTTAGTCTCAACCTACATAGTATTTCCATTAGCAGCTTCTCTCTCAAAACAACTTCAACATTTCTGTGACATGCTTTGATATTTATTTATCATTTGTATTTTGTTTATTCCCACTGTTTAAGTTGTTCTAAGGTAGTGATTTTTTAATTCATTTTTATGCCTCCACAGCATACTTACACATTAAATATATAGCGTTCATTGAATAAAATGTATGTAAATGTTGGCACTTGCGTATTTCTTTTCCAAGGTTTGTGGTGATTATTTACTATCTAGAATGGATGTTGCCAGCTGTATCTCTTACCGAAATTTTGCCAGTTGTATGGGAGATGCCCGCTTGTTGAATAAGGTTGATGCTTACATTCAGGAGCATTTGTTACAAATTTCCGAAGAGGAAGAGTTTCTTAAACTTCCACGGCTAAAGGTAAGGAGTGTACACCATAGTAGAGTTGTACTACTTAGTTCCAGGCAGATAATTTTTGTTCATGTTTCAAGCAAGTGAGTCATGTTTAAGAGAAATACATTGACCAGACATTATTTTCAGCAGTAGCCTGCCAGTTTATTTACTTTGTTTTGTGTTTGCATGTACTGTTCTCCTTAGAGAAAATATGTTCAGAATACAGTTAAGTATCAAAAACAGCTTTGCTAGGAAATACAGACTTAAACTGGGAGTCAGAGGCTCAACACTGATCCATGTTCACTTGTTCTTCTCCCGTCTAGCTGGAGGTTATGCTTGAAGATAATGTTTGCTTGCCCAGCAATGGCAAATTATATACAAAGGTAATCAACTGGGTGCAGCGGAGCATCTGGGAGAATGGAGACAGTCTGGAAGAGCTGATGGAAGAGGTTAGTTTTTAAGTAAATGGGATTCAACAATTCTTAAAAATTATTTTGCTATAACATGAAGGATTCCCTCTCACTTTTATTTTGTAACCATGACCCTAAAGAATTTAAATTTTGCTATAGGTACCCCTAAGCTGAGAAACAGGGGGGGTGTCCAGGTGAGCTGAATGAACTGTCCAGTTTGGTCTTCTGCTTTTCTTTTTTTATTTCTTTGCTTATTATGTGCTGTTAACTTTCTTTAAAAGTAGCATGTAATTTGCTTTAGAAATGGGAGATGGTACAGAAATTTTCTATAGATTCTTAATTTTTCTTCACAGGTTTTTGCTTTTAATTTTATAAGTAGGTAAAAGCTTCTAATGGTTGTTCCTCCCCATTGATTTATCTCCCCATAGGTTTATTAACAAAACTAGGATACCCAAGACTGAAGAAACAAGAAGAAACCTCAAGTGTATTGACACGTAAAGAAGCAGCAGTCCTGCCCTAGTTCTCCTAAGAAAAATCCGCTGTGGGCAGAGAGCGATGATGATTTAATGGTGTTTACTCCTTTACAGGATTCTTACCTTTAAAGCTTTGTGTTTTTCAATGGTGTTATTCTTACATATAGCCACTTACTTGACTCGGCCTATCTTCTAAAAATACACAAGGAAAAAAATAATAAAATTGATGGAGAAATGGTGGGAATTAAAAATATGCAGGTGGAGCCATGAAATAATCTAGCAGTTCATCACTCAGTTTCCGAGCCTTTCAGAAGGCTTTAAATGCTTAGCAAATCTGTTTGGCCTTTTAAAATACTGTCATCTTTATGTTCTAAAAGGCTAACAGGTGATCTTTAAGCTCTATATGATTTCCCACTTAAAAATCAGATGCATTATACATGTATTTGCATCTGTGAAGGGAAGTATTTCTGCAGCTTGTTTGAATTTTTGCATTGTTGTTTCTCTTATCTGTTTTTCTTGACATTGCCTATTCTGCCCAGGAGGGAATATATTTATGCAAGTCAGACCATTTGTCTTCAACAGTGTAAACCAAACTCAGTGTTTTATTGTAAGCTGTGTATATTAAGAGCCTATGCATTGTACTAGTTCTTTTTTTTCTTCATATTACATAATGGAATCTAAGAAAAATGAAGATTTCTTTCAAGCCGGTCAAGCCAAGGACTCTTCAGCCAGTACTACAAGATTTTGTATTTGATATTTTTGTTTTTTTATTTTTACCACCATGACATGTTATTTTTCTTTGCTTCGTGATCCTGCCAGAAGTAAGATGTCAAGAAGCTCCCTGGAGGTTACCTTGAGGCCTCTGTGTAATCTGCATACTAGTGGAGTAGCCATGGAGACAGCAGCCACATGGGTGTTCTGTTGCTGTTTTGCAGGTTCAAACCTTGTACTACTCAGCTGATCACAAGCTGCTTGATGGGAATCTACTAGATGGACAGGCTGAGGTGTTTGGCAGTGATGATGACCACATTCAGTTTGTGCAGGTACACATTGCACAGTCTGAGGTAACCTCAGATTAAAATTTGATTAGAGAATTTTATAGCATACTTAAATTTTCCTTTAATAAAGGAAAGTGGAAAAATCTCATTGGTATAACTTGGACAAACATTTTCAAGAAAAACAAGCATATCTTTTAGGATTGCTGGCAGTTTTGCTACATAGAAAGAAATTACCTCAACAAAATAGGGAAACTCAGATTTTTCCTCGTAGGACTAACAGGTAGTAAGGCGAATGAAGCAATGTAGAATTTACTTTTGATTTCGTTACATTAGTCTGCCATAGAGATGACTGTTAGGCCTGATTTTTAAAAGGTACAGGGGGACTGAAATCATTGATGGTTATAAAACGAATTCTGGATGTTTCTTAATAATGCTTGAGATACTTCATTTCTTGAAAACAAATGATGTAGTTAAGGTAAATTGTACAGTGTAATAAACTTAAAAATGTTATGTAATTTATCAGATGTTACCAGTTGACATAGGTACTTGAGCAAAGTGAATTGAAGCAGTATAGTTCCATTGGGCTGATGAAACAAGTTACTTCGACTGTTATAAAATTCACTTGATTTTTACCCTACTTCTAGTGGATTCCAAAATAAATAAAAGTCCATTGCCTTCACATTAGTGCTGACTCATGGCAACCCTTGTAGGACAGAGTAGCACTATTCTATGGGGCTTCCAAGGCCATCGTCTTTATGGAAGCAGCCTCCCACATCCGTAGAGCAAGTGGTGATTTTGAACTGCAGACCTCTCAGCAGTCAGGCACCTGAACCACTGCACCACCAGGGCTCCCTTGGTGGGTAAACACATGCTTGATTCAAACACAGTAACAACAATATGAGAACAAATATCTGCAGTAGGAACTTTTTTAACTTATGGATGAGTAACACAGAAAAGTATATACATTGTACGTGTCATAAAGTGAACTCACCCATGTAAACCCTACCCAGGCCATGAAGAGAAGATTTCTGACATCTTCAAAGTTTTCCTCTTGTCCATTCCCAAACTCCCAATCTTTGCTATTTGCTATACACTGTGCCAAAGGAAGCCATTTTCCTAACCTATACCACAGTATCATGTATTTTATTTATATGACATGGTTTATCTAACATAACAGATAAACTAGTTTGCCTGGGTTGTATGTAAGTGGTCATAAAATTTGTGTTTTTTATCTGGCTCAACATTGTATTTGTGAGTTGCTGCAGATTGAGGGTTGTTTTCCTTTAATAATTAGGAGGTAAATGATGGACTCAATGGTTACTTGTATGGTGGTATTACCAGGTGTTAGCTCTGTATGGTGCTTTGTGGCAATAATGACTGAGTATCTTCAGGCTTAAAAAGATTTGTGGTTTGAATTAGTTGAGATTTTGTTCATGTTTTTGTATTTTAAACTTGTAGAATGTATTTCCTCTTTCACATTATAAGGTAAGCTCTTTAAAAGTAATTTTTCAACAAGCAACAGTTGATTGATATGTAGTAGACCTCAGTGATACTAGCTATGGGGATACAAGAATGTAAAAGACATTGTGCTTACAGCACTGACAAAAGGAGGTAGAATAACACAGATTTACAAGAGAGATACACAAAGGGCATAGACAAGAAGTTATAATAGGGATGAGGGAAATTTTATAGAGGAGGCAGCATTTGAGAGGTCTTAGGATTTAGAAGTTGGCATGATAGATGGAGAGAAGTGTAAAAGCTAGCAAAAAATGTGCAAAAAGAAATAATGTGCAAAGATTACAGACTTGGAATTATAGGTGATGAAACTGGGCAAACAGGTAAATGACACATGAATAGGACTTAGACTTGACCTTAAGGTAGTGGTAAACCTTCAGAGAATTCTAGACAAGAAACATAATTTAGTAATAATGAAACAACTGGGCAAAATTACAATATTTTTGTGGATCTGCACATCCACTAGTGGTTGTATTTTAGACAAATAGTTAATTAGATGACAGTCATTGGGTGGTAGGATACCAGATTTTGGGGTTTTTTTCTTTAAACTTTCCAAAATCTAGTGTTCTTTTAATAATCAAGTCAGACTATATTTTGGCTTAGGAGAACAATTTGTATACTATTATAAGCAATAGTTGTGGGGGGAAAAAAGGTGAGGGCTTGATCTAAAGGCATGAGGAAAATAAATGGATTTTAGACATATTTATGTACATTGCATTGTGAGGCCTTGGTGATTGTTTACAAAGATAGGAAAAAAGAATTTGAAGGTGAGTGGAGGTGACTCGTGGAGCTCCTTAGGAGATGAATCTTTGAATAGAAATGATAGAGTAAAAAGGATGAGGGAACACGTTAGGCTTCGGAGGTAAAGAGGAGGTTAAGAAGAAACCATTTGAAAGGTCAGAGGACAGGTGGAAGAGAACTGGCTTTAAAAGCTACCTGTCAGAGGTAAATTGTCCACTGTCAAACCATTCCCTGAGAAGTGATATAAAGTTAGGGATATCTCTTTTACATTGGTTTTAAGAGGTCACTTGATTACCATTAGTGGGTTTAATTTCGAGAGAATACTGAGGATAAGAAACCTCTTACCTTGAGACGTGATTGGCTGAAGAAAGAGACTACCCATCTTGGTAGCCAGTGGGAAGGGGAAGTGTGAACCAGTGGGAGGAACTGATGCAGTGATAAATTATGAAAATTAGGGACTAAAGGCTCTGTCTTAGTTACTTATTCTAAGATATCTAATGCTGCTGTAACAGAAACACAAGCGAGGGCTTTAAACAGATTTGTTTTCTCACAGTTTAGGAGGCTAGAAGTCTGAATTCACAGAGCTAGCTCCAAAGGGAGAGCTTTCTCTGTCTGAGCTCAGGGGAAGGTTCTTGTCATCAGTTTTTCCCTGTTTCAGTCTAGGAGTTCCTCAGCACAGGAACCCTGGGGTCCAAAGGACTCCTACTCCTGACTCTTGTTTCTTGGTCATAAAGGTTGAAAGGGTTTTATAAGGAATATAAGGCTTTTTAGTTACATAAATTAGTTCTCTTCATTGTTACTAGTCCCTTTCGCTCTACATTCATTTTCTTTCGGTTACAGACAATTTGTTAGAACAGTTTCCTTACTGCACTAGCCTCTTACTGTGAGCATCATCCATTTGTTGTGCTTTGGGATGGACCTTGTCCTTCCACAGAGTGGGATGGAGTTTTCTATATCGTAAAATTCCTAGTAGCAAAAGACAGTCTGTCACACTATAAAGAGGGTAGGCTTTACACTCAAAATTCCTAGTCCTTATAGATGTATGACATTAGGCAGTGTATATGTTCTGAGTTTGGGTAGGCAATGTCTCCGTCACATGTTAAAAAGATGATGTGACTGGCATGTGTAATAGTACCTAATATGAGTAGGTACATGATAGATGTCTAAGTGGAATTTCAGGATAATTATTAACATGGAACCTTCCCTGTCTTAGTAACTGACAACATGCTATAGCCACACTCAAATGGTCTAGAGCAGACTTTGATAGTTTTTTATTTTATTTTTAACATCTTCATGTAACCACCAAAATCTTTTTCCCTATTACTTCTGTGATTTTTTTCCTTTGATTAGAATCAGAAATTTCTGTTAGAAGTCTTACCTGTTCATATGGTTTTAGCTCTGGGGACCATAGTTACGTGTATGAGGAGACAGCCAGGTACAGAAGGTGCTAGCAGTTCATATGGCAGTTTGGCTCAGGATAGTTTTGATCTTCCAGTTCCATGAGATCTTACCCTTTGGGAGTGGCAAGGGGTGATGTAATTAGAAGAACCCATTTCCTGTGGAAGAGCACAATGTAGTTATTTGAAAATCAGTGGCTTTGTTTGTTTCTCCCTCTTTTAGTGTTCGTGTATATTCTACTTTTACGATTGGTATTTTCTGTTACCGTTTCATTTCTGATTACTATGTATTTTTGTGTTTCAATTTGCTTGTCTGTGATATCTAGAAGTTATTCCTAAAGAAATGTAAGTATTTCTTGCAGTTCCCACTGTTTTTCTTACATTTTGAGAGAGATTGGATGAATCTAATCCTGTTCACTTTTTGCTAGCATCATTTGAAAGATACTAGTACATACGTATTAGGTTTGGCAGTTTCACGAAGACAGTGGGTAAATGTATTCTCTCAGTTAATTCACTCCATTATAAATTTATTACATCTATTGGAAGATTACATACTTAACATACAGTATGTGAGTTTAACTGGATTATGAGGGTCTTTTTTCCTCCCCCCATGGAGATATTGTGGTAATACTTGTGCTCTGCAGCATGTCTTTTGGATTGCACAAAATCGAGCTGCTTTTTTAGCCAAGCAATTTGTGTAGGTGTAGTTGTTTCATTTTTAAGTGTAGATGGAAGTACGCCAATGATTTGTGTCAGTTGGAAAGTGTTGGTCTGTGTGAAATGTCATACACAGATGGAGGGTTTTCAGGGATTTTTTTTTCCCCTGGTGTTGTGGAATAGCTCAGAAGCAGAGGTACATCAGTGTATGGCTTTGGCTAGGTTTCTGTAGCTACGTTTTGATTTTGCAGAAAAAGCCACCTCGTGAGAATGGCCATAAGCAGATAAGTAGCAGTTCCACTGGATGTCTCTCTTCTCCACATGCTACAGTACAAAGCCCGAAGCATGAGTGGAAAATCGTTGCTTCGGAAAAGACAACAAGTAAGTGCTTCACACTTGCCAGATTGTCTTCTAATTGTTTATTTACTTACTTATAAGAAGGAAAATTGAGCGGAAACATTTAATGCTTTCATGTTGGCTATTTGAGGGAAAAACAGGAGCAATTAAATTTGGAAAACAATGGCAGATTGTTCCAGTCTGGGAACTAAAGACTGTGGAATCCAATTAAGATCACACAGCAACCAAAAGTAGTAATAATTACATCTTAAACATAGAATTCTTGTCTTTACAGATAATACTTACTTGTGTCTGGCTGTGCTGGATGGTGTATTCTGTGTAATTTTCCTTCACGGACGAAACAGCCCCCAGAGCTCACCAACAAGTACTCCAAGACTAATTAAGAGTTTAAGCTTTGAGATGCAACCAGATGAGCTAATAGAAAAGCCCATGTCTCCTATGCAGTATGCACGATCTGGTCTAGGCACAGCGGAGATGAATGGCAGGCTCATAGCTGCAGGTATGAACAAAAGATGGCAAGTGTTTCACCAGAAGCATTCAAATGCCTAAACCTGTAAATGAGTGCTTGAACTTAGTTGCTCGTGGTATGCAAACTTTGACAGAGAAGACTTGGTGTGCTTTCTTGGCATGCCCATTTGATCACATTCTAAAAACAGAAATAATGAAATACTGTTGAGTCTGCTTAATCTTCATATCAGTATCTTTTTTGTAATTTTTTTAAATTGTAAAGTAGATCATTTTCTTCAAATGATGCATTCACACTGATGTGTTTTTTGTTTGTTTGTTTTAATCTACAAGTACTTAGTTAAAATATAAACTGAGTCCCTAATAAATTTGAGCATACAAATAACTTTTCTGCATTGTGCAGATGACTCAAACCATACTAGACTAGAAACCCTCGTTCTGTTTAACATTTGAAACAAAAATCTTCATGGTTCTTTTACCAGGTGGCTACAACAGAGAGGAATGTCTTCGAACAGTGGAATGTTACGATCCACGTACAGATCAGTGGTCCTTTCTTGCTCCAATGAGAACACCAAGAGCCCGCTTTCAAATGGCTGTCCTCATGGTAGGCATGTAGTGTTGGAACCCGTGTTTACCTTTTTATCCAAACTTTAGAGGGGCAGGAATCCTAATCTCACTTCTGCCACAGGGCCAGCTATATGTGGTAGGTGGATCAAATGGCCACTCAGATGACCTGAGTTGTGGAGAGATGTATGATCCAAACATTGATGACTGGACTCCTGTTCCAGAACTGAGGACTAACCGTTGTAATGCAGGTGATAACATCTTTCTTCTGAAGTAGTTAATAATTAAATATGGTAATTACCAATATATAACATTATTTTTCCATCTATATAGGAGTCTGTGCTCTGAATGGAAAATTATACATTGTTGGTGGCTCTGATCCATATGGGCAAAAAGGACTGAAAAATTGTGATGTGTTTGATCCTGTAACAAAATCATGGACAAGTTGTGCTCCTCTTAACATTCGTAAGTTGATTTTTTTCCCCCCCTTGAAATTGGCTTTAAAAAAAGATTCCTGAATCAACACTGTGTGCAATACCTAGTTTAGAGAGATGTAACAGTTTTGGTTTGACTTGATTTTATAGGTAGACACCAGTCTGCAGTCTGTGAGCTTGGTGATTATTTGTACATAATCGGAGGTGCAGAGTCTTGGAATTGTCTGAACACAGTGGAACGTTACAATCCTGAAAACAACACCTGGACTTTAATTGCACCCATGAATGTGGCTAGGCGAGGAGCAGGAGTAGCTGTTCTTGATGGTGAGTATGGAGAATGGGAAAGGTAGATAGTAGTGTCTAGAGTTTATTCTAAAAGTCTAAGAAAAATGTCAAATACTAATAACTATATGTAGATGCTTCCCGCTTTAGGATGTACTGAAGTTGTGATGAACCAGACTTGTAGCAGTCATTTTTTTTTTTTAACATCTTGTCATTGATGATATATTCTACATACAATGTTGCAGTGTTATTACGTGCTGATACAGCCAGTCTCAGATGTTAAATGTTAATTGTTCAAAACACAGCCACATAGTAGACAGTAATGGAAACTGGAAAAAAGGGGTGAGGGTCTTACATCAGAACCATCTTAATGATGGAGTCCTTGGAACAGAACCCCACTGTAACCCTACCTGTATATACTTGTATAAATAGAATTCAGAAGTAGCCATGTCTTCTGATGCCATGGGGATTGATAATTTTGTTGTCCAGTGAAAGAGTCTATTCTACTAACAAGAACCAGATACATAACGTAAAATGTATGAATTAACCAATTCTTGATTATTTCACCAAGGTGTTTACTTCTGTAAACCATACTCATAATGCAACACCATGAATTTTGAGTTTTCATATCTTCAGAACAAAAGTTGAAAGATTTGCAGAACAAAATAGATGAAAATCTTCCTGACCGGAAGGAAAACTTTTAAACTCTTTTTAACAAGTCTTTCCAAAACATTAAACTTTATTTTATGTAATTATAACTTTCTTTTCACAGTTACCTCATGTTTAACTGTATAATTACAGTACTGAATTAGTTAACATCATTTTGGGACCAAATGCAGTTGAATTCCACGTGGGAATGAAATTTTATCAGTTTTATTCCGTGCATCTCCAGCTTCTAGAATGTGTGTAGTTTTTGACAGAATGAATAGACATTTATACTTTCCCCTACTGCTGTGCCCTTCCTCCCCAAATTAGCTTCTCTAGATTTACCCTGTCTTCTTTCTCTTTTAGGAAAACTGTTTGTAGGTGGTGGCTTTGATGGTTCTCATGCCATCAGTTGTGTGGAGATGTATGATCCAACTAGAAATGAATGGAAGATGATGGGAAATATGACTTCACCAAGGAGCAATGCTGGAATCACCACCGTAGGGAACACTATTTATGCAGTGGGAGGCTTTGATGGCAATGAATTTCTGAATACAGTGGAAGTTTATAACCTAGAGTCAAATGAGTGGAGTCCCTATATGAAGAGTTTCCAGTTTTAACAATTTTAAGACCCTTTCAAACTAACAGGCTTAGTGATGTAATTGTGTTTAGTAAGGGTACATTTGTGAATAAAGAGGGCGGGTGGGTACAGATGTTGCTAACAGCAACACAAAGCTTTTGCATATTGCATATTATTAAACATGCTGTACATACTTTTTGTGTTTATTTGGGAAGGAATGCAGAGATGAAGATCAGTTTTGTGTATTTTTAGAACTTCTTGGGTTTCTTTACTTTTTGGAAGTTGATATTGTAAAAGAATAAACCAAGAATTGATTGGGCACATCATTTCAGGAAGTCCCCTCCTCCAGATTTGTTTTGCCAGTTTGCACATTAAATGACTGTTTCCTCAAATGTGTGTTATGGGGCAAGAGGGGTAGAGTTTTAAGATATAGGCAGTTAGGATTCTTTAAGGGCCATTTTTCAATAACTGGAACAATCTTAACAAAAAAGACTGATTTAACTAGATAATGGCTATTTTTGTTTTTATTAAAAGAAAGCTGACATGCCTGCCAAATCGTAATCTTTTATGATGGCCTTTTTATAACTTTTTATATTCACAACATAGTATTTTACCTATTGAAGGAAAGTGGTGGGTTCAAAATGCTAAAGCATAGTGGCAGGCTTTAAAACATGCAAAGCAGGGTGCATCTTTTAAATACCTAGAATGCACACTTCTCTTTCCTCGGCTACAATTCTTTTTTTTCTTTCTTTCTTTTTTGAGATTGCAATGTAGTGTTTATTTGGATGAAGTTGCTGAAAAGTAACACAACTATATGATTTCTGGTATTTGAAACATTTGATTTTAAATACTTTGACTTGTCGAGGGTGTATCTTGTATAGTAGAACATTTAACAGTAAAGAACAGTGAAGTATTTCATCTTCTAGATCCTGTTTTTATTTATCATTAACAAAACAGCCCTAAATGGTAGCCCTTGGTTGTGAAGAAAAATCACTTAGTGGGTTTGTGGATGCAGTCTATATCAGAACTATGCTTTTGTTCAGTTTTTCCACTCAACTGGATAAATACTGGTTGGATAACTTGGTGTCTCGTGTGTAATGCTACACATCTGATGGTGCCAAAATCAGCATACCCTGATGCGTGCTGCTGATTGCAAACACTAATATTGAAGGTACTTTGCAGGAGACCCTTCCACCATGGGATTAACATCCAAGTGTTGTTTGTGTACTCATTCACTATTAGAGTTCTGGGGAAACATTTTTGCTGTTTTCTTTCTAGTAATGAAGACATACTAGGGGAGTATTGGGAAACACTCCCCTTGGCATCGACAAGTATAAGACTTTTCGCCTTCATAGAAGACACTGAAGAATGTTATAAGTCAACTGGGATGAAGTGGTGATTTCAGTAGCTATGTTGGGTAAAAGAATTAGGTCTTTTCCCTACTGACAGTTTGCCACCGTACTTCAAAGACCAGCCAAGAAACCTGGCTCAATTCCGACTGCCTGTGTATACCGGTTTGGTTCAAGACTGAAAACTGGGTTAGCAGATTTCAGTGTGTCTAGTATGGTGATGGAAACCCTCGTGGCATACCGGTTAAGTGCTATGGCTGCTAACCAAAAGGCCAGCAGTTGGAATCTGCATGCGTTCCGTGGAAACTGTCGGGTAGTTCGACTCTGTCCTGTAGGGTCGCTATGAGTTGGAACTGACTCAACAACACTGGGTTTCTTTTGTTTTTGTAGTATGACTGGTTTTGAAATGGATTTGTAGCATGTCCTATTTAGTGCAGAGAACAAGAAGTTGGGGGATTCAGCAGTAAAGTGTCTGAAATCACTTAGCAGTTCATAAGTGACATGCTTAATACAAATAATATGTGGGGATATTTCAGGTTGATGCCAAATAAGTAATTCAGTGGCTGAAAGTAATGTTTTCTAAGAAGCCATTATAGCTAATCCACAAGAACATAAAGTTGCCATAATGGAACACCAGTACCCAGTGACCAGTTACTACTTACCAGCATCGAAAAAGTACATGAATTTTTTTAGGGAGGTAGAAAAAGGCATGTACTTTTAAAAAATTTCTTTACCAACATGGGCTTTGGAGTTACTGTTTACCAGCAGTAGTACAAATGCAGTCAAAATTCTGATAGTGCATAAAACATACTAGAGTCCTGAAAGCATAGAAAAATACCTAAAATAACTTTTAATTAATACTGTGATTAGTTATACTCAGGCAAAAAATTTACCCATTGTGGATTTTCAGTAGAAGGTTCTGATTTCTGGCTTGCATGCTTGACCAGTGTTCAGAAATTCTTTCATAGTGTCACTTTTGGGCAAAAAACTAGATTTGGGGATATGATACTATGCTAGAATCCTTATGTAACTGAAATAGACATGCAGCTTTTAATTTCTCCATACTTCAGAATCCTTAACTTGAAGTAGGCAGAGGAGGAAGCCCAGTACCATGTTTCTGTTAAGTCTAGAGTTGCCTTGAAAAATATTGTAATGTCACAGAAGGTTCAGTTTTCTGTTAGTCATGTAGTTGTGGCCTATTTTGTTCTCCCAAAAGAGTAAGTTATATGAGACAAAGCAACTCAGTGAAAAAGACAGAAACAAGGAAACACCAGTATGAATCTTAAGTGTTTGGTAAGGCTGAGTCACAAATTTAATTTTATGAACAGGAGAACTGTTCAGGTATATTTTGTGTTAAGCATGGGTTTCCATCTTAACCAAAAGTGGCACCAAGCTTTTAATGGAACAAGTTTGAAAGAAAAGTATCCAGAATGTAAAAACTTAACATAGTTAACTCAAAAAAGATTTGAACAGACATCACCCAAGATCTATGGATGCCAATAAGCAAAGAAGATGCTAAACATCTTGTCATTAGGAACATGCAAATTAAGAGCAAAATAACATACCTGAAATCTGGCTAGCATGCAGAACAACTGGAACAATAATAAAATCAGAAGAATGATTACAAAATAGGAGGATAGGACATACGCCTATTTTTAACCTCTAGAAATTGCATTGAGAACCATTTGTTCCTACTAGCCTCAGGAGTTTTGTACTGACCTAATGTAATTGTAGCCTATAACCGTTAGTCTGCAGAGTTGAAAAGGTTGGAACTTTTTTAAAGACTAGGAAATCGCAGCTGGTTTGCAGTTAAAAACTGAGCTAGTTCGGGTGTCCATAACTACATTTTTTATGTTAATAACTTCTGTTTTTTTAAAAAGGTCTGTCCTGTGTGTTTTCATTGGGCCAGAAGGAAGTCCTTCCACAGAGATTTACTAGTTTTCCTCTCCCTTGAAAAAAAATCTTATGCTTGCATGTCTTAAAAAAATTCTTTGTGGCTACTTGTCTCATGCCTTAGAAGACCTGACTTCTCATGCTGTGTGTGTATCAAAGTAGGGGGAAGAAAGTAGAAACCCCATGCTTGCTGGAATACTTTGTTGGAAGACTAGTTTTAGGTGATCAGTTACAGTTGTTAAGTACTAAAGATTCTTTGCTAAGTTACAGCGAGTAAGACATCTTGATTTCTCTTAATCTACATTCCCAAAACTTGTTAGTCCAGTTACATATACAAGTAAACTGTAGGAGTGGTCTAAGAATGAAATAAAAACTCTACAGTTCAGAATAACGTACTATAAAAATGTTGAAATACAGTGCAATTTTAGGCATGTCTCCCAGAGTGGACAGATGGGGAGAAGTACTCAGGTTTGCTTTTCTGTACTACTACCATTCAGTAACCACACAATCTGTTAATTAAGAAACTTACATTTAAAAAAAAGACTCAAGAACCTGAGGGCATGCAGTCCTGTTCAGGTCCCCTTAAATTATTCTGTCACAGGTTACTACAGAATGCACATTTAAACAAACAAACATGAATGAGTTTAAATACAATAGATGTCCTGGCAGACAAATTTTTAAAATTTCAGATGAGTCACACCAGTGTATAAACAAAATTAGATCAAAATTTTAAGAAGATTCCTGTCGTGGGGCCAGAGTGACCATTCCCTCAGACTGACCAATCCGTATTTTCACCAATACCCAAAGATAACTTAGAGTAAGCTTGATGATAAAGAAATGAGTGTTCTAAAACACCCAGGAAAGCCAGTTCTTACCTTTGAAGAAGAGCCCTTTATTGTAGGGCACATTCCAGAAAGCTCTATAAGAGATGACATTTTGATGTTACCGAGTGGCTTTTCACTCAGTAAAACACAAGTTGAGAAAGGTACCAAGTCAAACTCAGTAGTCAAAACCAGAGAATGTCTTAACGTTTTAGTGAGTGAGTCTGCAGTTCAGTTTGTCAGAAATACACTGGAACCATGAGTCACCTAAAGAGTTGTTGTTTCTACTGCCATGGAGCTTAGTTGTGTCCACTGGAGTGGTTTTTATTGGCATAAGGCCACCAGCCAGAGGGTGAATTAGCCTATCATATTCCTAAATCAAAAGCACTGTGGGTGGCATCGGTTCCTGAGAGTGTAAGATAGACGTGGTTGTTCAGTAATACAGCTTATTCTGTCAGTAGGAGAGGTGTAAGAGTCAGTAGGAGTCGGTGTCATGGTAGGGGCTGAAAAGAGGTTCTAATAGATGGGTAGGCTGGGAGAGTTGCCAAAGTCAGGAATGTGAACAGTGACCTAGATTCTGAGTGTTGGCCAGGACACCACAAAGACAAGCCTGAATTAGTCCCGAAAATAATTCGATTTGCCCTTAAAATGATCAAAAGATAGGGAAGTTCATCTTAAGATTTGCTGCTGTATCCCTCGACTTGTGTAGCCACCAAAGACACAATGTAAAACAGAAATAAACCCCCTTGTGAAATTGGGCCCCTCCAACAAAAAGATCCCCTGTGGTCCTCCAAGGAGGGAAATGGACAATGTTTTGTAGAAGTAAACTGAAAAGGCTGGTTTCAAAAACCAAACAATGAAACACAGAGGAATAATCCTAATGAAGAGGTTGATTGCCACCTTGTTATTAGGGCAAGGTCAAGGGCATTACGTAGTCACTTCCTCTGGTGTGACTTCACATCAGTTTCTTCCAGCTCATGGCATGCTTATCGTGGCTTTTTATATAAAGAAGGATGGAGATACTAAAACCTGAAATTCCCCATCTAAGGATTTGATAATTATTCCGTCCAAGCACATGTTCTGCAAAGTGGGACTTACTGATCCCTCGGCAAACGGAGTTACTCTGGTGGGATGAGCCAGAAAAGAAAGTGGGGTTAAAGAAAAGGGGAATTGTCAACCCAGCTTTGGACTGTTTAATGAAAAGAACAATTTTAAAAGTTAAGATCAGAAAAGAAGGCAAAGGCAACAAAAGTTTATTAACAGATTAAGAAAAAAAAATACAGAGTAAAGTTTAAAAAAGCATAAAGGAGAGAAAAAACATACCCAACATTTCAAATTAACAAAGCAAAGTCTACAACAAATTTTTTAATAAAACCTTGTTTTTAAATAAACATGGATAGGAATTCAGAAGAAAACATCTCAATAAAATAAAAAATACACATTTTAAAAGTTGGAAGAAAAATAAAACTTGCACGAACAAGGGAGAAATACATGGAAGTTTGCAAGTAATGAGATTTTAAAAATTTCACAAAAGCTAACTTGTATTAAAAGGGAAAAGAGCTAACAAAAGAAGGGTACATAGCAAAATCAAAATCCAAGGACAAACTGGAGCAGCTAACGGCTTCGGGTCCAACAAAGATAACTCTTGGTGTTGGGGTTGGGGAGGTGCTTCTTAGAAAAATAAAGGAAAACGGCAAGAGCAGAGATGCTCTCTTCAAGCTTCTCCTTTCACCTGGAGGCTCAGATCCCTGAAGGCACTTGGAGCCCTCCACACCTGAAAGCAGTGGCATAGTTTCATAATGTGGGAAACAGCCTAGCAGGTCCTGTCCAGAGTATAGTCAACAGCTTAAATTCTCATTTATTGGAGAGAGTCACTGTTAGAATACTACCTTGTTCATGTCAGAAATACAGTTTGGAAGTAAAATGAAAAGCAAATGTTACTGAAAGTAAGCTATTTATTGCTTTTTAAAAAATACACAAAGGAACATTTAGAACACCAATTTAGATTCAACCTAATGTATTAACAAAAGCTTAGTAAACAAGGACTTCTAATGTTATAACTAAATAAGTCAAAACGCTTGGTTTTACCCAGAGGCAAATATCAGTCACAGCCACCTAATTCCATAAATTCATGATGGTTCATATTTAAGGGGAAACTTGGCATAGCGATCTACCTCTACCTCCCCAATTACAAATGCTCTGAAAGGTGACATGCCCAGAAAAGAAAAGGCTGTAACGAGCTACAGCCAAAATCAAAGTTTGACTTTCATTACTTTGGTGGGGGGTATAACGTAGGGGGAGTGTTATTTTCACCAGGTTACACGGAAGACAGTTGGACCATAAAAACAGCCCAGGACAAGATTTCAGCTATGGAATGTGGCAAGCATAGTCCGATCTAATTCCTTGAGGTTTAGGAGTATCTCTGGTTACATACACTGGGTCTTCTTGAGATGCCATAGTGGTCTCTTTCCCAACATAATGGAAAAGAAGGCTGTCCTTCCCTTAGAGGACAACAGCTCAGTACCAGGAGTAGAGGTAGGGAGGTATTGTCAACTCCAGAGGAGCTGAGTTCACAATTTATCCTACAATGGATGCATCAGGCTTTTTTTTTTTTTTTTAAACCTCAGCAAGGCAATCATTTATGTACCTAAGAGACATTTCTTACAATTCTCTTGGGTTTGGCTACTTTACTGTTCTTAAAGACAAATTCATTTGCATTTAAGTTATGATTCATGCCTAAGGCCTGAAGTTAAGCATATCTTCACACCATCCCCTGTTTCTGGCCTCCATATAGACTGATGCATTGCATTGCTGCATGGTATATTCCATCTCAACCAGTTGGCGGTATCCAATGGTTAATTTTTCCCTAGGGAAAAAAAGAAATGTTAAATCATTGGTCAGATAGGTAATGAATCTTAGTAACAATAGGACCACACTGGAATTCGAAATACATTCTCTGGTATTTGAGAAATAAAACACCAACAAGAATGGTTCCTTAGCACTGATAAAACAACATGGGAAGGTGAGCACTTAACTACACAGATTCTTGGTGATGATCTTGGTACAATTCTTAGAATTCAGGTGTAAGGGTTCCCATGGCAGACATGCTACCAAGCAGCCAAGTTGAAGCTTAAACCGTGGTGTGGTGGGCCAGGCCACTCTAATTCTGCTCTATAGTCTGAAGGATTCTCCCAGGAGGAGATGGGCTAATGTTAAGTGGTCCTGATCTAAGAGGTATATGCGATGCTGTGGAATAGATGGTTTATCTTGTTTGGTCTGAGAGTTGAAGAAGAGACGGACTGGGAGATACTAAGAGGATATACCTCTTGACAGGTACAATACTCAACGGGGATAGGAAGTTGACAGAACTTCAGCTCTTTAAAAAGGATTGCTGGGATAAGCTACCCAAGAGTAAACATCTTAATATTAGTTGATAACCATAAACCAAGGGTAGGTAAGGAGAAATCAATGCCTAATTATATCAAGCCGTAGCTCATACAGGGCCTACAAATTACGGGACCAGTTACAGCAGCAGCCCATGAAACCTAGTGTTCTGTTCAAATCTAATGGATACCTACATGAATCTACTACAAGATAGTCTATATCCAGCAGCCAGTACATGTATATGGCACATTACGTGTTTAACAAATGGCAGATGTTGTTATTATTACGATTAAATTGTTAACTGCATCCTTGGCTTCTGACTTCAGGCCTTTCCAGAGTATTAGAAAGGACCATAGCTCTCCCATTGCCCCTACATGGTGAAACACTTGATGTAAGGTACAAAGGAGAAATAAAAGCAACCAGTACTCAGGAGACAGAATTGGGAGATAGTAGTGACAGCAAGAAGTAAATGCACTGTCTTCTGTAGCCTCACTTCCTGAGGATGTGGGGTTTCCATGAGGCCAGCGATTCAAACCTGACTTCTCACTTTTATGTGTCACCATCATCCTGTTTCCTCTATTGAGAGCTTGAAGCTCCTCCTGTTGCTGCCAATTTTTCATAACTACTCAGAAAATTATTTTTGGAAGACACTTCTGCAAGATTCAAAATAGCAAAGATATGTTTTATTGAAAACTTAAAAATGAAACCACAACAAAAATGACTGGCCTCTAATCCTATTTGTGATCATCTATTCTACATGTGCAAAAAGGTTCTTAGACTTCTGAATATATTTCTGCATCTTCTCTCTCTCCACATTTAAGAAGTCAGCCTTGACTCATCTTTCATCCTAGTGAAGTTTGCTTACTTTATCTGAGAGGGATAGTATTTTGACAATAGATTATTACCCCAGGCTTGTTTCCAACAGCAAGTTCTGTTACTGCTTACTGAGGAAAGTACCATGTGTTTTTCATTGTATTTGTCTAGACTATACTTTTTTATTAAATCACAATGATAGAAATTCTTGAGTTCCTTTTCCCCCTGGTTATATGAGAATAGCAGGATATTAGACATGGGAGGCACCTTAACATCTCTGCCTGCCGTTCTGGAGCATATCCAGTGAGTTACTGCACCTTGTCTTTGACCTCTTGGTGATGGGACACTTACCAACAGAGAGGTAGTCCATTACATTTTTGATACTTCTTAATTTGCTAGGAAGTTTCTCGTCTGTGTTGGGCCAGTAATGACCACCTATCTAACCTTAGTTTGCCTACATTAAAACAAAACGCTTTATCCCTTTTTCCTCCGATAGCATGAATATTTTGTTTCTCATTGTGTTCGTATTTCTCTTTTCCAAGCTAAATGACCCCAGCACTTAATCTGTTGTGCTGCAGAACTCAAGACTAAAGTCCGTTTCTAGTTCTGCAATTTTATTGCTGGTTAAGATTTCTGTTTCCTTCAAAAAGAACAGTTACACACTGCTAAAATATTCTCACATTAATGTCATGTAAATTAAAGTAGATTCACTAATCTATCCTACAGCCTGTAAACAGAATAGTAGCAGTATAGGAAAGAACTGGCTGTCCTCAACACAAATAATAAATGTAGTAATAGTTGTCTAGAACATTGCAAAAACAAGTGACCTGCATGGGCATTGTGCAAGGATGCTGTGCAACTTCTTGTTTATATTTTATACCTATACCTACACAATGTCCTGAAATTGAGTTTAAAAAGAATTGAGCAGGATACAACTAAATTCATTTATATTTTTATTTATATATTTAAAGTTCCTTAAACACAGTGTTTTCCCCTTAAGGGAACTAAATACAGAACTAAAAATGAATGTGAACCTGTCAATACAGATGAAACCAGAAAAACAAATAAGTAGGGACTATTAATCCCAACTACTTATTTTCTTTCTAGTTCCATCTGTACGGACAGGCTCACATTCTGTTTGTTTTTGTTCTTGTTTTTTAATATTGTGCTGTAAGTGAAATTTTACAATGCTAGTCAGTATGATGTAAACAAACACATTTGCACACATTGCTATACAACTCTAGCTGCTCTCCCTACACTGTGACGGGACACTCCTTTCCACCTTGTACTTCCCATGTCCATTCAGCGAGTTCCTGCCCTCTTCTGTCCTCTCATCTCACCACTGGACAGAAGCTGCCCAGTTAGCCTTATGCATCTACTTAATCCAAGAAGCACACTCTTCGCCAGTATCATTGCATGTTTTATAGTCCAGTCCAATCTTTGTCTGAAGAGTTGGCTTCAAGAATGATTTCAATTCTGGACTGAGAGTCCGGGGGGCATGTGTTCCAAGGACCCTCCAGTCTTTTAGACCATCAAGTCTGGCCTTTTTAATCAGGTTCGACTTCTGCAACCCATTTTTTCCCCCACTTCATCAGGGACTCAGTTGTGCTCCCTGTCACAACAGTCATCTTTGGTAGCCAGGCACCATCTAGTTGTTTTTGTTTTTTGGTGCTAAACTCTCTGGATTATGTGACCCTGTCTGTCTC
Organism: Heterohyrax brucei; assembly: GCA_028571685.1. NCBI lineage: Eukaryota > Metazoa > Chordata > Mammalia > Hyracoidea > Procaviidae > Heterohyrax > Heterohyrax brucei. The sequence goes on from CM053155.1 coordinate 51,690,470, forward strand.
TCAGAAACCCTGATGGTTACAGGAGTTAAGTGCTACAGCTGCTAAGAAAAAAGTCAGCAGTTCAAATTTGCCAGGTGCTCCTTGAAAGCCATGGGATAGTTCTACACTGTTCTCTAGAGTCGCTATGAGTTGGAATTGACAACAGCGAGTTTTGGGGGTCTTTATGTCTCTTGGGCTCATAGTTTCCTTATGTCTTTGATGTCCCTCACTCTCTTCTGCTCCAGGTCACTTGGAACTAATTGATGCTTCTTAGCCATTTGCTAGCTTTTAAGATCCAGATGCCACTCATCAGAGTGGGATGTAGAACATTTTCTTAAAAACTTTGTTATACCAAGTGACCTAGGTGTACCCTGAAATCATGGTCCTCAGACCCCTGCCCCTGCTACTCTGTCCTTTGACATTTAGGACTTCTTAGCTTTTGGCTTAGTTCAGTTGTGCTGAATTCTCCTCTAATGTGTGTTGTCCCTGTCTTCATCTAGCTAATGCTCATCTACTATCTCCCCACACTTGTAAGCATCAAAGACTGTGTTCTTCTTCAGGCTCATTCTTTTATATACATTTATTTAGTTTCTTTAATGGTAAAACTTGCCTTTATCCCTTCTCACCTCCCCAAATTCATTTTATTAGGTATTAGATATATCCTTTTGCAGCACACAGAGGCAGATGAATATACATGTGCCTCAATTAAGAGAGACTTTTCAGAAAGTATTCTTTGAGAGTCATTTGGTAATGCACAGGGAAAACGGTGGTGTGGGTCAGACCGGGGTGAACTAAGAAAACTCTCAGATAACTAGGAATTTGACCAACTCCTAGAATAAGAAGAACCTTAGTTTGTTTAGCTTATTCCTCTTCTGTTGATAGAGGGAAACTGAAACCATCCTTCTATTTTGAAATATTTGGAGAACACCGAATAGTCAAGACATCAGAGTTTTATAATCACAGCCCTACTACTAAATTGCAGTTATATTTTAGGAAATCACCATCGGTAGGCCTGTTTCTGTATCTGTAAAATAAAGGAGTTCAGTTAGAAAATACTTCTCAGGGAACATCTAAATCAAATTGTTATGTTCATAGAAAGTAGTCCAGCCTAGTGTTCACAGTTCTTAACTGTGTGCACGTGGCCTTTGAAGCTTAAGCAAAAAAACACACACACTATATAAGTGTATTTCAAAGACACAGGCTTTTCAAAAAGAAACAATAATCGTGAATTTTCCTTTTATTCCAGGAGTGAAAATAACAGTACGACAGTATTTAAGGAAACAGAAGATGACAGCTAAAGTCAGCATGGAAGTTACATAAAACATAACACCACCAAAAACTGAGAGCAACAGAATGTTAAACACAGCAAAGTTACTAGAATGATTCTTAAAACTGACCTAGAGTCTTCTAGATCAAACTATTTTTTAAAAAATCAAATTTGAATACATGTGACTAACTGGTAGCTCCTGTCCTATAGTGAGATGAGAAAGCAGAGAGGGACAGGAACTAGTTGAATGGACACAAAAAAAATACAGGGTGGAAAAAAGGAACGTGCTGTCACTGTGTGAGAAGAGCACCTCGAGTTAAATACAATGTGTATGTGCAAATTTTTGCATGGGAAACTGACTTGAACTGTAAACTTCCACTTAAAACATAATTTTAAAAATCACATTTGAAACCATATTCCAAAGAACATCTGCACATAAGTTTATTATTTCCCACAGAACTGCAAAGTTAAATTGTAGTAAATTCTAGCACCTTAATAAGACAAAGACATAATTGATTCTACAGCAAAATGAAAGCAGAATAGTCAAACAATCCAAGTTCATCCATATGAAAGCACTACTGCTTCAATTTCCTTCTAATTCTAGAGTAACTTGAGTCACTAAGGAAGCTGAACATAATATAAAGTGATGATGTATCTCCTCTTTCCTGTCTTCTCTGAATTGACCTATTACAGAGCTCAAACAGGTCACTTGGACCAAATCTCAGACACACAGTCTAATGGAACAGAATTGAGAGCCCAGAAAAACTCATACATCAATGGTCAATTGATTATTAACAAATTTGCAAAGATGATGCTAACACTCTTCCACAGTGTTAGAAAAACTGGAATTCCACATGCAAAAGAATGCAGATGGACCTCAGCTTCACACCATACATAAAAATTAACTCAAAATTGATAAACAACCTATATGTAGGAGTTAAAACTATAGAACTCTTAGAAGAAATTACACGGATAAGCCTTCATGATCTTCTGTTTGGTAATAGATTCTCATAGAGACAACACCAAAGGCACAGTTTAACAGAAAAAAATTGCTAACTTGAACTTCATCAAAATTAAAAACTTTTATGCATCAAGGGAGACTGAACAAGAAAGTGAGAAGACAATCAACAGAACGGAAGAGAATATTTGCATATCATGAGAGGTCAGATGGTCAACTCTGCAAACTTAGTGTATTAAATGCTACATACCTCATTGCTGAATATCACTACAAGTCACCTTCAAAGCACTCTCCTTGGGAAGCTATACACTGATGCTTGTACCTAATCCATTCTTCAGAGCAATTCTGGAACTTTTCCTGGAATGGCCATTGCACATGGTGGCACAGTGGCCAGTGCACAAACTTAATTGTACAGTTGTCTGTGAGGGAGTTTTTAGCCAGTAAACAAATAATTGTATTAGAACACCCTACCTACTCACCTGATCTGGCCCCAAGTGACATCTTTACCGGGAGATAAAGGAAATATCGAAAAGATGACATTATGATGACATTCAGGACATTAAGGGTAATACACTGACAGCTCTGATGGCCATTCCAGAAAAAAGAGTCCAGAATTGCTTAGAAGGGTGGACTAGGTGCTGGCACTGGTGCAGAGCTTCCCAAAGAGTGTTCAAAGGTGACCATAGTGATATTCAGCAATGAGATATGTAACACTTCTTCTAGGATGAGTTTGCAAACTTAATTGCCAGTATTGATACATCTGATAAGTGTCTAGTACCAGAATACAAGTGCTGAGTGGCCAGATGTTGAGATCATTAGTTTGGACAATGAGCCAAACTGGGAGTAACAATTAAGTCTTTATTCACTTACTGCAACAGTGAAGGCAGAAGCTAAAAGAGAAGCATTGATTTACTAGGTTCATTTTTCCAATGGTAAGTGCTATGTCTGCTAACCAAAAGGCTGGCAGTTCAAACCTTCAGATGCTACTTGTAAACTCTATGGAGCAGTTTTACTCTGTCCTGTAGGGTCACTATGAGTGGGAACCGACTTGATGGCAGTGGGTTTATTAATGCCACGAAGTATTAGTTGACATGCAGCACAGAATTTATGTTGAGTACACCCAAACTAAGAGCTCCTGCCTCTTTGTTGGTCTGGGGGTCAGAGGGGAGGTAGATTTAGAAGTGGAAAAGTACCAACCGTGAAAACAGAAAAGCCTTCGCCAAAGTCTGATAAGGAGGCCTTTTCATAGAGGTGCCTCGGCTAGGGATGCATGTGTGCATATGAACATGACTGGCCCAAGAAAAGAAGGAGGCTGGGTCCTTGACTGAGCTCCCTCCAGAAAACAGCAATGCACTGACTGTGTATCAACTCGGGTTGGGGAAGGGCAACTTGCCCCATGAGGCTTGTCAGCTAAGCCTCGTAGTTGCCTTTGGTCAGGCCTGAAACATCATATACAGGATCCTCATAAATAAACTTTTACAAGCAACAACAAAAAGACAAACCAATTACAAAATAGGCATAGAATTTATAGACATTTCTCCAGAGAACACATGCAAATGGCCAACAAGGGCATTAAAAAATGCTCAATATGATTAGTCCTTAAAAAACTCAAATCAAAACTAAAATGAGATATCACCTGACATTACTAAGATTTCTATTAAAAAACAAAAGAGAAAGTAATTGTTGGTGAGGACATAAAGAAATTAGAACACTTGTTCATTTTGCATTGGTGGGAACATAAAATTGTGTGGCCACTGTGGAGTACAGTTGGACAGTTCCTCCAAAAGAAATATACAGAATTACCATAAACCAAACCAAACCTGTCACCATTAAGTCAATTCCGACTCATAGCAACTCTATAGGACAGATTAGATCTGCCCCATAAGGTTCCCAAGGACCACCTGGTGGATTCAAACTGCCACCAATTCATAGTGACCTTATCAGTCAAACTGCCCCATAGAGTTTCCAAGGAGCACCTGGTGGACTTGAACTGCTGACCTTTTGGTTAGCAGATGTAGCAGTTAACCTACTATGCCACCAGGGTTTCCACTGTGTCTATAGACACATAAAATTCCGTACTTCAATAATGAAATAATGAAAGCAAAAACATCAAAGGTCTAAATCACCTTTTTAGATTATTTTTTTCCTCTAAGGCTTTTTTTTGGAAACCCTGGTGGCGTAGAGGTTAAATGCTAGGGCTACTAACTGAAAGATAAACAGTTTGAATCCACCAGGTGTTCCTTCAAAACTGTGGGGCAGTTCTACTCTGTTCTATCCTGTAGGGTCACTATGAGTACACACTGACTCAACAGCAGTGGGTTTGGTTTTGGTTTTTTCAGGCTTTTTTATATCTACGTTTCTTGGTTAGAACAGATTTGATTTAATGCAGTAGTTCTCATATTTTGCTGGGGTTGTTAAAACACAGATTGCTGGGATTCACCACCAGAGTTTCCAATTCAAAAAGCTGTATCACGCTCACTGGCTTCAGAGTTTCTTGCAAAACATGTTTTAATCTAATAGACACCAACATCAGTTCCAGTGGTTTGATATCACCAAATTTATCAGTCTAAAGTTTTAACAATAGAAGCCCCTTGACAGTTAACTTTCTAAATGTGGCCACACATAAAATTTTATAGCCACACAGGTATATTTGCAAGCTATAAGGAAGATGAATAAGGACAAGCCTTTGTCAGCAGACAAACTTCCACTCAGCTAAGAATTAAAAATGATAATGTTTATTAATGTTGCTCTGCATTTTTAGCCTCCACGAAACAGCTTCATCTTGCTATCTGGATACATCATATAGGATTAATATCCTTAAAAATACATCAAAACAGCCTTCAATTAATCTATATTAAACAATGCAGTATTTTCTGAGATTATTAAAGATCCTTTAATAGGTTTTATATATCTCTTAATGCTTTTTTTTCTGTTTTTAAATTGTGGTTCAGATGAAGGTTTACAGAACAAGTTAGTTGCTGCTTAAATAACTAATACACATACTGTTTTGTGACACTGGTTACCAACCCCACAAGAGGACAACACTCTCCCTTCTTGACTTCGGGTTCCCCATTACCAGCTTTCCTGTCTCCTTCTTTGTATTCACAGTTGCTCCTGGTTGACGTGTCCATTTAGTCTCATTTTTGGCTCAGGGGTGAACCTTAGGGGTAACTTCAATACTGAATTAAAAAGGTATCAAAGGTCCACCTTTTTCCAGTCTAGCCATTTTTGTGAGTTAGAATTCTGTTCCACATTTTTCTGCAGCTGTGTTCAGGACCCGCCATTATGAACCCTGTCTGAGCTGTTGGTGGTGATTGCTACGCACCATCCAGTTGTGCTAGACTCAGTCTGGTGGAGGCTGTGGCAGTTTAGTCCACTAGTCATTTAGATTAATCTTCCCCTTGTGCCTTTGGTTTTCTTCATTCTGTCTTGCTCCAGATGGGCTAAGACCAATCAAATATCTTAGATGTCCACTCACAAGCTTTTATAACCCCAGATACTACTTACACCAAAGAAGGATATAGAACATTTTCTTTATAAACTGTTATGCCAGTTGAGCTAGATGTCTCCCAAGACATTTATGATGTTAACTCATATATCATTAATTCTTTATGTGGTTTTCCTGGAAACTAAGAACCTAATACTTTAAAATTTTCTTTTTTTTTTAAATACCTTTACTCAATCACTTTCTAGTATCTTGTAAAGAGTTACTGTATCACACATAGAACAATGAAACAGAATTGAGGACCCAGACGTAAATCCATCCACCTGTGGACAACTGATCTTCAGCAAAGGACCAGAGTTCATTAAATGGGGAAAGATAGTCTCTCTAACAAATAGTGCCGGTAGAACTGGATGTTTAACTGTAGAAAAATGAAACAGGATACATACCTCACATCACATACAAAAACTAAATTGAAATAGGCCAAAGACTTGAATATAAAACTTAAAACTATAAAGACCATGTAAGAAAAAATCAGAGATAATGCTAGGGGCCCATCAACATATGGCATAAGTAGAATACCAAACATAACCGAAAACACACAAACAACAGGAGATTAACTAGATAAATGGGACTTCCTAAAAATTAAACACTGACATTCATCAAAAGTCTTATTTAAAAGAAAACCTACACACTTGAGGAAAACAAATTTAACTATGGCATATCTGAGAAGGGTCAAATCTGAAATTAACACAGAACTTCAACACTGCAACAACAAAAAGACAACCCAATCAAATTAAAAAATGTGCAAGGATATGGGCATACAGTTCACCAAAGAAGACATTCGGGTGGCTAACAAACATAAGAATACTCACAATCATCAGCCACTAAAGAAACACAAATCAAAATTACAATGAAATATGATCTCATCATGTCAAGATCACACTAATCAAGAAAAAAGAAAATAGGAAATACTGGTGAGGCTGTGGTGAAATTGGAACTCTTAAACACTGTTAATAGGAATGAAAAATAGAAAGTAGTATTTCATGTCCTCAGAAGGTAGAAATAAAAATACCAAACAATCCAGCAATCTCACTCCTAGGTATATACCTTAGGGAAATAAGAGTCACACCTGTATTTACTGCTGCATTATTCAAACAGCAAAAAGATGGAAACAACCTAAGAGCCTCTCAGTTAGTGAATGACTGAACAAATCATGATGGAACACCAGATAGCAATGAAAAATAACACTGAATCTGCTAAATATCTCACAAAATGGATGAATTTAGAGGAATAAGTGTCTCATAAAAGGACAAATATTGTGTGAGACCATGAAGGAATGGAGGGAGGGATGGAGGGGATAGAAGAGAAAGGAAAAAAGGAAGGGAGGGAGGAAGGAAGGGGAGATATATACTCAAAGGAAACAAATTCTGTAATGGGTATCAGTTATGGCAGGTAAAGGAAGGGAAACCTACTAGATAAAAGATATGTATTAACACTGGTGAAGGGAAAAGCAATATACAATATGAGGCAAGTCAGCACAACATGATGAAAGCAAAGGACAATATTGAGAGGAATGCAAGAATAAAGGGCAACTATGATAATTACTATAACATAAATAAGCTGGCAACCCACTATTAACAAGTAATAACTAACGAAAGGATACACAGGTAGACTGATGTAGAAAGGTGTAAGGGTGCACATTCATTAGCAGATACAGATTTGGTTGTGGATATTTCTACAAACATAACTGTACACGCTGTATGTCTATTAATATACACAACAGATCGCCAAAGGGCAGAATCATGGAAACAGATACAACCAATTACTTTGTGGGATGAAATTCCTAGACATGAAAGCGAAGGACCATAGACTCTGGGGAGATCTACATTAACTGGCACAACATAGATCATAAAGACAATGTTCCACATCGTACTTTGGTGAGTAGTGTCAGGAGTCTCAAAAGCTTGTGAGCAGTCATCTAAGAAACAATGATTTGTCTCTTTCCATCTTCACCAAAGAAGAGTGAAGAAAGCCAGGGACTCAAGAAAGCCATTAGTCAAAGGACTACTTGACCACAGGAAACAGAACCTATATGACCCTGAGACCAGAAGAAGTAGACGGTGCCCAGCTACTACCACTGACTGCCCTAACTGGGATCAATACTGAGGGTTCCACACATGGCTGGAAGAAAAATGTAGAACAAAAAATCAAATTCACAAAAAAGACTAGACTTACTGATCTGACAGAGACTGCAGGAACCCCAGAAACTGTGGCCCTAAAACACTCTTCTGATCTTAAACTGAAGCCATTCCTGGAGACCACTTTTCAGCCAAACAATAATGACCCACAAAATAAACAATTACACCAGAGAGGAAAATGTTTCTTAGAATAATCAATTACACAAAACTATAAAAGCAGTGTGGTGGTCAGGATTATGTCAACTTGGCTACTACCTATTTGGCTGCTGTATTAAGTGGCAGGGCGGGGTTTGTGGTGTCTCCCTGCCCCTCGGCTCTCATCTCGTGACACTGGACTACGGCTGCTGATCGCTCACGTGGCCAGGAGCTCCTGCTCTCTTGTTCCAGCATCTGGTTCCGGGACTTGAGCTAGCAGCTGTTGGGCTCATCAGTCCTTACAGTTGGCACTTGAGAGTCCTGCTCCCCGACCTGCCAATCCTGCACTCGCCAGCCTCTGCCCAGTCCTGCTCCCTGACCTGCCGATCCTGGGTTCGCCAGCCTCTGTCACTTCGTCTCGCCACCAGCTTGGGATCCACCGACCTCCAGCCTCGGTCGCTTCGTCTCACCACCAGCTTGGGATCCACTGACCTACACAACCGGTGATCTGCAACTCTGGTATCTGACTTGCTGACCTTGGGTTCCTCAGCTTCCGTGGACACGTGAGTCTTGTGCCAGAGCTTGGGACATTCAGCTTCTGTGATTACGTGAGCTGTCTCCTATATTTGTATCTATCTATCTGTCTATATATATATTATAAATCTTTCCTTGTACCTACATGTGTTACTGGTTTTGCTTCCCTAGAAAACCCAGCCTAAGACAAACAGCATTTGTTCAAAAGCAAAGATTACACTGCAGGAAGGGGTAGAAAATCTGGATGAAGGGAAACAGGGAACCCAGGGCATAAACAGGAAGAGAGCTGATACTTTATGGGGAATTCAACCAATGTCATGGAACACTATGTACAAACTATCAAATGAGTAACTAACTTGCTCTGTTTTTAAGCTTTCAGCTAAAGCACAATCAAAAATTAAAAAGAAAATAAATGGAAAATACAAAGATGCATGTCTTGGGATGAAATAAAGATATATTTTGAACAATCTAGCCCTTTTTTTAAAAGTGTACCTAAAATATGACCATAGTTATACCAAAAGAAATCTACTGTTAGCCAAATATCTACTGTTAAGGAAAAAAAAATATTACTGGAGAACACAAGGGTCCCTATGTTAAGGAAAAAAAATATTACTAGAGAAAACAAGGGTCCCTATGTACTGACAAAGTGTTCAACTTATGATCAAGAAAACAATTCTCAATTTGTATGATCCTAAATAACATAGCCTAAAATTACATAAAGCAAAAATAAACAGAAGTATAGAGACATGTTATCAAAAGAAATCCACTACTGAAGGAGAAAAGTTTAAGATATTTCTTTTAGTAATGAATAGATAAAATAGATAAAAATCATTAGGGATATCAAAGATTTGAACAACACAATATATCTATATCTAAGCCCACAGATACATATGAAACCTCTGTGTACAACTGGACAATATACATTCATCCAAACACATTTAGACTAAATCAATATGAGACTATAAAACCAATCTAAACAAACATAGAATTGATATCATAAAAAATATTATTGAAAGTAAGTACAATTATGTTTAATAAGAATAAGGAAGGGGGCCAAGACAAGATGGCAGACTAAATACATGTCTCCCTAAATCTCCCTGGAAACCAAGACCTGAATTGATAATTAAAAAGAGGCTTCTGGACACCTAGCGTGTCCCAGGACACAACACATGGCTGTTAATTTGGACTTCATACCACTGAAAGGAAAACCTCCTCTCTCTGGCTGACCCTGTGCTTCGCAAGAGCTGGCTTTCACAGACCGAAGGTAACTCACCATTTTAACTTTTTTTCTCTATCTTAGCCCATGGGCATAGCTGTGACTTGACTAGCAGTTAACCTCAGACACACTGCTAGTGGGATCGGCAGGCGAAACTGCCATATTTTGAGAGCCCAGCTTTGGACTCTGTGCTTCTTGGCACCTTTGTCTCTCTTTCCACATAGTTTCTACAGAGGCAGGCACTGAACTTGTGCAGGACGCCATCTTGTTCCATGGGGAGGTGGAAATACCCATACAGAGGCCCAAGCTGGACCTAGTTCCTAGGCCAGGGGGCAGCACCTGCCCAGTGGAGAGCACTTTTCCGACAGAAAAACAGTATTTTACAGTGTTGCCTATGGCTGGGGCCTGGCAACAGAGGGTGTAGACTCTGCGTATCTGAGAACCTTTGGCCTCTCTTTCTGCCTCTGACGTAGAGTAGCCTGGACCCAGCCAGGTGGTGAGCTTGTGTGGTACACCATCTTGTTCCACTGGGAGGTGTAGATACCCTTACAGAGGTCTCAGCTGGACCTAGTTCCTGGGCTGGGAGGCAGCACCTGCCTGGAGCAGAGCACTTTTCCAGCAGAAAACCAGGATTCTACACAGTGTTGCCTACAGCAGGGGCCTGACAGAGGCGAGCAGGGCAGTAGCCTTTCTATATTTTGAGCTAATTTATAACATCTGAGGTTTGATACAGAGGTGCTTACTTTCTCAGCTGGGAATAAGGACATATACATCTGGGAACCTGACTGACTTGATGCCCAAAACCCAATGAACTCTGGAGAAAACCATAACCAAGAAATCACCCATGGCTTCAGAAAGCCCCCAAAGAAAGCACCACAAAATTTCTGAGAAAAAGAAATATTTCTGAAACTATCGGAAGGTGAATACAAAGGATTCTTTATAGAGCCCTCCTAGATCTTATACAAAATGCAGCACATCAAAATGAAAAATCAGGTAAGCTGTTTGAGCTGATGGAACACCAGTACTCTGAAATCCAACAGATCAAGAACAAAATCAAAGACATAGAAACTTCAATTCAAAGCCAAGAAAACAGAACGGGACAAATGGAAAATAGACTTTCTGATTTGGAAGACATAGCTACTAATTTTAGCACCTATGAGGAGAAATCAGAAAAAAGAAACAAGAAAAATGAAGAAGCATTAAGAAACACATGGGACTCTATTAAGAGGAACAATCTACAATTAATTGGAGTTCCTGAACAGGGCGAGACACCTGAGAACACAGAGTATTGTGGCTGAGCTGCTGGCAGAAAAATTCCCAGAAATTATGAAAGAAGACAATATAGGTATCCAAGATACACTTCGAACGCCACTCAACATAGATCTCAAAAGAAAGACTCCAAGACATACTATAATCAAGCTTAATGAAATGAAATATAAGCAGAAACTCTTAAAGGCAGCAAGACTCAAAGCTAAGCTAACATTCAGAGGGAAACCCTGTATGCTTTCATCAGATTTCTCAGCAGAAACGATGCTGGCACAGGGACAATGACAAAAAAGTAGAACTACAGACCAATATCAGTCATGAATCTAGATGCAAAACTCTTCAACAAAATTCTTGCCAACAGAATACAACAACATATCAAATATAAATAATCTATCATGACCAAGTTGGATTCATATCAGGGATGCAAGGCTGGTTCAGCATCAGAAAAACAATTAATATGATCAACACATAAATAAATAAAAGAATCACCATATCATGTGTGCTATTTATGGTTCTATGCATCCACAGGATGTCATCCTGCTGACCTCTTACTGGAGGTGGGGAGAGTGGGTGGAGAGGAGGGGATAGCAGATTGTTGGGAGGAGAAGACATGTATGGAGCAGAGAAGAAGAGTGTGCTGTCACCAGGCAGGGAGCACAGTGGGAGCTGCATATAGGTGGGCACACAAATTTATATGGGAATGTACATTTTCATTCAATCATAATAAAAAAAAGGAAATAAAAAAAAAAAAGAATAAGGAGCCAAGCTAAGTGCCATCGAGTCGGATCTGACAAGAATAAGAGGTAACCAAAAATCTCATATACCCCATATATATTTAGAAAATTTAAAGACATTAGAAAACAATCCTCTCAAATTAGAAATAAAAATTGAACTAAGAATGTATTTAGAATTAAATGATAAAAATATGACATTAAAACTTATGGATACAGCTAAATAAACACTTACATACTTATATCAGAAAAGAAATCAAACTGAAGATCAGTGAGATGAACAGCAAACTTAAGAGGACAGAAAAAGAGTAACCAAACAAACCCAAAGAAAGGGGAATACTGGAAGGAATAAAATTAAGAACAGAAATTACCAAAATAGAAGACTAAGATTAAAAAAGGTAATGACAGAATATCAAAAGCTGGTTCTTTCAATTAATCAGTAAAATAGACCAAGCTCTGGAGAGACTGGTCAAGAAACAATAAAGACAACTCAAATAAAAATGTTTAGAATAAAAAAGAAAAAAGCTGCACAAATTTTAAATATAATAAGAGGATATTATGGACAATCCAATGCTAATAATTTTGAAAACATAGATGAAAAGGATGAATTTCTGGAATAGCATAATGTATCAAAACTGACTCAAAAAATAAATGAATAAACACCTTGAAGTACCTCATAACCACTAAAGGAATGGTATCTGTCTCAAAAATCTTCTCATTAAGACCAGGCTCAGACTATTTTATGGAAAAGATCTATCAAATATTCAAAAAAAAAAAGAGAAGTAAAATCTTACTCAAAAGGAAAAAATATACATATATCACTCCCAGTTCAATTTATGAGACACGTATAATCTATATTAGAAAAGAAGTACAAGAAAAACTGAATCATCATTTTATTTACGAGAACAAAGGCAAAAATCCTTAAGAAAACATTGTTGTAGTCATTTGGTGCATTAATTTCAACTCATGGCAATTCATACAGAGAAGAACTGCTCCATAGGGTTTTCAAAATTATTTCCTTTCAGAAGCAGATGGCAGCCTGTCTTCTAAAACCACACACCCAGTGCAGCTGGAGTCAGTTCTGACTTGTTCCCATTGAATCAATTCTGACTCACAGAGCCTCTGCGTGCGTTCAAATCACCAACCTTTGGGTCAGTGTAGTAAAGCACTTAGCCCTTTGTAACACCCAGGGATTCCTAAACAAAACATTAGCAAACTAAATCCAGATATGTCCTGAATAAATTAGGTTTACTCTAGAAATAAAAAATTGATTTATCATTAGAACAGTTATTAATGACCTCTACCACAATAAAAGATTTAAACAACAAAAAAATGGCATCAACAGATACAAGAAAAGCACCATGATAAAATCAAATCTTAGTAATATAAAATAGAAACTTTCCTTACTCTGAAAAAGCAAAAATTTCAGCAATGATCATATTTAATAATGAAATGTTAGAAACATTTCCTATAAAATTAGGCAAACCTAGGAAGACATCTATCACTGTTAATATTCAGCACCATAGTATAGGTCACAAGCAGTAAGATGAAAACAAGATATGAGCTATTATTACTGGAAAGAAAGAAAGAAAACTACTACTCTTCACAGACAAAATCCAAGTAAAATTAAATCCTTGGCAACCTCAATACTTTCCATTTATCATGACACTGCTTATCCTCACTACTGAGCCAATAAGCAACATCATGATAAAGAAAATAAATATTGATGTGTCAACGATTTAGTTTTACTTGGATCAGTAATGAATGGCTATAGAAGCAGCTGTCAAAATCAAATGATGGTGTATTGCACTGGGAAAATTCGCTGCAAGAGGCCTCTTAAAAGTGTTCAAAAGCGACAGTGTCACTCAAGCCATGATTTTTTGATCATCTCAAACACATGTAAACACTGGACACTGAATAAACCAGACAGAAGAATTTTTGAATTATGGTGTTAGTGAAGAATAGTGAGTATGAGACCCTTACGATAAGAACTTAAAAACAGACTCGCACATAGGATAGAAGACTCTTTGAAGGCTCCAAGGGTGGGCAAGGAAGGAGGACAAAGGGGGGAGGGTTTAGATGAGATAGTTGATAGAAATGTGGTTGGGTGAAATCTGTGACAGCACACATTAGAAAGAAGATCAATATTAACTGGACCTCAACATAACATGATTATTCCTCACACCTTAATCTAATATTGAAAGGACAGAGTAGCTGGGGCAGGGGGCCAGGGATCACGCTCTCAGGGGAAATCAAGGCCAATTGGCACAACTAGTGTTTTGCTAAGAGATTCCTCTGCACTCCACATTGGTGAGTGGCGTCTAGGGTCTTAAAAGCTGCCAAGCTGCCATCTGAAGGTACTGCAAATGGTCCCAACTCAGCAGGAACAGATGATCACCGAGGACCAAAACCACACGGGGGAAAGACAACCCAGAAGGCAGACAGACCCACATGAGTGGGTGACTACATCGACCTGTGACCAGAAAAATCAGATGGTGCCCAGCTACCACCAGTAATAGCCATGATGGAGCTCACAAAGTTGAGTCTTACTGCCAACACAAGAATAAAAAGGGGTGCACCCTGAGATCCCGACTAAAAGATAGCAATTGATGGCCCACGGGCTTTGGGGTTCTCCCGGGAGCATGGCCCCTGGCTCTAATGCTGCTCCTGACCATAAATCATAATAGAGGTCAGCTCTTCGGACAAGAAGGGATTGGACTTGGCGACACAAAGTGACCATATCATGTATGCACTTCATGGTTCTATGCATCTACAGGATGTTGCCCTGCTGACCTCTTACTGGAGGAAGGGGAGTGGGTGGAGCGGAGGGGATAGGAGACTGCTGGGAGGGGAAGACATGTATGGAGCAGAGAGGAAGAGTGTGCTGTCACCGGGCAGGGAGAGCAGTGAGAGCTGCATATAGGTGGGCATGCAAATTTATATGGGAATATACATTTTCATTCAATCATAACAACAACAACAAAAAAAAACGAATAGTGAATACACCATGCACTGCCAGAAGAACAAACGTGTCTTGAAAGAAGTACAGCTAGAGTACTTTTGGGAAGTAAGGGTGGCAAGACTTTTTTCACATACTTTGGACCTGTTATCAGTAAGGACCAGTGCCTGGAGAAGAACGTCATACTTGTTAAGGTAGAGGGTCAGCAACACAGTGCCAGAAGCAGAACGCCTCCTTTGGACCCATGGTTCCTGCAAGAAGAAGCTCCTGGACTAGGGGAAAATTGATTACAAGGACATTCGTCCAGAGCCAGCAGAAAGAGAAAGCTTTCTCCTGGGGCTGACCCCCCAAACTGTGATTTGTAACCTACCACACTGTGAGAGAATAAATTTCTCTGCTAAAGCCATTCACTTGTGGTGCTTCTGTTACAGCAGTACTAGATGACCAAGAGAATCAACAAACTTATGAAGATGCTTAACTTCATTATTAATCTGGGAAGCAGAAATTAAATCACAAGCCATAGCCATCCACATCTGTGTTACAACTTGACATCCAGTTATCCCATCACTTCACAACAGCTTTCAAGCTCCAACCCTTTTGATGACCACATCTACAAGTAAACTTCAGGACTTTTTCAAGACCCATACTTATTATAATATTTCTTTAAACATGTATTATTTGTAAAACTGTGATAACATTTTTAACAGGTTCCTGTAACTGTTTTAATGGGTCTCTGAAGATGTTTTTGAGTGTTGTTCCTCTAACCTTATTTTTCCATCAGCCCTGTGCTTTTTAATTGCATTATTTTGCACAGTGCCGGGGTGATATGTAGGAATGCATATGCCATGTTACAACAGAAATAACAGTAAATCAACTACTTCTCTATGGATCAACGCAGATCAATCTCAATATACAGTTAAAAAAGAAAACACAGTATAATATCATTAAGTAAAAAAACAGGGAAAATTAGGCAACATATTTTTACCAATACATGATATGTAAAACAAGCAGAGAAAAGAAAGAAAATAAAAAATACAAAATCACCAGGGAAAGGACAGGGAAGCTGGAGATGGGCAACATGGAATGAGTCAAGATCTATTTTTCACAAGAATGGTGGGCATATTGCTATTCTCTATACCAGTTTTCTTCACAGCACACTGTATCTGTGAGGTCAAAGCTATTTTCATAACTAAGATGTAATTTGCCCTTAGCATTTTCATTCACTCAAGAGCACACAGTAGTTTTCCAGAGTCTATAAGAGATGATTATCGCAACAGACTAAATGAAGCAGCAAATATGTAGAGAAGTGCAAATCAAAACTACAAGAAGGTAGCACTTCATATCCAGTGGAAATCCTGGTGGTGTAGTGGTTGTTTTATGGCTGCTAACCAAAAGCCGCTGGTTCAAAGCCACTAGGTGCTCCTTGGAAATGCCATAGGGCAGTTCTACTCTGCACTATAGGGTCACTATGAACCGCATTTGACTAGATGGCAGTAGATTTGAGTTTTGGCTTTCATACCCAGTAGAATGACTACAAAAAATGGAAAAGAAAAGTACTAGCAAGGATGGGCAAAACTTGTTGGTGTGAAGGTTAAATGGCATAGTTGTTGGGGAAAACACTATGCGGTTCCTCAAAGAATAAAACAGAATTACCACCCCAAACCAAAACCATTTTCCTAGGACACAGCAGAATGCCCCCATAGAGTTACCACGGAGCATCTGATGGGTTTGAACTGCTGACCTTTTGGTTAGCAGCTGTAGCACTTAGCCACCAGGGTTTCCAAAATTACCACATGATCAGCAATTCTGCTCAGAGGCACTGTCTCTAAAGAACTGAAAATGGTAAACAAATGCATATTCATGTTCATAGCAGCACTATTTACAATAGCCAAAAGGTGAAAACAGCCTAAATATCAATCAGTGAATGAATGGATAAACAAACTATGGTATATGTGTACAATGGAATATTATTCAGCCATGAAAAATAAAGTATTGACACATGATACGATGTGGATGGAACTCAAAGCCATTACGCTAGATGAAAGTCAGACACAAAATGTCATATACTATTATGATTTCACTTATATGAAATATTCAGAATAAGTAAATTCATAGAAACAAAATGCAGATTTGTGATAGCGAGAGGCTGAGAGAACGGAGAGATGGACATCAACTGCTTAGTGGGTAAAAGGTTTCTATATGGGGTGACGAGAATTTCTGAAACTAGACAGGGTGGTTGCACAACATGGTGAACCTACTAAATGCCACGAAATTGTTAACTTGATAATGGTTAATTTTATGTGAATTGAATTTCACTTCAATTAAAAAAGCAAATATGGAATTCAGCTGTCTTCTATTATCCAAGACATTAAAAGATTTGCAAAAACGCACACCACCACCACTCAGTAATATTTTTTTGTTTTGGAAAAAGTCATTTCATAAAAATGTTATTTACCTTAACATGAAACTCATTAAATATTGTTGTTTTAAAATGAATTCACACGTATCTTTAAATTTCTCAGTTCCAATTTCTACTACAGTAAATATAGATAGATACAACACACATAAATGAAAATTGGGGGGGATCTTCAATAATTTAAAGAAAAAATGAGCCCTTGAAGCCAAAGTGCTTAAAAACTGATTTAAATCCTTAAACCCTATACATCCTCACTCTTGCTGCCTTATCTGTCTCTTGCTTTCTGTCTTGTTCTCCCTTATGTACATACATCGCTCTTCTGTATCAAATATTTCCTATTAATAAATGAAAAAAAATCTAGTGCTGTAAAAAGACAACAAAAAACCTCATCATCACCAAGTAGTACTGTAGATGATAAAATCTCATTAGCATGGTGCTATATAGCTATGACTTACCGATACTCAGTCTGTGAAACACAATTATAAAGCTCCTGGGCAGTAAATGGGATACTTTTATTTACCTGGAAAGAACCAAAACACAGTTATTTAAAACTGCATATTATGCCAAATTAGTGAGAACTCAACTGTTGCTAGGTGCCATCAAATTGATTTTGATGCAGGATGATACCATATAGCTGAGTGGAACTGTCCCATCCGGTTTTCTAGGCAGTAATCTTTACACTGCAACTCACAGTGACCCTAGGTGACACAGCAGAGCTGCTGGATGGGTTCCAACCAACAACCCTTCAAATGGCAGCCAAGTGCTTAACCATTGCACCACGAGACTCTTAATTAACTACGACATTTTAAGTTACACTGTCAAATATCATTTTAAGGGTCGTTCTATATCTTTATTATGTCAAAATTGACTCGATGACACCCACCAATAACAGTACCTCTTTGGTTTAATATGTAGCTTTAAATAACCATGGCAGGACCTAAAACGTACCAAACTTAGGCCACTAAATGTGGACACTTCTAGATGTTAAAAGCCAGAGAATGAAGGAGATAATCTGTTCTCTAATATGTGTTTAAATGTGGCTGACTAGGAATAAAAAAAATAGTTCTTTAAGACTTTCACAGATTTTAAGAATAAAAAATGAACTTACTTCTTTCCCAAAATTTAACCAGTAAATAGTTTATATTATTTTCAAATAATTAGTAAACTTATGAATATACCATATGAGTACAGGAAGTAATGAAGAAAAAACTATCTAGATTTATCTTTAGTTTTAAAGTAATCACTCACATACATTTACAAAGTTACTCCAAAAACATCTGAGTATAAAGCTGATCAATTGCCAGGACACAGTAGGTAACCTACACTTGTCAGTTGCTTTTCTACCGATAAAGGAAAACTGAAGCACAAATTCATGATATGCATCATAGGCTCTACCTTGAAACATCTTGTTTCATCACATTTGTTCATTCTATTAAGTTATTTCTAACTAACCACATCAAACCAGTTGCTTTTGAGTCAATTCCAACTTATAGTGACCCCTTTAGGACAGAGTAGAACTGCCAGACAGGATTTCCTAAGCTGTAATTTTTACAGAAGCCAACTGCCATATCTTTCTCTTGCAGGGCTGGTGTGCTTGAACTGCCAATCTTTCAGTGAGCAGTCAAGTGCTTCCCCACTGCACCACCAAGGATCCTAAATAACCACATTAGGACATTTTAAATCATACTGTCAAATACCATCTCAAGGCTTAAGTGCACAACTTTAGCTCCTAGGGAACAAACAGCTAAAAGATGCCTTTGTTAGCAAACATTCATGAGTCTAGTTACACTATTTATAAATGAATGCCTAGTGTCAGATATGGCACAATTTACTAATTTTTAATTCTTAAAAAATTCAAGTACAAAGGTGAAGGTTAAGTACAAAAACAGGCAAACTTCTTAAAAGGTTCAGCTGACCCTACTACTTCTGATCATTATGAGACAAGTATCTCCAATGTACTAATCAGTGTACAGGGGGAAATTGTGCTAAAAGACATGATTAAAAAAATCTGGGAATAGGATGGATACAGCCTTATAAATAACTACTTTGGTAGTTTCTCCCAATTCTCCTACTAACATGAAGCACTAAACCCAAACAGACCTCCATCCCAGATTTTGCAGGATGTGATTTTAAAGCTGTCCTACTGTTTCCACAAATGTATTTTTATTGTTAGTACTGATGTCTCATTTTCAAACTCAGAAAACACAGTAATTATACTAATCACCTCAAAAGAGGAAATCCTCTAAAAAAAATCACATAATGTAATTATAAAGCAGTTACATTTATTTTTAAAAAGCACACACGAACACTATTCTATGCTCAAATAATTTTTTATCATATTTATTATAACTATAACATATGTATACAATTTTATAATTATGTGTTTATCCATTATAATGTATTTATGATTATAGGTAAATAATTATACTAGTAGCAATCATGTTCATTAATTACAATTAGTAATAATATTCTTTGCTTAAGAATGAATAACATTTTCTGTGCCGTGTAGTGTTTGGAGTGGTTTCTGTGTATTAAGTCATTTAGCACTTACAAACAAGTCTTTATGATTTATCTATTGCTGTTAGTCCCATTTTACAGGAGAAAAAAACTCTGTTAAGTCAAGTCTTCCTAGGTGATACAGTTAACATACCAACATTCGAACATGGCCAATCGACCTTAGAGTCCAACTTAATCACCAGCTTCTTAATGGAAGCCTGTCACCATATAAAAAGTTAAACAAAAAGTCAAGCAAGAAAAAACATGAAGAAATATATGAAAGGACTCTGGTTTCATAATCAATGTGAGAACTAAACATATACCCTGTTCCCTCATCTAACCAAAATCTGTTACCATTGAGCAGATTCTAACTCATGGCAATCCCATGTGTTACACACTAGAACTGATCCCTAGGGTTTTCTTGGCTATAATCTTTACAAAACTAGATCACCAGGTCTTTCTTCCAAGGCACCCCTGGGTAGGTCTGAACAGCCAACACTTAAGTTAGTAATTGATTGTAAACCTTTTGCACTCCCTAGGGACCTACTCATTTAGAGCTTTTTGTAAAATAAACACACACGCACAATTGAAAAGTAGGAATATATAGAATACATGGCAAAGAACTCTAGGCAAATGGAAATTAAAAATCAACAGAATACTGTTTTTGGTCAGCAACGATGAGAAAGCATACAAGTTAACTTACAATCAATGGTTTTTATCCAGAGTGGTACTCTGTACTAAAGGGCCACTTGGATATGTAGGCTGGGTGGAGTGGTAGGATATTCTTTGTCACAGTAATTGGTGAAGCTACTGGTATTTAGTACCTTAGGACCAGCAACGTTAATCATCCTACGATGTCCACACAGGGAATAAATGACCTATGCAACATGCCAACAGCACCCTCAATGACAATCATTACATCTAGGAGGTAACAAATTCTGTTATTAGAGACGCAGCATTACGATAGGGCACTACTGAATGCTTTCTCTTAGAGAGCTAGAGAAAAGAGTGAATATGTGATCAGCAAACTTCTGTTGAATTCAAGAACTTACAGGAAGCATCAATTAAACAGTGTTCTATTACATTTTTAGAACTTCTCTTCTGTTTATTTATACTGAAACTGGTTTACCCTTGAAATAACAGAAATGTTTAAAAATATTTCTCATACCTCACACTTGATTAGGAAGTTATACAGGGTCTCAATATCTTGATAATTGCTATTAGGGGCCAAAATCCTAAAATAAATAAATAAATAAACAAAAGATGAGTGAATGATTTAGGAAAAAAATAAAACAAAGAACAGCACCTTCAAATTTCTCCCCAAAACATGAGAAATAGTATATTGTATGATCAAAGAATTCAAAGTCACTGCCATCAAGTCAATTCCAACTCATAAGCTTATTTAAAGGTTTACCTCTTGTTTGGTCAACTAAAAATTATAAAAGCATGATCTTAACTCAAGACAGCAATTTGTTAAAGTATTTTGGCTTATTTAAATTGATATTTACATCATCATTTAATCAGCAACTATAACCATTCTTACAGTGTGAAACTATAGCTCATATTTTGAGTTACAGTGATAGAGATTTCTCAAAAGATGACAGAAATGTGAACTGTACTACTTCAAATCCCTGTTTTTCAAGCTGTGGATGAAGTTTGAAGACTTCCCACAGAAATGTCTCAGTCTAGATAGATGACTGATTGATCTACCAACACATAAAAGAAATCCTGATAATAAAAGATTTGGGGACAAATTTCAAGTAACACTCTTTGAACTATAAGCCTAATGATCTATGAAAAATCAGTAGTAAGCAGACCATGTCAGTTGTTGGAAATAATACTGAGTGACAAAAACAACCAATGACAAAAACAAAATTTTTTTAAATCAGAAAAGGGAAGAATGTATTTTGCTGATTAGTATTAAAGTATTACCGTCTACTTTTTGATGCTATCTTTAATCCTTTCAACATGAAGTTTTTTTTTTTTTTTTTAAATAAAAAGAAGAAAGTAACCTGTTTATAGTACAGTGGTTACGAGCATTGTCTTTCTGGTTGTATCTAGCTGTGTGATCCTGGACAAGTTACTTAAGATGTCATCTCTTATCTGCTAAATAAGGATGTTAGTAGTTCTTAGTTCATAGGGTTATGAGAACTAACTAGTTCATATAAGTCTACATAACAGTATGTGGTATGTGGCAAATGCTACATTACATGTCAGTTATTATAAGTGCTATCATCCTTTGATTGTTTCATGCCACACAGTAGGTGAATAAGAAAAAAAAAAACAAAAAACTTCAAACTGCTCCCCCAAAATGAGAAATAACATATAATATGCTTGTTTAAATGTTTACCTGTTTTTTGGTCAATTAAAAATTATAAAACCATAAACTTAATTCAACAGAATCAATTTATTAAAATATTCTGGCTCATTTAAATTAGTATGTATATCATTATGCAACTGCCAACTGTAAACATTCTCACACGTGAAATTACACCTCAATTAATTCTAAAATTCTAAATGGTTTTAATTACAATATCTGTACCAACAGCCCCATCACCTCTTGATATTGTCAAGCTTTCAACACAGTAAATTTAACTCCATAATCTTAATTAGACCTTTGGACTATTTTGCATTTATTATACCTATGGAAGAGGTTTTACAAAATAAATCTTCAGGACATAGTCAGATTTTTAAAAGTACACATACAGAATATCTTTGAGAATATAAAAAATCTGCATAAGAATATCAGTTTCATGGAAAACATTTTCTTCCCCCAACATGTGGTTTTAAAACAATCTAAGAACAACAACAAAAAATCCACAGATAATGCACTGGCAGTCATGGTGAGGAGGAGGGGCCATAAATAATTTGCTCCAGTGAATTAAAACAAAGCTATCTAGGTTAAGTTAAAACAATCCTTTAGAGAGGCAAAAGGACAAAAATCAATTACTGGGCTTTACAGCTTAGTGTGAACAAACCACCAGCAATGTGGAATAATTTGTACCTCTTTTTTTTTATTGCTTTAGAAATAATCCAAACTGTACATGACAAAAGAGGTTAAGGAAATTAGATGAAGGGAGATGTTTTATATAAGAACTTTATAAACTCCAACCTGATATCACAAAAGAAAATATTTACTTGATCATAATATTTACATTGTTCTGCCATGAAATACTTTGTAGAAAAGATGGTTTCAGATAAATTAGTTGTGAATTATAGTAACAGTTAATATCCAAAATAAGATATCTAGAAAATAATTATATCATCCTAGTTTTCCAATTAACAAAGAATAGCAATTTTTAAAAATCTCATCATGATTTTATTTTTCAAACTGTTTATTACAGTATAATTAGCATAACAAAACTTACTCATTTAAGTACATAACAATGTTTTTTAATCAGTCTACAGAATTTTACAATGATTACCACCAATTTACTTTTAGACCCTTTCCTTTCCCTTTTGCTATCACAAACCAAAAAAGCCTAGCCCACTGCTACCAAAATCAGTTCAATGCCAACTCATAGTGACCCTATAGAACAGAGCAGAACTGCCCCATAGGATTTCCAAGGCTGTAATCTTGATGGAAGAAGATGGCCATTTCCTTCTCCTGCAGAGCAGCTAGTGTGGCGGAGCCACTTGATCTTTCGGTTTCACCGTTGTGCCACCAGGGCTCCTTACTATCATACAGAGGCAAACTCCAGAAGGTAACAGCTAAATCTCACAAGGTATTGGATAAGTAAATAAAAGGTAAAGTGTCTACTAAAGATGGCCAGATTTGAACAAGAGACTATTCTCTCGTTCAACAGACATTTGAGGCCCATCATCAGTCTAGCAGAAACACTGACAGCATAAGAGCTAAGGCTGCTAACCAAAAAGTTGGCAGTTCAAATCCATCAGGCACACCTTAGAAACTATGAGGCAGTTCTACTCTGTCCTATAGGGTCACTATGAGTTGGAAACAACTCAATGGCAGTGGGTATGAGCCAAGCACTGTTTCTAGCCTCTTGGAATACATCAGTGAACAGTAGACCAATAGTAGACCCCAGTACCACAGTTCTAAAGAGTGTGTTAAAGAAAAGGATCCTGACCAAACACAGGGAGATGATGAAGAATGAAAAACAGCCTCAATCTTGTCCATTTGGCATCCTCTGCTTCTCCCCACTCTTCAATTGCTACTTGTAACAAAACATGAAACACAGGAATTTTAGTTTTTAAGACAGAAATCATTTGCTACAAATGGAAATACTTGATTATCTGACACAAATACCACGATTGTACCCTAATGAACAAAAGTTTATTGATATGTCAGCCCTACTGAAAGATATGTAATTTTTATAATTAAAGAAAAACTACGGATGTTATTTTTGAAAACTAGGATATACATTATAGGATTTATTGCCAATTTTTTTTCTATTTTGAAAGAATGCACTGAGGTAAAATAAGGTCAATACAGACTACACAGTCTTTATTAAAATACATTCAATTTAGGGATGAATTCATACTTAACTACATCCTATAAATTCTGAGTTTAAGAAAATAAGATTTGGTCTGATAAAAAAACTGTAAACTTGACTCACTAGAGTACAATTTGGAGAAAATACATTAAAGTAAATAAATAAAAGGGAGAAAAATACTTTGTGGTCTTTTGTGCCTTAGTAATTCCCCACACAAAAATTCTTCGGAGGTCAGCTTTCTCTAAAGTTTTCTCATTTTTTTCTTACACCAGTATGAAGACAAAAGACTCTTAGACTGAAAGTCTTAAAATTATCCTTGAGTGGCAACATTTTAAAAGAATGGCAGAATTAGTCATCGGGGACAAGCAAAACTTTTCTAAAAACAGCCACTTTCATTATTAATGTACAGTCATGTGTCACTTAACATCTATGATATGTTCTGTGAAGCAGGTCATTATGTGATTTGGACATTGTACAAACATGCTCAATTTGTGAGCAGTAACATTCACTGATTTCCCACTTTCCTCTTATTTAATAACCTTTTATTTCACTTCCAAATTAACACTCCTCCTTTGCCTCCTGCTGCTGCTCTCACTAGCACTGGTTTTGCTGCACTGGGGAGCCATCATGCACTTCATGGTAAAATTTTCAAAAGAAAATTACACAGTGATTAAAGCTACAACACAACATGAGACACACGAGATACACAAGATGGGATGATGCTGCCTACAAACAAAAGCCTTCACCACTACACGGCAAACTTAAAGTGGGGAAAGTTCACCTGCACATAACGACCAAAAGTGCAATATAGCACATACGTGAGCTAGCAACATGGGCATTTTTTACGACTATCAAAGACATGCACCATAAGTTACGTACGTACTATGCCATTATACACCTGGCAGTGCAACTGCTTTGTATACAAGAGACACACACACTGTGGGGGTGCAGGGGAGACTGTTGGTTCCCTATGTCTGGTTCTGTCTGCTACATCCCTTCTTTCATAGGGATTTATGAACACTGTGATAATGGAACCATAGACGTATATGCAGTCACTGTCCAAACAGACACTGTGTGGCACGAGACTGAATCTCCATTTCTTCCTCCAAGATGTCTTATGCTGAGTTTTCTAGACCACTAAGACCAGTGAAGCACATATATCTCCCAAAATTTATCTCAAGTAAAAGGTTCACATGGGTGTGGAGGCTGGCAAGTTGCAAATCTAAGGGTTACGCATCAGGTTGGAAGCCTCTGCTAACTCACGTGGTTGCAGAGGCCGATGAACCCAAATCAGCACATTAGAGGACATGCTGCTGGCCCACAGGACTGTGGAAGCTGGCAGATCCCAGAAACAGCAAGTCAGAGAGCAGGCTGCTGGCTCAAGTCCCAAGACCTGGAGATCAGATGATGACAAGACGGGTGGAGGACTCAGAGCACCAGCCAGCTTTGCCAGAGAGTTCCTACCTACTGGACACGCGCCACACCCTCCAGGAAGACTACAGCTGAGTAAGGGTGTGACTTAAGTGAGGCTGTGATGTCTGTCAGTCACACGGCACTCAAGATACACTCCACACTAATCCTGCCCCAGTAACATACAGAGGTTTAGGATTTACAACACATGAAATGGAGGATAATTACACAACAGCATAAAGTGGAGACAATTACCCACAACTAGGAATGACAGCTTACCCACATTGACAAACGACATCAATCACCACACAAGAGAAATTCAAACTAATCAACAAGCATTTATCAAATCATACTATCTGCTGAAATGCATACTAGGAGCTATGGAAAATGAACTTACAAGATATAGTTCCCTATTTTCAAGTTGTTTATAAGGATGAAATTTCACTCCAGAATTTTAGAATCAAAATTGGGGAACAGATTTCAGGCACAGTTCACAAATTATTTACAAAGTAAGTTTGTTCTAATTGTGCTGTGATTTCCTTTAAAATAGCATCAACAACAATACATACTGTTTTAACAAACAATTAGAGTGTAAAACTGCTTTACATATATCACCCCCAATAATTCTACCACTCTGAATTTATTTACATAATCTTGATCAAGTTACCTATTTTCATCTTGGTTTCTCATCTGTGAAATGAAGATAAAGTAATATCTCCCTCATAAGGTCTGAGTTAATAAAATAACATATGTAAAGTGTTCAGCACAAGGCCTGGCACACACTGCCTGTTCAATAAATATCAGCTACTATGATAACCAATCTCAAGATGTAAAAACCAAGAAACTTGTGCAAGATTACAAAGTGAATAGTGGTAAGTATCAAATTTCTATTTCTTTGACTCTGAAGCCAGGCTTTTCCCTTAAAAAAAAGGATAACGACCTCCATCTTCTTACCTCTATATGACTTTATGAAAGACAGTAACAGGCTTTTTAAAATAAAGCACTAATTGTATAGTAAGCAGACAAACTCGTCTATCTGCCTTTTATCAAATGTTTCTGGCAAGTTATTTTGTATACTTCACTAAATTTTATAGTTGTTATATCTCTCTTGAAGCCACAAAACAAGTCAGCAGAACCAATACTCACTAGAATTCCTAATTCTTAGTTACACAAGCACTTTGAGTTTTCACTTATCTATAACCAATTCTATGGGACAGTTCTACTCTGACCCCCAGGGCTGCTGAGTCGGACCTGACTCGACAGCAGTGCACATAAGCAATTAGTTTTAAGTAAGCAAAATCTTAATTTGAATTCAACAGATTCATATTCATCTTGCCCAGTATCAGATAAATATCAATGTATCTCTTTAAGAAAAAAAGACTATGTTAAATGCATTAAGGAGAACTAAATTTTTTATTACAATTTTTAAAAAATTAAATAAAACACTGAATCAGGAGAAGGGGAGAAGCCTAGAATATTCTTCAAGTTTAATATTTAATTTTAGACATTCTAAAGAAGAGAAAGGATGTTCTTGGATATTTATATATCATGACTCGAGTCCCAAAGACCTGAATAAATTTTGTTCCCTGCTGACAAGCCAAAGTTTTACATTAATGCAATATTTAAAGTACTTTTTGAGATCGTGAAAAAACATTAAAGTTTAAAGAGCAATTCAATGACATTAAAATGTCTGTTTAGAGGAGAATTTTAAAAATTTATTTTTATATTCTCCACAGCTCAGAATGGAGTCAAGGCTTGGCTATTATTACAAACATCATTACTGATGATAGTAACTATAAATTATCCAACATTATAAGCAACAGGGACTGAATAAATGCTACCTCCTTTAACCCCTAGAGCTTAATAAATACTTATAAATATGATAAACTCTGTTTTACAGGTCAAGAAGAACAAAAAGGTTAATTAACCCACCTAAGTGACAGAGTTGATAAATAGATAGAGCTAGGATTCAAATTCTGATCATTCTGACCCTAAAAGTCCTGTTCTTTTCAGTACAAAATGTTAACAAGCCTGTAAATACTATCAAACTGGACTTTTTTCCCCTAAATTTTCTTTATTTTGTTACTGAGAATATATCCAGCAAACCACAAACCAACTCAAGAGTTTCCACATGTACCATTTAGTGGTACTGATTACATGATTTGAATTGTGGAACCATTCCCAACCTCCTTTTCTGAGATGCAATAGAGGAACATGAACATACTTCTACCTGGGCTAATCACAAAAGTTTATGGAGAGAAGATGGCTTCTAAACACAGATGGACAAATGGGTAAGATTCTGAAAACTACATGGGCACCAGGAAGGTATTCTAGGCTGTGAGAAAAATGTGTGCCGAGGTTCAGAAGTAAAGCAGCACAGGGTGTCTTCCTTGAAAATGATAATAAAATTAATTTGGTTTAACAATACAGTACACTTAGCCAAAGACACTTAGGAGAATATAAAATGAAAATGTATGCTAGAATCAGAGAACAGAAAGTTTTGACTGCCAAATTTGACAGGTAGTATTTGAATCAGCAGGTAAAAGCAGAAAATGAATGTTTTGGGGTAAAGGAATAAAGCAAACAATTAAATTTTACTTAAGAAGATTAATGTGTTAGATTGCCAAAGGGCACTGAAGACAAAGATCAATCAGAAAACTAACATAATAGTTCAGGCAAGGAGGAGGAATGTGGGCACCAGAAGTTCTGCCAGCAGTACGAAAAAAAGTGGAGACTAGCATGGAAAAGCAGTAAAGAGAAAATAAACTGGATGATTTATGGAATAGAGAATATCTAAGGTTATGTCACAATATTGGACAATGATAACTGGAAGAATGATCTATAGTTAGCCCACAGGAGAGTATGCTTCCAAAAAGAATGTATCTCCAGAAGTTAGAACCAAGGTAAAAAAGTTTTTTGTTCTTTTTATGAAATATTAATCAGTTAAGAATACTAAAAATCAAACAACAGCCACAGTAAATACTTATATATACTAATTGCCAGGTGCTGTTCTACTGTCCTAAATTGTATGGAGCTCTGTGATGCAATGGCTAAGTGCTATGGCTGCTAAATAAATGGTCAGCAGTTTAAATCCACCAGCCACTCTTTGGAAACCCTATGGGAAGTTCTACTCTGTCCTACAAGATCCCTGTGAGTCAGAATCAACTCTACAGCAACCAGATTCTAAATTTTTCTAAGTGCTTTACATGCATTACTTCAATTCTCATTATGATACTTGAATTCATAATCAACACCCAAGGAAGCAGCAGGCAAGAAATCAAATATAATAAGAGACTCTTGAAAGCGAAGATGTCACCTGGAAGACTAAGGTGTGTCTGACCACACACACTATGGTATTTTCAATCACCTCATATGCATGTGAAAGCTGGAGAATGAATAAGGAAGACCAAAGAAGAACTGGTGCCTTTGAATTATGATGCTGAAGAATATGGACTGCCAAAACAATGAACAAATCTATCTTGGAAGAAGTACAGCCAGGATGCTCCTTAGAAATAAGAATTGTGAGACTTCATCTCATATACGTTGGATATGTGATAATGAGGGACCAGTCCAACAAGGGACCAGTCCCTGAAGAAGGGCATCATACTTGGTAAAGTAAGAGGGGTTAGTGAAAAAGAGGAAAACTCTTAACAAGATGGACTGACATAGTGTCCACAACAATGGACTCAAGCATATCAACAATTCTGAGGATGGCGGAGGATAGGTCAGTGTCATGGATTGAATTGTGTCCCCCAAAAATGTATGTGTTGATTTCACTTGGTTAGGAGTTCCAATATGGTACCCTTCCTCCCATGTGTTGTGAATCCTGCCTCTGTGATATTGATGATGGAGAACAGTTTACAGTGTGTTAGTGAGGCAGGACCCAAGCTACAAGCTTGTGGAATGTAAGGGAGAGAAGTGAGCTGAGGAAGTTGGGAACCTCATAACCACCAAGAGAGAAGCACCGAGAGCAGGGCATGTCCTTCAGACCCGAGGTTCCTGTGCCAAGATGTTCTCACCGGATGTGGACTCAGCCTACTGGACTGTGATGATTTCTTATTCTGAATTGGCTCGTATCTTGTTAATGGATTTGTGGCTTACCAGACTGTGACAATAAAAGCTTCTCCTCATGAAACCTTCCACTCGTGGTATGGTATTTTCCGTTAGAGCAGTACCTGGTGACCAGGACATTCTGTTGTGCAAAGGACTGCTATACATAGGAACTGACTCCACAGCACCCAGCAACAGCAACATGACTAAATATTGTTACTTCCCTACTGTTTTGATGAGGAAACTGAGGGAAAGGAGTTTTAAGTAACTTGCTCTGGGTTAGGAACCTAGGAAGTAGCAGAACTGGGATTTGAACTCAAGCAGGGTGGCTTCACTGATCACGTTTCTAAGCACCACACAAACTGCCTTTCTATATACAATTGGTGAGATTAATGCTCACTGGAGAGCTTGTTTGCAAATGTACTACTGGTAGAGTCTTAGTGACCACCCTGATCTAAATCGGGTCATCAGGCTGTCTCCTTAGAGGAATATGAATGTAAGTGCTATAGAGAATGTGGTAATCTGTCCAGCTGTATTTCAATATTTTAAAATAACTTGTTGGCATACTAACTAAAAGTAAACTGCACAGAGTTTCAAAAGCAATTAAAGAACAAGAATTTCCCTATATAAGGGAAAGTCTGCTCTCTATGCCAAACCCAGCCACACAGTAGAAAATAGTGTATTTAAGCTTGAGTTCACTATCCTCCACACCGAGCACGACAAAGCCTGATAGCAGTAGATTTGCAGTGGAAATTGTCTTTTAGAAATCACTCAACATAAACATTTTAGTTCAGTGGAAGCTACTGATCATGGTGTAAATGAATGAAGGGTCAGTCTATTAGCTTCCCTTTCTTCTAAATTTGCTTACTGTGTGTCTGATTGTTTTTTAGTAAAATGGCAAAATAAGATTCCTAAACTTGCAGATTTAGGCCACTACACCTCTGACTACCCAATCATAGTGGCCTATCAGTGTTAAAAGTTCTTTAGAGACATGATAAGGGATTTCTCAGAATGAATATAGAAGCTTAGACATGATCCAGTTATATTTCTCAATTCAAATGTTACAATTTTTTAAACCTTATAATTTCAACCTTTTTTAAAAAAATAAAGGTGAAACATGTAAACATGAATCAAAAATCTAAATTACAATTCCATGCCCTTACCCTTCCCCCCTTCTCTGTTTCTAAACCAAGCAGATCAGCATCTATTTCAAAAAACAAAAAACAGATAAAACACTGTCACTGTGGCTTTGAGTGTTAGCTTTCAAGTTGAAATATGCCCCAAAGCTGGATGGTATAATCTGCTTAGTTAACTGTGTAGAGATGTCAGTTTAAGGACTAAGTACATGCAGACATTTAATAATGGTTTTTCATTGTATAAAATAGCAGAAATTTTTCTATTTTCAGAATTTTCAATTCAACTCCTAGTTAATTTCACTACAAATGAAACTTTATAATCTTTACATACTAAGCAAATGATTTCCTTTTTTGCTATCTTGAATCAAGTAATCCAGACTTAAGTTTACTAAAGCATGAGACAAAAGAATTCTTAAAACACTTTCATCTACATGGAAAGAAAAACAGCCGTAGTTCTCTAGTGTTTAGACAAAGAATCCATTAACAAAAATGTTCCAATTCACCTTACATACATATGAAGGAAAAGATGAGAAGGAGAGAAGGTATTTTTAAGCCAACAGTATATAAACTAATTAAAATCCCCTTTAAGAAGGTATGTAGAAATACAGGTATCAGCAATATTCCCACCCTTTTTCCAACTCTTCAAATTTAGGTATTCTGCTACTAGTTGCATAACTCTATAGACAACTGGTCCATCAATATTTTCAATCACAACTTACCAAAATTATGTCTAGAGCTTTACTAAAATTGAAACATACATTTTTAAACATTTCAAATTTAACAAATCAGCTTCAACAAAATTTAAAGATTTAAGCTTAGAATTACCTTTCTTTAATGTCACAAAAGAAAGCATTTGATTTCATGCTATAAGGCAGTATGTTCCATTCTATAGCTTTTTTGCTGTTTTCCAAATGCTTCACAAATATTTAAAATAATCACACATGTGTAAGCCTCAAAGCACCATACGACTACACTGCTTCTCAACTTTATGCACTTTGCAGTAATGTAACAGAAGGTCCTTGAGTAGTACAAGTGATTTGTACTTGATCACTAAGCAAAAGGGCAGCAGTTCCAGTCTGCCCAGCAGTACTGTAGAAAGGGGGTCCAACAATCTGCTTCTGCGATGATACAGCCACAAAAATCTTAGGGAACACTGCTCCACTCTCATATGGGGTCACCATGAGTAGAAACTGACTCAAAGGCAACAGGTTTGATTTTTAGTAATATGACACCATATTAGGGAAAATCATTCATGACAACAAATAGTAACATAAATTTGCCTTGAAAGGTCAATGATAATTACTTTCACATATACTTATTCAGGAGCCCTGGAGGTGCAGTGGTTAAGAGTTATGGCTGCTAATCAAAAGGTCGACAGTTCGAATCTACCAGCTGCTCCTTGCCAGCAGGTTTGGTTTGTATATCAACAATTGAGTAATAGTGTCAATTCCATGCCAGGCACAATTCTAGGAACTACAGTTACACACTGAGGAAAATAACATCCCTCACAAAACCTTACAACCAGGTGTATTTTTTTATAGAAAGGAAAAAAGTGGAAACACTCTTGTAGTCCAAACTAGAACTAGTGATTCTCCACATGGAAAGAAGAAATATGTGAATCTTTTGTGATCCATGAGTTCATAAAAGTTGTTAGCAGACCCCCTCAAAAAATATATACATATATATTGCTGTCAGGTTGACGCTGACTCTTATTGACACTACAGGATAGAACGGTCTCAGAGGATTTCCAAAGAGTGGATGGTGGATTTGAACTGCTGACCTTTTTGATTAACTCCAGTGACTCTGAAAAAGTTGATAAGCCTAGAAAAAGAAAGTAATGAATAAACGAAGCTTTAAAATTAGCAAAATGTTTACCGTTGAATTCCTTCAAGGATATCCTTCACAGCTGCCATTAAGTTTTGAAGATACAAAAAAGCTTCTTCAAATGATGCTATTTTTGAAGTAGGCAGAGCTGAATTACAGCCCAATCTCTGAAAAACATCTGTACTAAAATAAAGAAAAAGAAAAGACAATCATAGGTACACAAGCATACTTACTAAATGTCCAAGCATATGCTGCTGCTGTTGCTAGCTCCTGTGTAGAGTCTGCTAGGACACATGGCAACTTTATATATGACTTAATACACTCATATGATACAACAAAACACTGCCCAGTCCTACGTCATCCTCACAATCTTTGGTATACTTTAGCCCACTGCTGCCGCCAAATGACAGAATGCAGAACAACCATTAAAATGATGCTTATTGCCACCTATAGGATTTTAAAAGTATTTCTAAATTACTTAGATAACATAACTATATAAAGTAGCGAAACACATGTCTGGGCATACATAAATATTAACAATGTTGACTACAGTTGCCATTAGGTAGTAGTACTCTAGATTATTTACAGTACTTTCCAAAGCATTTTTCCCCCCACTGTGGTAAAATACACATAACTGAAATTCATCACTTTACCCACCTTAAAGTATTTCAGTGACACTTACAAAATTCACAATGTTGTGTGACATTTACAAAATTCAAAGTGTTGTGCAACTACCACCACTGTCTAGTTCCAGAACATTTTCGTCACCCCAAACAGAAACCCCACATCCCGTAACCAATCACTTCCTCTTTTCCCCTCCCCCAAACCCTTGGCAACTACTAATCTGGTTTCCGTTTCTATAGATTTGCCTCTTTCAGAAACTCTGGTGATGTAGTGGTTAAGTGCTGTGGCTACCAACAAGGAGACCAGTAGTTCAAAAACACCAGGCGCTCCTTGGAAAGTCTATGGGGCAGTTCTACTCTGTCTATAGGGTTGCTACAAGTCAACACTGACTCGACAGCAGTGGGTTTGTTGTTTGTTTTTGGTTTGGATATTTCACATAAACAGAATCATACAATGTGACCCTATGTCTCTAGCTTCTTCCACTTAACATAATGTTTTCAGCATTCATCCACACTTGTAGCATGTTATCAGAAATTCATTCTTTTTTATGGCTGAATTAAAATATACCACTGCTAGAGATAAACCACAGTTGGTTTACCTATTCAAGGACATTTGGCTACTGCAATCGGTGCTGCTATGAGCATGCATATACAGCTTGTGTCTGAATATCTGCTTTCAGTTCTTTTGGTATGCTTCAAGCAGTGGACTTGCTGAATCATATGGTAATTCTGTTTAACTTTTCAAGGAAGTACTAGACTGTTTTCCACAGTGTAGCTGAGTCATTTGTGTTCCTACAGGCAATAAAGAACAGTTCTAATTTCTGCAGTCTCACCAACACTTGTTATTTTTTGATGATGATGACGACGACAATGATGATGGTGATGATGATGATGGCCATCCTAGTGAATGCGAAGAGGTATTCCACTGAGATTTTTATTTCCTTGTCCGTAATAACTAATGGCATGATCCATCTGTCAGTTTGTTGGACTGTAGTGATTTTTCTGTCGCTTTGATGCTAGAAGCTATGTCACTGATATTTCTAATAC
This sequence comes from Heterohyrax brucei, assembly GCA_028571685.1. Classification (NCBI taxonomy): domain Eukaryota; kingdom Metazoa; phylum Chordata; class Mammalia; order Hyracoidea; family Procaviidae; genus Heterohyrax; species Heterohyrax brucei. Next base: position 51,724,614 of record CM053155.1, read on the forward strand.
CAGCAGGGTCATCCACAGGTTTGTGGCGTTTGAATCTAAGAAATACTAGGAAGAACATCCTAGTGGCCTAATTCTAGAAATTAGACAGTGAAGTTCTTATGGACCTCAACAGAAAATTGTAATTCCTACCAAATGACCGGATTAGACTATGCATATGAGGTGCCTGTGGCCCACCAAGGGGCTTGGACAGCTTGCTAATAAATAAGCTCCATGACACTCTTGGTGGCGGTTGGGGGGGCATGCAAATAAGGTATATGGAACCCTAACAAAAGACTGGTCAGTTTGGCCATGCCATTAGGCTTAAAGGCAGACGTGGAAAAAGAGAGAGTAGCTGTAACACAGAAGACAGGGTAAGGTAGCAGGATGAGCCATCCAATACTGTGCTGAAAGGTGAACCCTAAGCTGGAAGACACTCGGAATACAGTGGCCACAACGATCCTGAAGATGGTACAGTTCCGGGCAGCATTTTGTTCCATTGTACAGGGCTCACAATGAGTCAGCACCAGCTTGGCAGCAACTAACAACTAATTACATTACGCATCTATTCATGTGCTTGTTGGTCATCTGTATATCCTCTTTGGAGCAATGTTTATATCAAGTTCTTTGCTCATTTTTAGACTGAGTTTTTTCTCAATTTGTTGTTGATTTCTAAGAGTAGTTTATATACTGTGACTACTAGATGTATGACTTATAACTATAGTGTAACCTGTAAGGTCCGGAACTCAGTGGAACAGCCTTGTGTTTTCAGGTCTCATAAGTTTTCTGCCTCTGACAGGGTACAATAACACTATTTTTCCACCAATTGTTTTAGTGGAAGATATTTGAGTTTTCATTCTCTGACAAGTTTCTATCTTACACTGGTTTCAGTTTTTGCAGGTTATACTGTATTTTCTCTGTTTATGGGTTGCTTTTTATTTAACTACGTTGATGATATCCTTTGACGTACAAAGCTTTTAGTTTTGATGAAGCCCAATTTATCTATTTTATCTTTTATTGCTTGCACTTTTGGTTTATACGTAAGAAAAGACTAACTCAAGTAAGGTCACAAAGATTTATGCGTATGTTTTCTTCTAACAGTTTTATAGTTTCAGCTCTCATATTTAGGTATCAAAACCATTTAATTTTGCATCTACAATGAGATAAGGATCCAACTTCCTTCTTTTACATGTGGACATCAAGTTTCTCCCAGCACAATCTGTTGAAGGAAATATTCTTTCCCTAAAGAATGCCATGAGCACCACTGTTGGAAATAAACTGATCATAGGTCTATGGGTTTGTTTCTGACCTTGATGCTATGTCATTGTTCTGTATGCAAATTGTTATGCTAGTACCACAACCTACAGAAGTATATAAAATACCCCCATGCCAGTACCACACCGTTTTGAAAACTGTAGCTTTCTAAGTTTTGAAACTGAGAAGTATGAGTCTTGCAATTTTGTTATCGTTCAAGATTGTTTTGGTTATTCAGAATCTGTGGCACAGTGAATTTCATAATATGGCCCTTCTACCCCTAGTCTTTGTAATTCCTACCAAATGACCGGATTAGACTATGCATATGAGGTGCCTGTGGCCCACCAAGGGGCTTGGATAGCTTGCTAATAAATAAGCTCCATGACACTCTTGGTGGCAGTTGGGGGGGCATGTAAATAAGGTATATGGAACCCTAACAAAAGACTGGTCAGTTTGGCCATGCCATTAGGCTTAAAGGCAGACGTGGAAAAAGAGAGAATAGCTGTAACACAGAAGACAGTGAAAGGTAGCAGGATGAGCCAGCAGGAACCAGGAAAACAGTGTGAGACAGCTGTAGTGGGGCTTCCCAACCCAGAGAGCTAAGAGGTATAATGCTTGCTGGAGAAGGTTTCCATAGTGGCCTGGTCGCCCAGGACTGGAACAAGCTGTTTCAGTTCAAGAACTCCATCCTGAGTTGTTGTTCTTGTTACTTCCAAACTGATCTTGGTACCAAGCTGTACCTTGTTACTTCTCTAATAAATCATTTGGCTCTAAGTATGGCTCATGAGTTCTGTGAGGTGTTGCAGTGGTTTACCAAACCCAAAGACATACGGGAGAGAACTGAAGGCAGGGAAATAGTTTAATACTACAGGTGATGGAATGGTATAGCAGTTTGGATAAAATGTATATTTGGGATAGCTTTAAGCTCCATTTCATAGGAACCAGCTTTGTGTTGAGCCCCATAAAAGAAATTACTCATTTAGAGTCCCTTGCAACTTCATGTTAATCTTAGGATAGTTCAGAACACCTCTCTATGCGTATGTCTATACAGGTGTTCAAAAATATTTACACTAGAGAGGGGCGGAGTTAAGATGGCAGAATAGATATACATCTTCTTAATTTCCTGATAGTCTGTTCCATCGGTGGGAAAAACAAAAAGGCCATAGTAAGTCTTACAGTGACTGCTTGGAATCGGTAGAACATTTTAAGGAGTATCACCATCTGAACAATATTGTCTTCTAATTTATAAATATGTGTTTTTGTTTATCTAGATCTTCTTTAATTTCTTTTAGCAATGTTTCATAGTTTTTAGTGTATAAGTTTTGTATCTCATTGGTTAAATTTATTCCTCAGTATATTACTATTTTTTATTCTATTGTAAATACTATTGTTTTATCAGTTTCCTTTTTTGGATCATTCATTGCTAGTATATAGAAATACAATGCATTTATTTATTTTTTAAGTCATAAATTTATTGTAAATATTTATCTTTCAAAGATTTATATACTTTTAATGCCTAGTCATCATAGAAAAATACAGATAAGTAAAAAGAAAAAAATGCGTAATGCCCATAGGCCACCAACAGAGATAAGCATTTGTTAATATCCATGAGTGTTTTCTCCTTTTCTTGGTACACATAGGAATTGTGTATAAGTTTGTGTGTGTATATAAGTGTCTGTGTGTGTATGAGAGAGAGAGAGAGAAAATGAGAGTGAGCACATAAGAAACAAACATATACTGGGAAAATCATCATCAAATCAAAATTCAGCAAAGTTAACTATTATTCCAAAAACTTCCTCTGTAATTTTTACACAAAATTACACACTTTGAGTAAAAATTTAATGGGCTAAAGGATGAGAACATCAAAGTTCTTCCTCTAAGATATATTCTAAATGACAGGAAGTAGTAGTAATGAGGAAGAGATGACGATGAGAACAGTCACATCCATCATAGCTCTGCCAAGAACACTAATCTATTGTTGTGGCTGCTACCCCTCCTATTCTGCCTCTTGTATATATCAGAAAATTCTGTTGACTCTACCTTTAACATATATCCAGTATGTGACCACTTCTTACCCTGGTCCAAGTCATCATCATCTTTTGCCTAAACTATCAGAACAGATACCTAACTGACCTTCCTGCTTCAGCATCAACACCCAGTCTAAAGAAGGCAGAACAATCTTTCTTAATATCTGAACCTGATTGTTATTCCTTTGCTTAAAACTGTACAGTGGTTCACCGTCTCATAATAATCCATAAGGTCCTACACAACCAGCACACTGTCCCCTCCACTTCATGTCCCAGCAATCCTCACCCCAGCTACACTAGCCTCCTTATAAATTCACTGAACACTGCAAACATTTTCCTTCAAGGCCTTTGTAATTTCTGTTCTTATGTGTAATGCTTTTCCCACAAATAACAGCATGGTTCCCACCTCCATTTCCTTCAGGACTAGGCTTAACTGTCACCTTTTAGTGAGGGTTACCTTGAATAGTCTTTTTACCATGTAACTCCTCCTCTCTCAACTACGTCTATTCCTCCTCTGTCTCTTCTCTTCTCTTAAAACTTATCACCATATGACATGAGAGAGTGCACAGAAAGTGTCTGTAATATACACACACATATATATAAACACAATAAATATATACCTTTTTCCTTGTAATTCTAAACATTTTTAGACACTCCATAGTATATTAACAATTAGGTCCATGGTTTAAATTTAGAAGTATTTAGGCTAAAAATGTAACCTGATAGCTGAAGAAAAACAATTGAACCTACTAACACACAATTTAAAGATACATTTGCCCTGTTTACAGCCTTTCTGGGGATGCCCTGTTTTATATTTGCTTTGTCTAGTTCTCACCACTAGAATGAAAGAAAGTAAAGACGGTTTGGCTCACTGATGTATTCTTAGTACCTACATTGTATATGTCACACAGCAGATCAATAAGCGTTTGCTGAATGAATGACTGAACATTTAACCCAAATGCTGTTCTGATATTGCTCTTACCTTTGAGAATCTGCTCTAGAATATTTTAATTCATTTTGTTTTAGTGTTTAAAAACATTCAAAATGTTTTTGATATATAGTCCGAGCACAATAAGTTCTGAACACCTCTCTATGCATAAACTTTCTATCTGTATTGCTATACTGGTGTTCAAAAACATTTACACAAGAGAAGGGCAGAGTTAAGATGGCAGAATAGACACACATCTTCTTAATTCCCTCTGAAAACTAAGGCCTGAATTGATAATTCAGCGAAGCTTTCTGAACACCCAGTGGCCCTAAGACACAGCATAGGGCTGTCAGTTTGGACTACATGCCACTAAGCAGGAATCTTCCTCTCTACCGCTGAATTCCACTCTTTCTGAGAGGCTGGCTCATGCGAATCCAAGGTATTTGGCATTTTTAACTTTGTTTTCTTTTTGTTGGCCAGTAGGTAGAAGATGGGCATAAGCCAGCAGCTACACTGAACTGCAGTTCTGAAGTTAATGGTGAGTGCTTCGGCGGAGAGACAGAGTGTGGAATAACCACATTTTGAGAGTATGGCAATAGACTGGGAGCACCACAGCCCCTCTACCCTCCATTTTAGGAGCTCTGCCACAGATTCAGCTCTTTCATAGCACGTGGGGTAGCTTGACCGGTACACTATCTTGTTTGGCTACGAGGCAGAGTTACCCCACCTGAGGCCTCAGCAGAGGCTAATTCCCAGGCTGGATGGCAGTGCGGTTTGGGGAGCGCTTTTCCAGCAGAAAGGCTGTGTTTAGCACAGTGTTGTCTTATGGGTAGACCCTGGCAGGCAACAACAGCACAGCAGCCTCTCCATACTTTGAAATAAATCACAGTATCTGGGGATGGCCAAAGAGTTGCCTCTGATGTCACCTGAAAGGAGGGGACTGCCACACCTGATGGCCTGACTGATTCTGGAAGCAGTCAGGTAGCTTTTAGCATCTTAAAAAAAGACTGCCTGGAGAAATAGCTGCTGTGCAGCCCAGCCACATCTCTTCCAGCCTTTACCAACCCATTTCATAGAGTCAGTTGATGAGCACCCAGTAACTCCATAAGAAGGGCAGTGTCTTCCACAGCCAGGAGGCAGAACCTGCCAACCCAGAAAGTCCACTGGGGCTGGTCACTAGAGTACAAAGAGGTAGCTTGTGATGAACCCCCTTCTCAGCTCCTGTTAAGCCAAAACCAGAGAAATTAAACAGCCTCCAGATGTTTCATAAGGAACAGACCATTGCAAGGCATTTAAAGAAACATCTGACAATAGCTCCAGAAAACTCCCAAAATAAAGAATCAAAAAACTTCCCAGATGAAGAAGCCTTTCTCAGACCACTGGAGGATGAGTACAAAAGAAATATATAGAGAGCCCTTCTTCTCCAATACACATGGATTATTTTCCAGAATAGACTATGTCTTGGCACATAAAGCAAATCTCAACAAAATCCAAACCACTGAATTATTGCAAAGCATCTTCTCAGGCCATAAAGCCATAAAAGTCAAAATCAATAGCAGAAAAAACACTGATACAAATTAGAACTCATGGAAACTGAACAACACTTTGCTCAAGAAGCCATGGGTTATAAGAAGACATCAAGGACAAAATAAAGACATTTATGGATTCAAATCAGAATGAAAACACATCCTACCAGAACCTATGGGATACAGACAAAGCAGTCCTCAGAGGTCAATTTATCTCCATAAATGCACATATCTGGAAGAAAGAAAGGAACCAAGCCAAAGAACTAACCCTACAGCTTGAACAAGTAGAAAGAGAGCAACAGAGGAACCCCTCAAGCACCAGAAGAAAACAGATCATAAAGAGTAGAGCAGAACTAAATAAACTAGAGAATAGAAGACCAATTGAAAAAGTTAGTAAGACCCAAAGCAGGTTTTTTGAAAAGATCAACAAAATTGACAAACCACTGGCTAAGCTTACTAAAGGAAAACAGGAGAAGAAACAAATAACCCAAATAAGAAATGAGATGGGAGAAGTTAACACAAATCTAACAATAATCAAAAACATAACAGAATACTACAAAAGACTGTACTCTAACAGATTTGAAAACCTAGAGGAACTAGAAAAATTTCTACATTCATATCACCTACCATAATGGTCACAAGGAGAACGACAACAACTTAGTAAACCCATCACAAAGCAAGAGATTGAAAAAGTCATCCAAAAACTACTAACAAAAAAAAGCCCTGGCCCAGATGGCTTCACCATAGAACTCTACAAAGCTTTTAGAGAAGAGTTATCTCCAATACTACTGAGACTATTTCACAGTATAGAAAGGGATGGAATACTCCCAAATTCATTCTATGAAGGCAGCATAACCCTGGTACCAAAGCCAGGGAAAGACCCTACAAAAAGGGAAAATGACAGACCAATATTACTCATGAACCTAGTGCAAAAATCTTCAACAAAATCCTTGTCAATAGAATTAAAAATATATCAAAAAGATAATTCATCATGACCAAGTTGGATTCATACCTGCGATGCAAGGCTGGTTCAACATCAGCAAAACAATTAATGTGATCAACCACATAAATAACACAAAGATAAGAATCACCTGATTTTGTCAACTGATGAAGAAAAGGCATTTGTTAAAGTCTAACACCCATTCATGCTCAAAACTCTCAGCAAAATAGGAACAGAAGATAAATTCCTAAATGCAGTAAGAGGCATCTATGCAAAGCCATTCTGAATGGAGACAGACAAGGAATTCCCCTTAAAAACAGAAACTAGACAAGGATGCCCACTCTCACCACTTCTATTAAATATTGTACTAGAAGTTCGGGCCAGAACAGTCAGATAAGACAAAGAAATAAAGGGCATCCACATCAGCAAAGAAGAAGTAAAAATTTCCGTATTTGCAGATGATATGATTGCATACTCACAGAATCCTAAAGACTCTATAAGTAAACTACTCAAACTAATAGAGGAGTTCAGCAAAGTATCAGCATAAAAGATCAACATAAGTAAACCAATAGGATTCCTTTACACCAATAAAGAGATCATTAAAGAAGAAATCACCAAATCAGTACAGTTTACGCTAGCCCCCAAGAAGATAAAATACCTAGGAATAAATCTAACTAGAGAAATAAGAGACCTTTACAAAGAGAACTATAAGACCTTACTGCCAGAAACTCAGAGAGACTTACATAAATGGAGAAACCTATCCTGCTCATAGACAGGAAGACCTAACATTGTAAAAATGGCTACTTTACCCAAAGTGATCTATATATACAATGCAATCCCAATACAAATTCCAGTGACATTTTTTAATGAGATGGAGAAACAAATTACCAACTTTGTTTGGAAAGGGTAGAAACCCTGGATAAGCAAAGAACTTCTAAAGAAGAACAACACTGTGGGAGGTTTTTCACTACTTGACTTTAGAACCTATTACACTGCCACAGCAGTCAAAACGGCCTGGTACTGCTACAAAAAGAGACATATAGATGAATGGAATACAGTTGAGACCTCAGAGATGCCAGCATCTTCCTATGAACAGTTGATATTCAGCAAAGGCCCTAAGATTCTAAACTGGGGTAAAAATAGTCTAACAAATCGTGTTGGCAAAATTGGATATCCAGCCACAAAAAAAATGAAACAAGACCCATATCTCACTCCTTAACAAAAACCAACTCAAATTGGATAAAAGATCTAACTATCAACCCTAAAATAATAAAGATCATGCAAGAAAACATAGGGTCAACAATGGAAGTTTTAATACATAACTTAGACACTTGTACATCAGACAAAGCTCAATCATGGAAGAGAAAATAGATAAATGGGAACTATTAAGAATCAAACACTTTTGCTCATCCAAAGACTTTATCAAAAGAATTAAAAGACCAACCACAGAATGGGAAAAAATATTTGGCAACTGTATGTCAGATCAGCATCTCATCTTCATTATCTACAAGGTACTGCAAAATATCATCAAGAAAAAGGTAAATAACCCAATGAAGCGATGGGCAAAGGAGATAAACAGACAATTCACTAAAGAGGATATACAGGCAACCAACAGACACACGCAGAAATGCTCAGGGTCATGAGCTGTTAAAGAAATCCAAATCAAAACTAAAATGAGATATCACCTCACCCCAACAAGGTTGGCCATGATCCAACAAACACAAAACAACAAATGCTGGAGAGGCTGTGGAGACATTGGAACTCTCTTACACTGCTGGTGGGATTGCAAAATGGTACAACCTCTTTGGAAAGCAATCTGGCACGTCCTTAAAAAGCTGGAAATAGATATACCACTTGACCTAGCAATCCCATTGCTTGGATTATATCCTACAGAATCAAGGGCAGTCACACAAATAGAGACATGCACATGAACATTTACTGCAGCACAGTCCACGACAGCTAAAAGATGGAATCAAACCAGATGCCCAGCAACAGATGAATGGATAAACAAACTATGACACATATACTCAATGGAATACTATGCAATGATAAAAAACAATGATGATTTTAGGAAGCATCTCATAACCTGGCTTCAACTGGAACACACTATGCTGAGTGAAATCAGTCAGCAGCACAATGACCCCTACTATAAGGATGTGAGACTCCTACTACATCCATTTAAAAACATAAAAACTCATGTACAGAAGAAAAGGCTCTTTGATTGCTACAAGAGAGAGAAGGGAGGGAGGGAGGGAGACGGTGGTAGATTAGACAGTTGATAGAAGTGTGGTTGGTTGAAAGCAGTGACAGCACACAGTAGAAAGAAGATCAACTTAACTGGACTTCAACATAAACTGAAAACTCATCTTAACACAACATTGCAAGGATAGAGTAACAGGGGTAAGAGTCCGAGGGCCATGCTCTCAGGGGACATCGATGCCAACTGGCATAACTAGCCTATTGCCAAGAGAGTCTTCCACACTCTATATAGTTGAGTGGTGTCTGGGGTCTTAAAAACTGGGAAGGTGCCATCCGAAGTACACTAAATGGTCCCAACTCAGCCAGATCAGATGATCACCAAGAACAATAAAAACATGGGGGAAAAAGAGCCCAGAGAACAGAAGGATCCACATGGACAGAGTGATTGCATCAACATGTGACCAGAAGAACCAGATGGCGCCCAGCCACCAGCAGTGACAGCCGTGATGTAGCACACAATGTAATGCCGCCATGGCATCATGAGAAAAAGAGAGGTGCACCTCAAGAACTCCACTAAAAGACCGCAGTTGATGGGCCCGAGGCCCAGGAGTTCCCCTGGGAACATGGCCCCTACACCTGTTGCTGCCCCTGATCAGAAATCATTACTGAGCCCAACTCTTCAGACAGGAACAAACTGGACTCAGGGACACAAAGGGACCATGTGGTGTGTCCACTTTACAGTTCTCTACGTCTACAGGATGCTGTCCTACTGGCCTCTTACTAGAAGGGAGAGGAGATGGTCCAGAGGAGGGAACAGGAGATTGTTAAGAGAATATGACATGTATAGCATGGAAAGGAAGAGTGTGCTGTCACTGGGGAAGATGAGCAGAAGGAGTTACAGATAGGTGGGCATGCAAATTTAACTTGGATTGTATACTTTCACTCAATCACAATGAAAAATACAAAAACAGTAATAATAAATATTTAGACTAAATAAAAATATAACTGATAGATTAGATACTAATTCACTTAGGAGTGGATGGGGAGCTACCCTTAAGAATAAAGTAAGATGGCTTTCCTTGAGTTCTACAACCTACACCAAGTACACAAAATATGGCTGCAAAATTAGCCATGACAGGGATGGAAAGTTCTTAAGGAACTGTTCTGTTAACAGAGTCTGTGACCTGAGGTAAGAATTCATTGTACTATTTACAGTGCTTTCACTGTCTTCTGATGATGACCAAAGTACATTTATTTTTGTAAAAAGTGCAGTGACTTTCAAACATGAAGACCTTACTTTTTCTAAAGTAGTTGAATGTGAGTATACAAAATTCTTTTCAAAAGGATTAAAAGAGCAATATAAAATAACTGTTGTTATTATTTGCCATTGACTCAGCTCCACCTCATGGCAATCTTGTGTATAACACAACGAAACCTTGCCTGGTCCTACACCAACTTCACGAGCATTGGTTTGTTTCAGCTCATTGCTGTGGTGACCGTGCCACTTCATCTCACTGAAGATTTCTCTCATTTTCGTTCACCCCATTTTACCAAATATGATGTTCTTTACTAGTGATTTGTTTTTCCTAATGATATGTCCTGTCTAAAGAAAGCAAGCTGAAGTCGTAACACCCGTCCTTCTAGGATGCACTCTGGTTGTATCTTCTCTCAGACTGATTTGTCTGGTCTGCTGGCAGTTGACACTGCATCCAAGGTTCTTTGCCAGGACCACAATTCAAATGCATAAATTCTTCTTCTGTTTCCCTTTTTCATTGTTCAACTTTCAAGTGCCAGTGAGGTGACTGAAAAGATCCTGACTCTGCAGTTAACTTAGTCATCAAACTGATTATCTTTAAAAAAAAAATTAAAGACATATTTTGCAGCAGATTTGCCCAATGTGATATGTGGTTTAACTTTCTGACTGATACTTTCATGGACACTGATTTCTGATACAAGTAGAACAAAATCCATTACAACTTCAATTTTTTGTGTTTATCATGATGTTATCGATCTTGTTCTGAAGACTTCTTTTTCTTCACATTCAGGCATAATTCACACTGAAGACTGTGGTCTTTTATTTTCATTGGAAGTGCTTCAAAGTGTCTTCATTTCTGGCAAACAAGGTGGTGTCATCTACAAATTGAAAGTTGTTAATAAGTCTTCATTCCTGACACCATACTCTTCCTCAGATTGTACAGCTCTTGGATTATGTGTTCAGTGTACAGATTTAACTAAAGTGGAAGAATACAACCATACCGCACACCTTTTCCAGTTCTGAACCACACAATATCCCCTGGCACTGTCTGAATGACTGCCTCTTCATTCGTGTACAGGTCTCACAGAGCACAATTCAGTGTTTTGGAACTCCCATTCTTCATAACGTACACATTATTTATTACTCACAAAACATTAAATCCCATTAAAAGAAGCCAGGATATTTGATATGCTTTACTTTCAATTTTTATTCCCAGATCACCAACTTGTTTTTCCCTGTAATCCATAAAATACAGTTACTGACAAAGTATATAATAAAGCCAACACAGAACTTAATTTAGAAAATCTGCAGGACTCTAAAAGTAATGGTTGAGAATATTTAAATTTCTCACATAGCATCTGTTCAAAGCTAAATTTGAATTATTATATGTCATTATTGAGGAGCTAGAAACATCCCTTTAAAGTCCCCCTCAAGCAGCAATTTCAGTGTTACATGCTCAGATACTTTTCGCTATGCTAAAATAGAATGAACTAGTGAAAATCATTCAGACAATAATACCAGGCTCTGAGTACAAGACCAAAGGTACAACATAACACTGACCATCAAAAGCAAACAAAAATAAGATGCTATCCCATGCTGAAACAAAAAGAACAACTATGTAGAAGGAAAACAGTTTAGCAAGTAAGTCCGGATACACACATAGAAAAAATAGGAAATTTGTAGAAACGCATTGTTTAATAAATATGTATTTTATATTTCTAAGAGCATTTTGATCCACAAAATGGCATTAACATTATAGAACATTAAGTTATTAGCTTATAGTGAGACTTTTTTAGTTCTTATTTAAAGTATGAACAATAATTTGAGGCAACAGATAATAGCCCAACAAGAGAAAACCTTTAATTATTCACTTTCATTGTGATTCAGCTATTTGTAATACAACTATTTTAAGAAAACTCTGATAAATCTTTAAATGCCATTTTTCTATGTAGCTAGTATCTTAGAGGTGTGAGCTAAACATTCTTCAGAAGAGAAAATAAAACATAGTTCAAATAAAATTAAAGGATTATATTTTGTACCTATGAATTGTCTAAAATCCAACACAGACTCACAGCTCTAATACAATTTTCTTATTTTAGATGAACAAACTAAATGATTACGTAGACAATTCGCCAAAAATCATTATTTTTATATCCCGTTGGAACAATGTTTATAAATTTCTCAAAAGAAACATCTTTTTGCTCAAATTACTTCTCATACAAAATAAAATAACAATATATAAAATAGATCACATTAACATTAAAATGGTCTCTATCTCCTCATTTTACCAAGATCACAGTATTTTATGTTATGTTCATGAAAATTATAAAAGTATGTATCTTCCTTTTAAAATTATTCCCAAATTTATTAAGCCCCTCTGTCCTGGTAGTTTATTTAGACAATGAAGTAATTTTTTCTTTGGTCCTATCAAACATAGGGAATGCTTTTCAAGCAAAATTTCATATCTGAATCATTTACAGAAATTTCCTTTTTGATACTTTCTCCTACTTTCACTTCGGTACTACTGAATCAGAGTATCTAGTAATATACTGGCACTAATCAAAAAAACAGAAAATAATAAACGTTGGAAAGGCTGCAGGAAGACTGGAACTCTTATGCACCGCTGATGGGAATGCACAATGGAATAACCATTTTGGAAAATGATACGGTGCTTCCTTAAAAAGCTAAAAACAGAAATACCATATAATTCAACAATTCTACTCCTAAGAATACATCCCAGAGAAATAAGAGCCATAACATGAATAGCCATGCAAATACCTGTGTTCATAGCACCATTAATCTCAATTGCAAAATGACAGAAAAAACTTAAGTGCCCATCAACAGATGCATGGATAAACAAACTATGAACACTGGAATATTACACAACAATAAAGAACAATGATGAATCTGCAAAACATCTCATAACATGGATGAATCTGAAGGTCAATAACAAAAAGACAAATACTGTATGAGACCAGTATTATAAAAACTCAAGAAAAGGTTTACACACAGAAAGAAACAATCTTTGCTTGTTAGGAAGGAGGGGAGGGCTTGGGAGAGAAAAACATTGAGTAGGCAATACATAAGTGGTAACTTTCATGAAGGGTCAGACAGTACACAGTACTGGGGATGTCAGCAAAACTTGACCAAGGCAAAGTCACAGAAGCTTCACAGACACATCCAAACTCCCTGAGGGACCAAGTTCCTGGGCTGAGGGCTGGAGACCACGGTCTCAGGGAACATCTAGCTCAACTGGCGTAACACAGTGTACAGAGAAAGGGTTCTACATTCTTTAGTGAGTAGCACCTGGGGCCTTAAAAGCTCATGAGCAGCTATCTAAGATACATCTACTGTTCCCACACTATCTGGAGCAATGGAGAAGGAAGAAAATCAAAGACACACGAGGAAGATTATTCCGAATAACTGAAAGACCGTAAATGTCATACCCCTACCAGACCGAGTCCGTACAATTATATGGTGCACGGCTACCACCACTGACTGCTCTGACAGGGATCACCACAAAAAGTCCCAGACAGAATAAGAGGAAAATAAAGAACAAAATTCAAATTCACAAAAAAAGACCTGACTTACTAGTCTGACATAAGACTGCAGAAACCCCAAGAGTATGGCCCCTGAACACCTTTTTAACTTAGTACTGAAGTCACTCTTGAAGTTCGCCCTTTAAAGATAAGACAGGCCTATAAAACAAACAATAACACATGTGTCCAAGACTAAATGGGCGCACCAGCCCAAAAGCAAAGATGAAAAGGTACAGCAAAGCTGGACAATGGAAACGGGAAATCCAAGATGAGAGCAGAGAGTGCACACACATAGCAGAGTTGGCAACCAACGTCACAACACAAAATGTTTACTAATTGCTTAATAAGAACTTAAGTTGCTCTGTGTACTTTCACCTAAAACACACTTAAGACAAAAAGAATATCTAGGGATAAAGCTTAAACACACATATTCTTAAAACTCCCCAAATAATTCTTACATGCACCTCCCATTAAGAATTACTGTTTGTAATAAACCAAGTTGACAAAAAAAAGGCCCTCAGTAACCGAGTCTAGTCTATTAAACTCACAATCCAAAAACTAATTGTTCAATACCCAGGAAACTTGTAACTCTACAATTCAGTGTTTTTTGGAAATTTAGTACCTGTTCTGATATATTGTGATCCAAACACTCTCTAGGATAGACCAGATTTCTTGATGCCTGTTGAGTTGGAGAAGCTGAGAATCTGAGAAAATGGTGATTTCTTGATTACTGGACTTCATCAGAGAACTATCTTCCTGCTTTTTACCCACTGTGTTTTCTGAAGGGTTTGGTTTAAGTTTTGCCTTGACCTGGGGAAATAAAAATCACATATGATGCAGCTAGTCCTTCGCTGGTAAGTGAACAAAGGAGAATGTCAACTGTGCTTACAAATGTTCTAGCTTTCAGGAAGTACTGGCTGTTCCTTGTCTTTTATCACGTATAGGATGTTCCTAGAAAAGCATCAGATCTAGAAATATTTTCTTTTCTGTTTAAATCAAGTAGTAGTAGTTTAAATCAAGTATTTCCAATCTTCCTATTACAGTGACTGATCTTTGCTAACATGCTAATGTCAGTTAAATAAAACTGAACATGTCTACACATAAGGTATTGACTAGATACGAGGATAATCAGGATATAAATTAAACAGTATCAAGCCTCTAAGCGTTTTACAATTCAGTAAAGAGAGCGAGATTACAAAAGGCTGTTTGAAAGAGAAAAAAGGGGCAGGGGGTAGGCAGGGCAGGATAGAACTTAAACTTTTATGTTCTGGGCAACAGAACCTCTATGCTTTTCTAACTGAGGTAGTGGTATACTCAAAATTGTACTTTAAGAGAAGACAAACTGGAAAGAAAGAGTGCAGAGGCAGGAAGATCAGTTAGGCTACTGAAATAATCCAAGAAATGAGATCTGAGAACTTGAAGTAGGCAGTGGAATAAAGTGAAGAAAGTGTATGCAAGAACTTTCAAAAGTGTAACTACAGACTTGGCCAACGGCTGGTTTTGAGAGTGACAGAGACTGTCAAATTTTTTTTAACCTAGGTGCCACAGTAAAATTGGTACAAACAGTAGAAATTTAGGGTGACCATAAAGTCTAGAAAGTGTGTGTGTATGTGTCTGTGTGTGTTGTGTTTTAAATACACTGAGCTCCGTGATTATTTCTCCATGGGTATGTAAAGGCTTGGTTTTATTCGGGCACATATGCAGGAACTGAGGAAAGGTTATTTTTAATGTGAAGTCACTGAATGTGTTATATATTGTAATGTAACAGCAATACAGTACTTACTGTACACTTTTCTATGCCTACAGACTTTATGACCACTTTGTAGTAAAGCAAAAAAGAAAGGCTAGTTAAAGATAAGAAAAAGAGGAGAACCAGAGTATAAGTTTGGTTTTAGATATGTTGATTTTGAGGTATGAATAGACATCTAGGTGAAGATAACTAACAGATAATATGATACACAGACCAGCAACTTAAAATTATCATCAAGAAGATTAGCCTTGGAAGTAGATCAGATTGTTGGGGGGAAATAAAGAAAAAATAAAATAGGTAAAGAACAGATAACGTAGAGGAGAGAAAAGTGAGGATTAGTTAAAAGGAAAGACAGAGATCAACACAACAGAGGAAGAATGAAAATACTCAATGTCCACAGAAACCAAGGCAGACAAGTTTCAAGAAAGAAAGCACGGACAATATCAAGTGCTAAAAAAAGCCTGAAAAAGTGTGGACTTGATCATTGGAAGGCAAAGGATAACTTACAGCTTCTTTTAATAGTATGGAACTGAATTCAATTTGTAAAGAACTAATGAATAAGTGAATGAACAAATGGATAAAGTTGTTATAGTTGGCTCTTTTAAGAAGTTTCTAAGCCAAGCCAGCCAAGTGCCATCGAAATTGCATGGCCAAAAAACAGTATTTAAAAATAGACAAGTTCTGAGCATGTAAGGCAGAGTAAAAAAACTATACCAGTGACTTAAGTGATTTTAAAAAATGTATCACCTTGGGGGAAAATATTAACTTAACTTAAAAAAAAAATGCCTCATAGAATGGAAAAAAAGGTTAACTGAATTTAAAAACTTAGGTTTTAGTTTTGACTCTACAGTAACGTACTTTGTGAGCTTAAATAAATCACTCCACTTCTCTAGGCTTTAGTTTCCTTGTTAATAAAAGGATGATTTCAAAGGTTAGTTTCATGGGTTGTTCAAGCTCATTAAATCAAAAAGTTTATTTCCAGTGTTATTAGTAATAACAGTTCATATTTATTGGTAATTTGCTATGCACAGGAACTGGTCTAATCATTTTACACTTACTAGCTTATTTAATCCTCATAACTACCCTGTGAGGCAGATACTACTATAATTATGTACATTTTACAGCTGAGGAAACTGAAGCATGGAGAGGTTAGGGAACTCATCCAAGGTCACACAGAGAGTAAGTGGCAGGAACAGGACATGGCCTTCAGCAGCAACCACTACAATACATTAGCTCACTGACTTAATAATGCAAATGGATAGTTCTGTCAGCTAGCCAATGAGGAAAAACAAAAAATTTACTGGATAAATTTATAATCTCTCTGCACCTGGAAAATTATTACCCTTTATCTTCTGGAGCAGGAAGAATAAAAGTGATAACTGCATCCATTTTTGCCTGTTTACATTAAATTACGAATTTAATAAATACATATGGATGGAAAGGCATTTTTCCCTGAGTTTTTAAATTATCAAATACACTTAAAATAAAATCTAGCATATACCTAATGTCTCTTTCCCTCAGTTCTCAAAAGAAGTGCATACAAACATTTCTTAATCAAACATTTAAATATACTTACTATGTGTTAAGCAATAACTGCTTTACAAATATTAACTTTTCTTAATTCTTGTGACAATTCTGAGGCAGAGATTATTATGATACGTATCTTAAAAAAGGGAGAATTGAGGTTCAAACAGGCTGTGGTGGTCAGGATTACGTCAACTTGGCTACTCCATATTTGGCTGCTGTATTAAGTGGCAGGGGGCACTTTGTGGTGGCTCCCCTCCCCGCGGCTCTCATCTTGCAACTTTCCACTACTACTGCTGGTCTGCTCCGGTAGCCAGGAGCTTCTGCTGTCTTCTTCTGGCATCTGGTTCCGGGACTTGAACTAGCAGCTGTTGGACTCATCAGTCCTTACAGTCAGCAGTGGAAAGTCCTGCTCCCTGACCTGACGATCCTGGGTTCGCCAGCCTCTGCCGCTCCTGCTCCCTGACCTGCCAATCCTGGGTTTGCCAGCCTCTGTCACTTCGTCTCGCCACCAGCTTGGGATCTAATGACCTACACAACCGGTGATCTAGAACTCTGGTCTCTGACCTGCTGACTTTGGGTTCCTCAGCTTCCGTGGTCACGTGAGGCCTGTGCCAGGACTTGGGACATTCAGCTTCTGTGATTACATGAGCGTTTCCTATATCTCTATCTATCTATCTATCTATCTATCTATATTATAAATCTTTCCTTGTACCTACACGTGATACTGGTTTTGCTTCCCTAGAAAACCCAGCCTAAGACAGAGGCTAAATAACAAAACTAGTTGGGATGAGGATCCTGAGGTACATAAATTTAATACTTATTAACACTATTGATTTTAATGATTCTATCATCTTGGCAGAACACATGCTATTTTTTGGTAGCTGAAAGGTTAATGAAAGAATAATATATGTAACTTATTCCTATTCCACCCCATCCCCATTTATATAAAAATGTAAAAATCTGTAATACTAGTTATCATTCTACTTTTGTTTCTCAGAAGCAAATAAATAATGAACATTCTTCCCTAATTTCCTACACAGGATAAATTAAGATTAGTAGCTTTTTTAAAAAAAGAAACAGTTAATCTATTTCTTTTGTTGTTCAAGGTACTGAGATATGACTTAGTATTTTAAGATTTATGCCAAATTTAATGTATGCTATAAAACAACTCATGTTGAGCTTGGGATCTTAAAAGACTGTAAATACTCATCTGTGTACAATAATTGGTCTCTATTAACCTGGAACAGCAGAGGGAGAAGGGGAGTCAGGAACAGGAGGAAGAAACAGAATGCATGTCTAATTGTCTCCACGAACAATTACATCCTTAACCATGAGATCAGAAGAACTGGATGGTGTCTGACTGCTATTACTGAATATGATCAGCAAACATTCTATAGAAGAATCCTGACCAAAAGGGGGACAATGCAGAACAGAACTTCAAAGTTTCAGGGAGTGCAGACTTTTGGGAGCCACAGAGGCTGGATGAAACCCAAAACTACTGCCCTGTGATAATCTTTAAACTTTAAATCAAAAATATCCCCTAAAGTCTTTTTTAAACCAAGCAATGTTTAAGCTTAACTATAAATGAACACCTGCCTTCAGCACAGTGCTTTTTTCAAGAACTACCTATAGGCAGCTCAAACTGACAACCAAAAAAATCAAACCAAACCCACTGCCATCAAGTCGATCTTGACTCACATTGACCCTGTAGGATAGTGATGAACTGCCCAGTAGAGATTCCAAGGAGCACATAGTGGATTCAAACTGCCAACCTTTTCATTGGCAGCTGTAGCACTTAACCACTATGCCGTTGGGGTTTTCCAAATTGCCAACAGCAACTTGACAAGTTAAATGAAATATTAGGAGACAATGAGTTTACATTATTCGTGGAGGAACAATTTGGAAAAGGTTAGTGAAGATGGTTACATAAATTGAATAATGTAATCAATGTCACCAAATGTACATGTAGAAACTTGAATTGGTGGTGTATGTTTTGCTGTGTATATATTCACCAAAAAACAAATTTTTAAAAAACGACTGGTAGTTGAACGTATATTTAAAAAGCCCAAGTTAAATCATAGTTTATTGGCTAAATGAAACAATGAACTGTTAATAGCATGAAAATAAATGAGCAACACTTCAGAGTTCTACTCCTGGAAACAACACAGGCTGTTTCAAGCAATCACACTAATGCCGAGTGGTGAGGAAAAAAAACAAATGAGGGGGTTAAATTTTTTGTCAATCACTTCTACAAACCTCTTATTAACATAACAAAGATATTAAACATCAGGAACAAATAATAAGTAACAGTTCAATATTTTAAAATACACAGTAGACAGCATGTAACAGGCATATCACTTTTGTGATAAACACTAAATTATATCAACACATTTTCACGGCATCTCTCTGTGTTTCCAATTGACAAACCCAATGCCATCAAGTCGATTCCAACTCATAGCTCAATCAATACTAAATTTTATTTTATTCTCTTAGGAGTCTTAATTCAAAGATTACTAAACCTGTAAACATGTCAAACTTTCCATCTTGCAATCTATGTTGGTTTCATTAAGGATATATATGGTTTATGATTCAACTTCGTGAATGGAAAGGACAAGACATCTTTCCCAAAGCATTACAAATACAGTAGTTGAGCTGCAACCTCCTAAATTCTAGGTCCACTCATTCCTACTAGTAGTTCTAAAAGTCACACTTGTGTTAAAAGACTGAAACTGTAACCAGTGAGTTGGTCATCTCAAATCTAAGGTTAATTTCATGTCCTTAATCAATTCTTTCCTCAAGAATTATTACATATTCTCAATTAGTTTATACGGCACTTGGCTTGGCTTGGCTATTAGTTTATAAAAAAGAATATTACTTTTACTAAATGAGATGCTGTCTTAGCGACTAACTTCTTTCCTTAGAAACTACAACTAAGTTTAATATCTAATCCTTGGTTAGTTGACAGGTAATGGGTACCAGCTGGCCATGAAAAATCAGTGAGAAAAATGTAGTTGATTCACCTCCTCAGAGAGAGAAAAAAAAAAGAAGAGAATATGATAGCTATGTTAAGATAAAATTTTCATTAATTTCTCATCTAGAACTTCTTGAACTGTTTCTGGCATACAAAATTCTCAAAGTATTTTAGACATAAAATTAGAAGGCTGTAGGAATAGGCATAACTGGGGACAAACTGGAAGCTTTGGTGGCACAGTGGTTAAGTGATATGGCTCCTAATCAAAAGATGAGCAGTTTGAATCTACCAGGCACTCCTCAAAAACTCTATGGGTCAGTTCTACTCTGTCCTAATGGGTTGCTCTGAGTTGGAATCAACTCCATGACAAAAGGTGTCAGTTTTTTTTGTTGTTGTTGTTGTCCTTTTTTTTTTTTTTTTTTGGTTGGGGGATAAATTTCACATAGGTAAATTAAAAACAGATAAAAAAGGCTACAGTGGCTGCACAAGAATCACACGAAGAGACTTGTTTAAAAACTGGCAGATCAACTAGAAAAGTTTATATAAGGTCTGTAGGTTAATTAAATCGCTGTATTATAGTAATGCTAATTTCCTAATTATACTGCAGTTATATAAAATAATCTCCTAGTTTTTAAGGAAATAGATACTGAAATATTCCGGGGTAAGAACAAAAATCCAAGCTCACTCCCACTGAGTTGATTCCAATTCACAGCGGCTGAACAGAACAGAGTGTAACAGCTCCATGCGTTTTCCATGGAGCTGCTGGTGGATTCGAACTACTGATCTGCTGGTCAGCAACCAAGCTCTCTTTTACTGCTATGCTACCAGGCTCCTATTTAGGGGTAAAGGGTCATAACACCTATAGTGAACTCTCAAAAAAATGTAGAGATATAGAAAACAGGAAAGCACATGTGATAACATGTTAACATTCTGGATATCTAGGTAAAGAATATATATGGGAATTCTTTTGTACTAATCTTGTGACTTTTATGAGAATTTGAAATCATCTCAAAATAAAAAGTAAAACAACAACAGAAACAGGATTACTGGTTACCCCTGCCAGAAATTTGATTCATTAAAGTTTGAGAGGGGCTTGTCCTCTGTGTGTTTGAAAAAATGTCCTGTTTCTGATGCATGCTGACATCCCTTGGTACGCAACCCTAGACAATGGGAGGTAAAAGGCTAATACATAACTTTCTTCTACCCACAGATAAAATAATATAAAATCCCAACAACTGCTGTGACACTGCTTTCCTACAAAGATAAATGTTTTATAACTCATGGTAACAGTTGCTTTCTCTCCTTAATACTTGCTTACTTCCTTTAGTATGACAGAATTAAGTTAGAATTAAAATATCCTTTATCTGCTGTTGTCTTCTAAACACATAGTTAGAACTTAGGTAATTATTTTTGTTATTTGCTACTGAGTCAGTTCTGACTTAGCATTCCAAAGGGTTCTTACCTCTGTGAATGTTTGGAGCAGCTTGTTTACTTGAGCAAAGGCTTGTGGAAGAACACCATCATAATCCGACCTTGTACTGAAAGCATGTAACAAACTTTTAGAATCCTCAAGCAGGAACTTTGCTGTTGTAAAATCCACTGCATTATTAGCTAGTTACAGAAAATTTATAAAGGAAAAAAAATGAGTACAGAACACACAAATGTCTCTGGAAAACTAGCCTAATATTAATTATAAAATTTTAGAAGATCACACATTTATACTCATATACCACTCCACATTTATCCCCTGGTATAAAAAAGCAACAATTATGCAAACCTAGTTATAAATGACACCCTATGCCTCAAGGGCAACTAACAGCTAACAACAAAGTTATAAGCAATGTTCATGGAGTTGACTTTGATAATTTTGTCTTCAGAACACAGGTGTTCCCTCATCATGGTCAAACTCAAAGTAAAAGTAAAGTGAAAGGGCATTATGCTTTCCAAAAGACAGGTTACCACCAAGCAAACAAAACAAATCATAGATTTTTTAAATCTGAGTTTGCTTCATATAAAGATTACTATGGAGGCATCAGAAGAGTCACATTTTAATTTTAAACAAATAAATTACAGGCAGTACTTCTCATAATGATTATTCATTAATCAAGTAATGATTTATCTTCAAATTCTGTTACATGAAACTAAACACTGGATATAATAAAAAATAATGCATTGCCTCTGTGTGCACAACACAACTGCAACAAAAAAAGGAACAATTTGAGCAATCGTTGAGATGACAGAAGTCAGCATAAATTTTGGCGGTAAGAAACACTATGATCATCTACAAGTTATAATTCAAACAATTTTATCCCAAGGAGCTAAGGTTACTTGAGTTCTCAACTATTTAGGAAAGGGTTAGCAATTATTTCAAATATTTCAAAAGTGCTGAACAATAAAGCAACTTTTTAATGTCACAAAAACTCAGCAGAAAAAACATCTCCATTATTAAGGTGGAATGGTAATAGCTTTTACAGGTTATATAACTATGCTACAGTGTGTTCCCTTTGTTTCTGTCCTAATGTTCCATTTCAAAGACTGTTACACTTTGAAACTCCATCACGATTTTTCATTGGCAGTAGGAGGTTTAAAAAGAAGTTCTGGCGGCTCTCTGGTTAAACATTTAGCTGTAACCAAAAGTCCACAGCTCAAACCCACCAGCTGCTCCAGACGAGAAAGGTATGGCAGTTGGCTCTGTGAAGGTAACAATCTTAAAAAGACAATGGACGGTTCTACTCTGTCCTATACAGTTCGCTATGAGTCTGAATTGACTTGACAGCAGTCGGTTTGGGTTTGGTTTATAAGTGAAAAAAAAAAAATTCCTCTGTATCATCTATATAACAAGTACTTGTGCTTTTACAGTAGAAATTCAAGTAAAAATAAGAACTTCTTAATACTCAGTTCCACAAGAGTCAGAAATTCTAACCTAATCTATTAAAGCCAAGCTTCTGGTTTACTCTTTGTCAAAAAAAATAATGATAAAATTATCACTGAATTAGTTTTTTAATTTCTGTCTTACAAAAATTCTCTACTAAGATCATTGAGAAAAGGGTAGTAAATAAGATAAATGCCATCGACATGATAAGAAATCTACATGACTGAAATAGTTTAATACTAATATGAGACCAATAATTATTTTGACAAAAGTTACTACAGAGAACAAAGTCAGAAAAAGCTACCAATCCTTTTCTACATGATTTTCTATTAACTGAACCAAGGACACAGGCTTGAAATTGAACACATACGTGTAATTTAAAATCTGCGAATACTACTAAAAGTCAGTAACAGTCAATGCCTTTTCAAAAGCAAACCATAATTATTGTTAGGAGGTTCAGTTGTTTCTTTTTTCAAATCCCTAATATAAAGTGATCTATTTTGTTTATTATTTCCTGTATTAATTTATATCTAGTCTACTTCTAAGGAGTCCTGACGGTGCAGTGGTTAACGCAATCAACTACAAACCAAAAAGATCAGAAGTCTGAAGCCACCAGTGTCTCTGTGGGAGAAACATGTAGCAGTCTCCTTCCACAGACATTTATATTATAGCCTAGGAAACTCTATGGAGTCACTATGAGCAAGAACTCTACAGTAGTGAGGGTGGGTTTTAATCTACTTCTAAAAAATATCTGTGTTGACTTGTAACAACCTAAGAGGGCCATTAAATTATGTTCAAGAGCACAACAATATACAAAATAAGAAAGATGATTTTACTAAAAAACATATGCAAACAGTTATAACACATGAACACAAATTTTAACACTAAGCTTCCTCAAAGATAAGGAGGGAAAAAGAGACATATTCTATGGTAATAAATCACTTCTCTCATATTCTTTCCTGGAAGTATAAACTCTAAAAATGCTTTTTGTATCTCTCACTTCCCCCAGCACACTGAAAGTGCATTACACATGTTGGGTAACTATCTGTTTTTTTAAGTTTACCAATTTCTAAAGAAAGACACATAACTGTTATGCTGTAGCAGTTATTTATTGGAAGTATTATAACTATACTAGGGGCATGGAACAAGGTATTGGACAATGCCTTTAAAGTACTTTTATATAATACCTGGAAACATTTTTTAATGTGTCTTTTACTAGGAGCATAATTTAGTTGAGTTCTTTTAAAAAGAGAAAGTCTATAAACCATGCACGCTCATGAACAAGGCTTAGTTTCAAAACTGAGGTATCTGGTTCTCATCTTCCAGATGACCCCTTTTTCCAGGAATGGGGAGTGTTCTGCTCTTACATGCAGCTTACAGGTGGTAGGTGGCAGTAGATGGCAGCTGAACTGACAACAGAAAGAGAAATGAAGAGGCGGTAAACGTTCCTTCTGCTAAAAAGTTATTTCTGGGACCACTGTGGGTATAGCTTATTGATCCTTAATGTAGAATTTGATGTGTAATGTTTAGTGACTTGTGAAGAATGTGTAATGAAATTTCAGAAGTACTTTCTGTTCTAGATAACCTTAAATGAGAAACATCATGGTTTTCAGTTTTGTTTACTTTTAATAACATTGTCAGATGTTAAATTGTACATAGGTGTTTAATTTCAGTATGCCAGACATACACCCTTAGGTCAATTAATAACAAATGACTAGTAGCCTTTTCTGACTTTGTTTTCTGTGTAACTGTTGTCTACAATTCACTACACACGAAAGCCAAAGGTTTCCTATCCCTCATGCATTCAGTTTAAATGAAAATCTTGATACACTCTTTTAAAATTATATAAAATGTGTTTAAGGTATGAGTGTTAAACAGTGAAAAACTTAAAGTGTAAATAATTCTATTTACATGCCTGAATAAACTATAAAATACAACTGAGAAAGCAAACACTACAAAGCAAACATTAAAAACGACGTATTTACAATATCCAGGGACACTGACAACAATATCACTTAGTCACAAGATTTGTGAACTGCATCTCTTCAATCGCTGCCACAAAGTCCCATTAGATACCAGAAGTCTATATGATTAAGAACTGACAAACTTCTTGTTAGTGTATCTTCACATCCCATGGAGTACAAGTATCCCCTACTTTTTGAAAGTCTGCTTTACAACACTTTGCTTTCACAAAAGACCTACATTAATACCTGTTTTTACTAACAGGAAGAAATTTAAAGAGGATTTTAAGCTTTTATGGGAAAAAAAGGCAAAAACTGGAAATAGCATTCAGTAGTTGCTCTGCAGCAAGCTATTTAAATGGGCAGTGCCCACCTGAAGCGGGGAGAGTGCTGTGAGGAAGCTCCTTTCTCCGTGAACTACAGTCGCCACCTCGCCATCAAGCTCCCATTGCTTTGAACTGTGTCTGTGAACATCTGTGCTTTATCTAGACTTGTGTATCTGTAGAAAGATGCATCCTTAGATATCAGAAAAGCCTAAGAGAGCTCTTAAGGGTTTTATGTGATATACGGTGTGATCTGGTATGTTATTTTTCAGATCTAGAAATGTTCAAAAATTTTTGCCATATGAACTAATGGTAATTGCTTCATTTTATGCCATTTTGGCCTAAGAAAAGTTTCATAAGAATCATCTGCTTTTGGATAGAGAGGAAACCTGTGTATCTGTTGGTCTGACTTAATATTTTAATGTAATATTGCCAAAGACAAAAAGAAAAGATTCATACCTTTGCAGAGATTATCATACAGGCTCTCAACCGTTAAAAGCAAATTTTTTTCCATAACTAATCCAAATACAGCCAGCCAGTGCTTTTTAAAACACTGCAATAAATGTATTAAAGTCCATGGTGGTTTCAAATACAGCATCTAAAAAGTTTTGGGGAAAAAAATTAACATCTGTGGATTCATTTCTTATTTCAATCACTAGAAGTATTTATTTAGGAATTCCTATATTATTTCTGAGCAATATATAGCTAGTTGAATGTTTCTTATTAAAAGACCTTTAACAAAAAGCCAATCATAATCTCAAAATGCTAATTCCATTGAAAATTGCCTGTGTAAAATTCATTATTAGTATCCTGATTATTTCAGAAACTGTATGTGCAAAAAGAAAGCACAGTTTTAATATAAGAAGCATTGCTTTAACCAGCAAAGGTCTTTCAATCTGCTTTTCATCATGCTCATTTCAATGAGGAAATCATTCTAACTACATCATGTAACTGGCGGGAATATATCCACAGAGAAAAAAGTCATCACACTTTTGCAAAGACATGTTTAAAAGATAACTCATTTATTTCTATAAGACATCAGAACTTACCTTTTTGAATCATTTATATGCAACTACTGTCCTTGACTCTATTATGAAATACCTGATCCGTGCCAGTCCTCCTAGGATCTTTTGACCATTCTTTATCATATTGATTCAATACTTCATAATATAATAAAGTAAAAAAATATATCACAATAATACTGGCAAATATTAGAATGCCACTAAATTTCTGGAATAAATACAACCTGAAATTAATGTGGAATAAATAATATTTCTTTTAGCTATGAACATGAACAACAAACAAAGTCTAAAGTTGGAATTGACCTGATGGCAGTGGGCTTGGTTTTGGTTTTTGTTTATTTCCAAATGTGGCACAATACTGACTGCAGAAAAGATGTGAATCTAAAGAAAATTTAAAATATCTTGCTAATATGATCAAATTTATACTCTGATTTATCTATGGATCCTATATTTACATGACATAAGCCCAAATACACACTTCCTTTTTCTGAAACTATTGTTAGAGAAAGTCTTCGTGTCAGACATTTTCATTCAAATCAAACCAAATATGGGACAAGATTTTCTGAATTCAACTTACAAATAGTCACCCCGACAGAAGAAATTACCAGTAATACTCTATTTTCCAACTTAAAGCAAGCTAGTGAGAAACGTCTCTAACATTCCATCTTAGCACTAGCAACTCCTTCCTACTTACTCAGGCCAAAAAACCTTGAAGTTATTCTCAACTCCTTTTTCTTATGTCCCATGTATGACTTGACGGCACTTGGCTTGGCATGTATGATTCATCAGCAAAATCTGGTAATTTTTATTTCAAAATACACTTAGTCTAACTACTTCGCCACTATTCTCCTGGCTCATGAGGCAACCATCATTCCACACTGGAGCAATTACCATCACTCACCTAGTTTATTGCAACAGCCTCTAAATCAGGGGTAGAGAAACTCCTTCTATAAAGTACCAGATAGTATAAATACTTTATGCCCTGTGGGCCACACACAGTCTCTGTTGGAACTATTCAACTCTGTCATTATAGCACAAAAACAGCCATCGACAATAAATAATGTGGCTGTGTTCCAATAAAACTGTATTTACAAAAATATGCAGTGAGTCGGACTTGTCTCCTGAACTGTGGTTTGTGTCTAAACAGTATAGCTTCAGTCTTTGCATTCCACCAGGTTCATTTTCACACAGGACCTAAAATGATCCTTTGAAAAGAACAATCAGAACAAGTGACTCTTCAAGCTTTCCATTTTAAAAGTCAGAGCAAAAATCAAAATCCTTACAAAACCTGATACTGTCCAGTTAATTCCACTGCAACTCACAGCAACCCTACAGGACAGAGCAGAACTGCCTCTACTTCCAAGTTATAATCTTGGTGCCATCAGGACTCCTTACTCTGGCTCTTTCTTATGTCTATGCATGTATATGCATAAACATGTATATTTATACATATAACTAGCATTCTGCCATAAACAGTAAACATTTTATATGTATAATTCATATCTGAATTACTTACAAAAGTCTTTTTAAAAAGTAGTAACAAACATGTATCTCAACAATAGTTGTTTTAGGTATAACATAATTATATATAATATATATATAATATTTTTACTAAAATGAAATTTATGAAATATACAATATTTTAACTAATTTTTGATTTTCAAAAAGCAGCACCTCTGCATTCATTTCAATCACATTTTGTCTTTACTTACAAGTTACCTTTTCAGTGAGCCTACCCTGACTACTATCTACTCAGACTCCCTACCCTCATTCCTACTTTATTTTTATCCAGAGCACTTGCTGCCACTTGGCACACCTTACACTTCATTTGCATAGACTATTTAGCACATAAACTCCATGAGGATGGTGGAACACAGTGGATGCACAATAAATATTTGCTGAATGAAGAAATGAATGATAAAATACAGCCCTAAGCTTTAAGAAATAGCTGTCATTTAATTTTCAAAAAATATTTCAAAATCTTCAAGACATAAATTAATACAAGATTACTACAATGAAGTCTTTGGCATTTTATATAAGTCATGTTTCTTAAAATAAGACAATAAACCTTCTGTGGCAAAAAAGACACTGTCAGCTAAAACTGCTGAAATCATCACCTCCATCCAGAGGTTTCCAAAAGCAATCTTCATTTCCGTTTCTAATATCGAGGACAATGCTGTTCCCAGAGACTTCTCAAGCTCAGATACAATGCTTTCAAGCAGAATGGAGAGTCTAGAATCTGTAGACTCTTCTTCACAGCTCTCTTTTAAGGACACTGCTTCTTTAAAGCAAAGTTACAGGTTTTAAGATATTAATAGCAAACATTATATATATAAATAGCATTTGGGCATAAATAGCAAACATTTTATATGTATAACTCGTATCTGAATTACTTACAAAACAGTCTTTTAAGAAAAGTATTAATAAATATGTACCTCAACAATAGTTGTTTTAGATGCAACATAATTACACAGTATTATTTTAGCAAATATATTATCTTTTCCACCAAACAACCAAATAATATTTTGACTAAAATGAAATGTAAAAAATACAAATGACATTATAACTAAATTTTATTGTTTTCAAAAAGAAGAAAAATTACAAGAATGACTTGGCTCTGCTTACAAGACAAATTATGGACCAAGAATTATGGATCAAAAAGGATTTTCTTCCATAAATAAAACATTCTTCTAATCTCACCACACACTTATAAATTGTTTTGAAAGGCCCAAATCTTTACTTTAACCATATTTATACTCTCCCCTTAAAAAAAAACTTCTATTATTTTAAATGATTTAATTTCATTAACATTACTATTTTGATACCTGAAAACAATGTCAATTTCTTTTTGACAAAACGTAAAATATTATGTGGCTTATCACTATAAATACAGTTTAAAGGAGAGTAACATGATACACAAACTAAAAGCATGTTACACTTACAAAACCATAAACTAGAATATTCTATTACTCCTTCTAAATGCCATTTTGAAGAGGGCAAATTAAATAGCATCTGTGTATATACAAATGTTTAGACAATTACAAACAAAAAATACATAGGCTATTAAAAATTCCAATAATTATTATTTTCCCCATAGAGAAAAAAGATAGACTTTTTAAAAATGATTTCACATTTGATATAACATTCCATTGGAACAGATTAATCATTAGAAAAGGTCTAAAACAATGCTATTGCCTTCATCACTTTTTTAATATTTAAAAAAAACTATACTAGAGTTCTGTACATTTCTCTGTTGTTATCTCAATTTTTATTGTTAATAGGTTACAAATACAAAACTAAAGATTTCCACCTCAAATGAATATTTCCTGTAGTGACTATTAATTTAAGTTATATTCTGCATTGTAGAAAGTAGCATCCATGTAGTGATTGTAAGTATGTAAAAAATGTATGTGAGAATATGGACAAAACTTCAATCTACTTTATAAAGTATATATAAAAGATAATAATGTTAATTATGCTTTTTAAATTATGCTTATAATTTTCATTTATTTATCCCAATGAGATGTCAGCAAATATTTCCAACTTAATATTATTTTAAATACACAAGATGAAAATTTACCTCTAATTTCAAATGTTACCAATAATCTTAGTATATAAAATAAAATAAATTTCTAATTATCCATAAGAAGAATACTACCTGTTTTCAATTGCTGCTTAGAAATACAAGGTTGATGACACACGTCTGTGTTCACAGATAGGTTTGTTAACTCTGCACTGAATTCTTCTTTACTGAGTGACTTCACACCACTTATTAGGCCTTTGTTTCTTAAATTTCTGTCATCCCTAGGGTCAGGGTTAGGAGGAAAAAATATTTTTTATATTATCTTTTTTATGGCACTTGGCTTTGGCTTTATATTTAAATATATATACATACATGTATATATTTTATATTATCTACCACATCTGTTCACCTTGGAAATTCTGTGGGGCAGTTTTACTCTGTCCTATGTGGTCGCTATGAGTTGCAACGAGACCCACTATGA
Organism: Heterohyrax brucei; assembly: GCA_028571685.1. NCBI lineage: Eukaryota > Metazoa > Chordata > Mammalia > Hyracoidea > Procaviidae > Heterohyrax > Heterohyrax brucei. The sequence goes on from CM053155.1 coordinate 51,754,688, forward strand.
CAGCAGTGGGTATCTACCACATGGCAACAAAACATGTGGCATCTAATCAGAGGTTACTGATTCATAGTAGATATATTAACAAAGAGTAACAACTTTAAAAATAGAGAAAACAAAGAAATTCACATATGGTGCAGTCATATCATAGGAGCTTTAGGAAATAATAATAGTTAACATTCAATGACATTTTATCTGGGAGAGGCACTGTCCTAAGCATTTGATGTACATTAAATCATTCAATTCTCATAAAAGTTTCTGAGGTAGGAGTGGTACTTTTATCCCCATTCCACAGAAAAACTGACATTAAGTTGCTCAAAGTTATACCTAATATGTGGCAAATGGATTTGAATATAGGAATATGATAAAAAGAAAAATAAACATAAATAAAGTGCCACAGTAGGAGAGATAACAATTTAGACAGGCAATCACAGAATTTCCTCACTGAGCATAAGATAAATGCTGAGAATGTTTGATTTCCTGAAATAAGCCAATCTGACTAGAGTGCCGTGCACAAGAGCAGCTGATGAGGTTACACAGAAAGGCAAGAATGTTAATAAACAGAAAGATATGTAAGGAGTTGAATGAGGGGAAGTAGCATGATCAGATTTCTGCTTATAAAATTATTGTTTTGGAGTCCAACAAGCTTCTAGATTTTGGTAAGGAAAGAGTAGCTCAATCAGACTAACATTCCCAAAGACAATACTTCTAAAATATGGATAAAAAGAAAAAAGCAACTATTTGAAGGCACTAGAAAATAACAATATGTAAACAATAGCTGGAGGGAAGATTACCTTCAAGACACAAAAACTGCACTAATGAAGAGTTCCAAGTTTGTGTCTTTTTCTTGGGAGTATTCCCCAACTCTAAACCGCTTAGAACAACACAAAAGCGCAGCCTCCAAGGCTTCGTATGTCAGAAGATAGTGTCCAGGGCTGGTCAGAGCAGCTAAAAGGGAGATACTGAAGTAAGGAAGAAACCACAGAGCAGGTGAGTCCTCAAAGCTGCATATAAATTCTGCCAATAAAAGACAAGAAAAAAACATACTGGCAACGAGGCAGGGCCAAGATGGCAGAGTAGTCAGACACATCCTGTGATCCCTCTAGCAATAAAAGACCCAAAAGAACAAGTGAATCAATTATATATGACATTCTAGGAGCCCTAAACACCAAAGGGAAAGTTAAGAAATCAGACAGAGCAACAGGGAGGGGAGAGTAGGTCCAGCAGTACATAGGACTGACCAAACTTGTCCCGGGGGGAATTAGTACCCCACAGGTGGACCAGGGGCAGCCAGCATGATGAGTTGAGCAGTACCATTCAGAAAATGCCTTCCACAGTGACAGAGAACAAGCAGAAGAGAACTCACTCATGCCCCCAGAATCAGTGAAAAACGGTATATGATCATCAAAAGCCAAGTAGCTTGCATCTAACCAATCACGTGCATGGATCCAAAACTTTCCTTTGAGATAAAACTGTCTCCAAACCATTTCCACCTCCCATCTCTGCAGGGCACTGGCTCCATAGACTGACGCAGACTCTAAGCCAGAAATAGGATCACTTACACACATCTGAGCCAATCTTCTAGACATGGAGAAGGAACAATTTAACAATTTAACAAGCCAAATCCCCTGAGCTGGGAATTTAGGGGAGAAACAGTTCCTTGGCCTAGGTACAGGCATAAGGACTCCATGGACCTTGAATGCCTCTCACCTCTGTGTTCAGCATCCAGGACCCAAAGCCCAGCTACAAAATCTAACCACTTATATGCCTTAAGGAACAGGGACACATTTGATGGTAGACATAAGAATTATACTCTCCCTTTTGCATACTGTATTAGTCTGATGGGTTTTTCTTCAAACTTCAGCAAGAAGATTTGAAATTCATCACTGTAGCTTGTGGGAATATGAAAAACAACTGATGATATCCTCTTGGTTAAATAACCTCTAAGGATGAGACTTTCGTCCCATTCTCCTCTTATCCCCCTGTTTGTAGATACTTTTAAGGTCAACTGCCCAGAGCTATGCCAACAAAGACACCTGGGTGACCACTGAATAACTCCACCTCATAATCAGTCATGCCTAAGACCCAAGGAGCTCATGCCAAGGAACTAATAGGCTGGACATACATCACTACAATACACAGCTGGACCCAATTTGGTAGTGAAGAGTCCAACTTGTTTCCATAAGTCTCAGCCCACACTCTTTTGAATATGCATGCCATTTCCCAGGAATTTATCAAACATGTATGACTCCTTTTTTCATGTTGCTGTTAGGTATCATAGAGTCAGTTCCAACTCATAGAGACCCTATGAACAATAGAATGAAACACTGCTTGGTACGGCACCATGTCCACAATCATTCCTATGCTTAAGCCCATTGTTGTGGGCACTATGTCAATCCATCTCATCAAGGGTCTTCCTCTTTTTTGCTGATCCTCCACTTTACCAAGCATGATGTCATTCTCCAGGGAGTGATCCTTCCTGACAACATGGTCCAAAGTATGTAAGACACAGTCTTGCCATATTCCCTTCCAAGGAGTACTCTGGTTGTACTTCTTCTGGAACAGATCTGTTTGTTCTTTCGGTGGTTCCTGGTATATTCAACATTGTGCTTTAACACCACAATTCAAAAGCATCAGTTCTGCTTCAGTCTTCTTCGTTCATTGTCCAGCTTTCACATTGATATAATGCAATTGAAAATGCCATGGCTTGAGTCACGTGCACTTTAGTCTTCAAGGTGACTTCTTTACTTTTCAATACTTGAAAGAGATCTTTGTGGCAGATTTTCCCAATGTAATGTGTCTTGACTTCTTGACTGCTTCTTCCATGGGCACTGATGGTGGACCCAAGAAAAACAAAATCTTTGACAACCTCACTCCTTTCTCCATTTACGACAATGTTGCTTACTGGTCCCGTTGTGAGGATTTTTGTTTTCTTGATGTTGAGGTACACTCCATACTGAAGGGAGTTGTCTTTGATCTTCATAAGTGATTCAGATAGTCTTCACTTCCAGCAAGCAAGGTGGTGTCATCTGTGTAATACAGGTTGTTAATGAGTCGACCTCCAATCCTGATGCCTCATTCTTTTTTGTAGAATCCAACTTCTTGGATTATTTGCTCAGCATACAGATCAAAAAGGTACAGCGAAAGGGTACAACCCTGATGCACACTGTTCTTGACTTTAAAGCATGCAGTGTCCCCTTGTTCTGTTCACATGACTGCCTCTTGATCCATATACAAATTCCTTTAGAGCACCATTAGGTGTTCTGGAATTCCTATTCTCTGCAACGTTAGCCATAATTTATTATGATCCACACAAACACCTTTGCACTGTCAGTGAAACACACGTAAACAGCTTTCCGTATTCTTCACTTACAGCCAAGATCTATTTGACATCAGCAATGATATCCCTGGTTCCACATCCTCTTCTGAATCCAAGTTGAATTTCCTTGTCAATATACTGTTGTTGTCGTTTTTGAACAATCTACAGAAAAATTTTACTTGCATGTGATGTGATATTAACAATACTGTTTGGTAATTTCCACATTCTGTTAGATCACCTTTCTTTGGAATGGGCATAAATATGGATCTCTTCCAGTCAGTTGGCCAGACAGCTCCCTCCAAATTTCTTGGCATAGATGAACAAGTACTTCCAGAGCTGCATCTGTTTGTTGAAATATCTCAACTGGTATTCCATCAATTCCTGGAGCCTTGTTTTTTGCCAATGCCTTCAATGCAGCTTTGACTTCTTCCTTCAGTACCAGTGGTTCCTGATCACATGCTACCTCTTCAAATGGCTAAATACTGACCAGTTCTTTCTGGTATAAAGACCCTATGTATTCCTTTCATCTTGTTTTGATGCTCACTGAGTCATTTAATAGTTTCCCAGTAGCATCTTTCACTACTGCAACTTGACGCTTGAATTTTTCTTCAGTTCTTTCTGCTTGAGAAATGCAGAAGGTGTTCTTCCCTTCCGGTCTTTCATTTCCAACTCTTTGCACATGTCATTATAATAGTTTATTTTGTCTTCTCGAGCTGCTTTATGAAACCTTCTGTTTAGGTCTTTTACTTCACCGTTCCTTCCTTTTGGTTTAGCTGCTTGATAATTTCCCTGGCTAATGACCTCCAGCAGTAGACTGCTGGGTCCTTCTTCCTAATCTGTCTTATCCGGAAGCTCAGCTGAAACTTGTCTACCATGGGTGACCTTGTTGGTACCTATATACCAGTGGCATAGCTTCCAGCATCACAGCTACAAGCAAGCATCTGCGGACAGACAAGTGGGGGCTGCTCACTCTGCCTTTACCCTCCTTACCTGATGCTGTCACCCTACTTATCTGATGGTGTTACCTTCCTTACCTAATGCTATTACCCTCCTTACCTGATACTTACCCTCTTACCTGATGCTGTTATCTGCCTTACCTGATGCTGTTATCCTCCTTACCCAATGCTGTTACCCTCCTTACACTTATCATAAAACATAGCATAGACCTTTGTTCAGTAAGGCAGACTTTGGAGGAATGTATCTCCTCCATCTCCTTGTGAACTGGTGCACAATTAAATAACTTGCTTCTCATCTCACACTATCTCAAAAACAGGCTGTTTGTGGAAAGCAGCACAAACTCTGCTTAGGTTTCCAGTAACATGCTTTGCTTATGGACACTCACGGACAGCTGACAGCTACCTGTCATTCTCAGTGCACAGCTAAATATCCACGCCTACACGAAACACTTCTGCACATCTAGGACTACAGGGAAGAGCCTGCACCACACACATGATGCAGACCACCTACACACCTGACTTGAATACATACAAGAAAAGTAAACACTCCTGGGCTCACGAGCCTAGTAACAACTCTAACCACCTGATGACAAGACGTTAGAGCTTAAAAGACATCAATAATCAAACTAGCTCACATGGCCAGCTCATTTGTACATGCAAAACAAAAACCTAGAACACAGTGAGAAACCATAAAATAAACAAATACAAATTACTAATGGCTCAGACACACAGTCAATATCAAATCACATAAAGAAGCAGAGCATAATGGTTTCAGAAAGCTCTCAAAACAAAGAACCAGAAATTTTCCACATGAAGAGAACTTCCAGGAATTATCAAACATAGAATACAGAAGATTAATATTTAGAGCTCTTGAAGAGATCATGGAGGAAATCAGGCAAACTGCAGTACAGCATAAGGACAAATTGAATAGGCCGTATGAAAACTCAGAGAGAAGCATGCAGAAATTCAGAAGATCAATAATAAAATTATAGAATTAGACAACTCTAATAGAAAGTCACAGAAGGAGAACGGAGGCAATGAAAGTCAGAATTCAGACTGAAGATAAAGCACATGACACCAACATAGTTGAGGAAAACTTACATAAAAGAATTCTTAGAAAATGAAGAAACATTAAGAATTATGTTAGACTCTATCAAGAGTAATAATCTACAAGTGATTGGAGTACCAAAACAGGGTGAATAACAGAAAACACAGAATTGTTGAAGAGTTCCTGACAGGAAACTTCCCTAATATTATGAAGGATGAAAAGATCTATCCAAGATGCTCATCAAACTCCACACAAGGCAAATACCAAAAGATACCAAGGCAAATTATAATCAAACTCTCAAAAACTAAAGAAAACCATTTCAAAAGCAGTTAGAGATAAATAAACAAAAAATAATAATAATCTATGAAGGAGAGACAATAAAATTAAGCTTGGACTACTCAGCAAAAACCATGCACCAAGAAGGCAATGGTAGATGACACATACAAAGTCTTGAAGGAAAAAAATTTACCAGACAAGAATTACATATCCGGCAATGTAATAGCAAAATTAGGATATTTCCAGAAATTTACAGAATCTGCAAAAAACAAGCCAAAACTAAAAGAAATATTAAAGTGAGTCCTCTGGTTAGAAAATCACTAATATAACAAGCCAAGAATACTCACAGGACACAACAACTGGGTATCAAACTGAAATAGGGAAATCACAAAAATAAAGCAAAGATAAAACAATGAATATAGGGAAACAAAGATGTCATTGTGTAAATGATGACAACATTATAACAAAAAAAAGGGGTATTTAAAACATAGCCAAAGATCTTTAATATGGAAAGCAAGGCAATATAAAGAAACAAAAGGCTGGTTTAAATTCAGAAAAACAGCACTAAATATTAAGGTAACCACAAAGGAAATTAACAACCCTACACATCAAAACAAAAACAAGAAAAACATGAAGTCTTAGCAAACGTAAAAGCAACAACAATGAAAAATATGAAAAGAAAACTCATAAAGAAAAACAACTCAGCATATAAGAGAAACCAGAAGAAACTGTCAACAATACACAAAAAAAAGACACTCAAATGGCAGCACTAAACTCATAAATATCAGTAATTATACTGAATGTAAGTAGACTAAATATACCAATAAAGAGACAGAAAGTGACAGACTAGGGTTAAAAAAAAAATACAATCTGTCTATATGCTACCTATAAGAGATACATCTGAAATTTAAAGATACAAAGAAAAATCAAAGGATGCAAAAAATATACCAAGCAGAAACAACATTCAAAAAAGAGCAGGAGGAGCAATATTAATTTCTTTTTTAAAATATTTTATTGTACTTTAAGTGATAAGAGTTCACAATACAAGCCAATTTGTTATACAGAAACTTACATACACTATTGTGTAACTCTAGTTGCTCTACTCCCTCTCTCACAGCATCCTCCTCCACTCCACTCTCTATTTCCCATGTTCTTCAACCAGCTCCTGTCTGTCTCTGTCCTCTCATCTACATACTAGAAATGAGCTGCCCAGTTAGCCTCATGTATCTACTTCAGCCAAGAAGCACATTCTTCTCCAATAGCATTTTATGTTTTATTGTCTAGTCCAATCTTTGTCTTAAGTGTTGCCTACAGGAATTTTTAACTTCTGGGATAACTGACAGTCAAGGGGCAATGTCTTCCAGTGACTCTCCGGGACCATTATCTTGGGTGTTTTTCATAGAGTTTGAGATTTGCACACTCATTTTTTTCTCCTGCTACATCAGGGACTCTATGTTGTATTCACAATCAGGGCAATCACTGGTGATGGCCAGGGACCATCTAGCTCTTCTGGTGTCATTCTGATGTAGTTTCTGGATTTTGTGACCCTTCTGTCTCTTGGGCTCACATTTTATTTAGGTCCTTCTTGTCCTTCATTCTGCTCTGCTCCAAGTGGATTGGTACAAGTTGATGCTACTTAGATAGCTGCTTGCTAGTTGATAAGACCCCAGATGCCACTGATCAAAGTGAGATGCAGAAACCTTTCTTAAAAAAGTTTGTTAAGCCAGTTGACCTATACGTCCCCTGAAACCATGGTCCCCAGAACCATGCTCCTGCTAAGCAGTGGCAACATTAATTTCTGACTAAAGCAAACAAATAAACTTTAAAGTAAAATCCACCTCACTGGATAGGAAAGGACACTACAAAATGATTAAAAGGTCAATACACCAAAAGGACGTATTTACACACCCAATGATACAGCTCCTAAACACAAAAACTCTAACAGCAATGAAAGGAGAAATGGACAGCTCCACAATAATAGTAAGAGACTTCAACATAACACTTTTGGTGAAGGACAGAATATCCAGAAAGAAGCTCAACTAAGACACAGAAAAATCTAAATGCCACAATCAACCAGTTTTACCTCATACACATAGACAAAACACTTCATCCAACAGCAGTTAAGTATACTTTCTTTTCTAACATGCACTAAAAATTCTAAAAATCTAAAGCATCAAAATACTACAAAGCATCTTTTCAGAACATACAGCCAAAAAAGTAGAAATCAATAACAGAAAAGCAAGGCGGGGAAAAATCAAGCGTATGGAAAATAAACAACACCCTGCTCAAAAAATACTGATACATGGAAGAAATCAAGAATGGAATAGACATTCACAGAATCAAATGAGAATTAAAATACACCCTACAAGAACCTTTAGTACATAGCAAAAGCAGTGCTCACATGTCAATTTGTTTCAATAAATGCATACATCCAAGAAGAAGAAAGGGCCCAAATCAAAGCATTAACCCTACAATTCAAAAAGTAGAAAAAGAGCAGAAAAACAAGCCCTGGGGCACCTGAAGAAAGTAAACAATAGAAAGTAGAGCACAAATAAATTACAGAATAGAAAAACAACAGAAGAGTCAACTAGACCAAAAGCTGGTTCTTTAAAAGATAAACAAAATCAACAAATCACTGGCCAAGCTGAGAAAAGAAAAAAAGAGAGGAAGCAAATAACCCAAATAAGAAATGAGATGGGCAGTATCACATTACACACAACTGTAATTTAAAGAATACCAGAATACTGTGGAGGGGTGGAGTTAAGATGGCAGACTAGACACATGTCTCTTTAATTCCCTAGGAAAACTAAGGCCTGGATTGAAAATTAAAGCTCTGTTTAGCACAGAGTAGCCTTACGGGTGGGGCCCAGCAGTGGATGACAGCAGGGCAGTGGCCTGTCCATACTCTGAGCTAGATCACAGCATCTGGGAATGGATATAGAGGTGCCTCCACTGCCAGCTGGAAAAAGGGGCTTGCACACCTGACAGCCTGACTGATTTTGGAAGGTGTCAGATAGCATTTACCTTTCAAAATAAAACTACCTAGAGAAATAACTGTGGTGCAGCCTGACAGTATCTCCTCCAGCCTTCACTGACATCATAGGGTCAGCTAACTGCCCCCCAGTGGCTCCATAAGTAGGGATGTGTCTTTGCCAACCAGGAGGTGGAGCCTGCTACCCCAGAGATTCCACTGGGCCAACTCACTGTAGTGCATAGAGGTGACTGGTGATCAACTTCCTTCTTGGACTGTGCCTCAGCATCTGTTAGGCAACACCAGCCCCTGTTCCCTTCTGCCCTTTGCAGATGATATGATCTTATACACAAAAACTCTAAAGAATTCACACAAAAAACTACTGGAACAAAGAGAAGAGCTCAGCAAAGGATCAAGGTACAAGACAAACATAAAAAAAAAAAAAATCAGTTTGATTCCTCTACACCAACAAAGAAAACATCAAAGAAGAAATCACCAAATGAATACCACTTATAATGACCCCTAAGAAAATAAAGTACCTAGGAATAAACCTAACCAGAGATGTAAAAGACCTATACAAAGACAACTACAAGACACTACTGCAAGAAACCAAGAGAGAATTACACAACTGGAAAAACATACATTGCTCATGAACAGGAAATATCAACACTGTGAAAATTTCTATTTTACTCAAAGTGAACTATAGATACAATGCAATCTCTATCCAAATTCCAACAACACTTTTTAAAGAGAGGAGAAAGAAATTACTAACTTCATATGGAAAGGGAAAAAGACTCAGATACGCAAAGCATTACTAAGACAAAGGACAAAGTGGAAAGCCCTGGGTTACCTAACTTTAAAATCTATTATACCCCACTTTAGAATCTATTATACCCCCAGTGTTGTACCAGTACTAGTACAACAACAGATAAACAGACCAATGGAACAGAATTGAGAATCCAGACAAAAAAATCATCCACTTAGGTAAAAAAAAAAACCAAAAAACAAAACAGTGCCATTGAGTTGATTCTGACTTATAGTGATGCTACAGACAGAGTAGAACTTCCCCATAGACTTTCCAAGGAGCACCTGGTAGATTTGAACTGCTGATCTTCTGGTTAGCAGCCATATCACTTAACCACTACACCACCAGGGTTTTCCATCCACCTATAAGCAGCTGATATTTGACAAAGCCACAAAGTCCATGAATCTGGTGAGAAGGCAGTCTCTTTACCAAGTGATGTTGACATAACTGGATATCAAGCTACCAAAAAAGAATAAAAAAGACCCATATCTCACACCATGCACAAAAACTAACTTGAAATGGATCAAAGATACAACTATAAAATCTAAAACAACAAAGATCATGGAAGAGAAAATAAAGACATTGCTGGAAGCCCTAAAGTATGGCATAAACAAACTACAAAATATTACAAACCATGCACAAACACCAGAAGGGAAAATAGACAACTGGGAAGTCCTAAAAAATCAAACAATTATGCTCATCCAAACACTTCAAAGAGTAAAAAGAAATATCATATGATCCAGCAATCCCTCTTCTTGGAATAATTATAGAGAAACAAGAGCAGCTAACCAAATAGATACATGCACACCAATGTTCACCACCATGTTCACAATAGGAAAAAGATGGACTCAACCTAGGTGCAAAAGAGTAAAAAGACAGCCTAAGGAGTGGCAAAACAAATTTTGGCTAAGACAAATAGGATAAGTGTTTAATCTCTAAAATCTACAAGATACTACAAAACGTGAACATCAAAAAGACAAATAATCCAACTAAAAAATGGGGAAAGGACATGAAAAGGCACTTCACCAAGGCAGACATTCAGAGGGCTAACACATATATGAGGAAACGCTCTCAACCATTAGCCTTTAGGGAAATCCAAATCAAAACTACAATGAGATACCAACTCACCCCAACAAGGCTGACATTAATTGAAAAAACACAAAATGATAAATGTTGGAGAAGCTGTGGAGAGACCGGGACACAAACATTGCTCCTGGGAATATAAAATGATACAACCACTTTGGAAATTGATTTGGCATGTTATTATAAAGCTAGAAATAGAAATATCATATGATCTAGCAATCCCTCTTCTTGGAACATATTATAGAGAAAGAAGAGCAGCTAACCAAATAGATACATGCACACCAATGTTCACCGCCATGTTCACAACAGGAAAAAGATGGAATCAACCTAGGTGCATAACAGGTGAATGGATAAACAAACTATGGTATATTCACAAAATAGATAAATGATAAAGAACAATGACAGATTTGGGAAACATCTCACAACACAGAAAAATCTGGAAGGCACTGTATTAGATAACATTAGTCAGTTGCAAAAGGACAAGGACTCTATGAGACCACTATTAGAAGGTCTTAATAAAACATTTAAACACACAAGAAAACAATCTTTGATGGTTATAAGGGTGAGGAGATAGGTATTTACTATATAAGGTATTTACTATATAAGGAGATAGGTATTTACTAATTTTGTACTACACATGAAATCATGTTAAGTGAAAGAGGAACAACACACAGTGAAGTCAGTACAACTGGACTAAACCAAAAGCTAAGGTTTATAAATAGAACCAAATACTTTCAGAGACAGAGAAGCAGGGGCTGGAGGCTGGAGACCATGCTTTCACGGGACAACTAGGTCAACTGACATAACAAAGTTTTTTAAGGAAATGTTCTCCATCCTACTTTGGTGACTGGCATCTGGCATCTTAAAAGGTAGCAGAAGCCACCTAAGTAGTATGAATTGGCCCCAAGGCCCTCTGAAAGCTATCAAAGACATAAGTAAAATACAAGCCCAAGGGATAGAAAGGGCTACATAATCCAGAAATTACATCAGCATGACACCAGAATTAGATGGTGGATGACTAATACAACACACAGTCTCTGATGTAGCAGGAGAAAAACAGGTGTGCAAAATTCAGACTCTATTAAAAAGATCAGAGTCGATGGTCCAATAGACTGGAAGGTCCCAGGAAGACATGGCCCCTGGACTCTTTGTTAGCCCAGAAGTGAAACCATCCCTGACGCCAACTCTTCAGACAAAGATCGGACTAGACTGTAAGACATAAAATAATACTGGAGAAGAGTGTCCTTTTTGGCTTAAGTAGATACATGAGGCTAACCGGGCAGCTCCAATCCAGAGCAAGATGACAGGGCAGAAGGGAACAGGAGCTGGTTAAACGGATATGGGAAATTCAGGGTGGAGGGGAATAGTGTGCTGTCACAGAGTTGGGAGAGCAGCTAAGGTCACAAAGGAAACTTTGTGTAAGTTTCTGTATGGGAATCTGACTGGGATCACAAACTTTCACTTAAAAAACAATGAAAAAAATAAAAAATAGAAATCATATGAAGTATGTTATTGGGCCATTAAAGGAATTAAACTACAAATCAATAACAGAATTTATTTGCAAATAAGTGGAATTAAGCAACAAACATGTAAATAACCCATGGACCAACCAGGAAATCACAAGGAATATTATAAAATATACCACAGTTAATGGAAATCAGAACATAGCATACCAAAATATGCAGCATGCAAGTAAAACAGTGCTTACACTAGCATTTACAGCGGCCTCAAATCAATGATCTAAGCTTCTACTTCAAGAAATTAGGAAAATGCACAAAGGGCACAACAGTACTTTCTGGGGTAACAGACATTCACTGTACACTGAGAGGGCTATGGGCTACACAAGTACATACACTTGTTAAAACTGTAGTTAGGACTCGTGCATTTCGATTTATATAAATTTTTCCTCAAAACATACAGACCTGTAAAAAAATAAACAAATTGTAGGGACAGAATCGTGATAACTGTTGAAGCTTGGTGCTTAGGGCTTTATCAACCATTCTGCTCACTTTGAATAATACTGACATTCCCCATAATAATTTTTCAAAAATTAAAAATAAAAAATCACCAATCTAGCATTTTGAAGAATAAATCAAGATGAACTAGTGCAGAAGTAGAGAGCATACTGTCCTCGAGACAAAGCTGAGAAAAGATAATGCGGCCTGACACAGGATGTTTCTGTTGTGTCGTTAGGTGCCGTCGAGTCAGTTCTGACTAAGAGTGGCCCCACATATAACAGAATGAAACGCTGCTCAGTCCTGCATCATATCTACAATTGTTGACTTGAGCCCACTGTTGTGACCACTGTGTCAATCCATCTTGTTGAAGGTCTTCCTTTTTTTCATTGACCCTGGATTGACCCCTCCTGGCAACACTTACAAAGTATGTAAGACGTAGTCTGGCCATCTTTGCTTCTAGTTGCATTTCTCCCAAGACAGATGTATTCATTCTTTTGGCAGTTCATGGTATATTCAATATTCTTGCCCAACACCACAATTCAAAGGCATCAGTTCTTCTGTCTTCTTTATTCCTGTCCAGCTTTCACATGCATAAGATGCAACTGAAAATACTATGGCTTGGGTCAGGCACACCTTATTAGTCCTTAAGCTGGTGTCTTTGCTTTTTAAAATGATATATGATGGTGACAGGGACAATAAAGAAGACTATACAAACTGTTTTGGAGACAGAATCAACTAGACTTGCTAATTTAATAAATATGGTTTATGAGGGGAAGTCAGGCATTAAAAACAACTCTCAGGTATCCAGCTTTAACAAATGGGTGGAAAGTAGAACTTATTATTTAAACAGAGAACATATGCAGTTTAAGGGATAATCAAGTGTTAGTCTTTGGAGACGACAGGATGCAGGTGTTTAAGAAACATACAAGTAAAAGTGTCAGATGCGTAGCTGATTGTACTAGTCTCCAGCTCACCAGAGAGATACTGACTAGAGATACAAACTGGGGCTCATACTTTAAACTGTAAATCTAAGTAAAGCCCTTAGAACAGTACATAGTATATACACTATGAGAAAATTTTCTATGATTGTCATCATCAGTTGATATAATCAGAATCCATTTAAGGAATATAAATGTATAAATGTATCCTCACAATAAGCAGGTGTAATTTGCAAAGTAGATACGATTATTTCCATTTAAAGGAGGGAAAAAACAGGCTCATATAGAATGTTAACAACACATAAATTAAAAGTAAAGTTCCGCTATAAATTTTCTTTTCATTAAGAAATGTTACATCTAGTACAAGATTAATAGCCCACATGATCCACGGCCTCTTCTAACCTGAAACCAGAAGAACTAGATGGTGCCTGCCTACCACTACCAGGTATTCTAACCAGAGGCACAACACAAGGTCCCAGATAGTTTGGGATACAAATGTAAAACAAAATTAAAATTCCTAAAAAAGACCAAACCTATTGGACCAATACAGACTAAAGGATCCCCTGAGGCTATGGCTCTAATATATCTTTTAAATTTGGCACTGAAGCTATTTGGGCAGGTCACCTTTCAGCTCAGCAAAAAAAAACACACAATACCACCCTGAGTACTATGTTCCCTTAAACAATCAACTGTATGAGACTAAACGGTAAACATTTAACCAAAAGCAAAGGAGGCACGGAGGGGAAGGGAAGCCAGATCAATGGAAACAAAATAAACAGGATGGAAACAATAAGAATGCTAACATACGTGAATACTGTAAACAATGTCATGGAAAATTGGCACAAAAATTGCTAAATGGGAACCTAATTGGCTGTGGAAATTTTCACCTGAAACACAATATTAAAATAAGCAAATGTTACATCCATTCAACTCAATGACTGCAAAAATAAGAATTGAAAAAGTCCTACAAACTTAATTTCCATTAAAAAACAAAAAAAGAACAATTATGTAATACCTCATAAAAAGTTTAGCTCAAATTCAGAATTATGTGTTACTAATTCTATTTCAGTTTGCAACCAACTCCAAAATAATACATTATGTTCTAGATTTTAAAAAAATTAAACTTAGAGAAATTTCCAATATTTTAATACCAAAATAAACACCATTATCCTTTAAAAGAGTAAAAATGGTAATACTGAAAACTTCTATGACTATTCAAGTTATGCAACTACTCTGTTACACATTAAAGCACTTAGGCATGATTATAAAACAGTGAAAACTCCATTTTACAGGAAGTAAAACTGAAATTGCTCTTCTCCATCCCTTCAGAGCCTTTTCCTATACACGATGAATAGAATCACGCTTATGGTTACATGAGCTTTACCTTAGAGCTAAGTTATGAAAATAAATCTATTAGCAGGGAATGAAGGAAAGACAGGGAATAGAAGTTGTATCACAACCTTACACACACAAAGCACTACTCTGTCTTTACATGCATTACCTGATTTAATACAACAACCTCATGAGGCATGTGTTACTATATTCCCAATTTTTCTCCCCATAAGGAAACTAAGTTAAACGACTTGTCCATGATTACCAAGCTGGTAAATGGCAAAGCCAGGACTGCAACTCAGGCAGTCTGATTCAAAACACATATCTAGAACATAACTGCAACATAAATTAATCACCCCCTCCAAAATAACAGAT
The DNA here is from genome assembly GCA_028571685.1 of Heterohyrax brucei. NCBI lineage: Eukaryota > Metazoa > Chordata > Mammalia > Hyracoidea > Procaviidae > Heterohyrax > Heterohyrax brucei. Next base: position 51,769,743 of record CM053155.1, read on the forward strand.
ACATAAACTTCTTGCTAAATGACCAAAAAATTCTGTCAGATTTTGATTTCCAAACTATTTTACTGGGATATCAAATTGACTTCCCCTGCTTTTTCAAAAGTTTTGTGTTACATGAATTAAACTGAACTTTTAGCTTCATCTATGAGATCCAGGTCGCATTCTTCTAAAGCTTATACAATTTAAATATATCGGATACAAATGAATATGCTCACTAGCAGACTTAAAAAGTTATGTGTGTTTGATCCCTGGTATGGTGGATACCATGGAAAAAAATTATGTGGATTAAACTGTTACTACCAAAAAAAAAAAAAAACACAAAATGACTTATGAAACTCACGTGCACAAAATAACAAGAGAACATGGGAACAACTCCTGATACTGAAGGCAGCATTTTAATACTCGATCATCATTGTTCTCATCACTCAACCCATCTGTAAATTCAGAAAAAGTAACAATTAATAAGCAACTAGAATTTTAGTATCATACTAACTAGAATCTGGACTGTATTTACCAAAAAATCTCAAAAATAAGAAAGAAAAAAGACTTTTTAAATAAAAATAGGAAAATAAGATACAGTGAAACAATGCCTTGAAAACTCAGGATTCAGAACTGATGTAGCACACAGTTGTGGATTTAATAAAGTACTAGCTTTATTTCCAAAATGGGGAAGTATATAACTGCTAGTAAACAGAAAAGGAAAAAATTGATTCTCAGATTAAATGTTAGACTGTAACTCAAAAGCTACAAATTTAGTCTCAGTTCACTTACTTAGAGATTATAAACAAATTATATGGTTACATCACACTTAAAATGACTACGGCAAGCACTACCATCAACATATCCAGTTACTTCTGCTTGCTTTTCCTTAACCTCTAAAGCAATAAAATTCAGATATAAAGAAGACAAGAGGGCAACATAAGTGCTAGGAAGAGAATGCTAAAAAGTAATTTCTAACAAACATTAATCAGTAGCTGACAGGTGTCTCATGGTATTTTTCAAACTTAAAAGCACATAGTGAAAGTTCAGTTTTTGTAAAAATTAACATCACATGTAGAAGTAGGACCTAAGAAAGTATTTATCATAGATCCCTACACTACCTGAATCAGAACAACTTAGGGTATCTGTTAATAATACAGATTCCAGGACCACACTCTAAGCTTATTTCTGAATAAGAATTTTTGAGGCATGGATCCACAGACTTTTAAGGTATATTAGGCAATGTGCCTCAACCTTCTTCCCAGTTTACTGTCTTTTTCCCTCAACTTTTAGCCTATAATCACTTAGTTCAGTCCTCTAAATAATTACACTGTTAAGTGCCTTTGAGTTGGTTTTGAATCCTAGCAACCCTATGTACAACCCAACAAAATACTGTCCAGGCCTGCGTCATCTTCAGAACCACTGCTATACCTGAACCCATTATTGCAACCACTGTGTCAATCCATCTAATCCAGGGTCTTCATCTGTATCTCTAACCCTCTACCCAGCATGACGTCTTTCTCCTGGAACAGATTCCTCTTGATAACATGTCTAAAGTTTCACGATCCTTGCTTCCAAGGAGGGTTCTGGCTTTCCTTCTTCCAAAACACATTTGTTTATTCTTCTGACAATCCATAGTATATTCAATATTCTTATCAAAGGCAATAATTCTTCTTTGGTCTTCCTTGTTCACTGTCCAGCTTTCACATGCATTCAAAGCAAATGAAAATAACATAGCTTGGGTCAAACACACCTTAGTCCTCAAAGTGACGTCTTTGTTTTTTAACACTTTAAAGAAGTCTTTTGATTTTCCCAGTGCAAAACACTGACTGATTTCCTGACTGCTGCTTCCATGGGTAATGATTGTGGATTCAACTAAAATGAAATCCTTGACAACTTCAATATTTTCTCCATTTATCATGATGTTGCTTATTGGTCCAGTTACCAAGATTTCTGCATTCTTTACATTAAGGTGCAAGCTACACAGAAGGGTGTAGTCTTTGATCTTCATCAGTAAGTACTTCAAGTACTCTTCACTTTCCATAACGTTTGTCATCTGTATATTGCAGACTTTTAATGAGTCTTCCTCCAATCCTGATGCAGTGTTCCTCTTCATACAGTACAGCTTTCTCAGATAATTTGCTCAGCATACATACTGAATACACATGATGAAGCGGTAACAGCTTAATGCACACCTTTCCTGACTTTAAAGCACAGAACATCCCCTTCTTTTGTTTTTGTTTAATGACTGCCTCTTGGTTTATGTACAGGTTCCTCATGAGCAAAATTATGCCTTCTGGAATTCCCATTACTCACAACGTTATCCAAAATTTGCTATTATCCACATGGCTGAAAGCCTTTACAGACTCAATAAAACACAAGTAAACATTTCTCTGGCACTCTCTGCTTTCAGAGCCCAATTTGTGCCAGATCCCTGTGACAGTCAGCTGGAGATACATAGACAATGCACTTTTCAAGAGTTTCTAGTGGCAAAATGTAAACAGATCAACTATAGTAGACTGAAAGCCTTAATCAGATGATTGGTGAGCAAGACAGATATATTATCACAGGAGATAATTTTCTTTCTTTCAGCTCAGAGAATAAATACTACTAATAATGGAAAATGTTAGGTGCCATCAAGTCGGTAAGACAAAACACTGCCTGATCCTGTGCCATCCTCATAATGATTGCTATGCTTGAGCACACTGTTGCAGCTGCTGTGTCATCCATCTCGTTGAGGGTCTTCCTCTTTTATGATGACCCTCTACTTTACTGAGTACAGGACTGATCCTTCATAATAACATGTCCAAAGTACGGGAGATGTAGTCTTGCCATTGTTTCTTCTAAGAATTCTGGTTGTACTTCTTCTTATTTGTTCATTCTTCCAGCAGTCTGTGGTATATTCAGTACTCTTTGTGAACATCACAATTCAAGGTGCAATACTGGGGCATAGCGGTTAAGGACTACAGCTGCTAACCAAATCCACCAGGCACTCCTTGGAAATCCTATGGGGCAGTTCTACTCTGTACTAGAAGGGCTCCATGAGTTGGAGAGGAAATTCTGGTGGTGTAGTGGGTAAGCAGCATGGCTGTTAACAAAAGGTAGGCAGTTCAGATCCACCAGGCACTCCTTGAAAACGCTATGGGGCAGGTCTACTCTGTCCTACTGGGTTGCTATGAGTAAGAATCGACTCAATAGTAGTGGATTTGGTTTTGGTTGGTATGAGTCAGAGTGAGTGTGGGTTTCTGAAGCACAAAATGGGCCTGGGCCACTTAGAATCTTCAGTTAACTTTAAACAACTCAATTCAACATACAAAAGGAGGTAACAGTATAGTGCTGTAAAGGTATCAAAGATTATCTGTACTATCATTTTTCCTAGGTTATACCTAGAACTAAAAGAATGTTCATGAAATATTTAGTTAGTCAACAAGTATTTCTGAGCACCTGCTCCAGTACTGCTGAAAAGCAAACAAAATAGCCAAAGATGTTAGAAACATACTAAAGAGGCACAGAATGACAGAATGAATTTAAAAAAAAAAAAAAGAAGAACCATCAATATGCTGCCTATAAGAGACACTCTTAGAAATAAAGAAGTAAATTTATTAAAATACAAAAGATGGGGAAAAAATATGTATCGAGCGAATAGGTATAAAAAAAGAAAAGATAAAATAAACTTTAAAACAGAAATACACCATAAAAGACAAAGGAGGGTACTATACAATGATTAAAGGGAGTATCTACCATAAAGACTTAACTATATTAAACATCCACACACCCAATGACAGGGCTCCAAACTACATAAATCAAATATCTATAATATAGAGAGAATATATACAGAACTATTAAGTCACTATCCATGAATTAGAGATACAGCCTAAAAAGGTGTGGAAGAAATAGGAAAATAAACATCTGAGACCCCTTCCCCACCACCAGCGAGATCTAATAGAATACCCCCATCATGTATCATGTACTGTGATTTTACATTCCAGTGGTTACAAATTTTTAAACCACTTTGCAACATTTCCCCCTATTAACTAGTTAGCACCTAAACAGGTCAAACTGACCTAGAGGTACCCTAAAAAGAACAATACTTACAAAGTTTTTGAGATGCAAGTTGTATTGACTGACCCCATAACTTTCTGTCTTGATTTTTGAGACTATCATTAATGAAATGAACTGCAGGGATGGCTTTATACTGGGCATGTTTTAGTAGTTTTCCTGCTTTCATACGATCTAACTCTTGCACAACAATCCAGGGAATTATCAGCACAAGTTTGTCAAAGCCTGGAAAATGAAAAAGACTTCTCAGAGGTCAACAAATATTTATTGAGCTACTAAGTTGAAATGCAGCAGAAAAACTGAAAGCTTTAATGTACGTAGTCCCTACCACTAAACAATTCACAATGTAAATGGAAAAGATAACACACAAAAAATGGCAATTAAAAACAGGATATAAATACCAAAAAAAAGGCTATAAAAATAAATGCCACTGAAGGTCAAAAAAGCGCAGGTTTAGAATAGTAGGTTTACTTATAGAGGCTCTTAATTTACTTAAACTAATGATGTTTAATATACATATACATATGCTTTACAGCATACTCAAGTGTGAACACTACATCACTGTTACCGTAAAATATCAATTCACGTAAGAAAATCACAGTCAGTAAATGTATTCTGTAAATACCTGGTATTTCTGTTGTCTTTAAAATTCTAACAAATTTGAGATGATTCATCAGAATATTTGTATCAATAACAATTAGAAGCTTTTTATCGGAAGCTGTATTTTCTAGAGAAGAACAACAAAGTTAGAATTCCAGTACTCAATCATCATTTCATGATGAAACCTGCGAAATCTGAAACCCACCCCACAGGACTGCCTTGTTTTGTTAGGTTTCACAAGATATCCATCTTTGACAGGGTGCAGGCTTATCACTTGTTTTAATGGAAAATACTTCAGTTTCTCTTGTCTATTGGGTTTCTACCTTACACAGTTTCCAACTTTCACAAACTTTACTGCACTTGATAACAGACACATATTAAGTAAAATTTTATATTTAGAACATTTTATAGCATTCTTTAGAGAAGAAAGTCTTTTGAACAATGAAAATTATTTTTACTCCAGTTCTTAAGAATAAGAGCTGCAACCATGATTTAATTATTCACTAATAGAACATTATGAATTCCTCATGGGTATATTTTAAATCATAAGCTGACTTGCCCCAGCACAATGTTTCTAAGTCTTTTCTCAAATCATTGGTAGCTATACCCTTAGGTACTAAAAGTTAAGTTTAATATAGCATGAATGAAATGTAAACTGAAAAGATAAATATGAATAAAACACAAAATAATGCCAACATTGTTACTTTATAGGGCTTTTGTGAGGATAAGGTAAGTTAATGGATATGGGAGAACTCAGTAAATTAAAAATGTAACAGGAATGTAAAGTAGAGTATTACTTCTGTAAAAGTAACTGAAAATAATAGAATGAATTTTACATACACTTTATCATTATCTTCTCCCAGTAGCAAGAACAATGAAAATATGACTATGTAAACAAAAGAAATCCATTAAGATAGTTTCTTTCAGCAATTTCCACTATTTTTGATCAATACACAATTGAAACTGTTCAAAGTTATGATTACAAGAAAGGAAAAAGGTAACTCATAACTCCAATTACTGTTCCTTGGCAAAAAGAGAAAGAAATCATATCCAAGTATCTCTTAAGTAGTTATATCAGCAAATGATAAAATATGATGCCTGACTCCTATACCTAAAACAGTACCTTTTAATGTGTCATCTAAACATTATAAAAAATGAGTGTCAGCACATTAATTCTTGAGCAAACACAGAAGATCATAAATATTAACATAAAACGTATACCAGCAGAAGAATGTACATCATCTTCCACGAAGTCAATTTCCATACTCATTAACTCTTCAGAAGGTGGAATCACAGGTAAATCTATACTTTTTTCCACACGTGCAGCATGAAGCTCTTCTACTATTTGCATCTACATGGTAAAAGACTCATGGTAAAACATTTGTAATTATTTACTCTGCAAATTAGTAATAATTAGTAAGAAGAAAGCAATTCATTTAATGTTGGAAAGAAAAAAACTATAAAAATATGTGGGCAGTACGGTAAAATCTTCTCCAAAACTCTATAGGGTAGTTCTACTCTGTCCTATAGGGTCACTATGAGTTGACTTGAAAGCACCAGGTATGGTTCGGTTGATTTTAGAGCAAAAGAAAATACATTTATAAAAGCATGATTTTTAAAAGTTTTTCTCTTATTATCTCTGTAGCCTTAGGAAAACAAATTGCGTAATTACTTTGGGTCTCAATTTGTTCATCCACACAACTGCAATGTTAAATACTTAGATCCATTTCAGATTTTTGTGATGATGAATGAACCATGTTACGTGAAGCACCTCACAGAGAGCTGGTACATAGCAGACATTCAAAGTATGGTAATTCTCAGTCACTTGCTCACCTTAAAATACTTTGGGATCCAAATATTTTTTATATCTGGCTGATGGGTGTTATCCTGAGATTTCTAATATGGTTTATGAACCATCAAAAACTGAAATCTAGATCTTAAAATCCTTCTTGCTTCAGGGAAACAGTTCTCCAATATACACAGAAAAAGGAAATAAAAATATAATCTAGGCTAGTTCTTTAGCTCTTTAAAGCAGAATTAACAAATTTTTCTTTTAACAAGGGCACTGACCCACAAAACAGAAAAATACAATTGCCTATCACAAACAAAGAAGAGTCACTATAATTTAAAAGTCTTCTTACAATAGGGAAAAAAAACAGTATTCTGTGAATCTAATTTTATTTTAGGATCAGAGAACACAAAATTCTACCAGTAATTCTGTTAGGGTCAATCAGGAGATCTTGGATGGGAAACGAAGCAACAGGTAAAACAACAGACATGCATGCACTCAATTCATCTATCTTATCATTGAGTACAGAAATGAGGGAGAGACTTGTTACTGTCATATGTGTTTTGACAGCCCTAGGCATAAAGTTACAAAATGTCATAAAATTAACTCAAATTTTAGATAACATGTAGGCCACAGGCTCCCTACTCTTCATTTAAAACAGATGAGTTTATTAGAAACAATGGCAAAGAGATGACCAAGTGCATGTCATGTATTTTGTCAAACAGCTTTTTATGACTTTTAAAAAACTTACATACTGGTTTTAAGAGACGTCACTATTATTTTCACATTATCAAGGTTTTTAAATCATTTTTATGTTAAAAGTAGGAACTATGTGACTTTGGTTCATTAAAAATATTCAAAGTAGAGAAATATTATCAGTAACCTCTTGATCTGTATCTTGAATACTTTCAGGTGACATCAAAGAACATTGTGCGCCACAATTCTGAAATGAAAAGTTATATCTTTAGTTAAGAATGAAGTACGTATACCTAGAGCCAGTGTTTCAACCTCAGCACTACTGACATTTAGGGCCAAGTAATTCTTTGTTGTGGAGGCTGTCCTGAACACTGTAAGATGTTTAACAGCATCTCAGCCCTCTACGCTCCAGATGTCAACAGCACTCCTCCCCAACTCCTATCCCTGGTAGTAGTGACAATCAAAAACGTTTCTGAAAAGGACTACATAGACCAGAGACTCCATCAGCATGAGACCAGAAGAGTTAGATGGTCCCCAGCTACCACAAGCATGTACCCTGACAGAGAACAAAACAGAGTCCCTGATGGAGCAGGGGAAAACAGAACTCCAATTCACATAAAAAGATCAAACTTAACAGTCTGACTGAGACTGAAGTCACCATCAAAGCCATGGACTCTGTGTTAAGCCCAAACTAAACCCATTCCCGAAGCTTATTTTCAGACGAAGATTAGACTGGATATTTGTGGGGAGTATGCTTCTTAGTTCAAGCAGATATATGAGACCAAATGGGCAACTCCGGTACAGAGGCAGGATGAGAATGCAGGAAGGGACAGGAGTCAACTAGATGGATGCGAGACACATTGGGTAGAAAGGGGGGTGGCTGTCACACTGTAGGCATTAAAACTAGTGTTATATGACAATATGTATATAAAACTTTGTATGACAGATTAACTTGAGCTGTAAATTGTTTCACCTCAAGTACAATAAAAACAAAACAAAGTATCTTCAGACACTGTCAAATATCCTGAGAGGCCAAATTGCTCCCAGATAAGAATTAATCATCTGGAAGTTTTAGAAAGTCATATTCTCTCAAGGTGTGAAAAACTGTAGAAATTCTTCCTAGTTTCTTCATTCATAGATATAGTCTTAAAAATACTCATATTCCAAGAATAAAACTATATGTCAGCTTAATAAACAGAAAGAACAATGGAAAAGGCATACAAGCTATCCATCAGTGGTAGGAAATATTCAGCCAGGAATAACAGAGCCAAGCCAAGTGCCGTCGAGTCGGATCTGACTCATGGCGACCCTAGGGGCCAGGGTAGAACTGATCCCCAGAGTATTCAAGTAGCACCTGATGGAATAGTGGAACCATTTCTAAAAGTGACATGACAAAACAACAGAGATAATCAGGATTATAACACGGCAGAGAGGAATGGGCTGAAAGCTGCGCAGTTCTGTTGTAAGTGGTTGGAGCCCTAGTGGCGCACCAATGAAGAGCTTGGCTGCTCACCAAAAAGTAGACAGTTCAAATCTGCCAGCTGCTCCCTGGAAACCCTACATGACAGTTCTACTCTGCCCAATAGGATTGCTCTGAGTTGGAATCAACTTGATGGTAACTGTTATTTGTTTGTTTGGTATGTTATTATCCTTTAAAAGTTCACCACTAAACACATGGATTGACACAATGGGATGACAAAAGGGAATATCAGTAACAAGGGTAATAATGGGTTTTGTCTACCGTGCAAGTATTCTAAACTGAAAAACGGACAAAACTGCTTTCCTGACTATGATGTTTCAGTGGCTCTCCATTATCTAAAGGATACAAGACAGAGATTCCTCCCATGGCAAAATGGTTCCTTGTCTGGATCCTGGCCACCTCTCCAAATTCCTCTCCTACAGATTCTCTTCACATCTCAACTCCTGTTATCCTGAACAATTTCAGTGCCCATGTACAGCCCCCCATGAGATTTCACAACTCCACATCATTACACATACTGACCCCTGCCCTGTCTGGACAGGACTCTGATGCCTTGTTCTATACAGCCTCCAAAACTAAGCCTAAGCATCTGTATCAGAATAAGTCCTCTCTTAACTCACCCAAAAGTTTATATTATCACCACACCTAATCTGTAGAAACCTAATATTTATTTACCATAATGCAAGTACAATTGTTTACTAATCTGCTTCCCTGGGAACTTGAAGTCACTTTATTCATCTCCAAATTCCTAATACCTAGGAAAGTACCTTTCACTGGTGTCTGACAAACAAATGAATTTTACCTCACAGAATTTGAAGGATTAAGTGGGAGGCTGTACAGAAAAGTGCTCTCTAAATTGCAAACCTCTAAGTCGTCAGTCTGCACCAGTGGGCAGGCATGCAACCTGAGAGGGGTTTAGGCCAAGGACTATAAAACCTAAGAAACAAAGAAAGTTATTTTCTCCTTAGGAAAATATAACAAGATTACTAAATCCAGGAAATACAATTATTTCCTTATAAAATACTCTCATGACTTCACGGAAATAACTACGTATTGAGAAATTAGTGAGAAAAACAAAACAACAAACAGTATTACGACAACAGTTGTCAATGTTATACTCAAGGCAAGCACAACATTTACTTGCTGCTCCTGTATCTAAACGAGTTAAGGTCAGATACAGTTGCATTTAAAAGGAACAGTTTTAAAGTGTTGTAATTCAATAACTGTTCAGTATCCACGTTAAAAATTGCTTTCCTTACTACTTAATATGATACTATGTGCCTCTTTTGTTTTCTGAAATAATTCCACACTGACCAAAAGAAGCCATAAGGTACACTACAGAGACTTCTCATAGTGCCACCGGGATAAAGAGCATAAGGGAATCACTAAGTAACACCACATTAATTATCACTGAACATTCTGTCAACTTCAAGTTCCTTTCTTTCTTTCTGTTCTACAGAACTGGTTATAACACCTAAAAGAAAACCTTCTCTGAAGCAGTAAAAAGAATGAACTCAATACTTTACCTCTTCGGGCCCCTTCAAGTTCACTGGAACAAAGAACATTCTCTCTCAAGCTCTTCTCCCTCTAAAGTTATGATCTCTCAGTTTTTCATAGGAAATGTCTTACTTCTGCAATCTATAGTCTCAATATCTAAATCCAGGTAGGCGCAACACCCCTGTATTAAGACACTGTCTCTATATTTCAGTATCCTAATGTTCCAAAGTTCTGAAGTCCCAACATTCTAAAAATTCTCATTAATGTAAACAATTTATTTGCCATAGAAACAACACTATGCAGATCAGGTTTTCAAACTAGTCCACAAATGCCCAGTTATTATACTATTTAGAAGCAAAATACATGTGCCAAGCTCCTTAGCCAGGATTTCTGCACATCCAACTTCTTCTGTTTGGAATATCCCTGATTCTCCCACTTCACCTGAGTAACTGCTACTCATTCTTAGGTCTCAGTTTAAATATTACTTTCTGTAGTAAACCTTTTAAAACTAATTTCTCCAAATGTACCAAGGCCATGTACCTGTGTATACCATGCTACATAATAACTGACTGCTTGTTTACTAACATGAATGCTCACATGAATGTCTATAAAAACACAAAGTGCATCTTCATTATAAACTGTACTATTGGCAGTGCCAAGCACACAGTGACACTCAATAAATAATCTGTTAAAGGAATAAACTCTTCAGAATATTACCCTTAGTGCTCCCTGTACCTAAGGTTGGTCAAGAGTCTAACAGATTATTATTACTACTATTCTCTAAGAACTACTTATAACTTTTTTCCCTACCACTTTCACATTCCCTTCAATTACAGGTCCTTAATACTTGCCAGGATATCTTCTTAAGCGGGATGAGTTTAAAGGGGGCAAAATAAAAGAATCAACACATATCTTCGTCACTAAATTTGAATCAACCTTCTATCATCACTATGAATAACAAAAACAACTCAAATCTGATATATTAAAAAGTTTGTTAAAACCTACAATTCTCATTTTATAGTATCTTACCTGGGTTAGATTTTTGCTAGAACTTGAATCATACGTTTCTCGATGCTCATGGTACTTTTCTTTCCACTCATGAGCAGTCTTACATGCAGAATCTGCAAATAAATGTGAAATTTTGTGACTAGCCAAATTTAATGAAACCTGGGAGTTTTCTGGGCATTCTTCTTCCTCTTGCTTAGTCTCTGACTTGGTAGACTCTAAACTGAAAACATTTTCTTCTACAAGCTTCTGAACAGTATCACGGGATTTTACTGGGATTTTGAAGCTGATCTTCTTTCTTTTAGGCCCGCATGGTTCCTTAATTATCTTGTTGGAATTATAATCTTGAGAAAATTCATTTCTCTTGCATTTCTCCAACACACATTTTTGTGAACTGTCCCTAAGTTTAATGCACCTTTCTTTTTTGAGTTCCTTCATCTTCTGGCTCTGAGCAAGTAAATGAGGCCATTTTTTTTCACTTGTCCGACGTTCAGCTTTAGGTTTCACATCTTTGGCAATTTTAGGACTGCTAAGGTTTTTAAGTTCACAGCAAAGCTTATTCTGAACATTTGCCAATTTCATATCTTTAGATCTAAAATCAGCACATTTAATTACATTTGTTTCAGTTTCATTTGATGAAGGACTCTGTGAAATAATCTGATTGTCATTTGAAAATGATGCTTCTTGGTGTTCACTAGGACCTTGAGATGAAGAACTGATTTTTGGTCTCTTTCTTGAAGTATCAGTTGCTACACTGCATCTGTAAAACACCACGGAAACTTAGGTTATATTATACATTTCCTAATGTTGTTCTACACAATGTTACACACACACACACACACACACACACACAACTCACAGTGACCCCACAGGATAGAGAAGAATCACCCCACAGGGTTTCCAAGGAGCAGCTGGTGGATTTGAACTGCCAACCTTTTGGCTATCAGTCACGCTCTTAACTACTGTGCCACCAGGGCTCCAAACTTTACATATTGCATGACAAAACTGGGTGAACATTAACTTCAGAAAAAAGAAAGAATATCAATACATTAAGAATGAAGTAGAAAGGATTACTAAGCTTTGGAATAACTGTTAGTTATTTGGAAAAAAATTAATTTATGCCACTATAATGCCACTTAACATAAATCTCAAAAAAACATATAAGTGCACATTATCATTATTATTACTGCTCTGTGTTGTTAGGTGCCATCGAGTTAGTTCTGACTCACAGTAATACTATGTACAACAGAACAAAACATTGCCGATAGAATCTTTCAAAAGTACAGCTCAGATTTAAAGTTTTTTTTCAGTTTTTTCAGCTTGAGAAATGCCAAACATGTTTCCTTTTCGTTTTCTAATTCCCAGTCTTTGCACACTCCATTACAATATTTTACTTTGTCTTCTCACATTATGAAACCTTCAGCTCTTTTGCTTCATCATTTCCTCCTTTCTCTTTAGTTACTCTACATTCAAGAGCAAATTTCAGAGTCTCTTCTGAAGATTTTGGTAACACCAGAGAAACAAAACAACCTCCAAATGCCCAAAAAGCAACAAACTTTGGACTGGAACATTAGGAAGAATTCACCCATTGCTTCAGAAGGCCCATAAAAGAAAGATACAAAGAACTTCCCAGAAGAAGCCTTTCTGAAACTATCAGAGAGTGAACACAAAAGGATTATTTATAGAGCCACTGTAGACCTTACACAAAACGTAGCAGAGCAAAATGAAAAATTAAGCAAGCTGTTGGATCTGATCGAAAACCACTACTATGAAATCCAACAAATCAACAACAGAATCAATCAAAGACACAGAAAATTGAGTTCAAAGCCAAGAATACAGAATTGAACAAATGGAAAACAGACATTCTGACTTGGAAGACAGAGGTAGTGACTCCAGCATCTATAAGGAGAAATTGGAAAGGAGAAGCAAGGGAAATGAAGAACCACGTGGGACTCTATTAAGAGGAACAATCTACGATTAATTGGAGTTCCTGAACAGGGCAAGACACCTGAGAACACAGAGAGCATTGTGGCTGAGCTGCTGACAGAAAACTTCCCGGAAATTAGGAAAGAAGAGAATATAGATACTGAAGATGCATATCAAATGCCACCCAATACAGACCCAAAAAAGAAGATTCCTAGACATATTATAATCAAGCTTAACAAAATGAAACATAAGCAGAAACTCTTAAAGGCAGCAAGACTCAAAGCAAAACTAACATTCAGAGGGAAACCCTGTAGGCTTTCATCGGATTTCTCAGCAGAAATGATGCTGATACAGAGACAACGGAATGACACATTGAAAGCCTTGAAGGAGAAGAACTTCCAACCAAGAATTATATATCATGAAAAACTACCTTTCAAACACAAAAATGAAATCAAGACATTTGCAGACAAACAGAAACTCAGAGACTTTGTAAAAACCAAAACAAAGCTACAAGAAATACTCAAAACAAGTCCTGAGCTTACAAGAACAAAACCATTATCTTTATATTTCAGGAGGAAATAAAGGACACATGATCCAGAAACCTACTCAGTTAGGGAAGACTCCAAACTCAATCAAAGCTGGAATATTAAAAGATGTGATCCAGTGATCATATCATGAAAACTAGGATGTCATCATATTTAAAAAGAGGGATGTACTACAGTCATTACAGTCCTTCCAGATGGAGAGGAAGTTAAAAAGACTTGTAGTAGTTAAAACTGGGTTTAAGCATACACTTTAACGGGGGGTCACAGTGGCAGCCTCAAAGCACACTAAGGATTCAGCATATCAAATCAAGAAATGTAATATAGGAGTCTCAAGAACCATAAAACCAACACTAAGAAAGGTGAAAAATCAACTCATAAAGAAGAATGTTCCAAAACAGAATAGTAAGAACAACAGAGAAAACATCAACACAAAAATAAACGTATCAGAATGACAGCACTAAACACATACCTATCAAGAATTACACTGAATGTGAATGGACTGAATGCTCCATAAAGAGACAACGAGCGGCATTTTGGATCAAAAGACACAACCCGTCCATATGTTGCTTACAAGAAACTTACCTTAGACTTAAAAATATGAATAAACTGAAAATTAAAGGATGGAAGAATAATATCAAGGTAACAATACACAAAGAAGAGCAGGTGTAGCAATACTAATCTCAGAGAAAATAGATTTTAATGTCAAATCCACCATCGGGGACAAGGATGGACACTATTGCTGAAAGGTTCAATACACAAGCAAGAAATAACAATATTAAATATTTATGCACCCACTACTACGGCATCTAAATACATTGAAGAAATATTGACTCCACTCAAAAACAAATTAGATAACTCCACAATAATAGTGGGAGACTCTCAATATTGGACAGGTCATCTAGAAAAAAGCTCAATAAAGACACAGATCTTATTGCCAAAATTAACCAACTAGACTTCATTGACATATACAGAACTTTCAATCCATCTGCAGATAACTACACCTTATTCTCCAGTACACATGGAACATTTTCCAGAATAGACCATGTGTTCGGACATAAAGCAAACCTCAAGAAAATCCATACCACTGAATTACTGCAAAGCATCTTCTGAGACCACAAAGCCATAAAAGTCAAAATCTGTAACAGAGAAAACATAAATAGAAAGTGGAACTCATGGAAACTGAACAATATCCTGCTCAAAAAGCCATTGGTTATAGAAGAAATCAAGGATGAAATAAAGAAATTTATGGAGTGCAAGAAGAATGAAAACACTTCCTACCAGAACCTAAGGGATACAGCCAAAGCAGTGCTCAGAGGTCAGTTTATCTCCATAAATGCACACATCCAGAAGCAAGAAAGATCCCAAACCAAAGATCTAACGCTGCATCCTGAACAAGTAGAGAGAGAGGAACAGAGGAACCCCTCAGGCATCAGAAAAAAAAAACAGATCATAAAGATTAGAGCAGAACTAAATCAATCAGAGAATAGAGGAACAATTAAAAAACTTAAAAAGACCAAAAGTCAGTTTTTTGAAAAGATCAACAAAATTGACAAACCATTGGCTAAACTTACAGGAAAGGAAACAAATAACCCAAATAGGAAATGAGAAGGAAGTTGTCATAACAGATCCATCAGAAATTCAAAATATCATAATAGAATATTACAAAAGGCTGTACTCTTAACAAATTTGAAAACCTAGAGGAAATGGACAAATTCTCCTTGATTCATATCACCAGCCAAAATTATCACAAGGTGAACCAGAACAACTTAATAAACCATCATAAAGGAAGAGATCGAAAAAGTCGTCCAAAAACTTCCAACCAAAAAAAGCCTGGGCCCAGATGGCTTCACTGCAGAATTCTACCAAGCTCTCAGAGAAGAGTTATCTCCAATACTACTGAGACTATTTCACAGCATAGAAAGGGATGGGATACTCCCAAATTCACTCTATGAAGCCAGCATAACCCTGATACCAAAGCCAGGGAAAAACTAAACAAAAAAGGACAACTACAGACTGATATCATTCATCAATCTAGATGCAAAAATCTTCAACAAAATTCCTGCCAATAGAATACAACAACATATCAAAAAATAATCCATCATGACCAAGTTGGATTCATACCTGGATGCAAGGCTGGTTCAACATCAGAAAAACAACTAATGTGATCAACCACATAAACAATGCAAAAGACAAGAATCACCTGATTTTGCCTATTGATACAGTAAAGGCATTTGATAAAGTCCGACACCCATTCATGCTAAAAACTATCAGCTGCTAAGTTGTCATCTGAGGTACACCAAATGTTCCCTACTCAGAGGAACAGATGATCTCCAATGACCAAAACGACATGGAGTAAAGAGAACCCAGAAGATGGAAAGACCCACATGAGCAGGTGACTACATGGACATGTGACTGGAAGAACTAGAGAGTGCCCAGCCACCACCAGTGATAGCCGTGATGAGGCTCACAACGTTGAGTCTCACAGTCCACATGAAAATACAAAGGGGTGTACCCTGAGATCTCCACTAAATGACCTCAGTTGATGGTCCAGGGGCCTTGGGTCTCCCCTGGCAGCATGGCCCCTGGCCCTGATGCTGACCCTGTCCATAAATCATAATAGAGGTCAACTCTTCGGACAGAAATGCATTGGACTTGGTGACACAGAGCAACCATATCATGTGTGCACTTTATGGTTCTATGCATCTATAGGATGTCCTCTAGCTGACCTCTTACTGGAGGTGAGGGAGAGGGTGGAGAGGAGGGGACAGGAGATTGTTAGATGGATATGACATGTCAGCAGGCAGGGAGAGCAGTGAGAGCCGCTCCTTGGTGGGTATGCAAATTTATATATTCTCACTCAATCATAATAAAAAAAAGTACAGTCTTTTTAACAAAGAGAAGTGACAAAATTGGAGGCCCATCTGTAAAAAAGTGAAAGAGGACCCATACTTCACATTATACACAAAGAATAATTCAAAACAAATCTAAGATGTAAATATAAAACCCTTAACTGTATATATTCTAGGAAAAAAAGTAGGGACATTAGAGGCACAATACACAACATAAATAGGATACAAACTATAACTTAACAACATACAAACATTAGATAATAAGCTAGATAACTGAGATCTGTTAAAAATTATTTATATTCATCAAAAGTCTTGTTCATAAACCCTCCATAAACACGTCTGTATTCCCTGAGAGACTGAATTACCGGACTGAGGGCTGGGAGCCACGGTGAAACCAAAGGCTGAAACACCCCCAAGGTGAGAGGTGCTTAAGACGGAGATCCTGAAAGGCATTGTTTCAGATGACTCCAACTCACAGAGAAAAACATGATTTCCACATTCCACAAGCCCCAGGAGCCAACAGTAGAGTGGGGGCCTCAGAATCTCACTACTGATTCAGTAAAGCATAGGCAATGAATGACTCCCTTTGTCTTGATTAACTGGGCTCTAACCAATGATAAAAGAATTAAGCAGGAGGCTAGGGAGGACAAGAGAGTAAACTGTGAGCATTCTTCTTTGAGAGCAATGGCCAGATGACATCTAGCACCACTTTGTTTTCCTGGATGGCAGGTGATGGCCTGTGAGACTGTGAAACAGATGACCTCCACCCAGTCAACCTCCACCCAGTTGATCCCCCCACAACACCCCAACTGCCCACATTGTTCCCTGCATCTACATATGGTCTTTCCTTTCCAATACCCCAACCTTGCCTCACAAATTTGGACAGGCTCTAAGAACGAAAATGCTATCTGTCCCCTGTGCTGTTGGTGGCACAGAAATAAACTTTCGATCATTCATCTAATCTCATCTCTGAAATCGACTTTAGTGGCAGGTAGCCAAACTCCAGGACTTTTCCAGTAACAACGGTTTCAGGGGACATTTATTCCAATTGGCCTAATACTTTATAAAGAAAATTTTCCACAACCCACTTCCATGAACGGTGTCTGGAATGTTAAAAGCCTGTCAGTAGTCAAGTAAGCCACTCCACTGGTCTCCCCCTATCCACAGCAAGGAAGAAAGAGGAAAACCAAAGACACAAGGTGCCGTGGATTGAATTGTGTTCCCCCAAAAATGTATGTGGCAGTTTGTCTGGGCCAGGACTCCTGGTACTGTGTGATGTACCTCCATGTTGTAAATCCTGCCTTTATGATGCTAATGAGGGTAGATGGGCAGCAGTCCTGTTGTTGAGGCAGGAGACTCAATGTGTAAAACTGTCTTGTGCCTGAGACAGTCTCTTGAGATACCAACGAAAGAAGCTAGCAGAGATTTGGGGACCTCATTCTGCCAAGACATGGTACCTGGAGCTGGGTGTATCCTTTGGAAAGGTCCAGGGTCCCTGTGCCTCAGAAGCTTGCAGTCCAGGGGAAGATTGATGGCAAAGACCTTCCTTCAGAGTCAGCAGAAAAAGCCTTCCTCTGAAGCTGACACCCTGAATTTGGACTTTTAGCCTACTGGACGGTGGCAAAATAAAATTTCTCTTTTTAAAGTCACATGCTTGTGGTATTTCTGTCAGAGCACTACCAAATGACTAAGATAAAGAGGAAAGATCAGCCCAAAGGACTAACGCACCACTATTACCAAAGACCCCCACCAGAACAAGTCTAGCACAACTAGATGGTGCCCAGTTACCACCACCAACTGCTCTGATAGGGCTTTCAACAGTGTATCCAGAACAGAGCTGGAGATAAAAATGTAAAACACAATTCTATCTCACAGAAAAGGATCAGATTTACTGGTCTGACAGAAACTGGAGAAACTCTAAAAGTATGCGTGTGTCCCCTCCCATCACATACACACTTTTAATTAACTCAGTAATAAAGTCACTCCTTATGTTCACCCTTCAGCCAAAGATTAGACAGGCCCCTAGAACAAAACAAAACTCAATGGACACACGAGCCCAGGGCAAGGATGGGAAGGCAGGAGAGGACAAGAAAGCTGGTAATAGGGAACTCAAGGTTAAGAGGATGAGGGGGTTGACATGTTTTAGGGTTGACAACCACAGTCACAAAACAATATGTTTATTAATTATTTATTAAGGCACAATAAAAAGAAACAGCTAAAAAAAAGAACTGGAAGATATTAACTATATATGCGACTGCTTACTAGTCTTTACTACAAAGCCAAAATAAGAGCCGGAGTTTATCCCACCAGAATTTAGAGACCATCTCAAGAACTGATTTAATACTAATGATAAAAGATCAGGCAAGCTGTAGAGTCACATTAAAGACATCACATGTGAAGAAAGGTCATTAAAAAGATAGGAAAGAAAGAAAAGACCAAAATGGATATCAGAACAGACTCTAAAAGTTGCTCCTGAACACAGAGTGTCTAAAGCAAAAGGAGGAAATGATTAAGTAAAAATGCTGAACGGTAGATGTCAACGGGCAGCTAAAAAAAACCAAGTATTATAATGAAATGTGCAAAGACTTGGAGTTAGAAAACCAAAAGGAAGAAAACGCTCAGCATTTCTCAAGCTGAAAGAACTGAAGAAAAAATCCAAGCCTGAAGTTTCAACATTAAAGGATTCTACAAGAAAAATACTAAGTGACACAGGGAAGCATCAAAAAAAGATGGAAGAAATACAGAGTCACTGTACCAAAAAGGTTGGTTGCCTTTCCATCATTTCAGGAGGTAGTATATGATCAAGACCCAATGGTACTGAAAGAAGTCCAAGTTACACTGAAGGCATTGGTAAAAAACAGTGCTTCAGGAATTGATGGAATACCAACTGAAATGTTTCGACAAACAGATGCAGTGTCAGAAGTACAGGCAATCTGCCAAGAAATCTGGTAGTTTCTTGGCCATCCAACTAGAAGACAGCCATATTTGTACCCATTCCAAAGAAAGGTGATACAAGAGAATGTGAAAATTATTGAACAATATCATTTAATATTACACACAAGCAAAATTTTGCTGAAGATCATTCAAAAGCAGTTGCAGCAGTACACTGAGAGAGAAATGTCAGAAGTTCAAGCCAAATTCAGAAGAGGCCATACAACAAGGAATATCACTGCTGATGCCACATGGATCCAGTCTGAAAGCAGAGAATGCCAGGAAGATGTTTTCCTGTGTTTTATTGACTATGCAAAGGCATTCAACCATGTGGATTATAACAAATTATGGATAACATTGGGAAGAATGGGAATTTCAGAACACTTAACTGTACTCATGAGTAATCTGTACACAGAATGAGATGCAGTAATTTGACCAGAACAAGGGGACACAGTGTGGTTTAAAATCAAGAAAGGTATGCATCAAGGTTGTGTCTTTTCACTATACTTATTTGATCTGCATGCTGAGTAACTAGTCTAAGAAGCTGGACTATATGAACAGGAACGTGGCCTCAGAACTTCAAGAAGACTCATTAAAAACCTGTGTTGAACAGATGACACAATTTTACTTGATGAAAATGAACAGGACTTGAAGCACTTACTGGCAAAGATAAACAACTACACTCTTCAGTATAGACTGCATCTTAATATAAAGAAAACAAAAATCCTCACAACTGCATCAATAAGCAACATCATAATAAATGGAGAAAAGACTGAAGTTGTCAAGAATTTCACTATACTTGGATCCAAAATTAACACCCACAGGAGGCCCAAACCCATTGCCACTGAGATGATTCTGACTCACAGCAACCCTGTAGGACACAGTACAACTGCTCCATAGAGTTTCCAAGGAGTACCTGTGGAGTTGAACTACCAACCTTCAGGTTAGTAGCTGCAGCACTTAACCACTAGGCTACCAGGTCTTCCTCATGGGAGCAGAGGTCAGGAAATCAAACAACATATTTAATGGGACAAATCTCCACAAAAGACTTCTTTAAAGTTTTTAAAAGCAAAGACATCACTTTGAAGACTATCTATGTTAATGCTAAACAAATGAATAAGGAAGACCAAAGAACTGACCACTTTGACTTATGGTATGGGCAAGAATATTGATTATGCCACAGACTGTCCTGAGAACATACAATCAGTCTCAGAACTGCAGCCAGAACCCTCCTTAGAAGCAAGTACGGTGAAGCTCTGTCTCACGTAATTGAACACGTCGTCAGGAGGGATCAATCCCTGGAAAAGGACAGCATCGTTGGTGAAGTACAGAGCCAAGAAAAAGAGGAAGACAGTAAGATGGACAGACACAGTGGCTACACAATGAGCTGAAGCATAATGACAACTGTACAGATGATGCAGGATCAGGCAACATTTCATTCTGTTGTATGCAGGGTCACCATGAATTGGAACTGACTCAATGACATGTAACAACTGGCAACTACCAAGAAAGAGATAATATTTTCTGCTTTATAAAAGTAGATACTACTTTCTAGTCAGAAAGAAAAACCTAAGTATTTCAAGCAAACACAGTCCATTAACTTAGGTCAACATATCTGTCAGTACCTTCCAAATGCACTTTAGTCTCACAGGCACTAGTGAGGCAGCTACCGTCTTTAGCCCAAACTAGCTTACAGTCCAGTAGGATACAAAGAGAGTAAACACATGATTTCTGAAATAACTATGGAAGAACAAACTAAAAACAACTCAGAGATTTTATGGGAGTTTCACCTGAGTCATCTTCTGAATTTATTTTCTTCACTATTGCTTTCTTACAAAAAGAACACCTATCCTCATGTACCTGTTAATAAGGAACAATAAAACAAAACTTTAAGTTTGAACAGCTATAATTCTCTCCGCACCTTCATACTTCTGTTTTATTTGTTCCTTACAACAGCCTTGTACTATACATTATGCTATCTATGTACCATGGCCTGTATGGTCATAATTAATGAAGACACTGACACCTTTTAAAGACCAGAAAAGTGTATCTCAAAACTTACCCCTCATGAACTAGTTTAGGAGCTCTGGTGGCACAGCTCTGGTTAAGCACTTGGCTGTAACCGAAAGGTCAGCAGTGTGAATCCACCAGCAGCCCCGCAGGAGAAAAATGTGGCAGTCTACTTCTGTAAAGATTTTATAGGTACACCTCAGACAGATTGGGGTATTGGTTCCAGACTGTCCCAATAAAGCAAACACTGAAATAAAGTGAGTCACACAAAATTTTTGGCTTCCCAGCGTATATAAAAGTTACATTAATACTGTACTGTAGTCTATCAAGTGTGCAAAACAATGCTCATACTTCACCAGTATGTGGTTGCCAAGAAGTGCTATCTATCATATGAGCCTTCAGTGAGTTGCAATCTTTTGGCTAGTGGAGGGCTGCCTCAATGTGATCTGGGTGGTAGTTGCTGAAGGCTGGGGTAGCTATTGCAATTTCTTAAAATAAGACAACAATGAAGCTTGTCGCCATCATCCGACTACTTCATGAAAAAATTCTCTGTAGCATGTGAGGCTGTTTGGCAGCAGTTTACCCATAGCAAGACTTCTTTCAAAACTGAAGTCAGTTCTCTCAAACTCTGCCTTTGCTTTATCAACTAAGTGTATGTAATACTCTAAATTCCTTGTTGGCCTTTCAACAGTGTTTACAGCACCTTCACTGAGTGTAATTTCAACTCCAGAAACCCAGTTTTTTTGCTCATTTATAGGAAGTAACTTCTTACCCATTGAAGTTTTATCATGAGATTGCAGTAATTCTGTCACATCTTTAGGTTCCATTTCTAATTCTAGTTCTCTTCCTGTTTCCACCGCATCTGCAGTTCCTTATTTCACTGAAGTCTTAAACCCCTCAAAGTCATCCACGAGGGTTGGAATCAATTTCTTTCAAACTCCTTTTGACCTCTTCCCATAAATCACAAATGTTCTTGATAGCATCTAGAATGGAGAATTCTTCCCAGAATTCAATTTACTTTGCCCAGATTCATCAGAAGAATCACAATCTATGACAGGTTATAACGTTATGCAATATGTTTCTTAAATAAGATTTGAAAGTCAATATTATTCCTTAATTCACGGGCTGCAGAATGACTGTTGTGTTATCAAGTTCTTGGGTGAACATGTGCATTGTCAATGAGCAGTAATATTTTTAAAAGAATCTTTTTTTTTCCCTGAGCATCAGGATTCAACAGTGGGCTTACAATATTCAGTAAACCATTCTGTAAACAGATGTGTTGCCATCCAGGCTTTGTTGTTCCATTTATACAGCACAAGCAGAGTAAATCTGACACAATTCTTAAAGGCCCTAGATTTCTCAGAATCATCAGTGAGCACTGGCTTCAACCTACATCACCAGCTGCATCAGCCCCTCACAAGAGGGTCAACCTGGCCTTTGAAGCCAGGCATTGACTTCTCCTCTCTAGCTATGCAAGTCTTAGATGCTATCTTCTTCCAGTATAAGACTTTTTACTCTACAATGAGTATCTGTCATTTAGGATAGCCACCTTCATCAATTACCTTAGCTAGATCTTCTGGATAACTGCTACAGCTTCTACATCAGCACTTGTTGCTTCACCTTGCACTTTTATGTTGTAGAAACAGCTTCTTTCCTTAAACCTCATGAATAAAAACTCTGTTAGATTCAAACATTTTCCTGTAGCTTCCTTTCCTCTCTCAGCCTTAAGAGAAGTGAAGGGAACAAGGGCCTTCCTTCTTCTAGATTAGGCTTTGGGAACATCGGGAATGCTGAGGCTGACCTGATCTTCTATCCAGACACTAAAACTTTCTCTGTATCAACAATAAGGCTATTTCACTTTCTAACCATTCATGTGCTCAGTAGAGTAGCACTTTGAATTTCCTTCAAGAACTTTTCCTTCACAGTCGCAACTTGGCTAACTGGCACAAGAGGGCTAGCTCTAGGCCTATCCCAGCTTTTCTTTAAAAACTCATGAAAAAATTCTGCTAGCTTCAAACACGCCTTCCTCACTAAGCAAAATCATTTCTAGCTTTGATTTGAAATCAGAGACGTGACTCTTCTTTTTACTTGAAAACTCAGAGGCCATTACAGGATTATTAATTGGCCTAATATCAATACTGCCGTGTCTCAGGGAATAAAGAGGCTTAAGAACAGCACGAGAAGTGGGAATGGCCAGTTGATTAAGTTCTTATACAGGCACAGTTTGTGAAACCCCAAGACAATTACAACAGTAACATTAAAGATCACTGATCGCAGATCATCATAACAGATATAATAAAGAAAAAACTGAAATTATTATGAAAATTACCAAAATATGGCAGACACGTAAAGTGAGCACATGCTACCAGAAAAAAACGGCACCAGGAGACTTACTCAATGCGGTGTTACAACAAACTTCAATTTGTGGAAGACACAGTATCTACACAGTACAATAAAACAAGGAATGTCTGTACAGCCTTGGAAACCCTATGGGGAAGCTTTACTCTATCCTATAGGCTCACTATGAGTCAGAATCAACTCAACAGTAAAGGCTTATAAACTAGTTTTGCCAAATGCTGTACTAAGACAATACAGTTTTATATTTGGTTCCCAAAATATTAAATTCTGAAGTCTTAGGTATAAGTCAGCCATACAGCAAACAGTTGATTTTTATGAATGACTTAGTATTGAAATCAATATTCAGCTGAAACTGGGTATCATCACCCTAGATCAAATTCCCAGAATATAAGAATAAACATAAAATTTTATCAAAAATTCATTGGCATTATTATGATTATTTAACAATTTAGTAACCAACATTTTAAAATACGACAGGAGCAATAATTTCTTAACATTATCAGCTGCTAGACTACCCTACTGGTCATCATAACACATATTTAGGACACTAAATTAGACACTTTGAATGCAGATTATTAGATGAAAAAGGCATTGTTTGACTAATTTTAACAATATTGGGCAGTGGTGATGGCAAAACTGTCATCTCTCTAACAGTAACTAAAAAAAAAAAATGTATTTTCTCGTTAACTCCTGGGCTTCCAGATTTGATCAGTAGTGATGGTGCACTATTATTGAAAAAAATCCCAAACTGAAGCTGTACACTGCTTGAAAAAACATTCACTAAATTTTCAGAAGTAGACTTAAGATTATTGCCCTTACTTCTACTTTTTATTGTTAATGTATTTATGTACACTTGAACCACTGATCTGGAATTTCAATAATACAGCAACGTCACTGGTTTTCAGGATAACAAAATTCTAATTTTCCATCGGCATCTGAGCTTTTACTACTTGCATTTAGCCTTAATGTGAACAGGGAATTTTTACAGAAGATACCATATGCCATATAAAAAATACTTACAACCTCAAAGCACAAGGCAAGTAAACAATAGCAACAAATGAACCACTCTCTCCACAAGCAACCAATGGTTGTTATAAATCTTGCTTGGTTGGTACTGGTGCCTACTAAGTACAGTGTTACAGCTTTCTTTTGTTCAAGCTATCTTTTAAACATATAATAGCTCTCAAACCATACTGTTTGGATAGCTTATAAATACATGACAAGGCAATACTAAAATATCTTGAATGACATATAGTCTGTTTTAGACCAAAATAAATTTTCACTACAAATTATAGCCAGAGTATATACTAATATCAGAAAATAAGTATTGTTATTAACAATAAATCTCAAAGGCAAAACTTGTTTATATTCTTGATGTTGTTACTCTGATGAGATATGATGGTAACCCATACAACGGCAAAGTCATTGACTCTACACAGGTTCAGGTGAGCAGAAATATTGTTGAAGGAGATATTCAGCTACTCAGATTTCCAAAGACTGAAGCCAAACAACAGATTTTCAATAAATACTGAAACCAAGTTGAACTTCAGTGCATCCTTGAATAACTAAAATTGTACTCTCAAAGGAATTCAACATCAATTCTTCCTCCTCCCAAAAACTATGTGGGTAAGTCTAAGTAAGTTTGTATCTAGACCAGACACCTGTTTACACATCACACTTCCACATAGATGTAAGACAAAAGGCTAGAAAATGTGCTCTTAAGCAAAATATAACTTGTGAAATGCCAAGCAATATTTTGGAATTTTTAAAAAAGGATGCCAAGGCAAGAGGCTTAAAAAACCTGATTTGAAATATCTGTAACACATTAGTTGTCATGGGTTGAATTGTGTCCCCCCAAAAATATGTGTAGCCATGTGGCTGGGACATGATTCCCAGTTTCTTGTGACTGTCCTCCATTTTGTGGTTTCCCTAAAGGAAGGATTAGGGTGATGCTGTAAATTCCTTCATAGGATTACTTCCCCACCCTGCAGTAAAGGGAGTTTCCCTGGAGTATGGCTTGCTCCACCCTTAATCCTTTCAGCCTGCAAGAGATAAAAGCAAAGAGAAACAAGGAGAGAATTGGGAACCTCGTTACCATCAATCAAGCAGCACCGGGAGAAGAACGCGCCCTTCAGACCTGAGGTTCCTGCGCCAAGACACTCCCTGGACAAAGACTGATGCAATACTGGACTTGCCTCCTGAGCCAACAATGGCAAAGCCTTCCCCTGCAGCAGACAACCTGAATATGGACTTGCAACCTACCGGACTGCGTAAGAATAAACTTTCCTTTGTTAAAGCCATCTACTCTGTGGTATTTCTGTTAGAGCAGCTCTCGCTGACTAAAACATTAGTTAACATGAAATTTACCACAAAATCTACTTCAACAGATAATGGTGCAAAAGCAATGAGTCACACAACACACACACACGAGACGATTCAGAAGAAAAACAGGAAAATTCAGAAGCAAAATAACTTTCGTTGTTGTTGTTGAAATGAGACATAAGTAACTCCATTTAGAGGAAGAGTGCAGTGAAAATTCAGACTCCAGGAACCAACTTAGCAGGAAATAACAAGAAGAAAAATACCATAGGGTAATTACACCAAAACAGATAGAGCCTGGAGGCAGTCTCATAAATAACCCCTGAAGGCAGCCTAGTAAAACATCCACTAATGGAAATTCCATGTGGTTAACACATTCACCCACAGCTAAATTTTGCAACTTGCAGAAACTCCATACGACCTCAGCCAACCTCAGCCAATCAATGCAAAGGTCTGCTCCCCCTCCCTACCTTGCGATTTCACGACTTAAAATACTAGGTACAAAGGAAGCTTGAGGTCGCCCCCTGCTCTGTGTAGTTTGGGGTGCATCCCTGGTGCACCAGTCTTTTTCCTATTGGGCATATTTTTAATGAAATTTTACCTTTAAAGAAATTCTAGGTTGCGTCTTGAAATCCGAACCCCAACGTTGTTGTTGTTGGTCTTTTAGTTTTTTAGCAGACTATAATTTGGCTTGCTTGGGAAGCAGAACTTTTATTTACAGATTTAATGCCATTTTAATTGTCTTCCCACAACCCCTATTTTCAAAGAAATCTTATCTTCCCAATTATACTGTTGTCAAGCATTGTACTTCTTAGGACCATGATTTCACCCTCCTTAGTAACAAGGAATTTATTTTATCACATAGTTCTCTGAAATTTTTATCTAAAATATGTAGAAATTAAAGAAAATAATTTCCAGTTTTCATTACTTCCCAAGATCTCTAGTTGTAGCCACCTGCCAGTTCACTAACACAAGTTTAGAACTTGGTCAGTTTAATGAGCTACATATTCTCCTCACAGGTACTATGGAAAAATAATTTATCCAAAATTTCCAAATTAGTCCTATAACTCTCCCATTAGTATATGCAATAACATCATACTAAAAAATTTGGTAATTACAGTCAACTCTATAGCTGGAGTCTTTGTGTACAAAGCAGTACTAATCCAAATAAATAAAGACTTTTCAAAATCTAAAGGTAAGTATAAAGTCTAAAGGTCTAAGTTCCCATAATTCTAAGCCATAAAAGCAAAAGGGAAATTTACCTTTTGAGTATTTGTCTTCTTTTTGTATTACAGTACAGAGTATCTGTATGGTCTGATTTCTGAAAGAAAAAACACATCATTTATAAAGTATAGATCATGCACTGGTACCATGGATGCAGGTAAGGAGATTTAGAGATTGTTATTTTTTCCATACTTACATATTAGCAAATAAATGCAACATAATAACTTACTTAATCCTCCCAATAATCTTGCGAGATAGATATTCTTATATCTGTATTTTGCAGATAAAGCACCTAAGGTTCAAACAGGGCTAAGCAGCTTGCTCAGTATCACAAAATTTGTCAGTAACGGTGCCATGATCTGAAGCTAGATCTGCCTAACTCACTCTTTTCTACATCTTGTTTCTCTATGAGGATTGTTTCTCTGGGGATTCAGGACTAGACTCAAGAAAGATTAAGCAAGAAATAGAATACAGCTCTTATCCTAAAGAGCTCAGAGTAAGGTGAGAGGAAAAGGAAGGGAAAAATGAAAGGATACATATGTGAAAAATTAACCCCCTAATAAGAATACTGAAGGTACCACTGACCACCAAGAACAAACAGATCTGTTCTAAACCAGAATGCTTCTTGGAAGCAAAGATAGCAAGACTGTGTCTAACATACTTTGGACATGTTGTCAGGAGGGATCAATCCCAGGAGGAGGGTATCATGCTTGGTAAAATGGAGAGTCAGTGAGAAAGAGCAAGACTCTCAACAAGATGGATTAACACAGTAGCTGTTGATAATGGGCTTAAGCATAAAAATGACTGTGGGCATGCAGCAGGACTCGGCAGGGTTTTGTTCTGCTGTACACGCCGTCGCTATGACTCAGAACTGACCTGACAGCACCTAACAACAACAACATGACAAGGATATTACTGTCAAAGAGGAAGAAGAAAAGACAGTAAATGCTAAGGGAGTTCAAAAATACCAAACAACCAAAAGATGAGAGGGTCCCAGGAAAAAGGGTAAACAAAATGTATGTCAAAGACAGCCACGACGAGACACAAAACGTTGAGTCCCTGTGGCAACATGAGAAAAAGAGGCGCGCACCACAATTGATGGTCCAACAGCCTGGGAGATCCCCTGGGAGTGTGGCCCCTAGACCTGCTGCTGCCCAGTCCAGAAAACTGAGGTCAACTCTTTAGACAAAATGGACTGGACGTGGGGACACAGTGTGACCATATGGTGTTTGTACTTTGTGGTTCTATGCATTTATATGATGCTATCCTACTGGTCTCTTTCTACGTGCGAGAGAAGACAATGGAAAAGAGGAGACAGGAGATTGTTGGAAGGATATAACAAGTGTAGAACGAAAAGGCAGAGTGTGCTGTCACTGGGCAGGAGAGCAGGAGGAGCTGCAGATAGGCAGGCATGCAAATTTAATTTGGATTGTATACTTTCACTTAATCACAATTAAAAAAAAATGTACGTCAAAGATTGAAGGATGAGTAAAAGAAAAAAGCATTCTAAGAATGCTTAGGCATTCTAAGAAACTAGAAATCACTGGTACAAATTCAGCAGAGAGAAAATAAACCAGCCCAGCTAGACACAGAGGAACTCTCTCAAGGAAGAAGGAAAAATAAAATGGAAGTTAATATATCACCAAATTTAAGAGGGTCCTGAAGGACGAACTAAAAGTGCGTGAAGCCTTTACAGGGGAGATATGATAAAATCTGTATTTTAAGGAGGTTAATATAGCAATCAGGAGCCCTGGTGGTGCAATGTTTAAGTGCTCAGCTGCTAACTAAAAGGTTGGCAGTTCAAAGCCACCAGCTGCTCTGCAAGAGGAAGTACATGGTGATCTGCTTCCATAAAGATTCACAGTCTTGAAAACCTTATGGGGCAGTTCTATTCTGACTTATAGGGTGGCTGTAAATTGAAATGGACCCTATAACAACAGGTGTGATCTGATTTAATATAGCAACAATAAAGTAAAAGAGCACATTACACACACACCAAAAAAAAAAGCAAGTTTAGAAAAATACGATGTAGTTATTCCAAATACACACTTCAGTTTGAATGTAAGTAATACTTCACTATTTACCAATGTACTAGCTTGATGTTGTTTAATCTGCTGCCACTATTTCCAATTATTTGTATGAGGATGAGAACTCTGCACTTGGCTCTGTTGCTATACATAATTTTGTGTCCTTGGGTAAGTCACTTAATTTCCTGGGTCTCAATTTCCAACTCTAAAACTACACACAATATATCCCCCTTGGCCACCTCAAAAGGAGATAATAAACATCAAAGACAGCCATATATGTTAGAAGATTTTAAAATGTCTACATTTAAATCCATTTTGTCTAGTCCCACATGGCAGAGTCGATCAGAACATGAAAGAAAGAATTTGATAAATGCTTTTTATAAGTACAGGAATAAAAACCAAGCATTGTTTTTTTTTCTTTCCCCTCTTCTATTGGCCATCAAAAAGTGAGTATAACAGAAAGGAAAAATTAATAGAAAAGTAGTGGGAAGAAATTTATATTATAAGCCCCTTTACTGCACATTAAAATTTTAATATCAACAACTTTTAGTATTAGTTATAATATCTAAACACTCACCAGTTTTCTTTCTGAAGAAACTGATTTTGTTGAGTAAGGTGAACTAATGGCATCTGAAGTTTTTTTCTCTTTCGTATCCTAAGAACGCCATATGAAAAAAGAAAAGCACAGTATAAAATAATATCATTTCATCATTATCATTATAAACCAACAGCCCTCTACAATCAGTAATAAATTTCAGAAGAGAACAATTTTAAAAACACATAAACTTTGGCATGAGAGCGACTCAACTAGAAATTAGAAGACCTAGATGCTCTTAAATTTAGAGATGACATGGAAATGAGTGTTACAGAGGAGGTCAGCTAACAACTTCGATGAGACCGCTGTGAGCTGGCACCATCACAGTGGGAATCAGTGTTCTATAAAGCCACGGTGAACAGAATTGTGTCCTCCAAGAGCATCTATGTTAAATTTTTAATCCCTGGTGCCCATGAAAATAACTACTATTGAAAATAGGATCTTTGAAGATGTTATCAGCTAAATTTACATGAGGAACTTAACTGGTGGTGCTAACCAAAAAGTTGGCAGTCTGAATCAACTAGTCACTCCATGACAGAAAGATGTGGCAATCTTCTTCTATAAAGATTACAGCCTTGGAAACCACATGGAGCACCTTTATTCTGTTCTATAGGGTCACTATGAGTCAGAATTGACTTGACGGTACTAAGTCCTTTAATACTGGAATAGGGTGGGTCCTAATTCCATCAGAGTGCTGTCTTATAAAAAGACACAAAGGAGAGTAAATACAGCCATGTGAAGGTACATCTACATTCCAAGTTGTGCCCAGGGATACTAACCCAAACCAAAACAAAACCCACTGCCACTGAGTAGATTCTGACTCATAATGACCCTAAAGAACACAGTAGAACTGCCCCATAGGGTTTCCAAGGAGTGCCTGGTGGATCTGAACTGCAAGTCTTTTGCTTGGCAGCCAATCTCTTAAGCACTAATCCAATAGAGGTGCTAGAAGTAGAAAAGACAACAACGGATCTTCACCTACAGCACTTATGGTTCACTTATGGTTTTATACATATATATATGTATACATGAGGCTGTCCAATTTGTTTCTTTATATACGGGAGAGGGCACAGAGAACGGGACAAGCGTTGGCTGAGTGGATACTGGAAGTACAGGGTGGAAAAGAAGAGTGTGCTGTCACAGGACGAGGAGAACAGATACAAGTGCATAGAGGCGGGTGCTCAGGGTTTTATATGGCAAAATGACCTGGATTGTAAACTTTCACTAAATCACAACAACAACAAAACATTTTAGCAAGTGGGGACACAATAAAAAAAAAAAAAAACTCACAATAAAATTCCCCACCCTCAAGGAGGTTAAAGGCTGTTGCAGGAATTTACAATACATAAGCAAATACAGTATTTTTAAATAAATAGCACACACTTCTATCTGTTTGCCAGCCACATGATCCCCTCAGAGGAATTTCTGTCAGCATGCTATGGCAATTTTTTTTCTTTTTAACAGCAATACGCAAAAAATCTTGGTATAACGGCACTTATGACACTATCTCACAGGGGGAAGGGTCCCAATGGCAAACAAATGTAGAAGGCATATTTATTTGTAATGTGTTTCATACATCAGATGGTGCCACAGGAACAAAAATAATAAGGAAAGAAAAGGAATAGGAAGTGCTTGGAACTGGGGACAGCAGACAAGTCTTCACTGATTAAGTTGGAGACTGATGGTGAAATGGGTTCCTTTATGTGGTCGTTTGCCTTCGGAAAACCAGCCTGAGAGATTTTTCCCCCAAAGACCTAAGGAATTACTTTTGCTCTAGTTTTCTACCCCAGAAGGCTTTGTTATTTTTGTCCAGGCTGACTGACATTTCCTGGAAAAGCTGTAAACTACTTAGTTTGGATACCTTCAGTCAGGGCCTGGACCATAGACTGGTGTGCACCTAGCAGGGATTAATCAATAGAGCATGTAAATGAAGTGATTATCATCTAATAAGCAAACGATACATCTGTGGCATACTAAGTGGGGATTGTTCACTTTGTGGCACCTGCTGGGAAGGGCCATGCCTTAAAATAGACAAAAAGTTGCCAGAAAGGTTTTGTAGACAGAAGCAGAAAGTACTAGTATGGAAGAGAGAAGACAAAGACAGAGAGACAGAGGAAGCAAGGAGCCTCCTAAAAGCGTAGTAGCATGGGTCAAAGACTTAACACTGAAGACAGCAAGACACCCAGAAAGGGCCCAGTGGCAGAATCAGTGGCAACAGTTCTGGAAGGGGTCTTGCAACAACAGAGTCCATGATGACAGATGACAACAGGAATACATCTTGAGGGGACAGAAAGGAGTTTGGCCTCAGGGAGATGAGACGAAGGCCAAATGGTCAAGAGGAGCTGAAAGGGCTGTCCTGCAGTGAAGGGAGGGATGTGCTCTTCACCGTGGGGGAGCCTTCCAGACTTTTCCACTATACTTTCTGATCCTAAGTTGTACCCTATTGATCCTGAATTGTACCCTACTGCTTCCTTAATAAACCCCTTAACTGTAAGTGTGGTCTGTGAGTTGTGTGTCACCATTGCCACAGCTTATTAAACTCAGAAGAGAAGTTAAAAGTATCACGGAGGGACAGCTGGTGTCAGAGTTGGTAAAAAGGTTGGGATCAACCTTAGACTAATCTCAGTTCAATTTATTTCCTTCTGAAATTAGGTTCTTACAGCACTACCCCCACCATTTTAAAAGACCTAAATGAAATGAAGAAACAAGCCATATGAATAGCTAGAGAGGCAAAGAGTTTTCAGTGCAAAGAAAACAAGAGCAAGGGCAATGCCCCTGAGGCAATGTGCCTGGACACCCCAAAGGTTAAGTTTAAGATGATGAGGAAGAACCAGCTAAAACACTCAGAACCAACTGTCAGTAAGTCAGGAGGAAAATCAGAATATGGCATCTTAAAACTTTAGTGAAGAAAATATTTCAAAGAAGAGTAACCTGCTATGTCAGATACTGCTGACAGGTCAAATCAGATGAGGTCTGAGAATTAACCATTAGATTTTGCAACATGGCAATTATTGCTGACTTTGATAAGATCATATTTAGCAGAGTTACAGAAAGAAAAGTTCTGATTAGAGTAGGTTTAGAAAAGAACGAGAGAATTGCAAAGAGCATACCAATTATTGCATCAAACAGGACATAAATCACGGATACCACAGCACTGAGGGGCAACGCTCCAGGGTCCACTTTCCAATGATCACTGTAACTATACCTGGGAGGCCAAATTAGTAATCAGAAGACATATAGTATAAGTAAGCAAGGAATGAAAGCCAAAAAGTCTAATGATCTCTGGAATACTTGATTCAGGTCATGAAAAGGCTTTATGAACTAACTCACTATAATGACAATCATTTGTAGTGAGCATTCACATTTCCTGAAGTTAGTATCTCATCTTGGACAGTAATACAGCATGAACACTGCCTAATTCTGATGATGATGCAGACTATTCAAAAGGCTTATAACTGATTAGAGTTTTTTTCTTTATTAGATTTAGTTACACCAATCACATTACAGCTTTGCTAGCTGGACACAAAATCAATTAATGAAATAGCCTAAATCTCACCTATTGAAACACACTTAAAACAGGCAGGTAGTGTGCAGAAAGCAAGAGAGAAAGGAATTAGGTAAACATGACATCCCAACTTCCAGCTTCCCTCCATTCTGATCAGTGAGAGCACAGTTCTATCCAGCAGCTGGGGTAAAGGGAGGGGAACACCGAGAAGAGGTGGGAAATGGTCTAATGATGAGCCATTTCTATGGATGGCAGAATTTGGAGATTTAGAAGTGGTGTCAGCAATGCTTAGAAAATCACTGAACTCTCCAAGCCTTGTGTCATGGATTGAATTGTGTTCCATCCAAAACTGTGCGTAGCCAGTTGGTTGGGGTATGATTTCTGGCACTGTGTGATTTTTCTTCATAAATTTGAAACCCTGCTTCTATGATGTTAATGAGGGAGAATGGGCAGCAGTAGTGTTAAGGAGGGCAGGACTCAAAAGTGTAAGATTGTAAAAAAGGAAAGAAGCTAGCAGAGAGATTTGGGGATCTTACACCACCAAGAAGCAGTTCTGGGAGCTGAGCTGAGCTGAGCACTTCCTTTGAAAAGGAACAGGGTTCCTGTGCCTCAGAAGCTTTCAATCCAGGGGAAGATTTGACAAGGACTTTCCTCCAGTGGCAGCAGAGAAAGTCTTTCCCTTGACCTGACATCCTGAATTTGAACTTTAAGCCTACTGGACTGTGACAAAATAAAATTTCTCTTTTTAAAGCCATCCAATTGTGGTGTTTCTGTTACAGCAGCACTAAATGACTAAAACACCTTGGTCTACAAAAGTGGGATGACAGTACCTATCTCACAGAGTTGTAAGGAATAAATAAAATAAAGAATGGGAAAATAACTGACTTTTTCTAGGCCAGACGGGCAGAACAAACTATTTTTATATCTTATTTAAAAACTGAGGTTTGTTTTGTTTCTGTTTTTTATTATAAAAAATTCAATTATAAAAAAGGAATCTCTAGGTGAGTAAATTAAAATTCTTACTTCATCAAAGTTAGGTGATGAGATGGTACCTTTTCTCTGAGACTTCGCCTTTTTTCCACAGGATTCTTTGTTGGACATTTTTTAAAGCTAAAAGAAACATTAAAATACATTATAACTTATCCTTTTAGTCACATAAATATTAGCATTTTACAAAAGGAATTCCATTTTCTAAGCATTTCCAAGGTTATAGGATTCTCTCACGAACTTTTTTTTTCCTTCATTTATAGTCTGCTTTACAATGTTCTGAGGTGCCCTGGTAGTGCAATGGTTAAAGCACTCAGCTGCAAACCAAAATATCAGCAGTTTGAACCCACTAGCCCTTCCTAATGGTAAACTGTGAATCAGGATGAAGTTGAAGGCAGTGGGTTTGGTTTGGTTATAGAGACCCATTCCTCTCGTCTAGCTTCATCAATTATTTCTTTAGGAATGAGTCCCAAAACTGGCTTTTTACCCCTGATTTCTCTCTCAAGCATCATATCATCTTTTTCAACTACCTGTAGAACTGCTATATTTTACCCTACCTATACCTCAAAATGAATTTATCATAAATCTTAATTTTCTACCACTCAATAACTAAGCTAAAAGCTTTGAAAATCACATACATATTTTATGACCCCCAGTTTCATTATCTATAGAGATAATAACCCAACCCAGAGGGCTTTTGCTAAACAAAAGGTGAGCAGTTCAAAACTACCAGCGGGTCCATGGGAGAAAGATGTGGCAGTCTGCTTCACCAGAGAATTACAGCCTTGGAAACCCATTGGGATCACTATCAAAAAACAAGGGGTTCAACAGCAGTGGGTTTAGAGTGCTTTTAGGGGATTTGAATGAAGCAATGGATGTAAAAAGTACCTTGCACAGGGTAACACATCAAACCAAACCAAACATCTGGCCTGTGTGGTCATAGCAACACTCATATGACAGAGCAGAATTGCCCCATGGGGATTCCAAGGAGCATTTAGTGGGTTTAAACTGCTGACCTTTTTTTTGATTAGCAGCCAAATTCTTAACCACTTTACCTCCAAGGTTTCACAGCAGTATCTAAATAAAATGTGTTGACTATAAAAAAAAAAAAAAAAAGACTTTCCTACTTAAAACTATTTGATGGTTCTGTATGTGAAAGCAGTAGCTTAGAGGGAAAAGAGAGAGCGGGAGGGAGGGAGGAGCCAGGTTGAACAAATAATAGTTGACATACCACTAATTTCTAAAATATGAAGAGAATTCATACCCCTGTTTCATCATTCTGCCACTAGCCATCCACAAAGGCACTCTTTCTCTCTCTATCCCTAACCAGACAGAGTTACATCTCCACAAGTAGAACCTTTGCTCATTCCAGTTTCTTTGTCCACTTATCCCCGTCCCACTCGTCAGCGCTGCTCTGGATCAAGTCAATACTTTTAGCCACTGACAAGGAAAGCAAACCAAAACACCAAATCCAGTACTGCTGAGTCAATCCCAACTCACAGTGAGTGTATAAGGCAGAGGAGAACTGCTCCATAGAGTTTCTAAGAAGCACCTGGTGGATTTAAACTGCTGTCCTTCTGGTTAACAGACACAGCATCTAACCACTAAGTCACCAAGGTTACTGACAAGGAAAGCAGGCTATGGTTAAAACAGGTTCAAGTTAGTATGTACCAGGAGTATCCTGTTCAAAAGGCAGAGACTGGGAACACAACAAGTTCTATTTGTGCGGAGAGAGGGAGGAAGACGAAAAAGGGTCTACAAGCCAAGTCCAAAGGATAGTCTAGTGCTTGTAGTGGTATATATTGGGTCTGCGAACATAACAAAGACTAGAAGCCAAGTAATTCCAATTACTCCTAGTCAATTATGATCAAAATAAGTGAAATTTTATAAAAGAAGGGCCATTACACTTGACTTAGGAATTAAAATTGGAGCCATAACTCCCTGTCCTTAATTTAAAGAATGTGACCCAACCTGGAGCTGCATAGGCAATCACTCAAAAAGACACAATTCTGCCTCAAGGTATAACAAAACAACTGCTAAGACAATCTTGGAAAACATGTTTTAGGGAGCTTTTCACTTAAACACATAAACAGAGCACAAAAGACTTGCATATTTTGTACTCTTATTTTTTCCTATGAGTATTTAGTAAATAGTAGGATTTGTTGGATCAGTGAAGACTGCCCTGTCTGTCCTTACTGAATTTGTACCAATGATAGTTAAGAAACACAATTCAAAGTGTAGATAACAGTGATTTACTATTTGGCGGGCAATCAGTGAAAAGGTGAAGCTTTCAGTGATTTGGAAACCCTGGTGGCGTAGTAGTTAAGTGCTATGTCTGCTAACCCAAAGGTCATCAGTTCAAATCCACCAGGTGCTCCCTGGAAACACTATGGGGCTGTTTGCTACCTATAGGGTTGTTACGAGTTGGAATCAACTTAACAGCAAGGGATTTCAATGATTTTACCCACTTGTGATGTCAGTATACACTGCTGGTTCTGTAACATTGCTCACACTCAAGGAGACACAGCTCTGGTAGCATGCTTGTCCATTTCCCATTTTTGCTTGTTGGGACAACTGCCAAATAAAATCTTTCTTCTTGCTTAACCATAACTGAACTGCGATTTTACTCTAGGATATAATAAATGCTTCGATAAATATGAAAAGAAGAAAATGCTGAGAGCTAACAAAATCTAACAACAAATATTAATAAAATTTCACCATAGCCTTTTAAGCCAAGCCAAGTGCCGATGAGTCGATTCTCAATTACCCAGAAATACTCCTTTGTAAGATCATTTATAGCAATAGTTGAATTCACAGTTGAGTTCTCAGATTATAGTAATATTCACCCCTTTCTTGTCCTAAGAATTTCATCCCATGAAGGAAAAAGAATTAACCATCAGGTATTTTACGGAGAAAAAAAAAAATCTACGATTATGGGATGACGCACAAATATAGTTAAGGCAGTATGCATTTCTATAACTTATAATCAGTGTTACATCCCATTTTTTAAATGACTTAGTGTGTCTGATATACAACCAGAAATACAGTTTTAAAAGAAGTGGGGGAGGCAGGAATAGCTAAAAGATATTTAGGACTAAAATTCACAGAAGTGTAAAAACAAAAACATTGTTTTTACATGCTCAGTGGATTCTGAGTCAAAGCAACCCTGTAGGACAAAGCAGAACTGCCTCATAAGGTTCCATGGCTTTTAAGTGGGTTAGTGGTCAAAACCCCAACCTGCTAATTAGCAGCCGAGCATTTACACACTGCGCCACCAAGGATCCTCACAGAATCTTAGGAGAGAAAGCAAACAAGCAAAACACACAACCTAACAACTAAAGAAGAACAAAACTGGCGTCCTGTTGGTTTCCAAGTGCAAAATAATCACACTCTCCTCTGAATTCTGAAATAAGAAATACACAGACTTTAAAAAAAAAATTATGTATTTGCTTTATTAATGAGGAAAGCTTAACTGAAGCGTCTTGTATCTGAGACTAAAACGGAGTTCCCTCTCCTTCCCTGATACCTATAACTTGCGACAAGTCCCAGTCAGAGAAGTGGGAAAACTCAAGGTTTTCTCTTCCCTCCTGCAGTCGGTCTAAAGGATAGAGACAGCGACACAGAGAGAGAGAGACAGAGACAGAGACACAGACAGAGACAGAGAGACAGAGAAAGAGAGCTGAACGCAAGCAGGTACACAGTAAGGGAAGTGCTGAGAGCAGTGGACTCACTAGCGAGTCTAAACCGTATAATCAAGTACCCCGAAACTCAGCCCACTCAGAAACCTGGCTAAAAACAAAAGCAGGATAAAATATAACAAACATCCGAAGGATCCGCAGCGTTGACAACTGGGAATACATAGGCTAAAGCAAAACTAAAAGTGTCCAAGAAACGATAAACACGATATGGGTTTAGGATACGAACTGAAGGGAGAACCCCAAGTCCAAGTCAGTCGTACTGACAGACAAGTTAGCCAGCAGCTTGTAAACCGCCGCAGTGGGCGCTCCGACTGTCCCGCACCCACCAGCTCCACAGCCGCGGACCACACCTAGAACACTGAGCAAAAGGCAGCCCTAGAGGCAGGGCCGACACCGAAACACACCGTCACCGAGCAGGCTCCACTGCGGATCCACCCACGGCGTCACCCCGCCCCACCAAGAGTGACCCCTTCGTTGCCCCAGGGTGGCCAGTCGGCCGCCCACCGGGGTACCCGGAGCTGTCAGAGATCCTGCCCAGAGAAACGTCAACGTACGCCTCCAGTTCCCTACCTTATCAGCGCGGGCTACTGTGGCGATTTCGGAGGCCCAGGCCAGAATAAGGGATACGACTCGACGGCACTTGGCTTGGCTGGCCCCATCTCCGGCCCGATGCCCTCTGGGAAATGTAGTTTTGTGCTTTGAGTCAGCTAGCCCAGGAACGTTCCAGCGGTTTTCAAATTCCTTACTTCTTCTTAGCCTTCGTACAGTAGTTATACGGTGGCGTACTGGTGAAATTCTTGGCTAACCGAGAGGTCTGCGATTGGAAGTCACCAGGTGCTCTAGGGGAGAAACATGCAGCAGTCGGCTTGTAAAAATTACAGTCCTGAAGACCCCATAGAGACAGTTCTACTCCGTCCTATAGTGTCACTGTGAATTGTACTCCCCGCAACGAATTTCGTTTTTCAGACCGTAACTCTGGCGACCCACGAGTCTCAGTGCACCCTGGGTATTGTAGTTTGGGTTAGATTCCGTGGTTGACTGGTGGAACTGAGGCGCACAGTGGAAACGGAACTCTCTTATCTCATTGGACGCTGTCCCGGATACGCTTCTGCGCAGTCTGTGGCGGCGTCGTAACGCCTCAGGGAAAGGGAATCGGCAGGCTCGTCAATTGCTGCCTCTGGGTTTTTATTTTTGTGCTGACAGGGATTAGTCACTGGTTTTTTATTTATTTATTTATTTTTTTCTGTCTGTTGCACGCATCGCTCTGCCCTCGTTTGCTTTCCCCTTCCTTGGATCTAGCCCTCTGGGCATTCACGCCAGCTCAGTCACCCCGCCGGGAGCCCCCTCCTGGTCCCAGGCGGGCTCAGCACGAAGGCGGTAGCTGTGGCGAACATGGCGGAGGAGGAGCTGCTACCCCTGGCGGAGGAGGCGATAGAGGTGGCCCAGGTCCAGGTCCCGACCCTGGCCCCAGACTCGGCTCGGGTCTCAGCTGCGGCCCTGGACTCGGCTGCGAGCTCGGCCTCGGCTCCGGCTCCGGCTCCGGCCTCGGCGCCAGCCCCAGCCCCCGCCCTGGCTCAGGCTCCGGCCTTGTCCCCGTCCCTAGCCTCTGCCCCCGAGGAGGCTGAAAGCAGTAAGTGCAGGAGCCCCTAATCTTTCTACCGCAGGGAAAGCCAGAAAGTGCGCCTTCCTGGGGGATAAGGAAGGCCCTGTTTCACTGGGGCAGTTTATGGGGAGAGGCAGGTTAAGGGAAGTGGGTGGGAGGGGAAGTGTGTCAGATTAAGCAAGAGTACAGAGTAATAAAAGGCAATTTGGTAAACGCGGAAAACAGCACTGTAAAGGGGTGTGGAGGCCACGGGTGCTGCAGATGCAAGGAAATAATGAAGATACGGGCCTTTTTATTAAAGGAAAGCCTTTCTTGCAACAAATAAGAAGTTAAACATAATTTGGTAGTTTCTCTCTCAACCCCACCATAGGCCAGGTTTCAGTAGATCCTTTAAGAGGTGCAAAAGTAAGCGAGGCAACCTGTTTACTGTAGTAGATACGAACTACCGAGATACAGAAACCATTGCTGTTAAATAACTTTATCACTCGACATTCACAAAGACTTTCTTTGTCATTCGTAGGATGACAAATTTGAGGTTGAGAAGTAGTTTTTGAAAGAGTAGACTGAATTACATACTGTTCGTCACACAAATTCCGATTGAGTTTTGTACTCTAATCAGAAGTCTACTGTTGAAAATTGGTAGCCCATATTGTTGTGCTTCTGAAGCGTGTTTATGTGTTTTCTAAGTGATGGTGTATTGGACCATATAGGTATTTTAAAAAATCGGTGAGTAACTCTGTCTAGAATTAACCAGAAATTTGTTGTTTTTGTTTTTAATTTTGTGGTCCATAAATTGGCACTTCTGTTCTTCTGAACTGCAGCTTAAAATGCCTTTAAACAATTAATTTTTATCTTTTCTATTTCCAAGCCAGTTGTGAGTTTGTTTATGAAACACTTGGATGGATATAGTCGAGTCAAATTCTTTTGGAATTTTAAGTCAACACATACATTGTTGTAGTAAACCTACGGGCTGATCACGGGAAAGACCAAGGCAACATGCCTTAAGTAGGACTCTGCTCATATGGGACAAGATTTGTATGTGCTGAATAAGCTAGTTATTTTTCCTTCAGTACTTACAATGGGGGTAGACATATATGAACACTCTCCAGAGGAAGTCACCTTCCTACCTCGGTTCCAGATTGTGTCTCTTTACATTAATCAGCAGGGAGTTCAGCAGCTTTAGGGAATATGTGCTTCCCTTCACTACCTGA
The DNA here is from genome assembly GCA_028571685.1 of Heterohyrax brucei. NCBI lineage: Eukaryota > Metazoa > Chordata > Mammalia > Hyracoidea > Procaviidae > Heterohyrax > Heterohyrax brucei. The sequence continues at coordinate 51,810,633 of CM053155.1, forward strand.
ATCCCTGCCATTAAAATATGTAAAACGTTTCAGAAAGGTTTATTTGTATATTCCATATTCTATAAGTATGTAATTTGTGGAGTGTGTAAATGAGAAGCCTGAAGATCTGTTACTTGGATGAATGTTAGTGATCAAGAGATACGATATGCGTTAGAACCAAAATACACACTAATCACATTTTAAAAATACTTTTAGATGGTCTAATTAGCCCTTTGAAATCGGTCATAACTATACAAGATGAAGATGACCTAACTGAAATAGGATTAAAAATTGAGGAAAAAAGAAAAGAAGAAGCTGTAAAAGAACCTACTGGCACCTTGGACTCATCAGATTTAGCAAAAGGTTTGTCTGTTAGCTATTAGATTATTAATGTGTTACAAAAAGGTTGAGTGAAATACAGATTGTCTGTCGGTGTTAAATTAGAAAATGATTTCATAGATGTATATAGACATACCTTATGAATGTTTTAGGCACATCTTTGAGATTCTTTAGTGGTAGATGTTAGGATTTTCACTTACCTGAGTTAGCTGTCATTTCTCTTAATACTGTTTAGTAGTTAGAATAATGTCAGTAAGCACATCTTTGTGTAGTGATGCATAATTACATTGTACATACATGGATATTTGAACTTAAAACTGCAAGTAGGCTTTGTGTTTACAAATTAAATTTTATTACTTTGTGTATACCTGGATTCATTGCCCAAGTCTGTCAGATGTAACAGAGTTTTTTGATGAAATGTGAAAAAATTTTTGCCTGTTCAGAAACTATATCCTTTGAACTGTATTGAATTATATCATTTGCCTGTTCAGAAATTGTAAGTCATTTGATAACAATACCTTTTATAAGACATCAACCAGTAGTGTTTGTTCTGTGTTTTTGTTCACTTAAAAATGAAATGAAAAATTGCATTTTAGTAAATTTGAGCTGAATGACTGATGGTGCTCACTGGGCTTTCCAAAATGGTTGACCCAATGTGCTACTATAACAAAAAGGCTAATAATTTTTATTAAGAGTTATTAATTAACAAACTTTAGTGCCTGCTTCATGAGAGTTACTGCAGTAGCCACTTGATCATTTCAGAGCTGGGTAAGACATGCTTCTGCCTTTTTACCACTTATTTGTGGTGGAAACAAACAAGAACACAAATTATACAGAAGTGTAAGTAAGAGAGGGAGGCTAGAAAGAAAGGAACAAGGCAGGAAGGTGGTAATGTAAAGAATAAAATTTAAAAGCATTAAGGTTGTAAGTAAGAGTCCTTACTCTTAATGTGTTTGACTGTTAATGGAAAAGGTTAAAGGTTTGAGCCCACTTAAGTTGCCTTGGAAGGAAGTCATGGTGATCTACTTCTAAAAAAGTCAATCATTGAAGATACTGTGGAGCACCATTCCATTCTGACACACATGGGGTAGCTATGAATTACGATCAACTGAACAGCATCTCGGTTAAGGTTCCCAAGTGTCTAATACGGTAATAAACATGGTGGTTTATCCTGTCATATGTTGTGTCCTTGGAGATCATTTTCCATCAGTTACCATCTCCTGGTCTTTTATCTTCTTCCTTTCACTTTTTGGATTATCCTTTACTTTGAGATGCACATATATTCAGGAAAGAAAAGGCAGATTATACCCCCATCCTTTTTTATACTGTTGAATTTCTTGAAAAATAATCTACCCTGATTTTCTGCGTTTCTTTTTCTTTCCAGTCCTACATACCTCCCTGCTTTCTTAAAGGTTACCAGGGACCTACTAAATAATCAATCCCGTGGTCTTTTCTTTAGCTGTATGACTGTTTGTGATACTTAACCAATGTTGAACACTTTCACTTACAGACTCTTCTCACTTGGCTTCTGAATTATCTTGAATCTGCCTTCTACATCCCTTATAATACCTATATCCATCTGTAGCTCACTTCAGTCAGAAGGGTTCAGCAGCATTAAGAATGCATCTACCTCCAAGGATCAATCATAATTAGATAAGATTAGGTCTTCACTTTTTCCTTCTCTTCTTCACATTTTTACTTTGGGCTTTCTTACCTATTCCTGTGGTTTCAGTGAATATGTATTCATGACTTGTATCTCCATTCAGAATCACTCCTGAGCTCCAAAAACTAATTTTCAGCTGCCTACTGGACATTGCTGTTCTTAAGTTCTTTCCAGTCAGCTCCAACAGTGGTGACCCTGTGTGTATGTAATAGAACGGAATGTTGCCCAGTCCTGCACCATCCTTACAATCAGCTACTTTTGAGCTCATTATTGCAATCATGGTGTCAGTCCATCTTGTGGAAGGTCTTCTCCTTTTGCTGACCTCCACTTTAGCAAGCATGATACCCTTCTCCAGCAGTTAACACCTCCTGATGACAGGTCCAAAGTGAGATGAAGTCTCTCCATCCTCACTTCTAAGGAGTATTTTGGCTGTACATCCTCAGAGACAGATTTGTTCGTTCTTCTGGCAGTCTGTGGTATGGTCATTATTTTTTGCCAACACCACAGTTTGAATACATCAGTTCTTGTTTGGTCTGTCTTTTTTTTCTTTTTTGTTGTCCAGCTTTTGCATGCATATGAGGCAATTGAAATACCATGCTTTAGGTCAGGTACACCTTAGTGACTAAAGTGCCATCTTTGATTTTCGGTATTTTTTAAAGAGGTCCTTTATTGTGTGTTACTGCATGAACATTCTACCAGAACATGTTGAAACTCACTGTCAGTAGCTAAGTTCATTTTCTCCTTTCCTCTTCCTTTCTGCCAGGTGTTCTACTTTGTCAGTACATCATTTCCAGTTTTACATACTCAAAATCTTACTTTTTTTCCCCTTCACCTTTAGTTCCAAAGTCCCAAGTCCTGTTGCTTTCTGTCTCTACCACCTGTTCTATAACTTTCCATTACTAATTTGTTACCTCTGTAATCTGTCTTTCTACGACCTGTCTGTCAGGTTGTCGTACTGTGGTGACTGGTGTGTTGCTGGAATCTATGCCACTGATAATTCAAGTACTAGCAGGGTCGCCAATGGTGAACAGGATTCAGCAGAGCTTCTTGACTAAGGCAGACTTGGAAGAAAGGCCTGCCAGTTGACTTCTGAAAATTGACCAGTGAAACATTGTTGACCACAACGCAATATAGTGCTAGAAAGTGAGCCTCCTAGGTTGCAGCATGCCCAAAATTCACAGTGATTGAAACAATAGACTGCAGCTTACTGTCGATGCTGAAGGTGGTACAGAGCCAGGCACCATTTCATTTTGTTGCTGGAGTGTTTACCCTGAGTCAAAGCTGACTTGAAGGCAACTGACAACAATAATTGCTGCTGACAGATACTCTCCTGAAATGTGTTCAAATGATTATTCACTCCCTTATACATCTGCAGAGACTTCCATTATTCACTTCCTTAGACATCTGCCAAGAATTCCATTGCCCCAAGAGTACAGTCCTAAGTCCAGACTAACTTGAATAGAATTTATGTATTGCATGATCTGTACTACATTTTTGCAACATACTGTCTAACGTACTCTGTCTTCCAAACATAGTATATTCCAGCCAGGAGTAGGATGGGGTAGTTGTACTTTTATACAACATGCTGTGTTCATGAGACTTACTTATAAAGTCCAGCCATTAAATTTCTGCTTGTTGGAATCTGTTCATACTTTATCAGTCAAATGCCACTTCTTCATTAAAAACATTCTCAGAGTTTTCTTTCTGCATATTACTGCATCATATTACCTTTACCTCTAGTATTCATTTCATCTTGTTAGGTGCCACTGAGTTCATTTCAGCATACAGTGACCCTGTCTTGTTAAAAGTTGATGTACCTACATTTCTGTCCTGTTTGAAAATTCCTTAAAGACAAAGAACATGGCTTATGTTTCTTATTTCATTATTCTGTAGAGAGTAGAAACATTTCTTGTAATATTACAGTAAATAATTAGATAAAATTTAAAAGGTGCAGTTAAACAGTTTTTTCACAACTTTTTTACATTCCATAGCACACTTGTTATTTTGTAAACTGAATCATGATAGTTAGTCCTCACCCGAGTATTAGGACAATGTGCTAAAAGAAACGAGTATAAACTTCTGTATGGTATAATCTGTAATGAAACTGAAATACAAATTGTTAGAACATGATTTTCTAACTCTTCAAATTCCCTTTCCTTGCAGAGAGACATATCTCAGTTCAAAGGCAGCTTGCTGATCTAGAGAAGCTGGCTTTTGTGAGTGAAGGAGATTTTGATTCTGCCAGTAAAATGAACTCAGATAATCTGAATACAGGTATTTTTAATTTGTTTGTAATTTCTAATGGGTTGTCATTTTCAACTAGTGAAAACAGTTTGCTAAGAACAGATTGTTTCCATTGAATTAAAATGGTAGAAAATAACATTTTTTTATTTAGGGAGTTGCTAGTCTGTGATTTGCAAAAATGATATGGAAGCAGGATATTAGACAACTCACGGAACTGCAGTCACATGGACCTCTAATGGCAGTGTGTTTTTTAATTTAGGAATTGCATTTACTTGCAAGTAACAGAAAACAGTGAGTTGAGTACTGTAGAGGTTAATTTTCCCTCATTTAAAAGACATCTCAAGATACGGAGTTTCGAGCTGATATAAGAGTTCCACGCAGATATCAGTGCGACAGATTCCTACTTTGTGCATTAACATCTTTTGTGTTTGGTTTCCATCCTGAAGATTACCTTGTGGTTCAAAATGACTTGTAAAACTCCAGTCATACCTTCCATGCTTTATGGAAAAAGCAGAAAGAAGGGGGGAAAGGATTGCTGGCTCAGCTAGCTCCTTTTCAAGAACTTGGGAAGCCTACCCAGTGACCTCTAGCTAAATATCCTTGGCCAGAACTGTGTCAGATGGTTATCTTTGGCTGCAGGAGAGGTTGGAAAATGTCCTTTATCTGGTCACAGTACCAACGGTGAAGAAAATCTGTCTTGTTTTTGAAGAGATGAAGGGAAAATAGAAATTGGGTAGAGTTCCTTTTCATGTCTAAGTGACCACAAATGACAGTGGTTTTGCCCACATTTTCTTTGTATTATAGTTTGGTCTCTGTCCAGTTTTTATATTCGCTCAGGTTTTTCATTTAGTATTTCTACTAACCGATTTTTACAGTGATATTTAGAATGAAAATCATTACATAAAATCTGTAAATATTAATTCAAGTGTTTTTAAAGATTTTGTTTTAAAGCATCTTTTACTTTTTCCTGTTTACCTTGTCAGCTTGTTTTACTCTAGTATACACTAATATTTTTCAAAACAGAGGGGACCTTAAAGCCATTGGTCCTGCTGATTTTTAACCATCTGTAACTTCCTCCTGTATTTCCTTCTTGACCCATCTTAGGTTCTGTGATCCAGTACAATAATCACTGCAAATACCTTGATTCCCTTCTCTTTTTCTCCACCATGCTTGCCAGACAAATCTCCGGTGAAACCGTATTTCTCTCTACTCCATGCTGGCCTTAGAGGAGTGAATGTTGATCTAGAAAAGTTTACTATCATACTGATCATAGAGCTCAAATAGGTATCCATCACTGCCTGGCAGTTTTACTGCGTATCTCTGGTAAGGTCTTTTTTTACACTGTTTAGGACCAGATGGTTTAGACCTTCCTTCTTCCCGAAGAAAATAGACAAATAGAAGCACTGTGCCTGAAACTCCTACATATTCCATTCCTAGAATACTGTCTAACTCTTGTAATAGGTAATATGTCCCTACTGATAATCAATGGCTACTTCCTCTACTAGTGTTCTAGATGCCATTTCTTCTCATCTGCTCCAGGACTTTCCTTCATCATATGTTATTTTCTCACTCACACGTTTTTCCCATGAACATGCAGATGTGCTGTAGTATCTGAAATGAAATGTTACTTGAGCCCATGTCCCTTTACAACAGTTACCTATGAGGCTTTTTTCACGTTATCACAAAACTAAAAACAAAAAATTGCCTGTACTGGCTGTTTCCTTTTTTTGATTGTCTCACCATCCTGCTGAAACTGTTTCTATAAAGTCATTAATTACCTTGCTCTTGCCAAGTTCAAAATCCACTTCTTTAGTCTCATTTCTGAGAGGGTATATGGAATAGTGGAATAGAATACTGGTTCTCAGACTCCTTTATGCTCTTGAAAATTATTGGAGACCACAAAGAGCTTTTGTTTAGGTAGGTTATATCTGTCAATATTTATCATTATCAGAAGTTAAAACAGTAATTTTAAAAACATTTATCTTAATAAAACCATTACATCTTAACATAATTTTATGAAAGTAATTTTCCAAGCAAAAAAATCACCAAGAAAAGTGACCTTGCTGTGCATTATTGCTCATCCCACATCTGCTTCTGCATTGGTGGATCACGTGTCAGGGATGATCTAGAGGACACTCCTGTGAGAGAAGAACACATGGAGCAAACGTTGCTGTGCATTCTTGAAAGGCTGGCAGTCCAAGGATATGCCTTGCTAATAACATGAAAATAATTTTGACTTGGGCAAACCTCCTAAAAGGGTCTCAGGATCCCTAACGGTTCCAGGCCACTCTGAGATATTCTAGTTAAGATCAGGGACATTGAAGCCAGGCTACTTAGTTTCCATCATAGTTCTGCTGCTTACTACTTACATGATCTTCAGTAAGTCACTTAACCTCTCTTTCCTCAGTTTTATTTTTACTTTTCACCATTTAAAATAGGACTGATGCTACTGGCCTCAGGATTATTTTAAGGTTTGTGTGTTATTATTTATGAAGTACTACATTTAAAATTCTCAGTGAGTTTTTAGTGTTACTTAACCTCTGAGTAGTATTCAATGCAATTATTCGGTCTCTTGTGGAAGTGGTTTTTTCTCTCTTGCCTCCTGTGACACACTGTCCTGGTTTTTCTCCTACCTTACTAATGGCTTCTTCTCTACCTATGTCTTCTAATGATGGCCAGGTCTAGAATGCACAGTCAGAACTCAAAATCAGGGCTGCTGTACTCCAGTGACTCTGCTCTCACACCATGCTGCCTGCATCCCTGATAGGATCATTTCTGCTCTTACTTTTAGCCTCTGTCCTGTTTTATTCCTAAATGCCCTAAATTTAAATGTATTTTAATATAATCCATCATAATTTCTTTTTGAAGTAGGCAGAATATCTAAAAAATATAATTTTCACCTACATTTGCATTGTGTTATATATGAAAGCTATTTGCTGTAATAGAAAATCATGAGGTGAGTTATTCATTATTTCTGTGTATTGATTGCTTTAAAAGTGAATTTATCTACACTTTGTCAAAGTTTTTATTTGCGGTACATTTCTAATTACATAAGGCTCCTGTTTGGTTGAAACCCTAGATAACTTAGAAATTCAGTAATAGAACACAGTAGATCTAACCAAGCTCCTAATCTCAGAACAGCAATTATATTGGTTTAAATCTACTTCTTCTAGTTCCTTCTTATATTTTTCTAACTCTATGTTTTAAACAGCTATTTCTGTTGCTGCCATAGTAGTAAAATACCATGGTAGAGTCTATGCTGTCTGTCTAGCTCCTGCCTCCCTGGAGTGTGATGACTGCTGCCCTTTCCCCCATCTGAAGTATAGAGTGCTGCTCTCTCTGGCAGGCAGTTTTGTTGGAAGGACATCATGCCATTTTTTACTTCCTCACCCACTCTGTCTGCAGTCACAAGAATATCAGCTAACAACAAAAAGGAGACTTTTAGGGTGAAAAAAATAAAAGTGCTAACTTTATTGGGAATGGGTCACCTGTTATATCTTTTAGCTAAAGCCAGACATTAATAGCTACTATATTCTGTGCTTCATTGGTTCTTTTTTATTTTTCAGGAAACAAACAGGCTTGTCCATTGTGCCCTAAGGAAAAATTAAGAGCTTGTAATATTCATAAACTTCGTCGTCATCTTCAGAATTTACACTGGAAAGTCTCAGTTGAATTTGAAGGTTAGTATTTTGTAATTGTTAAAAATTAATTTAAATTAAATTTAGCATTTGGTTCCAGTTTTAGAATTTTTTTAACATAATCAGACATTTTTAGGTTAACACTAAGAGAGTTTTAGTAATCCTTCTGTTGTATTATGTTTAATAAAAGAATACAAATCTCAAGTTACACTTTTTTTTTGCAGAACTGCTATCATGTTATATGTATCTTGAAAGTATATTAAATCTAGTAAAATATGAAAATAAAATAATTGATACAAACACTGAAATAGAGATGAGTACATCTCTTTTTCACATGCTGGCTTTAAGAAAATACTAGAATTAATAAAGAGTATTCAGAATGAAAGCAAGACGTAAATGTTAAGAAATCATAGCCTTTATTCCAGAGAAAAGAAAAGTAGGAGAAAATACATCACTTATAATAATCACAAAGTAATATAATTTATGAAAACACATTTAACAAGATCCATATAAGGAAAAAACGAAGTTGAAGGACCAAAAACCCCTGAAATCTTATCAAGTTAAAATGATTTCTAAATACCTGGATAGTAAAAACTGAATATCGTAAAAATGTCATTTGCCCCAAATTAATATATGTAGATTTATGATTAAGACTGCATTTTTTTAAATAACATGAAGTTTATATGAGACTTCTAGCTACACTCATAGTTTCAGAACTGCAATTATATTGCATCCCATCAGCTATGTCCAGTGTGTCTTCCAGAACAGCCGAAAAACGTAGTAGTAAAGACAAACTAGCCAGAACGAAAAGCTTATGATAAATCCAGTATAATAAAAGTAACCTATGATGTAGGAGAAGACAAATGAATTACTAGACCCAAATAGAGAACACAGAAATGTACGCCAGTGGGTATGGGAATTCACCATGTAACAAAGGCAGCATTTTATTTTAGTGGACAAGAATAGTTGATAATTCTGTTATAATTTGTTATCCATCTTAAAGAAAAAAAATCTGTCTTACACGTTCCTTATAAATTGAAAATCTGAATGTTAAAAAAATTACAGCAAATTTGGTGATTTGTTTCTCCATCTCATTAAAAAATGACACTGGAACTTGTATTGGGATTGCATTATATAAGTAGATTGCTTTGGGTAGAATAGACATTTTCACAATGTTAAGTCTTCCTATCCATGAGCAGAAGGGTGCCCGGCCACCACCAGTAATAGCCACGATGGAGATCTCTAAGTTGAGTCTCACTGGCAACACAAGAATAAAAAGGGGTGCACCCTGAGATCTCCACTAAAATACCTCAGCTGATGGTCCAGCAGTTTGGTGCATGGCCCCTGGCCCTGATGCTGCCCTTGCCCATAAATCGTAATGAAGGTCCACTCTTCGGACATGAATGGATTGGACTTGGCAATACAGAGTGACCATATATTGGATGTGCTTTATGGTTCTATGCATGTATAGGATATCATCCTGCTGACCTCTGGCTGGAGGAAGGAGAGTGTGTGGAGAGGAGGGTAATGGAGACTGTTGGGAGGATGAGACATGTATGGAGCAGGGAGGAATAGTGTGCTGTCACCAGGCAGGGAGAGCAGTGGAAGCTGCATATAAGTGGGCATGTAAATTTATACGGGAATGTACATTTTCACTCAGCCGTAATTAAAAAAAAAAAAATTACAGCAAAATTCAGTTGACTTGTGTCTAAAGACAGTGGAATCTTTTCAGTGAAGACAAGAAACTCAAACTTTGGAAGAAGAAAATCTATAATCTTTCACTGATTGAAAGTTAACTTTGGTACGGCCAAAAAAAAAAAAAAACACCAATTTGAAAAGTAAGTGAATGGGAAATAAATAATGAATATAGCTACCAGGTAAAAGATTATAATAGACAAACCCACTGCTGGCAAGTTGATTCCAACTCATAGCAACCCTGCAGGACCACAGAGAGCTTTTTGTGTAGGTTGTATCCCTCAGTGTTAATCATTTGTCATTGGAAGGTTAATATAGAGCCGCTGATAGTTTTGAACCGCTGACATTTCAGTTAGCAGTTGATTTCTTGAACCACCATTAGCAGGGCTCTTATAATAGACAAAGAGCTTTGACAGTTGATTAAAAACAAGAAACTACTTAATAGAGAAGTGAACAAAAGATATGAATGACAACTCATAAAAACATGCTCAAATGGCCACTAAACATTTTTAAAGAAGTCTTTCTTCCAATAGTTAGGGACGTCTAAATTAAAGTAGACGTTATTTCTCAACTACCAGATTTGCAGAAGGTGAAAAGGGATTTTGTAATATTCTATTGAGATTTTTTATTCTTTTTTTTTAATTTTTATTTAACATAACTGAGTGAAAATGTACATTCACATATAAATTTACATGCCCCCCTATATGCAGCTTCCACTGCTCTCCCTGTCTGGTGACAGCACACTATTCCTCTCTGCTCCATACATGTTTCATCCTCCCAACAGTCTCCTTTCCCCTCCTGTCCGTCCACTCCCCTTCCTCTAGCCAGAGGTCAGCAAGATGATATCCTATAGATGTATAGAACCATAAAGTGCTTCCAATATATGGTCACTCTGTATTGCCAAGTCAAATCCATTCTATTGAGATTTTTTAAAAAAACCTCTAAATACCAACCTAAAATATGCATCTATTTATGTTTATATATGATTATGTAAGCACAGAAATTGTTAAATATGGTTACCTGAGGTTTCAACCAAGTGAAACAAAAGAAGTTTGAAACATGCCACAGTGGTTTCTGTGGCAGTACCAAAAAAAACCCACTGTCATCGATGCTGACTCATAGCAACCCTATAGGTCAAAGTAGAACCACCCCGTAGAGTTTCCATGGAACACTTGGTGGATTGGAACTGCCACCCTTAGCAGTACTGGTTAAAAATTATAACTAGACCATCAGGAAAAGTAAATTAGTGAACTCAATGCCATACTGCCTTTTGTGTTTAAATATACATAAGGATATACAGAAAACCATAACGATCCCTTATAAAAATGAAAAAAGGAGGCTCATTACTTTTGTGTTTTTTATTTAGGACATAGTTTGAGCATTAGTTTTGGTTTCCTTCATCCACGTTATTCTCTTCCCCTAAATGATTTGTGGTATTTCATTTCTTACTTACAGGTGTAAGTTCTCTTGTACATAAGGCTATTGGGTTCTTTCACATACATGGTGGTGATCTGATAGGTGATCAAGATACAATAGTTTTTATCTTAGTAAGTAGACTTTAAAATAGTTGATAAATGTGTTAAGGATAGAAACAACAAGATCTGATCATAGATTGGATATGAGATTTGAAAGAGTCCATAATGCTTGAGTTTAGGCCTTGAGGTACTAGAAAAATGTGATTATACTTGACTGAGCTGCAAGAAACTTCATGAGGACCATGTGTGAAGAAGACCAGACCTCAAATTTGGAAATATAAAGATGGAGGTGCTTCTAAGTAGCTATATCCAGTACACTATAGGGAATATGAATGTGGAGATTTGGAGAAAGGTGTGGACTAGAAAGGTACATTTGGAAGCTATCAGAATATAGATAGTATTTAAAGCCATGAGACTGAATGGGTGTATATAGATGGAGAAAAGAGTTTGTTCAAAAGCCGAGTTCTGGGGCACTTCAGCATTTAAAAAAGAAGTAATTTGGATATAAGATAAGAAAAGAAAGGAGTTTGAGATGCCTTACAGGCTTTGAGTTATGAGGGACTGGGTTGCATAGTAGTTAAGGGCTTAGTCATCTATTGATGCTATAACAAAAATACTGCAAGTGGATGGCTTTAACAAAGAGAAATATATTCTGTCACAGTCTGATAGGCTACCAGTCTAAATTCAGAGCATCAGTTCCAGGTGAAGGCTTTCTCTATTGGCTGTGAAGGAAGATCCTTCTTTTGCATCTGACTTCCTTTGATCTGGGAGCATCTTAGCACAAAAACGTCAGATCCAAAGGATGTGCTCTGCTTCCAGCATTGCTTTCTTAATGATAGGAGATTCCCAACTCTGCCTGCTTTCCTTTTCTTTTATCTTTTGTAAGATAAAAAATGGTACAAGTTACATCCTGGGAAAACTTCCTTTGCATTGAATTGGGGGGTGACCTCAGTAAGGCTGTTACAGTACCATCTTAATCCTTCTTAATATAATCCAATCTTGTCCTCTTAACCACAGGCAGAGATTAGGATTTACAACATACCAAAGTCACGAAATGGTGGGCAATCACACAAACTAGGAAGCATGACTCAGCCAAATTGCTGCACATATTTTTGGGAGGACATAGTTCAATCCATGACAAGAATCCACCAGGTGCTCCTTAGAAACTTGTGAGGCCATTCTGTCTATAGGGTCATTATGAGTCAGCTGTGATTCTGTGACAACAATGTTGATTTGGGGGTTGATAAGGCATTATTGGATTTCATTTTAATTGGATCCTCCTCATTTGGCACCCATGGAAGCAGCAGTCAGGAGATCAAAGCATGTATTACATTGGGTAAATGTGCTGCAAAAGACCTCTTTAAAGTGTTGAAAAGCAAAGATGTCACTTTGAGGACTAAAGTACACCTGATTCAGACCATGATATTTTCAGTCACCTGATATGCATGCAAAAGTTGGACAGTGAATGAGGAAGGGCAAAGAAGAGTTATTGCCTTTGAATTATGGTTTTGGCAAAGAATATTGTAAATGCCATGGCCTGCTGGAAGAGTGAACAAATGTGTCTTGGAAGAAGTACAAGTAGAATGCTCCTTGGAAGCAAGGATGGCGTGACTTCCTGTCACAGACTTTAGACCTGTTATCAGGAGGGACCAGTCCTTAAAGAAGAGCATCAAGCTTGGTAAAGTAGAACTAAGTCACTGTCGTTCAATAGGCTCCAACTCACAGTGACCCTGTAGGTCAGAGTAGAACTGTACCATAGAGTTTCCAAGGAGTATCTGGCGGATTTGAACTGCCAGTGTTTTGATTAACAGTCATAGCACTTAACCAGTACACCACCAGGGTTTCTGGTAAAGTAGAGGCTCAGTAAAAAAGAGGAAGAGCTTCCATGAGATAGATTGACACCAGTGGCAGCAACAGTGGTCTCAAACATAGCAACTGTTGTGTGGATGGCACAGGATTGGACTGTATTTCATTCTGTTATACATAGGGCTGCTGTCATGGACTGACTTGTGTCCCCCCAAATAAGTATCAATTTGGCTAGGCCGTAATTCCCAGTATTGTTTGATTTGTGATCTGATTAATTGTCCTGTGTGTTAATCCTAGTCCCTGCTGTGGTTAATAAGACAAGATTAGGTTAAAGAGGATTAGGGTAGGCGAGATACTCTTACTCAAGTCACAGTCCTAATCCCACGTAAGGGGAGTTTCCTTGGTGTGGCCTGCATCACCTTTTACCTTACAAGAGATAAGAGGAGAGGAAAGAAAACAGAGAAAGAGGGACTTCCTGCCACCGAGAAAAGAAGAACCAGGAGTATAGCTCATACTTTTGGGCCTGTAGTCCTTCCTCTGAGAAATTACTAGATACAGGGGAAGACTGATGACAAGGACCTTCCCTCAGAGCTGACAGAGAAAGCTTTCCTTTGAAGCTGGTGCCCTGAATTCAGATTTATAGCCTCCTAGACAATGAGAGAAGACACTTCTATTTGTTAAAGCCATCTACTTGTATACCAACAAAGAGATCATCAAAGAAGAAATCACCAAATCAGTACCATTTACTATAGCCGCTAAGAAAATAAAATACCTAGAAATAAATCTAACTAGAGAAATAAGAGACTGTACAAAGAGAACTACAAGACTTTACCGCAGGAAACCAAGAAGTTCTTACAGAAGTGGAGAAACCTACCTTGCTCATGGATAGGATGACTTCACATTGTGAAAATGCTTATTTCACCCAAAGTGATCTACATATACAATGCAATCCCAATACAAATTCCAGTGACATGTTTTAATGAGATGGAAAAACAAATCACCAACTTGATTTGCAGAGGGAAGAAACCCCGGATAGGCAAAGCACTACTGAACAACAGAAACACAGTGGGAGACTTCACACTACCTGACTTGGAACCTGTCACACTGCCACAGTAGTCAAAACAACGTGGTACTGGTGAAAAAGAGACATATAGACCAATGAAACGCAGTTGAGACTCCAGAGATGCGCCGTCCTCTTAAGAACAGTTCATACTCAATAAAGGCCCTAAGCTTGTAAACTGGGTAAAAACAATGTCTTTAACAAATGGTGCTGGCAAAATTGGATAGCTGTCTGCAAAAAAAATTTAAGCAAGACCCATATGTCACACCTTACACAAAGACTTAACTCAAATTGGATAAAAGACCTAAATATCAAATCCAAAACAATAAAGATCATACAACAAAAAACAGGGCCAACAGTGGAAGTTTTAATATGCAGCTTAGACTTAAGAATCTGATAGACAAAGCACGATCAACAGAAAATGCAGAAATGGGAACTGCTAAGAATCAAACACTTTTGCTCATCCAAAGACTTTATCAAAAGAATTAAAAGACCACTGACAGAATGGGAAAAAAATATTTGAGAACTATATGTCAGATCAATGTCTGATCTCCGTAATCTACAAGGTACTGCAAAATATCAACAAGAAAAAGGTAAATAACCCAATTAAGTGATGGGCTAAGGAGATGAACAGACACCTCAAAGAGGACACTAGACAGTCAAAAGACACATGAGGAAATGCTCATGATCATTAGCTATTAGAGAAATTCAGATCAAAACTACAATGAGATACGATCTCACCCCAACAAGGTTGGCCATGATCACAGAAAATGCAAACCAACAAATGCTGGAGAGGCTGTAGAGAGATTGGAACTCTCCTATACTGCTGGTGGGATTGCAAAGTGGTACAACCTTTTTTGGAAAACAATTAGTGCTTCCTCAAAACACTGGAAATAGATATACCGTTTGATCCAGTAATCCCATTGTTTGGAGTATATCCTACAGAGTTAAGAGCAGTCACATGAACAGAGACATGTACATGAATATTTATTGCAGCACAGTCCACAATAGCTAAAAGACAGAATCAACCCAGATGCCCAACAACAGATGAGTGGATAAACAAACTATGGTGCATATACTCAATGGAACACTATACCATGATAAATAACAATGATGATTTTAGGAAGCATCTCATAACCAGGTTTCTATTGGAAGACATTATGCTGAGTGAAGTCAGTCAGTGGCACAAGGACAAATATTGTATGGGACCCCTACTATAAGGACTTAAAAACAGACTCAAGTACAGAACAAAAGACTGGTGGTTGCAAGGGTGGGGAGGGAGGGAGAGGGCTGGTCATAGATTAAATAGTTGATAGAAATTTGGCAGGTTGAAAGCAGTGACAGCACATATTAGAAGATCAACTTAACTGGACTTTAACATAAACTGAAAACTAATTTTAACCCAGTGTTGCAAGGATAGAGCAGCAGGGCCAGGGGTCTGGGGACCATACTCTCAGGGGACATTGAGGCCAATTGGCATAACTAGCCTATTGCTAAGAGAGTCTTCTGCACCCCATGTTGGTGAGTGTCGTCAGGGTCCTTAAAAGCTGGAAAGCTGCCATCTGAGGTACATGAAATGGTCCCAGCTCATCCAGAACAGATCACTAGGAACAACAAAGACACAAGGGGAAAAGAGCCCAGGAGACGGACCCATGTGAATGGATGACTGTATCAGCATATGACCAGAAGAACCGAATAGTGTCCGGCCACCACCAGAGACAGCCGTGATGGAGCACACAATGTCGAGTCCCAGTGGCAACATGAGAAAAAGGGGTGCACCTGAAGAACTCCACTAAACAACTGCAATTGATGATCCAGAGGCCTGGGGGTTCCCCCAAGAGCATAGCCCCTAGACTGCTGCTACCCCTGACCAGAAAACATACTGAGGTCAACTCTTCAGACAGGAAATGAGTAGACTCAGGGACACACATGGCCATATGGTTTGTGTACTTTATAGTTCAATGCATCTGTAGGATACTGTCCTACTGGCCTCTTACTAGGATGGAGGGGAGAAGGTGGAGAGGAGGGGACAGGAGACTTTTAAGAGGATATGACATATATAGAATGAAAAGGAGGAATGCACTGTCAATGGGAAAGGAAAGCAGAAGAAGCTGCAGGTAGGCAGGCATGCAAATTTAATTTGGATTGTATATTTTCACGTAGTCACAATAAAAACACCATCTGCTTGTGGTGTTTCTCTTATGGGAGCCCTGAGTAACTGACACAGTTGGTATGAGTCATAACTGACTCAGTGACACCTAGCAGCAACAACAAGGGTACAAGAGGGGGAAGAAGATAAGTAAAGGACATTAAGAAGGGTAAGAAGACAGCCAGGATAATGCCATGTCATAAAAGCAAGAGGCTGTATGGTGCTTAACGGTAGCATGAGGCAAAAGTGAAACTGAAGAAAAAGTCATGGTGACAGAAGATAGGTGATAAAAATGGAGACTCAAAGAATAGTGGTAGAAACAAATTGGATCTCCTGTATTTCTTGGGTTTTTTTTTTTGTTTTGGGGGAAGTGTGTTTTTTATATCATATATAACAAGTATGTAAACTAATTAATAATGACACTACAAATGTCAGAATAATCTCACTTATTGTTATAAAGTAAAATTTGCTAATTTTTTTAGAAATTAGGTTGTTTAAGAATATTTAATAACAAATATGTAGTGAACAAGGATAAGACAACAAGCTGTTCTTTATTCTAGGTTACAGGATGTGTATCTGTCACTTACCTTGTCGACCAATAAAACCAAACATTATTGGAGAACAGGTAATCAGAAAGACTAAATGTTTGGTTTTGATTTGGGTTTTGTTCAACCCTGTTTAAAGAAAGTGCTATTAGTACTTGCTTTAAAATTGACATTGTGGTTTACTTTAAGATCACATTTTATGCGTCAGTTCACACTCATCCTCCCCATGCACATTCTTACAATTTCACAAAGGACAGAATCAAAGCTTTCTGAAATGATAACAACTTCTTTAATAATACAAGTGTTCATTTTTAAGATAGGTTTGATGACTTTTGAGGAAAACAAAGTATAAAATATTCATTGGTGACATTACCCTGACTGTGTACTAGTGTACTAGTTCAGTGAGTTGTTAACTTTTCTCCAGGGTCATTAAAAACAGGGAGGTGCTAGATAAAAAGCAGTAGTTAGGATAGTGTGTGGTCCATCAGACCCTTGATAAATCTTTTGAATATGGTAACTGCTGTACTGGAAGGAATCCTGTGCAGTGTTCTTCACTCACTGTAAGTTCCCAACTCATAGCATTAGAAGCACTGCTAATGAAGTTCTTCTGGGGAATCTTAGAAAGAGCTGTTAAAGTATTGTTTTAGTTTCAAATTGTGAAGAAGTTGTAAAGTGAGAATTTTTTACTTGGCAGAATATGATTGTTATAGCCCACGTGTTCAGTGGTGTGCTAGAAGTGGCTTAGGTTTTATGAAATATTGAGAGTTGTTAAACATTAAAAATTAATGTTACCCGTTATTAAAAATTATATAAACTTTATTAAGTAAATTATATGAAAAATAAGTTAATAAATACTGAAAATTCACCACTTTCTAATTAATCTGTACTCTTTTGATTAGTGGAAATACATCTCACTAGTGATATCATATTGCTCACTTGAAATCTTTCCCAGTTGTAGCTTGAAATCAACCATGATTAAAGTATTTATTTATTTATACCACAGATACCTGCAAATGCTAACAGTCTCAGCTTTATTTTACTAGAGGGACAGTTGATAAACGTTCATCAGTATACCACTGCTACTATTACATCATTTATAATTGCAGTTTATTATAGAGTATAAGCCAAGCCAAGTGCCATCGAGTCGGACTATAGTCTACAGTTATTTGCTGATTAGCATAACAAAAAAAGGTAGGAAGTTAAACTTGTACCCTATTTTGAAGTAAGATTGAAAGCATATGTAAACATAGGTAAGAAAGTAAAGACCCATTCACAGTCACATGGCAAAATTAGTTATTCAGTGTCATGAAACTCAAGACATGCTAACACAGTTAAATTTGCAAACTTAAGTAAAATTCCATTCATGTCTTAGTAACTAATTTTTTTTAATTTAATGCTTTCATTCGGTAGATATCCAGTAAAATGGGTGCCCATTATCATTGTATCATTTGTTCAGCAACGATCACTCGGAGGACTGACATGTTAGGACATATTAGACGCCATGTAAATAAAGGAGAGACCAAATCCAGGTATATTGCTGGTAAGTTGAGCAGTCTCATTAATATCTTAATATGGAAGTCTTTAGAAAATAGTTTTTCACACATTAAGCAGATGCAGCACAGTGATTTAACCAGATCGTTTCATTGATGTACTAGTCTGTTGCTTTAGTTTTGTTTTCTTTCTGTGAAGATTACAACATCATAAACTTTCACCTGTTATCAACAGTATATTTATTTTAATATTTAATAAATAGAATATTAAAAATGCAGGTGACACTGGATGGCTTAATGAGAGGCTGTAGGATTATATTCATTCCTAATGAAAACTCCTATACTGATTGTTGTATGCTACACTTACTGTTGAAAAACACTGGATAAAGAAGGTAGAATAAAATAAAGACTATTATTCTGAGTGATTTGTTATCATTAATAGCTTGTTAATACTTAGGCAGCCTTTCTCAACAATTAAGTCCTAATGCCCTAAGATACTGAGTATATGTAATGAATTAATTTATCTCCTGTGCATCTGGAATGGTACTGTTCAATGAAATAATTTTCTGTAGAGCATAATTTTCTCAAAGGACCCAGTGTGAGAAAGGCTGACCTTCAGAGGTATGTGACACACCTTTTCAGTGGATGTAGAAGAAGGGTAACTGGCGTTGTAAAAAGTGAATATGGTTATAATGGCAGTTATTGTAATGTTCTTACTGTAACATCAAGGATCACGTATAAAGGATCTCAGTTTTTCTACCTGTGTGTGTCTCATTTGTTAGATGTTTAAAATGTGTACACCCACAAGAGTTCATTTCATTTTGGTTTACAGGTAAATTATTCTAGTGTATAATATATGTAGAATTGTTATTTCTATTGCTGTGTAGCTGTTTGAGTCTAATTTGTGACTTAAAAGCGCAATTATGAGAAAGTATTCAAAAGTCCAGCATGTTCAGAAAATGCAGTGATTCTTAGCCAGCCATGGTAACTAATGGAATTTAACTATGAAGAGATACTGATTTTATAAATATCACAGCAAAATTTAGTTACCAGTCAGCCGTCACTAGCACAGTGTATTTTATTAGTCATAGAAGTATCTTAGGATTTTGTGCAATCTTAGATTAACTGTTCTTAATTAGATGTAATGACAGATGCAGTGATGTCATAAACTGTCAAGGCTGAGTTAATAAACTTTCCTTCATTCATCAAATTGTTAATTCCATGAACTTGTTTGTCTACACAGTGCAGATAAGTCAGGGTTTTTTTGTCTCTTTGTATATAACTGATTGTATTAAGACAAAATACTATAAAAGTGATTATTCAAATGCGTATTGTTTTCCATGTAGAAAATTATTTTGTATTTCCCTAAAAATCTTTTTTTACCATCTTAGCTTCTGCTGCCAAACCACCTAATGAAATTTTGAAAGAGGCAGACACAGATGTACTAGTTTGTCCTAACTATTCTATACCTCAGAAGACAGATTCTTATTTTAATCCCAAAATGAAACTAAATCGGTAAGATGAACTGAAAAAACGGTAATGGTTTATTCAAATAATTACAAATGTACCTTCTCTTAACCTCTGTGTTCAAATGTATTAAAATCTAAAACTAGGCACAGAATGAAGATAATCTGTTTTAACATCATCTCAGAATAAGTGCTTTTCTTATTTTTTAAACCGAATTTCTTTCTCAGAAAGTGAAAGAGACCTAATGTTATATAATTAGTATGCAGTTTAGTGTTTTTGTGGTCACATTTTGTTTGTAAATTCATTGTTTATTATGAATGATAGTTAATAGAACTGAATTGATAATTTCACAGATTTTTAGTGCTTATACTATTAAATTAGGAACCTGTTGTTGGATCTCTTAATAAAATAGTTTGTAACAGTAATGAGGAACCCCAGTTCTGCTTTTAATGAAATCCAGTAGTGAAGCCATGATGAAATAAAATGATTTCAAATTACTACAATTTCTTCTAGACAGCTAACATTCTGTACATTGGCTGCTTTGGCTGAGGAACGAAAACCTTTGGAATGTCTAGATGCCTTCGGAGCCACTGGTAATTAACAGTTTTTTCAGAAGCTCATTTTATTTATCAGAATATACATGGCAGTCACATCTAACAGGATATTTTTATTCTAAAAAAAGCATGAATACTTAAGGTGAAAATTTCATGGAGTATATAAAAATGACTTTTCATATATCCATCACTTTACTTTCAAAACTATCAGTTGACACTCAGATTTTGTTTTGTCTCATCTGTCGCGCACTTTCCCTCTTTCCTCTGTCCCATTATTTTGAAACCAATCCCTAGTAGCATATCATTAATCTGTAAATATTTCAGTTGATCTTTAAAAGATAGACTTTGTAAAAATCATACCATCATCACACCCTTATTTAAAAATAATTCTTTAATATTATCAAATGTTCAGATCCCCAGTTACCTCAGTTTTGTAACAGTTCAAAGTAGAATCTAGGTAAAAACTTTATATTTCAGTTAATTGTTTGATCTGTCTTTTTAGTCTGTATTTTTTTTTAATTGTGATTTACTGAAAGTTAATCACAGTTAACTTCCAGTTGTGAAAATTCAAGTCAATTTTCCATATAAAATCCTGAGTACCTGTGTCTCTGCCACTCTTTTTGCTCTCCTCAGCCTTGTGACAGCACACTCTTTGTTTTGACTCTTTACTTCTAGTATCCTCTCAACCAACACTATCCCCTGCTCTCTGACCATCTCCTCTCCCCTCTGACAATAAACCAGTAGGACAGCCTCATGTATATATTAAGCCATAAAGTACACATACCACATGCATCACTCTGCATCCTCATGTCCAGTCCCTTCTTTGTCTGAAGTGTTGGCTTTAGTACTCGTTTCATCTTGGCCGTGTTCTCAGCAGACCCTCCAAATTGTTGGACCATCATTTCTGGTCTTTCAATAGAGTTCTTAGTCTGCATACCCCTTTTTCTCATATGATTGGGAGACTCTATCAGCATAGGTCTAGAAGAACTAGTTGGTACCCGGCCACCACCAAAGATAGACCTGATAGGTAACACTGGGGCCATCTTTGGTGGTAGCCAGGCACCATCTAGTTCTTCTAGGCCCACGCTGATAAAATCTCCCAATCATATGAGTCCTTCTGTCTCCAGCGCTCAGTTTTCCTTGTGTCTTTGATGTTCTTGGCTGTCATCTCTTCCAGGTGGGTTGGAACCAGTTGATTTTCCTCAGATGACAGCTTGCTGGCTTTTAAGAAGCCACTCACCAATGTGGAGTGCAGAAGACTCTCTTAGAAAAAGCCTAGTTATGCCAGTTGACCTTGATCTTCCCAGAAAACATGGTCCATGGACCATTATCCCTGCTACTTTGCACTTTGAAATGTTGAGTTGAATTTAAAAAACCTTTCACAGGAGATCTGCCTCTATTTCCGAATCTATAAAAAAGGGAGGAGTACTAGTACCTACCTTAAATAAAGGAACCCTGGTGGCACAGCAGTTAAGCACTTGGCTTCTAATTGAAGAACTAGTGCTTCAAATCCACCCAGTGGTTCCACAAGCAAAGGACCTCAATCTACTATCATGAAAATTATAGCCAAGAGAATCCTCCAGGGCAGTCCAACTCAGGCACATGGGTTACTGTCAGTCAGAAATCAACCCAAGGCATGGAGCAAACCATAAAACGTCACAGTGCTGTGATAAGTAGGGTATTTTAACCTATAAAGACAGAAAATAGTATCTGGTACATGTCAGGTGCCGTAAAAGTATTAAACAACCACTCCGTTGAGTCGGGTCTGACTCATAGCAACCCTAGAGGTCAGAGGAGAACTGCCCCATAGAGTTTCCAAATAGCACCTGGAGGATTTGAACTGCCGACCTTTTAGTTCACAGACGTAGCACTTGGCCGTACCATGCCACTGAGGTTTCTGTAAAAGTATTAAGTATCGTCATTATTATATTATTACTACTGCTATACTACTACCAGAAACTCTGGTGGCATAGTGGTTAAGTGCTATGGCTGCTAAGCAAAAGGTCAACAGCTCAAATCCACCAGGTCCTTCTTGGAAACCCTATGAGGCAATTCTGCTGTGTTCTGTAGGGTCAGTATGAGTCAGAATCAAATTGACAGCATGAGTTTTGTTTTGGTTTTATACCACTCATCATCATCATCAGTCACGACTCAGTGTAAATATGATGAAAGTAATAAGACAAGGGTGCTAAGCATCAGCCACTGAAACTCAACTCAGACTCAAAATTTAGATCATTTTGAATCCTTTCTCCTTTTTTGTCCCCACATTCACTCAGTCACTGAGTCTGTTGTAATATTTCTTTTGTAATAGGCTTCATTCTCTATTTTTCTATTCCTTATCCACCAATTTTAATTATTTTTTGACAAGCCTATTGTAGTAACCTCCAATTCCAGTCATTTCTCTCCTCTCCAATCTGCATTGCATGCTATTGCAAAAATGCCTTTCATCTGAGGAACTAGATTGAGAGTGTTACTTCTCAGTCAAAAAAAGTCACACATCTTTACTTCCAACACAGAGACATTTTCTAACCCACATTTACAGAACTTAGGTCACCACCTCTCGTTTTATAATGAATGCCTCTGAAACGTCTGATCACAAGTAGGTATAGAAAGCCTGTGAAAAAGGATTTTCATGATCTAAATTACGTTTGATCATTTACTGATTTATAGGAAGTTGTTCTTTGTAATTCTCAGTGATGTTTGAAAAGTATGGGTCTACGAAAGTTGTTTTCACGTTTTGGTGTATTCAGATAAACCTTGACAGAAGTTTCGACTTCCTGTCCTTTCTGTTAAATGGAGCAGCTTCACACTTCCCACTATTATATCTTGGGTTGCTCTTTAAGATTTTGGTTAAAAAAGTGTCCTGTTATAAGAATAAAAGAAAAGCCACTAAAGAAAACAACATTCTACTTTTTTTATAAAGAACCATATGTAGATACTTTATCTGAATGGAGGTCATATCTTAAAGTTTTATAAGTATCAATGAAAATATTTTGGGGCCAATTGTTTCAAATAGCCTTTTTTTAGAGGAGTTTTATGTTTTCATAAAAATTGTACAGAAAGTACAGAGAATTTCCATACACCTCTTCTCTACCCTGCACCCTGTTTCTTCTGTTATTGACATCCTCTGTCTCTGTGGTAACTAATTGGCAAGCCAGTATGATACGTTATAACTAACACCCTTAGTGACATTTGAATTCACTCTTTGTGCACTCATGTGCATTTACCAATTTAAGTATCATACCAAATACTTCAACTGCCCTAGAAGTGCTTTGAGTTTCACCTATTCCTCCTACCTTCCTTCCTCCTCAGCCTATGGAAACCACTGATCTTGTTAATGTCTCTGTACTTTTGCCTTTTCACAATGCTGTATATTTGATACCATACAGTATGTGGCTTTTCAGGCTGGCTTCTTCCACTTAACAAAGATCAGTTGACCTTATTTGTGTGTGTCTATATTCCTGGTCTCTCTGTTCTGTTTTCCAGATGTATTTGTCTTTGTCTTTGCCAATATCATGCTGTCTTGATTACTGTAGGTTTATATTAAGTTGTGAAGTCAGATAATCCTCCAACTCTGTTCTTTAGCATTGTGTTGACTATTCTGGGCCTTTGCCTTTCCATGTAAACTTTAAAATCAGTTTATTGATATCCACAGAGTAACTTGCTAGAACTGTGACTGGAATTGTGTTGAATTTATAGATGTTGTTGGAAGTATTGAATAATAAAATTAAGTCTGACCTACGAACCGACCAGCTGTCAGTTTGTCATATTGTGGTGGCTTGCATGTTGCTGTGATGCTGGAAGCTTTGTCACTGGTATTTCAGCTAGCAGCAGAATAACCCATTGTGGACAGGTTTTAGTAGAAAGTCTAGACTGAGACAGACTAGAAAGAAAGGCCTGGTGATCTTTTTCTGAAAATTAGCTCATGAAAACCATATAGATTACAACAGAATGTTATCCAGCATGGTGCGGCAAGATTGACCCATATTTCTGAAGACAGTACAGTCGCTGCACGAAGTGACTGAAGATGTTATGAAGGTGGTACAGGACTGGGCCTTGTTGCATCATGCTAGCACACAGTTGCCTTGAGTTGGAGCCAGCTCACAAATACCATCCTTCAACACAGATTGTGTTTCTGTTTATTTAGATCTTTGATTTCTTGTATATGAGTTTTGCAGATTTCCTTATATACATCTTGTGCATAATTTTTTAGACTTACATCTAAGTATTTTGTTTCTTTGGTGTTTCTATAAATGGTATTACTTTTTTCATTTCAAATTCCAAAATTTATGTTCATCACTTTTCTGGAGAAGCTCTGTAGTGAAAAAGAATAAGAATTTTTGTTGGTTTATGAAATTATATTATTTATCACATCTTTATTGTTTAATTATTACAACTTAAAGACTCACTTTACTTTCCATTTCTCCTAAGGGATAATGGGATTACAGTGGGCAAAGCATCTTGGCAAAGCAGTAAAGGTTACAATTAATGACTTGAATGAAAACTCTGTGTCACTGATTCAAGAAAACTGCCATTTAAACAAATTGAAAGTAGTG
Source organism: Heterohyrax brucei (assembly GCA_028571685.1). NCBI lineage: Eukaryota > Metazoa > Chordata > Mammalia > Hyracoidea > Procaviidae > Heterohyrax > Heterohyrax brucei. Next base: position 51,835,293 of record CM053155.1, read on the forward strand.
GTGGATAGTGAGGAAATGAGACAAAGTGATAATGTTCTTGAAGAAGGAGAGGAACAACTTGGTAATATTAAGGTGACCAAGATGGATGCCAATGTACTGATGCATTTGAGAGCTTTTGACTTCATGTGAGTGCAAAACGTTTGCTTTGTCACTTTCTAAACTGATCTAGTTTTGTTTCTTTTAAGATAGCATGTTGGTTTTTGTTGTTCTTTATTAATATAATTTTTGAGTTTGGCTTAAAGAAAGCCTAAGAAAATTTTCTAGCATTTGAAATAACATTCTTAGATATGAAACTTTTCCTCTGAACCTGATCTATTTTTGCATGTCTGACATAGCATATGATCAATTCACTACTTAACTTTAGAAACAGAACTACTCCTCTAAAAGAGATTTGTAAAATTTTAAATCTATGGAATTGTATCATTAGCAATAATTTACAATGATATGATTTGTATTATTGATATGATTTCAATATATATGTATTCTTTCTGATCTAGACACCTAGACCCTTTTGGAACATCAGTGAACTATCTAGATTCTGCTTTCAGAAATGTAAGAAACCTTGGCATAGTCTCGGTGACTTCTACAGATATCAGTTCTCTGTATGCCAAGGCACAGCATGTTGCCCGACGTCACTACGGCTGTAACATTGTCCGAACTGAGTATTACAAGGAACTAGCAGCCAGGATTGTTGTGGCTGCAGTGGCAAGGTACCACACCACATTGCCAAGATGTACCTCATATGCTTTGATACATGATAAAAATAAATAATATTGCAAGAAGTGCTTATCTCATTTTTCAGTCAGTGTTCAACATGTAAATTCTGTATTCATATCTCCAATCTGGATTTGTATGGTAATCTTACGTTGTAATTGTTAAGAGTGTGACGGAAGATTTTATGCCAGAAATACTCAGCTTACCCTCCAAATTAAAATGTTAGTAACAAGTAATTTAAGTAATAGGAAAGAACAGAAAAGTTACTTTCAGAACAGTTTATTCCAGTATTGTAGGGAAGATAAGAAAAGGAAAAGCAAAAACTGTCTTTGGATTTAGAAACAGTAATTTGTTCCCTGTCCTTTTCACTTCATTCACAAAGTTTGATTAAAATGTTGACTTACACACTTAATTCTGCAATTATATTATTAAATTATATTACCTATAATAAAACAAAAAGTTCTCCTTGTTTGTCATCAGGATTTCTAAACAACTGGATATTCAAGGAAGACTTTTTTTGAACACTTATTATAGAATATTACGCTAACAGATAAAAGGAACAGCTTGACTCAGCTTTGTTAAGGGATGTATGGTCTAGTGTGAACATTCAGAAAATCATTGGTAACCATTTGCAGGAAATAGTGCAACAGATTGTCAATTTCTTAATACCATTGTAGCTCTAAAGACTGTTGGTTAGGCAACAGTAGAGAACAGTAAATACATAAAATATAAATAATAATAGGCCAGCTTACTCACTAGCCCTAACATTGGTTGCACAGCTTTTAAATTAGACTTCCTACCTCAGTGTAAGTACAGATATCTAAATGTCGTAGAGCTTCAAGGTTATCCCCAAGTAACTGAAAATTCTGAGGTTAAATGTCTCCATGCCAAAGAACAACTTCATAAAGTGCACATCAGCAAATTCAAAATAAAGGTATATGAACTAAGTTTAGTGTATGACTACAGAGAGAAAACTACATAAGTGGCACATCAAGTGGAAATTAAAAAAGTTTATAAAATTAATGATCTCAAGAACTTTGTTCATTTCTTACTGAACGTTCAACAGCTAGCCTGCTCCCCTGCCAGCATTCAGTGGTTATTAAATATGTATCATTTGAAAGAAATAAAAAGGGAAAATGATAGCAGTGATGACAGGAAACAAAGGGACAGTGAAAACCAGAGAATGTAGTACTATTGAGAGGACCTCCTGAGGGCAATGTCTAATGATGCAGCACCCTGCAAGCATGCTTTGTTTTGTGCATCTCAGTGTGCAAAAGTTAAAGTGATGACTGTTTGAAAGCACTAGTACCAAGATTTGCATTTTCTTTGATTTTCTATAACTCACCTGTAGTTTACTCCAAGTTACTATTTTAGGTATAATGCCAAACAAAGGAAAATGGAAATGTCCCAAAATAACTTCTTCAAAATTTTACAGAGCTGCAGCTCGATGCAACAAAGGCATAGAAGTACTGTTTGCAGTGGCTCTGGAACATTTTGTATTGGTTGTTGTGAGAGTTTTAAGGGGGCCAACCTCAGCAGATGAAACTGCCAAGAAGATTCAGTACCTGATCCATTGTCAGTGGTGTGAAGAGAGAATTTTTCAGAAGGATGGTAATATGTTAGAAGGTAAATTCAAGTTTATTGACTATATATTTTGTTTACTATATGTGGAAACCTCTAATAAACAAGTCTTTACCATATCTCTAATTAAACATATTGTTATCCTTTAATTTTGAAGATTACAGTGCTAACTTTGTTATTTCCTATACTGGATTTCCTTTCATCAACAGACAAGATATTCGTGTGAGTGTACTGAAGTTCTTTATTCATGTTATATAATTTATGCTCTTTAACCTTGCCCTTTACTGAAACATCTAGAAATAACTTAGTTTCTACTGTTACTAATTTTAGGAAGAGTAGTTAGATTCCCTCTTTATCTAGGCTGTTTCAACTCCTGAATTTAAGTTTATAAAAATAGTTTACGTGCTTCTGGCTGAATATAAAAACCATTATGAAATTCTTTTAGTAAACATTTATTGAGCCTCTGCTATATGCCAGGATTGAGTATACAGACAAAACGTTGTGACTTGTGTCTTTCCAGAACTATTTGTATTTTGATTTCCTGGGAAATAGAAACATTTACTCATTGTTTTCTATTAGGTTTTTTGGTATTTTTTTACATGAACTTTCTTCAGAGCTATTTGAGAGTTTAGCCCTTGTGAAGTGAGAATTAGAAGTGTTTTTTTCTCAGTCAATGGTATTTGCATCTATTTTTTTTTAATTGCTATGTAAAATTTTGTTTTAAAGTTTATCAAATTTATATGTTTGGGTTTTATCTGTAGTTAGTTTTCTTATTCCTGCATTATATAAGAATTTTCTTAGGCGTTATTGATACATTTGAATTTGTCTCCAGATTTTCTGTTTTGTTTCCAGTGGTCAGTATTCATGTGGTATTCATGTTCATACATGTGTACCATGTTGTTTTGTTACAGAACATTTTTAGTGTTGTTTAATGTCTAGTAAGGCAATCACACACACACCCCCCCCGAGAGCTCTTAATATTCAAAGTGTTCCGGGGTTTATTTTATTTCTTAAATAAAGTTATTAAACAAGCTGCTATTTTATTATGATCACATTAAATTAGGAAGGATAGAAATTGTTATGGTTTTGAAGCTTTTTGTGTAAGGCTGCAATATGGTTTCCATTTTTTTAAGTACTTTTAGTTCAGTGTTAATTGATAGTTGTAGTGGAAGACAGTCATGTCCTTATTTGGTTTCCATCAGTGTGTTTTAATTCAGGCATGAAACTGGCTTTTTATCTGAGATACTTAACATTTACTGTGTTTAGGAAGCATCTTTCAATTCCTTTTTTGCTGTGTTTTACCAGATCTTGAAAATTTATCATATGCCTTTACAACATCTGTGGGGATGATTATGTGGTTTTTCTCCTTAGAAATATAATTTTAAATTGTAATGCAATTTACCAACAATCAACCATTCTTTATTTCCTAGAACAAACCATACTTTGTCAGAAAGGATTTTAATATGTTACTGGATTCTATTTGCTAATTTTTAAAAAGACGATTTCTGTTGGCAGTTGTCATAATGAGATGGTGTGTAGTTTTCCTTTTTTACCATAATTTTGGTTGATCTTTGGTATCAGTGCTTAAAGTTCCTCCAGAAAAACTGTGTCTGAAGCATTTCTTTTTTTTTCACTCTTTGAGGATAGACTGACTAGCACTGGAATTGTTCTTCACATGTTTAGCAGTAGTCAGAGAGCTTTTCTAATTTATTTACATAGAGTTTAGCCAAGTTTTGCTTTATGATTCTTTTGAATTTACTTGGTTTCTTCAGAGACAATGTGTGCCTTCAATTCTTGAGTCTTTTCAGAGTTCAGTTAACTCCACTGGGAAAGGTGTTTTGCTTGTAGCCCCTCCACCCATTGTAAGCTGAAGCTTTAGTCTTCTCAGTCTGCTAAGTGAGCCATCCTCTTGTATATCTTATTTCTTTTAAGATTTTATTGGTGTATCTCATCTGTTGTTGTCCCTTCTCCTTTACTATCATTTTAATTAAATTTTAAGAGACAACACCAGTAAAGTATTTAATCCATTGCATTTAGATAGACATCTCAGTATTTTTTTCTTATCAAGAGTTGCCTTCATAGGCTATATAACAATAACATGGAAGTACTAGTTGTCATGCTTTCTTAATTGTTATTAGTTGTCATCTGAGTCTTTGTCTTTTTTTTTATGCTACCCCAAACCAAACCCATTACAGTAGAGCTGATTCCAATGCATGGCAATCCTGTAGGACAGATGAGAACTGCTACATGGGGTTTCCAGTGTTGTAAGTGTTTACAGAAGCAGATTGCCACATCTTTCTTCTGTGAAACAGCTGGCAGGGGGAACCACCAACCTGTCAGTAACCAAGTGCTTGACCATTGTACCACCAAGGCTCCTTTTTTCTATTTTCACTACCAGTAATGACATGAGAGCCTTGACTGTTCAGAGAGACAATTTGCCAGTTCTTACCTAAAACTGAGACAGCCTAGCAGAGGGAGTTGGTAAAGACATAGATTTTTATGATGAGAATGTTTTACAAAGCACAACAATATGCAAACTCGTGTGTGCTACCTATCTGTTGTAAGTGACTGTGACCGACTATCTGTGAGTATGTGTAGTTTAACTATTCAGTGGTTCCAGGAAAACCTTTTGAGTATATTCATTTATAATAGTTGAGGAACATAATTGTCAACAAAGATAATACAAGTAGTCCCAATTTATGATGGGGCTCTGTTCTAGTGACTATTTTAAATTGGTTCTGACATAAGTCAGATACCTCCTTTTTAGTTTTCACTACTACTGCCTTTTATTATCAGTATCTGTATAATCCAGTCTTTGAATATCTGTCAGTGAACATCTGAAAATAACGTCAGCAAATTACGTGCTGCGACATTGTAGTATATGTTGTTAACAATAAGATGTTAAAAAGAAATGAGACAGTTCTAAGTGCCATTCATCTTAAATATGTCAAAATGGGGACTATACATATTGATGATAACTGTACCCTTCCACTTAAGACTTAGATTAAAATAATACTGAAAAGTAGACCAAGGAATAGACAGTAGAGGGAACTTTTAAGTAATGACTCTGAAGAAAGATATCACATTTGTGCATTATTACCATTTAATTGCATTGAATAATAGTGATACAACAGATAGCAAAAAACTACAGGCCTGTCTTCTTACCACCTTAATTCTGGTTTCTGGGCATATCTAGGACTTTCTGATCAGTTTAGGTTATTTCAAGAAAATGAATAATTAGCCTAGTAATGGTGTGGAGGGGGAGTTGTTAGTTGGGGAGCATCAAATTTTAAATGGATCTTCTGGAACTTTGTGTGAACTAAAAAGTCACATAGTAGAATATTACTGTGTTTTGGAAACCAAGAATAGCACTACTTTCTCTGCAATTTACTTGTGATTCTACTGATCTCTCACTGCTCTTTAAATTCCATTGTGCCATATCTGTGAAATGGAATATTACTCAGCCATGAGAAAGGGTAAAGTGCTTATGAATGCAACAAAATAGATAAACCTTCAAAATATTATGCTAGGAAAACAGAGCCAAACACAAGAGTATATGCTGTATGACTTTATTTATATGAAACTGTGTCTGTACTGATAGAAAGCAGATCTGTAGTTACCTCAGTCTGGGATTCAAGTTAGAAATTAACTAGAAAGGAGTTCAAGAGAACTTTATGAAAAGATCTGTATGTTTTGACTGGAGTATTGGTTACATAGATGTATATAGTTGTCGGAACCCATTAGCTTTTTCACATAAAATGTATACATTTTGTTGCATGTAAATAAGTTGATTTTTAAAATATGAATAGCTTGTATACTTTACAGGATTTGCTACTACTTAAATTATTTTATGTAGTATAGTGACTAAAAGCTATTATCAGTTGTGACCCAGTAAGCTGTTTGGCATTGATTTCAACACTTCTTAAACTATAATCCTCTAATCTGTGTAACTTCAATTTTATCAGCACCTATTTCAGAGAGTTAAAAGGATTAAATTTTTAAAATGCATATGAAATACTTAGCACAATACCTGGCACATAGTAGATCCTCATTATATGGTAGCTGCAAATCGTTATTAATATAACAATTTCTATTACTTTCATTAGTCATTTCTCCTTTGATTTTTCTTTTCATTGTCATTTGGCAGAAAACCCATATAGACAACTACCCTGTAACTGTCATGAAAGCATGCCCGGAAAGACAGCAATAGAACTGGGACCTCTTTGGTATGTACCTAAACATAATAACAAGTTCAAAGTTGATTTACGTATTGATTTATTAATTGGTAACCTTTGTGGCAAAAGAATCAGATAAGTATAAAACCCGCTGCCATCAAGTCAGTTCCAGCTCTTAGTGACCTTATAGACAGAATAGAACTGCTCCCGAGGAACACCTGGCAGATTTGAACTGCTGACCTTCTGGTTAGCAGCCATAGCACTTAACCACTACACCACTGAGGTTTTCTTTTTTTATGTATAGGCAAATTATTGATTCTTGTCCCCTGCAAGAACCCAAAGTGTTGATCTGTTTTCAAATATTCTTTACTATTATCCTCCCTGGTTTGTGATAGTGCTAACAGGCAATGGGGTAAAAGACAAGCCTGGCTGGTCTACAGACTAGATATTTTGTCTCTAAATAATAAGAACAAGAATTTTTACACTGATAATTCTAGAACTAGAGTGTGACTATGAGGTGATCCATGGTAACTTCTTGTAGAATTGCCAACTAATGTAAAAAGTCTTGTAGAAATTAGTTTAAGTGAGAAGGGTATGTGAAAAGGTCCACTTTTGTTTTAGGTAAAGATGCTTAGATAGGACATAATGGCAAATAGTTCGTATTTCTATGCTTTTGCATTATTAGTAACAAGTTACTGTATTTTTAATGGTTTAAATTTGAATTGTTTTTAATCAGAATCCTTATAAGTTTGTTACTAGAGATTTCTTGTAGGAATTGAGATTCCTGACAACATTGTGACAAGAATCATTGCAAATTTCCACCTTGTTACTTTACCAGGTCAAGGCCTAGCCATCTACTAAATTTAAAAATTTACCCACATGATGTCTTTATATTTATATAATATCCATTGCCATCAGTTTGATTCAAACTCATAGCTACTGTATAGTACAGACTGAAACTGCTCCATAGGACTTCCAGGGAGCTGTTGATGGATTCAAACTGCTGACCTTTTGGTTAGCAACTGTATCTCTTAACCACTGAGCAACTAAGTCTCCAGTTCTTTGTCGATGGCTGTCATTTTATCATCAGCATTTGCAAATACCCTTAGATTAAGAATGGCCTAGCCAAATCAAGAAATGTAAAAAGATAACATATAAAGTCAGAGAAAATACTTGGAAGGCAAATAGCTTTTAAGGGCTTGGTATACAGAACGTATAAAGAATGTCTGTAACTCAACAGCAAAATGTCAAACAGATTTTTGACTTTGAAGCTGGACAAATGACTTGAATAGACAATGTGCAAAAATGCATATACAAATGGGCAATGAGTATTTGAGAATATATTCAATATTATTAGTCATTAGAGAAATTCAGACCACCATGAGATACTACTTCACACCAACTAGGATGGCTATTATTTTAAAAAATGAATAAATAATGAGTTTTGGTGGAAAAATGCATGGAGAACTTGGGACATTTATGCATTGTTGGTGGAAATATATAATGGCACAGCCACTGTGGAAAACAGTTTGGTTTTTCTGCAAAAAGTAAAACATGGAATTACCACATGATCCAGTAGTTCCACCCTTAAGTATATATTCAGAGGAGATGAAAGTAGGGACTCAGTACATCAGTGCTCATTGCAACATTGTTCCCAATAGCACACAAGGTAGAAACAACTCAAGTGTCCATCAGCAAATGAGTTAATAAACAGAGTGTGTATATTCTTACACTGGAGTATTATTTGGCCATAAAAAGGTTGTTCTTTGTGTTGGAAGTCCTAGCTAGAGCAGTTAGGCAAAAAAAAGAGATAAAGGTCATCCAAATTGGAAAGTCATATGATCCTTTTTATAGATGAGATGATCGTATATAGAGAGAACTCCAAAGATTCCACAGGAAAACTACTAGAACTGATTGCTTCAGCAGAGTAACAGGATGCAAGATCAACATACAAAAATCAGTTGGATTCCTGCACTCAAAGCAAATTTCAAAAAGCAAATCTAGAAAACAGTACCATTTATAGTAACTCATAAAAAGATAAAATACTTCTAAATAATTCTAATGAGAGACATAGAAACCGTACACAAAGAAAACTCAAAACACTATTACAGAAAACCAACAGTATTTATGTAAAAAGAACAGATAAATGAAAAAAACATACCATGCTTGTGAACAGGAAGACTCAACATTATGAAAATGTCAATACTATCCAAGGTGATCTGCAGATAAAATGCAGTCCTGGACACATTCCAATATCATTCTTTAATGAGATGGAAAAACAAATGACCAACTTTATATGGAAAAGAAAGAGGTCCTAGATAAGCAAAGCATTGTTGGAGAAAAGGAACAAAGTAGGAGGCCTCACACTACCTGATCTCAGAACCTACTGTACAGCCACAATAGTCAAAACAGCCTAGTACTGGTACAATGACAGACATATAGACCAATGGAACAGAACTTAGAACCCAGAAGTAAATCCGTCCACCTATGGCTAGCTGATCTTTGACAAAGGACCAAAGTCCATTAAATGGAAGGAAGGACAGTCTTCTTAATAGATGGTGCTAGCAAAACTAGTTATCTGTCTGTAAAAATAAAAGTGAAATAAGACCAGACTTCACACCATATACAAAACTAACTCAAAATGGATCCAAGATCTAAATATAAAACCTAAAATGATAAAAAGCATGGAGGAAAAAATAAGGACAATAGTAGGGGCTTTAATACATGGCATGAATTCAGTACAAACCATAAATAACAATTAACAAGCACCAGAAAATAAACTAGATAGTTTGGAGTGTCTAAAAGTTAAACACATTCATCAAAAGAGTAAAAAGCGAACCTACAGACTGGAAAAAGTTTTTGACTGTGACATAATCCAACAAGGGTCTGATCTCTAGAATACTTCAACACCTCAATAAAAAAAAATAAAAATAAAAAATAAAAAAAACCCACAAATAATCCAATGTAAAAAAATGAGCAAAGGATATGAACAGGCACTTCACCAAAGAAGATACTCGGGAAACTAACAATAACGGGAAACAATGCGTGCTACTATTACCCATTAGAGAAATGTAGATCAAAACTATAAGATGCCATCTTACCCCAACACTACTGGCAGGAATCAAAAAAAAAACCCAAGAACATAACAGAAGTTGGCAGTGATGCAGGGAGATTGGAACTGGCATACACACTGCTGATGGGAATGTAAATGCTATAGCCAGTATGGAAAACACTGCGGCACCTCCTGACAAAACAGAAATAGATAACACCATGTGATCCAGCAACCCACTCCTAAGAGTATACCCTAAAGAAGTAAGCCCTGTCACATGAGTAGCCTTACACACAACCATGTTCACTGCAGTCTTATTTACAACAGCAAAAAGATCACAACAGCCTAAGTGCCTATCAGCAAATGAATGCATAGCAAATTTTAGTCCACATACACAGTGAAATACTGCTCAAAAATAAAGTAATGAATCCAGGAAACATCTCACAACACAGATGAATCTGGAGGGCATTATGTTGAGTGAAATAAGTCAAGCACAAAACGACACATACTGTATGAGACCATTATAAAATCTCAAGAAAAGTTTTACACTCAGAAAAAAAAAATTCTTTGATGAATACAAGGCAGGGAAATCGCTAGATAATAGACAAGTATCAACTTCAGTGAAAGAAAAGGCAGCACACAGTATAGGGGATGTCAGCACAGCTTGAGCAAGGAAAGCCTTAGAAGCTTCCTCAATACCGCCAAACACATTGAGGGAGTGAATCACTGGGCCAGAGCTGTGGACCATGGTCTTGGGGACATCTAGGTCAATTGGTATAGCATGGTTTATAAAGAAAATGTTCTATATCCTACTTGTGATTGAGTAGCACCTGGGGTCTTAAAAGTTTACAAGTGGCCATCTAAAATGTATCTGTTTTACCCATCACATTCAGACCCAAGGGAAGTGAAAAAAAAACCGAAGCACAAGGAAAAGATCAGTCCAAAAGGCTAGACTGATAAGGGACCACATGACCCAGAGCCTCCACCAGCCTGAACCTAGAACAATTAGAAGATGTCCATCTACTGTCACCAACTATTCTGACAGGGATCACAGTAGAGGGCTCTGGACAGAGTGGAAGAAGAATAGAGAACAAAATTAAAATTCATAAAAGGGAGCGGAGACTGGAGGAACCCCCTAGACTGTGGTCCCTTAACATCCTAGTAACTCAGAATTGAAGCTACTACTGGAGACCACCTTTCGGCCAAATAATAAACAGGCCTACAAAACAATATACATGAGGAACTTGCTTCTTAGTTCAGTCAAGTATATGAGACCAAACAGACAATTATGACAGTGCAGGAAGGGGTAGGAACCCTGAAGCAATGGATGTGGGGTCCCAGAATATAAAGGGAAAGGAGGATAGTGTGCTGGCACAGTGTGAGGATTGAAACCAGTCACCAAGCAATTTGTGTGTAAATGTTTCAATGAAAGACTAGTCTGTACAGTAAACGTGTCCGTAAGACACAACTAAACTTAGAGAATAAAGAATATTCTGATACATGCCACAATGAACACTGAAAATATGCTCAGTGAAGTAAGTCCAACACAAAATGATAAAGACTAGTTGATCCACTTAGATGAAATACCTAGAATAGCTAAATACATAAAAACCAAAGTAGATTAGTGGTTACTAGGCAAAGGGAGAATGTAAGTTGTTGTTTAATGAATACTGCATTTGTGTTTGGGCTGATGAAAAAGTTGTGGAAGCAGTTAATGGTGATGGTTGCACATTATGAGTGCAATTTTTATGGTGTATATATTTTACCACAGTACCTTTTTTTTTTTTTTAATTCGGAGGAGAGTCAGAAAATCAAAAAATATGTAAAAGGGAAACTGGATTATAAGGGGCAGAAGGAGATTTTCAAAAACAGGATGTTGCATATATACTTATAAAAGAGCCCCGAGAAGAAGACAGCAGGGAGGTGTGCAAGAAGCTGGGGTGCTCCACAGGAAGCCCTCCAGTGAAGTAGGAAGCAGAAGTGACAGGAGGAAAGAGGAAGGGTGCCCAGGTGCCCTGTGACCCTTAGCTGACTCAGAAGAACAGATTAGCCCTGAAAGTGGAGTTTTGAAAGGCTGAGAAATGCACGGCAACATGACAGGCTAGAGTAGAAGAGGATGAAGAAAAGGGGAAGGATTTGGTACTATTGTATTCTTTTACCTCAGGCTCCAAATGCATTTGACACAGCCCTGTTTCCTGTCTCTATTTTAAAAACTGATATTTTATTCATAATTTTTACATTAATTTTTTATTTTTTAAATAGTACATTAAAATAGTATTTATCTGTTAAAAAAAAAAGGGACCTAGCCAGTTTTATCTTCTACTACTTTTCCTGTGTCATCTGCTACAAATTGATCCTACTCACTGATCTCAAATTGAGAAAATTAGAATATAGGTTTCCTGGACCCCGAAGGACTACCTAGCCCAACTTCGTCATTGTGCAGATGAGATATTGTAGCACAGAGTACTTGAAGTGTTGCCAGAACTTGCCCAAAAGTCAGTGGCACATTCAGAGCCAGAACTGAGGTTTTCTGACTCTCAGTACTGAGTTCTAAACTGTACCTTATAATTTCCTCACTCAAAGCCATTGTTCACATCTTTAACCTAGAATACCTTCCTCCTGCCATCTCACCTTCCTCTTGGAGGTCTCCCTTTAGTGTTTCAATTCAAAAGGATTTCTAAATTAACTTTCACTGTTTCTTACATTGATCTTTCATTGATCACTATACATACCACAGTGCTATATATACCTTTTGAGGGCTCAGTAATTCTTGACATCTTGACCAATCACACTAGCCTGGAGAACTGAGATGGTTTAAAAGAAAAAAATAGTTGGCAAATAGAAAATAAACAATTTTAAATTAAGTCAAATTCTTTGTGAGTTTCAGTATTTACTATATACTATATCCTACTAATTTACCTTAATTAAATTATGGAGACTTTTTTTTATTTTTAATTTTTCTCAAGCCTGAATCTCATTATATTTTCTTTTTCAGGTCAAGTTCCCTATTTAATACTGGGTTCCTCAAAAGAATGTTACTTGAATCTCTCCAGCATGGTTTAGATGATATTCAAACTCTAATAAAGACATTAATCTTTGAATCAGAGTGTACTTCTCAAAATCAGTGTTCAGCTCATACATCTTCCATTGTCAACAAGCAAGGTAAATACAAGATTATAAATTAGTTACCAGAAATACTATATCCTTTTTAAATATGTTTGATTTTATAATCAAAAACAGTATAATTATAAAATGTGTTTTCAGTAAATCCTCGAATAAGTCTAATCAATTTTTTAAACATTTTTTTGTTTTTTAGTTACATAGCTTTTTTTCAAGCTTGTGCTCAGGGACCTAAAATAATTTTTTTGCTTTGTTTTCACAAACTAACACTAAAAACCTTTTGTTCTTTTATTACCTTGTATCTTTCTAGAAAGAAAAATGTTAAGTAATTCTAACAATATTGTGGCCATTAAATTTTGTTAATGTCCATTAAGACATTGAAGATAGATTTGTATTTATTTGTAGTCTCATCTGGCAGTTGATCTAAGGGTGGTCTGTTAAATACCCTAGCTTTTCCATAAGTCATTAGAAGTAGCTTTCTTAGAAGAAGCTGGTATTATAGAGGGTTTAATAAAGCAATTCATGCAACGTGTTTTGGCTATAGAATCTCTTTTGTTTTCATAAACTCAGTGTGGATATAATTTCATAAACTTACATTTTGAATTGTTGCTTAATGTCATTTTTGTAAAACATTTTATTCTCATTTTAGAAGAATCTGGTGTATGTACTAAAACTACAGATGATAACACAACAGATAATTACATTTCACAAGGTATGTATTTCAGACTCACATATATGTACATGTATATGTGTACATATATACTGACACAAAAGACTGATAGTAGAAGGGTAGAAAGAGAAGAGTTGCCTTGGTGGCCTACTTAAAAACACATCATCACTATATTGACAGCATAATCATAGTAAAACTTGTTTATCTGGCATTTACAAAGTTTAAAATTTCTGTTAGCCAAGCCAAGCGCCATTGAGTGGGATCCGCTATGAGTCGAAAATGTCTATTAACATGTATTTTATTCACATCCTTCAATATGAAGTAATCCCCTGGAAGTGTTAGACGATCTTGAAAAGAACCATATGAATACAAATGATATTTTTTTCAATCAGAGTCATTTCAGAAGGGTATGTCAGTGCCTCAACATCTAAGGCTTTATTTTGCATTTGAAAAAAACTTCAAATTGTAGATGTATTTTTGATGCAGATAAAAGAATATAAACAATGTCAAGGTTGAGAGAGCAGAATATTTGTAATTAGAAGCTGTAATTTTATATTAGTTGCTCAGCATTTTAGTGTTGATGTTGAAAGAGAGAAAACTTAAATAAGCTTTTTATAGCAAGCATATGGCTTAATAGCTACGCCATGGTCTTTGCAACAGTCATGTCTGACATCTTCAACTAGTTTGCTAACATTCAAATTACGTAAAAATAATTCCTTTTACTTAATTTCTCTGTTGGGAGAAAGAAAAATAGGCATTACAGCATATTGTAAAGAACTCAATAAGGCATAAATAAGCCTTGCCAAGCCAGCCAAATATTTAAAATCTCTACATTTCTCATAATATAAATTATGGTCAGATGGCAGTCAGAATACAACCAGAGAAGGGCTGCCTTCTCAGAGTACAGTAGACTGTAATAATGTGCATAGAGTCAAGTTTTCAAGACCTTCAGTTGCTGATGTGACATGACTCAAAATAATAAACAGCTGCAGACACCCCTTAATAATCAGAACATGGAATGTATGTATTGAGAAAAATTGGAAGTCATCAAAGATGAAATGGGACACACAAGGATTGATACCTTAGGCACTGGTGAGCTGCAGTAGACTGTTACTGGCCACTTTGAATCAGAAAGTCATATAGTGTACTTTGCTGGCAATGACAGATTGAAAGTGAATGGTGTCACATTCATTGTCAAAAAGAACATTTCAAGATCTATCCTGAAGTACAGTGCAGTCAGTGTCCACAAAACAAAATCAGTTAATGTGTCTGTTACTCAAATTTACATACCAGCTACTAAAATCAGAGATGAAGAAATTGAAGATTTTTACCAACTTCTGCAGTTTAAAATTGATCAGATATCCAAGATGCACTGATAATTACTGGTGACTGAATACAAGAGTTGGAAACAAGGGTTGATAGTTGGAAAATACACCCGTGGTGTTAGAAATGATGCCAGAGATTCCATCGTAGCTTTTTGCAAAACAGAACTTCATTATCAAAACCTTTTTTCATTAGCATAAATGGTGACTGTACACATAGACCTCACCAGATGGAATACACAGGAATCAAATCACCTACATCTATAGAAAGAGACAATTGAAAAAGCTCAGTATCATCAGTTAGAGCAAGGCCAGGAGCCAACTGTAGAACAGACTATCAATAATAAACTCAATTAGAACAAGTCCATGAAAGCCAAAGTACAACCTTTAGTATATGTCTTCTGAATTCAGACTGTCTCAAGAATAGATTTGACATACTGAACACGAATAACTGAAGACCAGGTGAGTTGTGGAAGGACATCATACATGGCAAAACCAAAAGATCATTGAAAAAGATGGAAAAGACAAAAATGGATGTCAGAAGAGATTCTGAGGCTTGGTCTTGAATATAAGTAGCTGAAGCAAAACTAAGTGATGAAGTAGAAGAGCTGAACAGAAGACTAAAAACAGCAGCTTGAGAAGACACAGTTAATATGTTTATAATGAAATGTGCAAAGACCTGGAGATAGAAAACCAAAAAAGAGGAACACCTTTGGCATTAGAAAACCAAAAGAGAGGTACAGCTTTGGCATTTCTCAAACTGAAAGAACTGAAGAAAAAATTCAAGCGTCATGTTAGAAACATCAAAAGAAACTGGAAGGAGTACCTACTAAGAGTCACTTTCCAGAAAGAATTGGTCAGTGTTCAACCATTTCAGGAGGTAGCACATGATCAACAACCAACAGTACTGAAGGAGGAGATTCAGGGAGCACTGGAGATGTTAGTGTAAAACAGAGCTCCACAGACTCACAATACCATTTGGGGTCTGTTTCAGCAAATGGATGCAGCACTGCAGGTATTTAGTTGTCTATGCCAAGATATCTGTAAGAAGGCTACCTGGCCAGCTGCCTGGAAGAGACCTGTATTTGTACTCATTCCAAACAAAGGTGATCCAACAGAGTGCATGAATTACAAAGAAATATTAATATCACATACAAGTAAAATTTTGTTGAACATTATTCAAAGGCAGTTGCAGCAGTACACTGACAGGGAACTGCCCTAAGTTCAAGCCTGATTCAGAAGAGGCCGTGAAATAAGGGATATCATTGCTGATATCAGATGCATGTTGGCTGAAAACAGAAAAGCCAGCAACATATTTACTTGTGTTTTATTGACTATGCAAAGGCATTCATCTTTGTGAGTCATAACAAATTTATGGATAACATTGGTGAAGTACAGAAATTCCAGAACACTTAATTGTGTGCAAGAGGTACCTGTATACAGACCTAGAGGCAGTTATTGAAACAGAGTAAGGGAGTAATGCATTGTTAAAAGTCAGTAAAGATGTGTTTCAAGGCTGTATTGTTTCACCATGTGTGTTCACTCTGTATGCTGAACAAATAATGCAAGAAACTGGGCTAAATGAAGGAGAATGGGCATCAGGGTTAGAGGAAGACTCATTAACAGCCTGAGATATATATATGACACAGCCTGGTTTACACAAGTGAAAAGGAGGTGAAACACTTACTGATGAAGATCAGCTGCCTTCAGTATGGCATCCACCTCAACATACAGAATCCTCACATTTGGACCAATAAGCAACTGTGTGATAAATGGAAAAAACATTGAAGTTGTCAGGAATTTTATTTTACTTGGATTCACAATCAATGCCTATGGAAGCAGCAATCAAGGAAATCAAGTGACATACTGCAGTGAGCAAATGTGCTGCAAAAGACCTCCTTAAAATGTTGAAAAGCAAAGATATCACTTTAAGGATGAAAGCAGGGCTGCCCGAAGCCAGAGTCATTTCAGTCACCTCATAGCATGTGAAAGCTGAACAATGAATAAGGAAGACTGAAGGATTAATGCCTTTGAATTACAGTATTGGCAAAGAATACTGAATATCATAGTCTACTAGAAGAGTGAGCAAACCTGTCTTGGAAGAAATACAACCAGAATGCTCACATACTTGGGACACATTGATCATGCTTGGTAAAGTAGAAGATTAATGAAAAAAAGGAAGACCCTCAGTGAGATGAGCTGACAAAGTTGCTGCATCAGTGGTCTCAAATACAACAATTGTGAGAATGACAAAGGACTGGGCGTTGTTTCATTCCTTTTTACATGAGGTCACTGAGTCAGAAACAACTTGATGGCACCTAATAAGAATAACAACAACATGTATGCAAAACTGGGCATTCAGTAGAGTCTTCAGGTGTAAAAACGAAGGACATTATCCCGGGAACTTCAGATAATTTGGGGAGAAAGCATTTACACACATAAAAGACTTATACACGTGAAAGAAGAAAAGAAAAAAATGACAAAATTTAGTCAAGTTCTCAGTAAAATTTAATGGGTAACAGATAGTGAAAAATATTACAGTGCATGAAGCCTAGAATCATAAAATTAAGATTGGATAGGTTGAAACTGTATGTGTCAGAGGATTTTTACTTAATACAGTACATAGCTATAAAAATAGCATTTGGTTTATAAATTTTAGAATGCTAATTTCCTGTGTCTGTGTGTGTGTGTTTCAGGAAAGAGAAAAAGTAATGAAATGATCACAAATTCAGCCAAGAGGCAAAAAGCTGACACCAGTATTGAACATCCTCCCTTTTATTACAACATCCACAGACACAGCATTAAAGGAATGAATATGCCAAAGTAAGACAGTCTGTGAATGGCAAAGTATATATTTTATATTTCACTGGCGATGTGATTTAAATACAAGAACTTCATTTTTTATTTCATTTTTTTCCTACATTGCAGGTTAAAAAAGTTTCTGTGCTATCTTTCTCAAGCAGGCTTTCGAGTAAGCCGAACTCATTTTGACCCAATGGGTGTTCGTACAGATGCACCTCTGATGCAGTTTAAATCTATCCTTTTAAAGTACAGCACCCCAACCTACACTGGAGGACAGTCAGAGGGTCAAGTCCAGTCAGCACCTGAAGATACAGTGGCTGAGAGTTGAAATCTCAGTGAATGATAAAGCAGAAGCAAGCAGCTGCCGGAGATGTTAAATGTAGAGAGGAGTTTATTCCCAGATGTCTGCGTAGACCTGCTAGTTCTCAGTGCCAACTGTAGTTCTTTTTCTATACTTTCAATTCAGTGGTATAAAAATAAAAACAGTGTAGTTTTCATTCAGCAGACTAGCAGTTTCTAACTTAGCTGGTTTGGGAGCTGTGCTTTCCAAGTTTTTCTTATTTTAAAGAAAACAAAAACTTTCCATAAAAACATTTCATATATAAAACCAAGTTTCTGGCTGAGATCACCCTGCTGTTTAATAATTCAGAAAATTTTGACAAAGTATGTGTAATTTTGTGTTAGACACCTTATTTTAGTATTCTAAATCACATCTCTACATAAACTGATTTATTCTTGATACATGTTTCTATTTGTAGTATTCAAAATAAAGGCAGAAGCCTTTCACATAGTAAAACAACCCTGAGTAGGTAACAGTATTGTACCAGGTAACATAGATCTCATAATTATGTAAGTTAAAATACATTCCCATTAAGAAATCATACCTCTCTCCCCACTGATCTTGTACTTTACTACTTATTTTTTCTTTTTTTAATCACTAGGTTTTGAGAAATTAAGTACCAGCTTGCTGGATTGCTGTGAGTCAGAGTTGACAGCAGCAGGTTTACCTAGTGGAAGTAAATTTCTCTTACAGTTTTAAGGACTAGATAGTTAAATTTCAGAGTCCAAGTAAATCGTCCAAGTAAATAGAGACCGTTGTTCCAAGATAATTGTCTATAACACTGAAATTCTGAGGAGGAGACGATTCATCACAAACAGGCTGGGTGATCTCAGGTGCCTCTGTTAATGCACGTGCAGTGCTCATTTGCTTGGTTGTGCTACCTCTTAAAACTTGTCACCTAATAAAGCAGTTTTTTTTTGTTTGGTTTTGGCTTTGTATATGTGTACACAAACATGTTAATTTTTTTGTATAAGCAGCCCAGGCTAACATGACTATAAAACTCAGATGGAAAAAAAGAATTTTGTTTGTGTTAATAAATAATCATTCTTGATTCGTTTGAATATTTTTTGGATGAAAGAATTTGTATTCTTTTTTTACGTGTTTGCCTCAGTTTTAATTCACTGAGGTATTTCTTAAAAGGAAGCAAGTTTTTATAACCATTAAGCTTGCCAGCGGGAGTCCTGGTTGCACAGTGGTCAAGAGCTCAGCTGCTAACCCCATGGTCACTAGTTCAGATCCAATCTAGCACCAATTGAGATGTTAGGGTAAGATTTTTTTTGTTGATGCCCTGTACTAGTATTTACTATTCCAATTGTGTTGTATTGAACTCTTTGACTCCTTTTTTCTTTTTTAAATTTTGATTTTTAATTGTAGGATTCCTTTATTATGGTTGATGAGTTTTCTAGCACTGCCATTATAAATTCCACAATCTGGATTTCCTCAAACTACAGAAATTTACTCTCAGTTTTTGAGGCTAGAAGTCTGAATCAGTATTGGTGTGGTTGTTCCATATGGATGATCTGAAGGAGAATTGGTCCTTGCCTTTCTCCTGCTTTTTGGTTACTACTGGCAATTTTGGGGATTCCTATCACTCCAGTATGTGCTTCAATCTTCACATGGCCTTGCTCTCTGTGTCATCTCGTTCCCAGTCTCTTAAGACACTCATGATTGTACTTAGGGCCTGTTGTAATCCAGAATGATGTCATCTCAAATTCCTTACCTTAATTACATCTGCAGAGACTCATTCCAAAGAAGGTCACATTCTAAGGTTCTTGTGTAGACATATCTTTGTCATTATTCAACCATCTACCTTCTTGTCTACCAGAAGTCACATCATCCAGTGTGTGAAATATGTTTGGCACATCCAGATACCTCTAGCAAAAGCTGGACCATGAACAAGGAAGACTGAAGAATGGATGCCTCTGAATCCTGGTGATGGTAAAGAATACTGAGTATACTATGGACTGCCAGAAGAATGAACAAATCTGTCTTTGAAGAAGTACAGTCAGAATGCTGATTTGAAGCCAGGATAGGGACTTTGTTTCACATACTTCAGACATGTTATCAGGAGGGACTGGTCCCTGCAGATGGACATCATGCTTGGTAGAGGGTTAGTGAAAAAGAGGAAGATCTCCGACATGATGGATTGACACAGTGGCTGTGACAATGGGCTCCACATAACGATTGCAGGGATGGTGCAGGATCAGGGCAGTGTCTTGTCCTGTTGTGCATGACGTCACTGGGTCGGAACCAACTCTGCAGCACCTAACATCTCCAAAAGTCTCAACCTATTCTAGCGTCAGGTCCAATATATAAATACGGTCAGCTCAAAATATCCCAAATCTCATCTAAACTGGTTACGGGTGACAGTTTGTATGATCCCCAATTTATTTCCATCTGTGGACCTGTGAACTGGAAAAGTATGTGCTTCCAAGACGGTGGGACAGGCACAAGATAGACACTCCCATACCAAAAACAGTGAAATCAAAAGAAAAGAGTCACTGGTCCCCAAATTAGAGATCCAGCCGGAGAAATTACATGATGTTTCAAGTTTTTAGAATAATCCTCTGTGGCTTGATGCACTGCCCTCTGGTGCCATGGACGGTTCATCCTCTTGGCCTACAGAGGCTGCGTAGTATTAGTCTTTTAAAATACAGCTATTCATTTCCTTTCAAGAAAATTCTTCCTTAGTTGCTTCTGCTTTTGAAAATATAAAGGTAGAAAGTGGAAATTTTCTTTCAAATTTATTTACTCAGGTATTGATTTAATAAGTCAATGAGTTATTCCTAGTCAAATCGGTTGTGATATTTTAGTGGACCTGGAAATCCTCCTCAGTGTTATATGAAATTTGTTTCAAAACTATTCCTTTAAACCCTAATTTCCTTTCATTGCATATAGCATTTAATACCAACCTCTGCTGTGCTGCTGGGGACTGACTAGTTGCTTCTGACTCGTAGTAACTTACAGAGAACTGCCCCATAGAAATCTCCTGTCTGTAACAGATCACCACATTTTTCTTTGAGGAGCGACTGGGTGGGTTGGAACCACTGAAGCAGTTCTTGCTTTACTTGGTTGAAATAACTCACTAGTGACTCACCTAAATTGGAAGCGAGATGCTAGAAATTCCTTGATAAAATGCAGACAAAGGAAATCAAAGGTTTAGCAGAGGGAATGTGGAGAGGATTTATTGTATGTGATCTGCTCACCATCCTCTGATTACCTCAGGGCCAATAGTTTGATGAGTTAACCCAGCCTTACTTGCTCCAAAGTCTGGAGGATATGAGAATTCAAAATTCTGTTCTGAATTTTTCCCCTTTGGATCATGAGTGTTGTATCTTTGATCCAAATGCTCACTAATGGTAGCCAGACATCATCCAGTCCTGGTGTCATGACAGATGGTTGCTTGGCTCATGGAAGGAATTAGCCACACACTCCGTATCTTCCTCCTTTTCCTGACTCTCCTTTCTCACTTGCTTTTGTGCCTTGGATGACAACTTGAGACTTTCAAGATCCACAGAATGAACCAGGAAGCAGAACAGACACACTAAACACATGACTACGCCAATTAACCCAGATGGCTCATGAAACCCTAACCCTAAACCTCCAAAACAAGGAACGAAATCCCATGAGGTTTTGGATGTTCACATCACCAACAGCTCTGTCTTTGTCATCAATACATCCATCACACAATTTTTACCGATTTAACTTTTTACAACTTATTAACATGAATTACAATTAACAGGCAATCCTACCCTTAATGCAGGAAATCCTGTTGGCATAGTAATTAAGTTATACACAACTGCTGAACAAAAGTCTGCAGTTCAAATCCATCAGGTGCCGAATTTTATGGGGCAGTTCTACTCCATTCTATAGGGTCGCTGAGTCAGAACTGACGGCAACAGGTTTGGGTTTGGGGAGGACCCTTAATGTGGTTTTCCCATCACTGTTAACCTTCCTTCTTCCCTCCTTCCCACTCCTGGTGACCACTAATAAGATTTCTTTCTCTATACATATGCCTTTGTCCTTTTGATTGACTTACTCAGCATGTCTTTCAGCTCAATTCATATTGTAGCAAGTATCAAAACTTACTTCTCCTACTGGCTGACTAGGTATTCTATTTTATGTCCATACCACAATTTGTTTATCCATTCATCTGTGGACTGGCACTTAGGTTGTTTCCACCTTTTGGCTATTGGAAATAATGCTGTAATGAACACTGATTTACAAGCCTCTTTGAGTTCTCTACTTTCTTTTGGGTATACTGAATGGAGCTGTTGGGTCATGTAGTAGTTTTAGTTTCCTAGCAAAGCCCCACACAATTTCCAACAGTGGTTGTATTATTTTTCATTCCTACCAGCATTTTCTCCACATCCTAGCTAATATTTGCTACTTTAATCTTTGCCATCCTGGTAGGAGTGACATGGTATTTCACTGTAGTCTTCATCGGCAGCTCTCTGATAGCCAATGATTCTGAGCCTCTTTTGATGTGTTTGGAGGATATCCATTTGAATGTCTAAGATGAAATGTCTATTCCTTTGCTTATTTTCTGATTGGGTTGTGTTTTTTGTTAAATTGTTGAAGTTTCTATTCCTAGTTCAGTGAGTATTTTTACCAGAAAAGGGTGCTTTTCTGTTTCACTTGAGATGATAATGTTTCTTTTTGATCCATTAAGTATAATGTGAACATTTATTGATTTTCTTAGATGAAACCACCCTTGCATTCCAGAAACAAATCCCACCAGGTCTGGTTACATAATCCTTTTAATACACTGTTGGTATCATTTTGCTAGTATTTTGGTGAGGGAGGGGACTTTTGCATCTATACTGATACAGGATGCTGGTCTGTAACTTTGTGGTGTCTTCAGCTGGCTCTGGTGTCAACATAATGCTGATCTCATTGAGGGAGTCAGGTAGTATTCCCTTCTCTAGTGGGACTACAACAGGAATTTATGTCTTTTTCCATTTGTCATTTCAATGATTTGGGGTTTCATTATTAAAGTCTCAACTGTGAACCTCAGTTTTATCATGCATACAAGATAACTATTGCCTTTCTCAAAGGACTGTTATGAGGATTAAGCTGCGACAGGGGTAAGAAAAGTTTCCTGAATGATACATTATATGAACAATTAAAACCATACGTGGTAGTGACAGTGAAAGTCTTCCTCCCCCACCTCCCCTAAAAAACACACACCATACACTCAATGCTCTATCAAATATCTATAATTATATTTTGCAAAGGATTACATATCCAATGACTTCACTAATGATACAAAGAGTTTTCATCCTCCCATACTGACAAATAAGCACACAAACATTCGCTAAGCACAAAGCTTATATTCACAAATAATTCTTTGCTTAAAGACAAAACTTCAATTAATAATCACAATGGAAATTTAGTTATTTAATGCAACCACTAGTCTAATATGCTGCCAATAAACTCTAAGCAGTTATATCACAAACCAGGATTATATTCGGTGGACATGCATTAATAATCTGTACAACTTAACAGTACACCAAAAAAGGAACTGAATACAAAATTTCCCAAAATTTTTGGTGATTCTGAAATTTCATGGCACAGATTACCAAAAAAACTGTAAAAACAGATTTTAAATATCTTCAATAAAATGGTATAAAATTGAACAAGTCTTTGAAATTTTCACACTGGGCTGAAGATTTAAAACATCAAGCTGGCCCCAATTTGTCAAAATTGACAGATAAATATTTACAATGACTGGACAGGCTTTAATTACAATGGTATTAGAGGATTACTCCTTCCTATCAAAAACCCTCTGGGGGTTAATTTTTCAATGGAAACATGTCTTTGTGAATACTGTGATAATACAAACTTGGAAACATACAGAGAATCTGGACAGGGATGAGAAATTAATACACAAGTTGATGTTATTTTTTTGACCTATCAACAAAAGCATTCTGGCTCCTAAACACCTAGCAGTGTCCCCTAACATAAGAGTCAGTCAACAGGAGTCAAATGACGTTACTAGGTGGCCGCCTTCTACAAAATTACTTTTCACTACATACCAAGGGCAGGGCTCAAGCTCGGTTAACTTCCTTCTCTAGCATGTAATTAGTAGAGCACCAAGTTTACAAACTGACAAAGCAACCCAAAATGTTAATAACACATTTTTTTCCATTGTTAGTTCTATGTCCCATGTTATTCTTAAACCTTATGTGGCTACCAATAAGGAAAGAATTAGGGGAAGCTTTGAACGTATCTTGTACTTTTCATCAGGCTAAAGTGCAAAATATCTCCTTATCTCTCCGGTATTTCAAGAAGCAAAAATACCAAACACACATAATAAAGAAATTGAAGTGACAATAGAACTAAAAGCAAAAAAAAAGACCTCTTTAAATATACATTTGAAGACTACATATGACCAATTTAATTTTCCTTTCTTCAGTGAAATCTGTATATGAATCAAATTCTCACAGAAGCTGACATTTTGTTTAATTCCTTTTCCCAGGATCAGAAATTCCAAAATTACTACAAGAAAAAAATGGGAAAAATAACATTGCATGACAATGGACACCAAGTTCATAAAGAACTTCTTTTTAAAATGAGATATTATGGAAGAAAATACCATGAAAATAATAATCCTATGAGAATTGTTTTTTAAGCACAGTAAATTTGAGTCTTGGTCTTCATGAAGATACTATAGTTTATATAGAAAACTATAAATATACAAGACTCTGGGGAAGGAAAAAAGTCAAATACATATTATTTAACATTCTGTAGGCCTAAAAACCTTAGGGGCAGAAGGAGAAGGATGGCCAACTGAATTGTGACTTTAGAATACAGACCTATGAAAAATTCCTGGGTCAAGAGAGTCCTTGAAATAGAACCACACTTTCTAAAAAAAACAAAGCTTTAGATTTTTTTAAAGGAAAGAAAAAGTACTGATAATTGCAGTCCCTTTCAAAAAGGAAATCTTAAATTAAGGGGGAAAGATTCTAATAGTGTAAACTAGTCTGGCTCAGAAAGAAAACTGAACAACATATCCAAGATTCTGTCTATAAAAGTAAAGACGGGTACATCTTTAATAGTAAAGAACTAGGCTATTAAAAAGTTCGTTCTCAGAACTGTCTGTAGTAAAAGCTCATTTGTGCTCTTTTGTGGGTGCATAATAAAGTTCCATGGGTTTGTTCACTTTCCAGTATTTCTCACTGACCAATTCCAAAGAAAAAGAGCCATTTAATACCTAAAACAAAAAAGAAAAATGAGAACTTCACACAGCACAGTAACAGTGAGATGCAAGCAAAAACAAGTCAACAGATCCTTTTTTTTTTTTTAAATTAACTAGCTTAGGATACACTGTCACTTACACTACTCCTAAAAGAACAAAGTATCATAGTGTTAACTACCCTGTTGCAACTTTGGGCTGTTAACTCTTGCTACCCCCCTCCCCACACCCTCCCACCAGTTTTCATAGTCTCAGATGGTGAATGTGCTCCCAGTTTCAACAGCTATGATTCTGTATACTTACAGTGAACTGGCCATTGGCTGTTGCTATGTAAATGGTATACTGCTTTTCACTAGCAGTATCAAGGTTCATCTGGTTTGATTCTCCTTTGCTTCGAAGTTCTTCTAAAGCTAGCCTCACAGCCAGATACTTGGATAAGTGATCAACAGTGGCATTACCTGAAGTCTTTATGTATCTACAAAAATAAATCATTAAAATAAATTCTAGACTATATTACTGATCAAAACTTACAGAAGTCAACTGAAAACATTTCTAGAAAGAAAAATGTAAATTCTTAAATTAGTGACATAAAAAATGTATTCTTCTATTATCTAAACATTTCTTATTGAAAAATGCACAAGAGGGCAAGGTAAACACTCATTATGTGACTGCCAGGAAAGCAAAGCTCTCCCTACTTTACCACCTATAAAATATGAAGTAAGATGACAACAATCAAATAGAAATACACAAAATACTAAGGGCAAAAACAGAGAACAGCATACCCTTTGACCCTAATGATGGGAATTCTGCTCTGCAGCAGCAAGAAGAATGGTTAAGAGTATCAGCAAATTCCTTATACCAAAAAAGCTAACCCACTGCTATTGAGTTGACTCTGACTCACAGCAACCCTACAGGACAGAAAAGAACCACCCCAGAGTTTCCAAAGAGCACCTGGCAGATTTAAACTGCTGACCTTTTGGTTAGCAGCAGCACCTCTTAACCATCAGGGCATTAGGGTCTCCAAATTTCTGACTTTTAAATGACTTAGCATAGAAATGCTAATCTTGAGGGTATTTTGGGGGGAGGGGTTGTTTTTTAAGTATAGCATACCATTCAATGACTACAACAAATACGTGTTATTTACCTGCACTCAATGGCTGGCAATGTACTAGAGATACAGTGGAAAATAGTCATCCTTCCAATAAGAATTTGAGTCCAGTGACACCCTGGTATCATTTAAAAGGAATTTAAATGGTCCTCTTCCTCCTCTACCTACGAGGGTCCACTTCTTTCAGATGGGAAACACCAGATGGGAACCACAAAGAGGAAGAAGACAACAATATAGCAGGCAGAATATGCAAACAGGCCTGGCAATCACTGGGATGACAAACGCTGCACCTTCAATTCTTAGTAACAAATTCCTTTTACTCCAAACTGGGGACCCTCAGAATTCAGATAATCAGAAACGATCTGTACTCACCTTGTCTGTGCACTGTCATCCTTTTCCATAAGTGTGGGATGAGGCCTGAATACTAACTCAATTTCACTAGCACCATCCATGACTGGATCAATTGCCACTGTTGCATTGTTATTATCAAGCTCAAGCCCAGAATCATCGGATGTTTTGGTCCGTTTGTTACTAGGTCCTGCTTCCTGATTGCTATGTGTGGATGCATTACTACAGTGGGAACTGTCTCCATTATCTTCTGCTCCACTACCATTTTCAATTTGTTGTTTCTTACCTCGCTGTAGTCTAGTTACAGAAAGAAAAACAATGCATATAACTTACATTTAGGCATTTCTACAATATCATTCTTGAAGCACTGAAGTTTAGAATTTGAAATATTCATTACTGTGTCTGCTCCAAACTACATACCCAGAAGTCTAGAAACATGCATACATGTGCATACAACTGAATGATTAAAACAAATTGTATATATTCCTTCCCTTAATAATCTTCTTTTAAACAAACAAAAGACTACAGGACCTAATCCCAAAATATTTTCTTAGTATTTTGATAATCTGTTATGAGATTAATAGAACTAAGGAAAAGCATGATTCACTAAAAAACTGAAAAGATCTGAGGAAAGATATTTATGTCTCATCAGAAATTCCATGGGCAAAGGACATGGACAGACATTTCACTAAAGAGGAGATCCAGGCAGCCAAAAAGCACATGCAGACATGTTCATGATCTTTAGTTACTAAAGAAATTCAAATCAAGACAACAATGAGATACCATCTCACCCCAACAAGACTGGCCATGATCCAGAAAACACAAAACAACAAATGCTGGAGAGGCTGTGGAGAAAGTGGAACCCTTCTACACTGTTGGTGGGATTGCAAAATGGTCCAGCCTCTTTGGAAAGAAATTCCAAAGGAAACAAGATTTTTTAAGAGCTAGGGTAAGTGCTCCTTGCCCACCCCCTCCCAAAATCTGTTAATGCAATTTGAGATGATTCTACTAAAAAAATGAGATAATATCTAAATAACCAGCATGGATACAGAAACAGCTAACAATCTCAGATACTGAAACAATTTCTGGGCAAGGCATTCTGAGTACATAATTGTCATTTACTCTTTAAACCAACCCTACAATGTAGTAATTTTCTAGTTGAGAAAATCAAAGAAACTGAGGTTCAAGGTTAAGTCATTTGCCCATATTTGTACCACCAAGCAAGCATCAGAGCTAGAGCTAAGATGTGATACACAAGGCTTTCCACCACCATGTCTGGGTCTCTACCTGTAAATAAAAGAAAAAAAGGAGGGATGTATGATGAAAAATAAATGAGAAGAATGGCACGCACATCTAAGAATCTCATCACTACTGTCTGTTGCCAGAACAAGGACAACAATATCCCATTGCTCGGGACAGACATTCAAGAATTGCTTTATGGATTCTTTTATTTCTACAGATCATTTCAAAACTAAGAGGGTACGATAACACTAATACATTAAATGATAAAACTATGATAAAAAGACATGGTTACTCAGACTTAATGTATTTATTTTTATCCCACATTTCTTTCTAAAAAGTGTTTCAGGTGAAAGAATTACACTAATGCCAATTCCAGGCAGCATTTTAGAAAAATAATGTTCAGAAAAAGAAGATCAATAGCCTATAAGTATCATATTTATCAAATTGCATCTACGAAACTAATTTTCTGTTCTTGGTTGGGGTTGCATGTCAAGAGTAACAGCAAGAAATCAGAATGTCATATGAGGAATAATAAATTAGAAAAGTGAATTATTTAGCCCTTAGGCCTGCAAGTCATCATTAAGGTTTTTCTGGCTTTCATTATAAATGTGAACAGAAACTATTAGAAAATTTTCAGGAAAGAGAGAGATAACCTGACTTTCAGTTCAATAGAAATCACTCTGCTGTGCTCAGAATAGATTAGCTAAAAGTAAGTATGGGAAGTACAAAGACCAGTTAGGAAGCTGTTTCAACACTTCAAATGAAAGCTGGTGGTGCTCTGGACCTGGTAGGAGCTGAGGTTGTAAGACGTGAACACAATCTGGATATATCACAGAGAGAGTTAAAAACACTTATTTACAGACCAGAACACAGACTATGAGAAAAAAAAGAGATATTAGAGGTGTCTCCCAAGTTTTGGATGTAAGCGAGTGCAAAGATGGAGCTGCCAAGACCTGTGAAATAAGAAGACTAGATAGAGTAAAGAGTAGGATGGAGAGAATAAAACCCACAAGTTTGGGATGGGATGTGTTAAGTGTAAGATGCCTAGTAGATATGCAAGAGGTCAGTCTGAAATTCAGAGAAGTTCAAAGTGAAAACATGAATTTGGAGTCATCAGCTCCTGTAAAAAAGTTAACCAAAGCAACGAAATTAGATGACATCACCTGGAGAGAAAATGTGTATAGAAAAGTACCTTTGGTCCCTGGGGTACTCCCTCTCTAAGAACCAGGTGAACTGAAATGAAACTGCAAGACTTAAGGAACAGCTCATGACATACAAATGGAATCAGGACAACATGGTCTTCTCAAAGCCAGGTGGAAAAAACTGGTTAGAACAACAAAAACAAAAACAACTCATTGCTATCGATTCTGATTCACAGCGACCCTATGAGGCAAAGTAAAACTGCCCCATACGGTTTCCAAGGAGCACCTGGAGGATTCAAACCACTGCCTTTTCAGTCAGCAGACAAACTCTTAACCACTATGCCAGCAAGGTTTCCAAACCAGTCCTTACTCACAGTGACCCTAAAGACAGAAGAGAACTGCCACAGAGAACTGTCCAATAATGTTCCCACAGAGTGGCTGGTAGAATCCAAGCGCCAACCTTCTGGCCAGCAGGTGAGCTGAAAGCACCTTTGCCACCAGGGCTCTTTTTTGTCTTTCCAGAGGACGAGGCAATTAGTTGTGCTGAATGCTGTTAAGTAAGCCGTGGTACTGAGAATTAGCCATCAGATTTCACAATGTGGAGCTAGGATCATTTTCATAAGAGCAATTGAGAGAAGTTGTTGAGATACAAGCCTAACTGGAGTGGCTCTGAAAAAGAAGGAGAGAAGAACTGGAAGAGCATCAACAGATAACTCAAGGAGTGTTGCTACAAAGAGCTGAGGGGAAACAGAGTGCTAAGCGTAAGGGAGAGTAGAATCAAAACAGAGATCATTGTTTTGATTTTTAAAGATTCTCGCACTTTAAAAGGAATACTCTACCCTCAAGACACTACTGTATTATGCCTAGAGGCATATACTATACCTGCATAAAAAGGTAACCTTGAAATCTAATGTTTGTTACTGTATTTTACCTTTTTTTTAATGGAGACTATACAGTATTTATAAGAACAGATGTCCTCTTTGGGCCCCTTTCTCAGGTACCTGTTCATGGCCTGTATCTTCAGTCCTTCCTCAATGCTGTGACTCAGGGCCTGCTGATTGTTGTGCTTGTTGATCCTAGCCAATACTCTCTCTTGGTGAGCTTCATACTCATCACGACTTGGATAAATTTTGCTGATGAGAGCATCAAAGTTTGGGTCTGGCCTCAGCGATCTTTTGGAGACTAGCTTTTTCCGACAGGTGGGACATTCTTTGTTGCTAAATAGAAAGAAAAGAAAATGTAAACACTACTAGTACCTTTCAGCTAAAGACAAAAATAACCCAGCTTCTGGATAATTAACCATCTTTATTCTACTGTTTTTACAAAGTTACAGAAGTCCAATGTCTTTGAATGTCTTTGAAATTCCAACTACTGGGCAAACAGACACTCTAAACAACTTGTCCACAGAGAAAATTCTGAATACCTTCCCAATGACAATTTATAAATAACCATTTTAGAAATAAAAATCTATTCCTTCTTAATTTAAACTTCCCCTTTTGATATCTATGCCATGCCAGGAAACACTATCCATTACTGTGTATTAATTTGTTTTAGCAACACAGTTTCATGCTTTGTAATTTCCTGAAAATAGACTCTCATCCTGTTAAACTTCTAAAATTACGTAAAATTATACCATTCCAAAACAAACTCTACAATGATTAAAACCTCAACTTTGGAAAAATTCCGTTCTTAATCAGATACTGAGAGAACAAAGTCCTGCGACCCCATGGAGCCCTATCCTGGTGAGTACCTAGTACAATTCACGTCAACATACCCACTTCTGAGGGCTGTGATAATGCAGTCTGCACAGAAACGATGTAAGCACTCCTTCGTAGTCATGGTGTTCTTCAACATATCCAAACAAATGGGGCACATCAGTTCACTGTGTAGACTTCGAGGGGAAACCACGATTTCCAAACCATCTGTTATGGCCTCCTATAAAAGAGTTGCTTTAAATTTAAATGCTACTTTTCTATTTTTTAAAAACTATGGACAAATATGAACATAATCTTAAATAGTAAAATGAACTTCCACCCATCATCCAGCCATTGCCACTATCAACTAACAGCCAATTTTATTGTAGCTCTAATTTCCTACAACTCCCCTCAGCATCACCACTAGATTGCCTGTGTAAATGCCACTATTTTAACTCTAAAGACAATATATTAATGTGTTTTAAACATAATGGGTGGGAAATTGGTCTGGTACAATATATTAAAAAAGGAAAAACCTGAATCTGAAATCAAATACCTAATGTTCAAGCTCCAGCCGTATCAACTACCTGTGTGGCTCTAAATATTTATTTAGCATTGCTTTCTTACCTGGAAAATTAGGTATTTAGGGCTAGAAACTAAAACTAGCAGTACCTACTAGTTGCCATCAAGTCAATTCCAACTTATGGCAACACTTTGTGTGTCAAGATTAAAACTGTGTGCCACCGGGTTTTTAAGAGCTGATTGTTTTTGCAAAAAGAGCCAGTTAGATTCAAACTGCCAACCTTCAGGCTACAAGCTGAGTGTCATGGATTGAATTGTGTCTCCCAAAAAAATGTATGTAGCAATTTGACTGGGCCATGACTGTCTTCCATTTCATGATTTTCCAATGCTGTAAATCCAGACCTCTGCCTACACTTGATAGGATTATGTTCAAAGAGGATTAGGGTGGGACAGCAACATCCTTACTAAAGGAATTTCTGTGGAATGTGGTTTACACCATCTTTTATCCTTCAAGAGATTAGAGGAAAGGGAAGCAAGCAGATAGTTGGGAACTTCGCATCATCAAGAAAACAGTACTGGGAGCAGAGTACGTCCTTCAGACCTAAGGTTCCTGCACAAAGATACTCCTTGACCAAAGGACATTCCCTCCAGAGCTGGAAACCCTGAATTTGGACTTGTAGTCTACTAGACTGTATAAGAAAAAACTTTTCTTTATTAAAGCCTCCTACTTGTGGTATTTCTGTTAGAGCAGTACCAGAAGACCAACATACTGGGCACATTAAACAAACATGAACACATCTCACTGAACAACTCCTGAGTACTAAAAGAATCCTAAGAATTCATCCATCTTCAAAAATTACCTTACTCTGATCATAAATTACGTGTTCCATGTGATCTATCAAAAGATTTTAGCACAACTATTCTCTAATTTATAGAGTTAAATAGGGTTTCAGCTTAAAATCACTTTTTGAACCTTAACAGTCTTGATCTGTAGGGAAAACATGAGCCCAAGAGACAGAAAGGGCTTCATAATCCAAAGACCACATCAACACGAGAAGAGAACTAGATGGTGCCTGGCCACCATCGACAATCCCCTTGATAGAGAACTGAGTCCCTGACATAGCAGGAGAAAAATGAGTGTGCAGAACTAGAACTCTATTAAAAGACCAGACTGGATGGTTTGACAGACTGGAGGGTCTCTGGAAGACATGGCTCCCCAGATTCTCTGTTGGCCTAGAGCTGAAACCAGTCCCGAAGCCAACTCTTCAGACGAAGAATGGCCTGAACTGTAAGACACACAGTGATAATGGTAAAACTAACTGGGCAGCTCCTGCCTAGAGTTGAGATGAGAGGACAGAAAGGGACAGGAGCTAGCTGAATGGACACGGGATACACAAGGTGGCGAGGAGGAATGTACTGTCACAGAGTGCAGAGAGCAGCTAGAATTACACAGCAGTGTGTGTCTAAGTTTTTGTATAACAAACTGTCTTAGATTGTTAACTTGCACCTGAAGCAAAACAAAGTATTTAAAAAGTCTTGGTCCACAGAAGCAATTTCATGGAGTGGTCAGGTTCTCCCAGTTTGAAGCCCTGCTGAGAATGTGCATTTCCACCCAATATACTGAATGAGAATCTACATTTTAACAAGATCCCTAGAGGATTCCTAAGTCAATTTTGAGAACCACTCCTTTATTAGCTTCTGATCCCTAACCAGCATTATTAACATGGCCTGGGAACTTGTTAGAAATGCATATTCTCATCAGGGTTTCAAAGCCCTGAGGCAAACCCACAAACCAAGCCATAAAATACCTGAAATAAAACAAGTATTAATAAGAAGAGTATGTCTGGGATGCAGGTGATCCCTTGGGCATCTCTTAGTGCTACCATGATTAAAGTCAATGGAAAACTACAGCAACCCAATTCTGACAAGAAAGTTTGGGTCACCCTACCAAGCAAAGAACCACAACCTGCTGAGGTGCTTGCTGAGGGCAAAGGGAATAGCTAATGGGTGGTCAGAAAAGGTGGTTGTAAATACATATTTGGTTGCAGAAAAGAGGGCTGCAATTGTTATACAAGTACTTCTGCTTTGTATGTGTGCATCAAATATTTTTGTTTCCTTCACTAAGATGTAAATGGGTCTAGTGTGTTTTAGCTT
Source organism: Heterohyrax brucei (assembly GCA_028571685.1). NCBI lineage: Eukaryota > Metazoa > Chordata > Mammalia > Hyracoidea > Procaviidae > Heterohyrax > Heterohyrax brucei. The sequence goes on from CM053155.1 coordinate 51,868,474, forward strand.
GTATGAATGATGACTGTTTTTAGTTGTATCATGTGAGGTGCAAGTATGACTTCATGACTGTCTTTATTCAGAGATTACACATGGCTTAAGGAGATGCATACATGTGCCAAGTTGACAAGCGGTGGAATGTGATGGTTAACATCGTGTGTCCAAAAAAAAAAAACACAACAACTTGTGTCAACCTGGCTGGGCCATGACTCTCAGTTTGTATGTGATCGCTTCCACGATGGGATCTGCCATGAGTAGCTAATCAGTTAAAAGAGAGTTTCCTTCAGGGTATGGCCTGCATAAGCAGAGGTTCTGCTTTCTGCTTGCTCTGGATCCTGTGGCGGCCTCATAGTTATCAGATCTCTGTTACGCGGGGACTCGAGCTATCAGCTTGCCTGTCAGTCCTGGGATTCATAGATCCTCACAACCTGTAAGCAAGACCCCAACTCTCCAACCTGCCAATCCTGAGTTCGCCAGCCCCACTAAGCTATGTGCATTGGAAGAAACCTCTGGGACATTCCAGCCTCTACAACAGCATGAGACATTTCCTTGATGTAATCTCTCTCTCTGGAAACTCTAGGCGTGGTTAAGAGCTAAAGCTGCTAACCAAAAGGTTGGCAATTTGAAACTACCAAGTGTTCCTCAGAAACCTTATGGGGCAATACTACTCTGTCCCAAGGGTCACCATGAGCTAGAATCAACCCGACAGCAATGGGTTATGTACATATATATTTTTATATACTTGGTGGTTTTGCTTCTCTAGAGAACCCAGACCAAGGCATTTGTGAAATGCTGCCTGGTCCTTACTGCATCCCATAATGGGTGACAGATGGGATCTCTGTAATTTGCAAGGTTTTCATTGGCTGATTTTTCAGAAACAGACTGCCAGGCCTACCCTCCTAGTCCATCCTAATCTGGAAGTTCTGCTGAAACCTGTTCAGCACCACAGCAACATGCAAGCCTCCAGACAGAGAGAGGCAGCATGTGAGGCACACTCACCAGGAACTGAACCCAGGTCTCCCACATGTAAGCAGGAATCCTACCACTAAACTACCAGTGGCCCCTATATTAGTATATCTAATTGCCATCTCTAAAAAAAAAAAAAAAAAGGTTCTATGGAAAAATGTAGAATTCCAGGACACATCTCTGATGCAGAGAGATAAGGGACTCCTACTGTACTCACCACCATCACCACACACCCTGTCCACAAGCTGGCTTTGGGAATAAAGATTACCTAGGCTCTAAAGCCACCAGTACCGGCTCCCGTGGTCCGAGACACAGTTTATGAATACAATGAACTTCCAGTATGCTACTGACATATCCTGTTTCCACTAGCTCTCCATCATTAATGTGCTTTGTCTACCGGCTTTTGGCTACCAGGTTAAAGACAGATGACCTCACGAGGAATCCATAAAGGATTCAAATAAAATATAGACACAATACTAATCACTACTATTACAGAGCGTCCAGTGGGCTCAACCAGTGGCACAACGAGTAAGTAATACAGCTGCTAACCAAGAGCAGTTCAAACCCACCAGCTGCTCCTTGGAAGCTCTCTGGGCCGGTTCTACTCTGTCCTACAGGGCTGTTTGGGGTCAAAATCGACTCAACAGTATTTTTTTTTTTTAATGTTTACCCTCTCTAAATAAGGCATCTTCCATATTTTATTTTACTTAGTTTCTTACATAAACTTCCACTCTTTAGATGAGGAAACTCACTCAGAAAGTATGCCACTGACCCAGCTAGTGATCAAGGCAAGTATCTTCTCCCCCTTTAGAACCTGCCTACCAAAATTATGACCCTGGATAAATGCAACCACTCTTATTCTCCAGGCTGGTGTGTAGCACTGCTGGGTGGGAGGAATCACATAACCAGATTAGTGTCACCAAAAATGTCACTAGCTTCAAAGAGGGGCTCAACACTGCTCAGAAACTCATGTCACTAATTCCCTTTTCCTTTCTCTACGCTGTTTTATGCCTTTTCTTCTATCTGTATACCTTCTTCCATGTGAACCTTCAATAGATTACACATACTGAATTATTAGTAAATTATAAAACTCATCAATTAATAAATTATTCCACTTTCCCTCTACCAACGCACAAATGGTATTCTCTTGTTACAGAGAGAAACTTTCGATCTTCCCATCACAAGGCAATTTCCCTACTGTACCCACTCCCTCGTAGGCTCTCAGGAACAGGCCTCTCTTGATGACTACAGCTTCTCTCAGATATCAATCTCTCCCTCCCCACTCAATAAGCGCAGCACATCAGGATCTCAGTAGGGGCTGTTACGTCCAGAAACGGAAGCAGTGCTGCCACAGCTGCGCAAGGTGAGGGGGAAGGAGTGAGGGCACTCCAGCCCTACCTAATAAACAGAACTTCAGAAGTAAGAACGTCTCTTGATTCTTGTTTCCCTGTTATTTGGGCTCCTTTTCTAACCCCTGCAATCCAAACTTCTCTAAAGAGTTTCCTGTACATCTCTTTTCACTTCTTCCTCCTTACTAGACTGCATGTGCCCATTATCATCATCCGTGGTTCACACAGGGACTGATGAGAATGTATCGTGATTCCATTCACTCCTCAGCCTAACACCATTTAAGCCAAGCCAAGTGCCGTCAAGTTAACACCATTTACACCACCAAAATCTACTCTTGTCAAAGCCACAGAGCATACGTGGCCAAACCAAACGTCCTCTTTTCTCATCTTCTTTTTCTTCAACCTCTCAGCAGTGTGAAATACATTTGACTACACACTCCTCCTTTAAACATTTCCTCTCAGATTCTGGGCTCCATTTTCCCATCTCCCAGTTTTTCTTCCTCTTCCCTAGCTTCTCCTTCTTGTTCCTCTGTTCATTCTCTAATTTCTGAACACTGAGGCTCCTCTGGACGAGGTTCTGAGCCCTCTGCTCATCTCACTCAAGCTGATTTTACTCATTCCTACTGCTTAAAATATGCTAACAATTCCTAAAATGTTTTATTTAGTCCAGATCACTAATTAGCATCTCCACCTGCATGTCTTACAAGCATCTCAGTATTATTCACCACTGTTCACCTAGTACCTACCATGAAGTAGCTGTGTACTCAGGTTACCTGTTAATCTACTGAATGAAGATCCTGATCCGAGACAGGTACATCAGAGTCAGTTAAATGCAAACAAGTCAGGGCTGCTTATCTGTAAATTACTACTGTTATATTCTAAGTTCTCTTGTTCTAAAAACGTATCCTGGTATACATGTCTCATGTTCTCCTGAAATTATCTTAGTCTACATTACCTGAGGTGTTCGCTGTAATTCATACAAACTAAGTTCCCATGTTTTGCTTAATGGTTGAGTTCCATTCGTCTGCACAGCCTGAGACATTGCTAGAAATAAAAAGGAGAGAAAAACAGCTTCAGTATTTGAAAGAGCAGTAAATCTCAACAGTGAATTTTTTAGGATTTGCAAATCTAAGAATAACAAAAATCAAAACTACATCCTGGTTTCTCAAAAAAAGAAAAAGCTCAAGAATCTTGCCATTTGCAAACATGCGCTACTTGAGAGCAAGAGGGTATCACTAATCTCTTAATGCCAACCAGCTGGAACACCGAAAGTACGTATTACTGCTGAAAGTGTTTAATTATTGCTAAATACACAGAAGACTGTCTTAACACAAAACAATGTCTTTCTGAAGCTGATGGTTGTGGAAGTTCTAACAAAACCTCAGGAAAATTTCACTCTTCAGCGAGACCATCTACTCCAGTTTTGCCCAAGATGCGAAAAAATCTATTTCACAACACTTTACACCACTGGTCAACATGCCTCAACCTTCGCAGCACTGCTCATGACAACCTCCCTACCTAATGAGTCAACTCTAATTCTCAGAAAGCACGTTCTGATGCTCAGCCCCACATAGCTTACCTACTAGCCCTACAGATGCCATATGAGGCAAAGTGATGAAGAGACCATTAGGATATCCTACTAGACTGATCTTTCCTTGTTCCCAAATATCTACTTCCTCTAATGCTCCCCATTAGAAGGGAAACAAGATCTCCTCATCACCCTCATTCCATTCTCTCCAAGTGTCAATCCGCAAGTTTTCTTGTTCTAAACATCAAATTTTCAGTCTGACATAACATAAACTTTTTATTTTTTAAGTTCAAACACACTGTAGGCTGGTTTGCAGTCAATTAAGATTCCTAACTTTTTTTCCATTATTTTTACTGTTACTTCTCAACACTCCAGTTTGGCATGGTTTCTGTCTGTTTTGGTCCCTAAATTCAGGGCTCTACATTGATTTCCATGAACACTCACTTTAAGATTTTTTTATTGTTTAAAAATACATGCAACAAGCCACGTGCTATCAGAATTTGTATAAATCCTGATTCTGTCACCTAATATTATTTTCCAGGCTAACCATGGAAAAACACTCCCATCTTTTCAGAAAACAAATTTCTCAGTTAACAAACTGATGTCTGTCACTGACTCAATTCCAACTCACGGTGAGTGCCACTATAATCTAAAAAATATTAATTCCCCTTTGGCTTGGCTACTACTTTTATGAGTAAAACAGAACATGTTAAATTCATAAATTATTTTCTATTCCTCACAAACTCTTATTTCTAAATTGGCTATTTTCAGCCATTTCTTTTAAAAAAAACGGTTTGAGGTACAAAACTCTTATATGATAAATTAGCAGTTTTCAGACAGGAAAACAAAATGTTGAGGTGTGTATTTAAGTAGTAATCTTCAGTGACTGAAATCTTTAACTTCTTACATACAACATACTTGTTTTTTTTTAAAAAAAAAAAACTCGTTTATGCCTGTTGCTAGCTGCCCTTGCGTAGTTTCTGACTCATGGCTAACGTGTGCAGAGCAGAACTGCTCCACGGTTACACTGATCACCAGGTCTCTTCTTCCACGGAGTGGTTAGGGGATTCAAACTACCAACTCATCAAGCACCAAGGCCCCTTTCCTTTTTATCTAAACCAAACCCAACCCAAACCAGAAGTCCATTTTGACTCATAGTAACTACACAGGTCAGAGTCGAAGTGCCCCTTAGGGTTTCCAAGGAGCGGCCAATGGATTCGGACTAACAGCTTTTTGATTCGCAGCCAAACACTTAACCACTTCCCTATCTCTCATTTATGTCTCCCACTATTATTTTTCTAATATATAGACACGATAACAACTTTGAAATAGCATTTTCCATGCCAAAATAAGTTTCTTATTCCAATATTAAGATTAGAGAGAAACACTTTGCCCTAGTTTCTTCATTTACAAAAGACCAAGCAGGTCATTAGGAGGCAATGAACAATCCAAGACAGAAAAGAAACAGAAGCATACCTATTTACCTACAAGGGGTGGAAAATTTAATTTGCTCAAATCTACTGCTTCAATAACAAGACACGTGATCTTTCAAAGTTAGGACACTAAAGAACAATTTCTATGTACCAAAATTTACTATTTTCAATACATTAAAATAAACTATCATATCAGTAAGAAAGTAATGAACTCTTAGCTACAGATAAAGTAAAAACATTACTTACTATACTATGTTAAATAATTTTAGCTTGCTATACACATGATTTGCTTACTGGAATATTTTAACAAAATCTCAGTGTCACTGACAAACACTGTCCTGTTGAATCTCCTGAATAAGGTCTCAAAGGCTGAAAGAACACCCACACTGCCCCATCCTCCCAGTATCCAAAACAATTATATATGAGACATTGTTTATCAAAAAACAAAATTTAATAAAGTGACAACCCAGCAAAAAATGGATTCCCATGTTCTTCCTCTCTGAAATCATAATTTCATGTACATCATAAAAGGTTATCACTGTAAAAAAATTTTTTTTCAAATTAAGGCACCTGGCATTGTCACTACAAATACCCACCAAATATTACTTCCATAGTGTTACTCTCCTGTTAAATACTCTTAGCTCCTCACGTTTCTTCAGAAACATCTAATCATCTAAAGACTTTTCATAAATAAAAGTGGTCCCCAGCTAACTCTCCCACTGTACTTCTTTGTACCTAACCACTTAAAAACCACTGAATGATTTTCACTTCTCTCAAACATGCCATAAAGTTTCATAACTCCACATTATATAAACTGATTCAGCCTCCCTTGCTGTCCTCCTCACTCCCACACACAAATCCTACAAAAACTGTTCTCCTGAACAACTGATCTCTTATTTGGAGAAGCAGCCCATTCATTCTTAGTGCTCCCATAACAGCTTTGATCCAGTCCTCTACCACAGCACTCGTTCTCACGATCTGTTTACCTACGTGGGGCCCACTCCCACTAGATTACGTGAATGAAACTGGAGCACAGTCCTGGCTCCCAGCGTGATGCCTGCATGTATGCCTTCAATAAACACTGGTGGAGGAAATACTCTCTTTCACAGACACAACACAAACCTCACCATTTTCTTACAGCCCTCCATCCCCTAATCTTCCTAATCTGAATACATCTTTTCTCCCTCTCAATTCCTGTATTAACAGTTTGACAATTAAATAGCTAACACATCTTTAATGTAAGTTATTATTAACATCTCTTGTGACTTCATGGAAACCCTAGTGATATAATGACTACATGTCAGCTGTTTCAATCTACCAGGAGCTCCTTAGAAATCCTAAGGCAGTTCTACTCAAGGGCAATGGGTACTGTTTTGGGGGGGGGAGGGGGGCAGGGTTATCACTTTACATCCTAGGACTAACTGTTCACAACTTCAGCTTCCCACACAGATGACTCTTCCATACTTTGTAATTATCTCACCCTCCATCCAGTCTCAGCCAGTCAGTCCCATATGATGATACATCCTAGACTCTAGATGGTGTACTAATACTGTATCCCACCCATATTCTTAATTTCAAGCATCCTGCTCTCTCTGATCATCTCTTATCTCTTCTATTAATCCTATCACCTTTTCACTGTCCATATACCCTCACTTCCCACTTTGTTCCAGAGTTCACCATCATACACCTTCAATCCCCTTCATAGTCTCTCCTTGTATCAAATCCCCAGGGCTAGATAATCCTAATTTTGCACCCAAGCAGCTTAATTTCACTTCAGAGAGGGGGAAGAAAAGTCTATCAGTCTGTCATGTTAACTTTAAATTTATGCTCATTAATCTCAAATGGGAAGGTTCCCTCCACACAAACACACTGCCTAAGTGGCTCAAAGGGTTAAACACTTGACTACTAACTAACAGATGAGCAATTCAAACCAACCTTGAGCCACTACAGAAGAAATGCCTGCTGGTTTGCTTCAGAAAGGTCAAAGTCTGGGAAACCTTATAAAGCTGTTCTACTCTGTATACATATGGCTGCCACAAGTTGGAAATAACTCAGTGACAACGGCCAACCACCATCAAATGCATTTTAATGTTGCCCTACAGTCCTACCACATGTAATAATTTCCCTAGTTAATTCATACTCTGAAGTCTCCTAGAAAACTATTTCTTATCTTGTCTTCAAGCTGCTAATACTACACACACATTTTCAGCTGATATTCCTGCTATTTCACACAGAAAACAGAAGCAAAGACTTTCTATTCTCTCTTACCATCAAAGCTATGAATCACTCCAACATGAATCTCTACCAGTCACTCCAACTTGAATCAGTTCTTTGGTAATTCTGTCTTACCTCCTGATATGAGTGAATAAACAATGTAAGGCCAACTTCTCCGTCTCTGAGGGTGGGCTGAGCTCTATTATACACATGGGGAAGATGGTATCAGATACAAGTTATAAGAGGAGAAGCAAAAACAGCATATTTGTACCCCAAGACGAATGATTTGTCTTAAAAGCAAAAAGTAAATCTCCTTTGACTTCGTTATCCTCCAACTAGTGCCCCTATTACCTTGATCCACTTATATAGAGAAACACTTCTCAAAAGTTTTCTTCAATTACTTTCTCCTTTTTCCCATGAGGCTTTTACTCTAAATACCCTTCTGATCCCACCACTTCACTTGTTAATACCTCCGTATTGCCACAGAGACTATACTCCTTGATGAACTACAAATTATTGTGTGCCCCTGTGCATATACAGACAGCATTAAACTCCACTTGGGATAATTTTCCTCAACAAGAAAGTATTCCAGTGATTAAAATATTTGTGGAATATCTATTATGTGCCAAGAAAATGGCCTCAAAACACAGAGCCTAAAAATAAATGCATAAATAAATCAGAATACACAGAATTTCAGAGGACATCAAGAGATTGAAGAGCAGGAGTTGAAGGAAGTCTTCAGTACCGACAAGGAGCCCTGCTGGTACGGTGGTTAGTACTGCTGACTGAAGGCAGTTACAACCCACCAAGCCCTCCAAGGGAGAAAGATGCGGCAGTCTGCTTCTGTCAAGATTCACAGCATTAGAAACCCTATGGGGCAGTTCTAGTCTGTCCCACAGGGTCTCTATTAGTTGGAATGGACTCAGTGGCAACGGGCTGATTTTCAGGGAGGGAACAAGTCTTAAAAAATAAGAGATTACTACATGGGTAAGAGTACAAAACAAAGTCCTAAGATGTGAGTTTCTGTTTACAACTTTGAGATCACTCACCAATTTCTACCCGAGGACTCATTCAATGTGCTTTTCTAGAACTGGTGGGCTATCAAACAAGTACACAGTGCTTGAGCTCTTGGTGCTCAGAATCCAGGTGTCTTTCAGACCCATCTTGATCATGGGTGAGTGTTCTCACTATCATGTGACATCTAAGCAACTTTTCATGCAGCTCTTGCTACACATTTAGCTGAGTTTATTTTTTTAATCCTAAAATTAGTAGTCTTTGTCTTTTGCGCATCCCTTTTGTTACGGATTGAACTGTGTCTCCCCCAAAAAGTATGTCAAATTGGGAGGCCATGATTCCAACTTCTGTGTGACTTCCAACATTCTGTCACCTGATGTGCTTTTCCTATGTGCTGTTAAATCCTACCTGTATGATGTTAATCATGCCAGATTAGAGGCAAGTATGTTAATGATGCAGGACTCAATTTAGAAAACTGAGCTGTGCCTTAAATCAGTCTCTTTTGAAAGGGATGTTCCCCCAATCCAGTACAAAGTGAAAGCCTTCCCTTGGAGCTGGCACCCTGAAGGCAGACTTCTATCCTCCTAGACGGAGAAAACAAATTTCTCTGTTAAAGTCATCCACTTGTGTTACAGTAACACCAGATAACTAAGCTATCTGTGTACTCTTTGACTCTTCAGTCTGAGAACCATGGGGGGGGGGGGAACCTTCTAACAGAAACTTTTCCTCTTTGGGGAAATACTGCCTTTTCTGTACCGTGCACTCTTCAACAAGACTGCAGAATGGCACAGATTCTACAAACCGCTGTCCAATCAACCTTAAGGGCTACTGGACACCAGCATCTGCTCTCTGGAGCAACAAAGTTGGTCATGAGTCCCTCCAAAAACCTCATGAGAAGACTCATGAGAAAAACATTTTGTTGAATACATGAGAATTCCCTCCATTTCCTTACTCTGGGACTAATGTTTAATAAACTATTAGTTGTACAGTGTTGATTACTCAATAAGGGACTCCAGCAACCATTTTACAAGCACCACTAGACACCTGTTGTTGTTGTTGTTGTTTTTTAATTAAGACTGAGTGAAAATATACATCTCCATATAAATTTGCATGCCCACCTATGTGCACTTCCACTGCTCTCCCTGCCCAGTGACAGCACACTATTCCTCTCTGCTCCATACATGTCTCATCTTCCCAATAGTCTCCTTTCTCCTCCTCCACACCCACTCCCCTTCCACTGGTCAGAGGTCAGCAAGATGATATCATCCTACAGATGCATAGAACCATAAAGTGCACCCAATATATAGTCACCAACTCGACGGCACTTGGCCTTGGCTGGCTGCGTCGCCAAGTCTAATCCCTTGCTCTCCGAAGAATGACCTTCACTATGATCCATGGGCAAGGGCAGCATCAGGGCCAGGGCCATGCTCCCAGAGGAACCCCAAAGCCGCTGGACCATCTATTGCGGTAGACACCTGTTGCTAACAACCCTCTGTTCTATGCATTGAAGTGGCTTTGTCTGCTCTAAAGTTGCACATTTCTCCTGGCAAAACTCTTGGCCTCCTGTATGCATTCACAGTATAACCTAATTATTGTGCTAGTTACTAGCTAGACAGCACAATTTTTCTAAGGATGATTTACAATTTTCTCAGCCAGTACAGGGTAATTTTGAACAAATCAAAGATAACACATCTCAACAAACTCAAGAAAACAGGACAAATACCAAATATACAACAGTCAGCCTTTTTTGACTAGCATGCCAAGGTCTCAAAATGAAATTTAATCAACTATAAGATAGTATTTCTTAATGATTCTCTAGCTAGAAAGAAATAAACCACTTCAACCATCAGAAATCTGCCCTCTTTACACATCCAATACTATCCCTTTTTTTATTGTACTGTAATTGAAAATTTACAATTCAAGTCAGTTTGCCATACGAAAACCTAGACACACATTGTTATGTGACTCTAGTTGTTCTCTCGACAATGTGCCCGCACACTCCATTCCTCCACCTGGTTATTTCCCACAGCCATCCAACTAGCTCCTATCCTATCCCTCTCTGCCTTCTCACCTAGCCTCCGCAGAGGAGCTGCCCAGTTAGTCTCCGGTATCCATGAGAAGCACGCTCTTCACAGTACCCTTTTACGTTTTACAGTTCAGTCTCATCTTTGAAGAGTTGGCTTTGGGAATGGTTTTCATCCAGGGCTAACAGACAGTCCAGGAGCCATGTGTCCTGGGGCCTCTCTGGTCTGTGAGACCATCAAGTCTAGTCTTTTTAACTAAAATTCCAGTTCTGCACCACACTGTTCTCCTGCTCCACCCGAGCCTCTCTGTTGTGCTCCCTGTATTGTGCTCCCTGTAGAGGCAGTCACCTAGCTCTTCAGTCTCATGCTGACAAGCCTCGGGTTCAGGTGGTCCTTTCGGTCTCTTGGACTCAGAGCTCCCTGTGTCTCTGGCGTTCCTTTGCGTTTACTCCAGGTGGGCTGGGACTAATTGATACATCTTAGATGGTCACTTACTAGCTTTTAAGACCCCAGACACCAAAGTGGCATGCAGAACACTTTATTAATACACCTTGTCATGCCCATCTACCTAATATCACCTGAAACCACAGTTCCCAGGCCCCCACCCCGACTACTATGTCCCTCAAAGTATTTGCTTGTATTCAGGAAACTTCTTAGCATTTGGTTTAGCTCAGCTGCTCTGACGTTGTGTGTTGCCCTTCCCTTCGCCTAAAATAATTCTTATCTACTACCTAGTTAGTGGAAACTCTGGTGGAACACTGGGTAAGTACTACAGCTGCTAACCAAAATCACTGGCAGTATAACTCTACCCAGCACTCCCTGGAAACTACAGGGCAGTTTTACTCTGTCCTATAAGGTCATTATAAATCAGAAACACGACTCAATGGCAGTGGACTTGGTTGTCGGGTTTTTTACCCAGTTAGTGAACATCCATCTCCCTTCCTCCCCAGCCTCATAACTATCAAAGAACGTTTCTTTCTATGTTTAATCCTTTACTCAAGATCTTATAATAGTAATACTATCATGTTTTAGCATCACCACATACCCATAATGTTTCCTCTAAGATCCTTAATGAACTAGCCATCCTTTTCTCAAAATATGTCCCAAGAAAACAACCAGTGGCCCAATACCCACTTAAAACTGCTAGAACAGTACAGATAAAGACCAAGGAAACTGAATTCAATCACAGTTTTCAAAATCTATTAGACATCTATCATCCGGGAGTCTCAGGCTTATACAAATGAAATCATTCATTTATAAACTCTTAAAAGAGACAAAAATGGTTGGAAGCTGGTAAATGGATGTAAGAAGACTAAAAACAATTTGCACAGCAACACACAGCAACTAAAAGAGCAACAAAAGTACGGCAAAACTTACATGAGGCCATATCTGATGCTTTTTCTTTAAAAGTTAATTAGACTAAAACTCAAGGTTATAAACAAAAGAAGAATAAGTAAAAGACATCAGAAACAGGCTTCAAACCCCAGAAGACATGACCACAAGACTCTCTAATTAGCCCAGAAATGAAACCATTCCCGAAAGCCAATTCTTTAAGACAAAGACAAGAATGAACTATAAAACATAAAATGATATTGGTAAAGAGTGTACTCTTTGGTTTAAGCAGACACTTGAGACAAAATGGGCAGCTCCTGTCCAGAGACAGTATGACAGAGCAAGAGGGACAGGAGCTAGTTAAATGACATGGGAAATAGAAATGGAAATGAAGAGAGAGCTGTCACAGTGTCGGGGAGCAGCTAGAGTTACCTGGCAATGTGTGCAAGTTTTTGTACGACAACTTGACTTGAACTATAAACTTTTACTTGAAGTACAATAAAATATTTTTTTAAGAAAGAAGTAAACTGGCTTCAAGACCTTCAGTATCAATGTAAAAAGAACACTACAGGCAGAGCCAGGATGGCAGAATAGTCAGAAATTTCTTGTGGTCCCTCTTACAACAAATACTGGACAAACAAGTGAGTCAATTATATATGACAGTCCAGGAGCCCTGAACATCCAAAGCAAAGGCGACAAATCAAACTGTGAGGCAGTGGGAGGGAAAGATTCCAAAGTAGCAAGTAGTCACCAGACCTCAGCCAGCAGGAATCGGCATTCCACAGGATCTGCTGACACGAAAATGGAGGCACAAGCAGTGGTGTTTGGGATGTGTTTTCCACATAAAAGAGGCCGTGAGGCAGACTCCACTCATAACTCCATAATCAGTGAGAAAAAACTAATCTGCCAATTCCCGTAAACCAAGAAGACAGAGCAGTAACAGTTCCTCTGCCTAGGCACAGGCAAAAGAGGCCCACAGACTCAGAATGCCTTTCATCCCTGAACAGACTTGTATAGGCCCATTTCAGCAGAACAGGTCCTTATTACAGGGTATATACCTGAAGTTTAACCTTGACTGTTTCAGCTGTTTGGTGGACAGGCAGGTTCCTCACCTACCCACATCACAGACCTGAGGACTGCTGGCTCCACCCATGCCACTTAGCCACCTACACCAGGGGCCCAAGAATAAGTGACGACTCCGAGTCCCTACCGCCAACAGCACCGGATGGCCAACAACAATGGATGCCCATAATCCATCTGTAAAACCCACCCACCTACGCCTTCTAGGGAACAGGGACACACTTTTCTTGCAAGGCAGCTGTCAACCCCTTGCCTTGCTCAGCCCATAACCAGCTACAGCAGCCAAATAGCTATTCCCACACCACCACCCTAGCCCATCTAGGACGTTAGGTGAGGGCTTGCATTACATATTTGGTGACCGAGCCTGCATTACATTACCTAGATACCTGAGCTAAATCCATACAAGAAAAGTAAACAGACTCCTGGCCTCACATACCTACTAATACCTCTAACCATCCTGTGACTGATATTAGGGCGTCAAAGCCAAAGCCAAAAACCAAACCCACTGCAAATGAGTTGATTCCAACTCATAAAACTAGTCCCATGAGCAGCCTATTTGAGAAAAACAAGAAACCAGAACACAGCAAAGAAACACAAAACAGATAAACCTGATGGCCTGAAGACAACAGTCAATATCAAACCACATAAAGAGGCAGACCATGATGGCTTCAGCAAGCTCCCAAAACAAGGAATCAAGAAATCTTCCAACAATTCATCAAAGACAACACTCAGGAGGGTAACAGACACATGAGAAAATGTTGATGATTATTAGCCATTACAGAAATTCTAATTAAAACTACAATGAGATAACCATCTCATCCCAACAAGGCTTGCATTAATTCAAAATAGACAAAATAATAAATGTTGGAGAGGATATGGAGAGACTAGAATACTTATGCACTGGTGGTGGGATTGTGAAATGATACAACCACTTTGGAAATTGACTGGGCACTTTCTGAAAAAAGCTGGAAATAGAAAATATGTATAATCCAGAACATTCACTTCTTGGAATACATCCTAGAGAAGAGCTGCCACACAACTACACATGTGCACCCTAATGTTCACTCAAGCACTGTTCACAATAGCAAAAAGATGGAACCAACTTGTGTGCTCATCAATGGAAAAACGGATTAAAAAAAAAACATCATATATTCCCACAATGGAATATAATGGAATGATAAATAACAATAATGAATCTAGGAAACACAACACAGAATTATCTGGAAGGAAATATGCTGAGTGAAATTAGTCAATTGCAAATCGACAAATACTGTAAGAGACCACTATTAAAGGACCCAAGAGTAGATTTAAATACAGAAGAAAACATTCTTTGATGGTTATGTGGCCAGAGGAGATTCACTATTTATATAGCAGACAAGAAACATTTTAGGTGAAGGGAGAGGTAACATATAGTAAAGGAGAAATCAGCACAAACAAATTAAACCCAAAGCTCAGAAGTATTCTAAAAGAAACCAAACACTTCAAGGGACACAAAACCAGGGTCTGGGGCCTGGGGGCCATGGTTTCAGAGGACATCTACGTGAACTGGCATAACATTTCTGCATCCCACTTTGGTAAGTGGTATTGTGGGTCTTAAAGCTAGCGAGAAGCATCACTGGTCTCAACCTACATGGAGCAAAGGAGAAAGAAGAGCATCTAAGACACAAGGAAAGTGTGAACTCAACAGACCAACAAAAAACCAAAAAATCCAAATGCATTGCCATCAAGTTGATTCCAACTCCTAGCAATCCTATAGGACAAAGCAGAACTGCCCCTATAATGTTTCCTAGGAGTGCCTGGTGGACCTGAACTGCTGACCTCTTGGATAGCAGCTGTAGCGCTTAACCAGTACATCACCAAAGTTTCCATCAGATAGAAAGGACCACATAAACCAGACTAGATCAATGAGACCAGAAGAGCTACATGGTGCCCAGCCACCACAAAAAATTGCCCTTAAAGAGAACACAACAAAGAGTCCCTGATGGAGCAGGAAAAATGTAGAATACAAAACTCACACTCTCTAAAAAGACCAGGCTTGACGGTCTGAAAGACTGGAGGGTCCCTGGAAGACATGGCCCCCAGACTTTCTGTTAGCCCACAACTAAAACCATTTCAGACACCAGTTCCTCAGACCAAGACTGAACTGGCATATAAGACATAAAATGATAATGGTGAAGAGTGTACTTCTTGGCTTGGGTAGATACAAGAGACTAATTAGGCAGCTCCTGTCCAAAGGCAAGATGAGGTGACAGGGGGGGACAGGAGCTGGCCAAATGGACATGGGAAATACAGGGAGGATGGAAGGAGTATGCTGTCACAGTGTGGGGGGAGCAGCTACAGTCATATAGCAAGAAGTGTTTGTAAGTTTTTGTATGAGAAAGTTAAACTTAAACTACAAATTTTCACTTAAAACAGAATGAAAAAAAAATCTTCCAAATGAAGACAACTTCCTAAAATTACTGAATGGAGAATACAAAAGATTAATCTGCAGAACTCTGTTCAAACAGACATCAGGCAAAATGCAGAACAAGCCAAGACAGACACAGACAAGCAAATGAGAAGGGTAGAGCATAAAGACAAATTGAACAGCCTTCAAGAATTCAGAGAGAACAAACAGATATTCAAAAGATTAGCAATAAAATTTCAGAATTAGTCCACTGTACAGAAAGTCTGCCGATAACTGAGACAAGAGAAGTCAGAATCAGATTATGCACTTGACACCAACACATCTGAGGAAAAAGCAGATAAAGAATTTAAATAACAAAAAGAACTCTGGCATTCCTCCTGAAGGGGTTAGGTTAAGATCTGACAGATTTTCTCTGTGTGCCAGCAAGTCAATTTCAATTCATACAGACCCAAAGTGACAGAGTAAAACAGCCCCTTAGGGTTTCTCAAGCTATAATCTTTACAGGTGCAAATAAGGTCTTTTCTCCCACCAAGCCTTTTCTTATGCAGAGAAATTGCCAGTTCTCTGGTAGCATCTGGCCACTTAATCACTGGGCCAGCAGGGAGGGCTCTTTAGACCCAACAGAAACCAAAACCAAATCAGCCTTACTGCCATCAAACAGCGGTCCTGTCTCATAGGGCTTCCCAGGGTGCAACCTTTACAGAACCAGATTGCACAGCTTTCTCATGTGGGGCGACTGGTGAATTTGAACCACTAACCTTCTGGTTAGCGCCCGAGCACTTTAAACACTACATGACCAGGGCTCCTCATACTTACATTAATCCACTGCTGTCAAGTTCATTCTCACTCATAGTGACTACACAAAACCCTAAAAAACCAAACTCACTGCTGCTGAGTCAATTCCAACTCACAGCAACCCTACAGAGCAGAGCAGAACTGCTCCACAGAGTTTCCAAGAAGCACCTGGCATACGTGAACTGCTGATCTTTTGGTTAGCAAACATAGCACTTAACCACTATGACACCAGGGTTTCCAGTCCCCCCTACATAGGGGAATAAAAATAAACTGGAACAGAAAATTGCAACTTGGACAATATCCAACAGTAGCTAAACATGTCCACAAACAGTTAGAAAACAGATCATCTAGGACTTAAAACAAATATATAGCCCTTTAGGGAAAACCACCAAAATAAAAATCACAGGCTCGTTAACCACTATGAAGTACTTACTGATAACAACAGTGGCAAACACAGCAAGCAGAATAATAACTGGAAGAGTCACTATCTCATATTAGCAAATAAAAGGGAGAAAGAACAGTGCCCCAAAAACCTAACCAGTGATGCTGCTCTGAAAATGATTCTGGCATCTGCCAACTTTGTCTTTGAATTTCCAACGTGAATTATCTATAAATATAGCCAGCTAGCTTCTCTGTGCACAGACATGTGCCATCATTTCTACCATAAATTCTATTCCAACATAACAAATTTCCCATTTTTAAAACTACTCAGGAAGAATTTCTACTAATTACCTAAACCAACCATGCTTCAACTTTTAAATGTTAACCTGGGGCCAACTATGCACAGGACACCCCTTCAGTGTCTAGAAAGTTACCCCAGCAAGTTAAGGAGAGATTTATTCTGTAAACAAAATAATCAATTACAATATTCTGCTAAAGGCTGCCATCTAAAGAACATCAATTATTCCCAACCTAACTGGAGCAGATGAAAATCAAGAACATCCAAGACATGAGGAAAATACGAGCCCAGGAGTCGGACGGGCCTATATGATCGGGAGACTACACTGGCATGAGACCAGAAGAATGAGATGGTGCCTAACCATCACCAAAGACCACCCTGACCAGAAACATGATGTAGAATCCCTGATATAGCACAAGAAACAGGGGAGTGCACATCTAGAACTCTATTAAATAAAGAGCAGGCTTGATGGTCCGACACCTTGGAAGGTCTTCTGAGAACACGGCCCCTGAACTTGCTTACTGCTAGTCCACAGCTGAAACTATTAAGGAAGCCAACTCTTCAGACAAAAATTAGACAGGACTGTATGTACGACACAGTGATGGAGGCAGTGTACTTCTTGCCTTAAATATATATATGTGGCTGTCCAAGCAGCTCCTCTCTTGAGGTGAGAGGGGAGTGTGGAGAGGAAGGGACAAGTGCTGGTTGAGCAGATAGCAGAAGAAGGGAGTACAAAGAGGAGTGCGCTGTCACAGGGTGAGGGAACAGATAAGAGTTGCACAGTGGTGTGTGTTTGGGCTTTTATATGGCAAACTGACTTGGATTGTAAACTTTCACTTAATCACAACAGAAATAACATTAAAAAAAATATTCTGCTTAAGGCTTGTTTCCAGAGAAACCAGTTTCCCACATGGGTCTAAACTGTACCTGATATGGACGTTTGTGGCAAATAAAGATTCAAAAAGTAACCGCTTAGCTGAAGTTCTAGAATCTCCTGGCTTCATTTGGAAAAAAACAGGATTTGGAAAAATAATAGTTTTAGAGTGTTTTCCAATCATTGGTAATTAAGTTTGTGACCTCATCCTAGAAGAAGCGCTACATACTTCACTGCTGAGTATCACTATGGTCACCTTCGAAGTACTCCTCGGGACGCTATGCACCGATGCCAGTTGCTTAGCCCACCCATCAGAGGAATTTTGGAACTCTTTTTCTGGAATGGCCATCAGAACTACCATATTATCCTTTATGTCCTGAATATCACCACAATGTCTTCCTTTCAATATTTCCTTTACCTTTGGGTAAAGAGAAAAGTCCTTGAGGGCCAGATCTGGTGAGTAAAGAGCATGTTCCAATACAGTCACTTGTTTACTGGCTTGTTTACTGTTTACATGTCGTTTTCAGCTAACATTTTCACGCAGCCTTTTCAGCTCTTCTAATAGTAAACTTGGTTAACCATCTGTCCCTTTGGTACAAATTCATAATGAACAATCACTCTGATATCAAAAAAGGTTAGCAACATCATTGTGGCTCTTGATTTGGACTAACGAACTTTTTTTGCTCATGGAGAGCTGGCTGATTTTCATTGTACACTTGTACACTTTGTTTCAGGGTCACACTGGTACACCTATGTTTCATCACCAGTGATAACACAGCCCCAAACACCATCTTGTCTCTCCAAAAGGTCTTTGCAAACTTCGACTCTCCTTTGCTTTCGTTCATCAGTGAGCTCCTTCAGGACTATTTTTGCACACACTTTTCTCATGCCAACAATTTTCAGTTAAGATTTTCCTGTATCTCTTCTCCACTAAAAGACCACAACTGATGGTCCAGGGGCCTTGGAGTTCACCTGGGGGCATGGCCCCTGGCCCTAATGCTGCCCCTGTCCATGAATCATAACAGAGGTCAATTCTTCGGGCAGAAATGGATTGGACTTGGCGACACAGAGCAACCATATCATGTGTGCACTTTATGGTTCTATGCATCTGAAGGATGTCATCCAGCTGACCTCTTACTGGAGGTGGGAGAGAGGGTGGAGAAGTGGGTATAGGAGATTGTTAGCAGGGTATGACATGTATAGAAAGGAGAAGAGTGTGCTGTCATCAGGTAGGGAGAGCAGCGGTAGCCACTCACTGGCGGGTGTGCAAATTTATATGGGATTATATATTCTCACTCAATCACAATAAAAAAGTATATTAAAAAAATTTTTTTTTCCTGTATCTCTTATTGATGTTTACTTGGTCTGCTGTGCTTCTCACAGTCAGCTGATGATTTCGACACAAAATTCCATGAATTTTTGCAATATTTTCATACTGGCTGCCCTAAACTCTCTTCATCAGTGATGCTTTCTCTCCGCTCAGAAAAACATTTAATCTATTTGTACACTGTCATTTTCTTCATGGCATTATCCCCATAAACTTGGACTAACATATCCCTGTTTTCATTTCCACTCTTGTAAAGTTTAACAAAAAATTTAATGTGCCAACATTCTTGTGACAGCACACAAAAACACACAATAATGAGTGCCAGTCAGCAAGACGCCACCACACGTCGACATGGACACAGTTGTGAGACACTGATACACCAAGGTTATGAAACCTTACCAAGCTGTTTGTACAGTACTGCCAGTGTAAGTGCATGGTGGCAAGATCGCAAACTTAACTGTCAGACCGCGTACGTCCCCTGGTATCTACAGTCTTATTACTGTATGGACACTAGTAAGAAGACAGTACAGCATCCAGACAGTATAGTGCATGCTCCAAAGATTTCAAAAAAGGGATAAAATCTTTCTGACCAACAAAACCACTAACTCAGTTCTTAAGAACTACATCTGGATTGTAGATCTAAAATGTATTTACTGGCCTCCCTGTGATCTGGACAAGGACGACTTTAAAAGGGGAGACTTTATAGGGACCCTGTGAGACAGAACAGAACTGCTCTGCAGAATTTCCAAGGAATGCTTGGCGGATTCAAACTGCCAACATTTTGGTCAGCAGCCATAGCACTGCACCACAAAGAAATCATAAACAAATGCAAAAGATAAACAACGGACAGGGAGAAAGTATACCGCAACAAATATCTACACTACACACCCAAGTCTTCTCAAGTTAAGACAACTCAATACATGCAAAAATGATGAACGGGTAATAGAAGACTACAAATGGACAGTAAAATTAAATAGTGCTTAACGTTATTAAATCATCAAGTTACAAGTCAAAATAATCCTGTAAATGTTCTACTTTTCTGTCTGAGACAGGGACAAATATTAAGATGATCTGAAAATACCTGGTGTTAGAAAGTGTGTGCAGACACAGGAACTCTGAAATCACTAAAGTGTACACTGGTATAGTTTTGGGAACACAGCAATTTGGCAGTTAAGGCATCATTAGTTTTAGGGATGTATTTCTGGAAATGTGAACTGGCTGAATCAAGCCTTATGGGGACAATTATAGACAGGTGTATGGAAATGCATTTCCTACTTAACAATTCATCCTTGATCAACATACAATTAAGAATCTACTAGCTGTTGTCTTTATGCTACTCATTCTTTAGAAGTGTATAAGTAGACATTATCAACTGCATAAAGCTCAGTACAACATGCACTTTAACAAATACAGGTACTTTAAGACTCTAAAATAATCACATTTATTTACCCTTTTAAAAACACGACAAAATTAACTTGTGAATCAAAAGACAGCATTTTAAATATAGCCAACAGACATCAAAAGAACAGACAGGGGTCCTCTCAAAAACAAAAACTACCAGACTGCTCTTCCACCAAATAAAAAAGTTAACACTCTCCTGGCTTAATTTTCACTTCTCACAATCTACTATTATCTGTCAAAAATTTTAATGTGTTTCAACTTCGATGTGGTAATGGCTCTCTTAGAAACTTATCCAACAGGAATTTGTATACACGTATACACAAACATATTTTTAAGAATGATCGTCATAGCACTGTTTACAGTAGGAAAACTCATAAAGTCCTATTTATCTATCCAACGACACGAAACTAATTAGGATACATCCACAGCACAGAATACTACGCAGCTATATGTTAGTAAAATGGACAAAAACATACATACATTTAGTTAGTTGCAGAGCAAAATGTGTAAATCCCATTACGTCAATTCCAACTCAACAGTGACCCAACAGAACAGAGTAGAAATGCACCAGTTTCCAGTGAGTAGCCTGGTAGATAACTGAGAAGCCTGTTAGATTTGAACTGCCAGTCTTTCGGTTTGCAGCCACAGCTCTTACCGTGCCACCAGGGCTCCACAAATATATATAAAGTGATCCACTTGAAGCCATTAAAAAGGTCCAAACACTTAACTGTACAATGTGTTTGCAATTCTGGGTACTGCTCGCACATTTTAGCTCACCTGCCATCTTTTTATTACTTTTAACTGCACTCATCTGCATTTTAGCATCTTTTCACTAGCCTGTCATTCCACGTAGAACGGTCTGCTCTCTTCTCCCATGATTTTATCAAGGCTCGCTCCTTCTTGATTCAGGTCTGTTTAAATGTCATCTCAGAAAAGCTTTCCCTGAGCATGCATTCTTAAGAAATTCTAACTGTTCTCATTCCTTCTCTCAAGTTCTCCCTTTTTCCCCCATGACAGCACTTTTACATCCTCTAAGCTTCTTGAAAGAAAAGTTTTCTAAGTTACCCACCACAATATCCCCAATACCCATCTAGCACTGTGCCTGCCATACAGTCATTACTCTCCATAATTCTGACAGACCCAACAATGGCATGACTAAGGGAAGAAAACCAACCCAAATCCATTGCCATGAAGTCAATTCTGACTCAGTGACCCTACAGGACAGAAGAGAACTGCTCCTGGATGATTCAAACTGCCAACCTTTGTTAGCAGATGCAGCACTTACCACCACCTGAGTTTCTAAGAGCAGAGGCGCTCAAATGAGGTTAAGTTAAACATTTCACCTTCATGACTACAAGCCACTTCAAATAAACACAGAAAAAAATTTTTTTTTATATATCTGCATCCGACTCGACGGCACTTGACTTGGCTGGCATGGTTAGGGCAAGCCTTACAAAATCTATGGTGCAGTTCTACTTTGTCCTACAGGAATACGATGAGTCAGAATGAAGTCAAGCAATGGGGTTTTTTTGCAGGTTTAGAACTTGATGAACAAAGAAAATGGGGATCTTGGTCAAAGGACAAGGCTCAAAAAACTGAAAAGATGTTTTGTAAAAAGATTTACCTCTCCGGAAGTATGTGTTCATATTTCAAGGGAGACACTGCAGACATTCCAAGGGCTGTACATTCTGTGACTTGTTCAAACACCGGCCTCTCCCTCCAAACATTTACTTACATTCCAAAGATTTGAGAAACTAGGATCCTTCCCCTTCTGGTCCCGAGAATTTGTTTACATTAGAAGGCACAGGCTTCTCTCCATCTCCCAGGAGGAATGGTGGAAAACATATAAGTAAGCACCCAGATTTATAATCTAGAGGTTCCTCACCTACCCAGTAGGCATGGTAAACATGGGATGGCATCATCACTCATCACAATGCCCTGAGGGGAAAAACTGGGTTAAAGGGGAACAGATGCAATAATTGTTATGAGTAAACAATTATCTGTCCCTACCCCAGAAATCTTGTGCACTTTCAGGATAACATGCATAAATCTAGGTTACTAAAAATTTATCATTCTAACATTCAGAATTTAGTTTCTTTAGTTATGCCTTATATTCAGGGTGTTAGAAGAACAACTTTTTGAAAATGAATGTAAAACAGTTTCCATGACAAGTCATTAAATTCCCAATTTACAAGCTAAAATTTTTACTCTGACTTTTTCCATTAAAAGCACACTTAAGTTATATGCCTGAGATACTGGAAAAACGTCTGTACACTAGTTCAGCTATTTAAAAAAAAAAACTACCTTCAAGTAGTGACTCTATACTATTGGTTAATGTTTTAAAGACTAGAGACCTAATCACTTACTATAATGTTTACAAACAGAAATATTCATGTAACAACACCTGGCAAACAAAGTAATATGCAAACACCCCAAATGCCATTCCTGTCTCAGCTGTAAGCTACAATTCTTAAACTGGCTGAGGAAAGAATGAAAAAAATCAAGCGCAAGTCTATAGATGTTAAATGGGCTAACATGTTTCAAAGGAAAAAAAGTGTTAAAACAATACTTACACACACTCCCATTCAACGGATACCCCAGAACCCCAAATACCCTGAGGGCCCTACATTTGTACCCAGGACTTTTTCTTAGTTTCCTTAGAAGGCAAAACAGATCCACTAAACCATAAATTCCTCAAGACTAACATCACAGAACTTATTTTAGGAATGTCCTTATGTTATGGCACAACAAATGCAGCAGCTAGGAAGCATGGGAAGTAATCCTTGAAACTGAATCAGTTTGGGCTTGCATCCTAGTTCTGGCAGTTACCAGATGTGAATTCATGGGCAAATTTCTTAACCTCTCAGAGGACTTTTTTTTTGTTGTTAAATCTATAAAGTGACAAAATTTTTCAAAGTCATTGGCAAAGCTGAATGACATGGTCATGTAAAAGACCTGGCACATTCTGTAAGTGATAGTAACCATAAAACTGAAGTGATATCACCATTATTTTAATAAATAAGCATTCTTATGTCTCAGCCCTACAAAACAAAACGTGTCAGGAAAAAAAACAACTTGTCCACTCCCTAATTTATCAGGTGTTTTATGGTAACACATACATTAATCATTTTTCAAGTTATTTTGAAAAGAAAATATTGAAAGTACAAGAATGTTGGCTTATGTCTCATACAATAGAATGCCAACAAGTATACTAACTCAAAATTTATGACTATTTTAAGATTTATTACATAACATATACAGACTACCAGAAAGGACTGATTTCTATGTCACATATCTACTGTTAGCAACACACGTGCAGATGAACACTAAGTACAGTAGTTCCTCGTAACTTAGGGTAAAAAGAGAAACACGTTGGACAGACTTCTCTGGTTCAAATTCCAGAACAACTGGCCCCAGGCCCAGTGTCATCGAGTCGATTCTGACTTGTAATGACCCTAGAGACAGAGTGCCTGGCAGACTTGAACTGCAGACCTTCTGGTCAGCAGCCATAGCACTTTACCAAGATGCCATCGGGGTTTCCAAAAAGGGGCCACTAGATGACATCAAGGACACCATGAACCACCCAAACCCATCCACTGCTGTCGAGTCAGTTCCAACTCACAGTGACCCTACGGAACAGAGTCGGACTGCCCCACAGCATTTCCAAGGAGCACCTGGTGGATTTGAACGGTTGACCTTTGGGTTAGCAGCTGTAGCACCTAAACACTATGCTACCAGGGCTTCTGCAGCTCTGCAAAATATCCAGAGGCAGTCCAACGGATGTCTCCTAATCGGTCTCCCACAACACACAATCTTTGAAAGGGTTAATACAGTCTAGGTGCACTGTTATCTGATGATTACTTGATAAAGTGGTGACATACTGTCCAAGTGCTATGACTGCTAACCAAACAGGTCTGCTGCTAAGAAGTGCCCCTTTGAAACTCTTATAGGGCAGTTCTGCTCTGTCCTACGCAGTCTCTACGAGTCAGAATTGACTCGACAGCAGTGAGTCTGGTTTTGCTTTGTTTAAAGTGTGGAGAGTTCATATGGTCTTTATCCTCTGGTCAGATTCTTAATACACCAAAGTCACAAGAGAAAACCTGGCAATGCCAGGTCATAATGCACTCCTAACTCGACTCTTAGATAAGAAACTCAAGTATAGATTTTCTATAGTGTGGGTCAAGGTGGAATTCTTATTAAATAGCAGGTATGCAGGCCAACAAAGCTTACATTGTATTCTAAAGTTCCAGGGTTCTAAATTTGTACTCTGGTTAGCAGACTGTAGCTGTATGAAAGGAAGCCTCCAGGTTAGATTTTTTTTTAAAAGGAGTTTTGAAATCTAACTTATCCTGAGCTTAGACAGCGTTATAGACAGAGTAAAACTGCCTCAGAGTTTCTGAGTACTGGTGGATTTAGGCTTGGAGCTTTTATTCACACTATGAGGAAACCTTGGTGGCACAGTAGTTAAGTGCTAGGGCTGCTAATCAGAAGGGTGGCAGTTCAAATCCACCAGGCACTCCTTGGAAACAGTATGGGGCAGTTCTACCTTGCCCTATAAGATCACTATGAGTCGGCATCAACTCGACAGCACTGGGTTTTTTTTTATAAGGAACCCTGGTGACTCAATGACCTCTATCACAAGGTTTGTTCAAACCTACACAGTGCTCCATGGGAAAAACAATTTGGTAATCTGTTCTTCTGACAGTTACAGCCTACAAAACCTTATGGGAAACCCTATGGACATTTCTACTCTATCATAGTGGAGTGGTTCAGTATGAGTTTAGAAACCAACTCAAAGGCACGTAACAATTTATACTTTGAGAATGCTACTGCTGATTAAACAAACTACCACAAGTCAGGGGACTTAAAACAGAAATGTATTCCATCACAGTTCTGGAACTCAAAAGTCCAAAATTAGTTACCACTGGTTGAAATCAAGATTCAGTGAGGCCCTGTTCCCTCCAGAGGCTCTTGGGGAGAATCCATTCCTTGCCTCTTCCAGCTTGCTACCTTGTGGTAGCATCACTCTAATTTCTGCATCTACAGCTACAGTGCTTCCTCCTCTTCCTTCTGTCTTTCTCTATTTCGGGCACTGTGATGGTCCACTCAGGCAGTACGGGACAATGTACCTCAAAATCTTTCCTCGTATCTTAAAAACCCTTTTTCCAAATAAGGTAAATTTACTGCTTCCACAAATTAGGACTTAGATTACTTCTGAGAACAGAGGTGGAATTCTTGATTCTCACTGTCCACACAGGAGGCCTGGGTTCAAATTCCTTGCCCATGTGCCTCAAGCACAGCCATCACTAATCTGTCAGTGGAGGCCCACCTATTGTTATGATGCCAATAGGTTGCAGTGGAGCTTCCAGACTAAGATGAGCTAGGAAGAGAGGCCTGGTGATCTACTTCCAAACAGCGGCCAATGAAAACTACGGATCACAAAAGCTCCATCCCATTTTTTACAGGGGACCATGAGACACAAGCTGACTTGACAGCAGATAATAACATCCTTTTGGGGGGTGGTCATTTTTCAGCCTACTGCACTTCCCAGACATACGAGTAACTACAACATACCAATGAACTTCACCAACTCCGCATGGCTGACACTTAGGTCTGTCTTTATCCTATACATTACGTGTTTAAACTGTGAAATACATATCACAAAGTATAACCACTTTTAAATTCGATTGTTATCCCCTTTTCCTACAAAGCAGGAGCGCTGATGGCAAAGTGGTTAAAGCACTAGACTGCTAACCAAAAGGCAGCTTGAACTCTTCAGCTGGTCTGTGGGACAAAGATGTGGCAATCTGTTTCAATTAAGGTTTACAGCTTTGGAAACGCTGTGGGACAGTTCGATTCTGGGGTTGCTATGAGTCAGAACTGACTCTACGGTGGTCGGTTTGGTGGGTTTTGGGTTTCCTACAAAGTATTTTTGATTTGTTTGAGACTGGTTTCTCTAATCATAATGAAACAAAGGCAGTGAAGAAGCTGTCTTTTTTAAAAAGAAATTTATCTTTTCCTTCCTTGACTGTTATCCTATCTTTTGCATTTTTCCTTTCCTCCTGCATTGTATGTAAAATATGTGAATGAGCCATCTGTTCCTTAATTAAAACAATGATTGCATACATTTACCCAGGACTAGACAAACTGGAGAGCAATAACACATTCTGAGTAAGCATTTCAAACAGCATTGTAACAATGCCTGTAGTAACCACCACCTTATAAAAATTACTGTCAGCATGTCAAAGCTACAGTTGCTAAGAAAGACATTAATAAATTCTGGAAGTTTTTAAAAGACACAAAGCGTTCTTTTTTTAAAAAGTTGTCATTGTACTGAAAACACCTGGAACACTTACCTGAATTACTTTTGGTAACTTAACAGTTTCTTTATTTAAAAAGGCAAAATAATCAATTCGTAATTGGATTATACCTTTCCACACTGTGGAACATACAGCGGGAACCTTTCAAAGGTGATGTGCCTGAATAGTCGTTCCCACAGTCGTAACTAATAGTCACTACCGTAGTCTTAACTAAGTTCCTGCATACCGATATTGTTACAGAGGAAATGTGTTTAATTTTTTTTTTTAAACGCTCAACTTAAAATGCTGATCTAGACCATTTAGTATGATCTATGCTTTCTTTCCATACATTACCCATCACTGTTATCTCATTTCCTCTAACATTACAACTTTCACCACACCACACCACGCCAACCTGACCCTCAGACGTTTCAATAGCCCAATTCAGTCTTTCTTCAGTACAGGATGGAATCTAATGTCCATCAAGGCTTGAGTACGTAGGGCAGTCCTACAGAGGTCAAATTAATCAACATTAGTTACATCATCATCACCCTGTTGTCTGTGTGGCCTTTTGTCTATCCGTATTAGAAGTTAACAGACCTGTGATCAAAAAACAGTTGAGTTCAACAGTTCAGGTAACATTTATTGAGAGCCACCACATGACAGGAAATGAGACCCTCCAACAGTTCACTGGCTAGCAGAACAGGCAGTCCCTGAATGCCTGCCTTTCCAAGTACAACTTGGTAAATGCTACAAGAGCACAAAGTGGTCAAATACGGGAGCAGAAATCCAAAAAGGTTTCCTAATGAAAAGAGACTCCCTCCTTCGAGTGGGTTTAAGGCTAAGTGGACATTAACTACAAGAAGAAAAGGAAAGTCATCCTCAAGTACCGATATAATAAGCAAAGACAAAATTCAGCATGGTATGTTTTAGGGGGATGCAGGGGAGGGGGTGGTGGGGAAAGCTAACTAGGGATAGCACAGAAGGAGACTGAAGCATTAAGCTGTGCACCACATTATCAAGGGCCAATGGTTTCGAGCTACTGTGGCTAAACAAGACTAGCAGCTGTCCCCGGGAAACCTTTCGGGCAGTTCTACTTTGTCCTGCGGGGTCACTGAGTCAGATAATACATTCAAAAATGACAGGTTTGGTAGGAAAAGGTTCAGTGGAATAACACAATTTGCTTATTGGATAAACAGATCAACTCTGGCAAGAGTGTGGAGGATGGCTGAGAGAGACAATATCCACTAAAAAGCTCGTGCAATAATCCAAACAAGAGACAAGGAAGACCTAAACCACGACTGTTAACAATACAGATGAATTAGCAGGGGCATATCTGAATTTACCTAGCGATTAAGATGCATAGGATGTAAGAAATGGGAAAGGAAAACTGAAAAACAGTTTCCAAGTTACTGGCTGTGTAGATACTGGTACCAGAAAGTAAGTCAAGTAGTAAGTGGTATACAGCTTTCAGGAGGGGATGGGAAGCTGAAGTTCGGATTTGCTGAACATGAGCCACCTGAAAACCCATAAAAATAAACATGTCTAAAGCACAAAAGGTTCTGGTGGGAAATTTCAGTTTATAATAGTCCATACTGTAAGAACATGTAGTATAAAAAGGATCAAAGGGGTTTGTTTGGGGCTTAAATGAATGCACAAGGGCAGGATGAGTAGGATTCAAAATAATTCCACTACATACCCATGACGTGGATTACCTGTAGCTGGTTGAAAACAACTCATCAGCACTACTACTGGACAAGCAGAAACCTATTGGTAAACATCAACTTGCTATAGAAACTACTCTTCTGGAACAGTCCCCCTCACACACCAAAAATCAAAGTACGAAACCCTGCCTGAGTTAAAATACAGTACCTGTTTCACAGAATTCTGTGATGAACACAGTAACAGCTATCATTTGGTTGTTGTCAAGACAAGGTACCCTATCCTGTCCCATCTACATTCCCAAACAATAACGAGAAACTGCAAACTGTTCCTAAAGAGTAATAAACATTAATCAAAAGCTACACTATAAAAGCTATTTTACTTGGGTTACAGTATGTTATCAATTTAAGATACACTAAAATATTCCATTTGTATGTTTTTTTAGTGACCTGAATTAAGGCACCAACTATAGTAGGCTATAAAGGTGTCTACATCCAAATCCCAAGAATTTGTGAGCATATTACTCTACAAGGAAAAAAGAGCTCAGCCGATGTGATTAAAATGAGGATTGTGATTATCCTGGATTATCCAAGGGAGCCTGATGTAATCACAACAGTCTCGGTAAGAGTTAGAGAAGGTGAGATGAGCACAGAAGCACATCAGTGCAGCACTGGTGAAGGGAGCAGGTGTCAGAGTCAACTGCCGGCATGGAAATGAAGAGCTCATGAGCTCAGGGATACATGTGGCCTCTACAAGCTAGAAAGTCAAGAAAAAAGGATTCTCACAGAGCTTCAGAAGAAATGCTGGCCTGCCAACATTTTGATTTTAATCCCTTAAAACACATTTCAGACTTCTGAACTTCAGGGCTACTAAGATTATAAATTTGTGTAGTTAAGCCACTAAATTGTGGTAATTTGTCACAAGAGCAAAAGGAAAACAATACACCAATTGAACACAAATATAAGGAAAAAGCCAACAGCACAGTGGGTAGAAGATGGAGGAAAACACTAACTTCAGCTTACTTGCCAACAAAGTCTTTTTCTCTTCTACCAAAATAAAATTAAATACACCCACAGGAAAAGTTCACACATTTGGCTGCAGATCAGAATCACCTGCAGAGCCTTTAAACAACTGTGACACCAAGGTCCCACTTCAGATGAGTGAATCAGCATTCTCCTGCGAGGGAACTCCAGCATAGCTTGAAAGCAGCCAGATGGTGCTGAGAACCACTGTCCTAGCTGAAAGACTGGTGTTTAAGTAACTACCCTCAGGAAACTGGCATTTCCAAACACTACTAGAAGTCCCTGAACTCTTCCCCCACTACAGATGTGGCTCAAAATTCATTAATGATCAAATCTAGTTTAGTGCATGTTTTGCCGGTATTAGCTTTGGCAATGCAAAGTTACACCAGTGAACAAGTTAGCCAGCATGAATTCCTGGAGGCTGAATTGCTAGATCAAAAATTAGGTAATTTCTTTATTCCGATAAATACTGCTAAATTTCTGTATCAATTTACGTATGTACCAAATGTGTATTTTAAAAAAAACAGTGCTGTCAAGTCAATTCTGACTCATAGTGACCCTATAGGACAGAGCAGAACTGCTCCACAGAGTTTCCAAGAAGCACCTGGCAGCTTCAAACTGCCCTCCTGTTGGTTAGCGACTGTATCACTTAACCACACCAACAGGGCTTCCAATGAAACCAAACGGCCAAAGTCAAGCTTGCAGTTCACTGGGACTCCTAGAGAGCCTAGGTGTCAGGCCAGGAATGTCCCACAGAGTTTGACAGCAGCACTTGGCAGATTCGAACTGCCAACCCTCTCTTACCAGCCAGACTTAACCACTAGGCCTGCAGAGTTTCTACAGGGCGCAAATCCATAAGGTTATGAAGTAGGTAATAAGCATAAGACACACTGTCTCCATGTTTCCCTTTCTAAAAGCAACACAGTTGTCACCATTGTCACCACAGTGCATCCTCCTTGAAAGAAGAGATTTAGCTCTTTTCTCCTGCTTGTACTTGCCTTGTTAAATGTTTGCTGCCACTAGGTGGAGACAGATTTGATCAATGACACAAAGGACTAACCACAAATTTTCTATACACTTTGTGGGAGCAGAAGCTCTGCTCTCAAATTCTTGAAAGAACCAGAGACTGTCACTCAAGTCTCCTCATTCGTAAATGTAAGATCAAGATCCATCTCAGCTCTAATGTCCTGTGGATCAAAGCTTGTTAAATGTCCTTGACAACACAAGTGCCTAAAGACAGTGTGGTTCTCTTGACCAAAGAAGGCATGCTACCTACAGCAGCTTGCATCAACTTGAATACTTCAAACACACACAAATGTCATTTCCACATCTCTTCTTTGTTTTTGATGCAGGTCAGACAGAGGCATGCTATGTATTATAGTTCATACAGTAAGCTTCCCAGGACACCATCAAGGTTTCCAAATTTCTTTCACTAAGAGAATAGCTGATCCTATGTCTCCATACCCATCTGGCTTGTCTGAATCAATACTTGAAACAATGTACCAGTTATAACAGATTTTCTTGGTGCCAGAGTCTGTACATCTAAGAGTGCTTTTAGTTTTGTTTTGTGCTCCCTTTGGTCAAATCTTCAATTTTTATTTCTTCAGTTCTTAATTGTCTGTTCTCCTAATAAAACACACACACTGTTCAGTGGTATCTTACTTCATGGCTCTCATCTACCAGCCTAGACTCTGACCCCTCCTAAAAATGTCTCTGCTTGTCTAAGGGGCTTCCAGTCTACTGCTTCATCCAATTGTCAGAGTCCAGCCACATACTGGCCAAAATAAGCCACTAGTAGTTTAGAAATCAGCCCTAGACAGGTACCAACTCTACACTTGGAAGAGGGACCATTCTTACAAAGAGATGACTTTCAATTCTCCCAGTGTCCTAAGACAAAGTACAAAATATATTTGATAATTTCCTGATCAGTGCAGAAAAACTCTGGTTCCTACGTGGAACAAGGTAGGCTACCAACTTCATTCACATCCCTAAGCAGATCTCAGAAAACTGAAGGCAAGGGAGCACAGTGATAAGGTATCAGCAAGCAGCTTACTGTCTTAAGAAACAATACTGCTAATAATAATAGATAACGTATCACTTTGTATGAAATTTTGTTTAATACTAAGAATCTAATGATATGGTATTATTACTGCCTTTAATTAGTTAAAAAAAAAAACTGGGAACTGCTATCCTATGTCACCCCACACACTGCTGGCCTCTGATAAACATCTGCTGCTCTAACGGTGCAAACAGATCAGTATCCCAAACTCAGGGAGGAGTGTGTAAAACCTAATTAAGTTGTAAAGTAGTTTAAAGATTTACATAAGCTCATAGTTAGTGATAAAGCTAACAAGAGAAGTCTACCTACTGACCTTTAGTTCAAGGCCCCATACACATGAAGTCAACAATTTTTGAAGAGTGCTATATGAAGGCTGTTACTCTTTCCTGGGAAGTGCCAATTCCTGTGAGAAGCAGCAGAGGTGCTGATAAATATTTATTATTCCTACCAAGTAATAATGCAGGAAGTCACAGCAACAAGCCTGTTGTGTAACTGAAAATATACTAATGGGTTATGCATTACTGAAAAAAAATTTAATCTGTGATAAGGTAGTAACGCAGCATCGAACAACGAACAGATGAAGAGATTAAAGAGTGAAAAACTGAAGGTTGATATCCACGCTCTCCAAGAAGCAATTGCAGTAACTCTTTCAGAAACAGCAGAGAGGCACTTCACTCTTATATATACACAATTACTCATGTTCTCTGACCCAGTAATCCAACCTTAAGAAACAATGCTGCTAATAGCAATATGTAACAGTTACAGTGCTTATCCCTTTGTATGAAATTATGTTTAATACGAACAATCTAATGATGCAGGTATTATTACTGCCCTTATTTAGTAAAAAAAAAGAAACTGAGCCAAATATGAACAAGTATGAAAAAATAAGAAAGCAAGAAACTTATTAATGGTCTCACAACAACTTTCCACTTTTGTAATTTTAAGACTTTCTATTTAAGTAGCTTCAAGATCCCTCTTAGCTCTCAGTTTATGGATTAATTCTTGCTACGATGTCCTTAACAGTCTATTCTCCCAACAGTCTAGTGCCAGAGTAAAGACTCAAACCTACATCTGTGTGACTACAGAGGCCAGGCCCTTTACCACTACATGCAACATACATTACTGATTACTGTAACTACTACAACTCATAACACTACAGTGATGATGCCATCACATGGAGATGTTTTCTACAATATCAACAAGACATAAAAATTTCAACCACAAGAAATAACAAGTATTACTACCACATGCAGTGACTCAAAATACTTGTAAAGTGATGAGAAAGAAACTACTTACATCGGTACCATAATTACAGCTAGATGAAACTTTTGCTTTAGAATGTAACATGAAACTACTAGGAGTTTCGAGGTTTTTTTCCCTATTTTCCACTTGCATCATTATTGTTGAAATGTAATAATTATGTATTTTAATAAACAATAATTTAAGGCAACAGGCAAGAATAACAGAGTGAGTCAATTTCCAGTTTCCCTTTGTCACATAGCCAAAATCATCTCTATGGAAGCAGACTGCTACATTCTTCTCCCACAGAAAGCAGTCAATGGTTTTGAACCAGTGACTTTTTGATTAGTAGTCAAGTCCTTTAATGACCGTGCCACTAGAGTTCCGTATTTTTATGTATTTATATATGTGTATATATAGACAATTGTGTGTGTATATACATGTGTATGTGCAGACATATATATATATATAAACCTGCAACTGTTGATATGAACTCATAGCAAATGTATAGGATGAAATACAATTGCCCCACAGGGTTTCCCAGGAGCACCTGGTAGGTTCAAACTGCAGATCTTCTGGTTAGCAGCTGTAGCTCATAACCACTATGCCACTGGGGTTTCCTTTAGAGAGAGAGAGAGAGAACACATGACTCTGTCCTACATATATAGTAACATATATATATATGTATATATATATATATAGTGACCCTGTAGGACAGCTGTCTGTTATATATATAAATGAAACCCCAGTGGCACAGTGATATATATGTGTATAGATATATAATATGTATAAATCAGTTGCTGTCATTAAGTGTAACAGTATAATGGGTGTGTGTATGCATATATATACATAAAAAAAAATACCAAACCCATTGCCATCAGATCGATTCTGCTTCATAGCAACCATACACAACTGCCCCACAGTGTTTCCAAGGAGCACCTGAACCACTACACTACCAGAATTTACAGGCACACACCACATCCTCTGCCATCGAGCTGATTCTGACTCACAGTGATCCTACAGGACAGAGCAGGACTGCCTCATGGTTTCCAACAAGTAGCTAGTAGATTCAAACTGCTGCCCTTTAAGCTGGCAGCTGTAACTCTTAACTGCTATGCCACTAGATCTCTAACATACATGTTGTTGTTGCTGTGTGTCAGAATCATTTCTGAGTTACAGCAACCCTACAGAACAAAGCAGAACTTCCCTCGAGTCTTCTAGGCCATAATCTTTACAGGAGAAGAGCACCAGGTCTTCTCTCCTGTGGAGAGGCTGGTGGCTTAAAGCTAATTTTCAGGCTGCAGCCGAGCATATAACCATTGCACCACCAGGGCAACACACTCATGTACACACACACACACACGTTGCAGCCAAGCATATAATCACTGCACCTCCAGGGTAACACACACACACGCACACACATGCACACACATCCCTCTCTATACATTCCTCTCTACACACCTCTCTATAAAATGAGCATGTGCTATCTTAAAAATCTACTACTCTGGAAATAATGCACTGAGCTCCAAACATGGGGAAAAACTGTCATGCTTATTAGGCCAAAAGTAATTATTAGCAGTTACTCAAACAGTCAATGTTAAAAGAGAAAGCCATAAAACAGTCTGTGAGCCAATTTAAAAAAAAAAAAAAATCACTGACTAAAAGTAGCAAAACCAATTCTTGCACAAATAAAAAGTAGGTTCCACATTACTCAACAATAAAAACAAGCAAAATGTTTTCAGGCACTGTTTACAGTTTTCCCTATGTCTTTACTTTTTAACAAAATTTTTTAAGTCTATGGTTCTTAACATTTCTGGGGCCAGATCCCTTATGACAATATGATGAAGTCATGGAAGTCTTAAACTGGGGGGAACATACAATGATGCATGCACACAAAATTTTTAAGTATGCATTCATGAACTCTGGTTTAAGGCCAGAAACACTTAACAGTTTACCTAAAACAGGATTCCGAAGCTTAAGTGAGGAAAAAGAGGTTATCTTCTCTTTCCCTGTTTTTTTCAATTGTACAGCACAAGAAGCTAACAGTATCAAACGCATTTTTTTAAATTTTTTATTTAACGTAACTGAGTGAAAATGTACATTCCCGTGTAAATTTACATACCCACCTATATGCAGCTTCCACTGCTCTCCCTGCCTGGTGATAGCACACTATTCCTCTCTGCTCCATACATATCTCATTCTCCCAACAGTCCCTTTTCCCCTCCTCTCCACCCACTCTCCTTCCTCCAGCCAGAGGTCAGCAGGATGACATCCTATAGATGTATACAACCATAAAGTGCATCCAATATATGGTCACTGCATCGCCAAGTCCAAACCATTCCTGTCCGAATCGTGGACCTTCGTTATGATTTATGGTCAAGGGCAGCATCAGGGCGAGGGGCCATGCTCCCAGGGGAAACCCGAAACCACTGGACCATCAATTGAGGTCTTTCAGTGGGAATCTCAGGGTGCACCCCTTTTTATTCTTGTGTTGCCAGTGAGACTCAACTTAGTGAGCTCCATCGCGGCTATCACTGGTGGTGGCTGGGCACCATCTGGTTCTTCCGGTCCGAAGTCTACACAGGCACCCACTGATGTGGGTCTCTTTGTCTTCTGGGTTGCATTTCCCCCATGACATTTTGGTCCTCGGTGAGCATCTGTTCCCACTGAGTTGGGACCATTTGCTGTGCCCTCGGATGGCAGCTTGGCAGCTTTTAAGACCCCAGACGCCACTCACCAACGTGGGGTGCAGAGAGCCCTCTTAGCGAAACGCTAGTGCCAATTGGCCTCGCTTTTGCCTAAGAGCATGGTCCCCCGCCCCCTGCCCCAGCTACTCTATCCTTGCAGTATTGGGTTAAGATGGAAGGAGTACTCATGTTATGTTTAAGTCCACTTAATATTGTTCTTGTTTCTAATGTGTGCTATCACCAATTTCACCCAACCAGATACCTAGCAACTATCTAATCTAAGCCCTCCCCCCTTCCTCCCTCCCTCCCCTCCCTTGCAGCTGTCAAAGAGTCTTTTCTTCTATACACAAGTCTGTTTTTGAGATCTTATCATAGAGGTCTCATACAATATTTGACCTTTTGTCGCTGACTACTTTCACTCAACATAATGTCTTCCAGTTGAAACCAGGTCATGAGATGTTTCCTGAAGTCATGGTTGTTCTTTATCATTGCATAGTGCTCCATTGAGTATATATACCATAGTTTACCTATCCATTTTTCTGTTGTTGGGCATCTGGGTTGATTCCATTTTTTTGCTATCGTGGACTGTGCTGCGATAAACATTCTGGTGCATGTGTCCGTTGGTGTGAAAGGCCTTGATTCTGTAGGATATATTCCAAGTAGTGGAATTACTGGGTCAAATGGTATATCAATATCCATAAATTTTTTAAGGAAGCGCCAGATTGCCTTCCAAAGAGGCTGGACCATTTTGCAACCCCACCAACAGTGTAGGAGGGTTCCATTTTCTCCACAGCCTCTCCAGCATTTGTTGTTTTGTGTTTTTTGGATCATGGCCAACCTTGTTGGGGTGAGATGGTATCTCATTGTCGTCTTGATTTGAATTTCTTTAATAACTAAAGATCCTGAACATGTCCACATGTGTTTTTTGGCTGCCTGGATCTCTTCTTTATGAAATGTCTGTCCATCTCCTTTGCTCATCGCTTAATTGGATGATTTATCTTCTTATTGTTGATATTTTGTAGTATCTTATAGATTATGGAAATCGGGCGTCGGTCTGACATACAGTTGCCGAATATTTTTTCCCATACTGTAGGTGTTCTTTTAATTCTATTAATAAAGTATTCAGATGAGCAAAAGTGTTTAATTCTTAATAGATCCCATTTATCTATTTTCTCTTCTGATGATTGTGATTTCTTTGACAGATTTTGGAGTCTGTCCATATTGTGTATTAAAACTTCCATTGTTGTTCCTACCTTTTCTTGGATGAGCTTTATCGTTTTAGGTTTGATATTTAGGTCTTTTATCCAGTTGGGAGTTGGTTTTTGTATAAGGTGTAAGATATGGATCTTGTTTCAGTTTCTTGCAGATCGATATCCAATTCTGCCAGCACCATTTGTTGAAGATACTGTTTTTACCCTAGTTTAATGGGGCCTTTGTCCAATATCAATTGTTCATAGGCAGATGGTGTCATCTCTGGGGTCTCAGTTCTGTTCCACTGATCGATCTGTCAGTACCAGGCTGTTTTGATCACTGTGGCAGTGTAATATGTTCTAAAGTCAGGTAATGAGAGGCCTTCCAGTGTGTCCTTCTTCTTTAGTAGTACCTTGCTTAACCGGGGCTTCTTCCCTTTCAAAGGCATTTTTATAGATTCACTCTGGGAAAGCACACCCAGATGACAGGCACTGCTTTCTAGTTACTCATGTCCTATTGCCACAGTGAATGCTGGACCTCTCTACCACGAACAGAGCTACATATTCAAAAGAATCTTAGATTACAAACAAAGAATGGTACAGCCACTTGAAATATGCAATCATCAAAAAATTACTGAATTGCTTGTAACAGAAAATGTTTATATTTAAGTTCTAAAAATACATATTTATGGATAAAACTATGTTTTTAAGGAAAACAAAAATCTAAAATTTCTGAATACATCAAAACTGAAGAACAACTGAAGCGAAGTACTAAAGCATGACTGTTTCACTATTTAATTTTGCAAAAAAAGTTTTAAAAGGTAATTTTTTTGGAAAATGAATACAAGAAACAACTCAAAATTACTTTAATATTCAACTTTCTGCTGTCAGGTGTCCCCAAGTCCATGACGCAGTAGAACTACTGCCCCCTGGGATTTTCTAGGCTGTAATCTTTACAGCAGCAAATCTCCAGCCATTCTCTTCCATGGAGCCACGGGGTAGGTTCCAAATGCCAACCTTTGAGTGAGCAGCTGAGCACTTAACATTGTACCACCCAAGTTCCTTAATATTCAAAGTAAAACCATTTCATTTAATAATTTACAGGCACCTGCCCCCCATCTTAGCTCTTAAAACTACCTCTGAAAGCACAAAACAACATATCGAACATAGGAACTAACACTAAAAACAATTCGTTTAATAAATTAATGACACCTTATTTGCTCTGTGGAAATCTGTGATTGGCACACTGTCTCAACTATCCTAAAACAATTATTCTGACAGAATATCCAGAAAATTTCAGAAAAAATTAAACTGACATTAAGCATATTTACAATATAAAACTGTAATTAACCTTTCAAAAGTGATGGCAACTTCTGAAAAAAAAAATTGCAAGGAGGCTATATCAATAAGGAAACCCCAATGGCATAGTAGCTAAGGGCTATGTCTGCTAACACAGAGATGGGCAGTTTGAATCTGCCAGGTGCTCCTTGAAAACTCTAAGGAGCAGCTCTACTCTGTCCTACAGAGTCTCTATGACTTGACAGCAGCAGGTTTGGTTTTTTTAAACCAATAAACTACTACTGACTAAAGTGACAAATGGAACTTAAATTTTAACACAACCATAACTGATTATACAGTGACAGGAAAATTTAGTGTTAATATTCCAGACAAGATTCAACTACCAGCACCTGAATGCCTTTACAATAAAATATACTCCTGTTACTTTACAGTCACATTAGGAAATGTTTAGATGATGGTAACTTATATAAGGCATCTTTCTACTAATTCAGTGTGATCTGCTCTGTTCATAAATATGCTAATGAAAACATTTAAGGTCCCCATAAACTCAGTAAACCTAAACAACAGATGTAATTTCCAATCTTGTGTAGTGTATGTTTAAAAGCATAGATTTTCTGTGGTTGACGTTACAAAACAACTGATAACATTTAAACCAAAACCAAACAAGAGGTAATTTTCAGGCAAAATAGCAATAACATGTATTTCCTCTATTCCTTTAGGCCCTTGCCATTTAAACAATCTGCAAATTGGTAGTTTTATTCCTACACATACAGCAGAAGTTCACGGTATTATAACAAACTTAATCCTGGTGAAAAGAAATTAATGAAGTGTGTAAACTTTAAAGGAAACCCTGGTGGTATAGTGGTTAGATGCTACTGCTGCTAACCAAAAGGCTGGCAGTTTGAATCTAGCTCAGGCGCTCCTTGGAAACTCTATGGGAGCAGTTCTACTGTCCTAAAGGGTCACTACGGAAAAGAATCGACTTTGATGGCAGTAGGTTTATTTTTGGGGGTTTCGGTCAACCTTAAAAGCCACTTTACTTGGCAGTTGAGGGGATATGTTACATTATCCACCAGACATGAAAAAGTGAGGGTTACAGAACATCCACAACTCCAACCACAACCCATTTCTACCTCAAGCACTTTTCTTTTACACACAGAAACTCAAAACTTGAAAGTAGAGATAAAACTATACCCAGGATTCATGTCACAGATCAAGCGCTTTTCTGTCTCCACATACCTACCTCATTATTTACAGTGCACTCTGCTGTTTACAAAAGCCCTTTCACCTACATTACTGCTTATGTCTTCACGAATAACCCATGAAGTCAGCTAGTAAAGTAAATTTACTTACCTTACTTTATAGAAAACATTCTCAGAAAGGACAAGAACCTTACTAGCAGTGGCATCAGACTTAGAAACCAAGTCTCCTGTCTTCAATTCTGAAGCTCCTTCTACTATATAACACTACTCGTTCTGTAATAGAAAGGCGGCTTCTATAAAACATTTGGCTGGGTTCCAAGACAGCCATCCCAGAATGAATTAGACTCTATATAGCAAATGATGTGTAAACAGTGAGGATTTAATGCAATTACTGGCATAGGGTACATATCTTCTAAAAGTGAAAAATCAGCCGGTTTTAAATTAAATCAACATGGCGTGTGTACGGTGGGCAGAATCAGTTGAAAAGCACTATTCTAAAAAAGAAGTCAAAATGAGTACTGCAGATTTGCACATTTCACAATAGTTAGAGGGGTAGTGATCAACAAAGGGAGAATAAAATAACAGCAGAAAAGCGAAGATTAAAAAGAGTAACAAAAAAGAATGCATGATTTTTGTTTGTTTTTTAGAAGACGAGGGACTTCTGTCTTCCTTCTTCTCTCACCCAGAAATAGCTGCAAGAATTTGCATATTATAAAGTAAAAATAACAAAAAGAGGCTGTAGAGTTTTATTTTGCCATCAAAATACACACTGGAACTGCTGGCTCTGTAACATGGTGGGTCAGAAATTCAAAGTCCCATCAGTTACTGGTATTACAGTTTAAATTAACTGACTGCTTTACTATTTCAACGCTTATTTCTAAAAAGTCAAGTAAAACTTTGTTAAAACTATTTTTTAACAAATATGAAGGATGAAACAGTATCTCAATATTTTAATTTCCATTGCTCACCACAAAAATAAACATTTCCTGGATATCTTGTATCTGTTCTCTAGGAGGCTAAGCTAAAACAGAAACTAGCAAGTGACGGTCTTTACAATGTAGTTGAATAAAGCAGAAAAATGCTTAACTAATGATCCAATACCTATGGTTACATGGCAAAATGGAGATATCTCAGAGAAATGACATCCACAGGAGTCCACAGAAGTCACAGAGAATGAAGTTGGATTTGATCACTTCACAAAATGAGAATAGCAATCATTAAATTTAGCTAGACAGAAAAGAGGCCAGTTGGTTGTTCTGTCCGTTGGGTTCCCAAAGCACATCATCTGTTACTGCATTTAATATACTGTATGGTAGTTGATTTGTCATCCCCACTTATAGACTGTAAACTCCTCAAGGACAGAGATTTTGATCAATTTATTTTCTACTCCCCAATGCTTAACACTGGGAATGACACACAGAGGATACTCAAAATATGTTTTTCAAACAGGCAGGCTGAGGACAAGATTCTTACTCACTCTACTGTAACCTACACCATGTGTACAGGGCATTTACTGATTGTCTTCCAACCCCAAAACCATCTTTGTAGGCTTTGTTCCGTGACTGCTGGAGCTGAGAACACACCATTGTATCTCACCAACTCCTCTGCTAGTGAACTCCCAGTTAGGGTTGCCTATGGGGGTAGTACATGGAGAGCAGGGAGCAGGAAGAGAGGCAGGGGACTTCCATTCCCCATCAGCACTACCCCAGCAGTTGCCTGGCACCCCGGCTGCAGCACTGTGTTCCAGCCTTCAACTTCATCTGATACTTCCCAAACCAGCCTATCACATGCCTTCTTCAGAAGTAGGGGCAGCAGCTGAGAAACAATGATGTCCTGAAAGCTCCAAACCTCGTATCCATGAGGCTGCTTCTGTGAGATCTTCAATTCTGGTTACTACAACATTCCTTTTTTGCTCTTACACCCTTAACCAACTCTCTATACTAAATCCTCTTTGCTGAAATTCCTACTGAAGTTTCTATTTTCCTGACTGGCCCCTAACATATTGCTCAACACAATGATTCCAGCTGATCTCCTCTGACATTATCTTGCTGCTCCACTGAAGTGGAGAAGTAGAGTTTGGAGTTCTTCTTATAGATAAAATCTATTTTAAAAAGTAACCTGAAACCCTTTAAACGTGCTCTGTTAGGGGGCAGCATAAAGGTTGCTAAGTTTTTTTGAGTTAAACTAGAAGTTCCGGAGAGAAAAGGGGGCAGGTGAAGTGCAAAATAATTTAAATGATGCAGGCTATTCCCAGCACACACCACACCTCCTGCAAGAGCACACATCCTACCGAACAGGTGAGATATTGGAGTTGATCGACTGTTCCTCATTAGTCTAGTTTCTATGTGTTTCTCCCAGTGTCAACACGACACCATGACATCGTCTTGTATATGATTCTCATATTTAAAGTTATTTCTCTTTTTGTGTTCAACATGGCCCAGTAGGCAAGCCAACTACTTTATCTAATGTTCAGCATAAGAAACTGTAATCTGTTCCAACCCTAAAGCTGAGGTGAACTTACTGATATGTTACTCTCTCTTCTCAAGGGCTTTTCAAGAATTTTTTTCTTTTACTATGTGAGATTTTCATTTTATACATTGACTCTAGAGCCTCACCTCTCCATAAAATACAACTCCACTCTACAACACAGAAATAAAGGGAAATTCTCTCATAGGAAAGCCCTTAAGCAGCAACACATCTGTTGAAAACAAATGACGAAAATGCTTAGATGTTTTTAATGTGGTCTGTTCTTTCACTTAATGGATGACTTCATTAAAAAAT
Organism: Heterohyrax brucei; assembly: GCA_028571685.1. Taxonomy (NCBI): domain Eukaryota; kingdom Metazoa; phylum Chordata; class Mammalia; order Hyracoidea; family Procaviidae; genus Heterohyrax; species Heterohyrax brucei. The sequence continues at coordinate 51,910,325 of CM053155.1, forward strand.
TTTACCTGTGCTTAATATCAAAAACAATTTACTGCTGTATTTAAAAGAAACTGTTTAAAAGTTGTGACAAAATGGCTAATATGTACAAGTAGCAAACACATTTTTTACTCTGTTCCTGGAATGAAATGGGAGAAGGCTAATTCAAGCAACAGGAATCTTTCTCAGAATTTTTAGTAATATCTACAGCTACTAAGCATCCCAAGAGCCTTGGTGACACAGTGGTTAAGCATCTGGCTGCCAACCAAAAGGTCAGCGCTTGATCCCATAAGCTACACTGCATCAGAAAGAAGTGGAGGTCAGCATCCATAAAGATCACAGCCTTGGAAACCCCATGGGGCAATTTCACTCTGTCAGAAATGATTCGGCTGCCAACCGATATGTGTGTACTGAGCACCCACCCAGAGTTATCACCCGGAGCTGCAGTGTAATCGGCTGCCTGACACCCTAAAGTTATAGAGATTTGAAAACAATTCTAAACTTCAAGGTCCAAAGCTAGTTCCACTGGAGTTCCTACACAAAGCAATAAAGCTGCAGAATGGGTCACCTACCCTGTGATCACCTATAATGGCAGGGACTCTTCATCTAGCTCCTGCCTAACGCCAAGTATCAGCATATCCACGTAAAATCAATCAAACTATACTCCCCATGAGAGACTCTGAGGTGCTGGAGGGCCCAGTAGACTGGGTGAAGAGGATGAGGGGCAGACAGGAGAGCTGGAACTTCGGGGTTATACCTAGATAACTGCAATAAATATTCAGTAAGTTACTCAGATAATCAATATTTCAGAGAATTTTTAAACAAGGAAACTAAATAGCCAGTATCTTGGCTAGCTAATGACAATGTCTTCTACAGCATGCATGATCAATATTAATTAAAAATTAATTACAGATCTGTATTCTGTGCACAGTATATGTAGTCTTACTAGTATTTTTTCTCTTTAAAAAAACTGAAAACTATGATGCATTGCTTAGTTTCTCCAGAATTTAATGAATGATCACAAAATTATGAGGTTCTTTAAGTTACACTAGAAACACTGATTTTAAATGAAGGATCTTTTACTATTAACTATTTATTATTAACTTTAACTATTTACTATCTTTTACTATTACTAGAAGGAAATACGCTGTTTTTCTACTGTATAGAAAGGAAACTGTCACTGAAACATCTGGTTATATGTTTATTCATTACACATGTATCACCTTTACTCTAAAAACTGCATAATGTAGACACAAAGCATGACTAAATCAGGTCAAAGACCACACACTAAAGATCAGTAACAGACAAATGAAATTTTAAAGATATTCTCTGACCTGCTCTATAATTGTACGGACTCAAGCCTATACAGGAGCTCTAAGAGCGTGCTGCACTGACAGAGAGAAATTAACAATTTCCAAGAATTTGAAAGTCTACAGTGCCTACAATCTATTGTTAAAACCAAATCAAACCCACTGCCATCGAGTCGATTCTGATTCCAACTCACATTGACCCTACAGAACACAGTAGAACCCCTCCAGAGTTTCCAAGGACTACCTGGCTGATTCATACTGCCCACCTCACAGTTAGCAGAGGTAGCACTTAGCCACTACTCCACCAGGGTTTATTATGTTAGTGATCCTAATCTGAGGTTTTTCTATGCAGCACGCTGAAGAGGACCACCATTATTTTTCCAAACATTAAACGATGGTTGGCAAGCAGTTTTCTTCTCAACATTCTCCATTTCAGTCTCATACCTACTAAAATTTATTATAACCTACGATGCTGATTCCTCAAGTGTACATGAAGGAAATGAAATGAGTCCCTAGAAAAAGCAAGAGGCCATATTTGCTGGGAAATGCCCCTTGAAAATATACCCTTATAAAACGACCCATTACCCTACCAAAAATCATGTTGGAAGTATACAATAAAGATAGTGAGTTACCTGCTGACTGAGACAAGCAGAAATGTCAAGTTCTTTACATCAAAGGATCAAGTATTTATTTCAAGATCCAAGATACAACAGCTATCTATCTGAATTAAAATTACACTTTAATACAAGTGGGAGAAAGTGAGATCATATACTAATTTACTTTAAGTATTCTAGCCGATCATCCTAGACTACCAGAATTATGTGACAAACAGCACGTACAGTAGTTTTAAACGAAATTCCTAGTTTAAAACACTGAAATCATGTCTGTTTAAAAAATAAAATAAATCTTATTACTAAAATGTTGAATGCAAACCTTACCCTTTCCAAACCAAATTTCTTTACACACTTCTTTGAAACCTGACCTTTACACAGGATTTTACAAAGTAAAGTCGCTAAAACTTCTGGTGTCCATACAGTAAAGATACTCAAAGGGACTTTTAAGAAGATGAGCCTGTAACTGGTCTTACTAGGCAAGTAACTGGAATGAACCTCAAAGTTTAAAGATTTATTTTTACTAACCGCATCTCTGGGCGCAGGATGGCGACTTCTGTAGCAAGAAACGATTCTAACAACCAAGGTGAAGGCTACCCGGCGACACTGGTACCAGAAGTCCCCAGCACAGGCGACAGAGTTCAAAACTCCACACTTCCATGAGAAGCTACCGTCCCCCCCACCAACCTCGACTCCTCTGGGACAACCTCGCAAGTTTAGAAAGCAGCAACACACAGATACTATCACCCAGCAGACAGGCGGGTACTACAGGAATGCTTCAGCCAGGAGGGGTCTCCCCGCTGCATGCAAAGAACCCAGTCGCAGAGTAGCCACACGCAAACCCCGACTACTGCCCCTCGGGGGAGAAGGGGAGCTATCTGCACAAAGCGCCCCTACCGCGCCCCCACGGTGAGGAGGGAAGAAACAGGGAAAGCCCGTAACCCACGCGTTCGCCTCCGGAGTAGGGACGCAGAGACGCGAAGCTCAGCCTCAGGAGTCAGGGGGCCGCACTGCAGCCCCGGCCTCCGAGCCGAGGGGCTCGCCACGAAGGAAAGGCTCTCTGCGCTTCGCCAAGTGGTCTTCCAAACACCGACTCGCCCACCCCCTGTCCCCACCCCCACTCCGAAGACCCTCGAAGAAGGAAAGGGAACAATGAGAATCCGCCTCCCCCCACAACCAGAGCGGTCGGGGGCAGCGACGCCATCTCCACTCACGCCCCCGCGGACACACACACACACCGCCTCCCCCCTCCCGCTCCGCAGCCTCGGGGCCGCCCGCCGCAACCCGGCCGAGTAGACGCGCGTCCCCGGCCCGCCGCTCTCGCGCCCTTCGCCTCCCCGCTGACTCTTCTCACCGGCTCTTGCCTCAGCCTGGGGATCCGCTTGCCGCGGCCGGAGCGAGACTCGGACACAAGCCGCCGCGGCCGCTGGCGCCGCCGCACAATATGGCGAGCCTCGGCTTCCGCAATGGAGCTCGGGAAATACAACAGGGGCCGCTCAATATTCATGAGAGACCGAGGGGAAGCCGGCTCAGCCAGCGCTGCGGGGAGGGCGGGAATGAGCGAGCGAGGGGGCGGGGGCGCGGGACGGGGAGGTGCACGGCGCCGGGAGGCCCGCGGCGCGAGGGGAGGGGGCGCCGCCGCGCGCTGGCAGGGAGAGCCCCGGCGCCTGGCCCCGCCCCGGCGCCTGGCCCCGCCCCGGCGCCTGGCCCCGCCCCGGCGCCCACCTCGGGGCAGACGCAGCCCCCGGGCAACGCCCGGATGACGGCGCGGCCCCGGGTTCTCTTCGTTCTCACGCCAACAGCCTTTTCTGCAACTGCTTTGTCCCAACCATTGGGCCTCTGACCGGCTGCTGGGGTTTGAACTCAATTCCGGTGACTTCCGTTTCTTACACCCGTCCCACCGTAGAAGTCGTTGTTAGGCTTTCAGCTCCAGAACTTCACTTGAAGTGAACTTCGGCGCACTGCCGCCCTAACCCAACAAACCCGCAGTTGCCACCCTTGCGGAGTGAATCTACGAGATCTAATGACCTGGGGAAAATGAAATTCTACAGTAATACGGCTGAACGTATGCTGGTATTGTTAGGTGCTGTCGAGGTGGTTCCGACTCAGCGATGTACCTAAGCTTTCTGGTTGTTTTCAACAGCTCTTACATTTACCTGGCTATTATTGTTTTATTCCTATCTCCTTGGCCTCTTAAAGTATTATTTTCTGAATATGAGACTAAAAAAGGCAATACATTAGACAGATACAATTATTACTTAAAATACAGGCAATTGCCTAATGCTTCATATGTATACATTAAGTTATGGGCTGAAAAAGTACCAGAAGTCAGAGTTCCCTGACCTCAAGATACACTATTGGTGAAATATGTCTCTTAAGATCATAACCACCGGTTGCCATTGAGTGGGTTCTGACTCATAATGACCCTTAGGACCGAGAACTGCCCCCAGAGGCTTTCCAAGGCTGCAATCTTCACAGAACATAGACTGCCACATCTTTCCGGGAAGCCCCTGATGGGCTTAAACCACTAACCTTTGGGTTAGCAAGCCAGCACTATACCTCCCTGCTACCAGGTGGTAAGTAGGAAGGCATCTGTGGCCTGGAGGAACAGACACTACACTAGGAATTGGATAAACTAGGTTTATAACCTTCAATTTGTAGCTATAGATGGCTATAATTTAACCCCTCTGAACTTTATTTTCCTCATTCGCAGATGATTCTTAGGTCTTTTCCAGCTGTCAAACTCTATAATAAACTCTCTAGGAGCAATGCCAAATAGAAGATAGGAATTTACATAGGATTTTTGAAAAGGGACCAATTTTAACTGTTGTGTTCAAGGACAATTTTCTGAGAAGCTACAATTTGAATTCTATTTTGACTGATAATCTTGGATACATGGAAGGAAGAATAGGCATTAAAATATTAAAACCCACATGTTATGTATACTATCCAGCAATGTAAACAAGAGGAAGACATTATTCTTTTTCAGTGATTTGAAAACTTTACCAACTATTTATAGCTTTAAGTAAGAAATGACAATTCTCTGACTTTATGAGCCCTTCAAGGTTAAACTTTTCTTCCAGTGTGGAACAAAAAAAACAGGGATGCTTCTGCTTTTCTCATCACGTTCTAGTTTTTAGAAACAGTGACGTTGCAGAAACGTTCTTCTTCATGACTGCATGTGTAGTTCAATTAAAGGAGGATAGGGTGTTCATAATTTAGCAGCTTTTTGCTCTAGTTAAAATTCTTGTAAAAATTATGAGGTGTATGGTTAGATTAAGCAATTCAATTGATGTTGAGAAAAGTGATCATTTGTAGAAAGCACAGGAACTTTGTGGATGAAAGTTAAATATAGTACTCATAAGAAGTCCACAGGAGAATTAGTGGGAAATGGAAAACTTATGGGATATCCTGATTAAATGTGATTAAAAAGCTAGACCTCAGGCTAACATCGTTAACATGAAAGACACTGCTGACAAATTAATGGAATTCATTTTACTTATTTTATCTCTTACTCAAAAACTTGGCACTGAGAGTAGAATGGACCTTCCCTGGCTATATGAATCAAGAAAAATTATGTTACGGTATATCACAAATATCTCCAAATTCTCCATGCTATAACACAACAAAAGGTTGTTACTTATTCATGCTCTGTGTTGATCAGACTCACTCTGTTCCAGTTACTCCAGGATCCAGGTGGACAGAGCTCCACCATTTAGCAGGTCTGCATCTGAAAGGCAGCAGCTGTTTCTGTGGCAAAGGAAGAAAGAGACTGAGGAATCCTCAGGCGCTTTTCCCAGCCTTGGTATAACCTGGAAGGGTGATTGGTGGTTTGGTTAGGGCCCACTCGGAGGCACCATGAGTTGGAATCAACTTAAGTGGCATTGTGTTTTTAGGACTCCCTAATGGTTAAGCATTGGACATTTAGACAAAAGGTTGATGGTTAGAATCTGTCCCGAGAAACCTTGAAAGACAGGCTTGGCAATCTGTTTCTAAAGTGTCACAGCCTTGAAATCCCTAGGAGGCACCATTCTACTCACATACGTGGGGTCTCTGTCAGTCAGAATCAACTATGGGGCAACTAACAGCAACAACAGCTTGGAAGGGAAACCAATTTCTGCTCACATTTTATTGGCCAGAACTAGCTATGTTAGTAACTAGTAAACAATACTAATGTCAACCATCTTGACTCCACCGGACAGCTCCTAGATGCTATGAAAAAACTCTTTAAGAAGGTTTATTCTATACACTGGCCATCTTGAGTGACTTCAAGAAAGTTATATTTTTAAGAATTAGCTCTAGACTTGTTAAGAGTTGGCTGTCACATAAAAAGAGCCTGGTGGTGGAGTGGTTAAGAACTATTGCTGCTAACCAAGAGGTTGGCAGTTCAAATCCACCAAATGCTCCTCGGAAGTGTTACAGGGCAGTTCTACTCTGTCCTATAGTGTCACTATGGATTGAAATCAACTTGACTGCCATGTGCTTTGTCACGTAAAAAGAGTATGTTTTTGTTTTCGTCTCTTTTGTTTTAGATGTATGTCTAATCAACATCAAACCCATAATTAATATATCAGGATTTGACATATCCTGACTAGATTCTTTTTGCTGCTCTTTGACCTCACAAAAAGGTTTTAACCTTGACACACATTTTCTGCTAACATTATGCCCTCATGTTAAATGTACTAATTGAAAGTGATCATCCTGTTTTAGGAGAACATTAAATGAACACAATATAGTACAAGTATTATAGGTGGATGACTGGGTAACTGCCAGTTAAAAAGAGTCTTTTCCCTCAGGACTTCAGAAGCAGTACTACGCTAATTACATAGTGAACTGGGGAGGTGTTTCAGTCTTCTTGTTCTGCTCAACAGAAATATCACCAGTAGACTGCTTTAACAAATAAAGCTTTAGTCTTACACAGTCCGGTAGGCTATAAGTCTGAATTCAGCATGTCCACTCCAGGAGAAGGCTTTCCCTCTTTGTCATCTCTGGAGGAAAGTCCTTGTTTCACATCAGTTTTTGATCACAGAGCATCATGGCGCAGGAACCTGAAGTCTGTAGGATGCACTCTTCTCCTGGTACTGCTTTCTTGATGCTATGAGGTTCCCAGATCTCTGCTTGCTTCCTTTCATTTTAGCTATTATAGGATGAGAGGATAAAAGGTGGTGAGCCCCAAACTCCAGGGAAACTCCCTTTACATTGGAGCTGGAATGTGACTTTATAGTCCTACCCTAATCTTCTCTAACATCATCCTATCAGCCACAGGCAGAGATTAGGATTTCCACCATAGGAAAATCACAAAATGGAGGGCAACCACACAACGTGGGGACTCATGGCCCGGCAAATTACTACACATGTTTTTTGGGGGGACACAATTCAATCGATGACAGCAAGCATCTCTAAATGATTACAAAAGTTATTTCTTTACTAGTTTTCTACTGTGGTAAACTGCTTGCTGTGGAGTAGATTCCAACTCATGCTAACCCCAGGTGTGTCAGAGCAGAACTGTGCACTGTAGGGTTTCTGATGCCTGACTTTTTAGAAGTAGCTCATCAGGCTTTTCTTCTAACACACCTCTGAGTGGCTTTGAACCTCCAACCTCACTGTTAGGAGTTGACCATGTCAACCATTTGCACCACAGCATTAGAGATATAGGTTTAGCTTAATCAGCTTTTATTGAGCATCTACTACATTCCAGGTACATAAGAGGTTAGTTGTACTCACTTTCATCATTTAAGAACAGAAATTTCTACCAAGATTACTTTTAGTTTCTTCGGCGGCTTTTTTCTAAATGGAAACTTATACCTTCCTATTCCATATCCACCACACTGATTTCAGCCCTGCTGCAACTAATTATTTATTATCCACTTATCTGAGATGAAAATTGCAGGCTACAAATACACTGTGGATAACTGCTGTCTGTGTATCACAATTTACAGAACACATATCCATTCAATCCTCAAAACAATCCTCCAGAATATAATTTCATAGAATAGGGGAAAAGGAGTCCCTGGGCAATGTAAACGGTGAAGTGCCTGGCTGCTAATCAAAAGGTTCATCCACCCAAGACCAGGTTTGATGATCTGACAACCTGAAAGATTCCCTGGGAACGTGGCCCCTAAACTTGCTGCTAGTTCAGAGCTGAAACCAGCACTGAAGCCAACACTTCAAACAAAGAATGGACTGGACTTTGGGACACAGAATGATGCTGGTGGTGTGTGTACTTTAGGGTTTAATATCTTTGAGGCTGTGCTACTGCTTTCTTTTTAGGGGGTAGAGGAAAGGGTGAAAAGGAAGGGACAAGAGTTGGTTGCATGAATACTGGAAAAGTGGAAGAGTGTGCTATTACAAGGTGAGGAGAGCAGACAGTTGCAGAGCAGTGGATGCTCAGGGTTTTATGTGAAAACTTGATGTAAATTGTAAACTTTCACTTAGTCACAATAAAAGATACTACAACAATAAGAAGTTCACCCAAAAGTGCCTAGGAAGAGATGTCTGGTCATCTACTACCCAAAATCTACTCTGACACCCATAAGGTCACCATGAATCAGCATGTTTTGTTTTTTTGTTTTTCTTCCTTCTTTATTGGTGCGAAAATTGTGACTTCTCTGGTTAAATAACTTTGCCAAACACAGATCTAGTAAGTGGCAAAGCTGAAGCTAAAACCTGGGGTACCTGACTGAGTCTAGAATATTTTTCATTATGCCACACCTGCCTTCCCACACTATGCTGCTTACATAACTTCAGTATTTTTTCTTTTTCAGTAGATAAGTGACATGTAAGACAAACATCCCCAGAGCTTCCTCACAACAATCTTCAGTGTGGCCTATTTTCAAGTCGTTAGAAATGATACTAAAAATAACAGTATAGCAGCCATCTAAGATACAAGACTTGGTCTCTATTAATCTGAACCAAAAGAGACTGAAGGAAACTCAAGACACAGAGAGGATATATTAGCGTAAAGGACTGTGTACACCAACGGACCTCATCCACCCTAAGTCCAGAACTAGATGGTGCCCAGCTACCACCTCAGATGGCTGTGATCAAGGCCACAATAGAGGGGTTCTGCAGGATGGGAGAAAAATGGGGAAGAGAGCCTCAAATTCTTAAAACAATACAGAGTTACTGAGTTGGTTTAGACTAGAGGACTCCTCAAGACTATTGCTCTAAGATAATCTTTAAACCTTGAACTGAAACTATCCTCAAGGTCACCTTGTAGCTATGTACCAGACTGACTTACAAAATAAAGCCTATTGCCTATGAGTACTGTGCTTCTTTAAATAAAAACCATCTATATGGAAACTCTGGTTGTGTACTGGTTAAGTGCTACAGCTGCTAACTGAAAAGGAAGGCAATACAGTTGCTAACCAAAAGGTCATCAGTTCAAACTTGCCAGAAACTCCTTGGAAACTCTATGGGGCACTTCTACTCTGTTCTATAGGATTGCTATGAGCAGGAATCAACTTGACAGCTGTGGGTTTTCGTTTACATGAAACTAAACGATGAATAATTTCTTTTTTTAAAAAAAGAGTGAGAGAAGGTAAGAGTCGGGGAAACTAGATTACTGGAAATACAACATCCAGAATGGAAATAATGAGAATGTTCACACACTGTGAAAAACACAACCAATGTTACTGAATAAACTGTGTAAAAACTGTTGAACGGGAACTTAATCTGCTGTGTAAATTTTCACCAAAAACAATAAAGTATTATCTAAAACTAAAACATGTAGTTTGTTTATAGTAGAGTATCAGTTTTTAATTTTGTTTTCTTAGAAAACTTGCTTTAAGAAAAAACAAAAGCAAAAGGTAAGCTACAAGACTGGAATAGTTTGAAATTTAACCACCATCTCTATACACTACTGGCAAAATATATCCTCAACCAAAATCTTTATTTGCCATTTTTAGATGTATTTTCTTTGAAAGAGCCAAGTTAAGCGGGGACATAATTCAAGAGACCCGTAATTCAAGGTGGCCTCAGGAAACAGGCAACTCAAGATTTACAACCTCTTCAGCTGAAAAAATATAGCTTTAGCCAGAAGCTTTAGTGAAGTTTTATTTGTATTTTAGCATAGCGCTTTTTTGTATTTGCTTCCTTGGTGTCTTGGTTCATTTTTCCTTGCATATTCCCCAAATAGCCAAAATAATTAGTGTTGCTCTTCTTTGCCAACTCTTCAACTGAAAGAAGTTACACAGGTTAAATGAGCTGGTCTAGCACACTTTTGCGGAGAAATAAACAGTATCACTGTTTGCCTCCCTTTGAGACTTGGAATGGTATTTTATATGTCCCAGATGTGGCTACATTCAGTTTAACATCTGTTAGTGCATTTTATGAAAATAATGAACTAACATGTGTTTGAAAAGTCAACAGAATGAGTAAAAATTTTCATTCTGATGCAGCACAGCTAACCATTTCTTTGTAGTTAACAATCAATTACGTAAGTGGGAGACATTGTAATATCCATGCTCAAATATAAAATAAAATATGATTTAATAATGACTGGCTTTTAGCCCTGGTGACACGGTGGTTAAGAACTCAGCTGCTAACCAAAAAGTCAGTAGTTTGAATCTACCACTGGCTCTTTGGAAGCCCTGTGAGTCAGTTCTACTCTCTCCTACACAAAATCAACTTCATGGCAGCAAGTTTAGTTTTTTGGTTTTTGGTTTTAGCTTCCTAATACGAAGAAATGTTACTCCATTAAAAAAAAAAAAAAAAAAAAAAAACCTTTGCAAGTTTCTCTTTTCTTCCTTTCAAAATGTTTACTGCAGGAGATAAGATTTGTGCCTTGGCATTGAATATGTCTAGATTCGTCCTAAAAACTGACAAGGGAGAGAGAATTCAGATGGAAACTCAGAACTTTAAAATGGAAATTCTTCTGGAGAAGAAGGCTGGCAGATCACAGGAAGAAAGCACAGATGAAGAGTACAAAATATTTAAGTCATGTTATGGTTCATTCAAACTGTCTTTCTGGATATTTTAATTTTTTTCCATTTGAAGTATGGCACTAGAATGTCTTTTGGGAAGGTGGTAAGAGGGTAGAGGGTGAAGACATCTCCTATTTAACACAGTTCTTAGAAACAGTTTCTTAACAAAACAAAATTTAAAAGAACTGCCAAATCACACCCATGCAAGAAAATTTAATTGTAATTTTAGACTATATCAAGATTTGGAAACCCACGCAGTATCCATCTGCTGAGTCGTTAGCATTTTGTGCTCCACAAAAGCGAATCATTTAAATGCATATTGAATAACATCCTACAGGAGGCTATGATTTAAGTAAATTTGAAGAACTATCCTGATCAACCTAGAATACCAAGGTTCATGTGTCACATACAGGAATAGACATTTTCTAAGAATTTCTAGCCTATCTGTAGAACATTTTTATTTTATCATTTTCCTAAACACATTTCGTAGATCACACCGATAGGATCAGAATTTGCTGTGATTTCTTAAGAATAATAAAGACAGCCATGAAAGAGGTAAGATGAGAATGAGCCACAGGATAGGTGTAAATGAAGCCTCTTGTCATAGCATTCTATTTGGAATGCTATTTTTCCCGTTACCAACCAATTATTTGGATCTTGATTTTAAAGAGTCCTATCAGGGTCGCCAATGAGTCGGATCCGACTTGATGAAACTTGGCTTGGCTATCAAAATTAAGAATAAAATTTCAAATACTATGTATTAATCCTAATCTTCGAATTGTAACTTGAAACTTGAGTAGCTATATTCTCAGGCCACGCTTGGCATCTCCCTTTTTCCCCATTTGCTTGCTCGGATTAGCAGTGTCCAAGCATTTCCCCACCACCAAAGTGAAAATAGCCTGAGGGCAAACAATGGTCTTTATTCGTTTGCATATGGGCCACAGTGCCTGACACAATGCATTACGTTTGTACTATACATGTGTACATAGAAATATACAAAATGTTGAGTTTTGCACCATAGTCAGCTGGAACTCAGCAACCCTGTACACAACAAAATGAAACACTGCCCAGTCGATCCTGTACCACACTCATAATCACTGTGACGCCTGAGTCCGCTCTTGCAGGCACGGTGTCAATGCATCTTATTAAGGAACTTCCTCTTTTTTCTACTCACTTCCAAGTTTATCAAGCCTGAGGTCCTTCTCCAGGGACTGATTCCAACTGATAACATGTCCAAAGTATGTGAGACTAGTCCTACCGTCTTTGCTTCTAACGAGCATTCCAACTGTACTTTTTCCAAGATTTGTTCACTCTTTCAGCAGTCCATGGTATACTCAATTGTCTCGCCTTTGAATTAATTTCCTTGGTCATTGTCCAGCTTTCACATGCATATGAGGTAGGACAAGTAAGGTAGAGAACCCATCCTAGAAAAAGTGCTGTGAACCTCATTGCGGAATATCACTACAGTCACTTTCAAAGTACTCCCCCTTGGAAAGCTGTACACCGACGACGCCTAGTCCACCTCCAAAGCAGTTTTTCTAGGATGAGTTAGCGCACTTAATACTCCAGCTCTGATGGCCGTTCCAGAGAAAGAGCTACAAAATTGCTCTGAAGGGTGAACTAGGAGCTGTCATCAGTGCATAGCTTTTCCAAGCGGGGTAATTCGAAGGCGATTGTAGTGATATTCCCCGGATGAGGCACAGAGCTCGTTTTCTAGGATGAGTTCGCTAACTTAACTTGTATGAAGCCGTTGAAAACATCCGACCTTGGGTTAGATGGACTTCAGTCCTTCAAGAGAAAACTTTGCTTTTTAATGCTTTACAGAGGTCTTTTGCGGCAGATTTGTCCAATACAATGCATCTTTAAACTTTTTAACCACTGCTTCCAAGGATTTTGACAAAATCCTTGACAACTTGAATCTTCTCTGTTTATCGTGATGCTGCTTATTGTTCCAATAGTGGAGATTTTTGTTTTCTTTATGTTGAGGTGTAATCCATACTTAAGGCTATAGTCATTGATCTTCACCACTAAGCCCTTCAAGTCCTCTTCTGCATGCAGTTAGCTGAGTAACACAGGTTGTTAATGAGTATTCCTCCAATCCTGATCCCTCATTCTTCTGCCTATAGTCCATCTTCTTGGATTTTTTGCTCAGTGCGGAGATTGAATAAATTTGGTTAAAGGAGGAAACCTTGATGCACATCTTTCCTGACTTTAAACTACGACTTATTGCCTTGCTCTGTTAGAAGGACTCCCTCTTAATCTATGTATAGCTTCTGCTTCAGCACAGTTAAGTGTTCAGGGATTCACATTTTTCCTATTGCTATCCATATTTTGTTATAATCTGCAAAGTCAAATGCCTTTGCATGGTCAATAAAACATAGGTAAACATCTTTATGGTCTTCTCTGCTTTTAGCTAGGATCTATCTGACACCTGCAATGATATCCTTCATTCCACCTCCTCCTCTGAATGTGGCTTGAGTTTTTGGTGGTTCCCCATCCATGTGCTGCTACACCCTTTTTTCAATGATCTTCAGCAAAATTTTACTTGTGTGTGTTATTAATGATACTGTTTGATAATTTCAACATTTTGTTGGAACACTTTTTTTGGAATAGGCATAAATACAAATCTCTTCCAGTTGGTTGTCCAGGTAGCTGTCTTCAAATTTCTTGACATAGATTAGCGAGTCCTTCCAGTACTGCAACCTGTTGTTGAAATGTGTCAACTGGTATTATGAAAATTCTGGAGCCTGGTTTTCTGCCAAATCTTTAGTACAGTTTGACCTTTTTTCTTCATTACCATCAGTTCCTGATCATACGCTACCTCCTGAAATGGTTGAGCATTGACCAGTTCTTTTTCGGGCAATGACTCTTTTTCCCTTTCATCTTCTTTTGATATTTTTTGTGTTGTTTAACATTATGCCCAATAGGATCCTTTAATACTGCAACCTGAGGCTTGAAGTTTTCTTCAGTTCTTTCAGTCTGAGAAATGCCAAGCCGATTCTTCCCTTTTGATCGCCTAACTCCAAATCTTTACATGTATCATTATAATACTTTTTCTTCTTTAGTTGCCCTTTGAAATCTTCCATTTAGCTCTTTGACTTCATAATTTTTGTCTTTTATTTTAGTTCCTTGATGTTCAAGAGCAAGTTTCAAGTCTCTTCTGACACCCATTTTAGTCTTTTTCTCTCTCTTTTTAATGACCTCTTGCTTTTTCCACGCATAATATCTGTGATATCATCCCACAACTCATCTGATCTTCAGTCATTAGTGTTCAGTTTGTCAAGTTTATTCTTCAGGTGATCTCTAGATTAAAGCAAAATATACTTAAGATTGCATTTTAGCTCTCATGGATTTGCTTTAATTTTCTTCAGCTTTAACTTGAATTTGCATATGAGCAACTGATGGTCTGTTCCTTGTCCTGACTGATGATACCAAGCTTTTCCATTGTCTCTTTCCACAGAGGGAGTTAATTTCATTCCTGTGTATTCCGTCTAGCCATGCATACAGTCACTGTCTATGTTGTTGAGAAAACGTATTCATAATGAAGAAATTGTTGATCTTGGAAAATTCTGTAATGTGATTTCCAGCATCACTTCTATCACCAAGGGCACATGTTCCAGCTACCGGGCACTCCTTAGAAACTCTATGGGGCAATTCTATTCCATCCTGTAGGGTTACTAAGAATCAGAATTGACTCAATAGCACTGGATTTGGGGTTTTTTAATCCTTATTTGTTTTCAACTTTCACATTCCATTCACTAGTAATTACCAATGCATGCTGATTGCATGTTTAACCAATTTCAGACTGCAGAAGTTGGTAAAAATCTTCAGTTTTTTTCATCTTTGGGCTTAGTGGGTTGGTGCATAAATATGAAAAAATGGTTGTATTAACTGGTTTTCCCCGTGGGCTTACAGATACTATCTTATCACTGACAATGTTGTGCTTCAGGATAGATCTTGTAATGTTCTTTTGATGATAAATGCAATGCCATTCCTCTTCAAGATGTCATTCCTGGCATAGTAGACTGTCTGTTTCAATATGGCAAATGCCAGTACATTTCAGCTCACTAATCCTAGAATATCAATGCTTATGTGTTCCATTTCTTTTTTGGTGATTTCCAATTTTCCTAGATTAATACCTAGTACTTTTCACATTCCAACTATTAATGGATATTTGCAGCCGTTACTTCTCATTTTGAGTTGTGCCATATCAGCAAATGAAGATCTCAAAAGCTTGACTCCACCACATCATTAAAGTTGGCTCTGCTTTAAGGAGGCAGCTCTTTCCCAGTCATCTCTTGAGTGCCTTTCCACCTGAGGGTTTTACCTTCCTGTACAATATCAGACAATGTGTCTCTGCCATTCATAACATTTTCACTGGCTAATTCTTTTCAGAAGTAGACAATCAAATCCTTTTTCCTAGTGTGACTTAGTCCAGAAGATCAACTGAAATCTGTCCAACATGGGTGACCCCACTAGTGTTTGAACACTGATGGCATAGCTTCCAGCATCACAACAACATGCAAGCCTCCACAGTACTACAAACTGACAAATTGGTGGGACATATGTACACTAACATGCCCTTTCACACCTCCGTGTGTGTGTGTGTGTGTGTGTGTGTGTGTGTGTGTGTGTGTGTTTATAAAGAAGTCCTGATGACAGAGTGGTTAAGCACTTGGCTGCTAACCAAAAGGCCAGCAGTTCAAATCCACCAGCTACTTCAGGGAAAAAAGACGAGGCAGTCTGCTTCCATAAAGATTATAGCCTTGCAAATCCTATGGTGCACTTCTACCTTGACCCATACAGAGGGCTGGTACGAGTCAGAATCAACTGGATGATGATACATTTCATATAGAGAGAGAGAGAGACTTTTGCCTTCATCCTAAGATGCTTTGGGTATGCATTTAAATAATGATAATAGTTTCAATTTCTAAAAAAACTATAGCTAAATTACTCTATTTGTGCTTTATGTGTTTTATGAATAGTATCTAATCATTGCAATAACATTTTTAAAATGCATACTATAACTCATACCACATTAAAAGATCTGTTCTGGAAGATGGCAAGACTGCATTTTACATACTTTGGACATGTTGTGAGGAAAGATCAGTCCCCAGAGAAGGACATCGTGCTTGGCAGAGCGGAGGTTCACCTAGAAAGAGGAAGACCCGCAGTAAGACGGATTGACACAGTGGCCGCAACAATTGGCTTAGACATAAAAACAATTGTGGACACAGCACAAGACCGGGCAGTATTTTGTTCTGTTGTACATAGTGTCGCTATGAGTTGGAAATGACTCAACTGCACATAACAACAACATCACATTAAAGCAATCATGATACTCATTGCTGGTGAATGTTTATGAACACAGATACTTCGTACATTATCCATATGCAAGAAAATTGTACAACCTCTTAGAGGACAATTTGGCTGTTACCACTCAAAATTTTAAATATGTGTATCTTTTGACCTAAGAAATCTGTTGCTAGGAATATATCTTATAGAGGTACTCACACAAGTAAGCGTGCAAAGACATATGTATACAGATATTAACTATGCATTGCCTGCATAGTAAAAAAAAAAAGGGGGGTCTACATAAATTTTGGTCTAACCACATAGTACCACATCACAGAAAACCAAATCTATTGCTGTGAAGTTGATTCTGACTTACAACAACTGTTTTAATAATGCAATGCTGCTATAACAGAAATAGCACAAGTAGATGGTTTTAACAAAGAGGTTTATATACAAGCTCAAATTCAGGGCATCAGCTTCAGGTGAAGGCTTTCTGTCTTTGTCAGCTTTGGAGGAAGATCCTCGTCATCAGTCTCCTCTTGGTCTGTGAGCATCTCAGCACAGGAACCTCAGGTCCAAAAGATGTGCTCTGTTCCTGGAACTGCTTTCTTGGGGATGTGAGGACCCAGTTCGTCTTCTTTCCCTTTCCTTTTATCTCTTGTGGGATAAAAGGATAAAATATGGTGCAAGCAACACCACCCTAGGGAAACTCTTTTTATATTGGATCAGGCAGGTGACCTTAGCAAGGTTGTTAGAGAGAGTTCCACCCTAATCCATTATAACATCACGCGATCTTGCCCTATTAATCTCATGCAGAGATTAGAGTTTACAACCCAGGGAAAATCATGAAAAGGAGGACAACCATACAGTACTGGGAGTCATGGCCCAGCCATGTTGCTACACACATTTTGGGGGGACACAATTCAGTCCATGAGAGTACCCTTATAGAACGAAGTAAAACTGCCACATAGAGTTTCCAAGGGATGGCTGGCAGATTTGAACTGCTGAATTTCTTGTTAGTAACAGAGCTCTTAACCACTTTGCCACCAGAATTCTGTATTATATTATTTTAAAAAAAAAATTGCTGTCGATTCTAACTCATACTGACCCTACAAGACCGAATAGAACTGTCCTATAGAGTTTCTAAGGAACATCTGGCAGATTCAAATTGCTGACTTTTGGTTAGCAGTCATAGCTTTTAACTGCTACACCACCAGGGTTTCCATGTTTTAAAGCTGTTAAAAAGAATGAAATAAAGCTACAACTACTGATATAGAAAGATTTCTAAGCAGCCAAGTGCCGTCGAGTCAGATCCAAAAGTTTTCAGTTCGTCATAAAAACTTACACATACACTGTTGTGACCTAATTGCTCTCCCCACACTCTGACAGCACACTCCTTTCCATCCTTATTTCCCTTGCCCATTCAACCAGCTCTGATCCACCTCTCTCCTACCTCCAAAGAGAAGCTGACCAGTTAGTCTCGTGTATCTGCTCAAGCCAAGAAGCATACTCTTGGTCAGCATCGTTTTGTGTCTTATAGTTGAGTCCAATCTATGTTGGGAATAGTTTCAGTTCCAGGCTAACGCAGTCCAGAGGCCATGTTTTCTGGGGACCCTCCAGTCTGTCAAAACATTAAGTCTAGTTTTTATTTTAACAGAATTCAAGTTCTACATCTTGTTTTTCTCCCACTGTATCAGGGTCTCTTTGTGGTGTTCCCTGTAAGGGAGTCATTGATGGCACCAGGCACCGTCTTGTTCTTCTGGTCTCATGCTGATGTAGTCTTTGGTTTATGTGGTCCTTTCTGCCTTTTGGGCTCATAGTTAATGTCTTTGATGTTCTTCATTCTCCTATGTTCCAGGTGGATTAAGACCAACAGGAGCCTCTCGGATGGCTGCTTGCTTGCTTGCTTTTAAGACTCTGGATACCACTTACTAAAGTGGGATGCTGGTCTTAGTCATCTAGTGCTGCTATAACAGAAACATGACAAGTTGATGGCTTTATCACAGAAAAGCAAGCTGAAAGTCTAAATTCAGGGCATCAGCTCTAGAAGTCTTTCTCTATCGCCTCTGGAGGAAGGTCCTTGTCATCAACCTTGCCCTGTACTAGGACTTTCTGAGGTGCAAGTGCCCCAGATTGTTTTCAAAGGATGTACTGTGCTCTTGGCACTGCTTACCTGGAGCTTTGAGGCACTCAACTCTCTTTGCTACCTTCTTTCTCTATAGCTCAAGAGAATGCCTGAATAGTTTTACATATTGAGTTCTACCCCACCAACACAACTGATGCACATCCTCCCTCATTAATATTATAGAGGCAGGATTTTACAGTATATACATATATCACACAATACCAGGAATTAGGGCCTAACCAAATGATCACACACATTTTCAAGGGGAAACAATTCAATCCATGAGAGATGCAGAAAATTTTCTTAATAAACTGTGTTACATCAGTGGACCTAGATGTCCTCTGAAACCATGATCCCCAGAGCCCTGCCCCTGCTACTTTGTCCCTTAAAGTGGTTGTATTCAGGACACTTCTTAGCTTTTGGTTTAGTCCAGTTGTGCTGACTTTTCCTGTATTGTGTGTTGTCCTCCCCTTCACCTAATTAGTGACCACCCCTCGGCCTCCCTCCCTACCCTCATAACCATCAATGACATGTTAGAAAATAAAACATGCACACACATACACACACAGAGCCATAAAGTCTTCTCTGCTAATATGTACGGTACGGTCCCATTTTTGTAAAGTTAAAAATTCCAAAAAATATTCACCAAATGATTAAGAGCAATTGCATTTGAGGAAAATATTCACTTCTAAGTTATTCATTTCTGTATTATTTGAATGCTTTGCAATGTAATAAAACACTGTTTTATCATAAAAGCAATAAAGATAAAATAGCATGCAAAACACAAATAAGCTTATCTAATTAACATGCAGAAACCCTGGTTGCATAGTAAGTTAGATGCTATGCCTGCTAACCAAAAGGTTGGCAGTTCAAATCCACCAGGTACTTCTTGGAAAGTCTATGGGGCTGTTCTACTCTGGTCTATAGGGTCACTATGAGTCAGACCCAACTTTATGGCAGTGAGTTTTGAGTTAATTAATATGCATGCAAATTTTAGTATACATCTACTTGTTATTAACTAAAAGACTAAAGTAGAACAGAAAAAACTGCTCTTCTAGATGAGTCATTATTAGGTAAAACAAATTAAAAAATTGGGAAATTGTTTCTAGAAATCTGGTTGTTGTACAGTGGACTTGGCAATAAAAGATTCAAAAGACTATTCTTCTAACATTTCCTATACTCTACTTAGTAAGAATTTAGGCTAAACAAAGACCAAATGATGAAAACAGATCCATCAAACAGCAGGCCTTTAAAAGAGTACAGGAGCTCTAGGACTTACATAATTATCTTGGGACTCTGTCCTCCTCCTACTCATTTATACTCCACGAGCTCTAGAGGAAATATCAGGTGTTGTTTTCTAATTAAACTCTGTAATACTACCTTAAGAAATTCCTACTGATTGAGCATAAGATTGCTGGAAGCAACTACACACTGTTAGTTGAGAATCAAAATAATTCTAACTTTCTATTTTATGCATTTTTATTCTAGGGAATTTTTATTTTCCAGATACTATAAGAGAAAAAACCCTGGTGGCATTGTAGTTAAGTGCTATGGCTCCTCATCAAAAGATCAGCAGTTCAAATTTACCAGGTGCTCCTTGGACAATCTATAGGACAGTTCTACTCTGTTCTTTAGGATTCCTGTATGTTGGAATTGACTTGATAGCAGTGGGTTTTGTTTTTTGTGAGAGAGCCCTGGTGGTGCAGTGCTAACTCAGCTGCTAACCAAAAGGACAGGAATTCAAACCCACCAGCCACTCCAAGGGTAAAAAGATGTGGCATTCTGCTTCTGTAAAGATCTGCAGCCCTGCTGTGGAGAAATTGGAACTCTCCTACATGGCTGGTGGGATTGCAAAATGGTCCAAACCCTATGGGAAGCAATCTGGTGCTCCCTTAAAAAAATGGATACAGACATACCATTTGACCCAGTAATTCCGCTGCTTGGAATATATCCTACAGAATCAAGGCCATTCACACCAACTGACACACGCACATGAACGTTTATCACAGCACAGTCCATAATAGCAGAAAGATGGAATCAACCCAGATGCCCAACAACAGAGGGATGGATAGGTAAACTATGGTATATATACTCAGTGGAACACTATGCAATGATAAAGAATGACGATGATTTCAGGAAACATCTCATAACCTGGTTTCAACTGGAAGACATTATGTTGAGTGAAAGTCAGTGACAAAAGGACAAATATTGTATGAGATCCCCTATGATAAGAACTTATAAACAGACTCATGCATAGAAGAAAAGACTCCTTGATGGCTACAAAGGTGGGGAGGGTGGGAGGGTGAGGAAGGAGGGTTTAGATTAGATAGTTGTCAGAATATTAACTGGACTTCAACAGTTAATATT
Organism: Heterohyrax brucei; assembly: GCA_028571685.1. Lineage (NCBI taxonomy): Eukaryota > Metazoa > Chordata > Mammalia > Hyracoidea > Procaviidae > Heterohyrax > Heterohyrax brucei. The sequence goes on from CM053155.1 coordinate 51,930,933, forward strand.
GAGTACTCCTCCCATCTTAACCCAATATTGCAAGCACAGAGGACAGAGCAGAACTGCCCCATAGAGTTTCCAAGGAGCACCTGGCAGATTCAAACTGCTGACCTTTTGTTTAGCAGAGGTAGCACTTAACCACTACACCACCAGGGTTTCCAGGGGCAAGAATACAATTCAGGAAAACAGACTTCAGTATAAGTTTAAGGGGGTGCAAGATACCCACAAGAAAGGGAATCACAGGGTCTAAAATCGGGAGCATCTCTCCTTCTTCTGGAGTGCAGAAGATTACAAATGAGCCTGGCAATGAGGGTAAGATACAGCACAGGTTATGAGAGCTAAGGCTGGCAAAAGGACACCCAGACCTAGACTATATATCCTAGAATTACAGGTGGGCCAAATCTGAAGACACAGGCAAGACAGAGAATTAACAGAATGAGAGTTGTGACAAGTAGAGTACCAGACAGGAAAACTGGAGATGTCTGTGCAAATTGCTTAACAAAATGGGAAGAAGTTATTGAAATAGATATGAGGAATCAGAAGTTGATGAAAAGATCTAAGAACAATAAGAGGATGTGAGTGTGATGACTGGGTTTTTCTCTGGGCTCCTGACTTATCTAGCCCTCTGACACTTTTCAGCTTGGTTTCTTTTGTGGGCAACTCAGTATCTTCACAATTTCTAAGTTCCTTTAGTCTTCAGACCTTTTCAGCTCTTAATGTGTACTTTCCCTAGGTGAATCTATCCAGTTATACAATTCTAAATATCACCTACATGTTGACAACTCCAGTTTTCCGTGGTTCTGTCAGACCTCTCCCCTGCACTGCCAAGACAGGCCCTCCATCTGGATCTCACTAGGTGCCTCAAATGTAAAGCGTCTAACTGAACCTCTTTGTTATTTGAAACGTAAGTGGAGAACAATGTGTGATTATTAACTATCCTTGTATTTGTAGCTATTATATCAATGATGCTTTATGAAACCCAGAAGAGTTAAAAGAAATTATTCTTTATAATTATTTCAAGTCACATATAAAATGTAAGTGTAAAATTGGTGTTTGGGGTACATTTGCACACATGTGCATTTATGTATTATCCACTTAGCAGGCATTTATTGAGAGTCTACAGTTAACTAAATTCAGCAATTCAAACAGACATAGGACATGCGCCCCGTCTGCAAAGAACTCAGCATTTGTAGGGGAGACATACCCAGTGTGATGAGGCCAACAATACTAAAGCAGAAGGAACAAAGTTTGCCTTTGGGGCCCGTCATTAACTATGTACTATGGAACTGTATCTCTCACAGGGCTCCAATCATGTGATGTTAGCCTTCATTCTGTAAACAACAAGTAATGCCAGTAAATTCACAATGGTGCTAACAGCAAACAACCTCATAAACCCTGTATGTTAGGTAACATGCTAAATATTTAATAAGCATCATTTAATCCTTTAATCTTCACAACAGCCATGTGAGAAAGTTGCCATCATTATTACCATTTCATGAACAAGGAAATGGAGGTTTAGACATTGCAATACTTGCTTTAGTTAAGTCAAGTAACAAGGTAGGTCGACAAAACCCTTAGCCAATATTTGGTACTGCTATCTTGCAACTGGTGTCCCTACTTCAATCAGTGCTTGGAAGTTTTGAATCATTTGAATAAAATAAAAGAATAAATTTCTGAATAGACCGATTAATGAATATTCCCATTATACCTAACTAATAAGCAACAACAACAACAACAAAAAATTAGAGGAAAACCTTCAGTGAGTTGGATTGATGCAACGGCTGCAACAGCAAGGCCAAACACAGTGATGATTGTAAAAATGGCACAGCACTAGGTAGTGTTTCCTTCTGTTGTGGGCAGGGTTGCTGTGATTAGGAACCAGCTTGACAGCACCTAACAACAACAATAATAATTTTCCCCGACTGTTAAACATAGATATCTAGGCAAAAAAAGAACTATATATGAGAAGCCCTGCTCCATAACGTAGTGAGTTCACTTTTCCAAAGCTCATAAAGACACAGCAGCACGGATTAGTCCTTTCAAGTTCTCTGCTGACTGTCTTTGGAGATGAACTCTCAGTTGTAAAATTAAGTCTGTGTTTTTGGCCTCCTTTTAGTACTGTAACACAGATAAATTAAGCTGGAAAAATCATCAGTCTAGCTAGACTAAGAGAAGCTAAAGCCTACTAGGATACAGTCTTCCACATTTATTTTCTGTTACATATTGATTTATCACACATGGCAGGAACTTAAACCAGATGTGTGCTTCATGGAGGAGACCATCCCAGGAGGAACAGGGGAGAGGAATGTGAGCTAAACTTGAAAGTACAGAATCAAGATCTGTAGGTGGGTCAGGAGTTGTACACTAGTATAAAAAATTTCCAATCGTCTTTTCAAATTCATTTGAAATCCTTTCCTTAATCGAGAAATTACTGAAACTTTTGGCTTCTTCTTTTTTCAAATTTTTTTCTTTGTCTTTTAAGGGTCAGTTTACAACGCAAGTCAATCTGCTATATAAAACCTTGCACACACACCTCTATGCAACTCTAGATGCTCTACAACCCCTGACGGCACACTCCTTCTTTCCCCTCTGGATTTTCCATACTCATTTAATCAACTCCTGTCCCCTCCTCTCCACCTTCCCATTTCACCTTTAGAGAGAGCTGCTTCAACAGCCAAGAAGCACACTCTTCACCAGCATCACTCTATGTCTTAATTTTTGTCTGGACAGTTGCCTTTGGTACTGATTTCAGCTCTGGACTAGCAACCAGTCCAGGAGCCAGTTTCTCAGAGACCCCACCAGAAGGTCAGACCATCAAGTCTGGTCTTTTAACAGAGTTCTAGATTTGCACCTCAAGTTCCCTGTCAGGGGAGTCATTGGAGGTGGCTGGGCACCACCTAGTTCTTCTGGTTTTACGGTGACGTAGTCTTCCAATCATTTGTTTCCTTCTGTCTCCTGGGATTACATTTTTCTTGTGTCTTTGATGTCCTTTGGTCTCCTGTTTTAGTTGGATTGGGACCAACTCATGCTCCTCAGGTGGCAGCTTCCTAGCTTTTAAGAACCCAGATACTACTTACCAAAACGGGATGTGGAATATTCTCTTAAAAAATAAAAATGAAAACTTAGTAATGCCGGTTGACCTAGATGTTCTCTGAAATCACGGTCCCCAGACCCTTTCCCCTGCTATGATGATCTTCAAAATGTTATGTGGCATTTAGGAAACCTCTGAGCTTTCAGGGTAGTCCAACAGGAAACTTCTAACTTTTGACATCCAATTACTTTCATTTTAGAGAGTCTCAAGATTTTTCTGAGTAATTTAAACTTAACCTAAAGCCAAACTTCTTGGAAAATACAGTTGGCATATATAAACATTAACATTCATACATCTCTATGTGCTCCATTCTCATCTAGAATTTAAACAGCACATTTTCATACTTAGGATTAAACGGCATACCTCTGCCTGCCATTTGATTTTTTTTTTTTTTAACTGAAGCTTTAAAAAGTATCCCTTCTTTTAAGTACTGGAAATAGTTTCATTTAAATGATCTGCATGCAGGAAGCAATATTTTTTCCCTATTAGCCCAACATGAGTTATCCATCTATAGTTACTTTTTTATTTTTCAAAAACTTTAAAATTAGTGGAGAAACCATTTCTCACAATAAATACTTTACTTTGGAAACAAAAAAATGAACAATATGAAGTAAATTTGCAGGCATTCTTGCTTTTTTGAGGTAAAAATTATCTTGACAATCGATTGAGCAATGACGTTTTTCTTTAAAAGTACTTATGGCTTATTTTGCTGTTTATTTTTACAACATAATTACGTGTAAGGTATGTTTTTTTAAACAGTCAGTATAGACAATATATATCACAGGAGAACACAAGACAGTTGAGTACACAATGGGAATACAAAGATGAACTTATGTTTATACATGTATATTAACTGAGTTGATTTCTTCAAAACTGGAGCTGACATCGACAGTCTAAGAAAAGGGTAGAAGGAAGATGACTCTCTCTATGAGAAGTATCTGTAGAAAACTAAATGCACTCCTAAAAGAAATGACCTGGAAATGTCATTGTTGTACCTACAAACAGCCAAAATAATTGATTTGTTTATTAAACTTGTCTCAGACATATACTGAGCACTCACTGTGTTCTGGACAGTATTCCAGGCATCATGGAGAAAAAATCGAAGAAGATGCTTAACTTCAGTCGGATGAATCATTTTTGTGTGGCCTTGTAACTCCCACTAAATAACCGGTTGAGATGATGCTGATAAGGTATATTGAACCTTCATAAGGGATTTTGCCATCCCTCTCACTGAAAATAAGTCCTCCTAGACAAGAGGGAGAGGATCCTGCTACCACCAAGGAAGAGCAGTCAAGCACAGAACGTGTCTTTTGGACCCAGACCCCTGCACTGAGCAGCTCCTGGAACCAGGAGACTGAGATAGAGAGCTGGAACACTGAAGACAACAAGAAGTGGTAGCAGAGAGGCGGTGACAAGGGAAACAGGCAGCAGCCTTCCAGCCCATGGAACCAGAAAGCTGAATGCCTTTGGCCTCTGGATACCTACTGGTGGAGCTCAAAGACCTCAGTAACACTTGCCTGAGCAGGGTAGAGGTTGAGGGGCCAGACAGAGGTGTGCCTGTGGCACTGCTGGGAAGAGACTATCCTAATGGAAGAACTGAATCTTGAGTGTTTCTGAGCCTGAATCTGTTACTTCCTCCAATAAGTCCCATAATTGTAACTATTGTCTGTAAGTTCTGTGTGTCCCCTGCAATGAACTGTCAAACCTGATAGAGAAGTAGAAAATTCTGTGGGAGGGATGGTTCATGTCAGAGTTGGTAATGATGGTGGAGAGAGGAGGAGGGGGCATGTCTGACCTCAGACTTCTAAGAATCAGTTTTAGGCTGTTAATCTTGGTTCTCTTTCCCCCCTGTGAAGTTACAGAAGGTCAGAGGTCACCCACAGGCCATTCTTATAGTAACTGATATATCTTGCTTAACCCCTTAGGGTATGAATATGGCCAAATTTCTTTGTAACGGAAGTAAAATTTACAAACAGTGAAATGTGTAGATATTAAGTATACAATGGGGTAAGTTTTAATCAATGAATATACCCATGTAACCGACACCTCAGTTAAGTTATAGGGTATTTACATCACTCTCAGAAAGCTCCTTTGTGTCTCCCTCCGAACAAGCCTTCCTCCCTCAACTTAAAGGCAACATAAATGAAATTTTTGTTTATTAGGAATAAAGCTATTACTAATATTTCTGTACTGAGCCTTTTTTGTGAACATATAGTTTCATTATTTTGGGTAAACACCTAGCAGTGGAATTACTGAATTATTAGGTGGAATAATTTTATAAGAAACTCCCAAACAGTTTTCCAAGACAGATGTATCATTCTATACAGGGGCTTAGAACCTGTCCATTCTGGTTTGAACCCCTACTGAAAATTTGAGCTTCCACCACAGAGATTTTAAATAAATCATAATAAAATTCTAAATAAAAAAATTTCAAAATATTGAAATAATACAAAGCTTCTTCTCAGACTACAAAGCCATAAAACTAGAAATCAATAACAGAAAAAAGGTGCAAATTAAATTAAAAACATGGGGACTGAATAACATTTTGCTCAAGAACTACATGGCAGTAGAAGAAATCAAGGATGCAATAAAGAATTTTGTAGAATCAAATGTGAATGAAGACACATCCTACCAACATTTATGGGACACAGCAAAAGCAGTACTCAGAGTCAATTCATCTCAATAAACTCAAACATCCAGAAAGAGTAAAGGGTGCAAATCAAAGAATTAGCTCATCAACTTGAACCACTAGAAAAAATCTCAGCAAAAGAATCCATCAGGCCCCAGAAGAAAGCAAATTACTAAAATTAGAGAAGAAATAAGTGAAATAGAAAATAGGAAAATGATTGAAAGTGTAGGAAGTTCAAAAGCTGGTTTTTCAAAAAGATCAACAAAATTGATAAGCCATTGGCCAAACTGGCAAAAGAAAACCAAGAGAAGAAACAAATAATCCAAATTAGAAATGAGATGGACAATATGACAACAGACTCTGCTGAAATTAAAAGAATCATACAACAATACTACAAAAAATTATACTCTAATAAATTTGAAAACCTAGAGGAAATAGACAATTTTCTGGAAAAATCACCTACTTAAACCAGTAAAATCAGAGGCAGAACAACTAAACAAACCCACTACAAAAGAAGAAATTGAGAAGGTAATTCTAAAACTTCCATCCAAAAAAAGCCCTGGAACAGATGGTTTCACTGCAGAATTCTATCAAATGTTCAAGGAAAAGTTACCACCACTACTTCTAAAGGTATTTTGGTGCATAGAAAAGGATGGAATACTCCCAAATTCATTCTATAAAACTAGTATAACCCTGGTACCAAAACCAGGTCAGGACAGCACAAAAAAGGAAAATTATAGACTGGTGTCTCTCATAAACTTAGGCATAAAAATCCTTAACAAAATCCTATCTAACAGAATTCAACAACACATCAGAAAAAAAAAAAAAAAGTTCATCATGACCAAGCAGGGGTTTTATCAGGGATGCAGGGAAATAAGGAAAACAGCTAATGTAATGAACCACAGAAACAAAATAAAAGACAAGAGCCACCTGTTTCTATCAATGGATGCAGAAAAGGCATTTGATCAAGTCCAGCACACATTCATGTTAAAAACTCTCGGCAAAATAGGACTAGAAGGGAAATTCCTCAACATCATAAAGACCACCTACACTAAGCCAGTAGCTAACATCATACTTAATGGAGAAAAGTTGAAAACATGCCTCTTAATAACAGGTACTAGACAAGGATGCCCACTGTTACCACTTCTATTCAACATTGTTCTGGAGGTCCTAGCCAGAGCAATTAGACATGATAAAGAAACAAGGGGTCTCCAAATTGGCAAAGAAGAAGTCAAAGTATCACTATTTTCAGGTGATATGATCTTACACACAGAAAACCCTAAAGAATCCACCACAAAAGTACCGAATCTAATAGAAGACTTCAGGATACAAGATAAACATACATAAATCAGTGGTATTCTTTTACACCAGCAAAGAGACAAGCAAAGAGGAAATCACTAGATCATTACCATTTACTATGGCCCCCCAAGACAATAAAATACCTGGGGATAAATCTAAACAGAGATGTGAAAGACCTATACAAAGAAAACTACAAGTTCATACTGCAAGAGACAAAAAATGACTTACACAAGTGGAAACATCTACCTTACCCTTGGGTAGGAAGACTTAGCATTGTGAAAATGTCTATACTACCCAAAGAAATCTATACATACAATGCAATCCCAATTCCACTTCCAATGCCACTTTTTAACAAGATGGGAAAACAAATGACCAACTTCATATGGAAAGGAAGGAATCCATAGATAAGTAAATTATTACTAAAGAAAGGGAACAAAGTAGGAGGCTCACTCTTCCTGACTTTAAAACATACTGCAGTGCCATCATAGTCAAGACAGTCTGGCACTGGTACAAAAACAAACTCATAGACCAATGGAACAGAATCAAAAATACAAATATCACTTCATCCACATATGAACAGCTGATATTTGATAAATGCCCAAAGACAGTGAATTGGGGTAAAGACAGTCTCTTCAACAAATGGTGTCAGCATAAATGGATATCCACCTGCAAAAACAGTGAAACAAGACCCTTATCTCACACCATGCAGAAAAACTAATTCAAAAGGGATTGAAGACCTAAGAATAAAAGCTAAAACAATAAAATTGTTGGAAGGAAAAATTGGGAAGACGATGGAAGCACTAATCCATGGCATCAGTAGTCTACCAAAACCCACCAACAACCTTCAATCATCAGAAACAAAAATAGGTAATTGGGAATTCTTAAAAATTACACACTTATGCTCATTCAAAGCCTTCATTAAAAGAGTAAAAGAGCCTTCATTACAGAGTGGGAATGAATATTTGCCCACCATGTTTCCAATCACTGCCTAATTGCTCTAGTCTACAAAATACCGCAAAACCTCAACAAGAAAAAGACAAACAATCCAAGAAAAATGGGCAAAGGACATGAACAGACCCTTCACCAAAGAAGATATGCAGGTTGCCAACAGATACATGAGGAAATGTTCATGATCGCTAGGCATTAGACAAATCCAAACCAAAACCATAATGAGATACTATCTCACCTCAACAAAGATGGTTCAATCACCATGGAAATGGATTTAGCACTTTCTTAAAAAACTAAAAACAGAAATATCATATGATCCAGCGATCCTGCTCCTTGGAATGTATCCCAAAGAAACAATGAATACTACTCAAACACCAATGTTTATGGCAGCTCTCTCCATAACGGCAAAAAGTTGGAAACAACCAAGATGCCTATCAACAGATGAATGGTTCAACAAACCATGATATATTCATACAGTGGAATACTACACAATGATAAGAAACAACAATGGCTTACAGAAATACCTGTCAATGCAGGACCATCTAAAGGAAACTATGCTGAGGGAAAATTAGCCAGACACAAAAGGACAAATTTTGTGTGAGACCATTATTATAATCATTTAAGCACAGTAGAAATCAATATTTGATGGCTACAAGGGGGGCAGGGAGGGAGAGGGAGTTTTTACAAATTAGATAGTGGTTAGGATTAGGAATGAGTGTAGGATGTGACAGCATGCACTAGAAGTGGGGTACTCACAACCCTTAACGTGGACCATATCTTTGGAAGAACAGAGAAACAGGGTCTGGGATCTGGGAGCCACTCTCTGAGGGGGCATTCAGACTAATTCGCATATCCAAGATTTTTCTCTTTCCCTCAAGATAATTGCTCCACATACCAGCTGGGTGAGTGGTGACTGGGGTTTTAAAAGCTAGCAAGCTGCTCTCTAAGTAGCACCAAATGGTCCCAATCTACCTAGACTTGGGGCAAATGGAGAACACCGAGGACAGGAGGATAAATGTGAGCCCACCAGATGGAAGGGGCCACATGAGCATAGCTTGCTTCAGCAGGGGACAAGAAAAACTAGACGGTGCCCAGCCACCACCAGTGACAGCCTGGATGGGGTACGCAGAACGGAGTTACAGATGCAGCAGGTGATGGAGTAGAGGGCAGAGCCTGAACTCTACCAAAAAGCCACACTTCATGGTCCTTCTGAACGGAGGGCCCCCTGGGAACGTGGCCCCAGGGTCTTCTTGCCCCCCAAATGCATCTGACATCAGGGCCAGCTCCCCAGACAAAGACTGACTTGGACCATACAAAACATAGAGTGATACAGGAGGATAACAAGCCTTTAAAAATGTACGTGGGGTTGTCTGTGGGACACTTCGCTGGAGGCGAGGTAATTGGGTGAGGAGGGCCAGACCTTTATCCCAAGGTTACAGGAAGTTTGGAACAAAAGAGGAAGTGCATTGTCATGTTGGGGGAGGGTAAGCTAGAATAAAATAGAGGGGAAAGTTGTGGGTGTTATATGGCAACATGATGCTCATTCTTCATTTAAATTCACAAGTCTCTTTTTTTCCAAGACAGGATAATCATCTCCACAGCAACTAACTGTTATATCACAAAGGACTATGCCTGTGAGTGAGACCTGATCAGCAGGAGCTGAGCAACACTTAAACAACAGAGATTCTATTTTCATATGAATATCTGTAATTATAATATGTGAAAGAAAAATTTATCATTCTCTTTCTTCTTACCCCTAAAATACAACTAGAGTTACTGCAACATAATTTCTCACAAAAACAAGGTGTTTTCAATCCCAAATGGGTTTAATAAGAGCATATTCCTGTGTAGAGATATCATCTGGTCTTGCCAAGACTGAAAAGGAGGCACTAGTTAAACTAAAATCATGTAAACACATTGAATGATTTAGAAAAGTAATTAAAGCAGGATATTTGTTTCACAGACTAGTAATCATGTTCAAACAAACTAAAACTTCTCCAAAAGCAAAAGGTATAGAAATTGTCACTTGGTAAAGGGATAAGTATTACCAGAGTTACTCCGTCCAAAGGAGCAGCTGAATATTGAGAGTGATATGGTCGGATTTGTGTATGAGTCGACTAATCACAACAATGGCAAGATGCATTATAATGTACTTGCAGTGGGCACACAAATTTTCCCAGGGTGCAGAAGCCATAGTACATGCTGCTGATTAAGTCCAAGAGAACAATGCCAGATTACCAGACGCTGCCTACTCCCCCTGTTTTTGCATTTGTTTCACAGAATTTAAAGTCACCTAGTATTTATAATGTAGGATATATTACCTTACAAATTACATGAGCTGTCTGATAAATATCAGATTTGCCTCTCCCACTAGATAACAAGCATCTTGAGGGCAGTTACCCTGTCTTCTTGACTACGATATTTCTTGTAATGTTGGAAACTGCTGATGATACTGAGATTTTTTTCCTCAATTTAATATTGAAATGCTGAAGTCCTCATACCTATATTATAGCAGGAAAAAAATAACTGAAAATAACACTGTATAGACATTCCTCTTTTAGCCCCCAAAACTCAAATGAGTTGGGTAGTACACTAGGTTGAATAATGTCTTCCCCAAATTCATATCCACCTGGAAGCTAGAATGCAACTTTATTTGGAAATAGTCTTTGCACACGTAATTAGTTAAGACAGGTTTCACACCAACATCCCTGGGTGCCACAAGTGGTTTGCCCTTGATTGCAAACCTAAATATTGGTAGTTTGAGCCCATGCAGTGGCTCTATGGAAGAAAGTCCTGGCAATCTGCTTTTGTAAAGATTACAGCTAAGAAAACCCTATGCATCAGTTCTACTCTATCATATATGAGGTTGCTATGAGTCAGAATTGACTTGACAGCAATGGGTTTAGTTCTTGGTTTTGGATCTTAATGAATCAGGGTGAGTCCTATATCTAATAACTAACCCCCAAACCAAACTCGCTATTGTTGAGTCAATTCCAACTCATAGCAACCCTATAGGGCAGAGTAGAACTGCTCCATAGAGTTTCCAGGAGTGCCTTGGAAACCACCAACTATTTGGTTAACAGATGTAGCACTTAAGCCACTACACCACCATAGTTTCCCCCTTAAAAGAAAGCCATGTGAAATCAGAGAGACACAGAGACACAAATGGAAAAAACAGTGGTAAAGGTTAATGAAACTGTGAGCCAAGTAATGCCAAGCGTTGCCAAGAACCGTCAGAAACTAAGAAAAGCAAGAAAAGGTTCTTTTCTGGAGACTTCAGAGGGAACATGGCCCTGTTGAAACCTTGATTTTGGATTTCTTGTATCTAGAACTGTGAGTGAATAAACTTTTGTTTGTTTAAGCCACCGAGTTTGTGGTACTTATTATATTAGCCCTAGGAAACTAATACAGATTTTGGTACCAGGGAGTAGGGTACTGCTGTAATGAGGCCCCAGACTGTGAAAGTGGCTTTAGAATTGGATATGGGTAGGGACTGAATGATGTCATCTTTTGTAGCTGCCTTCTGTTTAATGATCTAATACAATTGTCCTAAGTGTTGTAAATCCTAATCTCAGCCCATGGTTAACAAGGCAAAACGTTAAGTTATGATAAAGAGGATTAGAATGAGATGTATCACCCTTCCTCAGGTCATGGCCCTGATTCGATGTAAAGGGAGTTTCTCTGAGGTGCGGCCTGTATCACCCTTTATCTTATAAGAGATAAAAAGAAAGAGAGGTAAGCAAAGAGTTGGAGACCTCACACTACCGAGAAAACAGTACCACTAATATGGTATGTCGTTTGGACCCTGGGTTCCTGCATTGAGAAACTCCTTGACCAGAGGAAGACTGAGAACAAGGATCTTCCTCTGGAGCTGACAGAGAAATCCTTTCTCTGGAGCTGATGTCCTGAATTTGTAGCCTACTAGATATAAGAGAATAAATTTCTCTTTGTCAAAGCCATGCATTCGTGGTATTTGTGTTATAGCACCACTAAATAACTAAGATAAATGGTTCTGACTGAAAGAAGAATTTTAAGCTACCCTGAAGGCATTGACACACAGTAACGTAAGGCCAAAGGTTTTCACAAAGTGAAAAATGAGCTTCAACAAACAGATGGAATACAGGAAACACTTATTCGTCCACATCAAGAAATATAAAAGACCATCCAACTAGAAAAGATCAATATTTATGTCTATTCCAAACAAAGGTGATCCAATGGAATGCTGAAACTATCAAGCAACATCATCAATACCACACGCTAGCAAAATTTTGCTGAAAATAATTAAAAAATGACCGCAGCCATATATTGACAGGGAACTGCCAGAAGTTCAAGCCAGATTCTGAGGAGAATGTAAAATGAGGGACAGCATTGGTGATATCATATACACCTTGGCTGAAGCACAAAATAGCAGAAAGATATGTACTTGTGTTTTGTTAACTAAGTGAAGGCATTCAGTTGTGTGACCGTAACAGTTTATGAACAACATTGTGAAGAACTGGAATTTTGGAACACTTGAACATGCTCATGCAGAACCTATGCATGGACCAAGAGGCGTTGCTCAAATAGAACAAGAGGCTACTGCATTGTTTAAAACTGGAAAAGAAACAACAACGTGTATATCAGGGTTGTATCATCTCACCCTATTTACTCAATCTGTATGCTCAACAAGTAATCCTAGAAGTCAGATTATACGAGGACTGCCGATTAAGTTCGTGAACTCATTCTAGAAAAAATGCCGCATACCTCATTGCTGAATATCACTACAGTCACCTTCACAGTACTCCCCCTTGGAAGCGATGCACTGACACCAGGACTTAGTCCACCCTGCAAAGCAAGTTCGGAATTCTTTTTCTGGAGTAGTCATCAGAGCTGTTGTCGTATTAGCTTTGATATCCTGAATGTCTTCAAAGTGTCTTTCTTTCAATATGTCCTTCATCTTCAGGTAAAGAAAAGTCACTCAGGGCCAGATTAGGTGGGTAGGTAGGGTGCTGCAATAGTTATTTGTTCACTGGCTAAAACTTCCCTCACTGACAACTATGCAATTAAGTTCATGAACTTGTCCTTGTGCTACGATGCACAACGGCCATTCCAGAAAGAATTCCAAAATTGTTTTGATGGGTGGACTAGACACTGGCATTGGTGCATAGATTCCCAAGGGAAGTACTTCAAAGGTGACAGCAGCGACATTTGGCAATGAGGTATATATAGTACTTACAAGATTTAAGTTTGCAGATTTAATTGTCAGAACTTGTATGAAAAATATCACATCACTTTTGAAGGGTGACTCATCAACCACTTGTAATATGCATATGACACATTGTTTATCAAAAAACCAAAATATCTTGAAAGGTCAAAGACTACAGCTTTCACTACAGATTATACCTGACAGTGAAGAAAATGAAAATCCTCATAATTGAACCAGTAAACAACATCATAATAATGAAGAAAAAACTGAAGTTGTCAATTCTTTTATTCTATTCATATCAGTAACCAACATCCGTGGAAACAGAAGTCAAGAAATTATATGATACACTTCACTGGACAAATCTGTTGCAAAAGACTTCTTTACAGTTTCAAAAAGCCAAGTTCCTAGATAGAACAACGTCCTCCAAAATCCGTGTCCACCCAGAACCTAGGAACTTAACCTTACTTAGAGTTTTTGCAAATGCAACTAGTTAAAGAGGTGATCATACTGGGCTGGAGTGGCCCTAAATCCAGTGAACAGCCTTAAGATAAGGCCGTGTGAATAGAGAGACACAGAGTAACAGAGGGGAAAAAGTCACATGACAATAGGGGCAGAAGTTAGAGTGATATAGCCATAATTCAAGGAATGCCAAGGATTGCCAGCACCCACTGGAAGCTTGGGAGGCAAGTAAATGTTTTCCCCTAGAGCCTTCAGTGATACAGCCTCTCAGAGGGAGCCCTCTTGAAAATTTGGTTTTGGGTCTCTGGCCCCAAGAACTGTGAGATAATAAGTTGCTATTGTTTTAAGTCAGCCATTTTGGGGTACCTCGCTATGGGCATCCTTGGAAAGGAACACAGGTTGTAAGGCGAAGAGCACTTTGGATCATCTTACCAATGGAGCCCTCCAGGTGTTCTAACCCATTAGCCTCCTGCTGTTGTTAACCACCACCAAATCACCTCTCAAATTGTGGGGATCCTATGCACAGTCAAATGAAGCACTGCTCAGCCCTGTGCCAGCCTTGTGATCTGTTGTGCATCATACCATTTTGATCTACAGGGTTTTCATTAGTGGATATGTGGAAGTAGATTGCCCAGCCTTTCTTCCTAGTCCTAGTTTGGAGGCTCTGCAGAAACCTATTCAGCAATATACAAGCTTCCACTGACGGACGGGTTAGCGGAGCATGAGATGCTTTGACCAAGAACTGAACCTGAGTATCCCACATACACGGTGAAAATTCTGCACTGAACCACTGCTACCTCTATATTAGTCTCTCAACGACATTACAGTCTCTATGAGTCTCAGTTGACTCAATGGAAACAGGATTTTTTTTTTTTTAATAACATTTAACACTTAGCTTGGATTCCATTATCAGTAATCCCAATAAACTACTCTCCTATAGCCTACATTTTCTACCTCTGAATCTCCTGCCCATCTCTTCTCTATCGTCACTTTCTGTTTGCTGGTCCCTAGATTGATGATTGTTGTTTGATGAGAACATGGAACTTGACTGACAGTCTTCTGTAAATTCACGTTTCTCATCTCCACAAGGCCTGTACTTCCATCCAGCAATCCTTTTGGTCATTTCTTACTAATTCCTTAACCTCCCTCACCAAAATCTTGACTTGCCTTCAAGTGAGTTCTGACATGGTGACCCCATGTGAGTCAGAGTAGAACTGTGCTCCCCAGAGTTTTCAGTGACTAATTTTTCAAAGTGGATTGCCAGGCCTTTCTCCTAAGGTACCTCTTGGTGGACACAAAGGGATTCCTTAGGATCCTCTCCATTGGGATAACATCAACAACTTTGAACCAGCCCACTTCTAAAACTGCTTCCACATTGCAAGGTCTTTATTATAGTGGTACTTGTGTGAGAATATATAAAGGAGGCATACAAATAAAAAGAAGATAAAGAACTCAGTTGAGAAACAAACAAAAGATTCAAGCAGACGTCATTTGGCAAGTTAGCATATCATTACCTTCACTACTCATCTCACAAATATTAACTTAAACCATTATGAAATTCCAGTTCATACCCACTAACATGGCTAAAACTAAAAGACTGACAACATCAAATGTGGATGAGGATGCAGTACAAAACTGGCACTCAACCCTGCTAGTGAGAGTACAAAACAAAGCTTCCAACAAGTACATTCTGGTTCAAAATCCTGCTAAGAATTTGCATTTCTAACAAGAGATGCTAGTATTTCCAGTTAGGAACCAATTCTAGAACCACCAGTAGCGAGAAACACTAGTAGAACAACAACAAACCCAAACCCATTGCTGTTGAGTTGGTTCTGACTCATAGTAACCCCATAGGGGAGAACAGAATTGCCCCATAGGGTTTTCATGGAGCACTCGGTGGATTTGAACTGCCAACCTTTTCGTTAGCAGCCATAGCTCTTAACCACTGTGCAACCAGGGCTCCTCTAGTAGAGCAACGATTCTCAAAGTTTATTATACATAAGAATCACCTGGGGATCTTGTTAAAATGTAGACTCTGTGTTGCAAAATGGTCCAGCCTCTTTGGAAAGCAATCTGGTGCTTCCTTAAAAAAATGAATATAGATATACCACTTGAACCAGTAATTCCACTACTTGGAATATATCCTACAGAATCAAGGCCTTTCACACCAATAGACACATGCACAAGAATGTTTATCACATCACAGTCCATGATAGCAAAAAGATGGAATCAACCCAGATGCCCAACAATAGAGGAATGGATAGGTAAAGTAAGGTATATATAATCAATGGAGCACTATGCAGTGATAAAGAATAATGATGAATCAAAGAAACATCTCATAACCTGGTTTCAACTGGAAGACATTATGTTGAACGAAAGTAGTCAACGACAGAAGGACAAATATTGTATGAGACCCCTACAATAAGATCTCAGAAACAGACTTATGTATAGAAGAAAAGACTCTTCGGTGGCTGCAAGGGAGGGAAGGGAGAGAGGGCGAGGGGAGGAGGGTTTAGATTAGATAGTTGGTAGAAATTTGGTTGGATGAAATCTGTGATAGCACACATTAGAAACAAGAACAATATTAAGTGGACTTCAGCATAACTTGAGTACTCCTTCCATCTTAATCCAATATTGCAAGGATAGAGTAGCTGGGGCAGGGGGCAGGAGACCATGCTCTTGGGGGAAATCAAGGTCAACTGGCACAACTAGTGTTTTGCTAATGAGATCTCTCTGCACGCCACATTGATGAGTGGCGTCTGGGGTCTTAAATGCTGCCAAGCTACCATCCAAGGGCACAGCAAATGGTCCAAACTTGGCAGGAACGGATGATCACCGAGGACCAAAATAATATGGGGGAAAGACAACCCAGAAGATAGAGAGACCCACATGAGTGGGTGCCTACATCAACCTGGGACCAAAAGAACTGGATGGTGCCCGACCACCACCAGTGATAGCTACGATGGGGCTCACTAAGTTGAGTCTCACTGGCAACACAAAAATAAAAAGGAGTGCACCCTGAGATCTCCACTAAAAGACCACAATTGATGGTCCAGTGGCTTCGGGGTTCCCCTGGGAGCATGGCCCCTGGCCGTGATGCTGCTCTTGGCCATATAGCATAATCAAGGTCCACTCTTTGGACACACATGGATTGGACTTGGCGATGCAGAGTGACCATATTGGATGCACTTCATGGTTCCATGCATCTATAGGATATCATTCTGCTGACCTCTGGCTGGAGGAAGGAGAGTGGGTGGAGAGGAGGGGAAAGGAGACTGTTGGGAGGACAAGATATGTATGGAGCAGAGAGGAATAGTATGCTCTCACCGGGCAGGGAGAGCAGTGGAAGCTGCATATAGTGGGCATGTAAATTTATATGGGAATGTACATTTTCACTCAATTATAATAAAAAGGAAAAAAAATTCTAAATAATAGTAAATTTCACTTATTTCTGCTGTAATTTTAATAATTTGCTTTCTTCTGGGGCCTGATGATTTCTTTTGCTGAGATTTTTCTACTGATTCAAGTTGATTAGTTAATTCTTTGATTTCGCCCTTTCCTCTTTCTGGATGTTTGAGTTTATTAAGATGAATTGACTCTGAGTACTGCGTTTGCTGCGTCCCGTAAATGTTGGTAGGATGTGTCTTCATTCCCATTGGATTCTATAAAATTCTTTGTTGCATCCTTGATTTCTTCTACCGCCATGTAGTTCTTGAGCAAAATGTTATTCAGTCCCCATGTTTTTAATTTAATTTGCACCTTTTTTCTGTTATTGATTTCCTGTTTTATGGCTTTGTAGCCTGAGAAGAAGCTTTGTATTATTTCAATATTTTGAATTTTCTTGAGTATTGCTCTATGACCTAATATGTGGTCAATTCTGGAGAATGTTCTGTAAGTATTGGAAAAGAAAGTATACCTGGCTTCAGTTGGTGAAATATTTTGAATATGTCTCTAAGGTTAAGTAGGTTGATTTTGCATTGAGATCCTCCGTGCGTTTACTAAACTTTTTTCAGGATGTTCTGTCCTTTATTGAGAGTGGCATGTTGAAGTTTCCTACTGTTATTGTGGAGCTGTGTATTTCTGTTTTCAGCGTAAATAGTGTTTGTTTTACGTATTTTAGAACTTTGTCATTGGGTGCGTAGAAGCTTAGTATGGTTATGTCCTCCTGTTGAACTGAGCCTTTGATCATTAGATAGTGACCCTCTTTATCTCATATGGTGGGTTAAATTTTGAAGTCTATTTTGTCAGAGATTAGTACTACCACTTGTCATAGATTGGATTGTGTCACCTCAGAATATGTGTAGCCATGTGGCTGGGCTGTGATTCCCAATATTTTGTGATTGTCCTCCATTTTGTGATTTTCCTGTGCTGTATGTTAAAGGATTAAATCCCTTCATAGGATTACCTCCCTCCTCCATCATAAAAGGAGTTTCCCTGGAGTATGGTTTGCTCCACCCTTAATCCTTTCGTCCTACAAGAAATAAAAGGAAAGAGAAACAAGCAGAGAATTGGGAATCTCACAACATCAAGGAAGCAGTAC
Organism: Heterohyrax brucei; assembly: GCA_028571685.1. Classification (NCBI taxonomy): domain Eukaryota; kingdom Metazoa; phylum Chordata; class Mammalia; order Hyracoidea; family Procaviidae; genus Heterohyrax; species Heterohyrax brucei. The sequence goes on from CM053155.1 coordinate 51,949,075, forward strand.
CAGAAGAGCGCATCCTTCAGATCTGATGTTCCTGAACCAAGACACTCCCTGGACAAAGACTGATGCAATACTGGACTTTCCTCCAGAGCTGACGAGGGGGAAAACCTTCCCCTGGAGCAGACATAGTGAATGTGGACTTGTAGCTCACCGGACTGTATAAGAATAAACTTTCTTTCGTTAAAGCCATCCACTCTGTGGTATTTTCTATTAGAGCAATACAAGCTGATTAAAACATTCCTCCTGTTCTTTTTAGAATGTTATTAGCCTAATATACTTTTCTCCAACCTTTGAGTTGGAGTTTCTTTGTGTCTTTGAGTCAAAGGTGTGTCTCCTGTAAGCAGCATATAGATGTGTCTTTTTTTTTTTTATCCAATCTGCTACTCTCCTTCTTTCAACTGGTACATTTAGTGCATTTATATTCAGCGTGATTATTGGTAAATATAATGCTAATGTTGTCATTTTGATGCCATCTTTGGGTGTTGTGGAGTTGCACTGTTGTAGTCCATTGTCTGTGCTGAGTCTGTTTTCTTCACTTATTTTCTTTTTGTGACTTTCAGTGTTTGTTTTCCTGCAATTGTGATTTTGTATGTTGTTATTTGATGTGCACAATTACAGGTTTCTTTTGTGGTTACTCCCTTAGTCTTTTCTATTAAAATAGTCCAGACTTTAGTGTCTGTGTAGCTGCTTGTCTTCCTCAACATCCAGAAGGTCTATGTGTATGTTTCTTTGACCATCTTTTTAATATAATATATTTGTTGGTTCTATCCTGAGATCTCTGAATTTCTATTTTTTGTGATTTGGTTTTGGTTACTGTTTTTGGTTTTCCTTTCCTGGTGTTATCTAGATGCTCTGTCTAGTGCTGGATGTTTAAGTATATATCTAATGCTATCAATTTCTAATCTAAGAACTTCCCGTAATATTTCTTGTACTTTTGGTTTGTTTATTACAAATTCTCTAAATTTCTGTTTATCTGTGAAAGTCTTAATTTCACCTTCATATTTGAGAGAAAATTTTGCAGGATATATTATTCTCATTTAACAGTTTTTTTTCCTTCAGGGCTTTATTATGTGTCATCCCACTGTCTTCTGACTACCATCGTTTCAGCTGAATAGTCTGAGAGTAATCTGAGTAATTTTTCTTTATATGTTATTTTTTGCTTATTTTTGGCTGCCCTCACTAGTTCCCCTTGTCTCTAGTTTTATTGAGCTTGCTTATGATATAAGTGTGCTTGCTTATGATATTGGTGTACTTCTTTTGGATTCTATCTTGAGTGAGGCTTGATGAGCATCCTGAATAGACACCTTGTTGTCTTTCATGATATGAGGGAAGTTTTCTGTCAGCAGGTCTTCAACTACTTGCTCTGTATTTTGAGCTATCCCACCTTGTTCAGGTACTGTGATCATGCAGATATTATTTCTTTTAATAGAATCTCACTTCATACTTAAGGATTCTTCACTCTTATTGAGTCTTTTACCTGATTTTTCCTCTTGTATACTGGACTCATTTACTTTGTCTTCAGGCTCACTAATGCTGCCTTCCATGTCCTAAATCCTGCTCCTTTGACTTTCTATTGAGTTATCAAGCTTGGAGATTTTATTGTTAATCTGTAGAATTTCAGATTGTTGCTGCTGAAGCATTTCTTGCAACTTATTTAATTTTTCAGTGTGCTCTATTGCATCTTGCCTGATCTCTCTCCTGATATCGTACACAGCTCTGTACATCAATCTTTTGAATTCTATCTCTGATTGCTATAGAAACTCTTCTTCCTTTGGGAAATCCATTGATGCTTTATTTTGAGAGTTTTCAGAAGCCATGGTAGTCTGCTTGTTCAGGTGTTTAGAGATTGATTCTTGTCTCTGGGCCATCTGAAAGTTGTTGCAGTGAAAGAGATTTAATAGTTCAGTTGGCCTGACAGGCATCTCTCTGTTGGGCCATAGATTCTCTGTGCAGTCTGATTATTTTATGTTGCTTGCTCTTATTGTGCTGCACTGGTCTGCTTGCTGGTGGTGGTGCAGCTCCTGGTTGGGGGAGTCACTCCTGCTTTCAGCAGCACCACCACTACTTCTGCTTTTGGGCTAGGGTGGGGATCACTTGTTCAGGTGCTGCACTTTCACAGCCACTCTAAAGCAGGCAGGACTCAAGTGCCATTGCTGCAGCTGCCTCTGGTTTGAACAGATCCCAGATAGGGCCTCAGCCTCGGACTCAGGTGTAGCTAGAGGGATTGGTTGCTCATTCATGTCTTCTTCCCCAAGTTGTAGCAGCAACTGCTGCTGCTGTTTCTGTTGCCTCTGGGTTGGGTGAGGATCTCCAGGAGCTTCATCCAATGGCTACCTAGCCACTGGGATAATTTCTCCCTTACCCCCAGTGCCCTGAGCCCAAGCCTCAGGTGTACTTGGCTGCAGTGGCTGCCAAGCCACTCAGGTGATCACCTAACTCCTCTAGAGTTGCCTGTGCCCAGGCCTTTCTGGCACGGCTGGCTCCAGTGGCTACATAACTGCTGGTGCGATTACTTCCCTTCCCCCAGGTAGCCTGAGCCCAGCGCTCCCCGGTGCACGTGGCAACAACGGCTGCCTAGCCAGCGGGATGATCACTACACTCCAAGGTCACCTGATCACAGATCTCCCCGGCATACTTGGCTCCAGTGGGTACATAGCCGCTGAGATGATCACTTCTCTCCTCCAGGGTCACCTGAGCCCAAGTCTCTCAGATATACTTGGCTCCAGTGGCTGCTTAGTCACTGGGGTGATTGCCTGACTCCTCTAGGGTCGCCTGAACTCGGGTTTCCCTGATGTACCCAGTTCCAATGGCTGCCCAGTGGCTGGGACAATCATTCCTCTTCCCACAGGTTGCCTGAGCCCAGTCTTCCCTGGTGCATGTGGCGCGAGTAGCTACCTAGATGCTGGGCAGCCTGACTGTTAATGAGTTGTTGAGGTAACTTAGGCTTCAGTCAACAAATAGGAAGTAGAATGCCAAAGCAGAAAGAGAAGTGGCTTTGTGTCAAACAGACTGATTTGAATTCCTGTTCTGCTGCTTTCAAGTCATTGATCTTAGGCAGGCAACTGGACTCTTCTGAACCTGAGTTTTATCAGCTGTAAAACTGGGATAAATGGACACTGCTGTTTTTCAGGGCTGTCATCCAGCATATTCTCCTATCATCATACCAGTTGTTTACAGCCAACATTTGTTCTGATTGTTTATTGTATTCATCCTGGTTGATCAGCACCCCTGCTATACTAGTTATTGTATTATATACTACCTAATCTGAATATCATCTTTGCTAGTAAAGACAGGATAGGCAGTGCTGCAGCAATAGAAACTCATGAAATTTCAGTGACTTAACAATGAAATTACATTTCGCATTCTAATAGAGTCCATTTGTGGGTCTCCAGGCCTCCTCTTTCTTGTAACTAATGATTTCCAATCCAAGACCATCACAGCAGGAGACAAGAAGAAAGGAGGAGGTGCTCACTGCTGTTAAGTCACAACCCCATGCAATACAGAGTAGAACTGCTCCCTAGGGTTTTCTTGGCTGTAAGCTTTATGAAAGCAGATCAGCAAGCCTTCCTTCCGTGGAGCCACTGGGTAAACTCAAACCATCCACCTTTAGCAGTTGAGTATACACTGTGCCACCCAGGGGCTGTCAAGACAGATGCCAAACCAAAAAACCAAACCCTTTGCCTATTCAGTCAGTTCCAACTAACAGTGATGTGGTATGACACAGCACAACTACTCTGTAGAGTGTTCAAGGATTACCTGGTGGATTTAAACTGCTGATCTTTTGAATAGTAGCCATAGTACTTAACCACTATGCCACCAGAGTTTCTAAGACAGATACAGACATACATTATTTCTGGTCATAGTCCATTGGCCAAAAATCATCTCATACCTCAGCCAATCTTCAACTGGGATTGGAATCTGTAAGGCAGATTATGGAGCCGTTGGTGAGCACTGTCTCTGTCACATCATCTCATGTTTTTATAAGTAGATGAGATAATGTATATAATGATTTACTATAGTGTCTGTTGAGCTAGGTCAGTACACAAAGGCTGATCCTGGTTTAAGGTTTAATATGAATGACTTCTCTGAGATTACTTTCATTCCATCTGAAGCCTGCAGAGGCAGAAGAAATGACATGAGATTGAACAAGGATTATTAGTAATGCATGTTGAAGGAAGCATCCCAGTACTTCTACCTGCTTTATTCCTCATGGAAGCATGTCTCAAGTTCAAGAGCCTGAATAGCTCAGGTGGGTGAGAAATCAGCCAGGTTACATACAGAAGTCCAGAACAGGGGTTTGCAGAGCTGGAGACTAACAGCATGAGGGTTAAAGGGGGTAAATCAACACTGAGGGGTTCTGTCATAGATTAAATATAGTGTCTCCCCAAAATATGTCTATCAATTTGGCTAGGCTGTGACTCCCAGTGTTGTATGGCTGGCCTCCACTTTGTGATTACGTCATTTTCCTATGTGTTGTAAACCCTAATCTCTGCCTGTGGCTAATGAGGGCTAATGAGGCAAGACGGGGGTATGTTAAAGAGGATGAGGGTGGGATGTAACACCCTTGCTCAAGTCACATTTCTGAGTCAATGTAAAGGGATTTTTCCTGTTGTAAGGCCTGTATCGTCTCTCTGTTTTTCTTTTTTTCTTTAATATGACAGTGAAAATGTACATTCCTGTATAAATTTACATGCCCACCTACATGCAGCTTCCACTGCTCTCCCCACCCGGTGACAGCACACTATTCCTCTCTGCTCCATACATGTCTCATCCTCCCAACAGTCTCCTTTCCCCTCCTCTCCAACCACTCTCCTTCCTCCAGCCAGCAGGATGATATCCTATAGATGTATAGAACCATAAAGTGCATCCAATATATGGTCACTCTGCATTACCAAGTCCAATCCATTCGCGTCCGAAGAGTGGACCTTTGTTTTGATTTATGGGCAAGGGCAGCATCAGGACTAGGGGTCATGCTCCCAGGGGAACCCTGAAACCGCTGGACCATCAATTGAGGTCTTTTAGTGGATATCTCAGAGTGCACCCCTTTTTACTCTTTGTTGCCAGTGAGACTCAACTTACTGAGCTCCATTGCGACCATCACGAGTGGTGGCCAGGCACCATCCGGTTCTTCTGGTCCCAAGTCTATGTAGGCACCCACTCATGTGGGTCTCTCTATCTTCTGGGTTGTCTTTACCCCGTGTCATTTTGGTCCTTGATGAGCATCCGTTCCTGCTGAGTTTGGACCATTTGCTGCGCCGTCAGATGGCAGCTTTTAAGACCCCAGATGCCACTCACCATTGTGGGGTGCAGAGAGACCTCTTAGCAAAATGCTAGTTGTACCAGTTGGCCTCAATTTCGCCCAAGAGCATGGTCCCCTGCCCCCTACCCCAGCTACTCTGTCCTTGTAATATTGGGTTAAGATGGAAGTAGTACTCAATTATGCTGAAGTCCACTTAATATTGTTCTTGTTTCTAATGTGTGCTGTCACCAATTTCACCCAATCAGATTTCTAGCAATTATCTAATCTAAACCCTCTGTATCATCTTTTGTCTTGCAGAGATGAAAGGAAAGAGAAGTGAACAGAGAGTTGGGAACCTCACACCACCAAGAAAGCAGCGCCAGGAGCAGAGCATGTCCTTTGATGTGGGGTCCACGGGCCTGAGAGGCTCCCCAAGCAGGGGAACATTGAGGACAAGGACCTTCTTCTAGAGCTGACAGAGAAGGAAATCCTTCCCTAGAGCTGATGCTCTGAATTTGGACTTACAGCCTACTAGACTGTGAGAGAACAAATTTCTCTTTGTTAAGGGCATACACTTGTGGTATTTCTGTTACAGCAGCACTAGATGACTAAGATGGGTCCTCTCTATCACCATAAAGGAAGTCTTTGCTGAACCATAGTTACATTACACAATTTACTCCTTACTGCGTCTTTGAAACTGCTTTAATAAGAATTTTGTGAGTTTCACACTTTATATCTTTGTAAATTTATGTATGTATTTATAAATTCTCCAAAGGAAAAGAAAGCCCTCTTCCTATAAAAGAATTGATAATCAATAAACAAGTAAATAAGTAGTAAAACTGTTTCTATGGAAGACAGATAATCTGAAAATAGGGCACCAAATAGTAAGGTGTTGCTTCTGAAGTACAAATAGCCAAAAAACAATGATACTGGAAAAATTAGTACAATTCAGGCATTATTAATTTTGGACAGTTGAAGACTATTTCGATCAGGCACCCAAACCAAGAAATGTAGAGAATTTAGGCTCATATTTCACAAAAGGGCTAGTCTTGAACCCAGTTACTGTGGTTGAGTCAATTTTGACTCGTGGTGACCCTATAGACAGAGTAGAACTGCCCCATAGAGTTTCTGAGGAGTGCCTGGAAGATCTGAACTGCTGACCTTTTGATTGGCTGTTGTAGCACTTAACCACTGCATTGTCAGGGTTTCCAGTCTTGTAGACTGAAGAGATTTCTTCTTGGTTATTCTGGCAAGGCGACACCAGGAGTACCTTAGATGCTCTGTGAATGGAAAGCTGGTGGGATATGCTCTGGGACTTCCTAGAAATGCCTGGAGAAGGCTGGAGAGGGAGAGCTGAGGTATAGCAGTTATCCAGCATGGATTAATGAGAAGGAAAAACCAGGCGTTGATGTGTTCATACTCATACATTATTGGAATATTTGAAATAGATGCAAATTGCCGTCATTATTTCTTTAAATAATTTAGTGTTTTCATTGAAAATACACACAGCAGAACATAACACCAATTCAAAAATTTCTCTACATACAATTCATTAACATGGATTTCATTCTTTGAGCTGTGCAGCCATTTGATTAGATGAGATAATGTATATAAAGGATTTACTGAATTTACCTTTTCTGAACTATTCTTCCCCTGTTATATAAACTCACTGCCCCCTATGCTTCCCATTCAAACTTTTGAGGTGCTATTGTCAATTTGATCCCATGTAAATAGTTGTTTAAAAGAGTACAACGCTTAAGACAGGCATTCTTTAGTAGTTAAGCTAAACTGTTATTTGGTTTTAAAAAGGCTTCAGGAGCCAATTTTGGTTTAACAATTAAAGATTATCTCAGGCCAATAGTTTCAGGGGTTCTTCCAGTTGTTATGGCTCCAGAAAAGCAGGATTATGTGAAAATCTGAAATTATGAGATTTTTCCCCCTTTTGATAAGGATTCTTCTATAATAATCTTTGACCAAAATGTTAAGTAATGGTAGCAGGGCATCATCCCGTTCTGGTCTCATGGTAAGTGTAATTGTCTTTTATATATAGTTTAAAACGTAATACTGTAAGCATTATCCAATATTCTGAAATAATATTTAAAACTTAATTTGCAATGGCCAGAAAATAGTATTTCTCAAGTGTTAATGTTCCAAGTGTTTTAAAAATATATATTCTTTCACTTAACTTTATATATGTAGTACATATAGTTATTATTTCCATTTTACAGATGAAAAATAGGCAAATGGGAGACATTAAAATTCCACAGCAAACATCTGAGTGGGTCAGGATGAATCCTGAGTTTGTCCCATTTGAAAGCCTATTCCCTTCACTGGTACACTACACAGCTTTTTCTGCTTATGCCGTCACGTGGGTGTGTCACCTATCAATAAACTGACCTCTCTGGCTGAATGTGTCAGTTGTTTTAAAGTACTTTTGATTATCAGTAATCTATGATAAAACATCCTTGCGCATATCTTGTGTATGTTAAGACTTACCTAAATTCTTATACAGGAATCACTTTCAAAAATGACTGTTTCCATAAGATAAACTCTGTAAAGTGGAAATTCTGGCCATTAAAGTTGTATATTTCAATTTTTTAAAAGTAGCATCCCGACAAGATTGGCCATGATCCAGAAAACACAAAACAACAAATGCTGGAGAGGCTGTGGAGAAAGTGGAACTCTCCTACACTGTTGGTGGGGTTGCAAAATGGTCCAGCCTCTTTGGAAGGCAATCTGGCGCTTCCTTAAAAAAATGGATATTGATATACCATTTGACCCAGTAATTCCACTACTTGGAATATATCCTACAGATTCAAGGCCTTTCACACCAACAGACACATACACCAGAATGTTTACCGCAGCACAGTCCACAATAGCAAAAAGGTGGAATCAACCCAGATGCCCAACAATAGAAGAATGGATAGGTAAACTATGGTACATATACTCCATGGAGCACTATGCAATGATAAAGAATAACGATGATTCCAGGAAACATCTCCTAACCTGGTTTCAACTGGAAGACATTATGTTGAGTGAAAGTAGTCAGCGACAAAGGGACAAATACTGTATGAGACCTCTACGATAAGACCTCAAAAACAGACTTGTGTATAGAAGAAAAGACTCTTTGACAGCTGCAAGGGAGGGGAGGAAGGGAGGGTGAGGGAGGGAGGGTTCAGTTTAGATAGTTACTAGAAATCTAGTTGGGAGAAAGTGGTGATAGCACACATTAGAAACGAGAACAACATTAAGTGGACTTCAGCATAACTTGAGTACTCCTTCCATCTTGACTCAATACTGCAAGGATAGAGTAGCTGGGGCAGGGGGCGGGGGGACCATGCTCTTAGGCAAATTCCAGGCCGATTGGCACAACTAGCATTTTGCTAAGAGAGCTCTCTGCACCCCACATTGGTGAGTGGCGTCTGGGGTCTTAAAAGCTGCCAAGCTGCCATCCGAGAACACAGCAAATGGTCCCAACTCAGCAGGAACGGATGCTCACCGAGGACCAAAATGACATGCGGTAAAGACAACCGAGAAGACAGAGAGACCCACAAGAGTGGGTGCCTACATCGATTTGGGACCGGAAGAACCGGGTGGTGCCCGGCCACCACCAGTGATAGCCACGATGGAGCTCACAGAGAGGAGTCTCACTGGCAACACAAGAATAAAAAGGGGTGCATCATGAGATCTCCACTAAAAGACCTCAATTGATGGTCCAGCGGTTTTGGGGTTCCTCTGAGAGCATGGCCCCCGGCCCTGATGCTGCCCTTTCCCATAAATTATAACAAAGGTCCACTCTTTGGACAGGAATGGATTGGACTTGGCAATGCAGAGTGACCACATATTGGAAGCACTTTGTGGTTCTATACTTCTACAGGATATCATCTTGCTGACCTCTGGCTGGAGGAAGGGGAGTGGACGGAGAGGAGCAGAAAGGAGGCTGTTGGGAGGATGAGACATGTATGGAGCAGAAAGGAATAGTGTGCAGCCACCGGACACGGAGAGCAGTGGAAGCTGCATATAGGTGGGCATGTAAATTTTATATGTGAATGTACATTTTCACTCAGTTATGTTAAAGAAAAAGAAAAAGAAAAAAAAAGTAGCAAAGTATCAAAATTCTCCACTTAAAAGTTATATTAACTGTATTACCAGTAATGGAAATCCTGGTGGTATAGCAGTTAAGAGCTAGGGCTGCTAACCAAAAAGTAGCCAGTTTGAATCCAAGGTGCTCCTTGGAAACTGTGGGACAGTTGCACTCTGTCCTATAGGGTTGCCGTAAGCTGAAATTGACTCGATGGCAAAAAAATTTTTTTTTGGTTCGTTTTTATCACCGACAATGTATAATAGTGCTTGTTTCCCTGAAATTTCTCCTTTACTGGATCCTGTAACTTAATTTCCCCCCCCCGAATTTAACAGAAAAACTTCAGAAGATCAGGGTCCCTCCAAACTGCCTCGACTTCTGAGATTCTAACAGCTTTTGATGTTCCTCATTTGGCATAAGACTTTCAAACAATAAGAAATGTTGTGTTAATTCATTTTAATTTATTAGCATACTTAATGTTAGCTCTTTCTGGACTACAAATGCAAATTTACATTTAAAATGTCACATTGTTAAGTCTCTAAACTTTATTTAACCCAGGTCAGCGGCATTGCTTAGCGAAGACTGTCCTTCAGTAGAGTTTTGAGTAAATTGTATCTGCCTTTCCCCCTCTAAAAAAAAGAAAAAAATCACTATCCTTGAACATCGTTACAAGCATGATATCATCAGGTGTTCTGTATTTGTGGCCCTTAGCAGGTGTTTTTGATGTGTGTATGGGCGGAAGTAGGAGTTAGGAATGCTATTGTGTGGTATGAATGAGATTTAGGTAAATGGAAGCACAATAAAAAATGAAATAAACATGGGTCAGTTAGGCAAGACAGAACAGTTGGGATGGAAGAAAAGGAAATTACTTTTTCCATACCATAGGAATGATGACTATGCTTATGCAACAACTGTAAAAATTAAATATTTTTATTGAAAGGCAAACTCTATGTAAGCCAAAGCATAGAGTTTCTGTATAGGTAGCAAGCATTAAGAAATGAGTTTTAAAAATATTTTGTGTATTGCTTTATGTTCTGAGAGAAATAAAAATCTGGTAGGATTTGTAACTAATACTTAGCACAGATAGCTCATCAACTATAATATAGATAAGGCTATTATTTGGAAACCACTGTGAGTCTTTTCTTGGAAGCATTAATTTTAAGATCTAAAACTGGTGGTACATATTTGAGAAGCAATCTGATGCTACTTTAATTTTATCTGTTCAGCTGACTAAACCACACTATCAACAAGGAAGCTTCCTTAATTCTTAAATCCAGACAAAAACACCCCCAGTGAGAACATGTATATTAGAATGGAAAGCAGTTGTATATAGCAAAATCTCATACCGTTCAGAGCATAGACTTTTGAATTAGCAGAAAACCTGAGTTTGTGTCTAGTTCTGCTACTTCCTAGCTGTTTAATTTGTGGGATGGGGTGGAGCTGCTAGTAGTTGCTTAACCTCTTTGGGCCTAAACTATAAAAAGTGGATGCTAATAGTTAAGGACCCCAGATACTGCAACAGTTAAGCACTCAGCTACTAACTGAAAGGTCAGCAGTTTGAAGCCACCAGTGGCGATCTGCTACTGTAAAGATCATAGCTTTGGAAACCCCATAAAGGTAGTTCTGCTCTATCATATGGGCTTGCTATGAGTTGGCATCCAGTCAGTGGCACACAACAGTATTTACCTTGCAGCAACTTGGAAGGCTTAAGTGAGAATATGTGTCTGAAATGACTAAATGTAATAGATGGCTAATAACTGTTACCTATTTCATAAATCGACATGTTTTTGTAGAGACCAGAGGCTCAGATTTATAATTATCTATTTATTCTAGAGTCAGCATAATTTGACTTTATAGTGATTTCATTTGCTTAGTTATAACAAGCTGTCATCCTGAGACATTCTTACTACTAGGTGTGAAGTAAACAATCTGTAGTTCGCTATTTTTAGATAAATAATACTAATCCAAGCCAGTCTCTAGAACATTAAAAAAAGACTGAGCAGAGACAAAAGTTCCAAGGGCACTAGCATTTAAACAACAACAACAAGAACAACCTCTTGAAGGATTTTGAGAGAACGAAGTGTTTCATTTACGTAAGAAGGAGAAATGGATGCAAGTAGGGAATGTCGAGTTTTGAAAAGAGATGGTCCAAGGCTAAAACCTTTATTAATTTCATTTAGTAGCCTCCTAATCTGTTAAATAGCTAAGTGATTTTTATTTTTATTCATCTTATGCAGCAAAAATACATAGCTGTTTAAGTACTTTCTGATATATGAAGTAGTGCTAGAAAGAAAGCAATTAAATTTTAATTGCTGCTAGTAAGTGCATTTTGCTAGTGAAATTTCTGTTGATGGCTCTGTCTTTCTGTTAAGGTGGAAAACATTGACTCACTGGAATCCACACATTGTTTTCGGTATAGGTATTACCACGGTAACACAAGTATGGCAGAAAGGGATTTCAGAATGACTCATGAGTTGACAAATATGAAGACATATGAAATGCAGCAAGATGAAAGTGTTATCTTTAGAAGTAACGTCAGGGTTTATCTTAGCAAGGGAACTGTCCTGCTTCAGGAAAATACTTCAGTAAAATGCTTGAGGTGCAAGGTGACTGTCAGCAGGGTCAGTAGGAAGCAGAGAAACAAAAGAGGTGGCATGATGCTCAGAGCAAGAAACCAAGAGTCCAGAAAAGCCAAGGGAAGAGAGGGAGAGGAAGCAGATGGAGTGGCTGAACAATATACAGAGAGGTAAAGGCTTGTTTTAGAAAAGGATCTCTGATACTCACTTTTAAACTGCTCTTCTGTGATGCAAACGTCCTCTGTCTTTGAGATCCTCAACAGGATGGACTTGTATTTCCCACTGTACTTTAGGGACCAAACTAGCTTCTCCTTAAGCAGTTGGTACACAACTGTTTTGTGACATGGGTTGACAACCCCAAGCAAGTCAACCCTCTCGCTTTTCTACCTTGGGTTCCCTATCACCAGTTTTACCGTCCTCTCCTGTCCTCTAGTGCTTACCCCTGGGCTGGTGTGCCCCTTTAGGGTCATTTGTTTTATGAGCTAACCTTTGCCTGAGGATAAACATCAGGAGTGATTTCATCATTAAGCTGAAAGTGTGTTCAGAGGCCATGCTCTCATGGTTTCTCCAGTAAATTTGGTCTTTTTTTGTGAGTTAGAATTTTGTTCTACTTTTCTCCAAATGTGTCCACGACGCTGTTTTGATCACCATCAGAGCAGTGAGTGGTGGTAGCTGGGCACCATCTAGCTGTACTGGACTCAGTCTGGTGGAGGCTGTGGTAGTTATGGTCCATCAGTTCTTTGGACTAATCATTCCCTTGTATATTTCATTTCCTTCGTTTTCTCCCGAAGATGTGAATCCAGTGGAGTATCTTAGATTGCCGCTCACAGGCTTTTAAGAACCCCAAATGCTACTACTATATAGTCAGTTTTTAAAAATGTTTCTTATGTGTTTGAAAATTATGTATTTTTTATAGTTGTTGGGTATAGGATATGTCTATTAAGTCAGGTTTGTTAGTGTTATTCACATCTTTTATGGTCTATATTTTTTTTTTTACTTAGCAAAATTAGTAAATTCACAGATTCAAAATGTTAGTGAGCACATTGATTGTAAGGCAAAATTACATTATTTGAGATAGAGCCTATATAATGAGAAGCTTAATCTAGCAATCAATAATTTCATCATTTAGGGGAGGGGATATTTATAAGGCTTATCTGCAAGAACGAAAAGCATTTAAAACATTTTTTTGTTTGTGTTTTGACCAGAAGTTGCACCAATATTTTTAAACCTTTTGGAATAAAAATACTAATAGGCAGCTATCAGCAATAACAGGAAGGTGTCCCAACTATCTGACATTAAGTATTTGGGGCCTCGGCCCTGCAAATCTTGACTTATTTGATTCTAATTACTTATCTGTCTTGGATTCACCCTTGTTTTCTCTCTAACTTCAATGCCAGTAAATGAAGTTGCCCTGCCCACACAAAGCTTGTGTTGCTAGAACGGAGCCCCTTCTTCCTCTGTTACCTGGGTTGAGCCTGTCCTTCAGCTCCTCTATCCTTTGCTGGCTCATGCGCTTCTCCTTCAGATGGTAACTGCATGTAGAGGCAGCCCTGCATCCCCCACAGGCCTAGAGAACCCGTTAGACAGAGATGCTTCCCGCCAGAACTTCCTATCAGGAGATGGCCCTGTTGTTCTGGATTCATCCATCAGTCCAGTTCTCAAATGAAACTTTGCCTAGCAACCCCCAACTTCCAGACGAGTTGTTGACTAGCAGACCGTGATGCTCACTCTCAGCTTTCAGCTTTGGCCTTCCAATTGATTGTCTTCTTTCCTCCCTCTGGCAAGCTCTAGGATGTGACTCACAACAACTAGTACAGTTGCCTTCCTCTCTGCTTTTGTTTTCTGATTTATAAAAAGGCACAACGACACCTGCTTGACTTTTTACGGTTACCTGCAGGGCTGTTCCCTTCACACCAGCCACTTACATATGAAAGTTAAACAGACTTTGGTCCTTGATTTTCCTTTTATTGTCCTGCCTTCTCCTCCTGGGGATCACATCTAATCTGCTAAAGACAACAGAAACCTATATTTGTAGCCTAAACTCTTTCCTGAGTAGCAGCCCCATGTGATTTAGTGATTCCTTGAAATCTCCACCTAGACATTCCATTTGCTTTTCAGTCTCAACATACCTGAAATGAATTTCCCTTCCTCTTCCCTGGTGGTGCAGTGGATAAATGCTACCTCTGTTAATCAAAAGTCAGCAGTTCATATTTGTCAGGCACTCCTTCGAAACTCTATGGAGCAGTTCTACTCTGTCCTATAGGGTTGCTATGAGTTGGCATTGAGTTGGCGGCAGTGGATTTTGTTTTGGGTTTTTGCCCCAAAGTAATTTTTTCTTCTGTATTCTCTTATTTAGTCTTGCATATTATCTACCAGTCAGTTTCCTAGACCAGACTCTAGAGTATGTCTCTCTGTCTACATCCAGCCCTACTATGCTGTTGTTACTACCATCAAGTGATGGAGGCTCATGTTGATGCCATACACAACAGAATGAAAGATGCCCAGTCCTGCATCATCCCTGTGATGGTTGGGTATTAAACTGCTGTGATTCATAGGGTTTTTACTGGCTGATGTTTGTAAATAGACTGCCAGACCTTTCTTCCCTCTTTGTCTTAGAGTGGAAGCTTCATTGGATCCAGTTCAGCATCATAGCAACACCGAAGCACCATAGTCATATCAGTAGAGGCTAGGCGTGAGGAACATTGGCTGGGAATCAAACCAGGGTCTTCATGAATGGAAGGTGAGCATTCTACCACTGAACCACCACTGCCACACCATACTTAGTGTTGTTTTGGTTGTTAGTTGCAGCTGACTGGTTCCAGCTCATGGAAATCTTATATAGAACAGAATGAAATGTTGCCCTGTCTCATGCCATCTTCATGGCTGTTGATATGTTTGAGTCCATTGTGGTGGCTATCGTGTTAATCCATCTCCTTGAGAGTTTCCTTCATTTTCACTGACCCTCTTCTGTACAAAACACAATATCTTTTTCTAGAAATTGGTCTTTCCTGATGACAAGTCCAAAGGAAGCAAGCTCAAGTGTCACCATCCTTGTTTCTAAAGAGCGTTTAGGCTGTATTTCTTCAAAGACTCATTGGTCATTCTTTTGGCAGTTCCATAGTGTAGCCAGTATTTTTTCCCAACACCACAAAACAAAATGAAGCTACTGGCTTGGTCCTAAATGTGAAAATTGCCTCTTTCTGCCTGGAATATTTAGAATGTCTTTCTTTGCTCTTGGACTCTCTTTAGTCTCAAATTCTGTGCCTCTTCTCCTTCAAGACCTAGGTGAAAGTTGACTTCCTCAGTAAAGGCTGTCTGTTTTCCTCCCTCTGCAATTCCCTGGCCCTCTGCCCTTCTATAAACACCATTCCATTTGTCTTCCTCTCTCCATGGAAAAATTTCTGAAAGCTGTGCTCAATGTGTTACTTTTTTTTTGCCACTGATTTTTATCTCAGTCAGACTTTCTTCTCCCTCTGCCTCCATGACCGTGTGGATCAGAAACAGTCCACACTAAGGTGCCTATGAAGACATCTATGAATTAGACTCTTTTGGCTTTCCTCCTTCATGTCTAGTAGCCCTTTCTCGGGATCATTTTGTGGCTTCTCTTCCTCCAGCAGTGCTCCAGATTCTGTCATCTGCCCTCTTCTCTATTTGCATTCTCTGTCTAGGACAAATAGCTTAATCATCGTCTATATAGCTCTGGCTCCTAGATCTTTGTCTCCTCCCTTGAGGTTTTGATTTATTTATCTAACTGTGTTTTGGCACTTCCATTTGAGTATTTAGTAAAAATGCCAAATTTAACATGCCCATAGCAGAACTAATCATCACCCTTAGTCTTCCAAGTTAGTCTTTCCCAAATCTTCTCCATCACTGTAAATGACATCTCCATTTTTCCAACTGCCCAAATGCATCTGTCTGCAAGTCTTGTAGATACTCATAAACTATAACCTGAAATCATGGTGTGTCCTACTGATTTCTGTTTAGATGGGAGAGGAGTGGGTAGAGAGGAGGGGGCAGTTGTTGGCTAAGTGGATACTAGAAGTAAAGGGTGGAAAAGAAGCATGTGCTGTCACAGGATGAGGAGAGCAGATAGAGTTGCAGGGAAGTGGGTGCTCGGGGTTTTATATAGCACTTTGACTTGGATTGTAAACTTTCACTTAATCACCATAAAATACACACAGACACACACACGCAGATGCACATATACACACACGAGGTGTGACAATTAAGTTTGTGAATTCATCCTAGAAAAAGTGCTACACACCTGATTGCTGAATATGACTATGGTCACCTTCAAAGTACTGCCCTTGGGAAACTATGCACCAATGCCTAGTCTAACCTTCAAAGGAATTTTGGCACTTTTTCTGGATTGACTGTCTGAGTTGTGGCATTACCCTTGATGTCCTAAATGTTATCAAAATGTCTTACCTTCAATATTTCCTTTACCTTTGGGTAAAGAAAACAATCATTGGGTACCAGATCAGGTGAGTAGGTAGGGTATTCCAAAACAGTTATTTGTTTACTGGCTAAAAACTCTCTGATAGGCAACTATGCAATTAAGTTTGAGAACTTGCTGCCTTCCCACCATATGCAATGGCTATTCCAGAAAGAGTTCCAAAATTGCTTTGAGGGGTGGAGTAGGTGCTGGCATCGGTGCATAGCTTCCCAAGGGGAGTACTTTGCAGGTGACCGTAGTGAGACTCAGCAATGAGGTATGCAGCACTTAGAACAACTAAGTTCGCTGACATAATTATCAGACCTTGTATAACCTGAAACCAAATATACCCACCCTCTCTGCTGCTACCCCTTAGTTCAAGCGACTGCTATCCAGCTGAATTACACAACAGCTTTCATCATTCTCATGACCTCCAGTCTTGCCTCACTGCTGTCTATTCTTCACACATTACCCTGAATGATTTTTCTAAAACGGAAAATAGATCACCCATCTCTTCATAACCTTCTTCATGGTGTCTCACCACACTTTATAGCAAAACCCATTCCTTCCCCGATACACGTCACATGGCATCAGCCCACTTCATCTGCCTTTGTCCATTGTCTCCCCTGTTCACTCCAGTTGAAGCATTATGGCTTTTTTTCTTTGCATTGAACACATCAAGCTTGTTCTCATCTAAGGAACTTCACACTTGCTCTTGGAATGCTTTTCTTCCACACCTTTATACCCCATCTCCTCATCACTCAGGGCTCTGCCCTAATAGAATTGTAAGAGAGTCTGGTGTGGAATAATCTAGTTAAATGTGTCTTGTCTCCCTAATTTCCATCACTCTCTACCATAATATTCACAGCCTTCAATATTTTCATAGCATCATTAATTAGGACTGGAGTTATCTTATTTATTCTTTTATGTGCTTGTCTTCTCTTCCCACTGGAGTATATAAGCCCCTTGAAAGCAAGGATTTTTGTCTGTCCTATCCTGGTGGCATAATGGCTAAGAGCTACAGCTGGTAATAAAAACATCAGTGGTTTGAATCTACCAGGAGCTCTTTGGAAACTCTATGGGGTGGTTCACTGAGTCCTATAGCGTGGCTGTGAGTTGGAATTGACTTAATGGCAACTGTTTTTGTTTGTTTTATGCTCCGCTGTATTGACATTATGAGACACAGTGCCAAACATTTATTGAGCAGTAAGTAATTGAAAAAGATTGTGAACTGATTACTAATCCTGTCTCTGCTTTGGGCAGTCACTTTACCTCTTCTGGTCTAAATTCCTCCAACTGTAGGATGAGGAATCTTGAAAAAATGAATACCTGAAATTCCTTCTGGCTTAGAAAAGTCCTCAGTGACTATGTCTTATAACCCACAGTAATCCCAGAAAAACATTTTGTTTTTTAAAATTATTATTTTAATTTTATTATTAATTAACTACAGTAAAAGAATAAAATTTCTAACATCTATCATTTATCTCAACTATGATAAACTCTCAGCCCCCACCCACACATGTAGCCAACAGAGTCATTTTCTGTTGTGGATAATTCTCTTGTTAAGTCCTTATAACGGGGGACTCATACAAAATTTGTGCCTTTAACACTGATTGATTTCACTCAGCATGATCTCTTCCAAATGAGACCATATTATGAGGTGTTTTCTAAAATTGTCAGTTTTTTTTTTTTTTTACCATAACATAGTGTTCCACTGAGTATGTGTACCATAGTTTGCTTGTCCATTCATCTGTTGATGGGCACTGGGGTTGATTCCAACTTTTTGCTATTGTGAACTGTGCTGCAACAAACATTCATGTACATGTGTCTGTTCATGTGACAAACTTTGTTTCTGAAGGATAAATTCTGAGCAGTGGAATTATAGGATGAAATAGTATACATATTTCCAGCTTTTTAAGGCAGAGTCAGATTGTTTTCCAAAGAGGTTGCACCATTTTTGAATCCCATCAGCAGTGTAGGAGAGTTCCAATTTCTCCACAGCCTCTCCAGCATTTGTTGTTTTGTGTTTTTTTGGATCATGGCAAACCTTGGTGGGGTGAGATGGTATCTTGTTGTAGTTTTGATCTGAATTTCTTTAACAGCTAATGAGCGTGAGCAATTCTGCATGTGTCTTTCGGCTGCCTGGATGTCTTCTTTAGGGAAACGTCTGCCTATCTCCCTTGCCCATCGCTTAATTGGATCATTTATCCTTTTCTTGTTGATATTTTGTAATACCTTATAGATTATGGAGATCAGACTTCAGTCTGACATACAGTTGCCAAATGTTTTTTTTCCCATTCTGTAGGTTGCCTTTTAATTCTTTTGATGAAGTCTTTGGATGAGCAGAAGTGTTTGATTCTTAGTAGTTCCCATTTATCTATTTTCTCTCATGTTGATTGTGCTTTGTCAGATTTTGAAGTCTGTCTACATTATGTATTAAATCTTCCATTGTTGATCCTATTTTATCTTGGATGAGCTTTATCATTTTAGATTTTATATTTAGGTCATTTATCCAATTTGAGTTGGTTTTTGTATAAGGTGCGAGATATGAGTCTTGTTTCAGTTTTTTGCAGATGGATATCCAATTTTGCCAGCACCATTTGTTAAAGAGACTGTTCTTACCCTAGTTTAAAATCTTGGAGCCTTTGTGAAATATCAACTGTTCACAGGAGGATGGTGGCATCTCCAGGGTCTCTGCTCTGTTCCATTGGTCTATATGTCTCTTTATGTGTCAGTACCAGGCCGTTTTGACTACTGTGGCAGTGTAATAGATTCTAAGTCAGGTAGTGAGAGGCCTCTCAGTATCGTGTTCTTCTTCAGTAGTGCTATGCTTACCTGAGGTTTCTTCCCTTTTCAAGCAAAGATAATGATCTGTTTCTCCATCGCATTAAAAAATGTCACTAGAATTTGTATTGGAATTGCATTATACAGGTAGATTGCTTTGGGCAAAATAGACACTTTCACAATGCTGAGTCTTCCTATCCATAAGCAGGGTAGATTACTCCATTTATGTAAGTCTCTCTAGTTTCTTGTAGTAAGGTCTTGTAGTTCTCTTTGTAAAGATTTCTTATTTCTCCAGTTAGAAGTCTCATTCATTCAGCAAACCTTTACTGGATGCTAACTTTAAGACTGGCACTGTGTGGGAGCACAAGGGACCCAAGTCATACCCACCAAGATCAGAGTGCATCGGTCTCAGAGAAAACAGGTTTTGCTCAGAAGGTTGACTTGATCTGTGTTCTTTCGCTGACTTTTTGCTGGTACTTACTTTCACAATAGTCTCAGTATTGTTTAGCCTTTCTACATTGAGTTCCCTTTAAACTTTTACAGCTCTCACAGTAGTTAATTTCCAAGAATTATGGAATTAAGTGAGATAATTTATATGGCTATAACTTTAATACACTATGTAAAACATAGCCATTAAGGCTGCGGAATTTCTGCCAACCTGATTTAGTTCTGATCCAAATCTGCTATGCTTTCTAATTCAATTACAGAATGACTTGAACTCAATATTTGAATTTTATGAACTTAATTTTAAAAAATAAATATAATGGGAATAAGATGGGACTATATTTGTATATATCTAGGTCATGATGTGCAGGAGGACTGCTAATTCTTTTGCCAATTTTTGAATCAGCTGTCTTTATACAGCCACACCAAGCCAAGTGCCGTCGAATCTTTATATAAGAGTTGGAATTAGTGTATATGTGTGGCCAATAATTAATCAAACATCCAAAATAAAAAATAAATCATTTTCAAATTTCCCTAGAGGAAAGGAAAAAAAAGAGAAACTGAGAAAAAGTAACTGTTATATATTGTGATAACTGTCATTTGTTGGAATAGGCTACACATTTGTCACAGAAAGCAAAGTCTGTTTTAATTGATTATATAAAGGAATATAATGCAGATACAAAATATTTTAATCTTGTATATAAGTACTATATTTAAAACCTTATATTGGTTAAAAGCTTTTGGCTGAGAAGCAAACAGAAATCCAACTCAAAGTAGACTTACAAATAAAAATATGAAGAATTTATTCTTTTATGTAACTGGGCAAGTCAGAGTTCAGCTAATGAGAACACACCAGATAACTCTTTTCAGTCAGGAGCTCTCCTTGTGGGGCAGATGTCCACTAGCAGCTCAGGATTCACACCTTACTCATTTAGAACTTTTTTTTCTTTTAATTACAATAGAAAAATTCTGGGTAAGATTCTGATTGGTTCAGTTTGGAAATAGACTAGCATCATATGTTTTAAAGGTTTAGATTACTCTTTCCTCCTTGTCCTTCAAAACGGTTATTCCTACAGTTTGGTGGTTTCTCAGAAAGTTAAACAATTATCATATGACTCAGCAACTGCACTTCCAGGTATATGCCCTAAAAACCTGAAAACAGGGATGAAAACAGACACTTGTATAGCAGTGCACATTGTACCACTAATCACAACAGCCTAAAGGTGGAAACAACTCCACTGTCCACTCACAGATGAATGGATGAACAAAATGCAGTGTATACATACAGTGGAATACTTTTCAGCCATAAAAACCAGTGAAGTTCTGACATATCATGATGTGGAAGAACCTTAAAAGCATTATGTGGAATGAAGAAGTCAGCCACAAAAGGACAAATGCTGTATGATTCCACTTACATGAAATGCCTAGGCTAGACAAATACACTCAGATCCAAGTTATTGGTAGTTACCGGGGCAGGTAAGAGGCATTCCTGCTTCAAGGGCATCGAGTCTGTTCAGGGCAAAGAAAAAGTTTGGAAACAGTAGTGATGGTTATATAACTAGGTGAACGTAATTAATGTCACTGAATTTAACATGTAAAAAAAGTTGACATGGCAAGTATTTTGTTAGATGCATTTTTTGTTATTAGCTACCCACTGAGTTGGCCTCTGTTTTAGTCAGCTAGTGCTGTTCTTACAGAAATACCACAGAGTGGATGGAGTTAATAAAGGAAAGTTTATTCTGAAACACAGACCAGTAAGCTTTAAGTCCAAATTCAGGATGTCTGCTCCAGAGGAAGGCTTTCCTCCTTGTGAGCTCCGGACGAAAGTCGGTATTGCATCAGTCTTTGTCCAGGGAGAATCTTGGCACAGGAACCTCAGGTCTGAAGGCTGTGCTATTCTTCCGGGGCTGCTTTCTTAATGGTGTGAGGTTCCCAATTCTTTGCTTGCTTCTCTTTCCTTTTATCTCTTGTAGAATGAAAAGATTAAGGGTGGGGCAAGCCGGGAAACTCGCTTTACAGTGGAGCAGGGAGGTGATCCTACAAAGGGATTTACAGTCTTACCCTAATCCTTTAACATACAGCACAGGAAAGTCACAAAATGGAGGACAATCACAAAATATTGGGAAATCACAGCCCAGCCACATGGCTACGCATATTTGGGGGGGGGGGACACAATTCAATCTCTGACAGTCTCCAACTCATGGTGAGCCTGTGTATTGAGAAGTAGAGTGGCTCCATTAAAAAACAAAACAAAACAAAAACTGGTGCTGTCATGTGGCTTCTGACTCACAGTGACCTGTAACTGCCCCCATGGGGTTTCTAAGGAGTGGTTGGTTGGTGGATTCCAACTACTGACTTTCTGATTAGTAGCTGAGTTCTTAACCACCCAGGGCTCTAGAAGTACTCCAAAGGGTACTACAGTTAAAATAAATTGTTGTCCCTGCAGTGAGTTGGTCTTAGTCACATTTTAGGTGGTATGCAGTCTGATTCAACAACTTAGCCTTAAAAACAAAAATCCAAAAATCCACTGCTGTCAAGTCGATTCTGAGTCACAGAAACCCTGGTAGTACAGTGGTTAAGTGCTACAACTGCTAACCAAAACATCAGCAGTTCAGATCTACCAGGGGCTCCACGGAAACTGTGAGGCAGTTCTCCTCTGTCTATGAGGTTGCTGTGAGTAACTCACCTTAAGGTATCTGATATGACAGGCTCATCATTTGTAACCTAAAAGAACAAATAATGCCAAAATAAGAAAAGAAATTTAAGGCTGTGTGGATGAGATAGCTTTAATTGTGTACGACCAACCTTGCCAGTGTAGAAGACAGTATATTCTTTTTGTTATACAAGGCATACAAATCTGAACATCTCTGTTCCATTGCTTCTCCACACCAGTTGTGAGGATAAACAATCAGTGGTATAGTAACAAACTGTTTTAGAAGTGTCTGTTCTTGGTACAGGTAATAAGGAGAGTATCATCTGTTGAGAATCAAAAAGAAATAATAAAACTGAAAGTAAATTTGCATTTTATTATCACCACACTCCAATAATTCTAAGCAATGTCAGTGATATAATATCTTTCTTCACCTGGGGGAACCATTTCCATGGCTCCTCTGCCAATACTTCCTCTGTATCTCCAGCTGAGCACAACAGAAGGATAGAAGTCAGAGCCTTGGAATATTATCTCTGAGCAGCTACCGATGCTTGACTAGAATTAATATGTTGGTGAACTGACTGTATTATAAAGACAAGAGTGAACTGTGACTCTAAGAGGAAACAATAAAAAAACTCTGCAACATAGGCTACAATTAATATCAAGGTGTGTGTTATGATAAATTTACATTATAAAGTAGCAGAATTTGTCCCTGTTATGGTCTGAATTATGTCTTCCCAAAATTTGTGTGTCAGCTTGGCTAGTTATTCCCAGTATCAGGTGGTTGTCCACCATTTCATCATCTCATGAGATTTTCCGGTGTGTTGTAAATGCTACCTCTATGATATTAAGGACACGGGATTAGTGGCCGTTAATAAGGAAGGACTCAATCTATAAGATTAGGTTGCATCTTGAATCAGTCTCTTTTGAGACAGGAAAGACAAACAATGGAGAAAAACTCAGAACAAAATCTAAACTCTCTCTCTCTCTCTCACACTCACACTCACACTCACACACACACACACACACACACACACATACACAAGACCAGACTTACTGGCCCAACAGAGACTGGAGAAACCCCTAGAGAATGCCACCCAGATACCCTTTAGCTTTGTAATGAAGTCACCCTTGAGGTTCACCCTTCAGCCAAATATTAGATGGGTCCATAAAACAAAACAAGACTAAAGAAGCACACCAAGGACAAGAACTAGAAGCCAGAGGGGACTGGAAAGCTAGTAATAGGGAACCCACAAAACGTATATGTTTAATGAGAGGCTGGATTGTTCTGTAAACTTTCATCCACAGTACAACAAAAAAAAGTTTGCTATTATTAGCAGTCATTATAAAAAATAAAGGAGACGGAAAGGGAGAGAGAAGGCAGTAGAGAGACACAAGCCCTCCTACCACCAAGAAACAAGAGAAATCAGTCTGTTTTTTGGTTATGGGATCCCTGTGCTCCCAGACCATGGAAAGATTGATGATGAGGATCTTCTTCCAGGCCAACCCAAGGACAGAAAGCCTTCCCCTGGAGCTGGCACCCTAAATTTAGATCTTCTCTAACTTTCCCTAGGCTATGACAGAATATATTTCTGCCTGTTAAAGCTATCCACCTGTGGCATTATGGTTACAGCAGCTCCAGATAACTAAGAAAATTCGTTGCCACTGAGTTGAGTCTGACTTACAGTGACTCTATAGGACAGAGTAGAACTGCCCTGTAGAGTTTCCAAGGAGCACGTGGTGGATTCGAATTGCCAACCTTTTGATTAGCAGATGTAGCACTTAACCAGTAAACCACCAAGGTTTCCAGGTAACTAAGGCAGCCCCCCAAATAAATTCCACAAAAAAAAGCTCTGTTCCATAAGAGTGATTAATTTTTCAGACGAACAAAAGAGGCTTGACTGTTAGGATTTGTAAGAAATAGATGAGTAATGCCAAGTTCCTGTTAAACTAATTTCGGTGAGGGCGTCTGGTTTTATTTGATCAGCCGGTGTTTGCCTTGGTCGTGTGGAGCTCTAACCCTGCATGGAGTATCACCATTGGTCCAGCAGGTGGCACTCTTCCCTATGTGCACTAGTACTAAGCTAGTGACTTCCCAAATACAACTAGTTGGAAGCCCCGCCTTCTGAAGACCCTGTAGAATCTTTTCATTAAGGCAATGACACGGCTATACGCTTTACACAGACATCTGTGTTTGGTCTTTGTCAGAGCTGAAGACTTCTACGTACACATCTAAATTTCTCTTTGGTACTAGAGTTCATCCCGTTTAGATTTAAGACTACCAGTTTTCATGCAGACACTCAGACTTTCCGTTGTGTTTAAGTGTTACGTACGTAACACTAAGGGTCTATATAAAATTACAATAATCTGAAAAGCACGCTGAGAATTTCAAAAGCAAAGTTTCTCAACTTCAAAAAAAAAAAAAGAAGAATATCTGTCTTTTTTTCTGATAAAAATTCCAAGCATTCCTGGATCTTCTCTAACTTTCCCTCAAGCACTAACAAATGGAAGTTGAATTCTATCGTCTTCGTATTCTCTCTAGAGAAACTTTTATCTGGGTTAGTTTTCTATAGTCTGTATTATGAAAACAGTCACTATGTTTTGTTTTTCAAATATACAATTAAAATATGATGTAGCTTTCTCTTTCAAATTTGGTACCAGTGCCCCGATCTCTGCTCTGCAGGTCGCAAAAGTACTTGAAGCATATTAGTACAAAGAAGTGAGAATGATACAACAGTTAATAAAACATGTTTGCATTTACTACCTCTTGAATCATGCTTGCTTCATGTAGACAATGCCAAATATACAACACAGTGATTAAGAGGTCAGCTGTTAACCCAAAAGGTCAGCTGTTCAAATTCACCAGCTGATCCTTAATAAATCCTATGGGGGAGTTCTAATCTGCCCTATGGGGTAGCTATGAGTTGGAATCAACTTGACAGCAAGGGGTTTGGTTTGGGGTTAGTATGTTAGTACATGTTAAGTGTTAAGTGTCAAGAGAAGGGGTGTTAGGTTCAGACAATTTAAGTTGTTTTTATGATCACAAGGCATGCTAGTATCAAAATCAGGATCTGAGCCTAGTCTTTCCTGCTCTAAAGCCTGTACTAAGAAACACAACACACATTAGACTGCTGAAACAGTATTATGAGACAGCTGGTAAGTAAAGGAGCTTCATTTAGAAAAAAAGGCTGTGAAGTCACTTTCAACAGTTACTCTACGGGGTATAAAATTTCAATGTGTGACAATCTCTAAGAAATGCTACTAATTAGGTTGAGCATTATCTAGAGCATATACAAAGTGGTGATACAAAGGGACGAGAAGAGGGACAGGAAGGAAAGGTGGGAGTGTGCCAGAGACAAATTTAATTGATTTTACAGTTTGCCTGTGGGCAGCCTGATATTCTAGGAGGAACATTCAATAAACAGTTCAAGGAAACACATTTTAATAAAAAATGTGGTTAATTTACAATGTGTGTTACAATAAAAATGGGTAATGTCTTTCATATATATGAAGCTCTTTGAAATCAATAAGAATAAGACATCAATAGAAAAATGGAAAAACACAAGAACAAGCAACTCACAAAGAAGAGACACGTGTAGCCGGAAAGCACATATAAGTACTTATTCTTTCTTCCTCAATAAGAATTTTGACATAAAACAAAAAAAGTGATCCCTATTTTGACTCCCAAGTTGATATATTTTAAAAGGAATCATGATAATAGTAAGTATGAATATGTCCATTGTGACTGAGGATCAGGGAAAGAGTCATGCAAACATTGCTAGTAGGTTGGGTGAATTAAATTACGTTTATACAAGGAAATAACATTGACCTAGACTTCCCACAGCTGTCTAGTCTATTCTGACTCATAGCGGTCCTATAGGTCAGAGTAGAACTGCCCAGTAGTTTCCTCTGATGAATTCCAACGGCCAATCTTTTGATTAGAAGCCATAGCACTTAACCACTATGCCGCCAGTGTTTCTGACCTAGCTTCAGATATTTATCTATAAGGAAATATTCCAAATATAACACAGATTACACACTATAGTTTGATATCATTTATGTAATTATAAATATTTTTACATAATTATAAATAAATTTATATGTAATTATAAGTTATGGTTACACTTACATTTATAAACAAATAAGAAGTTTGTAGGAATTTACTCCACGTTGCTAAATGTGTTTCTCTAAAACTAAATGCAATTGTTGAGATTTGGGTGACCTTCCTTCCTTTTTCTTTTTCTTTATCTGAACTTTTAACATTTTCTATGATAAAACCTGGATTACTGACACAATTAAATACAAGCAAAATTTAACATAAAAGAAATAGCATGAACTCTAGAGTCAGATAAACCCAGGTCACAAGTGATCTTAGGTAAATTCCTTAAACTTCTTAACTTTGGTTTCTTCATTTGCAAAATGGTGATAGTAACAGTGCTTATCTCAGTGGGTGTTTCAGAAGGTTAAATCAGATAACTGACGTAATCTACTGTTAATGTATTCATCTATCAATCAGTAAAGTCATTACAGAGCTCCTGCTCCAATATCAGTGAGCAGCAGTGAGTCTGTGGCAGAATTCTTGCCTTCCACAAGGGAGACACAGGTTTAATTCTTGGCTGATGTACTTCAACTGTAGCCACCACCTGTCTCCCAAGGGAAGGTTGTGTGGTGTTCTGAGGCTTAACAGGTTTCAGTGAAGATTCTGGACTAAAACTAAGAAGCAAGGCCTGGTGATCTCCTACTTCTGAAAATCAGCCAAAGCAAATAAACTCTGAATCACAACTGTCTGATGCTGTTGTTCAGGCCTTATCATGAGTTGAGGCTGACTTGATGACAGCTAACACCAACAACTTATGTATCACCAGACAGTATAAGGTATTTGGTGGAAATGCCAAACAGTGTGAGACTGTTCCTTCTTTGTAGGCAACTAAATATGTAGATAGACCAATAGCACTAACTCAAATGAGAACATGGTAAACAAGGGATTCACAAATCTATGGCATGCAAAGAAATCCCAACACACACACACACACACACACACACGCACACACACATTTTAAAGGTATTAAGTCTCTATTTGTTGAAATGAGACATAAGTAACTCCATTTTGAGGAAGGGTGCACTGAAAATTCAGGATATTAAAATAAAAGGCTCCAGGAACCAACTTAGCAGGAAATAACTAGAAATACTGTAGAGTAATTACACCACCTTTGTCTTGCAAAAGATAGGGCCTGTAGACAGCCTTGCAAAAAACCCCTGGAGCCAGCCTAGTAAAACATCCACTAACGGTTACATTTTACAACCTACGGAAATTCCATGTGGGTGAAAACATTCACCCATATGGTTGATACATTCACCCATAGCTACATTTTGCAACTTGCAGAAATTCCATATGGCCTCAGCCAATCAGTGCGGAGGTTAGCTCCCCCTCCTTACTTTGTGGTTTCATGGTTTAAATGCTGCATGCTAAGGAAGCCTGGGGTCACCTCCTGCTCAGCGTAGTTTAGAGTGCTTCCCTGGTGCACCAGCCCCCCTTTTTTCCTATTGTACACATTTTTTTTTAATTTAACATAACTGAGTGAAAATGTACATTCACATGAAAATTTACATGCCCCCTTATATGCAGCTTCCACTGCTCTCCCTGTCCGGTGACTGCACACTATTCCTCTCTGCTCCATACATGTCTCATCCTCCCAACAGTCTCCTTTCCCCTCCTCTCCGCCTATCGGACACATTTTTAATAAAATTTAACTTTTAAAGAGAAGCTACGTTGCGTCTTGAAATCCGGACCCTAACGTATTTAACTTATTGTTGATGACGGTGGTAGGCACCATCAAGTTGCTTCTGATGCATAGCAACCCTGTAGTATAGAGTAGAACTGTCCCACAGTGTCTCCAAGGAGGGGCTGGTGGATTTGAACTTCAGACCTTTTGGTATTTGCTCCTTAAACAAAGATAACCTAAATGGATGAATTTTATAGCATATGAGTTTTATCTCAACAAAGATGTTTTTCAAAGGTAATCATTTTAGCAGGTGATATTTACCTGAAAGAAATGGTCCTAAGGTATTTAAATACAAAGCCTACTGATAAAGTACAGAAATTAAAATGGTTTAGGACATTTTCTAAAGTGAAATGATTTCAATTCTGTGAAAGTGCATCTGGTTCATAAAGTTATAGAATTGCTTTGAGACTCCTTTTGAGAGTATGATTAATAAAATCACACTCACATAGGATTTGAGAATATTAACTAGTGTGACTAAAATAATAATTTTTTCCCCCTGCAAACCAAGGGATGGGGTAGTCTTATTTGTTTGGAAAAAAAGCAGCAGCATCTCTTTATTAATGTAAACAGTAATGATTTTCAAGATCCAATTAAAATTCCATTTTATCTAAAATGTACTACTTTAATCTCTCTTGCCCTCACTAAAACTTATTTCCTGAACATGTACTGTGTTCCTGGGAATATGCTGAGCACTCCACAAACCTGACTACATTTAATTTGCCTAACAATCATGAGGTACCTGTTATGTGTCTCTCAGCTTGTCGTACTGTGGGGGCTTGCAGGCTGCTGTGATCCTGGAAGCTATGCCACCAGTATTCAGATCCCAGCAGGGTCACCCATGGCAGACAAGTTTCAGCTGAGCGTCTAGACTAAGACAGACTAGGAAGAAGGGTCCAGCAGTTTACTTCTGAAAAGAATTAACCGATGAAAACTTCATGAATAGCAGAGGAACACTGTATAGTGCCATTGATATAGAGCTCCTGTCCCCCATCCAGGTTGGAAAGCACTCAAAAGACAACTGGGGTAATGGTTGTCTCCTCAAAGTAGATTTGACCTTAACAATATGGATGCAGATACACTTTCTGGGCCTTCATTTGCTGATGTGGCACAACTGAAATTGAGAAGAAACAGGTGCAAACATCCGTTAATAATCAGAAACACAGAATGTATGAAGTACTAATCTAGGAAAATTGGAAATGTCAAAGATGAAATGGAATGCATAAGCATTGATATCCTAGGCATTAGTGAGCTGCAATGGACTGGTATTGGTCATTGTGAATCAGAGAGACATATGGTAGACTTTGCCAGGAATGACAAGTTGAAGAGGAATGGTGGGACATTCATCCTCAGAAAGAACATTTCCCGGTCTATCCTGAAGTACAAGACTGTCAGTGATAATACCTTTACGTTTACAATGAAGACCAGTTAATATGACTACTATTCAAATTAACGCACCAACCACTAGGGCCAAAAATGAAGTGACTGAAGAGTTTTTTTTACCAGCTTTTGCAGTCTGAAATTGATCAAACATGTGAACAGGATGCACTGATAATTTCTGGTGATTGGAAGGTAGACACTGGAAAAAAAAAGGATTGATACTGAGAAAACATGATCTTGGTGATAAGAACAATGCCAGAGATTGCATCATAGAATTTTGTCAGTCCAACAACTTCTTCATTGCAAATACATTTTCCCATCAACATAAATGGGGACTATATGCACGACTTCACCAGATGGAATATGCGAGAATCAAATTGACTATATCTGAAGAAATGGAAAAGCTCGATATCATCAGTCAGAACAAGGCTAGGGGCCCGCTGTGGAACAGACCATCAGTTGCGCATACGCAAGTTCAAGTTGAAGCTGAAAAAAATTAATGAGTCCATGAGAACCAAAGTACAACCTTGAGTATATCTCATCTCAGTTTACAGACCATGTGACAAATGGATTTGACACATGAACACTAATGACTGAAGATCAGATGAATTGTGGAATGACATTAAGGGCATCATATATGAAGAAAGTGAGACACCATTAAAAAGACAGGAAAGAAAGAAAAGAACCAAAATGAAGTTCAGGTGAGACTCTGAAACTTGCTCTTGACTGTTGAGCAGCTAAAGCAAAAGGAAGAATTGGTGAAGTAAAAGAACTGGACAGATGATTTCAAAGGGGAGCTTGAGAAAGCAAAGCAAAGCATTATAATGACACGTGCAAAGAGTTAAGGTAGAAAACCAAAAAGGCAAGAAAATGCTTGGCATTTCTCAAGGTGAAAGAGCAGAAGAAAAATTCAAGCCTCTGCAATAGTGAAGATTTTATAGGCAAAATATTAAATAACACCAATAAAAAACATGACACCCGGAGCATTAAAAAAAGATGGAAGGAAAACACAGAGTCATTATACTAAAAAGAATAGGTCATTGTTTAACTATTTTAGGAGGTAACTAATGATCAGGAACTGACAGTACTGAAGGACGCAGTCCAAAATGCTTTGAAGGCATTGTTGAAAAACAAGACTCCAGGAATCAGTGGACTATCAGTTGAGCTGTATCAACAACTGGATGTAGCACTGGAAGTGCTCACTTGTCTAAGCCAAGAAATTTGGAAGACAGCTACCTGGCCAATGGGCTGGAAGAGATCCAGATTTATGCCTATTCCCAAGAAAGGTGATGCAACGAACTTTGGAAAGTACTGAACAGTATCATTAAATCATACACAAGTAAAACTGTGCTAAGGCTCATTCAAAAGTGGCTGCAGCAGAATAGTGGCGGAGAACTGCTAGAAATTCAGACTGGATTCAGAAGAGGATGCAGAACAACGGATATCATAGATGATGTCAGATGGAGCCTGGCTGAAACCAGAAAATAACAGAAGGATGTTTACCTGTGTTTTACTGACTACAAAAAGGCATTTGACTGTGTGGGTTACAACAAATTATGAATAATATCGCAAGCAATGAGAATTCCACAACACTTATTGGTGCTCATGAAGAATCTGTACACACATCAAAATGCAGTTATTTGGACAGAACAAGGGGAAACTTTGTGGTAAAGTTAGTAAAGGTGTATGTGAGAGTTGTATCCTTCCAGCATAGCCATTCAATCTGTATGCTGAGCAAATAATCTGAGAAGCTAGACTATATGAAGAAGAATAGGATATCAGAGTTGGAGAAAACCTCATTAACAAGTTGTGTTGTTCAGATGACACTACCTTCTTGTTGAAACTGAAGAGGACTTGAAAGACTTACTGATGAATATCAAAGATTACAACCTTCAGTATGGATTATACTTTAACACCAAGAAAACAAAAATCCTCCCAAGTGAACCAATAAGCAATGTTACGATAAATGCAGAAAAGACTGACATTGCCAAGGATTTCATTTTACTTGGATCCATAATCAATAAATACCCTTGGAAGTAGCAGCTAAGAAACCAAAAGATGCATTACACTGGACAAATTGGCTGCAAAAGACCTCTGTTAAAGTGCTGAAAAGCAAAGATATTACCTTGAAGACTAAGGTGCACCTGGCCCAAGCCATGGTATTTTAAATTGTATCATACGGATGTGAAAGCTGGGAAATCAACAGAGAAAAAAGTAGAAGAATTGATGCCTTTGAACTCCGGTGTTGGAGAAAAATATTGAATATTGCATGGACTACCAAAAGAATGAAAGCATCTGTTTTACAAGAAGTATAACCAGAATGCTCTTTAGAAGCAAGGATGGTGAGACTACGTCTTATATACTTTGGACATGCCGTCAGGAGGTATCAGCCACTGGAGCAGAACATCATGCTTGGTAAGGCAGAGGGTGAGTGAAAAAGATGCTGTTTTGGTCAGCTAGTGCTGCTCTAACAGAACTACCACAGAGTGAATGACTTTAACAAAGGAAAGTTTATTCTTATACAATCCAGTACGCTACAAGTCGAAATTCAGGATATCTGCTCCAGGGGAAGGCTTTCCGCCTGGTCGGCTCTGGAGGAAAGTCTGGTACTGCATCAGTCTTTTTTCCAGGGAGCATCTTGGCACGGGAACCTCAGGTCTGAAGGACACGCTCTTCTGGGCTGGTTTCTTGATGCTATGAGGTTCCCAGTTCTCTTCTTGCTTCCATTCCCTTTTATCTCTTGTAGGATAAAAGGATTAAGGGTGGTGGTGCAAGCCATACTCTAGGGAAACTTCCTTTACAGTGGAGCAGGCAGGTGATCCTATGAAGGGATTTACAGTCCCACCCAAATCTTTTAGCATACAGCATAGGAAAAATTACAAAATGGAGAACAATCATAGAATACCAGGAATCATGGCCCAGCCACATGGCTACACATATTTTTGGGGGTACACAATTCAACCTGTGACAGATGCATACTCTCAAGGAGATGGAATGACACAGCAGCTACAACCATGGGCCCAAGCACAAAAAAAAAACTACGAGCACAGTGTAGGATCAGACAATATTTTATTCTGACTCACAGAACTTAACAGCAACAACCTCTTATGAACTCCTTCTAGCAGACGAAGAAACTGAAATGTGTAAGTTATACAATTTGTCCAAGTCACACACTGTTAAATTATTAGATTAGAATTCAAAGTTGGAACTGTTGGGCTACAAAGCCTGTTATTACTATACCATACGAATCGTTCCTGGACCTTTTTCGATCTATTGTGAATGCCCTAAGTACGGAAAGAATGATAGATTAGAATCACCAGTCTTTTCTCAGAGTATTCCCAACCAAGAGTGACAAACTAAAGCTATACTTCTGTCAGCAGACAGGAATTTGTTTTCTTTATTAACTGTAACGGTATTCTGAGGCACAATTATAGCACGCCCTAGGAAGAGCAAAAAGACCAGTGGGGCTGAAACTGACAGAACAAGGGACAGAGTGGTAGCAGACGAGGGCAGAGAGGACACTAAGCCTAGCAGGTCACCGTAAGACTTTGGTTTTTCCTCACAAGGAGAGTGACCTGTTAGAAGGCTGCTGCGGTGACACAGGTGAGAAATATTGGACATGATGGCAATGAAGGGAATGAGAATTGTTTGGATACTCGACGTATACTGAAAGTTAAGTTGACAGGATTTATAGACGCTTTGGAATGTGGGATGTAGGAAACTGTATGTGCCGTATGAGAAATATTTGTGTTAAAGTGCTCGTTAATTAGCTTTGGGGGTGGGGAAAGCCTTCGAAGCCTTACTGAGGCCTTGGTTTTCTGTGTCCAAGCGTTAGACCTTGCCAGTAAGTCAACAGGAGCCACTAAAAACTGACTATGAATAGGATGAAA
This sequence comes from Heterohyrax brucei, assembly GCA_028571685.1. Lineage (NCBI taxonomy): Eukaryota > Metazoa > Chordata > Mammalia > Hyracoidea > Procaviidae > Heterohyrax > Heterohyrax brucei. The sequence goes on from CM053155.1 coordinate 51,982,331, forward strand.
TCAGTGGTGACTCCTGTATCCCAGCTGCGCCTTGTTCTGGAGATGCTGCCAAGCTCAGTAGTGTTGGTGGAAAAAGAATAAAGGTCCGTTGTAATGAACTACTCCCGTTAGTTAAGGAGAGGAACTGAACCTAAAGGACTAAGAACGGGTTGACCAGAACTTACAGTTTCAGGGCCGGGAGCATACGGTAGGACCCAGACCTTAGTTTTTCCCTCAAAATCGTTTTCTCTATTTGTTTTCACTCTTTCCGTCCTTCTTTGGCCAGCTTCTGGGCTTCAGGAAAGTCCAGTTTACCACTGGTTCTCAAAATACGTGGGGCTTCAGAGGGCTTGGGAAAGCACAGATTCCTGGGTCCCGTCCCAGAGCTTCTGATGAGGAGCGGGAAGGACGGGATTTTTGCATTTCTAACAGGTTTGCAGACGATGCTGGTCCCGGGGCTACCCTTGACAAGAATCGAAGCTCCCCGAAGTGAAGTGAACTGTAACTCAGTGACTTCGTGGGATGTGGGTGGGGAAAGCACCAGCTCACAGAAGTTTGCCATTACCGGGAAAAGGGTCCACTTCTCTTCAAGTTGTTTCCCGGTTGTCCTAAACCGGTGACCATAAAAGTGGGCAAAGAGAAGGAGAATTTCCTTCTAGACTAGACATTCCCCTGGCGCTCACCCGGAGGCGAGGGCGGGAAGAAGCTGCAGGCCAGCCCACGGAGCCTCGGAGGGCGCGGACCTGGAGGAGGCGCCGCCTCTCGGAGGAAGTTTGCCCTTTAACTGCAGAGCCCGGTCCCCTGTCGCATCGGCAGCATCCCGGCGAGCGCAGCAGGCTTCCGACAGGAGCTGCCAGTTCCCCCGGGAGTGCGGAGCCGGCTGCACCCGCGCCATGGGCGGCTCGGCCTCCAGCCAGCTGGACGAGAGCAAGTGCGCCTACATCCGAGGTACGCCCGCGGCGGGCTTTCCGGGACCGCGGCACCCAGGCGCCGGGGGCGAAGCGGGCCGCCCTGCGCTGTCACCCCCAGAGGTGGCTGGGGAGCTGGAGGGCCCTCGAAGGCGGCCCCGAGTGCGCCCCCCGCTGTTCATGCCCGCCGGCTACCTGCTTGGCGCGGGGCAGCTCAGGCGCGTCCGCTTTCCTGAGCCAAGTTTTGTACAGAAGTAGGAGTGCAGCTTGCCAGCGCGCTCGGCTTGGCTGGGGAGCTGGGCTGCCGCCGAGACCGAGCGGGATGAGGAAGGCTTGGGCAGTACCGCAGGACGGTTGGGAGGGGCAGGTGCGGGATGCAGGGCGAGGGGCGGGGAGGAGAGACAACTTTGTCTGTTCTGCTGCACCCGCCTGGGTGTCTCCTGCCTCCGCCCAGGAACTCCTTACCCTGGAATTGGTTCCTGACGCTTCTGAATTGGAGGCGAGGAGGATAGTGGGGATATCCCTTCCCTCTGGAGATTTCCCTGGGGATTCCGGTCTGCAAAGCAGAATTCCCCTCTTGGTGAAGTTGGCCTGGTTTTGTAAAACACCGAGTCGCCGCAGCTTCACTTTGAACTTCCTAATACCTCTTGCGGGATTTCGTCAGAGTGAGAAAGGACCGTGTCACGTTTCCAGGTTATACAGTTCCCTTCCCTTCGCTTCCCATAAAGGGGGAAAAGCAAAAAGAGGAACGTTAGCATATTTGGTAATGGTTGCTAAAGCCATAGTCGGTTGGAGCTGCTTTGGGGAGATCATCACAGATAGAGTGACTCAGTAGGCGCGTGAGACAGAAGAAAACAAAAAACAAATTGAACCGAAACTGCAGGAAACCACTGCTACTTATCTCATGGTCTTTGGCCTCCTCCCCCCCCGCCCCCCCGTACACCTTACCCACAACTACTACCTTCTGCTGAGCAGGTGGTCCCCAGGAAGCAAATTTTAAATAACCAGATTATCTTAATGTTGTTTTTGGAAGGGGGCTTACCTTATGAGTTCAGTGGTTTTCTAGTTTCAGAAATACCTTCTAACTAGGTATTAAACTCTAGATGTTAGCCTGCTTCCTTAAAGGCTAGACTCTTCTGATTCCTTTATTTGGCCCTTGAACCCACATCCATCAGAGAAGATTTACACTTGTAAGAAGCAAAAGGTTTATTTGGTGTTCTTTTCCAGATTCATTTTCAGGCATCGCAACATTTAAAACAGTTTAAAATAAGAATATCAACATTTAAAAAGTGAAATAGGGCACTTGAAGAGGAATGCAATTGATTTTCCAGATTCCTGCTCTGATGCCTTGGGAGGTAGAAGAAGATTAGCATTGGACCCATATTGGGGGCTGGGTAGGGTAAATCCTTCAAGCTTTTTGCTGTTGTTTAATAAAAGGGGGGGAAACAATGGCTAACTTATTTCTATTCATATAAGAGCTAAAATAATCCTGTCTTGGTCTTAAAAAGTTCTCTGTATTTGTGTTGTTTTCACCAGGGAGTAATATTTTTCCGGGAAAGAACAACGTAAGAGGACATAGTGAGAAGGGGCTTGTATTTAGTTGTTAGCAAAATTGTGCTTATGGCATTTATAAGACTTGGTTTCACTAGAAAGCTTAGACATATCCAAAGTTGAAACATGGTCACCTACAGTTATTATTTCAAGTCCAGAAATGTGAAGGATTAATTTGCTTGAAGATTTTCTGGTCACGACAGTTGCTACTGATGTCAGCACTGTGCTCATATAAGAAAATGTATCACCTCAGAAACCCTGGCAGCTAGTGGTTAAGTGCTATGGCTGCTAACCAAAAGGTCGGCAGTTCAGGTCTGCCAGTGCTCTTTGGAAAACTCTGTGGGGCGGTCCTACTCTCCCCTATGGAGTCACTATGAGTTGGAAATGACTTGCTGGCAGTGGGTTTGGTTTTGTTTTCTTTATTTTGAATTAAATTATCATACATACCAAAGTTTGAGGTAATGCATATGAAATGAATGTGTTTTTTTTGGTTGTTATTGAGAATACACACAGCAAAACTTACACCATTTCAGTCATTTCTCCATGGACAATTCAGTGACCTTGATTTGAGTCTCTGAGTTGTGCAACCATTCTCACCCACATTTTCTGAATTGTTCCTCCTCCGTTAACATAAACTCATTTAATGAATAAAACTATAGCAGATTGTGGGACAGTCATTGTATCCCCTAAAATCATCTGCTGAGAAGTCAGTTTTGACTTACAGTGATCCTATGAGGCAAAGCAGAACTGTTCATAGAGTTTCCAAGGAGCACCTCACAGATTCAAGCTGCCCACCTTTTTGGTCAGCAGTTGTATCACTTATCCACTGTGCCACCAGGCTTTCTGTTATGTTCCCTAGTCTTGTTCAGTTTTACCTCCTCATTCTATGTTTGGGAGACCACTTTCAAGTAGGTGTAGCAAGGAAAGAAAGAGTTAAAGTTAGAATACCTCCAGAGAAAATGAGACATTGCCTCCTGTGAGAAAGAGCACTGGAAAAATGCAGTGTTGGGAATTACTTGTTAGTTCGTGAGCAAACTAAGGTCACAGGGCTGTGTTTTGCTGATGATCTGGATGATCTGGAAGCCCCAGATCCCTGAATAAAGCCCTAGCTTTGTCTTCACCACTTGGCACATCCTTGAGCCTATAAATATTCTCTAGCTTTGATTTCAATGTAAACAGGACAACTGAAAGTACGATGGTGACATTTAAATGCAGTTTTATGACCTGCTTCTCATAAGGTAGCTACCAGTGAATTACAGACTGGGAAATTCCTGTAGTTGAGGTAATACCTTTCTTTCAGGCTTGATAAACTTTGTTAGTGTACATGTAGAATGCACTCAACTATTCAGTATATGGGGGGGTGAGTTTTATTCAGTTTATTTTGTATGCCACAAGCAGCTGTATTTCCAGTTATGCTAATGATTCAGTCAGTATTTACTTTCAGTTGAATCACTTTAACAGCTGCCATTTGGTTCATGTGCCTAAAAACTGCTAATAGTGATCTACATCACGTAGACGCTTTGAAAATGCATTATTTCTTTAAAAAAAAAAAAAAAAGACCCGAAACCCACTGCCATCGATGCAATTCCAACTCATAGCAACTCTCTATTTCTTAGGCTTTAGTAAATTACTAGGTAGAGGAACATCAGATGTGCTAAGGAGTTACTTTGTTCTTAAGATGCTTGTTTTGAAAATTACTACTGCATTCATGTTTCTTGAATCACAATACAAATACATTTTTAAGATTGTTTCTAGAAGACTTTCAGTAAGTTTTCTTGACAAAAGGTTATTATTAATAAATAATACTAAGACCAACTTTGAAAGTGTGAACTGTTAGCCTCTGTGATGTTTTTAGCACTGGTCTTAAAGAGTCTTCCTTTAATGAGTAAGACCAAACCCGAAACCAAACCCATTGTGGATAAGTCAAGTCTGACTCATAGCGACTCTACAGTCCCTTTGGGTTTTCAAGGAGCAGCTGGTGAATTCAAACTTCTGACTTTTTGGTTAGCAATAAACTCTTAACCTCCGTACCTCCAGGATTCCTAGTGAGTAAGAAAGCTTGTGTGATCTTGGTTGGTGTCAGTGATCAATTTAGGACACTTTTGTCTCTTTAAAAAAAAATATTTTATTGTGCATTAAGTGAAAATGTACAGTTCAAGTAAGTTTGTCATACAAAAGCGTATACACACTTTGTAACCCTGGTGGTTGCTTTTCCCAGATGGTGACAGCACACTCCTTCTTTCCACCCTCTATTTCCTGTGTCTATTCAACCAGCTCCTGTTCCCCTCCGCCGTCTCATCTCACCTATGGGTAGGAGCAGCCCTGTTAGTCTCATGCATCTATTTGAGCCAAGAAGCACACTCTGCCGGCATCATTTTATGTCTTACAGTCCAGTCCAATCTTTGTCTGAAGAGTTGGCTTCAAGAGTGATTTCGGTTCTGGGCTAACGGAGTATCCAAGACTGTGTCTTTCAGGGACCCTCCAGGCTGTCAGACTCTTGAGTCTGGTCTTTTTAATGGAGTTTGACACTTTTCTCTTTTTTATTAAAAATTTTGTCTTTATAAACTTTTAGTATGCCTGAAATAGAACTATATAGCTTCAAAAAAGACAGTGTACTTTCTGGTTTCAACAGTAATTTTCTTTCCTCTTTAAAAATCACCATTGGATATTTAATGACTCAAAAAGAAAATAAACCTGAAAACTTTCTCATATAAGAAGATCCGTGAAGGGCCACCATTGAAGCTGAAAACGGTGGAATGGATAATCACTAATGTCAAAATACTCCTAGGCCTGGTGGTGGCAAATAGCTGTTAGGAAACTGTTCTGTTCCTGGAATTACTGTTGCATAGTCAGTCGCTTAACCTGTTAGGGGCACAGTGGCTTCCTCTGCAATACTCATCAGCTCTCTGATGCTTGTAAGGAAATGAGTTTCTGCTTAAAAACAATGTGTGTATCTTTCTCAAGAGCATTTTTTTTTTAAGTTCATTGCATATGAGTTAATTTAAATCAAAAAACCCATTGCTGTCAAGTATATACCAACTCATAGTGATCCTAAGGATAGAGGAGAACTGTCTCGTAGGGTGCCTGAAGCTGCAGGCTGTATGGAAGCAGATGGCTACATCTTTCTCCATGGAAATGACTGGTGGGTTTGAACCATCACTGACTTTTCACTAGCAGTTGAGTGCTTAACCACTGCATCACCAGGTCTTCTTGGGGTTATTTAAGTCGTTGTATATGGAAACCCTGGTGGTGTAGCAGTTAAGTGATATGGCTGCTAACCAGAACAAAGTCCATAGTTTAAATCTGCCAGGTGCTCCTTGGAAACTCTGTGGGGCAGTTCTACTCTATCTGTAGGGTTGCTTTGAGTCTGAGTTGACTTGACAACCATGGGTTGGTTGGTTGGTTGGTGTTTTAGTCAGCTAGTGCTGCTCTAACAGAAATACTGCGGAGTGGATGGCTTTAACAAAGAAAAGTTTATTCTTACACAGTCCTGTAGGCTTTAAGTCCAAATTCAGGATGTCCACTCCAGGGGAAGGCTTTCCCCCTTGTCGGCTCTGCAGAAAAGTCCCATATTGCATCAGTCTTTGTTCAGGGAGCGTCTTGGCTCAGGAACCTCAGGTCTTAAGGAGGTGCTCTTCTCCCGGTGCTGCTTTCTTAATGGTGTGAGGTTTCCAATTCTCTGTTTGCTTCTTTTTCCTTTTATCTCTTGTAGGATGAAAGGATTAAGGGTGGGGCAAGCCACATTCCAGTGAAACTCCCTTTACAGTGGATCAGGGAGGTGATTTTATGAAGGGATTTACAGTCCCACCCTAATCTGTTAACATACAGCATAGGACAATCATAGAATACAGGGAATTATGGCCCAGCCACATGGCTACACATATTCTGGGTAGGACAGTATTCAATCCACTACAATTGGTTATGTGGAATTTATACTGTCTAGACTGTTTACGTACATGGAAATGACCATGTCTCCATGGGCAAGGTGAATAGAGAATGGGGAGAGTGGTATTTGCAGTCTTTTGCAGATATGTGTCGTACTAGACTATGCATTTGTTTATTTTTCAGTTAAACTTTGTTAGTGGAGGTAGATGCAAGAACTGGTCTGATTTATCTGGATAATTGTGACAGAATTAAGATTAGAGTTCAATTTATTAGGCTAGGAATGGCAGTATAACCATAGTGGAAAAATTAGGGCATGGGAGTATGGTAGACACTGTGAATACCAATCTCACATCCTTTCCCTGTTCGTTTTTCAAAAGAAGACTCCAGTTTTGTTCCCGTACTGAGTCTCCCCCTGTACTGAGGTAGCCGTATGTGTCTGAAAGGCTAGCCACATTTATGGTGCCTGGAAGGTAGGTACTGACTGTCTATGCCTAGTAAGGCAGTGCATTTCCTCTTAGAAGTGTTTGTCTTGGGTGTGCAATTGTGATGGCATCTGGCGGGAGGGGAAGTTTTACTGGCTGCTACTAGGAAACTTTTCTCCCTTTAAAAGGAGGCAAAGGGAAGAGAAGGCTGCCTTCTCTTGTTCTTTGGAACTTTGCGGCCTGGAACTGCTGTTTTTATCTTGGTGAGCAGGTAGGAAATGAGCTCGAACACAAAGCCAACACTTGGAGGATTGAAAAGCGTAGATAGTCTCAGAAAAAAGAGGTTTGGAGCCTGACTAACCTTGCTGATAGGCTACCTGCCCTGCCTGTGTTAAGTTTTGTTACTATACTAAATCCTCTGAGTTGGGGTGGTCATGATTGCTAGTTGACTCCTAATATCCATCCATTACCCTCTCTGCTTTCATTAATAGTAGAACCCACAAATTTCAGCCAGTCTGTAAATGACCAAACCGAAAACCAAACCTGGTGCCATCGTGTTGATTGTGATTCATAGTGGTCCTATAGAACAGAGTAGAACTGTCCCATGGAGTCTCCAAGGAGCACCTGGTGGATTCATACTGTCAACCGTTTGGTTAGCAGATGTGGCACTTAACTGCTATGCCACAACGGTTTTCGCAAATTATACGAATAAAGATGTTTCCCAGCCACCTTTGTGATTAGATGAGATCGTGTGACTGAATTCTGGCCAGTGGGATGTATGCGGATGTACTAGACCACATCCAGAAAATGAACTTAAAAGGATGTGTGCTTTCTTTATCCATTTCTTTATCCATTTCTTTATCCATTTCTTTATCAACACTGCCAGCTGCAATGTGAGCGTGGCTGGACCACCCATCTCGGGCCATGAAAAGGACGTCATGCAAAGCAAGGTAACTGGACAAAGGAGTTTAGATTCCTGAGAACTTCTGGCAGAAGAGTCACCATACCAGCCCTGCACAACTAAGTTCTGGGTTTGAGTAGGAGAGAAGTAGTCTGCCCTGTGTAAATCGGTTCGTTTGTGGCATTACTGACATTCCAGACAAGCATTGTCCTAACTAATGGTATTGTCTTCTTTTACCTGTAGCCACAAGCATCCTAACCCCCAAACTAAGGGCTCCTTTACTACGTCCTCTTGAAGAAAAATTAATCTGCTGAGAGCAAGAAGTGGGTTGGGATTATTCCTAATTCAGAACTGAATGGACTGTGCTAAGAAGTGAGTAATTGCAGCTCCCCATTTGGGAGCAGGAGGGGTGAGGAGAAGAGCAGGAAAGCATGCAGTAGAATTAGGTAATACTCAAATGTATAATCATCATATAGCATGCAGTAGAATTATGTCATACTCAAAAGTATAATCATCGTGTTGTATTTTGGCTAAAAAATGCTCTCAGGCTTCCCAAACTCCCAGTGGAGTTAGTAGACTTTGGAATTAGGAAAGCTCCTGAGGGCTGTAAATTTCTACGTGGTGTGAGGTATGGATCTTGTTTCACTATTTTTGCAGATGACTATCTAGTTATGCCAGCACCACTAGTTAAAAACAGACCATCTTTCTCCATTTAATGGACTTTGGGCCCTTGTCAAATATCAGCTGCTCATAGGTGAATGAATTTACATTTGGATTCTCAATTCTGTTCCACTGGCCTATCTATATATTTGTTGTTGTAGCAGTATGGGGCTTTTTGGACCGTTGTGGTGGACTGTTATATTCTAAGGTCACATAACGTGAGGGTTCCTCTGCAGTAATTCCAGGGCCTCAGGGATTTCTGATGTCAGTAACAGTTTTGTACTAACTTCGGTCTTTATGCATGGGAACTGAGATGTGAGAAATGAGAACCTATTTTAGAACCCCAAATTTAATTTTCAAAGGCATAGAGGATTTTGTGAATTGAGAGTTGCTTAGATTCAATAAAAAGGAGATAGAGACACTAGACTGAAACAAGTGAGCATTTATTTCCTCTTGGACATGTGGAAGAAAGGATGACCTTCCCACCTGTGAGTCCTGATTCAACATTTATGAGCCTCCTAGAGGTGGATGTTGAAACCAGACCCGGTATGGCTGAAGCAATTCTATTTCTGTGAACATTGGCTATAGGAGGCCCACAGCAGTGAGGGTGCTTTAGTAATGATAGTTCTTGTGTTGTCATGTTGGTAGTGATTTTTATTCTTCTACTTTTGTTGCAGACTACTGAACTGATGATAGTTTCATTGTCTTGTAAGTCTTGGGAAAGCCTGAGCTGGATTCACAGGTAGAAGGCACAATAGCAGGAGCTCAACTCTTAACAGTAGTTTCTTTTTTTTTTTTTTGTATGTGTGCCACATTTATGAGTTTATTGCAGCTTTAAAAATTATGGCAAGTAGTCCCCTCTTATCCATGGAGGGTAAGTTCTAAGACTGCTCCACCCCCGTGAATGCTTGAAAATGCAGAGTACTAAACTCTATAGATACTATAATTTGTCCTATATGTACATATGTATAATCAAGTTTAATTTATAAATTAGACACAGTAAGATTAACAACAATAACTAGTCATAAAATAGAACAATATACCAATATACTGTCATAAAAGCTGTGTGAATGATGGGGTGAAACTCTTTAAGATTTCATCATGCTACACACCGTTTAACGTTTTCGTTTTCTTGGAGAAAGTGATTGTTTCCTGGTTAACCTGCCAGTTTGGCTGTGCTTAAGGTTGACATGTACTTCTGTGTGAAGGGCACGGACACACCTAGTAGCTTCTCAGAGGCAGCCTACCTCTGGAAATGTCATGTGGAAACACAGTGTCCAAAGCCTAAGTGCTAGAGGCCAACAGTTTCTAATTTAATTAAAATAAATGTACTGTGAGAGTTTCACAAAACATACAGTGTGAATTATGACAGTGAATTTTAATGTCCTACTCAGAAATTTAAATTTTTTTTGTCAGTAAAGCTCAGTTAAGCCAACAACCTGGCACATATAACAACTTGCGTTGTGAAATGGGAAATAAAGTTAGAAGTGGAAAGAAAGCAATAGTGGAAAGGAAGACAAAAGAATAAGAGTACAATATATCTGTTACAGTCTGTTTAAAACAGTTTAGTAAAATGTAGGCTATGTGGGCTACAGTTCTAAGTTCCAAACTGCACATGATTTAACAAAACCCAAATGTAATACAGATTTTCCTCTTAGACACTGGAAAATTCATTTCAGAAAGAGACTAACAAGTTACTTCCCATGAGAAAATGCAAGCCAGCTTTTAAAAGTGGCCTTTTTGTGTACACTTTTTTTCTCACTTAGAGGAGAGAGTGAAAGATTTAGAAATATAAGAGCAATTAACACAGTTTTGTGAATTGCAAGCTGTAGGACTCAAAGAAGTTTATATTTCTGTGCTTGATGTTACTTGGAATGAGTCTATAGAATTCAAAAAAGTTAATAGTTTTTATTGGGAGCCCTGAAGTGATTTAAAAAGAAGTTTAGAGTCTGAAGGAATTTTTTTTGAAGAAGAGTAAATGTCTCTGTGCCAACTCATGCAGACTTTTTTTTTTTCTAAAAACCATCTTTATTTTTAAACATAGATTCAGAAAATCACATGAAATAAATGCACAGATTAGGCTCCAGACAGCTTATAGGGGTACAGAACTATCTAACCCTGGGCACTAGTGGAGCCAGCATATGGAAAATGAGAGATCTTCAATACCCTGAATACCAGAGAAGAAAGGGGGGTGGTCAAGCAGAGTCCAACCGAAGCTCCTTGTCTCCCTTGTTCGTGGAAACAAAGATGGGTGTTGGGGAGGTCAAACCAAAACCAAACCCACTGCTGTTGAGTCTATTCCGACTTGTAGCGACCCTGTAGGGCAGAGTAGAACCGCTCCTTAGACTTTCCAAGGATGGCCTGGCGGTTTCAAACTGCCAGCCTAATGGTTAGCCAACAAAGCTGTTAACCACTACACCACCAGGATTTCGTGGGGGAGGCCAAGGCAGCTAGAATTTGCAGGTGACATTAATGGAGAGGAAGGAGCTGCATAGAGAAACCTGGATATCTGCAGAGCACTGTTGGCTAGTTGTCAACTTTACGGTGTCCCCCACGTGTGTTAGGGTAGACCTGTGTTCCATAGAGTTTCAATGGCTGATTTTTCAGAAGTAGATCGCTGCCCTTTTTTCTGAGGTGCCTCTGGGTGGACTCAAACCGCCAACATCTTGGTTAGCTGCTGAGCTTGTTAACTGTTGGCGCTGCCCGATGACTCTGTAGATGAGTCACCTTTGACTCCTTTGCTGCATACTGATTTGCTCACTCATGGGGTGCAACTCCATGAGATAGGGGAGGAGCCCTGTGAAAGGAATAGAACAGACTGGAGCTCACAGGGAGCAAGGAATAGTTTATCTTCCCATCATCCAAAGCAGAAAGACCTTGTCATACACAGGCATTGATTGAATACAGTCCTCAGTAGCAGTGAGCATAAAGTAGCCCTAGACTAAAGGCTGTTCTGGAGCCACTCTAATGAAAAATTTAAAAAGCACACCTCAAGAGCATCATACTGATCCCAAGTAACTTAACTACGTGTTGGAGCAAAGTCCAACATTCCTTACAGGAATAAAACAAAAGAAGACATTCAACAATACAAAATTCACAGTATCTGGTGTCTGGTTGAACATTGCCAGTCAAATAAAGAAGCAGGGACATAAGACGACTGCCAACTAAGTTCACAGACTCATCCTAGAAAAAGCACTGTCAGTCTCATCGCTGAATATCACCATGGTTACCTTCAAAGTTCTCACGTTGGGAAGCTAAGCACTGATGCCAGTTGCCTAGTCCACCCTTCAAAGCAATTTGGGAACTCTTTTCCTGGAATGGCCATCAGAGTGATCATCATATTACCCTTGATGTCCGGAATGTCATCGAAATGTTTTCCCTTCAATATTTACTTTATCTTTGGGTAAAGAAAAAAGTCACTGGGGCCAGATCAGGTGAGTAGGGACAGTGTTCCAATACAGTTATTTGTTTACTGGCTAAAAACTCCCTCACAGACAACTACACAATTAAGTTGGCAAACTTGCCACCATGCCACTATGCACAGTGGCCACTCCAGGGAGAGTTCCAAAGTTGTTTTGAAGTGTGGACTGAGTGCTGGCAGGCATCGGTGCTTAGCGTCCCAAGGGGAGTACTTCAAACGTGCCTCTAGTAATATTCAGCAATGAGGTATATAGCACTCAGAACAATTACATTCATGGACATAATTGTCACAGCTTGTAAGATTAATAACTAGGAGGAAAAAAATCAATCAATATGAACACACCCAAAAGTTATAGAGATGAGGAAATTAGCCAATGAGTATATTAAAACATGTATAGAGCATATATATATGCTCTATATGTTAAATGGAAGCCCCTGGTGGTGTAGTGGTTAAGTTTTAGGTCTGTTAACCAAAAGGTTGGCAGTGCAGATTTGCCAGACTCTCCTTGAAACCTCTATGGGGCAGTTCTACTCTGACCTGTAGGGTTGCTATGAGTTGGAATTGACTCAATGGCAGTGACTTTGACTTTTTATATGGAAAAGTCTGTTGGTTTATTGTACTGTGTTGGCTTGCATGTTGCTACGATGCTGGAAACTATGCCACCAGTATTTAAAATACCAGTAGAGCGTAGCAATACCGTAGTGGATAGGTTTCAGGAAAACTTCCAGACTAAGGCAGACTAAGAAAGCTGTGGGAACCAACTTCTGAAAGTTAGCCACTGAAAACCTTATGGCTCACATTGGAGCGTTGTCCGACTGCACTCCAGCGTGTGAGTGATCATGAAGATGGTGCAGGGGCAGGCTGCATTTTGTCCTGTTGTGTGTGGAGTTGTCATAAATAAGAGAGAGCCAGCTTGATGGCACTAACAACAACACATATGCTAAAATATGGGAAAACATGCATACGGTAAAGGGAGAAGTGGAAGACATAAAAAAGAATTCTAGTTTCCAATCTTTAGGAAGGAGCAATAGGATGCTTTTTGTAGCCTGTTAGCTCATCTGCGGAAAATGTAGGCGTAATGCCTTATGAACACTCTCAATAGGTATGAAACAGGAGGAGAGCCACCTGCAGAGACTTTATCTGTGTGAAGAGCAAGCAGCTGAGACAGGGCTGGTGAGGGTCCAGCACAGATGAGCAGGGTCGATTCAGAAATAAAGGTCGACTATGAATGTTGCTTCAAAAGGACGTCCTTAGCAGTCATCATGTGCCTTTATCTCTGGCACTTACACAGGGCAAGTAGCAATTTCTGTGATTAGCTCAAAAGGATTGAGAGCTTTTTCCAAATTTGGACTGAGCGTGTTTATTTAAAAAATTATTTCCTATGTAAGTCATGCTAAATGAGTTTGATAGGTATGCCTAAACAAAACAGGCACAAACTGAGAGAATAAAGATAAATTTTATTAGCAACAATGGCAAACATGAGCTATTTGCAGTGTAAATATTTGAAATGGCTTGGTTAGATCAAAGGATAAAATTAGTAACATTAATTAAAATGTACTGCTTATACTTAAAGTAAAGAAGAATTTTAGAGTATGATTAAGTCCTGTGCCTATCAGCTGAGATGTCAGCTGTTCATTAACGGTTTGATAAGTCATAATAATAATGACAACAGTAAAAGCTGACATTTATTGAGTGCTTACTATGTACTTGTCTATGCCTGACAAGTAAATGCTTCAGAGAAAAGGTAATGGGATGTCCAACGTTCTTCCAGACATCCCAAGTCCTGTCTACTTAGCTTTTTTTTTCTTTTTAAATAGAAGAATGTAGTATCAACTTGATAGGATCTGAACAGAGGTATTCTATCCACTCTAAATGAACTGACAATGAGTTGGAATTTACCTGTTGGTGTAAGCTGAAATTAGACCTTTGGTTTCATATCTTAGTTCTAAATAATTTGGCTGTTTTTTTTTTTGTTGTTGTTTAAATTGTGGTAAAATATACAGGCACTACAAAACATTTGACAATTCAACAATTTTTATATGTACAATTTGCTGATATTGATTACATTACTCATACTGGGCAACTAGCCTTACTATCCTTTTTGATTTGGCTGGTTTTGAAGTGAATGTTTTCAGTGAATGAGATGGTAGATTCTAATGAACTAAAAACAGAAATTCATGTAAATGTTACCAAAAACTAATCTGGAACTTAACAGATAAGCGAAGCCAGCAGAGCAGGTCACTTGAAGTCAATTTGCAGTAAAATGCTATCTTTTTTACAAGTGAGGATATTAAGACAAGTATTATAAATATGCTTTATATAGTAAAGTCTGTCAGCACAAAAAGCTACTAAGAAACAAAACCCAAAACCAACCAAATCCATTGCCATTGAGTCAATTCTGGCTCAGGATGGAACAGAACTGCTTCATAGTGTTTCCAAAGCTGTGAATCTTCATAGAAGCCAGTTGCCACGACTCTGAGCAGCTGATGTATGTGAGCTGCTAACCATTCTAAGCATCTGAGAGCTTTAACCAGTGCACAACCAGTGCTCCCTGTGGCTAATAAACAGAACTCCCAAGTTTGAGAAACGGGCATGATGATATGTCGAATGCTCTCTGATTCTGAAGCTGGGTTTTCTAGATTTTGGATCTGTTACTTGTCTGCCTTTGGTTTCTTATATTTAAAATGGAACAGTGTCAATACCTAGTGAGGTAAAAGATGTCAGGAAGGAAGGTAAGGTAATATTCAGATTTACCAGTCCTATTATTATGCTAATCAATTTGTTTTCACTATCAGTAACTGCCGCAGGCCTTCCCATAGTAAATAATTCGCATTCACGTTGCTGAATAAAACCTATCTCACACATTTGCTCTGTAGACTAATTAATGTTTCAGAGTGTTTAAACACAATGTCTCTACAGAAGCAATGATATTATAATGGATTGGGACACTCTAGTACTATAATTAGTACTAATTAGATTCTTTTCAACAGCTTGTTGAATTTATGAATTACTCTGTCTAAGGTGTTCTGCTTTATTTACTCATTATGAAAAAGTCAGAGATAATGGTTTAAATAAAAGACTTGAGATAACTATTCTGTAGATTCCACATGCATACCTATCCTCTTAAGCTAGGAACAGGCAGTATCAAAACAGATGCTGTCACGGTTTAGAGCCTATTCCCAGAGATGTGCGAAGAGCCAGCTCACACTAAACAGAAAACCAAACTGGACCCTGTAGGCAAGAGTAGAACTGCTCCATAGGGTTTCCAAGGACCAGCTGGTGGGTTTGAACTGCTGACCATCCGGTTAGCAACTAGTCTTTTGACCACTGCATCACCCTGGCTGGCAGAAAAGAGTTGGTTTTTGCAATTTCCTTCCCAGTTCAGAGTTCAGTTGATGTCATGTTGCTAGCTTGAACTCAGCTATGGGGGGGGGGAGGGTCTTGGTTTTTTTGTTACTATTGTTTTTGAGACCTCGTTTACCACCACGTCAATGCCAGTGCACTTCTTTTCAACACATGGAGTCTGACCACAGTGGCAGCCAGCTGGTAATGGTATGAAGTGAGATTTTGGGTGTACAGTAATCAGAATGAAGAACATACCACTCAAATTCCAGTGGCTTGATTTATGTGTTACCCATCACACAATCCAATATGCTATGGTGGAGAATACGGATGGGTTGGTTGTTGGAGTCTGTTGATGTTGAGTTGACTGCAGCTCTTAGTGATCCCATATACAACACAGTGAAATGTTGCTCAGTCTATCTTCACAATGTGTTTGGTGTGCACAGTTCCATGGTTGTGGCCATTGTGTATTTTGAGTACCTTTCAATCTAAAGGAAGCCCTGGGTGGTGTAGTGGTTAAGTGCTATATCTGCTGACCAAAAGGTTGGCAGTTCAAATCCTCCAGGCACTCCTTGGAAACTCTAGGGGACAGTTCTACTCTGTTGTATAGGGTTGCTATGAGTCGGCATGAACTCAACAGCCCTGGATTTGTTTTTTTTTTTCAGTCTAAGGAGCTCATCTTCTGGTATTATATTAAGTAATATTCTGTTGTGATTTCCATTACTAAGTCTTTCTTCCTAACCTCTAAGCTTTACTGAATCCTGTCCACCATGGGTGACCCTTATGGTGTTTGAATACCTGTGGCATAGCTTCCGGCATTATAGCAACATGGAAACCATGACAGTCAGACAAGCTGACAGGCAGGTGGTGGACTGGGGGGGGAGTTATTTAGATATCTGTGTTTTTTTCCATCTAGTACATTGTACCATGAGCCCCTTGGGCAATCTGGTGACCTTTATAGATTCCTTCTCAGAATAGCATTTTAAGGGGGAAAAAGAAATACAAAGAAGCAAAAGAGAAACCAATTTTATTGAAATGCAGTTATCAAAATATTTTTTTTAATCACTGATATAATAATATATGTACTTCTTTACTAATGCATTAAATGACAGGGTCTTGTGATGGGTCTAATAACTACTGTAATTTTGAAGAAGTGCTATTCTTAGGTACTGTAACAATTGAAATGTGATATGAAAATATCTGTGATCTCGATTGATGGCAGAGTCATTAGTACTGTTAAATTCTACTGTAATTTGTTGCCTGTGTTCATAATTGAGGGAAATGACGAATTTAAGTCGAAGGTTAATAAAAGGATGTAATTTTCCTCCATTTAACTTTTGGACCTCCTGAAAACTATCCACTGTACTTTTATTAACTTCCAACTCAGATAACTCCTGATCTGGAGGCTCCATTATTCCTGGATTTAACTAGATGCTCTGTAGACATCTGTAGATGATGAAAGAGGGAAAGTGAAGGATTATGTAGGAAGACTCTATGGACTAGACCTGGAGGTGGCATACATCATTGCTGTCCAACTGTCATGAATTCAACTGTGTTTTCCCAAGGTATATGTCAACTTGGTTAGGCCGTGATTCCTGGTCTTGTGTAGGTGGCCTCCGTTTTGGGATTGATGTAATTTTCCTATGAGTTGTAAATTCTAATCTCTGCCTGTGGTTAATGAGATGAGGTTAGGTTTTGTTAAGAGGATTGGGGTGGGATATAACATCCTCACTCAGGCCACATCCCTAATTTAGTGTAAAGGGAGTTCCCTGGGGTGTGGCCTGCACCACCTTTTATCTTACAAGAGATAAAAGAGAGAAGGGAGCAGAGACACAGGCACCTTATTCCGCCAAGACAGCAGTGCTGGGAGCAGAGCTTATCCTCTGGACCTGAGGTTCCCACACAGAGTAGTTCGTAAATCAAGGGCAGATGGATGACAAGGACCTTCCTCCAGAACTGACAAAGAGAGAAAGCCCTCCCTTGTTGCTGGAGCTCTGACTTGGGACATGTGGCATCTCAGACTATGAGAGCATAAACTTCTCTTTGTTAAAGCCGCTAGGTAACTAAGACACCAACTCACCCATTTCTATACCACGCAGCATCCCTTTATACCTTTGAATTTGGCAATGCCCATCCAAAGTCCCGCCCTCTTCTTTGTTGATCACCCTTCTATGCCCATCAGCACACTGAACCTAACATTGTAATGAACATTTAAGTGGATTCTCACTTGGAGGAAAGGTTACAACATGTTTATCTTCAGGTAAGAAAAGCTTAAGCCCTCTGTTTTATTTAGTGCTGCCATAGCAGAAATGCCACAAAGGGATGATGCTTTAACAACAGAAATTTGCTTTCATATAGTTTAGGAGGCTGTAAGTCCAAGTTCAGAGAGCCAGATGCAAGGGACGGCTTTCTCCCTGTCAACTGTGTAGGAACGTCCGTGTTGTCATTCTTCCTCTGGGTCTAGGAGCTTCTCAGCATCCCAAGGATATATGACAACCCTGATTCCTTTTGTTTGGTGTAATGAGATCTGTCTCTTTGCTGGATTCCCTCTTTTGTATCCCAAAAGAGACTGACTTAAGATACAAGCTGATTTTGAGATTGAGATCCTTCTCCTGGGTCTAGGAGCTTCTCAGCTCAGGGACCCTGATTCGAAAGGACACATTCCACCCCCGCTTCTTCATGCTTGGTGGTAATGAGGCCCCTCTCTTCACTGCTTGATTCTTTTGTGTCTCAAAAGAGATTGACTCAAGATACAACCGAAACTTGTAGTTTGAATTCCTGCTTGATTGTCACAACTACCCATAAACCTGCCTCATTAACATCACGGCAGTGGGGTTTGCAAGGTCACCTCAGATGACAAAATGGTGAACAGTCACATATTACTGGGAATCACGGCCTAGCTAACTTAACACTTATTTTTGAGGGACACAATTCAACCCATGACACCCTTTAAACCTGTGCTGTCTGTTATGGTAGTCTTTAGACATATCTGACCACTGAGTGCTTGAAATGTGGCTAGTCTGAGTTAAGATAAAAGTATAAAACACACATTGGATTTTGAAAACTTAGTACAAAAGAAAAGAATATAAGCTTTTCCATTAATGGCATATGATAGTCATTATGTAATGAAGAGATGCTATTTTGGTCACATTAGGTTAAATAAATATATTAAATTTAATTTGATCCCTTTAAAGTACCTTAAATGAAGCTACTAGAAAATGAAAAAAATTAAAATGACATATAAGGCTAACATTTGTGGCCCATGTGATATTTCTTTTAGACGACGACTTTAGAAAAAGATTCACAAACTTACAGTTCTTCAAGAGGCCGTAGAGATAATGAGCATGGAATCCAAGCCTTTAGAGACTGAGTGAGCTGGCTCAGCCCAGTAATGGCAAATGCAGGTTTGGTTCTCAGGCCTCCGCACTCCTAATACAGGCATCTTTTTGATGCCTGTTTATTGGCTGGCTTGGCTTATCTCAACTAAACCAAATCCAAAATCTTTACGTTTAAATTTCCAGTCCCACCCAGAATATCCTAATTCAAAATTATACATGAGTTCTTTAAAAATGACAAATCCTTTTCAATCTGTGATTCAACCCCAGGCTTAAAAAACTCACATGCAGCTTCCCTTTGCTACTGAAGAATTTTAGAAATAGGCATGCAGGCAGACTGGCTGGTACATGACTCCATCATAAAAAAGAAACATAAGAACAAAAAAAATCAACTGCTCCCTAAAGTTTCTAAGGAGCAGCTGGTGGATTTGAACTGCCACCCTTTTGTTAGCAGGCTTAGCTTGCTGTACACATTTAGACCCCTATACTACCAGGACTCCTTCACGGTGCCAGGTAAAAGAGGGCCTTGGGTAGAATTCTCTGCCCCGATCTTCAGAGTTTCCCGCTGTTGAATGTTTGTGCTGCTAACAAAAACACTAAGCTATTCTTATTTCTTCTGTAGTTTGTCTTAAAGGAATGGAAATGTGGAATTTTACTACTTAACATGACCACCCCTTTTTCCCAGTCAGGAGGTGGCCGAGTTTATAGCAATAAAAAGAAAGAAATGATAGACTTCGTTTTCTTTTCTCTCATTTTCTTTCTTTTCTTGGCTCCCACTCTGGACTGTATAGCCAAATTTAAGAGGATTGTCTGGGATCTTTACTGACCTTTTTGTCCCAGAATATTTTTCCCACGGGTTTCCCCCCTTTACAACCCCCCTTCCTCTGAATGGCACCAGTTCCCATAGATTTAAATAGGTTCACATTTGGGTCATTGTGTATTTAAATAAAATTTAAGATAAGGGTCTAGATTAAAAACACAACAACAACAAAAACTTTAAATAATGTATGGTCAATACATAATTTTTTCTTATGAAATTTAAATTATGTAAGTACTTTTGTTTTTCATTTTATTTTTGTTGTTGAGAATATACACGGTAGAACATACGCTAGTTCAACAATTCCCGCATGTACAATTTAGTGACGTTGATTGTATTTTCCAAGTTGTGCAACCATTCACATCCTCCTTTTCTGAGTGGTTCTTCCTTGTTAGCATAATCTCACCGTGCCCTAAATTTTCTACCTAATCTTTCAAATTGCGTTGTCACTTTGATTTCGTGTAGATAGATCTTAAAAGAGTGCGGTGTTCAAGGCAGACATTCTTTCATGTAAACACTTCTTGAATCGTGTGATTTGCTGTTGAAATAACGTAGTTACTTTACTCGGCACTCTTTGCAAAAAGATTATATGGACCTAGACTCTGGGATTGTCCCCTCTTCCCTGAACTTAGATTTGTCTTTATTTTCACTGGACTCTAGAATTCTAAATTCTGGGAAAAGTCTAAAGGAATTTGCCTATTGACCCATGACAGCTTTACCTTTAGTGACTCACCTAGTGACATGTTCATGTTTTGACCTTTCCTCTCTTCAGAATTATTCTGTACTTTTATGAGAAGCTCTTGGGGTATGCCAAAACTAACTCCTTTGCCTTTCTGAGGTCATTCCAACTGTTGACATCAATGGATGTTTGACAAGGGAAGTACAAACTCTTAATGTCTCTGTACAGTGTTTATGAAAATATGCTGTGGAAAAATATATGTGCGACAAAATCTTTGTGAATGCGTATAAGCGTGATAGAGGTTTGTAACACAATTTCCTGAGTTATGTGTACAAAACTTATAAAATATCCCAGTTTCAGAAAAGCAGACAAAGTAAAATGAACTTAACAGAGCAGATGGATCCTAGTAAAATCTCAGTATAAAACATTAACTGTGATCCTTTTGTGTTTTTTTTATTTAATAGAGTGCTGTAGTGGCTTGGCGTAGTTAAACTTGAACACAGGAAGCAGAATACCCGAGTTTAGGTTCTAGTCCTATTAGTTGCTAGCTAGGTGATCAGTTAAGCAGCCCAGGTGGTGCAGTGGTTAAGACCTTGGCTGACACCCAAAAGGTCAGTGGTTTGAATCTACCAGCAGATCTGTGGGAGAAAAGACCTGGCAATTTGCTTCTGTAAAAATATGAGCCTAGGAAAGTCTGTGGGGCAGTTCTAGTCTGCTGTATGGGGTCACTGTGAGTTGGAATGTACTCTGGCACACCACAACAACAGGTGACCTGATACAAATTTTCTAACCTACCCCAACTTTGATTTCTTCACTGCAAAATAGAACTAATAGTACTGTCCTAGAAGGTGTGAGGATTCAGTGTGCTAATCTTTGTAAACACTGACTATGGTGATAAGGGAGGGACATGGGCTCTCAACAACTGTTGTGTTTTTGTCATTCATATGAATATACCTTTTTCATTCTAAAACCAAAGATTTTGAATAAAGTGTACATCAAATAAAATCATCTCCATCAAAATCTATAGTCCAGCAGTTGGATTGATAACTGAACTTATATACATTTTCAATAACTTAGGGAACTGGGACTACAAGTTCCAAACCCAGTAGAAAACATGGACTTCAGAGACAAGTACCTGACACTTGGTTCCAGAAGAATTTGTGTAAGTCCTGCACTAATCCTTTTCATATGACATTGGGCTTGTCTCTAGGCCTCAGCTTTCTTGCTAAAAAACAACAACAACAAAAACCCATTGTCTTCAAGTGCATTCCAACTCATGGTGAGCTTTCGTGTGTCAGAGTAGGACTGTGTTCCACAGAGGTTTCAGTGGCTGAATTTTTGGTGGGGAGCAGATCGTGAGTCCTTTTTTCTGAGATACCTCTGTGTAGACTGCGATCTCCAACCTTCCAGTTCATCACTGAGTGTATTAACTATTCGTACCACACAAGGACTCCTTTCATTAGTGAATCAGGTGATTTAACTGGCAGATGAATTCCTTCCACGGTGACTTACTGTATGAATTCTTGGCATTTGGGTTGGTCATTGTCTTAGTTGTTTAGTGCTGCTGTAACAGAAATACCACAAATGATGACTTTAACAAGTAGAAGCTTGTTCTCTCGTAGTCTAGGAAGCGATAAGCCTGAATTTCAAGTGCCAGGGGAAAGTTTACCTCTCAGTCAGCTTGGGTGGGAGATCCTTGATGTCAGTCTTCTTCTGGGTCTAGGATCTTATCAGCTCAGGGACCCCAAGTCTAAAGGGCGTATTTTGCTCCTAGTTCTTCTTGCTTGGTGCTAATGAGGTCCCTCTCTTCTCTGCTTGATTCTCTCTTTTATATCTCAGAAGTGATTGATTCAGGACACAATCTAACCAGATGGCTCAGTACTTAAGTGTTTGGCTGCTCTCCAAAAGGTAAGCAGTTCAAATCCATTAGCTGCTTCTTGGAAATCCCATGGGACAGTTTTGCTGTGTTCTGTAGGGTTGCTATGAGTTAGAATTGACTCAGTGGCAGTGGATTTGGCTTTTGGTTTCTGCGGAGGTCTGCCATCAGCCTTGTAGACAAAGTCACAAGCCCCTGCAAATGACGGGCTGAAGCATCTCACCTGTGACATGTTTTTTAGCCTACTGTCCTTGATATTATTTGGCTTCCTAATCAAATTTTCTTCAAAAAGATACCCCCTCCTCTCCTGGCACAAGGATCAGGGGAGATGCCTTCTGAGAGGGGCCCTTTTACTACCCCCTTGGTCTATGAAATAATATCAGGAAAACTGTACAGGAATTTTCTGAGGAAAAAGAGCTCAGAGGAATGATCTCTAACACAGCCAGCTTTGAGAGCAACGAGGCCAGCCCAACCCCTGCTGACTTCCCCCAACTGCACATCCCCACCCATGTGAAAGGAATTATCCTCTTTAGAACAGCTTGAGAAGAACATAGGGTGGGGGACGGTAGATGTTTACTATCCCCGCAGGAGGAGATAAAATAAAGAGCAAAGTAGGAACAAATAGAGATCATAAACTTTAGACCCTTCCTCGTGAACCTTTTAACCTTGAGGTATAAGTAGGGCTGATTGAGCTCGAGGCATCCATAGGCCATTATCTAAAAAGCTTTGACAGTTAAAAGGATCACCAGGTTTCAGTTAACTAATAGCTCATGTGGCAGGGTAAAAAATTACATCACCTCAAGACCACGAGGTTTTTGGTTTCAAATTTGCCAACCACGAGGTTTTGGTTTTAAACTAGCCAATAGATTGTGTGGTCAGTGGGCAGGGTAAAATTCACGTCACTCTTACTATAAAAACAATAAAGACAGACAGCCTTCTCTCTTGCTCTCTTGCTCTCTGGGTCGGGCTGCCTTAAACCAGAAAAGTCTCTCCTGTCTCCTTGATTCATTTCCCGCCGCGCCTCTCCCTCCCTCCGTGCGGGACCCTACAAAGTGTTGGGACCGGCTCCCGGCAGGTTTCCATCAACATAACTGCCTCTAATCCTGCCTGATTCCCCCTGATAGAGGTTAGGATTCACAACACACAGGATAATCAGATCACAAAAGGACGGACAGCCACACAGTTCTGGGAATCTTGGCGTTGCCAATTTAACATACATTTTGAGGGACACAGTTCAACCCCAAACAGCCCTTAACCCTAAACTTCATGGGACACATTTATCTTTTATAGTGAGGAATTCTCTGTATGTATTATTCTAGTCACCAAATGGAATGTACATGGCTGTATGGCGTGGGCGAATAAAACAGACTAAATCCCTGCTCTTGTGGGACTTAAATCCTAGAGGAGGTGATGGCAGTGAGAAAGAAAATAAACAAATAATGAGATGGCGTGTGATGACAAGTGATGACAAAATGAAAGAGCAGGAAAGAGGAGAGGAATGAGGACTACACAGAGAAGGGGTTGGGGAAGCCTTCTCTGATATTTGAACAAAGTGCAGATTGTTGGGTGTAGGAATATCTGGGATACTACCTTCCAGGTGGAGGGAACAGCAAGTTCAAAGGCTCTGAACCTGGAAAGAAGCATGGCTTGTCTTAGGAAGAACAAGAAGGCTGGTGTCGTTCCAGTGGAATGAGCAGTAGTTGCCAGGGGAGGAGGAAGGGTAGAAAGGCAAGTGGGGTCATCACATCATCTTGTAAGGACTTCAGCTTTTACTCTGAGTGAGATGGGAAACATGGAAGCTTTTGAGCAAAAGAGTGACATGGTCCAATTTTTCCGACTATTCTAGGAGGGGCAACGGAGGAAACGGAGGTCACTCAGTTGGGAAATTAGAGCTCTAGTTCAGATAAGAAACTATGGTGGCTTGAACTAGGGGAGAGCTGGAGGTCATGAGACGTGGAACTGGGGTGGCTTATGGTCCATTTTGAAGGTAGAACTGAGTATCTGCTGGGTATTTGAGATGCGAGAAGAAAGGGGCTCCAAAGATGATTCCAAGTTTTTTGATCTGAGCAACAGAAAGAATGGAGTTGTCACTTACTGAAACAGGGAAGACTAAACAAGTTTGAGACATCTAAATGGAGATGTCACGTAGGCAGATGGACATCTCGTCTAATAGTAGCTGTCATTTGTTAAGTGAAAATCTTAATTACCTGCTGGGCACTAAACTAAGAACTTTTACGTGTTATTTCGTTTAAATCTTCATAGCATTACTGCAAACCTAAGCAGAGTTAATGCCACCTGCTGCCAAAACAATCAGTCTTTGGACAGGGGTGAGATAAGGAGCAAGTGGATGCATTCCCCTAAAGTCTTTCTCCTCAAAATGGAGACTAGTTGGAGGTTTCACAGAAAAAGAGAATAAGGTTTTATGAGTCCTAGAAATTTGTAGAATATTAATACTTGTTTAGGTGGCCATGGAGATCATGTCCCAGATGTGCTGATCTCTTAACTGGTCTTTTGGGCCTGGCAAGGTATGGCCGTCACATAAGTTCCTGGTCCACAAGGCAGATTCCTTTGTTTTTCTTTTATGGTTTTTAGATTATTATCACTCTTTTTTTTCACATACCTAGAGAGAGGATAGATTAGTTTGAACCTTGAAAGAGACGAAATGAAATAATGGACTCATGCTTGGCAATATGTGCTTGGAGACAATTAAGGAAGAAAATAGTGCAGGTGATTTTCAAGATGAGGCTGCTTATTTTACTTGACATTTTTCAGCAGTTACCTTCTGAGAAAGATACTTTTAATCCCCATTTTGCTGATAGCAAGACTAAGGCACAGAGACTGTGGTAAAGGCCATACATTGACTATTTAATGGGTAGAGTTCTCTCCGACTCCAAAGCCCTGGGCCTGTATACAATGTCACACTGTAAAAAGCCATGAGACAGGAAGCTTGACCTTCAGATAACTGCTCAACTCCTGTGCCTTCAAGGAGTTTGCTGTGTGGTTTCATATCAGATACCT
This sequence comes from Heterohyrax brucei, assembly GCA_028571685.1. Lineage (NCBI taxonomy): Eukaryota > Metazoa > Chordata > Mammalia > Hyracoidea > Procaviidae > Heterohyrax > Heterohyrax brucei. The sequence continues at coordinate 52,007,125 of CM053155.1, forward strand.
CAATCTCTTTTTCCCTTAATTCTTATGGACACTCTTACAAACTGAATTGTGTTTCCCCCTAAATGTGTATTGAGGTCCTAGTGCCTGTACCTGTGAATATGATCCTGTTTAAACATAGGGGTTTCTTTAGGAGGTGATTCCAATTCAGAACAACCTTATAGGTCAGAGTAGAACTGCCATAGAGTTTCCATGGAGTGTCTGGCGGATTTGAACTGCTGACCTTTCATTTAGCAGATGTAGCAGTTAACCGCTACACCACCAGGTTTTCCGAGAGCTGCATAGACACAGAAATATGCACAGAGGGAAGATGCCATATGAAGACAAACACATGGCTGATGTGTTGACAAGCCCAGGAGTACCAAGGATTGGTGGTAGCTACTAGAAGCTGAAATAGAGAAAGAAAGACCTTCCTCTAGAGCCATGCCCTGAATCTGGACTTGTGACTGTAATATGTAAGAGGAAACCCTTGTGGCATACTGGTTAAGGGCTATGGCTGCTAACCAAAAGATTGGCAGTTTGAATCTACCAGATGCTCCCAGGAAACATTACGTGGCAGTCCTTTTCTGTCTTATGCGGTTGCTATACATCAGAATCAGCTTGATGGCAACAGGCTTGGTATTGGTTTTAATGTGTGAGAAAATAGACTTTGATTCTTTGTTTTTTGTTATTGTAACACTAGGTAACTAAGACAGATACCTTGAAGGTTGTAAGATTCAGGTCAGAAAGATTGTTTACTATCTTAGAAGATTTCCTATCTGATGCTAGTAAATGCTGACGACATATTTTTACAATATATTTTGCTTCTGAGGGTTACAAATAATTTTGCACGCCAAATACTATAATTTAGAAGAGCAGGAAGCCCTGTCATCTGATAAAATTATTGTTTTCGAAAGAAATAGCTTGGATGCTGATCTGTGTCCATCGTTGTTTTTTTCATGTCTGGGTTAGGCATTGGCCTGTGAATTTGCATTTCCAGCGTGTCCTAATTTGAAACCAGTTTTTAATTTGTGGTACTACTGAGCTCGTGGGATTTTTCCATCTATATTTCATGATAGCCTTTAGATGAACAAGCAGAAAGAATCACAATGTTCTTGTTTGCATAAGTCCCTCCTTGACAGTTCATCAGATATCTTTAGCGTACTTGGGTACATGTCATGGGCTGCTGAAGGCACGAATAATCATCTCTAGCAATTCATCTTTTTACCTAGCTTAATGATGCCTTTTACATCTTAGGAGAATGATGGAGTGAGAGGGTAATGTGTCCAGAGCTTGCCTGCCTAAGCATGTGGAGTAAATTACAGTGGGGAATAAATTACACTAACTCTATTTCTCATCATTGAGTTACCTTTTGTAAATTTCATCTCACCACAGGTTTGCTGGGAAATCTTGGTGGCATAGCTGTTAAGAGCTATAGCTGCTAACCAAAAGGCTGACAGTTTGAATCTACCAGGTGCTCCTTGGAAACTGTGGGGAAATCCTACTCTGTCTTACAGGGTCACTATGAGTTGGAAATGACTCAAAGGTAGTGGGTTTGGTTTTTTGGTTATGGGGTGGCTAAAAGTTGGAATCGACTAGACAGCAACGAGTTTCAGTTTTTTTTTTTAGGCTAAAGAATCCTGGATCGCCTGAGGAGGGAAATTCCTGTGTCTTCTCATTGACAGGCTGAACTTCCTTGTTCAATTTTAAGCTAAAAAGGATCATTTATGAAACTGTCTACTTCTAAATGACTAAAGATTCTTTTGCACTTGGGTTGAGGGTGTGCGGGGGGTTGGGGGAGACTTAACTTTTATGACTTCTTTTTTTAGAGCTGTCTTTGGAGATGAAAGCAAATAGTAATCGTTATCTTAACTGAGTTCTCTTAAATAAACACATTATTGGAGGCCCAGTGCAGCAGTGGTTAAGAGCTCAGCTGTTTACTAAAAGGTCAGTACTTTGAACCTACCTGCTGCTCCTTGGAAATCCTAAGGGGCAGTTTTACCCTGTCCTGCAGGGTCAATGGCAGTGGTTTTACAGGGTCAAATTTCTTAATTGCTTCTTTCTTGTCCTCCCCTCAGTAATGATAATGGGATAGTGGGGACAGTGTTGGTGATGGGGCGCTCGGCCTGGTGGGGGGTGGTCTATGGCCAGGCAGGAATTCAAATTCAGCTTCACATCATTTTCTGTAGATATTTTCATCCCCGTTTTCCAGTGTAGTTAATTCTGGCTTGTGATTTTACACTGAAATATGTGTCATGCTTGTCCTGTAGCATTGTCCTAGTTCAGTTTTGATAGTTATTCTAAAGGAAAACATTATATCGCATGGGCAATAGCTCCTTCTTTTGAGAGGGAAAGTGCAGCGTGTTATTTCTTTGTTTCAATTTACAGTTGGTCTGACAAGCAACAAGCCAAAAAGGGCATGGAAGGCAGCCTACGAGGGAAGGAGCCTAACAGAGAGATAGAGAGACCAGGGTTGGGTCCTGTGTGGGTGACTTTACACAAGTTACCTAACTTATCTGAGCCTCACTTCTTTCGTATGTAAAGTGGAACCATAACAACTAATTTACATTGTTATAAGGGTTAGATCATGCATGTACTGTGTGTGATTCATAATAAGAACCAAACTGGACCCATTGCCATTGAGTTGATTCTGACTCAGCAACCTCACGGGACAGAATTTTTTGGGGGGGGGGGGCGGAAAGCCATTTATGTTGTTTTTATAGGTCAGCTATTGAAACAAGAAATTTAATTCCAAAAGAAAATAACTGAGACAAATCCCTCACCACATGTCAGGAGTTCAGTATATCAATAATATTTTAGAACAAAAATTAGGGAAAAATATTAAACGCTATCACTTTTATTTAAATGTTTTATGTGGCAATTTATTCTAACTATAAACATTATCCTTAATCCCTCAATCTGCTGTTAAAAAAGATGAGAGTCAGTTCCAACTTGCAGTGACCTATAGGACAGGGTAGAACTGCCCCCACATTGTTTCCAAGGAGCAGCTTGGTGAATTCCAACTGGTGACCTTTGGGTTAGCAGCCATAGCTCTTAACCACTAGGCCACCAGAATTTCCCAGTCTGCCGGTGAGTGATGTTATTTGTCTCTTACTTTCTCTTCCACCTCTTGTTATTTCATTAAATATACTCAGATTTTAAAATGAACTTGGATCATACTGTACATTCAAGTCTGTGTGCTGCTACTGCACGTTATATCACAGACAATTATTACTAAATATTCTTCTAAAGCATTATCTGAGCCTCACTTCTTTCCTATGTAAAGTGGAACCATAACAACTAATTTACATTGTTATAAGGATTAGATCATGCATGTACTGGAGGCAGAAAATGCTGCTGCTAGGTGCCATTGAGTTGATTTCAGTTCACAGTGATGTCTTGTGACAGTGGAAATGCTCCCTAAAGTTTTTGTAAAAGGAATATTTTATTATGTTTTAGGTGGAAGTTTACATAGCGAATTGTGTTCCCATTTAACAATTCTATGCAACTGGTTCCATGACCTTGTTTACATTTTGCACACTATGTCAGCAGTCTCATTTTTTCCTGCTTCCATTAATCCTGCTTCCTCTCCCTGCCCCTCCTTTTGCTCATTTTTGTCTAAGGATAAATGTTGACTGTTTTGTCTCATATAGTTGATTATTTAAGGAAGCATAGTATTCACAAGTGATGCTGTTTACTTTATAAGCCAATCTATAGTTTAGATGAAAGGTGACCACTGGGAGTCACTTCAGTTCTAAGTTCAAAGGATATTTTAGGGCAGTTGCCTCTGGAATTCCTCTACTTTCTATCAGCCCAGTAATCCTGGCCTTTTTAGGAATTTGGATTTTCTACATTTTTCTCCCTTTCTGTCCAAGGCTTTCTATTGTGTTCCTAGTCAGCAGTGGTATTGACCTTAAGGGCACCATCTAGTTCTTCTGGCTTGGGGCTAGATAAGGCCAGGATTTACACGGGCCATTAGTCCTGTGCACTAGTTTCTATTTTCAGTGTTTGGGTTCCTTCATTCTCTTTTGTTTCAGATGAGTAGAGATCAAGATTTGTATCTCAGATGGCTACTCACAAACTTTTAAAGCCCCAGATGTTACTCACCAAACTAGGATGGAAAACATTATCTTTCAACTTTAAGGTTTTCTAGGCTGTGATCTTTATGGGATCTTTCTCCTTTGGAGGCAGGAGGCACCAAATGGGTTCATCACCAACCTTGTGGTTAGCAGGGAGCGTTTAACCATTGAGGGTTCCTTTTGTGGAAGATGCTAGCTTCTGTGTGTCCAATAATTTGTTTACTCACTCTCCCCTTGTTGGATGGTTAGGTCATATTCAAATTTTCATTATTGTAAACATTTTCGTGAGAATACTAATATATAAATGTTTATGTTCTTTTTAAATTATTTTATTAGAATTACTGTCTAGGTATCCAAGACTGTGAACACTTTTAAAGTTATGATTTTAAAAAGAAAGGCAAAATAGATGCATAATATATTAGCCATGCTGAACTTCTCAACCTCCTGGAACACACTGATAATGAGATATTAAAAGTGTGAGTTCTTAGTGGTAGAAGTTTTATTTGTTTTCCTACCTCCTTAGCATTCTGTAATCTTTGTCCTTAATAATTGTTAGCTGAGTGAATGAATGAATGAATAAATATTTGTTTTAAGTAGGAGTTAGCCATATCTAAACTTCTTTTAGAGAGAAATGTACCTAAATTATCCATTACTCTGTAGCATATGGAAACCCTGGTGGCTTAGTGGTTAAGAGCTACAGCTGCTAACTAAAAGGTCACCAGTTGCAATTTAGCAAGTTGCTCCTTGGAAACCACATACGGCAGTTCTCTCTATCCTATAGGGTCGCTATGAGTTGGAATTGACTTAATGGCAATGAGGTTTTCTTTTTTTTTAATGTACCATATGTAAGGAGCCCTGGTTGTACAGTGGTTAAGTGCTCGGCTGCCAACTGAATGGCCAGTGGTTCAAACCCATCAGCTGCTCTGCAGGCGCATAGGTTTCCTGTGAGCAGGAATCAACTCTGTGGTGATAGGTTTGTTTTTGTTTTGAAATACTTTATATTCCTAAGGATCTCTTGGGGAAAAAAAATTCATACCTTTATTTAATAACGACTGTTGTACTTGACAATTCTTATTTGAAGAATTCTTTTATTCTTAGATATTCTTGAATATCCTAATTGTGCTTGTCCAGGAATAGTTTGAATAAGTAAATCATCTGAGAGTTGTTTTTCCATCCCCATTATTTTTCTACTTCACTTCTATTTGGGGCATTAGTGTATTTCACACAGTTTAAGAAGATTATGGCATACAATGAAGATCATTTCCTTACCTCCTTCAAAAGGAATTTAAAGGTCATTTGACTCAACCATTCATCTCATGCGTGGAGACGCTCACCTCTCAACAGGTGAGCGGCTTCCACCACAGCCAGTAACAGCAAACTCATTGTTTCGTAAAGCCACCTCATCCATACTTGAATTCTGTCAGTGTATTGTGTCAGGACGAAATACCTCATTTCCACCGTTGCCTCTTGGCTCAGACTTAGTCCCTGCCACCTCCTGCCACCTCCCGCTTGCTCAGGCCCAGCCATGTCTCCCTGTCTCAAGCTCCTGGTCAGCAATCAGCAACCAGGCTCCTGTCCACATAGGAAAGGAACTCAACCCCAAGTGATCTGAGATTCAAACTCAGGTCTCCCCGGTGAAAGCCAGATCTCTTTTTACACAGCACTCGCAACTTAGATCATCGTCCTCCTAGCGGGTGACTTTTGTCTGTTTAAGCTTTCTAAACTCCATGTCCAGGAGCTACCACACTGTTACAAAGCTCTCAGGTGCTTTGATTCCAAGTCATTTGACCCAACAGGAAGTGTGAGAAACAATCCACTTCTTTGTCGTGAACGCTACTGTCCCCTTTAGGTGATTTCTCCTTCCTTCCTGTTGTATCAGATTCTCTTTTATGGAAGTATGCAGAGTGGAGAATAAATACTGTTGCTCCCCCTTCCCTGCGCCTGTAGCAGTCTCTTCCGGTTTTCATCCTGCTTTTTAAAAGAAAGGCCTCTGTTGTTTCTCCACTTAATTTGATACTGGCTTTGAGTTTTAAAGATACTACTTAAGGTCTATTTCTCTTTTTATTATGAATTGTCAATCCATTCCATTAATATTGTCTTTATAATGTTTCTTGGTGTTAAAATCAAGCCCCAAACCTATAGATTGCCAAGTCTGCATTCATCGTTCCTCCTTTTTCTGAGAATGAGGTCTACATTTGTCCATTCAACTCTTGTGGTGTCTCCACTAGTTGACATCAGTTTAGTAATCTTATTTGTGAATTTTCTTGTTACACTAAACTGTACTTACAGTTGTCCCAATGCTCACTTTAAAACCTCTTTCTGGTGGGACAATGGTTCAGAGCTTAGGCTGCTATTCAAAAGACTAGTAGTTTGAATCTACTAACTGCTCCTTGGAAACCCTATGGAGCAGTTTGAATCTGCTCAGTGGCAGTGGTTTTTTTGTTTTGTTTTACCTGTCTTGGGCTTTTTTTTTCTCCTATCATATTTAGTCTCCCATTTGAACTCCAAAAATCGTTACTTTTGAGAGAGACCACAGGAACCAAAGTTAACAGTGGTGAAATCCCGCTTTCTCTTTGTCATTCTGGCAACATTATGTCATTGACCACATAGATCTGACGTATCTCTTCCTGGTATTCCTTTTTTTTTTTTTCCTCTAAATATTTTATTGTGCTTTAGGTGGAAGATTACAATTCAAGTCAATTTGCCATACAAAAACTCACACACACGCATTGTTATGTAACTCGAACTCTTCCTTTCCGTTCTGTATTTCCAGTGTGTCCATTCAACCAGCTCTATTCCTTGTCGTTCCTAACATAACTAAAAGGGAGATTTTGTTATTCTTGTAAATTAGATATCTCAATCTGTGGCTGTTTTGGAAGGCCCCAGCGCTCTCTTACTTGGGGGCTGTTCTTGAAATAGAGGTCATGATAGAGCTATTTAGGATTCCTTACCTTTTTTTTTCCTTGAGGGAACCATCAGTGATTGTGTAGACTTAATTGCAGACTGTGTAGACAGATGAGTGTTATCTCAACCCTCTTTTACAGTTTCTTGCCCCAGAGTCATGGCTGTTTTTGCTGAGCCTTTTGAAGTCTGCCTTCTGAAATTCATGCTTTATCATCACATTTTCAACTACTCTCTACCCAGTGATTAAACACGTCAGCATGGAAGCCTCTGATCTGTCTCCATGACAGTGGAGTTGGACAGTTGATCAGATAACAGTTAAATACCATACGAACCTTGAATATTTTATTTCAACTTAATATACATTAATAAAACAAATACATTCGTTTACCTATCTTTTGACATAGGGCAGAAGTCTTTGAGTTGATTGGAGCTCCATGTTGTCATTTTCACATGTATAATGTTCAATTTTAATTTTTTCAAAGTTGGGCAAGTCCTGTAAAGAAGTCAGACCACAGTACCTATCCAGATTTTTGCTTTTTTCATCTTAAAGGTTTTAAGCAGCATTTACAGTTGTCTTGTGTACACCAAATTTAATAACAATTCTTTTTAGTAACTCATTTTCAATAGTCCCTAAAACATTGTACTTAGTTACAAAAACATAAGTTCTACATCTTTTTGCACTAACATACCATCAATTTATGTAATATTTAAATAACTTAACCACAGCATTCAGCACAAGTAACATGAATAAGTTGAGAAGGAAACACAACAAACTTCTGATAAACACCCAAATTGGCAGGTGGAACAGAGGTACTAGAGAGCAGCCTACAAACTGTGAGCCTTAGATCCTTTGAGCATCAGCCAATACAATGTTTTACAAAGACAGCAACAAGGGCTCGGGTGAGTGGAGGCTGTTTAAGAGGCTTTTGTTGTATGCTATAGTGACATCACTGCTTACCTACAAGGCCCACTGTTTCACCTCCCCAGACGGTTTATCTTTGCTCAGAATTAGATCCAAGTAGCAGTTCCCCTGTATACTTTTTCTCTCCATAGAGAAATGAAATTGGTATATAGTGTAAACAACATTCTGCTTTTAAAGTCCTAAGTCAAATGTTTGCATAGTTACAGTTTCCCATCTAACCTCTTGTGTGTAGTCATAGCTCTTAACCACTATGCCACCAGGGCTCTGAAGTTTGGAACACATCATCCGTTTTTTTCTGTTTGACCGGATAGTCTGTTAATATATGTTTCATCAACAATGTGATTTTTTTCCCCTTTGATTTAGTCCTCATTCAGATATTTTCCATCATCTTTACCACCCAGGTTCATGGATTTCTACACGGGTGATAGATAATATTCCCTTACCTCTCTTCCTTATAGATAATTCCTGGAAATACTACAAAATCCCACTAACTGCCATGAGGTTGTATTTACCGTCTTATTTTCAAGTTTCTGTCCTCTAATCTAGTCCTATGCAATTATGGTATCCTTCAGAGTGTCAGTCTGGAAAATTTCCCCAACTGTTTTCTTACAGGTGTCTCATAATTTCTCTTACACTCTTTCTCATTTCCATATAACATGCCTGCAGACTTTTATGGTAACTTGTTTCATGGGTTTATCTGAACATTGCTTTTTTTTGTCTTCCATATTCAACTTAAAGGACATGTCATACTTCACCTGACTTGATCACCTGTCTTCACAAGATAGACTCCAACCCTACCCCAGGTCCCTCAATACAGTACCCATGGGCACCAAACAAAAGTTGACATCATATTTGCCAATAACTCTTTCTTAGTTAGCTGTTCATTTCCCCAGTCATTCTCTGTTTTCTAAAGTCCTAACCAGTGAGAGGAAGTTGCTACAAGGACCCAAACCTGTGCCCCTGAGACTTTCAGTTTCCAGCCTGTGACTTTTTAGGTGCTGAGTAATAATGGCCCATTTTGTTGCCTAGCCAAGGACTAAATTGCAGGCTTAGTGTGTTTTACACTAGTTGCTGCTGAGTTGACCGACTCACGAGGACCCTGTATGTGTCAGAATACAGTTGTGCACCACTGAGTTTTCAGTGTCTGACTTTTTGGAAGTAGCTTGCTGGAACTTTTGCCTGAAGCACCTCTGGGTACACTTTAACATCCAGGTTTCCCATCAGCAGTTGAGTGAGTTGACTGTTTGTGATACTCAGGGATTCTGAGTGTGTCTTGGTAGATTATTATATTCTAGAACTAAGCACCAGACATATGGATAACAGGTTTGGCTAGCCATGTCTTGTCTCCATGAAGCCCCTCCATACTCTCAAGACCACCACCCATTCTCTTTTTCCCACAGAAGTAGCTACCTGGTGTCTTCTTAGAATCTAATAGCTGAGCTTAACCGGTAAAGATTATCTGCCTTGAGCAGTGTGCTCTTTTAAGAACTATCTGTGTGGGATCAAACTGACAACAGCAGCTCAAAAGATTAGATAGGACACTACAGGGGCAGTGAGTTTATGTTAATGTGGAGAGAACAATTCATAAAGGAAGGGTGCTTAGCCTGAAGAATATCATCAGTGTCACTGTATTGTACATGTAGAAATAGTTGAATTGGGGTATGTTCTGCCCTGTATTTTCCTTAACCACAACAGAAAATAAAATAGACTTTTTTACCAGTGGGTCAATGGATGGGGGAAACTTGTGGCTTAGTGGTTGGGAGTTTGGTGGCTAAACAAAAGGCCAGCAGTTTGAATCTACTAGGTGCTCTTTGGAAACTCTATGGGGCAGTTCTACTTTGTTCTGTAGTGTTGCTGTGGATCAGAATAGATTGAATGGTAATGAATTTGTTTTTTGGGGAGGTGAATGGAATGTTCTTCAAATATAAGTATGGAAAAATCAGGGGCTACATGTATGCCTGATAGACTATGTATCAACCACAAACAGTTATTTTTTAGTCAGAGTGCCACATTGCAGGGCCTGGCTGTATGGTCAGTGGCTAGTGGTAGTACAGCATTAGAGTGGGAGGAATTGCCTATCAGTCATTACCTCCGTATTAGATGTGGACAGTTAGCCCATAGACAGCATCTGGGAAAAAAGGCAATTCTTTCAAAAATGGCAGCCCTCTGCCTACTTCTGCTGCATGTATGTCTAAGATTAAAGTTCATCTGTTAAATTTAGCTGTAAATATTTCCTTAAACATTTATTACAGGACTCTTGTAAGCTTCATATTTGTTCTTCCTGTCATGCTAGGAACTTTGGTAACAAAGTGCTTAAGTGCTATAGCTACTAACCAAAAGGTTGGTAGTTTAAATCTACCAGGTAGACCTTGGAAACTCTGTGGGTTCACTATGAGTTGAAATCCTGTCAATGGCAACACATTTGGTTATTTTGGTTGTCGTGCTGGAGATTTGCTCCTCCATGGTGGTACAGTGGTTACAGCATTGGACTGACTGCTGGAACCTATCAGCTGCTCCAAGGGACAGAGATGTGGCAGACTACTTTCCTGTCTACTCTGTCTTGTAGGGTTACCCTGAGTTGGAATCAACTTGTCAGCAGCAGATTTGGTTTTGGTTTTATAGCTTGTAAAACCCAACCCCTGTTTCAAGATGAAAATAGCTAACTGAACTAAAAAAATATAACCATCATGCTTACAGGAAGTGGAAAGAAACAGTAATTACAGTGCTCTCTCTCTTTCTGATAGTTTATTATTGTTTTCGATTTTTTTAGGGGGGCCAACACTACTTTTGTTTCAGAGTTTACCAGCTCCCTGAGAAATGATTCAAGTCAATAATTTTTGTATATTTGAGTAAATGATAACTCTTAGACTTCAGGGAACTTTGAATTGTAGCTCTCGTTTTGTTCCACTATTTTCTAAACCGTAGACCACATTACGCTGGTATGCATTTGTCTTACTCTAGTTTCTATCATTTAGCTATGATCTATGGAAAGTTGGGTCAGGATCGGTCCTGTCTTTTATCATCACCTATTTTTGAGCTGTCTCCATATCCTTTCCTGTGGTTAAAAACTTTTGTCTTCTCCTAAGAGATGTAAACAGGTATCTTGTGGGAGCTCTCCTGCCCTTTGCACTTCCCTTTTAGAGGAACTGATCCCATCAACACAGCTGTAACCTCAGAAACGTCAATGATAGGTTTGCCTATTGTCACTGGTAGTATTTCTGACACTATCGTGAGCTAAGCTATCTTTCAAGGTCCTTTCAAGAAACATTTCTTGGGGGATGGGTAGGAGGACAGATGACGGGGACACAATGTTGACGACTAATACTTTCATATACACAACTTGTTTCTTAAAGAGAGTTGGGAAAACCACAGCTCAGTTGTGTGTGAGGATGTCAGAGAGATGTAGAATGCATGGTTGAATATTTGCTACAAGTTCAAGTTAAGTATAAAGGAGCTATGGTCGCAGAGCAGGTAAAGGCTCAGCTTCTCTCTGAAAGATTGGTGGTTTGAACCTGCTCAGTAGCTCTGTGGGAAAAAGACCTGAAAATCTGGGCTTCTGTAAAGATTATAGCCATGAAAACCCTTTGGGGCAGTTCTGCTTTGTCATGTGGAGCCACCATGAGTTGGAGTTGACTCAATGGTGCCCAGTAGCAACAGGGCAATTGTGGTCTCTTCTTTCTCCCCATAGCTGATCTATCTGTTGCTGACTCCAATTGTAGCAGCAGATTTGGGAACATCGCAGCAACATGTCAACAGATACCAATCTGTGACATCATTTAGCATGGGACAAAAGGAAGCACTTTGAACTGGTTTTTAGTAATCAAAACAAAGTAACTAGTATTGTAAGATGTATGTGCTATGTTTTCCCACCTGTAGCTCCTCGGATTCTGGACCAGCACGGAGTTGCTGCCAGTTTCTTTACATAAAAATGTTGACTTTTTAATGTGTTTAACTTCCCCAATTTAGAATAAGATTTGTTGAAATTTAGAGGAAGGAATACCAAGTGGCTTTGGCTTTAGTTTCCTTACCCAATTTATTTTCTTTGTTTTAACTCTCCCTTTTTCTTTTCTTCCTCCTATTTGCTTAATCCTGAGGTGGTTTCAGTACTGTTCTAATTTCTGTCTGGAGTCAGTAAAATGTAGATGACACTTTCCCATAGTGTGAACTAGAAAATAATTGGGACCTAAAAAAGTTGAGTCCAGATGCCTTTCCTGTTTCTCTTTGTGCAGCATGTTGTTGCTGTAACCAGCTACCTAAAGATGCCTTGGAATAACGGCCTGAAAGGTCACAGCTGTGACACTCTATGGAGCACAGTTCTGTTCTGCAAGTCACGCAGTTGCCATTAATTGTAGTTGACTTGATAGCAACTGTTTTTTTTTCCCCTTCTCTGTCTTCAGTTATTCCCTTTGGAGTACTGACTGACTTCTAAACTCTGAGAGCTTTGTTTGTTGCACTTAAGTGATGTACTGAATGTATCACATCTTACCTCTGCCTTGTCTCGGTTTGTATTCTTCATAATCCTGTGGCTGCTAGTACAGTTGCGTGTAACAACAACTCAGTACAGTTTTGAATGTTAAATGAATGTTTAATTGGCACGAGATAAATCAGATTCTTGGAAACGCATAAGTAAAAGTAATTCACAATCCTTCCCCAATGAACTGGTAATCAGTTTGTGTCTGGAGTAAATTAGCTAAAGAGTGTTTGATAATATAACTGAGTGCTGGTGAGACAGTGGTTAAGAGCTCGGTGGCTAGCCAGTTCGAATCTGCCAGCCTTGGAAAACCCTCACCCCTTGGAAATCCTATGGAGCAGCTCTACTGCTATGGGGTCAGTGTGAAGTGGAATTAGTTCGATGGCAACATGTTTGGGTTTAACAATCTAAACTGTGTTAGGTAAAGACGCCCTGGTGATGCAAGGTTAAATCTTAGCTGCTAACCAAAAGTGTGACCGTTCTAACGTATCAGCCACTTTGTAGGGGGAAGATGTAGCAGTGTACTTTTGTAAACATAGCCTTGGGAACTGTATGGGCAGCTCTACTTTGTGCTATAAGGTTGCTGTCAACTGGCATAAACTCAACAATTTTTTTTTTTAATTTTTTATTTCAAGGTAACATGATTTAACTGCTGCAGCTAGCTATTTCAGTATGCCCATGGCATGTGACACGTGATTGCTGGGGTGAAACCCTAAAATTTACCTTTAAATTTGTTTCCATTTGGCTTCTAGGGCTCTTCAGCACTCTGTAATTTCTTATTAGTTAGAGCTATCCTTAACTCAAGAACTCTATCAGAGCTATTAAATTTTCTGAAAAGAAAGCTTAACAGAATTTTTAAAGTATATTTATAGTGGCTTCATGATGTCAAAACAACCACTTGAACACTGAAAATATGTTCAAAATATTTTTCTATTTATCTCTCAGTTTGAACTTCTTAGTTGATGGAAAAGGAAAAATTTGGTTTTATTTGATTCCAAAGAAAGATTGAAAGAGAGGCAAGAGGGAAGGGGAAACAAAAGAAAGTGATTCTTAGTTGCTTTGAGGTCATGCAAATATAAGCTGAGAGTCTTGAAACCTCCCTGATCAGTCTATCATTCCAACAAGAAGACCAAATCCAGTGCTGCTGAGTCAATTCCAACTCATAGCAATCCTATAGAACAGAGTAGAACTACTTCATAGAGTTTTGAAGGAGCACCTGATGGATTCAAACTGCCAACCTTTTGATTAGAGCCATAGTACTTAACTGCTATGCCACCAGGGTTTCTGCTTAAGTAACAGAACCTAGTCTCACAGTGGTTAAGAGCTACAGGTGCTAACCAACAGGGTGGTGATTCTAATCCACCAGTTGCTCCTTGGAAACTGTGTGGCGCAGTTCTACCCTGTCCTATGGGGTCACTATGAGTTGGAATAGACTCTGTCAATGGTTTGATTTTTAATGCCAGAGTGGAAACCCTGGTAGTGTAGTGTTTAAGAGCTACAGATGCTTACCGAATCTACCAGGTGCTCTTTGGCAGTCATACCAGGCAGTTCTACTCTGTCCTATAGGTTTGCTATGAGTTGGAATTGATTCAACAGCAACACGAGAATGTCCCTAATGTCTCTGCTCTCATACATTTCTGTTTCACTAGCTAACCTCAGCTCTTTATGAGATCTGCTACGACGAGTGTGACAATTTGTAACTGATAGTCCTAATACCCACTTTTTGTGTTTCCCCAAACTTTTCTTGGCACATCTGCATAAATCTGTGCAGATCACGTCCTCATTAGAAAGTCTCAAATTAACCATTAACTTCTGTGTCTGACCCCCACCCACCTTCCCAGCTTAGTGTTGTGTCCTCTTTGTAATCTTCTCTGCTTTTAGCCTTTGCCTGGACTGGCCTGACAACCTCCATACATGCTTTACCTGTCAAGCTTCCCTCATTCCCTTGGGCAGCCTTAGATATTCTTTGTGCCTGTGGAGAGCTAAATGCTTGACGTGTGTTACACTGTTCAACACAGTAACTGTTTAGAGTGGGCAGTCTTTGCCCCATTCTATAGGTAAGAAGACTGAGGCTGAAAGAGCTTAAGTAATTTCTTCAACTGCATGTAGTAACAAAAGTCAGTGAAAGCTGGGATTTGAACCCAATTGTTCTGTTTAAAGAACCTGAAGTCTTTCCAAGGCATGCTGTCCCACGCTTTAGCTTCCCATGGGCCCTCTATTTACTTTATTTTTTTTAATTGTGATGAAAATATACATAACAAAACATTTGCCCAGTCATTTTTTAGTGTACAATTGAGTGACCTTGATGGTATTTATGGTATCGTGCAACGATCACCACTATCCGTTTAGGAATTATTCTACAACCACTGACAGACATTCAGTGCCCCCTAAGCAGTGACTGAACCTTATACTCTCCCTCTTGCCCCTAATAACCTAATACATTTTTGTATTTTATACATATATTCTATACATTTGCCTGTTCTGGGTATTTGAAATAAGTGGAATCATATGAGACTTTTCTTTTTGTGGCTGACTTGTTTCACTTAGCACAAGTTTTCAAGATTCTTCCATGTTGCAGCACATACCCCGACATCATTTCTCTATATGGCTGAGTAATATTCCGTTGTATGTATGTATCATATTTTGTCTACCAATTCATATATTGATGACATTGAGTGTTTCCATCTTTCGTCCACTGTGAATGAGAAGCACTAATAGGTAAGTTTCTGTTTGTCTGTTGTCTTCTTTTGTGCATATACCTAGGAGTCAAATTACTGGATCATACAGTGTTTTAACTTTTTGAGGAACTGCCAAACTATTCTCCACAGCTGCAGCACCATTTGGCACCGCCACCAGTGATAGATAGATGAGACTTCCAGTTTCAGCTCCTAATCCCTGGAAGCTGTAAGTGTGACTTTATGTACAAAAAGGATCTTTGCAAGTGTGATGAAAGACGTTGAGATGAAGAGGTTAGGGATTATCTGAGGGTGCCCCGAGGGCAATCACAAGTGTCTTCTTAAGAGGGAAGCAGAGGAAGACTAGAGACACACAGAGACAAGGTGACATGACCGTAGAGGCAGAGATGGACATGATGTGGATCCAAAGCCAAGGAAAACCAATAGCAACCAGAACCTGGAAGAGATGAGAAACAGATTCCCTCCTACAGCCTCTGGAAGGAGCAGACCCTGTTGACTCCCTGATTTTTGGCTCAGTGATGCTGAAGTCAGCTTCTACCTGCCAGAACCATGAGAGAATAAATTTCTGTTATTTTAAACAGTCAAGTCTGTGGTAATTTGTTGTAGCAGTCACAGGAAACTAACACACACGGGAGGCAGTAACATGCCAAGTAGGACAAGTAAAAGACCCAGCAAACCAGGATCCCCTCTGGATGACTCTTTCCCTTCTTGCTGTGGAAAGCTTTCTATGTTCACTCTCCAGAGATTCAAAAGACTTTAGGTCTCTACTCCTTGAATTTATAAGGCCTCTCGTAGTTGTTTTCTCTCTCAGGATCGTCTGAGCACAGTGTCCATCACGGTTCAGGCAGAACACATATGCGTTCTTTTCAAGTACATATGGTTTTTATGGCCTGGTGATGGAATTTGGGAACACAGCTGTATTTGGATGAGGTCAGTTGTAAGTGGGAAAGCTCATATTACTTAATTAGTTTACCATTAAATGTTTAACCTTTAAATAGATTCTAAGTGTTTCCCTGTTTTTGTATCTATCACAAAAGTAGGCTGGATTAGATAATAATTATGGTTCCTTTCCATTGTGCAGTTCTGTGGTTCTCTCACAAGTGTCTGCATTTGTTTTCAAGCATGAGCCAATAGCCCTTTCTCACTATGGCAGCTTCTTCTAACATTCGACCCAAGTGGAGCTCTCAGTCGGCTGAGTTCCTGGAGAAGGAAAATTGTTTTCCTTTCTAGGTCCCAGGTCCTGGTCAAAGCTTAAAAAATAAAACAAACTCTCAGCTCAGTTAAAAAAACACAAACCCATTGCCATGAACTTGATTCCAACTTACAGTGATCTTATAGGACAGAGTAGAACTGCCCCACAGAGTTTCCAAGAAAACACCTGGTGGATTTGAACAGAACAGCTGACCCTTTGGTTAGCAGCCACAGTACTTAACCACGATGCCACCAGGATTTCCTTGGCTCACTTGGTGTCCCTGAATTTACATCTTGAAATTCCAACTAGAATTTCTTTGTTCCTAGGTATTTAGATGTCACTTGGCATCTGTGAACAGAGTTTGATCAAGTCAGCCTAAATGATTACAAACTTTGATTCTTTTTTATCTTCACATTTTTTTTACTGTATTTCTAGCATGTTGTTTACCTTAGACCTTCTATTCTAAATTGCGTCAGCATAGATTATTCCCCTTTCTTAAATCCACGATTTCTGCATATAATTTCTGAGGTCTTTCACGGCACTCATCCTCTTGTTCCAACTTCCAATAAGGGTTCTTCCCATTTCTACAATGTTGGGTGTGTGTGTGGGTGTGTGTGTGTGTGTTGGTTATCTGACCCTCATCTCTGCATCATAAGTAGCCAGCACTGGCATTCAACAGAATACGTGGAACAAAACTTTCTTTAGTAAATACGTTTTGAACAACTTCTTAAGACTGACATTTCCTATAGTTAGTGTTCAGAATATAGGTTAGAATGAACAAGGGCTCAATTCTTGTTCAAAAATTTTGTTGAAATAGAGAAGCTAACAACATAATAATACAAGATTAAGTGGGTACTAGAATGTTGTTGGAAATAGCTCAACACAAAATTAATGTGGGTTCTAGTCCGTACAGTACACTTACCACGGACATAATTTATAAGCCTCAATCTTCTCATATACCCAGTGACTCTACTTTGTGAAACTGTTGTGTGGATTAAATGCTGTAAACTTATATGAAACTACCTAGCTACATTGGAAGAGAGATGGAGCATTTAAGATAAGGCAGATTGATGACTCATTAGTTCAGGGATCTACACAGTTACTTTTATTATCTTCAATACTCTGTCTATAAACCAAACAAACCAAACTCACTGCCATCATGTGGTTTCCACCTTATAGTGATCCTATAGTACTGTGTAGAGCAGCCAAGCTCTTAACCACTGTGCTATCATAATCTGTCTACACACAGATTATGCTGACTGTGTGATTACTGAATGAATGGACTTTGAAGGATGGGTTTCTGAAGGATCAAGTTAGACTTGAAGAAAGGGCTTTGCAATAAGAGGGCACAGCGTGGACATGGAAAGGTACATGCTATCCTGGTAGAACAGTGGTCTAGCTAGAAGGAGTGTAGAGTATAGTAGAAATAAAAGTAAAATATAAGCTTAGAATATTATATGGGTAAGCTTACGCTAGCCGTACTCATAGTTCAGTTTACAATTAGGTGCCATGTTTCAGGTATGAGTGTCCCCGAGAGAAGTGGCCCTGTCCCGCAGAAACACCTGAGGAGTGTGTCGAGGTATCTGAAGGAGGGAGGAATCCTGGAGAGCGTGCTGAAGACAGACTTGACTGCAGGATTACGCTGACTCTAATATGGCTTCAATTATAAATGCGCCACTATTTTATGTACCATTATGAAAAATAAGTGCTACCAATTAAAGAATGTTTAGTAATAGTTCTATGCGACACACAAGGAGCCCTGGTGATGCAACAGTTAAATGCTTGGCTGCTAACTGAAAGGTGAGTGGTTCAAACTTAACAGCTGTTCCTTGGAAACCTGGTGGAGCAGTTCTCCTGTGTCCAACAGGATTGCTATGGGTTGGAATTGACTCGATAGCAATGGGTTTGTTTTCTGGTAACACATGAATTGGCCACACTGGATTTGTGGCTGACATTTCCTACATCGCTTCTGAGACATTGGGCACTTTTGCCTGTTTTCAGTCGTTTGGCTTGGCATGAAATAGCCAGCCCTCTGCACGTTCTTTGCAATGTGACTTCCTCTACCTCTTGTTTAGGTCCTGTAAAACAATAGGTTGTTGCTTTGCAACAAAATAAGGCATTGTGGTCATTTTTCCAAAGATAAATGTTTATTCCAGTAATCTCAAATTTGCCATGCAGCTCCATTTCCATGCTTTCGACTTAGACAGTAATATTTTGGGTTTCAGTGACAAACTGGGCATTTGAAACGTCAGTTAGATTCAACACCTACATTAAACAAAACTCAGCTGAAGCAACAACATTATGGACAGCTACGACCAGTCGGTGCACATACAACCACGTCTTGATAGTAACCTGGCTAAAGGCCACATTGCATATGAGACACAGTCCAATTTAGAGATGTGAAAATGCAAAGAAAACAAATGTCTTAGAAGCAATGAAGTATACTCAATTAAAAAAAATATGCCCAGGGTCCAGTCTGCTACTTGCTGATGTATTTCCTCTATCTCTAAAGACTGAGTTTGTTGAAAGACATCTCTTTGTGGTTCTGGTTTCCTGAGCTACACTAATGTTGTCCTAAAACTATATGTGCAGTTGGTGACCAAACTCATTGTACCAAAGTGCTGTGCCACAAGGAGAGCAGATGCACTGAGCATCAGTATGCCTGAACTCTGTTCCCCCAGGGGTGCTTGTATGTTTCCGTATAGAGGCAATGGAAACATCTTTGCCTTTGCTCCTTTCTGCCCATAGCATGCACCAGTTAGAAGTTTTTATTTAATGGATGTTTTGGTGCTCTTCTTGCCTAATTGGCTTTTCTTTTTCAACAGTCTCTTATGTGTGTATTTCAGCGACATGAACTGCGTCCTTCATGTTGTGCAACCACGATCACCATCCTTTTCTGAATTATTCTGCTTCCGTTAACAGAAACTGAATGTCCCTTAAGTGAAAAGGTCCCCTTTCCCCTTCCCTTTAACCTTGGTAACCGTTAATAATCTTTGGATTCTGTATATTTGCTTATCTTATGTAAGTGAGCTCATACAGTGTTTGTCCTTTTGTGACCGACTGACTTTGCTCAGCATGATGTTTTCAAGGTTCGTTTATGTTGTGGCATGGATGAAGGCTTCATTGCTCTCTTGCTCTCTCTCTATCTCTCTCTCTGTGTAGTTAAGAGCTCAGCTGCTAACCAAAACATCAGTGGTTCAAATCCAGCAGTGCCTTCTTGGAAACCCTGTGGGACAGTTCTGCACTGTCCTATTGGGTTGTAATGATTCGGAATTGACTTGATGGCAACAGGTTTTTTTGGTTTGTTGGATCTACCACATGCTTTTTATCCATTTATCTGTTGATGGACCTGTTTCATTAATCATATCTTTCCATAGCCATACAGGAAAGCATATGTTGAAATCATGTAACTTAGCCTCATTTAGTTGATCTCATTCTTGTAACTCAAAGCATGTATTCATCTCAGACGTCACCATACTTCAGAGTGTGCTCCACAAATAGAGATGTCGGAAACGTGCCAAAGGAAATCAAACTGCCAGCCTCCTTATCTTTCAGGCTGACGGTTGATAGATGCATCTGTGTTTTGGCAGCCTTCACTCTGAATTGAGGAGATTTCAAGCTGCTCCTCTCAGTAGTATACCTTGAGTTTAATCACTGAAGACTTTATCTCATTCTTGAGCATTTGAAAGATGAATAGATTTAAATTTTGCCCTATCCATTTTCCTCTGTTCACTCACTGATAAAGAAACTCTGAGGAGGAAGTTATGAAAGAGGATTAAAAAAGAAAAAAAGCCTGAATGGTCTTGAAAAACAGTGAGTCATTACATGGAAGGTGACTATGTTTTTGCTTCAGGTAGCCAAGGTCACTGGGTCCTGAGTTGGATGACTTCAACTTGAAACTGAATGTGTTCCCAGAAGGTGTCTTTCGACTCCTGCTTTTGTCTCACTCCTGTTATTCCTCTGGAAACCCTGGTGGCACAGTAGTTAAGCTGCTAGTCGAAAGGTCAGCAGTTCGAATCCACCAGGTTCTTCTTGGAAACTATAGAGCAGTTCTACTCTGTCTTGACAGCAGTGGGTTTGTTTTTTTGGTTATTACTGTTCTGGAGGATTGCTTCTGCTCTCATCTGCAGAGTACAGTCTTACATCTGGGTAGATGATCAAATGTGATCAATAAAAGTTAGACAAAACTTCTTCCTGGTAGCATTTCATGATAAATTAATCTCATCAGCTTTACCTTCCGACTTGAGTGGAGCTGAAACAATTAGCTAGCACTTGTTTTATTGTTATATAAATTTAAAAAATTTAAAGGAGCAGTGAAGAATAAGTCCCTCTGGGATATAAAAAAAGAATTATACTTTCAGAGGAAAATTCTTAAACTAAAGAGTCTTATTAAGAATAGAGTATCGTAGAACTTATTATTTTTTTGAAGTTAGAAAAAGTCCTAGGAAGTGAAACCAAACAAACCCAAACTCAGTGCTGTCAAGTCAATTCCAACTCATAGTGACCCTATAGGACAGAGTAGAACTATAGGATATCCTATAGGATACAGTTTCAAGGAGCAGTTGGCAGATTTCAAATGCTAACCTTTTGGGTAGCAGCCATAGCACTTAACCACTAAGCTACCAGGATTTCCCCTAGGAATTTACTGTTGACTAAAAAGTGACATAGACTTCTTTTCAAAGGAAAACCTAACTCAGAGAATCTCACTAAGTCAGACGGTATTATTGTTTGGAATCATTTTAAATATTATGACTTTAGGGTACTTGAACGTTTAAATGGGCATAGAAGTCAATACTTACTAGACAGCATTAGTTTATTTTTTAAAGCTCAAGTTTCTGGGGTGATGAAAATTGTTTTATGTTCTGGTGGTGTGGCGATTGTACAACTATAAACACTTGCCAAAAAAAATTGAATTCTATTCTTAAAATTAGTGAATTATAGCACAAGTAAATGACACTTCAATATGGCTGACCAAAAAAGAAAAAAAAAAAGGAAGTGTTTTGGAACTTAATACATTGGCGGGATTTCCAAAGAAGGGACTTTCTGTGAGCAAACTATAACACCATGCTCATTGATAGGAATAGAAATTAGTTTTTCAATCAGAAGACAAATGCAGTGAAACTATTAAGAAAAATGATTTGGTGTCTGATTGTGTTTTGTCTGTTTCTTCTATTTTCCAGTTATGTTTTTCTTTGGCTTCTTTGGCCAGTTACATTATAATCATTTGTATGTGTGGGGGTGCAGGAGGGGAGGGGGAGCATCACATAAGAGATGAAAGAGATGAAGAAGGTAACTAGTGAGAGTGGAAAAATGAGGAAGACTTATGCCTTCTGTTTCTTCTCCCATTGATTTACTTATTAAAATTCTGTGCAGGTAGTAAACATTTAATCCATCTGTTAGATAAGCTGTCTGAAAACAAGTAGAGTTCACATCATAGTATCAATGCAAAAATGAAAAGAGAAAAATTAAATTGGTATCATTATGTAATTACTAGTTTTTTTAAATGGAGACACATGCTTCAAATAATCAGAGCGTGGAATCACAGTTTAGCTTTCAGTTGCTTTCCTAAGTGTCTGAATCTTCTTGAAAATTATGTTGAATTGTTCTGATGACTGCTACTGATTATTACTATCCTTGAAATGATCGGATCGATTATACCATGTTTCAGTGGGTAATGGAAACCCTGCTGGTATAGTGGTTAAGAGCTAAGGTTGTGAATCAAACAGTTACCAGTTCAAATACACCAGGTGCGCCTTGGCAACTCTATGGGGCAGTCTACTCTGTGTTACAGGGCTGCTAGAATCAACTCTATGGCAATTTTCTCTCTCTCTCTCTCTTTTTTATTGGTTAATAGGCCATCTATTTGCCTTGATTGTGGTGTAGTGGTTAAGTGCTGTGGCTGTTAACCAAAAGGTCAGCAGTTCGAATCCATGAGGCACTTCTTGGAAACTCTGGGGGGCAGTTCTACTCTGTCCTCTAGGGTCACTATGAGTTGAAATCGACTCAGTGGCAGTGAGTTTTTGGTTTATAGTAATGACGGATGTACAATACCATTCCAGAGTTATATAGGATAGTTTCATGGCCCTAAATACCTCCTGTATTCCGTCTATTCATCCTCCTGCCCCTCAACTGTGGCAATCAATGATGTTTTCATTCTCTCTACCAGAATGTCATATAGTTGGAGTCATGAAGCATATAGTCTTTTCAGACTGGCTTTCTTCATTTAGCAATATACATTTAAGGTTCCTCCAGGTCTTTTCACATCTTGGTGCCTCTTTTTATTGCTGAATAATACTCCATTGTCTGGATGTAGCCAGTTTATCCATTTACCTGTTGAAAGACACCTTGGTTGCTTTCAATTATGGGCATTCATGAGTAAAGCTGGTAGAAATGTGTGTGCAGGTTTTTCTGTGGACATAAGTTTTCGTCTCATTTGGATAAATACCTAGGAATCCCTGGGTGGAGCAGACATGGAGTCATGGTGAGTTAGAATCAGATCAGTAGCACTCAGCACCAATGATTGCTGTTTTGTATGGTAGAGCTATGTTTAACTTTGTAAACCCCCCCACCCCTAACCGAAGCCTATTGCTGTTGAGTTGATTGCCACTCACAGCACCCTGCAAGACAGAATAGCACTGCCCCACGGAGTTTCCAAGGAGACCTGGTGGATTCAAACTGCCAACCTTTTGGTTAGTAGCCATAGCACTCAAATCACTATGCCAACAGGGTTTCCTTCACCTTCTAGAAATTGCCGGTCTTCCATGGTAGCTGTGCCGTTTTGCATTTCCATCAGCAATGAATGCAAGTTCCTTTTGCGTCCTATCTGTTTTGGGGTTTTAGCCATCTTGACAGGTGTGCCCTGTTAAGATACGGAGCCTTGGGAGCATAGTGAGTTAAGAGCTACCCTGCTAACCCCAAAAGATCGGCAGTTTGAATTCACCAGCTGCTCCTCAGAAATCCTCTAAGACAGTTCTACTCTGTCCTATAGGGTTGCTGTGAGTGGGAATTGACTTTATGGTAATGAGTTTGATTGGGTTTTTAACAGGTGTGCAGGAGCCCTGCCAGCACAGTGGTTATGTACCACCAGTTGCTCCCTGGGGAATGATGTGGCAGTCTGCTTCTGTAAAGATTATAGTGTTGGAAACCCAGAGTGCTGCTCTGCCCTATAAGGTCACCATGAATTGGAATTGACACAGTGACTACACATTTTGTTGTGTTTTTAGTAATATTGCATTGTTATTTTAATTTTCAGGCCCCTAATGGTTTACAGGACCCCTGGTGATACAGTGGTTAAGAGCTTAGCTGCTACCCAAAAGGTTAGCAGTTCAAATCCACCAGGTCCTCCCTGGAAACTGTAGGGCAGTTCTCCTCTCTCCTATAGGGTCCCTATGAGTTGGAATTACTTGATGGAAGCAGGATTTTGGGGGTTTTAATGATTTACAGGAGCCGTGGTGGTAAAGTGGTTAAGAGCTCAACTGCTAACCAAAATGTGGGCAATTTGACTCTACAAAAGGTTGGCGGTTCAAATCCACCAGGTGCTCTTTGGAAACACTGTATGGGGCAATTCTACTCTATCCTATAGGGTCACTATGAGAAGGAGTTGACTCCATGGCAACAGGTTTGGATTTTTTGGAATGATATATGAGATGACTGCATAGCCCATATAGCTTGAACTTGACTACTAACTTAAAGGTTGGCAGTTCAAACATGTTTGATGGTAAGGAGGAAGAAAGGTTTGGTGACTTGCTGCTGTATGGAGCAGTTCTACTCTGTAAAACATGGGTTCCTCATGAGCTGGGATCGACTTTTTGTGTATGTAATGATACATGATTTTGAGCGTATTTTCAAGTTTCTTTGCCTTTTGTACATCTTTGGTGAGGTGTCATGTCAAATCTTTTGCTCACTTTTTAATTGGGTTTTCTAGTGTTGATGTTTGGAGCTCTGGTGGTGCAGTAGTTACATATTTGGCTGTTAACCAAAATGGTTAGTGATTCAAGTCTCTCTGTAGGCCAGTTCTGTTCTGTCCTGTAGGGTCTGTATGAGTTGGAATCAACTCTACAGCGATGGACTGGGTTTTGGTTTTATTGTTGAGTTTTGAGAATACTAATGTAATGATATGTGTTTGTGTACTCTAAGCAGGTGTTTATTTCTTTGTACTGTTTTCCTGGAAAGTTTCTTTTTTACCATTTTCAAAATAAAGCACAGTATTTTATAAAAATATAGGAAAAGAAATCACCTGTGGACCTCTTACCGAATAATAACCATTATTATTTCATTATCTTTCCTTCCAGTCTTTTTGTCTATGCCCATTTAGTTTTGTTTCTTTTACTTATTTATGATCTCTCTTATTTAAAAATCTATGTTCACTTGTTTTTTGAAGTGAGCTTTTGTAAGAAAACTTTATTGCTAAGAACCGTATGAAATTCATAATTATATCTGAAAAGAATTACAGTTGAATAAAAGAGAATGATACACATGGTTTGTTATTATGTGAGTAAATACAGATTAACACGGTATTGAAGTTAACTGCAAGAATCAGGGGAAATGCATATTTGGGTTTACGGTGAAGGACGTCAAGTAGGTTGACAGTCATAACGTACTTTTTAAATTAACACATCTCAAGATGTTGACCAAAGAGCATTCTCATTGTAAAATTAGTAGACCTGTGTTTATTCTATGCTTTCTTAAGGTTTTTTTTTTTTTTTTAAATCTTGTTAGTGAATGTGGAGTGTTTACAGTACTACTGCAAATAGCAGTTTTCCCACACTGAGTGTTCTTAAAAGGTTTTCAGTCTACTTTGTCTGTGTCAGAATCTGTAGGGCACTTGCCTTTGTGCCTGCTCTCTTGACTTTGTCTTGAGTTCCCTTAGTGATATTATGCAGTGCTTGTCATAACTTCATATTGGTCACAGGCATTGATAGGGTAAAAGGAAATAAAGGGAGGCTTTTTTTAGAAGGACAGCAACAGAAGGTGATGGGAAGGGACACCTCCAAAACCCAAACCCATTGCTGTTGTGTAGAACTGCCAAGCTTTTGATCAGCAGCCATAGCACTCAACCACTATTCCACTAGGGTTTTCCATGGAAAGTGAAAGAATACAACAGAGCCTTCTTGTGGAAGATGGTGGAGTATGTTTCTTTTTTTGTTGAGTTGGATCCGACTCGACGGCACTTGACTTATATGGAAACCCTGGTAGTGTACTGGTTGAGTGCTATGGCTACTAGCCAAAAGGTCAACAGCTCGAATCTATCAGGTGCTCTTTGGAAACTCTGTGGGGTAGTCCTACTGTTTTATAGGGTCACCATGAGTCAGATTTGACTTGATGGCAGTGGGTTTGGTTTTTTTGTATGGTCTTTATAATATGAAAAAACCTGGTGGCATAGTGGTTAAGTTGGTTTGAATCTACTAGGTGCTTCTTTGAAACTCTATGGGACAATTCTACTCTGTCCTATAGGATCGCTATGAGTTGGAATTGACTCAGTGACAGTGTGTTTGGTGTTTTGTTTTTTAATGATATGCATTTTTTCCTATTAAATCTTTTTCACAATCACATTTTTAATGGTTGCCTTCAATTTAAAATATACCATACTTAGCTTGTCTCTCATCTCTTCCTTTTACTTTGTTAGATCAGGAAATGCATTTCTTTTTGGTGGGAGGAGAGTTTTTGGTTTGTTTGTACTTTTGTAATTTGTTAGCATCTGAACTACTGAATTTTATAATGAGATATCCAAGGTCTGTCTACTGCATTTTAAATTTTAACTTGTTCTTCCTTCACATTTAAAATGCTTTTCTTAGATTACTATGTAATGATTTAAATGCATTTTGGTGATAACCTGTCACCATTTTATACCTTCTAGTTTTTTTTGGTTTCTCTTTATTTTCTTTATTTTCCTTTAATTTCCTCTTCAAATAGCTGTAGACTAACTGGATGTTTTATGAGTCTTTGTGATAATCCAGTCATGGCTTGTGGGTTTACTCCCCATTAATGCCCTCCTATTGCAGCTCAAAACCATTTCCTCTTTGAAGTTTGCCTCATTTCCTGTCCATTCATCTCCCTGGCTTTTGTTGGCAGGTATTTTTTTTTTTATGTAAAGCCTTAACAGATGAGATGTATTATTATTGTTTTTTTCCTTCTTTCTAGCGAGGGGTAACTGAAGGACCAGATTTCTCCTAAGGGAAGTTGCTTTAACACGGAGATTATTTTTATGTGTGTGTGGTTTAAAAATTAATTAATCTATTTAGAGATGATTAAAGAGCCTGTGACTCACACAAAGCATTGTGTGAATATTCAGATATACTTAATACTCTTTAGTTAGAATGTTTACAGGATTTCCCCCCTGCCGAGTTTATAGGCAGCTGCATTTTATTCTTCACCTGTTGCTGTGCTCCAAATATAGACAAGTCCGAAGTAGTGCAGGAGCTTTTTATGGAAAGCAGCAAAACAGTTGGCTCTCTTCTTCTTCGTAAGAGTCTCTTTTAAAAATATTTCCAGAGTACTTTTGAGTCTGTTTGGCTCTTCCAATAAATAGCAAATTTGAGTATTCAGACTGTTTAAACGTACTCTTTTCTTTTCACACTGTGTTAAATCAGCAAGTCTTTTTGTGTTGTAGAAGCACTGTCTAAATCTGAATTTTCACCTCACACATCTATCTGTAAATGGGTAGTGTTAATGCTTTGCTCACCACGCTAGAACAGTAAGCTTCAGGCTGGATGTGGAATACTGATAGACTTCACAGCAGTGTAGCAAAGCCTGTTCTTATTTCTGTTAGTTACTGTTCTTTTGGTTCCGACTTACAGCAACCTGTTGCATAACAGAACTAGATGTTACCCCGTCCTGTACCATCTTCATGGTGGTTGGCATAGTTGTGTCTGTTGTTTTAATCCATCTCATTGAGGGGTGCCCTCATTTTTGCTGACCCTCTACCAAACACGATGTCATTTGGGGTCTTCCCTGATGACATGTCTGAAGTAAGTGGGCCACAGTCTCACCACCCTTGCTTCTAAGGAGCTTTCAGGTTGTATTTCTTCTCAGACTGGTTCGCTCCTTTTTCTGGCTGCCCATGGTGTGTTCAGTATTCTTTGGCAACACCGCAGTTCAAATTCGTCAATTCTCCTTCTGCCTTCCTTTGACATTGTCCAGCTGGCTCATGTAAATATGTACCTTGACTGTAACGTGGGTGAACAAAGCAAGCGGCCAGGGGCAGTTACTTTTGAAAACATACGTAACAATGGTACCCATTATGTATGGATACCTAGTATGTTGTAAGAGTCTCTGATGATTTACAGAAGTAAGCACCTTTAGTACAGCTGTGACTGAGTATTGTGGGACAGGTGGAGAGGGCTTCAAGTGTAGCTGCAGTGTTTTATTTAAATTTTGCGGTATGTATAATGTTACGGTTTTATTTTGCTGGGTAATGGATATATAGTTTTTTGCTCTGCTATTCTCTGTTGGAAATAGTTCAAATTAAAGAAAAGTGTAAAAATAAACTTTTATTTGTTAAATCCACTCACTTGTGGTATTTCTGTTAGAGCAGCCTTAGCTGAGTAAGACACACACAAACACCAAGTCTGCTATCAGTGGTTTGTAGCTTGCCGTGTTATGTCTCTTGGCTTATATGAAGTGGAATACAGAACACAGATCCCAGAAACTTTGGTAAAGACATTTCAAGTATCGTGCAGGTGGCTGGACTGGTCCGTGGCAGTGCCTTTTAACCTTGACTTTGTGTAAAACAGATGCCTCATCAGTGAATAAGAAAATCTTGATTAGTGTGTTTCCCAGGAAGCCGTATGCTATGAACCAGTGACGAGTGCAGCTTTAACAGAGATGGTGGTGCCACTTAATTGGAACAGTTGAATGGGATTAAAGGCTACTCACAGAAGGTCAGCCTGTTTCCCTGGTGCTCAGAGCTCTGCTGGGTCTCTGCCTTCTTCCTGGAAACCTCTACCAAATGAGAGGAAGCTGAGCCAAACGCTTTCACTGTCCTTCATAAATTTTTTAATGGGGTATTTTAGATACAGGCTGCATGTTTTACAAAAAGAATTCTGAAACACACTGTTATGCTGCGTCTACTGATAAATTTTAGAATCACTAAATCGAGGCACTAGACATTTGCATTGCTTATAAGTTGTTATTGATCCAACAGTTTAATACACATTAAATGAAATAGGTAATTGTGTTATCAGAATTATGTTATGGTCTCAATAATGTGGTTTGATTGATTACATCTTTTTACCCAAATCATTTCACAAGGCTTCTTGGCAGTAGTTTGTTAATTACCAAAGAGTACTTACATTTTGAGTAAAAAAAAAAAAGCACTGGATTGCTCCATAAAAATCGATCTAGTATAACTAAGAGGTCAGTTCTGTTTAAAATTTGGCACCAATATGTTTTTTATTTTCATAAATTACAGGCTGATCAAAATTGGCTTCTATAATGTCTCAAGGGAATGTTACTCTTGCTTTTATGAAGAAACATAATTTTCTATTTGGATGCTATGTGAAGTTCCATTGCTGGTTCTGTGAACTTGACTAAAAATTAATGAATCACTTAATTTATTGATCTGGAAATGGGTTAAATCAACTAAGTATTTTTGTGCCACAGAAGCCCTGTCTAAATCTGAATTTTCACCTTACACATTTATTTGTAAATGGAGTGTTTCGATGCCTTTTTAACTGCAATCCAACAGTAAGCTTCAGACTAGATGATCCCATCACCCCTAAAAGTCTCTCATCTTTGATCCTTCCTTGAATGTATGGAATGTGGAATGTTATTGGCATGTATGTACCATCATTCAGATGAATTCAAGTTACTTTGTTAGGTTTGTTGTGGAAGATAGTCTGTTGGCGGTGGTTATTTATAGTTCTGGTAGCGCTGGTTGAGAGGTAGAACTGTCACCTCCACGAGGGAGACCCAGGTTTAGCAATGAGCCAGGGCACCTCTTGTGGAGACATGCATGTTGCCATGATACAGAACGGGCTTCAGTGGAGCTTCCCGACTAGGACAGACTATGGATCACCAGGTCTGGTCCCATTGCGTATTAGATTAGTCATTATGTGCATCAAGGGGATTAACTATGAAGTTGTCCTCAAATCTGCCTCCAGTGCATAATAATTAGTGAGTTTCACCTTTGAGGCCTGGGCTCCACTTAGTGCTCATGTTATGGAATTCTAACATATGTATTAAGCACTGTATAAACACATTTTTTTGAAGAGCAGTTTTCATAAGAGAAAGAAAAACAGAAAAACCCCACTGCATAGAGTTGATTCTGATTCACAGCAACTCTATACACAGAGCTGAACTACCCCATAGATTTTCTAAGGGGTGCCTGCCAGATGGACTTGAACTGCCCATCGTCTGGTTAACAGCTGTAGTACTTTAACTACTGCACCACCAAGGTTTCTCAAACAGAAGACTTTAAAGAAGCTGGTACTGTGTGAATCTTTGAAGGATATTTTCTTTTCATGTTTGTTTTCAGAGCATGAAATGTAATAGTTTTAGAATAATTTTTCACAAAGACGTATTACTCAGAAGAATTCTGATTTAATTATTAACTGTTCCAATGACTGACAAAATTAGATTACAAAAAAATATAAAATTTGACTGTCCAGCTTTCGTAGGTCAACTTGTGCTACTAGAGATATTTGGGTTGTTTTTAAGAAAACTATATTCTTATGTAACAGTGAGTAATTTGCCTGACTAAATCAAGTATACTGTTGGTCAAAGCCATTTTGACATTTCTTAAATTTTTGTGAGGATAAATTAACCTAGAAGAACTCATAGCAGTCCTACAGGACAGGATAGAACTGCCCCATATGTTTTCCAAGGAGTAGCTGGTGGATTCAAACTGCTGACTTTTTGGTTAGCAGTCATGCCACTTGGCTCAGCGAATAAGTTAGAACATGCCAAAACTATTTTTGAAAATACATACAAAAATAGCTTAGGAGATAAGTTAGAAAATGCTCCACTATTTTTTCACTAATGAGTGCTTTATCTTCTTGGTATACAATTTCAGAATATCAGCTAGGCTATAGAACTGTTGAACACCTTATGTTTTCCCCAGGCCTTTCTAAGTCTAGCAGTGCTGTCTTTGTTTTGCTAGTCAAATTCACTCTTCATTATTATCCATATCACTGAACTAACAAGCATATCCAGTTCTCTAGAAACACTTTCTTCTTTCTTGTTTTAAATTAATGGTGTGGCTTATTGAGAGAAAAGAAATAAAAAGGAAAATAGAAAGCATTTCAAACAAGTCTGTTACTGTGTGGAGAGAAGAAAAGTAGAATGAAATAAGAAAAAGGAAAGAATACAGGAAAAGAGAAGAGAAACATGGAGGACATCAGAGACACAATTGTGTTAGAAGGGGAATTATTAAAATTCCTAGGCTTGTTGCCTGGCTTATTTTTAAGTCTGGCCTGATTTCTCTGAGTGTGCATGGTATGTTCATTTGCATGGTTGCAGTCTGCAAGCAAAGAATATGTTCAGTAATTTGGAGCAATCCCAGAGCCTCTGATAAAATAGATGCAAAAAAAATTTAATGACTGTCATTAGACTCAAAGGGCAAAGGGAATCTCATTATTTTTGTTTCTGAGTTTCAATTACATATTTTCCTCAAAACCAAAGAAGATTATCTAACGGGCAAATGGATCATTACCCATCCTGAATTCATAGTTCTTGTCAAGTTTTCTGAAAAGGCAGCTGTGTCAAAGTGGCTTATTTATGTTTCCCCCTCTTCCTTTTCATTTTCATAAAGAAGAGGATAGCTAGTCTGTGGCTTTTTTGGGGGATATTAGACAACTCTTAGACAGGCAGCAGAATAAACAAGACTTATTCTCATCAGAGGTGTCATGAGAAAATTGGAGGTCTGCTGTGAGGTCATGGTAAAATAATGTTGAATATCTCCAAGCACTTTTTCCAAATGAAATGAAAGAAAATTTAAAATTCGTTTCAGTTTAGTTATGGCTAAAGAAAACTGTGTGTGTGAATGTACTGGCATAAATATTTTTCTAACAACACTATTGATTTCTTTCTCTACAAAAGGAAGAGATCGGATGTAAGACCTTAGAGTTCTAGGAAGCCATTTCCTAGAATAGCTGTACTGTGGAGTTTTTGTTATCCTATAAAATAAAGTGGTGGAAGTTGTAACTTGTGTAAGTGATATTGTCTCCCACTTTTCTCCCCCTTCAAAAAAATACGCTGTCATAGATTGAATCATGTCCTCCTCCAAAAATGTGTGTAGTGGTTTGGGCTAAGCTGTGATTCCTGGTCTTGTGCGAAGTGCCCATAGGCTGTAAACCCTGCCTCTGTGATGTTAATAAGGGAGGATGGGCAGCCGTTGTGTTGGTGAGATGGGAGTCAATGTGTGTCAGACGGTGTTGTGCCTTGAGGCAATCTCTTGGGATGCAAGCAGAGAGTTGGGAACTTCTTTCCACTGAGAGAGAAGCAGTGCTGAGAACAGAGCACGTCCCTTGGACCAGAGTCTCTGTGCCTCCAGTGCTCCTAGTCCAGGGGAAGATTGATGATGGAGCACCTTCCTCCAGAGCCAGCAGAGAAAGCCTTTCCCTGTTGCTGATGTCCTGAATTTGGACTTGTGGCCCACTGGACTGTGACGTAATAAAATTTCTCCTTTTAAAGCCGTCCACCTGTGGTATTTCTGTTATAGCAGTACTAGATTGCTAAGATGTAAATGTATACATAACAAAAGACACAACTCAACATTTATAATTTTAGTGACATGAACTATATTTTTAACATTTGGCTGTCATTCTCAGTGTCTTTCTCCATGTCATTCTACCACTATTAACATATGTTCCGTGCCCTCTAACCCACTGAAACCCCCTGCTATCTGTCAATTCCAGCTCATAGCGACCCAATAGGACAGAGTAGAACTGCCCCTTATGGTTTCCGAGGAACATGTGGTGGGTTAGCAGCTGTCGTTTCTAACCATTACCTTCCAGTGCCTTCTAAGTCCCATTATTCTCTTTTAATGTCTCCTCTCACTTCTCTCCTGTAATAAGTTAATGCAAGTGGAAATGTTACCTGATTTCAGTGGCTGTGGTCATGTGTAGAAAATAGTGTTTTTGCTTCTACTCGTCCCCAAGAGCTAGTCCCTGGCTCTTTACTATTGGTATTGGCTGCATTTCACTGCATGGTGACTCGGCTCACCATGTGTGCTAAGTAAACCTGCTCCGTAGGGTATTCAATGGCTGTGAGCTTTTGGAAGCAGATTACCAGGCTTGTCTTTTGAGGTTTCTTCTGGTGAATTTGAACCACGGGCCTTTCAGCTGTACTAGTGTTTAGCTGTCTGCACCCTCCAGGCTACCTGGTTCATTAGTGCGGTGTTTGTTAAGAACCTGTGGATTGACCGAACACCCTCGATGGGCTACACTTGGTGAGATTATTGAAGACACAGAGCCTGCTTTTAGAACACGACCTAAGAAAAGCTCAAGGTCTCCTAGCAGTCTGAGGACAAACAGTCTACAAGTCAAACTCACTGAGTTTTGGAGTAGTTTGGAAACTAGGAAACTGGTCTATTGTTTGTTCCTAAGCAGGTCTGCTTTCTATCCAGATGCTTTCTGAGTCCCGGGAGGGTCCTGGCATGCCTTTGATATATTTAGTATAAGCTTGTGGGAACGTAAGTGCTTGTGTGCTTCTCTTCTGTGGATTAATATCTGAAGTAAATCACAGGGAACTAAAGTTGGTTTATATGTGCCTTCTTTTTAACTCAAGGTGGAATTTCCACAAGGTAGGATGTCAGGATTTGCTGGCAGTGAAGGCTGACTTCTTGATTTTTTGAAATTTTTGTCAAAAAAGTCAAAAGATCTTTTTTTTCCCTCCTTTCAGCAATTTGTGGGAAACCCTACTAGTGTAGTGGTTAAGTGCTAAAGCTACTAACCAAAAGGTTGGCAGTTCAAATCCCCCTGGGGCTCCTTGGAAACTCTGTGGGGTAGTTCTGCTCTGTCCATGGGGGTCACTGTGAGTCAAAGTTGGATTTTCTTTTTTGGAGTAATTTTTGCCTTATCTTAGAAATCCGTTTAAAAAAAGAAAAACGTATCACTCAAACACCAATAATAAGTGTGCTTAAAGACAAAGCACACCCTTTAGTTCAATTATGGAGAATCCAATTTACCCCACTCTCTAAGGAATCTACTAGAAGAAAAGAAAGTCCTTGGGCATTATTCTGTGTAATTAGGTTTTTACACCTTTGTGCTGTGGATTGGGATCTCTGATTTCTTCATCCTAAAGTGGAAAGTGATAGTGTTTAGCTACCCGAGACTATAGCTGATATTCTAGTTCTTTGGGACTTTTAAACTTATGTACCTGAGCAGCTCTGGGGGAAAAAACAGTGATGGATATTTTATAAGTATTTAAAATATTTTATTTTTTAGAGTCACTTTTCTGGGTCTCCACCCCTCATCTGTTGTTTTATTGTACTGTGGGAACTTGCATGTTGCTATGATTCGGGAAGCCGTGTCATCAGTGTTTCAGATAGTTAGCAGGGTCACCTGTGGTGGACAGGTTTCAGAGGAGCTTTCAGGCTGAGACAGACTAGAAAGAAAGGTTTGACAATCTTCTTCCAGAAATCAGTGAATGGAAACTCTGTGAATCACAATAGAACATACAGCACTGGAAGATGAGCCCCCTGGGTTAGAAGGTAACAACTCACTCAGGCATGCTGAGGATGAGGAGGGTCATATGGGACCCGGCAGCATCTCATTCTGTTGTACGTGGGGTTGTCATGATTTAGAGCTGAGATGACAGCAACTAACCACCACCTCTGGTTTCCAAAATTAATCTTCACCTGCATTTTTAACACACTGTGCCAAATACCTAATTAATCCCCTCACCTCCTGTGTGCTTGCCTTAGTTTCTAGGAAACAGCCACTTTGTACTAAAATAAACTTAGCTTTTGAATTTCTGCATTTTTCTCCCTGTAGTAACAATAATAATGTAACAGCCAAGAATTGGAATTTCTTTTTTGCAATGCTGTAGGGAAAAACAAAAGATGAAATGAGAAATAAAAATGGATACAGAATATAATAATTGCAACTATTTTTAAAAACTTGAAGGAAATACAGCAATAATAATTGTTTTTAAATGTCTTTCTGTGCTTAAACAATAGTTTTTTAAAAGTAATTAAAATGAAAAGGAGTCTGCATAGTTTTAAAGATGATTTTGGATTAGATCATCGATGTTGGCAGTGAGAATGATAGGGGAACTGCGAATAATTCACTATGAACAGTATCTCTCAAGGGAGATAACTATGATAAAATATAGATTTGAGCTGAACTGCTGCAGGACTCGGAGGTTAATAGAAAACATTGTGGAGTGAGAAAATATACCAGTCTGTTAAGTTCTCTAGGCTTCATGTAAGTTTAACCTAGATCCCTATATATTTCACGTGTTTCCAGGCTGGGTAGAGTAAGTAAAGAAATACACAAAGATGGACATTTAAAAAAAGAGACCCACTAATAATTTCATGGACTAAATTTGTCTAAAGACTTAAAAGGAATTAACTGAGTCTGGTGGTGTAGTGGTTAAGAGCTACATCTGCTAACCCAGAGTTCGGCAGTTCCAATCCGCCAGACACTCCTTGGAAACTCCATGGGGCGGTTCTACTCTAACCTATAGGGTCACTATGAGCCAGAATTGACTTGATGGCAGTGGGTTTTGGTTTTGTATGAGTCTGATTTTTTTTATTTGAACAAACATGAGTTTAGCTTTGAGAGTGTATATTTATAGTAATAAATATTCAAGCTGAGAACCATATCGTTTCCCTTTCTTGGGACACTGGCATGGGTTTCATTATAATAATACACTATAATTTACTTTGCTCTTAGATGTTTAAACAGCCATTCTTTCATTCATTCAACAAATATTTGCTGAGTATATAAATATACCCTTGGAGGAAAGATAAGATGTATTTAAACAGCTGTAGCGAAAGTAGTACACAATTTTGGGAGAACACAAAAGAGGGTAAGATTATAAACAGCTGAAGAGATCTGAAAAAGCTCTGTAAACTGGGATTGCAGCCTAGGTTTGAAAGATCTGAAAGTGGGCTTGCAGGGCATTTTCAGAGAGAAAGGAGGGGTGAAGTCTCGGGCATACACAGGGGTCAAGGGAAACAAGGACGTAGGGGCCAGATCAAGAGCCTTTGATACCAAGCTAAGGAACTACTACTCTATAGGCAGTGAGGAACCAATGAAGTTTTTTACAAATGTTTTTATGTGCTCTGGCAGCAACATGTAAATGACACTTTGCCAGATCAGCACCCAGAAGACTGTGCTTAGATGATTAAGTAGGTGTGTACCTCTCATGGCTTTCAAGTTTCCTAATAAAATTAATGCCAGGATTTGGTCCTGAAGGATGGGTCCCTACTCTTAATATATGGGCTTTGGTAATTTACAGCTTTTGTCTTGAATGGGATTTTGGTGCCAGCTTAGATTCGGACTTGCCTGTTTTGTTCCATCTGCTCTGGTGTCTAACCACATCCCAGAATCCTCCTCTGCAGCAGGAACCAAATGCTATGGGTTGAATTCTGTCCCCTCAAAATGTGTATCAGCTTGATGAGGCTGTGATTCTCAGTGTTCATCATTTTGTGACCTGGCATGATTATCCTGTGTGTTTTAAGTCTTGATTTCTGTGATGTTAATGAGGCAGGATTAGAGGTAGTTATTTAGTGAGGCATTTATGAGGACTCAGTCTATAGGATTAGGCTGTGTTTTGAATCAATTTTTTTGAGATACAAAAGAAAGAAGCGAGCAGAGAGGAGGGGGACCTCTTGCTACTCAGAAGGAAGAACCATGAGTGGAATATGTACTTCGGACAGGAGAAGATTGATGACAAGGACCTTCTTGTGTAACTGACAAAGAGAATGACTTGCTCTTAAGAGTTGGTGCCTTGAATTCAGACTCACAGTCTCCTAGACTGTGAAATAGTAAATTGTTATTTGTTAAAATCGTCTGTCCACTCATGGTGTTTCTGCTGCAGTGACACTGGTAACTAAGACACCAAGCTTTGGCTTATTTCCCATAATCCTCCAAGATCTATATATCGGCCCTGGGCACTCCCTTCACCTACCCAGGCTATGACTTTTTGTAGTTGTTGCTGTTTTGGCTTTGACTTTTTTCTGTTCCTGTTTTAGAGCTGAGAGCTGCTGAGATTTTTTTTTTTTTTTTTTTTTGCCTTGCCATGATACTGAGATAGATTAAGAAATTTTTACAATGTTGTTGAAAATTAGTCAAGGCTTGACTGAAGGTGTGGATGTTGGGATGGTGAAAAGGGGATGGACTCAAGAAATACCATGGGATTAGAAGTGAAAAGAGCTTATCATTGAATATAGGAATGAGGGAAATGGAGTCCAGTGATAGTGCAGAATTTTTGATGGTTTTAAAAGGGTCAACAGGTATTTTTTTTACTTTTACTGAGTTGAGATGCTAAATTTTGTAGATAGAGCCATTGAAGAAGCTTCTTTTAGCTTTAGTGATGATTACCCTCAGGGGGGTTCTGAGCAGCCTGGTGAAGCAAATTGTACCAACACCATAACTAGCACAGGCTGCAATAAAATTCACTAAGTTAAGTAAGATTATAAGAAAAGTATCTGTTCTGAAAATATTCCATGGTTGTTGAGTAGATTCTGACCAGCCTTCTACTGGTTCTAGTCTTTCCATTATTGAGTAACCTCCTTGCAGTGGAAGGGTTGGTAATGAGCTTTACAAACAATTGAGGAAAGAAAATGTGATACTAAATTTGGAGGGAGAATGAAGGAAACTCAATCCTTAAGAATCTTGAGAACTGTGAAAAAAACAAGCTAGTCTCATGTGAGGTTTTTTTTTTAATGTGATGTCAGTTAAGCCACTTATTTGAATGTTTCATAATGGAATACTGAATAATTGTTATATGTCAAAAAGTTATCAAGCAACTAATATGTGTCAGGCATTGTTCTTGGCATTTTTTACTTGAAGACTATCCCATTTAATCCTTACAATAGTCCTGTGTTATAGGTATCTGATCCTCTTTTTATAGATGAGAAAATTGAAGTTTAGAGAAAAAGACTCAGTGTAAACACAGCTAGTAATTTATGCTTTTCTCTTTGCTCATTAATGCTAATGTTTTTAGCATTAGGCCTTCAAACTGATTTGTTCAGTTTGAACTCCTGCTGAGAATTTGCATTTTTACTCCAGATATACTGAATTAAAGCTACGTTTTAACAAGATCCCCAGGTGATTCTTCTGTATCATGAATTTTGAGACCCACTGCTGTACTAGTGGGTCTCAGAAGTGAATCCTAACCAACAACATTAGCAGTCCTAACCAGTCTGGAAACCTGCTAGAAATGCAAATTCTTAGCAGGGATTTGAACAAAAACGAACTAGTTTGAAGCCCTACTTCAGAGCCATAATTTTATATAATCATTACAACAGTGCTGTAAGCTTGCTACTTTTGTTATCTTCACTTTACACATAAGAGTAAAGGGGAAATAACTCATATGAGCCCCACAGCTGGTAGGCAGCAAAGATGGGACCCGAACCCATATCTGTCTCACTCCAGAGTCCAGGTTCCTAACTGCAGTGGTATTCTGCCCTAACACCAAGATTTGCTCTAATTCTCGAGGCTCCCATTTAAGATGCTTCCTTATTTCTTTTTGAAACCTGCTGCTTTCAAGTCAGTTCTGACTTTACAGTGACCCTACTGGACCGAGTAGAACTGTCTCATAGGGTTTCCAAGACAGTAGTCTTCAGGGAAGCAGATTGCTGTGTCTTTCTCCTGCAGAGTGCCTGATGGGTGCAAAAGGTCAACCTTTTGATTAGCTTAGCCACTAGTTATATTTTGACCTGGTAATCAGGATAGTTACCCAAGAAAACGGATTCCTTCTTTCATAATTGCTGCCTGGTAGATGATGTGTTAATGGTACCGTATGCAGATATTCAGATTACTGAAGCATATTTCTCATCCTTGGGAGGGAGCAGTGATCCTCTAGCACCACAGTAGGAGCAGGGCGCTCGTGGAGGAGGCTTGGTGACGTGACAGGAAATC
This sequence comes from Heterohyrax brucei, assembly GCA_028571685.1. NCBI lineage: Eukaryota > Metazoa > Chordata > Mammalia > Hyracoidea > Procaviidae > Heterohyrax > Heterohyrax brucei. The sequence goes on from CM053155.1 coordinate 52,045,396, forward strand.
TAGTTTCAGAGGTTTGTAGAGCTGATCGTAAAAGAATATCCACTTCCTTTCATTTCAACCCAAGTGTTTGTACGAGTGCAGAATTTAGCACTAGAAATTACCAGGTTGCTGTTTTTATGGACAAAACAGTGGTTACTTGGCTCTAAAGGGCAAATTTTGTTAACCATTGATAAGTTTCAGTGAGATGAGACTCGTTTTCATTGTGGGAATTTTCAAAGCTATCCCACTTTTATGTAAGAAAATTATAAACAAGGATATAGCATTTTACTACCTACGCCATCTGGAGACCTAGTAAAAATAATAACCAATTAGATGGTTATAAAGCCTCAGCATAGTAAAGTATCACACAAAGTGCTGATTAATAATAATATCATAAACTCATAAGCATGTAAAAGCATGTCTGATCCAAATTATAAGAACTTTAGTATGGATTTCTTCAGAAGCTGTTATTAGTGAGTCTCAAAGCACCTTATGTGGCAAAGCACCTTATAGGTTATAATTATTAAAGCCCATAAACACAAGCAGTAAAGGCCATTTTATTGAGGGAATAACCAAGAAATCCTTTTACGTCATGTATATCATGAGGCCTAAATAGTCAAAAGTAGAATTCCCACATAGACTATTCTGACACTATGGGAGTTTGGGGCTGTGAACTCATAGGCTTAGAAGCCGGCATCTCTCCATTAGAATGTCACGTGTTGAGTGTCTCAGTCTACATGATTAAAACTCTTCAGTCATTTTTGAAATTTTATGTGAATAATAGCTCTAAACAAATCTTGCCAGTGTGTTGTATTTTAATTTTTCTCTGTTCAATGTAATATCGAATTTAAAAAACAAAAATTATGCCCATGAAAGTATTTTAATATTTTGGAATGTTCTAGCACATTTTTTTTCCTTCAAGCTTATGTTTTATTCTGAGGACTAACAGCTTGTAAACAGCCAGTGGAAACTATGTCTGTGCTCTGTAGAAAGCACTTGAAGTGTAATGGGGATTTCAGGACTGCTTCAGAATGTTCCCTTGCCCTTTTGCCCCTATTTCTCCTCCTTTCTCTCCATTGCAGCTCCTTCAATCTTCAAAGCAAACAGTGATTGGAGAAGCTCAAGTGTACTTCCAGTACCAAACTCTCCAATCTCCAAGCTCTCATCACATGGTTGACCTCCCACCATCACAAGCTGCCTTCGAGTTGAATCCAGCTTATTGGGACCCATGTGTGTCAGAGCAGAATTGTGCTCACAGGGTTTTCAATGGCTAACTGTTTGGAAGTAGATTGCCAGGCCTTTCTTCCAAGCACCTCTGGGTGGATTCAAAGCATGGAACTTTCAATTTTATTTTCTTCTAGTGCTGATGGACTGTATTACAATTGGTAGGCACTGTTGTGAGGTAGCTGTACTTATGTGATTTTACTTCATTGTCAAGCAGGTTAAAGAAATGTGTGCGCTGATAAGCACCTTTCTGTACAGTTAGGGTCACTGGAACCTAGAGAAAATGAGTGACTTGATTGAGGCTGTATAGCTGGTAACTGTCTTACAGCTAGAATTGGGGCTAGAAACCAACTCTCTGGGTTCTCAAACCAAAGTTCTTGACTTTCATGTTAATTATGCCATGGTTTGAATCATAAATGTTCTTTAAAACAGAAACACAGAAGCAGAACTAGGAGAGAGTTTGTTGATTTCATCTGGGATTGTGAACTGACAAGACTCATTTCTTCAGGGATCTGAATGAGTGTGCAGTGATGGGTGTGCAGAGTTGACATGGCACAGCCTGCGATCACCGTTGAGTAGGAGAAGTTGAATGACTGGAGGTAGAAGGGAATGAAGAGTGAAGTGAGGTGTCATAGAGGGTGAGGTAGAGTGTAGACTTAGAAGGTTCGTTGCGTTAATGATCATGGCAGTGCTTGCTGACATAGAATGAAGAAGACCGTTGGTTACTGGATGGATGGTGCTTCAGGACCTTGAGGTACCTCAAGATGGTGTTAAAATCGAGGAAAGGGAGAGGTAAGGGCACATAAAATATGTATCAGAGTTCTTAGAAAATGTAGACCAATAACATAGCCCTAGGAAACAGTGGTATCAGGGACACTTAAGGGTGACATTTATAGAATTAGATAGCTATGTATCTGTGTTGTGAGAGATACTACATTTTAATATTCTAATTTTCTGTCCTCTCTCCAGGGAAAACTGAGGCTACTATCAAAAACTTCAGTCCCTACTACGGTCGCCAGTACTCTGTGGCTTTCTGCAATCATGTACGCAGGGAAGTGGAGGAGCAGAGAGATTTGCAGTCACAATTTCTGAAGACCAAGGTAACCCAAGCACATGTGGGGTACATGCTTCTCCCACTGAGGCAAGCTTTATAACTCGTAATATTTCTGAAGTAGACAGTAATTTGAGTGGCAGCTTTAAAATAAATCTGTTCCATAATTATTTTATACTCAGAAAACTGTACTGGCCTGGAAGTTAGAACATATGTTTTCTTGTTGATGTGTAATCCATATTAGAAGAAAACTGTCATGATTTCAGTTTTATTATGTGTTTTTTCCACATTGGAGCTTCAGTATCGGGGAATTGCTATGGTGAAGTTTAGAGGAATAATGATCATAATTTCAGTGCTTTTTACTAGGGGCTTTTTTGTTTTGGTCATTGTTTTAAATACAATTTTCTCTTTTAATCCCCTCAATTCATTATTTCTCTTATGCTCTGTTATAATGGTTATCCACAACCTCAACACATGTTTCCTGAGAACGTGCTGTCTGTTGGGCCTTATTCTTATCTTAAGGACAAGGAGCTGTGGTGACACAGTGGATATATGCCTGGCTGCTAACCTAAAGGTCAGCGATTTGAACCCACCAGTTGCTTTGTGCAAGGAAGAGGCAGCAGTTTCTTTCCCTGAAGATTGCCACTTTGGAAATGCTATAGTTTTAGTGTGTCCTGTAGGATTGCTAGAAACCCTACTTGTGGAGTGGTTAAGTGCTATGTCTGCTAACCAAAAAGTCGGGAGTTCAAATCCACGAGGCGTGTCTTGGCAACTCTATGACACAGTTCTACTCTGTCCTATAGGGTCACTATGTGTCAGAATCAACTTGATGGCCCTGAGTTTTGGCTTTATGGGGTTTCTAGAAGTCCCAATGGACTCAATGGCAATAGGTTTCTTTGTTTGTTTTCTGCATTCTGAGGACTAGGGGAACAAGACAAAGATGGTTGTCTTCCTGGAATTTATATTCAAATGTAGGAGACAGACAATAAATACGTAAATATATAATAAAAAGCTATGAAAAAAATAATAAAGCAGGAGTCTTACTTTAAATCAGGTGGCCAGGAAGCCCTTTCTATGGAGACGATATCTGAGCAGAAAATAGAGTGAGCGAAGGGAGGAGGCTACATGAGTAGTATAGGAATAGTATTCCAGGCAGGCAGGCAGGCAGGCAGCCGTGCAAAGACCCTGTGGCAGTAATGAGCATGTCTGGCAGCTGTTGTGCTAAAAGCAGTGTGTGTAAGGAAATGATATGAAGTGACTGCAGAGAGGTAGGTAGCGGCCAGATCATGTAGGACCTATACGGTATGATAAGGGCTTGGATTTTGTTTTTAGTGTGACAGGGAGTAATCATCAGAGAGTATTGAATACAGAATGACATCATCATTGTAAAATGGCTTTCTGTATCTCCGTGGAAAACCAACTGCGAGGAGGGGCAAGTGAAGAAACAAGAGACGGAGGAGGAAGATATGGTAGCAATCCAGCTGAGAGATGATGGTACTGGGACTAGGGTGTTAGTGGTAGGGGTCATGGCAGGCTGTACAAGTCAGAATACGTTTGAGGCAGAGCTAACAAAACTTGCTGGTAGGTTGGGTGTGAGATCATAAAAGAAGAGAAATCTTCTTGGCTTTTAGTCTGAGCAAATCTGTCGATGGTGTTGCCTTTTACTCAGAAGCAGGAGTAAGGTATAGGTGGGAATCATGAGTTCACTTTTAGACATGTTCAGTTTGAGATGCTTGTTTGACATATGCCATGGAAATATGGAATAGGCAGCCAGGTGGTCTGGAACTTACTGGACAGATCAAGGCTAGAGATAGAAATTTGGGAGTCAGCAGCTTACAACTCGTATTTAAAAGCCCTAGAACATAACCAAACAGTTTAAACAGAGAAAAGAGATTCCATGCACACGTCCTGGCCCCTCCTACATTTAGAGATCAGAAAGAGAAGTATGCAGCAAGAAAGACGGGGCATAGCTTAGAGAGTAGGAGAAGAAACAGTCAAGTGTCATGTGCCCAAACCTAATCAAAAAAGGAAGGACTGATGAATGAGTCAGATACCGCAGAGAGGTTGAGTACGGTTTAGCAGCTTGAGCACGTAGGAGTAACTGATTGTCATCCCTATAAAACAGTGGTTCTCAAACTTTGAGGAGCCTGTTAAAACTGCAAATTCTGGGCCACATCCCCATAGATTCAAATATAGTAAATTTCTGTTTGGGTGCACTGCACTTTCAACAAATGTGTTAGTTGATTTTCATAGTCGAGGTTTAAGAAACACTCCACAGGAGCTATAAATAGCAGTTTATACCACGAGGTTTTAGCCTCATTGAAATAGAAATATGAAGCCCTGTCTAATCTTTTAATAGGCAGAAAAGAAGGTGGTCTGATTACCTACCATGGCAGAATACTAAGCACTAGAATTTGGAAAGGAATTCATTTCATCCCTTAGACATTTCTTAAAAGAGATTGGCATATTGGCCCTCTTTGTATGGTTCATGGGAAGACAGGTGTAAATTTAGTAACAGCAAGAAGAAACAGGTATGAATGAAAGATTCTCAGCCTTTAAAATAGAAGACATAGAACTGAGGTATGCTGGCCTAATGCCAGCTTATTCTTTCACGAACTAGCAAATATGTTCACCTCGAGAAGCATAGTGGTGAATTAAGTGTTTATGGCATGGCTGTCATGAGTTTTTGGGTTTGGGAAAACCATTAAGCACTGACTGTTGAGGCTGAGCCTGAAGGTGTGATGAGCAGGAGGATAACCTCTTCCTTCTCCTGTGTATCCAGGAGTTAGCACTGAGGCACGTTCAAGGGTGTAAGGATGGATGTCCACAATTTGAACTTTGTCGTCTCACTTCCTCTCTCCCACAGTTTATCAAGCATGTATTAAGTGCCAAGTGCATGCAAGACACAACCCTAATTTGGCAACCAGTCTTGCTACCTAGAGCCTCCTTGGTTAGACTTTTTTTTGTTGTGGTACTTATTGTGTTATTGTTTTTTTAAGCCACCGTTGGAGCCTGGGACTGTGTTGTATGAAGCAGAGCTATCACAGTTTGCGGATGACATAAAGAAGTGGAGAGATAGATATGTTGTGGTTAAAAATGATTTTGCTGTGGAGAGCTATGAGAACAAAGAGGTAAGACACTTCCTTGTTACTATGGTTTTTGCAATATTCTTAAACATTGGCTAGGTTGATTAATACATTGAATATATATTCACTCATTCAAATACTTGTTTTGGTTAACAGATATTTATTGAATACCTACCAAATGGCACGTATTATGCTAAGTTCTAGGTATACAGTAGTAGATTGTACACTGAGTTCTGGGTATACAGTAGTAGATCGGGCTGGTTCAACGGCCATAGATCTGGTGGGCACAGGAGACTTTGGACAAGTAATCACAAGTGAATGCGAAAGTGGAGGTTGTACTGAGTGACCAGTGTGTGGGGCAGGACACTTTCTGAAGATCATGTAGCCTCAAAGTCGTCATCAGTCATTGCCCTGGTATTTCTCCCTCTCTGCCCTGTGGATCTCATGTCTTCATGCTTTTAATTCTTGTACATAACAGGTAGCTGGGGGATTATTTACAAAGGTTGTGACTGAAGGAAAATCAGAATATTTCACAAAGTTTTATTCCACTTACCTTTATGGATTGTATTTTAATCTTACAAGTTTCTTGTCATAAAATATGTTCACCTCAATGATATGATATGATATGATATGATATGATATGATATGATATGATAGCACATTTACTATTTTGGCAGTTTTTCAGTATTCATTTCAGTGACCTGAATCACGTTTACCATACTGTACCTCTGTCACTCCTCGGCATTTTCAGATGATTTCCATGGCCTTAAACAGAAACTCCGTTCCCCTTACATAGTAACTTCCCATTTCTCCCTTCCCCTGTCTCCCCTGGTAGCCACTAAGAAACGTGTTTCTCTGCATCAGCCCCTTCTAGATATTTCATATGAATTGGATCATACAATATTTGTCCTTTTATGAATGACTTGTTTCACTTGACATAATGTTTTCAAGTTTTGTACATGTAGTAGCATGTTTCTGGACTTCCTTTCCCTTTATGGCTTGATAATATTCCATCACATGGATATATCACGTTTTATTTATTCCTTCATATGTGGGTGGACACTTGGGTGGCTTCCACCTTATAGATTTTTTTCCTTGTTGACTTTTTCCTGGTTATCTCCTTCTATTTCTTGCCTGTAAAATGCAATAGCTTACATAAAGTACTTTGCACTGAGGAGGATTTCTGTTTTCATTAGTTCTCCTTCTTACCTCATGTAGGGAAGTAGTGTGGTATAACAGAAAGAACAATGGGCAGTGAATTAGGAAAACTGAAGTTTAGGTCAAGATGCGCCACTTGTTGGAAGTGAACTCATGAATGAGTCACTTGTTGTCTCTGGGCCTCTGTTAAACCAAGAAGTTGGGTAGAAGATCCCAACAGTTGCTTCCAGATCTTGCAATGTATATGTTTTTAGCCTACATCGATTCTCAAGCTCCTTCTGATATGAACACTGTCATTAGTATTTGTCTCTTGAAGGCGGTGTCGGATTTAAAACTGTTGGTTCCAAGTTCAGGAGTCAGACAGCCGCCACAGAGCACTCACAGCGGTACCACTGATGCTAAGCTGTTAGGAAGAGGCTCAGACTGATGCACCAAATGGAAACTTGTTCCGCAGACGTCAGGCAATGCCCAAGTACCTTGTTGGGTAGTCTTATTCTTCTTGATATTTATCAAACTAATACCTTCTCTGACTGTCTATATTAGGATTTTATTCAACACCTGATTGGCATTCTGAAGCAAATTATTAATGTGATATAAATAATGAATCGTCTTATATTCTGTATGGTGCCCTACAATGTGTTCTCAAGATAGCTTGAAGAGTGGTAATATTGGAGTATTGTGTGATGATTATTATTATGGGCTTTTATTTACAGCTGTGCCAATTACTAGATGTGTGTCTTTGGAAAAGTTAGAAATCCCCGTGGGCCTCAGTTTCTTGCTGAAATTTTGTGACCATGACCCTTTTGTCGTGGTGTCACTGTGAGGATTAAATAAATGGATTAAAGCTCTCAGCCCACAAGTTACCATCCAGTTGATTCTGACTCATATTGACCTTACAGAACAGAGTAAATTTGTCCCACAGGGTTTTCAAGGAGTGTCCTGTGGACTCAAACTGCATACTTAGAAATTACCTATTGTGTTCTTGAGAGGCCGTTTCAGCTGGTATAAAGGCAGGAAAGCAGAAGTGTTCTCATTTTGATAATTGTTTCTATTTCTTGCACATTCCCGGGGGGGCTGGTTATGAGCAGAGGTGTGAATCCTGGGTATGTCAACTAGTCACCACTGGATCGGTAACAAGTTACTTCTTTGAACTTCATTTTTCTCATTTGTAAAGTAGAAATGATACTGTCTATTTCATATCACTGTTTTGAGGATAAATAATGTTTGTCAGTGCTCAGATTGGGCCTATTATAATTCATAATATGATTCAGATTTGAGCCTGTCTGAAGCAAACTGTTTCTAAACTTCCTTAAAAATCACGTAACTTTAGGTTTTCCCTTGTTATAATCTGGGTCCCTGATGTGCTTAAACAATGGATTAATAAATATGCAAACAGCCTTCTTAGATATACTGTCTTATTGATGCAGATTATATAATATGTTGTTCAGATTCTGTTGCCTCGATCAGCATTGTTTTGATTATTTCCAAAAGTACACTCTGGAATTTGTATGCCACAGTTTCTGGGTTTCAATTCTTGGTTTGCCTTTAGGTTGCTAACCTTGAAATTGCGGCTTGATTTAAGCGCCCTTCCCCCCATCAGAAGCGTATACACTTTGTCATATCTGTCCATGCCCTTGTGGATATATCTGCTTAACTCATTGCTTAGCAAGGCACTGGGCCTCTTCCATTGACCAAACACTGGTTCTGATGTGACTGTGTTTCACCTCCGTTCCAGGTTATTTTATTGCAAAGCAGTCTCACATCTGAGGGCAAAGTGGTGGCAATACTTTGTCATGGCAACACTGTTATGTTTTTGAAAAAGATCCATGGCAACCGTAATTGCAGTTATCCATTCTGCAGTCTCGTGAGTCACCCTACATGCCAATACCAGTCACCAAGCATTCTGTGTAGTTATTGTCATTGTATGTTAGTGTGGTTATTATTAGAATGATTCAGACATTGAAGTCTGAAATGCCAAGTGCAGTATGGAATATCTAGAAGTTACCAAGATTGTGTTTTCTCCATTTGGGAAAACTATCTCTAGTAAATCTACCGGAGATTAGGGACTGTGGTTTACCGTATTGTGACTTTCACACAATGTGGGGATTAGTATCTTTGTGTCTGGATCTGTCTTCTTTTTTTTTTTAATTATGACTGGGTGAAAATGTACATTCCCGTATAAATTTACATGCCCACCTATATGCAGCTTCCACTGCTCTCCCTGCCCGGTGACAGCACACTTTTCCTCTCTGCTCCATATATGTTTCATCCTCCCAACAGTCTCCTTTCCCCTCCTCTCCACCCACTTTCCTTCCTCCAGCCAGAGGTCAGCAGGATGATATCCTATAGATGCATAGAACCATAAAGTACATCCGATATATGGTCACTCTGCATTGCTAAGTCCAATCCATTTGTGCCCAAAGAGTGGACATCCATTATGATTTATGGGCAAGGGCAGCTTCAGGGCCAGGGGCCATGCTCCCAGGGGAAACCCGGGAGCTGCTGGACCTGTCTTCTTAAAATATTCCTAATATCCCCCAAAAAGTCAAGTGCAGGGAAAAAAGTAATTCATTTCTGCCTTTCTTTCCCCAGGCCTACCAGAGAGGAGTTGCTCCTAAAAGCCGAATCCTTCCAGCTGGTGGGAAGGTGTTGACCTCAGAAGAGGAATACAATTTGCTATCTGATCGACATTTCCCAGATCCTATTGGTGAGTGGTTGTGCATTTTTTCCCAAGTCAAAATTTCTAAACATGTTTTGTTTGGCTAGAGCAGTGATTCGCAGCAGGGTGGCAGGGGGTGGGGGCGAGGAGGAGAGGAGAGGAGTGAAGCTCTCCCTCCCGGGACACTGCGCAATGTCTGGAGACAGTTTTGGTTGCCACAACCTGGGATGGGGTGGGAGGGTAAAGGGATGGTGATGGGTCTATAGACATTTGTAGCGGCCAAGGATGCTGCTCAACACCCTGCCGTGCACAGGACAGCCCCCACAGCCACTGAGGTTGTGAAACCACAAATGGAGGATGTTATTTCTATAAATTAGGATGACATTGTACCAGTACTGTTATTTTAAATCATGTTCATTAATATACAGGTCAGTTACTATGTTTCTAGTTGTAGAAAATGTGCAATTGTCCAGGTACTTTGGGTCGTTTGGACTATATTACAGGCTTTAATAACAGTATACAGACCAGCAGAAATAAATAAGTGGGGTTTGGTCCACAATACATTTAATCCCTTTTTTCTTTAAGCAAGGCTGGTCATATCGGTGAATGCTAATTTTATAATTTAGGGTGATATACAATAAAATATCCTGAACTGACAAAGTACTATAAACAAGTTTTATAATAACTCAGCCGCTGTATTAAAAAAATTACATTAATTAACACATACATAAATAATAGCTCAGTGTTGTCATGGAAAGAACTGAGAATTGGTTGACTGAATTTTTATGTGGTTTTAACTGTGTCATTTATCAACTCTGTTAGCTTAATGAGCTGCTGAAACTCTGGGTTTTGTTCCTCTTATTTGAAAATGGGGTCTTGAACTTTAAAATTGGTCAGGACCTTTGTGGCTCTCACGTTCTTTGATTCTCATTCATTTTACTTTTTCCATGTACAAAAAGTGATGGATATAGTGTATAACCAGATTAGATATTTTGTAGAGATTTATAAGCTGTAGATAATATAATAACTATCTGTGTGTAAATCATACTATGCAGTGATTACTTGGTTCCCTAAAGAGAGCTCTGATTGTTATTAATGGATATAATCATTTCATTGGAATTTATGGAGAAAATAATCATTTTATCAATTGTTGTTTTCGTGCACAAATGCTTAATGTAGTGTTTTTAATAACACAGTTATAGGATTAGTACATGGACCATAAAGCTATATTAACAAAATATTACCAAATAATTTAGACTTCAACAACACTTCGTATCTATTATACACATTATTACATTTTCTAATTTGAATTCTATTTGTATGTTCTCTTGGCTTTTGAGCTGCGGCTAGACATGGAAATACTGACATTAATTCCCCTTCAGAATCTCTCCAAAAGAACTTTACAATGAAATTAGGCGGAACAGACAGTGTATTTGTTGATTTGTCGATGAAATCATGTCAGAAGGAATGAAAAGGAATAAGAAGCCCAGGCCTGTGTGACTAATACCCATTGACCTAGGGCTTCAGATTAGGGCATTTCAGAGACTTACTTATTGCATGGTGTGGCCTTCTGAGTTTTAAAAATAGGCTATTCTACAGTAGGCCATTTGTGATAGTCTTATAACTCAACTCAGAAAAATGCAAGCTGAAAACATCTGGAAAACTGCTGTCAAAAGTTAAAAAAGAGATAACTGGAGGCCAGTCACAGTGGATTTACAGGAGTTGCTGCAGCTCTTAAATGCAAAGGGTCAGTGTTGCTTTGTACTGTTTGTAAAAAAAAAGTGGCGGCATCATGGAAAGTGCAGGGAGAATTGTCTCCTGATAGCATGTTAATAAAGAAGACTCACTGTGTGATACTATTTCTGTTGGATAGACTAGAGGGAAGAATTAGCCTCACTTGAAAAAAAGCAATACAGGTTATGAGTAAACATATCTTCTTTGTAGAATGTTGGCTAAGATGATATATTAGGATGCCACCATGTTATGCTATTTTGCTAAAGCCAAAGCCAGCCAGCCAAGTGCCATCGAGCTGGATCTTGGCTAAAGTGATTTTTTTGGGCATTTTATTAGTTAGAATCAAGTTTGTTGTATTCAACAAAACTTTCAGATTAAACACATGAAGTTTTATTATCTCATGAAAAGTATTTGGGTATCAACAGTTCCTCAGAGAGTATAGCAGTTCCATAAATTTGTTAGAGACTTAAACTGTTTCCAGCTTTCTCCTCCTTTGTCTCTAGGTTGTGGCCCTTATTACTATGGCCCAAGGTGGCTGCTGAAGCACCAGCTATAGCATTCTTATCCTAGATGATGAGAAAGAGAAAAGGGAAGGAGCTGAGCTCATTCTTGCTTTAAGGATACTTCCAACAAATTTCACATAGCACGTATGTTTATATCCCGTTGGTCAAAATTTCGTGTCTGTGGGCACACCATGCTGCACAGGAGGCTGGACATGTGTTCTCTATTCTATGCAGCCACCTGTACAACTCCAAATCACGGGTCTTATTACTGAGAGGAGAGGGGAGTAGGTAATACATTAGTATTACCTGTCTCTGCTGCAGCATTCAATCATTAACTGCCAATTGTTGGCTGACAATTATGTTCACAAACTTATCCTAGAAAAAGTGCTATGTAACTCACTGCTGAATATCACAAAAGTCACCTTGAAGTACTCCCCTTGGGAAGCTACCAATGCCAGGGTCTAGTCTGCCCTTCAAAGCAATTTTAGAATTCTTTTTCTGGAATGGCCAACAGAGCTGTTTTCATACTGCCACTGATGTTCTGAATGTCATCAAAATGTCTTGCTTTCAAGATTTTGTTTAACTTTGGGTGAAAAAAAAGCCACTGGGGGTCGGGATCAGGTGAGTAGGGCCATTGGGGGTCAGATCAGGTGAGTAGGGAGGATGTTCCACTACAGTTATTTGTTTACTAGCTAAAAACTTCCTCACAGACAGCTATACAGTTAAGGGCATGGACTTGCCACTGTGCCATTGTGTGCAATGGCCATTCCAGAAAGAGTTCCAAAATTGCTTTGAAAGGTGAACTAGGCAATGGGGTCAGTGCATAGCTTCCCAAGGGGAGTACTTCTGAGGTAATCGTAGTAATATTTAGCAATGAGGTCTATAGCGCTTAGAACAATTAAGTTCATGGACTTAATCGTCAGACCTTGTATCCATCCAAACACAGATTTATTGATGTGTCACTAGGGCCAGGCATCGTGTTAGGCACTGGTGGGCCACAGTTGCTCTTTCAGAACATTCCACTCTTGACTTCAAATTTCGGAATACTGGATCAGGGCTCCCAGGTGTACCCCAGGAAATCTGTTCTTTGTTTAAGCCAATCTTGATTTATTAGTTGCCCAGTATCATGACCCACTTTGAGGGCCACCTTTGTAGTTGTGGTCCACTATTTAGAATGCCTGAGATTGGAGGCCTTGAGGTGTAGGGAAAGAGTGTAGTGCTGACTTCTTTCCTGTTTGTTCTCTATGGCCCCAGGAATAAACTGGGGCTCATTTAACTGAGTACAGTATCATAAAACTAGGATGCATGGAAGGCGATAAGGTTTAGTAAATGATTTAGGTTTAGTAAAATGGTTTAGCATGACTTTCTTAAAATTAATTTTGAGGGAAGAGGTGGAAGTGCTGCTGTTTAGGGCATTTAAAGTATCCTGTGACAACATAGCACGTTCATTCACTCAAGAACTGTACCTGAACGTTTGTTAGATCCATGACTATGCCTCAGGGTGAGGGTGCAAGGATAAGTAAGATAGTCTTCATTCTCTGTGGGTGCCAACCCAGCGGTGGTTCTGCTTTCTGGGGAGAGTGGCACTGGGAGATTAGATGGAGCACCTGATCTCCCTTCCGTGTCCCACCCTGAGCACAGATGCCAGGCATAGAAGTAGATCATTACAATGTTTTAAAGGAACAAGGTAGAGAAAGCCTATTCTATGTCTGGTGGCAGGAGAGGGTGCCAACAAAGGCGTCTCAGGGCAGGTGACTTGGAACTGACTTTTGAGGAATGAACGAGAATTCAGTGTGTGAAAACATGATGGAAGGAAAGAGTGACATGGACTGTAAGGACATATATAAACCATCATGCAATGAAGAACACACCTAGGAAGAGTATAGAGACAGGGGCTGGAGCAGAAACCAGGTGAGAGCAGGGCAAACATCAACACTTACAGTGGGGCTGGACTGAGGGGACAGAAAAGCCAATAAAAGTGACATAGAAGAAAGAAACTTTTTTTTTTTTTAAAAAAAAGCATGAAAAAATTCTGGAGAATGGGTGCTCCTGGACTTCAAGGGGAGAGAATGTTTTCCAAAGTGGTGGTAGCTGGCAGCAATAGGTGTGTCAGATCAGATTAACAGCATGGGTAATAAAGAAGTCAGGATGACATTAGTGACATGCCAGAGCAGGAATTAGCCTGAAGTAAGAGTAGGAAGTGATGGAATGAAGATAGGGAGTGATACTCTATTAAGAGGTTGGGTAGGGACAGGCAGGAATGAGACGTGCAGGCAGGAGATGCTAGCAGAGAGCAGACTTGATGAGATGGCAGCCTGAAAGGAAGGTGGGGAGAGTGCTTGTGTGGGCAGACAGCTGAGCTGTAGAGGAACAGTGAGAAAGGATGAGCTCTGTTTTCGGGTTGTTTAGAAAGGAGGAAGTTGAGAATGTGTCTGGTGGCTTCTGCTGCACTTCTGGAGTAGAAGGCTAGGCTCTGTGCTGGCAGGTGACAGGTGAAGCTGGTGGAGGGATGCTAAGGAGAATGAACTGTAATTTCCCCCATTCCTTGAAAACATCTCACACCACCTTTCTATCCCATGTCCTGCCCCCAGTAGTTATGGTCTCAGTTTGCTAGGGCTTTGTTATGGATTCAGTTGTATCCCCCACAAAATGTGTGCCAACTTGGCTAGGTGATTCCTAGTATTTTGAGGTTGTCTACCATTTTTGTGACCTGATGTAATTATCCTATGTGTTGTAAATCCTAACCTGTATGATGTTAATTAGGCAGGATTAGAGGCAGTTTGTTAATAAGGCAGGATACAATCTACAGGATTAAGTTGTATCTTGAGTCATCTCTTTTGAGATGCAAATCAGAGAGGTGAGCAGAGGTGGGGAGGGGACTTCCTACCACCAAGAAAAAAGAACCAGGAGTGGAGTGTGTTCTTTGGACCTGGGGTCCCTAAGCTGAGAAACTCCTAGACCCAGGGAAAGATTGACAACAAGGACCTTTTCCTAGAGCCCACAGAGAGAAAACCTTTCCTTGTAGCTGATGCCCTGGGTTCAGACATCTAGCTTCTGAGACTAAGAGAATAAATTTCTCTTTGTGAAGCCCTCTAGTCATGCTGTTTTTGTTATAGCACCACTAGGTAACTAAGACAGATTATGTCATGGATCAAATTGTTTCTTATGGCTTCTGCAACTCTGGACATTTCTTGGTATTCCCTGGCTCGTAGATGGATGCTCACAAGTTGTCTTTTCCCCGATGTGGGACTCCTTTTATAAAATGTCATTCAGAAGGGATTAGAAGCAGAATCTATTCAGGAAGGAAACCCTGCTAGCATAGTGGTTAAGTGCTATGGCTGCTAACCAGAAGGCTGGCAGTTTGAATCCACCAGGTGCTCCCTGGAAACTCTATGTGGCAGTTCTTTTCTGTTGGGAGGGTAGCTAGGAGTTGGCATTGACTTGACAGGAGTGGCATTTTTTGATTAGGTTATTCCAGCATAAGGGGTCCTGGTGATACAGTGGTTAAGCCCAGAGTTAAGCCCAGCAGCCACTCTGAGGGAGTAGGAAGTCCCCTTTCTCTCTGCTTCCATCTCTCTGGCAGTCAGCTTCTTGACGATTACAGCCTTGGGAACTCTATGGAGCAGTTCTACCCTGTCCTATAGGTACACACTATGAGTCAGAATTGACTCGATGGCAACAGGTTTTGTTTTTGGTACTTTGATATGACTTTCTTTAGTTTAATTGGTCCCATCTGCAAGAAAAAATCCTATTTCCCCCAGTAAGGCCACATTGACAATAGAAGTTAGGATTTGAGTGTAATTTTTGGAGGGACACCATTCAATCTAAAAGTTACCTACTGAGCCTGAAATATGTGTTTTAAGTAGAAGGCGTTGTGTGCTGTTGAGTGGATTTCAACTTATAGTGATCTTATGGACAAAGTAGAGCAGCCGCACAGGGTTTCTTGTTTGTAATCTTTATGGGAGCAGATTACTAGGTCTTTTCCATCACTGAGCTGCTGGTGAGTTTGAGATGTAGACCTTTAGGCTGGCAGCCAAGCAATGAAGCATTGTTCCACTGGGGCTCCTTTGAAAGAGAAGATGCATGTTTTAAAACATACTTGTGTTTTCGATAATCTTTAGCGCCCAGTGAGAAGGAGAGTGCTCAGCCCTTTGTGGTCCTGCCGAAGGAATTCCCAGTGTACCTGTGGCAGCCGTTCCTCAGGCATGCCTACTTCTGCTTCCAAGGGGCCGCCGACCAGAAGAAGTTCAGTGCACTCCTGAGTGACTGCATCAGACACCTAAACCATGGTATGGCTTTTTCTCCCTATCTTCCTCGGCCAGTCAGGCTGTTTTTCTGAATTGTCTGGGTCAGTTATCTGTTACACTGACTCCTCAAAAGAGCTATGGGGGTGCTGTCCCAGGGATGTTAATGGTGGGAAGGTGGGAAACTAACTGAAGGGAGAAATTTTGTAGGCAAGGCGTGTGGCCTGCCTGCTGGTTGTGTCCTTAGCTCTGGGAAGACGGGTGGCCAGCATTTAGAGTGTTGTGTATTCATATACACAGTGTCTTTTCCTTTTTCCTGATTTTTAAAAAATCTAATTGCCAACAACAGTGCACCAGTTGTTCCTGGCCAAATCCTAATCATTATGACATTTCTGGTTGATTCTCATCTTCATTTCTAAATAACAGTTACTCATTTAAAATTACTAGCACTGTTACTTGTAGCATAGTGTTTTTCCCATTCTGTGGTTCCCAAACATTAGAGTGTAAGAATCACCTAGATCTTTGAAACTACAGGTTATCAAAAACAGGTTTCTGGACTCCACCCCGGTTTTGCTATTAGGTGCCATCAAGTTGGTTCTGACTGATATCAGGACAGAGTATAGCTGCCCCATGGGGTTTCCAAGGAGCAGTTGGTAGATTTGAACTGATGACCTTTTGATTAGCAGCTGAGCTGTTAACCAAATAATTCTGATTTGCTGGGTCTGGGGGAGACTGCAGAACTTGCTTCTTTAACAAGTTACCAAGTGATGCTGAAGCTGCCAGCTCCTGGACCACACTTGACATAACACTTTAGGCTGTGTCTCTCGTGGGTCTTTCCTTCTCACCTCTGTTTGTGTTTTTGACACTCAACATTTATAATAAGAATTTAATTAATATTGCTTCTATTAAAGGAAAGAAAGAAATGTTTCCTTCCAATATGTGATGTTTTTGATGAATTGCTGTGAAAGATGGTCTGTCTGGACTCCATGAAGCCTTAGGCAGAGATAATTGAACTTGTTATTCTCTGCCAGTTGGAAAGGCAGCCAGTCAGCCTGTTAGATCTCATTGAGGACCTACGCTGTGCCAGCCTGTTTCTGGGTATTAAGGACAGAGGAATGAGTCATACAAAGTTCCTGTGTCAGGGGGTCTAAATTCAGCCTGGGAGAAGGACAGACGTATGCACAAGATCATCTGATAGTCATGACGGTTAACGTACACACCGAGGAACTAGAAGCTATCGCCTAGTGAGGACGGAAGCACAGAACTTGAGATCTGTCAGCGGGGGCTTCTTTGAGGGGATGACGTCTGAGCTGAGTTACCTCATCCATCTGTGCTTTTATTTCACTGTGTGCTTACTTTAAAGCTCCGAAGCTTCCCTGAGAGGGTCAGTCCCTCAGAGTGACAGTCTCTAGAGATGAATTTTAGCCTGCTCTTAGGTTTTGTTTGTGTATGCACAGGAGGCCGATGGAAAAAGATATGTCACTCTATTTTGCTATAGCAACTGTGACTAACACCAGTCATAATTTTGGCTCTTAGGTGTTAAAGCCTTTATAAAAAGGAGGCTCTTAGTAATATCTTGCCCTGTGGTTTTGATGGTTCAATGACAGGCCCTGATGCAGTCCTACTTGCTCTGCCTCACTCGTTTCCCAGCACACCTACGTCTCTGTGTTCAGGTTCATGGTCTAGTGTGAACATGCAATTGGCACTAAACACAAGAACCATGAAGTTTCCCTAAGCAGAAAATGTTCTCTGCCTGGCCAGATGGGACTTGCTGCATTCCCGCTTCTATGTACATAATAGGAATTTCTCTGGGGAGCTTTTAAATGTTACGTAGCCTGCCGTAAGACTCCATTTATGGCAGATTTCAGTCAATTCCAGAGTCAGCTGTGCTCTCTAGTATGTGATCAAGGGCACAAAGAAGAGGGTTCCAGTCAAGTTGCCCTAATTCTGAGTTACAGTCCTCTCTCCAGAAACCAGTTGTTCCTTACTCTGAGGCCTTGTGTACACTTAAAGGGACTTGGTGTAACTCCGGTCAGAACCAAAGACAGTTGTAGATAACTGTCCTTGACTATCAGGGCCAGTGAAAGACTTTCATCTTCTCACTTCTATGTTTTTGACACTCATGTTTGTGGAGTGTCTTAGTTAGCTATTACTGATGTGACAGAAAATAACACAAGTGGATCACATTAACAGAGAAATTTATTTTTTCACTGTCCAGTTGTCTAGAAGTCCAAATTCAGGGCATCAACTCCAGGAAAGCTTTTTTCTCTTTGTTGGTTCTAAAGGAAGGTTCTTCTCATCAATCTTCCCCTGGACTTCTGAGGCACAGGAACCCTAGGTCCAAAGGACCTGCTCTGCTCCTGTGCTGCTTTCTTGGTGGTATTAAGGTCCCTTGTCCCTCTGTTCACTTCTTTCTTTGATACCCTGAGAGATTGCCTCAAGACACAATACAATCTTGTAGACTGGGTTCTGCCCCACCAACACAGCTGTGGCCCATCCTCTGTAGGGAACATCACAGAGGCAGGTATAACATATAGGAAAATAACGCAGTAGTGCAAATCATGGACTAGCCAAATTGATGTAACATTTTTGGAGGGAACACAATTCAGTCCGTGACAGGAAGTTATGCATCTTTTCCTGGATTGCTTTTTCTGTTCTATTGTCTGCCTGTTATTCACTGTATGATCCTGGGTAAATCACTAAGATATTTTCACAAGCTGTCAGTTAGCTATTTTTTCAACTCATGCAGGATGGTTTAGAATGAAATATAAAGTTAGAGCTATGATAACAGCCAAAGGCCTTAAGGTCTTTGAATTCATGAATATAAGAACACTTTTCTCTTCTTGCAGATTCATGCACCAAGGAATGATTATCCCGAACTAAAAGAACTAACTCATATTAATAATGGTCATTCTTCTTGATTGAATGTGTACAACCCTCTATATTTTTCAAGAGTTTTATCTAGATCTTTGTAATTACAATAATTATACTTTTTAATCTAGACTTTTGAAGAACAAGACTGAAATTTGGACAACAGGATTGTCTTATAGCCCACTGGCTCTGTATCAAAAAAAGAACTAGCTACCATTGAGTCCATTCTGATTTATGGTATGCCAGCGTAGAAATGTGTTCCATGGTTTTATTTTCTAAAATAACACTGTGTTTAAGGTGAAAATTTACACAGCAGATTAGGTTCCCACTTAAGAATTTCTACACAGATTGTTCAGTAACGTTGGTTATATTTTTTACAATGTGTGAGTGTTCTCATTGTTCTGATTCAGGTTGTACGATTTCTAATTTCCCTACCCCCTTACTTTCTCATCTTTGCTTTAGAGTAATTTTTGACCATTTGGTCTAATACAGATGATTTTTTTAAGTAGCATATTACTCATGGGTGATATCTTTTATTTTATGAGCCAATCTATTATTTAGCTAAAGGGTGACTTCAAGGGAAAATTTCAGTTTCAGGTTTAAAGAGTATCTTAAGACAATTCTCTTGGAGACTCTTCTAGTTTCAGCTCTTCCAGTAAATTTGCACTTTTTAAGAATTTGATTTATGTTCCACATTTTTCTCCTGTTCTTTCAGAACCCATCTGTTTATTGTGGCCCTGATCAGAATTACAGGTAGTGGTAGCTGGGTACCATCTAGTTCATCTGGTCTCAAGATAGATGAAGCTGTGGTTTGTGTTGACTGTGAGTCCTGAACATGACTTTCTTCTTTGAATTTTTGGGTCACTTCTTTCTCTTTTATTCTAGATGAATAGAGATCAATAGTTATATCTTATATAGTTGCCTGCAAGCTTTTAAGACCCCAAATATGGCTTACCACATTGGAATGTAGAATATATACTTTATGAACTGTGTTATGCCGACTAAGTGAATTGTCCCATAAGACTGTGGTCCTAAACTCCGTAGAATTTCAGTGGCTAATTTTTCAAATGCAGATCACTAGACCTTTCTTCTAAAATGTCTCTGGGTAACTTGAACTTCCAGCTTTTCCTTTAGTAGCTGAGAGCATTAACTGTTTGCATCACCTATGGGCTCCATATAAAAAGTAAAACCAAACCAAACCATACCCACTGCTGAAGAGTCGATTCCAACCCCTAGTAACCCTGTAAGATAGAGCAGAACTGCTCCATAGAATTGCTAAGGAGCACCTGGTGGATTTGAACTGCTGACCTGTCAGTTAGCAGCTGTAGCACTTGACTAGTATGGCACCAGGTTTTTCATATAAGTCCTCCCCATAAAAGGGATGTACAGAGATTGCTCACTTCCATATCCAGGCAAATGAAGTCTCATCAGTCTGCTGTTGCAGTTGCTGTTCCCTCATTGCCTCTCAGGCTACCTTCTTTATCTGCTGAGAATGAGTCCTAGACATTCAAGTTGCTGATGCTGGACCACTATTGACCTTGTCTACTTACAAGCCCCCAGATATTTTTGCAGGAAATAATTTGATTCACTTTGTGATAAGTTCCACTGAGAGTGTCTGTCATTTGGATTTCCTGGAATATATCCCAAGAGTACTGATGCTCAGAGTCCACTAAGACCCACCCTGCTTGACCCAGGAGTCTTGGGTTAGCATTGGTCCAATCACTCATGTTCATTCCTTCTGGATTACAAAACCATTGATTCAGGAGGCGAGTACTTTCTCTATTTAACCTTGATAAGGGCCTGATTACTTGCTGTTCTTGGACAATGAGGATACCTCCTAAGGTAGTTAAGGGAAAGTAGGGGGCTCTTTGCTATTCTCTCCTTTAGGGAAGTGGACTGCTGTTAGATTGTCTTAAGGAGTATTTGCACCCCTAAAGAGCTTATATAGGAGCCCTCATGATGCAATGGTTAAGTGCTTGACTGCTAACTGAAAGGTCAGTGGTTGAAACGTACCATTGGTCCATGGGAGAAAAGACTAGTGATCTGCTCCTATAAAGATTATAGCCTAGAAAACCCTATGGTGTGGTTCTACTCTGTTATACAGGGTTGCTGTGAGCTGGAAGTGACTTGATGGCATACAACCATGATAACCAGGGGCACAAAGGTGATTTTTTTTTGCTATCTCTTCCCTGAGCAGGCATAAGAAAACCCCACAGATTAATCTTCACCAGAAATCTGACTCTAACTCACTGTGTTAAATATCAAGCCCACTCCGTGACATGTGCCCAGAGCAGCTGCTATCCTTTGTCCCTGTTGGAATCACTTTGTAGTCACTTCTCCCTAATCAGAGAAGGCCGTGGTCCTGGGCTTCTGCTGCTGTGTAATGGGACCAATACAGAGCCAGGGTGTTCTAAGATACTCCTGTTGTCCCAAATTCCGTCTTATTCCTCAGAATTTTGGTTCAAAAAGTAAGATCATTGTAGTAACAGAGATAGAGTTACAACTCTTGACAATTGTAGAGGGTTACCTTCACGAGGTATAGAAGAATGAACATTGTTAGTACAAGTCAGTTCCTTCAGCTGAGGATAATCATTTCTTGGCTTGTGAATTTGAAGGAGTAATTAAAAATGTTCCTGGAAGAAAGAATAGGATATGTGAGGACCAATGAGACAAAATATAGGCCATTAGAGAAATTGAAAGAATTGTGTGTGGCTAGTGCTCAGGGAGGAGAGAGAAGCCAAACGAGAATGGGGAGATGGGTGGGGACAGGCTACAAAGGGTTTTGTTACACATCCTAAATAATTTGCATTTTATTCTAACAGAGAGAGAAAATTGTTGAATGTGGTGCCTAGCCACCACCAGTGATAGCCACGATGGAGCTCACAAAGTTGAGTTTCACTGGCAACACAAGAATAAAAAGGGGCACACCCTAAGATCTCCACTAAAAGACCGCAATTGATGGTCCCGTGGCTTCAGGGTTCCCCTGGGAGCATGGCCCCCGGCCCTGATGCTGCCCTTGCCCATGGATCATAATGAAGGTCCACTCTTCGGACAGCAAGGGATTGGACTTGGTGATGCAGAGTGACTATATTTTGGGTGCACTTTATTGATCTATGCATCTATAGGATATCATCCTGCTGACCTCTGGCTGGAGGAAGAGGGGTGGGTTGAGAGGAGGGGAAAGGAGACTGTTGGGAAGATGAGACAGAGAGGAATAGTGTGCTGTTGCCAGGCAGGGAGAGCAGTGGAAGCTGCACATAGGAGGGCATGCAAATTTGTATGGGGATGTATATTTTCACTCAGTCATAATAAAGAAAGAAACAAACAAACAAAATTATTGAATGGTTTAAAGGAAATAAGTGACCTGATGAGTTAGGCATTTTAGAAAGATCATACTGGCTGCATTGTGGAGCTTGGGTGGAACAGAGGCGTGCTGGGATTTCCACTGATCACGTACAAAGCTTTTGGGAGGCAACAAAGGGTGGTAGCCTGCACCAGAGAGGAGGCAGCGAGAACTGGCTGGATAATAGAGATATCCAGGAAGTAGCTCAGGTGGACAGGGATGATATTGGTGGTGGAGCACTCACCTTCCATGCGGGAGACGAAGATGCACTTCTCAGCCAGGGCACCTCAAGCACAGCCACCATCTGTTTTCAGTGAAGGCTTCCATGTTGCTGTGATGCCAAACAGGCTTCAGTGGAACTTGGGAGTAAGAATGGGCTAGGAAGTAAGTCCTAGCAATCTACTTCCAAAAAATCAGCAGGTGAAAACCCTGTGGCTCACAGTGGTCTCTTCTGCAATCAATCATGCAGGTAGTATAGGATGAGTCAGTGTTTCGTTCCTCTGTGCAAGGTATTGTCATGAGCGAGTTACCAACTCAACAGTGGCTAACGACAACAGAATCAACAGTCCATGGGGTTAGTTAGGAAGTTGGGAGTGAGACAGTGGAGAACTCAAGGAAGATTCTCAGGTTTCTGCTATCTTTGAGGTAGAGAACACTCCAGGTGGAGGAGCAGGTAGTAGTGGGAGGAGAAGACATGTTCCGTTTTATACCTGTTGAGTTAGAAGAGTCTGGGAGGTAAGAAAGTCTCACAGACAGATGCATGTCCAAGGCAGGAGATCAGCAGCCTGATGTAGAATAGAGTCTCAAGTGGGAAGTCAATAGCCTGTATGTGGACATTGAAACCGTGAATGACTTCATGGGAAGAATGTAGGTTGTAAGTCCCTCAAAGGCAGAGGCTGTCTTTTGTCTTTCATTCACTGCAGTTAGGTCATGGTCTGCTGTCTGACTGGAATAAAGAAATGAAATATTTTCTATCCTTAAGAATAGTTGCAGATATGCCCATGTATGAAAAAGCATGGGGTATGTGTTGTGGCAATTTAAAGGTGTTTATTTTCAAAAATCATAGCATTCAAGTCAAGTGGATTGGTCCTTTTATAATTTATAAACCTAAGGAAGGCAGTATAAGTACTACCTTAGATAAAATATACTTATTACACAGCTAGGATTGTATGGCTGACTCTTTAAGCAACATGTTCATCAGGAATTTCAAAGCCCTTGTGAAATTTGGTACCCATCCAAGCTATCCTTG
This sequence comes from Heterohyrax brucei, assembly GCA_028571685.1. Taxonomy (NCBI): domain Eukaryota; kingdom Metazoa; phylum Chordata; class Mammalia; order Hyracoidea; family Procaviidae; genus Heterohyrax; species Heterohyrax brucei. The sequence continues at coordinate 52,068,497 of CM053155.1, forward strand.
ACTTACCTTTCTTCATACTGATGCTGGATCAATTGCCAGTCTCTTCTGTATTTTGCTTCAAGTTCACTGCTACCAATCTCCTTTGGGAATCATGTAAAAACATTTTCATAGGGTTTAAATTGATCTTTTTCCAGTTGCAGTCATCCTCTTCTATATTTAAAGTCATGCATGTCATCTTCAACATTTTTTGTGTCAGGGCATTTTTTTTTTTTTTACTTAAAATCTTTCAGTAGCTCTGCCATTGTCAAAAGGATGAAATACTTTACTCCTAAAAGACTAGCTATGCCTGGTTTCCTGCAACTCTCCAGTAAGCCTTCCTGCCCCTAACCTACTTGCTCTCCTACCCCTAACCTACTTGCTCTGTTCCTCTTGTGCTCTTCAAATGGGACTTGAGTATCTTTGCTTCTCCTCTGCCCTTGCTGAAATTTTCTCTGGCTTGTTCAAGAACAAATGTCACTTTGACCCATACCATGAAACCTACAGTGATGACTTCTTTTGAGCAATCCCTAGACCCAGTCATCCGTCCCACCAACTGGATATTCACCACATTCTGCCTTATGTTATTGATCTTCATGCCTACTTGTCCTGTTACTCCAAGTCTATTAAAAGTTCCTCAAGAGAAATCATGTTTTATGCTTTTTTGGGAGTGGGGATGGCATTTCCCTGTTGTGCCCAGAGGAAACCCTGGTGGCATAGTGGGCTAAGTGCCATGTCTGCTAACCAAAGGGTTTATAGCTCAAATCCCCCGGGTGCTCCTTGGAAACTCTATGGGGCAGTTCTGCTCTGACCTCTAGGGTCGCTATAAGTTGGACCCAACTTAACAGCAGTGGGTTTTTTTTGTCTTATTGTGCTCAGATAATATCTTTGCTTTTCATAAAAAGATTCAGAGGTATTATGGAATTAGTCATTGTAGTGTGTTCTGCTGTAAAAATGAAGTAAAGATGATTTCAGAATTTAAGTACAACTTAGGTAAAACAGTTATAAATGTCTGTTGATCTAGTGCATAAACTTATTGGCATGAGTGAGCAAAGGAATTATCGATACAAACCCATTGCACTCAGCCTGAGCAGTAGGATTTTGGAAAGCAGTTATGAGTAGATGGAAGGTGACTCTGGGATGGAGATGAAACTCTGATAAAGTTTTGTCCCACAGCACTGTGATAGCTTGGAGGACATCTAGAACTGCTGCTAAACAGATGTGAGTGTCCACATCATCAAAAGCACTAAAGAAGAGAGGGCAGTAGAACATCTGGAAAGTGTGCTGGCTCATGGGCCAAAAAAAGGTAGTCTAAAAGAGAAGAGCCTAGAAGAATTTTATGCAAAGACCACTGTGATGTAAAGAACATGTTGCAAACCTCTGCTTCAGGCTGGACTAGTTCAATCACTTTTGACAATTGTAAAATCCAAGGCTGTTTGGGATGGAGTGAGTCAGGCTAAATGTAGAACTCTGGCAATGATTGCTTTTTGCCGCTGGTTATACTGGTGGCGTTGTGTGCCTTAAGCTCTTAGCCCAGAAATCCCGTGTCAAATCAGGCTCCTTTATTTGATTTGATTTTGACACTTGCCCATTTTAGGTGTTCAGTAAGTGTTGCCATACTAAATTGAATTTTCGAACAGGAAAGGATCTTACAGTTCAAATCAGATAGAGCAAATCCTTTCTGGTATATTGATTTGGCCGCAGTGCTCTACGCACCCCAGCACTTAGCAGCAGTTCTGAGATCTGTTTTCGCAACTGAATTTCTCTTTGGAGGAGTCTCTGATTTTCTTTTTATGACCTATGAAGCAAATTTATTTCTTGAGTGACTAAGTGTCTGGTGTGGGCACTGAGCAATTTGAATAAAAAATGCACAATAAATGTACTTCTGTTATGTCCCAAATCATCATGCTTTTGAATTTTGTGGCACAAGCCAAGTTTATATTTATGAGCATATACATATCTATAAGTTGGACAATTCTAGTTATGCTTAGGTTCTTTTGGACACTTACTATCAAATGAATAATGTTTGATTAAAACTAAATAAATAGACAAGTTTTATAAACATCTCTTTAGATGCTTTCACTTATAAAAGATCTGTGGTATGCAATTATTATAAACCCATTTTGACTGTTTTTACTTTTAAATATTCTATGGCACACTTTGCAATTTATAAAAACCTCTTGTACTGCAAAAAAAAAATGCTAATCATTCTTTAATAAGTAACTAGACATCAATTTCCAGTTTCCCTTGGACTGTCCAAAAGAAAATATCGAACAGTTCTCTTTGCTTGCAGACCACATTCTCTTCTTGAGTTTAGCCAGTGGCTTTGCCTTTTGTAGACAGCACCCCATAAATTATAAATAATCTCTCTCTGTTACTTTGTACATAGGATTTTCCTCTTGACCTCTCTGTTGCATACCATTCATGCTTTTGTTGTTAGGTGCTGTTGACCCATAGCAACCCCATGTGACTGAGCAGAACTGCTCCACAGAGTTTTGTTTTTGCTCATAATCTTTATGGTATCAGATCACTGGATTCTTCTCCTAGAGAGCTTCTGAGTGTGTTCAAATCTCTAACTTTTCAGTTAGCAGCTGATTGCTCAACTGTTTTGCTCCTAAAACTCTAAATTTGAAGGGATGCTAGCAGTCAATTATTCCAGCTCCAAGGAGTCCCTGCATGGTACAGATGATTAAGCCCTGGGCTACCAAATGGAAGACTGAACTTTGGAATCCACCTAGAGGTACCATGGAAGAAAGGCCTTGCAATCTGCTTCTGAAGTGTCACAGCCATGAGTACCCTGGGGAACAGTTCTAGCCTGACAAACCTGGCGTCACCATGAGTCAAAATCTACTCAGCAGTGGATGGTTAAATTTCTATTTTTTAAATTCTACTTCTTCAGCATTTATTTGTGTTGAGGCTTTAACAATGACTTACTTTTTCAGTGTCATAGCCAGTGAGTGGCAGAGAACTAGCTGTCTGACACCCAGTCATCGACATCTGTTTCAGTTGTTCGTATCGTGTTGTCTTCTCCGCTCATTTTTCTGATCATTTAAAATAGATTGCTATTAAATCTGCCTACTCTAGTGATATGTTTCAGTGATAAAAGTGAGTCTAATCCAAAGCTGTTCACTAATTGTCATCTGAAAGCTGGACTTTGCCCAGTTTCTTGACAAGTACTGACTTTAACTAGGTATTTTGTCCACCAGATAAACACAACTGTATCTTTTGGTTTAGATGTGCTCTAAAAATAAAAATAACAATGTAATGTGTTTATTGGCTAAGCTTTGTGTAGTCTAAAACAGAAACCAGATATAAGACTTTATGTTGGTTTGAATAAAAACTGATTTGTTAAGGAAGTTTATACTACTTATGAGGCCCTGAGTAATAGACTTAAAATCATTTGTAACTGCGGAGTTGCTTGTATTACTTCAAGCTTTCAAAATAATCTAAGAATTGGAACAGAAAGAACAGATCTCCATCAGAGAGTACAATAGAACTGCTTTCTCTCCGCCACTTAGCATGTATCGTCCCATCGCATGGATGGTGTTAGGTTCATTTGTTACCTAAAGCTATTTTTGCCATGGATATTTTCTGCCATTCTTCTTTTGACCTGTCAAACAAGTTATGTTTGACTTACTCCCCCTCCAACAAACCAAGTAATTATTTGATCTAATTGCATGAGTATTTTGATATGAAGGTCTAAAAGTTGTGTGATTATTTAGCTAATGGTGACAAATTGAAAGCCTGATTAAAAAAAAAAAAATTAAACAAGCAGAGCATTGAGGTTAATTCAAGCATTTTTTTCCCCTATGCTCTTTTTATTGAGTAGATTCCAAAATCTCTCGACAGGTTTTGATGTCATTATGATTTACTATGGAAGCTTGAATAGCTTTGGTTTTTTTCACTTGTTGATGGACTGTGGCAAAATTGAAACACATACTAAATGGCAGAATAAATGGTGGTAAGTGAGTAAGTCTGGTCTTTTTTGTGAATTTTAATTTGCTGTACATTATTCTCCTGCTCTGTCCAGGACCCTGTATTGGTGGTAGCTGGGCACCATCTAGTTCTTCTGGTCTCAGTCTAGCGGATGTTGTGGTTCATGTGATTCATTTGTCCTTTGGGACAATTGCTTCCTGTGTCTTTAGTTGTCTTCATTCTTCTTTGCCAATAGCTATAATTCAGAATGCTGTTCACAAGCTTTTAAGAGGCTAGATGTTACTCACCAAAGAAAGATAGAGAACATGTTCTTTATGAACTTTTACACCAGTTAATCTGGATGTACCCTGAGACCACGGTCCATAGCCCTTAGCCCTAGCAACTAGGACCCCTGAGATGTTTGGTTGTGTCTAGGAAGATTCCACAGCTCTACTTCCTGTGTGCTGTATTATACATATATATACATATGTAAGTATACATGCTGCATATACAAATACGTATGAAGAATATCCACAACCAAATCTATATAAATACATGAGTGTGTTCCTATACTCTCTGTTACCCCATTCAGAATACATATCTACTTGTGTATCTGCTTGTAAATTATTGTTGTTATAGGGTTGTGTATGTTCTCTAGTGTTTATTGTGGTTACCTCTCTTTCTTTTTTTAGTTCTTCCCAGTGTCATCTTCTGACTTTTTCAAGTTATGCTGACTTCCCCTATATTGGGTATTGCCTTTCTCTGTGTCAAACTTAACACATGTCTGCTACCTAGTCCAGAAACCATGGTGGTGTATTGTTTCAGTGTTATGACTGTTAACCAAAAGGGCAGTGGTTCAAATCTACCAGATACTCCTTGGAAACTCTGTAAGGCAATTGCTGTCTCATGGGGTCGCTAAGAGTCAGAATTGACTCAATGGCAATGGGTTTGTTTTCACTTGTTTTCCTTAGACTGCTCTTCCCCGATAACCATCACAAATTGTTTTTTTTTTTCTGTGTATAATTCTTTTCTTGAGTTTTTAGTGGTCTCATACAATATTTGTCTTCTTGTGATTGACTTATTTCAGTCAGCATAATGTCCTCCAGATTCATCTATGCTGTGAGATTCTTGTGGATTCATCATTGTTCTTTACTGTTGGGTGGTATTCCATTGTGTGTATGCACCATAGTTTGTTTATCCGTTCATCTGTTAATAGGCACTTAGTTTATTTCCATCTTTTTGCTATTGTGAATAGTGCTGCAGTTAGCATGGGTGTCATGGATTGACTTGTGTCCTCCCCAGAATGTGTGTGTCAACTTGGTTAGGTTATGATTCTCATAATTGTGTGATGATCCACCATTTGCCATTTGATGAGATTTCCCTATGTGTTGTAAATTCTATCACTGTGATGAAATGAAATGAATTAGTGGCAGTCATGTTGATGAGATACACAAGATTAGATAGTGTCTAAGCTAGTCTCTTTGAGACATAAAAGAGAGAAGTTAGTGGACAGATAATGAGAACCTCATTCCACCAAGAAAGCAGTGGCAGGAGCTCCTTCTTTGGACCTGAGGTTCCTGTACTGAGATACTTCCAGACCAAAGGAAGACTGGTGAGTCTCAGGGACATTTCTCCAGAGCTGACACAGAGAGAAAGCCTTCCCCTGGAGCTAGTACCCTGAACTCAGACTTTTAACTTAATGGATTATGAGAGAACAAACTTCTCTTTGTCCAAGCCATCCACTTGTGATATTTCTGTTACAGCAGTACTAGATGGCCAAGACAATGGGTGTGCGTATGTCTCTTCATGTGACAGCTCTTATTTCTCTAGGATGTATATCTAGGATCAAATGGCATTTCATTTTCTAGCCTTTTAAGGAAGCACCGTATCATCTTTCACTGTGGTTGTATCACAATGAAGTATGAGAGTTCCAATTTCCTACAACCTCACCGGCATTCTTTATTTTTTTATCAGTGCCATTCTTGCAGGGATGATTTACATCTCTCCAATAGCGAATGATTACAAGTATCTTTTCATGCATTTCTTGGCCACCTGAATGCCCTCTTTGGTAGTGTGTGTTCATGTCCTTCCCTCATTTTATGACTGGGTTCTTTGTTTTTCTATTGTTGAATTGTTGAAGTTTTCCGAATATTTTAGAGATTAAATGTTTATCAGACATATCATTGCAAAAGTTTTTTCATAGTCTGTAGGTACTCTTTTTCACTCTCTTGAAACAGACTTTCAGTGAACTTAAGTGTTTAATTTTTAGGCAGTCCTAGTTATCTAGTTTATTTTCTGGAGTTGGTGCATTTTTAGTTATGCTTGATATTCTATTTGTGCCGTTGATTAGGGCCTCTGGTGTTGTCCTTAGGAGTTTTCTCACTCTTTTTTCTCTCTCAGTGATCTTTATAGTTTTGGCTTTACATTTAGGTCCTTGATCCATTTTGAACTGAGTTTCGTATATGTTTTGTATATGGATTCTGTTTCACTTTTCTGCTAATGGATATTTGCCAGCACCATTTGTTGAAGAGACTATGTCTTCAATGGATTTTGACCGTTTGTCAAAGATCAGGTGCAGTAAGTAGATTGATGTGCTTTACAGTTCTCAGTTGTGTCTCCCTTGTCTGTGTGTTTGCTGTTGTACCAGTTCCAGGCTGTTTTGACTACTGTGGCTGTACAGTAGGTTCTGAGATCCTGAAATGTAAGGCCTCTTTCTTCTTTTTCAATAAGCTTTACTCATCCAGGAGTTTTTTGCTTCCCATATAAAGATGCTGTTTAGGTTTTCCATCTTGTTAAAGAATGTTGTAATTTTGATCAGTATTGCATTGCATCTATAGATGCTTTGGGTAGTATTGATGTTGTTTTCCTGTCCATTAGCATGGTATGGTTTTCTGTTTTTGAAGTTCTCTTTTGATTTCTTGCAATAGTGTCTTGTAGTTTTCTTTGTAGAAGTCTTTTTAGTTCCTAGTTAGTTATTCCTACATATTTTATCTGTTGGGGGTCTATTGGTTTCCTGATTTTCTTTTCAGAGTTCTCTTTGTTAGTGTAGAGGCATCCAAGAGATTTTGTGTGTTGATCTTGTAACCTGCCACTTTGCTGAATCATTCTAATAATTACAGTAGCTTTTTGATGGAACCTTCTGGGATTTGTAGATGTAAGATCTTATCATCTGCAAATAGAGGTGGTTTTACTTTCTTCCTTTTGATTGAATGTCCTTTACTTCTTTTTCTTGTCTTACTGCTCTAGTTACAGCTTCCAGTTCAATATTTGATAAGAATTATGATAAAGGACATTCTTGTCTGGCTCCAGTTCTGAAGAAGAAAGTTTTCAGTCTCTCTCCATTGAGAATAATGTTGACTGTTTTGTATATATGCCCTTAATTATGTTGAAGGATTTTGCTTCTGTTCTTATTTTCATGAGAGTTTTTTTTTTTTTTTTTTTCCAATCAGGGATGGATATTGGACTTCATCAAATGCCTTTTCTGCATCAACTGGGGTGATCATATGATTCTTTTCCTTTGTTTTATTTATGTGGTAGATTATGTTGATTGATTTTCTAATGTTGAACCATCCTTCAATACCTGGAATGAATCTCATTTGGCTGTGATGTTTATTTTTTGATATGTTGCTGAATTCTGTTGACTAGCATTTTGCTGAAAGTTCTTGTATCTAAGTTTGTGAGGAATATTAGTCGTAATTTTATTTTTTAGTGATGTTTTTGTCTGGCTTTGTTACTATGGTTATGCTGGCTTCATAGAATAAATTTGGAAGTGTTCCTTTTTTTTTGTTCTGGAATAGTTCTAGTAGAACTGGTAGAAGCTCTTCTGATTGCTTAGTAGGATTCTTGAGCAAAGCTGTCTGATGCAGGGCTTTTTCTTCTTTTTTAAATGACTTCTTCATTGCTTCTTTTGTTATGGAATCTGTTCAGATTTTCTACTGTAGTTTGTGTTAGTGGAGGTAGGTATTGTGTTTTGTATAAATCTATACATTTCCTCTAGTACATTCCCCTAAGCTTTCAAATTTGTTGGAGTACGATTTTTCATAGTGTTCTGTTATAATCCTTTTTATTTTAATTGGTTCTGTTGTAATGTCAGCTATCTCATTTCTTACTTGGGTTATTTGCATCTTATTCTTTCCTTCTGTCATTTTGGCCAGTGGTTTGTTGAGTTTATCAATTCTTTCAAAGAACTAATTCCTAGGTTTTCTGATTCTTTTGATTGTTTTTCTGTTTCACTTATTTCTGCTCTAATTTTTATTATTTCCTGTTTTTTGGTGGATATGGGCTTCTTTTGCTATCTTTTTTTTGCATTGTAAGTTTAAGGTATTGATTTTGGCCCTTTTTTGGTGTGTGTGTTTATTGCTATGCACTGACTTTTGTCTACTACTTTTGTTGTGTCCCAGATGTTTTGGTACGTTGTGTTTTCATTTTCATTTGATTCTAGGAATTTTATATTTCATCTTTGATTTGTTCTATATCCCAGTAGTTTTTTTTTTTTTAAGCCAGGTGGTTTGCAGTTTCCATGTACTTGATTTTTTTCCTTGTTCTTCCTGTCACTAGTTTCTAATGTGTAGAAATTAGAGAAAATGTTTTGCATTATTTCAATATTTTTGTATTTATAAGGGCTTGCTTTTGAGACCCTAGAAGGCAGAGTAGAACTACCCCATAGGCTTTCCAAGGAGCAGCTGGAGTTTTAAGCACCAGCTTTTTGGTCAACAGCTGTGTCACTTAAGTACTTTGCCACCAAGGCTCTGACTAAGCTATAGTGCCTGCTGCAATGCTGAACACCCACAGATAATACTTGAATTGTGTTGGTAAGTGAACCATCACTGATAGCAGTTTTGCAAAGTCTACTTCTTTCTTTGAAATGCTAGTTTATTGTGCAGCCAGGTTACACTGTTCTTGATGGTCTGTCATTACACATTTGCCATCCCATCCTTAGAAAAAGATTCCAAAGCTGACATTCAGAATGCTTAGAAGTTCTGGGACTACTGCTGCTTAGGAGTTCTAGTGGCACAACAGTTAGGCACTTGGCTCTTAACCAGAAGCCTGGTGGTTCCAGTCCACCCAGTGACTCTGCAGGAGAAAGACCTGGCAATTTACTCTTGTAAAGATTACAGGAAAGAAAACCCTATGGGCGCAGTTCTACTTAATCACATGGGGCTGCTATGAGTAGAAATCAACTCGATGGTACCTAACATCAACAAAGACCATTTTAGGATTGGTGTTTCAATCAACTATATGCTGAATGCTCTCTGCAACTATAGCGCACATCAATCTATAACAATAATAATGCGTGAACCACAGTCATCAAGGGAAAATTTAATTATATCCTCTGTGCTATGAATAGGAACCGTGGTGGTATAATGGTTAAGTGCTATGGCTGTTAACCAAAAGGTTGACAGTTCAAATCCACCAGGCATTCCTTGGAAACTCTTTGGGGCAGTTCTACTTTGTCCTATAGGGTTTCTATGAATTGGAATTGACTCAATGACTAGGTTTTGTTTTGTTTTGTTTTGTCTTATGCTAAGTGTAAGATATTAGAGAAGTGTGGACTACGTTTTAGAAAGCATTCTATTAAAAATAGTTCAAACCATTCCTCTACATAAAAGGATCACTCTCCCCTCTAAAAACATTGCTTAATCAGGTCTTATTTATTTAGGCTTATTTGAAGACAGGCATTTTTAGAAATGTTTTTCAAATTATGAGCTGCTGTCAACCACTTGGCATCTGAAGAACCTGCTGTCAATCAGGATGGAGATGAGTAGTCAGCTTGTTAAAATCTCAGATTTTGCCCTAGACTTAGGGAGTCTCTGGAGATGGGAGGCCAGACGTCTGTATTTTAAAGCAGTATCCCTCTGAAGTTAGACAATTGTGGCTCTCTGGGTTTTCCTCTCAAATGTAAGGTATTGTACTTTAAGCAACTTAATTTTTTAAAATTTACATTACTGGTAGAGAGTTATAATTTTTATAATATGAAATGGGGATTTGAGGTGATATTAAATAAAGTAGCTAAGAAGTAGTAAGTGACTGTAATGTGGTTAACAATTTTGAGATACATTCGCATTATTTGTATTATAGTTAGGGTGCTATAGAATTTCTTTTTTAAAAAATAATCTTAAATCTAACATAAAGTACACCTGTGGTACATTTTGTTTTTATACTGAAATTTGCATTTCCAGGGTGACTCTTTTTCTTTAATGGTATATTTTACTGTTTTGTAACAGTTAACTCTGCCAAGCTGTACCTTGTGTATGTATGTTTGTGCAGTCTTTGCTAGTTAAAGAAAATATGTCTCTTTCAGCTTTCATCCTTGCCTTCTGTCAGACTGAGAGACCACATGTTACCTCTGACTTAGAGATGGTTATAAAATCCCAGCTTTTAAGTCTGAAGTTATTATTTAGTCTATTCTTCTGGCCCACTCCATCCTGGAAACTGTGCTTAACGCTAAGAGCTCTGTGTTTCAAAACAAGTTAACCGCCTACAGAACAATAAGGGAAAAAAACATAAATAAAAGTTAATCTAGCCACTGTCTGTCAATGTTTGGAGATCTGTGATGATAATTAAGTCAGTGAATGCCCTCATGAGCACTGGAACAAAACACATTATGCTGTTTGTTTTCCAGAAACCCTGGTGGTGTAATGGGTTAAGTGCTACATCTGCTAACCAAAAGGTCAGCAGTGTGAATCCACCAGGTGCTCTATAGGATGGTTCTACTCTGTCTTAAGGGATCGCTATGAGTCAAAAGGGACAGCAGTGGTTTTTTTGCTGTATGCTTTCCAGCATTAACTCAGTGATTTTCAAGTTTAAATGTACATTAGAATCACCTGGAGTTCTTGTTAAAACATGGATTGCGACCCCATCCCCAAAGTCTCTAAATCAGCAGATCTGGAGTAGACCCTAAGAATTTTCATTCTAATGTGTTTTCAGGTGATGCTGCTTGGTCTGGGGGCCATAATTGGAAAACCAGTGTATTAACTCTATCCTCACAGCAGCCCTATGAGTTTGGTGCTATTAGTACAATCATACCCACTTGACAGATACAAATTCTAACACAGTTGGTGTAACCAAACTTGAAACCCAGAAGTCTGACTCCAGAGCACATGCTCTAACCCACTGTACCATGTGGCTTCTGTCATTCAGAAGCACCTTCTACGTGCCCATTATTTGAATGGCTGTTATGAAAGCAAAAATCTGATCTGATTACTCACTCAGACTCAGCTGATCTGAGGTTATTGTTGTTATTGAGGCTGGTCACTTCTTAACATCAGCATGGATAATTTGTTAATATCGGAGTGGGAAGAATGTTGCTGTACACATGTTAAAATTCAGGTGGCATTTGGGATAAAAAATTAAGTCTTTGCTCTGCTTTTATGAAACATGAAGCTGCGTTAACCCAAATGGGTGTTTCTGTGGCAAATTGCATACTATAAAAATGTTCTCCAAAGCCAGAAGTTTCTTGGCTTGTGCGAACACACAGCTGCAAATAATCTTGTGAGGTATATTGCAGGGGTGGGGTTGAAAATTCGTGGTACTTAATATATCACTAACTCCATTTGTTTTTCGTACTTAGCCTTTATTTATTTATTTATTCTTTCCTGTTGGTGTTTTCTTATTATGTCAGCTGGATTCCTGCATTGACTGTTGCTGTGGAAAGTCCTGACTTGATCTGATTTTTTAGTGTTGTCTTATGGAGACCACAAACCATGCTTTACATGACCAACATCTGACTCTAAGTGAGACATTCTTATTTTAAGGAGCTTAGCAAGGGAGGTGAAAGGGAAGCAAGTTAGGGAAGAAGAATGATATCATAATCCCTATTTTCACATCTTACAAGTCGGACCACTCCCAACCAAGTTCCTTTGCTGGGGAAGACGGGCGAATTACTTGTGTAAATTTCAGCTGAGAAGGGAACTGAAACCTCTTTTCATTTGTACTTCCCTATTCCTTCCCCAGATTTCTACCAAAAGTAGAGGACTGCCCAAACTCTAGACAGTGGTTACTGTTTTCTTTCAAATCTTGTGAATGCATGTCAGGGATAAATGACCTTTATCAAGGCAGACAAAAGTGGGAATGAAAGGATGTTTCATAAGTATCTACTATGTTCAGGACATTGTTTTAGAGGCTGAGGGCAAACAAACCAATAAAGTTGGCCACTGCTTGTAAACAAGACTCCATTTTTGCTATCCCATTCAACCACAGTGAGAGCTTTGTAAATCATATTCTCCTTGCTTTCAAGGAGAAGTAGAATAAAAAACTGGAAGGTCAACCAGGACATCTGTTCACCTCTTTCCATGTCACCTGGAGTCAACATCTGTCCAGCCTTAAATGGCTCTGTTCCAGAGAACCTGATGAATCCAACCATGATGAGTCTTAACTATTTTCTCTTTCTTCTTGAGTCCCTTATGGGGATGGCTGATAGTTCAAGGTCCCCCGTTTTTTCTTCTACTGTTTGAGATGCCTATGTAGATATTTTCAAATTTTGAGAACCAAAAATATTTCCACAAAGTCCTAGACTCTTTTTGACAATAGTAATGAATCATTCTTCTCGAGAGCGTGGGTGGTTTGCCTCCCTCTATCACTTCTTGTCAGAAGACACTCGACATGCACAGTGAACTTTGTTTCCTGGCATTACATGCCCTACTCACAAACCACAAACTTTTGAAACAAGGACATTCAGTATTAGAGCTGGGTACTTTTGATGTGTATAAATCTGTGTGTGTGTGTGTGGTACGTGGATGAAGGCTCTACCTCAGCTTCCTGGTTGGGCTGGATAATGCATCTGCATTAGTACAGGTGCTGAACTTCTTATCTTTTGTATAGTTTCAGGTCATTGTAGTTTGGGTTTTATTCAGAAATGAATTAATTTGCTTATGCGTGTACTGATAAGTGGACAACAAAAGGTAGAAAAAATGTTGAATTCTGATTGGCTGAAAGGTGTACGAACTTCCATTCTTTTATAAGATACCTTGCAGACCTAGGATTGCTGGGTGAAATTCTAAATATTCATTTTAAAATATATTGATTGACATTCATGGTTGAGTTTGGTCATGATGAAATGTAGGGAAATTCCCAGCATAGATGAATTAGTTGTCTTTGCACAGAGAGATGGTCCAAAATTTTTTTCTCCTCAGGTGATTTTTAGTTCCATATTTGGTGGTTTTAAGTGAACATAATAGTGCCCAGTTAATGCGATGTATCCTGTTAGCAGGTCAGGGATGTAAGTGACTTATGGTCTAATTAAGATGTTGCTAGAAATGTAAATTTTATAACTAAAGAAAAGAGCAGACTAGAAATAGAAATATAATAAGAAGTTAATATTGGATTAAATGGACAGTTACCTATTATAATCTTATAATTCTATGTCTTGTCTTCCTAATTTTCCTCTAAAGAACATGTCCTAGCATTGCAACACATGTTCATTACCCATTGCATCTTCCTGCCCTTAGAAATAAATCCTGAGCCAGTAGCCCACTTATCAGTTTCTAAAATAATTTCCTTAGCTTGATTTTCTGAAGGCCTTGGCTTGTATGTCATTCCTCTAAGCAATCTTCCTTAATTTGATAGAGCCACAAAAACCCCTTTCTAGGTGTCCATCAGTTTGTCCTGCCTTCTTTCTTCCGGATTCTTACTCCCAACATTGTACTAATCACATAACGTCATCATTGCCTATTTACTTGTCTGCCTCTGAAAACTAGGTTTCCTAGCCCATGTCCATTTACAAGGTTTGAATTAGCAGCCAGGCCTGGGACATAGTCAACACTCCATAGTTTTGTTTGAATGAGTGTAGGGAGAAGGGTAGCCTATGGAATGTCTAGAAGCGGTAGGAAACCTTGATGGTGTAGTGGTTAAGCAAGCTGTGGCTGCTAACCAGAAGGTCAGCAGTTCAAATCCACCAGGTGCTCCTAGGAAACTCTGTGGGGCAGTTCGACTTTGTTCTTTAGGATCACTATGAGTCGGAATTGACTGGATAGCAGCGGGTTTGGATTTTTCTTTCTTTCTTTTATTTTGAAATGATAAGGATGGTTAATGGGTCAGTCTAGATCATCTGGGGGAAAAGTCTATTTTATTTATATTAACCGCAAAACTTTGGACAACTTGGCTTTCTCCCTTGATTCTCCTTGCAGTTTATGCTTATTTTCTATTTCTCCAAAAGTGTGTCAACTTTGCACCTTTTTATCACGTACCTCATCGTTCTCTGTCTTTCCTGTTTAGCCTTCTTCTTTTATATGTAATTTAGCAAAAGAATCCCAAATGTTTCTTCACCTTGGCAGACTTTTCCTCTCACATTGAAGTGGTGTCTGAAATCCTATTCCTGCATGGAGCTTTACTGGAATAATGGTAGGGAAGACAGTGGCTTTCTCCAATTGCATGCTACTTTAACATCCAACTCATTGACTGACAGAAATAACGCATGTATAGAGTGCTTATCATTGCACAGATCTTAGAGAAAGAAGGAAATCCTGGTGGCATGCAGCTGCTAACCAAAAGGTAGGCAGTTTGAATCTACCAACCACTCCTTGGAAACCGTATGGGGCAGAACAAAGCAAACCCACCCAGTTGTTGAGTCCATTCCAACTCATAGCCACCACATAGCACAGAGTAGCACTGACCGCTAGGGTTTCTAAGGCTGTCAGTCTTTATAGAAGCAGACCCCCACATCTTTCTGCCGCAGAACAGATGGTAGGTTCGATCCACAGACCTTCCGTTTGACAGCTGAGTGATTTAACCACTGCACCACCAAGACTCCTCAGCTAATAAGATATACCACGACACTGTGGAGATGAGTTAAGAGAGAATGAATTGCTAAATGTGAAGTTCTTGGTACTTCTTAGAGGAAGTAGATGGTATTACACTAAAATCGAGAAATTGAGCACCAGCAGGGAAGGCAGTGTGAGGAGGATCAAGGGACCCAGTGCTAAGCAGCCTGCTGGTCGCCAGTCACTTTCAGTCATGACCTAGGGGCTGCTGTTAGCCATCAGAGAGGCATTAAAGGATAAACGGGCAGTGTCCGGGGAAGCCCTGCAGGTGATTTTCTGACATGTACTTTGGCATGGTCTAATGTTGACTTTTTGTGAAGTGAAGGCCAAGTGAATCTTAGCATTCTTCCATCTCTTTCAGTCACAGCTTAATTGTGGGGGGGCCTGTTACCTCTGGAGAAAAAGAGAGCAAATCATTCAGCTTTCACATAAAAGGACGTTGGGGCACTTTCTCTTCTAACTGTGCCTTTAAGACACCACGGTGTTAGTCACACAGGTGGTGGGACAGGTGCCTCCTAGGGCATGCTAGTTTTTCCCTCCCTCCCATCAAATGCTTGCCGATTTTGCTTTGCACTGGGAATCCAGTGGTGTACAAAACATATGATTGATGCTTTATTGGAGGCTACAAACTATTAATAATAAATTTTAAAAATTAATTAAAAATTAATATGTCTGTAAAAGATACAGTAAGAAATTTTGACCAAGGGACTTGATGTAGGTTGGCTCAAAGGAAGGATTCTGTGAAGAAATATCACGGCATGTTAGCCCTGAAGAACATATGGTCTAGAGTAAGAGTTGGCAAACACAGCACATCCAATTGCCATCTGTTTTTGTAAATAAAGTTTTATTGGAACACAGCCATACCTATTGTTTTGGTATTTTTATTGGTGCCTTCAGCATTATACAACAGCAGAATTGAGTAGTTGTGACAGAGAAAATATGGCTTGCAGAACAGCTAAAATACTTACTACCTTGACCTTTATAGAAAAAGTTTGCTGATTCTTGGTCTATATATAAGCTTGGAAATAAGAGCTATGGTATTCAGTTTGACCCCTGCGTTTTCAGGCAGGGCAGGCCACAGACTATGCGTGACTGAAAATTTTGTGGGCATAAGTTCTGTGGGGTATGTAGACATGATAGTGTACCTCTTTCCATGAAGCAGACTTGAAGCACACGAGAAGATTTCTCTGAAACTTAAGATTGCATATTTCAAATGGAGTTGATATTTGTAGAGAGAGGTGTTCTGTGTCATGTAGACCTGTGTTCTCTGAAAGGCATTAGGTGTCATATGTCAGACTGTTCTGGATTCGAATCCTGACTCTACCACTTATGAGATGTGTCACTTAGATTAGTTACTCTTCAGCTTCCTCGTAAGACGGTGCCTACCCTGTATAGTTACTGTGACAATTAAATAAGATAACCCAATGGAAGCACTTTGTACAATGACTGACTTACAATAAAATTGAATACATGTTAGGCTTTTATTATAATTTTCAAGATAAAACATTTTCATAAAATGTCAACATCTGTCATGTCATACTAGAAATACTATATTTTTCTTTTCTATCCCAATAAAACATTTTTTTTTTGTACAATGTCAGAGGATAGATAAAAGTGGTGACTTCTCAGTCACAGGTTTACAATCCTCTGATGCTGATTTTCTGTTATTTTGAAATTTTCAGTATGGGTACATACTTAATTTTTTCTCTTTTACTTTGTAAGTTTGAGTATTTTGCCTCCTATCTTCCCCTTCCACTCAGTGCTATCCTTAGGGACTGTGGGCTTCTTGCTAAATACCCAGTGTGACTCGCAACTTCCTGGAACCCCACCTATCTTGATATGTCCATTAATCCACGTCTTCCTCTTAGTTGCTTCCTCAGTCCAGGACTTTAGCCTATATTAATCTGCTATCGTAGGATAAGTTTTCTGCAGAAGTAAAACAATGTATAAATATGGGTGTGTGTATATATATAGATGTGTCAAGGAAATGGATCATACAGTTTTAGAGGCTGGAATGTCCCAAGCCCGTGTCAGGATGGAGTCTTCTTCTGATGCCTGCAGCCACACGGGCTGGCGAACCCGAGATCAGCAGGTGGGAGATTAGGGCTCCTGCTCACAGGCTGTGAAAATTGACATATCCCAAAGGTCAGCAGGCAAGACCACAGGTAAGCTGCTAGCTCAGGTCTGGAGGTCCAGTGAACAGGAGCCAGCTGCAGGATACAGAATGAACAAAAGCTCTCACGTCGTGCCAGAATATTGAGTTATATTCATTGCAGGCCACATGTCCCAGTAAACTCGCTTTCATTTGATTGGGTACTTACAGAAGATCCCATTACGGAGATGATCACAGAACATCAAATTTCATCATGGAAATGATTGCACCATCAGATGACTATCATACCACTGAGAATCATGACTATCATACCATTGACACATAACACTGATCATCATATCTATCCAGTATGCAGTTCTTGGATTCATTGCCAGCTAGTTCATGAGAGTCTATCCTAAGCTTTCTTTCTTTTTTTCTTTCTTATCTACAGTCCTGCACTGATATGCTATCTTCCCCCAAGCTGGCCCTCTAACCCATTCTATGCCGTTCTAGCCTTTGCTCTAAATTCTTGTGGTTCTGGTATGAATATGAAGGGTGAAAACTCACTGCTTGTACATATCCTAGTCAGCTGTTCCCTTTTCTGCTTCAAACCAAAGTTTCCTTCTGAGCCTGGTGAGCAGTGCAGTTCTCCCCATACTGACCATGCAGTATACAACCACCCTTCCCTTAAAATGTCTGCTTGGTGGCTGGCAGTCTTTCAACAGAATTTAATGAGCATTACGGAGCACCCAAGTAACGCACCACGTGTGAGCTCGTGCACTGGTGCTGGCTTCACACCACCATGAAAATAAGTTTTGGCCTGATGGCTTAGTCGAGAAAACAAATCAAAAGGGGTAAAACAGAAATTAGGTAGTGGAATATACTCTGCTTTTACTTTCTGAACTGTTTTTTGGTTTGTTTCTTCTGATCCTTTTTTTGATTTGTTACCATAGGTTTCATGGTTATTGGGGAAATATGTATGTAGACCTATTTCTCTGAAGTCAGTGACATAGGAAGCAGAGGTATGAGATGGTGGTGCCCAAACTGGAAAGTACCTTGGAGATCATGTGGTCTGCTGCCATCATTTGATAGATGGGGACACAGGGACAGAGAGGTTGAGTAACTTACCCAGGCAAGAGTGGCACTGATTAAATGTGGGCAGGCTAGAGACAAATTTGCAGATAACAGAAAATTTTTTTAAGGTTTTTTTATTTATTGTGATTGAGTTAAATTGTACAATCCAGTTTAAATTTGATAATAGAGAATTTTATAATCAAATGATTTTTTTAAGACACAATGTATTTTCCTCCTTTAATTTTTATTTTAAAATATGTTCATACATAGACATTTCTGTAAAATTTATATACATAGATGTGTGTATATAGATGTGTTTATATAAAATTTTAATATAGATTATATAACTTATGTAAGTTATATAAAAATGTATAACATTTTATACAAATACAAAATTTGTATCATGTCTTAAATACTAGGATTTTTTTAAAACTTGCTTTCTCCTCCCATTCCTTTCCTCTATAAGCAATATTTAAACCTTGGTTGTATTTCCATATTTTTCTCCGTATGGCCAAAGCCAAGTGCCATCAAGTCGGATCTGACTTTATAGGTTTTTTTAGTCTTTTTTTTTTTAAATGAGGCTGTATACATTTAGTTTTTCTCACCCAACAGGGTCCCATAGAAATCTCTCCAAGTCAAGTGACATAGTTCTGATTCATTTATTGGTGGCTGTAATAATATTCTATGGTTTTTACCTTGTATTCTTCAGACATTCCCTTTTTGGGGGTTTTCACTTTGTTTCCAGGTTTGCCACTGCACACAATGATGAAATAAATATCTCTGTATAGGTACAGATACCTCCGTGTTCTTGTTTCTGTGAGGCAGTGTCAAGGAAGTAGAATTGATGGGGTAAAGATAAATGTATTTTTAATTTTAATAGGTGTTGCCAGATGCTTTCAAATGTACTGTAGAGTCTCATATATTTTTTACAATATATGAAAATACGTCACTGCCAGCAGTTGAGTGTTTTAGGCTCTTTTTCTTTTTTGACAGATTGATTACAGATCATGTTTAAATATGATAGATGAGAAATTAATCTCCTGCCCATAAGACTGTCTTATCATTTGTTTGTAGATCATTTGTGTTTACTTTTATATGCATTGTCCATCAACATTCTTTGCCCATTTTCTTTCTTTCATCCCTCCCTCCCTCTCTCCCTCCCTTTCCTCACTGAAAAAAATCACTTCCTCATAAGAATTCTGTGAAAATTTAGATATGGACCCTTCTCTGTATCTCCCTTGAAAATATTTTTCTCAAATTAATTATTTATCTTATATCATTAATTATGGCATTAATTTTTGATTTGGGTGTATTTGGCAGTTCAAAAGCCTCTCAGTTTTGAACAGTTCAATATGTCTCTTTTGTGGCTTTCAGAGTTCCTATCTTTGTTATGGTTTCCCCTGCCCCTAGATTATACATGTGATTTCTTAGACTTTTCATACAGCTTTTGTACTGTTTTATCTTTAACATTTGAAACACTGTCTGAAAATCATATTTATATATGTTATGTATCAGTAGTCTAAATTTTGTTCTTCCAAATGGATAACTAGCTGTACGCACGCCACTGTGTCATGGATCAAAATAATGTATATCCGGAAATTGTTCAGGTGGTTCTCTTTTCTTTCTTAGTGGTCCATTTGTATACAGTTGTAATAGACTGGATGATGATAGTCTTATGTTAATAAAATTTATATCATGATACATTTTTATTGGACATATTTTTAATAAGTATTCTATTATGCTTTAAGTGAAAGTTTACCATCTGAGTCAATTTGTCATACAAAAACTTACACACACACTGCTGTGTTACTCAGTCTGCTTTCCTCATCCTGTGACAGCATCTTCTCCTTGTATTTCCCCTGTCCTTCAGCCAGCTCCTATCCCTCTCCACCCTCTGATCTTGCCTCTGGACAGGAGCTGCCTAGTTAGCCTCATGTATCTGCTTAAGCCAAGAAGCACAGTCTTCTCCAGTGTCATTTTATGTATTATAGTCCCCTCCAATCTTTGTTTGAAGAGTTGGCTTCTGGAATGGTTTCTGTTCTGGGCTAACAGAGAATCTGGGAGTTGTATCTTCCAGGGACCCTCCTTTTTGTGGAACCATCACTGTGGTCTTTTCAGTAGTGTTTGAGTTCTGCACACTCATTTTTCTCTTGCTATGTAAGGGACTGTATGTTCCATTCCTGATAGGACAGTCATGTGTGGTGGCCTGGCACTGTCTGGTTTATCTGTTCCCATGCTGATGTAGTCTCTGGATTATGTGGCCCTTTCTGTGTCTTGGGCTCATATTTTCCCTATGTGTTTGATGTTTCTCATTCTCCTCTGCTCCAGGTATATTGGGACCAGTTGATGCTATTAGAAAACCATTTGCTAACTTTAAGACTCCAGACACCAGTCACCAAAGTGGGAGGTAGAACATTTTCTTAAAAAACTTTGTTATGCAATTTATTGGACATTCTTCTATCTGACAAGAGATGTTTCCATGTACAACTCGTTTTATACTTTCCTTGGCTATTTTTAAGGACCTTGTTGGCACAGCAGTTAAGGCACTCAGCCACTTACAGAAAGGTTGGACATATAAATCCGTCAGCTGCTCCCCAGCAGAAAGACGTGGCAGTCTGCTTCTATGAAGATTTAAGCCAAACCAAATGCGTTACTGTGGAATCAATTATGAATCATAGTGACCCTATGGGACAGAGTAGAACCACCCCACAGGGTGTCCTGGGCTGTAACCTTTACCTGGAAACCTTGCTGGCATAGTGGTTGAGCGATACGGCAGCTAACCCAAAGGCTGGCAGTTTGAGTCTACTAGGTGCTCCTTGCAAACTCGATGTGGCTGGCAGTTCTACTTTGTCCTGTAGGGTTGCTATGAATTGGAATCAACTGAATGGCAATGGTTTTTATTTTTTAAGTCTTTTCCTCAGCGATCTGCCATATCCTTCTCTCAGAGAGCTGCTTGTAGGTTTGAACCTCCAGCCTCTTGTTTAGCAGCCACAGCAGTTAACTGCTGTACCACTGGGTCTTGTCCATAGAGACTGTAGCCTTAGAAACACTCCTGGGCAGTTCTACTCTTTCCCATAGGGTCACTCTAAGTTGGAATTGACTCAACAGCAATGATTTGGTTTGGTGACTATTTTTACACACTTATTCTTATTTATAAGCTTACATTCATTGTAGTTAATTATCTCCTAATGCCTTCTAGGACTCTAATCGCAATTGCATTAATTTATGTAATTATCTTAGGAAATAATATTAAATTACTAAATGTCATATTTAGTTGGGGGTTCAAAAATTTAATTTAAAGGCCAGGCTCATACTTACATGATAAACTAGACATTGTAATAAGTACTTTCCTCATCACTACTAAACACAAGATTGCAAGCAGAACACTGAGTCAAGAAGAGTCACTGGCAGCTAGGGGAAGTGCCAAGTGCTGTCCTTGGCTCTTTACTCACGATGTCTCTCATAACACAGGAGCATCTTGATTATAGCTGGGAAGCCTCTAGGCCTCCCTGACTTCGGAGCCACTGCCTTGTACTCGGTCAGGGCCTTTATAACCACATTGTTTTGTTTCTGTCACTAATATAAGTTAAGCACTCTTTCTATGGGTTAGTTTGAAGTCTGCATAGCTTGGGTGTTTGAAAACGGGAAATGCTGTTTGATGATGACAGGCCATATGTGCTGTGTGTGGTTTGCCTCTGTGCTTTCCATCAAGCTGTGCTCTTTGCTTAGAACATCTGTCACAAGTCAACCCACCCTTGCCTACTGGGCTCCCTACTGCATGAGTCCGTCTCCATCTCAAACCAGAAAGACCTTTCTTGCTTCTGAACTGCTATGACCTTTTGCTTTCTCTAATAGAATTTATCACACTATTATACAAAAAAACAAAAAACCCCACAACAAACCCACAGCTGTTGAGTCAATTCCAACTCATAGCAACCCTATAGGTCAGAGTAAAACTGCTTCATAGAATTTCCAAGGAGCGCCTGGCAGATTTGAACCACCCACCTTTTGGTTAGCAAATGTAACCACTACACCACCAGGGTTTTGTCATACTGTTATATATAGACAATTAGACGTTTGTCTGTTAAATACTTACTGAGCCACCTGACTTATGGCTGTTCAGGTGCTAATGATGCTGTGGTGAACAGATGGTTGGGTTTTCATTATTTCCCACACCAAACTTCTTGCCCTTGAACCACTTCTTGTTCTCATGTATTTAGAGAATTCCTTCTAGTAACTTGTATATAGACTCTGTTCATCCAGTTTTTGTTGAGTGAATATGTGAATATGAGATTAAGGCACGGGAGCAATCATTCTGGGTAAAATGATTCTCAGTTCTACATCTGTCAAAACTGTCACTTTTTCATAGTTAAAAAAATGTTTCCCTATTTTGAATGTATTTTATTTTTGCTTTTTTCTTCAATGCTTATGGTCAGATTTTTCAAAGTTTTCCAAAAACTAATTTTCTACTAAATACTTATAGAGCTCTTACGATGTCAGGCACTGTGATAAACCCTGGAGAGAAAATGAAGATTGAAGCTAGACCCACAGCAATAGAATTGACCTTTTAAATATGAAAGTTGGTTCAGTTTTGTCCAGTAGCATGTAGGTGCAGTACTTTGTGATCTGTGATCATTAGATCTAACTTATACAACAGGCAGAAATTTCAGTTATGAGACTAAAATAGACTTAATGTTCAAGTAGGCTAGAAGACTGCAGGGTGCCAGCTCCCAGAAAAGACTTTCGTTCTATCGATTCTGGGGAAAGCTTCTTCGCTTGGTCTAGAGCTTCTCAGTGCAGGAACTCCAGGTCCAAAGGATATCCTCTGCTTTGGTACAACTTCCCCAACTCTCGGCTCACTTCTCTCTCCTTTTCTGTCTTGTAAGATAAAAGTTGATACAGGTTGCACTTTAGAGAAACTTCTTTTACGTCAGATCAGGGATATATCCTCAGTATGGATGTTGCATTCTATCCTAATCCTCTTTAACAAATCCTGCCTCCTTAACCACAGACAAAGGTTAGGATTGAAAATACATAGAAAATTACATCAAATCACAAGAGAGAGGACAATCACACCACACCAGGCACCATGGCCTCACCAAGTTAACACACATTTTGGGTGACTTGATTTAATCATATTCTGTATCACAGCTATACCCTATATTACCAAGAAACCAAACCAAACCCATGGCTGTCAAGTCAGTTGCAATTCCCAGCCACCTATGGGTCAGAGTTGAACTGCTCCATAGAGTTTCCAAGGAATCCCTAGGGGAACTGCTGACCTTCTGGGTAGCAGGTGTAGCACTTAACCATACACCTGAATTCAAACTGGAGGTTAGTAGCAATAATGCTGAACATTCTAGACTTGTGGATTCCGTATTTATAGTAAGAAAAACACACGAACAAATCAGAATAGTAAGTAGCACCCAAATCCGTGATACTGAAGAGTAACAAACTCTTAAAGGAGTAGCTATTACTAGTATAACTTAGTTGCTTTCTCCTATATTGCTGTAAGTGTATGTTTTTGTGTTAGCATTTAATTTTTTCTTACCTGATAAACTTGTCAGTCAACTAGAAACGTAGTTCTGGATGAATACTTATATATTAATTTCATGTTAGCTAGAAACTAATAATCCACACTGATTAGATCCTTATTCAGTTATCCAACAAATATTTGTTGACCATATACTATGTTCAAGCACTGTTCTAGGCACTTGGAGTATAGCAGTGAGCAAAACAAAGATCCATGCCCTTGTGATACTTTTTAGTGAAGGACTGGGAATGAAAACAGAAAAGAAACTGTAAGCACAATAAATGAATGGATTTTATAATATGGTAGTGAATGATAAAGTGCTGTAGAGAAACATAGAGCCAGATTAACAGGGTTCAGAGTGCTGGGAGTGGAGGGGTGAGAACAGGTAAAAGTATAAAATAAAATGATATTAAATTTGCTCAGAACTAAAGAGGAAGAACTATATCCAACCTAGAATTTAAGAGAAATGTGGCAATGCAGAATGCTGTTAGAAGAATGTAAGTATGTTGTGTATTGAATGTAAGAATGTAAGTATGGATTGAAAGATACCAGGATGTATGTGTATTACTCAGCTTGAAAGATAAGGTCTCGACACAACAGTATTTTTGACGGTATTTCCAACTCCATTGAAGGTACTTCTTGCAGAAACATGCTCAGCTGCAGCATAAGGAGTGGAGATCCCACCAGAGGGAGAGCTGCCCGACACTGAGGACTGTTGTGCTCTCAGATGTGATATATGGAAAGAGTATGGCATGTCTTTTGACTGACTGGAAACATGATTCATTTTAATCTGCAAATCCACATGGAATGCACTACATAAATATTAACTTTTCTTATATGACTAGAATAATTTACATGCTGCTATAAATTATTCAACAAATAAATGGTGTCCTTTCAGTAGGGATGTGGACTAGACATTAAAACCGCATTTTCGTGCCGTGATTCCATCATATCTCCCTTAAAGGTTAAAAAAAAATTAGTAACTGTGAATACCGAAGAGGAATTAACTTATAAATAACACACCATCATAAGAAATGTACATACACACATGCGCGTGCGCACACACACACACACACACACACACACACACAAAAGATTTGACACAACTCAAGGAACTGAAATTTTGTTTGTTTTATTCTTTTTTTTATCTTTTTTTTTTTAATAAGCAAATTGACTGGGCCAATTCTTCAAATGGGTCCACGAAATCAGTTAATTATATCAGGTAATTCAAGTTTATAACAAAATCACGGAGGTTGTTTACAGCAGGAACATAGGGCACCGAAATCCGGCCAGCATTTTAGCTGTTGTTTTCTTTTTTGTTGGTGGATTGGTGGGATTATATATAGCAGATTGTCGTAAGGCTATATCCTGTTTGGAAATGATCTCATCTGATGTGTTTCATGATAGTTAGGGAGCAGAAATATTATGGTAGAATCCCTTAAAGTCCACAGGGTAGGGAGCATAAACGAGATTCAATTGTCAGGGGTCTTAAACTCTAAACTTAGTGCAAATAGGAAGCTGTTAGAAGTTGCATCTTATTTCTGCCTTAATCCTCTGTCTCCCCTCAGTTCAACAACTGACCTGTGAAGTCACAAGTATACAGAGTTGTAGTGTCCAACATGGTATCTCCTACCTACCGACACTTGAAATGTGGCTAAAATGCAAACTAAGATGTACTGGAAAAGGGTAATATACACACTAGACTTCAAAGACTTAGTATTGGTAATTTTTTATATTGAGTACATGTTTTGGATGTTGTTGTTGTTGTCAGGTGCTGACGAGTCAGTTCCAATTCATAGTAACCCTGTGTACAACAGAAGAAAACACCGCCTGGTCCGGCACCATGCCCCCAATCCTTGTTATAGTTGAGCCTGTTGTGGCAGCCACTGTGTCAGTCCGTCTCACTGACAGTCTTGTTTGCTGACACTCTACTAAGCATGATGTCATTCTCCAGGGACTGATCCCTCCTGACAACATGTCTGAAGTAGGTAACACAGAGTCTCACTGTCTTTGCTTCTAAGCATACTCTGGTTGTACCTCTTCCAGGACACAACTGCTTGTTCTTTTGGTAGTCCACAATACATTTCACTATTCTTCTCTAACACCAAAATTCAAAGGTGTCAATTTGTCTGCTGTCTTCGTTTCTCACTGTCCAGCATTCTCATGCATATGATGCAATTGTAAATGCCATGGTTTGGGTCAGGCATCCCTTTGTCTTCAAGGTGACATATTTTCTTCTGGAAACTTAAAAGAGGTCTGTTGTGGCCAATTTGCCCCGTTCAGTGCATCTTTCAATGTCTTGACTTCTGCTTCCATGGGCATTCATTGCGAATCCAAGTGAAATGAAATCCCTGACAAACTCTTTTCTCCATTTATCACAATATTGCTTGTTGTTCCACATGTGAGGATTTTTGTTTTCTGGATGTTGAAGTGTAATCCATATATTTTGGATATAGGGTGCTAAGTGAAATCCATTATTAAAATGAATTCTGTTTCTTTTTTACTTTTTTAATGAAGCTACCAGAAAGTATGAAATTGCACATGTGGCTTTCACTATAGGTCTGTTGGACAGCACCGGATAGTCTCTTTGCTGTCCTCATTGTCCCCTTTATTGTGCTGGTGGAGGAGGCCTTTAAAACCAATTGTTGATTACTTTCTGCAGTCTAGAGAAAGATATGTAGTGGTGTGTGTCTGTGTGTTTGCGCACGCACATATGTGTGAGCGACAGAGAGAGAAAGAAATTCACTGGGAATGGATAAGAAGCAAGGGAGGGGAGAGAAGTGAATAGTTGCAGCCAGCTATGGTTTGGGATGCTATTTGCCTCTCACTTGAAGTTGATGAACAGCACGTAGCTGTGCACAAGACAGTTCCTCCTGGGCAAATTTTCTGGTTGGTTTAAAATTAAAGTCTGGAACATCAGACTCATCTGAATTCAAGTGTAAAGATCTACAAAGCTTCCATAACTTCATTTCAGAAGCAAACAATAAAAGCTTTAAAATTGTCACTGTCATCGCTTCTGTTAGTTAAAAAGGACAGTGGAGAACTGACCTGTGTCCCAGTTGATAGTCCAGATATAGACGAAGAGTATAATACACTTTTTCTTCCTGCATGATTTTATCAATGGAAATTTCTGTCTGAGATAAAAATATCTTTATAGCCTTGTGATTTAGACTCAAACAAATTTCAGATGAACATGGTGGTCCTTCTGGGGAAAAGAGTGATTTCTATAAATCATAGGGCTTTTGGTAAATGTCACATTAAGGGATAACAGGAAAAAACAGAAAAACCTGGTATTTTAGAGAACAACTCCATATGACTGTCTCAGTTAAAGATTTCATGTTTTATCAGTTTTACTATAGACATCATAAACCAGGAAATGAAAAGCTTGAATATTTTTAATATTTCACTAGTTTAATTAATTAGATAATGCAAGTAGTGAGCCCAGTAAAAAAAACTACACACAGGCCAATACAGGAGAAATGAGAGGACACAGAGACTCGAGACCAGCAGGGTCCCTAGAAGCAGAGTAAGTTAGTGCATAAATTTTAAAATTTCTGTTAACCACATTGATGGCTTCCTGCATCCCAGAGAGAGTTTCTTGATATATGTATGTAACAGATGTGGGAGGGGGGAGGGAGAATTTAGTGGGAGGGAAAGATAAAGTGTCCCTGTAGCTGGAGCTTTAGGTCTCTAAATTGGAATACTATTCATTAAACTAAAACTTGTGTTAGCCCCACTATTTCACAGCTGAAAAAGAAGACCTGAGAGTCAGCCTTTGTTATTTCAGATGAGATAAATTAGGCCTGGGGAAGGAAAGCAGCTTGCCTTAGGTCCCCTAGCTAGTTTGTGATAGAAGAAGAAATGGCACCTTGCTTTGATTCCCACTAAGTCATTGTGCCATGCCTCCAGATTAGAGTCATTTGTTTCTTTGCTCATTCATTGAATTAAAAACAAAACAAAAAACCCCACTGAATGCCAGGCATTGTGCAGTGGCCTTTGGAGATAGTGATGCATGTGACATTTCTTATCCTCAAGGACATTATAGTGCAGTGGAACACAGGTCTGTCCAGTTGTGTCATGAATGATGACATCTGCACCTTCTGACATATGTCACACTTGCATCATTCCTTGATCTTGCTCAGTTTTCGTGGCAAGCAGGGGTTGGTTCTGATACTTCAAAGGACATTCATGACAAGTCCTAAAGTGCTGGAAGGCATTAGAATTTTCCCTCTAATTTTGAAAAGCAAGGTATATGGAAGAAGTCAGTGGGACCTAGACTGAGTAACCTACACTAAACAATATCAGTGAGAAGAGAGAATGACTCTTGTAGTTGGGGCTTAGCGGACTGAGCCAGGGCTGGACCAAGGCCTCGTTTTGGTAAATGGAAGAAGGGCTAGACTGAGGCACAAAATTCCACTAATATGAAATTCCACTCACTTTGGCTAATTGACATAGCCCTTGGTGTCAATCTTGGAGTGTAATTCCAGGAGTTCTTTTCAGTTCTAACAGGCAAACTGCTACAAGGCTGTTTCAATGGCCTGGAGAGGCAGTTATCACCTAGGGATATGAGAGAATCAGTCAAAGAAAATTCATAAGGTCAGCATAAACCTTTCTAAAAATCATAGTAAATAACATTTCATCAAGTTTGAGCCACATACACAAAAATTTCAAACTTTTCATTTCTTCGGTGGTTATGTATATGGGTGTATGTTTTACGTTGCTTAATCAGAATAGGTATGTGATTTTATCATCTTTTTTCCCCAGTTAAAGTGATTTCCAGAGTAATTTTCCATGATGTTTCTAAGTCATCATACTTGTTATTTTAGTGACTGTGTGGTATTCCGTTCAGCAATGGTTTCATGTTTTGCTTAAGTGTATTGCTAGCCAAGTTAGTCAACAAGATGTTCTTTGCACTTGACTGAAAATAATTGTGAAGACTTTGAGTTTCTAAAGTAAAATTACATTTTCACCCTAGGTGTTAAACCATGTGAAGTGAATCCCTTAGTGGGACAAGCCACAGATGTACAGAGTTAGGGACTTTCAGGCCACCACCTCCACAGCAAAATGCTTTCCAACTATCTTTTGGCTCAAAGCAGTTATGCAAAATTGGTACACATTGTGGGTTCAGCTAAACCAGAAATTAAAAAGATCTCTGTTGGCAGCACTGTCCCATCTTGTAATAGGTCAGGAATGTAGATGCTATTTTTATTGGTAATGGCTGCTGAAGTTCCCATTTGAAAATAAAATTAAAAAAAAAAAAAAAAAAGATCTGGCCCCTAAGAACTGGAGGACTGAATTACATACTGCAGTAGAAAACCCTACAGGGCACTTCAGTTCTGTCACATGAGGTTACTATGAGTTGAAGATTGACTCGATGGCACCTAACAAAAACAATCACTCCACAGCTAAGAAAGAGGCAATGGAATCCGCCAACATTCTCGCCTGCCACACCAGTCGGCTGCCACACCAGGGCAGGGTGAGGCATTTTCAGGAGTACCAGTGACAGCCACCATCTCTAGCTCTTAGGAACAGGATGGAACCTGGGTCACTTTCATTTTTTAAGTCTTTGGTTAATTAAAAATTATAAATAAGAAAACAGAGATATCTTACCCTAGAGACGAGAGAAGGCTGTTGTAATTAGAGTTTTCAAGTAAAGTTAGATGCTTTTTCAAGTTGAGTCCCAGATAGGACTAGAAATTTATATTCTGCCTGTTATTTTTTGCTCTCCGTTGATAACCTGACAAAATGTCTTATTTACTCATGGGATATCGGGCAATGATTTAAACATCTTTGATTTTCATTTCTTTCCATTTGCTACCTGTCTGATGAAGTTGCTGCAGGAATCAAATGGGAGGTTGTAAAACTGTAAGACCTGTGACACACACAAGGTAGATGCGATTATTAGTCAGTCGTGGTGACGTAGAGTGGAAAATCCCGTGATAGTATCAGCAGACAGTGCTACACCGCATGGGGGTGTCAGGCGATGGTGTTGACAAGTGAGTCCCAGTGATTTGTTCTCTCATGTCGGCTGGCCAAGTCATTCCACTGCCTGCCGTTACTTACAGAAATCGTACTCTGATGGACGAGATGAAGGTAAGGTGTTCGGAGTTCACAAGATGAAGCTTATCTGGAGAGCAGTCAGGAAGAATTTCCCAAATATGTCATGTGCTACACAGACAGGTGTTAAGCCAATATCCATTGTAAACACTCATGACCAAGGATGAGAGAAGGTAGCATCGAAATAAAGCACAGTTCTATGGAAGGAGGAGCACCTTCCCTAGTTCTTTGAAAACTCAAGGTTGCTTTCCATTTCATCCAGGGCACTTCGTGAATTTTTACCCACAGGGAGGGACGCACCCAACTCTCCACAATGTCAGGGAGAGGCATATGACCCAGTTTCCGTGGTCTGAGCTGAAAGATTACCCGACCATCCATTGCCACAAGTGCCTGTAGAACATTACATGGTGAATGCTTTTTAAAACCCACATTTTAAAGATGAAACAAGATACTTTTCATTTGTTATGCTTGGGTTTTGGGTGTAATTATTTTTTCCTGAGGTTTTTTTCAGCAGCATCTCCACAAATAGCTATTAGAAGATTGGAAGAGAGTTCCGCATCTGCTATCCTGGCCTGTGTATCTCACTCACAGGAAGGGCGGATGAAAATAATTGACCATGTCATGGTTCTCTTGGCCTGACTGTGCTCAGGATCTAAGGCAAGTGGGGTAATAACTGAACTTGTCCAGGCGCATGGAAAGCAGCTGCTAACTGAAAGACTAGTGGTTGGAGCCCACTAGCTGCTCCATGGGAGAAAGATGGAGCAAGCTGCTTCTGTAAAGATTTGCAGTCTTGAAAACCCAATAGGCCGGTTCTACCCTGTCTTAGAGGGTTGCTATGAAATCGACTTAAGAGCGAGTCATGTATTTTATTTTTTCTAGGTTTTCCTCTGCCAAAATTTTGAGATATGTCATTCTCTTGGTCTTTCTAATCAGAAATGCTCCAACATTTTTTCATTGTTTAAAAAATTGTATAAATGCTCTACTGCTTATATATGTATAGAGGAGTCAGCTTAGAGGAGTGCGTATCACAATCCCTGACCATTCTTGTCCATATTCCTGGGGCCTGACCTCACCTGCTTTGAGAACAGATCACTGATTTACCCTGGAATCGCATTTAAGTGAAATCCTGGATGTTTTGTCTCTTCGTCAAATTTTGCCATTTTTATTCATTCAATTTATTTATAAATTGTTTATTGCTTACATACTTTGTGGAAACCATAGTGTTGTAATGGTTAAGTGCTACAGCTGCTAACCAGAAAGTAGCCAGTTCATGTCCATCAAGCACTCACTGGAAACGATGAGGCAGTTCTCTGTCCTGTCGGTTTGCTATGAGTTGGAGTTTGCTTGATGATAACGAGTTACTTTGCCTACTTTGTGTCAGGAGCCCCTGGATTATGCAAATGGTTAATGTGCTTGGCTGCTATCTGAAAGGTCAGAGGTTCTGAGTCCACCCAGAGGTGTCTCAGGGTTTTCACTGACTGATTTTCATAAGTACATCACCAGGCCTTTCTTCCTAGTTTTAATTTGAAAGCTCCACTGAAACTCGTTCAGCATCACAACAACACCCAAGCTTCCAGTAAAACATGACCAACACCCACACATGTCTTGATTCTTGCATACTATGATTTGCATATATGGTTATCTAGACTATCTTTTCTAAGTAATTGAAAATGTTGAAGGACTGACGTAGAGATTTCCCTCTAGGTGGTCATTAACCTCCCTCCTTTTACCATTATCCAGCTTTTATGTTGTTTAATTACTTCATTATGTCTATTTGTGTTATCAGCCATTTTAAATTTTTTCTGTTTGTCCATCAGTATCATGCAAGACTTTAAAGACTGCCTTGCTGAAATCTAGATAAGAGGATGTCTCCGGCAGCCTTTAATCTACTGATCTAGTAGGCCTGTCTAAAGGAAATGTGGTTAGTCCGCCTTCACTTATTCTAGTAATCACCACTTCCTTTTCTGTATTGACAAATAGTCTTTTAATAATCACTGACAAGTTGAAAATTCATGAGGTGCACTGCTTTTAGCTTGATGAGTCATGTAGCATGTTTCTGTGTTGCTGAAAATTTCTATCACAACAGTATCTTCACTAAAAGCAGCTCTTTTCCATTTGCCTGACAAGTGTTTTACGCCCTCTGAGTGAGTTCTCCCGTCTTTGTGTTTTCACCGAACACATTGCCGTTGCAACTCATCCTTAGGTCCCTGCATCTGCATAGAGGGTGTCTCAGTCATCAAGGTTGCTATGACAGAAACACCACAAGTGGATAGCTTCAACAGAGTGAAGTTTATTCTTTCATAATCCAGTAAGCTACTAGTCCAAATTCAGAGTGTTGGCTCCAGGGAAAGGCTTTCTCTCTCCATCAGCTCTGGAGGAAGGTCCTTGTGATTCATCAGTCTTCCCTTAGTCTGGGAGCATCTCAGCACAGGAACCTCAGGTCCAAAGGAGGTGCTGTGCTCAGGGCATCACCTTCTTGGTGGTGTGAGGTTCCCAACTATCAGCTTGCTTCTCTGTCCTTTTATCTCTTATAGGATAAAAGGTGGTATAAGCCACACCCCAGGAAAATATACTTCAGGAAATTGTGGTAACTTATTAGTTCTTTTGAAGTCCTGGGACTAGTTTTCTGTATTATTTCTGTAATGTGATAGTAAATATTTCTTTAGTGTGGGCATGAATAAATATATTATTTAATGACTTTTTTTTTTTTTAAAGTATTACTGTTTTACTGGAATGGAGACAACTCATTATTCACTCCAGCGAGAGGTTTCTTCTTGTGTGTTTTATTTTTAATAATGTAACATCTTATACTCTGTCTGGCTGTCAGCCCCCTTATTTGTGAAATGAATAGTAAGTGGGGCAAGTAGCCTCTCTTCTTTTCTCCTAGAAAGGACAGCATATGACTTGTAGAGTTTAGAAGTCTACAGTAGGAAGATGAATCCCACAGCAGTATAAAATACTGTTACATAACTTTCACAGATCTCCAAGAAGATCAGTTAACATGGGTTGGCGTGGTTTACCAATAAAGTAACAAGGCAGCTTCCAAAACCAGCCCGAGCCAGGGAGTCCCAACACAGCAGCCCAAGTGAAAATTCAGGATGACTACACTGTCCTTGGAGCTTTAGTTGACTCAGATGTATTATAAATCTGCATAAATGGAAAAAACAAAAGCAGTTTCTCTCTGGCTGGTCCCTTGAATGAATGTCCCCAAGGGGCCTAGAGAAGTTTTCCTTCCCCTGCAAATTCTTTAATCATGCTTCTCAAACATGAGTTTTCCATGCAGCTGCACAGATGAGGAAATGAGAGAGAGAGACTAAAGAGAATAATGCATTTCTAAACATTTCTTGGTCCTGGGGAGGTGACTGTTGAATGGATAGCCAAAATGTGTCTCCCATTTATCTCTGAAAAATGCTTAGTTTCCCAGGGCTCTCTCTGCTTTTGCCCCTGGTCTGGTATATGTTTTTACTAGTGAGTTGGAAACGTAGAAGGTAGGCTCATCCAATTTTTGGATACCAAGACAAATGGGAGTTGAGGGATAGAATTACAGTTTTTAAATGACTGTTGGCAGGTTCTGGGACCCTAGGCTGACCAGAGTAAATTGTAATTTAATAGCAATAATGTTGAAACCTTTATTTCTAAATCAAAAGTATAAGTACACGTTAGGAAAAGATTGAATTGACAAGAGTTTTATATTTTAAAAAAAAGACACGAGGCTTTTATGTGACTACAAGACAGATACGAGTCAACAGTAGGATGTGTTCATATTGAAAAGTTTACCCGTTGCCATGGAGTCAATTCTGACTCATAGTCGTCCTTATAGGACAGAAGAGAAATGCCCCATAGCGTTTCCAGGGAGCACTTGGTTGATGCAAACTGCTGACCTTGTGGTTAGCAGCCATAGCTCTTAACCATTATACCACTATGGTTTCCATTTTAGGAATCTGAAAAAGGAAAGTAATCTTTTCATCTTACCCAATTTGCATTGTTCTTGTGCTGTCAGACTGGTTCTGACTCATCGCAACCTTTTGTACAACAGAGCAAAACACTGCCCGTGCCGTGTGCCATCCTCACAGTCATCCTTCTTGAGCCCATTGTTGCAACTTCTGTATCTGTTGGTCTCACTGAGGGTCTTCTGTTTGCCTGTGCTCTAGTTTGTCAAGGAGGATATCCTTCTCCTGGGACTGATCTCTCTTGATAATATGTTCAAAGTATATGAGATACAGTCTCACTATCTTTGCTTCTAGGGAGCATTCTAGTTGTACTTCTTCCAAGACCAATGTGTTTGTTCTTTTGGCAGCTCATGGTATATTTAACATTCTTCGCCAACACCTCAGTTCAAAGGTATGTAGTCAGAAACACATGATGTGTTGCATTCAGTTCTGTGGACTAATTTTAAGAAAGCTATTGATAAATTGGAATTGGTCACTGAGGGTGGAAGGAAGGAAAAATAGTCGATCAAGTTAAAAAGAGAAGACACATTGTTTAAAGAATGACTGGGGAAAATGAGGATATTCAAATTAGAAAAGAAAAAAACACATGGAGGAAATGATTGCTGGTTTGGAAGAGTAGAAACTTTTCTATTTTGCTCTGAGAGTCAAAAATGGAATTAATCAGAGTGCTTGTGGAAACAGATTTTGGCTCAATAGAAGGAAAATGTTCCCAGTAATTAGAGAAGTTTATGATGGAAATGAATTGTGAGCTCCCTATCGCCGAATATATTAAAAGTGAGGTCAGATGAATGCCTGTCTGGAATTCCGATGAGAATTAGATGGGAGCTGGGGGTAGGTGCTCTTGAGGATGACTTCTAACTTCCACAGTCTGTGATTTAAGTAAGCGTGAAGGCAAGGCTGCTTAGTGCATGCCAGAGCCACTTGTTTTCTGCTCTTGGCTTTAATATTATCAGCTGTGGGACCTTGAATGAAGAAATTAACCATTTCTTGTGCCTGTTTCCTCATCCATAAAACAAAGGCACTGGATCTAACGACTGTCCTCTAACTTGCACCTCAGCATATCTGTCTCCTTGAGCATCTTCAGAAGTCTGGCTTGCAGGAAGACAGCTTTAAGGCCAACAACCATTGTGGATGCTGGGGACCCTGAACTAATCTCTCAGTTTGTTTGCTGGCAGGAGAGAGAGCAATTGTGAACTTGGAATGTCTTTCCCATGAGACCTGTGACAGGAAGTTGATCAAATGACTGATAATCTGGTTTCTCTCAAGCACCTGTGTGTCTGCCTGAGCTCAGCAATGCCTTTGCAAACAACACAGATCATATGGCCGTTGCAATATAGTTTTGTCTTTGACAAAGCAAATCTTTGTTGTTTTCTTGATGATCTGGCAAGTGCTATTGAGTTTGGCTTACAACTGTAAGGATGAATAGCAGCTTATGATGTGGCAGCTATTTTAAAAGTTTTATATAAACTGAATTATTTAGTCATTTTATAAGCTGAAAATCTAATAATGTCAGTAGATTAGTTAGTTTCTCTGCTGAAGGGAGTAGTGAAAATCTAGTTTAAATCTGTCTTAATGGTTAAGAGTCTGGAATACAAGTATGTGACCTCATTCTCTTAGGCTTCATAGCTGATGTTGCATTTCCAGAATTTCTTTTACAGTACATTTGATTAATAATAGTTTCCTTTTATGCCTGTATTAAAGTGCCTCTCCTCCACCACTAATGCTGCCTTTTATTTTTTTGTTTAGTCCTTTGTCATTGTCTCCAAATCCCATTTTTTTTGGTTATTGTTTTTTTTTTTCGTGATAGGAGTAATATCATTTCCATTGGTATAGATATGGAAGTCATGGACAAGATTTTGCATACCTCCTCCAGTTACTCAGGCCAGGAAGGGAAAAAGTAAATACATTTGTTTCCTGTAACAACCTGAGAAACTGAAAGCTTCATTCCTAGGATAGTGGGTCTGGCATTTTTCACTCCATCCAAATACAGTACCACGTTTTGTTTCCTCAGCTTAGAAATGAAAACAGCTGTTAAAAATAAGGATGCATGAATCAGTCTTGAATCCCTACATAGTAATTACAGTTTCCATTTAAGTTGGTAAAGTCCCTCCTATTGTTCCAAGCCCCATGTCACAGCTCTTTGTGGGGAAAACACTAGCAATGGTGTCAATTATATACCATAACCTTAAGTTTTGTTTTCTAAACCTCTAAAATTAAATGCTAGATCAGTTGCCAAACCAAGAAAAATAACAAAGAAGACTGTAGTTCAATTTAAAATTTTAGTTCTTGAGCCATGCCTATTTTCTCACTTGAATTTTGCCTTTGACCGAATCTGTAAGTAATATTAGAAATAACAATTGAAAACAAAACAAAATCAAATCCACCGCTGTCAAGTTGATTCTCACTCACAGCAGCCCCATAGGACAGAGTAGAACTGCCCCATAGAGTTTCTAAAGAATGCCTGGTGGATTTCAGCTGCCAACCTTTTGGTTCGCAACCGTAGCTCTTAACGACTATTGCCGATTCCCAGAAATGGCAATTACTGCTTCATATGTTTGAAGCCAGAGCTTCTGTGCATCATGGTATCCTCCTTGTAAAAAATTGCTTGAGTGTTTATACAGGTGATACCTTTTCCAGGTTCTCGCTGCCTACAACCCAGTGAACCAGTTCAGCAGGGGTCATCCATAGTGGGGCACACGAATGGTTCCGTGGTTAGAATTCTCACCTTCCATGCTGGAGATCCAGGCTGTGCTCCTAATGCACAGCCACCACCCGTCTGTCAGTGGAAGCTCATGTGTTGCTGTGCACTGAACAGGCTTTGGTGGAGCTTCTAGGCTGCGACCAGGCTAGGAAGAAGAGCTTGATAAATCTGCTTTTGAAACTAGCCAGTGAAAACCCTGTGGATCACAGTAGTCTGATCTATGATTAATCGTGAGGATGGCAGAGGACTGGATGGTATTTCATCCCACTGTGCAGGAGCTGGCCATGAATTGGGGTAACTTCATGACAGTTAACAACAACCCTTTATGACACATTGATCCACTTTTAGTTCTGCTGGTTCCCACATCAACCATTCAGCGCCTGACTGAGCAGTCCCACTGTCTACGGCCTGGCTTGTCCCACCAGTCAATCAGCTGCCTTCAGTTTCCAATCTCATACTGTCCTATCTGGGCAGATCATACAGAGCCCAGCTAGTGCAATGGGCACGTGCTTGGCTACTAACCAGAAGGTCAGCAGTTCAGAAGGTCAGTGGCTCTGCCACTTACTATATGACTTCAGGCAATTTATTCATCTTTCTGTGCCTTGGGCTTCTCATCTGTAAAAGGGAAATGGTATTAATACTTGAGAAATTATTGTGAGGGTTCATTGTGGTATATCAAGTGCTTAAAACAGTATGCTACTTTATTATTGTGGTGTGCCATCAAGTTGATTTCAACTTGTAGTGACCCTACAGTACAGTCTAGAGCTGCTCCCTAGATTGTTAAGGCTGTGATCTTTATGGGACTGTGGCTTTTTCCCCCATGGAACCCCTGGTGAGTTTCAACCACCAACCTTTTGTTTAGCAGCCAAGCAATTATTATTGTGTTTCTGAGCTTCCTCCATTGTACTGTAGATGTTACTATTGGCAATCATTTACATATTGGAAAAATGAACAGATCATGTTGAAATCTTTATGACAGAATGATGAAATCACATTATGAAGAAATAGGAGTTTCGTTTAGAAAACTGGGAGAGGATAATTTTGACACATGAGAGACTGTTAAGGGATGGCTTGCTTGAGTGAGATGCTGTGGTTGGTAGCATGAGGGAAGCATTTATAAGAGAGAGAGAAAATCAGTGGATTTGTTTCAACATGCCTAGTGACGGACTACAAGATAGAATTAATCATCTGGGATGTTAAGCAAGTGATGTGATAACCAGCCCCCATCAAAAACAAAAGAAATGTAGCCATTGAGTCAGTTCTGACTGATAGCTATCCTGTAGGACAGAGTAGAACTGCCCCATAGGTTTTCCAGGGCTGTAGTCTTTATGGAAGCAGACTGTTACATCTTCCTCCCCCTGAGAGTCTGGTGGGGTGGACCTTTTGGTTAGCAGGCAAGCACTTAAACCACGGTAGCACCAAGGCTCCTTAATAATGTAATATACACCTGTAAGTGAACTTGACATTCCGTGCTGGCTTAAAAATATGTGTCTGTAGCCCTTGTGGAAACCCTGGTGGTCTAGTAGTTACGTGCTACAGCTGCCATCTAGAAGGTCAGCAGCTGAAACCCTCCAGGTGCTCCTGGGAACTCTGTGGGGCCATTCTGCGCTGCTCTCTAGGGTCAATATGAGTCAGAATTGATGGCAGCGGGTTTAATTTTGGTTTCTGTTCCTTGCAATATTCTGGTACTGTGAGGTCTCTAAACCCTTAATGTGTTAGGTAGTGCTGCTCTAACAGAAATACCACAGAGTGGATGGCTTTATCAAAAGAAAGTTTATTCTTACCCAGTCCCGTAGACTACAAGTGGAAATTCAGGATGTCTGCTCCGGGGAAAGGGCTTTCCTTCTGTCAGCTCTGGAGGAAAGTCCTTGCGTTGCATCAGTCTTCATTCAGGGAGCATGTTGGTGCAGGAACCTCGGGTCTGAAGGATGCACTCTTCTCCCAGTGCTGCTTTCTTGATGGTGTGAAGTTCCCAATTCTCTACTTGCTTCTCTCTCTGTATCTCCGGTGGGATGAAACGATATAGAGTGGTATAAACCACACCCCAGGGAAACTCCTTAGTAAGAGTGTGGCAGCCCCATCCTAATCCTCTGTTAATATAATCATTCTGTCTATTAGCCACCAGCAGAGATTAGGGTATACAGCATCAGAAAAATCACAAAACAGAGGGCATTCACAGAATGCAGGGAATCCTGGCCCAGCCGAATTACTACACGTATTTTTGGGGGGACACAATTCAATCCATGATGCATTATATTTAAAGAACCATGTAAAAATTTAAAATACTTTTCCTTGTTAAGTGCCCTTCTCTCTTTCCCTTAGATTACATGAAGCAGACGACATTTGAAGTCCAAGCCTTTTTGGAAGCTGTACAGTTCTTCCGACAGGAAAAGGGTCACTACGGCTCCTGGGAAATGATCACTGGGAATGAAGTCCAGGTAACACAGGCCTCCGGATGTTGAATCTCCTCTTCCTCCAGGTCATAGGAGGTCAGAGTTATTTTAAGAAACAGATAAACAAAAAAGAACCCCGCAACAACAGAAGATGGGATTTTCAAGGCTTTTTTTTGGCATCATCTAGAAATATTTGGTCAGCAAAATATGGGGCACCCACTCCAGACGTGCTAGAGCAGCAGTAAATAGAGCGGCTGGAACGGCTGCGATGGAAGGAGCTGCTCACAGGGTTTTCAGAAAAAAAGTCCTATTGTTTCTAATGGCCTCGTGTTTCCAGGGGAGACGCAGCAGTGAGCATGATGCCGAGTGCACTAGGGCTGTGGGGTCAGCTGACTCGGATGTCAGTCCTGGCAAGTTATTCACCCTCTCTTCCTCTTTTTCCCTCTGGGGGGAAAAATGAGAATACTGATGTTTACATTGCAGGTTGTGAGAATTAAATAAGATGTTGGTGGTATTTAGCACAGTTGGAGGTCTTTATCTGTCTAATGCTGTACAAATGAAGTAATTAATGGAAACAAAGTTAAGAAGCATTAAGCAATTTTCCATGCATTTTATTTGCCTTAGTTTCCTGTGCTCCATAGTTAGTTGTAATTTCCCATGATCCTGATTAAATGCCTGTCATGTGTCTAAGCACTGCGGTGGCTGTGGTCCCAGCGCCTGTTAGAAATCTGCCAAGGAAACTGACTTCATGATGTAAGCCCTACCTCCATGATGACACCAAGCATGCGGCTGATTCAGCCCAGAAACCCGCAACAGCAGGCCACTGCTGCTGAGTTGATTCTGACTCATAGCAACCCCACAGGTCAGAGTAGAACTGCCCCGTAGAGTTTCCAGGGAACACCTGGTGGATTTAAACTGCCAGTCTTTCGGTTAGCGGCTGTGGCCCTTCATCACTACACCACCAGTGTCGCCCAGCCTAGAAGAGAGGGCTGGCTATGGGCATTATTTCATGATATGCACAGTGTCCAAGAATGCTATTTTTCTTCTTCTTTTTTTCCTTCACATCCCCCAGAGTACCTCTTTTGGGTCTGTGAAATTTACTCTTAGTGAGCAGCACTTGACTGATATCAGATGGCTCCTTCCTTCTCCGTGGTCATCTTGCATCTAAAGCCAAAAACGTTTTCTCGTGATGATAGGGCTGTTCATTATTGTTTTACCATGTGACTCAGAATCTTCTTCATTGTCTTTTTTCCCAGTACTTTCACCAATTCTTGGTGTCTGGTATTTGGGAGAAACACATCCATTTAATAAGTCTGAGAAGACTAAGAATTTATAGTACTTATGCCAAAAAGAGAAACCAAAATATAAGAAGGGGAAGCTGAAGCATATGGCACTGATTAGCCTGTCATGTAAGCAAACATATCTTACAGATAAATCAGTGTCAGCTGTGGCAGATGCTTTTGTGTGATACAAACTCGTATTTCATAGTGTTCGAGTGCTAATTCTGTTTCTTAATCTTAACAAAGTTTATGCGCTAGGTAGGGCAACTATTATTTCCAATTTGTGTATGACAAAATGAAGTTAAGTGGCATACCCAGTTTTATTAATTCTGTAACTATTAAGAAACTACTATATGCTGAACACTGTGTTGAGTACCAGTGATCCAGAAATAGACAAAACAGATGGCCCTGCCCTGTGGCATTCACAGTCCAAGGCTCTAGTGATAAGTGGGCAAATGGCAAAGGGAAGAATGGCTTCTGACCCATGTTCCAGTGAAACATCAATACCAGCTGTGAGAAGGTGCTGAGTTACACGTTTATTTAGCTTCCTGAGTACAGCTATGTCCCTTGCTTTATTTTTGATTGAACCTGAAATCTCATGTCAGCTCATATAACTTCACAGTGCCAGCAGAAACAGGTAGTATATATATCTGGCTGGTTAGGTTTTCAGTTTATTGTGTTCTGTTTGCTTTCTGCTTTTTGGCTAATATGTGTTAAGTACCAGAAGGTACAGGAGAACTAAATGACATGTTCTTTGCCATTGTGGTGAGGCGAAGCATACGTATGCATTCAGAGAATGAGGCAGCATTGTATCTGGGGGGGGGGGTGTTGGGATGTGGGTGGGTGTGTATGTACATGTATTTATGTGTGTCTATATATGTGGCAGGAGCACATGGTTAAGCACTTGGCTGTGATCAAACAAATTCAGCAGCTCTTTGGAAGAAAAGACCTAACAGTCTGTTCCCACATAGCCCAGACAACTCTATGGGGTAATTCTGCTTTGTCACATGGGTTGCTGTTAATCAGAATTGACTCAATGGCATCTAATAACCAATGCCCTACATAAATAGATATTATAAAGCATTAGTGTCAAATAATCATGCCAGTAATCTAGCTGCTATCAAGTTGATTCTGACTTGTAGTAACTCAATGTATGGCATAATAGAACTGTGCTCCATAGAGTTTTCATTGACTGATTTTTATAAGTAGATCACCAAGCCTTTCTTCCAAAGTGCCTTTGTGTGGACTTAAGCATTCAGTCCTTCAGTTAGAAGCCAAGAGCATTAGCCATTTACAACACCCAGTGATTCTGAAGCAGTCATAAACCCACTGCCGTGAAGTTAAATCCAACTCATACTGACCCTATAGGACAGAGCAAAACTGCTCCATAGTTTCCAAGGAGCATCTGGTGGATTCAAACTGCCGACTTTTGGTTAACAACTATAGCACTTAACTGCTACACCACCAAGGTTTCCTAAGCAGTCACAGTACGGTGTTAATTTTGTAGTACCATAAGTACTATAAGTGGCCAAAAATTGAGATGGAGAATATGGCGTCTTTTTTGTAAAGTACCCAGTGTATTTACTTTTTTTCTTCACTTTGCTAAGGATTTAATCATAATGTTCTCTGAACTCCTATCCCTAGGGGCTTGCATTCAGAAGACTTTCATTCTTGTTACAGCATTACCTTCATAGCACTGACTCACGCAGAAAGCGTGGCAGGCCCTCATGGCAGTGGTTATTTTAGGCCAGTGTCCCGGCAAAGCAAATATATTAGAGAATAACCTGCTGGAGAGACTCTGAATGTGAAAATAAATTTATTTAAATATCAGTGAAAAATACTAATATGTTTTCTGTGTGTCAATATAAATACATCAAATGAGATCATGAGGGAAAGGACTTTTCCAAAATGTAAAGTGCTGTAGAGTTATTTGGAATGTTTATTATTTATCTTTAATAAATTAGCCAGGTGGGCCAAGAGAGTGGCCCATCATTCTCACACAACAGGATGGTGTCTAGATAAGAAAATTATCCACGTGTTTTAGGTTGTGTCCACGCCTTCCAGTGTTGTCTGTTATCTATCAGCCTTGAATGTGGCCCCTTCAAATGAATTCTTCACCCCTAGCCACTCAGCAATATGAAGGGTAGGGAGCAAATAGGCTGGTGAAACTGGGGGACCAGCCGGGGGCAGAGGACCTGTTCTTACGCCTTCAGCATCAGAAATGTAACTGTGTAGTGAGGCCTTCAGAAAGTGGGCATGGGTGTGTTGATGTCTTGTTGAACCTGGTGGTATGTTTGGTTTTTTGTATGTATGATGGAATTTAAAAATCCCCATGTCCCGGCAGTTAAGCTTAAGCCTACTTTTTTTTTTTTTTTTTAAGTGTAAGTGGTATTTTGTAGGTTCCTTATGGTAAAACTCATTAGATCCGCTTTGAGGAGCAGAGGCTGGGGAACTCCATCATTATGATTTATTTATCAGATTAGCTACTTTCCCTCAGCTCACCCAAGGCTTGGGACTCTGCTGTGGAAAGCTGATGAAGGTGGGTGATCCCAGAGCTGGCCGGGGAAGAAAGTGCAGAGTTCAGGGAAGGCAGGTATGGGGATGTCGGGAGGCTGGAGATGAGAGGAAGACGATGGTGTTGGCATGAAACACAGCTGGCCTGTGTTTCAAGGCTCTGCCTACAACCCACCCCTGGTCCTGTTTTTTTCCTTTTCAGACATCTTTCCTTTTCAGTTCCCTAAGTGCTAAAATAGAACCGAATTTCTTGGAGCATTGTATGAGAAAAGACTAAAAGGAAACTACAAGGCCATTCAGGTGGAACTTTTTCTTTTTGGGCCATTGTGTAGCATTTTCAACCCCGTTCACACTTAATGGAAACCCTGATGGTGTCGTGGTTAA
This sequence comes from Heterohyrax brucei, assembly GCA_028571685.1. NCBI lineage: Eukaryota > Metazoa > Chordata > Mammalia > Hyracoidea > Procaviidae > Heterohyrax > Heterohyrax brucei. Next base: position 52,111,123 of record CM053155.1, read on the forward strand.
GTGCTTTGGCTGCTAACCAGAAGGTCAGCGGTTCAAATCCACCAGGTACTCCTTAGAAACTCTATGGGGCAGTTAGTTCTACTCTGTCTGCAGGGTCACTATGAGTCAGAATTGACTCAACAGCAGTGGCTTTGGTTTTTGATTTTCACACTTATGCTCAGATTCAAACCAATCTCTGTAAAGTGATGAATTAGGATGATTATTATGATTTTAGAGTTTCAATGCTTTTAGACCACAGTCATTTTTCCCATTGATTGTAAGTTCTGATTCCAGTCCCCTTACCCTCTTAGCCTACCCTCTCTGGGCCACACGTCTGTCACTCTTGGGCAGGCGTGTTCTAAGCAAGAACTTGTCTAGAGCAGAAGGGGGATCCCTACGTTATTAATGACCTGCTTGAATCTCATTTTTGGCCCTGCTGACTTACATGGAGCTCATATGTCAAGTTCCTTTAAAAGTCATCAGAAAATAGTCATCCAACTATTAACCGCCTTAGAGATTCGTTCTGAAGCATACAAACATACCCACCTTTAAATTTCCAGGACTAGTGGAAATTCTGTGTCTGTTATAATCTTTGTCATAGCATATAGTCCCAGACTGCAGATGACGGAAGCCCCACTGACTGCAGGGACCCAAGCAGCCGCCTCTCCCACAGACTCCCAGGCACAGTGGGACTTGACGGCTGGTGCACGTCCACCCTGGGAGTGTTTAGTTCAGCTCTAGCATCACACCCTGCTGTGACAGTTCGGTGAAAGGCAACATCTGGTGGGCTAAGCAGTGTTTCCGTCAGCATGAGACTGAATGGTGACCTCAGAGAAAACTGTTCTTAATTCCCAAAGCTTAATTTGGATTTTCACAAGAAGGAAGAGGTCAATTATTTTAGGCAAATATTATGTAAATTCATAGAACTGATGTTTCCTGTGGTTATCCACTTTTATGGCTGCCTCCATTTCCAGAAGTACTCTTTGTCCTCTCATAAATCTTAGTCTGCAGCCTGCTATTGAAAGCTGAGCTGTGAGCCCGTAAAAGGTGCTCTGTAAAAGTGAATCGGAACAGCAAGGCTGCTCTGTTTCATTCAGGGTCAGTAGGAGAACAGTGGAGGCGCTGGCACAAGGTGGAGCACTGTTGTGAGCAGACATGTAGAATACCACTCAGATTCAAAAGAATCATTTTCATTGATCCAAGTTTTTAGGGGAAAGATTTGGGAAGAGTTCCCCCGCACCAGGAAAATGTTAGTTGCTGTTGGGTCAGCTCTGACTTATGACCGCGTTATGAGTAACAGAACAAAACCTGGTAACCTAGTGATGGAGGTGCTCCTGCCAACCATCCAGATGAACCTTCTGCCTGGAACGAAAGGGTCAGGGAACCATAGGAAGAGGGCCTGGTTCAAAGTATTGACTGGCCCTGTGCCATCTCCATGATTTTTGATATGTTTCAGCCCATTGTTGGGGTGCTTTAGTGTCAGTCCCTCTGCGGGTCTCCTTCATTTTCGCTGACACTCCACCAAACGTGACGACCTTCTTTAGTGATTGGTTTCTGTTGATACTAAACATGATGACCTTCTTTAGTGACTGGTTTCTCTTGGTGGCATGTCCAAAGTAAGCAAGACTACTTCTCACCGTTCTTGCTTTGTAAGGAGCATTCTAGTCGTATTTCTTCTAAGATAGGTGAAACTTGAGATACCCTATGTTCTGCTCGCCTCACAAATGTTGAATTGTTCCAACTACCTTCTTCTTCTAAACTTGAAAAGAGGTCAGAAGGACAGGTTCAGGGAACAGTGGAACAAAAAGTATGAAAACAATTGAACCCCAAGGGAACTTGAAGAGGATGATGCTCTAAGGGGATACAGACCAGGACTCAGCCACCCAAACCAAGCCTGATCTGCTCCTTATCCATAACTGAAATGTCCTCTGCTGTCTACAGTGTTCTAGGTTCTTCTAGGTTGACTGTGCAGAGTTCGCAGTTGAAGAGTTTATTTTGCCCCATGAGAAATATATGCAATAAGCAGGCATCATTATTTTTCCTTGTGGCTATTTAAGAACAAGTTACCCAGTAAGGGGGTGCCTTAGCTGAGGTGTCTGTGGCCTTAGTACCAGGACTGAAACCATACATTGAACCTAAATAGACTTCATGGAGGTGGAATAACATTCTGTAGCCCTGGATAGCGATAGCCAGTCACGGTCCTTTGGGTGGCCTGATGTTGAGCTTCAGCCTGATGACCTCACTCACTACCCAACACGGGGCCTGTCTTCTACTCTGCAGATCCTGAGTAACCTGGTGATGGAAGAACTCCTGCCGACCCTCCAAACAGATCTTCTACCTAAAATGAAGGGGAAAAAGAATGACAGGAAGAGGGCCTGGTTCGGCGTAAGTGATTATTTTCCCCTGCAACTGTGCTCCTGTGATGAATATTCCCTTCTCTTTATAGAGCAACTTTTTTTTTTTTTTTTTTTAAATAATTCCTGCCTGGGCGAAGAACTGTCTATTCTGAGCCTGTTCAGTTTCACTTACATGACAATTAATCTAAACAGACGTGAAGTTTGAAAGAAAAATTAGAATGTGTATGCAGCGTTGTTTATATTATGATAGTCTGTGATAAACCTCGTCGCTTGGCTTGACTCTGTCAAGCGCTTACACATAACAGAACCCAATTTAGGTGCTATTCCCTGTTGCAGCTCCTTGAGGAAGCCTACAACCTGGTTCAGCTTCAAGTTTCAGAAGGATTAAGTGCCTTAAAGGAGGAATGCAGGAATCTGACGAAGGGCCTAGAAGGAACGATCCGTTCCGACATGGATCAGATTGTGACCTCAAAGAACTTCTTAACTGGAAAGATCAAAGGTCAGTGGAGATAATCCATGCTCCTGCTAATTAAGACGTGTATTTGGGTGATCCACTGCAAACTTAAGATAAATGGTTTCAGAGGAAAATTAGCTCGAGGAAGTGATAACGGCTGTAATAACTAGTGTGTACGAGGTGCTAAGAAGGGCCTGGGCCTTCTCACGGAAGCTTCATGGACGTTAGGCAGAGGCAGCTTTGTTTCTTGCCTTGTGGTGGTGCTTGTACACTCTGGTACTGCCTACGTGTCCCTCATCACAGCACTTCTTACGCGTAATTGTAATGACCTCTGCCTCTGTCAGAGTCCTCTCTCAGAGGTAAACTCTTAAAGAGAACAACCATGGTGCTTGGGTTCACTCAGGTATGTCCAGTGTTTTGCACCATGCCTGGCACATGCAAATTCTCAGTAAGCATTTTAATCCGTGAAAAAGAGGATTTTCCTTCCACTGGAAAGCCCACATTTTTGACTTGGAATCAATAAATTTGAATTCTGGTTCCAACTCCAGCTGTATCTATCCTGTGTCCTTGGGCAAGCCACTTGACTTCTCTGTGCTTCCATGTCCTCTTCTGAGAACAGGAGAGTCCACAGATCAGGGTGAGCAAGTTATGCCTGTAGGCCAGATCTGGCCTTCAACTTGTTTTTATAAATAAAGTTTTATTGGAACATAGCCACACTCATTCATTTGTGTATTGTCTTGATCCGCTTTCATGCTAAAATACTTTAATGGTTAGAAAAGAGACTTCACGAATTGCAAAGCCTTAAATATTCACTATTTGACCCCTGAGAGAAGTTTGTTTGTCCCTTCACAAGAAGTTTTAGATGGCCTGTAAGAAGTTCTGCAAGACAAAAGTTCTATGGTTCTCCATTATTTCTGGAAAATCATATGGAATGTTACTTCAGAGGTAAAGCATGCTGGCTCAGCTTGTGATTGTTTATCAGTAATCTTCTTCTACAGTCAGTTCTTCAGATTATTTACTTTCTCACTTACGCTCATTCATTCATTCACAAATATTTACCAAGTGTTTATTGAGCAAGGAGATGGGACCTTGATGGTGAATAGGCAAGACCCAGTTCCCCCTTCTCAGGAGACTTACGGTCTAGGTGATTGCTTGGTAGGTTATTCTTTGTAATTCAGGATCTCTTCATACTGCTTCCCAGCTTGCTTTGGGGGCTTCTTCTAACAGATCCTGCTAACAGAAGATTAGAGGAGGCATTTGACTAAGGGTGTGCTTATCCATGAAACTGTATGTGAAGGTCTGTTCAGCTACTTTCTTCTCAAGCCTAATATAAATTAAATTCAGGGTGTTTTCTGTCTGCTATTATCCATGTCTATATCTAACACAACTAGGTCTAGAGTTAGCTAGGTGTTGAAATATTTTATACAACTTACAACTGCCAATGTCTAACTGTAGTGCCAAAATTCCTTTTTGCTGGAGCTAAGCTGGGCCTAGCAGTGGTGGTTCTCATGGTCTGCATTAAACTCCTCTTTCTGTCTCTCACCTGAAACTCTAGGGCTTAGGTGTAGCCCATGTGTTTAGTCTTCTAGTGCTGCTGTAACAGAAGAACCGTAAGAGGATAGCTTTAACAAAGAGATTTATTCTGTCACATTCCAGTAGGTTACAAGTCTAAATTTAGGGTATCAGCTCCAGGGGAAGTCTTTTTCTCTTGGCTCTGGATGAAGGTCCTTGTCATCAGTCTTCCCTTGGACTGGGAGTTTCTGAGGCACAGGGGCCCCAGGTCTGAAGGACACACTGTGCTCCCAGCACTGCATTTTTGGTGGTATGAGGTCCCCCAACTATCTGCTTGCTTCCCTTTCCTTCGTGTCCCAAGAGATTGCCTCAAGGCACAGTACAGTCTCCCACACTGAATCCTGCCCTGCCGGTACAACTCCACCCTCCTCCCTGACTAACATCAGAGAGACAGGATTTACAGTATATAGGAACATCGCATGATACCAGGAATCATGGCCTAGCCAAATTGCTATACACTTTTTTAAGGGGCACAGTTCAGCCCATGCCACATAAGACAGAAAAAGATTCCAGCCGAGATTAGAGTTTGCTTCCTAAAAGAAGCCTTGACAGGAAATAATAATCAAGTCTTTTTAAAATGAAATAGGAGAAACACATTTTAACCACCCTTAACCTACCTTTTGTAATAGGAAGTGTAGTTCAGTCTGCCGTGATAAAGGGCTTTGGATTTCAAAAAGAAACGCCTTTGGGAGTATTAAATAGTGATCTGTCCATTTCTTCCTATATGATTCCTGAAAACAATGGGTCTTTTGTTCTGCTCCGCAACTGTTTATTTATTTGGTAAGCACTTATTCTGCTCCTGCTAAGTAGGGAGACCCTGAGGATTCAAAGAAGATGATATGATTGTACAAACAGAGCAGGACACGGCTCTTGCCACACACACAGAAACAGAAGGGAAAATGTGGTAATGTCGCAAGAGAGGCCAAACCGAAGAGCACAATGGTTCCCAGCCGGGAAGCTAGTCTCATTTCAACTTTGGAAAACTGTGCTAAAAGCCCATTGCTTTTGAATTGATTCTGACTCATAGGGACCCTATAGGATAGAGGAAGCCTGCCTCGTAGAATCTCCATGGAGTGCCTGGTGGATTCGGACTGTTGATCGTTTGATTAGCAATCTGAACATTTAACCACAATGCCACCTTGGTTTCCAGAAAATTATGTGGACTCCTAATGAATAGTGTTTTAGTGATTATTGATTGGAAAAAATGATAATGCCAAGCGAATTAAGGAGTAGTCTGCGAGTACCACATATGAGTCTAAGCATTTTCAGCACAGAAATTCATTGAATCCTCACTACTACCCTGAGAAATGTTTTATTTTTTATTGTTTTTTTTATTTAACACTACTGAGTGAAAATGTACATTCCCGTATAAATTTACATGACCACCTATATGCAGCTTCCACTGCTCTCCCTGTCCGGTGACAACACACTATTCCTCTCTGCTCCAAACATGTCTCATCCTCCCAACAGTCTCCTTTCCCCTCCTCTCCACCCACTCTCCTTCCTCCAGCCAGAGGTCAGCAGGATGATGTCCTATAGATGTATAGAACCGTAAAGTACATATAACATATGGTCACTCTGCATTGCCAAGTCCAATCCATTCGTGTCCAAAGAGTGGATCTTCGTTGTGATTTATGGGCAAGAGCAGCATCAGGGCCAGGGGCCATGCTGTCAGGAGAACCCCGAAACTGCTGGGCTATCAATTGAGATCTTTTAGTGGAGATCTCAGGATGCACCCCTTTTTATTCTTGTGTTGCCGGTGAGACTCGACTTAGTGAGCTCCATCGTGGCTATGACTGGTGGTGGCCGGGCACCATCCGGTTCTTCCAGTCCCAAGTCGATGCAGACACCCACTTATGTGAGAAATACGTTTATTATTTCCATTTAAGAGAAAAATACAAGGTGAGGATTCAGTAACTTGCCCAAATTCCAAAGCCTAGTGGATGGCAGAGTCAGCTCCCTAACCCGACCGCTCTGAACCAATGCCTTCCTTCTTCCTCACGGTGCTCAGCTGCCTCTCATCCCCTGCCTTATCATCAGGAAACCAAAACCCCAAACCAAATCCATTGCCTGGAATGGATCCTGACACACAGTGACCCTGTAAGACAGACTAGAACTACCCCACAGAGTTTTCAAGAAGAGTCACAGCACAGGGTTTATCACAACAGGGTCTCCATAGGCTTGATAATAGCCGAGCATAGGTGTGTTGGTTGTGGGACTGTGTAGCCTATACAGAAACATCTACAGACTGCAGCTCAGGGAGCACCCAGCTGGTGTCGGAGCGTTAGGTTTTAGAAGAGAACTATGGCCAGTATCATGAATCAGCTATATATATTTTTCAAATAGTTCTCTCAAAGTTAGTTAATTGTATTTTCATATCAGTGAAGCCATTAAAAAAAAATAGTGATTAAGTGAAGTTTACAATCCAAGTCAATTTGCCATAAACCCCAAGCACCTGCTTCTGTGCAGCTCTGTCTACTTTCCTTATACGGTGACAGAACACTCTTCCTTTCCACTCTTTATTTTCAGCATCCATTCAACTGACACTTGTCCCGTCCTCTCTATCATCTCATCTCCTCTTTCAAAAGAAACTAGTTGGACAGTATCATGTATATGTTAAGCCATAAAATACACACACCGCCCCTGCATCACTCTGTGTCCCTTAGTCTAGTCCAGTCTTTGTCTGAAGTATTAGCTTCAGTACTGATTTCAGCTCTGGGCTAGTAGTAAGTCCAGAGGCCATGTTCTCAGGGGACCCTCCAGGTTGTCAGAACATCAAGTCTGGTCTTTTACTAGAATTCTTGATCTGTGCATCCCTTTTTCTCCTGCTAATTCAGGGTCTCTATACTGCATTCCCTGACAGGGTTGTCTTTGGTAGTGGCTGGGCACCATCTAGTTCTTCCAGTCTCATGCAGATGTAGTCTTCCAATCACATGGACTCTTCTGTCTCCTGGGATCATATTTTCCTTATATCTTGGTTGTCATCTGCTCCAGGCTGGTTGGGATCAATTGTTGTTCCTTCAATGGCAGTTTGCTGGCTTTTAAGACCCAAGATACCACTCACCAACATGGGGTGCAGAACAATCTCTTAGAAAAAGACTAATATGCCAGTTGACATAGGTGTCCCATGAAACCATGGTCCCCAGACCCCTGTCTCTGCTACTCTGCCCTTTAAAATGTTGTGTTGCATTTAGAAAGCCTTTTAGCTTGTGGTGTAGTCCAGTTGTACTGACCTGCTTTCTGCTGTGTGCTGTCACTCCCTTCATCTAACCAAATTTCTATTAACTATCTAATCTATGAATAACTGTCTCCTTCCTCACCCTTGTAGCAATCAAAGAGTATTTTCTTCTGTGTGTAAGACTTTTCTTAAGTGATTATAATAGTAGTCTCATACAATATTTGTCCTTTTGCAGCAGACTGATTTCACTTAGCATAGTGTCTTCCAGTTGATTCTAGGTTATGTTTCATAAGATCGTTGTTGTTCTTTATCATTGCATAGTGTTCCATTATGTAAATGTACTGTTGTTTATTTATTTGTTCATTTGTTGGTGGGCATCTAGATTGACTCCAACTTTCTGCTGTTGTGGTCTGTGCTGCAGTAAACATTCGTGTGCATGTATCTGTTTGTGTGATAGCCCTTATTTCTGTAGGATATATTCCAAGCAGTGGGATGGCTGCATCATATGGTATTTCTTTTTCTGGCTTTTTAAGTGCCAAATTGCTTTCCAGAGAGGTTGTACTGTTTTGCATTCACACCAACAGTGTAGAAGAGCTCCAATCTGTAGGGGACCCATTTTTAAATCTGCATAGATTGTTAATATTTGAATCATAAAATTCAGAATTGATTATTTTTTAATTGAACCTCAAAGGTGTTTTTCCCTAAAATTGCATGACTTCTTAAAATTTTTATATCCTAAATATTTATTAAAAGTTGTTCATAATAATTATAGTATTTGTCACCTTGGAGTCTCAGAATAAGAGCCAAGTCTGAGCCTTCATAATTGGAAACATCTCTGCAGATTGAAATAAGAATATGATCAGTCATCTCATCATAAGCAAGTTATTTGCCAATAATATAGTTAAGCAACAAACTTAAGTTTTAGTCCTGGTTCTACAAAGTAAGGTTGAACCTAGTCAAGTCACTTAACATCTCTGGACTTCCTGTTTTTCCCTTCAATTAGTGGAGGAATTGGGCACTTAGAGGAGTTAGTAGTTCCCTTTCAGTTCTGTGGTACAATGACAAAGTTATTTGACATGCTGACACCCACAAAGCCAGCCTTCCAGTCCACAGCACAGGCTAACACCTCCACCAACTCAGGTTTCCCTCACAAGAGCAGGCTGGTTGCAAACCCAGCTGGTCACGAGAATCACTTCTGTGCTTAAGACAAAAGTGTAAATTCCCATGTCCTACCCCAGACTTACCAAATCAGAATCTTTGCTCTTTCTCTTCTAAATCAAAGGATAGTATATGCCTCTGAAGAATGGGGATTATGGTATTATTGTTATTATTTTTTTAATCCCTCTGCAATTTTCTGCTGTCTACATTTTCTTCACTGAGCATGTATTTCTTGATGATCAGGGCAGGAGAGAGTTGTTTTCGAAATCTGGAAATACAGAGTTGTGATGGGTATGAGTGGGGGTTGGCAAACTAAATGGAATTTGGTTCTGGAGCCTGGGTAGTGCAGGGTGTGAGTTTTTGGTTGCTAACCGAAAAGTTAGTTTTCAAATGTACCAACCCTCTACAGGGAGGAAAGATGTGGCTGTCTGCTTCCATAAAGATTATAGCCTTGGAAACCCTATCAGGCAGTTGTCCTCTGTCTTGTAGGGTCCTTGTGAGTCAGAATTGGCTCAATGGCAGTGAGGTTTGTTTGTTTTGGTGGGGGTTACATAAGAAAATACAGTTTTTAATTTTAGGGAGATGAAATTACATCATCTGATTAGCTCTAGGAAAATAATTTAAAAATTGTTTTTTTGGTAGACAAGCTGTGTATATATGGTATAACAGTAGTGATTTATATAGATGCATAAGGCACCAGCATTTTCTCATTTGTTTTAGATGTTCCATGTTTGCAGGGAAGCCGAAAAACATTTCATCTTGGGGCGGAGGATAACTTGGGAAGGGGAGAGGTTCTATTTCTTTCAGTCTTGAAAGTGTCAGATGGTGTTTGATTGTGGTGAGTGCTAGCATAGGACTCCCCTTGATCGTCTGGTCTGTCCATTTAAGCTCTCCTTGCCTGTTAGATGACTCAGCAGGGAAACCCTGCAGTCCTGACCTGGCTGTAGCACCTCTAAATCTGATTTTGCCATAAGTCACGGTTTCTGGCTATTTTCTGCTTCAGCGATGGTGGCTCAGCCTGTGGAGAGAAGCTGTGCAGAGAGTGTGCAACCGTTCTTGGCATCCATTCTGGAGGAGCTCATGGGACCTGTGAGCTCAGGGTTCAGTGAAGTTCGCTCACTCTTTGAAAAAGAAGTGGATGAGCTCAGCCAGAACTTCCAGACCACCAGAGACAGTGCCCAGCTAAAGGAGGTGAGACAAGAAGCCCTGGAGCTGAGTATGGATGGTTTGCTGGAGGCTGCCTTCTCCATGGGGCTTAATCTACCATCTTCCTTCCTCCCCCCTCCCTCCCTCCCTCTCTGCCTCCCTTCTTCCCTGCTTCCCTCCCTCCTTCATTCCTTCCTCCCACCCTTCTTCCCTCTCTCCCTCTTTCTCTCCCTCCTTTCCTTCCACCTTCTTATCTGTCTTCTTGCCCTTCCTCCTTTGTATCCATTCATCAGCCTTCCATACATTATCTATTCTTCATCTATGCATCTCTCTAAGTTTTTTAATTGATGGTTTTCAAGTTACAAAACTAACATACTTGAAAGAAGTAAAACAATATAGTCAAATCTGTATAGAGGTGAAAATAACCACTATTACCCAAATCCCAACCAAACCCCATTGCAGTCGAGTTAATTCCAACTCATAGTGATCCTATAGGACCAATCAGAACTGCCCCATAGGGTTTCTAAAGAGCCCTGGTGAATTGAAACTCTGGACATTTGTAGTTACCAGCTGTAGCACTCAACCATTGCGCCATTAGGCTGTCCCACCATCACGCATACCCACCTAATCCTAGGCCATTCCCAACTCCTAGGTCATCACCTCCACACCCAACTCTCTGAATTAACTAGTATAAATAGTTTAATATGTGTTTTCCTATAGTTTCTCCTTGTATATACAGACATACAAGCATATACCTCATTTGTAGGAACCTTGTTTATTGGTTTGCTGGTTTTCAAAAGTGTAGATTTGTGACATAGATGTGCATCACCAATACTTGATTTTTAAAAACGAAAGCTTTCAGGCTCCACCCAAGACTTAGTGATCTCGAAACCCTGGTGGTAGGGGAGCAGAAGCGGTGTGTGTTACCAAGATTTTCAAGGGTTTTATATGTAACCTAATGTTTGAGAGCCACTGACACAGATGTTACTTGGCAACTTCCTTTTACACTTAACCAATCATGACGGACATCCCAGACCCTCTGTTTCATTTCCTCTCTTCTTTATGCAGGCATAACTGTACAAGTGTTCATAAACAAAGATCATTTCTTGCATCCTTTTGTTTCTTGCTTTTGTCTCCTCTTTTCCTCTCCCATCCCACACTCTTCCTTCGAGTAACTAGTGTTAATGACCTAGTGTACACCATTCCGTACTTTTCTCCATGCTTATGTAGTATATAAAATACACACATCTTTATAGATTGTTTTCTAGATTGCTCTTTTAAAAATGGGATTGTACTCTATATACTGTTCTGCTCATCGTTTTTCTTGTTCAAAAGTGCATGATGAAGCTGTCTCAAAGCTAACTGGTCTAGCTCTAAATCTTTCTCTGTAATGGGTACATAATGTCTCATGTATGGATGCACCGTGATTTATTCAACCATTCCACTCTTGCTGGTGCCATGAAAGCTGCAATAAATAACCTTGTACACAGATGTTTTTATTTTCATGGGGTAGACTCATAGAACATTACTGGTAAGTTGAAAAGTAGCTTCATTTCCAATGTTAACATATGTGCCATTGTGTCCCCAAAATAGGTTTGAATTTTAAGTAAATTTTTGCCACCAGTGTTTGGTTTTTTCTCCATATACCAATCAGCAATAAGGTCTTATCACTTGTCTAAAGTTTCATCATTCCAGTAGGAATAGAGTAATAACGATTTTTCCTCTCTTATCTGCTTAATGTGTGACAAGTTCAACAGCAACTCTTGATCATTATTTCCATTTCAGCAGAACCTTCCATAGTTCACTCTTTAACTAACTAACCCACTTGCCATTGAGTTGGTTCTGACTCATGGCTGCCCCATATGTGTCCAAGTAGAGCCTGGGCTTCATAGGGTTTTTAGTGGCTGATTTTTTTGAAAGTAGATCTCTAGTTCTTCTGAGTGTCCTGGAACATCAAGCTTTCAGTTAGCAGCCAACTGCATTAACCATTTCCATTTTACATTTGTATTTTCCTTCAAAGGAAACCCTGGTGGCCTAGTGGTTAAGTGCTACGGCTGCTAACCAAAAGGTTAGCAGTTTGAATCCACCAGACACTCTTTGGAAACTCTATGGAGCAGTTCCACTCCGACCTGTAGGGTCACTGTGAGTTGGAATTCACTCAATGGCAGTGGATTTGGTTTAAAAGAGCGATGAAAATGGGTTCTTTTAAGATTCTTGTGTGTGTTCAGAGAACTTTAGATAGATGTATCCCTTTTCTGTCATCTGAGACTCAGGCAGTAGATCCTATATTCTCTGTTCTTTTCTCCTCATCTTGCCCCCCTTCCCCCATTCTTAAAGTGGGGAACCTCCCTCTAAAGTCTCCATTTTCTGCACCTTTCATTGTCTCCTTCCTCTCCACCCACTCTTCTCTGTTGATTTGAAATCTCAAATATTCAATTTTTAAGATCATTTTTAGATAGGCTTGGAAAATAGCATGTATTTGGTTTGCCACAACCTTCCTAGTGTATTGATTACCTAGGGAGCCTAGTGGATGAGATCTTGCATTGCCCTTGTGCTGAAGCCCGATGACCCCATAAGGAAGTCCTCACTAGTACAAACTAGAGCAGAAGGGACTCCAGTGTATTTTCAGGCACTCCAGTTTTTAAAACTGACTGTCTCTCCCCAGTCAGGCCTTACCCACATCCTCGCAGAGCAGCCTGTCACAGAGGGAAGCCGTGGCGGCACTGAAGAGTTTCAGAATTGTGGGAAATTCTGATTGCCATGGAAACCTTGGTGGTGTAGTGGTTAAGTGCACAGTTGCTAACCAAAAGGTTGACAGTTGAAATTCACCGGGTGTTCCCTGGAAACTCTTCAGGGCAGTTCTACTCTGTCCTGTAGGGTTGATCTAAGTTAGAATTGTCTTCATGGCAGCAGGTTGTTTTGTTTGTTTTTTTTTCTGATTGGTATCCAGAGAATACAAATCTAGGGAGCACCCCAATCTTCCAGTTTTTGGTTTTTTTAGAGGGATGTCTCTCGTTAAGGAAGGCTTTTGAGGCTCATGGGCCCAATAGCATTTCTATGTACAAAGAGCCTACCTGCCTCCTTGGTCCTTAAGCTGTACATGTGGGAGCCTGGAGTCCCTCAAGAGCTTGGAAGAGTAGAGCCCACTGCAGTGTACCCGAAGGTCTTCCCATCAAGCAGTTGGTTTCTTCTACTAGTCAATCTCCATCCTAGTAATAAACTACCCCTGAGATCCACCAAAAGAGAGAAACAAGACACCAGAAAAGGTCACAGTGTCCCAGTGCAGTTACCAGTTCTCTGGAATAATGTTCATTTGATTGGTTAGAATTTTGTTATATAGTATTTCTGCTAAATGCAAAGGTGTATAATTTTTCCCTTCACCAAAATACAGCATTTAGACCAGCTTTTGAATCTTCCACTGGATTCCGTGAAGATGGAGCCTTGTTATATTAAAGTCAACATGCTTCAAGAGCGCCTACAGGATCTCAAGAGCCGCTTCCGATTCCCCCACGTGGACCTAGTGGTCCAGAGGACCCAGAACTACATGCAAGAGGTAGGAGCAGCAGGGTCACCCATGTGAATGAGGATGGAGCAAGAGTCAAGATAGAGGGGGCTGCCAGATGAGACCATGTGCTTGTGTAGCTCAGGGAAATGAGCTTCGTGTCTGTAGTCATCCTGTTGGATGAGGAGGTATTTTGTCAATAGAGCTGGCTTATCTTCTAAGTCAGTTAGCATGGTATCCAAACCCAATCCCCTTGCTGTAAGTTGATTCCAACTCATAGCAACCTTATAGGGCAGGGTAGGGTTTCCAAGGCTATAAATCTTTATAGAGCAGACTGCCATGTCTTCCTGCCATGGGGTGGTTGGCATATTTGAACCATCCACCTTTTGGTTAGCAGGTAAGTTCTTAACCCCTGCACCACCAGGGCTCCTGATGAGTTTCATAGAGAGAAGAAATCATCTTGGAGAAGTACAGTGGCATTACTTGATAGTTACTTAATTTGTCAAATTAGAGCTTTAACCCTGGCTGCACATTAGAAGTACCTGGGATGCTTTTTAAAAAAACGACTTGATGTGTAGGGCTCCCCGTCTAGTGACTGGTTCGGTACTTGGTCATCTCCTTGAGACTCTCCCACGCCTATCCCCTTTGCACTGTTACTAGTATGCAGCAGTGGTTGAGAGACACTGAATTATTATCAAACGCAGTTAAGAGTAAAAGTATAATGAATAACAGCTTTACAGCTCTCACATGTGAATTTCTTGAGTCTACTTAGCAGGCTCCCCACTTTTCCCACAGACAACTTTTCCCCTAGGAACGGGAGGGATTAGCACAAACTCTTTTCTATGTTATAGTGCTTTCCAAATAAAGACAGTGTGATCCTTGGAGCTTAAAGGACACAATGCTATTCCACATCTGGTCCTGCAGTCCAGAACCTTCAGGAATCCCACTCCTGGAAGTTCGTAGTGAGAGAAATTCTTAGATAAGTTCACGTAGTGTTGAGAATGTTGTGGTAAATCTGTGTATTGGATGACTTGAGATCACAGTCTTGGGGGAGAAAGCTGTTTCCCTTTAATAGTGGTGGACTAAAAGATGCGTCTTAGCATTATCTAACCACTGAGGAGAAGGACAGAAGGACCAGTAAGAAAACTGGGCAGCAGTTTAACAGAAGTCCTTCTGATAATACTGGACCCTGCTGGAATATGCTAGAGATGCAAATGCAAAGAATAAAATACGCGATATATTTCCGTTTTCCAACCCAACAAACGTTTTAGCCCAGGCTTGTACGCATGCGCACGCGTGCAGTGAGCACGCATGCGCGATGCAGGCAAGCACGCATCTGTCACGGATCCCACCGTCTCAGATTCCATCCAGTTCAGCCGTTTGGCCATTTATCTGACACCCCAGGTGTAAGATGTGGACCTGTCTCTCTGGGTCACCCCTGGAGGAGTGCCTGGTGGAACCCGTCTCGGCTGGTTTAAGCCTTGTCCCTACAAGGAATTTTAGAGAAACCTGGGGGCAATGATCCTGTCCTCTGACTGTGGTCTGCTTCTGTGTTGCTTTTGGTTTCTAGCTGATGGAAAATGCAGTATTCACATTTGAGCAGTTGCTTTCCCCATATCTTCAAGGCGAGCCCTCCAAAACTGCAGTCTGCATTGAGAAGGTTAAACTTCGAGTCTTAAAGGTAAAACAAATCGTTCTCTCATTTCTGGGAAACATAAAAGGGGAATTGGACCCTTCTTTCTTTTAAATTAAAAATATCATGTTCTCCTTTTTCATTCTGCCCTTTTTCTGTTCAATCTTTATTCCTTTCTAAGGTACCAGTGACTAAAATCAGGCAGTGGTTTTTCCAGTGTGATTTTTCGTGCCTGTGCTGCCATCTAGTGGAAACTTTAGGGACTATAGCTCCCCAGCATTATTACCTGCCAGCTAAAAGTTACCTCCACAGCAGTTGGGGCTGACGCTTAATGATTATCCGTTATAAACAAAGCATTGTGATAGGTGTTACATGGGGTAAAAATAATAGGAAAGGCACCGCCTCTTTCTTCAAAGCATTTAAACACCACTGCGGATTCAGACTCGTAGCAAACCCTATAGGACAGAGTAGAACTGCCTCACCGGGTTTCCAATGCTGTAAATCTTTATGGGAGCAGACTACCACATTATTCTCCCTGTGGAGTGAACGGTATTTACAGTATAGTAAAATAAATCTAAATTAGCCAGCAGCTTCTAGAAAATCACATGGCAAAGGAAATATTCTAAGGAAAAAATACTTGGCATGTAAAATTGTATTATGTGTGCCACATCAATATATATTTATCAAAATGGTTGTAATAACAGAAGCTAGTACATGCTGTTGCTAGTTGCCATTGAATTTGCTGCAACTCGTGGTCACCTTGAATGCTGCCTAATCTTGAGCTATCTTTATGATCTTTGACATATTTGAGCCATTGTTGAGACGTACATGTCAGTATCTCAGTGAGGGTTTTCCTCATTTTCAGTGTCCTCGATATACTAGGGTATGTATGGTATATTGAAAAAATACTAATAAAACTGTGCTTCATTTCATTCTCACAAGAACTATGACATAATTAGAATGTATCTCCATTCTACAAATGAGGAAACTGTCTCTCTAAGACCTAAAATCACTTATTTAAGCTCTGCGGGCTGCTCAGTGGTAAGCTTAGAGCTAAAATGTTCTTAGCTGTAGCCCACTCAATTGTTTCTTTTTTTTTTTTAAGTATAAGACCAGGAAGGGTTTAGTTTTGCTATCGATAAGGATGCTGTGTAGGAGCCAAGTAAAAGCCAGCTAACAAGAACAAACTTCCTCAAAACAGTGAGGCAGCAGGGTTTCAAATCCCATACACCTATGAGTGGTCCCTGAGTCTCAGACTTGGTCTGGATGCCTCAGGGGCAGGTAGAAAGCCTGACAGCGGTACCATTGGGGTTCAAAGCAATATTTATCATGGCAACACAAATGATAACCAAGTGAGAGTGGAATTAAAAGAAAAGTTAGTGTCAATATCAAGCCTTTCAGCACAGAAAAGGAGGAAGAATGAAGATGGAAAGGTATTCGAATGTGAAGAACTGAGGTTAGAAGGGGACTTGGAGTACCTCTGGGTGAGCATCTCATCCAGTCTTACGGAGCATCCCTGCCAGGGCTGGTCCAGCTTATGCTTGGACGTCTCCAGCATCAAGACACTTTCCACTTCCCAGAATAATCCAACCCATTTTACCTGTGAATGTTCTTCTCTGAAAGAACCTGCTTCTTTAACACTAGGCTAGAGTTCTTGTCTCTGGTCATTCTAGGTCTGCCCATTTTGTTCATATCTTTCTTGCATGTGGTAGCCTTTGGTTGTTTGAACGGAGCTATAATTTCACCCTGAGTTACTGTTTCTGGTGTAAACGCCTTCATCTCTTTCCCTGTTCTTACTCAGCATGGACATTCTGCTCACACACCGGTGACTGTGTTGCAGTTTGTCTGTGATCCCCTTAAAGACACATCTAAAACTCAAGCCCTGATCTCTAGGTTTGGATTTTCAGTCCATAACAGGGTAAATGTCTTCTTTCTGCTCTAGATACTAAACTTTGGTTAATATGTCATGTTCTCTTAATGGCACTATGAGCCAGATCCTCTCTTCCTTTGTGGAAATTGTTGTAACACACTGATCCTGCTTTCAGAATGTAGACTAAAAGATGCCGATAGTAACGCACATATCCATGTCAGATGGAATGAAGTACCAACTCAAGTCCCAATTCTATCCCCAGCGTTCTTCATAACACAAAGTCACTCTGTTTTGATCTTGTCTCAGTTCCTACATATGCAAGAGGGGGAGGTGAGAGATTGATCATTATCAGTCAGAACCTCCAGCTGCAGTATGAGTGACATAGGAAGGTCCCTGAGACCTTGGAAAACAAGCATCACAGTAGTCCTCAGAAACTGGGTGGGGGCGGGGGGTGGGGGCAAAGAAAGAGAGATGACGCGGGTGTCTGAGTTTTTTGTTGAAGGAAAAGTTAACATACTGCAGTGTTGCTATTTAGCATATGTTTCTGTCTCTGCATTGACAGCAATATGACTATGACAGCAGCACCAACCGGAAGAAGATATTTCAGGAGGCTCTGGTTCAGATCACACTTCCAACTGTGCAGAAGGCACTGGCGTCCACATGCAAACCGGTAAGGAGATGGGCTACTTTCAAGAGCCTGCTCTTTTTGCCTGTCAAGCTCAAGCAAGTTTTTGATGTGATGTGCTTACCATCAGTAGACAAGTCCAGCAGACTTTTCCTGTTAAGGTCAGAGAGTAGATGTTTTAGACTCTGCTGGCTGTGGCATCTGTATTTACAACTACTCAAACGCTGCGGTTGTAGCAGGAAACCAGCCGTAGACAGTGTTGAATAAATATACAAACAATCCAGGCAAGTGAGCATGGCTGTGTTCCAACAAAAGTTTCTTTACAGAAGGAAGCAGCTGGCCAGACTTGCTGACCCTTGTGCTATCCAAGATCTCAAAGCTTACTGCTCTGGGTTTGAGTCAGCCTGAGGGTTGACATAGAAAACCAATGATACCAGGTGTTCATAATAGCATGTCTCATAGGTCTAACGTGTCCTCCAGAACTCGACTACTACATCCAGAAGACACCTTGAGATGATTGCAGAAGGATGTTACTAAGATACTTGTCTTGTTATAACAAGCAAACAAGCAAACCCAAACTTGTTGTCCTTGAGTTGATTCTGATTCATAGCAACCCTGTAGGTCCAAGCAGAAGCGCACCATAGGGTTTCCAAGCCTGTAATCGCTATAGATGTGGAGCGGATTGCCACATCTGTCTCTGCAGAATGCCTGGTAGACTTGAACTGTTAGCCTTTCAGTTAGCAGGCAAGCTCTTAGCCACTATGTTATTATCTTGTTAAGTCCAGTAATATTGGTTTGGTAAAATCAATGAAACTACTTACTCATCTGCAAAAGTCAGACCGCCAGTAGCAGCTATAATTGGGAAAGCGTGACTTGTGTACAGGGCAGACTCTGAACAAGTCGTCACTGGAGGCGAAGATCTCGTGTTCAAGTCCTGACTCCTCCATGTTATCTGTTTGGGAGACTTGGGGAAGTCACTTTTCTTCTCTCAGCCTACATTTTATCTTCTATGAAGTAGACATAATAGTAGTTTGCAGTTTCTTTCTTAAGGTTGAAAAAAAGTATGTCATTAGTTGCCACTGAGTCAATTCCCCCTCATGGTAACCTCCATAGGGTTTTCAAGGCTGTAACCTTTTTAAAGCAGGTTGCCAGGCCTTTCTTCCAAGTTCGACCATCAGCCTTTCTGCTAATAGTTGAGCCCTCTCTTCGGAGGGCTAAAACCTTTCAGCTAGTTGTCGAGCCCTCTTTTAGGAGGACTAAAATGATATGAGAGGACTAAAATGATGTGATTAATACTTGATGAGTATTTACCATGTGCTAGGTAAGCACTGTGTTAAGTAAACTTTTATTGTGAATTATCTCAATCACTCTCAAGATATCTCCTTGAGGAGTCACTGTTAATATTCTCATCATACAAAAAAATGAGCACACTGAGGGGTTCAGTGACAGGTCCACAGTCACAGAGCTGGTGTAAGGTCTGTTCCCTTTTGGAGCAAATGATAAAAAACTTTTTAGAAATTGTAAAGGGCTTTTTGGCAGTTTGGAAAGTCTACAACTGGTGGAACATTAAAACCCTTTCATGAGTTATTTTTCTTCAGATAGTCACAGCCATATCAAACTCTCATCACTTGCTATTGAATTGACTCCAGCTCATAGTGACCCTCTGTGACAAAGTAGAAGTGTCCCATAGGGCTTCCGAGGCTGTAACCTTTACAGGAGCAGACTGTCATATCCATCTCTTGCAGAGTGGCTGCTAGGTTTGGTGAGCAGCTGATGACTTAGCCACTGCGTTATTGTCTTGTTAAACCCGCTAATGTTTGTTTAGTAAAATTAATGAAATTAATCTGCAGCAAAAATCAGACATCTAGTGGCAGTCATAGTTCAGGCAGTGTGACTTACTCTGGAATTCAGTCCTCCATTGCACTTAGCAGCCAATCACTAAACCACTAAGCCTTCAGGACTCCTTACCTGTATATCTAGTACCTGGCTTTTAATTCTAGGGGTCTGTTTCTTTAATAGTAAAGAATTTGTCAAGCCAAAAGAGTAACGAATCAGTCTCTACAGTTGTTCTCTGGCCTTAGGTGGGCAGAAAAAGTTCAGTAGCACGTAAACGATGCCTCACTCCACCTCTAAATGTATGTGGCTTGCAGATGTTCTGTTTCAGGTGTTTTTCTCTTCCAGCTGCAGAAGTGGTTTGGGAACCTCACAATACCTTGTAGTGCAGTGAATTACTTAATACAGCCTGTCTAGCCATGTTCATAGTCTTGTAACTTTCACATAGTTCTTGGGTGGTACTATGCAAAAAAAGTGTTGCTGGCCCACCAAAGGGATTTGACAGACTGCTAATAATGCAAAGAAGGTATATAGAACCCTAACAAAGGGATTGGCCAGTTTTATCCCCCCCACTAAGCTTAAAATGAGCCATCCTGGAGGTGGGAAGGGGGGAACTCACCACCATCAGGAAAGGAGAGCTGAGAGTGGAGTGTGTCCCTTGTACCCGTACTGAGAACCTCCTAGACCCAGGGGACAGAGAGCTGCACCACCAGAGATGATGTGAGATGCTGAGAGGTGAGGGCAGCAGCACCAGGAAACCAGTGCCAGATGGTGCTGTGGGCTTCCTGAGCCACAGAGCAACAGAGCCGAGGACCTTGAAACCAGAAGTTTCCTGGTGGAGTGGGGTGTCTCTGGGTGCTTCCTGGCAGAGCCAAAAAGCTTTGTAACACTTGCCCAAGCAGGGCAGAGGCTAAGCCTGAGTGGAGCCAAGGACCAGGGGAGAGAAGGCTTGTCCTGAGGAGGCTGGAGGAGTCTGTCCTCAGGGGGCTAAGAGGAGCCAAGAGGCTGTCCTGCACTGAGGAAGGGACACCTTGCATATGTGTTTCCTGATCAAGATTCTGGGTGGTAGTCTGTTGGTCCTGATCCTGAGTTGTAACCTATGAGTTCTGACAATTAAGTTTGTCGGTGTTAGACCTCATTGCTGAATAGCACTACAGTCACCTTAGAAGTGCTTCCCTTGGGAAGCTGTGCACCGATGCCAGTTCCTAGTCCACCCTTCTAAGCACTTTGTCTAGGATGAGTTCATGAACTTAATTGTCAGACCTCATCCAATGGCAGCTGTGATGGCCATTTTTGAAAAAGAGTTCCAAAATTGCTTTCAAGGGTGGATTGGGCGCTGGCATTGGTGCACCTTCCTGCAGG
Source organism: Heterohyrax brucei (assembly GCA_028571685.1). Taxonomy (NCBI): domain Eukaryota; kingdom Metazoa; phylum Chordata; class Mammalia; order Hyracoidea; family Procaviidae; genus Heterohyrax; species Heterohyrax brucei. The sequence continues at coordinate 52,131,792 of CM053155.1, forward strand.
GAGTACTTCAAAGGGGACTGTAGTCAGCAATGAGGGGTGTGGCACTTTTTCTAGGATGAGTTCACAGACTTAATTGTCCGCCCTTGTGTTACTTCCTAGTAAACCCCAAGATTGTGAGTATCATCTGTGAGTTCTTTGTGGCCATTGCAGTGAATTGTCAAATCCAACAGAGAAGTAGCTGTCCCTCATGGGAGGAACAGCTGGTGTCATATTTGATAACAAGTTTTAATAAATCTAATCTCCACCTTATTGATATCGGCCTTGAGCTGAATTATCAGATTCTCCGCTCAGGTAGAGTTAGATGAGAAAGTTCTACACCTCCGCACTATTTTTGCACACTTCCTCCCTAGTGACAGGATGGGTAAAAACGGTTTCCTTCTTCTTTGCTCTTGCCTTTCTGTGAATCAGCCGAATGGGTTGTGCCTTGTTTGTAAAAGGCTCTTGTAATTTTTAATTGACAGAGACTAGTTTCAGAAGAGCCTGTAACCCAAGAGTTCTCAGTAGTGAAGGGTGTTCTATCAGTTTCAAGAGATTTTTAAAAACTGTGATTTATAAGCCAGATAAATTACAAGATTGTCTGCATTAAGAAAGGATTCTATATTTCACTATTTTCCCCGAGTTCTTAAAGGAGTGGCTTTCTAGACCTGTGACTCTCAATCCCAGACATGAGAATTGTCTGGGGAGCTTTAAAAAACTCAGGTTCTCCCAGACTTACCATAGAGGTTTTGATTTCATTGGTTAAAAAAGATAAAAATAAAAAACTCGGCATCATCAAGTTGATTTGGACTCATAGTGGCCTTAGAGGACAGAGTAGAACTGCCCCATGGAGTTTCCAAGAACACCTGGTGGATTTGAACTGCCAACCTTTTGTTTAGCAGCTGTAGTGCTTAACCACTACACCGCCAGGGCACCGAAAATGTGATACAGTTCTGTCAATTCAATATAGAAAATATGATACAGTTCTGTCAATTCAATATAGAAAATGTGATACAGTTCTGTCAATTCAATATAGAAGAGCCATTTGGTAAAGTTAGGCACATAACAGCAGTACAAACTACCCTAGAAATTATTCTTCTCCACATTATTGTTTAAAACCTAGTACCATCTAGTTAATTCCAACTTCTAGCGACCCTACAGGACAGAGTAGAACTGCCCCATAGAGTTTCCAGGGAGCACCCAGCAGATTTGAACGGCCAACCTTTTGCTTAGCAGACATAGTACTTAACCGCTATGCCACCAGGGTTTCCCATATGTAATTATTTAGTGGGGTCAAATTCCAAATTCCAAAGGTCTACTGTTTTATTTATTCATCAAATGAGTATTAAATAGGTGTCAAATATAGCCTAGGCATTGTGTCAGGCAGGTGTCCTGCTGTTTTGAAGTTCACAGTATAGAAGTAGGAGTCGGATACATCCTGCCATGTGGTGAGCAAGCTCTGCAGTAGCATGGGGTGGAGTTTTGTGGAGGCTTGTGTGGACTCTGCTGTGGGGTCAGGGGATGTTTCCCAGAGTTTTGACCCAGTTCTGAAGAATGAGTAACAGTCAAGAAAATCAGAGCAGGAATCATGAGGGAAGAGGAAAGGGTCTTCCAGGCACGAGATGAAGGCACAGAGCAGAGACATGATTTGTCCAGGGTCACAGAGTTGACCCAAGGCAGTGCTGTGCCTCCCCCCATGCCCCTGGGCAGTGCCCTTCCACATTATACTCATTTGTGTATCAGTCCAATCTCATAGGAGGCTCAATCCTCTTCAGTCCTTTAGTTTACTTCTAGAGTAGTTGTAAAAGGATGCCATCGTCAGCTGCTGTGATCTGGTTTGGGGCTGTATAGAGTGCCCAAACTCGAACACTGGACCTGACTGTATGCTTCTGATCATCTGCTGTAAATCCTGTCCCCCCAGGCCAAAGGCATCCTGTACCTCCAGGCCAAAGGCCAAAGAGCCTAAGCCCCTGGGTTTTGAACAGCCACGTGTGAGAAACCATCCCTAGCACCCTCAGGTGCCGGGTAGAGTTAATCGCTGGATATAATTTGTATTTTGATCTTCGCCTTGTTCTTATACAGATAATAAGGAAGCTACTTGGGAACACTTGGAAGGTAGGTAGGGTTAAGGGATTTTTCATGATGTTTTCACTGTCTTAGGCAGAATCCAGAATGTCAGGGCAGGTTGGTGGGACAGAGAATGTTCCCGAACAGCCCTTGCTTCTTTCAACCTGAAAAGGATAAAGTTGAATATATATCTACCCTATGACCTAGAAATCTCACTCCTGTGTACATACCCAAGATAAGTCATTCTTAAGTCCACAAAAAAACATGTGCAAGAATGTTCATAGCAACTGTGTTCATAATACCCATAAAGTGTGAACATCTCAGTGGCCATCAGCAGAAGAAGGAATAAAGAACTCGGGTTTATCTTGATAATGAATGCTGTTTAATGAATGAGCTACTGATAGATATGCCAACATTGATGAATGTCAAAAACATGTAAAAGAACATATGATTCCTTGCATATCAAGTTCAAGAACAAACAAAAACTGTTGACCTCGAAATCAAAACAGTGTTTATTTCTTTTCACATTGGAAAAGGGCATGTGAAAACTTTGAAGAACAATAGAAATGTTCCTGTCATGATGGGGATGGTGGCTACATGGATATGTTTACACATTTAAAGTCATTGAGCTATACTTTCAAAATTTGAATATTTTGCTCTATATAACTTATACCTCAGTAAAGTACTGTTGGCAGTTAAAAAATAGCACAGGAAGGAAATTCTTTGGGAAAAGACAGGAACAGACCCCTGACAAAGGCTCACTGATCAAAATCTTCAGTGTCTTCCCTAAAACGGTGCATAGACATGTGGTCAGTACAAAGAAAGGTGTAGGAAGGGGAACTACCAGTGTACCAATCCAAGCTCTGTCCTGGGGAGCTGATAGGAGATGTCTCAAGGTCATAGGTGGTACTTAGTGTACTGAATTGCTAAAGCACTCAACTATGTGGATCGCAAAAAATTATGGATAAAATTGGGGTCAATGGGAACTCTGGAACACTTAGTTATGCTCATGAGGACTCTGTACTCAGACAAGGAATAGTCCTTCGAGCAGAACAAGGGGATACTGCATAGTTTAAAGTCAGAAAAGGTGTGCATCAGGTTCTATCCTTTCACTATACCTATTCAATCTGTATGCTGAGCAAATAATCCGAGAAGTTAGACTATATGAAGAAAAATAGGGCACTAAGATAGAAGGAAGATTCATTAACAACTTGCATCATACAGATGACACACCTTGCTTGCTGAGGGTGAACAGGACTTGAAGCACTTATTTGATCAAGATCAAAGATCACAGCTTTCAGTATGGATTACACTTCAACATAAACAAAAAATCCCTCACAACTGGGCCTATAAACATCATGATAAACAGAGGAAAAATTGAAGTTGTCAGGGGTTTCATTTTACGTAGATCCACAATCAACAGTACAGTGTGAAAATTGGCTGCAAAAAAGCTCTTTGAAGTGTTAAAAAGCAAAAATGCCACCTTGAGGACTAAGGATTCAAGCTACAGTGTTTTCAGTCGCATCATAAGCATGTGAAAACATACAGAAGACTGATAAGGAATTGACACCTTTGAATTGTGAATACTGAATATGCCAAATATTGAACTGCTAAAGAATGAAGAAATCTATCTTGGAAGAGGTACAACCTGAATGTTCTTTAGAAGCGAGGATGGCAAGACTAACCTCACATACTTTGGACATGTTGTCAGGAGGGATCAGTCCCTGAAGAAGGATGTTATCATTGGTAAAGCAGATGATCACCAAAAAAGAGGAAGACCTTCAGCAACATGGACTGACACAGCGTCTACAACAATTGTTAGGATGGTGCAGTGCCGGGCAGTGTTTCATTTTGTTGTGCATGGTTTGTGCTGTGAGTTGGAGCCAACTTCTACTACACCTAACAACAAGGCAGTAGTATAGTTTGAAGTCACTTGCAGAAATAGCTGATTTTTCTTGTTAGACCTTAATTCAGTCTGCCAGTGGCTCTCCAAAACACTCCTGAAGTACTGGGGGTGGCTCATCTGTGTCTTGACATGAATACCTTAGTGACAAGCTAGTGAATGAGTGTCACCAGTTCTGAACATTTAAGAATAGCCTTTGAGCAAGAAAATCAAAAGCCTGTGAAATCTTGTCCAGCCACTTTTATCTGAATGAAACTTCATAGACTCTTTTCCAAATTTGGCAATAATTCTAAAAAAAATTCACAAAACACTGCCGATAATGCAGTGTGAAGCTAAAAGACAACTTTGTAAACTACTAATATATATATTTTAAATGATCAAATGGGAATCTTATAAAATATTGTTGAATTCGGTTGTTATTTAAACTTTTGCCCACTGGTCACTGTTGCCCTGTTCCCACGTACTCCCCAGGTTAGATCATGACTAGGAGCTTTTCTTTGTAATATCTCCCCCAGGAGCAGTCATCTCATACCTTTTGCTCTTTATCTTTCTCTCTCCAGGAACTTCAGAAATACGAGCAGTTCATCTTTGCAGATCATACCAATATGATCCAGGTTGAAAATGTCTATGAGGAAATTTTGCACCAAATCCTCCTTGATGAAACTCTGAAAGGTAAGGGAGTTTTGGCTGGTGCCGGTAGCAGTGTGCTTCTGTAAAGATGACAGCCCTGGGAACCCTGGAGGGCAGTTCTACTCTGTCCCACAGGGTTGCTGGTAACAGGAGACGGGGGACTGTAGGCACAGTGGAGTACCTGTGAAACGGGACTCAGGCGAGTTGCGTTTTATCAACAGGTAAGAAAGGAGAGGAGGAAACTGACATTGTGTGCTGTGGAGACAGGAGAGGACAGTACTGACTATTCATGATTTGGTCTGCATTGTGCTGGCCCGGAAGCCCTGCTGACTTAGTGGTTAAGTGCTGCAGCTGCTAACCAAAACGTGGAGGACTAAGGACTCAAGCTGCAGTGTTTTCAGTCACATCATAAGCACGTGAAAACATATAGAAGACTGATAAGGAATTAAAAATCCACCAGGCACTCCTTGGAGACTCCACAGCGGTTCTGCTCTACTCTGTCCTATAGGGTCACTGTGAACTGAATTCGACTCCGTGGCAATAGGTTTTCTTTTTTAAAAAAAATTATTTTGGGGGGACGCTGGCCCTTTAGATATGATTTTTTAATTTGAACAGTAACTGTGAGACGGGAACTTGAAGCTTCATCTTTCAAATAAGGGAGCTAACTAAATCTTAGTGAGATGTCAGCCCTGAGTCACTCGGCAGGTTAGGTGGTCAAGCCGAGATTCAGATGAAGAGCCGTCTTCCTTGTACTGTCGCAGGCAGAATGAGGGCAAAAAAGCTCTTTGTAGCCACGGCTCGCAAGCCCTCCCAGAGTTGAGAGGTGGTGATCCTGGTAGCGGGGCTGACCCGCTGCTCTCACAGCACCCACTGCTAGACAGAAAAGACAGGGTGATGACACAGCACGCTGCAGGCCCCGTTAGGCCTCTGGCCCCCACCGTCCTGTGAGTCAGGCCTGGCTTGGGGTAGAAAAGCTTGGATAGGAGTATCCTCAGTGGGGCCACCCATGAAACTGTAGGCCTGAAACGTATCTGCTATCTGTGTAGATGGGTGTTTTGTCCACCAAGAAAACCAGCCAAGCACAGACGGCTCAGTACCAGTAGCTAATCTCAGAGGTTCCAATGAGATAGGAGCGTAGAGGTGTCTGCACAGCAGAGTGGCTCCATCGGGGTTCCCAGCAGCTTGGATGGCACCACTGGGTGAATTAGAGAAAGGTTCCCTTCCTCCAAACACTTTACTGCTCTCTGTAGGAAAATTGTCATGGGATGCTGATTTTGTGAGAATAGATGCTCTACTCCTAGCTGCCAGGTCATTGTGAGACTGACTCCCCAAATCTGCACTGTGACATGACTAGTACCCCTTGGATGTCATAGTGGTGGGGACTGTACATCTGCACAGCCATCAACTGAAGCCTGTGGCCAAAAATGTCAGCTGTGCTGGGATTGCTGCTGTAACTGTTACTGCCCCTCCCGAAGGCTTGCAGGCCACAGGTCACCCAGCCTATCTGATCTGCATACTTGGGACTACACATCCAGGACTGTCCCAGCCACTATCAGGAGAAACAGAGATGTTTAACTCTTGTCTCTGCCCTGGAGGAGTTTCAGTCAAAGTGGAGGGCCATCTGCAGCCTCATGTACTAGCAATGAGTCAAATGTGATGGAGGCTTCCATGAGCTACACAGATGACACCATTCTAGACCTTGAACTCCTTGAAAGCCGAGGCCCTGCTTTGTTCATCTCTCGATTTCCACTGCCTGTTGTTATTGTATGCCGTGGTGTTGATTCCACTTCACAGCAACGCTATAGGACAGAGTAGAACTGCCCCATACGGTTTCCTATGCTGAAATCTTGATGAGAGAAGATCACCATGTCTTTTCTCCTATGGAGCTGCTGGCAGTTTCAAACCACTGACCTTTTGGGTCACAGCTGAGCACTTAACCATTGTGCCCCATTGGGGTCACCAGTAGCCTGCAGGACACCTATAATAAAGCAGTGCCACCAAGCTGCCTGCTGCTTGTGGTGAGCTTGTGTGTGATCCATAGGGTTTTCAGTGGCAGATTTTTCAGAAATAGTTTGCCAGGCCTTTCTTCTAGGTGCCTCTGGGTGAGCTCAAACCTACAACCTTTGGGTTAGCTGCCAAGTGCATTAACTATTTGCACTGTCTGGGGACTCCCATCCTGTAGTAATGCCCAGCAAATATTTGCTGGTTCAAAAACTGAATGAGTGAAAGAATGAATTCCGCAGAGAGTCAACATTTAGAAAAAGTTTGCAGGCTTTATTGGTCAGGGAAGACTCCAGTAAACAGAGTGGGAGTAAGATGAGACTTGAAACTGAGAAATAGTTAAAGAGGCTGAGTGAAGGAGTTGGTCACTAGGAAAAACAATCAGATAATGCAGGCTGGCCATAGCAGAGTGTTCATTTCCTATTTTCTTTTGTGGTCTCGCTTAGTGATAAAAGAAGCCGCTGTGCTGAAGAAACACAACTTATTTGAAGACAACATAACCTTGCCCAGTGAAAGTGTGTCCAGCTTAACTGATCTAAAAACCCCTGCGGGGTCAAACCAGGCCAGCCCCGCCAGGAGAGCCTCTGCTGTTCTACTGGGAGCTCCGGACAGTGAGCCCCTGGGCAACGAAGTATTCCAGGAGCCAGAGGGCCAGAAGCAGCCTGGGGCTCCGACCCCACTCGCTGAAGGGGAAAGCACGTCTCTGCCTGTGTCCAGCCCTCCCTCAGCTGGGGATGAGCAGGCGGTTGTTTCAAGCATCAACGGCCCTGCAGCTACAGAGCACAAGACCGAAACCCTGGGCAGAAATTTAACAGAGTTGGAGTTTGGAAGGATTCCTGAGGGAGAAGACCCCACTCACCAAGAGCTAGAATCTGTCTCTGCCTCGGGCTCTTTGAAAGAGCTCAGAAAGTTGTTGACGGTGACAGCTGAAGTACCAGAGGAGTCTGCCCGAGTGACTGAAAAAGACACAAATGAGGAAACCCTTTTGCCCCAAGAAGATGAAACAGAAGAGGGAAAAGCCCCCGTTGACACGGAAGCCCACGAAGCTTCTGTCTCCTGTCAGGATCATTGTGAAGAGGATGAAGTCAGAGAGAGGGAGGCCCATCCTCCCTCTGCAGAGGGCAGTGGGGTGGAACTGGGTGGTGCTCCAGGGACAGGCAGCCCGGCCCCGCAGCCAGCCTGCCGAGGGCTCCCTGCGGGAGTCGGCTGCCCTGACCCCAGGGGGGAGAAGGGGCTCACAGAGGGAGGAGGCACCCAGTGTGTCCCGGAAGGTGAAGGCAGTGCGCAGGAAGATTGCGTTGTAAGTTCTGACCACGTCTGCCCTAGTGAGAGCCAGGCTTCTAAGGAAACCATAGAACGGAAAGTCAGCACAGGCCAGGATGAGGCCAGTGTGCACACAGAGGCCGCTAAGGCTGCTGGTGTTCACGCGTGTGAGTGGGTGGTCGAAAACGCTCCAGTCCCCAGTAATCTAGAAGCGCAAGAGAAGGAGGGAGGAGGCTGTGAGGACAGCTGCCCAGGGCAGCCGTCGGGGGAGGAGTGAGAGGGACTATTTCGCCAAAGTCTTATCTTGAACAAAGTCGGTCAAAGGGCTATAGGGAGTGTGAGGTATTATAAGAAGCATTTGATTAAGTTTTTCCTTCGTTTGTGTAGTGAAACCACAGGACAAACACACAGGGCGCGAGCCCTGTAGCCAACCTCTGGGGGACTGAACTGTTCTACGGTGAATTATTGCTTTCACATTTTCATAGGAATGACAAAGACAGTGGAGTGTTTGAGGTCAGAGGCCCGCTGAGAGTGACAGGAGGCGGGGTGCTGTTAGGATGGAGAAGCAGTAGGAACATGGTTTTCAATACACTCTGCACATTTTGGTGATGTGGTCTCCTAAAACACTTGGAGGCTTTTTAATTTTTTGCAAGATTGCAAATGCATACTGCAAATCCAGCTTCACAGTCTGCTATGCAAATTTCACTGCCTTGTAAGGAGTCATTTATCCATAGCCAGGCAACAGAACAGTGTAGGTCAGACACAGACACCACTCACTCACCGTAGACACCAGTCATCATTGACTAATGTCAGTCAATCTCCAGAGAAGTTGAGCTGAAGCAGAGGAAATTCATGGTCTGTGGAACTGTCTGGGCCTATTATTAATTCTGCTACCAGTTTAATAATTGTGTTCATTAGTATATCAATCCTTATTAATTAATCACTTTGGGAACATTCGGATTAGACAAGGAAAATTCGCTGATGTGTTTAAGTCTGAAAGCATTCCCAATCAGCCTTAGACTGCAGAGAAGATGCTTAACTAAATTATCATGCTTAAAGTCTGCTAAATACACCAACATTATTTAAGCGGCTACTGTATGCCATGTACTGTTAGGTATAGTAATAAAGCAAAAAAAGAAAAAAGATACCGTATATTGTCTAGTATAGAAGATCCAAGGGAATTTAATCTAGAAGAAAAGACAATGCCAATTTTTAAACCATGATATAGCTTTCTGCCTTTTCATTGAAATAATCCAAGCTTAATGCTCAAAAGTAACTTAAATTTAAAAAGTTAAGGTACATATCATCAAGTTCCAAAGGTGTTAGCAAAAGTGGAAATCGTTTGTTTAGTCATTGTAAGAGTTAATCCAGTCCCTGCTTTGTACCAGGCACTGCTGTTACTGTAGCAAAAAGACTCTGTCCCTGGCTCCTGGAATTTACACTGTAGCGAAAATAGACACAAATACACCTTCTGCGTGGATCATGACCTGTAACCACCAATGTTCCAAGTGCAACAGTCTTACCTTCAACGGATGTGTTCAGGGGAAAAAAACCAGTCCAAAGCCCAACTAGATTATTTCCGCAAAGCTTCAGTCCCGAGTACTGCTTTCTTAATATGCTTCTGTAAGTTTAATATCAGTTCTCAACGTACTGCCCTAAGAGCTTGTTTTGATTATTACCGGTGATTAAGTTTCTATCACTTCTTTAGAGAATTCATCCCACAGTTCAGCATTTTAACAAAGATTGACAAAATATCCCCTGCACTGCCCCCATGAAGAATTTCTGGGATTTCTGGGTCCAAGGAATGAAACATAATCAGTGTCAGTATACTCTCACCCTGAGTCATTTCAGCTGTTCTTAGAGTGTTTAGATTGTCAAGTCTGTGTAGAATCTCGTCATGCACACCCAGCACATCCTCACATCTTCACACTTACAAGAGAACTAAAATTTTATTTACTTCCTGTCTCTCCCTGAAGCTCCTCTCCAAGGACTGAAACTAGGTTTTAGTCGTCATTTCTACTTCCTGCTGGAAGCATACAACCTTGAAATAATGGCTTCCTCAGGTCACTTAATATTCCCAGTGCCTAGCACAGAATTGGCAAATGTCAGGCTGCTCAGGAAATAGGGTACTGAATGCAGCTGTGCTGGGCTATTTAGGGCTCATGAGTCGGATCCGACTCAATGGCACTTGGCTGGCTGGCTGTTGCTACGGCTGCTAACCAAAGGGTCAGCATTTCAAATCCACCAGGTGCTTCTTGGGAACTCTATAGAGCAGTTCTACTCTGTCCTGTAGAGTCACTTATGAGTCTCAGTGGACTTGATGGCAGTGGGTTGGTTGGTTGGGCTGTCAGGCTGGGGCACTGTTTTCATTGGGCTTTCTGCCCTTAGGGAGACTGACTTAAAGCCCAGAATCCAAGAAGAAGATGGCCTCGTGAGACGAAATACTGCCCAGTACAGCAGGGAGCCAAAGGAGCAGTGCTCCCCTCCTGCCAAGGCTTACCTTCTCTCTGAGGGAGTCTCAGCTTGTAGGGAGGTCCCTGCCCAGCCTGTCCCTACTGTGGAACTTTCCAGCTTTCTTCCTTTGCTCACCTCTAGCACTCCTAGTAAAGTTAAGAGATTTCTCCATCCCTGAAAAGAGTGTGGGTCCCTGGTGATGTGGTGCTCAAGGCTTGAAGAGCTGAGCTGCCAAACAAAAGAGCAGCAGTTCAAAACTACTACCTGCTCCATGGGAGGAAGATGTGGCAGTGTGCTTCCATACAGTGACAGCCTTGGAACCTCTAGGAGACAGTTCTCAGTCCTGTAGGATAGCTATGATTCAGAACTGACAGCAGTGAGTAGGGGGCTTTAAAGCAGGTCTGTGCTTTACTGCACTGTGTGGCTGAGCCTGAGAGCCCTTCTTTCATTTGTCCTGTAGGCCAGAGGAGGGGCTGGGGATTCAGTGGGAGGGAGCACTAGAGAACACAGAGGGCAGGTTTGACAAAAGAAGTCACTAGAATAAACAGGATATTACATTTAAAGATGAACTAGGAAGTTAAAAGACATTTAAACATTATTTTTGTTTTTATATACTGAATGGGCAAACTTCATATTACTAGGAGTTTGCTTTGCTTTTAGTGCAGATTGATATGCATTGTTTCAGAGGTTTCCAGGGTGCAGCAGGTTTACTGTGAGGATTCTCGATCTCCCACATGCAGATTCAATAGAGATGTGTAAGACACCAAGTGGTTTTTGGCAAAAATTCTGTGACTTTAAATTAGTTGTATTACTATGAACCCTTCACAGTGAAAGAATATTTCCCTTGAAGAAAAAAAAGCTTGTCATTTCCTCCTTCGTAGCTTGAATGAAGAAAAGTAGTGCCTTACACTATGTCAGTAAGCTCTTCTAATGAAGTCCACAAGAATAAGATTTCAGTTTAGCTAAATGTGAACAGTGGCAGGTCTTTAGGCCTGGCCTTCTGCATTTTATGACAGATCATCTACTCTGGTTTTATATTCCTTGGGCTTCACAATTCTGGGCAAAAGGGATTTTAATTCATTCTAGGAAGTGCCAGATGATGCAGTTTTAATATGGGTGAAGGAATAACCCCAAATTAAATAATATAGTTTCAGTACCTAAAACAGTTGGTGACATGTGTCTTTACTGAAAACAAAAGGGTTTGGGGACTTGCCTTCTGAAGTCTGCAACTTCATGGGAAAAAAATTCTTCTTTGGTTATACTATAAAGCAAATAACCATATATTTATGGTTAGTAAGATTGAGCAAAACATTCACCCTCTCCATAAATATGTAACCATATATTTACTCTGTCAAGTGCCTATATTCCAATAAAATGTTCAACCTTGATTACTTGTCCAGATGTACTCAATTGGGAATGGGATTGGCTTCATCTTTTAAGCGAATGTCATACTTGAGGTGGGAAGAACAGGCCTCATGGATAAAAAGGTGAGTCACTGTCACCATACTGCAGCACTCTTACTCTTCTGGTGTCAGGAGGCATCTGCAGGAAAGCAACTTAAATCAAGTGTAATTATGCCTGTTTCTGTCGAAACTGAATCAAGTCTGTCACGCAGCACTTGACAACTATTCTCCATGCACTTGAACCACTACTGTTGAAACTTAAATTTGTATTCCGTTAGTAAGATTGAGCAAAACATTCACCCTCTCCATAATTATAAATAAAACAGTTTTTATTCACTATACCCTCAGATGCTCATTGTAAAATGGCAGTGGCAGAGGTCCTCTAACTTTAGGAGCAGGGGGAAGAGTCACCGTGACCAGCCTGTAGCTGATTTCCATGAGGTGGTGGTCAGACACACCCACTCTCCAACCTGTTGACCAATTCTGTTAACAGCTGTTTTTCCCATGGCCCTCTACTTCTTTGCGGGGTTCAATCATTTGTTGCAATGGCAACACAGAACTCACAGACCATACGAATGAGATGTATCAGGGAAATAATGGATTGTAATTTGGGATCATAATCAGCTTGGGGGAACGACTCAGCATACATTTTGTCGGTAAGACAGCTGCTGCTTTATGCAGGCAGGCCTCTGCCACCAGGCCCTGCTTGGGTATGGCCTCTGTCCTGTTCAGGGCAAGTGTTAAAGCTCTGTCTTTACCAACAACTGCTGTACCAACCCCTGCTCTGCTAGCAAGCCTTAGGCTTGAAGGTGCTCAGCTGCCTTGCTCTGTGGATCTGCAAGTCTGCTGCAGCTGCTTAGCTTCCTAGTCGGGGAGGCCCATCCTGCTGTCTTAATGCTGGTCTCCTGGTTCTGCTACAGCTGTTTCTCTGCTGCTAGATCCCACCGTGCTTGCTGCTGCTGCTCACCATTTCATGCTGTCTCCAGTATTACAGCTTTCTCTGTCTCCTGGGTCTAGGGAGTTCTCAGCACAGGGATCCTGGATCCAAAGGACACCCTCCACTGCTGGCGTTTCTTTTTGGTAGTGAGATCCCCCTCCAACCTCTGGGATTGGCTGTTTTTAAGCCTAGTGGGATGGGAAAACTGACCAGTCCCCTCGGTAGGCCACAGGTACCTTATTTGCATACTGCCAGAAGAGCTCATGCACCTTGTTTGTATTAGCAGACTATCCACTCCTCTGAAGGTTTCCATGTACCTTATTCGCATAATCCCACTCCATCATTTTGTCAGAGTAACAAGACTGTGGCTAGAAGGGCCATGTAATAGCAGTTAATTACACTCTGCTCATTCATTCATGAATCATTCATCCAGAAAATGATGACTGTCTCTTATATGCAGGCGCTGTCGTGGGTGCTGGAGAAACCAGTAAACACAGTGGGCGTGATTCCGGACATCTAGAAATTCACACACTCAGGGAGGACAGGGCTAGGGACAGCCTATAGTAGTTACTTGCTTTTTAGCAGTATTTGCTTTTTCCCTAGTACCTCAGTAAGATAGAAAGGAGATTGGAATGGAAGGTGTAGGTGGACACACTCTATCTTTACCAAAGTCGAATCAGATATTATAAGTGTGGTTCTTACTAGTGGAGCAAAGTGAGATTACCTCCACTTGGACTGGCTCACTCCCTGTCTATTAATATAACTTAAGGCCACATGAAGTTTTTTGTTTTGGGCAGCCCCTCTTACCTTACCACTCTAATGACTTGAATGAAATGTAGTCTGCCTGTATGCAGCCTAAATAACTCACGATTTCTCCATTCAGTGCTTCTTTAGTTGATACAAGTACATTCAGAACTCCATTCAGCTACAGTTTAGCCTGTTAGTTTCAGCTCTTTGTTCTAGTCTATGGAAATTTCCTTTGTCCTAATTTTACATCCAACATATTAGCTATCCTCTTGGCTTTTGATTATCCATAAATAAGTGTCTAGAGGCTGATACCAGAGGGATTAGTGGGCTTGGTATTAACAGTTGATCGATGGGGCAAGGACAGCGGGTCAGGAATGATGCAGAAGGCAGGAAGTGAGCCAAATGACAACCTACATGAGCAGATCCATACAAGGAACAAATCTAGAAGCTGGAGAAACTAAAGGAACCTCTGAAATTGCAACAGGCTCAATGGAAAAGGCAAATACATAGATACTAAATTTTGATTTCCAAGTGACTTTTGTTTCCTCCGTGTGCAAGGGTATGTGTCCTGGGAATGATCTTCATTCATCATGCCAGGTCTCGCTCAATATTTTACTAAGACCCTTCTTCACTTGGAACACTTTGAATTGGTTGGCAAGGTAACTAACGACCAGTTCTCCTAGCATTACCATCATCTACCTTGTAATTCTCCTTCCTGTTCCCAAGGAAATGGGATTTTGTAAGTGGGTAGGAGGCAAAGGAAGACAGGGCTAGGGAGAGGAGACAAGATTTATTTTCACCATGACTTTTCAACAGGGAACCTATGTGATATTCCATAGTTTTATTCATGGAATTTTATTTCAGAATTATTGTCAATATTTTTTTCATAGACTTTATCTTTTAGAGCAGTTTTAGGTTTACAGAAAAATTGAGCAAAAAGTACAGAGTTCCCATATACCCTATTATTAACATCTTGCGGTTGTGTGATACATTTATTACAATTGATGAAGCAATATTGATGTATATTATTACTAACTAAAGCCTGTTATTTACATTAGGGTTCAGTCTTTGTGCTGTACAGTCCTACAGATTTTGGCAAATGCATAATGTCATGTGTCTACCATTACAGTATCATACAGGATAGTTTCTGTGCCCTAAAAATGCTTGGTGTCCCACCTAGTCATCCTTCCCTTCCTCTCCCCAAACCCCTGGGAAACCACTGATGTCATTAGGGTCACTATGCTTTTGGTTTCTTAAGAATGTCATATAGTTAGAGTCACACTGTATATAGATTTTTCAGACTGCCTTTTTTCACTTAGCAGTATGCATTTAAATTTCTTCTATGTCTTTCCGTAGCTTGATAATGCATTTCTTTTGTTGGTAAACAGTACTTGACTGGCCCACAGTTTGTCCATCCACTCACCTATTGAAAGACAACCTGGTTGCTCTCAATTTTGGCCAGTTAGGAAAGAGTAAACACTTGTGTGCAGGTTTTATGTAGACATACATTTTCAAGTTATTCAGGTAGATATTTAGGGTTGTGACTGCTGGATCAATGGTAAACGTATGTTTAACTTAGTGAAAAAGCTTCCAGAATGTCTTCGAGACTGGTTGTACCATTTTGCATTCCCAACAGTGATGAACTAGCATTCCCATTGCTCCACATTCTTAGCAGCATTTGGTGGTGTCAGTGTTTTAGATTTTAACCATTCTAACAGGTATGTTAGTGGTATATTCTTGTTTAATATCCAGTTCCCTGTTGACATATGGTGTAAAGCATCATTTCATATGCTTATTTGTCATACATATATCTTCTTTGGTGAGGCTTCTTTTGAGATCTTTTGGCCATTTTGTGGCTCATTTGTTTTATTATTGTAGGTTTTTAAGAGTTCTTTGTATGTTTTGGATACAAGTCTGTTATCAGATACATGCTTGGCAAATATTTTCTTCCAATTTCTGGTTTGTCTTTTGCTTCCTTAGTGGTGTATTTTGTAGAGAAATTTTTTATTTTAATAAAGTCCAACTTATAAAGTTTTCATTTATACTTTTGATATTGTATCTAAAAGTCATCACTAAATCCAAACTTACCTGGACTCTATCATATGATATCTTCTAGAAGTTGCACTATTTAGCATCTTCTATTTAGATCAATGACCCATTTTGATTTAATTTCTGTGAAAGATGTAAAGTCTATGTCTAGATTCATTTTTTGCATGTGGGTGTCTGATTGTTTCAGCATCATTTGTTGAAAAGACCATCCTTTCTTCGTTGATTTGCCTTTGCTCCTTGTTAGAGATCAGTTAAATATATTTGGGTGACCTATTTCTGAGTTCTTCATTCTGTTCCACTGATCATTTGTTTATTTTCTCACTGTACTGTCTTGATCACTATGCCAACCAAGTGCTGTCAAGTCCTATAGTTTTATAGTAAATATTGAATTCATGTCAGTCCGTCAGCTCTGTCCTTCAGTGTTATATTTGTTCTTTTTTCTGTATCTTTTGTTTTTCCATATAACCTTTAGAATCAGTTTGTCTATATCTGCAAAGTAACTGCTGGGATTTTTATTGGAATTTTTGTTGAACCTATAGCTCAAGTTGGAAAGACCTGATGTCTTAATAATATTATGTCTTTCTATCCATGGTCATGGAAAATCTCTCCATTCATTTAAATCTTCTTTGATTTCTTTCATCGGAGTTTTATAACTTTTTCTCATACGAATCTTGTACCAATATTTTTCAACATGTGTTACCATGATGAAAGTGATAATAGAATGAAGAATTGCTAAGTGCTGGTGAGGATGTGGAGCAACTGGAATTCTTATATACTGATAATGTGAATACAGAATGGTATAACTACTTTGGAAAGCAGTTAGTAGTTCCATGTGAAGTTAATTGCACTCTTACCATGTGACCCAGTTACAGTAAGAATGGCTGTTTACTGATGAGAAACAAAAACTTTTATTCACATAAAAATCTGTATGCAAATGTCTATTGTTGCTTTATTAATAAGTGTTAGAAACTGGGGGAAAAACAACTCAAATGTCTTTCAGCTGATGAAATGGTATACTAAACAAATAAAATATGCTACTGATGTGTACAATAACAAAGATGTATCACAAAGTTGTCAGAGTAAAAAGATCAGACACAAAAAGTTACTGTAAACATGGTGCAATAGGGGTGTCTGACTTCCTCTAACTTCACAAGGGAGAACAATCTTTATTAAAGTCAACAGCCGTAAGGCGACTCTCACGAGATGGAGACCAGGTTTGCTCTACCCTCCAACCTTCTTTGCAGTTCTGATACTATCTGTCCCTCTCACCCCCTATTTTCTGCTAGGTTCAATAATTGATCATAATGGTAACCCATGCAGAACTCACAGACTACTACACTCAGGATTGTGGGATTTACTAGGGCAACAGCATGTTACGATTCAGGATCAAGAAATACTCAGGATACAGTTATTCAGTCAGGACAGTCTCTTCTCAGCCATGCTCACAAGTAGTCTCTCTCTGGCCCTTTGTCCCTCAGACCCTCAGCTCTGCCTCTACCCTGCTCAGGCAAATGTTACAAAGCTCTTTATCTCCTGCAGTAAGTGCCCAGGGGCACCTCTTTTCAGCAGGAAGCCTCAGTCCAAAGGTGCTCACCTCTCTTGCTTTTGTATGGGGAGGCCTACTACACTGTGTCCTGCTGGTCACCTGGAACTGATTAATCCCCTTGTTAGGGTTCCATACACCTTAATTGCATGGTCCTAACCCTATAAGAGTCCCATGCACCTTGTTTATGTTATTTACAAGCTATCCAATCCACTTGGTGGGCCACAAGCACCTTATTTGCATAGTTCCCACCCAGCCATTGAGTGAGAGTTACAAAACCATGGTGGGAAAGTTAACATAAAAGCAACCCATCAAACTGTAGTTATGTACTATATAATTTCTATATTTAAACATTTTGGAAAAGGCAGAATTGTAAGGACAAAACTAGATCTTTGGTTGCCAGGCATTGTGGAGGCAGTTTTATTACAATGGTTTGTGAGAGAATTTTGGTGGGTCATGGAACTGTTTGTTACAGTGATTTTGATGGTGGTTCCATGACTGCATGTTTTAGAAAAACTCATAAAAATGTATATTAAAAAAGATGAGCTTTATTTGTATGTAAATTGTACCTCAATAAACTGGGCTAAAAAGACATATTTTTAAATTGTCTAATTTTCAACAAAAGAAATTATTAACTACATTGCAAAATGTTTATACAACATACTACTCAGTTGTCTTGGTCTTTTCTGTACTTTTTGTTTGCCTAACAGCCTATGAAAGCAAAAGCCAAACCAGTAGCTGTTGAGCTGATTCTGACTCATAGTGACCTCATAAAGCTTGGGAATAGTCTTCTGTATATGAGAAATTTCTCTTCTTGTAATTCCTTTCCTTGTAAGTCCACCTATTGCTAAATTTGTAGTTATCAACTTGCTTTTCTGCCCACCTTTGCCGCTAGGGCATGAGCATGCTATGTGTTCTCCGCCAGCGTGATTCATTCCTACAAGATTTTGATTTAAGAGTGATAAGAAATGTCTATGGTACCAGCTGTCAGCAGTGGCAGTGACTGAGGCTCTAGCAGTGATGTCCCCCTTGAGAGTCACTGTGGTGTGTCTGTTCCAATTCCTGAAGCTGTCTGGTACTAAAATGTAGGCTGCGTACTCTTGAACCCTGGTTCTGGGGTCCTTCAAGAGATTAATACATTTAATTTATTTTAAATTAATCAAGTTAACTCTAATTAAATTTTATATTAATTAAATTAGTTAAACTGAGTTTTGTTGTTTGCAACTAACAAATCAGGCTGAGAGAATATGTCATCTGACAAATAAGTCTGGGGACTTATCCTAGAACAAAAGAATAGCTCATTGCTGAACATTACTATGGTCATTTTCGAAGTGCTCTCATTGGGAAGCTATGCACTGATGCCAGCATTTAGTCCACCCTTCAAAGCAATTTTGGAACTCTTTTGCTGGGAGGGCCTTCAGAGCTGTCTTTGAATTACCTTGATATCCTGAATGCCATCCCAATGTCTTCCTTTCAATATTTTGTTTATCTTTGGGTAAAAAAAAAGTCACTGGGGGCCAGATCAGGTGAGTAGGGAGGGTGTTCCCACACAGTTATTTGTTTACTGGCTGACAATTTACTCACAGACAACTATACAATTAAATTAGTGAACTTGCCATCATGCTACCATGAGCAATGGCCATTCCAGAACATTCCAAAGTTGCTCTGAAGGGTGGACTACGCACTGGCATTGGTGCATAGCTTCTCAAGGGGAGTAATTTGAAGGTGACCATAGTAATATTCAGCAATGAGGTACATAGCACTTAGAACAAGTATGTTTGTGGACTTAAATGTAGGATCTCGTAAACATTAAAAATTATGCTTATGATCATATCCCTACCAATGTGATTAAGACTACACCTTAAATATGATGACTAAGACCATCACTGAGAAATGCCGATTATGCATGGTGACACTTCCAGCAAGATGCTCTACTACAGCCTCTATCACTCATCTAATGAAGTGGATTTAGATTTTTTTAAAAAAATTGCTGTCAAGTTGATTTTCGACTCATACTTATCCTATAGCGCAGAGCAGAACCACCCCATGAGCACCTGGTGGATTCAAACTGCTGACCTCTTGGTTAGGAACTGTAAGCACTTAACCAGTATGCCACCAGTGATTTAGCTAGTCTCCACTTAAACTGCAGGAGTAAGGGAGAGTAGAGAGAATTGTGTTTTCTACCCGCTAGTTACCAAACTCAGCTGTGAGGGACGTCAAAATACTGAAAAGAAACAACTGAATCTTTCTGCTGTCAATATACCTGAGTGTACCAGCCTTGAAAAGAATTGTTTACAAATAGCTTGCAATAATGTAGAGAAGTCTTAGTTACTGTTTGTGGTTTAAAAAAAGAAAAAAGTCACAAGATTAAATATGTGTATGCACTGGGAAAAATAAAGAGCCTGGAAGAAAGTTTGCTGAAATGGAAATCCTGGTTTGGGCGGGTGAGATTTTATAAGGTTATTATTGTCATCTGTATCCACCCCTGGTAGCGTAGTGGTTAAGTGCTCTGCTGCTAACCAAAAGGTCAGCAGTTCAAATTCAACAGGTGCTCCTTGGAAACTCTACGAGGCACTCCTGCTCTGTCCTCTATGGTCACTATGAGTCAGAATTGACTCCATGGCAGTGGGTGTGTATCAAGCCCTGCTCCCCTATGTTCCACAATAATGTCAAAATCAGTAAAAGATAAATGTTTAAAAAGTATTTTATTTTTGTTGTTGAGAATATGCAGGATAGAGCATATACCAGTTGAACAATTTCCACGTGTACAATTCAGACAATGACTGAAACCTGAAGAATTCTTAGAATTAATTAATATTAATTTTGCATTAGTAAATTTAATTAGCTAGAGTGGTTTCTATTGTTTCCAACTAAGAACTGAGATTGACAGAACAGTCATTAGAAATTCTTCATGTTGTAATCATTGTTACTAAACTGTACATGTAGAAATTGTTTAATTGGTTTATGTTCTGTGTATACATACTCTCAACAATAAAAATAAAATACTTAGAAATTTTTAACTTGAACTTGAATTCTTGTAAAAGGGCCCTCTGTTTTCCTAAAACCCCACAAGTGAAGGGATTGTTTGGGTCTACTTACTCCCATCCTTTGGCCTTCACCGACAGTGTACAGCTGGTAATGACGTATAAGTGAAGGCAAAGAAGTCATCAGAAACCTTTGCCAAGTTAAAATTGGTTGCCTAGAAGAACTCACAAATACTGTTCTGAAGGGTTCTGTTGCTCTTTGAAGTTCTGATCTGCACCCAAATCTTCCAGTATTATTCCTGTGGTGACACCTTGGCATCTGCCAGGCCCCCTTGCTGGTTCTTTCTTCTCACCATGGGGAGTCAGACATCCAAGCATGGCAAGTTCTGACATACTGCTCAGGAGGGGTTAGGAGTTCCTAGTTGTATTCTCAACTGTGTATTGAAAAGGAATCCCCCAAGAAGTCGAACATGAGAGACAATTTAGTTTATTTAAGCCCATTACTGCTTGTTTGATAGGATGCCTTAAAAAATTACAAATACTGAGAGTTCACCTATCCTTAAAGCACAATATAACATGCTGTGGCAACACAACTTACAGCTGTTTGAAGACTGAAAAGGCCACTGAGTTTTAAATTTTGTGTCTGACTATCCTTTGATGTATAAACGTGTCCTTTTTGATTCTTTGAAAACTAACAGCTTCTAGATCAAAAGCACAGATGATACTGTTCTTTCTGTGGGGGAAAATTACCTGCAAATAAAGTTGCTAAACTCCGTTAAGGGGGTAAGAGAAAACGCATGGAAACAAAGCCCTTTAAACACATTGACATGAACAAAACAATCTCACAATTCTTAAAAATTTGTAAACCTGTAAAAATTTGTAGAGACACTTCATCAAATGAAATATTTTTTTCCTCCTCATTATGTAGTAGTTATCATGGAAGCAGTCACTTTGTTCCATTTAATGGAAACTGACAATCCTTTATAGAATACAGATACCATAAAAAATCTATTTAGAAAAACATTAGTTTGAAATCAGCATTACTATAGCAAAGTTCTTGAGAACAGAAGAAAAGCATTAAATTACATATTTTCTTGTGACTAGAAAAACTACTGTAAAATGTGAGCAATGAAGTTACCTGCAAGGACTATATAATTTGCATTCTCCTCTGTTATCTTTGTGGATCTTTTACGTCCCGCTGGATTCATAGGCGCAGTGTATTATAACTGCGTCCTCGGCGTCTCCCTAGCTACCAACGGACATAATAACTACTAGTGGACATAAAATACGTGCTTTACCAAAAACATCAGATTTACTGGCCTGATAGAAACCAGAGAAACCTCGAGAGTATAACCCCTGGACATACTTCTAGCTAGATAGTTAGGCTACTCCCCAGATTCACCCTTTATCTAAAGATTAGACAGGCCCATAAAACAAAATGAGACTAAAGGGTCACACCAGCCCAGGGGCAAGGAGTATCAGGCAAGAGGGGACAGGAAAGCTGGTAATAGAGAACCCACAGTCCAAGATGGGAAAGTGTTGACATGTCCTAGGGTTGCTAACCAACGTCATAAAATAACATGTGTACTACCTGTTTGATAAAAAACTAGTTCCTTCTGTATTGTGTTTGTCAGGAATCTGTATATAGACCAAGAGGCAGTCATGCAAACAGAACAAGGTGACACTGCATGGTTTAAATTCAGGAGAGGTGTGTGTCGGGGTTGTATCCTTTCACCAGATTTTTCAATCTGTGTGTTGAGCAAATAATCCAAGAAGCTGGACTATATGAAGAAAACCCAGTCATCAGGATTGAAGGAAGACTCATCAACAACTTATGTTAACACAGATGACACAACCTTGCTTGCTAAAAGGAAAGACAACTTGAAACATTTACTGATAAAGAAGACCACAGGCTTCAGTATGGTATGCACCTCAACACCAGGAAAACAAAAATCCTTGCATGATAAATGGAGGATTGAGGTTGTCCACGATTTCATTTAACTTTGTTCCACAATGAACACCCACAGAAACAGCAGTCAAGAAATTAAAAGTTGCATTGTGTAGGGAAAATATTCTGCAAAAGGCCTCTTTAAAGTGATGAAAAGTAAACATGTCACCTTGAAGACTAAGGTGGACCTGGTCTAAGCCCTGGTATTTCAGTCACATCACATGTACCTGAAAGCCAGATAGTGAATAAGGAAGATAGCAGAATTGATGCCTTTGAATTGTTGGTGTTGAAGAATATTGAATGCACCACAGACTGCTAAAAAAAAACCAAACAGATCTGTTCTGGAAGAAGTATAACCAGTGTGCTCACTGTAAGGAAAGATGGTGAGACTGCATCTTACATATTTCAGATATGCTGTTAGAAGAGATCAATCCCTGGAGAAGGACATCATGCTTGATAGAGTGGAGGGTCAATGAGAAAGAGGAAGACTCATCAAGACAGATTGACACAGTGGTTGCACCAATGGGCTTAAATGTAAAAATGATTGTGGACATGGCACAGGACTGGGCAGTGTTTCGTTCCATTATACACTGGGTTGCCATGAGTCAGAACTGATTCCAAGGCACCTAACAGCAAAAACACTTGGTTCTGTAAGCCTTCATCCAAAGTACAATAAAAATAGATTACATAATATATGTGGTTTAGGGGAAGAGAAAACTCTGGCAGCATAGTGGCTAAGTGCTATGTTTGCTAACCAAAAGGCTGGTAGTTCAAATCCACCAGGTACTCCTTAGAAACTCTATAGTGAAGTTCCACTCAGAGGAGAGTTTAGTTTACAGGTATAGAAGTATTGCAAGAAAACTGAAGAACCTTAAATCCATCAAAGGATAACTTGTCTATCTGTCTCTGTCTCTGAAGCTGTCTGCTTCTCTCTGTATATCTGTTCTACTTTCATCTCTCTGTAGCATAGCTTTCTCTACTTTTCTGTATATAGGGAGGACTGTGACCACCCACAGTCTTTGAGTTTATTCTCATTTGTAAGAACTAGCAGAGATAAACCATAGTTTCTGAATATCGATTTCAAATTTCTGGGAGAGAGAATCTGTGATGCCCAGTTTGGGTCCTGGGTTCGATCAGCTGTAGCCAGTGAGTGTGCTCACATGGAAAACATTCAGTTTAGTGTTTTCCAAATTTTTTTGAACACGAGAATATCACGTGACCCCAGTCTCTGGTTTTGAGGGAAAGAGGAGTGGGGCATATCCTTTACTTCCTTCAAAGCAGAAATCCCTGAAGATACTAGCATGGGATAGTTTGATGTGATTCATCATCTTAGTTTTTGGGATGGGCAAACTTTGAAGAAGCAAAAAAGAAAGAAAGAAAACAAAAAACTCACTTAAGTTGACAAGTTAGTGGCTAAGTAAGCCACCAGGGTTTTTCCAGTGGCCAAATAAGGATTGTAATCTAGGGCTCCTGTTGCCTGAGAAACTTAATACTTGATGCCTTCAGTCTACCTTAGAAGCCAGGAAAAGTATAATGGGTGCTTGGGTCAGACAAGAGGAAGGAAAGTTGACTATTTCCATCCCCACACCACAACCGATCTATACCTTAAGGCAGACTACCACACCAACCAGGGCCTTATAAGGTGTCATAAGGCGCTTAAAAGCCTGAGGAGGGTGCTAGGAGGGAAAGAATAAAAGGGGAATGATTCAGCATTTTTCTTCTAAAAAATGGGAGGTAAAGGGTTGAGTAAGAAAGCGTAGCAGAACTTCAAGAAAATGCAGTATTTTATTCTGTAGGACATAAACTTTACATTCCTTGATATTTCTTGATTCATTCATTTAACATTTGTTCATTCATTCAATCATCCATACAACTTTTTCCTGCAAATATTTATGGAATTAACTAAAGAAAAGTAACCACAGAGTGAAACTTGGAAAACAATACTATGAAAACACAAAAACTAAACCTTGAGGAGAAAATTCACAGATTAATGATGAAATAGGTCAGTCTTCCTCTGGGTTAATGATGCAAACACCATCAAAGTATATATCAGTTGCAGGAAGATTTAAGAGGACTCTATATTTGTTATCAGGAGGGATCAGTTTCTGGAGAAGGGCGTTATGCTTGGTAAAAGTACCCATGAAAAACCTACTGCTGTTGGGTTGATTCTGACTTAAAGTGACCCTATAGGACAGAATACAACTACCTCTATTATCATTTCTAAGGAACACCTGATGGATTTGTACTGCTGGCATTCTTGTTAGCAGCTGTGGTGCTTAAACACTATGCTATCGAGGTTTCACAGTAAAGTACAGGGCCAGCAAAAACCAGGCAGGACATCAATGAAGCGAAATGGCACAGGGGCTATGACAGTGGGCTCAGGTGTAACAACTGTGAGCGTGGCTCAGGACCAAGGAGTCTATCGTTCTGGAGAAATGAGGATCACTATGAGTTGGAACCAACTTGAAGGCACCTAACAATAACAACTATCATTGAGATTGAGCCTTGGTTATACACTGGTTAAGAGGGCAGCTACTAACGGAAAGGTCAGCAGTTCAAATCAACCAGCCACTTTGGAAACTCTGTGGGGCAGTTCTACTCTAGGACCTATAGGATCACTATGGTTGAACTAGACTTGATGGCAACAGATTAGAGTTTAAATGGAAACAATACTATAAAATATTCAACAAATTACTTCCAAGGAATCAACAAAGTCTAAAGCTACTTGGTATTTAGCAACGATTTCATCAAAGAAACATGTACAGAATAACTTGCTCATGGTTTCAGGGGAACAACTCTACCTCTCAGAAGAGGCTGAACAAAAGAAATGCAAATAACAGTGAAGGTTAAATGAGGTTTGACTTTTAAATTAAAACTACATTGACTACTGGAGTTGGTAACTGGACAAAAACATTCAGGAGTTTTCAGCTAATAGTTGAGCCATGCAATAGTGTTCAAACTAAGAGAAAAATTGCCTGGAAGTAGGATTGTTGACAGTTCTTTATAGGAAGAGGGGACATACATAACCCTCAGAGAATGCAAGCAAAAATATTGCCTAACAAATGTACAGAGCAAAGTTTATTAGTGGTTATCAGGGGTGGGGAGGAATGGTGATGGATTAAATTGTGTACCCCCCAAACAGGAACAGGTGTCTTTGATGCTAACCTCTAAACCTGTGATTTTAATTCCATTTGGGAATGAGTTGTCTTCATCATGTTAATGAGATACAATGAGTGTCTAGCATATCTTGAGCCCATCACTTTTGAAATGTAAAAAAGATGAAACGTGAACTAGCAAAAATGGAGGAAGAGAAATGTAAAGCCACCTGAAGAGTGTCCCCAAGAACTAAAGTTCAGAAGAGATAAGAATCTTCCACTACAGCCAGCAAGGAAAGACTTTCCCTGCAGTCGGCACCTTGAACTTGGACTTATAGCCTCCTACGCTGTGAGAAAATAAATTTTTGTTTGTGAAAGGCATCCACTGATAATATTTCTATTACAGCCACATGAGGTCACTAAGACAGAAGAGGAAAGGTAGAATCATTGATTAAGGGACACTGAGTTTCTGTTAATGGTGGTGGAATAATTTTGAAAAGGATAGCGATAGTGGTTGTAAAACATGATCAAAATAATCACTGTCACTGAACTGTACCTGTAAAAATTATTGAATTGGCAAATATTGTACATATGTTTACCACAATAGAAAACATATTACCCGATAGATTCAGAGTCAGTTTTTGGCCATTCCCTGCAAAATGTGGCATTCAGGATAGAAAGCAATGCTCTTAGAGTATCAGTCTATGTCAGTGAAAGATCTTTAATGCACAAGATAGTTGTGTAGATCTTGTTGATTTTAGGTGCTGTCCAGTTGATTCTGACTCACAGGAACCCCATGGGAAAGAGTAGAGCTGCTCCATGGGGCTTTCTGGGCTTCAATATTTACAGAAGCCAGTTGCCAGGTCTTTTACCCACAGAAGCACTAGGTGGGTTCCAACTGCCAATCTTTTGGGTGGCAGTCAAGTGTTTAGCCATTTGGGCTACGAGGGTCCCTTGACTGAACAGAGTTGGTATTAAATGCTAGCAAGTCTATTGTGACTCATAGCGACCAAACCCAATTTAGGACAGAGACTTCATGGCGTTATAAATCATAGCTTCCCTCTGGAAAGAAATTGCCACTCCAGATAAACTACATAGACTAGTTTCTAATAAATTTTAATGAGATTAAGACATCCTGTCACCAACTTACCCAGCTGACTGTCAGTCAAGAATCTAATGAGAACTATAAACTACATTTCTATCAGCTTGAAAAACGGTCGTCTCTATTTTCTTAGAAAAAGTAAATCTTTGGATTAGTGTACCAGCAACTTTTTTCTTTGCGTCAGGATTGTAACGAAGCTCTGACCCATTATCTGAAAAGTTAAAAATAAAAATAAAAATAAAAGCCATTTTCAACAAGTGCAAGTTTCCAAAGTCAGATGATTTACATACCCTAGGAGTTTAAAGAATACATGTGATTGAAGAGTTTACAATGTGCATGGTTGAGCCATGTGACTTGTATGGTCACACATGGCTTTGTGCTCAGAAGGGCCCCACACTTGGTTTAATGTTCTTCTGTCACTGACTCGAAATTGTCAACAACTTTTGAATAAGAGTTGCTGAATTTTTATTTTGCAATGGGCCCCCAAATTCGAAGACAACCTTCCCAATCAGGGACTCACCATCAGTACACCTCCCCTACACAATCCGCAGGACTCCATCCAAATTCCACTAACTGTCCCAACAATGTTAGTTTTTCCCTTTATGGCCTAGGAGTCCATCTACAAAAGTATCTGCATTATGCCTTGTCAGTCTCATTCAATCCGGGACAGTTCTTCAGTCTTTGTCAGTTGTGTCCTTAACAGCCTTAAAGAGTATGGACTAGCGCTCTGCAGGGTGATGTTCAACCTGGTCTGTCTGTTGTTTCCTCCCACCCAGTCTCAAGTCATGCATAGTTGGCAAGAGTATCACATCATGTACCTCTTGCATTCCATCTCAGGAGGCTCATGATGTTCCATTTCTGGTGATTTTAACCTTAATGGCTTTGTCAAGGGAGTGTCTGCCAAGTGTCTCCACTGTAAAGTTAACACTTTGCATATGTGTGCCCAGAAACATATTATTTAGGAACTACTATTTGGTTTATTAGTGCTTATAGTCCCTTTAAGTAGCCAAAACTATACACACACACATTTGTACATAGACCAAAATACATATATACAAAGACTGCCAATTAAGTTGGTGACTTCATCCTAGAGAAGTGCTACATGCCTCATTGCTGACTACCACTGTGGTCACCTTCGAAGCACTCCCCTTGGGAAGCTATGCACCGGTGATAGTGCCTAGTAAACCCTTCAAGGCAAGTTTGGAGCTCTTTCTGGACTGGCCTTTGCACATGTTGGCATGATGGCAAGTTTGTGAACTTAAGTGTATTGTTGTCTGTGAGGGAATTTTTAGCGAGTAAACAAATAATTGTATTGGAACACCCTTCCTACTCACCTTATCTGTCCCCCAATGACTTTTTCTTTGCCTAAAGATAAAGGAAATATTGAAAGAAAGATAATTTAATGGCACTGAGAACATCAAGGGTAAGATGATGACAGTTCTGATGGCCATTCCAGAAAATTGTCAGACCTCATATATACAGTTATACATACACAATTTTTTCTATGTCTGTGTGTATATATAGATTTAAAAATCCAGGCTTTCATGATAATTCTTCCAATTCCAATCCAACACTTCAGTGTTCTTTTTAGTTTTCATCTTTTCCTTATTTATAGTTGTTTTTTTTTTTCCTGGCAATTAGAAAACTAGTTGCCGCTACCTTTAATGTATTTATTTATCTAATCGTTTAACAATTTGGTTAACATAACAACTTCCCAAACATTTCAGCTGTTTTCTATTCTTACTACCTTTGCACAACCTCCCTCCCACATTTTTATCAATAGCTTTCCTACATCACTAGACTCTGATAGGGTCTTGCAATACAGGATAATTCACCTTCTTATTTTCTGTACCAGTTCAAGTCCTGGCAAATAGCACACATTCAAGATATGAGTGTTAAATAAAGATATTAAAGGCAAGCTTTTCAGACTATTCATTCATCCAACGAATGTCTAGTGTCTACTATGTGCCAGGATACATTAGTGAACAGACCATCAAAGATATCTGCCCTCCTAGAGCTTACATTCTATTGGAGAAGACAGACAATAGACAAGAAATGTAATAAGTAAGTATATGGTACATTGAAAAATGATAGTGCAATTGAATAAAGAAAGGCAGAGCAAGGTGTAGAGGATTTTAAATTCAGAAGATGAGGTGAAAAGTTGTAGTGTTACGTAGGTTGAAGTTTCATTGACTTGAAGGAGGTGAAGCAAGTAGCCAAGCAAATGTTTTTTGAAAGAGCATTCATTCCAGTGAGAGGGAACAGCTAAAACAAAGGCCATAAGCAATATTGAGCCTGGCATACTCAAGGAACAGTAAGAAGACCATGCAGTGGAGTGTGTGAGAGGAGAGCTGAAGGATAAGAGGTCAGATAGATAATTGAGTAGGAGACAATTTATCAGGAAAAAATAAAAACTTGGATTAGCATTTCACCTGTGTACTAATCTTAAAATGGAAAGAGAACTGATTCAAGTTGTCAGTTTTTTTTTATTGCTGAACAATAAACTGCCCTAAAATACAGTGGACTAAAATAATGACTTGATTCTTAGGATCTCTGTTTTGGCTGTGTTCACCTGGTTCAACCACGTGGCTCTAGGCAGCTAGAGTCCTGATTGGGGCTGGAGGATCTAAGGTGCTGTCTTAGTCATCTCATGCTGCCATAGCAGAGATACCACAAGAGGATGGATTTAACAAAGAAAAATTTATTTTGTCACAGTCCAGTAAGCTACAAGTCCAAATTCGAGGCATCATTTCCAGGAGAAGTCTTTCTCTGTCAGCTCTGGAGGAAGGTCTTTGTTATCAGCCTCCCCCTGGACTGGAACTTCTGAGGCGCAGGGACCCCAAGTCCTTACCATAAGATGTACTTCACTCCTAGCACTGCTTGTTGGTGGTATGACCTCTCAGCTTGCTTCCCTTTTCTTTATATCCCAAGAGACTGCCTCAAGACACAATACAATCTTACACATTCAGTCCTGCCCAACAAACAGAAATGGCACCCATCCTCCTTTATTAACATCATAGAGGAAGGATTTAAAATATATAGGAACATCACACAGTCACACAATACTAGGAATCATGACCCAGCCAAAATGCTACACACAATTTTTTGGTAGGCGCAGTTCAGTCCACGACATTTCACCTCCCCCTGCAAGTTACATCTTGCAACATGCAAAACACGTTTACCCCATCATAGCAAAAGTCTTAAATTCAAGCCCAAAATTCAGAAATTCTTCCTCAACTGTGAAATCTAGAACACAAGCTATCTGCTTCCAAAATGCAGTGATAGTACAGGCAGGCACAAGCTAGACATTTCCATTACCAGTGGGAGAAATTGCAGGAAAATAAGGTATAACTTGTGCCAAACAAGTCAGCAGAACACATTACATTAGCCCTCAAGCCTTGGAAATAATGTTCCACTCTCTGGGACATTTTATGCAATGGCCCTGCCCACCAGATTCTAGGGTGTTGGCTATATTCCCTATATTCTGAGTGGAAATCCCTAGCCCTGGACTACAACTCCACCTTCCAGGCCTACTGAGACACCAACTTTACTCCCTCAGCTTTAGGCAGACCATTTTCCTAGACCAGCTGAGAGGCAACTCCACCCTTAGAAACACCAGAGGCCATCGTTCCATCTTTTGAAAACTCTGAAGTAGTGGCCATACCTTTTGAGACTGACATAGCTGAACACCATCTCTTCATCTTCTGGTTCCTGCGGCATCTTGGCCTGGGTCTCGTGATCATGCATCTGCCATATTTCAAAGCTCTGTAGCTACACCAGTAAGCTCCTGCCAGGAAGCTTCCTGTACCCAACTCTGCCAAGAAGCCAGGAAGCCTCCTGCTCGCAGGCACTTAGCTGTCTCACTCCAGGGGTCAGCTCCAGCGCTGTCTCATGCCGTACTTCCGGTTTTGTTGGTGCCCATCTGCTGCTGCTGTTGTTTCTTACTATCTGAGCCTTCCTCAGTCTTAACAGTTCTCCTCAATTCTGACTAAGTCTTCCATCCATTCACAGTTTCAAAACTGCTTCCACATTTTAGATATCTGTTAGAGTAGCACCACACTCTTGGTACCAAGTTCTGTCTTAATCATCTGCTCTAATGCAAATACCACAAGTGAATGATTTTAACAAAGAGAAATTTTGTTCTGTCACAATCCAGTAGGCTATAAAAGTCTAAATTCAGAATCTCAGGTAGGGGGAAGTCTTTCTCTGTTAGCTCTGGAGGAAGGTCTTTGTTATTCATCTTACCCCAGACGGGGAGTTTCTGAGTTCCAGGGAACCCAAATCCCTTCCAGAGGATGCACGTTGCTCCTCCTAGCACTTCTTCTTGGTGCTTGCCCCACCTCCGCTTGCTTCCATTTCTCTTATATTGCAAGAGATTGCCTCAAGGCACAACACAATCTTACACATTGAGTCCTGCCCCACCAACACAACTGCCTCCCATCTTTTGTCATTAACACTATAGAAGCAGGATTTAAAACATCCAGGAACATCATACAATACAGAGAATCATGGTCCAGCCAAACTACTACACACAGTTTTGGGGGGGGTGGGACACAATTCAACCTATGACAGGTGGTCTCATTCACTTGCCTGGGTCTTGGTGTTGGTTGTGGCTGGATCACTTTCTCTGTGTGGTCTCCCACCATCCAGTAGAACAGCATGGGCTTCCTCATACTGTGGCAGGAGAATTTCAAGAAGTTGACAGGACAAGCTACAAGGTCTCTTGAGCCTAAAGCTCTGGAACTCACACAATGTCACTGCTACCACATTCTACTGTTCAAAGCAAGTCACAAGACTAGACCAGATTCAAAAAGCGGGAATGAAATTCCACCCTTGATATGAGTGGCTGAAAATATTAAGGCTATGGTTTTTTAAATCTGTAAGTCAGATATTGTTTTCTGTTTTGACAAAAATTATTTCATAATACGATAAGACAATCATGTCATATGAAGTTGGCTGTAATGTCATAAAAAGGGTTCATCAGTTTTCCTGTGGTGCTTCTCAGTTCTTTGGTAATTAAATCATTCTCTTTGGAAGAACCTATAGCGTACTAAGAGCCCTAGTGGTATAGTTATTAAGAGCAATGGCTGTTAACAACAAGGTCAGCGGTTCAAATTCACCAGTGACTCCTTGGAAACTCGATGGGGCAGTTCTATGGTTCTACTCCGTCCTGTAACATCACTATGAGTCAGAATGGACTGATGACGGTCGATTTGGTTATTTTGGTGTTACATAATACACATACCAATGTTAGTGAGAAAACGATGCTTAAGTACTGACTAGCTTTTTTAGAGACCTCTTATTAGTGAATATTTTCATCTTATACTAGCTTTTACTTTCCTCCACAAACTTACATTTTCAGAGCTTCAGGGAATGAATATTCTAACAACTTCTAATGACAAATGAGTATGTATCAAACAAAAATGGAGAACCAATTATTCTCTGTCCTGAGTGAATACAGACTAGAGTGGGGAAGAGAGGGAAGATTTTAGCTGTTTACAGTTCCTTACCTAGTACCTTGTGCTTATAAAATTAAATGGAAAGATTCTCTTGTGGAAAGGACAAAAAGCAAAAAAAATAAAATAAAATAAACAAACAAAAAATCACAACCCCCCTGCTGTCTGGTTAATTCCAACTGATAACAATCCTATAGGACAGAATAGGACTGCCCTATCGGATTTCCAAGGAGTGGTGGGTAGATTTCAACTGCAGACTTTTTATTTAGCAGACAAGCTCTTAACCACTGTACTACCAGGGCTCCATTTTAACTACACTGGAAGAAAAAGTCATAGAAGATGTTGAAATTATCAAGAGTCAAGTTGCTTCTCAATACAATGGACTTTCTAACAGAATAGTCCTTAAATAGGTATGGGCATCACATAGGCTAGCTGTCCACCGTTAGAAATTGTTCAACCCAAGGCCAGAAGAAACTAGTATATGAAGGGATAGTGGGCATAACATATAGCTGCTGTTGATTTACAACTGTAGGTCCTTTGGCATAAGGCAGTGAGCCATGTGTCGACTCAAACCTGGAAAAAGAGATCTGTTCTGTAGCTTCTAGAGTGGCATTCTAATGGAAATATGATATAAGCCACATATGATTTAAAATTTTCTAATAGTCACATTAAAAAATTAAAAAGAAAAAAAGTGAAAATATACAGGTGAGATTAATGTTAATATTTTATTTAACTCAGTGTATTAAAAATATTATCATGTAGGGGGAGGAACAAGAAGATGGCTGAGATGCAGCATACCATCCCCTGTGATGAAGACCCAAAGAAACAAGTGAAACAAATGCAAGTAGTAATTCTGGAACCCTAAACAACAACAAAAGGGTAAAGAATCTAACTGAATACCAACTAGAAGGAGTAACTGAATAAACGTAGTGAATGAGGACTAACACTGAACCAAAGGGCTCTGCTATCCTTCTCAGCTCTGGGAGCATCTTGAGTACAGCCAGGAGTGACCTCAGGTAAGAAACAGAGGAAGGCAAATTCAGAGTGTTTCTGTAAGAGACAGCGAAACTGTAAAGATACACCTGAAGAGATGCAGAGTGAACAGATCACAAACCAGATCTAAGGAAGGAAAACAGAAAGGAGACCAAGAAATTCCAAGGATTCTGCCATCGACAATGTAGGGAGGGGGCCAGGAGCCAGGAGCCAGGAGCCAGAGACATATTCTCATGAGCAGAGGTGCCCGACCTCTGGGGCGCATGGTGTGTACGAGGAGGTGTGTCTGCAGAGTATCAGTGGGAAAACTCCTCCCAAAAGGACCACGGGCAGCCCTCTCCCCACCCCATGCACTGGGCTGGGAACAGATCCTGACTGCTGGCTGAGGCAGAGAAGAAATGCCCTGGCACCCATGTCTGCTAGTAGAAGATGTGTACTC
The DNA here is from genome assembly GCA_028571685.1 of Heterohyrax brucei. NCBI lineage: Eukaryota > Metazoa > Chordata > Mammalia > Hyracoidea > Procaviidae > Heterohyrax > Heterohyrax brucei. The sequence goes on from CM053155.1 coordinate 52,164,782, forward strand.
CCGCTTCCCACACCTTCCTGAATGGAATTGACAGAGGGTCTCATACCCTGGCCATATCACGAGTTTGCCAAGAGACCCCTCATGAGACCAGCCCCTGACTCCCACCCAGTTGCGTCTACCACCACCTCCTGCCTACCAGATGAGTGGTAGGAAGTGTGCTCCTGAACACAAACCCATGTTGAAATCTGCCCACCACCCCCAAACTCCCTGGCCCAGTGAGCAGTGGTGAGCAAGGGCATGTGTGCTCACCTGCCGACTGTTTGCACCCTGCCTGGCCCAGCAAGCGGGGGCAGTGATGCTATCGTGCCCACCTGCTGCTCCCTCCACCCTCCCCTCAGCCAGTAAGAGGTGAAGGCAGCATGAATGAGCGTTTACCTGCCCATTTCCTCCTCAGTCATTGAGGCGTGGTGACTATCCGTGCACCTGTCAATCACCCATGCCCAACTGGTCCAATTAGAGACAGTGTCAATGGCTGAAGCCCTTGCTGACCCCTGTACACATCTGCCTGATATTCAGGCTTCCAGCTGAGGGGAGACAATGACTGCACCTACTTGGTCAGCTACATCTGCTACCCCTGTCACCACACCCATTCAGCAAGTGCCAGTGCCCACTCTTGTGCTGCTGGACCAATGACAGATGGCAGCCAATGCCCATGCAACCTGTCCTCACCTGTCCTGCAAGACCAGCAAAAGGGACCCATGCTCCCACACCCAGCCACTATGCACCCACCAGAGACAGACTAGTGACTAGAGTGGCACATCTACCTCTCCCGTCTACCAGAACATAGCAAAAGAAAACCAGTGAAACTTCAAGGCACAGCAAACAAACATACAACTAATAAATAAGTATAATAATACCTCAGTGTCTCGGAGACAACAGATAGTGTCAAGCTGGTTAAAGTGGCAGGACAAGATGGTTCCAGACAGCGACCAAACTAAAGAACCAAAAAACCAACCTGAGGAAGAAATGGTAATAGAATTGCCTGATAAAGAACTCAAGAAATTTATGTATTTTTCCAAGAGACAGAGGAAAGAACAGACCAAATACTAAAAGAATTCAGGAAAACAACACGAGAATGTAACAACCAAATAAATAGGCAGTTAGAAAACATACAAAAACAGCAACTGGAAATGCAGAGATAAACAACGGAACTTCCGAAATAAACTTAATGAAAGGATATTGGAGAATAACAGAGTCAGTGGAAGATTGGATCAACAAAATGAAGGACAAATCCCTTAACACGGATTAGTTTGAGGAAAAATTAGGTGGAAAAAAAATGAAGACACCCAAAGAGTTATGTGGAACTTTATCAAGAGACATAATTTACAGGAAATCAGAACTCCAGAATAAGAAGAAACAAAAGCACAAAGAAAATTTTTGAATATTTGCTGCCAGAAAATTGTCTTTCAAATACGATCGCAAAATACGGACATCTCTAGATAAGTAAAAATTAAGGAAATAGTAAAAACCAGGCCAACCTTACAGAAATATTAGAGGGAGTCCTCTGGACAAAAACTCAAGACAACAGCCTGAAATTAAGACACATGATGACATCAGCCAGATACCAACCCAAATAAAGAACCTTCAAATATAAAATAAAGCTACACTGTAAAGAGGAGACTGGAGACGTCAATGCAAACCACATAACAATAAAGTATGGTCATGATCCACAAAACATCTGACAATACAGATGACTCTGAGGGACACTGTGCTGAGTGACATAAGTCAATCACAAAAGGACGAATGTTGCACGACACTACTATTATAAAAAGTCAAGAAAAGGTTTACACACAGAAAGAAACTATTTTTGAGGTTTGTTAGTGAGGGTAGAGGGGGAATGAAAGGATAATCACCAACTGGATAGTAGACACATGTTAATTTTTATAAAGGGGAAAGTAACATACAAAATATGAGAAGTCAGCACAACTTGATTGAGGCAAAGGAAGACACTGAGGGTAAAAGAATGGCAACCACAGTAAATACTATAATAAATAATTTATAAAACTGTACAATTATAAAAACAAACAGTAGTTTACCAGCAAATATATAGGTAGATATATATGCTGAATAAAGGTAGGAAAGAGTACGGGAATACACCCATGTACATGTATAGGTATGGCTGTGAACATTTTTACATATCTACTTATACATGTAGTGTGTATATTTATAACACAGAGCACACAGGTTGCATAGGCAAAGAAGCTTTCTGGACACAACCAAACACCTCACAGGACTGAATTGCTGGGGCTGAGAGCTGGGAACCATGATATCAAGGGACATCTAAGCCAGTAGCCATAACACAGTTCAGAAAGAAAATGTTCTACATCCTACTTTGGTGAGTCGCATCTGGGGTCTTAAAAGTCTGCAAATGGCCATCTAAGATACAAGTATTGGTCTCATCCAGTCCAGAAAAAAGGAGAACGAAGGAAAACAAATATACAAGGAAGCATCCAGTCCTAAGGACTAATGGACCACATGAACCACAGAAAAGACCAGACTTACTGCTTTGACAGCAACTGGAAGAGCCTGAGACGAGGGGCCCTAGGTACCCTTCTAATTCAAAAGTAAGCCACTCCCAAAGTTCACCTTTCAGTCAAATATTTGACAGGTCTGTAAAACAAACAGTAACTCATGAGCAATATGCTCCTGAGAACAATCAAGTATATGAGACCAAACTGGTTATCTGCCCCAAAAGTAAACACCTGCTCCCAGGCAAAGCTGAGAATGCAGGAAGGATATGGAAAACCGGATGACTGGAAATGGGGAGCATGAGGTGGAAAAGAACAAGATGCTGGCACATTGCAGGAATTGCAATCAATGCCAGGAAACACTTTGTATACAAATTATTGAATGGGAAACTCATCTGCTCTGTAAACTTGCACCTAAGGCGCAAGAAAATGTTCAAAAATATGTATCATTTAAGTATGTAATCAACATTAAGAATTATTTTACATTTTTTTTTCATGTCAAGTACTTGAAATCCAATGTGTATTGACTCTTACGGACTAATCGTATTTCAAGTGTGACCAGCGTCTATCACACTGCACAGCACAGTTTTAGAATATGCCATCAGTGAAATCACTGATCACATTTCTGTGAGTGAAAAAATCTCCATAAATCCAAAATACTGATTTCCAAAATCCAGATTTCCAGGCATACAGGAAAAATGGAAACAATGGTAAAACACTTTCACTTAACTGGTATACAATCACATTGCCTCATGAGACCACTCTCATGATTTCCTGGCTCTCTTATGAAAACTTAATACTGAGTCAATTAAACTATTTTGAAAAACAGTAGATCTTCTTAATCAACTTGTAACAGGCTCCATTTCCCCCAAATTGGAACAGTAAACAACAGCCCTCTGGTATTTAATGCTAATCCGTATCTGATTCTTTTATTCTGGAGAGCTACTCCAATTACTCATGTTATAACTTTTACTGTTTACTAGCTGTACCTCTTAGCCACATGAGATTTAAGTACTCTCAGGGGAAGCTGCTTGGCAGCATTTCCAGTAACATGCAATCTAGCTATCATATACAGAGAAATGAGGATAAGGAAAGTTGTAAAGTTGATTTCAGCTACCTTCACAGTTGTGAAGTTTCTCCAGGGCTCAGTGAAAATGATCATGTCTTTTTAACATCTCTCCAAATGGATTTAATTATTTATTTACATTCTTTAAGAATTTCATAGAAAAACTATGTGAAATAAAACTAAAAATAAAATGATACCAATTTTCTAGCTAACCTAATTTAGAAACCAAGAACATATCAAAAATTCACATTTGTATCTTCACTGTGAGTATAATGATGACTGTAAAGACACCAAGGCAAGAATTTGGCATACACTGCCTAGTGTCTCCCAGTATTTGTTCTCTTCTTCTTCCCAATTACAGACTCCTCTGAATTTAAACTGGGCACGTGGCTGCCCAGTGTGGCTAAAAATCCCAGTCTTACTTGCAGTTACATGGGAGTAACTTATCAACTCATTTTCACTGAGATGTAAGCACAAATGATATGTCAAATTTCAGGTTACATCCTTTGTAAAGGAAATGGTTTACCCTTCTTTCTCTTTTGCCCGACAGATTAGCTGGAAGGCTCATGGGATTCTAGTGAATGAAAAACTACCATAGAGATGCCTACAAGGAGAAAAAGAGCATCCTGAGTTGCCGATGAGTTTGTGGAACAGAGCTGTTCATCAGCCCTGGATCACCCACGTGTTTCTGAGTATTATCTGAGAGAGAAATAACCTTCTATCTTACATGAATCATTACATTTTAGAGTTTTTTTCCAGCCTCTTGGCTTGTACTTTAATAAAAAGGCTTAGTATCATCACTATCATCTGTATTATACTCAAAACTTTTTATTATTTTTAACTTTTTTAAGATATCACTGCCTTAGTCATCTACTTTAATAGCTCTCCTTATTTCCTTCTGAGTCCTCAATCCATTCACCGTTTTAAAACTGCTTTTACATTTTACATATCTGTTAGAGCAGCACCCCACTCCTGGTACCAAATTCTGTCTGGGTCATCTAATGCTACTATAACAGAAATATAAGTGGATGGCTTCAACCAGGAGAAAATTTTTCAAAGAAATTTTTGTTTATTTTTCTGTTGTGTATTAAGTGAAGTTTATACTTATTGTCAATTTCTCATAAAAAAAGTTTACACACACTTTACCATATGACCCTAGCTACTCTCTCCACACTGTTACAACACACTCTTTCCCTCCACCCTGTATTTCCCATGTTCATTTAATCAGCTCCTGTCCCCATCTGTCACCTCCTCTAACCCCCAAAGGGGAACTGGCCAGTTAGTCTCCTGTATCTATCTAAGCCAGAAATTACATTCTTCACTAGTATCATTTTATGTCTTACATATCAATTCAATCCACTGTGAGGAGTTGGCTTCTAGAATTGTTTCAGTTCTGGGATAATAGAAAGTCCAGGGCCACATCTTCTGGGGACTTTCCAGTTTGTCAGACCACCAAGTCTGGCCATTTCATTAGAATTCGAGTTCTGTGCCCCGCATTTCTCCTGCACTATCATGGACTCTGTTGCGTTCTTTGTAAGGACAGTGTTTAGCGGTAGCCAGGCACCATCTAGTTCTTCTCGTTTCATGTTGATGTCGTATCTGATACATGTGCCTCTTCCTGTTTCTTGGGCTCACACTTTCTTTGTCAACAAAGAGAAATTTAGTCTCTCACAGTCCAATAGGCTACAAGCCCAAATTCAAGGCATCTACTCCAAAGGAAGGCTTTCTCTCTCTCTTGGCTCTGGAGGCAAGCAGTTGCAACGCACCAGTCTTTTCTTGGCCTGGGAGCATCTCAGCGCAGGAACCTTATGTCCAAATGGATGAACTTTTCTCCCAGCACTGCCTTCTTGGTGGTCTGAGCTCCCTAACTCTCTGCTTGCTTCCATTTTCTTTAATCTCTTATAGGATAAAAGGTGGTAGAAGCATACCCTAGGGAAATTCCCTTTATGTTGGATCAGAAAAGTGACTTTAGGGGGGGTGTTGCACTCTCACCCTAATCTCTTTATCATCAACCAATCTTGCCCCGCTAACCACAAACAGAGGTTAGGATTTAAAACATATGTGAAAATTGCAAACATGAAAATAGAGAAAAACCACACAATACTGGGAATCATGCTCCAGACAAATTGCCACACATTTTGGAAGGGGTCAGGGGGGAGGAGACACAATTCAATCTATGACAGTCAAAGATCATCTCCAGAACACTTAATTTTGTGCCTCAACAGTAAGGGTTAACTCATTTAGAGACAGTGTCAAATGTCCTATCAGTCAAGTAAATATTTTCACAAGTGGTGTTATAAAGTTCATAATGTTTTTCAATGTAATAGCGCACACTGAACACTTAAGTAAGTTACAGATTTTGTTTTAGTCAATCAGGCAGCAGGGAGCATGCTAAAACATCTTGGTGAAGGACAGTATGACTGGTAGAATTATGTTTCTTCTGGGTCTAGACTGAGCAGATTTGAAACCTGGCTCTGCTACTCAACTGCACGAAGGCTGAGGGTCTCTCAGTACCTCATTTTGCTCATCTGAAAAACAGAATAGTAATAATACCTCATGGAAATACTATGAAGGTAAAAATAAATTATACACATAAAGCACTCAGATGGTGCCACAGAAACAAAGGTGTTTCTGTTGAGTCAATTCCAACTCATAATGACCTTATAGCTAGCACTCATTAAATGCTAGCCATTTTTTCTTACAATTTTAACAAGAAGAAAGGGAGATATGATCATTTGGTTTTTAATTAGGAAAGATAAAAGCTTTCTTCTGTGGAAAATGAGGTAAGAACAACATCTTTTCTTTTGTCTCAGCTATAAATGCTCCTCTGACCCCAGCTCTGTCCACACCACCATAGTGGGTAATTTCAAGGTAGAGACAGGAGTTGAAACACTCAATCATAAAATCTGGCAAAGTGTCCCTCTACTACTACTCTAGAGTATATTACCCACATCACTGCCTTCCAGAAATGACATTCATTCATTCAACAGTTATTAAATACTTGATAGATATCAAGTATTAATTTATTACATAACAACTAAAAGCTGTGTTTTGCAGTGAATTACATGAGGAATCTGCCTTATAATAATTTCTGTATGACAAATGTTGATTGCTTGAGATGAATCATAAATGGAGAAGAAGTGATGTTACTAGAAAATTTGTACTTCTTGGTTCTGAGAAAGATCAGGAAGAGATGTGTGATTTAGTGTTAAATAAGAATAAATGTCACATATTGAGAGCTCTGTCCTTTTGGAGGGTTTCCTACTCAAAAGACTCCTTTGCCATCCAAGACCACGGGCACCAATTCTAGCTTGTGGCATTTCCTCTATGTCCCTACCCATTGTCCTTCCGACAAAAAACAACAACAACAAAAACTTCCTAGAATTTAAAGACAGAGATTACATCCAATCAAATGTAAGGCACAGTGTGAGGAGTTAACTTTAATCACAGAACTACAAGTTGCTTACCTGGTATTATGGCTTCCTCAAGTGTTCTCATTCTGCTGGGGCTGCCAGTCACTGTCCAGAGCCCACTGTTGGCAAGACTTCAGGCAATGTCAGAGGTGGGAAGAGAGCGTGAACGGCTAAAGCCTAACCTTGGTGCAAACACCAGACGGGGTACGTGAGAAATAATGCAACAATAGTGCCTGGTTGGCTGAAGCGCGCCAACTCAGTCAGGGGTTAACGTGTGACAGAGGGCTGGCTGCCTTTGCCTCCTGCAATAGCACTGTCTACGTCTTCTCAGCTCTGAAAGGGTGCTCACTACTGGGTCACAGGACAAAAAAGAAAACACAATTCTCAATCCATGGACATCCACAGCTGTTTTTATCATGTCAGAAGATGATCACGGTGGTGATAAAAGATTTTAATTTTGCCTGAAAATGGAATGCTTTTCAAATACACTTCCACTGCATTCTAGAAGACTGCTTTTCAGTTAAGCCCTGAAACTGACTGGTAAACTTAATTCTACATCAGAGCCATGATTTTCTATGACAAAATCTTTCCTTTAGTGTTTCCAGGACAAGCATCAATGGATGCAGACACCAAATTTAGTCAGCATAGATGTTCCTGGGCTAACATGGTCAATAACATAGATTAATTGCACTATAATATTGGTCTTGTTTCCCTGCAGTCATTACACTTTATAGTTACAGTTGTTTTTAGGAGTTGTTAAGCTGGTTCTGCCGCAGAGTGATCCCATGTACAACAAAATGAAACACTGTCGTGTCTGATGCCATGCTAACAATTATTGTTATGTGTGATCTCAGTGTAGTCATTGTGTTGATCCACCTCACTGAGGCTCGTCCTCTTTTTCAGGGACCCTCTCCTCTACCAGGCATGATGTCCTTCTCCAAGGACTGGTTCCTCTTGATAACATGCCTGAACCATGTGAGACAAAGTCTTGATATTCTTGCTTCCAAAGAGCATTCTGACTGTACTTCTTCCTAGACAGATTGGCTTGTTCTTCTGGCAGTCCGTGGAGTATTCAGTATTCTTTGCAGCATCATAATTCAAAGGCATCAGTTCCTTTTTTTGTCTTCCTTATTCATTATCCAGCTTTTGCATACACACGAGACAATTTGAAAATACCCTGGGTTAGGAGAGGTGTACCTTAGTCTTCAAAGTGGTATCCTTACTTTTTAACACTTGAAGGAGATCTTTTGCAGCTGATTTGACCAATAAAATACATCATTTGATTTCCTAACTGCTGCCTCGATGGGCATTGATTGTGGATCCAATAAATCCTGAATTCTAAAATAAATCCCAACAATTTCTATCTTTTCTTTATTTACCATGTTACTTACTGACCCAGTTTGTGGAGATCTTTGTCTTCTTTATGTTGAGTTATAGTCCACTTTGCAAGTTGTACTCTTTGATCTTCATCAGTTAAGTGCTTCAAGTCCTCTTTGCTTTCAGCAAAAGGTTGTGTCACCTGTGTAATGAAGGATGTTAATCAGTCTTCCTCCAATCTTGATGGCCCATTCTTCTTCCTATAATCCAGCTTCTCAGATTTATTCAACATATGGATTGAATAAGTATGGTGATAGTATACAACCCTGACACACATCTTTCTTGATTTTGAACCACAAAATAAAATTAAGGAAAAAAACAAAAACGACTTCAGCATAGAGTGTATGATATTATATATAGGTTAGATATAAGTATACTCCAGGTGCAGTCAGTTGTCCTAATCAAAAGCTTACATGACAGCAAATATTCTAATCAGAAAGCTCTCCTGCACCCCAGATGTCTACTACATATGTTAGTCTTATCTTTCATCGTTGGTAGGTGCCAGAGAGTGGGTTCCAACTCGTAGTGATCTTACATACAACAGAATGAAACATTGCGCCTCCTGTGCCATTCTCACAATTGTTGCTGTGTTTGATTCCTTTTTTACAGCTACTGTGTCGATCTATCTAGGTAATGGTCTTTCTATTTTTTGCTGACCCTCGTCGACGGCACTTGGCTTGGCGGCTGCTTTAGAATTACGTCCTTCTCCAGCAACTGATCCCTCCTGATAACATGTCCAAAATACTTGAGACAAAGTCTTACCATACTTGCTTCTAAGGAGCATTCTGTTTGTATTTCTTCCAGGACAGATCAGTTTGTTCTAGCAGTCCGTGCTACCTTCAATATTCTTTGCCAGCACCATGATTCAAGGGCATCAATTCTTCTTCAGTCTTCTTTATTTATTGTCCAGTTTTTTCATGCATGTGAGGCAACTGAAAATTTCATTGCTTTGGCCAGGCACACAAAAGTGACATCTTCTGTTTTTTACCATTTTAGAGAGGTCTTTTGCAGCAGATTTACATAATGCAATATGTCGTTTGATTTCCTGATTGCTGCTTCATTGGGTGTTGATTGTGGATCCAGGTATAATGAATTTCTCAGCAATTTCAAAGAACTGATGGCACAGGGATTACAATATTCAGCTGCTAGCCAAGAACAGCTGAAACTTACCACCAGAGGCTGAAACACACCATCAGAGGCTGCAACACACCATCTCTCTGTGGGATGAATCTATCGCAGTTAGCTTCTGTAAATATTTAGTCTTTGAAACCTGCTCTAGGGTTGTTACCAATCAGAATCAGTTTGACAGCAATGGATTGACAACTTCAATATTTTCTCCGTTTATCATGATGTTAGTCATTGGTCCAGTTACAAAGACTTTTGTTTTATGTTGAGGTGTAATCTATACTGAATGCTGTAGTTTTTTATTTTCATCAGCAATTGCTTCGTCTTCACTTTCAGCAAGGAAGATGGCATCATTTTCATACCACATATTGTTAATGAATATTCCTCCAATTCTGATGCTGAGTTCTTCTTCATATAGTCCAGCTTTTCAGATTAGTTGCTCAGCACACAGATGGAATAAGTACAGTGAAAGGACACAACCCTGAAACACACCCTTCCTAATTTTAAGCCAGGCAGTTTCCCCTATTCTTTTTGAACTCCCTCTTGGACTATATACAAGTTCTGTGTGAGCATAATTAAGAGTTCTACAATTCCCATTGTTTGCAACATTATTCATATTTTGTTGTGATCTACAAAGCTGAAAGACTTTGCATAGTCAACAAAACACAGGTAAACATCTTTCTGGTACTCTGTGCATTCAACCATGATCCATGCGACATCACAATGATAACTCTAGTTTCACATCCTTTTTTGGATCTGGCTTGAATTTCTGACAATTACTTGTCAACATACTGCTGCAATTGTTTTTTAATTGCCTTTAGCAAAATTTTACTTTTGTGTGACACTGACATTGTCCGACAATTTTTGCATTCTGTTGAATCATCTTTCTTAGGAATGGGCCCAAATGTGGATCTCTTACAGTTGGCTAGCCAGGCAGCTGTCTTCCAAATTTTTGGCATAGACAAGTGACTACCTCCAGCACTGCAACCACTTGTTGAAACACCTTAACTGGTATTTTGTCAATTCCTGGAGCCTTGCTTTTCACTGGTGCTTTCAGGTTAGACTACTTCCTTCAGGATCACTCGTTCCTGGTCATGTGCTACCTTTTGAAATGGCTGAAATCAACTAATTCTATGTTAAGTAATCTTACCTAGATTAATCTAAAAAATCCTTTGGTTTAGTATAATGAATGTCAAAATTGAATTTCCATTGTGATTGTTAATGTCTTCTTAGTCATCATACTGGGTGTTAGATACAGGCTTTTGTTGGTAGAATTAGTGATTTTTCAAGATGGATTGGCTAAAATATTTTAGAGGCACTTCTACCCTGCATGAACAAGTTATAAAAACCTAAGGAGTACTCTAACAAGAGGCAAAATGGTGAAGCACCAGTTGCTAACTGAAATACTGGCAGTTCAAACCCACTCCGTGGGAGAAAACCGAAAACCAAAAACCCAAATCCTTATTCTGATTCCTAGTGACCACATTGGACAGAGTAGAACTGTCTCACAGGGTTTCCAAAGAGGTGCTGGTGGCTTTAAACTGCCAATATTTTGGCCGCTTGTGATCCCCTATAAAAATTACAGCCTAAAAACCCTATGGGGCAGTTCTATTTGTCCTGTGAGGTCACTATGAATTGTAGTCAACTGGATAGTACAAAAAACACAACCATCAGTACTCTACTCTGGATAATTAGGGATGTGCTTGAGTTGAAAGACTTCCAGTTGCATGGAGCTATTGTAAGTATAACATCCTCCTGGCTCTTAAGTACTGCTTCATCTCCCTCCAGCGAATCTTTCAAGTAAAGTCATGATTGCAGCACCTAAAAGGATAGACACCTGGGATGTTCTCAAACTCATAGAATCATTGTCATTAGATGCTGTGAAGTCAGTTCCAACTTATAGCAACCCTATGAACAACAGAACGAAACACTGCCTTTTCTTGTGCCATGTGCACAATAGTTTTTATGCTTAAGCCCATTGTTATACCTGCTGTTTCAATCCATCTTGTTGAGGGTCTTCCTCTTTCACTGGCCCTCCACTCTACCAAGCATGATGCCCTTTTCCAGGGACTGATCTCTCATGACAACACGTTCAAAGTATGTAAGAAGCAGTCTCACCATCTTCGTTTCCAAGGAACACTCTGGTTGTACTTCTTCCGGAACCGATCTGTTTGTTCTCTTGGCAGTCCACAGCACATTCAATATTCTTCTCAATACCACAATTCAAAGGCATCAATTCTTTTTCTGTCTTCCTTATTCATTGTCTAGCTTTCACATGCACGTGACGCAATTGAAAAATACTATGGCTTGAGTCAGATGCACCTTAGTCTTCAAGATGACATCTTTACTTTTCAATTCTTTAAAGAGATCCATTGCAGTAGATTTTCCCAATGCAATGCATCTTTTAATTTCTTGACTACTGCTTCCATGGGTGTTGATTGTGGAACCAAGTAAAATGAAATTGGATATATTACCTTGTTTTGCTAACTAACACTTGTTTAATAAATAAATGTCTGTATGTTTGGAAGAAATTGGTCTGAGACTTGATTTAATTTATAAACTGGTTATGAGGTTGTTTGTGGGGAATAGTTACCTTTCACCCAACTCCTAAAGTTTGGCTTCTATTAGTACTATCTACCCGCCCCCCCACACAGAGTAGTTTTGGGCTAGTAACTTGGTTTAGGTCAGTTTAATATATTTATTTTCCTCTTTTTAATATTAATCTGATTCCAAATCTGGAGTTTATATCCACTTCTCTTGGCCATGTGAATTAATAAAAACAAAACAAAAGACTGAGTCTTAGAGAAAATGCTTACAAAAAACGGCAAATGGTAGATCTAGGGCTAGAGCCCAAGTCATCTGATTTGAAGTTCAGTGAGCAGGATTGTGCACAGAACAAAGAGTGTGGTATATGGGTGTGTATTGAATGAGGATGAAGTGTAGGAAGAAAGGTGATGGGAGGAGACAGAGAGAAAAAACAGTCTGGAATGTTGTCTGGATCATTATACATTGCAGGGGGTACTCAGGTAGCCCAGAAAGGGTGTTAAAAGTGGGTGCCAACTCCCTATAAGAGGACCAGGAAGGCTCTATAGATAGTATTTGCTTAAGAACTAGTTCCATAAATCATAATGAAGTGTATTTTTAGCAATAGGCAACAATAGTGTATTTTCATGCACAAATCAACTGTACTTGTTTCATTTCTTGGCACCATGAAAAATCCAGTCAGTTTCAAAACAGTCATTGTATCTAAAATCACACCATTCAAAGTTCTCAGAGCAATCATGTGCTGTCTGGAGGTTGTATACTGATTTAGAGACATCATGAGGAAACTGACCTGGAAAGAAACTAAAAGCTTTTCATTCTATTCTTTATCCTTGACAAATATTCCTGTGTTTACCTCTAAAACACTAAAAGCTCTGCTTATAAAAAAGACAAAGCAAATAAACAAGAAAAACAAGCAAACAAAACTTCTGCTGGCCACCACCAGCAACAAAAGCTTTCAGTTCATTTGGAAAAGAAACAGAAATAACATACTATTTTTATGGGACTTTAAGCTAGAGAAAAAGACTAAGAATATTTAATTTCAAATATTTAAGGATGCCTAAACATTTTAGTAGAAAGTGCACATGTGAGCCCATCCAATGATAGGTTTTCATAAGTCTGGAGTACTGTCTCTGAGGATTATGGGATAGGGAAAGAAAGCCTGAAAACAAAGCATTAGGTGTACAGAACAAACAAAATCAGCAAGAGGGTAAAGGGAATTTGTAGGAAGTAAGAATGTTGGACCAGAATTGTGAGAAATGTCAAGACCACTGCAGAAATAATTTCTCCTTTTAATTCTTGAGTATTAGGATGTTCCCGGTCCACACTATTATAAAGAGACAGCATTTACTGGGATTGCTCTACCTAATGATTTTTGGACTTGATCAGCTAGGCACCTTCTATTTTGATCATTTCAATTTCATGAATCACTAGATACTTTGTAGAACTGACTATCTTTCTAAATCTCATGGAAGTGGGAGTAAGATTTCACTTTTGTAAAAGTAAAGTGAAAATTGGAAAAGTCCCCCCCCAAAATGCTGAGCTTTTCTGATAACTCTTTCCTTAGTCTCTACAACTTCATGTGACTTGTAGATAAGGCCATTTCTAACTTTAAAAGGAGAGAAAAATATCTTGTGTTTGCATATATATTTATAGCAATACATGGACAAGACTGTAAAGATTGTATAAAGTCTCCATAACAGACATTCCTCTTCTACAAGCAAGATTGCCAAGCTATACACTACCAATGGTTAACCAAACCACACACTAGCAGAGCAGCCAGCCTTACTATATACATATGGAAGCATTTAGAATAGTGACTAGCACAAGCAAACGCTCTCTCCTAAAATCATCTAAATGCTATTCTTATCTCCATTTAACAAGTGAGGAAACTAAGGCACGAAGAAACTCAGTGATTTGCTTAAGGTTGTACAGATAGTAAGTGGCAGAATTGGCTCAGAGCTGGAATTCTAAACTAGTGTATACTTCATACATGCTGGAAACCCTGGTACCTAGTAAGTGCTATGTCTGCTAAGCAAAATGTCAGCAGGTTGGATCTGCCAAGTGTTCCTTGGAAACTTTGTGGAACAGTTCTACCCTGTCCTACAGGGTTGCTATGAATTGCAATTGACTTGACAGGAGTGAGTTTGAGTGCTTTTTTTGCTGTTGTTTATTTGTTTTTTTCCCCCCAGTACTTCATGTGTGAGGAGCCCTGCTCTTACAAATGGTTAGAAACAAAAAACAAAACCTGTTGCCGTTGAGTCAATTCCAACTAATAGTGATTCTGTAGGACAGAGTAGAGTGTCCCATAGAGTTTGCAAATGGCTACGTGCTCAGCTATTAACCCAAGGACTGGCAATTTGAATCCACTCAGTGTCTGGCTTTACAGGAGGAAAACCTGGCAATCTGCTTCTGTAAAAGATAATCAACAAGAGAGGCCTACAGGGCAGTTCTACGCTGTCACATGGGATCATTACGAATCTAAAATGATTCGACAACATCTAACAACAACAATACTACCCGTGAGGAACGCTGCCAAACAGTGCAGAAGTAAAATCTCAAGGCTAGACTACAATAAAATGTTCAGTAGGAATGACTGGAAATTCTTACAAGCCACCACAAGTAAGAGCTACTTGATTATAAAGACCTATGTGACCCGGTTTTGTTTTCGATATATGAAGTAAATGGAAAAAGGTAAATGAGAGACCCAAACACAAGGTGAATTTCACATTAGATATGACCTAGGAACAAAACTTCCTGCCCAAGGGAGCTGGTAGTAGCATCACCAAGAAGCCAAAACCAAACCCACAGCTGTTGATTCTGACTCATAGTGATCCTGTAAGATTTCAGATAATAATCTGATATGGAAGCGGTTTTAAAGATCCTAAATCATGACCGAGAGGTAGAAACGGTCCTGGAGACATTGCTGTGGTACAGTGAATCATCTGATTTTCCCATTCTTTTCCTTGGAATTTGGATAAGTCAGTCAGGCAGTCACATGGAAATCAATCCACAACATTCACTGAGTACCTTCTTCATGAAGTAATCTTTCTAGGGCCTTAATGTCTTGAGTGGCAAAGGTTGAGTTCTTGCTTCATTCAATGTTTTTATAAGATTGGATTTTCAAAAAGAAAAATGTTCTGTGAATTCTACACACTATCAGATAATAGGAAAAGCAATCTGAAGAACAACAAAATTACCACTCTCAAATTCCACACTAGAGTTTTGAGGGTAACTAGATCTGTTTACTGAAGAATCTAAGTCATCTAGGGGCAATTGCTGCTCTGTGATCAGTCTTGCACAGCTGGTCCTAGCCTCCTGAGACTATTTATGAGCAATCGTATTCAACTGGAGCTTCTTTCTCATGTTTGTGAATCCATATGGTTCTACCCAGGGTTCCTACCCTTCCCTAAATCCTAACATATTCTGGCGGGAAACAAAGGAGGACACCATGTGGACATACATATGAGGACTGCCAATTAAGTTCACAAATCCATCCTGGAAAAACTGCTACATACCTCGCTGCTGAACATCACTACCACTGCCTTTGAGGTACTATTCTTAGGAAGCTATACACTGACCCTGGCACCTAGTCCACCCTTCAAAGCTCTGGTATGGCCATCAGAGCTGTCATTGTATTACCCTTTATGTCCTGAATGTCATCTAAATATCTTCCTTTCAATATTTCCTTTATCTTGAGGTAAAGAAAAAAGTCTTGGGGGCCAGATCAGGTTACTAGGGAGCAGTAAAGAAGCTATTCCAATACAGTTATTTGTTTATTGGCTAAAAACTCCCTCACAGACAACAGTACAATTAAGTTTGCAAACTAGCCACTGTGTGCAATGACCACTCAAGAAAGAGTTCCAAAACTGCTTTGAAAGGAGAGCTAGCGCCGGCACTGATGTGTAGCTTCCCAAGGGGAGTACCTTGAAGGTGACCATAGTGATATTCAGCAATAAGCTATGAAGTAGCACTTAAAACAGTTAAGCTCATGGTCTTAATTGTCAGGGCTCCTGTAGCCTCAAAGTTGTGCAAACAAACTCTTAAATGGTTAAAGGACATTCATAAATAGCTCTTATTTCTTTCTACTTATAATGAGCTTTACACCTCTAAAATCTGTTCCAAGTGCTTTAAAAGTCCTTATTCTTGTTCTCTTTCATTGCTGTTCAACAGTGTCTTTCTCCTTGCATAACACCATACTTGTGTTGACTAATTCCTATATCCTTTTTATCACGAAATGTACAGGTTCTAGGATAATGTGTGTAGGTTTTAAAACAATGAATGTAAATTTTTCCTAGTGTTCATAACTGCTAATTAGCTAAAGGTATCTATTATTTCCATTAAGAGTCTAGAGTGGTTTCTCTTTTTAAATATACTTATGAATATATTTTCGTTTCCCTTCCGTGAGCTGCACCTTAGGAATGGTAAGATGTACTGCCTTTTACGCCATACCAGGTTTTTCTTAGAATTCTAGAGAGACCAGTAAATTTCAGTAAGGGAAAGAAACATGGTCATTATTTAGCAAGTCAGCAAAGAACAATTTCTAAGTTATCCTTATCATTTTTAAAATTTCAGTGTTAGCTTGCAAACACTGGGGAGGGGAAAGAAATGCTAATCATTTAAAGCCAGTACTTCTCTTTCTCAAATACGTGGTCTTTTAATGATACTTAATAATCAATGTTGGCTTTTTACAGATACCTGAAATATGAAGACAGTAAGGAAAACTGAGTTATGAACAGTAATTCACTATAAATAATTGACGACTATATTTCCATTTCATTGAAGTCACTGACACAAAGTCAATACACCTGACTATTTTTCTATTTACTTTGTTCCTAGTTCTCAAATACTTGATGATTGGTGTTGACCTTTTAGTTTGTCGTGTTCTCTACACTGAGAGCCAAGGCCAGCTCACTGGTATTTATTTGTTGGGCTACCTTCATCATTCAGGCTGCCCAAGAGGATCCAGGATGGAACTAGCGTAGTTTCGTAAGAAGGATAAAATCAAACATTGTACAGAAATGACCTCATGTGTTTTTACAGCTTCCACGTAAGCAGATCAAGGCTTTATATTATTCCCACTCTACAGATGAGAATATATACCCTGGTGATGTCGTGGTTAGGTGCTAGAGCTGCTAATCAAAAGGTTGGCAGTTTGAATCCACCAGGAGCTCCGTGGAAACTCTGTGGGGGCAGTTCTAATTTGTCCTGTGTGGTTGCTAAAATTTAGAATCAACTCGACAGCAATGGGTTTAGTTTATATGTATGTATATATATATAGGTAGATAGATGAGGAAACTGAAGCACAAATGTGTATATTCAGTGTTTATTACCTGTAACAGCAGAGCACATTGTTAGGAGTTTTCAAAATGCATAATAAGCCAAAGTCAATATGCTTCAAGTGGTCACAATCTGTGCACGTGTCAGACTGTGAAAAAATATAATAATAGAGACACAGAATACAGTAGAAGAACAGGGGAAAGGGTGACTTCTGACTGAAAGTTTTGGAAGGGTTTTGTGAAGATGGAATCTGAGCCTAGCCTTAATGTGGTGGTCCACAGACAGAGATGCTGGGTAGCAGAGGGCACAGCATGAGCAAAAAGGCACAGAAAGGGTAGAGGATGGGAATCTAGACTAGTTATCTCATAGGATTTGCAGGTGATGCAAAGGTAGCAGCAACAAAGTCTTTAGAGGGCTTGAAGATGCCCTTGAATGCTAACTTTGGTAGCAATGCAAAGAAGAGTAGCCTGGCAAGTGTTGCCCAATTTGGGTCTGTGTCCTGGAGCAATCAAGCCAATAAAACATACTCCAAGTTAGAAAGAGGAAGAAGGTTTACTAGGAGGTTGAATACCACTGGAGACTCGACAGCAATGCAGGTTGTTCTCCATGGAATCCTAAAAGACAATTTTTATATCAGCATTTTTATATCATTTCAACAAGAAATACTTCACTTTTTAAAGCATGTACCCCACAGATAACTGTATACATCACAAAATAGTCACAAGAAATCCTCTACTGAACTCTGGTAATTTTGTTTATAGCAGGGAAAGACAAAACTTATGAAAAAATTCCTCAGCTAGTGAAATTAGCTTACAGAGTTCACTGCAAAATAAGGAGCAAGAAACAAAGTTGTGGATACACAAAATGCCAGGCAGCCTTCCTAGCTGCTGTTTTCCAGGCTGAAGGCCATTTCTCAGGAGAGCAAAGAAGAGCAAGGTCATAGGAGTTGAGAGGGCTCTGCACTCCTTGGGAAAGAGGCCAGTGAAGAAGCCAAAGTAGATGGTGCAGTGAAAAACACTTGACAGATTATTTAAAGTATCATTACGGCATTAGCTATGTGATGCTGTCAATCACACATTTTGAAAAGGGGAACACATTGTAAAGTATTAGGGTTACACAAGGAAATCATTTAAAAGGCCACTGTAGCAATTAAGGAAAGAGGCAGTAAAGGCCAAAACTGGAGCAGAAGTAGCAATAGACAGAAAGGCAGTGACTTGAAAGGTAGTGGAGACAGAATACACACGATTTGACAGCTCATTAGGCATGCACCACGGGGATGAGTTGAAGGTTATTCTGACTTACAAAGACTGATATGGGTACCAATATGACACAAGGAACAGATTACAGTTGAGTTAGCCATGGGCCAGACATAAGAACATGTCTATGAAGGAGGTAGCAGTGTGGGACTAGGACAAATAACCTAAATCCAACCCACTGCCTTTGAGTTGATTCCAACTCATAGCAACTCTATCAACAGAGTAGAACTGCCCCATGGTTTCCAGCGAGTGCTGGTGGACTTGAACTGCCAGCCTTCTGGTGAGCAGCCATAGCACTTAACTACTGCGTCACCAGGGTTTCTGCCTCCAGGGTTTCCCTCGGTGGTGGAACGTAGTGGTTAAGTGCAACAGCTGCTAAGATGTTAGCAGTTCAAATCTACCAGGTGCTCCTTGGAAACTCTATGGAGACAGTTCTACTCTGTCTATAGGGCTGCTATGAGTCGGAATTGACTTGATGGTAGTGGGTTTGGCTTTTTTAAGACAGAGAGGATTTAAAAATCAGTCACAGGGAGATGATAGTTGAATCCATGTAAGTAGAAATCACCAAGGAAGAATAATTAGAGGACAAAGAGTAAAGAACAAAAGGAAAACCTTAGAGGAACATCTGTATTTTGAGGAGCAGTGAGGGACAGTAAAGGAAAGCGGGTTATTAATGCAGTCTGAATGGTGTGTGGGGGTGGCAAGAGGAGGACAAAACGGTAGAACCTGTGTCAAAAGACTTCCAGAAAGAGAAATGAATAATGCGAAGGAGGTGAGTAGAGATCTGCTCTGGTCTCAGGGGCAACATCTAAGAATCCTAAGATCCACACCTACTTCTTGAATTACCAGACAGAGAGAGAGACAGAGATTTTTCAAGAGGAAACTGCTCCTCCTTTTACCAAATATTAACCCGGGACTAAATCATCAAAACCCATCGCTTGTTCTTACTTTACCCATTCCTTCAAATTGAATTCTGATTCACACAGTAGTGACCCTATAGAACAAAGTAGTCCTGCCCATAGGGTTTGCAAGGCTATAAATCTCTACGGAAGGTAACTGGCACATTTTCTCCTTCAGAGCGGCAGGTGGGCTATATCCTCTGGCCTTTCAGTTAGTAGCCGAATGCTTAACCGTTACACCACTAAGGCTCCTTTTTCTAATTCCAGTCTTCAGCAAACTTTCTTCAATCACTGAGTCCACGCGGTTTTCACCCTACATTGACCTCTTTAGATAATTACGCATGAGGAGCCATTTTAATTCCCCTGGAATCCAGGTTTCTCGAGTCCATGAAGTTGGAATGATCCACCCAGCCTATTTTTCCTTAAGTGTCATTTATAATGCTGAGTCTCAAGTCTTTCCCCTTAGGCTTTGGGCTGTTCTGAAGAATTATCTGTGTAGCCAGTTTTGATAAACAAGAACTTCAGAGTATGACTGACAGCTGAATTTTAGTGTAAATTGTTGTAAAAGCACTATCCTGGCCTTGTTTCCATGACAGTGTTGACAGAGTAGAGTATAAGAGTCTTTGGAAGTTTTCTCACTTTTGAAACATTTTTTTACTCCATAGCTGAAAGTGTTCCAACGCTATTCATAAGGTTTTCACCAGCAAAATCATTTCAATAGTGGACTGCTGGGTCCTTCTTCCTATGGTGTTTTCCATCACCTTTTAGGCATGCAGAATCTGGACAATAAATAAAGAAGATTGAAGAAGAATTGATGCTTTTGCATTGTGGTTTGGAGGAGAATACTGACTATTCCATGGTCTGCTAAAAGAATGAACAAATCTGTTTTGGAAGAAGTACAGCCTGAGTACTGCTTAGAAGTGAGGATGGTGTGAGTTAATCTCACGTACTTTGGACATGTTACCTGGAGGCACCAGTTCATGGAAAAAGACATCATACTTAGCAGAGGGTAGCAAAAAAGAGGAAAATGCTCAAGGAGAATATGGACACACTGGCTGCAATGATAGGCTCCCACATGACGATTGTGAGAAAGAGTGTTTTGTTTTGCCATGCATAGGGTTACCATGACTTGGAACCAATTCAATGACACTTAACAAGAACAGTCAAAATATTACCCTGATATGCCAAGTTTGTGAATGGTTTGGCACTCAGCTGTTAATGGAAAGGTTGGCAGTACCAACCCACTAGCCACTCTAAGTTGTCTGGGAGAATAATGTGGTAGTCTGTTTCTGTGAAAATTACAGCCTTTGAAACCCTATAGGGGCAGTTTTACTCTGTCCTATAGAGTCCCTATGAGTCTGAATCTACTCAACAGCAGTGGGTTTTTCAGCTGCCATTCAGTTGGTTCTGACTGTAGGAACCTAATGTAGTACAGAGTGAAACACTGCCCAGGCCTGTGCCATCCTCAACATTTACATCAGATAAACAGCAATATTATTGGCTTAGTGTGCTATTTATTTATTTGTTTATTGTGATTGAGTGAAAGTGTGCAATCCAGTATAAATTTGCATGCCAGCCTATGTGCAGCTCCCGCTGCTCTCCCTGCCCCGTGACAGCACACTACTCCTATGTGTTCTATATAGCTTGGTATGATTTTTGTTTCAACACATATTATGTGTTAGGCTTTCATCCATGTGGTGCTAAGCAGTGGTTAAATGCATTAGCTGTTTGGAATCTAATCCAGCAATGTGATGAGGGCTTGCTAATTAATTCTTCTTCCTCTCAGTTTCTTCATTTCCAAAAAAGGGACGATGGTACCTACTTTACTACTACACTTGAGTAGCCTATGATGTATCTCATGGACTGCCAGAAGAATAAACAAATCTTTTTGGAAGAAGTACAGCCAGAATGCTCCTTAGAAGTGAGGATATCAAGACTTCTCCAGCACACTTTAGACATGCTATCTCAAGAGGGACCAATTTTGGACAAGGATATCATGCTGGGTAAAGCAGGGGGTCCGCAAATAAGAGGAAGACTTTCAACGATGGATTGACACAGGGCTGCAACAACGGGTTCAGACATCATAGGACTGATTGTGAGAACGGCATAAGACCGGGCAGTTTCCTTCCGTTGTATATAGGGTCGCTATAGCTTTTTTTTGGCTTTTTCATTGGCTTTTTATGAGTCGAGTCAATTCCACGGCACCTAACAACAACAGTACAACAAAATATATTAGAAAAGATAAACAAAACCCTAAGAACACTGCCATCAAGAGCTCGATTAATTCTGCTAGTAATGTATTGTTTTACGAGCTCCTGGAGGGCAGGAGACTACTCCAGCACGTAATGCCGACCTGGGGACACGTGAGCCTCGTTCTGGTTAGCTTCATCTTGCCAGCCCTCGGGAAAACGTCATTTGCAGGAGGACGGATAAATAGCTGATCTTCTTTTTTTTTTTTTTTGCCCAAGTCTTAGCGGACCAAAGCAGAGGGCTGACTACAGGGTGCCATGGGAAGAAGCATCCCAGGGTCCGCCCGTGACCCTCGGATGGACTACACATCCCAGAGTGCAGCGCGTCCCACAGCGTGGACGGAGGCAAAGAGCCCCGAGGAAACAGTGCACCCTGGGATGAGTAGTCCGTAGGTCGCAAGCTCGGCTGTGCGGAGGAGGGCTGACGCCTGAGGTCCCGTCCTAGGTCCGCCTTTTGTCCACGTCTCACTTCTGTCAGCCAATGTCCTCTCCTGTCGCCGGAGCCAGTCCTGCTCTGATGAGGCCCCCATTGGTGCTGCTCAACTATTGCAGGCCTACCCGGAAGTAGCGTTGGAGGAGGCAGTTTCCTAGACTACGACACCGGAAAACTGGGGGAGGCGCTATCGTGTTGCTGAGGGCGGAGGGCGGTGGCAGCGCTGGCGCTGGGGACCGGCTCGGTGGCTCCGGGAGACAGCTCGGTGCCAGCAGCCATCCGCGTTACTCCGCATCCCTCCCTTTGCTCGGCTAGCAGCACCCTCGCCACCGGCCTCAGGAGATGTGTCCCACCGGCCGGGCGTAGCAGCTGCGCTTGCGCGGAACCGCGGGGCCATGAGCGAAGCTGACGGCGGCCCGGGCTGTGGGTCCCCGGTCCCCCAGCGAGCGCCATGGAGCCTGGTGGCGGCGACAGCCGCGTTCTGCCTGGTGTCAGCCACGTCCGTGTGGACGGCAGGGGCCGCGCCCATGAGTAGGGAGGAGAAACAGAAGCTTGGGTAAGAGTGTGGGGCAGCCTGGGGTGGGTTTTCCTTGATGCTGGCCACAGGCAAGGTTCCTGTCATTGCAGCCGCGGAGCGCAGTGTCCTTTCTTGTCGCGACTGAGACAGCTGTCGCTGCGCGAGCACCCTGGGAAGGTGGACAGGGTCAGGAAAGGTGGGGGCCACTGCCCGCGATGGGGGCTGTCGGTGACATATTTGGGCTCCTTCCTGTCAGCCGCGGTGTGTCAAAGCAGCTGCCGTGTCAGTGGCCCGTGAAGGGGGCTCCAGCTCACGCCGCTGTCACGGAGCGTCCTGTGGTTGCTTTTTGTAGAAGCATGGTTAGACTTGTCACATTAGGGAGCCCCTAGTTAGGAAAATGTTGCTGATTTCACAGGAGTTGAGGAATAGCGTTTGCACCTGTTACGGAAAAGGGGCGTTTATTGAAACTTGAACTTTAAGTATTTTACTATTTCCTTTTAGTGTTTTCTTGAGTGCACTTTCTCGACGGCACTTGGCTTTGGCTGAGTGCACTTTCATAATTGAACACAACATTTGATAGTATTGTTCAAAAGCCTCAAGTATTTCTAGTCACTTCATTTAAAGTCACTTTTATCAGTCTTGCAAGTGTCATAAAAATTGTTATGCTTAAACAAAACCCTTGCTAGCGAGTCAGTTTGGACTCATAGCGACCCTGTGGGACAGTAGGACTGCCCCATAGGGTTTCCAAGGCGCACCTGGCGAATTCAAACCGCTGACCCGGTTAGCAGCCATAGTACTTAACCACTAGACCGCCAGAGTTTCCTAGCATGTTATACGTGCAGCCTTTAATTCAGAGTAAGTGTTGTTAGTATACAGCGACTTCGTGCTAGTGAATAAAGAGAAAAGCCAAGAACTTAGTAGAAAATGGGCAAAGGACATTATAGCGGTGCTATAACAGATACCACAAATGGGGGGCTTTAATGAACAGAAATTTATTTTCTCATGAGAAACAAGGCCTTTGCCTCTTTGAGCTTCTGCTCCTTCGCAGTCTTCGTGTGGCTTGGTATTTCTCTTCCCCCATCTCTGCCTCTAACTTTCTTTTAATCTTTATATCTCGAAAGAGTTTTACTCAGGTACACCCTTTACTAATCCTGTCTCATTAACATAGCAAAGACAGCCTGTTCCTAAATGGGGTTATAACCACAGACATAAAGCTTAGGATTTACCGTACATAGTTTCTGGGGAGCACAGTTCAATGTGTAACCTTCAACTCCTTGGACCTCCAAATTTATATTTTCATGTGCAAACATATTCACCCCATCACATTATCCCAAAAGTTCTAAATAATTTCCAAACCCCAAATCTCATCTGAATCATCTAAATCAAATATAGGTAGATTTGAGGTGTATTCCATCCTGGGACTAAATTCCTCTTCGTTTTTGAATCTGCGAAATCTAGACTATACAGTATCTGTTTCCACAGTACAGGCAGTCCCCAGTTTACTAAAGAGATCATTTCTAAGTGTGTCTTTAAGTTGAATTTGTAGGTGAGTCAGAATAAGTGCATATGGTTCTTATTTAGCTTTTTCAGTGACTTAAAAACCTGTATGTGCGGCAAGTGAAGGTGATTGTGATAATTTGTCGAGATTAGGGGTTGGTTCAGTAGTTTCAACCAAACCAAACTCACCGCTGTCAAGTCAATTCCAGCTGATAATGACCACATAGAACAGGGCAGAACTTCCCTATAGAGTTTCCAAGGAGCACCTGGTGAATTTGAACTGCTGACCTTTGGTTAGCTGACATAGCACTTAACCACTGTGCCACCAGGGTTGCCACCAGGGTTTCTGGTGGTTTCAAAGTGAGGATAAATTCACATAACGTTAAAGAGCAAATATGCATTGTTCTTAAATCCTAAGTTTGCAACTCAGGGATTTACTGTACAATGGTGGAACAGGCATAGTGTAGATATTTCCATTCCAGATGGAAGAAAGTGGAGGAAAAGAAGGGATAGCAGGCAACAGGCAGGTCCAAACCCAGCAGAACAATTTACATTAACTCTCAAAGTTTGACAATAATCCTCTGTTTTCTCAGACCATCTAGACAACAGCCCTGCCCTCCAGACTCTGGTGTTGGCCATGCCATCAGGATTCTAGGTGGAAACCCCTTAGTCTTGGGCTTCAGCTCTGAGTTCAAAACCCACTAAGATGGCAGTGTTACTCCCTTGGCTTTGGCAGCTCTGTTCTCCTAGTTTATCTGAATGACAGCGCTCCCCTTCATCCCTGGCAGGCCCTGTTCTTCTGCCACTTGGGCATGGCAGCCTGCCTCCTCGGCTTTGGACATTGACCCCATCTTCCTGGCTTACTTAAAGGGCTGCCCTACACTCTAGACCTGGGTTGATGAAGATCTGACTCTGAAACCTGGGAGGCTGTGGCTCCACCCTTTGAGATCTGGGAGACCATAGCTCCGCCCTTTGAAACCAAGAAGACTCTGCTTCCTGTGCTCAATGCAGCAGTTCTGCTGGTCTGTGAGCTGCTCCAGGGGTAGGTCCTTTACTTTTGATTGGAGAACAGTTGATGTAGCTCCTTTGCCGTGTAGAATTCCAAGAGACAGACAGCCTTCTTTCCTTTCTTCTTTCTCTAATTCTTTTAGTCTATGCTGATGACTTTTCCACTCTAGTACCTTTTAAATCTATCAACAGTCTCCTCAAGGCAATCTAGGCTTTTCACTCTTAGGCACCTTACAACTCTTCTAGTGTCTGCCATTAGGAATTGGGTAATTTCCAAACCACTTCGACATTTCCCACATTTGTAGGAGCCCTGGCAGCACAGTGGTTCAGAGGTGCTAACCAGAGGTTGGTAGTTCAGTCCACCTGCTCCTTGGAAACCTCATGGAGCAGTTGTGCTCTGTCCTGTGGGATTGCTATGAGTCAAAATCTACTCAGTGAAAATGTTTTTTTTTTTTTTTGGTTAAGGCAGTACTCCTTGGTACCTTTATCTAATGCTGCTCTAACAAAAATACCACAAATGGGTGGCTTTAACAAATACATGTATGTTCTCATAGTTTAGGAGGCTAGAAGTTCCAATCCAGGGTGCCAGCTTTAGGGGAAGGCTTCCTGTCTCTCTGCAATGTGGAAGAAGAGCCTTGCTTCTTTGAGCTTTTGTTCCTGGGTGATCTTCATGTGACTTGGCATCTTTCTTTTCCCTTCTCTGCTTCTTGAAAGCGTGATTTTAATTTCTATAGGTAGTTTCTGAGTTACAGCAGTCCAACTTTAGGAGCCATCCCTTTCCGGCAGTTTAATGCTACCGCTGTTAACCAAAAGGTTGGCAGTTCAAATCCACCAGGCGTTCCTTGGATACTCTGTGGGGCAGTTTACTCTGGCCTCTAGGGTTGCCATAAGTCAGATCCAACTCGATGGCACTGGGGTTTTTTTTTTTTAATTTGCTTTCAGTTTGTAGTGATTGAACCAGCCCGTGCTGTTGACATATGCCTCATCACTATCACCTACACGGCTGCGTGTATAGCTTTTAAAGCATTCGTTGCATTAATTTAGCAAAGATAGCCCATTCTCAAATGGGATTATAATCATGGGCATCGAGATTAGTATTTACAACACATTTTGCGGGGGAACACAATTCAGTCTGTTAACAGGTATGAACAAATAATTAACAGAGGAGGAAATGCAAATAGTCATTAAACATGAGAAGTTACTTCACAAATGTGAGAAATACAGATTAAAACAATGAAATAACCACATTTTCTCCATCAGATTAGTGAAAAAGCATGGAGATACTACTCACATGTTTTTTCACTTTTAAGGTAAAAACGGTAAGCTGGATTTTGCCCATTGGCTTAATGAAAATAAAACCTTTAGATACTACTGGCTACTTAAGATGTGAAGAAACACTTGATGGGAATATAAATTACTGTAATTTATTGATCATGTTTTCTAAGATTTTAATTGTGCATACTGTTTGAGTCATCTGTCCTGTGTCTGGAATTTACCTTACAAAAATAAGAACATTGTTGGTGTGGAGATAAATGTAAAAGGAAGGCCATTTTGACAAAATGAAACAGTTCCTTGGAAGGAAATAATTGAATATGGTACATTCATATTATAGGATAATATTCAGACATTTGAAGAGAATGAGGTAGATCACTGGAAAGCTGTCCAGGATATAACCCCAAGGAAAAGAATATACAGGTTGCAGAATAATAGATACAGTACTATTCTGTATATTTTTAGAAAAAAAGGTCTAAGCCCAGAAAAAAGTAGAAAAATAATTCTGTCGTGGGATTAGGATGGAGCAGAATGAGACAGTCAGGTTTTACTATATATATTTCCTTCTTGTTTAAATCATTGGAAGCGTCCTGTATTCATTTTTAAATAAAATAGCTATAAAGGTCTTGGGAGAGAAGAAGATAAAGAGATACAGTATCAGCTACCAAAACAAAATGACAAGTAAGCTCTAGTAATTAACTGCCTTAAGTTTTAATTAATAAGCTAAAAAATGGTTTTGCTAATTTAATGTGTCATTGATACATATATTCTGAATACTCCACCTTGTGCCAGGCACTTTCTATCCGTTAGCTCTGTAATTCTCACCATTTCTTAATGAGGAGGATGTAGCCCTGTATTACAGATGAGGAAATTGAAACTCAAGGTTGATTTACACAAGGTTATAGCATTAATAATGTCTGTCTGACCCCAGAGCCCGTGTTCTCTTCATATGGACTCCCATAGCGTATAGAAAGGAAGAAAAAAAAAGTTTGTAAGAACAACATGTGTCTTATTTCCCCACCACTCTTTTTCTTTATTTAAAATGTTTATTTGAAAAAAGTCGTCAGATAACTCACTTTTGGCCAATATTAGTTTTTAACTGGAGGAGTCCAACTAAGTTAACTTGAGATTTCAGTTCAAGTTTTGAGATCATTTAAGAAGGTGAAATTACAACTATTAGATTTTTATAGGTTACTCTAGAGTAAGAGCAGAGTAGGTCTAGAGGCATAAACCAAGGTACACAATTACATGCCTGCCTTCCCTGTCAGAGAATTTTCAGGAAACTGAACTGATTCAGTAGGTTTACCTGTGAGAGTTTTTTTTAAAGCCCCAGTGATTTACAATAAAAGCCGATTTCTCTGACCCCTAAGTAAAACAGATAATAAAGACTTGTGTCATAGATAATAAGCATTTGTTCAAATTGCTATCAGTTTTATAGTTTGTAGAATCATTTCCCATACATGTAGTCTTATCCTCCTTGGAATAAATTATTGTTTTCTCATTGTTTCTGTTGTATTGTTATTGCTGGTGAGTCGATTCCAATTCACGGCAGCCCTGTGTTTGCAGGGTCCGGCACCATAAGATTTTCTGGGTTCTGACCTTTCAGGGTCACCAGATCTGTTTTCCAGTGTTTCTTAGTGGGTTTGAACTACCAACCTTTTGGCTAGTAGTCAAGCACTTTACTGTTTGTGCCTCAGTGTTATTTTTTCATTAAAAAAAACCGTGGAAGTCTGAAACAGTTTGATTTCTGTAGTAGGTAGGCAAGCAACTTTACAAAAAGCTGACTTTTGGAAATTGTTTTAAAATGAAGAAAGACAGTTTTGAATTGTGGATCTGATTTCTTATACATATTTATTCAATTGTTGAAATATGATACCTAACAGGAACTTTTTTTATGTTTAATAATGCTGCCAGTCTGTATTTAAATATGGTTTTCTTAGAACTCATAGTAGGTGTGAGGAAGAGTTAAATCAAAAACCATACCTGTTGCTGTAGAGTTGATTCTGATTCATAGCTACGCAACGGGACAGAGTAGAACTGTTCCATAGAGTTTCCAGGGAGTGCCTGGTGGATTTGAACTGCCAACCTTTTGGTTAGCTGCCTGAGCTCTTAACCACTATACCACCAGGATGCCAAGGAAGAGCAACTGGATATTAAATATCTCCATTTTCACAGGTATTATGAAATGTGCTGATTACAGACTGCATAAATTTTAAGGATTGGAAGACTGTGTCCTCATACATAATTGTGATTTACTTATAATTTTGAAAATGAATGCTTGTGAAGTGTGTTAGCAAGTTGAAGCTGTAACACACATGTCTAGGCACTACCTTTCAAATTACGGGTAATTCTGCATGATGTGTAGTGCACATGGCCTTACCCTTGCAATTTGAGGAACTTATTATACTTCTTGGCAAAAATACTGTGTTAATTCCATTTCAGGAGGAAGAAAAAGTACTTTCTGTATTCTTTTTATTGATACCAATGTTCGAAAGGCACATTTAACCTCTTTTTTAGGCTTATGTGGTTGGGTAATTGAGAGATATTTATCTTTTGATGTAATAAAGAAACATACAGACAGATTACCAAAAATATCCCATAATTTCTAAGGTGATTTGATCCACATTCTGTCATACATGTTTACATCATGAATTAGTGTTTTAGCAAAATGGTGGTAACATCTTGTTTTTAGTGATTGGGTGTTTTTATATGGTTAGTATTAAGGAAAAGGTTGTCAGAGTTCAGTTTATTCATTTTACAAGTTTGAGTGTACTTGAGTTTGCTGGTCATAGCCAGAATCTGGAAATTAGATTTTTTTTTTTCTGGTCTGCTAGGTTTCTTATGGAGCCTTGGTGGCATAGTGGTTAATTGCCATGGCAGCGAACCAAAATGCTGGCAGTTCAGATCCACCAGATGTGCTTTGGAAGCTCTATGGGGCAGTTCTGCTGTGTTCTGTAGAGTCACTATGAGTTGCAATTGAAGGCAGTGAGTTTGGTTTGAGTCATAACATTAAGGAGCCCTGGTGGTACAGTGGTTAAAGTGCTTGGCTGTTAACTGAAAGGCCAGGGGTTTGAACCCACCAGGCATCCTATTGGAAGAGAAGATCTGGTGATCTACTCCCAAAAAGATTATAGCTAGGAAACCCCATGGGGCAGTTGTGTCCTCTAGGGCAGTTTTGAGTCAAAAAGACTTGATGACAAACAGCGACACCACACTTGTAACATTAACTTCTGTAGTTTTCCCTGTAGCTCTCAAGCTCCCACACTTGTAAGTAAGATGGTCCCAACTTCAGAGTTTCTGATTTATTAAATCTGTAGGAATTAGAAATCTCAAATTTAAACAGCCATCCTGAGAATATTAGTGAAAAAGTTAGTCAAAACACATAATCTCCTTGTATATTACTTTTCTCACTTTGGAAGTGAATACTGTTTGACTTTTGAGAATTCCTTGAAGGAGCAGTGAGTGCATCGTGAAACATATCATTTGAAAATGTGACAAACTATCTTAATAAATACGCACTTATATTAGGCATTAGTGATTTTATTAAGTCCTAAAAGGGAAAGGCAGAGGTTTGATTATAGAGTGTTATTTCATATGTATACATATTGTATATAGATAGAAAATTATACTATTGCTTATGCATATAGTATAAGCAATGAATGGTATCAGTAATTGTTTCTTTTGAGGCTTTACAGCAACATTTTTCCTCTCAAAACAGAGAAATAAATGTGTTAAGAGGAATTGTTTTTCAGCATCAGATTCCTTCAGTCTGCATAACATGCATCATTCAGAAATTTTCTTAGGAAAAAATTATCAAATGAATTTATATAAATGACTGGAAATGGCTTAACTGGTGAGTTCATGATATGTTCCTTGGCTCTGTTTATATCTCCTTCTAAGCAAAATTGTTTTGTGTGTTTTACTGATACAATCTTGGGGAGCATTAAACCTTTTGAAAGATAACAAGTAAAATGTACTTAACTGTTTTTTTCTATTTTTGCTCTTTTAAACTTAGGAATCAAGTACTGGAAATGTTTGATCATGCTTATGGTAACTATATGGTAAGTAGAAAACTTACTTTACATCCCATGTATATGAACTGATTGGGGCACGTTTGGTTGGGAATTCTGCAACATGAATTAATATTTTCATAAAGAAAGGGAGTCTTCAAGAAAACTGAGTAAACATAGGCTAACAGTATTCCTGTTACTGGTTCTCAGGTAACCACTTTTATTTGTGTGGTTAAAGAATAAATTGAAATTAGATTATGAACCTTAATTTCTTTTGAAGTTATCAGCAGTATTTATTGAGTGCTTTATATGGCTTGATATTGTGGGTGTAAAATTGAATAAGATCTTATCTTTGACATATGGGAAATTATACTCTTAATTTGAAAAAAATAAGAAAAAGATTTATATTATTTATTCACTTTGTGAAGAAGGTAAAAGAACCCTGGTAGCCCAGTGGTGAAGCTCTTGGCCACTAACCAGTTTTGGTGATTGAAACCCACCAGTTGTTCTGTGAGAGGAAAGACCTGGTGATCTACTTCCATAAAAATTTTAGTCTACTCTGTTCCCTAGAGTTGTTATGAGTCAGAATTGACTAAGTACACAACAGTAACAACAGTGAAGAAAACTGTGGTTAGAAGAGACAAACTATTACCCATCCCCTTCAAAATTATGTCCTAATAGTAGATTTTTTTTTTAATTTTTATTTTTATTTAACTAACTGAGTGAAAATGTACATTCACATGTAAATTTACATGCCCCCCTATATGCAGCTTCCACTGCTCTCCCTGTCTGGTGACAGCACACTGTTCCTCTCTGCTCCATACATGTCTCATCCTCCCAACAGTCCCCTTTCCCCTCCGCTCCGTCCACTCCCCTTCCTCCAGCCAGAGGTCAGCAAGATGATATCCTATAGATGTATAGAACCATAAAGTGCTTCCAATATATGGTTACTCTGCATTGCCAAGTCCAATCCATTCCTGTCCAAAGAGTGGACCTTTGTTATAATTTATGGGAGAGGGCAGCATCAGGGCAGGGGGCCATGCTCTCAGAGTAACCCCAAAACCGCTGGACCATCAATTGAGGTCTTTTAGTGGAGATCTCATGATGCACCTCTTTTTATTCTTGTGTTGGCAGTGAGGCTCCTCTCTGTGAGCTCCGTTGTGGC
Organism: Heterohyrax brucei; assembly: GCA_028571685.1. Classification (NCBI taxonomy): domain Eukaryota; kingdom Metazoa; phylum Chordata; class Mammalia; order Hyracoidea; family Procaviidae; genus Heterohyrax; species Heterohyrax brucei. The sequence goes on from CM053155.1 coordinate 52,196,358, forward strand.
TATCACTGGTGGTGGCCGGGCACCATCCGGTTCTTCCGGTCCCAAGTCACTGTAGGCACCCACTCTTGTGGGTCTCTCCGTCCTCTCGGTTGTCTTTACCGCATGCCGTTTTGGCCCTCGGTGAGCATCCGTTCCTGCTGAGTTGGGACCATTTGCTGTGTCCTCGGATGGCAGCTTGGCAGCTTTTAAGACCCCAGACGCCACTCACCAATGTGGGGTGCAGAGAGCTCTCTTAGCAAAATGCTAGTTTTGCCAATTGGCCTGGAATTCGCCTAAGAGCATGGTCCCCCGCCCCCCACCCCAGCTACTCTATCCTTGCAATATTGAGTTAAGATGGAAGGAGTACTCAAGTTATGCTGAAGTCCACTTAATGTTCTTCTTGTTCCTAATGTGTGCTGTCACCGCTTTCTCCCAACTAGGTTGCTAGTAACTATATAAACTAAACCCTCCCCCCCTCGCTCTCCCTCCCTCCCCTCTCTTGCAGCTGTCAAAGAGTCTTTTCTTCTATACACAAGTCTGTTTTTGAGATCTTATCGTAGAGGTCTCATACAGTATTTGTCCTTTTGTCGCTGACTACTTTCACTCAACATAGTGTCTTCCAGTTGAAACCAGGTTAGGAGATGTTTCCTGGAATCATCGTTATTCTTTATCATTGCGTAGTGCTCCATTGAGTATATGTACCACAGTTTACCTATCCATTCTTCTATTGTTGGGCATCTGGGTTGATTCCATCTTTTTGCTATTGTGGACTGTGCTGCAATAAACATTCTGGTGCATGTGTCCGTTGGTGTGAAAGGCCTTGAATCTGTAGGATATATTCCAAGTAGTGGAATTAACTGGGTCAAATGGTATATCAATATCCATTTTTTTAAGGAAGCACCAGATTGCCTTCCAAAGAGGCTGGACCATTTTGCAACCCCACCAACAGTGTAGGAGGGTTCCACTTTCTCCACAGCCTCTCCAGCATTTGTTGTTTTGTGTTTTCTGGATCATGGCCAATCTTGTTGGGGTGAGATGGTATCTCATTGTTGTCTTGATTTGAATTTCTTTAATAACTAAAGATCGTGAACATGTCCGCATGTGTTTTTTGGCTGCCTGGATCTCCTCTTTAGTGAAGTGTCTGTCCATCTCCTTTGCCCATCGCTTAATTGGATGGTTTATCTTCTTCTTCTTGATATTTTGTAGTATCCTATAGATTATGGAGATCAGGCGTCGGTCTGACATAGAGTTGCCAAATATTTTTTCCCATTCTGTGAGTGTTCTTTTAATTCTATTAATAAAGTCTTTGGATGAGCAAAAGTGTTTGGTTCTTAATAGTTCCCATTTATCTATTTTCTCTTCTGTTGATTGAGGTTTGTTTGACAGATTTTGGAGTCTGTCCTCATTGTGTATTAAAACTTCCATTGTTGTTCCTACCTTTTCTTGGATGAGCTTTAGCGTTTTAGGTTTGATATTTAGGTCTTTTATCCAGTTGGAGTTGGTTTTTGTATAAGGTGTAAGATATGGATCTTGATTCAGTTTATTGCAGATGGATAACCAATTTAGCCAGCACCATTTGTTGAAGATACTGTTTTTACCCCAGTTTAATGTCTTAGGGCCTTTGTCGAATATCAACTGTTCATAGGCAGATGGTGTCATCTCTGGGGTCTCAATTCTGTTCCATTGATCGATCTGTCTGTTCTTGTACCAGTACCAGGCTGTTTTGACCACTGTGTCAGTGTAGTATGTTCTAAGGTCGGGTAATGAGAGGCCTCCCAATGTGTTCTTCTTCTTTAGTAGTACCTTACTTATCCGGGGCTTCTTCCCTTTCCAGACAAAATTGGTGATTTGTTTCTCCATCTCATTAAAAAATGATGCTGGAACTTGTATTGGGATTGCATTATATAAATAAATTGCTTTGGGTAAAATAGACATTTTGACAATGTTAAGTCTTCCTATCCATGAGGAGGGTAGGTTTTTCCATTTATCTAAGTCTCTCTTAGTTTCTTGTAGTAAGGGCTTGTAGTTTTCTTTGTAAAGGTCTGTTGTTTCTAGATTAATTCCTAGGTACTTTATCTTCTTAGGGGCTATCGTAAATGGTATTGATTTCATAATTTCCTCCTTAACAGTCTCGTTGGTGGTATAAAGGAAACCTACTGATTTACTTATGTTTATCTTGTATCCTGAAACTTTGCTGAACTCTTCTATCAGTTTGAGTAGCACTTATAGATTCCTTGGGGTTCTCTGCATATGCAATCATATCATCTGCGAACAGGGGGATTTTAACTTCCTCTTTGCCAATGCAGATGCCCTTTATTTCTTGGTCTTGTCTAATTGCTCTGGCTAGAACTTCTAGCACAATGTTGAATAGGAGAGGTGACAGTGGGCATCCTTGTCTAGTTCTTGATCTCAGGGGAAAGTCTTTCAGTCTCTCTGCATTCAGGATGATGTGGGCAATTGGCTTTGTATAAATGGCCCTTACTGTGTTGAGGAATTTGCTGTCTATGCCCATTTTGCTAAGAGTTTTTAACATGAGTGGGTGTTGGACTTTATCAAATGCCTTTTCGGCATCAATGGACAAAATCAGGTGATCTTTGTCTTTTGTGTTACTTATGTGATTAATCACATTGTTTTCCTGATGTTGAACCAGCCTTGCATCCCTGGTATGAATCCCACTTGGTCATGATGGATTATTTTCTTGATATGTTATTGTATTCTGTTGGCAAGAATTTTGTTGAAGATTTTTGCATCTAGGTTCATGAATGATATGGGTCTGTAGTTCTCTGTCTTTGTTGGATCTTTCCCTGGCTTAGGTATCAGGGTTATGCTGGCTTCATAGAATGAGTTTGGGAGTGCTCCATCTCTTTCTATACTGTCAAATAGTTTCAGTAGTATTGGGGAGAACTCTTCTCTAAATGCTTGGTAGAATTCTGCAGTGAAGCCATCTGGGCCCGGACTTTTTTTGGTTGGCAGTGTTTTGATGACCTTTTCAATCTCTTCCTTTGTGATGGATTTATTAAGTTGTTCTGCTTCACGTTGTGATAATTTAGGTAGGTGGTATGAGTCGAGGAATTTTTCCATTTCCCCTAGGTTTTCAAATTTGTTAGAGTACAGTCTTTCATAGTATTCTGTTATGATATTTTTGATTTCTGTTGTATCTGTGGTGACAACTCCCTTCTCATTTCTAATTTGGGTTATTTGTTTCCTTTCCTGCTTTTCTTTAGTAAGTTTAGCCAGTGGTTTATCAATTTTGTTGATCTTTTCAAAAAACCAGCTTTTGATCTTTTCAATTTTTTCAATTGTTTTTCTATTCTCTAATTCATTTAGCTCTGCTCTAATCTTTATGATCTCCTTTCTTCCGGTGCCCGAGGGGTTCCTCTGTTGTTCTCTTTCTACTTGTTCAAGCTGTAGAGTTAGTTCCTTGATTTGGTTTCTTTCTTCCTTCCAGATGTGTGCATTTATGGAGATAAACAGACCTCTGAGCACCGCTTTGGCTGTATCCCATAGGTTCTGGTAGGAAGTGTTTTCGTTCTCATTGGAATCCGTGAATTTCTTTAATTCATCCCTGATTTCCTCTATAACCCATGTTTTTTTGAGCAAGATGTTGTTCAGTTTCCAAGAGTCCCACTTTCTATCTCTGTTTTTTCTGCTATTGATTTCAACTTTTATGGCTTTATGATCTGAGAAGATGCTTTGCAGTTATTCAACGGTATGGATTTTGTTGAGCATTGCATTATGGCCTATCACGTGGTCAATTCTGGAGAACGTTCCATGTGCACTGGAGTAGAAGGTGTAGTTGTCTGCTGATGGGTGGAAAGTTCTGTATATATCAATGAGGTTTAGTTGGTTAATTGTGTCAATGAGGTCTTCTGTATCTTTACTGAGCTTTTTTCTAGATGATCTGTCTAGTAATGAGAGTGGAGTGTTAAAGTCTCCCACTATTATTGTGGAGTCATCTAACTCTGTTTTGAGCATAGTCAGTGTTTCTTCGACATATTTAGGTGCTCTGACATTAGGTGCATAAATGTTTAATATAGTTAAGTCTTGCTTGTGTACTGAACCTTTCAGCAATAAATAGTGTCCATCTTTGTCCATGATGGTGGATTTGACATTAAAATTGATTTTGTCTGAGATTAGAATTGCCACCCCTGCTCTTCTTTGTTCATTGTTAGCTTGATATATATTCTTCTATCCTTTAATTTTCAGTTTGTTCCTGTCTTTAGGTCTCAAGTGAGTTTCTTGTAGACAACATATGGATGGGTCGTGTCTTTTGATCCAAGATGACACTTGGTGTCTCTTTACTGGAGCATTCAGTCCATTCACATTCAATGTAATTATTGATAGGTATGTGTTCACTGCTGCCATTGTGATATGTTTATTTTTATGTTGATATTTTCTCTGTTGTTCTTATTAGTCTGTTCTGAGACACTATTTTTTGTGAGTTGATTTTTCACCTTTTTCAGAGCTGGTTTTATAGTTGTTGAGACTCGTGTGTTAGATTTCTTGAAATGGTATAATACATCTTTGTTGTGCTTTACAGCTGCCCCTATGAACCCCCTTAATAAACTATTTATAAACTCAATTTTAATTACTACCAGTCTTGTCGTCTTCCTCTCCATCTGGAAGGACTATAACAACTGTAGTACATCCCTCTTTTATTATGATGACACCATAGTTTTCATGATGATCACTGGATTGCTTCTTTCCAAATCAAAGCTGTGATTTACTTTGGAGCCTTCCCTAAATGAGTAGAGTATTGAGTAGTGTGTCGTTCTAAAATATAAAGTTAGTGGTTTCGTTCTTCTAAGCCAAAGCCAAGAACTTCTTTCAGTATTTCTTGTAGTTTGGGTTTGGTTTTTACAAAGTCTCTGAGTTTCTGTTTATCTGGGAATGTCTTAATTTCATTTTCGTATTTGAAAGATAGTTTTGAGGGTATATAATTCTTGGTTGGAAGTTCTTCTCCTTCAACACTTTTAATGTGTCATGCCACTGTCTCCGTGCCAGAATGGTTTCTGCTGAGAAATCTGACGAGAGCCTACAGGGTTTCCCTCTGAATGTTAGCTTTGCCTTGAGTCTTGCTGCCTTTAAGAGTTGCTGCTTATGTTTCATTTTGTTAAACTTGATTATAACATGTCTTGGAGTCTTTCTTTTGAGATCGATATTGGGTAGCGTACGATATGCATCTGAGATGTCTATATTCTCTTCCTTCATGATTTCTGGGAAGTTTTCTTTCAGCAGCTCAGCAACAATACTCTCTGTGTTCTCAGATGTCTCACCCTGTTCAGGGACTCCGATTAATCAAAGGTTGTTCCTCTTAATAGAGTCCCACATGCTTCTTAATGTTTCTTCATTTTTCTTGTTTCTTTTTTCTGATTTCTGCTCATAGACACTGGCATCAGTAGCTCTGTCTTCCAAGTCAGAAATTCTTTTTTCCATTTGTTCCATTCTGTTTTCTTGGCTTTGCATGGAAGTTTCTATGTCTTTGATTTTGTTCTTGATCTGTTGGATTTCAGAGTACCGGTGTTCCATCAGGTCGAACAACTTGCTTAATTTTTCATTTTGTTCTGCTGCATTTTGTATAAGGTCTAGAAGGGCTCTGTATATAATCAATTTGTATTCACTTCCTGATGCTTTCATAAAAGTTTCTTCATCTGGAAAACTCCTTGGTTGCTTTGTTTGGGAGCCTTCTGAAGCCATGAGTGATTGCTTGTATGCCACAATTGTGTGTTGCTTTTTGGGTCCCATGTGAATATATAGAGAATGGAAGAGGTACTGTGAGGATGGATTGCAAATGTTTCTCTGGGCTGTCTTCAAATGTAAAGCAAAAGGTATCTGACCGGTTCACAAGTCAGTTAAGTTTTCAGGTGTAGAGGTCCCTCTTCTCATCTGACGAAGTAAGCGCCACTATATCCCACCCCAGATGATCACAAACTAGTTCAGAATACAGCACTGCTAGTGCCCTGGTGGCCTCTGCTCACAGGGCCTAGCCTTGTCCAACACTGCATTGAGTACTGGTTTTGTGATAGAAAAGCGCTCTCTTGTGGGCAGGCTCTGGCTCCCAAGCTAAGAATTAGGTCCAGCTGCGGCCACCGTACCCAAGGTGGCGTCCTCCACACAAGCAGCAGACAGAGGGGCTAACGGTGCCGAGAGGCAGCGATTCCTCCGCTTCTGTTGCAGGGCCCCCAACGTAGACAGCACTGTGCAAAATCACTACTTTTCTGACAGAGAAGCGCTGTCCCGTTTGCAGGCGCTGGCTCCCAGGCTAAGAACGAGGTCCCGCTAAAATCTCAGTACCAACATGGCGTCCCGCACCCTGACCGCGGAGCTCCGTACAAACCCCGCTGAGGCAGCTACAAAACGAAAGGCTCAACGTGGCTAGATTAACAGAGTCCCGAGCCTGGCTCTCAGAATATGGGAATTTTGCCTGCCTGTCCCCCCAGCAGCGCGTCTGAGTCCAGCCACCAGGCAAGGCCCAGCTCCGACTGCCAGCCGAGACCGAGGAAAAAAAAAGTCAAAATGGTGCGTTTACCTTCCGTCTGTGAGAGCCGGGGCTAGCCAGGAGCGGGAGTCAGCGACAGAGAGGAGGTTTTCTGCTGAGTGGTATGAAGTCCCAATTAACAGCTCTGTGCCGTGTCCTTAGGCTGATTAGGTGATCGGAAGGCTCTGTTTGATTGTCAGTTCAGGTCTTGGTTTCCAGAGGGATGTAAGGAGACCTGGGCTTAGTCGGCCATCTTGACTCCGCCCCCCCCAATGGTAGATTTTGAATTGAAATATATTTTGCTTTGTAGGTACGCTGAGCCATATTCTAAAGTAGTTGAGTGTGCACTTAAGATGAAATGACAAGCAAAATTGAAAGTTCAAAAGAAAGTTTTGCGTGCTAATTTGTGTACTTTTGAAGAGTTGAATCAAATTGTCCTGGTAATTCTAACAACCTTGTATTTGCTTCTTAAAACATGTCAGTAGATTTTCTTTTATGATTACAACCAGTGAAATATGGTCAGGAAAAATTTGGAAGAAAACTAACTTAAATTGATTCTGGAAATCATTTTTCAAATGTGTTAACCAAAATATCTTTTTATATCAATATCATTGTCTTTATCTTTGAACATTTAATGTGTTGGATTTATGCATTTTTTTTAAAGCATGCTTTATGTTTGATAAGCCTTGTTATTTTTCATATTGTACACTTTTTAAGTGTATGTGTTCAGTTCTTAGTAAATGCTTTAGAAGTTGATGAAGTTGTAGGTATTTTTAACTCACTAAAAATGTTATTTGGAAATACGATTTTAAACTCTTTGTCAAGGCCTTAGCCATTCTCTAATATTTCTTTCAAAATCGTCTTTCAAATCATAATTTAGCAGATCTAAGCTGATGATTTTGTACCAACCAATTAGGTTGAGGCTGTGTCACCGGACAACAACTTTCTCAAATCTTAACTGTCTCATAAATGTTGTATGCATTCGGTTCATAAGTTAAATAAAATGCTACATTGCTGAGTCAGTTCAGTAGATCCTGCAGTGAGTAGAATCCTGTCTTTATAAAACATAGTACTGTAACTTTAATATCTTGTCCTCTATAAGATGTACACAGAACCACAAAACTACTGCCGTCAAGTCAGTTCTGATATACAACGACTCTATAGGACAGAGTATAACTGCCCCATAGAGTCTCCAAGGAGCACGTGGTTAGCAGACAGTACTTAACCACTACACCACTATGATTTCCAAGGTGTACACAGCGGAAAATCCTATCAGTGCATTTGTTGCCTATTATAGAATACTCTTAATTAATGGATCTGTGACAGAGTGGGTGCCAAGGGTACCTGTTAGAGGACTTCCAAGGCCAGTTCCTATTGGAACCTAACTGGCTTTCTGCTCCAGTTTACTACTTAGGAGAACTGAAGAAGATAGACTTTAACTCTAAAGGCTGAGAACCCCTGGTCCTCAGTAATGCATATTTTAAAATGCTGAACTGTTTATACCATGAATGACCCTTACAGTGTTCTTACACTGTGTTTAATGTAGGTGAGGTTTGTAACCCAACATTTAGTCTAGAATTCATACTTCAGGTTCTCAACGAACATGACACAGTTCTAAAATTTTAAAGAGAGCCTAGGTACCTTGTATTTATTTAAAGTTATTTGAAATTTTTTTCTAGTTCTTATACTCAGAAACACTACCTGCTTGCTATAGAGTAAAGGTATATAGGTTTTAGAATAAGATGGGTTTAGTTTTCAATCCTATCTCTACTGTTTCTGAGCTTAGATCCTAAGCAGCTTATTTAACCTCTTTGAACATTGTATTCCTATGTATAGTAGGAATAATTGCAAAGGGTAAAGCTCTGATGGCACAGCAGTTAAGCACTCAGCTTTTAATGCAACGATGAACAGTTGATACCCACCCAGTGGCTCTGCTGGAGAAAGTTGGCAGTGTGTTCCCCTAAAGCCTAACACTTTTAACAGCTGTATTTGACAGATCTCTAGCCCCAATCAAACTGTGCAGTTCATTTATAGTGAATGGCACAAATGGCTCTCTCTCCCCAAATGACATAAAATTTGATGTTTTGGCAATTCTTGTGTGACCTTGTTTAGCCTCAGGCAATAGCCACTTTAGGATTTCTTTTAGGATGTGTTGAATATTTGTGCTAAGTTCAGTTTGCAAGTCAGTTTAGATGAGGAAAGTCATAATCAGGGCACCTCAATTTAGAATTGTTTTTGGATTTGAGATCTTTGATCTGATCTTTGTCTCCCAGTTTTGTCCTGTCTGCTGTACAACTCAAAATGTTATACTAGTAAGCAAAAACTGCCGTTGGATCATACCTACTAACTGCCTTAAAGCTTGAATTCATGATGACCCAGTTGAAAGAGTTGTTGTGTACCGTTACATTGGTGGTGACTCAGTGGCCCTATAGGACAGAGGAGAGCAGCTCCATCACAGTTTCCTAGGCTGTATATCTTTATGGCAGCACATCACCAGGTCTTTTTTCCCCAAAGAAGCAATAGGTGGGTATTTATCATTCAAATGAAAGGAACTGTGTTAAAATGTTGGATTTCTAAATTTGTGTTTTCTTAGTAATGTTCTGTTTCTTTTCAATAGTTTCTTCATCAAAAAGATTAAACACAGTAGGTTAGAAGTAGTACTAATAGCTTATCTTATACTTGACTCTTTTCATAGAGCCTTTTGGGACTATTTTGTGTTAGCCATTTTTCCTTCCTTTACTCATTGAACATTCAAAAATACTGCTAAAATTACTTAAGAAAGTCTATAGCATCTTTATGTTTTTTAATCAGAGCTGGATGCTGTAAAGCAGGGTTTTAATTTAGCTGAAGTAGGTCTTTTTGTTTGATCAGCATTAAAATCAGCTGCCATTGAGTCATTTCCAACTTCCTGTGACCCACTGGGTTTCAGAGCAGAACTGTGCTTCATAGGGTTTTCAGTGGCTGATGTTTTGGAAGCACATCACTAGGCCCTTATTCCAGATAACTCTGGCTGGATTTGAACTTCCAGCCTTTAGATTAGCAGCCGAGCACATTAATAGTTTGCACTATCCAAGGACTTCTAATCAATGTTATTGAAGTGTAATTTACAAATAATAGAACTTCAATTTTAAGTGTATGATTCTCAGGTTTGACAAATGTATGCAGTTGTTGAATCATCACTGCAATCGTGATTTAGAACATTTCTGTCATCCCCCGAAAGTCTCCTTGCATCAATCTCTTCTACCCACCTGTCTCTTAGTAATCAGTCATTCATGCAAATTTTATTACTATCATTTTCTGTTTTCTAGGATTTTGTGTAAATGACATGTAGTATTTAGTCTTTTGATACAGGTTCTTTCATTTGGCATAATGCTTTTGAGATTTATCCTAGTTGTTGTATGTATCAGTAGTTTCTGTTAATCAGTGATATTCAACTGAATTGTTAGAGCACTGTTTATTTTTCCATTCACCAGTTGATAGACATTTGGCTTTTTTTTTTGATTTGGGGCTGCTATTAATAAAGGTACTGTGAACATGCGAGTAAAAGTTTTGTGTGAACATGTTTTCATATATTTAACACCTAAAAATGGGACCCTTGCCAGGTCATTAATAAGCACAAGTTTAGTAATTATAAAAAACTTCCAAGTTTTCTCCAGTGGATATAACATTTTGCATTCCTCACCAGCAGTGTGTAAAAGATTCAGGTACTCCACATCCTCTGAAACACTTGGTATTTTCATTCTTAATAATTTTAGCTATTCTAGTGGATATTTAAGGAGCCCTAGTGGCGCAGTGGTTAAGCACTTGGCTGCTAACTGAAATGTCAGTGGTTCAGATTGACGAGGCGCTACGTGGGAGAAAGATGTGGCAGTGTGCTTACATAAACATTTGCAACCTTGGAATCTCTGTGGGGCAGTTCCACCCTATCCTGTAGGGTCTCTGTGAGACAGAATTGAAGATAACAGGTATGCACACTATATTGAATGTTTAGTGGTATTGTCTTATGATTTTAATATGATTTTCCTGATGATTAATGATGTTGAAAATCTTTCTATGTGATTATTTACTGTTTGTATATTTTTGGGGGTGAAGTGTGTTTTCACCCGTTTTGCCTATTTTAAGATGAAGTCTGATTACTCAGTTCTAGGAGATATTTGTATATTCTGGATATCAGTCCTTTATCACATGGTTTGCCTAGTCTGTGATTTGCCCTTTAACTTTCTAAAAATATCTTTTAAATGGAGAGTTTTAAATAGTGATCAAATCTGTCATTTTGTTCTTTTATGATTCATTCTTTTTGTATCCTGCCTGAAAAATATTTGTCTAGCCTAAGGTCACAAAATTTTTCTTAGAAGCATTTCAGAGTTTCTATTCATTTAGATCTATGGCCAGTTTTGAGTTGCTTTGTATATGGTGTAATGTAATGGTTGATTTTGTTTCTGTGTGGATATCCAATTGTTGTAGCAGTATTTGTTGAAAAGAACATCCTTTTCCCATTGAATTACTTTGCCACCTTTGTATAAAAGCCAGTTGACTGTACATATGCCTGGGCTTTTTTTCTAGATTTTTATTCTGTTCCAGTGAGCTAATTATCCTTAGATAAATGCCACACTGTCTTGATTTCTGTAGCTTTATAGTAAGTCCTGAAATCAGGTAAAGTAAGTTTTTCTGCCTTGATCTTTTTTGAAAATGTTTTGCTCGTTCTAAGTTCTTTGTATTTCTGTGTAAATTTTATAATCGCTGTATCAGTTTCTACAAAAGAAAGCCCACTGAGCTTTTGATTGGGAGTAAGATGAATCTGTTCCAATTGAATTCTTCACATTATTGAGTCTTCCAGTGCATGAACATGATACCTTTGTCCATTCATTTAGGTCTTATTTAATGTCTCTCAGCAATGTTTTACAGTCTTCCGTTTATAGGTCTTGCTTATCTTTTGTTAAATTTATCCCTAAATATTGTTTTTATATTTCTGAGTTACAGTTTTTTAAATTTTAACTTCCAGTTGGCTGTTGCTGTTATGTAGTAGAAACACAAGAAAGTTTTGTATGTTGACCTTATAGTCTGTAGCCTTGCTAAACTCATTTATTATTTCCAGTAGCTTTTTTGTAGATTCCTCAGGATTGTCCACATGAGAAATTGTATCATATGCAGACAAAGTTTACTTCTTCGTTTCTGGTCTGTATGCCTTTTCTTTTCTTGCGTGTTGCAGTGGTTATGAACTTCTGCTTGATTTGCAGAAGACTTGCACTTAAATTCTATTCTGAGTGATAATGAATGAGTCGTTTTTACTCCTGATCGTGTCAGTAGAATAACACACCCTTGTTACTGGCAATACATTGCCAAGAGGAAGTGTTAGGGTGCCTCCATGAGCCGGAACTGTTGCAGCCTGACTGATAGGACTGTTTGTTTGCCACGTGTGCATTGTACGGGATTTATGCAAACCAACTGTAGTTTGCTTTGTGGTTAACCTGAAGAAAGGGCTATGGTTTTATTTTTATCCTCCCTCTTGAAACAAGAGGATATAAAGTATTTTTCCTTTATCAGGTTCAAAGCTCCCCTGTTTATTATTCTAGTTTGCACTGCTATTCGTATTTTTTTCTTACCTGAATCAGCTCAGGGTTTGAATTTCATATTTTGCTTCAGACATAGGTCTTTGTGTGTGTATGTATATTTTGCAAAACTCAGTAGTATGAAAGCTTTCAAAGCAGTGGCTTAAATAGTAAGGGACTCTTTTTTTTTTACTTACGGTTGAATGAAGATGTACATTCCCATATAAATTTGCATGCTCACCTAGATGCAGCTCCCACTGCTCTCGCTGCCTGGTGACAGCACACTCTTTCTCTCTGCTCCATACATGTGTATCTTCCCAGCAGTCTCCTATCCCCTTCTCTCCACCCACTCTTGACAAGCAAATTAATATTTTAATGATCATTTACAACGTATCTTTCAAAATAGAAAACATCAGCAACTATAAAAAAGTAACTCTCTTGGGCTTACTCCTAAGTGTTGCTTATGTGTTAAATATAAAACTACAAAGAAATGAAAACTTCATGTTCTCGGGAATCATGGTACTATTGAAATTGAGACATGAGAAAGTAATTGGGATTTAACACATAAAAAAGATACATGTAAAATTAATTTGGAATTTATGCGGAAAAATTATATGTAATGTTAAAATAACTATTGAATTCAGGATATATAGTTGAATGTGGATTTTCACTATATCAAAACATTTGCTGGCAGGCTTCCTCTCTTCAGAGAAGTGAGTAATTATGGAGCACTGAATTTTTCTAAATACCTGAAGAGTTGCAGCTTTTAGTGCCTTCTGTTTTCTTTAGCTTGCTTTTGTTTATTTATTGCCCCTTTTTTGCAGGCCATGTCTGTAGTGTTCCTGGCTTCTATTCTGTTTTTCTCTTGCTAATGTGCTATGTGTTTGGAATCCAGGTAATAGAGGTTAGTGAGAGGCAATAGAATAGAGTTGGACATGGAATCAGGAATATTTTTGCTGAACTTTAAGAATTAACGAAGAATCATATGGGCATACAACTAGTAAGAACAAGTCATACAGAAGGTACAAAAAAATCAGGCCTGTCTTAGAGGCTGTGCCATAGCAATGCTCAGTAAATACAAGAGTATGGGACAGTATCTTCAGATGTATGAGGGAAAGAAAATGTGTCTAAGGCACTTTATAAATCATTCATGTTGTTCTTTAAATATAAGGTAAAAGACAGCTAATCAAGAAATACCAGAAAAATACAGTACCTGTGGCCCGTCCATATAAACAAGCTAACAAACTAACTAGCTGAGGACAGAGTTCAGGTAACCAACAGATGAATCAGAAAAAAAACTTCAGCAATGGTAGCAGCCATAGAGAAACGGTGAACACTGATTTCATTTTAAGTAGAGTACTTACACTAGCAGTTGTAGGAATTATGTTTATAGACCTGAGTGCAAATTTTATAAGCATTGGTATTGTAAAGATGCAAGCATTCTTCACTTTGCAGAGTAGTACAGGATTGTAGACGTGATCATTCAAGCTGAAAATATGCAAAGTGATATTGATGGTCAGAGGGGGCAATGACAGTTGTCTCACAACCTTTAAAAATCTTTGTTAAAACATTAAAAATATTGTTGACATTGCTTATAAATGTATAACCAAAAAAAAAAAAAAAAAAAAACCAAACCCACTGCTGTTGAGTCAATTCCAATTCATAGTAACCCTATAGGTCAGAGTGAACTACCTGATAGAGTTTCCAAGGAGTGCCTGGTAGATTTGAACTGCTGACCTTTTGGTTAGCAGATGTAGCACATAACCGTTGTGCCACAAGAGTTTCCTATAAATGTACAAGGAAATGAAAAAATAGTAAAATTAATATTTAGAACTTTATAATTCACAATATTAGAACTACTCAGAAAATTTGTGTAAGAAATTTATCAGGCTCCTTTTTGTCATTTTTAAAATGCATGGAGTATCTTTCCTATGCCTTCATGAATTGTCATACTGCTTTCTAAATCTGGATCGGTTGCTAACATTTGATTCTCTTTTCCTTTGAATGTCATGAAATAATAATCTTCGAAAATTCTTTTGAGGGCAGGGTTTTGCAGGGCATCATTTCTTCTGGGAGGTCTTCATCTTTTATGTCACTACTGCTTTGCTTGTTTATGTCAGTAACTTAGCCTTCACTAAGCTCTGATGGCTTCATAGTTTCTGTTTTTTGTTTCTTTACTGTACTATTTTCTTTGTTAGCTAGCTCATTTCTTCTTTCACTTATCCATATTTTAAAATATCACGTAAGTTTATTATTGGGACACAGGAGGCAGCACACTACATGCTGTACTGTCTGTGTGTGAAGTGAATCACGTTTGCAGTGATCAGTCACTAATACTTTGAAAGAAGCTATATTATTACTGGTCACTGATCATCATAAGCATTGGTTGTTTGCATAGTGGCTAGCACCAGAGTTTGTACTATATACAGTTAGTTCCCTCAACTTGGCCCTGACTCACGATGACCTTCGGTTAACAGAATGAAACAGTGCCCAGTCCTGTGCCATTCTCATGACTGATGGTATATTTGAAGTCATTTCTGTGGCCAGTGTGTCAGTCCATCTCATTGAGCTGGGGTCGATGAGGGATCATTTTCACCAACCCCTCTACTTTGCCAGATGTGATGCTCTTTTCTAGCAGTCAGTCTTCTCTGATGGATGTAGGTGATCAAAGCAGGCAAGCTCAAGTCTTGCCTTCATCATGTCTGAAGGGTTTTCTGGTTGAGTTTCAATACTGATTTGTTACTCTCAGTTAATATACGTGGAAACTAAAGCTTGAATCATGCTGGTATTATTTAACTAGATTGTGGTATTTGAAACTCATGAAAAGCAAAAACTGCTGTAATAACATAGCTAGAAATATCCCAAATTGGGTGGGAAAAAGTATGAGTGCATTAATCGTATTATTCATGGCAAGAAGGCAATAAACATTGTTTAAAGTTGAAATATCTGATTAATTCAGTGATTCTAACCTCTGTTTCTAATAATCATAATTAATATTAGGGAAATTTTTAAGGATCGTTCCCCTGGTGAACAAAATACAAAGTGCAGCAGGTCTTTTCTGTTTTTCTTCCATTTCTTATCTTTTCTGTTTTTCTTCTGTTTCTTACCTTTTCTCTTAAGACCAGGAGATAGGAGGTGGAGATGTTCCAGCCCAGTGTCACTAAAGCGAGCGCTCAACTTCAGGACCTAGTTCCTGGCTTAGGGCCATGTGTTCAGGGCCTGCAGCATCAATGGCTATACCCCTTGGGCTTACCTCACTTCCTGCTAAACCTGTCTTTACTCCTAATGCTCATGCTGTTCTTAGTGCAGCTCCATCTCCTATATTCTTGCTCAGTTTGGTACTTCAAATTTCATCTATATATCAAAAATGTATTTTAAAAATATATCCAACATTTCAGTGTGTCTCTGGTGGGTAGTAGGGAAGCTTCCTGTGTTTGCTTCGTCATCATCACTGTCTAGACTGGAAATGCTCTGTCATCATTATTCTTTAAAAAAAAGGAAAAAACCCACTCCCAGTAGTAACCCAGAGTATAAACAGATTGCTGTCAGCTCGGTTCTAATTCATGGCAGCCCCACATATGTCAGAGTAGACTTGTGTTCCAGAGGATTTTCGATGTATGGCACAAACATACGTAGCTATGATACAAAAGTGGGATATGTATAAGAAAGTGAATGTGTATGGAAAAATCTGGAATGATAAGTGCCATTCTTGATGGTGGTTACCACTGGAGAATAAGAACAGAAGGAGGGGAAGCAGATTATTACAAAAAAATTATTTTTCTTACTCTGTTTGACACTTTTCCAAGTATGCATTACTCTTGTAATTAAAATTTTTAAAAAAGATTCCACAAACCATAAGCAGGGTGAAACTTGATTAGCTTTTATTCATTTTTAACTATGAAAAGGTATAACATCTAGATGGTGTATGCTTTGACTTACTTTTCTCAGTGGCTCAATAAGGTTTTCCTTGCAGGAACATGCTTACCCAGCTGATGAACTCATGCCATTAACCTGCAGAGGTCGAGTTCGAGGCCAAGAACCAAGTCGGGGTGATGTTGATGATGCCTTGGGAAAGTGAGTATTTACATAAGGGATGGGTGGCATGGAATCTGAAAGTACCCAAGTGTTAGAATTCCAGGAAGCAGTTTATAACCAGGTTTCTGGGGATCAGCTAAATTTTAAAGATTGCATTTAACTATATATGTTTTCATTTTTGAAATATTTTACCAGTTTGCCTCTTAGACCTGTGAAAAGCTGAGCTAGTTGTTAAGCTGGATATAACTTTCAAAATGTATATGAAGTCATTAACACATTATAATGTGTTGCTACTTTGTTTTTCATTTGCTTGAAAACAACTAATGAATGTTTCTATTCATCTTGACAGACATGAGATACACTGAACATAAATGGCTTTCAGATTTTTTTCCTTGCGTGATCAAAATATTTTGTACTAGTTAAAAAAAAACAGTCAGTAGAATGTGTTTAAGTCAGATTATACGTTCAGGGGTGAAATGTTTAGAATTTTAATTTTTTTTATCTATACTTGTTTTTTAGATTTTCTTTGACACTCATTGATTCTTTGGACACTCTTGTGGTATGTCTAATTCATTTTGTATTTATAAATTTCATAATATTCATATGCAAGTATTATGAATATAATCATAACACAGTAATTATGGAATGAAGCCTGGTGGTTGTGTAGTGGTTAAGAGCTCAGTTGCTAACCAGAAGGTCAGCAGTTCAAGTCCACCACCAACATCTTGGAAACCTTATGGGGCAGTTCTCCACTGTTTTATTTGAAGTAGAAGTGTTCAGAATTTAAGATGTTCTGATATTTGCCCTAAAGAAATCTTTTACACTGTTGAGTTGTTAATGTCAGCAGATGTCAGGTAGAATTATACAGAATAATGGAAATACCCAAATAATTTGTGGTCATGTCACTTTATGTGATGGCACCATAGTCAGGAAGTAGTAAGTTAGGTTTCTGTCCTTGGACAAAGAAATTGATGCTACTGGAAGAAAGAATTTTTTAAAATACCTTTGATATTCTTGTTAAAAAATGACATGCCATAATAATACTGAAATTATTAAATTACATTTTTAATGTATTCTCATAAGCAAAAATTTGTTTTTTCTGGAGTGGTGACTTTTAATACAAAGTGATCACTTCTTTGCACTTCTTTTAACTTCACAAGATAGAATATTTTAATTCTGGCTGAGAGCTCTTTGTAATGGCCGAAAGGAAAGATTGAATTCCAGGTGTCCTGGTTTCTAAATACAGTATCTTTCTAGTTTTGTTGTTTTCATATCATTTATGGCATAAAAAGTGGCCTTTTTTTTTTAGGATCTTATTTAAGCCATATTCCCAACTTTAATGCAATGTCCTTGAAACAAAAACAAAACTTGGGGGTACAGAATTATTTGGAATCAGGCTTTTCTACACAATATTCTTTCTGTATTCTTTTATTGACTTGTTTTTTGTTAGACTTGAGATTCTCAGCTCTACCAGTACCTTAGGACCACTTGAGAAGTTTTGAAAAAATACCATCACTCTTTCCTAAGATATTCTCACTTAGTTGTTCTGTAGTATGACTGGACTATTATCAACCCCTTTGAAGTGTCTCTTGTGTTTCTAAAATGTAGCCATGACCGAGAAAGCGTTGTTTTAGAACTGTCTTAGCTAGGTCATTTTCTGGAAGTTAATGGAGTGTGCAGGTAGTGATAACTATGAGAATATGAGAGAACAGTGTATACCTTAAGTATTTGGTGTATGATAGGAGAAGACAGCAGGATAAACAGAATATCCTGGGAAGCACAAATCACCACCTTGGGAGAAACTAACTGGTGTGTTTCTTTGTAGCCTACAGCTGAGTTATGTGCACTGGCTGTATTTTGATATGAGAGAGTAAGTGAGGAGCAGCAGTTGGGTGTTAGGAAAGACCGTAGGTGACTTTAAGTTTTTTTCTCTTTCTGTCATCTTAGCTTCGTCCTCAACCCACTAGTAGGTTCCCCATTATTTCTCTATAAGCTTTTACTTGATTTTCATGAATATTGACCTTAGATTTTTAAAATTTATTAATGAAAGAGAAGAGTAGGTTCAGGAACTTTTCCCTAAGAATGGCTTTGTATAGTAATGATCTGTTGACAGAATGTTTTTTAGTAAAGGTGTCCACATTTAGAAGGAATGCTATCTTGTATTTTTGTCTGAATGCAAGAATATTCTGAATTATTTTCTTCACATGGTGATTATTTTTTCATTTATTGACTTAGTTATTTAAAAATATCAGTAGGACATATCACTGTGGCATTGTATACAACCCTGTTGTTTTTATTTTGATCATATTATAGTAAGTAATATTGTCAGGGTTTGATATGTAAATTTAAACCTTTGTTCATAACGTCTGGTTTCTATTGATTTTAATGAGTTAAACACTGAAACTTTAAACTTATCTTTAAATTTGGCAATACTGTGCAGTCTATAGGTACAGACATATTGAAACAACACAAGAAACGATGAGACCTGAGTTCATCCTTGTCAGATCAGAACGTAGGAAACTCATTTTAACTAATGGAGTTGTAGAATCAATTTTCTAACCAATTACAGGCAAGGAAAGCTGTTTTTTTTCTTTCAGTCGTCTTTGAAGAAAAATAGCTTTAGTACTGTTCTTGATTGTTGTGATTTTTTGGTGAGAAATAAAAAAAGCCGTTTTTCTTTTAGAAAAGTAGTTCGGACTTCAGAAAGACAGAATGAGAGAAAGTCTAAGTACGTGTTTAAAGAGTTCAAACGGGAAGAATATTAGCAAAGTGACATTAAAAAATGTGCTTCTGTGTGCGTGTATATGCATGTGTATACAACTGTGGCCTATTCTAAAAGTGCTAGGAGGCTTGTCTGCAACAACACTTGTTGCTACAGAGCTTGTATGAACTTCGAGATTAAAAAGGAAAGCAGTCAGTTTAAAAATCAGTTTCATGGTATGTCTTCCTTGGAACTTAGCCCTGAGTTTTACTTCTATTTGAATTTTCATCAGAGACACTCTTACAGAGTGGAAGTAGAATCCTTATTGAAGTAAAAAAGTACTATAAAAAATTATGCAACAAAACAAGTAAAGGAAAGCTACTTTTAATAGCTCTAGAATCTAAGTAACACCTCATTGTGTGGCCTTAGTTAAGACTGAATAACGCAAGTTACCTGTGTAATATCAGTGACTTCTTCAAGGAGCTCATTGCATGAATCCACAGAGCTACTAGCTTATGCAGGATTCTAGACCCATGTTTTAATAATCATAATAGTAATGACTGTTCATGTTAAACACTGAAATCAAACACTATACTGAAAGTACTTTCATACTACATCATCTTTCTTGAGATAACAGCCCTGTGAGAGTAGATCTTTCCTCTTTTTGTAGATGAAGAAATAGGCTTCGAGATGGAAGTAGCTTGGCTGGGGTGACAAAGGTAGTTCGTGAAAGGACCGGAATTCAGAATAGGGCTGCTGTTACGCCCCACGTGATGCTGCCTCCTGCGTAAGGGGTTGGGACATCTGCGTGGTGAAGAAGACAGACAGTGTAGGATTAGGCTCAGCTGATCATCTCCTGAAGGATATGTTTGCTTCTGAGAATAAGCAATTTTTAAGATGGTATTTGGTGAAGAGGATGGTTTTTTTTCTTTTGAGTCGGAAAAACCAGATCTGAAGAGTTCATCTCATGTAACTGTAGGCCACAGGTTATCTTTTAAGACCAGTAGCAATTTTGAAATCTGATGATACTCAGGGTGGCTAAAAAAGATGCATATAAAGATTCCATGCATTTGGGCACTGAATTTTTTTCATTTTTTTTTTTTTTGGATATTACCACATTTTCACAGTATTTTATATGTGTCACATTTTGAAATGTTAAAGTATATTAACTTTTAATAGCTCGTTCTGAAGATATTTCTCATTGACTTGATAGAAAAGAATTTTAATAGTTTTCTTCTCCTAGGTATTAAATAAAACCAAAGAATTTGAAGATGCGGTGAGAAAAGTTTTAAGAGATGTTAATTTAGATAATGATGTAGTAGTATCAGTCTTTGAAACAAACATCAGAGTTCTTGGGTAAGTGTGTAAGATACTAAAACTGTAATTTGAATAACATAAAAGCTTAGTGTATAGCAGTAAAGGAAGAAGTTTCTTATGTTTAAAAGATAAATGTGTAGATGTTAGGAAACACAGAGGCTGTGTAATGATGTAGCATTCTGTCCGTCACAGACAGCAGCTGTGTCTTGTTAGGAAAGGCCTGGAGGTTGAACCTTTGTCATGTTAGCTACATCAGAGGTTCTTTACCAGCTCGCATAGATTGCTAACCTAGCAGGTCTTTGGAGAAGCAGAATGAAACTGAGCTAATGAGATTCTCTCTCAACTAAACAGTTTGAAATGCTATTAGGATCTTTAAAAATACAGAATCACAGAATTTACAAATTTAAGTTTCATTATTATTTTCACATTTATTGTACTTTTGGCAAATAACATGCCAGTGTGAATAAGGCAGCCACATGTACAATGTGCATAGCGTACCCAGGAAAATAAGAGGGGTTGCATGGTTGGTGAAAAATGTATAATGTTCTCATTTTCTTAAAAGTACAGTAATGATGACTTCTGTGTTCACTGTAACTTGTTTTTGTGAGACACCTAAGGTGGCCCATTCTTCAATTAATTTTTAAAAATTGTTAAAAAATATAGTTTTTCACAGTTAAGTGTATCACATTAATACAAGGCAGGGTTTTGAAAATTATTTTTATGTTGATATAATTAAATATGTTAAATTAAAATCTATTAAAATTTTGTTAATTTTTTAAAAGTAAGTTTTATTTCTAGAATGTTCTTTAAGAAAATGTATAGTATTTAGCAATACCAACATCAGGGGAGGGTGTTCATGTATAATTTTACAATTTTAATGATTTGCCATCATAGTTGGTTAGGGAAGATGTTAAGTTTTCTGTGTCCTAAGTGGTTGGCGATTTCCAAGTATCTTTAAGATGTGTATAATGTTTCATATCCACAACTGTAGGGGTCTTTTGGGTGGACACTCATTGGCAATCATGCTGAAGGAAAAAGGCGAATACATGCAGTGGTACAACGATGAACTTCTCCAAATGGCAAAGCAGTTGGGTTACAAACTTCTACCAGCTTTCAATACTACCAGTGGCCTTCCTTATCCAAGAGTAAGTAATTCTGGAAAATATGGCAGTTTTTATGTACTTCCTGTGCTGTCTTTAAAAGAGGGCTTTTATGGTCATAGCTGTTTCAACTGCTGAAGGCTGGAAAAAAATACTTCAAAGCTACATGACAAAATTATATTGACATTTCAAGTCATTTCCATATAATTAATGGTGAATTTAGATTAGTTGAAGCCTTTTATGTGTCACCATGTAACAGAATATAGGTTGTGCTACAGAAGGAAGAAACAGATGCCAGACTAGAATGTGGACACATATTCATTTGTACAGAAGATACACTTGAAGCAGTGAGAGTAGATGTTAACTCACCAAAGGAGACAGGAGAGAAACCACGTGACAGAGGGGTATGAGGAGGAAGCATTGCCAGGGAAAAGGAAAGTGGTCAGATACTTAGGATTACTATAGTGTAGTGTGGCATTATAAAAGAAATAAATAACCCAAGCCAGACCCATTGCCATCAAGTTGATTCTGACTCATAGCAACTCTGTAGGATAGGGTAGAACTGTCACATAGTGTTTCCAGGAAGCAGCTGGTGGATTTGAACCAGCGACCAACCTTTTGTTTAGCACCCAGCTCTTTACTTTGCACCACAAGAGGTAAAATCCAAAAAAGGAGCTTCAAGAGGAAGCTCTTTGGTGTACCTGCAGCTTTTTAAGTGAGACAGAAAACCTAACCAAAGCTGTTGGTGTCAGTTCTACTCATAGTGACCTTGTAGGATGGAGTAGAACTGCCCCGTGGGTTTTCCAAGGAGCAGCTGGTGGATTCGCACCCTTAACTGCTGTGCTTCCGGGGCTCCTAATGAGACACCAAACAAAATCAAACCCACTGCTGTCAAGTCAGTTCCGACTCACAGTGGCCCCATAGAGTAGAACTGCCTCACAGAGTTTCCAAGGAGCACCTGGTGGATTTGAACTGCCAACCTTTTGATTAGCAGCCCTAGCATTTAACCGCTATACCACCATGATTTCCTAATAAGACACAGTAGGATTAAATCTCTTAGTATTTAAATTTCTAGGTTTTCTGTATTTTAAGTAAATCTTCTGTGAACTTTCTTATATACATGTTTATACACAGTTTCTTATTTCTTCCTTTGAATGCATTTCTAGAAGAGGAAGTGAGTCACACAGTAGAAAATACTTTTTAAGGTTTTGGATACTGATTGCCAAACTGCTGTCCAGAAAGGTTTTACTTTTATACTTTCTGTACTTCTCCTGGTATGAGGAGCCGTCATGGCACAATGACTGCTAACCGAAAGGTTGGTGGCACGTACCTTTAAGGAGCTGAGGGAGCTCCTTAAAGAGGACAGCGTAGGAAGCCTTATGGGGCACTTCAGCTCAGATGGTTGCTGTGAGTTGGAATTGACTCAGTGGCACCCAGTAACAACAGTAACAATGACACAGTGTTTATGTCATTGTACATTGTCAATGCTGTGTGTTATCATGTCTTTGTCCACTTAATGAGGAAAATATGAAACCATGTTTTAATTAGAATTTATTTGATGATTAATGTGGGTAAACTTATTTGGTGATTATTTTTTCACATTAAAATTAAAAGCAGTTATTTCAAACAATATATATAAATGTATTTAGCCTTAAATACTTTAATTTTTTGTTGCAAATGGAGATACTGAATTTTGAGAAATTTCTTAACCTGAGAACTAGTCAAAGAATCAAAACAGAAGACATCAAGGACATTATAGTAAAATAAAGTTATCTTCTTAGTAGTCTCTGAAGCACCAGGAAGATTTTAAAAGCTTATTTTTAGAAGAGGACTACAGGAAGAAACTAACTGCCTGTGCTTATCCTTCCTTATACACATTTCGTAAATACTACTTTTGCTCAGGAAACTTTGTATAACCAGTATCTCTTAGATAAGTGTATATTATGGATTGTTGCCATCAAGTTGATTTGGATTCATAGCAACATGTTATCGATTGTTGTAATAGTTACTAGGTATTTTTAAGCTACATGTAACTCAGTCTATATTTTCTAATTGTATTCCTTCAAAGTTGATTCAGAGCCAGCCTTTCAAATGAGACTTCAGTGCTAAGGTTGAATAAGTGATTTTATTATATCCATGAAAAAAGGGTTAACAGGAATTTAGTTATGATCTGTATGCTTTATAAGGATTTGCCAGTGTATCGTTTACATGAAAACTCACTGCCATTGAGTCGATTTCAACTCATAGTGACCCTTATATATAGTATAGGCCAATTTAAACTACTACCCTTCAATGAAAAAAATCCTTTTTAAAAACTGTACTCTCAGAACCAGGTTCCAAGTTCCTCCAAGTATAAAACCCATACTATACTTTTATCCCTTTGTGTTTTAAGCCTTTCAAGTAACCTGGGCAGTAAGCTTCTTGTTTCTGATTTCTACAAGAATACTGCCAGTGCCCTGTCTGCATCCAATCATTCAGGGCCTAGTTAAGAGGGGAACCCATGTAGCAACCTCTAGGACAGATGTCAGCAAGAGGATTTCCATAAGCAGGAAAGGCACTGCACCCTCCCTCCTTTGTCTTGTGGAAGTGACATTTCTTGCTGGAGGCAGAAATGCATCTTGATTTTGTATTTGAAGATTGTAGAATAACATTTGTCTTCAATGTGGGGTCCCTGGGTGATACAAATGCTTTGTTTGCTCATGATGTGGTGGTTAAGAACTACAGCTGCTAATCAAAAGGTCAGCAGTTTGAGTCCACCAGGTGCTTCTTTGAAATTCAGTGGGTTCTGCTCTGTCCTACAGGGTCACTGTGAGTTGGGATGGGCTTGATGGCGATGAGTTTGGGTTTGGTTTTCCTAAAGAAAAGGTTGGTGATTTGAATCCACCAACAGTATCATGGAAGAAAGGCGTGGTGATGTGCTTTAGTCAGATTACAGCAAAGAAAATCACAGTTCTGCTCTGAAGCACAGGGATCACTGTTAGGGTTGACTCAATGGCAACTTTTTTTTTAAATCTTCAATGTACAAGATTGAAAGAATTGAAATCACCTGTACTATAGACAGTTGTGATAAATGAATCTTTTACATAACTTTATAGTAATCATCTTGGAAGAGTAAAGTCTATAATTCCATATACAAACATCTCAAGTTTTTTTAATGTGCTAAAAATTTGATTCTCCCAAGAAAGTAATTCTGTTTTTTAGGGTAAAAGATAGTAATAGGATAAAAATTTTTCTTCTTTTCTGCCTTGTTTTTGTTTTCCCTGGCTACCCTTGGACCTTGCCATTCTGAGCTCTTAACTACACCCAGTCCACTCTAGTAATGTTTTCTCTTCTGAATTTCAGATGTTAGCATTTGTTGCCTGCTTCTTTTATTTGGCCTTTACTTAGGACTTTGTGTTATTAGTTGTCTTCCCTTTACGTATCTGTCTTACTTGCTCTCTCTGAATTTTAAGCTCCTTGAGGGTAAGAATCGTCTTTATTTCTTTGTATTATGTTTTGATGCTCACCACATAGTGAGTACATAATAAATGTTAATCAATTGATTACAGTAATTGCACTAATTACCAAATGTTTTAACTATTGACTCTTGTTGCAGACATTTATAAAAACTATTAGACTCTGGAAACCAAAAGGTCAGCAGTTCAAATCCACTAGGTGCTCTTTGGAAACTCTGTGGAGGCTGTTCTGCTGTCTTACAGGATTGCTATGAATTGGACTGGACTTGACAGGAGTGGGTTTAGTGATTTGAATATTATACTTTTCCTTTGTGTAATTAAATAATTATTTAATAATAATAAATTAAAAAATTAAATATTATACTTTTCCTTCATGTAATTAAATCTGTATTTCATTATTTTAAGTTCATTTCTTAATTTTAAGTCCATTATTCTTAACATCAGTTTTTAGTCTTAGCACTGTAGATAGGGATATAGGCTGCATAAGGGGGCAGGATAGTTTTCAATATTGTTATGGTATAGAACTACCTACAACCACCCTTTCTGAAGTACAGTCAGGAGAGACAGTTACAAATCTGAGTAGAAGTGGAGGGGGTGTAGCCAGGCTAAGAGCATACGGTTGTTGTTATCAGCTACTGTGGAGTTGATTCTGACTCTCAGTGACTCGGTGATAAAGTAGAACTGGTTTTCTTGGCCGTCATCTTTAAAGGAGAAGATTGCCAGGTTTTTTTTCCCATGGAGCCACTGGGTGAGTTCAAACCCCTGACTTTTTGGTCAGCAGCCAAATGCTTAACTGCTGTGCCACCAAAAACTGAAAAAAACAAACCTGATTCTGACTCATAGCAACCCTCTTAAAAAGCATGAAACTTGGTGTAAATTACTCAGGTGACTTTCTAAGAAGTAAAGTAAAATGGCAGCACCGAAGTCCTTGGGGTGATGCATTTCTCGTGTCTCACCTCTCTCCCACTTGTTTGTGGTTGCGGAGTGGTGTTCTTCCTGTCGTCTTGTTTAGAAATTCCTAGTGTCTGTTGACTGGACACTGTTCAGGTAAAAGACGTATCCAGCAATTGCATTCTGCAAGTCAGTTGAGATGGAAATCTGTTTGAGCTTCTCTTTACGAAAGTTTGAATAATAACTGAACCAAGAGCAAACTCAGGATGTTTTTTATTTAAATTTTTGTTTGTTGTTAAATCCTTGGCATAAGCTTGCCTTTTTGTGGTTTATCTGGACTGTAGAAAAACATTCTCGTTTTAATCAGCTTTCGGTGTAGATCTAGTTAATACAGGTTTATAGATAGAGATATTTGGTTGGTTTTGAAATGTTTACAAACTGTGATTTATGTTATCTGTTAGCCTTCCAGCAAGGTAGTATACTCTGTATTTCGAAACTTCTTAAAACTTGTAAACAGAATTTTAATCTCCTTTTGACTTAACTGCTGAGTGTAACTTAATCAGTGTTCTCTGTGATGAACTATTCTAGTAGTAGTGCCTTACAAATTCTCAAATTTAATTTCTTTCAGGGCTAGTCCAGTCCCTTATTCTTCTGCTAATTCAAACTGTCTAGAGAAAAAAATTGATATAAAGGTATTTCCTGTGTCGTTGTTACAGTAATACAGAATTTTGACACTGGGGAAGGAATTTATTTACCCCATGCATGAATATTATGTACTTAGAATATATTTGCTTTGATGCTAATTAGACACTCACAAAAGTTGAATTTCACTGTCAGGTTATGAAGTATTTTTATGATTTGATTAATAAGTCTTGTTTGAAAAGTCATTTTTTAAAATTAAGAAGTCTGTCTTTGATAATTACACATGATAACTTTTTAATTTTGTTTAGATTAATTTAAAGTTTGGAATTCGCAAGCCAGAAGCTCGGACAGGAACCGAGACAGATACCTGTACAGCTTGTGCAGGTACCTTGATCCTTGAGTTTGCTGCTTTAAGTCGATTCACAGGAGCAACAATATTTGAGGTTTGCTTTCCATGATCTTTGATCTTCTGGGTATTGGGTATGGCTAAGTTTACATCCTTTCTTCATTGGTCAGGTGTTTGGACTAGCAGGTAGAGAATGACTTGGTTATGCTAGTGAACTTTTTTGTCTAAATCCGGTCACATGGTTTTTAATGTCAGAAACATAGATACCATTGTGAGGTAGCTATATTAAGTGTAATTTTGCATGTGTTCACAAACCACTAGATGTGTTTTTTGGTTTATTCTTACAAGGTTTTTAAAGCCTAATTGTATGACCTTGGTGGTTTCTTGATATCATAAATGTCTTAGTGAAATACTGTGCTTACTATTCCATTTTCAAAACTTTCATCAGTTTACTAAAAAACAGTAAATTTTTTGTGCTGAGTCTTGATAGGAATCTAATCTGTAACTGGTTTACTCTAAGGGAAGTGTTGTTCATTATCCAAAAGACTTACTATCCCCTAGACAGTTGACTGTGGCCTAGTTAAGTCTCACTTGTTTTGTTCTAATTGCTTACACATGTCATGAGAGTGCAGCAGTAACAGAGAGAACTGTATCCTTCCAACATGACTTAGGAAAACTTTGTAAAATTCAACAAATGACCAGAAGTAGGGAAAATACACCAGCATTACAAACATTGGATCTAAGTATAACAAAACAGATCAGATGGTCATTGTGTATATATCTGCATCTATATACAGGTGTATATGTTCAGAGTGTCTTGGGGACAGATTTATCATGTTTGGTTAATCTTTTAAAATTTTTACTTTATGTCTTACTGGCTAGTATTTTCCTTTCATTAAAGTGTTTGCATTTTGTGTGTACTCTAATTTGTACTATATACTGTATGAGATATTGATAGATCTATAGATGAGGAAAGGGAAGCTTAAAGAGATCTGTACAACTAGTGTGTGATCAGGGGAATTGGAATCCATGTCTCCGAATTCAAAGCCTCTGTTCGTTCCACTGAGCTATGGTAGTTTTATGAGTAATTTGATTGAAATTGTTGAATTATACAGTAGTTTACTGCATGAGAAGCACCTGATACAACCAAAACAGTGTCGGTGTAATACTGAGTTGGCAAACTGTAGCCTGGCTACTGATTGTTTCTGTAAATAAATTTTGTGGGAACACAGCCATGCTTATTCATTTACTTTTGTCAATGGCTATTTTGTGCTGCAGTGGCAGAGTTGACTAATTGTGCTAGAGACTGTATGACCCCCAAAACCTAAAATATCTACTCTTTGGCCCTTTTCAGAAAACATTACTGATTCTAGGTCTAATAGCCAAAGAGTTTTGAATCCTCATATTAGTTGTACTGTAATTCAGTTTTAAAATTTGGTTAAGTCTTTAATTTTACTGGGCCTGTTTCCTTGTGTGTAAAGTAAGAATATACAATCTGTATATTTTCCAGCTCTGAAATCCTGCCCTTTAGTTAAACAACTATAATCTACTTTGCTTAAAAAAACTCAGTACAGATAGGTAGAGTCAAGAATCAAAACTAGTTTAGACTCTATAGTCATCCCCTCTTTTCTGTGGAGGATATGTTCCAAGACCCCTGTTGGATGCCTGAACTTTATAAACATATACTATGTTTTTTTCCTATGATTAATTCATAAGTTAGGCACAGTAAGAGATTAACAGTAACTACATGCAGGACAAAGGGATGATTCATGTCTCAGGTAAGACAGAGCAGGGCAGCAAGAGAGTTCATCACACTATTTGGAAGCATCACACTGTTTTAAAACTTAGGAATTGTTTGTTCCTGGACTTTAGTTGACCGTGGGTAACTGAAACCGTGGAAAGTGAAGCCACAGATACAGGGGACTGCTGCACTCACTCACACACATACTAAGTGACAGACTGGTTTAATGACTGTCTTTTACAGAAGTACTTCTGAATTGCTGTTTAGGTTCATGTGCTGAATTGACTTTAAGTTGGAAACTCACCTGTATGTGTGCTTCATTGTTATATTTCATAACATCTTTTTATCCAAAACCAGGAATTTGATTAGAAATAATTTTAATGTTGAGTGGATAAAAATAAATTTAAATAAGAAAAATGTTATCAGAAGATTGTCAGTTCAATATTATCAAATAAATACTCATTAGCCTAGTTGATTTACTCACTCTTTACTAACGAAGTTGCATGTTATTTAAAAAACACAGTCTGAACTGTGTTTCAAAGACAGCATACCAAATTACAGATTCTCTGTTGATTTTCTAAATAGGAGGAGATTTTCATTTTGCATTTAAATGACAGAAGTTATTTTAAGATGCACATTTTATGATGCAAGTAATACCATTTAATAATAAATCATATGTGAAATTGAATCTGCGTTACAAGAGTAGATGGGTAGGATAAGCTCAAAGTGAGATTATAAATACCATTTCAGAGTCATTTGTTTTGTAACTAGAATTGAGTGCTACAAAAGAACCAAGATTTGATTTGCAAGGAAAATGTAACATTTATTATAAATGGTAATTTTAAGATGTTACTTAATCCTTGAAGTATTCTGTGAGCCTTTGATTTTTGTTTCTTTGTGCCTGTTTATTACTTATTTGCAATTCTTCATGCTTTTTTTTTAATTATAGGAATATGCACGGAAAGCTCTTGATTTTCTCTGGGAAAAAAGACAGCGAAGTAGTAATTTAGTGGGTGTAACTATTAATATTCATACTGGAGACTGGGTACGCAAAGGTATGTAAATTGGGCTTTTAAAATTCAGCCTTCACGTCCTCAGAATGGTTGAGAAATAATGGGTTTTCATTTGTTAAAACAATCTTTGGAACACTATAAAGCATAGTTTCTCTCAAGATTGATGAAATTTTAATTAATTCAGCTAGATTTTCTTTTTTGATGCCAAGTAATGACACATCCAATCTAGGTGATTTAGTGTTCTATTCCATGCCTTAATGAGTATAGCATTATAGGTGACATGTACAGTACAGATGAAATACTAATTTCCTCTGAGGACTAGAGTACCAGAGTGCATCAGTCATTTCACATCTAGATGTGGTTGAGTGAGAATCTATATTTAATAATGTCATCTCCCATCCATATGTTCTGTCCCCTCCCACCTTCCAGGAATAGAATATAATGTAGTAGCTAAGAGCATGGTCTTTGGAACTATGTTGTTGGAGTCCAGATCTCAACTGTGATGTAAGATTTGGGTTAAGTTATTTAACCTGTGTGTGCCTCTCTATCAATGTCTGTATGATGGGGACAGTGATGGTGCCTACTGCATATAGTCATTATGAATTACATGAATTAACCATTGTAAGGTACTGACGAGCACTTAATGTATGATTAATATATATTGTTTTAAACTTTTCAAGAGGATGTTATATTACTAAGATTTGTGTGTGTTGTGGCATGAAATTGTAGATCATTCTTTTTTGAATATTACACTGGCTGAACAAACATGCATTTTATGTGTATTTAGATCATTTCTGGGATTTTGCTATTGTGAATAATAGTGTTGTGTAGTGTTGTTCTGTCTCCTCTTGGCCATGAATAAAAGTTTCACTGGACTACGTAGCTAGGAGTGGAATTTTGCTCCCAATGTAAGTTAGTGTTCAGCTTCAGGAGATGTCACATTATTTTCCGGAGTTGTGCCATTTAACAATTTCACCAGAGATTCTGTGGATTTACATTCCTCTCCAATACTTTGTATTGTCAGACTTTCAAAGCTTTTGCCAGTTAGGATATATAAATGATATCCCAGTTGATTTGCTTTTCATTGATCCTAATGACGTTGGACATATCTTCATGTTCACTGGTGAATACACTTCTTTGTCTTTGATAGAGATGTTCTTATTTTTTGTCAGCTCTCTATTAGATTAGTTATGCTTTTTCAGAAGAGTTACTGATTTGCAAGAATTCTTGATATATTCTTGGTACTGTTACCCAGTCCATTGAAATGTGTATTGAAGATAGAAGATTTTGTTTTTTAAGTTGTCTTTTCAGTTTCTTTAAGTTCAGTTTTTAAAAATAAGATTTTTGTTTTTAAAAAATCACGGATTTTAGCACAGAGAAAGTATTACTCATGTGGTAAGGTTAGTATTTTTATAAAAATATAATTTTTATATTAAACAGACAATTCATGTGTAGACCAATTTTTCAGTCTCAGGAAACTATTAACCTTGCAGTCTATAAAGAATTTTAAAGACTTGTTTAATGAAGAATGACATTTATACGTATTTTCCATAGATAGTGGTGTTGGAGCAGGAATTGATTCATATTATGAATATCTACTGAAAGCCTATGTCTTGCTTGGAGATGACAGTTTTCTGGAAAGATTTAATACAGTAAGTTGGTCCAATTTTATATTAATTTTAGAGTGAATTCAATTTAGTGCAAGATTTTGACAGAAATTCAGTTACCCGAGAGACTTGCGGAAAAATTATTTGTTTTTAAACGTGTAGTAATTTTCTATCAGTATTCTCTGATGATGTTGGGCAGGGACAGAGTAATATCTTCAGACATTCCCAAAATTAGCTTACAATCTGGGGACCAGTCCCTGGGGAAGGACAACAGGCTTGGTTAGTAGAGAGAAGGTCAGTGATGGAAGACCTTCAGTGAGATGGATTGACACCGTGGCTGCAACAATGGGCTTCAGCACGGCAGCAGTTGTGAGGCTGGCACAGGACCGGGCAGGGTTTTAATCTATTGTACAAAGAGTCTGTCTGAGTCAGAATCGACTTGATGGCACCTAACAACAGAAGCGTACTCATCTCTTACCAGAATTTTCCCTGGTTTGCCAGTAGATGATAAAATATGTAGATTTGCATTTACCTAATCTTCTTTTGTACACGAAAGAGAATTTATTGCTAGTTACCTTTTTCCTTTGAATTCTGATTTCTTTTTGTGGTCTTGGAACTTGGGCCTAGTCCATGTATACAGGGCCTTGGGGAGCCATGTATGCAGGGCCTTGGGGAGGTGGAGAAGCTAGTGAGTGTTCATTTCAGGAGCAAGTCTGTCGGGATTGGAACTATAGACATTTCTTGGGAGAATGGGAAGATTATTGAACCACATCAAATTGTCTTTGTTATTGAAGCAAACTGAATATTGAAGACTCGTCAGCTATATAACTACATTCTTTTTAAAACAATTTACCATTTCTTGCCCACTATCAGTTTGTCCACGTTACATCTGTGACACAGTCTGTATAGCGGTTAAAAGTATAGGCCTCTTCCTACCTAGATTTAAATCCTTCTCCTTCCACCTTCTAGTTGTGTGATTTTGGTCACGTAACTTACACTGTTTGCTTTTGTTCTTTGCCTGCAAAATGAGAATACTAGTAATGTTCATAGGGTTATTTGGAGAATTAAATGAGCTAATGTGTATGAAGTCCATAGGGCAATGTCTAACATATAGCAAGTACTCAATAATAGTTATTAAATAAGAGGTAAGTTGACAAAACTAGTAAGTCTAAAGTCATTTGAATGCTTGAGAAAGCACTGTTGTGTGTATTATTTGATTCTAACATTATTTTCTTGAGGCAGTTGGGGACAGTTAGTCTTTTTAATGGCTTGTTACCATTCATTGACTCTAAAAGCTCAGACTCTTGTTGTGAAAGCTGAGAACTATGTAGAGAAGAAAATGAGAAGGGGTAAAATCATTTCTCAGAGCATAAAAAGCAAAGATAGAAGACTGTAAGAGTGGCCACAGTAATTGGAGATGTTAATTTAGGTGATGGTGAACACCAGGGTGTTATATTGACTGAGAAACTTACTAACTAGACATAGGAGAAAACTAGAAGAATTCCGTAAAATAGAAGCCTGTGTGTCTATTCCAGGAGCATCATTGAACCCAAACCAAACCAAAGTGGTTGCCATTGAGCTGATTTTGACTCACAGCTACCCTATAGGAGGCAATAGAACTTGCCCCATAGAATTCCCAAGGAGCACTTGTGGATTCGAATTGCTGACCTTTTGGTTAGCAGACGTAGCTCTTCACCACTACACCACAAGACATACTAGCCATGGGCTAATCCCATAGGAAAGGAATGCTCAGGTCTCCCCTCAGAAATTCCCATGTTAGTATAATGATTAATATTCTGCACCTGAGTTAAAGAAAATAAGGGAGCATCTGTATTTTAGAAAGACTTCCATGTAATATACTTTAAGTATTTAATTAGTTACTTAAGTAATTCAAATAGTTAATTGCCAATTATCATTATTTGAATTTATTTACATATAAATGTAGGTTTAATTTCTGTGTAGTGCTGTTTAGTATAATGTGCTTGAAATTGTACTTCTTTTCTCATCTCCCTTCATGAACACATAATCTTTTAGCACTATGATGCCATAATGAGGTACATTAGTCAGCCGCCTCTTCTACTGGATGTGCATATCCACAAACCAATGCTGAATGCTCGGACTTGGATGGATGCTTTGCTTGCCTTTTTTCCAGGCTTACAGGTAAAAAGAATGCTGCTATTATAGTAAAGTAAGGTGACTATAATTAAGTTAAGTGTACGTTTGTGATCACTGGAATAGAATTACTAAGATAGATACATCTGAAGACCATATTAATTGAAATTTTCCCTTTATATAATTACAGATAAAATCAACTTATGTTTTATTAGGTAATTTTGTTGTTGTTGACTTCTAGGTCTTAAAGGGGGATATTAGACCTGCTATTGAAACTCATGAAATGTTGTATCAAGTGATTAAAAAGCATAATTTTTTACCAGAGGTAAGCAAATGATCTTTAGAATTCTCATTTACATATATAAAATGCTAATTTAGAAGTTTATTGTTGTTCGCTGTGAAGTCGATTCCAACTCACTGACCCTGTAGGATAGAGTGGGACTGTTCAATACCATTTTCTTGGCTGTTATCTTTGTAAAAACAGATTATTAGGCCTTCTGTGGAGATGCTGGGAGTTGTTCTATATTAACCCATTACCCATTACTATCATGTTGATACCAACTCATAGCAGCCCTGTCAGACAGGGTCAAACTTCCTCGTAGGCTTTTCAGGGAGCAACTGGCAGATTTGAACTAGTGACTTACTTTCGTTAGCAGCCTGAGTTACTAGCCACTGTGCTGCCAGGGCCCCGCAAACCCACTGCTCTGGAGCCTGACTCTTAGCAACCTTACGTGGAAGAACAGAATTGATTCATGGAATTTCCAGAGAGAGCTGATGGATTCAAACTTGCCAGCCTTTTAGTTAGTAACGAAGCTTTTGAACACTCTGCCATCGGAGCTAAGCACCCTAATTTAGAGATAGAAAATGTCATCTTTAAGTCTTATTTATCTTAATTTGTTTTCTTAGTTTATTTAATTGTTTTAATTGTTTTCTAGTTTATTTAATTCATCTTTTGCTTATATGTGTTTTATATGTTTTTGCTTTCCCTCATATATTTACAAAAGTCCATTTAGGGTAGCAGGCCTTGGGTGGTACAGATGGCTGACATACTCAGTTCCTAACTGAAAGTTTTGGAAGTTTGAGTCCACTCAGAGGTACCTTGTAAGAAAAGCCTGGAGGTCTACTTTGGAACAATCAGTTGATGAGCACAGTTCGACTCTGAGACATGTGGATTGCCATTAGTCAGAGCAAACTCAACAGCAACTTTTTCCTTGTAGCTTAAAGTAATGCTGACATTTCATTAATTTTACTTAAAACGAAAAAGAAAAAAAATTCTCAACCAGTTTTTTCAACTTTTTCTAATTCCTGCTGTTATAAGATTATCTTATTCTAATTTTACATGTGCCCCCCAGACAGGGAGATCTTACCACTTTTTTATTTTGGAGAATGCCAACTCGTGTTCATGCCAATTGAAAATAGCTCTTTTGGGTTTTAATACATTATATGTACAACTCGATGGCAGTGGTTTTTTTTCTTAGTAATAAATACTCTTGGTATTTGACAGGGCAAGATTTTTTTTTAATTGTGATTAAGTGAAAGTATGCAATCCAAATTAATTTTCCATACCCACCTGTCTGCAGCTCCTTTTTCTCTTCTTGTGCAGTGGCAGCACTCTCCTTTTCATTCTGTGCTTGCTGTGTCCTCTTAACAAACTTCTGTCCCCTCCTCTCCACCTTCTTCTCTCCCATCTAGAAAGAGACCAGTAGGACAGCATCCTATAAATGCATAGAACCATAAAGTACACACACCACATGGTCACACTGTGTCCCTGAGTCTTGAACATTTTTTTTGAAGGGTTGACCTCAGTAGTGTTTTCTGGTCAGGGGCAGCAGCAGGTCTAGGAGCCATGCTCCCAGGGGAACCCCAGGCTGTCAGACTTCAATTATGGTCTTTCAGTAGAGTTTTAACCGACACCCCTCTTTTACTCGTGTTGTCACAGGGTCTCAGCGTTGTGTGCCCCGTCATGGCTGTCTTCGGTGTCTGGGCACCATCTGGTTCTTCTATTTACATGTTGATGTAGTCTCCCATTCACATGGGTCATTCTGTCTCCCGAGCTCTTTTTCCCTTGTGTCTTCGGTGTTCTCGGTGATCATCTGTTCTGGATGAGTTGGGAGTTGGTGTACCTCAGCTGGCAGCTTGCTAGCTTTTAAGACCCCAGATGTTCATGACAAGATTCTTGAGAGCATACTTTTTGGCTCTCCAGAAATATATCATTAAAATTTTCTGCATTTGTACATGACCTTACTAAATGGAAATGTGAGAAAGGGAAGTAACAAGAAAAAAGAAGAGAAAAATTACCTAGACAAGAGGACCCATGTAGTGCATTACTTTATAGTTGTTTTCTGAGTTTTCTTAAAGCCAAAAGGATTGTTGTAAAATGTAATTCTGCTTCATTGAAAAAGAATAGCAGGGTTTGCTAAACTGAATTGTAACATTAAGCCATGAAAATTGATGCTTTATGGAAAATTATGTCATGAGTACTTTACCTTGTCTATCATCTACCTTATGTGATACTGTATATTCTAGAACTATTTATTTTTGTAATCATTTTTCTGTGTGTAATTTGTGTGCTGTTTTGTTTAGGCATTTACAACAGATTTCAGGGTACACTGGGCTCAACACCCTTTAAGGCCTGAATTCGCAGAAAGTACCTACTTCTTATATAAAGTAAGAGCAGTTGTTTTTGTTATTTAGCACCTGTTCTCTGTTTGCTATGTCATTAATTTTAGTAATTGTGTTTTCAGAGTCATCATTTACTTGGTAGATTGAAATAGATGTATCATGGTCCTTAGGATTATTGAAAGATGCAGGAATTGTTAGCTGCATTTTTTACCTTTTAAAAATAGTTAATGTAAACATTTCTTGAAAGAGAAATTTTATATTCTGGAGCTTCTTTCTAAAGCATGTTTCTTGCCTTCATTTGGGTTGCCTTTCTTGGCATTATAAGGTTAATCTAAAAGTTGAGGTACACAGTGCATGTAAGAAACGCTTTAAAGCAGACCCATGGCTTGTTTTCGGAGCTAGGTTCTGTGCATCCTGAGTTACAGTGCCTGGCACCCAGTCAGCACTCAATAAGTATTTGTTAAATAAATGGATATATAGTAATATGTAAGTTATATGTACAAATAGAGGTGTGTGTGTACATATATATATATTCTCCTTTTTAATAGGCTACAGGAGATCCTTACTACCTTGAAGTAGGGAAAACGCTTATTGAAAATTTAAATAAATATGCTAGAGTGCCTTGTGGATTTGCTGCCATGAAGGATGTTCGTACTGGAAGTCATGAGGACAGGTAAAACACTTCCTACCATCTCTTTTCCTCAGGGTAGATCTATAGCAACATAAAATACAAAATTATTGGTGAGCATTCACATAAACTTAGTGCTTTCACGAAGGGTATTTGAGGAAGTAAACCGTAGTTAATTGTGTTTACTTTTTCCTAACTCTTTAATAGGCTGAGTTTAAACTGTTTGAAAAATTTATATTCAGTTCATAGCACCTGACATATAGTAGATGCTCAACTAATCTTTAAGTAAGTGAATGAATGATTATTAAATATAGAGCCTTGGTATTATAAATGTGGGTTACCTTTTCCTTTGTTAATAGTTTCTTTGTACTGGATAATATGTTTGAAATTATCTTTATGGTGAATGACCTGGATTATGATTTATGTTAGGCTAAGGATTCCTTAAAAACAACATAGTATGTGTACTCTCCCTCTGTTCCCGATTTAGAGGGATTGGGAAGTCCAGTGTCAGTTTTTGTTTTATTGGATACTAATAGATATGAATAACATGAGATATCGAGCTGTAAAAATTATTCTGTAGTCAGTGTGGTATTCAGTAATAGTCCATTAGGTATTCAGAAATCATTTATCTGATTGTTCTGTTAAAATGTCACAACATCAGAGAACCTACAGATGAGAGAAGAAAGGCAAATGAGAAAGAGTAGGTTACTTCTCAATGTCTGGAATTACAGAATTATCAATAAGTCTCTGGTCATACTAAAGCTAGTTCCTTCAAGTAGTTAGCAAATGTCCATTACCTGTATGTTTACTGAGGCTTTTTATATGCCAGACCCCTGGTGGTACAGTGGTTAAGAACTTGACTGCTAACTAAAAGGTCAGCAGTTAAAATCTTCCAGTGGCTCCTTGGAAACCCTATGGGACCACCTCATTCTGTTCTGTAGGGTCACTATGCGTTGTAATCAACTCGATAGCAATGGATTTCGTCTGTGATTTTATGTACCAAGAGCTATATTAAATTTTGAGGATTGAAGATATGAAAACCTGCCCTTTCCCTTGTTGAATCACAGGGGATA
The DNA here is from genome assembly GCA_028571685.1 of Heterohyrax brucei. Taxonomy (NCBI): domain Eukaryota; kingdom Metazoa; phylum Chordata; class Mammalia; order Hyracoidea; family Procaviidae; genus Heterohyrax; species Heterohyrax brucei. The sequence goes on from CM053155.1 coordinate 52,233,647, forward strand.
GTCAGGTGCACAGACTTTTTATTAAAGCATTATATGAATGCTATTGAACATACTGTAGAAGCATGAAACAAGTTGGAATGTGCTGGTCAGTGTCAGGTTCCTGAAGGAGTGAGTCTTGAGTCCTGAAAGATGAGTAATAATTCAAAAGAAGAAGAAAGAAGTAAAAGGCACTTCAGGCAGAGGTGTCAAAGGTATGAGAAATAGCATTCATCATCTCCTCATAGGTTTGTCCCTTAGCCTCTCACTCAGAGATTCAAATAATAGTCCATTAGGCTTGGTACTCCTGTGACCGCAGCTGATGAGAAGTAGGTTTCTGGAAGCACGCACAAAGAAAACAGGAAGAAATGAAAGCAGATAACCAGTTTATCGATTTGTAAATTTACTGAGTGCTTTCTGTAATCCAAGCACTTGTCTGAGCACTTTATATGTTTAACTCAATTTGATTCTTAAAACAATCCTCTGAGGTATAAATTATAATCTTCATTTTATACAAGGTCAACAATTTCAATCCACGAATGTATTCTAAGTGCTACATGTCTCATTGCTGAATATCACTGTGGTCACCTTTGAAATACTTCCCTTGGAAAGCTATGTACCGATGCCAATGACTAGTCCACCCCTCAAAGCAATTTTGGAAATCTTACTGCAGTGGCCATTGCACATGGTTGCAAGTTCACAAACTTAATTGTATAGTTGTCTGTGAGGGAGTTTTTAGCCAGTAAACAAATAACTGTATTGAAACACCATCCTTGCTCTCCTGATCTGGTCCCCAGTGAATTTTTTCTTTACCTGAAGATAAAGACAATATTGAAAGGAAAATATTTTGATGACATTCAGGACACAAGGGTAAGTACAGTGACAGCTCTGATGGCCATTCCTGAAAAAGAGTTCCCAAACTGCTTTGAATGGTGGACTAGGCACTACTCTTGGTGCATAGCTTCCCAAGGGGAGTACTTCCAAGGTGACCTTAGTGATATTTACCAATGAGGTATGTAGCACTTTTTCTAGAACAAGTTTACAGATTTAATTGGCAATCCTTGTAGGTGAAGAAACTAAGGGACAGAGCTTAGGGCATTTGCTTAGGATCACATAATAAGTAAGGAAGAGTCAATTCTAGGAAAGGCAGATTGGCACTTGACCACTGTATTACACTGGCAGTTCATTCAGGGAACAGCAGTTAAGCACCTACTGTATGTCAGGTACTGCACTTTAATGTGAGGATGGAATGATAAACTAGAACTAGCCTCTGCCCTCCTGTGACTTATAATTAATTAGGAAGATAAATGTGTATAGAAATAGTGACTACAGTGTGATATGTGTTATAATGGGAAATAGAGTAACAGAGTGAGGAGTTACAGAGGAAGACATGTGTAGGGAGTTCCATTCTCCCAAACTTAAAATCATTCTGATTTCCTTACATTGCTTCATAACATTATTTTTGGACCTATCACTACTGTTTTATTTCATGCTGATTGTATTTCAGTACATATAGTGTCTCTTGAAATACCATGTTCTGAAATAACCGTACTCAAGACATGAGTGGAATGACAGGACTCTTAAATGCATAAAGCAAACCCTAACAGCATTGAAAAGAGAAGTAGATGGCTCCATAATAATAATAGGAGACTTCAACACATCACTGTCAGTGAAGGACAGAACACCCAGAAAGAAGCTGAATAGAGACACAGCAGATCTAAATGCCACAATCAAACAGTGTGACCTCATAGACAATATACAGAACACTCCACCCAACAGGAGCCAACTGTACTTTGTTTTCCAATGCACATGGAACATTCTGCAGAATAGATCACATATTAGGACATAAAGCAAGCCTTAGCAGAATCTCAAATATTGAAATAATAGCAAAGCATCTTTTCAGACCATAAAGCCATAAAAATAGAAATTAGTAACAGAAAAAGCAAGGAAAAAATATGCATGTAAACTGAACAACACCTTTGCTTAAATAAAACTACTGGGTTATAGAAGAAATCAAGGAGAGAATGAAGAAATTCACAAAATCAAATGAGAATGAAAGCATATCCTACCAGAAGTAGTGCTCAGAGGTCAGTCAGTAGCAATAAATTTACGCATTCAAAAAGAAGAAATGGCCCAGATCAAAGCAGTAACCTTGCAGCTTGAAAAAATAGAAGGAGAATAGCAAAAGAAGCCCTCAGGCACCAGGAAAAGTAAATAATAAACACCAGAGTGTAACTAAATGAATTAGAGAATGGGGAAATAGTTAAGAAGGTTAACAAAACCAAAAGCTGATTCTTTGAAAATACAAAATAGATAAACCATTGGCCAAACTACAGAAGAACAGGAGAGGAAGCAAATAACCTGAAAAAAAGAAATGAGATGGACAAAACCACAATAGACACAACTGAAGTTAAAAAAAAATCGTAACAGATTTCTAGGAAAAATTATACTCTAACAAACTTGAAAACCTAGGAGAAATAGATTTCTAGAAACATACTACCTACCTAAACTAACAGAAACAGAGGTAGAACAACTAAAGTAACCTGTAACATAAGAAGAGATTAAAAAGGTAGTTAGAAGACTCCTCGTTAAAAAAAAGCCCTGGCTCTGACAGCTTAACTGGAGAATTCTACCAAACTTTCAGAGAAGAGTTAACAGCACTATTAACAAAGGTATTTCATAGCATAGAAAAGGATAGAGTGCTCCCAGACTCATTCTATGAAGTCAGCATAACCCTGATCTCAAAACCAGGCAAAGATGCCACCAGAAAAGAAAATTACTGACCAGTATCCCTCATGAACTTAGAGGCAAAAATCTGCAACAGAATTTTAGCCAATAGACTCCAACAACATACCATAAAAATAATTCACCGTGACCAAGTACAGTTCGTACCACAGATGCAGGGATAGTTCAACATTAGAGAAACGATCAATGTAATCAATCACATAAATAAAAGACAAGAACTGCATTCTTTTATTAATTGAGCAGAAAAAGCATTTGACAAAGTCTAACACCTACTCATATTAAAAACTATCAACAAAATACAAATAGATAATAAAGGGCATTATACAAACTCAGTAGTCAACATCATCCTAAATGGAAAGATTCTGAAAACATTCCTCTCGAGAACAGGTAGTAGACAAGGATAAGGATACCCTTCGCCACCACTTTTATTCAGTATTGTGCTGGAGGTTCTAGCCAGAGCAATTAGGCTAGAAAAAGAAATAAAGGGCATCCAAATTGGTAAGGAAGAAGGAAAAGTGTCCCTGGTTGCATGATATGATCTTATACACAGGAAACTGTGAAGAATCCACAGAAAAACTATTGGAACTAACAGAAGAATACAGTAAGTCATGAGGATACAAGGTAAACATACAAAAATTAGTTGGATTGCTCTGCGCCAATAAAGAAGATGACAGAGAGGAAACCACTGAATCAATACCATTTACGTAGCTCCTGAGATGATAAAATACTTGGAAATAAATCTAACCAGAGACATAAAAGACAAGATGCTACTTCAGGAAATCAGGAAAGACCTACTAAGTAGAGAAACATACCTGGATCATGGATAGAAATGCTTGGCATTGTGAAAATGTCCATTTTACCCCAAGTGGTCTATAGGTACAGTGCCTCTCCAATGCAAATTCCACTGACATTTTTTAAAGATGGAGAAACAAATTACCAGCTTCACATGGAAAGGGAAGAAGTCCTGGGTATGTAAAGCACTACTGAAGAAGAATAAGTTGAGAGGCCTTGCACGTCTGACTTCAGAACCTATTACACCACCACAGTAGTCAAAACATCCTGGTACTGGTACAACAACAGATACATAGACCAGTGGAACAGAATTGAGAATCCAGATGTAAATTTGTGTACCTGTGAGCAGCTGATAATTTAACAAAGGCCTAAAGTCTTTAGGGAAACCGTTGTGGCTAGTATGTTAAGTGCTACTTCTGCTAACCAGAAGGTCGGCAGTTCAGATGTGCTAGGTGCTCCTAGGAAACTCTGTGGGGCAGTTCTACTCTGACCTCTAGGGTTGCTATGAAGTGGCTGTGACTTGACGGCAGTTTTTTTTTTTTTTTTTTTAAGTCTGTTAATTGAGGGAAAAGACAGTCTCTTTAACAAATGGTGTTGTTATAACTGGATATTCATATGCAAAAAAATGAAACGACCCATATCTCACACCATGCACAAAGCCTAACTCAAATTGATCAGAGACCTAAATATAAAATCTAAAGTGATAGAGACCATAGAAGAAGAAACAGGGTCAATGCTGGGAGCCCTCATAAACAGAATGGAAAACATTACTAATAATGCATAAACTCCGAAAGAGAACATAGACAACTGGGAACTCCTAAAATTAAAACACTTACACTCATCCAGACTTGACCAAAAAAGACAGCCCACAGACTAGGAAGAAAATTTTAGATGTGGCAAATCTGATTAGCTTCTAATCTGTAAAATCTACAAGATATATAAAACCTCAAAAAAAGACAAATAACCCATTTAAAAAAATGGACAAAGGATATGAACAGGCAGTTCACCAAAGAAGACATTCAGGCACTGGAATATACATGACGAAATGTACATGATCATTAGCCACTAACCAAAACAACGAAACCTGCTGCTGTTGAGTCATTTTTGACTCATAGCAACCCTCTAGGGCAGAGTAGAGCTGTCCTGTAGAGTTTCCAAGGAGTGTATGTGGATTTGAACTGCCAACCTTTTGGTTAATAGCTGTAGTGCTTAACCACTACACCACCAGGGTTTCCAAAAAACTGCCCAATAGAGATTCCAGGGAGTGCTTGGCAGATTTGAACTGCTTACCTTAACCATTATGCTACCCAGGTTTCTATTAGCCATTAGAGAAATACAAATCAAAATTACATAAAATACTGTCTCACCCCAACAAGGCTAATATTAATCCAAAAAACATAGTAAATGTTGGAGAGGATGTGGAGAGACTGGAACACTTACATGCTGCTGGTGGGAATGTAAAATGGTGCAACCACTTTGGAAATCAATTTGGCCCGCCCTTAAAAAAGCTAGAAGTAGAAATACCTCATGATCCAGCAATCCCACTTCTTGAAATATGTCCTGGAGAAATAAAAACTGTCACACAAGTAGATACAAGGTCTTCCAACAAGGATGTCTTTTTTGACAGCTCACAGTGGTGATATTTATGAAGCTATAATGGCTATATTTATCACATTTTTTTCTTAATCTTGCCAAACAGCCATGAAAAGATAAATGATTCCACAGTGCATAGAAATCATTAAGTTTATTATCATAATGGGCGTTCCATTTGCAAAACAGTCTGTGCATTACATGAAATTTACCATGCATGTAAAGATCCCATTGAGAGAACAACCCAACATTTAATCAATAACTTTGAGACAACTGGGTCTGTTGCCAATCAGACAACACCTGTGCATCAACAAGCTGCACATTACAGTGAAAACATCGCCACCGTAAACCAGTGTGCAAGAATCCATCCCAGTCAGTTTGTCGCCAAGCACAAGAACAGGGCCTTTTGTTGGCCACAGTTTAGCAGATTTTGCATCTGGACTTGAAGCTTTGCCTTTACAGAACTGTTTTAACTCAAGAAGTGAAGACAAATGACCATGGATTGTGATGTACATTTACTGACTGGGCTCTGGAGCAGTTCAAAGTTGACCCTGCTTTTGGCTGAAATTTCACCTTCAGCAACGAGGCCCATTTTTGTATGAATGGTTGTGTTAACAAACAAAACTGTTGCATTTGGAGTGATGAGAATGCAATGGAGATTCAGGAACGTCCACTTCATCCCCCCAAAGTCACCATTTGATGTCAAGTATGGTCCAGCAGAATCACTGGCCCTTACTTTTTCCAAGATGAATGAGGAGAGGCGTAACTATCAATGGTGAAAGATGCCAGGCTACAATAACTGATTATTTGGGGCCTCATTTGGAAGGTGCTGAGGCAGCCATTTACCCAGAGTTCTTTTCCATATCATCAGATGTACTTCAAAATAATGGAACAAAACTGTGTCATTTACACAACTTGTTTTACTCACGTTCAAAGATGGGACAGCCTTATTGGAAGACCTTTTCTAAGCTCACCAGTGTTCATTGCAAAAGTGTCCGTGATAGCAAAAATATGGGATCAATTTGAGTGCTCGTCAACAAATGAATGGATAAACAAATTATGGTATAGTATATTCATATACTAGAATGTGATGCAATGATAAAGAATGACGATGAATTTGTGAAATATAATATGGAGGAATCTGGAAGACATTATACTGAGCAAAATTAAAATCAAAACCACTGCTGTTGAGTTGATTCCCACTCATAGCAACCCCATAGGGCAGGGTAGAGCCCCCTCATATGGTTTCCAGGGAGCATCTAGTGGATTCTAACTAACATTTGATTAGCAGCCACAGCTCTTAGCCACTACACCACCAGTTTCCTGACTAAAATTAATTGCAAAAGGACAAATATTATATGAGACCACTATTATAATAACTCAAGGAAAGGTTTAAACATAGAAGAGAACATTCTTTGATGATTATGAGGGTAGGGAGGGAGAAAGGTGTATTTACTAACTAGATGGTGGACAATTACTTTAGGTAAAGAAGATGATAACGCACAATATAGGTCAGCATGACTGGACTAAACCAAAAGTTAAGAAGTTTCCTGGATACAGCCAAACAATGTGAGGGACATAGTAGCAGGGGCAGGTGTCTGGGTACCATGGTTTTGGGGGACATCTAGGTCTGTTGACATAACACATTTTATTAAGAAAATGTTCTGCATCCCACTTGGTGAGTGGTGTCTGAGGCTTCAAAGCTAGCAAGTGGCCATCTAAGCATCAGCTGGTTTGAAACCCACCTGGAGCAAAGGAGAATACCAAAGGCTTAAAGAAAATATGAGCCCAAGAGACAAAGTCCAGAGACTGTGTCAGCACGAGACCAGAGCAGTAAGTGGTGCCTCACTACCACCAGTAACATCCCTGACAAGGACTGTAACAGAGTCCCTGACGTAGCAGTAGAAAATTGGGGTACAGAACTTGAACTCTGGTAAAAAGACCAGACTTGATGGTGTGATGCACTGAAGGGTCCCTGAAAGATGATGGCCCCAGGACTGTCTGTAACCCAGAACTAAAACTATTTCTGAAGCTGATTCTTCAAAGATTTGACCAGACTTTAAGACACAAAATGATGACTGGTGAAGAGTGTGTTTCTTGTCTTAAGTAGATACGTGAGATTAACTGACTGGTTTCTGCTGGAGTCGAGAAGTCAGAGGGGGACAGGAGCTGGTTTGAATGGACATGGGAAATATATGGTGAAGAGGAGGCATGTGCTGTCACAGCGTGGAGAGAGCAACTAGGGTCACATAATTGTAGGTTTTTGTTTGACAAGTGACTTGAATTGTAAACTCACAGCACAATCAGAAAAAGGATGTACATGGAACAACATATTTTTACCGTGTGTTCAGGCTAGAGATTTCTAGATCTCGTTTAGATCATTTTAGATTAGGTTAGTTTTCTGATTCTCAGAGGGGCTCACGATCTTAACACCCTTTATCCAATTGAGAATCAGTTTCTTATGGGAGCATTACAGCTCTCAGTACATTTGGCCCGACGGAAGGTTGAGAACTACGTAATCTCTGTCATACTGTGTTACTAAATATATATACTTCAGATTTTTCAGCAGCTGTGATAGTCACGGTGAGCTGTGACTAATTGGCCCTGGAGATTTAATTCTGCCCTGCTGACAAATCTCTGTCCTCCTCTTGAACAACTCATTTTTTCTTTTTAACATAAGCTTAGAACTTGCTTATCCCAGTGTCACTTCATTTATCTCCTGTATCTAACCAGAAAGAGAACTTGAGTTTCATCTTAGTCACCTAATGTATTAGCTTAACTGTCAGTTTTCAGTGAACTGCAGTTTGACTAGGCATGCCTTGTAAAATTTTCTTTGAAACTGTTGGGAAGAATTTTACATAGGGGCATGGCTCATGAGAACTGTGAGCTCATTTGGTTGCTTATCTCCCTGCAGAGCTCCTAATCCTCTTCTCTGACTGATTGTTGTACACACATGCATACAAATTAGAAATACCAGTATTTTCTGTATAATAGGTGATCATTACAAAGCATTCACATAGCAAAAGAATGTAAAAATAATTCCTAAAATACTTCCCTCTACTTATCCTCTCAAAGATAACCACTGTTAGCAATTTGCTACTATCTTCCAGACATCTTTAATGCCTGTGTATTTGGAGTTGTGTATACATTTATGGGTTTTGGTACAAATTAGATCACAAGATACCCATTATTCTGTAATTAGCTAACTTTAACTTGATTGTATTGTAGTGACCTTACCATGTCTCTATTCTTAAGTTTTTACAAATCATCTGTGTCATAATCAGTTCTAGAATTTGCCAAAAATCAGCATGCTGCTTATCAGTCTACAGTTTTTAAGATAGCATTTTCTCGTGATGATAACTCAGTCATCCAGAAAAGACTAAATTATGATAAAATGGCCAAAAAAGTTTTGAAATCTTACAGGTGAGTTGTTGTTCCAAAATCAAAAATGATTTCAATGTGGAAGTAATAGTGATGGCTGCATTTTTCGAGCTCATCCTGTATGCCGGGTGCTGTGCTAAATAACTGACACAGAGGAGTGCATTCAGCCTTTATACCAGGGTTGCAAATGTAATTGTTATGATGTCCCTTTTACAGAATAAACAGGAGCTCCCACTCTTTATATAACATTCCCGCAGTCACACAGCTAGTTAGAAGGTCCTTCTCTCTCTACAGCCCATGTTCTTCACTGAAGTGTTCCACTGCCTCTAGTTGTTCAAAATTGCATTTGATATAGTAAACATTTTATTGAGTGCCTGCTGTGTGCTAGGAATTTCACCTGGCCAGAGATGTGAACTTGTCCAATAAACAACCAACAAGTTATTTATTAATGCAGAAAGCTAGAATGTCTTGGGAGATAGTAAACTTAAGTTACATGAGATGTTACCATAACTGTAACTTCTGTATTCTATTTCTGTTGTTAATTTTGTAAAGTTTTTCCTTCAAAATATTTATTAAAACATTATAACATTAAATCATTTTGTATAGTCGTGTATATTTTTACCTCTGTGTTTCTCCGTATTCCCTTCCTGGTAGGTATAAGGAAACCCTGGTGGCACAGTGGTTAAGTGGTATGTCTGCTAAACAAAGGGTTAGCAGTTCAAACCCACCAGGCGCTCCTTGGAAACTCAATGGAGCAGTTCTGCTCTGTCCGTAGGGCTGCTAGGAGTCAGAATTGACTTGACAGCAGTGTTTTTTTTTTAAATAGGTATAAATATTTGCAAAGTTACAGTCATAGTGCTATATGACAGTGTGTTGTACTTCCTTTACATAACATTTTGTGAGTGATATCCTTTACCTTTAGTCTGTTTATCTTTTAAGCAGCTACATAATAAGTTCCATCAGTGTTATGTTGCTTGATCCAGTTCAAGCAAACAAACAAAAAAAAAAAACAAGCTCTTCACTTCAAGTTGATTCCAACTCACAGTGACCACATATTAGAGAGTAGAACTGCCCCATAAAGTTTCCAGGGAGCACCCAGCAGATTCTAACTGCTGACCTTTTGTTTAGCAGCTGTAGTACTTAACCACCACTCCACCAGGGTTTCCTTGTCCAGTTCATTTAACATTAATTGAAGATTCTTGTGTGGTTTTCAGTAGTAAAATTTATCTGTATTAACTCCCTGCTGTTAATTCTCTATAGAAGAAACTGAAAATATTCTTTCATTAAAGGGTGAAAAGGACAACCTTGTCTGTGATATTGACAAGGTTTAGTGTGCTGTGTAGTAGGCACCCTGCCTGATCATTTTCGCTTGGGAAGTAGATTCTGTAGCTCTTTGACATCTGGATTGGTGGCGACAGGGCTATTGGTCTTGACTCTCTAGCTTTCAGGTAGTTGACTTTTGAATATTTTTGTGTTCTTAGATTTGTTTGTGACCCTTTATTTTAGAATGGATTCTTTCTTCTTGGCTGAAATGTTTAAATATCTTTACCTGTTATTTGCGGATAAGGAAGACATTATTTTTGATATAGAAGATTACATCTTTACAACAGAAGCTCACCTGTTACCTCTTTGGCTTTCTACTACAAATCAAAGCATCTCGAAGAAGAACACAGTGAGTTATGTTTTTAAATTGAATGCCCTACTGTCTTTTTTGTTTCTGTGTGGCTTTCTCCCCCCAAATGAATAATTCATAGCTATAATGTAGTAAATATAATATATATGGCAAAAGGAAAAGTAGTACATTTACTGTTTCTTACATTTTTTATTACATACTGTATGTACTTATTCCATTAAATGTTTCTTTCAAAAAGCCATAATATTAAGTAAAAAGATTACCTATGTCTGCACATATTCTTTTTTCTTATTATAGACTTCAGAATATACAGAACTGGATGACAGTAATTTTGACTGGACTTGTCCAAATACACAGATTCTCTTCCCTAATGACCCGTTGTATGCCCAGAGCATTCGTGAACCCTTGAAAAACGTGGTGGATAAGAGCTGTCCTAGAGGCATTATCAGAGTGTAAGATGTACTACTTTACATTTTTTAATATCAAAGTTAATTCTTAGGGAATGAGAGAATTTAAGGCATGTATAACAACAGTTGGAAGCCCTGGTGGTGTAACGGTTAAGTGCTACAATGGCTAACCTAAAGGTCAGCATTTCGAATCTGCTCCTTGGTGCTCCTTGGAAAGTCTATAGGGCAGTTCTGCTCTGTCCTTTAGGGTTGCTATGAGTGGGAATCAACTCAGCAGCAGTGGGTTTCATGTTTTCATAACAATTGTCAGACCAAAATGCAACAACAGGCCAGAAATACTGAGAAATGTATGTATCACTGATTTAAATCAAAATTATAAATTAGTAAAGTTAGATAACAAAGCTTATTCTGTGATAATGTCTTTATTATGTCAGAAAATTACCATGTATCTTCTGTTTTCATAAACTAATAATTTTTGGTAGCAGCATGTAATAGTTTTTAACTTTTATAGTTCATTTTTGCAAAGAATAGTTTGATCAAATATTTCTACTATAGCTTTTTTGTTTTGTTTGATTTTTAGTTTTGATGGTTAAATAAGAGTTCTTGGTTTAATGAATTCTTATCTACTGTTTATATTTGAAAGAGCACTGAAAGGAAATTATTTTTTAAAATGAGCATCATCATTCATTAAGTATTTTGTTTTGCTTTTAGTATATTTGGTGAAAAATCTGTATTGTTACAAGAACATATCAGTAGTACCAAACCTTCAAGCCAACTTGTGTATCTTCAAATAGTTAGAAAGTGGTTGACTAATATTGCCTTGTAGATTATATACATTTGTAACTGCACAAAATAGTCTTTGAATCTATACCACTTATTTAAATTATATGTAGGAGAAAACTATTTCCAGTCATTCCAGTTTCATTAGCTCTAAAACTAGCACTCTTGTAGCTCTTTAACAGTATTGATATTTGATTTACTGTTGTTACTATTTTACTAGTTACAATATGTAGTTTTAAGCCTTGCTTTTAATTACTTTTACAGAGAGGAGAGTTTCAGGAGTGGAGCTAAACCCCCTCTGAGAGCCAGAGATTTCATGGCCACTAACCCTGAGCATTTAGAAATCCTGAAGAAGATGGGGGTGAGTTTGATTCACCTCAAAGATGGGAGAGTCCAATTGGTCCAACATGCAATCCAAGTAAGACATTGATATACTAATTAGATACCATCTCCTCTGTACCATTTTGGTTTCATTTGCTTTAATAAAATGATGGCATTTGGCTTTTTAAAACTTTTAATGTTTAGTTAGATAATCAGAATTTCAGAGAAGGAAGTATCTTAAAACTGGCTAATTCAACCCCTTTGTTTTATAAATCAATAGCTGAATCACATATAGATTTAGTAATTTCTGTAATACAAACATAGAACTCAAATCTGAGGTTTCCATTTTTCAGTTTATTGAATTTCCACTGTTTTATTTAGAGCATAATCTGTAAAGCTAGGAACTAGTTTTAATATTTATATCTATCTGTAAAGCCAGTTACTAGTTTTAATATTTATATCTATATTTATATTATTCGTGTTTCCAAGAACAACTGAATCTAAATATTCATTCTAGAAACCAAAATTTACATTTACTTGTCTATGTCTAGGAAAATTAACATGCTTTTTTGGGAAAATTTTATTGATTTTGTTTCTAATTTAAAAGTTTTTATAACATTAAGACCTTTAAGTAACTTATGATTAACCTGTTGATTCTGAGAAGGCTAGTAGTTTGCTAAATAATTTTTTAGCTCAGAACTATATTCTAAACCAAAAAAAAGGGAGAAAAATCTGTTACCATTGAGTCAGTTCCCTCACAGTGACCCCATAGGATGGAGTAGAACTGCCTGTAGTTTCCAAGGAGGGCCTGGCAGATTCAGACTGCCCACTCTTTGGTTAGCAGCTGTAACACTTAACTACTGTACCACCAGGGTTTCTAGAACTGTATATCCGAACCCCACTGCCATAGAGTGGATTTCGCTTCATAGCAAACTCTGTAGGATGGAGTAGAACTGCCGCATAGAGTTTTCAGGGAGCACCTGGTATATCTGAACTGCTAATCTTTTGGTTATCAGCTGTAGCAGTTATCTACTGTGCCACCAGCGTTTCCCTATTTAGGCATCCCTAAATCTCAAATTCACCCTTTCCACAGTCCCACTTCCCCCTCGAATATCTGCCTCGTTTATATTCTTGTCACATCCATCCTTCGTTAAAGAATACTCTGTCTGCTTCGGTAAATTTCATTCACCATCACTTCACACTAGTGGGAGTGCTATCTTTAATGAAATGACTTTGACTTTGGCTTCACTGTTGAAATGCTCTCTCATTTTAATAGTGACATAATCTACATCTGGTGACCTTGCAGTATTTCACTTTTCTGAAACTGTTGACTGGTCTGTTCTTAGAACATTTCCCTTTTTTGGCTTCAGGGGCATTTCAGCCTTAGAGTTCTCTGCTAATTGCATTGTAAGTTTCTCTGTACCTCTGTTTTAGCGCAGGCACACGTGAAGATTCTGGGTCATATCCTTTTCTTTCTATGCTCTTCAACAGTCTAACTTGCTTTTATAAGTTATCTGGCATCTTTGTACATGTGATTTCTGCATCTCAATCCGTCTAAACTTAAATTTTTTGTCTCTTCCTTTTTTGTCTCCCTCTTGCCTTCACCTCGACCTCTCTCTCCTCCGTGTGTTCTCTATCGCAGTAGACCGTATCATCATTCTGTAAATCATCAGAGACAGAAATCTCAGGACAGGCTTGAACTGCCTCTGTATCCCATGTCCTCTCTGTGCCTTTTTCTATACTCTATCTCCCATCAGGTCAGCTTAATTTTCCGTGTTAGGAATCCATCTCCTTTTGTTTCCTTCCTCTTTTTCTCTATCCTCCTCCTTCTTCATTTGTTTGTTCTGGGTGACAAATATGCAGCTAAACGTCTTGTCATTGACAACTTCTATACATACGATCCAGTGGCATGCAGTTACATACTTCACATCCTGTCACCATTCTTCACTGTCTCTACCCACTGTCTTTAAATTAACTGTTGTTAGTGTCAGCTCCTGCAGGTACTTGTTTATTATAGTACAGTGCACAAAGCAAACATTCTTCAGCAATTGAACTTAGGTGTTTGTTTCGTTTATTGGTGGCTTCGTAGGATAGTTTTGGTTCAAAGTTTAAAGATTGTTTCCAGGCGATAGAATTTAAACTTCTGTTCCTTGATTTCCCTTCTTTTTGATCAGGATCCATCTTCTAGGTCCCATCCTTTTTTTTTTTTAATGTAGCCAGACACTCTTCAATTTTTCTTCTTTTAACACTCAGTTGAAATGTCATTTTGAGTATTTCAAAGATCTGCCATAATCAATCATTCCCTTGTCTATGCTCTTATTCTAGTTTCCTCCTTGAGAAAATTCACCACAGCTAATTTTACATGTCTTTATCCTCTACGTACAAACTTCTGAAAAAATCTGTGTACCCACTATTTAGTCAAATTCTGGTTTGTTCAGGTGCCTGATACATATCTTTTGAATTGGATTTAATCTGATACGTTATTATTTCAAAGAAGCAGAAGAGTGTAGATCAGACAGGAAAACAAGCAAAGAGAGTATTTGAACATTTAGTAGAAGTCCAGTGCTTAATCTGCATCAAAAGTGATTTATAGAATAGTGAAAAGAACACTGGAAAATGGCAAATAAGTTATTATTGTGAATATAATTCCCAGAAATAGTATTTAGATATTTGACAGAAAAGTAAACTGAAAGCAGAAACTTGAGAGTAGAAATCTATAGAGCAGTAGTTTGTAGGAAATTTAGAAAGATGATGAAAGTTCCCAGAAAGGAAGAAGAGAATTACTGTGTTTCTTCTTGTAGGCTGCAAGTTCAATTGATGCAGAAGATGGGTTGAGGTTCATGCAGGAGATGATTGAATTGTCGAGTCAGCAGCAAAAAGAGCAGCAGCTGCCTCCCCGAGCCGTGCAGATCATTTCCCACCCGTTTGTTGGCAGGGTGGTGTTGACTGCTGGGCCAGCTCAGTTTGGACTGGATCTATCTAAACATAAAGAGGTGTGTACACTTATGATATGCCATTCAAATTGATTTTGTAAGTTTGTTTAAATTACTGCTCTAATTTCTTAGAGTCTTCTCTAATTTAGTAGTTTAATCAATTGTAAAAATCTAAATATTCAGTCTCCCAGATTAAGTAGATTACAGTAAATCTTGAAAGTTTTGAATCATAATTTGTGTGCATGATATGCTTATAGAATTGTATTTAAAATATTCATGTACTAACTTTTTTTTAATGAATTTTATTGTGGTTTAAGTACAAGTTTGCAATCTGTATCAGTTTGCCATAGAACACCTGGAACTCTCCCCATTATTTTACTGTTAGTGCTCATACATCCCCCCATGCCCGCACACTCCCCTCTTTCATTCTGAACTTCACATGTCCACTTGATCAAAATCTGGCCCCCTCCAGCAATAAGCTTCACAGACAGCCCTCTGTACATGTTTAAGTTCAAAAGTTTGTTTGTCACCAGCCTCAGTCTGTGTTTTGTATAGTCTAGTTCGGTCTTTGTCTGAAGAGCAGACTTGGGTGCTGGATGCTGTTTGGAGTTAGAAAGTCTGGGGGCCACACTCCCAGGGGATCCTCCAGACTGATGGACCATCAAGTGTGGTCATTTGGTAGAATTCTAGTTCTAACCTCTAACCCATTTCCCACTATGTCAGGGGCTCTGTACTGTGTACCCCAGCCAGGCAGTCAGTGGTGGTCGCTGGGCACCACCTAGTTCTTCTCATCCCGTGCTGATGCAGACCCTGGTTCATAAGGCCACTTCTACCTGGTGGGCTCGTATTTTCCTCCTGTCCTTGTTGTCCTCCATTTGGTTTGGGACCAGTTGGTGTCGCTTAGATGGCAGGTTGCTAGCTCTTAAGACCACAGACACCATTCACCCAAGTGGTATGCAGAACATTTTTTTTAAAAAAGAGAAAAACCTTGGGTGTGCCAGTTAGTTTAGATGTGCCCTGAAAGCATGGTTCTCAGATCCCGTGACCCTGTTACTCAGTCATTCCCTAGAGTTGGGCAAATATTCACATATTAATTTCTTGTTCTCTTCTATAGCTATGTACCTTTATCTAAAAATGGCTTTCAGACTTTCTAACTATGACAACCTTTCTTTGAACATTCACTCAGAAACTTAATGTAGAAAATGCCTGAAGGCAGAGGTTTTCTGGCTTCAGTGGAGTGTGGGACCTTAAAGTTCTCTTAAGGGAAATTTGAGGTCTGTTAAGCTAGTCCATCTTCTAGTTATAGCATAGGGAACAAAGACTTACAGAGCTGAACAGTTCCCAAGTTCATCCAACTAAATGGTTATAGAACTAGACCGGAACCCAAGTATCCTGACAATCTAAAGCGAATCATCTTTCCACGTTATTATCCCTAATTGAGATTTATTTCCCAGTGTGTATTTTGAAGCTGTGTAGGTCCATCGATTGATTCATTCAATAACTATTCTTACTCTATTCAACCACTGTTTTAGGTGCTTAGTATTTGTCATTATACAAAACCAATGAAGATCCATGCCCTCATGGAGTTTGTCTTCTAGGAGAGGGTAACATATTAAAACATCTTTACACGAATACCTTTTTTATAAAGCCATTTCTCTGGTGGATGTAAGTTTTCTAGGAAGAAGAATTGCTTGTAGTTTTATGTAGACTAAATCTGATATTTTTCCTTGATCCAAAAAATTTCCAGTCAACAATGATGATTTAAAAATGGTTTCCAGCTGTTGTGTAGTAGAAATACTAGTTGGGTATCATAATTTGCAAAATTTATATTAAATATATATTGAATAGGTTATTACAGAAAATAAATGTATTCTAGTTCCTTTAAAGTTCTATACTGTGAGGTTTGATATGACTAGATAGTCACTGGAGAAGTAAATGAGTATTTAAGTCATTTTCATTTCTGGCAGACAAGAGGATTTGTTGCAAGCAGTAAACCATACAATGGTTGTTCAGAACTTACCAACCCAGAGGCAGTGGTGGGAAAAATTGCTCTGATACAGAGAGGACAGTGCATGTTTGCAGAAAAAGCACGAAACATCCAGAATGCTGGAGCCATTGGTGGCATTGTTATTGGTAAGTAATATTGCGTGTCATTGTGGAGGAGATCATTTTTAGAATTTTTCCTTTTAAAAAATTTTATCAAAAGGTTTATCATATTTTTACTTCACGTAGACAAAACCAAGCACAGGTAAGTCAACAACTCAGTAGTAGTTTCTGCAGTCTGATATCTTTTGAAAGCCTCTGTTTTGTTTTCTGACATATTGGTGTCAATGAAAGTATTTAGGGCTATGTGTGAGGGCAGGGCTTGGGCAAATGATAAAAATATCCAGTACCACACGTAAGAAAATATGCCCTTGTGGTCCAAAGTTCCCCAAGGGCAGAGACTATGCTCTGCCTCCTCCAGTGGGGAGCCACTGAAATTTTCCATTCCTCCTCAGAGATGGGGACTTTGGCATCAGACACACCTATGTGTGGTTCCTGGCTGTGCCACAAAATAGCCATGTGACCTTGGGCAAGACGCTTCCGTTCCTTTAGCTGTTCATTTGGTAGGATATGTTTTGACTCCAGTGAAGATTGTTTTTTTCAGTGTCTTTAGGTGGCTGTAAAGAACCCGGTGTGACAGTGGTGGGGCACTCAGCTGCTAACTCACAAAAAAAGACCAGCCATGCTAGCCTGACAGAGACTGGTGAAACCCCAAGAGTATGAGTCCTGGATATCCTTTCAGCTCAGTAATGAAGACACTCCTGAGGTTCAGCTTTCATCCAAAGATTACACAGGCCCATAAAATAAAACCAGACTAGAGGGACACACCAGCCCAAGGGCAAAACTAGAAGGCAGGGGGGACAGGAAAGCTGGTACTAGGGAACCTAAGGTTGAAATGGGAGAGTGTTGACATGTTGTGGGGTATATACGTACTAACAGTTCAATGAGAAACTAGTTTGTTCTGTAAACCTTCAGCTAAACCCAGCACTGTCCAGTCAATTCCGACTGTAGCCACCCTATAGGACAGAGTAGAACTGCTCCATAGAGTTTCCAAGGAGTACCTGGCTGATTGGAACTGCTGACCTTTTGTTTAGCAGATGTAACACTTAACCACTATGCCTCCAGTGTTTCCACATCTTCATCTAGAGTACGTGTTTAAAATAATCATGTAGCTTTAAGACACAGTAATTTACTTAAGCTGATTTAAGAAAGGTTTTCTTTATTATAAGAAAATGAATTAGTCCACTGATTAAACCCAACAATAGAAAACTAAAACTGAGCCTTGCCAGGAAGTAGAGGAGGAGCCACAATAGCTAACAGTCTCGATTTCTGGGTTGACTCTCTTTGCTCATCAGTTCCAAAATGGCCTTTCCCAAAAACTAGAGCCCCAGCCCTGAGTCTGTGTCACTTACTGGACCAATATTATAGCTAACTGAAGTAGCTTTTCTGTCTGCTACTTCCAGGTTCTCACAGAGACTGATGGCCCCATAGGGTCACATAGCCATCCTTTGTCTAATCAGTTACTGCTGAGAGATGGGTCACATATTGTGTTCTGCACTTAGCAGGCCCTATGAGATGGAGCTTTCTGAGACAAGGCACACAGGTTCTACAAGGAGACCAGCATATGAGATTGACATGGACTTTGGATTGACATCTCCAGTAAAATAGTATAGTCAGTCCTACCCTGGTGGTATAGTCGGGAAGAGCTACAGCTGCTAGCCAAAAGGTCAGCAGTTCAAATCAACCAGGCACTCCTTAGAAATCGTATCAGGCAGATCCTCTGTCCTGTAGGGTTGCCATGAGTTGGAACTGAGTTGACAGCAAGAGGTTTTAGTAGTAGTATTTAACCAGTGTAAAATAACAATGCTATTGAATTTAACTTAAAAAGAAAAAACACTGGGATCATAATTATTCTTGTGGACATTATTTTGCTGTTAGAGGAAATCTTAAAACAATGACAAAAATTCAAATCCATGCACAGTTCTGTTGCTGTAATTGAAGTGTTCACATCTTTCCATTCCTAAACATTTTCTCAAGCATATGAAAGTTTTATAGGCATAATTATAAATTTTTGTGTTCTGTGTTTTTGTATATATCAAGTAGTTTATTATAGTTTATAATGCTTACAGTTCACAATTATGAATAACACTCCAGTAAACTTTGGGTATAGAGCTTTTTGCCTCTTTTCAGTTACTTCCTTAGGATAAATGTGTAGCAGTAGTATTAGGAGGTCCAAAAATGTCTGTGTTTTTATAGTTTTGGGTACATATAATTTAGGTTTTATCTGTTGATATAACAACTTAAGTTAGTATGCCGTCACAGGCAATCAGTAAAGATAGATTTTTTTTTTAATGGACAAATATTTTTATGCTTGCTGTGTTCATTTTCTGGCTAGATGACAATGAGGGGAGCAGCAGTGATACCGCCCCTCTGTTCCAGATGGCAGGGGATGGGAAGGACACAGATGACATCAAGATCCCCATGCTCTTCTTATTCAGCAAAGAAGGAAGTATCATACTGGATGCTATCCGGGAATATGAGGAGGTAGAAGTACTCCTTTCTGATAAAGCAAAAGATCGAGGTAAGGGTGAAAAAAATTTGTTTTTTAAACAGCTCAGTATACTAGTTTGGTCATAGAAATGAGTTAAAAGTTATTGCTGTTCACTGGTAGAGTAATATTTATAGAAGATGGTTTCAAAATTCTTTTGTGTATGAGTATTAAAATATTTATTTAGCTTTGTTTGCTGACTTAAGATTTTTCAGGCTTGTATTTTAATGTGTAATTTTACCATATTCTGCCCAGTGATGACAACAGAAGGGACTGCATCAGAAAAATAGCCTTAAAGTTCAGAGCTGTTCATTATTAGGTTTCAGTGATAGTGCATCTTACGTTTCTTTTAGAAGGAGTAAGTAGAGGTTAAAGGATGTTCCCTCTCACTTAGGAGTTGAGTTTCACCAGGCTACTGTCTTCAAGTGACTACTGTCTTGGTTAAGATGATAGAAATCCAGTAGGTGCTCCCTGCTGACATCAAAGTGTATTGCATAGATACAGTAGATCCTCATTATTTGCAGATTCCATATTTACAAAGTTGAGTCTCACTAGTATATATTTGTAACCCAAGGTGGATAATTTGCAGCACTTTCACAGTTGTTCACTGATAGAGTGGAGGAAATTGGAGTTACCTGTTTTACATGTTCCATGCTGAGGTTGAACAAGGTGACACTCTGCCTTCTTGTTTCAGCTCTCCTACTGCAAACAGTGTCTTTTTTGTGGTCTGTTTAGTACCACAATTCTTCTCATTCTTCTGTTTTTGTTGGTGATTTCACTGTTTGAAATGGCCACCAAGTGTAGTGCTGAAGTGCTGTCTTAATGTTCTGAATGCAAGAAGGCTGTGATATTCCTTAAAGAGAAAATGAGTGTTAGCTAAGCTTCATTCAGGCACGAGTTATGGTGCTGTTGGCTGTGAGTTCAGTGTTAATGAATCAACAGTATGTATTAAGTGTCTGTAAACAGAAACATACGTAAAGCAAGGTTATCTGTTGATCAGTTGACCAAAATGTTGTGACTAGAGGCTCACAAGAATGTAACCCTCTGTTTCCCCTGGGAGCAGTGTTTCAGTGTTCACTGATTCATTGTTTGCAGCCACTTTATAAAATATAAATACCACTAGTACCAAGAATCAGCTGTAGTTACAAGTAACAAGAGTTACAGATGTCCAGGGTTTGAAGGACAAGGCAGTATGCTTAATTTATAAGCACCTGACGGCACTTGGCTTGGCACTGCTTTCTAGGCCAAACTGTTTTTTTTTCCCCCTTAAGTCAATTTGAATGGTCTTTAAAACCCAATTCTGTATAAATGTGAGGTCCTAGTAGTATTCCTCTATAGTTTCCACCCAGAAGTATAATCAAGTGAGCCGTCACAGCAGAGGCTGTTACACTGCTTATGGTGGCAGCCTTTCTTGTCCACTGGAGACACCTGTAGAGAACACAGAGTTCTTCCCAGCCACCTTAAGAGTTGTATAATTTGTATAGGTTGTTACATCCTTGGAGCATTTGATAGATCTGTAGGAAAACTGATTCAGTCAGTATAACATCCAAGTGGCACATGTTAAAAAAGAAACAGATACTTGGTGATTATCTAGTGCTAGCCTAATAAATGTTTTATACTGTCTTCTTGTATTGCTTTATTCCTCTTTGAGATTCTTGCAAATGTTAACAGTTTAAGAGCAATGGAATGAGTAGATTGTATGTATTAGGGATGTGTAGATACATAATATAAGAAGTTTCGAATCTTAAATCCTCCTATATACCTAGTTCTGTTTTTTCTGGGTCTTTGTCCAAATTCAGATCTTCTGTCATACATATGTGCGTTTAGACACATCAGACACAGGCAAATTATTATTTCATGTAATTCTTTAATACCTTTGTTTTTTTCCCCTCTACTCTGCTACCAATGGAATTTCAGCAGCAATATTAAAAGGTAAAATGATTCCAAACTACATTATTAATAGTAGTAAGTATCTTGCATTAATAAACCTTAAGTTATGTATATGTATATATATGTGTATATATGTATATACATATATATAATTTTGTGTCAGTGGATGGATACCTTAATAATATTTGATATAACGTAATTATTTTCGTGTCTTGTCAGCTGTCCCATAGTACAAATTCTTTGTCCTTTCATAACAAAAATTTTGTTAATTATACATCTCGTGTAATAGTGGAATTCACTAGTCAAATTCATGTAGGAATCATTCTCACATAGATATTGTTTTGGCATTGATCACTTTTGTGTTGAATACAATGTAAAATATTTTAAACATTGATCTGTTTTAAGGTCACATGTGTGGGGTGGGGAGGGAATAAGATGAGATTATGTTTAAGAGATTATGGTAATACACATGATTCTCATACCAGAGCAGGAATATGGAAAATGGAGACTTCTACTAGAGGGGAAAAAAAAATTCTTAGAACAGTATTAAGGACCTTACAGTAAAATGATGTTATTTAAGATAACATTTGTAAACAGTTTTCATAGACTGAATTTATTGAAATATTTTGATAGAGAATATTCTAATAAAAAGTCTTAAAAGTTTTTCCTTTCTTATAATAGCTTTTTTGAGAACTGTACAGACATATTATTAGCTAAATCAGCAACAAATTATCAGTGTAGCAAAATCAGTGATAATAGTTTTATGAAATCAACTACTGTATTCCCTTAGGAAAATATTCTAAGGAGTTAATAATGTTCATGTTTGTTTGTCCTGTACCATTACTCATGTATCAGTGTTTCTCACCTGCATCAGAAGCAGCTGGAGTATTGCTTAGAAATGTAGCTTCTGAAGTCCTGCCGTAGCATATTGAATCAGAATCTCTGAAGGTGGGAGATAGAAATCTGAAATGTTGAACAGGTATCCCAGGTTCTAGTGATGTGGCTATGTTTTGAGGACCGAACAAGATCAAGAAGGCACTTCTTTGTTCTGTCCCAATTATGTATCTACCATTTTGTACCACTAAGAGTACTGTGTTGAATTTTTTAAATAATTGTAACTAGATAATATCCTCAAAATAAAATAAATAATGAGAGATTATTTTCCTTACTACATCTCTGAATTATTTAATTTGTCACAGGTTTAAAAGTTGTTCACAAAACAACAATGATCCTGTTACGTATTTTTTTTAAATCAAGTCACTTAGTGTAATTGGCTTCTTCCCACATATTAGTATAGACATGCCTCATTTTATTGCACTTCATAGATATGGTTTTTTTTACATATTGAAGATTCGTGGTGGCCCTGCATCAGACAAGTCCACTGGAGCCATTTTTCCAACAGCATGTACTCACCCAGTGTCTCTGTGTCACATTTTGGTAATTCTCTCAAATTTCACACTTTTATATTATTACTGTATTTGTTATGGTGGTCTATGATATCTGGTATTACTGTTGTCAGTGGGGCTGTCATGAACCATGCGCCTGTAAGATGATGACCCTGGTAAGTGTCAGGTAGGGTTTGACTGCTCTACCAATTGGCTATTCCTCCTTCTTTCCCTCTTCTTGATCCTCCCTGTTCCTTGAGACATGACAATATTGAAATTAGGACAGTTAATAACTACACTGTCCTGTAAGTGTTCAAGTGAAAGGAAGAGTCACTCATCTCTCACTTTAAGTTGAAAGCTAGAAATGGTTAGGCTTAGTAAGGAAGGCATGTCAAAAACTGAGATGGGCCAACAGCTAGGCCTCTTGTACTAGTTAGCCGAGTTGTGGATACCAAGGAAAAGTTCTTGAAGGAAATTAAAAGTGCTACTCTACTGTACACATGAATGATAAAGTGAAACAGCCTTATTGCTGATACGGAGAAAGTTTTAATGGTCTGGATAGACACTTGAGTCAGCCACAACATCCCCTTGAGCCAAAGCCTAATCCCCAGCAAGACCCTAACTCTCTTCAGTTCTTTAAAGGCCGAGAGAGATGAGGAAGCTGTGTGAGTTTCAAGCCAGCAGACGTTGGTTCTTGAGTTTATGGAAAGAAATTGCCTCTGTAACATAAAAGTGCAAGGTGAAGCCTAAGTGCCGGTGTAGAAGCTGCAGTAAGTTATCCAGAAGGCTTGGATAAGGTGTGCAGAAGAAAGCTGATGAACAACGGACTTTCAGTGTAGAGGTAACGGCCTTATGTTACAAGATGAATGTCACCTAAGACTCATAGCTAGAAAGAAGTCAATGCCTAGTTTCAAAGAACAGGCTGATTCTTCTGTTAGGGGCTCATGCAACTGGCAGCTTTTAAAGTCAGTGTTCATTTTTACCTTTCTGAAGATCCTAGGGCCTCTAAGAATTATGCTAAATCTATTCTGTCTGTACTCTATAAATGGAAAAACAAAGCCTGAATGACAGCATGTCTATTTACAACATGGTTTATTGAATATTTTAAGCACCCTCTTGTGACCCTATGGGGTATTTCAGCTCTTTCCAGTAAGGTCGCTGTGAGTCTGAATTGACTTGACAGCAGCGTGGTTTGTTGTTGTTGTTGTTTGAGACTGCTAAAAAAAAAACAAGGAGTTCTTTCAAAATATTACTGCTCATTGACAGTCTACCTGATCAGCCGAGAGCTCTGAAAGACAGGGAGAAGGAGAGAGATTAATGCTGTTTTTGTGCTTGCTAACAGAACATCCTTTCTGTGGCCTATGGATCAAGAAGGAATTTTGATTTTCAAATACTGCTTAAGAAGTACATGCAGGTGCCACTAAAAAATGATTCCTCTGATATATCTGGGCAAAGTAAATTGAAGACTTTCTGGAAGGAATTTACCCTTCTAGATGCCATTAAGAACATTCGTGATTCATGAGAGGAGGTCAGAATATCAACATGAATGGGAATGTAGAAGTTGATCCCATCCTTCATGGATGACTTTGAGGCATTTAAGACTGCAGTGGAAGAAGTAACTGCAGATGTGATGGTAACAGTGAGAGAACTGGAAGTGGAGCCCAAAGATACAACCTAACTGCTGCAATCTCATGGAAAGCTTCTAACAAATAAGAACTTATTTCTTATGGATGAGCAAAGAAAGTGGTTTCTTGAGATGAAATCTACTCTTGGTGATGGTGCTGTAAACATTGTTGAAGTAACAACAAAGGATTTAGAACATTACATAACTTAGTTGATAAAGCAGTGGCCAAATTAGAGAGGACTGACTGGTTTTGAAGGAAGTTCTGCTGTGCGTAAATGCTGTCACACAGCACTGCATGCTATAGAGAAATCGTTGTGAACAGAAGAGTCAGCTGATACAGCAAATTTCAGTGCTGCCTTAATGTCAGAAGTTGCCACAGCCACACCGGTCTTCAGCCACCACCACCCTGATCTGTCCGCAGCCACCAACATCAAAGCAAGAACTTCTGCCAGCAAAAGCACTACAACTCACCAAAGGCTCAGATGATGATTAGCGTTTTATAGGAATAAAGTATTTTTTAATTAAGTTATATACATTGTTTTTAAAGACATAATCCTAATCCATATAATAACCTATAGTGTGAACATTCTTTTTATGTGCACCAGGAAACAAAAATTCACATGACTTGCTTTATTGCAATATTTACTTTGTTGAAGTATCCTGGAAGTGAACCTGCTGCATCTCCAAAGTGTATGCCTATACAGAAAAATACAGGTCCCCTAAAACAAGCCCCACCCCCAACTTCGTGTTTTGATGATAAATCCCAGCCCTGAGTATAGGCTTTTCTGAAACAGTCCTATCTGCTAGCAGATTTTTTAGGTATCTTATTACATGTAATTCTGTAGAAGCTAAAGTCTGAGTAATTTATCAAGTGGACATGTTGCTTCCTCAAGTAAAACCAGTCATAACTTCTAAAAGTCGGTTTATCCAAAGTTTGTTGTTGAGCACATTTTTTATTAGCCTCTGTCATATATTCCAGTTTTTCCAAAAATTCAGGAGTATGTAAAGTTTTTAATAATAATTACAACCATGTGCTCACAAAAAGGGCAATGTGTTGATAGCTTTAGATCCGTATTACATCATCTTACAATTAAGAATCAATTTCCTTTTCTCAGTAACATTTCTCAAGGGGGAAAAATATTAGCACTTCTAAGTTCCAGTATGCTCCCACACTTGTGACGTTTGATGGAGGCTGCAGTGCCTTATGGGTTATAGGCAGATGTTCTCAGGGCTCCTGCTACATTTGTGTCTGTCTAATAGAAAGAAGGTTTGAGACACTCACTGATGACGATAAAAGACCACAGCCCTCAGTATAGATTGCACCTGAACATTAGGAAAACAAAAACCTCACAGCTGGCTCAATAAGCAACACCATCATAAGTGGAGAAAAGATTGAGGCTGTCAAGAATTTCATTTTCCTTGGGTCCACAGTCAATGCACGTGGAAGCAGCAGTCAAGAAGTCAAAAGATGCGTTGCATTGGGAAAATCTGCTGCAAAGGACCTCTTGAAAGTATTCAAAAGTAAAGATGTCGCCTTGAAGACGAAAATGCATGTGACCCAAGCCATGGTCGCATCATATGCCTGTGAAAGCTGGACAGTGAACAAAGACCACAGAAGAAGGATTGATGCCTTTGAATTGTGATGTTGGAGAATATTGAATGTACCATGGACTACCAAAAGAACAAACAGATCTGTTCTGGAAGAAGTACAACCAGAGTGCTCCTGGAAGCAAAGGTGGTAAGACTGCATACATACTTAGTGGACATGTTGTCAGGAGGGATCAGTCCCTGTAGAAGGATATCATGCTTGGTAGAGTGGAGGGTCAGCGAAAAAGAGGAAGACCCTCGATGAGATGGATTGCCACAGTGGCCACAATAATGGGCTTAAGTATAAAAAACGATTGTGGGCATGTGGCAAGACTGGGCAGTGCTTCGTTCTGTTGTTCATAGGGTCGCTGTGAGTCAGAATCAACTCGATGGCACCTAACAACAACAATAGGCAGATAGAGAAAATGGGAAACAGAAGTGTCTGATGGTTTGAACTGCCCCAGCGTTAAGTCAGGCAGTGACACTTTTCCTAAGATCATTACCCACTGAACTTGGTGTAGGGGAAACTGTAGCACTGCAGTTGCTATTGGCAAGAATTTGTTTCTAAGGAAGAAATTCTAGCACTTACACAGATGGGCTCTTTGACTGGAGAGGAACATTGGAAACATTGTTTATTAGCAGAATTGACGCTACCTACTCTCCCTTCTGGTGGCCTAGTGGGTTAAGTGCTACGTCTGCTAACCACAGGTCAGTAGTTCAGTTCTGCCAGGCGCTCCTTGGAAACTCTGTGAGAGAGTTCTAGTCTGACCTCTAGGGCCTCTATGAGTCTGACACGAGTCGATGGCAGTGAGTTTGGTTTCTGGTTACTCTCCCTTCTCTGTCATGCTTTCTCCTGTATTTGCATGTCTCTTCCCTCTTCCAGGAAATGAATTATCAATCGCTGTCTCCATCCTGATAAGTCTTTTCCAGTGTGAACCAAATTTGAACAACCTAAATACCCAACTTAAACACCACAAGATTTTTATTTTATTCTCCAGAGTAAAATTAAGGATACCTTTTTTTAAACTGACTTTTTAATGGTGGTTTTAGGTTTATATAAAAATTGAGTAAAAAGTGCAGGGAGCTGTCATATACTCTCCTACAAATGTTGTTTCTCCTATTACTCTACTGCACTTGGTGGATTAACATCTTAGATTAGTGTGGTGCATTTGTTAAAATTGAGGGAGAATATTGATACAGTTTTGTTAATTAATGTCCATAGTTTCCATCAAGGTTCACTCTCTGTAGTATACAGCCCTGTGGGTTGTGACAAATTCATAATGGGTATCTACCATTACAGTATCATATATGATAGTTTCACTTCCCCTGAGCGCTACCTGTTAATAAGGACATTATTTTAATATAGTTCTACTAGATAATACTTATATTACAATTTTTTTAGCTGTTTGTCATTGCTGTATCTCTTGCTTTCAGTAAATGCTGAATGGACAGGTGAATGAATGATTGATTTTAAAACATTCACTCTGACTTTTTGCCAGAACTGTTTCTTCCCTTTTAGTAGCTATCCCAGATATTAAAACTTCTAATTTTTTTTTTACTTTGTGTCTTCAGCATTTCTCATTCTTTCTTTCTGTGTTTGTGATATACCATTTGTGAATTTATAAAGTTGTAGTTGTGTAAGTCTGTTGTAGTCTGTGATACTCGGGTGCAGGTGATGATATGAAGTGCAGAAGGAAGATTTGTGTGGTAGCCGCTTGGGCCTTCTTCCTTTTTGCCCTTCTCTAACTGCCATTTTTACTTTCCTGATTGAGGCCTTCATTTCTTGCTCTGTAGTTCCGTAAGCCCATGAAAAACGTTTGTGCTGTATCTTCTTCAGAGTCCCCCCCGCCCCAGCCCCCCATTTGAATTTAGTCTGCTGTATTTTTCCTTTATATGCGGGAGCACTGCCAGTTAAGTTGGCAAGCTCATCCTAGAAAAAGTGTTACATACCACATTGCCGAATATCACTATGGTCACCTTCGAAGTATTCCCTTGGGGAAGCTATGCACTGATGCCAGCACATAGTCCACCCTTCAAAGCAGTTTTGGAACTCTTTTTCTGGATTGGCCATCAGAGCTTTTGTTACATTACCCTTGATGTCCTGAATGTCATCAAAATGTCTTTCTTTCAGTATCTCCTTTATCTTTGGGTAAAGAAAAAAGTTATTGGGGGCCAGATCAGGCAAGTAGGGAGGGTGTTCAATTCAGTTGTTTGTTTACTGGCTAAAAACTTCCTCATAGGCAACTGTACAGTTAACTTTATGAACTTGCCACCTTGCCACTGTGCACAATGGCCATTCCAGAAAAAGAGTTCCAGGATTGCTTTGAAGGGTGAACTAGGAGGCAGCATCAGTGCCTAGCTTCCTGAGGGGAGTACTTTGAAGGTGACTGTAGTGATATTCAGCGATGAGGTATTTGACCCTTAGAGCAATTAAGTTCGTGGACTCAACTGTCAGACCTTGTATAGTGCCCATTGCTGTCGTTTGAACAACTTTGAAACTTGTAACAAATAATTCAGAGATGTATTAAGAAAAATTTAATAGTGTCTCATTTTCCTGAGATAACTAACCACTGCTAACAGTTTGATGTGTAGCTTTTTATACCCTTTGCTGGACCACATGAGCTTCTAAAGTAGAGGTCTTTTAATCTTTTCACAAAAATAAGATCATAACTATATCCAACATTTAGTAACTTGCTTTTTACATTTAACTCTATATTACATATATCCCTCCAAGCTAGCAAGGTAGCATAGTTCATTCTTTTTTACAAAAACTAATGGTATGTCTGTTCTCGACAGCAGTGGGTAATGGGTAAAAATGATATCTTGGGTTCATTTACATTTCCTTTTGTAAATACAGTTTCATTCATTTTTTAAAATCTTTTCTGACTTGCCTATTTGTATATTTTGCCCTTTTAAAATAATTTTTGTTCTTTTGTAAATAATTTATTAAAAACCCAAACCCATTGCCATTGAGTCGTTCTGACTCATGGCAACCCTATAGGACATAGTAGAACGGCACCATAGAATTTTCAAGGAGCGCCTGGTAGATTTGAACTGCCAGCCTTTTGACTAACAGCTGTAACACTTAACAACAACACCACCAGCGTTTCCAGATGATGTAAAGAACCTTTCTGTTACATGGAAACCCTGGTGTATAGCAGTTAAGTCCTATGGCTGCTAACCAGAAGGTCAGCAGTTCAAATCTGCCACGTACTCCTTGGAAACTCCATGGGGCCATTCTACTCTGTTTATGGGGTTGCTATGAATCAAAATCAACTTGATGGCAATGGGTTTTGTTTTGTTGTTTTTCTATTACATATATAAAATATTTTTCCAATATAGCATCTTTTGACTTTTTTTATGGTACTATTATCTATTTCAAACTTTTATGTAATTAGAAATATTAATTAATTCTTTTAAGGCTCCAGAGTTTCTTGTCTTCTAAAATCAATTCACTTTGTATTTTACATAATGTCTTCCTAAATTTTCTTCTGAAATTTTTATGATTTCAATTTTTACATTCTGATCTTTAATTCATGGAGAATTTGTTACTTTAATATGTTGGACTCTTTCTTTCTAGCTGAATTGTCATTTATTAAGCACCATTAAGTAAAACATTCTTTTCTCGTTGAGTTAACTGTCTTTGCTGTATGTCAAATACTTTTGCATAATTGGATCTGTTCCTGGATTTGATGTTCTGTTCTACTAATCTACATAATTGTTTATTCCTGTGCCAATAATAAATCAGCTTGCTATTTTGAGTAATTTTCCTGTCTGATAGGTAGATTTTGCCTCTGATTCTTTTCAGGATTCCTTGACTTTTATTTGATGTGCATTCTTACATGTTATTGTTAAGTGACTTAGGTTGGTTTTGAGTAATACCATCATTCTTCCATACCCTGCTCCCAAAAAATCCATTGCTGTGAATTCCAACTCATAGTGACCCTGTAAGCCAGACTAGAACTGTCCCATACAGTTTCCAGCACTGTAAATCTTTACAGAAGCAGAATGGCTCATCTTTCTCCCGTGGAGTGGCTGGTGTGCTCAAACCACTAACCTTTCATTTAGGTAGGAAGCATTTAACCATAGGAACTTGAAATAAAATAATTGTATCTGGTTCCAGAAAGATGAAGAAATAGAAATGGAGTTCATTTGGAAATTGCATAATTACACTTTTCTTTTATAAATTAGGATTTTTTTTTTTTTAAATATTAATACTCTCCTGCTAAGAACATATACCTGGAGACCTTGGGTGGTGCAGAGTTAGCTAAGGTACAACATTGCTAATGAGCAAATTGAATATTTGAGTCCTCTAGAGGTGCCTTGGAAGAAAGGCTTGGCGATCCATTTCCAGAAAATCAGCCATTGGAAACACAGAGAGCAGTTCTACTCTGGCTGATTTGGGGTCATAGCAACTAGTCATCAAAATCTTTTATTAATTTCAATAGTACTTTTTGTTTTTTACCTAGATTGCTTTGAATTTAAGTATGTAGTCTGTGAATACAGATAATTTGATTTTTTTCATTTCGTATACTAATTATTTTATAATCTCATTGCATCAGCTGCATTTCCAAAATAGTATTGTATAATACATAGTCATAAAGGAATTTTTACATAAAAGTATAGTCTTTATAAAGCCAACAACCCTGTGCCGTTTCCTTGAAGGTATTTTTTTTTCCCTCTCCTTTGGATCTCCTTTGAGTTAGCCTCACATAAATAAGCTTTAAGCACTCACCTCCTTTAAGCTCCCCACCACCCTACTTTCTCTTCTTTGGACCTTCCCATTGTATCCCTAACTGTTCAATAAAATGTACCATTTCTCCAGCCAGAGGAGAAAATATGTGGGATGCCACTAATACTGCCCCTGTCTGTACTCCCCCATAACCCCGAAAACAAGAAACATCCTGGTCAGATCAGATCATCGTCCTTAATCTATATGACTACCCCCCGGTACCTTCTTGCATGCCCACATATTTTTTCAGTTTTATAATAGGTTCATCCCCAGGGTGAGGTATTCTTGCCTACTATTTACCAATCACTGTTCTGGGCGCTAAAACAAGTGCACACGAAGGAGACCAAGTCCCTGCCCTGGTAGTGGTGACGGGGGGATGTGAGAAGTTTCATGAATAAGTCTGTAGCATGTTAGAGGTGTTAATTAACATCTATATAACATATTAGGTTGTGTAAAGTAAAATAAATACCATCGTAGTTGGAGAAAAGTAAACCTTGCTCTCAATCTGTTTATGTTGTTGTTGCGTGCCATTGAGTTGATTCTAATGCATATGGACCCTATAGGACAGAGTAGAATTCCATAGAGTTTCTGAGGCCATAATCTTTATGGAAGTATATTGCCTCTTTCTCTGTTTATAGTGGTCTTAGTTATGATATACTTTTACCTTTCTCTTTTTGAAGTTAAAATGCTTAGGAGAAAGCATTCTTTCAGTTTCTATAATTATGTATGTATTAGTATTTGTTTCTCTGTTCATGTAAAGTTAGGTAATTTATACTTTAGGCTCAGTTCTTACTAATGATTGTGAATTTGAATCATTTCTCTGTAGTTTACCTTAACTCCACTGAAATGCTCTGTGTCAGGTCATCAGTAAGTTCCATGGCACTAGTACGATTTTGTTTTATGGTCTTCATCCCACTCAATTCTTCTGGCCTACTCCCTGCTTCTTGAAAAACTCTTTACCTTTAGCTTCCATAACACAGAGTTCTGTGGGACATATGTGTGTTATTTCTGGTGGTCCCTTTGCTCTCCTACCTGCCTTCAAATATTGGAGTTCTTCAAGGTAAACTGTCTTTTCTCTGTGCTCTCTGGCTGGGCAGTCCCATTCATGACTGTGGCTTTGGTTTCTACCTATACAGATGACCCACAAATTTATGTCAGCAGTGTTGACCTCTCTGCTGTGAGCAACAAATCTTTATATCCAGTTTAACTACTTGACACCTCCTCTGTGATTTGCGCAAGGTATCTTAGTCTCAGCCAGCAGTTCTGTGCATATGGTTTCTCTTTTCCCCTTAGCCTCCTCAGAACAACTACACAAAGATAAAACATCACCCCTCTCTCCCTGCGGAAGGCAAAAACTTGAGAGTCACCTTTTATACCTTTCTTCCCTCCCCACCACCACCTCCTTTGCCTCCACATGTGTAACCCATCACTAGTTGTGTTATCTTAGGTGTCTAGTGCTGCTGTAACAGAAATACCTGAGTGGATGGCTTTCCCAAACAAATTTATTTTCTTAGGGCTTAGGAAGCTAGAAGTTCAGATTCAGGGTGCCAGCTTTAGCAGAAGGCTTTCTCTGTCAGTTCTGGGGGACGGTCTTTGGCTCCTTTCAACATCTTTGGGCCCAGCGTTCCTTGGAGATCTCCATTTGTCTTGATGTCAGTCTTCCCCAGGGTCCACGAGGTTCTCGGCACAGGGATCTCAGGTCCGAAGGACACGTTCTGCTCCTAGCTTTTCTTTCTTGGTGATAGTCAGGTCCCTCCTGTCTCTGCTTGCTTTTCTCTTCTTTTATCTCATGCAAAAGATAAAATATGTGACTCAAGCAAGCCTGTGACTAGAGTGAGAGCATGGCTTAAGTCACACCATCTTGTAATGCTGTGACTCAAGATACAACCCGTCACTGATCTTGCCTCATTAACATTAGAAGTTCGGGTTTACAACACATCACAAAATAGAGGACACCCACACAGTACTGGCAATCACAGCCTGTCCAGGTTGACCAGTTTTTAGGGCACACAGTTTAGTCTGTGACGTATGTTTCCCTGTAGAAATGAAGTCCATCCGCTTCCACTTTTCACATCACCGTCTTAGTCCTAGTTACACAATTATTTCTGAATTTCTGTAGTAACCGCTTCTCTGGCTTCTCTCTTGCCTATCATCACCCTTTAGTCAGGATCATGTTAGCCCTGTTTTTAATGGTTCCCCATTTCTTTGAGGAAAAAGACAAAACTAGGTTTATAATATGGTGTACACAGCCCCAAGTGTCTGGCTGGCCACTCTTGGGTTCTGCACTTCTCTCAACCGTCTTTTTCTTTGCTCTGACTTCTCACCACCCTTGCGCCTATGTGCATTCTGCTTCCTGTGTCTGGACTTTTCTTCCCTCCCTTCTTTCACTGATGACCTCTTCTCATTCTGTCTCAGCTCATGCCACTTGTGAAGGAAACCCTCATTTCTCTGTATTATAGACTTTCCTAACATATGTTTCTCTCATAACCTGTGTCACAGTTGTAGTTTTATATTTATCTCATGTGATTATTTGTAAATGTTTTCTCCGTCAGCTCTCATCCATAAGGACAGGGACGGCATTCGTTTTATCCCCTGCAGCTTGCACAGTGCCTGCCACACTGTAGACACTCTGTAGATGTTTGCTGACTGACTGCCTCAGGAAGACAGAGGCTGAGCATGTGGGGTTGATACTTCACAGCACTTTCTTGTGGGAACTCTAAATAAAATGCCCCTATGGTTTGATTGGGAAACCCTAGTGCTGTAGTAGGCTAAGTGCTACCACTGCTAACCACAAGGTTGGCAATTCAGATCCGTCAGGCGCTCCTTGAATACTCTAGAGGGTGGTTCTACTCTCACCCCTGGGTTTCCGTGAGTCGGATCTGACTTGACAGCACTTGGCTGGCTTTTATGGTTTGATTGTATATGCATTACAAGAGGTCTAACTCATGTTTTAGTCTTCCAGTGGGTTGTGGAATGACTCTAACCCTGATGGCTTAGTGGTTAAGTGCTGTTTACTAACCAAAAGTTCAGAGTTCACATCCACCCTGCACTTCCTGAAAAGTAGGGGGGCAGTTCTCCTCTGTCTACAGGGTCACTGTAAGGCAAAATGGACTTCACAGCAGTGGGTTTGGTTTGATTTTATATCTTACTAGTTCATAACCAAAAAGAGTTCATATAATAATGTTCAATAATAAGTTCATATAATAATGACAGAAATTTTGTAAATAATCTTGTCATCTTTGCAAAATATTTGATTATCTCCAAATCTCATACTGTCTGCATCTTCATGGATTATTAAGTGGAAATTTCACCTTAGAAAATATTATCTTAAAATATAGCAGTAATATGTACTATTTAAAGTTAATTCTATTTTGTATGTTCTCATATGCAAGCTTTCCTGAAATTAAATTTTAGATGTCAATTGCAATTTTATGTGCATTTTACTGTTATTTAGTGTATTTCTTGGTACTTATTAATACTCATGGAAGGTAGGCTTGCTAGTTTTTAGAGTCATCTCCTTCAGCTGGAAAAGTGTATTTTCTAATCCTGGTACATTTTGTAAAATATAATCCAAAAAAGTGATTGTATTATCTGTAAGACGTTTATTTTTAGTGTTAATGTTCACCATTCTGCAGTAACATGATACATCTTGACTTCTTCATTTTACTGCAAAAATCAATATGCTTTTCAAAGCGTAAATTTTTTCTCAGAGGGAAAATAGCCTGAAGTTTGCTTCTTTTTTGTACAGATCCTGAAATGGAAAGTGAAGAACAAGCATCTTCTGAAAATGATTCTCAGAATCAGAGTGCTGAACAGATTACATCAAGTTCTCAAGAGGTTGATTTGGTTGATCCCGAGTCTCCTGAAGAGAGTTCTCTCAATTCTCCCCCAGAATCATCAGAATCATCATCTCCAGCAGAGACGGACAGTACTGCAAGCATTTCCCCTTCTGAACAGAATTCGGATCCCACAGAAAACCATGAGACTACAAGTCTCGATGGTGAATGTACAGATTTAGATAACCAGCTTCAAGAACAATCAGAAACTGAGGAAGATGCCAACCCTAATGTTAGCTGGGGTAAAAAGATCCAGCCTATAGACTCCATATTAGCAGACTGGAATGAAGATATAGAAGCATTTGAAATGATGGAGAAGGATGAACTATGACTCGCTAAGGAATCTGGGGGTAGGTATTTAAAAAGAAAAGGTAAACTGTGGTTAGTAGACACCCCAATACTAAGCAAGCTCTCTAATGGGAGGCGCTAACAGCATGGTGATGAGCAGCCACGTTCTGACTGGATGGTCAGCATAGCAATCAGAGCATGTTGTGTTAGATTTGACTTTGCTTAAAACTGCCCCATTAAAAATGGAAACTCACAGATCCCC
Source organism: Heterohyrax brucei (assembly GCA_028571685.1). Lineage (NCBI taxonomy): Eukaryota > Metazoa > Chordata > Mammalia > Hyracoidea > Procaviidae > Heterohyrax > Heterohyrax brucei. The sequence continues at coordinate 52,268,400 of CM053155.1, forward strand.
CCTCAGATGGCAGCACTGCACTGTCCTGCAGCACCTCGGCCAAGGGAATGATTACTGGGCATTCCTGGGAGCCAGGCTGCTACAGTCTCTGGACAGACCAGAAACAAATTCTGTTAACAGTGGAGTGGGGGATAGGAAGTTGTATGGCAAAAGGAAGAGGGCTGTCTTGGTTTGGGGTTAGAGGCTCTTTTGGGAAGAGATGTGAACATTGTGGGCATTCTGGTCATGCTGCCTTCACAAAAACACTCTTAAGTGACTTAAGCGGTTATGAAGCAAATGCATTCATGGTGGCAACAGTTTTTGCTCATCAGTTTTTTGCTTCATTAAGTGACAATGGTCAAGGTGATTTGACTTTTTCCCCCCTCTTAACAGTGTCCTTTTTATTTAAACCAAAGTTGAAGTCAGTATACTTTCTGTGTGCTCTCTGTATAAGGACTAATCATCAGTGGGACCAGGTAAAAAGCCAAAAAAAGGGTCAGATAATATATGGTGAAAATTGATCCCTTAATGCTTTAGAAAAAAATGAAGCAAGGGAGAAATGACAAGGTTGCAATATGGACTTCCCAGTGGGAAAGCTATGAGTCCTCTGAAATGGAGTTTAGGGTTTTATCCTTGTATGGCAGGTTAGCAGTCTTTTCCAGTCCGTTGCACTTAGAGGTGGTTACCTCTAGCCATCAGCCTTATTCCATCCCATCTTGAGTATGCAACTTGAGCCACGAGACCTGTTTCGCCAACAGCTTGAATCCATTTTGTTCCATTTTTCTGTCTTCTGGAGCCGTGATGAAACTGGTAGGGATCTGAAAATCCTGGGATAACTCTCTCCTTTGTAGCTTTGGTTTCTAAAGTTGCACGTAAGGAATCTGTCACATTTTCTGTTAAATCATGGTTTTTAGTTTTACCGTTTTTTTTTTTCCTTCTGACATGGACCTGAAAATTAGCCTCTGGTGACTTGTGTAAAAGAAATTTACACAGTAGCAGTTAACATAGACCTGAATGATAATTCTTTCCTTTTTAAAAAATTAAAAAAAAATTTGTGGCAATATGGTGCTGGCCACATTTAAGTTGTAAAAATGCTATTGTTAATATCTGTAGTTGAAATCATGGCTTTATTTATTTTTTAAAATTTATCTGAATCAGTTCTAAAGGAACATTTGAAACTTAATTTTCTCTTCCTTCCCATTACATTACACAGTAACCTTTCTTAGCACAGTTTTGAGGTACTGATGAACTTAAACTGTATATCAAGCTGTTAAATAACAGCATTGCTGTATTGTTATGTATAGTCATGTACAGTATGTCTTAGGTCCCAGGTAAAGTAATTCTTTTATAAGGGATAAATAGCTATTTTCCAGAATTCCAGCTAAGTGTAAATTGGGCCCGTGAGTAATACATGTAATAGAGAATTCACTTTGGGGGCAGGAGGGTGGAAAAGAATAGATGTATACAAGATCTTAATTTTCCCTTAATTAAACCTGACACCCAAGTGAACATTTGTAGTCTGTTTCTGAAATTTGGTGTAAGAGGATAGAACTAGAATACATACAGTATGAAGAATGATAGACCTTGTGCTTCGTTTGTCTGTACTGCAAAGCTGCCAAACGAACAGAAGCTTCGTTAGTTGACTTGCCGTGACTTACAGGATGGGGCTTGGCAGGAAGGAGCAGATGTTCCTGTAAGATTTTGATTATAGGAGCCTTATATCCATCGCTTTGATTTTTGTATTTGCAGCCCAAAGCCATTGTTGTCTAAATCTAACTTGTCTAAGTTACCGAAACAGCAGTCTTTCCACCAACCAGGAGAATGGCGTGAAGGACCTTGTGCCTCTGAAGCCAGTTGACTGCCACTCTCCCTTCTTTTGGCCATTAGGGGGCGCTGTTGCTTTTCATTGAGGTCTAGAAGCAAATTGTTCACTTGCTGAGAAAAGTGAGTTCTTTTAGGGAAAAAAAAGAAAAATGAACAAATTATTCTTAATACCCAGAAGGAATTATACTTGATTTGCTCTAGTTAAGCAATGAAGGTGTAATGTTCAACTCCAGAATCCCAACACTGTAATTGATGTGCATTCATTTACTTGACACACTGCCACAAAGTAGTTTTTGAGTTCGTTAAAAAATTCCAACAGCATTAGGGTTTTTTCCTTTTTTACGTTTTATTTTTAAAATACCTTTTTTAGACATTTTATTTGCTTCCTGAAGATTCAGGGGTTTCTATGAGACCTTGAATTTAGAAACATCTGGTCTACCTCAGTTAACTGTTAACTGCTTAAGGATTGAGCTGAAGTGATCTCCACAGCCATAAAATGGTTTGACTAAGAAGGATTTATATAATGTTTACAAACTTGGAATCAAGTAAGGATTTTATCTGAAAATTAGAAGTTGGATATTAGAGCAAGTATTTAATTCAGGTATTTTCAAGTTTTGAGACTTAACGTGTTTACCTACTAAAAATGAGATAGCTATAGCTGTTTTTTTTTTTTTTGTTTTTTTTTTGCTTATAAAAAGTCCATTGAAATGATTGACCCTAATTTGCAATACTTTTCCCATGAAGTTTTAAGTGTGAAAGAATTGTAATTTACTAGATACGTCTGGGGTGGGATATCTTGTTGTGTAGGTGTTTTCTCCCCCGCTTTTTAACCTATAATAGGCATCCGACAAAGAGTTACATTTCAGAACAAATTATTTTTTGATGTACATTTTCTTTTTTCTTCACAGTATTAGAGAGTAAACTGAAAAATACACTTGCCGATTTTAACTTCTCTGACATAATTACTCTCTCAACAGTTTTATCTTAATTTAAGTCACCAACACACAAACTTTTTACACAGTAAAACCAGCATTTGTTCTCTTACTGCACCCCATGCCAAATTCATCATTAAAAAAAGCTCAGCATAAGTAATTCACATAGCACTTACAATCTGGGGGAGGGTGGGTAGGGAAGAACTTAGTAAATATTCCAGCCGGTCGTTTTATGCACAAGGCTTCAGTCAGAACATAGGAAAAAAAAAACATTCTGTGAATGAAATATTGTATGTTGAGATTTTATAAAAGACGTTTTTAAAAGCCCAATTTACAGCCGTATATTTTCTTATGATGTAATTTATGAAAAAGATGTCTGTACTAACAGGTGCTGTAACACTACTGTTGTTGGATTTTATTGTTTGGTGATAATCGTATGCAATATTTCTAGGGGAAACTACTGTGATGTCAGAGTCTGGGCAAAATGTATATAATCCATGTATATAACTGTGTATTTGATTATAATTACTGATTGTAAAGATTTAATAAAACATGTAAATATTCCAGTCTTGTTTTAATTTTTAAGTGGTTGTTGTGTACATGTCTTTATATCTTAAAAAATTTTTTAATCACTGTCTTCCCTTTAAATTTTATCCAGAGGAATAAATTTTAGATGTAGAAACCCAAGGATGCACTGACTGGATAGTTCCAAAACTCAGCTAGTGCCAAGGTCCTCAGATAAGAATTGAAGAAATATTAACAATTTGGTCAGTATCTGTAACGTGACTAATCAGCTGTCATTTCAGTACTGTCATAAAAACTAACACTAACCTTTGTTAATTCCAGTGAGGCCATTTTCCTTTCATTAACCACTTTCAGGTACCGTGGTATTGGGCTTTACAACTGTACTGTGCCAGAGTTTCTGAGCACAGATATCTTTAAAGGCCTAATATTCACTATTTATTCATAATTATTGTTTTTGAAGAGCAGACTGAGATTTGAACACATTCTAAGCATCTTACCTAAAGTTCCACATTTAGTGACTGGGCATGCCATGGGAGTCCTGGTTGAGTTCCAGCATGCCTCTGTCCCTTCCTTTCTCAGCCCCTTCTATACCTGCTGCTACCTACTGCAAGCCTCTCTTCAGTGTCTGCTCTCCTTTTCTTCGCCACTACCTTCCCAACTCTCCACTTTCTGTTCATCCAGGATTGAGGTTTAAAAATGAGGACCTGCATTCTGAGGCTCTCTGGTCATTAATTCTGGTCTCAGCTTGCACAAGTGTCAACACGAGTTAAGGGATCCGATAGGATTTCTTCCAAGATTTCACAGGGGAGATTGCTTTTCTTCTTTGGTAAAGCAATCTTCAGAGGAATGTATGGTATGTGTCTTCCTGCAGCAACTCTAGAACTCATCTTTGACACCGAGTAGAGATCTTGTTCTGTAATCCTAGCCACCCAGAGTCAGGTCAGATCTCACTCGTTTAAGGGGCACGGTCCCCCAGACTGCCAAGTTTGCCCAGCACTTCAAACATCAGCCTCAAATTTCAGGGTCCCAGGGCACTGACCTGCTGGATGTGAATTTGGATCCCACTACCCCCTCAGGTTGTCAGCTGCAGGCTCAGGGGTCCTAGGACACAGTCACTTTTGACTTGCTTGCTACAAATTTGAGGCTTCCCACTACTTGAGGCTTGATAATTCACAGACCTCAGGAAAGAGCTATGCTTAGAAGAGACTCATAGGGCAAGGTCTCGGAGGGTGCCCAGTGTAAGACTTCCGCGTCCCAAGGAATGTGACTGTCCCTCCTACTCCCGTCCCTGTGCATTTTCGTCTGTCATCAACCAAGATGTTTGTCCAGTGAGGTTTCAGTATGTAGACATTATTGAATTACTGCCCAAGTGGTTGAATTCAGTCCTTTACGCCTTCTCTGCCCCTCAGCTCAGGCTGATACCACGTGGTCAGTCTTTCTGACATAGCCTGCCCCAGCATGGGTTGCCTGGTTAACAGAACCTGTCAGATGTGATGGAAGCCCTCCATGAGTAGCAAGATATTCCTGTCACTCAGGACATTCCAAGGGTTTACAAGTTAAAGGAACTAGGTCAAAGACCAAATTCTTTGGATTAAGTCATTCTTTGTCCTGTACGTATCTACTCAGGAGGCTAAATAATGTAAAGGTTAATTGAGGATTAAGTGTCAACCTCTGCCTGCTAGTTAGCCCTGGTGGCTTGATGGTTAAGCACTCAGCTGCTAACCAGAGGTCAGCAGTTTCAAGTCAACAGATACTGCAAGGGAGAAGAGACCTGCTGATCCGCTCCTGTTAAAAGATGACAGCCTACGATAAGAGGTACAGTCCTACTGTGTGTCATGGGATCACTTTGAGTCAGATGTGACTCAGTGACAACCACCTTCTTAAGGCTGTCTAGCTGACATTGCTCTTGGTTTACACTTAGCCTGGAGCCGCATTGTTTCCATCCTCCCTCTGAAATGAAAGGCCACTCATAGATGCAGACACTCAACCCATAAAAAAATGCACGCTGTCATCCCAGAGGACCACTGAATTGCTTAAGTTCCAGTCTTCTGGGGTCTTACACAGCACATTTCTACCTTCAGGGATACTGTTGAAAAAGGGAACAGGCAAGTACTGCTGAGAAAATGGCTGGGTGTGATAGTAGGATGCGATTTCCTAGCAAAATCGAACAAAAAGATCAAAAACTCTCTTCCATGGTTGAGAAAACCAGAGTCCCTAGACTGCTCAGAGATACAGGAACTTAACACCAAAGGACTGATTGTTCCTCCCACCTCAGTAATCACTAGACTTTTGTAACAACAAGGGCCACATTTTACAGAGGAATCCTCACCTTTATCTGTTCTGAACCTCTATGAGCAGCCTTTGGCCGTAGGGTCTAAGAGACAATGTGTCAGATGAGCTTATTTTACTCCCTCTCCCAGCTCTTCCCAGCTTTCTCCAGTTGTAGAGTCAGTGAAGTTCTCAACTCAGTCCTGGATAGCTGCTGCTGCTGCTGCTGCTGCTGCTGCTGTTAGGTGCCATTGAGTCGCTTCCAACTCGCAGCAACCCTTTGCACAACAGAACGGAACACTACCTGGTCCTATGCCATGCCCACAACTGTTACACTTGAGCCCACTGTTGTAGCCACTGTCTAAATCCATCTTGTTGACGATCTTCCTCTTTTTTGCTGACCCTCCACTTGACCAAGCATGATGTCCTTCTTCAGGGATTGATAACTTCCTGACAACATGTCCAAAGTATGTAAAATGTAGTATTGCCATTATTGCTTCCAAGGAGCACTCTGGTTGTACTTCTTCTAAGACAGATCTGTTTGTTCTTTGGGAAGTCTACAGTATGTTCATTATTATTTCCTAACACCATAATTAAAAGGCATCAACTCAAAAAAAAAAGGTATCAACTATTGTCTTCCTTGTTTATTGTCCAGTTTTCACTTGCATACAGTGTGATAGAAAATACCACGGCTTGGGTCAGGTGCAGCTTAGTCTTCAGGGTGATAGCTTTCCTTTTCAACACCTGAACCAAATCTTTTGCAGCAGATTTTCCCAGTGCAGGTCATCTTTTGATTTCTTGACTCCTGCTTTCATGGGTGTTCATTGTGGAACCTAGGAAAATGAAATCCTTGAAAACCTCCATCTTTTCTCTGTTTATCGTGATGCTGCTTGTTGGTCCATTTGTGAGAATTTTTGTTTCCTTGGTGTTGAAGTGTGCTGTAGTCTGTTGAAGAAGGCTGTAGTCTTCGATTTTCATCAGTATTTCGGGTCCTCTTCAGGGCACAAGGTTGTGTCATCTACATAATGCATGTTGTTAATGAGTCTTCCTCCAATCCTGATACCTTGTTCTTCTTCATATCATCCAGCTTCTCAGATTATTTGGTCAGCATACAGGCATACGCTTTTTCTGACTCAAAAACATGCAGTGTCCGCATGTTCTGGTCACATAATTGCATCTTGATCAATGTAGATTCCTCCTGAGCACAATTGTGTTCTGGAATTCCCATTCTCTGCAGTGTTATCCATAATTTGTCATGATCCACACAATCAAATGCCTTTCATAGTTAATAAAATACAGGTAAAAATCTTTTTGGTAGTCTCTGCTTTCAGCAAGGATCTATTTGACTTCAGCAGTGATATCCCTGGTTCTATGTTCTCTTCTGAATCCAGCTTGAATTTCTGGCAGTTCCCTGTCAATATATTGCTGCACCACTCTTTAGGAGTGCTAAACTGTTTATCTGGCCACTCTCCTGCCTCATGTGAGCATAATTATTCAAATTTTAATTGAATGCCACCCTAGTTGTCTTTGCATGATTAAAAACACTAGTAAAGCACTGTGACCTCAGTCTCTAATCATGACATCCTGTCTTGCTGGCTCATTTCAATCAAGTTTTTTTTCAGGACCTCTAACCCACTGCTGCTACTGCTTTCTCAGATCCGTCACCCCTCCTCCTGACCTCACTTCTCACCCAGCCAACCCAGCATTAGCCTCTCCCCTTATGTTGTATTAGTCTTGAAAAACATTAAGTAAACCCTTCTATGGTTAGCAGCCATAGCACTAACAATTACCCCACCAGAGCTACTCCCAGGTGAATACTGTATCCCTGAAGGGACTATGGAAACTCCGGTGGCATATCTGTTAAGTACATTGGCTGCTAACCAAAAGGTAGGCAGTTCGAATCCACCAGGTGCTCCTTGGAAACTCTACGAAGCAGTTCTACTCTGCCCGATAGGGTCAGTATGAGTCAGAATTAACTTGATGGCAGCGGGTTTGGTTTGGGGGCTTATATGTCAGAATCAACTTGATGGCAATGGGTTTGTCTTGGTTTCGGTTTACCCACTGATTCTGTATCTAAAGTAACTGAGAGGACCTGGGTGAAATCACACTTCACTGCTGACTGGCCTCATTTTAAATTATGGGAAGAAAGAAAAGTGTTTAAGTCATGAAAAAAGAAATCACTGTAAGTGTTCAAATTCAGTACTACCCAAAATTCCAGTCACACGGTCCTTGTTTATTTACTTCCCTACTTTATTGAGAAAATAGATGCAGGTGAAAACTACCTCAATTGTCACCCACCTGTCTAACTGTTGAATCCACCTAACCCAGATTAGCACTCGGTGTGATAAAATTCTCCTTCGTATCGAGGCCAATTGGCACAGCTAGCGTTTTGCTAAGAGGGCTCTCTGCACCCCACATTGGTGAGTGGCGTCTGGGGTCTTAAAAGCTGCCAAGCTGTCATCCGAGGACACAGCAAATGGTCCCAACTCAGCAGGAATGGATGCTCACCGAGAACCAAAATGACATGGGGTAAAGACAACCCAGAAGATAGAGAGACCCACATGAGTGGGTGCCTACATTGACTTGGGACCAGAAGAACCAGATGGTGCCCGGCCACCACCAGTGATAGCCGTGATGAAGCTCACCAAGTTGAGTCTCACTGGCAACACAGGAATGAAAAAGGGTGCATCTTGAGATATCCACTAAAAGACCTCAATTGATGGTCCAGTAGTTTTGGGGTTCCCTTGGGAGCATGGCCCCTAGCCCTGATGCTGCCCTTGCCCATAAATGATAAAGAAGGTCCACTCTTCGGACACGAATGGATTGGACTTGGCGATGCAGAGTGACCATATATTGGATGCACTTTACGGTTCTATACATCTATAGGATATCTGCTGGCTGGAGGAAGGAGAGTGGGTGGAGAGGAGGGGAAAGGAGACTGTTGGGAGGATGAGACATGTATGGAGCAGAGAGAAACAGTGTGCTGTCACCAGACAGGGAGAGCAGTGGAAGCTGCACATAGGTGGGCATGTAAATTTATATGGGAATGTACATTTTCACTCAGTTATAAAAAAATTTTCCTTCATGTATTCCAGACCCATTCCTCTACTGGCTCCATCTTGATAGTGGAGAATGGACTCTAGACCCAAGTCAAATGGGCTGAAAAATGAAAGAACCAGGATGCCAAAATCAGCTTGACCACAAAGGGAAAGGGACACCTTTCCTCCCTTACTAATGTTAAAAGGAATTTTCAACAAAACATTCATTTTTGTTTGAACTCATTAACTTTTTATTTAGCAATTTGAGAACTGGGCATTACCTAGGTTGAAAGCTAGACTACAGCTCTGAAGAACAGTACAAAGCAGAGGGGTTTATGGGCAACCAACACAGGTACAAGGAAGCAATGCTGGGCAAAAAGTGCTTTCCTTCTATGGTATATTGGGAACTTTTATAGCAAGGTAGTATACCATAGCTGAGGTGGTGAGTGTGGATTGATTGATTTAGGTTTTGGCTTCTGGGAAGGTCAGGCATTTACAGCCAATAGAAACTTAGGTTTTTGTTTGTAGGGAGGGACTCAGCCTCACAGGCAGGATTCACAACACATGGGAGAGATCACACCATATTGGGACTTATGGCTAAGTCAAATCCATACACACATTTTGGGGGTGGACACAAATGCAATCCATAACATTTCACACTTTGCCCCCCTAAACCATACACTTGCAACAAGCAAATTGTATTCATAACAAGAGTCTCAGAGTCCAAGTTCAAAATCCCCAAACTCCTCTACAACTGTAAAATCCAGAGCACATGTTATCTTTCCAAAACACAATAGCAGAACTGGCAGGCCAAGTTAGACCTTTTCATTACAAATGGAAGAAATTACAGGGAAAAGGTATAGCAGATACCCATCAACTTAATAGAATACATTGCATTAGCCTTCAGGGCTTTATGCTCCCACTCCTTGAAGCCCCAAAGACAATGGCCCCACCCTTAGGAACCCCTGTGATCATGGCCATTACCTTTTGAGAGTAAGGCAGCTCAGTTTCTCCTCCACTTTTTCTCTTCAGCTTTTGTTTCTTATAACTTTATGGCCTGGGCCTCATGCCCACATCTACCCTGCTTGGGCAAGTGCTCCAAAACTCTACAGTGCCACCAATTCAAGCACCTAGAGGCATCCCACTCCACCAGCAAGCCTCCTACACATAAGCATTCAGCATTCTTGCTCCATGGGTCCACTCCTGGTTCTGCTGCTTCAACTGCTGTTCCTGGTGGTTATTTGCTGCATTTTCTCATAATCTGCTGCCTTCTCAGGTGTTAGCAGTTCTCCTCAGCTCCTTCTTCCATCTATTTACAATTTCAAAACCACTTCCACCTTTTAGGAATCTGTCAGAGCAGCACCCTAGTCTAGGTGCCAAATTCTGTCTCGGTCACCTGGTGCTGCTCTAACAGAAAATACCACGGGTGGAATGGCTTCATGAAGAGAAATTTTATTGTCACAGTCCAGCAAACCACAAATCCAACTTGTAAGCTACAAGTCCACTAAATATGAGAAATTATCACAGTCCAGTAGGCTGAGTCCTAATTCAATGAGAGCACCCTGGTGCAGGAGCTTCAGGGCCAAAGGATGCAGCTCCTAACTCTCTCTGCATACTTCTCTCCCTTATATCCTACAAGCTTGTAGCTTGAGTCCAGCCTCACCAACACAACTGCTGCCCATCCTCCCTCATCAATGTCACAGTGGCAGGATTTGCAACACATGGGAAGAATCACACCATACTGGGACTCATGGCCAAGGCAAATCAATACACACATTTTTGGAGGGTGACACAAATGCAATTTGTAACTGCTGCTAACTGATAGATTGGCAGTTTGAATCTACCAGACACTCCTATGTGGAGTAGTTCTATTCTGTCCTATAGGGTTGCTATGAGTTGGAATCGACCCGACAGCAGTGGGTTATCTTGCGGGTCCAGTTCCTCCTGCTTCCTTATGTCATGATTGGTCATCCCAATAAAAAACACACGGAGGAGTTTGAAGGCACCTCACATGCAGTATTTTTACAACATTCTCTTTCTAGGGACAGACCTCAATGTACCACCAAAATTTCAGGGAAACCTTTGGTAGGACTATTAGACACTGGAGCTGATATTTCTATTATAGGTGAACAACATTGGTCACCTTAATGGCCCTCCAAAGCTGTGCCAACACAGTTGCAAGAAATAGGTCCGGCCCCTTATGTTCATCAGAGCCTTCGCATTTTACAGTGTTAAGGACCAGAGGGCCAACCCAGGACAATTTGTCCCTGCATAACAAACATCCCAATTAACTTGTAGGGTAGAGATTTGTTAGAACAATGAGGAGCGACTCTTACTATTCCAGAAACGTCACCCCCTGTAGATTGTGACAAGGCTTATCAAATCATGTTGGCTATGGGTTACACTCCTGTTAAGGCCTAGGAAAAAAATGAGCAAGGTGTTAAACAGCCTGTAGTGTTGAGACCTGATAGAGGAAAACAAGGACTAGGTTATGCAGATTTATCGTGCGGGCTGCCTTACTTCACCTATACCGCTAAAAGGGCTGAGGACAAAGCCGGTGTGGGCAGAGCAGTGGCCTCGCGCTGCGGAACCTGGTGCTTGAACAACTAAAACAAGGGCATATTGAACCCTCCTTTAGTCGTCGGAATTCCCCTCTGTGATAAAAAATAAGTCTGGTAAATGGTGAATGGTGACAGACCTTCCAGGTGTCAATGCCATTCGTCATTCAGCCTACACTTTGCAGCCTGGAATGCCAAGTCCGACGGTCTTACCTCCAAACTGGCCGTTGCGCATTGTAGATCTCCAAGATTGCTTTTTTACTATTCCTTTCCATCCTTCTGATTACAAGAAATTTGCTTTTACTGTTCCTTCAGTAAATAATCAAGAACCTACTAAAAGATATCACTGGAAAGTTTTGCCTCAAGGGATGCTGAATTGCCCCCACGATTTGCCAAACCTTTGTTAATAGAGCTCTATCTCCTGTAAGAGAATCTTTTCCACAATGTTATATCTTCCATTATATGGATGATATTCTTTGTGCAGCTCCCAACCAGCAGGTACTACAGTCAGTTTACGATCAGTTGCGAATGTTTATGCAAAAAACTGGGTTAATCATCGCTCCAGATAAAGTACAATTGTCTACTCTTTGTTCATATCTTGGGCATAAGCTACCTGAGACTAAAGAACTGCTTCAGAAGGTAACAGATCCAGAGAGGCAATTTAAGAACCTTAAATGATTTTCAAAAATTACTAGGAGACATTAATTGGCTGCTCCCTACGTTGGGCATTCCAATTTAGCAATTGACTCACCTCTTTCTGACACTCAAAGGAGATCCTCAGCTCCATAGTCCGAGGGTATTAACCAAAGAGTCTGAAAAGGAGTTTCAACTCGTGGAACAAACAATCCAAGAAGCTCAGTCAGACAGGACTGACCCTACGCAACCCTATCAAATTTTAATCTTACCCACTCCACATTCCCTTACTGGAGTTACAGCACAACAACATAAGATTGTAGAATGGGTCTTTTTGCCCAATACTGAAACCAAAAGATTAACTATATACCTGGATAAGATGGGGAAACTAATTTTTGCTGCCAGAAAAAGATCGTGAACCCTTGCTGCCTTGGATGCCTCTGAAATTATTTTGTTCTTAAATAAAGATGAAATATGAAAGGCAGGCATTAATAACCTGGAATGGCAATTAGGACTGTCTGATTTCCTCCGATGGCTGCATGATGTCTTCCCCAAATATAAACTTTTTCAATTTCTAAAACAGACATCTTGGATACTTCCCAGGGTTAATCACCCCGAACCTATTGCTGATGCTGCCACTTATTTTACTGATGAAAGTAAAAGTGGGAAAGCTGGGTACCACGGTCAACTTGATAAAGTGTAGCAAACACCTTATTCATCTGTACAAAAGACTGAACTAGAAGCTGTGATCCAGCTACTACATGATGAGTGTCTCTTAATATGATATCTGATTCACAATATGTAGTAAATGCTACAATGATTATTGAAACAGTACCCTTGTTTCTTGATATAAAAGATACTGAACTTGCTGCTCTGTTTGTTCGTTTGCAAGACTCTATTCAAGCCCGATCTTATCCTTTTTTTATTATGCATATAAGAGCACATATTGGCCTTCCAGAGCCATTATCAAGGAGAAATGCAATTATTGACTCCTTGGTGGCCTCTGTTTTCCAAGATGCTCAAGAATTCCATTCTCTTACTCATGTTAATTCTCAAGGCCTAGAGAAACGATTTGCCAGTTCTAATCAACGACCTAAAGATATAGTTGCTTCTTGCCCAATTTGTCAACAATTAGCAACAACTCATTTTCCTTCCTGATTCACATAGCCACAGGGGCTGGCAAGCCCAAGATCAGCAGGGCAAAGAGCAAGACTCTTGCTCACAAGCTGCAAAGATTGATGAACACCAAGATCAACAGATAAGACTACAGGTAAACTACAGGCCCACATCTCAAGAACTTGGGGTCAGATGAACAGGAGCCAGCTGCAGGATCCAGTGCTAGCAGAAAGTCCCCAAGCCTTGCCACCATGTCCAGTTACATTCTTAGCAGGCCCTGTATCCAAGGAAACCGCCTTTCAACTGCTTGGTTACTCACAGCACATCTCATCATGGGCGTGATCACAACATTAAATGACTGCCAAACCACTGAGAATCATGGCCCAGCCAAGCTGATACACAATTTTAACTATCATAGTATCTGAGCACTATTCATTTCTTCTGGTCTCATGGCAAAGAAGGTAGTAGTTTATGAAGGCAATTAGACCTACAGTCTATTTCCTCCTTAGATTCCTTAGAGTCCTTATTCTTTGCTCTAGGCAAATAGAACTCAACTGTTGTATCTTGGGCAGCTGCTTATAAACTTTTAAGACCTCAGGCAGTATTTAGGTAAGTATATTTTTAACTGGAAAAGAAATTGCCAAACTATTTTCCAAAACGGCTCTACCAGTTTGCTTTCCATAAGTTTTGTATGAGAATTCTGGTTGCTCCATATCCTCACTACCAACTGGAGTGCTCCTACAAGCACAAACAATTATGCGATGAACATCATGGTACCCAGGGCAATTAAGTATTTTTCTACTTATAGTTTTACAATTGTCATTTAAGCATAACATCATTCTAGACTCCACTCACGTATGTTTGGGGTAGATATCCAATTTTGTTTTTCTCTATATAGTAATTTAATTGTTTTGACACTTTCTACATAACAATCCATCCTTCCCCCATTAATTTGTGATGCCATTCATAGTACGTTACGTACATAGATAACCAAAAACCCACTGCTGTTTAGTCAGTTCTAACTTCTGGTGACCCTATGTAGATATCAAACTCAAATCCACAGCCATCGAGTAAATTCTCTCTCTATTCTTTTAGTCTGTTGTCAGTTTTTGTGTCAGTCCCACTGTGTTTTGATTGTACAGCTTTGAGCACATCATACTTCATATCTGGCAAAACTATTTCCCCTCTTACCTCTTCTTTTAAGGGCCTTTTAGCGATTTACAGGCTTTTTCTCCTACATGTATCCTTTAGTGTACTTTATCAAGTTCCTGAAAAATACCCAGTTGGAATTTTTATTGGGATTGCAATGAATCTGGGAGCTCAGGCTCCAAGAGCAAGCATTCAGCAATTTACGTGGACACTGCATGGCTTTTTAAAATCTAGCCTTGGCCATTTCTGCCATGCTCTATTGATCAAAGCAGCCAGAAACCCACCCAAGAGAAGCAGAAAAGCCTTTTATGCCATATTTTAAAGCAGACACAGTATTTTCGTCTGGTTATTGATGGTGTCAAGGAACGCTATTTATTTTTGTAGATTGATCTTACATCTAGTAAACTTGCTGAATTCTTTTATTAGTTCCAACTGTCTGTCAATTCAGCTGGTTTTACAAGGGCAACGATCACATCATCTATGCATAAAGCTCTTTTGTCTCTTCCTGGGCTTCCAGCATTCTAGTACACAGGACAAGACACAGTGGACATACTTGTCTTATTCATGAATTTGAGGAAAAAACATTGACTTTTCCCCTTTGATTACACCATTTGCTCACATTTATTAGTTAAAAAAAATTTGCTTCTCTTCCCAACTTGCTAACTTTATTTGTTTGACCTTAAACTTCATCATATGCCATCCTTATTCTATGCTCTAGGCAAATAGAACTCAACTGTTGTATCTTGGGCGGCTGCTTATAAACTTTTAAGACCTCAGGTAGTATTTAGGTAAGTACATTATCTGATTTAATGTACCCCAAAGTACATTATCTGATTTAATCATACATTATTTCCATTTTTATGTACTAAGTGGTGAATTACATTCATCCTTAATTTCAGGGATAACACAAATTGATCATGACATATTACTTTTTAATATGCTCCTGGATTATTTGTTATTATTATATCTAAAAATTTTTATCTATGCTCTGAATACAATGTGCCTATAGCTTTCTCTTTTCTTATATTGTGCTAATATAGTTTTGTAATTAAGATAATACTAGCCCATACAGGAGTCTCTGTACTTGACTACAAACTGAAAGTTTGTGGTTTGAGTACATCCAGGGGTCCAACTCGATGGCACTTGGCTTGGCTAGGGGTGCTTTGGAAGAAAGGCCTGGCAATCTACATCTGAAAAATCAGTCACTGAAAACAATAGAGCACAGTTTCACTCTGACACATAGGGGCTGTCATGAGTGTGAGCTGACTGGATGACTGTCATGGATTGAATCGTGTCCCCAAAATGTGTGCCAGCTTGGCTAGGCCACAAGTCCCTTCTAACATTGTGTGGTTGTCCACCATTTGGTCATCTGATGTGATTTTCTTATGTGTTGTAAATCCTGTCTCTACGATGTTGATGAGATGGGACTAGCAGTAGTTATGTTAATGAAGCAGGGCTCAGTTTATAAGATTGGATTGTGTCTTAACTCAATCTATTTTAAGATAGAAAAAAAAGAGAAGCAAGCAGAGAGACACAGGGACCTCATCCCATCAGGAAAGCAGTGTCAGGAGCAGAATATGTCCTTTAGACCTGACGTTCTGGTGTGGAGAAGCTCCTAGGCCAGGAAAAGATGGATGGCAAGGACATTCCTCTGGAGTTGGCAGAGAGAAAGCCTTCATCTGGAATTGGCATCCTGAATTTGGACTTTTAGCCTACCAGTCTGTGAGGGAATAAAACACTGTTTATCAAAGCCATCCACTTGTTTCACTCCTGTTATAGATGATTAAGACAGAACAAATATTTCTTGGTTAGCCTTGTGAGATGAACTGACTAGTTGTCACTCTTTCTCTACATTTTTGAAGGACTTGTGTAAGAATGTGCTGTACTTGACTACTGGCAGAATTTACTCCTAAAGCCTTCTCAGCCTCGGAGTTTTAGGAAGCAAGAATGCTTAATGATCACTTAAGTGTCTCTAATATTTATTGGTCTCAATTAAGTCCTCTGCTGCTTTTTATATCAATCTTACATCTTTTTATATCTTTCTAAGAATTCATCCTGATTATCTAGGTTTTTCAAGTTTATTAATGATTAGTTGTGTATAATAAGTCTTCTGATATTTTCAGCTGTTATGTCTGGTTATGTCTCCTTTTCTAGTCAATATTTTGTTTGTATCTTCTAATGCTTTTGTTCATGATGCTCTTGGTCGGGTTCTGTTTACCTTATTAATCTTTCAAAGAATTACTTTGTGATTGATTCCTCTCTGTATCAGCTCTCTAGGCTGTATCACCAATTACCTCTCAAACTGACAGCTTGGAACAACTAGCATTTATTATCTAACACAGTTTCTGAGTCAGGAATCCAAGAGAAGCCACACTGAGTGGTTCTAGGTCAGGATGTCTGAGGGCTTGCACAGAAAACGTTGGCCTGGGCCGCAGTCACCTGAAGGGTTGACTGGAGTTGGAGGATCCTTTTCCAGATTTAATCATCAAGTTGAAGCAGGGAGCTTCCTCTCTGCTTGAGACTCTTCATAAGGATGTTCAAGACAGGACAGTTGTCAAGGAGAGATTACCCAATAAGCAGGGTGGTAAGATGTGGTGAAACCCATGTGAAATTGTGTATTACAGATCAGTAAGTAAACACAAGTGAGCCAGTGTGCATATATCTTGCTTACTACAAGCCTATGTGTTACCTTGCTTACTGGTTAATGTGCCCCTGGCAGCCGGCATCCCAGAGAGACAGACAGAGTGAACAAGATAAAAGAAACCTTCTTCATCCACTGACCTTTCTATAATTTTCTAATATCAGTCACACAGATTCTCTTTGACCTGGTACATTAAAAGTTCCTCAGCTGATCCAGTTCAAACCTTGCCTCCATGAGCTGGTCTGGCCGGACTGCACTTCTTCCTTCTGTGGTCCCTCAGGGGTTCTTTTCTCTAGCACTCACATCAGAGCCACATAACCACCTATGATACATCTGTAACCCTCTGTTCAGCTCCACAAGGGTCCTTCCCTGTTTCAACCTTAAAGATGGCTGACTCAGGTCAGCTCCCTTTATTGGGGTATACAGTGACTAACACCCTTATCACAGACCCGATATCACTTTTTGCATTCTTAAAACCCATGGCTATTGAGTGGATTCCAACTCATAGTGACCCTAAAGGACAGAGTAGAACTTCCTCACAGGGCCTTTTGGCTGGTAGCCACAGCTCTTCACCACTATTCTACAGGGGTATCCTTTGCATCCTTACTAGGCACTTTTGCTTCCTTACTAGTCTTTAAGCATATACTAGGCACTCTGTAGGAAACCCTAGTGTTAAAGTGGTTAAGTGCTGTGGCTACTAACCAGTAGGTGAGCAGTTCGAATCCACCAGGTGCTTCTTGGAAACTCTAATGGGTAGGTCTACTCTGTCCTATAGGGTTGCTGTGAGTTGGAATCAAGTTGACAGCAATGAGGTTTTTTTCCTTTCTTTCCTTCTTTTTAATTGAGTGACTCTGTACATATCTTCATCATTAAGTGTTTCAGATCTTCTTCCAGCAACCAAAGTTGTGTCATCTGCATAATGCAGGTTGTTAACGGGTTTTCCTCCAATTCTGAGGTCTCATTCTTCTTCATAGAGTCTGAATTCTTGGATTATTTGCTCAGCATACAGATAGAAAAGTATGGTGAAAGGAAATAAGCCTGATGCACACTCTTTTTGACTTTATGCAGTGTCCCCTTGTTCTGTTGTCATGACTGCCTTTGATCCACGTACATATTCCTTATGAGCACAATTAAATGCTCTGGTTCTCCTTCTCCACAATGTTATTGATGATTTGTTAAGATCCATGCAGCTGAATGTCTTTGCATAGTCAATGAAACACAGGTAGACATCTTTCTGGTATTCCCTTCTTTTAGCCAAGACTCATCTGACATCAGCAATGATATCCCTGGTTCCATATTCTCTTCTGAATTCAGATTGAATTTCTGGAAGTTTCCCGTCAATATACTGCTGCAGTCACTTTTGAATGACTTTTAGCAAAATTTTACTTGTGTATTACATTTATGATATTGTTCAATAATTTCCACATTCAGTTGGATCACCTTTCTTGGAAATAGGCATGAACATGAATCTCTTCTAGTCAGTTGGCCAGGCAGCTATCCTACCAGTTTTGTGCAGATGACACAAATATGTTTGCTGGAAGTAAAGAGGATTTGAAACACTTACTGATGAAGATAAAAGACTACCGTCTTCACTGTGGATTGCACCTCAACATCAAAAAAAAAAAAAAAAAATCCTCATGAATGAACCAGTAAGCAACATCATGAAAATGGAGAAAGGATTGAGGTTATCAAGGATTTGAGTTAACTTGGCCCCATAATCAGTGTCTGTGGAAGCAGCAATCAAGAAATCAAAAGACACATTGTATTGGGAAAATCTACTGCAAAGGACATCTTTAAAGCATTGAAAAGTAAAAATTTCACCTTGAAGACTAAGGTGCACCTGACCCAAGCCATGATATTTTCAGTTGTATTGTATGCATGTGAAAGCCGGACAAATGAATAAGGAAGAGATAAGAAGAACTGATGCCTTTGAATTGTGATGTTGGAGAATATCGAATGTACCATGGACTACCAAAAGAACAAACAGATCTGTTCTGGAAGAAGTACAACCATAATGCTCCTTGGAAGCGAAGATGGCAAGGCTGCATCTCACGTATTTTACACATGTTGTCAGGAGGAATCAATCCCTAGAAAAAGACATCATACTTGATAGAATGGAGGGTCAGCAAAAAAGATGAAAACCCTCAACAAGATGGACTGACACAGCGGCTGCAATGAGGGGCTTTGGCATAAAGACAATTGTGGACGTGGCATAGGATTGGGCAGTGTTTCATTCTCTCGTGCCTAGGGTTGCTATGAGTTGGAACCAACTTGATGGCACCCAACTACAATGACAACTGTATAGACGTTTTTTATCCATATGGCAACCATGCAAAATGGCTGTGATTTCATTATTATAGATGAGGAAAAATAAAGCTCAGAAAACTTAAATGACTTGCCCAAAGCTACAAAACCAGTTAGACAGACTTGGGATTTGGGCCTGGATTAATCTGGTTTCTCCTACACAGACTGTATCTTGTAACCATGCACAATAATCCATTTGAATCAAGTGCGATATAGAGCATACGAAGACTGATTCAGGAATCCTTAATATCCTGCTGCCAAACAAACAGCCACTACGTAGATCTGGGAATTTAACGGTACTCAGTAGTTACCAAAGAGGGGGCACAGGAGAGTAGAGATTACTAACATCATCTGGATTCAGGCCTCACGGTCTCCGAGCCAGGCAGTTTTTATCAGCAACTCCTCAAAACGCTGGCTCAGAGAGATAGGTCTACCTGAATAATGAAGGTTGCAAGGCAACCCTGTGCTTCTCTGATCTTTGGCTCACATGTTTCCTTATCTACAGTCAGAATGGCCAGCCCTACAAGACATCTCTAAACTATACAGGAAATCCACCCATGGTGTATTTTACCAAAAATAAGGGGAATTTTCCAACTTGTAACTGGACTATGAAGCCCTTGAATAAAAAAGAAGTTAGACCTATTCTGTTTTGTCTGGACCGTGTCAAGCACAGTCACTGGCTCTTGAAAAGCTGTCAGTAAATGCCTGTTGGCTTAGTTGAATGAAATGCCTGGTTCTGAACATTTAAAAAATCATGCTTCTCCTGAAAAAACAAGCTTGGCAATAGCTGAGACATTTCAAAGAAGTGGTGGTCTGTTAGTGTTGAAGACAGCTGTACGAAGGCAATCCTACAACGACTTTTTTGTTGGAAGTAGACATCGGAGAGAACACGTAGCTGTCTCAGCTTTAGAGCGGAAGGACTTTACAATCATTACACCATCAGTGCTCCTCATGCGACAGAAAAGAAAACAGAAGCCAGGGTGGTCAGCGACATGACCAAGGTCATATCTATCGAGGCTTGATTACATCTTTAGGGAACCTGAAGATTCTGGTGCATCTGTGTCAAAGCCATTCCCAGTGCATTCTAACCTCCGCTCATCCACTCCTTGGCACATTTAGTTAACATTCACCCAGTGAGATAATTGCTAACTTCAGAGCTGCCCCAAGGTGTCGCTGAGAAACTCCGGGGCTCCACAGAATACAGTTTAAAAATGACTGACTTAGATAATTTACTCTTCGTTATTTAAACTTGCAGCACAGTGAAGCAAAAGCGCCTTTTAATTCCCTGAAAAGTGGCTGTTCTTATTGGCAGCATTTATTCTTCCCTTGCTTTGCTGAAGAATAAACCCATTAGTTAAAGAATACACTGTGTGCTTTCTTTTTGTGCTGTTATTCATCAGAATTAACATGTGTGTGGGTGAAGCTTAAAACGGTGAGCCCTAGACCCAGATCCTTGCTGGATGGGCCCTCGTGCTGGGTGAAGGCCCCAGGGGTCCAGTACATAGCAATGGCCACACTGGTTCTTTTTAGACCTGAATCACTAACTTCAACTGCAGGAAATGATGCTAAGCACCTGGTTTGTCTCTGTATTGGTAAGGCAGTAACAGAGATTTTAGATATGGAAGCCAGAGACATCTCACTTAAAGCGGGTACTTTCTAAATCTCTTCAATGTCTTGTGATCACAATGGCCACTTTTAGAGTACTTACCATGCACTTAAAATTTACAAAATTGAATGAGAAGGGTACCATTATTATTCCCATTTTACTGGTGAGGAAATGGAAGCTTAGCAGTTGGGATTATTTAGCTGTGATTAAAGAAACAACTCTGGCCACATTAGCATGAAAAATAGAAAGATACTGGAAAGAGAAACAGAAAGAGAAGTCTTTTGGAAGGTCCTTCTTGCAGGATAGCACTAATGGGAGGCCAGGGGAGGACAGTTGATATTTTCTTGCTCATTACTATGCATAATGTAAAAAATATGAATAAAGCTGAAGTTCAGGCTCTGGAGCCAAACTGCTCCACCTCTTACTCTGTACATAGGCCTCTCAGTTTCCTCATCTGTAAAATGAGAATGATACTAGAACTGACCTCAACAGATCAGTAGTAAGCTCAACATAAGAACTAAGTACAATAGCTATTGTTATTTATTACTCAAATTAATATGCAAATATGTTTTCAAACCCCACCCCCACCAGACCTTTTACACTGATTGCTGTCCTTGAGATTCACCTACGGATCCCAAATGCATCAGTCAGGTTTGTGTCTCCACCACCGACCTCTTTGGCCGGGAATCCTTCTCCAACCCTTGATGGATTCAGGTGGAGAAGCTGGGAGAGTAACCCACCAGGGAAGTTAGATCTAATTGTCTCTGTCTCCCAGAGGACAGCAGAAAACCACCCCTTGCCACAGCAGTGATCTTTCAGAAGCTGGCTGTTTGGGGGAAAAACAGCAAAGCTCTGGCCTGGGTTCTTTATGTTGATCTTGTGTGACTGGAGAGCAGAGTCAGTAAGTTGAATCTCGGAGAAGCCTGGGACGTGTGAGGGAAGCTGCGGTGGATTATCCAATAAGCAAAGTAAGCACAGTGCTTAGCTTGCTTTCCAAATCATCTGCGGTGAGCAATTACCCAATTTTTTCAACAGTTAATTCCAAGACTTTGCTTCTAATTGTGGCTGGCATCTGTCTCCCAACCCTGCAGCACCTTCCTACAAAATTAAAGCCTCTTTTCAAATTTACCATCCCTCACAGGGACAGATGATCCAGAAACAAGCTAAGCATGTGTTTACCTGTGCTTACCTGACTGATTTGTGGTGAACAATTTTACCACAGAAGATCTGGCTGATTTTGCCTATTAGCTAACCCACCCTGGAGAGAAGGCATTCCCGGACATGTCCTTGTGATATCCTCTTTTGCCCTGCAGAGCCATTACTGTCCTGAGGATGCCCAGGAGCAGGCTTGCCAAGTGGAAAGAGCTCTGCGACATGCCACCTAAAGCTGTGGCCTAGTAACGGAGGCAACAGTCCAGGTGGTTGCCCAGAGAAGAGTCACACACTGGGTGTGCTATAGAGAATGTGGTGCACCCAGGGCCCGAAGGACTAGGCTAACAATTGTCAGTCTTTTTCCCTAAACTCCAAAACCAGAGAAAGAGCTCAAAATTGTTAAAGAGTCTTATGGGCAGAGGCAGATTAACTAGAAAGCACAGCATATACGACTTTACAACAAGCAAGGCATGTTTGGGCTTAATTGAGTTTAGTTACTAGTCTCTGGTGCGTACTTTCACATGGGTGTCACAATATGAAAGACGTGAAGTGGTGAAAACAGGTGAGATTATTACGCTACAGATTAGTACGTGGGAGCACAAGAAAGCCTGTGTATTTCTCCTCTTCTACTGAGTAATTTTCCTTGCTTATGGCAACAGAGGTAGACAGGGCTTGAAACATAAACACGACAGCTATTCCAATAACCCCCAAACCAAGCCAACTCAGTGCTGTTGAGTCGATGTCAACTCATAGTGACCCTATAGGAGAGAGTAGAACTGCCACACAGAGTTTTCAAGGAGGGACTGGTGGATCTGAACTGCCAACCTTTTGGTTACAAGCCATAGCACTTAACCACTATGCCACAGGATTTCCAGTACAAGGAAGCTCTAGATTTACAAGAAAAACAAACCAAGCTAACTTCCTGAGGTTTTTAACCTCACAGTCACAGTGGGTATTGCATAACCCCATTCCCCGGATAAAGTGGGAGAAGGCGTCCATCTCCCGAGCCTATCCTTGGGTCTTGTAGATTCAGAGTGAAAAATAGTTTTCCTAATTCTTGAGGGCTGCCTGTCTTTTCTTGTTGATGGTTCTTTATGTTTTTCTCTTGTATATAAGAATGAAGATTCTTTCGTGAAGTCTCTGTCTCCCTAAGTTTGCTTAGGAAGTACTTGATCTTGTAAACATAAAACCATTTACTAGCAATGTAACCTTGGTGTGTTCCTTGACTTATCGGAGATGCCATTTTCCCTCTACAGATTCCTCATTTTGCCTACCGGGTGTGTTTCACTCCATCCTCGCTGTTAGCAGTCCTACCTCACTGACCGTGGGAACACCGTGGCAGAGACAAAAGCCCACAGATGCAGTCTTGTGTTCATAGTTTCCCTAGTTAGTGGCTATGAGGCAGTCACGTAGCTTAAACTCTGAACATGAATTCTGAGTCAGGAGCTTAGAACATGAAGTAGAACCAGATGAAATCTAGCTGAGTGAAAGGGGTGGCTGTGGTAGCTACCATGTTCAGTCACCAGAGACGCAGTGGCAACATACGGGGCCAGGACTGCCAGGGCCAGCAGTGAGGCTGTGGGGTCTATGCCCAGTGTGGGGCGGGAAATTGTTTCCTAGTCATCATAATTCTGAGGAGGGCCCACTCCTCAGGTCACACTCTGCCTTGACTTTCCATCCAACAGTAGTTACCTGGTTGGTCAGTTGGGAGTCAACTTGTCTTGTCTGCTTTTTTCTGTGTAGTAAAAGGCTTCTGACCTTGTGAGGCAGAGGGGTGTGTGGGTGGAGGGATGACTGGGTTTCTGGCTCTGCCGGTGACTGAACAGGTGGTGTTGTTGGGTGTCATTGTGTCAATTCTGACTCATAGTGGCTCCATGTGACAGAGTAGGACTGTCCTATAGGGTTTTCTTGTCCAATTGTCAGGTCTTTCTCCCTCAGAGTTGCTGGGTGAGTTCCAACAACCAACAACAAACAAGAGTTAACTGTTGTGCCACAGGTAAGTTTGCGTAATTCTAGAACGACATGTTTTCAAGTCTACCTGGTCAGAGCTTTAAGCCAGTGTCTTAATCATTTGTTGTTGTTTCTAGGTGTCGTCAAATCAATTCTGACTCATAGCGACCCTATGCACAACAGAGCAAAACAGTGCCCAGTCTTGTGCCATCTCCACAATTGTTTCTATGCTTAAGCCCGTGGTTGCAGCCCCTGTGTCAATCCGTCTTGTCAACCATCTTCCTCTTTTTTGCTGACCCTCCACTTTACCAAGCACGATGTTCTTCTCCAGGGACTTATCCCTCCTGATAACATGTCCAAAGTATGTAAGACACAGTCTCACCATCTTTGCTTCCAAGGAGCACTCTGGTTGCACTTCATCCAGAATAGATCTTTTCATTCTTTTGGAAGTTAATGGTGCATTGAATATTCTTCTCCAACACCACAATTCAAAGGCATCAATTCTTCTTCTGTCTTCCTTGTTTATTGTCCAACTTTCACACGCATAGTTTGTGATTGAAAATACCATAGCTTGGGTCAGGCGCACCTTGGTCTTCAAGGTAACATCTTTATTTTTCAATACTTGAAAGAGGTCCTTTGGAGCTGATTCTCCCAATGCAATGAGTCTTTTGATTTCTTGACTGCTGCTTCCACAGGTGTTGCTTGTGCATCCAAGTAAAATGAAATCTTTGACAACCTCAGTCCTTTCTCTGTTTATCACAATGTTGCTTACTGGTCAAGTTGTGAGGATTCTAGTTTTCTCGGTGTTGAGGTGCAATCCATGCCAAAGGCTGTGGTCTTTGAGCTTCATCAGTCAGTATTTCAAATCCTCTTCACTTCCAGCAAGTAATGTGGTGTCTTCTGTGTAATGCAGGTTGTTAATGAGTCATCCTCCAATCGTGATGCATCATTCTTCTTCATATAATCCAGCTCCTCAGTTTAGTCGCTCAGCAATACAGATTGAAAGGCTACAACTCTGATGCACACCTTTCCTGACTTTAAACCATGCAGTATCCTCTTGTTCTAGTCATGTAACTGCCCCTGGATCCATATACAGATTTCTTAAAAGTACAACTAAGTGTTATGAAATTCCCTTTCTTTGCAATATTAGGCATAATTTGTTATGATTCTCACAGTCAAAAGTCTTTGCATAGTCAATGAAACACACCTAAACATCTTTCTGATATTCTCTGCTTTCAGCCAAGAGCCATTTGACATCAGCAGTGATATCCCTGGTTCCACATCCTCTTATGAATCTGGCTTGAATTTCTGGCAGTTCCTTGTCAATATACTGTTGCAGTCACTTTTGAATGATCTTGAGCAAAATTTTACTTGTGTGTGATATTAATAATACTGTTCAGTAATTTCCACATTAGGTTGGATCACATTTGTCTGGAATGGGCATAAATATGGATCTCTTCCAGTCAGATTGCCAGGTACTTGTGCTCCAAATTGCTTGGCATAGATGAGTGAGCACTTCCAGTGCCGCATCTCTGTCATGGATTGAATTGTATCCCCCCCCCCCAAATGTGTATAGCCATCTGGCTGGACCATGATTCCCTGTATTTCATGATTGTCCTACATTTTGTGATTTTTCAATGCCATATGTTAAAGGATTAGGGTGGGACTGTAAACCCCTTCATAGGATCAGCTCCCTGCTCCACTGTAAAAGGAGTTTCCCTGCAGTATGGCTTGCCCCATCCTTTATCTGTTCATCCAAGAGATAAAAGAAAAGTGAAGCAAGCAGAGAATTGGGAACCTCACACTATCAAGAAAGCAGCACCAGGAGAAGAGTGCATCCTTCAGACCTGAGGTTCTTGTGCCAAGATGCTCCCTGGACAAAGACTGATGCAATACCAGACTTTCCTCCAGAGCTGACAAGGTGGAAAGCCTTTCCCTGGAGCAGACACCCTGAATTTGGACTTGTAGCCTACCAGACTGCATAAGAATAAACTTTCCTTTGCTAAAGCCATCCACTCTTTGGTATTTGTGTTAGAACAGTACTAGCTGACTAAAGCAATCTCTTTGTTGAAATATCTCAGTTGATATTCCATCAATTTCTGGAGTCTTGTTTTTTGCCAGTGCTTTCAGTGCAGCTTTTAACTTCTACCTTCAGTACCATCAGTTCCTGGTTATCTGCTACCTCTTCAAATGGCTGAACGTTGACCATTTCTTTCTGGTATAATGACTGTGTGTTCCTTTCATCTTCTTCTGATGCTCCCTGAGTCATTTAATATTTTCTCTGTAGAGTCCTTCACTACTGCAACTCAAGGCCTGACTGTTTTCTTCAGTTCTATCTGCTTGTGAAATACAGAATGTGTTCTTCCCTTTTGATTTTCTAATTCTAGCTCTTTGCACATGTCATTGCAATACTTTGTCTTCTCAAGTTACCCTTTGAAATCTTCTGTTCAATTCCTTTACTTTGTCACGCCTTCCTTTTGCTTTAGCTGCTGGATGTTCAAGAGCAAGTTTCAGAGTCTCACCTGACATCCAATTTGGTCTTTTCTTTTTTTTCCTGTCTTTTTAATGACCTCTTGCTTTCTTCATGGATAATGTTTTTGACATCCTTCCACCATTCATGTGGTCTTCAGTCATTTAGATGTCTTAGTCATCTAGTCCTGCTATAATAGAGAACTCTACGAGTGAATGGCTTCAATAAAGAGGAATTATTTCCTCACAGTAAAGTGGGCTGACAGTCCAAACTCAGGACATCACTTTCGGGGGAATGCTTTCTCTGTCCTGCAGAGGAAGGTCCTTCTCTTTAATCTTCCCCTGGTTGAGAAACTTGTCAGGTGCAGGGATCCCAAGTCCAAAGAACATGTTCTGCTCCCAGTGCTGCTTTCTTGGTGACATGAGGTCCCCCAGTGCCTTACTTGCTTTCTTTTCCTTTTTATCTGTTCAGAAACAAAAGATGGCACAGGCCGCACTCTAGGGAAATGCCCTTTATATTGGCTCAGGAAGGTAACCTGGGTAAGGGTATTCCAATCCTGCCCTAATCCTCTTTAATGTAAAATTACAGTCACAAAATGTAGCCAACTACACAATAACTGGAAGTCATGGCCCAGCCAAATTGGTACACACATTTTTTGGGGGGAACATCATTGAATCCATTCAGCCAGATTTTCCAAAGAACTTTATCAGGAACAGCTCACTGCCACTGAGTCAATTCTGGCTCATAGAAACACTATAGGACGGAGTAGAACTGCCCCATAGAGTTTCCCAGGAGCACCTGGTGGATCTGAACTGCCAACCTTTTGGTTAGCAGCTCTAGCAGTTAACCATTACACCCCCTGGGGTATAGAAGTGTTTTTCATGTTCATCCATCTGACTTCTGTATCTCCTCTCTCAGTTGGTTCAGAATTGAGAGTGGTAGAATGAAGGGTCCTTTTTATTATCCTCCTAAAACCTCAATGTAGCCCTGGTGGCACAAAGGTTAAAGAGCTCAGCTGCTAACCCAAAGGTCAGTCATTGGAATATACCAGCCACTCCTTGGGGAACCCTGTGGGGCAGTTATATTCCATCTTATAGTGTCACTATGAGTCAGAATTCACTTGATGGCAATGGATTTTAACACCTCAATTCACATCAATGGGTAAGTGTATCTTCAGCAGGACAAGTTCTTTGGCAGGCTTTTGGGCTTTGATCCTAGCAGACTTCAAGTTTGGTTTTCTAAGGAAGCCTCCTGTGATTCAGCGAAATGTCCAGCATTGTTTAATAACCCTCTTTGTATTTAAACTAGCTGGAGTTGGTTCTTGTAGTTTGCGGCTAAGAATCCTAACATAAGTTCTTCTCAAGAGGTTTTTGTAAAGATTAAATGAAAGTGTGTGCTTAAAGCAATAAAGCTTTAGGGCATGGTGAACACTCCACAAAATGTTCACTGTAGTGAATTTTCTCTGGTCATTTCCATCCAGGCTGCAATAATAGCAGATAACACTTTATTGAGAACAAAGAAGAGATTACAGTCTAGATCACTGTCATTCTGGGGCATACATTCTTAACTACTGTGCAGGGGCTCCCTAGATTCCAGTTATTTATATACTAGGGTCATGATTTTTGCTATATTAATGTACTCTTATTAGTCCATAAATATGCTTTTTTGAAAAGGAGGTTTATTTCAAAAGGAAATTTTATTATGACTGTCTTTAAGGAAACAATGTCTTAGTAACTTTAAGCATAGTATATTCCTTAGATAAAAACATAACTATTAAAAATAAATACACATAGAGGCAGAGCCAAGATGGTGGATTAGACACAGATCTCCTCAATTCCCTCTAAAAACTAAAGCCTGGATTGATAATTGAATGGACACCCAGGGAGCCCTAGGACACTGCATAGCGTTGTCAGATTGGAGTACATGCCACTAAGTAGGAAATCACCTCTCTCTGGCAATAGCCCTTGCAGGCTGAGCCCTGCTCCTGCTGACTTGCTGCTTGGGCAGACTGCAGATACTAACAGGGTTTTTTTGGTTGTTGTTGTTATCTGGGAGGCAAGGGACATCATGAGCTGTCAAATATGCTGAACTGTAGCACTAAGGTGAACAGCATATAGTGCAAAAGAGAGACAGTGCAGGGGATAGCCAAATTTTGAGATCCTGGCTCCTGACTGAGGGCACCACTGCCCCTACTTTCTTTTCTGAGCTCCGCTGTAGATTCTACTGTTTAGTGGCAGGAAGGGTGGTTCGGCCAGGACACCATCTTGGTCAGCTGAGAGGAGGAGTCACCCAACTGGAGGCCTCAGCATGGGCTAATCTGAAAGCTGAGAAGCAGTACCACTCCGGAATGTGCTTTTTCAGCAGAAAGGCTGTGTTTAGCACAGTGCTACCTTATGGGTAGGGCCTGGCTGAGGATGACAGGGAGGCCATAACCCCTCCCTACTTTGAACTATGTCATAGCATCTGGCGATGCCCAAAGAGGTGCTTCTGTTGTCAGCTGGAAGGCAGGGCTTTGCCATACCTGATAGCCTGATTTTTGCAGCTGTTGGAAAACTCCTAAATTTTTAAAACAAGACGGCCTGGAGAAGTAACTGCTGAGTGACCTGGAGGCATCTCTTCCAGACTTTACTGACCCACATCATAGAGTTGGTTGATGGCCCACCAGAGACTCCATAAATAGGGTGCTGTCTTTGGAGCAGTACAGGAGGTGGAGCGTGCCACTCCAGAGAGTCCATGGGGGCCTGTCACTAGGGTACACAGAGGCAGCTGGTGACCAGCTCCCTTCTCAGAACTATGCCTCAGCTCCAGTTGAGGTAACACCAGAGAAACTAAACAGCCTCTGGATGGCCCAAAGGCAACCATTTAAAGAAGCAGTCCACCATGGCTCCAGAAAACTCCCAAAATAAAAAATCAAACAACTTCCCAGATGAAGGCAGCTTTCTGAAACTATCAGAGGTTGAGTACAAAAGAATTATATATATAACCCTCGTAGAGATTAAACAAAATAAAGCAGAGCAAAATGAAAACTTAAGCAAGCTATTTGAACTGATGAAACATCAACGACCTGAAATCAGCAGATCAATAACAAAATTACAGAATTAGACAATTCAATGCAAACCCAAAAGAGCAGAACTGAGGAGATAGAAGTCAGACTTAGTGAACTTGAAGACAGAGCAACTGACACCAGCATTTACAAGGAAAAATCAGAGAAAAGAAATATGAAAAATAAAGAAGCATTAAGAAACATGTGGGACTCTATTAAGAGGAATAATCTATGATTAATTGGAGTTCCTGAACAGCAAGGGATAGCTGAAAACACAGAAAGTATTGTTGTTGAGTTGCTAACAGAAAACTTCCCTGAAATTATGAAAGAAGAGAACATGGATACCCAAGACATATATCGAATATATATTGAACTAGGCTCCAAAAGAAAGGCACCAAGACATACTATAATCAAGCTTAATAAAATGAGACATAAACAGATTTTCTTAAAGGCAGTGAAGCTCAAAGCAAAGCTAACATTCGGAGGGAAACCCTGTAATCTTTCATCTGACTTCTTGGCAGAAACAATGTTGGCCAGGAGACAGTGGGATGATGCATTCAAAGCCTTGAAGGAGATCTTCCAATCAAGAATTATATATTCTGCAAAACTGTCTCTCATATGAGGATAAAATTAAGACATTTTCAGATAATCAGAAGCTTAGAGACTGTAAAAACTAAACCCAAACTACAAGAAATATTGAAAGAGGCTCTTTGACTAGATAAACAAAACCATTAAGTGTATATTTAAGGAAGCAATGCAAGACAACATCCAGAAACCTACTCAGTTAGGGAAATCACAAAATTCAATCAAATTCCTTATTAAAAGAAGGAAGCCATATCATATCATAAAAACTATGACACCATCACACTAAAAAGAGGGATATACAGTAGTTATAGTCCTTTCAGATGGAGAGGAAGTAAAAGAGATATGCAGAAGTTAAAATTGGGTTTAAACTTAAAATATTAAGGGAAATCATGGGGTAGCTAGAAAGCACAGCAACAATGAAACATATCAAAATGAGAAACATAATACAAGAGTCTCGACAACCACAAAACCAACACTGAAAAAGATGAAAAGTCAACCCATAAAGAAGAATGACCCACAACAGAATATTAAGAATAACATAGAAAACACCAACACAAAAATAAATACATCAAAATGACAGCATTAAAAACATGCTTATCAATAATTTCACTGAATGTAAACGGACTGAACACTCCAATAAAGAGACAATGAGTGATATCCTGGATCAAAAGACATGGCCCGACTATATGTTGCATACAAGAAACACACCTTAGACTTAAAGATACGAACAAATTGAAAATTAAAGGATGGAATAAACCAAGCTAATAATATACAAAGAAGAGCAGGTCTGGCAATACAAATCTGAGATAAAATAGATTTTAATGTAAAATCCACCATTGTAGACAAGGATGGTTACTATCTATGGCTGAAAGTTTCAACATACAAGCAGGACTTAACAATATTAAATATTTATGCACCCGGACCGGAGCATTTAAATACATTGGACAAACACTGACTACACTGAAAAATGAGATGGATCACTACACAATAATAGTTGGAGATTTCAACACTCCACTTTCAGTAATGGACAGATCATCCAGAAAACAGCTCAGTAAAGACACAGAAGATCTTATTGCAACAATTAACCAACAAGACCTCGTTGAGTTATACAGAACTTTTTATCGATCAACAGATAAATAAACCCTCTTCTCCACTGTACATGGAATATTTTCTAGCATAGATCATGTGTTAGGACATAAAAAATCTCACCAAAATCCAAACCACTGAATTATTGCAAAGCATCTTTTCAGGTCACAAAGCCATAAGAGTTGAAATCAATATCAGAAAAAAAAGATAGACAGAAATTGGAACTCAGGGAAACTGAACAATGCCTTGCTCAAAAAGCCATGGATTACAGAAGAAATCAAGGATGAAATAAAAAAAAAATATGGAATCAAATGAGAATGAAAACACATTCTAACAAAACCTATGGGATACTGCCAAAGCAGTGCTCAGAAGTCAATTTATCTCTATAAACACACACATCTGGAAGGAAGAAAAGACCCAAACCAAGAATTAACCCTACAGCTTTAACAAGTAGAAAGAGAGCAACAGAGGAACCCCTCAGGCACCAGAAGAAAGCAGATCATAAAGAGTAGAGTAGAACTAAATGAATTAGAGAAAAGAGGAGCAACTGAAAAAACTGATAAGACCAAAAGCTGTTTTGTTTTTCAAAGATCAACAAAATTGACAAACCATTGGCTAAACTTACTAAAGAAAAACAAGAAAGGAAACCAATAACCCGAATAAGAAATGAGATGGGAGATGTCACAAAAGATCCAACAGAAATCAAAAGCATCATAACAAAATACTATGAAAGACTGTACTCTAACAGATTTGAAAACCTAGAGGAAATGGACAAATTCCTAGATTCATATCAACTACCCAAATTATCACAAGGAAAAGTAGAACAACTTAATAAACCCATCACAAAGGAAGAGACAGAAAAAGTCATCCAAAAACTACCAAACAAAAAAGTCTTAGCCGAGCTGGCTTCACCAGACTATTCCACCAAAGTTTTAGAGAAGAGTTAACTCAAATACTGCTAAGAGGATTTTACAATATAGAAAGGGATAGAATACTCCCAGATTCATTCTATGAAGCCAGTATAACCCTGATACCAATGTCAGGGAGAGATCCCACAAAAATGGAAAATTGCCGGCCAATATCACTCATGAACCTAGATGCAAAAATCTTGAACAAAATTCTTGCCAATATATCATGACCAAGTTGGGTTCATACCAGGATGCAAGGCTGGTTCAACACCAGAAAAGCAATTAATATGATCAACCACATAAATAGCACAAAAGATAAGAATCACCTGATTTTTTTTATTTATTTATTATTTTTATTTAACATAACTGAGTGAAAATGTACATTCACATGTAAATTTACATGCCCCCCTATATGCAGCTTCCACTGCTCTCCCTGTCCGGTGACTGCACACTATTCCTCTCTGCTCCATACGTGTCTCATCCTCCCAACAGTCTCCTTTCCCCTCCTCTCCGTCCACTCCGCTTCCTCCAGCCAGAGGTCAGCAGGATGATATCCTATAGATGTATAGAACCATAAAGTGCTTCCAATATATGGTTACTCTGCATTGCCAAGTCCAATCCATTCCTGTCCAAAGAGTGGACCTTTGTTATAATTTATGGGAAAGGGGAAGCATCAGGGCCGGGGGCCATGCTCTCAGAGGAACCCCAAAACCTCTGGACCATCAATTGAGGTCTTTTAGTGGAGATCTCATGATGCACCTCTTTTTATTCTTGTGTTGCCAGTGAGGCTCCTCTCTGTGAGCTCTGTCATGGCTATCACTGGTGGTGGCCGGGCACCATCTGGTTCTTCCGGTCCCAAGTCGATGTAGGCACCCACTCTTTTGGGTTTGTCTGTCTTCTCGGTTGTCTTTACCGCATGCCATTTTGGCCCTCGGTGAGCATCCGTTCCTGCTGAGTTGGGACCATTTGCTGTGTCATCGGATGGCAGCTTGGCAGCTTTTAAGACCCCAGACGCCACTCACCAATGTGGGGTGCAGAGAGCTCTCTTAGCAAAACGCTAGTTGTGCCAATTGGCCTGGAATTCGCCTAAGAGCATGGTCCCCCGCCCCCTGCCCCAGCTACTCTATCCTTGCAGTATTGAGTTAAGATGGAAGGAGTACTCAAGTTATGCTGAAGTCCACTTAATGTTGTTCTTGTTCCTAATGTGTGCTGTCACCGCTTTCTCCCAACTAGATTTCTAGTAACTACCTAAACTAAACCCTTCCCCCCTCGCCCTCCCTCCCTTCCTCCCCTCCCTTGCAGCTGTCAAAGAGTCTTCTTCTATACACAAGTCTGTTTTTGAGATCTTATCGTAGAGGTCTCATACAGTATTTGTCCTTCTGTCGCTGACTACTCTCACTCAACATAATGTCTTCCAGTTGAAACCAGGTTAGGAGATGTTTCCTGGAATCATCGTTAAGGAATCACCTGATTTTGTTGATTGATGAAGAAAAAGCATCTGACAAAGTCCAACACCCATTCACATTCCTGCTGAAAACTCTCAACAAAATGAGAATAGAAGAGAAATTCCTTAATGCAATAAGGGGTATCTAGGCAAAACCAACTGCCTACGTCATCCTGAATGGAGTGAGACTGGAAAAATTTACCTTGAGGATAGGAATTATACAAGGGTGCCCACTCTCACCACTTCTATTCAACATTGTACTAGAAGTTCTGGCCAGAGCAATTAGACAAGACAAAGAAACAAAAGGCATCCACATCAGCAAAGAAGAAGTAAAGATCTCCCTATTTGCAAATGATATGATTGTGTACGCAGAAAATCCTAAACAATCCGTAAGTAAATTACTGGGCTAACAGAAGAGTTCAGCAAAGTATCAGGATATAAGATAAACATAAGTAAATCAGTAGGATTCCTTTATACCAATAGAGATCAGCAAAGAAGAAATCACCAAATCAATGCCATTTACTATAGCCCCCAAGAAGATAAAAGACCTAGGAAAAAAATCTAACTAGAGTAATAAGAGAACTATACAAAGAAAACTGCAACATCTGACTGCAAGAAACGAAGAGAAACTCACAGACATGGAGAAACCTAACCTCATGGATAAGAAGACTTAACATTGTGAAAATGTCTATTTTACCTAAAATGATCCACATATGCTATTGCAATCCCAATGAAAATTCCAGTGACATTTTTTAAGGAGATAGAGAAATAAATCAACTTTTTTTGGAAAGGGAAGAAACTCTGGATAAGCAAAGCACTACTGAAGAGACAGGAACACAATGGGAGGCCTCACACTATCTGACCTTAGAACCCATTAACACTATCACAGCAGTCAAAACAGCCTGGTACTGGTACAGAAAGAGACATATAGACCAATGGAACATAGTTGAGACCCCAGAGATGCCACCATACTCTTATGAACAGCTGATATTCCACGAAGGCCATAAGATAGTAAACTGGGGTAAAAACAGTCTCTTTAACAAACTGTGCTGGCAAAATTGAATAGCCATCTGCAAAAAAATTGAAACAAGACCTATATCTCACACCTTACACTTGGCTTGGCTACACAAAACTATCTCAAAGTGGATAAAAGGCCTGAATATCAAACTTAAAACTATAAAGATCACGCCGAAAAATAGGATCAACAGTGGAAGTTTTAAACCCAGCTTAGACAGACTTCAAAATCTGACAAAGCATAATCAACAGAGGAGAAAGTAGGTCAACGGGAACTACTAATAATCAAAGACTTTTGTTCATCGAAAGACTTTATCAAAAAAGTTAAAAGACCACCTACAGAATGGGAGAAAATATTTGGCAACTACATGTTGGACGAACATCTAATCTCCATAACCTACAAGGTAATGCAAAATATCAGCAAGAAAAAGATAAATAACCCAATTAAGTGATGGGCAAAGGAGATGGACAGACACTTCACCAAAGAGGACATCCTGGCAACCAAAAGACACATGAGGAACAGCTCACAATCATTAGCAATTAAAGAAATCCAAACCAAAACTACAATGAGATACTATCTGACCCCAACAACATTGGCCATGATCCAAAAAACACAAAACAACAAATGCTCGAGAGGCTGTGGAGAGATCAGAACGCTCTTACATTGCTGGTGGGATCATAAAGTGGTATAACCTCTTTGGAAAGCAATCTGGCGCTTCCTTAAAAAACTGGAAATAGGTATACCATTTGATCCAGTAATCCCACTGCTTGGAGTGTATCCTACAGCATCAAGGGCACTCACATGAACAGAAGTGCACTTGAATGTTCATTGCAGTACAATCCACAATAGCAAAGAGATGGAATTAACACAGATGCCCGATAACAGATGAATGGATAAACAAACTCTGGTATATGTACTCAATGGAACACTGTGCCAGGATAAAGAACAATGGTAATTTTAGCAAGCATCTCATAAACTGGTTTTAAATGGAAGACAGTATGCTCAATGAAATCAGTCAGTGGCACAAGGACAAATAATATATGAGACCCCTATGATAAGGACTTAAAAATAGACTCATGTACAGAATAAGACTCTTTGACGGCTGCAAGGGAGGGGAGGGAGGGAGAAAGATGGTCATAGATTAGATAGTTTATAGAAATTTGGCTGGGTGAAGTAGCAACAGCACACAGTTGAAAGATCAACTGAAGTGGACTTCAACATAAATGGAAAACTCTTCTAATCTTTCCCCAGGATTGCAAGGATAGAGTAACAGGGGCAGGGGCCTGGGGATCACGCTCTCAGGGGACATCAAGGTCCATTGGCATAATGAGCCTATTGCTAAGACAGTCTTCTGTGCCGCATATTGTGAGTGGCATCTGGGGTCTTAAAAGCTAGCAAGCTGCCACCTGAGGTACACCAAATTGTCCCAACTCAATGGGAACAGATGATCACCAAGGACAACAACAACATGAGAGACAAAGAGCCCAGAAGACAGGGAGACCCAAATGAATGGGTGACTATATCAACATGTGACCAGAAGAACCAGATGGTGCCTGGCCGCCACCAGTGATAGCTGTGACGGGCTCACAGTGTTAAGTTCCAGTGGCAACACGAGAAAAAGAAAGGGGTGCACCCTGAGAACTCCACTAAAGGACCACAGTTGGTGGTCCAAAGGCCTGGGGGTTCCCCTGGGAGCATGGCCCCAGGCCTGATGCTGCTCCCGATCATAAATCATTACTGAGATCAACTCTTTGGACAGGAACGGATTGGACTCAGTGACACAGTGACCATAAGTGCATTTTATGGTTCTGTACATCTATAGGATGTTGTCCTACTGGCCTCTATTTTCTGAAAGAGGTTATTTAAGATTAGTATTAATTCTTCGTTAAATGCTTGATACAGTTTACTACAGAAAACATTTGGACCTGGGGTTCTGTGTGTGGAAAAGTTTTGATAACAAATTTAATTTTAAAAAGATACATGAGTATTTATATGTTCTATTCTTGTATGTAAATTTTGATGTTATTTTTTTCAAGGATTTTGTCAATCTCATTAAAGTTGTTGGATCATTGATAAAAGTTGATCACAATGATCTTTTATTATCCTTTTATTGTTTGTAAGATTTGTAACAGCGTACCTTTTTTCATTTCCTTGGTAAATTGTGTCTCCTCTCTTTGTTTCCTACCATGTAGCTAGGGGCTTAACAGTTTTATTAATGGGAAAATTTGGGGGGTTGTTAAATTTTTTCCTGTGGGTTTTTTTTTATGATTTTTGTTCTTATTTTTAGTATCTCCTCTCATCTATATCTTTTGAACTAAATTTTCTTATATTTTTCTGGTTTCTAAAGGTGGAAATTTACATTTTGATTGTAAATCTTTCTTCTCTAAGTTCTTCCAGCTTTTGGTTGTTTCTGATGCCTTTCAAAGAGTTGGATAAAATATATTTCCCATAGTTTATAATATAATTGTTATCTGTAGGATAGTTACTTTGATATAAGCCATTCTACTATTTCAGGAACTGGAATTCTAAAGTCCTGGCTTTCAATCTAAGTTCCAAATTCTGTAATCTTGGGTAAGTATTCTAACCCAAGTAACAATTATCTCATCTGTACAGTGGTGATAATATAACATATACTTTAGAAGATTATCATGAAAAGTAAATGACATCATGCATGTGGAGATATTTTTGAAATAATAACATGATATACAAATTATATGTATTATGATTAATGCAACAAAAAGATTTGTTCCCATTACATGCATTTCTCTCTCAATTCACAGTTTAGAGACAATACTGAGGCATTTAATTTGTGTAGCTTCAAAGATTGGGAGGATAACTCTTTAACTTCTTCCAAGATGTCTTTTAACTACATACAGATTCATATTCAGCTGATATTGATTAAATCCCTATCATGTACATATTAAAAACAAACAAACAAAACCATCACCGTCAAGTTGAGCCCAACTCATAGTGACTTTGTGGGACAGAGTAAAGTAGAACTACCTTACAGAGCTTCCAAGGAGCACCTAGTGGATTTGAACTGACAGCTTTGTGACTAGTAGCCATAGCACTCAACCACTATGCCATCAGGGTTTCCACTGCATATAGAAGTGCCTAATACATACATGTAAACCTTGGTGATATAGCGGTTAAGTGCTACGCCTGTTAACCAAGAGGTCATCAGTTCAAATCCACCAGGAACTCCTTTGAAACTCTATGGGGAAGTGTTACTCTGTCCTACAGGGTCACTATGAGTTGGAATTGACTCCGCAGCAATGGTTTCTTTTTTTTGAAGGGGGGCATTATACGCAGTATCTCATTCACTTTATTTCTCCCCCCAAAATGAAGCTCTCCAATTTATCAAAATGTAAATGTAACTTTAAAAATTTTCACAGCGTGGTTCCACTTTTAGAAACTAATCCTAAGTAAATTACCAAAATTTGCATCCAGATTAGTGTGCAAAATGTCTCATGCAGCCTTATTAATAATAACAAAAAATGAGAACAGAATAAATAAATGTATACAATGGATTATTCAAATAAATTATTACATATACATACAACTCATATTCTCAAAGATTATTTTGCCACACAAACATGTACATAATATAATATTAAGTGTGAAGATATGATTATTGTTTAAATAACACCATTATAATTTTGTTAAAAAATATAAATTAGAAAAAATAATTAGAAGGAAATTATACCTAAATGTTAACAGCAATCATCTTTAGGGTCATAAAATTAGGGATGACTTTTCTTCACATACTTACCTGGGATCTCTGTATCATTCACAGTAAATGTATACTTTGAGGGGTTTATTTTCTCATTGGATCCCAGACCCACTTAGAACTGGAGCAATCATAACCCTTAGTTTAATGAACATTTTCCTTGTTTGTTCACTCCTTTAGCAAACAAACAACCCCCAAACCAAACCTATTGCTGTCAAGGCATTATTTATTTGTTTTATTTTGTAAGAAATTTTTAAATTGTGCTTTAGATGAAAGCTTACAAAGCAAATTAGTTTCACATTCAGTAATTTATAAACAAACTGTTCTGTGGCACTGATTGTGGTCCCCACGAGGTGCCAACACTCTCCTCTTCTCCTTTCCCATTCATCTAGTTTTCCTGTCCCTTCTTCCCTTCTCCCTTTTTGCTTTCGGTTGGATTTGTTTGGGGTTTTTTGTTTGTTTGATTGTTGATTTACTCTCTTGTAATACGCATTCGCTCTACCCCTCAGTTTGAAAGCTAGGACTCTAATAAAAACTTAGCATCTAGCTATAGACCCTCCCTTACTCTACTCTCTACCCAAGATACCCACCGTCCTAAAGCTCATCGCTCGTTTTCATAATGTTTTACATAGTCAATATACATAGTTCTAGCCAGCATGTGTGGGGTTTTCTGTTGTTGTTGTTGTTTCTAATTTGAGGAGGAGGTTTTTTTTTTTAAAGGGACTGGCGTTTTCATTTGATATTGTATGCTAAGATTCATCCATGCTGAGGCATGCCATCACAGTACCTTTATCTGGGTGACTGTACAGCATTTCACTGTGTGACTCCCTTACTGCTTATTCTGTATTTGGGCTATTTCTGGGCTTTTGATCCTGTGAACAGTGACGTGATATACATGTCTTTCAGTACTCACGGACAACAATTTGTCTTGCCTATACACCCAAGAATGGAATTATTTGTCACAGGGTGTGTGTGACAGTTTACTTTTAAAACCGGTGTTAAATTATTTTTCCAAAGTGATTACATCAGTATATACTCCCAGCAGAGTGGTATCGTGGTTAAAAGCTACAGCTACTAACAAAAAAGTTAACAGTTCGAATCCACTAGACACCCCTTGGAAACCGTATCGGGCAGTTCTACTCTGTCCTATAGCTTTACTATGATTCGGAATCCACTTGCCAGCAATGGATAACAGTATGCACCCACATCCTTACCAGTATTTGTTATTGTCAGATACATTATTTGATGTTCAGGAGAAGAATATTCCTGAAAGACAAACAACAAAAACAAAACCGAATTGTTCTCTCCCCTAAGTTGTGGGAAACATTTGGGGCAGAGAAGGTGATGCATAAAGTTATTCTTCTGCCCATAGCGTTTCAAAACCTTTCCATTCCAGCAAGCTTCTTGCTGCAGTGAAGTGGAAACAGTGCCAGGACATGAGAAGGTAGTGAAATGGCAGATTTTTGTGTCATGGGGACTCTTTCCAGCAGATGGTGAAATTATGCTGCGGGTCTGAATTAGAAACCACTTACTCCCTCTCTTTTCCTCCCTCCCTCCTTTCCCCTGCCTCCTTTCTTTGTCCTTTTCTTTCTTCTCTTCCTCTTGCATTTCTAACTGAAGTAGGAAACGCTTAACCAGATGCATTTTTATTTTCTATCTTATGTGCCTAAGATAATTCTGCAAGCTTTAGAGGACTGATCGGCTTAGCCCCTGTGTGTGTGTGTGCATGTTTTCCTTTAGTATAGGGTAAAAACCTACCAGTTACACTAAGTGTAGTGATAAGCAGTGAAGAAAAAAAGAAATTCAGGACCATAAGAACTGGAAAGCTGACTTCAATAGCAGCATCCTGCTGGCTTCTCCTTGCAAATTTGAGCTCTACTTTCCATCTCTTTGAAGTAGCCTGAGACGTGATACAGAACACCAGATGGATATGCAGATAGAAGTGTGATTTTTGTCCATCAAATCTGAGAAAGGTAGGCAACCTGTTTTTAAGTATACAGAAAGATAACAAGGAGCAGAGCTTCTAAGCCTGAGGGCCAAGTTGATTCTCAGCCAAAGACTAGCATTCAGCCTACATAGGGTGGCTCACCAGATGCCCGGCTCCAGGGCAAACCAGCCAACCTGGTCAGCCAGGAGGCTCACAGACCCCCCCGCATGGGAGGTGTGCTGATGAGATGATATTTTCCCTCGTGAAGCTCTCTTTGGCTAACATCGTGGGGCGGTGGTGGTTTTCAGACTCCACTTAGTTCTCTCAAGGGCTCTAGAGGAGAGAGAAGAGTCAGTGAGGTGGATAGCATCCCATGCTATTTAAACAGCAATAGAGTAGCTTCAAAATACTCAAAATACTTGGTTTCCAAATCAACTGTCCTTCAGGGTTATTAAAAAAAACAAAAACAAAAAAACAATGCCTCTGCCTTAAAGAAAGTTTAGAAACCACTAATCGTGCCTCAGGAACTTAACAAGAGGAAGGGTAACAGAGGTGCAGATCCCATGTAAACCCTTTGACAGCTGAGGTAGCGGGTGAGGTTAGATAGGTTCTGTGTTGCCGCGGGCAGTTTCATGTGTTTTCAAAACCAACCAAGGGGGAAGTAAGACTCGAATCTTCTGATAAAAATTAACGAGCCAAGTCCAACAGTTTGGGCCCAAGGGAGGTGCCTATAATTTTGTTCCATATTGTATTCTTAGCACAGTGCCTGGTACATAAATCAAAAAACTCTGTTGCCAACATGTTGGGTCTGACTCATAGTGCCTGTCAGCACTACCAGGACTCCTAAGCCTGGTACACAATAGATGTTAAAAATATTTGATAAAGGAAGAAAAAGAAGAAGAGAAGGAGGCATATCATGCAGGAAGGGCTAAGAATCTCCTTACAAAATAGTTCTGAGACTTCCCAGGTCCGTGTATGTATGTATGCACACACATGCACACATGCACACACACAAAACCTTCAACTTTTACACCAGAGAGCATAATGAAGAATTCAGCCTACATAGGGTGGCTCACCATGCAACTCACTTACAGAAAAATTTTAGCAATATAGCCATAACATGTCACTTTAATCAGCATAGCTCATTTGAACTCTCCAGTGACGACTGATTCTGAAATGAACCTACAAGAAATTGAAAGAGCTCACCTGCTGTCTAGACACATAAATAAAATAAATTGCATTTAAGAACAAAGGCCAAATGATGTTGTTTTAGGAGTAATTGATCATAAGTAAGCCATTCTATCTTCAGACAGAAAGGTAAAAGCTCCACTCTGGGTCCCTGACCACCAACTAAAGTCACCAGTACATAGGTGACCTTTCTATTCTCAGCAGCAGGAAGGATGGAGTAGAGGGAACACAAGCATTCTTCCCAAGGATCAAAAAGGGGGCTGTCGATCACAGATATGCATTATAAACAAGGAATATAAAATAGCTTCATTTAGGACTGCTCTACCAAAAAAAAAAAAAAGCATATGTTTTCCAGAAACCATACTTACTGACCTTGACTCTAAAAGTAGTGTAAAGAGCTAGTTTGTTACAGTATCAATTATTGGACTTAGGAATATCAGCAGACTCATGTCAACTCCATGTGTACAGCATAGAACACCATTTTGGGGGGATTTCAAGAACCTTTCTTTTCTGAACCAGATTTACAGCTATTTCTTCCAACGCACCTTTAGTTAGTAGCCAAGTGCTTAATCAGTTGAGCCACCCAGGGATTCCTTGAGTTCAAGCAGCTAAATTCAAAACTGATTTAAATTCACAGAATTAAAGCTTCAAGAAAGCTCAACATAGCAAACAACAAATAAACTCCAGAGGTTCCTGTATGGGTTGAAAAAAGACCACCAATTGCCCATGGATCTAGAATCATACCTGAAGCCCACTAATTTCTCAGGCAGATTGTTGTTATTAGCTGTCACAGAGCTGACCCCCAACTTATGGCCACTCTGTCCACAATGCAGTGAAATGCTGCCCGGTCCTGTATCATCCCTGCGATCAACTGTGGACGGAACTGTTCTGATTCACAGCACCATCACGAGCCATCGTGTTCTCGTTGGCTGGTTTGCAGAGGCAGATCACCAGACTTTTTTTCTCAGTTTGTCTTAGTCTGGAAACCTGCTCAGCACTGGAGCAACATGCCAACCTCGGCTGACAGAGTTGTAGCGGCTGTGCACAAGGGGATTTTCTGATTCTGTTAGCAGAATTGCTATGGAAGAAGGATTTTAGCTAAACAAGTTGCAAGTAACCAAGTTGTTACCCAGGAACAGTTTCAGATTAGAAGCAGAATAAGGATCCAAAAGAAGATCTGGTGGCCAGGTTGATGAGGAGCCTGAGTCAGAGAAGCAGGAGGTAAACCAGCAAGGGGCTCTGTTTCAGAAGCCAATGGAAAAAGTTTCCTGCTAGCCTTGGTGGCTCACCACGCAGGTAGAATAGAGGGGTCTTGTAAGCCTTGACTTTGACAATGTTCTTCGCACTTTGGCTCAAAGAAGTTCATTTCCAGTGTCGGAAAGAACATTAAGAGGTGGAGGAAGGCCTGGATGCCATGGGTGGAGGAGGAATTGGGTGATGAGAGAGCAAGGACAGAGAGTGTACTCACTGAGGGACAGCTGCATTCACCTACCTGGCTTCTTTGCCTCTGCCCCCATCTTAGACTCCCAGGCTCAAAATCCTTTGATAGTGCCATATTACCTGCGTAATAAAGATCAAATATCTTCATAGACACAGTTCTCACCCCACGCTATTGCAAACCCTGGGGTATAGTGAGATATGTAATGCCCAGTGTTTGGATTTATCCCTTAACACACATGGCTCCTTCAGGGAGTGTGCTATTCTCTTTCAGCGTCACCCAACCTTCACCCATGATATGACGCTGAAAGAGACACTCAACCCATGTGGATGAATGAATGAAAAACTAAGAGAAAGTTGGAATGAATAAATGAAACCAATTCCAACTGACTTCATAACAAGGAATCCTTGATTCCTGATATGGAATCTGAAGATAATCTACAGTTCTCCCTTGTGAAATGCCTCAGCAAGTTGAAAGAAAGATTTTCTATGTATAAATCCAACGTTCTATTGTTGCTTAGTCATTGATCAAGTGTTTTATTTTCATAGTTTGGTTTGCAGCCAAAGAAAGTAACTACGATGCCACTAGGGCTTCCTCATTATAACTAAAACCCCAAACCAAACCCACTGCCATCCAGTCGATTCCTACTCATAGCAACACTACAGGACAGAGCAGAATTGCCTCATAAAGTTTCCAAGGAGTGTCTGGTAGATTTGAACTCCTGACCTTTCAGTTAGCAGACAAAGCACCTAACCATTACACCACCGGGGTTTCCTTACTTTAACTAGACAAGTTCAACAGGCATGAAGATCTCTGACTGGAGAGGATTCGCTCAGTGATATGACAAATGTGTCCGAAAGTACCATTTAGCACAACACTACGACACAACACATACCCATTCTGTCACTTCTCTGGTGCATGTGGAATCTCAGGAATCACTGGAAGATAACTGACTTTGTTTTGTTATTCCTCTGTTGGCACATTTATTTCAGCTCTTCTGGCAAAGTTGGAGACTTGCTCTACTAATCCATGATGATGTTTTCTAATTAGGTATCTTGACACAGCAGGCATTTCAGTCTAGAACATTTCTTTTGTTTCTTAATGTGCCAGCAAGCCTCTGGCTTTTAGCTGCCTGATCTTTCAAAACATTACCTACAGTGTCCAATGACATAACACACATAAAACATCTTGCACACTACTTGGCACCTGTGACGTACTTCAGAAATGTTCAATATGTCCCTCTATGTCATCTCTTTGCCTTCTACATTTTGGTGCTTTAGTTAACCTTGGGGATAAAATAAGATATTGCCTTCCTAAGGCTTAAGCTTTTCTCCATCCAAAAAGATTGTCCAGTGATTCTACAAACAGACACTATATGAATACTGCAAATAATCATGGCCAAAATGTGTTAAGTATTTTGTTTTCTATGTGCCAGGTATTTTACCTTTTGATTTTCTATCATCTTCCCAGTAACCCAATGAGTTAGAAATTTTTATTCTCTCTGCTTTTTACAGAAGAATATTGACTGAAGAGTCGAGCAGTTGCCTGTGGTTTCAGAGTGGGTAAGTGGAAGAGGTGGACAAGAACCCATGTTTGCCTACCTCTAAAAACGTCCCTAACCACTGCACATACTGCTGTCTACAAAAAGGGCTCGGAGTGGCCAGCAACTGTATCAGGTACTATGAAGGACACAAAAACCAACAAACCATAGCTTTGCCCTAAAGGTGTTCTTTTGGATTGAAGAGAGATATGAGTGGTCCTAGGTATTAAGTGCCAATACTCCCTGACCTGGAGAGATAGTACTTTCATGGTCATAAAGCCTGGCCCTGCCTCTCCAGCCCTCCCTCAGACTCCCTGCTGGACTGTGGAGAATGAACTTCAGCAAAAG
This sequence comes from Heterohyrax brucei, assembly GCA_028571685.1. Taxonomy (NCBI): domain Eukaryota; kingdom Metazoa; phylum Chordata; class Mammalia; order Hyracoidea; family Procaviidae; genus Heterohyrax; species Heterohyrax brucei. The sequence continues at coordinate 52,312,797 of CM053155.1, forward strand.
CACAGTCCAGCCCCCTCCTCGTAAATCGTGGCTCTCCATCTCTATCCCCAATTTCAGCCTGAAGGGGAGAGAACGGCAGGTGTGCCTGCCGCCCTCAGCATTCTGGGAACCCATTGTCTAATTTTGCTTGGGCTTGGCCGGCTTCCCTTTCAGTCCTGGGCACGTGGGCAGAGTACAAGCTAATTGGCAGGGCTGCTCCAAATACTAAGGAACACTGACGCTGCCTGTCCACCAGCAGGAGGGTTGCTTGTGTTCTGACATTTTCTAGGGCCTGGATGAGGCCACCTGCCTGATGAAGGGTAAATATGGAAAATCAGGGCCTGACAGCCTGGCAGAGAGAACCCTCCAGGGAAGAACACAGCTGAAATCCAGCTGCCTGAGATACTTGGACAACAAGGAAGACACTACCTGGGAGCAGGGAAGAGCCCCTGAAGGGACAATGGCTTGTTCTCCAGCCACCTGCCAGGTCCTTTCAGAGCTGGGCGGAAGGACTGCCATCAGGCCACAGAGCACTGACAGCCTGGGGCCGGTCATATTTCTGTTCAGCACAGGTTGCTTGGAGACAACAGAGAGGAGGGGACAGCAGCCCCCTGCTCGCCAGCAAGTGCTCTCTCAGAGACAAAATGAGGTCTGGGACTCCTGACTGCTGGGTGCTGTGCTTCACATGCATGCGAAGTCCATTGACCTGGCCAGTGAAACTCCCCAGTGTTTGGAGAAGAAGCAATTAGCACAGATGGAGAGTTCACTTCAGAGCCCAATGCATCTGTGTTGGTGTATAGCTTCCCAAGGGGAATACTTCAAAGGTGACTGTAGGGATATTCAGCAATGAGGTATATAGCCTTTTTCTAGGATGAGTTCACAAACTTAATTATCAGACCTAGTATGACATAAAATCTGCCCCTTTAACCATTTTAAGTGTACTATCTAACGACATTCGTTACATTCTCTCTATTGCACATCATCATCATTATTTTCAAAACCTGTTCATCATCCCGAACAAACTCTTTACTCATTAAGCAATATGTCTCCATTCCCCTGTTCCCTAGCCCCTGGTAACCTCTAATCGCCATTCTGTCTCTGCTTAGTTCTCTATTCCAATATTTCCTGTAAGCACAATCATAGAGTATTTGTCCTTCTGTGTTTGGCTAATGTCATAAGCCACAGTGTTTTCATCCATGTGGTAGCAGGTATCAGAGCTTAGTTTTTATTTATGGCTGAGTAATATGCCATCATGTGGATGAACTACATTTGATTTATCCATTCTTCTGCTGATGGACACTTGTGTTGTTTCCACCTTTTGGTTATTATGGATAGTGCCACAACAATGTACAAGTATCTGTTTGAGTCCCTGCTTTTAATTCCTTTAGGTATATTATACTTAGGAGTGCAATTGCTGGATCATATGATAATTCTATGTTAAACAAGAAAATTAGCTTTTAATTCTTATTTTATAAATAAGAAAAGAGCCTAGAGCTTCATTCTGCCTTCCCAAAGCCCATGTCCTTGGTCGTCGTTGTTCTGTGCTGTGACGTTGCTTCTGATTTACAGCCACCCTATATGACAGAGGAGAACTGCCCGATGGGGTGTCATGGGCTCTAATCCTCATGGCAGCAGGTCACCAGGTCTTTACTCCCCAAGTGGCTTGTAAGTCTCAATCGCTGATTTTTCCGTCAGCACTTAAGCACTTTAATCCTTGCACTACCAAGTGTCCTTAACCATTAAACTCAAAAATCCATTGTGGTCAAATCAATTCCAACTCATAGTAACTCTATAGATCAGAGGAGAACTATCCCATAGAGTTTCCAAGGAGTGGCTGATGGATTCAAATCGCCAGCCTTTTGGTTAGCAGCCAAACTCTTAACTGCTGTGCCACCAGGGCTAATGGGTTGTTAAACTATTGGTAGCATGTAATCTGGCATGGTGTGAATATTTACATCATGGAAACTGTAACTTTGGAAATGCTGCAAACCAGAGCTATCTTTCTTTCCTTTTTCTATAATTTTACAGAAATCTGGCTTACCAGTGTACTACTAACAGGGCCATTCGAAGAAAGACTTTGCTGCTTCTCAACGGAGTCAAGACCTTCAGGAAATGCTTGTGTGGCACTGTAGATTTCATTAAGTGTGATAAACACGAGCTGAAATCCTGGTCTGATTGCACTTTACCTGGAAGGCAGATGAATGAAGCATAGCACTGGGAAACCTGAAAGGGCAAGAAACAGGAGTTTTTGTTTATATACCTAAAACAGAATTAACTAGATCAGAGGATTTGAGACCACAAGAGAAAAGGATACTTCTCACCCGGAGCAACAACGGCCTATTAGTGTACGTGAACAGGAATATCAGGGCTGAATGGATGCTCTTTCCCAAGAGAAGACTACAGGAAGCAGCTGAAGAAGGCATGCAAATATCTCTTTCAATAAGAGTCAGCTGGCAGGGGTCACTGTCATTGTATCTACGTGCAGAGTATTGGTCTGCCTTCTTCATTTGATGAGTAAGAAAATGAGGCCCAAGCAGGTCAAGAACTTTCTCCAAATCCAAAACCAAGGGTGCAGAGTCACAGCTTAAGACTCTTTCCAGAGCTGCCTCTCCGCAAACCCTGATGCATACCTTTCTTGATTTTAAACCATGCAGTATCACCTTATTCTATTTGTAGGACCTCCTCTTCACATATCTACGGGTTCCTCATGAGGACATTTGAGTGTTTTGAAATTTGCTAGCTCCTACTGTATGACAAACTGACATACTCGCGACAGATCAGGGAATACCAAAACCCAACCCAACCCATTGCTGTAGTTATTCCAACTCATAGCAACCTTATAGGACAGATTAGAAAGCCCTATAGTGTTTCCAAGGAGCACCTGGTGGATTTAAACTGCCAGCCTTTCAGTTAGCAGCTGTAGCTCTTAATCACTATACAACCAGGTTTTCCCACAGTGGGCAGAGGCAGCAAAAAATGTGTAGAATAATTGAACAGTAGAAAAAAATCAATTGTTTCCAGACAACAACTTACTGCACTGTGTCCTGCAAGATTAACCAAATGCTTAGCACGTGGTATGAAAATGCCACATCCTTTATGTTCTAAACTTTTCTGCTGCATGCTTTTATACCATGCTGACATATTGGCAGCATTGTCTCAGCACTGACCCCTGCACTTAGAAAAATTAATTTTCCAAACTTGATATAAATAGTGAAGTCCTTGATTTGCAGTATCTTTACCAGTATGACTTTTTAAGACAGTAACAAAACAATATACAGAGCTGACAAATGGAGAATATAGTAGCCACTCCCTCTTATAATTTTCATTACTTACTTTGATCCCTAGAAATATATTCTGGCTACAGAACTTTTTTGTTTACCACTTAGAAATTTTGGACACAAATTTTCCAATAATCCATGGTGACAGTAACAAACATTTGGCTCTCTTCTGATCCAATAATTCATATCACTACGCCAAGTGCCGTCGAGTCATATCATTAGAGAAAAAATTATTCCACGAAGTAAGGTCTGTATTTCTGTGATTTATGGGGTCTGCAGATGTGACAGTTTCAGCTTCTAAAACATTTTAACTTTCTACCCCATTATTGTTAATTTTGTTTTACTACAACAAAGAATGATGATGAATTTGGGACAAATTCTGTTATATTGTTATCATTTGTTAGTAATTTTAGCCCTAACAGTATTAGCACAACAGATTGCACCCATTAAACACTAGTGTTCAATGGAGGAAACCATTTCTGATTATCAAAGTTTTAAAAAGGAATTTAATTTTGAAATTGTCTTTAAGGGTTTATAAATCCTTTTCTTTTTAACTTCTGCAAGCTTTCATTTTTGTGCTCCAGTGACTTGTTGCTGTTTCATTCCACCCACATGTGTACTTACGTCAGTTTTTACGTTTGATTCTAGTAAAGCAAACACATTTGAATAATTGGGAATAAATAAAATTTATAGAGTAGAACACAAAATAAAGTTTACATTCAAATTTGGATGTTAATGCAAACATTTACATTTGAAAATTAGTAAGTAAAAAAATTGATTTCGAAAATGTAATTTTGTTCTGTAGGTCTGAGATAGTCAGAAGAAATAGTATTTATAAGGCAGTTGGAAATGATTTTATTTGTTGGTCTTATGATGTTTGTTGGTGGGCCTTTCTCAGCTCTCCATGAAGGCTTTTCATCTGGAAATGATACTTAAAACCTTGCGCACTCGCTGTCCATCCTTTATGCTGCATTTTCACTGCTGGAGTACTGCTGATACCACGGGAGGCGAGAGCAATTGCAAAGAGCATAATAAAAATACAAAAAGAAACGAAAAGCCAAATCTGCGGCTGCCGAGTCTGTTTTGACTCACAGTCAATATAAAGATACATTTGGGTTTGCTTCACACAGGACAGGATGAGATAAACGTCATAAATCATGTGATTGTAGCGCTGCTGGTCCATCCTTATGTGAGTGACAAGAGAGAACGGAGGGTGTTTATACCCCACTGGTCCGAAATGAAAAGGAAAGTATAACTGTTGTCATACACAGCATTTATAAGATGTATATTTTATTTCTTTGTGGAATTTTTCAACTACCATATTCAAAGATAACGTACAAAATTGATGTGATAATATCATCACTTCTTGATGAGCAGGTTGGTTTCACAAGTCATAATACCGATTAATTTCTTAAAAGAAAGTTTTTATTATCAAAATATTCATTTAGACACCCGACTCAGCTGTCAGTTTGTCCTAGTGTGGGGACTTGCATGATGCTGAGATGCTGGAAGCAATGCCAGCAGTTTTCAGACACTGGCAGGGTCACCCATGGCAGACAGGTCTCAGCTGAGCTGCTAGACTAAGACTAGGAGGAAGGCGCTGGTGATCTACTTCCGAAAAACCTAGCGGTGGAAAATTGTCTGCTGTCACTCCAGAAGGTGAGCCTGTCAGGTTGAAAGGTACTCAAGAGATGACTGGGGAAGAGCACTTCCTTAAGAAAGAGTCAATCTTAATGACGTGCAAGTTTTTAGGGCCTTCAGTTTTTGGTGTGGTACAACTCAAATTCGGGAGAAACAGCTGAAAACACCCATTAATAACTGGTATGTGGGATGTATGAAGTATGACTCTAAGAAAACTGGAAAACATGAAAAATGAAATACATAAACATTGCTATCCTGGGCATCAATAACCTGAAATGGACTGGTGCTGGATATTTTAAATCAGACAACTGTATATTATGCCAGCAGGGAAACCCTGTTGGCACAGTCATTAAGAGATTGACTGGTAACCAAAAGTTCAGGAGTTTGAAGGCACCGTGCACTCCTTGGAAACCTTATGGGCAGTTCTGCTCTGTCCTGTCAGAATCATCTCAATGGTAATGGGTTTGTTTGTTTTGTTACTATGTCAGGAAGGACAACCTGAAGAGGAATGGGATTGGGTTCATCATAAAAAAGAACATTTCAAGATCTATCCTGAAGTACAGTGCTGTCAGTGCTAGGATAATACTCGTATGCCTACAAGGAAGAATGGCAATTATTATTATTTTTATTAGCAATTATTCAAATTTACACACCAACCACTATGGGCAAAGATGAAGAAATTCAATATTTTTTCTAGTTTCTGTAATCTAAGCATCATTACTCATGCAATCAAGATGCATTGATAATTACTGGCCTAATTGGAATGCAAACATGGAGACAAAGAAGAAGGAATAGTAGTTGGAAAATATGGCCTTGGTGATAGAAATGATACTGGAATTTTCATGAGGGAATTTTGCAAGACCAATGACTTTCTTACTGCAAATATCTTGTTTCAACAACATAAACTGTGAATATGCATGTGGATATCACTGGGTGGAATACATAGGAATCAAATCGACCACATCTGTGGAAAGAAACACTAGAAAAGCTCAAGATCATCAGTCAGAACAGGGCCAAGGGCCAGCTGCAGAACAGATCATCAGTTGTTCATATGCAAGTTCAAGTTGAAGCTGAAGAAAATTAGAACAAATGCACAAGGGCCAGAGTATGACCTAGACTATATTCCCACCTGAATTTAGAGATCACCTCAAGAATAGATAATATACATTGAACACAAATGATCAAAGATCAGGCAAGTTATAAAATAACATGAATGATATCATACATGAATAAAGGAGGAAGTAATTAAAAAGACAAGATCAAAACTGATGTCAGATGAGATTCTGAAACTGGCTCTCAGTGTCAAATAACTAATGCAAAAGGGAGAAATGATGAGTTAAAAGAGTTGAATGGAAGATTTCAAAAGGGTGCTAGGGAAGGCCAAATAAAGTACCATAATGGCATGTGCAAAGACCTAGAGTTAGAACCAAAAGAGTAAGACACGGTCAGCACTTCTAAAGTTAAATAATGGAAGAAAGAAGTCAAGCCTTAAGTTGTAATATGGAAGGATTCGATAGGGAAAATATTAAATGATGCAGGAAGTATTAACATAAGATGGAAGAAATACAGAGAATCACCATACCAGAAAGAGTCAGCCAAAATTGAGCCTTTACGGGATGTAGCATGTAATCAAGAATCAATGGTGCTGAAAGAAGTGGTCCAAGCTGCACTGAAAACACTGGTGAATAACAAGGTTCCTGGAAATGATAGAACATCAATTGAAATGTCTCAACAAAGAGATGCAGCACTGTAAGTTCTCACTTGCCTATGCTAAGAAATATGGAAGAGAGTTGCTCAGCCAGCAGATTGGAAAAGATCTGTATTTGTACCCATTCTAAATTACAGTGATCCAACAGAATGTAGGAATTATCAAACAATATCATTATTATCACATACAAGTAAAATCTTGCTGAAGATCCTTCAAAAGTGGAAGGCTAAAAAACTGATGCCTTTGACTTGTGGTGCTAGTGAAGAATACTGAACATAATGGACTGCCAGGAGAGCAAACGAATCTGTTCTGGAAAAAAGTAAACAGAATGCTTGTTAGAAATGAGAAAGACAAGACTTGGTTTCAAATACTCTGGACACGCTATCAGGGGGAACAACCACTGGAGAAAGACCTCATGCTTAGTAGAGGATCATCAAAACAACGGCCTTAAGCATGATAAACCGACCTATTCTGGAAGAAGTACTATCTGAACGCTGTCTGGAAGCAAAGATGGCAAGACTGCACCTTACCCACTTTGAACATGTTGTCGGGAAGGATCAGTCCCTGGAAAAGGACATCATGCTGGGTAGAGTGGAGGGTCAGCGAGAAAGACGACCCTCGACAAGATGGATTGATACAGCGGCCGCTACGACGGGCTTAAGCATAAAAACGATTGTGGACATGGCACAAGACCAGGCAGTGTTTCATTCTGTTGTTCACATGGTTGCTATAAGCCAGAACCTACTCGACGGCACCTAACAGCAACAGCAACAGGCATAACAACAGTTGTGAGGCTGGTGCAGAAAGCGGCAGTATTTCATTCTGTTGTACTGAGTTAGAATGCTCTTGACAGCACCTAACAACAATGTCAAACACTGTCCTGCGCAACAGACATTAAAAAATGAAACTCACTTGTCACATAAATTACAACTTTTCATGTTACATAAATATTAATATTTTTAGTGTTCTGGGGCATTTTCTATGTTAGCATTATGTTATTACCCATGTTAGTATTACATCAAACAGGCTAGATTGCATCTGTATATAAGCCAAACATTTTAAAGTTATAAATACTATTATTTATAAAACAGGATATAACTGTACATAAATGCTATACAGTTAAAAATAACGACTGCATTTGCATTCTCATGCTTCTGTTTATAATCTGGAGCTACAATTTCTGTTATTTGTTTACTGGGATATTCGAAGTAGTATACCTTAGTGTTTATGTCATGGCAAAGAGCACTGCTGGCCTTCCTGGCTGGAACTGCTAAACCAGCATATCTGGACGTGCAACACAGTTCTCTCCAAATGGATCAAGGAGACTTGTTACCTCATAATATAATCTGTCCCTGCCCAATAACTGCTCATATGGGGTGAATGTAGCAAGAGTGAGACTTGACAGCCCACCCCCATCTCTTGTTTATTAGAAAGAAATAGGATACTGCCAAGACTCCTGCCGAGACAAGGAATTTCAATTACATCTGAAGGGACTTCAGGAGAAAGATGTCAACAAAGGTGCTGAAGTGGTAGGAGCCACATAACTTAAGCAACTTTGTGTACAGACACCTTTGTGACCCTGTGTGAACTTTATTTCTGGCCAGCACATTCTTACGCACTCAAACTGGTATCCATTTCATTTAGCGCCCTGCCAGTTCCCGTCCCCTACACCACTCGCTTTTCCTTGTATCCTGTCTGCTTGGCAGGTATAAGTCTTTGTTTTGGACAGCTAGTATCTCTGTTTTGTTGATGTCCTAAGCATGTGCTCACCTGTTTATTGAGGAATCCATTCCTGATGGTGACCCCTCAAGTGCAGAGTAGAATTGTACTTGATAGGATTTTAGACGGCTGTAACTTTTTGGACGGATCTTCAGGCTTTATTTTCCGAGGTACCTCAGTTAGAAGTCAAGTGTTTAACCATTTGCATCGAGTACCGTCTTCTTGTCAGAGATCAACATCTGTGAAAGGACAGAAAAGAAGGACAGGGCAAGAGGCAGAACGTCAAAGCAGACATGGTAAACCCTCTGCCAACCAGGCAGAGGCTCTCTGGAATGAGTCTTGGTTGTTCAGGTGTTCTGTCTCAGGCTGCCAGGACTAGGTTTTTATAAGCTACTTCACTCAGTCCTCAGAGGACAGCTGCCCAGAAGGGCACGACCCTGGACAAACAGCTCCCTGCTGCTGTCGCTGAGGAAGACGGGAAGGAGCTAGCAGCTGGAGGCTGCACTCCCACAGCTGGACCATTATGGGGAATGGTGGTGAAAACCCTGCCCTCCTCTTTCCGACTCCTTCTCCAAGGAGGAGAAAAAAAAAAAAAAAAAAAATCCAAACCCATTGCCATGAAATGAATTCTGATTCACGGCAATCCCCGTAGAATTGCCCCCACATCGTTTTCTCGGCTTTAATTTTTACAGCAGCAGATGACCACTGGATGGGAGGGTTTGACCCACCAACATTCAGGTCAATAGTCAGTGCATACCATCTGTGGCACCCAGGACCTTCTCGGGAAGGAGTAGCGCTTTAATTCTGCCAGCACTGCCGTCCCTGGATTGCATCTTTTCGGAAAGACTTCCGGAAGGATTGGCAATCACGGAAGGGAAGCTGGACACAGTTAAGAGTGCCACTAACTAACGTGAGACGTGGCCACTGCCGGGGCACGCTGATCCAGGCAGGCCAGTCCTAGGCTACTCAGAGGGGGACCATGTGGGTGACTCGTGGTTGACTCTGCCCTCTGGGTCTGCTCAGCCCTGCATGATGCCTTTGCATTGAGGTTCCACTGCCCAAGTTCAAGAGAGAAGTAAGCGTTCTCTGCCTCACTCCAGCTTAAAGCCAGTTTTTCCAGGTTTCCTTTCTGGTCCCGGGGTCTTCCCTCCCCAGCGTTATGCTCAGTAGAATGACCCTCCCCGTCCCCCGTTTCACACCCCAGAAGTGGGGGTCGGGGTCGGGGTTAGAGCCTGTTCACAGTAGTTTCTCATCAGAGAATTCTGGGTTGCTCGTTTTACAGATTAGTCTAGGTCGAGTTGCCCCAAGTCAGTTTCTTTTTCCGTGGCAGTTTAGCGCCTACAGTACCACTCCCTTACGGCTCCTGAGATCTTGCAAACAGTACTTACACAATCCCCAGCAGCTGATGTCCGGGTGCACTCTGCATTCTTTCAGGAAAGAGAAACGTGTCTTCTACTCTTCCCTTTCCCTCCTTGTATACCATAAAGCAAACACAAAGCACTCCATAAAAAAGAAAACACTGCCACATCGCTCAGAACGGAGCAGGTGTAGACGTTTGCACCCTCAGTACTGTACAAAACATTTGGTGTCTGGGAGTTGAAATATCCACATGTAGAGTTAGGATGATTTTACGGTTTCCTCTGAATGAGCTTTATGAAACCAAAGTTCTGTTTTCCCAGAACAAAGGTTGAATTTGAATTTCAATCTTTTCAGGAAAAAAATCTCGTAATTTTAAAATCAGTTTACTCCAGCTTTTATTCACTGAATTATAAAGAAAAAAGGACTCATTCTCTTCAGGATGCAACAAATATAAATAAAGAAAAGGAAAAAAGAATGAGAGAATAATTTGTGGGAGGAAGCTTTTAGAAGTTGAAAGCAAAAGAAAGCTATATTCCAAACACACCAAGCAAAAAATGAACAACTAAAACAATGTATTACAAAAACAATGTTCTTTGACTAAGTACGACTTATGCTAAGAATACAAGCCTAGTTCAGTATCAATAAATCTGTCAACCTATTACATTATGTCTATAAATTAAAATATATAGTTAGTAAAAAAAAACCCAGGTAAAATATACATAGAAGAAAGTATGTAAATATGATGAAGATGATCAAATATCAGCAGGAAATATCATAATAAATAAAAGACAAAGAAACAAAACAAAAAACAAACTCATTGCTGATGAATCAATTCTGACTGTTAGCAACCCTACAGGACAGAGTACTACTGTCCCGTAGAGTTTCCAAGGGGGCACCAGGTAGATTCGAACTGCTTTGGGCTAGCAGCTGTGCCTGTTAACTACTAGGCCACCAGGGTTTCTGGATAGTGGCGTGAGAGTTTCATTTCATTAAAATCAGAAACAAGGAAGACATGTTCATTAGCACCACTATAATTTGACTTTATTTTGAGGTTCTAGTAAGTGCAATAAAAGAAAAAATGAAAACTTGTATTTTATATAAATATTAGAAAAGAAGATATGAAATTTATCTATCTCTAGTAATAGAAACTCATATCTGGAAAATGCAAGAAATTTCATAAAAACTGTTGAACTTATTGAGAACATTGTATAAGGCCCAGATCCGTTGCCACCAGGTCAATTCCAACTCACAGCAACCCCACGACAGATACAAACGTAGACAAGAAAGGCGTAGAGGCTGTATGAACAAAACAATAATACATTATCAAGAATAGAAAACAATGTCAGGAAAAAAAGTCAGCAGTTTGAATCCATCAGGTGCTTCTTGGAAACTCTATGAGGCAGTTCTCCTCTGTACTATAGGGTCTCTATAAGACTATGAGTCAGAAGCAACTTGACGGCAGTGACTTTTGGAAGTAGAATCTAAGTAGGGTTTTTATTTAACTGGATACATACTCATAAAGCCCATGCAGAAGATTAAATGCCCAAGAATAGCCTTTTATTCATTTTTATATGATGAGGAAAGTACAATGAAGTAGGATTTTTCTACCAGAAAATAAATTATGTGCTAATGCTTCTGTAATAGAAACAATACAGTGTGGCATGGGAATGTGAAGTAAGTCAGTAAAATCATTGGTAAAACATAAAGAGCCCTTAAACAGATCTCAGTACATACAGTGATATAATCTGTACAAGAAAAAAAGGTAGTATTTCAGCCTATTTGGAAAAAGGAAGTGTTGTCTGGGCCAGCATGACCCGGTCTTACCAGCTACCAGCAGAAGACTTGAAAAGAAACATTTTCTACTCAGGAGTTATTTTGGGTGGGTCAGGGCATATTTTCCCCGTGAAACCTTTGATGTGAAGTATTGGATTTTGGCTCTCTGCAGTGAATTTTTTTCTCTTCAAGAGTCTCCCTTTGTCTTATGCTTTGTGTTGAATTTCACTACCAGCCTTTGACACTGAATGCAAAGTTCCTAACTCATTCCGCCAGAGGATTGCCGCCTAGAACAGACCACTGTTTGTTTTTTAATTTATTTCGCTTTCTGACTCTAACACTAAGTTGCAGTGACATTGAAAACTATCAGTCTGAAGGGATTTGCTCTATTTATAAAATATACATCATTACCCCAAAGGATTAGCTATCTCTGGGTGGAGCCCTGATAGCACAGTGGTTGAGAGCTACGGTTGCTAACCAAGAAATCAGCAGTTCAAATCCACCAGCTGATTCTTGGAATTTCTCTGGGGCAGTTCTACCCCGTCCTATGGGGTTACCCTGAGTTAGGAGGTAAAGGGTTTGGTTTTGGTTTGGGGTGGTACAAAGAAACGCTTGATAACTAGCTGAAAGATTGGGTGTTCAGACAGCCAGAGGTGCTTCGGAGAACAGGCCTGGCAACCTGCTTTAGAAAGGTCACCGCTGTGAAATCCACGGAAGAGTTCTACTCTGCACACACAAGGTCTCCGTTAAGCAGGAACTGACTTGACTACAACTAACAACAATGACCCCCAAAGTATGAAGAGCAGCCAGAGCCATGGGAAACAAGCTTCCACGAGGTGATCAAAGATCAAGCCAAAACAAACACATTGCCATCGAGTCAACTGCAATTCATAGTGACTACGTAGGACATGTTAGAACTGCCCTCGTTGAATTTCTAAGGAATGACTGGTGGATTTGAAGGCTAACCTTCTGGTTAGCAGCCAGTTCTTAACTACTGTGCCACCAGGTAATCAGATGACTAGAAATTTTTGTTAGTCTTCTGGTTTTGTTTTGTTCTTAGTTTGTAGCAGCAACAACTAATGTGGGCACACCAAAGTACAGTTTATAAATTGTTTCAGTGTCAATACTAGCCCCAGTTACTATTCAGTTTGTTCCAACTCATGACAAACTCATGTGTGTCAGAACAGAGCTGTGCTCCATAGGATTTTCAGTGGCTGATTTTTTTGGACATAGATTACCACGTCTTTCTTCCGAGGTACCTCTGGATGACTGCAGTCTGTAATCTTTTAGTTAGCAGCCCAGCATGTTAACCACCTGAGCCACCCAGGGACTCCACAAATTGTTTTAAAACCAAGCAATAATGACAAAACAAAATCTGTTACCACTGAGTCAGTTTCAGCTTATAGCATCTATCATACTTTGTGTCCCCTCAAATATGTGTGTAGCAATTTGGCTAGGCCATGATTCTGAGTACTGTGTTCCTGTATGAAGTTCCTCTATGTTGTAAATCCTGCCTCTGTGATGTTAATGAGGGAGGATGGTCTGCAGTTGTGTTGGACTCAATATGTAAGATTGCACTGTCTTGAAATATAAAATAAAGAAGCTAGCAGAGAGATTTGGGAACCTCATACCACCAGCAAAGAAGCAGTGCCGGGGGAAGAACATGTCTTTTGGACCCAGGATACCTGAATCTCGGGAGCTCCCAGTCCAGGGGAAGACTGACAAGAGAAAGCTTTGTTGTGGAGCTGACGCTCTGAATTTCGGCTTGCAGCCTACTGGACTGTGACAGAAGAAATTTGTTAAAGCCATCCATTTGTGATATTTCTGTTACAGCAGCACTATATGACTGAGACAGTGACCCTGTAGCAGCCCAACTGAACAGAGAACTGCCCCAGAGGGTTTCCAAGGAGTGGCTGGTGGATTTGAACTGCTAGTCTTTTGGTTAGCAGCTGAACACTGAATGCTAAACTCTTACTTAGGTGGTAGATGAGCTTGGAATGTCTAATTCTGAAGCCCATTATGCTTTCAGTGCTTTGTGCACAGTGTAGAACTTTCTCTGTTGGGTAGTAGTTGTACATGTTTTTCCTGCTAAGGCTACTTTCTCTACAATAGATGGCATGGTATTTTTCTTTTTTATTGCAGTGTAGATATACATAACATAGGCCAACTCAGCAATGATAATCACTGTATTGACTTCGATTACATTCTTCATGATGTGCAACCATTCTTAATATTGTTTTTTCCAGATCGTTCCTGATATGTCCACACATTCTTTGGCTCTCCACTCTTTAAGAAACCAAAACCAAACCCATTGTCATCTAGTCAATTCCAACTCACAGCAACCCTATAGGACATGGTAGAACTGCCTCATAGGGTTTCCAAGGATCGGCTGATGAATTTGAACTCCATACCTTTTGGTTAGCAGCCATATGCTTAACCACTGTACCACTGACACTCCTACGTTTAAGAGGTGGAGCTTAATTCCCCCTCAGCTGAGAATAGGCTGAATTGAGTGACCCACTTCCAAAAAATAGAATATGGTGAAAGCGACAGTGTATGCGAGATCTGACAATTAAGTCCTCGAATTTAATCATTCTTGGTGCTGCATACCTTATTGCTGAATATCATTACAGTCACCTTCCAAGTACTCCCCTTGGGAAGCTATGCACTGACACTAATGCCTAGTTCACCTTTCAAAGCAAATTTTGAAACTCTTTCTGGAATGGCCATTGAGTTCAGTGGCAAGTTGGTGAGTTCACCAAGTTAATTGTATAGTTGTGAGGGAGTTTTTAGCAAGTAGACAAATAACTGTATTAGAACACCCTCCTTACTCCTCCCTGCTCGCCTGATCTGGCCCCCAGTGACTTTTTTCTTTACCCAAAGATAAAGGAAATATTGAAAGGGAGACACTTTGATGACATTCAGGACATCAAGGGTAATATGATGACAGCTCTATGGCCATTCCAGAAAAAGAGTTCTAAAATTGCTTTGAAAGGTGAACTAGGTGCTGGTGTGAGTGCATTGCTTCCCAAGGGAAATACTTTGAAGATGATGGTAGTGATATTCAGCAATGAGGGGCAGGCAGCTTTTCTAGGATGAGTTTGTGAACTTAACTGGCAGTCCCTGTATGACTTTCAAGATGAGGTCATAGAAGGCACTGCTGTTTCTTCTTTGCTCTCTCTCTTTCAGATCAGTTGGTCTAGAGGAAACCCACTGCTGTGTTAGAGGACATTCAAACAACTCTGTGGAGAGGCCCATGAGACTTTCTGCAAATAACCAGTGAGGATCTGTCAGCCATCTGAGTGAGCCATCTTGAAGGTGAATTCTCTGGCCCCAGTCAAGCCTTCAGATGACAGCAGCCCAAGCTGATGCCTTGACTGGAAACTCTGAGGCAACCTGAGCCAGAACCACCCAGTAACATTGCTCTCCAATTCCTGATGCAGAGAAACTATGAGATAATAAATGTTTGTCATTTTAAACAGCTAAACCTTGGGGTAATTTGTTATGCAGCAACAGGTAACTAATACAGAAGATGAAGAATTCTAGCACCTTGGCCCAAGACCTGTGTGAGTTCTTGGCGATATTCAGCACGGTCTTCTGCAGGAAGCCCATGTTGCTCTGTCCACAGCTGCTCCTGCTCCTCAGGTTTCTGATGAAGCTGGCTGACTTTTTGTCTGAATGAGACTGTAAGTCCAGCTCCTGTTTATAGGTGAATGGTACTTTGCATTTTTCTCCGGTAGCTGAGCCAGAAGGCTCTCACTTTAAGAAATCTTGAAGAATTTTACGTACAGTGCTTCCTGGAAACTCCAGTTAAGAACCAAACCTGAAAGAAGACTTGCCAAAGCGCTGAAGCCTCTGCTGCTCAAGAGAGATGACAGACCTGTGGAATTATTAATGTAATCCATTTATAGATCTTTCATGTTCTATTCATGTATGAAACTTTATTATAAGAAAGGAAAGTACCTGGGATATGCTTTCTCAAGTTCATCAGTTGAGAATATATCCTAGATATACACTTCAACTAAAATATACTTAATGCCTGCGAGGTGCCAGGTGCTTATAATCTAAGACTTGGGGTACAGAAATGAATAAAACAGTCCAAATGCCTCCTTTCATGAAGGCTGCGGTCAGCGGGAAAGATTGACAACAGTAGGTAAAGAGGTAAGTGACGTGCCACGGAGAAAAATAAAGGAAGGTGAAGGGATCACTGCCTGTTTGTTGTGTGGCGGCTTGCATGCTGCTGTCATGCTGGAAGCCATGCC
Organism: Heterohyrax brucei; assembly: GCA_028571685.1. Lineage (NCBI taxonomy): Eukaryota > Metazoa > Chordata > Mammalia > Hyracoidea > Procaviidae > Heterohyrax > Heterohyrax brucei. Next base: position 52,328,516 of record CM053155.1, read on the forward strand.
ACCAACATTTCAAATACCAGCAGTGTCACCCATGGTAGATATGTTTAAGTGTAGCTTCCGGACTAGGACAAACTAGGAAGAAAGGACTGGAAATTGCTTCCAAAAGTCAATCAGTGAAAATCCTATGGATCACAGAATATTGTCCAAGACTTTCATATTTGGTTGGAGGGCCAGCAAAGAAGAGTGGAACACTCACTGAGAAGGGTTGAAACAACGGCCATAAGAAAGGGGTCAAATTTATCAACGACTGTGAAGACAGTGCAGGATCATTAGATCGGGCAACACGCCCTCCCGTCGTACAGAAAGCCTTCGGGAGTGGGAGCCGCTTCCAGGCAGCTCATGACACTAACTGAGGGAGAACGCTGGTGGGAAGGGAGAAAAAGAAGGCATGGCTGCTTTGCAAAGAACAGTGGACAGATGAATGTCGAGAAGTTCTGCGGAACATTCCAGGCTAAGGGACAAGTCTTGTGGCTTATATGAGGAAGAACAAAATGACATGATTTCTATGTAAGGATTCACATAATAGATCTCCCTCAAGTTACAGAGTCTTAGGAAAACTTGTTCTCTGCAGATCAATTTGTATTCTGTTCCATGAGAAAATGAAAACCATTTTTATTGTAAAATAAAATAATTTTTAAAATATTAATGTACAATGTCTCCCTTTTGGCGTGGTCTTCCAGAAAGCTCAGAACTAAGTTCCATAGTCACAAACTGCTGGTAATTAGCTCACCTCGGGGTCCAGGGAGTAGCTGACCACCCTGTTCCTTTACAGAAATAAATGGACTTCTCATTTGTCCTGGGCTTCCTCAGTGTGTGCTATTTTTACCTGTATACCACTTGAAGTCAACTGGGAAGCAGGTAGAATAATGAAGCTTCGAATCATCACATGGCAGATTTGACATTTGAAATAAAGCAGAGACCAAGTGGCAGAGTTCATTGTCTTGTGCATTCGCTGCATAAACATTTATTAAACCACCACCAGGTTAGTAGCACTGGGTGGGGACCTGTGTAGAAAGATTCAGAGACCAGTTTCTGCCTTCAAAGTGTTCCATCACATTCTAGGATGTAACACAAACAAAACAGCAGGTAATTACAGATCCAGTGTTAGGGATCACGGGAGAGGAACCCAACGATGGTGACACTGGATCCGGGGAAAACTTTGCTAGAGCAAGGACTCGGTGCACTGAGTCCGCACTCATCCCTGTGGCCACATTAGCCACTGCCTCCTATCTGAGGAGCGTGTCACTTTGCACTCCAGGCCTGGCGGTGGTTGGCATCTGACTACCCAGCAGGCCTCCATACCTGCCAGGACCAACTCCAGCCACAAGGCACTGGAGTCTGAGCTACATGCCAGGAGGTTTCCAGTGACAGAAAGAAAAAATAGATTAAAAATATCTCAGGCCCATGACTCCTATTTTTAATTGATTTGCATTCAGACTCTTCAATCAAGGTATTAATATTTAACTGCCCTGTCGGGTCAGATCCTTTCCCATCAGACAGTTAAAAATGGCTTGGGATAGAGGAGGAAATGAAACAGCAGGGAGGGCTGAAGCAAGGGAAGGATGATGCTTGCTCAAAGGGTCTTGAAATCTGAGGAATTGGGAAGCAGCAGACTCTGGCCTGAAAACACTGAGAAAGAACAGCTCCTTCGCTTTCCCTCATGATAAAGAAAAAAAAAATAACCCAGTGCTGTTGAGTTGATTCCAACTCATAGTGATCCTATAGACAGAGTAGAACTTCCCCATAGAGTTTCCAAGGAGTGCCTGGTGGATTGGAACTGCCAACCTTTTGGTTAGCAGACATAGCACTTAATCCCTATGCCACCAGGGTTTCCTCCGTTATCATATACACCTTTAATCACCATAGCACTTGTTCTAAATGGCCATTTAATAAAATGCATTAACAGTTTTTGTTGTTGTTTTTACATGTCATGTAGTTCTGACCCACAGTAACCCTGTGTTAACAGAACAAAACACTGTGTAGTCCTGTGCTGCCCTCACAATTACTAGGTTTGAGCCCATGGTTGCAGCCACTGTGTCAGTTGATCTCGTGGAAGGTCTTGCTCTTTTTGCCTGAGCCGTCTACTTTACCAGCAAGCCCTGGTGGCATAGTGGTTAAGATCTACAGTTGTTAACCAAAGGACTAGCATTTCAAATCCAGCAGGCACTCACTGGGAACTCTGTGGAGCAGTTCTATTCTGTCCTTTAGGATCGCTGTGAGTCAAAATTGACTTGACAACAGTGGATTTGGGCTCTGTGTTACCAAGTATGATGTCCTTCTCCAGGGACTGGTCTCTTCTGACAGTTGTCCAAAATACGTGAGGTGAAGTCTTGCCATCCTTGTTTCTAAGGGGTATTCTGTTTGTATTCTTTCAAGTCAAATGTCTTAAGACAGCTAGTGCTGCCCTAAATCCACAAGTGAATGGTTTTAACAAAAGTAAATTCATTTTCTCACACAAATGTAGGCTAAAAGTCAAAATTCAGGGTGTCAGCTCCAAGGGAATTCTTTCTCTGTTTGCTCTGCAATAAGGTCCTTTTCATTAGTCTTTCCCTGAACTAGGAACTTCTGAGATCACTAGCTTCAGAGGCACAGTGACCCCGGGTTCAAGGGCTGTGTCCTAGTCCTGGCACTGCTTCTTGGTAGTATGAGGTCACCACCTCTCGGCTTGCTTCCCTTTCATTTTATCTCCTGTAGGATAAAAGGCAATTCAAATCACATTCCAGGAAAACATTGGACCAGGGAGATGACTTAGGAAGGGTGTTAGAGTTCTACCCTAATCCTCCTTAACAACAATCCAGTCTATTAACCATAAGCAGAGATTAGGATTTATAGCATAGGAAAATCACAAATTGGAGGCAATCACACAACACTGGGAATCACGGTTCAGCCAAATTACTGCACACATTTTTAGGTAAATGCAATTCAATCCATGACAAGTTTGTTCTTTCTTCTGGCAGTCTGTAACACATTCAGTGTTTTTTGCCAACATTGTAGAGTAAGTGTTTAGATAACACCAAGACCTCTGAGAAAGTGAAGTGCTTTCTCAATGAAGAGAAGCCATCAGGCTGGGGAAGCATGCAGTGTCATGGGTGAAATGTCCATGTCCCCAGGCTTGTGAAGGGCCAATTAATGTTTTAACTCTGAGGCCTACCCAGACCTTTGAGGTGAGCTGATTACCAAACATTGGTGGCTACAGAATTTAGTTCTGAGCTTTCTTGGAAACACAGATCAAAATGAAAGACATTATAGGTTATATGTTTTTTACATATGTGTAAGAAAACCTGATTTAACTTACATGACTCTTTGAGGAAGTGTCTGTTCTGGATGCCCCAGACCCACAGAAGAAAAGAAAAATGGCTGGGGAAATATTTCAGGTAAAAGCACTCCCAGAGGTATGAATAGATGTCTCCGAGTGACTCATCCAAACAGGCTATTAATAGGCAGGAGATGAGAAGAATAGAAGAACTGAATCTCATTCAGTTTTAGCCTCTCACTCTATTTATACCTCTCTATTAGAGACAGAAGTCCAGAGATAAATCTTTTCTTACTGGGTGAGCTTTGAGTGGAGTGAGGTGAGAAGGGTTTGTCTCACCCGTAGCTGCTCCTTCTTGTCCTCCTCTTCTCCAGGAGTCTAAAGGGGGAAAGGCAACAATCGGACATAGGAAACCCTGGTGGCACAGTGGTTAAGTGCTACAGCTGCTAACAGGCTGGCTGTTCAAATTCACCAGATGCTTGTTGGAAATTCTCTAGGGCAGTTCTACTCTGTTTCGTAGCATCGCTGTGAATCAGCATCAACTTGACAGCAATAGATTAGGACTTACCTTGGAGGCTCATTACAGTCTTCTCTAAGCATTTGCACTCTAAACCTAACGAGTCCAGATAGTGACAGAAAATCAAGCTCAGGTGGTGTCTCATTTTCACCAAGTTATGCAAAATAACTTAGAAAAAGCTTCAATATCTCCTTCAGCTTTCTGTGCATCCTCTTGGTTTGGAGCAGCAGTTCTTACTAGAGAAGCATCTGCCCTGAGGGAGATGTTGAGGATGCATCACCCTGGTGGTGCAGTGGTTAAGAGCTATGGTTACTAATCAAAATATTGGCAGTTCAGATCTACCAGGTGCTTCTTGGAAAGTCTATGGGGCAGTTCTACTCTGCCTTAAAGGGTCACTAGGAGTTGTTATTGACTTGATGGCAATGGTTTTTTTAGGGTGTATTTGGTTGTCTCCGTGGTTGTGGTTTGGTGGTCTTTACATTGAATGGAGAAAGGAAAGAGATGCTCGATGGCCTGCAGTGCCCTGGAAGATGTCACCCAGTGGAGAACTGCCCCCATGTCCCATATTATTGTTCAGTGCTCCACTGCACATTCTTGGACGTTTATATCCCCCTTTATATTTCAGTGGAAAACCTGGTAGGGCAGTACTGTGGCTGCTAATCAAAAGGCTGGCAGCTTGAATTCACCAGGTACTCTTTGGAAACTCTATGGAGCAGTTCTAGTCTGCCTTACGGGGTTGTTAAAAGCCTCAATCGACTCAAAAGCAGTGGGTTTGGTTTGGGGTTATATTTCAATTAGTGCGTTATATTGATTTTAAAGTTTGTGTGCATAGTGTGTTATACTAACTGAAACTCAGGAACGTAAAAGGGGACCTTACAGAGTGTTGTAGTCAGGGGAGACATGGGGCCTGATCCAGGTTCTACACCAGTGAGGGCTGAGATCATTAGTTTCAGTTTCAAAATGACACAACCCCCTGAGAGACACTGATAGGTGGATCATCAGCAGTGTGACTCCCTGTAATCAGGTTTTGCTCTGAGATTCAAATGGTTCAGATAAATTTTAGGACAGTTTTAAAAACACAGGATAGTGGCTAGAGTCTGGTAAAACCAAAAGAAAACCTTGTGACCCTATAAGACAGAGTGGAACTACCTCAGTAGAGTTTGCAAGGAACAGTTGATGGATTGGAAATACCAACCTTTTGGTTAGCAGCTGTAGCTCATAGCACTGCACCACATGGTTAAGAGCTCAGCTGCTAACCAAAATTCGGCAATTAAATCCACCAGCCATCTGTTTCTTGGAAACTCTACGAGACATTTCTGCTTCATTATATATGGTTGTTATGAATCTGAAATGATTCGACTGCAGCAGGTTTTTTAGCATCAAGTGGGGCATGGAAAAGAGGCAAGGTCCGAAAAGCCACAGTGCACAGGCTATGGTAGAGGGACATGGGATCTCAGCCTCACCTGGTACCACATGAACTGTGGTGAATGGGCACTTGGCACCTGCTGATTGTCATCCCGTAGGATTGCAGGCACAGCCTTGGTAGAACTTCCATGTTTCCTGTGGAAAACAGAATCTGACACAATGACAACACTATTAGCTGAAGGTAAAGCTGGACTACTCCGACCAAGTGAACCAAGAATACAGTGTCTTACGAGACCCACCAGTCAACTGCCATTGAGTTGATCCTGACTCATTGCAACCCTATAGGAAAGGGTAGAATTGCCTCATGAGACCCAAATCCAGTTCCGCGGTCTGCACAGGATTGGGGCCAAGTGACGTATTTTACATTTTAAAATTAGGCGCCAGTTTGTAGTCAAGCAGATGGCCACCCAGCTAATGCTAACACTTCAGTTCCTTGGTAAGTAGGAAGGCCACATTACCAAGTTTTCACAAGTCATAGGACATGGTTAGCAGCCACAGCTCTTAATCACTATGCTATCAGCGTTTCCTTAAGGGATCAGGATGTTGATTTCAGTGATTGTGTGGTCAAGGTTGGGCACTGTCATATCTGGGTTTCTGCTGGTAGAAGAGGAAAGAGGGTGTGGAGGAGAACACATACTATATTATTAAGGCCTGGACTAGGAAGAGGTCCACCACAATTCTACTCACTTCCTATGACTGGTGAAAACCTAGTAACATGGCCTGCTGACTTGCCAAGGGATTGAAATGGTATCATTAGCTGAGCAGCCGTATACTCAGCTGCAGACCACAGAGCTGGACTTTGCTCAAGGGCCACCTGTCTTACCCCACCGGATTTTACAATTTAATTGGAGATTTAAGTTCCACACACAGAGCAAGAATTCAGAAAGGATCAGTAGAGGAAGGAAGAGGGGAGGAGAAGGAGAATGTTTAAGTTGGGGAAGATGGACTAGCTAGAGGAAACACTCTTTCGGGAGATGTAGCTTGGAGAATGTGTTAGCTTCCTGTGGCTGCTATAACAAACTACCAGGAACTAAGTGGCATAAAGCAACAAACATATATTCTCTTACAATTCTGGAGGTCAGAAATCTGAAATCAAGCTGTTGGCAGTGTTGGTTCCTTCTGGATGCTCTTTGGGAGAAACTTTCCATGCCTCTCTCTTAGCTTCTGGCAGTGTTGACAGTCACTGGTGTTCTTTGGCTCTGGCTCCATGGTCACTTGGCATCGTCACTGTCTATATCTGTGTCTCTGTGTCCAGACTTTCCTCTTCTTGTAAAGACACTTGTGCCCTGATGGCAAAGTGGTTAAGCACTCAACTGCTAACAAAGAAGTCAGCATTTGGAGTCCGTCTCCCTGTCTGCAAGAGAAAGATGTCTCACTGTGTTTCTGGGAAGATTTACAGCCCTGGAAACCATATGAGGAAGTTCTGCTCTGTCCTACAGGGTCACTACAACTTGGAATCAACTAAATAACAGTGGATTTTCTAGTCCAGTAGGATCTCCTCTTAACTTCATTGCATCTGCAAAGATCCTGCTTCCAAATAAGATCACATTCACAGGTTCCATGTAGACATGAATTTTAGGGGTACACTATCCATTCCAGTAAAAAATAAAATACAGGTAAACATCTTTCTGGTATTCTTTGCTTTCAGCCAGGATCCATCTGACATCAGCAATGATATCCCTTACTCAAAGTCTCCTTCTGAATTGCCTTGAATTTCTGGCAGTTCCACATTGATGTACTGCTGCAACCATTTTTGAATTATCTTCAGCAAAATTATACTTCCATGTGATATTAGTGATACCGTTGTATAATTTCCATGTTCTATTGGATCACGTTTTTGGGGAGGGGGGTGTGGCTTCCAAGTCTGTTCCAGGTTAGCTGGGTAGCTGTCTTCCAAATTTCTTGGTATAGATGAATGAGCCCTTCCAACATTGCATTTGTTTGTTGAAACATCTCAATTAGTATTTCAGCGATTCCCAGAGTCTTGTTTTTCCTCAATGCCTTTAGCACAGCTTGGGCTTTTTCTTCAGTACTGTCAGTTTTCGATCACTGGTTGAACTCTGATTCTTTCTGGTACAGTGACTCTGTGTTTTCTTTCAGTTTTGTTCTGGTGCTACCTGTGTTGTTCAGAATCATTCAACATTGCAACTAGAGGCTTGAATTTTTTCTTTAAATCTTTCAGCTTGAGAAATGTAGAGTATATTCTTCCCTTTTGGTTTTGTAACTCTAGGTCCTTGCACATTTCATTATAATACTTTGTCTTCTCAAGTTACCCTTTGAAATCTTCTGTTCAGCACTTCATTTCTTCCTTTTCTTTTAGCTGCTCTGTGTTTAAGAACAAGTTTCAGAATCACTTCTGACATCCATCTTGTTCTTTTCTTTGTTTTCTGTGTTTTTAATGACCACTTGCTTTCTTCCTGTTTGATATCCTTGATGTCATCTCACCAGAGGTGGTTGATCTTACAGAAAAAGGGAATACTGAGTGGCTTAAAATCAGAAAAGATGTGTGTCAGTGTTGTGGCCTTTTACCGTATTTATTCAGTCTGTATGCTGAGCAAACAACCAAAGAAGCCAGGCTACACGAAGGAGAACGGGACATCAGGATCAGAGGAAGACTCTTTACCAACCTATAATACCATCACAACCTTGCTTGCTGAGAGCAAAGACTTGAACCACTTACTGACCAAGATCGAAGATGACAACCTTTACTATAGATTTCACCTCAACATCAAGAAAACAAAAAACCTCACAACTAGGCCAAAAAGCAACATCATGAAAATTGGAGAAAAGACTAAAGTTGTCAAGGATTTCATTTTACTTGAATTTGCAATCAACACTCATGAAAGTGGTAGTCAAGAAATCAAACAACATATTGCAATGGGCAGATCTGCTGCAAAACCTCTTTTAAGTGTTAGAAAGCACAGATGGTACTTTGAGGAGTAAGGTGCATTTGACCAAAGTCATGATGTTTTCAATCACCTCACATGGATGCGAAAGTTACGCAGTGAATAAGGACGACTGAAGAATTGATGCCTTTGACTCAAGGTGCTGGTGAAGAATATTTAATAAGCCATGGACTGCCAGAAGAAAGAACAAACTTGTCTTGGAAGAAGTGCAGGCGGGATGCTCCTTAGAAGCAAGGATGGCAAGACTACATGTCACACACTTTGGCCATGTTATCAAGAGGAACCAGTTCTTAGCGAAGCATATCATGCTTTGTTAAATTAGTGTCAGCAAAAACAGGAAGACCCTCAACAAGATGGATTGTTACAGTGGCTACGACAATGGGCTCAAATGTAGCAACAGTTCTGAGGATGGCACAGGACCAGGCCATGTTTTGTTTTTGTATGGGGTCTCCATGAGTCAGAACTGACTAAATGGCATGTAACATCAGCAACAACATCCAACCCTCTTAAAGGGATAAAGGGTCATAATGAAGGTCAACTTTTCGGACAGCAATGGATTGGACTTGGCGACACAGAGTGACCATATGTTGTAGGCACTTTATGGTTCTAGGCATCTATAGGATGTCGTCCTGCTGATCTCATACTGGAAGAAGGGGAGTGGGTGGAGAGGAGAAGATAGGAGACTGTTGGGAGGATAGGACACGTATGGAGCAAAGAAGAAGAGTGTGCTGTCACCGTGCAGGGAGAGCAGTGGAAGCTTTACATAGGTGAGCATGCAAATTTATATGGGAATGTACATTTTCATTCAATCATAATAAAAAAAAGAAAAGAAAAAGGATAAAGGGGACATAGACCTTGACTGTAAGTAATGAAGTTTTAATTATTTTAATTGTATTGCCTGCAGGAAGCCTCCTGAAGAATCCCTCTCAGGCTATTTAGGTGCTCCTGTCCACTCCCATAACCTTGTACATTCTTCTCTCATCACAGTGCTGATCATGCTTACTGTTCTTGCTTGCCTATCTACGTCTTCCCCTCTAGACTGCAGTTCTATTTTGCTTAATGGGTCTTGCAGAGTAATTGCTACTTGGTAGGTGTTCAGTAAACACATGGTGAATAGGTGAGGGAATCCTATGAACTGTCAGGAATTACTGTATGCTTTGGAATGCATTCACGAAAGACATGATCGCTGTGTTTTGTTAGGAAGAGTAATCTTGTTACAATATTCAGCAGGCCAAAGTAAGCAGGAAAAAGATAGGCTGGCTTGCTTTTGAAGAATCCTGGGAGAGAGTAAGGACAGGTGCTGTGGGAGGATTGGCTTAGAAAGGCTGATGGGTTAGGGAGTAAGAAAATATGATTCTAGAGTGTCTGAGCTGAAATTGAGTCAGTACTAATAGAGTTAGCCGCAGTACCCGCCACCACAGGAAGGCATGAGGGGAGGAGAAGGTAAAGAGCAGAGAGCCCAAAGGATTGAATTGCTGTTTGGAAGAGGATGTGATGACTCCCAGCAGGTACCCCTGGAATTTTCTGGGTTCTGAGGGACCAGTAGGGAAAGTTGAAGGTGGTTCAATGACCTTTAAGACTCTTCTAAGAACATGTGGATCTGGCATGATGAAAAATCCTTAAAAGAGCCATGCAAGTGGTTGAGACTGCGGGAAGGCAGCATGGAAGAGAAGTCAAGACTGGAGATAGACTTAGATGTCACCCTTGTGGAGCAGTGGTTAAGTGCTGTGTCTGCTAACCAAAAGTTCAGCAGTTTGAATCTGCCAGGTGATCCTTGGAAAGTCTATGGAACTGTTATACTTTATCATATAGGGTTGCTATGAGTTGGCATTGACTCGATGGCAGTGAGTTTGGTTTTGGGGTTTCTACTATGAGGCCTAGCTTAGAGGGACCTTACATGGGTCCTATTTCCTTTACTTTATAAAGGGCAAACTGAAGCAGAGATCCATGGTCACATACCAGTATGTGGCCAGGTTGGGAAAAGAATCCAGACTTCCTAAAGTCCGTAGTCTTTCCAGTGTCAGATGTCAGTTCCTGAAGGCACAGCCTGTGATTCATTCACCACAGTAGCCCCCACACTTTGCACAGTGACGAGATCAAGGTGAGACCTTGAAGATTGCTGACAACACAGATCTATGAATAAATACATGAAGGAATTTCAACAACAATTAGGGTTACTTTTACTGCTTCCTCTTTACAATTTCATATGCTCATGCAAGTGAAATTTGTGTATGAGGTTTGGAACTGCATTAGTTAATCAAAAATTATTTGTTAACTATCCAGTACATGTAAATGGGAGGTCAGCACTGGGTGCTCACTGCACAGTGGAAGCCTAGTCCAGGACTCCAGAGAAGCCATTGAGCATCCACTTGTATGAGTCTCATGTAGTTGGTGTAACAAAGCACCACAAACTGGATGACTTACAAAGACAGAGACATACTGTCTCGCAGTTCTGGAGGCCAGAAGTCCACATTTAGGGTGTCAGCTCTCTCCAAAGGCTCTAGAGGAAGATCCTTTCTTGTTTCTCTCACCTTCTATTATCCTCAGGTATTCCTTGGTGGGTAGATGCATCTTTACAGACCTGTCTTTCCTGGTCTTTTCTCTTCTACAAGGATACCACCACGATTGGATTAGTATGCACCCTATTCAAATATGACCTCATGCTGATACATCACAACAGTCCAGTCTCTGGTGAATCATGGTGATGGATTAGGACCAGGAAGCACTTGGTTTTGGTGTGTGTGGTGTCACTATGAGTTGGAGACTGACTCAGTGGCAGCTAAGAACAACAACAACACCATGGTTTGGGGGGCTGACAGGGCTCAGCTGGTAGTTTTAACTTAGGGTCTCATGTGGTTGCAATCAGATGATGACTGGGACTGGAGAAATTTCACAGAATTCCTGCCTCTCATGTGTAGCAGGTGGAGCTTGCTGTCAGCTGGCCCTCAGCTGGTGGTGGGGCACCTACATGGGACTCTGTTTCATTGTGATATCTAAGCGCAAGAGAGACAAGAGGACGAGGCATAAGCTACATTGCTTTCTAAGACCTGGGCTCGAAACTCACATAGCATTACCTTAACTGTAGTTACAGGGTCACACTGACTTAAGGGACCCCACCTCTTGATGAGGTGAGATGGGAGACCTGGTTGCACCCATCTTGAAAAATGAAATCTACCACAAACACTTTCCTGAAGATCCAGAATACAAAGATCTACGGAGTTTAGAGGCAGGAGAAGTCACACTTGGTGCACATGTTGCCTCCTCTGTCTGGGCTGCCTTTTCCCCACTACCCTCTCCCTTCTCTGTGTGTTGCTGTTGTTGTTAGATGCCATCAAGTAGGTTCTGACTCGTGGTGACCCTGTGCACAACAGAATGAAACACTGCCCAGTCTTGTGCCATGTCCGCAATTGTTTTTATGTTTAAGCCCATCTTGTCAATCCATCTCGTTGAGGGTCTTCCTCTTTTTCACTGACCCTCCACTCTACCCAGCATGGTATCCTTCTCTAGGGACTCATCATCCCTCCTGACAACATGTCCAAAGTGTGGAAGAAATGGTCTCACCATCTTTACTTCCAATGGGTACTCTGCTTGTACTTCTTCTAGAACTGATCTGTTTGTTCTTTTGGCAGTCAATACTACATTCAATAGTCTTCTCCAGCTCCACACTTCAATTCTTCTCCCGTCTTCCTTATTCATTGTCCAACTTTTGCATGCATATGATGCAACTGAAAATACCATGGCTTGGGTCAGGGGCACCTTCGTCTTCAAGGTGACATCTTCATTTTTCAATACTTTAAAAAGGTCCTTTGCAGCGTTTCTCTGTGTAGCAAACTCCAATTTGTGCTTCAAAATTCATCTCATACATCAGCTTCTTTGCAAAGACCTCTGGTCCACTCTTTACCCTAGCTAATTCTTCCTTTGTCTACCTGTGCTGTCTCTGAGTACACATGTACACCTCTGTCATGGATTGAATTGTGTCCCCCCCTGTGATGGTTAGGATTATGTCAACTTGGCTACTACATATTTGGCTGCTGTATTAAGTGGCAGGGCGGAGTTTGTGGTGGGTCCCTGCCCCTTGGCTCTCATCTCACGACCTTTTACTACGGCTGCTGGTCACTCACGTTGCCAGGAGCTCCTGCTCTCTTCTTCCAGCGACTGGTTCCGGGACTTGAACTAGCAGCTGTTGGACTCATCAGTCCTTACAGTTGGCACTTGAGAGTCCTGCTTCCTGACCTGCCGATCCTGGGTTCGCCAGCCTGTCGCGTCATCTCGCCACCAGCTGGGATCCACTGACCTACACAACTGGTGATCTAGAACTCTGCTGTCTGACTTGCTGACCTTGGGTTCCTCAGCTTCCGTGGCCACGTGAGGCTTGTGCCAGAGCTTGGGACATTCAGCTTCTGTGATTACGTGAGCTGTTTCCTATATTTGTATGTATCTGTCTATCTATATATATATTATAAATCTTTCCTTGTACCTACACGTGTTACTGGTTTTGCTTCCCTAGAAAACCCAGCCTAAGATACCCCCAAAATATGTGTAGCCATGTGGCTGGGCCATGATTCCCAATATCATGTGATTGTCCTCCATTGTGTAGTTTTCCTCTGCTGTATGTTAAAGGATTAGGGTGGGTCTGTAAACCCTTCATAGGATCACCTCCCTGCTCTGCTGTAAGGGAATGTTCCTGGAGTAAGGCTTGCCCCACCCTTAACCCTTTCATCCTGCAAGAGATAAAAGGAAAGAGAGCCAGCCAAGCCAAGTGCCGTCGAGTCGGATCCGAAAAGGAAAGGGAAGCAGGTTGAGAATTGGGAACCTCGTACCATCAAGCAAGCAGCACCGGGAGAAAAGCCCATCCTTCAGATCTGAGGTTCCTGCACCAAGATGCTCCCTGGACAAAGACTGATGCCATACTGGACTTTCCTCCTGAGCCAACAAGGGGAAAGCCTTCCCCTGGAGCAGACACCCTGAATATGGACTTGTAGCATACCAGACTGTGTAAGAATAAACCTTCCTTTGCTAAAGCCATCTACTCTGTGGTATTATCAGTTAGAGCAGCCCTAGCTCCCTAAAACAGCCTCTGTGTTTCTACTAGACTATGAGAGGTTGAACAAGAGGGACTAAGTCTTGTACATCTGTGTATTCTCAGTGCCTATTATGGCACTAGCACCTGGGAAGTCACTGTGTTTATGTTAAATGGAATTAAAATAGAAATACTAGAAGAGGCTTCAGAGTGGGATAGGGAAAACTACTGTTCTGAAAAAGCATGTTGGCTTTATTAATATGCCAGGGTTGTAGTGAGGGTCCAATAATTACATTATGAATCAAAGAATAAATGAATAAATGGCTGGTTGGCTGATTGGTTATGACTTAGACTTCTTGGAAAAAGGAGGACAGTCAACTTTCTTCTAAAGAAAGGAAAGTTTTTCGTTTCTTTAGAAGAAAGTTGACTGTTGCTATTTTAGGCCTTTACCACTCAGACCACTAAAGAAAGCTATAACCTTTGAGGAATAGGGTTTCCTAGGGTGAGGGTTAGTAAGAATGCTGGTCACCCCTTGCTTGAGCCAGTGATCTAGGAAACATCAGGCAGGTGGCAGCCTCTGTGATCCAAGACCAACCCAGCCACTGCCCTTGCCAGTCACACCAGCCAAACTGAAGATATCCGCACCGATGGTGGCAGGTGGCTCCAGTACTCCCAGTAACATCCTCGTGATTATACAAGAGAAACACAGGTCTTCTATTGTGTACAGGTGAATGGGGCTGAGGATGGCAGGCCTCAGACAGGGAGCTGAGATACATGAGTGGAGAGACAGCCTTCACAGTCAACAAAGACTCGACTGTACCAGAGGATGCCTCAGGGAGTATACATTAGACTTAGGGAAGGGAGAAGGCTTTCTCTGCAGAGTTTCTGTCACTTGCAAATAAATGACTTGTCACTAATACAGGAGAAACACAAAGAACCTGTATCTTTGTGAATGATCAAAAGCAGCTAAGTGAATGGCAGAGGGAAAAGAAGTTAGAAGACCTGGGTGGCCTACTGCCACATTTCTGAAAAATCTTAGTTAAATTTGTTCTTGGAAAATGGGCCACTTCTAGCAAGCTGCTGTTTCCTGAAAACTTCACACTCTCACCTGCTTTTGAAAATGCCACCGTCCCTGAATTTGGGCTCTCCTGTCCCTTTCCTTTGGTGCTGGTTAATTTCCATTTATCCATCAAAATCCAGTCCTTCCTGATCGCCTCTCCCTCATTTATTCTTTCTTCTAGAAAGAACTTACTGAGCCCAGGGCAGTGCTGCTGCTGCTGTTGTTAGGTACCATCAAGTTGAAACTGTGTTTCTCAAAGACCAAAGACTGCAGTAACAGTTTTTTTTTTTAATTTAACTAAGTGATGACTTACTATAAAAATGTCCTAAAACCTTTTTGATGATGTGAGGAAAGTTTTTTTAAAGAATATAGAGATCTTAGGTAACATTTTTAAATTATGCTATAGAAGTTTTTCTAAGTAATTCCTGTTCACGACTACTTTTTCCACAAGAGTCTCCTGAGGTAGGCTTGTTGATACGCTCATCTTCAGATTTGAAAGCTAAGACTCAGAGAAGATAAGTCGCCCATGGTTGAGGGCTAATCACAGCTGTGGGGTGTGGTGAAACAGGAACTAGAATAAGAATTTAGGAATGGTTTGAATTAAGAGTCTTTGTGATAAAACACATGAATATTACAGTGTGAAAATCTCTCCTTTTTACATATGTATGCATGGAAAAAAGACCAGAAGGAGAGAACTAAAACATACGCTTTGTAATTTCTTGTTCTCTGTCTATATTTTAGATTTTTGAAATTTTCTATAAGCATGGGTTATTTTTATGTTCAAAAAATTTACCAGATGTTATAAAAACAATGGTCATGGATATAACAAGGGACGCGAAACAGCGTTCAGCTGTTCAATGTCCAGTTCCTGCAGGGGATCCTGCAAACACACGGCATGGACTTCAGGTGAGAAAAAGTATGCCTAGGAGGAAACCTTGGTGCTGTGGCTGAGTAACTGCTATGGCTGCTAACCGAAAGGTCGGCAGTTCAAATCTACCATGTGCTTCTTGGAAACTGTATGGGGCAGCTCAACTCTGTCCTATAGGGTGGTTGTGAGTCAGAATTGACTGGGAAGTAATGGCTTTTTAAAATTGTTATTAGTAATACAGTAAAGACTATTCCAAAGGAGTATAGATGCTGTGGGGCCAGTGGCTGTGGCCCAGGTCCTCCCAGGGGCTGCACATGACATCTCTCAGGGCCACCAGCTTTGCCTGACTTTTTCTCAGGCTGAACTGACAAAGTGCAGCTAGTTACGCCCTGGGAGTGGCTGCTTCTCACCCTGAGAGGCTGACTCTTTCAAAATTTAGTAGGTTCAACAAACTTGTATCATAAAATTCAGTAGTTGCCTTCATTTCTGAACACAAGTCCCTCAGCTCAAGTGGTTTTTTGTGTACAGAATAGAAAGAAAGAAAAATCTGATTTTAAAAAAGAAAATAAATGGACAACAAGAATTATTCTAATGGACCAAAAGTTAACTGTCTATTGAAGACAAAAAAGAAAATATTTAAAGAGTTGACTTTTGGTTTTATTCAAGTCACAGGATTTCTTTAGGAGACTCTGATATGTAGCATGTCCAACTCATTGATTGAATTAACATTTATTTGCTTTTTTAAAGTGTCTGTCTTCCCAACTGGACTGAGCAAAGTATTTGTAGAATGAATGACTGTTTAGCCTGACAAAGCATTCTTGTCATGGGTCCTGTAAGACCTACCTGAGAGCAGAAGCTGGGAGCTGCCCACCTCAGCATCACTGGCACCTGCACTGGGCCCAGCACTCCAGAAACTAAGGGAGGGCGTGCTGGGTGGGTAAAGGTATCGATTATCACATATACTGTTTACAAAAATCAGTGATAACCATTTTATGCTGGAAAACAGCCTCTTACCTCCTGCCTCTTGAAATGTTATTACTCTATTTGTTCAAATTAGCTCAACATATACTGAACAAAAGCAGGGTAGAGTTTTCAAGCCAGCCAAGTGAAGCCAAGTGCTGTCAAGTCGGATCCGACTCATGGTGACCCTAGGGGCTCAGCTGGGATTCCTTAAGAATTATAATCAGAGTGGTGAGAGAGGTGGGAAGGTGGTAAGGGTGTGAAGAAACTGGAACCCTCACCTGTTGCTGGTAGGATTATAAAAGGGTACAACCACTGTGTAAAACAGTGTGGCTGTTCATCAGTCAGGTAACAGAATTATTACATGCTCAGCAATTCTACTTTTAGGCATTTATCCAAAGAATCAAAAGCAGGAATGCAAACCAATGCTTGTATACCAATGTTTATTGCAGCACTATTCACAATGCCCGGAAGGTGAAAGCAACCCAAATGTCCCTCAGGGAATGAATGGATAAAGAAAATGTGGTACATACATGTGAATGTATGTATCATGGACTATTATTCAGCTATAAAGAGAAGTCTTAATACACGCTATAACATGAATGAATTGTGAAAACAGTATACTGAGTAAAGTAAGCCAAAGACAAATCTTACAATATTCTGCTTTTGTAAAATATGTGTAACAGGCAACTGTGTAGAGACCAAAGTCTACCAGTGGTTGCCAGAGTGGGAGAAAGAGGGAAATGAAGAATTAATTGTTGCTTAGGAGAATGGAGTTTCTGTTAATGGTGGTAAAATAATTTGGAAAAGGACTGTGGTGATGGTTATGTGACATGACAAACATGGTAGATGTCACTGAGTTATACATGCAAGCAATGGTGAGCTGGCAAATGTTTCATATATGTATGCTGCCATTGAGTTGGTTCTGACTCATAGTGATCTTGTGCATAACAGAACGAAACACCGCCCAGTCTTGCGCCATGTCCACAATCACTGTTATGCTTCAGCCCATCACTGCAGCCACTGTGTCAACCCATCTTGTTGAGGGTCTGCCTTTTTTTTCTCTGACCCTCCGCTCTGCCAAGCATGATGCCTTTCTCCAGGGACTGATCCTCTCTTGACAACACGTCCAAAGGATGTAAGATGCAGTCTAGCTATCTTTGCTTCCAAGGAGCACTCTGGTTGAACTTCTTCCAGAACAGATCTGTTGGTTCTTTTGGCAGTCCACGGTCGTACACATATACATCAGGAGAGAATTCAAATTTGTAGTATGCTATGATGTGTCAGGCATCATACTAGGCATTTTTAAAATGCTTTTATTATGGATATATTTGTATATGCGTGCATGTGTTTGTGTGTGTGTATAACCCAAACCCACTGCTGTTAACTCAATTCCAACTCATAGCAACACTATAGGACAGAGTTTAACTGTTCCACAGAGTTGCCAAGGAACATCTAGGAGATTCAGACTGCCTGAATTTCCATATCTAGATACATACATGGAAGCACTGGTGGCATAGTGGTTAAGTGCTACTGCTGCCAACCAAAAGGCTGGCAGTTTGAATTTACCAGCTGTACCTTGGTAACTCTATAGGGGAGTTCTATTCTGTCTTATAGGGTTGCTATGAGTTGAAATTGACTCAATGGCAGTGGGTTTGGGTTATACATACACACACATATATACCATAATAAGAAAACCCTGGTGGCATAGTGGTTAAGTGCTACATCTGCTAAACCATAAGGTCGGTGGTTCAAATCCACCAGGTGCTCCTTGGAAACTATGGGGCAGTTCTACTCTTACCTATAGAGCCACTGTGAGTCAGAATCAACTTAACGGCAGTGGCTAGTGTGTTATCCCTAATAAAATAGTTTAAAAAATGCCTAGTATGATGCTTGGCACACAGTCTCATGCTACAAATTTGAATTTCCTCCTTCCCTTTAATAAAGTAATAGCATAAAATAACCATTTTTAGATGAAGCAGCTGTAAACATCATCTCCTTGAGGTATAAATTGTCACTAAATATGAATCAGAAGAATGTTCATTATCTAGTGCTGGTATAAGAGAAATAACACAAGTGGATGGCTTTAACAAAGAGAAATTTATCTCAAATTGCCAGCTCTGGGGGAAGACCTTGTCTCTCTGTTGGCTTTGGTGAAATGTCCTTGTCATCAATCTTCCCTAAAGATAAGAGCTACACAGGGCAGAAAACATATGTTTGGGGTTCTTTAGGATACATACCGAAGAGTGGAATTGCAGGGTGATGTGGCAAGTGGGGAACCCTGGTAGCATATTGGTTAAGAGCTCAGCTATTAACCAAAAGACTAGCAGTTCAAATCCATCAGCCTCCTTGGAAACTCTATGGGAGAGTTCTGCTTTGTCCTATAGTGTCATTATTAGTCAGAATTGACTCAGTGGCACCTAACAACAACATCGTAAGTGGATCTTTAACTTTCTGAGAAACTGCAAAACTATACCATTGTTTGCATCCCCAATAGCAAAGTATGAAATTGTCAGCTGTTCCACATCCTTGCCAGTACTTGGTATTGTCACTCTTTATCAATTTTATTCATTATAATGGATGCGTAGTGCTATTTTATTGTGATTTTAACTTGTATTTCCCTAACAACTAATGATGTTGAGCATATTATCAAATATATATACATACATGATTTTCATCTTTATCAGCAAATATGTGTTCCGCATGTATTTTTCTTACTGTCTATAACTTCTTTTCTTTCTTTTTTTTTTTTTTGGTATTCTTTTGAAGAGTCCCTTTACCCACTGCTGTTGAATTGATTCCAACTCACAGGTTTTAAATATTGGTGAAATCTAATTTATCAATTTTTACTTTTATGTTTCATGCTTTTTCTGTCCTAGGAAATATTTACTTAATCCAAGGTGACAAACGTTTATCCTCTACCTGCCTCCCAGAAATTTTATACTTTGGCTCCTATGTGTAGGACTGTGGTCCACTTGGAATAAATTTTTGTGTGTAGTTTTGAGGCAAAAATCGAGGTTCAATTTGTTTTCTTTTTTAACCAGCGTAATTGGTTAGAAAGGCTGTCTGTCCTTTCTCCTACTGTACTCTCTTGACACCTATGTCTCAAATCTCCAGTCAGCATATTTGTAGGTCTACATTTGTACACGTATTCTGTTCCACTAGTCTAGATGTCTGTATCCATTGCTATTGAGTTGATTTTGACTCTTAGTGACCCTATGGGACAGAGTAGAACTGCCATATACTGTTTCCAAGGAGCCACTGGTAGAGTCAAACTGCTTACCTTTTGGTTAGCAGCCATAGCTCTGAACTACTGTACCACCAAACTTATTCCAATATCTCATTGTTTTGATGTCTGTAGCTTTACAGCAAGTGTTCAAATCAGGTTGTGTTAGTCTTCTAACTGTTCTTTTTCAAAACTATTTTGGCCATTCTAGATCCTTTGGATTTCCATATAAAGTTTAAAACCAGTTTGCCA
The DNA here is from genome assembly GCA_028571685.1 of Heterohyrax brucei. Taxonomy (NCBI): domain Eukaryota; kingdom Metazoa; phylum Chordata; class Mammalia; order Hyracoidea; family Procaviidae; genus Heterohyrax; species Heterohyrax brucei. The sequence continues at coordinate 52,348,003 of CM053155.1, forward strand.
ATTTCTGCATAAAAACCTACTGGTATTTGGTGGGTTGTTTACAGATTGTATCTATAAGAGGACTTATTCTCGTAAATTAGAGCAATACCACTTTCAACTTCGAATATTTTTTTTAAACAAAATTCTGGAATTTCAATAATTGGCCAGTTTTTAATTAGGCTGAATGTTTAGAGGCTTATCCTACCGGCTACCATCTTCCACTGAGCTCAATCTTATTTCTAAAAACCCTATGCACGTTAAAACAGTCCTGTGCTCCATTGGGTTTTTAGTGGCTGATGTTTCAGAAGTAGATTATCAGACCTTTCTTCCAAGACCCCTGTGGGTGGACTCAAACCTCCAACCTTTTGATTAGCAGCTGAACTAGTTAACTATTTGCACCACCTAAGGCTGCTTTTCTGCTCTTAGGGGAAACGAAATGAAGCCCTGCTTTCTGAGGATGGAGATGCCCTGGAGTGCATCCAGGGTTCCCAGTGTTGCTATTTTGTCTTGAGAGGAAAGCCAGCTTCCTCCCTGGGGTAAACTCTGTCTGTGTCTGTGCTGTTAGGGTAAAACTATACAACTCAGACCCAACAGAAGCTGTTTCAGGCATTCCTAAATAAAGAGCCACCATTTCTTTATCTACCCTGAGCAAAGTTTATTCAGTTTAGGAAAAGTGCTGTCCCTTGCAGTCCAAGACACCACAGGCCCCAGAAAGAGAGATTTAAAAAGACTGAGAAGAAGCCAGGACAAAGGCACCATCTTCTGTAGTGGGGGTCTGCCAGGGGGTCTATGCTGAGCTCAGGCCACAGAGCCACATGGTTATTTCAGGGCTCCCCTCAGAGAGGTGGTATGGCAGCAGATGAATTACTACCTGTACTTCACACTGTGAATTGTGAGCAGGTTCTAAACAGACCATTTATTTTTTCTTTTAGCATAGAAGAGTCTACAATTCCAAATGTCACCACAGGTCTGAAAGTTTCTAGTCAAAACCTTCCCCAAACCACAGCCCTTGGGTGAGAGGCAGGGCTGGCCAAGGGCTTTAGAGGAGAAGCAACCACCTACCAGCCTGAAAAATCAGTGGGTATGCTGGAGGCTGGGAGGCTGAGCATTTTGCCAGACCAAAAACCAAACCCATTGCCATCAAGTCGACTCTGACTCACAGTGACCCCATAGGACAGAGAACAACTGGCCCATTGGGTTTCCAAGGAGTGCCTGGTAGATTTGAACTGCTGCCCTTTTTTAAAAATATGTTTTAGTTGTACTTTAAGTGGAAGTTGACAATCCAAATCAATTTGCCATATGAAACCCTGCCCCCTACCACAATGCAGCTCTAACTGCTCTCACCCCACCCTGTGACAGCACACTCCTCCTCTCTGCAAGTGTACTTCTTGTATCCATTCAACCAGCTCCTATCCATCTCCACTCTCATTTCACCTGTGTACAAGAGCTGCTCAGACAGCTGCGTGTATGAGGTCTGACAACCAAGTTCATGAACTCATCCTAGAAAAAGTGCTACATACTTCATTGCTGAATATCACTATGGTCACCTTCGAAGGCACCCCTTGGGAAGCTAGCACCGACACCAGCACCTAGTCCACTCTTCAAAGCAATTTTGGAACTCTTTCTGGAATGGCCATCAGAGCTGTCTTGAATGTCCTGATGTCCTGAATGTCATCAAAATGTTTTCCTTTCAATATTTCCCGTATCTTCAGGTAAAGAAAAGGTCATCAAGGGTCAGATCAAGTGAGCAGGGAGGGTGTTCCAATACAGTTATTTGTTTATTGGCTAAAAACTCCTTCACAGACAACTATACAGTTAAGTTCATGAACTTGCCACCATACCACTGTGCACAATGGCCATTCCAGAAAGAGTTCCAGAATTGCTTTGAATGTGGACTAGGTGCTGATGTTGGTGCATAGCTTCCCAAGGGGAGCACTTCAAAGGTGACCATAGTAGTATTTAGCAACGACATATGTAGCACTTAGAACAATTAAGGTCACAGGCTTAATTGTTGAACCTCATGTATATTTAAGTCAAGAGGAATGGCTGACCTTTGATTAGCAGACTGAACTCTTAACCACTAGTCACTTGGTTTTCAACATTTTTACCAACCAGATTTAATCTGATAATCACCTTCTCTTCCAGTATCTGCCTCTACCTCCCTGCTGTCTCAGCAAACAAAACCAGCCTACTGAGCTACTTGTTGTCATGTGCTCTCAGAGATTGCCTGCTCTCAGCTAGTCATAAGGAGCAAGCACTCCTTAGCAGAGCACACACCACAGTGGGTAGAGAGGACACCAGCATTCACTGTCCCTTAGTTTAACAAGGGACAGTGGTGTAGTGGATTAAGTGCTATGTCTGCTAACCAAAAGGCTGGCAGTTCAAATTCACCAGGTGCTCTTTGGAAACTCTGTGGAGTGGTTCTACTCTGACCCATAGGGTTGCTATGCAGTGGGTTTGGTTTGAGTTCTGTTTTAGTTTAATAAGATCTGAGGCCCATGTGAATGCATTCAGTAATAACACTTAAGTTCTCTACAGACACCTTCTTTGACAAAAATCAGTGTCTGCTGAGGGCTGTGGGAGGGTCTGGGCTGAGGAGGACCCTACACTGACTCTACCATGGAGACAGTGCCTCAGGAACAGGTAGGCGGAGGGTGAGGCACCTGTGAGGCCCCCTTGGGATGACTGCGACAGATCTTCACCGTCTCTAAGCCATCTAACTAGTGAGAAGTAGGAGGAAGCTTGGGAAAGAAGTGACAGAGAAGGAAAGGAAGGAAACTAGGCAAGGAGTCTCCAAGCACTCGCCACCCGGGAGGGAAGGGGATGCTTGCCGCATCAGGCTGACTGGGGGCGGGAACTGTCCATGTCCACATACACGCCATGCAGAAACGTTCGTCTACAGTGAAGGGTTGACGATGGGATTTAATCCCACTGCCATCAAGTCGATTCCAGCTCATAGCGACCTTGTAGGACAGAGTAGAACTGTCCTGTACCTTTTCCAAGGCTGTAAATTTTTATGGAATCAGACTGCCATACATCTTTCTCCCGGGAGCGGCTGGTGGATTCAAACCACTAGCCTTTTGGTTAGCGGCTGAGCACTTAATGAGTGCGCCATCAGAGCTGCGTTTTAATCCAGAAGTGATAAACTTTGAATGGCTATTTCAGTTAAGGATTCTGACGCAGGGCGACCCCACGTGTGTCAGAGTAGAACTGTGCTCATAGGGTTTACAATGGCTGGTTTTTCTGGAAGTACATTGCCTGGTCTTTCTTGCACGGTACCTCTGAACGGACTTGAGCTGCCAACCTTCCAGTCAGCAGGTGAGTGTGTTAACTGTTCGCACTGTCCAAGGATTCCAAGAGATGGCAAGGCTACAGCACAAAGGAAGGAAAGTGGGGCAGGTGGCTCAATGGTGGCTTTGACAAAGAGTGTAATTGAAGTGCTGGTGATGGACACTGACTGGGAGCACACAGGTGAGTGGCAGGATTGCTGGACAGTCAGGAGGTAAGTCTTCAGATTACACGCACGTGAACTGGCATTCTGGCGCTACCACTTAGTGGTATGTGACCTTGGTTAAGTTACTCAGTCTCTCTGAGGCTGTCTCCTTAACTGTTAAATGAGGGTTTAGTATCTACCTCATAAGGGTTATCAGGAAGATTGCAGGAGAGGATACTTAGTCACTGCTCAGTAAGCAGCCATGACAAATAGGACGGTGGATGTGTTGGGAGCCAAAGTGTGACTCTGATGTCTGACTTCCCCTGAGTAATATGGGCTCTACCAGCATTTGTGAAATGTGAAAGAACTCACTTCAGTGGAACTCAAGGGCTGGAATTCCGGGCTGACCACGGCTCTGTGTCAGCGTGTGAAGAGGCTTCAGTTGGCAGCAGGGTTTTCCTAATTACTGCCCTGCTTATACACGGCATAATCTGTTAAATGTTTGACTACTAGTTGAAAGGTTGGTGGTGCACTGGAAGACAGGCCTGAGGCTCTTCCAAAGTGTCACAGCCTTGGAAATCCTGTGGAGCACAGTTGTGCTCGGTACATACAATGCCACTATGGGTAGGGATTAATTGGGACGCATCTAACAGCCACACATATTAGAGCTCTTGTGTGCCTCAGTCTACTACTAACAGAAAGGTTGGTGGTTTGAAACCACCCTGAGGCATCTGGTGATGCTTCCATTAGGTCACAGACCTGAAGAACATTAAAAACCCTACAGAGCATAGTTCTATTCTGACCCACACGGGGTCGTCATGAATCAGAATTGACTCATTAGCAACTGATTAGCTACTTACAGATTAGAGGATTCTGAAGTTTTTCCCTTCAGACGTGGAAAGGGGAAGGGGTTGTTTGAGGTCACTCTCAACATCTGTGTCCTGTGGCAGGAGCAGAAAGGGCTCGGGGCCCCAGAATCCCACGACATTGGCAGAGAAACAAATACCAGACTGATTATTTCAAGGATAAGACAGGATTTAGGATGACTTGAGTTAATGCTTTCCCTTTTCCTACTTTGGGCAAAGGCCTGGGGGCAGGGTGAGGACTAAAAACAGACAGATCCTTGTTAAGGACTTGAATTTTCACTCATAGAATGAAGAAGCTTTAGGAAAGCTTTCTCCTCCCAGGAGGCTCTCCCACTCCCATCACATTCCGTCAAACCTGATCTGTAACTCTAAAACCCCATTTGTATTCTGGGCAGCTCCTGGGAGACTCACATCTCTGTGGGCCCCAGCCAGAGTGTGTGACTCACAGGAACCGTCCAGGACAGCACTCAGTGGGCATAAAAAGAAAGCCAGCCAGCCACACTCCTGGCATCCCCATGGCTGAGCCCCTGGGAGAAGGATGGTGGCAGCTCAGTCTGTACAACTGCTTTTTATTTGATCTTCTCTGTGTTGATTGTGTGCTTGTAGCTTAGTCCCTGACAGGACAGCAAACCACAAGAATCGGTATCAGGTCAACAACCAAGTAGAAACACTATGGAGAATACCAATGAGCAGAACTCTACAAACAACTGGAGCAGGGGCTTGATGGTCCAGCTGTGAGCATGGCCATTCCACGTGGGAGATGTGTAGGCTCTGGGCAACGTACCAGTTGGCCCAAGGATAATCTCCCTCCATCAGGCATTCAACCACTGCTGCTTTCATTTAAATAATTATAAAACCCCCAAAGGTACTGGGTATGTGAATCCTGTTTTCCTGTTTATTCAGCTGAGGTGTCTCTGCAGAGATCACTGCCCTTAGACCCTGGAAGCCTAAGATCCTTCCTTCACATAAAGGCTTTCCAGGAGGCGGGATCAATCTTCTTAACAGTGCTTGTGAGGAGGGGCATTTACTTTCTGGATGCTGAGTTTCCTGAGTGCACAAACAGCTAACACAGATCCCAACTGAAAGGTTGTAGTTTTGAGTCCACTCAGAGGTGCCTCTGAAGAAAGATCTGGTGATCCACTTGCAAAAAGTCAGCCACTGAAAACCTTATGGAGCGTAGTTCTACTCTGGCATACATGGGGTTCTTATGAATAGAAACCCCGGTGGCATAATGGTTACATGCTATGTCTGCTAACCAAAAGGCTGGCAATTCGAATCTGCCAGACACGCCTTGGAAACTCTATGGAGCAGTTCCATTCCATCCTATAGAGTCACTATGAGTTGGAATCAACTCAGCGGCAGTGGCTCTTTTTTTTTTCCCCCCCCAGTGTCAATGGTAGCTGGTGTTCTAGCTATAGTATTCCCACCACAGCTAAATGTGTCCTGAGGGACAGGAGCAGCTAGTTCAGGAAGAGGGCAAGGTACGAGCAGGGTTACACTGAGGTTAGACAGCAGAGGTGAGCCCCTGCTCAGACTGGGCTGAGCTGCCAGTGGAGACAGCAAACAGGTTTCCTGTTATCTCCCCTAGACTCTCTTTGCTTTGGATTGGCAAAGCAAAAGCCTGTCTGGAGATTAGGTGACCTCTTGAAGACTTCTCTTAACCTGAGCTCTTGGTTTCACAGGTGGTGACTAGTTCTTTTATCATATATCAGCAAGGCTCTCCCCTTCATGTGTCACTATGTCTTTAAGCAGGGCCTGCTCTGTCTTGCTACTTTTCCCTGATTCTCTCCAGGCAGACAGTATTTCCTTTTTCTGGCTCTCAGGGCCCAGGGAGTGTTGTGTTTACAATGGACACTCTTCTGTGTAACTCCTCTGGGGGCAGGATTTATTCCATTCAGCTTTGTTCTGCTAGTGCCCAACTCAGCAGCTTGTGGAGTACACATGGGTGACTCCTGAAACCTCACTGTACCTCGTAGCCGTCTGGGCAGATATTTAAAAATGCCAGTGCTCAGGCCCGAACTCAGAGATTCTGAATGAACTACTCTGTGGTCTGGACATGGGTATTGTCAGAGGCACCCTGGTGATTCTAACACTCATCCACTGTGAAGATCCACCAAAGAAGGCTGTCAATGAAATCTTGTCTTACAATAAACTCACGAGGCAGCTTGGCACAGGTAACATCTCCCTTGTTCTTTTTTGGAACTCTCAAACCATACTCACCCCTGGTATTTACCCATACCATTGTTCACAGCGGGGCTTCAAACCAGTTCATTCTGGTTCTACCCTCTGCTAAGAATTTGCACTTCTACCCCAGATATGATGAAACAGAACCTACAGCTTTAACAAGATCCTCAGGTGATTCTCATGTGGGACAGTTTTTTGAGAGCCACTGCTCTATTAATGAATCTCTGCATCATCAGCATCTTCTGAGAGCCCCAGGGGTGTGGTGGTTAAGTGCTAGGGATGCCGATCAAAAGGTCAGCAGTTCGAATCCACTAGCTGCTTGTTGGAAATCCTATGGGGCGGTTCTACTCCATCCTACATTATTTCTATGTTTTGGAATCACTTTGAGTTTAGTTTTTGTTTTTTGGATGGGAACTTCTTAGAAATGCAAATTCTCAGTAGAGTTTTGAAGACCCGGTTCCAAGCCTTTGTTTGAGTCATAAAACTGTACAGGAACTGAGTTCTGTAAGGAAAGCTTCTGGCGAGCGATTTTTTTCTCCAGTTTATTTGGAACCATGAATAACTCACCAAGGATTATAAGATTCCTGCCCAACAGACTAGATCCCCCCTCTTTTTCCCCAGGGTCACTCCACACCTACCAAACCTCTTCCTCAACACTTCGTGGTTCGCAACCATGCTCCCTATCTCAGTTGTCTACTGGTGCTTAACAGAAATACTATAAGTGAGTGGTATTAACAAACAAAAATTTATTTTCATGTAGTTTAGGAGGCTGTTGCAGTTGTTAGACTCTGGAAACCCTGGTGGTGTAGTGGTTAAGTGCTATAGCTACTAACCAAAAGGTTGGCAGTTCATATCTACCAGGTGCTCCTTGGATACTCTTTAGGGCAGTTCTACTCTGACCTATAGGGTTGCTGTGTGTTGGACTTGACTGGACAGCAGCGGGTTTGGTTTTTGGTTTTAATAGTGACCCTGTGTACAATAGAACAAAACATTATGAGGTCTTGTGACATCCTTGCAATCACTGCTATGTTTGAGCCCATTGTTGCAGCTGCTGTGTCAGCCCACCTCACTGAGGGTCTCCTTTTTGCTGACGCTCTACCTTTACCAAGCATGATGTCCCTCTCCAGGAACCGAAGATAATATGTCCAAATTACGTGAGACAAAATCCCATCATCTTTGCTTCTGAGTAGCATTCTGGCTGTTCTTCTTCCAAGATAAGATTTTTCCAGTCTTCTGGAGTCTCTATTCTTTGCCAAAACTATAATCAACTACATCTGTGCAAAGAGATGATGAAACTCAGTTTCATCAGTCATAACAAGGCCAGAACTGTGGAACAGACTATCAATTGGTCATACGCAAGTTCAAGCTGAAGCCAAAAAAAAGTAAAACATGTTCATGAGAGCCAAAGCATGACTTTGAGTATATGCCACCTGAATTTAGAGACCATCTCAAGGTTAGATTTTGACGCACTGAGCACTAATGACTGAAGACTGGAGGAGTTATGAGATGATATTAAAGATATCATACACGAAGAAAATGAAATCATTCAAAAGACAGAAAAAAAAAGACCAAAATGAATGTCAGAACAGATTCTGAAACATACTCCTGAACAAGAGTAGCTAAAGAAAAAGGAAGAAATGAAGTAAAAGAGCTAAATAGAAGATTACAATGGGCAGCACAAGAAGAAAAACTAAAGTACTATAATGAAATGTACAAAGACCTGGAGTCAGGAAACCAAAAGGCAAGAACGTGGTCAGCATCTGAAGTAATAAGAACTATAGTAAAAACTATAGTGAAAGTTCTTCCTTGGTCTTCTGTTTTCATTGTTCAGCTTTTCACATGCATGGAAGATGAACAAAAATTGGCTTGGATCAGGCACACCTTAGTCCTCAAACTGACATCTTTGCTTTTTAACACTTCAAAGAAGTCTTTTGCAGCACATTTGCCCAATGCAATATGTCATCTGATTTTTTGACTACTGTTTCCATGGGCTTTGATTGTAGATCCAAGTAAACTAAAATCCTTGACAACTTCAATATTTTTTCTGTTTATCATTATGTTGCTTATTGGTCTATTTGTGAGGATTTTGTTTTCTTTACATCAAGGTATAATTCATAATGAAGTCATTGATCTTCATTAGTAAGTGCTTTGAGTTCTCTTTGCTTTCAGCAAACAAAGTTGTGTCATTTACATAGTGCAGGTTGTTGAACACTACAAGATTTATCCTGAAATACACTATCAGTGATAGAATAATATCCATAAACTTACAAGGAAGACCAGTTAATACAACTCTTATTCAAATTTACACCAAAGGAAGGAAAAAAATCCAAATCTGTTGTTGTGGAGTCAATTCTGACTCACAGTGACCCTACAGGACAGAGTAGAATTGCCCTGTAGAGTTTCCAAGGAGTATTCAGTGGATTCAAACTGCTGACCCTTTGATTAGCTGGTGGAGTTCTTAACCACTACACTGCCAGTGTTTTGAAACACTGAAGCCAAAGATGAAAAAATTGAAGGTTTTTTACAAATTTCTGCAGTCTGAAATTGATCAAACACACAATCAAGATGCATTGATAATTATTGGTGATTGGAATGTGAAAGTTGGAAGTAAAGAAAAAGGATCAGTAGGTGGAAAATATGGCCTTGGTTATAGAAACAGTATAGGAGATTTCAAGCCAGAATTTTGTAAGACTAACAACTCATTTATTAGAAACACCTTTTTTAAAAAGCAATAAATGGTGACCATACACGTGGATTCCACCAAATGGAACACAGGGGAATCAAATCAACTATGTCTGTGCAAAGAGATGATGAAACTCAGTTTCATCAGTCATAACAAGGCCACAACTGCAGAACAGACTATCAATTGGTCATATGCAAGTTCAAGTTGAAGCCAAAAGAAGTAAAACAGCCAAAGTATGACTTTGAGTATATGCCACCTGAATTTAGAGACCATCTCAAGGTTAGATTTTGACACACTGCACACTAATGACTGAAGACTGGATGAGTTATGAGATGATATTAAAGATATCATACATTAAGAAAATGAAGTCATTCAAAAGACAGGAAAAAAAAAGACCAAAATGAATGTCAGAACAGATTCTGAAATGTACTCCTGAACAAGAGTGGCTAAAGTAAAAGGAAGAAATGAAGTAAAAGAGCTAAACAGAAGATTACAACGGGCAGCACAAGAAGAAAAAATAAAGTACTATAATGAAATGCACAAAGACCTGGAGTCAGGAAACCAAAAGGCAAGAACATGGTCAGCATTTCTCCAGTAAAACGATCTGAAGTAAAAATTCAAGCCTTGAGATAGAATATGAGGGAGGCAAAAAACTGAACAATGCAGGAAGCCTTAAGTGAAGATAGGAGGAATACAGAGTCACTGTACCAAAAAAATTCTTCATTGTTCAATTGTTTCAGGAAGTAGCATAAAATCAAGAACCAATGATACTGAAGGAAGGAGTCCTAGCTGTGCTGAAGGCACTGGTGAAAAACAAGGCTCTAGGAATTGGGGGAATACCAGTGGAGATGTTTCAATAAATAAACACAGTGCTGGGAGCACTCAGTGGTCTACTCCAAGAAATTGGGGGATGGCTACCTGGCTACCTGACTGGTAGACATCCATATTTGTGCCCATTCCATAGAAAGGTGATCCAAAGGAATGTAGAAATTATCAAACAGTATCATTAATGTCACATGGAAGTAAAATCATGCTGAAGATCATTTAAAAATGGTTGCAGCAGTACATTGACAGAAAATACCAGCCAGATTCAGAAGAGGACATGGAACAAAGGATATCATTGCTGATGTCAGAGGCATCTTGACTGAAGGCAGAGAATACCAGAAACATGTTTACTTGTGTTTTACTGACCACACAAAGACATTCACTGTGTGGATCATAATAGATTATAAATTGCATAAGAGATTATAAAATTGCAAAGAGTGAGGATGAAATAAAATTGCAAAGAGTGAGGATTTCAGCACACCTCATTGTGCTCACGCTGAACTTGTACACAGACCAAGAAGCCATTATTTTAATAGACCAAGAGAATACCGCATGGATGGTCAAAAATCAGGAAAGCTATGTGTCCAGGTTGTATCCTTTCACCATACCTATTCAATCTGTATGCTAAGCGTGTAATGTCAGAAGCTGGACTGTAAGAAGAAGAAGGTGGCCTCAGGATTGGAGGAAGACTCATTAAAACTTTTGATATGCAGATAAAAGCACCACCTCCTTAACTCTGGGCATAGGCTCCATCTCCCTGGCACATTTTAAAGCTGCCTGCTCTCCAGAACTGAGCTGGTAAAGAGCTGATTTTTTTTGAAACCTAAGAGGCTGTAGCCCTACCCTTTGGGGCGCAGGATACCCTAGCCCCACTCTGAAACTGTGAAGGTCCTGTTTCCTGTGTTCCTTCCAAGAGTTGTGCTGATCTCTGAGATGCTTCAGGGATGATCATGTTGGTGAGGGGGCTACAGATATAGCTTCTTTGGCTTGTTTCCTGCCTATAGATTTTCAAGAGGTAGACAGCATTCTTTCCTTTTCCTTTTGCCCATCTCCTTCATTCTAAGATGATGGGTTTTCTGCTGTGAAGTTGGTTAGATCTATCAGCCCCAGGCTTAATCTCTTTAACCAAAGATTGTGTTGCCACATTCTTGGTGAATACTTTAGGACACACGTCCTTAGTATATACAACAGAAGTTTTCCAAATCTTTAAGTTATGTTTTAGTTTTGCACAGTTTATTTTTAAGTTCATCTTTTTCCTCTCATATTTTGATACAAATGACAAGGTGAAACCATCTGGCCTCTTTAAGATCTTGCTTAGAAATCTCAGATACCTCAGTTCATCACTTACAGCTTCTACCTTCTGCCAAACAGTTGAATACAATTCAAATTTTTTAAGTTTTTTGCCACTGCATAAAAAGTATCACCTTTCCTCCAATCATATGTTTGTAGTTTTCTTTTAAAGCCTCTCTAGAAACACATTAAATGTCCACATTTCTGGTAGCACATATACTCTCTAAGATGATAGAAAATTTCTCTGTGGCTCTCGTCTTTCTTCTGAGCTCTCACCAGAACTGCCTTAGATGTCCAGAATTCTACCAGCCATCCCTTCAAGGCAATCTAGCCTTTTACTACCAGGCACTTTAAAACTCTTCCAGCTCTCTGCATTACCAAAATCCAAAACTAATTCCACATTTTAGGTATCTGTTAGAGCAACACCTCTAAATTCTGTTTTTGTTTTCTGGTGCTGCTGTAACAGAAATATCATAAATGTGTGTGGTTTAGCAAACAGAAATTTATTTTTTCACAGTTTAAGCTAGAAGTTTGAATGCAGGGTGCAGGCTGTAGGTGAAGGTTTTTTTCTGTTGGCTCCGGAGGAAGGTCTTTGTCTCTTTGACCTTCTGCTCTTGAGCAATCTTCCTGTGGGACCTATTGTGCTAGGCCAGCTTGGGCTGGATAGCTCATTAAGGTTTTGGGGACTGCTCTGTCTTTTGGGCCTCTGAGCTCTTAGGGAAAGTGTTTGGGACACGTCTGAGGGATTGTATGTGAAAGAGTGTAGATGGGTTGAGTAGCCAAGGATCTGTCTGGATATGCTGTTTTATTTCAACTTGGAGACACCCAAGAAAGTTGGATAGGGCTTCATCCAGGGCAAACACGATGAGACAAATCTGCTCAAAAGGAATCGTTTGGGATGCAGTTCTACTCGCATCGCATTGTTAAGGGATACAGACTTTCAAACACACATAGTCTGGGCTTCAGGGTTATTATCTGGATGGGAAAACAAGAGATAACTACAGAGAAATATGAGATGGGCACAACTTTAAATGACACCAGCGCTCTGAGAAGAAGCATGTCCATTTCCCATTAGCACCTTTAATATTCTCACCTGTGGCTTACTGGGTCCTCTGAATCTGAACCAACTACATGTGCAAAAGGCATGAAGTTGTTCCTGCACCACTCTTGTAGAAAATGATAGAATATTAGAAGCTCACAGAAGAGTATAAAAACCAAACCCATTGCTGTCAAGTCCATTACAACTCAGTGACCCTATAGGACAGAGTAGAACTGCCCCATAGAGTTTCCAAGGAGTACTTGGTAGATTCAAACTGCTGACCTTTTTGGTTAGCAGCCACAGCACTTAACCTCGATGCTACCAGGGTTTCCCAGATGAGTATAGAGAGTATTATCCAAGTATGCAAATACACTACTTTTCCATATTTGTGTCAAACCAACAAAACAAATCTATTACATTAATTCCAACTCATATTGACCCTATAGAACAAAGTAGAAATTCCTCACAGAGTTTCCAATGAGAGGCTGATGTATTTGAAAGGCTGACCTTTTGGTTAACATCATGGCACTTAACCACTTAACCACTTAAGCCACCAGGGTTTCCATATTTGCATCAGCTACTACTTTAAAAGACTAAAATATTAACATTTCTTGTGCCAGTTTTCTCCGTCTGTTCTTACTCTCCTGAAGTTGGGATTTACCTTGCCTATACGTTTTTGGAAACCCTGGTGGTGTAGTGGTTAAGTGCTACGGCTGCTAACCAAAAAGTTGGCAGTTCAAATCCGTCAGGCACCCCTTGGAAACTATGGAACAGTTCTACTCTATCCTATCGGGTCATGTGAGTTGGACTGGACAGCAGTGAGTTTGGTACGCATGTTTTTATACTTTTACCATGCATATAGGTATCCATACACATTGTGCGGTTTTTCAAGCTTGTAGTGTATCTTCTGCACGCTTTTCCTTCACTGTTGTTTTTGAGGTTCATTCGTATTGAAAGAAGACTCATTATATTCCCCCTTTGCTGTCAAGTTGATTCCTATTCATAGCGACCCTGTAGTGCAAAGTAGATGTGTCCCACAGGGATTTCCAAGGCTGTCATTTTTACAGAGGCAGATTGCCACATCTTTTCCTGAAGACCGACTAGTGGGTTCAGACTGTCAATCTTTTCGGGTTAGCAGCTGAGGAGTGCTTAACTGCTGCGCCACCAGGGCTCCTTCATTGACCACAATACTATTTATTTACCCATTCTCCTTTTGATAGACATTGCATTTAACTTTTCCTTATTGTAAATACCATTACAGTATTATTTATAGTGTATATTTTGGTACCCTTTTGCACACATGTTCCAGCCTCTCCTCATAATTCCTTCTCTGTTACCATTGTGGCTTTGGGATCTGCTGCCCTCCTGGATCAGGCTCCGCTTTGTGGTTACCCTTCTTCAGCATTGACAGTATGGCTGCTGGCATTTTTCAGCTTGGTCGGTGTTTACATTTATCCCGTTTTTTAGGCCCCGTCTTGTACTTGGAGACCCAATCTTATGCTAAAATTCCCTGATTCAAGTTTTGTCACCTCCTTCATCTCCCTAGCCCACCTGGTGTCTTCTGTAAGGGGATGTTCTTTGGCAGGAAAGATTGGTAGGTCTTTGGTTCACAGGATAAGGCCTCATGGGAGTGGTAAGTTTCAACTGGAGTGTCAAGTTTATGGTGAAAATGAGAAATGGGGAGAAATGGGGAGCTGTCCTGGTGAGGGGCAACAGCGTATGGTTTAAGGGTAGAGTGGAGAGCAACCTGGTGGTCTGGAAGCTGGTTCTACTGGAATAGGGGATTGGGGGGAACATGATGAGTTGAGGTAGTCAAAGCATTGTCTCCATCGCCAGGCCATTTCTTTTAATTTTTCAGGAAGAAACATGGCGGATGGACAGTGAGTGCCACTGGCAGCGGTGATGGTTATCTGGAGATCCCTGATGAGTAGAAACACTGTTCCCAACAGTGAACCCCCAATGACTGGGCTGAGTTGTAACACCAGCTGCTCTTGAGCTTTTGTGGTCTGCACCTTCCACTTCCTCCAGCCCACACTGAGAGCTGACGCTTTGTTAAGCTGAGCTTCCTCCTCCCTTCATCACTCACATCCCACTTTCAACCATTCCTATTTCCAAACAAGAGAATTCCATCAGCGGGCCTTAGGCTTCAGTCCAGCTATTGCCAGGAAACTGGACGCAGCTTCTCTAATCAGAGCCCCAAGAGTGAGCGCTAGAGGCGGTCCAGAAGTCTCCTCCAGAGCCTGACCTCTCATCTGTGGTTAAAGCCGCACCCAGTGTATGTGGATGAGTGGGGACAGGGGTTGATTATTCAGTCAGCAAAGTACCAACATGCCTGACTTGACTGTTTAACCTGCTCTTATGTAATGCACAATTTCACATGGGCTTGGTATCGCTCTTTCACACGGGTGGTGAAACCCCTGCGAAATGGTGCACTTCGAATGAGTAAGGACAAGGAAGCCTGTGCATACCTTGCTTATTGGGTAATTCATAACTGGGTGAGTACATCTTGAAGTTTGGCCGGCCTTTCTGATTTCAAGTGAGCCGCAAGAAACGGGTTTGGTGTTCTGAAAGAACAAGCTTGAGGCCAGGATTCACTGTTAGCAGAAGCTTGGGTTTTTGCCTTGTTTGACAGCCCGTAAAACTCAGCAGCAAATTTGAACCTCCGGCTTTGTTTCCTTGAGAAGAAAGCCTGGAAATAGTTAGCAACTCCTCCCCCACTTGCTGGCTGACCTTCCCTTCCTCTCCCTCCACTGATCCCACCCTTGCTTTCCCCACCACACTATTAGGAAATTTAGAAGAAAATCTGTTCCCGATAACAAGGGTGGATGGAGAGCAGGAGGCTCCTGGGGCTGGCTCATCAGACCTACGCTGCTCAGGAGTGAGCAGGCGGACGGGACTGCGAGCCAGGACCGAGCAAACCAGGCTGCTCCACGTGTTGACATCGTGCTCTGAGACTGCCTGCGTGCACGTGCGCACTTTTTACATGTGTCCTCCGCAAGAGGTCCTGGAAGGGCACTACTGGCAAGCTGAACAAGTAAAATAAACAGAAAGTCTTAATGAAGAGGGGAAAGGTAAATGAAACAGATGTTTATTAGGCATTTACTCTGGGAGCTCCTAAAATCAAACCTGTGAGAAAATACTGGATTTACTGACAAGCTACACCAAGCTCAGAAAGGACCCTGTTTGCGTGGTGGCGGTGGGAGGTGGAGGGGAAGGAGGAAGCAGAGAGCGTGAATAACCACGCAAGGGAAAAGACCCGTCGCATCTTTTGTAATCATCACCATTCTCGTAGCTTATCGAGTCTGGGAACTTGGGGGAGCTGACAGAACAGACTAGGCAGTCCCTTAAAGTCAGAGGTCATGGAAATCAAGTTGGAGATCATCTAAGCAAGTGTGGCAGTAGCACATACCATGAAAACAGGAGACCCTAAAGGAGGGGAGAAGGGAAGCCCTTAGCGTGGACATGAGCAAAGTCTTTTTCAGAAATACAAAAAAAGCAAAGCGAGACCAGCTGTTAAAAATTATTTAATAGAAAGTTCAATGTCAAAATGTAACAATAAACAAAAATACACATGTATAAATATGTATATATATAATTAGACCTGTACACTTCCTCAGACTTATCAAAGTGGAACAGAATCCTCACAACATCTTGGTGGTCAAACCAAAAATAATATTTAAGCTACATGGGCCTACTGGGGCTATGGGGCGCAGTACTACTGACGAATTGGATGGGTTCAAAGAATTCAAATCAGAGATTGGGGGACATTGCAAAATGACCTCTTCTGGAGACCCAGAGAGGAAGAACAAGCCATCTTACTTAAGGAATGATCCCATGGCTCTGCACAGGGTTCCCCGACCTCTCACAACACCTGTAGCCGCTACTGCCTGAGACAGCTCTCCTGCTGCAGTCTGGAAGTCACTTCAGTTCACGTTAGTTGCGATTTTGCTTGTTTCATCTCCCAGATTAGAAGGTCTTAGGGAAGGTGATCACCAGTGTATTGTGTAGGCCGAGTGCCAGCACATGGGGTTGGGATGACAGCAAGGTGAGCTCATTTGCTCTAAAGCAGTGGTGGCCAAAGTGGGGTGGACACCTACCTGGGGGCACCCAAGGTCCCCCTCAAGGGTTCTGAGAGAAAACACCAGAAATTCCACTTTCAATATTTTATCTTAGTCTTTTAAAATTTCTGTTATGTATTTTAAAAAATAATGTGACCTACTATACTAGTACAGGAGTCCATTACTATCTGCTCTGAACAAATAAACACATATGGGGAGGGCACCTCATCACATGTTGGCTGATAGACATGGTGCTGATAGACAGCTGGGAGCCCACTGCTTGACAGAATTCACAGACAGGCAGAGCAATTTGGGGGCAGCCTTCTGTGCGGCCAGTAGGAGCCAGGCCCCAAGAGACCATCCTGGCCTGATTCAGAGCTGGTGTCTGGCAGTCACTAGATTTTTCCTGACTGGAAGGCCTTGTTTCTCAATAAAATACATATTCTTAAGAAGAACACAAAAGCCACTGACTTCTTGCATGGAGGCTTTTTCCACCCTTTTTTGGTGCTGAGGTGGAGCTGAGGAGTGAGAGGTGAAACACACCTGACGAGAGAGGCCTCTACTGGGGCAGCAGAAGGGGCTGCCGTGGGGAAATGTGGCCTGTATTCCACGACCACCCTTGCCAGGCTCTGAACTGCAAAGCGAATGTGAGAGGCCAATCGTTCTATAGGTTTCCAGCATCGGAGCTGCCACAGGCCAAATGAGACCGAAAATATCTCATCCCATGGAAACCACAAGACCAGAACTAGGCCCTGCAGAGAGAGCAGCTAGAGCAGTATCTAGGAGGAGAGCAAGTCTGCAGCTATTTCCAAGGGTCCAGAAGCCAGTGGTCCTGTGTGGTATGGCAGGCAGACTGAGCATGGCAAGCACAGAGGTCCTGAGACACATCAGCCCCAAGAAGCAATGAGGGCCTTCTGGGTTCCTGAGCAGAGGACTAGAGTGATTCAGCTAGGATAATGGCTTTCAGCCAAAAAGTCCTCCAGCTTTTCAGGGGGATTATGTCACATCTTTGAGCCTTTTTCTTGGTTTGGTGAAAACCACTTTGGCTCACAGCTAGTATTCTGATGCATCTTATGTTTACTTTTCCATCTTTGTAAGCGGTGTGATATTTTCTAGGGAGAGGGAAAGGAGAAGAAAAAACCTAGCACTTTAAACACTGAGTAAGTTCTTTGGAAAACCTGAAAGGCACCACAAATTGTCTCCATGAAGGAACTCTACTAGTCTCTGGGCCTTTCACGACCCCCACCCACCAAGCTTCAAGGTATCCCCATGGCTGCGCTCATGCTGGGGTCTCAGCAGCAGTTTAGATTTGCTGGCAGTTAGTATTTACATACATGTCATCTGTGCTTTTTATTTTTATTGTTTTTGAAATACCCCCTTTTCGGCAGGCTCAGTTATGTGCTCTGGACACAGTGGAGGGCTTAGCCACCATGGGTGACCTGCTCAGGGGGTGCAGTCAGAGGGCAGCTGCCTTTGGTAAAGATGTAGGCACCACACACCTGACAGGAACACCCTCTGCTGCTCCCCAGGTATTTGTTTTAGTGTGTCCCCTCAACCCTGGGCCTAGGCTGGCCTGCACCCAAGAAGTAATTTTAGCCTTGGTGCCTCTAAGGACAGTTCACTGTGATCCAGAAGCTGTTACCTATATGGCTCCAAACCAGGTATAACCCAGGTTATAGCCCTTGTATTCAAACAGCTTGAGGAAAGAGAGATTTGGGTGGTGGTTGGAAGAGACATCAGGATGGGATCATCTCAGCAAGCAACTTGGCATTTCTGTAGTGAGGAGTGAACTCAGCCCTGCGTAACTACACTGACCTCTTTGGGTGACCTAAACCATGGGTAACAGAGGGCAGAACATCTCCTAAAACTTATTGAAATGACCATCCCAGTCACAGTCTCACTAGCCAAACCACTTAAGGTCTTAGAAGAGATTCACATCTGCTGTCAGAGCTTAAACCAGTCTGGAAAATATAGATCCTCACTTCAAAGATTTGGGAAGAAAAAAAAAAAAAAGACATTAAACTTAAGCCCACACAAATAGACAGTGGACAGGTGAGGATTTTCATACAAGCCAACAGTCCAGGCTATTATCCTTCCTCCATTGTTGGAGGTCAGATTCTACCAAACTTTTCCACAAGATGAAGGTTTTTGGAGGTTACAGATGCTGCCTGTGGTGAAACAGGAAGTCTTGGGAAGCCAAGAGAGAAATTAGTCTCCAAAAGCCTGTCCTGGCTGTATTACATGTTTAACTGCAGGAGGACCAGGTTTCCCCCCCCGTCCCCCAAATGCCTGAAAAGATTTCAATGGGAGAGATGTGCCTAGATTCCCAAAGCCTTTTCTTTGTGGGTATTAAAACTGTCCTGTTAGCCAGTGGCCTCTCCTGGTTTGCTGTCACTCATCGGATACAGGACAGCCAAGTAAAACACTTCCCAAGAGAAAGCCAAGCTGGTGATGAGCCAAAGGGACATTCTAGAAGGTAGATGCCCCCAAAAGGATGTTTTCACAGTGTTGCAAAGGGCATTTGTAGTACTAATAAAAATTTTTGGCAAATATTTGAATGACATCTTTCCTTCTTTCACTATGAGCATTCAGGTTGGACAGAGGCATTCTACACTTAATGATATACTTCTTAGAACATGGGGGTAGTAGATTCACTTGACAGAATTATTGGGAGGATTATACAAAACAATTATAAAATGCCTAGCACAGTATCTGGCACATAGTGAGTGAATAATACTAGTTCCTTTTACTGCTTCCCCTCAGATTAGACTAGATCCTAGACAAGGTACAAGAGCTGCCTAAAAAACATGGCACAGCTATAAAGTCCTACAGTTTGTGACAAAATTAAATACATTCACCCATAGCTGTATTTTGTATCACAGTTTCTGACTCTTTGCCAGAGACATAAAAAAAAAAAAAAAAAGGTGACTGCTGAAGTCCCCTTGGTGAAACACATCTATTCCTTGGCAAAAGGTAGCTTATAGACTGGATTCATGAACTTCCAAAAGGTGTCATGCAGGGATGTCTGCAGTGTGACAGCTGAGTGTCTCCCAACTTCACTCGGGGACACTGGGGGTCCAGTAATCCACCCTGAAGCTGTGAAGTCAAAGCTCTGACTTTAAATCATCTTTCATTATGTCTTTAAATATACATTCCCTCCTCTCTACCCTATCTTATTTTTCTAATGGAGTTTTAAGCAACTTAATAAAAAGTCCAGTTTCTGAGAGATACAAAGAAACAGGCTCTGAGAATGCCTTTGGGGGAGGGGAGCAGAGAAGATCAATTTTATGGAAAATTCTGAAGTGCAGTCTAATGCCTCCCCCCTGCCTTTATAGGCTTGTTATGAGGGTGAAAGAGAGAACCTTGAAAATCAGTTGTTTTGCCTTTAATAAAGAACACAGCAGAGTCCTCAATTCAGTTCATATTTTCCTGGAGTAAGAAACTGATCATGTTTCTTCCTATAAAAACCCACCTAACTAAATTCCTTCCTGAAGACTAGGAGCAATGGAGCATGCTTAAATTCTTGGGCAGTGTCTACAGAGCACGTCTCATCGATATGCCCACTTGCAGCACAAGTGACTGAGGTCAAGTTCGTAAGAGGTATAATCTGTTTGTAGCAGGCAGGTTCTAGCCTATGGGAAAATCTGTCCCTAAAAGAAAAAAAGTGGTGATGAGGTCAGCAGGACGACTAAGTTATATTGCAGAGTGGGGGTGGCACCCTATGGAACCCAGACGAGGATGCCTTCTGCTCCCCGGGTGTGCTCCTGGGGAGGGGGGAGGTCCTCAGGTTGCAGGTGTGGCTGATTCTGAGGCAGTAGTCAGCATGGGTCTCGGTGAGCACCTGAGGGGAAGGTGTTGGCTTGGAGACCTCAAGAACCAGGGCTACTCCTCAATCAAGTCATTTCTGATGCCAGTCACCAAGAACCTGTCTCAGACACAGGCAGTGCAGACAGAGAGAGATGTGTTTCCCAGAAGGCTGTTAGGTGGCTGCAGCTGCATCTGAAGGCTGACCTAGTTTTCTGGTCTCTGGCCTTTGTTGCTCCTTTGTCCCCAAGTAGACTAAGTAGACCACAACACCACTCTCGGCTCTGCTCAAGCCTGGGGCCAGGAGGCATCATTTAGGCAAAAGCCTCTTTTAAGGTTTGCTGCCAGTAAGAAACACACGTTCAATTATGAGAGCAGTACTCTGTGATCCTGAATCTATGCCAACCAAAAGAAAGCTTCATATACACGGCTGAACTTGAACAACTCTGCCACGATGTAGAGTACATCAGCCATGCGTAATACAGCTGTAAATCTTGCTGACAGTCCTGTTCCACCCACTGGCCTCCAGGCAGCTGGACTTGGAATTGCACCCGGTACACAGCCATCCTATCAACTCTCTGCTAAATGTTTCTCGGTCCATTTCTCATCCTTTTTGGTCTCCATCCACCGGGACCATTTCCCTCCCTCCCCTCCTTCCATCTCCCTGAGTCCCTCAGGAGTTAACAAAGACCAGAATGCATCAGCCTGTACACTGGATTACCCTATTCATTGTATCTGAGGCAATCTACTTCATGTTTAAATACACAGAAAAAAAAAGCCAAATATTTTTGCTTTGGATCCTTTCAAAAAGCATTAAAAAAAAAAGTACAAACACAAATCACTTGACAACTTTATGATTAACACCAACAAAAGGAAAACAGACAGTTTTGAGCATTGCGAACAATTAAGCATTTCATGCTAACCAGCTCAACCACCCATTCTGTGGATCTTTTTTAGATGTACCAAATGTGTCTCAAGATGAAATCACTTGTGCACATCAAAGGCGTAAGCAGTGTTCAACATGAGAGACAGAACTCTGAATGAAAAGCCACTGGTTCCTGGGAACGACACTTAGGGCTTTACTAAACACGCAAGCATCGAGTTCCCAAGAAACACTTGGTTCTGTGTACGTGTGTAACATGTCAAAAGGTTGAATGAGACTGTAGGAAAAATGATGGCTGTGTTTCACCCTTGGGTAGAAGAAGGTGATGACTTCGTGGGAAGCCAGACAGCATACAGAGTCAAATGGAAGACATTTAGTGTTTGCTTCATCTTGCTTGGTTAAGAACAAGAAATCCCAAGACAAAGTCCATCTACATAACAAGGAACAAAGTCCATAGTGAATGCATTAGCAGTTGGTTTAAGGCTGAGGACAAGTATTTTAGTTTCTTGGCCAAAAACCATACATAGGGAGGAAACTTACAAGCTTAGGCTATTCGGCTCTCCCTGTGTTTTTCTGCTTGAAACAGGATAAAAAAAGCCTTCAATTTTGGCTGCATCTCTATTTATGTAACAACCACAGCTGTTCCCTAAAATAGCTGCTGCTGGCTGAAAGAATCAAGGCTTTTTTGTTGCTAACGTTTGAGTCCATTTTCTATAGCACTTGACTGAATTTCTTGTCCCACACTTTGGCTGGCCCTAGTCTCAAAGGGGATAAAAAAAATCTCCTGAACACGTCAATGGTATCATCAGTTTATGTGGATGGATTCTGAAGTCAAGGCTCATCGTCTCAGAAAGAACAAATTCAGCTCTTTATTTTGTAGTGTGGCCTGTGGTCTCCTGACGACCCAGAACATCTTAACTACCTATTGCTGGAGGGGTCTCCCTGTGGCTGATACAGAGGCCCTTCAAATCCACAACCCACAAACCAGAGAAGCATGTGGTGCTGCAACTGTTTTGGGGGGACAAACCGAAACCTGGACTGCTGACACGGCATTTATCAGGGTGCTCCTCTTCCCCAAAAGTAACCAAGAAAACCCTCATCAAAGCTATCAAACTCATTAAAAAAATACAGGTTATTTTTTTCCCTATTGTGACAACATTTGCTAAAAATATTACTTCTGTCTTTGAGAAGAGCTCATTCTCTTCATAGAATATGGAAAAATAAACTCTACAGGAAGACCCAGTCGACATCCCCCACTACCTCCCCGGGTGCTTTTGGCTCTCACATCTCCAGATGCCATTGCCTGCGCCAGCGGGCTACGATTTTTGAGCAGGCAGACACTTCTCGCCGTGTCAGTGTGCAGTGTTGCAAGTAACAGTAAAAGGAAGCGGTAAGGATCATGAAGCCTCACGAAGGGAAGAAATGAAGACAGAGGACGGCTTATCTGCCAACAAAAGGACAGGTCACAGCGTAGTCTCAGGTCCTCCAGAGAAGTCTTGGGGTGCCCTCTCATCCCTCCTGACCACTTAGAGCCCTGCTCATGCCAGGCAGATGATTGGTGGGAGGGTGCAGGGAGACAGCAAGGCCCATTACGAGCATCACCACAAAGCAGAGTCATCTTAAAACACTGAGAGGGATGAATGGTAGAAGACAGAGATACATAAAAACAGTAAAATGTTTATTTTCTTAGAAAAAAAAAAGTGGGGAAGAGGGATTCAGAGCGATTTTGATCATACTTCCATTAGCATCTGAGCAAAGCCAATGTTGCAAGCTTAATCCTTGGTTAAGATACTTATTAAATGTAACAGCCTGCCGCTGGCTCCTGGGTCACTTCCAGGAGTCCTATCACAACTTGCTTTTTAATCAATAGCTTGTCTACTTCTTCTTAGCAGAGAACCAAGACTCACCACAGCCACCATCCCATTTCCAAAGCTCACACTGCCAGTGGGAAGCAGGGCTCAGTCCATCTCAGGACTGCTGGAGAGAGGGGGGCAGGAAAAGAAGGAAGGGGACACTGTCCTTAGATGTGGAACCATCTTAGAAGAGAAGTCGGATAACTGAGTTCACCACTACCTCATCTTAATAGAAAATAGGTTGGAGAGCATCTGTAAAACCAACAGTATCTTTAAGGTGAACCTGCAGAACTCTGCTGCATACCTGGACACAAGAGAAGTGAAAAGTTGCAACAAGTTTTAACTAGCAGCAACAAAGAAAGTTCGATAACAGTTGTTTTTAGCAAGATTCCTTTGCAAGTTCGTTAAGAAACACTGTAATTTAATGGGGCATACGATATGGAACGATCTTCTTTTGTTAATAGTGCTGTTCGTTGAAGAGAACCAACTTTTGCAAAGATTTCAACTGGGGGGTGTAACCTATTTACACAGTAGCAGTTCCTGGTTTGAGTGGTAGAACTGGCGCTATGTGACATCCTCTTCTTCCGAACAGTAATCTCGACCCTTAGGGAAAGAAAAGAACAACATGTGAATGAGAAACTCAGAGCAGAGCCTGAAACAGTTACTTGTGATCAATTTGCTCTTAGTCTTTGTCTCTGTGAAAAAGAACCCAGGATTTATCAGTGGCTACCAGGCGAACCCTAGGTAAGTGCCACGGCTGCTAGCCAAAAGACTGGCAGTTTGAATCCACCAGGAGTCCCCCGGAAATGTTATAGGACAGTTCCACTCTGTCTGATAGGGTCACTGTGAGTCAAAATCGACTTGATGGCAATGGGTTTTCTTTTTTTTTTTTTAATTGGGCACATGGTAGACATACGAACTTCATGGATCTCTGGGGGGTGAAAACAGTTAACACACTAGGCTGACTACTGAAAGGGTGCAAGTTCAAGTCCATCCAGAGGTGCCTTGGAAGAAAGGCCTGGAGATCTACTTCTGAACATCTGGCCACTGGAAACCTTACGGAGCACACTTCTGCTGATATACATGAGGTCACACACATGAACTGTATCTAACATGACAGCAGAATATGTATCCCACTGCATGGAGTCTCACTAAGCACCAACTATGCCCTTTGTGCTGTAAGAACAGACGTTATTGTAGGCATACACAAAGACTCAACCTTTCCCCAAGAAATTACCATACAGTATCTATTCAGGAACCCAACTTCATACCAACAATATACAAAAACAATGTCATTATCTGCTGGGGATAGAGCTGCACACATTTTATGGGCTGCCTGGAACTTAAACAATTTGACAAAGGCGGATGGTATAATTCACGGAAGTCACAGTTTTAAACCCACTCTAAATTAAAATACAGGGATTAAGAAAATGAACAAACAAGGATTCACTGATGTAACACGTCTAGGTTTAGACTTGGTATGTAACGGATGCACAAGAAAGACAGAGGCTTACGATTCATTTGAAACAGGCTACTTGAAGGCTTTAAGCACAAGAACAGTCATTTGTTTTGAACCTATTTCATCCTCTCTCCACTAGGTGACATACTCCAGGTAGGCGTGGTTGGGCCTAGGATCTAGACTCCACATCCAACCTAACTGGGTTGTCTTGGGAGAGCACATAAAGCTTTTCTGGTGTGTCATCAGTCACATACAACACAGCACTCCAAGTATCTGCCCTGTCTGCACCAGGGCACTGCTGTGAGGCCCTACAGGGACAATGTCACAGATAAGGGCTTCGTACAGTCAGAGATTATTACTATTTGCATCCTTCCAATTTTTTTTCTTCAGTAATATTATACTGTGTTTAAGGTAAAAGTTTACACAGCAAATAAGGTTCCCATTGGACAATTTCTACCCACAAATTATTCAGTGATACCAGTTATATTTTTCACAATGTGTGATTATTCTATTCTGGTTGTACCATTTCCAGTACTCTAGCTTCCCTGCTCTCTTATCTTCTTATCTTTGCTTTAAAGTCTGTTTTGACTGTTTGGTTTCATATAGATAATCTTTCTTTCTTTTTTTTTAAAGGAACTCATTGCTCATTGGCTACATTCTTCATGAGCCAATCTGGCATTTACCTATAAAAGGTAACATCAAGGGACATTTCTGTTTAAGGTTAAAAGTTTCTCAGAGCAGTAATCTCAGGGAGTCTTCCAGTCTTGGCTGGTCAACTAAGTCCGGTCTTTTTAAGAACCTGAGCTCCAGTGCACATTTTTCTCCTGTTTGATCAGGGTCCATCTACTACGGTCCTGATCAGAACAGCAGTAACGGTTGTCACACACCATCTAGTTCTTCTGGTCTCAAGGTAGAAAGGAGCCATGGTTTGTGTCACCCAGTTTCTTCTCTGAGATTCTGGTTTCCTTGTCTTTTGTTCCAGATATACAGAGCTCAAGAGGTCTATCTTAGAGGGCTGCTCAAAAGCTTTTAAGATCCCAGACACTACTACTCATATTACAATGTAGAACACACACTGTATGAACTACATAGCATGCCAACTACAGCATGAGTACCCCATGAGACTATGGTTCTAAGCTTTCAAACCTGGAAAACAAACCCTGAGAGGTATTTGGCTGTGTCTAAAAAAATATCTGTAACTATGTCCCATATGTCAGTTTATTACATATATGAAGAAGACACACAAAGCATACACATACATACCTGTATGTACATATGCCTATGGATACATCTATGTACACATATGTACCCTCAAAGTCATACCCCTACACATATACGCTTATATATGTATTTGTGTAACCACACGCTTTTTTTTTTTAATGTACACTACATGTACAGTTTTAGGGGGACAATCCCTTTTAAAAAACAGGATTTCCTAAATAATTAGAACCTATTCTAAAATAGGAAACCCTGGTGGCATAGTGGTTAAGTGCTACAGCTACTGACAAAAAGTTGGCAGGTCAAATCCACCTGGTGCTCCTTAGAAACTCTACGGGACAGTTCTACTCTGACCTGTAGGGTCACTATAAGCTGCAATCAACTCGATGGCAGTGGCTTTGGTTTTTTATTCTAAAACATATCAATACATAAAATACATTTTCATATAATGATTTCTCAAATGAATTCTATTTTCTTTGTTATACCCCTTGGAAATACCACACCCTTTCTAATGCTTAAGCATCATCATAATGAATTACTGTACTGCATGGCTTGGTGCTAATCTTAGCTATGCTACTTACTAGCTGTGGCATTTTGAGCAAATTAACCACTTTGTGTCTCAGTTTTCCTCATCTGTGAAGTAGGGATAACACTAGGACCTACATCACGGGGTTGCTGTGAAAAGGAAATGAGTTACTACTGGTAAAGGGATTAAGAGTGCCTGGGTGATACATCAGGAGCACGGGTAGTGCTGTTGTTAAAGTACTTGGCTGCTAACGCAGAGGTCAGCAATTTGAACCCACCAGCTGTTCCACAGAAGAAAGACGTGATAATCTGCTTCCATAAAGATTACAGCTTTGGAACCCTACTGGGCAGTTGTACTCTGTCTTACAGGATCGCTACTGGAACTGACTCCGTGGCAGTGGGTTTGGGTGATACATGTGTGTGTATTTGATACATTAAAAAATGCTCCAACACAACGAAGTGTTTAAGGCCTGTAAAAGTATGAAAACTTGTCTGCTCCCACAGTAAGTGGCCCCAGACCACTTCTTCTTTTTGAATGTGATTCACTAACTGGTGGGTTGTGGTTCCCTCCACCACCAGAACGCCAGCTCTCACTTCTCGCAGAGTGCCTGAGCCCAGCGTCATCTCAGGCTTCTTTTGCATGCTGCGTAAAGCCTCTTATGGCTGAGAAAATGTGCAATCGTCCTTCCTGGGCACACGACTGATCACATTAGCCACTGCCATCAGCAGCCCCTGTGACACTGCCTATCAGATGCTAGCCCAAGCCTTGCTCAGACCATGCAGGAGGTCTCCAGCAGATAACCAGAAAGGAGGAGACCCTTGTGGTCCCTGACAGTTGGGGGGATCTGGACACTCAGAAACACATGCACACAAATACAGACAGTGCTGTGCACACAGCCTCAACTCCAGCAGCTCAGACAGAGGACCAGCAACTGGGGGCTCAGCGTGCAGTGGAGGAGGAAGGCACGGCTGGGGAGTGTTCGCAGAGGGTTAGGGAGGAAAGGAAAGAGGACATTCTAAGGAAAGGTATGGCACATGTCCTGGTGAGGAACACTGGGCGAATTACAGGGTCTTGGTTTCTTGGGGATAATTATGGTTTTCATCCCACAGGGTTGTGATTGGGATTAAATGGGAAAAATACATAGTGTTTGGTACATAGTCAGTACATGTTAGCTGCTGCTATTCTGACTATTACTGCTATCATTGTAATCACTGTTATCATAAACCCTGTACTTGCTCAGTCCCCTAGCAGGAGAACAGGGTCCTTTTCTCGTGACTGCCAGGTGAGTGAGGCTGTGGTCTTACAGGTGTCAGGGAGCCCCCTGCTCCCACCTCAGCCTTGCACTCCAGAATCTCATGTACACCAATAAAGATTTTATAGCAGACACTTCAGTCCCTTCACTTTTTAGGTCCAAATGAGTCCACAAATAAAAGGCTCTGTAAGCAAGTGGGATTCAGAAGGCACCTTGCTCGTGAGGCAGAACTTGGAAGCAATACATACACACACACACACACATACACACTCACACACAGTTCTAGTCATTGATAAAACAGTATCTCTAGCTTATAAGTTTATACAGCCAAGGGGGCATTTCAGACCTTCCAAATTGCCTGCTACCAGTAGAGTGCCCTCAAAAGGAGATACAGAAATACATAGAATACATAGAAATACATAGAAATCCTCTCAGTACCTGAAATACTACGTGACTTTCATTTCACAAGCACTTATTTCTCTGACATGACTGACTGCTATAAGAAGGAGAAAGAAAGCTGCACTGACAGCTTTCCAGAGACTATGTCACTGACTGTCCACATCAACCCTGCAAGGTAGGAGCATCCCTGGGACCCGCGAGGAAACCTTAAGGGAGCTGGGCAGGCACATGACCACAGGGCTGGTCCATCCCTTTTTGGGTTAGATCTGCATGGACTTGATAACTTAATTTGAATTCAAATCAGTTTCACTTTTGTTATTATCATTCTGCCAGCAGCTCTGAGAACCAAATATTTTAGTAACAGAAAACTTGGAAATCAAAGCCACATCGACAGTAGGAGCTACCATATGGCCTTCGGATGCAGCTCAAAGAAAGGAGAGCCTGACGAAGCCCCACTGTCGACGGGGCCCCATCTCAGCATCACATGGGGCCTGTGTTCTCACTGGCCCGCTGTGCAAGACAGTGAAGATCCCTTCTGCAAGACGGCTTCATGTCTCAGCTAAATTTTTAAAGAAAGATGCTAAAGAGAAAAGTTTGAAACCTTCAGCTGTCAGAAGGCAGGAAGTGGGAGTGAGATAGACAGCAATTCCCTTAGTGGGAGCATGGCCCTTTCTCTTAAAGGGACCACAGAATGGAGGTCTTTGTAAAGACGCTTTCCAGTTACAACTAAGGACTGTGAGACACAATCCTATCCTTGTGCAAAGGACACACTGAATATTACACAGCAAAATCTCTGTGAAGCCTCGGCAGGCTGGAAGAATGCAAACTCCCAAGGATACAGACAAGGAGAGGTTGTTTAAAAGAACCACACGGGCATTGTGGGACAGGCTCAAAAAAAAAAAAGGCAAAAGACAAAAAACCAAAGTAGTTGCCGTCTTGCTGTCAAGTTAATTCTGACTACAGTGACCCTACAAGGACAGAGGAGAACTGACCCATGGGGTTTCCATGGAGTGGCTGGTGGATTTGAACTGCCAACCTTTTGGCTAGCAGCTGACTCAACCACTGTGCCACCAGGGCGGAGGAGCTTTACCGTCCCGCATTTCTCTGACCAGATCCAGCCCAGGTTTGGCTACCATGCTGTCTGTGTATTTTTCCTGGAAATCTAAAGATGTTTTTCTCAACTACAGTTCTAGAGGGTGAGGATTTTCTGTCTGTGTAAGTGTTGAGGCTATAAATTAGAGAGAAAATTACAGAGTAGCAAAAGAAAGCACGTTATCCTAACTCTGAATACTGTACGTCTGACGTGGGAAGAGTTCAAAGACTGACTTCAAATTAAAGCTGGAAGGACGGAGGTGGGAAGTTCAAAACAAAGACACCGTCTTTCCAAAGTAGCTAGACTCTTCTCTCTTAAGGTTAAAATGAACAAACATAGTCCGGGAGTGGCTACCCAGTGGCATGATTTTATCTTTAGTACATGTCTTTAACACATTTCTGTGTGCATTCAGCCTAATGCATGCAGCTTAAGCACGTAACCATCAGTTTTCAACTGAGTCCTAGACGGAATCGACTGAGAGGAAGCACTGAGTCTCAGTTTCCCCATTTGTAAAATGCAGTCATGGTAACCAGCAAGGTGGTTGTGGAAATTATACGCAATACACACAAAGCGTTTAGCAAAGCTGGCCACAAGGTAAGTGCTTCATAAATTATGATTGCATTGAAAATTGAGACCCACAGATCCAAGAGCTAATAAACCATTCCGGTCAGAAACTGGGCCCTAAACAATAAAACCAGCTGCATCAAGTTGATTCCAATTCACAGTGGCCTTACAGGGACACAGCAGGTGGTAGATGTGAACCGCAGATCTTTTGGCTAGTAGCCACAACCCTTAACCACTGTGGCCACCAATCCTCAAATAGGCAAGTATCCACTTCAGGGCCTGGGGGGCTTGTTTTTCCTTCTTTCTGGATAGCTGTTGCCTCACCTAACCCATTTATTACTTCTTAACTTCTCTATGTCTGCTCAAAAGACACCTCATCTGAGAAGTCTTTCCTAAATCCACAGAAACCAAAAGCCAACTCATTTTTGCTGAGCGGATTCCAACTCACAGTGACCCCACAGGATTTCCCAGGCTGTAAATCTTTATGGAAGCAGACGGCCACATCTTTCTCCCTCTGGGTGGCTGGCAGGTTCAAGCAGCTGCGTGTCTAACCACTGAACATCCAGGGTTCCTCCTTCCCTGGGCATTCTATATTAAACAGTCTTCGCACCATGCTTCATGTTTATATCACTGACGACCTGACATTATTAATATAGTAATTTATTTCTCGATAGACTTCCCCCTTGAGTGGAAGCTCTTAATGAGCAGAAACTTTTATTTATTCATTACCACATCCCCAGGACTTAAAATAAGGCTTGGAACACGCTGAACGGTTGAAAATTATCTACAAAAATTCTGAAACTTTATAGTTGGAAGTGGACCTACCTAGATCTGATGTTCTATCTAACGCAGGAGAGGCCTCTATTTACCACATTTTGGACAGGGAGCCAGCCTTCTTTTCTGCTTGAAATGTCAGATACTTTTTCAGGCAGCCCATGAAACTGTGAATCAGCTCAGCTCAAACCTGCCTCTCTGTACCTCCCACAGAATGGCTTAGTCTTGGTTTTGGGGACCAGAAGTCTATTTTTTCTCAAGCAAAAACATCCTTGGTTCCACTATTTGAAAATAAGGTGGTTGCTATGTAAGTCTTCCTCCCTGGGATGTGTGTCCAGTTTTCCAATGCACCCATCAAAAAACAAAACAAACAAACAAACAAAAAAGGCACCAAATAAGATATCTTAGAAATACAGTCTAGGATATATAAGAATTTAGTATCTGACAAAGGAGGTCCCCAGAGTCCAAGAGAATCATAATACAACAGAGCATAAAACAACTTTTGTCAAACCTCTGGGAAGGAAGATAATTCTTTTAGCCTTAAAGGAACAACAACAAAAATCACAAAAAATAAAAAGAGGAACACATTTAATTATGTAAAAGTGAGGCTCTAGGTGAGAAATTAAAAAAGAAGAAGGCAAAATAAAAAAGCAAGTCTCACACTGGGAAACATCTGTAGCATAAATGTATAAATGGTAAAAGTTATACGAGAAGCTCTTACAAACAAAAATATTAGCAGCAAGAGGATCCCAGTAAGGGGAAAAAGGCATAAACTAAAAAATACACCACAAACTAAAACCAGTAAACATACAAATGGAAAAATGATCTGCTTCAGTAATCAAAAATGCAAATTAAAACAAGAGATATTGTTTAAAAATAATGACACTCAATTCTTGAGAGTGTACCACAGAATGAGCTCTCATATGTTGCTGGAGTCATGGAAAATAGCACGACTTCTTGGAAAAGCAATTTGTTGACATGTGTTGCAAGTCATAAATATGTTTGTGCCTTACATTACAGCAATCATAGTGATCAGTGTCAAAGATAAAACTCCAAGGACATATATTTAAAAAATATGTATACTGGTTACCCAGGGCTGAGCACGGGTGTGTTGGCTGACAGGGGCACAAGGGACCTTACTGGGGTGAAGGAAATGTTCTAGAACTGGAACTCGGTGATGGTTTCATAAGTTGGTAAATTTATTAAAAATCATTGGTTTATTATACTTAAAATGAGTAAGTACACAGCATGTAAATTATACTTCCATAAAGTTGTTAAAAATACATGTACAAATATTTTCATTGCAGTATTTTTATTACACCAAACCAAACCTGTTGCTGTTGCATCAGTTCCAACTCATAATGACCCTACAGGACAGAGCAGAACAGCCCCCATAGAGCTTCCAAGGAGCGCCTGGTAGGTTTGAACTGCTGACCTTGCAGTCAGCAGCCACAACACACAACCACTATGCCACTAAGGTTTCCAGTATTTCTCTTAGGCATTATTTAAAAAAAAAAAAAAAGCAACCTAACAGAAAATGGTTACCTAAGCTATAGTTTCTGTCTTCTCTACTACCCAACAAACAACAGGGCGTATCACCCACTGTGTCCCAAACTCTTGGGTCTTCCTTCTACAATGCTGTGTCTTCACAAGTACTGATCCCTGTCTTTGTCTCCATTCTCCAGCCTTCTCTATTTGGCCTCTTAGTATTTACGATCTCACTCTAATATCATATCTTCTAGCAACATTGCTCCCACTTGCTCTAGGGAGAATCTTGCACTCCTTGGAAACTCCGGTGGGGCAGTTCTACTCTGTACTGTTAGGGCCACTATGAGTTGGAATCGACTCACGGTACTGGGTTTTTTATTTTATAATTTTTAGTGTTCCCTGCACCATAGTATGTTCTGTAGTAATTTTAACCTGTTTGCCTCTCTAAGGCAAGTGAGCAGGAAATGTCTCTTATTCATCCTTGTCTTTTTGATACCAAATGGGGTCTCTGCACAGCCATGTCAGAATGGTCATGGACACTCCTGTGTTTGGAGGGAGGCAGCGCTGGGGGGAGGGAGGTAGGGATGAGGCTGTCTCACAGCGTTATAGGAGAGGCGTCCTGGTACGGTAGCAATCAAGGCAAGCTGTAAGCATTTTACAGATGACGCTGGAAGAAGCAGCTCTCTAACAATACTGCTGACATAGAATACATTTTGAGCAAAAGTATAAGCAGAGATTGGGGCACAGGCTTAGTTACAGGCAGCTTACTGCTC
Source organism: Heterohyrax brucei (assembly GCA_028571685.1). NCBI lineage: Eukaryota > Metazoa > Chordata > Mammalia > Hyracoidea > Procaviidae > Heterohyrax > Heterohyrax brucei. The sequence goes on from CM053155.1 coordinate 52,380,446, forward strand.
AGGAGAGGGTCCGATACGGCCGCAACAAAGGGGAATAGAAGTTGATGCTAGAACCTCCTAGTCCATTATTTGTCATTTTTATTTATACAAATAAATCCTATACAAACTATATGTGGAATTATGTTTAGTTCTTGTTCCATAGTGCAGTCAGGCATCTTAAACACAGTCATTTGTTGTCAACACAGGGTTGTGAGTTAAAGAACTCAACTCTGTTATAGAGTCAGGTCAAGGAATATTCCAGTGAAGATTCTCATGTGTAGAGTACACAAACGTGATGTTTTGTAAGGAAGCCTCATCACAGATATTTGCTTTGAATGAAGTTTATTTCTGTCTGGGAATGTGAACTATTACACTTGTTGACAAGGAGACTCTTACTGTTTGTTGACTGAATGAATGACAGACTGAAGAACTGACCCCTCCTCTCCTTTACCTCTCTGGATGATCCTGGGAACCTGAATTTCTGGCCTATGTGTTATTTTGGCTCTCCTATCTCTTATCTATTGTCATTGTCTAATTCTTAGAAGTCATGTGCCAGATTTTTTCCTGCCTAGTCTACTATAGTCTAGAAAACACAAAACCAAACTCACTGCCACTGAGTTGATTGTGACTTACACAGACCCTATAGTATTGCTGAAATCTGTCCACCGCAGGTGACTCTGTTCGTACTGGACACACTGTTGGGATAGCTTCTAGCATCACAGCAACATGCAAGTCACCACAGTGGGAAAAACTGACAGACGGGGGTTGGAGAAGAATACTGACTATACCACGGCCTGCCAGAATGTACACATCGGTCTTACAAGAAGTGCAACCAGAATGCTTCTTAGAAGCAAGCTCAGCAAGATTTTAACTAGCTTACTTTGGACCTGTCATCAGGAAAGACCAGTTGCTAGAAAAGAATATTATGTTTAATAAAACAGAAGTCAGTGAAAATGAAGGAAACCTTCAATGAGAGGCATTAACACAACAGCCAAAAGGATGGATCCAAACATGTCAACCATCACAAAGATGACACAGGACCTTAGGCAACATTTTCTTCTGTTACTCGTTGGGTTGTCGTGAGTTCTGAGCCACCTCAACAGCAGTGAGCGACAACCAACAACCCTATCTTTTGTCTGCTTGCTGTACACGACCTCTCTTCCTCATGAAGCACTGTCACCCTGCCAGTATTTCTGTGTAGAAGCTTAACAGACTATCTTCCATCTCCTCACCTACGGGCTTTTCTCCTAGCCTTTCCCCCCTTCATGTACTCCCATCCAGATGCAAATCTTCCAAGTTGGTAAGAGAATCAAGCCTCTGACGCGCTGTCTTCAAACCAGGAATACAAGTACATTCCACAGCTTGAGCATCTGTGAAGGGACTAGTGCGACTCCAGAACAATGGATGAGGAGGAAGCTGGACAAATGGAATGAGCAACAGTCGCACTGGCTGCTGGGTAAGCCTCCTCCTTCACGGCTGTGAGGTAGAAGTATCAGAGACTCTTATCCACCAGCTTCTCTGCAGCATTTTCATTAACAGTCCAACAACAATTCATAACATCAGTTTTGAGGAAATGCTGAAGAAAAGCAAAAATAATTAGCCGTGATACTCAAGTCTCCTCCCCTGGCTTAGTTCATTAGAAAAATCAATCCAGGCATTAATGGCAGTCCCTGTCTCTAATCAGCTTTACTCTAATTAGACTCACATGTTATTAGTTGAGTTGGAAAAAGGTCTCGTTTGTAATAAGCGGGAGTGTGACAGCCTCTGACTGTTTCTTTGACCATATATAGGAATGATTACCACGGTAATAGCAGCAGTGACAAGTATCACAGTATACTGGGCTTTTCATTTCCAAGAGAGAATAAGTATTAACCAAACAGCTTTAAAACCCCCATGAAGTGTTTATTATATCCTAATCCCCATTCTATCAACCCCAAGGAGGATATTTTAGAAGCCTAAAGGCAGATATATCTCTGGCTTTATCCAACAGTGGGATTTGGGTAACTTGAATGGTGCTTCTTTTCCACAAGGAGGCAAGTGAGAGTGAAGACAAAGAAACAAAGGTTTTGGCTAAGGCCTAGGATGGACATGCTCTCTAGCCACAGTGAACTGATGGCTTAGACCAAAGATCAGCCAACTTCTCCTGTAAAGAACCAGGCAGCAAATATTTGAGGCTGTAAGCCATATGGTCTTTGTCACAATTACTCAACTCTCCTGATTTAAGCATGAAAACAATCACAGACAAGAGTAACTGAATTGAAAAGGAAATTAAGGGAAGAGCTGCATTTACATGGGCATTTAAAAGAACAAATACCTAGAAATATATGTAACCAGGAAACTGAAAGACTTTATACTGAAAATCATAAAACGTTAATGAAAGACGTTAAAGAAGACCTAAATAAATGGAAGGATGTTCCGTGTGCAGGGACTGGAAGACTTAATATGTTGTCAACAGTACCCAAAGCAAACTACAATGTAATCATTATCAAAATTTATACTGCCTTCTTTGCAGAAATCATAAAGGCAATCCTGAAATTTATATAGCATGACAAAAGGCCCCAAATAACCAAACAAATCTTGAAAAAGAACAAAGCAGGACTCACACTTTCCGGTTTCAAGCTAAGTCAACAAAAGAACCCGTATTGTTATGATGATAGACACACAGACCAATGGAATAGAATCGAGAGTCCAGAAATAAACATACACATCCATGGCCAACTAGGTTTTGTCAAGAGTGCTAAGTCCATTCAATGGAGAAAGAATACGGTCTTTAGCAAATGGTGGAAGGGTAAGTGGATTCCCACATGCAAAGAATGAAACTGGATCCCTACCTCATACCATACATGAAAATTAATCCAAAGACTTAAAAGTAAAATCTAAAACTGTATTACTCTTAGAAGAAAATATCAGGGTAATGCTTTGGGACCTATTTTTAAATCATAATTCTTACATAGGACACCAAAAGCACCAGCAGCAAATGACTAAGCAGATAAACTGGATTATATCAACATTCAAAACTTCTGCATATCCAAGGCCTTTATCAATAAAGTAAAGAGATAACCTGCAGATTGGGAGAAAATTCTGGGGAACCAGATACCTGGAGAAGAGTTTGATATGCAGAGTATATTAATCAAATCAAACTCATTGCAGTTGAGTTGATTCCGACTCAACAGCAACCCTATATAAAACAGAGTGGAATTGCCCCACAGTCAAGGAGCGGCTGGTGGACTTCAACTGCTGACCTTTTAGTTAGCAGCCAAGGTCCTAATGACTGTGCCATCAAGGCTCCAAAGTATATAAAGAACTCCTAAAAGTAAACAACAAACAAGACAAATAGTGACCACCAAAAAAAGAGAACTGGAATACACATTGCGACAAAGAGGATATACAAATAATCAACAGGCACACAAAAGATGCTCAGTATCACTAGTCATTTAAAAAACTCACTGCCATTACATGGATTCCAACTCATCATGACCCTAAAGGATGCAGCAGAACTGCCCCATAGAATTTCCAAGGAGCAACTGGTAGATTCAAACTGCCAACTTTTTGGTTAGCAGCCACAGTACTTAAGTCAGCACATCACGAGGGATTCCACATTAGTCATTATGGAGATGCAAATTTAAACCACAGTGGGATTCCACTTCTCATATTAGAATGGCTATGATAGAAAAACTGGAAAATGCCAAGTATTGTTGAGGATGTACAGAAACTAGAATCTTCATCTATTGCTTGTAGGGATGCAAGATGGTACCCACACTGTGGAAAACAGTTTGACAGTTCCTCAAAAACTTAAGCCGAGAACAACCTTATGACCCAGCAATCCTAATCCTAGGTATACACTCAAAAGAACTGCAAGCAGGAATGCAAACAGAAACTTTTACACCAATGTTCTCTGCAGCACTATTCACAACAGCCAAAAGACGGATGGAATCTCAGTGTTTATCAAAAGGTGAAATGAATAAACAGCACACCAAACTGGCATGTGTATACAATAGGATACTATGCAGCCATAAACAGAAATGATGTTCTGATGCCACGTGCCACAACATGGACGAACCACAAAAACTTGCTGACTGACTGACTTCAGTCACAAAAAAAACAAACATCACATGATCCTATTTACATAGAAAAGTCAAATATACAGAAACCAAAGTTGATTAGTTTTCACCTAGGGTGGGAGGGAGGAGGAAAGGGGGAATTACTGCTTAGTGGGCACCAAGCTTACGTTAACTTGGTGGAATCTGGAGGAGGACAGTGAGGATGGTTGTACAGCATGATTAATGTGATCAACATCACTGAACTCCACATGGCAAATGTTTTGACCTGTTGATGTTGAGTCAATTTGAACTTATAGTGATGCTATGGTTTCCAAGGAGCGCTTGGTGGATTCAAATGGCCAGCCTTTGGGTTAGCAGCTGTAGCTCCTAACCACTACACAACCAATGTTTCCCATGTTTACATATGTGTGTGTGTGTGTGTAAATCTTGGTGATGTAGTAGTTAAATGCAATGGCTGCTAAGCAAAAGGTCAGCAGCTCTAATCTGCCAGCTGCTCATCCAAAACTCTGTAGGGCAGTTCTAACTCTGTCCTATAGTGTTGCTTTGAGTCGGAATTGATGGCAACAGTTTAGTTTTATATATGAATGTATGTTTATATATTTTTAAATATAACATATGAAAATGGATATTTGTATAACTTTGTTGTAGTCGAGAACATATACTGTAAAATATATACCAATTGAATAGTTTCCTATGTGTCCAATTCAGTAATACTGATTACAGGCTTCAAGCTGTACAACCATTCTGATTTTCCTTTTCTGAGTTATTCATCTGCCATTAACATAAACTCGCTGCCCATTATGATTCCTATCTAATTTTATGAGTTGCTGTTGTAGATTTGGCCCCATATAGATCCTTCCTAAAAGAACACAATGATCAAAGCAGACATTCCTCACTAGCTAAGCTGAACTACTGTTTCGTTTCAAGATGACTTCAGGGGATATTTTTTGTTTAAGGCTTCAAGATTATCTTAGGGTAACAGTTTCAGGGGTTCATCTATCTTCTATGGCTCCAGCAAGTCTAGAGTCCATGAAAATTTGACACTGTCTTCTGCATTTCCTGCCTTTTATTGTTATGTATATTTTTAGCACAATACAAATAAATAAATGGATGAATAAACATAGCTATGGTCTAATAAAACTTTACAGACATTGAAACTTGAATTTCATGTATTACAAAATATTCTTCTTTTGAAATTTTTTTTCAACTATTTATTTATTTATTTTGGTTTTCATGGTGACCCTAGTTGGATCCAACTCGACGGCACTTGGGCTTTTTGGCTATTTTGATTTTAACAAAGAGATATTTATTCTGTCAAAGTCTAGTAGGCTGCCAAGTCCAAATTCAGGGCATCAAATCTAAGGGAAGGTATTTTTTCTCTGTTAGCTCTGGAAGAACGTCTTTGTTAACAATCCTCCCGTAGACTGAGAGTGTCTCACTGTAGGAACCTCAGGTCCAAAGGATGTTCTCTGCGTCCAGTGCTGCTTTCTTGGTAGCATGAAGTCCCCAACTCTGCTTGCTTTTCTTTCTTTTTATCTCTTATTAAGATGAAAAGGTGGTACAGGCCGCACCCAGGGAAACTCCCATTACATTGGATCAGGGATGTGACCTGCGCAAGGGTATTACAACCCACCCTAACCCTCTTTAACCACAGGCAGCAATTATGATTTATAATACGAAGGGAAATAATAAAATGGAAGACAACAACACAATACTGAGAATCATGGCCTAACCACGACAGTATATATTTTAGGCGGAGACAGTTCAGTCCATGACTTTGTTGTATGTACAGTATCCTTCTGATTGCAGTCTTCTCCCCTTGCGTTCGGTCAGGATGCATTCCTGTCAGCTCTTTTTTCTCTTTTAGAGTCCCATTTGTGATGAAGCAATAGTTTGTGACAGGTGGTATCAACCGGGAAGCCATCTTAAGGGCTGATCTTCCAACTGATGTCCTTAAAATGCCATGCTATTCTGTATCTCAGTTGCTTTTTTTTTTTAATTAAATAAAAAATGAAAGTGTACATATTCTTTGCTTACAATATTGGGTTAAGAAGGGAGGAGTATACAAGTTGTGTTGAAGTCCCACTAATATTGATCTTCTTACTAATGTATATTGTCACCAATTTCACCCAATCAAATTTCTAACAACTATTTAATCTAAACCCTCACCCCTTGCTCTCCCACCCCCCACCACCTTTTTCAACTATTTAAAAAGTGTCCAAACAATTCTTAGCTACTGAGATGTACAGAAACAGCCAGCGCTGAACTGCATTTAGCCTTGGCCATATTTTGCTCAACCCTGGCCCAGAACCAGTATTATCACCAGCTGACTTACAGCCAAACACTTTTTGGGATTCTGCTCGCTTCCTAAGAGCTCAAACAGCAGAGATAATTTTCATCTCGAGGGGGCAATTTCTCAGAATTTTACTTCAAAATGTTACTTTATAAAATTGTGATTATTTTACAAACAAGGAAACTATGAGCAAAAACTGAAACGAAGTCACCTACAATCTCATCTTCATTATACATCCCAGGAACTTCCAAGTTTTATTTGCATGTCTGCACACATGCATGCCATTTTTCTTAAAGTTTCAATCCTGTGATAGGCACAGTTCTGTGTTTCTCTTTGTTTTCCTTTGGCTTTAGAGTCCCTGAGTGGTGCAATTGGCTCAGCAGCTAACTGAGAAGTTGGAGGTTTCAATCTACCCAGTGGTGTCTTGGATAAAAGTCTTGGAAATCTACTTTTGAAATGTCAGCCCCTGAAATCCCTATGGAGCCCAGTTCTACCTTGACATACATGTAGTCTACCAAAAACCAAACCCACTGCCGTTGAGTCGATTCCAATTCACACTGACCTTACAGGATGGAGTAGAACTGCTCCATAGAGTTTGAAAGTGTACCTGGTTGATTCAAACTGTCAACCTTTTGGTTAGCAGACGTAGCACTTAATCACGATGTCAATAGTGTTTCGCACAAGGAGTCTACATGGGTTGAAATCAACTCAGTGATGACACATTTTTTTTTAACTTTTGTTTAACATTATCGTGAGGATCCCTAGTGGTGCAATGGTTAAAATCTTAGCTGATAACTGAAAGAGTAGAGGTTTGAACCCACAAGACACTCTGCGGGAGACAGCTTTGAAAATGCTGTGAAGCAGTTCTACTCTGTCTTACAGGGTCACTATGAATCAGAATCGACTTGAAGGTTACAGGTTAACAGTATCTCATAAATTGTTTTCCCTGTAGTGACCGATTCCTAGTAATGACAAAAAGATGTACTATAAATTTTTTTAGAGTTCTTTGTGGAAAATTTCCAGGCAACCTGATGGAAGTCTTAGTGTATTCTCAGGTGTAAGACTTAAGATTTAAATACTAGCAATCTTGTCCCCAAACTCATGACATCTGGGATGACAACTCACTTGGTAGACTGATGCTTCATGGATCATTTCCAGGATCCACTTCCTTTAGGACAATGGCTTCAAGCAAGTCTGAATCCATTGGTCTCTTGACCTTTCAGATAAACTCTTTGGAGCACTGTCTTGAAGTGTTTGCTTATACTCTAGAATTTACGGTGAACATGGCAGAGGCTTGGGGAAACTAATCACATGCCTCTTTCTCTTATAGTTTTCAACTGAGAAGAGTCAGAAGGGGTAAGATGAGGAGCAACTAGCTGGATTACAGAATCTAGAAGTTTCTTCCTCCATTCCAACCCTTAACACACATACCCCTTAAGGCTTTTTACCCACTAGGTCACAGGAGGACCATGCTCGGCTTGCCTCTCATTCTGACCCATGGGCTGGCAGATCACAGGTGACAAAAACAGAGTGACTGGCTTCTTTAGCCAGTTGCTTTTCTTCCTCCCCACAGGGAAGGGGTACTGCTTGCTGTATCACGCTGCTCACCTTCCTTTTCTCCCTCTTTGTGTTCAGAAGAGTAAGCACATACATCTGGACACAGGAGGAAGACGGCTGCTTTGATGGGAGGTACCAGACCATGGAAGGCAGAAAGCAATGGACCAGCCACAGGCCAGAGAGAAGCCCAGGTGGCAGTGAAGAGTGGGTGCTGGGCCCAGGACTGGAGGGAACACATATTTCTCTTCCAGTTCTCTTCCAGGACTGGGCTAGCACAGCTAAGCTGCACTCCAGAACAGAATAGAGATAGGACCATGGGAATTCATCATGGATCTTGAGGTTCCTGCTAGCCTAACCTAACACATTTCCTAGAAATGAGCACTTCGGGGTGATGACAGCTAAGGGAGGCCAATGGACACAAGGTAAGCAGAATGACTGAGTCTGTGGGGACTAGCTCTGGTAGTCCACTGAATCAGAGCATAGCTGCTAACAGTAAGGTCACCAGTTCAAATCCATGAGCCGCTCTCCTGAAATCTTACACAGCAGTTCTACCCTAACCTACAGGGTTGCAATGCGTCACAACTGACTTGATGGCAATAGGTTTGGTGGGTTTTTTAAAAAAAATTCCAATTAGTAAGAAGCCCTGGTGGAACAAGAGTTAAATGCTCAGCTGCTGACTTAAAGTTTGGCAGTTCGACCTACCCAGAGGCTTCACGAGAGAAAGACCTGGTGATCTACTCCTGAAAAGATCCATTCCTGTAAAGACTGCTGGTATTGCTAGGTGTCGCTGAATAGGTTCTGACTCACAGTGACCTGTGTAAGTCCTGTGCCATCCATCCTGGTGAACATCTCCCTCTTTTTCACTGACCCTTTACTTTACCAAGCAAGATGTCTTTCTCTAGGGACTGGTCCCTCCCAATAACACAACCACGGTGAGACAAAGTCTCCCCATCTTCATTTCTAAGGATCATTCTGGCTGTACTTCTTCCGAGACAGATGTGTTCCTTCTTCTGGCAGCTCATGGTGTACCCCACATTCTTCACCAACACCATAACTCAAAGGCATCAATTCCTTTTTGGTCTTCTTATTCACTGTCCAGCTTTGACACGCATATGAGGGAAGTTGAAATAATGTCATAGCTTGTATGGTACCACATGCCTGTCAGTTTGTTGTGCCGTGGTGGCTTGCACGTTGATGATACTGGAAGCTTTGCCACAAGTAGTTCAAATACCAGCAAGTTCACTACCAGTGGACTGGTTCCAGCGGAGCTTCCAGACTAGCAAAGATTAGGGAAAAGGACCTGGCGGTCAACTTTTGAAAAAACAGCCAGTGAAAACTTGTGAAGATTACAGCTTAGAAAACCCTCTGGAGGCATTCTACTCTGTCACACAGTCCCCGTGAGTCAGAAGTGACGTGACAGCACACAACAACAAAAACAACAACAACAACATTCCAATAAATGTGTCATGGAGCCCTGACTGTAGTCATCACATATTTTGGTCAGCCGGCCAATAAGAACAGGAATTAATAGAGTCCAAAACCTCAAAACCAAACCCACTGCCTTTATGTTGATTCCAACTAACAGCAACCCTACAGGACAGAGTAGAACTGCCCCACAGTTTCGAGGGAGCATCTGGTGGATTCAAACTACCAACCTTCTAGTTAGCAGATGCAGCTCTTCATCACTACACCATCAGTTTCCTAATTGAAGCCAGGCAATAAAATACCACCTGCAGCTGTAACTATCACCGGAGTGATTCAGGTGACTTAGAGGACGGCTCGGCACTGACACATCAGTGCGTCTGGTAGGTCTCCTTCCGGCCAATGGCACACCTGAACGCAGCAGGAGGTGCGGGCAACACCAGTGGACACTGAGTGACCTGCTTTTCCACCTGAGGCTTAGTCATAAAAATACTCCTTTGTTCTTATAAACTCCTTTGAGTTTAAAGAAAGTAAAAAAGATACAGAAAAGTATAAAGAACGTGCCAAGTCCTATATTCCCATCACTCATATATAAAAAAGTATAATATTTTGTAACATTTGCTTCTAACCTTCTCCCCACCTGTCCTCAACCTCCTTAAGAAATAAAACTACCATCTCCTTTCTCCATCTCCAGGGGTGACAATGGTCAGGGTTTGGTACGTGTCCTTCCAGTTTATTTTTGATACTTTAATATCCATGTTATATTGTTATATATACTGTACTTTTATTGCAGTATATGGATGGTTACATATATAACAGAAATGCATGTCATTTATAAGTACATCATGTATGTATGTAAAAACAAACCGTAACAATGTGTATGAGCATGTGTTGGTACCTGGCAGACAGCAGGGACTTAATTAACACTTGTTGAATGGATATCTATGAATAATATAAGGTATTTTTGTAGATTTCTAATTTTTGTGGTACTATCCAGTAGTTTTTTATCATCCTGAATATTTGTCTACTATTTGAGACCTATAACTGTAGCCACGTATTTACTTGGTTCATTCCTTTTAGTTGCTGCAAAACATTCCATAGCAGCAATAGAGAATTTTATTTATCTATTTTCTTATTGATGGACCGTTAGATTGCTCAGTTCTTTTGCAACTGAACACAAAATACTGCAGTGAACTAACGTACACATGTAAGGCAGTTTCTAGGGTATAAAATCCAGAACTTTAATTCATAGTTTTTATTAGTTTGCATTACTAGTACCTCTTTATATATTCTGGCTATAGATCTTTTCAGTGTTGTAAATGTTGTGAATACATTACAAATTAGTTCACCAAAGGCCTGCATTTGGGAATTACTGGGCTCACTAACAAGAAAGGTACTGACCCATGGTAGGTACTCCTTGTGCTTAATTTCAATTTGTTAAGAACCTAGAGCGGAGACAGGGTTTGATTAAGCCCCTACAAATGTCCAACACCCAGTTTTGTGAACCTGAGTTTTAAATACTTTGTTACTCTTCTTTTGAATCTACTTATCAAAATGGGACTAAAACTATGTATGGCAGTCTAGAAGTGTCTACCCCAAGACTGCTTTTTGCTGGGACAGAACAAAAGATACCTCTACTCAATATAACGTAAACAAGAGGTGGATAAGTACCACCTCAAATAACAAGAGACCTCAGAAAAAAATTTTCAAGAAATATGCAGAAAATAACGTGCCACATAATTCCTCCCCAGCTGAAATAAATGTCATGTCTCATCGTTTACCACGGAGGGCTCAGTTTAGTGGGAGATGAAAAAGTCAGGGTAAATTGGTGGTGTAGTGGTTAAGTGCTACAGCTGTTAACCAACAGGTCAGCAGTTTGAATCCACCAGGCGCTCCTTGGAAACTCTATGGGGGAAATTCTACTCTGTCCTGTAGGGTCACTATGAGTTGAAATCGACTTGACAGCAATCGGTCTATTTTTTTGTTTAAACTGGATAAAACATTCCCTGTAGTACTTTCTGAGTTCAAATGTTGTATTTGTAGATCATAGGCCCCCTAAAGGCAAGGACTCCCTTTTCTGCATTTCCTTCCCTTATAAGCTCTTGAGGCTGCTTTAAGTTTGTGGCTTATTTGCACCACTCACTCATTAAACAAGATTCTCAAGCACCCGTCCTGTCCCAGGCCTGGTGTGAAGTTCTGGGGAAACAAAGCCAAATTAGAGGCAATTCTTTACTTTCAGGGGCTGCTTCAAGTCCTTTAAGATATTCTTAAGCAGAAAAGTGGGCAGTTATAGAGACCAGCACCCTCTCTATTCCGGTGTATTCTTTCTAGGGCTAAAACCAGGTGTACAGCTGCCAAACTCAACTTGCGGTAGGGCCATGGGGAGGAAAGATGGTCAAAGAGAAAGGGATGAAGCTGCTGATGAGCCCCAGCTAACAGAGTCAGACACACTAACAGAGCCTGGAACAGGCCATGTAATGCTCTTAATGCCTCCACTTCTCTCCGTGGTACCTTCTGCTGCTTTCCCTTGCTCAAGTACTTGCGTCCCTGCCAAAATGACACCATTCACTGATTATGGCCTGCTTTGCTGCTGAATTCTCAACCACACCTCACTCATGGCTCTTATTTGCATTGATGTACTATACTGCTCTGAAACCCAAACTCCTCCCCTGTTCCCTAAAGAGCCAGGCTGACTGAACCCTAAAAAGTCTCTGGAAAAGAAGCCCTCAGCAAGAAAGAAAGCGAGCCAAGGCTGACTGTGTTGCATTTCTTCTAGGCTTGTTACCTGTTTTATTTTCCATGGCTGCATCACCATTTCTGTTAGCTGGATGAGAACACAAGGATCCTTAAAGCCCAGACCACGCTCACACATCACCAGCGTGAAGTGGTTCCTACACGAGCCATATCGTCACGACTATTAAAAAGTCATCTGCATAAAACTCAGCAGCAGGGATAAAAACAGAACAGGACTGAGTCACAACCTTACCCTTTGTAATTACAGTTTTAACTTGGCTGATGGGTGAGGGAACAGCATGTACAGGCTAGAAAGAAGGACAGCAAGGGCCTGAAGGGAAAGGAGACACAAAGAAGGGTCTAGTTATTAATAAAAGCCATGGCTATATGGTGTTTACTATGGAGAGAGAAACTGCTTAGCAGAATACCACTGGCAGCCCAGCAATTGTTGGTAGGTAGGGTAGACTTGGTTTTGACTCACAGTGACACTGTGCACAACAGAACAAAACACTGCCCAGTCCTGTGCCATCCTTGCAAGCGTTGCTATGTTTGAGCCCACTGTTGTATGTAGACGTTGTGTCAATTCGTCTATTGAGGGTCTCCTGCTTTCTCACTGACCCACTGTTTTACCAAGCATGGTGTCCTCTCCAGAGAATGGTCATTTCTGCTAACATGTTCGAAGTATGTCAGATAAAGTCTCACATCATCTCTGCTTTGAAGGAGTACTCCGGCTGTACTTCTTCCAAAACACATTTATCTGCTCTTCTGGCAGTGCACGGTGCATCTAGTATTCTTTGCCAACACCATAATTCAAAGGCGTCAATTCTTTTTCAGTCTTTCCTATTCCTTGCCCAGCTTTTGCATGCGTGTGCCACAATTGGAAATATCACAGCTTGGGTCAGGCATACCCTAGCCCTCAAAGTGACACTGTTGCTTCTGAACCCTTTTAAGAGGTCTTTTGCAGCAAATTGGCCCTGTGCATCACATTGGTTGATTTCCTGACTGCTTCTTCCATGGGAGGTGATTGCAGACCCAAGTGAAATGAAAGCCTTGACAATTGCAGTCTCTTCTCTGTTTATCATGATGCTGCTTATTGGTCCAGTTGTGAGAACTTTTTGGCAGCCCAGACCACTGCCAAATTACACAGGCCAGCAAGAGTATCTCTCTCTCAGTGCAGATGAGTTGTTACTGAAAGTGACAACCAACTGGTGGGAGGAATGTGCCGTGACTTCCTCTGCAGAGTCTGGAACAGGCCATGTAATGCTCTTAATTTGACATAATAGTCTCAGGTTTTCTCATCATTAGTAGGCACTGAGAAGACTTTAAATATTGCCAGAAAGTAACACCTGTCATACCAGAAGCACTTGCCAAATACCACTGCATTTGGTTCTCTAGCAGTTCTGAAGTTAAACTGTCTACTACAGGGACAGTTTAAAAATGGAAACAGACGTCATGATTTGTAATTACATGCAAGCTACTCTCTGCAACAATGGGCTCAAACACATAGCCAGATGAAAAACAAACATCTACTGATCTTTGACATATAGGTGGTTGATAATATGTGTTTGACTGCCCTCATTAAGAGAAGGAACCTTCCAATAAATTTATAAATGCTGACTAGCCATGATCTTTCTCACCAACTAGACTAATTCTGGGGCCAAGGGAATGAGGACACCTCAGGAACTCAAATATTTCTTAAGTGTGAATGATTTCCCATAGATGGAGAGGGCTACAGATACACATCTTGCAAAATCAGCTGAGAGAAATCTACACGTTGCTGTTTCTCAAAATGTCACACTGAAGAATTCCAATCAACAAAGCTGGAGTCTCAAAATCATATAGGGTGAAGTGAGATACAGTAGGCAGGCTGAAGGCTCCCTCTCAGGGGTAAAAGACTTGGAGCTATTTTTGAGAAAGAGAAGAAAAGAGACAGGTTTCTTTGGAGACTTCTGCATGTAGATTCCTAATCTTTAAAGTCAATGATGTAAAGAATCTTCCAATAAAGGTGTCCTATCTTTGAACTTGAATAAAACAAGTTATATAAGTGATATAGTTTTGTTTTATTATTTTGAAGTACATTTGGTACATTGTATGTGGAAAAGAACTTCAGGTAAATGGCTATTGCAGCACCTTCCAAATGGGGCTAAAAATAATCAGTTATTGTAGCCTAATAGCTTTCATCATTGACAGTCACAGCCTCTCCTTGTTCATCTTGGGAAAAGTAATAATCAATGATTCTGCTGGACCAAAATCCACATCGAACAATGACTTTTTGGGGGATGAAGTGGACATCCTTGAATCTTCACTGGATTCTTTTCTTTCTTTTTTTATTATGATTGAATGAAAATGTACATTCCCATATAAATTTGCATGCTGATCTATATGCAGCTTCCACTGCTCTCCCTGCACAGTGACAGTACACTCTTTCTCTCTGCTCCATACATGTCTTATCTTCCCAACAGTATCCTATCTTCTCCTCTCCACCCACTCTCCTTCCTCCAGTATGAGGTCCACAGGACAACCTCCTACAGATGCCTAGAACCATAAAGTGCCCACACAATATTGTCACTCTGCATCACCAAGTCCAATCCATTGCTTTCTGAAAAAAGTTGACCTTCATTATGATTTGCAGACATCGGCGGCATCAGGGCCAGAGGCCATGCTCTCAGGGGAACTCCGAAGTCCCTGGACCATCAATTGTGGTCTTTTAGTGGAGATCTCAGGGTACACTTCTATTTATACTTGTGTTGCCAGTAAGACTCAACTTTGTGAGCTCTGTCGTGGCTATCACAGATGGTGGCTGGACACCATCTGGTTCTTCCAGTCACAAGTTGATGTAGACATCCACTTATGTGTTTCTCTCTGTCTTCTGGATTCTCTTTCCCCCATGTTGTTATGGACCTTGGTGATCATCCATTCCTGCTAAGTTGGGACCATTTGCTGTAACCTCAGATGGCAGCTTGGCAGCTTTCAAGACCCCAGATGCCACTCACCAATGTGGGGTGCAGGGAGTCCTCACTAGCAAAATGACAGTTGTGCCAATTGGCCTCAATTTCCCTGGAGAGTATGGTCCCCGGCCCCCTGCCCCAGCTCCTCTGTCCTTGCAATATTGGGTTAAGATGGGAGAAGTACAAAAGTTGTTGAAGTCTGGTTAATACTGATCTACTTACTAATGTGTGCTGTCACCAATTTCACCCAACCAAGTTTCTAACAACTATCTAATCTAAACCCTCCCCCCTCCCCACCCCTCCCTACCCTTGCAGCCATCAAAGAGTCTTTTCTGTTATGCATGAGTCTGCTTTTAAGTTCTTATCATAGGGAGTCTCATATGATATTTGTCCTTCTGTCGCTGACTACTTTCACTCAACATAACGTCTTCCAGTTGAAACCACGTTAAAAGATGTTTCCTGCTATCATTATTATTCTTTATCATTGCATATGTTCCACTGAGTATATATACCATAGTTTACGTATCCATTCCTCTGCTGTTGGGCATCTGGGTTGATTCATCTTTTTGCTATTGTGGACTGTGCTGCGATGAACATTCATGTGCATGTGTCAGTTGGTGTGAATGGCCTTGATTCTGTAGGACATATTCCAAGCAGTGGAATTACTGGGTCAAATGGTATATCCATATCCATTATTTTAAGGTAGCACCAGATTGCTTTCCAAAGAGGTTGCACCATTTAGCAATCCCGCCAACAGTGTAGGAGAGTTCCAATCTCTCCACAGCCTCTCCAACATTTAGTGTTTTGTGTTTTTGGGATCGTTGGGGTGAGATGGTATCTCATTGTGATTTTGATTTGAATTTCTTTAATAGCTAATGATTGCGAGCATGTCCACATGTGTTTTTTGACTGCCTGGATCTCCTCTTTAGAGAAGTGTCTGTCCATCTCCTTTGCCCATCACTTAACTGGATGATTTATCTTTTTCTTATTGATATTTTGTAGTACCTCATGGATTACGGATATCGGGCGTCAGTCTGACATAGAGTTGCCAAGTATTTTCTTCCATTCTGTAGGTGGCCTTTTAATTCTATTAATAAAGTCTTTGGATGAGCAAAAGTGATTGATTCTTAGTAGTTTCCATTTATCTGTTTTCTCTTCTGTTGTTTGTGGTTTGTTTGACAGATTTTGAAGTCTGTCTACATTGTGTATTAAATCTTCCATTGTTGTTCTTACTTTTTCCTGGATGAGCTTTGTCATTTTAGATTTGGTATTTAGGTCTTTTATCCAGTTTGAGTTCATTTTTGTATAAGGTGTAAGATATGGGTCTTGTTTTAATTTAGTGCAGATGGATATCCAATTTTGCCAGCACCATTTGTTAAAGAGATTGTTTTTACCCCAGTTTAATGTCTTAGGGCCTTTGTCGAATATCATCTGTTCATAGGCAGATGATGTCATCTCTGGGGTCTTGATTCTGCTCCACTGATCTATCTGTTTTTGTACCAGTGTCAGGCTGTTTTGACTACTGTGGCAGTGTAATACGTTCTAAGGTCAGGTAATGAGAGGCCTTCCAGTGTGTTCTTCTTCTTTAGCAATGCTTTACTTAACTGAGGCTTCTTCCCTTTCCAGACAAAGTTGATAATTTGTTCCTCCACCTCACTAAAAAAGTGTCACTGGAACTTCTACTGGGATTGCATTATATAAGTAGACTGCTTTGGGTAAAACAGACATTTTCACAATGTTAAGTCTTCCTATCCATGAGCAGGGTAGGCTTCTCCATTTATGTAACTCTCTCTTAGTTTCCTGTAGTAAGAGTTTGTAGTTCTTTTTGTAAAGGTCTGTTATTCCTCAGTTAGATTTATTCCTAGGTACTTTATTTTCTTAGGGGCTATAGTAAATGGTATTAACTTTGTGATTTCTCCACCGGATTCTCGTTGCTCCAAATGTGACAGTTAGCTTGTTAATAAAACCATTCATCCAAAAATGGGCCTTGTCACTGAAGATGATGTTTTGGCCCAAATCAAGGTCAACTTCCAATTGCTTCAGAGCCCAGTGAGCAAATGTATGGTGCAATCTATGGTCACTGGACCTCAGTTCTTGAGTTAAAATAACTTTGTAAAGGTAAAACTTCTAGTCGAGCTGCAAAATCCACCAAACGGTGGTTGAAGAAAGGCTCAGTTCTTGTGCTCTGTGAGAAATTGGCTGAGATGGGTTCTTGTGGACACTCAGATGAACAGTGGTGATGTTTTCCTTGGAATGTGTGGTTCACTGATGCACAAGTGTTGCCTGATTGGAAACACAACTGGCTGTCTGAAACTTTTTGATTAAATATCCAACTGTTCTCTTGGTGGGATGATTATGTGCATCATAAATTTCATGTAATGCACAGAATGTTTGGTGAATGGAATGCCCATTTTCATAATAAACTTCAGTAACTTCTACACGTTTTATGGTGACATAACTTTTCATGGCTATCTATCAAGACTAATCAAATAAACGTGATAAACAAGGCCTCTACAGTTTCACAAATTTCACTGCTATGAGCTGTCAAAAATAGGACATCCTTACTGGAAGACCTTTTACATGGATGAGGTCACCAACCAGGCTCACGGGTGCAGCTTGAGCACCAGTTCTGAGGGAGTCACATTAACCTGGATGGATTGGTTGTTCTGCTCCTCCCTGTACATCAGTGAAACACATCTTAAGCAAATGTAAAGATTCTTTGCCTGGGGTTCCAGGGACAGACTCCAGGGAGTTAGAAAACTTTGTAGGACTAGATTTTCTTTATGTAGGTGGTATTAGTGAGTGGGTGATATTATGTGCTTCCTGCCACCCTGACCTCAGGAACATTTTCACAGCTTTCTTAAGAGTCTAAAAAGATGTCCATGACCCAATAAAGTTTAAGAAGCCATGTACCAGGAAAACGAGCTACATGCAAGTGGCATGGTACTGAGACATCATTACTTAATTCATATTCAGGGTCTACATGGAGAAGGAAAAGACTCCTTGGTCATCAGCTGTTCTCAAATCTTCATAAAGCCTGAAAATATAGAATTATTGCAGATAACTGAAGAAATTATTTACTTTTTCTGTTTCTTAGAAGTAAATTCATAGCTACCGTTGAAAGCATATCTTTTTATTTTTATTGTGTTTTAAGTGAATTTACAATTTGAGCCAGTTTCTCATACAAAAACACACACACACAATTTGTGAGACTTACAAAGTATGTGTGAATGTGTGTGTAAGCTGACTTACAAAGTATGTATGCATAAGTGTAAGTTTTTGTATGAGAAACTGACATAGCTGTTTTCTGTATCTACTTAAGCCAAGATGCACACTTGTGATTAGTATCATTCTATGTCTTATGTATCAGCTCAATCTTTGTCTGAGGAGTTGGCTTATGGAATAGTTTCAGTTCTGGACTAATAGAGTCCAGGGGTCATGTCTTCTGGGGACACTCCAGTCTGGCAGATCATCAAGTCTGGTCTTTTTACTGGAGTTTAAACTCTGCACCCTACATTCCTCCCACTCAGTCAGGGATTCTTTGTTGAGTTCCCTGTAAAGGGAGTCATTGGTGGTAGCCAGGTACCAACTAGTTTGTTTGGTCTCATTCTGATGTAGACTCTGGTTTATGTGACTCTGTGTGTCTCTAGGGCTCATATTTTCCTTATGTCTTGGATAGTCTCCACTCTATTTTGCTCTACGTAGGCTGAGAGCAATTATAGATGGCTGCTTGCTAGCTTTTAAGACCCTATGGGATGTAGAATATTTTCTTAACAAAACTTCTTACGTGAAATGACCTATATGTTTCCTTAAACCATGGTATCCAGACCCCTGCCCCTGTTTCTTTGTTCCATGACATGTTTAGTTGTATTTATGTAACTTCTTAGCTTTGGGTTTAGTCCAATTGTGCTGACTTCCCCTCTACTGTGTGCTGTTCTTCCATTCACCTAAAGTAACTCTTGTCTAGTACCAAATTAGTAAACACCCTTTTCTCTCCCTCCTTACCCTTGTAACCATCAAAGATTGTGCTCTTTTGTGTTTAAACCTTTTCCTGAGTCTTACTAAATAATTACACTCAACATAACACCTTCCACATTCCTCCATGGTAAGAGATGTTTCCCAAATTCGTCACTGTTCTTTATCACTGCATAACATTCCACTGTGAGTATATCATAGTTTGTCTATGCATCATTTGTTGTTGGGTACCTAGGTTGATTCTATCTTTTTGTTACTGTGGACAGTGCAGCAATGAACACTGGTGTACACACATCTATTTGCACGACAGCTCTTCTCTAGGATACATTCCAGGAAGTGGGGTTGCTGGATCATACAGTATTTCTATTTCTAGTAAAGCATGTCTTCTCATCGGATCTGACTTGTACTTGGTAATACATTCAGAAATTCCTCTACGGGACCAGCCTTAATGATCTATGTCTCCTCTTTTCTTCCTCTTCTAGATACAGTGAAAGATTACATTTTAAAATCAATGTCTCGTCCTGCAGCAATCTCTCATTTTCTTCCAGGGGCAAACTTAGGCAACTGCCACCATTTCACGTAAGGTTCCAGATGCCTGTGAATTGTCAAGCAGAACAACAACCATGGGTCCTATTGCAGTATGGTTTGGTATCAGAGTAAAAATAAACAAGGCAGCTCCCTTGCTCACAGTATTCTTACTTGCCAAAGAGAGAGGGAGTGAACCAGATAGAGGTCACAAAGCTCCTTCAAACTCTGGCTGCTCCCCTGGCAACACTCATTCCTTGGCCATCCCCACATGCAGCAGTGTCCAGGGAATGGTCCCAACTGTCTGGTTACTAGACTTAGAGTTTACAGACTGGATCCAACTCAGTAGGCAGAACTCGTGTTTAGTACACAACAACCTGACTCACACCGACAAAGGTTAAGGTGGAGGCATGATGAATGAAGGACCCTTCAGTTGGTATAATAATTACATTTTAAAAAATTCACTTTTAAAACTGGGCTTGACAAGGCAAGGGACAAATTTCCTAACTATTTCTGAATCCTGTGCAACAACGTAATGGCTGCTTCTCACTAAATGCTGGATAAATTTCTTTTTTTTTAAAAAAAAAAATTTTAATTTATTGTGATTGAGTGAAAGTGTACAATCCAATTTAAATTCCCACGTCTGCCTATGTGCAGCTCCGACTGCTCTCCTTGCCTGGTGATAGCACACTCCTCCTTTCTGTTCTATACAAGTCATAACCTATTAACAATCTCTTGTCCCCTCTTTTCCACCCTCTCTACTCCCCTCTAGTAAGAGGCCAGTTGGACGACATCCTATAGGTACATAGAACCATACAGTGCACACATGACATGGTCACTCTGTGTTGCCAGGTCCAATCCATTCCTGTTCACGGAGTTGATCTCAGTAATGATTTATGATCAGGGGCAGCTTCAAGTCTAGGGGCCATGCTCCCAGGAGAACCGCTAGGCTTTTGGACCACCAATTGTGGTCTTTTAGTGGAGTTCTCAGGGTGCACCCCTTCTTATTCTCGTATTGCCACCGGGACTGAATTTTATGAGCCTCACCACGGCTGTCACTGGAGGTGGCTGGGCACCATCTGGTTCTTATGGTCACATGTTGATATAGTCACCCATTCACGTGGGTCTTTCTGTCTTCTGGGTTTGCTTTTCCCCGCGTCATTTTTGGCCGTGGTGATCATCTTTTCCAGACAAGTTGGGACCAACTGGTGTACCTCGGGTGGCAGCTTGCTGGCTGTTAAGACCCAGACACCACTCACCAATATGGAGTGGACAGGACTCTCTCAGCAACAGCCTAGTTATACCAATTGGCCTTGATGTCCTCTGAGAGCATGGTTCCTGGACCCCCGCCCCTGCTACTCTGTCCTTACCTATCTGGTTAAGATTGCAAGAGTTTTCAGGTTATGTTGAAGTCCAGTTAAGTTGATCTTCTTTCTAATGTATGCTGTCACTAACTTTAGCCAACCAAATATCTGTCAGCTATCTAATCTATAACCAGCCCTCTCCCTCTCCCTACCTTCCCTCCCTTGCAGCTGTCAAAGAGTCTTTTCTTCTGTATGAGTGAGTTTTCAAGTCTTTAAAGTAGGGGTCTCATACCACATTTGTCCTTGTGTCGCTGGCTGATTTCACCCAACACAATGGATAGAAAGTTCTGTGTACGTCAATGAGGTCTAGTTGGTTAATTGTCACAATAAGGTCTTCTGTGTCCTTATTGAGTTTTTTTTTTTTTACAGCATAATCTATTTTATCCAAGATTAGTATTGCCACACCTGCTCTTTGTATATTGTTAACTTAGTATATATTATTCCATCTTTTAATTCTCAGTTTGTTCATATCTTTAAGTCTACGGTGAGTTTCCTGTAAGTAGCATACAAACAGGTCATCTCTTTTGATCCAAGATGTCACTCGTTGTTTCTTTACTGGCGTGTTCAGTCCATTTACCTTCAATGTAATTGCTGATAGTTATGTGTTTAGTGCTGTAATTTTGCTGTATTTATTTTTGTGTTGATGTTTTCTCTGTTGCTCTTACTATTCTGTTCTGGTACATTCTTCTTTATGGGTTGATTTTTCACCCTTTTCAGTGTTGGTTTTGTGCTTGTTGAGACTCCTCTGTTGTGTTTCTTGTTTTGATGTTGCTTCTTTGTTGTGCTTTGCGGCTACTCCTGTCATCCCCCTTAATAATGTGTGTTTAAACCCGATTTTAACTTTTAAATATTAATTTTCTCTCCATCTGGACGGACTGTAACTACTGTAATACATCTCTCTTTTTACTGTGATCAAATCATAGTTTTCATGATATGATCACTGGACCACTTCTTTTGGTATTATAGATTTGGTTGGGGTTTTGTGCCTTCCCTAACTGAGTAGATTTCTGGATGATGTGTCCTGTATTGTCTCCTAAAATACGGAGTTAATGGTTTTGTTCTTCTAAGCCAACAGCTTCTTTCAATATTTCTTGTAGCTTCAGTTTGGTTTTTACAAAGTCTCTGAGTTTCTGTTTATCTGCAAAGGTCTTAATTTCACTTTCACATTTGCAAGACAGCTTTACAGGGTAGACTGGAAGAGATGCAGGATATATAACTGTTGGTTGGAAGTTTTTCTCCTTCAGGGCTTTGACTGTGGGACCCCCTACTGCCTCCGTGCCAACATGATTTCTGCTGATAAGTCAGAGGAAAGCCTACAGGGCTTCCCTCTGAATGTCAGCTTTGCTTTAAGTCTCACTGCCTTTAAGAGTTTCTGCTCATGTTTCATTTTGTTAAGTTTGATTATAACATGTCTTGGAGTCTTTCTTTTGGTTTCTACATTCTACGGCAATTGATATGCATCTTGGATATCTATGTTCTCTTCTTTCATAATTTCTGGGAAGTTTTCTGTCAGCAAGTCAACAACAATCCTCCCTGTGTTTTCAGGCATCCCTTCCTGTTCAGGAACTCCAATTAATCATAGATTGTTCCTCTTGATAGAGTCCCACATGTTGCTTACTGCTTCTTCATTTTTCTTGTTTCTTTTCTGTGATTTCTCCTCAAAAATGCTGTTGTCAGTAGTTTTGCCTCTCAAGTCAAAAAGTCTGTTTTCCATTTGTTCAATTCTGTTTTCTTGGCTGTGAATTGAGTTTTCTGATTCTTTAATTTTGTTATTGATCTGCTGGATTTCAGAATGCTGGAGTTCCATCGGTTTGAACAGCTTAATTTTTAACTTTGGTCTGCCAAATTTTGTATAATGTCTAGGAGGGCTATATATATAATTCTTTTGTACTCGACCTCTGAAAGTTTCAGAAAGGCTTCTTCATCTGGGAAGTTCTTTTGTTCTTTCTTTTTGGAGCTTTCTGGAGCCATGGCTGGATTTTTCCTTAAGTGTTGGGCCAAGGTCTGTTGCTTTTTGGGCATCTAGAGGTTGTTTAGTTTCTCTGGTATTGCCATAATAGGAGCTGAAGTAGAAGTGGA
The DNA here is from genome assembly GCA_028571685.1 of Heterohyrax brucei. Taxonomy (NCBI): domain Eukaryota; kingdom Metazoa; phylum Chordata; class Mammalia; order Hyracoidea; family Procaviidae; genus Heterohyrax; species Heterohyrax brucei. The sequence goes on from CM053155.1 coordinate 52,403,382, forward strand.
TCGCTAGTTACCTCTATGCACTCCAGTGACTGGGCCCAGTAGATTCTCTACGATAGCAGGCTCCACCTCCTGGCTGGCAAAGACATGGCCGTACTTATGGAGTCACTGGGAGGCTGTCAATTGACCCTGTGTTGTGGGTCAGTCAAGACTGGAAGAGAAGCCATCAGGCTGCATCACAGTTATTTATATAGGCAGTCTTATTTTGAAAGGTGAAAGCAATCTGACAGCTTCCATAAAGAGTCAGGCTGTCAGGTGTGCAAGCCCTCTTTCCAGCTGCCAGTGGAGGCACCTCTATATCCATCCCTAGATGCTATGACCTAGTTCAAAGTATGAACAGGCTATGCCCTGCTGTCATCAGGTGCCAGACCCTAACCGAAGGGTAAACTGTGCTACATACAGCTTTTCTTCTGGGGAAGCATTCCCCAGGCTGGCACTGCTTCCTCGCCTGGGAATTAGCCCCTGCTGAGGCCTCCGTTTGGTTAGATCCGCCTCCCGGTCAGACAAGATGGCATCCCACAGGGGCTCTCCTGCCCACTCGGAAATAGGTGAATCAATGGCGGAGGTTCAGAAAGTGGGGTGGAGGCACCATAGTCCTCAGAGTCCAGAGCCAGGCTCTGAAAGTATGGTTATTTCACCCACTGGTCACGTCAGCAGTGTGGCAGAACTTTGCTGCCAATTAAGCTCAGTCACTGCCACAGACTAACAAAAAGGGAAAAAGTTAAAGCCGGTAGTTACCTTCAGTCCATGAGAGCGGGCCATTCAACAAAAGCAGCGGTCAGTGAAAGAGAAGAAATTTCTCATTCAGGGGCATGTAGTCCAAAATGACAGCCTTATGCCATGTCTTAGGGCTCAGTGCGTGTCCAGAGGCTCTGTTTAATTATTAAGCTTGGCCTTAGTTTTTGCAGTGAGTTAAGGAGATGTGTGTCTAGTCTGCCATCTCGACTCCACCCCCTTGATAAATTTCTTTTAATTGAATTTTTGTTATTTGCTTTTCTCTGTCAAAATTAGCCTCCGAGCAAATCACTTGTAGGGCCTGTCCAAAGTAGAACCACAGCTCTGCTCTGTGCAAATCTCTGAGAGTGAGCCAAATTTTACCACAAATGTTAAACCATCTAACAGTGCTAGTTTCTTTATAATAACAGCACCTTTATGTCTGTTTTGAGAAAGAGTAGAAATTTTTCTTGTCTGGAGAGGAAAGCTGAATGATGCATGCCCCAAAGCCATTCAGTACAAAGCAGATGAGTCACATAAAGCTAGGTTTCAGTCTCCACAGGTTCAGTCAATTTTGCTTCTTATTAATTTAAGGAAGAAAAATTGAATACCTTGACATTTCTGGAACAGTGTAAATCTTAAAACTCAAGGCTCAATCTCTTGGTATGAAGCTCTAGGTGAGTTTAAAAATTCAGTCACTAAAAAAAGTCAACCTTAACAAAACCTAAAGAATAAATGTAGGTTGCATTTATGATTGTCCTCAGATGAGCTGAGACTGGGAAAATATTGACCAGTTGTCATCACGTTGATTCCAACTCATAGTGACTCATGTGTGTCAGGAGAGAACCGTGCTCCACGATTTTCAATGACAGCTTTTGCACAAGTAGAGGCCCAGGCCTTGGCTCTGAGGTGCCTGAGAGAGACTCAACCTCCAGCACTGAAGTCAGCACACTGTTCTGACTGAACCACCAGAAAGCTCTAAGGAATATTTAGCAACAGCAAAAGCCTAAAAAGCCTAGGAAAATAATTTGTAAGAACACAACTCTGAATTTCAGTCACATACAAGTTATATCAAGTAAAACACATGTATTAAGAAGAAACATTTTAATTTTCGTGGGTGTAATGTTTAAATGATACATAGGACACATATTCAAAATATTCGGAAGCATGACTTTTAGTAAGACAAGAGGAGGAGGAAAACGTGATTTGAAGAAGACAGAAATTCCTTGTAAAAATTTGCGACAGGGGGTATGTCACAGCTTATATTGCATAAGAGCTCTCCTTTGAATATAAATGCAGTCAATAAGCAGTGGGAACACTGCTTATATTGAATCTACAAACACTCCCCTGTCCAGGGAATGGTTCTACTGAATAAACGATCAAATCATAAACCTTGCTTCTGCTGTGCTAAATGCATCCTACTCTATACCTTGGGTACAAACAGAAAAAGGGAAGAAGAATTTCAGATGGAAACAGCAAACTCCAGTTTTTACTAAAAGGAGTTAATCAGAGGAGTTAAGTGCCTGAGTATTAGCTGGAAGGGTGGCAGTTTGAAGCCACCTGGACACACTTCAAAAGACAGGCATGGCGATCTGCTTCTGAAAGGTCACAGCCATGAAAACCCTACGGAGCAATTCTACTCTACATACATGGGTTCCTGGGAGTTGGGAATGACTTGATAGCAACTAACAACAACAACAGAAACAACTATTTCATTTACGGAAACACAATGCTGCAGTGTGACGGACTGCTTTTATAGGGCCTTCCTCACTATGGTCTTGTAACTCCCAGCAAATGATCAGATTGGACTGTTTAAATAGGGTGCTTGTGGTCCATGAAGGGGACTGAACAGTTTGCCAGTAATGCAAATAAGGTGCACGGTACTCTTGTGGGGGTAGGGCCACACAAATAAGGTATCTGAAAGCTAGCAAGAGGATTGGTCAGTTTTGCCACACCACTAGGCTTAAATGAGTCATCTTAGAGGCAGAATAGTGGGACTCCACTGCCGTCAAATAGAAGAGCTGGGAGAAGAAAGCATCCTTTGGACCTGGGGTCCCTGTGCTGAGAACCTCCTAGTCCTAGAAGACAGAGAAAGAATAAGTGTGTGTATGAGAGAGACAGACAGAGAGAGACAGAGAAAGCTGTAACACTGCATACAATGGAAGAAGAGGCTCACGGAGAGTGAAGCAGTTACAGTGGACATCCAAGAAGCAAGAGAGCTGACAGGAGGCTTCTTGGTCAAGTGGGCTGCTGCCAGGAACTTGTCAGCAGAGCTAGACCTGCTGAGCCATGGCACAAAACAGATGAACACCTGTGGGCAGAGAGGGGTGCCTTCATGCACTTAGTGGCAGAGCTTAAGAGCTGTGTAATACTTGCCCAAGTAGAGCAGACTAGGCCAAAGAGCTGAGGGTCAGAGCGGCCTGCTGCAGGCAGGGCTGAGATGAGGCCATCTAGCTGGAAAACCTGTACCTGAGTTGTTCTGGATCCTGAATTGTAATCTGTCACTTTCCTAATAAAGCTCATAGTTGTAAGTATTGTCTGTGAGTTCTGCATGGGCACTGCAATGAACTATTGAACCCAGCAGAGAAGAAGAGAGTGCTGTGGAAGAGACAGCTGGTGTCCCAGCTGGTAAAAAGGATGGAGAGAGGAGGTTTTGTCTGACCTCTACTTTACGAGAATCAGCTGTGGACTGATGTTGCTCTTGATTCTTTCTCTCTTATGAAGTCAGAGACCCTCTAACACCACTGTGCCATTTTTATAACTAGAGAGGAATTAAGTCATTTTAGATGTCTTGTCAGAGTATATAAATACTGCCTAGAAAGCTTACTTAAAATTCAGGTTTCAAATTTTAAAGACTCCTCCTAAATACTAAGCAGATTGTTGATTGCCAAAAAGCTAGTTGAGGAAAATCTCAAAGAAAAGAGAAAGAAAAGATCTTCACCATTAGAGTTGGAACAAAAAAGTTATTTTATTTTATTTTTTAATGATTTTCTTTAATAAAAATGTTAGTGGCAAATTGAGCAGCTTTTACAATAATATGTGAAATTTGGTAACTGTTTCTAGATGAAATGTTCAAACTGAAAAGGTAGGCATGACCCACTAAAAGTCAAATTCCATGAAAAATCAATAAATCTTTATACTCATAAATAATTATCTATTCGTAGCCAGTGAACACCTCAGACTCAACTCCCATCTTAATTCATTGTTCTTGTTTATTTTTCACATTGATGAGATTGCTGGTTTTTTAATGGTACATTAAAAAGATTATATAGTTTTCCTTTTCGGGGGGACACTTCAGAATGAAGTACTGGTGAAGTGAAAATCTCCTTCATCATATTTTGTTGACTGATATGTATCCTCATAACTCATCAGTGAGGACTACTCAGACAAGAGTCACAACATTTAAAAAATAAATGAAAATTACAACAAATGACTTCAAAGGTAAAAGTGAAGAGTGGTAGCCTAACTCCAGTTGTGATGTAAGTATTCTAAGTTTACGATTTCACTCTTCTTTAGGATAAAGTTCATAAATTATAACACAAAATTTGTAACTAACAGTTTAAATTCACCTCTCTATAGTGAAGACTTGAAGTTCTCCAAGTATGCAGGCTCTTAAATATTATCCTATTCTATGCTTCAGCTGATTATTTTATGGCACTATTGAGATGTCATTTTGAGAACTAAGGTGTACCTGACCCAAAGCCATGATGCTTTCAACTGCCTCATATGTGCATGAAAGCTGGACAATTAATTCATAAGAAAGACTGAAGAAGAACGGACGTCTTTGAATTATGCTGTTGGCAAAGCACACGGGATATATCATGGACTGTCAGAGGAATCAACCAATCTGTCCGGGAGTAAGTACAGTCAGAATGATCCCCAGAATTGAGGATGGTAGGACTTCGTCTGAGGTACCTCTGGAAGTGCTACCAGTAGGGGACTGGTTTCTGGAGAAGGGCATCATGCTTGGTAAAGTAGATGGTCAGTGAAAAAGAAGAAGAAGCTCAACAAGAGGGACTGATACAGTGTCTGAAACAACGGGCTCGAACACAGCAAGGATTCTGAGGATGGTGCAGGATTGGGCAGTGTTTCAGTCTGTTGTACATAGGTTGTACCTAACAACAACAACAGTACGGAGAGCATGTGTATGGGCTTGGTTTCCACACAGAACAATTTTGTATCCCAAAGTCATTGTAAATCCACATGCTACAAGAAAAACAACTTGGAGACTCTGGAGTCAGACAGAGCTGCGCTGCAATTCCACCTTGATGCTACCAGTAACCTGCAAACCTGGGTAACTTACCTAAGCATTCTCATACCTGTCTTGTAACCATGACCCTGAGGCAGGTATTAAACTAAAATATGTATGTGACATTTATAAAGAACTCAGAGCAGTGTCTGGCATGTATGTGGTAAGCACTCAACAGGTTCTGGCAGATATGAATGGCCTCCTGACAGTCACAGAGGTCAGAGTGTGGCATCAAACATCTGACGACACACGACAAAATGTCGCCTCCAGGTGAAGAATGCTTACTAGTCTTGAGTCGTCTTTACAGATCTTTGAACGGAAACCCTGGTGGCGTTCTGGTTAAGTGCTACTGCTGCTAACCAAAAAGTCAGCAGCTCGAATCCCCAAGGTGCTCCTTGGAAATGCTATGGGGCAGTTCTACCATGTCCTATAGTGTAACTATGAGTCGGGACTGACTTGGTGGCAATGGTGTGGTAGTGGTGCAAATACTTTGTGCTGGAATACTGACCAAAACACTAACCCAAAAGTTGGCTGTTGGCACCCAACGACCAGTGCTGCAGAGGAAAAGCCTTGCAGTCGTCTGTAAGGATTGTCAGTTAGCTGCCACTGAGCTTATTCCAACTCATGGCAATTCCATGTTACAAAGATAATAGACTGTAATCTTCAAGAAAACCAGTTCTACTCTGTAACACACGGGGTTGTCATCAGATAGAACTGACTTGATAACAATGGTTTTGTTTTCACAATCCAGTTTTATGCATTGTAAAGGATGAGGCAACCCAGAATCCTGGGAGATCCTATCACACATTAAACATTCTCACAGCTGTGTGTGTGTGCGTGCATATTTGGGGAAGGGCAAGGGCAGGAGCAAGGGAGATGATCTCTTCTGTTTTAACTTTAACCTATCCCCTTAAAAAACCAGTTATGTAACAAATAAGCGAAAATATTATTACCCTAACCAGTGGAGCAATAGCACAATGCCCTGGAAACACATGCTTAATTTGAGTTTCTTTTACTTCTTACCTTTTCAATTTTTTCATCCAGCATTCTGAAGAATTCTTGTTGGCTTTCAGAGATATGCATGCTGAAAAACAAAGAGCATAGTTCATTGCTTTTTCAAATCTTAAAAAAATAACCAAAAAAACCCCATTGCTATTGAGTTGATTCTGACTTACAGCAGTCCTACAGGACACAGTAGAACTGCCCCATGTGGTTTCTAAGGAGCAGGTAGTGGTTTTGAACTGCTGACCTCTTGATTAGCAGACATAGCTCTTAACCACTATGCCACTAGGGTTTTCCTAGCTCCTGAAAATAAAAAGTGCTGAACCCCCAAACTTGGGGTAGATGTTTATTTATTGCAGGCTTTTCCACTGAAATACTCTAAAGTTATATTAGGGATAAATGTCATTACAGTACTCCTACAAATGTGTTTCATAACAGTTTATCAGTGCCCATGATTTAAAGAATACAATTTCCTTTCAATATACAGATGTTATTTATAGTAATACTACTGGGAGGCATGTGCCAATGTTTTTCTTCAGATACACATTTGTGATTAAAAAAATAATGGCACAGGCAAGCAGCACATGGCATATTTCAACCCTGTGTGAAGCCATAAAAAGAAAACATACCCCGGTTATTACACTGAAATGTATGTTCTACAAAGACTGTCAGCATCAGTATGATATTCAACTGACTGCAGAGGTGGAGGCTGGCGGCAATGGAGCTGAGAACATACTGATGACTTGACATTGACCCTGAATGACTTCTGCGCTGGTGACAGTAACGGCACCACCTTGGAACAGATGTGCCACTGGAAGGGGGAAGCAAATCAGGGAGCCTGTCTGAGCACTTACCCTTTTTTGCTTGTCCTATGCCACTTGTCAGGGGTCCTGGTGGCACAACAGTTAAGCACTCTGCTACTACCTGAAAAGTTGGTGGTTTAAACTCACCTAGCAGCCCCTTGGGAAAAAGAGCTGTTGCTCTGTTCCTTTAAAGATTACAGCAATAATAGCTCTATGGGACAGTTCTACTCTGTCACATGAGTTGGCTGGGCATCGAGATTGCCTTGATACCACCTAACAACAGCAGCACTTGACAGTATTCTTAGTAAGATGTGGACCCAACAGCATCACTGGGGGTATAAGTGATACTGTCAGAGGGGGTGACAGCAAAATGCCAGTATCACTTCTGTGCAGTATTTCAGCAGAAATCTATTATTTTTAATAAAGTAATTTCTGTAGTTAGTTATCACAACAATATTTTTAAATTAGCCCAGATATGTTGTTTTTGGGATGTGCCACTGAGTTGGTTCTGACTCACAGCAACCCTATGGGACACAGCAGAACTCACCCATAGTGTTTCCAAGGAACAGCTGCTGGATCTGAACTGTTAACCTTCTGATTAGCAGCTGAGCTCTTAGCCACAATGCCACCGAGGCTCCAAGCCCAGCTTTCATGAATGAACATACCCAGCAAGCTAAAACTCTATGCTAATTTACTTTTTGAACCTTCTAATGTGCTCCAGTCAGAGCTATCATTATTACCTACTGACAATGACATTTAGAATCAGGTGGCTTTTGTCTGTCCATGCTGTTGTTTCCATTGCTGCCAGGGCTTTTCGTAGTTACTGATTTTGTCAAGGCTTGTGTTTTAGCCACAATATTGTGATAATTAGCATGGGAAGGTGACACCATGAATGACTGCATTGAGTGACATCAATCCTACCAGTGGGTGGTTGACAAGAGACAAAACATGAGGTGTTAAGAAGAATTAAAAGAGCCAGAGACGGGTGGGGCATGCACAGGAAAGGGTCTCTGTGGTAATAGGTCTTAATGACTGCTGGGAAAGCCTGGAAGCAGACTGGTGAAGCGCTACGGCTGATAACCAAAAGGTCGGCAGTTCAAATCCACCAGGTTCTCCTTGGAAACTGTACGGGGGAGTTCTGCTCTGTCTTACAGGGTCACTATGAGTTGGAGTTGACTTGACAGCAATAGCTTTTTTTTTTTAAAGGATAGCGGTTTACACCTAGCAAATGGATGTGGGTATTCCCAGGGGGTTAAGGTTGCTGGACTAAGGGATGTACTGCACGGGCTTCTGCTACTGTTAGTTCCCACTGGCTGTAGTGGCTGTGGGTGTGGCGGGGCAGGTGGGCTCAGAAGCCTACCTAACACAGACCTTAGCATCACACTTCATTTTTCAGAGGCCACCAAGAGTGGCACCCAAACCAAAAACCACTGCCATCGGGTTGATTCTGACTCATAGTGATCCTATAGGACACAGAAGAACTACTCCATACAGTTTACAAGGAGCACCTGGCGGATTCAAACTGTCAATCTTTTGGTTAGCAGCTATAGCTCTTAGCCACTAGACCACCAGGGTTTACACTGATCCTAAACCCTTCAAATCTCCTGTCACTGAGAGCTCGTCTCAAAGTAAGTCTTCTCCTGGGTGAAACCAAGATTTAAAACCCATAAGCGTGATTACATGAACTTGGATTATAAAAGGAAGACAATGAAAACATTTGATGCAAGTAGTTAGCTACTACAGTTGATAAAGCACTTTACTAATATCATGTAAAGTTGCTGTCCTTTATATAATCATGTGAATAGGGTAACGGTTCTGTTTGAGAAACCAGCCCTCTCCTCCTGCAAGCTTGGTTGGGGGGAGGAAACCAAACCCCTGCCATCGAGTCGATTCTGACTCATAGTGACCCTATAGGACAGAATGGAACTGCTCCATAGAGTTTCCAAAGAGCGCCTGGTGGATTCAAACTGCCGACCTTTTGGTTAGCAGCTATAACACCTGACTTCTATGATACCAGGGTTTCTGTAAGTTTAAAAGGCAGGGTGAATTTGGGGTGAAGAGAATATATTCAGTTTCATCTCTCTAGAATCCTGGGAAGAAAAGCCATTTTCAATAGTTGAGTTTTCCCAGACTCATTGCAACATTCTTCTTTAAGTATGAAAACACTTTTTATTTTAGCCACTTTGGATGCAAATCTTTCCAAACTGCATAGTCTTTAATAGAGGATATGTTACAACTGTTAGTTGACTAGTGGTCATTACTACAAACTTATATTCACAATAATGAATCCTGCAACACAGATGCCCCAGAGCCTACCAAGATGGGTACAGATGGTTTTCTTTCAGCAAGATGACCTTGAACTCTAGTGTTTTTGTCTTTGCCTGTTTCTGGGCTTTTCCTGTCTCATCTAGTCAGTGAAGCTTTCAGTCCCTTTCAACTTTCTCACTAGCTGGAAATGACAAAGCCAAGTTTGTTACAGCCAAGTTTACACTAGAGTTAGTATAAACAGGTTCATGGGACAGCCTGGGGACTTTCAACATGAGTTTTCTGTCAACCATTTCAGCTACTCAGGTACCTTTTTGGCACTCTTCCTAGTATTGGCCAATCTCTCCACAGAGGGGACTGATTGCTGGATAGTGAGTGGGCTCTGGAATAGCCAGAGTGTGGTCAGAAGCCTACCTAACACACTCCTTAGCTCACGCCTCATTCTTTAGAGGCCACTAAGAGTGGCACCGAAACCACAAAACCCACTGCTGTGGAGTCAATTCTGACTTAGAGTGACCCTGTAGGACACAGTAAAAGTGTTCCACAGAGTTTCCAAGGAGAGCCTGGCAGATTCAAATTGCTTTGGGTTCTAGACAGAAAGGCATTAAGTTGTATATACATAGTTTTCTCAGGAAATTTCAAGAGACCTAACAAAAATGTATTTTTATGAGTTGGTGCTCACTGTGGATACTTAGTGGTTACTATAGCTTTTAGTACATATCCCCTTGAATATAACAGGAACATAATAAGAGGCAATGTGTTTGTTAATTAAATGACAAAGTACTTTCTGTTGGTATTGGTTGTGACTCATGACCTGTCACAGATACAGCACAGTTCATTAGTAGGGGCCAGTTGAAGGGTCTTCTGTTCTTCACCTGGAAGAGCGGCTGGCTGTCCTCCAGGTGAATGCTGTGTGACTGCCAGTAACTGCCATCATGTCATTGGTGTTCCTATGACAGCCTATTTGTTTGGTACTCATACACAGGCACATGGGAGTTACCAGGGGTGCAGTGTGAAATAAAATCAGCTTTGAACGTGCACTGACAGTCTCTGCAATCAACAGTGCACTTAACACAGGCTTCCAAGTCTGCATCAGGAGCTTGAGATCGGAGGTGATGACTGAGGACCTCAGCGTGCACACATGGTGAACTACGTACAAAAATCTCAGTGGTTTTGGCTTTGCGGAGTTTAACTACATATATACATACATACAAACTAAATATACACAAACACACACATACATGTTTGCTCTCCAGTCAGTTCCCACTCACAGAGACCCTACAGGACTGAGAACTGCCCTATACAGTTTTCAAGGAGTACCTGGTGGATAGGAACTGTCAACCTTTTGGTTAGCAGCCACAGCACTTAACCACTATGCTGCCAGAGTTTCCATATACATATGTATATGTATATGCATATGTATATAGACAGTTCTACTCTGTACTATAGGGTCACTATGAGTTGGAACTGACTCAGTGGTAGTGGCTTTGTGAGGCCAGAGAATCTACTATAACAAACATTTAGATGATTCTGATACAGTGTGGGTGGATCATAACTCAAAAAATGTTGCTCTAAAACCATCTGAGGGCCCTTTCACTGGACTCAACTTAGCCCCAGTTTATTTTAGATGGAGTGCTTACACGTGTCACAAACCATTATATTCTCCTTGAGTAAAACAAACTGAACGAAAGCCATCAGCCCACAATTAATTAAACAAGACAACACATTTTCAAGCCCAACTCCATCCTGAACTAAGTACTACCTTATTTCAGGAGAAGAACAGTCAGGAAACTTCCTTCTTCACATCTGAGAAACAATGCTAACCTAACAAAGGCAGCTGGTCCTCTCATGGGTAATGTCTCTGATCCTACCTCACTAATATAGAGATGCTGCTTTTCCTGCAGCTTGGGGAGTCCCACGGTCCCTGCCTGCTTCTGTCTCATTTCACAACCCACTAAGAGCAGCCACTCACTAGATGGATTTCCTATCTTGTCACTGTGAAATACTGTACGTGGATTGTGTTCACTGGAAAAGACTGAGTGGAAGAACAGTTTATTATCAGAGCACAATGCTCTAAATGAGCTCTTTCAGATAAACTCTGTTGCCACTGGAGCACGACAGACAGTGCTGGACAGAGCCAATGTCCACCTGTGCTCAGCTCTTGTGCGCTGTCTTAGGTCCAGTGCTGTCTGAAAGCATGAGTCTTACTCTGCTGTTCCCCAGGGGTTAAGCATTGAGACAATCACCTTTAAGCTCTTCAACAGGACAGAGAAAAAATTTCACTCTGCCAAAATAAATTATCCGAGAATCACTGACTCCCACCCACATTAACATGATGCACTCTTCCTATAAGGAAACCCTATCAACACAACGGTACCTTCAAGAGTACCAACTGCAGTGTGAGAAACAGACTCTGGGTAGCAGCCTATTCTTAAACCCTTCCTGCCACACAACTTGATGATTCTGAGAGAGGGAGGAAAAGGAAAAGCACGCTAACTTTTCTTTCTTCAAAACATTAAAAAACAAACAAACAAAAAACAGAATAAAGCTGTTGCCACTGAGGCAATTCTGACTCACAGTGACCCCAGAGGGTTTCCAAGGAACAGCTGGTGGATTCGAACTGCTGGCCTTTTCATTAGCAGTCAAGCTCTTCATCACTGTGCCACCAAGGGATAACTGAATTGCTTACCACTTTTGGAGTTTATAGAGTATGAATAGTGGATGCACACTGGTTAAGACTGCAGCTAACCACAAGGTGCACAGGTGGAAGCCACTCGCAGCTGTTCCTTGGAAACTCTATGAGGCAGTTCTACTGTCTTACAGGGTCGCTATGAGTAGGAATCAACTTGACAGCAATGTGGGGGGGGGGTGTGTGGGTGTGGGTATGGGTGGGTGTGTGTGTGTGTTTTAATTCATTACACCTAAAAATTTCTTTAGAAGCCTGTTATGTTGGTACCTGATTTAAGAAATAAAGCTCAATCACTTTGGTAATTCCTGTTGCTCTCTATAATCTTGGGCCTTGAAGAAACTAAGACAAAACACTGCCAGAGCACCGTCAGTGGTGCCAGTCAGCACTGGGCAGACTCCTGTGAGTCAGCCCCGCTCAGTCAAGGGCTCTGTTTGTTGTGCCTTTTCAGCTTCACGAGCTGAGGCACGGGAACACTGTAGGATCCTAACACAGGAGAGTCAAATTAACACAGCGTGGGCAAAAGGAGCTTCAGAGCTGGAAGATAAGTGATTTTCATTTTCAGTGAAGTTTTCAAATAAAAACCCTCACCATGGAAGTATGGAAGTAAGGTCCTGATTCTCCATCACTTCCCTTGCAGAGATAAAATTCAATTACCCAGTGGGTTCCCGGTAAAGCCTGGCCTGCACACAGTTACTTCCCCATGATCATCATTCTTACTTTTATTCTGGACCTCAGGAAGTAGATTAGTCTTAATTCCCTTTCATGACACACTTTGATCAGTAGTTTACACATGGCTCACTTTTCTTTACTTAATTAGCTAATTAATTAGTTCTTAAAATAGTATAATAAGCACCCATGAGAGTAAAGTCAAAAACAAAAGCTAGGACACCTTGACAATAACCTATAGCTAACATCCTCCAAGGAGCCCCGGCGGTACAATGGTTAGGAACTGGGCTGCTAACACAAAGGCTGGCAGTTTCAATGCACACAGAGGCCCAATGCATTTGGCTGCTAAACAAAAGGCCAGCAGTTCGAATCCACAAGCTGCTCCCTGGAATCCCTATAGTGAAGTTCTACTCTGTCCTCCAGGGTTGCTGTGGATCAGAATTTACTCCAGGGCAACAGATTTGGTTTTCTGGTGCCCTGGTGGTGTAGCAGTTACCAGCTATGGCTGCTACCCAAAAAGGCTGGCAGTGTGAATCTACCAGCCACTCCTTGGAAAGCCTATGGGGCAGTTCTACTTTGATCTATAGGGTTGCTATGAGATGGAACGGACTGAATGGCAACAGGTTTGGTATGGTTTGGTTTGGTTTGGAGGCTCTTAGGGAGAAAAGACCTGGTAACCTGCCTCTATAAAGATTACAGCGAAGGGAATCCTATGGGGCAATACTACTCTGTCCTCTAGTGTCACTAGGAGTCTCAGTCTATTTGGTGGCACACAAAAACTTCTCTTCCTTTCCCAGCCATGCTGGTCCTTTCGTGTCCCAAGGCAATCACTACTTTCTGACTTTCTTTTTGTATACATTTTTTTTTTATAACTTGTCCCTAAAAAGCACATTATTTCAGTTGTTTTCTTTTAAGCTTTTATAAAGAGGGCACTATGCTGTATATCTCTTAGAACTTAAAGTCTTTTCTTGTAATATTGTATTGTTAAAGCCACCCAGTGTTGTGTAATGCTATAGTACATTTTTTTTAAACTGCTGACTAATATGCCATTGTATGAATTTAGTGCAGTTCATTCATCCAGTCTCTTGATAAAGAGCATCTGGGTTGTTTCTTATCATTAAGGCGTTCTTACCCAAGTGCCAGACATTCTAATAAGCCATGGAAATACACTGTTTCACTTAATCCCCACTCTTGTAAAATAGGGGTTTTCATGCCCCTTTTCCTCTGTGAAAACTGAAAGCTGGTAAGGATGTGTTCTATGCATAACATAAAAAGAAGGTATGGGATCGCCCTCCTTTGTATTATGGGACTGTCCTTCCACACACACGGGGAAAAATTCCACTCTAACTTCATATGGAGCCCTGGTAGTACAGTGGTTAAGAGCTACGGCTATTTACCAAAAGGCTGGCATTTCAAAGCCACCAGCTGTTCCTTGGACACCCCATAGGGCAGTTCTACCCTGACTTATAGGGTCACTATGAGTTGGAATCGACTCGACAGCAATAGTTTCTTTTTTTCTCCCCACACGACTGCTTTAAGTAAATGACGGTTTCCTTGACTTGTATATCTGCAAGAAGAAAAAGTCCTCAGCCCATCAGAAAGAACCTAGTGTTCTGACTTACTGTTTAAAACACACACACATGCTGCTTTGTGGAAAGCAGTGGATTTTCTTTATAATTTTACTGTAAACAAAGAACCATTTTAATAAGCTTCTCTAAAAGCTTCAGCATGTACCGGTTTGGGAAGCATTCTGTTTTAGCATATCCAAGTTCGGTAATCTCTCTAAAGGATCAAAGAAATCCTTCTCAATAAGGCTCTCTGTAAAACTTAGAGATAAGGGAAGCTGTTAAAAACAGCATATATCAAGTGGCCTTGGCTGAGCTACCAGATACTTGCTATTCCCAGCGGCAGATAAAGTTAGTGCAGATACCCTCGCCCTGGTTCTGCCCTTGACCGTAAATCATAACGAAGGTCCACGCTTCGGACAGGAATGGATTGGACTTGGCGATGCAGTGACCATATATTGGCTGCACTTTATGGTTCTATGCGTCTGTGGGATGATATCATCCTGCTGACCTCTGGCTGGAGGAAGGACAGTGGTGGAGAGGAGGGAAAAAAGAGACTGTTGGGAGAACTAGACATGTATGGAGCAGAGAGGAACAGTGTGCTGTCACTGGGCAGGGGGAGCAGAGGAAGCTGCATATAGGTGGGTATGTAAATTTATACGGGAATGTACATTTTCACTCAGTTATATTAAATAAAAAATTTTTAAAAAAAGTTAGTGCAGATAAAGGTGATTAGTGGTGAAGCCTACTACGAAGGTAGTTACCACACTGACCTAAGGGTGAAAAAATTGGTTCCAGATGTCACAGATATTGTAAGTGGGTATTTAAATATTTAGTTTTAGTTTTTTTTTTTTTTTAAAGAAAGCAAAAATTAAATCACTGAGCCCGTATCATGGCCAGCTTTGGCTGTAGCAATGCCACAGCCCTTCAACCAGGTTAAAGGAAGTGACAGTGAATTAGTTTATTTCTATGACAATTTCCTGGGAAGGACCCACAAAGAACACATCTTTTTCTGCTTAGGTTGATTTGTTAGTTGTTGTTGCATTGATTCCCACTCATGGAAATTCTATGTGTCACAGCAAAACTGTCCTGAAACAGCTTGCCAGGCTTTACTGCTGAGCAGCCTCTCAGTGGGTTTGAACTGCCAGCCTTTCAGCTACTAATCCAGGGCTTAACCATCTGCTCCATCTAGGGTGTCCTCTGATTTTCATTTGTGGGGCTAATGTTACATACATACAATCATTAAATTTATTTTGGAGTAGACATGACTGTATTAAATTTATCAGTGTCATCAGCACTCTCAGGGAATTCATCCAAAATCAGGTGCAACACCACACTAGGAAGTCCCAGCCTCTAAGATAACACAACTTCTTGGAAGAAAGGGGAGGCCCTGTGGTGTAGTGGTTAGGAGCTTAACTGTTAACCAAAAGGTCAGCAGTTTGAATCTACCCTCCAGTCCCTGGAACCCCTATGTAGCAGTTCTACTCTGTCCCACTGGGTTTGCTTCAGTTGGAATCAAAGCAACAGATTTCTTTGGTTTTGTTTTTGAAAGAAAGGGAAGACTGCCTCAAAGTTATACCAAAGTACGTTTCATTGCCAAGGTACATTCAGTTCTAGAACAATATAAAGAACTACAGCTTCCCAGAACATGATCTAATTGACACATGATACTCATTCTTCCTTATCTTTTTAAATACAAAACATGTAACATGTAGAAAGCATGTTATTTCTACATTTTTGAATAATAATTAAAGGAATGTCCATATACTCACCACCCTGACTGAGAAACAGAGCTCCTGATCTCACTATCTTTCCTTCTGCCAGAAAGAACCATTTTCAGTATCTTTCCATTTCCTTACTTTTCTTTATTGCTTTACCACATACATATATACAATATAATGCCTATTTTGTCTGTTTTTGAGCTTTACATGAGTGAAACAATACGTAGACATGGAACACAACTTCTTTGCTGCTTTCACTTTGTATTTCTGAGGCTCATCTACTTGGTAGGCATAACTGTAGGTCATTCATTTTCACTGGTGTGTAGTATTCCCGTCTTATGACTATACATAGTTTTGTTTTATTCATTATATTGAGGATGGAGTTTGGGTTTTACCTTAGTCAGCTTATGTAAACAACACTGCAATGAACATTTAAAACTATGTCTTCCGGCACACATGTCCAAGAGTTTCTCTATGGCATAAACCTGGGAGTAGAGTTGCTAGGTATGACTAGGTTCAGTTTTACTAGATAACACAAATTATTTTCTGAAGTAACTTTACCAGTTTATAGCTCCATCAGCAAGGTAACTCCGTTTCTTGAGCAACTTTGGAACTGTCAGATTTCTCAATTTTTGCTAACCTAGGGGTGTAAAAACAGCACCTCCACGTGGGTTTAATGATTACTGATGAGGAGTAGCACTTTTCTTCAGTCAAATGTTTGTCTAAGTCTTTAGGCCATTTTTCTGTGGGTTCTCTGTATTTCATTTATTGATCTGTACAATTACTTTATGTATCTTGGAAACTAATCTACCACCCATTATACATGTGGTGTCTTCCCCCTTTGGAGCCGCTTCCCCTTTCTAGAGTATACTTTGATAAACAAAAATTCGTAATTTCAATGCAGTTGTTTGTCTTAAGTTTCTCACTATTTGTATGGTATTAAAATTCCTCCCTTCCTCCCAAGTCATCAGGACAGTTCCTTCTACTTTCTTTTACCTGATCTGCAATGTGAGCTTTGTCATGGATTGTGGTCTGTTTTGGGAGCTCTCCACTCTGTTCTGTTACATCAAACCATACTCTCTCAATTACCAAAGCTTCAAACTAAATCTTGGTACACGGTAGGCAAAACTTATTCTGAAAGCATTCTTATCTTTATAAATAACATAAGGAAAACAGGAACTAAAACTTACTTTGCTCTGGGTTGATGAACTAATCCCGGAACCTCTTTATTAGTTTTAAGTCTTACGTTTGAACTGGCACTTTTTTCCTGAAACACATAAGCACACACATGTGAAAGAAAAATCCAAGATCAGAATCAGCCATTAAGCAACAGCATACATTTTCATCACACAAATGTCAGATGTGTTTGGAATTTTCTGCAGCTGACTACTTCACAAGGACAAACGTCCTTGTAAAGAGGTAACACGGTACAAGGAGACACTGCCAAACATTTTAATAGGGTACATTAAGTCATGAAAAGTAGAATTAGCTTTACAACAACTATCACTCTGTTTGGAAAACAATGTGCAAGGAATATTTAATTTTTAGGTGGGGTTACTGAAAATACTAAGAGAATCAAAGAACAGAAGAGTCTAGTGTCACGGGGGAGGAAAAGACAAGCAGCAGTACAATTACAGCCATTGTATATTTTGCCTAGGTTAACTGGCTTCAGTACTTTTTATTTATAAAAGACAACTGTGGTTATTGAGACATAAACTTTGCACAAGGCCCTAGCCATGACAGGGACAAGAAGTGTCTAAAAATAGTTGGCACTTTGAATCCATAACTTTCTTTTAAATATTGAAATTGAATTTAATTGAAATATTAAAATTTAGTATTAGCTTGTATTTAAGAAACATTTCTTTGGTTGTTAATCCAACCCAATTTCTTATTCCCAGTATGCCAGTCACATATTATTCTTGAATCTTAAAACAGCAGTGGGTCAATAAATATGCTATTTATAAAATAGCTGCTTTATATTTTTTACAGTATTAGCATTTTACATTAATTAGCTTGCAGAAAATATACTTAAAAATCAAAGGTAAGACTATCTTATTCTATAGGTAACTGTGCAACTCAAAAATTCTGAGGCCAGGCCAACAGTTACAGAGCCAGTCTACAGCAAGGAATAAAAACATCTGTAGGTTGACCCAACATTCTCACCACATGCATAGTGACTGTGGGGTGACACATAAAACCAGTGGTGTCCAGATGAATCCTTCTGAGCTCCTACTTCTCGCAGATGCCATTTAAGTAGGTAAAACTTCAGTGACTCTCAGGGCTTGGCTATTTGTTATTTACCATGAAACAGAAGCTCAACTGTGTAACATTTAACCAGTGCCTGTCTTCTGGATGCCAACTCATGGCAATCCCATAGAACTGTGCTCTGTAGGGCTTTTGATGCTGGATTTTTTGGACACAGACGACTAAGCTTTTCTTCAAAGGTGCCTATGGGAGGACTCGAACCTCCAACCTTTTGGTTAGCAGCTGAGCATGTTATGACTTGTACCACAAAGGAACTCCCATACAGCATCGGCAGTCTATAAGCTTTGGTAATGCTGTTTGTGTTCTGCTAGGTAAAGAAACACTCAAAATTCCTGTGCATTCTATCTTCTCTTTCTACATTAAACTCAAGAATGTTTTCAGGAACATTTTTCAAGTATAAACTATATACTCTTTCATAGTTTTAAAATGTATAAAAAGTCTGAGAAGAAGACATGAGCTGTTTTAGTTTTTATAAAGAAGAGGGGAGCAATCAGAAAACTGGAAAGCACTAGAACTTAAATTCCACGAGGAGTCAATGGGGACAGCATCTGCGATGGGGCCTGGCACTTCATGGGAGGTGCTCAGCAAATGTTGGTGGAAGGAATGAATGATGCCAATCAGTAATTAATTTCTTCTCTAAAAAAACTGTGGAAAAATAAATACAACACAAAAGTTGCCAATTTAACAGTTTTTACGTGTATGGTTCAGCGACATTAATTATATTTACCATCTTAGGCAACTATCACCACTGTTTCTAAAACTTTCTACCACCCCGGATAGCAACTGTACCCATTAAACAGTAAGTCCCCATTGCTCCTTCTTCCAGCCCCTGGTAAGAACTAAGCTTCTTCTGACTCCATGAAGATTAGAATATACCTAGTCTAGACATTTCATATAAGTAGGAGCACACATTTTTATATCCTTTTGTGCCTGACTTGTTTTACTCAGCATAAAGTTTTCAATGTTAATGATGTTATAGCATTATCAGAACTTTTTTATTTATGGCTGAATAATATTCCATTGTTTATATATATGCCACATTTTGTTAATTCATGCATTTTTGACTATTATGAATAATGCTGAAATGATGTCTGGTGTACAAGTATCTGAGTCTGTGCTTTAAATTCTTGTGAGTATATACTTAGAAGTAGAACAGTTGAGTCTGTGATAACCATGTGACGACTCTGTGTTTCAGGACTTGCCACTGTGTTGTCCACAACAGTTGTACCACTTTACATTCCCACCAACAATGGATGTGGGGGTCTAATTTCTCCACAAGCTTACTAACATTTATGATTTTTCCAATTTTTCTGACAATGAGCATCCTAGATCTCACTCGGGTTTTGACTTGAATTTCTCTAATAACTAGTGAGGGAGCCTAGGTGGCTCAGTGGTTAGGTGCTCTGCTGTCAACCAAAAGGTCACCAGTTGGAACCCACCAGCTTCTCCTTGGGAGCAGGATGTGGCAGTGTGCTTCCATAAAGATATACAGCCTTGGAAACCCTAGGGGGCAGTTTTACTCTGTTCTGTATGGTTACTATGAGTCAGAACTGACTTGATGGGGTTTGATTTTTCTTTCTTTTTTTTTGGCTAATGACTAGTGTGTTGAGCAACATTTCATGTGATAAACCATGTATGTATCTTCTTTGTAGAAATACCTATTCAAGTCCTTTGCCTATTTTTGGATTGGGTTGTCTGCCTTTTTGTTGCTGAATGATTCCTTTTTTTTTTTTCAAGTCAGAAACAAAATAGCTCAAATATAGGCTCTCTTGAGGACTGAACATGTAGTTTTCCTTTGAGTTAGTTATTAAACTTTAAAAGTGGTGCCAGCTTGGCTCAAAACACTGAAAATGGACATATTTGATGACAGAACCGTGTACAGTTTTTCTTACCACATAATTTCTCAAACTCTTTGAACTTAAACACTACCAAGGCAAAAAAAGTGACTTCTAATTACAAGACTATAAACGACATGCAATTGTATTGTTTATGTTCAATTTATTAAACTGTACCATTCACAATCACATTGCCTCAATAAAACTTCCTCTGAAAACCCATCCTGTGGTTGCTTAGAAAATAACCCCAAAACAATACTGATGCAGCAACAAAGCATGGCACTCCTGTCCAGCAGAGAAAAAGTCCCTCCTCATTCATTGTATCACTACCAGGAAGTGAGACTCCAAGCTGAGGCAACAGGTTAAAAACAAAATGAAACAAACAAAACAAAACCCCACTGCCGTTAAGTCAATTCCAACTCATAGTGACCCATAGGTCAGAGTTGAACTGCCCCACAGTTTCCAAGGAGAACCTGGCAGATCTGCTGACTTTGCGGTTAGCAGACGTAGCACTTACAGACTACACCACCTGGGTTCCTGACGCAAAGGTAAAAGGAATCAAAA
Source organism: Heterohyrax brucei (assembly GCA_028571685.1). NCBI lineage: Eukaryota > Metazoa > Chordata > Mammalia > Hyracoidea > Procaviidae > Heterohyrax > Heterohyrax brucei. The sequence continues at coordinate 52,423,717 of CM053155.1, forward strand.
ACAGCTCTGGCTTTTCCAGTTTTAAGAAAGAAATATGTAATATACACATGAGTATGTAAAGCTTTCTATTACGCTTTTGTAATATATTCATCCTTACAAATCTGCATTCATCTAAATTGATAATGCACTTAGCACTATGAATCAAGCATTATTTAAGTGATTTGTTTCTATCAATTCACTTTAACGTTCACAAATATTTACATATATGAATTCATTTTTATATCCACAAAATCTCTCTGACATAGGTATTATTATGATGCCCACTTTACAGATGAGAAAGCTGAGGCATAGAAGCACTATATTTAGCTGAGCTCATATACACAAGAAGAGACAGTGTTGAGACTTGAACTCAAGAAGTCTGTCCCCAGAGTCCACACACTACTAGCCAGTCAGCAGTTCTCACAGTTTTTACTATCAGGACCCAAACTCTCCAAATATTCCATTAAACAAAATGGAAAAAATCATGTATATTAAAATTACCATCAATCTCATCTGGAAAGTCTTTGAGTACTGAGAAGCTGTCAAGCTTGTGGTGGTGGATACAAGTTATCTAAAATTCTAATTTTTTGGTTCAAAGTTTGAATTTTCTTATTGGCAGCACATCCTGTGAACTGAAGTGACAGGCTAGCTTTGTTCATTTTTGAGAAAATATTTGCCAAATACTCAAGTGTGAATATCCATGATTTATCTCTCAGGCATTTTTTTTTTTTTTTAAAGCAGAGATGGTACTCCATATAAAGCAACTGCTCATTCAGCTTGCAAGACCAACTGTGCAAGTGCTTTCCCCTGACAAAATCATCTTACTTGGATACAGAAGAAATGCCTTACGTGTACTTATTTCATCACACAGCATGTTAAAAATAGGTGCACTCAGGAATATAATTTAAAGAAATATTTTTTTACTGCTTTATAGGACTTTCTTAAATGAAACCAGAATTTCTTTTTCTACTCTAGTGCTTGGTGGTTTAGAAGACAATGCTCACCCATAAAGTTTGGTACCACTGTCTTGATTTAGGCTACCTAAAACCCACTGCTGTTGAGTTGATTTTGACTCACAGTGAACAGAGTAGAACTGTCTCACGGAGTTTTCAAGGAGCCCCTGGGGGATATGAACTGTCAGCCTTTTCGTTAGCAGCAATAGCACTTAACTGCTTTGCCACCACAGTTTTCCATTTAGGCTAAGGAATCACAAATTTTACCTACAGCTGCTTTTCTACCATTAATCCAAATGTCAGTGGAGTGAGAAAGGCAAACAGCTTCTTAGTATTATTATGACAGATCTGACCTCAGAGACTGAGAAAGTCCCAAGCACCCCGCAGATCTGCAGACCACCCTCTGACCACAGGGGTTATTTCTTAGGCACAGAAAACAACTAATTGTGGCTTTTAATTAGTAGCTTCATTGAAGTATAACTCACATTTCATAAAATCCTCCCATTATAAATCTACAATTTAACGATGTGTGTGTTAATTTAGACAGTTGCTTACATCAATACAAGCCAGTCTTGGAACAGTACCATCACTTCACAGTTTCCTGGTACCTATTTGCAGTTAGTTAATGCCTGTTCCATCTCAGGCTCAGGTAACACCAATCTGTTTTCTGTCTCTACAAGTTTGTCTTTTCTACACATTTCATATAAATGGAATCAAGCAACATGTATACTTTTGTGTCTACCAGTTTTCACCAAGTGTAATGATTTTTGGGGTTCATTCATGCTATGGCGTATTTCTGTATTTCTTTTCACTGCTGAATGATATTCCACTGTCTGGATAGACTATATTTTGTTTATCCATCCACTCTGGATTGTTTATCCATCACTCTAGATTGTTTCCAGTTTGTGGCTATTAGTTGCTGTGAACATTCACAAACATGTCTTATATAAAAACATGGTAAATTTATATTTAATGATTTAAGATAGAGCTACACTGCATTCAAAGTGGAAAACATTCCCGTCAGCACTGCAACACTTGGTATTGCCCTTTTAATTATCATATTTTAATAGATGTGTAGTGAAATTTCATCATGGGTTTTATTTTAAATACATGAGTTATTTAGATTTCTTCTTATATTTCTCTGTATTCCCTACAACACCTACCACCTTGCTACATGGCGGCATTTATATACTTACTGGTTGGCTGTATTTGCATAAAGAAATCAGTTTTACAATTGTATACAAATGACTGTATACCTCCTACTTTAGAATTTATTTGCTGGGGAAGGAGAAGGCTAAAGAAATCTGCCTCATTACAAAGGGAGAAGGAGGGTGGAAAGGAGACAGAGGGAGAGAGGAAAGAAAGGATGGAGAGAGGAAAGAAGGGAAGGAAAGAGAGAAGTAGGGAGGAGGGAAGGAAGGAAGGAAGGGAAGCTAAGAGGAGCTGGAGGAAAGAAAAGGCTGCTGGAAACACCTGTGGGAACGTGGTTCTGGATTAAAGGCAGCTCAAATGGAACAGATCCAACAGAAGGGCTGAGAGTCACGGAACATCTGGGGCGCTCCAGGAACAGGAAAAGAGAATTACTATGAGATGATGGAAGAGATAGATAAGATGCTGTTTCCCTTAGCAAGCAAAAACACTTACAATAGTTTGTGGCACTTGTAAAGTAAGTACTCCACCTAAAATAAACCGGGAACAAGTTGAAGCCACTGAAACAGCCCTCAGGTAGTTTTAGAGCAGCATTTTACAGGTTATGATTCATCCACACTGTTTCACAATCATCTGAGTGTTTGTTACAATACAGATTCCCAGGTTTGACAACTTCGGGATGTGACTCTCTGGGCCGAGGCCTAGGAATCTGCATTTTCAAACATCAGCCAGAAGTAATTCTTATTTAAAAAGTTTGAGAACCTGTATTTCAGGTAAGAGATACCTTCACACTCAAGAGCTTTCCACGTGGCCTTCCACAGAGCATTTTCCAAACCAAGCCCTGGGCTTCTGCAAAGCAGTGCTTCCTTCTACTGTTTCCTACTGAGGGCCCTCATCAGCTGAAAAAAGCATCGCTGTTTCTCAAAGAATGTTTTGCAAGCTACTGTCAGGTGGTGGCAGGTTTATTGAAACAGCAAATCAAGTAAATTTTTCTTTTGCTTGAAATAATTTTCTTTCTTTATGAAGAGAACACACTTGTCAGTGTCTGGAGTAAACTTATCATTCTCAGTTTCTCTGATGTTGAAAGACAGTCAAACCAACTGTATTTATGCTATTGTAGTGAGCTCACTAATTCCCCAATGGTGTCTCCCAAAGGGAAGGCCACAGTGTCAGGCAGAACTGCGGGCTTTCTTAAGAGATTCCCTCAGACCTTGGCTCCTGAATCCCGAAAGAAACAACACAGCACACTCAGGATGCTGCAGAGACACCTTCCCTGTTGGTCAGGGAGACACTCTCCTCCCCCATCACTTTTTTGCCTTTTTTGTGTCATTGAGTCTGAAACGATTCAGGCAGCTATTACCCTGTGAGGTTTTCTTTGTAAGTTAGTTCTGGGCCAGGAGTGTCAGAAGAAATTTCATTTTCCTTCGTCTGGACCTAGCAGTAGAAAGTTCTGTTAGATAGAAAAATGCCAGAGGCCAGAGAGATGCAAGAAGCTAGCACTGCAGAAACAAGTGGTAGGAGGTGGAGCAACAGCTCCTGGGAATGACTGCTAATAAGGAGCCTAGACAAACTGAAGACACCAGAACACTGAATACGAGCTCTCAAAGGTTTTCCCTAGACAGAGAGATTATATGTATGTTGTAATACGTATATATAGACTAGTATACATATACTGTGTGTCTTATACACATATACATATTAAACATATATGTATGTCTATATATATTGGATATATAAATATAAACCATTGCATTTAAGTACATAAAGAGTATCCAAAAAACCAAACTCACTGCCGTTGAGTCAATTCCGACTCATAGTGACACTATAGGACAGAACAGAACTGTCCCACAGAGTTTCCAAGGAGTACCTGGCAGACACCTATTGGCAACCTTTTGGTTAGCAGGCGTGGCACTTAACCACTACATCATCAGGGTTTCCCATGAAGAACAGAAAAGATAAGTAACTTGATAACTAGAATCAAGAGCTTTTTGGGGAGGAGATCTATTTCTTTAATATTGACTGACAGATTTATATCTTAATATTAGGATTTGGTTTCACTCAGGAAGCCATCATCTAACAATCTTCTGTAGACAGGAAAATATATTTAAGGAAGGCTATGTGAGAACCACAGAGCCAGAGGTAGTTCAGTGGTAGAACTCCCACTCTCCATGCTGGAGACCTGGGTTTGACTCCTGGCCAGTGCACTTCAAGGGCAGCCACCCCTTATCCGCAGCAGGGGCTGGTGTGTTGCTAAGACACTGAACAAGCTTCAGCAGTGCTGAATGACTAGAAAGGCCTAGAGATCAGAAAAACTGGACAATAAAATGCCAACAAAACACAAACACCCTAATCTCTTTGCATGCACAGGGTTTCCATGAGTTGAGGGCCGACTTGACGGACACTACCAAGAAGCGAGAGCCTAGTTTTCTGAAGCTCAGAGTTGTGGTAGACTATTACGACATCTTTGAAATGAAAACTCTGATGTTAATTGTCAGATCACTGCTTTACTTTTTTCTGATGTAGGGCTTGCTGGGGACATAGTGGTTGAGTGCTACATCTACTAACCCAAAGGTCAGCAGTATGAATCTGCCTGATGCTCCTTGGAAACTCTATGGAGCAGTTCTACTCTATCCTATAAGGTTGCTATGAGCTGGAACTGACTTGACAGCAGTGGGTATTTTTAATATCTTTCACAGGGGTCCCTGGGTGGCCCAAGAGGTTAAGCACCTTACTACTAGCTCAGAGGCTGGTGGTTTGAACTTATCCCAGTGGCACCTTGGAAGACAGGCCTGGAAATCTGCTCCTCAAAGGTCACAGCTTACATTTACGATGATTTTTAATGGTAAACAGAGCTGCGAGAACTTGCTCAAATCAGATTTAATTTCATGTCAACAAGTAGAGAACATAGTCATTAAGTGGCCATTTCAATAATTAGAAATGACATCTCAAAGTTTTCGAAAAGTCATGTTAGAAATGACGCTTTCAAAATATTTTCTTATATACCATAGTTTTTCAGTTTCGGAAATAGCTACTATAAATCAACCAACTCACTGACCCACCCTAATCAATGAAAAAAGTAAAGCTATGATCTCACAATTCCAAGTTTTAAATACACACCAATCTGGAAGAACCATGTTCAGTTATTGCCTCAGATGTTTTTATCAGTCAGGATTGACCAAGTTATGCTGCAATAAAAACATACCCCAATACAAGCAGTTCAATGAAAACACAAGTTCACATGTTGCACATGTTATGTGACCAGTGCAGGCGGGCAGGAGGGCTCTCTGCCTGTGCCAACACTCAGGGACTCACACTGGTGGAGGCCTCAAGTCAACATGTGCTTTCATGATCAGTGTGGCAAGTGATGGAAGGCTGAGTAACAACTACGTGCTCATACTGACATGGTCAAAGCAAGTCACAGGACCACACCCAAGTTCAAGAGGGCAGTCATGAACAGACCTAATGACTACCATAATATTTAAAAAAATTTTAATTTTTTTATTGTACTTCAGAGGAATGTTTACAGAACAAACTAGTTTCTCACTGAACAGACCGTCCACACAATTATGACACTGGTTAACAACCCCACAATAGGTCAACAAGCTCCCTTCTCAAACTTGGGTTCCCTACTACCAGCTCTCCTGTGTCCTCTTGCCTTCTGGTCCTTGCCCTTGGGCTGATGTGCCACTTCAGTCTCTCTCATCTTGTTTTATGGGCCTGTCTTAGCCAGTGTTGCTATAACAGAGATACCATAAGTGGATGGTTTTAAAAAGAAATGTTACTGTGTCACAGTCTAGTACGCTACAGTCCAAATTAAGGGTGTCAGCTCCAGGGAAAGGCTTTTTCTGTTGACTTTGGAGAAAGGTACCTGTTGTCTATCTTCCCCTGAACTGGGAGCTTCTGAGGGGCAGAGACCTGAAGTCCTTTCCGAAGGATGGGCTCTGCTCCTGAAACTGCTTCTTTCTGGATGGTATGAGGTCCTCCATTCTCTGCTTGCCTCCCTTTCTTTTATATCCCAGAAGATTGACTCAAGGCACAATACAGTTTTACACATTGAGTCCTGCCTGACCAACACAAGTGCTGCCCATCCTCCCTCATTAACATTGTGGAGCCAGGGTTTGCAACAGGGCAGAACATCACACAGTATCAGAAATCAGGGCCAGCCAAACGGCTACACACATTTTTCAGGGGACACACTTCACACGATGACAGGGCCTATCCAGTCTTTTGGCTGAAGGGTGAACCTCAGGAGTGACTTCATTCCTGAGATGGAAGAGTGTGTGCAGCGGCCGTACTCACAGGGTTTCTTCAGTCTCTACCAGGTGAGCAATTCTGGTTTTTCCTTTTTGGGTTGGAGATTTGTTGTGCATTTTCCTCCAGCTCTGTCAGGGACCCTCTGTTGTGACCCTGTCAGAGCAATCAATGATAGCAGCTGGGCACCATCTAGTTGTACTCGATTTTGTCTGCTGCAGGCTGTTGTAGATATGGTCCCTTAGACATTCGTCCTTCAGACGAATCTTTCCCTTGTTTCTTTAGTTTTCTTCACTGTTCCTGTAGAGGTAAGACCCATGGAATATCCCAGACTGGTGCTGATAAGATTTTAAGACCCCTCATACTCCCCCTGAAGTAGAATGCAGAACACTTTCTTCATAAACTACGTTATGCCAGTTGAGCTAGATGTTGCCTGTAGCCCAGCAATTCGGTCCCTCAGAGAGTCTGGATATGTCTATGGAACTTCAACGGCCTTGGCTTGTACAAGCTGTGCTGGCTTCTCCAGTATTAGGTACTGTCTTACCCTCCACCAAAGTTATCACTTATGTGTTGTCTATTTTTCTATCCCTGGCAACCATCAAAGACTGTTTCTTTTTGTGTATAAACCTTTCACGAGTCTTTACTGTAGTGCTGTCATATAGTATTTGTGCTTCTGTGATTGACTTATTTCACTCAGTATACTGCCCTCCGGTTTCTTCCACTATGGGATGTTTCACAGATCCGTCACTGTTTTTTATTGCTGTATGATACTCCATTGCATGTACGTAGTACAGTTTACCCATTTATCTGTTGATAGGCGTCTACACTGTTTCCAACTTTTTGCTGTTGTGAACACTGCTACAGTGAACACAGGAGCGAATGTGTCTATTCAGGTGAGAAGTCTTTTTCTCTAGGACATACTCAGTAGGAGTGGGACTGTTGAATCCTATATTTCTATCTGTCTAAGGAAGCACCACACTGTTTTCCAAAATAGTGTATCATTTTGCATTACTACCAGCAGTGCACAGGAGTTCCAGTTAACCCACAGTCTTTCCAACATTTTTTATTTCCTGTTTTAGTGATTTGTGCCAATCATGCCAAGGCGCGAGAGGCGGTATCTCACTGTGCTTTGGATTTTGATAACTCTGATGGCTAGCAATCACATGCATTTCACATGCCTCTTGGCTGCTTGAATGTGTTCTTTGGTGAAGAGTTTGCTCATTTCTTTCACCTATTTTTATGATATGATATATATTATTTTTAAATTTATTCTTCACCCATTTTTATATTGGATTTTGTCTTTTTGTTGTAGAGGTGTTGGATTTTTCTTCAACATTTTAGAAATTAGGCCTTTGTCTGATATAATATTCAAAAGCTTTTCCTCACTCTGTAAATTCTCTTTTTACTCTTTTGTTGAAGTCTTTTGATGAACATAAGTATTTAATTTTTAGAAAACCCCAATTACATAGTTTATCTTCTGAAGTTTGTGCTTTCTTGTTTTTGGTTTATATCTTTTTAATGCTTAGGGCTTCTACTGTTGTTCCTATTCTTTTGTTCTATGAACTTTACAGTTTCTAGCTTTATGTTTAGGTCTTTGATCCATTTTGAAACAGTTTTTACATACTTTGTGAGGTATGGGTCTTGTTTCATTGTTTTTACAGATGACATCTAATTTTGCAGCACTATTTGTTAAAAACTATCTTTTCTCCATTTGATGGACTTTGGACCCTTGTCAAAGATCAGGGGATCACAGGTAGGTAGACCTAATACTATTTTTTATTATTTTATTGTGTTTTAAGTGAAAGCTTATAATCCAGGTCAATCTGTCATATGAAAACTTACATACACTGTCATGTAATTCTAGCTGCTCTCCCCATCCTGTGACAGCATACTCCTCCTTTGCACCCTGTATATCACACGCCTGTTCAACCAGCTCCTGTGCCCCTTTGCGCTCTCATCTCGCCTCTGGACAGGACTGCTCAGTTAGTCTCATGTGTCTATTTAAGCCAAACACACTCTTTGCCAGTATCATTTTATGCCTTATAGCCCAGTCTAATTTTTGTTTCAAAAACTGGCTTCAGGAATGGTTTCAGTTCTGGGCTAACAGAGTCTGGGCGCTATGTCTCCCAGGGACCCTCCAGACTGTTGGGCCATCAGGTCTGATCTTTTTAATAGAATTTGAGTTCTGCATCTCCGTTCCCTCACTATGTCAAGAACTCTTTGTTGTTTTCCCTGTTAAGGCTGTGACTGGTAGTGGTTGGTATCATCTAGTTCTGGTCTCATGCTGATGCAGTCTCTGGATTAGTGACCTTTTTTGTCTCTTGGTAACATAACACTAATTTTTAAAAAGGTATGTTTTCTTGGTCACAAAACCTACCCAAACCCAAAACTCATTGCTGTTAAGTCAATTCCAACTCATAGTGTCTACACAGGACACAGGAAAACTGCCCTATAGGGTTTCTAAGGAGCATCTGATGGATTTGAACTGCCAGCCTTTTGATTAGTAGCCACAGCTCTCTTAACCACTAAGCTACCAGGGTTTCGATCACATAGACTCTGTCTCCCCTTTTGAGTTGTCTAATGTGCAACTTCATCAAGCATCTCACTTGTACTAAGACATCAGTGTTTCATAAAAAGGAGAATGGGTAGCCTAAGCCATTGTAATTGTTTGCTAACCCATAGGTCTTGGTTCCAAGCTAGCCAGTGGCTCCTCAGAAGAAATCCACGGCTAACTGGTTCTGCAAAGATTATAGCCAAGAAAACCCTATGGAACAGTTCCATCCTATGACACCTGAGATTGTCATGAACTAACACAGACTTCATGGCAATGAGTTTGGTTTCACAGAAATATGGAAAACAATTAGCATTAGAAGTTTAAATCGGGCAGAAATACCATTCAGAGTTTAGACTTCATAACAAAGCTGAAACTACTTGGCTGGCTGACCAATGGCTAAGTGCCACCTAGTCACAAAAAGATGCAAAATCTGTCATTTATATACGTGTATCTGTGTCTGTCTCTATATATGCATATATGCACATAATACATGTGTATCTGTGTATGACCCAAGCCATAGTATTTTCAATAGCCTCACATGCATGCAAAGGCTGGACAATGAATAAGGAAGACTGAAGAAGAATTAACGCTACTAGATTATGGTATTGGTTGAGGATAATGAATAAACCATGGACTGCCAGAAGAACAAACAAATCTGTCTTGGAAGAAGTACAGACAGAATGCTCCTTACAAGCAAGGATGGGGAGACTTCATCTCATGTACTTTGGACATGTTATTAGGAGGGAACAGTCCTTGAAGAAGGACATCATGCTTGGTAAGGTAGAGGGCCATCAAAAAAGATGACCCTGATGAGACAGACTGACACAATGGCTGCAACACTGGGCTTATGCATAGCAATGATTGTGAGGACAGTGTAAGAGCAGACAGTGTTTCATTCTGTAGTGCCGAGGGTTGCTATGAATCAGAACTGACTCATCAGCAATTAACAACATATACATATTAACAACATATATGTGTGTATGTGCACGCACATGCACTGTATTTATGTACGTGTTTACACATGCTCATACACTGCCGCAGAGCACAGTATTGGCTAATTCTAAATTTAGCCCCCGACTCTCTACTCTCTTCTAGGCAGCCTGTAACTTCTTTCTGTCGGAAGTCAGAGTAAACGAGGGGAAGTGGCTGTTTAATAGCACCCTTAGGCTTTCTAGCTTATACAAGTGTTAGCTCTGTCATGCTGTGATTATTTCACAATGTGGAGCCAGTCACCAGCTTTCTGTACACAGTCCTGACAGTCAATAATGAAATCTGCCGTTGTTCTATTATTGATGTGCTTTTAGCCCAAGGCTGCTGGGAAAAGACCAGTTGTAGAATCTGGACTGAAAAAATCTCTCTAAAATTGAAATACGGTATTTAGACAATAAGGAATAAGCACCTTTCTTTTTTCTTCTTCTTGTTTTAGAGAAGTGCGCTGCCAGAAATAACTTCCTTGTGAACTTTGCAAGCCGAATTAATCCTGAAGTGCTTTAAAGGGGTATGTTTCATCATGAGTTCCTTCATTCACTTATCTTTTAAGTCTTTTAGAAGCTTTCTAGAAAAAGTGCCCCAGTAACCTTTCTCCACATTTAAGCTGAGGCGTGGTGTACATTCCCCAAGCCACCTGCGCCAAGCATTTGGTGTTGATTAGACAGTGGTGTGACTGGGCCCCTTCAGCAGTTGGCACAACAGCAGTGGGTAGGTCAGAGAGAGGCAGAACGAACAGTTTGCCTCGCCTGTTGCTCTCATCTCCATTCTCTCAAATTAGGAGTTTACTAACAACATAATGGTGCTCGCTGGCTTAACGGCAGGAAGGGGATGCGTCAGGGTGGTATCCTTACTTATCATACTTATTTAATCTGTATGCCTTGCAAATAACCCAAGAAACTGGACTACACAAAGAAGAATGGAGCATCAGGCTTGGAGGAAGATTCTCTAACAACCTGAGTTATGCAGATGACACAACCTTGCTTGTTGAAAGTGAAGATGAGTTGAAGCACTTACTGATGAAGACTGAAGACCACAGCCTTCAGTATGAATTATACTTCAACATCAAGAAAACAAAAATCCTCACACTGGACCAATAAGCAACATCATGAAAATGGAAAAAAGATTGAAGTTTTCAAGGATTTCATTTTACTTGGATCGACAATCAACACCCATGGACACAGCAGTGAAGAAATCAAAAGACACAATCATCACATTGGGAAAATCTGCCGCAAAAGACTTCTTTAAAGTGCTGAAAAGCAAAGATGTTAATTTGAAGACTACGATGCACCTGACCCAAGCCATGGTATCTTCAACTGCATCAAAAGCACATAAAAACTGGACAATGAATAAGGAAGACAGAAGAAGAATTGACACCTTAGAATTGTGGTGTTGGAGGAGACTACTGAATATACACATGGAATTTCAAAAGAGTGAGCAGATCTGTCTTGGAAGAAGTTTAACCAGAGTGCTCCTTAGAAGCCAGCTTGGCAAGGCTATGTGTTACATAATTTGGCCATGCTGTCAAGATGGATCAATGCCTAGAGGAGGACATCATGCTTGGTAAACTAGAGGGTCAGTGAAAAAGAGGAAGACCCTCAATGAGATAGACTGAGACAGTGGCTGAAACAAAGGGTTCAAGTACACCAACAACTGTGGGCATGGGACAGGATCAGGAAGTGTTTCGTTGTTGCACCCATGGTCGCTATGAGTTGCAACCAACTCATCGGTACCTGTCAACAGCAGTCGACCCCAGGCTAATGGTGTCCTTGTGCACAATGGGATTGGACTGTTGTGAACCACAGGGCTTTCACTGGCTGAGTTTTGGCAGTATAGAGCCCTTCTTCCTTGTCTGTCCTAGTCTGAGAACTACCCTGACATTCATTCAGCATCATAGCAACAGGTAAGTCCCCAACGACAGAAAGGTTAATGGCTTTGCTTGAGGCATACAGACAGGGAATCAAACCTGGGTCTCCAGCATGGAAGGAGAGAATTCTACTATAGAACCACAAACACTGAAACCTGTGAGAGCTGGAACTTGACAGGACTGCCTCATTTTTCTGGTCTAGCATGTTTTCTACCTTTGACAGGGTACAGTCTTAGCATTTAAAAATTTATTTATTTTGTTGTTGTGATGGAGAATATACACACCAAACTTAGTCACTTCTACATGTATATTTTAGTGACAATGATTATATTCTTCAAGTTGTTCAACCATTCTCAATCTCCTTTTCTGAGTCCTCCCTCCTTAACACAAACTATCCCCTAAGGCTCCTAATGAATCTTCTGTATTGCTGTTATCAATTTGATCCCATATAGGTAATTCTTAAAAGTGTACAATGCTCAAGGCTGACTTTTTTTTTTTTTTAATTAATTCAGATAGATTACTGTTTGGTTTTAAGAAGGCTTTAGGGGATATTTTTGGTTTTAAGTTTAAAGATTATCTCAGGAATTTTAGAAGTTCATCTAACCTCCGCAACTCCAGAAAGTCTAGAGTCTGTAAGACTTTGAAATTCTGTACAGGATTCCCTCCTCCCCTTTTTGATCAGTATTCTGCTACGGAATCTCTGATCAAAATGTTCAGTAAAGGTAGCTGGACACCATCCAGTTATTCTGGTTTCAAGGCAAAAGAGCCAGCTGTTCATGGAGGAAACTAGCTCCACATGCCCTCCTCTCTTCCTAATGCTCCTTCTTTGTTGCTTAAGGCGAACAGACCAGCTGTTGTGAGTTAGATGGCTACTTGCATGCTTTTACGACCTCAATTACTACAAAACAGAAGGCAGAACAGAAGCACTGAACATGTTAGTAGGTCAGTTAACTGGGATGTCCCATGAAACCATGACCCTGCTGCACCTCTGTTTGTTTGTGTTCATTCTAGTAAGTGTATCTATCACTCAGCTTTTGTCAATTCAACTCTTTAGAGGTATAGAAATTATTATCAGCAATTACAACACAATTGCTTTTTAAAATTGGTGTGGGCTGAAGAGACCTAAATCCTTGGCTGTCTTAAGCTCATTCCCCAGGATAAATGACTATACCATAGTCCTTTCCACACAGTCCTTTCCTTGACCTCATCTTGCACTGAAAACAGTGAGCCCCTAAACTCATCCCAGCTCACTGTTTTGTTACCACTCCCAAACTCAATCTCCAAACAAGAATCTGCCTAATTTCTATTATCATGATGTCTTATAGGAAGTTCCATTTATTGCCTTCAAATCGGGCAGTTGTCTACTTACGAACTTGCTTTGAAAGTTTCTTTGAAAGAATGCTGTAACTTGGAAATGGACTTGTGTTTCCTTGTTTAACCTTCAAAAGAACAGTCAAGTTCAGCTTCTGGCCAAATGTGAGGCAAATAACAGAATCCAGTTACTCCACATATAACAAGGCTGTAAAACTATGCTCCACACACTCTTACAGACCATTTAATGACCACGGAGGATGAAAGTCAGAGGCAAGTGGCCACAGGGACTCCTGCCTTCTTGTCCAAATGAATGAACTGTCATCTGCTCTACTGCTTGTGTATGACCCAGACAACTCCAAATCCACTCAGCAACTATGAACAAGAACTGCGGGTGTAAGTCAGGACAGCCCGACGATGAAGGCAAAAGGGAACAAGTGTCATTACGATGGTGTCCTTTCCTCACCCCCCTGCGGGCAGCCATTCTCCCCTCACTATTCTTGGTACACATTTCTCTATGTCTCAGCATTTATTGAGGCCACCTCTCTCCTCTTACCATAAGTTGTTTTAAATGTTTCAATCCAATAGGATGGAAGCCCCTTAGAGACAACAGTAGTGTCTCAGCTTCTTGTATCTACACCAAACCCAAACTCACTGCTGTCCAGTTGATTCTGACTCATAGTGGCCCTATAAGGACAAGGCGGAACTGCCCTACAGGGCTTCTGAGGTTGTTAAATCTTTACAGAAGGAGAATACCACAACTTTCTCCCATGGAGTGCTTGGTGGGTGTTATGGACTTTATTGTGTCCCCCCCCCAAAATAGGTGTAGCTATGTGGCTGGGCCATGACTCCCAGTGTCTTGGGACTGTCCTCCATTGTGTGGTTTTCCTACCCTGTATGTTAAACATTAGGGTGGGACTGTAAATCCCTTTAAGATCACCTTCCCCTGCTCCACTGTAAAGGGAGTATCCCTGGAATATGGCTTGCCCCACCCTTAATCCTTTCGTCCTGCAAGAGATAAAAGGAAAGGGAAGCAGGCTGAGAATTGGGAACCTCATACCATCAAGCAAGCAGCACCGGGAGAAGAGCGCGTCCTTCAGACCTGAGGTTCCCAAGCCAAGACTGATGCAATACTGGACTTTCCTCCTGAGCCGACAAGGGGAAAGCCTTCTCCTGGAGCAGACACCCTGAATATCGACTTATAGCCTGGACTGTGTAAGAATAAGCCTTCCTTTGTTAAAGCCATCCATTTCAGTTAGAGCAGCCCTAGCTGACTGAAACAGTGGGTTTGAACTGCCGACCTTTTGGTTAGCAGCTGAGTGCTTTAATCATTGCGCTACTGGGGTTCCTCTTCTGTACCTAGCTGGTGTAAATGGCAGGCACTCAGTAAAGGTTTGTTTGAGGAATAAAAACGAATGACCTTTGATTACCGCTGTGTGCTACACTGTTCAGGGTCATTAATCTCACTCAAAATGAGGCTGGGGACAGAAAGGGCTGGAGGGTCTTAGGACTACACTTTGGCTCTAGGACACGGGGATGGGACTGACAAAAGGAAGAAACAATGGTCTATTATACTTGTTGTTTAGCTGCTGTCCTACTGGCCTGATCCCTGGCAACTCCACGCACAATGGAACAAACTGCTGCCCGGTCACGCGCCATCCCTGTGATGAGCTGCAGATTGGACCACTACGGTCCATGGGGTTTTCACTGGCTGATTTCCAGAAGTAGATGGGCTGGTCTTTCTTCCCAGTCTGCCTTTAGTCTGAAAGCTCGGCTGAAACCTGTTCAGCCTCGTAGCCACACACAAGCCTCTACTGACGCACAGGTGGCCGCTATGCCACCTGTGGTGCCCTGGCTGTGAAAGGAACCCAGGTCTTCTTCATGGAAGAGAACTCTACCGCTGAATCAGCAAAACACTCAGAAAATAAAGCTTTACTGTCAAGTCGATTTGATACTAAAATCACACTTGAGGCCACTGTGGGAAAACAGGAGAGCAAAGAACAGCATTCATTCCAGCATGCCGGCACCATCACTTTTAAGTTGGTAGAGCCTCAGGAATAGGTTTGAAGTTTTTCAATCCAAGCCAATTTACCATCTGAAACCCCAAGCAGCTGCAACTCTATCTGCACTCCTCACCCTGTGACAGTATACTCTTCCTTTCCACTTATATATATATATATACACACACACACACACATATATGTATATGTAAAACCACAAAATGCACATACCACCTGCATCACCAGCCCAATCTGTCTGAAGCATTGGCTTCAGTTCTGGTCTTAGCTCTGGGCTAGCAGCAAGTCTGGGGGGCCATGCTGCTAGGGGACTCTCCAGGTTATAGGTCCATCAAGTCTGGTGTTTTAACAGACTTCTGGGTCTGTACTCCCCTTTTTCACATGCTAAGTTAGGGACCCTACGTTATGTTCCCTAGTCCCTATCAGGGCTGTCTTTGATGGTGGCTGGGTACCATCTAGTTCTTCTGGTCTCATGCTGATGTCGTCTCCCAATCATGGACACTTCTGTTTCCTGGGTTCTTTCTTATCTTCTTCACGTCTTTGATGTTCTTAGTTAAAATTTCTCTCTTTAAAGACATTTACTTGTGGTATTTGTTATAGCAGCACTAGATGACTAAGAAAACAGCAAATAAACATATATCCTTCTCTGAGCTTTCATTAGTGAACAGTGCAAGATGACCATTACTTCTCAGAAGAACTGACAGTTTTTGTTTTTTTTCTGCTATGCAAGAAACCATCTGAGGTACTCCATGTACTAGTTTTCTAGAACCATTTAGTTTGTTTTTCTTGAAAATAATTCAGCTATGCCCACAACACATAGCTGTTCCCCCCCCCCCCCCCCCCCCAGTTTCTACTTTCAAAGTTAGATTCTGGGGTAGAGACTGAAAACAGAAAACCCGAAGAATCTTTTGGTAGGTGAAAACTAGACTGAGAAAGCAAAACAATGGGGAAAAATAAGCCCTGGTGGTACAGTGGTTAAAGAGCTTGGCTGCTAACTGAAGGATTTGTGGTTTGAACCTATCAGCTGCCCTGTGGGAGAAAGATGCAGCAGTCAGCTTTTGTGAGGACTGACGGTCTTGGAAAGTATGAGGCAGTTCTACCGTGTCTTTAGGAGGTTGCTTGGAGTTGGCTGGATTTGATGGCAATGAGCCAGGGAGGGAAAAAATCCCAAAGGGGCACACACAAAGAAATGCTAAAGACATATCTATTCAATGGACTTTAGAACAGAAAAAAGGGACTGTGGTATTGCAGCCAATGCTTTGGGGTCTGATATGTCTTTTAACGGACTTAATGTACCTATGGGTCCTAAAATGCCAAATGGTGGCTTCGTGTTGTCACTCAACATATGCTGTCACCCCAGAAACATCCATCTGAATACATACAGTCTAGGGGTCTGCAGTCCTCTTTAAGGTGGCTTGCAGGTTCAGCAGGTGGCCCCTTCACCCTCCACCTCAGCAGCCAGGGACACTGGGTGGAGGATGGGTACGTGCCTTTGAGTAGGGTAGAAGAGTACCTGAGAATTGGCTCTGAAATAGCTAAAAACACCTCTCATTCCAGCACTGGTAGCCTCACACGGGGCTAGGCAAGCCTACTGCCTCCAATTTATTCTAAATTTGGTAAATGCCGTTGTCAACATGATCTCCACTAAAACTGGGTTATTCCACAAAGGCTGCAAATGTACATCTACTTAGCAAAAGACCTTCTCATAGAGAACCCAAATAGCATGGTCAAGAAGAGTATTCAGGCAATGTTTAACCGAATTAAGCAAATAAACTGTTTTCAAAGGGCCTTCAAGCACGTCAGAAAACATCATTTACAGAGAGACAACTGGAATACTAATTAAAAATAATTCCTTCTAGGGCAGAGAAGGAGAAAAATGTAGAATAAAAATCACATCTGTAAAAAAAGACCAGACTTACTGACCTGAGAGGAACCCACAAGACCATAGCTCTAGGAAACCTTTTTAATAGGGAACTGAAGATATTTCCTGGAGACTACCTTTCAGCCAAACAACACACCAAACCAAAAACCAAACCCACTGCCATCAAGCCGATTCCAACTCACACCACAGGCCTTCAAAATAAACAGTCACACCTGAGAGGAACAAATTCCTCAGAACAGTGAATTATGAGACCAAAGAGGGAAAGAGAAGAAGGCAAGACGACGTATGAAAACAGGATGAAAGGTACTGGCAATTCCAAGGTGGAAACAGGGAGAGCCCCGATGCATTGAAAGGACAGCAATCAATGTCTTGGAACACTTTATGTGTACAAACTGTTGGATGGCAAACTATGTTGCTCTATATATCTTCACCTAAAGCACAATAAAATATATGTAATAAAAATAGTAATAAAATTCCTAGGTATTCATTAAAATAGAGATTTTAAGAGCTGCCACTGGTCACAGTCCCCTTCATTTATGTTCAAAGACTCATTCATATTAAACTGATGAATTAACGTCATCATAGTATCTTGCCAGAAGTCCCCAGAAGGTGCAAACACTTAAATGTCTGGCTGCTAACCAAAGGCTTAGAGGTTTGAACCCACCCACAGGCACTCTGAAAAGAAGAGCTGGTGATCTCGTTCTCACAGGTCACAGACTTGAAAACCTGTGGAGCACAGTCCGACTGTGCAACACACAGGGTCGTCACGAATTGGAACTGACTCAGCAGAAACTGGTTTCACCTTGCCAGTGACCTTTCTGAGGCAGTGAGCCTGGGATCATGGCTGTGACATCTGAGGATTCTGGAGACTTCTCGCAGGGTATTATGACTTGTCAGTGGCTTGGAAGAGGTCAAATTGCCCTGGCTAGGTGCTCACTAACTGCAGAAAAGACATCTTCCTAAGATTCTTCCAGCTACTTAAGGATTTTTCCAAGAAGGGAGACTTACTTTAATACACGAAAAGAAAACTCAATTTCCTGGCAATTATGCTGATTTGATTGTTCTTCTGGATTGCATGAGTCAGTGTGGTTTTGCTATCACTGAAGAGATATTACTCAGAAATGCTGAGCTCACACGTACCATGTCACATATTTCTGATAAGTTAGTATAAAAGGTTCTTAACTTTTAGGTTTGTAAAAGTCCTTTAGCATCCATTCTTCGGTTCCTAAAAGTTCCAACCCTGAATTCTTCTCTCATTTTTTTCTCTTTTATTTGGATAAAATAATCCCAGTACCTATTAGGCAGTGGAAACCCTGGTGGTGTAGCGGTTAAGTGCTGTCTGCTAACCAAAAGGTCGGCAGTTCAAGACTACTAGGCACTCCTTAGGAACTCCATGGGCCAGTTCTACTCTGCTCTATAGGGTTGCTGTGAGTCAAAATCGACTCGATGGCACTGTGTTTGTTTTTTTTATTAGGCACTAATGTGAGAAGGATCTATGTTCTATTAGCCCCCAAAGCCAGGCCTCTTTAGTTACAATCAAGTAGAAAGCATGACTAACCATGACTGTTTCACGTGGCGCAAGCAATTTAAAATCAGTTGGCAACCCAAAGGTTGCTGGTTTGAGCCCACTCGGCAACTCCACAGAAGAAAGGCTTGGCAAACTGCTTTGATGATGATTACAGCAACCAAGAACACCCCATCATTTTTCTGATCTATAATATACAGAGTTGCCATGAGTCGAGGGCTGATAACTCTATACTTGACATCTCGCAGGAATTTTTTCTAACTCTTTTAACATCTTGTCATTTTCTTGACTGACTATGACAACCAAGTACATTCTGGGGACTTTTTACCCATAGTTTACAGATCAGGAAACTCAAACTCAGAAACCAGTAAGCAACTGAACTTTCACACAGCCAGGCACTGGCAGAGTTTGAGTTCTAACCCAGTCAGCCTGTCCGACTTGAGTCTGTTTTCTATCTTACATGCCATGGTTCCATTACACAGCTGGCACAATGCAATAACAGTCACTGAGCACCTGCCTCTTGTAGGGCATTGTCCAGAGGGCTTTAGGACTATTAATTGATTTAAAACACACAACAATTCTATGAGGAAGTATTGTTACTATTATTATTACCATCGTCATTTCAGAAGAAGAAACCGAGAGAGAAGCACCTAGCTGTAGCTCGTACAAAGGATCTGACTTCAGAAGCCCAGTAATAGGGGCAGAACAGGCAGCTGATCACCTGGGAGTTCTTTCCTCTCATGAGAGGCTGTGGTCAGTGGCCAAGGGACCTTGTGCCGAGGATGCTATAGAACGGTTCCTACACACGGTTGACAGCTGCACTTGACCTCTACCCTTTTGCAGCTACAGATTCTTAGATGCTTTTCTTCACAATCTAATGGCTTATACATGTTTTGACTTAGGGACATCTGGCACATAAAATGGGTGCTCAAAAGGAAAAATAAAATTCTAGCAACTACTCTAGAAAACAAAGAACACACAATGTCACCTTGCTAAGATCAAATCAAATGCTCTGAGAGAATTGAGTGAAATTAGCAGTCACCACACAAATCAGGGCCATAGAAGTCAGAAGGGCAATTTTTTGATGGATATTAAAATTTTTATATTCTGTGAGGTACAGGATGAAAGTTCTGATTGGTGTCAGGGAGATGTGAAGATGCAGAAATTCAAGAGAGCTTCCACTTAAACAGCTCTGAAGGAATTATGAGTAGCAGGAAGGAGGAAACGGAGCCCTGGCGGTGCAGAGGTTAAGAGTTTATCTGCTAACCAAAAGGTTGGCAGTTCCAAGCCACCAGCCACTCCTTGGAAACCCTACAGGACAGCTCTACTGTCTCCTGTACAGCGGCTGTGAGTGGTAATCAAGCCAACAGCAACAGCTTAGCAAGAATGAAAGACTGGTGGATTAATGGTTAAGTCCTCCAGAACTAACCAAAAGGTTGGCAGTTTGAACCCACCAGCTGCTCCACCTAGCAATCTGCTCCCTTAAAGATTTCAGCCTAGGAAGTCCTATGTGGCAGTTTTATTGTCCTACAGTGTCACTACGAGCTGAAAATGACAACAGAATACAACAGTGACAATAGACGTAAGGAAGAAAGAATCCCTAGATGGTGTAAAGGGTTCAGCGCTCGACTACCTGATGGGCTGCTGATTCAAACCCACCCAGAGGGGCCTTGAGGATCTGCTTCCGAAAAGGCGCAGCCTTGAAAACCCTGTGGAGCAGTTCTCCTCTGTACACCTGGGGCCCCCACGAACTGGAACTGACTCAGTGGCAACTAACAGCAAGGATGGGAACACAGGAAAAAGCCTAGACTAACCATAGGAAATGCTGTAGCTGTCCTTTGCTCTTCTCACTTTGAATATCACACAGGTACAGGAGGACATATGTTAGACTCTGTATAGAAACATCTGGAAAGTCTAGCGGCACAGTGGTTAAGAGTTCAGTTGGTAACCAAAAAGCTGGCAGTTAGAATCAACCAGGCACTCCCTGGGAAGTTCAGTCTATACGGTTGCTACAAATCAGGACCTGACTTGAAGGTAATGGATTTGTTCTTTTTTTAATTTGGCATGTAGACATATACCTGAATTCATATGAAATACAGAGGTTGATTGCAATGATGTCTTTCAGGGCAACTGAATGCTGGTGAAATTCCACTAGAATTTCCCATTTCACACCTGAATGTTGTTTTTGGTGATATATGCCAGCGAGTCAATTCTGATTCACAGTGATCTTAGACAGCCAAGTAGAACTGCCCCACAGGGTTTCCCAGGCTATAACCTTTACAGATCAATGTCCATGGAAGCAGCAGTCAAGAAATCAAATGAGGTACTGCACTGTGCAAATCTGCTGCAAAAAACTGTCTTACAAGTGTTCTAAGACACTGGCATTCAAGTGTTCTGTACCTGGCCCAATATTTTCAATTGCCTTATGTGCATGTGAGAGCTAGGCAATGAATAAGGAAAACCAAAGAGGAATCAATGCCTCTGAATTATGGTCCTAGTGAAGAATATTGAGTTTACCATGGACTGCCAGGAGAATGAACAAATCTGTCTTGCAAGAAACATAGCTAGTGTGCTTCTCAGAAGCAAGAAATGGACATGTTTTGGAGAAGGACATCATGCCCAGAAAATACTCAATGAGACAGAAACCACGGCTGCAACAATGGGCTCAAACATAGCAACAGTATGAGGATGAGACAAGACTGGGCAATGTTTCATTCAGTTGTACACAAGCTTGCTATGAGTGAGAACCGACTCAACAGCACCTAACAACAACAAGAAGCAATCCTTATAGAAGCAGATTGCTAGATCTTTTTTCCCATGGAGTCAATGGTGACGTGGGTCAACCTGTTGGTATAATGGTTAGGCACTCCCAGCTGAACAACTGCACCCAGATCATAATAATTTTATCTGGAGCACAAGGCTCCAGGGCATAGCTATGTGGTAATGATTCGAAGCTACCAGTGGTGGTATTTTAAATCAAAACAAAACCATTTTTCAAGTTGACTGTGGTAAATGATATACATAACATAAAAATTGCCGTATCAACTCTTTTTAAGCTCACAACTCAGTGACATTCATTACATTTACAATGTTGTACTACATTCACAATGTTGTACAGTCACCACTATTACCTATTTCCAATACTTTTTCATCATCTGAAACGAAAATTCAGTACCCGTTACCCAATAGTTCGCGATCCTCCCAACCCCTAGCAACCACAAATCTACTTTTGTCTCTACACATCTGCCTATTCTAGCCATTTCACACAGGTAGGTGCATACAATATTGACCTTTCTGTGTCTGATTTCACTCAGCATAATGTTTTCCAGGCTCATGAGAACCTGTACCAGAACTTCATTTCTCTTTATGGCTCAATAATGAAAATAGAAAATCCTTTGAAGAAAACTTAATACATAATCAAAGAGTAGAAAAATCAATACAACTACTTCCTAAATTGAAAACAAGACTTGAAAAGACTGATGTTTTAAGCTGAGCTTCTTATGCTAACTCAGCCATGTAAGAACAATGCTGGAGAGATTCATGATGTTGACTGTTGACTCATGAGAAGCCAGGAGGCAAAGACACAAATATTAAGAATCCAAAATTTGATCCTGCAGGGAGAGCAGTATGGCATGCCAACAAGCCAGTGACCATTCATAAACTGATACATTGTTTGCCCATGAGTAGTAACTAAATATTATTTGAAACAGGATAAAAACTGACAGAAATAAAGGAAAACTAGCATTTTTAGGAAGACAGTGTGAGAGGAAATGACATAAAAGTTACTTTGTCTTGTGATGCTCAGGCTGCTTTTGTCTCAGAGTGACTCAGTTGGACAAAAAATAGAAATGGATTTTCTAAGCCAAGACAGTCTTCCATTCATCTTTTTCTTTCTAAAATTATATGCATTCTCCCTAAAAATGAGAATTATGTTTTTAAAAAGTGTGCAGTATGTTTCTTCCCAGGCCTGGTCCTAACAGGTCTAGCCACTATGCAGATGTCACCGGCCTGCTATTTCAGAGTCTGGCTCTGTTTTCTGGTCCTTCATTCTTCCTCAACATCTTGAAACATTCCAAAATAAAACGATTGCTTTAAATTTTTTGAGAGAGTAAAAATATCACAGGAGTGCAAAAGCCTGAAAAAATAATGAGCAGCAGCTATTACTGTGTGAGGCTGTAAGGTTATTTCTTTTCTGTTCTGTTTTTTAATGGCTAAGGGGCCACCTTCTCCCATTCTCATGCCCTTTCTTTGCGTTGGCCTAACCTCTGGCAAAGGCCCCTGCTCTTGCCCTCTGCGCAAGACCCATGAGAGCTGCCAGCCTCCTTATAAGAAAGGAAACCCTGGTGGCATAGTAGGTTAAGTGCTATATCTGCTAACCAAACGGTTATCAGTTCAAATCCACCAGGCACTCCTTGGAAACTCTATGGGGCAGTTCTACTCTGACCTATAGGGTTGCTATTGAGTTGAAAGCAACTTGACGGCTGTGGACTTGTTTTATAACAAAGTCTCCTTCAGTAGCATAGGTCCTGTGACTCTCCTTTGCTCTGGAGGCAACTACAGATTTTGGATATGCTTTATTAATGTGGAAACCTTGGTGGAGCAATGGTTAAGTGCTATGTTAGCAGATAACCAAAAGGTTGGCAGCTCAGATTGGCCAGGCACTCTTGGGAAACTCTATGGAGTAGTTCTTCTCTGTTCTACAGTATAGCTATGACTCGACTCGATGGCAGTAGGTTTTGGGTTTTTTTTTATTAATGTGTAGGAGTCCCTATGTAGTGCACACAGTCAGTGTGCTCAGCTGCTAACTTAAAAGGCTGGAGATTTGAGTCCACCCAGAGGCTCCTTGGGAGAAGGGCCTGGAGATCTACTTCTGAAAAATCAGCCACTGAAAATCACATGCAGCACAGTTCCATTATGACACACATGGGGTTGCTGTGAGTCAGACTCCACTTAATGGCAACTGCTGGGTTAAAGGAAACCCTGGTGGTCTAGCAGTTAGGGACTACAGCTGCTAACCCAATGGTTGCCAGTTCAAATCCACCAGGTGCATCTTGGAATGCACCTATAGAATGCATCTATAGAGCAGCTCTACTCTGACCTATAGGGCTGGTATGAGTCTGAATCGACTTAATGGCAGTGAGTTTGGTTTGGGTTTTTGGTGTGTTTAAGTACAAGGAACTCAAATGGCACAGGTTCCTTTAAAGCAAGACGACTTGGGACCGTATGTTGGAATCCTGCCACTGATATGAATCTACCTCTAGACTCAATCCAGCATTCACCTGTCCAAGTTCACCTGGTAAAAGATCAAATAAAACTACGTGACGAACAGTACGAATGCAGAGTGTGTGTGTGTGTGTGTGTGTGTGTGTGTGTGTGTGTGTGTGTGAGACATGGGGGTATGAGAGGGCGGAAAAAGCATTTAGTAATTAGGATAATATTTCTAACAGATCTTTTATAGTTCAAAACAAAGAAGAAAGGAAACAGCAACGCTTTATCTCCCCTGAGCAGGAGCCCTAGTCTAGGGGTAAACTGAGTTCACCTCAAGGGTTTATTGTGTCCAGTAGGCTGCATTACTCAGTGACAATTTGTAGGAGGCACCAAGTTGCCTCCAGGGAAATTATTCTTCTAGGGAAAGGACTGTTGAGCTTCGCCTGAAGAATATCTCAGGGGTGGAGAGCAGCTAGGGTGTATTTTTCCCACACAGACATCCTTCAGATTTAATTGACCTCACCCCCACCTCACAGCATCCCTTCACCTATTCCTACTCCGTGGCCAGAGTATAGAAACAGAAAATGAGGTTTCACCAAAAACAGGAGAAGAACTTGGGAGCACAAGGCAGCTGTGGCCCTGGAGCCAGGGAGAGGAAGGTAACAAACAGGTGCTTGTGCACGTGTGTGTACACACGGGTGCACACATGGGGGGAGGGCTCATTCCTACACTAGCAGAGAAGATTCACCATCACACAGTTCCACAGAGCAGTGGACTGTGGAGAGGATCCCTCCAGGAAAAAGCGTCAGAGCCCTCAGCCTGGGCTGAGACTCTGCATGGGGCAGACTCCGGCAGCAGCTCAGGGGCCTCTGCCCTGCACTCGGGTTCTTAGTTATCAGAGATCCAGCTACAGCCCCTTCAAGGAGCCAGAACAAGGTGCGTGGATGACAGTGTCACACGGCAGCGGGACTGACCCATCAGGTACCTCCTGGAAATCTCAGACATAGCTCAGGAACCTCAATATACGGGTGGGGGAGGGAGCTGGTCCCTCAATAACAGGTAAGAGGCAGAAGGTCTCCTCCAGTCATTCACTCCATGAAACTGAGGCTGAGGGCCGGATAGGTGCTAAACATTGCGCTATGTGCCCCGACAGAGCTTTCATTTCACTGAAGGCAAAGGGCAATAAAAAATGAGCAGGGATGTAAATAACTTTAGGTTGTAAGAAATGCTGAGAAGATAATAGTCTGGAAGGTGGTACAAAGAAACCACTCTTTCACTAGTGCCAAAGCAACATAATCCAACCATGGCCGTTAAGCAGCACGTGACTTATAAGTGGTCCTACAGGACACAGCAGAATGCTCCTCATGGTTTCTAAGGAGCAGCTCATTTGAACTGCTGAGCTTTTTGGTTAGTAGCCACAGCGCTTCACCACCGGGCCACCAAGGCTAGGGAAAACCTCTGGAATTCGAGAAACACTGTTGACATTGTTGACACATACAAATACACACCCACAATCTAAAACTTTCTTGTCTGCTATGGCTGGAGAACATCTTCCTACAAACATTCAACAGTGAACTGGTGATCCGGCCGTACAGTAGTTAAGCGTTTGGCTTCTAGTCAGAAGGTTGGCAGTCTGAATCCAGCTGCTCCTTGGAAACCCTATGTGGTTTGTCCTATAGGGCCGATATGAATCAGAATCAAGTCAACAATGACAGCCTACAGTGAACTACATACCCTCAAAAATTCAAACCCACTGTTGCTGACTTGTTTCTGACTCACGGTGACCCTAGAGGACAGAGCAGAACTGCCCCACAGAGTTTCCAAGAAGTGCCTGGTATATTTCAGCTGATGAATTTTTGGTTAGCAGCTGTAGCTCTCAGTCACTATGCCACTAGGGTTTCCAGTGAACTACATGGCAAGCAATAAAAAAATAACATTAAATTTTTGTTTCCATTTACAAGAATCTTCCAGCCATCAAATTAAAAGAATGCTATTACAGACCAACTTAAGTTACAAGGAATTTTAAGGAACTCTTCCATAATTTTTTATTGTCCATACATTTTAGTTTATACAAAGGAAGTGAACCATAACATAGTTTGCAATCTCTGTTATACAGACTTCTTTGGATTAGTACATACATGCATTCTTAATTGAAAGAATTAGTGAAAGAGGCACTATAGTTCAGTTAACAGATGGTTTTAAACAAATACCACTTATTAACTTGACTTCTAAGCCTCTGTTTCTACAGAATGGTAGTGATAACCATAGGGTTGTAGAGATAAGGTAAAATAATCCATTTAAAGCATGTAGCACAGAGCTCAGTGGACAGTAAGCAAGCAGTGACTTTTTCTCTTTTAAGAATAAATGAAGCAGCAGCCACTACTTATATGATTTCCCAACTTTTAAAAAAAAATAAAACACTTAACGACAGTAAACAGGTGGTGATTATTTTAAATAACAAATTAAGAGGATGCTACTTAGGTGATTTTTAAACTGATTTTTCAAAAATAAAACATTAAAAGACAGCCTGGGAATAGCTTCTGTGTCTGTGATTATTAATAGAAATCTAGCAGACATTCGCAAAAAAAAAAAAAAAAAAAAAAAAGAATCAGTTTGTTTCCTTTGGAACTATTAATAAATAGAATTTAAAGCTCAGTGCTATTTTCCTAATCAAAAAGAACACAATACATCTTTCCTCATCTTGGCGTCTGTGAAAAGTTGTATCCAGATTTCATTAAGGATCAAGGAGCTATACTCAGCAGGCTTTAGAGCCCTCTTCAATGTGCTAACAAGAATGTGACACTTGAATGTACCCCTAACATTGTCTGAGCACCTACTGTGAATACCAGGCACAACCAAGAATTTTTCTTAAATTTAATCCTTCTTGAACCATATGACTAGGAGACTGTATCAACATGGGACCAGTAGAATCAGATGGTGCCTGGCCACCACCAAAGGCAGCCGTGTTGGGGGCCACAATGTAGAGTCCCTGGGACAACATGAGAAAGAGCTGTGCAGCTCAAGAACTCTACTAAAAGACCAGAATTGATGGTTCAACGGCCTGGAGCGTCCCCTGGGAACATGGTTCCTACACTTGCTGCTGGCCCTGACCTGAAACCAGTACTAAGATCAACACTTCAGACAAAGAAATGTATGGGACTTGGTGACACAGTGTGACCATACAGTGTGTGTACTTTATGGTTTTATACATTTATAAGAAGCTGTCCTACAGGTTTCCTTTTAAATGGCAGAGAAGAGGATGGAGAGGAGGGGACAGGTGCTCATAAAGAGGATACCGGAAGTAAAGAGTAAAAAGGAGGAAGGTGCTGTCACTGGGTGAGGACGGTAGATGAACTACAGATAGATGGGCATGCAAAATTGCTTTGGATTGTGTACTTTCACTTAATCACAGTGAAAAAAGAGGAAAAAAAATAATCTTTCTTAACAAATATGGACTGCCAGAAGAATGCACAAATCTGAGTTTGAAGGAGTAGAGCCAGAATGCTCCTTAAAGCAAAGACGGCAAGATTTTGTCTCACATACTTTAGACACATTATCAGAAGGGACCAGTTCCTGAAAAAGGACATCATGCTTGGTGGAAGAGAAGACCCTAAGGAGACAGATTGACACAGCAGCTGCAACAATGGGCTCAAGTATAACAATGATTATGGGAACAGCACAGGATTGGACAGTGTTTCATTCCATCATACCTACAGTCCATATGAGTAGGAGCTAACTCTGCAGTAAACCAAAATGCTAGGAATATATGGAAATAACTCTTGAGCTGATATGTTCCTTTCTCCAGGTCAAATGATAAAAATGTGTATTTTACTTTGATATAAATGCTAAATATGCTGTTTTTCTGATAACCAAAGTAATATTTCCATTGCAGAAAATAAGTCACCTGTTAATTTACAAGTTGAGAGCCATTATTAACAAACTGGAGTATTTTCTACATTGAGTTTACATTTTTCTCTCTTTTTTTGTTATTAATCTACAAAACTGAAACTATAATCATTAAACATTCTTTGAACAGATTATTTTTAATGGCTTTATACTATTTCATTATATGAATAAGCCATTGATTTAACCATTATGGTAATACTGGGGATTAAGGTATTTTCTCCAGTTTTTCCCCTTTACAGATAAAGGCACAATAACCACCTTCACACACATTATTGACTGCCTTAGGGCTCTGTGAAGAATTACTGGATCAAAGGACTTGAGTATCTTTGTGATTTGTAATACCTATTGCTATACTGTTACCAGAACGACTATATCAATTTACATCCTCATTCTCACAGGGGGTATATATGAGTGTCCAGACCAGCAAGGCAGGAAACAAAAACACCCCTCCAACACACATGCACAAAAGATGCCAATTTCTTGCACACAAAAACTTACCTTACTCTTGTTTTAAGTCTGTATATCTTAGTACTCAGATTAATTCTTCTCATTATAAGTATTTATACTTCTAAAAGTCTAAGAAATATACTATTTCCTTCAACCTTCCCCCTTTTTTGTTTGTTGATATCCTTTGTCCATGTTAAAAGCTGGACCATTAGTAATATATTCTTATTGTCTGACAAAAACATTTTCTATTTTAAAGATACTTTTTTTTCCTGTAAAACTTGTTTCAAGTATTTTTTTTCTGGCTAATATTTACCTTTTAATGCCTAAATTACTTTTTGTTTTAAAGAGTTTCAAATTTGTCTATACAACACGATTCAAGGAGTCTTGGTGGTGCAATGGTTAAGCACTCATTTGCTAATTGTAAGGTTGGCAGTTCAAGTCTGGCACTGGGTCCGTGGGAGAAAAGGCCTGGAAATCTGCTCCTGTAAAGATTACAGCCTAAAGCTTCCTATGCAGCAGTTCTAGTCTGTGCTATAGGGTTGCTATGATTCGGCATTCAACAACAGACCTGATTCACCCTCGCCCTTGTGGTTTCTTTTCGTTTGTCTGCTTGCTTTTTAAACAACACTTCCAACACTGGAAAAAGCAGTGTGGTCCACACACTCATATATACTCCTGTATGGGTGCAAATTGGTACAGCTTTTCTGTTAACAGTTTAGCAATAGGTATTGTTAATCACAAAAAGTTTTCTGTCCAATTCACATTCTTTTTTCATAGAATTTGTTCTTCTCTGGAAGAGACAACGGAAATCCTGGTGGCATAGTGGTTTAAATGCTACATCTGCTAACCAAAAGGTCGGCAGTTAAAATCTGCCAGACATTCCTTGGAAACAATATGGGACAGGTCTACTCTGACTTATAGGGTCACTATGAGTTGGACCCAACTCGATTGGCACTGGGTTTGGTTTTTTGGTGTTTTTGGAGGAGATGATGTGTCCTTCCTCTCACCAACAATGGCAGATAGGCACAAGGATGACACACAGCCAGAAAGAAGTAGATGAAAGTTGGATACCCAAGCTACATCAGTAATGAGCCTTGCAAGGAAAGACCTCAGACCCATCACCCAGACCTCTGGCCCTCGAAGAACGTAGAGTCACCTCTCCATTTCAGCCTTGGGAGGGCCCAACCCAAATCACAGTCTCTCCCCTTGGGTTACTCTGAGATCCCACCAGTCAGTTCACCCTCTACTTGTGATAATTTGAGTTTGGTCTTGGCACTTGGCCTGTTCCTTGTTATCTAGGATAATCTTTACCAAAACGTGATGAAATAAAATAATTCTTTCCCTTGTGTTTCTTCTACCATTTTTGTATTTGGAAATCTTTCTCCATCCAAGTACTGGTTAAATATTTACCTGTTTTTTTTCCTTAGACTGTCTTTTAAAACACGACTTTTAAAAATACATTATTCTGACACACCTGAAGTTTATTTTGGTATGTGGTTTGTTGAATAATCCTCATTGGCTTTGTTTGTTGTGTTCCAGTGGTGTTATATTTCGTGTGTGTTTGTGTGTGTGTGTGTGTGTGTGTGTGTGTGTGTGTCAGGGCTATTTGTTTCCTAAAAAAGTAGAACCCCCCCCACAAAGATCTTATCTTATAGGCAGAGAATGAGTGGGGAATACAATGTTATTTCCTTAACAGAAAAGTACAGAGTGCAACACTTAAAAATTAAAAAGCTAAAAATATTAAAGTGCATGTGATACTTCTGTTCACCTTATATATTTAATAGATACACATAAATGTATTTTAAAATTCTTAATGTTAACTGAGAAACGAAATGCAAAGAAAGATTTTAAGTGATTTCTTAATGATGCCACATTCCTAATTTAAAAGCAAATACTCTCTAAACAAGGTTTCATACTTTTTATGATAATGACAGAGAGAAAAGTCTGTCCTCCTCTTGCCTGGGATCTTCCACGTTTGTACCCTGAAGCCAGCGGCTGTCATCCTGAACTGCCCCAACCACCGGTGACACATCCAATTCACTGCTTTTCTGACCTTTTCCATCCCCCCCCCGCTTTTCTACATCCCTTCACCAATCATTCTGCCACAGCAGGAATATTCCTGCCTCTCAGGCAGAGCATCTTTGGTCTATGAGCACCTCAGTTTCCTGCTCTAGGACCCCTCCTGGTAAATTCCTTTCCCTGGACAAAGCTCATCAACCACTCGTTATGAACCAGCTGCTGTGAAAATCACACCATGTGTGGATTTGTGCTGCTATAAATTCACTATCTTGAATATTCCTCAAAGCCTTCTGGTCTCCTTTAATAACTCCCTAGCCCAGTGGTTTTCAAAGTATGGTGCTGAGACCAATGGTATCAATATTGCCTGACCATGTAACAGACATGCAAACCATCAGGCTCTACCCTAGACTTGCTGAGTCAGACACTCTGTATACAAAATCCATTTTAACAAGCCCTCCGGGTGATACAGATCCCCGGGTGGCACAAATCCTTTGCACTACTAACCAAAAGGATGGTCACTGAAAGCCACCAGCCATGCTATGGAGAAAAGGCCTGTCAATCTGCTTCCATAAGCCAGGAAACAGGGCTGCACAGTGCTTCCTCCCAACCCAGTCACAGCTGAGGAATCTACACCAGAACAGATCCGAAGTTTAAAAACTTAGGTGACTTAGAATGATAGCTGCAACGGGAAAAATTATAGATCAAAGCCCTCCTAGAAACCAAATCTCCTCTTAGAGCCAAAAAAGAAGACAAAGGCAGCATCAGGACTGCATGGGGAACACATTTCTTGCCCATCAGATGCTGAGCAGAAGAGGAAGCCGTGGTGTCCCACTCAAAGATCACAGCTGACAGAGCTTTAATGCATATTGCTCTCCACAGTCCTGGCAAAAACTCAACCTCCTGCATCAGGTATGTGAAGGGCTCACTAGCCTCTTTCCAGTCTCCCATTCCAGAGCTTTGACCTGTAATTTCTCCCATCCAATTCACCCAAACTGTAAAAATGTGGATCTGCTCCGATTTCACTTTGTTAGCCATGACTGAACTGGATCACATAGTTTCCCACACCTTCCAAGAAAATCCTATAGTGCTCAGTTCTAATCTGCAAGACACGAGGTCATCTGGAGTTGGGCTAGACTAGAAATTAACAGGCAGTAGCAGTCCAGGTGGTCCAGATTCATGCCAAAGGTGGAAAATCACTCATCTATTCTATTGGGAGGAAACAACTCTAAAATTCCAGTTTGAATCCCACCTGAGAATCTGCAATTCTGCCCCTAGATATACTAAGAATCTACATTTTTTAACAAGACTCTCAGCTTATTCTTATGTATAACAAATTCACTGATCTACTTGTGGTTCTCAGGATTATTTCCTTACCAGCAATATTAGCATCATCTGGAAACTTGGTACAAATCCAAAATTTCAGTATGGGTTCAAACTTGAATGAACCCCACTAGAAGCCCTACTCTAAAGAGGCTCTGCCAGCTCCCCCCAACTCCTTCTGTCCAACAACCACCTCTATCCTCAAACCATCAGTTGCCCCTTATGTTTCATCTCAGCATCTGAATGTACCTACTCCTCACAGAGAACTACTTGCACTTTTCATCATCAGACTTGCAAACTTAACCTGTGCCCAATACCTGAACTCTTGTCCTCTCTGAATGAAAACACTGTCTCTTCTCTTGCAGCTTGATTCTGTCCCTTCTCCTCTCTATCTCTAGTTCTATCTCAACACAAGCCTTTCCTCTTCTGTATCTCCAGCTTCCCTCCTTCTTTTTCAATCAGCATGGATATCTACTTCAGCATCTCCTCCTTTAACCACACAGGTACACACACAGGCACACCCAAACTGAGAAGTCAATGGTGATCATGATCACAATCACACTTCCACTACTTACCAAGTTGATCCTTTCATGACTGCACGGTAAAAAAAAAAAAAAAAAAAAAAAAAAAATTGATCCATTTCTTTCTTTAGATCCTTACTAGCTGTGACCACATTTCAAAAGTAGCCAGAATAGACCGTCTTTTATGTAAAGTTAAACCTGACATTAATACCAGTACTTAAGATCCAGAAATTTTTTTTTCACATTTGTTAGTGGCCTTTTCAACCCATGTGTTTACCTGGCTAGAATGGGTGCTCCCTCAAGAACTTGCATAGACCTTATATTACAGCAACTAGAAACACTGTACTTGGACATTGTTTTTATCTGACAGAAAAGATCTTCATTCCTGTGCCACTAGCACAGTGCAAGACACATGTTAAGGAAAGGGAGGAACAAGCAGAATCAATCTTTGTTAAGTTCTGACTTTTCTTTGTAGAGTATTTTACATATATTATGCTCCTAAATCATGACTGGCATGAGTCCATTTTGCAGATGAAGAAACTGAGGCTGAGAGAGGGTAACCACTCTAAGGCTACACAGGTAGGTGACTGAGCAAAATGAGACTCCTGAGTTCAAGTGCTTTCCACCACACCAGGGGTTCCTGACCTTGTACCATGGGGTCTTCCAGCAACCTGCTGATGCCTATGAACCTCTTTTCAGAAAAGTGACTTGGAGTTGCTAAAATACACATACAGAATTATAAAGGAAATAAACTACAATGTAATAAACTATATGTAATGTTGTCAGGTGCTGTCAAGTTGGTTCTAGTTATCAAAATATTTTAGGAAAACATCTGTGATAAAAACAATATATGTCTTTTTATTAATACATTAAATAAGAAGATGCCAACAGTAGGTCTGGTAATTATGGTTAATTTTGATGCAGAGCTGAGCACTGATATTACAGGGTATCTCCAACAACTCTGGAATAATCTGAATGTTTTCTGATATATATCTGAATAATTTTGATGACAGAAAAGTCACACTGGTTTGCTGGCTACGTTCATCACTAGCATGTTGTTTGTAAATAAGTGTAACCATTTTCTAGAACAAAATATCCTGCAAATCTGTCCAAATCAGAAGTCTGAATTTCAGTTAGAGGTTAGTGAAAATCAAGCGGAATTTTTTTTTCTCATTCATATTTACGGATTCCACAGATTCTGTCTGTGGGTCTTGGGGACCAGACTCTGGCTAAGCACTCCTGTATAAACCACAAAAACTCTAACTGGAAGTCTGAATTTCAGTCAGAGGTCTGTGAAAATCAAGTGGTAGTTTTTTTTTCCTGTTAGCGATTACGGACTCCACAGATCTTGTCTATAGATGCTGGGAACCAGCCCTGGCTAAGAGCTCTTGTATGTATACCAGAAAGACTCCTAGAAGTCCACAAGGAGAGCGAGTCATGGGAATTCCCACTAAAATCCTGAGCTGAGCAGGGTGTCAGACACTAGGCTGATGCCTCACTTCCTCTTTCGGGACCAATTTCTCCGGACCAGTGCCCCCTCCCTGACTGAGGGGGGTGTGTCTGTCTGTATGTGTACAAGCTTTAAAGTCTGTGACTATATCTCCACTGGGCACCTTTATACCAGCCCTGACCAGTGCCGGGTACCAACTGACCTCCTCTTCTTTGCCATATTCAGCTGCACAGTACCACCAGGTCTTTGGGAAGTAGGCCCTGTGAAGGTGCCTGGAGAAGGAAGACAGGATGCCAGGCCCAGCAGACAGTGAAGGTCTTAGCATGGCCGCAGAATGCCACACAGTGGTCAGGAGGGACAGGGGTCAGCAGAGGCGGCCAGTGACGAAGCTGGGCCTATGGCTGATTCCCATCACAGCACTCATCTACCTTGCAGCTTCATGTCTGTTTTTTTCTTTTTCTTTTTTATTTATTGTGATTGAGTGAAAATATACAATCAAGTATAAATCTGCATGCCTGCCTATGTGCAGCTACCGCCAGTCTCCCTGCCGGTGACAGCACACTCCTCCCATCCACTCTACACGTCATATCCTCCTAGCAATCTCCTGTCCCCTTCCTTCCATCCTCTTCAGCAGCTTCCTTTCTGATGCCCTAGGCCAGCAGATTGTTCCGGATGTGAAACGATCACTATGGACGTTCTTGCCTGGTATTTCCACTGTGACATCCTCCTACAGAAGAGCTACTAACTTCACTTTGCTAATTCTCCTCCTAAAGGGTGGTGTGATGGATTGATTTATGTTCTCCCCAAAATACGCAAAGAACTTTTGGCTGGGTCAGGATTCCTGGTATTGTGTAATGTTCTTCCTTGTTGTCTGGATCCTGTCTCTGTGATGTTAATAATGGGTGGCAGCTATGTCGCGGGGGCAGGACTCAACGTGTAAGATTGTTTCTTGCCTTGAGGTAGTCTCCTGAGAGATCACAGAAAGAAGCAGAGAGGTTTGGGGACCTCATATCGCCAAGAAAGCAACACTAGGAATAGAACGTGTCCTTCAGACCTGAGGTTCCTCTGCCAAGATGATCCCTGACCAACGACCAACCAAAGGATTTTCCTCCAGAGCCGACACAGAGGAATACCCTGAATTTGACTTTTAGCCTACTGGACTGGGACAAAGTAAAATCTGTCTTTTTAAAGCCATCCATCTGTGGCATCTCTGCTAAAGCAGCAGGTGGGATGTGCGCCCATTTAACTTACTCAATATTTAAAATTAATTTAAAATGGTAGCTAAAATTTTAAATATCCAAAATGCTGCCGAAAGAAAATAAACACATTTGGCTTTATCAATGCTGAATGTGGGAAGAACACTCCTTTGGTCGTGTGTCTCTGTGCGTGGCATGGTGTGGTGGTGAGGAAGGAAAGACAGCCTCAATTCCTAGACTTCCTCATTTCAACCCACTCCTTCTATCAATTCCATTTAAATCTTGCCTCCTCTGTTGAGACTTCCTTGACCATTAAAGCTATTTCACAGCAGCCCATTTAGAAAGTAAGCCCCATAGCTCCCATACTGCAAGCTGTATTTTCACACACAAAAAGCAGATACAGAGATGCTTAGGTTGGAAGAGCTTAGTGGGAAAACATCAGCTCCTGGGCTGAGGGCACATTGGCAGGCCTGGGGCTACTGCCACCACGCAGCAAAGAATCACAAGAGCAGTCTAAGGAAACAGACTGGTGAGCTTGGTGGTGTCCTGAAAACTCTGAGCGTGGCTGCTGGGAGCAGTCCCTGCAGTACCACAAGGTCCCGTCCCTGCAGTCTGGAGTCTTCTGGCTCTATCTCAGCCTAGCCTGCCTCACCCTCCTTCTGCAGTCTCACTTCCTGGCATGCACTAGCCCTCTTCCACTCGAGCATCTCTTTAACATGCAGTTTTCTCAGTCTGCAAGGCACTAAGGAATCTTCACTATCACTCCTCTCCCATGGTCTAGTTTAACACCTACTCAGACCTCAGTTCAAACCTTATGGACCCTTCAGAAAGGCCAGGCCCCTGTGTCAAGGCATATGGTTGAGCAGATTGTGCTCTAAAAAAACACCAACAAGGTTCTCAGCCAAGGAGGGAGTTGGGGGGGTTGCTGTACTGGGGAAGCCATGAGCCCTGGTGTTGGGCTGTGTCCACCTGGGAAACGCTTCCACCAGCTAGTCCAATAGTGTCCCTGCTGACTTGCATATATACCTACATGGGCTTTCTTTTAACATGCTGACCTTTTTCCACTTTCTACAAAGACGTAGTGTATCCTAGCATTGGCCCTGCAAGCCTCCGTGTTTTATAAGTCCAACCAGACTTTTTGTTTATCTTCTGGGAGAACTTACTGGCATCTGTAATCACTGATTGATATGAATCATTGAGTGATGGCTGAAAGGCCCAGGAGGGTAGCTCTCTGCTCACAATTGTATCTCCAGTCCCAACCATATTGCCTGGCAGAGAGTTGGTGCTGAATGTATATTTATGGCATGAAGAGGAAAGCCACAGAGATATAAGAAATAACTGGACATGAGGCTGGACAAAGGTGTCCAGATTGGTTACTTACAAAATAAACAAATGAGGATTCAACAGAGAGGAAGACACAGAAGTTGGGAGACCAAAAGACAGATTTCCTAAGTTAGAAGCAGAATTTTCCTTGAAGCACTTAGTCTTGGGGCTAAAAAGAAACCCACTGCTTTCAAGAAGAAAGCAGAGTCAGGCCGACAGTGCCTAATGAACACCTAAGAGACTTGCAGGGAATAAAGGACACTCTGGACAGGACAGCAAGCTGGGAGGAAACTCGAGTGAGACAAACATCGAATGATTCATGAGAGTCCCAGCTGACTGAGTCTGGGCATTTTCACACTTGCAAAGCTTGTGGAAACAAAAACTCTTACCCAGTTGGCTAAAGAGACTGAGGTAGAAAGACTACACGCACCACTCAGTCAGAACACTGAAAAACAGGAAAATGGGTTAGAAATGGGAAGCTGAAGCCACTCTAAGGACAGTTTACAGCCCGAGCAATTCCTGCCGTGCACAGGAACCTGGAGACAGAAGATTGGTGTGGTGTAGGGCTGAGGCACTGAGGGCAGACAGGGTTAAGGGAACATCGAAGCAGACTGAGGGAGCCCGTTGCTGAGGTTTTCAAAGTGACTCATTAGGGAAATGCGGGGAAGGGCAACAGGAAGAGAGAATCCCTGGTATTAATGTTGTCAAGGAATCTCTACTTGTATCAATAATCAATGCCCATGGAAGCAGGAGTTAGGACATCAAACAACATAATCTAAGACCTACTGAACCAATAAAGACCAGAAGAACTTCCTAGACTACTGTCTTATGATATCTTTTGAAATTGGCACTGAAGCTACTCTTAGAGTTCACCTTTCAGTCAAATAATAGAACAACTCATAAAATACACAGCATCATCTGCAAGTAATGTGCTCCCTTAAACAACCAACTATAAGAGACCAAACAGTCAGCATTTGCCCAGCAGCAAAGAAGAGAGGTAAGGAGGAGAAAGGGAGATCAACGGAAACAGAGGAAACAGAAATAATGAGAATGCTGACACATTGTGAAAATTGTAAACAATGACATGTAGCAATGTGTACAAAAATTATTAAAGGGGAACCGAATTTTCTGTGTAAACTTTCACCTAAAACACAATAAAATATTTTAAAACAAAAAAGAAAGAAATCAAACAACCCACTGCCACTAGGCAAATCTGCTGCAAAAGACCTCTTTCGAGTTTTACACCAAAGATGTCACTTTGATGAATAAGGTGTGCTTGGGACCCAAGCCATGGTATTTGCAGTGGCCTTACATACATGTGAAAATTTGACAACGAAAAAGAAAGTAGAAGAAAGGCTTCATTTGACTTGTGCTGGTAAAGAATACTAAATACATTGTGGACTGCCAGAAAAATGAACAAATCAGTCTTAGAAGAAACAGAACCAGAATGTTCTTTAGAAGTGAGGATGGTGAGACTTATGCTTGCTTATTTGAGACACATCAACAGGAAAGATCAATCCCCAGGAAAGGACATCGTATTTGGCCAAGCAGGGGGTCAGTGACCATAAAGGATAGCCCCATGAGATGCACTGACATAATGTCTTGTTGGGTGCTGATGAATCCATTCTGAGTCATGACAACCCAGTGTACACTGGAATAAAATACTGCCTGGTCCTAAGCCAGCCTCACAATCTGTGATACACTTCAGCCCACTGTCATGGCCACTGGGTCAATCTATCTTCTTCAGGATCCTCCTCTTTTTTGCTGACCCTCTACTTTATAACACGCATGATGACCTCCTCCAAGGTCTTGTCCCTCCTGATATCACGTCCAAAGTATGTGAGATGAAGTCTCACAATCTTCGCTTCTAAGAAGTATTCTGATTTTACTTCTCCCAAGACAGATCTGTTCATTCTTCAACAACAGCCTAATTCAAAGGCATCGGTTCTTCTTTGGTTTTCCTCATCCACTGTCTAGCTTTCTGATGCATGTAAGATGACTGGAAATACCACAGCTGGGATCACATCCACTTTAGTCCTCAAAGGGTCATCTTCAATTTTTTTAACATTTTAAAGAGGTCTCAGACAGCAGATCTGTTCAATGCAACGCACTGTTTGATTTCTTGACTGCTATTTCCATGGGTTGACTATCCAATGGGCAAGGTAAGCATGGTGCTTATCTTGCTTACCAGATCAGCACTAGTAAACAATTTCATATTTTCACCACATCAAAGATTCGGATTTTAGGAATGGCTGTGTCTCTCCTAACCCGACAGCACTCTCCTACACAATCAAAGGCTCTTCAAATTTATCATCCCTGACAGAGATGGGAGACTCAGGTAGTATGTTAACTAAGAAAGCACAAGTAGTTACCTTGTTTGGTGCTTGTGGTTACCTTGTTTACTGGGTCACCCACCCCGTGTGTGACTTGGAAGATTAGATCATAAAAGACTGTGGCTTCCAGGAGATGTACTTTCTCGTTTACTTGCTCTCCCCCTTTCCTCTAGGTTCATATGCCCTGGGGGATGCAGCTGCTATTTTAGGAAGAAGCCTTCTGGAGCAGGCATCAGTCACAGAGGAACTGAGGCCTCCCAACAACTCTGCGACAGAACTTGGAAGTGAACTCTGTTGGTCCAGTCCAGCCTTCAGATAACTATGGCCCTGGCTGATAGCTTATGAGAGACCACACTGCACCCTGTGAGAGGCCCTGCATCAGAACCAGCCAGCTAAGCCTTTCCTCAATCTTGACCTCAGACTCTACCTGAGATAATCAGTATTTGTTGTTTTGACTGCTTAGTTTTAGGATAATCTGTTACACAATAGTAGATAATGAAAACACTACAGACAGTCAAGTCCTACCAGGGGACTACCCAGGTTAAAGTTTTACGTATTAAAATTTTTTAAAAGATATTGCCAAATCGAATACCAAGAGGGCAGCAACAATGTATAATCACATCAACAAAGATTAAGAAAGCTTGTTCCCCCAAACCCTCACCAGACAGTTATTTTCAAATGTAAAAGATTTTGCTGATCTAAAAGGTGAAAATTAGTGTCTGGTTGCTTTATGTTTCTTTAATTTTCTAAGTTCTTAATGACACAGACCACGCATCAACTGAAAAGCAGCGGAATCTTTTGATAGGGTTTCAAATGATTTATTATAAAATGAGAGACCATGGCCACAGGACCTCCACCTTTTAGCTACTATCTTATCATTTAAAATCTCTATTAAATAATTCATTATATAAAACTAATAACCTGAGTCTGGAAGGGGAAGTCAGCATCTGGTTTTGATTATTTTCTCAAAAATACACATAACAGTTAATAATTTTACCAAGAGGCATGACCTTGAACCTGAAGTTACGAACTCCAAACCAGAGGTGATCTAAGTCCCCAAATGAATTACCTTTAATGTTGCTCACCCAGAGTGTACAAAGAATACCAGAATGAATGGGATCAAATGGCAGCTATCTCTCTATATCTCCTAAAATTACTTAAAGGAAACATTACAATTATCTCAAATCAAATATAAATTCAACTTATTTTTCATTTGGATTCAGTTTGGGGGGGAGAATCTTTTTTTTTTTTTTTTAAATAAAAGTTATAAAGAGGAGTAGAACTTGGTCAAATTTGAGAGAAACAAGAATAGTACTTATGGAAAAGCATCTGAAATCATCATAGGTCTCCCACCAGCAGCAATACTAAGACCCACAACAGTGAAGACAAATGACTGTTTAGTATTTAAAAAGATAGACATCATCCTTGATGACATTTCACTAAATTATTACACACATCTATTTCTATTACAAGTTATAAAAGTCATTTTTGTTAAATAAATAAACTGATCCCCTTGTAAAAATTAACAGTGGACTTATGGACCAGAAGAGTCTAGACAGCCTTTCCTAAATATCCAAGGCTGAAAACCAAGACAAATTGGCTGCAGATCGTAACAAATTACTACTTTAATCACACAAATGAGCAATTCAGAAGACCTTCCTTATATGATTTTTGAACTAATTGATTTCCTACTTATTACATGACAAAGTAAATGAAAATATCATTTAATTATCACTGCTGCTTCCCCAGACTGTACCTGTCTGAGGAAGAAAATCAGTGTGTGGGTGAAAACAGGAGCATCACCAAGTTAGACAGGACTAAAGGGTATTTCAGGGGACTCGCTAGGACCCCCAGCCTCCTCCCCAGTTCTCCAGGCAGGCAACTTGTGGGGGGGCATGTTAAAGATTTTCTGCTGCTCTGTCATAGTCTACAGGCATCTCTAATGTGCTGTCACCGTCCCATCTTCCCTGGCTCTGCGCTGGCCTAGCTGTTCTACCACGATACGGGGCCCTCCAGGCAGGTTCTAGCCATGTGTCTCCATATAACACCTCTTAGTCAGCGCATACATGTTCTCCCTGAGGTGAGGGAGCACCTCTCCCCAGCAGTGGTGCACCTTGGCTACCCATCAATGTGGCCCTGCTCTCTGAGTGACCTTTAGGATTAGAGCCCTCTTATTCAGCTCTTGAAGTATGGCAGGCACTAGGCTTTCAGTTTTCCTTCAGTTGACTCTTGGGAAACATGGAACACATTTTTCAAAGGCTGGTGGAAGGATATTTTACTGGTACTACACAGCATCACCCCCAAAAAGAGATGAGGATAAGGCCCTGGAATCCAGGCTCTTGCTGTTCTCTGTAAGATGCTGTGGCTATGGATGGAGGCTCTGTGCGGTTGGGAGAGTCAACAGGTCTAGAGTCATCAAAGTCAATTCCACTCTTTCTCCTCAAAAGTCAGCTGGGTCCTCAGGCAACCACATAAAGATCATCCCTGCTTATCCTTGGTACATGCTTGACACAAGGCATGTATTACATACGTTGTTGTTGCTGTTGTTAGGTGCCATCAAGTCACTTCTGACTTGTAGTGACCCTATAGGTCAGGGCAGAACTGCCCCATGGAGTTTCCATGGAGAGCAAGGTGGATTTGAACTTCTGCTAGGATTTCCACATTACATATAGATTTTTAAATTACCTATGTGCATTTAGGGAAACTCTGGTGGTGTAGTGGTGAAGTGCTATGTCTGCTAACGAGAAGGCTAGTGGTCTGAATCTGTCACGTGCTTCTTGGAAACTCTATGGAGCATTTCTACTCTGTCCTATAGGGTCACTATGAGTCAGAATCAACTCAACGGTACTGGGCTTGGTTTGGTTTATGTGTATTTAAGGGAGTTCTGGTGGTGAAGTGAAGAGCTCAACTGCT
The DNA here is from genome assembly GCA_028571685.1 of Heterohyrax brucei. Lineage (NCBI taxonomy): Eukaryota > Metazoa > Chordata > Mammalia > Hyracoidea > Procaviidae > Heterohyrax > Heterohyrax brucei. The sequence goes on from CM053155.1 coordinate 52,464,829, forward strand.
CTACCAGCCACTCCTTGGAATCTCTATGGAGTGGTTCTACTTTGTCAGTCAGATGGCTATGGGAATCAACTCAGTGGCAATGGTTTTTTATGTACATATGTATAAAGGAGCCCTGGTGAGACACTGCTAATCCAAAGGTTGGTTATTCAAATCGACCAGGGCTCTGTAGAAGAGAAGACTTAGCAATCTGTGCCTGTAAAGACTATAAGACCTACAACCAAACCCGCTGCCATCCACTTGATTTCAACTCAAAGCAAGCCTATGGGAGAGTGTAGCACTATTCCATGAAGTTTCCAAAGAGTGTCTGGTAGATTTGAACTAATGACCTCTTGGTTAGAAGTTGAGCTCTTAACTACTATACCCCTAGAGTTTCCCCCATAAAGACTACGGCCTAGAAAATGCTACAAGCCAAATCTACTCTATCTCACAGGGTCCCTATGAATCAGAATCCACTTGACAGCATAAAATAACACAACAGGTTATCTGCTTTTGTACTATCATTAACTATGCTAACTTTCAATGTGAGGAGGGGATAAACTGTTACCTAAAAGATCAGTTTCTAATCTAGAAGCATCCTAGCAGATTTCTGACACACTTGTCACGTACATCATCTATAACCTTCAGGTGATTAAAAAAATAATGTATTTTGCTAAAAAATTCCTTTCTTCCAGTCAATTACTACTGATTTTTTAATTTAACATCCTTGAATGAGTTCTAGTACGGACTGTGTTTGAGTCATTCCAGTTGCTGGAACCAGACCCTCTGGGTTGGGATCTACTTCTCTTCTGGCTGCATGACCATAGGCATGTTACCTTAACGCTTCCAGTCTCCCCATCCATAATGTGGGGATACTAAAAGCACCGGTATTAAAACACCCAATCTATGAGTGTACAGTGTCTGTCACACAGTTTGTCACTAGTGTCGGCATGTAAACGTTGCTGTTGTACAGTCCATTCCAGTTCACAGCAACATCACGTGACCCCTTTGCACAGAGTAGGACTGCTCCACATGGCTTTCCAGGCTTCTGACTTTCAGAAGCAGATCTCCAAGCCGGTCTTCCAGGGTGTCTCTGGATGGGTTTGAACCGTCAGTCTTCCAGCTCAGTAGTCAAGCACTTAACCATCCGTGCCTATATAAACTTCAACAGCCCCACATCCAGGTCACTGGGCATCAGAAGAAGGGCTAGGGCTGTTCTGCCACTGGCTACACAGCTCTAAGTGGCTAAGTGTATGATCCTCCCAACAAGTTGTGACGATAATACGCTGACAAGCTAAAGAGAACTGTGACCTGTATGGAGGAAGAATCTGTCTGTAAGTAAGAACAAGGACACAATTGAAGCAATTCAGCACCCTCATTCTCCCTTTCCCAGAACATTCAACTTTAACAAATTCAGGAATTTCTGCACTTAAAACATAGTAAGAAGATAACTTGCGAAGCTGACACGCCACACCTGCCTGAAGCCTAGTGGACTGCTGACACCTTCCCACTCAAGCCCAGGCAGTTCTGAATGAGCAACTCTAAACCCCAGTCTGTGTGACATCCCCTGTGCTTCCAGACTACTAAATGAAGAGATACTCCTTGGCATACTTTTTTCAAACAGCCAACCAAGATAATGAGCTTCCCATCTGGACTGCCTGGTTGGCTTGGCTTATCACAAAGAAGAAGAAACCCAGGCCACCACTCTTAAAGTTTTATCTGGAGAGCACTATAAACAATTTCAGCTTTTTGGGCCCTTAACATCCTCAGAGGGGCCAGGATGAGATCGCTAAGTAAATATTTAAGAAACAGCTATTTGTCTCCCTGTCATTTCTGCCAGGGCTTGAGCACAAGATTTACATGTTTATCCTGTCAAATGATGACATCCAGAAGGCCACTGATCCAGACAGGCCACTGGTAAACAGCCTTTACCAGAGGCCTAAAGAGGTGAGGACATGATTCTGGCTGCAGAGGTGGAGAAGTGTGGGTGGACTGCACCCTAGGCCACTGCAGCAAGGCTGTTTCTTCTCATGACAGGAAGCATATTCACTTAGAATTATGCTACCATGAGAGTTCAGGGATATGCATTTACTTATTAGCAAAAACAACTATGAAAAGCCTGTCACCACTGCCCACTGCCACCAAGTCAATCCTGACGCATGGTGACCTAGTGTGTACAGACTAGAACTGCTCCAGAGGGTTTTCAAGGCTGTGACCTTTCAGAGGCAGATTGCCAGGCCTTTCTTCTTAGGGGCCCCAAGGGCATTCAAACTGCCAATTTTTTGGTTAATAGTCAATGGCTTACTGTGCCACACAGGGATTCCATGAAAAGACTACGACAACTACGTGAGGCTGATAATTGGAGCACCAGTCTTTAGTATTTGTGTTGAGTGGGACAGTGGTTAAAAACTCAGCTGCTAATCCAAAGACTGGCAGTTGAAATCCTAAACTCCTTGGAAACCACATGAAGCAGTTTTACTCTGTCCCTATAAGGCCTCTATGAATTGGAATTGACTCAGCAGCAATGGTTTGGCTTTTAGCGGTTCCTGAAAAAGGATGTGAACTGGATGCGTGACAGTAAAATGAGGAAAGAAGTATAATTTATATTTCACTTGCATTGTTACCCACTTAGGAAAACATCAGCAACAGACACCAGCATACCCCACCCTTAGCTTCTCTCCAGGAGGTAGGATGTCTCAGTGGATATGATCAGAGGCCTGGAGGCCAGAATAATAAAAAACCGACTCTGCTGATGGTGAGTCAATTCTGACTCACAGGGACCCTACAGGAACAAACAAAACCACCTCACAGGGTTTCCAAGGCTGTCAAGCTTTACAGAACAGACTGCCACATCTTTCTCCAAGAGTAACTGGTAGGCTTGAACCACTGGACTTATCAGCTAGCAGATGAGCACTTAACCACTGTGCCACCAGCGCTCCTTGGGGGCCAGATGACTCAGGTTCAAATCCCTGTTCCTTCACTTGCCAACTCTGGATGCATCAGCAAAGTTTCTGAACTCTGTGAGCCCCAATTTTCTCACATAAAAACACTACTATAAAGATTTAATGAGGCAGTTTATGTGGAACATACGAATACATGGCAGCAGTAAACGTCCAACAGATGTTAGCTGTTACTGCTTGCTCTTGGAGTCAGCTTTCAAATGAGCAAAATTGGTTCTAAAAATTATTTAAAATTTTACTACTTTGATCCATCTCTTAAATGGTTAAAAATTATAAACATCTGGGGGAAAACTGGTATTGTGGTATTTATGTCATTTGTGGTATTCACAGGTTACAGATCGGAATTACCACGCCCGCTTCAAACTGTGGGACCTCAGAACTGCAAGCAGAATTTTTTAGCATAATGAACTTTTTCCAAAAGTAGATTAGAAACTTCTAAAGCCCCAAATATCTAAAGTACAAGACTCAAAGACACACCATCAGTCTGTCAATTTCTTTAAAACACCTAACAATGATATTAAGGTGACAGCGTAGGGATATGGATTTAATATTACCAGTAATATAAATATCACTAACTACCAGCAATATCAATATTACTAACATTGCTGTTGTTGTTGTTAGGTGCTGTTGGGTCAGTTCCAACACACAGTGACCCCAGGTAGAACAGAATAAAACTCTGCCCGGTCTGCACCATCCTCAGTCAATCATTACTATGTTTGAACACATTACTATAGTCACTTTCATAATTTTAAAGTAAATGCGTAACTACTACGAAAAGAAAAGAGCAACAACACTGAGCTAATAATTTGGGCACCAGTTATTGGCATGTGGGTAACAGCTTTTACAAGGAACCAAAAAGTGCATGCATTGCACACTAGGTTTCTTTGGCATTTATTAACAATGCTGAGTCTTTGGTTAATGACCTCACTTTCACAAACAGTAGCAACTGATCCCCCATCACTCATAATCCATAGGTGAGATATGTTTAGGTCTGTCTGTATCAGCCAGGACGTTACACTGTGGTAACAAACAGCTCCCAGACTGATGGCTTCAAACAAAGTTCCTTCTCACTCATGCTGCATGTTCATCACACACCAGCAGGGGGAGCTGCTCCATGTTGTCGCTTAGTGATGCAGGTTAAAAGAGATGCCACAATCTGAACTCTGCTGATCACCAAGACATGCAAAATGCCACATACAGACTCACCTCCACTTACATTCCATCAGGCAAAGCAAATCAGGTGGCAGAACAGGGAAAAGATGTCTACATGTACCCAGTGGGAGGAGACTTAAAACAGCCCAGTGACTTTCACATTGTTTGCAGGATTCATTCTCTTTAAAGTTTAAGAACGTACAGCTGTATCTAGTTGAAACAAGAGACATGAAATTTGTCTGCTTTTACAATGTCCTCTTGCTATATGTATATATATATATATATGGATATATAATCTCCATCTCCTGGGCCATGCGAGGGAGAGTATTAGTGATTTGTTTCTAACGGGAATGAACTTGAGTCTCCCTTTGTTGCAAAAACAAAACTTGAATGTTAACGAGAAGAAACTGAGGTCCTATTTAACTTGTTTCCCTTAGTTATAGGTAAGTATACCAACCAAACCAAATCCATTCCCGTTGAGTTGATTCTAACTCACAGTGACCCTAGAGGACCGAGCAGAACTTCCCCATAGGGTTTCCAGTGAGTACCTTGTGGAATCAAACTGCCGACCTTTTGGTTAACAGCTGAACTCTTAACCACGATGCCACCAGAGTTTCCACAGTTAAGTATAGGGAGGAACGACTAAGTTTCCTATTTGTCTTCCCTTTTTGAGTGAAGAAAATCAGTTTTCTCAAACAGAATGCTCTGCAGCTGGCTACTCCTTAGGGTTTTAAAATGTCAACTCCTCTAGAGCTTTTCTCTGCCACCACCACCTTCAAACCCAGGCATCTGCAGCAGAGGGGCATCATCTGAGTTATCTGTCACACACTGATGGGAAAACTGACCTCGGACTTGAACCTACCATTACGTATGTTTAAAACTAGAAAGGACCTCAGGTGCTGTGGTGAGACACTGCCGATTGTCCTCAGCTGATGACCTTTCCCTCCAAGCACAGGCAGTAGTTGTACATGACAACTAAATGACATGACATAACAGCCCTTCTCATCTCTCCTGTAGCTAAGTTTTTGGCCAAAGGGGTGTGAGTGGAAGACATGGGTCACTTTTAAGAGAACGCTCTTGAGGGATAGGGCACATCTTCCCCTGGCCCTTCTCCTTTCTTCACTGGCTGGTACGTAGATCTGATGCTGGAAGTGGGGCAGCATTTTTACATACAGAATGAAAGGTGTCTGTCGAGCCCCGCTAAGCATCAAGATAGAAAGAACCAGGGTCCCTGAAACTATAGCGTTCCATAGCAACCCTGGAATATATATGTGAGAACTAGGTGTGAAAGAGAAACAAACATCTATAAGAAAGCACTAACTATACCCTGCTGTTTAGGAGCCAAATCATGTCCACTCCAAAATATGATGGTGTAAACCCTAACCTCTCCAGTGGGTATGGAACTCTGGTGATGCAGTGGTGGCGAAGAGATCGGCTGCTAACCAAAAGGTCGGCGGTTCAAATCCACCACTGCTTCTTAGAAACTCTATGCAGCCATTCTACCCAGTCCTAGAGAGTCACTGTGAGTTGGAAATGATGGCAATGGGTTTGGGTGTACAGCAGTTAGGGTCCCCTAGGGGCATAGTGGTTAAGAGTTCAGCTACCAATCCAAAGGTGAGAAGTTCGAATCCACAAGGTGCTCCTTGGAAAGCCTATGGGGCAGTTCTACTCTATCCTTGAGGGTCACTATGAGGCAAAAATCAGCTCCACAGCAACAAGGTTTGTTTTGTTTTGTTATAGTGGTTATAATCCCATTTGGGAATGGGTTTTCTTTGTTACATTAGTGAGGCCATATTGGTACAGGGTCTGTCTTAAATCTAGTTGCTTTTTCAGATTTCTCTTGTTTTAAAAATATGCTTGTTATTGTTGCTGAGAGCATATACAGCCAAACAAACATGACTTCAACAGTTCCCACATGGATAATTCTTCATGAATCTGATTACATTCTTCATGAAGCCCCACTCTTCTTACCCTCCTTTTCTAAGTTGTTTCTCCCACATTAACATAAGCTCACTGCCTCATAAGATTCCTACATAATCATTCCAGTTGCTACTGCCACCAATCTCAAATAGTTCTTAAAAGGGAAGAGTAGACAAAGCAAGCAAGCAAGCTCAAACGGAGGGGAAGATACATGGCATGTGATGGACAAAGAATCTAGGAAAGGAAGTGGAAAAAATGACAAGGACCTTCCCCTCGCCACCAGTGGACAGAGCCTTTCCTAGAGACAGTGCCCTGCATTCTAGCTTCATAAACTGAGAAAATAAACGTGTCTGTTAAAGCCACCCACTTGTGCTACCTGTGTTATGGCAGCACCAGATACCTGGAGGGGCCCTGGTGGCACAGTGGTTGACAGCCACAGCAAATTACAGCTGTTGACCAAAAGGCTGCCAAGTTCCAATTCACCAGCTGCTCTTTGGAAACCCTATGTGGAAGTTCTACTGAAATGACTCGATGGAAACGTTTTCTCTTTTTTAAAGATAAACACTGTGTCAGGTGACTCAGGTTTGTTTTTAGATGAAAAACCTGAGGCCAGAGAGAGGAAAAGACACGTCCCAGGTCATACGCTCTCTCCTCGTACACTATACATTAAAGTGATGGAGAGGAATCCTACCATGCAAGCAGTCAGGACTTCGAAGCTTCTCACAAGTCCTTCTTTACTGATATAATGTCACAGTCAGCAGAAGGGCAAATACTATTTAAAGCTAAGGGCTACATTGTTTCAAGTTTCTTAGGATGATCATCATGGCTTATTAATAAAAATTGGTTAACTCCACATAAACTGCCAAGATGCAAAGCCAGTGGGAAATTCTGAACAGTCTGATTGAGGAAACAGCCAACAGCTTGGTAGATAATCTGACAATACCTTCCCTGAAGTCGACAGGAAGGTGGCCAGTCAGCTGCTCTGAGTCTGCACTTCCTTCTGAGAAGGAACAAAATGCCTGCCGAGGAGATCTGAACTTGGCTTTGATGCTGTAAGAACCCAGCTTTAAATATACATACATGAAACCACTGCCTTAATTAACTAAAGTCCACTCATTGTACCATATTTGCTTTCAGTAAATGTTTGCACAGGAAAGGAAAAGGAAAATGTTCTCACTCCACTGTTTCCTTCTGTTCTTTTAAAATGACATTCAACAGGAATTCTGCTGTTTGGTGTTCTTCATGAATATGATGCTACAAGGAACTGCAAAACAGCTTGGCACTGTTCCAGAGCGCAGAAACATTTGACCTTACTGGCCTAAGCTTTGAATACAGTGTATCAAAACCAAGAAGTCTTCCTCTCCTTAGGAATATACTTTAGGAACACGTCTTTTAGGATCTACTTGGCATTTTCCTGTTTAGAGGGCTGACAGTCACAAAACAGCCAGGAACAACAAAAATCTCAGTGGACCAGCTGTCAGAATGCAAGGCCATTCAGTGTGAGTCTATCTACCCTCTTTTCCGAGTTCCTGCATAGGCATCTTGAGTCCACTTTTACTACTAGTAGAAATGACAGCTAGTGTGACCTGGGCTCACTTTCCTACAGCAAATTGTTTCTCTGTTTCAAAGCACTTTTAGCTCTCAACAGATTCAGGCGGGAACTCAGAATTGACAGGAGGGAACACATTAATGCCAGTTATTCTTTTAGATAGGATGTTGTATACCTGCTTTAAAAATTACCATGGACTCTCTCTTGCCTCCAAATAAACCAAGCCCACTGACAATGAGTTGATTCTGACTCACAGCAACACTATGAGACAGAGTAGAACTGTTTCTTAGGGTTTCCAGCGAGTGACTGGTGGATTCAAACTGCTGGCTTTTTGGTTAGCTTAACCACTGTACCACCGGGCCTGCCCTGTTGCCTACACAGTGGCTATTACCCACTGCTGTCAAGTCAGTACGAGTGGTACAAGAACATCCTAAGACCTTCAGAATGTCTTCAGAACATACCCCCATCCTGTCTCTCCCAGTCCACCTCCTATCCTTTTTCCTCTTTGTCATGTTGGAGTATTGTCCATTTCAGGGATTTTCCCATCATCCCCTTTTTTAGTTTATTTCCTCTACTAAGTATTCCTTTTGGCTGCCCTTCTCTCACCCCTCCTTAGAAATGACCATTCTTTAGACCTTCCTACCTCTACAATATCACCTATTTAACTGTATTTTAGTTCTTTATAAATCCACAACTCCCTCCTAAGCTGTGGATACCTCAAAAGCAGGCCATGTTCTGACTTTATTCCTAGCATCTGGCACAGTCCTTGATACACAGAAAACGTTCTATACTTGTTTGCTGAATGATTGTAGGAATGAAAGGGGGAGGGGGAGAGAAAGAAACTATATACTCTAAGGCACTGAAACAAAAAGAAAAAAACCCAAACAAGTAAATGTGAAGACAAACTAAAATTCACAATCGTGTCTTTTTGTTCCATATTATTATGCTGAAATAGAAACAAACACGTTCATGGTACTGCAAAGTCAGATAAGAGGCAAATGATGTCTTTCTAGAAACCAGAAGACCCAGGTTGGAATTTCAGCTCTATTATTTTCTGTCTCCTTCACTTGGGGCAATTTGAATTTGTAAAATTAAAAATCTAAATCTCACTCCATTCCAAAGTGAATCTCAGGCAATAGCTGGCAATGAACACCTCTCTGAGCTTTTCCTTTTTTAAATTAGTGTCAAATGGAGATGAAAATATCTGCTGTCTACCTCATAGTGTCTGAGGCTGAGAAAGCGCTCTGTAAACTTACAGTGAGATGTAAATTGAAAGGCATTATTACAGTATAAGGGAAGGAAAGGGAACACTTTCCCCAGCAGTCCTTTTCTGAATGGTTACTACTGACCAGAAAAGGTAGCAGGTGTTAGGGATTCAAAGAAACCCTAGAGATCAGTGCTGCTCTGGTGAGCACTCCTGATACTGATCCCCCTCTACTCTCAGGGGGAAACAGAACCACCTGCTTAACTTCACTCTGCCAACTGACTGAGTCCTAGCTGAGTGCAGACATTTCCAGATGTGACAAAGAGACGTGTGCATCTCCAAGGGCAAGATGTATACTGAATATGGAAGACAAGACTGCCCCAGCATCTACTCTTCTTGCCCCAGGAAAGCCGGCTGACACCCAAACTTCCCAGCAGGAACAGTGAAGCTGAGACTAGAAAGGCCGCTGAGCAGGAGGAGCCTTCGGTTGGTGCAAATGCCTGACCACTTGAATGTTAAAAGAAAGTCTGGCAGTTCCAATCCACCCAAAGGCACCTCAGAAAACACTATGAGGAGCACTTCTGCTAGGAAACACAGGGGTCGCCATGAGTTAGAATAAACTCAGTGGCACCTGGTGCTGACTAAGGGTTCAGGATGCTTGTGATTTGACCGCGTATAGCAGGGCAGGTCACTTCTTACTTGAAATGCAAACTGCAGTAAATTTAATTTTACATACTTTTGTCTTGGATGAAAGAACCAACAGCTAAGCAAAAATCATATCTGGATGTTTATTTTTGAAACTGTATACCATGCATTTATTCTGTAGCATCCAACCTGGCCAAGTCTTAGATCTATAAGAAGTACTAAAAACCAAAGACTTTGCTTCTTTTAGAATTATTTAAAGATTAAATTCATTTATTCATCCAACAAATATTTCACTCTACGACATGCCAGGCAGTAGGCTAGGTACTGGGGAAACAGTCTAACAACTAGAGTATCTCAAAGCAAAGATATTAACCAAAACACCCCAAACTCATCGTCATCACAGTGACCACACAGGATACAGCAGAACTGGCCCACAGAGTTTTCAAGGGGTGCCTGGTGGACTGAATACCGATCTCCTGGTTAGCAACCTTAGCACTTAACCATTTCTCCACCAGGCTTTCCATAAACCAAAGAGTTAAGTCATTTTAATTACAATTGTGGTCAGGATAACAAAGTAGTACAGGTTTCCACACAACAACATAGTCTGTGGGGTAGTGAGGGACAGACGGGAAGGGTCAAAGAAGGATTCCTAGGGGTGACAACAGTGAAGCTAAGACTGCAAAGGCAAGGCAGAGCAGCCCAGGGGAAGGGAGAAAGTGACCACAAGGATGCAGGCTGTGGGAAGGAAGGAGTGTGGCTGAGCCTGAGCTACTAGGAAGGAGGAAGGAGCTGGAGGGGTGCAGAGGGGTCCTCCCAAGGCTGCTCAGGTTACAGCCAAGAGCAACAGGAAGCTATTGCAAGACAGACATGTGCTGTTGCTAAAAAGCTGGCTGTCTGAATTGACCCAGTGACGCCACAGTAGAAAGCGCTGGTAATCTACCACCCTAAGGTGAAAAAACAAAACAACCTGTCTCTATCGAGACCATTTTGACTCACAGGGACCCCATGTTTCGTCAGAGTAGAACTGTGCTTCCTACAGGGTTTCTGACTTGATGGCAGTGGGTATAGGGTTTTCAGAAGCAGATTGGCAGTCCTTTCTCCTGCAGCTCTGCTGGGTGGGTTTAAATTGCAAACCTTTTGGTTAGCAGTCAAGCAGAAACTGGGTCAGCCAGGGAACCTTCTTCTGAAGACTACAGCAACCGGAAACTCTACGAGTGACACTTCTACTCGGACACACACGGGATTGCCATGCGTTGGAATCAACTCAGTGGTGATAGTTTTTTTTTTTAAGGAGTCCGTGGGTGTGCAAGGAAACCCTGGTCGTGCAACAGTTAAGTGCTATGGATGACAACCAGCAGGCTGGCACTTCATATCCTCCAGTCACTCCTTGGAAATTATATGGTGTTGTTCTACTCTGTCTATAGGGTTACTACGAGTCACAATCAACTTGATGGCAGTGAGTTTGGTTAGGGTCTGTTTGGGTGTGCAAATGGTTAAATACTCTGCTACTAACCAAACGGTTGGTGGTTCATGTCCACTCAGAGGCACCTCAAAAGAAGGGACTGCTGATCTAGTTGTAAAAAACCAGCCACTGAGAATCTCAGTAAGCGCAGTTTTGCTCTGTCACATATGGGGTTGCCAGGAGTCAGAACTGACTGAACAGCAACTTGTTAGCATGATCAGATACGCACTAAAAAACAAAAACTGAGCAGCCAACTAAGATACTCCACTGGTTTCATCGCATTTGGGGCAAGGGAGAATGAAGAAGACTAAAGACATAAGGGAAAGATTAGTCCAAAAGACTACCAGACTACAAGTACCACAGCCTCCGCCAGACTGTGTCCAGAACAACTAGATAGATGGTGCCCGGCTACCACCACCTACTGCTCTAACAGGAATCACAACCGAGGGTCTCAGACAGAGCTGGAGGAAAATACAGAACAGAGTTCTAACTCACACAGACAGAGAAGATCAAACTTACTATACTGACAAAGACTGGAGAAACCTCACATCACTTACTGACAGAAATCATGGACTATAGCCTTCAGTATAGATTATACCTCATCATCAAGAAAACTAAAACCCTCACAACTGGACCAGCATGCAGCACCATGATAAATGGAGAAGAGACTGGAGATGTGAAAGATTTCGTTTTACTTGGAGCCACAAACAACACTCATGGAAACAGCAGTCAGGAGTCAAAAGACACATCGCACTGAGCAAATCTGCTACAAAAGACCACTTCAGCCCACTGAAAAGCAAAGACACTACCTTGAAGACTAAGATGCACTTGACCCAAGCCATGGTGTTTTCAACAGGCTCATAAGTATGTGAAAGCTGGATGACGAATAAGGCAGAGTGAAGCAGAATTGAGGCTTCTGAACTGTGGTGCTAAGGAAGAATATTGAATATATGGTGGACTGCCAAAGGAACACACCAATCGGTCTTAGAACAAGTACAACCAGAATGATCCTCGGAAGCAAAGATGGTCTCACACAGTCTCTTTGGACATGTCAAGAGGGATCAATCCCTGGAGATGGTCATCATGCTTGGTAAAGTACCAGGCCAGCAGAAAAGAGGAAGATCCTCCATGAGATGGACGGACACAGTGGCTGCAACAAGGGATTAAACATAGGGCAGGACTGGGCAGTGTTTCCTTCTGGGGTACAGAGGGTTGCTATGAGTCAGGACTCATCTAACAACGGGGTCCGTGAACACCCTTTTAGCTTAGTACTGAAGTCACTCTTGAGGCTCACCTTTCAACCAGTGATGAGACAGGCCCATTAAACAAAGTAAAATTAAATGGGCCCGTGGTCACGAGGGGACAGGAAAGCTAGTAATGGCAAACTTGAGGTCGAGAAGAGGAGAGTATCAACAGGCTGTAGGGCTGGCAACCAATGTCAAAAAATATTACGCATTAATCGTTGAAGGAGAAACTACTTTGCTCTGCATACCTTCAACTAAATGATGCTAATACCTAGCGGAGTGGTAAGAAATATGGGAAACTTCCAGGAACAGAAGTGGAGAGTCACAACTACTATGCAATCATTTCATTTTATGGCTGAAGACACTGAGCCTCAAAAGACAAGTAACTTGACCAAGACCAACTAGACAGCAAGATATCGGCAGAATCCAGTTTTTGCCAAGGGTTTTGTCATTTTTTTAAAAAAATATGATGACCCTCCGCACTGTAACTGTGAATTTGGAGTCACAACTCTCCTAATCTTTGACTCATAACTACAGAGTCACAGAACTGACTGATTTCCTGCCACTCAGATTAGCAGTGATCATTTATTAGGAAGCTGCCATGGCCAGGTGCCTTGGTAGGTGCTTTTCATTCTTAACCTTACAGCAATCCTGTAAAACTCACTGCCATTGAGTCGATTCTGACGCAGAGTGACCATATAGGACAAAGCAGAACTGTTCCACAGAGCTTCCAAGGAGTGCCTGGTGGCTTTGAACTGCCAGCCTTTCAGTTAGCAGATGTAACACTTAACCACTACAGCACCAAAGTTTCCAAATCTTATAAGGAAGGTACTGTGTTTACTGTTTTTATAGTTGGGAAAAAAAAATACCAAAAACCTGAGGCTCAGCTGTTGTTTTATTTGCCTCAGGTCACAAACGTTGGTGACACTGTGGTTAAGAGCTACAGTTGCTAACCAAAAGGTCAGCCAGCTCAAATTCACCAGGGTCTCCTTTGAAATCCTGCGGGCAGTTCTACTCTATGGGACAGAGTATTTCCAACTAGGAGTTGGAAATGGCTCAATGGCAAGTAGTTTGGCTTCTCATTAATTAGATCTAGATTCAGAGTCACGGCCTTATGACTCCAAATCCTGCCACCAGGCCCCGGTGGTTCTAGATTCTGTCATTACCAACTACTAAATTCTGGTCTTTTAAGAAAAGCAAAATGAGAAGGGAAAGCTTTCTCTCCCTCAAACTCTTTTAGAATCTCGATAAAATTGTCTGAAGAGATAAATAGCATAAAAAATACAAACAGCTACAACAAATAATGAGTTGAGAAAACTTGAAGAAAAAATTCTTTTTTTTTTTAACTGACCACACTCTGAACTCAAACTGAGTGGCTGAATCTGAATCAGCTCCGACTCACAGTGACCCTGCAGAACAGCTGAGATTTAGCTCATGGGTTTCCTCTTTGTGGAAGTGGACTGCTGCACTTTCTCCCTTGGAGCCGCTGGTAAGTTTGAACTGTGCCCCTTGTAGTTAGCAGCCAAATACCTAACCACTGCCCCACCTGGAATTTTTTTTCCGGACCACACTAATGGTACAAAATTAAGGGAAAGGATGGCCTAACCTTCTTCAGAATATGACACCTCTACCTGTTTCAAGATATAACACTATCAATTACTACATGACTGAGACAAGAGTAAAACGTTCTCAGGTCTGATCTACAAGCTCAACTTTGGAAAGGGCACTGCTGATTACTTGACAAAGCAGGACTAGCAGAGGAGGATCATTTTTGAATACCTGGTTCCCAAACTCCCACACTGGAGGAAATGGAATTAAAAGTCCGGTATATACTCCCCAGTTCCTGGAAAGGAACTGTAAGGGAAAAAACAGTCTGTGCCTAATGAGAAAGTTATGTGGCCCTCCCTCCCCAAAACAAGAAATGAAGATCTTAGAAGCAGCTGTAACCCCTTGAAACAAAACTCTGCGAGAGTGTGAGAAGTTTTTGTAGGGAGCAGCCGTTATTAATTCTCAGGGAGATAAAAAGAAACATCTCTGTTTAGAAATAGGAACAGACTGAGAAATAGTCTCTGACAGAAAAAAATAAAATCATTGTTGTATACAGTCAACAATAAACTGGGTGCTGCAGAAAACTGGGTTAGGGAACCCAAAACAGGTAGAAGAGACACATATGGGATGTTGACAAAGATCAGATACGAAAAGCACATGAGAGACGATAGCAGACACAGAAAACGGAGCTTGGAGAGGCAAGCTGCAGGCAGCGTGTGTCTCTAAAGAAAGAAGAACAAACACAAGATAACCAGTTTTCCAGAACTTAATATCAGAGCCAAATACAAAAACCTGTGCCTTGGAGACTAGAAATGTTCACTGTGTTCCATGTTATATTTACAGCAGGAAAAAAAAAAAAAAAAAACTCAGTAAGGCATACCTCTTTTAGATACAAAAGCAAACTAAAGAATGAAGTCTAAAACCAGAAAGATAGTTTACATCCAGATAGGTGCAAATCAGGATAGTTTCTGACTGTCTCACTGTAAAAACTGAGTCAAATGAAGACCACGGGAGACTGGGGATACAAAGGTAGGAGCATGGGGTGTCTGAAATCTACAGAAGATTTAAAAGGTTATAACCCAAAACAATTGTGCCTTTCTAAAAAGGTCCATAGCCAAGCCAAGTGCCGTCAAAAGGTCCATATCACCCCAATATCACTTCTACAAAAATGAGACTGTTAACCTTAAATACCAGCAACTGAATAAAAGGGAACTCTCTTAACTGGAAGAGAAGGATGTCAAAAAAGGTTTGCATGACCACTGGAATCAATTTTCTGCCAATCAGTAAGTAACCAAGAACATCCACTCAGAGGTAGTTGCCAATAAAGAATATTACAAGTGGCCACACACATCAATCTAATGAATCTAAAATGGATAAAATCGCTGCAACAAAAAGACAGAAGAGAAATACAAGCAAAACCCGAAAAAAAAGAAAAAGAATACGAAGACCTTCAGAGTAAATTAATGAAGTATGGGAAAAGGAGAGAGTAAAAAGTCAAAAGGCACAGAATTACCTAAAAATCTGTAACTATCACTATAGAGGCTCACTATGAGTTCGAATCAACTTAATGGCAACGGTTTCTTTTGTTCTTTGAGTTTTGTTTTGTATCATTGTTATCATGACCATCACCACCACTGTCACCATCCTAATTCTCAGAGTCGTCATCAAAACAAGCACTGACACAGTACTTACTATGCAGCAGGCAACATTCTAAGTGTTTCAATCTTCAAATCTACGTGGCGTTGCCATTACTGTCCTCAATTCACAGCTGAGGAAAGGAAGGTCCATGGGGATAACATACCTTGTCCAAGGCCTTGAGGCAGCCTAGCAGGATTCTAACCCAGCTCCTAACTGCAATACTCTCCTGCCTTTCTATGACCAGTTATGATTAGAAGACTAGAGCCCATATAGGATATATTTGAATATACCCACTATTACACTTAAGTTATAATAATCTGGCCTGTTAACCCATTGCCATCAAATTGATTCCCACTCACAGTGACCCTATAGGATAGAGTTTCCAAGAAGCACCTGCCAACCTTTTGGTTAGCAGCAGTAGCTCTTAATCACCACGGCACCAGGGTTTCCGTAGATACAGATAAGTATGTATGTATATGGTCACATATTTACACAGATACCCTGGTGGTGTAGTGGGTTAAGTGCTACTACCACTGCTAACCACAAGGTTGGCAGTTTAAATCCACCAGGCGCTCCTTGAATACTCTAGAGGGCAGGTGTACTGTGGCCTCTAGGGTTGCCATGAGTCGGATCCGACTCGACAGTACTTGGCTGGCTATATAAATACACATATTTGCAATACTCATATATCACCTATGTCTAAGTATGTATCTGCCTGAGAAATACACACATATGTGTGTGCATATTTTTATATGTATACATTACAACAGGTCTGCCTGTCTGTCCTAATGTAGTGGCTTGCATGTTGCTGTGATGCTGGAAAGCATGTCACCAGTATTTCAAATACCAACCCAGTCAACTGACTGGGAAAGATCCCATCTGTGACCATTCCAAAGAAAAGTGATCCAAGAGAAGGCAGAAATTATCAAACACTATCATTACTACCACATGCAGGCAAAATTTTGCTGAAGATCATTCAAATACGGTTGTGGCACTACACGGACAGCAAACTGTCACAAACTCAAGCCAGACTCAGAAGAGAGCATGGAACAAGGGATATCTCTGCTGATGTCAGACGGACCTTTGCTGAAAGCAGAGAATACCAGAAAGATGTTCACTTATGATTTCATGACCATACAAAGGCATTCAACTGTGTGCATAATAAAAAATCATGGAAGACATGGTGAAGAACAGAAATTTCAAACCACTGTGCTGATGTGGAAACTGCACACAGACTAAGAGACAGTAACTCTCACAACAAGGGGCTACTGTATGTATGGTTTATAATCAGAAACAGTGTGCATCAGGGTTGTATCCTTATTCATACTTATTCAACCTATATGCTGAGCACATAAGCCCAAGAAGCTGGAGTATCCAAGCAAGAATGAGGCATCAGGATTGGAAGAAGACTCATTAACAACCTGTGATATGCACATGACACAGCCTTGCTTGCTGAAAGTGAAAAGAACTTTATGCACCGATGAATATCCAAGATTACAGTCTTCAGTATGTACTATACTCCAACATCAAGAAAACAAAACTCCTCACAACTGGACCAATAAGCAACATAATGATAAATGGAGAAAAGACTAAAGTTGTCAAGTATTTCTTCTTACTTGGATCCACAATCTACACTCATGGAAGCAGCAGTTATCAAATGACGTAATGAACTGGGCAAATCGATTGCAAAAGACTTATTTAAAGCGTGAAAAAGCAACAATGTCACTTTGCAGACTCAGGATGTGCCTGGCCCAAGCCACGGTATTTTCCATCACCTCATAGGCCTGTAAAAGTTGGATAATGAGCAGGACTGCAGAAGAAAGGATGTCTTTGCATTACGGTGTTGTTTGAAAAACATTGTATAAACCATGGACTGCCAGAAGAATGGAGCCTGGCTGCTCAGTGGTGGTGAAGAGCTCAGTTGCTAACCCAAAATGTCGACAGGATGTACAAAGCTGTCTTAGACGAAGTACACGGCCAGAATGCTCCTTAGAAGCAAGGATGGTGAGACTTCATCTCACGTACTTGAGACATGTAATCAAAAGGGAACAGTCCCTGATGAAGGACATCGTGCTTGGTAAAGGAGAGGGTCCATAAAGAAGAGGAGGACCCTCAAAGAAATGAACTGACACAGTGGTTGCAACAAGCACAGCAAACAATTGCAACGAAAATGCAGGACCAGGCAGTGCTTCATTCTGGTGTAAATAAGGTCGCTGCGAGGCTCCACAGAAGCTGACAATGACACAACCTGCGGGTGTCTGTGAATACGTGTGCGCATACCTGGTGTCACTATGGTTAACGCTTGGCTGCTAACCAAAAAGGTGGCAGTTCAACCTCTCCCGGTGGCTCTGGGAGAGAAGAACCTGCTCATCTGTTTCCACAAAGATGACTGCCTAGGAAACCCTAAAGGCAAAAAAGCCCCACATCCAGTGTGGTTGATCTGATTCCAACTGATAGCGAGTCTTTAGGACAGAGCAGAATGGCTTCCTAGAGTTTCCTAGGAGCAGCTGGTGTCTTCAAAAGGTGCTGACCTTTGGTGAGCAGCTGGAGCAACTGACCACCACGCCACCAGGGTTTCCATGGTGTCTCCGAAAATTCCCAAGAATTTAACAGCCCCCGCATACAAAAAGCCTCTGTGGTTTGTTTCATCTTTGCTTCACTGTTTTCTTACCTTCTGTGGACACCACCACTGTCTTTATAACATGAAGCTGAAACTGTCTATTTGCTTGTAGATCTTACCCACCAGATTATAAAATCCTTTGTCTTTCACGTTACTTCTGTATCCAAAACGTGTAGTACATCTGGTACACAGTAGATACTCAAGAAATATTTATTATTTAAATATATATACATATGTGTATATGCATGTATATATACATAAACAGCAGTAGAAAGCAAGCATAAAAGAGGGCATTATGAATTCTATTTTAAAGAATGTAAATAATAATCAAAATGGGTAAAAGTAAAATGGCCCTGAGATATCATTTTTATTGTTAAT
This sequence comes from Heterohyrax brucei, assembly GCA_028571685.1. Lineage (NCBI taxonomy): Eukaryota > Metazoa > Chordata > Mammalia > Hyracoidea > Procaviidae > Heterohyrax > Heterohyrax brucei. Next base: position 52,483,125 of record CM053155.1, read on the forward strand.
TAAATCAGCAAGAGTTTTCAAAAACATAAAATGCTTCTGGCTGGTGAGGCTGTCAATTCTGTCTCATTGCAGGGTTGAAATTGGCAGTTTCTACACATTGCCCGTGAAGGCACCAGGCAATGTTATGTCAGAACAATAAAACTATTCATAACCATCAACCCAACGAGCCGAAGCCTGGAAGCTTATCTAAGGAGATAAATCAACAGAAGAAAAAGGCTGATATTTGGGGGTATGCTTACAGAAGCATTATATACTACATAATAATGAAAAACAGGAAATAGGCTAATACCAACCAGCAGGATAAAAGCTCAGAAAAATCAATCTGATAGACTGTCATACATCCATTAAAATTTAACATGGTGACTATATAGGAAAATGGAAAATGATATAATGCTAAGGAAAAAAAAAACCTAGAATACAAAATGATATGCTGGCTATGAAGATAACTTTGTAAAAAGGATTCCTAGCACCTGCGCAAGGACAGAAACATGTCACAAATATGCACAAAAATGAAAAATGTGTTGGGATGACTGAGATACATCTTCCTACATAAAAATAAGAGGTAGCTGCTATAACACAAAATGAGTTACTGCAGCGCAGTAACACAGACGGAGCTCTGTGGCACCGTGGTTAAGAGCTCAGCTGCTAACCAAAAGGTCGGCAAGTTCAAATCCACCAGCCTCTCCCTGGAAACTCTATGGGGCAGTTCTACTTTGTCCTGTAACGTCACTATGCTCTTGTAACAGAAATACAAATTGACTTCGGCTTCTGCACATTACTAACTGTATTACTCTGTTTAACCTCTCTGAATTTCACCTTATTCATCTGTGAAATGGGAAACTATACTTCTACCCCATAGGAGATTTAATTAAATGAGTTTATTTAATAAACAGTTACACAGCATTTACTATGTAGCTGGCACTGTTTTAAGCACTATAAATACTAACTTGTTTGTGGCTAAGCACCTGACTACAAGCTGAAAGACTGCCAGTTCAAATCTACCCAGAGATGCCAGAGAAGACAGGCCTGGCACCGTGCTTCCAAAACATCACAGCCCTGAAAACTCTACAGAACAGTTCTGCTCTGAACACAAGGGGTCACCTAAGTCGGAATGGACTAAGTAGCAACTAACAACAACAATCATCAAAACATTTTACGACAATGCACAAAGAGGTTTAGTATTCTAGAGCGACAATAGCCAGGTAACAACATCTTTCAGTAGCTCTTCAGTGTCCCTGGTAGAAAATGTAGCAGTGAGAGTGGCTGTTAACATTTATTCAGTGTCTGCTCTAGAGCTAGTAGTGTGCTCATTCAGCCTTCATTAACAATCCTATGATAAAAACCAAAACCCACTGCCGTTGATTCACAGGGAGGTACTATTATTCTTAAGAAACTCAGGCTCAGAGAGGGTTAAGTAACTTGTTAGGGAGAAGGAGAGAGCATGCCAAGATTTGAACACAAATCTGTGTGCACTCTGAGCCAATGCTTCACCACTGGAAGACAGCGCATCCAATTTTTTAGGATAGTGTGGCAACTCCGTCCAGAGCCTGAATCTCGCTCGCGCTCTCCTCACTCCAGAGCACAGAGAGTTCTGTATGGACACCATAATCTTTTCAGTTCCTGGACTCTGCTTTTGTTGTTCCTCACTTGTGACTTTCTGAAAATTCCCATGCATCCCTCAAGACCCCAGTTCACCATAATGCCTGAAGCATAACTGTTTCCGTATCTGCTCCTCTTTTAAGACAATAACCTGTACTTAGAAGTCACTAAGTACAATATTGTTTATATTTTTTTTTTACCAGTCTGTTTCCTTTAGAATATGAATTTTGCAAAGGCAAAGGCCTTGTTTTACGTTTTTTTTTTTGGTGTATTTTTATATTCCTCTGAGAATTCAGCTGCTAACTAAACGTTCAGCAGTTCAAATCTACCAGATGCTCTGTGGAAACCCTACAGGGGCAGTTTTATTGTGTTCTATATGGTCACTATGAGTCTGAGTTATGGGTTCCAAGTTTAAGCACAGCTGCTTTGCAGGAGCAGTGCTTCTGTAATGATTTACAGCCTTGGAAAGTCTCTAGGGTTACTGTGAGTCAGAATCAACTCAACAAAGGTCAATTCAACAAAGGTGGGTTCAGTTTGATATTTGGGGTAGGCTCTTGGTGAGGAGGCCTAGCGGCACAAAGGTTAAACACTCAGCTGCTAACCAAAAGGCTGGCAGTTGGAAGCCATCCAGTGGCGCTGAGGCAGAAAGACCTGGTCATCTACTCATGAGATGATTACAACCTAGGAAACCCCATGAGGCAGTTCTATTCAAACTGACTCAGGACTTAAGAACAAGGTTCCAGGTAAGATCCGTCAGCCTGTAGCATGCTCCACTATCCCAGTGTCCCACTTAAAAGGCCTCTCTGTTGTGTGGAGCCTCTTGAATTTCATGCAAAAATTAAACAAGCAAGTTAGAAAGGTAAACTACCTGTCAACTGATTTTGGACCTTTCTGTATTCTCTTCAGTGACCTGGAAATCACGGAGAGCGCCATCCTCATGGGGGTCTTTTGTTGTCTAAAACCAGAACTGAGCCTTTTGAGAAAGTAAAAAAATTTCCCAATTAAACTTACTTAGAATTCACACAAAATAAAAAAGTCGCATTGGGTGGGCATATCTTTTTTCTTTATTCTTAGATCACTTTGGTGCCAAGGAATTATTATGAGGAAGCATTCAGCTGATGATGATAAGATGTAGGATGTGGTGTCTTTGACGCTAATTTTAATCATACAGGCTACAGGAGTTACTGAGCCAAGCCAAACATTTAGCTAATTAGCAGGTCCTTTAGATGAAGGGGCTGCTTAGAGATAGGTACAGTTTTTCTCTGTTAATGAGTGATGACAAATTGTAGTTAAATGTGGATTTTCATTATTACTGTAAGCCCACTCTTTGTTCTTTTTTGGATTCCTATAACATGAACTAATACACACTTGAAAATTAGCAGTTAAGACTTGAGATCTTCCACTTTAAACACAAAAATTCAAAACCGACACATTGGGAAACTCTTTTAGGAAAGTAAAAAATGACTGCGATAGTTTATTTATAAGTTCAAAGAACTGAAATTGAAATTAGAAGATCCAACTTAAAAACCGAATTCTATATATGGTGTGCAACAGTTAACAGGCACTGAAATGTCTGTAACTGATGGTTAGAAAGGCATACAAGATCTGACAATTACATTCATAAACTCATCCTAGAAAAAGTGCTACATACCTCACTGCCGAATATCATTAGAGTCATCTGCGAAGAACTCCCCTTGGGAAATTATGCACTGACGCCAGCACCTAGTCCACCCTTCAAAGCAATTTTGGAACTCTTTCTGGAATGGCCATCAGAGCTATCCTCGGATTACTATTGATGTCCTGAATGTTATAAAAATGTCTTCCTTTCAATATTTCCTTCATTTTGGGGTAAAGAGAAAGTCACTGGAGGCCAGGTCAGGTGAGCAAGGAGAGTGTTCCACTAGTTATTTGTTTACTGGTTAACAACTCCCTCACAGTCAACTATACAATTAAGTTTGTGAACTTGCTACCATGCCACCGTGTGCAATGGCCTTTCCAGAAACAGTTTCAAAAGTGCTTTGAAGGGTGTACTAGGCGCTGGCATCAGTGCATAGCTTCCCAAGGAGAGTACTTCAAAGCTGACTGTAGTGACATTCAGCAAAGAGGTGTGCAGCACTGAGAACAATTAAGTTTGGGGACTTCACTGTCAGACATTGCATGATATGTATAGAAAACAGGAAAACAGAAATAAGACCAACAGCAGCTAGCTTTCATTAAGCACTTACTGTGTGCCACAGTGTACTAGATTTTTCACAGAAATCACCTGACTTATTTTTCAAAACACTGCACAAAGACAGAAATCACTATTCCTATTTTACAGATAAGGGATCAAGGCTCAAGCAGTTTGAGTAACATCATCTCATTAGAAAGTAGCTTGATGAGTTATTATTAATAAGCATGAGATTTTACAAGTTTATTTTTATAGGAAAAACAAAGGAGTTTGGTGAGGTTTAATGCTAAAGGCATCATTACAGATACCAGCCTATGCCTGAGAAGATTTTTACAAGTACCCTGATTGCTTTGGTTCTGTGACATTTACCCCTTTGTGTATCTGTACTTACAATGACATAAGCATGAGGTAGAGGTGTTCTTCAGCTGTTCCTGTAGAAGAGATATTAGATCCAAGAACAAAATCCAGGTTTCTGAAGTCAGAGGGATTTCCCACAATGCTTTTCACAGAAAGTGGTCCCCACTCACCCAGACAACTGAACAGGTTAGTGGTTGCAGAAAATTGTACTTTTCAAAGATGGCTACCAGAGTGTCTCCTATTTCATGTACTCCTCGGCAGTGGAACCCTGCAACTCCCCAATCAAGAGGTGGAGTCTATTTTTTTATTATCATTGCTGTTTTGTACTCTGAAATCTGGGCAGGCCTTGTGACTACTTTGACCAACAGATTAGGAAAAAGAATGGTTGCCTCTTGGAAGCCAACTGCCAAAGGGAAGATGAGAGGTTTTAGTGAGTCCACGGGAGTTTAGGGCTGATCCAGGAAAAAGATCTGACCACAGGACAGCAGTGGTACACTACAACGGATACTGGGGCCAACACTTCGATAGGTTTTGCATGGGGGAAGAGTGGTAGTAATATGGGGAGAGCAGAGGTGGGTGGATGGGGCAGTCCCTCACAGTGGAAAACCTCTGGCAGGCAAACAGCACAGACGGTGCCACCAGAAGGCGAAGAGGGGAGAGGGGGAGCTGAGGTGTCTAGGTGCTGTCCCTTAGCAGCAAGGTGGGAGTGTGTGAGTCAGAAAGCTTCAAGGGCAGCAGCAACTCAGGGTGTTTACAGAGTTTCTTTGACTTCTAACTGGTAGGTACTAGTTGCAATTTCACAGAGTACTTGTAAAGCAGGCACGCTGTAAGTGGCTAAACATCTGCTTATTTGGGATGGGGAGAGAGAGACAGAGAGAAAGAGAGAGAGAGATGATAGATGACAGATAGATATAGATAGATAGATGACAGGTATATAGGTAGGTAGGTAGGTAGATAAAACAATTGGACATGTAAAATTTTGCATCTGACCTGTCAGCTTTTGGAATTAAGGGGATAAGCCTGTTATGAAAAAATAAACAACCTGGGGACAATCACAGAGGCCATCTGTAGCTCATTTATATAACAATGGTGTGACTACCTACAGACCACCATGCTGTGAGAACCCCAGGTCACACAGAAAAGTCCTGTGTAGGTCTCTGTCGACAGCCCCACTTGTCTCAAACCAGAATCCATTGCCTGTCACAGGCATGAGCCATCTTTAACACCCAGGCCAGCTGGACCACAGAACGACTGCAACCCCAGCCAACATCAAAAATGCAAGTGCATAAGTGACCCTAAACAGGACCTGTCTGGCACAGCTCAGGCAGCCCACAAAACTGTGAGATAACAATAACTTGTTATTTTAAGTCACTACATCTTGGAGTGGCTTGTTATGCAACCACTTACAATGAGAACAGTGGTGATGCTGACGTTGGTGGTTTCCTTCTAGAGTGAAGCAACTGTATTTCTTTAAAGCAAGTAGGAGTAGCTTTGGGGGGGATACATTAAAATACCAAACATAACTAAAGTGGTGGTTAAGATGTAGGTGAAGTCAGCAAATTCTCTTGCTAAGGGTTATTTTCTTAAAGAACTGAGGGACTACAAAAACATATCTTTATAAACATTCTACTTACATTTGGGGCTACTTCCCAATGCACTGGCTACTCTCAGTTTGAAGGCTTTACTTTTACCCAGGAAAGAGAGTGAGTTCTCGGCAAAATGAATGGAAATATTTGGAATTAGTTTTCCATGAGACTGTCAAACTACTTCAATTTGTCTTTTTTTAAAAAAAAAAAAAATGCATTAACTCAGCACAATTTAGTCCCTGAAGAATTTCAATATGTCGATAACCCAATTTATGTTTGTATTACCTCCCAAATCTACCAAAGCTTCTGAGAGAGAACAGTGCTCCAAAAGCACCTGCAAGTTAAGCAGAAGTAGCAAATAATGTTTACATATAAAATAAAATCTTTTCTGGGGGATGCCAGAAGCTCGCTCTGATTTAGTCAAACCTCTTCAACTTCTCAATCTACTACTCTCTGGTCTTTTTAAACCATGACTTCTAGGTCAGGTGAGATACTCAATCATCAAGAAAAATTTTTACTCATCTTGAAAATTCTGCATTTTCTGACAAAGAAAAGGAAAATGTATTTCAGGAAGACTTTCAACAACAAGACTAAAGGAATTATGATGCTTGATCGGCATGCCCCATTCCCTGGCTAATTTGGTTAACTCGGGTGTTTGATCACTACCTCTAGTAATGAAATCTAAAACTGGTGGCCATTTTCCTATAATGGGAATAGTTACACAACAGTGCCTTTACTGCATCTTTTAAAGAGCACCCAAAAAGTCAAAGCAATTTGTCTACATGTGATGTATCCACATTCCCAGTTTACAGAGCCCTGGAAAGTTGTTACCCTTGTTTATCTAATACCCTACCTCTTGCAGAACAAAGTTTCCATTGTAACAAATTCTCAGTTGAGCTGGAAATTTGGTGAAAGGCCTTTCCCCTCTATCAGAAAAATGTCAAAGAAAAAATAAATAATAAATCATGCTTTTGCTGAGCTGTCAATACTTATGCTGTAAATGCTTTTTGTATAATTTCATTTTCTGAAGTCTTAAAAGTAATACACGTTCACTACGTAGGGAGAACATTCTAAATGCAAAACAGAATCAAAAAGAAAATAAGTACCTTCCATAACCTTGCCAACCAGAGATAAACCCCTATAATCTTTTTGGTCAATGAACATTGGCAAACTTCTCTTGTAGGTTATTCTTTAGCTGTACTTTAGGATCTGATGAGAAAATTTCTGTTTATGTCACAACAGTGATACATATGGCTTCTGCTTACACAATCAGAACCCTTAACCAATCTTTATTAATGCCATTGTGGAGGATTTCTTGCTTAAAAATAAAAACAAAAACACCCACATGATAGAAAAAAAAATGTTACCAATGAAAAAAAGTATTACTAAAACAAGCAGATTAAACTGGAAGCTTATGATTCAGTGACTCTGAAATACAGTAGGAAGGGTATGCTGCTTAAATTTTATAATGTGATGACAAATTAAGATGTTATAGCTGGAAATGAGGTTTCCATGGAAACTGATGGTGTGAGAATAATCATGATGACTAAAATTTATATAAAATAAAACAAAGTAGGTTTTTAATAGCTAAACTTAAAACGAATGTTATTTTTCTATTCATCTCTACAGGTATGTTAATTTTTGTGTAAGAAGAATGTCAAATACAATCACGTTGCAAATACAGGAGAGTCCGTAACTGTTGTCATTCCTCCAACTCAGAAAATACTGTCATCTCTGTAGTTGTAGACAACCTCAGTGTACTCACCAAACTGACAGGTATCTTAGGAAGTGCTTTTAAAACTACACTCCAAGACAAAATGAATAAAACCAATGACACCAATTCTGGAGTTTTATTTTCAGTTCAGAGAGTTCATTCTCTCAGTACGTTCTTAGGCAACCAGTTCGCAACACTGCAAGTTTGAAACCTGTTCAATGACCCAAATCAACCAGCATCCTCTGAAATGATGCTGCCTAGTTATATCTACATGTTTAATTCAACACTGGCTGGGAGGACTGATGAATATTTCAAAACTGTTAAAAAAAACATTAGAAACCTGAATGACAGGACATATAGGTAAATCAGTGAATGGCTGAATCCAGAGGAATATTAATCCGGCGTACCTTCAGCAAATGTTATGATGCCCCAAATGCCATGATTCCTCCCTTCTTGTGCACTGTTCCTGTGGGGCATTGCCTTGGTTCCAATTCAAATGCATTATAAAACCAAAACCAAAACCAAACCACATCTATTGTTATCCAGTCGATTCTGACCAAAGTGATTCTATAAGACAGAGCAGAACTGCCTCATGTGGTTTGCAAGGAGCACCTGGTAGATTTGAACTGCAAATCTTTGGGTTAGTAGCTGTAGCTCTTAACCACTATACCACCAAGATTTCCACATCATAACAACTCCAACCAAATCCACTGTCACTGAGACCATTTCAGCTCATCACAATCCTATAGGATGAAGTAAGAACTGCCCCACAGTTTCCAAGGAATACCTGGCAATTTTGAACTGCTGACCTTTTAGTTAGCAGATGTAGCATTTAACCACTACACCGCCAGGGTTTCAAATACTATGGAAGTGATCTATAAATATAAAGCAATTCTTATTCAAATTCCAACATTCTTTAATGAAACTGAAAAGTTAATCTTTATATGGAAAGGAAGGCAGCCTCAAGTAGCTAAAGCACTACTGAGGAAGAACAAAATACAAGGCCTCACACTTCCTCATCTCAAAACTCATTATACAGCTATAGTACTGAAAACAGTCTGCATGATGACAGACAGATCAATGGAACAAGACGAAGAACCCAGATACAAACTCGTCCATTTATGTGAAGCTGATTTTCAACCAACAGTCAAAGTTCATTCAATGGGGAAGTCTCTTTAACAAGTACTGGCAAAGCTGGACATTCATATGCAGAAAAACGAATCAGGGTCCTTATCTCATGCCATGCACAAAAAGTAATTCAAAACGCTTTGGTGTTAAAGCTAAACTGAATCTTCAGGAGTTTGATCCTAACAGCTGCTTTGCAGGAGAAACACATGGTAGTCTGCTTCTGTGAAGATTGTAGCCTTGAAAACTCCTTGGGAAGTCTGCCCTGTCCTATAGGGTGTGACTCCACAGCACGGGGATTTAATATAATGTCAACAGAGAGGGTATATATGGGATCTTTACCGTCCTCACAACTTAACTGTAAATCTACATTCTAAAATACAGTTTAAATCTAAAACATAGATTCATACTATTTTGTGTGTGTGTGTGTGTACTATTACACACACAAAATAAGATTCAGACAATTTTTTAGGTGCCACCAGGTGGGTTGCAGCCATCCTCACGACAGTTGTTACGTTTGTGCCCAATGATCATACTATACATAGCATGACTATACCATCCTAATACCATACCATAATGATCACTAATTACCACATACCACAATTAATGCTAATATTATAATTTAACTAACACTTCAATGAACAATCTTCCATAATATTTTTATGTCCAATTATTACCTTAGGATAAATGCCTGTATGTAGGATTACTGGGACAGACAGAAGGCTTTTCTGATTTGTAAACCAAATTACCCTCTTTCCAGAAAAGATACCTTGTCTTCCCATCACTGAAGTACGAGTTGTTGCTAGGTGTGGTGAGTCCATTCCCACTCATAGTAACCCTAGGTACAACAGAGGTAAACACGGGTCCTGCTAAATTTACAACTATAGTTTTTACTACCTTGTATCTTTTTTCTTTAATATGCATTTATTTGATCACTAATCAGCTGTACTTATTAAAATAACATTTTACTATAAAAAGATACCTTGTACTTTAATTTGCATTTCTTTGACAGCTAATGAGTTTATACTTTGTTTCATGTTTAAAATAATATTTTACTGTTTTAGACAAAAATTTACACAGCAAATTAGGTGCTCCTTTAACAATTTCTATACTAACTGCTCCATGCAATTAACTGTTGACAATTTTTACAGCGTGTCACAGTTCTCATTATTTCCCTTCTGTCTGCTTTGTTTCCACTGATCTAGCTCCTGTTCTCCTCCTTGCCTTCTCATTCTGGATCAGCGTTGATCATTTCATTTCAAACAATTCATTGTCAAAGGGAGCATGTTGCTCACTTACATAACTCACTTGAAATTTCGCTTCACAGGAGATTTATCACTTCTCCTTCATTTATTTATTCAATCGTTTATATCAGTATGGACCTAGAGATACTCGTTTTATCCTTTGGTTTATAAACAGATGCCACATTATTTATTTTGTTGCTCAAATTGTTTCAGCTTTGGCTACTGGGAGCGCTTTTAGTGGGCTTCTGTGTCCCTCTGACATACACCACCACTGAGTGTGTGTGTGCAGACACGTGCAACGCGTACACGTGTGCTTTAGCGCTTCATAACTTTCTGGTAAGTATTGTAAGATGTCCCAGTACCATCTTGTGTATTCCATACCCTAGCGCTAGAATCGGCCATCTCTCCAACGACCCTTAGTTCCCTTTGGAGTGCTAATCATGTTCGTTGGAGTCACTGATTCTAGGCCCTACCAGCTAACAAAGCAAAAATACATACACATGTGTACACACATATCTATCAACATTTTCCATATGTATCCATCTCTATCTAGATTAAGTTAAACAGCAGTTGTTTCTCCAACTCGATCCACTACCGTGGGCCATTCTAGCCTCCTCCTATTGCCTGTCTGTAACCTAGAACCCCAACAATTGAGACACTTGGCTCCTCCCACCATTAGAATTAAATCGTGCTTGTACAGTAAAAACAATAGAATACGATGCTTACAAACATTTCTTTTGCCTTTAGTCTCCATTCTCTTACAAAGTTACTTAGATAGTGCTCTCCTCTCCCAACTTGTTCAGTGAAGTTATTTTATACACACACAACAGTGACACAGTCACTTACTTGTCACAGTCTGCATGCTAGCCAGGGATGTCTCAATCTCCAAATATTTTTAGAAACTTGCATAAATTAAGGTTTACACAGTCTTGTAGAGTTCTATGTTTTGACAACAGCATCAAGTCATTATCAACCATTACAATATTATACACAACAGTTTTATCACCCTAAAAAACATTCCCTGTGTTTCACTGATTTCATTTCTCCCTTTTCCACCAACCTCTGGAACCAGTGATCCACGTACCACCTCCACATTTTACCGTTTCCAGAATACCCTGTAATTGAAATCATACAGAATGCATCCTTTGCAGACTGGCTTCTCTGATCTGGCAATACGCACTGAAGAGTCGGCCACACCTTTTCAGGGCTTTTATTTGCTGAAGGGCATTTCACTGCATAGGTGCACCATAGTTTGCTTATCCATTCACCTACCAAGGGACATTTTGGCTGTTTCCAGGTTTTGTGATTACTAAAGCTGCCAGGAACATCTGCCTGCAGGTTTTTGTGTGGGGATAAGTTTCAAAACAGCTGAGTAAATACCCTATGTCTTAGTCATCTAGCACTGCCATAACAGAAATGCCACAAGTGGATGGCTTTAACAGACAGAAACTTATCTTCTCATACTTTAGAAGGTCAGAAGTCTGAATTCAGGACACTGGTTCTAAAGGAAGGCTTTCTTTCTCTGTCAGCTCTGGGGGAAAGTCCTTGTCTCTTCAGCTTCTGTTTCCTGGTTTCTTGGAGATCTCCGTTTGGCCTGACATCTATCTTTTGTGTTTCAGTTTACTTAATTTGCTCCTTTTATATCTTATAAGAATAAACTCAAGACATATCCTACGGTACCTTAATAACATAAAAGATAGTCTACTCCCAAATGGCATTATAGACACAGGCATAGAAGCTAGGATTTACAGCACATTTTTGGGGGGCACACAATTCAATCCATAACACCCCAAGAGTACAATTGCTGAACTAAATAGTATGACTACTTTCAGTTTTATAAAAAAATTCAGATCCACTTTTGTTAAGAAAAATTATGTTTCTGTGTGTACTAAGCCTAAAAACATAAATGATTGTTATTTTTGGGTGGTGGAATTCATGCCTGATTTTATTTATTCATTTCTGTATTTTCCAAGTATGTTTTCAAGTAATTTAAAAAGCAATATGTTTACAATCAAGTAAAAGTTAATTTAAAAAAATAAAATTAAATAAGAGAGTCAGAGGAATAAATCAGATTCAACAGCTAGGTGTTGTCTGCCTTGTTTCAAAGAACCACAGTGCCTGGCAGGCAGATTCTTTGACAGAACCTAAACACTATAGGTGTTAAAGCATCCCAAGGACTGTGAAGCATCTGTAATGTGAAGCCCTGTTCTTTTTCTCCACAGCTGGTGTTCCCTGACACTCCTTTCAGGTTCAAGTCCATATCAGACTCTGGGAAGTAAAGCAACTCTGGGTAGCAGTTAGGAGACCCAGAATCATCTCAGCCCTGCTGCCCTCTAATTCTAAGAAGGCATCTTATGCTTTGTTTCTGAGACAAATTCTTATGTCATCTTTTAGCTTCAATAACCAGATTCCTAACTCATTTTTTTCTCTAAGTGCCCTCAACTGAAAATATTCCTTAGAAAAAGGTAAGAAAAGGTTTGCTCCAAGTTATACAAGACCTCCAATTATGAATTAAGAGGAGAAGTCTGTCAGTAAATGAAAATCTCTACCATGACATGGACAAAAACATTGAGTCAGCTTATTAATAAGTTTTAATGAATACTGTTGTCATGATCAGTCATTTTATTTTCAGAGGAGGAAGAAACTTGACATCTATTATCAAACAGACCACTGAGTAAATAAATTAAATTAGCCCTCTTCTGAACATGACACAGGCAGTTACAGTGGCATCTCCATATATCTATTATGAGGTTGACAAGCTAAACAATATGTTCTCTGCCCTCCAAAGATGATGGATGAATTTTTTATGCTCAGTTATTTATTTCTATCTTTTCTGAATGACAGGTATACAATTCACTCTCAGAATTACAAAGAACCTCTTAAAAACAAATCATAGGAAGACAGGTGAAGCCACTGTCTGTTAATACTGTGCAATACTGGCTTGCAGATGAAGTACTCCAAACGAGGTACCCACCAGACCACAGGGTCTCAGAAACATTAGTATCTTTTAATACTTGCACCTGCAGAGAATGAATTACTAATTTTGGGTGAGCCAATCTTACTGAGTTTACCAACAGATGAATGACAGTTAGATGCTTTCGTTTTATTTTTTGCATCACACAGGAAAGAAGAGAGAAATCTGAGCACCATGCCAAAACAGACAAACAGTGAGTTAGTGTTTTAGGTACTGCTACGATGGTGGCTGAGTGTTAGGTGGCCCTCTCAATAGTCACCCATCCCTCCTCTACCTGCCTGTAACTGGGCCACCTGAGTTAAAAATACATGTTTTCAATGAGACAAATAGATCAATAACTAAAACGAACATGTGGAATGAACCAGAATCAAGCTTTGCACCTTTTCCTTAAATATCAGGGTACCACCATTCTTTACAAGGTGAAGAGGCCACAGTTAAATCTAAGGTAATTGTGCCTTCTGTACTTTTAAAAGTTAAACAGAGAGTTTCATGGAACAAATTAGTTGCTATCCTTCACTGAGCAAGAGAAGGTCAGGAGCAAACGTGTCCAGCAACCTTTCGGCAGCGCCTTGCATCCACGGGAAGCATGTTTGAAAGCAATCATATCTTGTAACAATGCTGGGAAATTATCCAGCTGAGGTCTGTTCTATTTATTCCATAATGCTGCATATACTGGCTAAAGAATGTGCCTATCTGCAAACCAGAAATGAACGTGCCAAGCCAAAAAAAAAAAAGCTAAAATAAACCAACTAACCAAATAAGAACACCTCACTCCATCAGCTTTCTCAACTCACTCACTGTTAATGCCACGTCTGCATGCTCAGCTCACAGTCCCCTCTTCTTGAAATCCCCTTCTTGATCCCATTTGCCAAGGAAAACCTGGTTTCATCTAAGGCTTTACTCAGATATCAGCCCCTCTGCAAACTTCCTTCCCCATGTCTCTCAGTCTTTGTTCTCCCATAAGACTTCATTAGGACCTTTATTAGAGGACCTACCATGTATGTATGGTGGCAGCGGTGGTTTAAGAGCTGAATTCTTATCTTCCATGTGAGAAACTCAGGTTGGATCCCAGCCAATGCACCTCATGCCCACCGCCACGCATCTGTCAGTGCAGGCTTGCAAGTTGCTGTGATGTTGAACAGGTTTCAGTGGAGCTCCCAGACTAAGAGGGACTAGCAAGAAAGGCCTGGTGATCTATTTCCAAAATTCATCCCATGAAAATCCTACAGCTCCCAATGTTAAATTCATAACTGATCACAGGAGTAGCACCAGACTGCGTGGTATTTCAGTTGGTTGTGGATGGGGTTACTGGGTGTTGGGTACCAATGCCAGGGCAACCAACCACAGCGACAGTATAGGTATCTGTCTTGAGAGTTACAGCTGTGCTGTGCTCACCACTGTATTTCCCCAGGGCCTAGAGAATGCTTAACCAACAGTGAGAGCAGAGTACTTTGAAACAAGGATTTACTCAGGAAATTGTGGCATTAGGATCCTAACACCCCATTCACTTGCATAAAGTCTGCTCAGTACACGCGTGTGGAAAAGAGGGGAAGCCACATGAAACCGATTTCAGTCATGTTTCATGAGTCCTAGTTCCTTAAGGGATGATCGCAGTAAATCAAAAACCAAACCCATCACTGTTGAGTCAATTTTGACTCACAGCGACCCTACAGGACAGAGTAGAACTGCCTCATCGCGTTTCTAAGGAGCACATGGTAGATTCAACTGTCGATCTTTCGGTTAGCGGCTGTAGCACTTAACCACTATGCTACGAGGGTGGCTGCAGTAGTTACTCCAAAAACTACGTCTGAGTTACTGATTTCTGTGTATGTTTAAACCAAGCATACACTTTAATACCCCTGTGGGCTATGAAGGTGCTAGGATGGCTTTATGGACTAAACTGTGTACCCCTCAAAATGTGTCAACTTGGGTAAGTTCCTGATTCCCAGAACTGTGTGACCGTCTGTCCTTTGACCATCTGATGCCATTTTCCCATATATCGTGAATTCTATCTCTGGGATGCTAATGGGGTGGGATTAGCAGAAGTTTGCCTCCATCTATCAGATTAGGTTGTATTTGAATTAATTTCTTTTTAAGATGTAAAAGAGAGGCGTGAGCAGGGAGCAGGCAGACAGGGGATCTCACACCATCAAGAAAACTGCTGGCAACAGAGTATATCCTTTGGACCCAAGGTCCCTGCACTGAGAACTTCCTAGACTAGTGGAAGATTGATAACAAGGAAACTCTTCCAGAGCCAATAGACAGCCAAAGCCTTTTCCTGAAGCTAGCTCCCTGAATTCAGATTTCTAGCCTTTTAGGCTATATAAAAATAAATTTCTCCTTGTTAAAGCCATTCATTGTGGTATTTCTGTTACAGCAGTACTAGGTGACTAAGACAGATGGTAACTCTTCCAAGGAAGTAAGACTGATTTTCACTTTGAACCAGCAGAACTTTGCTTCCACCAAAACCAGCAACCAACCTTGGAAACAGATCCAGTTGTTCTTTTAATTAGTAATAATTAACAAACTACAATTGGTGTTAGGCTTTGTGTTTACAAAGCACTTTTGTACACACTGTTCTCTTAGAACCTTCCTATGCTGAATCAGAAACTTTGCTTCTGTTCAACACTGGAAACTTAGAATGCTGATTCAGTAAATACTTCGGTCTTAAAAGAGTTAAACCCTACTCTTGTTCTACTCTAAAACAAACTACTACACTGCCAGAATAACCCGTAACACTTCAATGTGCTTGGCTCAAGTAATGCCAAAATGCTAGCAGGATAAAAGAAATCTTCCAAGAATGACACAGGTACTAGGCTGCCCCTCTTCCTTTTACGGCATAACACATGTAACAATTCAGGGCACCAGTAAACTGGCCTGTACCCTGCTTATTGGGTAATCCATCCCTTACTGATACAAGCTCTTGTTCCCTTAAAAAACAAAAATCATCAGGTAGATCATACTGAGGATCTTGATGCTATTCTTTCAGTTACCTGGAAGAACTTGAGCTGACGGCAACATCAAAGCCTGCATGAGAAACAGGGAAGGAGAGCACTGGGTTTCAGGTGGGGGATCTTTAGGAACAGAACTGGTGGTAACACGATGCTCATCACGCTGCTACAAGAAAGGGGGACTTATAGTGGTGCACACGGTTAATGTGCTCCGCCGCGAACTGAAAGACTGGCAGTTAAAGTCTACCTGGGGCACCTGGAAAGGGAAGCCTGGGGATCTACTTCTGAAAAACCAGC
The DNA here is from genome assembly GCA_028571685.1 of Heterohyrax brucei. Taxonomy (NCBI): domain Eukaryota; kingdom Metazoa; phylum Chordata; class Mammalia; order Hyracoidea; family Procaviidae; genus Heterohyrax; species Heterohyrax brucei. Next base: position 52,499,142 of record CM053155.1, read on the forward strand.
CACTAAAAATCCTATGGGGCGCAGCTGCTGTGATTTGGAATTGATACTATGGCAGTTGTTTTTCCTTTTTAAAAAAAGAAAACAGTGTCTCTCACCTAAATCAGGTAACTAGGATTACTTCCTGTCTCTCCTCTGGACTGCGGAGGTCTTCTGTCCTCCAGAAGTCTCTCCAATCAGGAGTACTTTCCTTGAGTCCTTACCTGCCCTCCCAACCCATTCCAACCCCAGTCTGAGCTCAAACCTAACCTGTCCCCAGACAGAGGGACGTCAAGGATAGGAAAAGAGGAGCTCCATGCAGCTTGACATTTTGTCTGGAGTACTGGCTTTACTGGTGTCAGGTTATTTTACCTCATTCTCAAGAGTGCTTGGAGTGTGTAAGAGGCTTGGGAAACTTTGACAATTCAAAGTCATGGTCTTTTGCATTATTCAGTTTCTAAAAATCATGCCCTGACCTTCCATTTGAGGATACGCGCGGAAGTGTACACTGTCATCCAAAGTTCCCTAGGAACAAGCGTTACACAGAAAAGTCAGCTTGCTCCTCCATGAGCTGTTCTACAAAACCCCAGGAAAGGTCAACCTAATAGCGTTTGTTAAAAAGAGGAGTTCAAATGGATTTTGAGAGGGTTGCTAATCTAAAAAACTTCTGGACGGAAATGTATCTTATGCTAGTGAACGTTTTATCGGTGACTGAAAATTTACAATGTTCATTTACATGCATTCTACATCTCATACAGTAGACTCTAATAACTAAAGTAATATTGTGACTGTATTGAGCACTGGCTTTTTTTCTTTTTTTACCTGCAGTTACTGAACGGAACTGTAGGGAAGTCTCTGGTTTGTGTTTTAGGCTGTCAGTCTATTCCATGCTTCGAAGAATCTCAGATCCCTCGGGCTCAGCTTCAACCACAACGCTGCAATGAATCCTTGTGGGTAGGACCCCTTTCCACCTTTTACCACTGGCATGCCGCTCTTCCAGAGGGAGCTCTGGTAGGTCTCTGGAGCATCAAGATAATTTCCTAACCCCTGAGTCTTCATGTATGTGACTGGATGTGCTGACAAACCCACACCAAACTCACTGCCAGAGCGTCAATTCTGATTCATGGTGACCCTCTATGTTTCCTGGAAACTGAGTGCCCTAGAGATAGGTATGCGGGTGTTCACGTGCTCAGCTGCCAAACCTAAAGCTTGATTACACTCTCCTTCCCTGCTAACACTCACTATAATACTTTTTTTTTTTTTGCATTTGACTGTATTTAGGAACGGAAACTTAGAAAAGGGCATTTCACATCACCTTCAATTCTGTGGATAAGGCTGAAACCAAATCTCACCTGACCATGTTGTCACCTGATTAAAAAGAATCTTCTCATTTACACAAAGATGTCCAGAGACAGCAAATCAAAACCACTGTGACAGATATAATCTAGAAAAATCCGCTCCCCCAAAGCCATCATCCAATGATTTTATTACCCTTAAGGGAAGACAGCTGGAAAATTACAAATGTAATTACGGAAAACAAGATAATGATTTAGTGTATAGTAAGAGGGAACACTTCAAAACAGAAATCGACTGTTTTTTATTTTGTCAAGATACTTCAGAAAGACCAAGGGGCCGGAATCCTGCCAGGTATGGAGTAATTTAGCTTTAAGTTGTTCAAATGTAAAACCATTAACCTGTACAAAGTGAAGCTGGGTGATGCTTGCCCCTCCTTTTAACTGCTTTGTCCTCCTCTGTTAGTCACAGAATGGCTAAAAGGATGAGCACAGGGGTGTACACAGGGTACACAGGGTACTTAAGACAATGACAAAATGACATGGTTCTACTTAAAGTTTCCCAAGTAGTCAAAATTGGAGTTTTATTATCATCCCACTTTTTAAAAATCACTTTTAAATGACACAAAATAATACAGTCATATATTTTTCTTTAAAGAATAAAAATCTTTACACTTAAGGATAAAAATGTTTGAGTATCACACCCAATGCTTGTCTCTTCAGCTCCTACCCAACTCAACCTCATTAAAAAAAGAGAAGTAACAGCTCCCAATAATGCATTTTCTGTGCCAGAAACTGTGCTTACAGCTTTACAGACTTTTTAAACTTAATTTTCAAAACTTCCTGCTGAGGAGGGTTTGATTATTATGTCCATTTTGCATAGGAGGAAACTGAGATTTACCATGCTTCAATCTCCATCAACTCAGGTAACACTGTTACCTGTCTGCAACCAAAGGATCCAAGTTTTTCTATGAACTTATGTATATATATGGGTACTCACAGAAATACATTACTGCTATTTTGTTTTATTAAAAAACCTTTAATGGTATCACAGGATACACATTCTTTTCACTGTTTGCATGATTTCTCCCTGACAGCTTATCCAGTGCTAAGTCATTCTTTTTAACTGTTGTATAGTACAGGACCCTGGTGGTACATATATGTAAAAGCCAAAACCCATTGATGTCAATTACATTTCTGACTCACAGCGGCCCTATGGGATGGAGCAGAACTGCCCCATAGAGTTTCCAATGACTTCCTGGTGCAGTCGAACTGGCGATCTTTTGGTCAGCAGCTGTAGCACTTAACCACTAGGCTACCACAGTTTCCACATATGGGCAAGTGCTCAGCTATTAACTGTCTGAATCCAGTGAGAGGCACCACAAGATGATGGGTTGGGGATCTACTTCTGAAAGATGACAGCTGCTGAAAACCCTGAAGCAGTTCTCTGACACACATGGGGTCACCATGAATCGGAATCAAATTGACGGCATCTGGGTTTGAGATTAGTATGGAGTGCCTGAGTGGTACAAACACTTAACACACTCAGCTGCTACTTAAAAGGCTGGAAGTTGGGAGTCTACAAAGGAACCACAGAAGAAAGGCCTGGTGATCTACCTCCACAAGAGCACAGCAACTGAGAAAACTTGATGGAGCCTACTTCTACTCTGACACACAGTGGATCACTATGAGTTGCCTTTGACTGAACAGTAATTTTTTTAAAATACAGCTGCATCATAATGATGAGTATGAAGGTTATTTTCAAATTTTCACTATTATGAATGATGCTTAGGTGAAGAATTATGTGCCAGCTTTTTCACGTACAGTTTCTAGGGTGAATAACAAGATATGTAAGCGCCGGGCAATAGCGTGCATCTTTAAACTCCAACAGATGATGCTGAAGTGTCCTCCACGATGCTTTACCATCAGCATGCGAATACACATTCTAATGGTTAAGTCTGTGTGTCAACTTGGCTAAGCCACGATCTTCAGTGATCTGACAGTCATGTAACGGTGTGATCACTTTCATGATGAGATTTGATGTTATGTGATGACCTCCACGAGGGGATCTGCTGTGAGTGCCAATCAGCTGAAATGGTGTTTCCTTGACAGCGTGCCTGCATTGAATATAAGTGGGTATTCTGGGAAGGCCTCGGCCTCTGCTCCTCTGGATCCTGCAGCTGGCTCTGTTCATCTCACCTCCAGTTCCTGGGACTTGAGCTAGCAGTTGACCTGTGGTCTTGCAATATTTGGGATTTGTCTGTCTTCACAGCCTGTGAACAAGAGCCCTGCCCTCTAACCTACTGATCTTGGGTTCACCAGCCCCTGTGGCTTACGTGTATTAAGTCTCACCCATGGACGTGGGGCATTTCAGCCTTTACCACCTCGCAAGCTATTTTCTTGATCAAAGTCTCTCTCTACCCTTTACTGGTTTTGCTTCTCGAAGGGAACCCAGCCAAAGACATGCATTTTCCTATAACAATGCCCAAATCTGTTATTATCAAACTTAAAGTATGCCGATCTAACAGGTAAAAATGGAATCTTACTTTCATTTGCATTTCTCTGATTATAATAAGTCATTATTTGGCTATAAAATCTGGACTGGTAATTAAATGATACAATGAGGTAAAGCAGGGTGACATAAAAATGATACAAACGAAGCTTATTATTTTATAAACACAGATGAGCATTTATTCTCCAATCTTCTGATGAAGGAGGAAGGCTCTTCCTCTAAGAAATCACTCACTGGGGTTTCACTTCTCCTTCTCACAAGAGCTGCACTCAGAGACACAGCCCAGATTCCCTGTTTGGGTTTGTTAAGTGAAGTGAGAACATGAAGACCCTTGTGAAATAACCTGAGTGCAGGATTTAATTTAATTTAACTTAACAGCAGGCTTTTAGTGATTTGCCTTCACTGAGACTTTCCAAAGCATTCAATTTAATTTTCATGGAAACTGCTCTCTTCCCATACTGGTGTTTCATTGGTTTACACATTATTTAACTAAATTACATAAATTACAATGACAGTCAACCAGTATAAACAGGTCTGGCGAACAGGATACCTGACTCTTGGCAAATACACAATTAACCAAGGCCCAAGCATGTTCCTGAAGTGGCATATCAGCCACTTGGGTGAGCATGCCTGGGGCCACAGTTAGTATTTTCCAGAAAGGGACAAGTGAGAATTCTTCATTGCTGTGAGTTGATGAAGAGAGTACCTTCCGTACTAGTGACGCAGAACATCTTTTCATAAGCTTACTGCCTAACATCCTCCACTATGAACCATCTGTTCACTTCATTACCTATTTTCCTAATGGATAAACTTATTCTTACTGACTTACAAGTGTTCCTTATAAATCCCAGATATTAATCTTCTGACTTTTATTTGGCATAAATATTTTCTTTCCAGCTGTTGTCTATCTATTAACTGCCTTTTGTTGTGGTTATTCTATTTCATAGAAGTATTTAATTTTGATGTAATGAAATAAACTACTCTTTTTCTTTATAGCTTTTGCTTTCTATGTCTGGTTTGAGAAAGCCTCCCTCTGCTAAGGTTCTAAACATACTCTCCCACATTTTCCTCTCATACTTGTAATCATTTCATCCCCCTCCTCCTCAACGGTCCAAATGTGGAAGTTGAAGTCCAAGGGTTTTTGGTGTATAAGCAAATTTGTAAAAGTACGAATGGTGAAGTTGACATTTAGACTGCTATCTATATAATAATCTCCAACATCAATGCCACTTCCTCACGTAACCTTCCTGAAGTAGGCATTAAAATCTAAAAGAAGTGAAATATATAGACAATGGTAAAAACTGGGATATACGTGCCCCTTTGTTCTAACAGTACATAAATGACTGACATAAAAATAATTCATCATCTATCTCAGGAAACCAGCATAACCTCTTCTACTCACAGAAGCCATGGTCAAAGGCCTCACATGACTAAGGTTATAAATACTTACTGAGCAACTACTATTTGCCATGTACTGTTAGATGCCAGACATTCAGATATACACAGAAGTCTTCAACCTCATAAGCTTACAGTCTAAAAGCAGAACCAAGATTAAACAAATGATTCACAATAATTATTCCAAAATAGTTGTGCTTAGGACTATGAAAGAGAGAGAGCACAAAGGTAATCAGAGTGAACGAGGGAGGAATGAACTTAGTTGGTGAGGTCTGGGGATGATTCCTGAGGCTGCAGTCTCAAGAAAGATGAAGAGTAATCCAACCAGTGATGGAGAGAGAGGCAAGGGGAGGAGGAGGGAGGGGGTGATACAGGCAGAAAGAACAGCAAGCAGGGATGGGTGGCCCAAGAAGTGCAAGCACTTGGGCCTTACAAGAACTGAAAGAAGACCAAGGGGGTCATTGTGAGCAATGTGGAAAGGAGCAAGTCAGAACACTTTCACCAGGCATAGACAACACAGAGATTTGAAGGGAACCTCAGAGTCCCAAGATGCCTTCTTTGTTCACTGTCTCTTCTATTTCCCTTGGCTGCCCTACACAACCAAGTGTTCAGCTATCAACAACAACAGCAACCATTTACCGTTGAGTTGATTCTGACTCACGGTAACCCTACAGGACAGAGTACAACCGCGCCACAGGGTTTCCAAGGAGCAGCTAGCAGACTCGTATCACCCACCTTTTGGGTAGTAGCCAAACCTTTCGCCACTGTACTACCAGGGCTCCACAACCTTAGTGATTGTCTTTACTTACAGTCAGGTAGAAATGATTCAAGATCAATGTACCAAAACCACTCACCTCAATTTAAGGAAGCTTCTTTGCCTCCTGAAAATGAGTTGTTTGCATATGTGATTGCATTTGTAATTCTTTGAATTGTTTCTTATGTGCAATTTCTGTTTATTTTGTGATACACAGTGGTCAGATTTGAACTCAACAGCAATGTGTTTGATTTTTTTTATCCACTGTTATACAGCTTAATTATATGTCAGATTCATTAATATATACATTATCTGCATAATGACCTGAAAATTCTTTTTGAGGATAATAAACTGGGAAAAAAGGAACGCAGTGAAAACACACTAATATCCAAAGTGATTCGCTTCAATTACACAGCTCATGTACATGATCTGTTCAAACTGACAGATGCTTTGGTTAAAGCAATAACAGTTTTCCTACCAAAATATTGTTTAGCATGAGAATATTTACAATAGTAACAGCTAGAATTCTCCACATGGATGTTCTAAAGCTTTGCTTGCTCAGAACCAACCTCTACTTCACATTGTACCTTGAAGATGGTCATATAGGTAACACGCCTTCTACCTGCAACCAGGTACTTGTGATCGCAAGGCAGGGTCTATGTCTGAGACACTCTGTGTCCCTCAGAGCACAGAGCATAGGAACCTGGTGGTTACAGTGCTGTTACTGCACTCACCACACTTAGTGTGACTCCTAACAGCGTCCTCTCTTACACATCATGCTGTGAGACTTTTAAGGGTAGGCAGGAACGAACGAACGGTGAGCAAATGAACAAACATCTTACGTTTCTCTCCAATACAGTCCTCCTACTGATCTCACCATTACAATGAGACCACACTTTATTCTACGACCATCAATGAATGTTCCTTCCTGGTCAAAAGCTTGGATTGCCATTATCACCTGATTACTGTCTCCTTTTAATATTTAATTATTATCCAATTAGTTGTCAAATCTTTTTTTTTTTTTAATTTAACATGACTGAGCGAAAATGTACGTTCCCGTATAAATTTACACGAACACCTATATGCAGCTTCCACTGCTCTCCCTGTCTGGTGACAGCACACTATTCCTCTCTGCTCCATATATGTCTCATCCTCCCAACAGCCTCCTTTCCACTCCTCTCCACCCACTCTCCTTCCTCCAGCCAGAGGTCAGCAGGATGATATCCTATAGATGTATAGAACCATAAAGTGCAACCAATATATGGTCACTCTGCATTGCCAAGTCCAACCCACTCCTGTCCAAAGAGTGGACCTTTGTTATAAATTATGGGTGCAGCATCAGGGCCGGGGGCCATGCTGTCAGGAGAACCCCAAAACCGCTGGACCATCAATTGAGGTCTTTTAGTGGAGATTTCAGGATGCACCCCTTTTTATTCTTCTGTTGCCAGTGAGACTCAACCTAGTAAGCTCCATCGTGGCTATTACTGGTGGTGGCCAGGCACCATCTGATTCTTCCGGTCCCGAGTCAATGAAGGCACCCACTCTCATGGGTCTCTCTGTCTTCTAGGTTGTCTTTACCGCATGTCATTTTGGTCCTCGGTGAGCATCCGTTCCTGCTGAGTTGGGACCATCTGCTGTGTCCTTGGATCGCAGCTTGGCAGCTTTTAAGACCCCAGACGCCACTCACCAATGTGGGGTGCAGAGAGCTCTCTTAGCAAAATGCTAGTTGTGCCAATTGGCCTCGATTTCGCCTAAGAGCATGGTCTCCTGCCCCCAGCCCCAGCTACTCTATCCTTGCAATGTTGGGTTAAGATGGAAGGAGTACTCAAGTTATGCTGAAGTCCACTTAATGTTGTTCTTGTTTCTAACGGGTGCTATCACCGCTTTCTCCCAACCAGATTTCTAGTAACTATCTAAACTAAACCCTCCCCCCTCCCTATCTCCCCTCCCTTGCAGCTGTCAAAGAGTCTTTTCTTCTATACACAAGTCTGGTTTTGAGATCTTATCATAGAGGTCTCATACAGTATTTGTCCCTTTGTCGCTGACTACTTTCACTCAACATAATGTTTTCCAGTTGAAACCAGGTTAGGAGATGTTTCCTGGAATCATCATTATTCTTTATCATTGCATAGTGCTCCACTGAGTATATGTACCATAGTTTACCTATCCATTCTTCTGTTGTTGGGCATCTGGGTTGATTCCATCTTTTTGCTATCGTGGACTGTGCTGCAATAAACATTCTTGTGCATGTGTCTGTTGGTGTGAAAGGCCTTGAATCTGTAGGATATATTCCAAGTAGTGGAATTACTGGGTCAAATGGTATATCGATGTCCATTTTTTTAAGGAAGCGCCAGATTCGTTTCCAAAGAGGCTGGACCATTTTGCAACCCCACCAACAGTGTAAGAGGTTCCACTTTCTCTACAGCCTCTCCAGCATTTGTTGTTTTGTGTTTTCTGGATCATGGCCAATCTTGTTGGGGTGAGATGGTATCTCATTGTTGTCTTGATTTGAATTTCTTTAATAACTAAAGATCGTGAATATGTCTGCATGTGTTTTTTTGGCTGCCTGGATCTCCTCTTTAGTGAAATGTCTGCCCATCTCCTTTGCCCATCGCTTCATTGGATGGTTTATCTTCTTCTTACTGATATTTTGTAGTATCTTACAGATTATGGAGATCAGGCGTCAGTCTGACATAGAGTTGCCAAACATTTTTTCTCATTCTGTGTGTGTTCTTTTAATTCTATTAATAAAGTCTTTGGATGAGCAAAAGTGTTTGATTCTTAATAGTTTCCATTTATCTATTTTCTCTTCTGTTGATTGTGGTTTCTTTGACAGACTTTGGAGTCTGTCCTCATTGTGTATTAAAACTTCCATTGTTGTTCCTACCTTTTCTTGGATGAGCTTTATCGTTTTAAGTTTGATATTTAGGTCTTTTATCCAGTTGGAGTTGGTTTTTGTGTAAGGTGTAAGATATGGATCTTGATTCAGTTTATTGCAGATGGATAACCAATTTTGCCAGCACCATTTGTTGAAGGGACTGTTTTTACCCCAGTTTAATGTCTTAGGGCCTTTGTCGAATATCAACTGTTCATAGGCAGATGGTGTCATCTCTGGGGTCTCAATTGTGTTCCATTGATCCACCTGTCTGTTCTTGTACCAGTACCAGGCTGTTTTGACCACTGTGGCAGTGTAGTATGTTCTAAGGTCGGGTAATGAAAGGCCTCCCAGTGTGTTCTTCTTCTTTAGTACTACCTTACTTATCCGGGGCTTCTTCCTTTTCCAAACAAAATTGGTGATTTGTTTCTCCATCTCATTAAAAAATGATGCTGGAACTTGTATTGGGATTGCATTATATAAATAAATTGCTTTGGGTAAAACAGACATTTTCACAATGTTAAGTCTTCCTATCCATGAGCAGGGTAGGTTTTTCCATTTATCTAAGTCTCTCTTAGTTTCTTGTAGTAAGGGCTTGTAGTTCTCTTTGTAAAGGTCTGTTGTTTCTCTGGTTAGATTAATTCCTAGGTACCTTATCTTCTCAGGGGCTATCTTAAATGGTATTGATTTGATAATTTCTTCCTTAACAGTCTCGTTGTTGGTATAAAGGAATCCTACTCATTTACTTATGTTTATCTTGTATCCTGAGACTTTGTTGAACTTTTCTATCAGTTTGAGTAGCTTACTTATAGATTCCTTGGGGTTCTCTGCATATACAGTCATATCATCCACAAACAGGGAGATTTTAACTTCCTCTTTGCTGATGCAGATGCCCTTTATTTCTTGGTCTTGTCTAATTGCTCTGGCTAGAACTTCTAGCACGATGTTGAATAGGAGAGGTGAGAGTGGGCATCCTTGTCTAGTTCCTGATCTCAAGGGAAAGTCTTTCAGTCTCTCTCCATTCAGGATGATGTGGGCAATTGGCTTTGTATAAATGGCCCTTACTGTGTTGAGGAATTTGCTGTTTATGCCCATTTTGTTAAGAGTTTTTAGCATGAATGGGTGTTGGACTTTATCAAATGCCTTTTCTGCATCAATGGACAAAATCAGGTGATCTTTGTCTTTTGTGTTATTTATGTGGTTAATCATATTAATTGTTTTTCTGATGTTGAACCAGTCCTGCATCCCTGGTATGAATCCCATTTGGTCACGATGGATTATTTTCTTGATATGTTGTTGTATTCTACTGGCAAGAATTTTGTTGAAGATTTTTGCATCTAGATTCATGACTGATACCGGTCTGTAGTTCTTTTTCTTTGTTGGGTCTTTCCCTGGCTTAGGTATCAGGGTTATGCTGGCTTCATAGAATGAGTTTGGAAGTACTCCATCCCTTTCTATACTGTGAAATAGTCTCAGTAGTATTGGAGATAACTCTTCTCTAAATGCTTGGTAGAATTCTGCAGTGAAGCCATCTGGGCCCGGACTTTTTTTGGTTGGCAGTGTTTTGATGACCTTTTCAATCTCTTCCTTTGTGATGGGTTTATAAAGATGTTCTGCTTCATGTTGTAATGATTTGGGTAGGTGGTATGAGTCAAGGAATTTGTCCATTTCCCCTAGGTTTTCAAATTTGTTAGAGTACAGTCTTTCATAGTATTCTGTTATGATATTTTTGATTTCTGTTGCATCTGTGGTGACAACTCCCCTCTCATTTCTAATTTGGGGTATTTGTTTCCTTTCCTGCTTTTCATTAGTAAGTTTGGCCAGTGGTTTGTCAATTTTGTTGATCTTTTCAAAAAACCAGCTTTTGGTCTTTTCAATTTTTTCATTTGTTTTTTAGTTGTCAAATCTTATTGCTTCTACTTTTGAAACTGCACCCAAACTCTTTCCATTCTCCCTGCTATTACCTTTGTTCAGGCCTCACCGCCTTTGCAGAAACTGTCATGAACAGTCTCCCTTCTGGGTTACCCACACCAATCCACATTAGGCCTGCTGTTACCACATAAACTGTCCTGAATCATAACCTCATTCTGCCCATGCCTCAATTACAAAGCTCCAAAGTCTCCTTTTAATCCACTTAATGAAGTTCAGATCTCTCGGCCTGGATATTAAGGCTGTTACCTAACAATCTGTAAGCTCCTATTCTAACCTTCTACTGCTTGCCTACTGCCATCTCCCCCCACCCCAAGCTCCCCAATCAAACCGGACTACTTGCTTTTTATTAAACACATACTGCATTTCCGATTTCTGTTACTTCTGCAGGTGGCTACCTCAACCCATCCTTCTTGGGCCATCCTAAACACCAACTCTTTCACGAAGTAAGTCCTGATGCTCAAACACATTCTGCCTCCTTTCAATGTATTCAGCATTCTGAGTTTCTTTGTTGGACTCAAGCTTATTCTGTTTTGTTTATAGTCATTAGCTACTTGTCTACTGGAATACGAGTACCTTGAGGGGCAGGCATGTGGTTTCCTTATTTGTGTTTCTCTGCAAAGTCTATTACAGTGCCTGGCACACAAGTGATAGTAATTAATTTTTGTTGAACTGTTCTCCCAACTTGACTGTAAGCTTCTTGAGGACAGTGACTTTAAGAACCCTGTATGAGATTTCTCAATACTTAGTAAATATCTTGTGCATTACAGGAGTTCAAAATATACGTGTTTAAATAATTTCATAGTTCCAGAGCACAAGTATTCAGAATACACATGACATGGTATTAACCTAGAACATTCATTCAGAAACCTGTGACAATTAGCACAAACAAAAAAGGAGGGCAACACTGATGCTAACATTCTTTATTCTTTCCTTTTGTTTCTTTGGTAATGCCTAACCCTGATTAGGTATTTATCATGTACGAAGCACTGCATTAACTGTCTTACAAGGATCATCTCGTGCAATTCTCACAACAGCACTGTCAGGCACTGCCCTTTCCCCATTTGATTAGCAGAGGTATACTGAAGCAAAGTAATTTCAACTATGCAGTTAGCAAGTGGCAGAGCTAAGATTTGAACCCAGGCCACTTTTTCCTCACAAGCCCAAGTCTTAACAACTATGCCATGCTGGCTCGCTTATGTTTACTGAATACCTCAGTGTCAACAGTTTGAATAAAAATACCTTTAAAATACATTTTGCTTAACAATTTAAATTCATAATTTGTAACGTAAGGACTTTCTGACACCTAAATTATTCTATGCAAAGTAAAAACAAAGAATTGTTGGAGGTGAGTGATCAGTTTCATTCACCTCCCAACATATGCTTCCAGTTCATGAGGTTATTAGTTTTCTCAACAAGTATGGTCAATATTTGATTCCATACCCCAAAGGATGGGCAGGTGACAAAGATAATACATACTAGATAACTGAAAGTCATTTAGTTTTGGAAAACTGTTGAGAAATCTCAAAATCAAGGATAGCCATTTATTCTCCATTCTGTATGCAAAACTTGTCACACTTTAGAATACCTGTGGGTAACCTCGACCCTGACTAGGAGGCAGAGGAGAGGGATGCCCGGTTGATAATCCACACACACGTAGGAAAGACCAGAAATTTCTCTCTTTCCATCTGCTCTGTTCCATCTGCTAATTCTGACCACAGAACTGGAAAGGACTATGCTAGCACCCAGTAGCTAAAAGACTGCAAAACTGACAGAGAAAGAAAACAGCCACACCAGACCTACATATGATAGGAGCACAATGAGAAAAAACTCACAAGCTATAAAAGCTGCTGTTTCCTTCAGGAGTCCAGAGATACAAATACGTGAAGTAGAGATACACACACACCAAGAGAGCAGCTACTGCTGCTTACCTTTGATGGAATTACTACCACCACTGAAGACGAGACTTATAACTCAAGCCATAACTATACGAAACCCCATTGCCATCAAGTTGATTTCATCTTAGTGACTCTACTGGACTTATTAGAACCGCCCCCTAGAATTTACAAGAAGCACCTGGTGGATTTGAACTGCCAACCTGTTGGTTACCAGCCATGGCTCTGAACCACTACACTCACAGGGTTTCCAAAGCTCTATCCAACAAGGGAAAACTCTGCTTTTCAATTTTAAAAAGCAGAAAAAGGACTACTGATATTTTAGCTACTCGGGTCTTCTATTTATCCATTCAAAGCAAAAAGAAAAAAAAGTAATATAAAGTCCGATAATATTAACTTGTACTATTTGGTCATGATGATCTTTTGCAGCATTTAAATGTTAATATTAAAAAGAAAAAAAATCCTTATAAGCAGAGTGAAACTATGTGAGAGTTTAAAATCCAAATTCCATCCATGAAGCAAAATTTTATTGCATACAGAGTATTTTTACTCCTTTATGAGAGATCTAAACTACTTGGTTGTTGATACTTCAGCATATCAAGTGGTAGATCACATGTTCATAACAGGATTGAAGCGAAGAATTAGCCTATCATATTGACTACTGTGTCTTGGAAAATGACAGCCTTAAATACTCATGAACACTGCCAACTCCCTCTGCTACAGCAGAAACAACAACAACAAAAGACAAAAACAAGGTACCTAATGGAAAAAGGTGTTTAAGTCTATTGAAAATGCTTTATGACACTGCAGGCTTCTAAGAAATATGTTCACTCAAATATGAAAAAAGTAGCAAATACTCCACTAATCCAAAAATCAAAAATACTTCTGCTTCAACTCAACTGAAGAAATGCAAATTCTTAACAGTTTGTAACCTCTTTTCACAATGAAGCTACTACGAAAATAAACATTTTCTACAAAAGAATATTAAGATAACAGGTATATACTGATTCGTATTAGAGAAAGAGGCTCCTAACTTTCTGTTCTACATCATTACAATTCTCATAGTAATGCAAAACCCACAATAGCTTTAACATTGTGAAAGTGAAGTGCTGACTCTTTGGATAGAGACCTACCTTAAAAGTACATTCTTTTCCTTTAAAAAGTAACTTCCTTAAGCACACTGCATGCCCAGAATAATAAAACTTAGCCATTCAACCTGAGATGAATAAGAGTCAAAAGACATGAAGGGAAACATAAAATTTCTCCCTATAAATCTCAATCCTACTTCATGTCTTTTTCCTTTGAATTTAACTATTTTAAAACACTAATAATGCTGCTATATTTCCCTGGGAGCATTCTCTATTGAGATGAATAGAAGAGCTTATTCAGAGACACACAGGATATAGGAGTGATGGTGCAGCTTCCAGGCAAGCTATAAATAGCAACAGCATCCTTAAGAAATCGCCTTTCAGGCTGTAAGCTGCAATTTAAATGTGCAGTGCAGATTTTATTACAATGGTGTCACCAAAATTCACTGTTAGAGGAGAAATTCGATTCTTACCAAGTTTTCTTGGTTCCTGGCTGCTATTTTCTGCTCATCTTCTGCTCCATTTTTCATGTATTTGACCTCTTCCACTGGTTTGATCCTATACTCATCTGAGTACCAAAAAAAGAAAAGACATTTTATAACTCCTTCCACAACGGGATAAACGTGTCAGTTAGAAAAGCCCAGTAGCACAATTTATTAGAGCCTTTCCCCTGCTGCTTTTACGTGCAATTCATTCAAAACAGTGTGGAAGAAGCTTAACCAGGCATCTTGGATCTTTTATGAGACACTCTCCTCTGTCTACTGGGAAAAGCTCAGCACTGTGAATGCTGCTAATAAAACTGTCACTATTTGGTCCTATCACAGAGAGAGCAAAAGGTGGTAGACGAAAAAGATTATTTTATCTCTAAAGACTATCTGGAATCTATACACCCTGGGATGCATCACCTAATAGTCCAACGGAAGACAGAGAAGAGTATTCTTGTTTTTCCCTGTGAAAATAGCAGCTCAAAGTGCCCATGGCAGCAGTTCTGAGCAGTCGCATCTGCAGCTTAATTTCTCTTTTGGAAAAACCAAGTACTGTTCAAGATTAATGGGTTGTATTGATAAACAATGTGATATAAACAACTGGAAATAAGACAGTTTCCTTTCTGAGGTCCACATAATAATTTAGAGCTGTCTGTAATTATTTCATGTGCTTTTTCATATGCTTTATATACATATATAAGCTTAATCTCTGTAGAGTCACATGCATGAAGAATCATACAAGAATATAACAGGCAGGTGGTCTTTAGGCAGGTGGTACAAATGGGTAACACTCTCAGCTGCTAACCAAAAGGTTGAAGGTGAGTCCAGTCAGAGGTACTTCAGAGGCAAGATCTGGCAATGCACTTCCTAAAAATCCGCGACTTCAAACCCCATGGGGCAGTGTTTGACTCTGAAATGCATGGGGGGTCATCATGAGTTGCAGCAGACTACATGGCAAGTTTTTTTGGCTTGTTTTATTTTAGTCACTAGGTGTATCACTCAAGGCTAGACAGCATCATGAGCCCCACATGAGATCTAGACTTCATAACACCCAGGTACAGTATAATAAATCCCAGTCATGATGTATACCTTAGCAGAAACTTAAGAAACCTTGCTGCTAAAATTTTCCAGGTAGAGATTTGAGATGATCATGACATTTCCATCAGATTCCTATCAATAGGCAATGACCTGGGCACAGTAAGATCAAAAATAGATGTGGCTTAGGGTCATCTTAAATACAGTTTGTGGGGGGATAAAAATTGGAAGAATTCTGTAATGAGAATTCATCAACCAACAAAACTGGCGATTGCCTATCATACACTGTGGATGATATTTAGGATACACTCTATCTGAAAGATGGGTATCTGTCATGAAGACAGTTCAAGGAGTTACATTTTCTTATTACTTGTGATTAATTTAGTACAATTTAATTTGGTACAATGACTATATTTTTACATAATCTCTTGCCTTAATGTCAGTTATTAATGTAATTTCAGGCTTTCTCATACTACCCCTTAATACACTACCCTCAAAGATATTTGTTATAGTAACATTATTTCAAGTAACCGTGCTGTTCAAATACTTCTCAACATTATCTTCTGTATGAATGTAAGCATATGTTTGAGAGAAGATTCCACCTTGGGAAACCTTGGCATAGTGGTTATGAGCTATAGCTGCCAACCAAAAGGTCAGCAGTTTGAATCCTCCAGGCACTCCTTGGAAACTCTATGGAGCATTTCTACTTTGTGCTGGGGTCACTACTATGGGCCAAAATCAACTCAGCTGCCATCGGTTTGGTTTTTTGGTTTGGTTGTTCATGAAGAAGCCAAATGCTTTTATTCTACCTGACAATTCACTGATCCTGCTTCTTTCCAAAAAAAAAAAAAATTTTAGCAAGACTGGTGTGAGGTTACAGTAGTGAGCCCTTTCTAATTACCAAGTTCTAGATGCATTAACAAGTTAATCAACAGGTTATGATCCATAATTACAACAACAAAATTTCCCATTTCACTTTGGTTAATTATGGTTAATTATGGAGAGAAAAAGACACTGACAAATTGTGCCTCCAGTACAACTATTGTTGAAAACTGCCATTGTAGTTGGTTGTGCCTCATGGAGACCTTCTGTACAACAGAACAAAACCCGGTCCAGTCCTGTGTGATCTTCAAGATGACACAGATAGAAACGAAGAAGAATACTAAAATTAAAGAGGGGCCTCCCTAACCTCACTTTGGGTCAGTTATATTTACAAATCACATCTCACTGGGATGATTACAGATATTCAACTAAATTTTGATCTTAACTACTAAGGGTGAGCAGTTACTTAATTATAAATCATTATTAATATTTAACCTAATTCCAGCCTATGATTTTGCCCAGAGGACTCAGCACCTGCACGACAGGGTGAGGAGGAGCACATTATTTTAGAGTCTAAGCAAACTTTCCAAGAACTCCAGTGGCTCTTTGTCCAAGGTAGAGGGAAAAGTCTTCCCTCAAAAATTTTTTGGGTTCTAATTGTGAATCAGAAATCATTGACACTGGAGGAAGGGGAGTGGGTGGAGAAGAACGGACAGGAGTTTGTTGGGGGTATAAGACATGTATGGGGCAGAGAGGAAGAGTGTACTGTTACCAGGCAGGGAGAACAGTGGGAACTGCATATAGGTGGGCATGCAAATTTATTTGGGAATGTACAGTTTCATTCAATCATACTAATAAAAAAAAGTATTGGTTACCTTAACGCACCTAGGTCCTGGCAATTACAAAGAGCTCATAAAGCTATCTCTGCCTTGCCCTCTGTCCTCTCCCACATGTCATGGTCCAGTATAAACGTTCTCAGCATTCTAGTATATTTAGTCTTCATTTTCTCATCCCTTCATGGAATTCAACTGGATTGAAAGTGCTAGACAAACTAGTATTATTTTTCTTCCATGAAATGGAACAGCTACTGGCTACCTGATTTTCAAGACGTCAAGAAAGAATCCCCACCAATTTAGGAGAATAGGCTTAAATATGTCATTAACAACCACTGCTGGCTACCCAGTGCTGTGTTAGAGGAATACAATATGACTAGATACAAAGAAAGAAAAGATAAACAGCCAAGACTACAAAGCCAAACCTATTGCTATTACTCACACGTAAAAAACCATCACGGTCTACGAAACAAAAAAGCTAGCAAGACTCTTAGATAAACCATAATTTGTGCAAAGCAAATACTTAAGAATGGTCTGTCAGATTTCTTAAAGGTTGGTGCTGGGAATGAAGATACCCATCTGGAAACAGACAACTCGTCAAGCAACGTGTCACACATTTCCATGGTGACGCAGCCCCCAGAAATGGCATTCGCCAACAGGCCCCTGGGCAGACGAATGGAGCATTTCGGTTTGTGACAGCAGACCGGTCATTACAGAAACCTAATTTTCCTTTTGTTTAAGCACAGGGGGATTTATCTGGGACTCGGGGGGCCCTTTATCAGAGCCCACATGGAAGGCAATTAGTACAGCCACTGTCACAAGCCAGAGAGTCCTGGCAGGAGGACAATGTGCTGACTTGATTAAGAGAAAGGAGAAGCGAGACCATCTTTCCCCAGCTCCCTCACACCTGTTCATGATTTTTCTTTTCTTCTTGTTGATGTTGTTGGGTAGCTTATTAAAATGCATGTCAGGCACAGGAGGCCGACTCCCCATTCCAAACCTGCTCCCTGTTCTCTCCACACAAACAGTTGCAGGCTGTGCTAGTCACAATAGATCTGGGGTACATGCACTGCTTCGATGATACTTTAGGATTTTATTCCTTAGAGTACATCAGAAAAGGGTTGGTGGCTATATGACACACTGTTTCCCACGATATCTCTGTCTCTTGCTTACACATACACACATACATACACGCACACACACACACACACACATTTTAGAAGGCATTTCAGATCAAATGGCTGAACCTGCTTTAGGCAGGGATGGCATCATCTGTTTTCTGAATCCTGCTTCTTTTTCCATTATCAGCTATGCACTGACCCTAACCCAGCTTCTCCAAGTTTGTAGATAGATGATCTGCAACAAGGTTCCATTTGTAATTAATAGCACTGACTTTATAAAGAATCCACCAGATAAACACAGGATGAGGGAACGAACTTATAATGCCAAAGGACATAAAGGCAGTACTAGAAGTCCCTGGCTGGTGCAGAGTTAAAACACTTAACTATCTGGCTAAGCCAAATGCTTAACCAGTGAGTGACCAGGACTCCAAAACCAGGGTACAGCTCTGATGGTGCAGCAAGTGAGAATGACAGCATGCTACAGCTACGCACTGAAAGGTCAGCAGTTTGAATCTACCATCCACTCCTTGGAAATCCTTTGGAGCAGCTCTACTACAGGACGGACTAGAACTACTCCCACGGAGTTTCCAAGGAGTGCCTGACAGATTTGAACTGCTGACCTTTTGGTTGGCAGCCACTGCATTTATCCACTACACAACCAGTTTCCACCAGAAGATAGAAGATTGTCTAAAAGCACGCCTTGCACATAAGAAGCAATCAAGAAATGTTTGTTGAACTGAACTGTTCTCCTTCAGAAGCCCTCTAAAGACAAATCAGAAAGCTGCCATCAGTTGATGCATAAATAAATATTTCTCCTACTCAGTGCTTCAGCTTTTGTGTCAGGAACTCCTTCTTTTTTCCCTGATAGACTCCTCCCACTCCCAACTCCCAAGGAAGAAAGAATATCTCTAACAAGAAAAATGCCAGCACTATTCTTCGCACGTTCACATATACATGCTGTTGTAGTTAGGTGTCTTAGAGTCGGCCTTACTCATAGTGACCCTATAGGACTGAGTGAGTACAGTGGGTGGGACATTATTCTTTCCAGTATACTTTTGGTCTGTAATGGTTCCTATGGTTCCTGGGAGATTCTTAACTCAGGTATATTCAGGCTTTTGAACTCTTTCTTTCCTTTCACTAGTTTTCTCTTCTGTTTTCTTCTGGGGCTTTAATTACTCCTATCTTAAGACTGCTTGATACTACCCCAAGGTTGACTGAGACCTTTTTTTCCCTAACCTTTTTTTTCTGTGCTTCAGTTTGTATTAGTCTGCTGTTCAGTTATTATAACCATATACTAAACCATCTCAAAATTTAGTGACTTAAAATGCCAACTTTTGTTCAAAAAACTTGCAATTTGCTCAGGACTCAAAGGAGACAGGTGTTAGCCCAGATGGCATGGAGGCTGGTGGCTGGGACTAACTGAAGGGGCATTTATTCACACTCAGAGAGGTTAGGTAAATCCCCCAATACTGCACTGTTAACAAGAACCAGCAGTGGATTCCAGGTCCATGAGGAGCCAAAGACCATGAGATATATAGCCTGACCCTCAAAGAGCTTACGCTCTGGTTATTTTTAAGTCCAAAATTTCCAGTAGTTGGTGGGATAAGTGGTTAACACACTGCCTTAAAGATCTCTTATTCTGTGCATTCAGCAGTCGGGTTGTACCTGTTCTTGATCTGCCTGCAGGGTTCATTTACACTAAGGTGGCGTGTTAGAGCCACCTGTTAAAGGGGAAACTTGGGTAACCCAAAGTTTAGAAGTGGAGACTGTTGACAGGATATGGGTTTATCAGTCAATGTCTCAAAACAGTATATGTATTAACTGCTTACGGAGAAACTAATTTCTTCTATACCTCTTCATCCAAAGTACAATTATAAAAAAGAGAGAAAGCAAAAGATTTAAAAAAAAGAAAAAAGAAAAAACCCATGGGGAGATAATTTGGCACCAATCTACAAATCTGTCTGCCATCTCTCTCTTTCCTTCATTTAGTATAGGAAATAATGATCTACTAAGGGACAGTGTTTGAGAGCTGCACTGTCCACAAACGAAACTCAACCGGTTCGTTTCCAAAAGACCCTGAGACCTGACTTACACATACATTCTGTGATGGTTAATTTTACATGTCCGCCTGACTGGGCTATGGTACCTCGCTGCTTGGCCAAACACTAGACAAGATGCTGTTAGAGAAGAGTTATATATGAGTAAATCAGCTGGCCTTAAATAAAGCAGATTCATCTCCACAATGTGGGTGGGCCTCATGGAATCCATTAAAGGACTTTAGAGCAAAAAGGGAGTTGGGCGTGTTTTGCCTCCAGACTATAAGTAGGCATCTTTCCAGAACTCCTACATACTTCTCACTGAGTGACCCACAGATTTCAGGACACCAGATTACACTGCAGGAATCACCAGCCTACTGCCTAACCCACAGAGTTAGGGTTTGTTAGCCCCTCACAATCACGTGAACCAAATCCATAAAATATCCATATCTCTATTTCTGCATCTGTATCACTGGTTCTGTTTCTCTGGGGAACCTTAAGGCACATGTGTTTCACTGATCACATTACTGGTATTACCAACAACTGCCAAAATAAACCTACCCTTTGCTGGGTGTCAGAATCTCATTAAACTTGGTATTATTCCTCTTTATTTCACAACTAGAGAGTTTGAGTCTTAGAGAGGTTAAGTAAATTTCCCAACACTGCATTGTTAGTAAGTTGCAGAACTCAGATGGAATTCCAGACCCATCAGGAGCTGAAGGCCATGCTCTATTTAGCACGCCCCTCGGCCAATGATAAGCAAGTTCCTGGGGTGGCAGGAGGGCAAGCTTTCAAAGACAAAGGTACTCTGGTGGTGTCCAGGGAAACAGGGCTGGCAGTAGCACTCTGCTGAGGAAAGAGGTGCTCCCTCCCCAAACAGCCAATGAATTTTACCACTTCCATGGGTGTGCGCTCTTTTTTCATGCTGTTCCCCTTATGCAGAATGCTCTTCCCTA
Organism: Heterohyrax brucei; assembly: GCA_028571685.1. Classification (NCBI taxonomy): domain Eukaryota; kingdom Metazoa; phylum Chordata; class Mammalia; order Hyracoidea; family Procaviidae; genus Heterohyrax; species Heterohyrax brucei. Next base: position 52,520,146 of record CM053155.1, read on the forward strand.
AAGAAATCTGGCCCATCCTTCAGGACCCACTTAAATCTCAATCTCTTAATGAAGTTTTCTGATCCTGATACTAGGTGTGATTTCTCCTACCTCTGAATTGCTAAAAAAAAAAAAAAAAAAAAACCACCCAAAACCAAAGCCATTGCCACTGAGTTGACTCTGACTCATAGCGACCCTATAGGACATAGGAGAACTGCCCCCACCGAGTTTCCAAGGAGAGCCTGGTGGATTTGAATTGCTGACTCTTTGGTTAGCAGCTGTAGCACTTAACCACTACACTATCAGGGTAGTGGGCGGCATTCTGTTGACAGCTTTCTTACAGCACCACAGTAGTAAATAACGGTGATTAGAAAGCCCTGGTGATGTAGTGCTGAGAATCTGGCTGCTAACCCAAAGGCTGGCAGGTCAGATCTACCAGGCCCTCGTTGGAAACCCTAAGGGGTGGTTCTGTTCTGTCCTATTGGGTCACTATGAGTTGGAGTCGATGGACAATGAGGGATTGGGTTTGGTTTTTGGAGAGGTTATTAGCAGAAATAGTGACATTTACTGTACACTTACTGTATGCAAGGCATTATACTAAGTTCTTGCATATACTATTTCATTTAGTACTTATGACAGTCCTATGAGGCAGACATTTCTATCATCCCCATCTTACAGACCAGGAAAATGAGGCAGAGACTAAGTAATTTGCCCAAACTCGCACAGCAAGTAGTGATCCTGATTCTTGAACTTAAGTCCCTAAGTACTATCCTAAGTTGACTCTCTGTGTTCTTTTAGCAAAAATAGTAACAACGTTATTAGTAGTAGTAGCAGCAGTAATGGTAACAGTGATATCAACATTTATTGAGCACATATAGTACAGCAGGCATATGTTTCAACTGATTTAACACTCAAAAGAATTCTAAGAGGTGAGCAGCATTATTATCTTCACTATACTACCCTGCCCAAGGTTGGCTTTTAACTGGTGAAGGTGGGACAAGAACCCGGGCAGTCTGACTTTGTATCCCACATCCTTAATCACTATACCACTAAACGATTATGCTGTGCTTTTGATTCTGCCTCACCCCCTCCTATCATACTTATCCCTAAAATACAGTTTGTAGCATTTGGTAGCAACAGGTCAGCGCTTGATAAATACCTGTTGCCCTGAACAGAACTGTGTTGCCGAGGCATCCAAGAGTGAGGCTTTGATCACATCAGCATCTCTAACACAGGCTCACTTCTGAACTCTGCTCATCTGGAAAGCATTTACACAGTAAGAGTCTGAGCACCTACTATGTGCTGAGCCCTGTGAAAAGCAGTACAGGGGGTGTGAAGTGAAGGGGACGGAAGAGGCCAGGAAGCGGTACCCAAGGAAAACAGCTGTCTGGAGGGGAAGGCTCCCACTCCCCTTTCTACCTGGAGCACATTTCTCAGCACACACAGACTCCACACTCACCCTGCCACAGTCCACCAGGAGTGGCTTTCAGTGTGCAACAACCCTCACACACAAAGCAGAGACAACAGCTGAAGGGCTTCACAGACTGTCTTCGACTCCTGGAGTCAGGTAGTCCCCTTAATAATAATTAACCATATCCTCACTTTCAGAAACCGATTCAGTCAGTTATAATGTGATAGTTATTATTAAGCAATTTCTAGGGATAATTATAAACTGCTCATTCTAAAGGTTTCAGACATTTCTCAATGAAGACTATGGTATATGAGATATCACATACTCTCAGTTCTTTCTATTGTTTGTCTCGAAACCTAATAAAGTAAAATCAATTTTAAAACAAGAGTTTTTGACATCCTAAGTTCTGAAGATCTCAGAATACAAGTTGTTCAAAAATACAAGTAAAATCATATTTTTAGACTTTAAGTTTGTGGAGACTAGACATACTGGATTTCTACTGAGAGAAATATAAGGATGATAGGTATATACACATATTTTCCTCTATATCCAAAAATGTTAATATCACTAATACAGTAATTTTCGTGGGCCTTATAGATCTTTACTTGCTCTAAAAACCTAATGTCTGTTTGATTTTGGATCGCAGTGGTTCTGGTTCCACTTATTCTTCACCTGGCAGTATAAGACCCAATTCAGTACAAACTGACTTAAGGGCAATGGGCTTGGTTTTGGGGGTTTTCAATCATTTTAAAATATATACAGTAAATTGTTGGGTAAAAATGGTATTTTATTTATGTTAAAATTTACTCATGATCCTGAGTACGCTTCCCCTGTGATCGTCATTCATTTGTACTTCTTTCTTTGTGACTTATCAGTTCATAATGCTTTGTCTTTTCTACTATTGGCACTGTAGTATTTTCATACTGACTACTGTAAGTTATCTGTAAACTACACTACTTTACAGATACATTTCAGGCCCAAAAGGTACTTAAACATTTTCTTGATTTTAGCTCCAATGGGGGAAGGCAGAAGGAACTCTATGCTTTCTGCCTTGAGTCAAGTACTGAGCTATCCCCTGCTGTTCTTTTTGGATTACTTCCAGAAATTTCCTTCTTTGTTTGCTGCTGGCACCTGACTCATGGCAACCCCAGGCACAACAGAATGAAATGTTGGTAGTAGATCACTAGGCTTTTCTTGCTAGTCTTAGTCTGGAAGTTCTGCTGAAATCTGTCAAGCCTCGCAACAATAAGCCTCTACTGATAGGTGAGTGGTTGCAGTTGAATGATGGTGGCTGGTAACAACTGAAGCATTAATGATCCCCCCTTTCTTGTTCTAAGAATATTAATGAGTACCTGCTATGCGTCAGAGATGATTCTCAGTCCTGGGGCTACACCTAGTTACAGGGAGCAGTCCCTGTTCTCACGGTGTTTACAGCCAACAGGAAAACAGAAGGGCAAGCAGAGCATGCCGTGTTAACGGCCATGAGATGCACAGGTGTGGGATGGTGGCCACAGAATTAGAAGGGAGGGATCCTTACACCAGGTTAGGGAGAGTCTCGGAGGAGATGCCATAGCTCAGTGGAATCCCGAGAACACTGAGTTGTGTTGATGCAGAGGTCAGGTGAGGGAACATCAACTAACAAAGGCCAGAGAGAGCATGGCAAACAGGATGAACTGCAAGTAGTTCAGCACTGCAGACACAGAATTCCAGGGGCTATAAAAAGACATACAGAGAACCAGCTGATTAAGCCATCTCAAGAGGACCTCATGTGCAAGTTCTACTAAAGAGCCAGGCTCCACTCTGTAGGCGAGATGTCCTGTCCCATAGCACCTGGCACTAAGACCCTCCCCCTGCCCCCTTAACAGGCTAAGCTTCTTTCCTCTGGACTGCCCTCACCCATCTCCCCTGGACTGACGCCAATCAACTTGCCTCTGAAAAAAGGTATAGTAAAGGCCGACTGCATATTCTGAGAAGGACCACCTGGGTAAGGCAGGTCAGAAAGAAGAGGAATGAGAAGGCCCCAGAGATGAACCACAGCTCGGTCTGTAGACTAATTCCATCATCCTGAGGTAGGGAGGCAGCTGGCCAGGGTTGGTGGGGATGAAGGCTCAGATGTGACATCTCCCAGGACCTTGCTTCTGCCTCCCTCAAACAGATACACCTTCACCTGGCAAAGGCAAGGGGCGTAACACTCTGAATATAGTGAGCAGTTCACATGCGAGTTCAAAATCTATTCTAAGAGCAAAAGAAAAATCTACTGAATCCCTTCTCGGCTTCTTTCCTTTGCCAGACCTTGGGACAGGCAGGTGCGAATCACAAAGGACAGAGGGCTGGCTTCAGAAGACCTTTGTGTCTGGACTTGGCCTTGTGACTCCCTAGCTGCTAAGTGGAGGTAGAGTACTAGAGGTCTCTAAGTGAGCTCAGACTCCCTCATGTGCACAGGTTGCTGTGCTCTCTCAGCATTCACAAAGGCTTGTTCACGTTTTGAGAAGACAAGACCAGAGGCATTCAGAGCTGCAAGGAGGAGAAGGTAAACTTAGCGGTTCAGAGTCTCCATAGCAAGGATCAAAAATGACAAAGTTTCTCTCATTACAGCACTTTGAATAATTAAGACCAAACCTGCAAGCCCCATTTCTAAATCATTTATTCATGTCAAGAGGCCAGACAGCACATTTTCTTCATTCATTTGGGGTTCATTATTCAGTGACCAGGGGACTATTATTCAGTCATTAAGGGGGCTGGAACATTCATCTTCTGACAATCTCTGACAAAAGACATACAACCAGATTCAAATCCAGACAGAATCCTTTAGGATTGCATATGGTAAACCAAGGATTTTCGTATGAGGAGCGGGTCTCATTTCTATCAGTTCTATGCTGCACAGTATGAAGTCCCATTCACTTATCAAATGCTAAGAGTGGCTGAGAAAGATTTAGAGCTTCTCCCAAAGAGGGAGGGTGGGTGTGATGGTTCCAACACGGATTTATCTAATTTCTCAAGAGTTTCGCTCTGCACTTCACAGTGGTGCTAGTTTTCTATCCACTGCTGAACTACTAGGATGCTTGAAAAGTTTGAGGCCCAGTAAATCTGCTTGGCTCTTCTTTGCAGGATCGTCCTCCACAATAACATTCCAGATAAAACTCTGTCCAGTTGTCCATCCTCTGTCCTACTTTAATTTAATCCCTTTATCAAACCAATCAGGTCAGTATAGCTTTTTACAGCTGAGGAAACCACAGTGCAGACAGACTAGGCCGTGACTGGCTGGTCAAGAAGCAGTGCTGAGGTTCAAACTTGGCACAATCTGCATCCCTAGCCAGGCTCTTAGTTACCAAGTCAGTTGTTTTGTTTGTTTCTTTTTAATTGCAAAGCACAACTGTGCTCAGGAAATAACTTCTTCAGCAGATTACACAGGCATGAAGAATGAATGGATTCAAACAGTACTTGGACAAATTTATAAATTACTAATCACATGAATCAGTGTTACAAATACCTCTAACCTTTGGAAGTAACATCAGGTAAACTACTAGACCCTCCTTCATCACATCTGTGACACCTTTATCTGTGGAAGAATACCATCACTGTGCTCCTTTTAGTAAGAAATTAATATGACAGCAAAAGAAATGTGAAACATTTTCTTAAAATGGTTATTTGACCATCACTGCATTTAACACGAGAAAACTACAGAGTCTCCAATATACAGTGAACTAATTAACAAGATTTTCGCAAAAGCTGTTGTAAAAAACGGCACGGGGACAACACTGACTTCCTCCAACTTGACAAGAGGGAAGGAGCACCAAGACCATCAGCCCAAGGCTGACTGCTGCGACGTAGTGGTCAGACATGCCTCCTCCCTCTGCCATCTTTACAAACTCTGACACCAGTCCCCCTCCCACCGCACTCTCCACCTCTCTGTTGAGTTCCATAAGTCATCACAATGGCCACATAGGTCACAGACAATAGTTACAATTATGCCATTTCTTAGGAAAGTAACAAGGTACAATTTAGGTTTGGGAACACCTGGGATACAGTTCTTCCATCAGGACAGCCTTTTCTCAGCTGTCCACAGGCACAAATCTCTCTGGCCTCTTGGCCTCTGCCCTGAGGCCAAGTGTCACAAAGCCTTTTCACATCTCAACGTGTCCAGAGTGCCAGTAAGACTCAGCTCAAAGGCACTCAGCCTTCTCACTCTGTGGGCCAGGAGGCCTACTAGTGTGTCATCTCCTGCCACTGTTTCTCTGTCACTGCTTCTTGTCATCTTCAGTGTTATAGCTCACTCTCCTCTCTCGGTCTCCTGGTTCTAGGACCTTCTCAGTGTGGGGATGTGGGGTCAAAAAGATACATGCCATACTTGACTCTTCTCCCTTGCTGGTGATAAGACCCTCTCTCTGCTCTAAAGTTGACTCTCCTTAAAGTTTCGAGGGATGACAACAAAAACAAGCTACAATTACCTAATTTCCACAGTCCCACCCAATTACTTCGATGGAACTTACAAGACCATGGTGAGAAACGTCATACAAAACTGAACCACATCACGCCACACCTATTATTTTTTTTTTCCTGGTTTTATTATTTATTTATTTATTTAAAAAAAATTTTTTTTTTTTATATGATTCAGTGAAAATGTACATTCCCGTATAAATTTACATGCACACCTATATGCAGCTTCCACTGCTCTCGCTGTCCGGTGACAGCACACTATTCCTCTCTGCTCCATACATGTCTCATCCTCCCAACAGCCTCCTTTCTGCTCCTCTCCACCGACTCTCCTTCCTCCAACAAGAGGTCAGCAGGCTGATATCCTACAGATGTATACAACCATAAAGTGCATCCAATATATGGTCACTCTGAATTGCCAAGTCCTATCCATTCATGTCTGAAGAGTGGAACTTCGTTATGATTTATGGGCAAGGGCAGCATCAGGGCCAGGGACCATGCTCCCAGGGGAACCCTGAAATTGCTGGACCATCAATTGAAGTCTTTTAGTGGAGATCTCAGGATGCACCCCTTTTTATTCTTGTGTTGCCAGTGAGACTCAACTTAGTGAGCTCCATCATGGCTATCACTGGTGGTGGCCGGGCACCATCCGGTTCTTCCGGTCCCAAGTCAATGTAGGCACCCACTCATGTGGGTCTCTCGGGTTGTCTTTACACCATGTCATTTTGGTCCTCAGGGAGCATCCGTTCCTGCTGAGTTGGGACCATTTGCTGTGAGGCAGCTTGGCAGCTTTTAAGACCCCAGCCGCCACTCATCAATGTGGGGTGCAGAGAGCTCTCTTAGCAAAACGCTAGTTGTGCCGATTGGCCTCGATTTCGCCTAAGAGCATGGTCCCCTGCCTCCTGCCCCAGCTACTCTATCCTTGCAATATCGAGTTGAGATGGAAGGAGTACTCAAGTTATGCTGAAGTCCACTTAATGTTGTTCTTGTTTCTAATGTGTGCTATCACCGCTTTCTCCCAACCACATTTCTAGCAACTATCTAATCTAAACCCTCTCCCCCTCACCCTCCCTCCCTCCCCTTCCTTGCAGCTGTTGAAGAGTCTTTTCTTCTATACACAACTCTGTTTTTGAGATCTTATCATAGAGGTCTCATACAATATTTGTCATTTTGTCGCTGACTACTTTCACTCAACATAATGTCTTCCAGTGAAACCAGGTTATGAGGTGTTTCCTGGAATCACCATTATTCTTTATCATTGCATAGTGCTCCATTGAGTATATATACCATAGTTTACGTATCCATTCTTCTGTTGTTGGGCATCTGGGTTGATTCCATCTTTTTGCTATCACACCTATTATTTTGAAAACAATAATTTTAAGGCTTTTTGCAATACTAGTACAGTTTTGATAGATAATCTTAGAATTAACACCAAACAATCAAATCCTGGAACTGTCACTTCACAAAAGTGAGGAGGAGATGAAAGAGGGAAGAACATTTACGAAGCCCCTTTAATGTTGCAGAGCCAGTTCTGAAAGGCTGGCCTACACCACCCTACTTAGTTCTCACAGCCATTTCTGAAGTGGAAACACTAACACCTCTACCACACAGACACGGAAACCAAGGCCCACACAGCTCACCTGTGTAGCCACACAACAAGTTATGAACCGGACGAGGGCCAGCTTTGAAACTGGTTTGCTCACCTCAGAGACCACACTCGTGTTTAGTTTCCCACATAACATGTAACACATTTCTCATCAAAAGAAAACTCTCTTCGTGTGCTGATTCCATTAAAAAACCTGGAGCACTATTATGCTTCACAAAACAGATTCTCCACCTGAATTAAAGTTGTCCTTCGGAATGCCTTCTCTGATTAAGAATTAAACAATATACAAGTATGATCATAAAACAAGATCTAAAATAACCACAAACACTGACGAGGGGCAAAGCTATACAGCAATAATACCAAATACGAAAACATATTAATACAGTGCCTCATGGGCCCTCCTTTGTAAAACTGAACTTGATAAAATTCCATTATCATCAAGAGGGCCCAAAATACGAGTTATTTTTCCATAACTGATGATAGTTGTCTGCTGATTCATCAGTAGTCCCTTTTTTCCTGCTGTCCAACTTACAGTCTGACTGGTCAGGACTGGAAATTCTATCAACAGTCCAGAAACTCTTCCTCAGTTTAGTGTGGCTGCCAGAATCATCCCAAAGTGTGTTGCGTCTGTGTGTGTATGTGTGTGTGAGTACGCACGCGCACGCCCGCGCACGCGTGCACGCGTGCAGGAAGAAACAGATCTTAATGCCAATCTGATTTTTAATTCCTTTAATTGGGTCCTGACTCAAGTGAATTTCCATTAAAGAAAAGATGCTCAGATAATAACCATGACAGAGAAAAATATTAGCATTTGAGATTTCCCAGCCCTCCCATCCCCAAGCCGCCTAAACCCTGGAGACGTCTGTCAGACCAGATGGGACTGTGTGCTTTTGTGATGCAGATCAGTGAAGGGTTGAGGAGGTTAATGGGAGAATTGTCTGGATTTACACCGGAAAAAGCAGAACTAAAGAGAAGAGAAGAATAAAGACCAGGAGAAGCAGAAAACCAACTGGGTTGGGCTGAAGAAAAAGTTTTGCAAAAGATTAGAGGGAGAGAGTTTTTTTGGGATAGGTAGGTAAAAGAAAGATAAACAGAGAGAGTGGCAAGAAAGCTAGAGATTGATCAGAGTGAGTTTCACTATGTTGTGGTACAGTTTATGAGTGGGATGCTTCTTTAGAATTCTTTCCATTACTTCAATAAAGATTTACATTGCCTTTCTATGATCTTTAGTGTTTTTTCAAATGGGTTCTCAACCGAAGCCTGCTTCCAGCAGATGGGTCTGACTTTATCTAAATTACACAACCATCAGAAAGTTTCACAGTAGCAAAATTAGTAACAAGAATAGGAAACAGGATAGAGTCATTTGAAGTCCATGTAAGTATTGTCACTGAATTTTCAAAATGGAAAAATACATCGAAAACATAATGTATGATAAAACAGCATAAACCCAAAACCAAACCCATTGCCATCAAGTTGATTCCGACTCACAGTGACCCTACAGGACAGAACAGAACTGTCCCGTAGAGATTACAAGGAACACCTAGCAGATTCAAACTGCTGGCCTTTTGGTTTGCAACTGTAGCACTTAACCACTAATGCCACCAGGGTTTCCAAAAAATAGTATAGCATTTCTATTTATGAAAAAAAATTCAGAACTTGGCCTTCACTGCAGACCTAGTGAAAGCCGAGTTCTTATTGATGAAGAAAGGCCTGGAATGGTGGTGAGAGCACTCACTTCCCTTTCCACTGTACTTCTTCTCACAAAGGCCTCACTGACATAAAACAAAAGATCATTTCCAGTTGATACAAATCACCAAGATATTCTCCCCTCAGAGTCTAAAGTATGCTCCACAGCAACAAAGAAGAGCTCTCCAGGAAGCACGCGTCTGGGTGAGCGAGGGAAACAGTCATCTGGCGACAGCTTAATGGTGAGCAGCACAGGAAATAAGGACACACGGTCTGCCACACCTGGTCAGCTGTGAACACGCCTATTTTAGTAACAAGGGTGGCTCAATTTGCTTGTAAAAGGTGGGCACAGATTTGTGTACCTATCTTCTAGGGCTGAGAACTCTTATCACAACCGAGCAGTTCAAGGGAACTCAAATCAACCGGGCTGTGTGGAGTGGCCATTAGGAAGGAGGGAGGCTTTGCAATCTGAGAGTCTGAAGACGCAAGGCACGTGAAGAGTGGAGACAGGTCCTTAAGGGACCGTCACTCTCCATCACTTACGAGTAAACTACTTAAACGTAGGTTAAGATCAGCTGAAAGCTCTTAGAGTCAGAGTTTCATGCTGCGCCCGTGAGACGTCAACTGACTCACAGTGGCAGAGTGGGCGAAGCCCTCAACTCCAAGGGCTTTGAACTGCCAACCACTCGATAGAAAAAAGATGTGGCAGTCTGCTCCCACAAAGATGACAGCCTTGGAAACCCAGTGAGGCAGTTCTACTTTGTCCTATATGGCCACTATGGTTGTGAGATACACTGTAGCAGAAGACTACAACAACAAAATTGCTTTAATTTCTAGAACTTTGGATAACTTAAAGCAGACATTTTCAACCAACAGGGAAGTCTAAGAAGCCCACAGAATTCTATACAAACCAGCCAAAGAAGAATTGCAGAGGATAGCTCACACTAGAGGTGCAAACTAGCCACCATTCTTTAGCCTATCTTGTGTATTGCTTTCTACCAAAGGAAGAAGTTTCGGAGATGCTGCTTGTAACTGAAGGCCCGCATTAGATAAAATCACAGCGCTCAAGGATTTTTCAAGTATGATGGAGGACCTCTGGATGTGGCCCATAGTTTCTATAATTTGGTTTTCAGCAAATACACAATGTCACAGCCTTTCATACGATAAAAGTTGTTATGCTTAGTGGCAGCTGGGTTGCTCCCACTCAAGGCAACTCCACGTACACCAGAATGGAATGTGGTCTAGTCCTGTGCCATCTTCAAGATTATGTTCAAGTCCACCGTAGTGCCTTCCAACTTGGGGAGTTCATCTTCCAGTAGTATATTGGACAATATCTGTTGTGATCCCCAGGTTTAGGTCTGTCATTGGCTAATCCTCAGAAGTAGATCATCAGGCCTTTCTTCTTAGTTTGTGTTAGTCTGGACACTCTGCTGAAACTTGTGCACTATGCGTGACCCCGCTGGTATTTCAAATACTAGGTATAGCAGCAGAGTAACACACAAGTCACTGATGGATGGTGGGGATCAAGGTTGGTGGGTGAATATGACTCCCAACGGCTTCTGCTGGATCTGAGAGAAATACACCCGAAGTGTGGGTATCTTAGCAGCCATACCCACTGGAAATATATGCCAGATCAGAGAGGTCACAAATCCACGCTCACTACCTTACATGCACCTACCATGCCAGTTTCCAGATACAGCCTACACCACCACTTGGGATGACTGTTCACTACTGAGCAGGCCACACCACTCACCCGGATGTTTGCATTTCAAGTCCTGAAATACTGTCCATGCCAGGGCTTCTGCATCTCCCCTAAACTGAATAAAGTCTAGAGACTATTCATTTGTTTCTTCTTCAGAGTGTTCTGGGGGTAAACCACCCCTCCTTGGTGCATGCGAAACTTCTGTCGAATCATCCCCTTGTTACCTGCCTACCTTTCCATCCCTTCTGGTCACCCTCTGACTCCCTTTATAATTTTGTCTTGTGGGAATTATCTTCTCTCAATTTCTCTTCCCTCTCACAATTAGTTCTATTCTAATTCTTCAGTCTTCAATCAAAGCCCAATGTATACAAAAAATGACTGTAAATAACAATAAAGATTATGCATTTCATCTATCCTATTATGGCTGAGTTTTTTTCTTCTGTAAGATTCTACTGGGCACAAAAGAATGTCTTTTGTGCAGCGCACCCTGAAGAACCTTGGTGCTAGCAGACACTGGAGGAGAGGAAGATGAATAACTGTACTGACATTATTCTAACCTTAAAAGGTAAAAACACAAATTGGGAAAAGAGATTTGCAATGGTAAATTATCTGGGGGCTTGGCTGTCCTCCACAGAAATCCATGTTTTATTTATATTTCATAGAAATCATAAAACAGATAGCTTCTCCCTACCTGATCTTGAGTTGTCTCATCTCAAAGGACATTGCTGCTCTCCTGGGTAGAAGGAGAGATAACTGCGTTGGGATGGTGGGTCCATTCAAGGTCAGCAGAGCACTGATTGACCCCACAGCAGGTCAAGGAGAGAAGAAACTGGAGCTGAGACTCACATGAAGACAACAAAACGGTACAGGAACAAGAAACCATCAGGTGGTGTGGAGGGTGGAGGTATACCGTAAATGGAGAAACGACTATGAAGAGCAGGAAGGTGAAACCAGAAATACGCCTCCTCGGGTTTCTCTGTCCCTGAACCAACTTGCTAAAAATGAGAAAGACAAGTGATGTCTAAAATCTCTTCACACTCAGGTGGAATGAAATGAAACATAACTGGTTTCTATTAGAGAAGATGGAATGCCAAAGAGGGTATCAGGTGAAACCCCAGTTCCTACAGGTTCTACGGCCAAAGTAATTCTCTTTACTTGGGCCACACCTGTGCCTGGGTACCGGCCGAGCACAGCTGAACTGAAGTTAGAACAAAAACATACTTCTCTTTACACCCCAGCTAACATTAAATGGAATTTATCTCAAGAATGTAAGAAAAATCACAGCAAAGAACAGCCTTCTTAAACATTACAACCCCAATTTGATGCCCAGGTCTAATAATACCAGAGCGTCCCTCTTATCCTGTGCTCCTACACTGCAAGACATGGCCACTGCTTCAGAACACCAAAAACTCTGCATCTTGTGAGCTACTCAAGAGGAGGAGCTCCTACTGATACAAAATCCCACCTACCATTCTTGCTCCCTAAGACAGAAGGATGAGTCGTACCCTGATGGAGCATGTATTTACTTTAGTCATTCCTCAAACGTACCCAGAACCCAACCACGTCTACCTCCGCTGACATCCCCCTAGTTCAATCACCTCTCTCTCAGGGCTACAGAAAAAGCCTCTAATCAATTATCTGCGTTTCCTCCTGCCTTCTGCAGCCTATTCTCTCCATAGGAGACTGAGTAATTCTTGAAAATTCAGTGTCAGATCACACGATTTTCTCACTTGCAAAACTCTCTCCTAGCTTCTTCCACTACATCTAGGACAGAAGTCTGAGTCCTTTCATGAGCTCCACAAACTCTGGTACTATAATAGTTAAGTGCTATAACTGCTAATCAAAAGTTTGGCAGCTCAAATCCACAGGCGCTCCTTGGAAACTCTACAGGGCAGTTCTATTCTGTCCTATAGCGTTGCTACGAGTCAGAATCGACATGAACACATGGGTTTGCTTCTTTTTTGGTTCCCTGAGCTCCAGGGCAATAAGTAGTCTGACTCTGGGATGCTGAGCTTACCACTCACCACTTTCCTGGCACATGCTGAAGGAAAAAGTAAAAAAGAAGGCAAAGTAGCTTCTCTGCAGAAGCCATCAGACTTCAACCCTTTTGCTCTATCTGAAATTCTCTTTGCTCTAATATTCTCATGGCTTGCAACCTTCAGGTCTCTTCCAAACGGTCAGCTTCTTAGATGGATCTTCTCAAACCTCTGAATCTAAAATAGTCACCCTGTTACTCTCTCAAAAACCAAAACCCACTGCTGTCAAGTCGATTCTGACTCAAGCAACCCTACAGGACAGAGCAGAACTGTTCCATAGAGTTTCCAAGGAGCACCTGGTGGATTCAAACTGCCAACCTCTGGGCTAGCAGACATAACAGTTAACTACTACACAACTGGGGTTTTCTACCACTTTCTAGCTCCCTGTTATTCTTCTTCTTGCATTTATCTCTACCTTACAGTACATTTTTATGTCTCATTGTTTATTACCTGTCTTACCTCTTAGGATGTAAGAAAATGTGGGCAGTCATTGTCATATAATGAGCTATACTGTCTGGTAAAAGCATATTTATAACAGTCAATCATTATTATTATTAATTGAATAATTGTGATTTTCACAGTTCCATCAAGAGCATTACTGTATTTCATTTTAGCTCTTAGCAATTCAACAAACACATCAGGGGAAACAAGAGAGAAAAGCCTAGTTAAAACTCAAGATCTAAATGCTTTGAAATAAAAAGATGTTCCTTGAAGGAAAGAAGAGAACAAGAAGTAAAAAGGGATGAAAAACAGTAATTAACAGCTGACACAATGAATGCAAAAACGGTTGATGCAACATATTAGAAATAGAATCCCATTTCATACATAATTTTACAATTTCTTCTTTAGTTTTAGCTCAAAATCAACAGTGACGTCTATACAGTGAAGGATAGAGGCCTATAGCTAGAAGGGAACTTAGATGCAACAGAATTTGTCCTGAATGGGTTTTCAAAATAGAAACGGAATATAGTCTAAGTAGAGATTAGTTCCGGATGGGCTATATTTCACAAGTTGAAAAAAAATTCTTTAGTTTCAATGATTCGCTGCTTTAACACCATGATTTTTCACTCTAACCTTAATCTATTTCCTTTAGTTCTTAATAACCACAAAGACAGCTTTTTAAAATATATTTTAAATAAAGATGTAAACAGCCATTTACATTATAACTTATTGTTGCTAGTCATCATTGAGTAGATGACAACTTGTGGTGACCCCGAGTGTGCAAGGCAGAACTGCTCCCTGGGGTTTTCAAGGCTGAGATCTTTCAGGAACAGATCAGGTTCATCTTCCAAGGCACCTCTGGGTGGGTTCAAAATGTCATCTCTTCTGCTAGTAGCTGAACATGGGTTATTAGTATTAAAAAAACAGAATGCAAAAACACTTGCTTTCTACAAACGTTGTCTTCCTCTCTCTACAAAATCTCCTTCTCCTGCTAAGGTCCTTCTATTGTAAGAAACTCTAATTCTGTAACTTTTACAATTTTCTTTTTAAAAATCTTCAAACATAACTCATATTTTTAGTTTAAAAATGGATAGTTGGTTCTATATCAGCAAAGTATGACAGAATATTACATATATGTATATGTAATGTTATCGATATAATGTTGTAACTCTAAGATTCCGCTACCCTTTAGAACTGGACCTTCTTACAGTTTGATTTTTTTTCTGCCCTTTTGTAGTATGGCTGGACCACTACAGTATAGCTACATGAGTAAATAAACAATATCATAGTCTGAAAGTGACCATATTACAACACAGTAGTTCTTCAGAAAGTCAGAAACCTGGGAAACAATATATTTCCTTCTTGTCTAGAATTTCGTTTAAGTTCTCTTCTGGTATAAACTTCAGTATCACTCAAAAAACAGATCCAATCTACTCTACCATTCTATCTACTTATTTTAGAAATATATATTTTATTATGATTTAAGGGAAAGTTTATAATCCAAGTCAATTTGTTACACAAAAACTTATATACTGTTACATAACTCTAGCGACTCTCCCCACCCTGTGACAGTACACTCCTCCTAGGTACCTCGCATTTCCTATGTCCATTTAACCAGCCCCTGTCCCCCTCTGCCCTCTCACCTAGCCTCCTTACAGGAGGTGCCCAGTTAGCCTCATGTATCTACTTAAGACAAGAAGCATACTCTTTACCAGTATTATTTTATATCCTACAGTCCAGCCCAATCTTGGTCTGGAGAGGTGGCTTCAGGAATGGTTTCTCTACTGGGCTAAACGAAAGTCCAGTGACCATGTCTTCTGGGGACCTTCTAGTCTGTCGGACCACCAAGTTTGGTCTTTTTAACAGAGTTCCAGTTCTGCATCTCCACTTTAGTCCTGCTATGTCAGGGACTCTATGTTGTATTCCCGGACAGTGCAATTGGTGGTAGTGGCTGGGCACCATCTAGTTCTTCTGGTATCATGCTGATGTAGTCTCTGGATTATGTGGTCCTTTCTGCCTCTTGAGCTCTTATTTTCTTTATGTCTTTGGATATCTTTGTATTCTCCTTTGCTCCAGGTGGCTGGGGACCAAGTTATGGTACTTAGAAAGCTGCTTGCTAGCTTTTAAGACCCCAGATGTTGCTCAGCAAAATGGAATGCATAACATTTTCTTAAAAAACTTTGTTATGACAACTCACCTAGATGTCCCCCGAAACAATGGTCTACAGAACACTCTGCCCCAGCTACTTTGTCCTTTGAAGTACTGGTCTACCATAGTAGCTTGAATCTCTCACTGACCAGCATGCTACCCAACACCAAGTCAAGTGTTGCTAGATGAAAGATGAGGAAAAAACAGCCAGCACTGATGGAAGCAGTGAGAAGAACCAGCATGCTTCACTTCCTAGCTCATGGCCATGTTTTAAAGCTACAGAAGATACTGATGATTCTTCTAACTTTTCGGTATTAAAACAAAAAGGGAGGGGGTATCAAAGCAGTCAACATCTTGGCTAGTTTTAGTTGACTGTTGAACACTAGTGTCCTTTTTTCCTTAAAAAAAAAAATCAGATAAACCATTAAAACAGTATCACATATAATCTTTTTAATGACTTGAAAAAACTGAGACCACAGAGAAGAATGAAGTGCCCATAGTCTGGGAAGTAGCTGATATAATAGATCCTTTGAATATGAGTGCTCATACTCCTATAGTAATCACTTAGCTCAAACCTGCTCCCTGCCCAGATGTGGAAACCGAGCCCAAGAGGTCACCTAAAGTAGCTGCTCTAATGAAAAATCCAAACATCAAGCATATCCCGGATCTTCAGCCACCAAACTGGAGCAGACAACCTGAATCTGGCCTTTTAACATACCAGGCTGTAACAAAATAAAATTTCTCTTTTTAAAGCCATCCACCTGTAGTATCTGTTAAAGCTATACTAGCAGACCAAAACACTAGGCTATAGTCATTTGATTTGTTTTAATAAAACCATACACCATGCAGACCCGACAGTGGCTTCTAGAAGTATTCATGTCTTCAGTTAGTTTGGCAATGGAAGAATTACTTATAATAGAAATTAGGGGAAAATCTGAGAAATTGAGACTTGTGCTGCTGGCTGGCTGCAAAGAAAATGCCTTAGGACGGCTCAATCTCAAATCAGTAAATTTGTAAACTTCAATAAAAAATAAAATCAACTTAAAACACTACCCATAATCCTTGTGCACTTCTTCTCCAGAGCCCTGAAGAGCCCTGTTGTTGGATGATAGAGAGCTGTAAATCCAGCGCTGGAGCCAGATAACTTCGCTGTCAGTCCATCTGGTGTGGGGCCAGGGACAAAAGTACCTCAGCCCTAACAGGAACTTGATCCATCAGTGTCTGATGATTCGACAACCCTACTGAGAAAGGCTTCGTTATGTCATCAGATTATAAGTTCCGGAATTGAGAAACTGTATTTGTACTTTTCTTTTTAATTTTAATTCCTTGTTGTGTCTAGTAGAGCACTTTCTTTGCCTCCTCAAAACAAGCATTCAAAAGCACACATCTGTTCACTGGTTCACTGAGTTTCCGAAATCAGACACAGACTCCACAACATGTAATCTGTGAAAACACAGGCAAGTTCACTTCCCCCAGCCTCTTCTCCTTCATCTGAAAATGAGACATAGCAGTACTTGATACAGAACAGCTACTATTATTAATAATCAGTTCATTCATTATCAAACTGCTTATATTTTGAGCACTATATAAGGCAAGCTGATAGTCATAAGTGATCAGATTATATACACCTCGCCCCGCAAAAGCCAAACTCGTTGCCAACTGCTGTCAAGTTGATTCCAACTCAGTGACCTTAAAGGACTGAACAGAACTGCCCCACAGAGGTTCAAGACTGTAAGCATTACAGAAGTAGACCAGCACATCTTTCTCCATGGAGCAGCTGGTGGGTTCAAGCCAAAGACCTTTCAGTTACCAGCCAAACATCCATCAGGGCCCACCCAGCTCCCAGTCACTGACCAGAACATCAGAAAATGACAGTGACTTACTGAAGAGTGACAAGACTTTCTCTCAGAATACAATCTCTTTATTCTCTCATCACATTTTACTTTGTCCCACCCCTACGTCAGAACCACAGGACACTACCCAAGGACACCATGTGACATCAGACATTCAACATGACTGTTTTCATGTCTCTTCTTTCTTGCTTAATTATTCTGTAGGCATCAATGTTGTCTCTTCTAAAACAGCAAATTCTCTGAGGGCAGGACATCTGACTTCTTTTCTTTGGTACCCACGGTCCAGAAGCACACAGTGCCTGATCTTAAACAATGATTCAAAGGAAACCCTTCTAACCTTGCGACTGGCCAACAAATAAATCCTGACTCGGAGCACTATTACCTCATGCATACTTAATAGGATGAAGCAATTTTTCTCACTATTTAGAATGCTGTTATCAGAAGCCCAATTAAACTGTGCCTCCCATTTACAACCCCAAACTACTCAACTGGAAAACATTCAACAGCTGAAGAGTAATCACAGAAAGGTGGTGGCTAAGTGGGTAGAATCTACTCCTGCCCTGTCCCATAGGGCTGGACATGCTATTGCCACCCCCCACGGCATCCCAAACCTCCGTTCCAAAAAGTGGGCAAAGACTCAAAGCTTCCTGCACCAAAAAGGCTCTACTTGCTTCTCAAGGCAATAAATATCTCCACATTTTTCTATTCCTCATTTTGCCGTATACAAAGAATGTTTACACGTGACATGGTGCACACAGAACTCTACTTTGGAGACACCACCAGCAATATAATCACGAAGAGAGCCATACTGTCCCATTTGCGGCAAGCAACATAGCAGCATACCCTAGTTCTGCTGGTTCTATTACGCTTTAGTGATAACACAGGCTCAATACACAGGATAGGCGATGTTCTGGTATTTGACACTGGGGCCCACAATGATCTAAACTGAAATTGAGGGTGATCACTTAATGAATCAGTATCAAACACTGGATTATCTGTCTAGGATTTTTTAAACAGTCAACTTTTGGGTCCCTAACATAATCACAGTTCCCGTGCTGAGCCTTTTAGTGCTTTAAGAAAAAAATTACAATGCAAATTTCCAAATATTTAGAACTCTTGTCTTACTGTGGAAACCCTGGTGGAGTAGTAGTTTAGTGCTATGTTTGCTAACCAAAAGAGAAGACAGCAGTCTCAAATCTCTCAGGGGCTCCTTGGAAACTCTATAGGGCAGTTCTACTCTGTCCTATGTGGTCACTGTGAGTCGGTATTGATTTGACAGCAGTGGGTTTGAGGTTTTTTTGGTCCCAGTGTGAGATTTTTTTAAAGTTATTTTCCCACTAGTTGGGTAAAGCATCCCCATGGCCTCTCAACATACCCGGGTACCTCTGAACTTTTGTTCTCACTGTCCCTCAACCTAAAACCCCTACCTCATCTCTGTCCCTTGGTCTAACCATGTCATTATTCATATTTTAGGACTCAGCTGAGTCCTTAATTATTACTATCACACACTTTCTTCTACCTCTTGGGACAGACGATGCTTCTGCGTTATCACTCACCACCTGATACTGAAAGTCTCTGTTTAGATGCTCATCTGTCTCAGCACCATCAGTTCTCTAACTGAACCCACCTTTGTATTCGCAATGCCTAATACAAATTAATCCCCACAAGGCAGTCTGGAATGCTGACTGACCTGACCTGCTTGGTTTCAAATGAAACCAGACAGCCCAGAGATCAGGCCCTATCCATACACTGTACACCTGGACCAACAGGCCAATCGGGCAGCTCCACGTTGCCCTGAGGCTATTTCCGGTGACAGACAAAGCTTTCTCCTCTGGGATAAATTTTACAAGGCCCTTGAAAGCACAACTGCTGACCTGCTGCAGATGGAAACATTTCATTGACATCTATCAAAAGAAACAGTTGTTTCGAAGGCTATATATTAACTGTCAAAAAAAAATTTAAAAACAGAAAAAAAATTCAAATACATACAAACTGCCATTGCTAATGACTCGCTAAACATTTCTTCCAAATAGTTCTCTTAAACACTTGCACAGGATTTTTACATATATTTTAAACAAATAAAAACAATGCATGAGATAGTCTGTACGTCTCTTAACTCTTCATTGAATAACATGTTGTAGACTTCTTTCTGCAACAATAAATAAGGAGTACCTTACTTTTTAACAGTTGTATCCCAACATGCCTTTTCTCAGGGAGAAAGACCCCTGAGTATGCACCTTTGCACACTTGTTCAATTATGTCCTTATGATACATTCCTAGAAGTGGGACCATGGGGCAAAGAGTATGTTCATTTAAATTTTTGATTTATACTACCCAGAAAAAGGGTCCTGGTTTGACATTCCCACCTATAGCATGAGACAAACACTTATTACTGTCAATTAGAGGTGTGAAAAGGTGTTTGTTTGGTTTTGGGTGCCGTTTATTTGCTTACTAAAAGGCTGAATGCCTTTTTGTATATTTATTGGCCTTCTGTGTTTATTCTCTTTTAATGGCCTGGTCACAAACTCTGTCTCTTTTTTCCACTGGAGTGTTAGGTCTTTCCTTACTGACTTTTAAGAGTCTTTTTATATTAGTCATATTAGCTTTGTTATTTGTCCTGCAAATATTATTCTCTATTTGACACTTGTCCTTCAACTTAGTCGACAGCAGTTAATTTGCTTGCTTTTTGTCATGAAGAGATGTTCAACTTTTATGTAGTCAAATACTTTTTTTTTTCCTTTTATGGCACTGGGTTTTGTGGCATTATGAGAAAGGCATTCTGCAACCTATGATTAGAAAAACACTCACCTGTATTTTTTATAGTACTTCTATGGATTTTTTTTTTTCAATAGCTAAATCTTACATTCATTTTTAAAACATTACGAAGGGAGGAGTTACAGAATTCAATTTTTTATATTAAACTTAGGAGTAACAAATTTCTAGTAGAATAAAATGTGAGTTGAAATAATGGCTCACTTGTACACCTTTTCTACCTTTTCAGTTAGCTATGGAGCATTTACTAAAGAACAATCACTGGGAGCATCATCTCTGTCTGCTGCATTTTAGCCTCCCTACGGTGCCTCACAAGCAAGTGTCCTTACCTCTACAAACATCGTCACTAAAAAAATAAAAAAATAAACCCCTTGCCACAGAGTCAATTCCAACTCAGAGCAACCCAACAGGACACAGCATAACGACCCCATAAAGTTCCCAAAGAGTGGCTGGTGGATCCGAACCGCCACCCATTCAGTCTGCAGCCACCGTGCCACCAAGACATAATAAACCCAAGAGCAGAAGAGTTCTGGATCATGGACACACATTTACACACAGATTTATGTGTGATAAATAAAAAACAGATTGGCTAACTTCTGTGGTAGGACTGGAGCCCTGATGATGCAGTGGCCAAGAGCTTGGCTGCTAACCAAAAGGTTGGCAGTTCGAATCCACCAAGCACACCCTAGAAACCATGTGGGGCAGTTCTACTCCACGCTATAGAGTCAACAGGAGTCAGAATCAACTGGACAGACAACGAGTTTGGGTGTTCTTTGCTTTGTTTTGTTTTTGGTTTGTGATTATCATATGCAAAATGCAACTGTAAGAATTTTATGTATCAGTACATTTAAGAATCACAACAGCTATATAAACGCAAGTTAAGTACTAGTATCCCCCAAACTAAACCACACCAAACTCAGTGCTGTCACGTCGATTCCAACTCATAGCAACCCAACAGACAGACCAGAACTGCCCCACAGAGTTTCCAAGGAGCACCTGGCGGATTTTACCTGCTGAGCTTTTGGTTAGCAGGTGAAGCACTTAACCATTATGTCACCAGGGTTAGTATCCCCTATACCACACAAACCTGATTCAAAGAGCGCTTGAGTACTTTGCCAACATTACAACATAATGGGAAACCCTGGTGGAATAGTAGTTAAGAGCTATGGCTATTAACCACAAAAGTTGGCATTTCCAATCTTCCAGGCACTCCCTGTAACACCTCTGTGAGGCAGGTCTACTCTATCCTCTGGGATTGCTATCAGTCAGGGTTTGAAGACAATCTGTCAGATTACACAGCCATGTGCTTAACCATGACACTGTATTTCAGGTCACTGCTGTCACTGGCACAGTAAACCAGCTGCCATCTATTAATTCCAACTTACAGTAACTCTATAGGACAAAGTAGAGGTGCCCCATAGGGTTTCCAAGGAGCACCTGGTGCCTTTAAACTGCCGAGGTTTTGGTCAGCCGCCACAGTCTGAACAACTGTACCACCAGGGTTCCATGACCACAATTCAAGAAAGCAAAAACCAAACCTGCTGCTGCTGAGTTGGTTCTGACTCACAGCGACCTTACTAGATCCTCTATTAATAACATCCAGACATCTTCATTTAAACAATGAGGCTGAACTTCAGTGGCCATTTAACATTTACTTCCCAGAAAATTACTGAGCAAAGGCTGGTTTAGACTCAATGAGAAAATATACCTTATTCCTGAAGAGGAAAATGTCCCTTAGCCAACAGTCAGCATTTCAATTCCAGACACAGTCCCACTTCTTGAGTTATGTGAACTGGGTATGGCTCTTAGGCTCAGTTTCCTTATGTATCAAGTGGGCACAATAATGACAATTGCTTGTGAAACTGCCTTACAAACTATAAAACATGAGTCAAACAGCTATGCTTTTGATACCAAGTTACAATTCAGGGTCAAAAGAAATGGCCACAGTCAGGCCCCAGGTACAGAAGGCAGGGGTTGTGCTGGCTTCTGCAGAGGGGAACCAGGGCCTAGAGGAGGCTTACATACCAGGTGGCTGCTACCAGGCAGGTGCTTATGGCAAAGCAGGCCCTTTCCATCACACCAGCCAGGATTCTAGTAAGAAGCCATTGGCTTCAGTGTCTGAATTCTGTGATGTCAACTCAGGAAAAAATAACTCTGACAAATGCTGGGGGTAAGAAAACCCTCCCACTGCTTCTCCTGTTGCTGAGTCACTGTTTTCAGAATTTCTCCAGGTACATCTGCCAAGACAGCGAGCAAGTCTTGCCCTCAGGTCCAGTCCTAGGTGCCTTTCACTGATGGTACCAGAGGGGCAGGAGGGCAGCCAGCAGCTTCTCCCTGCCTTTTCCAGGGCTAAATGTATTCTGAGGAGCTGGGTGGTGCAAGCCATTGATGATGGGCTGCTAAACAAAAGGCTGGTGATTTGAGCCCATGGGAGAACAGGCCTGGCGACCTTCCAGCTTAAAGAGCCCTATGGGGCAGTTTTACCTTGTCACATGCAGTCACCAAGGGTCTGGGCCAACTCAATGGCAGCTAACAACAACAACTAGTTGTTGTTCTGATTCCAAGGAGTTAAACACAATACCAGGCACCTGGAGAAGCAAGTGAACACCTGAAGGAAACCCTCAAGACCCAAACTCTGCAGGAAAATCAGGACCCTCCAGGACGCCCCTGCCAATCCTGTCTGAGAACTCACAGGCTCCATCATCTTACACTCAGGAAGGGGCTTTTTATTCATTACTGTATCCAGAATAAAAAGAACAAGCTCCTACCATCACTTGGCAAGAGAAATTAAAGCAGTACTTGGATCTTCTTTTTTCTTTTTTAATATAGAAAGCATATGGCATTTCTTGACTTTGTGACATAGAAAACTTTTCCAAATAGGAATTAATACTGGCGCTACCGCACTAGGATAAAACTGTGTATGAAAGGGCACCTAACACGGTGTGGTGGGAACAAGGACAAGAGTGAGGAGGTTGGGCCAGTCTACTTACATTTACAGCTACAGCCTGGGTGTTAGCTGTGCACCAGGCATTCAGTGTTCTTGGTGCTTTCCATTAACTCATTTAACAATCCTCCTCACAAATCCATAGGTGAACACCATTACTAAACTCCACATGACAGGTGAGGAAATTGAGACACAAACGGGTTAATGAACACGTTGGGGAGAACACAAAGAGTGAACGGTGAAGCTGGAATCAAACCCCTGTTAGTAAGCTAGAACTTTCCACCGCTGTATTACGGTACTGTCCTACCCATTTGTGCCATCTCTCTTATGATCAGAGCAAGCACCTACCAGAATGGTGGCGGGAAATGAAACGAACACCCTTTGAGTGCCTTCTTTGAGTCAGACACCTGACTGAGCGTTTTTACTCTGTAGCTAACAGAAGCTTCCCTAGGTAAGCCAAAAAGCTGACGTTAAACCAAACAACAAAAACAAGAGAAACCTTGTTGCCATTGAGTCAATTCCAACACAGTGACCCTACTGGACATAGGAGAACTGTCCCATAGGATTACCAAGGAGCGGCTGGTAGATTCAAACAGCCACCTTTTTGGTTAGCAGCCATAGCTCTTAACCACTGGGCCACCAGGACTCCCACTAGAGATTACCACTAATTAGCAAAGAGAGATCTGCAAGCTACAGAACTTGCTGCTTCTCTTCTGCCAGGAGGGTGGCTACTCTCTGTCCTAGGGTTGTTCTGTGTGTACCCTCGTCCCCGCTATATACCCCAACCCTCACGAAGCATAAGACAGGCCTGACTTAGTACAACCTCTCAGCTTACGGAGAGTCCAAACAATAAAAGAAAGCTGGCTGCAACACAACCTGCCTTAGATTATGTAATATCTAAACTCCAAAATTTAAACTTGAAAGGGAAGAAAATTTTAAACACCAACATTATCTTTCAGTAACTTAAATCAGCTCTGACCAAGAGGAATAAAATGTGAGCTACATATGAAATTATATCTCCAGGCCACAGTAAATAAGTCAAAAGACAGAGGTGAAATTATTGTTAATAATATATTCAGTTGCATTTCTCCAAAATACTATCATTTCATCGGGTAATCAATAAAAATCACTAACAAATTATTGTACATTATTTTTTCATATTAAGTCTTCAAAATCAAGCCTGTACTTTACATTTATAGCACAGCTCCATGTGGACCAGCCACATTTCACATGTTCAGTAGCCACTGTACTGGACAGCTCCATGTGGACAGCCACTGGCTACTGTACTGGACAGCATAAGCAGAAACATTCTCTTCTCTCTGTTATCTGCTCACAAACACAGGTACCTATAATCTTTATTCCATGCAACAGTAATCATTAGAGGAGGAAACAAGATTACTTTGCCTCCAACTGCTCTAAATTTCTGAATGAATCTGATACATCTTCTCAAATCAATGGGTGACAGATGGGCATAGCACCACCACCAATACACAGATACACCTGCTACATGTTCTCAGTTACACAGCCAAGAATATGGGACTTAACTGAAGCTACACTGCAATATCAACTCTGAGCAAAAGGAATCAAATTCCTGCTTCACTACTGCTCTTTTACACTTAGTCTTACAGCACCATTCCAGAATCTACCATAATCATCTAACAGCCTCTAATTCAGGGCATGTTTACAAATATTTGGCTCTCTGAATCCTTAAACCAAACTCAGCTTCACTGAGGTCATCTACTCATTCAGGGAGAGACAGTACAGGCTGTGCCCAACACAACTTCTGTACAATCTCTCTGCCCCAGCTCCCTGGCATGGTGGGAACCTTATGACCTCTCGTGACAATACAATCCCTGCCCTCAGCGAGATTACCTACTCATAAGGAACACGACATTTTTAAACAAAAAATGAGAGAGTCAACATATAAGCAACTAAATCAAATATAGAGATATACAAAAAGTATTCTGGAGTGGCAGAAAGAGGTAACTTCTGAAGGTTATCAGGAAAGGCTTCACGGAGCAGTTTACACTTGTAAGAAAAGTAGGATTTAAGAGGAAGGCAGCAGCAAGGACCATGCTGAGCACAGGTTATGCTGTACAAGAGGACTAGGGGGCCAGAGGTGGCAATGAGGTCACAAAGTAAAGTGTCCAGTCTGCCCACTGCCATCAAGTCCATTTCGACTTACAGTGACCCTCTAGGGTGGGTTCCAAGGGGTGATTGGTGAATTCCAAATGCTGTCCTTTTGGTTAGCAGCCAAGCTCTTAACCACTGGGTTACCAGGATGGAAGAACAAGGAATATAAAACAAGGCTGTAAAGTTAGGGTGGAAACCCTGGTGGCTTGGAAGTTAGGAGCTAAAGCTCTTTAGCTAAAGCTCAAGCTGCTAACCAAGAGGACAGCAGTTCATTCTTCACCAGGCAGGCACTCCTTGGAAACTCTATGGGGCAGTTCTACTCTGCCTCCAGGGTCGCTGTGAGTCGGAATGGACTAGATGGCAGTGTGCTTTTTGTTTTGTTTTATAGGGTCATTTTAAGATGGAATTGACTTCACAGCAATAGGTGTGGTCTGGTTTTTTAAAGTTAAAGTGGAGCTTCAGAAACTTGGAATGTAAAAGGAGGACCTAGGATTTTATTGGCCCCAAATCAGGCACAACTGTCTGCAGCAGCAGAGTTAGCAGGGCCAGAAGAGTGTTTCAAAAAAACAAACCTGACACTGGTACAGGGAGCTAAACACACACACACACAAAAGCAAAGGAGCCAGTATGACAACCATGAGAGGCCACAGAACATCACAGCCCTCCAAGGTCATCAACAGTAACAACCTCAAATAAGGTTGCTGTCGTTGGGTGCCACTGTTAGGTGGGTTCTCAACTTACAGGAACCCCACGGGACAGAGGAGAACTTCCCCTTAGGGTTTTCTAGGAGGTAATCTTCACCGAAGCTGACTGCCAGGTTTTCCTCCTGTGAGCCGCTGGGTGGGTCCGAACTGCCAACCTTTAATCAGCAGCTGAGCATCTCAACAGTTAAGCTACCAGGGCTCCTTTAAATTATGGGATGGTAAGAAAAGTTATGCTAAGAAATGGGAAGACTCCCAGTGCCTGAGAACTAACTGGAAGAGCCAAAGGTGACTCACATTTATAGCCTCTATTACTGGTAGAATGGCTGTGACCTTTATGCAAATAGGAAAATCAATATAACTAAATAGTTTTCTACCCCTTGGGGATGGGCTGTAGAAGAGATAACATCTCAAGTTCTGACCTGTCAATTTTCCTAGTAACTCCTGAATAGTCCTATATACCTACGTTCATAGTCTAGGCAGCGACTGTTGAGAATGTTCCAATAAGCACTGGCTTCCCACTGAACTGGCTTCACCAGTCGTAACTTGAACTGGTTGGTCACTTATTTTTGCAAACTGGTCTTGGCAATCTGCTCAGCTGTCCTCCAAATGACCTCAACAGATGTGCTGGCCACCACTGACACCTGCACTGACCATCGAGGGAAACAAAACCCAAATTTGGAGGAGACAGAGCCTTCTGGCCTGGATTTTACTTTTGGAGGGGCCACATTTCGGGGGCAGAACTTTGGATTTGTAACTTTTTAAGCTTCAACATTTAAAGTAAAAGGAAAACCTACAGGTAAATGTCAGTGATTGAGTTCCTCCTATCTGAAATCCAGGAGTCAAAATTTCCAAATGCCCCTTAATCCTCAATAGAGAACATTCTCTAGAAATTCTGTTGCATGCATTGGGAGTGACCAGTTTCCTAAACAACCAGAACATCACTGAGGAGGCAAAGCTGCTTAGTACAAATGGAAATTACCATTTGTAAAAACACACTGCTTATCAACGCTCCCCAGCAAGTCTTAGAAGCTATGAAATTAAATTAACACCTTTGGAAAAAGGATCAAACATGTGTGTGTACACACATTCAGAGGCACATTCTTCAGAGCCATCCACAAATATGTCACACTTCACAGACTTTGTCAACTCTTCAACAGTACATGGTAATAACATTTTTAAAACATTTAGCTTTTAAAAAGTGAATGAGAATACTTTATTCAGTGATTTAGAAAGTAAAATGCAACTCTCCAGCATCGGATATACTCCAGTTACAGAGTGCCAACAGGTGACTCTCAGTAGGTATCCTAGGGTGTCTCCAAACATGGTCCCTACACCCAAGAGATGGAGTGCTTTTGTGCTGCCCTTGAATCTGGCCTAGTCTTAAGTTCTGCTTTGACCGACAGAATGAGGAGGAAGTGGCATACTTGGTCTTCCCAACCCAGGTCTTAAGAAGCTTGACAGCTTCCACTTCTTTTTGGGGAAGCCAGCCACTTTATGAAAAGTCTTACTACCCAAACGAAAAGACAGATCTCATGGAGACAGCCTGTAGCCATCCTGAGCTGCTGAGGAAGTCACATAACTGAACTCAGGCAAGACCCGCAGTTGAACTCCAGCCAACCCACACTATGTTTCAGGCCCTACATTTGGGGGCTGCTGTGCAGTAATAGGTAATGGAAGCAACGAATGGCCAAAGATATCAACCAGTGAAAAGTGAGCCAAGTCTATCATTTATCTGTGACCATCTTGGGATTCTGTATAATATTCCTCTTTATAAAGCCTAACACTGATAAACAATGAACACAGACAGAATTTTCTTTTGTTGCAATCAAACTCAAGCACTCAGTAACATCTAGAATACTAGTGGTGATGCTCACCCCGGAGTCTCCCAGTTCTACCCTCTGAGCCTAGAACAACTAGAAAAAGCATCTCTCTTTATTGTTGAAGCCCTCTCCCCCCTTGTATTGGTGCTTTATCTAACAACATGCCACAAACTGGCAAATGTTTATGCTAGGTAAATAAAACTTCAACATGAGTATTGAAAGAATGAAGTTCTAAACAAAAAGCAAATAATTCATGGCAACCCTATCTATGTCAGAGTAGAACTGTCCTCCACAGAGTTCTCAATGCCTCATTTTTCATAAGGAGATTACCATGTGTCTCTTCTGAGGCACGTCTGCATGGGCCTGAATCTCCAAACTTTTGGTTAGCAGTCAAGTGCCTTAACCATTTCCATAATCCAGAGACTCAAAGAAAAGCTACCAGAGACTAACTACATTTTAATGACATGGAGCACACAGAGCCCCCACAGACAGCAGTGACAGTTCTTGACTCTTTCCTGCATCTATTCTCTTCTCATGCATGTACTGTAGTCAGAGGGCATTTCTCTGCCTTTTGACGTAAGGTCTGTTCACATGACTCTCTTTGGCCAATGACAGGTGGGTGCAAGTGGCAGCAGGCCAGCTCCACACTCAAATTTAAGGAGCACTATACTCTTGCCCTTTTGAGAAAGAACACGGTCCCCCACTAGGTCACTGGTCCTAGGGAGAAGAGGAAAGAGAACTGCAGCAGAGCCACCCAAATAACCTACCAACTTGGGATCAAAAAAGAAAAGCTTCTCACTGAATGCCATTAAGATTTTGAAGCTGTTTGGTATACAGTAATAGGTGACCAGTTCAAGGTTCTTTATCAGCTGCTAAAATTTGCAAAATACACAGGAAATAACAGAAAAATAGAAAATTTTCTTGGCTATCTAAATCATAATTAAATTTGGAAATGACTGCTCAGGTAATCTCACTGTCAAGCAGAATGTAAGTACAGTATGTTGAATAGCATCCTATCTTCTTACAACAAAGGCTATCTTTTTAAAAAGGTCTATGTAATTTAGTTATTCAGAGTTCTCCAAAAGTTGACTCTAACTGCGTTTTCTAGCCAGTTTCATCCCACTTGTATTCATTATTTAGAATGTCCTGAATACGTCTCACATTGTTTCACCTCTAGCCTTTCCTCATTCAGTTCCTACATGTTTCATCCAACAGGTTTAGTTCCTCCAGTCTTTAAGGTGATGTTCACACATCACCCACTTATAAAATCTGCTCTGACTTTGCCTTTTAAGGCTGGCTCGTCATTCTCTGACTCTTAATCACAGTGTATGGCCTTCCCTCTTAAGAACTTTGGTTTATTTTGCCTCATAACACTTTCTTATCTTCTTAAAAGGTCCTGGAAGGCAAGGTTTATGTATTATCTACCTCTATCCCTTCTTGCATTTAGCAGAAGGACTTATGTACCTTACAGACCTTATAAGGATGAGTGGCCAATGGGAGGCAGCAGGGCACCAGGAAATAACATCCAGAAGCAGACATCAACTGTGGAGGCTACACATCTGGATTCTACTGCTTAGCAGCTAAGCACCATTGGACCAGTTAGTCTCTACAGGGCTCAGTTTCCTCATATGTAAACCTGGGATAAGGACACTGATTTCACAGGGCTCTTTTAAGAATTCAACATGAAAATTAATGTAAATGCCTCGGTATCTGATACAGAATGTATCTGACACAGACGGGAAGCTTCATAAAGGACAGCTCTTACTACAAAAATGAAAATGACACAGAATGTCACCCAGAAATTAGTTTATACAAATCTCTGATGCTAGATTAGGCTCTCTTAAAAATTCATTGTTTGAGTGATAGTAATAACTCTAGTTACCAAAAATTCAAATTTGCTCTTTTCACAGTTGTTTCAATGGTCTAGACTGTAGTTCTATTATGATGGTCATATGATACTTTCTCTACAGTTCTACATTTTATTGGTAGTTATCATCAGAAGTAAATCTGTTCCAGGCAACAAATGCACCTCCTTAAAATAAAACAAAGCCCAGCACACCTCCTTCCCATGTGTACTAGCCTATTTTTAAAGTAGCATGAGCACTCCCACCAAAAACCCCAAACTCAACATGACCCTATAGAACAGAGTGGAACTACCCCATAGAGTTTCCACAGAGCTTCTGGTGGATTCACACTGCCCACCTTTCAGTTAGCAGCCATAGCACTTAACCACTATACCACTGGGGTTTCTAGCACTGCTACAGCGTGCCCAAGCCTTTCCCAGCAAACTGAAACACCCATCACCCAGGATCAAACAGTACTGAACCAAACAGACTGTTGTCAAGTCGATTCCAACTCATAGCAACCCTATAGGACAGAGTAGAACTGCTCCATAGTTTCTAAAGAGCACCTGATGGATTCGAACTGCTGCTGACCATACGGTTACCGTACACAGCACTTAACCACTAAGCCACTAGGAACAAATGGTAGAAATTCCAAGTGCAGTAGGATTATTTTATGTTGATCAAATGGTGTGATTTCAGTCTTTACCATACAAACATCGTTTCAATAACATTCCTTATCAAATAAGACATGAAAAGATGCTTTTATCAATAAAACAACAAGAACAAAAAGTCTCCAAACCTATTACCACCAAGGTGATTCCAACTAACAGCAACCCTACAGGACACAGTAGAACTGCCCACAGAGTTTCCAAAGAATGCCTGGTGGATTTGAACTGCCAATCTTTAGATTAGCAGTCACAGCAGTTAACTACTAGGCCACTACGATTTCCTTTATGAATGAAAGTGCCATGCAAATGTCAAGAAGTCAGTATCACTGCTAAAGTAATACAGCAAAGTCAGTTTTACCTGCCTGGTACAAAGTAGAATTTTATACTGAACCCATGTCCATGCTTCATCATAACAGTAACTGACTGGTCTTCCAAAGAACAAGCTCAGAATCAAGTAAACTCTAAACTGAGCTGGGCAGATGATGAAAATGAGGGAACGGGGGGCTTGGTGTGCATTCGTGGAGAAAGGTTAGCAGGTCACTAGAAGTAGCACAATTGGACTGAAGGCGCAGCTGCTGTCTCACTCTCTACTGACTGAAGCCTCAAGGAATGAACGCCCAGTGCTGCCAGATCTGCTGATTTGCCAGACAAGCAAGAAGGTTAGGGTTTCATTAGAACATTAGGGAGCCCTGGTACAGACGTGGTTAAGTGTTCAGCTGCTAACTGTGAAGTTTGTGGTTTGACCCTGTCAGCCACTCTGCAAGAGAAAGCTGTGGCAGTTTGCTTCTGTAAAGCTTGACAGTCTTGGGAACACCATAGGGCAGTTTTACTCTGTGCTCTAGGGCGGCTGTGGGTCAGAACTCAACTCGATGGCAGTGGATTGATTTTGGGGTTTCATAAAAAGCATCGTGACTTTTGAAGGCAGCCTTGCTTTTTTTTTCAGTTTTAAAGTCTTTGGGGGCCAAACAAAATATACTAATATGCTAGACATGGCCACGGGTTAGACATTTGGGACCTTCGCACTAGATATCCTAAAGTCACTTTGATAGACGGAAAGGTTAAACATGGTAACTACATCCACTGTATTTGTATTTTTAATAGAAATTTATAACCCCAATAAAGAATAACAACACTCTATGAACTCTTAAAAAATACCTCACTTCCTCATTTATAAATTCTCAGTCACTGTACTTTTGGACCCTATGTTTTCAGTCTTACAGTTCTCACCTAGTAGGATTCCTTCCTGGCCACTGCTCCACATACCTATTTAAACCTTACCAGCTCCTTGAAGCTTGATTTAACGGCTAACTCCCTCCTATAAACCTCCTCTGATCCTCTCGAAAGCCTCTTACGTATAAACTAGCGGTACAGAGTCAGAGATCTGCACTGATTTCTATCACACAGCATCTCCCCATTACCAACACCTCCCAACAGCACAATCCAAGTGGCACTACACTTGTTTTACTCCCGTGACAGAGAAAGGCTAGAAGCAACAGGTCGAGAGTGAGGTTCCCCAGCACTCACCGCCAAACACATCTCCGTTCTGGTAGTTTCTGCCTTTCTGGGCTTCCTCTTCATTTTGAACAGTGGCAACATGCTTGGCGGAGGCACAGCCCATAGTCTCATTCGGTCAGCTTCAGCCGGGCTGAACTGCAAATCATCTCTACAGACACAGGGACATTTTTTTTGTTTTTCTTTATACACACAAAAAAATCCACCTTTCTGCTGAGTTGGTCAAGATGTGTGCACCTGCAAGAAGAAGAGAGCTAGATCAGAAGGCATGACCCCAGCAAAACCCATGCTTCAGTCTCTAGCCCGGCTACAGGTGGTAACTCCCACCACGTGGGAATGGTCACAGGTCACTGAAGAAAGAAATCCAACATGGCCCATGCTCATTTGATTCCCATTCAGAAAGCAAAATCAGAAGGCATACCTCTTGCCAGACAAATGCTCAAAGGGTGAACTTCAAAATCAACCATTAAAAACCCTATGGAGCACAGTTCTACTCGGATACACATGAGGTCACCATGAGTCTGACATGACTTGGCAGGAAATGCTTTTACCACCTAAGAGCACTAACAATATCTATGGATATAGGAATCTAACCATTCAAGCAGAAACTCAGTATCCATAAAGCATTAACTCCTCACTCTCCTTAGTTTTTTGTCCCTAATAATAACTATTCACTTTTCTCTCTACACATATTTCCCTAGTTCAGATATCTCATGTCAGTGGGATCAGACAACATTTGTCCTTTGGTGTCTGACTTATTTCACTGAGCATAATGTTTCCACGGTTTATCCATGCTGTAGCACATATGAGAACTCCTCTCTCTTTGGGGCTGAATAACATTTCATTGTGGTATATACCTTTTTTGTTAGCCATTCATCTTTGACAGAAGAGGTGAACTTTTTGAAGACAATAGAGAAAACACATATATATTTATTCAAATATCTGAGTACCACTACCTGAAATCAAAAGTAAAAGCAACTGCCACTGAGTCGATTCCAGCTCACAGCAATTTTATAAGACAGAGGAGAACTGGTCCACAGGGCTTCCAAAGGAGTAGATTCAAACCACTGACCTTTCTGTTAATAGTCAAGTTCTTAACTACTAAACCGTCAGGGCTCCCTGCTTGTGACACCTGACAGCTGGAGAAGCTCCCTACTCCCCCATCCTGCCTCACAAATCGGCTCTTCCCAGTCCAGCACCTTATGCTGCACCTAGCAGAAGCAAGTCTTCTCCTTCAGACCGAAGCAGGGGTTAGTCTATATATTTCTGGTGAGTTCTGTGAATAGTTCAATATTTATGCCACCTGGGGTGACCTCTTGAAACCCCGGTGGTGCAGTGATTAAGTGCTACACCTGCTAACCGGAAGGTAGGCAGTTTGAATCCACCAGGCACTCCTTGGAAACTGTACGGGGCAGTTCTACTGTGACCTATATGGAGTCAACTCGACAGCACTGGGTTTATTTTTTGGTTTGGGGATGACACTGGGCAGCAAAAGGAAAGCGACAGGGACAAATCTTCTTTTCCTTCTGTTTAGCTAGCTGAATATTTGAAAAGACTGTGCAGAAAACGTAGGAACACAAAGAAATGAAAACAAGGCGGTCATCTATCTGGTGTCAGGGGCTGCGCGCCTCCACTGTTTTTAGCTACTGTTGAGTCGGCTCTGACTCATGACGACTCCTGCACGACAAGGACCGTTTAGATCTGCAGGGTTTTCAAGGGCTGATTTTCAGAAGCAGCTCACCAGACCTGTCTTCCTAGTCCGTCTGAGTCTGGAGGCTCAGCTGAAAACTGTCCCATGTCGTAGCAAGACCCAAACCTCCACTAACAAGACAGGTGGAGGCTGCTCACGAGACGCACAGGCTGGAAGCTCAACCTCTGTGGACCTCTAATAAAAATTTAAGGAGTATTTGCAGATCAACCACAAGGAGATGATCCTCAAGTTCACTGTACTAACCTTACTCGCCCTACATCCCAGGCTGCTGCCCCAATTCTCAAGGTTCACTAGGCTCATCCTGTTCCTTTTTATTTATTTTTTCACCATCCTTACCCAAGCACTCATGCAGTCTTGAAGACGTGCCCCTTGAAATGTCTGTCTGTCCATTCACCCCACCGTGACAGAGGCACCACCTGCTCGAGCTCAGTCACAGCAGCAGCAGTTCAGAGCCCTTGACCTCCATCCGCACTTGCATGTCACCATCCCTTCCATGTTTTAGGAGCAACCAATGCTTTCTGCATCTCAGGAGTAACGTTACCAAAATGCACCTTCAAGCTTTCTTTTCCTTTGAGATTTCTGTTCCCAACCCCTTTTCCTAGGAGCACTAATAGCATCAATGCATGCAAAAAAAAAAAACCTAAAAATTCAAATGATACAATTTCAGCACAGAGGAGTTTTCAAATTAGCCTAATAATAAAAGGTAATTCTAAATCAATCTAACAAGCAAATTTAGACATAAAGAAAACAATCCTGAATTAAGGCAAGCAAATTAAAATTTTAATAAGCTCTGCGGCTACAACAGAGCTTTGCATGGTTCAAACTGTTCTCTATCGCTGATTATATCAAATCATTAGCACGACATTATAGGGTAGGTACGGTGAAGTTTTATAAACAGGAAATATTTCCCCTTCCCCTGGATGGTTACTATCTAATTTCTTTGTTATTGAGTCCCTGGGTGATGTAAACGGTCAAGTGCTCAACTAGTGGCCAAAAGGCTGGAAGCTGCAACTCACCCAGAGATAAACGGCAAGAGAGGCCTGAGGATCTGCTCCACATTGCTGAAGCAGATGTCCCCCACCCCCACCCCGGGCCTGTCTTCCAAACAGTCACATTCTTGAAAACCCCTACATAGGAGTTCTACTCTGCACACAGTCAAAATCAACTTAATGCCACTAACACCAACTGCAACTTCAACATATGATAGCTTCATCTTCACAGATTGTCATCTTTTTAAAGCCATATGGAACTCAGGCCTGTGGAATGTACATATGGGGAGACACACACACACACACACACACACACACGCACACAACTTCTCAGATAGTATTTTTGCAATAAAGTTTTTAAAAGTACATTATTTCTATTCAGTGGTCTATCTTTTCTGTCCTACAAGCTTTAATTCAGAAGGTTATACAATTTAATGGAACTTAACAGGTTAAGTTTTTTAATCAGAGATCTAGATAGTTTGCATGATATGTCTTTATCATGTTTGCTGTCCCTACACGGTGGCAGGCCGTTTGCGGCTGAGGCAGAAAGATGGAAGGTGGGAAAGTGCCAGTTGTCTGGTAAAATTCCACAGCCACAAAACAGCAGTTGTATAGCAGGGAGATGCTTTCAGAGAGGAGAGGTCACTTCTTGTAAATGCAAGCAGAACTCAAGTAGCCCAGAAACAGACAGTCTTACATTATCAGTACTTTCACGTAACTGCCAATGATATGTAAAATATAAGGTTCGTTCAGATACATGGACAGCCTGTATGTAAAATATATAGGGGAATGTGAGAACTTAGGAGAATTTGATCCCAAAGACAGTGAAAATGTCACTGCAGTGCAAGAAGCCATTCAGTGCCTTCCCAGCTGGTATGACACAGCCTCTCACCAGACCAGAGCACACTTTGAGGTTACCATCACTCTGAAAGAGACCGTGCAAGAAATGTCAAGAGAAGCGGCTACCCGAACCACACATTTGTGTAAATCAGCACAGCTATGGAACAGTGGTCAGTTCAGCTATGGAACAGTGAAACGTTACTATATCTACACAAAACGGATGCTTGCTTACACACACACACACACGCACGCACGCACGATTCTATAGTCACTTATTTTACCAATTGACGATACTCTAAACACTTTTTGAGTGCTTGAGCATACCAGGTACTCTGTTAATTGCTAGTAACTGAAAAACGAGATTAAATCTCAGAACTTATCTACAAATACTCAAGGCCTGATGAGGCAGAGAGGCAGGCCTTAACAACAAGTACCAGAAGAGAGGTTTCACAGGGCTCTACGACCATGCAGAACTCCAAAAGCCTTGTTCAATTATGATTGGGTGGAGGCAGGAACTAAAAAGAGGAAGTAGTATTTTTTCTAGGGTTGTAAAGGTTTCGTAGAAATTTGCCAAGCTGAAAGGAAATAGCATCATTCCGAGAACAAATAGCCCGTGTGAATACCGTTGAATGTGGGAAAGCATGACATATCTGTGGTATGCTTGCTTTAGGGGCAGCAAAGAGAACTGGATTATTGATACTTTATGAGGGGCCTGGAGGAGATCTTGCTCACTTCATCCAACTTAATAAATCATAAAACATCCTAAGATATTGAGAGTCAAATCTGAGTCCACTTGCAGAGACATTAAATTAATACAGAAATTCATTCTGCCAATCTATCATGCCTTCTGAAGAAACATCACCACTGAAGCATGCAGTGAGGAGAGAAGAGGTGATTCAGTTCTAAAGGTAGGAGAAAGACAGAAAAAAAAAACAAAACAGACCTTCCTAAGCAAGCAGGCTGCTAAGAGTTGCTGCTGTGGTTGCTGCTGCTGTCCTGTTGTTACAGCTATTGTTACTGCTGTTGTTTCTGTGGTTGTGTTGCACTGCAGTTGTGGCTCTGCACCCCAGGGAGCACCTTTTCACAGGCAGTGCCCCCTACTCCTCCTCTCTAGCACCTAACAGCATCCCCTCAGAAGCAGGTGTTGGCTTCCAGACACGAATTCCCTCCTTTTCAAAAAGCAAATGTGGGAAAACCACCTCTCTCACACACACACACACACACACAAGACAGAAGCAAGGGGAAGCCTCACCACGCCTTCCTTTCTGCTGCCACCTCTTCAGAATGAACTAAAAGTGTAAAAATAGAAAGGAGAGGGGAAACCCTAACAAATCACCACAGTGCACTGGGAATCAAGAGACAATGTGCAGTCATCCACTTGCTTTTGTCCAGAGTCACTTCAGTGTTGTGCAGATACCCTTATACACTATCCAAGAGGTAAATGTCCAAAAAGGATCCTTGGCCACTCTGAAAAGCATTCCACAGTGTTTTTCATATCAAAAAAAAAATCTTATTTGAGTTTAAAAAATTGAATTTATTTGAAAATCAAATATACTTCTTCAGACTAACAAATAGAACATGTCAGAGATTTTTTTGTCAAGGCACCTCTCTGTGGATTCACGGAAAGGGGGCAGGGAGGGAGAGGATGCAGATGAAGTGATCGGATATGCTTTATTCCCAACTCAGATGATGACTCAGAAAGTTTCCACTTACTTTTATTGCTTCACATGAATTCTCTCCAAGTCATAAATTTATGTAACTTATACACTATGCATTTTATAGAAATTTAAATTTTTTGAGATCAAATTTACCATTTTAAAATTACAATTTGGTGGCATTTTGTGTATTTACAATGCTATGCAACCATCGTCACTATTCAATTCCAGAAAATTTTCATCATCCAAAAAAAGAACTCCATATCCATTAAGCAGTCACTTCTCATTGCCCTCTTCTCAGCTTCTGGCAATCACTTATCTATTTTCTGTTGCTATGGATTTATGTATTCTGTATATTTCATGTAAATGGAATCACTCAGCATAACAGTTCTGAGGTTCATCCACACTGGAGCACATGTTAGGACTTCATTCCTTCTCATGGGTGAGTAACAGTCCATTTTATGTATATAACACAGTTTGTTTACCCATTATCTATAGATGGACAGAATTCTAGGCTGTTTCTACCTTTCAGCTATTGTGAATAGTACACCTATAAACATGTGTTTACATGTACTTGTTTTCAATTCTTTTGGCATATACCTGTTTTCAGTTCTTTTGGTATATACCTAGGAGTGAATTGTGGGGTCACTTGGTAATTCTAGGTTTAACTTTTTGAGGAAGCAATAAACTGTTTTCACAGAAGCTGAACCATTTTACACTCCCACCAGGAATATACATGTGTTCCAGTTTCTCCAGATTCTTGCCAACTTTTGTTATTTTCTTCTACTATTGCCATCTTAGTTGGTGCAAGTTGGTTGATTTGGATTTCCCTAATGACTAATTAGGACACCCTAGTAGTGTAGTGGTTAAGAGCTACAGCTGCTAATCAACCAAAAGGTCACAAGTCTGAATCGATCAGGCATTCCTTGGAAAACCTATAAGGTAGTTCTAATTGGCCCTATAACATCACTATAAGTTGGAATCAACTCAACAGCAATGGATTTGGCTTGGTTTTTTTTAATGATTAATTATGTTTAGCATATTTTAAATGTGTTTGCTGACTATTTGTATACCTTTTTTTGGAAAAATGTCTATTCAAGTCTTTTGCTCAGTTTTAAATGAAACTGTCTTTTCATGGTTGAGTTGTAAGAGATTTTAATATATTCTGGTTACTAGATCATTATTAGATAAAGCCAAGCCAAGTGCCGTCAAGTCACATCCAACTCATAAATAATTTGCAAATATTTTCTTCCACTCTGTAGCCTATCTTTACACTTTCCTGATAACATCTTGAAATGCTTCAAGTTTCCCATTCTGATGAAGTTCAACTTAATGATTCTTCCACTCACTGGGCCTTTGGTGTCATATTTAAAAATCTGTTGCTAAATCCAAGATCATGAAGCTTTATTCCTATGTTTTCTTCTCAAGAGTTTTATGGGTTTAGCCCTCATATACGAGTTGTTGGTCCATTTTGACATATGCTTTGTATATGGTACAAGGTAGGATTCCAAATTCATTCTTTTGCACGTGGATACTGAGTTGTCCAAGCACCATCTAAATAGTTAAAGAGGCTATTTATTTCCCCACTAAAATGTCTTGGCACCTTTGTTGAAAATCAGTTTGTCATAGATGCATGGGTTAATTTCTTAACTCTCAGTCCTGCGCCATTACACTGTCTATCCTTATGCAAGTGCCAAATGTACTACAGCTTTATCGTAAGTTCTGAAACTGAAAAAGTATGCTTCCCCATATTCTGTTTGTTTGTTTGTTTGTTTCAATATTGTTTGGCCACTCCATGTCCTTTTGAAGTCTACATAAATTTGAGGATTGGCTTTCCCGTTTCTACATTTTGATAGGGATTACAGGGAATCTGCAGATTACAGCCCATGAACACAGGATGTTTTTCCATTTATTTAAATTTTCTTTAATTTCTTTCAGAAGTGTTTTATAGTTTTCATCTCCTTGGTTAAATTTATTCCTAAGTATTTTGTTCTTTTGTATGCTACTGTGAATGAAATTGTTTTCTTATTTCCTTTTCAGATTTTTCATTGATGGAATACAGAGATACAACTGATTTTGTATGACACTGTACCCTGTAACTCTGCTAAATTTGCTTACTACCTTTCATGGCAGAAGATCCTGTCATCTGTGAACAGGGATAGCTTTACGTCTTCCTTTCCAATCAGAACACCTTTAATTT
This sequence comes from Heterohyrax brucei, assembly GCA_028571685.1. Taxonomy (NCBI): domain Eukaryota; kingdom Metazoa; phylum Chordata; class Mammalia; order Hyracoidea; family Procaviidae; genus Heterohyrax; species Heterohyrax brucei. The sequence continues at coordinate 52,559,234 of CM053155.1, forward strand.
ATTTTTCTTGCCTAATTGCTTTGGCAAGGAGCCCTGGTTAAAGCAATTAATTGCTAACTCAAAGGTAGGCTTTTCAAAACCATCAGGACTTCCTGGGGAAAAAAATGTGGCAATCTGCTTCCATAGAATTTACAGTCTTGGAAATCCCGTGGGGTCGCTATGAGTCTGCAATGAACTTTTTTTACGGGGTGAGGTGGGGTGGGATGGAGTTTATTAATTGGTCTGCTAGGACTTCAAGTACTGCACTGAATAGAAGTGGCAGATTTAGGCATCCTTAAAAGGGAAGGCTTTCACTCTTTCACCACTGACTATGATGTAGCTGTGAATTTTTTACAGATGCCTTTTATCAGGTTAGGGAAATTTCCTTCTACTCCTAGTTTGTTAAGTATTTTTATCATGAAACGGTGTTTGATTTTATCAAATGCTCTTTCTGCATTAAATGATATGATCCTGTATTTCTTTTTGAAGGTAATAATTTAATTATAAGAGTAAGGTTTTTAAGTCCTTAATGTCTTCAAACATCTATGGACAACTGATTTTCAACAAGGGTGCTAATAAAGCCATTCAATGGAGGAAGGACAGTCTCTCCAACAAACAGTACTGGCAAAATTAGATTTCCACTTTCAGAAAAATAAAGCAAGATCTATACTTCACATACAAACTAATTCAAAATGGATCAAGAAATTAAGTATTAAAGCTAACACCAGAAATTCCTTGAAATAACACTTAAGAAAAGAAACTATGGGACCTAGGTTTTTTCTTAAAACGACTGATGGTGAAATAAAACAACAAATACACAAACAGACGACAAAACAGATCATTGGAACTTTATGAAAATGAAATATGTTCATCAAGAGTAAAAGGATAACCTACAGAATGGGAAAAAAATCTTTGTGCCATATATCTGATAAGGGTCTAACATCCAACATATATTTAAACCTTTCACTACAAAAGGACAACCCAGTCAATGGGCAAGGACATGAATAGACACCTTACCAAAGAGGACATTCAAGCAATCAACAAACACATAAAAAGATGCTCATCATCATTCGCCACTAGAGAGATGCAAATTAAAACTACACTGAGACACCACCTTCACTCCTACTAAAAAGGCAACAATAAAAAATCAACAGAAAATAACAAATGCTAGAGAGGATGCAGGGAGACCAGGATGCTTATCCACTGCCAGCAAGATTGTTAAAACGGTACAACAGCTGTGGAAGCCAGTACGGCAATTCCTCAGAAAATCAGTACTATCATACAACCCAGCAATTCTTCTCCCAGGTATCTACCCGAGGAACCTAAAAGTAGTGACATGAATAGATACGTGTGCACTTATGTTCACTGCAGTACTATTCACTGTAACACAAAGCTGGAAACAACACAAGTGCCAATCAACAGCAGAATGGACAGACAAAATGTGGTACATTCATACAATGGGGTACTACTCAGCCTTAAAGAAAAATAAAGTCCTGAAACATACACTACAACACAGATGAACCTGGAAGACATTACACTGAGTCGAATAAATCAGGTGCAAAACAACCAGTACAACATGGTCTCACTTAAATGAAAGGACAACAATGGTTACATGAACACAGACCAATGTTATGAGCAGTTACCAGGGGCAGAAACAGGTGGTAGGTGGGGAGGGGTGGGAGGGTAAGTGAGGGGGTGAAGAGTGGGCAGGGGAGTGGAGGGGTGGAGGGGCAGAAGGCAGGGAATTATTCTCTGGCAAGTGAATATCTGTCTATGGTGATGGTAAAATCAGCATCAACTAAAGGTAATGCTTATACAAGTGGGTTACTGTAACTGGTATCACTAACCTTTATATCAGAAAAAAAAGAAAGGGAAAACAGCAAACATAGTGTTATACATAATTTTACAACAGAGGGTCCCCTTCCAATTTAAGGAAAAAAAAAAGATTTCACTTGTTGATACTGGGTAAGTGCAAGTAATACAAATAAACACCCTTGAACTTTTGGCTGAGAGGTCCAGGATCATGGCTTCATAGGTCTATCGAGTCAATTGGCTTAACATCACTTTTCAAGTTGCTGTCCTACCTCCTAGTTCCATGGATAGGGGCTGGTGTCTTAAAAGCTTTTGGCCAGCCACTCATCATGTAACAATTGGTCTCTATTCAACTGAAACAGCAGAGCAAGGAGAAGACCTGGGAATCAGAGAAGGAAGTAGATCGTAGCTCTAATTGCCTTCAGAAGTTACCGTCAGGTGGTGTAGTAGTTAAGTGCTACATCTGCTAACCAAAAGGTCATCAGTTTGAATCTATAAGGCGTCCCTTGGAAACTCTATGGGGCAGTTCTACTATGTCCTATAGGGTTGCTGTGAGTTCTAATTGACTCGATGACACTAGTGTTTTTTTTTGTTTGTTTTGGTTTTGGCTTTGCTTGAGACAGAAGAAACCACACGCAGCTACCATTACTCAGTATTTTGATCAAGGACCCAACGATGAACCTTGATCAAAATGAGGAAAAATGTAGAACAGAAAATCAGATGCTTAGGGAAACCAGACTTACTAGATCCATTGAGACCAGGAGAACCTACACGTCTACTGCCCTGAAATAATCTTTAAACTCTGAATCTGAACTATCACACGAAGTCATCTTCAAGCTAACCAGCAATTAGGTCAATTAATACCGAACGCTGGATTGAATCATTCCAGTCTTTGAAAGAATTATCTATATGAAATCAAACTGACAATAGTAACTCTAAGGCAGATAATAACTTTAAATGCAAGTTAACTGTAGAGACAGTGAAGACTGGTCCCACAGTGTGGAGAATGTAACTAATGGCAGAACTACACATGGAGAAATTGTTGAATGAGTGTATATTTTATTATAGACACTTTTACCAAAAGAGAAATACATTTCAATAATTTGTCCATTTTGAGGGTGGTAAGTAAAAAGTCATCTGAGAAGCAAAAGATTTCCAATACACCAAGTTAATCATAGATAACTAGAGAAAGTTTTTTATGATGTCATACGATTCTGCACATAAACATTTGTCCAGTCACTCGTACAAAATAACCAATAGAATGTTACTGAGCAAGTACTAAGTTACAGGCACTGTTTGGTAGGCGCTAGGTGCGTAAGAGTAAACAAGGTAAGATACAATCCTCCTCCCAAGCCCCAGGGGATGTGCAAGTTCAGAGAAGGGGACAATGAAAAACATCAATTATGTGGCGACCCGGTACAGATGCTGCAGGCTAAATATAGGATGACATTGAAGTTCACCTCACTGGCAGCTGATTCAACCTTGGGAGGGAGGGGTGTGGAGAGGTCAGGTTTGAGATCTGACTACAGCTACAGAAACATCATGGAAACACCCTGGACTGTATCTCTTTTACTGCCTAACATAATGTTAAAGGTCCACTTCTACTGAAAACTGTCTCACTTGACTTCCATCCATCTGATGTCTCAAAGTCAGGACAATTTCAGAACTGGACCCTTAAAGACAGACAGAAAACTCAGCTACAAAATGTTTCCTTTTGGTTTGAACATGTTATCTCTAACTTTTTTTAAGCTTCTTTTTTTCCATTAACTTTGCTCATCTTCTTTCTCTCCCACCCCCTCACCCACAATTCATTTTCCTCCCTGAAACCACACCACCTAAAGAGGTAAGTCAGGTGGTGCAAATAAGTCTGCAGAGACCACAACACTGAGCAGATATGAGAGTCTCGTTGCACATATTGTTGCTAACAGGACGCTATTTCTGAAGTCACAGATCACAGTGTGAGAATTAAACAGAAGGATCTTTGTGATATTCAACGATGTCTTCTAATAGCATCTCTCACTGAGGACTTTTTTAAACCTAATCTCTGTGACAGGATCATCTGGTTGCTCTGAAAAATTAGGATCCAATTAATAGCCTACGGCTTTGTATAAAATTCTCCTAAACAGGCTACATTATCCCATACCATGTAATTAGAAGTTGTAATTCTGATTCACAACATCATGAACAATCCTGATTTAATGCCATCTTTACAGGATCCCCCGTACTTCTGATAAAATACATTAATGAATTTGTTTCAATTGAATTTAAATAATAAAAAAAAAGGATTCAAGCATCATATTTATCTTTCCCCTCCTACAGGTGTCTCAAGCCTCTCGAGGCAATATTTAGGTATCACAGCATAGTAAGCTAACATTTAGAGAACTAATGTTCCAGAACACTTCCCTTTACAACACAGTTTTTCTCTCTACACAAATTAATCCCTTACTTGTATGTGCATACTTATTACATACATGTAATACTTTGGCCCTTTTATAAGGAAAGATTATACAGACATTTAAAAAAAGAAAAAAAAAACCCTTAGATTTTAAATTGAAAGCATGCAGATATGGCTTGATTAAAAGACCTATTTTTTTAAAAAAACAGGAAGGGAAAAAAATTAGCAAATTACGTTTTTCAGAAAAATCAAAGAGACATTTGATCTTTTTTAAAAAAACAGGCTACAGGAAAATATATCTATTTACATAACATTATGGGTAATTTCACTTTCCGCTAATTAGTCATAGGTCTTTTCATTTTGGATGTCAAAACTAAAACTACTGCAAAACACTCCTTGTGACAGTTAAGAATGACATTTAAAAAAAAAAAATGAATTAAGAGTGACGAACTCTCCAAAGAAATCTTAAGCTAGAATGAACATGAGTATACCACAGCCTTGCAGGATTGGAGAGAAATCAAATTCTGATTGCAATGGATATGCACAGAGCTGTAAAGCCTGCGGTTAAGAAAAGCATACAGCCACATTATCAATAGAATAGGAGCAAAGGGCTTCCCTTTTTTCCTCTAATTTAAAAAGGGAAATGAAAAGGAAACATATAAAAATCCCTTTCTTGTATGGCAGAAAGAGCCAACATCTAAGTTAATCAAAGAAAAAAAGGGGACACACACACACACACACATACACACACACAACTAATCAGCCTGTTTGCCCATCTGCTGCATTTCACTATAATGAATGTTAACACAGCAGCCCACCAGGGGGGGAAGAAGAAAGGCAGCTTAAAAGTGTCTTCTAATCTTAAAGCTTTGGTATCCTTGGGCTACTGTTGACACCATTTCACATCTCATTGTGAATGTTAAAAATAATGCATAAAGAGATGTCACATTTGACATGAAGATAATCTGGAAGAGTCAAACTTTACTGTCACCCAGCAACTGCCAGCATCCCAGAATGGGTTCATTCCTCACCTCGCACCCATTCAGTGCCAGGACAATCAACAGTTAACACCAAAGAGACATGGATCTTGGCTTCTTCCTTCTTGAGAGTTTTCTTGACGGGAAAACTCTCACTTCTGTGAATAATACTTACACAGAGGTATCTCTCAGGAATAGAACAATAACAGGTCCTTTGCAAGGTGATACATTTCTGCTTGGTTTCAGCAGCTGAAGGTGACGAGGGGGCACAGTAGGAAGCAGCAAGAGCCCTGGAGTAGAGTGAGAAGGCAGTCTGGTCTCAGTTGTCACTCACCTGCCTCAGAAATAAGGCTAGGGCTTCAGTTCTCAGAGCCTCTTTCTTTAAATCTATGATTGACCTGAACAGCTGTTCAAAAAGTGGTGCTAAGGATGAAATTACCACTCATAAAAAGGTCATTTCTTGCCTAGACTGAGTTTAAGCACCTACCCTGTTTTCAACACGTAACCAATTCAGATATACTTTTGCAGGTCTCAAACCACAAATTCTCAAGAAGCCCTTATAAGGTATAAAAATTATTTACCAATGACGCTTTGGCCAGAGGGTGTTGACTGCAGTTGCAGTGTAAAGAAAACGAACAAAGCTTAGTGCTCCCACTTCCTCTTCCCTAGCCTGCCCCTAGTAAATAAGATTAATAAACACAGTTCTTGTAGGGAGACAGCTAAAGAAAGTTTGAGGAAATGGGCTGGAGAATTGTTCTTCAGGTACCAGTCTCAGTCTGCGGCCTCTATCGTTCACTGTAAAACTCTACTACTGCATTACCTGTATATACAAGGACTGCCAATTAAGTTCACGAGCTCATTCTAGAAAAAGTGCTCTGTACATCAGTGGTGAATATTACTATGGTCACCTTCAAAAGACTCCCCCTGGGAAGCTATGCATGGACATCAGCACCTAGTCCACCCTTCATAGCAATTTTAGAATTCTTTTTCTGGAATGGCCATCAGAGCTCTCGTCCATTTACCCTTGATGTTCTGAAAGTCATCAAAATGTCTCCTTTCAATAGTCCCTTTATCCTCAGGTGAAGAAAAAAGTCATTGGGGGCCAGATCAGGTGAGTAGGGAGGGTGTTCCTATACAGCTCCTTGTTTACTGGCTATAGCTGTCTCAGAGACAACTATACAATTAAGAAGGAGAACTTGCCACCTTGCCACCACGCACGATGGCCATTCCAGAAGGAGTTCTAAAATTGCTTTGAGAGTGGACTAGGCACTGGTGTCAGTGCATAGCTTCCCAAGGGGAACACTTCAAAAGTGACCACAGTGATACTGAACAATGAGGTACGCAGCACTTAGAATTAAGTTCACGGACTTAACTGTCAGACCTCGTATGTTCACACAAGTTCATGCACGGCTGGCACTATTTCCAAAAAGGCAAGAGAAGCAAACACCAGTGCTTGATTGAAGTCACCCTCCATACCAGGGTGAACTTCCAGAAGAATTGGGCTGTTTCCAAAGTAGCTTCTTAGTGATCACGGCCAGTGACATACTCCTGAACTTGGAGTCTTCTTTCCACTCCCAACACCAGGGTTATTGCAGGCAGCTATCAGTCTGCGTTAGCAGGGCTGGCAGAGTTGGGATACGTCTCTGCAGGGCAGCAGGGGAGGTCTGTACCAGATTTTACAAAAAGAACACTGTTTATTGGCAAGTCAGGGGACAAGAAGACCATCTCTGACAGCCAAGCTGCATTCATCAGGTCACTTGGGACAAATGCATGTGATTTCTTTGTCAATATCCTAAGAACAATAATAGTAGTACCTTTTTTTTTTTTGGATTGTTTTAAAAATCAAAGTAGCTAATAAAAACTACTTTAAAAAGCACTTATAAATGCAAGGCAATATTCTGTGCATGCTCTGCTACATTATCTGCCAGACTCAGAGCTTTTCATGGCAGTAGGTGGGAATGGCCTTGCCCACAAGGCTCCTGCAGGCAGTCCCACAGGTCTGACCCAAGCATACCCTGACCACTGCACTCATAAACGAGTGGAGAAAAATGAGACAAAATAGATGGAAATGGAAAGAAAAAAAAAAAAAATTTCCAGAAGTGTCCAGGAAAGTGAAGGTAGAATACATACAAATTACTAAACAGTACAATGTGATTTTAATCTAGGCACATATAAAAGTCCAAAGGAAGAAATCATTTCCAGAAGTGATCTTTCCTGAAGAATCAGTGAAGAGTACCCTGGATGCTCCACGTGCTGAAATACATTTCTACAGAATAGATATGCAGAAAGCTAAAAAACTGGACATGTTACAACCAGAACAGAATGAAGGAGAATGATGACACATTACAAAACAATATAACCAACATCAATGAAGAATTTGCGTAGAAACTGCCAAACAGAATGCTAATCTGCTGTCAACTTTCACCTTAAACACAGCATTATTTAAAAGAGTTGCTGTGATCCAGAAATTCCACTCCTAAGTATATACACAAACAAATTAAAAGCAATGATTCAAACAGATATTTGTCTATTCATATTCACTGCAGCATTACTCATACAATAACTAAAAGGTGGAAATTACTCAAATGTCCATCAACAGGTGAATGACTAAATAAAATGTTGTACATACATACATTATGGGTTGAACTGTGGTCCTCCAAAATATGTGCTGGAATCCTAACCTCTGTATCTGTGGATATAATGTAATGACCTTACATGCATGCAATTACTTTCCACAATGTTACACAATGTAATCATCATCCATAATGTAATCTAGTCTAATGTGACCAATCATTTGAGATTCTGAAATCTAACCACTTCTGGGTTATACAAAAAGTAGCACAGACACAGAGACAGGGCACAGACACAAAGGGAAGACAGCACTATTTGACAAAGGAGGCAAATGAATACATAAACCTAGAAACTTCAAGCACTGCCTTCTAGTAGAAGCTACTAGAAAGACTTCTCCCCATGGCCAGACCCTGAATTTGGACTTCTAGTCTCCTGAACTGTAAAAGAGTAAATTTTTGTTCTTCAAAGTCGTGGGGGGGGGGAGGCAGGGGGGGACAGAATTTCTGCCCTTGAAGCACTAACATTTGGACCAAATACAACAACATAGCAAAATAAAATTCCAATTACTATGGTGAACTGCAGTAAAAGAAAAGATCAAAGATTTTCTGGAAAGTCAGAGGATACATCAAGCTAATTAAGTGAGTGCATGCCCCAGATTTCCTGTATCCAACAAGCTCAGATAAGAGAGGGAGGAACATTCAGCATAAGGCACCCTTCTCAGCAGCTCTCAGTGAGCATTAGCTGACGAGGATGACACTGAAACAGTTGTCATGTCAGTTTTGAGCTGCTGATCCTTCTCAGCACCATCAGCTACACCAGAGAACTGCAGCTGAATGTCCCATTCATGGTGCCGGAGCACAAGAGTTAACACCACTGGTCCTGTATCCCATGAACCCATCTAAAACACAACTACGATGTTTTTATCACATTCCCACAAGTCTTGTGTGTTGCACATTTTAGATTCAATTTCTAAATGTATTGATCACACCGCTTGTATCTCAACCTCAAAACCAGTCATTGGTGAGCTGATTTTGACTCATGGGGAACCCACCCATGTGTGTCAGAGCAGAACTGTGCTCTGCAGGGTTTTCAATGGCTAGTTTTTTGGAAGTAGACTGCCAGGTCCAAGTGACCTCTGCATGGGCTTGAACCACCACCTAGGGATTCCTGACTCTGGTTACTTGGTATACAAAAGCGTATGACCAGTGGATACAACAGAGCTGAAATATCTAAGCTAACTGTGGGGAACAAATGTGAGAATAGCTTACAAAATAAGAATTTATTTTTAATTTATTTACTGTGATTGACTGAAAGTATACAATCCAGTTTAAACTGACATGCCTGCCTATGTGCAGCTCCTACTGCTCTCCTCGCTTGGTGACAGCACACTCCTCCTATCTGTTCTATACATGTCATATCCTCTTAACAATCTTCTGTCGCCTCTTCCCATCTTCTCCCTTCCCTCTTGTAAGAGGCCAGTAGGACAACATCCTATAGATGCATAGAACTATAAAGTGCACACATGATATGGTCACTCTGTGTCACTAAGTCCAATCCATTCCTGTCTGAAGAACTGACCTCAGTAATGATTTATGGACAGGGACAGCATCAGGACTAGGGGCCACGCTCCCAGGGGACCCCTGAGGTCCCTAGACCATCAGTTGCAGTCAAAATAAGAATTTTTGCTTATGTAAGTAATCCCCAACTTACAGAGAGATTCTGTTCTGACGTCATCAGCCTAAGTCAGTTCTGATATAAATCAAATACCTCAAATTTTAATGTTTTTAAAAAAATGTTTTTATTGTCACCACCTTTCATTATCAGTATCTTTATAAATCTCCATTTGTCTTTGGGGGCTGGAAACACCGTATCAGTACCTATACACTTACAGACACATTTTAGCATTGTATGTAACACACACTACTAACAATAAGGTGTACAAAAAAATGCAGCAGACAGTTAAAGCACTCCGCTATTAAGTCAAAGGTTGGAAGTTTAAGTCTACCCACAGGCACCTAGGAAGAAAGGTCTGGCAATCTACTTCCAAAAAGTCAGCCACTGGAAATCCTAAGAAGCACAGTTCCACTGTGACACAAATGGATCGCCACAAGTCAGAATCAGCTCCACAGCAACTGGTTTGAGACTGGCACTATACTGTTCCAGAAAGTTCCCAGGTAGTACAAATAGTTTGCTCTAGGTAATAACCTAAAGGCTGGCAGTTAGAATGCATCCAGCAGAGCCAAAGAGGAAAGGCCTGGCAATCTGATTCCAGCCAAGAAAACCCCACGGAGCAATTCTACTCTGTAACACATGCAGCCATCAGGAGTTGGAGTCAACTCAACGGCAACAGATTTGGTTTGGGTTTAGTTAATCCGCCCCAGAAAATTGTGAGGTTTATGTATTTCAACCATCATTGGGGAGGGGGGCGGGGACTTTTACTTTTTCTCCGCATGCCTTCAGGGACCACAGATTTCAAGATGCTTAAGTGCCCTGAAAACTGGATATACATTTTCTCCCTTCAATTAGTGTGAATCATTAATTAGCTTTCCATGACACAGAACTACTGAAGGATGATGTCTCAGTAGACCAAACAAACTGAAATTGTTAATATCATTGGCAGGTAGCACAAATCAATACCTCTTTAACCTACTAAATTACCACAAAAAAAAAAAAAAAAAAAAAGCACCTCCATTCTCACGCTGCTGTCATGAAATGCACAAGACTTTGGGGAACTTGACTGATTCTGGACAGTCCGGCCAAAAACACACTCTGTGCAAGCATCTACTTAAAGAAAACAAAACATAAGAAGCTGAGGGATCATTCCCAGGAGGACAGAGTCAGCTGAGTAATGCCTACTCCTGGCTCGAGGACCAGCAGACACTGCTTTCCTGCCCTGGCTGAATTTGCCCACAGTTGTCCTCTGAGGAGTCTTTTCCCTGTATCTATCATCATTTCTGTGATGCCTGGAGGGTTCTGAAGATAACAAAAACATAAAAGCGAGGGAAAGAAGCTCTTTCCTAGCTTTGCCACTATTTTTCAACCACTGAAAAGTATTAAAGATCACAGAGGGTTACACGTAAAAAGCCACTTATAGCCTTGTAAAGGTTACCAAAAATTGCTGCTGCCTATTATAATTATTTTGAATTAGTCCAATGTTGAGTGAACATGATGTTCTTTCCTACCTGCCCAGCAAAATGTAGTTAGGGAAAGAGTGGTGAGGCCAGCAGAAGTGGGAAAGCGAGGAAAGCAACAGCGCTGCAGCTGACTAACAGGGACTCACCGCTGAACATGGAGAAGCATCACCCAGCAGCTCATGCTTTGAGAACCCCCAACAGGTCCACTCAGTTCTAGCTGTACACATGAAAGTCACTTTTTGTGTGTCTGCATGTGCTTTTCATGAATATTTGGAGAATAAATTATTTTCTCATTAAACAGTTAATACATACACTGTGTTGTGGTATGGGCTGCCAACCCTGAGATGTGTCCACACTCTCCCCTTCTCGACCTTGGGCTCCCCACTTCCATTGTCTAGCTTTCCTGCCCCCTCCTGCCTTCTCATCCTTGCCACCGTGCTGGTGTGCCCATTTCATCTCACATATGTGGCTGAGCTATGTGTATTGCTGTTTGTTCTATAGGCAATGGCATTCCATTGTGTGAATCATAACAAATTATAGATAACACGGCAAAGCATGGGAATTCTAGAACACTTAATTGTACTGTTATCTGTACACAGATAACAGGTGTCATTCAAACAGAACAAGGGGATACCACACAGTATAAAATTAGGAAAACGGTACATCAGGGTTGTCTCAATTCTCCATATTTATTCAATTTGTATGCTAAACAAAGAATCCAAAAAGCTAGACTACATAAAGAAGAATGGGGCATCAGGATTGGAGGAAAACTCAGTAACAATCTGTATTCTGCAGCTGACACAACCCTGCTTGCTGAAAGTGAAGAGGACTTGAAACACTTACTCAAGATCAAAGATGACAGTGTTCAGTATCGATTACACCTCACATAAAGAAAACAAAAATCCTCACGACTGGACCAAGAAGCAGTATCATGATAAATAAAAGAGTGAGGTCATCAAGAATTTCATTTTACTTGGATCCATAGTCAACACTCATGAAAGCTTCAGTGTAGAAATCAAACGGCATACTGCATTGGGCAAGCATCTTGCAAGGACCTCTTTGAAGTATTAAAAAGCAAAGCACTTCTAAGGGCCAAGGAGCACTAGAACCAAGTCAAGGTGTCCTCCATCATCTTATATGCATGTGATAGCTGAGCAATGCATAAAGAAGATGAAAGAAGAACTGATGCCCTTGAATTACTGGCCAATAACACTGACTATACCACGGGCTGCCTAAAGAACAAACAAACACATCTTGGAAGAAGTACAGCCAGAAAGCCCCTTAGAAGTGAGGATGACAAGACTTCATCTCATAAACTTTGGACACGTCATCAGGACCGACTAGTCCTTAGAGAAGGACATCATAATTAGTGAAGCACAGGGTCAGTGAAAAAGAGGAAGACCTTCAGTGAGAGGGAATGTCACGGTGGCTACAACCCTGGGCTCAAGTGGAACAACTCTGAGGATGGTGCAGGACTGGACAGTGTTTCAGTCTGTTGCACACAGGATCACTGTAAGTTGGTTCTGACTCTACAGTACCTAAAAACACAAACACTTTGGCTGAAGGATGAACCTCAAGAGTGACTTCAGTACTGAGATAAAAGGGAGCCAAGGGGCCATACTCTTGGGGTTTCTCCAGTCTCTATCAGACCAGTATGTCTGACAGGGTGAGTCTGAATTTTGCTGTACATTTTCTCCAGCTCTGCCTGGCATCCCCCACTGTGATCCCTACCAGAGCATCGGTGGTGGTACCCAGGCACCTAGCTGAGCTGGACTCAGCCTGGTGGAGACTGTGGTAGTTGTGTGCCATTAGTCCTTTGGACTAATCTTTCCCTTGTGAACACGCAAGTTTTGTCTTCATGAGTACAACATTGTATCTACGGCTTGATGATACACACTTTTATAGGAGAAAGGGATAGTAGAAATGAAGGAGTTGACGGTGGTGTCACAGTTAAGCACTCTGCTAGTAACCAGAGCACTGTTGGTTAGAATCCACCCAGTGGCTTCCCGGGAAATAGACCTGACAATCTGCTGCTGTCAAGACCATAGCCAAGAACATTCTATAAGGCAGTTTTACTCTGTCACATAAGGTCACTGCATCAGAATCAAGTCAACAGCACCCAATAAATATATAAGTAACACAAACTAGTTATATTTAGACCTTGATCACGTTCCATACTAGCAAGGCCTTTGCTCCACCTGTCCCACCTGTCATCTCTGTGGGACATGCAATGGGTGGCCAGGCTACATCAGCTATGCTCCTAAATATGACAAAGATACATGTGACAAACTGCTTAGTGTTCCTGTGCCTGGGAGGAATTCGCCTCACCCCATCCCACTACTGTCATTACTGTCCACGGAATAGTACTGTAAAAAAAAAGACAAATATTCTAATCCTGTGATCTCCTTAAAAAGCTGAAGGAATTTTAATGATTCAAATTAGCTTTTGTATTTGTAGATCATTTATCACTTTCTCCACCCAACCTGAAAACCTTTCTTATTCATCAGCTTCTTCTATGCCATTTTTTTTTATTATATGCCTTCTGCTTTTTTGAAAGAAGCCAAAACTCACACAGTAATGTTCAACGAACATCAGTCCTAGCACTAGTTTTAAAAGCATCAGGACGAGATGAAAAATTTTGATAAAAACCCATGCCAGTAACCAGTTGCCACCGAGTCGATGCTGACTCGTAGTCACCCATGTGTCTCAGAACAGAAGTGCACTCCATGGAGTTTCCAATGGGTAATTTTTCAGAAGCAGATATCCAGGTCTTTCTTCTGAGGTGTCTCTAGGGGGCTTCAAGCTGCCAGTTTTTGGACTGGCTGTTGATCACATTAGCCGTCAGCACTGCCCAGAGCCTCCTAATGTCTCATAAATTTATAATTATCCCACACACTCTCTACCACAAAGACTAATTACTGTTCTGAATGCACGGCTTCTGTCAGGTGGTTACTGTGCTCTGAAGTCTTCCCCGACTTATCAACGCCTCTGGTATCAAGCCTGACATATCCTGGATTTTCAACTGAACATATTCTCTGGAACTACTGAAGACAAGTTTGCAATTTTATAAACAAGGAAACTGAAGGGCAAAGAGATTCTAGGACTTCCTCAGGGTCTCGCCAGGATCAGAGCCAGGACCCAGACCAGCTGACACATTGTCCCCTCAGCCTTCATCCCATCAAGTGGGACTCACAGACCACCTGTCTCCCTCAATACTCTGCTCACATCCTTACCTCTCCACTCAAGTCTACATTTTCTCAGGAAGAAGCCTCCATGCAGTCCATGGCTTCCCTCAATATTCTCTCTTCCCTAAATTTTTATTTACAATATCAATTATTTGGTCTTTCTGAGATATCTCTCAGTAGACAGCAAGTCTGGACAACAGGAACCAAGTCTTGTATTTTGCCTCCTCTGCAGTGTTGGCTGCCATGGTAGCAAGGGGTAAGAACCCAATAAATCATCTTCAAAATAGCAAGCAGTGGGCTCTCTCTGTCTTCCAGCCTCTGCATGTGCTACTACCTTGCCTGGCAGGTCCTTCTTCCTCACCTTTGCCTGGCTGTCTTCTTCTGGTCTGGGTGAGCTGAGCTGTGTCCCTCCCAAAAGATCTCAGAGCACCTGATGACTACTCTCCAGGCACGCCTTGGAAACTCTATGGGGCAGTTCTACTCTACCTTATAGGGTCACTATGAGTCAGAATGGACTCAGCAGCAGCAGGTTTGTTAGGTTTTTATAGCCTTTCAGCACCAGCAAAAGAGCCCTAATTCACTTCCACTCGTCTAGACTGTAAACTCCTTGAGGGACAAAGATGGTTAGTTTCTTGTTACTTCTTGTTCCCAGCTGTTAACAATGCTTGGCTCTGAATAACTGCTAAATAAATAAATAATAAGTGAATGAATGAATATCTCCAAAAAAAGACGAAACTCCTCGTGGAACTGAAAGCTTTCCACAATTTTACTTCTATCTGCCTGTCCAATGTCATCTGTCTTTGTATAGGCACCTTGATCTCGCCTGTCCAGTCTCTAACTATGAACCGCTAAACATATTGTCTCTGCCTCTTCTCCTTGTCTTTGAAGCTTTCTACATTAATCTCTCCTTATTCAAATTCTACCATCCTCCAAGATTACAACAAGTCTTATTAGCGCTAAAGAAGCCTGCTCCAGGCTACACAGACCTTTCCCTTCTCTAACTTCATCAGAGTGCATCTACACGGCCCATTCATCACCATCCAAGTTGCTACCTGTCTGCAGTTATCTTCCATCTCCATCTAAGTTAGCCCACGGGGAATCCCTCGCCCTCTGAAGTTAGCATTTACCTCTCATTTAGGAAATAACTATACACACAGCCCTGGGACATGCCCCTACCTCTATTTTACATTGGTAATTTTTGTGCATCTTTCTTGTGATCCTCATTCATTTATAAAATTTTCAAGACAAGTCATGCTCTTTGGTGCTGTTCATCTTCGGTCCTGTGCAATCCTTTGCACAAGGCAGACCACTGAATATCTGTTACCTGACATCTTGGTTAGCAAGAAAAAGTGTGTGGAATGTAGAAAACTATTGATATTACTATTTTTTTAAAAAACTTATCACCAAATGTGCAGTTGAAAATTACTGATTATTAGAGGCTGTTTAAAAAGGTGAAACACAGATAGTATAATTACACCATAATTTGGGTAAAATTACTTTCTGAATAATGATTACCTTTAAATAGAAACTTTGGTCCAGACCATAAAAAGTTATGAATAGAAGAGAAGATTTAGTAGAAGGCAAAAAGGAAAGAAAGAAAAACATATATCTACGCTCGATACCACCACTTCCAGCCCACAGTGCACAGGGCTGACCCACTGCACCCACCACAGCCTGACGTGGCTTTCTTAACAAGGTCTAGTTCACCAGTGAGTTCTAGTTCATCAGTGACTTAACAGCACTGCGCCACTGAGGCTGGCCGGACAGCTCTGACCATGAACATAAACATGATCTCAATGTTTTCCTATGGGAGATCAACCTCTTTTACCTGATTTGTTATACTCATTTCCCTGTAATTATTCTTTTGACAGACTATTTAGTTTTATTTATTTTATATTTCACTGTATTCCCCCCTCCTAGAATTATTTATAGTAGCTGCTTTCAATCACAAAAATAATTTCAGAATATAAGTACTGTGCTCAAGGTTCAATAATACAGGGTTCACTCATCAAGCCACACAATGTTGAGACTTTCCATGGCCAAATACACTATACCTCTAAACCATGAGCCTGCTAACACATTGCCTGAGTTAGGTTTAGCTAATTACAAATCAACAGTGGCCTGCAATGGAAAAATCACAATGCACAGGAGTCTTTCAGGGGTGCTTCAAAAACCTGAGTGTCAAAGGTGATCAACAGGAAGAATGCAAGTTACTCGGATCCCGTGGCCACAAAGGTGCCAAATAGGATTTTGCTCAGAAAAACACAAACTAGCCGGTATTACTAGTTCAGTGCTTGGCTATTAACCAAAAGGTCTGCAGTGTGAATCCACCAGCTGCTCCTTGGAAACCTGATGGGACAGTTCTACTCTGGTCACCAAGAGCCACACAATTCTCAAAAGAAACAGATTTGGTTTGCGTCTTGGCACAAACCTCTAAAGAGCACCTATGTGGTGCACAGAATTAACACACCTAATTGTGAACCGATAAGTAAGAAGTCTCAGCCCACTCGGGCAGCTCTGAAGAAAGGGCTGGCAATCTACCTCCAAAACACCAGCTACTGAAAACCCCACAGAGGACAGTTCTACTCGGGCACACAAGCAGTCACCAGGACACAGAGTCAACTTGACAATAACTGGCAAAGGGCATGTGTAACCCTCTCACAGCCAATGCCCGACCTCTACTTTATACACTGTAGGCTAGACACAGGTTTTACCGGAACTGAGCAAATGTATCCATTAACTGGTGCCTTCTGCCACATGAAAGGGAAGGGGACACATGGATGTCTTGTTTTAAGGAATTCAGGACAGCGGAACCCTCATCTCCATGACACATTGTAAGCAATAAAGACTCCTGTTCTCTGTTGTTTTGTTTCATTTTGCTTTCTGCCTGTCCATCTCAGTTTAATGGGCCCTCCTTTCTAATGGAGTCCCTGGAAGCAGCTAAGCAAAAAGCTGAAGGTTAAGAATTCAACTAGAGGCACCTCAGAAGAAAGGCCTGGTGATCTGCTTCTGAAAACTCAGGCAGTGAAAAGCCTATGTAGCACACCTGTATTTTAACATACCTGAGGTTGCCGTGAGTGGGAACTGACTTGACAGCAACTAGTCTTGTTAGTTTTTAACAGGCAATGGCTAAGGCTCTTTCACTGCTTAAACACACACACACACACACACACACACACACACACACACACACAGTGTTGATGTCCCTCCCCTAGATAATAGTGACGGTCATGTTATAGGAAAGCAAAGTAATTGTGTTTTTTGGTTTTTTTAATCAACCATTCTAGCAGTGGCAAAAATAAATGAAATGTGGGAGACTGTTTATTTGTATGTCAAAGAGAGAGTGACATTCTCCAAAGGGTGACACGATCATTTGTTTTCCCCAGTGAAGCGAACAAATCAAATAGGAATAAAATAGGAACCTACCCTTCATCATTCATAGTGTAATGAGTTCCTGCTAGATTAACCATTCTTCTTCCCTGTTACACTCACTCCAAAAAAACAGATGTACAGTGATACCAGCAGAACAGCCAAGCACCATCCATCTACAAGACAGGAAACGCAGCAGCCAGACACGCATCCTTCTGAAATATTATCAGACTCCTGCCTGGTGGCTCTGGCCCTCCTGCGCAGGAAATGGGCTCAGTAATAAGACACGTCTTCGAGTGGCAACAACGATCAGGAGATTTACTGGCAGTACTGCCCCAAGACAAGGAGCCATAAACCTGCCAGGGTTGGTTAGATCAGGGGACTTCCCGTGTGACACGCTTCAAGTCAAATATATTGGCGCCATCGCCTTTGGTGGCACTTCCTTCCTCTCTAACTCTCTGATTAGATGGCAGATGTTAGTAATTCTGTCTAGAAGACCAAAGACAGAGTGCGGAGGGCACTGGAGAGCTCTTCCACTAGCACTGAAACAGTCCAGGCCAGTCCACCATACTGCACACAAGGAATGGACCAGTTCGCGCTGTGGGTAGTGAGCAAGTGCTCGGAGGTCCTACGCAAAAGGCCCAGCCGACAGAGTGAGTGGGTGGGTGTTGCCGGGTCAGGGGTAGGTTAAAGCTCTGACACTGAACTGTTACCAGAAGCCATGATTCTCGAAGGACTCTTAGAGAATTTCAGATGATGGCAGGCATACAAGTATCGGTATTTTCTCCAAAGCTAAAGATAATCAAGAATACCTGTTCTCAACGTCAAATAGCAGCGGATAGTGTCTTATTTCACCTGGTTCCGTTACAACAGAAACGCCACACAGGATGGCTTTCATAAACATACATTTATTCTCTCACAATCTAGTATGCTAGAAGTCCAAATTCAGGGGGCCAGTTCCGGGTGAAGGTTTTCTCGCTCTGTGGACTCTGGAGGAAGGTCCCTGTCATCAGTTTCCACCTTGTGTAGGAGTTTCTCAGTGCAGGGACCTTAGATCCATAGGATACACTCTGCTCCTGGCACCATTTTCTTGGTGGTATGAGGTCCCTCTGTCCCTTGTTTGTGTCTCTCTTTTATATCTCAAAAGAGACTGATTCAATATACAACCTAACCCTAAAGACTGACACCAGTCTCATTACCGGCTCCGATTCTGCCTGGGAAACCCTGGTGGCATAATGGTTAAGTGCCATGTCTACTAACCCAAAGGTCAGCCGTTCAAATCCTCCAGGAACTCCCTGGAAACTTTATGAAGCAGTTGTTCTAATCTGACCCATAGGGTTGCTGTGAGTCAGAATCAACTTGACAGCAGTAGCTGGCAAGAGGTAGGATTTATAACACCTAGGAAAATCGCGTCATATGACAAAACAGTGGACAACAACACAGTACTAAGAATCACGGCCTGTCCAAGTTGATACACATTTTCAGGAAACAATTCAGGTCCTAACTGAGAGCTAGGGCATTCAGAGCATCTGCTGGTGTCACAGACATCAAATAACTGATATGTCATCTACCACTCTGGAGTCCCTGGGTGCTGCAGGTGGCCAGTGTGCCTAGTTACCAGCCAAAAGTCCACCCAGAGGTGCCTCACAACAAAGGTCTGACAATCGACTTACAAAAAATCGTCCAGTTCTGTGGAGCACAGTTCTACTGTGACACACACAGGGTCGCCATGAGTCAGAGTTAACACAACAGTAACTCTCTACAGAGCACTACTTTCATACATGTTAACTCTACTGATCTGCCAGGGTCTTACCTATATGACCAAGAAGGCAGACTGCATGACTCTAGATGCCAGCAAAATAAATCTGGACTTAGGGTGCCTGCAGTGAGGTGAAGAAGGGACAGTGGTACAATTTTAAAAAGTGTAGTAGCCATTTTCATTTTGATTTCTTCTCTGCTGAGAGTAACAGAGTTCTAGTATTTTTTTTAAACCTGTTGCCATCAGGTTGATACCAACTCATAGCGACCCTACTGGACAGAGCAGAGCTTCCCATAGAGTTTCCAAGCAGCACCTGGTAGATTCCAACTGCCAACTTTTGGTTAGCAGCTGCAGCACTTAACCAACCACTACCACCAGGGTTTTAGTGCCCCCAACACAAACTCACTGCTGTTGAGTCAATTCCAACTTACAGCAGCCCTCTAGACAAACTAGAAATGCCCCACAGTGTTCAAGGCACACTTGGCAGATTTAAACTGCTGAACCTTCCGGTTGCAGCCACAGCATTTAACTACTACACCACTAAGGTTTCCCTGGATTTTAGTGCCCAGAGCATTAATAGGGTGACAAAGCACAGTGGTATCTATTGCATCACTGCCCCAGTTTCCTCATGTGGGCACATCCACAACTCAATTTCTATTGACTGTGGAGGCTGCATTTTCTTTTGGGGGTAAGGTAATGGGGTACTGGACCTCTCAGACAATGATACAACTGCTTGAATGAAGAAGGTGAAAGGTAGGATTTAGGGACACACTGAGTGACTTTTTCCCTTTCTAGTCTTCCCACCTCTAACCCATTTCTATCATCAGCTACCAACATGAATTGGAAGAAAACACATAGCTAAAGATCTAGAGAAAAGCCATGCTGATTTCTGCTCTCACACGGAGAGGACGGCTTTTTCTCCCAGGGTGCTCCATGGCTCTCTCTCACGTGTGTGATGTGGGAAGAGGTTGTGCATAAGAAACAGTGCAGAAAAGTCCCAAAGAACAGCCAAGGAGCTGGACATAAATGAGTGAAAAGACACACTGAGCAGCTGTGGGAAGCTGAGGGAACTGGAAGTAGCCAGAGAAAGAGGAAAAGAAACACAAATAAAAGAGAGAGAATAGATGCAAAAGCTTTTAGGCATGCTCTTCCCTGCCATGTCAACTCAGCTCAAAGCATCTGTTTTGTAGGAAGCCTTCTGTAATCCTCTCAGTGAGTTACCAGCCTGGTGCGCTTCAAGATCTTTCATGTACTTTCCACACTGTATCCTAACTGCCCAATGATGTGCTGACTTTACAGCTAAAAAAACAAAAAAATCAAACTCACCGCCATCCTGTCAATTCCGACTCATAGAGACCCTATATGGCAAAGCAGACCTGCCGTACAGAATTTTCAGAGAAGCACCTAGTGGATCTGAACTGCCATCCTTTTGGTTCGCAGCTGTAGCCAATGCAAAGTCCACAAATCATGCCAAAAAAAAAACCACACACACACACAAAAAAACTCCTCCCTGTTGAGTTGATTCTGACTCATGGCAACTGCCTGTGTTACACAGTAGGACTGCTCCCTACATGCTTTCTTGGCTGTAATCTTTCTGGAAGCAGTTCGCCAAGAGATTCTTTGGTGGGACTGCTGGGTAGGTTCCAAATGCCAAGCTTTAGGTTAGAAGCTGCAAACCATCTACGACATCCAGGCTCCCACAAAACACACTGAGACCCTGCAAAAGTAGACGCTCTCTTGTATTCACTCCAAATAAAAAAAGTCTACTCCCTGACTCCTAGCTTAGTGACTGACACAATGAAGGTGTTCAACATGTGTTTACTGAACAACACATGAATCTTAAAAAATGTAGACAATGTTAACCAACAGATATGGATCATAACAAACATGGAGTATCTTTGGGACCTTAAACCAATATACAGCATAATCAACTTCTGTTATGAGAAGTCATTCAGTTACTGGGAAATAAAGATGGCAGGCTGAAGACAGTTGCAATATTTCACAGGGCCAAGTCAGGTGCTTTCATAACCACTATCAATTATTTATGGGTACAAACCTCACAATTTGGCCCTAAAAGCAATAAAGCAAACTTTAAAAGAGTCTGGTTGACCCTTCATCCTCATCAAGAACAACTCACACACAGGAAAAATATGAATATTATGTTAGAGAGATGAATTCCTTGAATGTCAAGCTATTTGCTTCACAAATGACTCTCTATGACACTTTCTCAAATACTCTTGTGAAGATGGGAAATGCTGACCTGAAAAACTGGGGACCCTGGCAAAGTCTCAACAGGATTAATGTTCCCCAACAGGAATTAATATACAGAAACAAAAATTCATCATAAATAAACAGCCCAATGTAATACATGTAGAAGGCAGTAACACGTTTTAAGAGAATATGGTTACTAGTAAGTCTTTTTTTTTTTTAACATATCGTCAATTTTGTGTGAGCATTAAGGAAAATCTTTGATAAAATCATCTCTCAAACCAAGAAATGTAATAAACATCTGAATACAAATCTAATTTCTATTTATGTAAATTTGCCTCAATGTCATTTAGGCAAGAGTTAAAGTGTCTCTTTTGGAGTTTCTGCATTCTACCAGTTTACCGCCTGCTACAAACTTCAAAGCCCCTGAAGCTCTGAATTCTTTAAATTGGATTTTTTAAAAAATCTTTGTATGGCATATATGTAGAAATGAATTAATATTAATTTCGTCATGATATAATTAATAAACTCTTATGACACCTGGCAGCAACCCAGACTGTTGTAAACACCAGAGCTGGCATAAATGAATGAGAATGTAAAAATGAAATGCATTCTGGAGTTGTTTCAAATTATGGCAGAGTAAAAACCATGTCAATTACTACTTAGTAGACACGTGCCAGGCATAACGTATCATTTTTAATTGCTCCATATAGTCTAGATATGGAAATCCTGTTGATGTAGTGGTTAAGCGTCATGGCTGCTAACCAAAAGGTCGGCAGTTTGAATCCATCCACCAGGCGCTCCTTGGAAACTCTATGGGGCAATTCTACTCTGTCCTGTAGGGTTGTTATGAGTCAGAACTGACTCCACAGCAATGGGTGGTGCATAGCCTAGACAGAAAACCCATTGCCATCAAGTCGGTTCCAGCTCCTAAGGACCATGTGAGGACAGAGCAGATCTGCCCCATGGGGTTTCAAAGGACCAGCTGGTAGACTCAAAGTGCTGACCTTTTAGTCAGCAGCTGGGTTCTTACCTACTGTGCTACTGAGGCTCCAGTCTAGGCCTAGAAGTATATACAGTAACTCTTAGAGAAGATTTCCTTTGTTTCCCCCACGGGGCCCAGCACAGTAATTTGGACCCAAGTTAATAAAGTTGAACTGGATGATGAATGAATGACTATGAACTGCCAAAGCTTCCTCGGTATACTTTCGGCTGGACTCTTAAGAGGAACAAATAACAGCAGAAGATGAAACAAAGGGCCAGCATCACTGGAACAATCTGTATGCCTGCACCATAAAATAGTAATGTTTCCTCTGTGGGATCAGTTATCCAGTCCCTCAAATACCTGGTTTCCACCCAAAGCTCTAAGCAGCCCTGGTAATAATACAACAGTTAAGTTGTACTGTCTTGACTGCTGACCTCAACATCAGCAGTTCTAATCAAACAGCCACTCTGAGAGAGAAAAGGTCTGGCAGTCTGCTCCTGTAAAGATTACAGCTGAGGAAATCCTAAGAGGCAGCTCTATTCTATCAGAAAGGATCTCTTTGAGTTGGAACTGATGCCACGCCACACGGTAACAGCCCAAACCCTGTGGATGCTCCGCCAGTACTCCCCACACACAGCACAGGACATTCAACATCACCTACCGACAGGCAGAATTATAAGACAGTTGAAAAGAACTTGGGGTCTGGGGTCAGACTGGGGTAAAACAGGCTCTGCTACTTCCTAGCTACTCTGAGACTCAAGGAAAGTTAGTTCATTTCTCTAAACCTCAGTTTCCTCCTTCATCAAATAGGTAAAACACCAACCACCTTGGAGGAGAGTTTGGAGGATTTGAGACAATGGCTATAAAGCAACCGGCATGACGCCAAGCATTTGTTAGGTACTTAACAGATGACACAAGACGTCAAGAGTAAATAAGTGAATAAATGACCAGGAAGTTAACACACTCTGAAATGATAAAAATAGCTATTATTCCCTAAAGGATCTTTAAACATCATTCCTGTAAAAAAGCCTCCAGACACAAAGCTGATGCAGTCTCACTTTTCCTTTGTTTGTGTTACAGCCCATAAGAAATCATACTGAAGACAGACAATAGGAGACGCAACCACACTGACAGCTGGCAGCATCCCCATCCAAGAGGCACAAAAGAACCACAGGCAGATACAAGAGTCCAGAAGAGTCAGAGTAACGCTATAAGGGACAGCTGCTTTCAGCAATGGAACCCAATAACCAATGTCCACTGGGATGCTTACGAAGAGGTCAAACTGCGTGCCGGAGACTGATCTCAATTAAAAAGCAAAAGAAATGGCATCTATGTAAAAAGTACTTCTAACCCATAGGGTCATGAGTCAGAATGGACTCACTGGCACCTAACGACAAGAAGTTAGCTCCTACCACCTCCAGCTCCTGTCAAGTCCCTTGGGTTCTCACAGCACTGCGCTTGCTCCAGCACAGTAACACGAAGCAATACGATTGATCTACGGTATCTGTACAACACGTTGTTGTTAGGTACTGATTCAACTCAGCGACTCCATGTGTAAGAGCACTGTGCCATAGGGTTTTCCAGGAGCAGACTGCCAGGTCTTTCTCACATGGAGCTGCTGAGTGTCTTTCAAACTGTCAGCCTTTTGATTAGGCGCAGAGCACTTAACCACCAGCAGCAGAGCACTTAACCACTGCACCACCAGGGATTCTCCTGTAGAGCATATGCCTTTGAAAGCACATAACCAGTGTTATCCACTTTCAATCAATAAGTATTTGTCAAATATATCAATTTATCTTTTAAAATGAGAGCTGAAATCCTAGTCCTTCCTTGGCCTCCAAGAAGTTCTTTCCTATGAATAAGAATTAAGTTCAAGATATTCAGTAAATATCTTCAGTTTACTACTGATACAGAAACATCATCATCTTCCAGAGCATTTATTTACAACTCTAAAATACTGCAGCAACACTATTATAAGTATAGGGCAAGACACAATGCCAAACGAAATGACTGCCATCACCTCTCTAGGAAGCTACCTCAGGTGACTTCTGCCTAGTCGGATCTTTCCTCTTCCCAAATGTTCAAGCCACTGTAAATATTTACGGCCACAGTGCAACAGCCCTATACTAGGCACACCTGGACACACCTGGCCAGAAATTCAAGCCAGATTTGGAACAAGAAGTCGAACAAGGGATATCACTACTGATGTCAGGTGGATCCCAGATGAAAGTAGAGAACACCAGCAAGATGTTTACATTAGTTTTATGGATTATGCAAAGGCATTCAGTTGCACAGATTGTAACAAATTATGGATAACATTGTGAAAAACAGGAATTCCAGAACACTTCACTGTGCTCTTCAGGAATCTGTATATGGATCAAGAGGCAGTCATGTGAACAGAATATGGGGACAAGCATGGTTTAAAGTCCGGAATGATGTGTGTCACAGTTATAGCCTTTCACCACACCTATTCAGTCTGCATGCTGTGCACATAATTCTAGAAGCTGCACTACATGAAGAACTTAGCACCAAGATTGGAGGAAGATTCATTAACAACCTGTGTTATTAAATAGATAATACAACCTGCTTGCTCAAAGTGAATAGGACTTAAACCACTTACTGATGAAGATCAAAGACCATAGCCTTCAGGACAGATTTCACCTCAACAAAAAAGAAGACGAAAATTCTCACAATTGGATTAATTAGCAATATCACGGCAAACAGAGAAAAGACTAAAGCTGTCAAGGGTTTCATTTTACTTGGATCCATGCCATGGATTGAACTGTGTCCCCCTCAAAAATATGTGTAGCCATGTGGCTGGCCCATGATTCCCAATATTTTGTGGCTGTCCTCCATTTGTGATTTTCCTGTGCTATAACTTTTAAAGGACTAGAGTGGGACTGTAAATCCCTTCATAGGGTCGCCTCTCTGCTCTACTGCAAAGGGAGTTTCCCTGCAGTATGGCTTGCCCCACCCTTAATCCTTTCATCCTACAAGAGGTAAAAGGAAAGGGAAGAAAGCAGAGAATTAGGAACCTCACATCGTCAAGAAAGCAGCACTGGGAGGAGAGCGCGTCCTTCAGACCTGAGGTTCCAGTGCCAAGATGCTCCTTGGACAAAGACTGATGCAATACTGGACTTTCCTCCAGAGCCGACAAGGAAAGCCTTCCCCTGCAGCAGACATCCAAATTTTGGACTTGTAGCCTAGTGGACAGTGTAACAATAAACTTTCCCTTGTTAAAGCCATCCACTCTGTGGTACTTCTGTTAGAGCAGCCCTAGCTGACCAGAACAATCCACAGTAAACATCCACGCAAGCAGCAGTCACAAAATCAAACAACATAATGCACTGAGCAAATGTGCTGCAAAAGACCTCTTCAAAATGTTTTTTTAAAAAAAAGCAAAAGCAAAAACAATTGGAATATATTATGCTGAGTGAAATCAGTCAATGGCAAAAGGCCAAACATTGTGTGAGACCCCTGTTACAAGGACTTAAAGACAGAATTATCTACAGAAGAAAAAACCTCTTTGATGGCAATAACGGGGGATGAGGGTTATCATATATGAGACAGCTGATAGATATTAGAAATTTTATTCCTTTACTGTAACAAATAAGTAAATAATATTCTTTAAAAAAAAAAAGCAAAGATATCACTTGGAGCACTCAAGTTCACCTGACTCAAGCCATGGTGTTTACAATCAACTCATATGCACGTGGAAGTTGAATGATAACTAAGAAAGACTGAAGAATCAGTGCCTTTGAATTACCATGCTGGCAAAGAACACTGAAGGTGCCACAGACTGCCAGAAGAAACAACACATCTGTCTTGGAAGAAGCAGATCCAGAAGGCTCCTTGGAAGTAAGAATGGCAAGGCCTTGGCTCACATATTGTAGACATGTTACGAGGAGGTGCTAGTCCCCAAAGAAAGACACCATGCTTGGTAAAGTCGAGGGCAGTGAGAAAGAGGGAGACCCTCAGTGAGGTAGACTGGCACAGCGGCTCCAACAGCGGGCTCACGTTTAATAACCACTGTGAGGGCAGAGCAGGACAAAGCAATGTTTTGTTGTGTTGTATGCAGTGTCACTACAAACTGGGTGTGACATCATCGCCCCAACAAAACAATGTTTGTGAAAGGTATCTGTCTTCAAGGAACTGACAGTTTGAAAAGTGAGGTGAATAAGGAAATACCATACATAGAGTAACTGATACAGCTAACCTAAAAATTAGATACAGAAGATATCCTGGACAGATTCACGAAAGACTATAAAGATCACAAGCCGAAGAGAAAAAAGGAAATCAAAGTTTCAGAGAAGAGACCTAGGCAGTGAAGGACAATGGCAGTGAAAAGGGGAGGGTTAATTTGCCTTTCAAATGTCACATCATGACATCAGGGACAAACTTAGAAGCATCTTTGTTGTCTTTAACAGTGGAATCTGGAGAAATTCAACTTTCGGATGACTGAATAAAGTTCTCTTTTTAGACATACACAACATGTCACACTTCACTCAACTCTAATTCATACTTTCTGAATCTGGGCTGTCTGAAACAAAAATATACTTTACTAACTTGGAGTCCATTAACAGGCTACACGAGCCACAGCTTCGTCTACCCTGAGACCCGAAGAACCAGATGGTGCCTGGCTATGACTATGACTGTTTTGATCAGGGCCACAATAGATGCACCCTGATAGAACTCAAGAAAACACAGAACATTCCTTAGAAGTCCAAACCTTCTAGACCAGTTGAGATGAGAGAATTACCTGAGACTATCATCTTGAGATACTGTTTAAACCTTGAACTGAAACTATCCTGAGGTTACCTTTTAGTGAAATAACATATTGGCACACCAAATGCAGGATACTATCAGTTAAAATACTGTCTTTATAATACCAATGGCAAACAATTACTCTAAAGTAAAGATGAGAAGATAAGGAAGGGAAAGTGAACTACAGTCCTGAAACATCGAACAGAACACAACTAGAGAATATCGACACATTATAAAAAATATAACTCGTGTCACTGAAAAATCTGTGTAGAAACTGTCAAATGGGAGCCTAATTTACTACATAAACTTTCATGGAAAACACAACAAAATATCATTTAAAAAAAAAAGACTATGCAGAGAAGATACCACTAGAGTTACAACTCGGTGAATTTTTCTTGTACTTTTATCATTGTGCTTTAGGTGAAGGCTTACAGAACAAATGAGTTTCTCATTAGATAATTAATACACATATTATTTTGTGATACTAATCGTCAACGCTCGCCCCTCCTTGACTCTGGTTTCCCCATTTCCATCTGTCCGGCTTTCCTGTCCTCTCCCGTCTTCTCATTCTCGCCCCGTGGCTGGTGTGCCCAGCTAGTCTCATAGACATGGTAGGTATATATGCATTGCTGTTTGTTTTATGGGGCTGTCTAATCTATAGATGTGACCCTTCAGTATTGACCTACAATGGTGTGCAGAAGCCGTATTTTCCAGGTTTCTCCACTCTGTCAGACCAGTAACTTGGTCTTGGCTTCTCTTTTCTTTTTTTCTTTTTTTTTTTTTTTTTGAGTTTTAATTTTGTTGTACATTTCTCTCCAGCTCTGTCTGGTATCCTCTATCATGATCCCTGTTAGAGCAGTTAGAGGTGGTAGTGGGAAACAGTCTAGTTATGTTGGACTCAGTCTGGTGGAGGCTATAGTACTTGGGGTCTAGTAGTCCTCTGGACTAATCCTTCCCTTGTGTTTTTGGTGTTCTTCATTCTCCCTGCTTCAGACAGTGGAGCATCTTAAGGGCTGCTAACAAGCTTTTAACACTCCAGATGTTACTCACCAAAGTAGGATATAGAACATTTCCATTTTTAAACTGGGTTATACCAATTGAGCTAGATATTCCCCAAGACCATGGTCCCCAGCCCTCAGCCTAGTAATCTGGTTCCTTGGGGAGTTTTGATGTATCTACAAAGTTTCTAAGACTCTGCCTTGATCAAGTTATGCTGACTTCTTCAGTATTATGCATTGTCCTACCTGTCTACCAAGGTTACCACGTATCTATTGTCTAGTCAGTAAAACTTTGAGAATTTTAACATGAAATATAATAAATCCAAGACTTTCCAATCCTAACAACTTCTGAAAGAGGAAAAATGGGAGTATCTGCACCATAAAACAATATAAATAAATAAAAAACTTTTTGAAAATCACGTTTCTAACTCGGAAGTAAAACTTTCAAATTTCCTTTCCAATATTTAAAAACCCAACAGGAAAAACATTAAAACTGCTAGCTTGGCAAGAAATTATTTAACTTGGTTAACTAAAGAGAAAGTTACACTTAAGTATGAAGCACTGAAGAGATCAGGTCTTAACAACTCACAGCAAGCAATAATCAGGTTTCAGTTACATATTCTCTATGAAAATATAGTCTACGAATTACATAACTTCCTAATGTGCTTCCAGGGGCTATTCAAGTATTGATAGTGAAAACAAACAAAATAAATAAAATATACTCCTAATAGCCCAATGTTATATAGTTATATAGTCATCCATTCATGAACTCATTCACCAAATACTTATTCAGGGCCCACAGGTGATCAAGATATGATGTTAACAAGAAAGATACAAACTGCATGGAAGCGGATAAATTTGAACCTTATATATTGCTGGTGGGCATGTAAAATGGTACAGCCACTTTGGAAAGCAGTTTGGTAGTTCCTCTGAAGGTTAAATACAGAATTACACATGGTTCAGCAATTCCACTCCTAGGTATATACCCAAGAGAACTGAAAACATGTTCACACAAAAACTTGTACACAAACAGTCACAGCAACACTACTCGTAATAGCCCCAAAGTGAAAACAACCCAAATGTCCACCAGCTGATACATGACAATATACAGGTGTGCCCACACAGTGAAATACTACTCAATCATAAAAAAGAATGCAGTACTGACGCATGCGTGCTACAACATGAACCTTGAAAATTCTAAGAGAAAGAAAGTGAACAAAGAGGCCATGTGTTATACAAAACATCCAGATAGGCCCACCTAGAGAGACATACTGTACACAGCGACTGCCAGGCCTGGAGAGAGAGGGAAATGGGGAGTAACAAGGGATTTCTTCTGGGATGAAGACAATATTCAGGAATTACATGGTGGTGAATGATGGCTGTAAAACCACATGGACATATACTAAAAAAATATGGCACTTGGATGCTTGGGTGTATGACTTACATCTCAACTATAAAAGAGAGTGACATGAACTTTAAGTTGGAACTTGCAAGCATTTGAGAGTAAACTCTGATACTGGCAACCCCAGAAAAAAAATAAGTGGCAATTTATGGCTGTATTTTCACTGCTACCCCTCAAAGGGGAAACATTTATGGCCAACAATACATCTATTAAGGAAGACTACACAAAACAGCAGCTTCTAAGGTGGGTGGTGATGGACAGCTGGAGGTCTCTCAGGAGCCTTTCAGTACTTTGTTGCTCAAAATGTGGTCTGTGGACCAACAGGGCTGGGACTCACCTGGGGCTCTTGTCAGAAATGCACAATCTCAGACCTTACCTCTGCCCTCAGAAGGTGCATTCTGACAAGATCTCCAGAACTTTCTTTATCTGTACACTGATATTTCATATGCACTGCTCTACTAGTGGGTCTTTCTTATAAAAGTCAATCACAGGATGGGTCGCCTTACATTTGTGGCTGAATCAGACGTCTAAGGTTCCTTTCAATTTTTGTAACACCCAAGGCTTTGAAAACTTGCGTCTGATGAGCTGAAACAGCAAAGAAACACTGGGAACTAAGTATATATGTGGGCCAGAGTATGACATTACTTCCACTTTGCATGGAATTATATCATTAACAGATGGGTAAGGAGGCAAGGAGGTCTCCACGAAGGCTCGTTTCTGCAAGGTAGCAGTAACACAAAGGAACCCCAAACACCACCCAGGATGAGCTTAAGGTTTCATACAGCTGAGTACTATGACACTGGCAGTGACATGGAGATGGTTCATTTGCTCTTTTAAATGTCACAGGATAATGTCAGGAACAAACTTATAGGCATCTTGTCTTTAACACTGGAATCGTCAGAAATTCCAAATTCAGATGATTGAATAAAGTTGTATTGTTAGACATAAACGACATGTCATACTTCACTGAACTCTTAACTCATACTTTCCAAATCTAGACTGTCTGAAACAAAAAATATCATTAACTAACTTAAAATGGTCTTTATAAAAGGTCCACTCTTTGGACAGGAATGGAATGGACTTGGCAATGCAGAGTAGCCATATGTTGGAAGCACTTTATGGTTCTATACATCTATAGGATATCATCTTGCTGACCTCTGGCTGGAGGAAGGGGAGTGGACGGAGAGGAGGGGAAAGGAGACTGTTGGGAGGATGAGACATGTATGGAGCAGAGAGGAATAGTGTGCAGTCACCGGACAGGGAGAGCAGCGGAAGCTGCATATAGGGGGGCATGTAAATTTACATGTGAATGTACATTTTCACTCAGTTATGTTAAATAAAAAAAAAAAAAAAAAAAAAAGGTCTTTATAAAGAGACATATTTACCTGACTCCCACAGTGGTTAAGAACTTGGCTGCTAATCAAACACTGGCAGTTCAAGTTCACCAGCCACTCCTTGGAAACCCTATGTGGCAGTTCTACTCTGTCCTAGAAAGCCACTAGGAGTCCAAATCTACTAGATGGCAAAGGTCTTTTCTTTTTTTAATTCATTCAACTGGAGCCCTGGTGGCACAGTGGTTAACAGGTTGGCTGCTCATCAAAACGCTGGCAGTTTGAATTCACCAAATGCTTCTTGGAAACCCTAAGAGACAGTTCTAATCTGTCCTATAGGGTCAATATGAGTCAGAACTGACTCAGCAGCAACTGGGTTGGTGCTTGTTTGTTTGAATTCCTCCAAAGAATGCAGGTGTATGAGACAAAAGAGTTTTGCACAGGTTTGAGATCAGCAGTTTGTAATTCCTAAGACATTTAGGGAAATCACACTGGATACCTTTGGAGGGACCCCATCTGTTCCAAAAATAGCCCTGGGGGGTGCAACAGTTAAGAGCTTGGTGGCTATCCCAAAGGGTAACTACTCTGAATCCACCCAATAGCTCTATGGAAGAAACACCTTATGATCTATTCCTATAAAAATTACAGCTAGGAAACCCTATGGGGCAGGTCTACTGTGTCGTATGGGGTCACTGTGAGGGGACAATACCTGTTCCACGTGCTACTGATCAGTGGATTTTGTTGTTCCACTGCTATATGAGGAGACCTGGTGGCTGCGTAGTTAAGAGCTCAGCTTCCATCCAAAAGGTCAGCAGTCTGAATCTCCCAGCTGATCCCTGGAAACCCTACAGCGCAGTTCTACTCCATCCTCGAGGGTCCCCATGAGTCAGACTCAACCACATGCCAACAGATTTGGTTTGAACTTTTTATTGCTATAAGTTTGACATTAAATTTACCTCTAAGTATCTGTAATTACTGATTCTATGTACACCCACTCTAATAATAGACTACCTCCACAAAAGAAGAAATTTGTATCTACTCAACCGTATCTTAGTGAACTGTATCAAATATATCAAAACTTGCAACATTCCTATTCTTCTCTTTGGTTCTCAGCTTGTTACTGAATAATTTAGACTTTACATACACAAAATTCACTGCCCTCCCCAAAAGTAAGTAAAAAGAACCATGTTTGAATGTTTTTCTTAAGAATCTGCTGGCAATGCCACGTGTTCACATTGAGCCCCAGGGGTCTCCATTCAGTGTCTGTCACCCTGTTGTCCACATAAACTCTTGTTTCTTGTGTTCAAGTTTAGATACAAATTTCAGTCAACCTCTCCAACTACTGGAATGACAGATTACATGTAATCTCTCTTCTCTTGTATAGCTCTTTTTTTCCCCCAACCTGAAAAGCACATTCTAGGTGTGGTGGTCAGGATTATGTCAACTTGGCTATTACATATTTGGCTGCTGCATTAAGTGGCAGGGCGCGGTTTGTGGTGGCTCCCCGTCCCTCGGCTCTCATCTCCGGACCTTTTACTACTGCGGCTGGTTGCTCACGTGGCCAGGAGCTCCTGCTCTCTTCTTCCGGCATCTGGTTCCGGGACTTGAACTAGCAGCTGTTGGACTCATCAGTCCTTACAGTCAGCACATGAGAGTCCTGCTTCCTGACCTGCCGATCCTGGTTTTGCCAGCCTCTGTCGCTGGTCTCACCACCAGCTTCAGATCCGCTGACCTACACAACCGGTGATCTAGAACTCTGGTCTCTGACTTGCTGACTTTGGGTTCCTCAGCTTCTGTGGCCACGTGAGGCTTGTGCCAGAGCTTGGGACATTCAGCTTCTGTGATTACGTGAGCAGTTTCCTATATCTATATCTATCTATCTATCTATATATTGTAAATCTTTCCTTGTACCTACATGTGTTACTAGTTTTGCTCCCCCAGAAAACTCAGCCTAAGACAATTTGGTACCGGGAGTGGGGTACTGCTCTAACAAATACCTAAAATATGGAAGTTGTTTTTTGAAACTGTGAGCACATAAATGAAGGCACCCAAGAGAACCGCTAGCACCTAAGAGCACTGCAAACGGTGAGGAAAGCAACAGAAGCAGTGAACTGGCAGCAGCAAAACCAGGAACCTACCTACGGAACGAGAATGCTGAATGCCTGTGCGCAGGAGGCTTCCTGTTGCAGTAGGGTGCCTCTGGGCACTTGAATAGGTGGAGCTAGGCTTGCTGACCCACGGAACAAGGAGGCTGAGTGCTTGTGTGCAGGAGGCTACTTGATGGAGTGGGGTGCCTCCAGGCACTTGAATCAGTGGAGCTACAGAGCTACGGAGGGTTGGAACGCTTGCCCATGTAGAGCAGATGTGGCCTTGAGGCCCAGGCCATGAGGGTATTAGAAGCAGAAGCTGAGACAAGGTGATGAAGATGTGGGGCTGCGGCCCTGTGAAGATGTGGGGTTGCGGCCCCAGGTTGGCAAGAAGCTGAGCTACCTGAGTCTTAGAAGGTATGGCCATGAAAGGGTGGAGCCAGGGCTTTCTGTGTTTGTGGGAGTAGAATTACCACTCTGTTGGGCTTAGGGTGCACCTAAAGCCAAGGGGGCAGAGTTCTGTCCAAGTGGGCCTGGAAGGCCAAGACGAAGCCCAGCTGCCTCCACTAAGAATCTGGAGAGTGTGACCAATACCAAGAGTTTGAATGGAATGGTTATGAAATTTTTCAGTGTGAAATAATGTTTTTAAAGCCATGATGTTTAATGTAATGTGTTCTGATAATCTGCCTGGTATATGTTATAAGTGAAAACTGTTGCTATGTTGTGGAATGAAAACTTACTGTGCTATGAATGACTATTTTGTGTGTTCTAATGATATGATTTTGGGGGTGTCAAAGGGTGGGATGTCATGGATTGAATTGTGTCCCCCCAAAAATGTGTTGATTTGAATTGGTTTGGTGTTCCAACATGGTGCCCTTCCTCCCATGTGTTGTGAATCCTGCCTCTGTGATATTGATGATGAAGAACAGTTTGCAGTTGTGTTAGTGAGGCAGGACTCAGGCTTGTGGAATATAAGGGAGAGAAGTGCGCTGAGGAAGTTGGGAACCTCATACCACCAAGAGAGAAGTACTGAGAGCAGAGCAGTCCTTTGGACCCGAGGTTCCTGTACTGAGATGCTCTCACTGGATGTGGACTTAGCCTACCAGATTGAATGGACTTACAATTTGTAAATGGATTTGTGGCTTACCAGACTGAGACAATAAAAGCTTCTCCACATGAAACCTTCCACTCATGGTATTTTCCATCAGAGCAGTACCAGGTGACTAAGACACTGGGCAAAGTAGGGAAGAGCAGCTTCACTTAATCTTTCCCTTACATAGACAAAAGCTGTGAAGTATCTGGCATCCACTGTCCCTTAACCCCTGAGGCTTCATACTTGAAAACGAACAGCTATTTCTTGAAGAACGAGTCATAGGTGGCACACAGAATCCCTCTAATAAAGAGAGTTTGGGCTGAGATTTCTTCAGAGATTAAATGTGCAAACAAGTGTCAGAATCAAGCAAAGTCAAGGCTTTGGAACATCAGAGAGGCTTGGAACAACAGTTCATCAAGCAAACTAGTGAAAAGAACACTGAAACCCAGACCAATGCTGACACGGTACAAGGGCTAAACTAGTTTTTTAAAAAGAGGTTACTGAACTAATTATTCAATACTCTAAGACGCAATGTAAAGCAAACAAAACAAAAAGCAGCAACACGAAGTCAGGTGCTTTCTACTCCACCTGCACCACAGGCAGGGCTGTGTCTGTATACCTGAGTTCCACAGATGCAAAAGTCTGAATGCAAAAGTCAACTGGATGATGAAGTCCTCCCCTCTGTCTTCCACACAGGCTTGTCTGTGGGTCAGGCAGCTCTGGGGCTCTCTCTAGACATCTCATAGTGTTCTTTACAGTCATTTAAGATCTCTCTAGAAACAGGGTATGGCTCCCTGGTGCCTAGCTTGTTTACCACTTAGGAGAGAAACGGCCCTGGCTGACGGGTACCCACTGCCTCCGGAACACAGCGATCCTTCCAGAGAAAGGTTTTATGCTTCCTTCTGATTGAAAGTTTTCCATTCATGAGGCCAGGGAAAGCTTTTAAGGCACAAGCAATAAAGGTGAGGCAAAGCTACAAAATTTTTCAAGGCCTTTAAAAAAATGCCTTCAGAAATTTCTCATCAAATCAACTGGATTATAATACAGCTGTGCTGGGTCACAAGATAGACAGGGGCCTCAAGAGGATATAGGCAGAGAAAGAATAAACAAGGATGATATGAGTTTTGTCCTTACCCTGGAAAACTTCAATCATTTCATCAATCCTGTATAGTACCTCAAAAGACTGATTCCTAAAACTTCTTTGCGGTATTTATCTATAAAGAGTTTGTTCTGAGCCATCAACTATGTAGGCACATTATAAAAAGTACCAGTCAATTCTCTTTCTACATGCAATGGACAAAGGTAAGGGGTTACACCTTCTATTTGTCACACGGTAGGGTCAGGTTGACGTTTCATGGGGCAAATATGACCTATTTCACAGGCAGGAAAACAGAGCTCATTTTGGGTATAGTCCTTAACTCCATGGTCGTCAGACAAACACAACAGCACTCAATGACCTATGTCTAATGCGAACCCTACTGATGAGATGAGAAGTGGGTTTTCTCTTCAGATTGATGGGGAGCTTTTTTTAAACTCAAACTTGCAAGGAAGGACAAATTTGCTCTGCAGTGGACTCTGGAGGATCTGGAAGCCCAAATCTTTTTTAAAAGGAATAATCCCATCAAAGGAGACATGGTGATACTCCACGCCTCACTGCTCTCCTGCCAATCCAACTACCTGTCCCTTAAGTAAGAAGTCAACAAGGAATTACAGTAGAGTCACTTCCGGCTCATGGCATATCCGTGTGTATCAGAGTAGACCTGTGCTCCACAGGGTTTTCAGTGACTGATTTTTTTAAGAAACAGATCACCTAGACTTTCTGCTGAGGTGACTTGGGGTAAACTTGGACCTCCAACCTTTGGGTTAGCAGCCAAATGCATTAGCCACTAACCATTTACACTACCCAGGGACTCCAACTAAGATGGAAGCTCCCTCACCAAAAGCCTGCACAACATTTACACAACTCTTAGAGCACGTATGCACATGTATACCAAAAAAATAATGCACGGCCCTTGAGTAAATTCTGACTTATAGCCACCCAACAGGACCAAGCAGAACTCTACCAGAGTATTCAAGGAGCGGCTGGTGGATTTGAACTGCTGACCTTTTGC
Source organism: Heterohyrax brucei (assembly GCA_028571685.1). Classification (NCBI taxonomy): domain Eukaryota; kingdom Metazoa; phylum Chordata; class Mammalia; order Hyracoidea; family Procaviidae; genus Heterohyrax; species Heterohyrax brucei. The sequence continues at coordinate 52,595,394 of CM053155.1, forward strand.
ATAGCAACCTGACTATTAATTCTCCATGTACATGTATAACAACAAGATAAACCTATTGCTGTTGAGTATATTCCAACTCATAGCAACCCTACAGAACACAGTAGAAGTGCCCCACAGAGCTTCCAAGAAGCACCTGGTGGATTCAAACTGCCAGCCTTCTGGTTGACAGCCTAGCAATTAACCACTAAAGTACAAGAGCTTGAACAGCATTCCACACACTATCCAGAGAAAAATTTCCTTTCAGTAGTTGGCTTTGAGTTGTGGTTTTACTGTCCCAAAATACTTCTCTTTCCAGGGAATGCCAAAGAGGACTTGGGGATGGATTAGCACTTTTATCCATCTCCAGTAACAAACTAACCTTAACATTTATTTCTAAAAACAAAATTATTTATATAGAACGTAATCACTCAATGGAACACTTGCTCATTAAATTTATAAACATGGAAAACCTTAGTTTTCAGATGCTTGTATCTTGCTAATGTCCTTTTTGTGAACTTGAGCAGAAGAGGCCTCCAGTATATAAGAGTCTCCTTTGGCAGGAAATTCAGCAGCTAACTTCAAAGTCCTCTGTTTTCAAGCATGCTATGCAATCACATTTAAATCATTTGAGAAAAGTGTTCTTATAAACACACATACACAGAGCATTCTTAGAGCCACAAAGCATAGTACTGCAACTGTTGAGATTAAAATCAATGTTCCAAAATTAAGTTAAAATATAAAATTAAAAAAAAAATAGGCACAGTGATTATTTTTATATGATTCTTTTTTCCAAATTGTAGCTAGAATGAAAACAACTTTCATACTGGTAAATTCAGTGGTCAACTGAGTTTTTTTCTTCCTCCATCCTCAGTTGTGATTTTAAAGAGCAAAAGAACTTATTAACACATAAAATGAGTTAGTCTCTCTCCCTGACCTTTATAAAGACTTTCATCCACATGAAATTTAATTAAGTATAAAAGTGGTATGAACGTGGCCGAGAACAGAAATGTCAAAGCAAAAGAAAGGCAGTTTGGCGACGTTTATTTTGCTAAACTGTATCTGTCTCTGTGAAACGCTGTGTGTGTGTGTATGTGTGTGTGTGTGTTGGGGTGCCACAAACTCCACAGGAAGCACCTGACTGAGAGAATCACACGTGTCACTTGTCATGATCAGGAACCCTGGTGGTATGATAGCTAAGTACACAGCTGCTAACCTCAAGTTTGGAAGTTTGAACTCACCCAGCAGTTCTGTAGGAGAAAAGACTTGGTGATTGCTTCCATAATGATTAAACCTATTGCTGTTGGGCCAATTCCTACTCATAACAACCCTCCAGGACAGAGGAGAACTGCCCCACAGAATTTCCAAGGCTGATGGTGCCATGGGCTAAGTGCTCGGTTGCTAGTCTTAAGTTGATGCTTTCAACATACGAGCCATTCCGTGGGAAAAAGATGTGATGTCTGCTTCCATAAAGATGACAGCCTAGGAAACCCTATTGGGCAGCTGCACTCTGTCTTTTAGGGTCGCTATGAGTCAGAGTCAACTTGGTGGCAATGAGTTTTGTTTTGGGCATCTTTACGACGTAAACTGCCACATCTTTCTGCCAAGAGGGCCTGGTGCATTCCAACTGCAGACCTTTTAGTTAGCAATTGAGTGTTTAAACACTGTGCCCCCTGAGCTCCTTCCCTAAAGGCTGGAGCCTAGGAACCCTTAGGGACAGTTCTACTCTGTCCTATAGGATGGCTATGAATTGGAATCAACTCAGCAGCAGGGGGTATGACATTAGCAAGATACCAAATGACGACCATCATCTTGAAACTCACAAATTTCTCACTTTTTGTATTAGGTACTGCTGACATCCATTGAAATGCACATATTGTTGGGCAGTGTTCTACCATCGACAACCTTCCCAGATTTAGTGCTGCTGGTTAGTGGTCAGTCACCTAGCAGAGAGGAGAGCAGTCAAGCCAAGGGTACATCTCAGAAGCCCACCTGAAGGAGTACCAGGCTTGGTGGGCTCCTGAGAAACCTGTATGATGCCTAGTGGCTTTGCTCTCCATGTCACTGGCCCCAGTCAATCTATTCAAAAAGTGTTTTTATGATAAACTGAGGAAACCCTGGTGACATAATGGTTAAGTGCTATATCTGTTAACCAAAAGCTCGGCAGTCTGAGTCTACCAGGCACTCTTTGGAAACTGTGCAGCAGTTCTACTCCATCCGATAGGCTCTCTATGAGTCAGAATTGACTTGATGGCAGTGGACTGATTTCATTTGGTTTCTGAGAGAATCTTGAATGACATCTCTTCAGGTGATCTTTCTGCAAGGTGACCCACATGACATCCCACAGTGACCACATTATGCATCCAACAATGACCTCCCTGTGATGCCTTCCAAACAGCTGATGTGAACGACTGAAATTTAAAAAACCATACAGCCAATCTTATCATAAAAATCCCTCCAAGTGGGAAACCCAAAGTAGAGAAGAGGAGAGCACACAGACACATCGTGGGGATTATAACCACTGTCACAAAACAACATGCATAAACTGTTTAAAGAGAAACTAAACTTGCTCTATAAATTTTTACCTGAAGAACAATAAAATAAATGAGTAAAAATCCCTCCATCCAGCTTGTGTTTATTCGCCTATCCATACTCTGCAAACCAGGCAGGGAGACTACCCTGTGATCACCAAAAGCCAACACAAGCCTCAGGCTTTTGGGACTGACGCAGGCTAGTTCACACCACCTTTCCTATCCTGGACCTGGTGTGATGGGTTATTAAACACGGAGGAGAAACTGCACAGAAACACACCATCACATAATCAGATACAAACTCACAGGTGTTACACTGTGGGCTCATAAACACCTTACAGACAGAGATCACAATTTTGACTGATATACGTACACTGTTGAGTTTACTGACAAAACCTTTATAGATTAAAACTGTTCTCAGAAGACTTAAATTTTAATTTTTCTTGGGGAAAAAAGGTCTATTATCAAGAATTCAGTGGTTCCTGGGTTTTAAGATATCTACTGGAACCCTCATTTTCAGTGTCAAGAACACTAAAAAATGAATTAAAAATAACAGTCACCTTACTCACTTGAAAAATTCATTTATTTAGGCAGAAAGATTGGGAAAAGAGGAGTCTTCTTTCAAAGCCTTCATACACAGATTTTAAAGGAGTCAAAAAGAAGCAGGAAGGAGTAAAATAGCCTGGTGAAGCACTGGGTGGTACGCATGGTGTGCACCTTGGCTATGAACGTAGGGCTGCAGGGATGAGTCCACACAGATGCAACTCGGAAGAAAGGCTGGAGAGTCACCCCGGAAAGACAAGCCAGGGAAAACAGTGTGGGGCACAGGGCTACTCTGATACCTACGGGGTCGCCGTGAGTGGGAATCAACATGGTGGCAACGGGTTTTTGTTTTTGTTTTAGAGGAATCTAAAAGGGAAAACCATAAACAAGTCATTGAAGAAAAATTTATTGAACAGTGTCTCACCGATCCCACCCAGCAGCCCGTCAGGATACCGCCTCCTTCTTCAGAGCATGTGGTCTACTGTGTCCCTGAAAGAATCATGGCAGTGTCAGCATGTAGGAAGGGAAGGGAGCACAAGCAGTAGACAGGAAGGACAGGATGGGGACAGTCTGGGGAGACCCAGATTAGAGTACAAGGTCTGATAATTAAGTTCCTGACCTCATTCTAGAAGAAGTGCTCTGTGCCTCATTATGGTCACCTCACTATGGTCACCTTCGAAGTACTCCCTCTGGGGAGCCAGGCACTGATGCCAGCACCTAGTCCACCCTTCAAAGCAACTGTGCAACACTTTTTCTAGAATGGCCATCAGATCTGTCACTGTATTACCCTTGATGTCCTGAATGTCATCAGAATATATCTCCCTTTCAATATTTTCTTTATTTTCAGGTAAAAAGTCACTGGGAGCCAGATCAGGTGAGTAGGGACGGTGTTCCTATACAGTTATTTGTTTACAGGCTAAAAACTCCTTCACAGACAAGTATAAAATGAAGTTCATGAGCTTGGTATATGTAGCACTTTTTCTGGAATGAGTTCATGAGCATAACTGTCAGACCTCATATATTCAGCAAATATTTATTGACCACCCACGCCCTCAGGAGTGGGCAAGAGGTAGGTATTCTCAAAGATGCTAGGAAGGGACTGGACAGCTTAGCTGCAGCTCTATACACAATTAAGAAACAATGAGAAAACAAAAATAAAAACATTAATGGCAGTATGCATAAAGGGCACGGTAAACAACTGAGAAGATGCACCAAAGTGCTCCAGCGAACCACAAGGGACGCCTCGGAAAGAAGTGTCGTTCCTACGACTTTAAAGATTAATGTGATATTTCCCACACTGTCAAGATGAGTAGGGAGGGTCGTGGTAAACGGGGTGACTTCTAGGCAGACTGACTATGTCAGCAAAGCACAGGAGTGATGACTACGTCACTGACCAAATAGGCTTGAGAAGGGAGTGTCAGGAAGTGAGGCTGGGCAAACAGGGTTCGGATAATGAAGGCCTCGCTAAGATCTTTTAAGCCACCTATGTCAGCAGAGAGGTGAGATGTCTGATTTTTGTGTCAGTGGCATTACTCCTGGGAATAGTACGGACGAGGGCCAAAGGAAAGGAGATTCTAAGAAGGTGTATCAGCAGCCAGCTGAGAGACAGAGAGGGTCTCAATTAAGACTCCCATACCAGCTAAGAAAATATCTATCACTTAAGAAGTAAAATACTCAAAAGTTTGATGACTAGTTTGATGCAGATGTTTAGTAAAGGAAAGAAGTGCAAGGGAGGCTAATTCAGAGAGATTTAACTTGGGTAAATGAAAATGGTTCACCCAAAGGTGTCATACAAGAAGTATTCATGAAGAAAAAGCATAGACAAACGAATGGGCTGAAACACAGGGCACAACTGTGCACTATAGATATAAAACATAAAACATGTAGCCATGGATGGGACTGTTCAAGAACAGTGTGCAGTGAGGTGACCTTAACTTCTAGAAACTCTGAGCAAAGCCATCAGCCTAAAACAGAACAAACCAGTTGCCATCAAATGGATTCTAACTCATAGAAATTCTACAGGGAGGAATATCACTGCCCCCCAGTTTCCAAGGAGCACCCAGCAGATTCAAACAGCTGACCTCTTGGTTAACATGGCACCTCACCACTATGCCATCAGGGCTTTCTCCAAGGCCTAGTCCCCCCAAAATGCACATTTGCATCTACTGACAAAAAGCTGTATTTCAGAAGAATGTGAAGCTTGCCCATGACTTCACAGATTGAGAACACATAGTATTAAGCCAGAAGAAAAGTCTCAGAAAGAGACAGTTAAGGAACAGGGCATAAAAGAACCACCTGCAAGAGTCACCAGCATGAATCAGAGCCAGTGACTGCAGACCACTCCTTCTGAAAACATGTGTGACGTAACAGGCAGGATAGGGAGCTGAGACTGGGTTTCTGAGTCAAGTTTCAGTTGGTTGGTTTGTAACTTTTTACTATGGAAAATTTCAAACACATCCCAAAGCAGAAAGAATCATATAATGAAGCCCCTTGTAGCTATCTCTGAACTTTAATAATTACCCATTTCTATCACATCATCCCTAGACATCAGTGTACGCCTCTAAAAGGCCCACTAAAAAAACAACCACAACACCATTACCACATCTTTAAAATATGAATAAGCGCTTAAAATCATCAAACATCCAGTTGGTGTTCACTTTTCCCCAATTGCCTCCAAATAGCTTATTATGTTTTTCATTTGTTTAAATTGTGAATCAAAGAGGTCCACACACTAACTGCTTGATGAGTTTCTGGAGTCTCCTCTAATCTGTATTTTCCCTTTGCACTCCTTTGTTTCATTTTTCTCTCTCATGCTCATATTAACACTTTTTTCCCATTTGACAAAATGCACCTGTAAGAAATACAAGGCTCCACTAACAACCCTCCTCCCTCAGGAGAGCACTCATTGCATCATTCTGCCCCCTCCAGAAAGTCGGCCTACATTGTCTGTGACTGTTCTCCCATCCCTGCCTCCAAAGAACAAATTTTATTTCAACATCTCTAGCAAGTATGTTCCAATACAGTGAATGTGCTCCATGCCATAATTACCCTGCCAGTGGAAACAAATGCTGGGCTAAAAGCAAAGAGCTTTTTAGAGTACAGGAGTCTCACATAAAAAGCACCCAAAGATGTGAACAGGTTTTTCATTATAAAATATTACATTTTAAAGACTTTAATGTGAAAGCAACCTTGTTTTTAGTGCACTTACAAACACATCTGCAGGTGATTTTATCAGGCTGATTAAACAAGTTAAAATTAGTGAGAAAAAAAATTTAAGGGACAAAAAAATTTAAAGTTAAGGACATAAATCAGGAAAAAGAAAAAGAATCAGCAATAAGTGGTGACAGAGTGCTGTGAAATGGGAAAAAAAAATTGGTGAACATAGAAAGCTTTTCATAAAACTTGATTCATCTGTCAAGACCCAACTCAACACCACCTCTTCTGAGAGGTCTTTCCAGGCCCTATGAAAGCATTAATTTGTTGTTTGCTTTCCCTATTGCTTCACATCCAACACTATGGCACAAATTATACTACATGTGACTAGTGAACAAATACTTTGTTTATACTATATGCTTCCACAACAAGAGGATGTAAGAAATAAGGAAAGGACGTAATCTTCTTTTCTTTGATTGGGACTATGTGTTCTTCAGCATTATTGTTGGGAGCAGCCAGCAAGCTGGCCCTGCCTCTTGACATCTGATGCGTCATAGAAGACGGTGCATGGTCCTTGTGATATTCGTGACTACTGGCAGGTCCAAGTCCATTGTTAGAGCCACTGGGTAACGTCTTCCACCTTGGGGCTTATCTTCCAGCATCATACCATACAACATTCTACTGTGTTCCATAAGGTTTTCACTGGCTAATTTTCAGAAGTAAGCTGCCAGGTCTTTCTTTCTCATCTCTCTTTATCTGAAATCTCCATAGAAACCTGTTTACCCTGGGTGACCCTGTTGGTAGTTGAAATGCTGTAGCATAGCTTCCAGCATTACAGCCCAACACAGAAGCTACCACAAACTGACAGACAGATGGTGACATACCTTAATACTTAGTATAACCCCCACTTAGTTCTTAACCACACATTTGTTGAGTATCTGTTGTTGTGAGGTGCCGTGAAGTCGGTTCTGTCTCATAGCGACCCTATGCACAACAGAACAAAACACAGCATGGTCTTGCACCACATCCACAATTGTTTTTATGCATAAGCCCATCATTGCGACCACTGTGTCAACTCATATCATTGAAGGACTTCCTCTTTTTTGCTGACCCTCCACTCTACCAAGCATGATGTCCTTTTTCACGTACTCATCTTTCCTGACACCATCTCCAAAGTATGTAAGACCAGTCTTGCCACCTTTCCTTCCAAGGAGCACTCTGGTTGGAATTCCAGAATAGATCTGTTTGTTCTTTTGGTAGTCCATGGTACATTCAACATTCTTCTCCAACACCAGAGTTCAAAGTCATCAATTCTTCTGTCTTCCTTGTTGACTGTCCAGCTTTCACAAGCACATAAAGTGACTGAAAAATACCATGGCTTGGATCAGGTCTCTTTAGTTAAGGCGACATCCTTACTTTTCAATACTTTACAGAGATCCTTTGTAGCAGACTTACCCACTGCAATGGGTTTTTTGATTTCTTGACTGCTGCTTCCATGGTGTTGATTGTGGAGCCAAGTAAAATGAATCCTTGACAACCTCCATCCTTTCTCCATTAATCACGATGCGCTCACCGGTCCAGTTGTGAAAATTTTTGTTTTCGTGGTGTTGAGGTGTAATCCACACTGAAGGCTATAGTCTCTGATCTTCATCATTCAATGTTTCAAATCTTCTTCACTTTCAACAGTAAGGTGGTATCATTTCTGTAACACAGGTTGCTAATGGGTCATTCTCCAATCCTATGCCTCCTTCTTCATATAATCCAGTTTCTCCGATTATTTGCCCAGCACAGACACTGAAAAATTGTGGTGAAATGATACAACCCTTATGTATATCTTTCCCAACTTTAAGCTATGCAGTGTCACCTTGTTATGTTCACACAACTGCCTCTTGATCCATGTACAGATTCCTTAAGAACACAATTAAAATTCCCATTTTTCACAATGTTAGCTTTGATTTGTCATGATCCACACAGTCGAATGTCTTGCATAGGCAACGAAACACAGGTAAACATCTCTCTGGTACTCTCTGCTTTCTGCCAAGATCAATCTGACATCAGCAATGACATCCCTGGTTCCACATCCTCTTCTGAATCTGGCTTGCATTTCTGGCAGTTCTTTGTCAATATGCTGTTGTAGTCAGTTTTGAATGACCTTAATAAAAATTCTACTCGCATGTGATAACAGTAATACTGTCTGGTTATTTCCACACCTGGTTGGATCACTTTTCTTTGGAATGGGCATAAACAGAGATCTCTTCCAGTCAGTTAGCCAGGCAGCTGTCTTCCAAACTTCTTGGCCTAGACAAGTGAGCACTTCCAGCACAGCATCTGTTTGCTGAAATACCTCAACTGATATTCCATCAATTCGTGGGGCTTTATTATTCACCAGTGCCTTCAATGCAGCTTCAAAGTCTTCCTTCAGTACCATCAGTTCCTGATCATATGCTTAGTACTTAGATGCTGAGTACTGAGATGAATGGAAAGAATAAATATTATATATTCATTTTTCCAGAAGCCCTGGTAGCATAATGGTTAAGTGCCACAGTTGCCAATCAAAAAACTGACAGTTCAAATCTGCCAGGTGCTCTTCGGAAACCTGATGGGGCAGTTCTACTCTGTCCTATAGGGTCACTATAAGTCAGAACTGACTCAATTGCAGTGGCTTCCACTTTTTTTGCTTTTCTTATTCATTTTTCAATAAGGACCCAGAGGTTCAAACGTAGCATAACTTCACCAGTCTCACAACTGGTAAATGAGGGCCTTGGAACCCAATTCATTCTGACAGCAGATAGGCAAGATGGTCAAAGGAGTGGAGTGGTTCCTACAAAAGCCCTAGAGCAAAAGGCTAAGGCAGGAATGATTCCAATTCCTCCCTCACAAAGACGATGACTATTATTAGGTGCTGGGTTCTCTTGCCAGGACTGTCTTCCGCTGGGTGTAGAGCCAGCCCTCCACACAAACAGGGTAGCCAACTGAGATGGAAGGCATTTTAGGGGACTGGGCTCCCCAAGAAGAAATACAGAGTTGTTTTTTTTTTTTTAATTGCAAGACTTTTCAGTGACCACCTCTTTCTAAAAGGCCATGATTTCATTTCTAGTCACTATGGCAAATATTACCCACATACAGCCTCAATCTCAGGATTTGGGCTTCCGCCTGGACAGGCAGTCCCCCTAAGGCAACAGACAGACCCCAGGGCACTTCAGGCTTTGCTCCCGTTGCCATGCCTGAACCCTCCCTTACTGGGTACCAGGCCAAAAGTAGCCCACTCTTGCTCCGTCATTGCTCGTGTATCTCTAGAAAGGGGAGCTAGTTAAAGGGAAATAATGGGAAAAAGCATTAGGTACGTAAGTGAGGTAGCTCAGTGGTAGCATGCTCACCTTCTATGCAGGACAGACCGAGATCTGAAGTTGGCCCGTGGAGGCTTGTGCGTTGCTATAAAGCTGAACACCTTTCAGAAACGCTTCCAGACTAAGACAGACCAGGAGGAAAAGCCTGGAAATGAACTTCCTAAAATTACCCAATGAAAACCCTATGCACATCATGGTGTCTTGTTCCATCATAAAAAGTGTCACAATGAGTCCGGGCTGGACAGCAGTCAGCTACGAGGACAAGGGCCTAAATACATCTGGTCCAGGGAAACATGGCAGGGAGGGATAAAGACAAGAATGTGAACCCTCTGACCAAAAGCATAATTAGAGGAAAGGCAGATAAACTGTATCTCTTAAGAGCCTGCTGGGGGAGTGGGGGAAAACAGGGCAATTTACTTCTGTCAAGATTTACATCTTTGTAAACCCTACTGGACACTTCTGTGCTGTCCTGCAGAGTTACTGTGTGTTAGAATCAACTCCACAGCAATGGGTTGGGTTTGGTTTTCTGTTTACAAAGGGAAATTTCACTTTGCAGCCTTAGGAGCCCATTGAACGACTGCTAAGAGGAGACAAAGCATCTCTTTGAATTTGGTGAAATCTCCTTCTGAGCAAGAAGAGAGGCAAATTAACACTGTATTTACAACCTTGCTATCAGTGGAATAGAAAACCTGACAAGCAGTGGCCAACAGAACACTGGATTTTAAAACTGGATAATGACACACATGTCTGTTGTACTTGCAGTTCTGAAACCGTGAAAAGCAGGTTAGGTAAGCTGTAACAGTACACATAATCATCTCACCCAGAGGTTTCACACTGGGCATGCAGGAACAGCATAAAATACACTTGCAGAAATAAAATAAATTCGCACGTTAAGGACTAGAAACGCTAAGTGTGTGATTAAGGGATTTTGCATCTAAACCTCAGGGAGGACCCTGCAAGTGAGGATTTCCCTTTAGGAAAATGCAAGGTACTCGTCTTTTATTCAGCTGCCTTGTTTGCATTTTCCTCACACTAAAGGCCCTGCATTTTGCTACAGTTATTACTGACTTCAAATTACTGTTATTACTGACATCAAACTTCACATAAAGTTGAACAGGTAGGAAGAATGCAGCAGAGTTAATTTTTTTTTTTTTTAAGTCACACTTAACATTAAATCATTTAAAATGCTGACAACCTCCACATTAAATTCTGAATCACTGGTAACAACCCATCAGGCCCCTGAATATGCAATCTACCTGTTAATGTAAGTTGACACAGTGCTTGTACTGTTCCTTTGACTGTTTTTCCCCACGTTTTGTTAAGCTGCAGAGTGTATCCAGGAATACAGAGATAAGGATCAACTGTAAAAAAATATGAACCTCAATCTTAATCAAGTAAGTGGTTTGGGATCTTTGCAGTACTTCTAGATTTAATCAAAATTATGACCTAGAGGGGGAAAACAAGTCTCTCAATCACAAGATTAGAATCAAATCGGTAAATCTCAAAAGGAAAACTAATGTTCAATTGAAATTAAAGCTTTCTATCAATTCTAGCTCCCTGGAGCTGTCCTGTCTCCAGAGGTTATCAGTCAAAAGGCCTGGGTCACTTTGATTTACGAGTGTCAACTTTTACAATCGTCACATTTCACACAATCTTTACCGGAGCCCTGTGTTGAATATCATCCCCATTACGCAGGTGAGGAAATGGAAACACGGAGGCAGGATGACTTGGCTGAGGTGATCTGCTACTAGAATCAGAACCTGTCTGTCCAACCCTTAAGATTCTTTCCAACTCAGAAATTTTACCACTGTGACAATTAGTAACAGCTACCATTGTATTGCACATTCACCAGAGTAAAGCTCTGAGCAATTCACATACACGTTCCCATGTAATTTTTAGCATTGCCACAGCCATGCCATTCTAAGCAGCCATCGAGTTGTCTCTGACTCACAGTGACCACATTTGCAACAGAATGAAAGACCATCCAGCGTGGCGCCGCGCCCACAAACTGTTGTTACGTTTGAGCCCCCTGTTGCAGCCGCTGTGTCAGTCCATCTTGCTGAGGGTCTCCCTCCTTTTCACTGACCTTCTGCTTTACCAAACATGTAAGGCATCGTCTCGCCATTCTTTTGGCAGTATATTCAATAGTCGTCTTCTCCAACACCGCAATTCAAAGGCTGATAATGATTCTCCTTCTGTCTTCCTTATTCACTGCCCAGCTTTTGCAACCATGTGATGCCAATGAAAACACCACAGCTTGAGTCAGATGCACCTTAGTCTTCAAGGGGACATCTTTGCTTGTCAACCCTCGAAAGGAATCTTTGGCAGCAGATATACCACAGCCATAAGATTTAGACACTGAGGCACAGAGCAGCTGATGAGTTTGCCAGGTCATATAAGAGTAGGGAAAAGTCAGGATGTGACTCAAATTCTGTTTCACCTGAAATTCCATTGTGCTCTTTGCCACACGGTTATTGCACTCTTTGTTGATAACATAACTGAATAGAATCCAGGAGTCTGTCTGTGACATCTAATAATACCCACTCGTCAAATTACCAATGAATACTAAGCCCTATAAGCATCCACACCTGCAGGACAGGAACCACTGCAAAACAGACCTACATATTTCTTTAATTACTATTATCAAATTATGACACAACCCAGAGTCAGAGCTGGGTCAAAAGCAGTGAGAATTATCTTGGGCTTACGGTATTGTTATGAGCCCAATGGAGTCAGCCTTGCACTCAGGGCAACTCTGTGTCCAACAGATGCTGCCTGATCCTGCACCATCCCTATGACCACTGCAAACTGGACTGCTGTGATTCATAAGGTTTTTCACTGGTTCCTTTTTGGAAGTAGATCACCAGGCCTTTCTTCCTAGTCCATCTTAGTCTGGAAGCAAAGCTAAAACCTGTTTAGCATCACAGAAATACATAAGCTGCCACTGGCGACTGGTGGCTACACATGACATACACCGGCTAGGAACCGAATCTTAAGTCCCTTGCATACCAAGACCAAACCCCACCCTCTGCCATCGAATCGATTCTGAGTCACAGAAACCCTATAGGTCTGAGTACAAATGCTCTACAGTGTTTCCAAGGAGCACCTGGCAGATTCCAGCTGCAGATCTTTCAGTTAGCGGACATAACATTTAACCACTACACCACCAGGGTTTCCAGCCTTCTGCATAGGAGGTGAGAATTCTGCCATGAAACCAAATACACAGATAAATGCCCAGTTAGCTCTCAAGCATTGTTATAACACAATATGAGCAGATAGAGTAAAGACAGTTGTTCAGATTACTGGCTTTCCCTACTCATCTTTAAAGGGAGATGATCCTCCCGTCTCACAGGGCTACTGTGGGAGATTTAAAAGTCACATGATGAGCATTCAATAAGAGGTTGCACTTACTACCACTGCGATCGCCCTCCTACTCTGGAACTGCGTCCCAAGGCAGAAAGGTTCTTTTAGTTGAGTAAGAATATAAGAACTCACTAACTAGCTAATGAATGTGAGCTATGTTTTAAGTCACAAAATAATAAACCTGGAATCAAACACCTGATTTAGGAGCATGTCCGATTTTCAGACAAATCAGATGACTCTATCCCTACTTTTTTTCAGAAGAAGATATAAAAAAACCAATGCCTTCTACGAAAACAATAAGTAATATTTACAATAACTTTTTTAAAATTATGTAATAAAAAGGTCTTCTAGTGTGAGGAGTTGTGGTAATTAACGGAGAAGTACAATGTGTATCATTCAAATAGAGAGTAAAGAAAAACTTGGTAACTCATTAAAAAGAACAAAATCTCAAAAAACAAGATGTGACTGAGGCAAAAACGCCTATATACCCAGGACATGGAAATTTCCAGCAACCAAAAGAGGAAGTTTTCTTCTATCAGAAGACTCAAAATCTTAAGAAGGCACTTTACTGGCGCCTCTCCAAAGGGAGTCAGTGGAATTTCAGTTTACTGAGGACACTGAATCTAACAACAACAGAAACATATCAAATAGGGCTCTTTAATTCGAACCATGGAGAGAACAGGGCAAGGTTCTCTCCCGACCCCCCTTCTCTGGTGTATCTCTGGAACCAACCTGCAAAAGGAAACACAATCCTTCCAGGACTTGATTTTTCTCAGAAAACCCAGCCTCTAGGATCCTTTTAGTTGGAAAAGTCAATCAGGTTTCGTAATATTTCTTTAACATGAAGACTGAAGGCATAATTCAGTAAGTTAAGTGACATGCATTTCATGAGCTCCAAAAACACACACATACACAAACATACAAGCACATTTATGTATCTACATGTACAACTGTGTGTGTGTGTGCGTGTGCATGTGTGTGTGTGTGTGTGCGTGTTTGGTTTTCATATTGTAGCCTTTTAAACTGTCACAGATGTTTTTCCAAACTTACTACACCAAACCATGTGGTCAACTTCTTAGTAAACTTATTTTAAAGAAGCTTTTAGAATTATCTTATTTTCCCAAGGCAAATATTCAGACAGATTCCTCTAATATTAAAACAAAAGGCGGGTGGGTGGAGAAACAGACATATTCTTCTCGTGTTATTCATCTTATCACAACAGCCTGATCCTACTATGGATGTTGTTACCCTGAACAGGGTCAGCTCAAGGGCAGCAAACAACAGGTCTTCTAAAAGCAAACCTCAATCACATTAATTTCTAACAAAGCAATCAATGTCTGCTGTGTAGAGGGAAATTACTTAACAGCCATTTGTGTTGTTAGCTGCTGTCCGGTTGGTCCCCACTGACAGGGACCCCATAATGTATCAGAGGTCCACAGGGTTTTCAAGGCTGTAATCTTTTGCAAGCAGACTGCTAGGGCTATTTTCCACAGTGCCTTTGGGTAGATGTGAAGAACCAATTTTTCTGCTGGGAGTTAAGCACTGAACCAATTGTGCTACCCAGGGACTAAAAATCCAGCTTAGCGGATTTTAACCTCATTCGTCAGTCCTATGAGACTCAGCCTCAATGAGAATTAAAGACACACAAACAAGAAATGTGTCTAATATTTTGCTAGACTCAGTTTCTTTAGAGATATTTGACACCCAGCTGAATTCTTGTTTCATTTTTTCAAACAACCACAAAAACCCTAAGAAATCATAAAGTTCACTTTCGTATTAGACTCCTTCGTCTCATCTTCATTTTTCACTCCAAAGCACAAGATTAATGCCCAGTAATGTATGCTGACTGATTGATCTCAAGTGCTTTATAAATCCAGGCATTGTCAACCAATATTTATTTTAACTAAATCACAAAATCTTTCAAAGAACGTAATTTGGCTTCTCCAGTGTCTTATAAATCTGGTAGTGTCGATAAAAGACTTGTACATGGGGGATTTAAGAAGTAATCTAGGGAAAGGACTTTGGAATCTGATAGCCCTGGGGTAGGGCCTAGATTTCATCATGTATTAAGTAACGTTATTATCCTCAGGGTACCTCATCGCCACCTAGTCAACTCCAACTCTGACTCTATAGGACAGAGCAGAACCACCTCATAGGATTTCCGAGGTTGCGATCTCTAAGGAAGCAGACTGCCACATCTTTTTCAAATGGAACAGCGGCTGTATTTGAACCACTGACCTTTCGGTAAACAGCCAAGTGCTTAACCACTGTGCCACCAGGGCTCCAACAGTCCAAGTGAGGAAATTTTGCCCTTGAGAAATGAAGCAGCCTTTTCAAGGTAAAAGAGCCAATAAGTGGCAGAACAGGACTCAAACCTGAGAAGTGTGACTTCTGAGCCAAAGTGCACACACACGACCAACCAAAGCCAGGTGCCATCAACTCAACTCTGACTCACAACAACCCCAGGCATGTCTCAGTAGAACTATGATTCACAGAATTTTCAACACTGATTTTTTTGGAAATAGACCACCAGGCCTTTTTTCCAAGCTACCTCTTGATAGACTAGAACCTCCAATCTTCTAGTTATCAGACAAATGCATTAATAACCATTTGCATCACCCGGGGCTTTTAGGGACCCAAAAATACCACAGGAAAAAAAAAAGCAGGCTGCCTAACAATGTGTCTCTAGTTAGCAGTAAATCTTAGAAAGAATTCTCCATAGCTATTTCTCACTCAAGAAATCCTTGTAGCATTGAAGGCAACCATATTCACTGACTCTCCACCAGTTATCGAGAACTGTTTTCTTTTTTCTAATTTTTTAGTGTAATAAAAATATATATAACAGAACATTTGCCACTTCAACATTTATACACGTAAAACTCAGCGACATTAATTTCATTCATTACCACCGTCCCTTTACAAATTTTTTCATCCTCCTTAACAGAGACTCAGAATCCCTTAGGAACTTTCCCACAGCCTCAGAATTGTTCAAGAATGACCAAAACAACCAGATTAAGGGACACAGACAGGTGTAAATTTTATAGTTTAATATCAGGTCTGAAAATTAAGTTCAGGAACTCATCCTAGAAAAAGTCCTACATACCTCATTGCTGAATATCACTACAAGCTATGCACCAGCACCTAGTCCACCCTTCAAAGAAATTTTGGAACTCTTTTTCTGAACAGTCATCAGAGCTGTCAGATTACCAGTGAGGTCCTGAATGTCATCAAAATGTCTTCCTTTCAATATTTTCTTTATCTTTGGGTAAAGAAAAGTCACTGGGGGCCAGATCAGGTGACCAGGGAGGGTGTTCCGATACAGTTATTTGTTTACTGGCTAAAAATTCCCTCACAGACAACTCTACTATTAAGTTTGTAGCCTTACCACTGTGACACCAAGCGCCACGGCCATTCTAGAAAGTTCCAAAATTGCTCTGAAGGGCACACTAGGCACACTGGTGTCGGTGCATAGCTTCCCAATGGGAATACCTCAAAGGTGACCACAGTGATGTCCAGCAACGAGGTATGTAGCACTTAGAACAATTCAATCCATGGACGTAATTGTCAGACCTCATATATATACATATATACACAAGAAGGTCCAACTGGTTTCTTTTTAGAGGGAAGAAGAGACGATGGAGAGGAGGGGAGAAGTATTGGTTGAGTGGATACTGGAAATAAAGTGAAAAGAAGAGTATACTGTCACAAGGTGATGAGAGCAGACAGAGTCACAGAGAAGCAGGTGCTCCGGGTTTTACATGGCAAATTGATCTGGATGGTAAACTTTCACTTAATCATAAATTTAAAAATTGTAAAAAAAAAATTAAAAAAAAGATGATGAAAACAGCTCCTCCCCGCAAGAAGCATGCAATCCAGTGACGCAGTATGACCATCAGCAAAGCTTCCTGACCAGAAGACCACCGACGGATTCTGTTATGGCAATTCCATCCTCTCTGCCCTGCCAGTCCTGGAGGCCCTCCTCAGCAGCCTCCTGCCCTTGGGCAATCTCTCTCTTGTGTACCCCAGTGTGCCCTGCCAGTATGATCATATTCTGTGTGTGCTGTGAAGTGAAAAGGAACTGGGAAGGACCTCACCTGAGGGGCTACACAGTGAGAGGAGCCTGTCTGCTCTCTTTCAGCGCCAAGTTAACCAGATAAAGCCCTGCCGCAGGAGGGGGCCTACCAGACAAGCGACAAGCTCTAAGAACCTTTCCAATGCTCAAATTCCTCCGTTGGAAATAGAACTGGCAAAGGAAACTTTTTTTTTCTAAGTGGCACCTGTTCAGGACTCCCAAGGCAACAGAAAGCTTGGAATTGAGCTAAGTCTTACATTGCTTCCATCAGGAACAAGAAGAGGAAGACTTTTGAGAGCTAAGAATTGGAACTCTTTAGCCTTCCTCTTTTTTGAAAGGTTCATAAAATGATGTTGTGGCTGCAGGTTGCATACCAGCACTTGCTAGGCCCCATCCAACAAACACAGACAGCACCTCACACCTGGCTGCCTCCTGCCCACCGTCATGCCCCCCGAGCCTCGCCATCTCTGCACCCGGGGTGCAGCACCAGCAGCAGAAGAAAACTAAGTCCTTGGCTAAGACAAGCAGCTAACACAGAGTTAAGTTAGGAAGGAAAAGCAGAGCTAGAGGGAGATCTGGGTGTACCTTTTTACTAAAGAAAAACTTCCTTATTTATCATTGTTTGTCCGCTTTACTCAAAAAAGAGAGACATGATTTTTGTGTTTCAGGTCAATGTCCCCAGTTTGTTTTGGAGTGGGTCTGAGCTGCATACCAAGCCCCTTTTTGTGTTTCCAGCATGATTCTGTTCCCTAAATGGACAGCTACTGAAATGTACGAAAGGAAAAAAAAGGGTTCCCCCCAGGAGACTTACACATTTTAATATTTTAGTCATCTGAGCAAAAAAAAAAAATTAAGAACGGTTTTCTCAGCCCACAGCCAACAACCTCTCTCTCTTTTATCTGGCCTTCCCTTCCCCACGATGACCAGAGAGGGCTCTGGGTTGTCATACATTCATTTCTCATGGCTAGATCTGTCCCTCAATCTCAACTCAAATATCACATTTTCCAAGGCGCCTTCCAAAGTACCCGGCCCCCCGTACCGGTCGCTCAATGACATTCCATTTACCGGCTCCAGGGCGCCTGCAGCATCTGAAATGATCGGGTGAATTATTTCCTCACTTGGTTATGGCTGCTGTCTTCTCTCAGAGCCGGTGTTCCACGAGACCGGAGACTTTGTCTCTGCCTATCCTGTCCCAGCCAGCACAGAGAACAGAGCTGCCCCCGCTAAGTGTACAGCAAATGTTTGTGGAGTGAGTGAGGAAGGCAAGGCTGGACGGCTAAGAGAGTGGGAGAAGTTACAGAAAGGGCAAAGGGGAGGAAACAGAACAACCAGTCAGTTCAGTGGAGGAGCTGCTCAGCACCGACTTTGCTGGCCTTTGGGGAAGCCTGCAGCTAAGCTAACAGCTCCTTGTGGTTAGGGACGACTGTGTTCCAAGACCACTCTGCTTCCAACCCAGACAAACAAGGACTCTTCTTGATGCGCAATGTTTCTGATGACACTCATTGCTGCCACACGTCTACGACAGTTCCTTGTACCTGTACTTTCCATTCTCTGTGCTGACCGCCACCCCTGCTTCATCAAACCTCAGCGCTGCCCAACGCCCTACGCCAATATCATAGCACACACATAATGAAAATGTTGATGCACTCACTGTGAGCTCTCCAGCTGGTCTTGACTCATAACAGCCCTACAGGTCAGATGAGAACTGCCCCATAGGATTCGTAATGCCGTCATCTTTACAGAACAGGCTACCACATCTTTCTCGCAGGTTCACACCACTGACCTTTCAGTTAGCAGTTGAGGGCAAAACTACTACACAACCAGGGCTCCTTAAAATGAAAATAAAAAACAAAACCAAACCCACTGCTGTCCAGTGGAGTCCAACTCATAGTGACCCTATAGGATAGAGAAGAACTTCTCATAGAGTTTCCAAGGAGCACCTGGCGAATTTGAACTGCTGACCTTCTAGTTAGCACCCACAGCATTTAACCACGATGTCACCACGGTTTCTCTCTGCCTTCCCAACAACAACCAATTAAACTAGCTGCATTTATCTCATACACTCTACCTTCTGACATGTTGCAACGCAAAAAGTGTCCCAACTTCTTGGCCCCTTCTCTCCATCCCTTCTCACCCACACCAGGGATGTCTTTCTGGCAATTATCCTAGATCCTAGTCTTTTCTCCTAATACCTCTGCTGGGCTTTGGTCCCCACCATGCAGCTAAACCCATTCCTACCACGTGCCAAGAATAATGGGTGCTGCTCTGCCACATTATTCCACTCTTACACACTAAGTTGCAACTCCTTCTTGATTTCATTTTACCTAGAAAACACAATATTCAGATTTTGTTTTTCCCAGTGTGGAAAACTATACTCCCT
Organism: Heterohyrax brucei; assembly: GCA_028571685.1. Lineage (NCBI taxonomy): Eukaryota > Metazoa > Chordata > Mammalia > Hyracoidea > Procaviidae > Heterohyrax > Heterohyrax brucei. Next base: position 52,614,759 of record CM053155.1, read on the forward strand.
CTGCCTATTTACACAGTAAAACACTCTATGGCTTTCCTCATATCCGTATTGGTTCCTCTCACAAAGCCCTTTATTATCTCTTCTGCCTTTCTACCCAACTCCTCAAATTTGGAGGGTCCTGGGGCTCAGTTCTAGGCCAGTCTCTTGTTTCAAATACCATGTAAACACAAAAGACTCTCAAACGTATCCACTAACCCCAGGCCTATTCCCTGAATTCCGCAGCTAAACATCCAAGTGCCCATTCAGTGTCCTTCCATCTCAAGCTTAACACAGTCACAACAGAGCCATGAATTCCCCCACCCATAAAATCACCTCAGATTGGATTGGTACGCATGTCTAATTGTCTCCATGAACAACTACCTCCTTTGCCATGAGACCAGAAGAACTGGATGGTGTCTAGCTACCATTATTTAATGTTTTGATCAAAGATTCTACAGCAGAAACCTGACAGAAAGGGGTAAAACTGTGGAACAGAATTTACATTTATCATGGAATCCAGATTTTCAGGAACCACCGAAGCTAGACGACTCCATCAAACTACTGCCCCAAGGATATCTTTAATCCTTAAATCTACACTACCCCCTGAAATCATCTTTAAACCAAACAATAATTTAGCTTCATTAGAAAAGAATGTGCTTTTGGGCTGCTCTATTTAGTTTTATATACATGCCTGAACTATGAAGCCCTTTCCTCATGTGAGTTATTGTTTATTCTATAGACCTGTGCAATCTTTGGCTGAAGAGTCAACTTCAGGAGTGACTTCAGTTTTCAGTTAAAAGGGTGTCTGGGGGCCATCAGCCAAAGATTCTCAGAAAAGATGATAAAAGTCTTAAAGCACAGGAATTTCTCAGGTATAGGAGAAGATCAGCTTGTGTAAATGTTCCCAAGTATGAAACAGGGAGGCACTGTTAGTGGGATTAAAGGAAGGTGGGAGGCAGGGACCACAGGGCAGATGAAGGTCAAGAGACTGGAACTACTTGTTCCCACATACAGCTACTAGCCACATCTTGTAATGATAATATTTTGGATATACTAGCTTAAATAAGGAAACTCTGGTGCCCAGTGGTTAAGGTGCTACGGCTGCTAACCAAAAGGTCAACAGTTCCAATCAGCCAAGTGCTCCTTGGAAACTGTATGGAGCAGTTCTCCTCTGTCCTACAGGGTCACTATGAGTCAGAATCAACTCAATGGCACTGGGTTTGGGGGAGGTTACATAAAACATATTATTAAAACTAACTTCATTTGCTTATCTTTACATTTTATAATGGACAATTAGAAATTTTAACATCACACACATGTCCTGCACCATCTTTCCATTAAAGAGCAATGGTATACAGAAAGATAAACTAGCGACAAAGCGTTTTCACACAACACCAGAAAATTTAAGTCTCTTCCAAGGTCATTCCTTCCTTAGGTAATGAGAACCACTGGAAGCATTCTACGTGGGTAAGAAATTATGCACGAGTCTACATTTTGCTGCAATAAGCACACACGCTGACAGCACACATGCAGTGCATAGTTTAAACTAGATCTCTGTTGGTCTCATGAAAAGAGAAGATTGGAAAAGAAACTGTTTAATATACCTACTCTTCTGCCATCCTAAAGAGAGCCCTGAGCATCTTTCTTGGCCGCCTATCAGAGGGAGAAAGGATTTCCCACAGGTATGGTTTTAGACCACAGCAGAGAATAGACGCACGCACGCACGCACTCACATTCCCCTTAACCTCCCACCAGGGAAAGAGCTGCCAGACCTATCACGTCACCTAGGACCAAGAGAAGCTGGCTACACGCTGCAACCTCAGGCCATGGCAGACACCTGCTAAGGACTGACCAGAGCCAGTCCACCCACACATAGCTGGGGACAGCTCAAAAAGAACACTACATCAGGTTCCTCACTCTACAGACTCGCAAGAACAATCACACGCACCTCCTGGGTCTGGATACACCTACTTGCTGTCAAGTCGATTCTGACTCATACCAACCCTATAGGAAAGAAAGAGCTGCCCCATAGGGTTTCCAAGGAATGGCTGGCAAATTTGAACTGACGATCTTTCCCTTAGAAACCTGAGTTCTTAACCACTGTACTACCAGTGCTTCAGGTCTGAAATGGATGCTACTAATTATTATTTCAGCATCAAAGATTCTGTGACTAAATGAAGGTCAAAAAAAAAAAGATTCCAGGACTTGTCTTTTGATCCCCAAAAAACCCACTGCCCTCAAGTCAGATCCTAGAAGGGTCTGACTCAGCGACCGTAAAAGTTAGAGTAGAACTGTACCATATAGAGTTTCTAAGTAGCGCCTCACAGATTTGAACTGCCAATCTTTCAGTCAGCAGACGTGGAACTTAACCCACTATGCCACCAGGGTTTGTTTTTTGATATGAAATACAATAATCAAAAAACAGCGAGTTCATACTTTATATTAGCAGTGCGAATCCACCTAGAAATGACTCAGAAAAATGCTTGGCAAACTACTTCCAAAGTCACAGTCACTGAGAACCCTATTGTGGATCAGAGCTCTACTCTGAGAGAAGTGACCATGAGTCAGAACTGACAGCAGCTAGGTTTGGATTGTTTGTTTTTCAGTCTCCCTTCCTTAACTAAAAACAGCACAAGCAAAGCAGAGGAGTTCTGAACAATGCTAAGGGTTTTACAACCCTCTCGTGTTCTCCATTTAGGACTTCAGCAAATATTTTAACTCACCAAAAGTCTATAAATTTTGCAAGGATGTGGGGCTGTATTTTTCCTTCCTCTCCACAGAGGCACCTGATCTCAAAAGAAAGAAAGATGAATGGATATAGTTTTAAATATTCCAAGGCTAATAAGAACCAAAGATGAACTGTACAAAACTTGGTATTTTGGGAACAGATCCTGGCATGTGCTTGAGTTAATGGGTCCTGGCCCCATAAAAATTACAGAGCAATTTTATCAAATAAGAAAACAGAGCCAAAAAAAGCAGTCATGAATTACTGTAAATTCAAATCTCACCAAATATTATTTCATTAAAAAACTTATTTTTTAAAATGAAAGTAACTGACTGCTAATTTAGATAGATACAAATAGTGTTTTTGAACGTTTCAAGAATTTCAATATAATTGTTGCTTGTTATTTCATTAACAGTGGAGAAAATAAAAACATTAGTCAAAGTCTTATAAACAGTAAAATGTGTTATGTTTGAAATAAGTCCTTGTATTAAGAGTTTCCCAGCTAACCTCAAGTCTGACTGTTAGATCCACCAACCACTCCTTGGAAATCCTATGGGGCAGCTCCACTCTGTCCTTTAGGGTCGCTGTGAGTTGCCATAACTCGACAGCAACAGGTTTGGTTTTTGATTTTTTATCAAGAATGGGAGTTTAGAGAGGAGGACATCTCAGTGGAACCTCAAGTAGCATTAAATGACAGAAGAAGTTTCTTCCATGCCCTGTTACTGCCTGTCCTGATCCATTCCCAAGATCACAATTATGGCTGGATGCTGCCTAGGGCAGTACTATCTCTGCTCAAAAAAGGATACTGTGAAGATTAATGTTTTACGTCAATATGACAAGGCTATAGCGCCTAGTGTTCGGTCAAACACTAGTCTAGACATTGTTATGAAGTACATAACACTAAAAAAAAAACTTGTTTCCGTGGAGTCAATTCGGACTCAAAGTGACCCTACAGACTAGTGATTAACGATGTGTGAGTAATCAATTGGCCATAAATAAAGAAGATAACCCTCTATAATGTGGATGGGCCTCATGCAATCAACTGAAGCCTTTAAGAGCAGAAAGGAAGTTCTCCCTAGGTTGTACTTTGCCACCAGGCTATTAACATTTTGCCAGAACTCCAAAACTTGACTCTTCTCATCAGTTGACCTAGTCTTTTGAGATACAAGACTGTAGGATACTGAGCCTGTCTCCTTATCTACAGATTTGGGGTTTGCCAGCTCCCCCCAGTCACATAAGCCAATTCTTTAAAATTCCCCTTTATGTATGTGTATACATACTGCTTCTATGCTTCTGGAGAACTCTAAGATAGACACTGTTAAATTGGTCAGACACTGGATAGTTTTTAGTATACACATATCTCAAAGCATATCACACAGGATATATTTACACTTTAAAAAAAATAATTTGTTGTTTATTTGACATTCAAATTAACTGTGTGTCCTGAATTTTATTTGGCAAATCTAACACTGCCTGGTGGTTACACTGAGCTGCTAGAACATTCTTCTACTGAATACGAGAAGAATACCAGATCCCTTTAAGGACCTGGGTTACTCTGGGACCAACATCCAGAAGTTCTTTTACGCCAGATGGTGCCAAATGTGACTAAGCCGGCCCCTCAGCACAGCATTCGCAGTGTCCATGGAGACACAGTCAAGCTCTCTGCCTGCTTTCTTAAATTAATCTAGAATTACAGAATCAGAATTTCAGAATTGAGACTTGCATAGATTAGTTTTTTAAAGTAAAAAAAAAAAAATTAAGTCGTTTGCTAATGCAACCAGTCACCAACACGGACAGTGACGTGCACCCCTCATGGAACGGCTGGCGTGCTAAGCAGATGCCAGTGTCTCTCCAGTCTGAGAACCTATTTACTCTTCCAGTGTCAGCAACCTGTTGAGGGCCATCTTCCCAAGTGGTGACGGAAACATAAAAGAAATGAATGTCAGCTCTTCCAGGACCAAATGAGTTGTGAAATGTGATCCAAGCATATGACGCTCAGTGGGCTCCTGATGAATGCTGGATGAAATGGAGTGACAGTGTTTCAGCTCTTGAGTCACTACGCATATGGTGGTGACAGAGGGCAGGATCAGACTGGGAACTTGCATCAGAGTTTGGTAAGCCCGCGGGCAAAGTGATGGGAGATGGTAAGGTGACCACGGCCTTCTTCCTCAGTGGACCTTCCCACACAGATCCTGCTCTTTGTCTGATTCCTGATAACGAAGCAGAGGAGCCATCAGTTCCTGTGCGGGGGCCTCAGGCAAGCAGCCTGACCTCAGCCTGCGTTCAGCTCAGACCCAGCTGCTTCTCCTCACAGGGCCCACTTTATTTGAAGCCAGGGGCACAGGCTCAGGGCAAGGAACCCTGGAGGTTTTCAACCACTTATAGGAACATTCACAACCAGAAGAAAAAACAATAGGCTACAGAATACAACAGGAAATCAAAATTAACAAGTACTGCTAAAATGTCTACAAAACCTTATTTTCTGTCAATAGTCAACTGTAACTCAATGCTCTAAACACTAAAAACAAGCCATACTAAATGGAATGTGTACCTTTTATTAATTCTAACAGAATGTGGGCTGTGACCAGCCATCCCCATTTCCTAGTAGACTTCTCCCTTCTATCAGAAGCTGCTTTAACACCAAGGGACTGAGCAGGTAGACCTCTCACATTTGGAAGGACAATCAGGTCTTCGAATCCTCCCAGCCTCCTATCTTCTCCACGCTCTAAGGTGCTCATTGCCGGACTATCCTGATTCAAAATGCTTCTCTCTGCAGCACATCTGTTCACCCGCCAAGTGTTGAGCACCATCCCCAGCTCAGTGATACACCAAATGAGAGACCTAAAGAAGGCACTCAGGTCTGCCCGGGAAAACGTCAACAGCTGGAGAATGAAAAGAGATGCAAAGGTTAAAACAACTAACTTTGAGTGCTCACCACACAGAAATTTTGTGCTCCCTGAGATACTGACATCTCAAAACAGAGTGTTCTCTTTTAGTGTCCTCATTTTAAAGACAAGGAAATTAAGCCTCAGAGATGTTAGTAACTTGCCTAAGGCCACATTGCTAACAGTGAAGCCAGGAATTAACCTTGGGCAGTCTGGTCCTGGGTTAGGTAAATAATTGAGCACTCCATCACTGGAGTCTCGTGCTCATAGGGCTACTATACAAGAATGGTTCAAACCTCTAAGAATATTAACATGGCCAGACCCAAACAAGCTAAGTCTGAGGGAAAGAGGTTGAGAGAACCAAAACAGATTTTTCTAAGCAAGGGTGATAGAAACAATGGAAAACATTAAGATACACCCCTCAGAGAGAAGACAGGGCTCCTCAACCTATATTTTAAAGCTGGAGGATCAAGTATTAAGTACTTAAACCAACCAGACCCACTGCTGTTGAGATGAGTCTGAGTCATAGCAACCCCCTAGGACAGAGTAGAACTGCCCCATAGAGTTTCCAAGGAGTGTCTGGTGGATGTGAACTGCCCACCCTTTGGTTAGTAGCTGTAACACTTAATCACTCTGCCACCAGGGTTTCCAATATTGGGAACAGGAGCTTTATAATGCCAGGAGCTGGAGGGAGCCATTGAGTGTACTCATTCGAGCCATCTCATTTAGCAGATGAAGGAACCACGGCCATGAAAGGTGAAATCACCTAGCCAACATTACCCCGCTGAGCAGGACTGCAGCTCTGCAGACTCTACTCGATGCTCTCTGTCTCACCCTTAACAGCCTCCCTGGACCTGCTCCATCAAATGGTTTTTGGACCCAGGAGAGCAGAGCAACAGTTAAAAGCGCCAAGCAAAATCACTATAAAGAGTTTAAAAAAAAAAAACAATGCTACTCACATAAGGAGAAGCTGACCTCTTAGACTCTCCGAGAACTCTTTGGAGAGCCACTAAGGATAAAAGACATTCTTACAAACAAAATATGATGTATCAAACTCTTTATTTTTCCCCCAAGGTGGGTAGATCCTGGAAATTAAAGCACTAGACAGATTTCTGTCAATGCTGGAAAGTGGCTTTAACACATTCTTGTAAGGCACTAATAAAGATGCACTAAGAATATCACGTCAAGTTAACTTTCTATCCCGTTTTTGACAGAGTTCTTAGTGAGCAAAATAAGTCTGGTCCACTTAAGGGCATCAAGACTTTGGAAGTATATGTAGCAGTTTGATAACTGATGAATAAAATAGCACACTAAGAGCTAGATTCAGCTCAAACATAACCTCATGACACCTCTGCCAGCCCCAAGGCAGAACTGGAAACTCCATCTCTGCTCTCAGAAGACTGTGTACTCACTCTGCTAGCAAAGTGGCATCTTCCTACAGTCTACTTACTTACTGGAATCTCCTAAGTTGACTGGGAGCTGAGGGAGCCCTAGACCCATGCACACAGAGAAGCCCTAGAAGTACTACGCAATGAATGAATTCACACTTTCCATTTACTTGGCCATTACCTGTGCAGTATCTACGTAGTGTCAGGTACTGCACTAAGTACCTGGTATACCTCGGTTAAAATACAGCTGCCCTCAAGGAGCTTAGAGTCTAGTGGGAATGACAGGCATTAAGTAAACAATCATACAAATAATTTGAGGTATTTTGAAGGGAAAGTACCAGATGCTAGGTGTCAAAATGGGGGGGGCGGGCAGCAGTGTTGGACCACCTCATCTAAATTCATGAGGGAAAGAAGGGAGAACCATTACCAGCATCAGGCCAAGACTGATTCCTATGAAGGGGAAGAGGTCAAATCTACCTCCTGTCTCCACTGTTTTTAGTTGTTCTGACACCAGCCACCCCTCCCACAGCCTTCTTTACTTCTCTGCTGGGTTCGATAACTCATTGTAGTGGCCACACCGCACTTACAGACAATACTTAGGAGTAAGGAGTTTATCAAGGAACGAATAGGTTGTAATTCAGGAGTGGAAAACAACTCACGATATAATGCTTCAAATCAGGACAGCCTTGTCTCAGCCCTGAGTGTAGGGAGGCCTCTCCCTGGCCCTCAGCCTCTGAGCCCCTTGAGCCTCCTTGGGTTTTGGGGTTCTTGAGCCAGCTCAGCCTCTGTCCCCCTGAGGCAAGTACTACACAGCTCTTTAGCTCCACTGATAAGAGCCCAGGGGGCACCTCACTCCACAAGTAAGCCTTGGCCAAAGGAGTACGACTCTCACTTAATGAGTCTGCACACCCACGGCAGCTGCCTTGCTCTGCAGGCTTGGGAAGCCCACCATGCCTTCTCACACTTGTCTCCTGGTTCTGCTGCTTCTGGTTCTCTGTCACAGTTGTCACCATTTCTTGTCATCTTACACCATCTCTCGTGTCACATCTCTCTCTCTCCTCCTGGGTCTCGGAGTTTCTCGGCACAGAGACCCTGGGTCCAAAGAATGTGCTCTACTCTTACCTCTTTTTCTTGGGGGTGGCACCCTCTTCAATTCTCTATCTCTTATAAAAGGTGGCTTGAATAAGGGTGTTACTGGTAGTGACTGGGGTAAAGGTAGTGACGGGAGTTACACTCTGTAGTGAGGCTGTGACTCAAGAGACATTCCATCCTAATCCTGCCTCATTAACATAACAGACAACTCACTCCCAAATGAGATCATAACCACAGCCACAGAGTCCAGATTTACAACGCATCAAAAATGGTAGATAATAACATCAGATCATAAAATGGATTACCTAACTGTCAAAATATATCATTATATAACTGCCAAAACACTGAAAATTATGGCCCATCCAATGTGACTCATGACCTTAACCATCTTATCTGCACAGTCCATACGTCTTATTTGCAGACTCCCTCAGTCACTGTTTGGGAGTCGTAAGGACTGAGACTACAAGGGTTATAAGAAGTAATTCTGACCCAAAAAACACAAAACAACAAATGCTGGAGAGGCTGTGGAGAAAGTGGAACCCTCCTACACTGTTGGTGGGGTTGCAAAATGGTCCAGCCTCTTTGGAAAGCAATCTGGTGCTTCCTTAAAAAAATGGATATTGATATACCATTTGACCCAGTAATTCCACTACTTGGAATACATCCTACAGAATCAAGGCCTTTCATACCAACGGACACATGCACCAGAATGTTTATCGCAGCACAGTCCACGATAGCAAAAAGATGGAATCAACCTAGATGCCCAACAACAGAAGAATGGATAGGTAAACTATGGCATACATACTCAATGGAGGACTACGCAATGATAAAGAACAACGATAACTTCAAGAAACATCTCATGACCTGGTTTCAACTGGAAGACATTATGTTGAGTGAAAGCAGTCAGCGACAAAAGGACAAATATTGTATGAGACCTCTACGACTTGGGACCAGAAGAACCAGATGGTGCCCGGCCATCACCAGTGATAGCCGTGATGGAGCTCACTAAGTTGAGTCTCACTGGCAGCACAAGAATAAAAAAGGGTGCACCCTGTGATCCCCACTAAAAGACCTCAATTGATGGTCCAGTGGTTTCAGGGTTCCCCTGGGAGCATGGCCCCTCGCCCTGATGCTGCCCTTGACCATAAATCATAACGAAGGTCCACGCTTCGGACAGGAATGGATTGGACTTGGCGATGCAGTGACCATATATTGGATGCAGTTTATGGTTCTATACATCTATAGGATGTCATCCTGCTGACCTCTGGCTGGAGGAAGGAGAGTGGATGGAGAGGAGGGAAAAAAGAGATTGTTGGGAGGATGAGACATGTAAGGAGCAGAGAGGAATAGTGTGCTGTCACCGGGCAGGGAGAGCAGTGGAAGCTGCATATAGGTGGGTATGTAAATTTATATGGGAATGTACATTTTCACTCAGTTATATTAAATAAAAAATTTAAAAAAAAGTAATTCACTGCACTGTGCTATCAGAAGGGGTATTCAGGAAGACATTTCTGAGGAAATGACATTTAAGCTAAGAATCAAGAAAGAAGAAGTTAGCAAATTAAAGGATGAAAGAAGAGTTATGTCTGAAAGCGGAGCAAGACTGTGTAAAATCCTTGAGGCCAGAAGCAGCAGGGAGCATTCACGGAATATTAAAGGTTCATGAGCATGGACAAGGCAGAATATATCCAGAGGTGGGTGGTGAGAAAAATCAACCATGGAAGCAACGAGGTGTGCCTAAAGGGTGTTAGTCACGGGAAACAACATGATCAGGCAGGGTTTTTAAGAAGACAAGCTAGTCCGGGGGCCCTGGAGTTCCCCTGGGAGCATGGCCCCTGGCCCTGATGCTGCCCCTGCCCATAAATCATAATGGAGGTCAACCTTTAGGACAGGAGGAATGGATTGGACTTGGTGACACAGAGTGACCACATCATGTGTGCACTTTATGGTTCTATGCATCTACAGGATGTATAGGATGTCATCCTGATGACCTCTTACTGGAGGAATGGGAGTGGGTGGAGAGGAAGGGACAGGAGATTGTCGGGAGGATAAGACATGTATGGGGTGGAGAGGAAGAAGGTGCTGTCACCTGGCAGGGAGAGCAATGGGAGCTGCATATAGGTGGGCATGCGAATTGATATGTAAATGTACATTTTCATTCAGTCATAATAATAAATAAATGAATAAAAAGACCAGCTGGTTGGCTGTATGTGCAGAATACACTGGAGTGGAAAAGCAGAAGACCAGAAGAACACCAGTTAAGAGGCTCCCTGCAGTCATCCTGGCAAATTCTGAATGGAAAGACCAATAGAGAGGAAGACTGTTCTGAACAGTCAACTATTACATAACAATAACCCAGGAGTTAATTACTGCTTGGAGGAGGAAGTTCAGAGCAGAGGGCCAACATTTCTCCTTGGCTCAGCCCTAGGTTCCAGTCCCTTCCAACATTTTTATCTTGATGGCAATGACACCAATAGGTAAATGAGTAAAGCTGCGGACCACACAAACACGAGAGGAATGGCCAATGGGAAAGACCTGAGTGACCCACACCACTTGACATAGGTTCTGAGGGAGAGAACGTTCACAAAGTCACAAACTATATCGTCTCTATTCTCAAGGAATTGTCATGCTAGTGGGGTAAGTCTGAGCATGATGAGTATTAATTCAAGGCAGAGTGAGATAAGAGCTTGATCACTCCTGCAAACCAAATCATAAGAACATGCACAGGCAAGAAAATTTCATCCTGGCATGGAAGTAAGGGAAGGTTTCTCCTTGGACTTTCTGAGGGGCGGGGGAGGGGAAGGAAGGAGCATTCCTAGCACCAGAAAAGTTCTGAATTAAGGCAAGAACAGAACAGAGCAAGTCTACTGGGGCAAGGCAGGCTATAGTCTCCTATAGTCTCCATCTTTAAAACATCAATATTGGCAATGACTTGCTGGTTTACGAAATCCTTCTGTGTAATATCGTCTCACTTAATCTCACCTCTACACAAAGTCGGGACAACTGATCTTGACTGACATCTCAGAATATGGCTGCTCTACTCATCCAGTCAATACGTGTTACACCCAGGTGTCCCCACCTAATTCTTAAGCCCTGTCTTTCCACTCTCAGCCAATAAGACAGAGCAAAACCACCAGCATGATGTTTAATAGAAATAAATATGTCGTCGTTGTTAGCTGTCATCTAGTCCATCCTTGGCTCATGGTGACCCCCAGACACAATGAATGGTACAAAATGCTGACCACTTCTGCACTAGCCCCATGATCAGCTGGGAACCGAACCCATGATTGGTCAGGGAGCAAAGCGCTGCAATCCATTGTGGTTTTTCATTGGTTGCTTGTCAGAAGTAGGTCACCAGGTCTTTCTACTCAGTCATCTTAGTCTGGAAGCTCTGCTGAACCTGTTTGACATTAAAGCAACACGCAAGGTGATACCTGCACACAGGGTACACGGATTGGGAACTGAACCTGGGTCTCCTGCACGGGCGATGACAATTCTACCACTGAACACCAATGTGTCAGGCATAAATAAAAATCAGCATCTCTTTTTAGGTTAAAAAGGAGCACCGGTGGTGCAGCTGCTAACAGCTCAGCTGCTAACAGCAAGGTCAACAGTTTGAACCCACCAACGGCTCCATAGAGAGATGCAGCAGTCTGCTTCTGTGACGATTTACAGTTCTGGAAACCTCTGACGGGGCAGTTCTGTTCTGTCTTACATTGTCGCTGTGAGTCAAAACTAACCAGATGGCAAAGAGTTTATTTAGGTTAGAAAGAAAAAATTCCATATGTGCAGGATGGAGATGATCTACCTATGCTCCCTTCATATAATAAACGGCTAGGCATTCTGATGACAACAAATTCAACATGTGATGACAAATAAGATGTTTGGCTAATGCAAGCTTCATTAACACACAGCTAAAGATCATGGTGAATACTGGCCCTTCTGTGGGAGAGGGTCAACACACTGACCTTGGGTTTTGACAGCTCTGTTTCACTTCTAGCACTTACAAGCTGTATAGCCTTAGACTGGAAATGTCTTCAGTCCTCTGAGGCTCAGTTTCCTCATCCTGAAACTGGAGAACTAAACCTACCCCATGAGAGTTGTCAGGAGACTGGATGAGATTACGCAGATGATAAGGCTGGCAGGAGGCCCGGCACATTCTGTTCATGTTGGCCTTTATTAACTCTCATCACAGCTCTCTGCCAAGGTCAAAGGACATCTGAGATACCAAGCACAGCTTTTGGTTCCACATTTTAGTAAAGATACTGAAAACTTACAGAATGTTTGGGAAGGGTTGTCAGGATAGAAAGTTCCAGAAAGCATCAGCGTTGCAAGTCTGGACACCTGAAAGCTAGAGTTCTTCTCCTGCTTTTGCCCATAAGTAGTTCTGTGATCTTAGGCAAGTCACAACTTATTTGTGACTCAGATCCTATTTGTAAAGTGATGACAGCTGAGGTGTGAATTCTAAAGTCCCATTCAGTTCCCTTAAGTTTCTGAAGTTCTTTGAATCTTGCTTTATGAGGAACTCTTACGGGAACTGCAGAGATTTTTCTAAAGATTAGGGAGCTCCACAATATCGTTTGTAAGTATGACAAAAGCAGTCACATAAAAGAAGAGCACACTTAATCTATTTTATGAGAGAAAATTAAGACCAAAAGAAGAGATACTTAAAAGGACACAGATTCTTGCTCAGGCTAAGGAAAAAGAGACTTTTCAACAATAAAAATTATTCAAAAATAGACACCAAATGTGACCACTAGACTGTTAGATACCCAGAGACAGGACTATACTGTAGTCAGTGTCACACATCCAGCTTACCCAGTAACTGTCACACAGAAAACTCTTGAAAAATGACAGATGAGTGGGTGAGCAGGTCGAAGAGGTGGAGGAAGGGAGAGAGGAAGGAAGGCAGGGAGGCAGAGAGGAGGACAGGAACAAGGAGCTGCTTCAAGAGGCAGTGGACTTCTCACTGTTTGGTGGGTTCCAGCACCATCAGATGGATGGCCGTCTATAAGGGTGCTGCAGAATACATCTCTATGCTGTGTAGGAGGTTCTACTAAAAGTCTACATGATATTTATTTCCTCACTTCTTTCCCTACTAACTCATCCTACATATTTTTGTCAGATTAATCTTCCTAAAGGACAGCTCTGTTGATGTCACCCTCCTACTCAAAAAAATTCAATGGCTTCCCATTGCCTATTCAATTAAGTCCACAATCCTGTCACTTGAGGACTTCATTCCCACTAGGCCTTAAGTATTATCAATTCATTTTGCAAAACCTGACTTGGGTATCTCCTTCATCAAGAATTCAACCAGTCTTCAGCGCCTCCCCCCTAACACACACACAGTTTGTCTCAGCTATGTCTATTTTTGCACAGCATTATAATGCATTCAGACACAGTTCTTCTCATCCGTGAGACTGTGAGGTGCCTGATTAAGAGAAAACCGAAAAACCAAACCAGCTGCCGTCACGTTGATTCCGACTCACAGCAACCCTACCACTCACTGACTTTGTGATTTGGGCAAATTATTTATCCTCCTGTAAGCCTGATTTTCTTTGTTTCATGGAGGGAATAGAGTTGTTACAATGATCTGAGGAGAGGATGCAGAAATTTAACACAGAGTTTCCTTTGTGGTAAACAATAAATAATTCTTATTACCAGTACTGAGTAATGCTAGAAGTCACATATTTTGCTCCTTGATGGGGGTACAAAGACATCAACCTTGTACTGTGGGGCCTGTTGTGGTGTGTTGTTGAGTTGACTGAGACTCACAGTGATCCCACGGGACACAGTATAACTGCTCCAGAGCGTTCCATAGGCTGTCATCTTTATGGAAGCTGACAGCCAGCTCTTTCTCCCGAAGAGCCACTGAGTAGGTTCAAACTGACCACCTTTCAGCTAAGCAGCCAAGTGTGTAACCTCTACAGCATCAGGGCTCCTTCACATACAGTTTATAGTCTTGGGTATGCAGTACTCCCTGGGCTGTTTTCGCTGCAGCGAGATCAGCCATGGCAGCCAAAATGTTTTATTTCCTCACTCACTCACCAAGCATTTACTATGCCATTAGGTGACGGGGACTGTGTATAGAGTTCTTGTCAAGCACAGAAGACTCCATAAGCAAAGTAAGCATAAGTTTACTTGTGCTTACTTACTAATCTGAAGTGAACAATTTCACACAAGTTTCAATTTGACGCGGTGTGGTGAGATCCACATGAAATTGCTCACTACAGATTATTACATAAATCCATGCTTCCTTTGCTTATTAGGTAATGTGATTCCTGCTGTCAGGAAGTCTACACTCTAATGTAAAAGACAAGTCAACAAGTTCAGCACAATGAACGCTATCAGAGAAGAAAACATCTCAAAACAGAGACTGGAAATACTACTAACAGCAATAACTTCCAGTTACCGAGAACCTACTAAAGGCTGGAGAATGTGGTGAACGTGTTATAAAATCATATCACGGGCTCTAAGAATAAACTGTGTTCTAGGAAGGTTATACAGAAGTGAGAGCCTAGTTTCTGGAGTCAAAGCGTGGAGTTCAGTTCCCTACACCGCAGCTTTCTAGCTGTGCGCCCTTGAGCAAGTTTCTTGCACCTGAATGATTTCATTTGTAAAAGGGGAATAATAATGATTTTCACCTCACTGAGATGTTGTAATGTGTAAAAGACTAAACCTACATTAGGCACTAAGAATACTGCCTGACATACATAATTCAATCAATTTCATTTTATTAAGTAACCTGCCAAAGAGCACCAGTTCAGTGTTTTGATTCCAAAGTCCACCTTACTAAGCTTCCTCAGGTAAGCACCTAAAACAACATGATGCTTGAATTGGGTTTTGAAAGGCAAATAAAGGGGTCAGAGTAACAGAGGACATCATAGTCAGTCAACATTCCACGCTGCCTCATTGCAAAACCACTGATCTTTCTTTCTCTGCCTGGTAGCCTCTCTGCAGCAATCCCCACCCTCTGAAATCCCATCCATCAGCTAACAATGCCATCCCATCACACCTCTTTCACAGATGCTCCTCTTGTTTTTTCTCCCACATACTTGATATCTCTCCTGCGGCTTCTGTCAGGGTCAGTCTTATGTATCCTGGCAGTATTTACACAGTTTCATAAACAAGAGCATGCACACACATGCACACATAAGAACAAACATCCACAGGACTTCCAGAACACCTCATGCTCATGTAGTCACGTACATTATAAAGTGCCACAGTGATCATCAGCTCAAGTCAGATATTTGTTATACTAATTACTGTTTCAAAGCTGAAATTAGAAACCATCCCCAAACTGCAGACAAATCTACTGTAAACAATATTCCTACTTATCTTAACTCATCATCTTGACTATTTCATGAACGAGGGCAGTCAACTGTGGTTTAATATTTAAAATTTGCAACTCCATCTAAGTAGTTTTAAAAAAAAAACAGAAAAAGAGAACTTGAGGCAAACAAGTGTCCACCCTCCCAAATACATATTAATCAGAAATTAATACATCTGCTTCCCGGTTTAACTGTAAAACTGAGTAGAAGAAACTGGAAAGAAGTTATACAATAAAAACTACTACCTGAAATACAATAAAAAATATTTCCTAGTGCCAGCACTTGTCATATATTGCTGTTTTGTTTGACGGCCTGGAGCATTTTTTTTTCTCATAGCCAACTTTTGATCAAATACCTCATGAATGCAATCACACAGAAATATAATGGCAGGTCAGGGGAAACACAGAGAAAATGTGCAAAGAAATGAGGCTTTGAAGTTAATGAATGAAAATGGACAAATACTAACTTCATCTCTTCTTCCTTCTTTCCAATCACTGCGTTGACTTCTATGTTGCTTGATGCTGGAAACCATGCATCAAATACCTGTAGGGACACCCATGACCAACAGGTTTCCACTGGGCTTCTACTAAGATGGACTAGGGATAAAGCCCTGGTGATTTACTTCTGAAAATGAGCCAACGAAACCTTTATGTATCTTAACCAAACACTGTCTGACTTGCCTGCTTTGGACAGACCCTCAGGGGATCAGCTGCTGGAGAAGGGTGTCAAGTTTGGTAAAGCAGAGGGGTAACGACAGCATGAGAGATACTCAGGGAAACTGATGGGTACCACAACTGCAACAGCGGACTCAAACACGGCAATTGTTCCGATGACACAGGACTACGCAATGTTTTGTCTGCTGGATATAAGGTCACCACAAGTCAATCACTACAAGAGCAGCTAATAACAGAGACAGGCAGATGGAACTGCAGGTAAAAGGTAGACAAAGTGACAGAAAGAACCAAAAAGACCAAGATGTTAAAAAATCAAATAATTCCCCAACTTATCATTTAAGCACTGATTAATCAGCATCTGTTACAGGTTCCCATGTGTTTAAAAAAGGGGAGTGCTGTAAAAATACTTGGAAAGTTGTAACTGAAATAAGACTAATTCATTCTCGGTCACTAATTTTTCCTAGCAACTTCACATTAAGCAACAGGCTTTTTTTTTTTTAAATGATTGAATGAAAATGTACATTCCCATATAAATTTGCATGCCCACCTATAGCGGCTCCCAATGCTTTCCCTGCCCGGTGACAGCACACTCTTTCTCTCTGCTCCATACATGTCTTATACTCCCAGCAATCTTCTATCCCCTCCTTTCCACCCACTCCCCCGCCTCTAGTAAGAGGTCAGCAGGATGACATCCTATAGATGCACAGAACCATAAAGTGCACACATGATATGTTCACTCTGTGTTGCCAAGTCCACTCCATTCTCTTCCGAGAGTTGACCTTCATTATGATTTATGGACAGGGACAGCACCAGCGCCAGGGGCCATGTTCCCAGGGGAACTCCGAGGTCTGCGGACCATCAATTGTGGTCTTTTAATGGAGATCTCAGGGTGCACCCCTTTTTATTCTTGTGTTGGCAGTGAGACTCAACTTTGTGACCTCTGTCACGACTATCACTGGTGGTGGCCAGGCACCATGTGGTTCTTCTGGTCACAAGTAGATGTAGCCACCTACTCACATGGGTCTCTCTGTCTTCTGGGTTCTCTTTCCCCCATGTCATTTTTGTTCTCGGTGAGCATCTGTTCCTGCTAAGCTGGGAACATTTGCTGTACCCTCAGATGACAGCTTGGCAGCTTTTAAGACCCCAAACGCCACTCACCAATGTGGGGTGCAGTGGGCTGTCTTAGCAAAATACTAGTTGTGCCAATTGGCCTTGATTTCCACTGAGAGCATACTCTCTGCCTCCCGCCCCAGCTACTCTGTCCTTATAATATTGGAAGATGCCAGAGGTAATCATGTTACATTGAAGTTCAGTTAATATTGAACTTCTTTCTAACGTATGCTGTCCCAGATTTTATGCAACCAGGTTTCTATCAACTATCTAATCTAAACCCTCACCCTCTCCCTCCCTACCCCCGAACCCTTGCAGCCAGCAGAGTCTTTTCCTGTATGCATGAGTCTTTTTATAAGTTCTTATCATAGGGGGTCTCTTACAATATTTGTCCTTTTGTTGCTGACTACTTTCACTCAACATAACATCCTCCAATTGAAACCAGGTTATGAGATGTTTCCTAAAATCATTGTTGTTCTTTATCATTGCATAGTGTTCCACTGAGTATATATACCATAGTTTACCTATCCGTTCCACTGTTGTTGGGCATCTGGGTTGATTCCATCTTTTTGCTGTTGTGGATTGTGCTACACTAAACATTCGTGTGCATGTATCAGTTGGTGTGAATTGACTTGATTCTGCAGCATTTATCCCGAGCAGTGGAATTACTGGTTCAAATGGTATATCTAGATCAAGCTTTTTAAGCAAGCACCAGATTGCCTTCCAATGAGGCTGCACCATTTTGCAATCCCACCAGCAGTGTAGGAGAGTTCCAATTTCTCCACAGCCTCTCTAGCATTTGTTGTTTTGCGTTTTTTGGATTATGGCCAACCTTGAAGCAATAGGCATTCTGATGCCAAATAAGCCATCTTTTCTTGGCTTCTGCAGGGCAACAATAAGGCAGAAAGACTGGAACTACTAAATATTGACTGTGATTAAACATGAAAAAGCCCAATGGTAAAGTAAGCCTACCAAACTAAGTCAATTTTCCTCCTAACAGTTTAAAACTAGATACCTTAGCCATACTATCTTTCGTTAAGTAAAAGGATATATTATCACAAATCTTATTTTTTAACACTGCTGAAGTATTAGTGTACGGATTAACACACACTAACACAGAGAAAACAAAAATTCCTCACAGAACAAAAAGCAACATCATGATAAACACAGAAAATACGAAAGTTGTCAACAACTCCATTTTACTTAGATCCACAATCAAAGCCCATAGGAGCAGTGGTCAAGGTACCAAATGACCTACTGAGCAGGGCAAAGGCAACAAACGAACTCCTTAAAGTACTAAAAAGTAAAGATGTCACTGTGAGAACTAAGGTTTCCCTGACTCAAGTCAAGGTGTTCTGAATTGACTCACATGCACGTGAAAGCTAGACAGTAAGGAAGATGGAAGAAGTGATACCTTCCAATTACGGTGCTGGCCCAGAAAAATGAATATATGGTTGACCGCAAGAAAACCAAATCCATATTGGAAGAAGTACAGGCAGAATGCTCCTTAGAAGTGAGAATGGAGACACTTTGTCTCAAATCTGTGGCCATGTTATCAGTAGGAACCACTCCCTGGAGAAGGACATCTTCTTGCTTGGTCAAGTACATGGTCAGTGAAAAAGAAGAAGACTATCAATGAAATGGGATAACACAGTAGCTGCAATGATGAGCCCAAACACAGCAACTATTATGAAGCTAATACAGGGTTGGCAGTGTTTCATCCTGTTGTACACAGAGTTCCTGTGAGTTACAACCAAACAACACAGTAACTGCTTGATGGAAACCCTGGTAGTGTAGTGGTTAAGTGCTACAGCTGCTAACCCAAAGGGTGGCAGTTCAAATCCACCAGGCACTCCAGTCCTACTCTGTCTATACAATCACAATGTGTCGGAACTGATGTGAGGGCAACAGGTTTGTTAGGTTACTGTTTGACAGCTAACGTCATAGCGAACCAGATCTAGTGAACTTGTCTAACAAAATGTCACAGTCAATCTAAGAAATTTCACCTCTTAAGTGACACCTATAAAATCACAGCTACATGAACAAATAGCTCTAAAATAATTTTAAGACATAAAAAAGGCTCAGCTTTTATCTCCCAAAGATACACTGTTAATAAAATAAATGGAATCAGTATTTTTTCTTTCTTATACAGACCAAATCCAGGCTCTCAAAGAGTAAAAGGATATTTTCAAGATTTCCCTTAAGAATTCCTTTGTTTGGGGATCTCTGATGTCTGCAATCTCACAGTAGCAGACCCAGAATTTGAACCTCGACTCAAATTCTGTGTTAACTAACTTGAAGGGTTTGGACTGGGTCACTGCCGAGAGTCACCCAGCCTCATCGCTGCTACCTCCAAACTGAAGCCAGATAGATCGCTCCTTTGCTCAGTAAGAGCCCTGGCAGTGCAGTGATTAAGCACTCAGCTACCAGCTGGCAGTGGGAACCCATCCGGCAGCTCCACAGGAGGAAGACCAGGGAACGCGCTTCCATAAAGCTAACAGCTTAGACAGTCCCATGGGCGAGTTCTACTCTGTCACACGGGGTTGCTATGAGCCAAAATGGACCTGATGGCAGCTAACAAAAGCTTCTGCTCAAAACCCTCCCTTCAGTGTCCTTCTCAGAATGAAAATCAAAGCCCTAGAACGGCCTCTAGGATCCTACATATTCTGGCTCACCTGTGGGCCCTCACCTCTCCTCTTCTTCCCTTTGCTCACCCCCTTTAGCCACATTGGCCCTGATGAGGTTCACCAACACAGCACAGCCCAGAGCCTGGCTCTGCGCAGCCATTCATATGGCTGAAATGCTCTTCCCCCAAACACCGACGTGGCTAACTGGAACATCCTCAAATCTTTGATCAAACGTTTCCCACCCAATTACATCGCCTTTAAACTCTGTTTATTTTTTTAAGGTACTAATCACCATCTAACAAACTATATAGCTGACTTACCATGTTTATTGCATGTTTCTCCCAGCTTTAGTGTACACCCCTTGAGGGCAGGATTGATTTGTCTGTCTTGTTCACTGATTGTCTCCAGTGCCTGGGATGTAGTAGGTATTTAAGAAACATTTATAGGGCCAATCAACACGATCTGTTATTGCTCTAATTTATGATTCCATGAGGCATCCAGGAGTGCCTTCTTGGTAAACTGGCAATAAGTTATTTCCCCCACAGAAACTACCCTAAGTAACTGAGTGACTAAAGACAGTTAATTAACTGCTACCACTGAAACCTTGGTGGCATAGCAGTTAAGTGTACTATGGCTGCTAACCAAAGGGTGGGCAGTTCAAATCCACCAGGTGCTCCTCGGAAACTCTATGGGCAGTTCTACTCTGTCGTATATGGTCACTAAGTATGTTGGGCTTTCTGCAAACTCAGGGATGCTGACAACTTCATTCCATCCCCGTCATCGTAAAGCCAATTCACCTCTCCAGCATGACCAGCCAACACAGAGACCCCACAGATGTGTTAACAGACAAACTCTGGGGTGCAATCAATCACACAGAGAAAATCTGAACTAAAAAAATAAATGCAATAAAATTTTATGAAAGAATCTGTACCTTCATAATAAAACACATGGTCATCCCAATAAAAACTGTTCTGATACCACAGTAATTAAATGAACTACAAAAGGACATGTAAGAAAGGTGGCATGACTTACTAACCTTAGCATCAGTCTCCCTAAAGACATTCTGCGTGGCCAGGATAGTCTTGGCCCCTTCTCTGAACTTCCACAAAGCAACCTGCTGCCATCAAGTGAATTCTAACTCATAGCAACCCTACAGGACAGAGCAGAACTAACTGCTCCATAGTTTCCAGGGAGCACCAGGTGGATTTGAACTGCTGACCTTTTGGTTAGCATATATAGCACTTAACCACTACACCACTAGGGTTTTCTCCACAAACCAGAGTAATAAAATGCAGCCTCATAGGGTCTCCATGAGTTGGATCTGACTCAATGGCACTTGGCATATATCATCAGCAGATGTAGAGATTAAATCAGAAAAATCTATGTCCAAGATACATGAATCTACAGGAGAGAAGCACACCATAAGCTCAATTACCTCTTGATCACAAATTACTCCTGAGGTTGGTAGGAACAGTTTCAGGGCCATGATATAAGCCCAGTAGAGGACAAACCTAAGACAGTTCAGCCTAATCCAGCAGTTCCCCTGAGAGCTGCAAAAAGAGTTAAGATAATTCTACTGGAGGCTCTTTTCCTGAATCATCTTAGCCATGGACCAAAGTCTCAGCTGGTACTAAGCCACAAAGGAGACAGAACCTGGCAGGGTCAGCTTCTCTACAGGCCAAGATACAAAAGGGGAGAACAGTCCAAATCAGTCATCTACTGGTTTGGCTTAGAATAGTCAGGATGGTTAGGCCAAGACTGGGCCCAGCCAGACGCTACTTCACTGCCTTAACCAACACCTAGGGCAAAGACACTGAAAAAAGAGAAGGGCCACCCAAGAGCTCAACTGACTTGCACACATTCAGGAGGGCAACGCTTTACCACCTGTCAGACCGGCCCTTTTCATCCCAATTCTCTTGGTGGTATTCAACCACAAACTACGTAAGAAAAAATTTGCTTTCACCTTTCTGAAACAGAAGGTGGCAACCTTGGTAACTACGCACAGAGGTGAAAAAAGAATCCAGCATTTCCATGCTTGAAATTGCTTCATGCAGATGAAATACCTCAAACTTTCAGGTATCCTACGGCTAGCTAGCTGAAGTCTTTGCCTTTTACTTGACAATTCTATATTTTGATTTCAAAGATCCAAAATTAGATGACACAAAAGTGCCAAGAATTCCTTTCGTGGTATCCATTGAATCCTCCAAATTTAAAAGCCCTGCTTAAGCTGTTTTAACCAAGATACCAATCCCAAAATCTTAATAGTTAACGTCTGCAACTTGACTTGGCTGCAATTTGTAGAAACTTTATTAGTATTATGCAAATAAACCCACTGTCCTTTGGAAAAATCCGCATTTAAAAGGCTTCAGAAGTGTTCCAGAACCACTCCAGCTCCACTGTCCTGACACAGAGGTGTCTTTGGGGGAGGGGTGTACCCATGCTCTAACTGTACTTGAAAAATAGCACTGTCGCTATGGAAGCAGCTCTAAATTTTGACTGCTTTCCCTTTGCCGGCAAAGGCCATACTCTCAGTATGCAGCTTTTCATTTCACTGGAAAGCACTCTGACGATAATCCACCTAGTTTGCAGCATGCCCTGCCTTGCCTAGACAGTTGCCCTTCCCTCTCAGTTTTCAGGCACTGCTCTTTTTGATAAGCCTAAAACATGCAGGTAGAGTAGAAAGCAGCCAGAATGCCAGCATTCTCACACTCACACACACACACACACACACACACACACACACACACACACACACTCACGCAATCTTCATTCAATCATTCGCTCATTGAACACAGACAAGGCCTATTCAGGTCCTTGTCACTACTTAAATTGGTCTAATTCCAATCTCCCTTTTCCTAGACCTTTCACTAGCAACTTGTCAATCAAAATCATCAAGTGTAACCAGGCTTTATTTTATTTTTTTAAACAAATGCTTCAGAAATTTTCCATTTCAGAGTATTCACCTTTCAGAGAGAACATCTTTAGAAGCTACCACTTCTTGCAGTAGCGCAATAATGGCAACTATTAGCATACGCTTGAGCTTTCAGAGTCTGTGTCCCATTCTAAGAGCCCAATGACAGTGAACTGTCATTCTTTGAAGATGCATTTGATTTGTGGGAGTAACCAACAGGCATTCAGAGCCAAGTATGGCAAATACGGTGGGCCATCATGTTGGATGACAGTTTTTAGGAAAATGAAGGCCACAAGCTAGCTCTAAAAGCAAATTTCACAGAGTTCCAAAAGTGTCTAGTGATACATAATCTTGTTTTCTGTTTACTTCCAAAAAATGGCGGCATCTTTGGAAAAAGTACAAAATCACTACGGCTATATCTAAGACAGTATTTCCCATCTGGATACACACATATGTATACATATAATAAACAAAAATAAAATAAATTATCATTAATCATTAAAACAAAAAAACCAAACCCACTGCTGTTGAGTCAATTCTGACTCATGTCTCTATTCAACAGAGGAAAATTGCCCCACAGGGTTTCCATGGAATGCCTGGTGGAATCAAACTGCCAGCCTTTGGCACAGCATGTGTAGCTTGTAACACTACCCCAGCATGGTTTCCATTAGTGTCTAGGGAAATGCAAATCAAAACCCCAACAAGATACTACTTAATGCCTACCACGATGGCTAGTATCAGAAAAGGGGAAATAACGAGTGTTGGTGAGGGTATAGAGAAACTCAAACACTCATAAATGGCTAGTGGGAATGTGACAGGATGCACCCTCTGTGGCAAACAGTGTGGTGGTTTCTCAAAAAGTGAAACACAGAATTATCATATGACCCAGCAATTTCACCCCTAGGTATACACCTAAAAGACTTGAAACAAGGAATCAAATAGATACACGTATACATCAACGTTCACTGTGGCATAACTCATAGTAGCCAAAAGGTACTAACTATCCAAGCTGACTCAACGGTACTGGGCTGGGCCCAAGCATTTATCAACCGATGAATGGATAAACAAAGTTCTGATCCATGCCACCACATGGCTGAATCTTTAAAACATCATATTCAATAAAATAAGTCAGACACAAAAGGACACAAAAGCATTTATATGACATACCTAGGCCCGGTAAATCCACTGAGACAAAAGAAAATTAGTGGTTACCAGGAGATGGAAGGAAGACAGAATGGGAAGAGAAATACAAAATAAAACAAAATTAATGATTTCTGCCACCTACTTCCTAATATAATGTTTTGATTACTTTTCACAGAACTTGACACTTTCTTCCACTGTCACTCTCAAAATTAAAACCATTTAACATAATTAAAACAAAACACTACAATGCACGATTCCTTCAAGAAACAAACAACTAAATGAATGAAAAAGAAATTTTAACATCTTCAAACTGAAGTGGCTTTACAAGCATTCATCCAAAACAGAATTACTGAGCAAATACTAGCAAAGACAGACACACTCAGTTTGCCAAGAGTAACCATCTACAGCTTTCAATAAACTGTCTCTTTAGGAAGATGATTTCACTTGGAGAAAACGGCAGTTTGTGCATGGCCACCTCTTTGGACTGGGACTCACATTCATTTATTTTCCAAGTTGTCTTGGGTCAGCAGAAGGAAGCAGGGCTTCCTATTACGTTCCTGAGGAGAAGACTTAGGAACGCTCTTCTCATTCTATGTGATGACACGGAGACAAGCTTTCACTGCAGTGGTGAGATCACTAGTTCCATCCTGGGGTAAGAAGCCCTCGGTAGTGCCACAGTTAAGCACTCACTTTTTACTAACCGAAAGCTGACTGTCTGAACTCACCCAGCAGCTCCAGAGGAGAAAGATCTGGCAATCTATTCCTGTAAAGATTATCAAAATCCCCAAAAAAACCCACTGCCATCAAGTTGATTCCAACCTGTAGTGACCCAGCCTAGGAGCAGTTCAACTGTCACATGAGGTTGCCATGAGTTGGAATCAACTCGATGGCACCCAACAACAAGAGTCAATATTCGGGGAGCAGTTCCGGTAACATTCTCAGTATTAAAATCCCCACCCCTACCATAAATTCACCTCCTTGAAATAACCAGTACTTCAGGAGAAAGGTGAACTCCAAAGCTTCTATCAGTATATTCAAGCCAAGTGGCAGCAGGTAGGCAAAACAGACTTTTCTAAGATACCTGGAAGTGGGGTTCTGCTATAACAAATAAATAAAAATGCAGAAGGTGGCTTTCTAACTTATCTTGAACCACACGATGCTGCTAATGTTTTATCTTCTCTTCTATTTCATTTTCTTCTACAGGCTTTTCAGAATCCACTAAATTGATGTCATGATTCATTTATGGTTCACTGCCTATGGTTTATAAATTACTGCCCAAGACTATATATTTTTGACAGGATGGCCCATAGACCACTGCCACCATAAAAGGCAAGAAAAGCAAATTCTCGGGCCCTAAGCTGGACCCACTGAGTATCTGTTGGCAGGGCCCAAGAATTATCATTTCAGTACATTTCCTAGCTGATTCTGATGTCACTCAAGTTAGAGAAAAACCAAGTACTAGTCCATCAGTATCTAGTGATGAGTCATAATAGGTCTAAAGGCACTAAGTGGTTTTTAAAAGTCACACTGCTATTTTCGCAGCAAAGCTGATGCTGATCTTGGCCTCCTGCCTGTCTGATCAGTACTCCACTTGACTCCATCAGGAAGACGTCTGCTGTTTTTCTTGTTAAGTTTTTGTCTAGTCGATTCTGACTCACAGCGACCTCATCCTTGCAGAGCAGAACTGCTCCACTGGGTTTTCAGTGCTGCGGCCTTTTAGAAGCTGATCCCCAAGGCACCTATGGGTAGTTTCAGACTGCCAACCTTTCAACTAGGTGTTCAGCACTTGACTATTAGCACCAGGAACTTCCTTCAACATGTCTATGACTCTCTAGGTATATTTCCAGCTTCCATAAAACCAAAAGCAATTGACAGCAAGTAAAGAAATCTTCAAGTATGAAGTCTGACAATTAAATCTGCAAACTTCATTGCTGTGAATGCTACATACCTCATTGCTGAGTATTACTACAGTCACCTTTGAAGCATGACCCCTTGGGAAGCTACGCACCGATGCCAGCACCTGGTGCACCCGTCAAAGCAATTTTAGAACTCTTTCTGGAATGGCCACTGCACACAGTGGCATGGTGGCAAATTTACTAACTATAAATTGCATAGCTGTCTGTTAGGGAGTTTTTAGCAAGTAAACAAATAACTGTATTGAATGCCCTCCCTGCTCACCTAATTTGGCCCCCAGGGACTTCTTTCTTTAACTGAAGATAAAGGAACTATTGAAAGGAGGACATTTTGATGACATTCAGGACACCAAGGGTAATAAAACAACAGCTTTGATGGCCATTCCAGCAAATGAGCTCCAAAATTGCCTTGAAGGGTAGACTGGCTGCTGGCGTTGGTACATAGCTTCCCAAGAAAGAGTACTTCAAAGGCAACTGTAGTGACATTCAGCAATGAGGTATGCAGCACTTCTCCTAGGATGAGTTCGCAAACTTAACTAGCAGTCCTCATAATCAAGCAAATCATACATTCCATGAGATGTAAGCACCTCAAACGCCGTGCTCGATGCCGTATCTCCAGTGCCTAGAACAGGCACACAGGACCGCAGGTCTTATTTTAAAATGAACATTGAAGGAAGGTAGTCAAATCACACATTTGGCCAGTCCGACATCCAGCATGTTGTTTGTAGTTACCTTCATCAAATGCACCTCTAACCCAACAAATATCTAAAAGGTTTAGAAATGAAACAATGGAAGCACGGATGCTTAATTTTCCTTCCACAAAAAAGAAACATAACTGAAATGATCCAAAGGTGGCCACGAGAATCAGCAAGCCAGTAATTTGAAGCATCTGTCTTGGTTCCTGAACCATAAAACTTACAAAAGTTTCCCCAGGCTTTAACAAAGAAACAGTAACAAAAAGGAAATCAATCTGGGAAGTTAAATAAAGCTATGTGTAAGAGAATAAAAATAATAGACCATGCAACTGAGGCACCGGCTGCCAAATCCAGTTTGGTTTGCATTTCTAATTTTGCTCTTCTAATATCACTTTTTCCACTTGAAGGGCTCTGCCAGTTAGTTCTGATTCACATGCTCAGACTTTGGCGTCCGCAAACAGTCATTCCCACAGTATGACCAGCACTTTACGGGTATTCCGCTGACTCATGTTTCTCCTCTCTTCCAAAAGTAGTCCAAAGATGGTTTTCCCAGGGGCTACAACCAAATTAATTTAGCATACATTTATTGAGCCCCCTGGTAACTTTCGGAAACCCTGGTGGCATAGCACTTAAGTGCTATGGCTGCTCACCAAAAGGTCAGCAATGTGAATCTACCAGCCGCTCCTTTGAAACTCTATGGGGCTATTCTACTCCATCCTCCTGGGTCGTTATGAGTTGAAATCGAATCAATGGCAACAGAATTCGTATCTTTGGGTTATTAGCTTCCAGGCCCCGTTTTAAGTTCTAGGGGAGTAGGGAAGGATATTCAGGCCCTGCAGTCCTAAAGACATATTTTCCATAGCAACAGCTCTCAGTGTGTATGCATTATGTTATTATTATGAATCACTCAAGGTACACAGCAGTCAAAAGACAGAAGGAAGAAAGCAACTGCAATGTACATACAACCCACTGCCATTGTGTTGATTTGAACTTACAGCAGATCCTACAGGGCAGAGCAGAACTGCCCCACAGGGTTTCCAAGGCTATAAATCTTTGTGGAATCAGATTGCCCCTTAACGGAAACAATGGGTGGGTTCAAACTACCACAACCTATTGGTTAGTGGCTGAGCACTTTAACCACTGTGACATCAGGGCTCCCAAGTATGGTCTAAAACCAAACCAAACTCTTCACAGTCGGGTTGATTGTGACTCATAGTAACACTACAGGACACAGCAGAACTGTTCCATAGGGTTTTCAAGGCTGTAATCATTATGGAAGCAGACTGTCACATCTTTCATGGAGCATCTGGTGGACTGGAACTGGCAACCTTTTGGTTTGCAGCTGAGCACAGTGATATATGCAAAGGGGACTTCAAAGCAGGGAAAGAGGCAAATCTGAAGGCCAAGTGACCTCCTTTGCTCCTGGTCTAACTTTGAAACTCCTTCATTTTCCCTTTCCTTTCAACTTCTCTTGCAAAGTGTACATTAAACAAGAGGACTGAAGATGCATTAACACACACGCATATCTGCACATACACACACACATGCACAGATGTACATGCGTAAACACAAATTCAAAGGCCATATAATCAGGGGCAAGAACAAGTCTCACAAGGTTGCAGGAATAAAGACAAAGGTGATACACACTCTCACTTTATTTCCTGCATCCTTCTCCAAGATCCCCACTGTGCTCTTGGTAAACTAGTAGTCAGTAAAGACAGCCAACCATGTCCACAAAGTCTATCTCTTCCTCAGACTACTGGGTGTTTTTCAGAAACATATTCCCTGGAAACTTAGATTGGGCCATAGCTACTTCTGAGATTTGCTGCCAAGCTCTGTAGCTAGTCTAAGCAAGAAAGAAACAATCAACCAATCTGAGACACACTGATGAAACTAAGTAGAAAATCAATTTTGGCATTATTAACATGTTAATATAGAACACCCAGGCTGCTAACCAAAGAGTCAGCAGTTCATATCTACCAGTTGCTCCTTGGAAACCCTATTAGGGAGTTCTAATCTGTCCTACAGGGTTGCTATGAGTCAGAATTGACTCAACAGCAATGAGTTTGGTTTGGTTTTTTATCCTAGTCATAGGACTCCTCGGGTGGTACAAATACACTCAGCTACTAACCAAAATGCTGGTTGTTCAAGGAACTTAGGAAGAAAGGCCTAGAGATCCACTTTCCAAAGTCAGTCATCAAAAACCCTATGACAAACACAGTATTTTACTCTAAGAAACATGGGATTGCCAAGAGTCAAAAATCAACTTGATGGCCACAAGTAATCTTGATCACAGACAGCTACTCCCTTAGTTCGGTCATCATTAATATTGGGAGGTTTCATTCAAATAAATTCTAGAGCTGAGTGCAAAAACAGTGTAAAAATTTTATAGGATTGAGGATGAACTTCATCTCTGGAGTTCGATAACATAGATGGGCATTTTTTAATTATCTTCCACATGCACTTTGCTACATATGAATACACATGGCAGCATGCATGAAGCCCCAATCACTCCTTCTTTGGAAGAATGGAAGAAACTGCTGAAGGTGAGTACCACAGGATCACCCCAGTGGCACAAGCCCCCTGAAGAGACAATGGGAAAAACAGCAGAGATGAGTTCTTCTTTGAATTGCCTTTGGGGCCCTACAACAACTGTATCCAGGGAGTTAATTCCTCTGGATGGTACAAAATGTGGTGTCTGCCACTGGTCCCTGACTGCAGTTGTCAACAGACTTATGTCTAGAAAAGGCTTCAGAAGAAATGTGGATGTTCCTGAGCAAAGTTAAACTGTGATTACTCAGTGTCCCCTTCATAAGGAGGAATTCCTCTACTGAATAGCAGGTCTAGCTGCACTTATTCACCTATACCTTATTACCGAATATTATAACCGATAGTGTTTCTTGCTTTCATACAGCTACAGAGAAACTCGGGGCCAAGTTTGCAGACTACCTTTAATATAATTAGGCAGGATCTAACCTATTTCTAGACATTAACTCTCCTGTTGTTTCATCTGTTTGATCCATATGCCAATTCTGTTTTCACTTCTCTGTCTTTATTATTCTGCTTCTTTAAGAAACAAGCAAATAAATAAGTCCCTAATCAGCTGCGGTCATGCTGACTCCAACTCGTGATGACACCATATGTTGTCACAGTACAACTGGGCTCCATAGGGTTCTAATTGGCAGATTTTTCCAACCTTTCAGTTACCAGCCAAGGGCTTAACCCTTTGCACCAGCTAACCACCTCTCCCCACCCCCCAAAAAACTTGCTGTTGAATCAATTGTGACTCATAGCAACCCTATCAGACAAAGCAGAACTGTCCCACACAATTCCCAAGGAGCATCTGGTAGATTTGAATGGCTGACCTGGTTAACAGGCGAGCTCTTAACAAGTACTTGCACCGCTAGGGTTCTTTGCACTAATCAAAGGACTCCAAATTACCTGAGCCATGAAGGGTCAGTCTCAAGGACTCACCAAGAAACATTAAAGGTGTACCGAGTTGGTCTGCAAAGACCACTGATAGTGGCAGCTGCACATGAGATGCATTGGCCAGGAGGAGAACCCAGGTCTCCCACATGGAAGGTGTGAATTCCACCACTGAACCACCACTACCCCTTTAAATGAGGAGCAAGGCACTGTTATCCCAGATGAATCTTCTCCTAAGGAATGTTCACTGTCTGTGAGGACATTCCCAACCATGGAAACATGTTTATATTACCCTGAATCCATCATTTATATCTTCAAGCATAGTTCTCTTACACTAGAAAATCCACAGTTGGTCTGCTGACAATTATGATGACTGACGTCCCCTCAAACTACCGAGACACCAAACCGGTGGCCACCAAGTCCACTCCAACTCATAGCAATCCTGTAGGACCAAGAAGAACTGCCCCATAGGGCTTCCAAGGAGTGGCTGGTGGATTCAAACCGCCAGACTTTTGATGAGCAGCCAAGTTCTTCGCCACTATACCACCATGGCTCCCTGAACCTATCAGTGGGGTGGTTTCAAGGATTGAACTCTGTCAACTGGGCTAGGCCATTATTCCCAGAATTGTTTGGCTGTCCTCCACTTTTTGAATTAATGTAATTTTTGGATGTGCTGTAAATCCTAATCTCTGCCTGTGGTTAAGGAGGCAAGACTACATTATGTTAAAGAGGATTACGGTGGGATGCAACACCCTAACTCTGGTCACATTTCTGATCTGGTTAAAGGGAGTTTCCCTCAGGTGTAGCACACATCACCTTTTATCTTACAAGAGATAAAAGGAGAGAGAATGGAGCAGAGCGACAGGGATCTTATGTCACCAACAATGGAGAATCAGGACTGCAGCGTGGTCATTGGACCCAGGGTCCATGTGCTGAGAGACACCTGGACCAGGAGGAGAATCATGACAAGGACCTTCTCTCAGAATCACAGAGAAAGCCTTCCCTTCCTTAGCAAACAGCCTCTGAAATGGAACTCCTAACCTCCTAGACTACAAGAGAATCAGTTTCTGTCTGTTAAACCATCCAATTACACTACTTCTGTTACAGCAGCAGTACATGACTAAGACAGACAGCAATGCAGTCTTTTTTTCCAGTGGCAAAGAAACTTGGTTTCACTGTTTTCCAGGAAAATCCTTATTTTATCTGACAGGATAATGAGGTTAAGGAAGTAACAGCCCTCACTGATATAATCTTCACCAAGGTATCTATCACATTAAAAAGCCACTGTACTTCTAATATAAAAGAAGACAAAAATAGATTGTAAAACTTTTCTGTCTTGGTTCTCTTTGAGATTTTATTAGATGATGACCAGTGTCTCAGTTACATAGTGCTGCTATAACAGATATACCACAAGTAGACAACAACAACAAGAAACTTATTTTCTCACAGACTAGTAGGCTAAGTTGAAATTCAAGGTGTCAGTTCCAGAGGAAGGCTTTCTCTGTCAGCTCTGGAGGAGGAGCTTCTCACACAGGAACCCCAGGTCTAAAGGATGGGCTCTGCTCCCAGGACTTCTTTCTGGGTGGCATGACATCCTTCCTGTCTGTCTGCTCACTTCTTTGTTTCATATCTCAAAAGAGATTAAGGCACTACCTAATCTTGTAGATCTCATCAATGTAACTGATGCTAAGTCCTCTCATTAATATCCTAGTGACAGAATTTATAAAACAGGGAAATTACATCAGAAGACAAAATGGCAGACAATCATTACAATACTGGGAATTATGACTTAGCCAATTTGACAGATATTTTCGGGGATGCAATGCAATCCATGACAACCAGCCATAATCAAATACTTCCTAAATATACAATCATCTCTACATAGTTTTAAGGGTTCTAACAACATTACAAGCACCAAGTAAGTTTTGTATCTCTCACAAGGTCCAGGACCCTGCAAGGCAAACTTGGTGAACCACGGTCACATTTTAGCTTATGAAAGAAGTAACATTCTGAACCTGGTAACCACTCCTAATAAATTCATTATAAGGAATTCTAAAAGAAATACACACAACTTTTGGTTATGGTGGCTTCAAGAAAAGATAGCACTGAACTGTCCCTACCCTAGCTTAAAAGTAACATGGAAAGCCATTTACAAAGTGTTGTTTCAACATCACACACTCAACCACAGACTGAACCTCAAATACTTCTGGTACTATCATAAATCTGGCCAAAATCAACTAATATCTTCATATGTTATGATGCAAATATGAAATCTAAGACCTTCACCTAAAAATCCTCCTTTATCTTACTGAAAACAAATCCTCTGAAGATAAGTTCTAAAGTACTGTAACACTCCCATCTATCTACCGTTGTTTAGGTGATATCACGTCAATTCCAACAACTAGCAACCTCATGTGACACAGCAGAACTGCCCACAGTTACCTTGGCTCTAGTCTTTATGAAGGGCAGTTTGCCAGGTCTTTGTCTCTCAGAGCTACTAGGTGGGTATGAGCCATCAAACTCTTCTTTGGGGTCTAACCATTGTCCCACTGGGGCTCCTCCTACCTATCTAACCACTTGCTATTAAGACAAACGAGTCAACTATTGCTCATAGTTACTCTACAGGACACAAGAGAACTACCCCTTAAAGTTTTCAAGGCTATAATCATTTTTTTGTTTTTGTAGTTTTAGATGAAAGTTTACAGAACAAATCAGCTTCTCATTAAACAACAGCACACATACTATTTTGTAACGCTGGTTATCAGTCCCACATGTCACCACTCTCCCTTCTCCACCAAGGCTTTAATCTTCACTGAAGACGAGTACCACATCTTTACCCTGCAGTGCAGCTGGTGGGTTCGAACAATTGACCTCTCGGTTGGAAGCCACAACACCAGGGTTCCCTCTTCACCCATCTAGACACATATAATTACCAGGACATTGTTTCCAAAGTCAGATTTCCTAGATTAACAAATGGTTTACAGATATTATATCTAACACTGTTCTATGTTTTTTCCTTACTAGAAAAACTAACTTTTCAATGAGAACCATGTGATATATTTGTGCTAGTTATTACTTCAAATATAAGAAGACATTTTATTTTCATCATATTGAAAAAATAAATTTCCTAGTGTCCCCATGTTTTCTTCTCCATCCAACTTAACCCAGGGCCATCAAGTCGGTTCAGACTCATAGTGACCTTATAGGTCAAAATAGAACTGCCACAGAGTTTCCAAGCACCATTTCTAATATATCACTTCTATTTCTACAAGTTGGCCCATTTTTCATACTTTAGACCTATTCTGCTACATCTTTCCCTGACATTATACAAATTTATGTAACTGTTTTGAATCTCTTCTGGTGGTAGATACTTGGCAGTGCTGCCTGAGGAAGGACATAAATAAAAGCACAACTATTGCAGCTACATCTCTTTAGGAAAATTTTACTTCCATATGGTATTTATGGTATTTTCAATAATTTTTGCATTCAAGAAGATCACCTTTCTTGGTAATAGGCATAAATATGGATCTCTTCCAGTCACCTGGCCAGATAGCTACCCTCCAAACTTCTCAGCACAGACGAGGGAGCACTCCCAGCACTGCATCTATTTGCTGAAACATCTCAACTGATATTCTTTCAGTTTCCGGAGCCTGTTTCTCACCAATGCCTTCGGTGCAGCTTCAGCCTCTTCCTTCAGTACCATCGGCTCTTGATCATATGCTACCTCTTGAAATGCTTAAATTTTCACTAGTTCTTTCTGGTATAGCTACCGCTACCCAGAAGGTTGGCTGGTCCACTCCACCAGGTTCTCCTTGGAAATTCTGTGGGACAGTTCTATTGTATCCTATGGAGTCCCTGTGAGTCAAAATCAACTAAACAGAAAAAATTTTTTGGTTTTGCTTGTTTTTAAATGTTGTACTAAGAAGGCTGGTACTACAACAGTTAAGCACTCGCCTAAGTGAAAGGTCAGTCATTTGAACCCATCTATTGGCCTCGATGGCAGTGGGTTTGGGTTTTTTGGTTACTGCCTCCCTGGGAGACCCGGAGATCGGCTCCCATAACGATTACAGCCTAGAAAATCCTTTTGAACAGTCCTACTCAGTCTTATGGCTAGTTGTGAATCAGAACTGGCTAGAGGGCATACAACAACAGCCTGGTACACTAGACAGACAATGAAGTCACAAAAACAGGGTATAGCATATGAAACAAAGCCCTTACTCTGCAAAGTGTTGTTAATTTATATCCTGTTTAAGGAGCTATTATGACCCAGTGGTTAACAGCTAAGCTGCCAACTAAAAGATCAGCAGTTTGAATACACCAGCCATTCCTTAGAAACTCTATGGGATGGTTCTACTCTGCCCTACAGGGTCACTAGGGTCAGAAATGATTTGACAGCAATGGATTTGGATTTTTTGGGGTTGATTAAGAAGCTATTAGGACCCCTTGTGGTGTAGTGGTTGAAGTGGTCTACTCTTAACCCAAAAGGTTGGCAGTTCAAATCTACCTACCGCACCATGGGAAAAAGATGCAACAGTCTATAACACTGACAGCCCCTAGAAACCCTGTGCGATAGCTCTTCTCTGCCCTATAGGATTGCTATGAGTCAAAATAAACTAACTCAACAACAGGTTTGGTTTGGTTTTGAGAAAGAGCCTTCAGGAGACCCTGGATGGTGCACTTGGCTGTTAATCAAAAGGTCTCAGGTTTGAGTCCAGCTGTAGGAATCTCAGAAGAAAGGCCAGGCAATTTACTTCCAAAAAATCAGCCACTAATGCCCCTGTGGAACAGAATTTTACTGCACCACAAGCGAGGACACCATGAACTGGAGTCCATTCCACAGCAACTAACTAAAGGAGCTATTACTGCATGGTGAGCTATGTTCCTTTAACAAATATGGTTTCTTTCTTATTTGTTTTTAATTTATCAAGATACTCCAGGAATGCACTTAGTCTAGTAGAACATCTGAAAGGCAGTTTGTGTTAAAAATCTACCTGTCCAACATTTCCTGCAGTCTTCCCATTCCGGGGTGGTACACATAGGTAAGGGTTCAATTACTAGCTGAAAGGTGGGCAGTTCAAACCCACCCAGAGGCACTCTGAAGACAAACCTCACCACCTGTTTCTGAAAAGTTCACAGCCACAACAACCCTCCCCAGCGTTAGTGTTCTACTCAGCACATGCCGGTCATTGTGTGTCAGAATCTGCTCTACAGCAGCAACAACAAACTATCCCCCAGCTCAGGCTCTCCCTCCACACCCCCACAGACACCCCATCATTACCTCATTCCCTTTGCTTTTTCCCTTACAGTGTGTGCTGATTTCCTTCTACAAAAGCTGAAGATCAAGAATCCCTCAATTCAGGGTTCCCCCGGGAGCATGGCCCCTGGCCCTGATGCTGCCCCTGTCCATAAATCATAATGAAGGTCAACTTTTCCAACAGCAATGGATTGGACTTGGCAATGCAGAATGATCATATCTTGTGGGAATTTTACGGTTCTATGCATCTATAGAGTGTCATCCTGCTGACTTCTTGCTGGAGGAAGGGGAGTGGGTGAAGAGGAGGGGATAGGAGACTGTTAAGAGGACAGGACATGTATGGAGCAGAGAGGAGGGGTGTGCTGTCACCAAGCAGGGAGAGCAGTGGGAGCTGCATAGAGATGAGCATGTAAATTTATATGGGAATGTACATTTTCATTCAATCATAATAAAAAATAATAAAAAAAAAAAGAATCCCTCAAACGTACAAGGATCCTACTCACTGAAAAGCACAAACAGAGCAGAACAGCTTTATTTCTGGGCCCTTCAGCTGTGACTCACCTGGACCAAGAAGTAACCATATTAAGATGCCTCCTGAGTTTGCCCAACGACTGGCCCGACGTCAGTTCAACATCACAAAACATTCCAAAGGAAATGCTCTTTGAAAATTAAACACAAATAAACAACCAAAAAAGTGCTGAACAGGAGATGTAAATGTTAGAAACTACCGACATTTCACCTCAGCTGAAATAACTCTCAGCAGTCCAGTACAGGAAAAGAATACTGATACCCAAACCCACCAGGTCACTGTGAGAACAGTCGTGTTATTAAGACACAGACTTGGCTCTCAAAGTTTCTGGTAGAGTATTGTTAGAGTAACATAAAAGGATCCTAATTTGCCATTTTTGTTATGCATGGAACTTCATCAGATTGGGATGAGAGCAAAAAGGCAGTGAAACCTGACCAGCCTTACAACAGCTTTTTCAAATTTCAGACAATCCCCAAAGGACAGTAAACCCTCAGGAAAAGATGCCTTCACACTCATCATTATTCAGCAATGCAGCGACTATTCCTGAATGCTTACTATAGATTCTTCATTCTTCATGTATAATCTAAACTTACATTATATATAGATATATAGAGATATATGTTCCTCCTTAATGATAAACATTTTAATTCTGAGGTCAACTTAGCAAGGTTCACTCTCAAAAAAAAAAAAACCCCAAATCCACTGCCATCAAGTCACTCAAGTTCAATTCATGTCAACTCAAGAGTATGTCAGAGTAGAACCACTTTCCACAGAGATGTCAACGGTTGTAATCTTACAGAAGTAGATTGCCAGGCCAATTCTGCTGGCGGAATGTAAGCACTACATTTGCTAACCAAAAGGTCAGCAGTTTGAATCTGCCAGGTGTTCCTTGGAAATGCTATGGAGCAGTTCTACTCTGCCCTATAGGATCACTAGGAATTGCAATCAACTCAACACTGGATTTGTTTTTTTAGGTTTTTTTCTGGTTTTCTTCCATAACACCGCTGGGCAGATCAGCACTGCCAACCTCTTGGTTAGTAGTCAAGTGCATAACTATCTGTACTACTAAGGGAACCTAAATGCAATCCAGGCCCTATCTAACAAATAACTCAAATAATGGGGCTCAAATAGTGCTTTGTTGATCTAGACTCAAAATTATGAATGAAAAAAAAACTGAGGCAATAAAAATATCCAGTAGAACGGTGCTTTCTCCCTGACAATGTGGGTATCACCGGTGGGTCACAGAAGTCTCTTTATGGGCAGGACACAAACCCTTATACCTACGGCTGCTGCTCGGAGTGAATCACTGTGTGTCTTCTCTGTGCATTCAACTTTCCATTTAATTTTCTAGCTAGTAAAAAGAAATGTTGTGGGTCAGTCTTTATGTCTGATTTGCAAATAAATCACCACCAATAAAAAAAATAAACCATTCCCCACTGTGGTGTAACAATATTAATATTTCCCACTTTCCAGCTTTAAAGTGCAATTTTAACATTCTGTCAGGGTCATTAAGTTATCAACCTACCAAGCAAGGAAATATTCAATTGTTAAAACTCCTGTTTAGAACACTGATCTCATTCTTACCTGCCTAAAATCATTATTGAGTTATTAACGTTCTAACTGCCCATTCCTGTGTCTATTACCCCAGGTAAAAAAGTGAGGGGCCAAATTGACTACAAATTTCCATTTTCCTAAGAACAATACTTGATCTCAAATATCAGTGTTTCTCTTCCATGAACATTACTCCCTCACCCTTAGTCTAATCCCCAAAAAGACAACTGAGAACCCAGAATTCCCTTGGTCCACCTGATAATTTCTACCCTGAGAACGGAAGGCTATGGCCCCCTTCTTCACCTGACATCTGTAAGCACATCTGGAATGAAAACTTTGTGCCCAAGCAGTGCCAAAATCAGACCCAGGGTCCTCTTCAGACTGTTTATTGCTCTTCATGACTAAAAAACCAAACCAAACCCACTGTCATCGAGTCGTCTCGGACTCATGACTATAGGTGCAATAAAGTTAGACAATCTTTTGTTTTGACTTCTCTATATATGACTTTTTATTTTAAAAAAATTCTTTCAAATATTTTTCATTCTGTATTCCATTAGTCTCCAACGATTTGCTAATTCGCAGAATTCCTTACATGCTCCAGTCAAAAATAAAAAAGCATTCTACTTCAAAGGTAAGCAGGTAAGAATTGATTAGAGCTTACAAAATAACCTAGCCAAGCCAAAGCATAACCCAAGACAGTGAATTTCATTGGCTTGCAGAAAGGAGGTGTGAATTTCTACACTATGGTACATCAATTTGTTTAACAGACGAATATTCTAAACTAAGTGGATGTGGTGGAGCACCAGATGTGACCCACGGGGAAAGTTTCATTTAGGTTAGAAACAGTATCTTACCTAAGAGATTTTCTGAGCTTTTCATATTAAACATTATGACGTGAACATCGCTGTATACTCACTCAATTATGGGGAATGCATTTAGATATCTATTTAATTCTTTCCAATTCATTTTAGGCATATAAAATGTTACAGCCACAGTTCCACAACAGGCTCAGTTCCATGGAGACATTAAAGTGGAGAGCAGAGCAGAAAGGAAAAAACACACTTATCCTCACAAACGCACCCAAATCCAGACCATAAACGCTACCAGTTTCCCCTAGCCCTTTCAGACACGTGCAGCTGGGTTGTTCCTGGGTGGTACAGATGATTACCATCATCAGCTGTTAGTTGAAAGGCTGAAGGTTCTAGTTTTCCCAGAGGTACTTTGGAAGAAAAGCTGGGCACTGTAGGTCAGAAAAAAATCAGTCTGAAAATCCTATAGAGAACAGCTCAACTCTGACACAGAAGGGGTCACCAAGAGTTGCAGTCAGCTCCACAGCCCAATAACACAGACTCAAGGGAGAGAGCGAGGCTCCAGACCTCACTGAATCGCCTGTTAGAGGAGCCATTGGGAAAATACATCCTTACAGTATTTCTGTATGGAGAAAACCATCCACTCTAACTGAGATGAATTTCCCTTACAATTCTGATCCTTTACGTCACTTAACAAATAATCTGCTACACATCAACTATCAATTTCCATTTTCCTGAGAACAATCCTGGATCTCAAATCTCAGTGTTTCTCTTGCGTGGACATTACTCCCTCACCCTCACTCTAATCCACAATCCTTACATTTACGACATTTAAGATCCAAAGAAGAGATGGAAAAATGGTTATTACATACCACATTTTTATGCAAATAACGGAGCATTACATGCTTTCCGCCAGCCATGCAATTCTCCCGGTTATTTTCCTAGGCATGCTATTATGCTTGAGACTGGTAGGGACATATTATTTATGTGGTCACAGTATTTATGAATAATATAGCAATCTCCCCAAGTAGCAGAAAACCAAGATGAGACTTTCCATTTGTGAAAACAGTCATTTTACATTTTGGTTAAATCATCAGAGTTTATTTGATTTGGATGCATTTTTAAGTTGAGTAAAACAAACCCAACCCACTGCTGTAGAGTCAATTCCAACTCAGAGTGACCCTACAGGACTGACTAGAACTGCCCCACAGAGTTTCTAAAGAGCACCCAGTATATTCAACTGCTGGCCTTTTGGTTAGCTGTCACAGCACTTAACCACTAAACCACCAGGGTTTCAGCTATTACGATAGGCGGGAACAAGGCAAACACTTAAAGGTATTTTACCATAAGATAGAATATCACAAAATCTAGATTATGTGAAAAGAAAGTATTTTCCTTGACATCCGAACCTAGAGCAAACTTGGTAGAAACTCAAATATAATGAAAATATAAGATATAAAAATGGCTTCGTTATAAAAACTGCTGTCTCAGGGCTTGGACAGGCACACATACTCTTGAAATCAGAAGGCAAATGAGGATTCTTTTTGCTACATATACTCTCTTGAGACAGCAAGTGTAACAGCACTCAGGGAAGGAGGGTGAAGAGCTGTGAGAGCTTCAGGCAGCCCCAAGGCCAGAGGCACACCTCCCCAGGGAGGAAGGCTGACTAGACAGGAATCCGCAAGTAGCTCTGTGACCTCTACCCAACTCTGGGACGTCACAATTCCTGAGTAAATCAGTTTCCCTAGAAACCAAATACTCATTTGAATGCTCCTTCCCACCCATTCTGTTCATGGGCTGTGTTCTCGTGAAAATGCCAGTGGAAAGAAAGGGTAACAGGAATGGGAAAACTGTGAACATAAACATGATATAACTTCAAACCCAGAGAAGAATTATTACTCCTATATCTGATAATAACATGCCAGATAAAGACTCAGATAAAAGACTAAGGGAAGAAATGCTACCAATACCACAACTTGGGAAACACAAGATCGGAGTATACTGAATACCTGAACACATCATGGACTGGCAAAAGAACAAGAAGCCTGTTTGGAGGAAGCACAGCCAGAATACTCCTTAGAAGTGAGGATGGAGAGACCAAGGCTCACATACTTTGGATATGTTATCAGGAAGGATCAGCTCTTGGAGAAGGATATACCTGGAAAAAGAGAGGGTCAGCAAAAAAAGAGGAAGACCCTCAACAGGATGCACTAACAGAGTGGCCAACAATGAGCTCATGTATAACAAAGACGGTACGGTCAGCACAGGACCTCATGTGTTCTGTTGTCAGACCCACCCAATGGCACCGA
Organism: Heterohyrax brucei; assembly: GCA_028571685.1. Classification (NCBI taxonomy): domain Eukaryota; kingdom Metazoa; phylum Chordata; class Mammalia; order Hyracoidea; family Procaviidae; genus Heterohyrax; species Heterohyrax brucei. Next base: position 52,655,110 of record CM053155.1, read on the forward strand.
ACAACAAGGATCTGCTGATACCATGTTAGGTAAAGCCTCAGGTAAGAGGCCAGGGAATAAATGTCTCCTTTCCTGTTATCGCAGTATAGGATACATAGGGTAACTTGCAAAGAATCAAGGGAAAACAAGGATTTAAAATTTTGACAAATTGCAGACACACACACACACACACAAAAAGAAACTCACTGGTGTTGTGTTGATGCTGACTCAGCAACCCTATAGGACTGAGTAGAACTGTCCCACAGTTTCCAAGGAGCATCCGGTGGATTTGAACTGCTAGCCTTTTGGTCAGCAGTTGTAGCACTTAGCCACTACACCACCAGGGTTTCCATTGGGGGCATAAACTCACATAAATCTTAATGCAAGATGGGAAAACAGGCTGCAAAAGCTTTCTGCACATGAACAGCCAAGAGAGGTTCTGGGGTTTGGTCAATCTTGAGGAAGGAAAACTGAGAACAGCGTCTTGTCAGAAAACATAACATGTTTCCCACTACACAGTCAATTAAATTCTTTAAGATTACCAAGTCTACGGAACAACAAATCATACAAAAGGGTAGACAGCAATCACTTAATGCTACTAATTATGGATTGAACTGTGGACCCCAAAAAGGTAGGTTGAAGTCTTAACTCCTAGTGCCTGTAAATGTTAAACATTCGGTAATAGGGTCTTTGAAGATTTTATCAATTAAACTGAGGAGGTGATAACAGAGAGACCTGGTGGCTCAGAGGCTAAGCGCTCAGCTGCTAACCAAAAGGCTGGCAGTTTGAATCCATCAGTCGCTCCTGGGAAACCTTACAGGGCAGTTCTATTCTGTAAGTCAGAATCAGCCCAGTGGCAACAGTTTTGCCTTTTAGGACTTTGGTGTACCAGAGAAGTGTGGCACCCATTCCCTCTGAGTGGTGTCCTTACAAAACAGAAGAGACACTGAGGCAAACAGATGGCAATGTGACACCTGAGGCAAGACTGGAATGACCTACAAGCCAAGGAACACCAGCCATCAAAAGAAACGACAGTGGTATGGGACAGACTCTCCCTTGGAGCACTTTCAAAGGAATCAATTCGGCTAATATCCTGATTTTGGTTCCTAGCAGAGTGAAACAATAAATTGCTGTTTTTAAAACACTTTGTGGTACCATGGCACAGCTGCTCTAGGAAACGAATACATAACTAAAGAGGAACAACCTTAAAACTGATCTTAAAAACTCACTTTGACTTTGTAGAGAACTTCTACCATGTATTCAGGGACTTCTTTCTCTGAAATTTTAAGAAAAGGATAGAAATACTAATTTTCTGGGATAGGCTTCCACTGAGCAAAGGGATAAATCACCTTCAAGTCCTTACAAAATAGTCCGGAACACAAGTCAGAAGCATGGATTTGGGGGCCAAATATGTATTAACATCCATCATGCACTTCCTGTATGACTCTGAGCAAGTTACTTAATCTCTCTGAGTTTATACATGAGTTTATAATGAGTTTATCTATATGTAAGATGAACACCATATCTAATTCTCCATAAGACTAATATGCAGATTAAAGCTGCATCTATCATATAATACATGCTTTAATAAACATTTATTACTTACGATGCTATCCCTTTAAAATATCTTTCTTTGGATAGTTTTTTGATTTTGTCATGATGATATTTTACATAAATGGTACAAACAAAATTTCTCAGTGTCAAAGTACCCATTATTCTACTTGTAGCGGTACGTGGTGATAAAACATTCACTTGCGTGCACACCATGACACATTTCTTGCTGCCTCACTCACGACAATATAAGCAAACCTCTGCTCCAATCTTTCATACATCCAATTAAAAAGTCACTGCCACTAAATAAGAAATGAAAAGATCCAAATGTTTCATATCCAACAGTAGTTCTCCTCTAGCATAATTTAATTACTCAATCTCTGGGTAGTCTAGCCCTGTGTATAGATTTTTATTATTTTGTTTTTATTTTACTATGAAAGAATCACACAACGCACATATAGTTTAATTACAGAAATAAGAAGGATGTCTATGCACCCACCTACAGAATATTACAAGTATCTTTTAGTCCTCCTCAATCACACCCTACCCCTCACCGCCAGAAGTAACCACTATGCTCCTGAGTTTTTATGGTAATTATTCCCTTGCTTTTCTTTAGAGCTCTCCCATGATGAATCCATCCCTAAATAATACAACTTGGTCTTTATACCAATGGAGTCACTGTATTATTCTTCTACAGTTGCTCTTCCACTCAAACATTATGCTTTGAGATTCATCTCTGTTGACATACACAGTAGCAGTTTGCTCTCACTGCTGTTTACTTAGTAAGAATGTACTACAATTTTTTTATTTAATGTACTGCTGTTTCCAGTGCTTTAGAGCTGTGAGCATTCCTGTACATGTACAAGTGTTTCTCTCCGGCAGTTCTTACCAACCTTTTCCATAACAGAACTTACACACACAATGATAATGTTGGTACAGCAAACTAAAGGTATTACACAAGACTGCTTCTACCCAGACCACTCTGCTACCCTGAAAGATGAGGAGATCAGTACCATTTCACAAAAAACTTAAACTTCTTATCAAAGTCATGTATCAGCAGTGTAGGCATAATCTCTTTGTTCAATGTCCTTGTCCAACTCTTGATATTAACTGACATCTTGCCAGTTTGGTGGATGGGAAATTGTATCTCATCACGGTCTTAGTATGAAAGCATTATATAGCCTTCTATGATTAAAACAGTAGAATACTGACATATAAAGAGACAAGCAAATAAAACAGAATGGAAAATCTAGAACTACAATGAATTACTTATGGCAATTAAGTATACCATAAGGGGTATATTCCCTATCAGTGGAGAGAAGAGACACTTGTTAGTAAGTGGTTGCGAGTCTCAAATAACCATATGAAAAAACAAATCTGGATCTATTTCTTGAACCACATACCCCAGAATAAATTCCAAATGAGTCACAGATCTAAATGATAAAACCACACGAGTACTACAGGAAACTATGAGTGACTTTCACGGTAACTGTGTTGTTCAAAAGGATGACCGTTATTCACATATGGCTACTGGACACTTGAAGCATGGCCACTGAGACTGAGAATGTGAAATTTTATTTAATGTCAATTAATTAAAACTGAAAAACAGATCATTCAGTTACCAGAAAACTTTTACATATGCCTAGGACAACTTGGTTACATGCACTGAGTTTTCAACTGTAAATTTTATGAACTCTAAATACAGACCAAATATTTATGATGAAAATTAGTAAATGAATGAGATGTGCTAAAAATACAACATACACGTAAGTTTTTGAAAATGTAACACAAAGAAAGGACACACAATAGACGGTATTAACAATTTTAAAACATCTGTCACTTAATATTTTTTAAGTACTGAGTTAAAATATTCTACTAAAATTAATTTTATCTATGCCTTTTGACTTTTTTTAAATATCTTACATATGCGGCCCATATTATCTTTCTACTGGACATTGCTGTTCCACAATCTGGGATTAAAAAAATGTTTTAACCATGGCTCAAAACTAAGAAGCTATAAGGAAAAAAATCCACAAAACTGACTGTATTGGGGAAAAAGTACATTAAAAAATACCACAATCAGAACAAAAAAGGAAACATTACACTGGGGAAAATTTTCGTAAATACTAGGACTAACATCCATAATACATAAAAAGCTCTGAAAGATTAATGAAAAAAAAAGACCTACAATCTCAAAACAGACTGAAAACATGAGCCAGTTTACAGAAAAAGAAACACAAAGAGCCCCTAACTATCAAAAGGAGTTCAACCTAGCGCCTAATAAAAGAAATGGAAATTAGTATGATAATAGTATCACTTCTTTCTTATTATACTGCAAAGACCCAAAGATAAAGGTTTTAAGATGTATCTGCTGGTGAGGCTGTGGTGTAAAAGGCACTCCCATACTCTGCTAGAGGGAATGCAAAACAGGATAGCACCTACAGAGGCAAAACAGTACATATATAGCATCCTCCCCCCAAAACCCAATCTCTTTGCCATCAAGTCCATTCCGATTCTCGTTAACTCTACGTGCTACAGAGTAGAACTGTTCCATAGGTTTCTTTACGGAAGGAAGCCTCTCCTCTGCAGTGCCCCTGGGGGGCTCTGAACTGCCACCTTTAGGTCAGTACCAACCAAAACCAAATCCAGTGCCCAAGTCAATTCCAACTCTTAGCAACCCTACAGACACATTAGAATGGCTCCATAGAGTTTCCAAGGAGCTTCCGGCAGATTCCAACTACTGACCTTTTGCTTAGCAGATGTAGCACTTAACCACTAGCCACCAAGGTTGCCTTGGGTTAGTAGCGAAGCAGAAACTGTTAACCCTGTTTTCTCCCCCCAGCTGTTTATTTGCTAAAGAAACAAGAGTGTGTTGTACAAAATGTCCTGCATTCTGCAGTTTAGTGATTACATCTTCTCTGTTGGTGTTTTCCTTCAACTTCCATAGTTTCCTGTATTTCCTAGAAACTAGAAGACTAGAAGTCTGATCAGACTCAGGTTTCATGTTCTGGCAAGATTACATCCTTAGTATTATTTTGCACTTCCAATTACATCACATGTATGTGATGGTGCCTACCTCCTCCCCTCATCCCCTCCTCCCAGGTTAATTTAAGATTGATTAGTGGATTCAGATATTATTAGCCATCATAAACTTTCCCTATAAAACAAAACAAACCCACTGCTTTCTAGTTGATTCTGACTCACAGCAACAACTGCTCCATAAGGTTTTTGAGGAGTGTGGATTCAAACCGCCAACCTTCTGGTTAATGACCAAGAGTCACTGATGATGATTACGTAGATCTGGTATCTCAGAGTAATGGCTGCAAAATGGTGACATTGTATCATCTCTCTTCTGCAAAACAGGTAGAATTTTTCTATCAACAGAAACTTAGCCATATCAACTGTTTGGTTACTTTCAGGTAGTGTTTGTATAGACATGCTAATGTTTGACTTTCTTCGCTTTATGTACCAATGTTCAGAATAATGAGCTGGTTCTTTGATGTTTCTTAAGTATCATTATGAACTCATGGATTTTAGCAGTGTGCTTAAATCCCTTGTAGTTATTTATTTATTTACTTAGTTATTTCTGAAGCTCTTCTTATCCCATGTTTGGCCAGTGGAAATATTTTAAATAGGCTTCTGAGCCCTTTCAACATGATATACCCTAAACCAATTTAATTGTCTTGCTTCCCAGTATCTGTATTTCCCACCTCAGTCAGTGACAGTATGATCCATTGATAAACTTGGCGATTATCCTTTACTCACTTGTCACTCTCCATGCCTAATTTGTCTCCAAGCCTTGTCATTTATGCTTTCTATATACCTGTTTAGACACCCCAGTGGCACAGCAGTTAAATACTACAACTGCTAACCAACGATCAGCAGTTCAAATCCATCAGGTGCTCCTTGGAAACCCTAAAAGGCAGTTTTACTACGTCCTACTGAGTCTACTATGAGTTGCAACTGACTCTACAGCAACAGGTTTAGTTTTCGGTTTTCATATACCTCTCCTGGTCATCTGTTTTCTCCATTTTCAAGGTATCACTTCAGCACTCAGCGTCTCTCACCTGAGTTGGTTCTATAGTTCATATGTTCTGACTCTAACTTCCATCCCCGCTGGTCTCTTACGCACATGTATACAGGAATCACCTATCACGCAAATGATGTCTCTCAATGCCTCCTGCTGCTTACATCTGGGCACTAGATCCAAACTCTTCAGACGACCTGTAAGATGCTGCACAGTTCTTCTGGCCTCATCTCTCATCTTTCACATACTGTAAAACTCCAGACACAGTGACCCACATTCATTCATCTCCACACTGTTTCTCTCATCTGCCCGAAACGCCCTACTTCATCTTCCACTTGTCCCCAAACCCTGTCATGCCAAATGCCGACCTGTAAACTGACTTGTGGCCTGTGACACAGTCACTTATTATATAGCAAAATGAGAAAAATACACAGTGAATCAATGCTGCTGTTGTTGCTAGATGCTATCAAGTCCATTCAGACTCATAAAAACAAGCACACATGACAGAGCAGAACTGTCCCATAAGGTTTCTAGGCTTCAATCTTTATAGATGCACACTGCTGGGTGGATTCAAACTGCCGACCTTCAGGTTAGCAGCTGAGCCCTTAACTGCTGTACCACTAAGGCTACCAAGACCAGTGCATTCTGGGAAATGTAACAGTACTCTAAAAACACTAGGTGTCAGCCCAAATACCACCGTGTCTATGAAATCTTCTATGACTTCTCTTTGTTAAGGAACCAATTGATTGTCCAAACCGTGACCTTTTGGAGAATCAAAAACAAAACCAGTTACCAGGGAGTTAATTCCAATTAATGGCCACTCAAGCTATGTCCTAGCAGAATGACACTCCCCAGCGTTTTCAACGGCTCTGATCTTTCAGAAAGAGGTCACCAGGCCCTGCTTCCCAGAAGCCTCTGGGTGGACTCAAACCTCCAACCTCTCACTCAGCAGCCCAGCATGGTAACCATCTGCACTACCCAGGGACTCCTTGGGAGTACACCAAAACCAAACCCAAACCCATCTGATTCACAGCAACTCTGCAGGACACAGCAGAACGGAGCATGCAACATTTTTCTTCTTTGGAGCTGCCGGTGAGTTTGAACCATCAACCTTTCAGTTAGCAGCCAAGCACTTAACTGCTCTGCCACCAGAGTTCCTTGTGAGATTCAAGATAAGGGCTATTAACACCTACATCTGACAATGGGCATAGACCAGGCTGTCCCAGGGAAACTGGGAGGCAGTCATCACACCTGTGGGTAGAGTTGGATGCTTTCTTTTCTCAACTCCAAACCGTCTTTTTCTGTTCACCATGTACCATATGTCTACATGTTAATGCCTGCGGCTGTCTGACAACTAATTCCACAATGGCCAGGCCTTTCTATCTCTCCATCTCCCACCATCTCTCCAGCGCCAAGCACAAAGATGATACAAAGTCAACATCTGTTCAATAAATTAGCTCAGCGGGTAAGAATGATCAGGTGCCTTACTTTGGACCAACAATTCAAAAAAATAAAAATTAAAAAAATTCCCATTATTTTTCCACATTCCATCCTACACCTCCTCATTTAGTTAAAGAGAGTTTAAAATGGGACCAGGGTCTTCACAGAGAAAAACACTAAGGTTCAAGCTGTCAAGGAGCAGCGGCCAATCACCCAACAGCTACTTACTTGTCACAATGTACCCTTAAGGCCCAGTGGACAGGAGAGAGGAGCTCATAATTTGGCTAAAAACCAAAACCAAACCCAGTGCCTTCAAAGCGTGTTTGACTCATAGCAACCCTATAGGACTGAGTATAACTGACCCACAGTTTCCGTGGAGCGCCTGGTGGATTCGAACCGCCGACTTTTGGGTTAGCAGACGTAATGCTAAACCACTATGCCACCAGGGTTGTTGCATTTCATGACTTGGCCAGGGGCAACAAAAACAGACCCACATGAAAATCAAAACTTGTAATGAAAGAAAATAAGTAAACATCAAGTTAAGTATGAGACGAGTTCATGGAAAGAAAGGTAGAAAGCACTTCATAGTTAAGCAATAATTCCTCGGTGGAGATGGGGTTTGAACGTAGACTTACAAAGCCTGGATACCAGAAACAGGCAGCAGCAAAAAGCTACCCTCAGTCAGGCAACCCCACGCATGAGCACATACAGCTAATCTGGGGAGCTGCACCTCCACCGTCAGGGATTCCTAGCACAGAAAACAAAAACAAACTAAAACGCACAGAAGGCCCTAGATTTTTACTTCCTTCATCAAAACAGTATCTGTCTGAGGCATGCAGTGACATACCAGCTACTTACTCCTTTACAACTGTTTTTTTTTTTTTAAACATTTTATTGCGCTTAAGGGTGAAAGTTTACAGAGCAAATTGGTTTTCCAAACAACAATTCATGCTCAAATTGTTCCGTGACATATACTACAACGCCCGTCAGGTGTTAGCATTCTCTCCACTTCTGCCCTTGGTCCCCGGTTTCCATTTGTTGGGTTTCCCTGCCTCTCCCAGACTTCTCATCTTTGGCTTCCTTTATAACTTTTTAACTGTAAGAACTGCTACAAAACCATTTTAGGAAAACTGCTTTTGGCACGACCTCCAGACAGAGCTGCTGAAGCTACCCTTTGGCTTGTATTATCTTATCTATCTGTGTCTCTGAAGAGGACTCCTGTGAGGGTCCCTGCAAACCACAGCCCTGAAGCACCTCCTTATTCCAGACACAGCCTCTGTCAGCCTTCTCACAAAAGAAATACTGGTGTTGAGAGACAGAACTCTACTGCCCTATAAACAACCTCCTGTAGGCCTCCCTGTCAACTCTGGGCTTCTGGGAGCTTTCCAACGCGGCTGTCATACAAACTGTATTTCTTGAGTTGTCCTGTATACCTTACTTACCAGTTGCCTCTGTGATTTAGGGTATGAAATATATCCCCACACTCCAATGAAGGCTACCAACTGCTCATTCCTCTTTCCCTATCCAGTTCATATGGCGAAAACCATAGCTATCCCATGAGACAGAACACGTTCCCTGTATGTGGTCGAACAAACAAAACAACTGCAGTATCTACCGAGTTCCATCACAGAACAAGTAATCTCAGTGAAAAACTATCCCTCCTTTCTCTTTCAAAGCACCTTTTTCCAAAAGCCCGGAAGCACTCAGGATGTTGCATAACTAATGTTGGATCGACTTTTGAAGTGCAGTTTTATATAAGACCAATTCAAATGTGTGAGCAATAAATCAGTGGGATATGTTTTCCCAATAACAGTCCTTTAGTGCTCTTCTCCCACTGACATGACTGACAGGGCCAACAGAGACTACAAACATACACGGAATCAAGACGGCTAGCTAGGTTCTAGCTCAAGAACTTTTTTGAATGTACTTTAGAAGAATGTTTACAGAACAAACTAGCTTCTCATTAAACAGTTAGTAGACATAATTTTTTAAGACACTGGTTAACAACCCCAGGACACGTTAACACTCTCCCTTCTTGAACCTGGGTTTCGCAGTATTACCAGCCTTCCAGACTCTTCCTGCCTTCCCGTCCCTGTGCGTGGGCTGGTGTGCTCCTACAGTCTTGTTCTATTCTATAGGACTGTGTCATCTCTGAATGAAGGCCAGCCTCAGGACTCACTTCAGTACTGAGCTAAAGCAGGATCTGGAGGACGTACTCTTAGGGTTGCTCCTGTCCGTCAGGCCAGTAAGTCTGATCTTTTTTTCGCCAATTAGAACACTGGTCTACATTTTTTTCCAGCTCTGTTTGGAACCCTCTATTGCGATCCTTGTCAGAGCAGTCTGTGATGGTAGCCAGGTACCATCTAGTTGTGCTACACTCAGTCTGGTAACTGTGGTCCACTAGTTCTTTGGGACTAATATTTCCCACGTGTCTTTATTCTCTTGCTCCCAAAGGGAAGACCAACGGGATATCTCAGATGGCCACTCACAGGCCTTTAAGACTCCCTGACACTACTCACCAAAGGAGAACGTAGAACATTTTCTTTGCTAAAGAATTTTTGCTCAGCATAAATGCATCCCATGAGCTTATAAAATTCTCATGGAGGGCAAAAAATCTACAGCAACTTAAAAAAAAAAAAACAACTTTTGTTCAAGTTACCCTAACATATATTTAGCCAAATGAGAATAAAAATCTAAGGTAATGAGGATGACAGCAGGCACACTTGAAATCTTATAAACCATTCTACTTCTGTGATTAGTAAACAGATTCTGATGGACAGTAATGCCTTTTAGGGGTGCTATCATGAAAGCCTCTGCAGTGTTTTTCAAGATGCCTTGTCCAAATCTTTAAAAATAACAATAATCATTGGGCTATTTCCTGTACCTACTATCCAACAAAGGATATAATAGCTAACTGAAGAGAAGAAGCAAAATACTTCAGCTACCATTAAATGGTTTAAGAGCCTCGAAAAGTTAAAAATGTAACACAGTGGAATCAAAAGTGGTAACAAAGGCAGAAGGATCCCTCAGTGGGGGAGGGCTCTAATTCCATTTCTCTACCAGGCATAAAGCATGTGAACTTCAGTTCATGAATGCTATAAACACATCTGCTGAGATGGCATGAGTGTATGGAACAGGCAGAGGCAGGTATGTACTGGAAGATCTGAAGGCTTGATGGAGAGAAGTGGGTGGGTAACAAGGAGGAGGTGTGGGGCAAACTAGGACAGCAGCAGAGGGGCCCTGAGGGCAGAAGGGAGAAGCGGGGCTGAGAGCAGGAAGTCTACCGTTGAGCAGCGATGGGAGGAGTCAGAGAGAAAGTGGCTCTGCAGATATAGGGTTAAAAGATGAGAAGGAACATTCAGATACAGAAACCTAAGTCTGGAAGGCAAAAGTTACAGGCAGTGGGATAAGGACTAGAAGGGTCAGTATGTGGAAATCTGTCTGCAAGAAAACATAAAAAACCTTCAGGAAGAAGGAAAGGACATTATCCCAGAAGCAAGAGGTAAAAGATAGCCCAGAGAGACAGAGCAGATTTAGTGGGACAGCCAGGGATGCTAAGAATTGAGGAGCTCACTGCGCAAGACAGGTCTTAACTTTATTTTGTAGTTATTTTAGAGGGAGCAGCAGTGAGAATTGATTACTGTCTCCCTGGGGCTGAAAGAGAAAGATCTGGCAGTCTGCTTCTGTAATGATTACAGCCTTGGAAACCCTATGGGATAGTTCTACTCTGCCCTAGTAAATCAAGAGATGAGGCTACTTGAACTTTCCTGGGATCTCTCTGCCATTCCTTGATCCAGGCACATTCTTGGAGAGATCCTGGAATGGAAAAGCCTGTTCATTATGGTTACAGCAGAATGTCAAATGAAAGAGGGTGCCTAAAAGAACACTGAAAACCACAAAGCACACCATAAACATGAGGCATTTTTATTCGCGGATTTCCTGAAGACCAGTGTTACAACTCAGGTGAAGAAAATACTTACGACATTTGGTAAGTATATTTATTCCAAATCAAGATGTCCCTTACTAGAAATTCCTGTCATTTGAGAAGACATCATGCTTGGTATGTTTACTTTCTGTCACGTATTTTTCAACTTTTAAAAAATCCTGGAAACTCAAGTGGCATCGCAGCTTAAGTGCTATGCCTGTTAACCAAAAGACTGGCTAGTTAGGATCCACCTGCTCTATGGAGCAGGTCTACCCTACAGGGTCGCTGTGAGTCAGAACCGATTCAACGGCACTGGGTTTGGTTTCGTTTTGAGATAAAATATGAGGCTCTGGATAAATTACCACTGATTTATTAAAAAATTAAGTCTGTATCCAATGTATTTCCAAGGAGGTTTTGAAATAGTACAGGTCCTAGCTAATTAGGTTAATTTCCTCCAATTCAATCGCTCACTGAATGACTTCCAAGTGCAAGGTAGTGTGCAGGCTGCTATGGAAGAGTTGCAGGGGCCAGCAAGACAGCCCTGCCTTCTTGTAGCTTTGTGACTCAATCTTACAAGCTTCCATTTCAAGTTGGGGAAGCTGTGTCTCCGTTTGCAATCACAGAAAGAAACCATTCTATGTATGAAAAGACTTTGCTGTTGCTGGCTGCCACTGAGTTGGCACCCGACTCATGAAAGCTCCATGCACAACAGGGCTGGATGACAGTGATGCACAGGAACGTCAATGGCTGGTCTTTGGAAGCCAATTTTCAGGCCTTTCTCTCTAGCCCATAACAGTCTGGAAGCTCAGCTGAAACTTACATAGCAACAAAGAAAGACACACGCTTCCCCCAATAGTGGTTACAAATAAAGTAAACCCACTGGGGATGTAACCCAAGTCTCCCACAAGGAAGAGGAGAATGTTACCACTGAATCATGACTGGAAACACGGTATCAACAAGGAATGTCTTAATGCCTGGTGACTGCAGATGCTCAATGTGCTAATTTCCATGGCAAAGGAAGCCTCGCCCAGTTTACCTCCAACCACTCTTGTCATAATTGCATAATCACGGTATGTCATGTTGTTGCTTGCTGCAACTGTAACTCGTAAAATTAAACTTCAGAACAGAGACAGTCAAGCTAAATAATTGCTTACTTTAAAAATATGTATGTATATAATTTACATGCCACTTCAGATAAGCTCTTGAATTATGATTTCTTAAAATCACCACTGTCACTGTTTCTAAAACAGAGCTCTGTGCTGTAATTCCTCCTGCACACAAGCCCTTTCCCTGTCATTGCAGTTTTCTCAGCAGTATTTTCAACCGGTCCTACTGCCATTTGCTCATGTTTTAACGATAACTGAACTAAGCACAATCTTTACTTCACTCATGTTATGCCAGCCAAGCCAAGTGCGGTCGAGTCATATGGGACTTCTGAAATTAAAACTCTAAAAAGGGCCATAAGATGTCAAAAATGCATCTGTATAATAAAAGCATAATAGTGATATACAACTATCTTCAGAGTGAAGCTGGGGGAGGGAAAAAAAAAGTCATTGAACACTTTCAAAGGAAACATCCAAATATCCACTATACTAGAATAAATACCAAAAAAAATAAAATAAAATCTGTTGATTCTGACCCTACAGGACAGAGAACTGCCCCACAGGTTTCCAAAACACCGCTCGTCCAAAACACCGCTCATGGATCTGAGCACCACCAGGGCTCCAGTGGACTGAAGACTGTCCCTAAAACTTCTTGTTCAACCAGAACCTGTGAATACGACCTTATTTGGAAACACGATCTTTGCAGAGTAATGAAGATGAGGTCATACTAGATTAGGGTGGGCTCTAAATCCAGTTTGACTGGGTTATCTTTACAAGAAAAGGGAAATTTGGGCACAATGACATGGAGACATGTAGAGAATGTTACATGAAGATGAAGGCAGAGACGGAGCGCTAAGTCTACAAGCCAAGGAATGCCAAGCATTGCTGGCCACCACCAGAAGCTAGAAGGATTCTTCTCTAGGGTGGGGGGGAGGGGGGAGGAGGAAATGATGGGGGTATGGGGGAGAGATGGAGGTTGGCCCCACCCACACCTGGATTTCAGAGAATAGATCTCTGCTGTTTCAAGCCACCAAGTTTGCGATACTTTGTTACAGCACCTCTAAGACACTAACACACCCAGTATTTACCGCTACCCTATGCAGGGTCCTCACACGGTATTGCCTCACATAACTACCTTAACCCTGGGAGGCAGGCTCTACCACCTCCATTTCCAAATTAATATATATTTTTAAAAGGTTTACTTTCATGAAACTAAGACTGAGTCATTCAGTATATCTGAGGGAATTGTCATTTACTAGACACAGAACTGGAAACCCTGGTGGCATGACAGGTTAAATGCTACATCTAGGGTTGCTAGGAATCAGACCTGACTCAACGGCACTGGGTTTGGGGGAGGGGGGGCTGGTTAGACATGTAACTTAAAAGGAGCCCTGGTGGCACAGTGGTTGAAGCACTTAGCTTGGAACCCAAGGATTGGCAGTTTAAATCCATCAGGGCCCCATGGGAAAAAGATGTGACAGTCTGCTTCTGCAAAGATTTACAGCCTTGGAAACCCTATAGGGCAGTTAGTTCATTCTACTCTGTCCCACAGTGTCACTGTGAGTTGGAATCGATGGCAGTGTGTTAACTTTGTTTGGTTTAGACATATTACTTGATCTGGATAGTCAACATTCCTAAAATGTGAGAACAAATCAACTTTTACATCTAAATTATTTGCATGTAGGCTTGCATGACATCATTAAGCATGACATACATTGACTTTGGACTGGTAATCCACAGTGTGCGGCTCAGTAGGCTTGCAGGAGCCCTGAAATCCACTCTTGTACATACACCTACCCTTCGCAATTATTCAGGTAAGCTTAGATTTCCCTTCACTCTTGAGAAGGTCTAGAATTTACCAGTTAAAACTACCTCAACCTACAGACCCCACACATTGTAGGCGTTTGCAAACAGCAGAAAGAGAACCACCTTGAGCACAAAGCAATGCCTCCGACTCCCTGTATTTGATTCCAACAACCTGGTACTACAAGTGGTAAGGTGTGACCAATTTCTCAAGTGGAGTTCTCCTTCCAAAATTATTCTCCCTCCATATTTACAGTCATATTATCTCCTTAGGGCCATCCCTGAAACAGAGCTGGAAGTTGTGAAGACTAGAGAACCCCGTGACTTAGATACTTACAAGTGTGGGCCGCAGAAGGTGCCTTCTGTGGCTCCAAGTTGTATAGATTGGAGTGAAGCCACTGACACTTAACAGGCTTGGGGTCCTCTGCAAATGAACTGCCTGCTGTATATACTGCCCTAATCAGAGATACTGTGATACTCCCTCTTTCAGCCTGGGGTGTCGGTCTCCATCTGTAGCACAAATATCCAGCAGGAAAAGGGAGCCACTAAAAGCCTAGAGAAAGCCCCTCAGGATGTAGCTGGCAGTCAATGTCTGCCTGGCTGCAGAGCCAAAGTTGAGGCACCAGGCACCTGGAAATGATACTAATTACGGTGCATAACACCCTCCACCTAAGTAGGGTTTGGGAATCAGTTACAGCAAACAGTACCAATTAATGGGCAAGCTCTGGATTTATACCCTGTGCTTGCTTCTCCAAGCAGCTCAAACCACTTCAGGGAGAAGCCTATTAACTCTCAGAAATCCATGCTAAATGACAAAGTGAGATGAGAGAGGGCTAGGGGACAAATTACAAACCTGTGAAATAAAATCATCAGTTGTGTCAACTGAGAGTGAAACTCAGTCAGTTTTGAAGAGGAAAGGCAAAAACTCAGGACACTTCTCCAGTGAACTTTTAACACAGAAGGATTTGAGATCTACCAACCAAGGCCATTTTTCTTGGTCCCATTTCCGAGGAGGACAAAAACACCTAAAGGGAGCCAGTGTGTGACAAGAGAAATAACCCCACTCCTCTTGAGTCATCTACCCGCCCAAGCGCGGAGTGTACTTAGATTTGTTACTGTGCTGAATAGTCCATCCAGGGTTGTTCTCTTAATCTGGTCGGCACAACAGGAAACCTTAGGAGAAATACAATTCAATGCTTCATCTGTGATCTGTGAGATGCCAGCCCCGGCACTGGTTTAATGCAGATAAATACACTCAATTTTCCTATCTCTGGCACCTTCTACTTAAGCAGCACAACAGAATCAGGTGATCCAGCCCAAATTAATTTTCAAGTCAGATCAACTGCATCCCAAACAACCAACACGGAACACATTCCTACAACCCAGCTCTAGGAATATGAAAAGGCAGTGAAAACCCCCAAACTGGGCATCTTGCTTTTAACGACTCTCCAAAAATAACATCTCCCCTTAAACACAGCTGAAGTAACCCAGTATTACTCTGCCCATGTTTTTTTCTCTACCCTAGCACATCCCAACTGTACCTAACTGAAAGGCTAATCTTATTAGGGAGAGCTGAGTCCACCCCGTTGAACATTGGTCTGTGTAATGTACATGTCACTTCCCTAAGCTGTCTCCTAAAAAAAAAAAAAAAGTACTCCATGGAATCTATGGTGTGTCAGCCCCACCTCGAGCAGGAGTCAGAGTACGCGTGTCTTTATTGAGCTTCTGTGTGTATCGCTTTCAGACTTTTCCCAATAGTTGAACTTAAGGAGGTTTTTCAGCCACATTCTACATAAACACTGTCTATTTTAAAACAATTTTCCTTAGCCACATGCAATGGAAGATACCTCATAGGCTGTCAACTTCCTATTGCAAACAAATCACTCTTGAAACTGTGCTTGTCATCTCTCAGGATTAATGCATTGTTCATGTGATGTATATTTATATCTTTGACCATGCAAACGCTTGGAGCAAAGCAAGCCACCTCCAAATTTTCCCAATATGCCTGAGCCAATTTAGAGCTTTGAGAGAGAAATGAATGGGAGGCAAGAGCCCTTAAGTCCAGGGGCTTCTCTCCAACAGTAAGTAAAAATAAAATCCCTCTGTAGAGGGAGGGGGCAGGGACAATCACAGGGAAGGGCATTAACCAGCAGACCAGAGGCAGCCGCGACGGCCGCACTTCGCGAACTGCCTGCAGAGAGGAGTGAAATCTGTTCCTCGTACAATAACTAAGCACCGTCGGGCTGCCTCATATAGGCACGAATAATAAATACACTGAGGTGGGCAAACAGTTGCACAGAAAAAAGCCACCCCGAAAAGGTCAAAACTTGAGAAAATTCCGGGGTTCACACCACCCACACAAACACATCCTTAGTCAAAGGGGGAGAAGGGACGTGGAGCCTAAACCAAGGATTCCGAATTTTGCTTTTTTCTTTCAAGCTCCAGCTTGCAAAGTACAGTGGCTACATGCAAAGCTAGAGGGGTGCAGGAAGGCTGAGGGCGCCGGGGAGTGCGGGTGGCAAGGGAGGGGTGTCTAACACCAGCCACCCAGGCCTCAATGTGACGAAAGTCGTCAGCAGCCCCAACCGCATTCTAGTCCCTCCGCCCCGGCAAGCAGACGCCCCCTGCAGCTCCCCCTACCCCAGCTTCCGTTCTCGCAGCAGCTTCACCAGCCCCGCACCAGCAGCAGCCCCAGCCCGGGCCCCGCGCCACCAGCGCCACGACCGCCGGCTCCCATCCCTTCCGCGCGGCGGACAGCCTGCAGGCCTCCTTCCCTGCCAAGCCGGCGATGCCCAGGGAGCCCAGCCGCCAACTCCACCCGCCCCAGGGCTGGCGATGGGGTCTCGCTTACCTTGGGCGCTCGCGGGGGGGCTGAAGGTGGCAAGCCTCCCGCCCCCCGCCCCTTTTCTCCTCGCCTCTTTTTCTTCCTCCCTCCTTCTCTTCCTCCTCCTCCCCACCGTGAGTCCGGGTCTCCCCCTCCTCCCTGCCGCTTGGAGTACCAGCGGAAAACAGCCAAGCCGGGCCCGCGTGTGTGCGTGCGGGAGGCGGCGGCGCGCGGCCAGCTCTCCAGTAACTGAGCGCGGCGCGCAGCTCCCAAGTAAAGTGTGAAAACAGCAGCGGCGCGGCGGCCGCGACACGGAACGTCCCCCCGGGAGTGGGCAGGGAGCAAGCGGGAGCAGGCGGGGAGCGAGCGAGGGTGGGGACCGGGAAGACGGGAAAGAGGGAGGGGACCTCCTCGCCCAGTCACTCGCTCGAGGGGCGGGGGCAGCCAGGCACTCCCCCACCGCCGGTCCCTCCCTGCGCCGGGCTCCAGCGCGCGTCCTGCTTCCCTCCCCCGGGGAGGGGCCTGCGGTGGCTGCGAGGGCGCCGCGTACCCGGGAGGAAGGGACAGGGCTTGCGGGCTCGGCGGCTGCGGGGGCTGCAAGCCGGGATGGGAGGCGAGGGCGGGTGTCTCTGTGTGGGTGGGTGGGTCGGTGTGCGCGCGCGCGTTCGGGTGCGCACCCCGCGCCGGCGGGCGAGAGAGAGGAGACCCCCGCGGAAAGGCTGCGTCCCGTGCCGCCTGCCCGGGCCTGTCTCAGTCACCCAGGAGGTGCCCTGGCGTGGGACAGAGGCACGGGAGACCCTCGGGCCAAGCTCTGCAGGATACCCGGGCGAGCCTCTGGGTCCTTCCGCGGGGCTGCGTCGGCTGGGAGAGAACCGGGAAGAGGCCGAGCATCTTTGGCCCACCACGCGGCTCCTCCCAGACCGACTTGGACAGGCGGGCGGGCCGCCGCAACAATCAGCTTCCTCCCTGCCCGGGAGCCACGGTGCTGCTCAGATGCGTGAAACGTCGCGGAGGCTAGCCTGAGGGTAAAGAGGCGGGAGAGCCTCCGGCCGCTTACCCTGCCCTTCGCTGGTGGCTCCTGCAGGCCTCCTGAGACCTAAAGCCGGGGCTGTGTCTGCTGCGCGCGTCTGGCATGGTTGGGGGTCCAGGAGATGACTGTCCACCACTTTACAGCTCCAGTTCTTTATGGACCGTCACAAGTGGTGAAGCAATGTCCCACTGTCTGGGAATGGGTACTTTTCTCCTCTTCCTGATTATACTGGGTGTTTCTTGTGGGCACTGAGTTGTTCTTTCACGCTGATAGCGTTTGAGTATTTATTTGTGCGGCTTGCCTGCGCTTCGGAAACGGCAGAATGTCAGGCCTTCGGTGCGGACGCCCCAGAAAACACTAGGGCAAAAGATCCTCCCCGAGTCTCAGGGGATTGCGCACAAACCCAGTCATCTCCCAGTTTCGGTCAAGGTGAAGTTGGAAAATGAAAGGGGACACATCAGAGCGGTGACAGTGTGAGGCAATTGAAAAGCGAATGTATCATTTAATGAAATAACTTACTAATCACTTATTACTGAGTTGGAAGTCAGCCTCTTTTTGAATAAATGATTGTCCAATAATCTCCTTTTTTCAACTTAAAAGGCGAGTATTACACTATTCTTGAAGCTCCCTTTTATTCCATTAAAAACTGTTCTAGATTCTAGTTCGTTTCCGCCTTAAGAACTTAAGTAGTAGAGGGTAGCTTCCTGGAGGGGCATGGTTAAGAAGGGAGAAAGGACAATTTGGGATTCCGATGAGAGGCAGCCACCTTCTCTAGTACCTTGGGCGCTTATTTGATTTCATTTTAACCTTCCATTCCTCATCTGTGAAATGGGATTGATAGCAGAAGTGCCTACTTGACAGATTTATGAAAGGAAAACCCAGTGCCGTTGAGTCGATGCGGACTCACAGCGACCCTATAAGCAGAGTAGAACTGCCCCATAGAGTTTCCGAGGAGCGCCTTGTGGATTTGAACTGCCGACCTGTTGGCTAGCAGGTCTAGTACTTAACCACGACATCACCAGGTTTTCCTGTGAAACCCCCCAAAAACCCACTGCCCTTCAGTCGGGTCTGACTCATAGTGACCCTAGGGGTCAGAGTAGAACTGCCCCAAAAGAGTTTCCAAAGACCTCCTGGGGGATTTGAACTGCTGACCCTTTGGTTAGCAGACATAACACTTAACCCAGTACACCACCAGGGTTTCCTTCCTGTGAAAGGAAAAGGAAAGTAAAATAAGATGGCAATGCCTGCCAAACACTTTGCATAGCAAGTCTGGCACACGGTAAGAACTCAGCAAATGCGAGCTATTATTTCAGAAATGTATTTTAGCTAATAGTTTAATAGACTTTATTTTTCTCTCTTTACATTAGTCCTTAAAGTCAGGGGGTGAAAAAACAGCAACCTATAACTGTTGTGTTCCTCCAAACTTAGTCTACCTGTCAGGTTTCGGGCCCATGCCTCAAAGCTTCCAGGGTAAAATGAGAGAACTATGACTAAGGTGTGTCTACGTGTCTTTATTTAAAGGAAGCCTTGAAGACAACTGAACTTTGTCCTCCTCCTCCTCTTTCCTCTCATCTACATGGACCACCCTGAATAGACCAAGCTCTATAAAGGCTGGTTTGTGTTATATCCTCTCTCTGCCGGGCAGAAAACAGCACTTGGCATTGAGTTTCTTGAGGGCTGGAACTAAAAATCACCTTTGACCTGGCATCCTCTGAACTAACAGCCACAGAACAAGCACTTCGTGCATGCCTCAAAGAAAGAACATCAATACTATGAACTGTTCAAGTTCATCTTTAATTATAAGTGGTAGGTGTAGAAGTTTAGAAAATTCAGTAATATAGGAAGAAAATAAAAATCATAATTCCATCATGAAGACAGAAGAACTTACTAAGTTCTTTTCCTTCATTCACTTTATCATCATTCAATCAAAAAAAATTTTAAAAAGATATTCTATTGTGTTTTCAGTGGTTTACACAGAGGTTGGTGTCCCGTTAGCTGTTTCTGCACAAATCGTTTACACTTGTTGGAATGTGGGAACATTGCCAGTATTTCTGTTCTGGTGGTCTGTTTCCATTAATCTAGTTTCCCTGGCCTCTTATATCTTCATCTTTGTTTTAAAGTGATTGCTGGCCATTTGATCTCTTATAGTTTGTTTGTTTGTTTTTTTAAAGAACACAATAGTCACAGGTGATATTCTTTATTTTGCAAGCCAATCTGTTAAAAGATGACCTTGCCCTATTTTTTTTTTTGCACAGTTTAAAGAGCAAGTATCTTGGGGAGTTCTCCAGTCTCAACTGGTCCGGTAAATTGAGTTTGTTTGTTTGCTTTAGGAATTTGAGGTTCTATTCCACATTTTTCTCCCGTTCTATCAGGATCAGTCTGTTGTGGCCTTATCAGAACAGTCGGTGGTACTGTAGCCACACGCCATCCACATCTTCAGGTCTCAGGGTAGATGAGGCTGTGGTTCACGTAGATTATTAGTCCCATAGACTAATTTCTTCTTGGAATCCTTGGTGTCCTTTCTGTTTTTTTTCCACTAGTAAAGACCAAAAGATAGCTGAATCAGCAAATATTATTAAAGTCCGTAATTACAGACCTGACAATTTACCAGGGCTGAGAACAGGTTAGATGCTATTAGTTAAGTATACTTGTTTCTCAAAAAAACAAGATTACAAAAATTCCTTGGAAGGGCTCATGTAAATGGGAGGCCAAGAAAGCACCTGGATGGTTCAAGCAGTTTGCTGTCCATTGGTGATCTAAAGGTTGGTGTTTCAAACCCACCCAGCTTCTCTATTTTTTAGAAGGCCTGGCAAACTGCTTTTTTAAGATTATAGCCAAGAAAACCCTACAGCCCCCATAGGGTCACCATGAGTCAGAGATGACTCTACAGCAATGGTTTTGCTTCTTAGTAAACCGCCTATGGTGATAGTATTTATGTAGAACTTAACTGGTTCCTCATTTCACCCGGCATGCCTTGCACACATCTCCTTCCCTTTGCCCACCAAATTTAGAAGAGATGGGAGCAGTGACTCACACACAGGCACGTACACACACACACACACACTTCTCTCTGGTCATACTAGGGTAGTGAGACATTAGGCTGTCTAGGACCAGAGCAGAAGGTGAAAGGTGTGGAGCCAGAGGGGAGAGGACATCCACAATGAGCCCTGAGCTGGCCTGTATTCAACACTCATCATGCCATAGGAATTGCTGGCACATCTAATTGGTAAGCATAAGCTAAATCTACTAGAGATATTGTTGTGAAATAATTTCTGTAGCTATTCATAGTTATTAAGACTACTGTATGCATACGTAGAACCCTGTGGTACAGTGGTTAAGACATCAACTGCTAAACAAACAAAAAAAAAAGGTTGGCAATTAGAATCTACTAGCCACTCCTTGGAAAACATATGGGGCAGTTCTGTTCTGTCCTGTAGGGCAACTGTGAGTTGGAGTCAATTTGAAGTAATGGGTTTGGTTTCTTCTTTTCTTTGTGTGTCTATCTATTTCTTAGCTGGGTTTCTCTTTAGGGTGTGTATTTTCTTTAATGTCCATTTCAAAACTTGGGGAGTTAGATGAAAAATGGAATGCAGTCACATGAAGCAAGGAGTAAAATGAATTCATAACCAAGGGACGAGGCTCCCTCGGCCACAGATAAAAGTGAAGACTGAAGATGAGGGAGAGGAACTCCAGATACCCATGAGGGGCAAACTCAATCTCTCATAATGTCTGCTTTCTCCTGTTTACATTTTGGCCTTTGCTTTGCCTGGACATCACAAGTTAGCTTCCTAGAGTGGCATCTGAGGTCTTAAAAGCAAGCAAGCAAGCAAGCAGCAATCCAAGAACCATCAATTGGTCCCAACCCAACTGGAACAAAGGAGAATGAAGAACACCAAAGACATCAGGAAAATCTAAGTCCCCAAAGACAGAAAGGGCCACATAAACCAGACACTCCATCAGCATGAGGCCAGAAGAACTAGATGGTGCCCAGCTACCACCAGTTACTGTCCTGATAGGAAACACAACAAACAGTCCCTCACAGAATGAGAGAAATGTGGGGTAGAGAACTCATACTCTAGTTAAAAAGACCAGACTTAATGATCTCATAGACTGGAGGGTCGCCAGAAGGCAAAACCCCCAGATACTTTGTTAGCCCAGGACTGAAACTATTTCTGAAGCCAACTCTGCAGACCAATATTGGGCTGGACTGTAAAACATAAAATGATACCAGTAAAGAGTGTGTTTCTTAGCTTAATAAAATAAGTGAGACTAACTTGGCAATTCCTGTCTAGAGGGAAAATGAGAGGGCAGAAGGGGACAGGAGCTGGCTGAATGGAGACAGGATGTACAGGGTGGAAAGGAGATGTGTGCTGTCCCAGTGTGGGGAGAGCAAGTAGGGTCACATAAAAATGTGTGTGTGAGTTTTTGTATGACAAACTGACTTGAGCTGTCAGCTTCCACTTGAAGCACGATAGAAATAAATAGGAGGTTAGATTTCTAGTGTGGAGCCCTGTTTTCCCAAGTCACACAATAACTCCACTACTGTGTGTAATAACAGATGAATTCCCAAAGTCACATCGTCTGATTCTTACTGAGATCTGCTTGCTATCCTGCTTAGAGCTTATACCTACAAATAGTATTGTTATTTCATGAATTAGTCTTGTGTCTGCAAATGACTATACTCTTTGAGAACAAGAGATTTTGTTGTTTCCACAAGGCCTAAGTGTAAGGGCCTCAGTACATTGTTAGACGTTGATGGACCAACTGGTTAAGTTGCTGTGTCAGCATCTCTTAAACCAAGCCAGTTGCTTTGAAGTCAGCTCCAAATCATGCCGACTCTATGGCTGCATGTGTCAGGGAAGAACTGTGCTCATAAGGTTTTCCATGGTTAACTGATTTCCAGAAGTAGTTTGCCAGGCCTGTCTTCCAAGAGACCTCTGATTCACTCTAGCCTCCAACCTTTTGTTTATTTAGTTTTTAAATTGTGCATTAGGTGAAAGTTTACAGAGCAAATTACTTTCCCATACAGTATTTGTACATAAAACGTGACATGACGTTGATTTCATTCCCCACAATGTACCAGCGCTCCTTGGGTTTCTGTCTTAGGTTTCCTCTTTCATCCTGAATTGCTACTCCTTCCTGCCTATTTGTTTTGTTCTTGTACAAATTGTGCACTTTGGATCTTGTATAATTGATTGGTCTATTTACCACAAGCCTCTCCGGTGTTACTGTTGAGTTTATGGGCCTGTCTATGATGTAACTGAAGGGTGATCTCCAGGAATGACTTCAGTTTCAGGTCAGAAGGCTCTTACTTAGGGCCACAGTCTCTGGGATTCCTCTAGTCTCTGTCAGAGCAGTGAAGTGTGTCTTCCTTGTGAATTTGAGGTTTTGTTCTGCAGTTTTTGTCCTGCCCTGTCTGGGACCACCAACCTTCCCTCTAGCAGCTGAGCATGCTAAGCATTTGCACCACCTAGCGCTCCTCCTGGAGATAATGAGAACAAAATATCGATATCCAAGATTTCGGCAACTCTGATGTAGTCAGGCGACTGTGGCTGAAGGAGAGGCAAAGAGACTGTGAGAGAAAAAACAGAAACAAAAAATAACATTAACTCTCAGTTTCAGCCTTACCTATTTGAAAATGCCCTTCATGTGTCCTTAATCCGTTTCAGAAAATGTTAGTATATTGAGTGACAAACACGATGAATAAAGTTCCCATGAAATTCTTAATCAAGAAGTTCCTAAAACCCTTAATAAGTCATTAGCACTGACTATGATGTAGTTTTTAAAAGTTGTGCTAGTTCTGATGTTATGGGCTGATTTCAGATACAATTATTAACAATTTAATTATTTTAAGAGATAATGGAACATATTGCCACCATAGAAATATAAGTGAACTGCTGTACTCAGATTGTATCCTAAAAAAGGGGGAGGGAAGAAGTTGAAAGATCTTAGAACAAGAGTTTCTAACGATTTTTTGACTGTTAGCGTATTTCAGGAGGTTTTCTGAACTCTCCCACATATTTAAACTGATTTAAGCCTCCCAACAACGCTATGAAGATACTGTTGTTAGTATTATGAAGATACTATTATTATCTCCATTGTACAGGGAAATGTGGACTCTGAGGAATATTGAAATTAAGTAATTGGGTCAAGGTCATGGTTATACAGTTAATAAGTCACAGAGTTTGGATCTGATGTTCATCTGGGTGATTAACTTCTACTCTATACTGATGGTAGCTACCAGAGCTTTGTGACTCTGGGAGGTAGGAGGAGAAAAGAACAAACTTATTTTCTGGGAGTCCCCTGAATGACAGATAACCTTGGTACATGGTCCGGCTTCTCAGTTCCCCCATGTGGTCTTTATAACCTTGAAGGCCAAAATGAGGAAAAGAGAATTAGTACTGCCAGAGCACAGCACCGGCTGTCTAATGAGAAGCTTCCTGTTGGTTCTCCCAGCCACAGGACAATTAACCAAGGTAGGAGATTACGGAGCAAACAGTGGCCAGAAGACTTGGAACAAGATAGGGTTTCCATGCTTTAGCACTTGGTTTAATTAAATCAGTCCTTGCTTCAAAATAACTCTGTCAATAAGGAACAGCCTTGGCTTACTCAAAATGCAAAGTATCAATGAAAGGTAAGTATTAGAGCAGAGGTTTTCAATGCTTTTGCCAATTTGAAAATGGTGACACCATGAATTTTCCCCTCTTTATTTGCTTGGAAACTCCAGTCCAGGCCTTCAGGGCTTCAGGAACTCCCGACTTCAGGATCTCCTGCCTCACGTCATCCTTGGTGTTAGAGTCCTTCCTCTGAAACACAAACGTCAGTTTCTAGCTTAAAAGGCTGGACTGCAGCTCTTGGACAAGTACAGAAGAAAGTCTAAACCCTTGCGTTGCCCATGCAAACAAAACCTTCCTTAAGTTGTCGTCTGCTTACCTTTTCAGACTGATCTCCTATCCCAAATCCCAACTGGACGGACGGCCAGCCACCTGGCCGATTGGTCCCATCCGTGTTCTCCTGCGTTCTACCCCTGCTCTTGCGGGTGTTATTCTGTCTGCATGGACTGCTCGTCCTCAAAACATTTCAGGCTCCTTCCTTTCAGCCAGTCCCGCTCTTTCCTTGCTACTTACTAGCACTGTGTCTTGGGGAAGCTCTCTTGACCTCTCTGAGCCTTGGCTACTTCAGCTGTAACAACAGCACCATGATATATATATATAATGAGAATCAGAAATAAAAGATTTCACTTTCTGAACATTTACAGAGCAGATATGAATGAACAAATATGAATGAGTGCCATTATTTTATTATCGCTTGATGTTGGTGGTCCTGCTTAAAGGCTATTGTTTCCAAGTAGTTTTCCAAACCCCTCCCTCTTCAGAATGAAGTGCTTACTCTCCCATCTCCCTGTGAAGTTCTGGATTTTTTTTAAGGCTTTGGTGTATTGTTATATTAGTTAACTAATTCTGACAAATACAGGCAGATATTTTTTTAAAAAACGTTGCCATGGAGTTGATTCAAACTCACAGTGCCACTATAGGGCAAAGTAGGTTTTCCAAGACAGTCATCTTTGGGGAAGTCCACTGCCACACAACTTTGGACATGTTGTCTGGAAAGATCAGTCCCTGGAGAAGGACATAATGCTTGGTAGAGTGGAAGGTCAGCGAAAAAGAGGAAGACCCTCAACAAGATGGATTGACACAAAGGCCGCAACAATGGGCTCAAGCATAAAAACGATTGTGGACACGGCACAAGACCAGGCAGTGTTTCATTCTGTTGTTCATAGGGTTACTATGAGTTGGAAGCGACTCTATGACACCTAACAACAACAACTGCCACGTGGTTCTCCCACTGAGCCACTGACCATTGTGAACCACCCACATTTTGGTTAACAGCACAGTACTCAACTATTCTACCACCAGGCAAGTATATTCTTTAAATTGTACAATTCGGTGGTTTTTGGTGTGTTCACGTTCTGTGAGACCATCACAGCTATCTATGTCCAGGACATTTTCATCACCCCTACTGCCTCCAAAACCCCTCCGTACTAGTTAAGTCACTCCCTATTTGATCGTCCCCAGCCCACAAAGAGAAGAGGGAGGATAAAGGAAGGAAGACAGAGAGATGTGAATGTGACTCATTTTTAGCTCATGTGGAGGAGAAAGAGTGCTGTCGAAGTGTAGACTTGAAATAGCCACTTTTTTTTTTCATCTGCTAATCTAAGTATAGTTAGTAAGCCAAGGTAAAACTTTCAGATAGTTTATTTCTTTGTTCTTTCACCTCTGAAAACAGTGGGGAATCCAGAAAATTACTAGCTCTGAAAATTCTATGATTATTTTTCATTTACAATCATTAGAATACCACACACACAGTTAATTTGCAGAGATGACAACATGACCTCATTTTGGCTACTAACTGTATTTAGTTTGCTCCTTGATTATACACACAAATGGTAACACACTTTGGTCTGCTTTCATCAGGGATTAGCTTGGAGATCTTTAAATGCTCAGGTTAGAAATCGACGAAATTTGATTTCTTAGCAACTATTTCAGCCACCACAAGAAAAAACAAGGACTTAGATTTAGAGAAAAGATACACTTACAAAGAACTGGGAAGGTATCAGCTGTAAATAATCCCAATTCTTTGACTCCAAGGATTTCCTCTGATCTTGAGTGAGGTACTTCATATACCTCCACTGGGCGTTCTACAGTGTGCCTAGATGGCTATGTGGAAACCCTGGTGGCCCGGTGGTTAAGTACTACAGCTGCTAACCAAAAGTTTGGCAGTTCAAATCTACCAGTGTTCCTTGGAAACCCATTAGAGGAGTTCTACTCTGTCCTATAGTGTAGCCGTGAATCAGAACTGACTCAACAGCAACAGGTCCCTTCCCCACCACTGGGCTGTGTGTCCTGATCTAATAAAAAATTGCTCTGTTGTTGCTGTTAGTGCCACTGAGTCTGTTCCAACTCATTGCAACCCTGTGCACAGCAGAATGGAACACTGCCTGGTCTTGTGCCATGACCGTGATCATTTTTATGCCTAAATTCATCGTTACAGCCACTGTGTCAGTCCATCTTATTGAGGGTCTTTCTCTTTTGCGCTGACCCTCTGTTTTAGCAGGCATGATGTTCTCTGGAGATTGATCTTTCCTGACAAGATTTCCAAAGTATGTAAGACACAGTCTCACCATCTTTGCTTCCAAGGAGCACTCTAGTTATCCTTCTTCCAGAACAATCTGTTTGTTCTTTTTGCAGTCCATGGTACATTCAATGTTCTTCCCCAGTACCACAATTCAAAGCATCACTTCTTCTGCCTTCCTTACTCATTGTCCGACTTTAACATGCATATGATGAGATTGAAAATACCATAGCTTAGGTCAGGTGTACTTTCATCTTCAAGGTGACATTTTCACTTTTCAGCACTTGAAAGAGATCCTTTGTGGCAACTTTTCCCAGTGTAATGCATCTTCTGATTTCTTGACTGATGTTGAGGTGCAATCCATACCGAAAGCTGTGGTCTTTGAGCTTCTTTGGTGTTTCAAATCCTCTTCAATTCCAGCAAGCAAGGTTATGTCATCTGCATAATGCAGGCTGTTGATGAGTCTTCTTTTAATCCCAATGCCTTGTTTTTCGTATAGTTCAACTTCAGGGGTTATTTGCTTGGCATACAGATTGAAAAGGTATGGTGAAAAGATACAACCCTGAGGCACACCTTACCTGGCTTTAAACCATGCTGTGTCCCCTTGTTCTGTTTGAACAACTGCCTCTTGATCCATGTACACATTCCTCATGAGTACAATTAAGTGTTCCTGGAATTCCCATTCTCTGCAGTGTTAACTATAATTTATTATGATCTACACAGCCGAAAGCCTTTGTATAGTCAATGAAACACAGGTAAACGTGTTCCTGGTATTCTCTGCTTTCGATCAAGATATCTCTGGTTCCACATTCTCCTCTGAATTCAGCTTGAATTTCTGGCAGTTCCTTGTCAGCATACAGTTGCAGTTGCTTTTGAATGATCTTGAGCAAAATTCTACTTGCATGTGATATTAATGATACTGTTCAACAATTTCTGTTTTCAGTTGCATCGCCTTTCTTGGAAACAGGCATAAATATGGATCTCTTCCAGTTGGTTGGCCAAGTAGCTGTCCTCCAAATTTCTTAACATAGGTGAGTGAGCACTTCCAGTGCTGCATTTGTTGAAATATCTCAACTGATATTCCATCAATTCCTGGAGCCTTGCTTTTTGCTAATGTCTTCAGTGCAGCTTCAACTTCTTCCTTACCATTGGTTCCTGATCATATGCTACCTCTGCAAATGGTTAAACATTGGCCAGTTCTTTTTGGTCTAATGACTGTGTATTCCTTCCATCTTCTTCTGATGCTTCCCAAGTCACTTAATATTTTCCCTGTAGAATCCTTTACTGTTACAACCCAAGGCTTGAATTTTTTCTTCAGTTCTTTCAGCTTAAGAAATGCAAAACATGTTCTTCCCTTCTGGTTTTCTATTTCCAGCGCATTGTGCATGTCATTATAATACTTCCTTTTGTCTTCTTGAGCTACCCTTTGAAATCCTCGGTTCTTTTACTTTGTCGTTCGTTCCTTTGTTTTAGGTGCTCAGTGTTCAAGAGCAAATTTTAGAGTCTTCTGACATCCAGTTTAGAGTTTTTTTTTCTTTCCTGTCTTTTGAATGACCTCTTACTTCATGGATGGTATCTTTAATGTCACTCCACAATTCATCTGGTCTTTGGTCATTATTGTTCAGCATATCAAATCTGTCCTAGAGATTGTCCCTAAACACAAGTGGAATATACTCAAGGTCATACTTTGGCTTTCGTGGACTTGTTCTTTGAACTTAGGTGTGAGAAATTGCTGATGTTTGCCACGGTCAGCACCTGGTCTTGTTCTGACTGCTGATACGGAGCTTTTCCATTGTCTTTCTTCCACAGGTGTAGTCAATTTCATGCCATGTATTCCGTCTGGTGCCGTCCATGTGTATGGTCACTGTTTGTGTTGGTGAATAGTGGTATTTGCAAGGAAGAAATCATTGGTCTTGCAGAATTTTAACATGTAATCTTCAGTATCACTTCTGTCATCAAGGTCATATTTTCCAACTATCTGCCTTTGTTTGCTTCTGACTTTTACACAAGCAATTGTCAACATGTCCTGATTGCATGTTTGATCAATTTTGGACTGCAGGAACTGGTAAAAATCTTCAATTTCTTCTTTTGTTCTTAGTGATTGGTGTGTAAATGTGAATAATAGTCAGGTTAACTGTCCTTCCTTGTAGGCATATGGATATTATCCTATCACTGACAGCATTGTACTTCAGAACAGATCTTGAAATGTTGCTTTTGACAATGAATGCAACACCATTCTTCTTCAAGTTTTCTTTCCAGGTATAGTATTTTCTCATTATTTCATCCAAAATAACCAATACTAGTCCATTTCAGCTCACCAATGCCTAGGATACTGATATTTATGCATTCCATTTCATTTTTAACAATTTCCAATTTTCCTAGTTTCATACTTCATATATTCAATGTTAAAATCACTAATGGACGTTCTTCTTCTCATTTTGAGAAGAAAATTAAGGTTCTGAAGGCTTTACTCCATCCGTGTCGTTAAGGTGGACTCTACTTTGAGGAGGCAGCTCTTCCTCGGTAGTCTTTTGAGTGCCTTCCAACTTGCAGGGCTCATTTTCTGGCACTGTATCTGACAATGTTCTGTTGCTATTCATAAGGTTTTCACTGGCTAATTCTTTTCAGAAGTAGTAGAGTTCCAGGTCCTTCTTCCTCGTCTGTCTCAATCTGGCAGCTTAGCTAAAACCTGGCCACCATGGGTGACCCTGCTGATATCTAAATACCAGTGGCATAGCTTCCAGCGTCACAGCAACATACAAGCTCCCACAGTGCGACAAACTGACAGACACGTGGGGGCCTCTGTTTTTATCAGCAATGTATTTTGCGATTTGTCCAAATTACTAAATTTTTGGTGTTTAAAAAAACAAGGAAAATTTAGGTTTCACATTTTATGTGGGGCTATTACAGTTCATGGTGTAAGTAAGCAGGTGCACGTTAAATCTGAACATTTCTATTATTTACTATAATACTGAAATTACAGAAAAATGTGTTTTATCGTAATCTCCTGACACCTTTAATTTTCATACATTAAAAGGTATTAAGTTATACTAAAGCAAGACCAAGACGAGAAAAATAAGCAAAATGAGTCTTGGCTCAGTGGTCGGATTTTTTATTATCGAAGTGTACCCATGTTATATTTAATAATGCTGTTCAGCTATTTAAAATGTCCTGTTATTTCCACCAACTAATTCTCTTTCATTATACATTTTTCTGGATTACATGAGTAGATTCAATAAAAGGGTACTATTTAAAAAGTCAAAACAGGTTGATTTTGCAAGAGAAAAATTATCGAAATGGGTAAAATACTTTTCAGATAATTATGGTGATAAGAGCACAAAGGCAGGATTCTCCCCCCGCCTCCAACCATTCAAGCTACTGCTTGCTGCCCTCAAGTTGATTCGGACTTACAGAGACCCTGTAAGTCGGGGTAGAACTACCCCACAGAGTTTTCAAGGAACTCCTGGCGGGTTTGAACTGCCGACTTTTGGTTAGCACTTAACCACGACACCACCAAGGTTTGCATCCTATTTAAGGTCCCCTTTAACGAAGGCACTTGGCACTTGGCTTAAATGAATAAAACCCATAGGGAGGGGCAGGATCTGTAAGTATCCAAGAAACTCAGTTGAGGTGCTACCACATTCCAGAAACCTTAAAGAATGGTTGTCAGATATTCTTTTTGAGCAGAAGGAGGCTCATTTGCAAGAAAGGAAGAGTGACCCTCAATTCACTAATTGTGAAAGAAAGACTGGAGGAGCAAGCTAAAGCAATCTGCAGTGGAATCTTGCTGTTAACTCCCACCATTGAGTGCATTCCAATTCACAGGAATGCTGAGAGGCAGAATAGTACTGCGGGGGGAGGGGGGTGAAGGGGTGGGGGAGCGTGAAGTGGGCACGTAGAAGCAGATTGACAGGTATTTCTTCTTCTGGGTAGATTCAAACCACCAGCCTCTCAGCTAGTAGCCTGAGGCTTAGCCATTGTTTAACCAGGGCTCCTTCCAGGAAGCATTGCAGGCTACACACTGCAGATACCAGTGCAACACCACTCATACCAGCTCCTGAGGGGCTGTTAGAGGGAAGGCCTGGCCCAGCTGTGAGCTGGTCCACAAACACAACTGCTCAATGGAGGGCTCCCACTCCACTGAGCTGCCTGCCTTAGAGATCTGTGTTAGAATTCCATGCCCACCTCCTCAGGCTACTGATCTGGAGCCAGTGTCCCCTCCTCCAGCCCTGAAGTATGTAAACCCATTGCTGTTTAGTAGATTCTGACTCATAGCAACCCTATCAGACAGAGTAGAATTGCCCCCACAGAGTTCCCAAGGCTGTAATCTTTACAGAAATAGACTGCCATATTCATCACACCTGGTGTGGTGGGTGGGTTTGAACCACCTACCTTTCAGCTAGCAGCCAAGAGCTTAGCCACGGTGCCACCAGGGCTCCTCCCAAAGAATATACAAGACAGTTTAGTGATGGTGGTTGTTGTTAGGTGCTATTGAGTTCTTTCAAACTCATAGTGACCCTGTGTACAACAGAACAAAACACTGCCCAATCCCATGCCATGCCTACAACTGATGTTATGCTTGAGCCCACTCTTGCAGCCACTGTATCAACCCATCTCCTTCAGGGTCTTCCTCTTCTGCTGACACTCCACTTTACCAAGCATTATGTTATTCTCCAAGGACTGACTGGTCCCTCCTGACAGAATGTCCAAAGTATATAAGATGTAGTCACACCATCCTTCCTTCTAAGGAGCACTCTGGTTATACTGCTTCCAAGACAGATCTGTTGGTTCTTTTGATAGTCCACAAAGTATTCAATATTCTTCTCCAACTCCATAATTCAAAGGGATCGTTTTTTTTTTTTCCTGTCTTTGTTATTCATTGTCCAGCATTCTCATGCGTATGATGTGATTGAAAATATAGTGTAGGTCAGGTGCACTTTAGTCTTGAAGGTGACATCTTTGCTTTTCAACACTTTAAAAACATCTGTTGCAGCAGATTACACCAATAGAATGCTTCTTTTGATTTCTTGACTGCTGCTTCCATGGGCATTAATTGTTGGATCCAAGTGAAATGAAATCCTTGACAACTTCAAATTTTTTTCATTTATCATGATTTTGCTTATTGGTCCAGTTGTGAGAATTTTTGTTGTCTTGATGTGGAGGTGTAATCCATACTGAAGGCTGTGGTCTTTAATACTCATCAGTAACTGTTTCAAGCCCTCTTCATTTTTAGCAAGCAAGTTTGTGTCATCTGCCTAACACAGGTTGGTAATCAGTCTTCCTCTAATCCTGATGCCTCATTCTTCTGCATACAGTCCAGCTTCTTGGAGTATTTGTTCCGCATACAAACTGAATAGACGTGGTGAAAGGATACAACCCTGATGCACATCTTTCCTGACTTTAAACTATGTAGTGTCTCCTGTTCTGTTCAAATGACTGACTCTTGATCCATGCACATATTCCTTGTGAGCACAATTAAGTGTTCTGGAATTCTCGTTCTCTGCAATGTTATTCATACTTTTTAACGATCCACATAGTCAAATGCCTTTGCATAGTCAACAAAACACAGGTAAACCAATACTGTCTGCTTTCGGCCAAGGTATTATTACGCCTTTCTTAATCATACTAGCACCAGTCAGAAGTCCCAAGAAAAGTTATGAATACTCTCTGAAGCATCATGACAAGCTGAGTCTTCATGACAATTTGAGAACAGAAAGTCTAAAATGACCAGGCTTCATGGACACCTATGCAAAGGACATCAACAACCACAACCCAACACTGATCTGATTCCACAGTGCTCCCGCCTTTTCATCACACCGTGATAAATGAGAATGATAGTGTTATTGAGACATCAAGTACAGTCTAATTTATAAAAGTGTGTATCATTCGCAGCTTAAATATTTTATTAGTAGAAGAGATTTACTTCGTAACACACCTCACATATTCCCCAGAGTGGAAAAACGTGTAGGTCTTGTTCTCTGATGATAATGCAGTAAAACTAGAAATGAGTAACAAAGGGATTTTCACAGACGTAGAGAAAATTTTAGAATACTATCATTGTGTCATGGCGACCCTAGGGTCACCAAGAGTCGGATCCGATGACGACACTTGGCATCATTGCTTATCACCCTGGTGAAAATTCAAATAAATAAGAAAAGATAGATTATGAAATGTATATAGCTAGGACAAACTGGCAACAATTTGTAAAATAACAAAACTATTTTCCTACCTTGAACAATATATAAAAATAAATTCCAGGTGTTTGACATATTTAAATGTGAAAACTAAGGCCATTTTTATATTCTTTTAAATAGAAGGAAAACCATAGATAGCATTTTCTATATTCTTGAAATAGGCATGACTTATTTAAGCAGAAATAATGAAAGGCAAGATTTTTTACTTTTTAATGCATAAAACAATTGTGTGTAAAAACAATAAAAATGAGAAGTATGTGATACTTTGGTATAATATTTGCAATACAATTCATTGATAAATGGTTAATATACTAAACATGTAAACCTGTGAACGAAGAAAAACATACAAATTCAATATAAAACTCAAGAATGTGAAGAAAAAATTTGTAAAAGAGTAAATACAAATTGTTTATAAAATAAATGGAAAAATTCAATGTTACTAATAAAGTTAAAAATGTGATGTCAATTTGTACCTACTCAATTGACAGAGACATTTTTGAGAAAAATTTCTATTTCTAGAGTGGAGGAAAGTTCAGGTAAATAGGCACTCTCATACTCTGTTGATGATGTGTCAGCATAGATCAGAACATTTAGAGGTTGGCATACTCTTTGCTCTTTCAGCTACTACTCTTCTAGGAATTTATCATGAGGAAATAATAAGGGATTATTACCATACTAAGGAGTTTTTTAATTGTATGGCAAAATGTTTATGATACATTATAAAAGACAATATAAAGCCGTATGTGTGTATGTATGTATGTGTATATATATATATATATATACATATACCTAGTATGATCGTAAGTATCCAAATGTACACATATATGCAGTATGGCTATAAATCAGTTAAAATGCCTACATACATGATTTGAAAAAGTTTAAAATGTTTATATTGGCAATTCTTGTGTGTTAGGATTTTCAGTGATTACTTTTTAAAATATATTTTTCTATTTTTCACATTTTGTACAAAGAACACATTTTGCTTCTACCATCAGAGAAAAATGGTATTGCAAAAGAATCCACTCCTTTAAGAGGTCTACCCTGACAACAATTAGAGAAGTCTAAGATATTTTGATTGGCAGTGACCTTTAAGATTTTCAGTTCAAACTCCTATGCAGTTTATAGCAAACTTACTCAGTACTTCAGACTGTGCTACAAACAATATGTTTTGAATTTGCTTTTTTTTTCTTTAAGTATTTATGCATATGTTAGTTCATATGCATATTCTTAAATTGTGGTGGTAATCCTTGGACCTTTGTTGTCACCCTGTTTAGCAGGGTAGTATTTCATGTATGTGTTTTAGTGTAAAATACTGTGAATGTTTAAGTGTTTTTGTTCACTGGACACTGTCAAGAGTGCTTTTCATTATATTTAACACTGATTTGACTGTCACTTCAGTAATACTGGAACATTTCTGCTTTGAAAACTTGAATAAAAAAGAGAAGAGGTTTCAGACCTTCACTATCATTTTTATGTGATATCTCCCTATTTTTAATATCAGCAATAAACTTAAATTTAAAAAAGTGTGTGAGTTACTGCTAGCTTGTGGAACACACGTGTCTGTGACTAAAACTTCTGAATTCTTCTTGGGAACACATATATTATGTTCTAACTCACAACGACCACCTGTGACAGGGTAGAACTGTTCCACAGATTTTCTTGTTTGCTTTTGTGTAGGTACGGTACATAAAGGACTGCCAATTAAGTTCGCAAACTCATCCTAGAAAAAGCGCCACATACCTCTTTGCTGAATATCAGTATGGTCACCTTTGAAGTACCACCCTTGAGAAGCTATGCACCCATGCCAGTGACTAGTACACCCTTCCAAGCTATTCTGGAACTCATTTTCTGGAATGGCCATCAGAACTCTCCTTGGATTACCCTTGATGTCATCAATGTCATCAAAATGTCTTCCTTTCAGTGCTGGCTTTTCAGTATTTCTTCAGATAAAGAAAAAAAGTCATTGGGGGCCAGATCAGGTGACTAGATAGGGTGTTCCCATATAATTATTTGTTTACTGGCTAAACACCCCCTCACAGACAACTACACAATTAAGTCTGTGAAGGTGCCATTGTGCCACCATGCACAATGGCCATGCCAGACAGTTCTAAAATTGCTTTGAAGGGTGGACTAGACTCTGGTATCGGTGCATAGCTTCCCAAGGGTTGTACCTCTAAGGTGACAGTAGTGATATTCAGCTATGAGATGTTTAACACTGAAAACAGTTAAGTTTGTGGACTTAGTTGTCAGACCTGCTGTATTATACATCCTTCCACTCTATGTAAATCCTCTGAAAGAAGACAAAATGCAGTGCAATGACAAACTAGTAAGCACTCGTGAGAGAATTAAGCAAACAAAAATAAAAACCACAGAAGCAGTTACAAGGCCTTTGCCGGGAAGGGGTCGTGTCATACATCCTCCAAAACATAGGTTAGTCTGTCTCAGAAGTGTTAAAAATCCTGTGGTTTCAGATTATGGTTTCTTAAGCTGTAGACAGCCAGCCTGATGACTCGTTCAACATTACTCTGTAAAAGTATAGCTAGATCAGGCACCACACATAAATACCTGACATCACCATAGCTGAGTCCATGGGACATCCAACACTTACTTAAACTTGACGGTGTCAGAGTCCTCCCACCCTGCCAGCAGATGTGCTGTGACCTTTGGAGACAGCCAAAGCCTGGCAGTAAGCCACCTGGCAAGGCACTGTCACAGCACCACAGCTGTAACCTGAGGGTCAGCATGGCCACCCGGAAGAGCACCAGCCCCCCACGGTGTCAGGGGCAGTGAGAGATGAAGGCAGGAGCATGCTGCAGGGGCCACCCCTCCCTGCAGCCATCAGTGGGCTCTGATAAGGACTATGTGTTTGTTCTTTTCCCCAAGACTGTGTCATCCTAGTTGTGAAGCACAGTCCTGTGTCATCCCTGTTGATACTACGTTGATCTGGGCTTCCCCTCTTGGGTCTTAAGAAGCAGAAAAGATCAAAAAGCTAGTCAACAGAAGACTTGACATTTAAACCTAACGATTTCAGATTCTGGGGCCATAATTCTTCCTTTACGCTCACTGGTGAAGAGCCAGAAGGAGTCTCACCACCACCGGGCGTTGAGTCAATCCTGACTTATGGAGATCCTGTGTGTTTCAAGAGTAGAACTGTGCTCCATAGGGTTTTCAATGCCTGATTTTTCAGAAGTAGATTGCCATGACTTCCTTCCAGGTAGTCTCTGTGTGGACTTGAACTTCAAATCATTCAGTTAGCAGCTGACAGTGTTAACTGTATCATGCAGAGAGTCCAGAGGGACGTTAAGCCTACGGGTATCACCACTTACTGCTTCGGCTACTCTATTTCTCCACAGCCTCCAAGGTATGTTAGATCCAACAGGACTTCGCCAGTAACTAGCAGTAACTACATCAGTTTATGTGCACTGAGGGCTTTTTCTATGTCAGGCACAGTGCTAAGTGTTCCATCTGCATCATTTTTATATGCTCTTCACAGCCTCTCCGTGAAGAGTACTATTATTTCACCCACTTAAGTTCTGATCACTTAAAGTTGAAAAGCTAGTAAGTAGCAGTTCAGATTTGAACCTCATTTTATATTTTCACTTTTATTTACTATCCGTATACTTTCAAAGAGGATCTGAGCTTTGTATCGTGGGCAGGGGTCAATCACAGAAGCAGCTTTGTTTAGAAGAAAGCATTCCAGTGGAAAAGGAGGGTGAACAGGAGGATTGAGTTCACGGTCAACTAAACCATCCTGCTTCCAGAATCAGTACACCTGGGCTAGACCATGTCAAAGGCTAATCTAATGCAGGGTGTTAACAGTAAATCAAGGTAACACTTTACCGGATTGCCCATGCTTGGAATTATCAGTCATTCCTCCTTTTCCTTACCATTCCAAATCAGTTAGAACTTACTAGGCCCTGACAGCTCCCTATGCAATGATGGGATGAAAGGCTACCTGGTCAGTTTTCTGTAGTGGATCACCAGTCCTTTCTTCTTCATCCATCTTTGGTTGGAAATTCTACTAAAACCCATTCAACAGCATAGCAACACACAGGCCTCCAGTGACTGACAGGTGGTTGCTCTGGACGAGGTGCATTGGCTGGGAAATGAAGATGAGAATTTTACCACCGATCCCAAACTTGCCACCTCGTCTCTGTTCCTACTGTGACACCCTCAGCTTAGACCCCTGCTGTCCCTAGCAGAGTACTGAGGTAGTTTTCTAACACATCTCTCTTCCTCTGCCTCTTTTTTCTCCATACTGCCACCAGAATCTTGTTGTTTTGACCTCCCAAGTAAGACTTTCTTTCCTTTCCTTCTCTATTTCCTCCAGCTTAAGCACTCACCATCTCTTGCCTGGATACTGTGACAACAGCCTAGCCTATCTCCCTGAGTCTTGGCCTTGCCGCTTAATCTGCTCTCTACACATAAAAAGGTCAATTATGTGTTTAGAATTACTTACTTCTGGAAGGGTAAAGTCCAGGCTCCTTAGCACGGCCAAGAAGGCCTTTCATGACCTTGCCTCTGCCAACTACCTTCATTTCCTGTATCTCCTTGCCTGGAAACCTACAGTTTAGGTATGGTAAGACATTTCAACTACTCTCCTTTTACCATGAGGGTCCATGGCCCCCTTCTTTCTTTAGGCTCCTGTTTAGACTTCCTCCTCCAGAAAGTCCCCCTGATTTCTCGTGCTAAACTCAGTACATCTTACCTGGGCTTTCTGTGTCATTTACATAGACAGACTCCTACCCATGCGTCCAGATGGAATTTCGCTGCAGTGCCTCTGTGAGGCCCTTCTTAATCTTCCCCGGGCAGAGATGCTTCTCTCAGCATCATGATCCTAAATCTTTCAGTGCTGGTTTCCCTTCTTAGTTTGCCCATCTGTCCCTCCCACAGTGTGTGAGAGCTCCTCCCAGGAGGAGACCACAGCTCCTCAACACAGCAGGCGAGCAGAGCAGAGGGCCCTGTCAGAAAGCCTTGCTGGGTAAATGAATGGCTACATCTCAGGCTCAAGGGGAAGCTAAGGCTCTTTTTCTTTAGGGAAACTAAGGAAGGATTTACTGTACTCTGCACCAACCTGTAAGGTTATTCCTGTAACCTATAGGTTATTCTCAGCATATAAGAACGTAGACTTTTGAAGACATCCATGCTTTCATTTCAGCTTGCGTTTGTTGGTTCTTGCTTATCTCTAAGTATGTATTGTGAAGATCATTCTCAGTGGTCACTATTTCTACTGTTCAGAAGAAAAATACTAGAAAAAAATTTTAAGTAACTAAAAAAGTGTGGTTTTTGAAAGAGGGACATCTTTTCCAAACCATGTAATGGTACTCCTTCATATTTGTACTCTGAGTCAAACAATTTTTGCCTTCCTAGCACAGTGATACCAATAACCGATATCGTTTCTGGTTGTTCCCACCATTACTGAATGTATACCTGCGGCCAAAGTCATCATTCTTAAGGAGAAGCTTCCATGAAAGTCTGGCACAGAAAGGAATCATCCAGATTTGGAGTACCTCAGCAGTTTGGTTGCACCGGGTGCTCCTTGGCAACCCTGTGGAGCAGTTCTACTCCATGCTATAGGGTCATTATGAGTTAGAATTAACTGGATGGCAACAGGATGGGAATACTCCAGGTACCACCCTCTCTTTATTTTATTTATGCCACCTCATTTAGTCCTTCCAACAACACACTGATAGAGGTTTTTAAAAAATTTCTTATTGTGATTAAGTCAATGTTTACAATCCCAGTCAATTTTCCATGTAAAACCCTGAGTACCTGCTTTTCTGTAACTCTATCTGTTCTCCTTACCCTGTGATATTGCACTCTTCTTTTTCACTCTTTATTTCCAGTCTCTGCTCAACCAACACTTGTCCGCTCCTCTCCACTCTCTTCTCTACCCTCTAAAAAGAAATCAGTGGGCCAGCCTCATACGTATCTTAAACTGTAAAGTACACACACAATCTGCATCGCTCTGTGCACAGCCTGTTCTTAGTCTGAAGTGTTAGCTTCAGTACTGGTGAGAAAGTTGTTTTTATCCCCATTTTACAGAGGATTAAATTGAGGATCAGTGGGGTTAAGTAATTAACTCAAAAGTAAAACAATCAGAGAGCAACAAAGCTGGGATTTGAAACAAGGTCCATCTGACTCCAAACCCCCATCTCTTTTCATGATATAAGCAAAACACGTTTGTTTACAATCTTTAACTTATTTCTTTTAGGCTTAGTAAATACCTGTCAACTGCCTAGGTCTGGGCCTTTTCACTTTTATGTAATGATTTAGTTCAATTTCAAAATATTTATTGAGTGCCTGCTACTGTAAGAATGTGTTTCAAGGACTGCAGTTCAAAGACTTGGAATAGAGAACAGACTTTAAAGTACTTGTAATTTAATGGAAGAGATGAACACATAAACAAGTCAGTATTGTATAAAAAAACTTTAAGTAAGTGTCGACTAGAAGGCACTGGATTTTTTAGGTAGAGATCAGCCATGGGAGGATTAACACTAATCAATGGGATTTAGCCAATAATTTTAGTGTCCTCAACTGCACGAAAAGAGACTGCAGGAAGCACATTTAACATGCATTTCCATTGTTCTTGCATGTTCTCCTCCTGCGTGAGACTACTGCAGGATTGCGGTCTGCCAAAGAATTAATTTCTGAGGCAGAATTAGCTTCAGAGGAGTATGGTCTCAGCAAGATGCTGCTTTCTCTCTACTGAGGTCATTCAGTCTCTTTCAGTGAGTCTGGTTCTTGCGACATTTAATTTTAGCATGAAGCAGTCTCCCTTCTCTTAGACAGATGTTGAGGTTTCAAAGAGAATGCAGGGAGACATTTTCTTCCCTACCTAGGCTCAGCCTGAATGTCACAAACCTGCCCTTCTCTGGGAAAAGGTGCCCACGAGGGGAAACAAAGCTAGTCTTCTTTACTCTAGATGCAGATTCCATCTGTTGAACTCTTCTCATGGATGCACTTCTTCAATGCAATGTTATGTACAGTTTGTGCCTTGGACTTCACCCAATAAACTGGTTGCTATGGAACCTGTGTAAACCCTGTGTCATAGTGGTTAAGAGCTATGACTGCTAATCAAAGGCTGGCAGTTAGAGGCGTATCTTAGAGACTCTAAGGGTCAGTTCTACTCTGCTGTACGGAGTCACTCGAGTCAGAACTGACTTGATGGCAGTGAGTTTGGTGTTTTATAGAACCAACATAACTGAACTGTTGTCATTGTTGTTAGCGGATGTTGACTTTGCCTCTGACTCCTGGCCACCCACATGTTACAGAGCAGAACTGAGCTCCACAGGGTTTTCTTGGCTATAATATTTATGGAATCGTTTCAGCAGGCTTTCTTCTGTGATGCTGCCAGGTGGGTAGGGTTCAAATTGCCCATCTTTAGGTGAATTGTTTGTTCTCCTCACAAATGAGTATTTTTCCCAGATGCAAGCACACACACAGACTGAAGCATCCAGGACTCGTAACTAGCAATGTTGGGATTCTTTGGCTTTCAAAGAGCAATCATTGAATAGATATGGAAATACCAGTTTTAAAAACATTCACAGGATCATATCACTCAGATTCTGAAACCTCCAGGCAGAGTGCAAGGGAGAAGGAGAGATAGGGCACTTTGTTCTTAAAAAGGGAGCTACAGGACTTTTCTCTTTCTAGTGTTAACTAGATGTGGCAGGAGAAGGCTAGTTCGTCCCTAGCCTAAAATATCTTCAAGTTCTCGAATCTTCCTTGACAGACCATTTCAATCAGAGTTTGTTCATATATTCATCTGAACAAACATTTATCGAGCATGTATTATGGCTTTAGTGCGGAGCAGACAGAGCAATCTTTGAGGAGCATAGATTGGTGGCTGTGGTAATGGCAGTGACAAGTTTCACAATAATAAACAAATAATAGAAATGTCAGCACCTGCTTGCTTTTTATATCTGTGGGAATATGACTACTATTCTACTTCGTTGTTTTTGTTGGCTACTGTTGCATCAACACCTACTCCTTGTGACCCCCATGTACAACAGTATTAAACCTTACCCAGTCTGGCATCACCTTAACAATTGCTGACATTTTTGAGTCCTTCCTTGCAGCTGTTGGGGCACTCCATCTCACTGAGGGTATCTCTTTCCCTTGTTGTCCCTCAGCTTCACCCAGCATGATCTTCTTCTTGAGAGATTGATTCCTCCTGAAGGCGTGTCCAAAGCAAATTGATCAAAGTAAAACTCCTGTGTTGGTTGGGCCATGATTCTCAGTGCTTTGGCAGCTATGATGCAGTTCGGTAGATATGTAATGATGTAATCACCTCCATGAAATCTGATAAGATACAATGAAGTCCATGACGAGATTTGCTGTGAGCCGCCGACCAGTTGAAAGAGAATTTCCTTGGGGGTGTGGCCTGCATCCAATACGGGTGGACTTTCTGGCAAAGCTTGTTAGCTTTTGCTAACTCTGGATCTTCCCCTGCTTTTGGAACTTGAACTATCAGCTTACTTGCTGGTCTTGGGATTTATTCCCTTCTATGATCTATGAGGAAACCCCAGTGGCATAGTAGTTAAGTGCTATGGCTGCTAACCAAAAGGTCAGCAGTTCAAATCTACCAGGAGCTCCTTGGAAACTCCATGGGAGCAGTTCTACTCTGTCCCATAGGGTCTCTATGAGTCGGTATTGACTCGACGGCAGTGGGTTTGGTTTGTTTTTTTATAGTCTATGAGCCAGAGGTCTGCTGTTTTACCTGCTGATCTTGGGTTTGCCAAGTCCTACAGTTATATGAAGCAGGTGAGGCCTCCAGTCTGATCCACAGACTCAGGATTTTCCAGTCTTTACAAGTGGTTGAGCCACTTCCTTGATATAAATCTCTCTCTCTCTCTCTCTCTCTCTCTCTGCCTGTCTCTTTCACGTGTATGTCAGATGGACTTTGGCAGCAAAGAGGTTAGACATTTGGCTACCATTCAAAAGGTCAGCAGTGTGAATCCACTAGCTGCTCGTTGGAAGCTCTATAAGGCAATTTCACTCTGTCCTGTAGGGTTGCTATGATTCAGAATTTACTCTCTGGTGACAGTTATACATGTACACGTGCATCACTGGTTTTGCATCTCTAGATAACTCACATTAAAATGCTAGCCTGACTATAGTGGCTTTTAGCTTCAAACATTTTCTTGTCTTTGAAACGTGGCTATAGCAGCTCTAAGCATCATATCTTCACAAAATTACATCCCAAAGTAGAAAATCCTTCTTTGCATTCTATTTGAGAATATTGAGAACATTCCGGAAAGCAGAGAACTTTCCAGAAGCTCCCCTTGAAGGCTTCCTCTCGGGTGTGATTGGTCAGAATTTTAGGTCATATGCTTATTCCTAAACTAAGGGAAATGAAATTTCATTGGCAAAGGAAATGGAATTACCATGATTTACCTAAATGATCAAGAGTCAATCTCTGAGGCTGGAGAAGAATCCAATCTTCCAGAAGCACCTGGTTGTCTGATACCTGAAAAAAAAATGGGGACGTTTATAGCAAAGAAAAGGTGCCAGTGGTGGTGGTAGGTGGAAATACGAGGTCCAACAGTTAAGTCTGCCGACTTAGTTATTCTGAGTGCTACCTACCTTGTTGCTGGATATCACTGCCGTCACCTTCGATGTTCTTGCCTTGCGAAGCTGCGCCGTTGCCAGTGCCTAGTCCACACTTCAAAGCAATTTTGGAACTCTTTCTGGAATGGCCATTGTGCATGGCAGCACAGTGGCAAGCTTCACAACTTAATTGTATACCTGTCTGTGAGGGAGATTTTAGTCAGTAAATAAATAACTGTATTGGAACACTCTCCCTACTCACCTGATCTGGCCCCCAGTGCCTTTTTTCCTTACCTGGAGATAAAGGAGATGTTGAAAGGAAGAT
The DNA here is from genome assembly GCA_028571685.1 of Heterohyrax brucei. NCBI lineage: Eukaryota > Metazoa > Chordata > Mammalia > Hyracoidea > Procaviidae > Heterohyrax > Heterohyrax brucei. The sequence goes on from CM053155.1 coordinate 52,697,995, forward strand.
GTACTGATGACATTCAGGACATCAAAGGTAAGCTGACAACAGCTTTGATGGCCATTCCAAAATGAGTTCCAAAATTGCTATGAAGGGCAGACTAGGCACTGGCACTGGTGCATAGCTTCCCAAGGGGAGGACTTTGCAAGTAACTGTAGTGATATTTAGCAATGAGATGTGTAGCACTTTTTCTAGGATGACTTCACAAACTTAACTGGCAGTCCTTATATAGAAGAGATGACCAGAGGGTCCAGCACCGAAGTTACAAAGCAGGAATGCCTCAGGCCAGGAGCGATTTTGGTTAAGGTATTCTTTTCAGATGGCTATCTGGTTTGATCTTGCTTCACAGATGAGCTTATCTTACAGGAATGTGTTTTGCTGATCTTTAGGGTAGCTGCTAAGGACACACACACTGTGGGTATATTCTGCTGGTTCATATTGCACCACTTTGACCTGAAGCCAAATTATGCATAAAAGATCTAAAACGGTTTATGGCTAGGGCTGGCAAGCTGATGTCATTTGTCAAATGTGGCATTCTAGAATGACCTTACCAATGTAATGCTATACAAAGATTTTTCCACAGAGCACTTATGAGGCAACATGTTTTTGAAACAAAAATGAACACCCTGCAGTTGAATCCATGTGAAAAGCAGGGACTGAGACCAAGCCCAAAGTAGCACACGTGAGAAAGTGAGAGAACTATGCTAGAGAAGATGTTTTTCAGGTTCAGCCTCAGTGACAAAGGACTAGACCTCAAGTGTTTCTTTAGTTGGTCTTGTCTTGTGAAACTATGAGTTGGAATCAGTTCAATGGCAGTGTTTTGTTTTTGGTTTTGTAAAACCAAAACTATTAGTTTCTTTAACAAGAAGTTCCTTTTTTTAATTTATATTACTTGCAAGAAGGCACCACATTAATATACTTTTTAAAAATATCTCCAGCACAACTAACACAGTGCTTTGCTTTATATATGTAGTACTGAATAGTTATCTTTTGAGTAACTACTCATAGCGTGAGTTCCTCAAAAACTTATCATAACAAGAAGATATAGCCAAATCAAGGATACCTTGTTGATATCATTAACACTGAATCAAGGATACCTTGTTGATATTATAAATGCTGAATCCTTCTTTGCAAAGAAGCAAAAACTGTGCCCAGTAGGTTACACCTGGGATTCTCAACCTTGGCTGCATGTTGAATCATCTGAAGGGCTTCAGAATGCTGATTGCTCTATCCCATTCCCAGAGACTCTGCCTTAATTAGCATAGAGCAAAGCCGGGGTACTCAAAAGTTTTAAAACTTTCTGGGTGATTCTCCTGCACAACCAAGTTTGAGAGCCTGCATCAAAATCACCCTGAAGGCTTATTAAAACACACAGTGCTGAGCACAAGTTGAGTTTCAGATTCACTAGGCCTAGGGCGTGGCCTAAAGTTTTATGTTTTTAACTTGTGGTGCTGATGCTGCTGACTGGGGATCACAGTTTGAGACCCAGCAAATCATAAGCCACGGGCCAAATCCTTGTACATAATTTTTTTTCTGTATACCCCACAAGCTAAGAATGGCTTTACATTTCTAGGGGTTGTGAAGAAACAAACACAAATGGCAATGACAATGACAACAGAGACTGTGTGGCCCACAAAGGCTAACAGGAAGTATTGTCACCCCATGCTCTAGAAGATCGTGGAGTCTGACAAAAACTAAGACTCCTAATGGATGATGGGAAACCCTGGTGGTGTAGTGGGTTAAGTGCTACCACTGCTAACCACAAGGTCGGCAGTTCAAATCCACCAGGCACTCCTTGGATACTCTAGAGGGCAGTTCTACTCCGGCCTCTAAGGTCACCATGAGTCTGATCCGACTTGACGATACTTGGTTTGGCTAATGAACAAGAAGCCTGGTGATACAGTTGTTAAGAGCTTGGTTGCTAAGAAAAGATTGACAGTTCAACTCTACCAGGTACTCACTGGAAACCCTATAGGGCAGTTCTGCTCTGTCTAGTAGGGTTGCTATAGGTCAGAATTGACTCAATGGCAATGGGTTTGGGTTCAGTTAATAGATGATAGTAAAACTTTGGTGGCATAAATTTGTTTGAGGTAGGCATGGGAGAAACTCTAAACATAGCTGAGAGATTATCAACCCTCTGCTACAGATACCATGGTGATACAGCGGTTAAGTGCTATAGCTGCTAAATAAAAGGTTGACAGTTCGAATCTACCAGGTACTCCTTGGAAACTTTATGGGGCAGTTGTACTCTGTCTTACAGGGTCACTATGAGTTAGAATCAATACGATAGTAATGAGTATGGTTCAGTTTTTATGTCTCAGGAGAGTGGCATACATTCATCTATCCTCAACAACAATACTACTATTATTATTATTATTTCTATTTTACTGATCACAAAATTGAGGCTCAAGAGACATTAACTTGTTAGCATACAGGTCTAATAAATGACAGAGCTATGATTCCGACCCAGGTGCTTTATTCCTACCAACCACACTATGTACTAGAAAAAGTTTGAAGTTCTGTTGCAAGTGTTTGTAGCTTCTGGAGTGATTCTAAAAACACAATGAACACTAAAAACATCTGCCCCTACATGGCTGCTGGTTTGTTGTACTGTGGGCGCTTGTGTCCTGCTGTGATGCTTGAAGCTATGCCATCAGTACTCAGATATGAGCATGGTCACTCATGGAAGACAGATTTCAGCTGAGCTTCCAGACTAAGTCAGACTGTGAAGAAGAACACAGCAGTGTAGTTCTGAAAAGATTCAACCACTGACAAATTTATAAATGGCCAGGGAACACTGCTTCACATAGTGACAAAACATGAGGTCCTCAGATTGGAGCACTCACAAGATGACTCAAGACGTTATTGTAACAAGAGCTGCCTCTTGGGGAAGAGCTACTTCTTCAAAGTAGAGTCAATCTTTATTATCTGGCAAAAGTCAAGCTTTTGGAACCATCATTTGCAGATGTGGCATGATTCACAATGAGAAGAAACAACTGCAAACATTCGTTAAAAACTGGAACACAAAATGTACAAAGAATGAATCTAGGAAAATTGGAGGTCACCAAAAATGATTGATATCTTAGGCTTTAATGAGTTGAAATGGACTGGTATTGGTCATTCTGATTGGACAGTGTTACGGTCTACTCTTCTGGGAGTGGCAATTTGTTGTATTACTTGTCAAAAAGAACATTTTAATATCTATCTTAAAGTACAACATTGTCAGTGATAGAATAATATTCATATGCCTAGAAGGAAGACCGGTTAATACTACTATTATTCAAATTTACACACCAACTGCTAATGGCAAAAATGAAGAAATCAAAGATTTTTACCAACTTCTGAAGTCTGAAATTGATCAAACAGGCAATCATGGTGCATTGACAATCACTGGTGATTGGAATGGAAAGTTGGAAACAAAGAAGTGTTAGTAATTGAAAAATATGGCCTCAGTGGTAGAAATGATATAGGAGAACTTATGATGGAATTTTGCAAGAGCAATGACTACTTCCTTGCAAATATGTTTTTTTCAACATAAGCAACAACTATGCACATGGACCTCATCAGATGGAATACAAAGGAATCAGATTGACTATATTTCTGGAAACAGACAATAGGAAACCCATTATCATCAGTCAAAACAAAGCCAGGGGCCAACTTCAGGACAGACCACCAGTTGCTTGTATTCAAGTTCAAGATGAAACTGTAGAAAATTAGAACAAGTTAACGACAGAAAAAAGTAGACCTTAAGTATATCCTATTTGAATTTAAGGACCATCTTAAGAACAGATTCGATGAGCTGAACACTAATGACTAAAGATGTTTCAACAAATGGATGCAGTACTCGAAACACTTGTCCGGACCAAGAAATTTGGAGGACAACTACCTGGCCAACTGAGTGGGAACAGATCTATATTCATGCTTATTCCCAAGAAAGATGATTCTACTGTATGTGGAAATTATTGAAAAATATCATTAATATCACATACAAGTAAAATTTTTCTGAAGGTCATCGAAAAGTGGCTGCGGCAGTATACTGACAGAAAGTTAAGCTGGATTCAGAAGAAGGTGAGAACCAGGAATATCATTGCTGGTGTCAGATGGATCCTGGCTAAAAGCAGAGAATATAAAAAAGATGTCTATTTGTGTTCCATTGACTATGCTAAGGCATTTGACTGTGTGGATCATAACTAATTACAGATAGCAATGAGAAGAATAAAAATTCTGAAGCACTTCGATGTGTCCACGATAAACCTGTATATAGATCAAGAGGCAGTTGTTTCAACAGAACAAGGGGATATTACATGGTATAAAACCAAGAAAAGGGTGTATCAGGGTTGTATTGTTTCACCATACCTATTCGGTCTGCAAACTGAGCAAATAGTCTGAGTGGATTATATGAAAGAAAAACAAACAAACAAATAAACAACATAGTATTGGGTTTGAAGACTCATTAATAACTAGCATTATACAGATGACACAACCTTCCTTGCTGAAAGTGAAGAGGACTTGAAGCACTTACCAATGAAGATCAAAGACCACAGCCTTAAGTATGGAATATACCTTAACATAAAGAAAACAAAAATTGTCACAACTGGGCCAATAAGCAACATGACGCTAAATGAAGAAAAGATCGAAGTTGTCAAGGATTTCATTTTACTTGGATCCACAATGAACACCTGTGGAAGCAGCAGTCAAGAAATCAAAAGGCGCATTACACTGGGGAAAATCTGCTGCAAAAGACCTCTTTAAAGTGTTAGAAAGCCAAGCTGTCACCTTGAAGACCAAAGTGCACCAAACCCAAGCCATGATGTTTTCAATTAAGTGGTATGCATGTGACAGCTAGACAATAAATAAGGAAGACTGAAGAAGAATTAATGCCTTTGAATTATAGTGTTGGAAAAGAATATTGAACATACCACGGACTGCCAAAAGAATGAACAAGTCTGCCATGGAAGAAGTACAACCAGAGTGCTCCTCAGAAGCAACCATGGTGAGGCTATGTCTCACGTATGTCAGACATATTGTCATGATGGATCAGTCCCTGGAGTAGGGCATCGTGCTTGGTAAAGTAGTGGGTCAGTGAAAAGCAGGAAGACCCTGAATAAGATGGATTAACACAGTAGCTGTAACAATGGGCTTAAGCATAAGAAAACCTATTGTGAGCACAGTTCAGGGTCAGGCAATGTTTTCTTCTGTTTGTACCTACGGCCACTGGGATTCAGAATCAGCTCAATAGTACCTAACAACAACAGTGAAAAAAACTGCTTCTCTTCTAGTAGTTCAGTGTAATTCATTATTGACTAACTTGGACTACAAACATCTGTGAAATATTATCCCCACCCTCTAGGAATTTACCATCTATTGAGAGAAGCATGGTAAGAAACCCATACAAAGTCCTGCAGGAGCTCAAAGGAGGGAGTCAGCAGGCAGGGCTTCACAGAGAAGACCCTTCCAGGACGCTGGTTCTCCCGATGGTCAAGGCGTGGGAAAGTTTTTGAGGCTGTATGAACAGCACTGATGCCTCACTATAGGGCAATCCCCAAATGGAAGGATTTTACTTGCTTAAAGTCCCCCAGGATTCCTCCAGGCAGTAGACCTCAACGATACCTCTGCCCGACAGTGTGCTCAGAGACACCTAAAGCTGCCAATGTGGAAGCTTGGTGACGCAGTGGAGAGAGACTGGCTGTTAACCGGAAGCCAGTGATATGAACCAGGCCTTCTAAGTGGTTGGGTTTGAACCCCATTAAGAATTTGTATTTCTGACAAGTTCCCAGGTGATAGTGATGTTGTGGGTTAGGAACAGTTCTGAAAACCACTAGTAGGGCAATAGTTCTCAAAATTTATCATACATAAGAATCATCTGGAGATCTTGTTAAAATGCAGACTGCTACTCAGTATGTTTGGGGTGGAAATGCCAATTTTCAGCAGAGGCTTGCATCTGAACGAACTGAGTCAGAGCCTTGGTTTGAACCTGCCAGCTACACTGCAGTCTGTCTCTGTAAAAAAGTATTCGCTTGGAAACCCTATGGGGAGTTCTACTGTTCAATAGAGTCACTATGAATCAACTAGACAGCAGTGGGTTTCAGACAGCCACCAGAGAAGAGGTCCCTTGCATTAGACAGTAGAACAGTCAGTGACTACAGCAGTTCTTGTCTGCCAGTTAATCTTGGTCCAGATTCAGTGAAATGAGATACTTCCAATTCCATTTCAGGGTTTTATGTAGTCATTTCCAAGTAAAGTTACTAAAAGAAGGGTTTAGTTAACCATTAGTCTGTTGATAGACAGGGAGAGTTATAAGTGAACATGTGATCATGATACAAGGTTAGGGTTTCACACAAACATTTTTGGCCAGAATAATCCCAAACCACTGATTTCATATGTATGTGATTTGCCACACATTGTTAAGGAAGCAGGCAGGACTCGGCATCACTCACTAATCCTAGCTTCAAAACATTGTTTTCACTCCTCAAACAGATTATTTTTCAAGGGTTGAGAATCAGAGGAAGCCACTAAAGCAAAAAATATTTTTCTGATTGCCCAGTACTGTATTCGGAGGCCAGAGAGATGACTAAAACAGAGATTTATGCACAAAGAATTCTAGCCAAGGGGAAGAAAGACAGATGACCAGATGATCTCAGTATAATGCCATGAACACTGAGGTCAGCACAGGACACCAGAAGAGCCCAGAAGAGGAACTCCAAACCCTCAGGGTTGGGGATCAGGTGAGGGTGGGGATTCAAGGAAGTCTTTTGGGGGGATGATACTGACTATAGATTTTGTTTCTAAACTTTGACAGTGATCCCTTTGACTAACTCTTTATGACAGACTGTTCTGTGTTCTTATTATGAACCACAGATCTGGTCCTCCAGCTTTGACCTTGCTTTTTCAGCCATTTAGGTATAGTCTTAGAAGATGGTATCAGCCATCACTGAAGTGTACTTGTCCCTGAAAGGTAAGTTGAGAGCAGTGTAAGGGCTTATAACCTTACACCAGAGCCCAGAGAATGTGCTGGGAGATAGTGCATCCAGAAGGAGAAGACTGTGTGTATGAAAGCATCTTAGAATCTGCCATTTAGTTTCAACATTTCATTTCTTATTTCATAAGCTCCTTTTTGGAAATCCTGGTAGCACAGTGGTTAAGAGCTATGGTGGCTAACCAAAAAGTCCATAGTTTTAATCCATCAAGTGCTCCTGGTAGCACCTATGGAGCAGTTCTACATTGTTTTGATTCAGTTCAATATCAATGGGTTTTGGCAAGCTACTTTCTAAAATACAGGAGAATAATATATGATCACTGTAGAAAATTTGGAAAATAAGGAAAAAGTATGAAGAAGAAAAAAAATCATTTTTACCAGCATAACCCAGAATTAGCATTTTAATATTAAGGTATTTTTTCCTGTACCTATACCTATATGTATACAGTGCACCCTGATGGTGAAGTGGTTAAAGAGCTTGGCTGCTAAACAAAAGATGAGCAGTTCAACTCCACCAGTTGCTCTTTGGAAACTCTATCAGGTAGTTCTCCTCTGTACTATAGCATTGCTGTGGGTTGGAATCAACTTGATGGCAATGGGTTTGGTTTTTTGGCTTTTTATACAGATGTAGGGACCCTGGTACACAGTGAACAAGAACTTGGTCACTAACCAAATGGTCAACAGTTCCAATCCACCAGCTACTCCTTAGAAACCCTACAGGGCAGTTCTACTATGTCCTATAGGGTTGCTATATAATCCAGAACCAACTCGGGGGCAGTGAGGTTTGATATAGATGTGTGCAGCTTAAAGCTAGGAAAGATATATGTCAGGTAGTGTCCATTCACCATACTTATGCCATCTGTATGCTCAGCAAAATATCTGAAAAGCTGGACCATATGAAAAAGAACTTGGCATTAGGATTGGAGGAAAACTCATCAACAACCTGTGACATACAAATGACAAAAGCGTGCTTGCTGTAAATGAAAAAGACTTGAAGTACTTACTGATGAAGATCAAAGACTACACGCTTCAGCATGGATCACAACTCAACATCAAGAAAACAAAAATCCTCATAAATTGACCAATAAGCAACATCATGATAAATGGAGAAAATATTGAAGCCTTTCAGGATTGCGTTTTAGTTGGATTCACAATAATACCCTTGGAAGCAGCAGTCAAGAAATTAAACAGCTATTGCACTGGGCAAATCTGCTGCAGAAGACCTCATTAAAAATTTGAAAAGCAAAGGTGTCCACTTAGAGGACGAAAATATGCCCTACCCAAACCGTGGTAATTTCAATTGTCTATATGCACGAGAAAGCTGGGCAATAAATAAGGAAGACCAGAGAAGAATTGATGCTTTGACTTTTGGAAGTCAGGATGATGGGACTTAGTCTAATATACTTGGTAATGTAATGAAACCCCCAAAACCACTGCCGATGTGTCAATTATGACTCATAGTGACCCTATAGAACAGAGCAGAACTGCTTCATAGAATTTTCAAAGAGCACCTGGCAAGTTTCAACTGGTGACCTTTGGGTTAGTAACTGTAGTACTTAATCACTATGCCACCAGAGTTTCTGGTCATGTTATCAGGAGGGACCAACTCCTGAAGCAGGACATTATGCTCAGTAAAGTAGAGGGTCAGGAAAAAGGAGGAAGACCTTCAACAAAATGGGTTGATACAGCAGCAGCAAAGACAAGCTCGAGCACAACGTTGATTGTGAGTACGAAGCAGATCTGGGCAGTGCTGTCTTCTGTTGTATGCAGGATTGCTCGGAGTTGTAACTGACTCAATGACACCTAACAACAGCAATGCAGACGTGTAAGTCTTAGAGAACTGAGACTAACTACTGTAACTACAATATGTATGTAACTATGCACACAGATTTTTGTTTCCATTTAACATTATTTCATATATTTTTTTTGTTTTTACAATGCTATCAACATTTCTTACACACACTTTTTAATCACTTTAACTGCTCCTTTTCTTTTTATACATCTAATTTTTTTCAACCTTCACAATTGTAAATAATGTGATGAAAATGTCTTTAGGTATATATCTTTGTCTTAATTTTACTGGGAAGTTTTTAAAGGTTTCTGGTACATGTTCAAAAATGCTTTCCAGAAAATCTGTATACTCGCCAGTATTGAGTATTGCTATTTTTGAAATAAGTGTTAAAGCAATAGATCAAACAGAGTGTCTCATTTTAATTTCCTTTTCTTTATTACTATTGACATGGATCATTTAAAATGTTTAATGGATATCCTTATCTTTTCTTCTTAAAATTGTCAATGTTCCTTGTCAATTTTTATAACTGATGAATTAATTTTCTTGTTGATTATAAGAGTGCTTTATAAGTGAAAGCCATTAAATCTTTACATACTAATGAAAATACATTTTTACTTTTTGTTTGTCTTTAGATATTTTTATGTGCAAAGAGTTTAACTTTCACGTCATAAAATTTATGGTTTTTTAGTGTTTTTATGCTTATTTTCTTTTCTGAATGTAAGCTAAATAAACCACTGCTGTGGAGTTGATTCCAGCTCATAGCAACCCTACAGAAAAGAGTAGAACTGCCCTGTCGAGTTTCTAAAGAGTGCATGATGAATTTGAACGTCAACCCTTTGGTTAGCAGCTGTAGCACTAGCCACTATACCACCATAGTTTCTGTAAGCTCAATAGTCACCTAGATATTTTTTTTAGTTTTTAAAGCTATTTCATTTTCTTCAATTACCCCTTATGTTCCTCTGGAATTTGTTTTGGTTTATAGTTTCAAGTATGGGTCATGCACGTATCATTTATAAACTAACATTTCAAGGCCAGGAAGTGCTTTTCATTCTCCGTATGTGAAACCCAGTAAGAATCAAACATTACAAAAATCAGAATTAACAGAGTCAGTGTTAATTTCAGGCAGCCATTTACTTAAGTTTTCTTAAGCAAACTTGTCATCTTTCTTTGCACTTGACTATATTAAGCCTAGGAGGTAAAACTCAGTATATCCTACTGATCTGAAAAAGCAAATTTGCTACTTTGTGAATGCAAATTGTATATTAGAAAAACTCTTTAAGCCTGGAGTATGTGGGAGAAAAGTAATACAAGAAGTAATACAGTGCATATTTATTGATCACCTAAGTGTGCAAGGAATTGTTCTTGATTATAAAACGTCTAGTGTTTCAAATGTTATGTTTGAAGGTAGAGATACATTATCAATTTAATATGTTTCATATATTTGTAAGAAGCAATTATTTTAGAAAGGCCTTAATAGAGGACATAGCAATGTTATGAGGAAATGCATGACAGAAGTTGCTGGCAAACACTATGACCTACTTGAAAGAGAGAAAGAGTAATATTTTGTCAGGGCTCAGCCAACAATGATACTTTTCTTTTTTTGGTATTAGAATCATAAGAAAGTTATACTATGTAATGAATTAGTGGTTATATCCCAGGCTTAGAAAATGTTCTACAAAACTATTAAATTCTTTTTGAGGTTATCCACTCAAACTTCTCAGTAGCTTAGTTTCTTTGTCTTGAGTCAAGTTAGAACAAATGATATTGACCCACAAAAGGCCTGTCTTTATGGAATCATTCCTAAAGGCTATATACCCTTAGCATTTAGTGAGGGTGGTACCAGAAGTAGCCTTATAAAAGTAATTGCTGCATTTTATTTTTATGTAAATAAGGACATTCTCTAATAAATCATTTGTTGTCCCTCATGTGATATTTCTAAAGCTTTTCTTTCTTTTCTTCTGATTGTTATCCCTTCTTTTTCCTACTTTAACTTATGATGCCAGAATACTTACATTAATTTATAGTGACATTAGTTATCTAGAACCATTCTTCTAACCGTGTTGTCTTCCCATCCTTTTGATAATTCCCCGGTTTGAACATTGTGAGAGTTTTTCATTACTTGTTGTTCAGCGTAGAGTAAACCCAAATTGCCGGTGATTTCATTCTACTTGAGCCAACAATCAACGTCCATGGAAGCAGCAACCAAGAGCTCAAATGACATGTTGAACTGGGCACATCTGCTGGGCAAGATCTGTTTACAGTTTTAAAGCCAAAAACTTCACTTTGATGACTAACTTGTACCTGAACGAAGCCATAGTCTTTTCAGTTGCCTCATGTGCACGTGAAAGCTGGATAATGGAAAAAGAAGACAGAAGAATGGATGCATTCAAATTGTGATGTTGGCAAAGAATATTGTATATAATATGGACTGTGAGAAGAGCAAACAAATCAGTCTTAGAAGAGATACAACCAGACTCCTCCTTAGAAGTGAGGATCTCAAGATTTCTGCTCACTTACTTTGGACGTATTGGAAAACACCAATCGCTAGAAAAGGATATCATGGCTGATAAAGCAGAAGGTCAGTGAAAAGGAGATAAGCTGTCCATGAGGCAGACTGACACAACCAAAGACTCAAACATACCCATTATCATGACGGTGGTACAGGACTGGAGGCAGATTAGCCAATAAGCAAGTTAATCAAGCGTATTATGTGGTGAAAAAGAGGTGAAATTGTGCACTGCCAATGAATAAGTAATTAAGTGAGCCTAGCTTGTTCATTGGGTTATCTGTTGCTGCAGTCTGATTATATTTTGGAGAGAAATTTGATAAGAATTGAGAAATTGCATGTGGATATTGGGGAAAAACAAAGAAATGAAAGATTATTCCAAAGTTTTTCTCTTCAGCAATCAGGAGGTATCATTGACCGAGATTAGGAAGACTGGGAAGGCAAAGGGGAAATCCAAACTTCTGATGTGGATTTACCTACATGTGGTATCTTATATGTCTGTTAGACATTCAAGTGCAGATATCAAGAAAGCAGTTGAACATGTAGTCTGAAGTTTAGGGAAATAATCAGCGTCCATGGAAGCAGCAGCCAGGAACTCAAATGACATGTTGAATTGGGCATATCTGCTGGGAATTAAATCAACATAAAAAGGGTTAAATATCTGTCTCCAGCACTCACTATTTATGTCACCCTGGTCAAGCTAGATAATTTCTGGGTCTCTATTTATCCATAAAGTGGCAATAATGATTTCTCTTTCCCAGGGCTGTTAAGGATTTTCAACGAGACAATGCATTTAGAGAACTTGGCACATAGTAAGTTCTTAATAAAGTCCCCTGAGGCTGGAGAAGAATGAAGAAGGAGACAGTATCAGACGAACAAGACCAGCAGAGAGCATGCCAGAATTTTTAGGTCAGGATAAATAACTTGCCGCAAACATCCATTAGGGGATTTTATGGAGGGAGAGACATGATCTGGCATTTTTGGTAGTTTGGGCAGCTCTTCTAAGTGTTAGCATTTGCTTTTTAAGACTACTAAATAAGCAGATTGTCATAAGCACCCAAACCCAAACAGATAAATAATGTGCAAACCCCTCAGTACTCGGCTTCTGTGAGAATAAGCTTCAAAATGATCATAAATGGCAGCATTTTAATCTGGAAGGCATTAGACTTCCAACAATTCTTTAGTCTACAGTGTTGTCAAGGGTTTCTCTACCAGAGTGTACATATTCTGTTTTGTACTTTGAATTTGTTTCTGAGCAGTAAGCAGCTGGAGCCTGTGGACAGCTGGCATTCTGTAGCTCAGTCGAGCTCCAGCCTCATAGACAGGAGCATTAGTGGTGTTGACTTACCACAGTGCATTAAGGCATCCTGTTATGCTGAAGTCAGACAGTGTCTAACACATCAGAAAAGATCTTCATCACGGTGCACCCACTGAGTTACCTGTGTTCTAAGTGCTACAGTGTTTTAGGAAAGACAGTTTTATAGAAGCAAGAAAATTACATAAACACCCAGTTACTATACAAGACTTGAGGTTGTTTAGGTTTTGGATTAGTTGAGCCATGCATCACCTAGACTTTCTCTTACATGTAGTGAATCACCATCAGTAGCCCAGATAAAATAGCCTGAGATGGGGATGATAGCCATTCTGATTTCATATTTTTCTGTATTTATAGACTTGATGCCACCACCTTTTTTCTGTTTGTCATACTGTGGTGGCTCGCATGTTGCTATGATGTTAGAAGTATATCATTAATACTTCAAATACCAGTGGGATCACCTGTGGTGGATAGGTTTTATCATATCTCCAGACTAAGATAGACTAGGAAGAAAGGCCTGGCTATCGGCTTCTGTAAATTAATCATTGAGAACCTTATGGATCACAACAGAACACTGTCTGACTAGCTTGCTTTGGATGTGTTAGTAGGAGAGATCAATTTCTGGGGGAGGATCCCGTGTTTAGTGAAGCGGATGGCCAACAAGGGAGATCTTTGGTGAGATGGTTGGGTACAGCAGCCACAGTGACAGACTGGAACATGCCATCGATTGTGAAAATGAGGCAGCACTAGACAACATTTGGTTTTGTTGTACACGAGGTTGCAATGAGTTGCAATCAACTTGACAGCAACTAACAATAACAACATAGATTCGACATAGGAAGTGAGGATGGCCCCCCATAATTTTTCAGTTGTTTTCTGTTGTCCTGCCCATAAGCAGTATAATTACGGTATCACATCTGGAAGACTAGAAAGAAAGTGTGCCACGAAGAATTGGCAAATCCCAGTGGTAACAGAAATGGAAATGCCTTTGATCAGAGTTTTCCTGTCAACTATTGCTGTGTTACAAAATATCTCAAAACTTAGTAGTTGAAAGCAACAGCCCTTTTATTACATTTTATGATTTTATAGATGAAGAATTTGGGCAGGGATCTGTGGCTGATTCTACTGTCCATTTGGTGATATCTGAGGTCACTTAGTAGTATGTGTCCCAGGTAGGGACGGATTACACTCACATGGGTTTCATTACATCTTGGATATGGTGAAAAACAGGTGAAACTGTGCACTGTGGACTAGTAAGTAAGCACATGTAAGCCTGTTTGTACCTAGCGTGGGGTAAGCCCACATGTACTTTGTTTGCTGGATTAGATTGTCTCTTAAGCCAATTGTTATTAAAACATAAAAAAGATAAGGGAGTAGAGAGACAAGGGCTCTCATACCGCCAAGAAAGTAGTGCTAGGAGCAGAGAGTGAACTTTAGACCTGGAGTCCCTGAACTGAGAAGCTGCTAGATCAGGAGAAGATTGTTGACAAGGACCTTCCTCCAGATCTGACAGAGAGAAGAAGCCCTCCCTTGGAGCTAATGGTCTGAATTCCATCTTCTAGCCTACAAGACTATGAAAGAACAAACTTGTTTGTTGAAGTCATCTACTTGCAATGTTTCTGTTATAGCAACACTAAGATCAACAGTAAGACTAAGACAAAGATGCTATTTTCAGTTCCTTGTGTACCAATGCTTTCTCACAAATAGTCAAATCTCAAACCAAACTTGTTGTCCTCAAAAGTCAGTTCTGACTCGTAGAAACCCTATAGATATGACTCATTCATGCTTTATCAAAAGTTTTTTTGTACATCAACTGTGATTATCATATAATATTTAGACTTCAGTCTACTAATGTGATGAATTATATTTACACATGTTAAACCTTTCCTGTATTCTGAGTATAAAAGGAATAGCTCACCTTTCATTCAGGATTTTTAAATTTAGGATCATAAGTGAAATAGGCCTGTAATTTTCTTTTGCTATATTTGTGTGTGGGTTATCGATCTTCTTATGAAGTCAAGGTTTTAGCTGCTTCACAAAGTGAGCAGAGTAAACCCGTTCTTATGTTCTGTAAGTACTTGTAAAAGATATAAATTGTCTATTCCTTGAATGATTGGTAACAATAATGTGCAATAGCATATATGCTTATGATTTGAGAGGATGGCCTTTTAAATACTATCTCAAATAGAAGTTATTGGTGTTTACTGGTCTGTTTAAGTCCTTTATTTCTGAATTAGTTTTGACACCTTGTATTTTCTTGGAATTTATGTTTTTCATATAGGTTTTCAAATGTTACAACATTCTTTTGATGATTTTTAAACATCTCTGTTGAGCCTAAGGTTTTTTCTGCTTTTCAATATTTTTTGCATTCTTTTTCATCTTTTTGTTAAGTGTACATTTTATTGAAGTGTAACACTGATACAGAAAAATACACTTATCATAAGTATCTAGCTCTATGAATTTTTGTGCGTTTCTATTAGGTTGACGAGTAAGGTGCACCTGACCAAAGCCATGGTCTTTGCGATTACTTTGTATGCATATGAAAGATGACAATGAACAGAGACGATCAAAGGAGAAGTGACACGTTTGAATTGTGGTGTTGAAGAATATTGAATATAACGTGGACTATCAAATCAGTCTGAAAATACACTAAGAGTGCTTCTTAGAAGAGATGTTGGTGAGACATTATCTTGCTTACTTTGGATATTACCAAGAAAAACCAATTTCTAGAAAAGGACACTGGTAAAGATGAGGATCACTAAAAATGAGGGGAACTCTCCATGGGATGGATAGACACAGTGGCTGCAACAATGAGATCAAACATACGGTGATTATGAGGGTGACAGAGGACTGGGAAGGCTTCCTTCTCTTAAGCACAGGGTCACTATGAACTGGAGCCAGCTTGGTAGCCAACAATAGCATGCGCTTAGGAATAGGAATGCTAGGTCAAAACCATGTATATATCCACAGAAAGCACGTACTACAGTTATCACAGGAATATAATTTATAATTGTCAAAAGGTGAAAATAACCTCAATGTTTATACACAATTAAAAAGCAAACAAAAAGACACTGCCCTCGAGTCAATTCTGACTCATGGTGGCCCTATACACAGAGTAGAACTGCCCCATAGAGTTTCAAAGGAGTGCCTGGCCAATTGGAACTGCTGACCTGCTGGTTAACAGCCACAGCACTTAATCGCTATGCCACCAGGGTTTCCTTATCAACGATAGAATGGGTAAAGAAATGTTAATACACCAGGAAACTCTACATGGCAATAGAAAACAGTAAACAACTGCTACACACACACACACACACACACACGAAATCCAAACCCATTACCACCAAGTTAATTCTGCCTCATAGCAACCCTATGGGACAGAGGACGACCGCCTCATAGAGTTTCCAAAGGGTGCCTGGTGCTTTTGAGCTGCCGACCTTTTGGTTAGCAGTTGTACCATTTAACCACTATGCCACCAGTGTTTCCACCACACAGAACAACCTAGATAAAATGCACAAACATAACGTCAAGCCAAAAAAACCAGCCAAAGGAGTACATACAATGTGATTCCATTTGTATAAAGTTCAAAATAGGAAAAATTGAACTATGTTTTGGGAAGTCAGGTTCCCTTTGCTAGTGATGGACTGCATAGGGCATGAAAGACTTCTAAAGTGTGCTGGTGATGTTCTTTATCTTGACCTGGGTAGAGATTATAACAGTGAGCTTATATAGTAAAAATTAAATCAACCTATATAGACTTATAACTTGGGCATGTGTATATCATAATTCAATAAAATAGTTACAAAAGAGACAACCATCACAATGGAATAACTAAAACCTCTGTGAATATCCCAGATGTGATAGGAAAGTTTTAGACAACGTGATTCTGAGAAGGTTAATATAAGGACTTGGGAAAATAGTTATCAGGAAAATCAAAAGTAAACAAAAGGCAGAAATGGTAATAGTAAACTCTGGCAAGGTGAAAGGTAAGGATAAAAGCATGAACTAGGTTACAAATTAACACAATGTGAAATAAAAAGCGCAATATCTATGAGGAAGTTGTAACAGTCATAAACTTGCTCACACCAATTAGCATAGGGCCAAGATACAGAAAGCAAATATACTGGAACCCATTTAAGCTTATTTCAAATACAATTAGAGCAGGAGATGTTAGTATACTTCTTTCAGAATCAGAGAATCTGATATTCAAGTAAAAATATGGATGAGGAAAATATGAATAATACATTAAAAAAATTCAAATTGATCGATACTGAGAACTATTTTAGTATCCTATAGTGGCAAATATATGTATATATATTTTTTACATGACCATGAAATATTTCTACAAATCTATTGTATTCATATAAGTAAAGGAAACTTTATAAGTGAAGGTTTTAAATAACATAATAAAATTAAGAACAAATAATAAATGCTGAACAAAAAGAAAAGACATTAACTCCTGAGAAATTGAGACAGACACTTCCAGTACACCAGTGTTCACTGTAGCATCATTAATGACGGTGGAAAGCTGGAAACAACCTAGATGTCTATTAATCGATGTCTGGATAAACAACATGTGGTACATACATACGACAGAATATTCTCAGCCATAAGGAGAAACAAAATCTTGATGCCATGACGTAGATGACCCTGAAGACATTATGCCAGATGAAAAAAGTCAATAATAAAAGGACAACTATTTTATGATCTCATTTATACAAAATATCTAGAATAAGAAAATGCATAGAGAGCAAAATTTTATTAGTGGCTGGCAAGGATGGAAAGAAGAAAGAAATGGAGAATCTTGTGGAAAAGAGCAAGTTTCTGTGTATGGTGATGGAATTCAGAAATTAATTTAAAAAAAGAAAAAGACGCTTCAAAACATCTGTTATACCAAAAGGAGCCCAGAGCTAACCAAAATAAATTACAGAATAAGTTAGAAAATGCAGCAAATAAGTAATATAAAGCAATAGAAAAAGGAGAAGGCTTCAGGTGTGATACTATGGGATGTAGCAAACAGAAAAAAGTATTCAAATGAAAAAATATATAACCACAATGTTTTTACTATTAAGAAAGGTAAAAGACGAAGATACCTGGTGTCCATTTAAGAAACTACAAAAAGTTTCTTTTTAGATTGAGAATTTATAGAGATCAATATTTAACTTTACTAAGTGAGAATTACAAATTAGTAGAACTGGAAATGAAGTCAAAAGCTGTTATTTCAAAACGGCAGTAAAACACATAAACTTATTGCAAATTGAATTAAGAAAATAAGAGTAAAAGTAAAAACACAGGAGGTTAGGAATGAGAGAAGGGAAGGAAAATTAAAGATTTTTAAAAGACAACTTACAACAGAATTACATTCAAACTCCTTGGCAACAAATTTACAAATCTAGGAGAAAGGGACTATTTCTTAGTGAAACATAAATAACCAAAATTAAACCAAGAAGATGTGAAAAACTTTGAATAGGACAAAGACACTGGAGACACTGGAAAGATAAAAATATCTTTCACTGAAAACTGTACCTACTGATTTCATAGCTGAAGTCTATCTAGCCTTTCAAGAACTGCTAATTCTTGTGTTATTTAAATGATCCCAGGCCATAGAAAAAATACACACTGTTCCTTGTTTATTTTATAAAGCCTTTATAACTTTAATAATAAAATGTTGTAAACAAAGTACAAAAACAAAAAATTGTAATCACACTTATGTGTATGGATGCAAAAACACTTTGTAATGAAGGTATAGAAACAGAAAACTGTAATCCACTTTTCTGTATGCATGCAAGATTATCTTTAAAACTTAGCAAATAGAATCCAGCTTGTAACAAAAGAATAAGGCAACATGGATATGGATGATTAGGACTTATTCAAGGAGTGAAAATGTGGTTGCTCATTAGGAAGTATATCAAAGAAGTTCATTAGTGCAAAAGGGAAAAATATGTTATCATATCAAAGGTGCCTTGAAAGGCAGCTCATAAATTAAACAATCACGTCTATAACACTCTATGTAGCAGGTGGGACTTCTAAAATGGTTGAGTGAAAAGCTCAGTAAATACTGGCCCTAAAAAGCAACAGTAAAACCGTACATAATTGTCAAAAACAACATTTCCAAGACTCTAGAAATTAACTAAAGGCATAGAACAAATTGAAAAGCATTGTTTGCTCTTGGTAGTATTTCTTGTTATGACACCAAATTTGTCTGAAATAAGTATAGCTATTCCAGCATTCTTTAGTATTTTTCTTTCTTTTACATTTAATCTGTTTAACCTTTATATTTAAAGTAGGCTTCTTAAAGGAACCTTTTATGCCATTTATACTTAGTGCAATTATTAAAATATGGTTAGCTTTAAATCTATCCTTTTGTTATTTGTTCTTTTTTTTTTCTTTTTTCTCCTTTTCTTGCATTAATTTTTTTTTTCCAAATTCCATTTTTTCCATTATTGGCTTATTAGATCTATCTCCTTTTCTTGTAGTGGTTGCTCTAAGGTTTATAATATCTTCACGTTATCACAGTCTGCCTCTGAATAATTTTATAACACCTCACATACACTGCAAGAATCTTAGAGCAGTTACTTCTTTTCCCCTCACCTTCCATCCTTTGTGATGTTGACATATACAGGAAGTCCCCAGGTTACCAACCAAATCCTGTTCTCTAAGTATGCCTTTAAGTTGTGTTCGCAGGTAAGTCAAAACAGTTGCATAAGGTTTTTATTTAGCCGTCCCTTGGTGCAAGGGAAACCCTGGTGGTGTAGTAGTTAAGTCCTACAGCTGCTAATCACAAAGTCAGCAGTTCGAACTCCCAGGTGCTCCTTGACAACCATAAGGCAATTCTACTCTGTCTATAGTGCCTCTATTAGTCAGAACTGACTCACTGGCAGTAGGTTTGGTTTTGGTTGGTGTAAGAAAAGTCTCAAAGCCTTTACAGTGGTTTAAAAGCTGCGTGTACAGTCAGCGAAGGTGGTTGTGAAAGCATTTGTTACAAGTAGGGTTAGTCCAATTGTTTCAAAGTGCAGAAATGTACAAGAAGGCAAGTTGAACGTTTGTGACACAGAAACCTACTGTAATTTAGCTCTACATATGTTATAAACTCTACAGCACATTGTTATTACTTCTGCTTTACGTAGTGAATTATCTTTTAAATGTTTTGAAAGGGAAAAAGTATCTCTTATGTTTCCCCACGTAGTTGCCATTTCCAGCACTCTTTCTTCTTCTGTGTTGATTCAGATTTCTAGTAACATTTTTCTTCTATCTGAAGGAACTCCTTTCACATTTTTGTAATGTTAAGTCTGCTGACAGTAAATCTCTCAGTTTTTGTCTTTTAAATGTCTTTATTTGAATCTTCAGTTTTGAAAGACATTTTTGTAAATTATGGAATTCGATCTATATTTTTCTTCATTCTGTGCGTTAAAAACAATCCTTTTATTTTCTGGCTTTCATGTTTTCTGACAATAAGTCTGCTGTCTGTCTTACTTTTGATCTTTTCTGTATTGTGTCATTTTTTGCTCTGTCGGCTCTTGAGGTTTTCTATTTACCACTGGTTTTCAATGATTTGATTATGATGTATGTTGGTATGGTGTGGTTTGTGTTTCCTTTATATATGTTTTATTGGGTTCCTTATCACTTGAAATCGAAAATATTCATCAAATTTGGGAAATTTTCAGATGTTATTTCTTCAAAAATTTTGTCAGTCTTTCGCTACTTCTAGACTTCTAATTACTCAGCTACTGATGTTCTGTTTATTTTCTCCCAGCTTTTCCCTGATCTCTGTTTAATTTTAGATAGTTTATAATCTTATCTCTTCAAAGATTTATGAAGATTTTTGACATACCTAAGCCTCTGGAAAACACTGGTGGTAGAGTGGTTAAATGCTATGTCTGTTAACCAAAAGGTTGGTAGTTCAAATCATCCTGGCTCTCCTTGGAAACTCTAGGGCAGTGTCCATAGGGTTACTATGAGTCAGAATAGACTCCAACAGCTGTGGTTAGTGGAAGCTGCTGTTAATTCCATTCAGTATAACTTTCAACTCAGATATTGTATTGAGAAAAATAAAGTAGAAAGGAAGATAGAACCCGGTGGATGGGGTTGCTATTTTAAATATGACCATCGGATAAAGCCCCATCAAGAAGACAAATTTGAGCAGACACCTCTGGAAGGTAAGCAAGTTCAGGTCCTTGCTACTCCTCAGAGCTTTTCCTATTACACCTTTACCACTGTTTTCTCTCTCGTTTATTCCATACAGCAAGGTTAGCTTTTCGTTGTCTTCTGCATTTCTCTGTTCACTCTTTAGCTTCTTTACTATTCTTTCACCTTACATATGAACATGTATATCCTTATTCATACTCTGTTTTAGATGACCACATTTCATTTAATTTATATAATATCAGGAGACAATAAGTGTTCCATGGCAAAAGTCTTGTTCTGGTGAACATTTTCATATTACTTTTCCTTGCCATGTAATTTTTTCTTTGTACCTTCTTTCTGATTATCACTCAACTTTGAATACCTGGACTGGTTATCTGTCAAAGATTTTGTGGGAAAAGCTCCGGAACAGCATCAGAGGTAGCTGAGTTTAGTATATTGTCTTGGGACTTCATTATACTTTTTCACCCACGTGTGTATTTTCTCTACGTGTTTCCAGATACTGTATTCTTAAGTCGACTCTGGAGTAAGTGGAATGCCTACTTGTCTCCTGTGTGTCATGGTGTTTTGTTTGCTTTTGGTTAGTTTCATGGTGATTTAGTACTTCTTGGTAACTGCGGTAGTGTAGAGTGCTTAAGTACTACATTTGCTAACCAAAACATCAGTTGTTTAAATCCTCCAAGAGCTCCTTGGAAATGCTATGGAGCAGTTCTGCTCTGTCCTATAGGGTTGCTATGAGTTGAAATGAACTTGATCATAGCAGTTTAACAATTATAATTTGTGATCATTTTTCTTGATCACCTATTAGTGGTAGCAGAGCTGATTGTCATTTACGTTCTGTCATCCAATCTGTCAAACAGATAGTTTTTTGGTAGAATTTGTAGGTCCCCACACATTATCATTCAGTTCCTCTATAAACCACTCCATTGTCTTAAGCCACATTTAGGATACTCCCATAACTCACCTCTACTCTATCAGACCCACTGATACAAATAAGTAAATGACAGTTGTGCCCCTCAGCACGGACCAATCACACATGCTCTCTAAGACCCGTCATGGTGCACATTGATTCTAGTTGTGCTTTCTATGTTTGTTCCACATATTACTTACTATATTTGGTGGTTACACTTCAGAGACTATCATCTCCTGGTATTATTCCTTTTTTATTTCATTTTCTTTTCTGTGATATATTATTTTTGTTTTGTTGCTTCAGTTTCAGGGAGGAAAGTGAAGCATAAAAGACTTTGTTCCAATCTTTTATGGAAAGTCCACTATTTTGTCTCATTTACTATGAATACATTGTGAGGAAAGACCAACCCCTAGGAGAGGACATCATGTTCAGTAAAGCAAAGGATTGGTGACAATGACACACATGCTTGATGAGAAGGAGTGACAAGAGCCACAACAATAGGCTCAGACACACCAGTGTTCAGAAGGTGACATGGGACCCAGCAATCTTTTGTTATACACAAGGTCACCATGGGTTGGACCTGTCTCCACAGCAAAGAACGACTATTTATTTTATTCAATTCAATTCAATAAATACTTACTGATCATTTACGAAGAGGAAGGTGATGTGCTCAGTGCTGGGGGAGAGCACAAAGATGGAGGTAGAAAATCACAGTGAATATTTGTAGAACACAAGTAAGCAAACCCTGACCTGTTCTGTAGTGGCAATGGAGTGTTGTTTCAACAACAAAATCTTTGTAACTTTTTGTTAAGTAAAATAGTTGTTATCTTAGTCATCTAGTGCTGCTATAACAGAAATATGGCAAATGAATGGCTTTAATAAAGAAAAGATTATTCTTACATAGTCCAGTAGACTGGAAGTCTGAGTTCAGGGTGTCAGCTCCAGGGGAGCACACTCTTTCTCTGTCATCTCTGGAGAAAGGTCCTTGTGTTGCATCAACTTTTCTTTCATCTGGGAGCATCTTGGGGCAGGAACCTCAGGTCTGAAGAATGTCTTCTGCTTCTGACACTGCTTTCTTGAGATTTTGAGGTCCCCAACTCTCTGATTGTTTTCCTTTGCTCTTATATCTTGAAGAGTAAAAGGACAAAAGGTGGTGCAAGCCACACTCCGGGGAAACTCCCTTAGAAAGGGTGTCACAGTCCTACCTTAATCCTCTCTACCATAACCCAGTCATTCCTGATTAACCACATGCAGATATCAGGATTTACAACCTTGAAAAATCTCAAAATGGGGGACAGTCACACAATACTGGGGATCATTTGACCCAGCCAAATTGCTACGCATATTTTTCTGAGGGACACAATTCAATCCATGACAGTCCTATTTATGCTCCACGGACCCTCAGGACCAACCCAATAAAAGCAATGTTTGGAAGTATTATTAAACGATGCTAAGCCGTCCACGTAATTATAACTAATAGTGAGCATGTTCTTTGGTTGGTGCTTTCATCCTCAGCCCTGTAGGCCATTTAACAAAATAGAGTTTTATTAAAAAAAGAAAAAAGACCAAATCTAGGATAAGCAGTTCTCTGGAGTGACTCCTAGTTGAGAGGGTAGCTGTGCCCTGCAGACTTGGAGTAATTGTACTGTAGTGATTAAGCCAAAGAAAGGCTTGTCTCTTCAGGAGGCCAGGTAAGAACAAAAATAAATGAGATTGTGGGCTTTGGGGACTTTGATTATGCTGCAGGCTAAGGGGTGGATTTAAATACAACAAAGTAGGAATGGCAGTCCCTGGGTGGTGCAAATGGTTAACTTGCTTGCTATTAACCAAAGCATGGCAGTTCAAGGCCACCCAGAGACACCTCAAAGAAAAAGCTAGCCATCTACAGGCAGTTCTTTGATTACAAATGAGTTCCATTCCTAAATCTGTCTTTAAGTTGAATTTGTGTGTAAGTCAGAACAATGAGATATGGTTTGTATCTACTCTCAGCTAGTTAAAAGCTTGTCTTACCGATTGCAGTAGAGTCGAGTCCAACGTGCAGTAACCCTATGGGACAGAGCAGAACTGCCCTCCATGGTTTCCAAGGAACAACTAGTGGATTTGAACGGCCAATCTTTTGATTAGCAGCTGAATTCTTTTTTTTAATATTTTTTATTTAATATAACTGAGTGAAGATGTACATTCCCATATAAATTTACATACCCACCTATACGCAGCTTCCACTGCTCTCCTTGCCTGGTGACAGCACACTATTCCTCTCTGCTTCATATATGTCTCATCCCCCAACAGTCTCTTTTTTCCCTCCTCTCCACCCACTCTCCTTCCTCCAGCCAGAGGTCAGCAGGATGACATCCTATAGATGCATAGAATCATAAAGTGCATCCAATATATGGTCACTGCATTGCCAAGTCCAATCCATTCCTGTCCAAAGCGTGGACCTTCATTATGATTTATGGTCAAGGGCAGCATCAGGGCGAGGGGCCATGCTCCCAGGGGAACCCCGAAACCACTGGACCATCAACTGAGGTCTTTTAGTGGGGATCTCAGGGTGCACCCCTTTTTATTCTTGTGTTGCCAGTGAGACTCAACTTAGTGAGCTCCATCGCGGCTATCACTGGTGGTGGCCAGGCACCATCCAGTTCTTCCGGTCCCAAGTTGATGTAGGCACCCACTGATACGGGTCTCTTTGTCTTCTGGGTTGTCTTTCCCCCATGTGATTTTGGTCCTCGGTGAGCATCCGTTCCTGCTGAGTTGGGACCATTTGCTGTGCCCTCAGATGACAGCTTGGCAGCTTTTAAGACCCCAGATGCCACTCACCAATGTGGGGTGCAGAGAGCCCTTTTAGTAAAACATTAGTTGTGCCAATTGGCCTCGCTTTCGCCTAAGAGCATGGTCCCCCGCCCCCTGCCCCAGCTACTCTATCCTTGCAATATTGGGTTAAAATGGAAGGAGTACTCATGTTATGTTTAAGTCCACTTAATATTGTTCTTGTTTCTAATGTGTGCTATCACCGATTTCACCCAACCAGATACCTAGCAACAATCTAATCTAAGCCCTCTCCCCCCCTTTCCTCCCCTCCCTTGCAGATGTCAAAGAGTCTTTTCTTCTATATACAAGTCTGTTTTTGAGATCTTATCGTAGAGGTCTCACACAATATTTGTCCTTTTGTCACTGACTACTTTCACTCAACATAATATCTTCCAGTTGAAACCAGGTCATGAGATGTTTCCTGAAGTCATCGTTGTTCTTTATCATTGCGTAGTGCTCCATTGAGTATATATACCATAGTTTACCTATCCGTTCTTCTGTTGTTGGGCATCTGAGTTGATTCCATCTTTTTGCTATCGTGGACTGTGCTGCGATAAACATTCTGGTGCATGTGTCTGTTGGTGTGAAAGGCCTTGATTCTGTAGGATATATCCCAAGTAGTGGAATTACTGGGTCAAATGGTATATCAATATCCATTTTTTTAAGGAAGCGCCAGATTGCTTTCCAAAGAGACTGGACCGTTTTGCAACCCCACCAACAGTGTAGGAGGGTTCCACTTTCTCCACAGCCTCGCCAGCATTTGTTGTTTTGTGTTTTCTGGGTCATGGCCAACCTTGTTGGGGTGAGATGGTATCTCACTGTCATCTTGATTTGAATTTCTTTAATAACTAAAGATCGTGAACATGTCTGCATGTGTGTTTTGGCTGCCTGGATCTCTTCTTTAGTGAAATGTCTGTCCATCTCCTTTGCCCATTGCTTAATTGGGTGATTTATCTTCTTCTTGTTGATATTTTGTAGTATCTTATAGATTATGGAGATCAGGCGTCGGTCTGACATAGAGTTGCCAAATATTTTTTCCCATTCTGTAGGTGTTCTTTTAATTCTATTAATAAAGTCTTCAGATGAGCAAAAGTGTTTAATTCTTAATAGATCCCATTTATCTATTCTCTCTTCTGATGATTGTGGTTTGTTTGACAGATTTTGGAGTCTGTCCATATTGTGTACTAAAATTTCCATTGTTGTTCCTACCTTTTCTTGGATGAGCTTTATCATTTTAGGTTTGATATTTAGGTGCAGCTGAATTCTTATCCACTGTACCACTAGGGCTCCAATATATGTCTTAGTATGTAGTATGTGATGTTCTTTTCTGTGTATAAAAACACTACAGAAACACTTCCAGATGCATTAAAACATCTTTAACATAATGATACAGTAATAATTACAATGTTTTGATAGCAAGATATTGCCAATTTGTTATTACAAACTATTGTATGTACCTCCAAATTTTCATAGGCTTTACAGGGGATTGATTCATAGCTATGAATCGTACATAAATTGGTGTTTATAACCTGAGGACTGCCTGTACTTCCAAAATATCAGCCACTGGAAACCCTGTGGAGTGCAGCTCTGCTCAGACACAGACTGGGTAGCCATGAGTTAGAGGTGTCATGAATTGAGATCACTGTGAATCTAGGTTTACTTAGTGGTGATGGATTTAAGCAGAAAGGGGAGACAGGGGCCACTTTCCTTTTTCCTAGAATCTGGGGATCTTGGAACCATGAATTGAACGTACAGATTTCATGGCGTTAAACTACCTCTCTTGTCTGCTCCAACACACGACAAAAAGTCTTCACCTTAAAAAGTAGTATTTTATTCTCAGAAGCCCTTGTCACTCATCTGCCCCTGACCATCCTGTCTGTCTCTCATCTCTGACTATTGCATGTCCTCGAGAGCCATATTTTGCCTAGGACATTGTTCCTTCTCAAGTTAGAACAGAAGCCAAAGGGACTTTGATGTGCTCTTTGCAAAAGCAGAGCTTACAAAGTGAACAGAGGGCCTTTTTCTCTTTCTAAGCCTGTAGAACATCTTATAGACAAGCTATAGAAATACTGAACTGAGGAGGGGGCTTCAGATGAAAAAGTTGGCCTAGCATCAGACTTCGGCTTTCAGACAATTAATGCATGCCCATGTCAAATTGGTGATGATCCCAGATTGGAAAGAAGTATGTATATATGCATATGTTTATATATACAGAGATTTCTAGAAAAAAAAATGCTGTATTCAGTTAGCAATAAGAACCAAATGAGTCTAACTGGGAGAGTTAACAGGAAGAAAATTGGTCATTATGGAGCTAAGATCTCTGAGGCAATGGTTTTCTGAAACGTAGTCCCTAGACCAGCAGCATTAGCATTCCTGGAAACTTGTTAGACATGCAAATTCTCGTGCCACTCCCTAGACCTACTTAATTAAGAATTTTGCAGGTGGGACCCAAAGTTCTCCATTAATTATGATGTGTACAGAAGGTTGAGAACCACGGCACTAGGGGAAGAAAACGAATTTAAGCCACAGGTCAGCAGATCCAAAACTTTATTTTGCATCAGAATTGTATGGAGGGCTTATTAAAATGAAGACAGCTAGATCCTATCCCAAGAGTTTCTGATTCAGTAGGTCTGGGGAAAGGAGAAGGTATTTGCACTTTTCACAACTTCCTAGGGGGCACTGATGCTGGTGATACATTATTGTCGCTGTTGTTAGGGTCCTTCAGTCAGATCCTACTCACAACAACCCTTTCAACAGAACAAAACGCTGTGCAATCCAGTACTGTCCTCACGGTCATTGCTGTTTGAGCCCACTGTTGTAGTCACCAAATCAATCTGTCTTGCTGAAGGTCTTTCTCTTTTTCACTGACCCTCCGCCTTACCAAGCCCGATGTCCTTCTCTGTGGACTGATCTCTCCTGATAACGTGTTCAAAGTATGTGACATAGTCTCACCATTCTTGTTTCCAAGGAGCTCTGGCTGTAGTTCTTCCAGAGCAGACTTGTTCTTTCTTCTGGCGGGCGATGGTGTATTCTTTACTGAACATCACAGTTCCAAGGCATCAGTTCTTCTTTGGTCTTCCTTATTTACTATTCAGCTTTCACATTCATATGAGGCAGTTGAAAATATCTTGGTTTAGGTCAGGTGTACCTCAGTCCTCGAAGTGACAATTGTGCTTTTTAACACTTCAAAGAGATCTTTTGCAACAGAGTTGCCCATGACAATGCATCTTTCCATTTGTTGACTGCTGCTTCCGTGGGTGTTGACTGTGGATCCAAGAAAAACAAAAGCCTTGACAACCTCAGTCTTTTCTCCGTGCACCATGATGTTGTTTATTGGTTCAGTTGTGAGGATTTTTGCTTTCTTGATGCTAAGGTGTAATTCATAGTAAGTTCTTCATTTTTAATCTTCATCAGTAAGTGCTTCAAGTCCTCTTCACTTTCAGCAAGCAATGATGTATTATCTGTGTAACACGAGTTGTTAATGAGCCTTCCTCCAAACTTGATGGCTCCTGCTTCATATGGTCTAGCCTCTTGGATTATTTGCTTGGCATACAGATTGAATAGATAAGGTAAAAGGACGCAACCTGGATGCAGACCTTTCCTCACTTTAAAGTATTCAAAACCCTAGAAAATCAAACTCAGTGCTGTTGAGTCAAAGCAGACTCATAGTGACACTATAGTACCACGTAGAACTGCTCCATAGAGTTTCCAAGGAACACCTGGATGATTTGAACTGCCTGTCTTTTGGGTATCAGCCATAGTACTGATCTACTATGCCACCAGTTTCCTTAGAGTATGAGGTATCCCCTTATTCTATCTGAAAGATTGCCTCTTGGTCTGTGTACACCTTCCTCATGAGCACAACTAAGTGTCCTGGAATAGCCATTCTTTCCACTGCTATTGACAGTTTGTTATGATTGGCAAAGTTGAATTCCTTTGAGTAGTCAAAAAACAGAAAAAAACAAAAACTCACAGATAAACATCTTTCTGGTGTTCTGTGCTTTGGGCTAAGATCCATCTGACATCAGTAATGATATCCTTCATTTGACATCTTCTGAATCCAGCTTGAATTTCTGACAGTTCTCTTTCAAGGCACTGCTACAACTTTTTGAGATCTCTTCAGCTCATTTTTACTTATGTGTTAATGGGAAACCTTGGTGGCATAGTGGGATAAGTGCTATATTGGCTAGCCAAAAGGTCAGCAGTTCAAATCCACCAGGTACTCTTTGGAAACTCAGTGGGGCCATTCTACTCTGACCTATAGGGCCACTGTGAGTCAGACCCAACTCGATGACACTTGGTTTGGTTTTTCAATTATTAATGATATTGTTTGATAATTTCCACATTCTGTTGGATCATCTTTTTCCAGAATGAGCACAAGTATGGATTTGCTGCAGTTAGTTGTCCAGTAGCTGTATTGCAGATTTCTTAGCATAGACATGTGAGTACCTTCAGGCTGCATCTGTTTATTGAAATGTCTTGGTTGGTATTCCATCAGTTCTTGGAACCTTCACTAATGCGTTCAGTGAAGGTGGGACTTCTTCCTTCAATATCACCAGCTCTTAATCATACGGTACTTCACGAAATGGTTGTTCACCAATTCTTTTTGGTACAGTGGCTCTGTGATTCCTTCGACCTTATTTCATGCTTCCTGGATCATTCAATATTTTGCCCAAGACAGAAATTTTGAAGTCAAATTTTAATGATGCTTGGGAAACATAAGTAAGTTGCAATGCCTCTTGATAAACCCTCAAACCCAGCACCTGGAAGACCTGCCTTAGTTGCCCTGCTAAAGGAACTGGCCTGATGGAAGCCCAGGACGGAAATGAAATTAAATTATGAAACATAAAGTGACCAATTATGTGGGAAAAGTTGATCAGATTGAAAATGAAGGACCTTCTACCAAACTAGTTTTTACATTCAAATATGTAAAAGTATTTGAAATATAGATGATAGAGTAGCAATTTTGTAAATTTGAATGAAAATAAATATGACTTTGTGGATTGAGGTTTGTAACAGCTACATCCAAAGCCATAGCTTGATACTTTCTTTGGAAGAATGATGACCAGCCTTTGCTGAAGCTCAGAACTCAGCACAAAGAACTTACACAACAACAACAATAACACAATGATTTGTCTACTCTTCCGGTTGTGAATGATTTGGGAACTTTCAAGAGCCCATGATTCATTTCCTTCACTTGGTAGTTAATGAGATGCTTTTGGGGTTCGAGGCTGGAATTTTCCAGGGTAGGTGTGGAATATCGCACAATCTTGATTTTGGTGTTTAACAGAATCTGTGATAACAGCTCTAGAGCTTACCTCTGATGCCTGACACAAGAAGAGTGGCTTCTTTGCAGTTCCTTTCAAAGTGACTGTGCCTTGATTTTTGTCTTTGGACCATCTTTCTTGTCTCTGAATTTCCACAGTGCTTGTTGACTGAACCAAACATGGTCATGCTCAATTTTATACTGCTTGATACTGTCCACCAGTAGTTTCATATATATATCATTTATCTTCCAACCCAGATATTAACTTCCTAAGAGGCAGGAAATGTGTAATACTTCACTTTTGTATTCTGGATAGCACTGCACCTTACTACACTCTGGTAGCACAGGAGAAGTACTTCTTCATTTATTCATAGGATGCAGTGAGTGAATGAATAAATGAATGGCAGCACTCCTTCCTCCTAATACGTCAATTACAAAACAAGCCCTCCACAGAAACTAGGCTATCAGATTTGAGAGAAGTTGAATTGCTAATTACTTACCAAAAAAGGTACGCCTTCTGAATATGTATATAGCCAAGGCCCATGGGGTTGGATCCAAATATGTGTATAGCAAGCGTTATTTGAGTCATTAATGAATTGGATGTTTGTTCTTTTGAATTGCTTGTTAGAGAATTCTGAATGCTTCATAATTTAGGGCAAACTGTCATGCATTTGGAAGTCTTGGTGGCGTAGCGGTTAAGTGCTATATCTACTAACCAAAAGGTCAGCAGTTCAAATCCACCAGATGTTCCCTGGAAATTCTATGGAACAGTTCTACTCTGACCTATGGGGTCACTTTGAGTTGGAATCAACTGGACGGCACTGGGTTTGGTTTTTTTTTTTGGATGATACTATAAAATCACTCATTGGTTATCACAGATGAGCTGTTGGACTATCCCATAGTGAAAACAAGAAAAATCTAGCTATGTTGTATTCCCCTTCATTGCTGTTTGTCAGGTGCCCTCAAGTGGGTTCAGACTCACAGTGACACTGTGGGCAGTAGAAGGGAACACTGCCTGTTCTCCACCACAGTCACAGTCATTGCTATGTTTAGGCCCATGGTTGCAGGCACCATGTCAATTCATCTCCTTGAGGAGCTCCGTGTTTTTTGCTGAGCCTCTGTTTTACCAAACATGACGTCGTTATCTAATGACTGGTCCCTCCAAGTACGGAAAATGAAGTCAGTCCTTTCTCTTTCTAAGGAACGTTCTGTCAGTACTTCTTCCAAGACAGACTAGTTTGTTCTGACAATCCGTATTATATTCAGTATTCTTCATCAACACCACACAGCAATTCTTCTTTGGTCTTTCTTATTCTTTGTCCAGGTTTTATAACCACATGAGAAAACAGAAAATACCATGGCTTGGATCAGGCCCACATTAGTCCTCAAAGTGACATCTTTGCTTTTTAATGCTTTTAGGAAGTCTTTTGCAGTAGATTTGACCAAAGCAATACCTTGTTTGATGTCTTCACTGCTGTTTTCATGAGTGCTGATTGTGGGTCTGTGTTTAAATCCTTGACAACATCAACGTTTTTTATCCATTTTTCTTGATGTTTCTTATTGGTCCAGTTACGAGGATTTTTGTTTTCTTTATGTTGAAATGTGATCTATGCTGAAGGCCATAGTCTTTGATCTTGACCAGCAAGTGCTTCAAGTCCTTACCACATTCAGCTAGGATGGTTGTGTCATCTGCATAACACAGGTTATTAGTAAGTCTTCTTCCAGTCCTGATGCTGTGTTCTTTTTCACATAGTTCAGCTTCTCAGATTATTTGCTTGGCATACAGATTGAACAAGTACGGTGAAAAGATACAACCTCAACACATATTTTTCCTGATTTTAAGTCAAGTGATATTACCTTGTTCTGTTTGAAAGACTGCCTCTTGGTCTATGTACAGGTTCCTCATGAACTCAATTAAGTGTCTTGGAATTCCCGTTCTTCACAATATTATACATAATTTGTTGTGATCCAAACAGTTGAATGCCTTCACATAGTCGATAAAACATGGGTAAATATTTTTCTGTTTATTCTGTATTTTCAGCCAAGATTCATCTGATATCAGCAGTGATCTCCTTCATTCTATGTTGTCTTCTGAATCTGACTTGAACTTTGGCAGTTACTTGTCGATGAGCTGCTGCAGCTCTTTTTTAATTATCTTCGGCAAAAATCTACTTGAGTGTGAAATTAATAATTTCCATATTCTGTTGAATCAGCCTTTGAAATAGAAGGGAGCCAAATATGGATCTCTTCTTGTCTGCTGGCAAGGTAGCTGTCTTCCAAATGTCTCGGCAGTGCTGCTAGCACTGTATCCATTTGTTAAAACATCTCATTTGGAATTCTGTCAATACTGGGAGCCTTCACCGAGGCCGTCAGTGCAGCTCGGACTTCCTCCTGTAACGCCATTGGTTCTTGAATGTAGTGCTATATCCTAAAATGGTTGAACATCAACAGATATTTTTTGGTAGAGTGACTCTATGTATCCCTTCCGTCTTCTTTTGACACTTCATGCATCATTAAGTATTTTTCCCATAGAACCCTTCAAAATTGTAACTTGAGGTTTTAATTTTTTCTTCAGCTCTATTAGTTTGAGAAATGCCAAATGTGTTCTTTCCTTTTAGTTCTGTATCTCCAGGTCTTTGCATGTTTCTTTATAATACTTTATTCTGTCTTTTTGAGCCACCCTTTGAAATCTTCTTTTCAGCTCAGTGGTATCCCTAGGAGTGTGGGGAGTGTGGTCTGCACGTAGTGACACTATCAGAGGGAGTGACAATAAAATGACTCTATAAAAATTTGCACAGTGTTTCAACAGAAATTTATTATTTTTTATAAAAATATCTCTGTGGTTAGTTATAACAATGAAAATTGTTTTGTAAAATATTTCTATGATGAATTGCAACATTAGTTGCATTATTGGAATCTGCACGGCTTTTTAATTTTTTTCTCCTTTTCCTTTAATTATTTTATTCTCAAAAAAGTTACTGATACAGATTCACAAATACTAATTACCACAATATTGTAATTAAAACACCAGAAAATTCCACAAAATCAGTGACTGCAAAAAACATTGGCAGCAAACAGCAGGTGCTTGTAAGTGTGTACAGTTGAAACCATGTGATTTGAAGTGTCACTGTAATTGAGGAATAGTGACAGCTGTGACTGGAGTGCATTAGAAGATTCAAAAAGTACATTAACAGAGTTTTAGCATTGTAGCTATACATTGATCTGTTCTGCAGTGATCTCCTGGCTTGTTCTCATTGCTGATATTGAGCTTTTCCATTGTCTCCACAGATGCAGTTGATTTGATTCCTGTGTATTCTGCTCAGAGAAGTCTACTTGTATAGTTGTGTTCATATGTTGACAAAAAAAAAGTGTTTCCAATGAATAATTTGTTGGTCTTGCAGAATCCTATCATGAGATCTCCTGAATTGTTTCCATTACCAAGACCATTATTTTCCAACTACTGATACTTCATTGTGTCCAACTTCTGCATTCCAATCACTAAGAGTTAGCAATACATCCTGATTGCATGTTTGATCAGTTTCAGACTGCAGAAGTTGGTAAAAATCTTCAGTTTCTTCATCTTTAGCATTAATGGTTAGAGTGTAAATTTGAATGATAGTTGTTTTAACTGATCTTCCTTGTAGGCGCATGGATATTATTATCCCGGCATTTCTCAAAACTAATAGAGCTGAAGGAAAAATTAAAACCTTAAATTACAATTTTGAAGTGTTCTATGGGAAAAATATTGAATGATACAGAAAGTGTCAAAAGAAGAGAGAGAAAAGCTATCTTTAGAGCTGCTACCCTGCATTTAGACTTCTGGCCTCCTAAACTTCCATGTGTTAAAGCCATACTTGTGGTACTTCAGCTACAGTAGTGCTGGATGACTAAGACAGAATTAGGTATCTGTAGAGTAAGGTGCTGGTCTAACAGGTACCTAAAACGTAGATGCAGTTTTTAAAAACGTGAATGAGTAGAGGCTGGAGTTCTTTTTGTTTTGCTTTGTATTTTTAAAAATTATGATTAAGGGAAAGTATACAATCAAATCGATTCCACATGCCCACCTATCTGCAGCTCCATCTGCTCTCCTCACCCAGTGACAGCACATTCCTCCTTTTCACTCTCTATGTCTAGTATCCTCTTAACGAGCACCTGTCCCCTCCTCTCTACTTTTTTTTCTCCCATATGGAGAGAAACCAGTAGAACAGCCTCCTATAAATTTGTAAATCCACAAAGTACACACATCTTATGGTCACACTGTGTCCCTGAGTCCAGTCCACTCTTGTCTGAAGAGTGGACTTCAATACTGCTTTCATTTCAGGGCCAGGAACAAGTCTAGGGGCCATATTCCTTCAGCGTGTCAGACCATCAATTCTGGTCTTTTAAAAGAGTTCTTGAACTGTTTATCTCATGTTGCCTCAGGAACTGCACATTGCATCCCCCATCATGGCTGTTTTTGGTGGTGGCCGGGCACCAGCTGGTTCTTCTGGTTTCATGCTGATGCGGTCTCCCATTCATATGGTTCTTTCTGCTTCCTGGGCTCATTTTTCCTTGTGTCTTTGGTGTTCTCAGTTGTCACCTATTCCAGATGGTGTATCTTAGATGGCAGTTGGCTAGCTTTTAAGACTCCAGACACTACTCGCCAATGTGGGGTGCAGTAGACTCTCTTAGGTAATGACTAGCTATGCCAATTGACCTCAACATCCCCTGAAAGTGTGGTCCCCAGACTCCTATCCCTGCTACTCTATTCTTTGAGATATTGGGTTGAGTTTAGAAAAACCTTTCAGGTTAAGGTATAGTCTAGTTAAGCTGATCTGCTCTGTATTGCATGCTGTCACTCCCTTCATCTAACCAAATTCCTATTGACTAATCAATGAACATAAAAATGTGGAACACTTCACAAATTTGCATGTCATCCTTGCACAGAGGCCGTGTTAATCTTCTCTGAATTGTTCCAATTTTAGTATACATACTGCCAAAGCAAGCTCTGGAAGAGTTTTAAAGTGTCTAATAATAAAATCGTAAATTGCCTTGAAGAGACTGTGGGTATGTTTATTTTTATGTTGATGTTTTCTCTGTGGTTCTTATTAGTCTGTTCTGAGACACTCTTTTTTGTGAGTTGATTTTTCACCTTTTTCAGTGCTGGTTTTATAGTTGCTGAGACTCGTGTGTTGGATTTCTTGAAATGGTATGATACATCTTTGTTGTGCTTTACAGCTGCCCCTATGAACCCCCTTAATAAACTATTTATAAACCCAATTTTAATTACTACCAGTCTGGTCATCTTCCTCTCCATCTGGAAGGACTATAACGACTGTAGTACATCCCTCTTCTATTATGATGACACCATAGTTTTCATGATGATCACTGGATTGCTTCTTTCCAACTCAAAGCTGTGATTTACTTTGGAGCCTTCCCTAAATCAGTATTGAGTAGTGTGTCGTTCTAAAATATAAAGTTAGTGGTTTTGTTCTTCTAAGCCAAAGCCAAGAACTTCTTTCAGTATTTCTTGTAGTTTGGGTTTGGTTTTTACAAAGTCTCTGAGTTTCTGTTTATCTGGGAATGTCTTAATTTCATTTTCGTATTTGAAAGACAGTTTTGCAGGATATATAATTCTTGGTTGGAAGTTCTTCTCCTTCATGACTTTGAATGTGTCATGCCACTGTCTCCGTGCCAGCATGGTTTCTGCTGAGAAATCTGATGAAATCTGAATGTTAGCTTTGCCTTGAGTCTTGCTGCCTTTAACAGTTGCTGCTTATGTTTCATTTTGTTAAGCTTGATTATAATATGTCTTGGAGTCTTTTTTTTGAGATCTATATTGGGTGGCGTACGATATGCATCTGAGATGTCTATAATCTCTTCCTTCATGATTTCTGGGAAGTTTTCTTTCAGCAGCTCAGCAACAGTACTCTCTGTGTTCTCAGATGTCTCACTCTATTCAGGGACTCCAATTAATCGAAGGTTGTTCCTCTTAATAGAGACTCACATGCTTCTTAATGTTTCTTCATTTTTCTTGTTTCTTTTTTCTGATTTCTGCTCATAGACACTGGCATCAGTAGCTCTGTTTTCCAAGTCATAAATTCTTTTTTCCATTTGTTCCATTCTGTTTCCTTGGGTTTGCATGGAAGTTTCTATGTCTTTGATTTTCTTCTTGATCTGTTGGATTTCAGAGTACTAGTGTTCCATCAGATCGAATAACTTGCTTAATTTTTCATTTTGTTCTGCTGCATTTTGTATAAGGTCTAGAAAGGCCCTGTATATAATCAATTTGTATTCACTTCCTGACGCTTTCATAAAAGTTTCTTCATCTGGAAAACTCCTTGGTTGCTTTGTTTGGGAGCCTTCTGAAGCCATGAGTGATTGCTTGTATGCCACAATT
The DNA here is from genome assembly GCA_028571685.1 of Heterohyrax brucei. Taxonomy (NCBI): domain Eukaryota; kingdom Metazoa; phylum Chordata; class Mammalia; order Hyracoidea; family Procaviidae; genus Heterohyrax; species Heterohyrax brucei. The sequence continues at coordinate 52,734,080 of CM053155.1, forward strand.
GTCTGTTGCTTTTTGGGTCCCGTGTGAGTATATAGAGGCTGGAAGAGGTACTGTGAGGATGGATTGCAAATGTTTCTCTAGGCTGTCTTCAAATGTAAAGCAAAAGGTATCTGACCAGTTCACAAGTCAGTTAGGTTTTCAGGTGTAGAGCTCCCTCTTCCCATCTGACAAAGTAAGCGCCACTGTATCCCACCCCAGATGATAACAAACTAGTTCAGAATACAGCACTGCTACTGCCCTGGTGGCCTCTGCTGACAGGGCCTAGCCTTAACCAACACTGCGTCGAGTACTGGTTTTGTGATAGAAAAGCGCTGTCTTGTGGGCAGGGTCTGGCTCCCAAGCTAAGAATTAGGTCCAGCTGCAGCCACCGTACCCAAGATGGCGTCCTCCACACAGGCAGCAGACAGAGGGGCTAAAGGTGCCGAGAGGTAGTGATTCCTCTGCTTCTGTTGCAGGTCCCCCAATGCAGGCAGCACTGTGCAAAATCACTACTTTTCTGTCGGAGAAGCTCTGTCCTGTTTGCAGGCACTGGCTCCCGGCTAAGAACAAGGTCCCGCTAAAATCTTGGTACCAACATGGCGTCCTGCACCCTGACCCCGGAGTTCCGCACAAACCCCACTGAGGCGGCTACAAAACGAAAGGCTCAAAGTGTCTAGATTAACAGAGTCCGGAGCCTGGCTCTCAGAATATGGGAATTTCGCCTGCCTATCCCCCCAGCAGCGCATCTGAGTCCAGCCGCCAGGCAAGGCCCAGCTCCGCCCGCCAGCCGAGACAGGGGAAAAAAAAAGTCAAAACGGTGCGTTTACCTTCCGTCCGTGAGAACCGGGGCTAGCCAGGAGCGGGAGTCAGCGACAGAGAGGAGGTTTTTCGCTGAGTGGTATAAAGTCCCAATTAACAGCTCTGTGCCGTGTCCTGAGGCTGATTAGGTGATCAGAAGGCTCTGTTTAATTGTCAATTCAGGTCTTGGTTTCCAGAGGGATAGAAGGAGATGTGGGCTTAGTCGGCCATCCTGACTCCGCCGTCGAGACTGTGGGTAGAACTACGGACAAGGAAGACAATTCTGGTGGGTAGAACTACGGACAAGGAAGACAATTCTGGTGAGACTCAGAAGCCAGTGAGGAGCGCTGTGACAACAGAAATGGAACATACAGCAAGAAACAGCAGCAGCAGCAGAACTCAGAAACCTACATGAGACAGTCCTGGAGCCCACTCACAGAGCTACAGAGTGGAGTGCCTTTGAACAGGAGGCTTCTTGGTGGAGTGGGTTGAGTGAGAAAGCTGAGTGCCTTCTGGCTAAGAGCCTCCAGGCACTTAGCAGCAGAGATAAAGAGCTTTGGAACATTTTCCCAGGGAGGGTAGACGCTGGGCTGCCCAAGGGCTGAAGCGATCGAGAGGCCAAAGAGTCAGGAAGCAGAAGCTGGAGAGTGAAGCATACAGGTGGTAGAGTTGTCTCAGTCTCAAACTTAGGACCACAACCTCTGGAGTCTTAAAAGGCGGAACTATGGTATCTAAGGCTTCAAAGAGTCAGACTTTCACCAATTTGGCTCCAGTGTTTTGGGCTGCCTCCCATGACTGCCAGTGAAATGAATCCAGATTTGCCTAAAGCTGAGGGATAGGGCTGCCATAACTCATGGTATGGAAGAATGTGGCCTGTGAGGCTGAGGGGGTGGGATCTCCACTCAGATGGACTAGGAGAATGGGTTTCCAAAGTGTGAGGGAGTTGCCATTCCATGAATAAGGTTACCATGAACTGGGATCAGTATGACAACTAAAATTGACTACAGCAGTGCTAACTTGTTTTCACTTGTATTACTTCCTATTTGTGTTTTAGTATGCAATTGGTCAATTGCTCTGATGACATTCTCATTAAGCAATATTCTAATACAATACTATTGCCTGAAAATCAAACAAAAAAAGACAAACTCATTTCTGTCAAGTTGATTCTAACTCATAACAACCCTACAGGACAAAGTATAACTGCCCCCATAGAGCTTCCTAGGAGCACCTGGTGGATTTGTACTTCTGACCTCTTGGCTAGCAGCTATGTCCCTTAACCACTACACTACCTAGGCAGAGCTTAAGCCTAAGACCAAGAGGCCTCCACTCAGAATCTGGAGAGTGTGGCCGATACCTGGAGTCTTGAGGGCAGGGTCATTGCCTAAATGGTCTCAGCAAACAGGATTATTTTCAGGGCTTGAGAGCTAGTGTAATGTGTTCTGCTGATTTTCTTGGTGCCTGTTATCCTTTTTTTTCCTTCCAGTTCTTATATTTGTAATGGAAATGTCTAGCTTGTGTCTGTTTCACCATTGACCTTTGGAAGCAGATAACTTGTATTCTAGATTTCAAAATGAAGAGGAATTTTGCAAAAGATGATTTAGAACTAGGAGTTAAGACTTTGGCGGTGATATGATAAACTGTTTTACATGTGGCAAAAACATGAATTTTAGGGATGAAAGCATAGAGTGTTATGGATTGAATTGTGCCTCCTCAAAATGTGTGTCAGCTTGGCTAGGCCGTGATTCCCAGGATTGTGTGGTTGTCCACCATTCTGTAATCTGTTACTATCATCCTAGTTATTGTAAATCCTACCTGTGTGATGTTAACCAGGCAGGTTAGAGGTAGTTGTGACAATGAGGAAAGATGCAATCTATGATATAAGATTGTATCGTGAGTAAATTTCTTTTGAGAGATTAAAAGAGAGAAGTGAGAAGAGAGGAGGGGGATGTCCTGCTTCCATGAAGAATGAGCCAGGAGTGGAGCACATCTTTGGATCTGAGGCTCCTCTACTAAGAGGCTCCTATACCAGGAGAAAGTTGATGACAATGGCCTTTCCCAGAACTGACAGAGAGAGACAGCCTTCCAAGGAGCACTTGGTCCTCTAAGTTTGGACTTCTGGCCCCTAAACTTAAGTTTGTCAAAGCTATCCACCTGTGGTATTTCTGTCATAGTAGCACTAGATGACTAAAATGTTATCCATCTAGAAAGGGCCCATTTTACCTATTCATGACACCAGTACTAGTGAGATTTATTTATTTAAAAAAGAACTCATTTCTGTACAGAATTTAGAAATCTAAAAAAAAAAAAGAAACTTTTTTTTCCATTTTACGAAGTGGATTTGAGTTAATGAAACTCACTATGAAAGCCTTAATGGCTTTGGGCTAACGAAACTCACAAATCATTGATCTATAAATCAGGAAGTAATCTTTACCTCATTTATGTTTTTCTTGTTATTAGCATATTCATGTATCCTATTTAAGACATGGGTGTCAAATACCTGACACACGTCCCAACAATTTCTACCGTCGTGTTCAGGACATAGCATTCTTTTCCTTCTTAAAGTCCTTCTCCAGGCAGCCATTTATTATTGATCTGTGCTGGCATGAAGATGAAACTTTTTTCACCGTTGCTGTTCTTTTTGATATTTGAGGTATTTACACAATAATAGGAAACCCTGGTCACTTAGTGGTTAAGGGATACAGTAGCTAGCCAAAAAGCCAATAGTTCAAATCCACCAAGTGCTCCTTGGAAACACTGTGGGGGCAGTTCTACCCTGTCCTATAGGGTCATTATGGGTTAAAATCGACTCAAGGGCAAAGGGTTTGGTTTTCAGACAATAATACTGTATTAGAATATTGTTTAATGAGAATGACATCAGAGCAAATGACCAGTTACAAACAAAAATACAATTAGGAGATAATACAAGTGAAAACATATAACAGTGCTGTTGTCCATTTCAATCGTCAAGTTGGTTCCAGTTCATAGTAACCTTATATATAACAGAATGAAAAGTTGCCTGGTTCTGACTCCCACATGGTTGGTCTGGTCTGGAAAACACAACACACATTTGTTCACACACCTGGCGTCTTTTAGGGGATGGGCTCTGCTGAGTCTCTCTCCTACTCTATGAGGTCTCAGGGTCTCTCTATGTAGTTTTTCAAGCAAGATAGTTGGACTTCATTGGGCAACCCAGGGTTCCAAGAGATGAATGTGGAAGCTACCAGTCTGTTAAAGGCTAGGTCCAAGAGTGGAACTATGTCATTGGATTGTACTCTCAGTCACAGATTGATGAGTCAGAATCAGCTGAACAGCAATTTTTTTTTTTTTTTTAAACATACTATTGGTCAGCGTGGCCATAAGCCAGCTCAGATTCACAGGGAGAGAAATAGACCTTACATCTTGAGGGAAGTAGTGTGAAAAAATTTTAATCCACACAGTAAGGGACAATTATTTGGGTCCTTATAGTACCCAAATAGCACTGATATGTTACACTAAATTGGGATGAGAGCACAGATTCTAAATTTGCGTGGTCTGGTTTCAAACCCCAGCCCTATATACAACTTCAGCTGTATGACTTTGCAAATTTTTAAAAAATGAATTTTACTTAAGTGTAATTTACATGTAATGAAATGTACTCATGTTAAGATTGTCACTTCCAGAAGTCCTGATGAGTTTATACACCTTTATAATCAGCAGTACAATTAAGATTAAAGATATTTCCATCACTCTAAAATATTCTCTTTTTCCCCTTTCCAGTTAATTTCCCCAAGACTCCAACACTACGTATTAGATCTTCCAGAATTTTATGTAAATGGAATCATATAGTATATTTGCTTTTGTACCCGACTTCTTTCTCTTAGCATGCTTTTGTTACATGTTCCAATATTCCTGTTTATGGCTGAGAAGTAGTTCATTATACGGATGTATATCGACATTGGTTTTTCCATCCACCTGTTGGGAGACTTTTGAGTTATTTCCAGTTTGGGCTGTTAAGAAGAAAGCTGCTAGGGACTTTCACATGTAAGTCTCTGTGAGAACAAGCTTTTATTTCCTTTTGACAAACACCTGATGCAAATGCTTGGTGTTAACGGTGTGTGTTTACCTTCTGAAGAAACTAAGTTAAAAAAGTTCTCCTAGTGATTTTTAACATTTTATACTCCACATCAATAACATATGAGGGTATCATTTGCTTGACAGCCTGTCAGTACTTAACATTTTCAGTCTTATTTTGACTTTAGCCATTCAAATGGATGTGTAGGATATCTCATTATAATTCCAACTTGCTGTTCTCTGAAAACTAATGACAGTGAGCATCCTTTCATGTACCTGTTGGCTCTTAAGTCTTTTGCTATGATATATTTGTTCAAATATATTGGACATATTTTCTATGCTGCAATTTCCTCGTCATAAAAATGGAACAATAATAATTGTACATACCTCATAACATTTTTATAGGAATTAAATAAGACATATAAATAGCTAATATAATTCATGATACACAGTTCATTAGTTTTTTTGTTGCAGATGTGACACATTATCATAAAGACAGAGGTTTAAACCACACCGATTTATTATCTTACAGTTAATGTAGGTAAAAAGTTTGACATAGGTCTCATTGGATTAAAATCTAGTTGTTGGCAGTACTATGATCCTTCCTGTTATCCCCAGAGGTGAATTTGCCTCCTTTCCTAGCTTCTAGGGGCCTCCTACTTTTCTCAGCTTGTGACCTCCCCATCTTCCTCCATCAGACTTGTGACCCCCCCCACCTTTGTCCATCAGGCTTGTAACACCCTCAACCTTCCTCCATCAGACTTGTGACTGCCCCCACCTTCCTCCATCAGACTTGTGACTGCCCCCACATTTTTCCATTGTCAAAGCCAGAAAGTGACTTGAGTCATTGTCACATTGCATTGCTCTGAACTTCTGTTCCCTCTTGCAATTATAAAGACCCTTAGGATAGTCCAGAATAGTATCCCTATTTTAAATTTAGCTGATTAGGAAACTTAGTTCCATCTGCAGTCTTAACAAAATTGAAAATAATTATAATTTACATTCTTTGCCATGTAACCTAACATATTCACAAGTTCTAGGGTGTGAACATCTTTCGGGGGGAGAGAGATACTATTTTGCCTATCAAATATAGTGTTATAATTATTACAGTAAAACTTGAGAAAATCAGAATCTGTGTAAGGTAAAAACCTGTCACAGAAGGAAAACTCAAATATTTTCCACAAACAGAGAGCAATAGAAAAGTGGTAAGCCGTACCCTGTCAAAGGTGGAAACCTTTCAAGACCTGGAAAAACAAATCCATCCCACTGAGTTCTGGCTTTCACAGGTTTCACTGTATTATTCTGATTAATGGGATTTGGACTTAAGAGTTAAGGGTCTTACATTCAATTCTGACTTTACCACATATCAGTTGTGTGATCTTGAGTAAGTTACCTACTTTTTTTTCTTGTGATTAAGTGAAAGTATGCAAGCCTAATCAATTTTGCATGCCTGCCTATCTGCAGCTCCATCTGCTCTCCCTACCCAGTGACAGCACATTCCTCCTTTTAACTATATTTCTAGTATCCTCTTAAGGAACCCCTGTCCCCTCTTCTCCACCTTCTCTCCTATCTAGGAAGAAACCAGTTGGACAGACTCCTATAAATGTATAAAACCATAAAGTACACACACCATATGGTCACACCATGTCCTAAAGTCCAGTTCATACTCATCTGAAGAGTTGACCTCGATACTGATTTCTAGCCACAGTCAGCAGCAGGTCTAGGGGCCATGTTCCTAGGGGACCCTCCAGGCTGTCGGTTCATCAGTTCTGGCCTTTTAGTAGAGTTCTTGAGCTGCCTTCCCTTTTTACTCATGTTGCCTAAGAGACTCTACATTGTGTTCCCCATTACGGCTAACTCTGGTGATGGCCGTGTACCATCTGGGTCTTACGGTTCCACGTTGATACAGTCTCCCGTTCATATGGGCTCTTCTGCCTGCTGGGCTCGTTTTTTCCTCCTGTCTGATATTCTTGGTCATCACCTGCTCCGGATGGGGTGGGACTATTTGGTGTACCTCAGATGGCAGCTTGATAGCTTTTAAGACCCTGGACACCACTCACCAATAGGGTGCAGAAGACTCTCTTAGCAAAAGACTAGTCATACCAATTGGCCACGATGTACTCTGAAAACATAGTCCATGGACCCCTGTCCCTGCTACTCTATCCTTTGAAATACTGGGTTTACTTAAGAAAACCTTTAAGTTTATGCTATAGTCCAGTTATGTTGATCTGCTCTTTACTATGTGCTGTCACTGCTTTCACCTAATCAAATACCTAATGACTGTCTAATCTATGGCCAACCCTCTCCCTCCCTCCCCACCCTTATAGCCATCAAAGAATCTTCTGTGCATAAGTCCTTATAGCAGAAGTCTCATACAATACTTGTCTTTTTGCAACTGACTGATTTCACTTAGCATAATGTCTTCTAGTTGAAACTAGACTATGAGATGCTTCCCCAAATTATCACTGTTCTTTATCACTGCATAATGTTCCATATATATACCCTAGTTTGCTTTTCCATTCATCTGTTGATGGGCACCTAGGTTGATTCCATCTTTTTGCTATTGTGGACAGTGCTGAAATAAACATTTGTAGGCATGTATCTGTTCATGTGACTGCTTTTATTTCTGTAGGATATGTTCTAAGCAGTGGGACTGTTGGATCGTATGGTACTTCTATTTATAGCTTTTTAAGGAAGTGCCAGATATACCATTTTGCATTCCCACCAGTGGTATAGGAGAGTTCCAATCTCTCCACAGCCTCTCCAGCATTTGTTACTTTGTATTTTTTGGATTATTGCCAACCTCGTTGGGATGAGATGGTATCTCATTGTAGTTTTGATTTGGATTTCTCTAATGGCTAATGATTGTGAGAATTTCCTCATGTGACTTTTGACTGCCTAGTTGTAGTCTTTGGTGAAGCCTGTGCTCATCTCCGTTGCTCATCGCTTAATTGGGTTATTTGCCTTTTTCTTGCTGATATTTCACAGTACCTTGTAGGTTATGGAGGTCAGATGTCAATCTGACATGCAGTTGCCAAATATTTTTTCACCATTCTGTGGGTAGTCTTTTAATTCTGTTGATAAAGTTTTTGGATGGGCATAAATTTTTTTTTTAATTTTTATTTAACATAACTGAGTGAAAATGTATATTCACATGTAAATTTACATGTCCCCCTATATGCAGCTTCCACTGCTCTCCCTGTCCGGTGACTGCACACTATTCCTCTCTGTTCCATACATGTCTCATCCTCCCAACAGTCTCCTTTCCCCTCCTCTCTATCCACTCCCCTTCCTCCAGCCAGAGGTCAGCAAGATGATATCCTATAGATGTATAGAACCATAAAGTGCTTCCAACATATGGTTACTCTGCATTGCCAAGTTCATTCCATTCCTGTCCAAGGAGTGGACCTTTGTTATAATTGATGGGAACGGGCAGCATCAGGGCCGGGGGCCATGCTCTCAGAGGAACCCCAAAACCGCTGGACCATCAATTGAGGTCTTTTAGTGGAGATCTCATGATGCACCTCTTTTTATTCTTGTGTTGCCAGTGAGGCTCCTCTCTGTGAGCTCCATCATGGCTATCACTGGTGGTGGCCGGGCACCATCCGGTTCTTCCGGTCCCAGGTCGATGTAGGCACCCACTCTTGTGAGTCTCTCTGTCTTCTCAGTTGTCTTTACCGCATGCCATTTTGGCTGGATGGGCATAAATTTTTGATTCTTAGTTTTCATTTATCAGTTTCTCTTATTTTGTTCATGCCTTGTTTGTCTGGCTTGGCTGGCTTGTTTGTCAGATTTTGTAATCTGTCTAAGCTGTGTGTTAGAGTTTCCACTGTTGACCGTAGCTTTTCTTACAGTCTTTATTGTTTTAGGTTTGACATTTACGTCTTTCATCTACTTACTTTTTTTAAACTTCCGTTCTCCCAGCTGTGACATTTCATATAATTGTACTAATCTTCTTTATAAAATTTTTGTGAAGAATTTAGGGACACAGTAACTGAGAGTTCTGTACACCTCATTCAAAGTAAACACATCTGACTTCCAGTTAAACTAGGGAATTAAATACATGTTCATAATTTTCTCCCCATGAGAACTCAATAAAAATGAAATGAAAGGATAAAAAAGAGAGCAAGAAGTACTAACAAGTTTCTTATAGATAGAAGATAATGGAGACAAGGAAGCATGACACAAGTTGCTGAAAGAATGGAATGCAGCTGAGACACACGCTCGTTCGCCTAGCAGCCCTCTGGGAGGTCTGGGAACCCTGAGAGGCATGCAGGGCTGTGGAAGGTGGAAATGAAGCCAGCGGCGCAAACCGACTCCACTGGTGGAAAATCTGTGACACCCCTAGGCCCTTTCTGGATTTTCAGAAGCTAGGTGACTGCAAGATATCAGTAGTTTGTAACCTGGAGAAGCTGAACCACAAAAGCATGGGCTGGGGGGTGAGGGAAATAACTGAAGGTGGAACTGCCCCGATAGGCCAGGAAAACCAGCTGCCACAGAATCAATTCCGGCTTATAGCAACCCCTGTGTACCAGAATAAAATCATGTTCCACATGGCTTTCAGTGGCTGACTTTTCAGAAGTTAACTGCCAGGCCTTTCTTCCGAGGTGCCTCTGGGTAGGCTGAAATATGTTAACCGTTCACACCACTCAGGGGCTCTGGAAAGCCGGCAGTCCGTCAGCATTAGAACCTCTACACACACAGACACAAACCAGGCTGGCATTTGAAGAGTTTTTCTCTGTAGAAACTGAGTGTCCTCAAGAGAAAACGCTCAAAGATGTTGACAGATGAGCCCCCTTAACAAAATTGGCAGCTGCTTCCAATCACTTCATGATGATATGACCTAACAGGAAAGTTTTCAGTGCCTCAGTCTTAAATATGAACAGAATAGTCAATGGTCATAGACATTTTAAGGAACCTTGGTGGTGTAGTGGTTAAGTGCAACGTTAGCTAACCAGAAGGTGAGCAGTTCAAATCCACCAGGTGCTCCTTGGGAAGTCTATATGGCAATTCTACTCTGTCGTATAAGGTTGCTATGAGTCAGAATCAACTCAATGGTGCTGGGTTTTTTTGGGTTTTTTTTGGTTTAGATGTGAAGGACGGAAGAACACAAATAAAGAGCAGGGAAAAAAAAACGATAAAGTAGAAGCCAGAGAATAGAATGTAATTTAAAATAATTATAACCTTCATTCTCAGAAAAGACATTGCATCTATTAAGAAGAACAGTTGACTGTAAAAACTGCTGAAGTCATGGACCAAGAAAGAGCTGCTGGATGTTGAAAATCTGATGGCTAAAAATAGAGGTAAATGCTCATCTACTAATTGGAAGCTGATAGATAACGTCAACATTTATAAATCAGCAGATGCCAGTGTAGTAGAAACATGTTATCTGGGAATAGATAGCAAATACACAAATCATCAGCTACCCAAAAAACCAAGCCGCTTTAAGTGGTAGCATGTGGACAGAAGAACTGGGTGGTGGAGAGGGGCAGGGAAAGTATCTGATATTTTATCGCATTTGACTTGAGAAAAAAAAATTTTGTTCTGTTTTTCTTTTACTGGAATTTAAGAAAAAACTATGAAATGTTTAACGGAACTAAAATCTATGTGCATTGAGATATTAAAATTATTAAAATAAGCCCTAAAGTAGTCTTTTATAATAGGCATAAGGATGAGAGAAAACAGAATTTGGGGACTGTCAGAGTCTTAGCAGGTATATTCTGTTTTTATTTCTGCTGTGACAGAGTATCACAAACTTAGTGGCTTCAAAAAATACAAATTTATTCTTTTATAGTTCCGGAGGTCAGAAGTCTAAAAGAGGTCTCACCTGGCTAAAATTAAAATGTCAGCATGACTGCATTCCTTCTGGAAATTCTAGGGAAAAAACCCTTTCCTGGCCTTTTACAGCTCCTAGAAGCTTCTGCGTCCTTTGGGTTGTGGTTCCTCCTACTATCTTCAAAGCCAGCAACACAGCATCTTCTCTCCTCTATGGCCTCTGCTTCCATCCTTACGTCTTCTCACTCTGGCTCTGACCCTCTTGTCTTCCTCTTTTAAGGACCTCCGTGATTACATCAGTCCCTCCCAGGTAATACAGGCTAATCTCTACATCTAAAGATTCTCTACATCTTGAATTAAAAGCACATCTGCAAAGTCATTTTTGCCTCGTAGGGTAACGTATACACAAGTTTAGGGGATTAAGATGGAGACCATTTGGGAGGCCATTGTTCAATCTACCACAACAAAGCAGCAGTGTAGACTGAGGTCTTACTCACAGGGATTGGCCAGAAAGCGCCCTGCTAAGTAATAGCTGGCCGTGTGACTTGAGAAGGTTTCTGTTTGTAAAGTGAAAATGGAAACAATAAACGTTATCACCCATACATTTTGTCGGGAAGATAAAATAAGAAAATTGCTTATATATGCTACTCAGATTTATTATCTAATACCCTTAATGCTTTTATGAGACTCCAGACTCATAGCTATGAGTGTCAGACATGACATTTCTGTGGAGTGTCATGTTTTATCTGGGAAACCCATGTGTATTACATATTGTATTTCATAACAGGTTGATATTTGTTTTAATGCAAACATCTTAAGTATTCCACCAGCAGGAAAGTAAATTGATGCCTCTAATTCTTTGGTCTTGTGTGTTCCCTGTTATATTGCAGAATTATCTTTGTTTGAGAAACAAGGCTACATAAAAGAAAGCACACTGTAAGCTACGAAATCTGACAAGTCCATGAAATTAATTGTTGTAAGTGCTACATACCTCATTGCTGAATATCACTGTGGTCACTTTCAAAGTGCTCCCCTTGGGAAGCTGTGCAGTGACCCAGAGCCTAGTCCACCCTTAAAGCTGTTTTGGAACTCTTTCTAGAATGGCCATTTCACATGTGGCATGGTGGCAAGTTTGTGAACAGTTGCCTGTGAGGGAGTTTTTAGCCAGTAAACAAATAACTGTATCGGAATACCCTTTCTACTCATCTGATCTTGCCCCTAATGACTTTTTTCTTTACCAGAAGATAAAGGAAATATTGAAATTAAGACATTTTGATGACATTCAAGACATCAAGGGTGATCCAAGGACAGCTCAGACAGCCATTCCAGAAAAAGAGTTCTAAAATTGCTTTGAAGGGTGGACTAGGTGCTGGCATTGGTGCACAGCTTCTCAAGGGGAATGCTTCAAAGGTGACTGTAGTGATCTTCAGCACTGAGGTATGTAGCACTTTTTCTAGGATGGGTTCGTGAACTTAATTGGCATACCTTGTATAACAAGCAATAAGAACTCAGATTCAAGTAGAAAATATTAAAAGTATAATGTGGTCTTAGCTCCATGGGCTGAATATAAGGAAAGAAAAATAGAAGGCCTATGGATTTTTTTAAACTAGGCAAAGTAGGCTCTGCAAAGGACACAATTCTTGGAATTTACCTATAGTAATATAGCATGAACTGTTCTTCAAACTGTGGTGGTCGGTTTTTCTAGCCTGATTGATTGTGGGGGACGTAGTAGGTTTACTGTCAAAGAGAAGGTGAAGAGAAATATCAGCCAGGGTATGCAACTGTGGGAGATACTGGAGTCTCTAAACCGAAAAGCCAAACCAGTCACCGCTGCACTGACTTCAACTCCTGGTGAATCCCCACGTAGTCAGATTAGAACTGCACTCCCCGGGATCTGCAGTGGCTGACTGGTCTGAAGATCATCAAACGTTTCTTCTAAGGTGCCTCTGGGTGAACTCAAACCTCTAAACTTCTAGTTAGCAGCCAACCATGACCACTGTTGGTACCCTCCAGGGATTCCGCTGGGATCAGATGATTTTAACTCACAGTGATGCCATGTGTGCAGAGCAGAACTGCTCCCTGCAGTTTGCAAGGCTCTGAAATTTCCAAAGCAGGTAGCCAGGCCTGCCTTCCTATGGGGCTTCTGGGGGACTTCGAATCACACGACCTCCATCAGCTTCTTAAACACAATATTTTGAAGTCAACAACTGATGTTTTCTCTGAAAATTTGTTTAGCAATAAGAAGCACCACTTGTCTCACCCAGGTCCATGTTCTCTTTAGAGATTCTGACATCATCATTTTTAGATTAATAAGACCAGTACTCATAGGGGCTCTGTGTAAAGAGGGTCTAGGTTCAGTATGAGGTCCGGAGTCATAAGGAAACCCTGTAATAATATAAGGACACCCTAATGTGTAGTGGTTAAGTGCTGTGGCTGCTAATCAAAAAGATCAGCAGTTCCAATCCACCAGACACTCCTTGGAAACTGTACGGGCAGTTCTACTCTGTCCTATGGTGTCACTATGAGTGACTCAACAGCAGTGGATTTGGTTTTGGGTTCAAAAGGATTAGGAATGTTGGGAGTCCCCCTAGAGACTCATGGAAAAGCTGTGCCAGATTCCTCATAAAAGGGCCTTAGATCTATCCACTCCGTGATCCAGAAAAACAGATAAGATCCAGCAGATTTTATCAGGGCCCCCAGCAATAATTTCCCTAATGAATACCCCCAGAGCGACATCTTGTCTGCTTACAATTTCAATCTATTTCTCTTAGAGAATGTAATAAGGACTTGGAACAAGGCCTCCTCTCAAGAAATCTCCTTTCTTTATGACAGTTATATAAATGCAGGCTAGTATTTTCCTTAGAGAAGACTGCTTTAACTGAAATAAATGGTGGCGACATGTCATAATAACTGCAAGTTTTATAGGGAAAGTTACCATCTAATTTAGACAAATAGATGAGCTAGAACGTATTCTAAAATGTGTAGTCAGAGTTTAAATGGCTGTAAATGGAAGTCTAATGAAGATTTGCTAACGGTGGGAAGGAGGAGCTTGGGTAAGTGCACTCAGAATGGCTAAAGGGACAGTGTCAGACCAAGCATTCATGAGGGCTGAGTGATGATCTATAGAATGAAACTTGGGGACACAGCCCTTTGTGGACTCAAATGACTGAATGTCTCCAGAGGAATTGGCTCTGGTTTGAACAAGGACTGCTTCCCAACCCAAACAACCCGCTGCCACTGAATGAGTTCTGACTCACAATCCTATAGGACAGAGTAGAACTGCTCCATTTGGTTTCTAAGGAGCACCTGATGGATTTGAACTGGAGACTTCCTGGTTAGCAGCCACACCTCTGAACCACTACGTTATGGGGGTTTCCAAGGACTGCTTAGAAAGGGAAAAATGATGTATTTTAATTTAAAGCAACAATTAAAAAATAATATTCCTCCTTAACAAACTTTGATTACTTTTGTTTTCTTCTTCTTTTTAAAAATTCTATTGTGGTAAAATAAATATAGCAAACAATTGTGCCATTTGAACCATTTTTAAGTGTATAATCCAATGACCTTAATTATACCGACCACACACTGCTGTCACCGCCATCCATCTCCAAAAGTTTTCCATTGCCCCAAACAGAAACTCAGTATCCTTTAAGCAATAATTCTTACCTCTGATTATTTTTTAAAACAAGAAAAGTGTTACATATGTTCATTCCCGTGCCGTGTAAAATATTGTCTCTCTTTTTTCCTACTCTGTGATAAATTTACAAGCTTGTTATTATTTCTTTTTGGTAAAATGAATAAGTCTTAGACTGCTATGAAATGCATTCTGATCCAAATGCTGTTTTCAAACAAAAGAAACTTATTTCCTCTTTGACCTCCAATAACTTCATCAGTACTCTCCTTTTGCCACTTATCCTTGAAATGACCTTGGCTCTTCATTTGAATTTTCTTCTTTTTGTGCATGCTAAAGTGAGCTTCAGAGATGTCTGTGTTTGGTTCACTAGTCACACTGTGATTCTTGCAAACTGGTGGCTCCTTTGAACTTCAGTTCAAGTTTCCATTATTCATACATCAGATTGTTTCTAAGGGTATGACACTTTGGACGTGAATGGAAAGCAAAGTGAAAAATATTTAGCAGTCTCACACGACATGGCCACTTGGACAAAAGAACTTTGTGAGTATCACTTCACACAATGGGGAACCATGAACTTTTTCTCACCCTGTAAGTGGCATTGTGCCAGAATAAGCTTAGAAGCTACCCTATAACTTGATTCTGGAAACCTTTTTGATTCTGATATCTAGAGTTTGTATACTAAAACTCAGATTAACATTGGGAAGACCTTAATTATTTTTTTCTGTGAAATTAAGACCGTACAAACCCAAAATTATTTCCAAGAATACTGTGCCCTCTTAACAGTTTAGAAATCCTAGTAATTACTAACATTTTATTTGTTTATGCAATATTTTGTCACTTGTGGAAATGTGTATCTAAAACAAGGATATAACAGAGCAGTATGAACAGGAAAAACGAGGAAGTAGATTTAAATTCATTTTTCACCTAAGAGAATGTGATACTCCGGGAAACATTCACTTGATGTTAATGTTGTCCTTCCAGGGAACAATCTCTTTTGTTTAAAGAATATTTCTAAAGCCTGATTGTACGCTCTGCACTGTGTTGGATGTAACGGACAATATAGGTGCCTGATACAACATAGATCCTACTTTCAGGGAGACTGCAATCTTGTTCAAAAAAGGCATGCATTTTTCTATTACAAAATAAGAACTAGGATCCTATAGTTAAATTTAGTATTTGTCAGGCATTTTATGTCCTTTACCTCTTTATCCTTACAACAATTTTGAAAAGAAGATAGGATTCATCTCATTTGATGAGTCAGAAAAATGTGGTTCCGGGAAGTGAAGTGACTTGCCTGAGGTCATTCAGATAGCAAGTTGCCAGAGCAGGACTCTAATTCAGACTTTTGTAATGCTGATGGAACCATTTCTAGACTTTTGCCAGGTAACTGTTCCACTCTTTACTGCTTTAGACCGCCAGAGAATCGAGTGTTTTCCACTAAGTTCAACTCCCTCCTATCTCTAGAGCTCCTGCTATGTTTTCTGGAACAGAACACTTAATTGTTCTAGATACTGGTTTCCTAATCTGTGAGATGAACTGGGTGCCCTCTGGTAGATTCTGACCCATGGCGACCCTGTGTGCACCAGAGCAGAACTGTGCTCCAGAGGGTTTTCAGTGGCTGTGATCTTTCGGAGGTAGGTTGCCAGGTCTTCCTTTAGGTACCCTTGGAGGAACTAGGACTGCGAACCTTTTAGCCAGTAGTCAGACATGTTAATCTTTAGCACCTTCAGGGATTCCTGTCTAAAATGAGAGAGTTGTCTTTCCAGGACTGGACATTCATTCTATCATTTTTAGACTAACTTTCGTAGCACCAAGAAAGTAACCAGAATCGCGAAGGGGTACCAGCCCCCACACCGAGGCCTGGAGCCATCAATGTGCCCTACATTCTCTGGGAACACGCTGCTCAGAACAACTGGACCAGGAAGGAAAGCAGGATTCGGATGGGCGCAGAGGAGATGGATTATCTTCCTGTTGAGGGAGTGGCCAGAGTGCAAGCGTGGAACCAGTTACTATGCTGGGCAGTCTGCCAGACAGCGAAAGATTAGAGCGGGTGGAATGTAAGGGCCTTTTGTACAGTCTGGAGAGGGGGCTTGTTGGGTATGAATGAAGGTAGGCATTGAATACCAGGTGTTTGTATTCAACTTGAAAGGCTCAGAGAACCATTTCAAAACTTCTGCCAAATTGCTGTGTCACTTGTTACTACTTCAGAGCTGAAACATGATGAATCAGCTGGCCGAGGTACGCAGACCCCATAATGGAAAAGATAACTCTGGGATTCAGAACTATGAAGTTGGCAGTAACTGGCAGCAGGAAGAACTCACAGATTCTTGCTAAATGAATAAACAGTGATTGGGAAACAATTATCCAGGAGGATAATTGATTTATTTTGAAATACCCAAAATTACCTGGTTCTCTTGGGCAACTCTCTTAGCTCTATACATGTCAGCCAGGGGGCGGGCTGGGGCTGTCACGTATGAGTGTTTTTCCTCATGTAGAGTGACTGTGCTATTTCCCTAAATGGCACAGCCTGGTGCTGACCTGCTGACTGCCACGCTCCAGCCACCGTAGGTGATGGATCTGCACGTGGGCACAACCACTCAGGACTGACACGTGCCCCTGCCCACGCATTCACAGGAACCGGGTCTCCCCAGTCAGAAGTGGGGAAGAACACAGGCCGCAACACCTTGTTCTTAGGATTCCTACCATGAAAGCAAATACTTAAGAATAAACCCACAAACTCTTAAAAACAATAGCTATAATGTAAGTGAACAATATTCGTCATAACGTTTTCAACATAGTGCTTTAGAATGGACAACTCCCAAGACTTAGCTTTACAGTGATAAACTACATTAGTGATTTCCAGCTTTTGAGAGTGTGTACAGTCAAGGCTCAGTTTCATAGCTCTCTTCCTTCTCTCTTAAGCCACAAGCTTATTTGAGTTCCTTTGATGTGTCATGCTGTCTCTAGCCTACAGTTTCTTCTCCTTGGGGTATTTTCCATCTGCCATTCTATTTCTCATTGGCTTGACTAAGTTCTTCTCTTCCTTTGTGTGCCAACGAATGCGTCTCCCCCTCAGGGAAGTTGCCCTGATACTCTTCTTGCCCGCATCTCTGTGTAATTTTTAAAGTTGTGTGTCAACTTGCCTGGGCCAGGATTCTCAGTAGCTTGGCATTTATGATGTAGTCTGGCAGTCATACAATGATGTGATCATTTCCGTGATGAGATTTGACATAATGCGATCACCTCTGTCATGGATTGAATTGTGTCCCCTCCAAAATATGTACAGAAATTTGGCTGGATCGTGATTACCAATATTGTGTGAGAGCCCTCCATTTTGTGATTTTCCTAAGCTGTATGTTAAAGGATTAGGGTGAGACTGTAAATCCCTTCCTAAGGGGGCTTGTTGGGTCTGAACGAAGGCCGCTGTAAAGGGAGTTTCCTTGGAGTGTGGCTTGTACCACCTTTGAACTTTTTATCCTACAAGAGATAAAAGGCAAAGGAAGCAAGCAGAGTGTTGGGAACCTCACACCATCAAGAAAGCAGCACAGGGAGAAGAGCACGTCCTTCAGGCTTGAGGTTCCTGCTCCAAGATACTCCCTGAACAAAGACTGATACAACACAAGGACCTTCCTCCATAGCTAACAGAGGGAAAGCCTTACTCTGAATGGATATCCAGAATTTGGACTTGTAGTCTACTGGACTGTGTAAGAATAAACTTTTCTTTGCTAAAGCCTTCCACTTGTAGTATTTCTATTAGAGCAGTTACTAGATGACTAAAACAATGCCCCTGATGAAATTTGCTGTGAGTAGCTAATCAGATGAAAGGGAGCTTCGCTGGGGGTGTGGCCTGTATCCAAGATAGGTGGACTCTATAGCAAGACTTGGGAGCTTTTGCTCATTCTGGATCCCACAGCTGGCTCCTGTTCATCTGACCTGTGGTTCTTGGGTCTTGAGTTAGCAGTTTACCTGCTGGTCATAGAATTTGTCACCATTTGAGGTCTGGATCTTGACCTCACCAGCCTTGCAGCTATGTGAGTTGGGAATAGCCTTATTCACAGATTTGGGATTTTCCAGCCTCTACAACCATGTGAGCCATTTCCTTGCTCTTTCTGTCTCTTTATAGATGCTCCACTAGGTTGGCTTCAACAGAGAACTGACCCTGAGACACTCTCAATGATTTTTAAGCTTTGTAATGGCAGGGAGGCAGTAATCACGCCTGGCATCTTCACCCTTGAATCTACAGCATTCCCAGCATGTTTGTAGAATAGTCAGGACTCAATATATTTTATATTTGTTGAGTCAATGATTGAGTAAATGACTGAATAAAAACCTCTTAGACCTTCAGCAGTCACATTCAGGGCATAGTCTGAAGGCTATGCTGGATTCGGGTGAGCTCACCCATACGCAACTCGCTCTAGGTCCCGCTTATCTGTTCTTCTGTCTTTCAAGTATGCATTGCCAAATTTTCACCTGATTGTCCTGGAAAAATGTATGCCAATCAGGTATAAACCAGCCACTAAAGATGACAGGAGAGTTATATCTAGCAGAGTGCTTGGCACACAGTATGCACTCAATAAACACTTTGAATGAATAATAAATTAATGCATGAATTAATGTTGTGCACTACAATCATTACAGAAGAGATTTGCCTTCCACAACAAACCTCAGATATACCACTGGCCACTGTGCTCAAGGTTAGGGATCCAAATGTAAAGGTGACCATCTTCTTGAATTTGTGAAGAACATTTGACATGAAACGTTGAACAGAAACCAGTAATACTACACCGATTTGTAGATGTTTGAATCTGGTTCTTGGAAAAGTAAAGAGTTGACAGGTCTTTTTCCAATTTTGACAAAATATTGGTGCTGTATAAACACAACATGAATCAATCATAGTACTGTCCTCAGTGACAGATCCATGGAGTTTCATTATACAGACTTAGTTCACTACCACTTAATCCTACCTGTTTATGAAATGTAATGGTCTGATTATAACATTCCCTTTTTTATCCTAGCTAATATTTGATTAAATATTTATTCCAGGCAATTTTAATCTTCACAATTTAATCTTTAGCATGTTAATCTTCACAATTATTCATGAGGTAGGTAATGCCACTATTCCTGTTTCCCAGTTAAGCAATTAGTTCAAAGTCACATTGCTAGAAAGTACAGTTTGATTCCAGAATTGCACTAAAAGTGCTATGCCATGCAGCTTTAACATGAATGAACTAATAAGACAAGAAGTATTATTATTATTATTTTTGCTAAACAAGAACATTATTCATATGGTGAGTAAGGAAGCATAACCAGGAACAACCTAATATGCTAAAGGACACCAAAAAATAGAAATGCATTGTGGGAAGTGTCCAAGAGAAGATTTTCGTAGAATTAAGTTCCTATAGGATAGCAAAGGCAGTCTTCCACTTACGGTGTATTTAGTTTACTGTGTTCAAGTTGCTATGAATTGTACTCATGACCAGTTTTTTCCCCACATCTTACTATTAGTAGTACGCACTACATACAATGTTGCAGTATATGATTTGCTGATGTTATCATTCTCAGATGTAGTTTCCAATCCCAAAAGATGAAGATTGGATTTATAAAGATACTGGTAACAAAAGGCAATAATAATGACAACTAAAAAACAAAAAAATGAGGTGTTTAGGTCAGAACAGATTTCTGACAGAGTAGTTGTTGGAATAAAATCTTGTCATAAGTTGACCACTACTTATACTATTTTAATTCAAATACTGATGAGGAATACAGGTAAACTATCTTAATTTGCCGATCACACTCAGTCCTATGTTTTTATGGGTTGAATCATACTTTAATGCAAATGGTTAAAATAAGCCTATGATTTTTGTAGTATAAAAAAGTCTTCAGTATAAACATAAATTTCCTCACTTGTTTTGCAGTTTTGAATATCTGCATGTAGAGTTTTATTGAAGGAGTGTCTTGGTGGTGCAGCGGTAAGCACTGGTCTTCTGACAGGATGGTGGCTTGAATCCACCAGCTGACCTGATAATCTGCTCTCTGTAAAGATTACAGTTCTACTCTATCTTACATGGTCTCTATTAGTCAGAATCAACTGGACAGCACTCAACAACAAGAAAATATTGATATAGAGATTATTACTCCAAAATTGTATCCAGCCATATTGGTTTTGAGCTCTTGTGAAAAAAAGAATAGAGAAATACTGTTTTCTAAACTTTCATAGACACTGTAATGTTTTGTGTACATAATAATAGGGAAAACAGTTAAAAATAATGAAATGAGTTATTTCAATATTAGTTTAAAAACTCCCACTGAATATTTGCTATGTATCTAGATTATTCTACGTATTGGAGATACAATTGTGAAGAAAATAGACAAAATTCTTGCTCTTATGGAGCTTAAATTCTAGTGGAAACAGAGATCAAAGTAAATAAATAAATAAAAGGATTTTTCAAGATATGTATCCACTTATCTCAGTACTTTATATCCTTCACCAACTGTTTCAAAATACACCCTCTCTCTACTCATTGACATGGTTAGATTCTGAGGACCAGCTTGCTATGTGAAATTGGTGTCATATGAAAACAGAGGATCACTACATCAGACCACAAAATGGAAGATAACCACATCATTGCATAACTGCCAAATCACTGAGGATCTTGGCCTCGTCAAGCTGACATGACCTTAATTATTAAAACCAGTGTTACTCTTGCCTTGTTTCTTTGTGATACCGACTCCCAGATAGATTGTTAATGTATAAAATAATTGAGTAGTAGAATTTTTACTATTGTCATAAATGTGAAATATTGTATAAATGAGACAGTTGATAAATGAAGATAAAGAGTGTTTTGAGCTTCCATATCTGGTAGGTTTGTAAATGAAACATCCACTTTTGTTTCCTGTTTCTGTTTGTCTGTGTTCACCTACATTTCTGATTACTATAGCTGTGGAGTAAGAGTTACTGTTTTATACAGCAAGACCCTTAAATTGTTCTTCTGCAAAAGAGTCTTAATTATCTTTGTTCTGGGTTCCTCAAGATAAATTTTAGAATCTGCTTTTAAGTCCCATAAAAATTTCCTGTAGAGTTTTTTTGAGGGTATTTAAAATTTTTTATTTTAAAATTAGCATGTTGTAAAATTGATTCTCCTCACCTCCACGTACAGTTCCTTGAGTTTTAACACGTCTCTAGATTGGGGTGGCCACCACTGCAATTCCTGTTAAGTTTTGATTGGAACGGCATTGTGCTTACAGAGTCACTGGAAAGAAACACCATCTGAATGATAATAAGTCTTCTCATACATAATTGTGGTAAATATCTCTGTTTCTGTTATTGTTGTTAGGTGCCATCGAGTTGGTTGTGACTCACAAAGATCCTGTGTACAACAGAATGAAACCCCGCTGGCTCCTGTGCCGTGCCTGCTGTCCTTGCTGTGCTTGATCCCGTTACTGCAGCCACTGTGTCAGTCCATCGGGTGGAGGGTCTTTCTTTTTTCTTATTCTCTACTTTACCAAGCATGATGTCCTTCTCGAGGGATTCATCCCTCCTAACAACGTGTTCAAAGTTATAGCCCTCCTATCCTTGTTCCTAAAGAGCGCTGTGGTTGTACTTTCTTCAAAGTTGTAGTCTTGCTGTTTTTGTTCTAAAGAGTGCTGTGGTTGTACTTTCTTCTAGGACAGATCTGTTCATTCTTTTCGCAGTCCATGGTATATTCTATGTTCTTCTCCAACACTACAAATCAAAGGCATCAATTCTTCTGCTGTCTTCCTTATTCATTGCCCAGCTTTCGTGCACATATGATGTGATTGAAAATACCATGGTTTGGGTCAAGTGCGCTCAAGTGCACCTTAGTCTTCAAGGTAACGTCTTTACTTTTCAACAGCTTAAAGAAGTCTTTTGCAGCAGGTTTTCTCAATGCAATGCTTCTTGTGATTTCTTAACTGCTGCTTCTGTGGGTGCTGATTGTGGATCTAGGTAAAATAAAATCCTCGAGAAACTCTATCTTTTCTCCTTTTATCATGATGTTGCTTACTGGTCTACTTGTGAGGATTTTTGTTTTTTTTGGTGCTGAGGTGCAATCCATACTGAAGGCTGTGGGCCTTGATCTTCATCCGTAAGTATTTCAAGTCCTCTACACTTGCAGCAAGCAAGGCTGTGTCACCTGCATAACGCAGGCTGTTTATGAGTCTTCCTCTAATCCTAACGCCTTTTTCTTCTTTATATAGCTCAGTTTTCCAGATGATCTGTTTGGCATAAAGATTGAACAGGTATGGTGAAAGGACACAATCCTGATACACACCTTTCCTGACTTTAAACCACTCAGTGTTTCCCTGTTCTGTTTGATCTTGATCCTCTTAACTGCCTGTCTGTTCTTGTCTTCTTTAAACCCTCTCATCACATTCTACAATTTTCATGATAATATTCTTACCCATCTTTTATTAGATTTACTCTTTATAATTTTGTTGCTATTATTGATGTTATTTACTTAAAAAATACATTTTCCAAATGTTTATTAACGTGTAGAAATGCAATCTTGTGTTATATACTGATTTTGTATCTATCAATTTATTGCTAAACTCAAATATTAATTCTGACACTTTTTGTGCAGATTCTGGTTTTCTGTGTGGATAATCGTATCATCTTAGAACAATGATTCACAATGAGACAATTTTATCCTCAGGGAACAATTAATCATGTCTGGAGACATATTGGTAGGCACAATAAGGGATATCAAAATTTTGTACCCATTTATTCAACAATTATTTAGTGAAGTCACGCTATACATTAGACCCTGTTTAAGGAGCCAGATATTCAGTGGTAAGCATTGATTAGCTTATCTTATCATTAACATGTTCCTTTGCAGTGTAACATGGATAGCCTACTTTATAATCTGCAAACAGAAAACAAATCTCCTTTCAAATAATTCATGGGGTAGTATAGAAAGTAAACACGTAATAGGTAAACTGAAAACTGACTACATTCCTCAACTGCAGAAGCTATAGAAAGTGCATTCTTTAACCACTGTGCTATAGATGTGGAAATTAATAAATAATTTTTTCCCACTAAGCAAATTGGGTTTTTACTGAAAGTTACTGTGATTATTAGAAAGATCATTTATAAGTTATTTATCTATTTTTACATTGAACTTGACATGAAGATTTGTAGAACTAAATTCTTATTACCTGGTTAGTACATATATCCTCCTATGACATTAGTTAAGAACTCGACAGCATGTCAACACTCTCCCTTCTTGATCTTGGGTTCCCAGTTACCAGCCTTCCTGTCCCCTCCTGCCTTCTAGTCCTTGCCCCTGGGCTGGTGTGCCCATTTAATCTCATTTTGTTTAATGGGCCTGTCTGCCTAGAGGATGACTTCAGTATTTAGCTAAAAGGGTACCCAGGGGCCATCTTTTTGACATTCCTCCAGTTTCTGTCAGGACAGAAATTCTGGTGATTTTCATGAGCTAGAATTTGGGCTCACATTTTCTCCAGCTCTGTCTATTGTGAGCCCCTTTAGAGCAGCTACTGGTGATAGCTGGTCACCATTTAGTTGTAATGAACTTAGTATGGTGCAGGCAGTGATATATGTGGTCCATTAGTCCTTTGTGAGTTAATCTTTACCTTGTATCTTTAGTTTTCTTCATTCTCCCTTGTTTCTGAAGGTGTAAGACCTGTAGAGTATCTTAGATGGCTGCTACAGATGCTACTCAGCAAACCAGAACATAGAACATTTTCTTTATACACTGTGTTATGCTAGTTGAGCTAGATGAATAACAAATATTTAAAAAAACACACAACTGCTTGTCAGCCAGAGGCTATGTGTCCTTAACTGTTTTAAGTAATTTTTGAAAAGAGTGAGATAAATGAATTTAGAATTTAACTCAAGAAGTTAATTAAAAGTACGGAAAAGAAAACTCAAGCATGGCAGAAGGAATTAATCAACGTAAAAACACAAATTAATTAATTATACAGTAGAAAAACAGTATAACTGACAAATAAAAGATACTTTTTTGAAAAATAATAAGCAAAGAGAGCGAATAAAAGCAACCCTACATTGGAGAAATTAACAAACACTACCTCAACTAGATGAACAAGGTCAGCCTCAACAGTGATGAGTTATGTTGATGATACATACTTTGATCTAATGGAAGGAGAATTAGCACTTTAACTCTGTGGTCTTCCTCCTTAAAACCCAGTAACACTAGTCTAATCAGGAGAAGGAAACCCTGGTGGCATAGTGCTAAGTGCTATGGTTGTTAACAGAAAGGTCAGCAGTTTGAATCTGCTAGGCATTCTTTGGAAATTCCGTGGGGCAGTTCTACTCTGTTTTATAGGGTTGCTAATAGTTTCAACTATTGCCAAGTGAGTCGACTCGACGGCACTTGGCAATAGTTGGAACTGACTCAATGGCAATAGGTTTCATTTTGTTTTGGGAATCATGGGAAAAACAACAGACAAATCTCATTTGATGAAATTCTAGAGCGTACCTGACCAGTACACCTCAAACTGTCAAGTTCATCAAAATGAGGAAAATCTGAGAAACTGTCACAGTTAAGAGGAGCTTTATATGACAACTGCATGTAATGTGGTGTCTGGAATGAGACCTTAAAACTGAGAAAGGATATTAGGTAAAAGCTAAGGAAATCTAAATAAAGTATGGATTTTAGTTAATCATAATGTATCAATATTGGTTCATTAACTTTTCAAACAATACCATACATACGTTAGCAATGGGGTAGTGCTTGTGGGATATGTGGAAATTTTGTTCTATCTTTGTGATTTTCTACATCTCTTAGCTCTGTAATTTTCCTATTGCTTCTGTAACAAATTACCACAAACTCTGTGACTTAAAACAACACAGTATTTATTCTTTTCTGATTCTGGAGGCCAGAAATCTGACATGAGCCATATAGGGCTACAGTACAGGTATTAACAGGAATAGTTCCTTTTGGAGACTTAAGGAGAGATTCCATTTCTTGTTTTCTGGCTTCTAGAGGCTGTCAACATTCCTTGGTTTGTAGCTGCATCTTTTCAGTGTCTCCTGTCTTCTGTTTTATCTGGCTTCCCTATGTCCCTTTTCTAAGCACCCTGTCATTACACTGGACCCTCCGTAGGTAGTCCAGAATAATCTCCCCACCATAAAATCCTTAAAAATTTAATCATCTACAATGTCCTTTTTACCATATAAGGTAACATTCATAGGTTCTGCAGATGACGATGTGGACATATTTAGAGGGTCATTATTTGGCCTACTACTATTTTAAAATAAAGTTTCCAGGAAAGAATAGACAAATTTTTAGAAAACTTAGTTAAGAGAAAAAAGAAGTACTCAAATGAAATAAATAAGGGGAATATAGCAGTAAATACGGAGCTTTTTTTAAGCCTATAAACGAATAACACATAGGACTATAGCGTAGAATTCTTGCCTTCGATGCAGGAGACCGAAGTTTGATTCTCAACCAAAGCATTTCATACAGAGCCACCGCCTGTCTGTCAGGGGTGGCTTGTGTGTTGCTATGATGCTGAAAAGTGTTCAGGGGGAGCTTCCAAACTGAGACGGCCTAGGGAGAAAGCTCTGGCAATTGACTTCTGAAAATCAGCCAACAAAAACCTCTGGTTTGGACCAATTCAGTCTGTAACCAGTCATGGGGATGGTGCAGGACCAGACAGCTTGTTGTTTTGTTGTGCACGAGGTTTCCAGGAGTTGGGGTCGACTCCTTGGCAGCTAACAACAATGAATGAAATAAAACATTTCATTATGCGGGTAAGCTCAGTGATTCC
Organism: Heterohyrax brucei; assembly: GCA_028571685.1. Classification (NCBI taxonomy): domain Eukaryota; kingdom Metazoa; phylum Chordata; class Mammalia; order Hyracoidea; family Procaviidae; genus Heterohyrax; species Heterohyrax brucei. Next base: position 52,760,088 of record CM053155.1, read on the forward strand.
ATGAGCACAAAGGTGTTATGGAAAATATTAGAAAAACCCATAAAGCAAAGGGAAAACACTACCAAGGAAGGCTCTGGGAGATTGTTAAAATAATTCTGACTTTATTCAGTGAGTGTTCCTATGGAGTGGACAGAGCCAGGATGCCAAACAGCATTAGCCACTTACTTTCACAGCATCCTTTGCCTCCTTACATGGGTTAGTCATTTCATATTTTCACAGCAGATTTATCCTATTTTCTCTACACAGAGCATGAAAAACTGTCCAACCCATTTTTAGCTCCCCAGTGCTATGCAGCACAGGCTGTAGAGACAGACTCTCCTCCGCGGCTGTGTGATTTTAAACAAATTCAGAACCTCTCTGGGCCTTAGTTCTTTATCTGCCAAATATACATAATGCTGTCTCTAAGTTTTAGAAATGTTTGTGAGAATTACATGAGAAAAATCTGTGTTAAGTATTTAGTGCAATTTTGAAGAAATTATTACAATTGCCATTATAAGTACTGATAATAAAACCTAACAAAGACAAGATAAAAAAAACTGATACAATTTAAAATTATAAATTTTGCATGTATTATAATTTTAGAAATATTTGAAAAGAATAACTCATCAAAAACAAGTAGAAAGTATCACTTTGGTTTAGTATTAGAAACTTGACTGTTGTTCTATCGTATTGGTATATCAAATGACAGAAATAATATGATCGTTTAATTTTGAATGACATTGATGAAAGTATTATAACTATTCTAATGGGAAAAAATCTATTTGTTATGTATGAATAGAAGAATACTTCTTTAGTAACTTAAAGACTGTCTCATACTGAACTCCATATCATTACTTACAGAGAAATGCCAATAGAGACACTTCCACTAACATTAGGAACAAAACAAGAGTATCAGCCATGTTGCGTATTGTATTAACATTGTTTTATAAGTTTTGATAACAGCAGATAACAGAAATGAGAAAGATAATTACTGGAAAAGATGGAGCATAGTTATTATTTGCAGATGATATAATCATGTATCTAGAAAATTCTAGAGAACCAACTACAAATAATTAAAAGAGACCTCAACAAGATTAATGAATACAAATATCAGTGGATCTGAAACATGTCAGCAACCAAGCAGAAAATATAATGAGGGAAAAATCTTTTCCACAATAGTAATAGAAACATAAAACACCTAGAAATACAAGCTTAATAAGAAATGTGTCAGACTTAGGTGAAAAACACCACAAAACTCCACAAAGAAACATAAAATAAGGATTAAATAAATGGAAAGACAAATAATGTGTTTTTATGGACTATTCTGAAAATATCAACTATTTCATATTAATTTATCAGCCTAATGCAACCGACTGAACTCCCAATGAGGTTTTTCTACAGGCAATTTTCTGGAAGAGTAAGTGCACGAGAATAGCAAAAGAAAACGTGAACAAAGAAGACTAATGTGCAGAGGTGAACATATTCTATCAGAAGATATATTGGAAAGCTACAGTACAGAGTGGCACTGGCACAAGTATAGATCAGTAAATGAGGATAGCCTGAAAAACAAAACCCAACCTATCTATTATATACAGAGGACTGAAATACTATAAAGACAACATCGCAAAGCAAAGGAATGGATGGATTTTTAATAAACAGGGAATTGAAAGTCTGGAAAATGGCAAGCTGTATCTTTACCTTATCCCGTACATCACATAATAATCAATGTATGTAGCAAATGAAACAATATAAATATTAGATTTCACAAGTTTAAATATTGTGTTTAACCTATTTAATTGTCATCTCAGGCTTAAAGAGGGTCAAGCAGGTGTAAACATGGAGCTGGGGGCAGTGTCCAGTACTGCAGGCTTCCTGGGTTGATATCTGGCCGTATGTTTCAGAAACCTACAAGCCTCATGTCATTTGTCCCAGGAATTCTAATTCTACAATTCTTTCATAATGAATAAAGACTAGATATGGGAAATGCTTTTTTTTTTTTGCACAAGAATACATGTTTTAGTCATCTAGTGCTACTATAATAGAAGTTCCACAAGTGGGTGGCTTTAATAAAGAGAAAGTTTATTCTATCATAACCCAGTAGGCTACAAATCCGTATTCAGGGCATCAGCTCCCGAGGAAGCCTTTCTCTGTTGGCTCTGGAGGAAAGTTCTTGTCATCAGTCTTCCTCTGGACCAAAGGATGTGCTCTACTCTTGGCACTGCTTATTTCCCAGTACTATGAGGTCCCCAACTCTCTGCTTGCTTCCCTTTCGTTTGTGTCCCCAAAGATTGCCTCAAGACACAATGTAGCAGTACAGATTGAGTCCTGCCTCACTAACACAACCACGGCTCATTTCCCATGGTTAACATCATAGAGGCAGGATTTACAGCATATAGGAAAATCACACATTGCTACACACATTTTTGGAGGGACATAATTTAATCCATGACAATACTCATCGCATTTTGTTTATAATATCCAAAACTAGAAACAAATTAAATAGCAAACTATACTGACTGGTTAGATCAAATGACTAAATAAATTCTGAGACATTGATGAGATGGGATATTTGCTGCTATAAAATTCCAGTTTTGGAGAAACTTAATGATATGATGAATCTTCACAATGTAATTTTAAAGTAAAAGCACAGAATGCAAAACTACTATTCTCTAGAGAAATTATCTCTGGTACTTAAGTCAGGGTATTTTAGTTCAATTCTTTACATGTACATTTAAGACTTCCATATTTTGTCTAACAAAATGCGTTGCTATTACAATCTAAAAAACGTGTACATGTGTATATGTGTCTTTAACACGCAACATGTCTGGTTGATTAGTATGCTCTTCAAGGAATAAATTAAACATTGAAACTTAAAAGTAGATCTTATTGGAGGTCCAGAATATTTTTTATTTTGAAATATGTACCCTTCTCTCTCTTTCCAAATTTCTGCTTTTTCCAAGAAACATGGTCGTATATGATACCCCTTATATTTATTCCCTATTTTCTTTCTTTATGAGAAAGGAGGCTATTTAAGTTTGCCTTTTTTTATAAGTTTATTAAAAGATTTTTAAGACTTCACTAAATATAAAAAATATATTAATGGCAGTACATATTTTGTTGCCTAGGTAGCAGAAATGCTCATCATTTTATCAAATATAAGAATTTTAAAGCAACCTATGCCTAAATTAGAGTAGATTAGAGTAGTATTTCCAAATAGTTGAAGAGTCAAAAGGATCTGCTTTGAGCATTATGTTCCTTCATATACTATCTATATGAGATCAAAGGGACAACAGCAACTTGAAAGGTTACATAGGAAACTTAGGGGACAGGGAGTTTATGCTGATGGGGGAGAAACAACTCAGAAAAGGAGGATGAGAAAGGTTGCCAAACTTGAAGCATGTCATCAGCGTCACTGAATTGGACATGTAGGAGCTGTGGCACTGGTATATGCTTTGTTGTGTATATTCTCAACAACAATAAAATTTAAGAAAGAATTTAAAGAAGGAGATGGAGAAAGCTAGCGAGGAGACTCAGATGGTGACTTGGAATGACAAAGAAGGACCAAACAGAGAGTCACATGAACAATTCTCATTGAATCACTGTGTACTGCATGGACAATTCTCATGGAGCATCTTGCAAATATATTTGGTTGATTTCAAAATTTTTGCAAAGAATACATATATAAATTTAAACACACAGGAAAATTTTTAAAAAGATAAAAATAACAGTCACAATAATCCCACCATTGATTTAAGTATAGCTACTTCTAATCCCTCTTCTATTTTTTCTGTCTCTACACAGACTCACACACACATACATGCACATGCATTATTTTTATAGATATTTGCTCATAATGCTCTAAACTTGTATATCTCAATTGCTTTTCTGAACAACAATGGAAGTTTTAATATACAATGTGGACAGACTCCAAAATCTGTCAAACAAACCACAATCAGTAGAAGAGAAAATAGATAAATGGGAACTATTAAGAATCAAACACTTTTGCTCATCCAAAGACTTTATTAATAGAATTAAAAGAACACTCACAGAATGGGAAAAAATATTTGGCAACTTTATGTCAGACCGATGCCTGATCTCCATAATCTATAAGATACTACAAAATATCAATAAGAAGAAGATAAATCGTCCAATTAAGCGGTGGGCAAAGGAGATGGACAGACATTTCACTAAAGAGGAGATCCAGGCAGCCAAAAAACACATGCAGACATGTTCACGATCTTTAGTTACTAAAGAAATTCAAATCAATTGCTTTTCTGAATGAGCTCTCTGGGGCAAATTTGGATGTTTGCATCCCAGGGTAAATTTCTTCTCCAGTCTCTCATCTGGGAGTTTACTGGTATTATAGGCTGATTTCTTTCATGGACAGCTACCCATATGCTCAACCTAATATAAAGTCTGATAGCTGACAAGCCCCACACATGCTGTTGGAGCATTTATCGTCTCTCACTTGTATTTGAAACCAAGATTTTTTTAACACATATTTATGAATACCTACTATGAGCAGAATGGATTTCTTCCCACTGGGAATACAATATTGAATGAAGCACCCAAATTCTTGCTTTTTGGAATTTACTTTCTAATAGAGGAGAAAAAAAATTCACATAAGTAAGTGAATTTTTCTCTATTTTAGAGGCTGATACATGGTATATAGAAAATAAGGTAGAGAAGGAAGAGAAGAAAGAGCTGAGGTGGATTTACAACTGTTAGTTAGATAGCTGGATCATCACAATAGTTCTCACAAAGAAGGTGACATTTGTTCAGTGATACCAGAGAGTCACAAAATTTCTATTAAAAGAGTCTATTGGGTGCCAAGAAGAATTCATGAAAGATTATTCACATCTAGACATACAACTGTGAGATCCAGGATATGAGATCATCTTGTCGAGCAGTGGGAGCAGGTTTCGGGAGTGGAGAAGAGATCACATGTAAAGGAGTGACAGCCAGATTGACACCAAATATTGCAACAGTCTCAACACTGTGAAAATGTCAAATTTCTCTAAAATGATCTACATACATAATGGCAATCCTGATTCAGATACCAACAGCATTCTTTAAAGAGATGGGAAAGTTAATCACCAAATTGATACAGAAAGAAAAGAGGCCTGATAAGCAAAGCACTGTTGAAGAAATAGAACAAAACAAGAGACTTCATGCTACCTGATCTCAGAAGGTTTTCTACAGCCACAGGAGTCCAAACAGCCTGGTACTCATACCCACAGACCAAAGGAAGAGAATCGAAAATTCAGATGTAAACCATCACATGTATGCACAAGCTGGATAGTTCTTCAGGAAGACAGATGAAGTGATGCCTTTGAATTGTAGTGCTGGAGAAGAATATTGAATGTACCATGGATTGCCAAAAGAACAAACAGCTATTCTGGGAGAAGCACAGCCAAGGAGCCTTGGTAGCAAAGATGGTGAGACTATGTCTCACATAGTTGGGACACGTCAGGATGGATCATGCTTGGTAGAGAGGAAGGTCAGTGAAAAAGAAGAAGCCCTGCAATGACATGAATTGACAAAGTGGCTGCAACATTGGGCTTAAGCATGAAAATGATTGTGGGCATGATGAGACTGGGTAATGTTTTGTTGTGTTGTGCATAGGGTCATTACAAGTGAGAACCAACTCGACAGCACCTAACAACAACAACAATGGTCAGGCGATCTTTGACAAAGGACTAAAGTTCACTGAACAAGGGAGATGATATTCTTTAACAAATGGTGCCAGGAAAGCTGGATGTCCATTTGTTAAAAAATGAAACAGGACCCAGATCTCACACCTTATAATATGAACCTCACACAATATAATTCAAAATGGACCAAAGACCCAAATGTAAAATTTAAAATGATAAGATCATGGAAGAAAACTCAGGGGCAATGCTAGGGGCCTGTCATAGATTGAATTTGACCCCCCCAAAATGCCTGTCTACTTGGCTAGGTCATGATTTCCTGTATTGTGTGACTGTTTACCATTTTGTCACCTGATATGTTTTCCCTGTGTATTATAAATCATATCACTGTGATGTAATGAGGTGAATTAGTGGCAGTTGTGTTGATGATGTCTACAAGATTAGGTAGCATCTTAAGCCAATCTCTTTTGAGAAGTAAAAAGAGCAGTCAGCTGAGAGAAATGAGGACCCCACACTACCAAGAAAGCAGCACGAGGAGCAGACCGTGTCCTTCAGACATGACATCCCTGCTCCTGAGAATCTCCTCAATGAGAGGAAGGCTGATGACAAGGACCTTCCTCCAAAGCCAACTAAGAGAGAAAGCTTTCTTCTGGAGCTGATGCCCTGAATTTGGACTTGCAGCCTAGTAGAGTGTGAGAGAACACAGTTTTCTTTGTTAAAGCCATCCACTTGTGGTATTTCTGTTAAACTAAGACAAGACCCTAACACAGGGTATAAACACCATACAAGTCATAACAAATGGCACAGCAGAAGACAAACCAGATGACTAGAGTCCCTAAAATTAAACTCTTATGTTCATCAAAAGAGTAAAAAGAGAACCTAGAGATTAGCAAAAAAAAAAAAAAAATTGGCACAACATATGCTACAAGAGTCTCGACTCTAAAATCTATAGAATATTTCAGTACTTCAATAACAGAACGACAAATGATTCAATTAAAAAAATGGGCGAAGAATATGTCACTTCACTAAAGAAGACATTCAGGCAACTAACAGATACATGAGGAAATACTCTCAGTCATTAGTCATTATTGTTGTCAGGGGCCAGTGAGTCAGTTCAAACTCCTAGCAACCCTAAGTGCAACAGAATGAAACACTGAATGGTCCTGTTCCATGGACACAATCATTGCTATGATTAAGCCCAGTGTTGCAGCCACTATGTCACTCCATCTTGTTGAGGATCATTCTGGTTTTTGCTGACCCTCTACTTTAACTACTTTAACAAGCATGATGTCCTACTTCTGGAGTTGATCTCCCTGAAAACAGGTCCAGATCATGTAAGACATAGTTTTGCCATCCTTGCTTCTAAGGAACGCTCTGGTTGTACTTCTTCTAGGACAGATCTGTTCATTCTTTTTACAGTCAATGGTATATTCAATATTCTTCCCCAACACCACAAATCAGAGGTGACAATTCTTTTTCTGTCTTCCTTACTCATTGTCCAGCATTCACATGTGTATAGTGCAATTGAAAATATCATGGTTTGGGTCAGGTGCACCTAAGTCTTCAAGGTGACATCTTTACTTTTCAATGCTTTAAAGAGGTCTTTTGCAGCAGATTTTCCCAATGGAATGCTTCTTTTGATTTATTGACTACTGTTTCCATGGGTGTTGATTGTGCAACCAAGTAAAATGGAAAAAAAAATTAAATCTTTTCTCCATTTATCATGATGTTGGTTACTGGTCCAGTTGTGAGGATTTTTGTTTTCTTGGTTTTGAGATGTGATCTGTACTGAAGGCTGTGGTCTTTGATTTTCATCAGTGTTACAAGTCCTCTTCATTTTCATCAAGCAAGGTTACATCATCTGTATAACACGAACTACTAATGAGTCTTCCTCCAGTGCTGGTGCCCCATGCTTCCTCAGGTAATTTGCTTGGCATATAGATTGAATAGGTATGGTGAAAAGATACAATTCTGATGCACATTTTTTTTTTACTTTAAATCATACAGCACTCACTTGTTCTATTTGAAAGACTGCCTCTTAATCCATGTATAGATTCCTCATGAGCACAATTAAGTATTCTGAAATTCCTATTCTCTGCAATGCTATTTATAATTTGTTATTGTCCACACAGTTGAATGTCTTCTCATAGTTGATAAAACATAGGTAAACATTAGCCATTAGAGAAATGTAAATCAAAACTACAATGAGATACCATCTCATCCTAACATTGCTAGTACTAATGGTAGAGGAAAAAAAAAGGAAAATAACAAATGTTGGAGAGGTTGCAGCAAGATTGGAACTCTTACGTACTGCTGCTGGGGATGTGAAATTGTATAGCCACTATGGAAAACAAAATTATGTCTCCTTAAAAAACTATAAGTAGAAATACTATATGATCTAACAATCCTAATCCTAGGAATATACACTACCAAAATAAGTACTGTCACACAAATAGATACATGCACACCCATGTTCACTGCAGTATTATTTGCAATAGCAAATAGATGGAAATAATAGGAGTTTCCATCAACAAATAAAGAAATTATAGTATGAAACACAATGGAATACTATGCAATGATGAAGTACAATGATGAATCCAAGAAACATCTCGCAATATGGATGACTCTGGAGGGAGTTATGCTGAATAAAATAATTCAATCACAAAAGGACAAATACTGTATGCTATCACTATTATAAAGACTCAAGAAATAAGGTTTGTACACAGAAAAAAAATCTTTGATGGTTACAGATGAAAAAAATAGATGTAAGTGTATCCAACAAAGGAAATAAAAATAATTAGCACATAGAGAGGAGAGAGGATGGGAAGTGGAGAGGATGGTATAAGTAAGTTGATTCATAGTCCTATTTTAACAGAAAGTCAATAACTAGTATCTTAGGTTGATCAATCAGGAAATGACATAAGCTGAAGTATAACGGTGACTGTCTTCATCTCTGTCTGAAACTATGGTGGCATAGTGGTTAAGTGCAATATCTGCTAACCAAAAAGTCAACAGTTCAAATCCACCAGATACTCCTTGAATACTCTATGGGCAGTTCTACTAATGTTTAGACCTCTTTAAGACGTTGTGAAGGAGATTAGGCAAAGTGTAGCAGAAAATAATGAAAAATAAAACAGGCTATAAGAAATACTTGAGCACCAGTGATTTGAAATTCAGTAGATTAACAACAAAATTACAAAATTAGACAAATCAACAGAAAGTCAAAGGAGCAGGAATAAGGCAATGAAGTGCAGAATTAGTGAGACTGAAGAGAAAGCAACTGACACTAGCATATATGAGGATAAATCAGACAAAAGAATTTAACAAAATGAAGAATCACTAAGAGCTATGTGGACTCTATCAAGAAGAATAGTTTATGAATGACTGAAATAGCAGAACAGGAGGAGAAAAACAGAAAATACAGAATTATTGAAGTGATATTGACAGAAAACTTCCCTGATATCATAAAAGACAAGAAGATATCTATCCAAGATGCTCATCAACTCCACACAACGTAGGTCCGAAAAGAAAGACATCAAGACATATTATCATCAAGCTTACCAAAAATAAAAATAATAAGATTTTAAAGGCAGTTAAGCTTAAAAAAAAAAAATGATATGCAAAGAAGAGTCATTGTGACTGAACTCAGATTACTCAGCAGAAACCATGCTGACAAGAAGGCAATGGGGATGACATATACAAAGAAGGCAATGAGGATGACGTATACAAAGCTTTGAAGGGAAAAAAATGTCAACCAGAAATTGCATACAGTACAAAGTTGTCTCTCCAACATGATGGTGAAATTAACACATTCCCAGATAAACACAAGTTTAGAGAATTTGCAAAAACCAAACCACAATCACAGACAATTGAAATTAAAAGAATCATAACAAAATACTATGAAACATTGTATCTAATACATTTGAAAACATAGAGGACGAATTTCTAGAAACATACTTACAAAAACTAACACGAATAGAAGTAGAACAACTTAGTAAACCCATTACACAAAAAGCCCTGGCTCAGATGTCTTTGCTAGAGTATTCTACCAAACTTTCAGAGAAGAGTTAATGCCACTATTGCTAAAGGTATTTCACAGCATAGGAAAAGAGGGAATATTCTCAAATTCATTCTGTGAAACCAGCATAACCCTGATACCAAACCTGGTAAAAATAGCACAAGAAAGGAAAATTATAGAATAACATCTCTCGTGAACTTAAATGCAAAAATCGTCAACAAAATTCTAGCTAATAGAATTCAGCAACATATCAAAAAAAAGTCACCATGACCAAGTAGGATTTGTATCAGGGGTGGTTCAGCATTAGAAAACAATTAATGTAGCCAACCACATAAATAAAACAAAGAATATGAATCATGTGATTCTTTCAACTGATACAGAAAAGGTATTTAACAAAGTCCAACACCCATTTATATTAAAAACTCTCAGCAGACTACGAACAGAAGGGAAATTCCTCAGCATGATAAAGGGTATCTATGCAAAGACAATAGCCAACATCATCCTAAATGGGAAGAGACTGAAAGCATTCCTCTTGGGAATAAAAATCAGAAAAAGATGCCCATTGTCACTACTTTTATTCAATATTGTGCTGGAGGTTCTAGCCAGAGCAATCGGGCATGATAAAGAAATGAAGGGCATCCAGATTGGTAAGGAAGAAGTAAAAGTACCTCTATTTGCAGGTGATATGATCTCATACACAAAAAATCCTAAATAATCCTCCCCGATCCCTGCCCCCCCAAAACTACTGGAACTAATAGAAGAGTTCAGCAAAGTATCAGGAAATAAGATAAACATACATAAATCAATTAGATTTCTTTACACTAACAGAGACATCATCAAAGGGGAAATCACCAAATCATTACCATTTACTATAGCACCCAAGAAGATAAAATACTCAGGAATAAATCTAATCAGAGACATAAAAGACCTAAACAAAGAAAATGCCAGGATTCTACTGCAAGAAGCCAAAAAGGACCTACATAATTGGTGAAACCTACCTTGCCCATTGGTATGAAAATTAACATCATGAAAATGTCTATTCTACCCAAAGCAATCTACAGACACAATGCAATCCGAATACAAATACCAATGTCATTTTTTAATGAGGTGGAGAAACAAATCACCAACTTCATACAGCAATGGAGGAAGGCCTGGATAAAGAAAACATTACTCAAGAAGAAGAACAAAGTGGGAGGATTCACATTACCTGACTTCAAAAGCTATTACACAGCCATAGTAGTTACAATAGCCTGGTACTAGTACAAAAACAGATATACAAACCAATGGAACAGAATAGAGAGTCCAGATAGAACACCATTTACCTATGAGTAGCTGATATTTGACAAATGACCGAAATCTGTGAATCTGCAAAAAAAAAATGAAACAAGACCCATATCTCACACTGTGCACAAAAACTACTTGATAGTGGATCAAAGACCCAAATATAAAATCTAAAGCAGTATGGATCATGGAAGAAAAAATAGTTACAACACTAGGAACCCCAATAGATGGCATAAACAGACTACAAAATAATACTAACAAGACACAAACGCCAGAAGATAAAAATAAATGAGAACTCCTAAAAATAAAACACTTGTTCATCCAAAGACTTCACCAAAAAAGTAAAAATACTATCTATAAGGTACTGCAAAACCTCAGTAAGAAAAAGACAAGTAACTCAATTTAAAAATAGGCAAAGGATGCAAACAGACACTTCACCAAGGAAGCCATCCTAGCAATTAAAAGATATATGAGGAAATGCTCATGATAATCCAAATGTTCATAAGAAATCCTAAAATCAGAAATTAGAGCACTATGCAATGATAAAGAACAGCGATGATATCAGGAAACATCTCTCAACTTGGTTTCAACTGGAGGACATTATGGTGAGTGAAACCAGTCAGTGACAGAAGGACAAATATTATATGAGACTGCTATGATAAAAAATTAAAAGCAGACTGATGCATAACAGAAAAGACTCTTTTTGACGGCTACAAGGTTGGGGACGGCGGGAGGGCAAGGGACAAGGGTTTAGATTAGATAGTTGATAGAAATTTGGTTGGGTGAAATTGGTGACAGCACACATTAGTAAGAAGAGGGGACTTCAGCACAACTTGTGTACTCCTCCCATCTTAACCCAATATTGTAAGGACAGAGTATGTACATTTTCATTTTTATTTAATTAAAAAAACTTTAAAAAAGGAAAAAGAAAAAATGAATCAAAACTACAGTGACATACCATCTCACCCCAGCAAGACTGTTATGAATTCAAACAACACAAAACAATAAATGTTGGAGAGACTGGATCTCTTCTACACTCCTGGTGGGAATGTAAAATGGTACAACCACTTTGGAAATCAGTCTGGTGTTTTCTAAAAAGCTAGATATAGAAATACCATATAATCTAGCAATCCCACTGCTTGGAATATATCCTAGAGAAATAAACGCTGTCACACAAACAGATACATACACACAAATATTTAATTCAGCTTTCAGTACTGTCCACAATTGGAAAAAGATAGAACGAACCTAGGTGTCCTCCAACACATATCTGCTATATTCACATGAACTATGGTATATTCACACAAAGGAACACTATGCAACAGTAAAGAACAATGATGATCTTGGGAAACATCTGAGAACACAGAGTTGTCTGGAAGACGTTATGATGAGTGAAATGAGTCAGTCACAGAAGGACAAATATTGTATGAATCCACTACTAGAAGGACTCAAGAAAAGGTTTAAGCACTAAAGAAAATAACTGTTGATCATTTCAAGGAAGGGGTGGGAGAGAGATGAGTATTCACAGGTTAGGTAGTAGATAGGAACTGGGTTCAGTTCAGGGAAGGAAGTGACAGCATGCAGTAGAAGGAAGACTGACACTGCTGAACTGTACCAGAAGCTAAGAGATTTCTTAAACACAACCCAACACTCTGAAGGCCAGAGCAGCAACGGCAAGTGTATGGTCACCATGGTCTCAGGGGACATCTAGATCAAGTGGCATAACTAAGCTTTTTTTTTTTAAGAAAGTGTTCTGCATCCCATTTTGATAAATGTTGTTTGGGGTCTTAAAAGCTAACAAGCTGCCGTCTAAGGAGCATCACCTGTTCCCAGTCTTACCAGGAGCAGAGGAGAATGAAGGACATCAAAGACATGAGGAAAATATGAGCCCAGGAGACAGAAGGGGCCTTATGATCAGGAGACTACATCAGCACGAGACCAGAAGAACTAGATGGTGCCCAACCGCCACCAACAACTGCCCTGACAGGGAATGCAATGTACAGTCCCTGATGTAGTGGGAGCAAAATGGGGGCACAGATCTAGAACTCTATCAGAAGACCAAACTTGATGGTCTGAGATCCTGGAGGGTCCCCTGCGAACATAGTCCCTGCAGTTGCTGCCAGCCCAGAGCTGAAACCAGTGCTGAAGCCAACTCTCCAGACAAAGGCTAGGCTGGACTGTAAGACACAGAGCCATGCTGGTGAAGTGTGTGCTTCTTGGCTTAAATACATACACAGTGTTGTTGGAGCAGCTCCTCTCTAGAGGGGAAATGGGAGAGTAAAGAGGAGGGGACAAAAATGATTGAATGAATACAAGAAATCCAGGGTGCAAAGCAGGAGTGTGCTGTCATAGAGTTGGGAAAGCAGCTAGAGTTACACAGAGGCGTGTGCGCAGAATTTTATATGGTAAATTGACTTGGATTGTAAACTTTCACTTAAACTACAATAAAATATTTTTTTTTAAAAAATCACCCATTTCCTCTAGTCAAACTGATCTCTTATGGCATTTTCTTATGGAAGGATTAGAGAGCTTCTTAGGATGGGAAGAACATACATTTCCAAAAGAGATCTTTTACATTTATCTGAAGGCGAGAAAACCAGATTTTTATTTCTTCATTTTCTAAGGGAAAAATGAGTGTTCTACATGTTATTTTTATTTACTATGAATTTGTGGCTGCAAAATTCTTACAAAGATATATGCTCTTAGAACTGACCTGAATGTATAATGTAAGCAGGCTATGCTTGTCTGCAGATTTTCCATTACTGCAGATGCCTATGGAACTGCAAAATACAGCACTGTGAAATTTAGTGCTTCGGTATCTTTTTTACTTTTAGGATTTTGAGACCTAGAGGTACAAAACCAAATAGAATTTCTTGGGAATATTTTTGAAGTGGAAAAATTACCTATTTAGGTGTCACACCATACTTCTTTGCATTAGTCCACCCATTTCAGGGAATGACCGTAGACTTGAGTACTTCATGACAGCAAAAGAACATCACGAGCCTGAGAGATGAGAAGCAGGAAGAGCGAGAGTCAGGAAGGGACGGAGGAGAAAGATGAAGGAAAACTGATTCTTTCCTCATTTTTTTGTCACCAAAAACCTGAACCACCTAAGTGTAATTTCATTTAGAGAAGATTTCTAAACTCACAGGAAATACTATTCACGTTCTCTTCATTCTGAAAGATTGTCTAAATCAAGGTCAGAATGAAAAGCATAGGGTTAGGCTTGTTAGTAGCTGTCAAGTGGGCTTCAGCTCCTGAAGACGTCATGGAAAACAAAAGGACACGTTGCCTGGTCCTGTGCCATCTTCATGATTGTTGGTGTGTCTGAGTCTACTGTTGTAGTTATCATGTCAACCCATTTCATTGAGGGTTTCCCTAGCTTTTGATGACTCTCTGTCTTGCCAAACATGACATCCTCTGTAGTGATGGGTCTTTGCTGATGTCATTCCCAAAGTAAATGGGCTGAAGACTTACCAACCTTACTTCTAAGGAATGTTTTGGTTGTATCTCTTCTAAGACTTGTTGGTTCATTCTTCTAGTAGGGTTAGGGAGAGGTCATAGCTCTTTAAGTGATATGCCCAAAACGGAAGGAAAAAATGACAAGGGGAAAGTACTGGATCACCGAGAGGAAAAAGTGAAGGCCTGAAGGCAGCGAAGCTTTGTCCATACATCAGTAAGCTTTCCTCAACACTCCTACTCATGCAAGAGCTACAAAAGCGCTTTCTGTAACAAGATGGTCTCTGCCACGTTTTGGCCCAAGCCTCCGTACCGTCATAATTCTCTCTTCAGGCCAAAAAGCAGCAATGGAGAAAAGCTCTTTACATAGAATAAGGTGTCTCTAGATGAACTAACAAGAAATTGGAGAGGAAGGGAATGATTCTTACTGGGAAAGACTCCTGCGGTCTCATGTATGAGGCTTATGTATCTTTTTCAGCAGCAACAGTGTAAATACTGTCAGGAAACAGAGGCTACAGGGTTAAGTAACTTATCTTTTCTTACTGTTGTAGGAGAGGGCCAAGGAAGGCATTTGATACTAAGTCTGTTTGTTGAAAAGCTCTCACCCTCCTCTATGCTTCACTTTCCTCAGTGGGCTCATTTTCACTAGGTTTGAAACATTAAAGATTATAATTCCACATGTAGGACTACTTTAAAAAATGCTAACTGCTTGACTTCGGGAAAAGAAAGCAGAAATAAAAGGTGAGAGATCAATAATCTACAGGAGGATAAAAAAGTTCTCGTTAACTCCCGGAGACCGTTTGTGGTTCTCTCCATACCTTGACTTTTGAGTCTGAAAGCTCAGGAACAGATATGCCTCCTTTATTCCCATGCCTCCTAAACTTGAACAGAGGCCTCACCTGGCCCTTACTGGCTGTTCTAGTGATAATGAAGTATACAGCAGCCATTCTGATTTTCACAGAAAAGAAGATCCGTTCAAATAAAAGACGGCATGGCTCAAAATTGAAATAGAAACTTACTGGGGATAAGAGCTTCCTACACGAACCTTAACAACATCAGTTACCTTGCTGATTGTCTTATTGATGTGAGTCAATTTTCATACGATAGAAAAAGCACGGGCTCTGGAATCACAAGAGTGAGATTGAAGCCATCATTTGCTTCTTTCCAGCTGGGTCATTCTGAACTCTTCTCTAGCTTCTCTGAGACTCAGTTTCCTAATACATAAAATGGAAATAATAATGTCTAATTTCCAAGATTGTTGAAGCATTAAGTTACATTTAAGAAGATACTAGCATTGATTATTATTATTTATGAAAGTTACATTCTATGAAGTTTCCATAAGCACTGAATTAGGATCCCCGGTGACACAGTGGTTGAGCATTTGGCTGCCAACTCAGAGAACGGCAGTTCAAAGCCACCAACTACTTCATGGGATAAAAACACGGCAGTGTGCTTTCTCAAAGATTTACAGCCTTGAAAACCCTGTGAAGTTGCTCTGTCCTGTAAGGTTTCTATCAGTCAGAACTGCGTCAACAGCAATGGATTTGGGTAAAAACTGAATTGTGGATACTAAGCCATAGTTTATAGGGAAAATACAGAGTTAGGTTTCTGGTCCGTTATTTGTCAACCAGTCAGTACACAATTTTGTTTTATATGTCCTTCTGTTTAAAGACATCACATTTAATGCATATTGTGAATTCATTAACATGGAACTCACAGCCAATAGCACTGTAACTCATGCCTGCATGCAGCTTACCCTATTGCGTGTGTTCTCTGTAATGCACATCACAGCCTTCTCATGCTTAGGATTCTAGATAGCACTTCAGTACTATGCTTAGTAGCCATTTTAAACAGCAAAATCATTGACATAAAGCATAAATACGTGAAAAATGTGGCATTAAAGACCACAAAGGTGAACTTATTTATAATTTGAGAGCTACAACAAGAACGTACGGTATTGTCTTGTTGGATCTCAGATGAGAACATGCATGATTCAGATTTGTTGTTTTACTGCACACACTCATGAATGACCACAAGTGTTGACTTGGGGGTTACAAATCAGTTTTAATGAGTAGGCAACAGTGTGGGAGCCCCAGTGGCATAGTGGTTAAGCATTTGGCTGCTACCCGAAAAGCTGGTAGTTTGAACCTACCCACTGCTCCTTGGAAACACTCTGGGACAGTTTCATTTTCCTGTAGGGCCACTATAAGTCAGAATCAACTTGATGGCGATGGCCTTCATTTGACTTTAGGTGAATTCATAAATAAGGACTCCACGAAGAATGAAGATTGACTGTATATAACAGAATTCTTGGCACAGATTGATTTAATATAAAGTGGTTGATACTCAGTGAGAAAATAACTTATTTCTTAACTAACTGGTCTCCTGGGCATCAGAATAAGGGTGTGGGAAATTCAGGCCTATCCAAAGCTCAGATAAAAGTCTCCAGTAAGGAAGGGAGCTGTTTAATAAAAAATTAAACATTTCCATGCCTTGAAGCAAACTGCCAGCCAGAAGAATATTAACAGCCAATATATTAGGAGAGCCAATGAACAAAATAAGACGGCACACTGCCATCGTATACAAGGTTGCTATGAGTTGGAACTGAGTCAATTGTAATGCTTTCTTTTTTTTTGGTTTTTTAGTTATATGGCATTATAACTAATTACTTTAAAAATCTTCTCTTCTAAAATCTTTAGGAAAACTGGCAGGTATTAGATAATCATATTTGCATGAGAAATACTTTATATCACAGATACTTTATTGACTAGGATTTTATATACATAGGAAGAGAAACAGTTCAGTTGATTTCAGCCAACCAGTCTTTCTTGGGAGACTCAGAACACATCAGTTAAAAATGAAATTAATAATTAAAATTTAAAGTGACCATTTCTTTTTAAGCTACAGTTACTGGCTTCAGGGGAGTGAAAATCTTGAAGCAACCAGCTTTAGTCTGTCATCAATTTCTTTTTTTAATGTGGATAGTTTAAAAAGCTAATTTTGAACTCTTGGTCAGTTAGTGCCATTGTATCTGATGGGGTTGTCCTGGAGAGCTTAGGCTCTCTGTTCCCTTTTAAACTGTTATATATTTGTATCTCCAATTTTCACATTTGCTGTGAGAGGCAAAATAAAAAAAATTCCACCTTACTGTCAGGCAGTCTTTAAGTCACTATTTTGTCAGAGTGAGAATCATGGCTGGGTAGGAGAAGGCTACCAAACTTACATGTAGAAAAAGGAGAAAACAGACACTTTATTTCACAGTATGTAGCTGTTTGCATGCTTACAGCCATGGAAACCATTAGCTCTCTGTTGGCAGTACATTTTGTTTTATTGTCCTATTGGAAGAAAATAATAATAATGTTAGAGAGTATTGTAGACAAAGACAGCTCGTCGGTATTTTTCAAGAGAGAGGGAGCAGTGCTGTGTTCTTATTCGTAGGAAAGTTTAGACTCCTTGGACCTCAGGGTTGGAAAGGGCTTTAAACCTCCTAAAAGCAAACTCAGAACAATTTTTTTTTCCTCTTGTCATTAGACATTTCACACTGATGCTGATTAAATCAGATACCGTTAATTCATACTCCCAGAGACTCCATGTGTGTCAGAGTAGAATTGCTATAGGCTTTCAGTGTCTGAGTTTTTGAAAGTATATCCCAGGCCTTTCTCTCAAGGTGCCACTCAATGAACAGCTAACTATTTTAAGTGTTTGCAACACCCTGGGATTCCGGTACTAATTCCAAACCCAAAAGCCTGTTGCTGTTGTTTTAACTCATTGCAACCCTATAGGACAGGGTAAAAACTGCCCCACAGGGTTTCCAAGGAGCAGCTGGTGGAGTCGAGCTGTCGACCTTTTTGGTTAGCAGCTGACCACTGTACCGTCAGGGCTCCCCACTGCTGGTTAGAGGAGCTACATTTAGAGGTGGCAAATGAGTTGCTCTATGGATTATGGAGAAATTACAACATATTTATTGACAACAGCACTTAATTACCCACTAGAGATGTAGTAACATATTACAGGCTGTATTTTAAAAAATATATTAATAACTTTCAGTTTTTATTTTCTTGGTTCATGAAGGTCATAGAGAAGAAAACCAAGCAAGCAAGAGATTGAAATTTTAGTCATTTTTTCACCCTGATGTCAAATTTGTACATGTCAAAATGTTCTTGAAAAAAAGTCAACACTCTTTCCCCTCACTCCCTGTCTTCTTCATGCCCAGATAATGATGGTCAAAACAGTTTAGGACCTGAGCTGAAAGTGACATGTTAATTTGATCTTCCAAGTCATTTGGAATCTGCTCGCTGAAATATGCCATTGCTGAAAAGAAAATAATTTTATTTACTCTTTCTTCACCTTACTGTTTGCTTAACTGGCCACTCAACTAATGGCACATCTGCTGTATTCTAAGACCCAGTAACAGCACCTTAATCCTATGATCTGAGAACTCTCATTCCCTCGGTAATTTTACATTTGAACGGGTTCAGTGACTCCTCTTCTTCATCTCTGGAAACACTCATGTTTCCAGCTAGATGCTACAAGAAGAAACTTCACCAGCCTTTTTAAAAAATGCTAACTGCTCATTTCTTATTATAATTTGATATTGTTATTCAACTACTGTAAATAAATGCTAATTAGCAAAATGTCACTTGACTTCCAAAGCAGCTGCAGATGGCTTTTCTTTTTTTTTCAAAAACAGTTTTATCTTTATCAGCAACAGATGAAGAATGACCCCATCCAATGACACCACAGTATGTTACGGCTCCACTATACGCGTTTTATGTTAGGCTCAATGTGATGTCTACTGAATGATATATTTTAATTGATTTAACAACGCTTAATGGAGCTGTAATAATTAGGCTTTGTGGGGTAGATGCCAAACATAGTGAAAAGTATCTTTTAAAAGAGTAAGAAATGAAAGACAAAGATAATAACAAGTACAGAAATAGATTTACAAATAATCTAATTTTGAGGAATTTTCTAATAAAAGTATAGATTCAAAAAAGGAGATTTCCAACTAACTATTAGTACCAAACAAACGTTTACAGAATAAATAAGGACCCTACACCTCCAAACAATGGAAAGACCCCTACTAGCTGGGGGAATTAGAAGTTAGCACAGATTAACCTTAAACTTGAACATGCATTCGAAGAATTGTGTCTTGGACCAGAATCCTACACCTCAGGAAGGACATGGTGAGCCACATTCTCTTACTGCAAGTCCTAGGCATATTTAGAAATATGAACTAGGTAGGCGCAGCTCAAAAGTAATGAAGACATCAGACACTTAAGTAGTATTAAAGGAAGATCATCATGTATCCAAGAAGAAACCTAGAGCCAAATTTTCTTGTGCTGGACAAAAGAAGAAATATGGGAGCAGAAAAATAATGTGCTTTAATACAGAAAGCTTATCCAGCTTCTGATTATGATGCTGTTACTTGCAACAGATCAAGTCTCCTAAGAACACTTAGAAAATTCATCTAGAACAAAAGGTACAAAATACTATTTTTATAAGGCATCAAGAGAGCAGCCAAAATAGTCAGGACTTGAGGGGCCATGACAGTACAGAAGACAGAAACTCACTGAAGTGAGCTTTACTCTATCTGACTCACATTTAGGGAATTTGCTAATTTTTCACATGGAAAGACAGGTTGAAAGCCCGGGCAGAACACAGGATGCTAAGAGGCAGAGAATCCGGTAGAACTTTCAGTAATCTCACATAGTTAGGAAGACAAAAACTGAAGTCTGTGGAGGCAGGGCCTGAAAGGCCAAGATGTCTGAGAGAACAGAGGTGAAAAGGATATTCTGCTTCTTACCTACCAGATTAGCACACAGGGCAAGGAATCAAATGACATATTGCACTGGGCAAATCTGCTGCAAAAGACTCTTGCAAGTGTTACAAAGCAAAGATGTCACTTAAGGACTAAGATGCACCTGACCTAAGCCATAGTATTTTCAATAACCTTACAGGCATGTGAAAGCTGGACAATGAATAATGAAGTCTGAAGAAGAATTGATACCTTTGAACTATGGTACTGGTGAAGAATGTTGAGTACACCATGAACTTCTAGAAGAATGAACAAATCTGTCTCGGAGGAAGTACAGCCAGGAACTGAAGATGGTGGCTCTGTGTCTCACGTACTTTGGACACTTTAATCAGGAGAGATCAGTCCCTGGAGGATATCATACTTGGTAAAGCAGAGGCTCAGACCAAAGCTAGAAAGAAAAAAACTCAGCAAGATGGTCTGACACTGTACCTACAATAATAGGCTCACACATAGTAGTAATTGTGAGGCCAGCACAGGATTGGGCAGTGTGGGATTCTGCTACATATAGGGGTGTTCTGAATTGGATCTAACTCGAGTGTACTTAACATCAACAGGGCAAAAGGCTAAAACGTCAGGCAGAAAGTAGATGAAAAGCAAAGGGAGGTTGGGACTGTGTGATGGGGGGAAGAGATAAAAAATGGAGTCAAGGATCTTCCAAGGAAAAAGGGCTGTAGCAAAAACTCTAAACTCTCACAGTTGGTATGTGAAAGGTGTGCAGTCATGCACAAAGATCGCTTGAGTCAGTCTCTGATTGTATTAAGGTGATCTTCTTTACTACAGCTACCTTCTAGAGGATGCCGGACAAGCCAAACCCACTGCCATCAAGTCTACTCTGACTCATAGCTGCCCTTTAGACACAGTAAAAATGCTACATAGAATTTCCAAGGAGTGTCGGGTGGATTTGAACTGCCAGCCTTTTGGTCAGCAGATGTGGCACCACGGTTTCCTTCCAGAGAATAAGATAGGATAAATCCTTCTCGAGAAAGACAATGTCATTCTAAACCTCTGTAAATAATGTGTGCATTTGACAAAATATTACCTGACATAGCTAGAAACAAAATTAAAAGGAAAAAACACAGACTAAAAATAGATCCCCAGTTAATTTATTCACTAGAATTATGAGAAATGAAGTTTCAAAGAGCAGACTAATGTGTTGAAGAAAACAAAAAGTTAAGAGGAAGAATTTTACCTAGAAACTGAAATCTATGAAAGCATCTAATGGAATTTCTAGAAATGAAGAATATAATAATGGAAATTTAGGATTTCAGTAGAGGGCTTATGTGTATATTGTATCTTACAAAAAAGAAGATTTGTTAACTTGAAGACACAGGTCAATTAAAATATTTAGATTGCAGCATGTACAGAGAGAAAGGGATGAAAACTGCAGAATATAGCACCATGAGTATGTGCAACACGGAGAAAATTTCCAACAGACGTATAATTGGAGCCACCAAAGATGTGGAGGGCAAAGAGACTAGAGCAGAAACAATATTTGAAGACGTGATGGCTGACATTTTCCCAATACTGATAAAAGTTATCAGAGAAGTGTTATAAACTACACCCAGAGAAAAAAGATACACTGCGTTTAAAGGAGCAGAAATAAGACCATTAACTGCCAATTTCTCAAAAGAAAAAGAAAAAGAAAAAAACAGCCATAAGGCAATTGAATGCTGCAAGTGTTGAAAGAAAAATGAAAAGCAAAAACACCAGCCTGGGGTTGTTTTTATGATGAAATACCCTTCAACAGTGAAAGTGAAATAATCATCTTCCTAGATAAGTAATAACAGTGATGTTTTCACCAGGAGACCTGCACTGAAAGAAATACTCAAGCAAATTCTTTGGATAACAGGAAAATGATTCTAGAAATCCAAGAACGGATGTATAGCAATAGAAAAAGTAAATAGTAAATCTAATCTACATTATTTTGTGGGGCAGAAGTACGTTTGCAGAATTAAAATTTATGGCACCAATATCATAAAGCTAGGTCAATTTGGAGTTACAATGTTCTATGGCTTATTACAGGAAGCAAAAACAGAACAAAACAACTGACCTTGTTGAATTGGTCAAAGCAGCCCTTAGGATCCTTGCGAAGGCATCTTCAGCACAGCTCAGAGTGAAGTTACCCACAGAATGTGCTGGAGGTAGGGAGTCTTGAAAGCTACAGAAACCACCAGACCCAGGGAAATGTCAGGGCTGTTCGGGTAATGTGCTTACAATAGCCTCTTTTGCTCAGTTGCAGTTCTGTTACTAGAACAAAAAATCTTCATGTGCAGGGTTTTCAGTTATTTTAAATAAATGCTTTCATTAACATGCCTTGCATTGCTTTCCTCCCATGCCCTATTTTCAGTTTGGAAACTTGAGTGGTATAGTGGTTAATTTAAGAGCTATCACTGCTAACCTAAAGCCTAAAGGCTGGCAGTTTGAATCCACTAGGTGCTTCTTGGAAACTCTATAGGGCAGTTTAGGCTGCTCTATAGGATCGTTACAAGTTGAAATTGACTTGACAGCAAGGGGCTTATAGGTTGTTTTCAGCTTTGTTGGTGTTTGGCTATTAAATACTAGAGTCCTTTGATCACTGGCAGGTCACTCTTTTTTTTTCATTATCTGGAATAAACCAAAACTAAGGGTAAAAGCTTCATTTCCTTTGCGGTAGATCAAGTTAATTAGGCCATAGGACCAGATTTCATAGATAGGACAATGGTGTCAATGTCTCAGTGATATGGGATTTATAGATATGATCAGAATATGCCTCCAAAACTAGATTGAAAATGATGTACAAAAGAATCAAATGGAACTTCTAGAAGTGGAGAGTATAACAACTGAAATTAGGATTTAAATAGAAGATTTAACCATATATTGACAAAAGAGTGATGATTTGTGAACTGAAAGATAGGAAGAAGAGAGTATTTTCCCTAGTAATGTAATCACATGTGATATAAACAAGTATCAGAAAATTGAACATGTATTAATAGGTTTATGGAATTTCAGTTCACAGAAATGTATAATTTATTGGACTTTTTCATATGCTAATTGTGGGATATTAGGTACTTCTCTTCAAAAATGGGGCTAATATCTATCTCTTTTATAGTGTCTAATAGTCTATTACGGAGCCCTGGTACCACAATGGGTAACAGCTCTGCTGGGAACTGAAAGGTCAGCGGTTCAAATCCACCAACCGCTCCTAGGAAATCCTAGGGGGCAGTTCTACTCTGTCCTATTGTGTCACTGTGAGTCAGAATCAACTCGACTGGCTTAGCTTTTAGTTTAGTATGCTATTAAAAACTATCAACTTTTTTGTTATTGCTTTACTTTCCCATTTTAGAAGTTGTATTGGTTCTTTTTTTAAACAGAAAACTGCTCTGTCACTTTTAAAGGTTGTCTTATATCAAGCCTGCTTTTTTGTTCTTGAAGCATGCTAAGTACTTTTGCTCTATAACCTGTGTCTAATTCTAACATCCATAATATTTGCAATTCTGTTTCAGCTGAGTTTATGGTGCTTTGGTTACTTATATATCTATTTCTTTTGACAGCATTCTTGGTCTATGTGCTTCAAAATCATTTCTAAGAACAGATGCTTCTAAAAGACGTCAGAAGACGCTACCACCCTACAATAAGCTCAAGCCTGAGGATCCTTGAGCCACCTGGGAATGTGAAGCCCTCGTGCTTGTCTGCAGGAGGGCTGGACATTTCTGGCTCACTCTCAACACCAGGATGCTTCTTGCTGAGTTCAAGTTGATTGTGGGAGGATTTCTTAGTAGACTTCCTACCTTGTATGGCCTTGAATTTTGATTTTTATCCTGTTCATACCATGAAATCACCCAAATGAAAGTTCAGCGTTGCCAGGGTCAACAAATATCGTCAGGGCAAAAGTTGTCTCTATACTTGTTTAGTATTTTCCTGTCCACTTTGTTCTTGTTCTTCTTTCCCTCCTTGTAAGCTCTTGGACGTATTTAGGTACATGCTTTTTATATTATATTCAACATCTTGTTTGTTTTCAGTAGGATGATAAATCTGAACAACTTGCCTGCTACTAGCAGAAACTGGAAGTACAAGATGATAAACCAGTTTTATGCTGGTTTTTTTATTATGATTTTTTTATGACTAAGTGAATTTTTTATTATGACTTGTTATTATAATTAAGTGAAAGTATACAATCCATATCGATTTTGCATGTCCACCTATCTGCAACTTCATCTGCTCTCCTCACCTTGTGACAGCACATTTTTCCTTTTCACTCTATACTTCTAGTATCCTCTTAACTAGCACCTGTGCCCTGCTCTCCACCTTCTTCTCTCCCATCTAGAACGAAACTAGTGGGACAGCCACCTACAAATGTATAAAACCATAAAGTACATACACCACGTGCTCACACTGTGTCTCTGAGTCCAGTCCATTCTTATCTGCAGAGTTGACCTCAGTACTGGTTTCAAGTCAGGGTTAGCTGCAAGTGTAGAGGCCACGTTCCCAGGGGGCCCTTCAGGCTGTCAGACCATCACTTCTGCTCTTTTAGTAGAGTTCTTGAACTGCACACCTCTTTTTCTCATGTTGCTTGAGGGACTCTACATTGTGTTCCCCATCACGGCTGCCTTGGATGGTGCCCAGGCACCATCTGGTTCTGCTGGTCTTATTTTGATACAGTCTCCCATTCATGTGGGTCCTTCTGTCTCCTGGGCTCTTTTTCCTCGTGTCTTTGATGTTCTCAGTCATCATCTGTTCTAGATGGGTGGGGACCATTTGGTGCACTTGTGGTGGTAGCTTGCTAGCCTTTAAGACTGCAGATGCTACTCACCAATATGAGGTGTAGAAGACTCTCTTGGCTAAAGACTAGTTATGCCAACTTATCTTGATGTCTGCTGAAAATACGGTCCCCAGACTCCTGTTCCTGCTACTGTATCCTTTGAAATACTAGGTTGAACTTAGAAAACTTTCAGTTTATGGTGTAGTTCAGTTATGCTGATCTGCTCTTCACTGTGTGCTGTCATTCCCTTCATCTAACCAAACTCTTGTTGACTATCTAATCTACGAACATCCCTCTCACTCCCTCTCTGCCTTTGTAGCTATCAAAGAGTATTTTTTTCTGTACATAAGTCCATTTTTAAGTTCTTATACTGGAGGTCTCACACAATATTTGTTGTTTGGCAACTGACTGATTTCACTCAACATAATGTCATCTAGTTGAACCCAGGTTATGACATGCTTCTTAAAATCACCATTGTTCTTTTTCATTATGTTTACCATAGTGTTCCATTGTGTTTATGTACCATAGTTTTTTTATCCATTCATCTGTTGATGGGCACCTACGTTGATTCCATTTTTTTGCTATTGTGGACTGTGCTGCAATAAACCTTCATGTTCATGTATCTGTTCACATGAACACCTTTACTTCTGTAGGATATATCATGAGCAATGGGATTGCTGAATCATATGGTGTTTCTGTTTTGCGCTTTTTAAGGAAGTGCCAAACTGCTTTCCAAAGAGGCTGTATCGTTTTGCATTCCTACCAGCAGAAAAAGAGAATTCCAATCTCTCCACAGCCTCTCCAGCATTTATTGTTTCGTGTTTTTTGGATTACTGACAACTTCATTGGGATGAGATGGTGTCTCACTGTAGTTTTGATTTGGATTTCTCTAATGGCTAATGATCGTGCACATTTCCTCACATGTCTTTTGGCTGCCTAGACGTCTTCTTTGGTGTAGTGTCTGTCCATCTCCTTTGCCATTGCTTAATTGAGTTATTTATCTTTTTCTTGTTAATATTTTGTAGTACCTTGTAGATTATGAAAATCAGACGTCCATCAGTCATGTAGTTGCCAAATATTTTTTCCCCATTCTGTAGGTAGTCTTAACTGTCTTGACAAAGTCTTTGGATGAGCATAGTGTTTGATTTTTAGTAGTTCCTATTTATCTACTTTCTCTTCCATTGTTAGTGCATTGCTTGTCAGATTTTGTAGTCTAAGCTATGTATTAGAACATCCATTGTTGACCTTATTTTTTCTTGCATGATCTTTATTGTTTTAGGTTTGATATTTAGGTCTTCGATCCATTTTGAGTTACGTTTTGTGTCAGGTGTGAGATATGAGTCCTGTTTCAGTTTTTCTTTTTCTTTTTTTTTTTTTTGCAGGTAGATGTTCAATTTTGCCAACACCATTTGTTAAAGAGACTGTTTTTATTCCAGTTTACAGACTTTGGGCCTTTGTTGAATATCACCTGTTCATAGGAGGATGGTGATATTTCTAGGGTCTCTATTCTGTTCATTGGTCTATACATCTGTTTTTGTAGCAGGCTGTTTGTACTACTGTGGCAATGCAGTAGGTTCTGAGGTCACGTAGTGAGTGTGAGGCCTCCCACTGTGTTCCTCTTCTTCAGTAGTGCTTTATTTATCTGGGGCTTCTTCCTTTTCCAAAGTTGGTGATTTGTTTCTCCATCTTATTAAAAAATGACACTGGAATTTGTATTGGGATTGCATTGTATATGTAAATTGCTGTGGGTAAAATAGATATTTTCACAGTGTTAAGTCTTCCAAACCGTGAGCAGGATAGGTTTCTCCATTTATGTAAATCTCTCTTAGTTTCTTGCAGTAAGGACTTGCAGTTCTCTTTGTAAAGGTCTGTTATTTCTCTGGTTAGATTTATTCCGAGGTACTTTATCTTCTTAGGGGATATAGTAAATGATATTGATTTGGTGATTTCTTCATTAACAATCTTGTTGTTGGTATAAAGGAATCCTACTGTATACTATCTTGTATCCCAAGACTTTGCTAAACTCTTCTATTAGTTCCAGTAGTTTATTTAGGGATTCTTTAGGGTTCTTTGTGTATACAATCATAACATCTGCAAATAGGGAAATTTCTTGACCAATGTGGATGCTCTTTCTTTGTCTTGTCTGATTGCACTGGCCAGAACTTCTAGCACACTGTTGACAGAAGTGGTGACAGGGGGTATCCTAGACTAGCTCCCTTTCTCAGGAGGAATTCTATCAGTCTCTCTCCATTCAGGATGATGCATAGCTGCCCTTATTACATTGAGGAATTTCCCTTCTATTCCTATTTTGATGAGTTTTTGACATGAATGGGTGTTGGACTATGTCAAATGCCTTTCCTGCATCAGTTGGCAAAATCAGATGATTCTTATCCTTTGTGTTATTTATGTGGTTGATCACGTTAATTGTTCTTCTGATGTTGAACCAGTCTTACATCCCTGGTGTGAACTCAACTTGGTCGTGATGAATTATTTTTTTGATATGTTGTTGTATTCTATTGGCTAGGATTTTGTTGCAGATGTTTGCATGTAGGTTCATGAGTGATATTGGTCTGTAATTTTCTTTTTTTGTGGGATCTTTCCATGGCTTTGGTATCAGGATTATGCTGGCTTCATAGAATGAATTCTGGAGTATTCTATCTCTTTATAAGCTGTGAAATAGCCTCAGTAGTATTGGAACTAACTCCTATTTAAAAGTTTGATAAAATTCTCTAGTGAAGCTGTCTGGGCCAGGATTTTTTTTGGCTGGTAATTTTTATTTATTTATTTTTTAATCATTTCTTTTGTGATGGGTTTATTAAGTTGTTTTACTTCTCTTTGTGGTAATTTTGGTAGGTTTTCAAATCCTTTAGAGTACAAATTTTCATAGTATTCTGTTATGATACTTTTAATTTTGGTTGTGTTTGTTGTGACATCTTCCATCTCCTTTCTTATTTGGGTTATTTGTTTCCTCTCCTGTTTTTCTTTTGTAAGTTTAACCACTGGTTTATCAATTATGTTGATCTTTTCAAACAACTAGCTTTCAATTATGTTTCTATTCTCCAACTCCTTTAGTTCTGCTCTAATTTTTATTATCTGTTTTCTTTTGGTGCCCAAGGGGTTCTTCTGTTCTTCTCTTTCTGCTTGTTCGAGTTGTAGGGTTAATTCTTTGGTTTGGGCTCTTTCTTCATTCTGCATATGTGCATTTATAGAGATACACTGACCTTTGAACACTGCTTTTGCTGTATCCTATAGATTCTGGTAGGATGTGTTTTCATTCTTGTTTGATTTCGTGAATTTCCTTATTGCATCTTTGATTTCTTCTGTAAGTCTTGAATTATTGAGCAAGATGTTATTCAGTTTCCATGAGTTTGGATCTCTACCGGTGTTTTTCTGCTATTGATTTTAACTTTTATGGCTTTATGATCTGAGAAGATGCTTTGCAATAATTGAATGGTTTGGATTTCATTGAGACTTGCTTTATGACCTAATACATGGCCTATTCTGGAGAATGTTCCATGTGCTTTGGAAAAAAAGGTGTACTTATCTGTTGTTGGGTAAAAATTTCTGTATATGTTGATGAGGTCTACTTGTAAGATCTTCTGTATCTTTATTGAGTTTTTTTCCTGGGTGATGTCCATTACTCAAAGTGCAATGTTGAAGTCTCCTACTATTATTGTGCCGTGATCTATCTAATTTTCCAATGTTGTCAGTATTTTTTTGATGTATTTAGATGCTCTAATATTAGGTGCATGAATATTTAGTATTATTTTATTCTGCTCATGTATTGAACCTTCAAGGAGTAAATAGTGACCATCCTTGTCCACAGTGGGAGATTTTATTTATTAAAATATATTTTACCTGAGATTAGTATTGCCACTCCTGCTCTTCTTTGCATGTTGTTGGCTTGGTGTATATTTTTCCACCCTTTGATTTTCAGTTTGCTCATATCTTTAAGTATAAGATGTGTTTCTTGAAAGCAGCATATAGATGGATCATGTTTTTTGAACCAAGCTGTTATTCTCTGCCTCTCTGTTGGACAATTCAATCCATTTACATTCAGTGTAACTGCTGATAGATATGTCTTTAGTGCTGTCATTTTGATGCCTTTATTTTTGTGTTGTTGATTTTTCTTTGTTCCACTTAATATTCTGTTATGGGTCATTTTTCTTTATGGGTTTTCTTTTCATCCTTTTCAGCATTGGTTTTGTGTCTGTTGAGACTGTGTATTATGTTTCTTGTTTTGATATGTAGTATTATTTGTTTGCTTTGTGGTTACACCTTTGATCCTCCTTAATGTTCTAGGTTTAAACCAACTTTTAATATCTGTATTTCTCCTGAACTTCCTCTCCATCTGAAAGGAGTATGACTACTGTAAGATATCCCTCCTTATAGTGTGATGATGTCATAGTTTACATCTTAAGATCTCTGTTTCCCTACTTTTAACTTCTACTTTGATTGAGCTTTGTGACTTCCC
Source organism: Heterohyrax brucei (assembly GCA_028571685.1). Taxonomy (NCBI): domain Eukaryota; kingdom Metazoa; phylum Chordata; class Mammalia; order Hyracoidea; family Procaviidae; genus Heterohyrax; species Heterohyrax brucei. Next base: position 52,789,506 of record CM053155.1, read on the forward strand.
TAACTGAGTAGGACTCTGGATGCTGTGTCCTGCATTGCATAATTGAGTATACACCTAATGTTATTGATTTTCTAAATGAAGAGCTTCTTTCAGTATTTTTTGTAATTTTGGTTTGGTCTTTGCAAAGTCTCCAAGTTTCCTTTTATCTGAGAATGTCTTAATTTCACTGTCATATTTGAGAGACAATTTTGCAGCATATTTAATTGTCAGTTGGAAGTTTTTCTCCTTCAAGGCTTTGTATGTGTCATCCCACTGCCTTCTTGCCAACATGGTTTTTGCCAAGAAGTCAGAGGACAGCCTACTGGGCTCTCCTTTGTATGTTAGCTTTGCCTTAAGCCTACCTGCCTTTAAGAGCCTCTCTTCATTTTATTTTATTAAGCTTGATTATAATATGTCTTGGTGTCTTTCCTTTGGGATCTACCTTTTGTGCATTTCAATAAGCATCTTGAATATCTATGTTTTCTTCTTTCGTGATGTCAGGAAAATTTTCTGTCAGCAGCTCTTTAACAGTTCTCTCTGTACTTTCTGCTGTCCCTCCCTGTTCAAAACTTCCAGTTATTCGTAGATTATTCCTCTTGGTAGAGTCCCATATTCTTCTTGATGCTTCTTTATTTTTTTTTTGTTTCTTTTATCTGATTTCTCCTCATAAATGCTGTTGTCAGTTGCTTTATCTTCACTCTCACTAATTCTGCATTTTATTTCTTCAATTCTGTGTTTCTGTTTTGCAATGAATTGCCTAACTCCATAATTTTGTTATTGATCTGCTGAATTTCAAATCCTTGATGCCCTAGCAGTTCACATAGCTTGCTTAATTTTTCATTTTGTTCGCTGCACTTTGTTTAATGTCTAGAAGAGCTCTCTGTATAATTATTTTGTATTCTACCTCCAATAATTTCACAAAGACTTCTTTATCTTGGAAGATTTTTGATTCTTTGTTTTGGGAGTTTTCTGGAGCCGTAGTAGTCTGCTTCTTTAAGAAGTTATATAGTGATCATTGTCTTTATGCCATCAAAAAGCTGTTCAACTGCTCTGGTGTTACACCAATGGGGCTGCTATGTCACTATAAAAAAGGAGTAAGGGCACTGCTAGACTTGGCTACCAGCTGCTGTTGCATTCTCTAGGGGCAGCTGACTTATGTATAGCTTCTCTGGTAATAGAGATGCTGTCCAGCACTGTGATGCTGCTTGGCTTGGCAGCTGGCGCCAGCTGGGTGCTCTGGGGTGGCAGGCCCTTCCTCCTGGCTGATAAAGATGCTGACCTACTAGAGTTGACTCTTTGGTGTCATCCCAGTCGAATGGAGAAGAGAAGGATGCCACCACACTTGGCTGCCAGGGACTGCTGCATTCTCTAGATGTGCTTATCTAGACATAGCTCAGTGAAGGGAGGTGGAAATGGTACCACCACTCTCAGCCATCAGTCACTGCTGTGTCCTCCACATGTGCTTATCTTAAAAACTGCTTTTCTGCTAAGAGGCATTGTTCAGCAGCAGCCAATAGCTGCTGGGCCCTCAGGTGTGGCAGACTCTGCCTCCTAGCTGACAAAGATGGCACCCAGTTATGGAGTGTCTCAGGCACTGTTAGCAGATGCTATGATGTGGCTCAAAGAAGGGAGGGGTTAGGGCACTGCCATATTCAGCTGTCAGCCACCACTATGTTCTCTAGGTATGACTGCCTTCAAAACAGATAGTCTGTTGGAAGAAGCACTGTCAAGACAGAAACTGTTGCTCAGCATGAGAACTAGCTGAGCCCTCAGGTGTTGCTGATTCTGCATCTCAGCTGACTAAGATGACATCCTGCTTGAGCCATCTCTCCTGCACTGAGTCAGCAGTATCTGTGGTGTAGCTTAAAGAATAGAGGGGAAGGGGCACTGTGACCCTTTGTCAGAAGCTGTTGCTAGGTTCTCTAGGCATGGCTGTCCCAATCAAGTCTCTCTGCTGTGGGAGATGCTGTTTACTTAGGCGCTGCTTCTCAGCATAGTAACCGGCCCCTGCCAGGCTCTCAGTCTCAGCAGTCCCAGTCCCAGTCTCCTGGTTAATGAAGATAGTGTCTGTACCTGTGAGCCTCTCAGCTGCTGTGCAAGCAGAAGCAGAACTCTTTGTGCTACCATATTGCCTCCTACAAGGTAGTTTCCCCACTCCTGTTGTCCAGTCCAGTCTCATAACCCTATACCTCATCTTGGGGTTTCCAGAATGTCCCTACTGCTTCATTTAAATATTTTTCTAGGCCTTAGTTCTCAGAAGGAATTAAGGAGATGTGTGAGTAGTCTGCTGTCTTGGCCTCACCCCCTATGCTGATATTATTGCAGAGAAATTTGAAATTTGAGTGGATAATATGTGCTTTGTAAGCTGAAAATAGCTGTCAAACTGTCAGTAATTGTTATGGTTGTTATAAAGCAGATGAAATGAAAAACACGTATGTTGGCTACCATCTCTTTATCCAGCTGGAATGACTCTGGTGTTGCAAGCATCTACTCAAAGAAGAAAATTTATTAGAGATTTACTATAAACCAGGAGTCAGAAAACTAAAACTTGTGGGTCAGATCACAGCCATGTTCTGCTTTTGCTGATAACGTTTTATTGGAACACAGCTGTGTCCATTTGCATGCATAGTGTTTGTGCTGCTACAAAGGCAGACTTGAGTAGTTGTAATGGAGCCTGGGTGGCTCACAAACCCAGCACTGTGTACTCTTTGCCCCTGTACAGAAAAAGTTTGCCAACTCCTGCTATAAAATATTCCTCAGAGGGCTTGCCTGGCCAGATTAAGTGCTGGAAGCAAGCCAACTCTATGAAATTATTTTACACATTACTTTCATGCAGTTTTAAATACTGAAAGCTTGGAGTTGGTATGTTACACTCTTGTACCACATTCAGAAATTTAAATGGAAAACAGTACTGAAACAGTAAAATAAGAATATACTCAAGTGTTAACATGATAATTAAATCATTACTCTTAAACAGCACAGAAAAACTCTTTTTCTCTGCACAACTATTAATTCACTTAGTTTCTACTTTTAGAAAGCATTTTCCCTTCTTTTGTAAAGTCAAGGTCTTGTTACTTTTTTTTTAAATTAACCTGCAACGCCTAGTGCTATGTAAAGCAGACAGTGTTTAGAGGAAATAGAAATTCACAAACAGCAAGGATAGAAGAATTCAGGCAGAGATCATTGATGATGGAGTGAATTTAGCAGATACACAGTTGTCTTCCTCTATATGGACCAGAAGGGTGTGTGGGGCAGTGGGAGCAGGCAGAGTGTATGACAAAGATATTTTCTGAGAAAATTCCTTCTTCTTAGGCTGAAGGATGTAGAGCTTAACACAAAAATCAAAGAAAAAGAATCTGAAACCAGAAGTTATGTCCAAACTCAGTTCTGTGTTCCTTTTTTCCTTGGCACCAACTCTAATTAACAAAGCCCTTGTTTCTATTAAGGAAATGTGGCACAGAAGTTAAGTGCTGTGGCTGCTCATCAAAAAGGTGACAGTTTGAATCCGTTCTGCTCTGTAGCATAGGGGCCCAATGAGTTAGAGTCAACTCAGTGGCAGTGGATTTGGTTTCTGTTGAAAGGTCTTTGGGCAGCATATATGGTTTGCATTAGACTACTGACCTTAAAGTTTGGTGGTTCAAAGCCATCCAGCAGTGCTATGGAAGAAAGGTTACAGCCAAGAAAGCCATGTTACAGCCAAGAAAACTATGCTGTGATACGTAACTATCATAACTGGGAACCAATCTCACAGCAGTGGGTTTGGTTTTTGGTTTAGTTTCTGTTTACGGTGTCAGTTAAGCTCCCAGTTGTGCTTGGGCTTTCTACACATTAGACCAGTAGTGACAGCATTCATGTGAACTGTAAAGACTATTATCAGTGTTTGCACATAGAATGTCAACTTCCTAGAGAATGGCCTGAGTCTAGAAGATGACCAGGCTCAAATGTATCTTTCAGATGTGAACTAGGAGTCACACAAAAGCCGGTAGTCCTGATGTTAGCTCGTTTGCATTATTAGATAGAAACAAGGAGCAAAATCATTCCCCCAACTCAGAGCTCTGTTGGACGGTTGCCTTCTGAGCTGTGAAGAAAAGGGTGAAACAGGCATTTGGGGCCAGAAGTGAGGCATAAAGAAGAATGAAATCATTTTTACAGGGAATTAGCTGTCTTACATGCAGGCCACTTTGTTTATTAATCCTTCTGAAATTCCTTGGGGATCTAGAGCTGGCTCCTAGCCTGCCGACGAGCCTGTAATGCTGTGACAATTAACTGTAATGACTCCAAGATGGACCCCTCTGTCTCACTGACGAATCCTGCTGCCAAAAGCCGCCTGCACCTGGGTGGCTGGCTAACAGCATCGTCATTTTATTCTGGTTTTCATGTGGAATCCACTGTCCTCTGTCTTAGCCGGAGAGCCAAGAAGACTTTAAATTCCCTTCTGTGATGTGGAGAGTAGGGATGCAGACGCTGCAGCCAGGGAGGGGGTGGTATGTGGGAAAGGCTCAGGGGATCCCGTCTCTGAGCCCAGGACACAAAAACTCCTCTATTTCCCACCACCTGGGATCACCAGGCTTGTAAATGGGAACAGCTCCAGGGTTGACCGGTAGGCAGAGGACCAAAGAGCATTAGAGAATCAAGTTCCTATGTGGCCAGTTCCTGGGGCCCCTGGCCAGAGAGGCGGGAGGCTGCTGGTAATTTTCCGGGCACTCAGCGTGTTCCGAGGTGCCCCTCACATAAGCACAATGGCAACGTGACCAGGGAGCCAGATGGGTCCTATTTGAGGCAAAGGCAGAATAAAGATGACAGAGTCTGGATTTACTGAGCTCCTTAGCCTTGCTGCTGGCCCTGCGTCTTTTGACATTGCGTTTACCTTTCAGTGCTCTCCAAAGGGAGAGCACACCCCAGCTGGGTCCTCTGGAAGCTGGAGATTTGCTGATTTGCACCCTTCTTGCGCATATTTTTCTGTAGGCTGAGAAAACAGATGGCTTCATCCAAGTTGCTAAAAACCCAGCTGGTTATTGCTGTACTAGAATGACCTGAGTCTGGGGATCTGTGTTTTCCCTGCCAAAGCCCTGGACACGTTGGGAAACATGTTTGTCTTTGAACGAGAGCACAGATGTATGAGGTCAGAACCTGTATCACCACCGAGTCCATGTGCTGTGGGGAGGGAGCACAGGAAACGTGACGTCCAGCTCAGCAGGTTATACACAGCACCCCTGCCTCTTTGCACCCTTTATGTTGAGCTAGGTGAGTTGAAAATTAATTAAAAATCAAAATATATTAGAATCATCTTCCTTTCTCTTCTACTCCTTAAACCAAACCTGGGCCAGCCCTCATAATAGCTAATATTGCAACAGAATTTCACAAAAGAAATTCAGAAATCATTTCAATCACATTTATTGAGCACCATTTTGCTCCAGGAACTATGCTAAGTGCTGGAAATACAAAATTGCATAGCACAGGTCTCTGTGATCAAAGATCTCATAGTCTAGCTGGAAAAGAATTATGTAAAAACGAGGTGCTCCTAGTTTTTGTTTGCTAAAGAAAATGTGATATAGAAACTCATTGCGTCAACTCAGTTCTGACTCATAGTAACCCCATAGGACAGAGTAGAACTGCCCATAGAGTTTCCAAGGAGCACCTCATGGATTCAAATTGCCAATCTCTTGGTTAGCAGTCATAACATTTAACCACTACACCACCAGGGTTTCCATAGTAGAAAAACAATAACAATGAAAGCTCTTGCTATTGAGTTGACTCTGATTCAGTGACCCTGTTGGACAAAGTATATCTGTCCCATAGATTTTCCAAGCAGCAGGTGGTAGATTTGAACTGCCAACCTTTTGGTTAGCAGCCAAACTCTGAGCCACTGTGCTAAGTGCTGTAACAGAAATACATTTAAAGTGGTATGGGATCATAAAAAGGAACCCATTTATTTTCCTTGAGACCTTCAGGACTCAGCCCTGGAGAGGTAATACCTGAAGGAAAGCAAGACTTCATCTGGGGGTCTGAAGTGGGAAAGAAAGTCCCAACTGAGGATACTACACACGCGAATATGAAGGACAACGAAGGGTACAGCTGGCGGCCACACAGTGTCCCACCACCTCTCCTCTTCCTAACCACCGTATGTTCACGTACCTACTTCTGTTCACATGAGCTCATCTCCAGTTCCACATCCCTGTTAGTCTAAGATCATCAGGGTAACCCTACGCCCTGCGTTAGATTTGGAAATGGGCACATAACTGAGTTCTGATCAAGAGGTATATAGAAGAGTGTCCTTCAAAGTACCTGGAAAAACCTCCTCAATCCTAAGAAAACAATACATGAAGACCAAACCAAACCAAACCTATTGCCATTGAGTCAATTCTGACTCATAGTCACCCTGTAGGACAGAGTAGAACCACCCTGTAGGGTTTCCAAGGAGCATCTGGTGGGTTTTAACCATTAAGCTTTTGTTTCACAGCCTAACATAACCACTATGCTACGAAGGTTTTCAACACATGAAGAAATGGTCTTTTTTCCCCCTTTGGATAGTATTCCATCAAAATATGATCCCTGAAACTTCAGCCACTAAGTGGAAGAAGACAAGAGAAGAGCCAACTAAGCAGCAAGTCTCAAATCCTGGCTACACCAGTCCAAAACTTTACCCACTTTTAGACCTTTTGGTAAGTGATCTAACACCTTTCCTTAGTGAGTCAAGAGTTTCTGACAGCCTAAAGCATCCTAATAGAAATGCAAAGGGGTGTGGCTGGCACATCCAGAGAACAGTGCCTAGTGATTCTGTTCATTCCTTCAACACTATGGAGCAACTGCTACCAGATGTCAGGTACCTGTCTAGGTCCTGGGACCCCCATGGGCCAAGAGTAAGATAAACAATGTCCTTCCCCACCTGAGTTGACAATCCAGTGGGAAATACAGATAACCAATAAGTACACAAATAAATAAGATACACTGGTAATTCCCTTAAGGAAATGAAACAGGAAATATATGGTAACTCTAGTGCAAAGGCATTCTCTTTTCTAGAAGGTCACTGGGAAAGCAGATGGGACATCTGAGCTGAGATCTGAATGGTAAGAGTCAATCAGTGAGGATGCAGAGCCTTGAGGTAAGGATACACTGGCTGTGTTCATGGGGCTAGCATGTCTGGAACATGGTAAATCTGGGGAAGACTATTCGGAGAGGGGAGCAGGGCCAGATCACAGACTGTGTCAGGACCCTTGCACTTGGTGTTAAGCACAATGGGAAACAACAAGAGTGTTTTCAACAGAAGAATGACACGGTTTGATTTGTGGGGTTAAAATATAGTGAGAGCATCAAGCTTGCTTTGGGAAGTGACTGGAGCTGGACTGGGAAAATCTGCTGTGGGTGGAGCATGAAGTACTGTGTGTATCACGAGTTCTGTCCCCCAGGGCTGGGTAAGTGGGGTTATTCCTTCAGTCGTGGCCGTGGCACAGCGGCAACTGAGCATCTTGGCTCAAGGTGACCTCAAGCTGAATTGTAAAAAATGGTGCGGGCAGTGAGGTGGTGCTCCTACAAGAAGGAGGGTGGCTCTTTTTTTCCTTTTTTTTTTTTAGCAGTAAAGATTCTGCACAAGTAATACCATTTCAGGAAGCTCTTAGTCTTCACAGCCTATTCAGCTGTAATCTCCCTTAATTTTAATCACTCTCCTTTAATTCGTGTAATGTACTTAGCACAATACCATGAACAAAGTTAGTGCTTAGTCTGTGTTCCAGAAAAGAAACCCAGACCCATTGCTTTCTAGCTGATTCTGACTCACAGTGGCCCTGTATGACAAAGTGGAACTGTCCCATGGCATTCCCAAGGAGCTCCAGGTGGATTTGAACTACTGATCTTTTGGTTACCAGTCGTAGCACTTAACCACAGCACCACCCAGGGTTTCCCAGTATGTGTGAGGTACACAGCATTATCATTATCATAGAGAGCAAAGAATCTTTTCTGCATGCCAAGGATAGCAGAATATAAAGAAGATTTGTCTCCTCTGCCAATTGGGAGGTTTTTATTTAGTTATTTTTCACTTACAACACTTACTTTATTTTTCTTGAAGGTTTTTCCTTGTCTTTGCCCACTGGGCTATTGACTCCAGCACAGCTCTGGCTGCAGGCTGCAGGTTGCAGGCTGCGTTTGGTCTTACTGATCCAAATTCTCTCGCAAATTTAGGTTGCCGATCCCACAATGCGAACTTTTTGGCTCTGTGTCTAGGCCTCTCTGCTTTTAGTTTGACAGGAAATTGGGGCTGGGCAAGCCTCCATGGTTTCAGATTGGCCTTCTGTTCAGATAAGCTTCTAAAGAGGTTTCTACTCGGGAGCAGTAACAGCTCAAGTTCTTTCCTGGGCTTTAACTTGTGCCTCTATGACTTATCAGCAGATTCAGAACTGACACTATAATTGCAGTGCGAATGTCCACATGTGGTTTGAATTAAACAGACCTCCAGTGATCAGAAACACAAGGCTAGCCCCTCGTAGTGTGTTAAGGTGAAATCCTTTAAGTGGCACCGAATAATTCACCCTGTGAGAGACGAATCAAGAAGTGGTCTGTGGCCTATGTATTGATTTTTAACTGAGTTTATATGTTGGCATATGATGCAGTTTTCTTAGTTGCTTAGAGAGGTAACAGAGTAGAGTGGGAAACTGGGCTTTGGAATCATTCATCTTGAGTCCAAGTACCCGCTCCATCTGTTATCAGGCTGCCAAACTGTTTAATTTCTCTTACCCTCAGTTTCTTGATTGAAAATGAGGATAATAATACCTTTCTCACAGAACTGTTGTTAGAAACTTCGTAAATCCTCAATAAATGGTGGCTGTTATTTCTAAATCCCCAACAAGAGGTGATGGCTATTGTATAAACTTATTTCACAAGTTGAGAAAAACAATAGTAGCTAGCATTTATTGAGAATTTACTACATGCCAGGTGTTCTCCTGAGCATTTGTGTGTGTTGCCTCACGGGATTCCCACAATGCTGTTTACCTTTGTTTTACAGATGAGGAAACTGAGGTACTGAGATTTTAAATGACTCTCTGGTAAAATGGCTACTCAAAACATACCAACTGAGCAAAAGGTTGGCAGTTTTAAACTACCAAGTGCTCCTTGGAAACTCTACGGGACAGTTCTACTGTGTCCCATGGGGTTTCTATGAATCAGAATCAACTCAACGGCAGTGGATTTGGTTTTTCTGTGAGTCAGAATCGACTTCGGGGCAATGAGCTTGTTTTATTGCTTTTTGTGTGTTGTTGTTGTTGCTGGAACCAAAGCAGGGACTTAAGGCAAACATGAAGATCTCTTCATCCAAGTTCAGAGTCATGTAAATGAGTGAAGTTGAAGTATCTGGCAATGCAGTGAAGAAAAGACCTCTGCATTCCCACTATGTGCTCAGTGCTGCAGGGTGTAGTGATTGTAGAGAAAGAGCATCTGTAGCTTTGAATCTGAAGAACTCTAAGTGAAGCACTTTTGAGCCAAGAATACATATGTCAAGAAAAACCTGCAGTTCCCTAAACACTCAGATGACTCTCCTCCTCCAAGAAGCAGCACAAGCCCAACCTCTCAGGGCTGGCACACCCCAAAACATCTGTTGGAGTTGTCTCTTACTTGTTCTTTCACCTCTCCTCCTGCCTTACTAAATGCTGCTGTTAGCTGAATGGCTCTAACTCTTGGTGACCTTATGTAGAACAGAGCAGAAGGTGGCCCAGTCCCACACCATCTTCATAACCACTGCCAAGTTCCAGTTCATTGTTGTGGCTGTGGCAGAGTGTCTTCCAACCTAGAGGGCTCATCTTCCAGCATCATATTAGACAATATGGTGTTATGATCCACAAAGTTTTTCCTGGATAATTATTTGAAGTGGATTATCAGGTCTTTTCCTTCGAGTCTGTCTTAGTATGGAAGGCCTGCTAACATCTCTCCACCATGGACAATGCTGCTGATAGTTGAAGTATCAATGCAAGAGCTTCAGACATCAGAATAACAAGCAAGTCACCACAGTCTGATGGCTAGGTGCTGGCTTTCTCAAACAGAGTTCTTCAACTTTGTCTTCAGTGATCAATTATTCAACAAGTGGCTGTCAAAACACAGTTCATGAGATTCTGATTGGTGAGGTACTTTCTTGAAGTGTTCATGCTTAAAACTGGACAATCTCAAGGCACTTTTTCAACATAGACAGAATTGCTTATTTCATCATGCACTTTTAAACTCCATGCAGTTTGCTCTTCTTAGCATTAAGACTCAGCTTCTCTACTCTCTCCTTCATCCCTAATATCTGTCCTGCAATGTCCTATCTCTTCCTGTTAAAATCTGGCATCCTGTGTCAAGGCCCATTTCCAAGGATCTTTCAGTAATCAAAAAATCCCAAATAATTTGAATTATCATTATTATAATATTGTCCTAAAGGGCCCTAATTGTGCAAACGATTAAGCTCCCAGCTGCTAAATGAAAGGTTGTCAGTCTGAATCTACCCACGGACTCCAAGGGAGAAAGACTTGGCAATCCACCTGCAGAAAGATTACAGATGAAAGCAAACCCTGTAGGGCAGTTCTGTTCTTTCACATGGGGTCTCTGTGAGTTAGAATTGATCTGATGGTACCCAATAAAGATACAATATCATCCTAATCTCCCCACTAGTTCAGGTGAGATGTTGAGATACTTTTGAGGTGAAGCAGTGGCATTGCAGCCTCCTGTTCCTTTGTCTGTCTGAAAGTAGAACCCACTTAGAACCACTTGCCTCATACTCTCCAGCTGCCAGGATTGTCTTCAATAACTGTAACAAAACAAGGTTCTACGAAGGGCTATCGGGTAGCCATGATCTGATAATTGCTAACCATGTGACCTGGCTTTGCATGTGGCCTAGCTGAGCACATTTTAGTGACTCCATAGAAAATGAGCACAAATTGCCTCTTCCAGCAAATATTAATTCTGAATAAATAAATGCAGATGGAATTGGGAGCGAAAATGTATTCTTTTGATTTCTGCTTCTGAATTATTTTTATACTAGTGGGTGTTCTTGCTAAAGGTTGGAAGGACTGTTCATGTTGGGGATGATATCTGCCTTTCCCTGCCAATCATTGCAACCCTAGGAGGTGCTGGTGTACCCCATTGAGGGCTCCAGGCAGCCAGCTCCCCAAAGGACAGTACACTCTGTGCTGGCCAGAAGACACTGGAGAGCTGCATTTTCAAAAACATGCCATTTGCTTCTAAGACAACACCGGAAATATGCAAATATTATACATTTTAGCAAAATCCCACGCATTAGAGAACGAACTGCTGGCTGTCCGAGATGTTCAACAATTTTCAGTTTTATCTGACAATTTTTTTTTCAAGTCTAGCATTTCAAGCAAAAAGGAAATTGGTTGCCTTAGGCCAAGATTTTACTTCTCCAGCCTCCTGAAGGGAATTATGCCACCAAATTCTACAAGACTTTGCTGTCAAGACTTTGCTTAAACAGTTTCAATGGGTTGATTTTTCTTGCATAAAAAAAATCCACGCTCTTGAGATCTATACCGTCCGGTCCCAAGGCACCTTTCTACCCCTCCATATTTTCTGACCCCTCCCCCTTTTCCAAATACCATATGCCTCACTAAATGGCATATGACTGACTATTTTCTAAAAACATCCTGTGTTTTTAAATCCCATGCAATTTGCTCCTTCTACCGTTGTTACTATTTCTCACCCTCCTATCGCTCCCTCTAATACCTTGCAAGGTCCTAACTTTCCCTAACAAAACCTTGTATTCTGATCAAGTCATTCATTCCACAAGTCCTTCCATAAACCATAAGCCAAAATGTATTTAAAGTAAGTTAACAAATGCTACTATTATAATATGATACACACTTGACCTGGTGGTGTTATTCAATACTTACAGTAAGTTTATTTGCTTTGGGGTTCCTCCACCTCTATCCTACCCTGGGACATGTTGTATGCTCATTAAAAAGCTCTCATATGTAGTATTGATTGAATTGAAATGATGGTTGCAGTTTATCACTATTATTATAACTATTGTTCAGCGCTCCACCAAAATAACGGCTCCGATAAATGTCTTAATTAGATCAAAATCATCCCATCCTTCTATATGAACCAACTTTGTTTTTCCTTTAAGAATTCAGAGCTGTTTCCTCAGTGCCTTCTATCTTTTCAAACAGATGTCTCATAATATCCTATCATTTGCAGTGAGAAATTGTGAGCACCAACAAGTTTGCACTATATGGAGCAAAGTTATGGATAAAAACCCATAACCCACTGCTGTTGAGTATATTCTGACTCATAGAAATCCTATATTTACCTATAGAACACTGTAGAACTGTCCCATATGGTTTCCAAGGAGTCTTTGCTAATCTTTTGGTTGGCAGATGCAGTTGTTAACCACTCTACCACCAAAGTGTCCAAAGTGAAGGGTACAAAGAAATGTTAGACATTGTTTCAGAAACTTAGAATCAAGTTGAGGAAAAGACACTACCACACATGCAGCATACAGAGAAGAGTAATCAATCATGGTGCCAGCTAATAATGCAGAAGGAAACCAGTGAGAGATAAGATGCCTAGGGGTTAGAGTAGTAGAATACATGTCCTGGAAGAGACAGAGTTGAGAGGAGCCTTGTAGGGTAGATAAGATGCTGGGCATGCAATAGAGGTAAAGACACAATCTTCTAGCTGAGACACATGAACAAAGGCACACAGCTGAAAACTGACCCTGGCCTGCCAGGAGGGAGTGGAGTGAGAGAAGCATGGGCATGTAGATGGGATGGAAAGGGAAGCAAGCGGCCAAGCTTGAGTAGACAATCCGTAATCCGTGGATAAGGCAAGAAAGAGAATAGAAAATAGATTTAGGAAAGACAGAATGAGGTCAGATAACTAATGAAAGAGACATTTGAGGAAAAAGTGACCACTAATCATGAGCCATTATAGGTTCTTGAACAAGGGCAAGGTGAGAACAAGCCTTATTTCTTTATGAAGATTAGTGTGGAAGTTGATTGCAAAACTAGTTGGAGGTGAGAGAGACTACAAACAGGGGAGGCAAATGAAGAGGGCCACACTGCATTGCAAGTGGGGAGGTGAGATTGAGAAGGCCTAGGATGGAAAGCAAGGAGTGGAGAATCCTGGTTACACAGTGAGTAAGAGCTACGGCTTCTAACTGCAAGGTCAGCAGATGCTCCTTGGAAACTCGATGGGACAGTTCTACCCTATAGGGTCACTGTGAATCAGAACCCACTCAGTAACAGTGGGTTGATGAAGCACCTCCAAGGAGAAACGATTCACACTACGGGAAGGAGGAGGAGTCAAAGATCTTAATCTGGGAACCTTTATGGCAAAGCAGATTGACTTTTATTTTCTTTTATAAAACCGAAAGATCCATTGCTGCCAAATCTGTCTTTAGGGGATAGTAAAATTATGTCCTCTCTGACCCCAAGGATATATTTGGATAATGGCAGGGCAATTAAATATTGAACTCAAATATTTATCAGAAGTTATTGAGTGTCTGTATCTACTGCAGGCTGTGAATTCAGAAATGAATAAGTACCCTTTTTGTCTGGAAGGAGTTCAGATTCAGTGGTAGTTGTGGTCAGAGGAAGGAGCAGCAGCCGTGAGGGCACCATGGCCATACAGAAGGCTTTCTGAAGCAGATGCCTTAGTGACCACGACGTGGTGGGATGAACAGGATGGCTGGAAATGGAGCAAAAGCTTGAACAAAGATGAATGGGAGTGAGAAACATGGGATTTAAGTGGGTACTGAGGGGAAGGGAGCCTTGGTGGGGTAATGGCTAAGAGCTCGGCTGCTAACCAAAAGCTTGGCAGTTCAAATCCACATGTTGCTCCGTGGAAGTCCTATGGGGCAGTTCTGCTGTCTCGTAAGGTTGTCATAACGGCACCTAGTAACAGTGACTGGCATGGTGTATGTGGCGGTCCGTAAGCCCCAGGCACTGCCCTGATGAAGTGCACTGCTGCCCCATCCATCATCCGGCACCTATAGTCAGACTGCAAAGCAATGCCCAGCAACAACAAAGCCAGGCTGAAACAGAGTCCGAGAGCCCAGCTCCCAAGTTTGCCAGAAACAGTGAACAAAATTGTGATTTGTTTCTTCTGCAGTTGACCTTAAACTATTTAATGAGGCATATAGAGAAAGGTGGAAGTACCCTGCAGTGAGAATACATATGTGAGCCTTTTGTTTATCTGACAGATGGGGTAGGGCAGGAAAACTACAGATGGAAATGAAACACTGTAAAGCTGTACTGTAGCCAGTATTCTTGATGGGTTGAAATAATGAGTTAGTTCTGTCATTAGTTCAAGTTTTGAGTAAATTACCCTAAGACCATTTAAGGATCTGGGCCAAAATTTTCAGGGATAAGATCAAAGATAGCCCATCAGTTAACTGAAACACATGAAACTACTGCCAGCAGGGTCACTAGGGTTGGTGTCACCCAGTGTGGTAACTCATGTCACCCTGCCCCCACAGACATCCTTCTGTACAAGACCATACAGAATCCTCAGCAATGTTTTCTGTCCTCTTACTTGTAAACCATAATTTCCTTACATCACTTATTATTTGCCTTCAATTACTACTTTATTCTCCAAAAAGCTGATACAAGAACTACTTACCACAATACTGCAGCTAAAACACCAGAAAATCTGACAAAAATCAGTGACTATGACAACACAGGCAGCAACCAAAACAGCACATGCTTGTGCTGGTGCAGATGAAACCTGTGATTGGAAATGCCATTGTCGTTGGATGATAATGACGGCTTTGGCTAAAGGGCTTTAGGAGATTCTGAAAGGGAGTTAACATAGAGTTTAAGCCTTGTAAGTATATGGACATGCATAAACTGAAAAGTGTTTTTTGTTGTTACAACTAACCACAGGGATATTTTTATAGATGATCATTTTGGTGTGACCTCGTCTGACACCCTGTACAGTTTGTACCCCCTCCACCTTCTTCCTGATCACACTGACTCCTACTAAGACTGATCTGCAACTAACTTGCTGTAGACTGTCACCAGGGGATATATGCAAAGGAAGTCAAAGGATATCATATGAAAGTATGTGTCACTTGAATATAAAGTAACATAGGATTTCCACAAGCAGAGCTAAGGAATGTTAAGTGTTTAGACAGGTAGATAGATAGGTAAATGGATTGACAGGTAGGTATTGTTGAGTCAGCTGTGACTCACGGTAACGCTATGTACAACATGACAAGAAGCTGCCCAGTTGTGTGTCATCCTCAGCAGCGTGTTCAAGCCTGTCATTGCACTTTGCTGGTCCATTCACTGAGGGTCCTCCTGGTCCCTGTTGGCCCTCTCCTTCACCAGATGTGATGTCTTCCTCTTGAGGATCTGTTCAGAGCCAGTGAGTTGGGCAGTGTTCTGCTGTGTGGTCCAAAGAATTTTCACTGGCTCGTTTTCAGAAACAGATTCCCAGGTATTTCTTCCTAGTCTGCCTTCATTTAGAACCTGTTCCTTAGGGGTGACCTGGTAGTACTTGGAATACTGGTGGTGTAACTTCCTGCCTCACGGCGACACGGAATCCACCATAGCACAACAAAAATGAGAAACACGTGGTGAATGTTAGATGTTAGGGACCTGGTACTGCATGGGGGGATTTCTCTTCCTTGGTGAATCTTCTAATATTTTGTGTGTTTTAAGAGCATCTGACTGGAAGCATACAGTAGTTTGTGATACACTCTGTAGCATAAGAAGTTTTTCCTGGAAATCTGTAGATCCTATGTGATTCATCTTGGATGGGGCTGGAATATCAGTGCTTGTTTTAAAAAAAAAAAAAATCATTCCCCAAGTGATTCTAACATGCAGCTAATATGATCTAATATGATGTAAAGCACTGTTTTAGATCAAGACCACTACTACTAAAAGGTGGGTATTTAGACCTAGGCTGTGAGACCCACATGACCATGACTCTGTTCTTCCACACTCATTCCTCTTGGCTCTGTGCCTTTGGACCAAAGGGAGTTACTCACACACCAGGTAGTGAGTGGCCAGTGACAGAGAGCCATAGGGTTCTCTTTTCCAACTGTTATCACAGACCATTCCACTTGTCTTTGGCTCTTGCTTCCAATCCTTGGCTCCTAGATAGAGGAGTGGAGGTGGAGAATGGAGAGAGATTGGGATCAAATCCTGAGATTACCACCATCAGGACAGTGTCACATTTCAGGGATGCTTGGAGACAAGCAGACTGAGGTTGGAGGTGGTCTTTGGTTAATGCATCACTGCGTCTGCTGTACATCTTTCCTCCCCTTTTAAACTTGGACTTTCTGTTCCAAGGATAAGCTGTAATCAGTGCCTGCAGGTACAGACTGTTCTCAGGAAAGCAGATCAATTATCATTCGCACCTGACCCAAGCAGAGGAAACCAAAAGGTCTTGGGCTGCCAAGGATGGAGAAAGGAGAAGAGGACTCTAGGTGGGAGAGTTGACTTACAATTTATGAAAACACTAAGACAGAAATGTCATCTTCAGCAAAAACCTGAAATCTTAACTACATTTATTTTTCTGAACTCCTCTCTTCACATTTGATTGAAACAAGCTGTTTGCGTTGTTTTTTTCTTCTGTAAAATATCTAAATCTGCATTTTTACCAGTTTTCTCTTATTTTCTCACAAGGGAGCAGAGACTTCAAGAAGAGAGTCATCTGGTTGAAACACATGAATGAGGAAGATACTGTTTAGCTTTTGCTCCTTCTGGACTATAAAAATACTGTCTGATCTCTGAGGGGCAGACACTTAACCAGGCCGCCGTCCTTCTTTTATAGACAAGGGAGAAGAGTTCTTCTGAGTGGAAGTGTCTTGTCTAAAGTCACACAGCGGGTGGGTGCCAGACCCGTCTCCTCTCACCTCCTCTCGCAGGTATTAGCTTTCAGCCCTTCAATCATCTTGACAACTTGCCTCTGAAGCCTGTCCAAACTCTGCTGCCCTTCTCAGCTGTAGCTCCTGGAATTTAGACACATGACCCCAGCAGGATCTGATTTTATCTGAACATAGAGAAGGTTTCAGTCGCCCTCCGTTCTAGCTATTTACTCCAGTACCGTGCTTGCTCCGGGTCTATTTCTCACAAGTTTGAACACATCTCTCGCATCCCATGCGTATTGGGACTGGTTTTCTTCCCCTAGTGTAACGATGCCATTATTGTGTCACACTTTGCGAAGGACAAAACCTCAGACCTCAAAACGTCTTTCTTTGTAGAAGCATAAAGCATCTTTCTAAGACCATCAGCCTCCTTGATATTTCTGTGGGGAATAGTGAAAAAAATAGCTAAACCTGTTGCCACTGAGTTGTTTCTGACTCATAGCAACCCTAGAGGACACAGAGTAGAACTGCCACACAGTTTCCAAGGAGCACCTGGTGGATTTGAACTGTTGACTTTTTGGTTAGCACCTGAAATCTTAACCACTGTACCATCAGGATTTCTGTGAGGGAGAGTAGGATTCCCAACTCCAGCTTTGTGGACAGACAGGTTAAAGCCCAAAGTTTAGTCGATTTATCACCTATGAAGACGGGTGAAAATTATTTGGAAGGTAGAGAGAAGACTCAGTCAGTGAGCCAGTGAGTCCATACTACCTTCCCCACTGCCAGCAAATACCTCTTTCTTTGCTATGGAAACAGTTCCATCATATTCAGTGTTCACATGTCCTCATCCCCACGACAGATACAATGTGAGGCAAATCCAAGATGCTTACTCCTTACCCCTGCAGGAGTCTAGAGCTCAACAAACATGACAGCTTCAGGGTAACCACTTATTTTCTAGATTCTATCAATGTGTGTTCCCATAAGTGGTGATATTAAGGCACCTTGGGTGGTGTGTGAAACTCTGGTGGCATAGCAGTTCAATGCTACGTCTGTTCACCTAAAGATCAGCAGTTCAAATCCAGCACGTGCTCCTTAACGCTATGGAGTAGTTCTACTCTGTCCTGTAGTGTTACCATCAACTTGATGGCAGTGGGTTTGGTTTGGTTTTTGGTTGGGTGGGGTGAGGATAACTACCCCCTCCACTTCCTTCCCTGAGCATTTACAGATTTTTTTCTGTTATTGTACACATCGCACTGTCTTGTACTACTCGTCTGTCTTACCTGCACCCCTTCTCCTCCCACTCCAGGCTCCAGACTAGCAGCTCTGTGGCCCTTGCGTGTTTGTGGAATGGATTTACGACCCAAGGTCTGCATGACCCTCCCTGAAGACCTTGGCCTTGTTTGTGTGGCCATGACTCTGTTTCCTTGCTCTGTCTCATGACTTCCATTACTCTCTGTTGTAGAGCTTTTGGGTTCTGCTGAGCAGCGTGGTTTCTGCTTCATCTTTGAACCCACACTTCTACTCCATAGGGCCAGTGGTCAATAACCATCTCCAACACTAAGGGTTGATGCCTATCCGTGTTGGCTCAGGTTAGATGTCCATGGAAAAGGCTTTTAAGAAACTGTGACCACATAGTGGGGCAAGGAATAAGTAGATGCTAGGCTGACCCCAGGAGTATGGGTGGCATAGTTGTTAAGTACTTGGCTGCTAACCAAAAGGTCAGTGGTTCAAAGGTATCAGCTACTCTAAGGGAGAAAAATGTGGCAGTCTGCTTCTGTACAGATTATTGCCTTGTAAACCCTATGGAGCAATTAATTCTATTCTGTCTTACAGGGTTGCTAGCAGTTGGAAAACACTCAATGGCAATAGGTTTGTGGTAGGCCTCCAGTGGAGTCTACAAGTGGCTCAAATGGTTAAGCAGTTGGCTACTGGGCAAAAGACTGGCAATTCTAACCCACCCCACGTGGCACTCAGCTTCCAAAACTTCACAGCCTTGAAAACCCTGTGGGGTAGTTCTACTCTGTGCACCACGAGTTGCAACTGACTCTAAAGAAACTAACAAGAACAACAATAGGTCAACTGCAAGGACAGGATAGTTTTGGTACCTAATATGTGTTCTAGGGATGGAGCAAATTCAGTAAATGCTTATTGAAGATAATAGTGATGGTATGTTCATTATCTCCCTAGAAATGCTCGAAGGAAGACTCCTGTCTGCTGCAGTTTCTCTGGTGTTGAAAAATCTGACGCCAGCCTTCTGAGGACACAGCATTTTAAGCAGTGAGCTCCCTTGGAATGGTGCCCAGAGTGAGGTTCTGGGAACACAAAATATTTATGTAATCCTGAAGTGAAGCTACTGATGGAACCAGCTAAGGTAAAATCCCAGCAAGGCGCTTATGACTCCCTAGCCTCCTGCCCCCTTCCTTCCAGCAGGGATAACAAACAGAGCCAGCAACCAGGTCCTCGGGAGTTCTTCCTCAGAGGAAAAGGTGGCTATTATTGTTGGCCAAAGCAGTGACCCAGCACTCAGCACTGCCATAAATTCAGACATGAAAAGATAAGGTCACTAAAATTGCCGTGCAAATAGCTAACACTTACCAAGCAATTATTATGAGCTAGCCTATTATATGAGTTGTCTTATTTAATACAACAACCCTATGCATTAGATGTTTTTATATTCAAGTTACAAGTGAGTCCAGTTCAAGGGTTTCCAACTGTTAAAGAGTTTAGTAGACAGAAATTCTAAGCCAGGATAGACTAAGTGTCCAAACACCATCAGACTTCCATTTCGTGACACTGTCTTTCTCATGGCTGGCAGGAGACTCTTGGGAGGATCGACCCAAAGGAATTAGCAAGCCAGCAGGATGGGAAAGTAGCAGAGAGCCAAGAGTTCACATCAGGGAAACTGGAAAAGTAAATGAACACTTGACCCAGCAGAGGTACCAGCTCCAACACGGTGGTGTGATGCTGGTTAAGCTTCTTAAACAAAGCCTTTCCCCGAGAAGGCCCACCACTAGACACGTGATCTGGATGGGCTCCCCAGGAATCTGAGGTGCTTGGAAACACATGTATACATGCACACGCACGCAGTATTCAAATTCACACAAATAGCGTAAAACTGTTCACTGACACTGAAGGTGACAGACGGCCTCCTGTTCCCTTCTGTGTTGTGGGTTTCCAGCAGCCTGCAATGTAACCCAGACAAAAGAATGTAACAGACTGAAGCTGCAAAGCCAAAGTTAGTGGCTAGACTCAGACACAATGCCTCAAATGAGAAAATCTTTCTTTTTTCCTAAAAGCATCTTAAAACAAAAAAAGAGAGAGTTTTTTTTTCTTTTTAAGCTGTTTCAATTAAGTTCAGAACTAGGAAATTAGATGTTCCATGTGAGGAAATGTTTTGCCAACTACAAATACCCACACACTATAATCCCCCACCCTTAGAATCAGGCACTTCTGCTGGATCCCTACTGAAGCTTCTACCCACTGCTGTCCAGTTGATTCCACCTCATCGTGACCCTATAGGTCAGAGTAGAACTGCCCAATACAGTTTCCAAGGAGCATCTGGTGGATTCAAACTGCCGATCTTCTCGTTAGCAGATGTAATTCTCAACCACTATGCCACCAGAGTTTCCTTGAAGCTTATTGATTCTTCTTCAATTACTGTAATTATTTGTTATATCTATTTGTGAATATCTGACTGTCCTCTTTTAGATAAGCTACCAAAGTTGTGAGATTGTACCCCCAATAATTTACAAGATGATTATGGACATAGTAAAGATTCAATGTTATTTGCTAAATTAATCCATGAACTTTTTTTTTGTTGTTGATCCCCCTGTCTATCAAGCCAGCTAGAAGATACTTCTTACACCCGAGATCCGTATTTCAATTGTCACAAGCTAATGTGAAACTAGAAGCTATTATTTCAAGAAAGTATGAGTCCAAGCTTGGAAACCATCTGTGCTTGGGTTTCATTCCTGGGTCCGCTGCTCCCACAAGTTACTTGAATTTATTTCCAACCTTCACCTTCCTGTGTGTAAAATGGGAATCCTAGGAACCTCAGAGAACCATTTCAATAAAGGTGATACTACATGTAAGGCAAGTATTATGCTCAACCCAATAGCCAAGTGATTATTTAAAAATACACATCAGATCATGTCAGTCATCTGCTCATATCTTTCCAATGATTTACCATTTACTCAGAATAAAAGCCAGCCTCCTTCCGTTGACCTTCAAGACTCTATACAATGTAAACCCCAGTCGTTACTTGAACTCCTCCCTATTCCCACTCTTTTTCCCTTTGTCCCATCATGTTGGCCTCACTCCTGCTCAGTGAACACTCCAAGGAAAGAACCTTCCTGTCTTAGGATGTTTGCAGTGGCTGTTCCCTCTACCTGGAGCCCTCTTCCCAAGTATCCATATGGCCAACCTCTTCAGCTGCTTCAGATATCACCTTCTCAATAAGGCCTGCCATTACAATCCAATTTGAAATGGTGCCCTAAACCCCATCCCCACACTCCAGGCATGCCATTCTTTGATCTATTATTTTTCCATAGTACTTATACCCTTCTAACATATTATCCCTATTTATAGGTGTGTTGTCTGGGAGTCTCCAGTGCCACCTTCCCTCAGAAGTTAGAGGGACAAAGACTTTTGTGTATTTTGTGTTTTGTTCAGTGACGCATCTCAAGTGTCTTGAACAGCGCCTGGCACACATTAAGAGAACTAAACACCTAGTCAACGAACAAATATGGAATAAAGATAGTGCAACCCGTACCCATTGCCTTTGAGTCTGTTCTGACACACAGAGACCCTATGGAACAGAATGGAAAGGCCTCCTACAGTTTCCAAGGGGTGGCTGGTGGAACTGAACTGCTGACCTTTTGTTCTGCAGCTGTAGCTTGCCATAGCTCTTAACCACTGTGTCACCAAGACTCCATTAGGACACTAGGACCCATCTTATGTGGCTGCTGTGGAGAATGAAAGAGTTAAGATTCAATGCATTTCATGCACAGCCACCACCCATCTGTCAATGGAAGCTTGAATGTTGCTATGGTGATAAACTAGTTTTTAGCAGAACTTCTTGATGAAAAAACACTAGGAAGAAAGACCTGGTGATTTGCTTCTGAAAATCAGTCAATGAAAACTCTATAGGTTACAAAGATCTGACCATGAGGATGGCACAAGACCAGGGAGCTTTTTGTTTCATTGTACATGGGGTGCCATGAGCAGGGGCCAACTTGACAGTCGCTAGCAACATTTAGTACTCCTAGCTGGAGCTGGTATACACTCTGTGCTTGGTAAACACTGGTATATATTACATACCTGGTAAAAACTGTTTACTTTCTTGTTTTCTTTTGTGGCTTTATCTGTTTTTCCTTTTTTTAAGATGTAGATCCCCAGGAACTAGCTTAAAGCAAAGTCAAATACACACTCCACCTATAACTGTCATGTAGGATTGTTTGCAGAGTATATTACAACTATTAATTAATAATTACCATTATTATTAGTTGAGTATCAGAATTGAATTACTATGGTTTTGCATTCTATTCACCACAGTTCCCTATATTAATTACACTCATTGCTACTCTTATTCTAACACTCAATGAAATACACACACATACACACACATAAAAACAAATAAAGGTCCTTTTTTTGCTTTCATAGTGTCTGGATTTACATTTATACTGGGGCTAATATGCCTATAGGAAAAGAAAACCCCATTACCAATTTAAAACTAAGCATTCTCTAAAAAATTGGGGAAGTACTATAAGCAAAAAAATGATATGTTTTCCAGACATCTCTCAGTTTGTCATAGTGTGGTGACTTATACATTACTGTGATACTAGTATTTCCAATACCGGCAGGGTCACCCATGGTGGACCAGTTTCAGTAGAGCTTCCAAAGACAGACTAGGAAGAAGGACCTGGCCATCTACTTCTGGAAACTCGTAGTCAGTGAAAACCTTAAAATAGCAGCATAAGATTGGTATATTGCCACAAGACGAGCCGCTTAAGTTGGAAGACAGTCAAAATACAACCAGAGAAGAATTGCCTCTTCACAGTAAAGTTGGCCTTAAAGATATAGAGTAAAGCTTTTGGGACCTTCATTTGCTAATACGACGTGACTCAAAACAGGAAGAAACAACTGCAAACATCCATTAATAACTGGAACTTGGACTGTGTGAAAAAGTCATCAAAACTGAAATGGAACACACGTTGTTTTTGTTAGACACCGTTCAGTTGGTTCCCACTCATAGCAACCTTGTACATAACAGAATGAAACACTGCCTGGTCTTGTGCCATGTCCACAATTGTTTTAATGCTTAAGCCCATTGTTGCAGCCAGTGTGTCAATCCATTTCATAGAGGATCTTCCTCTTTTTTGCTGACTGTCCACTCTACCAAGCATAATGTCCTTCTCCAGGGACTGATCCTTCCTGACAACATACCCAAAGCAAGTCAGACACAGTCTTGCCATCTTTGTTTTCAAGGAGCACTGTGGTTGTTCTCCTTACAGAACAGATTGTTTTTTTGGTGGTCCATGGTACAGTCAACATTCTCCTCCAACACCACAATGCACAGGCGTCAATTCTTCCTTTTTTCTTTGTTCATTGTCCAGCTTTTGTGTGCATATGATGTGATTGAAAATGCCATATTTGGGGTCAGGTGCCATTTAGTCATCGAAGCGGCATCTTAATTTTTCAGTACTTTAAAGAGATCCTTTGCAGCAGATTTTCCCAATGCAATGTGTCTTTGGATTTCTTGACTGCTGCTTTTGAGGGCATTGATTGTGGACCCATGTAAAATGAAATCCTTGGCAACCTCAATCCTTTCTCCACTTGTGACAATGTTGCTTACTTTTCCAGTTGTGTGGATTTTTGTTTTCTTGTTGGCTAGGTGCAATCCACACTGAAGGCTGTGGTCCTTTATCTTGTTTCAAATCTTCTTCGCTTCCAGCAAGTAAGATGTTATTGTCTGTCTAATGCAAATTGTTAACAAGTCGTCCTCCAATTTTGATGCCTTGTTCTTCTTCATATAATCCAGCTTCTTGGACTGTATGTTCATATATGTTCATCATACAGATTGAAAAGGTATGGAGAAAGGATACAATCCTGATGCACGACTTTTCTGATTTTAAACCACGCAGAGTCCCCTTGTTCTGTTCTCACGACTGCCTCTTGATCCACATACAGATTCCTTAAGAGCACAACTAAGTGTTCTGGAATTTCCTTTTTATGCAGTGTAAGCCATGGACCACACAGAGATAACGTATCCTAGGAATCAGTGAGCTGGGATAGACTGGTATTGACCATTTTGAATCAGACAACCTCAAGGTCTATTATGCTGGGAATGACAAATTGAAAAGTACTGGCATTGCATTCATCTTCAAAAAGAACATTTCAGGATTTGTCCTGAAATATGATGCTCTCAGTAATAGGATAGTATCCATATACCTATAAGGAAAACTTATTGAAGATCAAAGACCACAATCTTCAGTGTGGATTGCACCTCAATACAAGGAAAACAAAAATCCTCACAAGACCAGCAATAAACATCATGATAAATGGAGAAAAGATTGGAGATGTCATCCATTTTACTTGGTTGCACAATCAATACCCATGGAAGCAGCAGGCAGGAACTCAAAGGATGCATTGTATTAGATAAATCTGCTGCAAAAGACCTCTTTATAGTGTTGAAAAGCAAAGCTGTCACCTTGGAGACTAACGTGTCCCTGACCCAAGCCAAGGTGTTTTCGATTGCCTCATGCATGAGAAAGCTAGACAATGAATAAAGAAGACCAAAGAAGAACTGATACCTTTGAATTGTGGTATTTCTGAAGAATATCTAACATATCACAGGCTGCCAAAGGAATGAAGAAATCTATCTTGGTGGAAGTACAACCAGAATGCTCATTAGAAGTGAGGATGGTGAGACTACATCTCACATACTTCCTGTTTTCAGGAATGATCAGTTCCTGGAAAAGGATATTGTGCTTAGTAAAGCAGAGGGTTACTGAAAAAAGAAAAATGCCCTCGACAAGTTGGATTTGCACAGTGGCTACAACAATGGGCTGAAACACAGCAACGACTGTGAGACTGGCACAGTAACTGGCAGTGATTCATCCTATTGTACATAGGGTTTTTGAGAATCAGAATCAGAATGAGGCCTAATGACAGCAACAACAGAGAAGACCAATTAACACAACTATTATTCAAATTTATACTCCGACCACTGAGGCCAAAGATGAGGAAAATGAAGATTTATTTTTTCTCCAACTTCTACCGTCTTAAATTAATAAAATATATAGCCAAGCTCCACTGATAATTACTGATGATTGGGATGTGGAAACAAAAAAGGGTCAGTAGTTAGAAAACATGGCTTTGCTGATAGAGATGGCACTGCAGATTGCATGGCAGAATTTTGCAAGATCAATGACATCTTCATTGCAAGTGCTTTTTTCCAACAACTTAAATGGTGCCTATATACATGGACCTCACCAGACAGAATATGCAGGAATAAAATTGACTACATTTGTGGAAAGAGACAGTGGAGAAGCTCAGTATCATCAGTCAGAACAAGGCCAGGAACGGACTGCAGAACAGGCCATCAGTTGTTTCTATGCAAGTTCAAGTCGAATTTGAATCAGAGCAAATCCAAAAGAGCCAAATATAACATTGAATATATTCCATCTGAATCTAGAGATCATCTCAAGAATAGAGTTGACACATTTAACACAAATGACTGAAAACCAGGCAAGTTATGTGATGATATCAAGGACATCAAAAATGAAGAAAGCAAAGGCCATTAAAAAGACAAGAAAGAAAGAAAAAAACCAAAATGAACACCCAAGGAGACTGAAACTTTCTTTTGAATATTGGGTAACTAAAGCAGAAGGAAGAAATGATGAAGTAAAAGAGCTCAATGCAAGATTTCAAAGGGAAGTTCAAGAAGACAAAGTAAAGTACTATAATGAAATATGAAAAAACCCAAAATGGAAAATATATTTGGCATTTCTCAAGCTAAAAGAGTTGAAAAAAAATTGGAGCCTTAAGTTACAATATTAAAAGACACTATGGCAAAAATATTGAAAGACCCAGGAAACATCAAAAGGAGATGGAAGGAATACACAGGGTCACTGTATCGAAAAGAATTGGTTGATGTTCAGCCACTTAAGAGGTAGCACATGGTCAAGAACCAGTGGTACTGAAGGAAGAAGTTCAAACTGCTCTGAAGGCCTTGGAGAAAACAAGACTCCAGCAACTGACAGAATATCAGCTTAGATGTTTCCACATACAGACGCAACACTGGATGTGCTCACTTGTCTATATGAAGAAATTTGGAAGACACCTACCTGGCCAGCATACGGGAAGAGATCCATCCATATTCATGTTTATTCTAGAAAAAGGTGATCCAACAGAATACTGAAATGATCGAACAATCTCAGTAATATCACAAGTAAAATTTTGCTGAAGATCATTCAAAAGCTTTTGCAGCAGAACTTCTGGAAACTCTAGAAATTTAAGCTAGATTCAGAAGGATATCATTATGATGTCAGATGGATCTTGGCTGAAAGCAGAGAGTACCAGAACCTTGTTTCCAAACCAGTTACAATCCAGTTGACTTCGACTCTTAGTGACCCTCTGTGGTAGAGCAGAGCTGCCCCATACAGTTTCCAAGAAGTGGGTGGTAGATTCAAACTACTGACCTTTTTTTACCAGGTGAGCTCTTAACCATTGTGTTACCAGGTCTCCAAAAAATGTTTACCTGTGTTGACTATTCAAAGGAACTTAACTGTGTAGATCACAACAAATTATGGATAACTTTGTGAAGAAAGGGAATTCCATGGCACTTAATTGTGCTCATGAGGAATCTGTACACAGACCAAGAGGCAGTCATTCAAACAGAACAAGGGGCTACTGTGTTGTTTAATGTCAGCAAAGTTCTGCATCAGTGTTACATCCTTTCACCATACTTATTCAATCTGTATGCTGAGCAAATAATTCGAGAAACTGGACTTAATGAAGAACAGGGCTCCAAGAGTGGAACAAGACTCATTAACAATCTGTGATATGCACATGACGTCACCTTCTTGGTAAAAGTAAAGAGGACTTGAGGCATTTATTGATGAATATCAAAGACTACATACAGCCTTTAGTATGGATTGTACCTCAACATAAAGAAGACAAAAAATTCTCTCCATGATAAATGGAGAAAAGATTTGAAATTGTCAAAGATTTCATTTTACTTGGATCCACAATCAACACCCACGCAAGCAGCACTCAGGAAATCAGATGACGTACCGCATTGGGCAAATCTGCTGCAAAGGATCTTTTTAAAGTGTTGAAAAGCAAGGATGTCACTTTGAGGACTAAGGTGCACTTGATCTAAATTACAGTGTTTTCAATTGCCTGATATGAATGTAAAAGCTGGACAATGAATAAAGAAGTCTGAATAACTGATGCCTTTGAATAATGATTTGGACTTTCAGAAGAACAAACCAACCTGTTTTAGAACAAGTCAAGCCAGAATGCTCATTAGAAGAAAAGACTTCATCTCATGTACTTTGTATAAGTGATCAGAAGGGTCCAGTTCCTGGAGAACAGCATCATACTTGGTCACATGGGGGGTCAGCAAGAAAGAGGGAGCCCCTCAAGGAGATGTGTTGATTCCGGCTATAACAACGAGCTTAAGTAGAGCAGAGGTTGTGAGGATGGCACAGGAGTCGGCACTGTTTTGTTGCGTTGCATGTGGGGTTGCTATGAGTCAGAACTGACTAGCTTTCAACTAACAGCAATAAGCATAATCTGGTGCACAAATTCTTCCTGTTGATCAGTGTGTTTGTCCAAAAAACACCATAATAATGTCTTATTTTCCCTGCCTCTTGGACATGCAGAGAATGTGGCTAAAGTCTTAGGCAGGACCAAATCTCAGGATGAGTTGGATACAAAAATGTTGCATCCAGTACTTGCCTTAGGCTAAAGACAACCTAGTTCCCCTTTTTTCTTAAAACTCTAAGCATTGAGCACATACTTCTCTCATCCTTACACTTTCATCATTACTTTTTCTTACAAATCCAGCAATCCTTGTCTGCTGTGTGGAATAGTTCCAGCAGTTGTCAACAGAATTGTCATTGTCATCAGCCTGGTGGTGTGCCATTCTTTTTTTCTTTTTTTTTGGTAAAATGCTCTTACAAGAAGCTATGCTTATCACGTTGCATGAGAGAGTCAAATGGCTGTCTTATAAATTCTATACTTCTTTGGCTAGACATCATGCCAAGATGCCAGCTCCTCTAGTGTGCCCATAATTGTATCTTCTACATAAAACATGGATTATATAAATATCCTATGCTCCAAAAAAGGAGCCCTGGTGGTGTAGACAGTTAAGCACTTGGCTGCAAAGGGCAGTCATTTCAAACCTACCCAGTGTGTATACACTTGAGAAAGACCTGTGGATTTGTTTCTAAAAAGATTGCAGTCTAGAAAGTTCTATGTCACATGCAGTTGCTATGAATTAGCGTAGGCTCCACAGCACCCAACCTCAATATCCTCCAAATGCACCCCAACTTAGAGGCAGCTGGGGTTGGCGCAATCATGGCGGCAGCCAAGTGTGATTGTCAGGGTTGGTTTCCTGGAGACTAAACTAGAAAGGGAGCCAATAGGTGGCACAAATGGTTAAGCACTCAACTACCAGCCAAAAGATCGGTGATTTGAACAGACCCAGAGACACCTCAGTAGACAGGCCACATGATCTGCTTTCACAAGGTCACAAGCTTGAAAACTCTATGGTGCAGTTATACTCTGTACACACGGGATCACCATGAATTGGAATCAAGTCCAAGGTTACAAACAACAGCAAGCAGTAGGAGGAGATTCCCACCTACAAGCGTGTACAATCCAGGTTCAAATGGTAAGCAAATACAAATACCAGTCCTAAAGGCCAGTGTCAGGGTTAAGGTGGGACTTATTTGGAGCAACAGTGAACTAGGAAACTGGAGTATGACCCGCAAGGCTAATTATCTTAAAAGCCAGAGAGTACAGATGAGTGGGTGTGCCCGGCTGGCTTGAAAGGTCAGAGCCTAATAGACAAGAGTCAAAACCCAGTGGGTAGCGTTTAGCACTGAGAACTGACAATTTTTGTTTTTATTTCTAGAAACATCAATTTTTTCCCATTACACATGTATGATCTTTACAGAAAAATTGGAAATATCATAAGCACAGTGAAGACACAACCCTCCCCCCCAGTGTATTCGTAATGTCAATCACCAGATACAGCCACATATACCGTGGAAATAGTACTTGCTTCCAGGTTGTTGCATCCTCATGGTTTATTGAGCACTTATTATGCACTGGACACTGATTTAGGGATGTCACATTTATTACTACATTTTCTCCTTGAAGCAGTGCTGTGAAGTCGAAACTGTTGTCAACCCCCTTTTTACTCAGGAGGAAATTCAGGCACTGAAGAGTTAATAGTGTTAGAACTCCACCCAGCTAACAGCAGTGTAGAGTGGGGAATCGAGACCAGGCTGCTGGACATCAGCATCCACTTCCTGTTATTTTATTTTCAGAATAGATAATACATTCACCTATCTCATACATTAAAACAACATGAAAATATATACCATGAAATATCTCGTTGCCACCTCTGTCCCCACTGACCCTGTGCCCTGCCATGACCACTGCTGCAGGTAACTACTGATACCAGTTTCTGGGTACCCTTCAAGAGTTTCATTATGCAAAATATAACCAAAATGCAAATATATTCTTCACTTTTTACTTCTTCTTTTTTTTTAGTACTGGTAGTTGCACTTGGCTCACACTTTTCTAGACCTATCTTTTTTTCATTTCACACTGTCCTGTAGGGTGACCATGAATCAGAATTGACTCCATGGCAATGGGTATGTGAAGGATGTGCCTTGACTTAATTAACCTTTCCCTTACTGATAGCCTCTTGGGTAGTATCCAATCTTTGGCTAGCAGCCAATGTGATAGTGAATAACCTCATAGGTATGTCATTTCACATGAGTGCAAGTTTGTCTGTGTGAAACAGCCCACTGTTCCCTACGGTGCTTTCCTATTGCGTCTTGGGAAATGGCTGTGTACGCATGGCATGCCTAATAGTGGTGAATGGCAAGCATTTCATAACTGAGGTTTATTTCACTTTGTGTGGTCACAAGCTTTCAGAGACTACCAAGAGACTCGTGGAGAACTCTAGACTCCGCTGTCTATGCTCTGCTCCAAACTCATTGGCTTTCCCTCTGAGTTCCTTTTAACTGTAGGGCTTTCACACCTACTGGGTGCATCACCCAGCTCTTCCCTTGGCTGACTCCAGCTCAGCTTGGCCTGGGTGCCACTTTCCCAGGACAGACTTCTCTGTTTCCACCCAAGGGACACTGCTTCCCTCTGTTGCTCGTTCTCTTAGTTCTCTGGACCTTGCCTTCATAGCTCATCTTTGTTTATATAATGTGCTGTCTGTTTTTGCATCCTAATAGCAGTGGCCACATCTACCTTATCCCGTCTTCCCTTTGCGTCCCTGGCTGCCAGCCCGGTGTCCTGAAAGTGGTAGGTAATATGCGTTTGTAGAGTGAGTGAACAAATTTCAGATTCACTGGAAGAATAGCTACTTGTCCTTCAGATCAATTCCATCGTTTAGAACATTTTTTTTTATTAAAAAAAAATTTTTTAATTAAAAAAAAAATATTGCCAGTTTGTTTTAGCTCCTTCACTGCGAAGCCTGGGGAAAGGGACTGCTTTAGTTTCTGCCCTCACTTTGTGTGTGTGACCAGGGTATAAAACGGTCTGTTGCACCGAACTTGACATTGTCCTTATTTTTCTTGATCTTGGCAGATTTGGTATCCTTTCACCAGGCTGTGTGCAGGAAGTTCTTCATTGCCTCAATTTTGCAAGGCATGGCAGCCAGGCACAAGAAGGCAGGCATGGACCTGAGCTGCCTGAGACACTACCAGCAGCCATAGAAAAATGTTTTAGATTTTAAATACCTTGATGTATCTGGCCAAGTTTGAGAAAAAGAAAAAAATCTCAGTGAGGCTCTGGGTTAGAGGATATGACACTCTGACAAGGACCGTCTAGATGGCATCTTAGGCAAGAGCACTGCATCAAATTTATGTTTTCCGTAGTCATTAAGACTGTCACCAACTGGAATGGTACTATCATGAATTGAACTGTGTCCCCCAGAAATGGATATCAGTTGTGTCTGGGCCGTGATTCCTGGTATTGTGTAATTTCCCCACAGGTTGTCAATCCTACCTCTATGGCTTTAATGAGGGAGAGTGGACCAGCAGTTCAGTTAGTGAGACTGGACTCAATCTATAATCTCAGATTGTGTTGAGGCAATCTCTTGAGCTATAAAAGAGAGAAATGAGCCAAGAGAGTCGGGGGCCTCATACCACAGGGAAAGAAGCACCCTGAGCAGAGCCCATCCTTTGGATTCAGGGTCCCTGTGCCTGAGAAGCTACCAGTCCAGAAGATGATTACCAGGAAGGATCTTCCTCCAGAGCCAAGAAGGACTGATGCCCTTAATTTGGACTTTTAGCCTACTTTTCTGGTAGAAAACAAATTTCTCTTTGTTAACACCATCCACTTGTGGATGGCTTTTATAGCAGTGCTAGATGACTAAAACAGGTACCCAGGAACTAGTCGGCTTTGATTTCTAAACATCCTTTGCATGCCGGCCCCTTGTCTATGTCACACACAGCTGAGTTCTCAAGATTGGGATCTGCACTCCAGTTCTGGAGTTATGATTGCTAATTTGTAGCTTCCGAAGGGATAAGGTGAGGGGAAAGAAGGCTGCATTTTACAGCATTATGGGTGGTGTTAGAGACCATCAGGAGAGAGACAAATGTACACTTTTTGCCTGTAAATAACACCACCATCCCTGCAAGAGGGAGGGAGTCACATACTCAATCCCTGGGTAAATCCTAAAGCCAAATGCAAACTTGTCTATCATGACAAGCAGCCTCTGATGATTTGTGTGTGATGCACAAAGGAATTCCATGAACAAAAAGGATGGAATTTGTTGTTGTTATAAAACTTCATGTTTCTGACTATTGGGAGAAAGAGATTACAAAAGCTGCTGCCAAATCTCCTGTGCATATTTTCCACATAAACTGATTTATGATAATTCTAGGCCAATGACATTTTCTTTTTCTTAAAGTCTTTCTTTTACAGAGAGAACACTGACTGCTTCATGAGCCACTCCAGAAGAGGTCAATGACTTTGTTTAATTACTGCTCTAGGGGCAAGAGGAGAAGCTCAGGTAAATAAGAAATTAGTTTTCTATGAGAGAGCAGGCATGCTTGTGTTTATAGACTGCCTCCTCTCCCACGGAGGCCCTAGACAACATGCTGTAAGAGGGAAAATAAAAGGCCTGTTATATTCTGCCTCCTAATGAGCCTCTGTATTTCAAAGATAGAAAAGCGACTTGTTATTAGAGCTCCACAGGGTCACAGAATTTCATTTGAAATTAAAGGTTTTGTACTCATCAACTGTGCTTCTTCCTAGGAAGATCTTTTGAGAACGCACAAGGCTTCCATAGCCCTTAACAGTCATCCTTCCTCACTACAAGTCTCTAGGACACACGGTCAAACCAGTTACCCCTGTGTCAGCTGGACTCACAGGGACCCCATGTGTGAGCAGAGCTGGGCTCCCTAGGGCTTTCTTTTCTTTTTTAAAGAAATAAAATTTTGCTTTGCTTTCGGTAAATGTTTACACAGCAGTTTAGGTTCCCATTCAACAATTTCTGTACAAAAGGTTTGGCAACATTGGTTACATTCTTCATAACACATGAATATTCTTGTTATCTCAGTTCTGCTTCCATTCATCTAGTTTCTCAGCCCCCTTACTTTCTCTTCTTTATTTTAAAGTAACTGTTGGTATTTGGACTCATATAGATGATCTTTTTTTAAGCATCCTGACACTCATTGGTGATAGACTTTATTATGTGAGTCAATCTGTTACGCAGCTAAAATATGACCTCAGGGGCTATTTGTGGCCCAAGATTTAAACAGCACCTCAAGGCAACAGACCTGGGGAGTCCTCCAGTCTCAAATAGTCTAGTAGGTCTGGATTTTTTAAAAAATAATTTGAGGTTCTGTTCCACATTGTTTCCCATTTTATCAGGGTCTGTATATTGTGACCTTGAACTGAACAGGAAACACTGGTAGCATAGTGGATTAAGTGCTGTATCTGCTAACAAAAGGTCAGCAGTTCTCAAATCTGCCAGACACTACTTGGAATCTCTACGGAGCAGCTGCATTCTGCCTCCTAGGGTTGCTATGTGTCAGACCTCACTTGACGGCAGCGGGTTGAACCAAACTGTTGGTGGTGACAGACGGGTATCACCAGCTCCTTCTGGACTCAGGACAGATGAGCCGTGGTTCATGTAGACTATTAGTCTTATAGACTAGTTGCTTCTTTGAGCCTTTGGTTTCCTTCTTTTTCTTTTGCTTCTGATGAGTAGAGGTCAGGTATACATTAGTTGGCTGCTTTCAAGCTTTTAAGACCCTATACACTACTCGCCAAACTACAATAAAGAACATGAACTTTACGAATTATGTTTTCCCAAATGACTGAGTTATCCCTATGGTCCTAAGCTTCAAACTCAGAAAGCCAATCCTGTGAGGTGCTTGCTTGTGTCTAAGAAGCATCTACAACTATGCCAACTAATGCTTTATTATATGTATGAATATATAGGCATGGACATACATACACATATGTTATGTATACATCTGTATATACACATATATACAGAGCTATACACATATATGTCCACATACATACACACACACACACACACACATACCTGCACATACATTTTTTGGTTGTTACTGCTGCTATTGCAAATATACATATGCCGTAGCAATTAACAAAAAGTTCTTTTTTCTTGTGTACACTTTAGCGACATTATTTATCTTCATCAAGCTGTGCACACTTCATCCCTACTAGGCGTTACTGTTCCCATCACCAAAAATACCAAGTGTCTGCTATGTGAACAGCAAATTCCACCATCACATCTTCCATTCCTGGTAATCATTAATGAACATCAGATTCTGTGTATTTACCTATTCATGTCACTTCATAAAAGGGAGAACACACAATATTTGTGTTTTGTGGTGGACTTCTCTCAACATAATATCCTCAAGGATCATCCATGTTCTAAGATGTTTCAGAAATTCATTTTTCTTTATTCAGAGTCGTATTCCATTGTGTATATGTGCCCCATTGTACTTCTCCAATCATCCAGTGCTGGGCCCTTTGGTTGGTTTCCATCTTTTCGCTATTGTGACTAGTGCTGCAAAGATCATAGGTGTACATATGTTTGTTTATGTCACTTCTATTCAGTCCCTAGGCTACATACCTAGGAACAAAACTGCTGCATTATACAGCAGCTGTGCCTCTAGTTTTTCAAGGAACCACCAAATTGTTTTCCATAATGGCTGTAGCATTTTACATTCCCAGCGGTAATGGATAGGGATTCCAATTTTTCCACATTCCTTTCCAATACATGCTATTTTCTGGATTTTTTTTTTTCACTTTATCCATCCTATTGGAAATGAAATGGCATCTCACTGTGGTTTTGATTTGCTTTTCTCTGATGGCTAATGATAGTGAGCACCTTTTCATATGTTTGTTGGCCATTTGATGTACCTACTCATGTCCTTTGCTCAGTTTCTGTTTAGGTTATTTGTTCTTTTTGTGCTCCACGGGATTTTCAGTGTCTGATTTTTTGGAAGTATTTCGTCAAGTCTTTCTTCCAAGGTAGCTCTAGGTGGACTCAAACCATCAACTTTTCGGATAGCAGTTGAGCAGTCTAACTGTTTGCATCTCCAGAACATGTATGACCAAACCAAATCCACTGCCATCAAGTGGATTCCCTCTGATAATGACCCTATAGGCTGGGTAGAACTGCCCCATGGAGTTTCCAAGAAGTGCCGGATGTATTTGAACTGCTGACCTTTTGGTTAAACTGATGTGACACTTAATCATGGAGCCACTAGGTTTTCCAGAACACACATTACATACTATTAAATGAGATATTTATTACTGTTTGTGTACATACTGGAAACCCTGGTGGCATAGTTGGTTAAGTACTGTGTCTGCTCACCAAATGGCTGGCAGTTCAAATCTGCCAGGTGTTCCTTAGAAACTCTATGGGGCTGTTCTCCTCTGAGCTATAGGGTCGCTATGAATGGGACCCAACTCAATGGCAGTGGGTTGGGTGGTGTACATACTTACCAATCAACTAACCAATCAACAGCTGTTGAGTATCTTCCATGTGTTAGGCAGAAGCAGAGGATATATACGAATGTAACTGAGAGTATAGATTCTGGAGGCAGGCATATGTGTTTCTCTTTCTAGCTGTGTGATCTTGGGCCATTTACAGAACCTCTCTGAGATTTAGTGTCTTCATCTATAAAACTGTGTTCTTTGCATGATGAAACAATGGATATAAAATGTTTGTCTACTTTACCTGGTGTGCAGTTATCACACAATAAACAACAGCTATTATTATTGTTATTATTATCAGGTACTGAAAAGAAAGCATGATCTCTACCCTCAGCAATCCTATAATCCATATACAATAACTAAAACTGCAAGGCACAGGAGTCCTATTGCAGATTATTTGGGTGATCTTTTCATAGAATATGAAAGTTTTATGTAGCAACAGATGGAACATGTCTCAGTTAAGATGGCTTTGACTAACAGAATTTTTTCTCTCATAATTTAGGAAGCTAGAAGTCCAAATTTAGGGTGCCAGCTCCATAAGAAGGCTTTCTGTCTCTGCCAGCTCTGGGGGAAGGTCCTTTTCATCAGTCGTCCTCTGGTTTAGGAGTTTCCCAGTGCAGAGACCCCATGTCAAAAAGATGCACTCCACCCATAGCTCTTCTTTCTTGGTGTAGGAGTTCTCTCTCTTCTCTGCTCCCTTTTCTATCTCAGAAGAGATTGATTCAAGAAACAGCCTAATCTTGTAAATTGTGTTCGGTCTCTTTAATATAACTGCCTCTAATCTGGCCTCATTAACATGATGCTGTTGTGTACCACTGAGCTGTTTCTGACTCATAGCAACCCTAGAGAACAGAGTAGAACTGCCACATAGGGTTTCTAAGGATCACCTGGTGTGTTGGAACTGCTGATCTTTCAGTTAGCAGTCAAGTTCTTAGACACCATGTTCTCAGGACTATTAACATCATAGATGTTAGGATTTACAACACATAAGATAATTACATCAGGTCATAAAAAACACACACACAATATTGAGAATCATGGTGTGGCCAACTTGACACACATTTTTGGGGGACACAACTGAATTCATAAAAGAATATAATCACTTTTATGTGCTACTGTTATTTTATTTTAGTGTTATTAGACACTTTTTCTTCCGAAATTTGAAGGGGACCGAGTGTGTACCTAACCTTCTTTACCTTTTTGCTGTGCTGATGGCACCCGTTTTTCTGGTTGACTTGAGCTTATTGAAATGGAATCCACTTAAGTGAAATAGCTCATTAAACCAGGTAAAGCACACTGTGTTAAGTGCATAGGGAGCTATGAGAATAAGTACAATATATTCAGAGATGTGAGAGAGAGGAGACTTGTAAAGTAATAATAAGATGCGGTGTCAGTTCTAGTCTTCTAAGAAGCAGAAGCCAATATAAAGTACAAGAGATTTATTGGGGGCAACATCCTTGAAAGATAAAGGGAACAGGAATAGAAGAAAACAGAGAAAGCCTTTGAGCTGTAATGCAGATCTAACAGCCTTCAAAGGAGACAGACAAGAAATAGAAATTGACTAGAAAGAGCTTCAGACTGCAGCACAGCTCTGAAAAAGTCTTAGCCAGCCCTGTGGGGGAAGCTCCAGTGCAAAGATTATCTATGTTGTTAGGTGGCATCACGTTGGTTCTGACTCGTAGCTGCCCTAGGTACAAGAATAAACCACTGCCCAGTCCCATGCCACGCCTACAATTGTTGTTAGCTTGAGCCTGTTGTTGCAGCTGCTGTATCAGTCCATCTTCTTGAGGGACTGCCTCTTATTTGCTGACCTTCTACTTTACCAAGCATGATGTCCTTTTTCAGGGATTAATCCCTCCTGACAACATGTCCAGTGTATGTAAGGCACAGTCTTGCCATCTTTGCTGCCAAGGAGCATTCTAGTTCTTCCAAGTCAGATCTGTTCATTCTTTTGACAGTCTATGGTATCTTCAGTATTCTTCTCTAGGACCACAATTCAAAAAATTCAAAAGCATTATCTCTTCTCCTGTCTTCCTTATTTATTGTCGATTTCTCGCATGTCAAATGACTCACTGAAAATATCACGGATTGAGTCAGGCACACCTTAGTCTTCAAGGTCACGTCTTTGCTTTTCAGTACTTCAAAGAAGTCCTCTGCAACAATTTCCACAGTGTGATATGTCTTTTCATTTTTTGCCTGCTGCTTTCAGGTGTGTTGATTGTGGCTAAAAGTAAAATTAAATCCTTGACAACCTCAATCTTTTCTCCTTTTGTCATGATGTTGCATATTTGTGCAGTTGTGAGGATGTTTGTTATCTTGATGTTGAAGTGTAATCCATGCTAAAGGCTGCAGTCTTTGATCTTCGTCAGTGTTTCAAATCCTCTTCTGTTTCAGCAAGTTTATGTCATCTGCATAATGCAGGTTATTAATGCATCTTATTAATGCATCTTCTTCCAACCCCAATGCCTTATTTTCTTCATATTTCCCAGTTTCTCAGATTATTTCCTTGACATACAGTTTGAAAAGGTATGGTGAAAGAATACACCCTGATGTACACCTTTTCTGACTTTAAATCACAGTGTCCCCTTGTTCTGTTTGAATGACTGCCTCTTGTTCCATATACAGATTCTTTGTGAGTACAGTGCTCTGGAATTCTGGAATTCCTATCCTCTACAATGTCACCCATAATTTGTTATGATCCACAGAATTAAATTCCTTTGCACTGTCTATAAAAGATAAGTATACATCTTTCTGGTGTTTTCTTCCGTCAGCCAAGATCCGTCTAATATCAGCAATGGCATCCCTGGTTCCACATCCTCTTCTGAATCAGGCCTGAATTTCTGGCAGTTCTCCATCCGTATACTGTTGCAGCCACTTTCGAATAATCTTCAGCAAAATTTTACTTTCATGTGATACCAGTGATATTGTTAGATAATTTCCACATTTGGTTGGATCACCTTCTTGGGAATATGCATAAATATGGATCTGTTCCAGCTGGTTGGCCAGGCACCTGTTCTCCAGATTTTTGGGGATAGAGAAGTGGGCACTTCCAGCACTGTACCCATTTGTTGAAACATCTGAATTGATGTTCTATCCATTCCTGGAGGCTTATTCTTTGCCAGTGCTTTCAATGTGGCTTCAGATTCTTCCTTTAGTATCATCAGTTCCTGATCGTATGCTTCGTTTTGAAATGGTTTGAATGTTGACCAGTTCTTCTTGGTATAATGACTCTGTGTACTCCTTCCACCTTATTTTGATGTTTCCTGTGTCACTTAATACTTTGCCTGTAGAATCCTTCACTATCGCAACTTGAGGGTGGAATTTTTTCTTCAGTTCTTTTAGCTTGAGAAACACAGAGCATGTTCTTCCCCTTTGGGTTTCCATCTCCAGTTGTTTGCACATGTTATTGCAACACTCTGCTTTGTCTTCTTAAGCCATCCTTCGAAATGTTTATACATACCTGTTCAATTCTTTTGCTTCATCATTTCTTCCTTTTGCTTTAGCTGCTCAGTGTTCAAGAGCAAGTTACAGAGTCTCTCTGACATGCAATTTGATCTTTATTTACTGTCTTTTTAATGACCTTTTTAACAACTGCTTGCTTTCTTCGTGTATGATGTCTTTGATGTCATTTCACAACTTGTCTAGTGGCTAAGTTTCAGCTGCTAACCACAAGGTCAGCAGTCTGAATCCACCAGGTGTTCCTCGGAAACTCTCTATGGAGCAGTACTACTCTGTTCCATAGGGTTACTATAAGTAGGAATTGACTTGATGGCAATGGATTTTGTTGTTGTTTTTCATTTGTTTGTACTGGTCTAAACACAATTTATCCACTCAAATTTCAGAGTCAATCCTTGGAAAAAGCAAGAGTACTAGTGTAATTACAGGGTAACATGTAATTATTAGTACATGTGTGACAATGTAAAATAATATGTGATTGACAAAAGATGGAATGTGGGTGGGAAGGAGAAATGCAAGTGTAAGGTCACATTCTGAACTGGACGAGTGAAGAGAAAATGAATGGAAACAAATAATTGGCATCACATTATTTAAGGTTACAAAAGTAACTATTGAAAGAATGAAAAATAATACGAATACTAAATGTTGGGAAGAGGATGGGATATATAGTTATAATTTGTATGTTGTAGTTATCTGCTGTTGTGTAAGCCCCTAACTCATGGAGACCCCATACACAATGGAATGAAACGCTGCCTGGTCCCAGGTGATCCCTGCAATCAGTTTTGGCTCAGAGCGTTGTGATCCATAGGGTTTTCAGTGACTGATTTGTGCAAGTAAAAACCACCAGAACTTTCTTATTATTGCCTTAGTCTAGAAGCTCTGCCAAAACCTGTTTAGCATCATAGCAACCAACACTCTAGCCTCCACTGATAGGTGGTAGCTGCGCGTGAGATGCATTGGCCTGAAATTGAACCCTAGTCTCCCACAGGAAGGTGGGGATTTTATCAGTGAAACAGCCAAGCAATACATCCCCAATAGTTATAATTGTATGTGTGGTATTATATTATGTTAGCTATATTTGTGGAAATAAGCAGCTGAACAACTAAATAGAGAAACAGTAAAAAGAGACGAGAGTTATCAGTGACTGGATAGAAAAATATTACTTTTCAGAAGTTCATCTGTATTATTTGGTATTTTACAAAGAATAATGCTGTTTTGATTAAAAAGTCTTAGGTGAATCATGGTTTGAATTATACACTTCCTTTTAAAAAATGGTAAGATTCAGACACAGTAGATACGTATTTCTTCCACAAAGAACACCACCTCCTACACTAGAATACACACACACACACACATACACACACACAAAATGTGCCATAATGGGTGAGAAAATAGTCCTGTCTCTTAAAGAGACACAAATAGAGGAACCACCTTTTTAATGGCCTGTCATAATTAAATTATTTCATGCTTGAAATAAAAATGTGCAGACATTGGCATGTTGTAAGCATGAAATTTAATTTATAGTGACGTAACAGTTAGAGAAGTGTTCTATAGCCGCAGATCTGGACAGCATCCAGATTTCAAGCCTGTTCGCTCTCCTAGCCCTCTCCTCAGGTTCTTCAGGAGTCAAGGTGGAGGTGGGTGGTAGGGGTAACTGGATATATTTTTATGGAAACCTTGAGGTTATAGTGGTTAAGTGCTATGGCTGCTAACCAAAGGGTGGCAGTTCAAACCCACCACATGCACCTTGGAAACTCTGTGGACCAGTTCTACTCTGTCCTATAGGGTTGCTGTGAGTCAGAATCAACACAACGGCAGTGGGTTCGGTTTGGTTTTATATGTTTTTGTATATAATTTTATTTATTTTGTTGTTGAGAACACACATAGCAAAACATAAATTCAGTAGTTTCTACATGGACATTTCAGTGACTCTGAGGACCGTCTTCAATTTGTAGAATCATTCTCACCCTCCTTTTCTGACTCGTTCATCCCCCGTCAACATAAACCCATGGCCCCCAAGTGTCCTACCTAATCTTTTGAGTTGTTGTTGTCATTTTGATTCAGTATAGACAGATCTTGAAAGAACATAATTCTCAAGACAAACATTCTTTACTGGTAAAGCATTACTTGGTTTTAAGAAGACTTCAGGGTTTATTTTTGGTTTAAGATTTAAAGATTATCTCAAGGCAATATTGTTAACGGTTCATTCAAACTTTATGGCTCCAGGAAACTGGAAGTCCATAAGAGTTTGAAATTCTGTAATGGAAAAAGGGAAAAGGACTCACTTTCCATGAATACCAACCTGGTTAGGGGAACTGCCACCGTTGTTAACATTACCATCACAGTGCAAAATAATTGTCAGGATGTTTAAAGTCTTATTTGAAACCATTGTATGCCCACATGAGTTACTTTAAATTTGCTTCTCTGTTATTCAGAACAAGCTCACCTTGCTACTGACTTCTTCCTAAAGTGTAAACAGTTGCATCCACGAAAATCCAGAGTATAATTTGAGCTTTGCTTTGGGGCATTTGGGTCATGTGAATTGCAGCTAGTACAGTGACAGGCATCTTTTCCATAAATCTTGACCTTCATGTGTTTGTGAATACCAGAAAGAAAGATCTTTGCAACATCCTGTACCGAGATTAACCCATTAGATGGATACTAGTTGTTTCCTTTCAGTCTGCTGCTGAAGCCACTCCAACTCATGGTGACCTTGTGTGTGTCGGGGACAACTGTGTCCCACAGGGTCTTTAGTAACTGATTTTTCAGAAGCAGATCATCGGGTCTTTCTCTCAAGGCACCTCTGGGTGGACTCAAACCTCCAACCTCTCAATTAGTACTTGAGCTAGGCTATGTTAACCGTTTGCAGTACTATTGAGGGATGAATAATCATGTATGTGAAAACATTGAGGGACTATGTACAATGCCTTGTGCCAGGCAATTTGCATATATTATTTCATTTAGTGTTCACAATAACCCTACAAGGACTATTATTAGATCCATTTTTCTTCTATGAAAATAGAGACATACTAAAGTCATATAGCTAGTAAGCAGTGAAACCAGGATTTAAATCTTGTCTGCCTGTTTCCAATTGCTGTACTCTGAAAGAAACTCTGGTCTACCATCAGCCTTATTGTTTGGGTTCATATCCATCCTTTCCTGTTCTGCATCTTGTAATATCAAAGATGTTCACTTCAGCCAGTACTTTATTAAATGCACCAGTGCCCTGGGGGTGCAGTGATTAAGAACTCAGGCTGTTAGAAAAGGTCAGCCATTCAAATCTACCAGTTATTCCTTGGAAACCCTATGGGGTAGTTCTACTCTGCCCTGTAGAGTCCCTAAGACTTGCAATCAACTCAATGGGAATGGATTTTGCTCATCACTGCTTGCAATATGTTGTTTTTTTCCCTGTAGACTCATTTCTTTTAAATTTCTTTCAGGAAATCTGACCAAAATAGCTTAGTTGCTACCACTGTGCTCTCCATTGGTACTGTACCTCCTCTTTCTTTTTCTAGCATTTTGTAACCACTCATTTTATATCCCAAAACTTGAACCAGGGTCTGCCTTTATCCACAGCAAAAGCATGTCTTTGAAACGGAAGAACTAATTCCAATAAGCATAGCTCTTGAGTAACTTAAAGCATTTTAGTCCCACATGAATTACTTTAGATATGCTTGTATTGGATAAAATTCTCAGGTCTTTTTAAAAACAAGACCAAATTTTGCATCACATCCAGAATATCAAAGTTATACCTTTTTAAATAATTAGGCAAGAAACAAAATGGCAAATTATAAACACAGCATGCTGTTATTATAGCACTTTAGTATTCATTTATAATGTATGAATAGTTTGAAAAAGGAGTTTTATCTGGAATTTAAAATAATCTGCTGTTCAATATACAGTAACAAGAATATGTAATGCCTAATGAATAGATTCAGAAGCTGAGGCATCCTATCAAGAGATTAAAGATTTAGTAGTGGGAAATGATGTGTACTTACATGAATTTCCTGAGAGTGTACTTGATGTGGCTGCAGTCTGCATTTAATAAGAGGGAAATACATATATATATATATATATACACACACATATATATATCCTTTGAATGTCTACACCTTTCAATTCTTAGTTCAGTTCATTATTTTAGAGAAAAACATTCAAAATTCAGGTGGCTAAGAATCAAAAATAAACACTAAAGATATGAAAATACAACAGAAAACAACTTAGAATGTTTCAAGTCTTCTCTTGATCAAATTTTACCGTTAGTTTTAGATGTCAGTTTTATTTCCACGCAAAAAACTGTACTCATTTTGGACTTCTGACATCCAGAATTGTAAGATAACATATTTATGTTTTAAGCCACTAAGTATACTGTAATTTGTTACAGCAGCAGCATCAAATAACTTATACATTCATGTAGTTTGTTCTTTATTAAGGCTAAGTGGTAGTACATCTTGTGGCTGTAACATGATTTGTTTATCCATTCTTCTGTTAATGCACATTTGGGTTGTTTCTCATTTGGAGCTATTAAAAACAAAGCTTCTATGAATATTCATGTATAAATCATTGTGTAGACATGTGTTTTCATTTTCTTAAATAAATATTTAGAGTCAAGTGGCTGAGTCATTTAGTAAGCATGTATGTATCTTTACAAGAAGCTACCACACTGTTTTCCAAAATGGTTGCATTATTGTATGCACTCTCTGGCATACTATAAAGGAGTTCCAGTGCTCTACATCCTCTGCAATACCTCGTGTTGTTAGTCTTTAGTTTTAGTCAGTCTT
This sequence comes from Heterohyrax brucei, assembly GCA_028571685.1. Lineage (NCBI taxonomy): Eukaryota > Metazoa > Chordata > Mammalia > Hyracoidea > Procaviidae > Heterohyrax > Heterohyrax brucei. The sequence goes on from CM053155.1 coordinate 52,832,751, forward strand.
GTAGGTGGCAAGTGGGGTCTGTCTAGTTGCAGTGATGTTGGGCACTTTATCACACACTGGCTTGTTGTACAGCTGTCTGCTTTTGTGAAGTGTTTGTTTCATCCTTTGCCCATTTTTTTAAAAAATTGGGTTATCTTCTTACTGATTTTGTAATAATTATTTGCACAGTCTGTATGCAAGTCCTTTGACAAGTGTATGTATTGTGACTATTTTGACCCAGCTGGGTTGCCTTTGGTTCACTCTCTGGTGTCTTTCGAAGATTGCGTGTATTTCCATTTGATCAAATCAGTGTTATCGGGGTTTTCTTTATATGGTAGTTCTTTTTGTGTTTAAGAAACCTCTGTCTATTCCACTATTACAAAGACTTTCTCCTATGTTTTCTTCTTTAATCTTTTATTATTTTAGGGTTATATTTAGCTCCAATTAACTTTGAGTATAGTGTAAGGAAGAGTGTCATATTTTTCCCCTATGTGAATATCTGCTTGTTTTAGCACCATTTTAACAAGAAATGCTTGTTAAAATATAGATCACATGTTTGAAAAAATTATGCTTTTCTGATTCAGATATGTTGATTTTTCTTTTCCCAAAATTTTAATGACCATGTATTTGTGGGTCTATGTCTAGACAGTCTATTCACTTTCTTTGATCCATATGTCACTCTTTCTACCAATATCATACTATCTTGATTATTTTACCTAAGTTAATAAAACTTCTTCAAGCTCATTTTCTTTTTCAATACTGTTTATGCAAGGTCTTTTTCATTCCCACATGAATTTTTAAAATGCATTTTCATTTTTAACATTCCCTTGTCAATATTAATTAGATTGCACAGAATCTATAAACTTCAATTAAATAAAATTTATTTTATCTTGCCTTTCATAACTGTTAAAACTTGAAGTATAATATTAAAGTATTAAAAGTGAGCACTCTTGTTCTAGATTTTAAAGGGAAAGTCTTTAAGTGTGTGAGATACAAGTGTTTTGTAGATATTTTTAATCATCTTGAGGTAGTTTCCTTCTATTCTTAGTTTGCTGAAATATTTTGTTAGGGATGTACGTTGGAGTCTGTCAAATACTTCTTTCCTTCATATTTTTGTGGTGATTTTAACAATATGTTCACATTTGAAGTGGTAGAATTTGATTTTCTTCCTATCGAGTGTATGCTGGGCATGGTGATTCATTTTCAACAAATAGAATATAGAGAAAATGATGGGATGTCACTTCTGACATTAGGTCGTAGAAAGACTGGCTTTTATCTTGAGTTATGTTCTTCCTGTCTGCTTGCTTCTCTCTCTCTCTCTCAGAGTATTCACTTTGGGAAAGTCAGTTGTCATGTAGTGAGGACTTCCAATCAGCCTATAGAGAAGCATTTGGTGCAGCCTAAACATGGCCTTTCTGATATTTCAGTTGGAGAGCCAGGGTATACAGAGGTCTCGACACTCTGGGTGGGCCAGTACTCTAAGATCTCCCAGGGCTGTCCAATCTCTGATATCCCTTCCTCCTCTCTATCTCATACCAGCCATTCTCTGATAAACCTGCTGTGATCTCATCTTGAACAAGGACAGTCCTTAGGCAATGACTCTAGTGGAACCTCCACTCGAAGTTTTGAATCTGCTCACTGTGAAGCTCCTTCATTTTCAGTGCCCTGCTCTACCCTGAAGTTTTCCGCTAGTTCAGCATCTCAAAACTTCGAAGCTATCCCCAAGCAGAGAGACATGGCAATCGTGCGGCTCACCTTCACCTTGTGAAGTTTTCTTCTCTTGAGGAACATGGCTTTTCACTGTCTGTTGTCCGTTGCCTGAAAACAGTTGTCTCATATAATCTGAGCAGTTTTCTCATCATTTCTGGGATGAGCGTTAATTCTATACCAGCAAGCCTGTTGGCTGAACTCTTTCCTGTAGTTTCAAGGAGCTGCCTGATGAAATATGAGGCTTATTACTAACAACAGCTGAGAGTGTGTGATGATAGTCAGGTACCTGAGAAAGAAAGGTATAATAGCCAAAGTTTTTTAAAGAAATGCTTGTTAAAATATAGATCACATAATTGTGAGATCTTCTAAAACATATTTTTGTCTTCTCATGTACCTTCCTTGAGATAATCAGCCATCCCTCACTTCATGGTTTTTGAATGGCTTTCAATTGTGTTGCCTTCCCAACCACTCCCATTGCTAATACAAATGTGGTTTCCCAGGCTGAACCAGTCAGAATACCTGATTCCTGTAACCTCAGTGATTGGCACAGCGATGAGCAACCAAATAGGGTCAATTCTCCCTGAGTTTAACAAATAGAAATCATTACAGTGACATTCTCTTTATCCTGGGGTTGCTAACTGGGAAGATACGAGTTTGTCCAACACTAGGAGAGAGTCCGTATAATAAGCATTTTTGTCTCTTTGGCTTCCTAGTATCCAAATCCTCTTCTACTTTGAGATTCCAATGATAGGACCATTGGCAGGAGGCAGAGGCTGAGTCCTACTTCTTATTCAAGCAGCTAAAGAGACCAATCATTCTCTCTCCCTACCCTCTGGAAGCCATGATGCTTGGTCAACCAGACTGAGTCTCAGTCAATCAGACTGTCCCATCCACGATTTCAAATATGAATATTTGGTATGAAGATGCTGAAAGAACAGTAATGATTTGCCACTGAAGTGCTACAGTAGAAACATCCAATGGCAGAAGGGAGTGTCCAGTTAGGACACTTTCAGATGTACTAGCGACAAGTAACCAAGATGACTCTGGCAGGAAATCCTTAACTAGAGCCTTTGGGGGAGCATAAACTTAGTTATGTTTACATTTCCTGGGATCTCTTGGTTATTACCTGTTTTCTATTACTATTCAAGAAATTGAGAGATGGAAAGACATACAGATTTCTGATCAATAAAGTTTTATCTCTTGATTCCAGTTTTACCCCTTAAATTCTCAGCTAATAAGTACCCTTTAAATAACTTTCCAACTTTTTTTTTTTTTTTTTTTTTTTTTTTGGCTTTCACCAGAATTAGCATTCTTTCAGGTAAAACTAAAATAAATGTTAAACAGATATCCTCTTATTTTTAGCATTTTTAAAGAATTAGCAGATAAGGAATTATTAACAATTTTGCCTTATTCCTGTAATAGGAATGTAGTTCAGAAATGCACCATAAAGAGGTGGTGGAGATGAAGGACTGAGTAGGCTTAAGGGTTTTTGGCAGCCTGAGAAAATAAAAGCCAGTATAGACAAAAAATTACTTTTGGGTTACCAGAAGAAAAAGATGAGAGAGAAAGGAAAGAAGACAACACTCACCCTTCCTTTGGAATCAGGCAAAGCTTATTGTCTACGGGTAGAAATATGAAAGTGCTTACTCTTGTATTTTACATATTTCCGAGAATTCTGACAAAGGTATACAAAGATCAGCAATGAGACAAAGAGAAAAATACGCCACTTCAGAATCTCAAGAACGTAATTATCTAGGTGAAAATTTCTTTGTTGCTCTCTGCGCCTCTGTCACATATGCACAAGGACTGACAATTAAGTTCAGAAACTGGTCCTGGAAAAAGTGCTATGTACCTCATTGATGAATATCGCTCTAGTCACCTTCAAAGTACACCCTTTGCGAAGCTATGCACCGACGCTATTCCATGCCACAGCTAGTCCACCCTTCAAAGCAATTTGGGAACTCTTTTTTGGAAAGGTCGTCAGAGCTGCTGTTGTATTATCCTTTATGTCCTGAATGTCATCAAAATGTCTTCCTTTCAGTATTTCCTTTATCTCTGGATAAAGAAAAAGCCGCTGGGGGACAGATCAGGTGAGTAGGGAGGTTATTTCAGTACAGTTATTTGTTTACTAGCTAAAAGCTCTCTCACAGACAACTGTACAGTTAAGTTCACCAACCTGTCTCCACACACAATGGCCATTCCAGACAGAGTTTCAAAATTGCTTTGACGGGTAGACTACACACAGGCATCAGTGCACGGCTTCCCAAGGAGTACTTCGAAGGTGACCATAGCGACACTCAGTAATCAGGTGTGCTGCACTTAGAACAATTAAGTTCATGGAAGTAATTGTCTGGCCTTGTGCATGTGTACACCAGCACACACACAACTTCTACCAGTGGAGCTGCCACACTTCTCGTTTCTTCAGTGTCACTGAATTATGGAGTCATGGGTGAACCATTCAGTCACTTGCTACTTATTTCAGATGATCTAAAATAGCCCTGATGGTATGATGGTGACTGGCTCAGCTGCTAACTGACAGGTTGTTAGGACCCACCAGGGGCTTCATGGAAGAAAAGACCTGGCGATTCGCTCCTGTGAGGACTGCTGCCCTATCGGGCAGTGTTACTCCATCCAGCAGGGTTGTTGTGAGTTGGATTTGAGTAGATGGCATCTAGCAACAACAACAACTACTTCCCAGCTTTTCTTAAAGAGATAGTCTCCTTTTTCTTGTTATTCGCTGCTGTTTGGTTAATTGCTAAATGGTTGCCTGATCCCATTTCCAGGAATAGACTCAGGCAAAGATATTCTTTGCAACCCCAGCCTGGAACGGTCCTTTCATTTCTCATTCAGGAAACTGATTGTCCTAATTCTGTTTTCTGCTTGTTAGGAATTGATTCTGGATAGCACTAGTTTTAATGCTACATTGAGAAGGTCGCCCTCATGGCACGACTGCTTACTTCGGAATTTATAGCCACGTTGACTTGGGCCTGATTCTATTAGATGAAGATAACTAGAAAGTTTGATTTCAGGACTCTTCTGTATTTTCTTCTTTTTCATTAAATCAGTACCAAGAATTTTGTCGAGCAAGTTTTTATAGAGCACTTGTTCAGTGTCTAACATTGGAAAAGGGCTCAAAGATACTGAAAGAGAAACAGAAAAATTACGTTTTTTTCCACTCCTGTACTGAAACAGAGGATAGTTAAATTTCCCTACTTCCTAGGGTCTTCCCTTGACTGCAGAAAGGAAAAAAACAGCTGATTCACAGTTGATGACTGGCCCTTTAGCAGGGCAGTGGCCCCGATGTGGGAAGCAGCTGTTTTTCATCCTCTGGGAAATTTGCTCAACACTGACAGAGGGTGGGTAAGGAGACAGAGAGTGAGTATGCTCTCCTTTTCCCAGCACAAGGAGGAAGGGATCAGGGGAACACAGAGTCTCAAATCACTCTCATTTCTCTTTAGTCAGTCCATAAGTAAATTAGAACTGATTCCTCATTTTATGTGTTTTTGTCTCTTTTTATAACTGTACATCATCTCAAGGAAGACAAATGTCCACAAGGACCAAAGATACATGTGCCACAGGAACCATGGGGTTTACCTTTGAATAATATATTCTAAAATAAGCTTTAGCTCTTACAAAATGTTGTTCGTTCTCCATAGATGCTAAGTGATACTGATGGGAAAGGGTTGACATCTGGGATAAAGGGTCTCTGTACTTGGAGTTGGGTTGAAGCCTAGAATGTGTTCTGTGTTCTAGACGCCAGGAACTTGAGAGGGAGAGTTTCTGGACTTTGAGCTCAGGAGGGTTGAGTGTCTTAGAGTGAGCAAGGCAGAATTAGAACATTTACCCTATCCCAGCCTCCCCTGAGCAAAGGGGCCAACCTTCAGGTCAACAGGATATTTATGTAAAATACCCCTTTGATAACACGATGCTTAGAGGCCTTGTCCTAAAATGGCTGAAATTATCAGGAATGTTGTGAGTGTCAGGAGACTTACTTCACAGGTCCTTCTATTTGAAATCGGATCTCAGCAGCATTGGCTATGGCCTGAAGGAGGCTTCACAGAGTGAGCGGAGCTGTTGGTCAATCTGTTGTGTTAGTTTCTTCAATCTTGGTGGCTTAAACAATAAAAATTCATTTTATAATTTTGAAGGTCAGAAATCCATCACAGTCTCACTAGACTAAAACTGAGGCGTTGACAGGACTGTGTTTCTTTTTAAAGGCTTTAGGGGAAAGGGGCCTGTCTCCTTGACTTGTGCAGCTTCTGGAGGCCGTTGGTACTCCTTGGCTTGTGGACCCCTCCGTCATTTCCAGGGCTAGTAATAGTGGACTGGCTCCTTCTTTCACCACATATCCACCTCCCTTTTCTCTTTGTAGTATGATTACATTGGACCAACTCAAATAATCCAGTATATCTCCTTATTTTACAGTCCCATCATTAAAGCCATTGTTGTTGAATCCATTCTGACTCACATTAACCCTACAGGACAGAGTAGTACTGTCCCATATGGTTTCCAAGGCTATAATCTTTATTGACTTCTGAGTTGGATGATTGCCAATCTTAATTCCATCTGCAACCTCAGCTCCCCTCTGGCACATACTACCTGCGTGTAATATGCGCAGGTTCCACCTTTGGGGGAGGAATTATTCTGCCTACCACACTTGTGTTGAACATTTGCCCAGCTTCCTTTTTTTGTGACTTCTTATTCCTCTTAGAGACATATGTGTGCTCAGGGAGTCTTGCTTCTCTGACCCTTGGAACTCCTTTTCCATTGAGACATCTGACCCTACGCTCCAGATGGGCCTTCCTTCCACCTACCATATGTATTCTTCTTCAAAATATGCCTGCCCTGATCAACAATTTTGAGCCAAATACTGACCAGCTTAATGCATTACCCTTTTGTAGAGAAGGCCCATTTTAATGGGGGTCACTTTCCAAGGCATGATTTCCTAATGGATGGATCATTTTATGGACTACAGCAGGAAGACTGAGGGTTAATCTATGTTGTTCCAAAAACCAGGGAACCAAGAAAGTTGAAATGGCAAGATGATAGCCATAAGCTGGACATGCAAAAGGCCTTCTAAGCAACCCTGGCAACTGCATGGAGTACATGCAATGTGTCACTCACTATACTTCAATGGGTTTTCTTTTTTTGGTAAACTTTAGACCAGTTGAATTCCATAACTATGGATCAAAATATTAGAGAAACATATACAAAGCAGACTAATAGAATGTCTTTCAGAGATCACTGGAAATAGCATAGATATTCTTCTGACCTGAAGGACAGGGAATGTTTATTTTTCATGGAACACATTTTACTGAGTTCTTACCAGATGCTAGGATTTATGCCTGATGCTAGATGATACAATGAAGAACAACTGGAACAGTCCTTGCCGTCAGAAGGCCTATAGTCCAGTGAGGGAGAGAGACAACAACCAGCAGAAAGGTTCCCAGGGTGTGGGGAAGCCCAGGCTGGAAAAATAAAGGACTGACAACCTTGGGGCTGGGGCAGGGTGTCAGGGAAGCTTTCCTATAGGATACAACATCTAAGGTCAGTCTGAGAGATTGGTGTGAGGGAAAGAATAGACCCTAAACAATGGAACAGGCTATATACTGTTTTCGAAGGAGCCCTGATGGCACAGTGATTAAACATTAACTGCTAACTGAAAGGTCAGTCGTTCAAACCCACCAGCAGCTTCCTGGGAGAAAAGACTTGGTGATCTGCTCCAGCAAAGGTTATATCCTAAGAAACCCAGTAGGGAAGTTCTCTTCCATCTCAGATGGTTGTTCTGAGTCAGACACACAACAACAACACATACTGTTTACTAGCAGTTACTGTGTTTGTAGCAAGAAAGGTTTCTCCTCACATCTGATAGGAAGGAAAGGAGACCGTTTATGTCATAGGATGAGAGGAAATCCACGTTAACCTGAGAGAGGTTTGTTTACCTTCCAGAGACTACCTGGAAATGACCAAAGGCAGACACCCTGGTGACATAGTGGTTAAGGGCGACAGCCATTAATCAAAAGGTTGGCATTTCAAATCCACCAGGTGCTCCTTGCAGACTCTATGAGGCATTATCACTCTGTCCTATAGGGTCACTATGAATTGCAACTGACTCAATGGCAATGAGTTTTTTGGTTTTTCAGCCTCCTTCCTCCGAGTACTCCAAGTGGAACAACCAAGTGTGAGGTTCCACCAGAGCCTGTCCGGATGGACCCAGGAGCATGTTCTGCCAGGTGAGGATGGAAAATGAAGGAAGAGGAGACAGAGTCACCATAGTATGGATGCAGGGTCTCCCAGATTCCCATCAAAAGCTGATTCCATATAGATGAAATGAGAATCTAGTAGGAAGAATCTAGAGTAAAAATTGAGTATGTTCATATTCAACTACCGTGTGGCATTTCCTTTCTAGTAATTTATTGTTCCTAGAGGACTACAGGGGCACAACAGAGTATCCTAGTAATCTATTGCTAAATCATAAATCACCCTAATTTCAGTGGTTCAAAACAACACTCATTCATTATCTCTCACTATTTTGAGGGTTGGCTTCACTCAGCTAGGTATGTCTTGCTAACAGTCTCTTGGGTGGTTGCTGTAGGATGATGACAACTAGGGCTGGAGTCATCTTCAAGTCACCTTCACTCAAAAGTAGGGAGTAACTTGGACTGCAATTACAGAGACTGCACTCGTATGTAAATGCTTTAGCTATTTTTTTACTGACGAAACTGGTATGCAGTGCAGGAGTCTCAGAAAGTACAACTGTTCCCTGAATTTCACTTTGAGTAACACAACAATTGCTTTCCGTCATGTCCTATCCCTCAGACACTTTGGAGGTAGGAAATTATAGACCTCTATGGTTTCAGGAGAGAAAAGAATTTTTTCTACATTCTACAGCTGTGTTGGTCTCTGGAAGCATCTTCACTGGAAACATCTCCACTATGGAAACATCTCCACTGGGAAGAAGACTCCTTTCCCTGAGTTGGTATTTAGTCAAGCTGATGATTTTCCTTGGTTGGTTTGTAATTTTCCTCATGCAAGTGGCATGTGAGTGACTGACACACACAAACAGGTCATTTCAGTTGTATTCCCTCCTCTTTAGAGCCACACTTGTAATTCAGTTACTGGAAAATAGTATATTATATATCCAGGGTCGTAGTGGGGCAAGACAAAAAAAATTATATAAACTACATGCACTGCCAGACGGCTGTTTTTTCCAGAATGTGATGACTATGGCTGTGTCTATTTCACTTTCAAGTGAAGTGATGGGAAGATTATGATTACTCTGCGGCCAAATCCTATGAATTAGCATTGTCACCTCTGTGACAAAAGAAATCCTTCCTAGTCCACAGTTATGACGGAATGAACTGATACAGTTCTTTCTCTGTGCGTCCTCTGGGTTGGGGACCAGATGGAATACGAGGGAAACTGTGCTGCCCATTTTAAACCTGCCTTTCTCTACCTGGCTTTGTGTCCTTGGAAGCTGAGTCACGTGGACTGTGTCAGCCATCCTTCCTTGTCCTCTGGTTAGTTTTGCCCGTTAGAGGCCCTGCCACTATATTAGAGGTTGAGCTGAGGGGAAAAAGCACGGTATTTATTTCCCTAGCTTCCTCCTTGCTGAGCAAGAGTTGGCAGTGTCTGCCCCTCCACTATTTTGGAAACATAGAAGTTCCAGCCCTTGACACACAGCGTTCTGCTAAAGCCTGCAGCTGTCCCTTGTCCTGGGCTGCTTCCCTCCCCGCTTACTGGTTTTCCTTAAGCCACTGCCCTCACTTTCCTAAATGTTGTTCTAAGCCAACTAGTCAGTTTTGACTTGTAGCAATCCTATAGGACAAAGAACTGTCCCATACTGTTTCCAAGGCTGTACTCTTTACAGAAAGAGGCTTGGCGGTGCAGCGGTTAAGCATTTGGCTGCTGACCTAAAGGTTGGCAGTTCAAACCCCTGAGCCACTCTGCGAGAGAGAGATGTGACAGTCTGCTTCCATAAAGATTTACAGACTTGTAAACCACATGGAGCAGATCCACTCAATCCCATAGGGTCTCTATGTGTAGGAATCGACGCAATAGCGATAGATTTGGGGTTTCGAATCTTTAGAGAAGCAGACTGCCATATCTTTCTCTCACAGAGTGGCTAGTATGCTGGGCCTTTCAGTTAGCAGGCCAGCACTGAGCCACCCAGGCTCCTGCTTCTCTAACGAGTCCTTTTCTCAAATTCTCTTCAAATGTCCCCCCTTTTTCCTCTTCAGAATCTAATGGATAGCACATTCGTCATTACAGCTAACATTTATTAGGCCCTTGTTGTATGTCAAGCACCATCCAAACACCTTAAATGGATTAGTTTATGTTTATCTTCACGGTAACTCCATGAGATATGTGCTGTTGTTCTTCATTTTACCAGTCAACAGGCTGACATTCACAGGCACAAAACTTACCCAGACTCACTCAACTAATAGGTGCCTAGCAGAGGACTTGCACCCCATCTGTCTAACTATAGGACTTGAGAGAAGGAAGTAACATAAGGACAGAAAAAGAATGGTTACGAAGTCAGAGAGACTAGAGTACAAATATCAGATGATGAGCTGAGAAAAGACACTTAATCCCTCTGAACTTAGGTTTCCTTATTTTTACAGTGAGAATTACACTGCCATTGTCGTCTAGAGTTTTTTGTTTGCAAGCCACAGAAACAATACTCACTGACCCAAATTACAATTATCTGGAGAGTTCTAAAGGATGAAGGTAACAGCAAATGCATACTTTCTGTGAGACCTCTGCACTGAGCTGTACCAGCTCTGATTTGCTGGCCATGACTGACTGTATTCAAGGTTCAAGTTTCCTCATGAGAATGCCTATTTGGCCTTACTCATATTACTTGGCCACATCCTTAACCTGATAGAATGGGCCACCAAGTCCACATTCAGCGATGGACGTGTAGTCTCCCTTGGTATACCAATGAGATTTGATCTGAAGAAAGTGTAAGAGATGCTATGAAGGCCAAAGACGAACAAATACACAAAACCTGCGTCCATGCTTCTGAAAAAAGTAAAAGAGATGATCAAGGTAAAGCACGTGGCCCAGGGCTCCGCAGTTTCTGTCCCCTCCTGCCAGAGCATTTTGATTGTAGTGGGAGGATTGACGGTGGAGGGAATCTATCCTTTGTTAGCTGTATCTACGGTTGATCTTCTGATAATCCGTCATAGGTACTCTTTGGCTATAAGCTTCTTCCAAGTATCTGTTCATGTAATACTTGTCCATAAACTAACTTTCTGTTGTTCAAGACTATTTTTCTCCAACCTGTTTCGTTGTGTTTTTTTTAACAATGAACTCAGTCTTTTGAATAAACATTAGAAAAATCCAGCTCCTAGGCCTTATTGGAAAAGTCTCCCTTGGTTAATGCTTTGAATAGAACAAGTTTTAAAGGATCTATTTCTCACAAAAATCAACCATCTGTTCTTTCTGACTAGTTCCTTGACTTCTATCATTTCTAGTTTTGTCTTTGAAATAGACTTTTCAGAAAACTGCTTCTGGAATAATGGGAAAGAGTCATCAGTAAAAATTCACAGACTGGAATGACCCCAAATTCAGACAAGTATCTGAAAGGAGTGTTTCTTGGATAATTACGATAATAATAATGACAGGCTTTGAAGACTGTCCCAAATCTGTTCCACAATTACCAAAGAGATTTTCACAGCTGATTCACAAACCCTAGGGGAATCTAAGATCCAGAGAAAGAAACTTCTAATCTTGAGAGTCAGATAAATGTCTCAACTCCTAACACCAAGATATCTTGCACACCCCAATTTGCATTAGATTCTCCTATGACTTGATTTCACTATGAGATTTGTGGTTCTGGTTCAAGCCCCTGAATTCAAGATTTAAGCAGCCAGGTGTTTATTGATTTGCTTACTTTCAAAAGGCTGTTTTGAACTGGTGCCGATCAAATACACATATAAAGATGATGAAGCAGAGGCAGTACGATCACTGACAACCGAATTCACAAACTCATCCTAGAAAAAGTGCTTTGAAGGGTGGACTAGGTGCTGGCATCAGTGCATAGCTTCCCAAGGGGAGTACTTCAAAGATGACTGTAGTGATATTCAGCAATGAGGTGTGCAGCACTTAGAACAATTAAGTTCATGGACTTAATCGTCAGACCTCATATACCATAGCAATTTGTAAAGGGTAAACACAAGTTAGTGTTCAACCCTAAAATAAATTTAAAACTTAATCTTGGCACCATTTATCATGTTTTGTCATATGACTTCATTATCTGAATTCCATCTAGATATATGGCTAGGGATGGAAAGCTAAGTTCTAGGAATGCTACGGGATAGGCAGAATTTGGTAGGTGGTTGGGGAAAACTCTAGCTGAAGAAAAAGGAGATGGAGAGATAATACTGCCAGCAGGGAAGAGAGGTCTAACCTATTCTTTGGAGAGTTTTTGAACATCCACAGAATCACAGAACACATCAAAGAAGAGGATATCAACATGAAATATAGGTAAAGCACGAAAAGAAACGTGATCGATGCCTAAATGAATGAATGCAGACTTAATGGCAAAAGAAGCATAAGTAAATTCAGCTTGGAAAGTCTCTGGTAACCCAGGCATGATGCTATGAGCACCAGCCTGGAGCCACATGAGAAAGAAGGAAGGGATGCTGGAGACGTTGGTTTGATTGCCTAGTTAGATAGAGATACACACCTGCCCCTGGAGTCCCTCTGACTCATGGTGACCTTATGTACAACAGAATGGAACACTGTCCAGACTTGTATCATCCTCACAATTTCCAGGATGCTTGAGTCTGTCACTGTGGTCGGTGTGCCAATTCATCTCACAGAGGGAGGGCCTTCACACTTGTTGGGCTTCCACTCCACCTAACACAACCTCAGTTCTCTGGTGATTGATCCCGCCTGATGACGTGTCCAAAGAAAGTGAGGCAAACAATGTTTTGTTGTGATTCACAGATTTTTTACTGGCTGATTTTCAGAAGCAGATCACCAGGCTTTTCCTTCTACTCTCTCTTATTCTAGACACTCTGCTGAAACCTGTCAACCATGAGTGACCCTGCTGGCATATGGAACCCTGTTGTCATAACTTCCAGCATCACAGCAACAGTAAAACACCAAAGGCTTGATTATCTACCTATACCTTTTTTTTCTTTTACCTCCCTCCCCCTTATTTCTTCCCAATAGCATCTTTGATACTAATGAGGTATTTCCCATTCTGTCGTGCCTCGTGTCGCATACCTCAGGAATATACCTCTAGCTCCAGGAATGGGCTCAGACTTGATTAAGCCAATCAGCACGGACCATCACATTAGCCACAGTCATTACTTCAGGGGTGGACCTTTGACCCTTAGTAAAATACGTCAAAAGAAAGGTAGTCTCCTTTTCCAGGTGGTGTGTTCCATCAACATGATTCCTGGAACTTCTGCAGCCATGCTGACACCATGAAGGGAGACAGTATTCAGATGAAGCTTATTCCGTGGACAGCAGGAGGGAGAGATGGAGAAAAACCAGATCACTGAAGACAACATCAAGCCACTGGGTCAGCCGCCTCTGAAGTCCAAACAACCCTGGGATTTACCAGATTCAACCTGATCAATAAGTAGGTATGAACTGATAACACTGCTAGTGTAGCTCCGTGAGTGTTACAAGCATGATTAATTGGTACAAATTTTAATTTCATTTAAGGGAATAATTTCTTAATATAGGCTTTATATATAGGAGATGCTCAATTAAAATATAGAATGGTGCAAAGCATTCTCATTTTACTGATAACGTTATTGCTGAAAACTAGGGTTAGAAGAGAAGGTAAGATACTGCATATTTGCGTTAGCAGCGTGGTGGTAACAGTGGGTGGGGGGTGGGGAGGTTTGTGGCCCTGGGAGGTACGGAAGAATTGAAAGAAACAATTATATGGAGTATATTTTCTCCAAGGAGGCTTGGTGGCACAGTAATTAAGTGCTAACTGCTAAGCAAAGGTTGCTTGTTCAAACACACCTAGCAGCTCTGTGGGAGAAACACCAGGCAATCCACCTCCATAAAGATTAAAAAAACCCGTTACCACTGAGTACCTTTGAGCAGAGTAGAACTGCCCTATAGGGCAGAGTAGAGCTGCCCTAAAGGGCACCGTTGAACTTCCCCATGGGATTTCCAAAGAGTAGCTTGTGGATTTGAACTGCTGACCTTTTGGTTAGCAGCTGAGCTCTTAACATGTGTTCTACTAGCTTTTGCTCATAAAGATTATAGCCTAGAAAACTCTATGGAACAGCTCTATTCTGTCACAGGAGGTTGCTATGAGTCAAAAACAGACCCAGTAGTGCCTTGTAATAACAACAGTACCTGAGGAAGCAGGACCGGAGAATAGCAAACAGATTTTCTCATGTTTTCTCTATTATCTTTATTCTTTATTTCTATTCCTGATGGCCAGAAGCTCACAAGTAAGGGAAGCTAGTGCACCTTCTTCTTGGTTTTCAGGTCAGAAGAAGCTTATCTAAAAGGAAAAAGGGGAAGACCCTCACCGAGACGGATTGACACAAGGGCGGGAACAACGGACTCAAACGACAAGGGTGGTGTGGACGGCCCAGGACCAGGTCATGCCTCGTGCTGCTGTCCATGGGATCACCGTGAGTCAGGACAGGCTCGGCAGCACCAAACAGCAGTGCTGTCTCAGAGCTCAGCTGTGTTGTTGACTCTTCTAGGGAACCAGCGTGTCCCCAGTTAGTTTCTTTCTACTATTGGTAGCTACCCTCTCTTTCCCAAAGTGTGTGTAATAAGCTAACACAGTCTTGCTAAAATGTTTGATAAATCTGTAAATATAAACTACTTGAGGAATACTCAGGAACTAGTTAGATAAAACAAGAAGAAATAATGCCCTTGAAGAAATTTAAAAAATTCTTTCTTCTTCATTTCCAGGATTGGGAACAAGGTCACTGTGTAAGTCACCTGTGAGGGCCACCCAGGAGCTCTTAGGTAACACCTCTGAACAAACTTCACAAATCAAACCAGACACCATTCTGCCTAATTACTGAGGCCATAAAGGGAACACACCAGTTTCCAAGCTACTGTTGTGTGTGGGAAGGTTTCATGAGCACATGAACTTGTATGACGGCTGATTTCCTTCTGAGAACAGGAGTGCATCCCATTTATCAAGACTGTGTGTAGCCTCAAGGTTTGTGTGTGTGTTGCTGCAAGACAGGGAGTTAATAGATACGTGTGAATTCTCTAAAGTGGCTCACCTATGGGGAGACATAAATAAAATGAACACGGTGATTAAAGAGAGAAAGCAGTTTATTCCTTGTCTTCTCTGCTGCGGCAAGATCCTGCAGGAGTGTCAGGAGGTCACTTGTGTCTCTCCTTGGTGGAAAACAGCAGAAAGGTCAGAGGTTAGTCGCAGAATAAATACCTGGTGACCTCTATAGCTTACTCCAGGAGGACGTGCAACAGGGATCCCACTGAGGTGATTTACCAGGAACCTCTTGCCACATGCACCAAATACATAAAGAGATAAGTGAGAGGACCCCTGCCCTCCGGTTTTACACTCTATTTAGGAAGACAGACTATACGTGTAGAAAGATAGAATATGAAGCCCTTTAATGACATCTAAGGACTGAGGTTGTTCCAGTGTTGGTGTTACAGGAGTCAGTGGACCACTGTGGGCTCCAATAGCTGAGAAAGAAGAGGTGGTTTTGCACCAGGTTTTGCAGAGAAAATAGTGCTGGCTTGTGGGCAGGGTGACGTGTATGAACAGAAAGTCAGAAGAATAGAGGGAAAAGGCAGATGAGGTGGACCTGTTCATTCTGGAACACCCACAGAACCTCTGCATGCCCCCAAATTATATCTTACAGCTTCTTTTCAAACAACAATATTGCATGTAAAAGAGGATTTGACAGAATAAAAATCAGACAAAGCTCTTTAGAGACCTTTTAGAAATCCTTAAAGAGACCAAATTAGATTGCAGTGGAGACTTCTTATTACTTATATGTATGTACTGGCTACTGACCTGTGGAAGATTCAAAGAAAAGAAGAGAACATGTAGGATCTAATTATGTTAGTAGCTACTAGTTGACTAAAACACAAAAGCAGTCATTTTCAAGAACTTAACAGAAGCAATAAGCTCATCATCTGAGAGATCTTAATTCACTTCAGGCACAATATAAAACATTTTATAAAGAACTTTTTGGACTTTGGAGAAGATTCATGTCAGACATTACGTTAAATAATTAATCATTAGACACCAGGACCAGCCCATCCTCCTGTGTGTTTTTGATGTCATCTACCATATTGCCAACACAGGCCTCAGCATCGTTATGTGAACATAAGGAAAAAAAAAATGGTAATATGAGAAATGGTGATGACATCTTCTGAAGATGTCATTCCACAGATCTTTCCTGGAAATACTGAATAGTTTCCATCTTCTTAATGAGCAGTACCTCTTAATGAAGGCAGGAGTTGATGTCATCTGAACTATAGAGTCTCATTAAAAATGAGTTCAACATCAACTCAGCTGCCTTTTTAAGGTAATAGTCTCCTCATCACTTGAAATGCTCAGACCATGTGTTCAAAGCAAAAATCATGAGCTTAACCTTTTTATTTCTTCCATCAGCCAACCTCTGCCAACTTCTTGCCCTGGAATATGCACTACCGTTCATCCAGTGTCCCAGGAGTCATCCCAGATTTCTGTTTTTCCTTACCTCCACTCCCCCTTTCCTCATTTCTACCCAATGAGCATTTTTCCTGTCTCCTCAGCTCCATTCCCACTGCTACTGCCATAGATTAGCCTCTCACCATTGCTCAGCTGGAATATTACAGCAGTCGCCCCACTGGCATCCTTTGCTCTTCTATGACTCATGCTCCATAATAAATCAGGAGCTCTCCCTTCAAAACCACCATTCTGTTCTTGTTATTAGTTACAGTCAGTCAGCTCCAACTCACAGAGGCCTGATGCATATATACTACCCATTGCCTTTGAATTGATTCCAACTCATAGCAACACTTTAGAACACAGCAGAACTGCCCCATCGGGTTCTAAGGAGCAGCTGGCAGAATTCAAAGGCCCATCTTTTGGTTAGCAGCTGTAGCTCTTAACCACTGTGCTACTAGGTTTTGGTCATATGTATGGCAGAACAAAACGTTGACAATTCCTGCACCGTCCTCGTGATTGCTGGTAGATTTGAGTCCACTGGTGCAGCCATTGTGCCAGCCCATCTCATGGACAATTTCCCTCCACTTTACCAAACACGATGTCCTTTGCTAGATATTGGTCTTTCCTGACGACATGTCCTAAGTAAGCAAGATGAAGTCTCACCGTCCTTGCTTCTAGCCAGCATTCTGGCTGTCCTTAGGAGCATTCTTCGCCGAACACTACAATTCAAATGCCTTAATTCTTCTGTCTTCTTTTTCGTTGTCCAGCTCTCCCCTTCATTCCCCTACCTCTAATTTGAATCTTTCACCACTTATGGGGTAGAGTATTCAGCAAGCGTAGACAAGTCTTGATGGTCTGGACCCCGACTATCTCATTGACTTTATCTCCTACACATCCCCCATTTCCTATGCCCCACAGTCCAGGCATGCCCAATTATTTTCATGTTCTGTGAATGTACCTCATTGTTCTAGGCTTCTGTGTCTTCATACAGGATCCTCCTCCTCTACGAAAATCTTAAACTCAGTGGACCTGCCCACATGGCCAACAAAGTGCATTGTTGAAGGCTCAGTTTAAGAATTGTCTGGGAAAAACTTTCTATCTGCTTGCTGAAGAACCATTTCTAATTCAGCGTTGCCGTAGAGCCTGAACAGTCTTCTAGCACCACACATACCTTACTGTATGTTCTAGTTTACATGCCTGTCTTCCCTTTTAGACTGAAGATGAGGAAAGTCATATTCATCTTGGTATTGCATTTGTATACATCTTTGTAATTCTGCTTTGCCAGATGGTTCTCTGCCAGGCTCTGCTAAAGCAAGCCTCTTACTAAAGAGGCTGCCAAGCTGGAGGAAGGAAAATGTGTCTCCTCCCTGTCTGCCTCTTGCTAGTTGCTAGTTTCTATGAGCATGACTCTATCAATACGTCTTCACCTTCCTGATGCTATAGTTGAATTCAGTTTACAGTTTCTCCAACCCTTTCAACACCAGCATTTTTGTGTCCACAAAAGGTGCCAGCACAAGTCAGTGCCCTCTCCTCAGAGGTCTGGGTCCTAGCCCCTCAGCGTCTCCTCTACTTTCTAAGTTTCAATGATTCGAACCTCTTCTCTAGTCCTCCCAGGCCTCCCGGGGGAGCTGCTTCCTACAGCTGCTACTTATAAGATAACCGTAGTGTTCTTTTTATGCATTTAACTACCCAGTTAACCACTACACATCATTAACATTCTCAATTTTAAATGTACTGTTAAAGTGACAGGTGTAGTTTGTCTCCTGACTGAACCCTACTGATACACTTTCTGATGCAAGGGCAGGAATCC
Source organism: Heterohyrax brucei (assembly GCA_028571685.1). Lineage (NCBI taxonomy): Eukaryota > Metazoa > Chordata > Mammalia > Hyracoidea > Procaviidae > Heterohyrax > Heterohyrax brucei. Next base: position 52,850,888 of record CM053155.1, read on the forward strand.
TTTAGAATGATGGTGTCGGCTTCAGATTTCTTCCTACGAAAATACTCAGAGATTAAAAAATATATATTTTATAAAACATGGAACCATCACATAAAAGTTCACCTTCAAAACATCTGCTGAATTTGTGACATTTTACCGTGCAATTTATTTAGGAAAACCTTCCCTCCTAGGTCTTCAATTTGCCATCTTGCTTTAAAGAGCTCTTGGCTGATTTATGATGACCACTTTCAGGGCCTAGGACAAAGTCTTATGACTAGCCCCCCACTTGCCCTGCCTCCCAGCCAACCATGCTATCATCTCTCATTCCAGTCCTGCTGTATCTGGTCCACCATCCTGAGCAGCTGGTGATACTCACTATTTGTTTCTGTATCATTTCTATATGCTTTCTGCTCTTATTTCCCCAAGATGCAGTACCATATCATTTCATAAGTTACTAAGAATCCCCTTCAGTTCTGTGAATGTTATATAAACAAATGAAAGAATGAAGTCAAGCATTAAGCAAAGGAAAAATCCATTTGTCTTGTTACTACTGCTTACTGAGTGGAAGGCCTTGGGCACAGTAGCACTTGACAAATATTGATGATGGTTGAATTCATTGGTTTAAATTGTGGTTCCAGTTTCCCACAGTGTTGAAAAGTAAAGATGTCACCTTGAAGACTAAGGTGTTCCTGGCCCAAACAATGGTATTTTCAATCACATCATATGCATGTGAAAACTGGACAATGAATGAGGAAGACAGAAGTATTGATGCCTTTCAACTGTGGTACTGGAGAATATTGAATATACCATGAACTGCTACAAGAACATACAGCTCTGTTCTGGAAGAAGAACAACCAGAGTGCTCCTTGGAGGCAAAGATAGTGAGACAGAATCTCACATACTTTGGATGTATTTATCAGGAGGTATCAGTCCCTTAGTAGAGTGGACGCTCAACAAGACGGATTGGCTCAGTGGCTGTAACAATGGGCTTAAGCATAAAAATGACTGGGCGTGGCACAGGACCAGGCAGTGCTTCATTCTGTTACACATAGGTTTGCTATGAGGTGGAGCTGAATCAATGACACCTAACAGTAACAACAGTTTCCCATTATTGCTCCTGACTGTTATTTGGCTCTAGCTCTTCTATGGATGGCATTATTTTTAATTTCTATTCAGGGTGATGGGGGCAGTCATGGCAGAAAGAACATGTTTGGAGTTTGGAGTTACAGGAATTAAAAAGTTGCTGTCAAGCCAATTCCAACTCATAAGGGCCCCATAGGATTTCCAGTGGCTGATTGTTTAGAAGCAGATTGCCCAGGCCTTTCTTCTGATACACCTCTGTGGACTTGACTGCCAACGTTTGTTAACCGCCAAGTGTACGGACCATTTTTACCACCTAGGCAGTCAGGGACATGTAAGTTCAAACCCTAAATCATCTACCCACTGTCTTGGTCACATCACTTAATCTTGGAGCCTTAATAGCCTCCTTTGTAAACTGGTGTTAAATTGGAGTTAAATATATATATGTGAAGTCTGACAAGTCTGTGAACTTAACTGTTCTAAGTGCTTGATACCTCATTGCTGAATATCACTATGATCACCCTTGAAGTACTCCGTTTAGCAAGCTATGCACCAAAGCCAGTGCACAGTCCACACTTCAAAGCAATTTTGGAACTCCTTCTGGAATGACCATTGTGCATGGTGGCGTGGTGGCAACTTCACGATATAGTTCACGTGTAGTTGTCTGTCAGGGAGTTTTTAGCCAGTCAACAAATAACTGTAGTGGAAAACCTTCCTTATTCACCTTATCTGGCCCCAATGACTTTTTTATTTACCCAAAGATAAAGGAAATATTGAAATGAAGACATTTTGATGACATTCAGGACATCAAGGGTATCCCAACTACAGTTCTGATGGCCGTTGCAGAAAGAGAGTTCCAAAATTGCTTTGAATGGTGGACTAGGTGCTGGCATCAGTTCATAGCTTCCCAAGGGCAGTACTTTGAAGGGGACTGTAGTGATACTCAGCTATGAGTTATGAAGCACTTTTCCTAGGATGAGCTGTGAACTTAATTGGCAGTCCTCATACACGTATTTAAATAGATAGCCAAGTGTGTGTGTGTGTGTGTGTGTATATATATATATATATATATATGAATAAACACTTGTTGAGTGTTATGTGCCAGGCATGTTTTAAGTGTTGTGCATGTAAGTAGTTTAATTTTGCAATAACCCTACAACATGTAAGACAAGGACAGTGATCCCAGAGGTTAAATAACTTGTCTTGAAAGGAAGTCTGAGGGTTGGGACCTAGACCCAGGCAGTCTGTCTCCTAGAATCTGGGCTTCTAAGCACGTGCTCAGTCGCTTCCTTGTTTGTGTGGTTGTGTGGCATCTCCTTCAATGAGCTAACATGGGTGACATAAATGCTCCACAAATGGTAGCTATTCTGGCACTCGGGATGGAGATGCAGAAAGGGCATAAATTCAGTAACTCAGGTTCAGATTCGATTTCCTACTGAAATGACTTGGCTGGTGTGGACTGTTATTTCTGTTATGAAAAAATTGGCAAAAGCCTCTGCCCCGAATAGCAGCAGAACATTTTCCTGCCACACGTAGTAGCCAACTTGGGGACAAGTATTTGGTGTTGTAATGTTTATTCTGTGTGCTGTTGCTAAGGAAAAGGTGACGAAGTCCAATTAAAACGGCATAAGATGAAAACTGAGTCAGGTGAAGGAGGGGCACTTCCCGAGCGAGCCACCTAAAGCAGCAGACACTATCCTTTCCCCAGCTTTATTTTTCACTACCTGACACAATGTTATTTGTTTATATGTTGTCTGCTTTGTCCATAAGCATACTGATTCCATGAGCTGAATGCCCATTGCTGAAACAGTGTCCAGCTCAGGGTGGACACTCATTATTTGTTGAAGGAGCGATGGACAGCATTGTCAATAACAGTTGTCCAGAAGATGCAAAGAGGTTCTTCACAGGCTATTGCCCATGCCAGTAACGGATAGCAATCGAGGATATAATTTGATAAGTAACCAACAGAAAAGGAGATCCAGGGTACAGCACAGAATCTGAGCTTATGTCCCCCAGCTCTGAGGCCTGGGAGCGTTTCACATGTGGCAGCCAGGGAAGAGCTCTCAGAGGTGACAGCACTTGGGGACAGACCTCAAGCAGTTAAGTGTTGATATGAGCACTGTGAGCAAGTACCGGATCTGGAAATATCCTTCTGAACTGTGTACTAGGGAAAATTTTGTCTCAAAACATAATGCAAACTACGTAACTCTGAGGGTTACCTTTTTGCTTTTGTTGCTTGGAAGCTTGGAACGAAACTTCAAAACTCGTCTCTAGAAAAGGACATCATATTGATCAAGCAGAGGGTCATCAGAAACAAGGGAAGCTCGCTGTGAGAATGACACGGTGGCCGCAACAATGGTCTCAGACACACAGGGCCCAGGACCATGCCACGTTGTGTACCTTGTTCTGTGGTACACAAGGTCGCCAGGAGCAGAGCTGACTCAGCAGCAACTAACATGGACAGCCAAGCCAAGGGCTGCCGAGTCGGATGGTACAAGAGTCATGCTGTATAGACAGTCATGCTATATAGATATGTTATCATAAATTATCTCAAATTTGGAAAGTGAAGTATAGGTTTAAATATCTGGTAGAGAGAGAAGTTAGAGAACCCCCAAAGAAACCAGGCCTGGCAGGTTGGGCCTGTGGCCCTGGAAGAATCCTTCTCTTCCTTTGTATGTTGTGCAGCATTGGGCACTGCCTCTCTCCCACCCCTGCCAAACCTAGTGCTTGCTCTGGACCGGGAAAAAGTGTTCTCATTTAGCATATGTCACATGTGCCAGCCCCTCACACAGCAAACCCCATCTTGTGACTTTCTGTCAACGCCCGCAGGACAGCCCAGTGCCCACCAGAGAACATCAGCTTAGACATGTAAATGCTCCGGCCACATGACGTGTCATGCCCACTCCAAGTTTATGTCATACCCTTTGCCATAGAGTTGATTTTGACCCAGAAATCCTAAAGGATGATAGAGAACTGCCCATTAGGATTGCCAAGGAATGCCTGGTGGATTCAAACACCTAACCTTTTAGTTAACAGCCACAGATCTTAATCACTATACCACTGAATTTTCCATTACATTGTAATGACATTAAATTTTCTGTGTTCCTCAGCCTACTGCATTTTTGCATACTTTTGTGATTTTCTATTTGTCTATTTGAAATGCTTTCCTCATTTTTGTCCACCTGAAAACTCTTCCTTAGTCTTCTTAATATTGTCAGTGTAGTCAATGTGGTTCTGCATATAAAAAATATATGGAATACCTACTGTGTGCCTGGCACTGTGTCCTAGGGTTATCGAGCTGTCAAGCTGAGCTCTCTGTGTGAAGCTCGTTTGAGTGTCCTGGAGTTAATCACTTCTCCCTCTCTCCTACCTGTGCACCCCACATATTCCTGTATTATTTATTCCAATCCACTCTGTTGAACAGGGATTTGTTTGTTTATTCCCTCTTCTTGATCCCGAGTTCATGGAAAGCAGAAGACGTCATTCTTTTATCTCTGTATCATCAGAATACAAAGACAGGCACATAGTGAGTGTCCAAATCAATCAATCTATCTATTTATCTATCTTAACAAACCAAGGATATGACGAGCAGAAAGATCATTCCCAAACAGGGCCTTCCTCTAAATATTTGTTTAATAGAAGAGAAAATAATTTCCAGAGCTATCCAGTAACTGAACAATGAGAGGCAAAGAGGGGTACAAGGTCTGCAGGGGTAATAAGTGTATGCTTCTATAGCAGGTTGAATAACGTCCTCTAAGAATAATGTCCATTTGGAATCTCAGAATGTGACTTACTTGCAAACAGTCTTTGTAGATTTAATTAGTTAAGTTGTGGTCATACTGAATTAGGTTGGACCTTAAATCCTGTGACCAGCATCCTTATAATAAGAGGAAAGAATACACAGACACCCAGAGCAGAAAGGCCATTGTGAAGCTGGAGTCAGAGACTGGAGTGAGCAATATAAACTAAGGAACACCAGGTGTACCAGGAGCCACCAGAAGCTTGGAAGCTGTAAGCGAGGATTCTTCCTTAGAGCCTTCAGAGTTATCATGACTCTGCTGACATCTTGACTTTGAACTTCTGGCCTCCAGGGCTGTAAGCCAGTAAATTTCTGTCATTTTAAGGCACTGAATTTGTGACAATTCATTACTAGAGTCCTGGAACACTAATACTGCATTCAAGAAACACATGTGTTGAAGATATAATGATTGAACATTTAAGTGTATGCTTCATGTAATTCAATAAATATTTATTGAATAGCAGCTGTAAATAGGAAAGATGACTGAGTGGTTAAGGTTTGGGTAATCAGGTAATAACTGATACATGTAAGAAATACTGCATTCAAACTGTGGATTCGGGAATCAGATCAATTCTGGGTTCCAGGCCCTGTCTCATTTTTGCCACTTACTAGAGTTATACCTTTGGGTGAGCTATTTAAATATCCTAAGACTCAGTTTCCTATTTAAAAAGTAAAATGAGAATAATACACAATTCAGAGGTTACAGTGAGTCTCAAATGTGGCAATTTACCTACTGTGTAAGTATATACAGTCCATGGTAAGCATGCTCTAAATGTTAGCTCTCAGTATTAATGGCCAAATAAGGCATCAAAACTGTATTCCAGATTTATCTGCGAATCTAAACAAAGAAACATATTAGCTTAATGAAACAACATTAACTAAACTCCAAAATGTTTAAATGGAACCATATGAAATGGCCTGTATTCAACTGTTTTTCACTTATCAAAATGACAATATTTTTTTGTGGCCTAATTTTCTTGTATGGTATCATTGGTCACTGTCATTCAGAGGCACAATCCTTAGATGTCCTCTGTCCACTCTGACCTGAGGTGGCTGTCTTTCCCCTCAGCCTGCTTGTGCATAATGCATGCTCTGCTTACTTCCGGAAAGGGCCTGAGGAGACTCAACTGCTATAGCTGTCTGTACGTATGGTTCAGTTGGCAATTAATCACATCCCTCTTTGTGATGTACCTCCATTGCCTTAGACTGTTATGGAAATATTTTATTGGTTTTAGCTTTTTCATATCGCATTTTAATAGTGGTAAAAAACACACAGGCTACTTTCAAAGGGGAGTAGAGATATACCACATCCTATGTCACCGAGCACAGGCTTATAGAGCTGGGAATAGGAACCTGGCAAGGAAGAGATTCAGGAGCAATGGGTCACAGAGCTGTCACCAGCACCCGGACAATAGGCCTGAGGAAAAGAGATGATTTGTTCAACTTAACTTTAAGATGTAGAGAAGCAAAACTCACAGAGAACATTTTGAGCAACAGGATCGGAGCTCGTTTTACCTAGAAGAACTCTGAGGCATGTGGTCATTTCTCACCTCTGTTAAGAAGACATGAATGCTTTTATTAAAGATATACAGAAGACAGGGCTGCAGATCAGTATAAAATGTGCTTTCTAACGAAGAAGATATGTTTTTTCCAAAAAGTTGGAAACTACTGGACTAGAAGATGCTGCATTTTCCTTTTCATCATCGTCTTCTTTTTTATCTTTCTTTCTTTTCTTTTTCTGGTTCCTAGACTGTTTTTTCTCTGGAAGCAGGGATTGTGTTCAGTCTAATGCCCTATCTTTTACAAGATCTGTCCCAGTGGCAGAGACTCTATTTAAAAAAGAAAACAAATCAGCAGTTGCCTAGGTTTGACTCTGACTCATGGTGACATCAAGTGTGTCAAAGTACAGCTGTGCTCTATAGGGTTTTCAGTGACTGATCTTTTTCTTTCTACCTGTTTCTAGGAGAGGAAACAAGTCACCTGAATAGGAAATGAAATGGGAGATGTCGCAACAAAACCATCTGAAATCAAAAGTAAAATGACAGAATACTATGAAAGACTATACTCTAACGGATTTGAAAACCTAGAGCAAATGAACAAATTCTAGATTCACATCACCTACCACAATTATCACAAGGTGAAGCAGAACAACTTAATAAGCCCATTGAAAAAGTCAGCCAAAAAACTACCAGCCAAAAAAAGTCCTGGCCCAGATTGCTTCACTGGAGAATTCTACTAAACTTTTAGAGAACAGTTAACACCAATACTACTGAGACTGTTTCACAGAAAGGGATGTAATACTCCCAAATACATTCTATGAAGCCAGCATAACCTGATACCAAAACCAGGCAAAGAACCTGCAAAAAAAAGAGAACTACAGACCAATATCACTCATGAACCTAGATGCAAAAATCTTCAACAAAATCTTAGCCAATGGAATTCAACAACATATTAAAAAAATAATTCATCTCAAGACCAAGGTGGATTCATACCATGGATGCAAGGCTGGTTCAACATCAGATAAACTAGTAATGTGATCAAACACATAGACAGCACAAAGGTTAAGAATCATTTGATTTTTCTTTCTACCTGCTTCTAGGTAGACTTGAACCTCCAACTTACAGTTAGCAGCTGAATGTGTCAACCATTTACACCATCCAAAGACTCCAGAAATTCCAAGGTACATAACAAAGATCTGCTACGTCAGTGTGTATGGCATAGGACCAGGTAGTGTTTTGTTCTCTTGTATGATGGGCTACTATGAGTTGGAACCAACTCAGTGACACCTAACAACAGAACAATGGGTGGTGCATTCCAGTGCCTCTATGCAATAGAGCAATAATGATACAAAGGCAGAAAATCCCTGTAATTGTAACTATTATAGATAGTCATGGCACGTGGGACACTAATGGGCTCTGCACCCCTTATCTTCAGCTTGAGACGGAAGACACAGTGGTTAAGTGCTATGTCTGCTAAAGAAAAGGCAGGTGGTTTGGCTACACCAGGAGCTCCTCGGAAACTCTATGGGGAATTTCTACTCTGTCCTATAGGGTCACTGTAAGTTGGATTCAACTTGATGGCATTGGCTATTTTATCAGAGCTTAGAACTTAGCTTATAAACTTGGACCAATCTCTCTTCAATGACGATTTTTCACTCTCTTCTGTAGCCACAGCTACACCTGGCCCCTGGCTTAGAAATGCTACAGCTGCTTCTCCTGATTAATACATGACACTGCTTCTTACCATTAGGGCAACAGCCAGGACTACAGCACTTCCAGGGCTGTCTCTGTAGAGTAAAAGGCAGATGACAAGTGAGCCGTTTGTCTTTCATACGTCATCTAGACTGCGACATGTGCCAACAGGCCATCTAGGCAGCCATGAACATTTCCCTTCAGTGAGCGACACAACATGAGTCAGGAAAGCTGGTTCCTTCTTGGTTTCAAAAGCATGCTTCTCACTGAATGACAGGGAATAGCTATCTGGTGGCTCACTTTGTCTGAGGGATGTACAAATGGAGGTGAAGTCCACAGAGCTGGCGGGAGAGTGACTGCCTTTCTCAATGAGGTAACTGTATGCTAGCAATCTATGCATTCTAGGCTCAGCTTTACAGTGGATTTACCCTGTGGTCTGAATCCCTCTATATCTCTCCTCCTTCAGTTGCAAAATAACCATTCTAGAGTTCTACAGAAGTCCTGGGGAAGAGATCATAAAATGAATTGTACTACATGCCAGTAAATATTAGTCGAAGCTGACAATGATGATTCTTCTAATACAAAGCACAGAGAACTCGTCTGATTTTTCTGAGTGATTTCCACAAAGTTGGGCATGCTCCCAGAAAACACTGTTTCCATAGAGCATGATATTTTCATTTTAGCCTCTTAGCTCATACAGCTTTCTATTTTGATGGCTGTCTAAGGGGACACCACCAATATTCCATGAGTCACCACTGGAAAAAATGTATCTATCTCCAGATATGTCATATTAATGTGTAGCATCAGTGTTATGGGAATATCCTCATGAGACACCCACTGTGACGTCAAAGAACAGGCTTCTTCCCATTGTGGAATGCAGCTGACCATAAACAAACACGGAACTTCCCAGTCCAAGACTCAGGCAAACCCCAGAGGCCAAATGTCAAGCTCAGGACAAATGAAGGCAGAGCTATGCTTTAGTTTTTGTGTGAGGGAACACTGGTGGTGTCGTGTTTAAGTGCTACAGCTGCTAAACAAAATGTTGGCAGTTCAAATCCACCAAGCATTCCTTAAATACCCTTTGGGCAGTTCTACTCTCTCACATAGGGTTGCTATGAACCAAAAATCAATTTAATGGCACCCAGCAACAACTCAGTGTGGGTACTTCTCTTCTTCTCAGTGGAGATGCTAAGGATGAAAACACATCATGCCTGCACTCAAGGAACCTGCGGTCCAGCCAAGAAGATAGACAAGAAATAGTGTGTTGTTGTTGTTGTTGTTGTTAGGTGCCATTGAGTCAGTCGCAACTCTGTGCACAACAGAATGAAACAGTGCCAGGTCCTGCCCCGTGTCCACAATGATTTTGAAGCTCAAGCCCATTGTTGTAGACACTGTGTCAATGCATCTTGTTGAGAGGGTCTTCCTCTTTTTCGCTGAACTCCCATTTGACCAAGCATGGTACTCTTGTCCAGGGATTGATCCCTCTTGATTACATGTCCAAAGTATGTAAGACAGTTTAAGTACAGGTCAGCAAATGCTATGAAGAGCAAGCCCAGGGTGCCATGGGAACAGGCAGAGAGGTGAAATATGGCTGGAGAAAGGACTTCCAGTTAAAGATGCTGATCAACAACACTTGGTTAACTTCTCCCTTTCCTGAGACTCAGGAGAGAATTGATTGCAACCAACAATCGCAACAAAATAAAATGATTACAAAGATGGAGTAAAGGTGTAAATTCACACTGACTTACTGAAGGGAAGAGCTACTTTCAGACAAGAGACTTGGAACCAATCTACAAAAGCGAGTGGATGGAGGGGTGGTACTGGAGAGGTAGGAGGGAAAGGCAGTCGCCCCAAGCAGCAAAGGTGGTTGTGAGGAAGGAGAAGCAGCCAGAGGACGCAGTGAGAAGTGAGGACGACTACAGGCTCAAGAGTCAGAGCACAGGCTCAGCAGAACTGTGGGCTAGGGTGCTGTAGGCGGCATGAAACAAGGGCAGGGGATGAAGGCCGTGCGAGAACTAGCTGGCCTCCTTCCCACATTCTCCAACATATTTAGAAGCTGGGATTCAACCCCCAAATAAACAAATAAACTAGGACACCCTTCAAAACGTTGCATGGCCCCGGGTTACGGATTTGTACCTTCTAGCATACAAGTCCCTCCTGGCCTTCTGCCCCATCACCCCAATGCAGGTGTAATTTGGCTCCGACTCCACCCCACAGAACACTTCGCAATGTCTAGACACGTTTTTGTAGTTGTCAAAACTTGGGCAGGTGTGGCATTTAGAGGATAAAGGCCAGGGAAGCTGCTTCACAGCCCATAATGCATGGGAGGGACCTATACAACAAAGATTCATCTGGCTCCAAAATGTCTGCAGAGCCCAGACTGAGGAACCCTGCTCTAATGTGAAGTCATTCAGTTTACAAACTGTATACCCCACTTGTTATTTCAGGGAATGCTACCATTTTGGCACCTTCTCAGCTTAGCCATCAAAGATCTATTTAACCAGGTTCATGGCCAGGCCTACATGTATGCCAGATTCATGAGATGGATATTGAGAGCAAGGAGAGGAGTGACATTCCAGCATCACTTTGGAAAACTCTGAGACAGTCCAACCATTTTAAAAAAAAACAATAAAAGAAAAGACAGCATGAAAAATAAGAAAAAACAAAGAAACAACTTGTCTTACCTTGCCCCTCCCCCCTCCAAAAGCACTCGCCAATGAGTCTGTTGTGACTCAACAGCGACCCTATATGTAATGGGTGGAAAGAGGCCATTCTAGTTGACCTCAGTACCCGTTTTGACCAGCAGAGGGCAACTGCGGTAACAGAAACCGAGTAAGGGAATTTCTGCCCTCCAAGCAGGCAATTCCAATGATGACAATCCATTATTGTATGTAAGTCAGGAATTCCACCGGAATTAAAAAACACCAAAGAGGTAAGGCAGTTGCAGAGGAAAGGTAGTTAGCTCCAGGAAAATCTAGTTACATGGGTGAGCTGGAGAATCCAGAGCACCAAACCCAGGAACTGAGGTACCTGGTTGGGCTTGCAGTAGGGTTGGCGGGGAGAGTCCAATCCATTGTCAGGTTCTAGACTCTTGACAGAGCAAGGGCAGAATAAAAAGAACAAAACTGCTGTAGAGCTGGGTCTGACTCATAGCAACCCTATAGGTCAGAGTAGAACTGCCCTGTAGAGTTTCCAAGGAGGTCTAGTAGAGTTGAACTGTCGACCCCTCGTTTAGCAGCCGTAGGACTTAACCCACAATGCCGCCAGGGCTTCCAAAGGGCAGGATAGGCCCCTGAAATGTTCTTGGGGGCAACTAGGGTGCTGGCACTGTTCCCTCTGCCTCTAGACCTCTACTTTGTTTATTATAGGTACAGAACCTGAAAAATCCATGAAAGGACAGTTGAGAAGACTGACCTGCAGGGGGTGCCGTGACGTGGGTCTAGCTGGGGGTGGTAACTCAGAGTGGCGGGGAAGCCAAATCTTGGCTTTGATTGGAAGAAGGCAATTCTATGTGCAAGTGCCCACCCACCAAGTCACTTGATGGACCTGCAAGCCCAGCAGCACCCTCCAGGGTCCCTTAACTGCATGAACTTCCTTAGTAAGTAGTCATGTGGTACTTTTTGTTGCAAGAATGAAACATCCAAGAAGTGAAGCATCTCTAGACGAGCTTTCAGGGAGAAGCATCTCTAGACGAGCTTTCAGGGAATGCTTGACATTTTCTGGACAACAGAGTAAAATTCTAACTATCATCAGGGCCTGTTTCCAGTATTCGTCTTTACCATCGCTGCTGAGAATCACTTACTCATTCTTTAAGTTTATTTCATGAATGTTTGCAACAGAGGCAAGTCTGAACACTTTGGGAATGTCACTCATTTATGGTCTGTATCTGGCCAAGTAGGTAATAAGAAGGTTTAATGCCCTGGAATTTGAGCTGGATCTGGAATAACTTGTACCATGCTAATTAGATTCAAAATACTGACCTATTCCAACAGCTCAACAAAACTGTGCAGTACAAAATTCAGACCACAAGTGAGGAAAATTTTGGTTCATTTGCTCGTCATTTCAACTACTGTTTTTTAAAAAGCACTTTTTTTCTGATACCAGAACCAGCCAAAGCCAGCCAAGTGCCGTTGAGTCAGATCCGACTCATGGACAGAACCAGGGCTCCTTAATTATACATTAGAAATTGCATAACGGAGGTGGGAGCACCTAGGATCTACTGGAGTTGTGGACGATTTCATAGCAGAGTGGCACAAGCTGATCTTGAAAGAATAGAGACTTCCCAGTCCTCTTCCTTCCTGATGCCATAATCTTGAGCTACTGCAAAGAGATGTTTCTCATTTCCATGGATACTTCCTGCAGTTTAATTAGACTCAAAATTATACATTTAAAATACATAGAACTTGATATTCTCCGATGCATGCCAGCATCTACTTCCTGCTGGCAGAGTTCTGTGGCCCACCAAGAACCCTTCGGGGATCCTCAGGATGGTATCAGACTGTAAAGAAAAAAAAGTTACCAGGTGGATCCCACCACACTTTCTTCTTATCAAGCAGCTGTATTCGCCTGCAGTACTCTTCATGGCAACCCCACGTGTATCGGAGAAGAACAGTGCTCCATAGGATTTGTTGTTGTTGTTAGGTGCCACTGAGTCAGTTCTGACTCATAGCAATGCTATGAACAATGGAGGGAAACACCGTCCAGTCTTGTGCCTTGTCTACAATCGTTTTTGTGCTTAGGTCCCTTGTTGTGATCATTGTGTCAGTCTATCTTGTCAAGGGTCTTCCTCTTGTTCACTGAACCTCCCCTTTACCGAGCATCGTGTCCTTCTCCAGGGACTGACCTTTCCTGACAATGTGTCCAAAGTATGTCAGATGCAGTCTTGCCATCTTTGCTTCCAAGGAGCACTCTGGTTGTACTTCCAGAACACATCTATTTGTTATTTTGGCAGTTCATGGTACATGCAACATTCTTCTCCGACACCACAATTCAAAGGCACCGATTCTTCTTCTTTATTCATTGTCCAGTTTTTGCATGTATATGATACGATTGAAAATACCATAGATTTTCCATAGGGTTTGCAGTGGCTTGATTTTGGGGGGGGGTGTCTTTGTGTGGGGCTTGGAGGGGGACTCAAACCTCCAGTCTTCTGATTAGCAACCAAGTGTGTTAATCATTTGCACCACCTAGGGACTCCTGAAATATTAAATAAGGAAAATTAACCCACCTGTCTCCTCTGTGGAAACTCACAGTGACGTAATGGTTAAGTGCTACGGTTTGAACGGTTGATAGTTCAAATCCACCAGATGCTCCTTGGAAACTGTATGGTGCAGCTCTACTCTGTCTTATAAGGTTGCTATGAGTCAGAATCAACTCAATGGCAGTGGGTTTGGTTTGGGGTTTATCTCTTCTGTCTTCCGAAAACTGCTACTACTTTGGAGGCCAAAATGACCTCCATTCCCTCATTCGTGGTTCTCAGACAAGCCCCAGCCCACTTCCCAATAGCCCTGTTGGAACCCTCTCAATAAAGTTTGTTTCCTGTCTAGGAAGAGAAGCTATATTAACAATGAATGAGGAAGCTTGCATGACGCCGATGCCGCAGCTAAGAATTCTCTGGTTACTACATATTTTTTTAAACATCAGTTGAAGCTTAAAGGAAGCCAGGGTTGTGTGTACAAAGCAGATTTTAGCCCTGGGTGTATGTGGTGACATGTGCTGCCATCACAGAGTCAGTTCACCATCGTGTCATTAGCCAGAAGAGTATTTATTGCTACTGCACGTCTCAAAGCCTATCAAAGCGCTCCTCTCATCCTACTGGGTTCCTTTGAATACAGTGCTAGTCTGCAATATGTGCTCTGCGAGTTTAAGCCAATTATCAGCCATGAGACGCTCATGTGTGAGCAGCAACCATGTGACTCAGGTGGCCCATGGACTCTGGAGCTGCTGAAACAAAAACCAGCAGAAACCCCTTCGGCTTTGCCTGAAGACCTTACAGATTGTTAATGTAACAGGCTCGTAATAAGCAATATAGTTCATTTTAATTAGGATTCCAGACTGCTAGAAATGAAGTTGGAAAAGATATGTTAGATCAGCTGGCTGAGCACCTTCCCAATCACCTCTTCAATGCAGGATTGCTCCCCAGGGTCTTCTGACAGGGCACGGTTCAGTCTAAATTTAAATAACTGAAGAGATGAGGTTTACGTCATTCCCCTTGGGAAACGGTTACCCAGCCTAATGGATTTCACCACGATGGTGTTTTCCCCCTGAGTTTCAGCCCAAATTTCTCTTCGCTCGCAAGTTTGTCTCATTTTTCTTCATTATAGATTTAGAAAAACCACACAGCGGCAGTGAGTATGACCATGGCTCTGTTTTCTCGTTCTTAGCAGTAAAGGTAGGAATCTCAGCTCAGACCACTTTCTCAGCTTCACATTCTGTAGGTGATCTGGGACCTTACTCACCCTTTTTCCCAATGTGAGACACTCTCTCATCCTCATAGAAGGAATCCACAGACTCATCAGGGCAGTGCTGTTCTGAGTTTCAGTGGTGGTGGTACAGTTAACGGGGTTCATGCCACTCTGCCTTGTCTGATCCCCTGATAGAAACACCAATACATATGCCAACATTTGAGATACCTTCCATTTAGGTCACTGTAATGTGCTGTTGAGTCAATTGTGATATGGTAGAACTGCCCTGGAGGGTTTCCTAGGCTGTAATCTTTGCAGGAGCAGATTGCCAGGTCTTTCTCCCGTGGAGCCACTGAGTGGGTGCAAACTACCAACCTTTTGATTAGCAGTTGAGCACTTAAAATTTACACCACGAGAGAGAAAATCAATATGGCTCTTTGGGGGATGAAATTTAGGGCTTGACCTTCATCAGCACCATGTACCAACCAGCCAAGCTACCCAGTTGTATTCCTTTTTCTTGGATGACAAATAATCTTACAACTGTCTGCGGCCCAGGTACATAAAGAGGTTTTTGTTCTCTTTACATCATATATTTCACATTTGTGGATGTGTTATACAGAGAGAGGCGACAACACCAGGAGAGATAAAAGAAGGGGAGCTAGCCCCAGGGCGTCAGAAGAAAACATACCAGACAATCACATGCCTCTATTTACAAGGGAGAATTGAGTCTGTGCATCTTGCACTGTTACTCATTAAACCAAAAGAACCAAACTCATTTCTGTCAAGTCGATTCCAACTTGTAGTGATCCCACAGGACAGACTAGAACTACCTCATTGAGTTTATAAGGAGCGTTTGGTGGGTTCAAAGTACCAAGCTTTTGGTTAGCAGATATAGCACTGTACTACACCACCAAGGTTTCTGTACCTTGTTAGAATTCCTTAACTAAAGAGGAAGTCCTCTTTAATTCGCTGGTTGGGTTTTTGGGGGGGTTATTATTATCGCTATAATATGAGAAAGGCACCAGTGCCCTGCTCTGAGAGTGAACCACTCTTCTGAGCAGCCCACAATGCTAGAAAAATATGAATTCAGAGCACAACCAGGATCAAATGCAGTCCCTCATTGTCCCACAAGCGATGTATCACCATCTGTAGTAAAAATGTACAAAATCGAAGAACATAGTATACTGTGCCCTTATCTACCACCTCACTTTATCATATCTTAACATTTTGATTTATTTGCTTTTGTTTCTTTAAATAATAAAATAGTACAACTATAAGTGTGTATGGACGCCTCCTCTAAGCCACTCCACAGAGAGTCATCACTCTAAATCATTCCATTCACGTTTCAGATCACTCTCCACACATGTGTTTTATGTTTGAATCTGCAAATAACAAATAAGACTCCATTACATCATTTTAAGCTTCATGCAAATGGTGTTCTATTATATTTATCATTCTGCAATTTTCATTCAGCATTACGATTTTGAGATTTATGTATGATAATAGTATATGCTATTCTAATGCATTTTAAATCCCACATAATATTCAATTGTACAACTCTCACCGCTGATTTATTCACTCTACGTGGTCATTTGGGAAGTTTCTTCTCCTGCTTCCTTCTGTTACCACTGGTGTTGCAATCAACATTCTTCTATAAATCTCCCTGTGCAGATGACAAAGTGTTGTATTAGGTTATATGCCTAGAAGTGGAAACTTGGGCTTAATGTAGTTATGACAATGTTGATAAGAAGCATGGCAGAATTTCCATCTATTCATGTCCTTGTTTACATTTTTTTTATGAGACTTTTTAATTTTGGCCAATTTGGTGAGTGAGTAATGGCATCTTATTATTGTTTGGATTTATAGTTTATTAGACTGGGAGCACCTTTCCGTGTCTCTGTCGCCAATTAATAAATACTGTTTTGTGTTCCGGCATTTTTCTTTTTTTTTTCTTATTGAATGATAGTTTGTAAAAATGTTCTTGATACTAGACTTGAATCAATTATTCATACTTCTGATATTTTTTCCTGGTCTCAGGCTTACCTTTTAATCTTTGTTTATGGGTTTTTTTCCTTCAAAGATGTCATAAACTTAAAGCTAACGTAGTTGAACTTGTCACTGATTTTCTTTACGTATCTGTGAATTGCCTAAGGGATCTTCTAGCCCTTAATTCGAAGATTCTTTCCCATATTTTCTTCTAGAGGTATTACAGGTTTGCACTCACCCAGAGCTTTTAATATGCTTAGAATTGATTTTGTGTGTGTCACATGTTTTCACTCTTTTCCAAGTAGATAATAAATGGTCCATCCTTTTCTTACTCTGTCATATGAAATTTTCACTTGTATATAGGTTGATTTTTTTTCCCTTTCTATTCTATCAGTTTACTTTTCTAGCCCTGCGCCAGTACCACCTGTCTTGATTACTGTGTCTCAATTTTTCCACCACTATAATATCCTTGATACTTTTAGGGCAAGTCTCCTACTTTACTCTCTTTCAAAACTGCCCTTTGTTATTCTTTGTCCTTTGCTTTATCACATAAATTTTAGGATCAGCTTGTCAAATGCCATGAGGCATGACTAGGACTAGTCCCAGAACCCTAAATATGCAGGTGAACTCATCTTTGCTCTATTACTAGTAAATGCCAGAAATGTGCTAATTGCTTTATAACCCTATGAGGCAGGTACTAATTCCTATCCCCTTGTTCTTGTTGAGGGATATGGGATTTATTGAGATTAAGTAACTTGGTCAAGGTCACACAATTATATGAGGCATAGACAAAGCTGTTGTGTGCCATCGAGTTGATTCTGACTCATAGCAATCCTACAGAACCGAGTAAAGCTGCTCCACAGGGTTTACTGAGCTATTCTCCTTAGAGACAAAGACTGCCACATCGTTCTCCAACAGAGCAGCTAGTGGGTTTGAACAGGCCACCTCTCAGTTAGCAGCTGAGTGCCACCAAGTTTCCTCATAGGAACCCTCTAAAACCCATTCTAACCACATGTCACAGCTCACTGGAATACCCAAGTGCTTAAAAAAATATTTTGTACTTATTAATCAGGCAGAATACCCTGGTGGTGTAGCGGTTAAGTGCTACAGATGCTAACCAGAAGGTCAGCTGTTCAAATCCACCAGATGCTCCTTGGAAACTCTATGGAGCAGTTCTACCCTGTCCTACAGGATCGCTATGAGTCGGAATCAACTCAGCGGCAGTGGGTTTGGTTTTGGTTTTAATCAGGCAAGTAATTTAAAATTATTATCCTTTTATTTTTTTGTTTTACTAAAGAAGAAGCTAAAGCACAGACAAGGTACATGATTTTTCTGATATCCTACACAATGTCTATTAAAGAATAGAGCTTAATTCCCCGGACCTTCCCTGCATGAGAGCTCCTCCCACCACTCCCACCTCCTTATCCTTGCCCTCCAGCTGTTGCTCCAGTGCCCTTCCTGAGATAACCAAGATGCACATCTGGAATGCTACAGTGAAGCCATGGCTTCCGCTGCAGTCTCCTTCACCCTCTTTTTGACCATGGTGCTGAGCAAGCAGAAATCAAGTCTAAAGACAGAATGGTACCTTTGGACTGTAGCTTTGAGCATGCTTAATGGTATTATTTGAGAGTGCCTAATAATATTATTTCTAGTTCATTTTGAAAAACTAGTTGTGAATGGGGATGACAGTTGACAAACATAACAAAGATGTCTCTTACCTATGACCCAAACTGATTGCCATCCAGTCAATTTTGATTCATAGTAACCCTATAGGACAGAGGAGAACCACCCCCATAGGGTTTCCAAGGCTATATTCTTTACAAAAGCAAACTGCATCATCTTTCTCCCAGAGCTACTAGTGAGTTTGACCGGCAGCTGAAGGCTTAACCACTGTGCCACCTGGTTCACCTATGTGAAACCAAGAAACCAAAAAACCAAACCTGTTGCTGTCAAGTGGATTCTGACTCATGGAAACCCTATATGTATAATACAGAGTAGAACTGCCCAATAGAGTTTCCAACGAGTGTCTGGAGGATTTGAACTGCCAAACATTTGTCTCCCTATGTCGGTTCTTTCTATATGACAGGACACATGCATTTCCTGGGAAATCCATGGAGGAAGCTGAAAATGCTGGCAACTGTGAGGGTGATTTTGCAGGAGCAGATGACATAGGGAGTAATTTCATAAGAAAACATTAAGTAGGCGCTGTTACAGGAGCTAAAGAGAAAAGCATGCCACCCAGAGATACTCGTCAGCCAAAGCTTTGGTAACTGGAGGACAGACACTGTTGTCAGTCGCATAATTATAGTATAAACCTTTACTGGCTAGGCCACCAGTGTGTTTGATAATGCTGAGCAAGTAACTCCCAACAGCCTGGCTGCCTCTATCCCCTTACGTGTGAGACGGGATTCACCGAGGAAAAAAATTAACGTGATCTGGTAGAAACAGCACGTGCCTACGAGCAGGGTCTCGCCCTATGAGGAGTGCGGTCACACCGCTCCTTCCTGCAGAGTGGTGGCAAGAAATGACAGGAGCGGTGGGGAAGATTCAGAAAGTAAAATTTTCTCTGGATTCCTTCAAGGGCAGCTTACATCCCTGAGAGCTTGATCTACCACTTTTTTCTTCACTGTCCTGTACAGCAGAACAGCTTTGTCCCCACACGTCAGTCCTTCCTGTCTAACGGGGGACTCCAGCACAGCCTGCCTTACAATGAGGCAGCAGATGTGAAGGCTAATATAAGCAATTAGAGGAAGGTGAGAATGGATGATGGCTTTAGATGGGGGCCCCCCAGTGCTTTTGGCTCCCCCCCAACCACAGGGGGGTGGAGAGAGAGAGAGAGGAAGCCAGCCCCACGGTGCAGACAAATTGCCATGCTGGTTGGGAAGCCCAGGGCAGGAGTCCGGGTCAGCCCCTGCCCTCTGCAATGGGTGTGTTTCCTACTGGCTTTGATATTAATGAGGTAATTATTGTGGGCATTTGTGCACCTGTGCCGTAGTCCCAGTCTCTCTGCCTGCCTGCTCCAAGCAGTGTGGAGCTCTCTGTCCTTAACCGGCTAGACGCAGGAGAGGATTAAGAGGAAGGGACAAGAAAGGGTGGCTTTCTTTTAATTTTGGTTCACACTTTTTACATTATCTCTGAGCTATAATATTTATAGTATGAATCATCATAATAGTAGCTACTACTTATTGTATTTCCTGTGTACCTAGGTAGATCTCAGATAATCAGACAATAATATTTTAAACCTTTCTTTGTGCATCTTGCTATTTTGGATAAGTGATGACCAGTGAGACCATCTGGGACTCCAGTGCTCAGTGACAGGCCCCACAGTCAGTAGGCTGCTTGGGAATCCTCCTTGGCTCTAGACACCAGGGTTCTTTGAGCTCTGCACATAGTGGGCATCATGGCCACCTGCCAGGTTGCCAGTGAAGCAACCATCAGAGCCACAGTCCTGAATGTGATTTATTTACTCAGTCAGTAAGACAGTAATTCTTCAGCATAAGCTGTGTGCAAGGGCCAGCAGAAGGCAGAACATTAAGATATTCAAGAAAGGATTCTCCCTCAAGAACTATCCTCACTAGTCATGGAGAGCACACACACATGCACGTACAGACAGCTCAGGCTATCATGATTTATAAAGGTCACAAACCAAGTGCCCTGGGTCTGAAGATGGGAGAGGAGTCAGGGGCAGCACCTTCAGGAGGGAGGACCTCTAAGCCTTGAGCTGAAAATGAGGGACACAGAGTAGGAAATACGACTAGACTGCAGGATGCATAGGAAGAGCGCTAGGAAAAGCAGCAAGTTAGAAGAAAGCTCTCGCGTGCTGGGGTGAAAAGTACGGGTATATAACGTGGGTCATAAGGAGTCATAGAAGAGACGGGGGAAGAGAAGGCACACAAAGAGAACTGGAGAAGAGACACCATCTCCTCTTCCTTTATCCTCCATCAGAGAAGACGCTAAAAAATAGAGATTTTAAAAAATATGCTCTATAAGAGTCCAAGCTGAAGAGAGATGGAGCAGGGAAGAAGGATTGCTGCAGTGTTTGCGTAAGATCTCAATAAGCCTCCAGGGAAAAGGTGACAGGAAATGCTGTCACTAGAGGAAGAGTTGGTTGGAGTGTCTTGAACAGGAAGTACTGTTCTTCATGGACAGACAACAGGTGATGCTCTCTGAAGGAGAGAAGAAGTGGGCAGTTGGACTGTAGTTGATAGTCAAGATGGGGAGTACCATGTTAAATCTGGTGCTTTGAGGTACTCTTGTCTCTGAAAAACTTCAGCAGTGGTCTTGTGGCTTAAAATGCTGGCATGTTGTTGTTGCTATTCGGTGCTGTTGAGTCACTTCTGACTCATAGTGCCCTTACGTACAACAGAACGCAACAGGGCCCGTTCCTGCACCATCCTCACAGCGTGCGAGCTCCCGCTGTTGCAGCCACTGCACGAAGCCATCTTACTAGGGTTTTCCTCTCTTGCCCTGATCCTCCACCTTACCACGTATGACATTCTTCTCCAGGGACTGCTATCTCCTGAGAATATTTCCAAAGTATGTAAGATCAAGTCTCTCCATTCTTGCTTCTAAGGAGTGTTCTGGCTGTACTTCTTCCAAGACAGACTTGTTTCTTCTTTTGGCAATCCATTGTGTTTTATTATTCTTCACCATTACCATAACTCAAAGTTATCATTTCTTCTTCAGTCTTCTTTGTTCATTGTCCAGGTTTTGCGCACATAGGAGGCTACTGAGAATACTATGGCTTGGGTCAGGTGCACACAAGTCCTCAAAGTGACATCTTTGCTTTTAACACTTTAAAGAGGTCTTTTGCAGTAGATTTGACCAGTGGAATACCTTGTCATTTGATTTGTTGACTATTGCTCCCATGGGCACTGATCGGGGGATCCAAATAAAATGAAATCCTTGACAACTGAAACCTTTTGTCCATTTATCATGATGTTGCTTATTGCTCCAGTGGTGAGGATTTTTCTTTTATGTTGAGATAGAATCCACACTGAAGACTGTGGTCCTTGATCTTCATCAGTAAATGCTTCAAGTCCTTTTCACTCTCAGCAAGAAAGGTTGTGTTATCTGCAAATCACAGGTTTATAATGAGTCTTCATCCAGTCCTGATGCCATGTTTTTTTCATATAGTCCAGCTTTTCTGATTTATTTGCTCAGCACACAGATTCAATAAGTGAGAGGATACAACATTTAAGTGCCCTCTTCCTCACTTTAAGCCTCACACTGCTCTTTTTTTCTGTTTGAACAACTGCCTCTTGGTCTGTGCATGGATTCCACATGAGTACAATTAACTTTTCTGGCATTCCCATTCTTCCTAATGTTATCCATAATTCTTCATGATCCACACAATCAAATGCCTTTGCATAGTCAATAAAACACAGGTAAACATCTTTCTGGTAGTCTCTCTTTTCAGCCAGGATCCATCTGATACCAGCAATGATATCCCTCCTTCCAAGTCCTCTTCTTAATCCAGCTTGAATTCCTGGCAGTTTTCTGTCAGTATACTGCTGCCACTGTTTTTTAATATCTTCAGCAAGATTTTACTTGTGTGCTATATTAATGATACTGTTTGATAATTTCTGCATGCTTTTGGATCACCTTTCTTTGAGTGGGCACAAATATGGATCTCTTGCTTGTCAGTTGGGCAGATAGCTGTCTCCTAAATTTCTTGGCATAAGTGAGTGAGTACTTCCAGTGCTGCATCCATTTGTTGAAACATCTTGATTGGTATTCCATCAATTTCTGGAGCCTTGTTTTTTGCCAATGTCTTCAGCACAGCTTGAACTTCTTTATTCAGAACAATTGGTTCTTGATCATATACTACCTCTTGAAATAGCTGAACATCGACCAATTCTTTTTCATACAGTGACTGTATTTTCCCATTTTCTTTCAATCCTCCCTACATACAATATTTTGCCTATAGAATCATTCAGTATTGTCACTTGCAGCTTGAATTGTCTCTTCAGTTCCTTAAGCATGAGAAATGCCGAGTGTGTTCTTCCTCTTTTGGTTTCCTACCTCCAAGTCTTTGCACATGTCTTTAGAATGCTTTACTTCTTGACTGACCTTCAAATCTTCTATTCAGCTTTTTACTTTATCTTTTCTTCTACTCTCCCTAGCTACTCTACATTCAAGAGCAAATTTTGGAGTCCCTTCTAACATCATTTTGATCTTATTTTCCCCCCTGTCTTTTTAAAAGCTTTTTGCTTTCTTCATGTATGATGTCTTTGATGTCATCCCCAAACTCATCTGGCCTTCCTTTATTAGTGTTCAGTGCGTCTATTTTTGAAATGGTCTCTAAATTTAGATGAGATATACTAAAGAGTATAGTTTAACTTTTGTGGCCTTGTTTTGATTTTCTTCAGCTTCATTTTTAACTTGCATATGAACCACTGAAGGTCTGTTCTACAATGAGCACTTGGCATTGTTCTTACTAAAGATCATCTTCTTTCCACAGATGCAGTTCATTTGATTTCTGTGTGTCCCATCTGGTGAGGTCCATGTGTACGGTCACCATTTAAGTTGTTGAAAAAAAAGTATTATGATGAAGTCATTGGTCTTGCAAAATTCTATCATGAAATCTCCAGAGTCGTTTCTACAACCAAACTCACTTGTTCCAGTGACTGATGCTTCCTTGTTTCCAGCTTTCACATTTCAATCACCAGTAATTATCAATGTATCTGGATTACATCTTTGATTGTTTTCAGACCACAGAAGTTGGTAAATATCTTCAATATCTTCATCTTTAGCTTTAGTGGTGAGTATGTAAATTTGAATAATAGTCATACAATTGGTCTTGTGGATATAGAGACAATCCTATTACTGGTAACATTGTATTTCAGGACAGATCTTGAAATGCTCTTTTTGACACTGAATGCTGGGCTATTCCTCTTCAATCTGTCATTTCTAGCACAGTAGCTCGTATGTGTGTCCAATTCAAAATGGCCAATACCAGTACATTTCAGCTCACTAATACTTAGGATATCTATCTTTTTGAGCACCATTCCATTTTTACATGTTAACATAACCAAAAAAAAAAAAAAAAAAAAAAAAAAACCATCACCATTGGCTAGATTCTGGCACATAGCTGTCCTATAGGACAGAGTAAAACTGCCCCATAAAATTTCCAAGAAGTGTCAGGTGGATTTGAACTGCCAAACTTTGTGGTTAACATAGGTAGGTTGTAAAAAAACAAGATAATACTGGCCCTGCGTGGGGCTGGTATGGACTGGTACTGAAAGATGCCTCAGAGTATGGACTCCTCTGCAGTAGGGGATAACCTCCGACTTCACTACCTCAACTCAATGCAGTTCTTCAGAGCTCTCCCCAACCTCTGGGACATACCTCTACAACCTGGTGAGCCCCGAGTTCAGAGCTGCTGGCTGCTGTTTGCTGTCACCATGTCAGATCCCTACTCACGAGAATCCCCCACACAATGAAAAGAAACACTGCCTGGTTCTGCCCTGTTTCCATAATGCGTTACAGATTGGACCATTGTGATCCACAAGGTTTTCATCAGCTGATATTTGGAAGTAGATCCTAGGCTTTTCTTCCCAGTCCATGTTAGTCTGAAAGCTCCACTGAAACCCATTCGGCATCACAGCAACGTGCAAGCCTCGGCTGAGAGGCATACGGTAGCTGTACTTGAGGTGCATTGACTAAGAAGGGAGAATTCTACAGCTGAACCACCAAGGTCTCTCTGACCCAGTAGAGTTTCTTTAAAATGCAAGTGGAGTTTAAGCCAATGGAATATATTTCCATTATTCAGAGGGGCCAGATCAAAAACCTCATTTTTTTTTTTTTTTTTTTTTAAAGAAGCAGTTTGGAAGCATGGAAGGACTCAGAGAATGGAAGTGTGGTGGTTCCAAAGCGAGGGTCCTACCACGTAGCTTTCCTGTCCTTGTGAATAATTGACACACCACTCCTAAATCCTTGAGGATTCCAGGGTGCACGTGCAGGAACAGAGGAAGCCTAACCAGGGATCCAGCTTCTGCCCCAAACCAGCGTCTCCTAAAGCGGTGGTGAACGCAACAAACATGAGGCATTAGTGTTGGTTCCTGCTCTTCAGAATGCCGTGTCAGCAGAGAGTATGAAGCAGCCATGGGATGTAAAATGGGGGTGTCCCCTCAGACGGTCAAAACAGCTCCTAATATCTAAAGTGGAGTGACCTAGAGTTAGACAGCAGAGTCCCAAATTCTGAGTGATACCAAACTATAAAAATATCTACTCTTGGGACTTAGTGCATAAACTGATATTTTCAGACAAATACGGTCCATGTACAACTTAAATCTTGACTATCTTGAATAAGAATAACTATCATGCTTCCTTTCAGGTGGTTCAGAGGACAATCTGGTTAATCAAAGACTATAAGGGACCAGCAAATACTGGCATTATGAATGGAAAATGTAAATTAGAATCCACGCTGTAGGCCCAAGTATATAGAAGGTAAATACAAAAGTAGAGATCAAGGTTAATGAAGTTTTCAACAAAAGGGAGGGGAGGTGAATAATTGCAAACTACAAAGCAATCTACCACAGCTGACTGATCTAAATAGTTCTGTAGGCAGTCCTGCTAACAGACTAGTTGACACTTAGAAAAGTTGTTTGCCAATGCTTCTTGAGACCAAGTATCATAGGTGCAGACATAACAGGGACTGGTGCAAACTGCGACAAGGCAAAAAAGCCCTGACTCATTTAGAGAAACAGCCACTATCAGCTCCAGAAAATGCTACCACGTACAGATAAAGCTCAGGTTCTATAACGTTCCCCCTCAAAAAAGTGCTATAACATCAGATATTTCTGTTAAATCTTCTGATTTTTTTTAAAAAAATTAGTAACTATTTCATAAATATATATATGTACATATATATATGCCAGCCAAGTATATATATATATATACACTACTCTGCAGGCTAACCAAACCATCCAAATTCCAAACTTGATCTATAATCCAAAAGTTTATGTTCTCTGCTTTAGAACATCATTTTGGATGTGGCAAACTGGGTAAGGCCATTCTGTCCCAGTAAACAGATTCTTCCTACATGTTCCAACAGGTCTGAATATGTCAGTGCTTGGTCAACCAGAGTTGCACAGACTCCATTTAACAGACTCTGAACTCAGATCCTGGTCTCACTTGTGGCCTTCAACTTCCCTGTCCTGGACTTGGCTCTCTGAGCTGTGTCATCTCCCCAGAGATGCCTTTCAGGCTGATTGACTCAAAAATTAGAGCTCAGATGGTAAAAGAAGAGGGGAGTAATAGGGAGAGAGATTGCGCTCATTTGCGTCTTTAAATTTTGATGTGGAGTGCAATTTGTTAACAAGGGGGAGGGCTCAAGGTGGTGAGGATCATCAATAATTCAGCAAAGGCTGTCAAGCTTCAAATAGCCCCTTGGCGCCCAGCTGATGCTCCTGGTTGTGACATGGGCTTCTCTCTCAAGCTCTAAGAGGAAGGGTCAGGTTTCCATAGCCAGCCCATTCTGTCCCACTTTCCCCAGTTCCCAATTCCTAATGGAACTGGGGACTATAGTGTCGGCGGCTATGGCCATTTAAAGATCCAAAGGTTAGCAGTCCATAATGCTGAGCTGATCACAGGTTAAACCCTAAAGTTGCTAGAGGAAGTTGTGGATGTAGGAGCTCCTTCCCTGGCAGGATCTTTAGGGTAAACATTCCTTCCTCATTAGATGCACTCAATACCCTGGATATTATACGTGACGGCTACCACATCTCCTAACTCTCCAGCTGCTGCTCCTTTTTGTTTCTAGACCTTGTTTCTCACCTTCTAGAAAGACAAACTAAAAACTGATCTGGATTTGATGACTGCCTTTCTTTGCTGATGGCATTCCTGGGCCAGGCACAGTGGAAACCAGGATCAAATTAATGATATTGAAATATTTAGGCCTTGAATTACATGAATCTATACACCCCCTTCCACCATGATGTATGTACTTGGGCAGGTTACTGAAACCTTTGAGCCTTATTTAGTATTCTCATCTCTAAAACACAGCTAATAATACCTACCTCATTTGGGGATCAAGTAAGATAACACGTGTGAATCATGATTAATATCAGAACTTTCTGAGGGCATTTCCAGTTCTTCCTTCACCCACTCTACACATCACCAGCTAAAGCCAAAAGCTCATGAGTGGGACTGGGTGTCTTCATTCGAGAGCACCAGTGAATCAGCTACTGCTTTTAACCATGAGAAACAGAAATAGATGAAACTGATATCAATCAAATGATACGTCGTTCAAAAGGTCTTGAGCCTTTGTCCTAAAGTGAAAGCTTCAATTCTGTCCCCCTAAAAGATACACTGAAGTACTAACCCTAGCACGTGTGAGTATAACTTTATTTAGAAATAGTGCATTTGAAGATGTAATTAGTTAAGGTAGGATGGGATCACATGTCAGTTGGGTGGACTCTAATCTGATATGACTAACGTCCTAAGAAAACGAGGAGAAGAAACAGGCACAGAGAGAAGACGGCCATGCAAAGATGAAGACGGAGAGCACAGTGATGAATTTAACAAGCCAGGGTATACCAACGGTTGCCAGCAACCACCAGAATCTGAGAGGCAAGAAAGACCTTCCCGTAGAGCCTTCAGAGAGAGAATGGTTGCACTGACGCCTTCATTTTGGACTCCTAGCCACTAAATTTTTATTGTTTCAAGTCATCCAGTTGGGAGCATTTTGCCATGGTAGTCCTAGGAAATTAATAAAGTTAGGAAGGTAAGTGATAACCAACCTCACATTATCAGCAAAGTCACTGTTTTCTTTGGAAGGTCCTTATGCCCCAGTGGATCAATAACAGGCTTAATATGACAGTCACTTCCGGTCACTTCCAGGCACAGGCAGACCCTTGGTCCTATAGAGCCCCTTCTCATAGCAGGAGAGGCCCAATAATGTGGAGAAACCAGGAAAGGGAGCAAATGTTAACCCAGTGGTTTCTACTTAATGCATCATATTGGCTGGAATGGATTTACAAAACATTAGCAGTTGATGCTATTAGCCAGCAGTGATTCTGGGAAAGGCTGTTCAATATTTCTTCCATTTCTGAGTGATACAAAGAGCTGAGAGAATAAGCCACTGGCAAGGAAAGGCAGATTTACTCCTGGTAAAGTACATATTCTCTCCCTTGTGTTGCTTGGTCACTCACTTAGGAGCTGGAAGCAGGAAACAGAGCTGGGAACACAGGTGAACTGGGTGTAGGCCCTTGTCCTTTGGAGCCAGGTGAAAATCATATTTAGTCTATAATCTTAATGTTTTGTTCTTCTATACTAGAATTCCCGTTGGCTAATGTAATGCTTCAGTAAAGTATGACGCCCCAGTATCGCTTTGCAAAATGGTATGATGCAGAGCAAGAGGATGGAAAAATGCCAGAGAGTGTCTTCTGCCACATTCATGCCTTCGTGGGACCTTTGGAGGAGAAAGCTAACTCTTATCAACTGACCCAGGATTTTCAGAGAGAAAACAGCAGGGAGATGGATGGTGGCCAACAGCAGAGCTGACAGTGCCCTGGAGAAGCAGTTGCTTGGTTGACATCTCAGGAAAGACATAAAATAAGCCCATTTTTTCCCCAGTGTGTGTGAACAGAACCTATTCCACTAAGGAATAAGGGACTGATAGGAGGCAAGACTGCCACCCACCTACCAGTTTGTTAGACTGTGCTGGCTTGCATGTTGCTGCAATGCTAGAAGCTATGGCTCTCGTATTTCTCATATAACAGCTGGGTGACCCGCGGTAGACAGATTTCAGTGGAGTTCCCACACTAAGACTGGGAAAAAAGGACTGATGATCTATCTCTGAAAATAGACTGATGAAAACCTTATGGGTCTGGCTCACTTTCTTTGGACATGTCACAAGGGAGGATCCATTGTTAAAGGAGGGACATCATATTTGGTGAAGGAGAGAGCCAGCAAGGGCATGAGGGTCTCAGTGAGATGGACTGGCCCAAGAGCCAAGACAATGAACTCAAACACGCTGGCAGTTGTAAGGATAATGCAGGACTGGGCGGCACTGCATTCTGTCGTGTGTAAAGTCACCGTGAGTTGGAATGACCTCATGGCAGCAAACAGCAAAGCAGGTAAGGGGAGGGTAGATAGGCTGGTGTTTGGGCGATTCACAGTTGTATAAAGAAATCGAAACATGAAGCATAAAATAAGCATGATCTGAATATATAATGATCCTATGTTGGATCCGACTCGACGGCACTTGGCTGGCTTGGCATACTTTAAATATAGTGACTTTTATTTTTCCCTAGAAAGTGTTCTCCCTTCAGAAATTTCTCCACTCACCAGCCTGTCACAGCACCTGCAAATGCTCTGTGAAGTTGGATTTTGTAGTTTACAAAGAATTTCTACCTAGAAAAATACTACGTATATAGTTTTTGACCCAGAGCACACAGAGCAGAGTAAAAGCCGAGCATAAACCTCTCAAATCTACCTAGGGTGTCATCTCCTCTGCCACCACTCTGAGCCCATCTCTTTCCTCGGTTTGTTAGTAGTCTAACAGCCTCCTCCTCATCTCTCTGCCTCAGATGGTGTCCCCTTTCAGCCCTACAAGCTAGTGAAAAGGATCTCTATTAAAGGCCAGCCCAGGGCTCTGTTTCCTCTACTTCATCCCTTTGGGAGCAAGGGAGAATGAAGAAAACTAAAGATACAAGGGAAAGGTTCATTCAAAGGTCTAATGAACCACAACCACCGTGGTCTACACCAGACTGAGTCCAGCCCAGCCATACGGTGCCTGACTGCAACCACCGACAGCTCTGACGGGGACCACAAGGAAGGTCCTAGACAGAGCTGGAGAAACAAATGTAGAAAAAAGTTCTAACTCATGAAAATAAACGAGCCTTACTAGCTTGACAGAAACTGGAGAGACTCTGAGAGTATTGCCCCTGCATACCATTTTAACTCAGTCCTGAAGTCACTCCTGAGGTTTACTCTTTAGCCAAAGATCAGACAGGTCCACAAAACAAAACCAGACAAAAGAAGCACACTAGCCAAGGGGCAAGAACTGGAAGCCAGGAGGGGACCAGAAAGCTGATGACTGGGAATCCAAGGTTGAGAAGGGACTGCTGACATGTCATGGGTTGTTAACCAATGCCATAAAACACTGTGTGCACTAACTACTTAATGAGAAGTTAGTTTGTCCTGTAAACCTTCATCGAAAGTATAATTAAAATAAAAAACATCAAAGACTTTCTAGAGTCATCAGAAACAGTCCATCCTGAGTAACATGAGATGCAAAGTCCTATCCAAACTCACCCCTAACCCCTAGCTGTCAGCCTCACTCTATCAACTATTGGCATTCATTGCTCTTACCCCTAAGCCTTTGTTATCTGCAGCTTTATCAGTCCAGTATACCTTTCCTGTTCTCCTGCCTCAACTGAACAACTTCTATGTAATCTGCTTGTCATGGATTGAATTGTGTCCCACCAAATATCTGTCAACTTGGCTAGGTTATGACTACCAGTATTGTGTGCCCACCATTTTGTCTGCTGATATGATTTGCCCACGTGTTATAAATTCTGTCTCTATTAGGTAAATGAGGTGGGATTGTCAGCATTTACATTAACGAGACCGGACTCAATTTACAAGAAACGGTTGTGCCTTGAGTCAATCTCTTCAGAGATATAAGAGAAAGAAGGGAGCAGAGACAGGGGACCTTATACCACCAAAAAGGTAGTGCCACGAGCAGAACACGTCATTTGGACCTGGAATCTCTGTGCCAAGAAGCTCCTAGTCCAGGAGAGGTCTAATGACAAGGACCTTCCTCCAAAGCTGACACAGAGAGAAAGACTTCCTCTGGAGCTAACGCCCTGAATTTGAATTTCTAGCCTACTAGAGTGTGAAAGAATGAACTTCTGTTTGTTGAAGCCTTCCATTTGTGGTATTTATGTTATAGCAGCACTAGGTAACTAAGGCACTCACGGTCTGGGTGAAGCGTTGCTCCCACGTGCTCTTGTGGGATTCTGCACAAACCTCTACTGGAGTATGTATTGTTCTCTGTTGTAATTGGTATAGCTGCTTCACTGTCCACTTTTCACACTAGACAGTATGTTCCTTGAAGATCATATCTATCTGTGATTTTTCAGCATCTCGGCAAGTATGGTATAAGATGAGTTCTCAGGAGTAACTTTTAAATGAATAAATCCATTACTTTGCTAAGGAAACTAGGCTCAAATAAGTGCTGGGGTTTGCTCAAGATAACTCAAGCTGCTTTAGTCATCTAGTGCTGCTTTAACAGAAATGCCGCAAGTGCACAGCTTTGAAAATAGAAATTTTATTTTGTCACAGTCCAATAGGCTAAAAGTCCAAATTCAGAGTGTCAACTCCAGGGGAAGCCTTTGTCTGCTGGCTGTGGAGGAAGGTCCTTGTCATCAGTCTTCCCCTGAACTGGAAGCTTCTGAGACACAGGAACCCTGAGTCCTCTCCAAAGGTTGCACTCAGTTCCCAGCCTTGCTTCTTGGTAGTATGAGGTCGTCAACTCTCTGATTGCTTTCCTTTCCTTTTATCTTTTGTAGAATAAAAGGTAGTGAAAGCTATACTCCAGGACAGCTCCCTTAGTAAGGGTGTTACAGTCCAAACTAATCCTCAGTAACATAATCCTTTCTACTAACTATAGGTAGAGATTAGGATTTACAGCATCAGAAAATCACCAAATGGAGGGCAATCTCACAATATGGGGAGTCACGGTCCAGACAAATTACTATGCACATTTTTAGGGGGACACAATTCAATCCATGACACAAGCTGTTTATTACTGTGGTCAGACAGGCCATGTCTGCAGATGATCTAGTTAAAAAATGACTTTCTCTTCCTAAATAAGCCACAAAACCCAGTAATGAAAGAAATGTTTGGTACACTTAACAAAATTAAAAAAAAAAAAAAATGTATCTATAGGACTCTGAATAAATCAATACAGATGTGATCAATTGGGTGGAAAAATCTGCAGCAGATACAGTAGGCAAAGGACTAAAGAACACCTGTAAATCAGTAAGAAAAAAAAAGATCATTAGCTTTGTATGAAACTGATAAGAAAAAACATCTAATACATACATGTGGAGCTAAGTATATAAAAAGACTCAGTTTCAACAACAAAGCTCTATAAAGTTCTTCACTCATTGTAACATTAAAAATTAAACACTGATAAAATCCAGTGACTGTGGGGAAACGGGCATTTTTGTTGACTGGTGATAGAACTGTAAACTGCAAAACTTTGTGTGTATGTGTGTGTGTGTGAGTGAGTGTGTATGTGAAAGCCATTTTCATTAACCATCAAAATTTTTTTAGTTTTGCATTTCCTATGACCCAATATTTTAGTTTTCTGTGGTTGCTATAACAAATTACCATAAATTTAGAGGCTTAAATTTATATAAATTTACTTACCTCACCTTTCTAGAGGTCATGATTCTGAAATGGGGTCTCACTGGGCTAAAATCAAGTGTCAGCAAGGCCCTGCTCCTCTCTGGAGTCTTTAGAAGAGAATCTGTTTCCTTATGCTTCCCAACTTCCGGAGGCCACCTACAGTCCTTGGTTTGCGGCCCTCTCCCCACATCTTCAAAGCCAGTAATGTTTGGCCGAGTTCTTCTCATCCTGTTGTCTCTCCAGTTCAGTCTTCTGGTTCCCTTTTCTAGTTTTAAGGATCCCTGTCACAGCACCCTTGTCTTTGGATCCTTGATGGCACAGTAGTTAGAAGCTGAACTGCTAACCAAAAAGTAGACAGTCAGAATCTATTAGCCTCCCCTTGGAAACCTCATGAGGCCATTGTACTCTGTCCACAGGGTCACTGTGAGTCAAAATCAACTTGATAGAATTTTTTTTAATGGGTAGTGGTGTAGCAGTTAAACAGCTCAGCTGCTAACTGAAGTATTGAGGTTCGAACCCACCAGCCCTTCCACGAGAGAAAGACGTGGCAGTCTGCTTCTGTAAAGATTACAGCCTTGCAAACCCTATGGGGCAATTTTACTGGGTTGCTATGAAAGGGAACCAGCTCAGTTCAGTGGTTTGGTTTGGGGCTTGGGTGAGGACATTGAGCCTGATCTGAATCCAGGATAATGTCTCTGTTGAAAAGTAAACTAACATATTCACAGGTTCTGAGAATTCCTAACACTGGACCACTCTTCTGCCTACCAAGTCCAGCAATCCCATTTCTAGGAACATATCTTATAGGAAAACATTTACATGTGCCAAAAAAAAGCATGACCAGGATTTTTTTTTTTATTTAGCATAACTGAGTAAAAATGTACATTCACATGTAAATTTACATGCCCCCCTATATGCAGCTTCCACTGCTCTCCCTGTCCGGTGACTGCACACTATTCCTCTCTGCTCCATACATGTCTCATCCTCCCAACAGTCTCCTTTCCCCTCCTCTCCGTCCACTCCCCTTCCTCCAGCCAGAGATGACCAGGATTTTTATTGCAGCAGTGTTTGCAATAGTAAAACAAATGAAAAAAAAAAAATTATCTATCGAAATGGGATAATTACATAACCCTGTAAAAAAAAACACAGTCACAAAGACAAGACAAAGTTTTGTAGATCAGTGTAGGAAGAGCTTGATGGTATACAGTCAGTAGAAAAAAGAAAATGTGTGGTGTGATCCAGTTTGTGTAAAAATCAAAATGGGCATTTATAAATATATAAACATACTTCTCTATAAGTAAATCCAGGGAGAAGAGACCAAAGGGGGCATGCTGAAGTCACAGTGATGGTCTCTGAGGGTGGGAATGGGTTGGGGGCATAGTGTCAATGGGGCTTTTACTTACACTTGACTATGATTCTTTGACTCTCTTATAATGAGAAAATACATAAGAATTATTTGTGGATTTCAAAAATCAAGGTGATCAAGAATCTATTCATCCACGCACAGAGAATTTTTTCAAGCTGAGCAAATTTAAAAGAAACTGGGTCAAAAGCTAAAATACCACTGTAACTTTGAGGAAGGTTTCTTTCCAGTGACTGGTCTACCCACGTCTGCTATCAGGAGAATATATTTCTAATAAAACTACATATGTGTTTCATAACCAAATTAGCAAACAGAAGGGGCTTGCTAAGCATGAAATGAGAGCACAGGAAGTCAAATATCCTTGAGGGATTTTTTTACTGTAGCTGAGGCTTTAAAGCCAATGAATTATCCAGTTGACCCAAACACTTGCCCCCTAGACTCAGACTCTCCGCATGATAATAGCTGCTTCTTTCTGCCCTGAAGAGCCGCTTGAGAGTCGCTAGCACACTCGTGTTCTCCCATTGTCATTTTGTGAATTTCCCACTGTCATTTTGTGAGTCTACACTAGAGCCACCTTTCCTTTTCACACAAAGCACTGCCTCCTGCCCATTCTCTGATTCAGCAGATTCTCTCAGACCACCTTTCATCTCTTCTGGTATTATTTACCTGTTTCTTGGTGGCATACAGACCATTCGTATTCTCCCAGTAAACGCAGAATAGAGTGAGTAATCTCTGAGGAATTTTCTGCTAAACAACTGAGTCCATTCATGCTTGGGCTTCTTGTTAGTTCTCTTGACTTTGCCCCTACCCAAAAACTCACTGTCACTGGGTCAATTTTGAATTGTAGCACCACTACAGGACACAGTAGAGCTGCTGCATAGAGTTTCCAAAGAGTGCCTGGGCAAATTTGAACTGCTGATCTTTGGGTTAGCAAACACAGCTCTTAACTACTATGCCCCCAGGGTTTTCAAATTTGCCCCAGATGGTTGATAGTCAACTTAACTTTGGGGCACTGAAGTTTTATTGACTATGATCAGTTGTCTTCTTGGCTGAGTGACCCTGGGAAGGTCTTTACTTACTGTTATGTTTGTTTCTTTTTATCAAAGATGAGGAAGTCAGGGGCCGTAAGACAGGAATCATATTCAACTTCTTTGGTCTTACAGGTCACTGTCAGGTTAAAATAAGAAAATGTTTGCTTATTCAACAAATGTTTACTGAGGTCCTTTATTCTGGCTCCACGCTTTATTCTGAAGATACCACAATGAGTAAAACAGTCATGCCTTCAAGACCCTCACAGTCTCTTGGACAAGGCATATTACTGAACAATTACAATACAGAATAGTAAATGCTAACTAATCCACCCAGTGCCCCCAAATGCTAACTAAGGTTATACCTCAAGGGAATAGGATCAAGAAAGCTTTTGGGTGATAACTTTTGAACAGAATCTTGAAGAATGAACATGAAACAGGACAAGATGAAGAAAAGCCTTCGCAACCAAAGGCACAGATCTGAGAAGGCAGTTGGATGCAGTTGGAGGATTGTAAGAGATCTGATTTGATGCAGAGCTTGATAGATTAAAGACGATGCTGATCTTTGACATTCTGTCTCAACAAGTGAGTTTGTTTCCTCCCTTGGACTCTGGGTGGGCTCTGTGACTGACCAATAGAATACAGCAAAAGTAATGCTATTCTGGTTGTAGGTCCATGCCTTGAGAAACCAGTGTGCTCTACTTCCAGTCTTTTGGAATACTCACTCTTGGAAGCCAGCCACCATGTTTTGAGGAAGCCCAAGGAGTTCCACAGAAGTCCATTTGGAGAGGAAACGAGGCCCTCAGGCTTAACGCTATGACTAAGGTCCCAGCTGACAGCCAGCACCACCTTTCCAGCCATGGGAGTGTGCCTTCTCAGAAATGGCTCCTCAGTCAAAACCTGCCAGTTGACATCTCATGGAGCAGAGACTAGTCATCCACCCCAAGCTCTACCCAAATTACAAACTCATGAACAAGCTAAATACTTATTGTTGCATTAAGCCACTGTTTTACTACAATAATTAGCAGCAATACAAATAAGAGGTAAGAAACATGAAGCTAAGAAAGAGGGGAACTTGAGGATGACTCCCAGGTCTCCAGGCTTAGGTAACTTGACAGAGGTTCCTTTCTCACAGATAAGATAAAGAAGTTGAGAAGATTTGGTGAGCAAGGGTAATAATAGGTACAGATGGGAACATATTGAGTTTGAGAACAATAGGCCATCCAGATATAGACAGATGTTACACTTGGACATGTAGGTTTGAAGCTGAAAAGAGAAAGAGAGAGTTCTGGACCAGAGCTAGAGAATGATTATTGATGGAGCCAAAAATGTAACGCACAGTCATGGACACAAACATCTATGGGGAATAGACCCAGAGAGAAGAGGGATGAAGGGGTACAGTCACAGTTAACAGGTGAACAGAAGAAGAGGGCCACAAAAAGGATTCTGAGAAGAAGTGTCAGTGGGGAGAAGTGGGACAGAGAGGTTGCTGTTTCTGATCCTGCTGAGCAGAGGTTCAGCTCACAAAAGGGAAGTTGCACAGAGCAACCCATGTTCAGCACTTGACACTAAACCTTGGCAACAGGGACGCTCTTTGTCAGCCAGTGCCTGCTGGTTGCCTGTATCCTGCTTTACTGCTTACATGACGGGGGTGGGGATGCGGGTGGGGGGGAAGTATGGGAAGTGTGACACACGTAAGCAAACCACATGAAGTCTTTCCTTCTCTCTAGCTAGATAAGCCATTACTTACATCAGCACAGGGCTGCTCTTTGTCCAGGACCCTAGGGAGACACTCCTGACTGTGCTTTTAGGAAAAGGACAAACAGCTGAGAAGTTAATGGGTGTTCTGCCTCTAGGTTCGACATGAACAGAAGCATCTTTTTGATTTTGTGTGAAGCTTTTCTTGTCTAAGCTGTACACCCAAACAGATGGGGGAGCCATGGTTTATTGATGCAGTGAAGCAGTAATCGTAGGAAAGAGTGGATGAATATTTCATGGGCACCAGTAGCAGTTAATAAATCATGAGGTGCTGCGGATGCGTAGGTCACTCACTCCACCCTGGACAATGGTTTCAGAACTCTGGTAGAGTGGAACCTTCTTTGCCGGCGTGTGGAATCTCTCCTGAGTGCTGCAGGGAAGCTTGCCTGTCGTGTCTGTGGGTCTTAAGTTCTCAATTAAATATATACAGAGGAAAGCCAGCAGTGCTATTGTTAGCTCTTGTCAACCAGATAAGAGTATGGTGTGGGAGAAATTCAGAGAAAAACAGCTTAGGAACAAGAAGACTTGGCTTCTGGTCCCAACTCTGCTGATGACTAGTTATATGACACTGGGCAACACATTTAACACTGATGGGATAAGTGGCTTGGCAATCCTGGAGCTTCTGTACTGGCACATCATTCCATGAATTGATGAGTTTCTTGAAGTGGCAGTCAATGAATCATGATGCTGAGTCACAAGTTTTATGAATAATTATTGATAAATCTTTCCGTCCTGTGCTTTGTTCCTAGGGAACAGATGCTCCTCCTAGCTCCCTTCGCTCACCCCAGGGACAAGGTTGCACTTACACCTATTTTTTTAAAAAAGAAGAAAAGCAAAAAATCAGCTACTAAATAATTAGCTTTGAAGACAAGTACAGAGAGAACAATAAACAACATTTTGCCAGACTCAATATTTGGTATCTATTTATTGATTCATGATTTATGTCTTTAACTATATCCAAAGGGGTTTTACACTGCTAATAAAAACAGCAACAGCTGGCTATGTAACCAGAAGTTTCAGCATCACTAAAAGGGTCAATTGTAAATATAATAAAAAAATAAGAGCTACCACTACGGAATGCTAAGCTTTCCACAGACTCTTTTACACATACTCTTCTATTTATTCCTCATTGTTCTCAAAATAGGCTTGATTTTCTACACTGATGAGAAAATTGGGGTGAGAAAGATTAATTTCCTTGCCCAAGGTCACTCAATTAGTGAGTAGCTGAGATGAGATTCCAATTCCAGCCTATCTTGCTCCAAATGCAGTATTTTGTAAAAAAAAGCTAAAACTACAATTCTTGCTGTGAACTAGTAACGGTATTAAGTAGCTCACTGGGTTATCTTTGCCTTTCATTGTCTCTAAGTTATTTTCAACCCTGTAAATTATAGATAATATGCAAATAGAAATGCAAATTAACAGATCATTGCCCTGTGGGTACACCCATTTTACGTCTATTGGTAAACTCATTTCAGAACCCCTTCCCAATTTATGTGTGGTTTGGGGAATTCTTTAACCCAGCTGTGACTGCTTACTGACTTTTTTCATTACTTCACAATATGTGACATGTACTCATTTTCCATTTCAATGGTAGTCGGGATTTTTATCTCTAGGAGAGAAATTGTGTTACACATACATACACCTTCTCACATTGACAGAGACAGCATGTGACACCAGCTCCATGTAGCAACTGGGTTCCTGGATGGTACCAACAATTCAAGAGTTCAGCTGCTAACCCAAAGGTTGGAGGTTCTAGTCTACCCAGAGGTGTTTTGGAAGAAAAACCTAGCAATCCACTGACAAAAAGCCTGACAAAAATCAGCCATTAAAAATGCTGTGGAGCACAGTTCTGTTCTCACACATACAGGGTTGTCATGGGTCAAAGCTGTCCCCTGGCAACAGGACGCACTGCTGGTACTTCTAAGGACATCACAAAATGAGGCAGTCATGATATCCTAATCAGCCTTTTCCACACCATTCCTGTGATGTAGTGGCTGGGCCTGATGCTGAGTCTCCTCCCAGCATCCTAGTGGCCCAACACTGCCTCCTTCTTAAGCAGGGTCTTTTGCAGGCTTTTTGTCACTGCTGTCTCCAAAAACACAAAGGACTGAGGAAAGATCAACTTTGCCAGCATCCCTCTTCTTTTCTGTAATTGCCATTCAAAGTTAAAGATAGCTGGCCCCACACAATGAGCAATGAATTGTGAGCCATCACAATTAAAGAACCACAGCATGAATGCTGGCGAGGATGAAGAGAAACTGGAACCCTCATCCAAACGTCAAATGCTATACTCATTTTTAAAAACAATTTGGCAATATCTTAAAAAATTAAACAACATGTACCAGCAGTTCTACTCCTAGGTGTGTGCCCAAGAGAAACAACACCATACACCTGCACAAATACCTGTACATAGACATTCTTAGAAGCATTATTTACAACAGCCCAACAGTGGAAACCTAGTGTCCATCAATGGGTGAAAGGATAAACAAAATGTAACCTAACCATACAACGGAATATTCAGCTGTAAAAATGAATGAAACTCTCTCTCTCCAATACTTATACTACAACATGAATGAACATTATTATGTTGTGTGAAAAGAAGCCAGGTGCAAAATATTACACACAATTCCATTTATATGAAATGTTCGGGAAAGGGAAAGCTATAGAGACAGGAAATAGCTTAGTGGTTGCCTAGATGGTGGGAGGGGGCCTCTGGGGGAGGGGGGAATGGAGAGTGACTACTATCAGCTAACAGGCATGATGGGTTGGAATGTTCTTTCTTTCTGGGATGACGATGTAAATGTTCTGATACCACGTTGTGGTAACATTCGCACAAATCCATAAATTCATTGAAAATCATTGCGTTGCACATTTATAATGGGTGAGTTTTATGCTATATAAATTATACCCCAATAAACATTTTCTTTTAAAGCCACCACTACAGAGTTTATCACACTCTATGCCGTACAACTCTGCTGTTCTGTGAAAAACCCACAGGCGTGCTGTGAGTAAGCGGAAAAATACTTTGAAGTCTTACATAAATAACCACTTTATAACGCTAGTAAAAAAAGAAATGAAAGGAGTTTTACTTCTTCACCTTTTAAGAACAAATGATTTGTCTCTGTTTTTGCCATATATGACTCTGAGGTTTTTGCTGTTGTTCTAACAAAATTAAAACAGTTTTGAAAAAATTTATGTCTTATTTATAAAAATATTATTAGTCAGTGGTTTATGATATCACAGCATTAAGAAATACAGGTTTACAGCCCAGGAAACACTTCATAATGTAACACAGAAAGTACAAGAGTCCAGGGCTTCTAAGACGAAATGGAGATCTTTTCAGTATCAGACCATATGAACATTGTTCTCTCCTCTGAACAGGAGCACCCCACAGGTTAAGGAGACAAAAACCTCTCCCCACTACCCAGGATGGACTAGACAGGGAGATACCGTATGCCAGTTATCTGGAGGCTGCAATATTTCACAGATAATAAGTTCATAGACAATAAGAGAGGAAAGTGATGTTTCAACCAGATTGCTGAGGGGTAGAAAACGGTTGGGAAATATCTTCTTTTTCACAGTCAGAACTTAAAACAGTTATAAACAAAAAGATTGAGAATTCTTTGTAATTGGCATTAAAGCCCTGGAAATAAGAGAATCATCATTCTGATGCAAACCATTTTGAGAAATAGAAGGGAATACCCAAAACAGATTGAATGTTAAATGTTGGTAATCGTTAAGATTCTAGAGTTTTTTCCTCTTCTCTATTCACTGTGTATACTTTCTCTCTTTGATCTTCATTTACTCCCATCTTTTCAGCCACTTTGGAACAGCCACTTCAGCCTCTTTGGAACTGAGTCCCAGCCCCAACTCTAGCCCAGATTGGCTGCCTATGCTCCAGACCCTAATGGGCACGTCTCTTTGGCTGTTTTGTGACGTCAGTATCTTTATTTCATTCTCCTACCCGACTTCTCAAATCATCTCTTCCCTTTATATTCTCTGTCTTCAAAAATGATACCACCGTCTACCAAAAACATGGGAATCATTCTTAAATCTGCCTTATTCTCACCCATGAAGTATGTCTCCTTATTATGTCTTAAATATGTGCCTTTCTCTTCATTATCTCAGGTCTCCACATTATCTCAGATCAGAGCCTTATTGTCTATCCTTTGATTCTTGAAGGCTTATTTTAACTGGTCTCTTGCCAACTCTACAACTGTGTTTCAGTTAATTCTCACCAATGGCAGACTGAATTATCTACATTACAGATTTGATAATATTACTGCCCCACAAAATCCTTCTGTGGCTTTCCATTGCCTTTAAGAGGGCATAGTTAATGACCTTAGCCCAATCTACCAATTCAACCTTATATTTTACTGAGTTTCTATCTTACTACACATCATATTCAATACCCGAAACTGAACCAACTGCTGTCAATTCCAACTCATAGTGCCCCTATGACAATGCTATAAGATGCAGTTAAACTGTCCCATAGTGTTTCCTGGACTGTAATTTTTCTCCTGTGGAGCTGCTAGGTGGGCTCAAACCTCCAAACTTTCAGATAACAGCTAAGTGCTTAACCACATTGCAACCACAGCTCCAATCATAGCAGGTACATTAAATTGCTTGTATACTTGCAAATATGACTCATCTCTATCATGCCTACAGCCCTTTGCCATACTGTTTCTCTGCCTCTTCATGCCCTTTCTCTACCTAGCTAACTCCTTCCTCCAGGTATCAAAGTTCCACCACCCTTTGAGATAACAGCAAAAGGCTATAAAATGGAAAAGGAAAAAGCAGTGATATCTTGAGGGTGCAGGCCAATGCCCAGGAATAGTAGAGAACAAAAGATACAGAACCTAGTACCATATGGCTATCACCTGAAAGGTGGAGAGAGGGTAAATTCTGGCACCAGACTAAAACAAGTATCATTCACCTTTACTGGAAGAAAAGAGAGCACCATGGAGAGGGAATTAATGTCCTATGAGGGAATCTCAACAACAACTAAGTTTGTCATGCTAGTAATCATATCTGTCAATAAAATAGGAGGCTGGAGTGTTACTGTTCTAATTGTTGCAGATCAAGCCTTATATTCAGAACAGTAGTTTGTCATCACTGGGCAGGTGTTGAAAGGCAAAGGAGACCCAGCATGAGTCCCTCAAGAAGGCAAGGCAGGCTCAGAGTGAACTAGCCTGCTGCAGAGTCTGGTTCCAGAGGTAGAGGGAGGTGGCACGTGAGACATGGCTCAGTCATGTCTCACCAGATAGCCAACATCTGGTGGCAGGGCACTGTTTTGATTAAAGCCATTAAGGTTATAAACTTACCTAGACTGCCTTAAAAAAAAAACAATTTAGGAAAAAGATACAGACACAAAGTGCAGCCAGGCTCTAAGGAAGAGCCAGAAATGGCTGTTAGAACACACAGCCATTCTTTCTGTTTGTCCAGGGACCCACGTTCAATGATCTGGATTGCTGTTCCTACCAAGTGCTTACGTCTTCACTTTCACACTTGCTTGCCTCTTCAGATTGGATCATTGCCTCCAGTGTGGGAATAGATGGACAGAGAGACTCTTACAGCTGAAGGAAATGTAATTAAGCCAAAGAGGAGAGGGGCGGAGTCAAGATGTCAGACTAAACACACCCAAATCCCTCTGGAAACCAAGACTTGATAATTAAACAGAGGCTTCTGGACACCTAGTGAGCACTAGGACACAGCATAGAGCTGGTAATTTGGACTTCATACCACAGAAAGAAAAATCTCCTCCCTTTCGCTGACCCTGCTCTTTGCGAGAGCTGGCTTTCACAGACCGAAGGTAATTCACCATTTTTACTTTTTTTGTTCTCTGTCTTAGCCAGTGGGCGAAGATGGGACTTGACTAGCAGCTAACCTCAGATGCACTGCTGATGGGATCGGCAGGCAAAATTGCCATAGTTTGAGAGCCCAGATTTGGACTCAGTGTATCTTGGCACCTTTGACCTCTCTTTCCACATAGCTTGTACAGAGACAGGAACCAAGCTTATGCAGGAGGTCATCTTATTTCATTGGGAGGTGGATACACCCATATGGAGGCCGCAGTTCGTAGGCTAGGAGGCAGCGCCTGCCCAGAGAAGAGAGATTTTCCAGCAAAAAAGCAATATTTTACACAATGTCACCTACGGCTGGGGCTGGGCAACGGAGGCTGTGGACTCTGTGCATCTCGGCACCGTTAGCCTCTCTTTCTGCCTCTGACATAGAGTAACCTGTTCTGAGGCAGGGGCAGACTTGTGCAGGACACCAGCTTGTTCCACCGGGAGTTAGAGATACCCATATGGAGGCCTCAGCTGGATCTAATTCGGGGGCTGGGAGGCAGTGCCTGCCCAGAGCAGAGTGCTTTTCCAGCATAAAAGCAGTATTATTCCCAGCGTCACCTACAGCTGGGGCCTGAAAGCAGAGCCCAACTGCACAGTAGCCTTCCTGTATTTTGGGCTAGTTTACAACATCTGGGGTTTGATATAGAGGTGCTTACTTTCTCAGCTGAGAAGAGGGACCTATACACCTGAAAACCTGACTGACTTTGGAAGTTGTCAGATACCTTTTACCTTCCATTTTAAGGTGGTCTAGAGAAACAACTGCAGTCCATTCTCACAGCATCTCTCCCAGCCTCTATTGACCCACGTGATGCCCCCAAAACAACAAACTCTGGATAAAAGTCTAGTGAATAAATCACCCATGACTTCAGAAAGCCCCCAAAAGAAATCACCACAAAAGTCCCCAGACGAAGAAACCTTTCTGAAATTATCAGAAGGTAAATATAAAAGGGTTGTGTATAGAGCCCTCCTAGACTTTATACAAAATGTAGCAGAGCAAAATGAAAAATTAAGCAAGCTGTTTGATCTGATGGAACACGAGTACTCTGAAATCCAACAGATCAAGAACAAAATCAAAGACACAG
The DNA here is from genome assembly GCA_028571685.1 of Heterohyrax brucei. Classification (NCBI taxonomy): domain Eukaryota; kingdom Metazoa; phylum Chordata; class Mammalia; order Hyracoidea; family Procaviidae; genus Heterohyrax; species Heterohyrax brucei. The sequence goes on from CM053155.1 coordinate 52,893,770, forward strand.
AAACTGTAATTCAAAGCCAAGGAAACAGAATGGAACAACTGGAAAAGAGACTTTCTGATTTGGAAAACAGAGCTACTGACTCCAGCATCTATGAGGAGAAATCAGAAAAGAGAAACAAGAAAACTGAAGAAGCATCACAAAGCATGTGGGACTCTATTAAGAGGAACAATCTATAATTAATTGGAGTTCCTGAGCAGGGCGAGACATCTGAGAACACAGACAGTATAGTTGCTGAGTTGCTGACAGAAAACCTCCCAGAAATTATGAAAGACATCCAAGATGCATATCAAATGCCACTCAATATAGATCTCAAAACAAAGACTCCAAGACATATTATAATCAGGCTTAACAAAATGAAACACAAGCAGAAACTCTTAAAGTCAGCAAGGCTCAAAGCAAAGCCAACATTCAGAGAGAAACCCTGTAGGCTTTCATCAGTTTTCTCAGCAGAAACAATGCTGGCACTGAGACAGCGGCATGACACATTCAAAGCCTTGAAGAAGACATTCCAGCCAAAGAGGAACCTCACAGTAGGAGCTCAGTTATTGACCCAAGTCAATTCCTGATCATCCCAATCTCTGTAGTTGTCACTGTGTGCCATGAAGTCGATTCTGACTCATAGCAATCCTGTATGACAAAGCAGAACTGTCCCCCAGGGTTTCTTAGGCTGTAATCTTTATAGAAGAAACCCTGGTGGCTTAGTGGTTAAGTGCTATAGATGCTAATCAAAACATCAGCAGTTCAAATCCACCAGCTGCTCTTTGGAAACTTATGGAGCAATTCTACTCTGTACAATAGGGTCTCTATGCGTCAGAATTGATTTGACAGCAGTGGGTTTGGTTTCTCTATTTTTTACAGAAAAAGATGGCTAGATCTTTTCTTTCCTGCAGCCTCTGATTGGTTCAAACTTCTGACCTTTCAGTGAGCAGCTGAATACTTAACCACTTTTTCACCAGAGCTCCTTATTCTAATCCTTCTTACCCCATAATCACCGTACCAACGCCATTACTGCCACATCACCATGAGCACCACTCGCCAGTCATTTTGGAGCAGCATTTTCCGAGACTTGCCAGATGATCAGAATCCTAATTAGTATCTGAAGATGCTTATTAAAAATGGGCAGCCTTAGGCCCCACCACTGGAAGTTCTAGGGTGGGGCTCAAGAAACTTGATTTTTAATCTGTATCCCCAGGCCACTTCATAATTTGGCAAGCTTGCGGAATTGTACTGGAACAGTTCTCAAAGTTTATTTAGTTAAAATCAGAATAATCTTTTTAGTCTTATCCTATTAAAATACAAATTCCTACTTCCTCAACAGATTTCTGCTTCAAAAACCCTGGGTTGGACCCCTAGTAATCTGCATTTTAAGATACATTCCTAAGTGATTTTGATAAAGGAGTTCCATGGGCCATATTTTGAGAAGCATCATTTTAGAGTAAAATCACATCTAGGTTCCAAATCTCTCTAGAGACAGTGTGATGGAAAACCAGCCATTATTCTACCCTAGCCTGTAATGAATTGGCCACAGGAGGACTTTGGCCCTTGTGGAAGTCTTAGAACGACACAGTCAAAGCCACTAGATAAAAGAAGCAGTGGGTAGTATGGCATCTTAGTCATAGTGCTGCTGTAGCAGAAATATCACAAGTGGATGGCTTCAACAGAGAGAAATCTGTTTTCTCACAGAAAAGTAGGCTGTAAGTCCAAATCCAGGGCATTAGCTCCAGAGGAAAGCTTTGTCTGTTGGCTCTGGAGGAAGGTCCTTGCTGTCACCCTTCACCTAGATGTGCTCTGCTCCTAGTGCTTCTTTCCTGGTGGTATGAGGTCCCTAACTCTCTGCTCCCTACCCTTTCCTTTTATGTTAGTAAAATAAAAGATGGTGCAGGCCACACCCCAGGGAAACTCCCTTTATATTGGGTCTGTGGATATGACCTTAGTTAGGGTGTTACAATTCCACCTGAATTCTCTTTAACATAAGATCACAATCACAAGAAGGAGGACAACCACACAATACTGGGACTCATGGCCCACTTAAATTAATAAACACATTGTTTGGGGTGCAGAATTCAATCCACGACAAATGGTTGAGTACACGAGTTGCAGCAATAAAGCTAGAGCCCACAATAAACAAAGGAAATGTAAAAAGCTGCATTTAAATCACAACTGGGTAAATCAATCTCTCTTATAAATATTCTAATAAGAAGAATTGTTCACTAACATATTGAGCCTTATGATGCACCAAATGCTTTGCATATGTTATTTCATTTAATCCTTGCAAAGACATTAACTTGTTATTTTTGAGAGGTTAAGAAACTTATCCAGGGATCACAAACCAAGTAAGTAGCAATGCCTGGTATCAGCAATGCCTGTCTTGTCTGAAGTCAAAATATTGGATTTAACTGGCATGGTGTACTGTAGCCAAGAACGTGGACTGCTTCTGAAGTCTGGAAAGAGAAGTCTATCACAGTACATATACCCGGAGAAAGAACCCTGATGGTGCTTTGGTTAAGCGCTCAGCTGCTAACTGAAAGGTCAGCTGTTTAAACCATCGGCCACTGAGAGGGAGAAAGATGGAGCCACTGCCTCTGTAAACGTCACAGCTTGGGAAGGCCTACGAGGTTGTTCTGCTCTGCCCTATGAGTGGGCCTTGACTCAAAGGCAATCATTTCAGTTACACTAGAAGAATCATTGACTAATACACGGAAACCTGAATTTGATCACTGAATCCTTTTGTGGGAAAACTTAATCTATCTCTATAATTTATTAATTTTGTGAACTCAGATTTTCATAAACTGTGTTTTATTAAAATTACACACCCGTATCATCTTATGAGGGCCTTACAGCACTTGCAGTGTGTAAATAATTGAAAGGCACAAAAGTGATGTAAAAGGAAACCCTCTAAGGATCTCAGACTAAATAATTTTCATTTCCGTGGAAACGCTGCCGCTGAAATAAACCCGACAGCTGTTCACGCTGTAAGCGTCCTCCGCGTTAGCGGGCGCCGCATTCGGGGTGCCTGCACGTGCCTCCGCGCAGCCCCTGCTCCACCACCCACCCTGGGCAAGGCGGTCCTCCCGAACCCACGGCTCAAGGCTGTGTTCAGATCCTCTGATTCGGTTTCAGGCGGCCGGGTTCAGGCCTGGCATTAGCCACCAAGCCCTGTCCGGCAAGCCTGGCTGCTTCCTGGGTCTGTCCCCTGCGTCAGGAAGCGGCGGGGTCTGAGAACCAATTTTCAGCGAACTCCTGTGTGTTTCAAAACAGATAGCTATAATCAAAATGCCTCCTGTTGCCTTTGCCTAGCCTCGCAGGAGGAATCTACAGGGACTAAACACAGGTTTTCCAAACCCTTCCCTTCAAAGCAGCCCTTTAAGATGTAAATGTGCAGGGGGTTGTGGCCTCAATCAAAAAAACAAAACTAACGAAATCGCTGTCATGGAATCAGTTCTGACTCAGAGCCATCCTGTAAGACAGAGCAGAACTGCACTACAGAGTTTTTCAAGGAGAGCCTGGTGGATTCGAACTGGCAACTTTCTGATTTTAGAATTAAAAACTCATCCAGGTATGGTGGCTTGGGCAAGAGGAGGAGGAAACTGAAAAACATCTCCAAGCCTGTTTTTGCCTGCTTTTGTCTCTCCACCATCCCTGAACCACGGCTCCTTGCCACATAAAAAGCTTTGCAGGCCAAGGAATGGCTCTGATTTTGCCTTGGTCCTGAGAGCAGATGAAGAGGCAAGACTTGTGAGCTGTTGGGTGCTCTCAGAAAGCACTGTTTTTCATCAAGGTCCTTGAAAATGAATGACGAGACTGATGGTGTATAACACTTAAAAGCAAACAACTCCCCTGACGCCTAGACAATGTTTCGAGATTTCTGGGTATCTGTCATTAAATATAGCCCCTGCAAACCAATCCTGTTTAATTCTGAAAAAAATAAAAATAAAAAACCACTGCCGTGGAATCATTTCTGACTCATAGTGACCTTATAACCCACAGTAGAACTGCCCCATAGTGTTTCCAAGAAGCATCTGCTGGATTTGAACTACCAACTTTTTGGTAAGTAGCCCTAGCTCTTATCCACTACGTCCCTGTGCCAGGGTTTTAATGTTTAACCCAAGTAACCTCCAAACCACAGATAACCTCAAACCTGTCTACTGTCAGGAAAGCAGATGGATAAATTTGTTACTAAATGACTGAGCTGACTCTCTGATCTTTAATTAGTCTTTTTTTTTTAAGCAAGTACTTATGGATTTCCATCTATAAAGCCCATCAATGAGTTGAACAAGAATTGCAAATTAAAGACCTAGATTTGCCTTCAAGAAGCATATTGTTAGCAGTCTGAGTCCATTAGAACTAGATGGTGTTCGGCTACTACCACTGACTGCTTTCACAGGGATCACAACAGAGAATGCCAAACAGCAAGAGAAAAATGTAGAACAAAATTCTCACTCAAAAAGAAAGACCAGACTTAACTGGCCTGACACAGACTGCAGAAATCCACAGAATATGGTCCCTGGATACACTTTCAGTTCAGTAATGAAGTGACTCCTGAAGCTCACCCATCAGCCAAAGAGGAGACAGGCCCCTGAAACAAAATGAGACTAAAGGGGTGTGCGAGTCCAGGGGAGAGGACTAGAGAGCGAAAGGGGATAATAAGGAAAGCTGCGACCGGAAACCGAAGGTCAGAAAGGTAGAGTGTTGACATGTTGCGGGACTGGTGTCATGGATTGCATCGTGTCCCCCTCAAAATGTATGTATTTTTTAATTTTTTATTGTGATTAGCCAGCCAAAAAGTGAAAGTATAAAATCCAAATCAATTTTGCATGCCCGTCTATCTGCAGCTCATCCTGCTCTCCTTACCCGCTGACAGCACGCTCCTTCCTCCTTTTCACTCTGTACTTGTAGTATCCTCTTAACAATCCCCTGTCCCCTCCCCTACGCCCTCTTCTCTCTCATCTAGAAAGAGATCAGTGGGATAGCCTCTTATAAATGCATAGAACCATAAAGTACACACATCATATGGTCACTGTCTGACCCTGAGTCTAGTCCATGCTTGTCTGAAGAGTTGACCTCAGTAGTGTTTTCTTGTCGGGGGCAGCAGCCGATCTAGGAGCCATGCTCCTGGGGGATCTTCCAGGCCATCAGACCATCAACTGTGGTCTTTTACCAGAGTTCTTCAGCTGCACCCCTCTTTTTCCCACAGGAACTCTACATTGTGTGTCCCATCATGGCTGTCTTTGGTGGTAGCTGGGCACCATCTGGTTCTTATGGTCACATGTCAATAGAATCTCTCATTCACGTGGGTCCTTCTATCCCCTGAGCTCTATTTTCCTCATGTTTTTGTTGTTCTCAGTCATCATTTGTTTTGGATGAATGTGATCATTTGGTGTGCCTCAGATGGCAGCTTGCTAGCTTTTAAGACCCTAGACACCACTCACCAATATGGGGTGCAGAAGACTCTCTTAGCAATAGGCTAGTTATGTCAATTGGCCCCCATGTCCCCTGAAAGCATGCTCCCCAGATCCCCACCCCTGCTAGTCTATCCTTGCAATATTGGGTTGAGATCAGAAGAGCTTTCACTTTATGGTCCAGTTAAGTCCAGTTAGGCTGATCTACTTAGATATACTGTGCATTGTCACTGTTTTCACCTAACCAAATTCCTATCAACTACCTATCTATCACCAGCTGTCTCCTTCCCTCCCCTCCCTTGCAGTTATCAAAGAGTCTTTTCTTCTGTACATGAGTCTATTTTTAAGTCCTTATAGTGAGGGTCTCATACAATATTTGTCCTTGTGCCGCTAACTGATTTCACTCTGCATAATGTCTTCCAGTTGAAACAGGTTATGAGATGCTTCCTAAAATCATCATTGTTCTTCATCATTGCATAGTGTTCCATTGAGTATATGTACCACAGTTCGTTTATCCATTCATCTCTTGATGGGCATCTGGGTTGATTCCACTTTTTGTTATTGTGGACTGTGCTGCAATAAACATTCATGTGCGTGTATCTGTTCATATGACAGCCTTTGTTTCTGTAAGATCTATTCCAATCAGTGGAATTACTGAATCAAATGGTATAGTATATCTAATTCCGGCTTTTTAAGGAAGTGCCAGATTGTCTTCCAATGAAGTTGTATCATTTTGCAATCCTATCAGCAGTGTAGGAGAGTTCCAATCTCTCCACAGCCTCTCCAGCATTTTTTGTTTTTTTTGGGGGGGGGGTGTTATTATGACCAGGTTGAGATGGTATCTCATCGTAGTTTTGATTTAGATTTCTCTTAATAGCTAATGATGAGGAGTACTTCCTCATGCACTTTTCAGCTGCTTGGATGTCTTTGGTGAAGTGTCTGCCCATCTCCTATGCCCATCACTTAACTGGGTTATTTACCTTTTTCTTGTTGATCTTTTGCAGTACTTTGTAGATTATGGAAGTCAGACATCAGTTCGATATGTAGTTGCCAAATATTTTTTTCCCGTTCTCTAGGCAGTCTTTTAACTCTTTTGATAAAGTCTTTGGATGAGCAAGTGTTAGATTCTTAGTAGTTCCCATTTACCTATTTTCTCTTCTGTTGGTTTTGCTTTGTTTCTCAGATTTTGAAGTCTGTCTCAGCTGTGTATTAGAAATTCCAGTGTTGACCCTATTTTTTCTTGCATGATCTTTATCATTTTAAGTTTGATATTTAGGTATTTGATCCATTTTGAGTCAGTTTTTGTGTAAGATGTGAGGTATGGGTTGGGTTTCAGGGTTTTTTTGCAGATGAATATCCAATTTTACCTAAACCATTTGTTAAAGAAACTGTTTTTACTTCAATTTACAATCTCAGGACCTTTTCAAATATCAGCTGTTCATAAGAGGATAGTGACATGTCTAGGACCTCAGTTCTGTTCTGTTGGCATACATGTCTCTTTTTGTACCAGTACCAGGCTGTTTTGACTGCTGTGGCAGTGTAATAGATTCTAAGGTCAGGTAGTGTGAGGCCTCTCACTACATTCCTCTTCTTCAGTAGTGCTTTACTTGTCCAGGGTTCCTTCCCTTTCCAAACAAAGTTGCTGATTTGTTTCTCCATATCATTAAAAAAATGACACTGGAATATGTATTGAGATTGCATTGCATATGTGAATCTCTTTGGGTAAGATAGACATTTTCACAATGCTAAGTCTTCCTATCCGTGAGCAGGGTAAATTTCTCCACTTACGTAAGTCTCTTGGTATCTTGCAGCAAGGTCTTGTAATTCTCTCTGTATTGATCTCTTATTTATTTGGTTAGGTTTATTCCTAGTTATTTTACCTTCTTGGGGGCTATAGTAAATGGTATAGATTTGGTGATTTCTTCTTTGATGGTCTCTTTGTTGGTGTAAAGGAATCCTGCTGATTTACTTATGTTTATCTTATATCTTGATACTTTGCTGAACTCTTCTATTAGTTCCAGTAGTTTACGTATGGATTCTTTAGGATTCTCTGCATATACAATCATATCATCTGCAAATAGGGCTGTTTTAACATCTTATTTGCTGATGCAGGTGACTTTTATTTCTTTATCTTGTCTAATTGCTCTGGCTAGAACCTCTAGTACAATGCTGAATGAAGTGGTGAGAGTGGACATCCTTGTCCAGTTCTTGTTCTCAAGGGGAATTCTTTCAATCTGTTCCCATTCAGAATGATGCAGGCAGTTGGCTTTGCATAGATGCCCCTTATTTCATTGGAGAATTTCACCTCTATTCATATTTTGCTTAGAGTTTTTAGCATGAATGGGTGTTGAACTTTGTCAGATGACTTTTCTGTATCAATTGACAAAATCAGGCAATTCTTAACCTTTGTGTTATTTATGTGTTGATCCCACTAGTTGTTTTTCTGATGTTGAACCTACCCTGCATCCTTGGTGTGAATCCAACTTGGCAACGATGAATTAATTTTTTTTGATATGTTGTTGATTTCTGTTGGCAAGGAATTTATTGAAGACTTTTGTATCTAGGTTCATGAGTGACATTGATCTGTAATTTTGTTTTTTTGTGGAATCGTTCCCTGAGTTTGGTATCAGAGTTATTCTGCCTTAATAGAATAAATTTGGGAGTATTTCATCCCTTTCTATGCTGTGAAATAGTCTCAATAGTACTGGAGTTAACTCCTCTCTAAAAGTTTGGTAGAATTCTCTAGTGAAGCCATCTGGGCCAGGACTTTTTTTTGGTTGGTAATTTTTTGCTGACTTTTTCAATATCTTCCTTTGTGATGGGTTTATTAAGTTGTTCTACTTCTCCTTGTGATAATTTTTGTAGATTGATATCTAGAAATTTGCCTGTTTCCTCTAGGTTTTCAAATCTGTTAAGAGTACAGTCATTCATAGTATTCTGTAATGGTACTTTTGATTTCAGATGGATCTATTGTGATATCTCTCATCTCATTTCATATTCAGGTTGTTTCCTATTTTTCTTTCATAAGTTTAGCCAATGATTTGTCGATTTTGTTGATCGTTTCAAAGAATCAGCTTTTGGTTTTGTTAATTTTTTCAGTTGTTCTTCTATTCTCTAATTCATTTAGTTCTGCTCTAATCTTTCTTAGCTGTTTTATTCTGGTGCCTGAGGGGTTCCTCTGTTGCTCTCTTTCTACTTGTTCAATCTGTAGGGTTAATTTTTTGGTTTAGGTCCTTTCTTCCTTCTGGATCTGTGTGTTTATGGAGATAAATTGACCTCTGAGCCTTGCTTTTGCTGTATCCCATAGGTTTTGGTAGGATGTGTTTCATTCTCATTTGACTCCATCAGTTTTTTTATTTCATCCTTGATTTCTTCTATAAACCCATGGCTTTTGGAGCAAGGTGTTGTTCAGTTTCTATGAGTTCAAATTTATACCTATTTTTTTTCTGCTATTGATTTCAACTTTTATGATCCAGGAAGATGCTTTGCACTAATTCAATGGTTTGGATTTTGTTGAGACTTGCTTTATGTCCTAACACATGGTCTATTCTGGAAAAGATTCCATGTGTATTAGAGAAGGTGTACTTATCCGTTAATGGGTAAATAGTTTTGTATATGTTGATGAGGTCGAGTTGGTTAATAATCACAATAAAGTCTTGTGTATCTTTACTGAGCTTTTTCCTGGATGATCTGTCCATTATTGAAAGTGGAGTGTTGGAGTCCCCAACTATTATTGTGGAGAGATGGGTCTCATTTTTCAATTTTGTCAGTGTTTTTTCGATGTATTTAGATGCTCTGGTATTGGGTGCATAAATATTTAATATTGTTATGTCCTGATTATGTTGAACCTTTCAGCAATAAATTGTCTGTGATGGTGGATTTTATATTAAAATCTATTTTATCTGAGATTAGTATCACCAGTCCTGCTTTTCTTTCTATGTTGTTAGCTTGGTATGTATTTTTCCATCCTTTGATTTTCAGTTTGTTCATATCTTTGAGTCTAAGGTGTTTCTTGTAAGCAACATATAGATGCATCATGTCTTTTGGTCCAGGCTGTCACTCTCTGTCTCTTTTTGGAACACTCATTCCACTTACTTTCAGTGTAATTATTGACAGTGTGTGTTTAGTGCTGTCATTTTGATGCATTTATTTTTGTGGTGTTGATGTTTTCTATGTTGCTCTCAATGTTCTGTTCTGGGTGGTTCTTTATGATTTAACTGTTCATCTTTTTCAGTGTTGTTTTTGTGTTTGCTGAGACTCCTGTATTATGTTTTTTGTTTTAATATGCTGTATTGTTGTTTTGCTTTGTGGCTACCCTTGCATTGTTGTTGTTAGGTGCCATCAAGTCAGTTCTGACTCATAATAACCCTATGAACAACAGAATGAAACACTGCCTGGTCTTGTATCATGTTCACAATTGTTTTTATGCTTAAGCCCATTGTTGTGGCCACTGTGTCGATCCATCTCATCGAGGGTCTTTCTCTTTTTTGCTAATCATCCACTCTACCAAGCATGATGTCCTTCTCCAGGGACTGACCTTTTCTGACAACTTTCTCTATAAAGGAAACAATGAATGATGTATATTCCACCCCATTTGGGATGTCTATGTTCTCTTCTTTCACAATTGCAGGGAAGTTTTCTGTCAGCAGCTCTACAACAGTACTCTGTATTTTCAGGTATCCCTCTTTGTTCAAGAACTACAATTATTTGTTGATTATTCCTCTTAATAGAGTCCCTCATGTTTCTTACTGCTTCTTCATTTTTCTTATTTCTTTTCTCTGATTTCTCCTTATAATGCTGGTGTCAGTTGCTGTACCCTCAGGCTCACTAACTCTGTCTTCTATCTCCTCGATCCTGCTCTTTTGGCTTTGGATTGAATTCTGTAATTCTGTAATTTTATTATTGATCTTCTGGATTTCAGACCATTGATGTTCTATCAGTTCAAGTAGCTTACTTAATTTTTCATTTTATTCTGCTGCATTTTGTTTAATATGTTGGAGGGCTCTATATGTAATTCTTTTGTACTCAACCTCCAATAATTTCAGAAAGCCTTCTTCATCTGGGAAATTTTTTTATTCTTTATTTCGAGAGTCTTCCAGAGACATGGTGGACTGCTTCTTTAAATGGTTAGGCATTGATTGTTGTCTTCATGCCATCAAGAAGCTGTTTGGTTTCTCTGGTGTTACCCCTATAGGTGCTGAGGTGTAGTTCTAAGCAGGGAGTAAGGGCACTACTAGGTTTGGTGACTAGCTGCCTCTGTGTTCTCTAGTGAGTTGTCCCATGTGGACTCACTGGGATGGCAGGCCCCACCTGCTGTCTGCTAAAGGTGGGAGTTACTTGTGGCAACTTTCTATCATTATGCCAGTTGAGCCTATGGTGTAGCTCAGGGAATCAAAGAGAGAAGGATGCTACCCCATTTGGCTACCCAGGACCACCACACTCTGTACATGTGTTTAGCTTAAAAACTGTTTATTTGCTGAGAGGGATGCTTGTGGCATCACCAAAAGCAGCTGGGCGCTGAGGGGTGGCAGGCTCCACCTTCTGGCTGGCAAAGGCAGCACCCTACTTATGGAGTCACTGAGAGGTCTTCACCTGACACTGTGATGTGGATCAGTGAAGGGTGATGGGGATGCTGCCACCCCACTCAGCAGTCATATCTCCAGCTGGTCTTATTTTTAAAATGTGCTTTCCTGCTGAGCAAGGAGTTGTCCACCAGCTGCCGCAATCAGTGAGGGCCTCAGCTGTGGCAGGCCTTACCTTCTAGCTGACAATAAAAGCCCCTCATAGGCCATCCCCAGACACCATGGTGTATTTCAAAGAAGGGAGGGGTTAGGGACTTGCTGCCCTCATCTGCCAGGCCCCACCTGTACCTCTAAACACAGCTATTTTCTGGAGGAGCACTATCCAGACAGGGACTGCTGCTCAGTGTGAGAATTAGCCCCAGCTGAGACCTCCAGTGTGGCTAACTCTGCCTTTCAGCTGACTAAGATGGCATATCACTCAAGCTGCCCTTCCTGCCATGAGTCAGCAGAACCTATGGCACAGCTCAGAGAAGAGAGGGTGGAGGGGGACTGGTGTTCTCATTTGGCAGCTGAACTCTCAAGATGCACACTCTCTCCTGCACTAGACACTGTTTACTTAAGCACTGCAATTCAGCATATTAGTCGACACATGCATAGTCCCCACTTCCCAGGTAACAAAGAAGGCATTAGTACCTGCAGTCCTCCCAAATGACCGTCTGTGGAAGCAGGACTCAGCATGCTGCTGCCTCATCCTCAAGAGAGGTAGTTTCTCCCTTACTGGCATGTAATCCGTTCTGACAATCGTATGCCAGATCCCAGGGCTCCCAGGATATCCACACTGCTCCATTCAATTCTCATGCCAGGCCTTAGTTCTCAGAGGGAATTGAGGAGACGTATGTCTAGTCCACCGTCTTGGCCCTGCCTGCTCTCCTTCCCCTGCCCTGCAAAATGTATGTATTTATTTGACTTGGCTATGAGTGCAGGTATAGTGCCATTCCTCCCATGTGTTGTGAATCCTGCCTCTGTAATGTTGATGAGAGAGAATGGGCAGCAGTTGTGCTGTTGAGGCAGCTACCAGCTTGTGGGATATAAGGGACAGAAGTAAGCAGAGTATGCTGAGAACCTCATACCACCAAGAAAGCAGCACTGAGAGCAGAGCACATCCTTTAGACCAGAGGTTCCTGTGCTGAGATGCTCTCATTGACTTTGGACTTAGCCTACCAGCTGTGATAATTTCAGCTATTGAATGGACTTGTAACTCATGAATACATTTGTGGCTTGCAATAAAGTTGTGACAATAAAATTTCTCTTCATGAAGCCTTCCACTCGTGGTATTTTCTATTACAGCAGTACCAGGTGACTAAAGAAGCTGGTAACAAACATCACAAAACAATATGTGTGCTAATTGTTTACTAAGAGGCTAGTTTATTCTTTAAACCATCTAAAGTACACTTTTTTAACATTATGTTTTAAAAAAGAAGGGTATTTTTTAGAGAAGATCAGACATCAAAAAAGGGAGTATAATTTAAGTGTTACCCAGAGGAGAAGACAGATATGAGCTGTAGAAGTTCAGAAAAGCAACAAGATTAAGATGGGCCAGAAGTATTAAGGGAAACAACATTGGAGAAGGTAGATTTTGAGTTTAATAAAATGTGGGGAACAAGAGAAAGATGTGCTAAAACCGTGCCAGTGGAGAAGAGGGATTGTGAAGATTAATAAATGCAGATTTCTGTGACTGTTCAGAGAAAGCAAACCTGACATTCAGACAGAGCTATATAAAGCACCAATGGAATTAAAATTGTATCAATTGCTGGTGCCTGGCCACCACCAAAGATAGTTTTGGTAGGGGAAACAATGTGCAGTCCCTGATGTAGTATGAGAAAAAGAGATGTGCATTTCAAGGACTCTACTAAAAGACCAGAACTGATGGTCTGACCACCTGAAGGGTCCCCTGGGACCATGACCCCTAGACTTGTTGCTGCTCCAGACTTGAAGCCAGTACTGAGGTCAATGCTTCACTCAAAGAATAGACTGGAGTCGGGGACACAGAGTGAGCATGTGCTGTGCATACTTTATGGTTTTATACATTTATAGTAGGCTGTTATATGAGTTTCTTTCTAAAGGGGAGAGGAAAGGATGGAAAGGAGGGGACACGTGTTCACTGGGAGGATACTAGGAGAGTGAAAAGGAGGAATATGCTGTCACAGAGTGGGGAGACCAGACAAAGAGTTGTAAAGAGGCAATATACGCAAAATTGACTTGGATTGTGTACTTTCACTTAATCATAATAAATAAATAAAATTACATTAATTGCAATTAATATTGTGGTCTGAAAAAAGGTGGCATCCATTATTCTAAACAGCATGAAATTGGAGAAGTTTCGTATGCTATTTATTCACTCTTCTGTTTGCTAGGACGTATTTAAAATGTTGATTTCTGGGGGAAATAATAGATCAATAAGAGCAAAACCTCCTTTCTCTATTTGGTGATTTATTTCCTCTGTAGTATATAAAGCAAACCTCTGTATTTAAAGTAGATGCATCAGATTCTGTTATAATTAATGACGTTCCTAACTTTCCATTTTTCAGAACGTTTTGCTGAAAATGTAACTGGAAAACGTTTTGTATCGTATTTGATTATGATGAGGCAGCATTCTATGACGTTAGGTGACAGCCATATTGAAACCCTACACCTGCTTACAAATAGAATTTTAACTGGCAATTTGGCTTCAAGGTAGTGTATTATGACTTATAAAATAAATTAATCTCTTTTTTTTCATAAAGAACCCAAGGCCACAATTATTGCCAAGTCTCTTCCCCAGAATTTCTTGGCAGTGTGCCCACATGTTCGAACGGCCTTGTAGCAGAAACTTTCCAATCTATTTCCTAGGTGGTGCTTTTCTTTTTTTGTCTCCTTCTAATTTAACAGATCGCAGTATGTCCCACCCTTCCCACTTCCTGGTGTCACTGGACAATAGTATCTTCAATTCTTCCTAATGTATCTTTTGCTGTGCCTGAAGTCTGTTTAAAATTGGTCTCATTATCCCACTCTTTCATTCTCTTTAATCTTGTATGATTATATTTTCCCTTAATTAGAAAAAAAGCCAAGCTCTCATAGATGCAGATTTAACATAAAAGATGTGTCCCAAGATGTTAAGTTTCACAGGATGTTAATAGACAGTTCGTGAGATAAATGTTTTTATGTCAAATAAATGAAGTAAACGCTGAAAACTCTTTATAGTCTCTACTTAGATCTTTATAATGCACATCAATGGAGAAAACACTTGGAGAAGTCAAACAGGAAGTAATTTGTGTTAGTTTTCAAAACTAATTTTAGTACTGAATTCCTCCCCCCACTTTCTATTTTTGCTTCATTCCTATCTTTATCTCCCACTTTCATTCTTTCATAAGACCTCTGGAACAACACTAATAATAATTACAATAGATAATAACATTTAGGAAACCTTGGTGGCATAGTGGTTAAGTGCTAGGGTTGATAATCCAAACATAGACTGTTCAAATCTGCCAGGTGCTTCTTGGAAACTCTATGGTGCAGTTCTACTCTGTAGGCTTATTATGAGTTGGAATCACCTTGATGGCAGTGGGTTTGGTTCTTGGTTTTGGTAACATTTGTAGATATTTCTATTGCTTTAGTGATTACTCTAGATAGTTTAACATGTGTAATGAACAAAGATTAATGTTGATAGCATAACTCTCCTTTTGAGTGATGTAAGAATCTTAGAAGACCTTCTCTGAGCAGTGCTCTCCCTAAATTATATGTTCTTGTTATCCAGACTTTTATTTTTCCCTTGTTATTTTAACTTCACGGAGTAGGCATTACTTTTACCATTGTATCCATTCAGCATTATGGTTTCCACCTCCATGTGTCACAAATCTTCCTTCAGATTAGCTTGCTTTCTTCTTGAAGTGCATTCATTAGAAGTTCCTTTTCTGATGGTGTGTTGGTAATAAACTCTCTAAGTCATGGCCTGAATTTGTCTTTATTTGGCTCTGATTTTTAAAATATTGTTTAATTTGATATAGAAAACCAATTTTCAGTTTTTCGGGCTTCCATTGTTGTTGCTGAGAAGTCAGCTATTGGTCATTGCTTGTAATTTCTCCCCTCTCCCCTGGTTTGGCTCCAGACAGAGCTACATAAAACACCAATGGAATTAAAATTATATCAATTGCTGGTGCCTGGCCACCACCAAAGACAGTTTTGATTGGGGAAACCATGCACAGTCCCTGATATAGCATGATAAAAAGAGGTGTTCAGTTCAAGGACTCTAGAATTGATGGATCCCCTGGGAACATATCCTCTAATCTTCTAATATCCTCTTTCAGTTTTTTATTGTTATGAATTTTCACTCTTCTGTGGATTTCTTTTTAACTTACACTGGGTTTGGTACTTTTGGGGACTTCCTGAATATGAGGTTTCATGTTTTTCATCAATTCTAGAAAGGACCCGTTATGTATTTAAATACTGTTTATCCTCCATTCTTATTATTTAATCTTAGAACTCAGGTTATATTTATATGTTACCCACTCACCCTGCCCTCAATGTTTCTTAATCTCTTTTTCTATATATTTTTTCCTTTGTGTCTCTGTCCCACATTCTGTGTAATTTCGTATACTCTGTCTTCCAAATCACTAATTGTTTCTTTGTTTAACTTAATGTTAAATTTATCCATCAAGTTTCTAATTTCATTTATTGTAATTATCATTTCTGAAGGTCTTTTCCAGAATCTGTTTTAAAAATTTTTCTTTCTTTATATCTATAAAATATATTTAATTTATATTACACATTTACTATCTGATAACTCCAGTAACCTCAGTTGGTGGCAACTTCGGCCAATTCTTTCTTCTAACTGTCGCTTATCCATCATGAGGTCTGTGATCCAACTGGGTCTCCATGAGCGTCAGACTCATATGTATCGTATTTGAGTGACTCAAGAATGGGTATATGTGATATGTTTTCTAAAGGAAGAGGCACAGCCCTTATATCTGTTTATAGAGAAGAATTGTGACCACTGTAATCTCTGGTTTTAAGCTCTTTCCCTAAGGTATATGAAGAAAAAAAATTTTTTAAAGGATTCCCATAGCACCTCAGTGGCACAAGGACTCTAGTCAAGCTAATATAAGATTACATGTCCTAATGATCAATTCGTTTTAATGCTTGAAGTAAACTTGTCCAAATCAAAGCAGTTTGGTCCTTTTTTATCATTCATTTTTATTTTTAAGTGACTCTTTAAGAGTGTCAGTTCTCAGGGATAGATCTCTATGAAGGTAGGGTCAGAGGCTAGGTGAAGACTGATTTCATGGATTTGTTTATCATCATCAAACTAAGACATGGAGTTCTTGGTAGGGGAAATGTCCTTTGTTTCTGCAATGACAACAAGTCTTAATTAGAAGTGGTCCTGCAATAGGTAACAGTCTGATTTAACTTTATTCATTTTATTCAACAGTTCCAGGTACTCTTTGAGGTGCTAAGGTTATTACGGTGAATAAAATAGTCAAAATCTCTGCCTTCAGGTGACTTATCAT
This sequence comes from Heterohyrax brucei, assembly GCA_028571685.1. Lineage (NCBI taxonomy): Eukaryota > Metazoa > Chordata > Mammalia > Hyracoidea > Procaviidae > Heterohyrax > Heterohyrax brucei. The sequence goes on from CM053155.1 coordinate 52,910,234, forward strand.
TAAAGGAAGAAACCAGCAGTAAACAAATAAACATATCATTACTAAGTGGTCATAATTGTTAAGGCTCACAATTCAGAATAAAGAGTACTAGGAATACAGGATGAGGAGCTGTTATTAATAGCATGTAACTTCTCTAATAAAGTGACTTTTGAGCATAGTCATAAAGAGAGAGAGTGTCAGCCATGCATATGCCTGGAGAAAAATGGTCCCAAACTGAGATGCAGTGTGTAAAAAGTCCCTGAGGTAGAGGTGTAGTCAATAAGCTCAAGAACAGAAAGATGTGGTTAGGCAACTCACAATGTATGGAGTCTATGAACCATTTAAAGGGATTTGGCTATTGTTCAGAATGACATATGAAGCTACTGGAGAATTTTGATTTATGGTTTCAAAGAATCACTCCGTAATGGGGCAAGGATGGTAGAAAAGATCAGTTAGAATGTTTATTGCAATAATTCAGGCAAGATAGTGGAGGCTGGGACCAGAACAATAGTTACAGAGGTGGTGAGAAGGTATTAAATTTTGGAGGCATGTTGCTTTTAGATTATCACAAAGTATTTACCTATACGGAAAAGAATGACCCCAAGGCTCATCACCAAGTCAATTGGAAGGTTAGAGTTGCCACTTCTTAACGTGGGTAAGGCTACAGGAGAAACAGGTTTGATAAGGGAAAGTGTTCCCTTCGTTTTGGTCATAGTAATTTTGACTCATTTCTTAGCCATTCAAGCAGAGATGTCAAGTAGACATCTGAATATATTTGCCTGGAGTTCTGAGACAGTCTTTAATGGAAATATATATTCAGAAGTCATATTTAAAGCCCTGAGACTAAAAGGAATTATTGAGGGAGTGAGTATAGTTATGGGGAAAAAAAAGAGGTCCAATTACCTAGACTCTGGCACTACCGTGTTTATAGTCAGGGAACAAAGAAGAAACCATCAAAAGAGACAAAGAAGTAGAAGCCATTAAAATAAAATGAAATTCAGGAGCAAATAGTGTACCAGAAAGAAGAGAAGACAATGGTTCTGAGGAGGAACCGTTATGTCAAATGCTACCAACATAACGAGCAAGGAAGATAGAATAGTGACCATATCTGACGTCAACATCATCTGGGGGTTAGTGACTTTAATAAGTAAAGGGTGAATAACCACATAGGATCTTTTCCTAAAAGTGGAGTTCTTTTATACATAAAAACAACTGAGTACCTGAAATGGAGTGAAGAGGCAAATACAGAGTTTACGGAAAAGGAAGTCTAAAGACAAAGAAAACAAACTTCAATAACTGTATGCAAGTTCCCTCACCTTCTTGGTTTAAATATTGAGAAATTTTTAGTTGAGCAAGTTGGACTTCACCCTTAGCTTCGTATTTTCAATAGTGGGAATATGAATTGTACCTAATTCATAGAGTTATGGCTATGATTCAAAGAGCTGAAACAATTTAAGTGCTTAGAATATTCCCTGGCACAGAATAAGCTCTTAATTGCCGGGAGCCAGCCCCGACACTTTGTAGGGTCCCGCACGGAGGGAGGGAGAGGCGCGGCGGGAAATGAATCAAGGAGACAGGAGAGACTTTTCTGGTTCAAGGCAGCCCAACCCAGAGAGCAAGAGAGAAGGCTGTCTGTCTTTACTGTTTTTATAGTAAGAGTGACGTGAATTTTACCCTGCCCACTGACCACACAATCTATTGGCTAGTTTAAAACCAAAACCTCGTGGTTGGCAATTTGAAACCAAAAACTCGTGGTCTTGAGGTGATGTAATTTTTTACCCTGCCACATGAGCTATCAGTTAACTGAAACCTGGTGATCCTTTTAACTGTCAAGGCTTTTTAGATAATGGCCTAAGGATGCCTCGACCTCAAGGTTAAAAGGTCCACGAGGAAGGGCCTGAAGTTTATGATCTCTATTTGTTCCTACGTTGCTCTTTATTTTATCTCCTCCTGCGGGGATAGTAAACATCTACCGTCCCCCACCCTATGTCCTTCTCAAGCTGTTCTAAAGAGGATAATTCCTTTCACATGGGTGGGGATGTGCAGTTGGGGGAAGTCAGCAGGGGTTGGGCCGGCCTCGCTGCTCTCAAAGCTGGCTGTGTTAGAGATCATTCCTCTGAGCTCTTTTTCCTCAGAAAATTCCTGTACAGGTTTTCCCGATATTATTTCATTGACCAAGGGGGTAGTAAAGGGCCCCTCTCAGAAGGCATCTCCCCTGATCCTTGTGCCAGGAGAGGAGGGGGTATCTTTTTGAAGAAAATTTGATTAGGAAGCCAAATAATATCAAGGGCAGTAGGCTAAAAAACATGTCACAGGTGAGATGCTTCAGCCCGTCATTTGCAGGGGCTCGTGACTTTGTCTACAAGGCTGATGGCGGACCTCCGCACTTAATGAATGTTTTCCATGACTATTATCATGTTTGATATTCTTACTTTCCCTGTACCTTAGAAATTTCATCACTCTTAGTCGTCACTGTCTTGCTAAGAGCTATCCATCCTGGGTGGCTATTTCTAGTTCTGTATGGCCATAGTTGGGCACATTTCCTTTGTGTCCAATCGTTAGTCATAGCTTACTTGTTGTCTGCTCAGTAAGAGTCCAATTTCAGAGTAAAGTGGGTTGAAAAAAGAACTGAGAATACTTTTTGCTTGGGTGAGTATTCCCTTATTGGTAATCATGGAGTGGTAGGTTCAACACGTTTTAATCCTTAGAGATTTAATCAAGGTTTGCTTAACTGGAAACAAAACATTCTGTTGGAAAACTGGCCCATGGATTTACTCTGCTTTGGGAACAGCTGCTCTTCACAGCCTATACTTTTTTGCCTGGTTGTTATTGAAGTGTTTATACTGTCCTCTCCAGCTAAAATTGCTGGGCTGATTTTGCTTCATCTGGACTTTATATTACACCTTAATGATTAATCCATTTGACCTGTTCCAAAGTCAGTCCACATGTAAGTACCACTTGCAATTTTCACCTCCTGTGAAATAACTGATCCTAGCCTGGGTTTTGTACTTGATAAATATCAAACTTTGTCTATGGTGCACCTGGGACTCTGGGTATACAATCATAATGGTGGGAAACTTTTAAAGTTGATTGCTTTCTGTTCTTGTCTCTGTCCATTTTTCAAATTATAGGGAGAGTTTTATGCATGTAGGACTGGGACTGATAGAATTTAGAGGGAAAGAAGGGCCAAAGGAAGGTGATAGTTGGTTTCTCACTGAATTTGATCTGTCTTCTGTCCCACTGGAAACCCTGGTGGCACAGTAATTAAGTGCTACGCCTGTGGTCAGCAGTTCGTATCTGCCAGGCCCTCCTTGGAAGCTCTATGGAGCAGTACTACTCTGTCCTGTATGGTCACCGTGAGTCGGCACTGACTGCACGGGAGGGAGCTCGGTTTTTGGTCCCTCCTGCTGAGACAGGAGTGGCAGCATGGAGCAGCCTCTATAAGAAGGCTATGTCACCTCAGATGAATGCTGCTGCAAAAGCAAGGAAGGGGGAGCCTTCCCCCGGCCTCCCGCTGCCCTCCTCCCTCAGAACACTAGCACTTGCTAGTCTATTTGAAGACTTGGGATAAGAGGAAGGGGAAAGATTTTTGGGTGTTGTTTTTGATTCTTGAGTCAAATATCTTTATTTGTATTTTCCAGGTATAGAAATTGTGATTCAGTAAGGATAAGTACCTTAGTAAAGTTACTTAGCCAGTAAATACCAAAGGCAAGATTTGAACTCAGGTCAGCCTAGTTCTAAAGTCATCATTCTTAAGCCCTACTCAATGCCTGGTGTCATAGTGGTTAAGTGCTGCTTCGGCTAACCAAAATGTTGGCAGTTCAAATCCACCAGATGCTCCTTGGAAACTCTACGGGGCAGTTCAACTCTGATCTATAGGGTCACTGTGAGCCAGAATCAACTTGACGACACTAGGTTACTCAATGCTGTCCCTTGATTTCAATAGTTTTATTTTTCATTGAACAAGTCAGTAGTTCTCAGTATATCCAGGGCTATAAACCATTATCACAATCAATTATAGAGCATTTTCATCACCAAAAACAAACGTGGTACACTTTAGCTATCATTCCTAAACCTGTCGTCCCCTTCAGCCCTAGACAACTATTAAACATTTTTTTTCCCCTTTTGTCTCTGTAGATGTTATTCTGGACATTTCGTAGCAATGGGATCATACAATAATGGTATTTTGTGACTAGCTTCTTTCACTTAGCATAAGGTTTTCCAGATTTATCCATGTCATAACATGTATCAGAACTTCATTCTCTTTAATTGCCCATAGTAATTCTTGCAGGGATATCCATGTTTTATTTAGCCATTCATCAGCTGATGGACATTTGGATTGTTTCCACATTTTGGCTAGCATGAAGAATGCTGCTATGAATACTCGTGTCTTTGTGCAGACATACATATTTATTTCTGTTGGGTATATACCTAGGAGTGGAATTGCTAGATCATATGGTAACTCTGTGTTTAACAATTTAAGAAACTGACCGTATTTTTCAAAGTAGCCATACCATTTACATTCCTATCAGCAATAGATGAGGTTCCACTTCCTCTACGTCTTCACCAATTTTAGTTATGATCTGTCCCTTTTATTCTAGCCATCCTACTGAGGGTGGAGTAGTATCTCAAGGTGGTTTTGGTTTGCACTTGCCTGATGGCTAATGGTGCTGAGCATCTTTTCATGTGCTTATTCATTTGTGTATGTTCTTTGGAGAAATGTCTATTCATATCATTTGTCCATTTTTGGTTGGGTGATTTGTATTTATGTTAAAATTGAGTTGTGAGAGTTCTTTATATATTCTAGATATGTCTATTATCAGATCTAACAAACCAGATCCCATTGAGTCAGTTCTGATTCACAGAGACCCAGTAGAACAGAGTAGAACCGCCCCATAGAGTTTCCAAGGAATACCTGGTAGATTGAACTGCCAACTTCTGGGCTAACAAGCATAGCTCTTAGTCACTATGCCACCAGCATTTCTGTTATTTTCACTTATTAGATATAAAATCTACAAAGTTTTCTTCCATTCTCATGGGTTGCCTTTTTACTTTATAGTGTCCTTTGTAGCAGAAGAGCTTTCAATTTTGATGAAATCTAATTTATCTCTTTTTTCTTTGGTTCCCTTTACTCTTGGTGTTATATCTAAGAAATCTTTGCCAACTCTAAGAAAAGACCCATAGATTTAGATTTACAACTCTCTTGAGTTGCAAAACCCCACAACGCTATACGTTCTCAGTCTTGTATCTCAGGGACAAATATGCTACCGGTAGAGAATTTTTACTTTCCAGAGGATAGAGATTCTTGCCTAGCTCTCAATTTTCAATGCTAGGCACATCCAATAACTTCACCCAATTACTGAGATGATGTGTTGAAATTAATAAATGGACTGTCTCCTGCTATGATAGAAATTAAGACAAAAATAGCCATCAGTCTCTTCAAGACAACAGACTAGGAACATATCTTTTTCAGAAAACAGCACAAATTAGGAACAAGCTCTATTTTCAGTATCTTAAAGGAAATAAAAGGGGGGGGATTTGGATACAGGATGCCTGCAGGCAAGAAATAATCTCCATCTTCCTTTTTTTCCTTAAAATCTTCTGAAATGTGAGGAAAGAAGTAAAAAGAAAGTAAGCTTATAAAGGCACTGAGAACAGGAGGTGGAGGCATGAGGGGGTGGAAGAATGTTACTAACCCCTGGAAAATGGAAGGCAGATACATTTTTACCAGTAGAAAAATCAGAGCAAAAGAAACAGAGTTTGGAGCATAGGTAAGAGAAGATTACAAAAGGGAGAACAGTCCACAAGACCAGAATTAGGAGACGCAAGAGATGGTGACTAAGAAAGAGCAGTGGTGGCCATGTAGACTGACCTCCTCTTTTCTGAGACCCAGCTCTTAGACTACAGAGAAAGCATTGTCCTTGTGACTGAAAGTAGACAACTGCCATCTTGAGGGGGCAGAGTTCACTGAGGAAGGACTGACACCTCAGAGCAAAGGGGAGACACAGGAAGTAAAACACAGGAAGTAAAACACAGGAAGCTGGGAAGGCTCACTGCCCACTCTTTGCCCATCTACCCTGAAGGGAAATACATGACCAAAGACCCCAACCACACACCCAGGTCATAAAACCCATCCTCTAGGAGAAGAAACTCATGTCAGCTACTCCTAACAATCAGTCCAATCCTTCATTCACACACAGGAAGGAAAAGCCACAGAGGACAAGGACCAAGATGAACAACAAACTAGTGGACCCAAAGGAGTCATAGTTGAAGGAAGAGAGCCTTAGGGGACTATGATACTGTATCTTTCATAAAAGGAAACAAAGGCTGTTATCTGAAAACAAGAAAAAGATCATTGGAAATTAAAAGTGTCACTATCAAATCAAGTTGATACAAAGACTAGACTACAAAGTGAAATAAATCTCTCAGGATACACAGCAAAAAAGCAGAGATGTGAGTTATGAGAATAGCAAAGAGATACAAAGAAATAATACAAGAGGACCTAAGTCTACCTAGTGTGAATTCCAATATACAAGAAAAAACAAAAGCAAAAAGGACATTTTCTGTAGCTGAGTACACACAGAAGTCTTACAAATGGAGGTACCTATAAAGTACCCAGCAGAATTAACAGACAATCTCTTCATTTGCCATCATTATACTCTATAAAGTCTTTTCCAACACTGCATTAGCAAGCAATGAGCTAGTCTTGTTGGACAAATAATTACATACCCAGCAAAAACTATTAGCCAGATGGAAGATAAAAAAATGATAAAATAATGTCTTTACCTCTGTGCACAACGCTTCTTGAAATACTTATTTGAGAATTAATCCTGGTAGGATAGAGAAAAAAGAAAGGCACAGAACTCAAGAAACTACTTACCAAACCCCTGTTAAATACAAAGAAAATGAAACAAAGTAAAATTGGAGGAGAAAGAAGAAAAATACTCAATAATAGACAAATTCTAGAAAAATGATATTGAAAAATAGACTTGGAAAATTAATGACCCAAATCAGATTGCCAAGTCAGGAGTCTCTGGAAAAAATATCTTCAAGAAGAAAATTCATTTCATCTAAAATGCCAAGAATTCTGGGTAATCTAAGTGAGAACGTTAGAGATATAGTACAATAATTCCCAAACCCAAACCCAGTGCCATCGAGTCTATTTTGACTCATAGAGACCCTATAGGTCAGAGTAGAACTGTCCCGTAGAGTTTCAAAGGAGCACCTGGCAGATTTGAACTGCCAACCTTTTGGTTAGTGGAAGTAGCACTTAACCACTAAGCCACCAGGGTTTCCTGTTATAATAATACGTTTGTCAAACCCAGTTCCTTGCCAGCTCATTTTTACTTCCTCCAAGCTTAAACCAAATCAAATTCATTGTGGTCAAGTCAATTCCAACTCATAATGACCCTAAGCATTTCTTTTTCTATTGGCCCAAGTTATGTGACATGAAATTATGTCACTTCTTCTACGAGTCCAAACACACTGAAATGCAAGCTCTATGAAGGTGGTGATTTTTTTCCTCTGTTTTGTTTATTGATGCATCCCTTGTACCTAGAACAGTGCTTACACAGAGTACAGAGTCAATAAATCTTTTTTTCACTGAATGGAATTGATTATATAGTTAATAATATCTAACTGAAGTATTATAAATTCTGGATATTAATTTATTTTTACCATCAACAGGCAAAACACAGGAAGATTATTACTGAAAAAATATAAATCCAATAATTTTTGATAATGTAAAATGAATTATACAATGACCTTAAGCTGTGATATTAGGAATGACAATAAAGAGGGGAGATGTGGAGGGAAAGCAGTGTTAAGTCTGTCATCATCTACGGGGAAAGTCAAGAGATTCTGTCTGCAATGGAGGGTTGAATATATTGTTTAAAGCTGTAGAAATATCCAGTACAACAGTAAAAATTAAAACATACTGAACTATGAATGAACCAATTGTTCTCATCTTTCTTAAGGGGTCCACCAAATACAGTTTGAAGTTGATATATCAAAGAAAAAACCATAATCAATTATTTTAGTGAATTTGGTTCAAATGGATTAAAAACAGAAAAAAGAATAAGCAATTACCACTGGGAAATGCCAGGGAAAAAGACCTTTCTTTCTTTCTTTTTAAAAAAATTACTCTCCAGTACCAACTGAATTTTTATTGCCATATGCCATACTTTAAAAGTGGTATTTTTCATTTAAAAATAGTTTCTAGAAAAAAAAGATTTTTAACAGAAAAAAAAAAACGATCCAACAGTTTGCAATTACATACTGTTACCAGCAAGGACCGTCAAACATTTTGCAAACATTATCTGATGGTGAGCGTCAGAATCCACGTTTACCAGATGGAGAAATTCAGACAAAGATGAGAGTGACTTGCCCATTTTCAGTGCATCTGTGACCAAGCCAGTAATAAAACCCAGGCGTCTTGGATTCTGCATCCAAAGACGAACTTGGATTGATTTCTTCTTAGAAAAAAGCCACCGCATATTGGTAAGATGACAGTTAAGGAAGAAATCCAAACTAATAGATGGCATACTCTGTGTTTAGGGCTTGGAAAATGGCTGTATTTTTCCTTCCAATTATTTGGTGCCAGAACGCACACTGCTTGTCAAGAAACAAGGCCAGTGTTTCTCTGAAGTACCTGATAGGAATATATATCAAGAAGGGATGCTTGCAAAGGAAAAAATGACAATCACTGTAACAATCTTACTAATGTTTAAGTGTCTTAGCACAAATGTTATGTCTCATTTTATATATAAAGATTTCTGTCAATTTATGGCCACTTTAGAAACAATCTATTGTTAATTAGGCTGGTAAATAATTTTAATTATTCTGCCATATGTCTCTTTTATTAATTCAGACTAGTAACACAGGTGGTAACGGGGGGCAGGAGGAGAATGATTTGGCATTATTTTTCCAAATTGGTTTCACTCTTCATGTGGATTTTTAAATATTTCTTCCCCTTGCTTCTCTATCTGAAAACACTGGTATCAGTGGTTAAGAGCTACAGCTGCTAACTAAAAGACTGAAAGTTCAAATCCATCAGATTCTCCTTGGAAACCCGATGGGACAGTTTTACTCTGTACTATATAGGGTTGCTATGAATTAATGACACCTGGGTTTTTTCCTTTTTTTTTGGCTTTATCTAGCCAGAATTCTGAGGCAAGGATGATCTAAAAAATATAATAGATTGTTTTTGTTCAATTTTCTTCCCTTTCCAGCCTAGCCTCAAAACCACACACAATTTTTTGAAAACAGGTTTATACCAGAAGATACCGGCCCAAATGGCCAAAGAAGACTGCACTGAAAGTAAGCACTGAACCAAAGCTACTGAAGAATGTCTGTTGAGTCAATTTTTGACTCTCAGCAACCTTATATGAGAGTAGAATTGCCCCATGAGGCTGTCCTGGCTGTCATCTTTATGGCAGCAGATTACCAGGTCTTTTGCCCACTGGGTAACTGGATGCATTTGAACTGCCAGCCTTTCAGTTAGCAGCCAAGATAAAAGAGACCTCTATATGGTACCCCAAAGCAGAGGAAAAGTACCCAGAGACTGACAAATGAAGTAGGGACTCTTTCCCCAAGACTGGGATTGCAGCCCACTAGGTAGCAAAGACCGCAGTAGCAGCCCAGCGTTAACTATTTTACCACTTACCAATTTACTGCTTCTCAGTTCCAAAGTCACCCTTTAATATAATGGTCTGTGATGATGGATGAAATTACTTGAAGCATTTCTCCTTGACAGTGAAGACCAGTTTTCTTAGTTGAAGATGCTGGAGGAACATTGCAGGAGAAAGTGGCCTTCTGGGTAGGTCTGGTGGCCACACCACTAGTGAGCTGTGCAAGTGTGGGGACACCCACTGCTGCTCTGACTCAACCACAGCACCAGCTAGGGACCCAGCCTGGCCTGGTAATCACCTTCCGGTGGCCTTCTTGACAGAGACACCACGTGCTCCAGGTTTCCTGCCTGCCCTGGTACACCCAGCCTTTCTTCCACCCGTGTGTTGGACAGCTGGTACACCTTGTCAGCATTCTAGCTGTACCCTCTGATGGTTGCTCCTTCTTGCTCAGTGACTGCAGACCAGCTCTGGTCTCTGCTACCCAGTGGGCTGCAGCCCCAGCCATGGGGAAGGAGGTCCCTTAACATATTGGTCAGTCTTTGGGTACTTTTACTCAGTCTTGGGGTACCATACAGAGGTCTCTTTTATCTTTCATTATAGATTACAAATTCTTTATAGTAACCTTCCCTTGTGTAACTCACCGTGTAGTTTCTGCCTCCTGATTGGACCCCAGTTTATACAAGATGGAAAGGGGACAGGTGACAGTCACAAACCAGGACAGTTCTGCGCAGACTTAAGGGCACCTATTGTTGAGGTGAGAGGGAGGGTCCTGACTATAGCTGAGGCTCTCCCTTCACTTTATTTCTGAAGCTTGTGCTTCCATGTGTCCTTGGATTCTGCTGAGACAAACCAGTTTCCTTAAGAAGAGTTCTATCTCTTTATTTTAAGGAACTCAAGTATGTTCTGCTACCTGAAACTGAAAGAGTCATTATTAACAAACACGAACACTCACTCAAGAACGGTTATTAAAAACGAGATGAATCATAAGGAATACTATAGAAGCATTTTTAGAAAAGTGGAAGGAAGTCTATGCTGAGGAATACCAGAAGAGCAAATAAATGCCGATTCTTTAGAATCTTCATTGGGCTTGATGTTTGTGTTAAGGCTGGAGCTTCCGTGACCCGCCCCTTTCACCTCTGACCAATTGAGAGCTGACACAAAGAGCCCTAAGTGGGATACTGGCTCAGTAATTCTAAATGCAAAGGAAGATGGCTCAGTTCAGAGCGATGCCTCCTCTTCCCACCCTTACACCACCACGGATCCGACTCGACGGCACTTGGCTTTTGGCTTGGCGTTGTGGCAGTATACCTGACAGGAGAGCTGGGTGCACAGAGAAGGTCTGTGTTCACTCACCCGCCAGTACGGACCTCAGGCTCCTTCAAACTCTCGACCGCTTGTCGGGCACGGCGGGAACCTGTTCCCCTCTGTCAGGCTTGAGTTGAAGGCAACACACTGGACCGATTTTGCTCTGGAGACATAGTATATCCCTGCCACTGACAAAGCAACAACAAAAAAACCAAAAAACCAAGACCATTGCTGTCTGGTGGGTTCCCACTCACGGTGATCCTAGACGGAATAGAACTGCCCCGCCCCACAGGGCTTCCAAGGAACAACTAGTAGATTCCAACTGCTGACCTTTTGATTGGCAGTTGAGCTCCTAACGACTATGGCACTAGGGCTCCATCAGCAAAGCCCAGCCTAATAAATGTAAGGGACACCATTTTTCACCATTTTTTGCCTTAGGAGGAATAAGTGGTGGGGAAAAGAGAGAATTGGGATCTCTGCCCATAGTACCGCTCCCTATGGGAAGATGAGACTGAAACGTTGGAGTCAGTTCTCTCCTCCTTGGACCAAGATGGGAATCTGTGGAGACAAAAGAAACACAAATGTTCCACCCTTCCAATAACTATTTCTTACCTGTCCAAATGGGGGAAACTCTGGCGGCATAGTCGTGAAGTGGTATGGCTGCTAACCGAAAAGGCTGACAGTTTGAAGGCATGCCTTGGCGGTTCTACTTTTCTTATAGGGGTACTATGAGGAGTCCAAATAGAGCTCTTCTAAGCCTGGACAGAGTAGTTGATGCCACATACTAATCATATAGAATCACTTTGACATTTCAAGATGCTCATCCCCCACCCCAGTAAATAAGTAAATAAATAAATAACACATCATTCCTTAGTAGAGGGTACAACTTGAGATATCCTGACTCTGAAAGGAGTGAATCTAAGGGGACCTATCCACCTACTTTCATCCTGAGGAACAAATTGGATAAGATGTGATCTCGATGACTTAGAAAGTGGTAGATCTCCTATTGTACGGTGATTCTCTTGGCTCTGTTCCTGGTTTGTCTTTAAGGCAAGTATCAGAGTTCATAATTCTGTATTTGCACACTTAGTTGTTTAATATCTGCTTTTCCTGATATACTGTAAGCTCAGTGAGAAGCTAAAGCTGTCCAATAGATCATCTGGCTAAGTTTGGCCTCGAATTCAGATAAGCTCTTTGCAGCTGAGAGATTTGTAGTGTAAAAGGGGAAACAGCCATAAAGAGAAGGGCTTTTGCATTGTGTGTGGAGTCTTCCAGGAAAAGCTCAGACCAGGTGATATTTTTGTTCTACTGTAAAGCTACAGAGGCCCATGAACCACTCCTCCCCACGACTGTCACCAGCCAATTAGCAGTAGAAGACAGTCAGAGAGAACGCTCGCACCCTAAGGGGATTGTTGTATTGATGAAAGGCACCTCTTGTGTTGTTGATGGTCATGATTTATGCAGTAAAGTATTGCATTAGACAACAGCAATTAGGAACAGAAATTAATGAGAAAGAACAACAGAAGCGGTGTTGGTTAACTCTTGCTGGTATATTCATTTTCTATTCCTGTGAATGAACCACAAACATAGTCAATTAAAATTGCACAAATTTATTACATGTTTCCACAGCTTAGGAGTCAGAGTACAGCTTAGCTGGATCCTCTGCTGAGCGTATCACAAGGCTACAGCTGAGGCACTGACTGTACTCACGGTTCTCACCTGAGGCTCGGGATCCTCTTCCAAATCTGTTCAGGTACTTGGCAGAACTCAGCTCGTTGCAGTCACAGATAGAATCCCTGTTTTCTTGCTAGCTATCAACCAGGGACTGTACTCAGCTCCTAGAGTCCACTGGTGCTCCTGCCACGTGACCCCATAGACACTAGATAGCACGGATGTTTGCTTTCTTCTGTGAGACCAGAAACAACAAGCCTCCCTGACTTCCTCTCCCCGGCAAGCGGACTAACAAAACTCCCCCCTGATTAGGTCAGGCTCACTTAGGATAATCCCCCTTTTGCTGTGTAGTGTGACACGATCATGAAAGTGATAACATCGTATTCACTCTACTCACATCCAAAGGGCTGCTCAGGGCAACAACACTAGAGGTGGGGGTCATGGAGGCTGCCTTAGAGCCCTGCCCCCCACAGCTATCTAAACCAGTAAAAATCAGTTATTGTCAAGCCACGTCCAGCTCATGGTGACCCTGTGTGTCAGAGAACTGCACCCCACGGGTTCTCAATGATCTTCTTTGAGAAGTAGATCACTTTCTTCCAAGGTGCTTCTGAGCAGAGCTGAACTACCAACCTTTTGTTCAGCAGCCAAGTGCTTAACTATTTGTGTCTCCCAGGAACTGTCATAGGTAGCTGGGACAGTTAGCAATGATAACAGTGACTCACTGTGCTAAGTGCTTTTCAGCATTTAATCTTCAAAAACATCTATGAAGTAGTTTCTATTCCTTTCCTTGTTACTGTCGGTTTTTTTTGAGTGAAGATATTGAGGTTTAGCAGCCAAGTGATGGCCCGATTTCTTGTAATCATGAGAAAAACATTTTAATTTTTGAAAAAAATTTTAACAAGTATGTAATATATGTTTTGATTTTGAATGCAGAGTTTGAACGTTTTCGACATCAGAACCCAGGCTTACCTACTGAACTCATCATGACTGCTTCTCCAATAACAAGTAGAATTGGAATGGCAATTATTACTGTTTTATGGAAGCAAAAACTCGTGTGGAGAGATTAAGGTAATACACTCAAGACTACCCAGTTAGGGAGTGGTAGAACCAGCCATCAATCTGACTTCCCCTTCTCAATCCCAAGCTGTTGTCTCCCCAGTGTAGCTGAGGAATGTCTCTAAATTTCTTGTCATCCAGAAGAAAACTTAGGGATAACCCCTTCTTGAGAGACAAAGCAAACCAGCATGTCTTCTGGCTCTGATACTTGATCGAATTACCTAGAATGCTTCCTCAGTCCTACTACTTTTAACCTGTTGTCAATGAAAAGCAAAAGTGTTTTATTTTCATGCTAAGGAAAAATAATATGAAACAAGGTCACCTGGAAATCACTAGAATCTTCCTAATATTTAGCACCAGGGAGAAGTGCTCTTCCCACTATGGTGAAAGATTAAAATAAATAAATAAATAAATCATTGCTGTTGAAACTCTTGACTCATAGTGATCCTACGTGAGAGAGTAGAACTGCCCCATAGAGTTTCCAAGGAGCACTTGGTGGATGTGAACTGTCTACCTGTTGGTTAGCAGCCATAGCACTTAATCACGACACCAGGATGGAAAGTTAGAGATCACTGAGTTCCCCTCCTGTGTGCATTTGCACCTTGGAAGAAAAGGGGTCCTGGGGTCAAAGCAAATAGTGACTTAGGAGTAAGAATGTTTCCGTAGAACAAGCATTGCTTTTTCATTACTTCTTGCTAGGAGAAAGGCCGCTGGGGCCCAGATACGGTAGCAATGCACTTATCCACTGTAAATGTTGTCCTATTGCCCTGTGTTGTCCTTGGGCAATGCCAGGCTGATTCCATCTAAAAGGCAAGCCTACTTTGTTTCTGCTGTTAGTTCAGAATGTCTAGCAGTGTCAGCAGTCAACATGGTGCGGACGGCCACTAAAAAGTCACACTTTTCTCCAGTGACTTATGTCTAACCTCCCCTGGCCTGCAATTGTGCTTCGGTCAAGAAACAGAAAACAGCTAACCAGGAAATTTTCGTTTCCTCCGAATGACCTGTTAGGTCATGGTTTGGGATGTGATTACATCGCTCTTTTGTTGGCTAGAGTCCCTGGGTAGCATTAAAGGTTACTGTACTCAGCTGCCACCTGAGAGGCTGGCAGCTCTAACCCACTTAGAGGTACCTCGGAAGAAAGTCTGGGTGACCTGCTGCCAAACAGTCATGGCCTTGAAAACGCTGTGGAGCACAGTTCTACTCTACACACCCAGGGCTCATCCTGAACTGTGTATTGGAATCAACTTGACAGCAGCTAGCAACAAGAAGACTATACTGTGGGAGTAGACAGCCAGGTCTTTCTTCTGCTATGCTGCTGGCTGGATGTGAATTGCCCACGTTCCTGTTAGCAGTCAAACACAACCATGTATGCCACCCACAAGTCTTTCATTCTATCTAAAAAAAAAAGAACCAAACCTTTTAGCTATTGCCATCAAGTCAATTCCACTGTTGGCAGCCTCACGTATTATAAGTCAGCACTGTTCTATAGGGTCTATATGTGTATGCATGTGTGTGTGTATACATATATACACGAGGTCTGACAATCAAGTTCACAAACTCATCCTAGAAGAAGTGCTACATACTCATCGCTGAATATCACTACAGTCACCTTCTAAGTACTCCCACTGGGAAGCTATGTGCTGGCATCAGCACCTCGTCCACCCTTCAGAGCAATTTTGGAACTCGTTTTCTGGAATGGTCGCCAGAGCTGTTGTCCTATTACCCTTGATGTTCTGAATGCCATCAAAATGTCTTCCTTTCAATGTTTCCTTTATCGTTAGGTACAGAAAAAAAGCCATTGGAGGCCAGATGAGGTGAGCAGGGAGGGCGTTCCAACACAGCTATTTGTTTATTGGCTAAAAACTCCCTCACAGACAACTATACAATCAAGTTCATGAACTTGCCTCCATGCTACTGTGTGCAATGCTCGTTCCAGAAAGAGTTCCACAATTGCTTTGAAGGGTGGACTACGTGCTGGCATCGGTGCATAGCTTCCCAAGGGGAGTACTTTGAAGGTAGCCATAGTGATATTCAGCAATGAGGTATGTAGCACTTAGAACAATTAAGTTTTCAGATTTAATTGTCAGAGTTTATACAGGGCTTAAATGTATATGTATACATATAGGGTTTATGTGTATATGCATACATATATACATATGTATATATAATTAAAATCTTTACAGAAGGAGATGGGCAGGTGTTTCTTCGACAGGGTAGTTGGGTGCATCACACCTACCAATCTTTATTTATTTATTTCAATGCAAATAGTTTATTTGGGAAGCAGTCCCAGGAAATAGTAACAGGACAGCTGGGGAGGAGACGAGGAAGAAAATCAAGGCCACAAAGGGAAGATTCTCAGGCAAGCTACTGCAGCAGGAACCTCCGGGAGACAGCCTTGAGCAAGCCTCGGAGTTTCCATCGATCCATCATCTCCCATCTGTCCCCGGTCAGGGGCTGCTTCTGGAGGCTGCCAGCTCCCCAGCAACGTCGCTTTCCTGCGTGTGTGCAGAGTGGGCTCCGTGGCCTGAGCATCCCTGTGGCAGAGCACAGAAGGGGGACTGGTGAAGGCCTGGGAGCAGGGCACCACGTCCAGTGGCATAGAGTCAGTGCACAGGAGTAGAACAGAGGCTGGCCCTCAGTAAAAGTGTAGAGAGCTTTATGGAAGCTGGGAGAGAAACTGGAGAAAAAGAAAGTGGGTGGTTCCAGGTGAGATTAATACTGTCAGCCTTGAATGACACCAAGATATGAGCTTGAACTTGCAGATGTGGTAAAAACAGGCCAGCTGGCAAGAATCCAAAAGGGCAAAGGTCATCCCCAGAGGTGAACCTGCCTGGGGAAGCAGGCAGGCCTGCTAGGCTCTAGTGGAGAGTCAAGAAGGAAGGAAGCCAGAGACCCCTTTGAAATCACTTAAGTTTTATTGAGGGTCAACCCTGTTCCAGCCTTTCACACTAACTCCTTGAAGCCCCTGTGAGGAGCCTTGTGAGGGAGATGTGATTGCTGATCCTGCTCAGAGACTAAGGGAGAAGTACCGCAAGCTGAAGGGGGTTTCCCAGGGTCCGGTGGCTTGGACCAGGCAGAACTAGGTTAGCACCCTGGAAGAGTGGTTCCTGGGAGTCCCAGGATGGCGCAAACAGTTAACACCTGGCTGGTACCTGGAAGACTGGAGCTTTGGGCCCACTCAGAGGCACCTCAGAAGAAACGCCTAGACTGCCAATCTTTAGGTTAGTAGCTGAGTGCAAATCGGTTGCACTACACAGTGACATCTAAATGGTCCCTTCATAAAACTATCCTTATTAACCTTCTGAGGGTGCTGGAAACCCTGATGGCATAGTGGTTCAGTGTTACATCTGTTAACCGTAAGGTCAGCGGTTCAAATCCACCAGGCACTCCTTGGAAAACTCTGTGGAACAGTTGTACTCTGACCTACAGGGTCTCTATGAGTCGGAATAAACTCAGTGGCAGTGGGCTTGGTTTTTTGCTTGATTTATATGCTGTTAGGAACCTTGACTGATGGCCATACTAATCTCTGAATGAAGTTACTAAGTGACAGCAATAAGCTGGTGTTAAATCTGTTAGGTATATGGTTGGTGGGGAACCAAATATTTGTCCAGCACCAAGATAACACCACACCGATTGCTTTCTAGTGACAAGGGGAAAGACACAGTGTGACAATGAAAGGACAAGACTGTTGTTTACCCTAACTGATCGATCAGTCCTAAGATTCAGAATGGTAGATCGACTAGACTGTATGTAGCTCATCCGTATCTCCTAGGACATCACCTAGCTGAAAGTGCTGGCCTTGAAGTCTCGGCATTCTACTTCCAATTTATAAGCAGAAGCAAGAGAAACAAGCTAAATGACAGCAGAAGGAAACAGCCAGTCAAATACAGGAGATGTGACATTCCAGAGGACAACTGGCTAAATCCATTTAACAAACACAGTATCACGTCTATGCTTGACTAAAGGGTTTAAGGAATACAAGTCACGCAATGCATGGACCTGAATCACTTCCTAACTAGACAAACCAGCTAGAAGGGATGTCTTGTGATGATTCATTTAGTTGAATATGGAGTGGTATTAGATAAGATGAAAATGTGTTGATACACAGAGGTGTTGATCACTTACTGGGGGGAAATAAGTTTACAAAACAGTGTGCACAGTGTCTTCTTATTTTGGTAAAGAGTTACCTGTTGTATGTGTACCTACATGTAAATATACACAAACATATGTATATTATATATATATGCATAAAAGCTTTAGAAACCACTGCCGCCAAGTCTATTCCGACTCATAGCACCCATAGGACAGAGTAGAAATGCTCCATAAAGTTTCCAAGAAGCAGCTGGTGGATTCGAACTGCTGACCTTTGGTCAGCAGATGTAGCACTTAATCACTATACCACCACAGTTTCTAAGGGATACAAAATAAGTTATTAACAGTGATAATTTCTGACTGGGGGAGTGGTATATTTTTATTTGCTTATTTTTGTTTATCTGTGTGTGTGTTGCTTTATGAGGGGTTATTTTTATTTTATAAGAAGGGAAGGAAATGATCAGTGCATCAGTTCTAGCTATGGGAGTAAATGAGATTGCCCAGGGGAGTGCATATGAAGAACAAGAGAGCTGAAGAAATAGCATCCAGAAACATCAGGTTTTCAGAGAGAAGACAGGTGAGGAGGAGAAGACAAGAGAGAACAAAAGCAGAAAAGCCAGGGGAGAAAAATGCTTCTAGAAGGTTGGGAGAGTAAGGCATATCAGCTTGTCCAGATGAGTCAAGCTAGATGAAGGTTAAAAGGAGACCAGTTGTGTTACAGTGTGAGTCAATATAGACTTTTACCCGTAGTCAGGTAAGGAACTAGGTCTGCTCTTGTGAAAAGTTGGTTAATAGAGGGAAGGAGAGATACAAGAAAGCCACCTGAGGCAAGCAGGTGGGACAATTGCCATTCAGGTGATATTCTATATAAATGGGAAGCCCTGTAACACCACTCCATCGTACAGTGTGTGGCACCTCCTGGAGGATGACAAAGGAAAGGTCCTGGGAAACAAGCAGAGGAAAGGGATATTTGGAAATGGTTAAAGGTTTAAGCAATTTGTAGACTGACTGGAAAGGCCAATAGGAAGGGAGAGGTTAAAAATCTAAGGGAAGGAAGATCATTTATGACCCAGGATGCAGATGCTCACAGAGATGGAATCAGGTGGAGAGCACAGGAGGCAGGGTGGGCCTTGCAGGGCACTGAGGTGGCTTCCTGTGATTCAGAGCTGAAAGGGCCAGGATCAGAACCAGAATCCAGCTGCTCTCTCCTTCTCCAGAACCCAGCAAACCCAGATGATGATTACAAATTGGGAATATACTTAGAAAAGCAAAGCTTCCCAAGGGGAAGGGTGCTGCTCTGGTGACTACAACAAAGCCACATCAGTAGTCACTAGATGGTACGGGCCAAGGTAATGGGACTTGAGGGGTCGCCAAAAGCCGTCACCCCAGGAACATCTCCCAAGGGCTTTTCGTAATTACAAGCAGTGTGATCAAGTGAATAGACGATGCTCGATTTTGAGTCAGCAGATGAGGTTTGAAGCCCAGCTTCCTGTCACAGTTTTTGAATTGCGGTCTGACTTTGTTCAATGAACAATGACAACGTACGTACAAGGCAGAAAGGGCACTGTTGTCACCGCAGCCTAAGGCATTCACATGACCATTCTCTCTCCTGTTCTGTCCTTTACCTCATCACTGAACCACGGAGTTCCACTATCTTTGGTTTCCTTCTGCCCCACAGAATACGGTTTTGTAGATGGCCTGCTGACAACCCAAGAAAATTGTCCCCTGGGTCAGCAAGTCCCAGGTGCACACAACACGCAAAAACAGAGCTTCATGGAGAGCAGGCTGCTCTCCTGGGTGACTCAGCAGCTTGTCAGGTTGAGCTGCCCAAGGTGCGTTGGTCAAAGGTTATACGTCCCAGCTTGTCCAACTGTTGGGCTGGGAGGGGCTGGGAGAAGCTGGTGGTCGGAGGGGTTTCCCCTCTAAAGGAGCTCTGCCTTTAGACACTCACCCCCCGGGCTGATGTTTCAGTTAGTACCCGGCTGGCAAGGAGTGGTACCCAGCGCTCCCTCACTGCTTTGACAACTCTGGGGCTTTGCACAAATATGTGCAAAGTGTGAAGACTCTGGCCACAGGATGAGAGTGGGAAAGAATAAAGCACTGGGAGAAGGTGCTGAAAGGTGCTGGGCCATTAATTATAGCTCAGTGGGGGTGGGAAAGGAAGCGGGTAACTCCCAGTGGAGCATCAGAGATAACGCAAACAGAAAGGTTTTAATGAGAAAACCATTGTGAGGAAATGACTCAGTGGTGTGGAAAAAGTGGGCTCAAGCAGGACTGGGGCAACACTGGTAGCGCCATGACTCTCAAGGTGAGGAGCTAGCCTGAAGGGTCCTGCTGGGGAGTGCAAGGCTTTCTCTGACACCCACAACACGTGCACCCAGCATCATCCTTTGAGGAGGGTTCCCTTCTTTCCACATTTCCTTGGAACAAGGGCTTGGGATGGCATCCTCAGGGCAGGAGGAGCTGTGTCATGTGCTGGAGAATTGAGAAGACATCTTGACTCTCAAGATGGGAGGGGAAGCTGAGACCCTCTGATCAAGAATCTGTTGGGAGGAAGAACTGGAATATTCTGGGCTGTGTCTGCAAAGAAGAGTATACAGTCACTTCCCCCTGTGCCTGGAACAGAGAACTTCCTTCAGACTTGGTGTGTGCTGCAGTGAGGGAATGTGTTTTTTGATTCAAAAAATCAGGGTGGTGTCCGAAAAAAATTTTGTATTTCTGGTTTTTGAATGTATGTGCGCAAAAAGTCCGAAAACGGTGTAAAATGTAGCCACCATCAAAAACGTAATGGCATGAGGTTACAGGGAACAATAACATCACATGGCATTGGAAGTGTTCCAGAAAATCTGGAGTGAGTGAACACCGTGTTTTGAACAGCAGCACATCTGAGAAGAGCTAAGGAACAAAATCCTTTGCAGAAAACTAACGTATTCATTTCTTCATAAATGGAAGATGCCTAAGAACCAGTTCCCAGCTTGCGGCAAAGGAAGGAGGGAGAGGAAGGTGGGAGGGTTAGAGGAACGGTAAAGTCCACCCAGTGTGTGAAGTGGGGAGACAGGAATGCCGGGGCCAGAGACCTACAGCTGAGGCCTTGTTCTCCATCTCCCAGCTGTGTGTCAGTTGAATCTTGGTTTCCTGATCTGCAAGGTGGGTACAGTGCTGAACTGGCTGGAGCCCCTGGGAGAAGTCAATGAGATAACAGCCATCAGGCACTGTAATAAACTGAATTATATCCCACCCCAAAATAATCAATTTCGCTGGGCCACAATTTCCTGTATTGAATAAAGATCCCAAAGGCCATATTCAGGATCTTCATTCGCTGATATGGCAAGACTCAAAATGAGAAGAAACAGCTGCAATCATTCATTAGTAATCAGGACATGGAATGGACAATGTGTGAATCTAGGAAAATTGGAAATGGTCAAAAAATGAAATGGAAAGCATAAACATTGATATCCTAGGCACTAGTGAGCTGAAATGGACCAGTTTGGGCCATTTTGAATTCAATAGTCATATAGTCTACTATGTTGGCAACAAAAACTTGAAAAGGAATAGTATTGTGTTCATCGTCAAAAAGAGCATTTCAAGATCTGTCCTGAAGTACAATGCTGTCAGTGACAGGACACTATCCAGCCAGCAGAGAGAGAATGAACTTGGACTTGTAGCCCACAGGACTATAACAGAATAAATCTATCTTTGTTAAAGCCATCTGCTTGTAGCATTTCTGTTATAGCAGGACCAGATGACTAGGATAGGTATCTAATCCAAGGTCTGGTGTGGATGAGCCGTGTGCACATAAACATTCTTCAGATTCTCTCCCCGACACCCACTCGTTTTCAGGTGATGTGTATAAAGGTGCCCAGCCCCTTGTAAAGACTTAACAAATGTTCACTGAAACTGTAGTTAGATCATGGGACCCCCAAACAGATCCCTGCCTGTTTTCTTTTTTTTCCAAATTACACAACTCAGTCCTGTCACACTAGTGTCTTCCAACACAAAATGGATGATTGCCTGAGTGTCAGCGAAAACACTTCACAATTTAGCAGACATTTAGGGGCACAGTAGGCACGGGTGTTTGGGCTTCCGTCAGAAGCACGCTAAGGCCCTGACCCTGCTCACGCGGATAAGCGGGTGATGAGAGGACCCAGGGCACGTGAACCTGCCTGTTGGCGCCCACTGCACACCAGCAATGGACCAGAAAATAGCATGGAGAGAAAGCTGTGAACAAACAACCTGGGGAGAAAGACATTTTATTATTGAATGAGGGGAGAGAAAGAGCTTGGTGACTTTGGAAGAGCAGGGCAACAAACACAGTAAAGAAGGAAAAACCTAAGCACAAATGGACTGTGGAGCCCTGTGCACCAGAGCTGACCCAAAGAGCAGCTTTGGCAGAACTAACGTGGGAACCTCACTGGTGTTGCAAAGTATCATGAGGCACTGGCCAGCCTTTGCTGCAGCTACTTAAAAGGCCATTTTCCAAGTCCTTCCGAGGCCCTCCTGTGAGAGGGAGGGGAAGTCTCCTGTCATCTCCACCTAAACCCAGCTTTCAGTGCTGTCACTTCTGGCCACCTGGCTTTTTCTAAAAGGCTTTCTGTCTTTTAAATTCCATCATTTGCACTACTTGCTTCAGTGACTCTGAACTTGGCAGGTCACTCCATGGTTTTGCCCCTCTGAATGAAATGCTTTTGCCTACATTACGTAGCCAGACTTCGAGACGGCCTCCGGAAGAGGTAGCTACAGCTTCCCATTCCGTTTATCAAGAACTGGCTGGTGGTTTGTGTAGTCAGAATACGCTGTTTCCCTCAACATCTTTTTTATAGATCTAAATTCATCCCGATGAACGTTCTAAGGCTGGGCATAGCCACCTAATGATTCATAGCAATTCAAATTAACACATGTGTAGTCATCTACTATGCACAAGGCACCATGCCGGGGGTTCCGAGGTGAAGGATCCTTGGTTTCTACTCTCCAGGGCCTTGTTGCCCATAAGAGACAACATCTCCAATAGGCCATGAGTGCAGGCCAACTGTCATAATGGAAATGGTTTATTGTTCTTATAGCTATGCAACGTTCCCGGATGGTGCAAATGATTAACATGCTTGGCTGCTAACTTTAAAGGTTTGAGGTTTGAGTCTGAGAGGCCCCTTGGAAGAAAGGCCTAGTGATCTACTTTAGAAAAATCAGCCATCAGAAAATCCTATGGAGCACAGTTCTCTGATCCTCATGGAGTGGCCATGAGTGGGAGTCAACTCTAAGATAACTAGTTTTATATGCCATGCACCATTCTATATATATATATATATATATGTACAGTATATATATGTAAAGCACACACAAATATAAATAAACACAGGAGGGAAAAGGAATGTGGGCTGTGAGACAAGATACAATGATGTAAAAGGCCTGTGTTTGGGGGGCAAGTCTCTTGCACTCTCTGAGCCTCAGTTTCCTCGTTTTTAAAATAGAAATCAGAGTAACAAGAATATTAACATTAATAACACTACTTCCTAGAGTTTCATGAAGTCAGTAGGTAGTTATGATGTGAGGTCAATAAATGTCGCTGATCAGCTATTCTGTGACAGATGTACAAATAAGTGTGATGATTTTATAGGCAAGTGGAGAGGTAATAAAAACTAATTTGGTTTCTTGTTGGACAAAGCCTGTAAAATGCACAGGCGTGGTTGAGGGAGACACATAGCTGTTAACAGCACAAGGTGACATCCCAGATGAGGTGACCCCAGGCAGTACTTCTCAAGGGTCTGTGAGTATTCTAAGAGCGTGTTTTAATTTTTGTTTCAAAATTCGATGGTTGTGTCATATACAAAACTTGTTGCCACCAAATAAATTCCAATTCATAGTGATCCCACAGGACAGAGTAGAACTGCCCCATAGCATTTCCAAGAAGCAGCTGCTGGATTTGAGCTGCTGACCTTTTGGTTGGCAGGCAAGCTCTTAACTATTGTGCTATCAGGGCTCCATATCCTACACATGTATGTGCATATATGTGTGTGTATGTGTGTGTGTGCATATATATGTATCATATATGTGTATATAGTGTTCTGTTCCTGTTCAGTCTATTCTGATTCATAGCAACCCAACAGGACAGAGTAGAAGAGACCATGGGATTTCTAAGGCTGTGACAGCTACATATTTCTTCCAAGGAGAAGCTTGTGGGTTTGACCAAATGACTTTTCAGCTAGGAGCCACGCACTTTAACCACTGCACCACAAGGGGTCCATATGTATATGGAGCCACAGATAGATAGGTAGATGGACATGTAGATATAGAAATAAAGGTATAAATACAGAGGTATAGATATAGATACAGGTATAGACATAAAATGAAAAAGGAAACTAAAACCCACTGCCATGGAGTTGATTCCGACTCATAGCAGCCCTACAGTACAGGGTAGAAATGCTCCATAGAGTCTCCAAGGAGCACGTGGTGAATTTGTACTGCTGATCTTTTAGTTAGCGGCCACATCACTTAACCACTACGCCACTAGGATTTACTCACACACACACACACACACACACACACACACTCTTATCAACACATATATTCTAGTTTACCTGAATATCCAGTTTATAATTCAGAGCCACCATGTGACTTCATCTTCCATGTTGGTGTTTAGGTGGACTTAACATGTAAATGTGTTTATATCTGCTGAAAAGTGGATAACAGCAGGATGCATTTTATACAAAGGAAGGTTTACAAGCAGTCTGAGTAGAGAAAAGCTGATAGATGGTACTTGCATGTGACCCACGACAGCATAGCTTCGCTGAGTGTGAAAGAACACGGCTTGGGCAGTCAGTACCATACTGTGTTGTGAATGATACAGTTTTAGCAAAATAATATGTCACATTCAATTAATTTTATTGCTTATAGTTTTGCTTTTTTCCTGGTTCTGTGACTTTCTTGGTGTTTAGATAATGAATTTGTTTTATGTAAGTGCCGAAGTAAAATATATTAATATCTGTTATTTTATTTCACAAATTTAAGCTACATGTTAATAAAAATGGTTTGAGTTTACCATAATGGGTTTACTAGAGCTTATAAAGGCAGGACTGCTTCTAGGTTGAGGAAAGGGCTGCTGGAAATCTGTCCCAGGCATAGAAAGATGAAGGGACCATGGAAGAGGCTGAGTCTGCAGATTCAGGGAATGGACAAGCAGGTTCCAGGTGGAGCAAGGTCTCCACAGCAGAGCTTGGAAGGGTGCAAGGGGACACTAACAGCTAAGAACAGATCCTGTCTCTCCCACCTTTCTTCCAGCTAACATCCTACTCACAAAAACCTCATCTCTGCTTCGTTCATTTGCTTAGTGAATAAGCTGCAGAATTTCTGCTCACCAGCTACTGCAGTAGACCCAGAGGTACAGTCATCCATGAAACAGACATGGTCCCGGCCCCAGGGAGTCTACAACTGAGTGGATCACTTTATTTATACTCAGCTTCCACTTCTCTCCCTTTTTCATAGAACTAACTCTTCAGAATCAGGCACAGAATCCTCACTCCCATCTGTAACTAAACAACCAAGCTTCTTCTGATTCGTTCAGTCATGTACCTAGAAGGGCGCAGGTGCCAGACATGTGTCAGAGACATTTTCTCCAGTCTTTTTTCGGTACTTGTCTGATTCTAGGCCAGGCACAATGCAAACAAGAAAGAGGTTGGAAATATTGTAGGTTGGGTTCTATAGAAGCAGAACCTGAAGCAGAGTTTGGGGGTTGTTTGATTTATTAAAGATGTGAACCCAAACGAGTTTCTGTGAAGTCAACTCTGACTTACTGTGACATCATGTGTTTCAGAGTGCTGCACCCCATAGGGTTCTTGATGGCTGGTTTTTGGAAGTAGATTGCCAGGCCTTTCTTCTGAGGTGTCTCTGGGTAGACTTGAACCTGTAACCTTTGAGTTAGAAGCTGAGAGTGTTAGCTTTTCGTACCACCCAGGGACTCCTCTTAAGGACATAATCTTCTGGAAAAGCTTGTAAAGGAGTCAGGGAAGCAGGAGCATGGAGAAGAAAGAGTGGAGCGAGAATGGACTCAGAGAAAGACCAGATTTGAGCTATAGGGTGTTCTGGAACATAAATCCCATCACAAATACGTGTCCACTAAGAGGCAAGGGGAAGACTTTCTGTGGGTAAAGATGGGGTTAGACACACAACCTTCCCGCAGAGACAGCTCCCATCAGCTGTAAGGATAATTTCAGAGAAGAAAGCGCCTGTAAACCATCAGCAGCCAACACACCATCTGTGTGGCATGGGTGTCCCTGCTGAGCAATGGGGATCTGAGCAGGACACAAAATGCATCTGCTCCACATGGTTTCTAATGCAGATTTTGCCCTTACCAGTCAGCAAGGCCATTATGAGAAGAGGGTGACAAGCACCTGGGCAGTCACAGTCCCTCCCTTCCTTTTCAGGTGTCAGAGCAGAAGTTCTTGACAAACCAGTCCAATCAGGAAATCCAGATGATGAACAATTCAGGCTAGGCAAGAAAGTGAAAGCTGTGACCAAAACACAGGCATCACTGACCCTGTTGCCTCCACACCCTCGTTCCCTACCACCCAGAGGAATCTAGCCCACCTGTCCTAGTGGTCACCCAGTCCTTCGGTTGTTGTCATTGTCTCTCAGGAATTAATTTCTCTCCCTCTGGAGTCAGCCCTTTCAACACTGGGGTGTTGCCTCTGAAACTGTATTTCCTCAAGTTCTAGTTTAAGACAGGGTGGGGAATTGCAGTTGTGATAATCATTAACGATGGGATCCCCCAAATTTCCATGCCCTAATCCTGGTAAACCATGAAAACATTAACTGATGTAACAAAAAGGACTTTGTGGATGCAGTTAAGGGCACTGAGATACAGAGATTATCCCGGGTTATCCAGATGGCTCCTAAGCAATTACAACAGTGTTTAAAACCTAAGATCCTTCCCTGCTCGTGCTCTGAGATAATATGGGAGAAAGAAGAGAGATGTGAAGTGTAAGAGGAGTGGTCCTGCCATCGCTGGCTTCAGAGACGGAGGAAACGGGCTATGAGCTAAGGAATGCAGGTAGCCTCTGGAAGCTGAGAACGACCCTTGGGTGAAACCCAGCCGCAAATGTGACAGTTGCAAGGAACTGAAGTCTGCCAACCACCTGAACACCCAAGCAAAGAAACAGGTACTCACCTACAGCCTTAAGAAATGAACACAGCAGCCCTGCCAGCACCTTAATTTTAGCCTGGTGAGACCCATGTCAGACTCCTGACCTACAGAGCAATAAGAATAAATTTGTATTGTTTAAGCTGCTAAAAATACAAGTAGGTAACAACAACAACAAAAAAACAGTTGCTATCAAATCGATTCCAACTTCCAGTAACTCTCCCTGTGTTGGAGAAAATTGTGTCCCCTGTATTTTTCAGAAGCAGGTCACCAGGCCTTTCTTCTGAGGCTCTTCTGGGTGGACCTGAACCACCAACCTTTCAGTTAGTAGCCAGTGCACTTAACTGCTGGCACCCCATGGGAACTCCTTACCCTGCTAAATGTGTGGTAATGTGTTACAGTAGCAACAGGAAACCAGTACAGAGGTTCTGATCAAAGAGGTTTAGGAAAAGGTACCCTAGTAGCAGATAACTTACTGGCTACCAAGAGAGAGACCAACTGTGCTGATTCCTAATTCTGTGTTCTGACAGCCTCACAGGTTGTGTGCAAATAGAGAGCTGCTGCAGAACGGTGGCATCACACTCTGTTGTCATAGTGACTCTCTGAAGCTAAAGACGCCCCACCAAAGCCTATGCCGGCTGTGCTAAGTGCTAGGAAGGCACTCTGAGTGTGGCCAGATGCTTCCACATTCACATCAGAGACGCTTCCCCAAACTTGTGTTCTGTCAGCTCTGGCCCTAAAGCAAGTATGGTCACATGCCTCTAGAAAACAAGAAGCCAATATTAATGATCCTAGGGTTGCCATGAGTCGGACCCAACTCCACGGCACTGGGTTTAATATTAATGATAAGATTTATTAATGAGGGTCAGTTGTTTTTCCACACTAAGACCTAAGGAAACAAATACAAACAAAAGTCATGTTTCAAAATAGACTTTGCTCCAAAGCAAGCATTAACTCCTAGTAACTTCTCCATGGTAGTTTTCTCTCCTCCAACTCAGTCTCTCTCCACTTCGCTGCATAGGGTCGCTTGTTACCCCTTGACCAGGCTGAGGTTGTTCCCTCTGCGGGGTCTCTGCATCTGCTCTCCTCTTATCTGCGATACCCTTTGTTATGGGTTGAATTATATTCCCCCAAAATACATGCTACAAAACCTAGCCTCTATGCTGTGGTTAGGAAACCCTGGTGGTGTAGTGGTTGAGTTTGCTTGCTAACCAAAAGATCAACCATTTGAATCCACCAGGCACTTGGAAACTCTATGGGACAATTCTGCTTTGTCTTATAGGGGTGCTATAAATTGGAATCAACTTGATGGCAATGGTTTGTTTTTGTTTTCCATGCTATGATTACAATACCATTTGGGAATGAGTTGTCTTTGTTATGTTGAGCCAAGCCAAGTGCCGTCGAGTCGGAGCCGACTCATGGCGACCCTAGGGACCAGGGTAGAACTGACCCCCAGAGTATTAGTGAGACACAATTAGTGCAAGGTATATCTTGAGTCAATCTCTTTAGAGAGATAAGAGATTAAGCAAGTGAGCATGGCAGAGATGAGGGAAGAGAGATGGTGAGCCACGTGAAGATCGCCCATGAGCAGAAGCTCAAAGAGACAAGGACCTTCCTCTAGAGCTGACAAAGACAGAGAGCCTTACCCTGGAGCCAGCACTTCGAATTCAGACTTCCAGCCTCTTAACTGTGAAAAAATAAATTTCTGTGACAGCTACCTTTTCATGATATTCCTGTGACAGTAGCACCAGATACCTAAGACACACTTCATCGAGATGTTGTCATGCTTTCCTGCCTCCCTCTGTTCTTAAAGGCCTCTGCTTGATTATTCCTGCTTCAGAAAGAGCATCCTTTGTCACTTTATCTAAAATATATACCCACCACCGCAATATTGTCTCCTTAGCCCATTATATCTTTCCTCCGGCACTTCTGTATTTATTTGAGTGTTTTCTCGTTGTTTCACCATAATGCTGTAACCTACACAAAGGCCGGGACCATGTTTCTGCCTCACTCTTATATTCCCAGTTTCTGGCACATCATAGGCACTCCGTAAACACGTAATGGATGTATGAACGAACTGGTTGTCAATCGCCCTGCCACCCCTTGGGCACTCAAACACCGGCTTTGCTACCACACCCAATTTCCTCCAAGTCCAAGTTCTTCCCATGGCAGAACTGTAACTGGTATGGTTGATTGTATTTTTCAGAGATGGTCACCACACCACACATCTCATCCTATGCGCCCTTCTTATAATGTGGTGCTGGTACTCCTTCAATTAAGAAGTAGATTGATGTTCTTGTCTCTTGAATCTGAACTTGCCTGTGACTATGGCCAGATTCGACATTATGTGACTTCCAGGGTGTGATAGTTAAAGTTATATGCCAAAGTAGGTGGTTTGTAATCCTCTTACAATTCTCAGTGATTTGGTGGACAGTATGTATCACCTCCTATTTTGTTATCGGATATGAGCAGCCAGTCAGTTAGGAGAAGGGTTTCCTTAGGGGTGTGGCCTGCTTCTGTGAAGTAAAAGAAAGCTGGGAAAGCTTGCTCTCTTTTCAATCCTGCAGTTTTCTCAGCTTCTGATCCAAGTTCCTCAGTTGCGTAAGCCAGCAGAGGCCTCGAACCTGTGACCTGACTTACAGGTTTTGGTTTTCTTAGCCCCTACAACCACATGAACTGTAACAGGCAGCCTGTCTCCTGACCTATGGATTTGGGACATGCCACTCTCCACACTTGTGTTAGTCATTACCCCACAATTGCTTAAACCATTTCCTTGAAGTGGATCTGTTTATATATCTATATACATTTCACTGGTTTTGCCCCTCTAGGGAACCCAGACTAAGATGCAAGGTTAGATCGTATAATGTGATATGGATTCTGCCTCATTCTCTTGGGTCTTTCTCTCTGGGAACCCAGATACTATGCTGTGGGGGGAGTTCAGGCCACATGGAAAGGCCATGTGTAGATGTCCTAACTAACAGCTGAACTCAGGTCCCAGTTGACAGCCAGCTGCAACTTCTAGACACGTGGCGAGGAGTACTTTGAGAAGTCTCCAGGCCCAGCCATTATCTGACCACAACTGTGTGAGAGACTCCAAGTGAAAGCCCTCAGCCAAGATCGGTCAACTCCTGTAACTCATGATAAAAGGATAAAATGGTTGTTTCTATTCTAGGCCATTAAATTAAGGCAGTTTTTTTGGTTTTGTTTTTATTTCTAAGTGTAGGAATTGAGATCTTGGGATATACTACAGGGTAGTTAGAGACGTGATTTCTAAACTCCATTCCACCCAACTTGCACTTTTTAGCCCCTACACTCCCTAAAATCTCAGTTCCAAATAGCCCCAAACACAGCAAACACAAATATAATCATCTTTCTTAACTTTCAGTTTAGGGTAAATTGGTCATTCTGAAGAACTGTTATATCTTATAAATGTCAATATTTCTCCATTATTGCAATTCAGGTTTTGCCTTGATTCATGCACTGTTAAGAGTAAGTCGCCCAGGACACCTGTGCTAACGAGCTTCACTCCACTGTCAGTCTCCTCAGCCTCAGCTACATGCCAGTTCCTAGGGACAGTACCTTTTCCAGTAAGTCCTTGTTGCCATCTGCACAAATTCCGTACACCTCTTATCAAACCCCACAGCATCACGCGATAGTCTTTCATGAAGCCGCTTATCTGCTCCCATCAACCAGTTCTTCTTGCTCAGTGGCAAGGACAAAACTCAGGTGCACCACTCCACCTAGGGCTGTCACTGGGGCCAGTCAGGGAACGGCCTTTATGTGAGTCAATACAGTTGCAGCGGGGACTGGAAACAGGCTCCGGTCAGATCCCCTCACACACAGCAAAGCATCACATCCAAAAAATAAGCTAGCGATAGAAATGGATGCAAAAAAATGTATTGTCAGTAGCTGGGAAGGAAAACACAGAGCCTAGATAAGTGAGATGAATGGCAATAAGAAGGGTGGCACCCAGGTAAGTTCACAGCAAACAGAGCTCTTATCTTTCACTGAGATGGGTCAAGAAGGCTATGCTGTAGGTCAGTTAAGGCTGCAAGGGCCTGTACAGAGACTCTGAGAGCGGGGGTGGGGACCGTGGAATGTGCAAGCAGATCATTTTGTCTTGGGGATGCTGTGCTGGACCTTTGGGCCTGTTATAATATACCAGCTCCTACAATTGTCTCTTCCTCTGCTACTTCTACTCCTAGATTAAAAGCGTGAGCCTCTGGGGACTGACACCCTGGGAAAACTCTGCCCCCATCCTCTCCCATGTCTCATTTTAAGATTGGCCGAAGGGCCAACCGTAACACCATCAGAACTAGAAAATCCACTTAATGCCCTCAGTTTCCCACGAACGAGTGGTGGAGCGGTTACATTTGCACAAAGCGGCATGCGCTAAAATAAGCAGTTCGAAATATTCCTGGCAGATGGTGCTAAATATAGAAGCAGTGACAGATTGGCCCCACAGTACAGCTCTTCTGAGCATTAAAAACATGCCAGAGCCAAGAGGCTTCTCTTCTGGCTTCTCTTTTCCGGAAGAGAGTGGTAACAGCCCCAGAATCTTACTGTGACAGTCAGCAGCTGAGATTTAGAGGAGAAAGGTGACTCTGAAGTCAAACACCAGAACAGGGATGCGATGTCCCCCAAGTCTACAATACTGGAACAAAGACAAAGATGCAGAAATGAAAATCTAAAACAGAAAACAAGTGAAAATCTGGTGAACTGGATTCTATTTATTGACTCTTTTGAATTACTCTCCTGAAAGAGAAAGCAAACATTCGTAAGCAAAACTTTGCAGAATGGAGGGAAGGGAGTGGAGGAGGGTAAAAGTTTGGGGGCAGAGTACTTAGGTTAGGATCTTGGTTTTGCTGCTTGCTGGCTGTAAGAGCCTGGACAAGTTACTTAAACTTTCGATATGTCAGTTTTTTTCATCTGAACAAAGGGATGGGGGTAGTGCCTGCTTCTTCTAAAGATGAATGTGATGCATGAGGTTCAACAATTAAGTACACTAACTTAATGATTCTAAGTACTGTGTACCTCATTGCTCAGTGTCACTATGGTCACCTTCAAAGTACGCCCCTTGGGCAGCTATGCACCAATGACAGTGCCTATTTGACCCTTACAAAGGAATTTTGGAACTCTTTCTCGAATAACCATTGAGCATGGTGGCATGATGCCAAGTTCACAGACTTAATTGTGTAGTTGTCTGTGAGTGAGTTTTTAGCCAGTAAACAAATACCTGTATTGAAACACCCTCCCTACTCACCTGACCTGGCCCCCAATGGTTGTTTTATTTACCTGAAGATAAAAGAAATATTGAAAGAAAGACATTTTGATGACATTCAGGACATCAGGGGTAATCTGAAGACAGCTCTAATGGCCATTCCAGGAAGAGTTCCAAAATTGCTTTGAAGAGTGGACTAGATGCTGGCGTCTGTGCACAGTTTCCCAAGGGGAGTACTTCAAAGGTGACCACAGTGCTATTTAGCAATGAGGTATGTAGACCATTTTCTGGGGTGAGTTTGCAAACTTAACTGGCAGTCTTTTATGTCACCACACCCATCTGTTAGTTTGCTGTTGTGGTAGCTGCTTATGTGTTGCTCTGATGCTGGCAGCTATGCAACCAGTGTTTCCGATACCAGCAAGGGTCTCTGTTGTAGTCATCTGGTACTGCTCTAACAGAAATACCACAGAATGGATGGCTTTAACAAAGGAAAGTTTGTTCTTAAACACCGTCCAGTAGGCTGCAAGTCTGAATTCAGAGTGTCTGCTCCAAGGGAAGGTGTTACCTCTGTCAGTTCTGGAGGAAAGTCCTTGTGTTGCATCAGCCTTTGGTCAGGGAGCATCTTGGTGCAGGGACCTCAGGTCTGAAGGATCTGCTCTTCTTCTGGTGCTGCTTTCTTGATGGCGTGAGGTTCCCAACTCTGTGCTTGCTCCCCTGTCCTTTTATTTCTCATAGGATAAAAGGTGGTGCAAGCCACGCACCAGGCAAACTCCCTTTATAATGGAGCAGGGACAAGACCTTAGGAAAGGATTTACAGTCCCACCCTACTCCTCTTTAATATATAGCATAGAAAAATCACAGAATGGAGGACAATCATATATTGGGAATCATGGCCCAACCAAACGGTCACACATAATTCTGGGGGGACACAATTCAATCCATGACAACCACCAACACATAGACAAGTTTCAGCAGAATTTCTAGACTAACACAGGCAAAGAAGAAAGGCCTGAAGATCTATTTCTGAAAATTAGCATGAAAACACTACAAATCATACCAGAATATTACCCAATATACTGCTGGCAAATGTGTCCCCTAGGTTTGAAGGTACTCAGACTATACAATAGTCACAGTAATGAACTTGAGCATTGCAGCCATCATGAAGACAGCACAGAGCTGGGCAGTGTTTCATTCTGTTGTACCTGGAGTTGCTCTGAGTTGGCACTGACTCAATGGCCACCAACTACAACAACAGCAATGAGTGTTTAAGGGCTGTGCCTGACACGCAGTAGCTTTTGCATTGATGGTTGCTATTTTATCTAACAGAACTGAGAAGGAAAGAGAATTACATGAAACAACTGAAGGATTTTAGGGCTGAAGGGAGTATTTTGGTAACAATAAATCTGAAATTAAAAATAAAGTTATGCTGAAAATTCTTAGTTTCTATACACGCTGAAACTGTATTTGGAATAGGCAGTACCGTAAACAGGTGTGTCATCGAAAGTTGATCATTTGGAGCGTATGAATTTGTAGTCTGAGAGATGGGCTTTCATGGGCTGGGGACGTACTGCAGGGAGCTTAGTCATCTTAAAAAGGCAAAACTGTCTCTTCATAATTGGTAAAGACTAGGAGTTAGAACACTGTGAAATTTGCTTTTCTACTTTCATACAATAAAATATTTAAAAGGCCAGAAAGATTTTCTCTTTAAATTTTAATAACAAAGCCTGCCAGTCATGTGGCAAAGTGCCATGTGGGGCCTAGAAGGTGACCCTGTGTTTTGGTTCTGTCTCTGCCATGGACCATGCTCCTTTGTTGAATTTCTGTGTATTTATTTTATGATCTGTCTTGTGCTAGCACCATGCCCCAAAGATTGGAAAATGTTAGCTTTAGAATATTCTTACAACTATAATATATTGGCAGCTACCCCCTGGAGCCAGAGGAGTGTTTTCTGCACCAGAATTTTGGGGCTATATTCAGGGCTCTAGTTCAAGAAAAAAATAGGCTAGTGAAAGTAGACTAACTACCACTAGAAACAAACAAAAACCTCAAATCGAGAGGCTTAACTGAGTAAAAGTTTAGTACTCTCTTAAGTGAAGTCCATTGGTTCCAGAATGTGGGGGAGGGAGATGACATCTCTGCTCTACAAAGTCATCCAAGGACCCAGGCTGATGCGGGCTCTGTCATTTCTAACTTGTGTTTTCCAGAATTATCTTGGGTCATCATCCAGTGGAAGAAGGTGCATGGAGAGCCGTGCTGGAAAGTCTTCATGGGTCAAGCACACCAACAGAAGTGACACACACCACTTCTACTCACATTCCAGGAGCTAGAACTCAGTCATGTGACCACTTAGAATGCAAAGGAAGCTGTGAAATTTAGTTTATTCTGTCTGCCCTGAGGAAAACCAGAACTTTTGGTGAGCAGCTAGCATCCTTTATCACATATCTTGAAACGCTAATTCAAGAGACCAAAAGACATTTAGAAGAAACAGTGTTGAAGAAAATACAGAAATCTTTGCCAGTTCTCCATGCTATTTTCACTCTAACTCTGACTAGAAGCTTCCAAATAGTTGCTTCTCTACATCTTTTCCTATTAAGTCTTGGAATCAAACAACTTCCCTAAATGAGAGTGGGCTGATCTCTCCTCACACCCTAAGCTTCCTTTTGAAAGGCATGGTGAACGAGTGCCTTCTTTTGAGAAGAGAAATACTAACAACTCTTTTAAAAAGATCTTTTAAAGAGTTTTACTCTATGCATCATTTCTGGGCTTTAATTAAAGACAGCTATGAATAGTCCTGTAAGGCTGTTTGAACCAGACACATCAACAGGCTACAAAAGAATCTAGACAAAAACAAACAACAAAAACATAGGGAAAAACATTTCCACTTGAGACAATTTGTTTTTTTTTTTTTCTTTTTCCGATTGTGACTTAGGTTAATAGTTTACAGAACAAATTAGTTTCTCCTTAAATAGTCAATACACAAATTGTTTTGTGACCTTGGTTGCCCAGTTTTCAACCATAGAATAAGCTCCCTGGACTTTCAAGTAGGAACCACCAGATGTTTCCTTAATTGCTACAAAAGTAAGCTAGATGCATGAATGTAATGATGTTTGAATGTTTATAGCATTCATTTTATGTTTATGATCATTTTTTAAGGCCACTGAAATTTTCTGCAGTGTTAATGAGAGTAAGTCATGTTGCTAGGGCTTTAAAAACGCTAACCAAAGAAAATCCCATTAACAGTTGAAAATTGTAATACTACCACTGTTAATTGTACATATAATAAAATTTAATCTACACTTTACCCTGTGTATACTTTTATCTGACACTCTAATGCTTTATTACATTTAGTTTATTAACTAAATGCTTTTGTGTAGAACAGTAGTTCTAAAACTTCACATCACACTCACCTGAGGAGCTTGTTAGGAATATAGATTCCCAGAACACAGGTGATACGATTGGAACACATGTATTTTTTGACAAGTTTTTTAAGGTGTTTCTGATATACACCAAAGCTTAAGAACCATGCTTCATGTATGTTAACATTCCCAGTGTCTGGTATATCATTGGCACTGAGTATATGTTTGCTGAATGAATGAATCAAATAAGAGTATACACACTGACACGTATTCCTGTTGCTGTTGAGCCAATTCTGACCCATAGTGACCCTAAAAGACAGCGTAGAACCGCTGCATAGGGTTTCGAAGGAGTGTCTGGTAGACTCAAACTGTCAACCTTTGGTTAGCGGCCGTAGCTGTTAACCAGTATGCCACCAGGGTTCCTACAGACTATAGTTACAAATAAATTTGTTACCAAGACCAAAACATAAAAATAAAATTTACTGACACAGTTATTAAACCAAAAAAAAAGAAGAAATAATAACACCAGGAAAGCTGCAATGATATTTAAACTTTGTATGAACAGTGCTTGCTGTGTTTCACTGACATCAAATATTCAGATTACTAGTATAATACCAGGAAAACCTGGTGCTGTAGCGGTTAAAAGCTCCAGCTGCTAAAGAGATTAGCAGTTCAAATCCACCAAGTGCTCTTTGGAAAC
Organism: Heterohyrax brucei; assembly: GCA_028571685.1. Lineage (NCBI taxonomy): Eukaryota > Metazoa > Chordata > Mammalia > Hyracoidea > Procaviidae > Heterohyrax > Heterohyrax brucei. The sequence goes on from CM053155.1 coordinate 52,946,373, forward strand.
TCTATGGGGTAGTTCTATTCTGTTCTATATGGTCACTATGAGCTGGAGTTGACTCAGTGGCAATGGATTTTGGTTTAATAGAATGACAGGAGGTCATAGATGGATAATATAGTCATCTGTTAAACAACATCAAGACAAATAATATGAACAGTGAAGTAGCCAAGAGTTTCATTTTACTTCGATCCACAATCAACGCCCGTGGACGACTGCGTTGCCCAAATCTGCTGCAAAAGACCTCTTTAAAGCACGATGTCACTTTGAGGACTAAGGTGTACCTGACCCAAACCACGCATTTTCAATCACTTCATATGAAAGCAAGACCATGAATAAAGAAAACCAAAGAATAATCAATCACTCTGGATTATGGTATTGGCAAAGAATACTGTTTATTCCATGGACTGCCCGAATAATGGATGGAAACCCTGGTGGCATAGTGATTAAGAGCTACATCAGCTAACCCAAAACTGGTAATTCAAACCCACCAGGTACTCCTTAGAAACTCTATGAGGCAGTTCTACTCTGTGCTATAGGGTTTCTATTAGTTGGAATAGACTTGACAGCAACAAGTTTTGGGGTTTGGGGACAGAACAGTAAACATACCTGTTTTGGAAGAAGAGAAGTATAGCCAGCACACACCTTAGAAATGAGGGTGACAAGACTTCACCTTAAGAATTTCTGACATATTGTCAGACCATGGAGAAGGACATCATGCTTGGTAAAGCAGAGGGTCAGCAAAAACGAGGAAGACCATCAGCAAGATGGATTGACACAGTGGCTACCACGATAGGCTCGAACAGAGCCAGGATTGCGAGGAACGTGTGCAGGGCAGACCGATGTTCCCTGTTGTTGTCCATGGCCCTGTAAGTTGGAACAACCCCAAGAGCACCTAATACCAACAGAATCGGACACATCACGCTTGAACGGGGACACAGAATCGAGGCAGAGCAATTCCAACAAAAACTTAGTGTCCAGTTAACACAAGTCTTTATCTTACCAGTGTTCCATGGTGGAGAACTATGGAATTTTTTATGCAGAATGCAAATAACTCATGCCTTCTACATCTGTTTCCCAGCCATGCCCTCCCTCTCCTCCAGGTATTTTCATGAAGTGTGTCATGTTGGTTTTTTTTTTACAAGCAAAACACTGGTCATGGTGGCACTTATGAAAATGCCTGTGGGCTGCAGAGGGCTCAGCTTGCAAGCAAATATATGGGGAGCATGTTACTTGCATAAAAATATAGTGGTTAATGTCAATAACAATTTCAGGATCACTTAGTGAGAATTTGTTATTAAATGGGAGGTACTTTATAGGAGTTAAACTTCTCCAATACAAGGTACATCATGAGAATTGGAAGTTTTCAGAAAGCTGAAGCACACTTCTTGAATACAATGATATTCTCTTTCCTCTTTGGGTGCTACTTCTCTCCTCTTCCAAATTCGTGATACTCTATGCAGCCAATGTTACTATTCTCTAAGTTTTGTCTTAAATCCTCATCCACTCCACACTTATTATTATCACATCTTTACATACGAAAGGTCTCATAAATTTACACAGTGCCTAGATTGTTGTTTCTAGCCCAGACCTCTCATTTGAGTTCCATCTTGTCATACAGACATGAAAGAAAAGTTTACAAAACACAGCCTAACTTTCATAAGTAGAAGAAAAATTTAAGTCAATATTTTTTTCTATTTTTAACTGATTAAGTATACAGCTCATATAAAGTATCTAACACAGTGCCAAGCACTCAATGAACAGTGCATGCCGTTTCAGTCCCTGAAGCTGTTATATAATGTTAGTTGTCAGCTGTGATTGAGTTGGTTCTGAGGCATAGAGACCACACACACAACAGAATGAAGCACTGCCGATCCTGAACCATCTTCACAATTATTGTTATGCTTGAACACATTGTTGCAGCCACCGTGTCAATTCAATTCATTGAGTGTCCTCCTTTTTTTTTTTTCTAATGATCGTCTGCTTTACCAAGCAAGATGTCCTACTCCGGACCCTGGTCCCTCCTGATACCATATCCAAAATACATAAGATGAAGTCACACTATTCTTACTTCTAAGAAGCACTCTGACTGTACTTCTTTCAAGACAAATTTGTTTGTTCTTCTGGCAGTCCATGGTATATTCAGTATTCTTCACCAACACCTTAATTCAAAGACATGAATTCTTCTTTGGTTTTCCTTATTCATCGTCTGACTTTTATGCGCATGTGAGGTGATGGAAAAATATCACAGTTTAGGATTAGATGCACCTTAGTCCTCTGCTTTTTAACACTTTCGCAGTAGATTTGCCCAATGCAATATGTTGTTTTGTTTCTTGACTGTGGCTTCCACGGATATCGATTGTAGATCCAAGCAAAACAAAACCCTTTTATAACAAAGTCCTCTAACACAGGATAAACTTTAAATTTCAAAGCTACTTAAAGATCTGCATCTGAGTAGATAGGACCAATCAAGCTAAGACAGAATATTTGGCTGGCATCCTGAACATCCAGTCTTAGACTAGCTACTGATGATTACCTCCCTCAGGCTCAGAAGGGAAAAATATGTAAGACACATGCAGTGAATGCACATTACTCTGACATTTTAGCCTCTCCGCATTTGGAAATCAACACCTGTTGAGCTGCCCTGGGCTTCCTGGTGTCGAGGGATTCCTTTGCCTGGAGAAGTCAATCAAGTGGCCTGAATCAAAATCAAGCACAGCTGCCTATTTCATCTAGACCTACTGTCTTAGGCTGGGTTTTCTAGGGAAGCAAAACCAGTTAACATGTGTAGGTACAAGGAAAGATTTATAATATGTATAGATAGATAGATAGATACAGATATAGGAAACAGCTCACGTAATCACAGAACGTGAATGTCCCAAGTTCTGGCACAAGCCTCACATGGCCACGGAAGCTGAGGGACCGAAAGTCAGCAGGTCAGAGACCAGAGTTCTAGATCACCGGTTGTGTACGTCAGTGGATCCCAAGCTGGTGGCGAGACGAAGTGACAGAGGCTGGCAAACCCAGGATCGGCAGGTCAGGGAGCAGGAGCGGCAGAGGCTAGCGAACCCAGGATGAGCAGGTCAAGGAGCAGGACTCTCAAGCGCCGACTGTAAGGACTGATGAGTCCAACAACTGTTAGTTCAAGTCCTGGAACCAGACGCCGGAAGGAGAGAGCAGGAGCTCCTGGCTATGTGAGCAGACCAGCAGCCGTAGTGAAGGTCACGAGATGAGAGACCAGTGGTGAGGAGCCACCACAAACCCCACCCTGCCACTTAATACAGCAGCCAAATACGAAGTAGCCAAATTCACATAATCCTGACCACCACACCTACATACAATTCTTATCCCTAAAGGGCCTACTACTCTAGTGACCAAAAGACTCAGAAAAGATGACCTAAAAGGAAAAACTAACAAGAGAAAGTGAGAGATTCTCTTTATGGCCCCCAACAAGTAGTCCACATATTTTTACTCAGAATCTATCTCTGTATTTTACTTGTACTGACCTATTTCAGAACTCTCCCAATAGTGGGGATTAGGAGTCTTGCAATTCCCCTAGAGAGCAGAAAACCAAAAGAACCCACTGCCATCAAGCTGATTCAGACTTATGGTGACTCTATATGACACAGTAGAACTATCCCATAAGGTTTCCAAGGAGCTGCCACAGATTTAAGCTGCCAACCTTTTGGTTAGTAGCCATAGCACTTAACCACTACAGCATTGGGGTTTCCCTGGAGAGTAGATGGTCCAGTTATTTGTTGATCTAGTCATTCATCCAGCAGAGATTTTTGAGTGATCCTGATGGTACAATCAGCTGCTATCCAAAAGGTTAGTGGCTCCATGGGAGAAAGCTGTGGCAGTCTGCTTCCACAGAGGTTTACAGCATTGAAAAACCTGTGGGGTTGCTATGAGTTACATTCAACTCAACAGCAATGGGTAGTAATAGCGGTCAGATACAGTTCCAAAAACAGCAGACAAAAACCACTGCTGTTGAGTTTGTTTCACCTCATAATAACCTTATAGGACAGAGTAGAACTGCCCCATGGGGTTTCCAAGGCTGTACCTTTCTGGCAGTAGACTGTGACATCATTCTCTCACAGATAAGTAGTGATGAAAAAAGATAAAGATCCATGACTTCAAAGGACTTATATTTTGGTATAATACAAAATATGTATTATGACAGATGATGATAAGCCCTATAAAGAAAAACTAAATAGGAATAGTAGACAAGGAGTGTCAACTTATTGGAATAACCTGAGCAAGAGACAATAGTGTTCAAAAAAGACAGTTGGAGATGTGTACACCCTACTCTCAGTAATTATTAGAACAACTAGACAAAAAATAAGTGAAGCTGTAGAGCATTTAAACTCTACCAACCAACTTGACCTCATGGATACTTATAAAGCATTCTACCCAATGACAGCAGGATAAACACTTTCTTCAAGCACATATAGTACATTCTCTAGAACAGACGATATGCTAACTCATAAACACTTCTCAATAAAGTTGAAAGGTTTGAAACCACAGAAATATGTTCTCTGACCATGAAGCAATTACATTAGAAATCAAAACAGAAGGGAATTTTAGAAATCACTAGACATTTGGGGGGAAACCTTGGTAGCTCACTGGAGAAGAGCTACAACCACTGACCAAATACTTCACCGCTGGAATCCACCAGGTTCTCTTTGGAGACCCTATGGGGCAGTTCTACTCTGTCCTATGGGGTTGCTATGAGTTCAAATCAACTCAACAGTTCTTTCTTTTTTTTAACAGACAGTTGAATGTTAAATAATACTCTTATAAATAACCCATTCATCAAATAAAACATCAGTAGGTAATTGAAAAACATTTTAAGCTGGATTAAAATGGAAATTCAACATGTCAGAATTTAAGAGATGTAACTAATGCAGTGAACAGAAGGAAATATACAGGTATAAATGCCTACAAAAGAAAAGGACAAATATCTTAAACCAGTAATCTAAGCTTCTATCTTAGAAAACTAGGAATAAAAGGAAAATAAATCTAAAGCAAGCAGAGGAAAGGCAGTTATAAAGATTGGACTAGAAATCAGTGAAACAGAAAACCTAAAAACAATAGACGAATTTTAGTTTCAGTGAAACTAAAAATTGATCTTTGGAAAGATTCAACAAAATTGACAAACATTTCACTCAACTGATCAAGATAAAAAGAAGACCTGAATTACCAAAATCATGAAAGAGAGGCAATCACACTGACTATATAAAGTTAAAGGATTTAAAGTGAATTTTATAAACAACTTTACACCTACAGATTAGGCAATTTACATGAAATGAATAAATTTCTATAAAGACACAAATTATCAATATTGATTCAAGAATAAATACAGAATAAATGCATAACAAGTAAAGAAATTGAATTAGTAATTAAAAAAATAAAATAAAACCTCCCAAAACGAAAAGGTCAGGTTCACACAGCTTCGCTGGTAAAGTCCATCAAATATTTACAGAAGAAATCACTCCACTTCCCACAGACACTTTCAGAAAACAGATGAGAAAGAAACACTCCCAAATGCATTCTACAAGCCCAAAATTATCCTGATACAAAAGCCAGACAAAAAATATCTCGGGGAAATAATACCACAGATAAATATCCCTCGTAAAGACAGGTGCAAATACCCTTAGTAAAAATTTGACAAACCAAATCCAGGACTACATAAAAAGCATTATATACCATTACCAAATACAGTTTATCAAGAAAGGTAAGATTGGTTTAACATTCCAAAATCAATTAATATAATGCACCATAGAGAAGAAATCCATATAATCTTCTCAGTAGACACCAAAAAAGCACTTAAAAAAAAACCAACAACAATTTGTGATAAAAACTGCCAACAAACTAGGGGTAGAGGGAACTTAGTTTACCTGGTACAGAGAATCTACAAACAACCTATAGTCAACATCATGCTTAAATGTCTTCCTACAAGATTAGGAATAAGGCAAAGATGTCCATTCTCATTCATTCTATTCAGTACTACACTGGAGGTTCTAGACAGTCTATTAAAACAAGAAAAAAAATAAAGTCATACTGGTTAAAATGAAAAAAAATAAGACTGTCTTTATTTGCAAATGGTATGCTCTTGTATGTGCTAAATCCTAAGAAATTCACAAAATTATCTGTTAAAACTAATAACCAAGTTTAGCAAGGTCACAAAATACAGAATTAATGTACAAAAATCATTTGCATTTCTATATATTAGCAAGGAAAGATCAAAAAATAAATTACAAAAAACAATTTCATTCACAATGGCGTAAAAAAAATAGTTGGTAATAAATTTAACAAAAGAAGTATAAGACTTGTGCATGGAAAAGCCACAAAACTTTAGTAAAAGAAACTTTAGGTAACTAACAATGGGGAGACATTCCATATTCATGAATTATGAATTAGAGACCCAATATTGTTAAGATGGTAATTCTCACCAAAATGATGATCTATAGATTGAATGCAATCCCTTTCAAAATCCCAGCAGGCTTTTTTTATTTTTAAGAAATGAAGTTGATTTCTAAATAAAATGGAAAGAACCTAGGCTTGCTGAAACAATCTTGAAAAGGAGAACAATCTGAAGGACTTACACTACCCAGTTTCAAACTTACCATAAAGCTGTGGTAATCAAAGCAGTGTGCTGTTGGCGTAAGGACAGGCATTGGACCAATGGAACAGAATTAAGGGTTAGAAATGAACCCTTACATTTATGGTCAATTAATTTTCACAATGGTGCCCAGGTAATTCAACACAGAAAGTACTGTCTTTCTAACAACTAGTACTGAGACATTGCAAAAAATTTCCCAAAACCTTCACCCTTACATATTCACAGGATAAGCAAAAATAAAAGCAAAACAGGTCATAGACTAAACATAGGAGTGAAATTATAAAACTTCTGGAAGAAAACTTAGGGAAAAAATGTAATGATGTTGGGTTAGGCAAAGAGCTCATAGATATGACTCTAAAAGCACAATCCATAAAAAATGATAAATTGAAACTTAACAAAATCAATTTTCGCTGTTCAGCAAGGTACTACTAGGAGACTGAAGAGGTAGCCACAAGCTAGGAGAAAAGTTTCACAAATCATATAGCTGATGAAAATTTGTACACAAAATACATAAACAATTGTTGTAACTCAATAAGACTAGCAACCCAATTTGGCCAAATTGGCCAAAAGATCTGAATGTTCATTTCATTGAAAGAAGTACATAAATAGTTCATAAACACATGAAAAGATGTTAAACATCTTGAGTCATAAGGGAGATTCTATTTAAAACTCCAAGATAGTTCTACGCTCCACCCCCCAACCCCTTACTTACCCACCCCCAACCCCACCCCTGTTCCCAGACTGATTCTAATTAAAAAGACAAAATTAACAAGTGCTGGTAAGGAGGTGGACAAATTACAAGGCTCATATATGTGAGAATGGAAAATGGTACTATTTGGAAAATAGTCTAGCTGCTTCATATAAAGTTCAACACGTACTTGCCAAGTAGCCCAGAGAGTCCACACCTAGATACTGATCTAAGAGAAATGCAAAAATATATCCACAAAAAGACTAATGTATTGATGCTCAGAGTAGAAGTATTCACAACAGCAAAAAACTTGACACAATCCAAATGTCCATGAACTGGTGAAAGAGTCTGTAAGATGTGGCATATCCATAAAAAGGAATACTATTCATTCAATGGAATACTACTCAATCATAAAAAGGAATAAACTACTGATAAATATCACAAGCAAATGAATCTGAAAACATTACACTAAGTCAAAGAAGTCAGATATAAAGTATATTGTATGATTCCATTTATATGAAATGTCCAGAAGAGGTAGATCTGTAGCCAGAAAGCAGATTCAGGGTTGGCTGGTACTGAAGATGAATACAATTACCTATAGATAGGCTCAAAGGAAATTGCAGATGTGGTGGAGATGCTCTGAAGCTGGATTGTGGTGATGATTACAGAATCAAAGAATTTTCTAACAATCTCTATATTTCACACTTACCATAGGTGAGTTTTAGAGTATGTAAGTTACACCTCAATAAAGCCGTTTGGTAGAAGGAGAGGAAGAGAAAAAGATGATGTTGGCTTGGATCATGGGTCTCATAGTGGCAATGGTGAGAAATGACATCAACAAATGTTGAAAGAAAATACTACCATACTAAGGGGCAGATGGAAACACTGGTGGTGCAGTGGTTAAGTGCAATGCCTGCTAACCAAAAGGTCAGTGGTTCAAATCCACCAGGCACTCCTTAGAAACTATGGGGCAGTTCTTCTCTCACGTATAGGGTTGCTGTGGGTCAGAAGTGACTCAAAGGCAATGGGTTTGGTTTCCAAGGGGCAGATGGAAACCCTGGTGGTGTAGTGGTTAAGCGCTATGTCTGCTAATCAGATGGTCTGCAGTTGAAATCCACCAGATGCTTCTTGGAAACTCTATGGAGCAGTTCTACTCTGTCCTATAGGTCACTATGAGTTGGTATTGACTTGAAAGCAGTGAGTTTTGGTTAAGGGGCAGAGAAAATGAGAGAGGTTAGTGTTCTAATCTTGAGTCACTAACTCTGGGAAGATGTTATAAGGAAAATATTTGCATGCATAAGTCACGGAAAGTCATAGTCTGAAGACCCACAGCTCTATTTGTAAGGACCCCGACCCAGAGACTGAGAAAGCCAGGTACCACTTGATATGCAGTCAGTTTACCTTGGATTGGAATGCCCCTTGACTGGAGCCCAAAAAATGGCTCCAGGTATGTTGCCGAATGGAATCTAAGTTAGGTTCATCCTCCTGTCACTGTAACTGAAAAGTGGAGAGACAGTGTAGGGTTCAAGGAATAACTTCTTTGCAGGTTTCAGCAGCAAACCTGGGAGAACAGTGGTCAATTCAAACCATCCCCTTTGAGTTACACTTTCTAAGGATTTTTATAGCCAGAATTCAAAGGGGAGGGGTTTGTCACAGAACAACTGCCAGGAGTCACAAGACTTCATAACATCATAAGGTTTCATTACATCTAACAAACAGCATGAGTTGTCTGAAGTTTGTCAGGAAATGAAACAGAGTAAAATATTATTTACATTTGACAAACAGTGTGAATTGTCTAAAAGTTTGTCAGGTAAAATTAAACAGGGTAGACTTAAAAAGTCTGTCACAGAATAATCAATCAGAGCAGATCTAAATGTCACAGGATAATCCAGCAGGGTAAACTATCCGAAAGTAGGTCTTAATCCACTCTATATCCTCCGAAATTGTGACATGATGAGATAGGGAAAAGAATGGGGACCTGTTTGTCCAGTTAGAATGTAGCTTAATAACCTAAGTGACCTGTCAGGCCCTTATATCCATCAGATGGGGACTGTGAGGCAGTCAGTATTATAAGGAGTAGGATTTCAGAGAGGAAAAAGGAAAAGGGAAATGAAGAAAGATACACTACTTTATAAGTCATTATGAGAGAACCCAGTCTGTCTAAGGGCATCTCACTCACAGCTCATCTTTGCAATGAGACACAGGTCCTACATGATTTGTCTTCCATTAACTCACTGTGTCTCTTCATATTTGCTCCTTACCCTGAACCAGCTACATCCGTCCCTCTCTTTGCTGTGTCTCAAATCCAACAAAGCATGTCCTGCCTCAGGACATTTGCACCAGCTCTTTCCCCTGCTTAGAATGCTCTTCTCCAAATATCCATATGCTGATTCTCATTTCCTTCAGACTTTTACTCAAAAATCACCTTTTCAGCAAAACCTTCTCTGGTCATTTCTTTAAAGTCCTAACTCTCAGTCTTCCCAATCTCCTTTCACATCTGTTGATCATCATCTGACATAGCGTGCATTTTTACTTCTTCATCTTTTTCTTGTCTATCTCCCTGCCTTACAACATGAGTTCCATGAGGGCAGGGGATTTGGGCCTGGTTTATTCAAAGCTGTTCCGCAGAGGTCTGGGACAGTGCCTGCTATTGTGCAGGCCATCAATAAACATTTGATGAACGAATGAATAAATAAACAAAATCCTGATGGTCTCAGCTGACTGTCAGTGGACTACAGGCACTTGAGAGTGGAGCTCAGGGGAGGTCGCTCTCCCACCGGCACCCAATGTTTAGCCCTAGGGGCCTTTAGCTGGAATTGCCTCTTACTTAATCCTGGGAAGTTCTGCTTCCTCACTCCCATGCCCATCCCATTTTTTCATTCCACTAGCAGTATTTCACATCTCATACCAAAGTGTTTAATTAAAAAAAAAAATTCAGTTGCCATGGCATTGATCCTGACTCATGGCACGCCCATGTACATCAGAGTAGATCTGTACTCCATCGGGTTTTCATTGGCTGGGTTTTCAGAAACAGATCACCAGGACTTTGTTCTGAGGCACCTCTGGGTGGACTTGAACTTCCAACCTTTTGGCTAGCAGCTGAGCTCGTTAACCATTTGTTACCACCCAGAGCCACAACGTGTTTCAGTAGCTGACTCGAACGCCTTTAAAGACCAGGTGATATTTTTACACTGCTCTTCACATTACAACTTCTTTTTAAAGTTCAGTGTTAAAGTAAGTTTGCTCAAAAGCATCTCCTAAGGCTCCCATTGGACGTTCAGGTCCCGCTCTTCCGATCGCCATACTTTTTCATTCTGCCGTTTGAATTCTGCTCTGTTCTTTCGCATTTCTGACAGACAGGACGAAGGGTCTCAAAGTCTTGCCACTTTCTTCCAAGCCGTTTTTAAACACACAGGCCTTGGTAGAAGAAGGGTTTTCTTCGGCCTCCCTGTCGCAGTCATCCCCTGCGTTGCCCCGCCTTCTCCCACAGATGTTGGGTCACGGCTGCTCCCGACCGACAGAGACTGGGACGGCTCCGATTTAGATCCACAGCCTGCTGGGGTATCACCTGCAACACTGAGCTCTCTGTCTTATTTTTGGTCGCCTAGCCTGTCAAAATCCTCAGAGACTGGTTTCCCATTAAATAAAAAAGGCATGAAAAAGAAAAATAGAGCAGCCCTTATCTAAAACGCCTACATTTCTGCCCCTTCAGCAGCCGCATAGCTTGTTTCCTTTCATTTGTCGCAAAACCCGCAAGCACACACACATACATGTTCGTTTTCTTTGCTTGCTTGTGTTTCCAATCCCATGTATAGGAGCTGAATTCTGTACGCCATTTATTAGTGTTATTCCAGAAGCCACCCTGTCTTCCTGAGCTTATTCATCATTCCTCCTCCTCTCTCAGCATCCTTTTAAATATGCAAAGTCTCATCCCCAGCAGCCTGGTCCCAGCTGCAGGTGTAGCTGGTCTGGACGGCAAAAGGAAAGGTTTCAGGAATACAGTGTTAAGACACGGTCTGCCTTTGAACATTCACTTATCCATTTGTGTATGTGGAACATTTTTACTAAATTTCTATGTGAAGGTTACTGTGGAGATGCTTCAACGTACTTCAAAGAACGCTGAGATATGAAAGTCTTAGCAATCAAGGCACTTACTGTCAAGCAGGGGAGATAAAAGAGATACGAGAAGGAAAAGGACACCGGAGATAAGCACATGAGTGAGTGTGAGCTTTGAAGAACTCAGGATCATTTTCAGCTGATATGGTCAGAGGAAGACTGATGGAGGCCGTGGAAGACGACTGAGTCCTTAAAAACAGGAAGAGAGGCAGAAGGGAAGGAATTACAGGGGATGCGAGCAGTAGGAACAAAATCAAGCTGGGCTCCAGGATCTCACTGGGATCAAAGGCTCCTCCTTCACTAGGCACATCCAGAAAACAGAGAGCTAGTACAGATTCCAAGTCTCACCCAGAGATTCTGCTGCAATGCTCTCCCACTTCTCTTTATGTAGACACTGAATTCTCATCTTTCCAAAGAGAGTGTCTCTGACCACCACGTCAGAAGTCAGACTCCTGACCAATGATATCTGTCTCAACATCCCCTCTTTTTAATCCTAGTGGGTTGATCATATTTTATCTTTTCTTATTTGTCTACTTGCCTGTAACTAACAGTAGCATCTAAAGTTAGAGACCATATCTGTTTGCTCAGTGCCTGAAAAATAATAGGAGTGCAATTAAAACTTACTGACTGACTGACTGAATGAAATCATCACTGAGTCAACTTCAACTCATAGCGGTCCTATAGGACGGAGTAGAACTGCCCCATAGATTTTCCAAGGAGTGCCTGGCAGATTTGAACTGCCCACCTTCTGGTTAGCAGCTGTAGCACTTAACTATTGTGCCACCAGGGTTTCCCAGGGCCATATCATGAATTTCATAGATTCTAGGCACTTTTGTCTTTTTGTACCCTCTCTTCCAGAAAGTGTGTGTGTGTGTGTGTGAGTGAGTGTGCACAGAAACTCTGGTGGTGTAGTGGTTAAGTGCCTTGTCTGCTAACCAAAAGAGTGGCAGTTCAATTCTGCCAGGCGCTCCTTGGAAACTGTAGGACAGTGCTACTGTGACCTATATGGTCGCTATGAGTTGGAATCAACTCAACAGCAGTGGTTTTGGCAATATATATGTAATATTTTATGACTGTATTGGTACACATGAATATGATGTAAGCTGAATTATTTTCATTTTTCTTCTGGTAATAAAAAAAATTAGAACACTTGATTAGTCTGCTAAGAGCATTATGGCCCCTAGACAACTGCGTCCCCTGTGCACAGTAGATAAGTCAGCTCTGTGAATAGCAGAGTTTTTAAAGAATTAGTACAAAGTGAGGCTAAACAGATAATATAGAATATGATTCCCCAGTTATCTAGTTTCTCTTCTAGTGTTCGTGCATTGTTAGTCATGGCTTGTATTGTATTTATACCATGTGTTAGTGCCCCTAGTGTTGTCCTTTATTTTTTTTTTTTCTTCCATGATCTTTGTGATCTTAGGTTTGTATTTAGGTCTTTGATCCATTTCAAATTAATTTTTACATATAGTGTGAGGTATGTGTCCTGTTTCTTCCATTATTATTATTATTTTTTTACAGACAGACATAGATTTTTGCCAGAACCATCATCTGTTAAAAAGACTATTTTTCCCCAATTTAATAGACTTCAGTCCTTTGCCAATGATAAGCTGATCACAGGTAGATGAATTTTACATCTGGGTTCTCAATTCTGTTGTATCAGTTTATGTGTCTGTTGTCGTGTTAGTACTAGACAGTTTTCACTACTGTGTTTTTGCGTAGCAGGTTCTGACATCAGGTAGTCTGAGGTCACTTTGTTCTTGTTCTTCAGTAATGCTTTGCAGACCTGAGGCTCTTTCCTTGTCCTATAAAGTCAGTGATTAGTTCTCCATCTCATTAAAGCATGTGGTTGGTATTTGGATGACTTGTGACGCAATGGCTAAGCACTACAACTGCTAACCAAAAAGTGAGTGGTGGAATCCACTGGTGCTCTTTGGAAACTTTATGGGGCAGTTCTCCTCTGACTTACACGGTTACCATGAGTCGGAATAAACTTAATGGCAGGGGGTCTGGTTTTTTTGTTTTCCGTTGGTGTTTGGATCAGAATTACATTACATCTGTAGAGTGATTTCAGTAGGATTGACATTTTCACAAATGTTGAATATTTCTGTCTGTGAGCACGGTATGTTTTCCATTTATGTAGGTCTCTTTGAGTTTCTGGAAATCCTAGCAGGGTAATGGTTAAGAGCTATGTCTGGTAACCGAAAGATCAACAGTTCAAATCTACCAGGTGCTCCTTAGAAACTCTATGGGGCAGTTCTACTCTGTCCTATAGGGTCACTATGAGTCAGAATGAAATCAGTGACAATCGGTTTTGTAGGGGGGCAGTATTTATTTATTTCGTTTTTATTTCTTCCAATAGAATTTTTTAGTTTTCTTCACATTGGGCTGCTATAAATTGTCATGTTTTCCTAGTTTCCTTTTTGGAATCCTCTTTGTTGGTACATAGGAATCTAACAGATTTTTTGTAGGTTGCTTTTACATTGTGCTACTCTGCTGAATCTTCCTGTTAGTTTCAGTAGTTCACTTGCAGTATCATTGGGGTTCGTGTGCATAGGATCGTGTAATCTGTGAATAGACACAGTTTTACTTCCTTTCCAATTTATTTCTTTTTTCTTATCTTATTGCTCTAGCTAGGACTTCTAGCACAATGTTAAATAGGAGTGGTGATAAAGGGCATCCCTGACTTGTTCCTGTTAGCTTTTTAAATTTTACCTTGGTAGCTCTCTGCCAGAATTCTTTCCTCATATACTACATTGTTTTTTCTGTCTTCATCAGAATAACTGAAGAGTTTGTTAGAATGCAGATTCCTGGGCCCCACACTTTTCCCACTGTTGTTGAGTCCATTTTGATTCATGACAACTCCACATGTTGCAGAGCAGATGTGTGTTCCATAGGGTTTTCATCTCTGATCTTTCAGATAGCCAGGCCTTTCTTTCCAGGCATCTATGGGTGGACAAGAACCTCTAACATTCTGATTAATAACCACTTAACTGTTTGCACCACCCAGGGACTGCAATAATGATTTATGGAGACAGATCCTGGAAATCAGTATTTGAACAATTTTTCTAAGAGATTTTATTTTCTCTGAAGTTTTAGAACCACTTGTCTACTTGGTGAAGGCTTGGTTGGCATGGTGGTTGAGTTCAGTTGCTAACTAAAAAGATTGGCAGTTTGACTCCACCAGCTGCTCCTTGAAAACCCTATTGGGTAGTGCTACTCTGTCCTGTAGGGTTACTATGAGTCAGAATTGACTTGATGGTAATGGATTTTTTTACGGAGTCTACTGGGTTTACATGAAAGCCAGATGAAATTTCTCTTCTGGCCTCTGTGTTCTTCCAGCTATGACCCTTATTCCGTCCAGTAGAACCCATATCTTTGACCAAAATTTGAGATGTACTGATTGTTCCAGGCATGATGGAGCCTGGAGGAGACTAACTTCAACAAAAGCAATCTGAAAAGCATCTGAATCCTGCTCCCACCTTCGGTATTGTTTCTAAAACGTATCTCATGACTTGCAACGATCAATTTCCAGCTGAAGTTTCTTGAGGCAGCCTGTCACAGCAAATCAGTTTTCTTAGAAAGAAATTTGTTTTGAGAGCCTACTGATGCTTTCAATGAATCTGTCACCATGTCAATCAAGTCACACATACAACATATACCATTTCCACTACCTCCTGACTGTGAATTATCTGATTTACTGGCATGGCAATATATCATGTGATTCACTTTGAATTGCAGCTCCACTGGAGGTGACATTCCAATCTGACCCCTCCGAGCATCCTAGGTGGTGCAAATGGTTACTGTGCTTGGCAGCTAATCAAAAAGTTAGAGGTTCTAACTTACCCAGAGGTGCCTAAGAAGAAAGACCTGGAGACCTACTTAAAATCAGCCATAGAAAATTTTGGACCACAGCCCTCCTCTGATACACACTTGGTCACCGTGAGTCAGAATCAACTCAGTGGCAACTGGTTTTGTAGTTTTTTTTAGTATCTTCACACTGCAGCAGCTATGGCATGTATCACGTCTTAGGTATGAGATTCCTACATTGTCATAGCATCTGAGCACAAAGCCATAAGTTTTTCTGTATCTGTAGAACTTTGTGGCTGGTTGTCAAAGAACTGTCACACCTATGTCATCTAGCATGCCACCACAGCTGATATTATGAAAACAGGTGTTGCTTCTGCTTTATATTCTCAAGGAGTTTATGTGATTCAGCTAATTTTACATACCAGACTAGACCAGACTAGAGGTTAACATGACTAATGATTTTTGATGCTTGGAGATTTTGTTCTGGCTTGTCCTCACACCCCATACTGCCTCCAGTCATTACATTCCCAGAATAGAAGTTAGAAGCACTGCTTTTGCAACTGGGTTGTAAACCTGGGTCCCATCATCACTAGTTACATGACTTTGAGAAAACCCACCTCACAGAGATGATGTAAAGATATGTGCAAAGCAGTATATGAGCACACAGTTACCACTCCATAGTTGCTGTGTGTTCTTATCATTGCTACCATTACTAACTGTGGACATCACTGATGGTGATGGTGATTCTGATCAAAGTGTCTCAGATTCTGGCGAGAGCCTGTCTGTCTCTTCTTCTTGTTGCTGTTAGGTGGCATCAAGTAGGTTTCAACCTATACCCATCCCATGTGACAGAGTAGAATTTCCAGCCTGTAGTCTTTACAGAGTGTCAGGTCTTTCTCCCATGGAGCTGGTGGGTGGGTTTGAACTATTAACCTTTCAGTTAGCAGTTAAGCACTTAACCATTTTTGTCAACAGGAGTTCTTTTCTTCTCTCTTACATACCCCCTTAGGGTAAGAGCATGAGATGATTATAATGTTCCATCTTTGTCTTTTGCTTTGATAATATAGAGAAACCCTTTAGAGCTTACCTTCAATTATCAAGAATGTTAGATTAAGTTGTTATTATGTTATAGTATGCTTGACACAAGGAATAGACTTTTTTTTTTCCCCAAATAAATGGACCCTAAACCTTACCTTTATCCCAAATTGAGTTTACTTACTGTCTGAGGCTGGGTTTTCTAGGGAAGCAAAACCAGGAACACGTATATGTACAAGGAAAGATTTATACATAAAGGAAACAGCTCATACAATTGCAGAAGCTAAACATCTCAAATCCTGGCACAAGCCTCATGTGGCCACAGGAGCTCATGAACCCAAGGTCAGCAGGTCAGAAGAGTTCTAGATCACCGGTTGCGTAGGTCAGCAGACCCAAGCTGGCAGAGCAATGAAGCTGCAGAGACTGGCGAACCCAAGATTGGCAGGTCAGGGAACAGGACTCTTAAGTGCCAGCTGTGAGGGTTAATGAACCCAACAGCTGCTAGCTCACATCCAGGAACCAGACGCCAGAAAAGAGCAGGAGCTGCTGGCTGCATGAGCAGACCAGCAGCAGATAGTGGAGGATGGAGAGATCAGAGCTGAGGGTTGGGAAGCCACCACAGGCCCTGCCCTGCCACTTGATATAGTAGCCATACATACAGCAGCCACGTCGGGGTAATCCTTATCACCACACTTACTCTGTTTTATTCTACTAATTTTTTTGACCAGCCTTAGCAATAACAACTGCTTAGGAAGTACACTGGATCAGATGAATGTGTGAGGTATGGTCAGGCAAGAAAAGATGCATGCAGCCAGAAGAAAGGGCCCAAATCAAAGCAGTAATAATACAACTCAAACCAATAGAAAGAGCAGCAAAAGAAGCCCTTGGGTATCAGAAGAAAGCAAATAATAAAAATTAGAGCAAAACTAAATGAAATAGAGACTAGAAAGTGATTGAAGGAGTTTACAAGACCAAAAGCTGTTCTTTGAAAAGATCAACCAAAATTGATAAACCAGTGGCCAAACTGACAAAAGAAAACCAGGAACATAAGCAAATGACCTGAATAACAAATGAGACGGGCAGTATCACAACAGACCCAAGTGAAATTTAAAAACTCAACAGATTACTATGAAAAATTATACTCCAGCAAATGGAGTATATAGAGGAAATGCACAAATTTCTTCAAACACATTACCTACCTATATTGACACTAATAGAACTGCAACAACTAAATAAACTTATAACAAAAGAAGAGATCGAAAGTGTAATTTAAAAACTCCCAAATAAAAAGCCCTTATCCTGATGGCTTCACTGGAGAATTCCACAAAGCTTTCAGAGAAGAGTTAACACCACTATTACTAAAAGTACTTCAGAGCGTAGAAAAGGATGGAATACTCCCAAATTCATTTTACAAAGCCACTATAACCGTGATATCAAAGCTACATAAAGACACCACCAAAAAAAGAAAACTACAGGCTAACATCCCTCATGAACTTAAACACAAAAATCTTCAATGAAATTCTAACCAGTAGAATTCAACAACATATCAAAAGCATAATTCACCATGACCAAGTGGTGTTCATACTGGGTATGCAGGGATGATTCAACACTAGAAAAACAACCAGTGTAATCAACCACATAAATAAAACAAAACACAAGAACCATCCTATTTTATCATTTGATGTAGAATAGATATTAGCAATAATTTCTAATGCTGGTCAAAGTGCAACTCTGACTCATGCTTAAAAACTCTTAGCAAAATTAGAACAAACAGGAAACCATTCAACATAATAAAAGGCAATTATGTAAAGCCAACAGCCAATATCATCCTCAGTGGAGAGAATCTGAAAGCATTCCCCTTGAGAATGAGAACCAGACAGGAATGCCCTTATCACCACTTTTTCAGCATTGTACTGGAGGTTCTAGCCAGAGCAATCAAGCAAGAAAAAGAAATAAAAAGCATCCAAATTGGTAAGGAAGTAGCAAAAGTAACTCTATATTCAAATAATATGATCTTATACACAGCAAACCCTAAGTAATCCACATATACACACACACCCCACATACAAACTACTGGAATTAATGAAGTTCAACAAAGTATCAGGATACAAGACACATACAAAAATCAGTTAGATTCCTCTATGCCAACAAGGAAAATGCCAAGGAGGAAATCACCAAAGCAATACAACTTACAATATCACCCAAGATGAGAACTACTCAGGAATAAATTTAACCAGAGACATAAAAGACCTATACAATAATAACTACAAGGCACTACTGTGCAAGAAACCAAAAAAGACCTATCTAAGTGGAGAAAACTCCCTTGCTCGTGGCTAAACATCAACAGACTCAACATCATGAAAAGGCCTATCCTACCCAAAGCGAACTACAGATACAATGCAATCTTGATCTAAATGCCAATGATGTTTTTTAAAGAGATGGAGAAACAAGTCACCAACTTCATATAAAAAGAGAGGAGACTCCAGATAAGCAAAGCATTACAGAAGACAAAGTAGGAGGCTTCATACTACCTGACTTCAGAACCTCTTATACCACCATGGTACTCAAAACAGCCTGATACTGGTACAAAAACAGATACACAGACCAATGGAACAGAATCGAGAATCCACGTATAACATTACCCACCTCCGAGCAGCTGACCTGACAAAGGCCCAAAGTCTGTAAACTAAGGAAAAGACAGTCTCTTTAACAAATGATGCCAATCTAAGTGAATATTCATCTGCAAAAAGTGAAACCAGACATGTAGCTCACACCACGCACAAAACTAACTCAAAATGGATCAAAGACCTAAATATAAAATTTAAAACATGAAGATTACAGAAGGAAAAATAGGAGCAACACTGGGAACCCTAATACACGGCATAAACAAAATATAAAACATCTCTAACAACAGACAAACTCTAGAAGAGAAATTAGGTAACTGGGAACTCCTAAAAATCAAACACTTACGCTCATCCAAAGATTTTACCAACCAAAAAGACAGCCTACAGACGGGGAAAAAAGTCTTTGGCTACCACAGATCTGGTCATCATCTAATATCTGAAATCTGCATACTGTAAAACCTTGACAACAAAAAGACAAACAACCCAATTAAAAAATGTGCAAAGGATATGCACTTCACCAAAGACATTCAGGCGGTTAACAGATACATGAGGAAATGCTAACAATCATTAGCCATTAATTAAATGCAAATCAAAACTACAATGAAATATCATATCACCCTAACAAGGCTGGTGTTAATCCAAAAAACACAAAACTATAAATGCTGGAGAGGCTGAGGAGAGACTGGAACACTTGTATGCTGCTGGTGGGGGTGCAAAATAGTATAACTACTTAGTAAATGATTTGACTCTTTCTTAAAGAGCTAGAAATAGAAGTAGCACACGATTCAGCAATTCCATGCCTAGATTATATCCTAGAAAAACAAGAGCTGTCACAGAAATAGATGTATGCATACCCATGTTCATTGCAGTACTGTTCTCAAGAGCAGAAAGATGGAATCAACCTGGGTGACCATCAACAGATGAATGGATAAACAAATTATAGTATAGTCACACAATGGAATACTACACAATGACAAAGAATAATGATGAATTTGTGAAATATCTCATAACATGGAGGAAACAGGAAGGTACCATGCCAAGTGAAATTAGTCATGAAAGAGTGAATATTTTATGCAACCACTATTATAAGAACTCAACAAAAGGTTTAAACACAGAAGAAATCATGCTTTGCTGGTTACAAGTGTGGGAGGGAGGGAAGGGGTATTTACTACCTAGATAGTAGACAAAAAATTATTTTGGATGAAAGAAAAGACAACACACAATACAGGAGAAGTTGGCACAACTGGACTAAACCAAAAGCCTAAGAAGTTTCCTGAACACAACTTAACACCTGGAGGGACAGAGTAGCAGGGGCAGGGGCCTAGGGATCATGGTTTCACAAGACATCTAGATCAACTGGCATAACAAAGTTTATTAAAAAACTGTTTTGTATCCAACTTTGGTGAGTGGTATATGCAGTCTTAAAAGCTAGCAAGTGGCCGTCTAAGAAGCATCCCAGCCCACCTGGAGCAAAGGAGAATGAGGAACACCAAAGACATGAGGAAAACACTAGCTCAAGAGACAGAAAGGGAAGCACAAACTAGAGACTACATCAGCACAAGACTGGAAGAACTAGAAGGTGCCCGTCTACCACCAATGATTGCCCTGACAGGGAACGCAATGAAGAATCCCTGATGTAGTGCAAGAAAAACCAGGTGCAGAACCTGAACTCTATTAAAAAGACTAGACTTGGTGGTCTGACAAACTTCAGGGTCCCTGGGAGACATGGCTGCCAGACTCTCGGTTAGCCCAGAGCTGAAACTGTTCCTGAAGCCAACTCTTCAGACAAAGATTGGACTGGACTATAAAACATGTAATGATAGTGGTGAAGAATGTGCTTCTTGGCTTAAGTGAATACTTGAGACTAAGTATGGAGCTCCTGTCCAGGGGCAAGATGAGAAAGCAGAGGGGACAGGAGTTGACTGAACGAACACAGCAAACAGAGCAAAGGTAAGGAGTGTGCACTCACAGTGTGCGGAAAGCACCTAGGGTTACGTAACAATGTGTGTGTCTAAGTGTTTGTATGACCACCTGACTTAAGTTGTAATCTTTCCCTTACAGCACAGTGAGATATTTACGATGAATTGAATCATGTCCCCCAAAAATATGTATACAAATTTGCCTGAGTCATGATTACCACTATTGTGTGATTGCCTTCCATTGTGTGACTTTCCTATACTGTATATTAGAGGATTAGGGCAGGACTGTAATCCCTTTCTAAGGTCACCTCCCTGCTCCATTGTAAATGGAATTTCCCTGGAGTGCATCTTGCAACACTTTTTATGCTTTTAGCCTACAAGACATAAAAGGAAAGAGGAGGAAGCAGAGAATCAGGGACTTCACACCATCAAGTAGCACCAGGAACAGAAAGCATCCTTCAGACCTGAGGTTCCTGTGCCAAGATGCTCCCTGAACAAAGACTGATGCAACGCATGGACTTTCCTCCAGAATCGAAAGAGGGAACACCTTCCCTGAAGCGGACACCCTGAATTTGGACTTGGAGTCTACTGAACTGTGTAAGAATAAACTTTTCTCTTTTTAAAGCCATCCACTTGTGCTGTTTCTGTTACAACAGTTCCAGACAACTAAAACAATATTTTAGAAAAAGAAAGCTATACTTGTTGGATGAATTTCCCTGATACCTGCTTGGCTTGATGAACTGGCCCCTGACTAATTCCTAAACATCGTCTAGGAATTCGGAATGAATACCTTCACTAAAGCATTAAATAAAAATGCTGGCTCCAAGGGAACCATTTCCCTTAGATGATGTAATTATAACCTTCAGTTAATTACAGTCAGATTTTATTCCTCTTCTTGCAATCACTTCCGCTAATAGTTCAGTTCGACTCACTGCCACCACCTTACACCCTTCTGTTCTGTGGACAACACTTATGAGTAACTTAATAGGCCCTTGAGGGAGATGGCTAAGTGAGAGAGGAAAATAAACCACATGTCAGGCTAAGGGCTATGGAGGTTCTGAGTGCCAAACAAATTCCAGATGGAGGGAACAACTTAAGGATGAAATGTATGAACACAATAACCTGCATTCTCTGCACTTCTAACGAGCATAGCTCTCCTGCTTCCTGCCAATACCCCCCACCCCCCCCCCCGCAGCAGCCTGGTACCAGGGGAGTTTGCTGAGATCCAGGCAGGGCAAATGAAGCATGACAAAACAGAGGACTGTGAGCATCAGCGTGTCCATCTGTCATGCAGAGAAATGACCCACAAGGGGAATGCAACCTAAGGAAATCACCCACATGAAAACAAACAGAACTATTTTGAAAGATATGTTCAGCAGCAAGAGGAAAACAAAAAGTAGAAAGAACTAAAAAACCCTGCAGTGGGTGGAAGGGATAAAAACACATGACAGAAACCATAATGGAGTAGATATTAAAAATAACAAGTATATGGATTACAAATACTTAGACATGTCTCTATACAACAACGTAACATGGAAAATCACAACGAACCATATCAAAGTGAGTTCATATGCCTGCATCGGAATGCTGAACACTGCTGCAAACAGGCACCCAGCCTGAGTTTAGAATCTATGAATTTATCTTATGTCAACTTAAATGGGCTACACAACCACCTTGCTGTGTTTTCTAGTAAGTTCATTCACCCAGTCTTAGGATTTCTATTTCATGCCTCCTTCACTAGCCTCAAGCTTCCCAGCTTCCCTGTAACAGAAACCCAGGAGTTGCCTGGGACGCCCCTTTGCTCGGCAGCATGGTCCCTCTTCCTTCCATAGCTTCATTCACACTGGCCTTTTGGATCCTTGAATTTGCCCTTTGCTCTCCTACCCCAAGACTCCTCCTACATTCTTCCTGTTGGTTGGAAGGTCTTTGCTCCAAGTTAGCCAACGTGATTAAGTCCTTCTCGTATTTATGTGCTTCTACTACTCTCTTCTGTGAGTCAGAATCCACTCCAAGGCAGTTGGTTTAATTTTGATTTTTACTACAATTTTGATTTTTACTACTCTCTTCACTCATGTCTGCCTGTACTTTCTCGAAATGCCCTTAGCACAATCTGTAACTATAACTGTGCTTGCATGCTTGTGGTTTACTGTGTCTGCTTTCCCCAAATACACTGTAAGTTCCTGGGAACAGGACTAATATCTTAATTGTTCACCACTTTTGACCCAACATCAAGCACAGTGCCTGGCCCAGACTGGATGTTCGGTAACACCTTGTCAAGTCTGTGAATGGATGAACAAATGGATGAGTGAATGAAATGGCATAAATATAATTTAATAATTTTTTGAATTAGTTTTCTTCCACGAAAGGTATAGACTGCTGAATAATACTTTATGGTCATTTGAGTAGTGCTTTTTTTTTTTCAAAGCACTATAGCTTACAATAGTCAGTCATTTCACTCGTACAACAGCCCTATGAGGTAGATATGGTTCCTGGTTTGCATGTGAGGAAATGCAAGTTCAGAGAAATGAAGTAAAATGTTCAAGCTCCCCCAGTGGATTACATGGTAGAGTGAGGTCTGGTATTCAGACCTGCTAGATTTGGGTCAAGGACATGGACCCCTTTGCCTCTGCAGATAACATATACCTACTGTGTCCACCGAAGGGTTCACTGGTCAGTGCTTGGAGGGAGGGGCTAAAAAGGGCAGAGGCATTATGGGTCTTTCTGATGCTTAGGAATGATAGGAGGTGGTGGGCGGGATCCTGATCCTGTCTCTGGCACGATAGGATTTAGAGTGATGAGGCAGTGGGTGGTAAGCCTCAGACTGCCTTAGGTTACTCTTTCACACGGTACCCGTAGTTGTTCAATGTTTCATTTTCAGAATTACTCTGTCAGTCATGCAATGCTGCTGTGAGCTGACATCATGTTGGTCCAAAACTCATGACAACTCCACGCACAACGGAATAAAATGCTGGCCAGTTTGCAGACTGGGCCACTGTAGTCCTTCAGGTTTTCAGAAACTGATTTTCAGTAGTAAATTGCCAGGCCTTTCTTCCTGCTCTCAGTCTGGAAGCACTTCTGAAAGCTGTTCAGCATTGTAGCAACATGCAAACCTCCACCACAGACGGGTGGTGGCTGCCCACGAGGTATGTTATGGATTAAATCGTGTTCCCCAAAATAATGTGTCAATTTAATTAGGCCATGATTCCCAGTTTTGTGTGTTTGTCCTCCGTTTCATGACTGATACACTTTTTCTAGGTGTTGTAAACCCTAATCTCTGCATGTGGTTAAAGAAGCAAGATTGGGTTGTTAAAGAGGTTTAGAATGAGATTTAACACACTGATTCAGGTCACATCTCTGATGCCACATAAAGGGAGTTCCCCTGCAGTGTCACCTGCATCACCTTTTATCTTACATGAGATAAAACAAAAGGCAAGTAAGCAAAGTGCTGGGGACTTCACGGTAGGAAGCACCAGGAGCATGGTGTGTCCTTTGAATCTAGGGTCCCTGCACTGAGAAGCTCCTAGTCAAGGGGAAGGTTAATAACAAGGACCTTTCTCCAGAGCCAGCGGAGAGAAATGCTTCTCCTGGAGATCATGCCCTGAGTCCAGACTTGTAGGCTACTAGAGAAAATAAACTTCTTTGTTAAACCCATCTACTTGTGATATTTTTGTTATAGTAGCACTGGATAACTAAGACAAGGTGCTTCACCCAGGAATCAAACGTGCATCTCCTACATGGAAGATGCAGATTCTATCACTGAACCATCACTGCCCTAAATAGTCACACAATGGCCATCAAATTACTGATCACTGACAGTTATTTAAGCAGCTCACTAGTCACCAAACTCACGTTTGGTGACAAGGAATAGAAAGAGTGTGGGCAGGGAGTCCAAGCCTCTGAGTTGAGTTTGAGATGTGGTCAGAAAAGTCAAGCGGCACAGAGAAATTCAGGAGAACCACCACGTCCACAGAAGGCGGCTCTGGAAGCCATGAGCTTTATGTTGTATTGTCCTATTTGTAAAACTACCAGCTCCGAGGGCAGAGGTGTGATGGTGGAGGGAGTAGGATATGAAATAATGAAGAACCAAATGAAGAACGAATTTTCAATTTGCCTGTGGGAAATCCTTCCCTGTGCCATGTGCTTTTCTAGTGCCCTCTTTTCATCTCTTCAACTTTCACATCCTATGAAAGCCTTTATCTTCTCTCCAGCCCCTGCCTACAGCACCTTCAGTAAAGATGTTAATGAGAGCTCTGTCTGCTGGGAAAAAGACACAGCAGCATTTTTCTCTCTTCAGTAGCAGTAGGACGTTAAGGCTTGTCACCACTGAAGAAAATGCGGTTGGTCAGGCCAGCAGTGTAGAGGCTGTGTCTTCCCTCGTACAGCTTGTAGTTGTGGAAGCTGCTGCCAGGCAAATGGTAGGTGGGACCTGATGTTGATTACCCAAGTTCAATGCTAAGAGGCACCTCAGGAGGGGTTGGATGCTTATTGTCCCAGTGACTCTTTTAATACTACTAAGATAACACTGCAGTTAATGACTTCATAAATACAAACAAAACAGCATGCTTTAAGTCTTTTTTAATCCAGTAATAAATACAGCTACTATTTTGTAAACATATTCACAATGCCCATTATTTTGAACCTTTCACAGTAACTCATTTTACTAATAAGAGAAAGGAGATTCAGGTGCTGAGAAACTTCACCAGCAGGAAGCAGAGTTGGAAATCAGAAGAAGAGTAGTCTGTTACCACTTATGTTGCTAACTAGTTGTGTGGCCTTATTGGCTTGGCTAGGTAAGTGTTTACCTGTTTCCTTTCTGGTGACAGGGAATAAGTACATTAGAACTGAGGACTGCAGAAATCCCTTCTTGTTCTAATTGTCTTTGTCATGGGTTGAATTATGTCCCCCCAAAAATATGTGTATCAGTTTGGCTGGGCCACAATTCCCAGTGATGTGTTCCCATTTTGATGGAATTTTCCTATGCGTTATAAATCTTATCACTATGATTGAATAAGATGGATGAGTGGCAGTTATATTGATCAGGTCTGCAAGATTGGATAGTGTCTCCAGCCAATCTCTTTTGAGATATGAAAGAGAGGAGTAAGCAGAGCGACACAGGGACCTCAGAACACAAAGAAAGCAGTGCCGGAAGCAGACTGCATACTTTGGACCTGAGGTTCCTGTACTGAGATGCTCCCAGAGCCAGCTGAGACAGAAAGCCTCATGGAGCTCGCTCCTCGAACTTGAACTTTTAGCCTACTGGACTGTGAAAGAATAAACTTCTCTTTGTTAAATCTGCTTGTGGTTTTTCTGTTGTAGCATCACTAGATGACTCAGACAATCAAAATGCTGAATTTTATTGCTTTCCTTTATCAATGAGTATTCTAGGTCTGGTTTGGCATCCCTGTTTGTTTTTTTTTTTTCTTAATCTCTATTTTCTCATCACCCACCTCTCAGCTTGTGACCACTGAGAGAGGATCTCCCTGACCAGTCCCAGTAAAGAATCTTACCCACCCTCTTTTGTGGCTTCTTGTATCACCTTGCTTCACTTTCTTCATGTTTTTTTTTTTTTTTAATTACCTCTCTCGAGAGAACTTATGCTCTGTTTGGACAAAGATGTCTGTACTGTTCATGCCTAAAAGCTGCATTGGATCCTCTTTACCAAAGTGTCTTACAGAGTCCAAACACCTTGATGTGAAAATCAGTCACTGGTTTTCAGAAGTAAATTGCCAGGCCTTTTTACCTGTTCTCAGTCTGGATGCATCTCTGAAAGCTGTTCAGCATCTTAGCTACATGCAAACCTGTACTGACAGGTGAGTGGTGATCGCTCATGAGATGAGTTATGGATTAAATTGTGTCCCCCAAATTCCAAATGTGTGTGTGTGTGTGTGTGTCCACACACTTTCCAAACCTGACCTCTATTTTACCCTGCGGGACACAGTACACTAGCAATAAATTTTTTTTACTGAGTTAATGAATAAACATAGTTTGTGACAAGTTCTTCTGATTCTGGTGTAGTAAACTCTGTAACTACACTGTTCAATATGGTAGTCAGTAGCCACATGTGGCTAAATTAATTAATTTTTTTTTAAAGTTCAGATCCTCAGTCTTACTAACCACATTGCAAGTATGCACAAGCCTCGTGTGGCTAATAGCTACAGCAGTGGACAGTGCAGAATAAAATATTTCCATAATTGCTCAAAACTGTGTTGGAGAGTGTTGATCTAAAAATCTGGCACTTTCTCTGCACCATGATTGCTCATCTAAATTGCTGTAATGGTCTTATAACTATTCTCTCTAGCAGTAATCTCTTGCCACTCTTTTTTTTCGAAATATTTTATTGTGCTTTAAGTGAAATCTCCTTCCACTCTTGTCCATCTTCCACACTGCCTTATTCTTCTCATTCAGCAAATATTTAAATACATGCCAGGCACAGCGTATACCCAGGAGACTGAGCAGGCTACCAGCCAGACCAGTAGTCCTCACTCAGTCAACTTACAAGCTAGGGTTAATGTGTATGTATGTCATTCCAGGGTTAGAATCCAATTTACAAGAAAAAGAAGTGTTTAAATCAGGAACTCGACTAAAAGACCAGAACTGACAGTCTGACAACCCGAGGGTACCCTGGAAACATGGCCCCTAGATTTGCTCCTAGCCCAGAGCTGAAATCGGTACTGAAGCAAACACTTCAGAGAAAGAATGGACTGGACCTGGGGACACAGAGTGATGCAGGTGGCGTGTATACTTTACAGTTTAATACATATATGAGACTATCCTAATGGTTTCTTTTTACAGGGTAGAGGAGAGGATGGAGAGGCGGGGACAAGTGTTGGTCAAGTGGCTCCTGGAAGTAAAGAGTGAAAAAGAAAAGTGTGCTGTCACAGGGTGAGGAGAGCAGAGAGAATTGTAGAGAGGCAGGTACTTGGGGTTTATGTGGAAAATTATTTTGGAATGTAAACTTTCACATAATCGCAATTAAAAAAGAAAAAAATCCAGTGTTAGACCCTGTATTAGTTTTCTAGGGTTTGCTGTAATGATATACCACAAACTGGGAGGCTTATAATGGAAACTTATTGCTCCAAGAGTTAGGAGTTCAAATCAATATGTTGGCAAAGCCATGTTCAAGGTCCTAGGGAAGACCCTTTCTTGTCTCTCCCATATTCCGGTAGCCCTAGGAGTTCCTTGGGTCATCGATGTATTTCCACATGGCTGTCCTTTCTGTGGAAACCCCAGAGGTGTAGTGGTTAGGTGTCACATCTGCTAAGCGATAAGGGCGGCAGTTTGAATCCTCCAGGTGCTCCTTGGAAACTGTAGAGCAGAGCAGTTCTACTTATTTGGTTTCTATGAATCAGAATTGGCTAAGTAACAGTGGGTTAGTTTTTTTTATTTGGTTGGTTTTTCTTTCTTTTTTTTTTTTTTTTTGGTCCTTCCTCTGTTTGTCTCTCTGTGCTATTTCCCCCCTTTTGTAAGGACCACTCAGGTTGACTTACGACCCACCCTATGGCAGTACGACCTCATGGTAACTCCCTGTTTCCAAACAAGTTCATGTTCACAGTTACCAGGGATGAGGACTTTAGCATGTCTTTGGGGAGACATGGTCTAATCCATAACAGATACACCTAATACTTCTCCCAGAACCCTGTGCTGGAACCCTTGTAGATAGCCTCACACCCTGACATTCCTTCGGTTTCACTCTGCGTCAGTCTCAGCGCCTGTTCAGATGAGGACTACAGCTAAGTCCTAGACCTTAAAACAAGACCAAGCTTGCATTCTGCTACTCTAATTACTGGATAAAGCGGACCAGGACACAGTTCTCCTATGAGGTCCCTCTTTGCTAGCCAGGAGCTCTGCCAGTGCTCAGGGTAGGTGCCACTGTCCTGCTGGAGAAACACACTTGATAAAGAATGTATGCTTGCATTACTAAAGTTTAAAAAAAAAAAAAAAACTTGAGGTTTTTGTTTGTTTGTTTTTAAGCTACCAAAAGCATAGAAACTGTTGCCATTGAGTCAATTCTGACTCTTAGAGACCCCCTGTGTTATAGGGTAGACCTAGTCCATAGAGTTTTCCAGGCTGTAATTTTTATAAGCAAGTTTTTTTTTTTTTCCCTGTGGAGTCACTGAGTAGGTTTTATCCTCCAAATTTTTGGTTAACAGCCTAGCACTTAATCCTTGTGGCACTAGGACTCCTTCAAAGTACCTAACAAACCCCTTAGAATGCTACATCCTGTTGCTACAAACTGGCCCGTGTTTCACCCTGCAGGCATTTCTTCATCATTCTCAGCCATGCTCTTTACCCTAACAGCCTGCCTCTCTTATCCCGTTCTCCGCACACTCAGGTGCACCTCAGTGCCTTTGTACATCCCCAGCCTCCTCACTGCAACTCTCTTTCCCCATTGCTTATCCTTCAAAACTCACTTCAAACATCACTTTCTTTGAAATCTTCCCAGCAACCCCAGGCAAGTCAGAAGTACATTTCCCTATATGCCACAACGATCTCTTCAGTCTGGTATAACGCTTAGAACTTCCCCTGTAGTTATTTCTATATCCCTCTCCTCCAGTAGATTGAGCATTCCTCCAGCTATGCTTCTTATTCATCATCATAGCCCCAGTGCCCAAAATATAATAAGTACCTAATAAATTATTTTGGATAGCTGATTAATGAATGATGAATGGATGAATAAATGCATGGATATTACAAAAGCGCCTGACCTTGCCTGCAGTTCCCTTAGAGAGGCTGTATGGGTTCTAGAACTTCAAAATGGAATAAAGAGATCGTAACTGTCTACTTACTCTTATCAAAAGGAAAGTCTTTTCTTCTTAACAACACCCTGCTCCCAACAAATACACATACACTTATTCTAAATGTCCCTTCTGCCTCTATTTCTGCACAGGGAACATTTCTGCTCTTTTATGTCCCCATGAGCTTTTCTTTGTGCCTAACCAAAGATCTAAGATGAAATACTTCACTTCCAAACTCTGTGAGTTCTAGGACTGTCATATCTTCTGAGTGGGAAAAGACCTCTCTGCTACTAAAATGCTCACTAGCCACTCCCAACTTTGATGTTTTCAACTCCTGCCAAGAAACTATTTTGCAGAATACATTTCTTCATTAGACACTATAACACCACTAAGTGAGTGTTTCATAAGCCAAGCTTAACAGACCTAACATTGCTTAATTCTTCCCAGACCTTAATACAATTAAATCAAAAAGAAACCTTGTGAAACAGTCACCCAGTTGTTCCCTCCCAGGCACCCTGGGTGTAACCGTCTACCCACCCACACAGATTGTTACTGCTATGGCTTTTTTGTTTTTGTTTTTTTCTTTCAGGAGAAAGGAAGAGGGGCCTCTGGAAGCCTTCAACAAGTAGCTCAACAAGCCCAAATATTAATCCATTCAACAAGCTCCTGAGTTCTCTGGAATTCAAATAGATTTTCTTGATGGTTCAGGATACTTTAAGAGAGTTGATTAAGTTGCTTCCTCATATCTGCTCCTCCAGACGACTCTGCAGATATGTAATCAGAGAAAGGGGCTAAGGTTCTTTGCCAAAAGCTTTGTGACCCACCTTTATCTGGTTCTACCCAGTGGTTTGGGCTCCACGCCTTTCACTGTAAACTGGGGAAGGAAAACTGGATTGGAATCCATCTATAATCACCATTCCTTCCAATTGCTTTAGTTAAATTTGCCAGTATCAACTATGCAAGAGCAACATTTCATCATTAGAAAATTCTGCTTCCTAAAATCTTTTACTAGTCACTTAGTCAACAACAGGAATGCTTGAAAGCTAAGTCTTCTGAAATCTTCAGATTTTGAATAAGCAAAAATCACAAAACTTAGACTTTTTTAACTAAAACTTTTTTACTGAGATATAATTCACAGGCTACAAAATTCACTATTTAAAAGTGCACAGTTCAGAGGCTTGTAATATATTCACGGAGTTGTACAACTATCTGATTCTAAAACATTTGCATTGCTCAAGAAAGAAAACTCATACTCAATAACAATCATAATCCATTCCTCCCTACCACCAGCCTCTGACAAATACTAACCTATTTTCTGTCCCCATGGACTTCCAGGAAACCCTGGTGGCATAGTGGTTAAGTGCTATGGCTGCTAACTAAAGAGTCAGCAGTTTAAATCCACCAGGAACTCATTGGAAACTCTATGGGGCAGTTCTCCTCTGTCCCACATGGTCACTATGAATTGGAATCAACAGCCATGATTCGGTTTATGGATTTCCAGCCTTGGACTTTTTAGATGATGATGATTTTATTATTTAAGCTCCAGTTCTGATTTTTAAAATGATCTGATAATATACACAATTGTAAGGCAACACAGTGTAGGGCATGCACACGTGTCTAGATGAGGGATTTTTGTTAGATAGATGGACTCAGAGACAGGTAGGTAGGTAGGTGGGTAGCTAGCTAGAAAGAGGCTTGCCAGAGACTCAGGACTACCCAACTATTATTCTATGTACCAAAAAAAAGATGCTTCTTCCTAGATTGTCAACCTCTTGCTGACTTCTAACTACTAATAAGACCAAATTTTAATGTGATAAAGTAGTTATGGGTTTCTCAGAAAAAGGTGTTGTCCAAATATAGTGGTTCTGTCTTATTATCTTGGTTTAGCTTGGAGAAGCAGAAGCTAGGGGCGGCACGTTAAATGACCTCAAGTATTTTACAGGTTTAAGAAAGATACTAGAGGCTTGTCATCCATCTCAAAAACCCAAAGCCAAACCACTGCTTTCAAGTCAATTCTGAATTATAGGAACCCTATCAAACAGAGTACAATTGCTCCATTGTATTTCCAAGGAGCACCTGGTGGATTCAAACTGCTGTTTTTAGTTAGCAACTGTAGCTCTTAACTACAACACCACCAGCCATTTCAGGAAGGACCAAATAAGAGTGGGGAGGGGGAAGGACTAAGTCTCAACCATAGAGACCATAATCGAGTTTAAGAGAGAATTTCTTCTTACAGAATTGATTTACACAGCTTTCCCAAAGAATTCCAGAGCATTTGACTAGCATTTACTGAACAACTGTTGATTGTATAAGAGGCTTGGGTGCTGAAAGGCGGAAAGAGAAGTAAGATGCAGTCTCTGCTTTCTAGGAGGCCACAATCTAGTGGGAAAGATAAGATATTCTTTCACAAAAAGATGGGTAAGATAGAAATAGTAACTCAAGATACAGCGTAAGACAGTACACACAAAGGTCAAGTGAGTGGGAAAGTCCAGTCTCTGAGTACTCTGAGTCCTGAAAGGGCCGGATTTCCATGGGCTGCTGTTCGGTGCTGTTGAGTTGGTTCTGATTGATAGCAACTCTACGTACAGAACAAAATGCTTCGTCGTCTTGCACGTCTTCACGGTTGCTCGGTTTGCTCCCACTGTCGCAGCCCTGTCTCAGTAAGGGTCTTCTTTCTCAATGACCTCTACTTTACCAAACATGATGTTTTCCTCAAGGGACTGGTCTCTCCTGAAAACATGTCCAAAATCTGCCTCTACAACCACGCTTCCAAGGGGCACTCTGTATTTCTTCCAAAACAGACTTGTTTGTTCTTCTGGCAGTAATTCTCTACTAAGCTTTTTGCTTTCTTTGTGAAGACTCAAGTTAAGGTACCCTTCAGCATATCGTTATAATAGATATTAGTTTGTGTATGCGTGACTTGACTGTTGAAATAAGAATTCTGATGCTCTTTTATGAGAAGATCTAGGTATCAAGAAGAACATCTTCTGGAGGCTATTACAATGTAGATATTGATTAAGCACTGTTATTAGCTTGCAATATGATCCTGACCTGCTCTGTTTCTAACCTGGGCTGGTTCACTGCTCCTTAGGCAACCTAGTGGTCCCTTGCTCCCAGGAAGCCACCATATTGATGCTGAACTTAGTGCAGATGCCCAATCAACACAGAGGACCACAGTCTAGGACTTCTGAGCTCTTGGGATACTCCAGTCTCAGCCTCCCAAGTAGCTGCCACTACTGGCAATCCAATAGCTACCTCCAAAGTTATTTAAACAGGCACAGCCTGCTTGTATGATACTGGGGCAATAAGAAAACATTAAAAAAGCAATCTACTGTCTGAGAATAGGGAAGCAGATGGGCCATTTTTAGGAATCCTACTGTTTTCTGCTGGAAAAATGAAATAAGTGTTTTAATTTTAGCTGCCTCACGTGAAGGAGTCTCATTCCTAGGGGACAACCACCTAGCATAGCACCTTGGTTTCTGTTAAGAAGTCGTGGTGCTGGCAGGCCCAAGAGAGCTGTGCAGGCATGCTGCGGTGTGTTTCACGCTAGCTTAAAGTGTCCTATGGGAAGAAAACTTTAAGCACCCTGTCAGGAAACTGATTCTAGTGTGCCACATAGGGCTGTCTCAGAAAAAGTTCACAGCTTTAAATGAAAGCATACAAATGCCTTCATGCAACAAGGGCCATGTGAAATATGTCTGATCCCACCAATTAGAGGTTAGCAAGCCCACCCACAAGGCCCAGGTTGCTTCAGGGCTGAAAATGGAATCAGAAATTTCAACTCATATCATCTGATTCCTATCAGGGACAGCGTCTCCGCTTTCCTCTCGATGTGTGTTATTATTGCCTCCGTATCACACACACAAAGAGCTTTTGTGGTCCAGTGGTTAAACACTTGGCTAATAACCGAAAGATCTGGAGGTTAGAATTCACCAGCCACTCCTTGAGAGAAAGATGTGGCAATCTGTTTCCACATAGATTCGCAGCCTTGGAAACCCTATGGGAAATTTCTTCTCTGTCCTACAGCTTTCCTAGGAATTGGAATCGACTTGATAGCAACGGGTTTGTTTGGTTTGGGTTTGGTTAGCATGTAAACCATCAGTGACATGAAGAGTCCCAATGGAGATGTAAGATTTTTGCTTCTGGTGCAAATGAATTTCTATGGAAAAGTTAATACAAAACCACTTTTGGGGTCTCAAGTGAATCTGGTTTTATATCACAGACTTTTCTCACTGAAACTGTACTTTGTGGGAGTGGCTAAAGAGTATGTGTGGGTCCCTGATGGTACTCTAGGGTCTTTCTGGAACTCCATGATTAGTTCTGCTTTATTCAAGATAAAAAAGGGAGCAAAGTAAAGCAGTGGGACAAGCAGGGCCCGTGGGTTCAGATCTGGGCTTATATTTAGAGCCTGCTGCTTCTTCACTGTATGATTTTGGACAAATTAATACTTCAACACAACTTACTTGATGGATGTGAGATAATACATGTATTAAAAAAAAATCCAGTGCTGCCAAATCAGTTCTGACTCATGGCAATCCTACAGGCCAGAGTAGAACTGCCCTGTAGAGCTTCCAAGGAATACCTGGCAAATCTGAACTGCCAACCTTTGGGTTAGCAGCCATAGCACTTGACCACTAGACCACCAGGGTTTCTGATATGTGTATAGATAGTACTATATGTATATAGATAGATAGATAGATAGATAGTAATATATGTATATAGATAGATAGTAATATATGTATAGCTAGCACAAAGGATTGGATTGTCAAATCAGTCTTGCAAGAATAGAGATCTTACCTAGTACCAAGTTTTACTAGTAATTTCAAGAATACAAATAATTGAAAATCTTAGTTAAAGCAAGGAGGGGTCCAAGACACAGTTTCCCGGGTCCTTCATGCCACATCAAGATATTCTCTTGCTCAGATTAACATAGGGAATCTTTAAGCTATGTGTGTGATCATATCTCCTACACAGAAAAGAGCCCTCGTGAAATACCTTCATATTGTACTCCAAAACCAAAACTAAACCCATTGCCTTCAAGTTAATTCTGACTCAAAGCCACCCTATAGGACAGAGTAGAACTATCACATAGGGTTTCCAAGGAGCAACTGGTGGATTGAAACTGCCAACCTTTCGTGAGCAACCACAGAACTTAACCATTACACCACCAGGGTTTCCATATTATACTCAGACACTGTACTTTTACACAAATAATATGCAACTTCTATGTTTCTTTGCCAATGGCCCCCACCCTACCCCTGCTAGGTATTTTCATTAAGTATAAAATACATACGTATATATATATATATATACATTTTCATTAAGTGTGATATATGTGTGTATACATATATGTATATATATACACATATATGTATATATATAGTAAGTGTGATATATGTGTGTGTATACGTATATGTGTATATATACATATATATACGTATATACATATATATGTATACATATATGTATATATACATATATATGTATATATGTATACATATATGTATACATATATGTATACATGTATGTATATATGTATGTATATATGTATATATACGTATGTATGTATACATATATGTATATATATGTATATATACGTATGTATATACATATATATGTATATACATATATACGTACATATATGTATATATATACATATACGTATACACACACATATATCACACTTAATGAAAATATATATATATATACGTATGTATTTTACAGCATGTAGTTACATAACTTCCTTGACCTTTCCAAGGATCCATTCCTGACAAATTCCTAGATTCAGGCTGGTTACAAATGAGCAACTAGAAGCATCCCTCTAGAAGCATTTCATAGACAATGGCCATACACTAACAAATATCATCAGTGTGTTTACCTGGAGGTCTCTCATCAGCATGTCTACATGAAGATTTGATTGGGCTACTTTCCTTCTTTCTTCCCTATGGACTTCCCTCTGATAAAGAATCTTTTTTTTTTAATCAGAACTGTGAGGCAATACCTTTTCATTGTTTTAAGCTACATAGAGTGTGGTAATTTGTCATTGCAGTTCTATGAAACTAATACAGACAGTTTCCTGGAAACTCTTTTTAGAATGACACAATCTGAATAGCATTTCATAACTGAATAGCCACCAACATAATAAAATCAAAGTTATGCTAATTGAACATAAAGTTCAAACCAGAAAAAGGACTTCCCCCTAAAGAACAACACACATTTAATTCTGTTAGATTTAATATCACCCTACAGAATAAAAGGCATCATGTTGTCTTCATTTTTCCTAAGTCAGTGTACTTCTCATGAGTCTGATGCGAGATCAGTGGAAATCCACAAGTTTGATGTTTATTAGCTTGAATCTTAAGAACGCTCAAAAGGAACAATG
This sequence comes from Heterohyrax brucei, assembly GCA_028571685.1. Taxonomy (NCBI): domain Eukaryota; kingdom Metazoa; phylum Chordata; class Mammalia; order Hyracoidea; family Procaviidae; genus Heterohyrax; species Heterohyrax brucei. The sequence continues at coordinate 52,982,298 of CM053155.1, forward strand.
GTGGACAAATCCCTCAATCTCTGGATTTGTGCAAGGGTCAGGACTAGGAAAGGGAAATAGATGGAGTCATATGTAATATTTTCTCAAGCACAAAATGTACCTCTCATCTTCCCTCCCTTCCTTCCTTCCTTCCACTTTTCCCTCCTTGTCTCCCTTTCTACCTTTTCTCTCTTTGTCTTCTTTTCCCCCTCTTCTCTCTCTTCCTCTCCTCCTCCTTCTCTCTCTCTTCCTTTCTTTGGCCAAATAATCATACAGTGCAGCTGAAGATAAGAAAGTTTCTTTGACCAGGGCTCTTGTCCACTGAGGCTATTTTGTGATGTCCAAGCTAAAGTTGTGTGCAGTCCGCACTAACATCACCAGCTGCTCTCAGCCATACATCAAAGAGACAGATTCTCTTTTCTAAAAAAACTAGCCTATTGGCAACTTTTTTTGCCCATTACATTTTTCCTCCTACTAGGGTTCCTCTCTTTTTCTTCCCTCCTAGAAAGTCACGTCCATGGTCCCTTTGTATTCTCTTCAGAGGTTTTCTCCATTCTCTGTCCTCCTCTGTGGTCATATACCAGAAACTAGTTCTCTGGTTTCCCACTCAGCTCTAGTACTCTTTAAGGCAACTGCTGTTTCTCCTTTGCCTTTAGCACCCTTAGTGCCTTAAAGGCGATCTGGTATACAGTGGGTGTCCAGTAAAGGCTGGCCTTTAATGAATACATCATCAAACAAACGCTTAGGGTCTGGGAAACAGGAAGAGAAATGGGCTTAATGGCACATTGGAACACTTCCTCCGTCTATGACAGAGTAACAAACAGCAAAGGGTCCGGCTAGCCACAGTGCCCTACCCTGTGCAGCCAGGATCAGAAGGGCAACAGCAACAGGGAAGGACGAGAGAACTTTCAAGCGTGCCTTGTGTGTAGTCTCTGGGAACAGCTGAACAGCACCAATTTTTTTTTTTTTAACTTTGGGGGAAAAAAAATGACAAAAGAACCTCTTTCACGTGGTTTCAATTAATGCCATGTAACTCACTTCCCATTTGTCAGAATTCAGCCAGTTTGTCCCCCTTTCTACACCATTTATAGCTCTGACCAACGATTCCAGATGGTTCTGTTTTTTCAAGTAGATTTTAGTGCCATCTCTAATGTGGTCATTTAGGTTGAAAATGAAGGCAAAAAGAACTGTAATTTCTTGAGAGGGCTCTTCTTTCTCACCACCCGTCTGTCCATAGGAAGTTTCCCATCCAGAAGTGTCCACTTGAAGAGATATAATGGGCATGCCCTGAGGACTATAAACACTACGAAGCCAGAACCCCAGAATTCTGGTAAAAAGAACGGAATCTTGGGAAGTTCCTGCCCTTGAGAGTTAGCTGGACTTCCAAAAGGGATGGAACAACTGTTAGCCAAGACTGCCTTCTGCTTGAAGAAAAAGCTACCTTGTACTTTGTATATTGTAAGCTCAATCCTGCAGTTCCTAAAATCAGCTAGGCTGGCCTGCTTCCAGACTGCACCTCCTAAACCACAGAAAAGATTTAAAAATTATATAATTATCATACTTTATGAGTGCCCCTGCCTACAGTTCTGGCCTTCTGCATGTGGCCCTCCAGAACACGCCCTCAGTCCATTCTGCGGGCTGTGAGCACTTGCCCGCTGGCTGAGCAGCTGGCACAGGCACCTTACCTTCCTTGGAGGAAAGATACAGTCGTATTATTTGACACAAATCATTGTGACTTGCATGCAGAAATAGAACTGGAACATTTCAGTGAATGTCTCTTGTTTCTTTCTGATGTCCTCAATTTCTCATCAGAAGTTTAAAGTAGACTTGCAGCCTGTTTGGTATGAGGATTTCCAGAACTCACTCCCTCTCCTAGAAGGGTGGGTATTGTATCAGAAGCAATAATAACAGTAATGGCTATACTTATTGAATGTCCTTGTGCCAGGTGCTGTACCAAGCAGGCCCTTCACGTGAGTCACCTCACTGAATCCTCACCTGGGACGTTCAGCAGCATTCTCTGCATTTTGCTGCTGAGGAAACTAACAATTAAATGATTTGCCCAAGGCCTCACAGCCAATAAGTGAGTCGGTGATGGTGGTGTTGCTTTTCCTTTTTATACGAACAGAACTGGAGATACAGAGAGCTCATTTGTGCAAAGGTAGGGTGGCCAATAGAAACGTCAGGAAGGAACAGGCAGGTGAGACTAAAGCAGAGCACCAAACTCATGAGAGTTCTGTACAGCACAAGTCACTGGCCACTGTGCTGAGTTCTGGGGACACAAAGATCAGAAGATACGATCCTTGCTGTCCAGGTGCTTGCAAGCTAAGAGCTACACATAGCTGGATAGTCTTCCCTCCTAGGAATGGATCTAGATGAAATTACAAAACAAAAAAATGTCCACTTGAGCTCTTTCTTCCTCTGTCAACACTTTGGGCCCCCATTTGGTAGCACTGTCCTCAGAGGCTTCCACTTCAGTGGCCACTCCATACACAGCAGACAGCACCCCGGAGAACCCAGGGTCTTCATTGGTGGTGACCACTCCTTATTATCTTTCACTGTACTCTACCCCACCATCCCAAACCTTCTTGATCTTTCCTCCATTAAACTATCTTTGTTCTTAGTCTCATGCCCTTGAGTCAAGAATCTTAGCTAGGAAAGGAAAGGTCATAGTTGATTTGTTACTTCCCCTGGGTAATGTAATAACATTTCACTGGTGGCCTCTGGAGACTGGGGACTTACAGTATACATCCCAGGCACCGTGGCTAGCTGTGTGATGTTTTTTTTTTTTTTTTTTTTTGAGGGTAAGTTGGTCTGTTGGTGGACATCCATCCATTCCACAGTGAGCATGCGGTAAAGATAACCGAGAAGACAGAGAGACCCACAAGAGTGGGTGCCTACATCAACTTGGGACCGGAAGAACCAGATGGTGCCCGGCCACCACCAGTGATAGCCACGATGGAGCACACAGAGAGGAGTCTCACTGGCAACACAAGAATAAAAAGGGGTGCATCCTGAGATCTCCACTAAAAGACCTCAATTGATGGTCCAGCGGTTTGGGGGTTCCTCTGAGAGCATGGCCCGCGGCCCTGATGCTGCCCTTTCCCATAAATTATAACAAAGGTCCACTCTTTGGACAGGAATGGATTGGACTTGACAATGCAGAGTGATCATATATTGGAAGCACTTTGTGGTTCTATACATCTACAGGGTATCATCTTGCTGACCTCTGGCTGGAGGAAGGGGAGTGGACGGAGAGGAGGGAAAAGGAGGTTGTTGGAAGGATGAGACATGTATGGAGCAGAGAGGAATAGTGTGCAGTCACTGGACAGGTAGAGCAGTGGAAGCTGCATATAGGTGGGCATGTAAATTTATATGTGAATGTACATTTTCACTTAGTCATGTTAAATAAAAATAAAAAAAAAAGAACTGTGCTAAAGGAAACGTAGCAGGCTCTGTCAATGCTTCACACATGGCCATTGGACCTTAAATTTCACTGTGTTCTCAAGTGCCACATTATCTGCATCTCAGTGCCTGAAGGCTTTCTACAGAATGAAGAAGGCCATGATGCTTTTGATCACCCGCCAAGGACATTCCTGGGAGTAGCCCTCAAGCAGGGCTTCTCCAGAGATGGAGTATAAATACCTCAGCTCCCTCATGTGTAAACATGTGTTTACACCATGGCCCCAAGTTTTCCTGTGACGTTGCGGTCACTCAGTGCAGAAGCTGGCGTCTCCACACACCCATCATTGGCTGTCTCCTCTCCCCTGTGCCACGTCTCTGCTGCCTAGTGCTGTTTCCTGCACCTAACACATCAACTACTTGTACTCAAATCCTTTTCTCAGGATCTGCTTCTAGAGCAGACCAAGCTGAGACAAGGTGCCAGCTGGAGGAACTGACAGAGAGGACAGCTGAACGGTATGCAGGGCTGGCTCACCCAACTTGCCACCTGGTTGGCAGTCCGCGCAGGGGAGCTAGGAAGTCTCACCAGGAGCCCACTTTTCCACCCTCCGCCTGATGGTAAGGAGCCTACCTGCAGCAGGTTGGCCTTTGGAGACATCTTGAGAAGTCAACCCCTGTTGATGGTATTTCCTAGGTGTCAGGCTACCTCTTGGGATGGATTCTTAATTGGGGCTGGCTCTGTCAGAACATCTCCATGGCCTGGGGAATTAAATTAATCTGCTTCAACAGAATACATGGGCTCTGGAGCCAGAAATACTGTGTGTCTGAATTCCAGCTTTACCGCATATGAGCTTTGTGGATATTTAACTTCTCTCTGAGACTTAGTTTTCTCATCTGTAAAATGAGGCAATATTTGCTGCCTTAAAGGATTGTTCCTGGGATGATAACAATGGCTAGAAAGACTCCAAGAGGCTTACGTGAGTTAAGTTCATGAGTTAAGTTCATGTAAGTAGAGTAGAATGGCACCATAGGGTTTCCAAGGAGAGGCTGGTGGACATACATTACACATCTGCTCATCAGGGTCTGGGGATTCTGTAATTCGGAACATTTACATTTATGTACCACAAAATAAGAAAATTTACCCTATGTGGGATAAAGTCTACAGAGAGTTTTGTGTAAACACTTCTAGACATTTTGGAACAGATGATGGATTGCGACCCACAGAAGTCTAATAGCCTGCTCAAGATCACATGGCAGGATGTGACCCCTGGAGTTTAGTGCCTGACCACTGTACCATATTTCACCTAGCAAGGAAATCTTCTCACTGGAATGAATTAAGGCATTAACGGGTTTGTGTCTGATTCACAAGGGAAGTGAAGATGTTTCTTCTGAACACTGTAAATAAATTTATACAGTTTATTTCCCCCAGAAATAAAGATGTAGTCATATTTGAAACAAATGCCACAAAAACATCAGCCTACCAAAAGTAATATTAGTTACCATTTTTGGAAATGTGGTGAATAATTTACAGGCATGCATCTCATTTAATCCTCACAAGAGTCCTATTAGAGGGATTTTTATTAGTATTGCCCTGTTTGTGGATGAGTTTAAGTACTTTATTGTTATGAATTACTGAATTGTGTTCCCCTAAGATACGTGTTGTAAATTCTAACTCTTTGCCTGTGGTTATCACCCCAGTGGAGAATGGGTTGCCTTTGTGATGTTAATGAAGCAGGATTAGTGTGGGGTGTATCATGAGCCAATATGCTTTGAGATATAAAAGAGATTAAACCCAAGGTAGAAGCAGAGATGGGGGAAGATGGATGGGAAGCCACATGGAGATCTCCAAGGAACAAGGAAGTAGAACCTGAAGACACAAGGACTTCCCTCCAGAGCTGACAGACAGACGGAAAGATTTCCCATACAGCTACCTCTCTGAAATTGGACTTCTATCTTCCTAAAATGCGACAAAATAAATTTCTGATTGTTAAATTCATCCAGTTGGCTGTGGTGCTTCTGTTAGAGCAGGACTGGAAAACTAAAACACCTACCTAAGGTCACCCTTAAAATAAGTAACAGGGTAGGAGACCCAATCCCAGTCTGGTAAAGCCTGGATTCCTCCCACTACACCACCCTGCTTCCAAGGGGCAGGCGTGTGCTGCTCAGCATCTTTGTATGGTCTGCGCAAGGTCACCGGGAGAGCACCATCCAGAGACTGAGTACCCCGGGCCTCACTTAGCTTAAAAGGCCTCGCAGTATTGACTTCCGCTTTGGAAAGCTCTACAACTCAATATCATTTCTTTTTGCTGTCCACTCTTGACCTTCTGAGGAAAGAACAGTACTTCATGTTCACTGGAAGATGCAATGGAATTGATTGGAAAGAAAATTTTGTCTTATTCCATTTCTGTTTATGGTGTTGTACCAGTCTATATTTAGATATAGAAAGGCTCCACACAGACAGAGAGGCAATAAAAACAACTAAAAATGTACTAGGCTCATTCCAAGAGGCAATAAGAAGCTGTAAGCTCCCACTTGCTGCCCAAAGAATGATTATTAAAAAACAAGAAACATTGAAAATAAGCTATCTCAGCAAACACGGTCGTGCTTTGAGGTCGGAGGCATTGCATGATCTCTGTCACACCACCTGTCTGAGGTCTATGTCTGAACTACCTGTAAATTTGGGAGGTAGGAGATCAGGACGGAAGTCACGGGCTTGCCAGAGGGATACCCTCAATGCTTCCAGTATCATCGACTGCCCTATTGATCTAACTCACCTCTAGTGCTCCAAACAGATGAAAGTAAGTTTAGAAATCAATTGAGGTTCATTCATTCCTGGGTTTGAGAACTAGATGAGTAACCAAGGTCTAAATTCCTGTATTTGCCTGAGAATTTCTGCTGCATGCTCACTCGGAACACTGGAATTTCTATATTAATTATAGTAATGGATGTTTCCATCACTAATTACCTTCCATTAGAGTTATTTGTATGCATCTTATCTTTTCTACCAAATTATAAACTTATTGAGGGGTGGGAACAGTCTCTAGTTATTTTATAACCTCTGTGAAGCTAGCAGGGAATCCTGGTGCTGTCGTTGTTAAGTGCTACGGTTGTTAACCAAAACGTCAGCAGCTCAAATCTACCCGGTGCTCCTTGGAAACTATATGGGGCAGTTCTACTCTGTCCTAATGGGTCGCTATGAGTTAGACTTGACTCAGTGACAGTGGCTTTGGTTTTTTGGTTTATAGAAGCTAACACAGTGTCTACCAAATCAAGATTTTTAATGAACTTTGCTATTCAAGACCAGTTTCAATTTTATCTTCTACAGGTTAGGGTCAGGAAGCCGTTAACTTTTCCAACCCTTTAAAGTATCTTACTTCTAAGCTTGATCTCCTTCTGGTCATTTCTGCACTCCTAAAAGCTTATTCTTGCCTAAGCACTTGTCTGTCTTGTCAGACGTTGCTAAGTGCAACAAGTAATAAGCAAACTCTTCCCTGGAGATACAGTTCTCAGGCACTTGGTCATCCTTTCCAATGATCATGAAATTATTAGCAAATGCTTTGGTAAATTTATTGACCATCTTTCCCACAGGTTCCTGTCTTCCTGGATTGGATTTCAGTGTCACCCACCATGCAACTGCTGAGCCAATCAGAGTCACATATTGTAGATTTTTCCTACATTAACTCTCCACTTCAAAGTGACACTGTCTAAATTTTGTAGGACAGTTTACACTAGCTGCCATAACAATTAAACCCCAGAATTTCAGAAACCTAAGCCAGAATAAGTTTGTTTTTTCCTTACAAAACAATCGAAGGCAGGTGTTGCTCGGTGAGAGATAGCTTTCCTCCATGTGCGTGGTTCTAACATCTCCTATGGTCTCTCTGTCATCTGCTTCCAGCCAGCGTAAGAGAAAGAGATGGTAGAGAAGGTACATCCTCTTCTAAGATTCCCATCCCGAGAGCAATACACAAGGCTCACATTTTATTGTCTATAGGTCTTATGTCCATATCTTGATGGACAGGAAGACTGGTAGCTGTTTCTGCTACCAGAACCTAATATAATCATAGATAAAATATATTATGTATCTTATTTCTCAAATCATATACATTAGTTATCATACACATGAAGACTGACAAATTCATGAACTCATCCTAGAAGAAGTGCTGTGCATCTCACTGCTGAATATCACTGTGGTCACCTTTGAAGCACTCCCCTTGGGAAGCTCTGCACTGAGGCCAGTGCCTAGGCCACCTTTCAAAGCAATTTGGGAACTCTTTTTCTGGAATGGGCAACAGAGCTGTCATTGGATTACTCTTGATGTCCTGAGTGTCATCAAAATGTCTTCCTGTCAATATTTCCTTTATCCCTGGGTAAAGAAAAGTCATTGTGGGCCAGGTCAGGTGAGTAGGGACAGTGTTCTAACACAGTTATTTGTTTACTGGCTGAAAACGCCCTCGAAGACAAGTGTACAGTGAAGTTTGCTAACTTGCTACTGTGTGCAATGGCCAATCCAGAATGAGTGCCAAAACTGCTTTGAAGGGTGAACTAGCTGCTGGTATCAGTGCATAGCTTCCCAAAGGGAGCATTTCAAAGGTGACCATAGTGATATTCAGCAATGAGGTACATAGTACTTACAATGATTAAGTTCATGGACTTAATTGTCAAACCTCATGAATAACCACTCTGAAAGGTACCAATCATCATCACTATTTTGGAAACTAAAATAAAAGAAAATAAATGAATATGTACCTCTGAGCCTCAGCGACTATATGTAAAGGTGTATATTCTGGAGCTCCGAGAGGATGAATAATTTTCTCAAAGTCACAAATTTGGTAAGGGACAGGTGCAGATGTGAACTTAGGCCTGTATGACTCTTCTGCTCCTTTCACTCTCTTTGTACTATGTAGCAAAAGATACATAGATCTACTTTGAGGCTTAGGGTTGAGAAGATTTAGGGACAACGCTTTAAGCTGAATTTTAAAAATTAAACATCTTATGAGACACAGAGGCACTGAGACTGGGAAATGACATTCCTGGTTAAAGGGACGAGACATGGCAAGGCCTTGAAGCTTTAGCAAGCATGGGATGCCAATGGAATGCCTTGGAAAGAACCGTGACTTGCAGACAGTACTAAGTCAAAGATGCTAGGAATACTCAAATCATGCTATAACCCTGAGCTGTCCTTCTCCAACATGTCCTTGAGGGAACAATATACTTGCAAATCAGTGATAAAGGAAAGCAAGGTCAGTCTCCACTCACTGCAGTGGAAGTTGGGCCCCCATCCCTGATGCAGAGCTTTGTAAGTTGGGCTACAGTCTCTGAATCTCTGAAGTTTCAAAGAGGGAAGATTTTCCTTTCCATAAACCCAAACTCAGTTTCAAGATTTCACCACATCTCATCTGCCGTAAGTGAAAACAGAAAACCAAACAGATGGAAATGCCCGGCAATGCGAGATAAGAGCAAGGTTGTCTGGACAAGTCCTGAGCAGGAAGGTCCCAGCCTTCTCTCCATTCAGGCCAGCCACATGGAAGCAGAAAACAAACAAAAGGAGAGCTGGGTCTATTGACTGCTTCTGCCGGATGGGGAAAGGAGTGTTAGGGGAGTGGCCACCAGAGAGGACTGCAGTTTGGACAGGAACCTTTTTGTTCAAATCAGTTGTACTGAGGTAGAGTCTATATAAAGTAATATATACCCACCTGAGGGTAAGTTTGGTGAGTTTCAACAATACATCCATACCTGTGACCACCCACAGTCACAATACAGAACATTTCCGTCATCCCCCCCAAATCGCCTCCTGCTCTTTTATAGTCCATGGCCCCCAACCCTGAGCCTCCAGTAGCCATTGATCTGTTTTCTATCACTATAGATATTTTTCCAGAATTTCATATGAAGCGAATCCTACAGCATGACTCTCTGTTGTCTGGCTTCACTTGCTCAGCAGGATGTTTTGAGATTTATCCATGTTATTTTGTGTGTAGTCGTTTGTTCCTTTTTATTGCTGAATACTATTCCATTGTAGGACTGACTGTATCACTGTTTATTCATTCATTTACCTACTCCCGGATGTTCAGGTTTTTCCAATTTTTAGTTACTATGAGTCAAGTTGCTATGGACATTTGTATTCACGTTTTTTGGGGGGGACACTGTGGGTGATCTTCTAGTGGATGGTAATCCACCTGCTGGCAATCATGGCTCAGTGTCCTAGACTCTTGACAGTGTACAGCAACTCTGCCTCACAGGATAGTAAGAGGGACAGAGAATAAGGACGATGGGGAATGCGTCTCTGCTACAAACCCAAGGCACATAACTCCATACTGTCAGTGGATAATATCTGTTAGGTCCATTTCAGCCCAAGCACCTTTCTATTTTTCATCCCCAGTGTTCCTTCTGTATTTTCACTCATCTCCTTCCTCCTTCAACTTGACTGGAAAAATAATAATAATAAAATTTAAAAATCATTTAGCCTGGAGCACTGGAAAGAGAAATTATTTTTTATCATGAGGCCTGATATCCACATAAATGAGCTGGATGTTTCATGCTGCTATTAATACAGGCTCCACTTCAAAGAATCTGACCGTCAATTAGAAGGGCCACCACCGAGAACTGACCGATTGCATCACGGCCACACTTCTCCCACCACAACGGCAAAACCTGAATCTGTGAGGTCAGTATGCTGTCTTCTGCATAGGCTGCTGTTTTAGCCTCCAAAAAAATTAAAATGAAAGTCTCAGAATCCGCACACAGCCCCGTTTACCTTCCACAAATGAGATTAATCAACAAATAGGCTCTGACTCATTTTCTCTTGGATGATAGAAACAAACAAACAAACAAAACAACCCATACATGTATTCGAGGTTACAGCAGGAAACACAAATAGAAAAACATAATTAAACATGACATACATAATGACATATAAATAAAGCATTCCGGCTGATGTCACAAACCAGCGGACTGTGGGCTGATTAGAGCCCACAGACATGTTTTATTTGGCTTGCAGTGTTTAAATAACATTGTTTCAACATTTGAAAGTCATGAAACTTGATAAAAAATCAGAGTACTTGGCAACCAGGCACAAGCTGCCACTTAACTAAAATCTACGGGAGCTGAGGAGCAGCTGTTCCCCTTGACTAGACGCACGCACGCTCTCCGTGCTCGCTTCTCTCCCCTGTGTCATCACTGTCGCCCTGCCTGCACTCCGGGCTGCAGCCCAGCATGAAGGTATCACCTCCCCTAGCAAAGAGGAAGTGGTCAGATGCTCTCAGAGTGACAGGTGTTACCAGAGGTGGAGGTGATACATGCAGGAGACAGTCATGAAAGTTTACATCCAAGTCAATTTTCCACATAAAACCCCGAGCACCCACCTCTCTGCAGCTGCTTCTTCTCTCCTCATCTGGTGACAGCACACTCTTCTTTGTCACTCCTTCTGGTATCCGTTCAAGCAACACTTGACCCCTCGTCTCCACCCTCTCCTTCCACCTCTAAAAAGAAACCCGTAGGACGGCCTCGTATATATTAACCATAAAGTACACACTCCACATGCATTGCTCTGTGTTCCATGGTTCAGTCCATTCTTTGAAGTGTTGGCTTGAGTTCAGGTTTCAGCTCTGGGCTAGGAGCAAGGCCAGGGGCTATATGCTCAGGGGACCCTCCAGGCTGTTGGAATGCCAATTTTGGTCTTTTAATAGAGTTCTTGATCTGCACACCTCTTTTTCTCACGATACTTCAGGAATTCTACATTGTGTCCCCTATCATGGCTGTCTTTGGTGGTGGCCGGGGGCCACTTGGTTCTTTGGGTCTCATGCTGATGTAGCCTCTCAGTCATACGGATCCGTCTGTCTCCTGGGCTCGTTTTTTCTCATGTCTTTGATGTCCTTAGTTATTATCTGTTCCAGGTGGGTTGGGACCAGTTGATGTTCCTCAGATGGCACTTGGTGGCACCAACATGGAGTGCAGAAGACTCTCTTAGTTAAAGACTAGTTACACCAATTGACCTCGATGTACCCTGAAAGCATGGCCTCTAGCCCCCTGTCCCTGCTACTGTTTCCCTTGAAATATGGGTTGAATTTAGACAACCTTTTAACTTATGGTGTAGTCAGTTATGCTGACCTGTCTTCTAAGGCATACTGTCACTCTCCTCACCTAACAGAATTCCTATTGACTACCTAATCTATGAATAATCCTCTCCCTCCTTACGTCCTCACCCTTGCAGCCATCAAAGAGTATTATTTTCTGTACATAAGTCCTTATAATAGTGGTCTCATACAATATTCGTCCTTTTGCAAAGTCCAACTCAAAGGCACTTGGCTTGGCTTGGCAATGTCTTCCAGTTGATCCCAGGTTATGAAATATTTCCTGAAATCATCACTGTTCTTTGTCATAGTGTTCCATTGTGTATATACACATAGTGTTCCATTGTGTATATGCACCATAGTTTGTCTATTCATCTGCTGATGAGCACATAGGCTGATTCCATCTTTTAGCTACTGTGGACAGTGAACATTCATGTGTTTATACCTGTTCATGTGATAGCCCTTATTTCTGTAGGATAAATTCCAAGCAGTGGGATTGCTGAATCATATGGTATTTTTATTTCTAGCTTTTCAAGAAAGCCCCAAACTGCTTTCCAAAGAGTTTGTAGCATATGACATTCCCACCAGCAGTGTAGCAGAGATTCAGTCTCTCCACAGCCTCTCCATTTGTTCTGTGTTTTTTGAATTAGTGCCAACCTTGCTGGTGTGAGATGGTATCGCATTGTAGTTTTGATTTGGATTTATTTAATGGCTAATGATTATGAGCATTTCCTCGTGTATCTTTTGGTTGCCTGGGTGTCCTCCCTTGAAAAGTGTTTGTCCATCTCCTTTGCCCATTGTTTAATTGGGTTGTCTTTTTCTTGTTGAGATTTTGCAGTGCCTTGTGATTACAGAATTTAAATGTCGATCAGACACACGATTGGCAAGTATTTTTTCCCATTCTGTAGGCACCCTTTTTATTCTCCTGATATAGTCTTCAGATGAGCTTACATATGTAATCTTTAGTAGCTCCCATTTACCTAGTTTCTCTTCTGCTGTTGGTGTGTTGTCAATAAGACTTTGTAGTCTGTTTAAGCCAAGTATTAGAACTTCCCGTGTTGTCTCAATTTTTTGTTCCATAGTATTTATCATTTTAGGTTTGATATTTGGGTCTTTGATCTATTTTGAGTATTTTTTGTGCAAGGTGTTGAGGGATTAGTCTTTTTTCAGTTTTTTTTCCAGACAGGTATCCAATTTGCCAGTGCCATTTATTAAAGAGACTGTTTTTTTCCCCAGTTCATGGTCTTTGGGTCTTTGTCAAATATCAGCTGTTCATAGGTGGATGGTATTATTTCTGGATTCTCTATTCTGTTCCATTGGTCTATATGTCTGTTTTTGTACCGGTATCAGTTGTTTTGACTACTGTGGCAGGGTAATAGGTTCTGAGGTCGGGTAGTGTGAGGCTTCCCTCTGTGTTCCTCTCCTTCAGTAGGGCTTTACTTATCCAGGGTTTCTTGCCTTTCCAAACAAAGTTGGTGATTTGTTTCTCCATCTCATTAAAAATGACACTGGAATTTGTATTGGGATTGCAGCGTACATAGAGACTACTTTGGGTAGAACAGACGTTTTCACAACATTAAGTCTTCCCATCTAAGACCACAGTTGGTTTCTCCACTGATGTAAGTCTCTTTTGGATTCTTGCGGTAGGGTCTTGTCATTGACTTCATATAGGCCTCTTACATCACTGGGTAGATTTATTCCTGGGTATTTTATCTTCTTGGAGGCTATCACAACAGAAATGTATCACTTCTGATGCCTTATGCAGACACTCTTTCCTTCTTCCCCCGTAGTGAGACAGCACAGTGTCTCCTGGCTCCAGGTCCAGGTGAAGGGGCTCCTGCCTCTCTCTGAGACAGCCCTTCTGTACTGTACCTACGGAGTCTCTCCACTTCCAGGTGACCATCTCATTCCGAGTCAGGAAGGCTAGTGTGCCAGGCAGATGCTCACTACTCAGAGGTCTGTCCCTCAGGTGGCTTTTACTTCTTCCTCCTCAGTTAATTTGGCCTCCATGACAAGCAGTTGAGAAGGCTGGAACTTTTCACAGTACTCTGAAGTTTCACAGCAATGTTATATAGAAGGAAGGAGCTTTGTGATGGCTTTATCGGGACCTGAGTTCTCTCTGCTAGGCTCCAGGTCTACTCAGCCACCTGTCCCCTAGGTATCTCCACCTTGATCCCCACAGATCCCTCAAGCAAAACTTTTCCAAATCTACATCTGTCATGTTCCTTTGCCATCTTCTAAAGCAAAATATGTTTTGTCTCCTGCATTCCCTTTCAGCATCCATCTGAATCACCCAAGCCAGAAACCTTGAAATCATTCCAGGCTTCTCTCTCTTCAGACCACCTACTTCCCCACATCCAAGCAATCCATGGACCTATTTCTAACCACCTCCTCACTGTCTCTCTTATATCCCCTTCTTGCCATCTTTAGTGTCACCAACCTAGCTCAAGCTTTTACACTGAATTTTCCAACAGTTTCTGATCAATCTCTATATCCTGTCTTGCTCATTCCATCTCTTCACATCTTAAACACAGTGCTGTCAGAGTGATTTCTAAAACAGAAGTCTGATCATGCTATTCTCCAGCCTGAATTCTGTATTGGGCCAACTATTTGCATAATAGATGCAGCCCAAGGTTCTCAGACACCTGTTCCTAGCTCTCTAAACTTGCACTTTCTAAAATGTTGGCCACTAGCCAAATGTAGCTATCGAGCACTTGACATAGTGCTAGCTCAAACTGAAGAGGCCTTAAGTATAAAACAAATACCAGATTTCAAAGAAAAAGGAACATAAAATATCTCATTAATAATTTTATATTGATTACAGATTGAAATAATATATTAGATATGTAGGATTAAATAAAATAAATTAAAATTAATTTTACTTATTTATATATCTTTTAATGAGGCTAACATAAATAATAGCACGTGTGGCCTGCATTATGTTTTAGATGTTCTCCTCACTGTATCTTTTTGCTTTCCTTATTCTCTGCCACATACCTTGTAAACATCAGGACTGTTAAAAAGCTGACAGTTTCCTAAAACAAGCCATGCTGTTTTATAATCTTATGTATACAGGCCCCTTTGGCTGAAAATTAGAAAATATTTTACCTGTTACACTCTTTCTCACTTGTAAGTTTAAAATATGTGCAATAATCCTTTGATAGTTCTCCTTTCAAAAGATTCCCCTCCCCTTAATTGTCAACTGAACTTGCTACCAAAATAATAATAATAACAATAAAACAATAAAAACAAAAAACAATAAAACATTAATTATTTTTATTTAACTTCTAAGAGTAAGTCATAAAAAGCATTCTTGCTGTCTCTGTAATACCACTCTGAGTAATGCCAACTTCTGTATCACCAGAAGACTCAAGCAGTTCTAGGGAGGAGCATATAGCAAGCAACCAAAGCTCCTGCCAATAGTCATCTTGAAAGTGGGTCTCCCAGCCCCAGTCAAGCCTTCAGATGACCATAACCCTAGCCAATGTCTCAACAGCATTCACATGAGACACCTTGAGCCAAAACCAACCAGCTAAGCTGCTCCCAAATTCTTGAATCATACAAACTGTGAAATAATAAAGGATTTTTTTTAAGCAGCTGAGTTTTGGCATAATTTGATACACAGGAATATATAACAATATGCCTGTGCCTCTCCTTCCACTTGAAGACAGGATGAGAAGAGCAGTTTGCAAAGAGCTTAAACTCAGGTTTCACCTACTCACATGGCAAGATTTAGTTCAAAATCATCCCCTCTGAAGCCTTTCCCAATAAATCTCATCCTATTACCATATGTTTATAGAACTTCTTTAAATTTAGCAGTGTGTTTTATACATTATGAACCCAGTGTCTTAACTAAAAACATATTTCCTGTTTTTGAATGAAATTTAAAAAGTGACATTTTCTTCCTGCATATAGAAGTGATAAATGGTAGATGTTTTGAAACAGTCTTAAAGAAGGGAATTTAAATCACCTAAAATGTGATCTCATTGAGAAAACCCCTACTAGTATTTTTAATATCTATTTTTGCATTGATTTTTTCACATAAGATTGTCCGTTTGTTGTACTGTGAAGGGCTTGTGTGTTGCTGGGATTGTGGAAGCTATGCCATTGGTATTCAAACACTAGTAGTATCATCCACGGGGGACAGGATTCAGTGGAGCTTCCAGACTAAGACAGACTAGGAAAGACCTGGTATTGAAGTTCTGAAAAAATCAGCCAGCAAAAACCATCTAAACAGCAGAACATTGTCTGATATAGTACTGGAAGATGAGCACCCCAGATTGAAATGTACTCAAAATAGGGCTGGAGAAGTTACCTCCACAAAGTAGAGTCAACCTCAATGAAGTGGATGGAGTAAATCTTTTTGGAACTTTATTTGCTCAGGTGGCACAACTCAAAAGAAGAAGAAACAGCTACAAACATCCATTGATAATCAAAACATGGAAGATATGAAGTATGAAACTAGGAAAAATAGAAATTGTCAAAATTGAAATGGAACACATGAAGATCAATATATTAGCATTAGTGAGCTGAAAGACACTAGTAGCTACCATTCTGAACCAGACAAACATACAATCTACTATATTTAGAATGATAAATTAAAGAGGGCTAGCCCTGCATTCATTGTCAACAAAAGCATTTCAAGATCTATCCTAAAATACTTTGTTGTCATTGACAGTATAATATTCATATGCCTACAAGGAAAACCAGTTAATATGACTATTATTCAAATCTACACATGAACCAATGAGGCCAAAGATGAAGAAATTGAATATTTTTAATGATTTCTGCAATCTGAAATTGATAGAATTCAGTGCAATATCAGTGCAATAAATATCAGTGAAATCAGAATGCACTGATAATTACCAGTGATTGGAATGAGAAAACTAGACACAACATAAAAGGATCAGTAGGTGGAAAATACGTCCTTGGTGATAAAAAGGATACTGGAGATTCTGTGATAGAATTTTGTAAGACCAAAGACTTCTTCATTGTAAATATCTTTTTCAACAACACAAAATCATATGTTCTATACACATAGACCTCACCAGACAGAATACACAGGAACCAAATCAACTGCATCTGTGCAAAGCGATAATGGAAAAGTCTAATATCATCAATCAGAAAAAGGCCAGGGACTGACTACAGAACACACCCTCAGTTGCTCACATGCAAGTCCAAGTTGAAGCTGAAGAAAATTAAAAGTTTCATTTCCTTCTCCACTGAGTCTTTTCCATACAGAACAGCCAAAATCATCCATTTAAAACATAAGTCAGATGTGTCACTCCATAGTTCAAAATTCCAATGGCTCCCCATCTCACTCACACTAAAATCCAAATTTCTGACTCAAGCCCATAGTCCCTAGCTGATCCAGAACCTGGCTACCCTTCTCCTTGCGTGCTCTCCCTCATTTAACCCTGTAGCAATTACATGGGTCTCCTCAGGGTTGCTGGGATCCACCTAGCATACACTTACCTCTACAGTTTTGAATTTGCTGTTCCCTTTGCCTAAATATTTCCCTAGATATTTGTTTTATTCTCTCCATAACTGCATTCTGGTCTCTGCTCAAATGTCACCTGCAGAACAAAAAGCCATTCTGACCACCCTAACACAAGTTATACTCCTGTCACTTTCTCCCCCTACCCTGCTTTACTCTCTTCAGAGTATTTATCACCATATGACATTACATGTATTAATTTATTTCCTTCCACAAATATTTATTTAGTACCCACTATGTGTCCTACACTGTCCTAAGATTTGGGGACACAGTGGAGAATAAGTTCCTACATCACCCCACTCTGATGTAAGTGTGGTATACAAAAACTAGTTTTTTATTATTATGTCATATTTCTTTACTTATTCATTCCCTCAGAAATAACATTTAGAAGAGGCCATATCCTCTCTGTGACAGTTCAGGCTGTGTGCCAACTTGGCTGTGCCATGATTCTCAGTGGTTTGATGGCTGTCTGATGTTGTGGTCATGTCTATGATGAGATTCGGCATCATTTGACTGCTTCCGTAAAGGGATCTGCTGTGAGTAGCCAATCAGTTGAAAGGGAGTTTCCTCAGGCATGTGGCCCATGGTAAATATAAGGAGACTCCAGCAAGGCTCCTCGGCTTTTGCTTAGCCTGATTCCCCAGCTGGCTCTTATCCACCTGACCTCCAGTTCTTGGCACTTGAGCTAGCAGCTTACCTGCTGTCTTGTCAGCTAATCTTGGAATTCGTCAGTCTTTGCAGTCTGTGAGCAACAGCCCTGCCCTCTGCCCTGCCACTCTGGGGTTTGCCAGCCCCCACACCTACATGAATCAGAAGATGCCTCTATCCTGACCTACAGACTTGGGACATTTCAGTCTCTACAACCACGTGAGCCATTTCCTTGATACAAATCTCTTTTTCTATATATATTTCTATGTTTTACTGGCTTTACTTCTCTAGAGAACCCAGTCAATAGACGGCTTCATGCCAAGTTCCATGACTTAAACTCATCCTGACCATTCCAGCTTTTCTTTTACACGGAGTTTTTCAATGTGCCTTTGTGCTATACCTACCTAAGTTCAACTTGATTGTTTCTGATCTCACTAAATTGTTCCAGTACAAGTTTCCTTGACTTGATATAAGCCTCAGATACACAGCTGGTGGTTGTCTTCTTCCTGTGCAGTTTATCTGAGTGCAACAAGTTACCCATAAATGAGACCAAAAAAATTTTGTACTCCTCATCACCAGCAGCAGTAACAATGGCAACAGAAGCATTTTAACCCAACAAAATGTTCACAGGACAAGGTTTGCATTGGTGTCCCATACCCCTTCCTCCTACACCTCCTTTCTACCCTCACAGCCCGTCTACGACCCTCTCTTTGAAAGCCTGCCTCTCGAAGGTGGCAACTGGCACATCAGTGGAAAGCAGTTAGAGATTGTTAAGGGAAAGGAACACTGAAATCTGATTTCATGCTAGGCTTCATTTATCCCCATATGATAATATCATTGTATGAGGAAAATAGGACCCTGTAAGGATGTTTTGTCTCTTATTCCACAGACAAAAATACTGAGGCTCAATTGGATTATATAACTTTCCCATGATGCCCTGGGCAGTTTCAAGTCCAAACTCTGCCTTTAAGTCTCTTGAGCCCCAAGGATTTAAAGAAACACCTTTCTGACAGTGGATTATCAATGCTGGTGATTGGCAGGACTTTAGAAAACATGGGGTGGAGGGGAGAAAAGGGGGTAATGATGAGAAAAGAGGATCTCTGCTGCCAGATTTTTCAATCACCAAATTTTAGGGCTAGAAAGGCTCATAGATAGACAGTATCAGCAATAAATCCTTGATTTCACAGAAGTGGAAATTGGAGGCCCCAAGTGGATGAATTAGATCCATTTATACAGAGAACCTGCAGCCCAGGAAAAGCTCACTTAATAAGATAATAAGGAATCTAATTTTCCAGTGATTTTACTTGCAATGGGGAAAAGAGGGGAAGAATTTTTTCCTTATTTTTTAAAACCAGTGAGGCCCCATCTGTGGTCAGTAACAAAGCATAATCATCATAATTTTATGCTTATGAGTGGGGAATTATGCATTCTAAGCAGAGTTTCCAAATTAGCAATGTTTGCCTGTCTCCATTTCCCCCAAAAGTGTTGGACTAAATGAATGCACAGGTTCAGAATAGGAAAGAATATGTAAGCAAATAGAGACTAGTTACCAGGCAGATATATTTTGTTTAGACATTCTTGTTTTGATTTCTCAAAACTCCTAAGGCAAGAGACCAAAACAGAACATATCTCAGAGCATGGGCATGTTCACAGGAGCACAGAGCATAGCATCAGATCTCTCTGGGGCCCAGGGAACCCGGGAGTCCTCTTTCTGCACTGGGGTTGACAAGCAGGCAGACAGCCACTGCTTACCCTACCAGGGAACAACAATGATAGGACTGTGTCTAGGGTCACCCCTTTATGAACATCTGAATGCAAGCAAAACATTTATTGAGCTTCTACTATATGCCAGATACTGTATCAGCAACTGGTAGGATGCAGGCTAGTAGACAAGATACACAGTAAGAAAACTAAATTGTTCTTGTCAGTATAAATATGCGTGTTAATGATAATTAACATCTTCTGTTGGCAAATGTGGCAGGATAATATTTTGATCTATTAACTGATGTTTCGCCTTCGCAGTACTTTTTATTACCTGTGAACTTTTTCTCACACAGGCTTTTTTGGCACACTGCCTCAAAGACAGGGTTATACAACTGAACAAAAGAGGTAAATTATTGGCTTTTGAATTTCAAAATCTGAAATCTTGGCAAAAACAGTATTTTTGGAAGGAAAATAAATTGGAAGTGGTCAGAGACAGTTTTTTTCTGCCTCTGAAAATAAGATAAAATTAAACAAAACTAGAGGAGAGGATGGAACTAAGAGGGAGAGACTCCAGAATGGGTCACTAGCCAGAGGCCTGGGTTCTGCCCTCTCCGCCCAGCCTCAGTAGGGGTTACACTCTGACTGAGTTCCTGGTGAAGGCGATAGATAAGAGAAATTCCAGTTGAGTCTGGTGGAACATGAAGGGAATCTATGTCCAGCATCCCTGCCCTGTCTCCCACTGCCATCTCCGGGCTCAAGTCAAGACTCACAGGCCCCAGGACTTAGGTTCTTGCAAGAGCATGGCGTAGAGCTGATAGAAAGAATGGCTGACTGGGAAAGCACAGCCAGTCAGAGAGCTTCCAAGACAGCCTGGAGGTTCCTCCACATGCCCATGGAGTTCAAGAACAGAACGAAGCATTTTCCAAGTGTCCAAAATAAGTAGCTGAAAAAGGCCCATTTCTGGAAGATTTTATGGCCAAGGTTTAGAAGGATAGAGCAGTAACCTCTGTGGGCAGTTACCAACGGCCCTGAAGGATGATGTTTAATTCAGCTGGTACCAGCCTGAATGGAAGAGAGCGCTGGGGACTCAAGGCCACCCTCAACCTTCTCTCCACATAGCCCAGGCCACTGCACCCTTGCAAGTCCCCTAGATCAATACCAAACACTCCAAAACCACAATCCTACACAAATACCAGTCCCAGAAAAGAAGTCACTCTCCTCCTCACAAACTCAGTCCAATCCATCTGTTTTTGGACTAGCTTCTTTCAAAATTACACTCTCAGGAAACTGTGGTGGGCATAGTGGTTAAGAGCTATGGCTGATTTTGGTGAAGATCAGCAGTTTGAATCCACCAGGCGCTCCTTGGAAACTCTATGGGCATTTCTACTCTATCCTTTTGGTCTCTAGGACTCAGAATTGACTCAATAGCAGTGGTTTGGATTTTGCCACAGGCACAGATATCTTCTTGCTCCGTCTTAGGAAAGAAAGAAATAAAAGACCAGAACAACATAGTCTTTATAATAGCCCACCATGTGTCAGAAGAAGTAAAGTCTCAGTGACTCTAGGATCCTGGTAAAAAAAAAATTATCTCCCTTCTGAGATCAGGCACTAAATCCAGAACCTGTGAATGGAAGTGGGAAGCAGTTTGCCTTCCAAGATCCACTCTTCATCTCAGTTCCTTAGGTGGTCCTTTCCCATCTTGTCAGAGTTCAATGCCCTGATCTTTCTGCAATGTCCTCTCACCATTTCCCACTGCAACTTTAAATTCATTCACTGTAAAGCAGTGACTCATACTAGCCTGAGGTCTAACTTCGTTTCTTTCTTTGTTCTCCACAGCTGATCAGTTGTTAAATCTACCCCCTTGCTACGGCTCTTCTCCATTCCTTTATCAGGAAATGCTGTTCTCTTAGCATTACACAGTTCCTTAGTCCTGGCATGTGGTAGATTTGCTAGTGCCCTCCTTCTTGAAGTTCATCATGGTCAACCACGTGACTTATTTTGGTCAACAAAACGTGGACAGGAATGACATCTGCTGCTGTGGACAGAAGCATCTATTTGCAATGTGAGAAACTACAACACTTTCTTCCTCCTGCCACCGGAACCAGCAACACTGCAGATGGTGGCAGTGTTGTCAACCTGATTCCCAGTGTAAGGAACCTAGTGGATGCACAGTGGATGTGTAGAAGTGACTGGTTGTTACTACATCATAATCTAGCTGATCCTGACTACTTAGGCTATTGTTGGGATTCAGGCTCTCATCACATCAGGTCTGAGCTCTAACATGTCATTCAAAGTGTGGTCCATACACAGAGACCATTCCAGAAAATACTGTTTGTGTGCAACAAGGTATGTGCATTTAGAGCATCTTTTTAACAATTTCACTGATTAATTTTATTGGGTGACTATAATAATAAAACATTTGGAATTATATTCTCATACATATCCAGTACTGTGCCTTGCCCCAGGAGGTGATACAAAGTTATTTGTCAGATTTAAGTTGAACCCAAGTTTCATGATTAAGAATTATGGCACAATTTCAAGCAGCATCATCAGGAAGATTTAGGAGGTATTTGGGATGCAGGGCCCTTCCTCACTGAGATGAAATCATTACTTAAAAGTTCTGTGCGTCTAGTCTTTCTGACAGCATAAAATTCAGCTTTAATGAATGGAGAAACTCTCTGAACTCTTCCTCATTTAACATTAAGTATTGTTTTAAAATTGCTACATAAAAGTATGGACACAAATATACGTTATCTATGAGATGTGGATTTCCAAATTATCCCAGTTTGACATTTTGATATGTTTGTTTGAGAATGAAGAAGGATAGTATAATTGATCCCTAAATCAATCCCTAACTCTCCTCCAGGACTAAAGAGAGTTTTTCCCATTAAAGGCTCTCTTATATATGTTAATATATTTCAACGCACTACACTAGACACACCATGGTACTCAGCAAAGAGAAGTGAACTAGATAGATGTCAGGAGACCTAGTTCTAACCCACAGTTACCCACTAACTTGCTACTGTATGAGCCATTACTTAGCCACTTGGTGCTCTAATTTCTCCAGCTATTAAATGAGGATAATGATGCAAGTTAACAATACCAGCGCTGTTGTGAGAATCAAGACCAAGGGTATGCAAGCTCTTGATAGTGAAGAAAGTTCTATGCAACAGTACTAAATTACTTTTAGAGTTTAGTGCCTATAATACTCTAAAATTATTTTACATAATCGATCTTTCACCTCTCTGGCTAGGTGTGTATCAGAGTTGGATCCTCTCAATCTGTAAGCCAAGAAAATAATCTGAGAACCTGCACTACTTGAAGAAGAATGAGGCATCAGGATTGGAAGAAGACTCATTAACCACCTGCATTATCCAGAGGACATGACCTTACTTGCTAGAAATGAAAAGGATTTGAAATAGTAACTGACGAAGATCAGCTTTCAATATGGATTGCACCTCTACATCAGGAAAACAAAATTCCTTACAACTGGATAAGTAAGCAACATTATGATAAATGGAGAAAGGATTTACATTGTCAAGGATTTCATTTTATTTGATTCCACAATGTCCATGGAAGTTGCAGTCAAGAAATCAAAAGATGAGTTGCACTGGGAAACCCTAAGGACCTCTTTAAAGTGTTGAAAAGTAAAGATGTCATTTTGAAAACTAAGGTGTGCCTGACTCAAGCCATGGTATGCAT
Source organism: Heterohyrax brucei (assembly GCA_028571685.1). Taxonomy (NCBI): domain Eukaryota; kingdom Metazoa; phylum Chordata; class Mammalia; order Hyracoidea; family Procaviidae; genus Heterohyrax; species Heterohyrax brucei. The sequence goes on from CM053155.1 coordinate 53,005,293, forward strand.
GCAAAAGCTGGACAATAAGACGGAAGAATTGATGCCTTTGAATTGTGGCATTGGAGAAGAATATTGAATGTAGCATGGACCACCAAAAGAATGAACAGATCTGTTCTAGAAGCACAGTCAGAGTGGTCCTTGGAAGCAAAGATGGCAAGACTGCGTCTTACATACTTTGGACATGTTGTCAGGAGGGATCAGCCTCTGGAGAAGGACATTATGCTTGGTAAAGTTAGAGGCGCAGCAAAAAAGAGGCAGACCCTCAATGAAATGGATTGACACAGTGGCTGTAACAATGGACTTAAACATAAAAGCAATTGTGGGCACGGCGCAGGACAGGGCAGTGTTTTGTCCTGTTGTGCATAGGATCACTATGAGTCAGAACCAACTCAGTGGCACCTAATAACAATGACAACTAGCTAGATAAGCTTCTTGAGAGGTGCACTGCGTGATGTTTCCTTGTACCCTAGCCACTGTCAAGCCCTTGGGGACAGTTAATGCACACACATGAATTGTTTAAAAACTGTTTACCAAAAGTTGTTGAACCTCTTTACCCTTAAGTAAACTACAGAAACATCATAAACTGTGTGACGAGTATTCTCTATTCATACCGCCTCCACGCTTTTAGAGTCTGGGCTATGAAGAGCTATAACTAGCTGCCCGAGCTCCTGTAGGACAGAGGTGATGCGTTACTAATCTTTGTATTCCTAGCATGTATCACAGTATCCAGGCACATAGAAAGAGCTCAGTTAATGTGTGAAAATAATGAATTAACTTTAGTCAAATACTTCTTAATACTACCCAAAGCCTAAAATGCCAACCTGGCAGATTTGAACTGCCGACCTTGTGGTTACCAGATACAGCACCTAACCCACTAGCCACCGGGATTCCTGGGCACATGAACAGTCAAGGTAATATATGGCAAATGAATAAAAAGCTTCTGTACAGAAGAACTATCAACTTCAGCAAGAACCACTGTGTTTCAGTACAAGGCTCCCTACTGGGGGCCGCAGTGAAAAAAGTGACCTCAGAGGAATTTAAACCAGAAATGTTCAGAAGGAGATGAAGAACTATGCACAATATTTTGGTTAAACCACTTGGTTCCAGGTTTATAAAAAACACAAATTACATAAAAACACACAGTACCTGAACTTCAGAACGACTAAATCTGTTGCCATCAGTTCCCATGAACTGACCCTACAGGACACAGTAGAGCTATCCCACAGGGTTTCCAAGTGGCAGCTGTTGGCTTCGAACTGCTGACTTTTTGGTTAGCAGCCATGGCGCTTAACCACTGTGCACCAGGCCTCCCTGAACTTTATAGTAGACTACTATTACAATGGCAGATTGGAACTCCAAAGTGCCTTTGTCCTCATACTCTTTACATCAGCGGTGTGTAGGAACACATTCTTCTACGGAGGCTCAGGCAGGAACGGATTGAGATTACCCAACATTCCACTGAGGCATCCAGGCAGAGGGAGGTCAGCACCGGAGGGAAACCAACTGCCCACCCTTCCCTCTTTCTTGTTGCCACCCAGAGAGGGCTCTCGTTTTACAGAAAAGTTCATACAGATCACAGCACCAATAGATGTCTCTCACGGTCTGTACAATGCTCCAGAGCAGAGATTTCATGTTACGTGACCTGAACCTGAAATTCATCTTGGAAGGATGCATTTTGCAAGGAAAATTTGAAATGTGTAGTTTCGTATGGACACAAATAAAGTCAAGCTAGGAAATAACACTTCTGTCAATACCTTTCATTTTTTAAATATAAATCCCAAGTTTCAACAAAACATGAATCAAATTGCATATTTAATGTCAGCAGAGTAATTTTAGAGTCACACTAGAAAGGAATGGAGGGTATGAGCACATAAAACTTTATTTTTATTTATGCTATTTCCCTCAGATTGAAAATCAATTTTCAAGACCATCAGTTTGCAAGCTGATCCGATCAGCTGACATTCGGTGCTTATCCAGCAGCGCCCTCTTGTGTCCAAATGTATAATTTCATTTTGCCTTGCAGCAAAACCACATACACGCCTGTGCACACGTATGTATCAGACATGTCTACAATCAGCATTTATTCATTCACTGATCAAGTATTTATCAAGAGCCAACTCTATAAGAGTTACTGTGGAAGGTACAGAGAAATAGGCATGGTTTCTTGTTCTGTTCTTAACGGTTCATAGGCCCATAAGTGAGACAAATGTAAACCCATTTACAAAAACTGTTGCCAACAAATCACTTCACCTAGTTTTTCACCTAAATGGACAGACACCGCTGGACTATCCCTTCCTAAATTGTTCTGGCTATCACTGTGGTAGCGGGGATCTGACTGGCTCTGGGAAGGAGTATCTCTGGTCAAGCAAACATTTCAGGGTGTTTACAGCCACTATTCTGAATAATGCACCTTCTGGCCTTCTAGGGAAGTAGAAGGAATGTAACAGCTGTCAAGAACCTCCATCAAAAATCAAAGCAAAACTCAAATGCCATCCAAGAAGTTAGAACTGCTGCAGATCAAGAGCCATGCTTTCAACCCCTCTGGATCTCAATTTTTGTCATTCCTCTATTTTTGTCATTTGCTAATTAGGTGTGAAATCCCAGAGTGAGGACAGGACCTGTGATTTGCTTCTAAGCAACAGGCTATGATAAAGGTTACAGGATACCTGACTATGTTACATAAGATTACAAGGTTCATCCTGCTCAGACTCTGTCCCTGGCTGGCACTGTGGCCATACTGACAAGAACCATGTGGCCCAGAGCTGAGGGTGGCCTCTTACTAAGAGCCAGCTAAAAACTGAGGCCAGCAGTCCAATAGCCCACAAGAGGCTTCAGGCTGTGGACAACCACGAGTGAGGAAGTGGCCCCTTGCCCACTCAAACCCTAGAAGAGGCTGCAGTCCCAGAAAATCCTTGGCCTGCAGCCTTACAGATGACCCACAAACTTGTACCTAAGTCTTAACTCACCAAAACTGTGAGAGAATGGTGGGAGTTGTTTTATGCTGCTAAGTTTGTATAATATTATTATATAATAAATTTATAACACATATTTCCAGACACTTTTTAAACGGTAAAATATTTTTATTACAAAAGTGACACAAACAGGATAAACTGAAATGCTGGCAAAGGCAAGGCCCAGCCATCCTACTACAACCCAAGTCATAAATTTTGTTTGCTTATGTTTTGTTGGCTTCATTGGCTTCTTAATTTATGCTTAGTGTGGTATTTGGAGTCAGAATCATACCTATTCACACATTTTTGTATCTTGATTTTTCACTTGTAATATAATTTTTCTCAATTCCTTCAAAATATTCATTACTAATTTTTAATGAGTATACCATTTTATGTATTGTGTATATGTTTACTGACTACTTTGTAGACCAAGGGTTGCTCAATGGACCAAATTTGGCACAGTATCTTGTGTTTGTACAGTCCACATGTGAAGGACAGCTTTTATAATTTTAAGAGTAGTCAAAAAACAAGAATATGTGATAGTCTGTATCAGGTTAGCAAAACTCATATATACTACCTAGCTCTATTAGAAAAAGTGACCGACCCCTACTTTTATGCTAGGGGTTGGAAAATTATCCTATGCATTTATAAATAAAGCTTTATTGAAACAAATGCATGTCTACACACAAACCAATGTGCTATGGCTAGCTCTGCATCACCACGACAGTTGAGAAGCTTGTGGCAGATACTGTACAGCCTGCAAAGTCTGAAACATTTACCACCTGGTCCTTTACAGAAGAAGCTTGCTAATCTGAGTCCTAAATTTTTAAGTAGTTTATATTTGAGATATTACCAGTCAAGTGACTAAGAATATCTTTGTATATTATTTTTTCACACTTTGGATAATTTAATAGGGAAAGACTAACAAAAGTGGAATAATAATCTAGTTAATAAAGGTACTTCTAAGGCTGATACTATCCCACACAATCTCTCATAATGACAGGTGTTCTATAACAGACAAACTTGGTGGCACAGTGGTTCACATCTTGGCTGCTAACCAAAAGATCAACAGTTTGTATCCACTAGCAGCTTCATGGGAATGCTATGGGGCAGTTCTACTCTGTCCTACATGGTCAACAGGAGTCGGAGTCAACCCAACAACAACAGATTCAGTTTTGTGCGTTTTTTCTAATAAAGGTGGTGGTTATAAAAGTGGAATGAAGACTCACTACTTCTCTGGCCCCAATGATCTAGTTATGTAAGTGTACAATCTGGATGAGTATATTTTTCAGTTTTGACTTAAAGTCAACCAAAGAAAGAAATGAGAGTAACTGTAACACGAAAACCAATTGTAAAAAACCTTTTACTGTGGGTTAAATAAGCAGACAAAATTTTGACTCCTTTAAGGGTCAAAATTTACATGAAATGTCACTACGGGCTAGGTGTAGCGGCCCAAAGGCTTTCCGAGAGTTGAGTACAGGCAAACAGGCAGCAACCGACCAATGAGCCAGCAGTGGCATCAGTGAAGTGAGGCAGCTATGAGTGTGTCATGACAGAAAAGCCATGTGTACACCGTTGTGAACACATTTTTGGCACAAGCTTCTTTACAATTAAACTGTCTCTAGACAAGAAAGTTCTAGAGCAACTATCCTGTATTTTTTTTAATAGAAAGCACTCTTCTATCTGAAAACATTTATTCTTCAAAAAGAAAACTTATGGAACTGATCAGCTAAATCAATCTGACTGTCTCTGAGATATAAAACAAAGCAAACTGACAGGTCCCACATGCAATCTTGTAACCATCGTAAAGTACAGCTGTCATCTTCCAAGTGAAATATTCTGCAACATAAACAAACAAAAAAACAGATCAGGATAGACCTTTTCCCCATTAATAATGATGTAATTTAAAGCAAAATTAGGACTCTATTTAATACAGAGATCTCAATTGTAACACAATGCATTAAAAAAAATCACATACACTTCATTTATTACAGGGTACTTGTTAAAATGTCAACCAATTTAATATTTTATTAAGAAGTACTATTTGGGTTAAAACTATTACTAATCTTTACATTCCACCTCACTCATTAAAATAACTGAATACATAATCACTTCATGATGTACTCTGCAAAACTTCGAATTTCTCTGTGGAGTAGTGAAATCAAATTATTTCTGCAGACATAACTAGGAATGGACTACTTTGAATAAAATACAGCCAGTTTTCTGACTTATGAAAATAAAACCATTTTTTCTTGAATTTCTTCACATTGCACAGGAAACAGTAGTTGTATCAATGGCTTGATTCACACTTCCAATCACCTCATACTTTCTCTCTTTTTTCACTGTTTACTGTTAGTTACCTCAAAACTGACCTGAGGGTCTGGCAGCATAAATCCGTCTGTGAGCTTATAATAGACTATGGTGGAATCAGACTCCACTATGGCCAAAGTAAATGACATTGGCAAGTCTGGGTCACCTTGCAATTTTCGAGATGCCTTTAAGATCTCTCTTATCCTGAAAATAAAGTCACAATAGATTTAGTATTAACAGAATCACTCAATTAATGATAAAATCAAGTACTGTAAAATTGGGAGGTGGAACAGGCAATTGTATTTGTAGTGAATTAAATGGTAGCTCCCAAAAAGATAAGTCCAAGCCCTAATCCCTAGTACCTGTGACTGTGATCTTGTCTGGACACACGGTCTTTGCAGATATAATTAAGTTAAAGATCTTAAGATCATCCTGGATTTAGACTGGGTCCTAAATCCAATGACAAGTGTCCTTATGAAAGAAAGTAGATGTAAGATACAGAATGGAAGGCCACAAGAAGATGGAAATATAGGTGGGAGTGATGTGTCTACAAGTCAGTGACCAACAAGAACTGTCAGCCGCTAGGAGAGAGGCTTGGAAGGTATTATCCCTCAGAGCAGCCAGAGGAAATCAACACTACTTGATTTTGGACTTCTGACCTCCAAAACTGTGACAGAACAAATTTCTGTTGTTTTAAGTCAAAACTAATTTGTTTTGACAGCCCTAGGAAACTAACGTATGTATCTATAAAGCTGGTGAAGGAAATCTCTAAGAGAAAATCTCAGAGAACGTCCTGCAAATAAGGATATCTTCGTCACTCAGTGGGTGGCTTTAAAGAACATGAACTTATTTTCTCATAGTTCATGCAGTTACGGCATGGCTCTAGAATAAGGTATTTCATTGTCTATTTCAGCTTCTAGTGGCTGCCAGCAATCCTTGTAAATAAATCTGTCTCCAACATACGTCTCTTCCCTTTCTCCTTGTGTGTTTGTGTCCATCCTACTCTTTTAATAACCCAGAAATGATAAGAATTAGAACTGAAATCACAGAAGCACCACGCCATCCCTCCACAGTAAAGATTTATAAACTAACTAAAACAGAGACAAATGTCAATCCTGAGAAATGAAGTATCAAATGAAGAGATAATACCTCAGCCAAAAACCAAATGGAGTAAGAAACCAACAGAGAGTGACAAGACACTCCTATCAGATAATGTAGCATGGATTTGCCATCTTGGATGCCTACTGAAGATGAGCAGACAGGTAGCACGGGAGATTTATGACGGTCTCAGTGGAGGACAAAATACCTGGTGGCAAGCAAGTCATGCTTTCCCACAGCCCATCTTCTCCCCTTTGGTCTACCACCAATGCCTCCTGGCTAGCTACAGTGGCTCAGGTGACCAGGAAGTGCCGTGTCCATACTGCTTAGATTTGTCCCACCTAACAGGGAGTATGCAAAAGGGATCTTCAAGTGCTCCCCGCAGGACACACACCACATACTGGACCTGCCCTGCACCACCATAGCTGAGCAAGTGGCCCTGCCTATTGCATGAGGAGGTGAAAGACAGTGCAGCCACAGATGAGCAAACAACAAAGAACATACAGCCTGCCTGCTCTGTCATAACAAAAAAGGAGGATGAACCAACAGATCTACAACCAATAAACAAAGAAAATAACTACTAAATAGGCCCAAAGACAGCATACATTACCACCACATATTAAAAAAACAAGGCAGGAAAGTTCCAGAAGGTATCCAAAATAAAACATCTGATGACATTCCAGTAAAAGAAAAGGCACTAGAATTATCTAACAGGGAATTCAAATCTCTAGTATTCAGAGCTACCCAAGAGTTGAAGCAATAAGCAGACAAAAATGACGTAGAAATATGCAAACCTATGGAAAAGGTAGACAAATTAATGGAATAATTAATGAAAATAATGCAGAAACAAAATGCCAAAATAAATTCACAGCCAGAAATCATACAAAAACAATAATTAGAAATCAAAAAGATAAACAACACTATTTCAGACATGCACAGTGTCACAGAAGGGCTGAGGAGCAGCTTCGAAATGATAGAACACGGGATCAGTGAAATTAAACATAAACACTTTGCTACAACTCTGAGGAAAAATCAGAAAAAAGAATGAAGAAAGATGAAGAAACTCTGAGAATGATGTTGGATATGATCAAAGCAAATATTTGTGAGCAATCAGCAACCAGAACAAGGGAGAAAACACAAAGAGGATCATTAAAGGATTGCTGACAGAAAACATCCTTGATAAAAAGCTAAAAGCTACGCATCCAAGAAGCTCAACAAAACCCACAAAGGATACATCCTTGAAGAAAATCACCATGGCACATCATAATTGCACTTATTAAAACCAAAGACATAGAAAAAGTTGGGAGAGCAGGTCAAAAAAAAAAAAGTCATATGCAAGAGGAAAAACAATTTAAGATTAAGCCCTGATTATTTAGCAGAAACCATGAAAGTAAGAAGGCAATAGGATGATATATAAAGAACCTTTAAAGAAAAAAAAATTGCCAGCCAAGAATAACATATCCTGTAAAACTCTCATTCAAATATGATGGTGAAATCGGGACATTTTCAGATAAACAGAAATTAAGGAACTATGTAAAAACACAACCACACTTACAAGAATTCTTAGAGAGTCCTTTGGTCTAAGAACAAACAATATCAGACCACAGCCAATATTTAAGACACAAGATTGTACCAGTCAGATACCAGCCTAGGAAATGAACTCTCAAGGACTATCCAAAACCAAAAGAATTACAAGAAACAGAGAGATTAATCTGTAAAAAAATCTTAACAACAGAAGAGGAAATAAACAGAGTAGATATAGAGCCTTCTAATGAAGTCAAAGGCAAGGTGCTACCAAGCAACAGTATTCCTGGTTCAAAACTAGGAATAAAAGATGAAATTTCAAGGTAACCACAAAGAAAGTTAACAAACCCAGCCCATCAAAATAAAGAAGGATCTGACAAACAAAGCATGATCAACAGGAGAGAAAACAGATAAACGGGAACTACAAAGAATCAAACACTTCTGTTTGTCCAAAGACTTTTATCAAAGAGTTAAAAGACCACCTATAGAATGGGAAAAAATATTTAACAATTACATGTCAAACCAACATTTGATCTCCATAATCTACAAACTACTCCACAATAGCAACAAGAAAAGGGCAAATAATCTAATTAAGTGATAGGTAAAGGAGATGGACAGATACTTCACCAAAGAGAACATCCAGACAGGCAAAAGACACATGAGGAAATGCTCACGATCATTAGCCATTAGAGAAATCCAAATCAAGACTACAGTGAGATACCACTTCACCCCAACAAGGTTGGCCATGATCCAAAAGACAGAAAACAACAAATTCTGTGAAGGAAAACTTGGAAATGAATTGCTAATGAGTATAAAGAAAATATCTTGGCCTTCATTCCTTGACTTAACACAGCTGTTCTCATGTTTCCATCACTGAAACATACTTTAAAAAAAAAAAAAAGAATTACAGCCCACCCTAATTAACATAACAATGAAAACTCTATTTCCAAACAGGATCATACAGGGACCAGGATTTAACACAGACTATGTGGCAACACAGTCCAATCCATAACAAAGAGCTATCTACTGACCTTCAGTTCTTTTATGCATTCACTCATCTCTCCTGACCATCATACATGAGAGAACCAACACAACTCCTGTTCTGCATGTTTGACACTACTGTATTTTTCCACAAATAACGCAGCAGGTGTTATACTGTTTTTTCTTTCTTTTTTTTTTTTGGCCAGCCATACCTCTTCTCCACTCAATATTTTATGTATGCCATGCTAATTATTTTACAGCAATGTGCAAAACCTTAGCACGGCACTCTAATGAAAATACTACTCAGGTGGAGAGTGCCATACAAAAATATTTACTTGCATAAAAATATGCTAATAGTGTTTAGTGCATCTAAATTGGCTAAGGACACATGGTATTCATTTTCCATCTTCCAAGCTTGGTGTCTTATTGTGGACCACAATTTGGTGGTTTGTTCTAGGTTCATTTTTTTTTTTAAAGCTATAATGTGCATCTCTCCCATGGTTTTCATAATGGCTTTTAATTGACTATTCCATTCAGTTGACTAAACTTTATCCAGTCTTTCTAATATCGCTATACAGTTCTTTCACTGTGGTGGGAGAGGGTGCTAACAAAGATAAGCTAAAATGATCATCTTCCCGCACATGGGTCTTCTTCTTTTTTTCCTAAAATTATATACCAAGCATCAATGTTACAAAGGACTGAATTTCAGTTTGCTTGCTGTGGAAAATAACATACTACCTCCAATACCTAGGACTTCAGAGTACTATTAATTTTTGTTTACCATAAACTAAAAATACTCATTACTTACTCAAAGGCTGGCTGCAATGATTCAGTGAAATCTAATCTCCAGAGACACTTTCTTAAAAAGGCATATAAAAAAATGATCACCCTTTCCTTTTCATTAACCCAACCAATTCTCCAGAAATTGGAAAAGAGATTTACTAGCATCTTAACATTCTACAACTGAATAAACAACTCTAAAAGGGCATTTTCCTCAGTGAAAAGTGTTATTTGTCCTCGTAAGTCTCTACTTCCCAACCCTAAGTAAAAATTCTGTTCTCGTTATTGACTCATCCTAATAGGCACCGAATATTTAAAAAGTCTGCTTTAAAGTACTGTTGCCACAATTTTCTAATACATTTTATCTATAGATAAGACTGTAGATTTTAAGTGATTTAAAACAGCAATAAACTTCTGGAAAAGCTGAAACCAATTTTTTCTTGCTCAAGTATCACTTAATTTCTGCATAGAAAGCTGGTGTTGCTGTCAACTGCTATCACGTCAGCCCCCAACTCACGGTGACCACATGACCAACAGAACAAGACACTGCCCAGTGCTACACTAACACATGACTGGTTGTAGACAGAACCAGTGTAATCTGTAGGGTTTTCGCTGGCTGATTTTTGGAAGCAGACTGGCAGGCCTTTCATCCCAATCTGACTTATTCTGGAAGCTCTGCTAAATTCTATTCTGTATCACAGCAACATACATATCTCCATGGACAAAAAGGCTGTTGCTGTGAGTGAGGTGCACTGGCTGGGTCTTTTGCATGTAAGGCAAGAATTCTACCCCTGAATTGCCATTGCAGAAGTGAGACTTGTTTTGTTAAAACATCAGTCACAAGGGGTCTGGGAGCTATGGTTTCATGGGATACTGAGGTCAACTGGCCTAAGAGATTGTTCTGCACCCCGCATTGGTGAGTGGTGCCTGGGGTTTTAAAAGCCAGCAAGCTGCCATCTAAGAAACATCAATTGGTCCCAACCCACCTGGAACACCATGAGGAAAATATGAGCCCAGGAGACAAAGGTCCATATGATTGGGAGACTACATCAGCATGAGACCAGAAGAACTAGATGGTGCCTGGCCACCACCAAACACAACCCTGTCCAGGAACACAATGTAGAGACCAGCATGAGAAAAAAGGGTGTGATCAAGAACTCTTTTAAAAAAGATTAGACTTGATGGTCTGGCAGTCTGGAAGGTCCCCTGGAACATGGCTCCTGGACTTCCTGCTAGCACATAAATGAAACCAGTACTTAAAGCCAAAACTTCAGACAAAGATAGAACTGAACTGAATACACAGAGTGATGCAGATTATATGTGTACTTTACTATTTAATATAAATACATATATGTGTGTGTATACATATATATGGCTGTCCAACTGGTCTCTTTTTAGAGGGAATGGAGAGAATGGAGAGGAGGGGACAAGTGTTGATTGAGTGGATACTGGAAGTAAAGACTGAAAAAGAGGAGTGTGCTGTCACAGGGTGAGGAGAGCAGATAGAGCTGCAGGCTTGGGGTTTTACATGGCAAACTGACTTGGACTGTAAACTTTCCCTTAATTACAATAAAAAATGTTTCAAAAATCAGTCACAAAAAGGCATTTACCGACTATCATTTAAGTTTATACAGGCATGTATGTTGGGGCAGAGTGAGTATCTCAGTTTGCTTGTTCATATTCAAGCCAATTCTAAAGTGACTATAACTGAGCTCAGTCAACACTATAGAATACTTCAGTTACCTAGCACAACTGTCAGGCAACATTTACTGGATAAATAAAACCTGTCTACCCGGCAAAATCTTAATTCCTCTTCAAGAGCTGGCAATGTATCTTCATCTCTCTGAGGTCTTCCCTACCACCTTTTCTCAACTCCTAACGAAGTTAGGTATCCTATCCTATGGCAGCGCCAGTGCAAACCTACATCACAGCAATCACTATGTGCACACTTAGTTACATACTTACGTGCATACTTAGATACGTAAGTGTTTTCCACTGCACTGTGAATATGCTGTAAAGTGAAACCCTCTTTTCAAAAAAATTTAACTAATGCCCAAGGCCTAACACAGTATCTGGGAATGTACTAAAGAATGAATAAAGTTTTTCTCAATGAAGGCAGTTTCCAAGTAGTTATAACTCTAGTAAATCAACTTTAAATTTCTGTTTCTGACAGTTTTCTAAAATTTATTACATAATTCTAGCACACTACACAAAAGTGAAGCTTGTGCCTGGTAGCTGAGAACACCGAGATTTGATATTATTACTGCAGTCACAGTGGCAGATGGTCGAGTACTTGGGACCCAAGAAGTCCTATTGATCCTTGACCTTAATTTCTTAAAAATACTTGACATATTCTTGCTCTTTTCAATTATTTTACCACTTACGTGTAATCACGAACTGGCAAACTATAAGTGCCTGTTTTCTTTTGTGGTCCATGGGCTAAGAGTAACCTTTATACCTTTAAATGGTAACATTTAAAATATGATCTCTATTTTGCCACTTGGCCCACAAATCCTAAAAACATTTACTATCTGGCATTTTTAGAAAAAAATGTTGATACCTGTTTTATAGCATGAAAAGGGTTAAAAACATGAGTTATAAGGTATAATCATCAGGAAATGGTACTTCTTCTTAATTACTGAGTCAAAAGTCAAAGAAGGAAGTTTTACTTCTAACTAAGATACTGCGCTCAAAAGACTACCATTTCTACCACAAGATAAACCACCTGATTAACTTAAAATATCACATTTTTCATTTGCAGTTATAAAAGAGATATGAACCCAAAGCAGTCTAAAGGCATGAAATTTGAATGCAAAATGAGCCTTTCTTAGATAAGCAGAGAGCTTCCGATAGCCACTTCCATCTCTGAGAACTGCTGAGTCTGGGCATACGCAGCTGGAGCAACTCTCCTAAAGACAAGCAACTTCTCCGGGACAAGGAGAAACCAACAATACTTCCAGATGCCAGTCTTCCAAGTCCACCAGTTCTCCCCCACAGGGCTTTTGCTACATAACAGACAGCTTGAAAAGCTGGAGAAGGGGCTGGAAAACAGCAAGAGATGTCTAATCACAAAGCCCTGCAAGACTGCGTAGTCTGATTCCACTCTTGAGACACGGGAAATCAGCTGAGAACTGAGATAAGTAACACACCCTAGCCCTGACCCAACCTGACTTCTGAACAGATGAGCAAATCAGGCCTTACTGTGTCTGCCAGAACTAATGTGTGAGGGGATATTAACCACATCAGCCTTTATTTATATAATATCTGCTATACAAAAAAAAAGTCTCTCAGATACGTGGAGAAGCAGGAAAATACATTTAGCAGAAAGTCAATGTAAGATTATCAGAAAATCAAGGATGATGAGACACTCATATACTGGAATTAATAAAGACTCTAAAATAACTATTATTAATATAGTATTGTGGGAAGAATACAAAATGGATGACAAGATGAGAAATTTCAGCATAAAAATGGAATTTCTTAAAAAATTCAGAATTAAAAACATATAATTTCATTTTTTAAAATGTAGGAGTCCCTAGATGCCACAAATGGTGACATGCTTGACTACTAACCAAAAGGGTGGAGGTCTGAATGCACCCAGAGACCTCGGGAGACAGGCCTGGCGATCTGTTTCTGAAAGGCCACAACTGACAACGCTACAGGACAGTTCTACCCTGCACACAAGGGAGTTGTCATGACTGAGAACTGACTCCACAGCAACCAACGACAGGCCTAACAAAAATGTACTAGATAGGTTTAACGGCAGAAGAAAGAATTTGCAAACTTGAAAACAAGTCACTAAAAACTTAAATTGATATACAAGAAAAATATTTATTTTTACATTAACAAAACATCACAGGCCTTTGGTACACTATCAAGTAAGTCTAAAATATGTATAATCAGAATTACAGAAGGAAAGAAAAATAAAATGGTACAGAAGAAATATATTTAAAGACTACGACTTGATGTGGGTGGAGTAAAGCCTTCAGGATCTTTTTGTTGATGTAGCATGACTCAAAATGAGAAGAAACAGCTACAAACATCCATTAATAATCAGAATATGGAATGTATATAAAGTATAAATCTAGGAAAATTGGAAATTGTCAAAAATGAAATGGAATGCATAAACAAAGATATCCCAGAAAACTGGAAATTGTAAAAAATGAAAGGAATGCATAAATATAGAGATATCCTGGAAAAAATGGAAATTGTCAAAAATGAAATGGAATGCATAAACATAAACATCCTAGGTATTAGTAAACTGAAATGGATCACTACTGGCCATTATGAATCAGACAATCATATAGTCTACTATGACAGGAACAAAAACTTGAAGAGAGATGGTGCTCTGTTCATTGCCATAGAGAACATTTCAAGATCTGTCCTGAAGTACAATGCTGTCAGTGATAGCACAATATCTATACGCCTACAGGGAAGGCCAGTTAATACAATCAGTACTCAAAATTACACACCAACAACTAAGGCCAAAGGTGAAGAAACTGAAAATTTTCCCTAGCTTCTACAGCCCCAAATTGATCAAACACTCAATCAGGATGCATTGATAATTACTAGTGATTGGAATGCAAAAGCTGGAAACAAAGAAGAAGGATCCACAGTTGGAAAATACGGCCTTGGTGATAGAAGTGATGCTGGAGAGAGCATGACAGAATTTCCATGACCAATGACTTCTTCACTGCAAATACCTTTATTTGCCTACACAAACGGTGACTACACAAGGACCTCACCAGATGGAATACACAGGAACCAAACTCACTACATCTGTGGAAAAAGACAATGGAAAAGCTCCACATCAGCCGTCAGAACAAGACCAAGTGCTATCTGCGGCACAGACCATCAACTGCTCATATGCAAGTTCAAACTGAAACTGAAAAATACTAGAACATGCCCACAAAGGCCAAAGTATGACTCTGAGTATATCCTACCTGAGTTTAGAGACCAGCTCAAGAACAGATTTGATGTGTTGACCACCAGTGCCAAAGACCAGACAGACAGTGGAATGACATCAAAGACATCATCCATGAAGAGAGCAAGAGGTCATTAAAAAGGCAAGAAAGAAAGACCAAACCGGATGCCAGAAGAGACTCTGAAACATGCTCTTGAATGCAGCTAAAGTAAAAGGAAGGAATGAGAAAGTAAAAGAACTGAACAGAAGGTTGCAAAAGGCAGCTAGAGATAACCTGGATCCCACAAATTGAGATTCAGTCCTTAAAAAAATAAACTTTCATCTAGGTCAAACCACATAACAATTAGCTAGATTCCCATCCATATCAGAGATTTACTTTAGAGAAAGATTTAGACGAAGCAACTACAGACATGCACCAAAAGTCTTATCAGCCCTGGTAAAAGACAACATACTCCAAGTATTTCATGAATGCAGATCTTTCAGTGTAACTAAATATTTTCCTTTTCCAAAAGTTTACGTACTTTGTCTTTTGTTGATCATACTTTCGGTGTCGTATCTGAGAATCCACTGTCAAATATCTAAATACAGTGCCACTGCAAACGACAATGATTTTTTATCAGCTGTTCACCTTGAATTAACTTTTTTCTAAAAAGATAGAAAAGGAGCACACCTTGAATCAACTAAAATTTTAAATTATCTAAATATTCTGTTACAGTATGTATCCCAGTTACTCTCTAGCATGCAATATATGTAAGATCAAAAGCCACTGCAATGCACGCAAGTTAAAATTAAGTTGCCTTAGACTTCTGTAACTGGTATAGGACAGAGACCAAAAGGGGAAAAAAGAAAAAAAACAACCACCTATTATGACAAATGATACTGTTTAAGGCAGAACATACACATCTACATGTACACACATATACATAGACAGAAGGACAGATAGATAGGTCAACAGATGGATAGACGAATAAATGACAGATACATCTTTTTTCTTAAAGAGATCCTGAGCCACATGGTGAAACTTAGGATAGAAATTTCCATCTCATCCACAACTCTTTTTTTCATTCTCAATTGACACATTTCCAGTGTTCTCTGCCTGATATAAACAGGAAAACATTTTCAGACCCACCCCAAACACCCATACAGGAAACCATAACATCTGAAAATTAGCTCAAGGTTGTGAAGGGGGGGGGTTGTCTTCAGACCTCAGGGAAGTTACTGTCAGAAATGAAGTTCCCACCTTCTGTTTACTCTACGTGGTGGGTACATGGGGGAAAACTACCAGTGAACATTCCCAGTCATAACTGAATAGTTCATTGTCTCTGTTACCCAAAACATATCTGGAAAATCTTACCCAGCTGCTTGTCCAGAATCTCCTCCAGTCTATATTTAACATATATTTTAGAGTAACAACATCATCTTTCCCTATTCAAGACCTTTCTTGTTTGTTTTCTTTCTGGTATATCAAATTAACTCCTAGAACTGTTTATTCTGCCTTTAAGTCATCAAATTGTGCTTTCTCAATCTACTGCTATTATTACTACTGACTTACATTTATAATTTTTAAAAGCTCAGTTCTTCAGAAAAATACAACAGAGATGTTCATCACACAAATCTAAAATAATAAAGTACATAATAAAATTCCTTGCAGTTCATATTAACTATTAATAATAAAAAGGCTCTAAAGTTCTATTTTATAAATAACACAGTTAAAAGTACACAGACAGTGACACATCACCATAATATTATAATCTCACTTAACTTCTAACAAATTTAGTTTAAAATCATAATTTAGAAATAAAGAACTAAGTTAATTTATAAATACTAAATTGTAAAAGCTCAGTTGTTGGAAAGAATATTACGAAGATATCAATTACACCAATCTAAAATAATAAAGTAGATGATAAAACCTCTTCAAGTTTACACGGAGTCCCCGGTTGGTTCAAACAATCCGAGCACCTGGCTTCTGTCTGAAAGAGTGGAGGTTCCAGGCTACCCAGAGGTGCATCAGGACATAGTCCTGGTGATGTACTCTGAAAAACAATTAGTCACTGGACACCCAAGGGAGCACAGTCCTACTCTGCCACCCACCCACACACAGGGTTGCCATGAGTAGCAGTCGACATCACGGCAGCTGGTAATAGTTCAGATTTGATGAGTTGGAATCGACTTGATGACAACAGCTTTGCTTTTGGTTTTATACAAATCCACATTTGAAAAACATAAACTATGTATTAATAGTATAAGAATTTCTGGTTCTGAGATAGCTGTATCTCTAGGATAAAATTCTACCTAAAGAGAAACATGTATCAGTAACAATGCTAGTAGCTGATCAACAATAACAAAATCTGATCTTTGCAACAGGTTTTCCTTTCTTACACGTGTTCACAGGGGAGCACTGAATATAGAAAACAGGGTGATTTCCAAAGCCTGATGAAGCTAACTTGGAAACTGAGGCAAACACACAGGTAATATAATTTGACTAAAGCCCATCATTCAAACCAAATACGTTCCATACATCTCAACATTTATTTAATGGTTCTACAACAGAGACTAATCTCTGAAGATTTACACAGAAGGCAACACAGTTGAAGGCAACATTACTCTTAACTACAAGGGCTGTCGAAATGAGAATGGTCAGTAATGCATCTTGGGTTAAAATTACTATTCATTTCAGTATACAGAGAAGACAATTCCTTCTATCTTCTTCCATGAGCCATACTGGTACATGCTGTATCCTTATCAGTGAAAGACACTAACTCCTTAATCTGCCTCACCATGATATGATGGAATGACATGCCACAATGTAACTCTGAACACAATACAAAATTCCTTTGGTGCCCAAGGCACCAAAGAAGCCTTATTCATCCATAGGCTCAGCTCTGAAAAGTTCCAGGGATAAGACTATTCCCTTGGGAATCATGCTAATGCTTGCTAGGGCAAAATTAAGACAGCTAAAACCCCAGTAGAGTTTCCTGAACAACCAAGTGTTTGTTGGGCTATTCTGCCCAGTGGGAAGTCATTTTGTTAAAACAAACTGCAATCCTTTTTTTGTGTCTCAGGATAAAAGAAAAAAAAATGTTGCATCAGTTAAAAGAAGCTGCCAGAATTTGAGTGTCTTACCAGCAACAGATTTCTAAGAGGCAGTGAGAGGACACACATTCTGATATGCAGAGAAAGAAAGTGACAAAAGTCACTTCATCCATTATTAGACTTCAGGCCTCAAATAAAATAACAGTCATCAAACGAATTGATAGTAAAGAATACTTCCTGAAAAAGGAAATATTTTTCAATTATAGGGAATGGTACCAGAATACTTCTTAAGAAAACATGTATCATTTCAGGATTAAATCTTATTAACGTCAAACATTTTTAGAAATGTTCTAAAGAAGGATCTCAATTAGTTCCAGTAACCCTTAATGTCACCACTAACGTAAGTCCTTTTCTCAACAGTCTAGGAAAAATGAAGGGTAATAACAACAGATGAAGAGAAAATGTGGATGCAAAATAATTTAAAAGATAAGAAGGCTACTCATAGCAGTGGCTGACTGCCTTTTCAGACTTGATATTGTTTCTCTGTCCTCAAGTGTGTATTATACCTAGAGCAGAAAGCGTGGGAAATGATAAATCTGCAAGCTAATGGATCTTGCAAACATTCTAGCTTTTCGGAAACTCTTGGGAGGTTGCTAAGCACATATCCTTAAGTTCAAGATATTATTTAGAAAGTCTCTAATGGCAAACTCCTGATTTAGCTTTGTCTCATCTTTAAATTCCTTAATCTCTTCTGCTTCTGACCCACTGCTCCCTTGACACACACATTCTCTTTCTCTCTCTCTCTCTCTCTCTCTCTCTCTCACACACACACACACACACACCCCAATCCCAGTCTTTCTTACCACCTTCAGGAGTGACCCAATCTCTCTCTCTCACACACACACACACACATCAATTGTGGTCTTTCTTACCACCTTCAGGTGTGACCCAATGAGGAGTTTACTTCAGACAAGATGGTTTTCCACCTTCCAATCTGCTGGTGACAGTGTATTCCTACACTCTTCATTATCTCAGATAACAATTATTTTAGCCATCCAAGTTTATAAATGCCCCCTGCCAGCACAGTTCCATCATGCCTGTGCCAATTTTTGTCAGTATTTACGGGATCTACAAGCTTCAAGCAGGCACTCCCTCTCAGCCTTAAATACTTTGCTTGTGGTATTACTTTGCTAGGAACAGCCATTCCCATCCTTGGGCCATATTAAATGCCTCCACATACTGCAAACAAATTGTCGTTCAGGAAGCTTTCTCAACCCTCTGGCCTCCGTACTACCAATCTAGCTGGACTCTCCTCCCTTTGTAGTCTTGCTCAGTTTCCGGGACCAATCTCTCACTGCATTTATCACAATGGATTAGAATGCCACTTCGTCTCAGCCCCTAGACTGAGAACATCTTGGGGGCAAGGTGTGTGATGTTTGTACCCGCTGAGCACAGTACACAACAATGACTGAACCACCTGGAAAATACTGTGATAATCTGCAATTTACCTTTTTATCTTCCCCATGAATCAAACGATGCTTCTATTTTGCCTCCAGATGGTATATAATTTTATTTGCAGTCATGTATCTTCATTAATACTTAAAGTAAAATTGCAATTATACACATTTACAACATTTTTACTGTAGGATATATTCTTTTCTTATAAGAACAATAACTGAAATTTTAATTTTCTCTACACATCTCAATTTCTATGGGTTCTTTTCTCCCCATAAAAGCATTGCTACAATAGATCTGAAAACAAGTAACTGGTCCACTTCTATTTATCTAGGTTATTGCTGTGATAGCATATAGATAGCTAATAAAATATTTTAAAAATAATTGTCTTTTACTAAAGAAAAATAACTATCGACAATCTTCAAAAGCTATTTTAGAGATGACTAATTCCAACCAAAAAAAGATATGATATGGCTTAATAAGCTAAGAAACAGATTTTTTAAATTGAAAGATTAAATAAAATCCTAGGTTAAAAATCATACTTTGTCTCTTATTTCCTGTAGGTGTTAAGGTGTTTTAACTTTTTAATGCTATCTATTTCATTAATTTTATGGAATCTTGTCAACAGAGATTGATCAAACCAACGCAGCCACTGAACTAGCACACAGGCCATTTAGTATGTGGAACATATAGCCTTTTTCTAGAGAAATATTCGGATTGGAAGATACTGAGAAAGAGATCCTGTGGGATAATTTTCTCTCAGATGAAATGGGTAAGTGTACCTATTTTGAAGATCACCAATAAGCATAAATAAAGAGAAATGCCACTAATTTGCGGGAGTGGAAAGATAACACATTAGAGAGGTTCCATCGTCACATAAGTTACATGTAGTTCTCCTCTAACACCAAGAGAAGAGAGCTATTTTTAAGTTAATCAAGTTTAAAAGAAAGATCCATCACTACTATCCAGCAAAAAACTACCTTAGTAACTAAGGAGATGCATACAGTATGTCAAATAACTGTGTCTTAATTTTCCTGACTTTTATAACTGTACAAAACACTTTGATCAGCTCTTTATTTTAAACTTATAACATGCATTATCACAAATAAGCTACAACTATAACATCTATTCTTTTTCTCCTATCTCTCATATCCTACTGGAAAAACTAATCTTGCATTGAAATTGGATACCAGCGCAGAGTCCATCAGGGGAAAAAAAAAAGCATTTAAAAAAGAACCATTTTTTTCTCCCCACAACTTCCTGTGGGTTCTTGTATAAGTTAGCTGAGATATATTCTCATTTAAACACTAACTCTGTTATACAAACCTATAAAACTATTATCCTAACTTCGGGGTAATATATTTCTCCCATTAGGGTACTCAATTAATCAGTGGCAAGGTAGGCCAAAAGTAAGATAACAAAGTTAAATGAACATAAATTTTAACTCCATTTGGTATGTTAGTACTGGAAAAGACAGGCTCTTGGCTTTAGTTAGCATTCCTCTGGTTTTCTCACCTTTAAATCCATCAAATTTCTTGACCTCTGTAAATCTAGGAATATGATCTTACACCATTACTGGGTTTGGGGAAACTGTGCTCATACTACTAGTCACTTACCAGACTGCTACAAAGGAGTTCTTAAATGCACTTTAGCAAGAACAATACAGAGGACTTTCCATACAGATGTAACTAAATACATAGTTTGAAATGGTATTTACTAACATAAACTAAAAATTATTTCACATTTACTTTAAGAGGCTGTAGAAGAGAGACAAAAGGTTATGCCCCTTCCCTTCAAGAAACACTAAGAATTAATCACTTCATACTCCATCAGCACAATCTTCCCACCACATAATCAGAAATGGGCATCTGACCAAATTTTATGCTCCTACTGGTGATCAGTCATTTGTTATTATATTAATATTTTCACAAGGAGCTGGTATACACAAGACCTTTTGAGAACTGGAAAATACCACAAGGTGTTTAACTGTGACCATATGTTATATATAACTGCTTTACAGTGAAGACTGGTCACAAACTGTACTTTTATATTCACTCACTGCCATTCAAATACACATTCACCCTGTAAAAGAATGTGTCTGCATTCTAGCCAGAACCCATGTAAACAAAATCACCAGGTCCAAAGCCTAAGAAAATACCAGGGAAATGGATATAGAAATTTTTCAGGCATTTTAGAAATGCACACAGATAGAACACAGAACTGTGCCCAGAACTGTTACTTTTTAAGGACAGAAAATATACACATCATGAAGTAAATAATGGGAGGAAGAAACCATGCAACTATATATGCCACTCTACCACGAACAGTTAAACAGATAGCTATTGTTTTATTTGATATAGTAAATTCACTTATTGGTATCACTAGGAAAATGTTTAACTAAGTTGTAGCTAACTACATAAATGACAGAGCTTGTTTTCTGTGAGTTTATAAACAACACACTCCGAAACTTGGGAACAGATAGGTATGGGGCCAAATATGCTAGGTACTTTTTATAAGTAATATGCAATGTCACCTTGAACAAACTGCTATCTCCCCTTGCTCTCTAGTCTTTCATGTGACCTAGTTTCCCTTTAGTTTTTGAAGAATACAGAGCACTGCAGCAGAGTCTACAGTGGTGATCTACAACGGTTATGCTAAGCTTGGCTGTACAACATGTGACAATTTGTCTCTAACAACCAAGTCCCAACATCAGCAGGTTACTTTTTCATATAAAACTAGTATTCCCTATATAATCAGTCTCATCTACTCACATTCCAAAATGTTTTCTTGAGTAGGAGGATGTTACAACTGAGGCATTCGGAAAAAGGTATAAGCCAAAGCCTGGCTTATTTATGTTACAGTCTGAGAGAACTGAATTAGTATCATGAATCAGAAACAATAATAACAAAAGTTAAAAAAAAAATAAATCCACTGCTGTTGAGTAGATTTCGATTCATAGCGAACTCGTAGTATTTCCAGGGCTGCAAACAGCTATGGAAGCAGACTGCTACATCCTTCTCCAGCAAGACTACTGGTGTTTCTGCATTGTCAGCTTTTCAGTTTACAGTTGAACACTTCAATAATAGTCTTGCTAAAGGAAAAAAAAAAAACGAGTATGATTAACCTCTGGCTCCAAATGCCAATTAGTGAAAAATACAGAAAGCAGAGAAAGGTGCTAAAAATAAAGGGTTAGAAAGAGAACTCAGATTCGGGGTCTGGAAATTTTGGTCCACAGGATAAATTTGGTAGTCTGTATTTTTATAAATACAGTTGTATAAGAACAGAGCCATATCCACTCACTTTTGTCTACAAGGTTTCTAGGATCTGGAATTGACTCAACTGCAATGTGTATGGATTTTGGTTTTAAGGCTGCTTTTACACTAACATGGAGTGTAGCTGTGATGGAGGTCAAAAAGTCCACAAATTTGAAACAGTTACTATTTAGAGCTTTAGGGGAAAAGTTGTTACAATCTCTGAGGCAAATTTGTTTTTCATCTCTTTTACCTTTTTTTAAGGAAGATAAACAGAAATTCAAAAGACATAGCACTTTAGTTAAAATTTATGGGATGAAAATAAAGCAGGGCTTAGAGGCAAATGTACAGTATTAACTGCTTAAATTATCAATAACAGGAATAAAATAGGGAACATCACTACAGACCCTAAAGATATTAAAAGGATAATAAGGGAATACTGTAAACAAGTTTATGGCAATAAATTTAATAACAAAGATAAAGTAAACAAATTTCTTCCAAAATATGAATACCAGAGTTTACTCAAAAGATAATCTGATATCCCTGTATGTATCAATATAATTGCACTTGTAGTTTAAAAACCTTCCTAGAAAGAAAACTCCAGATTCAGAGGGCTTACCTGCTAATCTCTACCAAACATTTAAGGAAGAAATAGTATCAACTCTATAACAAAACTGAACAGGAGCGCGCATCTTTCATTTCATTTTATAAGGTCAACATTATCCTAACAGAAAAATAGGCAAATGCATTACAAGAAAAGTATACACCAATATCCCTTAAGAACCAAAACCATTGCCAGTGAGTCAATTCCAACTCATAGTGACCTATGTAATAGAACAGAACTCTCTACAGAGCTTCCAAGGAGCACTTGGTGGATTTGAACTACTGACCTTCTAGTTAAGAGCTGTAGGACTTTACCACTATACCACCAGGGTTTCCTCCCTCATGAACACAGATGTGAAAATCCTTAAAATTAGCAAATTAAACAAATTATGACCAAATAGGATTTACCTCAGGAATGTAAGGCTAACTGAACATTTGAAAATCAAAATAATTCACCACATAAAAATATTCAATATAAAAAAGATGACATCAATAACACAGGGAAACATTTAACAAAATCCAGCAGATGGCACTTGGCTGGCTTGGCTAGCATCCGTTCATGACAAAAAGTCTAGGAAACCAAGACTAAAGGGAAATTTCCTCTATCTGATAAATAACACCCACCAAAAAAAAGATAGCTAACTTCATACTAATGGTTAAATATACTATTTTTCTATAAGACTAGGAACACAGCAAGGATTGTGCTCTCAACACTGTATGGGAGGTCCTAGCCAATGCAATAAGGCAAGAAAAAAAAGATTTGAAAACAAATAAAACTGTCTTTATTTGCCAACAACCTGATCAACACCACAGAAGATACCCAAGACTCAATAAACTACAAGAAATAATAAGTAAATTTAAGAAGGTTAGCAGAATGCATTCAGTAGAAAAAAAATATTATCTTTGTATATACTACTACTGCCTACTACCACTTGTCTGTGAGTTTGTCATACTGTGATGGCTTGTGTGTTGCTGTGATACTAAAAGCTATGCCACTGGTATTTCAAATACCAGCAAGGTCACCTTGGTAGATAGGTTCCAGCTGAGCTTCCAGACTAAGGCAGACTAGGAAGAAGGACCTGGAGGTCTACTCTTAAAAAACTTCACCTTGAAAACCTTATGAATTGCAGTGGAACACTGTCAGTTATAGTACAGGAAGATGAGTCCTTTGGATTGGAAGAAACTAAAAATATCACTAGGAAAGAGCTGCCTCCTCAAAGTAGCTAATCTTAATGACAGAACCTTTATTTGCTGATGTGGCACAGCTCAAAATGAGAACAGCTGCAAATTTCCATTAATAATCAAAATGTAGAATGTATAAAGTATGAATCAGAAAAACTGGGAAAAATGAAATGGCATAGAGATTGATATCTTAGGCATCTGTATGAAGAAATGGACTAGTACTGGTCATTCTCAGATCTGAGTTAAGACCATATGGTCTACTATGCCGGAAATGACAAACTGAAGAGATGGAACGCATCACATCAACTGTCAAAAAGAACACTTCAAGATCTATCATGAAGTACAACGCTGTCAGCAATATCCATACACCTATAAGGATGACCAGTTAATGACCAATAACGTGTAAACTATTATTCAAATTTACAGAAAGACACTATGCAAAAAATGAAAAAATTGGAGATTTTTACAAATACCTGATGTCTGACATGGATCAAACATGCAGTCAATATGCACTGATAATTACTGGTGACTGGCATGTGAAAGTTGGAAAATATGGCCATTGTGATAGAAATGACACTTAAGAGATCGTGTAGCAGAATTTTGCAAGACCGTTAACATCTTCATTGCAAATATTTTTTCAACAACATAAATGATCACTATAAGAATGACCTCACCAGATGGAATACAGAGGGATCAAATTGACCACATCTGTGGAATGGATGTAGCAGACGTTCAACAGCATTAGAACAAGGGCCTGACTTTATGACGTCAGATGAATCCTGGCTGAAAGCAGAGAATACCAGAAAGATGTTTACCTGTGTCTTATTGAACATGCTAAGGTATTCAGCTGAGTGGATCATAACAAATTATGTATAACAATGAGAAGAATGAGAAACCCAGAACACTTAACTGTCCTCATAAGGAATCTCTACATTGACCAAGAGGCAGTCATTCCAACAGAACATGGGGATACTGCGTGGCTTAAAATCAGGCAAGGTGTGTGCTGGAGTTGTATCCTCTTGCCATACATAACCAATCTGTATGCTGAGCAAATAATCTGATAAGGAGGACTATATGAAGAATACAGCATCAGGATTAGAGACTCTTTAACAACCTGTGATATGCAGGTGACAAAACCTTGCTTGCTGAAAGCAAAGAGGACTTCTGATGAAGACGAAAGATCACAGTCTTCAATACGGATTATACCTCAAAAGAAAGGAAACAAAAATCCTCACCCTGGACCGATAAGCAAGACCATGATAAAGAAAGAACAGACTGTAGTTGTCAAGAATTTCATTTTAATTGGATCTACAATTAATGCCCATATGGAAGCAGCAGTCAAGAAATCAAACAACATACTGCACTGGGCCAATCTACTGCAAAAGATCTCTTTAAAGTGTTAAAAAGCAAAGATGTCACTCTGAAAAATAAGGTGTGCCTGACCGAAGCCTTAGTATTTTCAGTCACCTCATATGTGTGGGAAAGCTGATCAATGAATAAGGAAGAATAAAGAATAATTAATGTCTTGGAAATACCGTATTGGGGAAGAAAACTGAATATACCAAGGACTGTCAGAAGAATGAACAGAATCTGTCTTGAAAGCAGTACAGCCAGCATGCCCTTTAGAAGTGAGGACAGTGAGATTTCATCTCACATACTTTGGACATGTTATCAGAAGGGACACTAGAGAACACCACGGTTGGTAGAGAATCAGCAAAAAAGAGGAAGGCTCACAATGACATGGACTGACACAGGGGCTGCAATAATGGGTTCAAAATAGCAACAATTGTGAGGATGGCAAAGGATCAAGCAATGATTCATTCTGCTGTTCACAGGGTCACCTGGAATAGGAACCAACTCAACAGTGCTATAACAACAGCAACAACAAAGTAGTGATCAAATGGATACAGAAATTTAAAAATACACCTACAGGAGTATCAATGTAAAACAAATATTCAGAGTTAAGTCTATGAAATGTATATAAGACTTTTGAGCTGAAAAACATAAAACCTTTTTGAAGGAAATTAAAGAACTGCCTAAGATACCAGTCCTGTCCAAATAAATTCATAGATTCAATACAGTCGCAATCAAAACTTCACCAAGCTTTCTTATACAAATTAGTAAGCTCATTTTAAATTTTATATAGAAAAATATCTAGAGCAGCTGAAAACCACTATGAAAAAGAACAAAGCTGGAGGACTTACACTGCTTGATTTCGAGCCTTTCTATAGTTTAACAATAATCAAAACAATACACCACTGACATGAGGACAGACATACAGATCAACCGTGAAGACTAGACAGTCCCCAAACAGACTCATATCTGCATTTTAGATTGATTTTCAACAGGGATGCCACAGTAATTAAATGGAGAGAGTCTTTTCAATGAATGGAGCTGGAACAATTGGACATTTGCCAAATCAATCAATCTTGACCTTTACCTTATACATATATAAAAATTAACTCAAAATGAATCATAGACCTAAATGTAAAATCTAAAACAATAAAACTTCTAGGAGAAAAGTTTTGTGACTACAGGTTTAACAAAGATTTCTTACACAAAACACAAAAATTACAAACCCCCTCCCCCACTAAATAAATAAAATAAGATTTCAATCAAAATTAAAACTTCTACAACTGTTAAAGAATTAAGAAACTGAAAAAAACAAACCATATACTGGAAGAGAATATTTTGAAAACAAACACCTGATAAAAGAATTGTATCCAAAATGAAGAAGTCTTACAACTTATTAAGAACACAAAAAACCCAATTTTCAAAACATGGGCAATAGATTTGAATACACACTTGACAAAGCAATACGGATGGCAAATAGGTATATAAAAAATGTTCAACATCATTAGTTATCAAAAAAAAAACACAAATTAAAAAAAACCTCAATGTGATGACACTATATACCTAACAAAATGACTAAAATTAAATAAACTGACAATACAAAACGTTGCTGAGGACATGACACAACTGCAACTCTCCTACATGGCTAGTGGGGCTGCAAAGTGTACAGGCACTTTGCAAAACAGTTTAGAAGTTTCTGATACAGTTAGAAATACATTTACCATATGAATTAGCAATCCAGAGTCTAGATATTTACACCAGAGAAATGGAACCATATGTTACACAAAAACCTGTCCTGTGTGAGAATGTTAATAGCAGTTTCAATTGTAAAAGCTTAAAAAAAAAAAAAAAAAAAAGCCCAGATGCCCAATTGGTGACTAGATAAACAAGCTGCAGCACATCCACACAAAATACTACACAGCAACAAAAAAAGAACAGACCAGTGATACATGCAACAACATGGGTAAAGTGAAAGAAGTCTGGTACAAAAAGATTTGCTATTTCTTAAGCTAGATCCATGCAAAAAAGTGCACTGACTATGAAAAAGATGGAAGAATATTAAGAATGGTTGCTCATTAAAAGATAGATGAAAAACAGTGAAAGAAAAATTGAATAAATTCTACAAGTCAGTAAGAAAACTACACACAACCCCACAGGCAAAGGGCATGAACAGGCATTTTTCAGGAAAGGAAACAGTAAATATATAAGAAATATTCAATATGATGAGTGATCAGAGAAATGCAAATTAAGATCACAATGAGATAGCTCATTCAACTAGCAAAAATCAGTAAGTCTGACAATACTAAATATTAAGAGATGGTATGTCTCCAAAGGATCTCATTTCCATTGCTGACTGGAAAGCAAATGGGGCAACCACTTTGAAAACAGCTTCAAATTATCCCCCGAAGTTGAACACTAACAATATTCCACCATCAGGATGACTAACCTGTGGTACAATCAAACAACGGAATATTACACAACAGCCCCAACACACCACCTACAGCAATAAACAATACTGGATACATTCTAGTGCTCTAATATTAAACGTATTTAAAGTAAGCCTCAAAAGATTATACACCTTCTTGTAAAGTTACAAACATCTCAAATAAAACAATACTCAATGAACATGGGATTTAGTCTGTAAGAACAAGATGAGGGGAACTCTTTTTGTGGAATAGCCACCAGAGCTGTCACTGTATTACTACTGATGTCCTCAATGTCATGAAAATGTCTTTCTTTCAATATTTCCTTTATCTTCAGGCAAAGAAAAAAAGTCACTGGGGACCAAATCAGATGAGAAGGGAGGGTGTTACAATGCAGTTATTTGTTTACTAGCTAAAAACTTCCTCACAGACAACAGACAATTAAGTTTGTGAACTTGCCACCTTGCCACCACATGTAACAGCCATTTCAGAAAGAGTTCCAAAATCGTTTTGAAAGGAGAACTGGCACTGGCATCAGTGCATAGCTTCCCAAGGGGAGTACTTCAGAGGTGACTGCAGTGTTAGTTAGCACTCAGAACAAATAAATCTGTGGACTTGTCAGACTTCATATATTCTCTGAAAAAGAATTGTTATTAGCTGCCACTGAGTTCATTCCAACTCATTGTGACTCCATTTGTGCAAAGCAGAGTTGTTCTACAGGTTTTCAAAAGGCTGTGACCTTTCACAAGCAGATCGCCAAGTCTGTCTTCTAAGACATCTCTAGGCAGGTTCCAAGTACTAACCACAAACCAGAAAAACCAAACCAGTTGCCTTTGAGGGAACCTAATTCAAGAAGGCCCCAAGAACATCAGAGCACAAGTGTGCTTCACAGCATTCTCAATGACTGACCTTTCAAAAGTAGATTACTAGGGCTTTCTTCTGATGGACTCACACCTCAAACCTTCTAGTTAGCAGCAATCAAGCCTACAGTAAGTGCTAAATTTATTTCTCAAATAATTAAGAGCAAAGTTATGACCCCTGTAGTCTAATTTCCTTTAAAACTATTATCTTACTAGCTCTAATTTAATTATTCCTAGTGCTTTATTCAGGAAAGAAATCAATGTGTTCAACAAACTCCTGCTCACCTGTTATGGCTGAGAGATGCACTGATGGGGGTAGGCACAATGGTCTGTAACCCTTCTCCTTCTATTTCAGTACCGACGAGGCAGATGAGCTGGAGTTCTGGTAATCCCACACAATTCACTTCATGCCAACTTTTACCTGAAAGAACATCACTGGATGGAGAGTAGTATTTATCAAAAGTAAAAGATCAAAACCCCAAACTTCTATCTAGTTCTCATCTGAGCGACCACTGTTCACAACGGTATCTTTTCGCTTTATTTCTCGAATATTTCCTGTTACCCATTAATTCCCCAAGTGAGCGAAAGAATTTATAAATTAACAGCAAATGCATGAACCATTTCTTATTATATGTCACCAATGTTATACATCAAACCAACTCCCCAGCCACTCTCTCTACCCCAATAACAAAGCAAACAAACAACTTACTTTCCATGAGATCCAGGTAAACCAAGAATGCTATATACACTTGGGTAGCATCTCCTATGTCTAATTCCATCATTTCTAAATACTGAAAATAAAAATGTTAAGTGTCAAATAGAGAAGGAAGAATTGGTTAATGTTTTCTTACATTACAATCAATAAGTAAACCCAAACCAAACCCCTTGTAATACAGTCAAACTCCAGTTCATGATGAACCCTATTTTAGCTCACTAATGGCTAGGATATTGATGTTTATGCATCCCGTTTCATTTCTGATGGCATCCAATTTTCATACATTCATAGTTCATACATTCCACATGCCAATTGTTATTGGATGTTTGTAGCTGTTTTTTTTCATTCTGAGTCATACCATATCAGCAAATGAAGGTTCCAAAAGTTTGACTCCATCCATATCATTAAGATTGACTCTACTTTGAGGAGGAACTTCTTCCCCAGTCATCTGTAGAATACCTTCCAATCTGGGGGGCTTATTTTCTGTAACTCTATCTGACAGTGTCCACAGCTACCCATAAGGTTTTCATGGCTTAATCCTTTCCAGCAGTAGACGGCTGGATCCTTCTTCCCAGTCTGTTTTAGTCTAAAAGCTCAGCTGACAACTATGGACCACGGGTGACCCTCCTGGCATCTGCATACTGGTGGAATAGCTTCAGTACCACAGCAGCAACATGCAAGCCCCTACAGTACAACAAACTGACAGATACACTGGGGACTAGGAGTGTTACCTGCTGTCGTCCTCAAACCTCAAACGTGTTTGAAAATGACACCACAAAGGTAATTAAAAGAAACAGTCAAAGAAACACTGTAAGACTTCTAAACATGAGCATAACATAAGTGGTATCTGAGGATAATTAAGTTTGATACCATTCTCCTAGAGAGACTAATCTTCATAGTGAATAATAATAATAAATAAAAAATGCACAGATGGAAAAAACACCACCAGGTCCTTGAAAGAGAAAAATCATAAGAAAACATTTGACTGTCTGAGCCTATACAGCCCTTAAAGAGAAGAAACCTGCAAGTAGTGACGTAAACTGGCAGAACAGCATCACCAAATCTAAATGAGGTTTTTAAAACTTTTTACTGATGATTCATTTACCAATACGTATATATGCTTCCTAGGGGGCACTGGTGGTTCGTGGTAGAACCTGCTTCCCCGCAGAAGATCCAGTTTCGATTCCCAGCCAGTGTACCTCACTCGGAGTTGTCACCCACCTACTAGTGGAGGCTTGCATGTTTGTACGATGCTGAACAGGTTCCTGTGAAAGTTTTCAGGCTCAGACAGACTAGGAAGAAAGACCTGCCCATTTACTTCTGAAAATCAGACAATAAAAACTCTGTGGATCACAAAGGTTCGAAGTGCAACCAATCATGGGGACAGTACAGAAGACTGGGCAGCCTTCTGTCTCATTGTGCCTTACAAATATTAACAGATTTAATTCTGTAACTACCCTAGGAGGTAAGTACTATTATTAACCCCATTTTATAGTTGATGAAAGGGAGACACATAACATTAAGCAACTATCCCAAAATCAAAAGGCTACTGAGTAACAAAACCAGGACTCAAACT
The DNA here is from genome assembly GCA_028571685.1 of Heterohyrax brucei. Lineage (NCBI taxonomy): Eukaryota > Metazoa > Chordata > Mammalia > Hyracoidea > Procaviidae > Heterohyrax > Heterohyrax brucei. The sequence continues at coordinate 53,036,303 of CM053155.1, forward strand.
CAGGTATTGTGACTGAGTTCACACTCACAACCACTATAGTGCCTCTCTATTTCTGTGCTGCTAACAAGGGCACTGAATAACGTATCCGTTGTTTTTCTCACCTTATAGTAGAAAAGAGGCAGAGCAGTAGGAGAAAACCAAGGAAGCCAAGCCAAGGAAGAGAAGATTAAAAAAAGCTTAACCCTTCACACTTGCATCTTCAAACTTTTGGATGATTACCTGTGAACTCTTGCCCTCCAGCAGAAGAATGTAATTCTACAAAAGCACCTGACCAGTCCCTGAGATTCCTACAAAACTTCCATGGCACTAATTATTCAGTGCTTGGCACACTACCGGATTAGGGCTGCAATCTGCCAAGCAGAAGCAATATTGCTGGCAAGGCAGAAGAACATACCCAGAGGGAGTGGCTATGCTTCGAGGCAGAAACTATTCAAACTTTCCAAGAAAGTTGAATAATCACGAATCTGCATTTTAGCAAAAACAAGACCCACGCCCTGGGCCCAAAGTCTAAGTGCAAACGTGACTGCTTAAACTTTTATCACTCCAGATTCCTACATTTCATCCATGACCCCTCGACTGTCCCTCGCACGGTTAACCGAGATTACTGAGGATTACTGGTCAAGATGCCGAGGCAGGCCTCAGTGACTTGTTGCCTCCTGTTACTGAACGGCTCCGGCAAGGGTGTCAGAGGAACGGGTCAGCACTTTTAAACAAACTAAACGGCCACTGCCTGCCGCTGGCCGTGGCCACCCCAGCTCCCACCGGCGCACCCAGGGAGTCGAGGGCCCCAACGGGGTGCCTCTCTAGAGCTTCGCCCCGCTCCTTTAGCACTTCCTGACCTTGGGGTGGGTGCCCATCCAGGCGTCCTCAGGGGCCCACACATTGCAGCTGCCGCCGCCTTCGCCACCGCGAGCGCCGCCCGAGCCCAGGCCGCTGCCGCCGGGGGCGCGCTCGGAGCCGCCGCTCTCCGCCATGCCCCTCCGCGCAGCGCGCCCGTGGTGCACCGCGACCGCGACCGGCCAGAAGCCCGGGCGAGCGCCTCGAGTTCCGCTTCCCGCCTCCGCCGCCCCTTGGGGAAAGGGCCAGAATCTAGAAGGACCGGTGGTTCGGCCCTCTTCTGGAAAAGGTAGCTAGAACCCGCGGGCACGTACTCTGCTAGTTTCGTAAGGCATCTATTCGTTTCAGGCAGATTCTAAAGCCAATCAGGTTCGAGAGCGCTGTGCTTCCCGGAGCCTTTAACTCTCCTTAAGAGAGTGCTCTCTGCAGTTCTGCTGAAAAAAGTGGGGGTTACTTACGTCTTCTTTGTCTTCAGCATGGGGTCAAGGTCTCTAATTCCTCAGCAAACAGAAAAGCCTCACTCAGTGCCCAGACCTATACTTTTCAAGTGTGAAACTGGATGAGATCGTTATAGAAGAAAGTGGAAAAACACCAGACACCAAGCACATCTTTTTGGGGTAGATCCCCGTTTAGGACTGAAGGGGCAAGATGAAACGCAAGTACTTAAATGAGTACTGAGAAAGGTAGAATACAGGCCAGCTTAAGATACGTGACCTGGAAACCAAGGACAAGAAGTTTCAGACAGAGTAAGACATTTAAAAAATTTTTTATTTACTTGAGGTTAATGGGGAGGCAGTCGAGACTCTTGTTACAGTTTAATGAGGTGTCTGGCTGATGTGTTGAGAATAGACCAGAGGGGCAAAGAAGGAAGGAAGGACTTCATCTGCAGAAAAATGAAACAGGATCTATACCTCACAGTATGTACAAAAATTAAAATGGATCAAAGACCTAAACCTAAAGCCTAAAACTATACATTTTCTGGAAGATAACATAGGGGCAATTAGGGCTCAGAATACATAGCATACGTATACTAGCAAGCATATATAAAAATGTTCAAACAGAAGATAAGCTAGGTAACTGGAATCTCCTAAAAATAAAATACTATGTTCACCAAAAACGTTACCAAAAGAGTAAAAAGAGAACCTACAGACTAGGAGAATTTTTTTTTTTGGCAACAGTGTATCTAACAAAGGTCTAATCTGTAAAATATGCAGAAAACTTCAGCATCTCAAAACAAAAAGACAAACTATCTGTCATGGATTGAATTGTGTTTGCCAAAAAAAAAAAAAAATGTGTAGAAATGGGTGTAGTCATTTGGCCAGACCATGATTACTGGTATTGTGTGATGTTCCTACAAGCTGTAAACCTGACTATATATTAACGACGGAAGATGGGCAGCCATGGTGCTGATGGGGCCAGACTCAGTGTGTAAGATTGTATTGTGCACTGAGGCAATCTTCTGAGATACAGAGAGGAGAAGGTAGCAGAGAGATTTGGAGACCTCCTGCCACCCAGGAAGGAAGCAGTGCCAGGAGCTGAGCACATCCTTTGGAAAGGATCTTGGTCCCTGCACCTCAAAAGCTTCCAGTCCAGAGGAAGACTGACAATAAGGACCTTCCTCGAGAGTAAGCAGAGAAAGCCTTCCCCTGGGACTGACACCCTGAATTTGGACTTTTAGATTACCAAACTGTGACTAACAAAATTTCTCTTTTTCAAGCCATCCACTTAAGCAGCACTAGATGACTAAGACATGATCCAATTAAAAGAGGGGGGGGGCAAAGGAAATGAACAGGAATTTCACTACAAAAGACATTCAGATGGCTAATAAACACATGAAGAGATGCTTGTGATCATTAGCCACTAGAGATGCAAATAAAAATCACAGTTAGATATTATCTCATACCTGCAAAAATGACATTGGTTAAAAGAAAAAAAAAGAATAGAAAACAATAAGTGCTGAAGAGGTTGTGGGGAGTTTGGAACTTACACACTGCTGCAGGGTGGTAAAATGGTACAACCATTGTGAAAAATGGTGCGGTACTTCCTCAAAAGCTACTGATAGAAATGCCACATACACCCAATCCCATTCCTAGATACATATTCTACAGAATAGGAGCAGTGTTGTGAATAGACAGACCCACGTCCATGTTCATTGCAGCATTATTCACAAAAACAGAGGGAAACAGCCTAAATGTCCATAAGTGTTTATCATAAATGGATAAACTATGTGTGGTATGTATGTACATACAATAGAACATTACAAAATGGTGAAGAATAACAGAGTCCAAAAAGTATCTTTTAACATGGGTGAATCTGGACGGGATCATGCCGAGTGAAATAAGTCAACCAAAATAACAAATATTGTACCATTTTAAAAAGTGAAGAATAAGTTTACAGACAGAGACACTCTTTGATAGCTACTTTCAAAAGTGCTACAACATACAGAATTCTTAACAAAAATAATACTCTCCCAAACCAAACCCACTGCCATCTAGTTGATTCCAACTCTCAGTGACTCTTTAAAATAATAGAATAGCCCCATAGAGTTCCCAAAGAGCACCCAGTGGATTCAAACTGCTGACCTTTAGGTTAGCAACCATAGCACTAAACCACTATACCATTAAGGTTTCCAACAACTGCTATAAACCAAAAACGCACTGTCACCAAGTGAATACTTACTCAGAGAGACCCTATAGGGCAGAGCAGAACTGCCCCATAGAGTTCCTAAAGAGTGCCTGGTGGATTCAAGCTACTGATCTTTTCAGTTAGCAGCTGTAGCACTTAACCACTAGACCACCAGGGTTTCCAACAACAGTGATGGCAACCACAAGTTTGTGAGTGGCTATGCAGGTAGACAGGCATGCAATATAGGTGTGTAAGTGCATATGGGAATACAGGCACAGTCCATAGTCATAACATGGTTTGTAAAGATAATGTTCTACACCCTACTTTGGTGAGTAGTGTCTGCGGTCTTAAAAGCTTGTAAGTGATCATTTTAAGATGCAACTGTTGGTTCTTTTCCCTTCTGGAGCAAAGGAGAGTGAAGGAAATCAAAGATCCAAGGAAGCAATTAGTCCACAAGGCTACTGGCCCACACAAACCACAGCCTCTCCACCTGAGACCAGAAGAACTAGATGGTGTCTACCTACCACTAACTGACCATATGACCAGGGATACAGTAGAAGGTCCTGGTTAGAATGAGAGAAAATTTGTAGAACAAAACTCAAGTTCATAAAAAAAGACCAGACTTACTGAATTAATAGAAACTAGAGGAATCCCTGGGACTATCATCCCAAGATACCCTTCTGACTAGGAACTGAAGCTACTTTCAAAGATCAGCTTTCAGCCAAAAAATGGATTGGAGTATAATACAAACAGTAACACCTGTGTGTAATGTGCTTCTTAGAACAATTAACTATTTGAGACCAAATGACCAACCAACAGAAACTGGAGGAATGGTAATAAGGAAGCCAGGGTGAAAATAGGGTGAGTACTGACACATTGAGGGATACCAACTAATGTAACAGAACAAAATGTTTGTGATTTGCTGAATAAGAAACTAGTTTGCTGTGTAAATTTTCACCTAAAGCACAGTAAAATGTTTAAAAAACAGAGGCAAGACCAAAATGGTGGGAATAATCATATGCTTCTTGTGATCCCTCTAACAACAAAAACCCAAAAGAATGAATGAATCAACTACATGTGACATTCTAGGTGCCCTGAACATCAAAGGGAAAGTTGAAAAATCAGACTAAGTGATGGGGAAGAGAGAGGAGGTTCAGAAGTAACTAGACTGGCCAGACTTGACCTGCCATGGTTGTGGAGCAGTGGTGTTGGGAGGGCATCTTCCTCAGTGGAAAAAACTGAGTGGTGGAGGGTACATTCGCACCTCCAGAACCAGTAAAAAACAGCACTTGATCATCCAAAGCTAAGTGGCTTGCACCTAAACTACCATGCACAGATCTAAATCTTTCCTTCAGGATAAACCTCTCTTCCTTTTCCCAGTGCTTCCCTCTCCCCTTTCCACACTGTGTCTGGCTCTGGAGTGTGATGCCTTTATCTGAGCCAAAAATACGACTCTCAAACCTGCCTTAAGTCATTTTCCTAGACTAGGGCAGGAAACAATTAAACAAACTAGGAAAAGGGGGTGAAAAGACTCTGCTGACTCCCCTGAGCCAGAAATCCTGGGCAGAAACAGTTCCTTCACCTATAACAGACATAAGGAGATTCACCATCCTCACAGACACTCAGGGACAGCTGTTTGTTCTCTGACTTCGAAGGGCCTGCAGCCAGACACTTGTACCTACAGCAATCATGCCTGCCCACCTAGGACAGTAGGGGAGAGGCTGCACCACACATGTGGTGACTGACTATCTGGATACATGAACTGAATCCTTGTAAGAAAAGTGAACAGACTCCTGGGCTCAGACATCTGCTAATGGCTCTAACCACCTGGTGACAGAACATTAGAACATTAAGGGCACCAGTAATCAAATTAGCACACACAACCAGCCTGTTTGGACATTTCAAAACAAAACAGGAAGCTAGAACACAGTAAGCAAACATAAAATAAATTCAACAACTTACTCATGGCTCAGAGACAGCAGTCAATATGGAATCACTTGAAAGAATCAAGAAATTTTCCAGATGTAATTATCAGAGGTAGAATACAAAAGATTAATATTTATAACTCTTTAAAAGATCAGAAAGGAGATGAGACAAAATGCAGCACAGCATAATGACAAATTGAACAGGTTGCAAAAAAGCATACAGAACAGCAATTAGAAATTCAGAAAATAATAAAATTACAGAATAAGACAAATCAAAGGAGCAGAATTAAGGCATTAGAAGGCAGAACTAGTGAGACTGAAAAAGCACACGACACCTACACATTTGAATAAACTTGAACAAAAGAGTTTTACAAAATGAAGAAACACTAAGAATTATGTGGGACTCTATCAAAAGGAATAATCTACAAGTGATTGGAGTACTAAAACAGGCTGGATAACAGAAAATACAGAGAAAATTGTTGAAGATTTGTTGACAGAAAACTTCTGATACCACGAAAGATGAGAAGATGGCTATCTAACACACTAATTGAACTCTATACAAGTTAGATCCCCCAAAACACAAAATAATAGATGCTGAAGAGGCAGTAGAGAGAGTGGAACACTTCTACACTGTTGGTGGGAATGCAAAATGGTACAACTGCTTTGGAAATCAATTTGGCACTTTCTTAGAAAGCTAGAAATAGAAATACTATACAAACCAGCAATCCTACTTCTTGGAATACATCCAGGGGAAACATGGGCTGTCACATAAACAGATACATGCACATTAATGATTATTGCAGCACTGTCCATAATAGCAAGAAGATGGAATCAACCTAGGCACCCATCAACAGATGAATGGATAAACTATGTATGTTCACAAGGTGGAATACTATGAAATGATAAAGAACAAAAATAATCTTGAGAAACATCCTGTAACATGGAGGAATCTGAAAGCTATTAAGCTGAGTGAAATTAGTCAGCTGTTAAGGAAAATATTCTGAGACCACTATTATAAGGACCCATGGAAAGTTTTAAACACAGAAGAAAACAGCTTTTGATGATTATAAGGGTGGGGAGAGAGGAAAAGGAGTATTCATTGATTAGCCAGTAGATAGGAATTGGGTTTGGTGAACACAGGGACAGTGTGCAGTAGAGGGGATGTCAGCACAGCTGGACTGAACAAAAAGCTAAGAAGTTTCCTAAACATAACCCAATACTTTGAAGGACCTAGTAGCAGGGACAGGGGTCTGCAGACCATGGTTTCAGGGGACATATAGATCCATCAGCATTACAAAATTTTTAGCAAAATGTTCTGCATCCCACTTTGGTTAGTGGAATCTGGGGTCTTAAAAGCTAGCCAGTGGCCATCTGAGTAGCATCAGTTGGACCCAACACATCCAGAGCAGAAGAGAATGAAAGATATCGAAGACATAAGGAAAATATAAACTCAGAGCACAGAAAGAGCTCCATAATCCAGAGACTACATCAACGTGAGATCAGAAGAACTAGCTGGTGCCTGGCCACCATCAATGACTGCTGCCCTGACTGGAAACACAACAGAGTCCCTGGCATAGCCAAAGAAAAGTGTTCATGCAGCACTTGAACTCTATTAAAAACACAAGACTTGACTGTCCAACAAACTGGAGGGTCCCCGGAAAACATGGCTGCTGGACTCTCTATTAGCTGAGAACTGAAATCATTCCCAAAGCCATCCCTTCAAACAGAGATTGGACTGGTCTGTAAAACTAGAAGACATAAAACAATCCTGGTGAAGAGTGTGCTTCTTGACTTAAATAGATACATGCAGCTAACTGGGCAGCCCCTGACAAGAGATGAGATGAGAGGGCACAGGGAGACAGGAGCTGGGTGAAAGGATGTGTGAAATGCAGAATGGAAAGGAGGAACGTCCTGTCGGTGGGAGACTAGCTGGAGTTACACAGCAGTACATGTGCAAATTCTGTAAGACCAGTTGACTTGGTTTGTGAACTTTCACTTAAACACAATAAAACATTTAAACAAAGAAAAACCAAAGAAATATAACTAAAAAGCCACTGGGAAAGTTTAAATGGCTTCCTAAAAATACTCAAGCATCAAAATCAGGAAAGGAGGAACAGTAGAACAAAAAACAAATGCAAGAAATAGAAAACAAAAAATAAAATGGTAGGACAAATTCTAATTGCATTAATGTTGTTAGGTGCCATCAAGCTGGGGCACAGCAACCCTCTGTACAACAGAAAGAAACACTGCTCAGTTCTGTACCATCCTCACCTTCATTAGTATGTTTGAGCAAATTGTTGGAACACTGTTGGGGATCTTCCTCCTTTTTCCCTTGACACTCTGCTTTACCACGGTGTCCTTCTCCAGAGACTGGTCCCTCTTGACAGCATACCTAAAGTGCATGAGACTAACACTCATCATTCTCGCTTCTAAAAAGCCTCCTGGCTGTACTTCGTCCAAGACGGATTTGTTCTTTCTTTTGGCAGTTTATGATAATATTCAGTATTCTTTGCCAACACCAGAGTTCAAATGCATCAGTTCTTCTTCAGTCTTCCTTATTTGTTATCTGCCTTTTGTATGCACATGAGGTTATTGACTACATCATTGCTTGGATCAGTTGCACCTTAGTCCTCAAGGTGTAATTTTTGCTTTTTTGTTGTTGTTAACATTGTATGTGTTATGTATCATATCAGTAATTACATTTAAAAAAGCACAATCCAAATATATAGTATAAAACCTCACTTTCAATATGAAAACACAGACATATTTGAACATGTGCTAATTCATATAACTGAGAGTAATAGATGGAAAAAGATATACCATATAATCAGTAAGCACAAGAAGGCTAATGTGGCTATATTAACATTAGATTTTATGAAATAAATAGATTTCAAAATAAATAAAACAGGTTTCAAAAGATGCATTATCAGAAATAAAGCAGAACATGCCATAACCATATAAGCATAATCATAAAAGGAACAATTCATCACGATGATATGACAATCATAAATATATATGCATCTACCCAATAACAGATCATCAAAACGTATGATACAAAAACTGACATAGTTAAAGGGGAATTTTAGATAATTCCACAATCAGAGTTAAAGTTTGTTTTTGTTTTGTTTTTTAAGCAGTATTCTATTGTGGTTTTGGTGAAGGTTTACACAGCAGTTTGGGTTCCTGCTCAACAATTTCTATATAAACGGTTCAGTGACATTGATTCTATTCTTCCCAAAGTATGAGCATTTTCAGGATTTCTGTCCTGGTTATTCAGTTTCTATTAATCCAGTTTCCCTGCTCCCTTAGATTCTCACTTTTTTTTTTTTTGAAGTAATTATTGACCATTTGGTCTCATGTAGATGATTTTTTAAAGGAGCCTAGTAGTCATTGACGACATTTTTTTATTTTGTGAATTAATGTGTTATTTACCTGAAAGGTGACCTCAGAGGCTAGTTTTAGTTCAAAACTTGTATCTTGGAGCAATCGTTTTGGGGAGTTCTTCAGTTTCAACCAGTTCAGTAAGGCTGATTGTTGTTTAGTTTTGTTTGTTTAGGTTTTTAAGTTCTTTTCCATATTTTCCTCCTATTTTATCAGGGTCCATCTATGGTGGCAGAGTTAAACATTGTAAGCCCCTTCTCTCAGCAATTATTCTAACTAGACAAAAATCTGAGACAGAAGCAGACTATTTGAACGGTACTATTGTTTCAGTCACCTAGTGCTGCTCAAGGTGGATCACGTTAACAAAGAGAAGTTTATTCTTAAACAGTCCACTAGGCTCCAAGTCCAAATTCAGTGTCCACTCCAGGGGAAGTCTTTCCCTCTGTTGACTCTGGAGCAAGGTCCTTGTGTTGCATCAGTCTTCGGTTGGGTAGCATCTTGTTGCAGGAACCTCAGATCTGAAGGACACACTCTACTCCCGTTGCTGCTTTCTTGATGGTGTCAGGTTCCCAAGTCGCTCTGCCAGATTTTTCCCTTTGTACCTCAAGAGAGGGCCTCAAGGCACAAAACAAATTTACACACTGAATCTTGCTCAACCGGCACAACTGCTGCCCATCCACCCTCATTAACATCGCGTAGAGGCAGGGATTCCAACCTGGAGGAATAGCACATAATGCCTGGAGCTATGGCACAGCCAAATCGTTAGACTTTTTAGGGCACGCGTTCAATCCATGACATCCCACCCTTTGTTCTCTAAAACAATCACACCTTTGCAACATGTTGACCCCATCACAGCAAAAGCTTTAAAGTCCAAGTCAAAATCCAGAAATTCTTCGTTAGCTGTGAGATCTAGAACACATTATCTGTTTCAATACAATAGCAGGCACAAATTAGACATGTTCATTATAAATGGGAGAAATTGCAGGGAAAGAAGGCATTAACAGGCAACAAGTTAAGTCAGCAGAACACATTACATTAGCCCTCAAGCCAGCCAAGTGCCGTCCAGTCGGTTAGCCCTCAAAGCTTTGACAATAATCTTCAGTTCTCTGAGACATTTTATATGATAGCTTTGCCCTCCAGACTCTAGGTATTACCCATACTCTCTGGATTCTGAGTGGAGACCCCTGGCCCCAAGTTACAACTCTGCCTCCTAGGGCTATTTGAACAGTAACACTGCCCCAGCAGCTTTAGCTATACCCTAAGCCCACCGAGTAGCGATTCCACCTTTACATACACAGAAAGTCCTGGCTCCACCCTTTCAAACCTCTGAGGTCCTTTTGAGACTGAAGCAGCTCAGCTGCTCATGTTGTCTCTTCAGCTTCTGCTTCCTATGGCCTCATGGTCTGGGCCTCAGGCCTGCGTCTGTCCTGCTATGGCAAGCTTTCCAAAGCTCTGTAACTCCACTGATTCAAGTGCCTGAAACTCTCCACTCTGCCAGGAAGCCTTTTGCACACAGGCACTCAGCTGTCTTGCTCCATGGGTTGGCTCCAGTGCACTCTCTCTGCTGCTTATCCATGGCTGCTGCTGTTGCCACTGGTTCTCTGCTGCTTGTGTCTCAACCATCTGTGCCTTCATGTCAACTGTGTTGACAGTTCTTGTCAGTTCCTTCTGACTCTTCCATCCATTCAGTTTCAAAACTGCTTCCACATTTTAGGTACTTGTTAGAGCAGCACCCCACTCTCTCAGTACCAAATTCTGTTTTAGTTACCTGGTACTGCTCATACAGAAAATACCACAAGTGGATGGCTTCATAAAGAGAAACTTTATTGTCATGATCCAATAAGTCACAAGTCCATTTATGAGTTATAAGTCCATTTAATAAGAGAAATTATCACAGTCTGGTAGACAGAGTTCAAATCCAGTGACAGCATCTTGGTACAGGAACCTCAGGTCCAAAGAATGTGCTCTGCTCTCAGTGCTGCTTTCCTGGTGGTATACGGTTCCCAACTTACTCTGCTCACTTCTGTCCCTTGTATCCCACAAACTGGTAGCTTGAGTCCAGCCTCACCAGCACAACTGCTGCCCATTCTCCCTCATCAACATTACAGAGGCAGGATGCATAACACATGAGAGGAATGGCACCATATTGAGACGCACAGCTGTGTCAAATCAATACATACATGGGGGAACGCAAAACAATCAATGACAGCTGTCAACTACCTTGATTTAGTTGATATTTGAGGGATGTTACACACACCTGCATCAGAAAATAGATTATTTTCAAATGGGTGTGATATATTTACCAAAATAGACCATATTTTTGGCTACAAAGTTCTTGGTTGGTAAGTCTGACTAGGTGGGTGTAGCTCTTATACACCCCAACTCTGGACACCTGCCATTGGGCAGGGAGGAGAAGACTTTCCCACACATTACTTCTGTAGTGGAAGGCAGGGCCGCTCTAGTCCCTAGGTACAGTATGTGATAGGAAATAATCTCTGAATAGATGGGAGATTTGGTTTCTGGGCAGCTAGCAAAGAAAGCAGATAAACAGGAAAATGTCTTGTATTTCCTCTAGCAGAGTGCTAGGCCCAGAGTCAATGATAACTTGCTAAATCAGTGAAGCAAAACCAGTTAGAGATTTCCCACCCCTACCCCTCAATGTCTCACTTGCTAAGAGTTTCTAAAAGCATATCCACATAGAACTCAGCTGTGTCACTCCATGGGTTGGCTCCAGTGCCTAATATTAATATTAATATTAAGCTTAATATTAAGCTTCTTGTAAAAACAAAAGAGTTAAGAAAAGGAGAAAGAATAAAGAAAAAATACAAAGAAAAAATAATTCTTTGTAAAACAAAGGAATGGATCTATTCTTGATGTAATGAGAAACCACTCATGAAGATTTATAAATTTCCCTAGAATATGCAGCATTTGAATGAAGTCATTAACCCACATGTAGCTGCTAATCTCTAAAGAAGCCAATGGCACCGACATCTGTAAGCTCTTCAGAAGCACTGAAAGCTGGCACTAATTCAAGTAACTGAAAGTAAGTTTTCCTGGTTAACCATGCAAGACAGAAATAAGCTCAGACAATGGTATTTTAAAAGCATTAATGGGCATTTATTGCTCCTACTGAAAGTAGTGGGAAAGGATATCCAATGGGATTAGGATCTATGTGAACAAGGTTCAAACATCTTCAGGGGAAGATTTTCAGTTTAAGTTTATGAAAAAAAAGAACAAGGAGAAAAACAGGAAAAAAAAATACCTCTGGAAGGATAAAGAGGAACCCATAAACTGAAAAAAACAAAACAAGCTAATACTAACCCTTTGGGAAATAGATTCAACACTGTTGCTTAGGAAAAATGTGATACAATATTTGCAGGAATATTAAATGCTTCTGACTCTCATAGTCACTATCTACTCAACAGTAGTTGAAAGATGAAAATAGAGTGTTTCTTGGCTTCCATATTAAGCAACACAAACTTTTAAATAGGTCTTGGCAATTGGGAATGGCTAAGAATGAAGGCAAAAGATCCGGGAACACTCAGTCTTGTGTTTAAAGTGCAGAATCCTAATGGTCATCGTGGCAATCTAATGTGGGATCTGCTAGAAAATAGGTTAGAGTTTCAGCTTTTGACAGAGAGAAGGATTTCTCCTTTTAAAAATCCTTTAATGGTTTGCTATACTAAAAAACTAAAGTGGCTGGAGAAAAAGCTAAGTAACAACAAATAACATTTCCCCTGAGTATACTGAATTCAAGCAAATTCATCGTAATCAGGCACTTGCACTTCTGATTTCCCAACTTGATATCCTTAGTCAGACTATTGTATTCCTACAAAAAGTCTGTAAGGTCTACTCAGAGACATATTTATTCAGCTAGAGTCTTAAGAGGAAAAGCCTACTTTGAATAGTGATATGAATCTTGAGTGTATTTTTAAAAAAGAAAATTTTATACGCAGCACAGTGCTGTATAAGACAATGTTACTGAAAAACAAAAAATGTAGACTAGTGTTCTGGATCAGCTCTTGCTGGTTGTAAAACTCTTTTGCATACATCTTGTTTCTTTTTTTTACACAAAGCATGGACTCTCTGCTTAAGGGATGGAAAACTGTTGCCACAAAGTTGACTCTAACTCGCAGAGACCCTACAGAACAGACTACAACTACTCTATAGAGTTTCCACGGAGCCTCTGGTGGATTTGAACTGCCAACCTTTTGTTTAACAGCAGCAACACTTGACCACTTTCCCACCAGGATATAGCATGTTCAATTTTCAAAATATACTGCATACAATTAGAGCAAAAGCAACAAAAATAAGGCACCTAGGGTAGACATTAGCAAGATCTTTAGGAAGAATATCATAGATATTGTCATGGATTTAATTGTGTTCCCCAAAAAATGTGTATAGAAATTTGGGTGTGCCAAGATTCCCAGGATTAGGTATGCTACAAACCCTGCCTCTGTGACGTTCATGAGGGAGGGTGGGAGAACTTGAGTTGGTGGGGCAGAACTTAATGTGTGGCATTCTATCATGGCTTGGGGCAGCCTCTTGGGATATAAAAGAAAGGAAGGCAAGCTGGAACTTGGGGATGTCATACTATCAAGAAAGAAAGCAGTGCTTGGACCTCAGCGTATCTTTTAGAAGTGGACTGGGGTCCCTGCACTTCAGAAGCTTCTAGTCGAGCAAAAGATTGGCCACAAGGGCTTTCCTCCAGAGCCAGCAAAGCAGGTGTCTGCTACAGCTGACACCCTGAATTTGGATTTTTAGCTTACTGGACTGTGACAAATAAAATTTCTCTTTTTAAAGCCATCCACTAGTGATATTTCTATATAACAGCACTAGCTGACTAAGGTACACATCATGAAAGGTCGTCAAATAAAACCTTAAAAAATGGTGGAAAAGACCTAATATTGTGAAGATACCAATTTTCTTGACTTGTTAAAAAAAAAAGCTGCCTTCTATTTGACTCTGACTCATAGTAATCCTAAAGGACAGACTAGAACAGCCCCAAAACAACCTCATAGGGTTTGGAAGAATGCAACTGCCAACCTTTGGGTTAGCAGCAGTAGTTCTTAACTACTACACCACCAGCATTTCCAAAGTTGACGTAGAGAAGCTAGCAATTCCAATCAAAATTCTAACAGGATCTGTCCAACCACCTGACAAGCTGATTCTGAAATGTAGACAAAAAGGTCCAAAATCACCAAAACCCTCCTGAAGAACAAAGTCAGGGAACTTATTACAAAGTTCTGTAATTAAGATTATGTAATCTTGGTACTCATAGCAACCCTACAGGACAGAGTAGAAGAGCCCCACAGAGTTTCATTCCAACTGCTGACATTTTGGTTAGCAGACATAGCACTTAAGCTCTGTGCCCACCAGGGTTTCCTATACCGTCACCATGAGTCAGAATTAACTTGACAGCACTGGGTTTTATTTTCAGTTTTTGACCATCTTGGTACAAAAAGCAAAATCAAACTCACTGCCATCAAGTTGATTCTGACTCACAGCTATCTATAGGGTTTCCACTACTGTATATCTCTACAGAAGCAGACTGCTACATTTTTCTTCCTCAGCTGGTGATTTCCAACCTGCCAACCTTACAGCTAATCAGTCCATCGCTTTAACCACTGCACCACCAGGGCGTCTTGATTTGGGTACAAAGATAGGTAGGTAAATCAATGGAATAAAGAACCACACCACTGATGCTGAGCTGGGTCCAACTCATAGCAATCCTAGAGGTTAGAGTAGAGCCGCCCCATCTGGTGGATATGAATTGCCAAACTTTCAGTTAGGAGATGTAGCACTTAACCCACTACGCCACCAGGGTTTCCAAACAAAGAACAGAGCCGTGAAAGGAAGGACAGAGATGGCATTACAGATGAGGAGGAGGGTGAAGAAAGACAAGACAATCCAATAAATAGTATTGAGACAACTGGTTGTAGAAGAAAAAAGAAAAAGAAGAAATTTGATCCCCAACTCACACCATAAACAAAATCTATTCTGATTGGTTTGCTTGTTTTTGTTAGGTACGTCGTTTCGCTTCTGATTCATAGAGACCTATGCACATGGAATGAAACACTGCCCGGTCTTGCATCATGCCCACTATTGTTTTTATGCTTAGGCCTATTGTTGCAGACACTGTGCTAATCCATCTGGAAGGTCTTCCTCTTTTTTTGGTCCACTCTACTAAGCGTGATGTCCTCCAGGGATTGATCTCTCCTGACAGCATTTCTAAAGTATGTAAGCCACGCTCTTGCCATCTTTGTTTCCAAGGAGCACTCTGGTTGTACTTCTTTCAAAACAGATCTGTTTGTTCTTTTGGCAGTCCATGGTACATTCAATATTCTTCTCCAATGCCACAATTCAAAGGCATCAATTCTTCTATTATTCATTGTCCATTTTTTGCATGCATATGATGTGATTAAAAATACCATGACTTGGGTCATGCGCACCTTAGTCTTCAAGATGACAGCTTTACTTTTTAACAGTTTAAAGCCATTTTTGCAGCAGATTTTCCCAATGTGATGTGTCCTGCAGTATCTTGACTGCTGCTTCCACAGGGGTTGATTGTGGAACCAAGTAAAATTAAATTCTTGACAACCTCAATCCTTTCTCCACTTATCATGACATTGCTTACTGGTACATTGTAAGGACTTTTGTTTTCTTGATACTGGGGAGCAACACATGCTGAAGGCTGTGGTCTTTGATCTTCATCAGTGTTTCAGATCCTCTCCACTTTCAGCAAGCAGGATTACTGCTAAAGCTAGAAAAGGATGATTTAAGCTAGGTACAAAAAACACAAATCACATAAAAAAAGCTTTTATAGATGCAACTATATTTCAATAAAGAATTCTGACAAAAAGAGCATTGGGAATGGGGAGGAATCCACAAATTTGAAATCATCTGCAACATATAACTATTCAGAATGTATTTAGAACTTCTATAAATCAGTTAGGTAATGAAATCAAATCAAACACTCCACTAGAAAAAAAAAGTAGATACAAGCAGAAAAGACACAGATGGCCAGCACACATGAAGCAATGCACATCTGCACTGGTATTGTCAGAAAATACAAACTCAGACAAGAAAATATCACAATCATGCATCTCATACTGGTAACAAAAGTCAACAGTTGACTGAAAAGTAGAGCCAAGAGATGATGCACAAATTCTGTGACCGGCAACTCTACTCCCAGATGTATAACCTAGATCAGTGCTTTGCAACTGAGGGCCAGGGGCCAATTAGTGATTGTGAAATTAATTTTTTCTAACTAAGAAGGAATTTATGTCCAGGAGGATCATATCTCCAAGGTTACACAGAGTAAATGACACACTTGGGACCAAAATTCAGTTTCTATTCAAAAGTGTAGAAACTCAATACTCTTTCTAGTATATCAGAGCTCTCCCAAAGGTATTTTACTCCCTTTTCTTGGGTGTTAGAGATGCTTTCCTGCAAGAAACCTCTTCCCACATCCAGAAGTCCTGTACCCATCACAGCTGCCAAGAAGCTGAGAGTCAAAGAGGTTTCATTGACCCAGAAGGAAGCCCCTTGCACCAGAACAACATGAGGAATGAATGTGAGGGAATGTGTTTACCTCCACTGCTCATGTAGTAGCAGTTCTGTACAGTGGAGACATGGATGTGTAGAACTGTGGATCTCAATGCAACCACCTTTCGGTGAAAAGACTGTTATGAAACAAAGAAACTCATTGCCATAGAGTCAACTCAGACTCAGGGAACCTTTCAGAAGAGAGCGGAACTGCTCTATAGAGTTTCCAAGGGGAGGCTGGTGGATTCAAACTGCCAACCTTTTGTTTAGCAGTGATAGCTCTTAACCACAGCATCACCAGGGCTCCACAGAGTGTTATAAGTAATGTGTATCTTAAAAAATAAAATTGGCTTTCATTTGTAAATTAGTTTCATAAATTAACTGTTTTATAATATTGATTCCATGGGAAAGTATTAATCAGATTCCACATCACTGACTTCTAAAGGACTTGTGGAACACCCTGATAGATACCCTTTTAGCTCAATAACGAAGTCATTCCTGAGATTCACTCTTCATCTAAAGATTAGACAAGTCCATAAAACAAAATGAGACTAAGAGGCACACCAAACCAGGGACAAGGACTAGAAGTCAGGAGGGACAGGAAAGCTAGTAATAGGAAACCCAAAGTGAAGAATGGAGAGTGTTGACATGTCTGTGGGGTTGTTAACCAAGGCCATTGAACAATACATCATACACACCAATTGCTTAAAGAGAAGCTAGTTTGTTCTTTAATCTTTGTCTATCCAAGAAAACCAAACCTACTACCATCAGCTCGATTCCAATCCAACTCATAACAATTCTATAGGACAGAGTAGAACTGTTACATAGAGTTTCCAAGGAGCACCTGGCAGATTTGAACTGCTGACCTTTAGGTTAACAAACATAGTACTTATCCACTATACTACCAGGGCTTCCAAACTTCTTTCTGAAACACAATTAAAAATAAATAAATAAAAAGAACTTATGGAACTAATCTGTTAGTAAGATGATCCCTCAATTTTCTCCCAGCTTTTCCCTCCCTGATATATAAATGATATTCTTCTACTATCTACCCTATCATGACCTCAACACTCTCATTGATTAAGTAGGTACTGTAAGTTGACTAAAAGTTTCTAACAGGTGTTTGGCATGTTATATGGCTAGGAAACCTTAGACTTCATCTACAGACTAGGCTGTAATTATTCTAACAGAACTCTTCAGAGCTGCTTGAAGTTCCCCGGTGTCATTACAGACTACAGGGAGCACAGTTCCAGGTGCTTAACCATTCTTTGAGAAAACATGAACTCAGATAAGCTGTTTCATTAAGGTAACAGAAAGAAATTCAGACAGTAACATGGTTCCCTAGCTTTAAGTTTTCTCTTTGCAGAAGTGTGAAGACATGATAAATATTAAGCCCAATTTTGCAAATAAAAGGTGACTTTACTCTTGAAAGATAAGTGAGAAATAAGCAAAGAAAGGAAAACTAGAAACTCGTGAACAGAGCAACATGGAGACCATCTCTACAAAACCTTTCCAATGGTCCTGCTGTCACCACCTCCCCTATAGATGTGACCAAGCATTCCTTTGTGCCTCCACTTTAATTGGTCAGTGATGCTTAATTCTCAGCCTCCACAACGAGACTGTGATGCACTTGAGAGCAAGGATGGTTCTTGAAGGAGGCTGGAGGGGAAGGAGACAGAAGCCTGAATACAGAGCAGTCTGGGGAGGAGAAGTAAATCTGGAAGATGAAGTCACCCAGGGAGACCATGATGCCTTAGAAGCTCGGCAGGCTAAGGATGCAATCCTGGAGGGACTGGCTGACAAGGAGAATCAGAAGAAACAAAAGAAGAAAGATTAGATAACAGAGGTTCAGAAAGGTGAAAACTAAAGAGCGTTCATGGAATCTGCCAACACTGAAGCTGTCTGTGGGACTCTCTGCAACAGTCTCTGTGGACAGGGATGAAAGCATGCTGCTCCGTGTGGGATACATGGAAGATGAGGAAGCAGAGGTGGCAAGTGTAGACCACTCTTTTAAGGAGCTAAGCGAAGTGTCATGGATTCAATTAGTCCCCCCAAAAATGTAGATAGTAATTTGGCTGGGAAAGTGATGCCCAGTATTGTGTGATTGCCCTCTGTTTTGTGATTTTCTGATGCTGTAAATCCTAATCTCTGTCTGTGTTTAGTAGACTGGGTTTATGTTAAAGAGCATTAGGATGGGACTATAAAACCCTTCCTAAGATCACCTCCCTGCTCCAATGTAAAGAGAGTTTCCCTGAAGTGTGTCTTGCACCACGTTTTATCCTACAGGAGATAAAAGGAAAGGGAACAAGCAGGGAGTTGGGAGTCTCATACCATCAAGAAAACACCAGAAGTAGTGCACAGTCTTCAGACCTGAGGTTTCTGCATCAAGATACTCCCTGACCAAAGACTGAAGCAACTTAAGGACCTTTCCTCCAGAGCAAACAAAGAGAGAAAAACTTCCCGTGGAGCTGACACCCTGAATTCAGACTTGTAGATTACTGGACGGTGTAAGAATAAACCCTTCCTTTGATAAAGCCATCCACTATGGTATCTCTTTTAGAGCAGTACGAAATGACTGAAAACACCCAAGGGAGAGTCGGATTGCTAGAAGTAGACAGGATTTTTAAAAATGAATTGTTTGCTGTTAAATAGACGAGGCCTAATTTTTAAATTTTTTGTTATTATCTTTAGATAAAAGTTTACAGAGCAAATTAGTTTGTCATTAAGCAGTTACTACACACACTGCTTTATGATATTGATTGCCTACTCTACAATGTGTCAACACTTTCCTCTTCTAGACCTTGGGTTCCCCATTATCAGCTTTCCTGTCCCCTCCTGCCTTCTTGACTTTGCCCCTGGGCTTTGGTGCCCATTACTCTCATGTACGTGGTCGAGCAATGTGTACTATTGTTTGCCTTAAGGGCCTGTCTCATAGGTGGCTGAAGGGTGAACCTCAGGAGTGACTTCAATATTGAGTTCAAAGGGTGTCCAGAGGCCATGCTCTTAAGGTTTCTGCAGTCTGTCAGATCGGTATGTCTAGTCTTTTTTTGTGAGTTAGAATGTTGTTCTATATTTTTCTCCAACTCTGTTCAGGTCCTTCCATAATGACCCTTGTCAGAGCAATGGGTGGCGGCAGCCAAGCACCGCGTAGCTGTGCTGGACTCAGTCTGGTAGAGGCTTGGTAGTTGTGCTCCATTCATCCTTTGGACAAATCTTTCCCTTGTGTATTTGATTTTCTTCACTCTCCCTTTCTCTAGACAGGCTGGGACCAGTAGAGTATTCTAGATGGACACTCACAAGCTTTTAAGACTGCAGATGCTATTCAAAAAACCCCAAAACTCACTGTAGTCAAGTCAATTTCAACTCACAGCAACACTACAGGACAGAGCAGAATTGTTCCAGAGTTTCCCAAGAGCACCTGGTGGAGATGAACTGTTGACCTTTTGGTTAACAGCTATGGTACTTAACCACTATGCTACCACAGTTTCCCTTTTCACCTAAGCTGGATGTAAAAACATTTTCTTTATAAAGTGAGCAATGCCAGCTGAGCTAGTTGTCCCCCTGAGACTGTGATGACCAAGATTTTAGCTCATCGAAAGGGACCCATTGAAGACTCAGTAGAGAGAACAGAGACAGCTGATAGAGCAAAGTCATGGACTAGAAGACAGAGGCTGGGATCAAAGACCCTGTTTTGATTAGGCTTCTGCGTTGACATGGATGTTACGGTTGGAGGGTGTTGAGGGCACTCAGTGAAGGATGGGATATTTTTCTGAGAGGACAAGGTGTTTGGAGGAGAGCAGTGAAGAGCTGTAAGCACTGGTGAGGATGGATACAGCTAGTAGAAATACTGTGTGACAGGGCTGGGGAGAAGTTGGAGGTCGTGACTGCGCAATGGCACCAATTCACCCTTCGTGCAGGTAGATCGAAGGCTACGCATTTCACATAGAAGGAACTCCTGTTGTCGGCACTAGCTTTTTCCTAGGTTGTCTTCAAGAGTCAGTATCCTTAAGCAATATATCCAATCAGTTACTCACTGTTAGTTTTCTGCTTGAGTTTGGAAGTTACTTTGGCTCATACAGGGTCGCTATGAGTCAGAACCGACTTGGAGCAGTGGGTTCAGGGGTCATTAATGACAAAGAAAAGCATCTAACCAAATCTCTTTTACACACAATCCTGTCAGGAAACTCAGGACCCCATACTGACCGGCAGTGTGGGGCTTCAGAACACTATCCCACCAGAGGTTTCTTTTTCATTTCAGATGTTCCCTCTGATCCTAAAATTCTCTAATTCTTCCAATTTGGTGTTATCTGGGGTCAACTCAGTCAAGAATGAAATTCAAGAGAAGTTGAGCGTGTAAAGAAATGCAAACATTCTGCCTTTCTGGGCATTAAAAACCATTTTTCATAGTCCTGGATAGTTGGGGTGACTTTCCATTTTAGAACTCGACTAGTTTACTCAATAGGTGCATTATGAAAAAGTGGATACATTGCATCACTGTGAAGGACTTTAGACTGCGGTTTGCAAAAGCAGAATAAATTTTCTTGGGGTTGTACCGTTATGTGTACACACACACACACACACACACACACACACACACACACACACGCACGCCTATTGGCAGACACAGCCACACCTCATAGCTGGGGGGTTGGGGTTGACGAGGGAACCACAGACCTCAACTGTACAAGCCGAGCCTGGACGAGAGGAACTTTCCGCAGCGCAGGGCTCAGGACAAACAGTCCCACAGACACCACTGTCTAGATCCTAAGCCACAAACTAGGGCCAGTGGCAGCAGGTCCGCGTAGCGCACCGGCGTCGGGGCCTGGGCGGTGCAGCGGCGGCGACAGCAGGAGGGTCCCAGGAGATACAGAAGTCCGGTGGCAGCCGGGCGTCCCCTTTCCGCCCCCAGCAGCCGGCCTCGTTCCCCGGGAGCTGCAGCGCGCTCCAGCCCCGCCCGCCGGCCGCGGACGCCCCCGAGGCGGCCTGGCTCCGCGCTCGCCGCAGGACTTCGCCGCCGCCGGCCCCAGCCCGGAACATGGCTGCGCGCCCCGCGGCCACCCTTGTCTGGTCGCTGCTGCTCCTCAACTCGGCTCTGTTCCCGTGCGGCTGCGGGACGCGCTTTACTGCCGAGCCGGACTCGGCGGAGGACGGAGAGGAGGTGGTGGTTTTCCCGGAGTCGCCGATGCAGAGACCCACGGTGCTTGTGGCTATCCTCGCCCGCAACGCTGCGCACACGCTGTCGTACTTCCTCGGCTGCCTGGAGAGGCTGGACTACCCCAAGAGCAGAATGGCCATCTGGTGAGCAGGCGGGGAACTCCCGCCGAGCGCCGACCGCGCAGCGCGCACCGCGCTCGCTGCCTGCCCTGGTCCCCTTGGGGCTGCTCTCCGCGGCAGGGAGCGCGGCGCGGCGCCCGGAGCAGCCGCCGCGGGGCCGGGAGACCGTCTGGGGAACCCGGGAAACGCGGCGCACACACCCCCTCGCTCCCTGCGCCGGGCCCGGGCGCGTCTGGCGAGACGGTTGGGGAAGGACGCAGGAGTCTCTGTGCTCCTGGGGCACTAATAACAACCACCAACCTGCCTTAGCTCGTGTGGGTGGTGTGTGTATTGGGGTAGCCTCGAGCCCCTCCCCCACAGCGGCTTTTGGAGATCCCTCAAGAGCTTGTCGCCCTGTCAACTCTCGAAGCTTCCCCTTTCTCGTCTCATATCCCTAGCACAGGAGGGAGTGGAAAGGGCGCCCGTCGCTGCTTTTCCAGATGCGACAAGGAACATGACTGCGGCTGGCAAAGAGGATTCAGTGGTGGCTTAGCAGGCGGAGTGTGGAGCCCTGGCTTCACTGTCTCTGGCTCTTGGTGCCACCTCAGGACTGGAGAAATGGCTTCTGGCACTTGCTCCCGAAGGGGGAGAGGGCAGACTCAGGGACAGCTAGGCCGGGCTTATGTTGTCTTCCCTACGGAGTCACAACCTTAGGAAGTAGTCTTCTTCGGGCTCCAGGCTGGTCATGTTAGGGCATCCTTCTGGGGCTCATTCACCCTAGCAGATGCAAAGCTGGGGTGGAGACCGAGCTGGTGGGGGGAAGTGGGTCGCTCTGGGTACCGCGTCTTGGGGCACCACAAAGCGCTTTCATTTAGGTGAAGAGTCAACTTTTGTTGCCCAAAAGGACAAATCACTGGGTCTGTGCCTGTTTGCTGCAGGGAGGGCCAAGGTTATCAGTGGAGGTGGCTGTCGGCCCCATTTGAAGATCTTGTCCAATCCTGCACCTATTATAAGCTGGGGAATCTGAGGGTGAGAACAGGCGTGTGGAGGAGGAGGTGGAGGCTGGGTTTTCAGGATGTGTGGACAGGAGACCTCCAGTTGGCTGAGTAGGGCAGAGCACATGTCACTTGAGGCCACCTTCTGTTTTGTGTTGATAAAGGAAGGTACTGAAAGCAGACAAGGCACGTTCTAAAACAAGGATCGAGCAAAAAGAGGAAAGGAAGGAAAAAAGCGAGAACTGAAGTTGGTGAGCCAGGCATACCTGGTGGGAGACTTGCAGAGGTGCGAAAGCAAACATTAAAGAGCAGTTCTGTGCTCCACACTGCTTTACTATATACACCGCTATACGTGACTGCCACCACGGAGAGGGGCACATTATGTGGAAAGTGGGAGCGCTGGTGCAGCCAGGTTTTACACCAGAAGGAGGGATGATTTTTTTTAACCAATTCTATGCCAACAGAAATTTTCATGAATGTGAGTTCTCCTAGCTGCTTTTTTCAAATGAGATGTTTAAGAGAAATGGTCTTTATCCACGTTTAATTTTAAAGAATTTTACAATGGTTAGTATAGGAAATGAGTGTGTGTGTGTGTGTGTGGAGGCGGCAGTAAAGCTGGTACCAAACCACACGCACAAAAACAAAACCCAAACCCATTGCTATCAAATAGATTCCAACTCACAGTGACCCTATAGGACAGCATAGAACTGCCCCCAAAGAGTTTCCAAGGAGCATCTGGTGGTTTTGAACTACCAGCTTTTCGGTTAGCAGCAGTAGCTCTTAACCACTATGCCACACAGATTTTGCTACTTGCTTTACAGAAATTATTTGTTTTATCATATAGTAAACTTAGAAGGAAGATGTACGATCCTTATTTTACAAATGAGGAACCTAAGACGTGGATCACTTCAATAGCTCACATATAAGTAAAGTCACAGAATTAATAAATGGTGAAACTGGGATTTGAACCCAAGTTTGTCTCTAAAGACCATTTGAAAAAGGTGATGGCAAAGCAAACATGATAGAAACTAATCTAAGCCTATGAGGCACAGCACGAGACTTTAGTTGTCTGTCACTCACCAGATATGTGATTTGGGGTTATTGCTTAGGATCCATAGGCATGAACTTCTTTATCAGTAAAGTGAGGGGGTGGAATGAATGACTTCAAAAGTTCTTTCTGATGCTTAAATATCACGGATTACACTCTATTATCAGAATCAACCAGCATTGAATGTGCATCCTAAAACCCCAGGTGTTCCAGATTGTACCAAAGCTGGTGTGTTTTTTAGGTGGGTGGTGTTGCAGTTCCTTAGAGACCTTTGGGATCATTTCCTTATCCTTATCCTTTACAGCTACTGTTGGAAGACAAGAGAAGCAGCTTAAGGGCAACCACTGCATTAACTGTTGGAGACTCTTCTTCGAGAAACCTTGGTTCTAGCTTAGAAAATCGGTACCATTTATTAGACGGGGCACTGCTGGTGCAATGGTAGAATTTTTGCCCTCTGTGTGGAAGATTTGGCCAAGTCCACCTCCTGTGTGGCCATCGCACGTCTGTCAGGTTTACACGCTGCTGTGATGCTGCACAGGTTTCGGTGGAACTGGCTAGCTTGGACTAGAGAGAAAGGTCTGGCAGTCTGCTTCTAAGAAATCACCTTGTGAACGTGTTCTGGATCACGAAGACCCAACCAACAGGGTCAGCATGAGTTGGAGGTGACTCAGTGGCAGCTAACAACAACAATAATAAAAATACCAGATTTTAAATAGCCCTTAACAGTTTTCTGAGTAGTTTCATCGATTATGCTATCTCGTTTGACTCCTACTACCATTCTGTAACAGGAGCCCTGGTGACTCAGTGGTTTAGTGCTCAGCTGCTAACCAGAAGGTCAACGGTCCAAGGGAAAAAGAAATTGGAAGCCTGCTTCCAAAAAGATTACAGTCTTGGAAGCCCTTTGGGGCAGTTTACTCTGTCCTAAGGGGTCTCTCTGTGAGATAGAACTTACTGGTCAACAGGGGTGCAGGTACCATTTTGTTAAGAAATAAAATTATCTCCATTACCTAGAAAAAAAAAGGTATCCGAATTGACTTGCTCAAGATTGTTGTTGTTAGGTGCCTTTAAGTTTGTTCTGACTCATAATGACCCTTCTTACGGCAGAGCAAAGCACTTCCTGGCCCTGTGCCAGACTCACAATCTTCCTTATGTTTGAGCCGCTTGTTGGCAGTTCATCTGATTAAGGGTCTTCCTCTTTTTGATGGCTTTCTACTTTACCAAGCATGGTATCTCTCTCTAGGGACAAGTCCCTCCCAATAACATGTTCAAAGTATGCGAGGCAAAGTCTCACCAGTCTCTCTTCCAAGGAGCACTCTGCCTATATTTCTTCCAAGGCAGACTCATTCGTTCTTCTGGCAGCCCATGGTATATTCAGTATTGTTTGCCAGTGCCATAATTCAAAGGCCATCAATTCTTCTTTGGTCTTTCTGATTTGTTGTTCATTTAATACGTACCTAACTTTGTTAGGTATGTACTATTATTTTATTCTTTTACAGATGAGAAAACTGAGGAACAGAGAGGTTGTCTATGTGTGCTTACTGCCATTCTTTTTTAGAGCCAGATATTGTACCAAGTTCAGACTGAAAAAAATTGAGATATGGCTCCTGACAGATGGCCTTTTTTATTGTTCAGTATAAAGTGATCAGTAGGGTTTGGGGATGCACATAGAGGATTCTAAATAAGGTTGGAACAGCTGTGTGCTCATGGAAGGCTTCTTGAGGAGTTGACAGTAGAATCTAAGCTTTGAAGAGTGAATGGAAATCAGCTAAAATGTGAGGAACCAAAAGGGTTCTAGAAAGAGGCAAAAACAAGAAAAAAGTCCCTGGCTCATTAACCAGAGTTTCTTACCAAGGGGTTAAAGGGATTAAAGATTGCTTGTAGTCTCTGAACTCATTACATCATACCACAGGGTCTTTCTGGAGCAGCTGATTTCTCCCTGGGTGCTAAGGAAGGATGTTGTGGAGTATAACCCTCCAGGAGGGACAGTAATTCAATTTCGGCTGTTAGAGCTTTGAGGGACTTTCTGCTGATTGCTTACTTCTCATACGTAGAGTTGCCATGAATTTTAGGTGACTCAACAGCGGCTGGTTTAGCCTCTCACTCCCAAGTTCTTTATAACATTTTGAGATGCCAAGCTTCCTAACATCACCTGCAAAGCTAGCACATATGTGTCAAAAATGGTTGTGAGCTGCCCAGGATTTTGCAAAGTAGAACCATGTGGGGTGCGTGATCTGGGGTACCAGCTTCCATCTCATCTTATCCCAGTAACTCATTGTGTCTACACTCACTCTTCTTATCCTTCCGTTTACCTCTCCTAAGGGCCGCAGGAGCATCTGGAAAGAGTTCTTTCTCATACAAGTGGTTGAGATGCTTGACTCATGGATGGACTTCACACTTCCCTGTAATGTGATTTCTTATCTCGCACTTAAAGTCCTGGACCAGACCTGCACTGCATATATAGGTGAAATGAGCACCAACAAATTGAATCAATGAGTTTACTGTCAGAGAATGAGTGCAGTTATCTCAGCACTGGCTTATTCTGATGAGGTTGAATTAGAGCAAGTTAATGTTTTAGAGATACTTGACTGTACTTTGCAAGAAGGAACATCTTTTTTTCCATTCACTGGTCTGATCTCAAAACTCCACCAAACTAAGTTTTGTTCCCCATCAAATGTCATAATTCTATAGATTAAAAATAAGGAAGACATTCTTTATGCTGTCATTAAAACCAGCATGACCTACTGAGTTAATGAGAATCATCATTGGGCTGAGATGAAGGGTTCTTAGAAGCGTTGTGACAGGCAGCAATGCACTTTTTCTGGGTTCTCTTCACTTAAGTGGCATCATGGATGAGTAACCTTAGCAATGGAGGGAAAGCTGACCTCATCACCCTTCCCAGCCTGGATTAAGAGGAGTAAGGCCAAGTGTCGAGAACATAAAAAATGAAACAGGGCCAAGAACCAGTAAAATGAAAAATGGAGTAGGGTACAAGAAAAAACACATGAGACATACAAAGAGAACCCTGTGGAAATCCTGATGCTGCTTGTGGGAAGCAGGATGGGATTCACAGTGCTTATGAGGTCACCCAGGCAGCAGCTCCATGTCCTTACAAAACCACAGGGGCCCTTCACTTGGTAGAGTTTTGAAAAGTAATATACTAAGTTGGGAACCATTTTATGGCTTTTTTTTTTTAATTGTGATTGATTGAAAGTATACAATCCAAGTTAAATTTGCATGCCCACCTATTTCCAGCTCCTTCTGCTCTCCTTGATCGGTGAAAGCACACTCCTCCTTTCTGTTCTATACATGTCATATCCTCTTAACTATCTCCTGTCTCCTCTTCTCTACCCTCTCCTCTCCCTTCTAGTAGGAGACCAGTAGGACAGCATCCTGTAGATGCATAGAACCATCAAGTGCACACACCATATGGCCATACTGTGTCCCCACATCCAGACCATTGCTGCCCAAAGTGTTGACCTCAGTAATGATTTATGATGAGGGACAGCAGCGGGTCTAGGGGCCATGCTCCCAGGGAAACTCCCCAGACCTTGGACCATCAATTGTGGTCTTTTAATGGAGTTCTTGAGGTGCACTCCTTTTTTTCTCATGTTGCCACTGGGACTTGACATTGTGGTGCCCCCTCGTGGCTGTCATTGGTGGTGGCCGGGTACCGTCTGGTTATGCTGCTCACATGTGGGTACAGTCACCCATTCACGTGAGACCTTCTGTCTTCTGAGCCCTTTTTCCCTCATGTCTTTTTGGTCTTTGGTGATCATCTGTTCCTGCTGAGCTGGGGCCATTTGGTGTACCTCCCATGGCAGCTTGCTATCTTTTAAGACACCACTCACCAATACGGGGTGCAGAAGACTCTCTCAGCAATAGGCTAGTTATGTCAGTTGGTCCTGATGTCCCCTGAGAGCATGGCACCGGGACCCTGCTCCTGCTGCTCTATCCTTGTAACATCTGGCTAAGATTAGTTTTCTGCTCATGTTGTAGTCCAGTTAAGTTGATCTGCTTTCTACTATGTGCTGTCACGACTTTCACCTAACCAAATTTCTATCAACTATCTAATCTATCTAATCTATGACCAGCCTTTCCCCTCCCTCCCCACCCTTGCTGCTGTCAAAGTGTCTTTTCTTCTGTACATAAGTCTGTTTTGAAGTCCTTATAGTAGGGTCTCATACAATATTTGTCCTTGTGCTGCTGACTGATTTCACTCAGCCTAATGTCTTCCAATTGAAACCACGTTATGAGACGCTTCCACAAATCATCATGGTTCTTTATCTTTGCATAGTAAGAACTATTTTATGACTTTTTAAATAAAGAGATGCATTTCTGTCTATGAGAACATAAACACTCACAGGCTTCTGCTTGCTTTGGGGTTCAGGCCCCTACATTTGCAGACTGCTTTATTTCTGCAGTGTTTGGAGATTATCTTGGATTTACCTTCCACCCAGTCTCATTTCAGTGAATTCTTAGCTTGACAGTCTAAAATAAGTGTGCTTATAAAATGTCCCAAACCGCTGTTAATCATGGTTTTCAACACCAGGGGTGAGAATGATGTTGTGTTTGCCATACTGTCTTAGTATTAAATGCATATATTATCCCTATGGATACAAATTTCAGTTCATGACTTCAAACAATGATACCTGTATCTCTGTCTTGAGTAGCCGATTTCCTTACCTTTTCTCCTTTTCCTCATTTGCCCTAGCTTCATGGTTTGGTGCCATGGAAGGAGCATGGCCACTTAGTGTCAAATAGGCTAGGGCTCACGTCTGCTGTTAGACTCATCTGTGAGTTCATGGGCTCATCAGTGAACCTCTCCAAGACATGGCTTCTTTATCTGAAAAATGACTAATAATCATAGTCACCTCAAAGAGTTATCACATATTTTGAGATAATATACGTACAGTGTCTTTTATGTAAAAGCTACTAAATAAATGGTAGTTGCAATTTAAGGAGTCCCGGTTGCACAGTGGTTAAAGCACCCAACTGCTAACTGAAAGGTCCACCATTTGAACCGAATCAGCCACTGCACAGGAGAAGGGTGTGGCAGTCCACTTCCAGAAAGATTTACAACCTTGGGGCCCTTCTGGGTCAGCTCTACTCTGTCCTACAGGGTTGCTGTGAGTCAAAATAACTGAACAGCTGTAGGTTTAGTCGTGATTTGTTGTCTATCATTTTGTTTTTCTTCCATCACTTTTACTTTTCTCTCTCCAAATGAAGATTTTTAAAAAAAGTTCAAAAGAAACTTCATTCGTTTTCTTCCTTTGTGCAAAAAAGGATCAATACTGTTTCAAAAACTAGTATTTATTGAGGCTCTGTTCGAAACACTTTGAGGTGACAACTCCTTTACTCCTGAGCCCCGGCAGAAGCTGCTGTTAGTCACCTCACTTTACAAAGGAGGAAACAGAGGCACAGGGAACTTAAAAGCCTTTCTCTGGTCACAGGGCTGGTGTGTGGTGGGAAGCAAAGCAGTTACTTTTGCAGAGTGAGTACCGATGGTCTGCTTAATATCGAGAAAGGACAAACTAGTTGCACTTTTGCTTTTGTCAGTTGACCCAACTGAGGAAAATAAGAGCACTAGCTATTCTTTCAAACAAGATTATAGTTTATGCTCTAATGGCACTAGAGCCTCAGTAGTTCTCTTCTGCTGTCTTGATCATTTTGTCACTTAGGTGCTGTCTGATTACTGGATTCTGTGTTATGCTGGTAGATGTCATGGACTGAATTGTATCTCTTAAAACTATGTCTCACTTTGGCCAAGCCATGATTCCCAGTATTGTGTGATTGTCCTATGTGCGGTAAATCCTATCTTTTTGATGTTAACAGGATGGGACTGGTGGCAGTTATGTTAATGAGAGAGGACTCAATCTACAAAATTAGATTGGCCATAAGCCAATCTCTTTTGAGCTATAGAAGAGAGAAACAGACAGAGAGACACAGGGATCTCAGACCGCTAGAAAGTAAGAACCAGGAGCAGAGTGTGCCCTTTGGACCAGGATTCTTGCTCTGAGAAGCAACTCAGCGGGAAACGATTGATGACAAATACCCTCTCCCAGAGAGGGAAAGCCTTCTCCTGAAACTGGCACTCTGGTTTCAGGCTTCCACCCTTCTAGACTGTGAGAGAATAAATTTCTTTTTGTTAAAACTATCTATTTGTGATAGCTGCACTAGGTGGCTAAGACATCCCCTATACCAAGTTTTCTTCCAAATCATTGGAGAAAACTATCAATCCTATTCCTGCAACTCTTTCTCCCAATTTCAAAACACAGTTGAACCTCAGAACTATGTATTTTCTTTGGGTGAAAACCCAAGTGACTGATAAATGTCACCAGTCCTATTGTTACCACAGTCCTGTTGTTACCGCCAGTTACCACAAATTGCCCACAGAACTGGAAAGAGAACGGGATTGTCAGATGCTGTTTCATTAATTGCATTCCATAGATGGGGAAATGAAAGCACAGGGCACTTTTTTTTTTTTGCCAGTAGGTTATACTGTAAATGTGTACTGAGATCAGACAACAGATTTTTAGATTTTGAACCATATGTTGATAATTTGAATGTTGATCATTTTGCAAGAAATTTGACTTCGGGGTTAAGAAAGTGAGTTACTTGTTACTAAACAGGGTTTGGTTTTACAGATTTGTCTTCAGCTCTTTGGATGATTCTGCCACTAGTTTCTTTGTGACTATACTTCCATAAACATGTGCTTCTGGAGGTTTTGACCATCTCTGGTGGTTGTAAGGAGAAACAATGAAAGCTTTGTAACCAGAAAGGCTGCTGGTTGTGCCATGGTCCTTTTTCCAACATGTAAATGTACACATGGGCCATATCATTGTGTGACATTCTCTTTAAAGCACAGTAAAGTAGGACCATTATAAAGGCTTAGATAGAGACTATAGTAGGACTATTATTAAGCTTGTATGTGAACATTTCTTCAAATAACCTAACAATATACACTGGAGTTAAAATTGGAGAGAAAATCATTAGCCTATAGCATGCTGTTAGATCTATTCTCCAGTAAACATGTTTTGAATAAGTTTCACTCTCAGTGTTTAAATTATAGTTATTATTTATCAGGAAATACAAAAAATGAGTACTGTATATGTCTTGACATTTTTATTTTCAGAAGAGTGGCTCATTCATTGAATTCTCCTTATATTGTTAGCATATGAAAAATAGGCAATTAAAATCCCTTAGAGTCTTGGTAGAGTTAATTATTTTAAGAATTTTGTCTTCTGACTTTTTCTTTTTTTTGGTCAAAAATTAATTCATGCCCATAATAAAAAATTCCAACAGTATGAGTGGGAATACAATAAAAATAAGTCTCTTTTCTACTCCCTGCCACTTTGCAGGAGCAACCAATGTTAACAGTTTCTTGTATATTCTTCTAGAAATTTCCTAAGCATGTAAGTATGTCCATTTTGTTTTAATCCAAAGATGAGTGTTTTCATAGCTTGCTCTGCATAAGTGTGATGTCTTTAAGTTAGTTTCTGTAACATAGATTCTTTAGATGCTAGCAGCTTACCCACACTCCATTCCTCAGTGGCACAGTAAAAGCCAGCTTCAGATGATAGCTATTATAGGTCGCTACTCTGAGCCCCACCCTAGTTACACCCATCCTGTTCTCTTGTACCTGTCTCTCTAGCCCTTCGAAGAATCTGGCCGTAAGCCCATTTTGCAAAATGTTTTAATAAAGTATAGCATGCATCAAAAACTGCATATATCATATGTGTGTGGCTTGATAACTTTTCACAGGTTAAACACCTTCATGTAACCAACGCTCAGGTGAAGAAACAGATCATTACAGTCATGCAGGAATTCATCCTCCGGGTCCCTCCCAGTCACTACCTCACCTCCAACCCCAGCTTATCTCCTGTGCCCACAGCAGAGCAACTTTTCTCCCTTTCAGCAGCACACATGAGTTTTGCCTGTTTTTGTACTTGGTGTAAATGTGTCCACTGGCTTGTTTTTGCTCAACATTATATTTGTGACATTTGTCCATATTGTTGTTGCTAGGTGCCATTGAGTCTATTTTTGACTCATAGCAACCCAGTGTGACAGTGCAGTACTGACCCATAGGGTCTTTAGAGGAGTAGATCGCCAGGTCTTTCTCCCAGGTGGGTTAAAGTGCTGCATCTGCTACCTGAAAGGTCAGCAGTTCAAATCTGCCAGGTGCTCCTTGGACTCTATGGGGCAGTTCTATTCTGACCTCTTGGGTCTTGGTGAGTTGGACCCAACTCGACAGCAATGTTGTTTCAGTTTTTATTCATTTGCTTATTTTGCAGTTCGCAGCCTAGAACTTCACTGTTGCGCCACCAGCATTTGTTCTACCAGAGATGGGCATTTGGGTAATTTCCAGGGTTGGGCTTGTACCAGTAGTGCTTTGACAAACATGCTAGCAATATATTTTTTTAGTTAACACATATATGTGTTTCTGTTGAATTTATACCAAGAATGGAATTTCTGGCTGTGCTCAGCTTTAGTAAAAACTGCTAAACCGTATCCTAAATTGATTGTAGTAATTTATACTCACATCAGCAGTGTGTATATGGTTCTATGTTTTCACCAACATTTTATCTTCAGACTTATTCACAGCATGTAATGGTATCACACTGTGATTTAATTTGCACTTCCCTGATAGCTAATGAAGTTGAACATTTTTTCCGTGCACCTGTTGAACAGTTGACTGTGTCCTTTTTGTCAAGTTTCTATTCAAGTCTTTTGCTTGTTCTTCTCCAGGATCATATGTCTTTTCATAATTCTTTGTAGGAGGACTTTTTATAGACACACACACATAATCTATGGTCATTTATTGGGTATTTTATATATGTGTATACACATACGTACATACTGCATGTAAATACATTGGTGGACATATATTCACAGACGTGTGTATTCCTTTGTTGGATATGTATTACAGCTATTCTTTGCCAGTTTGTGATTTGTGTTTTCACTCATTTAAAGGTGTCTTGATTAATAGACCTTTTTTTTCTTTTATTGTAGCCCAATTTCTTTACAGGTAGCACTTTTTTGATCTCTTTAGAAATTTTTGTTTACTCCAATGTTTTATAGATATTCTCCTGCATGTTCTTCTAAAAGCTATATTAGCTTACCTTTCACACTTAGAGCTTCAGTTTGTCTGCAGTTGGGGTGTGTGTGTGTGTGTGTGTGTGTGTGTGTGTATGTGTGTGTGATGTGAGGTAGGGGTCAAGAGTTTTGCCCATTTGAATATTCTGTTGACTTAACCACATTTGAAATGGAAGACAGAAGAAGAATTGGTGCATTGGAATTGTGGTGTTGGCAAAGAATGTTGAATATACTGCGGACTGCCAGAAGAACAAAAAAATCAGTCTTATGAGAGACACAACCAGGGTGTCCCTGAGAAGCGAAGATAGTGAGCCTTTGACTCACTTACTTTGGACATGTCAAGAAAGACCAAGATGGATTACTAGAAAAGGACAGACATCATGTTTCGTAAAGTAGAGGGTCAGCAAAAATGAGGGAAACCTTCCATGAGATGGACTGGCAAGTAGCCACAATAATAGGCTCAAACATACCAACTATCATGAAGGTGGGACAGGAGTGGGCAGTGTTATACATGAGGTTGCCATGAATCGGAGCTGACTTGATGGCAGCTAACAACAACAATAACAAAGTCCTTTCCCTACTACATTGCATGTTACTGTTATCATAATTGGGTAACCATGGATGGATGGATGTATTTCTGGACTCAGTATTCTGTTCCATTGGTCATTATTTTTTCCTTGCACTGTAACTACACTGTGTTAGCTATTGATGCTTCACAGTGAGTCGTGGTATCTATTTGTGTTTTTACCCTTTGTTCTTCTTTAGAAATTCTTTGGCTAGGCTAGGTTCTTTGCATTGCCACAGGAATTTAAGAATCAGATCGCCAATTTTGATATAAATCCTGTTGGGGATTTTTATTGGGACTACCTTGAATGTATAAATCAATGTGAGCAGTATAGATGTTTCAGCAGTACTGAGCCTTGCAATGCGTGAACATGGCTTAGCCTTTTGGGTCTTTACTAACTCTCAATAATGGTGAGCTTGTGTGTGTGTTTAAATAATGTTTGGTAATTTGTAGTGCACAGATCTTAAATGTCTTACATTAAATTTATTGCTGGACATTTCATTTTTTTTTGGTCTTAAATATCTTACATTACATTTATTATTGGATGTTTCATTAATTTTTATGCTGGTATAAATGGTATAGTTTAAAATTATTTTCTATTATCTTGTTTCTAGCACACAGAAATATGATTGCTTTTTGTAAATTGACCTTATAGTCAACATCTTAGAAAATTCACTTTTTAATTCTTACAGAAGTTTTTGGATTTTTTAGATATACTGCTATGTCATCTTCAAATAATGACATCTTTATTCCTTTTTTGTCAATTCTTGCGAGTTTGTTTCTTGCTATCTTGCACTGCCTCAAACTTCCAGTGTAACGTTGAATGAACGTTGAGATATAACCCAACTTTGATGCTTCCTTATGAGCTCTTTATTTTTAAACATCTGTTCAGAGCCTCCTTGGTCCTTGTAGTCTACTTTTTCTATTCTTCAAATTTCACCAAATAGGTTAGTCCTTGACTTTTTACCAGAGAAACATAATTCTGACAGTTTGATGACCTTGCCAACATTATTTTGAGACTGTGCACTAAAATCTTTAGTTAGATCCAGTCACAAACCTACCTAACAGTGATGGACAGAAGCTCTAAATTGAGCATCGTCCTAAATGTGTTGATGCTTCTTTTAATGTGAACATATACAAGGCTACCTTTTCTCTACCTTGTTGCCTTGGCCTCTGTATGTCCTGTATCTACCAAGAAATCAGGAGAGTCCATGAGCTCGTGAGTGATGCTCTGAAGTCTTCCCTAAAGAATAGTACACAGAACACTCGCATCAGACTCACTGGGGTGCTGTTTGAATGCAGATTCTTTGGCCCCATATCATAATTACTAATGGGGCTTGAGCTTAGGAATCAACATTTCTGAAAGTTCTGCAGGCAATTCTTATGCACTTTCCAGTTGGAGCCCATACCTGCATGCCAAGCCAAGTGCCGTCAATAGAGACTGTAAAAACTGATGACCCACAAGTTCAGTCTGACTCTGGGATGCCTGTTTCCTTTGACTTGTGTGCCATTTAAAAAACTTGAGCCAATATTTAGAAACCTGGAGATCTTATATTAAAATGATCGTAGCCTCCTCTTCAAAACAAACACAACAACAGCAGACAGCCTGACCTCCACAAGCCTGTATTTGTACACTGCAGTGATTTATGGGGCTGAATAGCTGCTGTCCCCTGGAGTGTGTCTAGACAGCCAAGTCTGTATTAGGTCCACACTGTGTGTGCTTGCATTAGTCCTGTTGACTGACTCTGATTTGACTTGGTGGCAAGGTCATTCGGCGTTTGGGTGGTGACCTGTGCTCTCTCCTTACGCTGTTTAGGAGCCCTGAGACTCAAATAGAAACCAATTTCTAGAACCAGGCTTGGCGATCTGCCATCAAATGACTTAGTGGCAAAAAAGATCAGGATCGTCTTACTGTTCCCTGGGCTATCCATTACTCTGATTGGAATGCTGTGTGTGCATGTTCATAAAAGTAGAAAAGGATCTCATTATAGGTAATAATTGAAATGTCATGCAGAATATAACTAGAATCATAGTAATTAATTCACTGAAACTTGCTGTTGTTCAGATCCATGAAATGCAGTATTTATGGTTAATGGCATTAGCCAAGTCTCCTGCACAAATTAAAGCTTGCATTTAGCTGGAGGGCACTTCTTTTCCTCTCCATGAGCACCATACAGAAATCTTTTCTGACTTAGAGTTCAAATAACTGCATAACTTCATGACATCCTGCTAGGGCTGAACTTATGACCTAGTAACATGGTTCATTTAATTGAGGCAGTAATTGCTATGATTTTAATTGTCAAGTTCAGCAAGCTGAGGTCTGTTCCCTGACTTACTGCTTTAGCTGATGACACAATATAAAACACCCCTTCCCTCACTCAGTGTTTTTTGGTTGATGTCTGAAGGCCCTTTAGAAGATGTGCATTTCAGAAATGTGAATAACAGCATAAGTAATGGTCCCTGGCTATATTTCCTTTGAGGGTATGGCAAAAGACCATGGAGGGGGCCAGGCCACTGGTGATGGAACATTTTCATGAGTACTCGGTTTCATTGACAAAGTCACTGTAGTGCAAGAGTTCTTAATTTCCAGGCTGAAGCCCTTCAAGGTCTATCAAGGGATGGGTGTTTCAGGCTGAACAGAGGAGATCTCTTAAATTCACTTTTCCTCTTTTGGCTGCCAGAAAGGAAAAAAAAAAAAAAAAAAAGCACTGCCACCAAGTCGATTCTGACTCATAGTGATCCTATAGGTCAGAGTAGAACTGCTTCATAGAGTTTCCAAGGAGGTCCTGGTGGATTTGAACTGCTGACCTCTTGGTTAGCAGGCATAGCTGTTAACCATAACTACACCACATAGGTTTCCTTGGAGGCCAAGCCCAAGAAGATCATCACAAAGGCAGCATGAAAGGGCATACCATCTTAGATAGTAAGAAAGGACTCTTTCTTTGCAATACGCCCCCCCCCCCCGCCATTTTTTCTCTAAGAGAAGTTGTGCCTGTTTGGAAGGTAGGAAGGGCAGTGGATGACTGCAAGCCTCTTGTGCTCACAGAATGAGAGGTGATCTGAAACCGGGATCTGTGGATGTACACTGATTCACATTCTCTCTGAAAGCCGTGTTAAATGAGTAATTGCTGCTTTTTAGGGTCTTGGAAAAGGCAGAGTTTTCTGGAGATGAGCAGTGGAACTTAATTCCTGGAATTCTGTGAGAAATGTGGCAGCAGACATTGGGGGCTGTGACATTGCCAACACAGAGTCCCTTGCTGGACTGCTTTTTAGTTTTTTGGTTGCCAGCCAGCCCCATAACCCTGTTCAAGCTCCACGCACCACAGTTATTATGGCTCAGAACAGCCAAGGTAGTGGAAAAGTTGCTGCCAAGTGGAATCGAGATTTTTCATGTCATCACTGCACCATCGAACAGTCAGCTTATATGCAGCTCCTAAGCTGCTGCTTCCCTCTGTTAGAAGCAGATTGGGAAGAGAGAAAGTTCGGAGAGTCAGACTGCTCATGTCTTGTGTTTCAGATGGATTTTGTGGAGTTGGCTTCCAACAGCGAGCATACTAAAACATTTTAGAAAATTACAAGCCTCTTGTCTGCTTTGCCTCAATCTTGATAGACTTACTGATTTGTTAGGTGCATTGATTTCCACCTTTGACTTTTCCTTTTAGAGACGTGGATGAACCATGGATTTCTAAAGTAATAGAATTTTCTTTTCAAAGGTCTTTTTATCTTTTTTTTTTTTATTATTCAGCCATCACAGACTATCTGTGTGGCTAAATCCATGTAATCACACTGAAATTAGTGGTTGAGGTGGCTGAAAGGTGACTTGCCTCCCATGGTTACGTTTATTGACCAGAGTGGATTCTCATCATTGTTCTGACGACCTTTGGTAAAGGCTGCTGGGCTTCAATGAAGCAAAACCCAAAAACCATTGTCAACAAATTGATTACAACTTTTAGTGACACTATGGGACAGCATAGTTCCCAAATACTGGTTCAGAGGCCACTTACATCCCAACACCTAGACATTTGATAAAAACATAGATGCCTGGACTCCTTCCAGCCACATTCAGTTAGAAGGTCCGTGGAGGGAGTCTGTGAATTTTGGAACAGAAGTCCCTCATGGGATGAGCAAAGGCTATGTATGCACCTGAAGTACAGGCCATGGGATTTGCAGTGCTTGGAAAGTTGGCACACTCTGAAATCTTCTAAAACCCCAAGTTGCAGATGCTTAAGCAATAAAGAAGGCCAAGGGGTTTCCTTATTAAAAGAAGTAGTAAGGTACAGGATTACATAGGAGAGGGTATGCCAGGTGTTGCATCATCTGTGTTTTTTGAGTCAAGCACGCATGTTCTCCCTCAGTCTAATAGTGGCTATTTTAAGAAAAATTTTAAAAGGCAGTGCCCCAAATTGATTGCAGACTTCAAGAAGCTCCAAGAAATGGCACTCCCTCAAATATTTTCTTTGATCGGTAGAGCTCACATAGTGAGCTCCTGAGGCATTTAGTTTGATAGAAGAAAAGCATCTTTCATGAGCATCTTTTCATAGAGCGAAGGGAAATGGAATCAGAGTATTCCTGCCAAATCAGAAGTCTTCACTGGATTCGCTTCAATCCCCACATTTCTTGATTTTGGTTTCTTTATGGCTTGTATTTAACTTTCTCACTTGTGATTTTCTTGCTTGTGACAAATGTAAGCAGACTACTGAATTGGCCTGTTTTTAGTAGCTGGTAGTTCAGCCTTAATTACAGTGATGGTACAAAGTCCCTGAGCCTGGTGTCTTCATAAGTCAAGAAAGTAAGATGTAACCTAGAAATCCACAGTGTTTTTTTTGTTGTTGCGCAAACGGTTATGAGGAGCCTGTTGCTGCTGTACACAGGTGTGTTTTAAGAAGTAAATATAGAAGCATCATCACAACTGCACATATTGGCATCCTTCTGTGGGGAAGATCATACCTCAGGTGCTCAGGTGTGAGATCTCATACTGTTCCATACCCTGGCTTTCTTGTGTGTTTTGTGTGTTCTTTCTTGCATTCTGTCAAAATTTTCATGGTGAAGCTTCTCCAGTTTACATGTCTATTGCATTTTTTTTTACACCCCCCCCCCCCCCCGCCCCATCTGAAGGTCAGGAATGCAGCTTCAAGACTCGGGCAGTAACAGAGGCTCAGCTGGTGTAGTCATAGCAGATTTACTGGTGCCAAGGCTGGTAGCAGATACAGCATTCAGTGGGCACGAGACAGGATTAGCAATGGGCAGCAGGCAGCAAGCACCAGGCAGCACCTTGTAGCATAATGACCTCATATATTAGTTTTACACAAAGGTGGCTGGCTGCCGGATTTGAGCCCTCAAGGTCAAGCTGGGCATAAACAGGGTATGTTATACCACTGAATCACTTTTATATGAAAGGCCTGTACCTGGTCAAAAGGCCTGAGCAATGACAACTGTCCATGCTGTCCTCACACCCCTTCAAAAATATGAACTTCACTCTACAATTTAGAAAGAGAGTGATTACCTGGGGGTGCAAGCAAGAGCCTCCCAGGCAGTTGCCACTGCCCAAAAGCAGCCTCAATCATTTTCCCCCAGGAGTGCAAATACTATCTTTGAAAAAAATTGGGCTATCTTACTTTTGCTGTTTTGCTCTGAGAAAGCCTGGGCCTGTTCTCTCTGGGCCTCAGATTGTTCCTATAGAGAATAAGGGAGATGTACTAGATTAGTAACTGGGGCTACTTTTAAGGATTGTTGGGTGATAATTTTGAAAACATACTGATGTCTGAGTCCCATTCTAGACCAATTAATCTGAATCTCTGAGAGAGGGCCAAGGCAATGGGCATATTTTGAACACTTCCCCATTATTAACAGTGGATATCCTATTTTAGAACTTTTTAATGAGATAACCTTTTGAGTTTCTTCTTGATCTGACCATATCTGAAAAATGTTCCTTTTTTTTGTTATTGAGATGAAGTGAAAGCATAAAATCCAAGTTAATTTTGCATGCCCACCTTGCTGCAACTTCTTCTGCTCTTCTTGCCTGGTGACAGCACACTCCTCCTTTTCACTTTGTATTTGCTGTATCCTCTTAACAACCTCCTGTCCCCTCCTCTCTACCCTCTCCTCATCTAGAAAGAGACCAGTAGGACTGCACCCTATAGATCATAGAGCCATAAAGTATACACACCATATGGACACATTGTATCTCCGAGTCCAGTCCATTTTTGTCCAGAGTTAACCTCAGTAGTGTTTTCTGGACAGCGGCAACAGCAGGTCTAAAGGCCATACTCCCAGAGTATCCCCCAGGCTGTCAGACCATCAGCTGTGGCCTCTAGTAGAGTTCTTCAAAATGTTCTTGAACCATACTGTTGTATAATAGATTTCTCATGGACCCTTAGCCCAACTTTAGGTGATTTTATCACCAGTTTCTGTAACATTGACTCTGACTCATAGCAACCCTATGGGTGTCAGAGTAGAGCTCTGCCCCATAACACTTTCAATGGCTGATTCTTTTAGAAGTAAATCACCAGACCTTTCTTTTGAGGTGCCTATGTGTGGACTCTAACTACCAGTCTTTCAAGTAACAACTAGGAGAGTTAGCTGCCTGATCCTCTCTGAGACTAGGTCTTTTACAGTGGACGAGACAAACCTAATTTTCTTTGGAAGCCCATTGTATTTCATCATGTTGCATACTGTGCCCAAACATATTCACTCACTGTTGTCTCCTGTTGAAGATGAGCTAAGCCACTGTGTGGCTCTGGCAAACCACATGGTGACACAAGGGCTACCCTTAGCAGTGGGCACATATTGAAACTCCATATGAAGAGGCTGTGTGTACCAGGTACAGAAGTAGCACCAGCCCAGGACTTTTTCCTTTGATATGCACATGTCTGCTCCTTGGCTAAGGAAGAGACACACATATCAAGTCTTGTAAGTGCATCTAGCTAGACTCCAGCCAGTTCAGGATTCCTTCCTGCAGTATATGTCTTGGTGTGTTGCCCAGCTTTGCTTTTGTGCTTTGTATGTTAGGTTGGTACCGGGCCCGTAATTGTCTCTAGAGATTGAATTTCTGATGTTACTTTTAGTGGCTTTGGATTTTAGCTTCTTTTGTTTCTAGATTTGCATAAACAGTGCTGTCTTTGTCCTGTGGTCTTGACATGACTTCAAAGCTTTAACTGGGCATCAAAGACGTACTGGGTCCTCATTTCTTTGGCATCAGATTGCAGCAATACCAGCAGGTGACCAACTGAAGGTTACAGCCCCACTTCTGGGCCACTTTTCTGTCTCCCAGTCAAAAGAGATTAGGTTCTGCCAAGTCCTCTTTGATAATGGTTCTGAATCATAATAGCTTTTCAGAAGGCCTATGAAAATACTGGTGGACTAAAGGAGGGCTGCTGGCATTTGTCTGAAGAGGAAAGGACAGTAATTCACCAGTATTTGCTGAACTGTCCTTGCTTCACAAAGGGCAGCTTATGATGGAAACCCTGGTGGTGCAGTGGTTAAGTGCTTCAGCTGCTAACTGAAAGCTCACAGTTGGCATCCACCAGGTGCTCCTTTGAAACTCTATGGGGTAGTTGTACTCTGTCTTTTAGGGTCACTGTGAGTCAGAATCGACTTGATGACAGTGGGTGTGGTGATTGGTTGTTATTGTTTTATAGCATGATGGAGAGCTCAGGTGGCACAGTAGTTAAAGCATTTCGCTGCTAACCTAAAGGTTAGGGTTTTCAACCCAGCAGCTGCTGCATGTGAGAAAAAGATGTTGCAATCTGACTCCAAAAAGATTTACAGCCTTAGAAATGCCATGGAGGAGTTCCACTCTGTTCTATAGCGTTGCTATAAGTCAGAATTGGCTCAAAGGCAGTGCAAATCATTAAAGAATTCAGCTGCTAAGATTGGAGTTTTCCTTCTAACCAAAGGGCCCTCAGAAGAAAGATTCAACAATCTGTTTCTGAAAAATCAGCCAATGAAAACCCTATGGTATAGCCCACTTCTACTCTGACACTTTTATTCTGACACACATCAGTTCACTATGAGTCTTGACCTGATGGCAACTGATTTTATGGCCTCGAAACCCCAGGCCCAATGGCCAGACTTTGCTATTGATGTTGGCTTTGTGAGGGCTGACGCCTTATTTTCACATGTGTCTTGTTAGATTAAAGGCAGTAATTGAAATCTCCATTGTCCATGTGTGGATTCTCTATTTTGGATACACAGAGGCAGTTTTTGATAACAGATCAGTTTGGTGCA
Source organism: Heterohyrax brucei (assembly GCA_028571685.1). Lineage (NCBI taxonomy): Eukaryota > Metazoa > Chordata > Mammalia > Hyracoidea > Procaviidae > Heterohyrax > Heterohyrax brucei. The sequence continues at coordinate 53,077,799 of CM053155.1, forward strand.
ATTGTCCAGCACACTTTTGAGCTGAATGTCCTCCTGTGCTGCCTGGGGAGTTGTGTATTCAGACAATGGGACTTACTTTTTGTTTCAGCTCAGAATAAGATGCTAAAAAGTATTGGCAAACATACCACACAGGGCATTCCAGTGCCAGTTACATCTGATTTCTTCACCATTTGCATGTTTACATTAACTATGCCATGCACTACCGTGTCTTCACATATTCTTGAATTCTCCCCTGGTAGCTTAGTGGTTAAGCACTACAGCTGCTAACCAGAATGCTGGTAGTTTGAATCCACTAGGCATTCGTTGGAAACTCTACAGAGCAGCTCTACACTGTCTTTTATGGTCGCTATGATTTGGAATCGACTTAATGGCAATATATTTTTTTTGGCCATTTTATTTTTCGGTTTGATCTCCTCATCTGTACAACGCACGGTAAGTAGGTTGATTTTTAAAAAGATTTCCAGTGGCAGCATTCTATGTGTTTGCAGTTCCATCACTAATACCAAGGAAAATGAAAAAACAAGTACAAAAAAAATACACTCAGTTGCAGCATTACTTCAGATGGCATTTCATATGTATTTAAATTTAACTCCTTCGGTAGTTTTGATTTATCCATGTCTCATCTTCTTGTTGAACAGGCTGATGGTTGATATGTACATAAAAACTTTTTAAAGTATTTTGCCCCTTAACTGAATGCAGATGCCATCTCTTCCATGAACCACAGCAGCAAAAAGAAGTGCTACGATGAGAAGAAAAGGAATCCAAAGAATTGTGTCAGAAGAGATCGTTCCAGAAGGGAAAACTGGGAAGACCATTGCTGTTGAGTTCTGTCAGGAGGAAGCACTTGACGGGCGGGTGTACACGCTGCACGTGCTTCATTAGATTGGACTGTTCTCACACGTGCAAAATAAATGAGCACAGGACCTTCCTAACCCACAAAACCTGCTGCTGCTGAGCTGATTCTGACTCAAAGTGACTCAACAGGATGGAGCATAACTGCCCCATAGAGTTTACAAGGAGCACCTGGTAGATCTGAACTGCCAACCTTTGGTTAGCAGCCATAGCACTTAACCAGTGTCCCCCTTGGGTTTCCCTTCCCTAACAGACCACCCTGTTTCAACAGTTTATATATATATTATGACCTTGGTTGAAATCCCCACAATGTGACAGCACACTCCTTGTTTCCAGCCCAGGTTCCTTGTATCTCACCGGTTTCTGCCCGTTCCTACCTTCTCGTCTCATCTGGAGCTGCCCATTTGGTCTCTGTGTCTGAATGAACTAAGAAGCACATTCCTCACATGTGTTACTTTTTGTTTTATAGTCCTGTCTAATCTCTGTCTGAAAAGTGAGCTTTGGGAATGGTTTCAGTTGTGGGTTAACAGAGGACTTGAGCACCACAGTGGCATGAAATGAGAAACAATATGTGTTTGTCCTTTCCAAAAGCTGCCGGCCGACCTGTAGTCCTGTGTAGTTTGCTCAGTCTGCTATGTGAGGAAAGAAACTTGCATGTGTGCTTTGTAAGTTATAAGAATGTGGCTGTTGAAAATAGTTTTATCAGGCTAATTAGTTATTGGACTAAAACGATAGCTCCTCCCCGGGGTAAGGCTTTACTTCACAGTGGTGTCGTCGCATCTTAGAATTAGTTTCCACTGAGTCATGCTGCCCCGATGATCCCATGTGTATTGGAGTAGAACCATGCTCCATAGAATGTTCAATGGTTTATATTTCTGAAGTAGATCCCCAAGTCTTTCTTTTGAGGTAATTCAGTGTGGACTCAAGCTTCTAACTTTTTAGTCAGCATCTGAACACATTAATTGTTTGCAGCACCCAAGGGGTTTGTAATAATATTATAAACAAAACAAAACCAACTCTATACTATCAAGTCCATAGGGGTTCCAAACTGGTGACCTTTTGGTAGCATCCATAGCTCTTAGCCACTGCACCACCAGAGATGGTGAAAATTCTATCGCGGCCTACAAAAAGCCTTTGTAACACGGAGCTGGCCCGGGCGATCTACTTCCGTGCTAATACCTCAGTAGAGGAGTGGAAGAAAAAATGGGGGGTGGGGACGGAAGGTGGGGAGATATGACAGGCTGGGAACTACCTCATCCCTGATTTTGAATTTAATATCCTACAAAAAGAAAATCAAGAAGACAAAAAAAGCCCATTTTTTAAAGACTGACTCTTTGAATTACCTTCCTAGGGTTTAGCCTCTAAAATAAAGCATCCCTTTACAATAAACAAGAACTACATAGGTTATGGAAAATGATTGGTGTCACTGAATTGTACATCTGAAAAAATGTTGAATTGACAAACATGTTATCTATATTTTTATAATTAATTAGAAAAAAAACAACAAATCCTTGTGCTAAACCAGAATTATCTTGAGAAAGCACTGCTCTGTGGCTAACTCAGCCTCCTCTGTTCCTGGCCCTCATCTATGACCTCCAGCTGTAAGCTAGCTGCCTCCTTTTCCTCCACTGTAGCCCTGGCTGTCTCGAGTTCGGTAAGTCAGGTCCTTGCAGGGTATCTTGGGAAAACTGAGGTTCAGGCATGGTAGCATAAAATGCCCTTAATGAATTTTTGGCTTGATAAAAATCTCTGAAAGCCAGCACCTCTGTAAGACAGAAACCTATCAGAGAAAGAAACTCAGAAGATTTTGCACTAAAACTGGAAAACAGAGAAGTGATGAGACTGCACCTTGTGAAAGATGGAGAACTTGCACAACCTGGAAGGTCAAGGCTTTCCCTTTGAGTTCTGGCTCTCAGAGATTTCACTGGAATAGTGACTTCGTGGACGGAGAAACCGTCAAACTGTTTCTGCCCTGAGGTCAAATGGATTGTGAAACTTTTCCTTTCTTCCACGTAACAGGGCTATCTGAAATTTGACATTGACTCTCCTAATTTATATACCAGCTGTTAAGTTTTAGATAATAAATTGCCTTGGCATTCTGCATGCAACTTTGAACTGGAAAGCAAATAGTTTACCTAAAAGGACACTTCATCCTTTTGATGTCAAAGGAACACAAAATAAATTAACTGTAGTCTATGTTTTACTTTCTGAAATCATTTCTCCTTAGTCAATTTTAAAGTTTTCCTTCTAATTTTAACACTCACTACTACTGTTACTAACTTTATGGGTTTTTGTCTTGTCCAATTTGTTCCTTTTTGTGTTTCCAAAGAAGCATTTGTCTAGGTAGCATCTGATTAATTAATTTATTCTTTGACTGGTTTATCTAGCCACATTCCACCTGGTCGTGGAAACTGAGCCATCTTATCTGAAATAATTAGGAGAAGTTGCTCTTCCTTTTACCTTTCAGAAAATGATTATGACTTTAAAAATCCAGACAGATAATTCTTGCTTTCAGCAACTTAAGAAAGATTTGCCTCTGTGGCCTTTGATCCTTGAGAAAACGAGGGTTACCCATGGCTGCTGTCTGAAGTTAATTTCACCTTGGGTGATAAAATAATACCCTATGGCTTCCAGACCCTTGAACAATCAATTATTAACAAGTGAGATCATTTTTGGGAGAAGAATTGCATATATGTCATTGTCTCAGAAGAGGCCTGGGCTGCAGATTCTGTCTGGGGACCTGCTTCCAAATACTTGATTGAGCTCCTCCCAGCTCTACTTGAGTTGGCTTTAATCCCACTTTACATTTCAAAGAGCTTGAGTGCTGCATGCTCCGACAATATGTGTTAAAACAAAAGCCCGTTGTTACAGAAAAAGTAAAAGGGACAATAGTCACCCTTTTATTATTCTTTTCATTTATAGGAAGGTCACCCAGTAACACCAATGGTTAACCCTAGATGGCTATCCTAAAGGCCAGTGGTTAGAACCTACCCAGTGTGCCATGAAAGAAAAGCCCTGGGGATCTGTTTCCATGAAGACTGTAGCCAAGAAAATGATAGGGAGCAGTTCTATTCTGACATAAGGGGTCTCCATGAGTCAGAATCAACTCAACAGCAACAAACAACAGCAACAAGAACAAATTTATACTTTCTTTTCAGGCTCCATAGAAAGACAAAAAGCTTGGTTATCTCTTTAAAGCCAAGTGCCGTTGAGTCGGATCCGAATATGTAAAATTATGATGTTACACGTATACTGTTTTGCACCTTACATAAAAAACTTCTTTGTTTAATTGTTTGTATTGCGATTAAATGAAAGTTTACAATCCAAGTCAATTTTCCATATAAAATCCCAAGCCCCACCCGCATCTGCCTCTCTGCAACTCTATCAGCTCTCCTCACCTTGTGGTGGCACACTTTTCTTTTCCACTCTTTACTTGCAGTATCCACTCAACCAACACTTGTGTCTTCCTCTTCACCTTCTCATCTCCCCTCTGAAAAGAAACTAGTAAGCCTCGAATATGTATTAAACCATATAGTACACACACTACCTGCATCACTCTGTGTCCCCAGGTCCAGTCCATTCTTTCTGTGAAGTGTTGGCATCAGTACTCATTTCTGCTCTGGGCAGGCCGCAAGTCTAGGGCCCGTGTTCTTAGGGGACCCTTGAGGTTGTCAGATCATCAAGTCTGGTCTTTTAATAGAGTTCTAGATCTGCACACCCTGTATCAGGGACACTACATTGTGTTCCCCATCAGGGCTGTCTTTGATGGTAGCCAGGCACCATCTAGTTCTTCTGTTCTCCTGCTGATGTAGTCTCCTAGTCTTATGGGTCCTTCTGTCTCGTGGGCTCATTTTTCCGCATGTCTTTGATGGTCTTGGTTTTCATCTGTTACAGGTGGGTTGGGACCATTAATATTTCTTGCAGCTTGCTGGCTTTTAAGATTCTAGGTGCCACTCACCAATATAGGGTGCAGAAGACTCTCTTAGCAAAAGACTAGTTATCTCAATTGACCTCAGTGTCTCCTGAAACCACAGTCCTCAGGCCCATGTTCCTGCTACTCTATCCCTTGAAATGTTGGGTTGAATTTAGAAAATGTTTTAGCTTATGGTGTAGTCAGTTATGCTGACCTGCCTTCTAGGGTGTGTTGTCACTCCCTTTACCTAACTGAGCCCTGGTCACATATCTAATCTATGAATAACCCTCTCTGTCCCTACCTACCCTTGTAGCGATTGAAGAGTCTTTCCTTCTGTACATAAGTCTTTAGTCCTTACAGTATTTGGTCTCATGCAACATTTGTCCTTTTGCAGCTAACTGACTTCACTTAGCATAATGTCTTCCAGTTGATTTCAGGGCATGAGATGTTTTCTAAAATCATCATTGTTCTTTATCATTACGTAGTGTTCCATTGTGTATATATACCATAGTTTGTTTATCTGTTCTTCTGTAGATGGACATCTAGTTTGATTCCATCTCTTTGCTATTGCAGACAGTGCTACAATAAACACTTGTGTGCATTTATCTGTTTGTGTGACAGAAAGGCTTCCTTTTTTAATAGTACACTGTAACTAGCATGTAGTAACCAGCCTTCCAGATGGCCCCCAATCATCTTTGCCTCCTGATATTTGCACTCTTGAGTAATCTCTTCTCATGTTGAATCAGAGCTGGCCAATGAGACCAAAAGAATAGATAGAAGTGAGAGTGTGTGACCTCTGAAGCCAGGTCATAAAAGGCATGGCAGCTTCTGATCTCTAGGATTTCTTGCCCTGAGAGATGCCTGCCTCCATACCCTGAAGACAGTCAAACAGTCCCAATGGAAAGGGCCATGTAGAGAGGAACTAAGGCCCACAGACAACAGCCACACCACACCATTTTGCTGCTCTGTGAGTAAGCCACCTTAGAAATGGTTCTTCCAGCATGGTCAAGCCTTCAGATGACTGCAAGCCAGCAGACAGCTGACTGCAGCAGACAGACTTCATGTACACCTGATCCACAGAATCCAAAAACATAGTAAACATCACTGTTTTAAGCCTATGAGTTTTGGATGATTTGTTATTCAGCCATACTCTCTGGGTCAAGCCCCCTTAAGCTAGACAGTATGAGAATAAGTATAGATATATTACAGGAACAGCATTTTAGAGCTGGAAAGGACACTGATGATGATGTCGCCCCTTCTGCTCTCATTTTATAGATGAAGACATTAAATTTTGAGGCACTGTTCAGAGGGGGCAGGAAAGCCAATATACAGCGAAAGCTGTGAAAATCAGAAGCTGACCGAACTGCCTTATTTTTCTGAGTCTGAGACATTTTTCACCTTTGATGAGGTACAGTCTTAACCAATTTTCTACCTTGAAAATTCTGCCTTGAGCACTGTGCTCTTTTAAAGAGCTATCTATATGGGATCACACTGACAACCATAAAACCAAACCCAACCCATTGCGGCTGAGTTGATTCCAGCTCTTAGTGACCCTACTTGTGGAAACTATTTGAGTTTTCCCTCTCTGGCAGGTTTCTGCCAAACACAGGTTCCAGTTTTGCAGGTTTCCCTGTACGTACCCAGGACCACTGATCTTAGTAGAGCAGGCTTTTCATCAATCACACTGCGACTGAGAGAAGAACAGGGCAATTAGCACTGAAAGCCTGGTTACTATGGTTACTGCTGGTAAGGCAGCTTTCAGTATGGGGAACGGGCTGCCTGAATCACATAATATAGTTGAAGTTCTGTCCACCAGTAGTCAGATTCCATAATATAAGCTTTGTGTGCCTCTTAACCACAATTTTGACTGAAACACAGCACAGCCATTGAGTATGAGTGTCTTTCTCATCTGTGGTATCCCTGAGTAGCTAAAATAATGTCTTGCAAATATTAAACATTCATTTAATAGATATCTGTTGAGTTGTCCCCTAAACAAGAATCTTGACACAACAGTTAATTCAAGTTCTGTCTTAGTTTCCTAGAACTGCTATAACAAAGTACCACCGAGTAGATGACTTCACAAAAATTTATCACTTCAGTTCTAGGCTTAGATGTCCAAATCAACATGCCCACTGGGCCATGCTCATTTCAAAGATTCTTTCTAGTCTCTTCACACTGCTGACAGCCTCAAGCATTCTTTGGCTTATAGATGAATCTTTTGGGTGATATATTTTACTTAGTTTTACTCAAAGGCTCACATATTTCTTCCAAGAGAAATTAAAATAGAATAATGGGGTAGAAATTTGATAGGAGAGTATACCATATATAATGTGGTCAGAGAAGGGGTTTTGAGACAATGTTTAAACCAAGGCCCAAATGATGAGACAGGACTGTGCAGAGATGGTGGGTGAGGGTAGATGAAGGAAAAGATACAGAAGTCTCAAATCAGGGAATGGTTTAACTTGTTGGAAGGAAGCAAAGAATTTTGGTGTGGCTAGTCTGTTTTAGACTTAGATTTGCTTTCTACGTGAAATTCTGTTCTTCTCTGAGCTGCTCCTTGGGAGAAATCTGGTTGGTTTTCGGTATTATCAGCAACAGTATAATGTATGCTTTCACTGTATTATTATCAGTTCGTGTAACTACACAACTGAGCATCCACCAACTAGTGAAAATAAATATTGTTTGTGCTATGAACTTTTGAGTATTATGCCAGATAATTCCCTACCTTCGTATCCTCTGCATCTTGATTTCACAATAGAATGTTCTTGAAAGACTTTGTCTTAGTTATCTAGTGCTGCTATAACAGAAATATCACAGGTAGATGGCTTTAACAAAGACAAATTTATTCTCTCGCAGTCTAGTAGGCTGCAAGTCCAAATTTAGGGCATTAACTCGAGGAGAAGGCTTTCTCTTTCTGTTGGTTCTGGAGGAAGGTCTTTGCCATCAATCTTTCCCTGGTTGAGGACTTTCTCAGGCAGAGGGACGCCAGGTCCACAGGATGCGCTCTGCTCCTGGTGCTGCTTTCTTGGTGGTGTGATATCCCCATTCTCTGCTCATTTTCCGCTCCTTTTATCTCTTTTAATATGATAGGTGGTGCAGGCCACAAGCTAGGGAAACTTCCTTTACGTTAGATCAGGGGTGTGACCTTAGTTAGGGTGTTACATCCCACTTCTTTAACTTCCTTATTAACCACAGGCAGCGATTAGGTTTTACAACACATAGGAGAATTACATCAATCAGAGAATGGAGGATGACCACACAACACTGGGAATCATGGCTTAACCATCTGACACTTAATTTGGGGGGATACAATTCAGTTACTGACAGACTTTTTACTTTTACCCTACCTTTAATCAATGGCAACATCATTATTAACAGGATTCAGGGGGAGGGGAGAGTTATTCATAAAAAAATTAAAATGCCTTATTTGAAAATAACAAAATAAAACATATCAAAGAATAAATGAAGACAATTCTGCACAACTGTTCAATGAATCTCAAAACCTGGTGAGTGCTGGACACAGTAAGATCTGGACACATCTCTTCCTTAAGACACAGGCTTAAGTGCCAAAGGGACCTGATAGACTTAGAGAACACATTGCTGAGTTTTTAAACGGTTTATTTGCTGCTCCTTTGTAGTTTAATTTATTTCCTGTAGGCTTGGAGCAAAAGTGTGGAAAATACATATCTACATCTTCCCATGGAAGTCATTTGAGCACAATCTACTTTTGATATCGCACATCATAGCACATCACATCTTGAGTAAAAAGAACATTTCTCAGATTAGCTCTGGGCAAAACAGCCGTTTGTTTTGGATTTGCTTCAATTTGTGCTTCCATTCTTGAGTCTCAATTATAGAGTATGATGATACACATTCGAAGCCCTTACTTCTGTCAGATTCAATTATTTGAGGCTCTGATGTATCATTTACAACAGGAATAAGACCATGAAACTTAAAGAATATGAATTAAAAGCAATCTGGTTTGGTTGAACATGTGCTTTCTATTTAATCTTCTAATTCATCAATGAAAGTAACAGACCATTTTGTCAGGTTCAAGTACAGGCCATGGGTACTACTGATACTAATGTCAAGAGAGAAACCCTGTAAATCAAACTCCAAGTTCTTTTTCCTCCATAAACCCATTAGTTGTGTCCTGGGGAAAAGTCTCAATGAGTAATTATTTCAGACTAGTGAGCTCATAGCTGTCTGCTGGCACAGCTCACTTCTGCTTGCTTCATGAAAAATATGATAACTGCCAGGAGTTTTCACTCTCCTGCCTAAATTCTCACAAGTGCTGCTTTTCACCCAATGCAGTTCAGATGCCTTATTTAGGTCAATAGCATTTCCTCTGCCTCCCATACAGTGTGGCCAAGAAGTGAGTTAATGTTGAGAAGCAAAAAAGATCAATATAGACAGCAATGATTAATTCATTTTAGAAAGAACACTGTTATGAAACTGTGAGACAGGACCTTAGCTGTCATCTTCCTCAAATTCCAGATGTTTCAAAGTCTTATCTCTACTAAAATAAGAATTATAACCTGTGTTGCTTTAAGCAGACTTATGGTTCCACGCTGTTTGTTTATTTTTTTTTAAAAAAGCTTCTCCTACTCCCTACATTTGGCATTCTTACTGCTTGCTACTGGTGAAAATAATTCTTCCTTGTCAGTTCATTCTGACCCCTACTGTCTGGTGCATCTTCCAGCATATTAATTTATGACTTTAAAAGATCACTGAGTCCTTTTTGTGGGGAGCTCTGTGTCAAATTTGGCTCTAGAGTACATTACGCTTTTTCACTTAGATATTTTGGGCAGTTTTGCTATGCGTATTTGATTAAAGAGTTAGATTTTCAAGGTGAAGCAAAGAATGTTATATTCTGAAAAAGTTTTATAATCTCTGATTTCATTAGCATTGAAAAAGTTTTCTGTGAATGGACTCATTGTTAGGATTTGTTTTCTACTTTGTGTACTTTGCTTCTGAAGATGTCTTGAAACCTCGATTTCTGGGAATGGAATTCTTTATATGCTTCCTAGGAAAGGAAACATCATTTGGAATAATTAGTACTTAAAAAACAATCTTCCTTTTCCCACCTCATTCTACAGTGGGGCAAACTACCTCCCTCCCAGGACACATCGTCAAATGGGACAGGATCAAGGTGTTACATCTGTATGAGTTAGGTCTCTCAAATATAATTTTTAAATGTAGTTTTGCAGTTCTGAAATACACAGAATAATAATAATTGCTACCTAAGAGAATCAGTTTTAATTAATATATGACAGATCTGCTTAGTGTTTGTATTACTGGCATGCAAATTATTCTTCTAAACACTGCACTTGGCTTGGCTTGGCTTGTTAAATCATGTAGTACTCTAGAGTTTATAAGTACTTTGCACTTAATAATGAGAGGTACTAATTATTCAACAACTACTGTTTACTAAGCATTATGATAACACTTGGGAAACCCTGGTGGCATACTGGTTAAGTTCTATGATTGCTGATCAAAAGGTCAGAGGTTGAAATCCACCACATCCTCCTTGGAAACTCTATGGGGCAGTTCCACTCTGTCTTATAGGGTCACTATGAGTCAGAATTGACTCAGTGGTGGCAGGTTTTGTTTTGTTTGGGGATTATGAATTAACTTATTTAGAACACTCAGCAACCCATGAAACACATATCATTAGTGGTAACCTCATCTGGCAAAAGGGGAACCTGAAGTTCAGACAAGTTGTGACCATTCTGGAGCCACATACTTAGTGGCAGAGCAATGACTTGAGCCAGAACCCGAAGCAGGTTGACCATGCAGCTAATGAAGCCCCCTGGAGACTGGGGTGGGGGTGGGGGGCGCTGTCAGTGTATTCACATGATCATCTGTTTTGGCAAAATCTGAAAAAGGAAGGTATTTTATTGGCAACCAGTTAAGACCAATAGAAATTCCTTTCCACTCAGACATCTCCTCTGTCACCCCTTATTTTGGGACTGGCAGTGGACTTATCTGGGGTATGGCTAGGTGTAAGTTGAAAAGGAGATGACTTTACTTTGAGGATAGAAGAATAGTGTGACTTACAGTCACCTCCTCGTGTACGAGGACTGCCAGTTAAGTTCACAAATCATCCTAGAAAAAGTGCTATGTAGCTCATTGCTAAATATCACTGTGTTCAGCTTCAAAGTGCTCTCCTTAGGAAACTAAGCACTGACACCAGAGCCTAGTTCACCCTTCAAAGCAATTTCGGAACTCTTTCTGGGATGGCCATCAGAGCTGTCACTGTATTACCATTGATGTCCTGACTGTCATCAAAAGGTCTTCCTTTCAATATTTCCTTTATCGTTGGATAAAGAAAAAAGTCATTTGGGGGGGGCCAGATCAGGTGAGTAGGGAGGGTGTTCCAATACAGTTATTTGTTTACTGGCTAAAATCCCCCTCATAAACAACTATACAACTAAGTTCATGAACTTGCCACTGTACACAATGACCATTCCAAAAAGAGTTCCAAAATTGCTTTGAAGGGTGAACTAAGCACTGGCATCAGTACACAGCTTCCCAAGGGGATTAATTCAAAGGTGACTGTAGTGGTATTCAGCAATAAGGTATGTAGCACTTAGAAAAATTAAGTTCATGGACTTAATTGTCAGAACTCAAGTCTGTTGGCTGTCCCACTGTGGGAATATTTTTAGGGCTCACTCTTGTGAGGTGAAGGTGAAGGACCAAGGTATGGCTAGTGTCAGAGCAAATGAAATGTGGAGGAGAAGCAATGATCAGAACTTGTCTCTGAATAATTCTTCCACCCATCAGACATGAAAGATGTGAAGTGGGCAATCCGGTTCTCAGTAATGCCTGATCCAAACAGATATTTTCTATTAACAGGAACATGCAGTGAATACGGTTGAATATAATTGTAAACACATCATACTTTTTTCTTTCTCCCTTTTTTAAAAAAAAAATGGAAATTGCATAAAGTAGAATAGATCAGAATTTCTATTGGAAAGGCACCAAACCGCAGCTGGAAGACAAACAATAAGTCTGTCTGAATACATAGATATTTTCTGAATCACAATCTATTGGGTTGTGTGTGACATATCTCATGCATTATGGCCTAACAAAGCTAATAATCTTAAGTGGTCCTGATTGAGTAAAAACTAAGTTACCTATCTATTTTGTCTATAGAAAAAGAAATAAAACCATTACCGTGCAAAGATACGATTGATGAGTGTGCAGCCGTAAATAAAAGCAAGTTACATTCATAGAAGGGTATCAGGCAGATAATAGCAATGCTATTTATTTTTCTGGATTTTGTATATTTCTGGCATTTCTCAGCTTTTAGAAATTTTCTGTACTTTTTGTCTTCCAAATAAATATTCAAACTTTTGTATTTAATTTTGCAGTAGCCATTTTGTGTTCCTTTTCTCTTTTGATAGTTACTTACTGTGTTTAAGGTGAAAGTTGACACCACTGACTGGGTTCCCACTGAACAATTTGTACAAAAGTTAGTCAGTGATGTATTACGTTTCTTAGAGTCCCCTAACCCAGAACTGAAGCCATTCACAAAGTTAGCACTTCAGACAAAGATTAGACTGGACTATAAGACATAAAATGACATTGTTAGTGGGTCCTAGCACCACATACTTGCTAATGTTCTTGCCTCTACCTTGTAAGAATAAAGAGAAAAGGCCCAGAGATTGTTTCCCCATAAGCAATGCTTACTCAGAGAAAAGAAGTCTGCAGATGGAGGCTGGAGAAGGCCCCACAGCAACACCAGCCTGCAACTCACTCAACAAAGTCTTGTCTGGACCTTTTAAAGGTTTTGAGGTAGAAAGAGGGAATTATGATTTATTGATTATATTGAGAGAGGAGAAGACTTTTAAGAAGATTTAACTTTAAGATTCACAGAAGCCCAAATGCTTCTCTACCTGTATCAGCTCAAGGACACTTCTCCCTGCCCTCACAGCATTTCTTGAGATAAAGCCTTGCTTCCAAGAGGAAGGAAATTTCTTCCTTGTACCTTAACACTGGCTGCTTATCCTTGCCTCTGTAAGTTTGTTGGTGCCAATAGAAAAGCAGTGTGAAGATCTGTAAACCTGCTAATACCAATTAGAAAGCTGTATGGAAATTTCTTTGTCTGCTTTGTTGAAAAAAACATGTAAGAGAGATGTTTTAATAACAGGACAGGGTGCGCAGCCACTGGGACCTGGGTCTGGCCGCACCACTAGCAATAAAGCCCCTTCGTCTTTAAACAAAGTGGTGTTTGAAGCGTTTTCTGCTCTGCCGCCAAACTTACCTTTTTGCTACAACAGTACAGCAGGGGTGACCCGGGGAAAAGTAGAGCCAGGCTAATACAGTGTCTACAGAGCAAGTGGATTTCGAGATGACCCCTGCAGTGAAGGCTTGTGGGAGCTGTAGTAGGAGTTCTGTGTCTGTGTAACTTCAAGGTGGCCTCCACAGTGAAGACTTCTGAGACTTCCATTACCCAATTCTAATTGTAGTCTCCGGGCCAAATTTGGACCTCCTGCACATGTCCCCAGAACAGGTTTTACTTGATTTCTTCTGAAAAACAGCTGGGAGACATTTTACGCAATCATGTGAAGGACTTAGTTCAATGTCCCAGCATAGGGTTAAAACCTTTGAGTCTTTTATCCCTTTACCACCCATCTGTAGTTTCCTGCACTGTTTACTGAGAGGTATCTGCATAAAAAGGTGCTCATGACAGCTGGTTCCAGGCACTGCTTCACATGCAAGAAAATGGAAAGGAATTTAAAAGAGGCCTTCCAGACTTCCGGCCTCAATACTGGTGAAGAGTTTGCCTCGTGCTCAAGTAGACACAGGAGACTAAATGAATGGGAAGTTCCTATCCGGAGGCGAGATGAGTAGGCCGAAAAGGATATGAGCTGGTTGGAAGGACACGGGAAACCCAGGGTGGAAAGTACTATGCTGTCACATTATAGGGATAAGAACTAGGGTCACACAGCAGTATGTATATAAATTTTTGTATGAAAAACCAGCTTGAGCTGTGAACTTTCACCTAAAACACAATAGAAAATAAAAAGCATAGTCCCCCAAGTTATGCAAGCTTCATTCCCCATAAAATGATGCGTGAATCCTGCCAAGGCTTTACAACGAAGTGCCTGCCCTGCTGTACCCCAGGTGGGTGCTGCCAACGTTCCCTTTCAAACTTACTTTCTGCTTTCAGCTCCCTCGCAAACCAGATGTTCTCTCAATGAATATAAACTTCATGTCAGTGCTTTCTGAACTAATGAAGTTTAGCTTTATTTAACACTGCAATCTCACTACTAGGAAAAATAGCATCAACAAATCTGCACGATTATAAACAGTATTTATCACTCAACCTTGTTTCCTGCAATAAAAAGCTTTAAAAACATTCCAGCTGGCTTATTTGCCACAGTGAAGGGAAAGGACTCTCTGCAACATGCCCACTTCTTGGGGTAACTTCTTCCTGGGTCTTTAGTGAATGATACAAGTTTTAGTAACTTATATCTTATTGGAAACCCTGGTGGTATAGTGGTTAAGAGCTACGGCTGCTAACAAAAAGGTCAGCAGTTCAAATCCACTAGGCACTCCTTGGAAACTCTATGGGACACTTCTACTTTGTCCTATACAGTTGCTGTGAGTTGGAATCCACTCAACAGCAATAAGTTTTGCTGGGGATAATTTATTATCACAGTGGAAAGTTCTAAATCATTTTGGCTTTCTGATAAAGTTGAAAATTCGGGGTCATTTAGTCCATAAAGCAAACTCTGGTGGTGTAGTGGTTTAAGTGCTATTTCTGCTAACCAAAAGGTTGGCAGTTTGAATCCACTGGGTGCTTCTTGGAAACTCAATAGGGTAGTTGTACTCTGACCTATTGGTCTCTATGAATCAGAATCAACTCGGTTTTTTGGCTTTTAGTCCATAAAAGATATTTTGCTTCAGAAGCCATCATTTGCCTGTAAATAAAGCCACCCACAGCAATTTGAGGCTTGGTGTAAGAATTCGTGTTTATAGCACCACTTTTGACATTCACTGAAGTTAATAGTGACTCTCAATAAATTCTAATGAACTAGAATTTCACACATCTTACATGGCATCCTATTTAAAGTGTTAAAACCAAACATGTCACTTTGAGGATTAATGGGTGTGTGACCTAAGCTGTGATATTTTTAATGGCCTCATATGCCTCTGAAAGCTAGACAACGAATAAGGAAGACTAAAGAAGAATTGATGACTTTGAACGTACTGAATACACCATGGACCGCCAGAAGAAGAACAAATTTATCTTGGAAGAAGTACAGCCAGAACACTCCTCAGAAGCAAGGATGATGAAACTTCATCTTACTTCCTTTGGACATGTTATCAGGAAGGGCCAGTCCTGGGAGAAGGACACCATACTTGGTAAAGCTGGATGTCAGTGAAAAAGTGGAAGAGTCTTAGCAAGGTGAATTGACACAGTGACTGCAACAGTGGGCTCAAACACAGCAACATTTGTGAAGATGGAACAAAACCCAATGATGTTTGATTCTGTTTTGCACAGGGCCGTGATGAATCAGAACCCACTGGTCAGCACCTAACATCAACAAGGCATCCACAGCTGGTACTTAGAATCTCTTCTGTAGTTTCACATGTGTAGCCTTTTATTTAATTCACCAAATCCTCTGCACTTAGTGATAACGTCCTTAGTAGTATCCCATGAATTCTTGGCATACTTTCTGCTAAAGCATCATGTCATTGCCGTAATTCCTTCCACAGCTTCTTTCCTAACTTCCAATAAAATGATCTCATAGCAAAGGATCAGGGACCTCTGAGATCTCAGAACTAAGAATGTTCCATAGGAAAATGAGCAAAACAGTCTGCATTTCACCAAACTAGAAGGTGTGCAAGCACATGGAAGCATTTATTTATTTATTCATTCACTAATGATACTGAGAACCTGTGAACTCTGGTGGCGTAGTGGTTAAGTGCTACCTCTGCTAACCATGTGGTCAGCAATTTGAAGTCACCAGACACTCCTTGGAAAGTCTATGGAGCAGTTCAACTCTGCTATAGGGTTGCTATGAGTCCGAATTGACTCAACAGCATTGGTTTTGTTTTTCTCAAGGCAGGAATTGGGGTCCCAGCCAGTGAGCAAAACACTACCTTACTTTCTCCTCTGGAAGTTCAGAGTCACAGCAGAAGGCTAGTGGGTTCATGAGCAACGGCATTAGAATCAAGCTGTAAAGGTAGGTTAAGGCCTGATTATATAACTCTGCTGCCAAACTAAAGCAAGTTCGTTCCACCTGTCACTGACAGCCAAAATCCAGAGACAAGGAGAAAGGTTTCATGCTTTATTATCAGACAAGCATGCCAGCTGGGAGACAGTGAGAATAACTTCTCCAAAAACTGTCTCCATTTGGGTTACATTTCCAGCAGTTTTTATAGCCAGAAATCAAAGTGATTGGCATTTGTCACAGAACAATAATCAGGAGTCACAAAATTACATTACATCATAAAGTTGCATCACATCTTATCAAACAATGTAAATTACCCCAAATTTCATTGTCTTTCTCTCTGAGATCTTAATCAATTTTACTTCTTCAGAGACAGGGAGAGGAATGCAGATCTGCTAGTCTGGTCTGAGGGTGATAACTGAGGCAGAAGATGGAAGGTAGCTGAACAACCTAAGTGGCTCCTGTTGGATTCTTACATTTACCACCACCTCCATAAGGAAAAATAACAGGCTCAGATGTGCATTTGTCTTACATTTATATAGGATTTCCTTCTATATTGAGTGTTTAGCTCTCCCTCTGCCATGCTTTTTGTATTCTGGCTGTCCCCATTAAGACCTCTTTGATCTTTTGCACTCTGCCAAAGCTGCTGTAGTGGATTAGGCTGTGACCCAAAATGACAAATACTAACTTCCAGTAGCTATGGCTGACCATCGTTGGAAATAGTCTTTACAGACGTAATTAAAGAGAAATGAGATCATCCTAGATTTAGGGTGTGCTCTAAATCCAATGGCTGATATCCTTATAAAACAAAGGAAACAGAGATTTGAGACAAAGACATAGAGACACACAGAGGACTAAGCTGTGTGAAGGGGGAAGCAGAGGTAGGAGTGGTGCATCCACAAGCCAAGGATTGCTGACAGTCACTAGAAGTTAAGAGAAATGTGAAATGAATTTTAGGGCTCTAAATAAAAACAACCCTGTAGGCACCTTGACTTTAAATTTCTGACCTCCAGAACTCTGAGAGAATAGACTTCTGTTGTTTTTAAGCCGCTAACTTTGTATTATTTGTTATGGCTACTTTAGGCAACTAATACAGACTTCGGTCTTGTAAAAAAATAAAAAAACCACTGCCGTCAAGCTGAATCTGACTCATAGTGACCCTAGAGGGCAGAGTAGAGCTACTCCATAGAGTTTGCAAGGAGCACCTGGTGGATTTGAACTGCTGATCTTTTAGTTAGCAGACATAGCACTTAACCACTATACCACCAGGCCTGGAACAGTTACCAATACCTTAGCTTACCTTGCTCGCTTGTCTCTTCTTTTCGCTCAGCTAGAAAACCCATTGTCAGTCTGGGTCGTGTTCACTCACTTATGCATACTCGTTCTCTCTTGTTGATTTTGCCACACAAGCTGAGCTCTTAGTTGAAGTGGGCCCTTAGTTGCCCAGTGATCCATCTTCTTCCGTAATAATCTTTCTCCTTCCTCTTGTTACTGGGTGACATTGAGCAGATTTCAACTCATAGCAACCCCACATGACAGAATAGAATTGTCTCATAGGGTGTCCTAGGCTGTAATCTTTATAGAAGCAAATAGCTGGGTCTTTCTCCCGTGGAGCAAGTGGGTAGATCTGTACTGCCAACATTTTGATCGGCAGCTTGATGTTCCTTCTAAGTCCTGGTTCCCAGGCATCTACCCTTGGCCTTTTTCTCACTGGATAATATCTTCCTAACCTAACTAGTCTGTTAATATCCCCCAACTCTTTTGGTCTATCCCTGATGTTTCTCTTGAGCTGTAGACCTTCTAACCCAAAGGGTGGTAGTTCAAATCTGGCAGATGCTTCTTGGAAACCCTGTGGAGCAGTTCTACTCTGTCCTGCAAGGTCTCTCTGTGTTGGCATCAACTTGACAGCAGTGGGTGTGGTTTGATTTGGCAGACCAGCTGCCTCCTGGACATCTCATGGACGGTTCATAGATTCTCTGATTTGATGAATTTCCAGTTACTGAACTCTCCACTTTCCCATCCCTTTCCTCCACCAGTTTCACGTTTTGTTTCTTATGAATGGCACCACCAGCTACTCATTCGCTTAAAACAGAAGCACTAGCTCTCCTGCTCCACAAACAATGAAGTCATCAGTCAAATTCTGTCAGTTTTTCCTTCTTTATGACCTAGAATTTTTTTTTTTACTTTTCTCCATCTCCTGTCACTTCTTCAGCAGCTTGTCTTTCTTCTTCTCCCAGCCTTCCTCCATCATCCCCCATCTCTTAAGTTGCTCTGCTCTCAGTCCTCCCCACCCCCAATCCATTATCCAGAGCCCTGGTGCCACAGTGGTTAAAAGCCAACTGCCAACCAAAAGACCAGCAGTTCAGTCTACCAGCTGCTTGATTAGAAACCCTATGGAGCAGTTCTACCCTGTCCTATAGGGTTGCTGTGAGTCAGAATCGACTAGACGGCAATGAGTTTTTTAATCCACCATCCACACTGCAAACGACATGATCTTTCTTTAGCTGAAACATCACTCCCCAGCTTACAAAACTTCAGTGATCTTTGAAAGTGAAATCCATATAGCTTGGAAAGGCATGCAAGTCCTTTCAAGATGTAGGGGAGGCACCTGCTAATTTCTCTACCACCATCATGTCCCCTTTCTCCTTTATGCCACATGGTGCTGTCATATTGAATTGCTGTTTCCAGTTCCCAAAGGGCCAGGACTCTCTGGCCTCTGGACCTTTGTAAATGCTCCTTACGCCTTCTGGATTGCCCCTCTTTGCTCTTTCTTGTCTATTTTTCAAGGCTTAAAACAAACCATACCTCTTCTAGTAGGTTCTCCTTGACACTGAAAGCAGCCTGAAACTTCTTAAGTGTGCTCTCACGCATCTTTCAGGGCATTCCTCTGTGATTAATGATCTGTTTACCTGTTTGTGGAGTCCCTGGGTGGCGCAAATGAGTAACAAGCTTGGCTGCTAACCAAAAAGTTGAGGGTTTCAATCCATCCAGGGGTGACTTGGAGGAAAGCTTGGACAATCTACTTCTGAAAAATGAGCCATTGAAAACCCTGTGGAGTGTAGGGCTTCTATTCTGACATGCATGAAAATTCAGTAAAAACAAACTGTGATTAGTTTCAAAGAGTGATCTGCATTCATTATGAAAATCAGATTCTATCATTTGTTGTTCAATTAAAAAAAAGATTTGAAATGTGACCCATCCTTGTGTTTGCATCTGATTTAGAAGAGAGCATTATTCTCCTCTTGTATTCCTAGCTACTGCAGAGTACAGTGGATGTGGTCTGATTTAGATGCAATGCCTATTAAACCACTGACTAAGTAGTTTCTCTTGTTGTGTCAGCAGTATAGGATTTAAAATTTTGAAAAACATTTATGAAGGAATGTGCATAGAATGCTCGTGAGGATCACAGAATAAAAATTATGTGCAGTCACCATCCTAAGGGAGGCAGCAGAAGTGCAGCAGAACTGTGCCCATGTGATGTG
Source organism: Heterohyrax brucei (assembly GCA_028571685.1). Classification (NCBI taxonomy): domain Eukaryota; kingdom Metazoa; phylum Chordata; class Mammalia; order Hyracoidea; family Procaviidae; genus Heterohyrax; species Heterohyrax brucei. The sequence goes on from CM053155.1 coordinate 53,097,235, forward strand.
TGTTTCACACACTTATCCTCTGTGCCACTGTGAACTTTGGTGGCAGCATTGCTAAGCACTGTGCTCTGCTTTGAGTTCCAGGATTTTCTTCCAGGTCACTGATACCCATTCTGCACGTTTTCATGCTGTTGTTCTTTTAATCTTACCAGAATGTGGAAAATCTCTGCTCTCTTTCTCTGGTATTTTTTTTTTTCTTTTCTGGGAACCTGAGAAATACATTCTTGGCAGGCCTGAGGCAAGACTAAGAAATATCAATCTTTTTTCCCTCTATTCTCCTTCCCCTCCACTTTTATTTATTTTTATTATTACATTCTCCTTGGAAAATCTGGTAGTATAGATTATAATATTCTACAGCGTCAGCCAGTTATAGATGCTGGACATTTTGTAAGATTTGTGTTTCCTGCCAAACCATGCTGATCAGATCACATCTGTTATTGGTATAGACATGGTTTGGGAATATAGTAACTAATAGATGAAACGACTGCCTGCTCGCTCCTCATGTTATAGCATTTATACATTCTAAAAAGTCAGACGCAACAGACTACTGAAAGAACTGCATAAAGATCATAACTATATAATTGCACTGAGAGCAAAGGAGAGCAGAGTTAGGATTCTGACACCTTGGATTGCTGAGACAGTGTTCCCTGACTGTATGTTCAGAATGGTGAACTCACAAGCCAGCTGGACCTTAAATAAGATAGCTGCACGTACAGGACCTTAACTAAAAGTTAGCCACCTGGGTTTCTCTGTCACCGACAGCAACAGACAAGTAGGGGAAAGGTTTTCAACTGACAGCTTAGAAGGCAACTGGAGGCTGGAATTGCTTAAGTGTGAGCTGGAAAGAGACAGGAGACTGTAAATAGCAGAACAGTCTCCAGAAGCCATCTCTCCCTCTCTGGATAATTTCTCTTTCCCAGTGTGCACTTCAGAGAGATGTGCTGGAGAGCGGAAATGAAAGCGAGACAAACCTCGTGTCCTGCACTTGGGTAGCTGACATTCACTTAAAACTGTTAACAGTGTCTTGTGTGTTCAGCTCTAAGTAAGGACTTGCACTAAGGAGAGAGATCAACTATGGATGTTATTGTTTTGACCAAGTTTTGAATCGTTCCTTGAAAAAGCGGAAACAGCACTTAGATATCCCCTCGCTTCCTCAGTGGATTGCTGTCGTGGGTAGCTGTATGTCAAATAATGGCTTTCTCCCCAAACACAGCCCCTTACTGAGCCCCAGTGTGGGGCCACTGAGAATTAAAAAGAGATCTCTCCCACCCAACCACACACACACTGGGCAGTTGCCTTCACTTCCCCTGGCCGTAGGGAGCCGTGCCTCTCTCTCCTGTGTGGCCGTGATTCATCACTCAGGAGCAGATGGTGTTCTGTTTCATTCGCCCCAAATTGGAACCATTGGTACTACTGTGAGAGTGATCAAAACTTTGGAGCAAAACCTGACCTGAATCCGAATGAAACTTGAAGTTCTTTCCTCCAGAAGCTGGTCAAAGTCTAGGTAATAGTGACTCTAGGCTCAGATTTTGTTGCTCTGTCATTTTCTTCTTTCTCCTTGTAGTTATCACAGTTATGGTGGCAAATGTTCTAGGAGATCTTTCTTCACTCAGGCCTGTGTGCCTTTATCCCTCTAGAGGAGTGAGGAGGAGACTGATGGGGGAAAGATGGGAAAAGTGCCCTCCTGGTTTCCAGAAAGTGGTCTTTACCTCTAAATCCCAGGATATCTTTAGAGTTCAGTTAACTACCTGCCTGCTGTGCCATTTAAGGTCTTTGCAGTGGGCTTGGAAGGAGCCCTGGTGATGCAGTGGTTAAGTGCTCTGTTGCTAACTGAAAAGTCGACTGGTTTGAACCACCATCATGGGACAAAGCTATGGTAGTCTGTTTCTGTGACAATTACAGCCTTGGACACTGAGGAGTAAGTCTTCTATGTCCTATACAATTGCTCTCAATTGGAATCAACTCAAATGGGTTTTGGATTAAATCTTGTCTCTACGATGCGCTGTTGATGCTTAGTGCCCTGTGCTTGGAAAGCATTTGAGGCATTCTTTTGCTTGAGCTCCATAAAACCAAAACCAAACCCAGTGCCCTCAAGTAGATTCTGACTCATAGAGACCCTATAGGACAGTGTAGAACTGTCCCATAGAGTTTCGAAGGAGTGCCTGGTAGATTTGAACTGCCAACCTCTTGGTTAGGAGCTGTAGCACTTAACCACGATGCCACCACGGTTTCCTTGAACTATATGGTGACTACAAAACACGAGCAAGAATTGAGAGAATATAGATTATGCCTACGAAGCAACCAGAGAAGTAATCACCACAAAGGTTAAATTTAAGCTCTTTTTTTTTTTTTCTAAAGACTTGGTCTCTTGGTCTCTTGGGATTCGGAGGGTTCTGGGTGTTCAGTGTTTGAAAAAGCAGTGTCATCTTCTGTTGGCAATAGTAATATACAATTATCTATTATAGCTGTCCATTTAAAATCCGATAGACACGCAAAGACTGATGCTTCAAGGTTTAACGGATTCGAGGGTGATTCAGATGAATTGCACAGTGTAAATCAAATAGAATTTCAAGAGTTATTAGCTTTCTAGAATAATTGGTTAAAGGTTATGCATATGGCTGAAAAAGAAACTAACATAGGAAAAAATCAGAAATCGGCTCATTTGCTTATCCTTTATGTATTTCTAAAAGAGGATTTGACAGAATCATGTTGATTATGAAGATATCAATCCCTTAATAAACTGCAAATTCAGGAAATAAATTTTTCTGCTCTTAATTTGAGTTTAATGAATTGTGCTTTCTGCTGAAAACTCACCTTCAAATCCTGACTTCATTCTGATTCATTTCTGGAGATCTGAAGAGTGGTGTGTTAGAGTTCCCAGACAAGGTTTGCGTGTTTATTTCTTTATGTCTGTCGCTGGATTTTTTTTTTCTTTTCAGTTTAACAATGAGTTCTTTTTCATTGCACTTAAACGTTACAAGTATATCTAAAAGACTTTCATGTGAATTTTTAATTTTGAGGGCTTTTTACTGTGAAATAATCTCAGACATTATAGAAAAGTTGCAAGAACAGTACAAAGAACTCTCGTATATCAGCATGTTTTCCTTATCATTCTCTCTCTGTGTGTATTATAATTTTTTTAACCTCTTGAAATAGATTGTATACCTCATGGCCATTTACTATATCTGCAGTTCAGTTATCAAATTCAAGAAATTTAACTTTGACACAATACTTAAATTGATAATCTACATTTTACCTTCATGACTTGGTCCAGTAATGTCTTTTTTATGTATTTTTAACAGAATCCAGTCTGGAATATCTACATATTGAGTCATTCTTTCTTTATAAAACCAAAAATGTTAAAAATGACAACATGTGAAGAAAGAAAGAGCTGTAGGCAGGTTAAAGCAATACCTATGTGATTTGTTACAAGTATTAAATACCGTTTAAAAATTACTTCTGTTTTCATCAATTACAGTTATACTTTAAATTACCCTAGCTCACACATGTAAGATACATCACTATATACCACAAAGAAATAAAACTTGCAAATTACACTGTAACGTCATTTGTTCTTATCACTTAACAGTTTTATCTTATACTTACAGAAAAAGCTCTTTGAGAGTTGTCTAGATGTAAACTTTTGTCTAGAGTAATAAATAGTTGAGATATGTCTAACGCTTCATAGACAGAGTCTACCACTTCTGTGTCATACACACAGTGTTATTCTCTCTATCATCATGAGCTTATGGTTGTATTACTGCTAGAAAGTATACCCTGCTTTTGGTTCTGGCACTTTCTTCCAAGACACTGTCAGTCGTTCTGCACATTTTAATGCTGTCGTAGTCTTGATCTTACAAGAATTTGTTAACAGCTGTGACTTTCAGTCCTTCCTCAAATGTCCCGCAAGTACTTTTTTTTTTTTTTTTTTGGCACTGAGAGTATTGTTCTTATGCTTTCTATTTGTGCTAGTAAAATCTAAATTTGGTGACCAAGAATCACAACCATAAAATAATTGGAAAATTAAAGATTCTTTTCTGGCTATGCCAGTAGATATTTCAAGTAATTTCCTTCAAACCACTTCAATAACTTTTTTAAAATCTTGGTCTTAAAAAAAAATAATTTATTGTACTTCGTTGAGAATATATACAGCTGAACACACATCAGTTCAACAATTTCTACAGGGCTCCCTAACACTGATTACATTCCTCAGGTTGTGCAGCCGTTCTCACCCTCTTCTTCTGAGTTGTTTCTCTTCCATTAATGCAAACACACCTTCCCCTGGTTGCACAATGGTTAAGAACTTGGCTGCTAACCCAAAGGCTGACCATTGGGATCCACCAGGCATCACATGGACACCTTATGGGGCAGTTCTACTCCGGCCTGTAGATTTACCAGAGTCAGAACTGACTCAGTGGCAATTTGGTTTGGGTGTACTATACTCTAAGCTTCTATCTAATCTTTTGAGTTGCTGTTTTTAATCCAAATGTTGAGTGATGGCAGTCTTCTACTGGTAAAATAAACAACTGGTTTAATCAGGCACAGGTAATTAGGTTACGACTGCTGCCTGATCCAGTGATTGGAAGGTGCCAGCAGCTGGAAGGTGCCAGGGAATGCAGAGACATTGAAAGGCAGGCAGAATAAAAGGTCCTTAGGAGAACTGATAAAGTATAGGCTGTTTACAGTATGTTTAAACATAATTAGCAAGATTAAAACCCCGAAACTATACAAGCTAGCGAGGATGCTGAGTCTGGCATGGACACACTTATCCTCTGCCCCTCATACTGTAATTTGTTACCCTGGAAAAGTAGTTTAATAATGTGTATAAATAGCCTTAGTTGTATTAGTCACCTTTGACTCATTATCTAATTTTTAAAACTCTATTCTAAGAGAACAATCAGAAATGCAATTAAAGATTTTTGAGCTGAATGTTCGGCAGAACATATTTATAAAGAGAGAATTTGTGCCCAACCATGAAAGGAATAACATGATGTTTTCAAAAATATTTAATAATATAGACATGCTACCCTTTGATTGGAGCCCTGGTGGCTTAGTGATTAAGAACTCAGCTTCCAACCAAAAGATCCACAGTTTGAATCTACCAGCTGCTCCTTGGAAACTTTGCAGGCAATTCTACTCTGTCTTATGGGTTACGACGAGTGGGAATCAACTGGCATACATAAGGTATGCCTGCTACCAATTTTGTTTAACTATCTGTTAGAAGATGGAGAGAAATATAGCAGGATGGAGGAAGAAAACCAATACAAAGATGATTTATTTTCAAAAACTCTTCTCAAACAGTGTGGGATAACGTTTCCCTTTCTTGTATACCTAACACCTTCCCAAGATTCTGTGACAGCAGTGACTGATAAAAATGACCACAGGGCCCATTTGACTTTCTCAGTCTGTCTAATAACTTGTAGCGTCTACCTGTAATGTGCTATAGTGGGGAGTGGTGCTCGAGCCATGGCCGCCTACTGTGTTCTTCTAGAGATTCAGGCACCGGTGAACTTTCAAGAGCGGAATGGCAGAGTAGACAGCTGGGGATCCTCACATGGACTGAGGAGTCTCCCGGGAAATAACTCAAGTTACATCACCAACCAGGGGTTAGATCTGAGGGTGCATGCTTGGTGACCCAAGCCGGGACTGGGTGGAATAGGACTGCAAGGCAGAGTGTGCGTGGGCTGTGAAGGAGCTGCCAGGACAAGTTATCTCATCCAATGAGTTCCAGCAGCGTGGGAATTCTGAGTATAAAGATATGGCTTTCTTTCAGATCTTTAGCAGCCTCAGATCCCAGATGATTGTCTGGACTTAGACACAACATTCTGTAACTCACTGGGGGAAAACAGCCTTTCTTTGAGCCCCATTAAGCAGGAGTATCACCACTTCCCACAGAATAGAGTATCAGCATCTTGCCACCAGCAAAAAAGTAGTATGCTTTGGGGGCACGGTGACCTAGCAGCTATGAAAAATTAAGACAACCAGCTCACACGAAGTGACGGGAATTGAGTCTGGGAATTCTGCAAGGACCGAGGTCCTGTGTGAGAAGGGGAAGGAAAAAGCAAGCAATGAGGAAATTGACGCTCATGGTTTGTACCCGCAGGCTGGGGAGGTCTGGAGAAGTTTGGGGCTTCCTTGCTGTTATTCATTCATTATTTATCAAGCCCCTGCTCTGCACTGTACTATACCTTGTACTGTTGGTGCCAGCTCTAGTTATGGGCATGCTAAGGTGAAGGGTACTGATGAGCACCTGGCGGAAGTTGGCACAAGCATTCTGTCATGCCCTCTGTTTCTGGAGCTTTCTACCCCCAATGTGGGGATTGTTTTCTTACAAATAGAAAATAAACTACTTCCTTAGGGTGTAAAATATTTATTTTTCCTAGTATTTTTCACTGTCTCATGATGTGAGGAAATTTTTTTTAAGTATTTTATCGTGTATTAAATTTATGTTTACAATCCAAGCCAGTTTGTCATACGAAAGCTTATACATACGCTGCTGTGTGACCCTAGTTGCTCTTCTCACCCTGTGACAGCATACTCCGCCTTTCCACCGTGTATATCCCATGTCCATTCAACCAACTCTGCCCGCCACCCCTACCCTCTCGTCTTACCACTAGATAGGAGTTGCCCAGTTAGCCTCATGGATCTACTTAAGCCAAGAAGCACACTCTTCACCAGTATTATTTTATGTCTTATAGTTCAGTCTAATCTTTGTCTGAAGAGTTGACTCCAGGAGTGGTTTCAGTTCTGAGCTGAGAGTCGAGGGGCTGTGTCTTCCAGGGACCCTCCAGTCTGTTGGACCATCAAATTTTTTAATAGAATTTGAATTCTGCACACCTATTTTTCTCCTGCTGTGTAGGGAACTCTCTTGTATTCCCTGTTGTGGCAGTCATTTGTGGTAGCCAGGCACCATCTGATCTTTCTGGTCTCATGCTGATATAGTCTGTGAATTATGTGGCCTTTTCTGTCTCTGGAGCCTGTATTTTCCTTATGTCTTTGATATCTTTCATGCTGCTCTGCTCCAGGTGAATTGGGACCAGTTAATGCTACTTAGATGGCTGCTTGCTAGTTTTTAAGACCTCAGATTCCACTCACCAAAGTGGAATGCAGAACATTTTCTTTAAAAACTTGTTATGGCGGTTGACCCAGATGTTGCCTGAAACCATGGTCCTTAGACTCCTGCCCCTGCTAATTGATATGAGGGAATCTTTTAATGACATCCGGTATCAATCCCCAGCAAATGACTAATCCCTTGAGAGAGGAGGATACCTCTTATCATTCTCAGTGAGATTGCTTCCTTTTACTCTGTACTAAGAGTATTTTGTAACATAACAAAGTAAAACATCTTTTTTTAAAAAAAAAAAATCTCCCAGTATACTAATATTCTCTATAATATCCAGAAACAGCTGATGTATCCCTCAGGATACACTCTGCCTGTTAACCAATTATACGCATCAAAAATTCTGTATATTTTATGCTAGTTAATTGCTGATTGATTGTGATAGAGAATTGGGTTTTGTAAGTTGAATGAATACACCATGGACTACCAGAAGAATTGACAGATCTGTCTTAGAAATAATACAACCAAAATGTTCCGTAAAAAAGATAGCAAGACTTACTTTGAACATATCTTTAGGAAGAACCACTGGCTAGAAAAGAACATCATGTTTGTAAAGCAGAGAACCAATGGAAATGAGAGAAATCCTCAGTAAGACAGCATGGCACAGTAGCCGCAACAATAGACTCAGACATACCAAGGACCATAAAGATGACAGAGCACCGGGCAACGTTTCCTTCTATTGTCTACAAGGTCACCACGAGTCAGAGCAGACTCGGTGGCAGCCACCACCAACAACAAATTGAAAGAAATAAGGGAACTTTAAATGCCTGAGAAAGTAGTGGTATAACATATATGTATTTATAAAAAAAAAAGCCAAACCCACTGCCACTGTGCAAATCCCAACTTATGGTTACCCAGTGGAACAGAGGTGAACTGCTCCATAGAGTTTCCAAGCAGTGCCTGGTAGATTCAAACTGCCAACCTTCTGGTTAGCAGACTAACAATCACTACACCACCAGGGTTTTCAGTGCACTATATAGTAAATTTAAATTGCCCTGTTTTATCATTTCTATTCTTATTTCCGAGTATTACTTGGAAAAAAAATCCACTGTGTTATTATGATTCATTTTCTCCATAGTATAGCAGCTCTGCAGATTTTTTTGGCTGTTGTCATTACTGGGGAAACCTGGTGGCATAGTAGTTAAGTGCTACTGTCTGTGGACCTGAAAGTTGGCAGTTTGAATCCCAGGTACTCCATGGAGCAGGTCTACTGCCCTATAGGGTCGCTATGGTTCGGAATGGACTCAACGTCACTGGGTTTGGTTTTTGCTTTGGTCACTACTGGACTTCAGGGCGTGTGTATGAATTCCGAAGACCCGCTGCTCCACTGCCGTGGTTAGGGAAGAGCAAAGCCCAACTTGCAGCTTTCCTGTTTTTACCTAACTGCTAACAGCCTCTCTTGCTAGATGGGACAAGGGTGCTAAGAGTGAAGGCCTGGCTTGATGTTTAGAAAATATAAAGTGAAAATTACATGTGAAATGCACCTTAATCTGTGATTAAAGAGTGCCATTTTGGATCCCAGGCACCAAGGTAGATGGTGGTAGTTTTCTTTCTAATTAATAACTTACTGTGGAAAAGAAAGTACTTAAAAAGTTTATGCAGCATCAAAATATACAGTAAAGTTGGTAATGTTACCTGATTTTAAAAAGTGAAAACCTGACTTTCTACTTCTTATCTTTCATCATCTTATTTATTTATTTATTGTGACGAGTGAAAGTGTATAATCCAGTTTAAATTTGCGTGCCCGCCTATGTGCAGCTCCTACTGTTCTCCTTGCTTGATGACAGCACACTCTTCCTTTCTGTTTATATGTTTCATATCCTCTTAACAATCTCCTGTCCCCTTTTTTCCACCCTCTCCCTCCCCTCTAGTAAGAGGCCAGTAGGACAACATCGTATAGATGCACAGAACCATAAAGTGCTCACATGATATGGTCACTCTGTCACCGAGTCCAACCCATTCCTGTCCAAAGAGTTGACCTCAGTAATAATTTATGGATAGGGGCAGCATCAGGACTAGGGGCCATGCTCCCGGAGGATCTCCAAGGCCCCTGGACCATCAATTGTGGTCTCTTAGTGGAATTTTCAAGGTGTCCCCCATTTTATTCTCATCTTTCATGATCTTTGAACTTTTTAGCACGTGAGCTCAGTGAGGGACTGTGGTTTACAGTCACCTATTTAGTAACAGCTGGCAGACCTGCTTCCCACTGGTATCATACATCTTCCTACAAATGTCCTTTTTAAAATATATTTGGACATAGACTCTTACATGTACATAATAAAAGAAAAACTGAAATGGTATGAGAAAACACTGAGTTAAAAAAGCAGTCTTTTCCCCACTTTGAATCTCCAGTCTCATTCTCCAGACACAAGCTAGGTTAATGCCTCTATTGTGCAGTCTGTCTCTCAGTTTTTATACACACAAATGCTGTGTATAATAATACTGTGCAACAAACCACTCTTCTCCTGATTTAGTAGCATAAAAAACAACCATTTCACTGTTTCTATGTATCCTTTAGTTCAGGAGTTAATAAAAGGCACGGTGGTGATGTCTGAATCCTCATGTCAGAAAACTCAAAGACTCGGGCTAGAATTATCTGGAAGCTCCTTTTCTTCCATGTCGGAGGCCCAAGCTGGGTGACGTGAAGAGTAGGGCTGCTGACCAGGGGCCAATACCTGGCCGGTCTATATAGCTTGTTCCTAACAGCCTGCTGGCCTGGGGCTAGTAACTCTTCTCACATGGTGGCTTTGGGGTCTAGGTAATGAGTCATCTGACTAACAAGGAGGAAGCTGCATCTTCTTTTCCTACTTAGCTTTAAAAGTCACACAGTGTCCCTTCTGCTGCCCAGGTTTAAGAGGAAGAGAAATAAGAGTGCCAAGGTCATGTCATGGAGTGGGAGATATTGTTGCAACTATCTTTGGAAACTACAGTGTATAACCTGTTTTCTCCTAAGTGAGCATGTACTCCACTTGCAAATTACTCCATACAGACTTCTCTAGGTTGTCAGTGGAAAGCCAGGTGACACAGTGGGTTAAGTGCTATGTCTGCTAAACCAAAAAGATGGGTGTTTCAAATCTGCTAGGTGCTCCTTGAAAACTCTATGGGGCAGCTCTACTCTGACCTCTAGAGTTGCCATGAGTCAGACCTAGCTCAAAGGCAGTGGTGTTGTTTTAGTTTATTTTTATTTTTTTAGGTTGTCAGTGGAAACCCTGGAGGCACAGTCACTAAGTGCTACAGCTGCAAACCAAAAGGTCCCCAGTTTCAATCTATCAAGCACTCCTTGGAAGCTATAGGGCAGTTCTACCTCAGCCTGTAGAATCTGTGAGTTGAAGTCAACTTGATGGCAGTGAGTTTGGTTTTGGTTTTAGGCTGTTAGCAAGTGCATAGTAAGGTGCTGTTTGAACATAAATCATTTACTTAACCAGTCACGTACAGTTGAACAGTTAGTTTCTACTCTGTGACATCACAAACAATAGATATTTCTACTGTATCTCTTTAAGGACATATACCAGTATCTTCATACAGTATATTCTTCAAAATGGGATTGTTGGGTCAAAAGATCTGGGAATCTATTATTTTGGAAGTGGTTAAAAATTATTTTTACCCATAAAAGAAATTGAAGGGAAAGCTCTAAGCTAGTATGATGATTCTAAGATGTCATTAGGGACATAGGCTTTTTCCAGATGTTTGCTCAGCCATCTCTAAGAAGTATCTTTTGTTTCCTGGTATTAAATGACTGATTGTCATCTCATGCAAGATCCAGGCAGCAGTACAGAGCAAAGGAGGAAGTAAGGTCACTTCCTCTCCTTTCTTTGACAGCATTTGCTGGACATCACGCACAACACTTCTTATGTCTCAGTGACCCGCATTTAAACATCACAGCTGCAGGGTGTCGGGGAATGTATCCTTTTATCCGAGTACCAGTGTGCCCAGATCAAATGGTGTTCTCTCACTAAGGAAAAGGGGAGAATGGGTTCCAGAAGGCCACTAGAAACTTCTGCATCAGTTCTTTGAATGTGTTGGCTCTAATTCTGACAGAAGTAGTTATTAATTCCATTTTTCAGATGAGAAAACTGAAGTGCAGAGATGGAAAGAGATTTGCCAAAGGTACCAAAGCAGAAAATACACAACAAAAATTCAGACCCTTTTTACTTTGCCAAAATGGAATGGGACTTCAGTTGTTCACAACCTTTAGTCAACATCTTCTAAAATAATGGTAACTGTCCCTGAGATTCTGACTCTAGGGACCCATTGCATTTTTGTGGTGCTTGATCTGGGGACACAAAATGAATTCAAACTGGAAAAACCTCTTCCTGCTTCAGAGCAACCACCGCCTGGAAGCAGCCACTTTTGCACCTTGATTTCAATGATTTAATAATCTCCCCAGCTTTCCTTTGCCTGTTTCTTCTTTCAGGTTCTCTAGCCTCCCGCTCCTCACACAGTGGATCCTTTCATAACTAATAGCTGAGTCATGATACAGGTGGCCACAAATTTATTTGCAGCCCTGCTGTCCAACCCAGATTTCCTCTCATAGCCTGGGCTGCTGTCACCTGACAGCAGTTCACCCCAGGCCAAGAGGACCCTCTCTGCTGATAGTCCAGGCCCTCAAACAGCTGTTGGGAGGGGCACAGCCTTTGGGATGGTTCTAGATAGGATCCTGGGAAGAGCAACTGTGATCTTCACCTCCTACCCAAGAACTCCCAGGTGGTCCTCTAGTATTGCTTCTGCATCAGGAAATAGGGAAACAATAGTCTTCAAAACAGACAGAAGCAAATAAACAAAAAAAGACAAACCAAACACACTGTCCTGGAGTTGGGTCCAACTTGTGGTGATCCTAGAGGTCAGAATAGAACTGTCCCACAGAGTTTCCAAGGAATGCTCAGCGAATTTGAACCGCCAACACTTTGGTTAGCAGACTTACCGACCACGCCACCAAGGTTTCTGTGCCCCCAGGGTTTCCTAGTACAGTAATTGAAGTTGTTTCAAAGACAGGGCTGAAGAACATATAAAAAGCTGAAGTCGTTAGCATTTTGATTACTTGAGTGGCAGTGGGCCCCGGTGCAGATTTATCCTGTTTCTAGAGGTCACCTCCTTTAGCCTGTGTGGAATTGGCTTTCCTCAGGATCTCAGACACCTGCTGTGGTTCCAAACTATCCATCAGTTTCTGCTCAGCAGGTATTTCTGACTTAAAAAGGAACCGCAGTCTTCTCCAATGAACACCGTCGCCTTGGGTTTAGAGAAGGCCAGTGCACTAAGGGCTGAAGGCAGACAAGCAGCAAGCTGGCTGACAGGTCTTGTTCACGAAGTGGAGAATTCCTGGAGCCTGCAGGAGTGTCATAATGTTTATTTATCTCTAGGGAGAGATAACTTGGCAGAGAATAGCGTGTCCCTTTTAGAGCTGCGAAATGTAAGGGTTTGAACTAGGTATCTTTGTAGCATCTATTTATAGAGCTTTCGCTCAGTTTATCTCATCTGGTCTGGTCTGAGGATCTCTTTTTGTGTGCACTGCAAGTTGATCACCATTCATACTTTTAGAACACTGAATTATTAGAAGGACTGCCCTGGGTTCTAGTAACTTATAAGCATCACCACCATCAGTTTTTTGAACCCCTCCTTGGAAACCCTGGTGGCATTGTAGTTAAGTGCTACAGATGCCATCCAAAAAGTCAACACACCACCAGGGTTTCCAGAAAACATATAGGAAGTTAAAATAGCTTCCTTAGCTCAGACATTAGAATGCATATGGGCCCTTTGTTTTCTCTTAGGTTTATATCAGGATTAAAATCGTAACTTTATTCATTCATTTGTTTCATTAATATTATTGAGTCTTTATTGTGAATAAAAGAAAGATCCTGGCCTTTGAAGAGTACATATTCTGACAGATAGAATCAGACACTGGACCATAAATATAACAAACCCAGGTAAATATGATGTTAAAAACTGGTAAGTGCTGTGGGTAAAAAATAAAAATAAAGTAAAATAGAAAATGGATTAGTATAAAGGGGTTGCAATTTTAAATGAGCCAGCCAGACTTCACTGAAAAGGAAACACTTGCCTAACAATATGAAGGAGGTACGGGAGATATCCGTGCAGATACCTGGAAAAGAGGACAAGGAAATGAAGTGCAAAGGCCCTGAGGCTGGGGGTGCTCAACAGAATTAAGGAGCAGCAGAAAGGCCAGAGTAACTGGGTCAAAATAAGGGGAGAACTAGCAGAAGTTGAAGTTAGAGAGATTGCATAGGGCCTTGTGGGCCATTTAAGGGACACTGGCTTTTATTTTGAATGAAGGAGAACAATACAGGTGGCAAACAACACCCACCAGCCAAACCTGGCCCGTGGACTGTGTAAATAAAGTTTTGTTGGAACACAGCCATCTCATTTAGTTACACACTGTCTGTGGCTGCTTCTGTGTTACAATAGCAGAGTTGAATAGTTGTGATGCACAACACGGCCCCAAAGTCTGAAACATTTATAGGCTGGCCCTATACAGAAGGTTTCTGACCTTGCTCTAAATTTTCAAAACAGATTTGACTGGAAAATCGACTGTATTTGGCCCTGAGTTCATTAGTGTGCTTCAAGCATAGCTAGACACCAAGTCTACATTTGGGTGACGTGATGTTCCTGACACACAGAGGTCTCTCCCTCTGCTGGACACTCAGAAAGTGGATGATTTATCCCTTTTTTCTAGGAGCCCTGGTGGCATAACAGTTAACAGCTAGTCTGCTAACTGAAAGACCAGCAGTTCTAATACACCAGTTGCTCATTGAAAACCCTATGGTGCAGTTCAACTCTGTCCTATAGGATTGCTATGAATCAGAATCAATTATATGGAAATGGGTATATGGGTTTGCTAAGGCAAAGGATACTGCATAAAAGCAGCTTCAGAGATGATGATTTTCATTCACTATCTTTATTCCTTTAAGTGTGTTTCATAGGGTTTCTTTGCTGGCCGTGGAATTGGGGGTGCAAGATTTACCACTGGCCCCTAAGGGACAGTACCTAATTCAAGTATTACTGGAAGGAGATGAGTGTGGCCTGGGATGAATGGTTTCAGCTCCTTTCCATGAGTAGGTCCTTGTCTGGACAGCTGGCCATTGTCTCTTAACTGAATCAACTGGTCTGACGGACCTCTTCAGAGCCCATAGGCTCATTAAGTTAACTGAACTAATTTAACCTTAAACCAAAACCAAACCAAACCCATGTTGGTTGAGCTGATCCTAACTCATAGCAACCATATAGGACATAGTAGAACTGCCCCATGTGGTTTCCAAGGAGCACCTAATGGATTCAAACTGCCAACTTTTTGGTTAGCAGCCATGGGTCTTAACCACTATGCCACCAAGATTTCCAACTTAACCTTAGGAAAACTAAATCAGTGATTTAAAAAAGAGAGCTCTTTTCTGCTTAAGATGTCACTGATCTTGGTAAATATTCCTGGAAAAAAAAAAATCGAGAGCTAGCAACTACCTGGAAAGAGGTCGATTTGAGGGACCAGACCTAATGAGGCAAAACAGACAGAGAAGTAAATCACTGTTAACCGGGACACTACTTCTTGCCCTGAGAGAGGGTTTAGATACAGGCTGATCTTGAAGGCATAAGAGGAAATCAAGAGAAGTTCTTGGAAACCTGGCTGGGCACATCCTGGTCTAGACTAAACAGAAGCCAGGTCTGTTTCTTGGCTTCCTGGAAGGTTCAGGTTCACCCTAGAGCAATATCCAGGAGATCTTGGGCACTGGGATCCAGGATCCAGGAGATCTTGGGACCATTCTGAAATACACCCAGGTCTTTCTCAAATCAATGAGGAGATGAGCTCTGAAAAGAGTTGGGGCAACAAGAGTAAAAAGTAACTTTTACTAAATCTTACCTTGAACAGAGAGACCCACGTGAGTGGGTGCCTACATAGACTTGGGACCGGAAGAACTGGGTGGTGCCCAGCCACCACCAGTGGTAGCCACAATGGAGCTCACAAAGTTGAGTCTTACTGGCAACACAAGAATAAAAAGGGGTGCACCCTGAGATCTCCACTAAAAGACTGCAGTTGATGGTCTAGCGGCTTCGGGGTTCCTCTGGGAGCATGGTCCCTGGCCCTGATGCTGCCCTCGCCCATGGATCATAATGAAGGTCCACTCTTCGAACAGCAAGGGATTGGAGAGGGAGTGGGTGGAGAGGAGGGGAAAGGAGACTGTTGGGAGGATGAGACATATATGGAGCAGAGAGGAACAGTGTGCTTTCACCGGGCAGGGAGAGCAGTGGAAGCTGCATATAGGTGGGCATGCAAATTTATATGGAATGTGTATTTTCACTCAGTCATAATGAAAAAAAGGAAAAAAAAAATCTTACCTTGAGTGTTCCAACTCAAGTGAGTTTCTGACTGAAATGGCTTCTGTGATGTTGTCATACAACATCTTTGGTCATACAATATCTTTGGTAAAAATTTTGGTGCCTGTCAGGTTATACTTGGACTGCCTGCTGCAGAAACTTAGGGCAGCGAGTTTGAAGCTGCCTTTGGTGATGTTTAATTCTCTCTCTAAATATCAGATTTAAGGGAATGAAAATAATTTTACCAATGACATTTGCTCTTCAAGACATCTTCCAGGCAACTGAAACATCACTTGAGAGATTTTATGGATGCCACCTCTGAATATTGGACAACACTAACTTCTTCCCGTGGTACCTACAGAAGAGCATGGTGACAGCTAAAGACAACAGCACGCCTTAGACATGGCCTCTCATGGGACTAGGACAGAAAGAGCAGTAAGATCCACCTCTGGCCTGCTGGTTCTGGGCAAGCCAGCCAGTGCTCTTTTACGTCTAACAAGGAAGTTGCAGCATTCTGCCTCCACTGGCTGGAGTTTGACTCTGTTTATAATGATAGTGCCAAGTCTTTTTGCTGGATTTCTAATTTGACCCAAAGGACACACCCTAACCAATGCCGGGAAGGAAAATGACTCACCTGTTGCCGTATTTACAATCAACCACAAGTACATTTGCTTGAACTTTGCCCTGGCCAGATGTCTCCTGGGAGCTGCACTTAAAGCGATGGATCACATTCCCTACTTCCTCCCAGACAGATTACTGGGCTCCCCCAAAGCCTTCTAAAAGCACAAACCCAAACAGCATCTGACCCCTGCCTGTTTTAAGACCAGCTGGAAAGTCAAACTTTCCAGATACGAATGATGAAACAAAGATATTCTAGGCAACTGAAAAGTTGGTTGAGAGATTCTAATGACACTAACTTTGAATGCTCCCCAAAAGATATCTTACCAACCTCATTTGATGTTGTTCAGTTTTACTGGTGAAATATCCACATTTGGATATGTTGTGATAAAAAGAAGTTCAAGATCAGCATTCTTTCATTTGTTGATCTGTTTAGCAACACACAGTGATACAATGATAAGCAAAACCCCAAAAGGGGAGAAGTAAATTATTCACTACCATAGGAATATAAAATTGCAACTCTGATAAGTACTGGAAAGGAGAGATTCATGGTACTGAAAGAATATGTGACCATGGGATTGTACCCACTTGGTGAGATCAGTGCTTTGAAAGTCTATGGTTCAGAATCCTTGTTCTACCTTCCAAAGTCATCAGGTAAAATTTGGGGCAGGCTTTTAAAAAGCGAGTGTTAGTCATCTTTTCCCTAAACTCCAAAGGTGCAGATCCCTAAACTTCTCTGTTAGAGAGGAGATAACCAAGTTAGAGAGGAGATAATCAAGAATAATGAGAGAGATTAGTCTGTTATTAAGTAATATTTGCTTTTCAAAATATTATTCAAAACCACTAGTGCTTAGCTGGGTGAGCTGGAAGCTCAGAGATGGCCAGTGCCCCTTAAACAAACAAACAAAAAAACCAAACCCAGTGCTGTTGAACCAATTCTGACTCATACTGACCCTATAGGGCAAAGTAGAACTACTCCATCGCGTTTCCAGGGAGCACCTGGCAGATTGGAACTGTTGTCCTTTTGGTTAGCAGGCATAGCACTTAATCACTATGCCACCAGGGTTTCCCCAGTGACCCTTGGGGACCCTAAAATAACTTAGATGCCTGACGGCTGTGATAATTTCACCCATAACACAAAGCATACTGATGTATCTAGCACTTGGAAGACAAAATTATCTTCTACCTTCTTCAAAATTATTTCCTTCCACTTTAAACTTCATTCCAGAGTACAAGTTCAAAACAAGACACTTAGTTGTTGTTAGCTGTCACTGAGTCAATTCCGACCCGTGGTGACCCCATGTGTGCAGACTAGAATTTGCTCCATAGAGATTTCAAGGATATGCCCTTTCAGAAACAGACGGCCAGGGTTGTGTTTGGAGGTGCTTCTGGGTGAGTTTGAACTGTCAACCTTTCAGGTAGTGGTTGAACACTTAAATCATTTGCACTTGTCAGGAATAAGACTCTTTAGAGTAGTGGTTAATGGAACAATCACTACAGTCAGCTGTTGGAGTTCAAATCTGGCTCTAACTCTTACTGCCCCTGATCCTTTGGCCATGCTGAGTCACCTCCCTGAGCCCGATTTTCCCCACAGGGCTGTCCTGAGGTTTAAGTGTGATGTTTTGTATAAAAGTGTTCGCATTCAATGCCTGACCAGTAGTGAGTGCTCGGCTGAGGTGGGTTCTTGCTGCCCTTTTCCTGCAGAGGTGTAGTGAGTGACAAAGGTCGTAGAGAAGCATCCATGTCCTTGTGCGTGCTCCACACCCCCACTGACAGCTACATAGCCACATGGACCCTGGAAATATTAGGAATACACAGTGTTCCTTCCATCTGACAAGTTTCCAAAACAGAGAAGAAAAAAAAGAAAAAGAGCCCCACAAGAATAGTCTCCTGTTTGCCTCTGACACCATGACCAAGAATAAAATAACTCCTAACTCTCAAATATATTTCTCGGAACTCTTCAGTTTGTGTAGGACTGTGGATGTAGAATATGAACTGAATCTAACCTGCCGAACAGTAGTTCACCCCCAGGCAAAGAGACCCCAGATGCAGTGATAAGGGAAGGCCAGACTTTTCAAAGCAGGTAAATTCAGGGGAAATATTTTCTCCCTCTCTCTTGAGCTGGCCTGTTGTTCTTGGAATGGAGACAACAGGTATTAGGTAAGAGCGACGCACTGGACAAAAATACTCAGTCAGCCAAAGCCAAGTTCTCCTCTAGATGACTGTGAAAAAGCAGCCTGGAGTTCAGTTTGTGAACTGGGCACTTTCTGACTTTGTTCATGCTTCTAGCTTTTCAGAGGGCAAACAAGTACTATAGTAGAAAAATGTTTGATAACTTAAAAAATAAAATAAAATGAAATAAAATGTTTTAGTTGTTGTTGTTATTACAAAAATCTAAACCCATTGCTATTGAGTCAATTCTGACTCTTAGCGACTGTACAGGACAAAGTAGAACTGCCCCCATAGAGTTTACAAGGAGTGCCTGGTAGATTCAAACTGCCGACCTTTTGATTAGCAGCTGTAGCACTTAACCCCTACAGTACTGGCTTTCTGTTGTTGTTCTTAGGTGCCATCAAGTCAACTCCAACTCATAATGATCCCTGCGTACAACAGAACAAAACGCTGTCCTGTCCTGCGTGGTCCTCACAATTGTTCCTGTGTTTGAGTCCATTGTTGCGGCCACCATGTCAGTCCATCTGGTTGAGGGTTAAGTATTTATTACGTACCAGGCCTAGATTTTGAATGAGAAGTTTAGACAAATGATCCAAGAAGTACAAAGTTTAGAAGAAAATGGGCCACAATGTTAGAACTCATACATTTCTCAGAAAACCCAATCCATATGGCAGCTCAACCTAAGTATGAAAATGGAATGATGTGGGTGGGCACTTTATATATGAATGTTAAGAATATCCTTTGCGGAGTTCAAAGAATAGATGCCTGTTGAGGAAACCGTGATGGTGTAGTCATTAAATGCTAACCAGAAGGTTGGTAGTTAGATCCACCGGGCGTCCTTAGAGACTCTATGGGGCAGCTCCGCTCTGTCTATAGGGTCGCTATGAGTCGGAATCAACTTGACAGCAATGGGTTTGGATTTTTTGGTTTTATGTTCAATGTTTATCACAGTCTGGCAAAGCATATTATTACTAAGCGTTACTCACTAGTTTAATTTTTCAAGTGAGACTACACATTGTGGGTACATTGGTCGTTACCCGGCAAGTTGGGACACACACTTTCACTGCTCTCTATACTCATCCCTGACCATTTGCAGGTCACTCACCCCGTTGACCTGAAAACTATGATCAAGAAAAATCACTGATGTCAATTCCGACTCACAGCAACGCTATAGCTCAGATTAGAACTGCCCCATAGAGCTTCCAAGGAGCGCCTGGTGGATTTCATCTGCTGACCTTTTGGTTAACGGCTGCAGCATTTAACTACTGAGCCATCTGAGTTTCCCTGAAAGCCATAGCCAAAAAAATTATGTAAAATTCTGCAACTATATCATACATGTATTTCACCTCCTTCCTTCCACCCATATTATTCTTCCTTCCAGAATATCCTTTTCTCTACCCTTTGCTTTCCCCTAAATTCCTGCTTGTCCTCAAATTCCTGTTCAGACTGATCCGCTGAGAAGCCCCTTCCAGCTTCTTCTACACCTTTGCAGTCACTCCCTCCTGTCTCACACTTGGCCACTTTGTCATATATCCACCGTTACAAACATCACAACAAGTGAATTATTCCTGTAAACATCTGTGTATCCCATTAAATGGTGAGAACTGTGGGTGCTTTAATATCGTGATAAAGCACTGTTTTCCAGCAGGTGTCCTGATGCTGGTCCAGAGGAGATGCTTTGCTGATATCTGTTGACTTCAGAGAGCAGTACAGATGCTTGTACAATTCCAAATAGGTTAGGAGTGTGATGAGATAAGGACCACTGAACAAATATTTATTGAGTGTGTACTATGTGCTGGGAGCTCTTCTAAGTGTTAGGGACTTATCAGTAAGCAGAACAGACGAAAATCCCTATTGTCATGGAACATATAGACCATTTTTAAAACTTAATGGCTGTATTGTTTTTGTTAGCTCCCAACTCACGACAACTCTATGCACAGTGAAATAAAATGCTTCCTTGTCCCGTTCCAACCCCATGACCAGTTGTGATCAGACCTTTGTGATCCACGGAGTTTTCATTGACTGATTTTCAAAAGTAGATCATCAGGCCTTTCCTCCTAGTTAACGTCGACCTGTCTAAAAGTTCTGTTAGTATGAGAAGAGAAGAACGGAAATTGAGACAATTAGCTGTGGTTGACATGTTAGTCTTTCAACTTCTCTGTGCTTAAACAGGCATGTATATTTTTGTTCTTAAAAAATGGTAGAGTAAAATGAGCTATCAAGCTACAAGAAGACATGAAGGAAACTCAGATGCATATTGCCAAGTGAAAGAAGCCAGTCTGGAAAAACTACATAATGTAAGATGCTGGCTATATGAGTTCTGGAAAAGGCAGCATTATAGAGTGTAAAAAGATCAGTGTTGGCCAGGGGTTTCAGGAGAGGGGAGAAGGCATAGTTAGGTGGAGCACAGGGCATTTTAAGGGCAGAGAAGCTGTTCTGCATGATACCACTATTGTTAGGTGCCCTTGAGTCGGTCCCTACTCATAGCAATGCCATACCCAACAGAACAAAACCCTGCCTGGTCCTGTGCCATCCCCAGAATCATTGTCACGTTTGAGGCCACTGTTGCAGCCACTGTGACAATCCATCCTGTTGAAGGTCTTCCTGTTTTTCGCTAACCTGCTACTTCACCAACCAGGATGTCCTTGTCCAAGGACTGAACTCTCCTGATAATATATCCAAAGTTGAGCTGCAGACTTGCCATCCTTGCTTCTAAGGAACATTCTGGTTGTACTTCTTCTAACACAGATTTTTTCATTCTTTTGGCCATGCACAGTATATTCAATATTCTTCACCAACACTGTAATTCAAAGGCATTGATTCTTCATCCAGTTCATGATTCCGCTTTTGCATGCATATGAAGCAATTGAAAACATCACAGCTTGGGTCAGACATACCTTGGTCTTCAAAGTGACATCTTGTTTTTCAACACTTTAATGAGGTCTTTTGAAGCCAGTTTGCACAATCCATGTATCTCTTGATTTCGTGACTAGCTGTTTCCGTGAGTGTTGATTGTGGATCCAAGATTAAAATGAAATCCTTGACAATGTCAATCTTTTCTTCATTTATCATGATGCTGCTTATTGGTTCACTTGTGAGAAACTGTTGTGTTCTTTGTGGTGAGGTGTAATTCATACTGAAGGTTGTGGTCTTTAACCTTCATCAATAAGTTCTTCAAGTTCTCTTTCAGTAAGCAAGGTTGTGTCATCTGCACAATGCATGTTGTTAATGAGTCTTCTTCTGATCCTGATGCTTCATTCTTCTTCGTAGAGTTCAGGTTCTTGGATTATTCACTCAGCTTACAAACTGAATAAGTATGGTGAAAGGAAGCAATCCTGATGGACAGCTTTCCTGATTTTAAGCTGTACAGTATCTCTTTGTTTTTTAAAACAACTATCTCTTGATCATTGTACAAGTTCTATATGAGCACAATTAAGTGTTCTTCAATTTCCATTCTTCTCTGTTATCCCCAGTTTCTTATGATCCACACAGTCAAATGCCTTGGTATAGTCAATAAAACACAGATAAACATTCTTCTGATATTCACCAACATCATCAGTGATATCCCTGGTCCCACATTCATATTTGAATCATGGTATTCTAGTGCTGGATATATGACCTTATACATTTTTCAAAGCCTCGAGAGCTGTATAATAAAAAGAACGAACCCTAATGTAAACAGTGGACTTGAGTTAATACTAATATGTCAGCACTGGGTTGTGCACTGCAACAGCTGTTAGTTACAAGAAAGCCAAAAGTTAGTAAAATGTGAAACTCTGTAGGGAGGAGAGGGAGTATACAGATAACCTTTCTGCACAAATTTTCTGTAAGCTTACAACTGCTCTAAAAACCTGAAATGTCTTTTTCAAAATGGTAGGATATTATCATTCTGATTTTTTTTAACTCAGATGTAGACATAGACATATATGTTGAACTTTGTTCCACAAACATTAACATCCTATTTAATAGACTGCCTTATTACCTTGTGTGTGTGTGTGTGTGTGTGTGTGTGTGTGCACGCGTGCGCTGAGGAAACTACAGACAGGTCAATTTTCAAAACAGTGTTTTTGAAAGCTTCTTTATTGCTTTTGACTCCTCACAATAACCCAGAGATAGATAGTTACATCAGGTGCTGCTATCCCCTTTTACAGATGGAAAAATCCAAGGACAGAGAGTTCAAGTAAATTCATTAATATCGTAGAGCTAATTGGTGGAAAAAAGAGCCATGTCTCCTAACTTCATACTAGTTATTTGATTAACGAAGTGGTTAGTTAGCTAGTCAGGTCTCTAAAAACTTTACTGTCATTGTTAACTATAGTTGCCTCTGAGAAGGAGAAAAATCAAATGAACTCTTTCTTCAAGAACATGAACACTTCTGCTTTCTCCTGAGCCTCAATCTGAGTGACTACTGGGCCTTTCTATTTTCACTCCAGTTTGGGGAGTTCTCACCTTCCCACAGAAAGTAGCTCCTGGTGGTGAGATCCCCCTGTTGAGGAGCACGTCACTCAGCAAGGCCAGTCCCTGGGCTGCAGCTTTCTCTGTGGTCACCCTGGCCCCAGTTCTCCGTGTCATCCCATTTCATGGGTTCCATGCTTTGCAATAGCATTGCCCCGGTAGGCCCAAGGACTGTTTACATTGGTGGCATTTGTCCACCTTCACCATTAGGCAATGCTTCCTGGCAAGGTTGAATCACTCATGTCCTGGTCTAGCTTTTATGCCCTACTTGTCTCCCAAGAACTAGTATTTTCTTTTGTGTCTGCAACTGCCTCACATCCGTGCCTTGCGTCTGTTCATGTTACATACAATCAAGATATTCACAAACCAAAGTAAAGGATCCCTCTTTACTGCATTAGAACTGAGAATTGAGAATTTTAGAAATTAAGAAAAAGTGTACATGGGAGATGAAGTATAATGGAAAAGATAAACGAGCTTTGGAGAGAATCTCTAAGCCTATAATTCATTGTCCGTAAAATGAGGATAATAATAATATCTACCTTGAAAGACTGCTGTAAGAATTTTAGAGTTATACTTGTAAACTGTCTCACTTTATTTAAGGACTATAGTAGTTTCTCCATAAAGAGTAGAGGATAAAACAGAATGTATTTCTGGCTTCTTTCTTTTTCAATAATCTTTAAAATTGGGGCAGCATTGCCTAAGAGAACTGAAAACATATGTCCAAACAAAAATTTGGACACAAATTGTTCTGAACAGCATTATTCATCACAGCTAAAAAGTGAAAACACTCTAAATTTCCACCAAATGATAAGTCTATAAACAAAACAGGATACATACAAACAATGGAATATTTTTCAGCTATAAAGGGAAATGAAGTCCTGATACGTGCTACAGCATGAATGAGCCTTGAAAGCATGTTAGTGCAAGAAGGCAGATATAGAAGGATACATATTGCAGGATCCCGTTTGTGTGAAATGTCCAGAATAGGCAAATCCTTACAGATGGAAAGTAGACCAGTATTTTCCCGGGTCTGGGAGAAGGGAGGCTAGAGAATGACTAACAATGGATATGAAATTTCTTTGGGGACAATGAAAATATTCTGGAATTAGATTAGTAATGATGGTTGAACAACTCTGTCAATATACTGAAAATCACTGAATTGTATACTTTAAAAGGGTACTTTTAGGAATGTGAACTATACCTCAATATAGCTGCCATTAGAACTTTTGAACAGCAGTAAGTATGTCTTAGTTGCTGTGCAAGAGAGAAGTTGCTACATCTTTACAGGTGTTTCCTACATATCTTTATTTTCTGTGTAAACTGGAAGCATATTGATATGTCATTGATAAGTAATTACGGATATGATGTATCCAGTCTAGTCTGAGGTGACAGTTTGGGGCTCCTAGACAAAGTGTTCTGGATCCTACTGTGTCCTTTTTTTACATCAGTGCTTGTAGTTCTGACCAGGAAGGACCGTTAGTGACTCCAGTTCTTCAGGGTGCCCCACAAAAGAAAGAACATAACTGAACTGGGCAAGCCAACAAGGAAAAGAAAAGGGGAAAGGAACAGTGGGAAAAGAGGAGTGGGAAAAAGAATAAACAAGGAACAAAGAAGGAGAGAAACAGGAAAAAGAGCATTTCAACAAATGGGAAACATATTTATGTCATCTTAGATTCTGCCACTGACATTTTCATAGAACTCCAAAAGTTTTGGCTCCAAGGAAAATTTTGCTAGAGTAAACCCTTTAAGCCAAGCTCATAAGGAATTGATGAATATTTCCATTTTACTTATTTTATTTCCTGCTGAGACATTTCCATACCTTCATTCTGGGACGCTCAGATTGGTCATGTTAATTATTGTTCTTGACAAAGCAGAGAATTCCTGGACATCTGCCGTCTATGGGCGAGTGTTGTGGGTGAGCTTGGGTAGGTTAGAGGAGGGGGCTCAGAAGGACTGAAGAACATCTCAAGATCCAGGGCCTACTATTTGCATTGCTTAGGCAACTCCTTACCTGTCAAACTCAGACTTCTTTCTACAAAATAAAGAAATAATAATATCTAACTTAATCAGGCTAGATTCAGAAAAGTACTTGGAACTAGTGATATCATTGCTGATGTCAAATGGTTCCTGGTTGAAAGCAGAGAATACCAGAATGATATTTACCAATGTTTTACTGACTATGCAAAGACGTTGGACTGTGCAGATCATAGTAAATTATGGATAACATTGCAAAGAAGAGAAATTCCAGAACACTTAATTGTGTTCATAAGGAACCTGTACACGGATAAAGA
This sequence comes from Heterohyrax brucei, assembly GCA_028571685.1. Taxonomy (NCBI): domain Eukaryota; kingdom Metazoa; phylum Chordata; class Mammalia; order Hyracoidea; family Procaviidae; genus Heterohyrax; species Heterohyrax brucei. Next base: position 53,122,207 of record CM053155.1, read on the forward strand.
AGCAGTTGTTTAAACAGAACAAAGGGATACTATGTGGTTTAAAGTTAGAAAAGATGCACATCAGGGTTTTATTCTTTCGTCATACCTATTCAATCTTTATGTTGAGCCAATAATCTGAGAAGCTGGACGATATGAAGAAGAATAGGGCACTAGGATTGGAGGAAGGCTTGTTAACAACTTGCTTTCTGCAACTGATACAACCTAGCTTGCTAATAGTGAAGATGACTTGTAGCACTTACTGGTATAGATCAAGGACCACACCCTTGATTATGTATTACACATCAATATATAGAACACAAAAAACCTCACTGCTGGGCCAGTGAGATGTCACTTTGAAGACTAAGGTACAACTGACCTAAGTCATGGTATTTTCATTTCCATCATATGTGTGCAAAAGCTGGACAATGAATAAGAAAGATAGAATAAGAAGTGATGCCTTTGAATTGTAACGGTGATGAAGAATTTTGAAGATGCCGTAGACTGCTAAAAGACTGACCAAATCAGACTTAGAAAAAGTACTACTAGAATGCTCCTTAAAAGCAAGGATGGCAAGACTGTCTTAGATACTTTGGACATGTTGTCAGGAGGGTTAAGTTCCTGGAGAAGGGCATCATGGTTGGTGAAGTGGAGGGTCAACAGAAAAGACAGAGACCCTCAATGAGATGAATTGACACAGTGGCTGCAATGATGGGCTCCAGCATAACCATGGTCGTGAGCGTGGTGCAGGACCGGGCAGCGCTTCATTCTGTGGTACGTAAGGTTGCTATGAGTCAGAGCTGACTCAACGGCACCTAGAAACAACAACTTAGTTAATCATGGGGCTCAAAATGGGATAGGCTTGTGTGAAACTGCTTTTTATGTGAGGTGTCTGGGGCTGTTAACACAGAGAAAAATATAACTCTGAATCAAAAATGTCAAGGCATTGCCCTGTTGTAGTATGAAGAAATTCATTTTATTAAGAAGATTCCAGGCTTTTGAATTGTCTGTTAACTGGGTGAACAACAGATTTAATATTCCTCTCTCCTGGAGCTCTGGTAGTGCAGTAATTAAGTTTTGCACTAACCAAAAGGTGGGCAGTTTGAATCTGTAAGACACTACTTGAAAACCCAATGGGACAATTCTACTTTGTCAGATAGGGTTACTCTAAGTTGGAATCGACTCAGCAGCATCGGGTTTGGTTTGGTCCTTCAGGAGTGAAATTGGTTAGTTAGTCTGCTGCATTTCCAGAATCAAAGACTTCTTATTGTGTCACGCTTACCCGGGATTCAGCTGTGTAACATCTATGATTTTTTTTTTCTGGGATTAAATGGGGCCTACTGAGGAGGGATGTTGAGAGCTATCAACGTTTTTTATGTTGGTGATGGAGGTTTCATAGGAAGTCAGTGTTCCTGATTCTTCTTGGTTCATTTAGGAAGAATGATAACTAATTGACTTGGTTTTTATTGTTGGTAGTTGCTATTGAGTTGAGTCTGACTCATGACAATCCCATGTAGGCAGAGTAGAACTGCTCCATAGTATTATCAAGGCTGTGGTCTTTCAGAAGCACACCTCTAGACCTGTGTTAGGAGCTGCCTCTGTAGGTTTGAACCATCAATCTTTTAACTATTAGTTGAGCACTTAGGGAATTCACCCCTGGAATTGAATTGACTTGGTAGGACCTAGGAAAAAACTTTTATTGGCAGAAATCCCCAGCCCTCAATCCATTTCTGCATCCACAACTGTGTCTAGTTACCACCTAGCAGGTGGGTTCTAAAACTTCAGATGGAACTCTATCAGAAAGTAAGATTCAATTGCCATATCTTGTGGCATGGCCATACATATCTCTTCCCCAAAAACACTGCCGGCAAGGCTTTCCTGAGACAGAGAGATGGGGTGGTGGGGCTGATGTGACCTTTTTGAAGACAAATACCATCACTTGCTTCTATAGTGGCATTTTAATTTTAGGTGGAGTTCTTTATTTTCTACACCAGTAAGACTTCCTTGATGGATGAAAACAAGAGGCAGTTAAGAGGCTAGTTCAGTTTTTGCAGTCTCAGATTGGAAAATTGGTTTTTGCCAACTCGCTAGTCATGGTGCAGATCGTCCAGGCAGTGACTAACTTTGTTTTTCATTCTATCATTCCCGTGAGCCACTGGAGATGTATTTTGCAGATTCTGAGTTGCATGTGTTGCTGCAGAAGCTCCCTGAGTGTCAGTGTGTGTGGAGGTCGCCAGTGGTTACCATGTCTTTACTGTCTGCATTCCGTATCCTTTAGTATGGCTCCAGAGGCCCTATGCTCACCAGTGCAAGTCTAGAGCTAACAACCTCAGTAGACTTGTAGTAAAATAAGTGAGTCAAGTTGGTTACTAGTTGAAGAGCCAAGACTGAGAAATTAAACTGACCGGAATAAGAAGAAATGTCAGTGTTTTTAGACATTGCCAGAGAAATCTCTCTCTTCTTTTTTTCAGTCGTGGTCAAGAAGCTGTATTACCCCACAGATGTGCGTTTCCTGGTCTACCTGGTCTGCTCTTGCTTTTCTGTGTGATAGTGACCATGCACCTGTTAACTTGGGAACTCAAAGAGCCCAACGGTCCCTACTCATGCTGCTGATCTTGTTTTCATTCTGTGATCATATTTGTTGATTTTGTTTTAATTCTGATCCTGAGACTCTCGGGCCTTTGAGAATTTAAACAGCTAGAGAAGGGGCAGAGGTAACTGGAAACAGGAATTAAAAGGAGAATCTGCGAGAAAACATCCCATGTTTGCCTCTGAGACCAAGGTAGATGTTGCATTTGCTTGCATCAGTGCTTTCATTGTGGATATTAACTGCAGAGAGAATGAGCAAGGGACAGTGGGGACAGAGAGGTGACCGAGCATGAACACTGAGCTGTGTCCAGTCACAGGTCCCAATGGTGGAAGAGAGACACATCTCAGCGACTCTGGGTGATGGTGCTCCTTAGATATAAACAGAAGTCTTTGTCTCAACCAAGCCTTCAAAACAAATTAACTGTATGAGGACCAGTGCAGCTCAAGAACTGATCTCTCCTTCGAAAATATCCTGGTGAGAGAGACCCAGGGAAAAACGAAGGAAGAGAGTTATGGATTTAAGTGTGAATCTACTCTAGGTGGGAGAGCGTGGCAAGGATTCAACAGTCTTTAGCCTTACAGAAGCACTGACTATCAGCCAGCTCACGTTTGTGTCTTCTCAAATACTGGTTTTTCCCAATTTGATTGCTGCTGTATTAGTTTCCTAGGGCTGCCATAACAAATTACTACAAACTGTGGCTTAAGGAGTCCCTGCTAATCAAAAGGTTGGTGGTTTGCGTGAACCAAGGAGCTCCTTGGAAAAAAGGTCTGGCTAGCTACTTGCAAAAACCCTGTGGAACACAGTTCTGCTCTGACACACATGGGATTGCCTTGAGTTGAAATCAATTCCACAGCAACTGGTTGTGTGGCATAAAACAATAGAAATGTATTGTCCCAATGTTTTTAGTTTTCTTGCTCATCCCCTGGCTAGTGAGCAGTGGGAAGGGGGGGAAGCAGAGTGGAGGAGCAGTGAGGAGCAGGCTCAGGTACCAGCTCCCGGCTGGAGGGGTGAGGCCACTCGGGAAGCCTGGCCAGGAGGGAAGAATTAGAAAGTCATAATTCAAGGTGTTGCCAGGGCCATGCTGTCTCTGAAGGTTCTAGAAGAGGATCCTTTCTTGTCTCGTTTAGATTCTAGGAGGCCTAGGTGGATCCTTGGCTGTGAAACATAACTCCAGTCCCTCCCTGCCTGTTCACATGGCTGTCTTCCCTCTGTGTCTCTCCACTTCTTAAAAGGACCCCAGTCCTAAAAAGATTTGGGCCTACCCGAATGGCCTCACCTTAACTGATTACATTTTTAGTGACCCTATTTCTAAGTAAGGTTGCATTCTCAGAGGCCAGTAGTAGGGCTTCAGCTTATCTCTTCGTTCTTGTTATCAGGTACCATTAAGCCAGTTTCAACTGACAGGGACCCTATATACAACAGAATAAAGCATCAGCCAGTTCTGTGCCACCTTCACAATTGTGATGCTTCAGCTGATTGTTACAGCCACTGTGGTGTCCGTCTCTTTGAAGATGTCTTTCTTTCTTTTTTTTTTTTTTTTGCTGACTCTCTACCAAGTGTCGTGGATTGAATGGTGTCCCCTCAAAAATGTGCATAGCAATTTGGCTAGGCCATGATATCCAGCATTGTGTGATGTTCCTCTGTGTTGTAAATTCTGTCTCTTCGATGTGAATGTGGGAGGATGGATGGTGGCTGTGTCAGTGAGGCAGGACTGAATCTGCAAAATTGTATTGTTTCTTTAGGCAGTCTCCTATGATACAAAAGAAAGAGAATAAGTAGATAGTTGGGGACCCCATACCACCAAGAAGCAGTGCCAGGAACAGAGCACATCCTTTGGAAAGGACCCAGGGTCCTACACCTGAGAAGCTCCCAGTCCAGGGTAAGATTGACAACACGGACCTTCCTCTAGAGCCAACAGAGAAAGACTTCCCCTGGAGCTGATGCCCTGAATTTGGACTTGTAGCTTACTGGACTACGACAGAATAGAATTTCTCTTTTTAAAGCCATGCATTTGTGGTATATCTGTTAGTGCAGCACTAGATGACTAAGACATCAAGCCTGATGTGTTTCTCCAGAGAGTAATCCATCCTGACAACATGTCCGAAGTATGTAAAACATAGTCTTGCCATCTTTGCTTCTAAGCAGCATTCTGGTTGCTATTTCTTCCAAGACAAATTTGTTCATTCTTCTGGAAGTCCATGGTATAGTCAATATACTTCACCAACACCACCATCCAAAGGCCTCAATTCTTCTTTGGTCGTCTTTATTCATGGTCCAGCTTTCACACACATAGGAGGCAACTGCAAACACTGTCACTTGGCTCAGGTGTACCTTAGTTTTCTAGGTGCTTTCCAACACCTTAAAGAGATCCTTTGCAGCAGACTTTCCCGGCCCAATTCACCTTTTGATGGCTTGATTGCTGCTTCCATGGGTGTTGATTGTAGATCCTAATAAAACGAAATCCTTAACAACCTCAATTCTTTCCCCATTTATCATGAGGTTGCTTGTTAGCCCATTTGTAAGAATTTTTGTTTTCTTGTTGAAGTGCAATCCATACTGAAGTCTGTGGTCTTTGATCTTCACCAGTAAGTGCTTCAAGTCTTCTTCACTTTCAGCTTGCCAGGTTGTATTATCTACATATTGCAGTTGTTGGTAAGGCTTCCTCCAATCCTGATGACCCATTCTTCGTATAGTCCAGCTTCTTAAATTATTTGCATATTTTTTATTATTTATTTTATCTTTTTAAAGGGATAAATTAGGACTCTGGTGGTGCAGTAGTGAAGACATCATCTGCTAACCAAAGGTAGGCAGTTCTAATCCACCAATTGCTCCTTGGAAACCCTGTAGGACAGCTCTGCTCTGTCCTGCACGGTTGCTATGCATCAGAATTGCTTCAACTGCAGTGGATTTTAAGTAAGAATTAGTAACTACAATAATTTTTAAATCATGTCTCTGTAGATCTATAGCTGTCACTTCACATCATTTATTTTCTTCGGGTTAACAAAGAACCTTGGCTGAGTTGAAAGCAGCACTCATTTTCATGGGTGCTGGGAGGAGCCTCAGCTGCTTTCAGGCTGGGAGAAGGGTCAGAGGACCTAGGCTTCTCATGACAGGGTCTCCTGGCTCTGCTTTGTGCGTTGGCCAGAGCTGCAGGCATCCCCTGAGGGTGGGGCTGGGTCTTCAGTTTAACTCTCCAAGGCTTACACACTGTGTGTCCTCAGCTTCCTTGCCAGATGGAAAAATCAACCTCGGTCACCACGGGTTTTGTGTTCAGATGCCTGTGGAGTCTCACTGCAAGGCAGGCCTTGCACTGCAGTGTTGTTACAAGGCTCTCAAAATAGAACCGTTAATGCAGCTATGTGTTCCTCCAGGGAGCCTGCATCCGGGCCTTTGGCATCTCTTTCCAGCTGTCTGGTGGACTAGAGCCTGCGTGCTTTCGTTGTTACGTGGGAGTACATTGCTGTCAAAGAGACTAACAGGCAGCAGATAGAAGTATCTGCCTGGGCTTCTTTCTGTTTATTTCCCGTGTGCCAGGGGAGTGCACAGATGGGGGTCGGGGCGGTGGGTTTGAACGTCCACAAGGCCTCCTCAGTCCGGCTAGTGCTTCAGTACACTCGATGGTCAGCTGGGTCTTCTTCCTCTGGAACAGAGATTAGCTCTGCACATCAAAAATCAGTATAGAGGGACCCCCTGACCATAGCTGAAAGATGCTGACTTACTCAGAAGCCTGAAAACAAGCAGAATCATAACAGTTCGGGGAAGTAACTGTGTAAGGATATGTTTGGTAACTCCATGAGAGGAGTATTTTAGCGATGCTTCTAGTGTTGATTAGACACTATCTTCTAAAGTAGCTAATTTCTGAGGATGCTTATCACTGTTCTTAAAGCAGATCTTAGAGCTACTTAACCTGCACACCGGGAAAGGAAATTTCACACAATCACAGCAGCTTTTCTTTAGAATACTGAGGAACTGCAGGAACACGTTGGGACGGCAAAGAGAGTCATCTGTTGTGTGTGCAAATTGTTTGTCCATCATGGTCAAGCAACATGGCATATGTTTCAAGTTAGGCAGCTAAAAGCCAGACTCTGCTCTTTAGGAACAGTCAGCATCGGGGGCCGTTAGACCTTCGGCTCTGCCCTGGGTATCCTGCTCTGTTATAGTTATCTCTTCCTTCATAAGATGCTCCAGAGCAGATTTCTGACAACTTCTTAGACCTAGGCGATGGTAGAACTCAGAAGATGAGTATTAGAGAGCTTGAATTCTGTGAAATGAGAAAATAGCAGCCAAGGAAAGAAGGGCTGTGTACATTCTTCCACATTATTTACAAATAACTTACAGATCATGTAGAATTCCCATCTAGCAAGCACTGGTGGTGTAGTGGTTAAAGTGCTCAGTTACTAACCAGAAGGTCACAGCTGGAACCTACCAGTTGTTCTGCTGGAAAAAGATGTGGCAGTCTGTTTCCACACAGATTTTACAGCCTTGGAGACCATATGGGGACAGTTCTAGTCTGTCCGGAAGGGTCACTGTAAGTTGGAACCGACACGACAGCAGTGAGTTTGGTTTGGCAGAATTCTCATAACTTTTGACTAACACTCTAGTTGAGTTTTTTGTTTTGTTTCAACTTACTCTTGCTTGTATTTTGAGTACAGTATACTTTAGACCTGACTCCCAGTTTCAGGAGTTGCTCTTTGTGTGCTCCATGTAGAAACCCTGGTGGTTAAGTGCTTCCTCTGCTAACCAAAAGGTCAGCAGTTCATATCCCCCAGGTGCTCCTTGGAAACTCTATGGAGCTGTTCTACTCTGCCCTATAGGGTTGCTATGAGTTGGAATGGACTCATTGGCACTGTTTTTGTTTTTGTTTTTATGCTCCATATGGTGATACAATTGTTTTGACTCACATAGTGTTCACTCTTCTTGGATGACAATTTTGATGGACATTGATAACCATGCCATGTGTCACAGCTGATGTGATTTTTGCAGACATGTGGCATCTCTCAGCAGAATCACAAGCTAGATAAGGTTGTGACCCTTTCTTTGCTGTACTGTGCTCACTAGCTTACAGGGTTTTGTTGTTGAACATTTTGTATAGTCAGATTTATTAATCTTTTATTTATTGCATCTGGGTTTTTAGTCAGTTAAAAATTTTGTCCCTGTATACAAGTTACAAAGTAATTTACTTGTATTTTCACTTAGTGCTTGTATTTTTTTTTTTTAATTTGGCTCTCTTATGTATTTAGATTTTAATCTGGTGTATGATGTGAGGGCTGGATATCCTATGGAAACCCTGATGGCATAGTGGTTAAGAGCTACGGCTGATAACCAAAAGGTGAGCAGTTTGAATCCACCAGGTGCTCCTTAGAAACCCAACATGGCGGTTCTGGTCTGCCCTTTAGGAGTCAGTCAACAGCAACAAGCTTGGTTTGGTTTGGCAATCCAGATGCCCCTCAACAACATGGAGTGCAGAAGAGTTTCTTAGCAACAGGCTGGTTACACCAATTGGCCTCAGTGTCCCCCAAGAGCGTGATCTCCAGACCCTGCCCCTGCTACTCTGTCATTGCCATATTGGGTTGAGATTAGAAAAGCTTTCAGTTTATGGCAAAGTTAATGCGGTCCTTTTTTTGTGGGCTAGAATTTTGTTCTACATTTTTCTTTAGCTCTCCCAGGCACACTCTCTTATGATTTCTGTCAGAGCAGTCAGTGGTGGTAGCCAGGCGCCATCTAGTCACACTGGCCTTAGTCTACTGAAGGCTGTGGCACTTGCTTTCCCTTATGGGGGCCGTTTTCTTCTTTCTCCCTTGCTCCCAAAGGGCTGAGACCGGTGGTGTATCTTAGAAGACCCCTCACAAGCTGTTAAGACCCCAGACGCTAGGCACCAAAGTCAAATGTAGAATGTTTTCTTTATGAACTGTGTTACTCCAATTGAATTAGATGCTCCCTGAAACCACGGTCCCCACAGCTCTCACCCCGGCAATTTGGTCCTTGGCTAGTACATGGCCTTGCTTTCTGGGAGTTGTGCTGGCTTCCTCAGCGTTGTGTACTGTCTTATGTCTGAGTGTATGTTGTGCTGTGCACATGCATCTTGTGGTGTGGTGTGATATGGTGTGGTATGGTGTGTGGTAGTGTGGTGTGATGTTCATGGTGTGTGTATTGTGTCTGTCTGTGATTGTCAGTGTGGATTTTTAAAAATCAAGAATAAAAAGTATTGAATTTTATTGAAGATTTTCATCATTTATGAGGATAATTGTATGACTTTTTTTCTTCAGATCTATAAATATGATTAATTATATTAATAGATTTGTTAATATTGACCCTTGAGACCTGGTTGTGCAGTGGTTAAAGTGCTCCGCAAGGTCAGCATTTCAAAACCACAAGGGCTCTGTGGGGGTAAGAGTGACAGTTCACTTCCATGAAAGATTCACAGCCTTGGAAACTGTATGTGGTTGCCAGGAGTTGGGATTTGACTTGAAGACGGTAGATTTGGTTTGGCTTGGTAATACTGAATTTATGTTGATGGTCGAAGAATAATTTGGAAAAGGAGGGTGAAAATGGTTGTGCATCTTGCAGAATGTAATCACTGTTACTGAATTGTTGTACACATAGAAATGGCTGAGTTGATGTTATATTTTACAGTATACACTTACTACAACAAATATTTTTAGTAAGTATATTTCCTAATATTAAATTTCATTAGGCCATGCCATGTTATTTTCTTAATAGAACGTTTCATTCTACTTGCTAATGCCTGGTTTTAGATTTCTGCAGCCTGTTCATTATAAAAGATTGATACATAGCTACGTGCGTGTGACCTTAGCAAGTTTAGACAGCAATACTACAGTAAGTTGAATGATTTTGGAATTTTCATTCTTTTCCTACACTCCAGTGAGCAAGCTATATAACCTTGGAAATGACTAGTCTTTTAAGATTTGGTAAACTTCCTTTGTGAAATGAAGACTAGCGTTTTGTTCGTGAGATAATTCTTTGGTAACTTTATTTTGTTCATGGACATTGTTCTGTGTAAGCTTTACGTCTCTGCAGGGTTCAGTTTTGCTAAGTGTGTGTCTTCCTAAGAAATCCTCTATTATACTGAGTTTTCAAATTTATTTTTTATTGAGTTGTGCAGAGTCATTGCTTATTATTTTTTTTAATTCTTCATATCTCATTATCCCCAGCTTTGTCATTTCTTGTTTTTTGTATTTTGTGCAGTCTCCCTTTTTTCTCATTAGGTTAACTAGTGTTGTAATTAGTAATGTGCTCAGATTTTTCAAAGAATGAACATTTTCCTTTGTTTAACTTTACTGTTTTTTAGCATCATGACTTTTCTACTTCTTCTTATATTATTATGTTGGTTAACTTAAAATTATATCTTTTGACTCGTATCTGTTACCAGTGTGATAAAACTCAAAACTAAACCCACCTCTGTCAGGTCAATCCCGACTCATAGCTATCCTATAGACAGGGTAGAACTGCCCCGTACAGTTTCCAAGGAGCACCTGGCAGATTTGAACTGGTGACCTTCTGGTTAGCAGCTGTAGCACTTAACCAACATACCAACCAAGGTTTCCATCAGTGTGATAACCAACAAATGTCTTCAGTGATGAACTTTTTCTCCTGGCTTTCATTTTTTTTTTAAAGATTTGCATTATTTTTACTACGTCAGAGTATGTAACATTTATTCTCCTGCCCTTGTCCTCAACTTCATTTTAGTTTTAATTTTACAGTGAAATACATTAAATACTATGAGCTTCTGTTTCTTCCCCCTAACATTTCCTGACTCATATCTGAGTTGGATGGAGCTCTAATAGATTTCTAAGGAGTATGGTATTTTTTATTCTTGTGTATGGAAATCTATTTTCTACAGCCTCAGTGTTTGAAGGGCACATAGACTGGTTATGAAATCATTAGCCCTTTTCTTTCCTTGGATTGCTTCAAAATGATAGTTTACTCTTGTCTTACTTCATATGTTATTGTTTAGAATTCTACCATATTTTTTTACTAATTTTTGTAGGCTTTATTTTCAAAGAAGTTTTAAGTTTGTGAAGACATAGAAGATTTTCAACATATTCCCTTCTCCCTGCACACTCTTCTATTTATTAATATTTTGCATTTCTGTGGTAGAGTTGTTACAACGCATAAGCCAATATTGATATACTGCTGTTAGCCAAAGTCTGCCTTTTCACTGTGTCTATAGTCGGGCACGCTGGTGGCGTTAGGGGTTAAGTGCCACAGCTGCTAAACAGAAGGTCAGCAGCTCAAATCCACCAAGCACTCCTTGGAAACTCTATGGGACAGTTCTACTCTGTCTTGTAGTGTCGCTGAGATGGAATTAACTCTACCGCAGTGGGTTTGATTACAGTTGGCTCAGTTGTTACGCAACCAAAAAGGTTGCCTTTGAACCCACAAGTTGCTCCGAGGGAAGAAGATGTGTCAGTCTGCTTCTGTAAAGACTGTAGCCTTGGGAACTCTTTGGGACAGTTCTGCTTTGTCCTACAATCTCACTACCTACCATTCGGAATCCGCTTGGCCACAGTGGGCTACAGTTTTTCCTTTTTCAGAATGCCCTACAGCTGCAGTCATCCAGTTGACAGCCTTTTCAAACCAGCTTCTTTAACCTAGCAAGTGTATTTACATTTACATTGTAAACTGTATTTACATTCTTCTCTGTCTGTTCTTGGCTTGAAAGCTACTTTATTTGTATCACTGTATTTATGTGCCAGTTTGTTTATCCACCTGACTGCAACTTGATTTTCTTTCTATTGTAAATAGTTTGGTCTTTTTGCCTGAAGGCACAGAGAAATGTTTTTCTTTATCATTCAAAATATTTAATAGTGTTATTAGATTGTGTTTCAGAATTGTTTGTTCTGGTTCAGTTTTCCCAAGTATATAGTGGCTTATAGATGGATATTTTGGTCTTTTATTTGCAGAAAATTCTCCATTTTATTTAACTTGTAAATATTCTGTTCCATTTTGTCCTTCTTTTTCCAAGACACCAGTTGTTTTTCTTTATAGCAGTTGTGTATAGATGTGGTCTGCTATTTACTGTTAATTTTGAAATTTCTTATTTTTTAAAATCAACAGTAACAATTGTGTTTTTACAGGAGAGAAGGGCTTGGGATGGTTGTTACGTTTCTTAGTTTAAGTCCCTGCTCTTCTGTTGTGTATGGAACTTCCACACTTTTTATATTTTGTAAATTTCAGAGTAGGTCAGGGTGGATCAGTTAGTCTTTCAAGTTAGATCATGAACCAGTTTTGTATATATTATTTAAAAACTTTTGAAGCACTGTATTTCTTATAAGAGGCAGTAAAGTTAATTCAAATAGAAATGTGAAGCCACCATAGATTTACAGTTTCATACTGAAAACTTTATGGTAGCTTTCCCTTGTACAGTATGTACGATTGAAGCAGCAGTGACTAGAAATCCTGCTGTAACCTGTAAATTAACAGGAAATGCAAATCAAATGTAACAACTGCTGAAATTGAAGATAATTATTAGGTGAAGTTAACAGAGTTTACATCTTAGATAACTGAAAATCAAAACAAACAGGATTATTTCCAAGAAGATTCATCAACTAACTCCAGTTCAATTCGTGTTGTATTTGTTCTGTTTTATTATTTTCTTGCTTTTACTTATTGTTATGGATTGAATTGTTTCCCCTCCAAAAACATCCTGTGTGTCCACTTGGCTGGTCCATGATTACCAGTGTTGTGTGATTGTCCACCATTTTGTCACCTAAAGTGATTTTTCTATGTGTTATAAATCCTATCTTTATGATGTTCATGAGGTGGGATTAGCACAGTTAATTCAAGCTGCAAGGCTGGATTTTGTCTTAAATCAATCTTTTTTGAGATTGAAAAGAGAAAAGTAAGCAGAGAGACCAAGAAAGTAGTGCCAGGAGCCTAGCAAGTTCTTTGGACCCAGGGTACCTCTGCTGAGAAGCTCCTAGCCAGGGGAATGTCGGTGACAAAAATGTTCTTGTAGAGCCAACAGAGAGAGAAAGCTTTCCCCTGCAGTGGAAATCGTGCCCTGAATTTGGACTTCTAGCCTACCGGAATATACGAGGATACTTTTCTCCTTTTGTTAAAGTCATCCACTTACAGTATTTTTGCTACAGTAGCACTATATAACTAAAGACATATAGTAACACAATTATTTATTGATTCTACTACTGGCCAAGCTCTGTATGAAGGTCCAGTAACACAAAAATGATTTTCAGTAGTATCTCTCACTGCAGAGATTCATTGTCTAGTTTAGATTATGTGGGGATTGATTTCAAATAATACAGTTTTGTTTTATTTTTCCTAGAATTAGCTATTCTCCTTTCAGTTCATTTGATGCATTAGGTTTCCCCTTCTTTTTTTGAATCATGTAACTGAACTATATTTTATTGTCTTTCATGCAGGGCAGCCACTGATCACAATGTGGATAACACAACAGAAATCCTCAGGGAGTGGTTAAAAAATGTACAGAGACTGTATCACTATGTAGAATGGAGGCCTATGGATGAACCAGAGTGAGTAGGAAGATCAAGTTTTGTAAACTGGTTATTTACTCTTTCTCATCTAATTCTCCAGTCATTCAAGCTCCTAACCTGAGAGGCACGTCTGGCTTTCTTTTACCTTTTATCTCTGTGTCTAGTGAATGCTGCCATTCTCTCTTTGGCAGATCTTCACATTTCTCTCTTCCTCCAACCAAATTCAGGTTCTCGTTAGCTCGTAAGTGAATTACCACAGCAGTACATGTATTTATAACATTAATATGATTTATTAATATTTCGAGTATAAACCTTTTATACTTGAGAGATCATACTGAAAAGGTTCTGTATTTTGTACATATGCCTTGCTTTTTTTTTTACTTACAGTATCTTGGAAATCATTCCATAGTGGTAGTTAAAAAATGTATTCATTCTTTTTATTAATAGTTTTATATTTTTCTTTGGATGTATCACAATTATTTAATCAATCCTCTTACTTACAGACATTTAGCTTGTTTCCAGTCTCAGCCTAGCAATTTCTCAGTCACTTTCAGCTCCAAGTCATCATATGTAGTATCTTGTCAAATCAATCCATCTAAAAATACGAATGAAGTGATTTTATATCTCTGTTAAAAGAACTCCAACAGTTCTCAGTATCTTCTGAACCAAGTTCAAGTACCTCAGAATTATTCAAATGATTCCATACACTGAGCTCCCATTCATATGCACCCATATTGCCTCTGCTTCCCAACAGAAAACTTTATTCAACATGCTCCTTTTTTTTCTTTCCCTCTCAATTCCAAGTCTTTGCTCTTGTAGGTGTCCTTTCTCGGAAGGCTCTTCCCATCTATGTAACTAACTCATATCCCAAATGCCACCTACTAAAGCAAGCTATTCCCATTTACTGCAGTTACAAAGATCTCTTTAATGCTCAGTATTTGTATTGCCTATTGTCCCCATCATGCTTTTGACGTGATACACTTAATTGGCATTGTTATTTAAGTATGTGCTTTCTGTTGTCTTTTTTTTCCTAAGTAAATTGTAGGTTCTTTGGCAGGAGTTAGACAGTACAGGTATTTTACATTTTTTCCTAATGCTATATTCCTGGAAGTCACTAAATTAATACTTGCTGAATGAACAAATGAGTAAATGAGAGCATGAAGAAACTGTTCTCATGTTCCTAGGGTTACTGTAATTCCATTTTAAGATTGACAAATTTTATTGCTAGAATGAATTGAGTTTTCCTGACTTTTTGTCCATGGTAAATCATTTTTTGAAGGTTACATTTGTATGACAGTAACAAATGCCATTCTGAGGTGGGAGTGGAGATCTGTCTTTCTAGTCTCTCTCTGTAAGTACATTTATGATCTATCTGTATATTTTTTCGAATCCTAATGTATGGTCCTCATGTCAGCCAAAACTGAACAACAAAATGTGAGTGCTCTAAAAGACTGGCACAGTCCTTTGGAGCTTCTTATCATTGAATTAGGCTGAATTAATAAAAGACACAGAAAAACTTTATGTATCTACCTTGAATCCTGGTTATTACCTCAATGGCCAGATTTTGACCGAATATGTTATACGCCAAGGTCAGTGTTGAGTCAAAATCTGTCCTGAAGTACAATGATGTCAGTGACAGGATAATATCCAGGTGTCTACAAGGAAGACTAGTTAATACGACTGCTATTCACATTAAATACCAACCAATAAAGCCAAATATGAAAAAATTGAAGATTTTTATCAGCTTCTGCAGTCTGAAATTGATCAAACATGAAATCAGGATGCATTGATAATTACTGGCGATTGGAATGCAAAAGTTGGAAACACAAAAGAAAGACTGGTAGTTGGAAAATATACCTTGGTGACAGAAATGATGCTGGAGATCAAATGATAGAATTCTGCAAGACCAGCTTCTTCATTGCAAATACTTTTCTTCACCAACATAGAAAGCAACTATACATAGACCTCACCATACAACACACATAAGAATCAAAGTGACTACATCAGTGGAAAGAGACTATGAAAAAGCTCAATAGCAGCAATCAGAACAAAGCCATGTGTTGATTGTGGCACCGAACGTCAACTGCTCATATGCAAGTTCAAATTGAAACTGAAGAAAAGTAGAGCGAGTCCACAAGAAACCAACTACAACCTTGAGTATATCCCACCTGAGTTTAGAGGCCATCTGAACAACAGATTTGATGCATTGAACACCAGTGACCAAAGACCAGGTGAACTGTGGAGTGACATCAAAGAAATCATCCATAAAGAAAGCAAGAGGTCACTAAAAAAGACAGAAAAAACCAAACTGGATGTCAAAGACTCTGAAACAGGCTCTTGAATAAAGCAAAATAAAGCAAAAGGAAGGAATGATGAAATAAAAAGAATTGAACAAAAGATTTCAAAGGGTGGCTGGTGAAGACAAACCAAAGAATCATAATGACATGTGCAAAGAACTGGAAATATAAAACCAAAAGGGAAGAACACATTCTGCATTTCTTAAGCCGAAAGAACTGAAGAAAAAATTCAAGCTTCGAGTTGCAATTGTGAAGGATTATGCAGGGAAAATATTAAATGACTCAGGGAGCACCAAAAGAAGATGGAAGGAATACACAGAGTCATTATACCAACAAGAACTGGTCAATGTTCAACCATTTCAAGAGGCAGCATATGAACAGGAACCTACAATACTGAGGGAAGAAGTTGAAGCTGCACTGGAGGCACTGTTAGAAAAACAAGGCCCCGGAAACTGATGGAATACCAACTGAGATATTTTAACAAATGGATGCAGCACCGGAAGTTCTCACTAGTCTATGCCAAGAAATTTGGAGCACCAGCACTTGGCCAGCTGACTGGAAGAGATCCACATTTATGCTCATTCCAAAGAAAGGTGATCCAACCAAATGTGGAAATTATCATACGATTTCATTAATGTCACATGCAAGTAAAATTTTGCTCAAGATCATTCAAAAGCAACTGCAACAGTAAATTGACAGGGAACTGCCAGAAATTTGAGCCAGATTCAAAAGAGGATGAGGAACTGGGGATATCATTGCTGATGTGTGATGGATCTTGGCTGAAAGCAGGGAATACCAGAAAGACACTTACCTGTGTTTCATTGACTATGCAAAGGTATTCAACTGTGTGGATCATAATAAATTATGGGTAAGGATATGGCAAATGGGAATTCCAGAACTCTTAATTGTGCTCTTAAGGAATCTATGTATGGATCAAGAGGCAGTTATGTCAACAGAACAAGGAGACATGCATGGTTTAAAGTCAGGAAAGGTGTGCGTCATGGTTGTATTGTTTCACCCTAACTTTTCAATGTGCATGCCAAGCAAATAATCTGAGAAGGTGGACTATATGAAGAATAATGAGGCATCAGAATTGAAGAAAGTCTCATTAACTCTTGTGTTATGCAGATAACACAACCCTGCTTACTGGAAGTGAAGAGGACTTGAAACACTTACTGATGAAGATCAAAGACTATAGCCTTCAGTACAAATTGCACCTCAACATCAAGAAAACAAAAATTCTTTCATCTGAACCAGAAAGCAACATCATGATAGATGGAGAAAGGATCGAGGTTGTCAAGGATTTCATTTTCTTTGGTTCCACAATCAACGCCCATGGAAACAGCAGTCAAGAAATCAAAAGATGCATTGCATTGAGAAAATCTGCTGCAAAGGACCTCTTTGAAGTATTGAAAAGTAAAGATGTCACCTTGAAGACTAAAGTATTTTCATATGCATGCAAAAGCTGGTCAATGAATAAGGAAGACAGAAGAAGAATTGATGCTTTTCAGTTGCAGTATTGAAGAGGAAAATTGCATGTATGATGGGCTGCCAAAAGAACAAACAGGTCTGTTCTGGAAGAAGTACAACTAGTGTGCTCCTTGGAAGCAAAGGTAGTGAGACTGCATCTCATGTGCTTTGAACATGTTGTCACAAGGGATCAATCCTTGGAGAAGGATATCATGCTTGGTAGGGTGGAGGGTTAGTGAAAAAGAGGAAGACTCAACAAGATGGATTGACACAGTGGCTGCAACAATGGGCTGAAGCATAAAAACGATGGTAGGCATAGTGCAGGACCAGACAGTGTTTCTTCTGTTGTGTATAGGCTCACTATGAGTCAGAATCTACTAAAGGGCACCTAACAACAACAAGGTCAGTGTGAAAGGTATTAGGGAAGGCATTGTTTTTTTTGGGGGGGGGTGTTTTTTTCTTTTGTAATGTATTCGCGAAAACAGGAATTCCATTGATTTTCAATGACACAGTAATTGGAGAAGACATCCCAGAGAATTTCTGAGTAGTATGTAGTTTTATTGACTTTATTTGTACAGCTAGAGTCTTATTTTTCTTGTGGTTTTCCATTTACTAAGGCACATGTTTGGATGGCTTAAACTGCTAGAACTTTAAGTGATGGCCTGTCTTGGTCACTATGACAATATCAATGCCCATACCAGTCGAGACCCTTTGAAAGGATTTTGTAGAATGGGCCAAGCCACTTGCCTACAAGGACATTTAAGACTCCTGGCTATTTTGTAGATGTTGATAAATTGAGATTCTCAAAGATATTGTACATCTGCTCCATGATTTCACTTCACTTGGAATAGAGCCATTGGCGGCATAGTAGTTAAGTGATACTGCTACTAACCAGAAGGACAGCAGTTCAAATCCACCAGACTCTCCTTAGAAACTGTATGGGGTAGTTCTACTCTGGCTGTAGGGTCGCTATGAGTCAGAATTGACTAGACAGCAGTGAGTGGGTTTTTTGGTTAGGAAAAGAGAGAGCAGTGTGTTAGGTTCTGGAATATCTTTTGCTGAGACACTACTGAGTAAATGTAACTTTCTTTTTCTTAGGTAATTCTTCTTTTTACATTGCAACATTTCCACATTTACTTGACAAGAGGACATCTAGAAAGATGTCTAGGTACATTCCCTTGGGAGTTAAACTACCTGGAGTCAAATGCTGACTGTGTCCCTTACTAACTGTATAATATTAGGCAAATGATTTCTCTATACTAGTTTCCTCATCTCTGGAATGGAGAAAATAATAGTGCTTGCCTCATAGAACTTAATGTTAAAACCCAATGAATTATTTACTGTATAGATTTTTGTGTACAGTAATGTTGCCTGATTGGGGTCTATGACCTGGAGGAATTGAGTCAGGAAACATACCTCAAGTCAGAAAGATGGAGAAAGTTTATTAGGAGGTATGATACCAACGGAGACTCAACGGCAACTCGGGCTCTCCTCTATGGAGTCTCAAAAGACAATTTTTACATCAGAGTTTATGAATCCTTTTGGAAAGTTATTTCATTTTTAAGCATGTAGCCCACAGATAATTGTATATATCACAAAATAACCACAAGAAACTATTAAACTAGAGATATATTTGTCAGACACCTGAACTCTAATCCGTGTGTTTGTAACACGCAAAGGCAAAATTTATATAAAAATTCTTCAGCTAGTGGAACCTGCCTGCCAAGTCCACTCTGACTGAGATAAGGATCAAGAAAGAAGGTTGTAGATTTAAAAAGAAAGGAAGAAAGAAAGAAAAATGGCCAGGCAGCCTTCTTAGCTGCTGTCTCACAGGCTGAAGGCCATTTCTCAAGTGAGCAAAGAACAGGAGGGAGACCAAGGCCACAGGAACTGAGAGGGCTCTGCAGCTCTTTGAAAGGAGGCCGATGTAGAGGCCAGTGTGGCTGGTGCAAGAATAAACACTCATAGATTATTTGGGGTATTATTATGGTACTAGTTATGTCAAGTTCTCAACCACCCATTTGGGAAGAGAGAAAACATATAGCAAGGCATCATGGTCACAGTCAGAAGCAAGCTACCAAATACCTCTTTGCGGTAATTCTTTATCTGCAAACTCTATGGGGCAGTTCTACCCTGACCTCGAGGGTCATTATGAGTTGGACACGACTTGACGGCAGTGGGTTTTATACCAATAACAGGATCTACTTCCCAGGGTTGCTGGAGGATTTAATGAGTTAGTGCATGTCAACATTGAGGACACTGCCTGGCACACACAGGTACCTGATAACCCGTTGCCATTGAGCAGTGGCTCCACAGGGCTGAAGAGAACTGCCCCATAGGGTTTCCAAGGAGCAAATGGTAGATTTGCACTGCTGACTTTTGGGTTAATAGCCAAGCTCTTAACCACTATGCCAAAGATTATCATCATACTCTTTCAGGTCGTATCCTGATGAAATTGGACCAAAGCACTGGCCAAATTCTCGGTTTACCCATGTGATGAGACTACGGCAGGCAGCCCTTCGAACTGCGAGGGAAAAATGGTCAGACTACATTCTGGTAAAAGCAGATGTTTGATTTCTTAACAGCTGTTATCTAGAATGGATCCCAATCAGTAATGTAAAAACTAGGACCCTGGGGGCAATCCAAACAACCTCTTGTTTCGGACACCACCAGCCCCATTTTAAATAAAGGCTCAAGGGAAAATTTGGAGAACTTGATATTGGAATATCTAGATTTCACCTCAGACCCACTTCAGCTATGGATTCGCAGTGAGTGAGCAAAGACATTTCTGAAACGTTTGATCTCTTTCGGATAATAGGCATAGAAAACAACTGCTTGGTTTTAGTTCATGGGAGAATACTGCATGTAAGTTGTCTGAACAATTTTTTGGAACAATTTTCTGGGTATGAGAATTTGAGGCCCTCCTAGCATTACAATCCATAACCTAAATACATCTGTCCACCTGTATCCAGAGTGTTTGTTGACTGGATCTTTAAGGGCTGGGCCATTAATACCTTGCACTGAAGTCACTAACCGAGGTGTAGACCAGGTCCTAGTTGGGTCTGTGCTCGGTATGGTATCAGCAGTTCATTACCTGGTGCCTGAGGTAGAGTTAAACATGTGGAAGTTGGACGAGACGTGTTTTTACTCGCTGCATGGTGACTTTCTCAAAATCCATCCAGTGACATGGGTTTTAGTAGGGAGAATACATAGGCGCCTCATAAGCTAATGAATCTTTTGGAAATGCTGGGTGTTTCTTTTTTAACTCAATACTGAGAAGCATCTTTTGACCTGACATTATCCTTTTCTCTTCCTAGTTCATAGATGTTGACAATTTTCTGACTAATCCAAAGACCCTCGATCTAATGATTGCAGAAAACAAAACCATCGTGGCGCCCATGCTGGAGTCTCGCAGTCTGTACTCTAATTTCTGGTGCGGAATCACACCTCAGGTAAGTCTTGTGGGCAATGAATTACAGCCACAGGTTTTAACAAGATAGCACTGGGTCAGCAGGAGCCCCACCTACCTTTTTCTTGTTCCTTCCTTGAGACATGAATGTCATTTTGTAAATGTTTTCAAAAAAGGGTGTATATCTTGTCCATTGCCACAACTCAATGAGCTCCTCTGCATAAATGAATTATTATTAAAATATTTTTATGAGATTTCCCTTAGAAGCTTTAAATGAACTACTACAACATACTGGAATTTGTGCCCATTTTGTCTGTGATTTAAACATTCTAAAAAAAAATAGGTTTTTTGTTATCCAAAACTAGCATAAGAGTTCTATGGAGACAAATTTAGAAATGGAGAAAAGTAAATCATAAGTCATAGTTTGGCATATTTCTAATAGCTATATAATATCAGGAGACCTGGTAGCATAGTGGTTAAGAGCTCAGTTGCTAAACAAATAGTGTGTGGTTCAAATCTACCAGCTGCGTCCTATGGGGAGAGTTCTACTCTGCCCTACAAGGCTGCTGTAAGTCAGAACCAATTCAATGGCACCTAACAACAACATATAACATCGAGCAGCTGTACTTAGCTTAAACAATATTTAATTTGTTTGTCCTTTTTTACTATAATAATAATCATTATCAATACAGACCTTTCTCAATTTAAGGTTATTTCCTTAGTATAGCTTCCCAGAGGTGAAATTACTGAGCCAGAGTATAGATTTTATTTTTATAACTTTTAATATATGTTGCCATACTTATTTCCAAAGAGTTCTATAACACAAGACTTTCATGGACACCAAAGAAGACATACAGGCAGCTGAACAGACACAGGAGGAAGTGCCCGAATCGTTAGCCATTAGGAAAATGCAAATCAAACCTGCAATGAGAACTGTATCATCCTGAGATTACTAGCACTAGGCACCCCCCCCCCCAAAAAAGAAAAGAAACAGAAAATAACAAATGTTGGAAAGGTTTTGGGAATATTGAAACTCTTACGACCAATTGGTAGGAATATAAAATTGTGCAACCACTGTGGAAAGTGATAGAGTGCCTCCTTAAAAATTTGGAAATAAAAATACCATGTGACCTAGCACTCTCACTCCTAGGAATATATCCTAGAGAAATAAGAACTGTCACACAAATAGACATAGGCACAACCATGTTCACTGCAGTATTATTCACAATAGCAAAAAGATGAAAACAACCTACACCCATCACCAGATGAATGGATAAACCAACTGTGGTGCCTACACACAATGGAATACCATGCAACGATAAAGAATAACAATGAATCCTCAAAATGTCTCATAAGGTGGATGAATCAGGAGGGCATTATGCTGAGTGAAGTAAGTCAACTACAGAAGAAAAATATTGTGTGAGACCACTACTATAAAAACATAAGAAAAAGTTCACATACAAAAAGTAACAATCTTTGGTGGTAATGAGGAAGGGGAAGAATGGTAGGAGAAATCACTAACTAGATAGTGGAGAGATAGCATGCAGCATAGGGGAAGTCAGCACAGCTTAACCAAGGCAAAGCCATAGAAACTTCCTATATATATCCACACACATTGAAGGACAGAATTACTCAGGCTGAGGACGACAGATCGTGGTGTTGGAGGACATGCAGGTCAACTGGCATAACATAGTTGACAGAGAAAACACCTTACATCCTATTTTGGTGAGCAGCACCCAGGATCTTAAAACTTGCAATTGACCATGTGGGATACGTCTATTGGTCCCATCAAGTCCAAAGTAAAGGAAGATGAAGAAAACCAAAGACACAAGGAAAATATTAGTCCAAAAGACCAATGGACCTTGTGAACCATAGCCTCCATCAGCCTGAGCCCAGATGAAATAGATGGTCCCCAGCTACCAAGACCAAACACTGACAGAGATCTTAATAGAGGGTTGAGGACAGAGCAGGAGAAATAACATCACAAACAACACTACACTTACTGGTTTGACAGAGACTAGGGGAACCCCTGAGACTTATGGCCCTTGGACACCCTTCTAACTCTGAAGTGAAGCCACTTCCTATATCTGTCTTTCAGCCAAAGATTAGATAGACCTATAAAACAAACAGTAACACACTTGATAAATGTGCTTCTTAGCTGAATCAAGTACACTGTACCAAATGGGCAACACCTGTCCAAAAGCAAAGCTGAGGGGGCAGGAAGGGCTGCGAAAACCAGATGAGGGGAAAGGGGAAGGGTGAAGGTGCTGACACAGTGCAGAGATTGCAGCCAATGTCACAAAACAATTTTATATAAATGTTTGAATGAGAAACTAATTTGTGCTGTAAATTTTCACCTAAAACACAATAAAAAAATTTTTTTTAAGTTTTTACAAAAGTTTTCATTTCCACTCTTTTTCCCCCAATAAAATCTTCAAAGTCTAGAGCTCTGTTAGAGTGCATGCTTACTGCTGGTTATGTTTTGTGCTTTAGTTAATGTATTAGAGAGATAGACTAAATGGATCAATAGAATATATATATAACAATGTGGGATAAAGAAGCACTAAGGGTAGTGTTTCGTTCTGTTGTACATCACATAACTGACTCAACAACAGCACCTAACATCAACAGGGGGAAGGTTATATGTTGTACGTGTCTCATGGCCAGAGGGCTTCATTTTGAGTCTCTCTTTTATATGTGGTTTGGTTTTGGATGAAGAATGATGTCAGTCACATGCTGGTAAGTATTTAATAACTTATTTAGGAAGAAAATCCCTAACTGGTAGTGTTTGCCCAGTTCTGATGGTGTAAGTATTCCCAGTGTGCCCAATTTCATGCTACCAATTTGACATCAGCTGGCTTGCAAATCACTCTGAGGTTTTGCCTTGGCACCACCGACAAGGGTGAGCTCTCCTGGTGACCACAGTCCTGGGGCTTTTATTATCTCCTTTTTTGCTTTAATTGTTAAAACCCATCAGGGAGAAATGTGCTCACTTGTTTTGCACAGTAAAAGTAACCGCTGAGCCATTCTAACCGCAAGCAATTCTAACTTTTCTTCACCTGTTTTTGGCTTTCTACTGTTCCCAGTTAGGCTTCTGCCAGGGCAAGAGCAGAAACAACCAATGATTTCATAAGCACAAGGCAGGCCCTGATTTCCAGAGCCTTTAAACACAGCCCAAACAAAATGACCCTAGTGCTGTCTGGTCAATGAACAGAAATTATGACCAACAACATTCAGCTGATGTGGAAAAAGAGAAAGAAGACTAAAACACATCCATTACCTCCTGTCTGCAGGAGGCAAGTTAATTCTTTCTCCCTTGCTGTTTCCTTTTTTCCTTCAAAATAACCAATGATTCATCATTGCCATGAAACTTCCAAGCTTCTCATTTTGAGAATATTGCTCCCAAGTAGTCTACAACTTTATTTGTCATAGGTCCTTAGGCAGACCTTTAGAGAACCAGAGTTCTCTTTGTCTCTTGCCAGACATGATCATAACCTGAAATGTTAAGAGAACCGTAAGCTGAAATGTTAAGAGAACAAAACTCACTGCCGTCAAGTCAATTCCAACTCAGAGCAACCCCAAACACAGAGTAGAACTGCCCCATAGTTTCCAAGGAGTGCCTGGTAGATTTGAACTGCTGACCTTTCAGTTAGCAGATGTAGCACTTAACCCACTAGGCCACCAGGGTTTCCTAATAATACTTAGGTGGTGAATTGAAGTTTCCAACTGCAATAGACCTTATCACATGTGATCATAGACTTTATTACTGTGTGATCCATGCTATAGCCTTATGAGGTAGATAAGCGAAGCCAAGCCAGTAGGTAAGCAGCTATGATTCTTCAGGAGAAGAAACTGAGGCTCAATGCAGTTAAGTATGACCTAGGGTCAAACACCTGGAAGATGGTTAAAATGGCTCTAAAATACACATTTACCTTCCATGTCTTAATTTGTGATCCTTCTACGTTATTGTGAGGTCACTGTTAGGGTTAGCTCAACTAGGACACTCTCACAGACACTGAAGGCAATGTTGGAGAAGTGGAAGACGATGGGGTGCTGACTTTGCAACAGGAAATGTGACTACAAAGGAAGATGATTGGTCAGTAAATGTGCTAGAATTTACGTAGCTCTTCACCGTGCTAGTTTTCTGACGCTATACACTCATTCCAGTGAGCCTACCACTGCCCAGAAGAGCTTTGGAAATGCCTTTGCAAGTTTCTGCATACCTTTAAATATGGTTTGTTGAGATAAATCTTCACAATTTCTGGAATGTATTTGATTTGGGGAAATAGTGAAATTACAATGGGTGCCAGTGCAGTGCAAGCTTTCTCTTAGACTGTATGCCCCGTGAGGGCCGAGACGGGGGCTATCTTATCTGCAGGCGCCAATGCTTCAGTAGACATCTGTTGAATGAATGGTCAAATTTAGAGGACAACATGTGAGTAATGACAAAGTTGTTGAATGCCCATGTGTCCAACTGACAAAATGAGATGGTTGCCCTATGTGTTTATCCAAAAGGCAGATGCAAAAGCGGAATCCCTAAAAGGGGCTGGAGGAGTAGCAGCTCCAGTAGAGTGCTGGGTAAAAAACTGCATGAACTACCAGGTTGTCACTTTGTCATACTGCAGTGGCTTGAATGTTGCTATGATGCTGAAAGCTTTGCCTCCAGAATTTCAAACACCAGCAGGGTCACCTGTGGTGTGTTTCCAGACCAAAATAGACTAGGAGAAGAGGCTCCAAAAAGTAATCAATGAAAACCTGTGTATCATAAGAGAATAGTGTTAAATATGCTGTTGCTAGACGAGCTCTTTAGGTTGGAAAACATTGCACAATAGCCACAACAGTAGGCATACCAATGACCAGGAAGGTGGTGAAAGAGCAGGCAATGTTTTGTCCTGTTATAGATTGGCTCACTATGACTCAAAGATGGCAAAAAACAACAACTGCATTTAAAGAGGAACTTCATTGGCATGTCTAAGTACCAGCATGCTTATTTAAAACACTGGCGGTGGTAATGTCCTCACTATAATAACAACCACTATTTACTGATGCTTTCTTAGCAACAGGCATTGTTCTCAGCATCATTTAGATTTTTTAATCCTTCTTTACCCACCACTGGTCTATCAGCTTATTGCACTGAGGAGACTTGCTTCTTGGTGGGATGCTGAAAGCTAGGTCACAGTTATTTCCCATACCATCAGGGTCAACCGTGGTGGACTTGATGAAGACAGACAGGAAGCAGGAACTGATAATCTACTTCTAAAGAAAATTGACTGTTGAAAGCCCTATGGATAGCTGAGGAAAGTTGTTTTAGATAGTGGCAGAAGATGAGTCCCTCAGGGTGGAAGGCACTCAGAATACTACTGGAGAAGAGCTGCGTCCTCAGTGTAGAACTGACCTTAATGAAGTGGATGGAGTCAAGCTTGTGGCACCTACATTTGCTGATGCGGCAAGATTCAAAATGAGAAGAAACATATGCAAACATCCATTAATAATTGAAATGTGGAATGTAAGAAGTATGAATCTAGGAAATTTGGAAGTCGTCAAAAATGAAAATGGAATGGAGACAGATGGACATCCTAGGCATCAGTGAGCTGAAATGGACCGGTATCAGCCATTCTGAATTGGGTAATAATGTGGTCTACTAGGAATGACAAATCAAAGAGGAATGGTGTTGCATTCATTGTTGAAAAAGACATTTCAAGATCTATCCTGAAGTAGACTCTGCTGGTGATAGGCTAATATCCAAACACAAGAAAGACCAATTAATATGACTGTTATTCATATTTATGTACTAACCACTAAAGCCAAAGATTTTTACCAACTGCAGCAATTTGAAATTGATCAAACATGCAATCAGGATACACTGATAATTAGTGGTGATTGGAATGCAAAGGTTAGAAACAAAGAAGGACTAGTAGTTGAGAAATACAGTCTTGGCAATAGAAATGATGCTGGAGATCCCATAATAGAATTTTGCAAGACCAATGACCCATTCACTGGAAATATGTTTTCCCAATAACAGAAAAAGTGACTATACTTGTAGACCTCACCAGAGGAATAAGTAAGAATCAAACTGACCACATATGTGGTAAGATGGTGGAGAAGTTCAATATCATCAGTCAGGACAAGGCCAGGGGCTGACTATGGAATGGGCCATCAGTTTCTCATATACAAGTTCAAATTGAAATGGGAGGGAATTAAAACAATTCCACAAGAGCCAAAGTACAACCTTTGAGTATATCCTTGTGAATTTATAATGGATTTGACACACTGAACACTAATGACCAAAGACAAGTTGTAGGATGGTATTAAGGATTAGAAATGAGGAAAGCAAAAGGTCAATTAAAAAGACAGGAAAGAAAGTAAAAACAAAACAGATATCGGAAAAGACTCTGAAACTTGTTCTTAATGTAGAGCAGCTCAAGCAAATGAAAAAAACTACGAAAAGCTGAACAGGAATTTTTAAAGGGTGCCAGGAAAGTAAAGTATTATAGTGAAATATACAAAGCTTGGCTGGAGTTAGAAACCCCGAAAGAAAGAACACACTAAGCATTTCTCAAGCTCAAAGAACTGAAGAAAAAATTCAAGCTTCTGATAACAATACTGGAAGGATTTTATGAATAAATGTCAAAAAATTTAGGAAGCATCGAAAGAAGATGGAAGGAATACACAGTCACAATACCAAAAAGAAATCAATGACAATTTCACTATTTTATCTACTTATCATAAAGATGCTTATTGGTCCAGTTGTGAGAATTTTTGTTTCCTTGATGTTGAGGTGTGATCCATGGTGAAGGCTGTGGTTGGCCGTTTCAGGAGATACCATGTGATGAAGAACCAACGGTATCGAGGGAAGAAGTCAAAGGTGTGCCGAAAATATGACTTAAAAATGAGGCTACATTAGTTGAAAGAATGCTAATTAAAATATTTCAATAAGTGAACACAAAGCTAGAAGCAGTCACTTATCTATTTTAAGAACTTTAAAAGACAGTTACCTGGCCAGCTGACTGGAAGAGATCCATATTTGTGTCCATTTGAAAGAAAAGTAATCGAACAAGAATGAGGAAGTTATGAACAATATTAATATCAGATGCACATAAAATTTTGCTAAAGACAATTCAAAAGAAGCTATAGTAGTACATCAGCAGGAAACTGCCAGGAAGTGAAGCTGGATTTAGAAGAGGATGTGAAATGAAGGGTATTATTGCTGATGTCAAATGAATCTTGGCTAAAAATAGAGAATACCAGATATATGTTTATCTGTACTTTTTTGACTTTGCACAGACATTTGACTGTGTAGATCCTAACAAATTATGGATAGTTTTTCAAAGGATGGAAATTCCAGGATATTTAACTATGTTCATGCAGACCATGTACATGGACCAAGAAACAGCTGTCTGAACAGAACAAGGGGATGATGCATATTTTAAAATCAGGAAACATTAGTGTCAGGGTTGTAGCCTTTTACCATACTTATGCAACATGTATGCTGGGTAAATAATCCAAGAAACTGGGATATATAAAGGAGAATGCAGCATCAAGATTGGTGGAAGACTCATTAACAACTTTTGATATGCAGATTATACAACCTTGCTTGCTGAAAGTGAGGAGGACTTGAAATGCTAATGAAGATTAAAGACCACAGCCTTCAATATGGGTTACACCTCAACATAAAGAAAACAAAAATTCTCACAATTGGACCAGCAAGTATCTTCATGACAAATAGATAAAATAGTGAAATTGTCAAGGATTTCTTTTTACTTGGATCCATGATCTACACCCATGAAAGCACCAATCAAGAAATCAAATAACATATTACATTGAACAAATCTGCTGCAGAAAATCTTTTTAAAGTGTTAAAAAACAAAGATGCCACTTTGAAAACTAAGGTGTTCCTGACCCAAGTAGTGGCATTTTCAATTGCCTTATATGCATGCAACAGTTGAACAATGAAATGGAAGACCGAGAAGAATTGATGCATCTGAATTATGGTGCTGGTAAAGAATACTGAATATGCCATACACTGCCAGAAGAATGAACAAATCTGTCTTGGGAAAAGTACAGCCAGAATGCTCCTTAGAAGTAACGATATTGAGATTTCATCTCACCACTTATGACTTGTTATCACGAGGGACCAGTCCCTGGAAAAGAAACACCATGCTTGGGAAAGCAGAGTTTCAGAAAAAAAGAGGAAAACCTCAGTGAAATAGCTTGACACTGGCTGCAACGATGGGCTCAAACACGGAAGTGGTTGTGAGGACGGCACGGGACTGGGCAGTGTTTTGTTCTGTTACACAGTGTTACTGTGAGTCAACAGCACCTAGTAATAACACCTAGTAATAACAACAACATCCTCATTTATTCCTTTAGACACAACCCCATCGAATAAGTAGTATTATCATCGTAGCTTCACAGATAAGGAACTAGATGCACCAAGGTTGAATAACTTGAGTAATACCCATAGCAAATAAGTGGCTAAGGAGAGATTTGAATTTAAGCAATCTGATGACAAATGCTTTGCTTTCACTGTTATACTATTCCACCTCCTAAATGTAGTCATTAGAGTTCCTGGGGGGCACATACAGTTAAGAGTCTGACTACTGGCTGGCAGTTTGAGCCCACTCAGAGATGCCTAGGAGATAGGCCTGGTGATTTGCTTCCTCAGAAACCCTGCGGAGCAATTCTACTGTGCACACATGGAGTTGCCATGAGTCGAAATCAACTGGATGGCAGCTAGCAATAACAATCACAATGCAATCATACTTCATCTTCAATCTTAAGTTTTCTTAAAATATATTTTTATATAATTATTAAATCAGTTATGCTAAAACCAAAATAATTTCTGCAGTCAAGACCCTTTGAGGTGTGTTTTTTTAAGTAGAGACTATTTCTTGGGTTCAACTGAAAATTCCTAGGCCACAGGAAGAAGTGTGAGGTGGCTTTGTTTGGAGCTTCCGTTACTGAATGATGGCATGGAATGGGTCAACCTGTGCAATGACTGGGAGAGATGCAGCCCTCAGGTTGTGTATGACAGCCCACCTACCTCCTCTTTTACAGGGCTTCTATAAACGGACCCCCGACTACCTTCAGATTAGAGAATGGAAGAGAACCGGCTGCTTTCCTGTCCCCATGGTCCACTCCACGCTCCTCATCGACCTCAGGAAGGAGGCCTCTGACAAACTCACGTTCTACCCGCCGCACCAAGACTACACCTGGACCTTTGATGACATCATGGTCTTCGCCTTCTCCAGCAGGCAAGCAGGTACTGTTAGGGTTTGGTCTTACCGCTTCGATGGAAACACTGCAAGTGACCAACTCCTTTGCTTTGTGTGTCTTATTAGAAACACCTGTTTAAGGAATAGACTTCCTTTTCGGGAAGCACCTCTAAGGACACTTACTACTCCATAGTAGCCACACCACAGACACTGTGAGAGCAACAACCAAGAGCCAGGACTGGCCGATGGCTGGGAATCTACTTTTTTTTGAAGGGTGCGAGGAGGCTGAAGGTAGCAAGATTTTTTTTTTTCATTTCTTTTGAGTCCATTCAGACCCACAGAGACCCTATAGCAACTGTATAGCACAGAGTAGAACTGCCCCATACAGTTTCCAAGGAACACCTGGTGGATTTGACCTGTTGACTTTTTGGTTAGCCGCCACAGCTCTGAACCACTACACCTCCAGGGGTTCTGAGGAGGCGAGTGCAGGGAGAGATAAGGCAGGTGACCGGTTTTCTGTGGTGCTTCTGCGACGGTGTTACTTGTGATATAGGTCCCTTTATTACGCAGGAAACCGTAACACAGGCCCAAAACAACACTGACAAAGATCCCAGTGGAAATCTATTTCTTTTCAAAAAAAGTCTGAGGTGGGATGATGGCTGTGTTCCACAAAGTCAGAGATTCAGGCTCCTTGGATGTTGCTTCTGTACTCTCTGTGAGGCATCATTTCTATCTACATGATTTAAGCTGTCTCGTCACCATGGGTGGTTTCCAGTCATGGAGCCAAAGACAGAGTGGGTAGGGCACTCTCCTTCCATTTAAGAGAACGTCTTAGTTAGAGTTCCCTAGAGAAGCAAAACCAGCAAAAAAAAAAACAACAACACAACTTTCTCTCTCTCTCCACACACACATGTGTATATATAGTATTACAGTTTGTTGTTAGGTGCTTTGAGTTGATTTTCAACTCAAAGCAACCCCAGGTGACAGAATATGACTGTCCAACAGGATTTCATAGGCCATAATCTTTATGGAAAAGATCACCAGGTCTTTCTGCATCCGAGCTACTTGGTGGATCCAAACCACCAATCTTTCGGTTAGCAGCCAAGCACTTAACTTTTGTACTGCCGGGGCTCTCCTGTGATATTTATGTCTCTATCTCTGTCTCTGCCTCTGTCTCTCTATACACACACATATATATGTATATATAATCACATATTATGTATATAAAAAATTATATGTGATAATACATGGAAACCCTGGGGGTATAGTGGTTAAGAGCTAAGACTGCTAACCAAAAGGTCAGCAGTTCAAATCTTCCAGGTGGTCCTTAGAAACTTTATCAGGTAGTTCTACTCTGCCTATAGGGCCACTATATGTTGGAACTGACCTAACAGCAATGGATTTGGTTCTTTGATATGGTAATGTATGTATATTATGTACATCCTATGTTTTATATTGTATGTAGGTTGCTATGGGTCAGAATCTACTTGACAGTAGTGGGTTTACTGTTTGGTTTTTATATGATAGTATGTTATATATAATATATTATTAATTGTAATATATATTATATGTAAGAAGAGAGATTTATTTTAAGGAATTAGCTCATGCAATTACAGAGGACTAGCAAGTCCAAATCGGTAAGTCAGGCAACAGGCTAAAGATTCCTGCAGTCTTGTGGCCCCAAATGTATAGGTCAAGAGATGGGAAGAATAAGAATGACGAGTTCTGGGAACATGTTTGTTTGTAGTCTGGAGATAGAACACATCCTTTTTCTCTTAAAACTTTCAACTGATTGATTGAGACTCACATACATTATGGAAGGTAATTAGCTTTACTCAAGGCCAACTGATTTAATCTCATATAACTACTTCATAACAGCAACTAGACTAGTGTTTGACCAAACAAATGGACACCACAGCCTTACCAAGTTAAGAGCTAACATGAACTGTCATGAGGACAACCCACATCACTGCCGTGCACATCGCGTTGGCAGGACAACATCTAGCTCTAAGACAGGCTCAACATGCATTCTTGACCCACTCGTCACAAGCTCTGATTCTATCACTAAAGAAGGAGAAGAGAAAAAATATTGAGAGAAGACTAGCAGTCTGCTGTAGTCCCCTAAGCCAGACTTAACCCTGAACTAGTGGCAGCATATATCCAGCGGGCTGTGGACTGTCAAAGAAGGATGGGTCAGTAGGAGGGGACATTCTTGTTTCACCCTCTACATGCAGTCGCCAAGGCAGCCAAGTGCTGTAGGAAGAGCATAATTCACTAAAACAGTTCCAAAGAAACACACCACAGCCCTAAAGAGAAGCTTTATAGTCAAGTGTAATTCAGACCTTCCTCGTGGAAGTCAGATCTCATTACCAGTGTGCCACTTAACCAATAGCAGAAATTGATTTAGAAACCAAGAAGACAGTGAATTAACCCACTGTCACCATATAAGTTAGAGTGAAAGAAATCATACAAAGACCCCAAGGCAATTGAGGCAGGTTGCTGGCAGCTGGGACTCATACGAGTAATAGAAATTCAAGCTACAACTCACTCAGCTGAGGCCCTCCTTAAAGTCCCAGTTGTCCTTATTCCTGTGTGTTAGTTTTGCTAGAAATAAGGGTATTTGGTGGAAATATTGAAAGCTGAGTTTTTCTGCCTGGCTGTGAGAGTAAGTTAGACCCTTTGGCCAGGTGTAGACAATTTTGAAGCCTTGCGCCACAGCAAAAGCAAAGATCTTATCCTCAGGAGGACTGCAAGTTTTCATAAAGACTCTTAACATCAGTGTTACTGGAAACTGCTTCTTTCAGCTCGGTCAGTGATTTGCTCTGACTTCTCCAGGAAAGGAAGCAGAATGAGGGCCTTTGCATTCCTTCAAGTTGTGCCAGTCCCTGTGCTTCAGTGCTGATGGGAGGAGTTTCCAGGAGACAGCGATTAACGATGACAGTCATGAGCATTGCCTAACAGAGTCTCCTTTTGTTAAGTCACTGCACAAAGCATTACTGTGACCCTACACACTAAGTTGTTATGATACATTTTCAAAAAATCAAAAACTGGATAGAAAGGTGGCACAGACGGGGCAGGTATTTTGCAGCTCTGCCCTTGGCCTGTTGACCAGGATTTCATGCTTTACTGGTTGCACTGCCCACAGGCTCTTTCTGGAACATTGAAAGCAGGTGCATTCCTGATTGGTGATTTGGTTGGAAGAAGAAAGGTAGAAAATGAAGGCAAGAACCAATATACAAGTCTTTACTTTTGTGGCTAGCATTTTATTAGACTCTCTGCCAATTGAGATAAGGCCTTCATGTGTGAAAACTACTAGAAGAATGAAGCAGTAAAAGCCAAGGATCAGTGGTGCTGACTCTGAATAGGACAGAAATCAAGACAGGAGGCAATCATTGTCATTTTGAGGGACTGAATGAGCCTTCCTGACAGCTGTGTGATTCTAACGTAGTATGAGGAGAGGCATGGATGAGCCTAGGAATATCACAGGCAGATCACTGAGTGTCTCTCTGATACTCCTTTTTTAAGTCCCAAACAAAGCATTTCTCTCTTCCCTTGAGAAAGTCTTGCTGAAAGATTATTTGAATTCCTTTGTTCTCACTCTTATGAGCTCCCGAGCTGTGTACCACTCATTGGAACATAATTTTTATAGGGTCCCTTGGCTAAAGGAAATAAAGGTCTATATGTCTCCCCAGCAGGATCTAACCACAAACTGTGGTCCCTAATCTTTCACATCAGTCAGCCAAGTGCCCTCGAGTCGGAGTCCAGTCATTATCACACATGGGTGACAACTGAAAGCCATCACAGTGTGCTAGAGGCTTGGCTGCCCAGCTAGCCCAAGAGGAGAGCACTGTCAGTCATGGACAGTCTCTGTGACTGTCACGGGGTTGGGTCAAGGCCACATTTTATTGTGGTCAGTGGTCCAGTTTTTATATCATCTCCACAGGAAATATCCCCATTGCCGGCCATTTATCTTCCAAACATCTACCAAAAGTCAAGAGGTAGGAGATGAGGGCATGACTTCAGCATCTTTGCTGAACTTAATTTTTCATCACTCAGGATAAAGATAATTACGTCAACTTACAACATTAGGATACTCTAAGTCAAGGAAATGTTTGTATCTTCATAAGTGAAGCAAAGTCCTTTAAAGTATAGTATGACTCACTATTCTTTCTCAGATGAAAATTATTTTCTCTAGAAACAGCTTTTACTGTAAGTCCCTGGTTCCTTCATAGACTTTATCTAGTTTTTAACATGTTTCTTCTTTATATTTTTTAATCAAATTATCTATACATTACTGTTTAAAGAGTTCAAGTAGTTGCCCAAGGTTGACTATAAAATTAGAAGTCCCCTCTTCAGCACTCCTTATACTGTTTCCCTTTTCTAGAAGGGAACCACTTTTATCTCTTTAAGATGATTGTATTAATACAATATTTAAATCCATGTTTCTAAATAACATTACTACTTCTTGATTTTTTTGAACTGTGTTTTAGACATTATCTACTGACTTCTCATTACAGAAAATGAAGAATTAACTCTGTCTTCCTCTTTTTCCCCCCATGCAAACATATTCTTTGCATACCCCATCCTCTCCATAAAATTATGTGGTAATTTAAGATAGATCTATTTTCAGTGTT
The DNA here is from genome assembly GCA_028571685.1 of Heterohyrax brucei. NCBI lineage: Eukaryota > Metazoa > Chordata > Mammalia > Hyracoidea > Procaviidae > Heterohyrax > Heterohyrax brucei. Next base: position 53,156,270 of record CM053155.1, read on the forward strand.
TATGTTGTTATAATCATGTAAACTAGGACTTGGATCAGCTCTTCCAGGTTCAGTGTCTTAGTCATCTAAAACCACACCCACTGCTGTCAAGTCAATTCCAACTCATAGCGACCCTACAGGTCTGAGTAGAATTGCCCCACAGAGTTTCCAAGCATTGCTTGGCAGGTTTGAACTGCTTACTTTCCAGTTAGCAGCTGCACTTAACCAGTATGCTACCAGGGTTTCCTCTTCATCATCTAGTGTTGCTGTAATAGAAATACCAAAAATGAATGGTTTAAACAAAGAAATTTTATTCTGTCATAGTCTGGTAGGCTACAAGTCCAAATTCAAGGCATCAGCTCCATGGGGAATCTTTGTCTCTGGGCTCTGGAGGCAGGTCCTTGTCCTTAATCTTCCCCTGGACTGGGAGTTTCTGAGAAGCAGGGACCCTGGATCCAAAGGACATGCTCTGCTCCATCACTGCTTCTTTCCTGATGGTCTGAGGTCCCCAACTCCCTGCTTGTTTCCCTTTCCTTTGTATCCCAAGATATTGCCTGAAGACACAAGACAATCTTATAGATTGGGTCCTGCCTCACTGACACAACCACTGCCCATCCTGCCCATTAATGTCATAGAGGCAGGATTTACAACATATGGAAGCATCACATAATACTGAGAATCATTGCCTAGCCAAATGACTGCACACATATTTGGGGTGATGAAGTTCAGTCCGTGACACTCAGCCATGGTTAACAAACCCAAACTGGAACAAACTTGATTTTTCACAATTTGGGTGAATGAGAATGACAACTGAAACAGGAACAGTTGGGGGTCAAAGCACAGCTAGAAATCTAACGTCCCTCTTCGAGAACAAGGGCAGCACATGCATTGCACAGCAATCCAATCTCTTGCCCCCTGTTTTTGAGCAGAGTTGGAAATAGGACCCTTTTCAAAGACAGCAGCTGGCCTTGTCACTCTGAACGTGCAGTCCATAGCCCTGCCAATAATCCAATCTCGTGCGTCGAGCTCCTGAAAGGACATAGTCTGGCTCCTCCAAGTCTCCTGTTTCAGGCTTTGACTGTAATCTTTCCCATTCCAATAGTCATTCTGGACCACCCAAATCATAAAAATTCAGGTCTGTTCTGCCTTTGCTTTGTTGTTATAACAGAACTAGTTCAAACCTGATCAATGCCTTGATGTAAACCCAATTCCAAGCCAAGTCATTTAGCACACTATGATTAGTTTTCCTTTCATGTCTAACTTATCATCTTTTAGAGGATTTAGTTTTATTATTATGAATATAGTCCAAAACTAATGACTAATTGTCTAAAACTCTTCTCAGAATGTTCAGATTCATCTGTTTTGGGGCATGTTTCTGAAGATGTCTCTTCTAGGGCCTTCTAGGATGCTGGAATCTAACTGGCACCACAGCATCAAACTGGCACTTCTTTTGTCTTCTCTTTTTTTAAGGACCCTCCTGTTTTCTGTATTCCCAGTCTTTCTCATTCTTTGTAATATTCTTCCGTTACCTCTTTTTTCTTCACATCTTCCAATAACTTTCTGAAAAAGAGTAGTAAGAAGTAAATATTCTATGACTTGCATGCCTGAGAATGCCTTTTTTGTGCCCTCATTCTTGATGGATAGGTTGGCTGGGTATCCTACTATGTTTTTATGGAAGAATTGGAAAGTTAAATGGTAAAATGGCTTAGCAAATTAGGGTAGACTTGCAACCTAAATATTACATCTTTTTCTTTTTACTTCCTAATTTGTCATGATCTTGCAAGAGGATGCATTTTGGTTTGAAGTTTCCCAGAAACATTGGTGTGGGTAACAGCACAGCTAGTGAGATGGAAATTCACTTGAAGGCAAGAGAATTAACAGTGCTTGGTGGACCAGATCTGACTCAAGCCAGATTCAGTAAAGAAGAAAGATAAAGGTTTTGTTCTTTGCTTGTTCTTCTCTGTTAATGGCATGAGACAGAATCACCTGATTTGTCAGGTAATGTAGCTGACCTTAGGAAACTTGATAGCACAAAAAGAAAAGTCACTATGAAAGTAATTTTTTCTCTGAAAAGCACTAATGACTACAGTAATTAACAAATCAGAGGCTTGGACTCAAGGACCAGAGCTTGGCAGACTCATCGTCAACAATCTTTTCATTAGTCAGAACTGTCTGTCACTGAATCTGTGTGAGACCATCTCGATTGCTCTGTCTATAGCTGGCTGGTTGATTATAGATGCTTTGTAACTCTCTGAATTAGCTTGCTGGGGCTGTGAAAGAAACACTCAATACTAGAGGCTTGTGGTGTATTTCTGGTATTGTCTTGCTACGGATTCTCACCAGGATGTGAAATGCAGACTTTCTGTTCAGCTGTTGTAGACTTTTCACATTGTTGATTGGCTCCAAATCCAGGCTTTTAAAGAGAAGAAATAAAACCAAGAAGAATCATAGAAATTTTAAATTTCCCTTTTTTGGGATGGGGTGTTATGCACGCCCGGTTATAGCCTTAATAATCTGTCAGGATTTTCCTATTTGCTTTCATATCAAATATGGATTCCATTCCTTATTTTCTCTTTATTTCCTGTAGGTGGATTACAGTGTTCCATTCTGCTCCCTGAAGCAGGAATTCCTTGCCTTCTTTTTGATCCCTTCATGCCTTTAGTGTTCATTTCAGGCCAGCAATGTGGTTTTTCTTCAGAGATAAAAAAAAAAAAATCAATTTCCTATGAGCTGAAGAATGGCCCAGTGTTTTTATTAGCCCCTAAATGTGCTGTTTTTCGCTTTCTTAATAAAAGAGCATTTTTCAGGCCTACAGACAGTACCCGAAAGAAAATATACATGCAATTTCAGTGTCAGGCAGCTTCAGCCACACTTGAATCTCCTTTCTCTCAGTTGTAACTGTAGAAGAAAAAAATTGTGGTTTCTAATTGGTCTGCTTTGTCCCTCTCTTGTGTCCTCAGGCATCCAGATGTACCTCTGCAACAGAGAGCACTATGGCTACCTGCCCATCCCCCTGAGGCCCCAACAGACTCTGCAGGAGGACATCGAGAACCTCATCCATGTGCTGATAGAAGCAATGAGTGAGTGACCCAGGAGCAGGGGTGACAGCTTATGTTCCATTGTGATCGTGACTGCATGGCTACTTCTCCCTCTTCTGAGGCTGGAACCTCACAAGCTACCAGTCTGCCTTGCTTGAAACATAAAGATTCATCCATTTTTTTCATTAATTCAATCTTCAAGTATTTTTCTTGTGAAATATGAATGTGACAAGGTCTTTGCCCTCAAAGAACATCCTGTCCAGGTGGAGAGCTGAGTACACAAGTATATACTTGTCATAAATATGATAATTACTAATTTAAACCCTGACTCTATGGTTTTCTAATTATACAACCTGTGGCAACTAATTTAATCTCATTGTAAATGGAGGTAGTGGCACCTTACAAAGATTTTGTACGAATTCTTCACAATGTATGCAAAAAGTCTAACAGCAGCAATAATAATCATGACTTCAATTTAACAATAACCTGTGATCTGACATATACCACACTGAGCATTTTTGCTATATTATTTCATAATTGTTACAATAATTCAGGAAGGAGTTTCATACTTCCCCTACTAAAGGGGAAGATGTAGAGAGATTAAGTAAATAACCGAGCCTGGATCATTCTGCTAAACAATGACAGAGTAGGATTTGAACCAAGCCTCGGTTCCCCATAGCTCATGTCCTAAACATTGAATTGTTACTGTCTCTGGGTCTTGCGGGATATCAGAACTGGTAAATGCTCAATAACCAGAAGCTGTATTTACTATTGTGTGTACTGTACAATAATTGCTACAGGAGAAAGCCATTGATCTACACCAACTAAGGAAGAATGTTAGGAATAGCATCCAAAAGAGAGACTGTTTATATTAAACATGCACACAGCATTTGAGAAGTTGCGCTGTTCGTCACTAGAACAGACAACGGGCGTGTGTGGGCAGTGCCAACAACTGGGGAGGCACAGTGGGACGTGAAGCCGGCAAGTGGGCAGGAACCTAGTCAGAACAACTGCTGATGTTTGAAAAGGTGTTTGGACTTTTCCAGAAGGGAGGGGAACCTTTCGTAGGATTTTAACAGAAATGAGTCAGGTTGAAATTTGGATTCAGAAAGATCCCCTCTAGTGATAAGACAAAGATAAATGGAGCAGGATGGGAGCAATGGGTGCTGGTCTGAAGCCAGAGGTGAGGAGGCCATTTGGGACATTGCATGGCAAAGAAGAGAAAAGACAGTGAGAATCTAGGCTGGGGTAGTAGCAGACGAGGAAGGGACAGACCGAGACACTTAAGAAAGAGACTTGAAAGGATTTAGCAAAGAGTAGGCTGTAAGGGATGAGCAAAAGGCAGGCATAGAGAAAACCTCCCAGTTTCTGGCATGGATGTCTGGTGTGATTGTAGGAACTTTAAATGGAATACAACATGTAGAATAAAGGAGAGTTTTAGAAGAAAGATCATGAGTTCACTTTTATACCTGTTGAATTGTTTGTATCTGTTTCCTTCAGTGAACTGCAAATTTCTTTTTTATAATGTTAGTTTCAGGACTAGTAGTCACCTAGTAAATGTTTATTGAATGATTGAATGGATGAACGAGTTCAGGTGGAAATGCTCCATAAGTAGCTGGATAGATAAATCTGAAATCTAAGTGCTGACAGGCCAAAAAAAATATATTGGATTAAGTTTCATCAACAAGATAATGTGATATCTTAAAATTTCAAGAAAACAGACACATGAGATGTGCAAGGAGGTACAAGAAATATAAGAGGTCTGAAAAAATAGTTTTTCAATTAATGCCTGTAACAAGAATAGTTCTAGAAAACTGGTAGGGGCTAACTCAGAATTCAGAGGGTTAAGAAGTACATAAGAAATAAGGGAACAGAAGAAAAAACAGAGATTTTTCTTTCAGGGAATGTGTTTGGGATGAGAAAGTAAGAAAGACAATAATCATTTAAAAGATTCATCAGAACATTCCTTTAAATAGCAAGCTTTCCTACTATATTTAAACAGTATTTTTTTTGTAAGACATTCATCATCTTGATTTATCAAGGACACACTGGTAGTGCAGAGCAAGATACAAAACCCAAAACTAAACCAGCTGGTATCAATTAGATTCCATCCAGAGTGACCCTATAGGACAGAGTAGAATTGCACTGCAGAGTTTCCAAGGAGCACCTGGTGGATTCAAACTGCTGATCTTTTGTCTCATAGTTGCAGCACTATTCACTATGACACAAGAGTTTCAAGCAAGATACAAGCATAGGCTGTTTTCAGGAGGTAGGACAGCAACAACCCTTCTGTTATAACCGTTGGTGGTGACATGCATGATATTTTGCTAGCCATTTGTTTTTCCTTGATCTCATTATCCTGGGGTTGGAAAAAAAGAAAACATGGGCTCCTTATCATTTTCACTGATGCAGAGGATAATGGAGGGTACTTAAAATAAAAACAGTATTCTTGAAGGAGGTAGATTAGAACTGAGTGAGGGGCTGGTTCACTATATCATTATTTCTTGAAACAGTCCTTTGGAATCTCTTTTGTGAATTTCTTTAAAACATAGTGTTTCTGCCTCTTTCTCTGTGTTATAAGCTCCAGAGGGGTTAAGAAGTGTGGTAGGTGGTACAGTGGGGTAGTCTTACTGCCCTCTATCCCAAGTACCTAGCACCCAAACCAAATCAAGCCAAACCCACTACCATTGGGTCAATTTTGACTCGTAGCACCCCTATAGAACAGAATAGAATTGCTCCATAGAATTTACAAGGGGCACCTCACAGATTCCAACTGCCGATGTTTCGGTTAGCAGACACAGCACTTAATCACTGTGCCACCAGGGTTTCTGAACCTAGCAAAGCACCTGACAATTTCTAAACCAAATCCTTTGCTGTTGAATTGAATTACAACTCCTAACCACCCTCATCTGCTACCAAACAAGTATTTACTGAATACATGGAATGGGTAAATAAATAAATGAACACTGCTTTGCAAACAGCATTGAACTTGAAATCATAATAACACAAGATCTGACAATTGAGTTTGCCTACTTGCCATCATGTACTTACATTGCCAGCACAGTACAACCAACTTGGTAAAGTTTCATAACCATGGTGTATCAGCAAGCTTTCCTATTATATTTAAAAAGGATGCTTTTTTCAAGACATTCATCAACTTGGTTTATTAGGGACATACTTGTGATGCAGAACAAGATACAAAACCAAAAACTGAACCAGTTTGTATCAATTAGATTCCATCTCACAGTGATGCCATAGGACAGAGTAGAATTGCCCCATAGACTTTCCAAGGAGCACGTGGTGGACACATCTGTGTCTGTGTTGATGTGGGGCAGTGTCTTGCTGAGTGGCCTCATTATTGTTGCCGTGTGTTTTTGTGCACTGTCATGAGAATGTCAGAGCTTGCATTAGAGGAACAAACATTAAGTTTCTTATTAAACTTGGCAAAAGTGTAAGTAAAACCAGGGACATGTTAGTCCAAGTTTATGGATATAATGCCATGAAGAAAATGGAAGTGTACAAGTGGATTAAATATTTTTCTGAGGAAAGAGAAAGTGTCACTGATTGAGAGAGTTCAGAGAGGCAAGTAACAAGCAGAACTGATGAAAACATTTCAGAAATTGGTTGAATTATGCCTCAAAATCATCAGCTGACTGTGAGAAGCATAGCAGACAAAGTAAAAATCAATCAAGAAACAGGAAAATCTTGTCGCAGGAAAGGTGTGTGCAAAAATGGTCACAAAGGAGCTTGTCAATGATCAAAAACAAAGGTGACATTTGCCAAAATATTTTGGAGATGCAAGGCAATGCTTTGGGCCATGCTATCACTGGTGATGAAACATAGGTGTACCAACACAACCCTGAAACAAAGTGTCAAAGTGCACAATGGAAGTCAGCCAATTTTACACTACCAAAAAAGTTCCATCGGTCCAAAGAGAAAGTCAAAATGATGTTGCTAAGCTTTTTCGATGTCAGAGGTATTGTTCAGTTTACTGTTTAGAAGTGCTGAAAAGTCTGCCTGAAAAAGCTGAGATGAAAACAACCTGAACTTTTTGCCAACAACTCATGGCTCTTGCATCACGACAATGCACCAGCTCGCTTGGCACTCTCTCAGAGTATAAGTTTTGAGAATTTAGATTGACTTTATTGTTGCAATCTTTGAATGCCCAGATAAAGAGATTGAGACTCATCCTAAAAGCAGCAAGTAGCCAAAGGAAGTTTTAGAAGAGAGAATTGGGCTATAAGTATTTCTTAAACACGTTCTGTGTTCTATGTATTGTTCAAGATGCTAGGGATACAGAAGTGAACAAGACAGACAAAATGTCTACCACCAAAGAATATATTCTAACAGATTGAGATAGACAATAAAACAAGGAGGCAACCACAAGAATATTCAGAGAGAAATTGTTCCAAGCATAAAGAATGGCACATGCAAAGACTGTAAGACAAGAAAGAACCTGAGGTATTTGAAGGGCAAAAGCCAATCTGGTTGGGGTGTAGAGAATGAGTTGAGTAAAGGGAACTGAGGTCATGAAGGAAGAGTCCAGAAATACAGAGCCTTGTAGATCATAGTGATAGATTTGGATTCTAAGAATTGGTAGTCTATTCTGAGAATAATAAGAAACTATTGAGGAGTGGCATGATGGAATTTATGCATTTAGAAACATCACTCAGGCTGAGTGTGAATATAGTATAAGAAAGAAAGGTGGAGAAGGAGGACCAGTGCATCTCTCTTGGTAACAGTGAGTTAGGATGAGTGATGGTAGACCATGAAATCTAGGCTAGGTAAGGATAAAAATGAAGACATGAAGGGTGTGAAGGGTGTGGACACGGTAGTAGGTCACTGAACAATGGTAAAAGAATGGTTGTTGATATCAAGGTCAACAAACCAGGTTGTTGGATGGATCCCCAGTGTGCGTATCAAGGGTTCTGAGTAGCACTAGGCAGTGATGGCTGTACGCATGTCATTAATGGCAGTGAAAATGAGTTTTGATCCAGAGGCTAGAGTCATCAGTGACTGAGAGTGTGTTATGAGACAGAGGGATGCTAAAATCGATTTCAAAGAAGATGGGGTTTTGAAGGATGATGGAGAGAGAGTTTTGAGTGAGTTAGGGTGTTGGAGAAAAACCAGCCTTTAGTCTGAAAGCTGAAAGAGAACGGAATGCCTTCAAAGGAAAGACAAATTTTCATTAAAACAAAATGGTGAAGAGACGTTCAGGAAATGAGCTTTAACATTTTGGGGAGTTTGTGAATGGCAGACCGGTTTAAGAGGACAAAGTTGAAGAGCTGGCTGACATAGGAAATGGAATAGGATAATAATAACATTGCCTAGCACTTGTTGAAAGTACTGTGCCCTTCACTGTCCATACACTAATTCATTCGGTGCGTTAGAAGATATACAGAGAATTTGGGGATGTACTTCCAGTGGGGGAAGGCTAGAGCTTTTCAAGATGACGGATATGAATGGATTGTGATGCGTGAGGTGATTGGTCTTGCCAGTCGGAGCATGGCAGTTTGGGAAATCTCGGGTACGTGTCCTCAGTAATTACATCTCACACAACAGAACATCATGTAAAGGTTATTAAGTTTAGTGGAGTTGAAGTCTGAAGGTCTGAGACTCAGTTCTAGCTCTGCCACTCACTAACTCTTTGGCCTTGGGCAAGTCTACATCTGAGCTGGTCTCAGTTTCTTCCTCTATTAAAATAAAAAGTGAAGGTAAATGTAATGAATGTGGAAGCACTAAACAAATCTTAAACACTGAAATGTCTGCTCTGACTATCGTGGTGAAGATCAGAGTTTGGCTTGAGGAAGTTTGTTTTGGAAGCAGTGGGCAGGATGAGTTAGAATGAAGCAAGGCTTACAGCACAAGGGTTTAGAAAATCTCAAAAGAGCCCAGGCATGGTGGGTGAGGGTCTGAGACACGGTGACAGCAGCAACAATGACAGAAAGAAAAAAAAATCAGAAAAACTGTAGAAAACAAGTGTTAGGATTTGATCCAAGTTCAATCTCTTTAATACTTTCTGAACATCACTGGGCGGATGCCCTGTACACTGGGTGGTGTATGCCATAGTGTAAATGACAGAAGGAGCAGCAAGAGATGGTGACCCAGGAGCAAGGTCACAAGGAACTAAGCCACTATAGGCCCAGTCTAGATGCCCAAAGCCTATGTGCCACCATGGTTTCCAAGAACTATTTTGGGGGGGGTGGGGCGATGTAGATAGGAGTTATGGGCTTAAATGCAAGAGTCAGGCTTGGGTTCAAATTCCAGCTTTATCGACTCTGTGATCATGGGCAAATTATTTAAGCCTTTGCTTCCCTTCCTTGTTTGTAAACCCTGGCGGTATAGTACTTAAGAGTTATGGCTGCCAAAATTTCAGCAGTTCTAATCCACAAGGCATTCCTTGGAAACCCTATGGGGCAATTCTACTGTGTCCTATACAGTTTCTATAAGTTGAAATCAACTTGATGGCAATGAGTTTGTTTTTTGGTTTTCCTTGTCTATAGAAAATAGGGATACTCATTTTGTGAAGATTAAACAAATATGACATATATGTCAAGAGCATAGCCCAAGATCAGTGAGTAATAAAATCTCTGTGACAACAGCTATTATTATTGCTAAACCCTGGCTCAGCTGATAAGCGAAAGGTTGGAGGTTGGAGTCCACCCCACGACTCCTCGGAAGAAAGGCCTGGTGACCTGCTTCTGAAAATTCAGCCATTGCAGACCATATGGAACACAGTTCTACTCTGACACTGACACTCACAGGAAGCAGAAATTGACTCGGTGGTGACTACATTATTATTGTTCCTGGCTCTTGAAACTATCCAGAAACCAATGAAGCCCGTTGTCCCAAGTAGTGGTAAGAGAGGCACTATGTATAGACAAATTATAAATGACAAGGTCAGAAATGACCACAAACGTATGGCAGTTTATACTTAGCCTTCCAATCTGACATCAGCAGAGACACCCAGAGCCCCCTCCCCTCCCGCCCTCTGGCTCCATCTCGCTCCTTCTCTTAGGTCTGACCCAGTATATCATTCATTTCCTGGTGCCTTTAGCTCTGCCTCCAGTGGCAAAACCCAGGAACACTTGTCTGATATTTTCGCTCAACAGTGGCTTTGTGGAGCCAACCATTTGTGGCTTTTTCAGGACACTTGTACTGTGAACAGAATGTTTGTCCATATTAAAAGGAAGCAGAGTGGCTAAAAGCAGTCTCTTTGGTTTAACTGTTAAAGCCACACAGGCCATGTGTTTGCCAAATGAAGACCAGAAGCCTGGAAAGGGTAACTCAGAATATAACCCTTCCCGTGTCTAATATCCAGGGCATGAGAGCTAGACTGTTCCTCAAACAATATTTTGTACAGGAAGCAGTTTGTACATTAAGTTTCTTTCTATTAAAAACCTGACTGTGTACATGGTAGGCTCTCAATCAGTATTTGTTGATTTTGAAAGAAATGAATAAGGAGTGGAGTGGAACAGAAAGGACGAAAACATTCTGGGCTGCTACTGGGAAACAGAACCCCACACACTGTGTGGTTGTGACTTACAAGATTTGGATTTGAAGTAGTGTGACCCACTCTTGTGTTTGGCTTAGGGAACCTCTCAGTTTAGCCTAGAACTTTATATCATTTGATCATAAACTGAATATAATGGTTTCTCTTTAAAATCCCACCGATGGCTCAGTTAAACAGACAATGTCCTTCGGACAGTATCTCAGTCAGGTTCGGCCAAGTTTTGCTAGGATATCAAAGAGCTCCAAAATCTCAGTGGGTTACATAACAAATATGTTCTGCCTGCTGTGCAAAGTCTGGAAACCCTCATGACGTAGGGGGTTAAGTGCTACGTCTGTTAACCGAAAGGTCAGCGATTCAAATCCACCAGGCACTCCAGTTCTACTCTGACCTATAGAGTCCCTATGAGTCAGACCCAACTTGACAGCACTGGATTTGGTTTTTTTGGATTTATGCAAAGTCTACAGCAGTCCTGGCATCTGTCCTGGGCCGCTGCTCTCCGTATGTCAGTGTGGCATTCCAGGCTGCTTCAAAAGTGTGGCTTTTTCCTGTCGGTGTATACTACCGTGATCACCACGGTGAGGCAGGTTTTGGGGAGAACAAGAGTTTGGAGAGCTGAGCCGCAGAAATTAAACGCTTCCCCAACAAGTCAAATGGCCAAGACCACCTTCGTGGGAAGGAAGGGTAATCGTCTCATGTGTCTGGAATGGAGATTGGATATTAGTGAATAGTCAAATAGGCAATCACAGATAGCTCCATAAATAACCTAATCACCAACTCCCTATTTAAATATTCTTTGTACTATTGCTTTAAGGTAAACCAATCAAGTCCTTTGAATTTCCATATCACCACTAGAAATTTCAAGACTTTTGGGTTCTTTAACCAAACTTGCTTTCAACCTATAAAATACATAGTTTGTAAACAAAGCCTTTTTTTTTGAGCTGCAAATAAATAAAATTTTTGTAACCCAGTGAAGGTGAGTCTTCCTGGCATGACCCCTTGAATCAATTGAGAGGCACCAAGTTTTTGAGAAAGAGAAAGCAAGACTTCATCGCAAGCTGGTTAAACAAGGAGCTAGGAGATGAAGTCTCCAATCAGGGTCATCTCTGAGGTTGGAGATTCTACGGCAGTTTCAGGGTTTGTGATAGGGAACTTGTGCATAACTCATGAAGTTTCTGGTAACAAGTGGACAATTTGAGAAACTAATTAAAGATGTGGGGTGCAGTAGGGGTTGCAATATGATGGCTGGGGGGGGTTGTTTTTTGAGGAGTACAACACATGAAGTTTATCTAAGGACAGCTTTGCAACCTACTGTTTATGTCCAAAAGGAGCAGATGGGGTTGGTGAGCAGTGAAGCAGCCTTGAGCACAGAAGTACTGCGATGGCCTTGGGCTATTACATGGAAGTGCCTTATCGAGAACTCACAGGGAGGAAGGGGAACAGCATAACTCAATGGGTTGTATTTTCATTTTTAATTTGCAGTGCGTCTCCTGCCTGGAAGGTTCCCTTTAATCATGTACCAAGTTCTTGGTCTGGCTCTTGAGTGAGAGACAGTGTTAAAACAAAGACCTTTGGTATATCCATGACTAAACCTATCTAAATGAGGTACAAATAATTCCAGACCTTGACAATTTTAAATTGATAGAAAAAGGCTTTATTCAAAACAAAGAAAGAAAGAAAGAAAAATCTAGCCTCTATTTGAGTTCTTTCATCATGGACCACAGTAAGTAACAGCTAAGAGTTATTGACTATTTACTGTTAATTATGATTGTGAATGCTTTGCATATAATGTCTAGTTTAACGTTTGTGGCATCCTAAGGGATGTACTTTTATCTTCCCTGTTTTACACACGATGAAATAGACAAAGAGAGGTCAACTAACTCTCCTAAGACCTCATAGGCCAAGGTTTGGACTCTGAGCCCTCCTTCTCTTACCTGTGACTCTGAATAGCCTCCAAATACTCTTAAAATGAATCTCAAAGGAAATGGAGCAAATACTGCAATCTGTATAGAAAGAATTACTCCTGAAAACTCTACCATCAGGGTTCTTATAGAGCAAGAAACTACATCCTAGGCTACTCTGTCCTAGAAAACTGCTGAGCTGTAGGGTTCCTAGGCTTGTAGGGTTATCCTCCGGCCTGGACATCCAAGTCAGTTCCTGCCCTTGAGATCAGATGTGTGGATAAAGTTTTGTTCCTCTGATCTTTCACCAACAAATCACTGTGCATGTTTCTTGTGTCTTCCAGTTGATCGTCCTCCAATGGAACCCTCTCAGTTTGTCTCAGTTGCCCCCAAATATCCAGACAAGATGGGATTTGATGAGGTAGGCAAGTGTGAGTGTATGTGTGTACCTGTGTGTGCACATGCCCATGCATGTGATGTGTTGTGTGTATATATCACAACAGAAGCTTGAGCAGACATCTGAGAGTTAGCAAGGCCTCTGGCCTGGCTGCTGAAAAGGCACTGAGGTCTTGAAGATGCTACTCATTTTTTGTTGTGTCTCAGTTTTTTCTTTTATCTTATAAAAAGAGGATTGTGGTGAAAGTGAGTTAGCTCTTGATCCAGAAAGAAATGACAATTTAGTAATAAAAGTGAACTTGAAATTTTCTACAAACAAGTATTACCATATTTTAATCAATCTTGTTTATCACGATTCAAGTGTAGGGTAAACTAGATATCTGTTTTAGGTGCTGGAAGACTTTGCTTTATCCTGCCACATTTGAGTGAATGGAAATCTTTCTGGAATGCTCCATACTTTGTTTCTTTCTGCTGTTTTTCTATGGAAAAAGGTTGGAGCAGAAGGCTGAGAGGACAAAGAAAGAGAAAAAGGAAACTTACTCTAAAATTCTACTTTCAGTAGACAAGAACATAAGAGCTTTCTGACGGCCATACTTATTATTAAGTTTCATTTGCATAAAGGATGAAGTACACATTAAAGAGATGTCTCTCCTGGGAATACACACAGGAGAACCATCTTTGGCTCTGTGGATACTCTACAGGGCCAAGTCACCAAATTCTTTATGGGTCCCTCATGTAGTCACTGACCAACAAGTTTAGTCAGAGTTTGCAAGTCTAGAGTTTACAGCTGTAATTCAGGAATCCACAAATTGACAGGAATTCTTTTTCATGGATTCTAGATACATTATAGGCCAAGCTTTTTGTTTCTCCTGCTTCACTGCCTCTGCTTCAATTGAAGAAAGTGCCTTGTTTAATCACCCTGTGTCATACACATACTTGCCCCCAAAGTCCTGCTGTCTGAAACAGCTACAGAAAATGGAAATCAGGATTTCCTTCCTTAAATTGATTGGGAGCTGGTTTTCAGAAATGAAAAAGAATATTTTGTGGCTGCTAATTGGAAAGGAGTTATTTGCCATTGTGCATCTTCAAAGTGGGCAAAATGAGAAGAGATGAATTTCAGTGTAGAAGAGTCCATGGGAGGATCCCTGGTGGTGCAGTGGTTATGCACTCACTGCTAACTGAAAGGTTGGCAGTTAAATCCACAGAGGTTCTGGGGGAGAAAGATATGACAGCCTGCTTTTATAAAGATTTACAGCCTGAGAAATCCTATGGGGGCAGTCCTGCTCTGTCTCACAGGATCACTATGAATCAGAATCACCTCAATGGCAATGGGTTAGAGGTACAAACAGTTAAAGTACTCAGGTACCCAGAGGTACCTCAGAAGAAAGTACTTCTGAAAAGTCAGACACTGAAAGCCCTACAGAGCATAAGGTTTGTGGACGTACATGGCATCACCATGATCTGGAAATGAGTTGACAGCAACTGATTAGAGAAGAATTCAACTAAATTGTAACTAGTTAAAAGAAAAAATCAGGGCTGCAGAAAACGCTGGCCCACACCACACATTGGCCAAGCTTCCATGTGTCCTTACCTGAAGCTTTCTCTAACCCTTTTTCTTTTAGTTCTCTACCTGAAACAGCCAAGTGTCTGCCCATGTATTTGTTTTCCTTCTAGGACAAAACCAGAATCTTCTAGCTCTCATCTTCTATTTGGCAAGACTGAGTGTAAGGACTAGGCCACTCTTAGAGACTGCTGGGTAATTCCAATTCCAGCAAGGGACACAATCTCAGAAAATCTACTTTCCTGAGCCGGGGTAGTTCTTTGTATGTTTAGAACAGAGATAGCAGGATAGAAAAAGGGATTTCTGGGGGCCTTTCAACCCTCCTAGGGCTCTGTGACCTAGTTGGGATGTCTGAGCTGTATTTGGCTGTGTGACTCTTTTCTCTGTTTACTCTGCCCTAAGTATGAAGGAGCTGTCTGTGTTTTCCCTTTGCAGCTACAGTTTTTATTGCACTTGTCCTGGCAGGGTCTGTAATTACATTATTATTTACTGAAGTCTTCCCAGATGAGAGGTCTTGGACTTGGGGCTACTTCTTGTTGTATTTTTATTTATTTATTTTTTTTTGTATCTCACTCTCATGACATGACTCCAAGTGGCTCCATGTTTAGAAGTGAGAAAATATCCTTTCCCTTACATATTTGTAAGATTGGATATGGAACATGGCCCATCAGAGTATAATTCTAAACAGTGAGAAAATGAAATGTAAAGGATCAGGTTCATTGAGTTATAAACTCCCAACTAACAGACAAATTGATTTACCACAGAAGTTATGCTTTTTAAAAGACAATTATCCAGTTAAGTAAACAAGAGAGATAATGAAATGTGATACAGTTAAACCATTTTGCCCTAAATTGAGTGGATAATTTTTCAAAGAGTACATATTGCTTCTGTGTCACTTTCTTTGCCCAGGGCTTTATAAATGAATGGAAATGAGAATACTTTGCAAGAAAAGGATGAAATTTTAGTTATTGTAGCTTAAATCCAAATAAGATATACAGTGTATTTACAACTACATTTGTAATGACTATGTGAACCAAAGCTTGAAACCCGCTGCAGTCAAGTCAATTCCAAGTCATAGTGACTCTATAAGACAGGGTAAAACTGCCCCCTTAAAATTTCCAAGGCTATGATCTTTACAGAAGCAGATTGCCATGTCTTCTTTCCATGGAGCAGCTGGTAAGTTTTAAATACCAACCTTCTGGTTAGCAGCTTAGTATTTAACCACTATGCCACTAGGGCTCTGAACCAAAGCTTAACCTAATATAACCTCAATTCCAGCCTGATTCTCCTTATCCTGGCAATAAGATAGAGCAAACTTTATCAGAAACCATGTATCCCAGAAGTTTTAATCTGTACAAGACCTGAGAAATACAGCACCCATTGCTGTCCAGTTGATTCTGACTCCTAGCAACCCTGAAGAACAGAATAGAACTGCCCCATAGAGTTTCCAAAGAGTGCCTGGTAGATTTGAACTGCTATCCTTTTGGTCAGCAGCTGTAACAACCACTACACCAACAGGGTTTCCACCCAAGAGTAGAGTTTGTTCAGTGCCCTCTTTCACAGGCAAGAGGTAACTGGACCGAGAAGTATTAAGTATCTTTCTCAAAGTCATCAGATGGCCAGTCAGTTGAAGTTAAGATCACCTGGCTTTATTCCTGTAGGTTTTTCCTGTACCATGTTAGGCATAAGGAGCCCTGGAGTTATAGTGATTTACTGCTAACCAAAAGGTTGGCAGTTCGAACCCATCCAGCAGCTCCTTGGGAGAAAAGACCTAGAGATCTGTTCCTGTAAAGATCACAGCCTAGAAAACCTTTATGGGGCAGTTCTATTCTGCCCACACGGGGTTATTATGAGTCAGAATCAAGTCAATGGCATACAACAACAACTGATGTTTGAAGTCTCCCTCTCTTGGCATATTAGTTTAATATATCAAATTGAGTTTATATCATTGCTGGTAGCAATAGGACCTTACTAAAATACTGATTTGCCTCTGATACCATTTGTGGGGCTTCAGGTCCTTCTATGGTTCCTTAAGTCGAGGAGTTGTCAAGACAACTTTCTTATCTGCTGTGCCCTTGTGATGATTATGTGTTCAGTGCATCCATCACGGATTTAAGGGCTAAGGCTTTGACCTCACTGGAGAACATGCAAATACACATTCTTTGTGACATCACAGACAAGTAGGTGTCATCTTTATTTCATTTCTTGTGCATGCTTTTCTATTTCTCCCTTTCCTTCCCTTCCATTCCCTTTCCCATGGGACAACTGCCAAATAGCCCTTACTTTTACTTCTTTCAGAAAAATTCTCCTTAAGGAAATTGGCAAAGAAGCTACTAAAACTGGAACTTTGGTAATCAGTTTGGAATTTTTGGAAATAAAGACAATAAGACAAGATTCTACATTTTTCTTGTTATTTGAATGGCTGTAAATTTGGCCATAACCTTTTGCCATCCAGTCAATTCCAACTCATAGAGATCCTATAGAGTAGCTATAAAAAACCTAAACTAAACCTGCTACCATCAAGTTAATTCCAAATCATAGTGACCTTATAGGATGGAGCAGAATTGCCCCATGGAGTTTCCAAGGGAATACCTGGGGGCTTTGAACTACTGACCTTTTGGTTAGCAGTCAAGCTCTCAACCACTGCACCACTTGTGCTGCACAGTGACCATAAATTATAATAACAGCTAATATTCAGTACTCATGAAATAGAACCACTGTTATCCAAGTTTTACAGATGAGGAAACTGAGGCATAGGAACTGGCCCAAGACAAACAGTAACTAACAGACAGAATCTAAATTCAGGTCTGCTTACAAATTTAATCACTTGCCAAATTACCTCCCAGTTGCGATCACTGTATATTTGGGGTTTGATTCACCTTGAACTCCTGAAGGGTAACTTTTTTTTTAACTTTCCTATCTCAACAACTGTGAGAACATATTCTTCAATGAGCATCAGAAAAGAACTAAGGGGGCTATTAAATACTACAAATAGCTGGGTTTTGAAAGCAATTTTGTTTGGATTAGTATCATTTGCCATTTATACTCTTAATAATAGCACCATGCTCAAACCAGCGGAGAGAAGCAGCCAGCTGCTAATATGAAATATAAATTTTATTTGTTCTCCTGTCTCCAGGTCATAAAATCTTCACCACAGTTTCCCCGTTCTCCCTTCTGTTCACTCTCACTTAAACTTGGCTCTTTCTGTTTACTTAATTTCAAACAGCCTGAACTAAAACTCGAGTAATTTGTGTTCCTTTTCCTTTTCTCTTCCGGGGTTAGATTTTCATGATAAACCTGAAACGCAGAAAAGACAGGCGGGACCGGATGTTGCGCACGCTGTACGAACAGGAGATTGACGTCAAGATCGTGGAGGCTGTGGATGGAAAGTGCGTTGGTTTTTTTCTCTCCCTTTGCATATGTGTCTCCAGCAACAGGGGCTGATCCTGAGTGGGACTAATCCACAGACATTTAAGGATGGATGCTTTTTCTTTTTTTTTTTTTAATTTGGTAAATATGTAGGTAACAAAACATTTACCATTTCAACAGTCTTCATGTGTACAGTTCAGTACAGTTTGTTGTAATGTTGCCAAATTGAATCCAGGTTTGTCTGCCTGTCACTGCAGCCAAAAAATTCAGAGACAGTGTGGGGTTCCAGAAATAATTTATTGGCAGATTTCCTGGCAACCTGGGGGACAGCGGCCAATAACTGTCCCGCTTGGGTTACATTTCTAGTGCTTTTTATAGCCAGAATTCAAGGAAAAGGGGGTTTGTCACAGAACAATAGTCAGGAGTCACAAAATTTCATTACATCATAAGGTTTCATTACATCTAACAAACAGTGTGAATTATCCAGTTTGTCAAGGATAATAAAATGGAGTAAACCCAAAAGTTTGTCACAGGATAATCCAGCAGAGTAAACCATCTGAAAATTTTTACCTCTTTCTGAGGTCTTACTCAGCTCTATATCCTCAGAGATAAGGAGAGGAAGAAACAGGGGGAGGAAGAGATAGGGAGAGGAATGCAGGCAGACCTGTTAGTCCGGTTTATTAAGGCAGAAAATAGAATGTAGCTTAATAATCTAAGTGACCTTTGTTGGGCCTTCACGTCCACCATCAGTATTATTCACCAGTGACTATTAACGGTTTTTTCATCACCCTTAACAGAAGCCTGGTGGTGTCATAGTTAAGTGCTAGCCCAAATGGTTGGCAGTTCAAATCTACCAGGCGCTCCTTGGAAACTATGGGGTAGTTCTGCTCTGTGCGTTAGGGTTACTATGAGTTGGAATCTATTCTATGGCAGTGGGTTTGCTTTGGTCTTGGTTAACAGGAGCTCAGTGTCCCCTTGAGGAGAGACACATTTTTTAAACAGTCACGTGCAATCTGAGTTTGGAGATTTTCTGACTTATAGTAGCTTTTATGCTAATTTCACCCTGTGGAGCAGGACTGAAATCCACTCACCATCTGGCAGGGATTGTGGGACCTCGTTAGACTGAAAACTTGCATTTGCAGTGACTTTGCTTTGTCTCTGGGATTCTTTCAGTGGTTGTGGTGGTGTCTTGCGTTCTGTGCTGTGCTGGAAGAAATGCTGTAGAGCTGCATTCAGATCCTAGTTTAGAGAAAAGCACCGAAACTGAGGAGACCTGAGGAGGTTGTGTAACAGTCTACATGCCCTGCGGGGTGAGATGCCTAATGCAGCTGGCCTGGACTGATCAATCATAAGTGTCCCTTGTTCTGAGGATTGTGGCAGAAAAGTCACACAGAGCATCTGGTAGTTCCTTTGCTGTTTTGCTTTGCTTTGCCCTTTTAGTTGGCACTTGAAACAATTTCAGGGTGTAGATTTTTATAAAACCTGCCTCTTCATTTTATTTGTTAGTTTTCCTTTTTGTGTTATTTGCTTATTTTGAAAGGGGTCCTGGGGGCACAGTGGTCAAATGCACAGCTGCTAACTGAAAGGTTAGCAGTTGGAATCCACCAGCCACCCTTTGGTAGAAAGGTGTGACAGTCAGCTTCCATGAAGACGACAGCCTTGGAACCCCACCAGGCATTCGTACTCTGTCCTATAGAGTTACTAGGAGTCAGATGGCAACAGGTTTCGTTTTGGGGGTTTATGCTTTTGGGTTATGCCCCCTCAAAAATGTATGTAGCCACTTGGCTGGGCTCTGATTCCCGTTATGGTGTGATTGTCCTCCATTTTAGGATTTTCCTATGTTGTAAATTCTAATCTCTAGCTCTGGTTAGTAGGGCAAGATTGGATTATGTTAAAGAGGATTAAGGTGGGACTGTAACACCCTTTCTAAGGTTACCTCCTTGGTCGAAAGTAAAGGAAGTTTCCCTGGAGTATGACTTGGCTGACCTTTTATCTTACAAGAGAGAAAAAGAAAGGGAAGGAAGCAGACAGCTGTGGAAACTCACACCACCAAGAAAGCAGTGCAGGGAGCAGAGCTTGTTCTTTGGACCTGAGGTTCCTGTGCTGAGATGCTCCCAGACCAAAGGAAGACTGATGCATCACAAAGATCTTCCTCCAGAGCTAACACACAAAAACAGCCTCACTCTGGAGCCAGCTCTCTGAATGGGAGAGAATAAACTTTTCTTTGGTAAAGCCATCCTTTGTGGTATTTCTATTATAGCAGCACTGGATGACTAAGACAGATGTTATGGAAGTTCTCATCACCAAAGTGTTTCTTAAAGTGTGACCAAAGCACCCACATCAGAGTCGCTGGGTGTGGCTTAAAAGAGTAGATTCCTGAGTCCCACCCCAGACTTATGGAACCATGATTTGTAGGGATGGAGCCTAGGATCTGCAAATAGGAAGCCAGGTAAGTGATTTGGGCTTTGATTTGCCAGGTGAAATATAGTCAACCAGTTCAATTTTCCCCAAATATTGCATGGGCTTGCTTATACCAAAAGTTTATTTGGTACTTATTGGAATTTAAATTTGAGCAGGCTTCCTTTATTTTTACTTGCTAAATCAGGCCACCCTACTCTTGGGGCACTATATCTTAGGAACCACTTCTTCAGATACCACCAGGAGCTCCAGTCCAATTCACAGACCACATGGAATAGGAAAACTAGATGAGGCCCTTATCAGGTATATAACTTGCAAATGTTTTTCCCACTCTGTAGGTTATCTTTTTACTTTCTTAAGGGAGTTCTTTGAAATCATGAAAATTTGAAATTTTGATGAAGTCCATATATCTATTTTTAATTTTGTTGCTTGTGCTTTCAGTTTCTTATCTAAGAAACCATCATTTAAAGCAAGATCATGAAGATTTACTCCCATATTTTCTTCTAAGAGTTTTATAGTTTTAGCTCTTTCAGTTAGATCTTTGATCCACTTTAGGTCATTTTGTATATGGTGTGAGGTAGGGGTCTAAATTCACTTTTTTGCATATGGATATCCAGTTGTCTCAGCACTATTTGTTGAAAAGACTATCCCTTCCAGTGGATTCTCTGCACCTTTGTCAAAAATGAATTGATCATAAAGAAAGGGTTTATTTCTGTATTCTTTTCTATTGAGCTATATGTCAGTACTTGTGCCAGTATCATACTGTCTTAATTACTATAGCTTTGTATGGAATTTTTGAATTCAAGAAGTATGAATCCTTCAACTTTGGTCTTTTTTGAGATTGTTTTAGCTATATTGGGTCCATTGCATTTCCATATGAATGTTAGGATCAGGTTGTCAATTTCTGCAAAAAAAAAAAAAAAAAAAAAAAAAAGCACCTGAGATTTTATTAGGGGATGCATTGAATCTGTAGATAAGTTTGGGGAGTATTATCTTCTTAACAATATTAAGCATTCCAAACTATGATCATAGGATGTCTTTCCTTTTACTTTTATTTATCCATTTATTTTGTTTCTTAAACTTTTTTCAGCAATGCTTTATAGTTTTCAGTGTACAAGACAGATTTACATGACTTTTGTTAAATCTATTTATAAGTATTCCATTTTTTATGCTATTGTAAATGAATTTTCTAAATTTCATTTTTGGGTAATTTTCTAGGGTATCTAAAACCCAGCTTGTTGCTTTGACTTGATTCCAACTCATAGTGACCCTATAGGACTGAGTAGAACTTCCCAATGGGGTTCCCAAGAAGTTGCTCATGAATTTGAACTGCCAACCTTGTGGTTAGCAGCTAAGCTCTTAACCACTGTGCTACCAAGGCCCTTCTTGTATATAGAAATACAGTTTATATTTTGTATATTGATCTTAGATCCTACAGCCTCGCTGAACTCATTAATTCTGTTTGAGTATTCCATAGGATTTTCTATACACAAGATTATGTGATCTGCAAATAGAAACGTTACTTCTTCCTTTCCAATCTGAATGCCATTTATTTCTTTGTCTTTTTTACATTCTCTTGCTACAACCTCCAGTGCAATATTAAACAGAAGTGACAAGAGTAGCCACCCTTGTTTTGCTCCTGATCTTAGAGGGAAAACATTCAATATTTACCATTAAGAATGGTGTTTACTACAGGTTTTTCACTGATGGTCTCTGTCAGGTTGACAAAATTTCCTTATAGTCCTAATTTGCAGAGTGTTTTTATCATGAAAGGGTGTTAGATGTTATCATGTTCTTTTGTGTCTCTATCAAGGTAACTGTGTGGGTTTTGTCTATTAATATGATGCATTAAATTAATTGATTTTTATATGTTAAACCAACCTTGTATTCCTGGGATAAATGCCCTTTTTTTGTGGTGTGTCATCTCTATTAAATGCTGCTGGGTTCTGTTGACTAGAATTTTCTTATAGATTTTTGTAACTATATTAATAAGTAATACTAGTCTGAAGTTTTCTTGTGATGTGTTTGTGTGGTTTTGGTATCAGTACCATATTGGCTTTGTAGAATGAAGTGGTATTTCCTCCTGTTCTTTTTTTTTCTTTTCTATTTTTTGAAGAGTTTGTGAAAGAGATTGTTAGTTCTGTAAATATTAAATAGAATTCACCAGGGAAGTCATCTAGTCCTAGGTTTTTCTTTGTGGGAAGTTTTTAAACATTATTTTTACTAATTCAATCTCTTAAGTCTATTTAGATTTTCCTCTTTAGTTAGCTTCAGTAGTTTGTATCTCTCTAGCAATTTGTCTATTTCATGTAGGTTGTCTAATTTGGGGGGTGTACAGTTATTCATAATATTCCCTTACAATTCTTTATATATGGGAAAGTACTGATTTTCCCTTCTCTATTTCCTTCTTCATTTTAATAACTGGAATCCTCACTCTGTCACCATTTTAGCTGAAGTTTTGTCAAGTTTGATGATCTTTTCAAAAAATCAAATTTTAGTTTGTTGATTTTTTCTGTTTTTGTAATTCTCTGTCTTATTTCCTTTCACTCTAACCAAACCAAAACCCATCTAGCTGATTCCAGCTCATAGTGACCCTATAGACAGAGTAGAACTGCCCCATAGAGAATCCCAGGAGCACCTGGTGGATTTGAACTACGAACCCTTCTCTAGCAGCCATAGCACTTAACCACTATGCCACCAGGGTTTCCTCTAGTCTTTTGTATTTCCTTGCTTCAGTTTGCTTTAGGTTTAGTTTGCTCTTCCTTTTCCAGTTTTGTGAGGTGGAGGATTAGGTTATTCATTTCAATTTTTTTTTGTAATAGAGATATTTATAATTGTAAATATTTCTCTAAGTATTGCATCCAGTAAGTTTTAGTATTTTTGTTGTTGTTAAAAACATCTTAAACTGTTTTATAATTCCCTTTGATTTCTCCTTTGACCCACTGGTTACTTACAACTCTGTTATTTAATTTCTAGTTGTGAATTTCCTTCTGTTACTGATTTCTCTTTTCATTCCATGGTTGCAAAGCACACTTTGTATGATTTTAGTTCTTTTAGATTTCTAGAAGCTTGTTTTGTTGTCTAGATGGTCTTTATTGTTAAATAAATGCTCTGTCTTG
Source organism: Heterohyrax brucei (assembly GCA_028571685.1). NCBI lineage: Eukaryota > Metazoa > Chordata > Mammalia > Hyracoidea > Procaviidae > Heterohyrax > Heterohyrax brucei. Next base: position 53,179,561 of record CM053155.1, read on the forward strand.
GTAATGGTTCTATGTGCTCCTAAGAAGAATGTGTATTTTTTGTTGTTGGATGGGGCTTCCTATACATGTCTGTTAGGTCTAGTTGGCTTAGTTAGGTCTGTTAGGTCTAGTCTTCTGCCTAGTTATTTTGTCCTTTATGAAACTGGTGTGCTGTCTAAAAGGATATTTTGTCTGATATTAGTATAGCCAGCTCTCTTGTAGTTACTGTTTACATGGTGTATCTTTTTGTTTAAATATTATATTGTGATTAAGTGAAAGTTTATACTTCAAGTCAATTAGCCGTACAAAGTCACATACACACATCTCTATGCAACTCTAGCTGCTTTCCAGCCCTGTGACAGCACACTCCTGGTTTCCGTCCTGTACTTCTCGTGTTCACTTAACCATCTCCTGTCCCCTCCTGTGCACCCACCCATCTCTTTTCTGTAGAGGAGCTTCTCTGACAGCCTCATGTCTTAGAGTCCAGTCTGATTTTTGTCTGAAGAGTTGTCTTTGGTAGCGGTTTCAGCTCTGGGCTAGTAGCAAGTCTAGGGTCCATGTTTTCAAGGGACTCTCCAGGATGTCAGACCACTGGATCTGGTCTTCTAATAGAATTCCAGATCTGCACCCCCATTTTTCTCCGGTATGACGAGGAGTCTTCAATGTGTTCCCTGTCAAAGCAGTCCTTGGTGGTGGCCAGGTGCCATCTACTTCTTGTCTCATGTTGATTTAGTCTCTGAGTCATATGGTACCTTCTGGCTCCTGGACTCATATTTTCCTCATGTCTTTGATGTCCTTCATTCTCCTTTACTCCAGGTGGATTGGGACCAACGGATACTCCTTAGATGACAGCTTGCTAGCTTTTAAGACCCTAGATGCCATGCACCAAAGTGGAATGCAGAACAGTTTCTAAAAGGAACTTAGTCATACCAGTTGGACCTAGATGCCCCTACACAGTGTATCTTTTCTTGGTTCTTTTGCTTTCAGCATATTTGGTTCTTTGAATCTGAAGCCTGTCCCTTAAAGACAGCATATGCTTAGCTGGGTCATGTTTGTTTGTTTCTCCATTCTGCCAAGGGGCTCTATGTGCACAGTGGGGCGAGTTTTCAATGCTCCTTCAGGTTATATACATCCCTTAGCCTTCACTTTCTGCCTGCTCAGAATCTCAAGCACAGACAGGGGTGAGAGATTAGGATGTTCTTAGGTCTTTTCCAGTAAGGTACATGTACATGGCTTTTCAAAGCTCTCCATGGGCATTACTTCCCCCACTTTTGCCTTTCAAGCTTTCTGATGACCCTTTTGTTGGTCCCAACTGGTGGTATCATCTGTGATGTTAAACATTGGCTGCGGATGCTTTCGGACAAAGGCTGTAGGACAGGGCTGTTGGCACAGAATAAGCTCTGAGTCAACTCAAAGAAAGACAAGCCCTGGAAACAGAGCTTTTTAGGGTATATACAGATGTATCAAATAGTGACTGTTTTATGGGGAGACAGCTTTGGAAGAGCTCCAAGCCTGTTCTGCCCCCGTTAGTTTCACTGCTACATAGTTGGTTTTCATAATTACTGTAGTAGTCAGGCAGCTGGTTTTCAAGACTACCACAGAATGAGGGAGAGGGGACTGAGATTAAGGGAAGTTAAACTATCACAAAGATCAGTCGGATTATAAAATACAGCTGTTTTTTTTCTTAAACACTTTTCAGGTTATTGAAGGCCTCTAATTAATTTCTAGAGTTCTGAAAAAGTTGATCTGGACAATCTTTGCCTATGCTCCTATTGCATTTGTGGGAGAGCAGACTTTAGAAACCATATCTTTGCTATTTTTATTTCTCATCTTTTTCCTTATTTTACCTCCAGAGTGAAGACACCCACATGGTCACGCACCTACACAATTCCTCCCCTCGTTCCTCTGCTCGTTACTTCTACTATTTTATTCTTTCATGAATAACTTTTGTCTCATGAGACAAGTACTTGTTTTGAAGTTGTCAAAAAGTTTACAAACCAAGGCCGCTTAGAATTACCTTGGCCAGTGTGAGGCGTACACAAAAATATACGACAACCCTTGTACAGCCGCGGAGCTCAGAGGCTTCCACAACACAGTGACCCTGAGGAAGCCAAGAAGCCTTCTTGTCTGTGTAGGGGCTCTGGAAGAACATGCAGAATGCTCCCTCTGGCCTCTGTGGTGGTGGCACTTGGACTTGTTCACTTTCCAGTGTGTTCTCTGTCATGCAGGGTGCTCACCACAAACCAGCTGAAGGCCCTAAATATTGAGATGCTGCCTGGGTACCGAGACCCTTACTCGTCCAGGCCGCTAACCAGGGGTGAAATTGGCTGCTTTCTTAGCCACTACTCTGTGTGGAAAGAGGTAAAGAATGCTTTATTTAGGTGTGTAGTTTTGTAATAAGGAGAAAGAGGAGTGGGGCTTCCTACGTAAACTAAAACAGGATATAAGATGAGACCTGTAACTGTTCTGAAGGTATTAGGTTAAAGACAACACTTGAGAGTTTTTGCTGTTTCATGTCTCCCTCTGACTGAGAGCCTCCTGCATCAAAGGCACAAATAAGGGTAGCCTTGGTGCCAGGTGGGACGATGAGGGGGGAGATAGTCATGTCCTGAGGACCACACCTTTATTAATGCATTCTCATCATTAGTAGGAAGGCCTTGTATGTGTATACATGTCATCTGTTATTAAGTGATTTCATAAGGAAGTCACACACACATCAATGTGAGGTGGGTCAGGAGGTAAAAAGAAAACTGTTAAGTTTCTTGTCCAGGCAAGTAAGTGGCAGAGCCAGGATATGAACCCTTTTCTTACAAGCAAGACACTAATAGAAGCAATATTGTAGTACAGGGACAGTTCCCACAAGGAAAGAAAAACTTCTGAGAAAGAACCCCTCGAATGCCTTTTTCTCTTTTAATGGCCCAGTCTGTGCCTGACTTTTTTACTTTGTGTTTTTTAATGAAATGTAATAGATATCTGTGTATCAAAAGACATGACTCAGTGAAATTGTACAAACTAAATAACACATCCATGTTAAAACAGCACAGATAAAGGAATGTAAGGTTACTAGCACTCCAAAAGTAGCATCCTCCTTACTTCCTTCCAGTTTCTAGATGCCAAAGGGGCAGACTCCTAACAGCAATAAGTAGTTTTGCCTATTTTTGTACTTATTTTTCTAATTAAAGGAATGATATAGTATGCATAATCTCTCAACATGACATTTGTGAGATTCATCTGTATCACTGAATTTGATTGTAGATCATTCATTCCCATTGCTGTGAATATAACACAGTATACTTATTCATTCTACAATTGATGGGCATTTGTGTAGGTTCCAGATATGAGCTATTGCAAAAAAATTTTATATTCTTGACTTTTTAATACTCACTTATGTAATTTACAAAAGGGAATGAAAACTATAAAGATCATAGAAGAAAAAAATAGAATCAACTAGAGGCCCTAATACATGGCATTAAGAGGATACAAATCATAACTAACAACACACAGACCATTACTGTAAAAGTGCATGACAAGGTTTATATGCAATAAGAAACCATCATTGATGGTTATGAGGGAGGGGAGGACAGGTGACAGAGGAACACTAAGCAGACAATAGATAAGCAGTAACTCTGATGAAGGGTAAGACTGTACACTATACTTGGGACTCCAGTACAACCTGTACAAGGCAAGGTTATGAAAGCTCCATAGGCACATCCAGACTTCCTGAGGGACTAAATTACTGTGCTGAGGGCTGTGGGGACTATGTTTTTAAGGCACAACTAACTCAATTGGTATTAACATAATTTCTAAAGCTGTTCTACATTCTGCTTTGATGAGTAGCATCTGGGATCTTAAAAGCCTGGAAATGGCCATCTGAGATACTCCATTGATCTCACCCCTTCAGCAACAAGGGAGAATGAAGAAAACTAAAGACACAAGAGGAAGACTAGTCCAAAGGATTAATGTTCCACAGCGACCATGGCCTCCACTAGACTGAGTCCAGTACAACTAGCTACCACCACCGACTGCCCTGAAAGGGCTGGCAATAGATGGTCCCGGACACAACTGGACAAAAATGTAGAACAAAATTCTAACTCACAAAAAATGACCAGACTCGTTGGCCCTCTAACAGGAACTGGGAAAACCCTGAAAGTATGGCTTCCTCACACATTTTTAGCTCAGTAATGACTTCACTCCTGAGATTTACCATTTAGCAAAAGGTTAGAGAGGCCCATAAAACAAAACATGACTAAAGGGGCACATCAGCCTAGGGGCAAGGACTAGAAGATGGGGTGGGGGGAGAACACAGGAAACTGGGATCCCAGAGTTGAAAAGGGAGAGTGTGGATACATCATGGAATTGATAACCAGTATCATAAAACTATGTGTACGAGCTGTTTAATGAGAAGCTGATTCTGAAAACCTTCATCTAAAATACAATTTAAAAAATTTCATAGGATATCTTCTTGCTGATGACTTTTCTAGGTAATTGACCGAGAACTGGAGAAGACTCTTGTGATTGAGGATGATGTGCGTTTTGAGCATCAGTTTAAGAAAAAGCTGATGAAGCTGATGGATGACATTGACCAGGCACAGCTGGACTGGGAACTGATGTGAGTGACAAACTCATCAGAGAGAGCTGAAAAGTATTTTGTCCTTTCCAAGGGGCAGAAAACCTGCCTTCCCAGGTGGTAGGAGAAACGGCTCAAGTTGTCCCTTGCTTGGTTTCTTCTCTGTGTTTCCAGAAACAAGAAATGGGTAGGAGTTAGCGACAGGTTTTTGCACCCATACGCTGTAGGGTGTGAAACTGTGAGTGACTCTTTGGGAGACCTGAAGTTGACCTGCAGATCGAGCACAGAAGAAATACTACCCATGGAGTAACATGGTGCCTGGCAGGGACATGAGGAGGAGAGAGGAGGCATTCCTTAGGGCAAGAGTAGTATCCCAAGAGGACAGGTTGCCTCTGCAGCCCCTGATGGTGCAGGCGAGCTCCTCTGTGGGAAGTAAAACCGAAAATCAAACCAAACCCACTATCGAGTCAGTTGCGATTCATAGCAACCCTACTGGACAGAGTAGAACTGCCCCATAGAGTTTCCAAGGAGTGCCTGGAGGATTTGAACGGCTGGCCTTCTAGTTAGTAGTTGTAGCTAGCACTTAACCATGATGCCACCAGGTAAGGTTAACTAAACTGGAAAAACCCTGACACTGGGGTTTGGTAAAAGATCAGAAGCTATCCTAGGAAAACCAGGCTCAGCAAGGGAGCACAGGCTCTGCCTGACATATTATAATGCTCCCTGTCTGCTATCTCTGGGACTTTGGTGGTACATTTTTCTCTATCGTTCTCTCTTTCTCTCTGTGTGTGTGTTTTAATGTTCAGTGCCAAATTAATTACCAGAAAGGGATTGGGCAGGTCTGAAAAGGGAGGTGCATTTGGTTATCCAACTGTATAGCAAAGGCAATTTCATCAAATCAGAGCCCATTCCTCCCAGCAGCTGCAGCAGACAGAGCCTTCCCTACCCCTCCCAATGTCAGAGGGAAACTTAAATATGGGCCTGCATAGAATAACTTTTTCTCTCAGAAGATGTACCATACTGAGTTCCAAGGAAATCTAGTAATGGCTCAAGAAATCCATAAGTAATAGACCCAGAAATCCATGCTATGTAAAAAAAAGACTCCCTGTCAGATACTGGTGGTATGATTAATATTTTGCACAGGCCCTTAAGATGATTATTTCTTTACACCCAGAAGTCTTCACAAGCATATTGCTCTTTCTGAATCTATGGCTCTGTACCCCGAGGCTAAGTCCTCATGGGCATGGAGTCTGGAAGCCACTGGATGGCTGGGTAATGTGTACAAAGGTAACTTTCTTTAAAGCCTCAGTGTCAGAGAGGCTGTAGTCAGGAGGCTCGAAGCTTAGATTTGGAACACACCCCTGCCCCCATGTAGTTTGGTTGGTGCCTTTTTCAAGATAAACTCCCAGCAGGAAAGATTGTCATGATAAAGATATAAGAAGAATAGATGTTCTTTAAATGTCACAGACTGACCCAGTCAAAACATTCCATTGAAATCCACTTAGTAGTCTTCAAGAACTCCAGCAGTTTCAAATTTCACCTCTCACGTTGTAAAATGAAGAAAAAACAAATATTACTCAAGCTTAAAACATGAAAGATGATAAGCTGTCCATGGTGGCTGGATTAAAATTTATCCAGAAATAGGAAATGGGAAGAGTAGAACACGCCATCGGAACCATTTAAGGCAGCGCTGTCCACCGGAAACAGAATGTGAGCCACGTAATTAAAACTTCCCTTGTGGTCACATTAACAGTGATAAAAATAAATTAGGTGAAATTAATTTAACAATATATTTTTTAAGAGTATCATTTCAACATCTTTTTAAACTATTAATGAGATAATTAGAATTTTTTGGTACCAGGTCTTCAAAATCCAGTAGTTTACCTGTATAGCACTACTCTACCCAAATGCTAAATTTTTAACTGTTAAGGTGACTGTTAATAAAAAATAAACAAAGACCCATAGGGTTTTCAGTGGCTGGTTATTTGGCAGAAGGTCACCAAGCTTTTCTTCTGAGGTGCCTCTGTGTAAACTGAAACCTCGAAACTTACGGTTATTAGGGGAGTGCATTAACCATTGCACCACCCAGGGTCTCAGATGTGACCCTGGTTCTTGTTAGGTGCTGCTGGATTGAGTTTTGACTCAGAGTGACTCCATGTGACATATTACAACTGCCCCCTAAGAGTTCCAAGGCTCTAATCCAAATGGCATCTTCCTCCTACAGAGCCACTGGAGGGGTTCAAACTAACAACCTTTTGATTAGCAGCTGAGCACTTAACTGCTTCATCACACATAAACTTCTGTTTCATGGAAAAATATAATTTATACAACCTCAGTGTTTAAACTTTAATTGATTAAGAATACTGTCTTAGTCAACTGGTACTGCTGTAACAGAAAATACCGTAAGTGGAAGGCTTCATGAATAGACATTTTTATTGTCACAGTCTGGTAAGCACAGATCCATTTAGAAGTTGCAAGTCCGTCCAGTAAGAGAATTTATCACAGTCCAGCAGGGCGAGTCCTAATCCAGTGAGAACACCTCAGCACAGGGACCTCAGGTCCAAAGGACGTGCCTGCTGTCAGTCATGCTGCTCTCTTGGTGGTGTGACATTACCGACTTCCTCTGCTCACTTCTCTCCCTTACACCCCACAAGCTTACTGTAGCTTGAGTCCCGCCTCACTAACACAGCCGCAGCCCTTTCTTCATCACCAATATCACAGAGGCAGGATTCACAACACATGGGAGGAATGGTACCACACTGCGACTCCTAGCTGAGTCAAATCAACGCATGCATTTTGGGGCAGGTGACACAATTCAACCCATGACAAATACTGTAACTACAAATTCAGTTTCTCTACTGCTGTAGTGACTTTTCAGGTGCTCCATAGAAGTTCTCCATTTGATGAAATGGAAAAATTCAGACTGTCTGAAAAGACAGTGGCTGAGAGGATATATGTTTGATATACTCAGAGGAACTGGAAGCATGAACATGGAATTATCCAGCACCTTCTGGAATGCTTGAACTTGGGGAAATCCCGTGAATGTTGACAGAGATAATTTTAGGGCATTATAAATCAAATACTGTTTTACCTAGCAGGCAGGAAACAGACAACTCTTGAACTAATTCAGTCCAGCTGAAAATCAACGGGCTACAGGCAAAGGTAATGGACCGTGGATTCTTGAGTAGACTATGGAAAGCCAGGAATGGTGGAGGGTGCCTCTGTGTTGCAAACGCTGTCCATGGAGGATGGAGCATGCATGGGGGCGTGCTCGTAGGAGGGAGCAAGGCAAGAGCTGGGTGACTGCGAGAGGGAAAAAGCCATAAAGGCCTTGTCACGCATGCTCCCCAGGAAGAGCCCTCTTGGGACCATTCTTGGGTTCCTGGATCCTTTTCTACAGTGTTTCTCAAAACTCCTTCTGTCTTGTATTTACCACTGGCAGTTAGAGAGCTGTGCAGACATCAGGAGAGGCTAAGTTCTGGGGACGTCAACACAACAAACTGGAACTCTCACATGTGCCCCTGCCCCTCTTATTTTTTGGTCCCCTTTCAAGCTCTGTAAACATAGCTAGAAATCCCATACCATCTTTGGGAGATGATCTGCAAGATCTCTTGATCTATCTCATAACTTGCTGCCTTCAACACAGCCCACTAGGCAAGAGGAGTTGGTATTGGGATCAGGGGAGCCAGGGAAAGGAAAAGCAGTAACAATTTACAAAATACAAGTGCCAGAAAACGGCATCCCATTGATAGCACGTGACAGTCACGTTGGCTGCCTGATACATTTTTTTGGGTGCAGTATAATGAATATGGGACACATTTGGTTCAAGATTTCAAACATGTACGTGTAAACCAAAGCTGTGCTCTGTTCTTACCGATGTCTAATATTCACATTGGAATTGTTCTCCTTTCCCCCTTTCCTTCCAGTTACATTGGTAGGAAAAGGATGCAAGTAAAAGAGCCTGAGAAAGCTGTGCCCAGTGTGGTCAACCTAGTGGAAGCTGACTACTCTTACTGGACCCTGGGCTACGTCATCTCTCTGGAAGGTGCGCAGAAGCTGGTTGGAGCCAATCCTTTTGGGAAGATGCTGCCAGTCGATGAGTTTCTGCCCATCATGTACAACAAGCATCCTGTGTGAGTCACCCGGAAGTCCCTGCCAACCCATAGCCCCAGTGCTTCATCAGTTGTGTTATCAGTTTCTGGGTAGCACTTGACATTCTGTAAAGTCTTCCTGAATGATCTATCCATAATTGTGATCCAGAGAGGCAGACTCAAATCATTATTCTTTTTTATATATAAGCAAGATGAAGCAGAGATGGTGAATACTTTTAATACCCACTTGTGTCCTTTAGCTGGACACAAACTGCTTGTTCCATCCTTGACTTTGACCTTCTTACCTTGGTAGGTTTATGCACTTCAAGATGAAGATTATCTTCCTAAGCACCCCACATTCTTCAGTTCCTTTGACCCAGTTCATCTTTGTGGAGTGTTGTGTAGCGTTGGTCAAGCACTGGTCCCCAATCCTTATGGCATTCATAGTCTGGTGGGAACCCAGTCTCAAGAACAAATTGGCCTGAGATACTGTGATACCTGCTATCATATATGCAAAATGTCTTGGGCAGTGGAGATGACACCCCAGCAGGGTATCAATGTAGGCAGGCAGTCTGAGGCTCAGGGTTCCCATAGCCTGCAGCTCACACTGACCTGCATTTACCAGGAGGTGTGATGATTGACAGTTTGCCTGTCAGTCTTCCAGATAAACTATGACTGCCTTGAGGCAGGAAGAGTCTTTCATCTCCAAGTTCTTAGAGCCTAGAGCCTAGGCCAAATTATGTGTAAAATAGCTACTCAGTCCTGATCTCTAACATCAGAAATTGAGCAGGAGTTCAGGTTCTAACCTCTGTTCCTTAGTAAATACTCTTCATTTCAGCCAATGAGCTCTCCTAGGCTGCCTGTTGTCCACTATCCTCAGTGAAAATGCAGCTCATCACCCTCCCTTTATACAGTGTTAGAAAATGACTTTCTCTGCCTCCAAGCAGAAGCCCACAGGTCTGTATTTGTTTTCTAGGGTTGCAATAACAAATGACTGCCAGTGGGCTACTTATAAGAACAAAGATTTATTGTTTTACAGTACTGAAGTCTAGAAGTGGGAAATCACTCTGTCTACCATGTTGGTTCCTCCTGAGGCTCTGAGGGAGAATGTTTTCTGTGGCTGGGTCCTAGTTTCTGGTGATGGCTAGAGAGCTGTGGTGTCCCTAGACTTGCAGCTCCAACCTGTGCCCATGATCACATGGCCATCTCCCTTCACGGTGTCTGTCTCTGTGTCTCTTCTCCTCTTTTCCAGGAGTTGTGAAATTGAAGCCAAGTTCGTTCTGCCTATCACTGTAGCTGAAAATTCAGAGACAGTGTGGTGTTCGAGGAATAATTTATTTGCAGATTTGCTAGCAACCTTGGAGACGGCGGGTCAAAAGCTTTCTCCCTTGAGTTTGCATTTCTAGTGGTTTTTATAGCCAAAATTCAAAGGGGTTGCTGGTGTTGTTTGTCACACACTAATCAAACAGAGTAAACTATCTAAGATTTGTCACAGGATAATCCAAGCAGTGTGAATTGCCCAGAGTTTGTCAGGGCGATCAAACAGAGTAAACTACTCGAAATTACTTATAGGATGATCAAGCAGGGTAAACTACCCAATATGTATATATTTTTTACCTCTCTCTGAGGTCTCAATCGTATTTGTTCAAAGATAGGCAGAGGACTATACACCTGTTAATCTGGTTTGAGAGTGAGAATTGAGGTAAGGGAGGGAATACAGCTTGATAATTTAAGTGACCTTGTTAGATCTTTATATTTACCATCACAAGAAGACCCCTCAGACTGGATTAGGACTCAGCCGACTCCAGCATGACTTCATGTGAACTTGGCATACTCAAAGACTCTATTTCTAAACAAGGTCACATGCATGGGTATCAGGAGTGAGGAGCTCAACACATCATTCTGGGGGTCATAATTTGATGTACAACAAATCAATCATTATCCCCTTCACAGAAGGGAAATTAACATGTATTTGTACTCTCTGACCTGGGAGCCTTATGGATATCACTGATATAATCTGCATTAGCACTCTGGAGGAGGCCAAAGCTACCTCTCTCCATCACCCTCACAGGGAGCTGGAATGAAAGCCAAGTACAAATGCCTTGAAGCCCATGCCCTTACTCTTGCCCCACACTGCCATTCAGAGCTTGGATTTCTAAGCTACAAGTACAAGATTTGACAATTACGTTTGTGAACTCGTCCTAGAAAAAGTGCTACATACATCACTGCTGAATATCACTATGATCATCTTGGAAGTACTCTCTTTTAGAAGCTGTGCACCAGCACAGCACCTAGTCCACCTTTCAAAGCAATTTTGGAACTCTTTTTCTGGAATGGCCATCAGAGCTGTCATCATATTACCCTTGATGTCTTGAATGTCATCCAAATGTCTTCATTTCAATATTTCCTTTATCTTTGGGTAAAGAAAAAAGTCACTAGGGGCCAGATCAGGTGAGTAGGGAGGGTGTTCCAATACAGGTATTTCTTAACTGGATAAAAACCCTCACAGACAACTATACAGTTAAGTTCGCAAACTTGCTACTGTGCCACTGTGCACAACAACCGTTCCAGAAAGAGTTCCAAAATTGCTCTGAAGGGTGGACTAGGCACTGGTCTTGGTGTATGGCTTCCCAAGGGAAATGCTTTGAAGGTGTCCGTAGTGATATTCAGCAGTGACGTGTGTAGCACTTAGAACAATTAAGTTTGTGGTCTTGTCAGATCTAATAATCCAGGAATAGGAAAACCTGGCGGCATGGTGCTGCAGAGTTACAGCTGCTAACACGAAGTCAGCAGTTCATATCCACCAGGCACTCCTCAGAAACTCTGCGGGGCGATTCTGCTCTGTCCTGTAGGATCAGAATTGACTTGACAGCAGTGAGGTTTTTTGTTTTTTTAAATCCAGTACAACAGGACCCTTTCTAAAAAGTGATCATATTTATTTGCTATTATGGTCCAACAAAGCCCAAATTTAACTATTATAATAAGACATAAAATTCTACTTTTAAACTTGTCTATTCAAATGTTGTTGTTGAGTGTCAGCAAGTCAGTTCCTACGCATAGCAACCCTATAGGAGGCCAGAGCTGAACTGCCTGTAGGCTCCCGTCAAGACTGTGATGGTCAAGGAAGCGGGCTGCCACACCTTTCTCCCGAAGACTAGCTGGTGGGTTCAAATTGCTAATCCTTCGGTTACAAGTCAAAGACTTAATCATTGTACCTCTAGGGCTCCAGGTTATTCAAATAGAATAGAAATATCATGAACTTCTTTTTTTTCCCTAAGACAGTCTGAAAACTTTTTTTTTTAATGTGACTGAGTGAAAATGTACATTCCCGTATAAAATTTACATGCCCACCTATATGCATCTTCCACTGATCTCCCTGTCCGGTGACAGCACACTGTTCCTCTGTGCTCCATATGTGTCTCATCCTCCGAACAGTCTCCTTTCCCCTCCTTTCCACCCACTCTCCTTCCTCCAGCCAGAGGTCAGCAGGATGATATCCTATAGATGTACAGAACCATAAAGTGCATCCAATATATGGTCACTCTGCATTGCCAAGTCCAATCCATTCCTGTCCAAAGAGTGGGCCTTCGTTATGATTTATGATTTATGGGCAAGGGCAGCATCAAGGCCAGGGGCCATACTCCCAGGGGAGCCCTGAAACTGCTGGACCATCAGTTGAGGTCTTTTAGTGGAGATCTCAGGGTGCACCCCTTTTTATTCTTGTGTTGCCAGTGAGACTCAACTTAGCTCCATTGCGGCTATCACTGGTGGTGGCCAGGCACCAAGAAACCTTTACTTTGTATATAGACTGAAGTTTTTTTTCAAAAAGGATACAACTTAAAAAATAATCAAATGAATGCATGAGCGCTTAAGAGAAAACATACAGGGGCCTCCTTTCTCTTTCCTCAGTTATCTGTGTGTTCTGTCCGCCTCATGCACCTGTGCACCTCTTGCTTTCAGAGCTGAGTACAAGGAGTACTATGAATCCAGAGATTTGAAAGCCTTCTCCGCAGAACCCTTGCTCATCTACCCCACTCACTACACGGGCCAGCCAGGATACCTGAGTGACACGGAGACCTCGACCATCTGGGACAATGAGACAGTGGCCACCGACTGGGACAGAACACATTCCTGGAAGTCCCGGAAGCAAGGCCACATCCACAATGCCAAGAACACAGAGGCACTGCCACCACCAACCTCCCTGGACACTGTGCCTTCGAAGGATGAGCTATGAAGGCTCATAGGCGTGTCTGACCCATGCTGGTTCATCATCCTTTGGTTTTTCTAAAGGGCTGTTCATCCATTTGTTCCAATTCCTTTTAGCTGTCATAGTCTAACCCAAGTGGTCTTGTGTAATTGCTCAAATGTTTCTTGGCAGGGAAGGGGAATAGGGAAATTAAACCCAAATTTCCTAGGCAGCTTTGAAGGTAAGTTTCTGGGAATCATTGAGACAAACTTCAATCCAGGCACCCAGTTCTTCAGTTCATTACTCATAGGACAGCACTTCCCACATTGAGGTCAAACAACATGGCTTGGAGACTCACCAAGGAAACACATGATTACCAAGATGTCACATCAGTAACTGGGTAGTCAAGGGAGACAAGCCAAAGCATCACATTTTTTGGTTGCATGGGATAGGTATAACCCTAAAACGTATTTGGGTAGAAGGAATCAAACCATTCAAAAATCATATTATGTGGGCTTTTTATTTAAAGAAATTCTGTGATGAGCTCTATTGCAAAGTCAAGTTTTTTTGTTTGTTGTTTTTGTTTTCTTTTAATTTTAGTCTTCATAGTCTAATGAAGACGGATGTTTGGATCTGGCTGATTCTTGGCCTTTGACTATCAAGGCAGTGGAGCTCTCATAAAGAGGTCTTGGGCTTGTCATGTAGACATAATTTGGTAGATAAATGAGGGCTTGTATAGATACGTGAGGTAAAAAGATCTCAACCTTTGGCCTTTTCAGATTTTTTTTTTTATTGTGATCACTTGAGTGAGGATGCTCTATTTATAAAGATAAATGTAATATATAAGGGATGAGGGCTGGCATACAATTCCTGCCCTGAGGTCCACGTGCTGCTGAAGTGTATTTCCCCCAACTCCACGTCCCCTCCTCCACCTCCCCCTGGGCAGCTCTCTGCCTCTCAGTCTGGGAAGGAACTGCAGGTGTAAATTTATGAGTCACTGTTAAGAAACAGCACATTTTCAGGCCAGCAACTGTCCTTGCTGGGTTTTTCATTATATTTTGAATTATTTGTTTTACAAAATGTGGGAAAACTTTGTAAGCTAAGGCAGAGAAACAGATGTTTCAAGCTCTGATTGCACCCCAGAGAGTGGTCAGTGTTGACCCTTTGCTTCAACCATCCAATTCTCCTGAATTTCTCAGCCTGACTTGCAAAGAAGCCTGTTGTGTGGGGGATTCCCACCATCTGGGAACAAATGATTCTCCACTGAACATCAAAAACCTTGGACTGAATGGTCAATGAATTTAGGCCAACACCCAAAGAAGCTCTCAGAATCAGAATCCTGACAGACACCCTCTCTAGACTCTCCTGCCACATTGATCAAGGTGTCCCCTATACTCCTTTCAACTGTCTTCATAGATTGAGTCTATGTACACTACAGAGTTGGACTGTCTAATCTCTTCCAACTCCACAGTCTGCAATCCTAAAATATCTCATGGTTTGGCTCAGATTTGGCTTATGATGGTTCTCAGGCATACAAGCTGAAAATCTGCCTTCTGTAATGCCCTCTCCAGGGCACCCTCATCTCTCAATTCCCAGACACCACAGCAGCCACCCAGGAAGGCTTTGCAGCCCCAGCATCCTAAGTTTCACATTGAAACTTACTAGGCAGGCACTTGGAGCAGGGCTTCAAGCAGCTCCTTTCCAGTTCAGTGATGGCCAAGGAAGTGAAATAGATCTGAATTTTTAAAATTTGGGTGAACTAGGACAGTAACCAGAATAGGAAAAAATAGGTCAAAGTCCTGCTTGAAGCCTAATTTCTCTCTTAGAAAACAAGGGCATCATATGCATTGCATAGCAACCAAATCTCTTGACTGTAGGTTTCTGAACAGAGTCAGAAACTGCAGTGCCCAGCTCAGAAACAGAAGCTGACCATGCCATTTTGAGTATATGGCACTCTTCTCAGTCCAGCCAATAATCTGATCTCACACATTAGGCCCCTGAAAAGGCTTACCACCCTTCTCTGAGTCTCACATTCTAGGGCTTCAACTGGTAAACTTTCCCATTCTGGTTATCATTCCAAATCAACCAAACTGTAAAAACTTGAGTTGGTTCTGGTTTTGCTTTTTTGGTTATGAAGGTTTGAACTGTTTTGAAGCCCTACTTTAGTGTCAACCCAAGGGTAGAGGGAAAGAGAGTGCTGCATGGACCAAGCTTAGTGCTCCCACATTGCAGGACAACACAGAAGCTTGCCATGTTCAGAATACCAGAGTTGGCCTTCCTTGTGACTTACCATTAACATTCTCCTGTGTTGACCAATAAGCCAGGAAACTGAGGAATCTCATCTGGCTCCAATTTATACTGTGCATACAGCAGCTATCGGGGCTTGACTCTTCCCCCCCCCCCACATATGAATAATAAGAACATTGGAAGCTAGTGAAAAATCCTTAGGTGATTCCTAAGGTTTCCCGGGGGATATTTTGTATTTTGTTTGCATATTTGAGTGTATGCAAGGGTGCATGGCTTCAGTGACTTTTTTTTTTTTTTTTTTTTTGGATGGGGTGGGAGGTGACTGGGATTTGGGGAGTGAAGAAAGATTGAGTTGATTTTTGTGTTGTTTTAATAGGGAACTTTTTTTCCCTTTTACTTGTCAGCTGGTCTGATGATTTTTCTTATTCTTAAAAGACGTTGGTCTTAAATTCTAGAATTTTAAAGTTAGGATTGTTCTACTGTGAACAGAGTTCTGGCTCTGTTAGCCTAGTCATTGCTTCTCCCTGTTTTGGTCTAGAATCCCAAGAATGTTCTTTTCTTGTGAACATTGTGTGCTGCAGATTTAGCATTTCTTTAAAAATGTCATTTTGTCAGCAATCAAGGGGTTCCATGACCTCACTATTTTTCCTTCTTTGAGGCTCAGTCTCAAGCATCAAGCTTTCCCTTGAGTCTCAAGCCAAGACAATTGACTTTTCCTGATGTCATGAAAATTCCGTGGTGAGGCCTTCACCGCCTTCCTGCCATGACACCTGCTGTTAACCTCCAAATGGTAACTCCTGTCGGTACTGTCCCAGTGGCTGGATCTTCTGGACAGACGACCCTGACTTCAGCAGTGCTGGTGCTGCTGGGTGTGTGCTAAGCACCTATAATTTGGGAAGGACACATGCACAGGCCGGGCTTTGGGTTCACTCAGGCCTGCTGTTGGAACTCGGGAAAACAAGGAGGAGTTCTATCAAGTACCTTACTCTGTCATGCTGTGCCATTTCAGAATAGGGAAATGACAGACTACTTGCCTTCTGGAGTGCTTTGTGAAAAGTGAAAAACAAATAAATAAGCTCAAAGATCTAATTGTTCACTGGTTCCTCAAACACCAGTCAGTGGCCAACGCTGCTGGTATTTCCAGGCCTACACTGGATCAAGGATGTTAGAGGCCAGGGGTGACTTTGACTACGATGTCATCCCCATGGTGAATGAGGTGGGTCCTGTCTTTCCTTCCAGTGGCGTTGTCTTAGACTAATAGGAAACAGATGGGTAAACTGAAATGGATTCTAAGGTGCAGAAAGAGTCCTCAGAGAATGTTGAGGGAGGTGGCCATCTTGCATTTTTGTGCTACTGGTCATCTCTCTACTCAGTGAAAGATACTAACATATTTGTCCAAAGCCAGAGAACTTTATCCTGAGGTAAAACATGTCAGGGGAGGGGATAGAAGGGGAGCAGGGATGCATATTAACGTCAATGATCCTTTAAATTTCAGATCAATCTTGCACAAATCTCAAAAAATCATGTTGTGAGTGCTGCCTTGTTTCAGACCAAGAGATGCACAGTGGCCTAGGGAATGCTGCCATTTGTGGGGGGTGGTCCATGGTCCAGTGCAGGAGTTATTCCAGCAGATGCCAACAAAACACAATAGTTTTATTTCAGAGACTGGAACAAGGCTAGCCACTGGACCACTGACATCTGATTCTGCCAAGGACCATTGGGACAGCTTTTCCAGGGAGGATGGATGGAATTTAGAATAGGAGCATTGATGGTATCTCAGTTACCTAGTCCTGCCATAACAGAAATATAACAAGTGGATGGCTTTAACGAAGAGGAATTTATTCTCTCAGTCTATCAGTTTACAAGTCGAAATGCAGGGTGCCAGGCCCAAGGGAAAGCTTTCTTTTCTCTGTTAACTCTGGAGGAAAGTCCTTGTCATTAATCTTTCCCTGTTCTAGCTTCTTAATGCAGGGACACCAGGTCCAAAGAATGCATGCTCTTGGCTCTCCTTTCATGACAGTGTGAAGTCCCCATACCTCTCTACTTGATTCTCTCTTTTCTATCTCAAAAGAGACTGATTTAAAACACGACGTATCTTGTAGATTGAGTCCCACCTCATTAACATAATTGCCTCTAATCCTGCCTATTAACATCATTGAGGTAGGATTTGTAACACACAGGAAAATTACATCAGAAGACAAAAATAGCAGATAATCACACTATACCAGGAGTCATGGTCTAGCCAAGTTGACCCATATTTTGGGGGGATACTATTCAATCCATGACAGCTGGGCATGGTGGGTGAGAGCCCATTCTAGGTACTGAGGTGTAAGACTCAACAGGCCTGCTGTGTGCGGGAGTGATGGGTAATCAGTAGTGCCAAGAGTCAGGTTCATGTTGGGTGTGATGACAAGAAATCCAGTTGAGACCTGATAACAGTAGTAAGGTAAGTCTGCTACCTTCCTTCTGTGGGCTCTGATGATAATTACAGAGGTGGTTGTTTCGGGCGGATTCTGGGTTTGAGTACTGTCCTGACATAATGCATATGTTGCCAGGAAAATGGTGTGTCTAAAACAAGAAATGTTCCTGTTTAGCTTCAAACCTGGGGTCTTTTCACTTATGGTTGGAAGAAATCCATACAACTAGTAAAAGGAGTTGTGGTAGCACCCAGGTTAAGTTCTCAGATGCTGAAATCTTGGCAGCTGAAACACACCCGGCAACTCTGCTGGAGAACAATCTGGCAGTCTGTTGCCTTAAAGATTACAGCTAGAAACCCCTATGGGGGCAGTGCTACTCTGTCGCATGGGGTCACTATGAGTCTACATCAGCTTGATGACACAAAATACCAAACCAAAAAGCCCACTGCCATTGAGTCGATTCTGACTCATAGTGACCCCATAGAACAGAGCAGAACTGCCTCCATAGAGTTTCCAATGAGCGCCTGGTGGCTTTGAACTGCTGACCTGCTGGTTAGCAGACATAGCACTTAACCACTACACCACCAGGGTCACCGGTAACTACAGAATAAAGCCTAGTTGTCCCAGGAAACGATCTACAATGTCAAGTTCTTTCAAGACATTCTCCCTCGTGACACAGAGGGAAAAGAAATAATCCAGAAGTGCTCCCTTGACTAGTAAGCTAATTCATTAAGAGGTTAAATAATGACCCTCAAAAATGAGAATAAGGCTGGCCACTTGATAAGAAAATACGAGCATGTAATGGATGACACGTTGAGAAAGTCAAGAGCAGGTTCAGAAAATAATCACTATCACAACAGTTTTTGTGTTGTGGTGATGTTTTTTATTGCAGAGAGAGCCTGCCGCCCCCAGGGAAGTTCTGAGGAACTATGAAAGAGGGAGGAGGGAGAAGTGGGGTACATGAAGAGGATTCCATGAGCAGCCCCGTGACAGTGCAGGACCGTGAGACAATAACCAGAAATGATGGCCAATCGATCTTTTTTTGCCTGCTCGGAGAAAAGATAAGTTTACATTGGTGGGTCTTATTACATTATGTCAAAAAAAAAAAAAAGTTACATAGAAAATGGTACCTCCTCTTATCAGGAGAAGAGAACAAGAGGAAATGGCTCAAATTTCAGTATGAAGTGTTTGTGTGAGCTTTCAGAAAAAGAAAACTATAGACCGGATTATTAAACACTGCCTGGAATTCCAAAGAAAGTGGTGGAATGACCTAGTTAACTTCTGGTGTGGTGCAGGAAAATGGCTTCTTTCCCACTCTGTGAATTTCCCTAAAATGGCTTCGTTTTTTTGCCTCCACCCACAGATAGACTAATACTTGAGATGATCTTCGCTGGATCTCTCCTGTGACTTCAGCTGTGACGCTCCCCGCCCAGCTGATCCTCCCGTCTGCCCCAACAAGGGGTGGAAAAAATGAAGAATTGCCTGTGAAGATTAGGCTCCCTTTATTTTTAACTGACTGAGTTTATTTTTGTGTCCTTCCCTGTAGTTTCTTCAGCTTGGCTTCTTCTGGAATAGGCATGTGTGTTGGAGCTCCTCTGGACCTACAGAGGGCCTGCATCTCAGCCCCCAGCGATCCAGAGAGGGCGCCTCTGTGCGTTTACTGCTCTAGAGGCAAGCCAACATACAAGTCTGGGGGAAATTTGGTTTTCAGGGTAGAGTGGACAGCCTCGCTCCTTTCTTGTCTTGCTCTCTTAAGAGAAGTTCAGAGAATAATTGGAGCTCTGGGGTGTACAAATGGTTAACACGCTAGGCTGCTAATTGAAATGCTGGAGTTTTCAGTCCATCCACAAGCATCTTGGAAGAAAGCCTGCTGGTCTACTTCTAAAAGGCCTGGCAGTTGTACTTGGACATACATGGGGTCGCCATGAATTAGACTCTAGCACTTGATGGCGACTGGTTGGTTGTTGGTTGGTAGAGTATCGTCAATGACAAAGTACCCTTTCCCAAAAGGGAACTGGAAGTTTGGAGAGGATGTGACCAGACAGGGGTCGGGCTATCTGAGTTTAGTTGTTGGGGTGTGAAGGCGTTCAAGCTGCTTCAATGCCAGCATCAACTTGAAAATAGAAGGGCCTTGCATTGTTCTGGCACAGGAAGGAAATCTTGCTCAGAGGAGAGGGTGAGGGGACAGACTTGAGAATCTGGGAGAAGGAAGAGGATGAGAGAGCAGGAAAAGCCCTGCTGTCTGGAGCCACATCCAGGAGAGAAGGGCAAACATGAAAAAAGACAAAAAGTGAGAACAAAAGACATCAGAACGTGATGCTAGTTCACAGGCTGAACAACAGCAGCAAGAGGAGGAGGCAGACCCGAAAACAACGGATGTGGAGGCTTAAGGTGGGAGGGGGAACCCTGGAGACCTGGTGGTTAAGTGCTATGTCTGCTAGTCAAAAGGCTGGCAGTTCAAATCCGCCAGGCACTCCTTGGAAACTCTATGGGCGCAGTTCTACTCTGTCCTATAGTGTTGCTATGAGTCAGAATCGACTCAACGGCAGTGGACATGGTTTGGTAAAGTGGGAATGGCCACAACCTGGCTAGTAAAATGACTATTTTACCCTTTAAACTGGAAACTGCAGAAAGGGCTAAGTGAATGGTCATTGAGGTGCACGTCGGGGAAATGAAATGGGATTTTAAATAGGTTCAAACGGAACATTTAAAATTTCTCTATTCCCCCAGTGTCTCTCGACCAGTCATGCATCTGAGTCGTCTCTATATAGTGCTGTGAGGACAGAGAATTCCTCCCTGGTGGGACAGGTGCAGGGCCCAGACAGGACACATATGCCCAGGGGAGGGCTGAGCAGCCTGCTGGCCAGACCAGCTGTGGAGATTTGGCCTAAGAACGAGATGCATAGGGCAGTGGTGTCAGGTGGCCTGCACCTGGAGACCTCAGCTTTGTGGCTCCCCAAAGCACTTCCTGCTGGGTACCTGAGCAGATTCCCAGGATATAAGAGTAGTAGGCCCACTTGCAGTGAAAGAAAAAAGTCCCACCCTGGCCTCAGAGGGGAGGTGGCGAAGCCGCAGATGGGAGTCAGGTGCACTCTGCCTGGTAAGGTAACCTTTCTGGCTCAGGTAGGTAGCTTACAGCCCCATCCTCCTTGTCATGTGGGACAAACTGCAGCTGCAAGGTGGGACACAATAGGTCACAGGGGGTGGGGGAGAGAGTTGGGTAGGTGATGATGTGCTGGGCTGAGCTAGGGCCCCATCCTCGTCTGGGAGTCAGGGGGCCTCTACAGAGCAATGCTGTGGAGTAAGCTACAGGAGCCCTAGATGCCCTCCAGCTCAGTGAGTCATTCTCCAAGCAGCAGCAGCATTCCCAGGGTGCTCTTCCACACATCTAAGGCCCTTCCTCTCAGAGTGCGGCATCTATCCTGCTTGGCTGCCCACCTAGGGAAGGACGTTGGAGGGCTGCCACTAAGACACAACACCCCTTAGGTCAGCGCTTCCCAGGAATAATTGCAGCTAACACATTGTATACCAAAGTAAAAAGTGCTTCCTTTAAGGGTGCCATTTAATTTAATACTACATGACTCTAAGAGGCAGAACTATTGTCAATCCCTATTTCTCCCATGAGGCAATAGCTAAATCAAGTGATTTGCATAAGACAGTAAGTGGCCCAAGAGTCAAGGGGAGCAGTCACATTCCATCCACAACAAACTGCATCCACTTCAAAGCAGCTAGTGGTCTCTTGTTTCCTGTTTTCTGATTACCAACTAATTTGTCTCTGTCATATACACACATCTGATAAAGTAGTTCCAACCCCGATGTATACCACCCACCCACGAAATCTCATATGCTGATTATTCAACTAATCAGATTATAGATTCTCAGATGACATTTTGTTACAGGGTAGGCTGTTGGATATTGCATAAACAAGGATCAGTGGTAGATTTCTGTACCAATTTTGTATGGAAAGGGAAGAAGCCCAGGTAAGTAAACCATTAGTAAAGAAGAAGAATAAAGTGGGAAGCCTTACATTACCTAACTTTAGAACCTGTCTTACACTGCTACAGTACTCAAAACAGCTGGGCACTGGTAAAAAAACAGATACATAGACCAGTGGAACAGAATTGAGACTACAGATATAAAATCATTCACCTATGAATAACTGACTCGATGGCACTTGGCTTTGGCATGAATAACTGATATTTGACAAAGGCCCACAGTCCATGAACTGGGGAAAAGACAGTCTATTCAACAAATGGTATTGGCAAAATTGGATATCCATCTGCAAAAAAATGAAACAAGACCCATATCTCACACCGTAATCAAAAACTAACTCAAAATGGATCAAAGACCTAAATGTAAAATCTAGAACAATAAAGATCATGGAATACAAAAATAGGAAAAATGCTGGGGGCCCTAATACACAGCATAAACAGACTACAAAACATTACTTACAATGCACAAACTTTGGACTGGAACATTAGGAGGAATTCACCTATGGCATCAGAATGCCCACAAAAGAAACATCCAGAGAATTTCCCAGACAAAGAAGCTCTTCTGAAACTATTGGAGGGAAAGTACAAAAGGATTACATAGAGAGCCCTCCTAGACCTTACACAAGATGCAGCACAGCAAAATGAAAAATTAAACAAGCTGTTCAATCTGACGGAACACCAGTACTATGAAATCCAACAGATCAATAACAAAATCAAAGAAATATAAAATTAAGTTCAAAGCCAAGAAAACAGAATGGAACACAAAATACACTTTCTGGCTTGGAAGACAGAACTACTGACTCCAGCTTCTATGAGGAGAAATCAGAAAAAAGAAACAAGGAAAATGAAAAAGCATTAAGAAGCACGTAGGACTCGATTAAGAGGAACAATCTATGATTAACTGCACAGGATGAGACACCTAAGAACACAGAGTATTGTTGCTGAGTAGCTGAAAGAAAACTTCCCAGAAATTATGAAAGAAGAGAATATATATCCCAAAAGAAAGACTCCAAGACATATTATAATCAAGCTTAACAAAATGAAACACAAGCAGAAACTCTTACAGGGAGCAAGACTCAAAGCAAAACCAACATTCAGAGGGAAAACCTGCAGACTTTCATCTGATTTCTCAGCAGAAATGATGCTGGCATGGAGACAGACTACAAAGCCATTAAAGTTGAAATCAATAGCAGAAAAAAACAGAAAGTGGAACACATGGAAACTTAACATCTTCCTTAAAAAGCCACAAGTTATAGAAGAAATCGAGAATAAAATAATTTATGGATTCCAAGCAAAATGAAAACACTTCTTACCAGAACCTATGGGATACAGCCAAAGAAGTGCTTATAGGTCAGTTTATCACTATAGATATATACATTCAGAAACAAGAACCCAAACCAAAGATGTAACTCTACAGCTAGACCAAGTAGAGAGAGAGCAACAGATGAACCCCTCAGGCACCAGAAGAAAACAGATCATAAAGATTAGAGCAGAACTAAATGAATTAGAGAATAGAAGAACAATTGAAAAAACTGAAAAGACCGAAAGCTGGCTTTTTGAAAAGAACAATTAAATTGACAAACCATTGGCTAAACTTACTAAAGAAAAACAGGAAAGGAAACAAACAACCCAAATAAGAAATGAGAGATGAGTTGTCACAACAGATCCATCAGAAATCAAAAATATCAGAATAGTACAAAAGTCTGTATCTAACAAATTTGAAAACCTTAGAGGAAACGGACAAATTCTTAGACACATATCACCAACCAAAATTATCACAAGGTGAAGCAGAACAACTTAATAAACCCATCACAAAGGAAGAGATTGAAAAAGTCATCCAAAAACTACCAACAAGAAAAAGCCCTGGCCCAGATGGCTTCACCGCAGAATTCTGCCATGCTTTTAGAGTTATTTCCAGTACTAATGAGACTATCTCACAGCATAGAAATGGATGGAATACTTCCAAATTCATTCTATGAAGCTAGTATAACCCTAATACCAAAGCCAGGAAAAGACTCAATAAAAAAGTAGAATTACAGACCAATTTCAATCATTAATCTAGATGCAAAAATCTTCAACAAAATTCTTGCCAATAGGATACAACATACCAAAAAAATAATTCATCATGACCAAGTTGGATTCATACCAGGGATGCAAGGCTGGTTCAACATCAGAAAAACAATTAATGGGATCAACCACATAACACAAAAGACAAGAATCACCTGATTTTGTCTATTGATGCAGAAGAGGCATTTGATAAAGTCTGAAACAATTCCCCTTGAGGATGGGAACTAGACGAGAACACCCACTCTCACCTCTCCTATTCAGTATTGTACTAGAAGTTCTAGCCAGAGCAATTAGACAAGACCAAGAAATAGAGGGCATCTCATCGGCAAAGGAGAAGTAAAAATCTCCCTATTTGCAGATGATATGATTGTATATGCAGAGAATCCTAAGGAATCCACAAGTAAGCTATTCAAATTGATAGGAAAGTTCAGCAAAATGTCAGGATACAAGATAAATATAAGTTAATCAGTAGGATTCTTTTATACCAACAATGATATTATCAAAGAAGAAATCACCAAATCAATACCATTTACTATAGCCCTCAAGAAGATAAAATAACTAGGAATAAATCTAACCAGAGACATAACAGACCTTTACAAAGAGAACTACAAGACGTCACTACAAGAAACTAAGAGAGACTTACATAAATGGAGAAACCTACCCTGTTCATGCATAGGAAGACTTAACATTGTGAAAATGTCTATTTTACTTAAAGCAATTTACTTATATAATGCAATCCCAATACAAAGTCCTGTGACATTTTTTAATGAGATGGAGAAACAAATCCCCGACTTTGTTTGGAAAGGGAAGCAGCCCCGCATAAGCAAAGCACTACTGAAGAAGGAGAAAACACTGCGAGGCCTTTCACTATCTGGCTTTAGAACCTATTACACTGCCTCAGTTGTCAAAACAGCCTAACACTCGTACAAAAAGAGATAGATAGATCAACAGAACCGAACTGACACCCCAGAGATGACACTATGCTCCTATGAACAGTTCATAATTGACAAAGACCCTATGACATTAAACTGGGGTAAAAACAATCTCTTCAACAAATGGTGCTGGCAAAATTGGATATCTACCTGCAATAAATTGAAACAAGACCCATATCTCACAGCTTATACAAAAATCAACTCAAACTGGATGAAAGACCTAAATATCAAATATAAAATGATAAAGCTCATCCAAGAAAAATTAGGATCAAAAATGGAAGTTTTAGTATACAATGTAGACAGATTTCAAAATCTGACAAACTGCAATCAACAGAAAATAGATAAATGGGAATTACTAAGAAACAAACAGTTTTGCTCATCCAAAGACTTTATCAATAGAATTAAAAGACCACCTACAGAATGGGAAAAATATTTTGGCAACTCTATGTCAGACTGACGTCTGATCTCCATAATCTATAAGGTACTACAAATTATCAATAAGAAAAAGATAAATAATGCAATTAAGCAGTGGGCAAAGGAGATGGACAGACACTTCTCTAAAAAGGAGGTCCAGGTAGTCCCAAAACACATGCGGATATGCTCATGATCATTAGCTATTAAAGAAATTCAAAATCAAAACTACAGTGAGATACCATCTCACCCCAACAAGGTTGGCCATGATCCAAAAAATACAAAACAACAATTGCTGGAGAGGCTGTGGAGAAATCCGAACTCTCCTACACTGTTGGTGGGATTGTAAAAAGGTACAACCTCTTTGGAAAGCAATCTGGTGCTTTCTTAAAAAGCTGGAAATAGATATACCATCTGACCCAGTAATTCCACTGCTTGGAATAAACCATACAGAATCAAGGCCATTCACATCAACTGATACATGCACATGAATGTTTATTGCAGCACAGTCTACAATATTAAAAAGATGACATGTGACCTGAAGGACCAGATAATGCCCAGCCACCACCAGTGATAGCGGTGATGGGGCTCACAAAGTGGAGTCTCACTGGCAACCAAAAATAAAAAGGGGTACACCCTGAGATCGCCACTAAAAGACCACAGTTGATGGTCCAGGGGCCTTGGGATTCCCCTGGGAGCATAGCCTCTGACACTGAAGCTGCTCCTGTCTATAAATCATAATGGAGGTCAACGCTTTGGACAGAAATGTATTGGGCTTGGTGACAGAGTGACCATATCATGTGTGCACTTGATGGTTCTATGCATCTATAGGATGTCATCCTGCTGACCAGGCAGGGGACAGGGTGGAGAGTAGGGGATAGGAGATTGTTAGGAGGATGTGACATGTACAGAACAGAGAGGAGGAGTGTGCTGTCACTGGGCAGGGAGAGCAGTGGGAGCCATTCATTGACGGGTATGCAAATTTATATGGGATTGTATATTTTCACTCAATCATAATAAAAAAATTGAAAAAA
This sequence comes from Heterohyrax brucei, assembly GCA_028571685.1. Lineage (NCBI taxonomy): Eukaryota > Metazoa > Chordata > Mammalia > Hyracoidea > Procaviidae > Heterohyrax > Heterohyrax brucei. The sequence continues at coordinate 53,205,484 of CM053155.1, forward strand.
AAGCTAGAAATAGAAATACCGTACAATTCAGTGATCCTACTACTTGGAATATATCCTAGAGAAATAAGGGCTGTCCCATGAATAGATACATGCACATCAATGTTTACGGCAGCACTGTCCACAATAGCAGAAAGATGGAATCAACTTAGGTGTCTGTTAATAGATGAATGGATAAACTGACTATAGTATATTCACACAGTGGAATACTATGCAACAATAAAGAACAATGATGATCTTAGGAAACGACATGGAGTCGTCTGGAAGACAGTACGCTGAGTGAAACTAGTCAGTAGCAAAGGGACAAATGTTGTATGAGACCACTATTACAAGGACTCAAGAAAAGGGTTAGGTATGTTGTTAGATGCTGTGAAGTCAGTTCTAACTCATAGTGACCCTATGAACAACAGAACAAAACACAGCCTGGTCTTGTGCTATGTCCACAATCCTTTTTATGCCTAAGCCCATTGTTGCAGCCACTGTGTCAATCTATCTGGTCGAGGGTCTCCCTCTTTTTTGCTGACCCTCCACTCCACCAAGCATGATGTCATTTTCCAGGGACTGATCCCCCTGACAACATGTCCAAATTATGTAAGATGCAGTCTTGCCATCTTTGCTTTATAGAGCACTCTGGTTGTACTTCTTTCAAAATGAATCTGTTTGTTCTTTTGGCAGTCCATAGTACATTCAACATTCTCCTTCAACACCACAAATCATAGGCATCAATTCTTCTTCCAACTTCTTTGTTCAATGTCCAGCTTTCACATGCATATAATGCAATTGACAATACCATGGCTTGGGTCAGGCACATGTTAGTCTTCAAGGTGACATCTTCACTTTTCAACACTTTAAAGAGATTCTTTGCAGCAGATGTTCCCAATGCAATGTGTCTTTTAATTTCTTCACTGTTGCCTCCATGGGTGTTGATTGTGGACCAAAGTGAAGTGAAATCCACGATAACCTCAACCTTTCTTCATTTATGACAACGTTGCTTACTGGTCCAGTCATGAGAATTTTTGTTTTCTAAGGTTAGTGGAGGCTTGCTTGTTGCTGTGATGCTGGAAGCTATGCCACTGGTATTTAGGTACCAGCAGGGTGACCCATAGTAGACAAGTTTCAGGTGAGCTTCCAGACAAAGACTAGGAAGCAGGACCTGGCAGTCTACTTCTGAAAGGAATTAGCCAGAGAAAACCTTATGAATAGCATATCAAGCATGTTAGATATAGTGCCAGAAAATGAGCCCCCCAGGTTGGAAGGCACTCAGAAGATGACTGGGGAAGGGATGCCTCTTCAAAGTAGAGTCAGCCTTAATGATGCGGATGGAGTAAAACTTTTGAGATCTTCATTTGCTGATGTGGCACAACTCAAATTGAGAAGAAACAGCAGCAAACATTCATTAATAATTGGAAGATGGGATGTATGAAGTACGAATCTAGAGTCAAGTACAGAAGAAAATAGTCTTTGATGGTTACAAGGGAAGGAAGGGAGGAAGAGGGGTATTCATAGATTAGACAGTAGGTAGGAATTGGGTTAAGAAGGAAGTGACAGCACGCAGTAGAAGGACATCAACACCACTGGACTACATTATAAGCTAGGAAAGCAAAACCAAACCCACTGCTGTTGGAGTCATTTCTGACTCATAACGACTCTACAGGACAGAGTAGAATTGCCCCATAGTTTCCAAGGAGCACCTGGCAGATTCAAATTGCTGATCTGCTGATTAACAGCCATAGCACTTAATCACTATGCCACCAGGGTTTTCTAAGAGATTTCCTAAATACAATCCAAGATTTCAAAGGTCAGAGTATCAGAAGCAGAGGTCTGGGGACCATGGTTTTAGGGGACATCTAGGTAACTGGTATAATTTTTCTTTTTTCTTTTTTTTTTTTTTTAAAGAAAGTGTTCCTCATCCCATTTTGGTGAATTGTGTTTGGGGTCTTAAAAGTTAGCAAGTTGCCATCTAAGTAGTATCAACTGGTCCTAATCCACTTGGAATAGAGAATGAAGGACATTGAACACATGAGGAAAATATGAGTCCAGGAAACAGAAGGTCCATATGATGGCGAGACTACATCAGCATGAGACCAGAAGAACTAGGTTGCGCCTGGCCACCACCAATGACTGCCCTGACAGGAAACACAATGTAGAGTCCCTGAAATAGTGGGAGAAAGCTGGGGGTGCAAATCTAGAATTCTTATTAAAAAGACCAGAGTTGGTGATCTGACATCCTGGAGGCTCCCCAGAGGACATGGCCTCTGAACTCTACCAGCCCAGAGCTAAACCAGTACCAAAGCCAACTCTCCAGACCGAGATTAGACTGGACCATAAGACACAGAGTGATGTTGGTGAAGTTTGTGCTTCCTGGCTTAAATGTGAGGCTGCTGGAGCAGTTCCTCTCTAGAGAGGAGATGGGAGGGTGGAGAGGAGGGTAGAGGAGTTGGGTGAATGGGTAAGTATAGGGTGGAAATGGGGATTGTGCTGTCACAGGCTGGAGAGAGCAGCTAGGGTTGCACAGTGGTGTGTGCAGTGGCTTTATATAGCAAACAGACTTGGATTATGAACTTTCACTTCAAGCACAATAAAATGCTTTTAAAAATAATAGACTTTTGAAGGCAAACTAATGGTTTCGTTTAGAATGATTCTCCTATTTCACAAATGGTGCCTTGGTTTTTGTGGCTGGAGCTATTCAGATACAGGTGAAATCCTTCAGCCTTTTTTCCCCCCTCTTAAACTTGATTTACTCACTACCTCCCTTTTAATTCTTGCTTAAGAATTTGGAACTGTAACCCCAAATGTTGCACTGAGATTACACAGAGATGGGAATAAACATTATGTCCTTTGAGAAGCCCATAATAAATTGCTTACAGAACAGCTGGGCAGGATGCCCTATGTAACTGCCTCTCCATGGTACCCAAGCCCTAGCCAGCTTGTGCTTTTCCAGGGATACCTACAGGCTGGTAAAGTCCATAGGTCAAAAATTAATTCAAATCCTAGAGGGCAAGCTGACTCATAACGTAACTGTGATCCTTGTAGCTCATCTTCCTCATCTCTGAGATGGAAGCTACAGGGCAGTGCTCAGGAAGCTACAGGGCAGTGTAGCAGAATATTTCTTGGAGACATTCAAGGCCAGATGTTCCCCTGACCAAGATCACTTGTGTGGATGTACGTGAGTGGGAGATTGGGGGTTCTTGCCAGCTCCACGAGGCCATGAAAGAGTGTCTGTCCAGAAAGTCTTGATTCAGTGCCCAGCCCAGTGTGAGGCACACCTGGTGAGGCCAGATCATGCTGAGCTCTGCCTCCAGCCTTGGGCCACTTGCTTAACTGTTTGGAACCTTGGTTCCTGTTTCTATAATAGGAGGGAGCTGACCATGTGATTTCTCAGATACCTGCCAACTCTGAAGAAAATGTTGCATACACTGGATTCCTCTGTGATTGGTCCCATGCAGGGCTCTACTGATGCTGAGAGGTCGACCCAATGATGGGTTCCAAATTCTGAGTTGACAATCTAAATTTGCTGCCTCCCATTTGATCTGGATGATTTACCTTTTCTAAGTTTCTTTTTTTTTTTTTTAACTTGAAGTATAACTGTATGGGTAAAGCAGCTTCTGGTTTCACCACAAGAGGGATTACATTGTTGTTAAACCATAAAACCACACCCGTTACAATCGACTCAGTTCTGACGCATGATGACACTGTTGTTAGGTGCTGTTGATTCTGACTCATAGAGGCCCCATGTGACAGAGAAGAACTGCTCCCTAGAGTTTTGTGGACTCTGATCGTTATGAGAGCAGACAATCCAGTCTTTCTCCTGTGGAGCCCTGGAGTGGATTTGAACCATAAACCTTCAGTTAGCAGCCAATCCCTTAACCACTGTGCCAGCAGGGTTCTTTGGGACCAAGTTAGAACCCTGTACATTGGTGGTGACTGCATGCTGGAAATTAAATATTAAGGCTGATTCTAGACAAAGCTAAATCACTCTAGTATTTCTTTTTCGTGCACCCTCATGAGAAGATATTATTCCTTTGCGGCAGAGACAGTAGCACTTACCAATCATTCCAAGTGTTCTCTATTTCCCAGTATCCCCTGCACTTAGACGGGGGCCATATAGCTAGTTCTAAACAACAGACTATGAGCGGAAACGAGATGTGTCACTTTGGTCTATGACAACCAGGAGGTTGTCAGCTCTCCATACTCTCTCATCACTGTGACTTAAGGTACAAAATGGAGACGATGGAGTTGCCCAGTGGGGGTGTCTGGGTCTTGGAGCTACTGCTAGACACAAGTCATTAGGCGAGCTGCCTCACTTGCATCTTACTGTGACATGAATGAAAAAATTACCATTAAGTTACTGAGGTTTCACAGTTTGTTACTCAGCCTAATCTATCCTGCTGGAGGTATTTCATTCCTTTTAAGACAAATTCTAGGGGAAATGCAAAATGCAGTGGAAATGACCTCTCATAGTGGAACTGCATGCATCTTTAGAGAAAGATGTTTAGTATCAGGAGACTCAGCACTACTGAAATGAAGGCATATAAGCAATACTATAAGCCTCACAACAGCCTTGTGCTATGGGAAGATTTTGAAAGTACACCAAAGAAAATTTTAAGGTATTTCTTCAGGTATGTCTAGAAACCAGTCCAGCTTCTAGACAGAAAGAAAACAAAGGAAACTGTTCGCTAGAATCTTGAAAAAATAGTCACCTAGTGCCAAAGATAAAAATACTTGTTCTGCTTCATCCCATGTTATCAGTTTCCTGTGATTAAAATATCTATATGGCTCTTACCCAAATTCCACAAGGCTCCAGAAAATTAGATAATTTGGGTCCATCTAGGAATCCACTGAGTAAAGGTCCTAGGAATGTTTTGGAAACAGTATGACATATGACAATAAAATGTGTATCTATAGAGTTACAAGGTAACTATTTGACCCTATGATTCTCTAAAAATGTAGCCTTCTCTTCTGTGTGTGCCTACTGAGTGAGGCCAGCCTCCTCTATTCGCATGCCTTCCAGTAGAACCTGTCTCTCCTCCCTCCACAGACATCTCTTGGCTTCCAGAGCCTCACAGCAGGTTTCAAGAATGATGCAGACAGGAGCAATCCCAGAACAGGAGAAAGGCCGTCAGCAAGAAGGCCGTGTGCTGCCTTGGAGAGTCAGCTCAGCTGTACTTTATAACAAGTATTCTCCTGCATGCTTCTTAAGATCAGCAATCTAGAAAGGCTTCACATCTGACTGCAGCTTTGTAGGAACACCCTTCTTTCCCCTCGAAGGCCCATGGCAGTGGACAGGCTCCTCTCCTGACACTGTCACTGGCTTTCCCCATCGCTGCCATCAACCCAGAATAGCTTCCTAAAAGCATATTGACAAACAGGGTACCCAGAACCCACCTAATTAACAGTCCAGATACAGTCCCTTTGGATCTGGTAGCAAATGCCAGCCAAGTCCCAAACCACTTTATTCATTTAACCAAAAGGTAAACAGAGGAAGGAGATGCAGAAAGACACGCATGCGAGCAGCTAAAAGCATTACCCGGCTGTCCACCAGGAAACAAATGTAAGACGTTTAAGGTGGCATTAAATAACTGAAGCTATTTTTTAGCTACTTGGAATTTCCATTGTCTTTAAAAAAAGAAAAAATATATATATATGTATATTTTTTACATTGCAGTATATAAATCTAGACTCTACATATACAGTATAAATACACTGGGCGAGCACATGGGCACAACACACATGTCTTGGTAGGCACACCACAAACCAGGCTAACAGTTCAGCATCTTCTTTTTTGACCTTCAAACAAACAAACAAACAAAAAAGAATATCAGGCTGAGGCTGCATCTGCCTACACTCTCTGAGCTATCTGCCACCTATCCATCTCACCTCCCAAGCAGACAGGCACCTATTGGTCAAGCCTCCCAAGTAGAAGAAAGTGCTTTATGACCAGCTGGAGCCCAGTCAGTCTTCACAATAAACAGTCAGGTCTCCTAGAAATACCAAGAGGAGATCTGATGCCTTTCTGGCTCCTTCTTTGGTCCTTTGCCACAAATCTCTCAGCTTTCCCTGGTGTTTCTTATAGACTTCGTATGGCTATTTATGTAACATAAATCCCACACAATTTGGGGGAGCTGTATTACAGTTACAGAAAAGAAAACGCTCCATGTTACAACCTGTGTTTCATAATGTGAGTTTGTTACCTTTATTTTTGGAATAAAAATTGGTACTTTTGATCATTTTTTCTTAAAAAGGACAACCTTCTGAAAGTGCTTCTGTTACATGTCAATGACCCACATAAGGCTTTTGAGTTCCAACCCCAGCACAGCTCAGATTTGGAAGGGCGAGCGTAATGATGGGATGATAGACAAAAATGTCACCGAACAGTGACACTGTGCTAGAAAGTGTGGGGACCTCAAAAAAAGGTTACTGGTTTCATCTAGCATCTCTTTAAGAATTGAGTTAGATGATGTAAGCAGCCCCATTTTTTTTCCCCATGATGAGGCACAGTACTGCTATAAAAGTTAGTAAGTAAAATCAGATGCTGCTCTCAGCAGGGAACATCTTTAGAGGGCCTGTTAACAGGGCAATCACTGTTCAGAAATCTTTCACAGACTCAAAATGATCAGACACAGTCCGTCACAGTAGAAATTTCTACACCTGAGGAACAAATTGCACACAATAAAGAGGTACTACGATCCAGACGGCAGAAGACTCCAGACACACTGTTTTACATGCAGAAGGCATTCAGAAAAGGCAATGAAGTAGTGGCATTCCAAAACAAATGACAGCCCAAAGGTGTCACAATTCTTCTGCTCCTTCTATTGCGGCTGATAAGGTACCAAAGAACATGGCTGTTGTTGCAATAATGACGGTGACGTGTTCTTTACGGGGGAAAACAGAAACGAGACGCAGTTGTCAGAACTCAAAACGGACTTGTATTTACTCCGGAGGAGTGAAGGCAAGCCGGTGGGTCTGAGCGGGCCTCTGAAGCTCCTCCTTGACCTTCCTGGGGTCGCGGAACGTGGCAGATACAGGCAGAGGCTGAAGACCACTGGCTCATCCAAACCCTTTCCCAAGTGGCCTTTCATTCAGCCTGTGGCAGGTCCAGCCTCTGCAGTTGTCCAGACTTTTCTGGTGGCACTTGATTGAGAAAGTACTCTTCTCCCTTTATAGAAAGGAAGCTTGGAGTTCTTGTAATACTGGCACAAAGGACACTCGGTATCCCTAGGACTGATTCTGTTGACTTAGAAGGGACGAGACTAAGTTCTCAACTCCTTTATTTCCCTGTAAAAGTGACCTCAACTTCCCAGGCCATTGTGCAAATTTGTTTTTCCATAGTCCAGAATATCCCATTAAGTCCCTCACACATACACACACACATCACATGCGTGTATGTATACATATATATGTACATATACATATGTATATATTTATAAATGTGGATAATTTTGTGTTCATCTCAAATTGATCAAAGAGAATCAATGAATCTCTTCCTGTCAGATTCATTTCCTACTTCCCCACAATGCCTGCCACAGTGCCTTGCACACAGTAGGTGCTCAATAAATATCTGTTGACTTTACCCATGATCCTCTAACACTGGATGGTAGCTGCAATCATGACTGCCTGTTTTCAGTCCCCCTCTGCCTTTGACAAGCAAGGCCACTGGGTCCCTCCCATCAGAGAGTGATCTTGCTGTGTCTGTTGCTCCAGCAGCCCCGTTTAGCTGTCCTGGGCAAGGTCAAGCTGGTCCGGCTACGTAGTTTCACTTGTTCCTCCATTGGGCTCTTTTTGCGTAAAATGAAGTCAAAGTTCACTTGGCTGTTCATAGCATAAAAGACATTTGCGGAGTCCGGGATCACTAGCTCTAAAAAAGATAACGAAAAAGAAGGTCGTCAGGCTTTTAGGTCAACCCAGTGCTAACAGTGGCAAGTGGAAACTTGGCCCAGACATGAGTTGGGACTATGGCCCTTTGTCCCCAGAATTTGAAAAAAGGTCCCAACGACTTCTCAGTCCCAAAGCAACAAAACGAATACAAGTAAGATTTAAAAAAAAACAGCCCATGTACACAGAGTGAGCATGTGATGTGTGTACATTTACAGAAACTCATCCTACTGGTTTCTTACTAGAGGGGACAGGTGGTCATTACGAGGATACTAGAAGAGTGAAAATGAGGAGTGTGCTGTCACAGGGTGAGGAGAGCAGATAGAGCTGTACAGAGGCAGGCATGCAAAATTGACATGGATTGTATAGTTTCCCTTAATCTTAGTCGTAATAAAAAAGAATAAATCTGCTATAAGCATTTATGTGTGACAAGAAAAAAAAAATTCAGCCCATGAACTAAATATTCAAATATGGGATATTACAGTGAAGAAAATGCAGCAAGGGACAGAGGTCAGGGGAAGTTAGATGACATCCCCTAACTGGGACCAGAACCCAGCTTTCTTGCAGTCCAGTTTCCACTCTACTACACAGCTTTTTCAGAGGCTATGAACAGCACAAAAAAGTGGAACCTAACCTCCAGAGGTTTCCAGCATTCTTTCACTGGAAAATCCAAATATTTCTGAAGTAAGCTAAAACCAAACCAGCTGTTATGTTCCATTTGAGTCCTTGCCTTGCGAAGGTTTTGCGTCTTAATATTCAATAGCATCCCCACAAGACAATGTGTATGTGCTAACATTTAAAGTATTTTCTACTTCAGTGATTTCCAGCTAGTAATCTGTAATTTCCGAACAAGAACTGTTCCAGTGCATTACGAAATGATCAGAGCAAAGCTACTTTTAACTGACTTCTACTTTAAAAAAAAAAAAAACAACAACACATACATATTTAGCACTGTAGGGTAACAAGTATCTTAAAAAAACACAAAACAAAACACCAACAGTTGCATAAGAAAGGTAACACATGCACAGGCTGCAGGTGGAAGAGGCAACCAGCAGAAGCATGGATGGCATGAGCCTTCAGTTAACTTCCAGCGCTGAGGTCTCACAGCAACAACTAGCTGCCACCAGGCTTTAAATGGCTCTTGTACATTCTTTGCACAAATGTTTCATAAGGAATAACCACTTTAAGGGATCTCCATGCTTCTTTCCACATATTCCCAAGTCAATAATAATATACTTCACAACTACGTATGACTTAGCATCTCCCCAAACACTTTCAGGCACGTTATTTCATGTTATCTTTACCATCGCCCTGCAAGGTCTGAGGAACAAGTAGGGTATTATCTCCATTTAACTGATTAAATACCAAGGCGTGAGGAAGTCAGGGGGCAGGCCTAAGACCACACAGCTGGTGAGCAGCAACATCTGGCAGGAGAAGGAACATGCATCCCACCTTTGTCCTCCGAGATGACCTGTACCAGCTCATACTCTTCAGCTGGGTCTGAGTCCAGATTGTGCTTCAGCATTGCTCTCTGGATTACGGCGGGGGTTTTATCCTGGCTTGTCAACTGGAAAGACAATTTGAAAGGTATTGTAAGGTAGCTCCCTGCATCTCCCCTGGAAAGTTCTGAACCCCTTCTTCTCCCCATCTTGTGCTGTGCAAGCCTTTCCAGGGAGGCAGGGCCCATGGAATCAGAACAGGGCCAAGGCTGACACTCCTGGGCTCTAGTCCTGGCTTTTCCCTCAGTAGCCAAAAGATGAGGAGTAAGCCACTCAGTCCCTTAGGGTTAAGGTATCATTCACTCTTAAAACGGAGAGGACACTCTTGCCTTGCCCATCTCACCCTCACTGGCTGAAGTGCAACGGAAGAATATAGAGGAGGGTATTGTGAAAACTGGAAAGCATTGTCCAGTCCTGGGTTGAAACTATCCTCACACGTCCACATCTGCTGCTATCAGCACTGGTCATGACCCATGGGACAGAAATGGCAACAGTCCTTCTAACAGACCATTTCAAAAAGCACAAGAGATCCAATGACCCAGCAATCCTACACCGAGGTAGTAACCAAGCAGCATGAAAACTTACATCTATGAAAGAACTCGTACACAAATGCTGACACCAGACTTATTCATAAAAGCCAAAACCCAGAATCAAACTGAATTTCCATCAATAGAAGGTAAAAGGAAATTGGGAGTACATTCACAATAGACTATTACTTAGCAATTAAAAAGACACTAACAACTGATACATGTAACGATGTGGACGAATCCCCAAAACAACATGCTGAGCAAAAGAAACTAGACTCAGAACATTATATACTACACAAGTTCATTCTTACAAGAGCAAGCAAAGCTAATCTATGGTGTTAGAAAATTTATCTCTGAGTTAGAGAGGGACGGATAGGGAAGGGACACAAGGACATTTTCGGGGTGGGAGATGGCTATTGGAAATATTCTTTATCTAGATTTTTGTGGTGTTACCAAGATATACATAGTTATTAAAGTCCAAAGGACCAAATGCTTAGGATCTGTGCATTTCACTGCATATGAACTAGTCTTTAATAAAAATCAGTTTCTAAGTGTTTAAAATAATAAATCTTTAAAACATTTACAGCACAAGTAACGATCTTCACATCCCTAATCCTGACTTTGTCCCTCTCATCTCAGCCCGCTAGCCAACTCTTTGCAGGGTGTTCAGTATAAAAAAAAAAGTAAATGAAAACAAACAGAAAATTAAAAAAAAATCTAATTTTCCTCCCAGAAACCCTGTCATTGTGAACCTGAGAGAGTTGCGCCTAGAAGCATCCCTCTGGCTGAAATCATGGGTGACATCTGTGATTCAGTAAACAACTGGAATTACAATGGACTCCTTGTCAGCAACAAAGACCTTGCTCATTTGTCTATGACCCAAACATCTGGCATTATCCATTCATAGCAGAAAAACAGGTATATACAAAATTCTAAAGGAGAAAACTGTGCTCCTTGACAGTCTACAGGAAATACTCCCACAGCCGGCTCACAGGGGACTTGTGGCATAAAGTTAAAAGAGAAAAAACGTCACTTGGAGACGAATGTGAGACCAACTTGGGTTTTCGAATGTCTAATTTAAACTCCTTGTTTTGGACTAAATCAAAAGCTAAGAAGTTTCGTGAATACAACCAAACACTTGGAGGGACAGAGTAGCAGGGGAAGTGATGTGGGGACCACAGTTTCACGTGACATCTGGGTCAAGTGGCATATCAAAGTTTATTAAGAGAATGTTCTACATCCCACTTTGGTGAATGGCATCTGGGGTCTTAAAAGCCAGCACTGGTCCAGCATCCACTGGTCCCAACCCACGTGAACCAAAGGAGAATCATCACCAAAGACATAAAGAAAAGGTGAGCCTAACAGACAGAAAGCGCCACATAAACATGCGACCAGGACTAGATGATGCCCAGCTACCACCAATGGCTGCCCTGACAGGAACACAACAAGGAGCTCCTGACGCAGCCGGAGAAAAGGAGGGTGCAGAACTTGAACTCTAGTTAGAAGACCAGACTTCATGTTGGATAGACTGGAGGGTGCCCAGAAGACATGGCCCCTGGACTTCCTGTGAGCCCAGAACTGAAACAATTCCCAAAGCCTTTAGACATGGATTGAACTAGGCTGTCAGACATAAAGTGACACTGGTGAAAAGTGTGCTTTTTGGCTTATGCAGATACAGGACACTGATTGAGCAGCCCCTGTCTCGAGGTGAGGTGAGAAGGCAGAGGGGGACAAGAGCTGGTTGAATGGACATGGGAAATACAGGGTAGGAAGGAAGATTGTGCTGCTATAGTGGGGAGAGAAACTAAGATTATATAATAATGTGTGTGTAAATTTTTGTAGAACAAACTCATTTCAACTATAAACTTTCACTTAAGCTATAATAAAAATAAATTAATTAAAAATAAATAAACTACCTGTTTAAGGACAAAGCCAGGCTATGCCTGTTTTCTTTACTTAAACTTTCACTGATGTGTCCAAATAAGGATGGGATAGCCATGGGTGTTTATCTGGGTATTTATTACTTTATATCAAAAACATATATTTATTGCTTTATATCAAAAAAGCTACTGATCACAATTCACATTAAGAGCTCAAGCACGTAGCCTTGTGCTGATATCTCGAATCAGCACAGTCCAACAGAAATACGTGAGTCACAGATAATAATTTCAAATTTCTAGTAGCTACATTTAAAAAGTTATTTGAAAGTGAAATTAATTTTAATGATTTCATCCAACAGATCCAAAATATTATTTGAGAATACAATCAATACAAGTGCTAGTGAAACTTTTTACTTTTTTTGTATTAAATCATCAAATTTAGGCGTGCATTTCACGTACATCTCAGTTTGGACCAGACCCATCACCAGTGCTCCACAGCAGCAAGTGGCTGCAGTACTGGAGGTGGGGCACTGACGGGTGAGTAGGAGTTTTCTTCAGGCACATTAAGCAGGCAGTGAACCGTTCACGGCTCTGGCTGACATAATGAAGAGAACTGTCCCTTAGAAAGAGTGATAGAGATGGTGGTATTGGATGTTGACCTGTGGTCCCTCAAGTAATGACTTCATGAGGGTTTAAGGTTTGTTTTTCCCACTTCCTATGCAAGGACCTGGACTCAGAGGATAGTAGACCCTCCTCCAACATAAGTTCTCTAGGCTGGCAATTCTCGACAAGGGATCTACAGTCCCTGTGGTCTTTTCAGTGGATCTGTAAAGTCAAAATGACTTCCATAGCAATGCCAAGATGATTTTTGTCTTTTCACTTGTGTTGACACTTGTATTAGCGTTGCCTGAATCAGTGTAGATAAAACTGCTAGTGACTTCCCACTGCCATCAAGTTGATTCTGACTTTTAGTGTCCCTATGGGACACAGCAGAACTGCCTCCACAGAGTTTCCAAGGAGTGCATGATGGATCTGCACTGTCAACTGTCCGCTTAGCAAATGTAGCACTTAGCCACTACGCCACCAGAATTTCCTTAGCACACATTAATGCAAGGGTACTTAACTGTTGTTGTCAGGTGCCACTGAGTCAGTTTCAACTCACAGTGACTTCATGTGATAGAACAGAACTGCCCTATATAGGGTTTTCTAGGCTGTAGTCTTTACAGCTTCACAACTGGACCAGTAAGCAACACTGTCATAAATGGAGAAAGGATCGAGGTGGTCAAGGATTTCATTTTACTTGGGTCCACAATCAATGCCCTTGGAAGCAGCAGTCAAAAAATCAAAAGGCACACTGCATTGGGAAAATCTGCTGGAAAAGGACCTCTTCAAAGTATTCAAAAGTAAGAATGTCGCCTTGAAGACTAAAACGCACCTGACTCAAGCCATGGTATTTTCAACTGCATCATACGCATGCAAAAGTTGGACAAATAAGACAGAAGAATTGATGACTTTGAATTGTGGTGTTAGAGAAGAATGTTGAAGGCACCATGGACTGCCAAAAGAACAGATCTGTTCTGGAAGAAGTACAACCAGAGTGCTCCTTGGAAGCAAAGACGGCAAGACTGCATCTTACATACTTTGGACATGTTGTCAGAAAAGATCAGTCCCTGGAGAAGGACATCATGTTTGGTAGAGTGGAGGGTCGGCAAAAAAGAGGAAGACTCTCAATGAGATAGACTGACACAGTGGCTGCAACAATGGGCTTAAGCATAAAAATGATTGCGGACATGGCACAAGACTGGGCAGGGTTTTGTTCTGTTGTTGACAGGGTCGTTATGAATTCAGAACTGACTTGACAGCACCTAACAACAACAACAATCTATTCAGGACTAGATCACAGGTCCTCCTCCTCAGGAGCTGCTGTGCGAGTTCCAACAGCCAGCCTTTCAGGTTGCAGCCAAGCACGTAACCACTGCACCACCAGGGCTTGTTCCTGACTATACCAGAAAAACCCAAACTAAACTCACTGTGGTCAAGCTGATTCCGATTTACAGTGACCTTGTAGGACAAAGGAGAACTACCCCACAGTGTTTCCGAGGAGCAGGTGGTGGACTCTATCTGACGACCTTTTGGGTAGTCACCCAGCTCTTAAGCACTATACCACCAGGAAAGGCCCCTCCTCACTACAGTCAAACCCCAAACCAAACCTGATGCCATATAGCAGTAGTCATTAAATTCTTCAGGATCTTGTACTCACAGTAAAAGCAAAAATGAAACAAAAGAAGTAAGTTTTACTTACAGATGTCCTTAATGAAGCAGTAAAAATCAGTCATTCTATAACAACTCCTGACTACTGAAGACACGTATTTTTTTAATATTCTGTGTACTTTCACTGCTCACCCAAGTACAATGACCATATTGAAGAAAAGCACTTGAGTGATGGGAGTTGTGAGCGAAAGTTGCCTTTTTTTTTTTTTTTTAAAGAACACTATTTATAGTTAAAAGAATGGCTGACAGACAAACTGTGGTTATTCAGATTTGGGTAGCTAGCAGATATTTTCTATAAAATGAGCAAGTGAGTTGTCACATCAAAGAGAACAAGGATAAAATTCAAGGTTTTAAGTGACAAAGATTTGGAAAACTTGTGTTTACTACTGTGAGTTTTATTGATTCCTGATACCCAAAGGCTTGTCTAATAAGATCAATGGTGAAATAAATGAATGGCATGTTTTGGTATTACATAACAAAATGTGTCAATATTTAGAAGATCTGCATGACTCAGCGAACCAGTATTTTGCAGATGACCAATGCATGCTTTAGTAAAGCTCCATTGGAAGGGAAAGACATATTAATTGTAACAGAGGATAAAAAGTCACTAATGTGGTTTCAGATACTTGTTTCAGAAACTTGTACTTCTCAAGCTTGAGTGTGATATCAAAGAAGAATATCTAGAATTATCTAAAAGGACTAGTTTAAAACACTCTTCCCATTTTCAACTTCATGGCTGCGGAAGCTAGATTCTCATCACACACTTCAACCAAAACAGGGTATCTTAACAGGTATTCAAGAAGCAGACACTGGAAGGCAGTCTCTTGCATAATGGCAAGCATTAAAAAGATTTGCAAAAATGTAAAATAATGCTGCTCTTAATAATTTCTTGGAAAAAACAGATATTTTAATTAGAAATTTGTATTATCATGCAATATGTTTATTACTTTACGCCACCTAACGAATATTTTGAACATTTCTCAGTTTAATATCTAATATGATAAATATTAACAGGTAAAACCTCAAACTCTTTGGGGTTGTCAATAACTTTTCAAAGTATAAAGGGGTCCAGTGATCAAAGAGTATGACAACTGCTACTCTAGGCCAAACCTACTTTGAATTAGTTCCATCCTCCAGTCAATAGCATACAGTCAAATCAATTTCATAAGGGTAATTCCCTTGGAGTGATGTTTTTCTTTAGAACATTCAATAAAAATAAGACTACTGGAATGCTGTGTGGTCCATTCTGAATAAGCCTGTGAGTTGGCTAGGAAAACGTTTACAAAGGTGGTGGTACCACCTTGTGAGCTGAGTATAGAGAGGAGCTGGCAGAACGTGGATTACCACACAGGCCACCAGCATACTGAGGGAGGAGCGTGGGGGTGAGCTGTTAGCCAACCTCTACCCTGCCCGTAACACTTGCCCCGCACACATGAGGTTCTTCTGGACAGTAGGATTTTGTAAAATAGCTCTTTTACTGACAGTCCTCTGTCAACAGAATATAGCAGACATGGACCAGACCTATCACAGGTCTCCAAGAATTACAAAGCCATGCTATAATTCAGAGACACGCAGTTCTACTCTGTCCTATGGGGTCATTATGAGTTGCAATCAGCTTGATGGCACAAGATTTGGTTTGGATTTTCGATAGAGTTACAAAGACAGAATTTACTTTGCTGGTTGTGATAATAGAGAAGCCACAGGAACAGACCACACTGAAAACACAGTAGTTACACCAGTGACCTTGGCTTCCCTCTGGTTCTCCCACCTCTCCAGTAACCCTTTGTTAGTTCTGCCCTCACTACCCCTGAGTTCTGTCTCAGTCTGTACCCCTCCCTGCATGACCATACCCACTCCACGGGGCTGGAGGACTGTCAGCACCAGGCTTACACCAACTTGTGTTTTTTCCCATTTACTGGAGAATGCCATCTGGATGTCGTACTGGTACCTCCAATTTCAGTGTCCCAAAGCCTCTTCCTACCACAGTTTCTATTGCTTAAAAGAACCACCAACTGGCTGGGCAGCCTCTAGACTTCCCTCTTCCTCACCTCCCTCAAAAATAACCAAAAAGTTGACAACTAAATAAACGGATCCTACATTTTGACTTCATAAACAGTTTTCAAAAATCCATACACATGACCAGCAACATGATTACCATTCAAGCCTTTACCACCCCTCACATGGAATACTGTAACAGCACCCTAACGAGTTTTCCTACCTCCAATCTGCTCCCTCCCTTTCCATAATGCTGGCTACTTTTCTAATATACGAAACCTGATCTCTACTTAAAAGCCTTTGCTAAATTCTCATTTCTTGTAGGAGTAACACAAACTCTTTCATCAGGGCCACCAAGGCCCTTTATAATCTCGTCTTCTATAATCTGGTCTCACCTTTGTTAGCATATTTGCTACATTTGGAATAATGCTGTATCATCTCTCCTTTTGATTCTAAGCTCTTTAATGGCAGAAACATCTCATTCATCGCCTTATCTCCAAAACCTAATCCAATGACCAATACATTATATTCAATAAATATTTTGTTAATTCAGTGAATGCTTTAGCAAAGCTCTTGTTTAGGGTGTTCAAAGACAATTCCTACATACCGCCTCTGCTGTATTCTGAGCTGAGCTTGCAGCAAGAAGGGTGCCCTCAAAGGTGGCAAGTGATGAAGATGAGGAGAGATGAAGAATACACTGTGATTTTGTTGCAAAGCAAACTCTGCTTTTCAATATATGATATCTTCTATAAAGTAAGAAGACTATTCTTAAATAAACATGCCATATATTACACACAAGAGGCTATCAACACTATGGGCTCTGTATGTATTCCAAAAGACTGTCACTATTAAAAATGTATTGGAGACTGTTTGCAGAACCATGCAGTTTACCAGCAGTTAAAGTTCAGCATCATTTGTTTACAAATACAGTTCCTCAATGGCCCAAACTGTTTCCAAGCTTGATCATCTATTTTATTAATTGATCATCCACTTTATTAACTGCTTCGATTCCAAGTGAATAAATGCTAAAAATTTAACATCATGCAGTAAATTTCTGAGAATGTATGAAACTTCAGTGACAGCTTCTGATTCTACAGGAAGATTTCCAGCAAGGTATGAAACATTTCACTGCATCTTCCCTTTTCTCTTTCGCAGAAACTATTTCCTATGTGAACTGTTGTTATTGTTGGGTGCTGCTGAGTCAATTCCAATTCATAGAGACCCCCACATGACAGAGGAGAACTGCCCTACAGGATTTTCTAGACTGAAATCTTCATGAGAGCACATTGTTAGGTCTTTTCTGCCAAATTACTAGTGAGTTCCAACCTCTGATCTTTTGCAGCTGAACTCTTAACCATTGCACCACCAAGGCACCCTGTGCACACTACAGGCCTGTCTATTAATGTAACTATATCACTAATTCACACCCAGGGGAATTTTGGTATTCATACATGTTGATTTTGCATGAACACACACAGATGCTAACACTATACACAGGAGAGTTAGAATCTGAGTGGCACAATCTAAATGAAAGAACGACTCCTGGTGAGGTGGGCGCCTTACCATGATGCTCTTGTACATGTTGCCATTGCTGTCTTCTATACTGATGCGGATGATGCAGGTGTCTTCATTCTGTTGGTTGTAAACAGGAGGCAGCCCTGTCGAGGTAATGGATGTCACAGAGACAGAGCGCTTGTGGATTTTGGGGTTGCTGTTGCAGGACGGAGGAGAGGAGAGGGGGTTGACTGAGGACGACATCCCTGAGGAAGTGGTGTCCATGGAATGGATGGAGGAACATGACGAGGAGGACTCCGAGAGCTGGAAAAGTAACACACCCCGGAAGAAACCGGATTAGAACCTTGACCAGAAGTACATGATACCACTTTCAAAGCAGACATGGATGGTGACATGGATAGATGTCCATTATTTCCTCCCCAGCAGCACACAGCACACAGGCATCGTGCCCTTGGCTTAAGTGCCTCCTGTGTCAGGTACACAAGAGTAGCTCAGTCCTTGACCTAATGACTCTTCATTGGTGGGACCCATTCTCCCAATTTTTAGCTGCTTTTAAGGGAGTAAACCAGCAGGTGGCAGCAGATACCAGAAACTAGAGGAAGCAGGGGCTCTAGAAGGAAGTCACCAGCTTACACCGCGGGGGGGAAAGCCAGCACCATCAGTTCCTGGAGGTCCACTACTTAACATGCCCACAAAGGTGATTCTCATCCTGACTCCAGTTCAAAACTAGATTTCATAGAAAGGAGAGATGTATCTTTAGAAGTTCCTAAATTAAGCACCAGAGATTATATAGCTTGGCATAGAATGCTACAACTGGAAAGACCCTTGCAGATCCCCTAGCCCAGCTAAGCAAGTGCCGTCGAGTCGGATCTGACTCATGGTGACTCTAGCCCAGCCTTTCTTTTACTGCTGAGGAATCTGAGGCCTAGAGAAAATAAGCAGGGCTCCAGTTGACACAGCTAGTTGGCAGTACCACCAGGACGAGCACCCAAGCTCCTTAAAACTCTCAGGGCCGTGTCCACAGTCTGCTGTTGATGATAACACGGTTGATGAACATAACATACCATTAATTCGGTGACATTTAGCATTGTGAGGCTTGTCATGAGCCTTCACATATCTTATTCAGTCCCATACCATCTTGGGAACAACAGGTAGAACATTACAAATAAGAAGGAATTGAGGTTCAGAGAAATAAAGTGACTGACCCGGGGGAACACAGCCTGTGATCAGCTTAGCCAGTTTCTACACTGACTGCTAGAATCAACCACACAATTACTGGTTGTAAATCACAGACAGGTAAGGAATGAGGTGTTACAGTTAACTTGCTTTTTTGATTAAGTTCATGCTTGTCACACATGCATCACCAATTATGAAGGAAACAGGATGTCTAAAACTCACCAGTGTAGAACAGGAAGACAGTAATCCAATTAAAACATGGGCAAAGGATATAAACAGATACTTCACCAAAGAAGGCATTGAGACGGTTGACCCCACACATGAGGAAACACTTGTGCTAACTGGCCATCAGAAAAAGGCAAATCAAAACCACAAGGAGATAACATCTCACCCTGACACTAGTGGCGCAAATCAAACAAAGAGAAAATGACAAATGTCAGAGATGCTGCAGGGAGACTGGAACTCCTATGCACTGCTGTTGAAAATGAAAAATGGTACAACCATTTTAGGACAAAACAAAACAAAATGTACAAATAGAACTACTGCACAATCCAGCAATCCTGCTCCTAGGGATATACCCTAGAAAAATAAAACCGAGTAGTCGGTGTTCCAAAAAATGACTAAATAATTTTAGCTATAACTTCTTATCGTAGAAAATCATGAATGGCTTTTTAGAAGTGGTTAGGTTAAATAATACCATATTCATCTGACAACATATCTGGAAACTGATCTTAAAAATAAATTTATGCTATTTACTTTTAAAATAATCAATTTATTTTGTACAAGCGTAACATCAATTTATTTTGTACTTGTCAGATTTCCCATGGAAACAGAGAACAGAAGTTTAGCTTCCTGATTATCCAAGTTTTCCAAGTTGAACAGAGTTAATTTCCAGTAGACTTCTTTTTCCTGTGGCTTATCTGTCCCATCCCATTCCACAGCAGGATCTGTTAAAAGACTCAGCTGACAGATATGACAGGGTTCCAACTGTGGTTCTATCACCATACAGCTTTAGCTACTTTCTGAAACATTTGTAGTTTGTATTGGAGACCTAACTGATGGTAGATTATTTTAGTGGCCTCAAGTGTAGCCTGTGGGAAAGGAATAAGGGACATCTGGAGGACAGCTGGGAAGGCTGGTCACAAGATCTCAGTGTAGGAAGTGAGGCCATCCAGGTCAAGCTATGTGCTGAGCAGGAGGTTAAGAGTCTGAGCCCTTTCTGGTTAATACCCAGCGATTCTGCAGTCCAGGCACTACCTGCAACCAAGTCAACCACTCACTTCTAAACCTAGAAAAATTCATGATTCTGAGAAAGTTTGTCCAAAGAATTAAAAACCATGACTTGTGCAAGAAATTAAGGGAGCCACTGTGAGAAAGGATGAGAGAGTAAGCAGGGCGAGACCACTCCAGGCGGGGCTTCTGCTTAGGTCTAAATGGGATGACTCAGATCTATATGCATGCCCACTGCACCACCAAGGAGGGCGACTGTGAGGCCCTCTTCCTCACAGGCATGGAGAAGCCACAAAGATGGGGACAATCTCTCGGTGGTTTGTTTCAGACAATGCTCATCATCAGAGATGGGACCTATAAGCATGAGGACCTGTCAGCCACATACAACAAGAATTTTGCTGCAGATTTCTGACAAACTCATGGCTATGCGTCAAGCTAAAGGGATGATTATATTCCTGGCTTAGGAAGCAGGTCTTCTGAGAGAACCAGCAGTGAGGATTGGTTTGCAGAGCTTTTCCTTTAACATCTGGGGCACTGAGCACCTGCCCTCAGAATCTGAAAGCAGAAAAGCGAAGACAAATCAACTTGGGGGGCATATGCAGTCTCAGTCTAAGTCCTGAGTCTGAGCCCTTTCTGGATTGGCTACTTGGTGACAGTCTCTTAGGGGCCCTCCAATTGATGCTGCTGCTTACAATGCCACCATGTGACACAACTCACACATTCCTTTGTAGAAAGGCAGACATAAATGAAATGAAAGAACCATACACCTCACTGGCAAGGAAGCCAAAAGTGACTACAGTGAATATGGCTGAACACATAACTCTTCAAAATGAAGCAAATTCCAGTCATGTCAAAGTTGACCCCTGATCTAAGTCTCCTGACCAACACATGAAGCAGATGTATACAGAAGATTAACACTGATCTTCTTTCTTCTAAATTTATTTATGCAGCTAAGGCATAAATAATAAAATAAATAACAATAAATAAATAAAATAAAAGCATAATAAATGAAAACTCTATGGAACTTCTTTTATCACCTCTCATCCCTTTTTGATTTTCCCTCCAGATGTGGTAGATTGTACTACTGCTACTCATGCCTCAGCCCTCTCCAAATCCTCGCCACTGAATTCTGGAGTGGTTCTTTATGCAACATTAAGATAAGGTAAGACATCAAGAAGCTAACACACCTCCATCTCCGGCATCTTGCTCCTGTAAGCCAATCCTCGCTCCTTGGAAACTCTATAAGGCAGTTCTACTCTCTTTATAGGGTCCTATGAGCTGGAATCAACTTGAAGGCAATAGGGAATTGGTTAAGCAAATCCCACATCTCCTGACTACACTGTAGTTCATGTAGAGATCACAGTCTTTCCGTGAACCCTGGATACGGGCATGCAGTAATATTCCAAAGGCCAGATGAACGAAGCACCCTGCTCACTGCCTTCAGGCTAACTGCTATAAGGAATAGGTCCTGGACTGAACATAGCTTTTGACACTTCTTCAAACATAACTTTCAAAATGCTGTGGAGTGATAATTCTGACGACAGGCATTCCTGAAGTGACATGCACTGTGTCAGCTGCCTGCACTGAGAATTCTGGAAAGAGGTTAAGCATATACCTTTTTGGGGGGCTCATCAGGTGTGTCCATGGGAGTGATGGAGCCCTCCTCAGCCTCCGAATGGTTTGACTCACAGGATGACACACTGACAGAGTCCATGCTCTCGCCGGAGCTCCCGCTGGCCGTGGACTTGGGCTGCTCTTTGGTGGGAGTGCTACTGGCGATAATGTCAGAGCCAAGAAACAGCCTGCAGCAAAGAGAATGCCCAGTGTTCAGGCTGTTACTCATCAGGAACCCAAGATGGAGCAACTATTTTTGTGTTGATTAAGCTCTTCTCAATCTAGTGTGCCTTGTCATTATTATTTTAGGAAAACGTCTGCTATAAAAGTTTCTAAAAATTCTTAGTAAACGTCATGCCCTGTTAGGTTCTTCCCAACCTGAAAGAACACACAGATTGCTTAGCTGAAAGAGGGAATGTGTTCATCTGAGGCCTTTTTGGGTCAATGGTTCTCCAGTTCCTGCCCGTGTGTGGACCACCCGGGCACGATCACACTACCATCACCCTACTTGTATCACACCCCACCTAAAATGAACGTCATGACACTGAGTAAGAAGTTATGGAGGAAGTGTCTTACAAAGTGGTGAACTATAATAACCGGAACCTCTCCAATATAAAACAACTAGGTAAGTAATATTAAAAACTCCTTTTAATGTTGAGTTTGCAAGTTAGTAAGGGAAATCCCTACAAGCCAGAAGTGAAAAGGGAACTGAAAACCAGAAGTTGGTGGCTGATTCTGCAGCTGCTCTGGTTAGAGAGTACGACTTGCCAATCCTAGCGAGTGAAGGACATGGGTTTCAACATGTATACGGGAATCAAAGGCTCCTCTCTTTACGAAGGGTAGAGGACTGAAACTGAAGCCCCTTGTATATGGCCAGGACCTCAAGGGCTGCACCTTAGCAAAGAGATGGGCTAGAAAAGTATCTACCCAGTGGCACAGGAAGAATAATAGGACAGTTTGTCTGTCTTGACCTAGCCTTGGGTAGAAGAAAAAAAGTCTTCTCTAAAATCATGTGTGACCTTGGCCTGTACCTCCCTCAGATTTGTGGCTAGAATTTATGTGACCAACATGGTGCTAGAACTTTTTGGCCAGTAATATCTGGGCCACACTTAGAATTAAAAACAAAACAGGGAGGGGTGAGGCTCTCTGGAGGGATATACCTTCAACTCAGGCTGCAGAGGATCTCTTGATAAAGGTGAGCTCACGATACAAAATTATAAACTCATACAAGGAAATATTTCACCCAGAGAGAAAGTCAACAAACATAACAAACAGCATCAGAAGATAACTCTTTCATGGCCAAGTTATGAAATAAGTATGGTTAAAAATATTAAAGACATAAGAGATTAAGTTAAAAGAGTTAAAAGCAAAATAATCTGAAAAAAGACGAGGAAGACAGCTTGAAAGAATATAATTCGGAGATAAAAAATGAGCTAAAATAACTCAGTAGAAGGGATTAAACAACTGTCAAAGAGAAAAACCATGAGCTGAAAGACAGATCTGAAGAAAATCCTCAAGAATCAGCATCAGAAGATTAATAGACAGAAAACATGTGCGGTTAAAAGCTGCACAGAATGGAATAAGCAAGCCCTACATTTGTGCAGGAGGAGTTCCCGCAGAAGACCACCGAGAGAGCAGAAGAGGGGTCACAGTCAATGGGACGGTGGCGCAGAGGATTCCAGGATGGATGATCTACATGGATACTCCAATTCAGGAACCACATCCTGAGTAAGAAAAACAGGACTGACCTTCCACTTAAACTACAGAATAGTAAAAGACCAAAGAAATTCTTAGAAGCCATGGGGACGGGTTCATAACACAAAAAAGGAACAGTGACCAAGTGGCTGTAAGACATTTCAAAAGTAAAAATCAGAATAAGATCTGCAAAGTGCTGAGTGAAGAGAAGAATCATTCCTGAATTCTAGTGTAACAGTCTAATGTAAACATAACAAAATTTTAATACAGTATCAAGACTGAGGGCAAAATAAAGGCTTTCTAAGACAGGAACTAAGAGAGTTTAATCAGACGCACACTGAGAGGAGAGGGGGAGTAAGATGTCAAAATGACAGGCAAAGAAACTAGCGAACTGGGCTACATCCAAACAAGTTTTGACTATTAAAATAAAATAAATAGTAAAAACCAGGGTGGGCCTGATACTTATTAACTTATTTTAGAAACTATCAGCTTAAGATTGTGCCTCCTCTCAACCCCACCACCTCCAGCCCCCTTTTCCAGGTCCCTTTCTTTCATGGACCTCCAAGCTTTAGCAGGCCACAGGAAAAGACCTAAACTCTGGTTACAGTTAAAGAAAGAACAAATGCTGCTTGGCTTCACTGCTCCATGAACTACAAGGCATGGTGGACTAATCACTTTTGTGTATGGCCTTTACAGCCACGGTCTTGCCATTTCCAGCAAGGTGATTATGATAATTGTGGCCTACACAGGGATTTGTCTATTTTGCCTTAAAAGAGGGCCAATTCCAGCACAAAGATAAAAGGCCACCACAACCAAAGGAGAGACCCACAAAAGAAAATGGCAACAGAGATCCCACAGGAGACAGTGCATTGGGTTTTCCAGCCAACAGAGTGAGAAAGCTAAGGGCCTCTGGGCAGATACTGAGGATAGCAGGAAGAAGTCTACCCAGGACCCACGAACTTGAGACTAGCCAGTCTCCAAAACCCCATGAGCCATTTCTTCTATACCATCCATGGGTTCGGTGAGATGCTGCAAGAAATTAGGGAAAGTAAAATCAGGAGGGGGAGAACTGAAGCAAGAGGAAGATGTTTATGTCAGAAATGATGGAGTGGTACAGTAGCCTGGGAAAGTTACGGCTTTGGGACCTCTGTAACCTCCATTTCACAGGAACCAGCTTTGTGCTAATGCTTACAAGAAAAATCAGCCATTTACAAGGAAATCCCCTGAAGGTTACTAACTAGTCGTCTACAGTCCACTATCTCTACCTCAAATTGTTCAAACACAAAAGGTTCTTTCATCTCTAAACTCAGTGAAGCCATCTACTTTTCCAAAGGCTAATTCTGGCTGAACACTACACTCTATACTCTAATTTTCAAACTAAGTTACCTTTTTCCCCAAGGCTCCCAAGTTTCCTCTAGCTTTTTCAACAGACAATCATTAAATGTGAGGGCAGCCAAAGATATAATTTCCAGATTAGTAAAAATGCTACAAGGATCATAAAATCTTTTGCAAAAGAACAGTAACACAAACACCCTTCTATGTGCAAAAAATTAAGACGGGGAGACATATCTTCAAACTCGACAGCAGGGTTCAAGAGTTAAACTCAAGCATCTCTGCAAGATTTCACTCTTCTGAGAGACAAACTGCAAGCCCACCACACTCTGTGCAAGATCCGGCACCTGCGCGGTCCTGCCTGCCCTGGATTCAAACTAACGCCCTCAGAGAAGCTGTACACTTGCCGGTGTCAGGGCAGGGCGAGCCCCCACGGTGTGACAGTACCTGACACGATACATACGGATGTTCCGCCTGGCAAGGAACAGCAGAGAAGCAATTATACAGAAGCAAGTAGGCACTGCCCACTACCTGAAGACTGGTATAAAACAAAGAGTGTGAAGATAGTAGCACTTAGGATTAGGAGTACCTGCACTGAGTCTGTTTTCCTCTTAAGTACTGTTGACTCCTAAAAATGAAAATATCCACTGCCATCCAGTTGATTCTGACTCATAGTTAACCAGCAAGTCCATAAATTCCCAGTGTTTTGATGTCTCAGTTATCAGGGAAGACCAGGACGCCCCACGTTCCTGGACTCCTCTCTCAGGGCGCTGGATGCCCTTGGTACATGTGGATGCTCGCTGCTGCCGGGGCTTGGTCAAGTGCCCTTCGATTATCTCAAAGGCAAGTTCATTCTCTTCCATTTTGCAGGATGAAAAGATAGCAAGATAACATGGAAAATACCCTGGAGATGTAAATCTAAAGAGTCATAAATCTAGTGTTCAGGAAGGCCAGGGTAGGCTTCTGAACAAAGAGGTTTGGCAAGACATCAGGATAACCTTGAAAACATTTTCTACAGAATCGTATGTGCCATTCTAATCCTCAGATGCCTTCTGTCATCTGCTGTCAGGTTAGCAGCAGAGCAGCTTCTGATCTCAGGGGATCACGGCAGCCACCCTACAAGGCATGACCTACTAAGTGAGGCAGGTGCAGAGAGAGTATTGGGAAGTATCAAATACCCGTAACAACACTCTGAATTCTGAGCAATAAAAAGGGCTACAGAAGATAATAACAGAACCGTGGTTATTTTTCAGGTGCCCACCGAGAACCAGACACTGATCTAGAAGCTTTGCAAGGCCACTTAGTCCTCAGGATGACCCACGGAGATGACATTATTAAACTCATCTCACAAATAACAAAACAGAATGTCTCAGCCACCATGCCATGAAAAAGCTGTGTAATGCTCCCTAATAAGTGTTCTGGCTCATCCCTGGCCAAGGCAAATTATGTCAGATCAGACATGGGTACATGAGGTCTGACAAGTAAGTTCGTGAACTCATCCTAGGAAAAGTGCTACATACATCATTGCTGAATATTACTATGGTCACTTTTGAAGTACTCTCCTTGGGAAGCTATGCACTGACGCCAACACCTAGTTCACCCTTCAAAGCAATTTTGGAACTCTTTCAGAAATGGCCATCAAAGCTGTTGTCATATTACCCTTGATGTCCAGAATGTTATCAAAATGTCTTCCTTTCAATATTTCCTTTATCTTTGGGTAAAGAAAAAAGTTATTAGGAGCCAGATCAGGTGAGTAGGTATGCTTCATTACAGTTATTTGTTCCCTGGCTGAAAACTCTCTCAACTATACAATTTAGTCTGCAAACTTGCCACCGTGCCACTGTGCATGGTGAACAGCACTTGGAACAGTTAATTGTCAGACCTCTGATGTCTCCAAAGAGAAGCCAATTAACTGTATTAATCAAATTATAATCCTTGTTTCCTTAACCTTCTTAGTCTCCATTAGATTCATTACTCTAATGTCTGCAAGAACCTAAGGTCTCTAAGTTGATGAAGGACTTATCGTCATGAGAGAGACTGCTGTGGCTAGAGAGCACTGAGTTGGTTGTGCATCATGACCCAGTGTCTAACAGAACAGAAGGCTGCCTGCTCCTGCACCATCTTACTACATTGCTGGGTCTGAGCCCACTGCTGCATCTGCCGTGTCTGTCTGTCTCACTGAGGGTCTTCCTCTTTTTGCTGACACTCTACCAAGCATGATGTCCTTCTCCAGAAACTGGTCCCCTTTGATACCAGGTCTGAAGTATATGAGACAAAGCCTCACCATCCTTACTTCTAAGGAGCATTCTGGCTGTACTTCTTTCAAGACAGACTTCTTCATTCTTCTAGCAGCCCATGATACATTCGGTATCCTCCAACAACACTGCAATTCAAACACATCCATTCACTGGTCTTCCTTATTCACTGTTTAGCTTTCACATGCATACGAGATGACTGAAAACATCACGGCTCAAGTCAGGCACCTATTAGTACTCAAAGTGATATCTTTGCTTTTTAACATTTTAAAAAGGGCTCTTGCAACAGATCTGGCCAATGTAACATATCACTTAATTTCTTGACTGCTGCTTCCATGGGCATCAACTGCAGATCAAAGTAACATGAAGTCCTTGATGACATCAATATCTTCTCTACGATGTTGCTATTGGTCCATTTGTAAGAATTTTCATTTTCTTATGTCGAGGTGTAATCCAAACTGAAGGTTCTAGTCTTTGCCCTTCATCAGTAAGTGCTTCCAGTCCTATCCTATCGAAGGCTGTTAATGAGTCTTCCTCCAATTATGATACCTTATTGTTCTTTGTATAGCCCAGCTTCTCAATTATTTGCTCAGTGTGTAGACTGAATAAGTATGGTGTGGGGATACAATCCTGACACACATCTTTCCTGATGTTAAACTATGTAGTATTTCCTTGTTCTGGTCAAACGACTGCTTCTTAGTTTACATACAATGTCCACACAAGAGCACTGAAGTGTTCTGGAATTCCTGTTCGTTGCAATGTTGCCCACGATTTGTTACGATTCATGCAGTCAAATGCCTTTGCGTAGTCAATAAAATACAGGTAAACACCTTTTGTTATTCTCTTTCAGTCAAGATCCATCTGACATCGGCAATAATACACCTCATTCTAGGTCTTCTGAATCCAGCCTGAATTTCAGGCAGTTCCCTGTTGACATACTGCTGCTACTGATTTTGAATGAGCTTCAGCAAAATTGTACTGGTGTGTGACTTTGATGATATTGTTTGATCATGTCTGCATTCTAATGGATCACTTTTCTTTGAAACAGGCATAAACATGGACCTCTTCTAGTCAGTAGGCCGGGTAACTGTTTTCCTAATTTCTCGGCATAGACAAGGGAGCACTTCAGCACTGCATCCATTTGCTGAGACATCCCAATTGGTGTTCCATCACTCCCTGAAGCCTTGTCTTTCACCAATGCCTTCAGTATTGCCTGGACTTCTTCCTTCATTACCACTGGTTCTCAGTCACATGCTACTTCTTAAAAAGGGTCCATGTGGACCAATTACTTTTGGTACAGAGAATCTGCATATTCCTTTCATCTTCTTTTGATGCTCCCTGAATCATTTAGTATTTTTCTCACAGAATCCTTCAACAGTCAACGTGAGGCTTGAATGTTTCTTGTTAGTGACTTGAGCTAGTGGCTCTTGGGATTTGTCAATTTACAGAGCCCATCAACCCAGAGCCCATCTGACCCCAGTGATTTTGGATCTGTCAGCTCCTAAATTATGTAAGTCAAGAGGAACCTCTGGCCTGGCGCCTGACCCAGGGACTTGGGACTTACAGCCTCTACAACTGCCAGAGCCATTTTCTTGACATAAGTCTCTTTCTCTTGCTATAGACATATATATGTATGTACAGATATACATGCTTCTGTATACAGATATACATGATTCTGCTTCTCTAGAGAAGTCAGCCTAAGACAGTTGTTGGGTGACAGGGATTAGGTTTACCGAAGTTCTTCTACATAAATTGCTACAATCACAACACAGAATGCAATCAGACTAACAGTTTTTCTTTTTATTCTTGCTTTACTTTTCTGGCTTCCTTCTCTTTCTCCTCTTCTCCCTTCTTATACTTTTTGCTCTTTATTTTGCCTTTCTGTCTTTTCTTCTTCTAGGAAGGATTTCTTTCAAAAGGCAGTATGGTAGAGGTTATACACTTGGCTCCAAAATCCAATCTTGGGTTTGAATCCAGATCCTTCAATAACTACCCTATTATTTAACCTGCCTGTGCCTCCTAGCCTTGGTCTATAATGCGGGTATAAGAGTAGGGTCTATCTATCCCTTAGGTTTTGAGGACTGAATGAGAAATAAATGGATTGTTCTTGGAACAGTTCTGGCACAGTGCACAATGTATTAATTCAATCAATATTCATTAATTATCTACTATGCATCTGGCCTCACTCCAGGATGTGAGGGATACAGCAATGAACAAAAAAGAGACACAAATTCCTGCCTTCATAGAGTTTGCATGCTAAATAATAGACAGATATATACGGTTTATAACATGTCAAACAAAGGTTAATGCTACGGACAAATCAAGAGCAAGAGAGGGTGAGACAGGGTGACAAGGGCAGGTGAAGTGGGCAGGTCACAGTATAGAACAGAGTGGTCAGGGAAGGCTCCCTGAGATGGTGACATTTTAGCAAACATCAGAAGGAAATGAGGAAGTGAGCCATGCAGCTATCCCAGGAGAAGAAACAGTACATAAACACGCCCGGCATGTTCAGGGGGTAGAATGAAAAGAGAGCTGGCAAAGGTGGGGGCAGACATGTATTGGAGAGGGGAGACAAACGCAAAAGGAGACAGATATTTTGATGTTAGCTAAGAGGTATGGCAGGCACTAAGCTGGGGGTACATCCATGAGCAAGACAGACAAGGTTCCTGCTGTCTTATGAATTGAACTGTATCCCTCCAAAATGTGTGTCAACTTGGCTAGCCTATGATTCCCAATACGTGTGCGTGCCCATCATTTTGTGACCTGATGTGATTACCCTATGTGCTACGACTCCTAATGTCTATAATGTTAAAAAGCAAAATTAAAGGAAGTTACGTTAAAAAGGCAGGACTCAATCTATAGGATTAAGCTGTATCTTGACTCAATGGCTTTTGAGATACAAACGACAGAAGCAAGCAGAGACGACAGAGATCTCATCACCACCAAGTGGGAAGAGTCAGGAGTGGAGCATGTCCTGGAGATTCAAGGTCTCTACACTGAGAAGTTACTACACCAGGGGAAGACTGACGACAAGAACCTTCCCCAAGAGCCAACAAATCTCTGTTTGTTAAAGCCATTCACTTGTGTTATTTCTGTTATAGCAGCACTAGAAAACTAACACGTGTACTCTATTGGCTTAGACTCCACGAAAAGAAATAGCCAATACGATTGAGAGTTACTGGGATAGATGGAACATTAGAGAGAGTGATCTCTCAGAAGGTAACAATTCTGCCATTATCCACAGGGAGGAGCTAGTCATGGAGAAAGAGCACTTCAGCCCACGGGAACAGCAAACTCAAAGGCTCTGAAGCAGAAACAAGCCTGGTGTGCCTGTGGACTGGCTAGAAGGCTGGCATGGCAGGATCTTGGTGAACAAGATGCAGGAAGGTAGACGAGGGTGGACTACACAGGGCCTAGTAAGCTAGGATAATGAGTTGGGGGGTTATCTTAACATAAAACCATTGGAGATTTTAAAACAAGAAGCACCATAATGTGGTGTACATTTTAAAAGGCCACCCTGGATATCTGCTGGAGAATGGATTGTTGGGGGCAAGAGTGCAGGGCAGAACACAGTAAAGGTCTTGCTGGAGTGGTCCAGGCAGGAGATGGTGGTGATATGTACCAGAGTGAGCAGTGGAGAAGGATGAACTGATCTGGATTATGTTTAAATTCACGACAGAACGACAAGGTATTTATCAAGTGAGCTAGCTGTTCTTCATCTGTGTTCTGTGCAAGACGATCCAGTTGAATACATTTCTACTCCCCCATGATGAGAGGACCTTCTCGGGGACCCAGACCCCAGAGACACTCACAGGCTGAGCCTCTTCACCATGCTCTTCCGAGGCTTGGGCGAGGTGGCACTTGTGTCAGCAGCTGCCTCAATCTCACAGGAGAGGGCATAGCTAAGAAGAACAGAGGGGTTTATAAGGTCAGACCTTGAGAATCAAGACACAGATTGAAATGTATACAATTTATATTTTAGAGGAAGATTCCAATTATTCAAAGTAAGGATACACTCATGAATTCTACCATAAATGTCAGCAGGCACTGCCCTGATGGCCAGATTTTACACATTTACATACATGCCCCCTCCCTCCTCATGCTCACCACTGGTACTTAGATTTAGGCCTCAAAAACAAAGATCTGTATAATTTGGTAGCATCTAAACCTGACTTCACTGGGTGTTCTGCTTAGTCTCACCCTCTTGCTAGGCCAGGGGAGGATTCATTTCTTTCCTTTTGTTTCCCTCCTATCTGTGTGATTATCTGTACACCATATACATTCTTACTTTTATCTGCAGGCAATCAAAGATGAAATTTTGTATATAATCTAACCTTCAGTGAACAGAAACAAGCAACCGTATTACTGATAAGGAAATCCTGGTAGTACACTGCTTAAGTGCTATGGCTGCTAAACAAAAGGCCGGCAGTTGGAATCCACTAGGCATTTCTTGAAAGCTCTATGGGGTAGATCTACTTGGCTTATGGGGTCGCTATGACTCAGAATCCACTTCACAGTAAGGGTTTAATGGGATTATAGATAAAGATACATAAATGTGTTTTAATTTTCAAAATATCCTAACTTAAAAACGCTCCAGATTCACATGTTTAACAAGATTTCTTTAATCATTACAAAGTTACTTATACCAGTGATTTTCTAAGCCTAGATGTTCTGATCCAAAGCACAAGCAACGCATGGTATGTATGTTTCATACATGAAAACAATATACAAAAGATTAACTTAACACACAAAAACTGGCCTTTAGACTAAGAAATGTGAAGAGATGCATGCAGTTTTATTTTTTGTATACTAAAGCTCAACTTTGTTTTGATGTACCAGGACCAAACCACTCTAGAACTAAAAACCAAAATTAAAAAAAAAGAAAACCACCCCAGTCCATTGCTGTCAAGTTGATTCCAATTCATAGTGACCCTACAGAATACAGCAGAATAGCCCTTTAGGGTTTCTAAGCAGCAGCTGATGAATTTAAATGGCTGACCTTTTGGTTAGCAGCCAAGGCTCTTAACCATTGTGCTACCAGGGCTCAGAACTAATAAGGATCTCAGGAAGCATTTGTTTTCAGAGGAAACTGAGGCTTATTGAGGCTATGTGGTTTGCCCAACATTATACAGCCAACTTCACAGCTTAGTTTGTAGAGTCAGGCCAACCTGAGTTTGAATCCAAATTCTTATCACTTACTACTTACAATACTTCTTTAAATCTTCATGTCTTCAATGGCAAAATACTTATTTTGTTATAAATTTCACTCTCTTTGGTAATAAAACTGTAAAGAAAATTCCCTAGTCTACAGGAGAGATTGGCAAGCTTATTCTGCAAAGAACCAGATAGTAAATATTTCAGGCCTTGAAGACCATATGGTCTTGGCTGCAACTACTCAACTCTTCCATCCAAGTGTGAAAGCAGCCATAGAAAAGATGTAAATGAGCGGATTGTGTTCCAATAAAACTTTATTTATGCATAATTAAATTTGGATTTCAGATAATTTCCCTGTGTGACTAAATACTAGTCTTCTTTTGAGTTTTTCCAACCATTTAAAAATGTGAAAACAGGTAGTGGATCAGATATAGCTCCTGTGATCTAATCTGGCAACTAATGTCAAAAGGCTGACAGTCTGAATCCACCAGCTGCTCCTGGGAAACTCCATGGGCAGTTCTTCTCAAGACTCTGGGGTTAATGGCCCTTTCCATGATCAACAAGCACTATTTTCACACTTGCCCTTGGCATCCCAGACAAATCGGAGTTTTCACTGTTGCCCAAACGCTAAGGCTACTAGGCCTTGGCTTATATTATTCCCTCTGTCTAGAATGTTCTTTTACAGTTCTTCTCCTGGCAAAATCTTATGTCTCCTTCACAGCCCAGGGCAAATGTTAATCCCTTTAGGATACTGATGATATTTCCCCAGCCATCACCTCCCCATCGTTGGCCAAACAAACTGCTCCTGTCCTGCCCACAGGTTCTTGAAGCACATCAGTTACCCACCACCTTTTATGCTTAACGAATCTGTCTCTCCCTGCAGACTGAAAGCTAGGGCCAGTTAACAATTGTGACAAGCACGGCGGTGCTGGTGATGAAGATATACACTGTAACAGTATTTGTCCAAATATTATTTAATTCTCACCAACAAACATTTACAGACGAGTGTCCTGATGATTAGAAAGAGTACGTGACTTGTTTAAGGCTGCAAAAGTAGATAAACAGCAGGACAAGAACCTGAAAGCAGAGCTTCGGCAGTCAGCATTCAGCTCCTCCTGCCACACCACAATGCTCTCAAAGTGGAGGGACGCAGAACCCAGGAGCTGCCTATTCTATACAGTGAAACCTGTCAGAGTCAGAACTGGACACAATCGTCTTATTTCGCCAGGACTCATTTTTTTGCCTTTGACAGGATACAGTCTTACCACTTTTCTACAGCATTTTCACAGAAAACTGTATGTGGTTTCCTTCTCTGGCAGGTTTCCCTGTCTACAGGTTCCGGCTTTCACAGGTTTTCCTGTAGTGACTGAATCAACGCCCGCTTCTCGCCAACACTTCCGTTCCCCCACGGTGGACGCTGACAGCCTACCTCTCCTCCTCTGTCAGGAGCTGCTGCCTCTGGAACCACTGGATGAACTTCTGGTCTGGGCTCATACAGTAGCTGTTGCAGGCAGATTGTAATAGCTTTATCTGGGCAATCACTTCAAATTCCTGAAGCCGAGAGAACACCGAAAACAAGGAGTGAAAAATAAGGCCAAACAAATACAGATCTTTCCAGCATGAAAACACGCCACAGTCGGCTAAATGAATTTCGAGAACGCCACCCTTGGAAGCACTGCCACCTTAGAAATAATATAGAGGAGTAACTGAAAAATTCCAACTCTGGATCTCAAAAAGCCCTCCTGCGCGCAAGTAATTGTCAATCCTTTCTTCCTGAAAAACAATTTACATGAAAAAGAAACTACCAGAGCAACCCAAACTAGTTATCACCAGAGCATACTGCCTTCCTTTTTTTCCATTTTCATTTCTGGGCAAATAAATTTTACTTTTTTGAGGTTGGGTAGTTCCTAAAAGACATGAAACTTTTCTATTTCTACTTCCTGAAAGATAAAGGGAAAAACAAATCCTTTAATAATGGAGCGCCCAAGTTCCTGCTACCCACCTCCCACATACCCCTTCATCATCCTCAACTCTTACCCCTCAATAAATAAGTTTTTGGTAGGGCTGAATATCTAAACAATCCAGGACCTCATAAACTTGGATGTTTAAATTTCCTAGATCCTTGGGGTTTTACTGCTCCAGTAAATCATTTAACTAAGTCTTTTAAAGCTCAAAAGAGAAGCAAATACATAATTATATCCAAAATTATTTATACTTCTTTCGATGCTTCAATCAAGTTTGTTTTATGTCAGTACAGGTTTCAGCTTTAGGTTTAATACTCGGATTCTTTAAAAGTTTAAGATCGTAGTCTTAGAAGGGAAGAGATTACCATCCAGGGTTGTTCTGAAGTAAAGGACAGAGATGGGTAACTATGGAGTTTTTTTTTATCATTAGAAGGACATGACAGAAGAAACTCAAGAACAAGCGATTCGTCAAGTCTCAATTTCCCATCCAAGGACCTTGGCTCCAGGTCCAGTATCCTCAAAGAACATTTGTCATCAGGCTACAGAAGTACACTCTGCCAGGGTCAGAAGCTTACGTCTGTCCAGGTTACTAACCTGTCTGAATAAACCAAGCCTGTTTAACTCCTATAGGCCCTTTTGGTTTGAACTGTAGTGCAATTTACGTCGACCCTGTTACTTTGGGAGAGATGCCTTTCCAAAACTCTGCTATAATATTGCATCTACTTACAGGCCCTTTCAGGACATATTATAATTGCCTGTTCACTTGTCTACCTGCCTTCTGGACTGTGAGCATGAGGGTGGGTGCTCTGCTTTTCCTCTGTCATAATCTCCAAACCTATCATAGCATCTAACTCATTTTAAGTAAGCAATCTATATTTACTGAATGACTAAAGAACAGTGAGAGAACTGTGGAGTGCAACTATTCTTCTGCTTCCTCATCTTTCTTTCTCTCTCTCTCTTCCTTCTTATCAAAGTTTGGACGTGTTCTATTATCTACAGAGGAATTCAAACGGATACTGAACACCACTTTCTCTACTGACAAAACCAAAACCAAATCCACTGCCATGAGGTCAGTTTCAACACATAGTGACCCTACGGACAGAGCAGAACTGCCTCACAGAGTTTCCAAGGAGCACTTGGTGGATTCAAACTGCTGACTTTCTGGTTAGTAGATGCAGCACTTAAACCACTATGCCACCCAGGGTTTCCCCTCTACTGACAGGAGAGGAAAAAAATAATTATCCACAAGTAACAGCAGAGAAACAGAGCCCAGGTGGCATACTGGTTAAGCACTCATCCACTAACCAAAAGGCCACTGGTTGAAACCTACCAGCCACTCTGTGGGAGAAAGATGTGGCACCCTGCATATGTAAAGTTTCCAGCTGAGAAAACTGTATGGGGGCATCCTACTCCGTTCTGTGGGGTCCCTGTGAGTCAGGATAGAGCCCACAGCAACAGTTTTTTTTGTTTTTTTTTTTTGGTTTAACAATGAAGATAATTTCCTTTCCTTTCTCCAGTAGACCTTAAAGAATTAATGTCTCTATTTACTCTTCAGAAGTCATTTGCTATTAATGAAAGTCTGTTCTCCTTGATAAAGTGAACCTGTTATTGCTGAAACCCTGGTGGTGTAGCAGTTAAGAGCTGTGGTGGCTAACCAGAAGGCCGGCAGTTCGAATCCACCAGGCACTCCTTGGAAACCTTATGGGGTAGATCTACTCTACCTTATAGGGTCACTATGAGTTAGAATTGACTCACTGGCAATTTGTTTGTTTTTTTTTTTTTGGTTACCGCTGATACTAACTATAAAGGAGGAGAGAAGGAGTGGTAAGAGGAGACATAGACTTTGGAGCAAGGCAGGGCTGGATCTGCACTCTTGCTCTGTTGCAAGGAGACACTCTGGTCGAGGGATTTGAAGTCCCTGAGCCCAGATTTATTGACTTTTGAATTGTGGACAATAAAACCTACCTTCACATGTTCTTGTGGAGTCATCTGCAGGAACATGCCAAGCATAATGCTATATGGTAAATAATAAAGGCTAATTTTTTGTTTTCTACCTAAGGACTTAAGCCTCTACTTCTTCCTTTTTTATAGCACCAGATAAGGGAAAACAGAAAACCACAGCTGAGGCCTCTACTTACCCTTCTCCTTTTCTCAAAGTTTATCAGCCCACCCTAAAAGATAAAAAAAAAAAAAGTGACTAAAAGAGCTACTTTGAAACCTACCCCTATGTTGTTCTAGGTCACATTGAAACAGATCAAAGGGCCAATAAAATCACAGTAATTAACGAAACTACAACCATGGCTACCATGAAGGAAGAGAAGGATCTTCTGCTTCAAGAAAAACAGACTTTCTTTCAATTATAACAGGACAGGATAGGCAGCCTTATCAAAATATGTGAAACAATTAAAACAGTAATGATAAAAAAAGATACTGATCAGAATCCAAATATATTGCCAGGCCAGTAAAGGAGAAAGCTTGAGCAAATTTCCACTACACATATTTTTTTGACCCAAGGCAACAAAAACAGATGGTCACTGACTCATACAGGGATTTGAATTGTCAGTGGTTTGTCAAAAGGGAAGTCACGTCTACGCAGCACCGTGAAAGGTTAAGTTTCAATTCTTCATCCCCAGCTCCTATTCTCAGTAGGCTGAATGGGGCTTCTAAATCATTGGTCACTCCCCAAAACTCCCAGCAATGACAGGAGCTTTCTGAGATAGACTGAGGCTGAGGACATAAAGAGACACGGAACTCAGGAAACGGAAAATGGAGGAGTACGTCTACAACACTCATAATAAACCTGGCGGTCGACATGTGATAAATAACTGCTATTCCTTCTAATTATGACACAGTAAAAGCAGGCTGAGTGCACATGACAACAAGGGAGGCAAGAACTTTTATATGTAAGCAACCTTCACCTTATTTTAAATTTCAAATTTCTTCACTACCAGTATTCTATAACTGCCACTAATGAGTAGTTTGCTTGATGGGGTTTCACCTCTTATTCCCTAGAAAAACAGACTGAGGAAGAAAGAAGATAAGAGAGAAAAACAACCCCCAGAGTAGGTAGCAACATGGAAGGAAGTGGGAAGGGATACTGGAAGTACAGACAGTCCACAAATGTGACTGAGTCTCTACGCACCACATATAATTGGTCCAACTCTACCTGCCAAAGATCGATTCAGCACCGAGATCTTGCTCACACCCATCCTCCGTAAGGTGTTTGCATCACGTGTCATCTTAGGGAATTATGCTCAGTCATTTTCCTTTCAATCTCTAACACACATAAAGATGTCTGTTGCCGGGTTGGGTCAGGTTGGTCCTGACCCACAGTCACCCCATGTGCAACAGACCGAAACACTGTCTGATCTGGCTCCATCCGCACAATCGTTGCTGTGTGTGAGCCCACTGTTGCGGCTACTGCTTCAATCCCTCTCTGAGGGTCTTAACACAGTGACTGACAGTGAAGTTAGCGAACTCACCCTGGAAAAACTGCTACCTGTCTTATAGCTGAATATCCTCATGGCCACCTCTGAGGTACTCCCCTCGGGAAGCTACGTACCACGGGCAGCACCTAGTCCACACTTCAAAGCAATTTTGGAACTCTGTTTTTGGAATGGCCATCACAGCTATTGTCTTATTACTCCTGATGTCCTGAATGTCATCAAAAGATCTTCTTTTCAATAGTTCCTTTACCTTCAGGTAAAAAAAAAAGTCCTTCGGGGGGTGGGGGGCGCACATCAGGTGAGCAGGGGTGCTGTTCCAATGCAGTTATTTGTTTACTAGCTAAAAACTCTCACCCAGACTACTATATAGTTAAGATCGCGAACCTGCCACCATGCCACCATGTGCCACAGCCATTCCACAAAGAGTTCTAAAATTGCTCTGAAGGGTGGAGTAGACACCGGTGTAGGCGTATAGCTGTCCAAGGGGAGTACTCTGAAGGTGACGTGGTGATATTCAGCAATGAGGCGTGTAGCATGTAGAACAATGGAGTTCGGGGCCGTAACTCTCAGACCTCGTATACCATTTGAACCCTCCCGTCTTCTTACTGCACTGGGGGTTATATTCTGCTGTCCATCACTGCCTGCTGTCACCAACTCTCTCCTGGATCCTCAGCCCCTTCTCACGTTATTTACCTTTGTATTCCTCATCGCATCTAACGCAGAACTGTGCCCGTGGGGGCCACTCAATAGCTACCAGTGAAACAGAGTTTTCTCCCAGGTTTTAGATGAGAAGGACGAAGGCACAACACGACCACCCATGCAGAGCTCACCTCGATGTAGTCCTGAAGAGCAGTATCAAGCATGGTCAAGTCGGTCAAGAAGGTGCCCAGGTAGGGCACAGTTCCCTGCATCACACCCTGAAGGACAGAGCACAACTCTTTATTGTTACTGAGAGTTTAAGGGTTTCAGGAAACGCCATACAAAAGCAAAGCCTATTCTGAGCTAAAGTTAGCAGCCTGCCCAGTGGCAGATGGAAGCAGTAATACTTCAATGGCAAAGCACGGCTTGATAAAATTTGGAAGATAATTAAGGGCTATTTAAGGCCTACTTTTAAAGCCATTTGGGCTAACCTCTGTGAACAAAAATTTTAAAACTCCTACACAGATAAGACAGGAACTCCAGCGTCTCATGTCTACCGTTCAAGTCATGAAAAGAAAGTCTCAAAGCCAGGGTGTTCATGGTTGGGCCTATACATTGCTCAGGTTGAGAGTCAGGAGGGACACCTGTCTTCCTTCAGAGCGAGCAGATATTCCTGGTGGTCTGGAATGACCCAGGAGCGTGATGACCTCAGCATCTGTACAAAAGTGGATGGGCTGCTGTTAAACAGAAGTAGGCACTACCCAAGTGTGAGGGCCACTACTGATTGGTCCCTCGGGCTGGACGAAATGACGCACTTCCAAGGAGAAGAGAAGGAAAAGGCAGAAACAGTAACTTAAAGTGCAAAACCTGGCAAACTCTTCCTTAACCACGTGATAAAGGTTAACATCACCAGAAACACCATCAATGTGCAATAATTCCTGTCCCGATATGATGTGAAAAGAGCATTTCACCTCTTACACTCTTCCCTAAAACCAATAATCCAAGTCTAACAACTAGAAATGAAACCCAGATTCGGGGCTCTTCTACAGGATACATAGACAGAAATGTGCAAGAAGTCACAATTATTAAAAAAAAAAAAAAAAGGGAAGACACAGAAACTTTCACAGACACACTACAGATCAGAAACATGTTACTCGCCAGGACACTGGGAGACATGACAATTAAAAGCAGTATGGTATGCTGGAGTGGCTCCTGGAACAGAAAGGGGGTTTTAATGGAAAACTGGTGAAATCCAAGTAATGTCTAGATCTTAGTTAACAGTATTACACCAGAGTCAGCTTCTTGGCATCAACAGAAGGGCTGTGTCATGTAAAATGTTAACAGTGCGGAATGGGAGAGGAATTGACAGAAAGCCCTGTGGACTGCCTCTGCAACTCTGCTGTTAACTCTCGATTATTCCAAAATAAAAAAGTTCATTCCAAAAAATGGCCCTTAGAAATGAAGGTGGAGATACTTTGGCCTACAGCTGTGGTATATACTATGCTAAGTACACCCGAGTTCTTTCAAACCCACTGCTATTCTCCATAAGGCCATTAAGTCACTAACCATTCTGAAGGGAAAACAAAAAGAGGCTTTCATGGGCACTTTCTCCTAAATCCTGTCAAGGCCCTTAGAAAATTACAGCAGGAAAGCAGCCTCAACTAGGGCGAAGCCAGGCTGCCTGTCTGCTCAGCCAAAAATGCTTCATGAGGTACACACCAAGGAAGTATTTGTCCTTTAGGAACTTAGTGTCAGCTGTAGTCTGTCCTTCCCCATTACATGTATGTGCGAGGTCTCATTGTGAACTAAAATCATTGTTTTTTTTTCTTCTGGTAACAGCTTTTTTTAATTCAACTTTAAATAACCAAATAAGTTTCAAACAACATGAATCTTTTAAAGGCTTTATATCATGGAAGACTCCTATCACTGGAAAACAAAACTCTCCTCATATCTGCAAGCAGGTATGAGAATCAGTAGTATAGTTAGAATTCAGACAGACTGACTCTACTTTCCTCCCTTCTCTGCTACGACGTAGGAAGAGTTTAAAATAAAGTGAAAGATGATAATTGCTATCTTTCATTTTTCAGTGCTAAGGAAGACGCATGTTTTGGGTTCTCTGTGCTTCTTGGCATATTAGATGAAGACGACTTGTCCTTGAATTTTGAAAGAAGAGCTGGAAATCGACCAGAGGGTTCAAAACAAAGGAAAAAAATCTGAAGGCAAGGATCAAATCCTTGGCAACCAGAAGCTAGGGCACCATGTCCCCAAAACTGACTGCACTATAGGCTTTTGTCTGTTCTCTCAGCAAACTGAAACCTGGGAGGCCTCAAGGCTGAAGTGGTAGCAGCTCCTAAGTGCCTATGTGGGCAGAAGAAGACACAAAAGGGACGGAAGTCTACCCACTGCAGTGCTTGTCTTGTCCCCAGGAAAAAGTGCCCAGAAGACAACAGGGTTTACGACTGTCACTGTGCATTTCCTACAGGGTCAAACAGACACGATGCTGTCTTTCCTACTCACTGACTGCCCACGGCTACTGACAGCACATGAAGTCGACAAGGGGAGAGCCGTTTTAGGTGCATGAAGCCCCTGCGGAATGAAGGTGCTGGTGCCAGGTGGGCACTCCCCCTCCCAGGCTAGGGCCCTCTCCGGCGGGCCCTTGGGAAAGGATGGCTGTACGCACCATGTCTTTCTGGAGCTGAAGCCGCCTCTGAGTCCGTTTCTGGTTTTCCTTCACACTGCTGTCCAGGTTTGCAAATTTTGAGGTTCCTTCCTAGGAAACAGAGGCACACAAAAGAGGAGAGTGACGGAAGAGGACACCGAGAGTCAAGCATAATCATCTGATGTCACGTCAAAAAACAACAACAAAAAGGATACACTACTGATATACACAGAACAATGTAATTATGGCAAGTAAAAGAAGCTAGACCAAAAAAAAAAGATACATACTGCACACCATGTTCACATTTACATAAAGCTCTACAAAAACAAATCAACAAACTAACCAGTTTGAAGAAAAGCAGATCAGTGGTTTCCCGGGACAGGGGTGGCTAGTAGGAAATGTATGGGCATGAATGACACGTCTAGTATCTTGATTATGGTGGTCGCTTCACATCTTAAAATTTTTCAAACTGTGCACTTTAAATCACTTATTGTATATCAATTGCACTTTTATAAAACTTTTCCTAAAAGAAAAAAAAGTGGCTTCCAACAGCTTCATTGGGCTATATTATGCGAATAAGCAAATGCTTAAATGCCTGGACAGCTTGTTGCAAGTGGGCTATTTGAGGCCTGGCGGTCTTGGATTACCCTGGTTTTCCTCAAGATTTGTACGAGTCTAGGTAATACAAAGACTACAGCAGCTTGAGACCAGAAAAACTAGATGGTGCCCGGCCACCACCAATGATAGTGCTGACACAGCAGGAGAAAAGCAGGTATGTAGAACTAGAATTCTTTTAAAAAGACCAGACTTGAGGGTCCCATAGACTTGAGGTTCCCCAGAAGACATGTCCCCCAGACTCTGTTAGCCCAGGGCAGAAACCATTCCTGAAGCCACTCTTCAGACAAAGATTGGACTAGACCACGAGACATGAAATCATATTGGCAAAGTAGGCTTCTTGGCTTACACAGATATACGAGGCTAACTGGTTAGCTCCTATCCACAGGCAAGAAAGGAGCTGGCTGAACAGACACAGCAAATATAGGGTGGAAAGGAGAGACATGCTGTCATAGGGTGGGGAGAGTGGCTAGAGTTACATACCAGTGTGTGTGTGTGTGTGTGTGTGTGTGTGTGTGTGTAAGTTTTTGTGCAACAAACTGGATTTTAAACTTTCACTTAAAGCACAATAAAATATTTTTAAAAAACACAAAGAAGTGTCCTTGATTTAATTACAAAATCAATCACCAACAAGAAGGAGTAAATTCCAGGATCTGGTAGTAATTTTTACACATCCCAAACTCCATTCAGTGTCATCCTGTCCTAGAATTGAGGTTGTCTTCCTCCATACAATTTGTGATTTCTTGATTTTGGACTGTAATCTACATGCCAGCATTCTGTGAAACAAGAGAGACTCTTGCTGTGGTATTTCTTGGCTAAAGGAAGCTTTTGTTCGGAAGTTTTTACGGAAGCTTAGCATCCTGTGCAATGCTAAGCCATGAAAGCTAGAAACTCCATTCACGCCTTCCTCCCTTGAATCCCTAACCAGTCCTCCCCAGTGGCCTCTCAGGTTTGCAGTTCCCACAAATCCATCATTCTTCCTGGTGCCTGAGGACAGATGGCTGCCCTTTCTTTTGCTCCCTTCTGTTGTAACAACAAACTCTTCTACACAATGACTAATTTTGAGTTTGCTGACTGAACATAAACTGTTTTCAGTTTTGTGGTTTCAGAGTCTGGTTAAGTTCTCAATTTCCAGGAATTGTATGAATAAGAGGCAAATTTCACAATTCTCTAGTCTTAAGCCTCTGATGCCTGATCTCTATTAGCTTTTCCTTAGTCTTCCCTTGATTTATTATATCACACTAGCATGTGCCCCTCTCCACTGTACCACTACAAGGTTTTTGCTTTCTCCAGTGCTTTGGTGATGGCAGGACGGCGTCGACACAGTCTGTCATCCCACCAGGGGCAGGACCAACAGTGGTTCATCACCTATTTTAATTCTACTCATTAAAAGTGATAAGAGAGCTTAACACTGAATGATCTCCTACTTCCAAGTTTTCCTTGAGGGTAAATAAAAGGGGCCTAAAAAGCTGTGCCATTTCCAAGACCAGGTGGTTGATTGTGAGTCTTCCCTGAATTCTTGAGAATCTGCTTGGAGTGAGAAATCAGTGATGTCTGACCTGAAAGTAAGCAGCAATTTCTCTCCAACACATACGTAGGTCCTTCAGGCCTCTTTCAAGTATCTCAATCATCAACAGAGATTAGAATGTATAGAGATTATGGCTAGCAGCATGTCTAAAATTCTTATTAAGAATTTCAGAAAAATCTAAAGGCTCACAAAACCAAATCCACTGCCGTCTAGTCTATTTTGACTCATAGCGACCCTACAGGACACAGTGGAACTGCTCCATAGAGTTTCCAAGGAATGCCTGGTGGAGATGCAGTACTTAACCATTACACCACCAGGGTTTCCAAGAACCACAACGTAAGAGAGACAGGAGAGATCTTAAAAGAGCCCTCAGGACAACCTCTTGACTTGTGAGAGGGAAGGAAACAAGCTCGGGACCTAAAAGACCTATTTCATGACTTCATGAGAATGTGATTCCACTGTTTGCTGGAACACTAAAGAGACAAGGGCCAGCTCTTCCGAATGAAGTGTCAACTGACGATCCACTTATTTGTCACTTTCAGTGGTTTCACATTTCTCCTTCCTCTACTTTGCACAATCTCACATCTATCCCTTGGAATTTCTTGAAACTTCTCACAGGTTTTCTGACTGCATCACTCTGGTTTTTTTCTTCCTGCCTCCTCTGCTACTCCTGCTGTCTTAAGGGATCCTCTGCTTTCTGCCAAAGTCATCTTGTTCTCGTTCTTCTCTTGTCTCTGGAAATACTATCTGATCTCATAACATCAACCATTACCTACGTTTGGACAAAATTCAAATTCCGTCCTCTCCCTCGTCTCCCTTCTGCTCTCTCCCTCTCTTTAACGTAAACCTCTCACCTGAGCCTCACCTCTTCTCTATCTCCACCTTTAGGGGAGGTTCGGCTATCCTCATTCATCCTG
The DNA here is from genome assembly GCA_028571685.1 of Heterohyrax brucei. Lineage (NCBI taxonomy): Eukaryota > Metazoa > Chordata > Mammalia > Hyracoidea > Procaviidae > Heterohyrax > Heterohyrax brucei. The sequence goes on from CM053155.1 coordinate 53,249,264, forward strand.
GTAAGCGGAGGCTCTTCTTACAAGTACTGGATCTTTTTCAGTAAATGTGTTTCGTTATAGTTCAGAAGCTAATGTTTATTGTTATCTGAATAGATCTTCACAGTTTCAATCACTTCTTACATCCAGTGACTCCTCTGGCGTCTGAATATTTAACTCCAACTTTGACTTCAGTGTGTTTCGGAGCCTCGCTAAACACACATCACCACAGCCGAATTTCTAGGCCTTCCTCAAGTTTGTTAATATTAATCCAACCAGTGATAATTTTCACCAAGGGTCCCGAAGAACCAAAACCAAAAAAAAAGACTCACTGCTGTCAAGTCAATTCTGACTCACAGCAACCCTTTAAGACAGAGTAGAACTGCCCCACAGATTTCCAAGGAGGGCCTGGTGGATTCAAACTGCCAAACTTTTGGCCAGCAGCTGTAGCATTTAACCACTACACCACCAGGGTTTCCCCCAAAGAACCAAGGAGATTTGATAATAGTCTGCTTTTGAGTTACAATTTGTGGACTCTAGAATTCTATTTAGAATTATCTAAGTTTCAGACTTCTTGAAGAAGTAAAAAATTTAAGATAATCTTTGTTGAGAAATAAAGCTTTCTTCTCCTAACAATTATAAGGAAGGAAAACAACAGATTTTTTGCTGATTATTGCACTGTCTGAGCCACAGTATTATAGAGTGGGCCATTATATCCACCTAGAAGAGACGGACAGGTCACTTAAAATTAAGGTACTCAACTATCAATCAGTGTAAGTCCATACGAGAAACAGAGGTTAGCAGTTTTTCTTAGTGGTTCTTTTGAGAACCTAAGTATCTTCATTACACTTTCAAAAACTGTGTAGAGAATTTATACCCAGGATTATAAACGTCCTATGAAAAATGATCACCAAAGATGATTAGAAAGGGACATACATATACACATGGACTGCTCAAAACATTCCACTATCATTAATGATAATGCACAGACCCCATCCACTCACAGCCAAGTTTTTCTTTGCTTTGAGATTTGAACCACATACAAAAAATTTAACTTAAGAGCACTAGGGTAAACTTCTGTGTTGAAGTAAGGTTTATGGGCTCTTTAATGTTCAGATATAGCTTTGCTTCTAAGGTTTCAGCCAAATCAGCAAGCACGGCAGAATTCAATTTATCTGCTTTGGAAGGATGACTCAGGGCCACTGGGATTTGAATGTGTGGCTCCAGTTAGTCTAGCTTTGTACTATTGACAGTGACATGGCTGGACTATCTCCCTCCAGCCTGAAAGGTTCCCATTTAAAGCTGCCCATCGAGGTGGATGGGAAGCAGGGGGTCACACAATCTCAGCAAGCACTGTTCACTGTGTAGGTCACCAGGCAGGCTACATACAGTCAGACAGCAGCATCAACCGCCCTGCTCACAGCACTGTCACCCAGACGGGCTAACAGTGGGTAAGTTCTTCAAGTCATTTGAGGTGTAAGGTCCATCAACGCATACTGTCACACACTTTTTAACATTAACTGCATGTCAGAGATTACCTAGCTCTGCCCGCAGGAGGCTGACAGGCAAGTACACAGACAGCCTAAGTGCACAGGCAGTTCCTGTGGATCAGTAACAAGTACCAGGACGGAGAAATGACGGGTTTTTCTGGAGCACACAGGAAGGCATCTACAATCCTGGGAGTATCAGAGAAAGCTTCTCGGAGAAGAGCCGTCTACGGACAAATGAAGGTACGCAGAACTTAAGGAGAGAACAAGTCACGAAGACCATACAGATGGCCTTGCAGGATGACTAATCTAAGGGTTGTCAACTGGATGCTTTTTGTTAGCAACACACCTCCACCTGAATGTTCCTTCCTTCCTCTCTTAAGCTCACACATGCAGCTTACATTATATTTACTTGCATTTGTCATGCACACTTGGGTTTCATATGTAGATAGCTCTCCCAATACCAAAAATAATAAACGATGATAGTAATTTAAAAAATAGTGCTTTCAACTTCTTTATCTTAGTCAATCTTCAAAACAATTCTATGACGTTACTAGATCAGATACTACCCTTGTTTCCCATTTACAAGAATCCCATCTATTAACTGCACAGCTTGGGGCTTCTGTTTACAGCAGTAGCTCCATACTCTTCTGGAACAGTCTGTTTTTCTATCTTTTCCATAAGACTGTGGAAACTGTGGTGACATAACCTGGTTAAGAGCTACGGCTGCTAATCAAAGGCTGACAGTTCCAATCTACCAGGTGCTCCTTGGAAACCCTATGGGGCAGTTCTGCTCTATCCTATAGGGTCACTAGGAGTCGGAGTTGACTTGATGGCAATGGAGTTTTTTCCACAAGGCTGTAATTCCCTTAAGATGAGCGACTATCTTCTATATGGCTCTGTCATTAACACTTAACACAGAGTTGAGTTCTCAATCAAGCTCTGAATAGATGACTGACTTATCTTCTCTAAAAAGCTTTACCTGACCCCCTGTTTCCTATTCCCAAATCATCAGAACAAACAGCTTTGTGTCTTACTGGTCAAAGTACAGATTTTAGAGCGTCACCAGGCAGAAACATTTTATCTTCACCGCCAACCAGGTGTGTGACTGAGGGCCTGTTACTTAGGTGAGTATTGGCTCACTGCGAAATGAGGATACTAAAATATACTTTATAGAAAGGCTATGAGGAAAGTGGAGCCCTGGTGGTGGAGTAAGGTGCTCAGCTGATAACCCTAAGCCCGGCAGTTCAAATCCACCAGCTGCTCCTCAGAAACCCTTCGGGGGAGTTCTGCTCTAAGTGGGAACTGACTTGGTAGCACCTAGGAACAACAACAACATGAGACGATCTCACCTATTTTATTTACCCTCCTAATGATTTTCTCACAGTCTGGTACTTTTACCTCTATTTGACACTTACTGTTTAGTGATTGGAAACCTTGGTGGTGTAGTGGTTAACAGTTATGTCTGCTAGCCATGAGGTCAGCAGTTCGAATCCACTAAAGTGCCCCTTGGAAACTCTATGGAGTAGGTCTACTTTGTGCTACAGGGTAGCTTTGAGTCAGAATCAACTCGATGGCAGTGTTTTTTTTTTTTTTATGTTTACCTCAGCTAGAAGGTGAATCCCTAGAAGAAAAAGTCTATGCTAGTTTTGTTCCTGGAGGCCAGTCCAATGCTTTACAAACATTAGGCATTCAGCAAATGTTGAAGGCACACCACTAGATGCTGCCCAGCTACCACCACCATCCTGCTGTCACAGGGATCCCGGCAGAGGGTCCTGGACAAAGCCGGAGAAAAGTGCAGACACAATTCACACTCACACAAAAAGACCAGACTTACTGGTCTAACAGAGATTAGAGAAACCCCAAGAATACGGCCCATGGACACCCTTTTAATTCAGTACTGATGTCACTCAAAAGTTAGGCCTATACAATAAACAATGACACATGTAGTTCAACACTGCATACTAGACTAAATGGGCACATCAGCTCACAGGCAAGGAAAAGAAGGTGGAGTAGACAGAAGATCTGGAAGAATGGAAACAGGACCCTCAAGGCCATAAAACAGTAGGTATATTATCTGTTTAATTAGAAGTTAATTTGCTCTGTACACTTTCACCTAAAGCACAATGTAAAAAAGAAAGAAAGAAAGAAACATTGCTGAATGACAGACTGTGCAACTGAATCCAAATGAAGGACATGGAACTGCAGGTTGAGGCTCTGTCACTCTAGGAGACACTTTGCTGAGAAGGACTATTCCAGGGCTTCTTGCTCATCAGCAAGTATCAGCACTTGGTATTTGCAGAGCAGCTTGACAAAGAAGTATGCATGTGAGCAGGAGTTTCACAATCTGGTAATGGAATACTGACACAAGGAGGTGTCTTAGTCATCTAGTGCTGCAATAACAGAAATACCACGAGTGGAAGGCTTTAAGAAAGAGAAATTTATTTCCTCCTAGTATAGGATGCTGACAATTCAAATGCAGGGAATCATCTCAAGGGGATTGCTTTCTTGGTTGACTCTGGAAGACAACAATGAAGGTCCTCACTGTCTATCTTCCCCTGGATATAGAGCTTCTGAGGCTTGGGGACCCTGGGTGCAAAGAACATGCTCTGCTCCCACCACTGCTTCATTCCTAACGGTATAAAGTCCCCAACTCTCTGCTTACTTCTCTTTCCTCAAGAGATGGCCTCAAGGTACAATACTGTCTTATAGCCTGAATCCTGCCTCACTTACACAGTCATGGACCATCCTCCCTCATGAAGATTATACAGACAAGCTTTATAACATATCAGAGCATCTCACAATAGCAGGGATCACAGCATAGCCAAACTGCTACACCCATTTTTTTGGAAGGCACAATTCAATCCATGACAGGATGACAGAAGGACAGTGCTCAACCGGACTTTGAATTTTCCAAGTCCCAAGGTTCTTAGATATTGCCTAAGTAAACAAAAATCTTGCCTTCTAACCACCTTAGGCTTTCTCAGAGGACTAGAGAATTTTAAGGAGCACTGAAGCCACTCTTCCTTTGAATGCATTCCAGAGCTATTATTAGTACTCGTGAGTACTCTGGGAACTGCTTGGCTGCTAACTGAAGGGTTAGTAGTTTGAACCCAGACAGTGCGTCCGAAAGAGATAGACATGGCGATCTGTTTCTGTACAAGTTTATATAGCCTAGAAAACCCTATGGGGCAGTTCTCCTTTGACACATGGAGTCACCATGAGTTAGAACTGACAAGATGACACCAACAACCGACACCACCAGGTGCGCTCACCTTCATCAGCAGTTCCCGGCTGGTCAAATGGTTATTATGGTCTGAGAAGATATCTGAAAGTTCTTCAAACATCAGCATTCGGTCCCTGCAAAAAGGAATTGAGAAAATATTAACAAATGCAACACCTCTGGCCCAGCTCTCCTGAGTACATATGGATACAGGGGAATTAAAGTGATTTCAGGACCCATAGACAGTAACAGCATGGATGACACCAGACATCTTTCTCATGCAAAGTGTTTTTTTTAAAGGTAGGTATAGCCATCTGTGTATAAAGAGGGACATTTTCTAACACTGCACATTATAATCATAAAAAAATTAAATGGAGATATCCACTTGCGGGACACGTCCTCTTCAGTAACGAAAAATAAAATAAAATAAAAAACTACCTTAGCAACACAGACAAAGCCTGATGGGACCTGAGAGGTCATCTTGGACAGGCCCCCACCTTAGCGACTGAGAAGCCAAGGTCAGAGATTTTCCCACATTTCCTCTAGTAACCGCTGAGGATTCCAGGTACAGAACCAAGCTTCCTGCTCACAGCCCAGCACTATCACTTTCAGAGCCAGAGAGGAATGGTGCAACCCAAAGGGCCCCGGTGACAGCAGGGGCAGAGGGGCAGTGTTAGCATTCAAATGCCAATGCCACCTTTTATTTCTCAAGTCATCTTAGACAATTTGCTTAACTGTCCAGGGCTTCAGTTTTCTTATCTGTACAACGCAAACGCTAGTGGCTACCTCACAGGACTGCTATGAAAATAAGCAGGACCATGTGCAGAAAGCACCTTCCTCTGCCTTTGTCCATTTGGAGTACACTACACCTTCACAAGCCTCACCCTTCCCTCCACACACCCCTCCCAGGTCACTGAGGCCGGTGGTGTGAAGGCAGAGAACCAATGGGGGCAATATCATTACTCATTATATATTCAACATGATAACTCTCATAAACAAGCCATTATTAAGAAACTTTTTCTTTTGCAATATGTGTAATACTCTCCTTATAATAAAAAGACATTAAAGCTACTTACATTTTTGAAAAAACTTATATGTGGCCCTAAATAAAGAGAAATAAACAGATTTCCTCTCTGTTCTTTGACAGCTAGAAACCTGAAACATTATGAATGCCATGGATTGAATTGCGTCCCCCCAAAAATGTGTGTAGCAATTTGCTGGCCATGACTGTCAGTATTGTTTGAATGCCCTCAATTTTGTGATTTTCCTATGCTGTAAATCTTCATTTCTGCCTGTGGTTAACAGATAGGATTATATTAAAAAACAGTTAGGGCGGGACTGCAACGCCTTACTAAAAGAGTTTCCCTGGAGTGTGGCTTGCACCACCTCTTATCCTACAAGAGATAAAAGGAAAGGGAAGAAAGCAGAGAACTGGGAACCTCACACGACCAACAAAGAACCAGGAGCAGAGTGCACCCTCTCACCAAAGAATGACTCATATAACATAAGGACCTTCCTGTAGAGCACAGAAAGACAGAGTGTGTTCCCTGGAGCGGGCACCCTGAATTCAGACTTCTAGCCTACTGGACTATCTAAGAATAAGCTTTTCTTTGTTAAAGCTATCCACTTGTGGTATTTCTGTTAGAGCTGTACCAGATGACTCAGACAAGGAAGAAACTAATAACCCAATAAGATTATCTTAAATCTGTCCCCAAAATTCAGCAATGAAACATGTGTAAAGCTGATATGGAAATGTGTTCTCAATGATCTGTGATACTTTTATAGCACCTCTACTAAAACAAAACCAACTATGAAAGAACCCATGGTGTACAGAATGTGACTTTGAGTTTTGTTTTTTTTTTAAATCCATCCACTCTTCACTTATTGACATGGTTAGGTCCCAAAGACCAGGTTGTGGTGCAAATTGGCATAATGCAAAAATGGATGACTATATCAGATCACAGAAATATATTGTGGGACATAAATGTCTCTCTGGACCTGAAAGGCAGAAAATGTAGATGAGTGCTATGTGTCCCACTGGCCAGACATATATCATTAATGTGTAAAATAGTTAGAAAGCAGATTCTTCTACTACTGTCATAAACACAAAATGTCAGATAATGAGGTAGTCAATAAGAGAAAAGAAGGTATAGTTTAAAAAGCCAGCTGGAAGAATATACTTTCTCATCTGCTAATTAAGGAGATTAAGACACAAATCCACTAATATTTTACTTGTGTTTTAGCCTCAAACATACTCTAGAACAATCACTGCCAATGTTAGTGACTTCTTAACAGCATTTAGTTATCAATCACCAAAAAAAGATAGGATTACCTCTCACTGTGATCAGGCAAGGTTACATTTTAAAACACGGCCATTCTTTTGCTTTTGATACTGGATATTTTTCCCACTCAATTCCCCAGAACCTATCATCAAACACTTTTACAACAAAATTTGTGAAAGTCAGAACCTATATAATGTGGAAGCCCATCAGAAAAGCAAAACAATTTGTTTTCTACTAAAACAAGAAGCAGAAGAGTGGTAAGCCTACACCCTGTCAAACATGGAAAACTTGCAAGACCCAGAAAAACAAGGCAGTGCCACTGAGTTCCGGCTCTCAGTCGTCACATCTTTTGTGAGATCCATGTGTTGAGGAGAATCTCTGTTTCACATACAGTTACCTTGACAATTCAAGCTAATGAAGAGACAGGACCCACGAAAAGAGTGGTAATCAAGAAAATAGCATTGAACTTTGGAAAGCATATATGCCACTTTTTCAACTGATAGAGAACAGTGTTGTAAACAGAGCACAAGCTTTGGAATTCAAGAGGCTGTGCTGTGTCTGGATTCTACAGCTCTGTCTAATGCTAGGCATTACGGCTGTCCACTTCAACTTTTGTAGACTCCTTACCCATCAAAACATTCCCAAATAAATTATTTGATTTTCCCCGAACAGACTTTCCACTAGTTGACCAATCTCAGTCTCTTGCAAGCTTACACACTGTCCATCCCTCAGAGCCTAATCAGCTCTGGTGAACTGACGAAACTGTGCACCCATTCCTTCCACCCTAAGGACTAACCCACCAATTCCACTTGAGTAGCTCTGCTTAGGGAGCTAGCTGGCCTACCTCCTAATAGACATTCATTATAACACTGACAGCACAGATGAGAAAACAGTTTACATATCTTTCCCTGGTATAACCTGACTTCCAGACTGGTTCAAAGCTGGGTAGCTTTGCTGAATGTTGGTGGCCTAGTTGACACCCACATTAGCATCTCCAGGATCTTAACTCTGTGCTCACATGATACCAGAACTGTCCTTTCCCTCACCTTTCCCTCCTTTGCAAAGATTTCTCTGATCCATGAAGGAAATTCTGGAAATTCTGCCAAAGAGCTTTTATGCTCTCTGCCAAGAGGAATATAGCAATGGCAAAATAATAAGGAAATTAAATTGCTAATTGCTCCCAAGGTTGCCCCAAGAAATATGAAGAGAAACAGCCTCAAATGTGACCACCTAAATCATTTCAGCTAGGTACCAAAGAAGGAACACTCAGAGAGATTTTAATAACCACTGGAAACCTCAGGAGCACAGTGGTTGCGTGCTACAGCTGCTAAGCAAGTGCTCCTCGGAAACTACGGAGTAGTTTTACTGTGTCTATACGGTCACGAAGAGTCAGAATCAACTCGACAGCAGTGGGGTTTTGTAAGACGATCATTAATATGCTGAGTCAGAAACTGACTGCATGGCTTCTTGGTGAAGAGCAAGAACAAATGTCCTGTCAGCACACATTATCACTCATATTTTGAAATAGCTCAGGTCTTTAGAATAAGGCTGAACAATAACAAGAAATAATGGCAAACTGCTGTAACTCCATCACTCCACAACGTTATCCCTCAAAGTCTAGATAATAAACACATCCTTAGAATCATCCCCAAAGCCAAGAATCCTTACCTATTGACATGCTTTGAGAGGGAGTTTGATTTTTGTGACAATTTTGCCTCGGTGCTCATTAGTTTCACTCATTAATTATAAAATACACCCTGCCTGGGTCATCATACTCTTCCTCTGCTTACACAATCTGAGCTCTGACAGTGTGGACTACGAGCATTTATGCAGCAACTCACCACCCCTGCCAAAAAAAAGGAGAGGAGACACTTGGGAACTTACTTTGGGACGGCAGCCCAAGTCTTTTTCAACCGATAGATGGAATTAGACTGCAGTGCTGAAACGATGGCCCTCAAGGAGGAAAAATTCTTCAGGATTCTACATTCCTGTAGCAGGGAATGATTAAAATATAAAAGGTATTTAAATATCAATATTACAGTGAGTTGGTGGTTTCCTGTTTGAGAGGTATCCCAGCTGCTATGAATTCTTACCACTAAACAGGCAGCTGTATAAATACTGCACATCAAAAAATGGCTCCTCACTCCCACCCCAGTCACCGAAACATTTTATAGATTTTGGCATGCTACGCTTGTTTTTCTCCCTTTAATATATTTTTTTGCGTTGTTGTTACAGTTTTATAGTTTCCAGCTTGCCTAGTAAAAACACTAATGGAGGTGAGCCCGCAGAGGCTGTGCTAGAGAAAGCAACGCAGAGGCCCTAAAAATACACATGAAAGGTGACTGTGTCTTGCAGAGACCCGCAGAGTGAGCAGGGTAGAGGCCACTTGGAAGTCGGATGGTATCAAACATGGCAGGACCAAGCCCTGGTCCAGAGGGGTACACATAAAACGGCGGTAAGCACTCGCCACATGCTGAACCTGACCTTTTATACTCTTAGCCAAGACTGAATATTTTTACACATATTCAGTTTGCTTCTAATTGCCTTGTCCCACAACTGTAAACATTCAAAAACTCCTTGGTACTTCAATACTTTCAAAATAATGTGGGTTTTCAAAACAAAGTTCATTCTGGCAGGGTTTTAAAACAAACTAGAAAGAGAAGAGGAAACATTTTGGATGGCATACTCTGGGATAAAGAGAAAGGCTCTCTGCTCCTGAACATCAAGCTACAAGAGGGAGTCTAGAGTATCAAGAGTCGGCACCCTTGGGCCTCAGATGCCTACTGGAGGCAAGACTGGGAGAGCGAAAAAGGGTGAGGACCCAGAACTTGCTGGCATTGAGAAAGTGGCAGCATGGGGTGAGTGAGCCATGCCTTCTGTCAAAGGAGACAAGTCACACACAAGCAGAACAGAAAGTATCTAGTGTGCATTAGCAAGTACACTGTGTATCTGGCTTTGTGCAGAACATCTGAGACCAGGGGTCCCAGAGTGGTTCAGCATAAAGGCACACTGCTTAGAGGTTCATTTCGTGAAGCGATGCCAACCCAGAGTCAGAAGAAAGAACAGCATCTCTAACTTAGCATGCCTAAGTTAAAACTGCCAAACAAACCAATCCCCAAATGTTTTCTTTGCTTTAGAAAAGTCACGCCTGCCTTTTGTTTGAACATCTCCATGTCCTCCTCCCCTTGTCCGTATTTAAAAAGAAGGAAAAAGAGAATGCTCTGAATTACAATCAGTCTGGACAGCAAGCCCATGAGTGCATGGTTCAACAAAGGTTCAGAATCTAAAAGTTATGTTCAGAAAATCAGGAAACTTGTAATAAATAAAGGAACTCAGGCACAAATATTTCATGCAAATTGTAATAAACATATGGAACACATTATTCAGAACGAGTCTTAAGCTAAGTGTTTAAAGGCATCTGGCCCCATTTCTGGAAAAGGAAGTATCTTCCAGGATATGTGATACAAATGTAGAAAAGTAGTCTAAAGGCCAGTCCAAGAAAACATAGTCATATTAGGGCAGAAATCTTTCCTGTGTATAAAATTGTTATCATTTTTCAAACAGCCCCTCAAGAGAAACTGTCTGTGATTAACACAGAAAAAGTAAAATCAGTCTTGGCAAGAAACCACCCATGAGTTTCACTGTTTTATTAAGTAACCCTACACAACTTCAAAGACTACAATATGCTCAACATTAAAGAGACATCATCACCAAGAGTAAGCCACTAAAAACCCAGGGCTTTTAGCACATACTATGGGATTTGGAATAAATTTCAAATTATTCAGCCTGTACTTATGATTACATAAATGCAAAATTTATGTTTCATTTGGACCAAAGGTCACAGTTTGAGCCACAGTGCTCTGTCAACACACACTATGCTCTTTCTATGGACTTTACAGTCAGCTGAGCGGCTGGGCACAATGGCTCGCTGCTGCGTTTTCAGTTCTTTGACCCCGGGATGGTTCCATACCATTGGTGAGGGTATTAAATGTAGCCCAGATCACAGGAGCCGAGTGTTTGTCTTCCTTCTTATCCCTTTGAGAACAAATGCAGCCCAGGCAGTGGTGAGGCACTACTTTCTTGACCCCATGAGACACAGGAGAAGTGCCCCATAGGGTTTTCTAGGCTATAGTCTTTGTGGGAGCAGACAGCCAGCCCCTTCTCTCATGGAGCCACTGGGTGGATTCAAATTCCTAACCTTTAAGTCAGCAGGTGAATGCTCAGTGTTGTATCATCAGAGTTCCTTTAGATAGCCCATCACATAAACTAACAAGATACATACATAATAATTATTTTTCAAAATCACCCTTAATTGCATAGCTTTTACTGATATAATTTCTTGTCTTAAAAAAGACATACCTCCCTCAATCTTTAAATGCCCCAAATTCTATTATTCAAAGTTAAATCTGAATGCCACTTCATCCAGGAAGCCTTCTTTGGTTACCCCATTCAAAAGTGGTCTCTCCCTCCACCACTTTCACAGAACTGCCCAGGCTGAGATAATTCCAGTGTGTTGTGGCTTCATTAGTTGACTACAAGTTCTTACAGGACCAAATCAATTATGTGCTGTCCTATGAATGTCCTCAGAGTACCTAATATTGTAGCTTATGTATATTAAGGGCTCATTAAATATTTGCTGGCCAACTAACTAAATACCATTCAAAAGTTCTCCATCCTAAAGTTAAAACACCACTCAGTGAAGGTCAGATGGTATGTTGGCATTAAATCCAAGAGTCTAGACTCTAACACCTAGCAGAGTATAATTCAGGCCTAGGAATATACTTCTCCCCTCAACTTAATATCTAAGGTCTTAGATTAATGAGATCTGTTTAAGCCTCTCAATTCTTTACAAAAGAGATTAAGGGTTCTCAGAAGGGACTGGCTCTTCTGCTTCTAAGTACTCAAAAAGCACAGAGTAATATTCTGGATTGAAAAGCAGCGTTTGACACTCAGATCTTCTGTTTCTATTTCCTGAACTTGGGGCAGGGACCAATACTCACTCTGGTGAATACAAAGAACAAAGGAGACAGAATGTCTCCCCCTCGAGAAGCAGTACTGCAAGGCCCAGAATCAGGGGAAAGTGAGCAGGGTCTAATTTTTGTAAAAGAGGGAAAATAAATAAGCTCTCAAGTTAAGAAAAGCAACGTTTCTCCTTCCTTTGGAACAATAACAAACCCAGTGAACCCTCAACTACAGACTGCCTTTCAACCAAATGGCTAGAGTTATCCCCAGTATCTATTAAGCATGAAGAATACTTTTTAAAAGACACTTGCATGAGCAATGTTAATCCACTTCTCGATGATTCTGGCTCGCTGCTGTGTTCTGAGTTCTTTGCCCCCCAGGACGGTGCTGACAACACACTTGGTGAGGGTATTAAACTGGGAGATGGTGGCCCGGATGGTAGGAGCCGAGTGTTTGTTTTCCTTCTTATCCCTTTGAGACCAGATGCAGCCCAGGCAGTGGTGAGGCACTACTTTCTTGAATAGTTGCTAGAACAAAAAAGGAACTGACTTTAAGGACAGCACAGACATGTCACATGTCATCCAGGTCATCTATAAACTGGTATTTGGTAAACACATAAATAATCCTTTTCTACTTGACTTGCCTCCTGGTGTTCATTTCAATAGACAAGTGTAAATCGTGAATATATTAACTGATCAGAAAAGGCCACATGGTCTTTTTAAATCTGCTCAATGGAGCAAGGAGAACACAACAGCATAATAACCTACAACATTTGGACGTTTCTGCCCAGCGAGGAAAGTCAGGTAAAACCTACACTACTAATCAACAATTTTCATATCAAAAATCCCATCCATGGTGTGTCCTGGCACCATGGGTCATGAACTATCTAAGGCACACAGGTGCTCTACAACCGACTGAGAAGGGAGCCCAGAAGAGCACAAGACGCAGCATGCATCCGAGGCACAATTTCATGCTATTCTAAATGAAGAAAACCAGGAGTATACAAGCAGAATTATTCCACATCACCTAGTAAGAGCAAGACAGAGGGGGTTAATGTCTGTTTTCCTGGCCTCTTCCTAGAAGTAATAATAACCAATGAAAATCTCTATCTTTTTATGATGCTACCAACTGTGGAAAAACAACAACAACAAAAATTGTTAGGCCAATTAGATTCTGATTGGTATGACTATTCCATCTAAGTTATAAAGGGGTTTGTTTAAAAGAACACCAGGATTGACTTTATACATATAGACTTTATACATACAGATATTACTTGTAATATCTTATTCATATACTTATTAGATGAAAATTCTGCCACTTTCTATAATGCTTTCTGAGCACAAAAGAGCTAAAACCACTGTGATAATTTCCAATAGTTGATTTTTCTTTAACTGTTATTTACCAACTAATGTTGAGTGAGGAAACGTGACTGATGCAACCAAATATGCACTGCAAACAAAAATATTAAAATTCTAAACTGTAGGAAGCACACATGGAAATGAGCTGCCAGATACAGCCACATGTGGATTCAGTGAATTAACTGTATCCTTATTTATACTCTGACCTCTATGCAGTCCTCCAAATAAATAGCTGAGATCCTGAAATATTTATGAGTCTAAAGGGAGAGAAATACCCATGGAACGTGGTAGATTTTGTTTCACTAGGATCAGAATTCTTACTTTGCATTGTGTCTTGAGCTCCAAGTAAAAAGTACATTCACCCAGAACTGCAAGAGGAGCTTAGGCCTGAATTATTCATATGATTGATTCAAGTCACATCCTCAGGCTGCATTTACAGGCACAGCCTCTCTCAAGGATTCCAAAACCTTAAAACAAAACACATGACCCCACCGCCTTCCTCAGGCCACCAGCATGTCACTCCCCCAACATTGTAAATGGAAGGACACAGAAGTACAAAGAGAGCACATACTGCGTCCATATAGGTCAGCTGCTCGGCTACAAGATCTTCGGAGAAGAACGTGAATTCTGCTGACCCTCCACCCTCTGGTTCCTGTTCCTCCTCCAGGCTGAAGGAAATGGAGTTGGGAAGCCCATCTGTTCAAGTATGGAAAAAATTAGTATCTTGGTGCCGCAGTAGATGACCTTGCTTACAGAGTCAAAGCAAACTTTTTTTCACTTAGGAAGAGGAGGGCAAATCCTTTAGAAAACCCACTGTGAGAAAACAGAAAGCACAATAAACCCGAGTGAAATGGAGGTCTTCTCAGTCTCTGCATGTTCTTAGATTTTAAGGTCAGAGGCCTCATGCAGTCACTGGGACAGAGCCAGAGCAGGCAAAATCCAGTGAAACAAAAAAACAATCAAACCAAACCCAGTGCCGTCACGTTGGTTCTGACTCATAACAACCCTGTAAGTCAGAGCACAACTGCCCCACAGAGTTTCTAAGGAGTGCCTGGTGGATTTGAACTGCTGACCAAAAGGTCAGCACTTAACCACTACAGCACCAGACTTTCCAAGAAACAAAGCAGGGACTATATTTAGGGAGTTGCCACTTATAACTAGGAACTGTAAAAGGCCTGATCATGATGGCAGGCTAAGCTCTGGGTAATAGGACAGGCCATTTTGGTGTTAGAAATGCTAACGATATCCAAGAATTCTCAAATCATTTAGAGTAGCTTTCAGCTTCCACCTGAAATTAAATTTGTGTGAGGTATTGGTTAAGCATTCAGCTGCTAACTGAAAGGTCAGCGATTCAAACCCACCAGCCACTCCATGGCACAAATACATGGTAGTCGTTTCCATAAGATTTCTGGCCTTGGAAATGCTTTGGGTGCTTTCTACCCTGTCTTAAAGAGTCTCTGTGAGTAGGAATTGACTTGAGAGCAATGGACTTAGTTTTTTGTTTTAAACTGAACTGAGCCTTATCATAGATAAGCTCATCAAATTAGCAAATTACACAGCACACAGCCCTAATAAATGAAATAATATCACTGCTAGGAGTTTGAACACAAGGCGGAAGGAATATGCAATAGAACCTAAAGTTTCCTGTTCAAGAGGCCATACCAGAGGGAGAAGTTGGACTTGACTCTCCAGTCTCCCTTTTCTGGAACCTTCCCTGGGTTGTTTGCCAGCCTCACACCCCTTTACATTCTTAGCTCTTTTTCCTGTCAGATCTGTTCTGACAGGAGAAAATTCAGTTGCTTCAGTTCTATCTTAGCATAAATTCAAATCAGTGTGTTACTACTCCTCCAGGATGTTTACATTTTTAAGCTTTTTCTTTTTCTTTGTAGAATAAAAGACTTACAGTCATCTTGGAAAAACCTGGAGGGGCCTTTTCTTAGTTTCCGAAGGGGAAAGGGTGCTGAGAATTGACCCTGCGTCACTTCCTCTGTTGTGGCATCATATGGGTTCCTGCCCACTCTTGTGACAGGTTTGTGATCTAAGGATAACGCCCTCATCCTTGAGTTAAAGATACTGACACAAATAGGGTTGGGTTGTGACTGGAGAAAGCAGAAGGACATCACATCTTTTCTTCAGGTCAGCGCTTCAAATCAGTTCAGTCATGGCCAACAAAGCAAAACAGGAAGAGACTCTAATTTTTACAATTGGAGTGATCCAGAATGATAACCAAAATAGAAAAATTCTAACTCAAAGCCCCATTCAAAATGGTGCAGCAGATGTCATCTTTGATCTGTACCGCTCTTTCCGACTCTGCTGAAAATCCTACAGGCAAGCAATGTGGTTGCTATGCAACCCACATGTTGCCCTTGTTTTGTAAGGAGATCAGGATTCTAGCAGGGCTTCTTCAACCTGTAAGTTTTCACATTGCAGCTATCATTCCAGCTGGCCCCAATTCTGAAAATTTTGGTCTATTTCCACTTTGCTTCCTCAGTAATGACTTAATGGGAAAGAACCAGTTCAAAGGACTCCTCCAAGTCTGGACCACAGTCCTACTCAAGCTAAAGAAAGCTAACAGTCTATCTGTGGGGGACCTTAAGCCATGATTTCACCACTTTTCTTCCACACAACTCTGGTATTCTCATTTTGTAGAGGAATCAGAAATTTTAAATCCCACAGGTTCAGAATGGACCTCTCATTCCTCTTGCTAGCTATCAGATGATAGACAGATTCCAGTCATTTTGCAATGCAGAAATTAACCCACTTTATCTAAGGAAGATATATGCTACGACATGGTCTTGGCGCTCATTTCTTCAGCACACACATAAAGTGGCCTTGCTACGTACCATAATGCAGCTGTGCCTGAAGATTACACAGGCCTACTCTATGCCTTCACTGTTTCTGCTTTGACTCTCTCCCTCAGATAAGTAAGTGAAAACAGTTGAAAACCATACAGGAGAGAGAGGTGGAATAAGCACATGAGTACCAAGCTTCTAAAACTCATTAATGACTCATGAAGTTAATAAAGAGAGTTGAAAGATTTTTTTTTTTAATTAAAATTTTCCAAACTGAGAAAATCGTTCTTGAGTATTGCCTAAAAGCCTTCCCAAAGTCAGGCAGTCCCCCTCACCCCTGCCACAGCCTGCCAAATGAGCGTTGCCTTCCAGTCCCCGGGTTGGAAACAATGAACGGCTGGTCTCACTAGTTCCCCAATTAGGCCTGCAGCCAGGGGCAGCCCCAGCGAGGGGAGTGGGGCAGCAACACAGATGCATCAGCGTTTTCCACTACAGTGCAAAGATGCGGGGTGTGGGGAAGTTACAGGGAGCTGAGGGCCAGCAGCTGGAGTGGTGCCCCTGGTATTCAAACATTCCCAGAAGATGAAGTCATGTGAGATGCAGAGCCCTTGGCAGCCAGCTCCTAAAGATGCAACTGCATTTCCCTCTCTTTGGTTCCCCATGCATAAAAAATTCAACAGGTACTGTTTGGAATTGAAGTGTATTTTCTTTGGCACTGATGCAGCTGCCCTTATCAGTGCTGGGGAACTGTTTCCTCTCCTTCACTGGGGAAATCAGGCATCACTTCAGGGAAATGCTCATCAGAAGCTCCAAGTGGGTCACCTACCATGGCAACCATCACCCAGCATTCAAGTGAGGCCTAAGATGTCAGGCTGGGAGCCCGTCCTAACCTCTTCCTGTCTTTCTTCAAACCGCAATTGGTCCAAGCATCCCACAATTTGCAGTGATGGCCCTTCCTTTATCCTTGAAAACAAGCAGTGGATTCCTCAAATAGGAAAAAACAGCCACAGACACTTCCTTTAATGAGGCCATTAGTGACACTAAATAACTGCAATCTGGCAGGGGAGGTGACAGATTACAGTGATGCTTTCTATGTGGAAGGAGAAACACCTTTCACCAGGCTTGTGTGAGGGCAGGAGCAGCACTGGATTTAATTGCTTGCCTGCTCAATAGGGACCATGTCATCTCTAGTGAATTTTCATTTGACAGGAGCAGCAAATCCAGCTAACAATGACATTGGTTGGCAAGAGAAGGTAAAAAACCAGGGAGACCTCTTTTCTATGGTAAAAGAAGTCCTTGAGAATCATGCCAACTTTTCTGAGTCACAGTTTCCTCATCTGTAAAATGAAAGAGACCCACCAAGTACTCTTGAAAATCCTCGTTTGCTTTAAACTCCAAGACTGTATGATTAATGCCTCAAGAATTTTATACCCATCCTCCAGCAGCTGGGCCTTCTGAGGAAAACCAAGGGCTCTTATTCACCAAGGACAAGGAGAACAAGCACAGGAGGTCAGAGACCACAGTCCAGCTTCTCCCTGGGAGCCACAGAGTACTCACTGTCAGTCTCCACTTCTTGCTTCTGAAACTGCTCTAGGAGATTCTGTGCTCGTCTCTCAGGGTCAGAGCCCGGCATCATGCGCTTGAGATAATCCAGCAGTTTGTGCAGGCACGGGAAATGAGGGGGCTCGCGGAAGTCCTCTGCACACTGGTCGAGCCAGGCCCTCAGGATTGAGGCGATGGCACTAAGAAAGAGACACAGGAAGTCACTGCACCCCACTGGCTGCAGGGGCTCAAAGCAAGTCCTTAACCAAACCAAACCAAATCCACTGTTGTCGAGTCAATTCCGATAGGACAGAGTAGAACTGCCTCATAGAGTGTCCAAGGAGCACCTGATAGATTTGAACTGACGAGCTTTAGGTGAGCAGATGCGGCACTTAATCACTACAACACCAGGGTTTGGAGACATGACTTACTTCAGGAAAACACGAGCAGTCAACAGAAATTTGTCTAAGAGTTCCTGGCAATGCAAATGAAGTTAAGGCATTTGAAAACCAGCTGAATATACCTGACTGTTTTATGAAGTCAGACAATTAAGTTTATGAACTCATCCTACAAAAAGTGCCACATACCTCATTGCTGATGGTCACCTTTGAAGTACTCCCCTTGGGAAGCTGTCCAGTGACACCAATGCCTACTCAACCCTTCAAAACAACTTTGGAACTCTTTTTCTGGAATGGCCATCAGAGGTGTTGTTGGATGAGGTCTGACAATTAAGTTCACAAACTCATCCTAGCAAAAGCACTTCAAAAGATTGACTAGGCACTGGCATCGGTGCACAGCTTCCCAAGGGGAGTACCTTGAACGTGACTGCAGTGATATTCAGCAATGAGGTATGTAGCACTTCTTCTAGGATGAGTTCATGAACTTAACTCTCAGACCTCATCCAACAACAGCTCTGATGGCCGTTCCAGAAAAAGAGTTCCCAAGTTTCTTTGAAGGCTGGACTGGGCACTGGTACTCGTGCATAGCTTCCCACGGAGAGCATTAAAAAGGTGACCATGGCGACATTCAGCAACGAGCTATGTAGCTCTTTTTCTAGGATGAGTTCATAAACTTAATTAGCAGGTCTTGCAGGTGGTGGTCTTGAAGGGAGAGGCATGGGGGGGGGTGGACAATGTTTAAGGAAAAAAGTTCCTAAAATTCAGGTAAAAGAACATTAAAAATAAACACACAAACTGCCATCAAGAAGATTCTGACTCATAGCGACTCCACAGACAGTAGGACAGCCCCACAGAGTTTCGGGAAAAAACCATACAGAGCAGCAAAAGATTTTTAAGTCTTCAGGCAACTCTTCGAAGTCATCTCTGCAACTGGATTATGAGGTTTTCAATTCTGAATTTGATCAAATCAGAGACCATAAAATTCATCGTACTAATATTTTAAGAAATAACTGACTTCCGGTAGGCCATAAATCCATCTGATGAAAGGAACTTTTCAAGTTTCAAAAAGATAACTACATAAACGTAATTTTACAAAGCTCACCAGGGTTTCAGCATGACCACCAAAAATGTCCTCACAAAACGATCCTTTGGTTTTTCAAATTATTGTAGGAGAACATGTTTACATGTTTGAGAATTAGTATGGACAGAGGAAGTTAGGTCTCTAAAAAACAGTCACATGGAGAAAAGTTTGATATGCAAATCCGTGTCCACAGTGATTTCCCTTGACAATTCTGAGAGACACACACAAGGTCCATTCTGGGGGAAACAAAGTCCCAGAGCAAAGAAAGAGACAGGGCCACTGTGTGTGCACAGCTCCTCCAGACACGTTACTTGGTGACACAGGCATGCTGGCTTCAGGTTGGGGCAACCTCTCTCGAGGGACAGACAGAATGTTTGGGGTGCTATGATTCCATGCTTCATATACTTTCAGATACTACTGAGTTAGGTACTTGCTGGGCTGTGTCCTATGAAGAGTATCTTGTTACCTTCATAGTCAAGCCAGCTTCATTGATGAAGGTGTATGGGCGATGACAGGAACGACAGACTAATCAACGTGTTGTTTCCTCAAGGATGTAACATTTGATCTTAACTAAAGACCTGGCTAGCTGTCCAAAATTTGTCAGCAGGAAAAAAATTTTAGCTAAATTTAAAAACTATTATCATCTGATTATCCTTTGGAACCTTGGTGGTACAGTGGTTAAGAGTTTAGCTGCTGACCAAAAGGCTGAGATTTCAAACCTACCGCCACTCCCCTGAAGCCCTATGGCATAGGGGGCAGTTCTACTCTGTCAGAGAAGGATTACTGCGTGTTAGAAGTGACTAGGAAACAAATTTGGCTTCCGGATTTCACACCAAGGAGCTGGGCTACAGTGGGGGCATAAATATGATAAAAGTTAAATTTAACACTTAACTTTTAGAACTAAAAGTGCAGACAGAAGGAAAATAAATTTGTTAACTGTCTTTTGTTGATGCAGACATTAAGGGATTTGAAACTATAATATTCATCTATTTATACGATCTATAATAGATAACTCTGACCTCTAGGGTTGCTATGAGTCAGATCCAACTTGATGGCAGGTGGTTTTTTTACAGTAGATGATATAAAACCATGAAATACAGTTGAAAAGTAAAACAACTGAAATAATTCAAAGCTGAATCTTCAGTTTAGATTAAATAAAATGACTAAGATTTCAATCTCTTCCAGAATCCTAAAAGAAATTAGTCTGGGCTTCTGGAATTAATTACAAACAAAACTAAGATGAAATCAACAAACAACTTTTGAGGACACACACACAGCATTCATTATTTCTCTTTTCTTTATCAAAACCAAGAATCATCAGCTGAAAAAGAAAATAATGATGAAATATTTTAATATATGATTTTTATAAGAAATATCACTTTTTGTACAGCTAATTTCCCTTATTTCCTAGTAAGCACTGAGTCCAGAACTGTGGTGGACAATGGGGTGTGGGAGTAGCCTAGACCACTGGGAAACTTCCAGTTTATTACCTATTAGGCTGACTCTTACAACAGCTAAGAACTTCTCAAAATAGGGATGAATAAATCTAATCAATACTATTAGTTGATACTTTCAAACTGGCTTTCCTAGTATTTCAATCAGAGAACAGTCTTCCCAAGACACTGATAGAAAAAAACACATATGGAGAAGTGAAGTGGTAATTGACACCGCACAATAAAGAATCAAAAAAAGTTAACAGTCTAACAATGAGATGAACAACCAAAGGACCCGCTAGTGTTTCAAAACTTAAAAGAACATCCGTAATTCAAACAACCTATAATTCAAAATATTATGTAAAAGGCAGTGATAGCAATGTATTATCTACTCCTTTACCATCCATAATTGTTAGTTTTAAAGTTACAAAGCTGACTACTTATTGGGAGGAAAAACTAAATATTATAAATGTGTATAAACTAAAAAAGAAAAAATATCTTCTCCCCTTCATTCTAACCCAGTCTCATGGCCTTTTGTTGACAATTTGGTATATCTCCTTCTATACCTTTCTATGGCTATAATGTTTTTTAATTATATATATAATTTGAAATATACCTGTGTGTGTGTATACATGTACATATATATATAAATGTTTTTTTTCCACTAAACAATATGTTCTACAAAACCTTCCCATTCTCTACCTCTAGAAACCAAAATCAAATCCAATGCTGTAGAGTCAATTCTGACTCATAGCAACCCTACAGGCTGGAGCAGAACCGCCCCGTCGGGTTCTGGGGCTGTAAATCGTTACAGCAGCAGGCGGCCTCATCTTCCTCGCACGCAGCCGCCAGTGGGTTCAAACCACCAGCCTTCTGGATTAGCAGCTCAGCACTGTGACCGTCGCACCGCCAGGGCTCTCATTGCCTCTCCAAACCCAACCCCTGCCACAGAGTCTATTCTGACTCATCGCAAACCTGTGGAACAGAGCAGAACTGCCCCATAGAGTTTCCAAGATGCGCTTGGAACTGCTGACCTTTTGACCATTTAACCACTGCACCCCAGGGCTCTCGCTACCTCTAGATCATTCTTATTCCTTCTTATGATTATACAGAGTCCTGTTAGGTGGACACACCGTTAATTGGTGTCAGAATTCTTCTGCTGACGGACAAATGTTTATTTTCAGGTTCTCTCGATTACAACTACAAAAGATGTGGTTTTGTTCGTGTCTCTGTGTACAGTACCTGTATGAGGATTTCTGTAGGGCAGGTTATCTAGAACTTAATTCCATAACAAGTGCAGCCTCTGAAGGCCTGGGGCAGTTCTAAAGTGAGACCTCATCCATGTAGGGCTAGGCCTTGGGCAGGCACCTCATTCTCCTCACTTTGAGGTTTTTCAACCGGCTCTGCTAATCCACTCATTTAACCTTTGTGACACAGATCTTCCCACAGGTCAACCTGACATTTTGAAACTTCACCACAAACTTGGATACTGATTTTGCCAGGAAAAAAGCATTCTGACACAGAAGGAGAATGAAGGATGAGGAAGAAGGGGGAAGAAACCACCCAGACAAGCAGCACAGTGCAGACCCCTGCCTCCTACGAGCTGAGCATTCATCAGCATGCCAGGGCCTTTCTGGAAAGGCGTGGACATGTGCCCAGGGCTCACAGTGGCATTATGTTTGCCAGTCCTAGGAAGAAATCATGACAGAGGAAATCATGACGGGCCAATGGCTTTCCTATCTTGCCCTTCCCAGCTCTGTCTCCAAGAGCTAACCCATACCACAGCCAGCATGGAGTGGGAGAACGTAAAGCACCTTTTCACTGAAGGGGAATCCTGATTTGAAGTTCCAGATTTACAGGAAAGGCTGGACTGTTAGACTAGAGATGCCACTAGGCCGTGTGCAAAGAACAAGGAGGGAGGAGGCCTGGAGAAGGGAAACCCCACTCCTCTAGCTGGCTGTGCCACCTGTGGACCTAGGCAATGCTACTGACCCTTACCTGTCTTCACCTACCTGACAATGATCAGGTACGATTTCAAATGACATAATGTCAATAAAGACATCTTGAAAGACAGGGAACAAAAAAATCTTTTTCCTTTTTAGCAATCTTGCAACTCCTTGTCACTAATCACAGAAGGAAGGGACTGAAGAAAGTAAAATGGCTCAGTAAAAATCAATCAGCACTCAAGGAAACCAACTGAAAGAAGCTGCCACATGTCACACAAAGGGTGGTGCAGACTACAAGCCATACTAGAACACACAAGGCTCCAGGCCATCTCTGTGAATAAACACTGCACATACCACATGCGTGACACAGCCACGCACACACATCCTGTCCCCAGCTCCACTGTACCACCCCCCAGGCACACTATGTGGGACAGACACTGTGCAAAGGCAGGGGCACTTTATTAGTTTGTAATAAAAGCTGCAAAAACTGACTCTTCCAAAACAAAATGGAAAGATTAAGATTGTGACGTAATCTATACTTGGGGAACAACCAGTAATTGACTTCCTTATTGTAAATAATGGTTGGTGGATTATAAAGAAAAAGTCATTCCCAACTGGGGTGAGGATGGGGTGGGGTGCATCTGACTAAGCACCTTGGGAAGGTGGTCACAGGGTGGGGGCCCAAAAGTGACAATAGGGGAGAAAATTAGGACTGAATTTCCACTTCAGGTGTTCTTGGTAACTGTGCAAAATTTTGCAATGTGTGAGCCTCTCCCAATTTACTGTGACAATCTGCAGGAGAAAGACAACATAGTAAGAGTCAGTACGTAGAAATGGTTGATGCAGCTTCTAAGACTTTCCTTCTAAGAAAACAATGCTTAGGCAGAATTAACTTATTAGTTCCGCTAATTTTTACTGAGTATCCTTTATTTTCCAAATTCATATAAAATGAAGTATTTGCCCAACCCACCCAAAGGAGAATGAAGAACCCAAGAAACAAAAAGGGCCACACAGACTAGAGCTCTATCAGCTTGAGACTAGAAGAACTAGATGGTGCCTGGCTACCATGAACATCCACCCCAACAGGGAACACAACAGAAAGTCGCTGAGAGAGAAGAAAAATGGGGTGAAGAACTCATATTCTAGTAAAAAAGACAATCATCTGACTGAGAGTGGAGGAACGTCAGAAGACATGGCACCTGGACTGTCTGTTAACCCCAAATTAAAAGCATTCCTGAACCCAACTCTTCAGACAAAGATTAGAGCGGACTGTAAGACAGCAAGCAATGCTCGTGAAGCATGTACTTCCTAGTTCAAGGAGATACAAGAGACTAAATGGGCAGCTCCTGTCTGGAGGCAGGGTGAGAAGTCAGAGATGGACAGAAGCTGGTTGAAAGGACACAAGAAATCCAGGGTACAAAAAATCCAGGGTGATAAAAAGAAATAACTATCCATTGAAGGATCCTTTTCATCCCCCAATTCCATTTAAGAGATTGTTGTGCTTTATCCTCAACAGAAGATTAGAAACTATTTTTGAAAAGCAGCAAGATGCTTTAAGACATTATGCAAAAAAGGGGATTGTTTCCTCAGAAAAACCCCAAAACCCACCACTGTTGAGTTGATGCTGACTCATAGCAACCCTATAGACAGAGAAGAACTGCCTCATAGAGTTTCCAAGGAGTGCCTGTGTATCCGAACCGCTCAATTTTTGGTTAGTAGCCACAGCACTTAACCACTATGCCAGGGTTTCCTCACATAGATAACAAAAAGGTAAGAAGACGTCCATAGAGGGTAAACCCACTACCGCGGAGTTGGGTCCGACTCCTAGCAACCCTAGAGGTCAGAGTGGAACTGCCCAATACAGTTTCCAGGGAGTGCCTGGCAGATTTGAACTGCTGACTTTTTAGTTAGCAGACACAGCACTTAACCCACTACGCCACCAGGGTTTCCCCATAGAGGCTAGGACTCTGGATAATGTGGCAGAGGGACATTTGTCAAGCTGTGCAGGTGGGAGCTAACACACTCGGCCTTTCAGGGAACAAAGGCAAAGTGAACCTCGACACTGCCTCCGAGCTGGGTCCTTCACCTTGTTCTAGCCACAGAAAGTTTTCCTCTTTCAGGGAAGGATGCCAGATAGAGACCGTCCCCGAGACCTTGCACTAGATGGTTTTCCTGATGAAAAAGAACAAAGGAAGGTGCAGAGCTTTTTTCTCCCCCCGAAAAGGCCTAGAAAAGAGGAAACCATTATTGGTTGAATGGATCAAGGTCATTTTGCACCACTTTCTTGTACTTTCCACTGTATAGTTTCAGTAATACTGGTGCAGAGGGATTAGAACACTGGGAGGGAAGGTAAAAGAGGACATAAGGAAGGGTCCAAGAAGCAAACCTAAACAAAGCCAGAGTCAGAGCTGAGCGCCAGAAGACAAGCACAGAGTAATGCTGTGTCTGAACCGCTCAACTTTTGGTTAGCAGCCACAGCACTTAACCACTATGCCAGGGTTTCCTCATATAGGTCACAAAAAGTGAAGGGCCACAGGGTGGTGACAAAAGAGGAGAAAAAGTTCCAGGGCAAGGCGGAGGAGGAAAAGGATGCCAATGTCAAGTCCGTGACCTCATCCCAGAAAAAGTGCTACACACCTCATGGCTGAATATCACCATGGTCATCTTCAAAGTACTCCCCCAGGAAGCTAGGCACTGACACCAGAGCCAGTCCACCCTTCAAAGCAATTTTGGAACTCTTTTTCCGGCATAGCTATCAGAGCTGTCATTGTATTACCCCTGATGTCCCGAATGTCATCAAAATGTCTTCCTTTCAATACTTTGTTTACCTTCAGGTAGAGAAAAAAGTCATTGGGGGCCAGATCTGGTGAGTAGGGAGGCTGTCCCAGTACAGTTATTTATTTACTGGCTAAAAACTCCCTCACAATTATACACGTAAGTTTGTGAACTTACCACTGTGTGCCACGGCCATGCCAGAAAGAATTCCCAAACTGCTCTGAAGGGCAAACTACGTGCTGGCACTGGTGCATAGCTTCCCAAGGCGAGCACTTCAAAGGTGACTGTAGGGATATTCAGCGCTTACAAGAATTAAGTTTGTGGGCTCAATTGTTGGACCTTGCAGAGTAAATACGGGTGGGAGAAGTCCAAGTGGATGAGCCCCAAACCTGCTGTTACCCAGCGTCACAGGTATTTGCATTCTCACCCTGCCACCTGAAGGCAAACTTAGAGACCCTGAAGAGGACCATTGTGTACAGACTTATTTATATTCAGTGTGTGAATGACAGCATTCCATTAGAAAAAGAAAAAAACTGAGGGGGCTCCTAAACACCTACTTTTCATGAGCAGTACGGACTCACTGGGATCTTATTTCTGTGGCTCACTAAATACTATAATCTAACCTCTTTGTGCCTCAGCTTCCTCATATGTAATATGGTGTAGCAGATCCCTTCTCATGGAGTTCTTGTGAGTCCTAACAAATACAACTCATATCAAGTATTCGGAAGCATCCCTCAAACTCAGAAACTCAAACTCACTGCCGTCGAGTAGATTCTAACTCATAGTGACCCCATAGGTCAGAGAAGAACTGCCCCAGAAAGTTTGCAAGGAGCATCTGGTATATCCGAACTGCTAATCGTTTGGTTACCAGCCACAACACTTTTAACCACTAGGCCACTAAAAATTAGCTACCTTTTAGTATTGAAGAACTAGAGTCTATAAGACTAAAGGAAGGAGAACAGTACATAAGCACTCTCCTGTACGTGATAAACTTGTTTCCCATGGTAGTTCTGTTAATTCTGATACTGCTTTCCATGTACAATAGAATGGGATAATTAAATAAATAGATAGTGGATGGTGAGAACGAGCTTCTTCACTGAAGGGCTGTGAATTTGCATATGAGGTCTGACAATTAAATCCACAAACTTAATTGTTTTAAGTGCTACATACCTCATTGCTGAATACCACTACGGTCACCTCTGACGTACTCTCCTCTGGAAGCGATGCACTGATGCCAGTGCCTAGTTCACCCTTTCAAGTAATTCTTCAACTCTTTCTGGAATGGCCATTGTTCACAGTGCCAAGTTCATAAACTATATAACTGTCTGTGAGGGAGTTCTTAGCCACTAAACAAATAACTATATTGGAACACCCTACCTACTCCCCTGATCTGGCCCCCA
Source organism: Heterohyrax brucei (assembly GCA_028571685.1). Classification (NCBI taxonomy): domain Eukaryota; kingdom Metazoa; phylum Chordata; class Mammalia; order Hyracoidea; family Procaviidae; genus Heterohyrax; species Heterohyrax brucei. The sequence continues at coordinate 53,275,919 of CM053155.1, forward strand.
ATGACTTTTTTCTTTACCTGGAGATAAATACCAAAAAGAAAACATTTTTGGTGACATTCAAGACATCAACGGTAATACAGCTCTGATGGCCATTCCAGATAAAGAGTTCCAAAATTGCTTTGAAGGGTGGACTAGGCACTGACATTGATGCACAGCTTCCCAAGTGGAGTACTTCGACAGTGACCACAGTGATGAGATTCAGCAATGGGGTATGTAGCACTTTTCCTAGAATTAGTTTGCAAACTTAACTGGCAGTCCTTGTATAAGCAAGGGGAGGTGGCCACGTAGTAATGGATTAAGGTTGGAAGCACCAATAAGAGCTCATGTTTAATTTAATACTGACACAGATGGATATACACAGAAATATTCATAGATATATGTTAGTAGACATGTATATTTCCTTCCTCTGTTAGCTGAGAGGGCCTAAAAGAGTGACACTCTAATAGTGATGAACATACCTAGCACTTAAGTCTTGGTTTCTAATATCATCCTTCTCTGCTAATAGGAACTAGTGCTCCTTGGTGAAGTGGCTGAGTCTAGGACCGGGGCAGGAAATAAAAACAAGGGGCTCCAGGCTCCCCTTGTAGTGCCAAAAAGACAGTGCTTAAAAAAACACCCAACAACAATGGAAGTGTATCAAAGTGACACAAGAGTCAACTGAGGAGCATCCAATGGCCAAAGCTGGAACAACTGGGGCAAAAAACTAAAGTAGCATTGGTTTAAAACCGAACCTTAAAAAAATACATATCCAGGAATGCACACTGATATAAATAAATGATGGAATAAATTAATCAATGGGGAAGAAAAGTCAATTCTCTCATGCAGAAGAATTCCAAATAAAGTATGTAAACACTCCACCCTAAAGGAGGACGAACAGAACTTCCCACTCCTGAAGTGTGGTCTGCATCTAGTGACTTCCTTCCAGAGAAAGTTTTAGCAAATACTCTACTCTAAAGAAAGGAGAACAGAACTCCCTACTCCTGAAGTGTGGTCTGCACCTCGAGACTTCCACAGCACATAGCACAGAAAAGAAGGCAGAAATGTATATAACCCTACAGTAAAAAAAACCTGACAAACACTAGTGATCAAGATCAACACAAACAGTCATAAATCATGCTAACGGTCTGTACCTTTAAGATAAGGTGATGAAACTGGCATTTTACCTCCGTGACATTCCTCCCAAACACCCATAAATCCAGCCCAGTTATGAGAAAAACATCCAAATAAGCCTAGTAGAGGGGTATCTTACAAAATACCTAGCCAGTACTCCTCAAACTTGTTAAGGTCTCAAAAACAAGTCAAGTCTGAAATTGTCACAGCCAAAAGATGCCTAAGGAAATATGACAGCTACATGTACTGTGGGATCCTGAATGAGACCCTGGAATAGGAAAAAGGCATTGGACTTTAACAGCTATGTATCATCAATATTGGTTCATTAACTGTAACAAATGGACCATACTAATGTAAGATGGTAATAACAAGGAATCAGTGTGGAGGAAGCATATGGGAAATCTCTGCATTAGCTGTTTAATTTTTCTGTGACTCTAAAACCATTTCAAAAAATAAAGTCTATGTACTTAGAGAAATGTTTTCACATACATTAGAGGAAAAGAAGCAGAGGCTCCATTCTGTGCAGGCTCAGGCTGAGGTTTAACTTCAGATCTTTCACTCATTCAGTGTTTGACCTTGGACGTGTTCCCTAACCTATCTTTCAGGTCCTCATCTATAGAACAATAATAATAAACAGTGTTACTATGAGAATTTAAAAAGCAGATACAGTACCTAGAAACCCTGGTGGTGTAGTGGTTAAGCACTACGTCTGCTAACCAGAAGGTCGGCAGTTCAGACCTACCAGGCACTCCTTGGAAACTCTACAGGGCAGTTCTACTCTGTCCTACAGGGTCACTATGAGCTGGGATCAACTCAACAGCACTGAGTTTGGTTTTGGTTTATACAGTACCTACCATAGGGACTGGTGCTGCCAAGCAGTCAAAAAATTCTAGCTATTATTATTAGCAATGGGACATTGCCGCTTAGTGAAATTATTTTTCAGAGACCTCAGTAACTCATTAGCCTAATTTCTCAAAGTCCAAAAAGGAAGTTTTTATGTTCTAAACAGGCCTCTTGTCAAAACAAACAAACCAAGAAAACGGTTGGCAGTTCAAATCCACCAGCTGCTCTCTAGAAACCCTATGGGGTGGTTCTACTTCATCCCACAGATTCACTAAGAGTCAGAACAAACTCAACGGCACCTAACAACAATAAAAAATAAAATCCCCCAGCTCCTCCAGAATATTTCCATTAGGATGGAGTTTCCACTGGTAAGGACAGATGCAGTAAGACACCAAGAGCAGGAAGCAGGCACTCAGACAGATGTCTTCGCTTTGCCTTCCTCACACCTTTCGCTCTGCTCCTTCCCCCGGAAACAAGTCTCACTTCCACATTTCTGCCAGCTGTTTGGGGACCTCAGTCAGAGTGTTCCTCCAACAATAAAACAACAGTCAGGATGTTGCTGTGAGCTGTTGACTCACAGATGGCAGGAAACCATTCCAAATTAAAAGATCTCAAAATACAAAAATCCAAAGCATCAGTCACAACCATGATGATACTATCTAATTTTTCATGTAGATCTGTCTGAAATATTTTGCTATGATACGGGGAGCAGGGAGGGTATGCATGGGGGGGGGGAATCGCAAACATCTGATATTACAGTACTGTTTTTACTTTTAATTAGAAGCCCAAGAGCAAAGGGTTAGAAGTCCCGGTCTTGGGGTCCATTGGATCTGAGTTCAAATACCAGCTCTGTCACTTATCCAGCTGTCTGATCTCAGCCCAAATACCTAATTTCTCTAAGCCCCAATTTTATGTCCATAAAACGAGGGCAATATCTCAGAGCCTACGCACAGTGGTAAAGAAGATACAAACATGAAGTGCCTATCAGAAGGCCTTGTGCATAGTAAGCACTCCACAATTTCTAGCCAGCGGCAGTGGCAGTGGTGGTATCATCACGGACATTATCTCCCACGACCATCGGGTGGATCCAGGGATGCTTTGTCTCACCTTTTCTAACATGTAGAAAACCCTAGAAATGCTGAGTTAACTATTTGTCTCTTCTTTCTGAAGATTACTGAATCACTGAGTATCAGTGCTGCTCGATTCTTGTCAAGTTACTAGAAACACACATGCTCTTGAGAGCTTTCTACTTTCTTTCCGTGGAATATTCTCTGGATTCAGACTGCATCATTTTAACTTGGAATTCTGATGATTTTTAAAACTATAATTTCTATTTTTCTTCATTCAACAGGGGTGTTTTAAAGATGGTGCAAAGTTCTTTAATGTGCCATATTACTACTTCATTTTTTATTTTTACTTGTACTTTTCTCTAAGTAATCCTTGCACATTATTGCTTTTGATTCTTCTAAATTTGAGATTTTAATTTTATTTTGACTCCGCTTTTCACCCCTCCTCCTTTTCCCTCACTTTCGCTACAGTCACTGAGATCAATTCCAATTGCCTCTTTAGGGTATCTGAATTTGCCGGAATATATATCGATTGCAAATCCTCCAGGAAGATTATTAAATACTTTCCATTGTAAAGTTTCCCAGGCTCCAAGAGAATCACAGCCAGCTTTTCTGAATTCGCCTCTTATTTCTTTAAAGTGTACCTGATGTTTTGGATTACTACTATTTACATGACCCTAACCAGTGACTGAAATCTGGTGTCACATTTACAACTTTGGGGAAAACTTAACAGAATGACATCTGTATTATTTGAATGTGTGGAGATGACAGTGGAAAGACTTCAACAGTTCAGAGCCCTGGTATGGTTGAGTTTGAGAAAACAAAACATGGCATTCCGGAAGGGAAATTGATGATATTCAATCAGAGAAAAGGAACAGTCATTAGGAAAAAGAATGCAAACATCATTTCCGGAGGCATTTCATGCTTCTTCAAATAAAGTTGTGTGTCTGTATAGAAAAAGAGAGAGATGAGAGAGAGAGAGATAGAGAGCCCTATGGCACAGCAGTTAAGCACTAAAAGGCAGCATCTTACCCCACAAAAATGTCAATAGGAAGAAAAGGGCACAGGTAGAAAGAACACAGGCAAAACCATCTTCTGTCAGAGAAAGTGGGTTCCCTCATTCACAAAGAGTGGCAAGGCACACTTTATGATAAGCAACACTCCAGCACTGATGGAGGAAATGACTATTTGGCAAAGACCCCAACATCCCGAAACCTTGGAAGCTGAATTCTCTGCAGTGGAAGGATTCTTGTTTTAGCCAGATAACTTGAAAGGTCCTCAACACCGCACAAAGACTGATCTGGGCGCATTCAGGACCGGCACCACAAGCTCTCTGCAGGTGGGAGTCACTGCAAATCTGACACTTCTTAAAATGCATGAAGCACACTGGACATTTGTGATCCAAGACATCAGAAACCCATCTTTCATCTTGAATGCTTCATCTGTATTTCCACATTTTCCTTCTTTAAAGTTCTTTTGTCCTCTGAAAGGCTGATTAGATCCATGTTTAGAAATACATGAGGCTGCTAGCTTAGTACTTGAGAGCCTGTCTAACATGTAAGACTTGTGTTAGGCTATAGAGCCAAAACTGAAAACCAAATAGTCTCTGGGCTTTTTTCTACTCATGTTAAACCCAATAATGATTCCTAACCTTGTCTCCAGTCTACAAAACTGAAGTCTTCTGTCCTCTAACAGGATGTTTATTTCTTAGAATGTCAATGAATTCCTGTCATCTGCCTCCCACCTGAAATCACGAGCACAGATTCACAGTGAAAGGACACAATGGGCATGTTGCCACTTCTTGTGGTCTCCCTACGAGACAATGCTGAGACCTGGCTCATTGTTTATGAGCACAGTGAGCAGCTGTGATGTCACCAAATTGTCACAGGCAATCAAAGGAGTTGTCTATGTTTGTCTTCCTATGGGATGAAAACTGGTAGCACAGTCCTCCAATTATAGCAGAGTGTTATGGGCACTTCTCAAGCATTCAGGACAGTATTTGGACCATATCTCTGTTTCTGTTTCTGACATTTTCACTTTAAAAGAGACAAAGAGAGACTTAAATAAACTTTACCCTAGATATCACTAAAATTTGAAAGGACCTCAGAAGTATATGTTCCAAATACTCTTGTTTCAGGTGAAGAAACTGAGACTAGTGGGTGAAGTAACTAACTCAAGGTCATAGGGCTGATAAGCAACAGAGTAGGCTCCTCATTCAGGACCCTTTACTTCCCGACCATCACAGGATTTGATTCTCCTAATTATATAAAAAGGAAACAGAATAAATTTCACAACAAGCAGGCTCCTATTTCATACCTATTTAGATATTCATAAAGTCAGTTTCCATTGAAGGATGCTGCCTCATTACCATAAACAGAGTTTCTTACCTCGGCACTACCGACAGTCTGCAGTGACAAGGCTTGATGGTGAGGAACTGTCCCGGGGAGTATAGAATATGGGGGAACCCTGCTGCTACAGCAGTTACATGCTACGCCTACTAAGCAAAATCCACCAGGTGTGCTCCTTGGAAACTCTACGGGGCAGTTCTAATCTAACCTACTGGGCCACTACGAGTCAGAGTCAACTTGATGGCAAGCTGTTCACTTTATTTTGAGGGGGGAAGGGGCTTTATAGAATATTTAGCAGCATCTCTGGCCTCTACCCACTAAATGTCAGTAATAGCCTCCACTCCTACCCCACCCAAGTTGAGACCACCAAAACGTCTCCACACATCACCAAATATACCTGGGAAGAAGGGTGCAAAAAACTGCCCACTGAGAACCACCAGCATACTTCCACACCCGCTACACATCTCATGGCCACGGGGGAGACTTCAAGCATAGCTACAAGTCAGAAGCCAGAAGCCTGGGATGACGGAGGGGTTTTCCATACCTTATGTGTAGATCGGCAAACGTATGTCCCTGGATTTTCTTTCAAAAAGACAAGGCAATGACCTTACCTAGTCACAGAAATGATCAGGAGAATGATAACTTCAGAAAGGGGAATAAAAAGATAGCAAGTTTTAGGGTTCCCCTGGGAGCATGGCCCCTGGCCCTGATGCTGCCCTTGCCTATAAATGATAATGAAGGTCCACTCCTCAGACACGAGTGGATTGAACTTGGTGGTGCAGAGTGACCATATATTAGATGCACTTTATGGTTCTATGCATCTATAGGATATCATCCTGCTGACCTCTGGCTGGAGAAAGGGGAGTGGGTGGAGAGGAGGGAAAAGGAGACTGCTGGGAGGATGAGACATGTATGGAGCAGAGAGGAATAGTGTGCTGTCACCGGGCAGGGAGAGCAGTGGAAGCTGCATATAGGTGGGCATGTAAATTTATATGAGAACATACATTTTCACTCAGTCATAACAAAAAAAAAAAGATAATAAAAATTAAAAAAAGATAGCAATCAAGAAAGGTAAAAAATAATAAAGAGAGAACTGGGGGTGGTGGTAGTGGTGGACAATAGCACAGAAAAAGAAGAAAGAGAAGTGGAAAGAGCAAAGAGGTCAGCAGAGAGAAGGGGTTTTAACATTCCAGAATTTGCAAGACAGAGCAGCCCATTATAAGATAAACTGACATATTTTCATCAGACATTAATTTTTAAAAAGGGAACTCAGTCTGAGAAAAAGGGTCAAGAACTTTCCACCAATTCACTGTGAGGCTTTGGGAAAGGGCCATTGTCCCTCAGGAGAGCACACTGTGAAGCTCTTTGTTACAGCCTCAAATGCTTTCAAAACTGTAAAGCCCTTTAAAACAGCTTATCCTGGAGTTTCACCCACGTTAGTGTTCCCGGTGTGCAACGAATCTGAATAAAGTTTTATAATCGACCTGTAAAATAATGAACGTGACTTTTCACATCCAGGGTACAAATCAATTTTCTTTTCCCCCAAACCTATTTAATCTCAAAACACCCACAGGGAAACAAAAAAAGCCCCTGATATTTTTCAGAACGTTACTGTCCTCAGAATGTTCAGGCAGCTATCTGAATAATCGCTCAGGATTTGATTTAGTTCCATAATAGGTAAATAAGAACATGTTTATTTCTGAATCTGGCCACAGACCTCTGCTACATCTAACAAACTGGCCACTCAATTCTCAGAGTCTCTTCTTTTGTACATGTTTTTCAAATACACATTACAAAAGGGGCTTTTAAAAAAACTACTTCAGTGACTTTTCATGGATAAACAAGACTTAAAAAACAAAAATAAACTTGTAATCTGTGGTTTGCATGCTTGAAAGTACATGTGAACCACTTGAGAATCTTGTTAAAATGCAGATTCTAAATTATTAGAATGAATGGGTTGGAGCCTTTGCTTTCTAACAAGCTCCCAGGTGAGGCTGATGCTACTGGTCCATGAACCACACTTTGAGAAACAAGGCACAGTGGGTAAGTGCTAGACTGATAATAAAAAGGTCCACAGTTCTCTTTGGGAGAAAGGTTTAACAGTTGGCTTCCATACAGATTACAACCTTAGAAACCCTATGAAGTAGTTCTATTTTACTCTGTCCCATAGGATAACTGAGATAACTACGCAAGTTGGAACCAACTTGACTTAGTTGGGTTGGTTTGGTTTCTTGTTTTGTTTTGTTTTTGGTTTAATTCTCATCTATTCCCAAGAAAGCACCTATTTGATTGTATTACTCCTTTCCCATAAAATCTTTTTCTAATGGATTCCCTACCACATAACAAGCAAAGCTTAAACACTCTTGAAAGGAATGAAACCCTTTCATGATGTATCTTCAATCTAACACTCTAGCTTTAGATCCACTGACACCGGTCTCCCACATGTATACCATGAAGTTGCCACACCAACTATGTGCTGTTCCCAAAATATAATGCACAACACATTTTCCTGATTGGGTCCCACTGTTACTTTTCTCCTAGACTGCTCTACCACCAAAATCTTCACCATCCTTCAATACCCAGCTCAAATGTCACTTCCTCCAAGAGGCCTACTCCAAGCCCTTCAAGGAATACAGTAGTTCCTCTCACTATGCTTTGCATCTGGGATCTGAGTACCTTACACAGATTTATCTGGCTTTCTGGGAAGCTACAGCTCATCAAATAAAATTATAAAACTACATGACACCAATTTAAAAGCTACTCCAACCTATTGCTGTTGAGTCAATTCTGACCCATAAAAATCCCTACAGGACAGACTAGAACTGTCCCATAGAGTTTCCAAACAGTGGCTGGTACATTGGAACTGCCAACCTTCTGTCACCTGATTTTCTAATTCTTGTTTCATCCCAGAAACCCTGGTGGCATGGTTAAGTGCTATGTCTGCTAACCAAAAGGCTGGTAGTTTGAATCTGCCAGGCACTCTTTAGAAACTCTATGGGCCAATTCTATTAATTCAATTAACTCGGCAGCACTTGTTTTTTTTTTTTTTTTGTCTGTCTGTTTCATCCCTGGCTGCTGAAGGAATGGAGTCCACCAGTAAATTCTTTGGGTTGTTTCAAATTCCATGAGACCTTCCTTACCCCTGACATTTGGCCCCAGATGAATGTTTAACACGAGTGGTTTCAGGAACCCTTTTCTGTAAACACCATTAAAAAAAAAAAAGACATATACACAAAGACACAAACTCCCTCTACCCATAAATCATCACCTGTCCCATTTTTCTGTTCCACTTTACAGCAAAACTTCTACAGAGGGTTCTTAGATTTTCTTTCCCCACCTCCACTCACCAAAACTCCAGTTACTAAGGGCCAACCAGGGACCCCTACGCTGAAAAAAGGCCAGTGAGCACTTCCTAGAATCACTCATGTGATCCCAGGGGCAGCAGGGGGCAGAGGTGGTCCTTTCTCCCTGAAATCCTTCCTCACTGATCTTCCGGAACACAATTTCTTCTTTCTCTCCTTCCCTCACTTGATTGCTCCTTCTCGGTCTCCTCTATGGGATCCTCTGTTTTCCTAACTCTACCCACTACAAGGACCCAAGGCTCAGTCTTTGGATCTAGCTTTTGTCCATCAACAGTCACTACCTAGGAGACCACATCCAGCCCAAAGCTTTCAATACCATATGTAGAGGAAAGGCTCCAAAATGTGCACTTTCAGTTTACCCCATTCCAAGAAATCTAAACTCATTTATTCAATTACCTCAAAATTAACATGGCCAAGGCTAAATGACTATTCTACTCCTCTACAAAACCTGCCCACTAGCCTTCTTGTTCTCTTAAAGTTGGGGTTCCATTTCACCAGTTACTCAAGCCACAAACCTTGAAGGCATTGTTGTCTCCTTTTTCACTCATACAGCCCATCCACCCGATTATCAAATCCTGTCAGTAACGCTGTTAAGGTCTCTCCAGAAACTGAGCACCTACATTTCTACTACCTGTCCACACTGCCCTTGTCCTTTGCCCGGACCCTTGTGTCACTACTTCTTACCTGCTTCTCTGCTCCAACCCTCCCTGTCAGTCTCATTCTACACAAAACCAGTGCAATCTTTTTAAAATGTAAGTCAAGCCACAGTCCTGCTCTCCTCAGAATCCTGTAAATGTTTCTTATCTTCCTCAGAATAAAACTCAACATCCTTCCTAAGGCCCCAAGAAGACAGCTCTCTCTTGATTGGGGCTCTTCCCTACAGCACTTGCTCTGCTCTTAGACATATCTGCCTCCCTACTACTTCTCAAACATTGCTCCCTCCAATAGCCTTGTCCGTCACTATTCTCTCTGCCTGGAACGCCCTTCCTTCAAACATCCTCCAGGCCCAGTTCATGCCTGTTTCAGGTCTCTGCCCAGAGCCCACTGCTGGCACCCCATGTAAAACAAACCACCCTCATTGCAAACTAGCCTCTCACCCTGCTTCACTCTCCTTCACTTTTTCCTGTATTCTTTGTCTCTCTCAGCTAAAATAAAGGCTTCATGAGAGCGAGGGCTTATGTGGAAACCCCGTGGCATAGTGGTTAAGTGCTGTGGCCGTTAACCAAAAAGTTGGTGTTTCAAACCCACTAGATGCTCCGTGGAAACTCTATAGGGCAGTTTCACTCTGATCTATAGGGTCACTATGAGTCAGAATGGGCTAGATGACAGTGGGTTTGTTTGTTTGTTTTTTGGTTTAGAGCTTATATTTTTGTTCACTATTGTATCCCTTAGTCCAGTACCTGGCATAGATGCTCAATACAGTTCTACTGGATGAGTAAATGAACATTGTTAGATATTTAAGAAACAACTCTATGTTCTTAAACATCACAAGAAAAATCATGCTAAGATTCCAATGGAATAAATAAAACTCTGCTAAGCTCCATTTTCCTAAAGTAGTAAGTCTTGACTGACAGTTTGTAATACAGAGAAAGACACTTACTTCCTAATCACTGTCTTGGACTCTGACGAAGTTTGGTTTCCATCATCTTCACAGCTGGGGCTTGTCAGGTTCCCATACCTTTAGAGACAAAAGTAAAATGAACCGAAAACAATCAAGGAAAGAAAGTAGTCTACAGGGCTGACAGTAGACATAAACCACAGCCTCATCTACTCTGAGACCGACAGAACTAGATGGTACCTGGTTACCACTGCTAACTGTTCTGATCAGAGACATAACAGATGCATCCTTATAGAATGGGAGAAATATGGGACAGAATTCAAATGTTGAAGAAGTTCAGCCTTATTGGCCTGGTTGAGATTAGAGGACTCTCCAAGATTATTGCCCTGAGATACTCTACAAACCTTGCATCACAATTGTACCTTTAAGTCATCTTTTAGCTAAATTAACAGATTGGTTCATAACATAAAGATTATTACCCATGAGGAACAAATTTCTTTAACATTAATCATGTACAGGAAACCAACTGGTCAGACATTACTGTAAAGAGAAGATGAGAAAGCAAGGGAACAGAGAAAGTAGATACCGGAAACAGTACAACTACAACAGAATGGAAGAGAAGGACACACTGTAAAAAATGTAATCAATGTCACCGAATAATCTGTATAGCAAGCTGTGTAAACTTTCATCTTAAATACCTATTGATTAAAAAAAAGGTCAATGTGTTGAGAAGCAACTCTATTCTTTTCAACCACAGAATTATTAGACTTCTCAGAGTAAATACGTTAAACGAAGAAACGCCAAAAACCAAACACACTGTTGTCGAGTCTATACCAACTCTCAGTGACCCTAAGGTCAGAGCAGAACTGTTCCATAAAGTTTCCAGAGTGGCTGGCAGATATGAACTGCCAACCTTTTAGTTGGCAAATGTAGCACTTAATCATTATGTCACCAGGATTTCTATTATGGAATGGCACCAAAAATCTACTGGTACTATAATACTCCTTGGAAACGCTAGGGGGGCAGTTTAGTCAGTCCTATAGGATTGCTATGAGTCAGAATCAACTCCACAACAGTGGGTTTGGTTTTTGGCCTACTGCTAAGGAAACCCTAGTGGCATAGTGATTAAGTGCTACGGCTGCTGACCAAAAGGTCAAATCCTCTAGGCGCTCCTTGGAAACTCTATGGCGTAGTTCTATTCTGTCCTACAGGGTCGCTATGAGTCAGAATTGACTTGACAGCAACGAATTTTGGTTTATATTGTTGATAGAAACCCTAGCGTTGTAGTGGTGAAGTTCTACCACTGCTTACCAAAAGGTCAGTAGTTTGAATCCACCAGGCACTCCTTTGAAATCCTGTGGAGTAGTGAGTTTTTCTCTGTCCTATAGGGTCACTATGAGTTGGAATCAACTGTACAGCAATTGATACATTGTCAATAGCTACTTGGTGGGTACATTTGCATAATTTAAACAGAAAAGTGATTTAGCAATGAAATGTATGACTTAAAACTTTCTCTCAATATTTACAATTGCTCAGGATTTTTTTAGATAAAATTTCATTTTTCGCCTTAGCCAAACAACCACATATTATATGATGCAAAGAAGGCAGACCTCCCATGAAACTCTTGAAAACGATAAACCCTATACTCTGCCCTCCTGCTTATCTTTTCAAGGAAGAAATGGCTGCCGTCACCCCTTATGTACATGGGCACTAAAGGACAACTGATAGTCTGATGTCTGGTCCCCTTGAGGGTTAGTCCTGTTGAAGAAAGGTTACAGAAATGACATCTGGACTTTGAAATACAAGCTGAGACAGAAACACAGGTGACAGAAGAAAGAAGGCCAAGGAGAGCATCTGCGGATGCACGAGGCCAGAGCAGTCTAGATACAACAACTGAGGATGGAAAGCACAGCAGCACCATATTTGTTGGAAAGCAGCAGGTGCTTAAAGTTCCAAATTCACCTCACTGCAAACCCCAAACACACTAAGTAACTGATCAGCTGCTATCACAGTGGTCACTGTTCTCCCAGCTCCACTGTGTAAGCTTATTGCCTACAAATATGCTAGCATTTGATATATTCACTGTACGTTCTTAAGGGGGAGTGTGAATGCTTCTGCAGTGTCTCCTCCCATGAATGAACACTGCTGGGTCCTTGGAGTTTCAGAAGTGGGTAGTCTGTTCCAAAGCTTTGCTAACAGAAGTGCTATAATTGGTAAGCTTACATTTTCAAAGAGTATGCTTTTGTCTTCTACTAATGGGATTAAAGGCCCCGCTACCCTTATGGTTCCTTGTTCCCAGGATTTACAAATCCTTTTAAAAATAAAAGCCCACCATCTGGTTTGACCGAATGCCAGTCCATCTGGTCTTCCCTTCCACCCTGTCACGGTGGATTCCAGTCTGTAACCCTTAGGCACTAGCCTACCCCACCCTCACCCCCGCTCCCTCCTTGTGGACTCATCAGCTCATCAGCCTTGTGGACTTCTTGGCCTCCCAGAGATATTTTCCACCGGCCTCTGCCCTCCCTGTATCTCTTCATCCTGTCCCGCGTCTGCTATTTAGAGAGCTTCCGGGGCTACCCTCTGCTCTTCCTGAGGTAAGAGCTTGGTCAGGTTAAGGCTTATTTAGCCCCGTGTGAGCAAGTCAGGGGTGGGAAATGAGAGTCCCGATAACTAAACAAAGTGGGATTTTTTGGCTCTCTCCTGGGCCACCATCACAGTAAATTATGTTGTTACGTTTTCTCACAACAGAGTTAGTGATTTATTAAATAGGAAAGATGAAGGAGGGTGCAGGAAGGACTGAAGCTGCTGGACAGCAGCCATACCTCCCATCTCTCCAATCAGAGTAGTCCACGCACGTCTCTTCCTGGCCGCCCTCAGAAGACCAACTGTGGATCCCAAACTTTGTTTCCTTCCCATTTCTTGCTAGTCCATTAATTCTCTCTCTGGTCATTTTGGAAATGCTGCTTTTTATCTCTCCAGTATAGTTAGCCATGAAAGACAGAAATGTAAGTGAAAAGTTCTCACAAGGAAAAGATACACATTTTACTGTCCCTGATAATTTTCTTTTCAAAGATGTCTATACTAAGTTTCCAGATTTTCCTGCCCCCTGTCCTTACATGTTTCTCCTCCTCCCCAGTCAGATTCAGACTTCACAACTGCTTCCTCTCTCCAAATGTGACACTACAATGTGTGATCCAATGGTGTCACGAAAGGCTAAGTGACACCAGTAAGCAGAGTTCAACCCCATTAATTAACCTTGCATCATCTGTGTGGCTCAGAAACCCACACAGGCATTTCTCCCAGCCTGCAGAGCAGCCTACAGGTTCACGGTCAGAACCAGCACGAACGTGTGAGGATAACCTGGAGACCAGCAAGGACCACTGCATGCACAGCACAGCACATGGTCAGTCACTCGGGCTTACATCTGGCAGACATCCCAGACTCCTGCCTGTCTAATCCATCAAGAAATGTGTAGGCTTTACCTTTACAACATACCCTGGATCCAAACTTCTCACCACTTCCACTTCCACAGGAACCCACGCAGGCTCAAATGACTTAATATCTAGAATGCCTGGTGGCATAGTGGTTAAGTGTTATGACTGCTGACCTAAAGGCTGGCAGTTGAAATCCTCCAGGCACTCCTTGGAAACTCTATGGGGCAGTTCTACTCTGTTCAGTAGGGTCACTAGGAGTCGTAACTGACTCAAAGGGAGTGGGTTTGTTTTTTTGCGGGGGGGAGTGGCCTAAATGAATATAGTAGCCATCTAACTAGTCTCCTTGCTCCTACCCAGCAGCCAAAATGGTCCTGTTAACTGAAGTCAGATCATGTCACTACTTGCCTCAAAAGCCCTCCAATGGCTCCCACCTCACTCTGAGAAAAGGCTAGTATCTCGACTGTCTCACAGGGCCCTAAATGACGGACCCCAGGATTTCTCTGAGCACACTTCCTCTATCATCCCCTCACTCATCCCACCATCACGGCCTCTCTGGCCTCCCTGCTGCACTTACTCCTGGCATCTTCTGCCGTAGAGTCTTCACATGCTGGGAGTCCCTCTGAGGCCTGGATGCGCTGTCCCATACAAATGCCGACAGCTCACTTCCCCAGCTCCTACAAATGTCAGACCTTCCCTGTCCAGCCTATTTAAAATGCAAACAAGCCCTAACCCATCCCTTTCCTTGCTTTATTTTTCTCCACAGCTTTCTAATGTTCGTTGCTGTGGAGCTGATTCTTACTCATGGTGACCTTATAGGACAGAGTGGAACTGCCCCACAGAATTCCCAAGGAGCACCTGGAGGACTGGAAAGGAGACCTTTTAGTTAGCAGCTGTAGCTCTGAACCACTACGCCACCAGGGTTTCCCAGCCTTTTAATATACAATAATATAGTTATCATGTTAACTGTCCATTAGGACACAGACTCTATGAAAGCAGGATTTGTATCTCTTTTGCCCATTACTCTTGAAAGCTTGAAACAACACCTGGAACCCAGCAAAGATGTAATGACCGCATGCTCTGAGTGAACAACGCGTCTGTTAGGGTTCTCTAAGCAGAAAGCAAACAAGATCCCCAAGTAGACCTTCAGATTTGTCTCTACAAAGGCACCATCTGGCCTATGCAAGTTTTCTAACCTGAGTGAGCCTTCAGGTTTAGAGGTTTACCAAAAGCCATATCCATTGCCATCAAGACAACTCCGAATCACTGTGACCCTCTAAGACACAGCAAAATTTCCCCATAGGATTTCCAAGGCCTGTGTGGTGGATTTGAACTGCCAACCTTTTGGTTAGCAGCTGTAGCTCTTAAACACTAGTTCACCACATTTTCCTTAAGAGGCTTAGAAGTATAAAAAGCACTTTAGGATAGCTGTGATTATCCCAAATATCTAAAATTAAAATGTAAGAGAAACAATGTTTTAAGATTTTAAAGCTGTGATCTTGAAAGTGTAAATGGTATGAAATGAAAAAAAAAAAAAAAGCATATACCACAAAGTATATACAGTGTTATGAGGGAAACCTTTAGAAGACAATAAAATTAAAGCGCCTGTAAGGCTCTGGAACTTGGTGGACTGGGAGGAGGGGAGGTTACTCTTTGCCCCAACAACTTTCTTATCATAAACCAGAATTATGCTTTACAGAAAAGAAACTAGACTGGAATTGGAGTCAAGACCTCTTTAACATTAAGGTCATTTGAAAATTTTACCAGATTAAGACTACTTCTTTGATGTTTTCTTGGACACTCCCCATCAAAAATCAAAGTCAAGTTCAATTCATTTACTCTAGTGGGTAAATAAAGGGTGTGTGTGTGTGTGTGTGTACTTAATTAATGGTGGTAGAACAGCTACAGACGAACCTGTCAACACTGTCACCTCTGATTTCTGCAAAGCCTCCCTAGGATTTAAGATCAAAGCCCTAGCCTCTTAAGAAGGCTTACCAATGAGACACTGCCTTTTAAAGGGTAACTCGTAAAGCTTAAATAAAAATACAAATAGTCAGAATGACTTCTGACATGGTTTTCTCTGTCACGAGGCAAAAGACAGATTTTGAGATGTCTTTTAGCATGGAGTCTTAAGTAATTAACTTACTGCAGCCTAAATTACTAGAGGAAACACAAACACACACATCCATACACACAGCCCCACCATAATGTTTTAACTGGTTGCTGATAGTTAAACAGGAGTTATTTGGGGGTGTATGGGGAAATTGCTGTATTGCTTGTAGCCTGCCTAGGCTGGTGAAATGTTTAATACTGCAGTCCTTGAAGGGAAGAACCAGCAATATTTGTGGTACCAAAAAAAAAAAAAAAAACTAACAAAGTTTTCCCAAGGGACAGCATGTCAGGAGGCCCCTCCAACTTTTGATCTGCAACAGAAAAGTCTTGGTAATCCCTGAGCAGCCTAACGACAATCCTGCAGAACTTTCTGGACTCCGCTTGACTCTGGCAAGTGATCTAACAGCAATAGCAGTTAATAATTTTTGAGAGTTACTATATGCCAATGGAGTCCCTGGGTGGTATAAACAGTTAAGCACTTACTACTAGCTGAAAGGTCAGTGGTTTGAACTCACTCAGAGATGCCTCAGAAGACAGGTCATGCTGATCTGCTTTTGACAGGTCACAGCAATGAAAACCTTACGGTGGTGCAGTTCTACTTGGCACACAGGGCTCACCAAGAGTCAGAATCGACTCCATAGCAACTAACAAATACATCCCAGGCACTGTGTTAAGTGCTTTACACGGACTGTTTCATCTCTTTCACACAATAATCTTATAAGGTGGTATTATTATTATTCCTACTTTATAGATATGACAAATGAGGCCCAGGGAGGTTATATAATTTGTCCTTGATGATACAGAAAATAAGTAGAGATCTGATCCTTGACAGTCAGAGTCTAGAGTCAAGTCTGAGAGTCACTACGGTACCACACAAGCTAGAGTTATCGTATTTGTTCATTTATTTTACCTCTCCCTCTACCAGGTCAACTCCTTGTTGTTAGATACTGTCATGGATTGGAATTGTGTTCCCACAAAAATGTGTGTCGCAATTTAGCTGGGCAGTGATTCCCAGTATTGGGTGATGTTCCTATGTGTTATAAATCTTGCGTCTATGATGTTAATGGGGGGCAGTGGGGAGGTACAATTGTGTTGGTGGGACAGGACTCATTCTATAAGACTGTAATGTGCCTTAAGTTAATGTCTTGGAACATAAAGGGGAGAAAGCAGAGAATTGGGGACCTCATACCATCAGGAAAGAAGCATTGCCAGGAGCAAGAGTGCCTCTTTTGCAACATGGGTCCTGCACCTTGAAAGCTCCCACTCCAGGGGAAGACTTGCAACAAGGACCTTCTTCCACAGCCAACAGATAAACACTTCTGCTGTTGCCCTGAATTGGGACTTGGAGCCTACTGGACTGTGATAGAATAAAATTTCTCTTTGGTTAAGCCATCCATTTGTGGTATTTCTGTTACAGCAGCACTAGATGACTAAGACAGATAGCTTGAGTTGTTCATTCATTTACTCATTTATTCCTCATTCAGAGAATACTTATTCGGGTCTACGGTGAAGCCCAGAAACCCTCGTGGCACAGTGGGTTAAGTGTTACATCTGCTAACCCAAAGGTCAGCAGTTCAAATCCTCCAGGTGCTCCTTGCAAACTCAATGGGGCAGCTCTACTCCGACCTCTAGGGTCCCTAGGGTCGCTATGAGTGGGACGTGACTCAAAGGCAGTGGGTTTTGATAGTGAAGCCCTGGTCGTAAGAGTCGTGAAGAGTTACATGGCAGTCTGAATCCACTAGCTGCTCCCTGGGCAACCCTCTGAGGAGTTCTATTCCACACCACAGCGCCACTATGAGTCGGAATTGACTCACCAGCAGCAATGGGTTTGGCTTTACTTTTAGGTCCAGGTACCATCCCAGGCACTGGGATGCAGCAATGCAGAAACCAAAGCTCTCGTTTCCATGGTACATAAGTCCTGGTGACAGCAGACAGATAGTAAACTATTAAACTGGTTAAGGTATACTAAGTCAGATAGAGAAAAACTTAACAGAGAATAATAAAGCAGGTAAGGGTCTCTGGGCATGATGGAGGGGCAGAAGTTGCTTTCTCATATGAGAGATTCAGAAGGCCCAACACGAATATGACAATTAACTGAAATCCTCTAGAAGGTGTGGGAGTAAAACAATTAGTTCTCTGCAGTAAGACCTTTCCAAGCAGAAGCACCAGGGGCTGCGAAGACTTTGGAGCCGTGGCAGGCTTGGTGTGACTGAGCAACATCAGGAAGGCCCGTGAGAAACGGCGTGAGCGAGTGAGGGGAGCGCAGGGGAGCGCAGAGGTAAGAGGCCAGGCGGACCCGGTGAGACACAATAAGAATTCTGACTTTTATTCCTTTACCTTATTTACTGGCACATCCCTCCAAGCCTGGGACAGAACCTGCCCATAATAAGAACTCAGTGAATATTTGCTAAATGATGTAATTAATACTCTCTAGGAAACTCTAGAAGCCGTGGTGACGCAGCGGTTAAGTGCTGGGGCTGCTAAACACAAGGTCAGCAGTTCAAATCCACCATGTGCTCCTTGGAAACTCTCTGGGACAGTTCCACTCTGCCCTATAGCATTGCTGTGAGTCAGAATCAACTCGATACCAAAAGGTTTTTGGCTTAGGGAGTCCTGGTAGTGTAGTGGTTAAGTGCTATGTCTGCTAACTGAAAGACGGGCAGTTTGAACCTACCAGGCGCTCCCTGGAAACTCTAGGGTGCAGTTCTCCTCTGTCCTACAGGGTCGCTATGAGTCAGTATCAAGTAGATAGCAGTGGCGTTTTTTGTTTGGGTGGGTGGGTACTACTGCAATAAGAGAAAGACTGGCAAGGGAAATTGAAGGGCAGGAGGTACTCACTGGGGGGTGGCAAAAACCGGAAGGAAAGAAGGAGAGGAAAGAGAGACCTCACACGAAGCTATTGACTCAAGGACCTCTGGGAATCTTTAGTTCTTCTAATAAACCCCAGCCTATGAACATCTTAAATATTTTTCATTAACCGACCACAAGAACCTAGGTCAGGTATGAGAAAAATGTTCAGATGCTGACCTTGACTCAGGAGGATGTCAGGGCTGAAATAGCCTGCAGATGTCTGGAACACCAAGTAAAGCCTTTGATGAAGACCGGACTCTACCCTACAGGTCAGTGAGTGGGTTGTTTTGCACAGAACCCCTCTGAAGAACATCCTCCGAGGCACACCCCTCTCCTCTCCACCCAGCTCTGATCTGACTACTGAGTCATGGCCACCAGGCCTCCACTAGACAGGTCTGGTTACCACCCTGGAGTCGGCTACTCAAAGGAAAGACACAGGTCAAAGACAACAAAGCAAAACTCCTTCCAATACAGGAAAGGAAGGTCAAGGAACGCTGAGCAGAGGACCTGGGACCGTGTTTTCTGCTTGTGAGGCCTGGTTCTTTAGGCAAAGGTTTTCCATGATTAAAACAGGCTAGAAGACTCAAGGACAACTGCCTTCTTCTCCTCTGGGAATTTGCTATGTAGAGTTCTGCCCCTTCCTTGCCCTTCAACTCCCCACATTATCTTCATAGCTATCACTGGCAGTGAAGACACTATCAGCAGGAAAAAAGTACCTGAATTTCTGCTCACTTAACAGTTACAAAATGTTACAAAATTTTCCTGAAGAATACCTTAACCCTCAGCTTGAACCCAAACTGGCTACATTCCCTATCTACCCAAGAAAACAAAAATGCATCTCTTCCTGAAACTTGTTCCTCAGTCCCCTTTAAAGTTATTTCTTAAGTATGATGATTCTCACGTCTTCGCTGTTGCGTTTCTTTTCCTTTCTTTTCCAAGTCCCTAGTGTCCTCTCCAGCCTGTTTTCTGCCCCTAGAGCTTGGCTTCGCATCAGCATCCACCCCTTTCCACTCCAGTGTGTAGTAATTCTAATCAACCAATGGTGAACCAGCTGTTGGCGATGCTGCAATGGCCGCGGTGGCAGGGAAGGACAGCAGAGGCAGCAGGATGAGGACAGGTGCAGGGAGCACACAGTGCCCTGACACCCCGGGGTCTGTCACCGTGTGCTCACCATGTCTCCCGTTCGTGCAGGTCTGAGATGAACACATCACTGGCAGAGGAGCTCAGACCTCGGTGTTGCACTGTCATCAACCGCAGAAAGTTGCTTTACAGAGCCCTTCAAGAACCCAGGGGTCCCTGGATGGTGCACATGTTTACACACCTGACAACTAACTGATGGGGTGATGGGTCAAACCAACCCAGAAGCCCCTCAGAAGAAAGCCCTGGCAATCTGCTTCCTAAAGTTCACAGCCTTGGAAAATTTCCATGGAGCAATTCTACTCTGTAAACAGACACCGGGTTGCTAGCAGTTGGAATCTTATGAGACGTGCTACATAAAGCCAAATGCAGCTGATAGGAGTTTAGTGTCACAGCATCCTTCTTTTCTCTTCTACACTTGAAAAAACTCAACACAGCATTTATTTGTCTAAATGGGTGCTTGTGGAAACTTGAGCAGAGACCAAAGGCCAAAGTATTGGTTTTCCTAGGGACAGTGGCTTGATGTCATTTGGAAGGGCTAAGTTCACACGCATGCCTGTATGTATGCATACACACACACACACACACACACAAGTAAACTAAAAATAATAAATAGCAAATAAAAGAATGACAAGAAACACATAAAAATAAAAAATCAGCCATTACTTTTTCCCTTCAAATGTTCAGAGACTTAACTTCTTACAACCATTAAACTTTCTTTAACAAAATTACCAATTTTACTTTTTAGCTCTCCACTTAGGAAATCTGTTCCCAATCATAAGCTAGCAGCATTGCCCTCCTCTGCATCCCAGTGGCTGCCTAAGGTCCCCCCATCAGCCATGCCTGATATTCTCTGCCTGGAGAGTCCTGACTTTAGATTCTAGGATAAATTTATGGCAAGTCTAGGAATCCCCAAATTGCATGCATAACATTGTGACCTGCTTTTTTCTACAAAAGGTCCATAGTTTTCAGCAGTTTCTTAAAAGAGCTGGTGACCAACCCCTTCTACCAGTTACTGGAATGTAGTTAAAACCATTGTTTTAGATTGTCAAGGCTGAATTTATAACTTCCTAGTAACTACACAGAATATATTCATATTATCTTTCAGTTCCTTGTCAGTTTCCAGACATTATAACCACATCCTTCTTTTAAAACCAGCTGGGAAATCATGTCTTCTCCTCCAAAAAAGGATGACTGCCTGTCCTGCCTCATTTTTCTAAGGGAAATTATAAAAAAGAGCTACTTCATGGAAACATTTTTATCTCCCAAGTCTTATAAATCCCAATTCAAGAAAACAAAGCTAGCCTGGTTATCATCTGAGGCAGATCCTTTTGACAGCACCCCTTTGTGTCTGTATTAACACAGCCATCACTGCCATTCCACAAAATAAGAGGTTCTCAGTCACAAAATGTTCCCCTTCAGAATTCCCACAGCTCTGCTGGGTAAGAGCTGGGTCCGCTCCACAGAAGTAAAGATTTACCAACCTATCAGGAAGAGAACTAATTGCCATTTTCCCTCCTAGTGATTATGGTTGGATGTAATTTGAAAACACTACCAGATTCAACATTTCTGGTTAACCCAAAGCAATGACATGTGAACAGGGAGAAAATGTTAACAGTATCTGTCAGGTTGAGGATGCACTCTGTGCCTTGTTCCCACAGGCTTCCCAGAGTTAAGTGTGGGCCACAGCTGAATAGGGCATGATGTCCTCAGCAGAACAAAGGTGACCTTCAGCATCCTTGTGCCACAAGCAACAGATTTTTCAAGTTAACTTCCCCAAGAAGAATTGTCTGTATTTTATCATACTGTCTGTAACTTCTCTAACAGACCAAAAGTTTTACTGATGCTGTATTAGTTTTCTATTGCTGCTGTAACAAAGTACTACAAACTTAGTGGCTTACAACAACACAAATTTATTATTTTATAGTTGTACAGGTCTGAAGTTTAACACAAGTCTCACCAGGCTAAAATCAAAGTGTTAGCAGGACTTCATTCCCCTCTGGAGGCTCCAAGAGAAATCCTGTTCCTTGCTTTTTCCAGCTTCCAGAGGGGGCTCACAGCCCCTTTCTACTCTGAAAGCCAGTAACGTATCTTCTCTCTATTTCTGTTGTTAAATTTCTTTTTCTGCCCGCCTCTTTCACTTTTGAGGACCTCTGTGACTACAGAGGTAAAATGATTGCCTGTGATTATAGGTAAAATGATGGGCAACCTTAATTCCATCCGCAACTTTAATTCTCCTTTTCATGAAATCTAACATAGGAAGGTTCCTGGAATTAGGACACAATATCCCCCTCTTAATTACTGTGACTGCCACAGCTGTAAATTTTTATGAATTTTATGTCTGACTGTTTTCTGAGCTAAACTATTATTCTCTGCCTGATAAAGCATGAACCACAAAGAAAAGGGGAGCTTTCATGAAGGATGCGTCTTACAAACATTTTCAATGATTTTTTTCTAGGTTACAAAAAAAATAAATAAACAAAAACAAAACAAAACAAAACACATCCTCCCTTGCCATAAAGTTTATTCCAACTCATAGCAACCCTATAGGACAGAGCAGAAGCTGCCTCATTGAGTTTCTAAGGAGCACTTGGTGGACTGGAACTGCTGACCTTTTTGGTTAGAAGCCACGGAACTTAACCATCAGGTCACCTTTCTGTGTCAAATCCACTACCGTTGAGTCCATTTCAACTTATAGTGACCCTATAGGTCACAGCAGAACTGCCCACAGAGTTTCCAAAGAGCACCTGGAAGTTGTTAACTGCCAACCTTTTGGTTAGTAGACATGGCACTTAACCACTATAGCACCAGGGTTTCCCCTTTCTGTTTAAAAAAATAAATCTCATGCCACCGAGTCTATTCCAACTCATTGTGACCCAAAAGGACAGAGGAGAACTGCCCCATAGAGTTTCCACGGAGTGCCTGGTAGATTTGAACTGCTGATCTTTTGGTTCACAACTGTAGTAGCACTTAACCACTACACAACCAGGGTTTCTTCCTTTTCTGTGTCCACCGCCTCAAAAAAAACACCAAATCCACTGCCATCAAGTCAATTTGACTCATAGCAACCCTACAGACAGAGCAGAAGTGCCCCAGAGAGTTTCCAAGGAATGCCTGGCAGATTTAAACTGCTGATCTTCCGGTTAGCAGACATAGCCCTCAACCACTACATCACCAGGGTTTCTAAAGATTATCTCAGAGGCATAAAATTTCCCTGAGGACTCCTTCTCAGGCACCCAGCTGAAATGATTTGCCACATCTGATGCTGTTTTTCTTCATATCTCTATGTTACAAGCATTTAAATACCCAATGAATCCTGTAGCCCTTGTTTGTTCCTCTTTCTCTTCTACCTGCCAACAGTTTCCCTTTACTAATCTTTACAGAAAATAGGAAGAAGGCCCTGTTAATTTTTCAGTGCTCTGCCCTTTTTTTAATCCACAGTATAGTACCCTCCATAGGTTTTCCTGCCTGGGAAACTGTCAATGTCTAAATGTAAGAAAAGTCTATCTTGAGAAATGGTGTTCATTGTTTAAGAAGGCCATCTAGTCAGGCTATCCAGCATGTCTGCACGTTACGCCGGAAAGGAAGTAAAGCAGTGTTAGGGTTTGCTGAAGGCTTTCCCACTACATTTAATGGGATGAACAACCAACCATAAAAATCTCATCGTTTTCATGCATGGAGGGACAAGACACTCAGTGGGTGAGCCACTCGACTGTTCCCATTGGCCCTGCAGGGAGTTAGAATGGAAGTTACAAAGTTAATGAAGAGAAAGGTACGGCATTATCTTGAAAAACTTTTCTTACATAAGCGATAGAAGTGAAACACAAATAAGCAACTCTTAGAAGAAAAAAGGTGACAGGTATTTCTGCTGGGGGCCACTGAGTCAATTTTGACTCACAGTGACCCTACATGACAGAGTAAAATTGTCCCCTAGAGTTTCCCGGGCAGTAGTCTTTATGGAAAGAGATCACCAGGTCTTTCTTCTGCAGACCTGGGACAGCAGGGCTGCTTCACTTCACAAGGACAACATTTATGTGTACGTGCAGTAGCAGCCCAGCACTCACGGCTCCAGTGAGATGTCCTGCAGCCCCCAATAGGTGCCACTGCAGTGTCTGCTGCTAAACGGCTCTCTGCTGATAAACCCCTCTCTCCCAGGGCCTGAAAGAGTAGAAAGGAAGATATGAGAAACTCTGACTTCTCCTAGAAGGAAAGGAAGTGAGGGAACCTCACAGGCACTCCATGTCAGCAGAAATCTAGGCACATCTGGCAAGTACCTCACTTGATTCCAGCACTAAATGAAAAATTCAATTACTTTTAAGAGAGGTTTAGCAAAAAGTAATTGGGGACCTACTGTGACATCGAGCATCTCAGAACAGCCTACCCAGCTTCTGATGCTAAGGAAGCATGTGAGAGCCGAAGGGATTTGTGTTCTCAGCTTTTCGTGGGAGAATCCTGCCACATTCACCTCACACCCCTGAGGTGAAAAGTAAATAAGTAAAGCTTTATTAAAAATGCACATTCTGCCCTCAGTGCCTTGATAGCAGTGGTATGAGTCTACAGACTTATGTGTCTGTCTCACTGGATGCAGGAAAAGGCTGGTAATTTTCACTGTTGTACTATTTCCCAAGGCATCTGCTCGCTCCTGTATAAAAATAATTTATTTGTTAGACCAATAGTTCCTACGCACCTAACTGCCTGAGCAGCACTCTCTCTGATGCTATAGCTGTAAATAAGACAAACGCGGTCTCCGAGGAAGGGAGGCAGGCAGGCCATAAGAAATGTCACCGCAAACAGTGGTAAGTGTATGAAGAAAGGAAACAAAGCAATGGCAGTCTCTTAAGCACTTACCATTTGCCAGTGACTACACCTCAGAAAGAAACCCTGGTGGCTTCGTGCTTAAGTGCTACAGCTCCTAACCAAAAGGTCACCAGTTCAAACCCACCAGGTGCTTCTTGGAAGTTCTATGCGGCAGTTCACTTTGTGCTTAGGGTCACTAGGAGTCAGAATCGACTCGATGGCACTGCTAGAGGGCTAGGCTGCTAACTGAAAGACACGGCAGTCTGCTGCCCTAAGGACTGGGACTCTGGAAGTCCTATGGAGCAGTTCTACTCTCTTCTGCAGGGTCACTAGGAGTCAGGATTGACTCAGTGGCAACTGGTTTGATTTCAGGATTTTATAATTTGTAAAGAATTGACTCAAAGGTAACGGGTTTTTTTACACCTCATAAATAGGTTCCCGGGTGGTGTTAGAGACTTACAATTAGCTCTTAACTTGAAGATAGATGGTTCAAACCCATCGAGTGGCACCATGGAGGAAAGGCCTGCCAATCCGCTACCATGAAGATTACTGCCAAGAAATCAGTATTTGGGGTCTTAGTTATCTATCTGCTAAAACAGAAACAACGCAAGTAGATGGCTTTAACTGATAAATTTACTCTCTCACAGCCTAGGGGGCTAAAAGTCCAAATTCAAATAGCCATCTCTGAGGGAAGGCTTTCTCTCTCTGCTGGCTCTGGGAGAAGGCTTTGTCATCAGTTTTCTCCAGTGGAGGAGTTTCTCAGCACAGGGACCCTGAGTCTAAATGACACACCGTTTCTTGGTGGCATGAGGACCCCATGTCTCTCTGTTTGTCTCTCTCTTTTGTATCTCAAAACAGATCGGCCTAAAACACAACCTAATCTTGTGGATTGAGTCTTGCCTCATTAAAAGAGTTGCCAATAATCCCACCTCATTTAACACCAAAGAGATAAGACTTACAGCATGTATAAAAATCACATCAGATGACAAAGTGGTGGACAATCACACAGCACCGGGAATCATGGCCTAGCCAAGCTGATAGATACTTTTGAGAGACCTAATTCAATCGGTAATATATAAAACCACCATGTGTTAGAATCAACTCAGTGGAAATGGGTTCCGGTGGTTGTTCTTTCTTGATACTTCATGATGGAATCCCTGTGGGATGCACTTGGTCAGGACACCTGGCTGCTCACTGAAAAGTGGGGGGCTCAAGCCCACTAGAAGAGCCTTAAAGAAAGGCTTGGTGATCCCTTTCCAAATAATCAGCCCCCGAGAACCCTGCAGAGCACAGTTTAACTCTGACACACATGGGCCACCATGAGTTGGAATCAATGTAACAGCAATGGATGTTATACAACATAGCAACTCTATAATTAGGTGTTATTTTTTATTCCAATGTATAGATGAGGAAACTGGCATTAGTAACATAAATTAAATTATCCATTATCATAGAGCAAGTAAGGGGTGCAAAACCTGGATCAATGTCAAGATTTTTTTACTCAAAGCCCATGCTCTTAACCATGTCACTATATACCTTGCATATGAATTACATATCTAAAAGAAAGACAAAAATTGCTTTCCTAATAAAGTTATCCTTAAGTTTTGAAAGGAAAAGTAAACATACACAGCACTTACAACAAATTTCATAAGGACAATGTTCTGCTGCTATTCATAAGGTTTTCACTGGCCATTTCTTTCTTTTCTTTTTTTATTCTTTACTTTAAAGTAGATCACCAAGTCTTCCTAATCTTAGTCTGCATGCTCCACTGAAACCTGTCCACGATGAGTGAGTGACCCTATGGGCGTCTGAAATACCGATGACATAGCTTCCAGCACCACAGCAATGCAGGAACTACTACAGTACAACAACCTGACAGATGCAGTGGAGGAGTGGAATTTCTGGAACACTTAACTGTGCGCTCATGGAATCTGTAGATAGATCAAGAACATGTAATTCTTTTGTGAACCTATACATAGGTCAAGAAGCAGTCCTTCGAGTGGAACAAGGGGATGTTGCGTGGTTTACGACCAGGAAAGAAAGGTATGTGTCAGAGTTGTATCCTTTCACCATATTTATGCCATCTGTACGCTCAGTAAATAATCTGAGTTTTCAAGGATTTCATCTTACCTGGATCCCCAATCAATGTTGATGGGAGTGGGTATCAAGAAATAACATATATTGCACTCCACAAATCTGCTGCTGCAAAATAACTTCTTTTAAGTGTTTTAAGATTTACTTTGAGAACCAAGGTGTGCTGGACCTAACCCATAGCATTTTCAGTTGTCTCATACTCACACAAAAGCTGTACCATAAATGAGATCAAAGATGAATTGATGCCTCTGAATTGCAGTGTCGGTAAAGAACACTAGATACGCCATGGACTACCAGAAGAACACACAACTCTATCTTGGAAGAAGTACAGCCAGAGTGCTCCTCAGAAGCAAGAATGGCAAGATTTCATCTCACATACTCTGGACGTGTTATTAGGAAGGACCAGTCCCCATCACAATTTGTAGAGGAGACTGTCAGTGAAAAGGAGGAATACCCTCAATGAGATGGACTAACACAGTGGTTACAAACACAGGGTCAAACACAGCTATGATTGTGAGGATGGCGCTGGGCCAGGTAGTGTTTTTTCTGTTGTACATGGGTTCGTTATGAACAGGAGGTAACTCAAAGGACCTAACAACAACCCAACAAAGTCAGTAGGAAGAAATAAAAAAAATTGAAACTTTCATTTAATCAACTCATCTTTGCAGTATAGAGGAACTGGCTTCCTGTGCAAGGGCAATGCCTTTCCTGTTGGTTATCAATATACCAGTTTTTTTGCATATAAAAGTGTTACTAATCCAGGTGTCTTAAGGCACAGATGTAAACTTAGTAGCCTTAATAGGGTAATGATTAACACTCTGCTGTTAACTCAAACATCAATGGTTCAAACCCACCACTCACTCTGTGGGAGAAAAGACCTGACTGATGATCTGCTCCATGAAGATTATAGCCTAGGAAACCCTATAGGGCAGTTCTATTCTATCCAGTATCACCACTGTCACTGTTGGAATTGACTTGGTGACATGTAGAAACAATATCCCCATAGTGTGATGTACTTGTATAAACCCACCTACACTTTCTCATTTGCCATATCAACAGCCTCCAAGATGAGTTTTCTTTGAGATTCAATATGAGCACAGCAGCAACATACAGCAATATTATAGACACAGGGGCACAACAGTGACCTTGACTGCCCATGATCTATTTAACTACCTGAGCTCACTGGCCAACATCCAATTTTGTTTGGGCATAACTCCTTCCCCCACCTCCACAAAAAAATCTCCTCTTATTTTCTCTGTTATAGAACTTGGTACTTATCTCACAATTATACCAATTTTAATTATATACACTTATTTGTGTGCTTTCTTCATGGATGATGTCTTTGATATCATTCCAGAACTTGTCTCATTTTCAGTCATTAGTGTTCAATGCATCAAATCTGTTCTTGAGATGGTCTATAAACTTGGGCAGGATGTACTCAAGGTCTTATGGACTTGTTCTAATTTTCTTCGGTTTCAATTTAAACTTGCATCTGAGCAACTGATGGTCTGTGCTACAGCCAGCACCTGGTCTGGTTTAGTCTGCTGATAGGGAGACTTTCCATCATCTTTTTCCACAGACATAGTTGATCTGATTCCTGTGTATTCTATCTGGTGAAGGAAGAAGCTGAAGCTACATTGAAGGCATTGGAAAAAAAAGAAAAAAAAAAGTTCCAGGAATTGATGGAATCTCACTTGAGATGGTTCAACAAATTGGTGCAGCACTGGCAATGCTCACCCATCTATTCCAAGAAATTTGGAGGACAGTTACCTAGCCAACCAACTGGAAGAGATCCATATTTATGGCCATTCCCAACAGAGGTGATCCAACCGAATGCGGAAATTACCAAACAATATCATTAATATCACATCCAAGTAAACTTTTGCTAAAGATCATTCAACAGTGACTGCAACAGTATACTGAAAAGGAACTTCCAGAAATTCAAGCCAGATTCAGAAGAGGACATGGAACCAGGAATATCACTGTTGATATCAGATGGATCTTGGTTGAAAGCTGAGAAGACCAAAAAGATGTTCACCTGTGCTTCTTTGACTATGCAATGGCATTCAACTGTGTGGATCGTAAAAAATTATGGCATTTCAGAGAATGGGAATTTCAGAACACTTAAGTGTGATCTTATGGAATCTGTACATGGATCATGAGGCAGTTGTGTGAACAGAACAAGGGGGCACTGCATGCTGTAAAGTCACGAAAGGTGTGCATCAGGGTTGTATCTTTCACCATACCTTTTCAATCTGTATGCTCAGCAAATAATTCAAGGGGCTGTACTACACGAAGAAGTATGAGGCATCAGGCTTGGAGGAAGACTCAGTAACCACCTCCATTATGCAGATGACACAACCTTGCTTGCTGGAAGTGAAGAGAATTTGAAGCACTTACTGATGAAAATCAACGACCATATCGTCAGTATGGATTGCACCTCAACATCAACAAAACAAAAATTCTCACCACTGTACTGGGAAGCAACATCATGATAAACGGAGAAAGGACTGAAGTTGTCAAGCATTTCACTTCACTTGATTCCACAATCAACACCCATGAAAGCAGCAGTCAAGAAATCAAAGGATGCATTACACTGTGAAAATCTGCTGCAAAAGATCTCTTTAAAGAACTGAAAAATAAAGATGTCACCTGAAAGACTAGGGGGCACCTGACACAAGCCATGGTATTTTCAGTTGCATCCTATACACGTGAAAGCTGGACAATGAGTAAGACAGAAGA
Source organism: Heterohyrax brucei (assembly GCA_028571685.1). Classification (NCBI taxonomy): domain Eukaryota; kingdom Metazoa; phylum Chordata; class Mammalia; order Hyracoidea; family Procaviidae; genus Heterohyrax; species Heterohyrax brucei. The sequence continues at coordinate 53,305,370 of CM053155.1, forward strand.
AGAACTGATGCCTTTGGACTGTGCTGGTGGAGAAGAATACTGAACATACCATGGACTGCCGAAAGAACAAACAGGTCTGTCCTGGGAAAAACACAACTAGAGTGCTCCTCAGAAGCGAAGACAGCAAGATTGCATCTTACATACTTTGGACAAGTTGTCAGGAGGAAACAGTCCCTGGAGAAAGACATCATGCTTGGTAGAGTGGAGGGTCAGTGAAAAAGAAGACCCTCAATGAGATGGATAGACACAGTGGCATGGTTGAAGACCACGCAGCGATTCGTTCTGTTGTGCTTAGGGTCACTATGAGTTGGAACCGACCTGACGGAACCTAAAACAACAAAAACATTCGTGGGCTGATCTCTTTAACGGTAGTATCTCCCACTAGACTGATAACATGAAGAGTCCAGAAGCCATTAACACCTTACCCACCATTACATACACAGCACCTTTACAGTAGATGATACATATTAAATTATGTATATGATACACTACGTATTAAACACTGATGGCCAAGTGAATTGCCCCAATTTTTGTGATGCGAGTACTCCTCAAGCAATACAGATTCCAAAGGAAATTAACCGAGGCAACAGAAAAAGAAAACTGGGGGACTTCCCAAAACATTCCTTCCTTTCCAAATGACTCGGTGAATCATGGAAGGTAATATGGTACACTTTGAAATGTGCCATTTAATAAAGGAATGCTTCTGGCCTCAGTTTTCTCATTTGTAAACATGTGGGCAACAATAAGTATATGAGACACGGTATATGAAAGCGCAGGGCAAATACTTAGGAAGAAGAAAGAAATTCAAAGATACCCTGAATTAGGAAGCAAGTAAATTCAACTCAGATCACACAGTCTTAAAGGATAGTGCTTAAGAATGACGTCAGCCTTCCTCATCTCCCAAAGTTGTCCACTGGAGGAATTTACTTGAAACAACAGGGGTAATTCAGACTATCACCCAGTCGTCTGCAAACTGTGACCTGAGTGACATCAGTGGCTTGGCAGAGGTTTCTGAAGTCCTGGCTCACCCATCTTCTCCTTGACCTCAGCTTTCTGTTCACTTCTAACACCACAGACACATGTCAAGAAATGGCCCAAAAGGTAGCTAATGCGACAGGTGCCTGAAGAAAAATCCAGATACATCTGAAAATCTGAGGAGCCTTATGTCAGGTGGGTTTCGACATTTTCAGTGGTACTTCACTTTTTTCAAATGGGGTGGAGGGAAGAATATGTCTTTTGGTGGAATGCACGGTTGAAATGAGAGAAAATAAGATATCAAAGCTCCCAATGCAAACAACTAACCCACAATTCAAGAGCTTCCTCTTAGTTTCAAAGGGAACCAGTGAGGCCTAGGATCAACTCTGAGCAATGGTGGGAAGCACAGAAACAGGATTCCCTGTAAACTGTTGATCATCCCAAATAAGAGATACAGCAGACACAAGGAATTGGCCCTACATGACTTCAAACCACTGGTTTTGGTCAATCATGAGTGGCTGAATTAGCAGACCAAAGAAACTATAAAGGGATGTAAAAAAGGAATCACAGAAAACAAAGCAGTTCCAGATGGGAAAAACCACAGGACTGGAAGTCTTGAGGAAAAGCAAAGCTTAACTTCAAATAAGCTTTTCTCTAGAGGGAAATAAATACTGTAGCATCCGCCTTAATCCATTCTTGGCTGGTTAGGGTTAGCACATCCTTTCATAACTTCTCCTTACTAACTTTACAGAAAATACACCACCTACTACGTACTATTAGGAAACCCTGCTGGCATAGTGGGTTAAGTGCCATGTCTGCTAACCAAAAGGTCAGCAGTTCAAATCCTCCAGGTGCTCCTTGGAAACACAATGGGGCAATTCTACTCTGACTTACAGACTCGCTATGAGTCACACCCAGCTTGACGGCAATGTTTTTTTTTTAATTATTTAATCTTAAGAAACAAAAAAATAATTTTAAAATGTACATGAGAGACTCAGAGGCACATCTACCACAACTTTACTGAAAAGAAAATAGCATTTCAAATACTTATTTTTAGAAAAGGTAAGTTTGTACAACTTAAGTGCTTACCTCCTAATTAGAGGCATTAAACACCCCATCAACTTAAGAACCCATCGTTCCACAGAATATGTCTTTGGGTTAACTTCATTCAGAGATTAAACTCTGACCACAAGATCTAAAGTATGAATAAAAACGGAATAAGGAAGAAATGTTCACGTTGAGATTTGCACATATATGGACAAATGCAAATTTCTGTAGAACAAACAAAATAAACAGGATTTACCTCTCTGAACTTCTCTATTCTGGTTTATCCATCAGACATGGTAGAGCTCCATGTTACAGTCTCTTAAGCTGCTAACTACTTGTTTCACAGTTTTAAGCCTTATTTTTTGAGCAAAATACTTAGTATTCAGGGGTGGGTCTAAGTTTTGTGGGGCCAATCCATATAATTTAAGGAATCCTTTCTAAGGAAAATTAAAAAAAATTATGAATATAAAATTATATAGAGGGTACTGGAAGTAGGCTACACAAGTGAGCAGCCCAGGAACTGTACCATGAACTTCACAGTAAATCTACCTCTAAAGTGACTTGAGTGTGACAGCCAAGTCATATTTCTCTGTATTGTACCCACATGATGTCTCACAGAGCACTGGGCATTTTACAGGCATTCAGTACTTGTCAATTCCACTCATTCTGGAAGCAAGAAAAGGCTCTGACTATGAGGTCAAATTCAAGGCTTGGATGGTACAAAATCCTAACTCTTTTTATTTACTTATACCTTTAAAAATGTAGTTTGAATTAATGTTGATAGTATTATTGAATAATTATCATCCAGTTAGTGTCTTAAAAATCTAAAAATGTCTATTACGATTGGAGAATTTAAAAAAAAAGAAAAAAACGACACCAGCAAACAAAACCTAGATGCAAGTCATCGACTAAATATTCTAGTTCTCATGAGTCCATTCACTATCTATGAAGAGCAGCCGGAACTTATATCTATGACAAGCAGCCAGAATTTATGTACAGTCCTTTACTGAGGGGACATCTGCAGCTTATTATCAATGGACTCGTCCCATGAGGAGAAGAGGTTACCAATTCCAAAGTAAACTTGCAGGAATTTTTGATGTCCTGACTTCTTACTGCCTGCCAACAGCTGACATTCTATATCCTTTTCATAAATATGAAAAATAAAAAGGAGACAATATATGTAATTCTTCAGGTTCTCTTTGTAAATATGAGATTTGCAAGCAAAAGAACTATGAAAGCAGTAACTGACCCCACAGATTGAGACCCCAGGCTTAACACTCTTTCAAGTACTGCCATATAAGAAACCATCTATGCTGCAGCCCAGGATCTCATAACTAGATCAACATGTGATAAAGAACAAACATTTTGTGAATATTCCTGAATATGAACACATGAACAACCTATCCAAATAATTCTACTCCATATGCATCTATGTGCAAGAAACATATTTCCAACATGTGATAAACACAATACCGATTTCCTTAATATATAAAAAGTTACATCAGATGAACATTACTTCAAAAGAAAAATGGGCAAAGGCTAGGAAAAGATAGTACACAGAACACAAACGGCCAATAAGTATCTTAAAAGGCACTAAGTCTCATTCATAAACATAAGAAACATAAACTCAAAAACAACAAGTGCCTGTAAATGGGAGACTGTATGAACGTGTGACCAGCAGAACCAGATGATTCTCAGCCATCACCAATGACAGCTGTCATGGAGCACCCATTGTTGAGTCCCTGTGGAAACATGAGGAAAAGACGGGTGCAGCTCAAGAACTCTACTAAAAGACCACGACTGATGATCCGATGGCCTGGGGGATCCCCTGGGAGCCTGTCCCCTAGACCTGCTGCTGTCCCTGACCAGAAAACACTACTGAGGTCAACTATGTGCACAAGAATGGACTAGACTCAGGGACACAATGTTACCATATGGTGTGTGTGCTTTATGGTTCTACGCATTTATAGGACGCCATTCTACTTGTCTCTTTCTAGATGGGAGAGCAGAGGTGGAGAGGAGGGGACAGGAGCTTGTTAAGAGGATACCACAAGTATAGAATGACAAGGAGGAGTGTGCTGTCACAGGGTAAGGAGCGAAGAAGGAGCTGCAGATACGCAGGCATGCAAAATTGATTTAGATTGTATACTTCCACTTAATCACAAAACAAACAGACAAACAAAAAAATGAGTGCCATTTTTCACTTGTGCAATCAGTAGAAACAACAATACCTACAGATGACAAGGGCAGGAAGAAAGTGAAACAATAGAAAAGTGAGACTCCGTGGGCAGGAATACAGCTGGTAGGACTTGGAAATGTCTTTTAAATATTTCAATGCTTTATCTTTTGACCCAATCAATCACTCTTCTATAAAGTTATCCCACAAATTCTAAAACAAGTACTCAAAAGATGTATGTTCAAAGATGTTCCTTGCAGTATTGTTCACAAAATTAAAAAAAAACTAGAGCCAAAGCCGAAAGCAGGTTCAATATTCATCTACAGAGTATCCATTCAATAAATACTACAAAGCCATTAGAAAGAAAATGGTAAACCTGAGCCCTGGTGGCACAGTGGTTAACAGCTCGCTACTAACCAAAGGGCTCGTGGTTCCATCCACCAATTGTGCCTCAGAAAGCCTACGGGCAGTTATACTCTGTCCTACAGCATCACCACAATTGTAATGACTTGACAGCAACAGGTTTCAGTTTTCTTTTTGGTTTATCTATATATGCTGATAGAAACCCTGGTGGCATAGTGGGTTAAGTGGTACATCTGCTAACTGAAAGGTCTGCAGTTCAAATTTCCCAGGTGCTCCTTGGAAACTCTGTGGGGCAGTTCTACTCTAACCTCTAGGGTCACTATGAGTTGGACCTGACTCAAAGGTAGTGGGTTATACATGCTGATACTGAAATAACAACTGACATTTCTTGAATGCTTCCAAAGTACCAACTTCTGGCTTTAAGCATTTTACATGTATTATTCATTTAATGAGAAAAATTATTCAAGATACATGGAAAAGGGATAGAAAGTTGCAAAAGAGATTATATACTGTGGTTCTATTTGTGTCATACATATGTATACGTGGAAACCCTGGTTGCATAGTGGTTAAGTGCTACAGCTACTAATCTGATGGTTGGCTGTTCAAATCCTCCAGGTACTTCTCGGAAATTCTACAGGGCAAGCTCTATTGTGTCCTACAGGGTAGCTATGACTTGGAATTGACTCAACAGCAAAGGGTTTGGTTTCTTTTTTCTACGTATAAAAAAAACCTAGTGCCATCAACTAAATTCTGACTCATAGTGACCCATACATATGTTCATATAATCTACTGCCATCGAGTCAATTCTGACTCATAGCAACCCTACAGACAGAGTAAGACCGCCCCATAGAGTTTCTAAGGAACACCTGGCAGATTTGAACTGCCAACTTTCTGGTTAGCAGCATGTAGCATTTAGCCACTATGCCACCAGGGTTTCATATGCTCATATGCACACAAAAAATTTTCTGGAAGTCTACATAAAAAATGGTTTAGAATGATTACCTATCAAAAACGGGTTTGAGAGCTTGGAGAAAAGGAGAGTCTCTACTTTTCACCTTTGTAATTTTCCAAATTGTCTGAACTATTCACTACATACATAGATTACTTCTATTTATAAAATGATAATACAAGTTTCTGCCTAGTTAGAGTATGGTCTATTTATTTCTTTTAATTTCTATGTATTTTTAAAAAATCTAATAAATGTTATTTGGAGGAAGAAAAGTAGCAATATAAGAAGACATTAACATTTCTCTTTACATCCTTCTATAATGTAGGAATTTTCTTTCAATATGATTGTGCATTACTTTTAAAATAAAAAATTCAACAACCACAATGACCACCAACAAAAATACCCTATCTCATTTCCTTCCTTATACAGGAAACCCCAGAATATAAGGATCTGGTTGAGGATTCTCACGATTCTAAAACAATTGCTTGGCTGACAGTTTTCTTCCTTCTAACGTCAAGTCAATTCAATGCTAGTTTGCTTTGTTTAAGATCATGTTTAATTGCAAATAAGACAAAAATATGCAAGAAGATACAGAGATTATCAATATGTGGATTACAATGTATACACTGCTCTAGTATACGCAGCATGTGACTTCACAACCTGGATCAAGGATCCCGTTTGCACACTCATCCATATATTAGCCAGCACACAGTGACTGTCAACAGGTGTTATCATCACTGGAGCCACCAATCATTAGCCATTTCCTACAGAGCTAACACTGGGCTCTGCCTTCAGATGTGTCACCCCATTTCATCCTCAGAGCAACCTACAGGAATCCTAGTCAGCTGATTATCTACCGGAATTATACAGAATTACAAAAATACAGAGAAAAAATTAGGGTGGCAAATCCATAAACTGAGTTTAGATTTATGGCTACCTACTTGTAACAATTTTATATATTTCTATGAGATTTCTTTTTTTTCCTCAGAAACAGGGCATAAGTGTCTCCTGAATAATCTCCATGTCATTTGCTCCAGAAGTCATCCCCTCACTCCTTCTGGTTCATTCATCCTCACACAACCTATCGGCATTTAGGCACAGATGAATTGGAACCTTATGTCATCCCTCTACAAACAGCTGTAGACTTCCATCAGCTGTCAGATGTCTTCAGCTCTTACCTGTCCAGGAGCAGTTCCAGCACTTCTTTAGTGGAGGCAAAACCTCTGTAAGTTGACAAGAAGATGCTGATATAGGTAAAGTCATTGTCCCCAAAGGCTGTCAGCAGGTTCTCCACAAGCTTCTCCAAGGTGCCAGCTTTTATGGTCCTGATCTTACAGGTCTCATACTGACTGACTGTGTGTCCAGGAGGCAGCTGGTCTCCTTCAACCTGTGCAATAAATCCAGGATTATGATCAGGAGAATGAATTGCTCGAGTAAAACTGAAAACACTGAAATATTTGAGAAACACAAACCATAGCCTGTATTGTTTGGTCTTATGTCTCTCCAAGTCACGTAAAGCAATTTTCTTCTCCCTGTGAGGACAGTAGTGATAACAGTAATTGGTGTGTGTGTGTGTGTGTGCGTCTGTGTCTGTGTCTGTGTTCCCTTGCTTTCTAAAAGTAGACGTATCATTTCACAGTGGTTACATTCTACTTATGCCCCTATCAGTAACTAGGCTGTAGGCATACTTTATCAAAGCTATTTCCTGTAGTCCCAGGACTGCCTTTAGCAAATGTTATCAATCATTCCCTTTCTATTGTTCCTTGGTAAATTTTCAAACTCATTCTTAAAGACAGCTCCCACAGGGGTGTACTCAGCTGACTCATACCAACTTGGGAAAGCTGATTGATAAATTTTTAAAACTGTGTGAGCCAGATGACATCATGTTACTAACCTGCAACAAGCCATGGTGGGAGTATTTTTTCCATAGAAATTGGTAAGCACCAAAAACTAGCTTCCTCCCCCTTTCCCACGGGTCTCTTGTTAAACATCTGCACGCGCATCACTGGGTGGTTTCCATGCCTCTGAAGGTATTCGGAACCACGCTCTGACATCCTCCAGCTCACGGAAGGCAGTGTGCACCTGACTCAGTATCACCACCGTCAACAGAGCTGACAGAGAAGTGGCTGTACTGAGCGGCACCAGGCTAATCTTCAGGGAATAAAGGGATCGGGCTGGGGCGGGGGAACGGGGAGCGGTACAGAGAGAAGCATGACCCCACCTTCTGGAAACCTGCAATAAGAAAATGTTTACTGGCGAAAAGCAGCAATCACACGAGAATGAAATGTAGATACACATTATGGAAGCCTTGCTGGTGTGGTAGCTAAAACACTCAACCGGTAACCAGAGGTGGCAGTACCAGCAGCCTCTCCATAAACCCACTGCAGCTGAGTCAATTCCAGCTCATAACGACACAGAGTTTCCAAGGAGTCCCTGGTGGATTTGAACTGCCAACCTTCTGGTCAGCAACCGTAGCAATTAACCACCACACCACGAGGGTTTCCAGCCTCTCCACAGGATAAGTATAATGACAAAATCTGCAAAGCTTAGAACTTGAGCACGGATAACAAGAACACCCTGGTTGCACAGGGAAATCCGGGTGGCCTAGTGGTTAAGCGCTACATCTGCTAACCCAGAGGTCAGCAGTTTGATCTGCCAGGTGCTCCCCGGAAACTCTGTAGAGCAGTTCTACTCTGTCCTCTAGAGTCCCCATGAGTCAGAATCGACTTGATGGCGGTGGGTTTGCTTTGGTCGGTTTTTGGTAGAACAGTAGTTAAGTGCTATGGCTGCTAACTAAAAGGTTGGCTGTTTGAATCCACTAAGCACTCCCTGGAAACTCTTTATGGGGCAGTTCTACTCTGTCCAATTTAAGGAAAATATAGCTATACTGTACATTCTGCAGTAAATCTGCTTCTGACAGATTATACAGAGATGTAATTTTCAAAATTTAACTAGTCCTTCTTTGGCACTACAGAAGCTGCCATAATGAGAGGAGGCCTGTAGGAAATCTCCAAGCAAATAATTATTCCAAGAGACACATAGAATTATCAAGCATGTTCTCTGCACCATAAATTTGAACTGCTTTGTATCAGATTTTCCTAAACTTAAATAGACATATGAACATTAAAGAAGAGGGACAAAGAAAAATGAATCTCTAAATGATAACACCATGCTTATTAGGTAGCGTAGTTCCTTTTTCTTCACCTGGCCTGCCAGCAACTAAACAATGGAAGGATATCAACAGATAAGATTGTGTAAGAACGAAGTGACAGTGACTGCTTTTAGAAAGGGGTTTAGAATAGCTTAGTGCCATCATGCTACCTGCTAAGACATATTGTCATGTAGTAGCTGGCTTTATTCCTTCACTTAATTTTTAAGAGCTACTTTTAGTAGTCTACTTTTAGTAGTCTAAGAAGAGGGATCTAGCTTGGGCAACATATCCAATGTTTCCTTGAGTTCCTTAGGCCTTTTGACTCAAAATGTGGCCTTATAACTGTTCTTTATCATTTCATACGCAATTTTATAGGCCTGATGGTACCTACTTGTCTACCAGAAGCTTCAATTACTTTTAACTAGAAACAGTAAATGAAAAGGATATATGGTTTCAAATTCTAATTACATTTTTAATTATTTGGTACAGTACTGCCCTAAATATGTACTGCAAAGCAAGAGTTCAAAAAAAAAAAAAAAAAAAAAAAGGAATTGTATGGTCAAGTTTAGAAATTATAGGGTTCAACAAAGTGAAAGATATTTCTTTACCAGAGAATGTTTTACATCTGTAATATTCTAACGTTAATCCGTCATGATGAAGTGTCATGAAACTTTAAGACAGGGATATGGTATATAACGTTGCTAAATAGATTTCCCTTTATTTTCAGAACATCCTGTAGAACTTCAGAATGAACACACTTTGGAAATGCTGGCTTAATAAATCACTGTGATGCATTTAAAATTTAATTCATATTTGTCACTTCTCTTAAAAGAAAAAATCAAAAGATTATGAAATATTTTAATTTTATCTTCATATGTATTTCTTTAATATCTAAATATCAAATTTTAGGAGTGTTCTACTTTTCTTTTTTTTGGAAGCCCTAGTGATACAGGGGTCAAGTGCTATGGCCGCACACCCTAAGATTGGCAGTTCAAATCCACCAGGTACTCCTTGGGAACTCTATGGTGCAGTTCTACTTTGTCTACAGGGTTGCTATGAGTCAGAATTGACTCAACGGCAGTGTTTTTTTTAACTTTTTCCACCTCTGTGTTTTTTACTTAGTCACTTCTGATGACCTGGTCAAAGGAATTATCTACCTGGATAATATTAAAAAGCAGTGGTTGAAAAAATATACTGCAACATCCAAGATTATCAATAACAACAAAAGGCACAGCTTCTCAATCTCTTGAGATATTCTAGTTCTAACTTTAAATCAAGCTTCTTTACCCTGTCGTATGTCAGGGCTCCCTTACCAAATCATTGCATAGCTTGAAGATCCTCGTTTTATGTACATTTTACGCAAATCCAACTCTAAAACTGAACCTTTCCTTATTGAAAGTGATGTCTATCTAAAAGAACTAATTTTTCACTGAACACTGATGTGGCCAAAAACTCACAGAACAAAATGCTTGTCAAAGGACATGATGAAGTGGGTCCCTTTTCCTGCCAGAAAGCAGATCTGGTAGGAAGCCAAGGTTTCCCCTTGGGGGTGGAATTATGTTACTCACTAATCCTGTTGCTTCCTTTTATTCTGGAAAAAAAGTCTCAGCTTGCATGCCTGACATCATAAGTCACTTAAACAGGTCTTGTTCCTCAGTATTTGCATCTGTACATTGGGAAGAACTATATGTGAGCTGACAAGAGGGCTGGTAAAATACTTTGGAAAATTTAGATTCCAAAAGATTATTCTGTAAGCTCAATGAATGTGCATAAATGACAGTTCTCATAAAATGAGGTGCAGGAATTGGTCTGGTCCCTAACATCAATCTCTCAAAAATTAATAACTAACAAGGTGTCAGAGAACTTATTTTTATTTTCAGAAGACTTGCAAAACACCCTAAAATTTATTTGTATGGCAAGGGGAGGAGCCTTGCTAGTGCTCCAGTTAAGAGCTTAACTGCTAAGCAAAAGGCCAGCAATGTGAATCCACCAGCTGCTCCTTGGCAACCCTATGGAGAAGTTCTACACTGTCCTATAGCGTCACTCTGACTTGTAATCAATGCAATGGCAGTGGCTGTTTGCTTTTCTAATGGCAAGGGAAGATGAATTATTTCCCAATATTCAGATACCAAACATTTTTATGAAACATTAAACTTAGAATTAGCCACCTATTGCTGGAATTCTTTTGAAATAAAATTGAACAGAGGAGACACACGAAATATATATGGCCATTCTAGAGAAGCTAAAATTTTAAAGTTTCATTTTTGAAGAAAAGTATTCAATAGCCACATAAGCCTTTTAAGAGACCTTATGACCTGTTTTGTTTGTAATATCTCCACAACTCTGAATTGAAATTTAAAAGAAAGGGCAGGGAGGACTCCTGGCAGACAAGTGTTTAATAACACAGACTTCAATAGCAAGATGTGGAGGGCTGAGCTTACCCTGTGGGTTAGCACACTAACAGGAAACAGCTCAATCTGGATTTAATCAGAGACCCATCATTTTACTGACATGATCACGATACTGCAGCCACAAAAATGTTTCATAATTGTTTTTTTGGCCAATCTTTCTGCCATTAAAATTCAGCTTTTCCTAGGAGAACATGTCTGATTTAGGCATTTATTCCTATGGAGTATACATAAAAATCTGCCCAAGTGTCTCAGCTATGGAAATTCCGTAATTACCAATTTTGGCAGGAGAGGGAAAGGAGAAACATAGTGTGAGAGATGAAAGGCATATGCCATGTTTCAATTCTGTTTCCAGTCATTGAGAAATACATTCTTTCACCTAAAACATGAACAACTAAAAACTTGAGTGTCTAATTTTTTTTAAGTATTTTAGTGTGCTTTAAATGAAAGTAATAATCCAAGTCAATTTGTCATACAAAACCTTGCACACATACTGTTATGTAACTCTATGCTCTTTCCATACCGTGACAGCCCACTCCTCCTTTCCACCCTGTATTTCCTGGGTCCATTCAATCAGCTCCTGTTCCCCCTGCCGTCTCATTTTGCCTCTGGACACGAGCTGCTCAGTTAGTCTTGTGCATACACTTAAGTCAAGAAGCACAATCTTTGCCAGTATCATTTTATGTCTTATACTCCAGTCCAGTCTTTGGATTTGGGACTCATTTCAGCTCTGGACTAACACAGAGTCCAGTGGCCATGTCTTCCAGGAACCCTCCAGTCTGTGTCAGACAGTCAAGTCTGGTCTTTAAAGAGAGTTCCTAGCTCTCCACACTCATTTTTCTCCCACTGTGTCAGGGACCTTATGTTGTATGCCCTGTCAGGGCAGTCGCTGGTGATGGCCGGGTACTATCTAGTTGTTCTGGTCTCATACTGATATAGTCTCTGGATTACATGACCCTTTCTGTCTCTTGGGCTCATATTTTCCTGATGTCTTTGATTTTCCTCCGAGGAATTCTAATTTGAAAAAAAAAAATTCTTTTTTCTTTCCAAAGAAATTATACTTTAGTTATCTGATACTTTAAACAGGAAACTTGATTAAAACAACCTCATCAGACTGGACACAGTATGCAGTCCTGCTCGAAACCACCCTCACTCAGCCTTCAGTACATCAGTTATCAGGCACTGTGGTCACTGTGGCAAAGCACGAGCACTATTCCAGTCTCAGCTCCCTAGGAAAAATCTAACACCTATAACCCAAAGTTTTACAGACTTTAAGAAGGTAAAACTTGACATATCTATATTCATTCCCAACACCAAGGGCATGTTTCATACTTCCTCTTCAAATGCCTTACAACCATTGCGTTCACCACCAAGCCACCGTCCTAGAGGATACCCCATGAGATAACCCACAAATAAACTGTGTTTACTGCATACCCAAATGTAGGAATTAAATTACCTTGCCATGCAAAGAAAAATCTAATCTCTGAGTAAAGCCGGTCGCGCATGAAGTGGCACACAGCGGAACATTATGGTGAGGCCTGTGATCTATTTCATGCTAGCCACGCAGGGCTGTAAATCAGTACCACACAAAGCCCTCGCGGGTGTGATGGCAGGCTCAGAGTGAGCTTCTGCTTTGTGGGAACTACCATTTTACAAGAACTCACTTTGTTGCTCAACTACAGTTGCCAGAGAAAATATGGGGCACTCAGTTACATTTGAATTTCAGATAAACACTGATTTATTTATTTTTAATATATGTATATCCCATGCAGTACTGGGTGGGGGGGGGACCTACTTGTACAAAAACAAGATAAAAAGAAATTCTTTGTTTATGTGAAATTCAAATTTAACTGAGTGCATTTTATTTTTACTTGGTCAGCCTGATAACCCTACGCTAGGTGCGAGTGACGCGGAGAGAATGGGCACGTCTCTCATTTGTTCGCCGACTTATCCAGACATGCATTAACTCGACAGTAGGAGGCGTCAGGCACTGTGCAAAGCCACTACAGGTATAAAGGTAAACAGCAAGCAGTCTGACACCAAGGCTGCTTGGAACAGTGAAGAAACAGCTATAAAGAAACCATCACAATGCAACGCTGGTAGGACGGTGAGGAGAGAGGCAGGAAACCGTAGAAGCACCTGGAGGAATCCGCGGCACCGAGGCATCAGAATAGGCTTCCTCAGTAGGTGATGCCTGAGGTTTTAAGCTATGGATGGGAGCCAGCAATGCTGGGGAGGACACAGCAGGCTGGGAGACCAGCAGAAACAAAGGCATTAATAAAAGAGAGGTGAGAGGAGAGCACGTGGTTGCAAGAGCTCTGTAGCAAAGGGAAGGGAGGACTTGGCAGGAGAGTCGGTGGGAACCACCCGGTTACGGAGGGCTCGGGTGCTGAGGTGCTGAGACTTCATTTCCTCCAGGAAAGGGGAAACCAACTGGTGAGGCTTAAGCATGGTCACTGTGAAGGACAGACCTGACGGGAACAGTTTTCAAGTTGGGAAACCCAGTAGGAAAGATGTGAATACTGCACAGGAGCAGACTATGAGAGTCTCACTAACTGGTGCAATGGCGACAGGAAGAGACGGCGGTGGGTGGGAAGCATGTATTAAATAAATATTCAGGAAAAAAGTGACAAGACTTAGAAGAAATTAAGTAGATGGAGAAGACAAAGATGAAGGGGAAAAACGAATCAGGGATGCTTAGCTAATTCCTAGAGCAGGTGACTGGAATGATAGTACCCAAAGGAAAGAAATCTGGGTGGGACCCCTAGAAGGATGGTACCCAAATGAAAGAAAATACAAGGGAGGAAGCCAGTTTTCAGGTGGGGGGGCAGGGGCACTGAATCTCCCTTTAGAAATACAGAACTTAAGGCATCTTCAGGAAACAACAAGGATGTACCCAACAGGCAACTAAATCTAAATGTTGAGGAGCGGGGCCTAAGGTGGAAATACGGAGCAGTTATGTCCATTAAAACAGATTCACTCTTCTAGGAAGAGTGTGTAGAACAGAAACAACAGTGGGCTGAGCATGGCATCTGGCAGAATACCAACTGAAGAGCGTTCCAAGAATAAAGACGCCAGGCACGACGATGGAATACCTGCACACACGGCAAATATGCCAACATGCGCACCTGCCATCTAATTACGCAAGTGCATCAAAACCTAACCAGCGGTGTGCAGGAACCAGCTTATCCTTGCGTCGAAAAGCCAGCTGTGCACATCTCTTTTCAACTTTACGCTCAATGCCATCATAATGGTAGCCTACAATCAGCTACAGTCAGAATATTTGCACCACGGAAGTTGGCAGATGCTAGAAATTGGGGCTTTTGCTCTGCAGAACTGATTCCTCAGCATCCCTCTGCCCTGGGGGCCCTCTCAGATTTTGTCAACAGTAAGTTTATGAAAGACCTTCACAATGGTTGAACATTTTTCTCTCTGAGATGTCTTTAGGACCTGTTTTCACTCCAGATAAGACATATATGGGTTTGTCACCATGACCTCTAACCTTACAGAAGATGGAAAAGTACAACTCTAAACTGAAAAGAAAATAGAGAGAGATGGAAGAAGAGGAGGTAGAAAAGCATGTGCATAAAAAATTACAAAATTCCCAGGTGCTAACCTTGCTTGAAGCCGTATGTTACAAGGTGGCTGTGTCTGTGACGAGTAACCTCCATCCTCAGGAAAGCGCTAAGGAAGCTGTAATAACAAACAGCGGCCAGTGCTTTATCACTCAGAATTCCCAGCCTCCTCAGCCATCCTGTCTCAGCAGGGTTTCCTAGATCACCCCTTAGAGTCCAGGAACCTCCAGGGAGAAACAGGAAGTTGTGTTTTCCATCTCTTGAAAAACTGTCTCCTCTGCCTATGAATCAGCTTCGCCCAGTGTTAATCCACAACAGAATCTCTGATACAAATCCCCATTTCTGCCTTCTGGCTACCCTTCAGGATTACAAAATCTTCCAGGAATTAAGTGGATTTTAGGAAGCATGCTGACAACACTTTTCAAATAAAATAATCTCACTTTCATATGATACATTTCTATTTGAAACTCAGAAGGTTAACAATGAAAGTGCTGTGAATTAAGCTGGTTTCCATTTCAGTTTCTGAAACCAATTTACTATGGGATCTAGGTCAATGACTTAAAGTTTCAATGCCTTCGTCATGTACCCTACAAAATGAAGAAATCACATGCAATTTTCTTACTTCCCAAGAGAACTTCAGGATTTAGAGTAGCATATGGGGAGTTCTGAACTAAAATAGTCACCATTACATTTGCCAAATAACATTACCTATTGTCATACCCAGTTTTACATCCGCAGTCAATCACTAAAAATCTGCTCTCTCCCTCGTCTCTCATTCAGTGCCTCAAGTGTCCAAGGTCTTCACTTCCTGAGGGCACAGGTTAACAGGTGCCCTGGTTTTCTGGAATCCATTCTGTGTTTGTGCAGCCCAGCCAACATCTGTCTGAAAAGGTCAGCAGGGGGTAGAGTGAGCGTCTGTGTGACCTACTGTTCTCTGTGGATGAAGCCTACCGTGAACTGAAGGGCCAGAGACTTTCCCAGAGCACCATAAATCCCACAGACATCTACAAGGGGCTTTATCTCCCTGTAAGATTTATAAGTGTTCCTTCACCAATTCTTTTGGAGGTGGTGGGACAAAGAGGGTGTCATGGTTGCCTGATGTTGCCTAATTCAAAAGTAAAGTCAGTAGTTTGATTCTCATTCTGCATACCACATTAAGGAATCTATCTCCCACCACCTTCTATGGGGATAGTTTAATTTGAAACAAATACAGATTTAGTTCTTATTGTTATTATCACCAAGAATCCCTAGGAAGTGCAAACAGCTCCATCCTCAACTACTAATGGAAAGGCTAGCAGTTCAAACCCACCCAGAGGCACCTCAGGAGTAAAGCCTGGTGACCTGCTTCTCAAAGACCACAATTTTGAAAACCCTGTAGAGCACAGTTATACTCTACAAGTCGAAATCAGCTTGATAGCAACCAGTTTGGTTTTGGTTCATCATTATTACCTATTCCATAAGGATCAAGCATAAAAATCAATGCCCCATTATCAAAATGTCAATTTTGATAATGTGACAACTGAATTTCAACATTCAAATAATGATTCTATCTACTGTTTTCCTTTCCCCCTCTAATACTAAACCTTTAAAGTCTATCTGGACTTATAAATTCAAATATAAAATGTAATGTTACAGCTCCCACCAAGTTCTGAGAAGTAATGCCTCTGGCCAGTACCCTATCTCTCAGCATCGTGTTTAGAACATGTAATATTCTTAGATCATGGGGCTTGCTAGAGCTCGCTATCTATGGAACAAGCATGTATCTTTCAAGCATATTATCAGCTGACAAAACCTAGGGCAAGACAAGAAGAAAATTTAGCTTGAATACATCTCTCTAAGTAAACTGGAAACTGGCTTTTTTTGCTTAATAGGTTTTCCTCCTCATAAGCCATAAATTAATTGTAAGAAACTTATCTTCATACCTTAAGTGAGGCAGAAGAGAAGACAGGGCTCACATGTATATACTGAAAACCTACTATGGGTCAGACACAACATTGCTCATATTGCTCAATCCTTACAACAATCCTCTGGTATAGGGATTATTTTTATTTTACTTGAAGAAAATAGGAATAGAGTATGGAAAAGTAAGGTGTCTTACCCAAAGCTGCCCAGCCAATGACCAGAAGCGACAGAGTCTGAATATAAAGCCAGCTCTATCTTCCTGCTACAACGTGATGCTTCCAAACACACAGCCATGTGTTATTAAATACTCTCCACATTCATACGGTCACACATACACCAAATACTGTCACAAGTCAACAATCTACTTCACAGCACGGCTATAAGGGATAAAACAGATAACAGGTCTGAAGCCATGGTGAAAGTTTTAAGAACTATTCAGGGCTCTACAAAAAAAAGACACTACATTTAACACCAAAATTCTTCTGTCTTCACTTTCTTCCAGCCCAACTTTCACCCAAGGTTTTAGGTATTATTATATCAAATAAATATTTAAATTACATCAAATCCACCAAGCGTGTCAGTTTTTCAAGCCGTGGTAGCTTGCATGTGGCTACGATACTGCAAGCTTTGTCATTGGTACTTCACACACCAGGAGAGTCACCCTTGGGGGACATCTTTCAGAGGAGCCTGCAGATTGAGACAGACTAGAAAGAAGGATCTGACAGCCTACTTCTGAAAACACTGGCCAATGACAATGTTACGAACAGCAGTGACGCACTGATACAGCCCTGCAGTAAGAGCTCCTCAAGTTGGAAGGCACTCAAAATACACACAGAGAAGAGCTTCCTCAAAGCACTGTCCACCTGAATGACACGCACAGACGCAAGCTCTTGGGACCTTCATTGATCACGTGGTACCTCACATTCACAATCAGAAGAAACAACTACAAATACCAATCAATAACAGGAATGTAGAACATATGAAGTCTATGACTCTAGGAAAATTGGAAGTCATCAAAACTTAAACGGGACTGGACACATAAAGATTGATGTCTTAGGCATTAATTAGCTGAAATGGACTGGTATTGGCCACTGTCACTCAATCATGTAGGTAGTCTACCATGCAAGGAATGACAAAATGAAGCAGACTGGAGTCCCATTGATCATCAAAAAGAACATGCCAAGATCTATACGAAGTACAGTGCTGCCAGCGATAGAATAATATTCATATGCCTGCAAGGAAGACCAGTTAATACAACTATTATTCAAATTTAAGGATCAAACATTATATGAAAGATAAGAAAATTGAAGGTTTTTACCAACTTCTGCAGTTTGAAGTTGGTCAAACATGCAATCAAGATGCACTGATAATTAATAGGGACTGGAAAGAAGCATTGGTGTCTGTAAAATATGGCTTTGGTGATTTAAAAAAACAAAACTGCTCCAGATTGCATGACACAGTTTTTCAAGACTAATAATGTCTTCACTGCAAACAAATTTGATGATAATATAAGTGGCAACTATGTACACAATCTCACCAGATGGGAAACACAAGAATCAAATACTGGAACGCAGTATCAATCAATCAGAACAAGACTGGTCCTGTCTGTGGAAAAAACATCAACTGCTCATATGCAAGTTCAAGTTGAAGCTGAAGAAAATTAAAACCAGTCCACGAGAGCCAAAATACAACCCCCAATTCACCTGAATTGGGAGACCATCTCAAGAATAGATTTGCTGCACTGAACACTAGTGACCCAAGACCAGACAAGTTGTGGAAAGACATCAAGAATGTCACACACAAAGCAAAAGTTCCTAAAACGATAGGAAAGGTAGAAAAGACCAAAGCAGATGTCAGAAGAGACTCTGACACTCTGTGTTCTTGAACATTGAGTAGCTAATGTGAATGGATGAAATGATAAAGTAAAAGAGCTAAACAGAAGATATCAAAGGGCAGCTTGAGAAGATAAAGTAAAATATTAGAATGAAATGTGTAAACATGTGGAGTTAGAAAACCAAAAAAGAAGAAAACACTTGGCATCTCTCAAGCTGAAAGAATTCAAGAAAAAATTTAAGCTTCAAGCTGCAATTCTGAAGGATTCTACTGGCAAATACTGAATGACATACAAAGCATCAAAAGCAGATGCAAGGAATACACAGAGTTAAGGTACCAAAAAGAAATGATTGACATTCAACCATTTGATGGGGTACCATATGATCAAGAACCAACGGTGCTGATGGAAGAAGTCCAAGCTGCACTGAAGCCACTCATGAAAAAGAAGGCTCCAAGAATTGAAGGAGTATCAACTGAGATGTCTCTATAAAAGAATGTAGCATTGGTGTTGCTCACTCATCTATGCCAAGAAATTTGGAAGACAGCTTCTTGGCTAACCAACTGGAAGATATTGATATCCATGCCCATTTCAAAGAAAGATAACTCAAAAGAACGCAGAAACAGTATCATTGATATTCCATGCAAACAAAATACTGCTGATGAATCAAAAGCAGTTGCTGCAGTACATTGACAGGGAACTGCCAGAAATTCAAACTGGATTCAGAAAAGGAGCAGATGAGAAACATCACTGCATATCAGATGGATCTTAGGTGAAAGCAGAGAATAGGAGAAAGATGTTTACCTGTTTTATTGACTATGCAAAGGCACTGACTATGTGGATCATAACAGATTATGGATAACACTGCAAAGAATGGGAAACCCAGGACACTTAATTATGCTCACGCAGAACTTGCACACAGACCAAGAGGCAGTTGTTCAAACAGAGCAAGGGGATACTGTGTGACTTAAAATCAGGAAAGGTGTGCATCCAGGTTGCATCTTTCACTACACTTATTCAGTCTGTGTGCTGAGCAGATAATCTGAGAAGACAGACTACACGAAGAAGAATGGGACATCAGGATTGGAGGAGCACTCATTAATAACCTGCGATATGCAGAGGACACAGCCTCAACTTACTGAAAGTGAAAAGGACATGAAGTACTTACCGATGAAAATCAAAGACTACAGCCTTCTGTAGGGTTATGTCTCAACATAAAGAAAACCAAAACTCCCATAACTGGACCAATAAGTAATATCATGATAAACGTAGAAAGGATGGACATTGCCAAGGATTTCATTGTACTTGGATCTACAATCAACCCATTTGGAAGCAGCATTATGGAAATCAAATGTTACTACATTAGGTAAGTCTGCTATAAAACACCCCCTTAAAAAGCAAAGATAACACTTTGACGACTAAGGTACTCCTGACCAAATCCATGGTCAATCACTTCATACTCATGCAACAGCTAGACAATGAGGAAGGAAGACTGAAGACAAATTGATGTCTTTGAATTATGGTGCTGACAAAGAATACTGAACTGGACTGCCAGAAGAATAAGCAAGTCTTTCTTGGAAGAAACACAGCCACGGTGCTCTTTAGAAGTGAGAATGGCAACATCTGACCTCATATAGTTTGGACAAGTTGTCAGGAGGTGTCAGTCCCTGAAGAAGCACATCATGTTTGGTAGAATATCAGTAAAAAAGAGAAAGACCCTCAATGAGATGAGCTGACACAGTAACTGCAACGGAGTCAAACTATTCTAAGGATGGCATGAGGTTGGGCCATGTTTGCTGTGCTGCACCCAGCATGGCTATGAGTTGGAACTGACTTGCCAGCACCTGACAACAATATTACATCAAGAGCGGCCTGCTACCAGGCCTCTCACCTCCTGACACTGACTGAAATAGCACTTGAGGGCAAAAATATTGTTTTAGTACTAAATATCCTCTTTGGGGGCAAACAAAAATTCCACTGATAATTACAGCTTTGTAAATGAGTAAGTCTAGGAAAGGTGATGATTTCACCCAGTGTTTAAAAGGAAACCAGGAGAACAATGTCAGTGGTTACAGAAGCTGCTACTGGATAATACAGTCTAGGAACTCATGAGGAGTACTTGTGTTCTGTTCTGATTTCCAGATTAATAATTTATTTTCCTACCTGCTAGGCTTATAAATACATTGATAAATCTAATTTCTGGCCAAGAGACAGTTTCCTTCTAATTTTAGGAAAAAACAGAAATGAAAACAGAATAACAACAGGATTATTTATGGGATATATCCAGGTAAAAAAGTAGGTTTGTAAATGCTAACACGTAAACAATAATAAATAAAAGGAGGAATACACAAAGAACTGATGGCCTACAAAAACACAGATCCAATTTCTCCAAATGAACTGAAAAAAGCAACCACATGGTGGAAACCCATCAGAGACGGCAAACTCAAATACTGTCCACTAACAGTGACAGAGAAGTAGTCTAATACTCCACTTTGTCAAAAGCAGAAAATTTGGGAGGTGCAGAAAAACAAGGTAGTCTCACCCAGTTCCAGGTCTCAGTGGTTTGCTTCACTGTAGCATGAATGTGAATTTTTTCATGGAATGACATGGAAGGAAAAGGATATACAGAGCTTTGTACGCCCATAGGCATTAAATATATGCCAGGAAGAGCCTTACAGAAAGAATTTCACAACTGACCTCTTGAAATCCATATATTAAGGTAGGCAGGCAGCCAAGCCAGCCAAGTGCCGTCGAGTCGGATCTGACAGCAGGCAGAAAAGACAAAAATGGCACAAAAACAGAGCCACAGATTCTAGTTCTAGTTCCAGTTCAACTAGTGAGCAAGCACTTGTTAGAGCCCTTTTGCATCTCAGCTGTGGGCTAGGAAAACTCTAATTCGAATATTTTGCTTGGTTTCTGTCTGTCTGTTCCTACTGGAATATGCTCATGCATTTATTCCACAAATATTTGTTGAGTCCCGAGTCCCTAGGTGACTGCTGAAAGCAGAGACAGGGAAGAGACCAACACAGACCAATCCTGACTTACACATATAAACACACCTCCTGTATAACAAAATGAGAAGAAGGTCGATTCTTTCCTGCACATGGGCTGGCTCTTTTGGAGCCCCATTACCCACAGACAGAGTTTTCAAGTTACCTAAGCCTGAGTTTTCTGCTGTAAATGCCATAATGAAGTATGGCTGATTTAATACTCACACACATACAGACAGAAGCTATGGACAGGCAGCAACTCTTTCTAAGCAATACCAATGTAACTATAAATAGTTATTACAGATGGAACGATTGACTAAAATGATATAGAATACAGTCATAGCTTTTCTGCGAGATTCCAGCATTGTTATGGTAACTTATCAATAGACTGAATTCTTCATTCATATAGGTCATGTCAATTTTGCTGTTAACCAAAACCACTGCTCAACTTCACAAAGATAGTAAGTCATACAATATTTTCAAAAAAGATTCTAAAGTTTCAGTTACAGTAGTTTGAGTTTGAGTATAAAAGATTTTCAAGACTGCTTCTGTAAAGAGTCATTAACGGAGATTGCATATTTGGGGATTTATTTCTGTGTTGCCCTGCATATACTAAACAAGTTTCAAGCAAACTACCTAGGGTGCTGGTAAAGATGCTGACTCCTGAACCATTCTCCAGTGCTTCTAATCAGCAAACCTGGAGTGGAACCCAGGGATGTTCATCTTACCCAGCATCCCAGGTGATTCTAGATGCAGAAGAACCACTGCTGATCCTCTGAGAAACACTATGCTTGACACCGTGGAAACAACAATGAGTGAGACTTACTCAGGGGATAAAGGAAAGCTGACTAACTAATATATGCTTGGACGTCACCTGACCTCTCTCGGTCTTAGGGTCCTCATCTGTAAACTACGAATAATATTACCTCTACCTTCTGTAAGTAACACACCTTGATGTTGTGAGGATGATTTTAAAAACATGGAATACACTTTGAACCACTTAAGATGAAACAACTAAGTTAATGAGCTAAAACGTTATTAACACTCATGTGTCGATGACCTAAGATGCATTCAAGCAAACCACAAGATCTTTCTTGTGCATTTATCCTATGAAACTCAACGGGTTTTCCTACAATAAGGAAAGGTATTAAGGCTAGTTATAGCTTTTTTGTATTTATTACTGTTCTATTTGGTTGTCACATATGATGCAAATAGTTGAGCACTTAACTCCAGTGATCTTTCTGTAGAATTTGCACTACTGATTGCTTCCTGAACTCTTTCTCTTTTGCATATGAATGTCATTTTCTTCAGAATAACAACTAATCATTCTAAGCACCTTCTATGTATCCCATAATAACTTTATAAAGTAGATAAGTATATTATCCCCATTTTACAGGTGAGAAAAACCGAGGCCTAAGTAACTCGTCTAGGTCACACAGCTAAGAACTGGCAAAGTCAGGATTCAAATTCAAGAAATCTGGGCCCAGAGTTTACACATTTAACCAAAATACTATCTCATCTCCCTTAAGTCCTCCTGTAATCCTAAAGGCTGATGAGTTTTAGTGCTTCATCCTTCACTTATCATCAGTATAGAAATGCTTTTAACTGGAATGATCTCTTCTTCTTTTCCTATGCTCCTTTTCTTGACATACCAAGCATGTTATCTCTAGTTTCACCTACCCCTCATACTTCATCTCCATTTCTTATTTTCCTTCTAAGTTCCAGACCTGAATTCCCAATTACCACACATCCACTTGGCTAACCCACAGGTGACTCTACTTCAACATATACAAAATGAAACTCTTACCTTCTCTAAATTCCTCTTAATCCCCCTTCTCTAGTCCCTTAGGTTTATAAACCCGTGAAGCAAATCTTGTCATCTCATAATATCTCCATACCTTCAAAATCCAATTTGTCCCAGCCCTAAATCTCTCTCCATTCTCCCCATCTTCACCACCTTTGCCTTCATTTCTTAACTGGGTACGTGCTGCACCTAACTGGTCTCACTTGACTCTTGTCTTGCAATTTCAACCAGTAATCGGTGGCCAAAACAACCTTTCTAAAGCACAAATCCTGCTTCAAGAATCAAATCCAAGTATCTCCCAAAGCTAAACATACTCCTGTCCTATTCCAGCAAGAAATGAGTGCATGTGTTTACCAAAAAACATAGAAACATTTACAGCAGTTTCATTCATAACAGCCATGTACTTTTTCACTGTGTTGCATTTGTTTGTTTACAGGTATCATCCTCTAGACTATGAAATGTTAAAGGCAAAAGACTAGTCTTCTTTACACATATACTCCTAGAACTTAGCCTATAATCACATCAATAGTAAGTGCTTCATGCATATTAATTGATTAAAAAATCTATTAAACCAGGAAGTAATGACATTATGTTCCATAAATAACTACCACTTGATCCTTCTAAACGCAAAAAAAAAAAAAAAAAACTATATAAATAAAAGTCCATAGATAGACAATAAAAGCATATAATGCTTGATCATTACTTCTCAGCTGGACTACTAAAATCACATCCTTTTAACTGTTCTTACAGCACCCATACTGAAAACAAACCAAATGACTCACAGACACTTGATGGAATAGAGCAAAACTGCCCCACGGGGTTTCCAAGGCTGCAAATCTTCATGGAAGCTGACTGCCATATCCTTCTCCTACGGAACAGCTGATGGGTTTGAACTGCTGGCCTTTCGGTTAGCAGCTGAGTGCTTAATCCCTATGCCAGCAGGGCTACAGTATCCAGAGTGCTCTTTTAAACACACAAATCAGATCATATCACTCCCCTGTCTAGAATCTTCCACTGGCTTCGTATAACAGCTGTAGTAACAGCCAGACTTGAACCATGGCCCACAAGGCCCTCCCTTCCTACCTCCTTAACCCTCACCAAAACTGCCTCCTCCTCTCTATAGGCCTCAGACACACTTGCCTTCTTTTAGTTCCTAAAACACAGCAAGATTAACTGCAAATCAGGATTTCTGCATTTGTTCCTTCTGTGTAAATGGCTGTTCAATTTCATCTTCTCACACTGTTCCTTCTTCTCATTCACCTTTTATTTAGGTGGTATCTCTTCAGAAAGGCCTCCTGGACCATCTACTGAGGTCACACTGCCATCATCCTCTGCCACAGCAGATCACACGACCCAGGCTCATTTGCTCATGGCACTGTGCACCTGTTTACTTCGTCATTATCTGGAAGCACCATTAAGAGCAGATTGCTTGTCTGTTTTGTTTAAGGCTATATCCTGGTGTACACATAATATGCAACACATAATGGGTACTTAATTATTTTGTGGACTAAATGAGCAACAAATTCATATTGTGATGTAATGGCATTTTATTTAAAAATATAAATTACAGGTATAATGATCCCCTCAGGTACAGAAAAAAAAAAATACAAAAATGTCCTTCTGAACCAAATATCTCAGGTAAACAAATTAACTGATTCAGTCTCTTTATAGCAGCTGAAAATTGACGTGGAGTTGTCAAAATGACCGTTCCAAGCTTTTCTGAATCCAAACTAGTCTGTACTTGTTATCACATATAACTGAAGTCACAGCTTTTTTTTTCCTCCTGCAGAATTCTTTTCCCATCAAAACTGAGATGATGAATCACACGACACATAACAAGAATCTCTCATTCTCTGAGCCTGACATTGCTCTCATTGTTCTGTCTTATGTACTGACCACTGCACTAAATGCTTGCTTTGAAAAGAGAGACTGGAAATACACACTTGTTTTGATTTCTTACAATTCCAAGTAGGAGTATCAGAGGAAATGGATACACACACTGATGGGCCAGCTATGTGATGTTTAAGTGTGAACACACTACAAGAAGTTTACTTGGGAGGCGTCGGACTATCAGGCAGCCTCCAATACTCTGCATAAAGATGCCATATAAAAGTCACTCTAAATTTCATGTGAAACCTTGTTCACTTCCTGTTTCTCCTATGCCAGTTTTAAGCCTTCAACACAAAGAACAGTGTGGCCTCTGAATTTGTAAGTTTTCACTACTGAAACAAACAAATGTTCTGATGTCTCATTCCAGAATGCTAAAGTCAGGGTCACCACCACCTTATAACAAGCCCTCCTCACTACCTCCACCAGTAAACCCTCTTAAATGAAGGTACACAGCAGCGCTTCTCCACAACCAATCCCACTTTCATTTGTTTATTTACTCAGAAATCATTACTGAGCTTCTACTATGTTCAAAGTACTATTATAAGAAACTGTGGATACACAAATGAACACTACAGAAATGGAACCTGTCTTCATAAAACTGACGTCTGTGCAGAAAAGGCAAATATTAAAGGGATAAATTAACAATTAATCGCTTAATGAAAGCAGAAGAACTGCACCCCACCAAAACGTACTAAAAGAACATAAAATGAGGGAATCAGATCCTGTCTTGGAGATCTGGGAATGTTTCCGTGACAAAACAGATCAGAATAATGAGTAGGTATTCAGAGGTAAAGGGGCATTCCAGGTAAAAGAACAGCCTGTGCAGATGCCCTGAAGTGGAAGAAACCTGGAGTGTTAGGACAGAAGTCAGTGTGGTCAAAGACCGTGAGCTAGGGAGGGTAGCAGGAGAGGAGCTTAGCGAGAAGAATTTTGGTCTTTAACCTAAAATAAACGTGAAGCCATTAAAGGATTTTAAATAGACGAGTATATCATGATCAGAGCTCCTGGCTAATAAAATTAACGTGCACATTGCTAATTGAAAGGTGCATAGTTTAAGTCTACACAGAGGCATTTCAGAAAAAAAGGCTTGGCAATCTATTTCTGAAAAGTCAACCACTAAAAACCCAAGGGAGCACAATGCCCCTCTGATACATATGGGACACCATGGGTGCGAATCAACTCAAGATTAACTGGAATGTCACGATCAAATGTAACACAGGTCTACATGAGGAATGAAATATAGGAAAAGAAAAAGGATGCATGCAGTTAGAGTACTACGGGAGAACACAAGAGGCAACGATAGCAAAGTTCCTCAAAAGGCAGACCATAATCTAGCTGTGTGAGAACCAACAACGGTACGTGTTGAAAAGCAGATTCATGAGCCCCATCCCAATTCTACTGAATCCAAATCCTTAGAACGGGGAAATCTGCATTTATTCCCAGGTTTTTCTAACAATGACTAAGAACCAAGGTAACAGAGGAGAGCCAAGATGGTAGTTTAACCAGACACACCATGCAATCCCTCTACAGCAAAAACCCAAGAAACGAAGTAAAACAGATACAGATGACAATCCTAGCTCTTATCAAATGAAAAGATAAAAAAAATTAGATCAAACACTGACTGGAATAAGAAACTGATCAAAAACAGCATACAAGGAAAGGATATGAAGCAAGCTGGCCCAGCAGGGTGTGGTCATCTCGACATAAAACCAGCAGTGGTCCCGCATGAAAAGCACAGCAAGGCAACTTCATGGAATTCTCAAAAAGAGACAGAGAAACTATGTAGGCAAACCCCGTGAGAAGCATAGTATGCAGGATGTGAACTGGATCTGTGGAGAGAAAGCACAGAGAAGACCACCAGGTATCCCAGAGCCCACAAGGCAGGGAGGAGTCAGGACCTGGAGACAGGGTTGCTGTTGTTTTCAAGGGCCATGAAGTCAGTTCTGACTCACAGCGACCCTATGAACAGCAAAACAAAGCCCTGCCCAGTCTTGCATCATGTCTACAATCATTTTTGTGCTTAAGCCCTTTGTTGTGGCCACTCATCAAGGGCCTTCCTCTTTTTCACTGACCCTCCACTATACCAAACATGATGTCCTTCTCCAGGAACTGATCCTTCCTGACAACATGTCTGAAGTATGTAAGATACAGCCTTGCTATCTTGTTTTCCAAGCAGTACTCTGGCTGGGTGGTCCATGGTACATTCAACATTCTTCTCCAACACCACAAATCAAAGGTGTCAATTCTCCTATCTTCTTTGTTCACTATTTGGCTTGGCATAATGCTACTGAGAATATCATGGCTTGGGTCAGGCATACTTTAGTCTTCAAGGTGACATCTTTACTTTTCAATACTTTAAAGAGATCCTTTGCAGCTGATTTTCCCAATGTATCTTTTGATTTCTTGACTGCTGCTTCCATGGGCGTTGATTGTGGACCCAAGTAAAATGAAATCCTTGGAAATCTCAATCCTTTCTTCATTTACAATGATGTTGCTTACTGGTCCAGTTGTGAGGACTTTTATTTTCTTAATGTTGAAGTGCAATCCATAATGAAGGCTGTGGTCCTTGATCTTCCCTCAGCAAAAGTTTCAAATCTTCTTTAATTTCAGTAATTAAGGTGGTGTCATCTGTGTAACAGAGGCTGTTAACGAGTCATCCTCCAATCCTGATGCTTTGTTTTTCTTCACAGAATCCAGCTGCTTGGATTATTTGCTCAGCATATTGAAAAGGTATGGTGAAAGGATAAAAAGCCTGATGCACACCTTTCCTGACTTTAAACCATGTGGTGTCCCCTTGTTCAGTTCATACGACTGCCTCTTGATCCATACACAGATTCCTTAAGAGCACAATTTAATTGTTCTAGAATTCCCACTTTATCCAATGCTAGCCATAATTTGTCACAATCCACACAGCTGAATGCCTTTGCATAGTCAGTGAAACACAGATAAACTTCTGGTCTTCTCTGCTTTCACCCAAGATCCACTGGACGTCAGCAATGATATTCTTGGTTCCATGTCCTCTTCTGAATCCAGCTTGACTTTCTGGCAGTTGTCAATATACTGTTGCAGTTGCTTTTGAATGATCTTGAACAAAATTTTACTAGTGTGTGACATTAATGATACCGTTCAGTAATTTCATCATTTGGTTGGATTACCTTTCTTTGGAATGGACATAAAAATGGATCTCTCTCCCAGTCAGTTGGCCAGGTAGCTGTCCTCTAAATTTCTTGGCATAGAGGAGTGAGCACTTCCAGTGCTACACCTGTTTGTTGAAATACCTCAGCTGATACTCCATCAATTCCTAAGGCCTTGCTTTTTGTCAATGCCTTCAATGCAGTTTCAACTTCTTCCTTCAGTACCATCAGTCCCTGATTGTATGCTACCCCTTCAAATGGCTTAACATTAACTAGTTGTTTCTGGTATAATGACTCTCTGTATTTCTTCCATCTTCTTATGATGCTCCCTGAGTCATTTAATATTTTCCCTGCAGAATCCTTCACTACTGTAACTTGAGGCTTGAATTTTTTCTTCAGTTCCTTCAGCTTGAGAAATGCAGAACGTGTTTTACCTTCCTGGTTGTCCATTTCCAGCTCTTTGCACATGTCAATATAATACTATATTCTGTCTTCTCAAGCTGCTCTTTGAAGTCTTCTTTCACTTCACCACTCCTTCCTTTTGCTTTAGCTGCTCAACATTTGAGAGCAAGTTTCAGAGTCTCTTCTGACATCCAATTTGGTCTTTTCTTTCTTTTCTGTCTTTTTAATCACATCTTGCTCTCTTTGTGGATGATGTTTTTGTTGGTCATTAGTGGTCAACATATCAAATCTGTTCTTGAGATTGTCTTTAAACTCAGGTGAAATATATTCAAGGTCATACTTTGGCTCATGCGGACTTGTTCTAATTTTCTTCAGTTTCAATCTGAATGTGCACATGAGCAAATGATGATCTGTGCTGCAGTCAGCACCAGGTCTTGTACTGACTACGGATGTGGAGCTTTCCCATCGTCTTCTTCCACAGATGCAGTAGATTTGGTTCCTGTGTATTCCACGTGGTGAAGTCCATGTGTACAGTCACTGTTCGTGTTAGTTAAAAAAGGTATTTGCAATGAAGTCGTCATTAGTCTTCCAAAATCCTATCATGCGATCTTCAGCATTATTTCTATCACCAAGACCATATTTTCTTCCAACTACAAATCCTTCTTTGTTTCCAACTTTTGCATTCCAGTCACCAGTAATTATCAATGCATCCTGACTGGATGTTCAATCAATTTCAGCCTGCAGAGACTGGTAAAAATCTTCCATCTCTGTAACTTTGGCCTCAGTTGTTGATGTGTAAACTTGAATAATAGTCGTATTAGCTGGTCTTCCTTGTGGGCATATGGACATTATCTTATTACTAACAGCATTGTACTTCAGGACAATTTCCAGTTTTCCTAGATTCACATTTGGCTCATTCCTTGTCTTCTCATTTTGCGTTGTGCCACATCAGCGAATGAAGATTGCAAAGGCCTCACTCCACCCATGTCATTCAAGTCAGCTCTACTTTGATGGCTAGCCCTCCCTCAGTTGTCTTCTAAGTGTCTTTCAACTCCGGGGGCTCACTTTCCAGCACCATATCTGACAATGTTCCACCGCTATTCGGAATGTTTTCCCTGTTTAATTCTTTTCAGAAGTAGACTGCCAGCTCCTTCTTCCCGGAAGCTCAGCTGAAAGCTGGCTGTCTACCAGGGGTGACCCTGCTGGTACCTAAATACCAGTGGTATAGCTTCCAGCATCATAGCACAACTAAGCCTCCACTGACAGACAAGTGGGGTGGGACATGGCTACTAACCACTAAGCAGGTGGACACATGAAGGAACAGATTTGTAGAATGTCAGCAGAAGGTCTTCACTAAACTAGACTACAGGCAGCACCCCTCCTCACGCTTGGTTGAGGCCACGTCCTGATTGCTGGTTGCCACCAGTGACAAGTGCCCAGGACCTCACCCAGTGATCAGAGGAACACACTCCCTCCCCAACCCTTCTGGCAATCAGCAGCACTAACCTCCCATTCCTGCAGCCCCAAATGA
The DNA here is from genome assembly GCA_028571685.1 of Heterohyrax brucei. Taxonomy (NCBI): domain Eukaryota; kingdom Metazoa; phylum Chordata; class Mammalia; order Hyracoidea; family Procaviidae; genus Heterohyrax; species Heterohyrax brucei. Next base: position 53,335,498 of record CM053155.1, read on the forward strand.
TGGAGACCATGGTATAAGCATTCCCACCCTCACCCTATTCAGCTCCATCTGCCACCCCATCTGCCCAGGAGGGGAGCAGCAGAGTGTTCCCATGCTCCTAGCCACCCGCCTGCTCCCCCCACAACCACCACACCCCCTAGCTGCTGCCACACCCACCCAGCTGTGAGGGCTCCCATGCTGCTGCACCTGCTGCAGGCACCACTAGCTCAGCCCTCCCTCAGCCATCTGGTCCACACAGTGAACAGTGATGCAGACTCATCCTATCCACTACTGCCCCATCCACCCCGAGGCAGGCGGTGAGCGCTCCTGTGCCAGCAGGTGAGCAATGAACAAAACATACTGGACTCACCCACCTTGATATATCAAAACATCAGGATGAAAGAAACATACAGCAATCAATAAATAAAATAACACCTTAATGCCGCTGAGGAAATACACAATAACAAATTACACGGAGAAACAGGGTAAGATGGCTCAGATAAATGACCAAAATAAAAAAATCTTCCTGAGAAAGAAATGCTAATACAACTACATGATAAGGAATTCAAAATATGCTTCTCTGTTCAATCAAATGTATGACAGCAAATAGGTAACTCCAGTCCAAATGCAAGATGAGAAGGCAGAAAGGGGCAACAGGGTCTGGTGGATAGACATGGGAAACATACGGTGGAAAGAGGCAGCATGCTGTCACATTATGAGGATGACAGCCAATCTCACAAAACAGTATGTGTGCAGAGTTTTGAATGAAAATTTAATTTGAGCTATAAACTTTCACTTAAATTACACACACAAAAAGACAACAAAAAACAGCACTATTAATTTTCAATAAAATAGACTGTAAGTCAAAATCCATTGTAAGAGACAAAGAGGGGTATTATGTAATGATTAAAGGTAAATCCACCAAAGAAACATAACAATAATAAATTATCAAGTACACAATGACAAAACTCCAAAATATATTTAGAAAACCAACAAAATTGAAAAGAGAAATTAACGGTTCTACAATAATGGTGTCAAGATTTGAGCACACCATTTCTGATGCTGCACACAACAAGTAGAAAGAAATTCAGTCAAGACACAGAAAATCTAAGAAACATAATCAACCAACTTAACCTCACAGGTGTACATAGACCACACCAGCCAACAGCACCACAGTATACCTTCTGCTCCAGTGCTGAGGGGTCGTTCTCCAGAACAGATCATATTGTAGGCCACACTGCTATCAAGTTGCTTGTGACTCACAGGAGCCCTGTATTACAGCGTAGAAGTGCCCTGTAGGGTTTCCAAGACTATAAATCTTTATGGAAGCAGCCTGTCACATGTTTCTGCCACACAACTACCAGTGGAATTGAAACGGTGACCTTTCAGTTAGCAGTCGAGCACCTGACCACTGCACTATCAGAGTTCCTTGGTCATAAAGCAAGTCTCAATAAGTATAAAAACATCAGCATGACACAAGGCATCTTCTATGATCATAACACTATAAAACTAAAAATCAGCAACAAAAAAGAACAAGGAAAATGATTAGATACATGGACATCGGATAGCACCGGACATGGAAACTGAATAATAATTTTCTTAAAGAATACTGGGTTACAGAAGTAATTAAAACCAAAATTACATAATTATTAGAATCAAATGAAAATACAAACACCCAAACCTCTGGAACACAGCAAATGCGGGAGTCAGAGAAAAATGTATAGCAACAAATACATGAATTAAAAAATAAGATCCAAAATGTAAAATTTAACAACTTGAACAAGCCGAAAAGGAACAGCAAAAGAAGTCCAGTCAACAGAAGAAAGGAAACAGTAAAGATGAGAGCAGAAATAAATAGAAGAAAAAAAAGTCACTAAAACCAGAAGTCAGTTCGGTGAGAGCATCAATAAAACCGACAAACCATTGACCAAACTGACAAAGGGAAAAATAAGTAAATTAATGCAAACAAGAAATGAAATGGCATCATCAGAATGGAGCCAACAAAGAGACTACAGAATTTTGTAAAAAATTGTACTCTAACTAACTTCAAACCCTAGAAGAAATGGACAGACTTCTAGAAACACACTGTTTACATAACACAAGCAGAGGTAGAAAAACTAGAGACCCATAACAAAAGAAGAAAGTGAAAATGTCATGAAAAATTGTTAAACTCCCAGTAAACAAAAAGTCCCAGACTAGATGGCTTCACTGGAGAATTCTATCAAACATTTGGAAAAGAGTTGATGCCAATTCTCAAAATACTCCATAACATAGAAAAGGAAAGAAAACTTCCTGATTGATTCTATGAACCCAGTATAACCCTGATACAAAAGCCAAAGATAATCACACACAAAAAACTTACAGACCAATATCGTTTACAAATATGGACACAAAAATTTTCCGCAAAATTTTAGACAACAGAATACAACAGCATATCAAAAATAATAATACATCACAATAAGGTAAGATTTATACCAACTCAGATTAGAAGCGCCGCATGGAGCTCCTGATGGATTTGAACTGCTAATCTTTATGGTTAGCAGATATAGCATCTAACCACTATACTACCAGCATTTCCTATTTCTATGCAGTACATGTATATTTGCATATGTAATAGAGCACACAAGTGGCACAGCTACAGAAACTCCAAAGACATATCCAAACACCCTGTAGAACTGAATTACTGAGATTGAAGACTAAGTAGCACAGTCTAGGGTGACATGTAGGTCAACTGTCATAAGACAGGTCATAAAACAAATTTTCCACATCCTAGTGTGCTAAGTAGTGTCTAGGCCTTAAAAGTTTGTGAGCCTCTCAGATACAGCTATTGGTTTCCTCTGGTTTGCTGCACAAGAGCAAAGGAGACTGAAGAAATCCAAAGGCTCTTGGATACAGGAAACACTTAGGAAACAGTCCAAAAGACTAAGAAAACACTTAGTCCAAAAGACTAACAGTCCACATAAACCACAGCCTCCTCTAGTCCAAAACTAGAAGAACTAGATGGTGCCTGGATGCTGCTACTGACCACTTTGACCAGAGACACAGCAGAAGTCAGAATGGGAGAGAAATGCAGAACAAAACTCAAATTCACAAAAAAGACCAGACTTAGTGGAGTGATAGAGAGTCTGAGAATTACCACCCTAAGACATCCTGTTAGACCTGAAATGACTCCTGAAAGTCACCTTTCAGCCAAATAACAGATTGGCCTACAAAATCAATAACACCATGAGTAGTGTGCTGCTTAGAACTATCAACGATAGGAGGCCAAATGGGCAACACTGGCCAAAAGCAAAGATGAGAAGGCAAAGAGGGCTGGGGAAACTGCAGGATGGAAACAGGGAGACTGCTGACACCTCGCAGCAACAGCAGCCAATGTCACGGAACAATCTCTATATGAATTGGTAAATGGGAAACTAATCTGCTGTGCAGATGTTCACCTAAAGCACAATAAAACGTTTTTTTTAAAAAAACAAAAACAGCAACCCAAGTAACAACACTAGGGGAATTCCAATGAGGACTGAGTGCATAAGCCAAGACTGAACTAATCTTTTATTTGAACATGAAACTCCTCTTCTAAAATACTGGTGTTAACACTCCACTCTCCTAAATGCTGTCATGGATTGAACTGTGTCCCCCCCCCCCAAGAACGGGTAGCCATGTGGCTGGGCCATGATTCCCAGTATCTTGTGATTGTTCTCCGTTTTGTGGTTTTCCTTAAAGGATTAGGGTGGGGCTGTAAATCCCTTCATGGGATCACCTCCCTGCTCCACTGCAAAGGCAGTTGCCCAGGAGCGTGGCTTGCCCCACCCTTAGTCCTTTCATCCCGCAAGCGATAAAAGGAAAGGGAAGCAGGCAGAGAATTGGGAGCCCCATACCATCAAGAAAGCAGAGAAGAGCACGTCCTTCAGACCTAAGGTTCCTGTGCCAAGACTCCCTGGATAAAGACTGATGTAATACAGCACTTTCTTCCACAGCAGACAACGCGAAAGCTTTCCCCTGGAGTGGACATCCTGAATTTGGACTTGTAGCCTACCGGACTATGTAAGAATTAACCTTCCTTTGTTAATGCCATCCACTCTGATATTTCTGTTAGAGCAGCACTAGCTGAACTAAAATAAATGCCTTCTCCTTCTTAGCCACAAGAGATCAATTTTCCTCTTTTTCCACTGTCACTGGTTTATATTAGTTTATTCAAGTAGGAGCATGCTACTGGAGGCGATCAAGGTAAATGAGTATCTAAGCTAATCAACATTGTTATGCAAATTTAACCCGCACAGAAAATTTCAGATTGTGAACCACATTACTGTCTGTGCAGCCCCTTCTACTATGTGCAAAGCCCTTTTATATACACAGTCTTGCTTGATACTCACAATAATCCCAACTTACAGATGAGGACACTGAGGCTCAAGGGGGCTAAGTAATTCACCTGGTCATATCACCAGTAACAGACAGAGGCAAGAGTCAAGGCCAGACCCTTCAGTCTCCAAAGTCACACTGAAGAAGCAGTGTCAGATGGCTTTAGCCAGTCAAAAGAAGCGTGTTTGCTCCTCACTGATCCCCCACGTGCTGTCCTCAGTCCCTCTTTCCACACTTGGCTAACAGTGAGAGCCTACAGAGAAACTTGGGTGTGCAGATAGTTAACATGTTCGGTGGCCACATGAAAGTTCATCCCAAGGCATCTAGGAAGCAAAGCCTGGTGATCTACTTCTGAAACATCAGCCGTGGAAAACCCTGTAAAGCAGAGTTCTGACACCCATCAGGTCACCATGAGCCAGAATCAACTCATGGCAACTGATAAAACAAGCAACAACTCCGTGTAATGTGCTATGAATGAATCACAGACTCTCAAGTCCTGTACACACCAGCAAAACTCCCTCTATGGGATATTGGAAGGAAAAAAATCACCATCATAAGCAAATCAGAACATAGCCACATAGCCGTCCCATGAGTGAAACTCTCTGAAGACCACTATTTACATTTCAACATTAATAAGACATAGGTCATGGGACTATGGAAAATTATAGTGCCAAAATCAAACAAAACATAAGCTTCTCTTGCAAAGAGGTGTAATGGTCACATTCACTAGTGGTAACTGTATGTTTGGATTTTCAAAAATGCATTCTGCTCTCCCATTTAAAAAACAGAAAAAGTTGCAACATTTCCCTTTCCAGGAATGCGATTTAAATTAATAACTAAGCTAATAATCACTAGCTGCTTATTTTGTGCAAACAAAGAACACACTGTCTCAGCAAGAGGACACAAGGTCCTAAATGCGAGATGGATTTAGATATCTGGCTCTGAGTGACCACTATATTATGTAACAAGTTTATCTGCATGAATACGTACTGTGTAACTCCATAAAGCTTTCTCCTTCCAATTAAAGAGGGGCCTTCCTCTTCACATAAAACAGTTTCACACAGTCACTTCCACAGCTTGTAAGATTAAAAACTTCCAATTACATTGAGCCAGGAACATAGTGTACACAGTCATTGTACTCAGCGTAAATGATCAAAGGGTTTCACAAGAAAAAACTGTTTTTCAAGAAAGAAGGCAACAGGAAACCCTGGTGGCAGAGTCCTTGCGAATTCAGCTGCTCACCAAAAAGTTAGCAGTTTAAATCTACCAGGCTGTCCTTGGAAACCCTATGGGGCAGTTCTACTCTCTCCTATAGGGCCGCTAGGAGTTGGAAGTGATCGACAGGACTTGCTGGGCTTTTTTAGAAGACAGTGTTAGAATAGGCTAAGATGAGAGGCCAGCTCCTCTGAACTCAAGAGCTATGCCTTACTTGAAAAGAAAAACAGCACTTTTCAAATCTACTTACCCTGCTATGAGACAGATGGGTACCTAGCAGGCATTTAGCAGCATCTGGATTCACGCTGCCAAAAAGGCACAAAGGGCACTGACAGGCAGGACACTGACATCACACCATAAAGCGACAGTCAGCGGAAGCAAAGCCAGTGAGAACTTGTAATCAAGAAATTTTTAAATTTAGCTGCCATGTAATTTCTCCATAGCCCCGACATCTAGCTACCTAACTCCACATCTTCGGGCCAAAGCTCTTTGAGAATGAAGAGGAAGGTGGCAACACCTTCACAGTTTCCTTCCGGTATTATCTTGAAGAAGTTGTCCCGGGTGAGAATACTGTCAAAGAAAAATCCAATCTTAGGAAATCCGTACACTGAAAGCACACAAAGTGATGCCTCCCGGGAGACTCTAGTGTTCAACATAGGAGTTATTTTCCACTGAGGAACTCTAAACACCAATACTTTCAGTTATATGACAGAAATATTTCTGCAGTGCGCTATTTTTATGCCTTCAGAAGCAGAATATCTTGAGCATGATTTAACTTTTCATTCATTGCTCAGCAGAGCACCCGTGCTACAAGGGACCATCGTATCTGCTCTCTGAGGCATTCAGATAGGGAGAAGGACATATTCCAAAACTAAATGACCCCACTATCCTTGTTAGGGGCCGTCAAGCCAGTTTGGACTCACAGCAACCCTACAGACAGCACAGCGAAACATTGCTTGATCCCGTACTATACTCACAGTCACTGCTATTGGAGCCTACAGTTGCCACCACTGTGTCAGTCCATCTCACCAAGGGTCTGCCTCTTATTCATCAAGCTGCTGCTTAACCAAGCGGGATATTCTACTCTATGGACTGGCCCCTCCTAATAACATGCCTTGAGTGTGTGAGATAAAGCCTCACCATCCTTGCTTCTTCCAAGGGACACTCTGGCTGGCTGTATTTCTTCCTAGACAGACTTGTTTGTCCTTCTGGCAGTCAATGGTACAGTCAATATTCTTTGCCAACACAAATGACTCCATAAACCTACACTTTTCTAGTTCTGATGCCTGATATTTAATCATCTCTTTTTTATACTTAGTCTGTCTTCTGTCTTCTAGGAACTTAGGGAAAAACAACAATCAAAGCATATATCCTGTGGGACTTAACATTCTAATGAAGGAGAGAGACAACCAATAAAATTGTGTGCTAGACAGGGATAAGTGTCATAGGGCACATAAAACCAAAATAGGGGATAGAGAATGCCAGGGTGGGAATGAGATTGCAATATAAATGAGAGGTCAGAGAAGGACTAATTAAGAAGGGACATTTGAACACAGCCTCCCACTGTGGACTGTGGCTATGAGTATGACTGCCTCTAAAAGTCTTTACTTGCTTCTTAATTTTCTAGTCTACCATAAAACACATATTATGACTATATATAAATAACCTATTCTGCGTTATGTACTAGGACCCTGGTGGCACACTGGTTAAGAACTTGCCCGCTAATCAAAAGCTGGCAGTTCAAATCTATCATCTGCTCCTTGGAAACCCTTCTCTGTCCTACAGGGTCACTATGATTTGGAATTGACTTGATGACAGTGGGTTTGGTTTTTCTCTGGTCTATTATGTATTAAGAAATGACATCCAAATGATGGTACCCTGGGCTTTTCAATGGCATAAGAACTATTCCAGCTACTCAGAGAACTTTTCCATTAACTTTAAGTTTTCAACTATGATCAAGACAGCTGAAATAACCAAAAGTGACAGGGTGTCATCTATTTATTTTGAGAACACAAAGATCTCTAAACATTTTGAAACTTTGATTTCTCCCATGTTCTGTGATAATGAACTACTCTGTTTTTTCTCCTACCTCCGTAACTAAGCTTTTTCCAACTCATGGGCCAACTGCCGTCTGTCTTCTTGCCTACTAAACGGGAGCTTCACCCAAGGTAGGCCTTTTTTCATGTTTTGTCAACTTTTTTGTTGGTACTAACTACTTCTTCCATTTTTTTGAAAATCTTTTCAACTTCTGATTTAGCAAGCAAATCTTATCAGTTATCATTTTCAGTTCCGCTTAGTAAGGTTCTATAGAATTATCCCTACCACCCATCTGTGAATTTGTCCTATACAGTATATATATCATATATTGCTATGATGCTAGAAGGTGCCACCGGTATTTTAAACATTGGCAGGACACATGGGTACAGGGTAGACAGGTTTCAATGGAGTTTCTAGACTAAGAAGAAAGTCCTAGTGATCAACTCCTGAAAATCATCCAGTGGAAACCTGATGGATCACAACAGAACACTATACAACTTGCCTGCTTGGGCGTGCCATTGGGAAGATCCACTGCAAGAAGACCTCATGTCTGGTAGGGCACAGGACCAGTAAGGGGGGACCTCAGTGCAATGGCTGTTACAGTAGTTGCAGTGACAGACTGGAATTAGGGCGATGTTTCTGAGGATGAGGCAGACCATGCAACACGTCATTCTGTTGTATAAAGGGTCACTACAAGGTCAGAGTCAATTCAACAACAGCTATCTATCGTGCAATTAATTATCTACTTCATTTTCCAAAATGATTTACTAGACTTAGCCAAAGACAAAGCTCTGTGTTTTATCATTAGAACGTTCCTCTCTCCCAACAACACTCACTGGTTAACATTGCTTCACCACTGAGCGTTCTCAATTGCTTCAAGTATCATTCCCATGTAAATGACACTCAACTGTATTCTTCTAACCTCACATCTCTTCTACTCTGGAAACTCTAACAACAAAACAGGTCTAAAATTGAAATCCTTACCATATTACCACCCTCACCAGTACCACAAAGAAGCTTTTCTTCCCATAATCGCTGTTCTTGTTTAATGACACCATTCTTCTCTTAGTCAGACTACAACAAAAATCTTAGCATTATCTTCAACTAGTTCCCCTCGGGATACAGCAGTCACCAATAGAGATCAATGTCTTCTTCTAGGTTTCTTATCTATGAATGTTTTCTCTTTCCATTACTCCAATAAACAGAGAAAATAAAAAGAACTATTACTCCAAACAGAATTATGATCACTGTGGAAATGATGACTGGTTCATAGGAAACTTGGCAGAAAGTGACTATGTTCTCTTAGGGGTATCAGCACGTATCCCAAATCAGGCAAGCATCCCAAATGCCTTTAAGTTTACTATAAACCTTCTCTAACAATGAAGAAGATTCAAGAAACATGGGGCAAATAACTCTAATACGAATAAAAGGAAAAAACATTTAAAGTTATCAAGGTTATTGTACAGGTCTTCCAAATTACAAGAGATGGAAAGACAGTCTCATAATTAAGCCATAATTAAGACTGTTTACCTAGGGTAGGACATTTCCGAAAGCAAGGTAAAATAGACGCTAAAGACTCAGAATGAACTGAGTCTTCTGAATAATGTTAATGTCCAGCAAAAGCTTTTTTTTAACTACACTAGAAGCAAGAATAAGGAAGGGAGTGGCTCACTGCTGATAGCTGGGGTAATGTTAGCTGATAAGAGAAAAAAGCAGAACTACTCCGCTCCTATTACATTACTATCTTCTCTATCAAGGAAAATAACCTTCCAACTGGAAAGGGCAGGTCCAACATGGTGAAGAGAAACTAGAGCCTAAGATAGGGAAGGCGATAGCAGGAGAGCATTCAGCCTGGCAAGTGACTTCAGGTCTCCAGGGTCACATAAATGACCTGAAAGAGCAACTAAAAGTACCAGAGGCAGTCAAACACAAACCGGGCAAAAGCACTGAATCCAATCAGTTTCTAAAAGCTGGCAATAAGAAAATGTAACAACTTTTAGACCGGGGGAGCAGGGGGTGGGGAAGGCAGACATAAAACAATAAGCTGACACGTCTGCCAACCACTGTTACCCAAATTCCAGATGGTTTGTAAACAATGATCACTAGACGCTAACATGAAATCACTGAGAAGGAAAAAAAAAAACATATCAAGCTAACTTTCCATCCTATTCTAACTCTAAACAAGTAACATGCTACAGGAGATGTTCACAGCCCTCAAAAACCATGCCATCAGCTCTTTCCTTGGATCTTTATAAATACAACACAGCTCTATGGTTTAACAATTGTAGAATTGGCTCAAGTAAGACCAAAAAACCAAACCTGCTGCAGTCAAGTCGATTCCAACTCAGGACAGAAGAGAATTACTCTGTAGGGTTTCCAAAGAGTTGCTGATGGATTCGAACTGCCACCCTTTCAGTGAGCAGCCACAACCTTAATCAGTCACCACCAGAACCCACTCCCTCCTCCCAGCTCAAATAGTCAAATGATACTAAACGGTGAGGCAATGTTAACTAGCGAGTATTGCTGGAAGTAGAGGATGTCTCCAGCAATATAACACACAGGTTTTAATAAATGAAGTAGATAATTATATGAACCTTATTACACTGGACTGAAAGTGATAGCTAATATGTTGGCTTGCTGTATCGGGATTTTTTTTAAAGTTCTGGAAAAAATAGCTAAGACTAACAAAACTAAACTTAAAATTTTCTATACTGAAATTCTTTTACATCAACTCCTCAAGTACAGGTCTCAGTTCAATAACAATTCATATTTAATTATAAAAAAGACTAGAGTCTCAGCTAAACATAAGTCATGACTGTAATACATTTGGTGAGACACCTAAGTTGTATACATGAATACCTGATATTAGACAGAACTGTATGAAACTGCCAATATTTGACCACTGCCAACATATAAAAATGTTACTTTCATACAGCAGAACTAAAAATACAAGATTCTATGTGGTATTACAAGAGAAGTACCAAGTGCTTAGCAGGGCAAAATAGGATCATTTACCACCCTTTGCGAAACAGGACAAGATTCACATAAGCAGTAGCATGTGAACTGAATGTGAGTGGCAGAGTGGTATTTAACTACGAAAAGCAGGAAAAGGTGGAGCTGCAACCTAGAGTGTGTATGGTGAAACATCAGAAACTATGTCAGAAAGGGAGACTGGAACTAAACTTGAAGCCAGCCATCAAGTGGATTCTGACTCATGGAAACTGCACAGGTCAGAGCAGAACTGCCCCACAAAGTTTCTAAGGAGCAGCTGGTGGATTCAAACTGTCAACTTTTTGGTTAGCAGCTATAGCTCTTAACAACTACCACTGCCAGGGTTTCCACTGTGGAATGAAAAAAACACCAAACCCAGGGCCGCTGAGTTGACACTGACTCACAGCAACCCTACAGTACGGAGTAGAACTGCCCCACAGAGTTTCCAAGGAGTGTCTGGAAGATGTAAACTGCCGACCTTTCGATTAGCAGTAACCACTACTACAGCATCAGGGTTTCCCCATTGAGATTAAGTACTCTAAAATTCTATGGTTTCCCTACAAAGGCCAAGAACAATACCTAGCCCAATAACAAGAGCTGTTGTTGAGTCATCCTCCGACTCGTGATGACTACATGCACAAGGACACAAAATGCTGTCCAGTCCTGCACTGTCCTCCCAAGACGGCTTGTGGATGGAAGCTGGCACGTGGTAGGTACTCAAATTTACACGAGTAAGTGAATGAAGGAACAAGCTGTCCGTGGTATGTACAGAACAACAGGAGGTCAACACAAACACAGCTCCTGACTGCCAAGTCAGCCTCTCCTTGGAAATGCAGCACTTTTCATCTACAAAGGAGCTTGATGATCATTTAGTCTAAATCCCTCCAAAAATTCTGGGTAACTACCAACAGGACTGGAAATACTCAAGTGAAGTAGACGCGAAAGGCTGCCTGGCCCCCTGCCAGTTTCTGGGGTAATCGAATTCACCAGAGCAAAATCTCCAAAGAAGACTTTGGTTCAATAACTTCTAAATGATGTGCTCTTGGACTCTTTCCTGGAAATGAATGTCATCTGAGTCTACAAGCTTCAGAGACAAACGTTTGGTGGCTTTTGTGGGCAACTGTTTTTCTAACATCAAGCCTGTCTAAGCTATAATTTTAAAGAATCCGACTCCAGGAGAAAAAGCTGGGGCATTAGTCACGTGTTTCCCATTTCTTACTATCGCCTGCCAACTTTTTTTTTAATTAAGAAAGGAAAAATGGGTCAGCCCAAAAGAATTTTTACAACTGTCAGAATAAGTACAAGGCCCATGCTGCTCCATAAACTTCAGTTTTGGAATCTTTCTCCCCTCTCTCTGTGTTTTAAGCATACTTTACTTAAAAACCAGCCAAAGGCATCTCCCTGGTGACTGTCCCTACATCTTGTGTACTGTAAGGATATGTTTTCTTTCAGGAGGGATACATCAAAGATGATCTCAGATCAGAATACAACCTCTGTTAATTATGAGAGGGCACTGTAGGGGAGGATTCTGGGGTCACAGGGAACCATGTTCAAATCCTGCTTGGATCCAAGGTCATTACAAAACCACTTTGCTTCTTAGAAAGTATCACCACCCATGAGGCAGTTTTGAAAAAGTCTTCAAGGAGGAATGATTTAATCAGACAAAAATCACTTCTGGGCTAAAGGGCTACTTTCACTGTGAGTGCACAGTTCTGGACCTCAGTGGATGGAACTATAGCCATCTCATTCAAGCTTCACTGAGAGTCTCCCAAGTGGCTAGGATTAGCCCTAGTGCTCAAGTTTATTTTCATGCAGGGTTTGGTTTCCACCAACCAGATCTAAAACTTAGAGAGTGTTCCTGGAACCAACCTTCTCTCCTGCACAGCAGATTGGCCACCCTGGTATGCTTTAGATTAAGCTGAACTACCCCAGAACAGTGACTTTCAGATTCTTTAACCATGAATCATACTAAAAAGAAAAAAACATTCTATTACATGTGACTCAGTATACATACACATTTAAAACAAAAAGTTTCATAATAACACCCTTGCTATGCACAGGGCATTCTAATAGTTTTTTATTCTATTCTGTTCCATTTGTAAATACTGATTTTTGACTCATTCAACTGATATCAGAACCCACTAATGGACCACAACCTACACTTTGAAAAGCAAGACCCTGGAGCAAAATTATCCCATAGAAATATAACGTGAGTCACAAAGAATTTTAAATTTGCTAGTAAACACATTAAAATAATTTTAAAAGGTAAAAATAAATGGGTAGAATTAAGTTTAGCAATATACGAAGACTACCAATTAAGCTCATAAACTCATTCTAGAAAAAGTGCTACACACCTCTTCACTGAATATCACTATGGTCACCTTTGAAGGACTTCCCTTGGGAAGCTAGGCACCGACGCCAGCGCCTCGCGTCCACCCTTCAAAGCAATTTTGGAACGCTTTTTCTGGAATGGCCATCAGAACTATCGTCATATTACCCTGGATGTCCTGAATGTCATCAAAATGTCTTCCCTTCAACATTTCTTTTATCTTTGGATAAAGAAAAAAGTCACTGGGAGCCAGATCAGGTGAGTAGGGAGGGTGTTCCAACACAGCTTTTTGTTTAGTGGCTAAAAACCCCTCGCAGACAACTATATCATTAAGTTCACAAACTTGCTGCATGCCACAGTGCACAACAGCCATTCCCAGAAGATTTCCAAAATTGCTTTGAAGGGTGGACTAGGTGCTGGCATCGGTCCATAGCTTCCCAAGGGGAGTACTTCAAAGATGACCATAGTGATACTCAGCAAAGAGGTATACAGCACGTAGAACAATTAAATTTGTGGACTTAACACTAGTCTTCATATGGTATTTAAGCTATTATAGCCAAAATAATATTTCAACATGTGAACAATAGAAAAGAATGAATGAGATATTTTACTTTTTTTCATGCTAAGTTTTTTTAATTTTACTTTTGTTGCAATTAAGTCAAAGTTTACAATCTAAGTCAATTTGCCATATAAAATCCCAAACACATGCCTCTCTGCAGCTGTATCTGCTCTCCTCACCCTGTGACAGCAGACCGCTCCTTTCCACTCCGTACTTCTGGTATTCACTCAGCCAACACTTGGCCCCTCTTATCCATCCACCCCCCTCACCTCTAGAGAAGAGCTATTGGGACAGCCTCATATACATATTGAAGCCAAGAAATACACACACACCACCTGCATCACTCTGTGTTTTACAGTCCAGTCTAACTTTTGTCTGAAGAGTTGGTGTCAGTACTGGTTTCAACTCTGGGCTAGCAGTAAGCCCATGTTCTCAGAGGACCCTGCAACATGTCACACCATCAAGTCTGGTCTTTTAATGTAGTTCTAGCTCTGTACTCCCCCTTTTCTCCTGCTATATGAGGGACTTTACATTGTGTCCCCTGTCACGGCAGTCTTTGGTGATGGCCAGGCACCATCTAGTTCTTTGGGTCAATGTAAGTTTTTGAAAGCTGGTATTTCTGCTATATTTATAGCACCCCATGTCAATTTAGATGAGCCACATTTCAAATTCTTAATAGACACACATGGCTCGTGGTAGTGATAACAGACAGGGCAGCCCCAGAAAGCTCCAGAGCACAACCTCCAGAGCACCCAGTCCCACAGCAGTTTCCAGAAATAGCAGGAGGAACACTATTGCCTCCCAGCCCACTGCCTGTTCACTCACACGTCCTCATCTCTTACTACACAACCAGGTTTCTCGGGCGGGCCCCACAGCCCTGAGACAGGATGGTGACCGTCACAAGGTGAAAGAACAGAAATCACACTTGCTCGCCAATAATAAAGATTATCACCTTGAAACGCCTGGAACACAAAGTCCAGAAGCATGCTGTTGTCTGTAACTTCAGAAACAGAACAAATGTCTCAAAACCTTCAAACTACAAAGAAACTTTTAGACAATTTGTTCCAAGAAATATTTCTTCCTGATTACAAAACAGAACAGAAGGACTGTAACTATGTTAAAATACGTGCCTGGGAACAAGGGTTAGAAGGTAGAAAGCAAAAAGCGAAGAGAGCTGTGTGACAGTGGTTAAGATTAGGAAAGATGCTGTCTTCTTTTACGCACCCCCCCAAAAGTGTTAATGTCGCTGCATTACTCTAAGAAGAATACTGTTTGTTTAAAGTCCTTCTTTTCCAACGTAAAGCCATATGTCTTTGAATTCCCATAGAAAGTAAAAAGATAAGAAAAACATTTTCTGACGGAAAGCAGTAAGGATAAGAAGCAGTCAGAAAACTTTATTTCCACCAAGTCAATGAAGCTGGTGCAACTGAATAGAAAGCACCTAGCGAAAGCTAAAATCCTGAAAACCTTCAGCATGGGTTGTACACTTTGCCTGAAGTGAAAATTTACGAGTTAAGACTCTTAAGACCACAGAACAGGAAAGAAGTTTTTAGAGGGTAACAGTAAAGGCAGTTCAGTGTTTCTAATGAAAATCAAAAAGTATACAGATATTACATAATTTATGTGACTCACTTTTTAACCCCCTTCTGCCAAAGAGCCCTGAAAAAAAGGAGTGTACCAGAGGCAATGCGAAAGGAGGCTGAGTACTTACACATCACACCTGCAACACAAATCTCAGAGCAAGATGTTTCCAATTATGTGTGTAACCTTCCCATGAAGCGTGTCATATCATTTTACAAAAAAAAAAAAACTGGTAGGTAGAACAAAGCCAGACTGGCTTAATATTGGGTTAATGCAAGATTGAATCCAATTATGGTACAGCCCTTAGACAGAAGAGTCAGTAAGATATGTGAAAGTCCTATGCAGAATAACTGGAGTTAAAGACAGAGATTGGAATCCCAGTGGCACACCATCCAAGAAAGCAACCTGTGGCTCAAAACTCTATGTCACTGAGAAGCTTATGGATCATCTCTAAATACCATGCCACCTTACCTATAAAGTTCACCATCATAGAAACGTCATTTTTCATTAAGATTGTGAAATCTGTAGATTAAACACTAGTGACAAAGATAAAGCAAAATCTACATTTTTCTTTTTTATTGTGTTATTAGTTGAAACACAAAATATAAGTTAAATCTAGCTTGCTTAATCACTATATTCCTTTTTGTTTCACAGGACGTGGAGTCAAGACATCATCAAATGGTAAAAAAAACAAATTATCACTAGGATATATGTTTTATAATAAAGGTCAAACAATTTATAAGATGCTCATTAAGATCCACAATGTCTCAGACACTGTCCCAGGTGATGAGAATACAAAGATTAACTAAAAGTCTTCTACCTGAGACACTCAAGCAAGAAGGCAAAGAGAAATGTTAAAAAAAAAAAAAAAAGCTAGACTAGCACGTGATTTAGTGTTGTAACAGAGCGTTGGTCAAGTCCTAAGGAAACTCAGATAAAGGGGTAATTAATACAAAATAGGGGTCAGGAAAAACAGAAGAGTAAAGATGACATTCAAGCTGGGACTTGAAAGATAAGTAGGAGTTGGCCAGACCACCAGTGAACAGAAAAGCCCGGCACAAACACAATGGCATGAGCAGCAATGTAAGGGAGGGACAGAGCTGCAACCGACTTCACTGTGGATAAGAAGATCTGCAAGTCTAGGTTCTCAACTAAGAATCAGGTAAGTTCTTTGCATGGAGACACAACCTCATGGGAAGCTGGAGAGACAGACGGAAGGAAAGCTTCTAAACCTCCTTCTGCCACACGAAAGACCATCGTCAACTCTGCTGTTGTAACTTTTCACCCAATAGGGAGTTAAAGCTGGGACCAGGGGCTGAAATCAGAGCTGCTGCCACCAGCATTTTGAGCCTGTAAACTGAAATTGTACCAGTCTTATCCCACTGACACTCATTTGTGGACTATCTCGGTCAACAATGGAGAAAAAGTCATTTTTCCAAAGAATGCTCTACTTCTCCAACTCAAACCAAAAAGTGTTCATGAAAAAAAAAACCTGTAATTTGCCTAGGTCCCTAAGAAACACATCTATTGAGGGAGCAAAACAGCACAGCAGCAGGTCCCTCTGGGACATCCCCAGGAGCACACTGTCTGAAAGCTGACTCCTAGGGGCTTATCTGATCACGGTGTCACTAGTTTGCACATAACCCACTGCCACCAAGTTGATTCTGACTCATGGTGACACCACGCACGCCAGCGTAGAACTATGCTTCATATAGGGTTTTCAGTGGCTGCTTGTTCAGAATTAGATCACCAGGCCTTTCTCCTGAGATGCCACCAGGTAGATTTGAACCTCTGATCTCTTAAGTGAGCAGTCAAGCACTGTGCTACATGTGATATTAAGCTCATGCCTTGCATCAGTGTGCTTCAGCCCCTTCTCCTTTAGCGGCACACAGAAGGAGCAGAAGCAGAGAAAATTCAGGGTTTGTCAGTAACGGTTAACATGAGCACAGCACTTATGAAACATCTTTGTACAAAGGATTTAATTTTAGGTTACAGCTGAGTACAAGGGTCAGTCAGTCCTGTAAGTCAGCTGAGAAAGGAGCAAATAACAGGCAAGGGATACTAGGGTTTGTGTATTCCTGCAAGAGCACAAAAGGATCTCAGGATGCTCAGTGTGGACCACAGACAAATAGGAGAAGGCTCAAATTTGTGGCTGACCAGCCATAGCCCTGGGAGATATTTTTAAGCCAGAAGGAGGACAGGAAGGAAGGGGACCAAAAAAAAAAAGAAAGAAAAGCTACCCAAGAGAAATGGAAAGCAAGAAGGAAGCAGCTGTAGTAAGCAATTGGAAAACGAGTGAGAAAAACAGATCTTAAAACTACAACTGTGCTCCTGGCACAAGACACTGCTAGAAAAAGGCAGAAAGAGAGAAGGAAACACAGAAGTCAACAACAGGACCACTCAAGGGAAGTATTTTAAATGTCTACATTTTATTATGGGGTCAGTGTAAGTCAGGTGGTAATATTCGTGGCTCTGACATTAGGTCATGAGTTCAAGTCCCACATCAGGATCTGGCTTCAAACAAAGGCTGCTGGTAACACTTTTCATTCTTTGGTGTATTAACCTGACCACCCTTTTCTACAGCTCAGGGGACACTCTTCCAAATGAAGAGCACCAAATAGAAATCAAATAGACTCAGTGAACAGCCCTTCTCTTAAAAAGAAAAAAAAAAGAAAAATCATTTTGGAGAGAACAAGAAGGAGAAACTAAAATAGAAGGTTTTCATATGTGAGCTATTTACTGTCTTTCTCTTTGGAATCCTGTGAGTAGGGGGTGTTTTCTCCCACATCCCAGTAAACTGAGAGAAGCCTGGGTGTTTGTATTCTCAGTGCACCTAAAACACAGTAGTAACAATGGCAGTGGTGGAAGGAACACTACTAGCTTGCTCAACACGAAGGCTTCACCGTGGAACTAGCCAAGTGGAGGAAAAGCAGACAGATAAGATTCTCTCTGAGATGAAGGCAAAACCCTGGTGGCGTAACGGTTAAGTGCTACATCTGCTAACCAAAAGGTAGGCAGCTGAAATCCACCAGGCACTCCTTAGAAACTCTATGGGGCAGTTCTACTCTGACCTATGGGGTCACTATGAGTTGGAATCAACTGAATGGCACTGGGTAGTAGTGGGATGAGAGAAGTGAAACAGGGCTAATAAGTAGAACCACATACCCATCAAGCACTTACATGAGACAGAAAGAAAGGCATTCCAGTTAAGTAAAAGCCATTAACAGTAACAATTAAAATCAATAACCTTCTATGTGTAAAACCATTTGCATATTAAAAAATACTTTTATGTACACTAACTTATCTCATCCTCATCATAATGATAGGCATAGGAAAAGCAGACATTATCCCCATTTCACAGATGAGGAAACTGAAGTTCAAAAATGCCACTCGATTTTGTGAAAGTCATTACCCCTTGAAGTAATTCAGCTTACTCCTGGTTTAAGGCTCATTTATTGCTCTACTTATTCAATACATTTCGTTGTCTACTCAGATTAATTCAGGACTTGAAGTTTACAGTGAAAGCACACTTGGCTAATGACGTCTGACTGCGAATGACTTGGAAACCCCGGTGGCACCGTGGTTAAGTGCCACAGTGGTTAAGTGCCACAGCTGCTAACCCAAGCGTCAGCAGGTGCTCCTTGGCAATGGTATGGGGCAGTGCTACTCTGTCCACGGGGTTGCTGTGAGTTGCAATCAACACAACAGCAGTGGACTTAGTAAGAATGATTTGGAAACCCTAGTGGCCCATAGTTAGAAACCCTGGTAGCATAGTGGTTAAGAACTACACTGCCAAAAAAGCATGGGCAGTCCGAGTCCACCAGGTGCTTCTTGGAAACCCTATGGGGCAGTTCTGTTCTTTCCTTTAGTGTCACCAGGAGTCGGAATCAACTCAGCAGCAACAGGTTTGGTGTTTTTTGTTTGTTTTTTAAGTGGCATAGTGGTTAAATGTTATGGATGCTAACCAAAAGGATAGCAGTTCAAATCTACCAGGCACCACCTGGAAACTCTATAGAACAGTTTTACTCTCTTCTACAGGGTCACTGTGAGTCAGAATTGACTTGATGGCAACAGATTTTTTTCCCCCCTGTGGGAATGATTTAGGAAGTCTGGTGCTATAGTTGTTAAGTGCTATGGCTAACCAAAATGTTGGGAGTTCAAAGCCACCAAGCGCTCCTTGGAAACTCGATGGAGCAGTTCTACTCTGTCTACAGGGTCACTATGAGTCAGAACTGACTTGGTGGCAACGGGCTTGGTTTGGGGTTTTGATGGTACAAAGCTTAGGCACTTGGCTGCTAAATGAAAGGTTAGTGGCTGGGACCGACCAAGAGGCTCTTCAGAAGAAAACGCTGGGGATCTGCTCCTATAAAGATTACAGCCTAGAAAACCTTATACAGCAGTTCTACTTTATCACTTGGGGTCACTAAGAATCAGATTCAACTCAACACTTGACAGCACCTAACCACAACAAGAATGATTTGTGGAATGCTTACCAAGAAGTTTTAGAAAAATGGTTTCTCACCTTCCCACTGGTTGATCAGAAATAGCAAATGCAGAATACAGAATATGCCCTATTGCTAAGATGCTAAACCCATTTTTGTCTTAAAAAGCACAAAAATAAGACCATCAACAAATTAACTGCAAAGAAAACTGGTATGAATTTGAAGTATAAAACATTGGAATCTAATCAATAACTCATTCTTTCACGGTACAGGAACCCAGAAACAGGAAACACCAGCAGACATTATTTCTAATAGACCTATTACCATCAAGTCAATTCCAACTCACAGTGGCTGTACAGGACAGAGTAGAACTGCCCCCTCAGGGTTGCCAAGGCTGTAAATCTTTATAGAAGCAGACTGCCACACATTTCTTCTGCGAAAAAGCTAGTGAGTTCAAACATCGGATCCTTCAGCTGGCAGATGAGTGCTTAACCTCTGTGCCACATGGGTTCCATCCTGACTTCGGCTAGGAGAAGTTAAACAACTTCACTGCACAAGCCCACAAAGCTTACATATGGCAGAGGTGGGTTTTGAACTCAGGTCTGTCTGGCTCCAAAGTACACACTCTAAATCTGTGCTCTAAGTTCCTTCCCTAAACAGTGTTCCTGCTGCTAAGTACCCCCAAAACAGAAAAGCAAACTGAGGTGCCAGCTCCTCAGAAGGTCCCCAACTGAAGAACAAGTGTGAGCTAATTCCCTAGGCAGGCCTTGATGGCTCCTGGCCCTGTTAATAACTGGTTAAGTCATTTTTTTTAAATGGATATATTCACATGTCACTAGAAAGTAGTCAAACTTCGGCCAGAAAATTGCAAATCTTTTCCCTCTGCTTCACAAACTAGTCAAACGCTTCTGAGTTCCTGAAATTTCTATTTAGGAGTATCAGTACCTGACAGAATTGGAAAATCACGACTATGAGGAATTTCATGTTTAGCTAATGCTCAATTCATTACATATACATAATGAATATATACATATATACACATACAGATATACATATGTGGCATAGTTAAAGCATTCCACTGTTAAACTGTAAGGTCAATGGTTTGAACATGCCAGAACCCACCACCCTTGTGAGAGAAAAATGTGGCAGTCTGCTTTCACTAAGATTTACAGTCTTGGAAACCGTACGGTGCAGTTCTACTCTATCTTTACGGGTCAATATGCGCTGGAAAACTCGACAGCAGTCGGTTTGCTGTTATACACATACACATTTAACCCTCTTGCTAGGAGCTCATCCTTACTTATGTGCCATACGTTTGCAATGTTCTTCTTTTACTTAAAAAAAATTGTCCACAGATTATAGCTTTACCATTAACAGTGATCAAAGGTACAGGTTTGAGAATGGCACCAAACTAGGAAAGAGTTTCTAGCAAAAGGATTACAAAGAGGTTATCAGTCTAAGCAGTTCATATAACTGACCAACTAGTAGAAAAGGTTTCTATTATTCCAAAGCTTTCTTTAGAATTATGAAGCCTTTACTTCTATAAAAGATGATCATGGGTATCTAAATCAGCAGGAAACAAGAGAAAACAGTTGAACTGTTCCATTCTTCACACAAAAAAGAGGAAACTCACCGAAAACTTCTGTGTCAATTTACACAGCGTAAGACTGAACGCATAGAAATGAATTCAGATGAATGGGGCACAGATGGCACAAACAATTAAGTGCTCGAAAATGTGGGGTAATGAGTCTGTGACGATTAAAAACACATATAAAACTACCAACAACATCCCACCCCACCCCCAACCACCAAGTTTTGTCTCAGAGGTCACATGTTGCACAAGAGAAAAGCGAAAAGGGTTTCAAGGAGCCAACCTGGGCTGAGCCCCAGATCTCTAGAAAACAACACACAGCATGCTGGTTAAAAAGCACATGTATTCTCACAATGTTAACCCCAAAGGATCAGGGGTAAACAGAATACTTTCCTCCCTCTGAATAATATTGAGCTGCCTATAAAGAGATGATTCTTACCTGATGCTGTAAGCTTGTTTGAGTGTTATTCCTTGCTTCTTTTAACTTTTATTCTTTTTGAAACGAAGACAGTTTTTAAACAGAGTAGAGTTAATCATACAATCCCAATAATGACACCGTTAAGGGAAATCCAAGCAGAAGGTACCAAAGTCAGACTCTCATCAATTAAATAAACGAGGGCACTGAGTGGTGTTATGAAAATGACAAATCCCCTAAAAATAAAATGTGATTTTTTCTTTTAATATTTAGACTGTGTGGGTGTGTCTATATAGGAGACGGTGAGACAAATTGAGATCGCAGTGTTGGGAAACTAGAGAAGCATTAAATCTCAGTGAAATATTTCCTTTATGCACAGAGTTGCTAGCAATCAGAGTAAGCCTCCAAGGGCAGCAACACAAGTAACCGGGATACACAGTGTCAAACAGGGTTTAAATGACATTGAGTAGGAAGGAGGAAAAAGTCCAGGACACCTAACCATGAAGTTTCTTGTGTCTCTGACAACACAATTATAAGTCTCACTGCTGTTGTCTAAACTACAGCTCTATAATCATAGTCCTGTGGGTTCCATATTTATTCACTCTCCATGGCCTATAGATTTAATTTGTCTAGTTTACAGGGAAAGAGAAGACTTCTTTTAAAAACAGAAACTACCAGCTCTGTAAAGTTCTCTGGAATCCCATCAGTCAAGCAGCAGCGGTTTCTTTCTTGCTCAGGGCAAGGCTAGACTGAGCCTCTAGAGCCTGGACACGACATCAGGCACGCCTGGCCTGTGCACTGTTCAGGGCCTTCTGGTGGGAAAGCAGAGGTCAGCTGACATATACAAGAAGAAAGTCTGACTTCAAATCCCAAGCACGCTTCACCCAATGAGAAGGGATAATGCTGACCCCTGAAAGCCAGAAGGCTTTTACAGACACACTCTTTGAAATCAGGATACCCGAGACCCACTCCCGCCAGGCCTTGTCTTCTCCTCCTCTATGTCTACCACCCGCTCGCCTACATCTGCACTCTTTCCTGGCTGCCCTCTTCGTTCTGCTGTCCTGGCCTCAGTTCATTAATTTCCTCACTTCGCTACCATGTGTCACAGATTGAATTTCTGTCCTTACAAAAATGTGTCTATCAATTTGGCTGGGCCATGACTCCCAGTATATAGTGTCTTAGTCATCTGGTGCTGCTGTAACAGAAGTACCACAAATGAATGGCTTTGACAAACAGAAATAAATTTTCTCACAGAAAAGTAGGCTAAAACTCCAAATTCAGGGTATCAGCTTCATGGGAAGGCTTTCTCTCATGACTCTGGACAGGGATCCTTGTCAATCTTTCCTAAACTGGGGGCATCTCTGGCACAGGTACCCAGAGTACAAAGGATGCACCTGCTCTCAGTGCTTCTTACCCGGTGGGATGAGGTCCCCAACTCTCTGCTTGCTTCTCTTGCCTTTCACCTATCAGATGATTGCCTCAAGACACAATACAATCTTGACTGAGTCCTGCCTCATCAACGCAACTGCCGCCCCTCTTCCCTCATAAATACAGATGCAGGATTTACGACACACAAGAAAATCACACAGTATCAAAAATCATGGCCCAACCAAACTAACATTTTGGGGAAGGCACAATTCAATCCATGACAGTATGGCTACCCGCTATTTAGTGATTGTAATTCTCCTATATGTTGTAAACCCTCATCTCTACCTTCAGTTAATGGCACAAGACCGGATTATGTTAAAGATGATTAGGGTGGGACTGAAACACCCTCTACCAACATAACAGGAATCTCCCTGGGGTGTGGCCTGTACCAGCCACCTTTTATCTTATGAGATAAGAAGAAAGAGAAGCAAGTCCACTCTACCACCAAGAAAGCTGTGCTGGGAGCAGAGAGAGCTCCTGCTCCAGGGTAACACTCATGACAAGGAGTTTCTTCCAGGGCTGACAAAGAAAGCCTTCTCTTGGTGCTGATGTCCTGAATTTGGACTTGTAACCTAAGACTACCAGAGAACAAATTTCTTCTTATTAAAGCCGTCCACTTGCAGTAGTTGTTACAGCAGCACTGGATAACTAAGACACCCTGTTAGCCTCCTCCCTGGTCTCTGAGCTTCAGGATCACGTTTTTCCACTGCATCCGCCCCTCTGCTGTCAGGTATCTTTCTGACATGCAAATCTGATCATGCTGCTCTGCTTACACCCTTCCTAACTCCAGTGTTCCACAACTTAGCGCACCAGGGTCTTTGTGACACAGCTGAAGTCTTTCCCTCTGGCCTCTTTTCTGTCACTCTCCCACCAGGCTCTCTTTCTGCTCCACATTCTGAGTCTCACAGCAGTGGTCTCAGGTCTCCATGCCTTCCTACATCCTGGGTCTCCTAACTGCAATGACACACCCCTAGCATCCGACACATCTCATAGAGCTCCTATTCACACATCTGCTCTCCATCTCTTCTGTGATGGCTTTGTGGACCTCCTACCCTACTCTGGCTGATTTAGAAGCCTTCTTCTGTCTGGGACCCTAACACTCAGTGCAGCTTTCCCATGAGACACTGATCACACGTACCACAATATACTATGCCACCAAGCATTTCCTTACTGAAAATCATGGTTTAATTTTCTTTATCCTCTACTTACTTACAGCGCCCTTAAGAAAAAGATGTTTTTTATTTTACTTTGTATTCTCAAGACTTAACACAGCAACAGGTACAAAGTGAGCTTTTGATGAACACATTAATGCTATGGAAGGGAAGGTTAGCTGACTCATGTACATGTGACAAAGGGATGCAACAGGAGTTAGGAAGTCCACATCGGATGTATGTAGTAGCGAACAACCCAGAAACTGTCAAAGGCTTCACAGAACTCCAGGTCAACTCTGTGCAAACAGCCACACCCACCAGCTGAGCTGCTCCAGTGGCATGAGGCAACGCTCATGATCATCTCCATTTAACCAATACACTTCTTGCTCTGTACATAGAAATCTGTTTTTTTCGGTCAAAAAACTGCTATCATGGCAGAAATTAAGTGTTTTACTTACTGAATGTCTTTTTTTATAATTTTAATACCTGTACAAAAGTGACTATAAGAATAAGATTCAGAGTACAGGCAGTCCCCAGGTTACGAACATACAGCGGACTTACTATTCACAGCTATGAACCAACCCCTGTAAAGCCTAAACACTACTAAAATTTTTGAGGTACATTCAATGATTTGTAGTAACAAACTGGCACTATTTTGCCACACACATCAAAACATTGTTACTGAATTATTATGTTAGAGATGTCTTAGTGTAGCCACAAGTATTTCTTCACTGCTCTTTGTGCACAGAAAGGCACACCTACATGCTATATACTAAGACACACTTTTGAGTAACTGACCTTAGATACAAACCATACCTAACTGCTCCAATGTAGAAATCAGACTTAAAGACAGGCTTAGGACTAGAACTTCTTCACAATCCAGAGACTGCCTGTATTCAGAATGGGAAAGGAAGTTCAAAGGAGCATGCATGTCACGGAAACTAAAATGAGAGGGTAGAGCACTAAAAATTTCAGCTACACACTCAAGTGGAAAGCCAATGCATTTTACCTTATTTCTCTCCTTTTCTTTCATAGTTTAAAGTGACAAGAGACTGTTCTTTATATGTTCATAGAAATATGAACAAAATATGTCCATAGTATTAACAGAATGTACACTTTTAAGTATAGAGAGTTAATGTGCTACTTGTAGTTACGCTATGACGTGTTTGGTGGGGGTAGTCATGGATTTTGAGCCCAACTGGGTGTTCCCTGGACTGGTGAACTGAAATGGATGTTTTTAATTACATGCTAAATTTCCTTACACAGATACCAACAGATTTTGAAAGCAGTGAAAGGCTTCAGTGCAATAACAATATCTCAGGGGATTCAACTTCGCTCTATTTTCTTGATTGGGGTAGGATACCATATTATTTTAGAAATAGTTTTCAAGGTTGAAAGAAAAACCATCAGTTTGGTTCCTCTACAGAGTGTTGCTAAATTCTGACATTTATTTTCGAAAGCCTAGATTAAACTTCTAACAGACATGAATAATGCAACCCAAAGGTCTGTTTTCTTAGATGAAAACAAAGATGATCTATAAACTATAGGCTCTGCTACGGCTTACTGCCTGACAATTTTAAAGTCCTGCCCCTGAGCTTTCCAACCACACATAATGACAATGCTCACACCACTTTTTAACTCGTACATCGCCTTTCTTTCTTCCATACTCAGCACTGAGACAAGTATGACTGAACCTCTTGGTTTTCAAAAGGCACTGGGGAATTCTATAATTAATTCACTGCAGCATTTTGTTTTGTTTTTGTTTAACTGAATCATCACTAGCTTTGTGCCTTGCTTTGTTCCAAAAATGATGTAAACTCAAAACCAAACCCACTGCCGTCGAGTTGATTACAACTTATAGTGACTCTACAGAAGAGAGTAGAACTGCCTCGTAGTTCCCAAGGAGTGCATGGCAAATATGAACTGCCAATCTTTTGGTCAGCAGCTGTAGCACTTAACCACTACACAACCAGGGTTTCCAGAAATGATGTTAATACGACTATAATCACTACTTGATTTTTTCAAGCCCACTCTACCTCCTCTTCCTTAACATCTTCACACTGATGTTTTTTAATGAGAAACAACCCTACATTCATATTTATCAAGACAATCTCAGTTCCCTAAAGAGGGATAGAGCCTGATACATTCATTCAACAAACACTATACATGTATTCAGTCACTGCTAAGTAGCCGGCCAGGGATGTCTCTTCACCAAGCTTAGAGTCTAGCAGAGGGACACAGAACAACTCAGCAAGCAAATTACTACAGAGTGAGGTAAATGCACAAGAGTAGATTTCTAAACTGACTGTGACTATCTTACCGCTGCACCCACCCAGCTCATGATCTGGCCACAATTCACACCAAACACTAGGTTCTGCCAACAGATTTCTAGTTCTTCTCACTTCCGAATGTATTCTGCTTTCTCCTATCCTATTCATCTCACCTACCAAGCATTTCAAAAAGCTCATACCAAGAACCTACTTTGCAGGAGACAGAGTATGATAAACACTGGCTGTAGGAAAGAGAGAAACCCTGGTGGCATACAGGTTAAGTGCTACATCTGCTAATCAAAAGGTCAGCAGTTCAAATCCACTAGGTGCTCCTTGGAAACTCGCTGGAGCAGTTCTACTCTGTTCTATAGGGTCACTATGAGTCAGGATTGAATCAAAAGCAGGGGATTTGGTTTTGGTTTATAGGGAAGGGGAGCAATAGGGTCCCACCACAAAGACCACATAACCACAGAAGTGTAGAACTAAGCCACATGACTACCCGCTATTCATTCTACTCTCCCACAAACTTCCCTAATTCTTATCTAACTTGTGAAATAAATATCTACACTTTGAACTTATCTTAGGTTTAAATCACCTTGTTCTTTTTTTTTATCTTTTTATTATTATTATTACGTGAAAAAGTACATTCCCATACAAATTTACATGCCCACCTATATGCAGCTTCCACTGCTCTCCCTGCCCGGTGACAGCACACTGTTCCTCTCTGCTCCATACATGTCTCATCCTCCCAACGGCTTCCTTTCCCCTCCTCTCCACCCACGCCCCTTACTCCAGCCAGAGGTCAGCAGGATGATACCCTATATATGGACAGAACTGTAAAGTGCATCCAATATATGGTCACTCCGCATCACCAAGTCCAATCTATTCGTGTCTGAAGAGTGGACCTTCATTATGATTTACGGGCAAGGGCAGCTTCAGAGACAGGGGCCATGCTCCCAGGGGAACCCCAAAGCTGCTGGACCATCAATTGTGGTCTTTCAGTGGAGATCTCAGGTGCACCCCTTTTTATTCTTGTGTTGCCAGTGAGACTCAACTTTGTGAGCTCCATCGCGGCTGTCACAGGTGGTGGCCGGGCACCATCTGGTTCTTCTGGTCTCAAGTCGATGTAGCCACCCACTCATGTGAGTCTCTCTGTCTTCTGGGTTGTCTTTCCCCCATGTCATTTTGGTCCTCAGTGAGCATCCGTTCCTGCTGAGTTGGGACCATGTGCTGTGTCGTCAGATGACAGCTAGGCAGCTTTTAAGACCCCAGATGCCACTCACCAATGTGGGGTGCAGAGAGCCCTCTTAGCAAAATGCTAGTTGTGCACATTGGCCTCGATTTTGCCTAAGAGCATGGTCCCCTGCCCCCTGCCCCAGCTACTCTGTCCTTGCAATATTGGGTTAAGATGGAAGGAGTACTCAAGTTATGCAAAGTCCACTTAATACTGTTCTTGTTTCTAATGTGTGCTGTCGCCGATTTCGCCAAACCAGATTTCTAGCAACTACCTAATCTAAACCCTCCCACTCTCGCCCTCCCTCCCTTCCCTCCCTTGCAACTGTCAAAGAGTTTTCTCTTCTATGCAAAAGTCTGTTTTTGAGTTCTTATCGTATGGGTCTCATACAATATTTGTCGTTTTGTCTCTGAATACTCTCACTCAACATAATATCTTCCAGCTGAAACCAGGTTAGGAGATGATTCCTGGAATCATCATTATTCTTTATCATTGTATAATGCTCCACTGAGTATATATACCATAGTTTACCTAGCCATTCCTCTGTTGTTGGGCATCTGGGTTGATTCCATCTTTTTGCTACCATGGACTGTGCTGCAATAAACATTCTTGTGCATGTATACATTGGTGTGAAAGGCCTTGATTCTGTAGGATATATTCCAAGTAGTGGAATTACTGGGTCAAATGGTATATCTGTATCCATTTTTTTAAAGAAGCACCAGACTGCCTTCCAAAGAGGCTGGGCCATTTTGCAACCCCACCAACAGTGTGGGAGAGTTCCACTTTCTCCACAGCCTCACCAGCATTTGTTGTTTTGTGTTTTTTGGATCATGGCCAACCTTGTTGAGGTGAGATGGTATCTCGCTGTAGTCTTGATTTGAATTTCTTTAATAACTAAAGATCGTAAACATGTCCTCGTGTGTTTTTTTGGCTGCCTGGATCTCTTCTTTAGAGGAATGTCTGTCCATCTCCTTTGCTCATCACTTAATTGGATGATTTATCTTCTTCTTATTGCTGTTTTGTAGTACCTTATAGATCATGGATATCAGACATCAGTCTGACACAGAGTTGCCAAATAGTATTTCCCATTCTGTAGGTGGCCTTTTAACTCTTGTGCTAAAGTCTTTGGATGAACAAAAGTGTTTGTCCTTAATAGTTCCCATTTTATCTATTTTTTTCTTCTGTTGATTGTGGTTTGTTTGACAGATTCTGAAGTCTGTCTAAGTTATATACTAAAACTTCCATTGTTATTCCTACTTTTTCTTGGATGAGCTTTATCGTTTTAGATTTGATATGCAGGTCTTTTATCCAATTTGAGTTGGTTTTTGTATAAGGTATAAGATATGGATCTTGTTTCAATCTATTGCACATGGATATCCAATTTTCCAGCACCATTTGCTGAAGAGATTGTTTTTACCCCAGTTTAATGTCTCAGGGCCTTTGTCGAATATCAGCTGCTCACAGGCAGATGGTGTCATCTCTGGGGTCTGATCAATCTGTCTGTTCTTGTACCAGTACCAGGCTGTTTTGACCACTGTGGCAGTATAATAGGTTCTAAAGTTGGGTAATGAGAGGCCTCTCAGTCTGTTCTTTTTCTTTAGTAGAACTTTACTTCTCTGGGGTTTTTTCCATTTCCAAATAAAATTGGTGATTTGTTTCTCCATCTCATTAAAAAATGACAACTGGAACTTGTATTGGGATTGCATTATGTAAGTAGATTGCTTTCAGTAAAATAGACATTTTCACCATGTTATGTCTTCCTATACATGAGCAGGGTAGGTTTCTCCACTTATCTAAGTCTCTTAGTTTCTTGTAGTAAGAGCTTGTAGTTCTGTTTGTAAACATCTGTTATTTGTCTGGTTAGATTAATTCCTAGGTACTTTATCTTCTTGAGGCTATAGTAAACGGTATAGATTTGATGATTTCTTCATTAGCAGTCTCACTGTTGGTACAAAGGAATCCTATTGATTTACTTATGTTTATCTTGTATCCTGAGACTTTGCTGAAGTCTTCTATCAGTTTGAGTAGTTTATTTATAGATTCTTTGGGATTCTCTGCGTATACAATCATATCATCAGCAAACAGGGAGATTTTGACTTTTTCTTTGCCGATGCAGATGCCCTTTATTTCTTGGTCTTGTCTAATTGCTCTGGCTAGAACTTCCAGTACTATGTTGAACAGGAGAGGTGAGAGTGGGCAGCCTTGTCTAGTTCCTGTTCTCAAGGGAAACTCCTTCAGTCTCTCTCCATTCAGGATGACATAGGCAGTTTGTTTTGTATAAATGGCCCTTATTGTGTTGAGGAATTTGCCATCTATGCCTATTTTGCTAAGAGTTTTTAGCATGAATGGGTGTTGGATTTTATGAAATGCCTTTTCTCCATCAACGGACAAAATGAGGTGATCCTTGTCTTTTGTGATATTTATGTGGTTAATCACATGAATTTTTTTTTTTTTTTTTCTGATGTTGAACCAGCCTTGCATCCCTGATATGAATCCCACTTGGTCATGATGGATTATTTTCTTGATATGTTGTATTCTATTGGCAAGAATTTTGTTGAAGATTTTTGCATCTAGATTCATGAGTGATATCGGTCTGTAGTTCTCCTTTTTGGTTGGCTCTTTCCCTGGCTTTGGTATCAGGGTTATGCTGGCTTCATAGAATGAGTTTGGCAGTACTCCATCCCTTTCTGTAATGTGAAACAGTATCAGTAGTATTGGTGATAATTTTTCTCTAAAAGCTTGGTAGAATTCTGCAGTGAAGCCATCTGCCCGGGCTTTTTTCATTGGCAGTTTTTTGATAACTTTTTCAATCTCTTCCTTTGTGATGGGCTTATTAAGTTGTTCTGCTTCACCTTGTGATAATGTGGGTAGGTGATATGAATCAAGGAATTTGTCCATTTCCTCTAGGTTTTCAAGTTTGTTAGAGTACAGTCTTTCATAGTATTTTGTTATGATATTTTTAATTTCTGTTAAATCTGTTGCGACCACTCCCCTCTTGTTTCTAATTTGGGTTATCTGTTTCCTTTTCTGTTTTCCTTTAGTAAGTTTAGCCTATGGTTTGTAAATTTTGTTGATCTTTTCAAAAAACCCGCTTTGGTCTTTTCCATTTTTTCAATTGTTTTTCTATTCTCTAATTCATTAGTTCTTCTCTAATCTTTATGATCTGTTTTCTTCTGGTGCCTGAGGGGTTCCTCTGTTGTTCTCTCTCTGCTTGTTCAAGCTGTAGGGTTAGTTCCTTCATTTGGTTTCTTTCTTCCTTCCAGATGTGTGCATTTATGGAGATAAAAAGACCTCTGAGCACTGCTTTGGCTGTATCCCACAGGTTCTAGTAGGAAGTGTTTTCATTCTCATTGGAATCCATGAATTTCTTTATTTCATCCTTGATTTTTTCTATAACCCATGGTTTTTTGAGCAAGATGTTGTTCAGTTTCCAAGAGTTCCACTTTATATCTATGTTTTTTCTGCTATTGATTTTGACTTTTATGGCTTTATGACGTCAGAAGATGCTTTGCAGTAATTCAATGGTATGGATTTTGTTGAAAATCGCATTATTTTCTAACACATGGTCAATTCTGGAGAATGTTCCATGTGTACTGGAGAAGAAGGTGTAGTTGTTTGCTGATGGGTGGAAAGTTCTGTATATATCGATGAGATTTAGTTGGTTAATTGTGGCAATGAAGTCTTCCATATCTTTACTGAGCTTTTTTCTAGATGATCTGTCCAGTACTGACAGTGGAGTGTTGAAGTCTCTCACTATTATTGTGGAGTTACCTAACTCTTTTTTGAGTGTAGTCAGTGTTTCTTTGACGTATTTAGGTACTCCAATGTTAGGTGCATAAATATTTAGTATAGTTAAGTCTTGCTTGTGTACTGAAACTTTCAGCAATAAATAGTGTCCATCTTTGTCCACGATGGTAGATTTGACATTAAAATTGATTTTGTCTGAGATTAGAATTGCCACACCTGCTCTTCTTTGTCCATTGTTAGCTTGATATATATCCTTCCATTCTTTAATTTTCAGTTTGTTCCTATCTTTAAGTCTCAAGTGAGTTTCTTGTAGACAACATATGGGTGGGTCATGTCTTTTGATCCAAGATGTTACTCAATGTCTCTTTACTGGAGCATTCAGTCCATTGACATTCAATGTAATTATTGATAGGCATGTGTTCAGTGCTGCCATTGTGATATGTTTATTTTTGTGTTGATGTTATCTCTGTTGTTCGTATTAGTCTGTTCTAGGACATTCTTTTTTGTGAATTGATTTTTCACCTTTTTCAGATCTGGTTTTGTAGTTGTTGAGACTACCGTGTTAGATTTCTTGATATGGTATGTTGGATCTTTGTTGTGCTTTATGGCTGCCCCTAAGGTCCCCCTTAATAAACTACATATCAACCCCATTTTAATTACTACCAGTCTTATCGACTTCCTCTCCATCTGAAAGGACTGTAACGACTGTAGTACATCCCTCTTTTTAACATGATGGCATCACAGTTTTCATGATAATCACTGGA
The DNA here is from genome assembly GCA_028571685.1 of Heterohyrax brucei. Lineage (NCBI taxonomy): Eukaryota > Metazoa > Chordata > Mammalia > Hyracoidea > Procaviidae > Heterohyrax > Heterohyrax brucei. Next base: position 53,367,587 of record CM053155.1, read on the forward strand.
TGGTTTCTTTCCGTATTAAGGCTGTCATTGAGTGTGGAGCCTTCCCTAACTGAGTAGAATTCTCGATGATGTGTCATTCTAAACTATAAAGTTAGTGGTTTTGTTCTTCTAAGCCAAAGCCAAGAACTTCTTTCAGTATTTCTTGTAGTTTTGGTTTGGTTTTTACAAAGTCTCTGAGTTTCTGTTTATCTGGGGATGTCTTAATTTCATTTTCATATTTGAAAGACAGTTTTTCAGGATATATAATTCTTAGTTGGAAGCTCTTCTCCTTCACAGCTTTGAATGTGTTATGCCACTGTCTCCGTGCCAGCATGGTTTCTGCTGAGAAATCTGATGAAAGCCTACAGGGTTTCCCTCTGAATGTTAGCTTTGCTTTGAGTCTTGCTACCTTTAACAGTTTCTGCTTATGTTTCATTTTTTTAAGCTTGATTATAATATGTCTTGGAGTCTTTCTTTTGAGACCTATATTGAGTGGCATAAGATATGCATCTGGGATATCTATATCCTCTTCCTTCATGAGTTCTGGGAAGTTTTCTACCAGCAGCTCAGCAACGATACTGTCTGCGTTCTCAGGTGTTTCATCGTGTTCAGGGACTCCAATTAATCGAAGATTGTTCCTCTTAACAGAGTCCCACATGTTTCTTAATGCTTCTTCGTTTTTCTTGTTTCTTTTTTCTGATTTGTCCTCACAGACGCTGGCGTCAGTAGCTCTGTCTTCCAAGTCAGAAATTCTTTTTTCCATTTGTTCCATTCTGTTTTCTTGGCTTTGAATGGAAGTTTCTACGTCTTTGATTTTGTTCTTGATCTGCCGGATTTCAGAGTACTGGTGTTCCATCAGATCGAACAGCTTGCGTAATTTTTCGCTTTGTTGTGCTGCATTTTGTATTAGGTCTAGAAGCGCTCTGTATATAATCCTTTTGTATTCATCTTCCAATGATTTCAGCAAAGTTTCTTCATCTGGAAAACTACTTGGTTGTTTTGTTTGGGAACCTTCTGAAGCCATGGGTGATTTCTTGTTTGCCACAAGTGTCTGTTGCTTTTTGGGTCCCATGTGAGTAAGCAGAGGTTGGGAGAGATACTATGAGAACTATCTGCAGATATTTCTCTAGGCTGTCTTAAAATGTAAAACAAAAGATATCTGACCACTTCCCAAATCAGTCAGGTTTTCAGGTGTAGAGGTCCCCTTCCCAACTGGCAAAGTAAGCACCTCTTTATCCAATCCCAGATGATACGAACTAGTTCAAAATACAGCAATGCTAATACTCTGTTGGCCTCTGCTGACAGGGCCCAGCCTTAGGCGACACTGTGTAAAGTACTGCTTTTCTGGTAGAAAAGCACTCTCCCATGGGCAGGCTCTGGCTCCCAAGCTAAGAATTAGGTCCTGCTGCGGCCACCATATCTAATATGGCGCCCTCCACATGGTCAGCAGATAGGAGGGCTAAAGGTGCCGAGAGGTTGTGGGTCCTCAACCTCTGTTGCCGGGCACCCACCGTAGGCAACACTGTGTGAACTATAGCTTTTTTGTCGGAGAAGTGCTGTCCTGTTTGCAGGCACTGGCTCCCAGGCTAAGAATTATGTCCCGCTAAAATCTCCATATCCAACATGGCGTCCCGCACACTGGCACCACAGATTCGTACGAACCACGCTGTGGTAGAGATAAAAAGACAGGCCCAAAGTGGCCAGATGACGACAGTCCTAAGCCTGGCTCTCAAAATATGGCAATTTTGCTTGCCTATCCCACCAGCAGTGCATCTGAGTCTAGCTGCTATGCAAGACCCAGCTCCGCCTGCCAGCCAAGACAGAAAAAAAGAAGTCAAAATGGTGTTTTTACCTTCAGTCCATGAAAGCCAGGGCTAGCCAGGAGCAGGAGTCAGAGAAACAAAGGAGGGTTTTCGTTCAGTGGTATGAAGTCCAAATTAACAGCCCTGTGCCGTGTCCTGGGGTCTCACTAGGTGACCAGAAGGCTCTGTTTGATTATCAATTCAGGTCTTGGTTTCCAGAGGGATATAACGAGACGTGTGTTTAGTCCGCCATCTTTACTCTGCCTCACCTTGCTCTGTACCGGTCTGTCACACTCTGAAAACAGTAGCATGAGTTCTTGATACCAAAGCCCCGTCCCTAAAAGCTGAATTCCTTTTGACTGCCCTTTGGTATATTATTCCTAAAAGAGTACATCTTCTGCTTCCAGAGAATACTGATATGTTCTTAACTCATTTCTACATATCAATATCACTGTGGATGTACAATCACAAGACTGAAACCAAAGACAAATAACAAGTTCTGAGCATGCTAGCCAGCCAAGTGCTGTCGAGTCTGAGCATGCACTCTTCCAAAAATCACTGGACATTCTACAAGTTAACTGAATGTTTGTATAAATTTACTTTTTAACACCTCTTCCAATTCTGAGATTTTATGACTCTATGACATAACCAGAGTCATTTTCCTTCAAAGGTTATATCTGGGCACAATTATTGCAGCCTAAGATGTTATTGTAAAAGAAAAAATGGGTCAGCATTTCAACAATATTTGGTTTTTCAAAGTTGTCCAACATAACCTCACTGTTAATGAACAAGACCACAGATGTCTGTATAAGCAAACCAGGCCTGGACCATATTTGGCTGTGTATTTTTGAACCAAAGACACAAGGTTTTACTTTAAAATATGAACTAACTACATCATTTAACAAAAGAAAAAAAGAAAGACCTAAGTGTTTTAGATTGTATGACACTTGGTGTCTGAGGATATGTAATTATTTTTCTGTCTGGAATACTAGAAAATACAAACATTTCACCCACTCACTCAAGCTTTCTGGATTGACATTATAGACATGACAAGAGTGCTACTCACCCTCACCCTCTATACAAGCTCCTACATATCTTTGGTGTACCATTCTCAAATCTAAAACGGAGTTTCTAAATAAGACATACATCTTCAAAACAAAAATCTCAATATGTAGCTCAAAACATAAAGAAGAAAAGAAAGCCTCGTCTTACAAGTCCAGAGCCAAGAGGTGTAGTATCTTTTGAGCCAATGTTCTCCACCACGCCTATAGAAACAGCCTTAGGTTTCTATGCAGTTCCTGATAGTAGGCACTTCACCGCATGGGTTTAAATCCAGCCTCTACCACTTCCAAGGTGTGTGACTTTGGTGGGTAATTTAACCTCATCCAAATATACAGGCCTGGTTCCTCAGATGGATAAAAAGAAACCATAATAACTCTACTCTCTTCCTAAAGTTGTTGCTGTACTTCAATAACCTTATTATCCTCACCCCTCATCTCCATCTCTAGTTAACTAAAGCTGATTACTTTGAAGAAGGAGTTACTGGAATGTGGGAAAACAAACACAGGGAAGCCACGCCGTCCTAAAAAGAAAGGTTTTCTAATTGCTGTGGCTCAGTTGGTTGAGTCATTTAATTAAAGTCTGGAATTTCCAAGGACTGAAACAGAGCTTCCCAACAGGACACCAAAGACAGGGAAATATGTAGGATCTGAGTAAGTGAGCTCCTAACAACTTGTTCATGAGGAATGAAGTAATAGCAGCAAAGGATACTTCGCTGAAAGCGGGAGGGAGTGGTAATGGATCCCTCTGTCACTTGGAGGGAAACCCTAGTGGGTTAAGTGCTATGTCCGCTAACTAAAAGGTCAGCAGTTCAAATGCACCAGGCCCTCCTTGGAAACCCTATAGGGCAGTTCTACTCTGACCTCTGCAACTCCCAACTCGATGGCAGTGGGTTTGGTTTTTGGTTTTGTATCAACTGGAACCAGTCTTTTTACATTAGCCTCCTCTCCTTATCTCAGACCTCCTGAGTCCAGGAGTGAGCCAATTTTGTACTCTGTATCAAGACTGGCAACTAATGTTATAAAACAGTATGTGTGTGAATTTTCATCTAAAGCTCAACTAAAAAAAAAAAAAGATCGTGTGTGTGTGTGTGTGTATGTATATATAGAGTATAGATGTAAGATTTAAAAATGAGAAGAAGGCAGTTGAACCCAACACTGTTGTTGTTAGCTGCTATCCAGTTGGCTCCCCTCCAACTCAAGGCAACCCCACAAACAGTGGAAAGAATGATGCATGGGTTCTGTACCAGCCCCCTGATCAGTTGGGGAATAGATCCTTGTGATCCAGACACTTGTCACACGCTGACTTTTGAAATTTAACTTACAGGTATTCTTCCTAGTCTGTCTGAGTTTGGAAGCTCAGTGGAAAGCTGTTCGGCATCACAGCAGCAGACAAGCTCCACCGACAGACTGCTGGTGTCTGCACTCAAGATGCACTGGCCAAAAATAAAAGACCATCTCTCACACGGAAGGCGAAAACTCTACCACTGAACTGCCACTGCCCCCAGTGAGAATGACTAAATAACTGTGTACCTCTAAATAAATGCTAATTTATAGGTTTGGGGCCCACAGTGTGAGCACCCCCATTTCTCCGCACTGTTTACCCATCGAATGTTATTTGGCTAAATACTAAAAAAAGAATCACTGAGAAAATGAATGATCTTTTCAAAGGCAACTGAAATGGTGCAGAACTTTTGAATCATTCTGAAATAGCCCAAGTGGCCAAACCACATCAATACTTCCCTTAAATAAAAATGCATGCATACATACAACCGTCCATAAATGAAGTAAGGACCTGTCAGGCCTGTAGCTCTGCTTTTCCTGTCAAGTCTGCGGGTCACGCACACACTTACTTTTAACACTTTGTATTCTAGGTAAGGCACCTACTAGATAAGTGAACACCTCTAGTTTTTGCTCCAAGGGTTCATACCTTTCCAGGCCACAACTGCAGAAATCACTAAGCTGACTGACCCTCGTGGGTGGCACCTCAGCCTCAAGTATAGTAGCAGGAAAGCTCTGAGCTGAAGCAGTGGGGGGGCGGGGGGGACCCAAAGCATCGAATGCCTGTGTCAGCAGTCCCGCGGTGTCAGAGGGAATGACTGCCGGCCACCCTGCCTTCCACACGGGGATTTACAAGGCCCATGTTCCCTCCTCTTAAGACAAGGCTCTGCGCAGTTGCTTGCCCTCCTCCTTCACACTTCATGTTTGAATGCTGTCCAAAACACTCGGATTTTCTGAAGCCAAAGTCAACAAAAATGGGATGATCATGCATAGACTCTTCATGACTCTCAAGTCTATCACCTGTGAAGTCTGAGTGTGGGCTGAATACGGCCAGGAGAAACCACGATGTGTTCTCTCTATTTCACCAAGTCGTCGGCTACATGACCTTCCTGCTCAAGACTTTTTGTATTACTCCTCACACCTCCCTCTCATTCTTGCTGGACCATCTCTGTCTCCAGAACAAGAACAGCTTCCTTCTTCCACACGCTGATATCTGCCCAAGTACTGACCCCGTCACTGAACTTGCAATTTCTCACATGCCCTTTATTTGGGTTGAAGGACTCAATAGGCACCCACTAAGCTCATGTGACTCACCCTACATCTCACAGTCTCAGTGGAATAGAGTCTCAGAGTAACAGCTTCTCCAAAAGCCCAGCCAGCACTCTCCACACCAAGCTGGGGGCACAACCCGTGCCTCTGCCTCCACTCAGCCTCTTGAAAGTAGGTAACAACACGAAAATTTGCCAAATATAATCCCTGCACCCCCCCTCAAAGTAAGCCATTTGGTATGGTCTGTTCGCTGAGCATTCTGGGTACTTGTCAGAGGTACAAAAGCAGGAGGTGGACTAGCAGCAGCAATGGGGGTGGGGAGAGCAGAGAGAAATGGGTGCCATCTGGGCAAAGTTGCTTATGGCTCCTGTCTAGCAGACTGCTACTCTGGCTGTGCTATTTTTGTGTCACTTTCTGCCACTCCAGTGCAATCTATCTGCCAGATACCTCAAGATGTTTCTAAAAGGTTCTAAATTATTGACAAATGTAGGGAAGATGCTTTGGAAAACATCAAGTACAAAAACAGACCTGTACAAGGCAGTGCAAACACTTGGTCATCGGCAGTTTCCATTTTAAGACTAAAAAGAAAAGGGAGGGAAGAAGAAGGAAAAAAAAGCCTGCCTCAGCTAAATAATAATGATATTCACAGAGCAACAGACAGTGAAACTCCAAAGTTCACAAGCATTCGCTCCCATTTTACTCACCCCTAGCCATCTCGCTCCTTTATTGGCAGCCTGTTGAATCTGGACTCTTTTGAGGGTGACATGGTAAACAGCTCCTTCCTCTACCTCTTCACCCCAGTCCTGAATCGAGCTCTGCCAGGGATGGGATAAACAGAAAGAAAAAGTTGTCTTTTTTTTTTTTTTTTTTCCTTTTCTCTCACTAACCACAATCTATCCCAGCTGCTTTGCTGCTTACAACAGCACTCTGGGCCCAAGATGGGCTGTTCGAAATAAAGATTACAATCAGAGCAATACAAGGCACATTGCAATAGAGGGAATGCTGAGATTTTCTTGGCCCGCATCCCTTTCCTGTGGTATCAGGATCCTCGGACTTTTTCATTTATTTTTCCTGGACTCTCTCACATTTCTTCATTTATTTTATTTTTTTTTTAAGGTTTTCATTTTTCTTTTGCATAAAGAAACAGTGGTTTGGTCTCAACCCCTACCCCCGTCCCCCACAGAAGGAAAAATAATTCATTTGTCAAAAAAAAATTGACACTTTGTATTAATAGTTCAGTTATCTGAGCAAACTGCATTTTAAAGTCGGGCACAAACAAGTAGTTAAAATGCCAAGAGTCCTCACTCCTCCCCTTATTGTGCTGGAACCCAAAGTTAGTGGGGGTAGAAAGTTTTGTTTCTACAAAATAATCTGGCAAGTGCAGAAAAAGCAACACTTCATCAAACAGCTTCAGCTAAATCTTGTGCAGCGACCCCCTGCTTTTCCATATCCCCAAGTAAAACTAAGGTCGGTGTTCAAGAGCCGCTGGGACGCAGAAGCGCTCTGCGGTTCGCCCACACTAACACTTTTTCCTTAGAAGTTTTCTTTCGCTGACACTCATCTGCCTTCAACACCAAAGGCAACTACTGAGAAAGTAAGCATCGTTTAAAGGGGCAAGACACGCAGAGAGTGAGGCATACAAAGCAAAGTGAGAAAGCTGTAGCCACAAGCACGGGATCGGATTGCTCCGTTCACTCCTATTGAGTTCAAAACACTTCCAGGGAGTGCAGGAGAAGATTCCCCACCAGAGAAGCCTCGTAGGAAGGCAGGGAGTTCTCGTTACCATTTTAGCTTCCCAAAGCAATTTCATTCTCAGTTTTCTCTTCGGTACGTGAACGCTGCATGATGCGTCCTGCTCCGAGGCAAACGCGGTCTCCGCTCGACCGAACCCCGCGGCGCCTCTTGCCCACGGTCCCTCCCAGGCGCCGCACACAGACACGCGCTGCGCTGCCTCCGCCGCCGGTGCGCGCGACTCGGGCCACAAAGGGAGCGCTGCGAGCGAGCGAGCGAGCGAGGGCGCAGCAGACTCCTCCCCACGCTACTCCGTGATGTAAGGCTTTCCTGTTTGTGCTTGTGAGCGCTCTCTTAAATTCCATACATCAAGTAAGCCTGCAATAATTTCTCCAGCTCTGAGGGTGATCTGGAAACCACTCTTTCAACTTTATCATCTTCTCCTGCTGATCGATAGTGCCAAAATAGAACTGCGCGTGGCACTGGGGAAGATACGTGTCTTTTCCATCCTTGGCGGAAAGAAACAAAAGGGAGTACAAAAAAGTATGGGAGGAGAGTTTCCGGAAAAACTTGTTATCTGCCTGTTGTCTACTGAATTTAGAATAATTATATCAGAGCGACCTCAATGAGACGCCAACAATATTGGAACAGCAGTAGTGGAAGGCAGGAAGTTTTTCATTAGGACAAAATAGAAATAGTGAGAGGATACCCGGATATCTCCCCCACCTCCCAAAAAACACACGTCCAGAGGCTGTGCCCTGTCTGGTATCAGGACATTTCCTGCCAACAGGAAATGGCTCCGGACTTCTTTCCACCACCCATCATGACAAGGTTCATCCATCCGGTAACTGGCCATTGTGAGTGGGAAAGGGACAGAACAAAAGCAGGAAAGCGATTTGCTGGGACTGGCAGACCACGTGGAAAGTGGGCATCTGTGGGCTTTCCTGACCAACCACCATTGGTTGAACTTTCTGGAATGTAGGAATATGGTGGCATAATAATCAAGTGGAAAAACTATACATGAAGAGATGTAACAAGGTGGCCTTGTCACAGACAGTTCTGCTGTCAGGACACAACTTTATTACATTTTTCGGATCCAGTTTTAATAAATGAACAGCAAAAGATATACCAGGTGACAATATAATCAGTCTTGGCACATGTCAAAATTCCATATTAACTTTAAAAACTTTTAACGCTTGTGTCATTTTCATCATTCACCCCTAAATGAATTTAATCAACTTTAAGTTAAGAAAAGGGGGCTCTCCACTAATTGTCATGCTAAGGCATAAGGCAGAGTTTTGGTTAATAATAAATATAAACTGCACAGTTAGGGAATCAACTCTATTGATGCTCTCAGGACAGCAGAATAAAGGATGACAATGACAGAACATCAAGGGAAATAAACGGATCTTTTGGACATGGAGGGACATCTTCAAGTCGTTCAGGTTCCCCTCACACAACCAGAATGTATTGGGCTCAGTGACCATGGGGGGAAAGGATCTTCTTTTTATCGAACTTAAATGGTTGCTTTCTTAGTTAAAAAACTAGGCAGGTAGATGAGATCCGCCTGAGAGCCTCTGGGCAGTGTGGCCCCAGGCTGAGATCCCCTGGGCACTGTGTCCCCAGGAACAGAGGAAAAGCCTGCCAGAGGCCCTATATCTCTGTTTCTTAAGCCAGCCTCACAGCTTCTGGATCCACCCCAGAGGGGTGGGGATAGTTAAGCAACTCCAAGATTAATTTCACCCACTTTAACCTGATTTTCAGCTCTAAATTTAGAAATTATTGAAAAATTTCCTCTTTAGGGTTATCAAACAGTTGTTTCAACCTCACCCCTCTTAGGAAGCCTTCCTGAATGGGGCAGCCTGTACCTCACTAGGTCCCACTCAGGTATTAGATCTTCGACCCTTCATCCCTACTCTACTAGCTCCGCAGTTGACCATCTGGTGTGCAGCTGGCAAAGACCAGCCTTCAAAGGCAGATAAATTGGGGTTCAAATCCACTCTTACAATACAACTGAACTTCCCTGAACCTTAACTGCCTCATCTGTAAAATGGGACATGTCTGTCTAGCTCATAGCATTTGAACAAGGATTAAATGATGTACAAATCATCTAGCACATGACAAATGCTCAGAAAAGCTTCCATCGCCTCATTACTGCACTTCCTCCCATATTCTTTTTACCAGGACACACAGTAAAGTTGTGCATGTGTGTGGTGTAGATCAATCCAAAATTATGTCTTCTCACTGAATTACATTAAAATTTCAGGAGGTTTCCCCAAAATAGCTATTTGTATTTATACCTAGTGTTGTGTGTGATTTTGCACAAATGTTGATCCAGGGGAAAAAAAAAAAGCAGAGGTACTGTTTTTATGCTTGATGGAACAACCAAGTGTTCTGGTTTTTTAATATATTTGCTTAAAAATATTTCACCTGCAGGCATTTCAATCAGTACTACCTTGTTATTCACATCTGTGGGTTAAAGAATCGCTGGTGAATACATGTGAAGCATAAACCAGGAAGCCATTTACAACTATATTGAATTTACTTACCAGAGGATCCTGTCCATGACCTAACAGGGTGCTGAAAGATGGATGGTGCAAGTTTTTTAAAAAGGGATCAACAACAATTCAATACTTAAAGCATTAGGATGTTTCCAGTAGTTTTGTGTTGCCATATTTGGTGGTCACTGGCAGTAACATGGAAACCCTGGTGGCATTGTGGTTAAGTGCTATAGCTGCTAACCAAAACGTCAACAGTTTGAATCTGCCAAGTGCTCCTTGGAAACTTGAGATAGCAGTTCTGCTCTGTCCTGTAGGGTCACTAGGAATCAGAATCGACTCAGTGGCACTGGATTTGGTTTTGGTTTAGCAGTAGCAAAAGAAGGGACCCAGGATTTAACAAGAAAGAGATATGGAGAATTCCAAACTGGAGAGGGAAATTTTTTCTTGCTTTATAGTTTCACCAGGACCAATAAATGAAGGCTGTTACCAAGCAAGTACATGCTGCCTGTATGCAGATTCTTTAGAGAATCTATCTAGAGATGGAAATACATAGTTTATATATACTCCATTCATTCATTGGCTTCCACAACACCTCCCTTTCCTCAGTTATATTCCACCACTCGGGCTACAAAAAGTGAAATACTTAAGAATTATACCAGAGTGAACCTGTGCAGGCAGGATGATGTGGAGCAGTGTTTCTGTGTGTTAGTAAATGCTGGGACAAGATGTTTGGCCTCTGAAAACCAGCATAAGAATCTTGCTCTAGATGACTTGCCAGCCCAGATGCTGATCCTCACTTCTTGGACAACCTTTCTTTCAGGCTTATCATAAATGGGATTAAATGAGACAAGAAGACACTGCCTGGGGAGTCTAACAAGAAGAACGATGACACAAACAAATGCCACTCAACAAGCTGCTGGCCAAAGGCGGACGGCTTCTCTAGCCATCACGGCGAACCTTTCTGAACTACCAGTTGACCAGTGGTTGCAGATTACTAGTGATGTTGACGACACTCTCCTGAGGAGGACGCTGGGTACTTCAATGCTATTTGTAACTTGGGGTAATGAGCATTATTACCTCAAAGTAATTATAGATTTCTGAAAAAAAAAAAAGACAGCCAGAAATGTGTTCTCCTGTTGAAAACATAAAACAACAATTCAGATCCAGTGCCAGCTCTATGTGATATATAAGAAAACATTCTAAAAAGTGGTAGATGAGAGACCTGATGTCATGAGGGGCTTTAACCAAAACTCTGAAAGGAGTTAACTAGGCAAATAGCCAAATTATCTGTTCTAAGGACTAAAGAAACTTCCTTTTTCTACAAAACTGTATTGAAATGGTACTGAAAAACCCAACTAAACTAGAACTGCTGTAACATAGTGGCTAAAGGTGAGGCCTTTGCCAGAGACACATAGGTTGGAATTCTAGATTCTACATCCACCATTTCTACCTGGGCAAGGTTTTTAACTTCTCTACAACCTATTAAAATAAAAAATAAAAAAAAAAGAAGGGGTTATGAACACCTTCCTGAATGGCTCAAAATGAGAAATATATTTGATAACCTACAACAACCCTTTAGCACGGTGTCCAATACCATCATAAATATCCAATTAATGTTGTCTATTGCTTTTATGCTACATGGTTGCTATGAGTCAGAATCAACTCTACAGCAACAGGTTTGGGTTTTTTGCTTTGGTATTTTCTATATTACACATCAGGCCAATGAGTTGCAAAAGCTACAAGAAGGTGATGATACTAACATTCAAATTATCTCCATATCCTGAATAGCTCAAGATTTTGTTAACTCGAAACCAAAACTCCATTAAAAAGACACCACAGCAAGAGCCATAAGCCCCACTAAATGTTCAGTCAACAAGCAATAGTGACTGAGTTACTAGGTGGCATGGAACAATAATACTGTGTTCTGTATTCTTGCCTACCCAGTCTACCCTCCACACGGTTGCCAGGGTGAGCTTTTGAAATCACAAATCTGGGCATGCCACCTCTCTCCTAGATGTAAGTCCTTCCAGGGGCTCCTCATTCTATAAAGACCTAAATCCTTTTATATTCTCTACGACCTTATCCAACTTAACCCCTGCTACTTATCTAGCTTCCTTCTGCTCCACTCCAGGCTCCAGCCACCTGGGTGTTCTTTCCATGTCTTGAATATCTATCCGGCTCTCTCCTGTCACAGAGTCCTTGTACATGTGGTTCTTACTGTTAGAAACGTCCCTCCCTCTCTCACTTGTGTTAAATCCCCCATTAAATGCTCTCATGATACCACGCTTCTCTTTGTAGTGCTATCAAAGTTGTAATTTCACATTTAATTGTATGACTGATTAATGTCTCTTTCTCCTCATTAGACTATAATCTCTCTGAAGACAGGGCAATGTCTGTTTTTTTCTCATTATTATATTCCAGGAGCTCACAGAGTGCCTCGCATATCTGTTAGACTGATAGATGGCAAGATAGATGTCATACTGTAAATTCAGTTGAGGGCTTAGCAATTGCCTTGGTCATCTGGTGCTACCATGACAGAAATACCACACGTGAAAGGCTTTAACAAAGAGAGAGTTATTTTCTCACAGTCTAGTATGCTACAAGTCAAGGTGTCCGCTCCAGGGGAAGGCTTTCTCTGTTGGCCCTGCAAGAAACTCCGCCTCATCAGTCTTCTCAGTGCAGGACCCCAGGTCCAAAGGACATACTCTGCTCTTGGTGATTCTTTGTTGGTAGTACGAGGTCCCCACTCTGTGTTTGCTTCGCCTTCCGTTTACCTCTCGTGGGATAAAAAGGTGGTGCACGTTACACTCTAGGGAAACTGTCTTTACATTGGATCAGTGATGTGCCCTTAGTAAGGGTGTTACAATCCCACCCTAACCCTCCTTAACACCAAATTACAGAGGACAATCAGAAAATACTGGGAATCACAGCCTAATGAAGATGAAGCATATTTTGGGGGGACACGAAGCAATCCATGACAATAATGATATTGTCAAATGATATAAATACATCTTGGACATTGTCTCTACTTTAAAGATGCTTATCCAGAGAAAGGACGTAAAAAAGACCAACCCACAAACCAGTTGCCATCGAGCCTATTCTGACTCACAGCAATCCTGCAGAACAGAGTGGAAGTGCTCCATAGGATTTCCAAAGCATGGCTGGTAGATTTGAACTGCTGACCTTTTGGTTAGCAGTCAGACTCAACCACTGTACCATGAGGGATCCAAACAAAAGACGACCTATGAAGCCACAGCTTATCAAGTGCAGATTAATAGCGGGGCACACAGAGCATGCGGTACTGAGGGGACATGGAGAAAATCAGTCAGCTGGTGCTCACTCTTAAAGGACCTCCAGATAACTGCAGTTTTTATTAAGGCTGTGTTAATCAGTACCTTTGAGAAAGGAAAAAAAAAGAAACACAGACTAGAAGAAAGGGAGAGAGGTCATCTAGAAAAGAGAATTGCATGTTCATAGGAGATGTCATCAGGTGACACTTGGTTGGAGAAGCAGCCTACAGTCCAGGGAAATGGGGTTCAGATAAAATACACTGTAGCTGGAGATCTTCAAAGAGAATTGAAATGACAAAACAGAGTGTTTATTAAGATGATTCCACAGATGGACTTAGAGGGTGAAACGGATACGGGTAGAGCCAGCTAATATGAGGCTATGACAGCAATAAATTATAAATGCCAAGTAATTAACATCTACACAGAGATAAGAGTTTGGAATAAAGAAATCAATCCTAGTGACATTAAGAGGCAACAGATGTTGCGACTTCATAGGCAGCATGTTGAAAGTAACAGGGGATGGCAAAAAAAAATTGCAGGGTTTTATGGCTGGGGCACCGTTATGGATGGGACATGAAAATAAAGAGAAAAATGGAAAGGGTTTCTGCTTTAGGAAAAAAAAATTGCTGCTTTTTTGGGAGAAAGAAAATAGAGATAATGAGGTGTGACAAGAAGGAGGAATAGACACTAGATATCAAAATGTTTGTAACTAATCCGTATGTAAGAAATTATTTGAAAGCATGAATTCAAATAACTCCTCCTTAGAGGAAGGGAAGGAAAGTCTAAATAGTCTCAAGACGTATGCACCACTGAAGATAAAACAGCCAGGAAGGAAAAAAAAAAAATAGACAAGAGCAAGATAGAAAAAAGAACAAGCAGGGCCTGAATTAGGAGTTTCCATTATTTGGGGTAACAATCCTGAGAAGGAGCTCACTGCAATTAAAAATTCTCCAAGTTCAAAACACTAGAATCGATCTTTGAATACAATTAAAAATACTTCCAATGAGAACAAGTTTTTATCTCCCAGCTTTATCACAAGGCACTGGATATAGTTTAAGAGAAGTTATACTGTTTAAAAACATTAAAAGGTTTTAAAAGATTATCAGCAGTTATTATATTCTGTGCACTCTTCAACAAAATGTAACCAAAGTTTAATTGAAAGTCTTAGTGTGGTCAGTTACATAACACCAGAATTGCTGAATAGCTTAAACTCAGTGTTTTCCCAGAAATATTTGTCTTTTGGATGAAACCAAGAATGGAAAGTTTCTGTCTTAAAGGGGAACTTTTGAGAAGGTGGAAAGAAAAGAAAAATATACACAGAGATATAAATCTAATAATAATTAGTCAAAATGCTGCAAAATATGATAACCATTCACACAGAGACACACAAACACACAAAGAAAAGTGAACTTCACCACTTCAGAGAGTCCACTGTATCAATCAGATAATGTCTTTTTAAACATCAGAAAATGCCTTAAAAAAAAAAAAAAAAAAAAAAAAAAAACAGAAAATATCTCATCTGTTGCCTTTGCCAGGAACAAATTTAGACAGATTTTTGGTTCTACTTTCCTGTTAAATTGGCAGAACCAACTCACTCTGACCATTGCTGATCCTGTTTTGTCTAAGACATGCAGCGAGGTCTAAAGAATGAAAATGCATTTAGTTTGGGGTGGGAAAAAAGAGAATAATTGTTCCCATGGTTTATTCAGCTTCTTCTAGATGGGTCAATAGCTGCTACTCTCTAAAGCTCTGTACACTTCTTGCCCCTACTCTCATTTCTCTGTCTTTTTCCTCTCTCCTTTCTTCTAGCATGTGGGGTAGGAAGGTATGTTGTGGAAGGAAAGAACTGATAGAGTAGAATGGAAGACAGAAAGTTTCCCTGGCCTTCACTGCAAACCTTAGTCATAAAATCCAAGGATTTCTTTGAAGCATACGGCACGAACCCAACAGAAAGGCAGTGTAAAGAAATGACAGTGTAAAGGTAAAATCTGTGGGAACTTTATAGCAAAATGGGTAATATACTTTTTCTTATAGTCAAATAGGTATATATTTGACTTGTTCAAAGGACTTTCTCTCCTATAACTTTCCAGGATGCTCCACTGTGTGTACAGTGTGTCCTGTGCCTCAGGAAACCACATCACCTTTGGTTGAAGGTTGCAGAACCTTAGCACGAGGACTGGCTGGCATTCTTGACAATACATGCCCAACCTGGGCTAATTTCTTGGTCCTCTCCATCTAATAAAAAGTGAAGGTGAAATGGTGATTGGGCATGTAGTGAGGAATACTTCTTCAATTTGATAAGTTCTATAAATCCACACCAGACTCAAGTTTCCACAAAAGTTCCAGAAGGTCCTAGAATAAGTTCAGGGTACCTAAAAGAAATTTAGGAGGACGTCACACCTCCAGGAAAGAAGAGCCCAGAGTGGAGCACATCCTTTGGACCCAGGATCCCTGCATTAACAAGCTCCTGGAACCAGGAGACTGAGAAACGGCAGCAGCAGAGGGAGAAGAGCAACAGGAGCCAACAGAAGAGCAGCAGGAGATGCCACGGCGAGCTTTCCAAACCACGTGGCAAGAAGGCTGAGTGCCTTTGTGCAGGAGGCTTGCTGTGCAGTAAGGTGCCTCCAAACACTTGGTAGAGCTGCTTTTGCTGACCCACAAAGCTACAGCTGAGTGTCTTCAGGTCAAGGCTTACTGGCTGAGTGGGGTGCCTCGGGGACACTAAAAGAGCTTTGTAACACTTGACCAAACAGGGCAGAGGCCAAGGAGCCAGACAGAAGTGTGCCTGTGGCATGGCTGAGAAGAGGCCATCCTGATTAAAGAACTCTTGTCTTGAGTGTTCCTGAATTATAACCTATTATTCCCTAAAAAAAACCCTTAATTGTCAGTATGGTCTCTGAGTTCCATGTGGCCATTGCAAGGAGTTAACAAAACCCAGCAGAGAAGTAGAGAGGGCAAGGGAGGACTGCTGGTGTCAGAAGTGGTGAGAAGGCTGGAAGGTGCAGGCAGTCTGTCTGGCCTCTGCCTCTAAGGATGAGCCTTGCGCTCAGCTGTTCGTCTTCATTCTCTGGTCCCTTGGTGAAGTTCGAGGAGGAGGTCAGGCTTGTAAGATTTTATGTTGCAGCTAAGGAGAGAAAAGCTCTGCGTGAGTGGCCTGGGGCAAAACCCAGGTTGATTGAAAAGGATAACAGGGTCCAAGATCTTCTGATTCCAACTCAGCCAGACGCCAGAGGCCACATGTACAGGAATAGCAAGATAGACGAGGGATGGAGAGGAGAGATAAAACTGGAATGTTTGTTTGAATGTAGCCGGGATAGCAACTGTTACTTCTGCCTTATTGTTGTGGTGGTGGTTGTTATGTGACACAAAGACGAACTCACAACTGCCCTCTGTACAACAGAAAGAAACACTGCCCTGTCCTGCACCTTCCTGACAATCACTGTGATGCTTAAACTCATTGTTGCAGCCACTGTGTCAATCCATCTGATGGAAAATCCTCTTTTCCTCTGACCCTTTACTTTACCAAGCGTGAACTCCTTCTGTAGGGATTGATCCCTCCTGATGTCATCTCCAAAGTATGTGAGATGCAGTCTCCCCATCTTTGTGTCTAAGAAGCATTCTGGTTGTACTTCTTCTAAGACAGATTTGGTCTTTCTTTTGGCCGTTTTGATACCTATTCGATGTTTTTCTCCAACACAATTCAAAGGCATCAATTCTTCTTCAGTCTTCCTTATTTATTATCCAACTTTTACATGCATATGGGGTGACTGAAAACACCAGGGCTTGGGTAAGGCTCTCCTTAGTCCTCAAGGTGACTTCTTTGCTCTTCAATGTTTTCAGGTGATCTTTTGCAGCAGACTTGCCCAATGCTATGTCTTTTGATTTCCTGACTGCTGCTTCCATGGGTGTTGATTGTGGATCACAGTAAAGTGAAATCCTTGGGAACTTCAACCTTTTCTCCATTTCTCACGATGCTGCTTAGTGGTCCAGTTGTGAGGACTTTTGTTTCATGTTGTGATGTAATCCATACTGCAGGCTGTGGTCTTTGATCTTTATCAGTAAGTCCTTCAAGATTCTTCACTTCCAGCAAGCAAGATCCTGTTATATGCGTAACAAAGGCTGTTAACGAGTCTTCCTTCAGTTCTGATGCCTCCTTCTTCTAATAGTCCTTTCTCAGATTACTCATTCAGCATACAGACTCAGTAGGTGTGATGGCAGAATACAACCCTCACACACACCTTTCCTGACTTTAAAGCACACAGTATCCTCTTTCTTTTAGAACAATTGCCTTTTGGTCTATGTCTAAGTTCCTCATGGACACATATAAGTGTTCTGGAATTCCCATTCTTTGCAATGTGATGCACACGATAGAATGCCTTTGCATAGGCAATAAAACACAAGTAAACATCTTCCTGGTACTTCTGCTTCCAGCCAAGATCTATCTGATACCAGCAGTGATATCCCTCATTCCACGTCCTCTTTTGAATCCACCTTGAATTTCTGGTATTTCCCTGTCGATGTACTGCTGCAGCTGCTTTTGAATGATCTTCAGCAAAATTTTACTTACATGTTATATTAGTGATATTGCTTAATAATTTCCACATTCTGTTGGATCACCATTCATTGAAATGGGCATAAATATCAGTTTCTTTCAGTCAGTTGACCCGGTAGCTGTCTTCCCAATTTTGCGGTATAAATTAGTGAGTACTTCCAGCGCTGCATCGGTTGATTGTAACATCTCAATTGCTGTTCTGTCAGTTCCCAGAAACTGAGTTTTCACCAATGCCTTCGCTACAGGTTGAACCTCTTCCTTCCATACCATCAGTTCTTGACCATATACTACCTTCTGAAACAGCCGAACGCCAACCAAATTCTTTTTGGTACAGTCATTCTGCACAGTCCTTCCATCTTCTGTTGATGTTTCCTGCTTTGTTTAATATATTCCTTGTGGAACCCTACAGTACTGCAACTCAAGGCTTAAATTTTCTCTTCAATTCTTTCAGCTTGCAAAATTCTGAGTCAGCAGCAGCCCTGTATACATATCTTAGCCCCACCTTAACCTTCAGAGTCACAGCAGTGCATTTGAGGAACAGGCATGCAGACCTACCCACTACTGCTGAGACAACAGGAGATTTGCATTTCAAGGAAAGACCTGCAGAGAGAGAGAGAGAAGGAGGGGGGGGGGGAAACTGTTGCTTTTTTGAATTTTGAACAAGTAGGTTTGCTGTTGCTGGATGCATTAAGGCAGAAAAAATCAGGGCTGGAGAGAATTCCTTTGCAAGACAAGAAGTTAAATGGAGTTACTAAGCAGACAGCCCAGTATGGTCATGTGCGGGGACTACCCGGGTCCAGCCAATGAATGGAGGTGGGAGAAGTGCAATAGTAAAGAGACACTCTGAGTCTGGACACGTCCCATTGGCATCTGTCGACCAAGCCCGTGCAGGCCACTGATGAGAAACAGGGAGAGGACTGGCTGGCCCGAAGGGCAGAAAAGTATGTGTGGACTCCCCAGCTAACAGATGGTACCCACTGATCTAGCCCATGCAGGCCAAGGATGAGAAACAGGCAAAAAACTGGCTGGTCCAAAGGGTAGAGAAGTGTGTGTGGACTCGACAGCTAACAGATGGAACCCCTTGATCTAGCCCACAGGAGCTAGGGATGAGCTGACAAGAACCTCACCAAATGGAGAGCAGAAGATTCTCCAAGACCAAAGAATATTCTTGTCTCCTCAGAGCACTGGTTTGATAGGGGCAGGCAATTTAAACACTAGCTATCTAAAATAGTGTTGGTGAAGAATACTGAATTCATCATGGACTGCCAGAAGAATGAACAAAACTGTGTTAGAAGAAACACAGCCAGAAAGCTCCTTAGAAGAGCAGATGGCAAGACTTCATCTCAGATACTTTGCTGTTGTCAGGTTCTGTCAAGTCATTTCCCACTTACAGCAATCCTATAGGGCAGAGTAGAACTGGCCCATGTGGTTTCCAAAGAGTGGCTAGTGGATTTGAACTGCTGACCTTCTGCTTAGATGCCAAGTTCTTAATCACTACACTACCAGGGCTCTCGGGTAGTGGCGTAGTGGTTACAGTCACGTTACAGTAGCGGTTTGAGCATGTCCAAAAACCCCTGGAGAAGGACATTATGCTTGGTAAAGGAGAGGGTCAGCAAGAAAGAGGAAGACCCTTGATGAGACAGATTGACACAGCGGCTGCAACTATGGGCTCAAACATAGCAGTGACTGTGAAGCTGGCTCAGACCGGTAGTGTTTAGTTCTCTTCTGTAGGGTCACTGAGTTAGAAGCAACTCAGCTGCACTTAATACAAACACACATCTAAAACAGGAGGAGATAAAGGCACGAAGTGGCTGGATTACATGCTTTAATGGGTGTGTTTATACTCAAAATGATGTGGGACAAGGGACGCTTCCTTCTAAATACACCCCTCTTTTCCCTCTAAGTCTGGGAAAGAGAGGATGGGGGAAGATGCCAGTAAGATTATCTGATTCAGCTGTGACTGCTGATTGTTGACGGGTTAATTGTGATTATAAAACCTGTAACTGTAGAAGCCTTAACTATGAGTGGCCTGATAGGGAAGGCACTGCTGGACAGGAGGAGGACAGTGGCTAAAACTAAAGGATTTACTGTGTTGGTAACTTCAGGAGGCTCACAGCAAGGGAATAACTTTCTTTCAGTTAATTTTTATCAGACACCAGCCAAGATGACCTGCAGCAGACCTGAAAAGTTAGCAGCTGAGTAACCTTACCCAGGAGACTCTCTCCTATGGAAAGACTTAGTGGTTAATGACTGCTCTGGACTGGTAAAATGAGTGAAAGGGGGAAGCTATCCTTCAAGCATGGAAGAAGCACGGTTAGAAAAGCCCGGGGGTGGCCCGCAGTGCAACGGGTTATTTTTACGTGGCCTTTCTCACCACGGGTTTGTAACTTCTACCAAATGACTGGGAGGGAGTATGCAGACGAGGTGCCTGTGGCTCACCAAAGAATTGGTAGCTTGCTAGTAATGTAAATAATGTAAGTGGCACCTTTGGGAGAGGAGGAATCATGCAAAGAAGTTGTACGGAACCCTAACTAGGGGGTTGATCAGTTTTGCCATGCAGCCAGGCTTAAGATAATCCATGTTACAGGTGGGAAAGGAGGATCACAACACAACCAACAAAGAAAAGTCTGGAAAGGAGCATGTCCTTTGGACCAGAGATCCCAGCACTGAGAAGCTCCTGGAACCAGAAGATGGACAAAAAGAGAGAGGGAGCTGTAACACTTAAGACAGCAAGAAGGAGTGGCAGAGAAATAGCAGCAGCAGAGACTGGGGACCAGTAGAAGATGTCTGGTGGGTGTTCCAAGAAAGCTGAGAAGCCAAGTGGCAGAAGGCTTGATGACAGAATAGGCTGTGAGCGGGCACTTGCTGGAGTTAGGTGCACAGACCTGTAGGGCTAGAGCCGAACACCTGAAGGCTGAGGCCTACCCGTGGAGTGGGGTACCCTGGAGCACTCACTGGTAGAGCTAAAAGAGCTCGGTAACACCTAGCCGAGCAGGACAGAGACCAAGGGGCCAGACAGAGGTGTGTCTCCAGGCATAGCTGAGAAGAGGCCATCCTAAACCACATTCTGAACATTCGTGAACCTGGACTTTTATTTTCCTAATAAACCCTGTAATCACGGGGGAAAAGAAATTAAATTCACTTTGGGCACAAGTTCCAAGAATTCCAGAATAAAACTGAACCTCCATCAAAGCATGTAATCCAGCTACCTCACACCTTTATCTCCTCCCATTTTAGAGGATACCGTTTGTGTTAGGTGCAGGTGAGTTCATTCCGACTCAGTGACCCTATGTATAATAGAAGGAAATGCCACCTAGTCCTGAGCCAACTTCAGCCACTGTGTCAATTTGCCTCACTGAGGGTCCTCCTCTTTCTTGCTGACTCTTTCCTTGACCAAGCATGATGTCCTTCTCCAAGGATTTTTGGATGAGCCCAAACCACTACTGTAACATGTGATTATAACCACTGTACCACCATCTGAGAGCCAGTATAGTGGTGAAGAGCTTGGCTTCTAACCAACAGGCCAGCAGTTAAATCCACCAGCCTTCTGTCTCCCAATGTTCCTTCTCTCTCCTCCATAAAAATAGAATTTTTAGTTGAGCATGTGCCTACCCAGCAAAATATATTAGCTCTGACAATTAAGTCATGAACTCGTGCTAGAGGAAGTGCTACATACCTCATTGCTGAATATCACTACAGTCACCTTTGAAGTTCTCCCCTTAGGAAGCTGTGCAACAATGCCAGCCCCTAGTGCACCCTTGAAAGCAATTTTGGAACTCTTTTTCTGGAATGTGCATTGAAACTGTCGTTGGATGAGTTCTGACAATTAAGTTCACAAACTCATCTAGAAAAACTGCTTTGAAGGGTGGACTAGGTGCTGGCGTTGGTGCATAGCTTCCCAAGGGGAATATTTCAAAAGTGATCATAGTGATATTCAGCAATGAGGTATATAGCACTTTTTTCTAGGATGAGCTCACGAACTTAATTGTAGGACCTCATATTTCCTACCATGGAATTGGGAGGAAACCCTGGGGGCAGAGCGGTTAAGTGCTATGTCTGTAACCAAACTTGTCAGCAGTTTGATCCAGCCAGGTGCTCTTTGGAAACTCTGTGGAGCAGTTCTACTCTGTCCTATAGGGTCACTATGAGTCAAAATCAATTAGACGGCAGTGGTATCGTGTTGGGAAGACCGAAAAGAACTGACACCTTTTAATTATGGTGTTGACAAAGAATATTGACTATACCAGGGACTGCCAAAAGAAAGAACAGATCTGTCTTGGAAGAAGTACAACCAAAGTGCTCCTTAGATGCAAGGATGGCAATAGTGCATCTCACTTTGGACATGCTGTAAGGAGGGACCAGTCCATAAAGAAGGATATCATACTTCAGAGGTAGAAAAGAAGACCCTTAATGAGATGGACTGACACAACGGCTGCAACAACAGGCTCTAGCATAGCAACAATTGTGACAACAGTGCAGAACCAGGCAGTGTTTCACTCTGTTGTACACTGGACCGTTATGAGTCAGAACCAACTGGACAGCACCTAACCACAACGCTGAGCAGGGCAACTGTTCTGGCCAATAGAATCTGAATGGAAGGAATACTACAACATCTAGGTTGTGCTCTTCAGAGGAGGTTGTCTTTCTTTCCCCATTCCTCCATCCTGCTGCCTTGATTAGGGATGCGGCATACAGTCCCTCAGCTCTGTGGACAAGGGCACCATCTTAGGATGACAGGTTAGCAAGACAGAAGAAGCCTAGATCTGACTATTACAGAGCAAAGCTGCCATATCAGGCCTCAACTGCCTGTCTCTTTGTGAGAAAATCAATTCCTTCTGATTTAAATTGGTGTACATTTAGGTGTCTGTTACAAGCAGCCAAACCTATATCCCTAATGAATATACTTGTTACACAGGGCAGAAATCAGTAGAGGTAGGAGAGATCTTAATAGACCAAGATTTATTGTGATGGACCCATTAGGGATTCTGTAATAACTCTGGACTCTGAAGGGAGGTCCTTTACACATTAATTAAGTCATGCAATGGATATTTAGTGAGTGTCCCTTTATACCAGGTACTATGCAAAGGATTGCAGAAATAACATTCAACAAGACAGACAAGGTCCTGCCCCCTGGTACTAACAGATTAGAAGGAGAAGAGACAGAGCACTTTTATTAACACTGTAATAAACCCTGAGAGAAAGGCTGAAAAGAAAGGTTGTTATTGGGGTATATGGGGAGCCCTGTAGGATTAATGGAAGCCTTTCCCAAAGAAATGATCTCTGGGATCTGAAAGTGAGTGGAAATTAATCATAAGCAGTAGGGGAAGGGGCTGGGAGAGGAAAAGGAGAAGGGGTGGGAGACAGGAAACTCCAGGCAGAGGCAAAAAGATGAGAAAAGGCCCAGGAAGTTAGCGGGATCCAAGATCAAGTCCCGGGCATGTCCCACTAGTTCATAAAACATGCCAAATAGACTTATAACTATATCTTTTTCCTGAGTATCTTCTGAGTATCTACAATTTCCTGCTGTAGCTTTCCTTTTTGAGCACTTGGGTGTTATTCTGAACCATGTTTCTTCCCATGTTGCTAATTCAATTTAGTAGTACACAACACCAAATGGATGGTGTGTTCCTGGGAAACATGAGATAGGTTTTTATTTTCTATAATCCCATAACCCTGAAAATAACCCTGTGTCAAGGGTCAGGTAAGTAAAATTGTAATGACTTTAGCAGAACACACTGCGTGTATAAAACACTGAATATGCTGGTCCCAGCCCTGAAACAAGGGAGGCAAATCAGGGAAGGAACTAAACAAGCTGAGAAGCGATGGTGGGCTCATATGGTGTCATCCTGACTCTAAATTCCAAATCAGAATGCTAGTGTTCAAGTTTGTTCCACATAGAACAGCCATCCTAGCACATCCAGGTGAGAAGCTGACACATCTGGGAACAGGCAAGCAGGCAGGACGGAAGGGCCTCTTCCAGTCCCCACCTTCGAAATACTTAGGTATTAGGGCTATCTCGGAGCAACGACTGAACTGACGGTCAGTAGTGAAACTTCTTGTTTTTTTTTTTTCAAGAGGTGGGGAGAAGCACCTTTAGAGGTGCTAAATGCTGTGAGCCTTCAAAGAAAGGAGAAATGATACCCAGTTATGGGTATCTTGAAGAAAACTTGAATAGGATTTCAAGACAGGGTGAGAGAGTAGCTTAGGGAGGCAGGGCAGGAGTAAAGAGGTGAGCATTCAAGTAGAGGGAAAAGGGTAAGCAAAAGCACAGAGGTCAAATATAAGGTCACCACAGCCCAAGCAGAGGGAAGGAGGTCACCTAGCCCCACCACACCACTTCCTGACCGCCCTCTCACCACGGTATCTCATGCTGTAGATGTGTCCAGTGTCCAGTGCCCATGTTCCTCAGGGCTAGAGTGGTTTGTTTGAGATTTAAATTCCTTGGGACTAGGACATGATTATACATAATTTAGTCTCCATAGCATGATTATCACTTGTTTGCCGGTATGCAATAAATACTTGCGTAATGGTAATCACTAACATTTTTCTGTTACTCTGCAGTTTCTAAAGTGCTTCTATACACACTAATTCACTTGACCCTCACAACGACGTCCTAAAGTAGAATTATTACCATCTCCACTACGTGGCCAGTGAGATGGAAATCTCAGGACTACAAAGATAGTGACGAGTGATGGTCGAGGTCTCAGACCCACGTCTTCTAATTCTAAAGATGCTACTTTCAAGAGAATACTTTTCCCCCCCTTAGCACGTCTGTTTGCCCTTTTGCTGTTGTTTTTACTATTTTAGTTGTATAGTACTTTGTGGAAAGAATGAGTTCTTCATACCCATTGGTAACTCCAGGTGCATTCACATAGTTGCCAACACTTTTAGATTTCTGTCTCTGCTGGACCCACCATGAGTGTCTTCTCATTTCACTCCCAGTGGCATGGTCCTGTAGTTCAGGTTCACACTGCCTGGCACACTGTCCCGTTGGTTTATTCATACAATCCAGCAGGCAGCAATCATTCGATGGACAGTCTTCATGTCTCAGATACCGTGCAGGCGCTAGGCATGTTGTGGGGTCAGTATGAGACATGCTTTCAAAGAACCTACCATCCAAAGAAGTTGCTGTTGCTGTTAGGTGAGTTTGAGTCCATTCAGCTCACAGGGACTCCAGGTCACAGAGAAGAACTGCTCTACAAGGTTCTCTAGACTCTTATCTTTAGAGAAGCAGAATGCCAGCTCTTGTCCCCCACAGAGCTGCTGGTTGGGTTTGAACCACCAACCTTTCTGTAAGCAGGTAAGCAATTAACTGGCCACAAGGACTCCTTTAGAGGACAGACAAGGAAATACAAAGCTGAAAAGACTGCGCAGTGTTATAACGAAGCAGACACAGGGTGGGACCCCTAGCAACAAGGAGGGCCCCTAGTCCAGAGTCAAGAAGTCAGCGATGGCTACAGGTGAGACTTGAAATCAACAGGTAACCAAGGGGAGAAATGCTCCATTCAGAAGAAAAGATGGCCTGAACCAAGACACGAACGTGAAAGAGGACACAGTAAATCCATGAGTCGAATGGGAAATAGTTTGACACAGCGGAAGGATGAGAGCGATGGAAGGTTTTGAGAGATAAGAACCAGATTACGAAGACTTTGGGAGCCAGGCTACAAAATATGGACCGTGTCCTGCACCACTGGGGACATCACGCAGAGGAGTTACAGGTGCAGATTTGTGTTTTAAAAAGATCCGACTGTAGTACAGCAGCCCTGTCCCACAAAAACACAATGTGAGCCAACTTTTGCCATTTTAATTTTTCTAGACACTATATTAAAAAGCAAAAAGAAGCAGATGAAATACATTTTAATAATTTACTTAATTCACAGTACTGCAAGGAGACATGGAGAGAAGTGAACACATTGGAGAAGTATTCAGGAAGGAGAACGGTAGAAGTTTGTTACAGGTAAAGACACACTTAACTCTCTTTCGTTTTTTAACCTCAGGCTCAAACTAATCTTCCTGAAATACAACTGTGATTAAAACACTCCCCTAAGTTAATTTTTTATTTTATTTTTTTATCTTCCTCCTTTGGCATACCAAATAAAACTGAAGTCTTTAGCATTGGGCAAATCTGCTGCAAAAGATCTTTTTAAAATCTTAAAGAGCAAGTATGTCCCTTTGACGACTTAAGGTGCACGTGACTCAAATCACGGTCTTTATATTGTTTCATATACATGTAAAAGCTCAGCAACAAAAAAAGAGTATCAAAGAATTGACACATTCAAATTATGGTGCTGGCAGGGAATAATGAAAATATCACACTGCCAGAAGAATGACTGAAATGCTCTTGAGAAGAGGACAGCCAGAAGGCGTCTTAGAAGCAAGGATGACAGGATTTTTCACCTTGCACTTTGGATAGCTTATCAGGGACCAATCACTGGAAAACAAGCTAAAGCAGGGGTCACTGAGAAAGAGGAAGACTATCCACAAGAAGGACTGACATAATGGCTGCAACAATGGGATCAAACATATCTACTATTGTGACGATGACAGAGGACCAAGCACAGGTTCATTCTGTTATACATGGGGTCGTGGTGAGTCAGAACAGACTTGGCAGCACCTAACTGTAGCCCGCGGTGAACCTTGCCATCAGCGCCGGTATCCATGTCCTCCTTCTACACAACTGGGCCTCTTCACTGCCATGTCTACACCCGACCCTTACAAGCAGTCGTAGCCGTAAGCATGGGCAATGAAAAGGCCTCAGGCTCAATACTCTGGAACACAGCCTCAAATCCTTCTGCCTGCTAGTCCAGTCCTGTGTTCCAGGTGCGACTCCTGGCTTGGAACTCTGCCTGGTCCTCTGAGACTGGGGACCTGCTTCTCACCTTCCGCTTTGTTCTTCCCTCCTCCCAGACTTGCAAGTCTGCCAGGAAACCCAAGCTTAGTGGCTGAATCTGCTACCTGCTGACAGATTCAGTGTTTTTTTCCTGATTACAGTGCCACCTGTTTCTGGATTTCCTAGTGCCAGCATCTCCCTTCTTCAGCACTTGTCACCCACCTCCCAATACCAACTACTTGCCTGGTTGACAGCCTATCATGTTCTGCACCTATCTCCCAATGCCCTGTGCTAGCCTCGATTTCTCATAGTCCCTGCTCCCTGCCAAGTGGTGTATCTCCCCATTTGCAGTGATCTACTTAATTTCTAATATTATCTGAAGACACAACAACTGACATTTAAAGCCCTGTAGGTTAAAACTCGACTACTTTCTCATTAGGCTTGTGTACTCTACTACAGCTAAAACAATCCCGCCACTGTTCTCTGTTCATGCCCAATCCCTGACTTATTCCTGCCAACCCCTCAGGCGTTTTCCCATTCCATCCCCACTTACCTAGACATTCTTGATAAATATTAAGTTAAAAAATGTGGTGATCTATACCCCTCCCCCCATGTACACATTATAAAATATACCTCTCTCCTTTGAACTCTGGTGGTTCATCATCTGAACTTCCACTATGGATTTTATTGCATTCTTCCTTATTCTACAAGGAAACGCTGGTGGTATAGTGGTTGAGTGCTCCAGTTGCTAACCAAAGGGTCAACAGTTCGAATCTGCCAGCACTCCTTGGGAACTGTATGAAGCAGTTCTTCTCTGTCCCATAGGGTGACTATGAGTTGGAATCAGCTCGATGGTAATGGGTTATTTTACATGCCTTATATCTCTTAGAATGTTAACTCCTTAAGAATACTATGTATGTCTGATAATTTATTTAGCAAGGCAAAATAACTAGGGGAAAGTGAAAGAGGGACAGAAGAAGAAAAAGACAGACAGACTTGACTCAGTTTTGCAATAACTCATCAAGGAGTATAATCAAACAACCTCATGTTGCTAAGGGCCTGCTTAGTATCTTAATCAAACTCATTCTGGAAGCATGACAGGTAAGGGCCCTTGTCCCTATGAACAAAAGAAATTCACCGAGAATCCCTTGGGTAGTAACAGTGTTCTATAAATGTTCCTTACTTTCTTCCTTTTGCTTTTCTATTTTGGGTTATCTCTCTTTCTATTTCCTCTTCTTTTCTCTCTGTATGAAAGCATCCGGAAGCTCACGCCTCCACTCCAAGGTTCGATGGTTCCCAAAGACAGGACCACAATAAATTCAGTCACCCAGTTCGAATCCCTTCACTTCTTCCTTCAGCACCTGCGTTGTGATCATTTCCCTATTGAGATCCGATATGTGATCACCCCCATGATGGGAACTGCTGTGATCATCCAATCAGTTGACAGTGAGTTTTCTGGGCTGCATGACCTGGACAGAGTAGCAGCAGACATTCTGGCAAAGCTCAGGGGCCTTTTGCTCACACTGGATCACACTGGCCTTTGGCTCGCAGGTGCCTCCTGTTCATGTCACCTCTTGGGATTTGAGCTAGCTACTTACCTGCAGTCTTGCCTACCAGTATTGGGAGTCATCAATCTTCACAGCGTGTAAGCAACAGCACTGCTCTTTGGCCTGCCAACATTGGGTTTGCCAGCCCCAGTGTCTACTTGAATCAGATGAAGCCTCTATCCCGACCCAGGACTTGCAATGTTCTAGCTGCTAGAACCGCATGAGCCATTTCCTTGATACAAGCCTCCCTCTCTCTGTATGTAAACTTTACTGGTTTTGTTCTTCAGAAACCTCAGCCTAAGACAGGAGGAAATTCAAGAATCCAGGAACTAGCATTCACCTCTCCTGATTTTCTTTTAGGAACTCAGTTGTAGTAGAAAACGTGTAGAAGGAGAACCATACTGACAGGTGAGTATTTTCACTTATGGCAAAGATGAAGGAAGTTCTTCCACCTAGAACAATGTTCAGCCTCCTGTTCCCTGTGCGGCACAGAGATCTAGGCTCTCCACTTTATTTTGGCAATGTCTGTATCACAATATGAAAAAGAGGGTTAGGCAGAATGTTCATCATCATTTTGTGCTCAGTTTCCAGTTTTCCTCTCAGAAGCTTCAGACGCTTCAGAAAATATAAGAATCTTCACAATATCCCACCTGTAATGTTAGACATCTGAGTGGCTTTTGTGTCTATTATTTCGATTCAACAGTAAAAATATATGCTAAAAAATATCCTAGCACATATGGTCTAAAAGCCCAACAGTCAGGAATCTTCTGATGACAGACAGATATCAAAAAGTAGGTTTTATGAAGAAGAATTTGACTATGACTGAATATGCTTCAAAATGCTTTTAAGTGGTTGTTTTAGTCAGCTGGTACTGCTCTAACAGAAATACCACAAAGTGGATAGCTTTAACAAAGGGTGGTTTATTCTTACACAGCCTGGTTGGCTACAAGTCCAGATTCAGGGTGTCTGCTCCAGGGGAAGGCTTTCCCTCTGTGACTCTGGAGGAAAGTCCTTGTGTTCTGTCAGTCTTGGGTCAGGGAGCATCTTGGCACAGGAACCTCAGGTCTGAAGGATGTGCTCTCCTCCTGGTGCTGCTTTCCTGATGGTGTGAGGTTCCCAACTCTCTACTTGCTTCCCTTTCCTTTTATCTCTTGTAGGATAAAAGGATAAAGGGTGGTGCAAGCCATACTCCAGGTGATCTTAGGAAGGGATTTGTAGTCCCATCCTAATCCTTTAACATACAGCACAGGAAAATCACAAAATGGAGGATAATCATAAAATATCAGGACTCATGGCCCAGCCACATGGCTACACACATTTTGGGGGGACATGGTTCATTCCATGACAGTGTTCATTACTCCCAGCTTCCTTGATGAAGCTAGAGACACTTAGTTTCCTTTAGAAACACCACAGACATCCTCTCTTCCCTCACAGACTTGACAGGGCTGGGAACAGCAGCAGGGTTGGTGAGAACCTTCCAAAATCTCCTGTGTCTGGGTTGGGATGAATGGGCAAGCTCTTCCTCAGAACACTTTTTGTGGCATTGGAGCCCTGCCCTGATGTCTTCCTTACGGCAGGCACCTGGGAACAGAGTTGTTACAAGTAGACAGTCTTCATTCTAATTGAACATATAATTAGAACACACATTTTTCTAGCCCAGCATCGGCTAACTGTTAGCACTTGTTAACTTTTAAGGTGTAGAACAAAAGGTCACTATTGATTGGATGAACTCTCAGCACCAGTTATTTGTACATCAGATAGCTATCCAGAGGCTAAAATACAGAGAGCATTTTAAAAATAAAATCAGAAACTAGTAACAAGTTTAGGAAAAAACTATTTTTCTTTATATTCACAATGGATTTCTACATTATTGAGAGTGTAAGCTGGCATAAGCTTTTAAGAGGATAATCTGGCAATATCTATCAATACTTTAAAAAACTAAAATAAAAACCATTCCCTTTGAACAAGTAATGTCACTGTGAGGAATTTATCCTATGAGTATACACAGAATGGTTCAACAGGATATACAGATAAGGAAAGCCACTGTAGCATTGTTAGTTATGGTTTTAAAAGTATATCCAAAATGTCCATCATTACAGGGACTAGTTAAATTAAAATGGCATATTTATGTAATGAATTACTACACAATGTTTAAAAGAAAGAGATCTCTGTGTGCCAATATGGAAGGATTTCTAAGATATGCCATTAAGTGAAGAAACCCAGGTATACAACAATTTTAGCACCTCTTAGGTGCTAAAATACATGTATATATGTGGAGATGGGCACATGCATACAAACAGGCATATACATATCATTTCTTCTGCAAAGAATCTCAAGAAATGATTGTCGCTGTTTGCTGCCATCAAACTGACTCAACTCCTTGAGATTCCAAGTGTCCAAAACAGAACTGCTCCATCGGGTCCTCAAGGCTGTGACCTTTCAGAAGCAGATCCCCAGGCCTGTCTTCCAAGGCACTTTTAGGTGAGTTCCACACTCCACCCTTTTGACTAGCCGTTAAATGCTTAACCTTTTGTACCATGTAAGGACTCCTTTGAGGAATGGTTAGCAGTGGTTAACTTTGAATAGAAGAACTTATAATACAGGGGTAAGAATGGCTTAGCTGGATATGGGCTAGCATTTAGGAGAAGAGATCACGGCCCAGTACAGACTTTTTGTATTTAAATACTGTGTTCCACAGTATTTAAAAAAATAATAAATAGCCTACAATTATTTTAAAGAGTTTCTAAGTTAGTGTCTTCAACAGAAGTTGGGTGTGTGGCCAAAGAGGATGAAAAAAAAAAAGAAGATTCTTGGCAGAGAGATCTATATCATCCTCAGTTAGCTGAATTAAAGAAGGAAGTAGTCCAATCCACGCAGAGGAAGAAGCTGGCCTCTGAAAAGTGTTTACTACACATTAGGGTGGAGGGGGAAGTGGAAAGAAGGGCAATAATTGCTTCATATGGTTTTTAAAATTTTCTTCCTACTTGTTTTACTTTGGAAAAGGTACTTTCATAAGAAGAACTTCAGATACGAAGGCCCCAAGCGTTGTACCCAGTTATCTATCCCCTCCCCATCCTGCTGCCCAGTCAGAAGACTAGAAAACAGGTTTTTAGAGAAAATAATGTTGACAAACTGCTTAGCAACAGGCCTTGAAGTGTGAGGAATATAAACCAGCAGCAGAGGACAGGCCTCGAAGAGCTACTGGTGCCTCTGGTTCCACTAAACAGCAGGACGCCTTTGTTTTCTTGGCCTGAGAAGACAAGAAAAAAAAAAAAAGGCTTTTTGCTTTGGGTACAGTATTAAACTGCAGCATCATCAAGCCATTTTACAGACAGGATGGGTTTGGTTCATCGGAAAAAAAAAAGTTGTCATCGAGGTTTCTGGAAAGGCATAGGCAGGCGTTTATCTAGAGTGAAGAGTAAGGCAAGACTGAGGCTCAAAGGAGTTCAGTGCTCTGAGTCTTACCTTAAATAGGATCTTGGATTATGATATGCACAGAAGTTTACTGTTGGCAAAACGTAGCTCCGTGATTTTCATTTATGTGAGTCAAACATTCTCTGGCACTGGCCTGGACGCAAATCCTATAAAATGAGCATGGCTTTTTAACATATTCTTCTACCAGATGGTGATCTCAGAATCACTAATCCCAAGGTTAGCTCAGAATCTTCCCCTACTCTCTCCAGACCATCAGAGATCCATTCAACACTGGGCAGAAGAGGGTGGATTTGCAATGTATATACTTTGTTAGAGAACATCTGAACACTACAGCTTCTTTAGGGAAGTGGCTCTCCCCTCAGGGCAGGTTACTTCAACCAGTTACAGAGCAAGGCTAATGAGGCCAAGGTCATGAGCCTATTTACCTTAAGGGCCAATTAGCTTTGGTCCATTCCATGGCCAAATCCTTCATCCTTCAACCTAAACAGCTGTTTCAAAATGGGTGCCCTTGATGAAGGGAACAAATCCAAAGTAGAATAAATGAATCAGGTCAAATTTATCATATTTCTGGGGGAAAAAAATAATACAAAACATTTTGCAAACACTAAGATCATACTACCTGATATTTGTTCCAGAGAGATCAAGAATAAAAACACTATCCAGATCTCAAAGATCAATACGACTGCGCAACTGGTTGCCAGAGCCAAAATAGGCACCTACACAGGGAAACCCTGGTGGCATGGAGGTTAAGTGCTGCATCTGCTAACCAACAGGCTGGCGGTGCAAATCTGCCAGGTGCTCCTTGGAAACTCTACGGAGCAGTTCTACTCTGTCCTGTAGGGCAGCTCTGAGTCAGAACTGACTCGATGGCAGTGAGTTGGGTTTGGTTTTATGTATTCCAAAGCAGACCATTTCTTCTTAAGAAGAAGGCTGTCATAAAATAACCTTTCCACTAAAATAACTCTTGGCAGGAAATTATTTCATTTTGTGGATGAAGAATGTTCTATTTCTCTAATAGATGAATTCCCCTAATTCTATCAAATTCTGTACTAAATTGTAACACGCCTTCACATTTTATTGGGAGGAACAGTTCCTGGAGAAGGACATCATGCTTAGCAGAGAGTCAAAGAGAAAGAAGACCCTTGATGAGATGGACTGACACAGTGCTTGCAACAGTGGGCTCAAACATAGCAACAACTGTGAGCCTCGGGTAGGACTGGGCAGTGTTTTGCTGTTGTACACAGGGCACTATGAGTTGGCACCAACTCAACAGCACCTAACAATAACAAACTAAATCAACAATTTAGTCATTCTTTGACCTAGATATGTTTCTTCTACTTAGAAACTGATTTTCGCTTTTATAAATGGATAGTTCACCAACTTGCTCAGGTCTTCCCTCACAAACATGCTCTTCACCCAAACCCTATACATGAAATATCTTCTTTGTCAATTGGGTTACAGAACTCAACAATGACTCTTGACCAGCATCCATAGAAAGATATTTAGAAACTGTATTTCCTCACATTTCTACCCACCTCTTTGTTTCTGAAGTCTCCAACACAATCCACAAATGTAATCAATACCACATGCACCAATAGCAGAAGTACATATAAGGACCTAGAAACACCATTAGGAGCTGTCTCTCTCACACACACACTTCAACCTGTGATTAACTTTGAGCACCATATTATACGTTGTTATTAGGTGCCAATGGGTAAGTTCTGACTCAGAGTGACTCCATGTACAAAAGAATGAAACACTACCTGGTCCTGTGGTACCTTCACAGTCATTACTTTAGCCCGTTGTTGCTGTCACTATGTCAATCCACCTCATCAACAATCTTCTTTTTTGCCTGAGTCTCTACTTTATCAAGCATGATATCCTTCTTCAAGTCTTTCCTGATACCCTGTCGAAAGTATGTGAGACAAAGTCTCATCATCCTTGCTTCTAAGGAGCATTCCAACTGTACTTCTTCCAAGATAGATTTATTCATTCTGGTAATCAGTGTTATATTCAGTATTCTTCACCAACAGGATAATTCAAAGGCACCAATTCTTCTTCAGTCTTCCTTATTTATTATCTGACTTTCATATGCATATGAGGTGACTGAAATCACCAAGGCCTGGGTGAGGCACACCTGAGTCCTTAAGGTGACTTTTTTAACATTTTAAATGGATCTTTAGCAGTAGATTTGCCCAATGCAATGTCTCTTTTAATTTCTTAACTGCTGCTTTGACAGGAGTTGACTGTGGATCCAAATAAAATGAAATCCTTCATAACTTCAGTATTCTCTCTGTTTATCATGATGCTGCTTATTGGTCCAGTTGTGAAGATTTTTGCTTTTTTTCCTGTTGAGGCGTAATCCATACTGAAGATTGTGGTCTTTGATCCTCATCAGTAAGTCTTCAAATCTGCTTCGCTGTTTGCAAGCCAGGCTGCGTAACCTGCATATCAAAGGTTGTTCATATGTCCTCCTGAGATCCTGATGCAGCATTTCTCTTCATGTAGTCCAGCTTCTCAGATTATCTCTCAGCATACAGATGGACTAAGTATGGTGAAAGCATACAACCCTGACACACACCTTTCTTGACTTTAAACCACATAGCATATCCATGTTCTGTTCATAAGGCTGCCTCTTGGTCTACGCACAAGTTCCTCATGAGCACAATTCACTGTTCTGGAATTTCCAGCCTTCACAATGTTATCCATAATTTATAATGATCCACACGGTCAAATGCCTTTGCGTAGTCAATAAAACACAGGTAAACATCTTTCTGGAATTCTCTGCTTTCAGCTAACATCCTTCTGTCATACCCAGCATTAACAGACTGTATGATTGTCTGAATCAGTGTAGCCAATACCAGTACATTTCAGCTCACTAATGCCTAGGATATCAATCTCCATGGTTTCTATCTCATTTTTTAAAACTTTCAGTTTTCCTAGATTCACACTTCATACATTCCACATTCTGATTATTAATGGATATTTACAGCTGTTTCTTCTGATTTTGAGTTGTGCCACATCAGAAAATAAAGGTCCCAAAAGTTTGACTGCAAGCATGTTATTAAGATGGATGCTCTTTGAGAACGCAACTCTTCTCCAGTTGTATTTTCAGGGACTTTCACCCTGAGGGGCTCATCTTCTGCTACTATATTAGACAATGTTCTCCTTTTCATGAATTTTCACCAGCCAATTTTTTCAGAAGTAGACTGTCACATCCTTCTCCCTAGTCTGTCTTAGTCTAAAAGCTCAGGTAAAATCTGTCCACCAAGGGTGACCCTGCTGATATTTGAAATACTGGTGGCAAAGTTTCCAGTATCATAGGAACACATGAGCCACCACAGTATGACAAACTGAGTGCATCTGCACCTGTAAATTCTCTAATTTCAAGACAATAAAAGAATGTTGTAACACTACAGATAAGAACAGTATTTTTAAACCCTAATTCCAGGAGATAGGCTAATACACCATTCCTCGACTGGAATGAACCTGTCCTTCAAGACGGAGGTGGGAATCCTACCTTCTCCGTTTCCCTAGATGTTTCCATGGTGAAGACCTATGGCTGCTAACCCAAAGGGCAGCAGTTCAAATCCATCAGGAACTCTTTGGAAACCCTACAGGGCAGTTCTACTCTGTTCTATATGGTCACTATGAAGCCGAATCAATTCAGAGGCAACAGGTTTGGTTTAGTTTGCTAGGTGCCCCCTTTCAGACTAGAAAAAGGCCTAAAGAAGGCTCCCAGATCCAAGCGTATCAGATGCACAGTTCTGCCGGGGCGGGGAGCGGGGGGTGGAACAAAACCAACTCAGGCAGACACGGTCCGGCTTTCACTGTTCATCTGCCTCCAAAGAAATAGCGGAGTCAGGCCACGAGGGAAAACACAGCTTCTCCTCTGAGCTTCAGCCGATTTTGATCATCATCTGGGAAGGAAGGTGATGACATTCAGAAAGACCTACCCTGACCATGTATGTATCCTGACCCCACAGCTCACATATGTGGTTGAACCATGGATGCCACACATCAAATCAGACTTAGGGTAGAGAACTTGTGATGTTTGGAATGCAAACCCAGTTTTCACCCCAAATTTTCCATTCTTCCCAGTTTCTTTAAAGAACCTCAGCCTAGTTTTCCATGGGTCACCAAGCTGCCTTACGGTTCCTCTGATTATCCCAAACATACTATATAAAATAAGCCTCAAATACCTCCAAACCATGAAGTATTATACATAAACATCACTTCACTTTCAAAAAAACTATTCAGATTGTATAGTTTTCCTCTTAGCACTTGCTTGTGAGGTCACTAGGAAAACCCCTGCTCTTTTAGCGTCTTGCCTCTCCTGTTCATCTTTGATGTCCCCCTTTCTTCCTTCCTAGTCTCTCCCTTCTCCTTTATCCTATAGTACAGAGCCCCTTTTTTTCTGTACTACACAATTCTAAACACAAGCTCTGCCAATAACCCGCAGCTATTGCTGTATCATGCTGATTCGCACCAGCTGTGCCTTATGGTGGTTAACCCACACTTATAAAGGGGTCTCCTTAGATCTTCCTGTGAGAACAAGATTCCACATACACATCTGAAAGTCACAACCAGTGGGGATGGAAATTAAGCCAAGAATAAACAGATCCTGCTTTGAACTACTGATCGCATTAAATAAGAATATTTTTTTTCTTTTTTTTTTTCCTAGTGACCTCATAAACAAGTGCTAAGAGGAAAACTATACTATACACATATACTAGAGGAAACAAAGATGATTCCCAGAGTTGAAGCATAAAGAGTTTTCTGGACACACACAATGACCTGTAAAGATAATATGCCCCTTCAAACAGAAATGTTCCCAATACTAGTTCAGGGCTATGCAGGTCAGGGCAAGGAAGGGTATCAACACGAAGAAATCAAAAGACAATAAAAATATATATATATATGCACAAATTAAAAGAGTTAAAGAACTTTATCATGTAACTACAGTTTGCAAAACTTACAATCTTTGAGAATCTTAAACAATTGTGAAAAAGCAACAGTTGGGAGTTAGTGCATAATGACGTTATTCAACAACTTTGGACAAATCACAACCTCAGATCACCAGTTTTCCTATCAACTCCCTCCCCAAGGAGTCCCCAGGCAAGGTCACCAGATGGTTTGTGTATACTGAATTGTCTGGCCTGTTTATTTTCCATTATGAAACCATGTGTAATGGTCCTGTGTTTGAATGTGATCTGATGCTGGGAATGACTGTCATTAGGATGTAATCACCCTTCTTCGTCTCTTCCCTAATGAGACTATGTTCCAGATTCTAGAACAACCAAAACGCAGCCATCATAGCACCATGATTTAATGGACAAATGCCACTGGTTTTTGTTAAAAGACGTCTTCCAGATTGTGAGATTATTAGCTTCAAAAACTCTGGCTAACCTCAAGATTAGGGACACAACCACAATCCATCTAAGAGTATATAAGCAATCTAAGAAAAATATGATGAAATTAACTTTTTACTACAAAGCTCATCTACTCCTTAAATTAGGTTCCAAAAGGCTATCTTTAAGATCATTTCTCTGTAAGTCCAAGAAGACATTAAACAAGCCACTGATAGAATGTTCAGTTGACGGCAGACAGAGCTGGTACACTTCAGCTCAGAAGAGCTTGCTTCATTTACGAAAGTCCTTAGGTTGAAAATCTGTAGGAGACAGAATTTCTATACACATTCATTCACTTCAAGTAGTTTCTGTCCACTAAAAACAGCAGTGACATGATTTCAGGCTCCCTAGAAAGGACAAGTGAGTTCCTGGTGACACAAACAGCTAATGTGCTCAGCTGCTACCTGAAAGGTTGGTGATTTGAGTCTACCCAGAGGTACCTCAGAAGAAAGATATGGCAGCCTATTTCTGAAAGATCACAGTCATTTAAAACCCTACAGAGAGCAGTTCTATTCCGACATCCATGGGATCACAGTGAGTCTCAATCAACTCTATGGTAACTGGTAAAAAGGCCAGCATGCCGTCAGACTTCAGGTGCTAAGTTAACAGTTCATACGCAGCAACAAGATTAGTACCAAAACATGAAAAAGAGAAGACAGAGCGAGAGTCCACCAAGGATTGTAGTCTTGGTGTTAAACTAGATGAACTTGCCACAAGAAGCAGGAAGCTTATGTGGCCTTTCACAATCTGACTCTTGCACCCTTTTCAAGCCCACCTCTTCTCACACCACCTACCTTGAAACTTATGCTTTGCCCCTATTGATCGACACTGTAGTCCCCACCCTCCAGCCTCTGTGCCTCTGTACAGGTTTTGCCTTTACATGGTACACTCCCCACCTCCAGCTGTCAGTTGAGATCACTCCTATTCATCCTCTACGGCCCAGTGAATACAACTCTCACTCTTAAACATCATTAGTTACTCTTAATTTCCCTGGCCTCCTCAAATCCAGGTAAAGTGTGCCTCATGTGTACTCTCTTACAACCTTGTATATCCTTTTCATCACCTGAGCACATGCATAATGCCTTTTTTAATTTCCACTGAACTGTAAGCTCCATGAGGCAGGCCATGGCAATCCTACCCATAGCAGTTACTCAACAAATATTTGTTGAGTAAATGATGCAATTCACTGTTCTATATTTGCTCAGGTAGGAGCTGATTTCAGATGACTTTTTTATTCAATGATATCTGCCCTTTTATTAAGGAGTCCTCCCTGTGCAGTGGTTAAAGCACTTGCCTGCTAACGAAAGGTTGGCATTTCAAACCCCCTGGCTGTTCTGTGAGAGAAAGATGTGGCCGTCTGTTTCCATGAAGATTACAGCCTTAGAAACCCTATGGAACAGTTCTACTCTGCCCTATACAGTCGGTACAAGTCAAAATCGACTCATTGGGAGGGGTTAGGTTAGGAGTCATTTTACTTAATTTATGTGTTTATTTTTAGAAATACGAAAGACAGGGAAAAGATGTACATACACATGCACACATATATGTATATACATGATGTCCATATTACCACCACATAGAATTGCTAAATGTTAACAGTAGTTCATATTTACTTCCAATCTATTCAAGACGATTTCAAAGGACCAAAATTCAAATGATTTTATGGTCAATCCTGACTTAACTATGGTGAAGAAAAATGGAAACAATATTAAATACTAGCTATGTGACAATCATTCTTCTAGATGTTTCATTCATAGCTGCTGCCTAAATGCTTCGTTTATATCTACTACATGTTTAAACTTCCTGGAACAGTTCTGTTTTCCACATTTTATAGCTGAGAAACTGAGACTTAGAGGGTTAACTCCCACCCAAGGTAATGCAACTAGTGAGTAGAGACCAGCACGAAACCAAACCATCTAAATCCCAAATCCATGGGCTTTTCCCCTTTATTGCCTAGACCCTTAAATTCCACCCATGTCTGGAGGGAGCTTAGTCTTTCTGAGCCAGAGGATGTCCTTCCACATGTGGTATTCATCCGACACACATCAGTTAAGTGCCCGCTGCAGACTCTTGTTCCCTTCACAGATGCAGAGAAAACTAAGTGAACCAGAACACAGCATTCACAAGCATTCTGGCTAACCTAACTGGAGAACAGGAGTTTAACTGGTGATATAATGTCGTAGAACTTTCTTGCCTGCAAAAGACACATGCACCCGTCAAGGCAAATTGAGAAAATAGCATTAAAAAGGCGAACGGAGCTCCACTGGTTAAGGGTGACAAATAACAAGCTACACTGAGGGTAAGTGACCCTTGAAAGCTATTTCTAGCACTATGATGAGTGTAGTGTCCCTGGGTAGCACAAACGGTCAAGTGTTCAATTACCTGCCAAAAGGTAGGCAGCATGAACCCACTGAAGAACTGTTTCGAAAAACAGGCCTGGCAATCTGCTTCTCAAAGGACACAGCCTTGAAAATCCTATGGAAGAGTTCTGCTGTGTACACAGGAGACAGAATCCACTGGACAGCAACTAACAACAACAGATAATGGCTACAATGTTGTGGTTGTGTTGTGAAAAGACTCTACAAGAAAACTAGGTATTTAAGAGTCATATGTAAAAACTGGTTGCCTCTTATGGTCTCCAACAGTGTCACCTAGTTTTTGTTTTCACAGTAAATTGAACAAACAGAAAAAGGTATGATGAAATTTAGGGCTGCAGAGCGTGGTCCCTTTCTCCATATGCCTTCCCACTTTACGTTCTTATGGTTGCTTAACGGCCGGCACCTGCTCGGCTCTATCGCTTAGGTCTGGAACAGTTAAGCCTCTGCACCTTCTTCCCTGTGGTCTCTGCCTCCCTTCAAAAGATGGATGACAGCTTGTTCCCTGCCCATAAAGGGATTACTTGTCCATCTTGTATGTGTACTTTGTATTAAGGGGCTTAGTGCACTTTGAATAAATCTTGAGTGTTTGGGAATCACTCATTCTCTTTGCAACAGGATTGTCAGCAGTTTGGACGTCTCTTATAATCCTTCTGGACTCCCAGTAAAATCCTCACTTATCTTGCTTTTCCCATCTCTCTACCACTTTGAATTATTCTTCCAAAATAACTTCTCCTCTCACCTTGATGGAGCCCTGGTGTGCTCAGTAGTTAAGACCTATGTCTGCTAGTAAAAGTTCAGCAGTTCAAATTCACCAGCCATTCCTCAGAAACCCTACAAGGCAGTTCTACTCTGTCGTATAGGGTAGCTGAGTCAGAATCGACTCAGTGGCAACAGGGTCCCACCTGGATAGAGCGTGATTTTTCCATCATAGTGTATCAGGACTCTGTGTTTGCCACTTCTAGCTTCCTTAATCAACGTTTTTACTTTGGAACAACACAGGTTTGTTATTGCATTGCATCTGACTGTGTTCCTGGGTGCTGTTGAGTCAAGTTTCACTCCTAGTGATCCCATGAATGCAGAGTAGACCTGCCTCATAGAGTATTCCAGGCTGTAATCTTTATAGGAGCAGATCAGCCAAGTCTTTCTCTTACAGAGCCACTGAATGGGTTCCAACAGTCAACTTTTCAGTTCACGGGGGAGCGTTTAATTGTTGCGCCACCAGAGCTCCTTTGTATTGTATCCATCCTACTTAAAGTGAAAGTTTTAAGGCAACAGTGTGTTACTCTGCAAGCACGCCTTGGCCATATGGGTAGAAAAGAGTGGGTGGAGAGGTTATTCTGCTCGTCGAGGACTCTCGCTTTTGTTGTCATTGTGTTTTTACTACACACATATGTTGTTAATTTCTCAGAGATCCAGTAAAACTGTAATGGTTCCTATTATTGGAAAGCAAAAGCCACAGAATAAAATATACGGTTCTGAGCTTGGGCCTGCCCTTTTATGACATCCAAGAAAACACCACTTCTGTCTAGAAATCCTGTCACTTAGACGCTCGTCTTGGAGTGAAGCATCAGCATGGCCAGACAGTTACTTATCTGATTCGTTCCTTTGTTCCTGCCTTCATTCATTTATTCAATAAACATCCCAACACCCCAATGATAGAACTTCGAATAAAACTGACACCATTTCTTGTTAGGATCTTATCATTGATGAAGAAGAAAATAAACAAGCAATTGTCACACAATGCAATAAACAGACACAAAGGAAGCATGAAGTACTAAAAAAAGAAGAAAGAAAGAAACATGAGAAGGGCTCACAGCATGGTCTAAGGAGATAAGGGAAAGTCTAACATCGGAAGGGTGAGTAGGAGTTAGCTAGCTAGGAAAAGGGGCAGGAACAATGTAACAGACAGAACGACATGTGTACAGGCACTGAGACTGCCAGGATTAGAGACTAGTCTTTCTACAGATGCTAGCTAGCTCTTTCCTACTAGCTGCACACACTCCCCCAGATACTTGTCTTTCTGAAATTTTCTTCATTTACAAAGTTTCCTCAGATTTCTAGTTCAGGGTTTCTCGTCAAGTAGAGCACGTGAGTTTCTCAGGTGCCACGCCATGTGGGTAGAATTTCTAGTGCAGGTTTTCAATTACTGCCTCTTCCAGGTCCTTTGGAAAGGATGAATTTTTGAAGGAGCTGCTCATTATAATGGGAAGTAGTTCAAAACCAAATCTGTTGCCATCAAGCCAATTCCAACTGATGGCGTCGCCACGTATACAGGACAGACCTGCTCCATAGGGTTTCCTTGACTATAATGCTAATAGAAGCGAATTTCCAGGGCTTTCTTCCATGGAGCTGCTGGGTAGGTTCAAACCACCAACTTTTAGGTGACTGGCAGATTGGAAACTACTTGCGCCACCCAGGACTTTCTCTTCCTCAATATCACCTCTCCAAAGAGGGAAGATGCTAAAAGACAGAAGACACTTCCTTTCTCTTGGGGGGAGCCATTTCTGTTCGTAAGCTCTTCCTTCATCCTCCACCTCTTTCTTGCCTGATGTCAAGTTTCTCCTGACACAATAAAGGTTTCAAATGAATGAGACCTGAGGGTCCTGACAAGCACATTTCAGGCAACAGTGGACTGAAAGACAATTGCTGAGCAAGCTTGTTTTGGAAGACTTCACATTAGAGTTCAACAGAACACTCCCCCCTCCCCCCACCCCAGAATGAATGATTTCCAAGCCCTTGGGAAAGCACTCTGTTGTTGTTTGTTGTTGGGGATTTCTTTGCTCTTTCACAACAAAATACAAAGAAGTGTTTTGTCTATTACAATGAAAAGAAGCCCAGGTGGTGCAGTTATTAAAGTGACCAACTGCTAGCTATGGTTCCCACCAGCAGCTTCATGGGAAAAACATGTGTTAATCTGCTTTTGTAAAGACTTGCAGTCTCAGAAACCCTATGCAGTGGTTACGGGTTGGAACTGACTGAATGGCAGTAGGCTTGGTATTTTACTTTTTTAGTATAGTGAAGGCAGTTAGTCCAGGATTGGGAGCCAAACAGAACAAGCTAAGTTGACTGCAAACGTCTAAGAGATTTTTACAGGAAAAAGTTCTCCACACATATCAACCCTATCTTATTTTATTCTCTTAAAGAGGCTGGCCTTTTCCCATTCAAATAATTGTCACTGAGCAAACTGAATCAGCAGCCAGGATAACAAGGTTTATAAGCCCATCTGTTCACCCTGGTTGTGAAGACTTGCTTTGAGGAGCACATTGCTAACTAGAGTATCACTCCACCCACCATACAGGTGAGGAAGGGAGTAGAACTGAGTGGTTCTGACACTCATATGTGGTCTCCCCCATACATAATATGTGTATCTCACACAGCGCACTTTAGTTAGAGCTGGCTGTCCTACTTTTGAAAAGATCATCCTACAGGAACCTTAACAGGGGCAGTCTCAGTTGAGTGAGACAGCTGTGTCTGCCCTTACAAATTCCATAAATATTTAAGAACATAAACACCATCATAGAGTGTGGGGCCTTTCACAATGTGAAAGAGGTCTTAAATTCTGGCAGCAGGGGTCAAGAGCAACTTTTGTGCAATTAGTAGGGTAATATGGTGTAATACTTTCTACTCTTCCATGCACTGACTGATCCAATCATAAAAGTCAACACCTACTGTTTATTTTGCACAAGGCATTGCTCTAAACACTTTACATATTACAACTCAATTGTCACAATAATCCTGTTAGTATACCTATTTCACAGATGAACAAGCTGAAGCACAGAAAGGTTAATGAATGTGTGAGGTCACATGACCAATTTGGCTCCAAAGTTCATGTTCTTAGACCCTGTGGTATACAATCTCTCTACTCAATAAATATTTATTAAGTACCTCTTATCTGCCAGACACTGTACATATATAACGTACATATACAAATGAATAAGAAAGACAGTGGCCGTGTCCTTGGAAGCTTACATTCTAGTTGGAGAGACAGTAGTATTTAAACACACAAATACCATTCAGGTGAGGAGTCTGATGAGGCAGATAAGCAGAGGTGTTACGGAACTACATAGGAAAGTCACGAATTTTGATCAAAAGGATAAAGGATTTCTTCCTTAAGAAGCTGACATTCAACCACCTTCTAACACTCAACAATGAAATCTAACCAGAATGAAAGCTTTGATAACCTGGGTATGAATTTAGATTACAAAATTTATTGAAAGCATTATATCATAATTTAAATGGCTGGCCTTGACTACAAGACGACTTGGAACTATGTCAACACAGTCAATGGAGAATAACAAGACAAAAGTAGGTAGACTGGAGCTATTGAGACCACCATGACTATAGGCCTGAGCCGCACAGTGACAGCAAACTGGTAAACAGGGTTTCAAGGGCATAGGTAAACTCTCATGGGGCTCAAACAGACTTTAATGTCCAAAGAAACAACAAGAGTTCAGGTAATAAGTAAAAATATAGATGTTCCAGACTATCAGACTCTAAGCTGTTAGACCCCAAGCAATAGCTTAGGTAAAGTGAAACAGATGAGTTATGCAGAAGAGAGATCTACAGTGGGCTTAGAAGAGCTTCAGGGCTCTGTTCAAATAGGATGGTGCTAAGGGAAAAGGTACAATTTCCATTACATACTGGGGTACTACACGAAAATTGAGATGAAAGACTAGTCACACAGACTAGGCCAACACTCTAAGGAGATGAAGAAAGTTATGACTTGATGGGCACAAAAAGGTGTTTGTTTACTGCAGACATTCTGGAGCAGAACTGTAAAAAAGAAATATTGGTACCAGGTATTGAGCCAAGGTTGTTGCCTTGGCCAGGACTGGTTGAGGTCTTGACAGGGAAATCCAGTGTAGAATCAGGCTGATTTGAACAACTTGGATAAACAACTTCATGAGGAGGTCATGGTGTGAATCCCATGACCAACTGGGAT
Organism: Heterohyrax brucei; assembly: GCA_028571685.1. Taxonomy (NCBI): domain Eukaryota; kingdom Metazoa; phylum Chordata; class Mammalia; order Hyracoidea; family Procaviidae; genus Heterohyrax; species Heterohyrax brucei. The sequence goes on from CM053155.1 coordinate 53,411,593, forward strand.
TCACACCAGGTATGCAAGGATGGCTTAACAATGGAAAATCAATCCACAGAATTTTGGAAAGAAATAAACACACTTGAATCTTGTCTTGCTGAAAACCAGCTACGTATCTTTGGTCATGTGCCTCAACTTCTAACCTTCAATACCCTTATGAGTAAGATGAAAATGTACCTATAGCTGTGAGAACACATTGGTGGTTATGAAAGTGACAAATACAGTTCTTGGCACACAGTAAATGCTCAATAAATGCCATTGTCACGCCTGCACAGACAGCAATTGAATATTTTTCAATCACACTATTCTACATTCTCACTATAATATGTTTACTTCTATCACGGACTCATGCTTCGAACCATTTTTTATATATTAATAACTGTCTAGTCAGTAAATTTCTACCCCTTTCTCTCATAGTAAAAGTGATAGCAGGGAAATAATAAAGATTAGAGCAGAAATAAATGTAACAGATCAGAAAAACAATAGAAAGAATAAGACCAAAACTGGTTTTTAGAAAAGATCGACAAAATTGACAAATGACTGGCCAAACTGACAAAAGGAAAACAGGAAAAGAAGTAAGTAATCCAAGTAACAGATAAAATGGGAGACATTACAACAGAGACAATGGAAATAAAAGGGATTATAACAGAATGCTATAAAAAACTTTACTCCAGTTAATTTGGGACCACAGAGGAAATGTACAAATTTCTAGAAACACTCTGCCTACCTAAATTAACAAAAACTGAGAGAAGCAGTCTGAACAGACCCATAACAAGAGATGAGTCAAAGAGGAATTAAAAGGAAAAAAAAAAATACTCCCAACAACAGAAAAAGCCATGGCCCAGACAATTTCACGGGAGAATTCTACCAACATTCAGAGGAGAGTTGATACCAGTACTACTCAAACTATTTCAGAGCACAGAAAAGGAAGGAATACTCCCAAATGAGTTCCATGAAGCCAGCATACTCAATACCAAAGTCAGGAAAACACATCGTAAAAATGGAAACCACACACCAATATCTCTCTTGAATATAAATGGTAAAGATTCTCCCCCCCCAAAAAAAATCCAGCCAATAATATTCAGCATCACATCAAAAAAAACAACACACCATGACCAACTGGGATTCACACCAGGTATGCAAGGATGGCTTAACACTGGAAAATCAATCCACATAATGTACTACATAAATAAAACAAAAGAATCACATGATCATCTCAACTGACACAGAAAAAGCATTTGGTAAATCAACACCCATTCATGATAAAAGCTCTCGATAAAAAAAAAAATGGAAGAGAAATTCCTCAACAAAATAAAGAATATCTATACAAAACCAACAGCCTGCACATCATTTTCAGCAGAGTGATACTAAAAGCATTCCCACTGAGAATGAGAATAAGACAAGGATGGCCTTTAACACTGTGCTAGCAGTCCTAGCTAGAACAAGGCAAGAAAAATAAAAGCCACAAAAGTTGAAAAAGAAGAAGTAAAATTATCCCTATTCACAGATGGTAAGCTCCTATACACATAGAACCCCAAAGATTTCACAAGAAAACTATGAGAACTAATAGATTCAACAGAGTAGCAGGAGATGAGATCAACATACAAAAATCAATCAGATTTCTATACACCAAGAGAACTTTGAAAAGGGAATCAGGAAAGCAATATTATTTACAACAGTCTCTAAAAACAAGAAATAAAAGACCTATACAAAGAAAATTACAAAACACTATTGCAAGAAATCAAAACAGATCTACCACTTAAACTCACTGCTGTTGAGCTGATTCTGCTCCACGCACACAACGGAATACTATTCAATGATAAAGAAAAATGATAACTGTGAAAAAAACTCACAACACGGACGAATCTAGAGAGCATTACACTGAGTGAAATAAGTCAATCATAAAAGGACAAACATTGCACGAGGCTACTATTACAAGGTTTATACACAGAAAAAATAATCTTTGATGGTTACAAGGAAAGGAAGGGCTGGAGAGGGAATACCTAACTAAACCATACACAAGTATTAACTTTGATGAAGAGAAAGACGATATCCAATACACTGGAAGTCAGCACAACTAGATCAAGGCAAAGTTACAGAAGCTTCTCCGATATATCCAAACACCTTAAGGGAGTGAGTTCTGGGGCTGACAGCTAGGAACCATGGTTGTGAGGGTCATCTAGGTCAAGTGGGATAACATAGTTCGTAAAAAGAATGTTCTACATCCTATTTTGGCAAGTAGCATCTGGGATCTTAAAAGTTTGCAAACAGCCATTTAAAACACATCTATTGGTCCCATCATGTTTGGAGCAAAGGAGAATGAAGAAAAACATACAACAAAAATATCAGTCCAAAGGATTAATGGGCCATTAATGGGTAAACCAAGGCCCCCACCAGTCTGAGCCTATAAGAAATAGATGGTGCCTGGCTATGACAACTGATGGCTCTAACAGAGAGTCCTGGGAAGACCTGGAGAAAAAATGCAGAATAACATCTTAAATCACAAAAACGAACAGTGTTACTGGTCTGACAGAGACTGAAGAAATACAGAGAGTATGGCCTCCAGACACTCTTTTAACTTGCTCCTAAGGTTTACTCTTCAGCCAAAAATATCAGATAGGCCTATAAAACTAACAATAATACATGTAGCTCAATATGTATATGAAACTAAATGGCATAGCAGCCCAGGCACAAGGACAGAAGGGGACAGCAAAACTGGACAAATGCAGATGGGGTACCCAATGTTGAGAAGGGGAGAGTGGTGGCCCATCAAAGGGTTAGCAACAAATGTTAACAAAATAATAGATGTATTAATTGCTTCATGATAAATTAATATGCTCTGTAAACCTTCATCTAAAGCACAATAATAAAGAAAAAAATTCTTAGAAAATGCAAGAGCGATGTTTTCAGAAAAGAAATTATGGCCTTGGTGTCAGAAACACCACCAGAGATAACATGATAAAATTTTGCAAGATCAATCACTTCTTCACTGCAAGTACTTTTTTTCAACAACATATACAGCACCATAAATGTGGATTTCATCAGACAGAAAACACAAGGAATCAAAATACCTACATTTGTGGAAGGAGATGATGGAAAAGACTGGTATCATCAGTCAGTAAAAGGCTAGGAGCCAACTGTTGATCAGACAAGCTCAAGTTGAAGCTAATGAAAATTAAAACAAGTCCACAAAAGCCAAAATATGACCTTAAGTATATCCCACTTGAATTTAGAGACCATATCAAGAATAGATTTGAGACACTGAACACTAATGACCAAAAACCACAAGAATAGTGGGAAGAACATCTTACATGAAGAAAACAGTCATTAAAAAGATGGGGAAGAAAGGAAATACCAAATTAGATTTCAGAAAAGACTCAGAAAGCTGTTCTTGAATGTACAGTAGTAAAAGCAAAAGAAGAAATGATGAAGTAAAAGAAATAAACAGAATATTTCAAAGGATGGCTCAAGAAGACAAGTATTATAATGACATGGGCAAAGACCTGGAGTTAGAAAACCAAAAGGGAAGAACACGCTCTGCATTTCTCAAGCTGAATGAACTGAAGAAAAAATTCAAGCCTCAAGTTGCAATGTTGTAGGATTCCACGGGCAAAATAATGAAGATGCAAGAAGCATGAATAGAAAATGGCAGAAATACAGTCACCACACCAAAAGAATTGGCCAATGTTTAGCCACTTTAAGAGGTAGCATATGATCAAGAACTGATGGTACTCAAAGAGGTCCAAGCTGCACTGAAGGCACTGGTGAGCAACACACCTCCAGGAATCAACGGAATACCTATTGAGATGTTTCAACAAAAGGATGCACAGCTGGAGGTGCTCACTTGTCTATGCAAAGAACTCTGGAAGATAGCTACCTGGCCAATCAACAGAAGAGATCCATATTTCTGCCCATTTCAAAGAAAACTGATCCAATATAACACAGATGCAGAAATTATCAAACAATATTAATATCACACATAAGTAAAGTTATGCTGAAGATCACTCAAAAATGGTTGCAGCAGTCTACCTACAGGGAATGGCTAGAAATTCAAGCCAGATTCAGAAGAGGACATAGAATGACAAATACCTCATCACTGATGTCAGATGGATACCAGCTGAAAGCAGAAAATACCAGAAAGATGTTTAGCTGTGTTTCATCGGCTATGCAAAAGCATTCAACTTTGTGGATAATAACAAATTATGGATAACACTGTGAAGAACAGAAATTCCAAAGCACTTAATTGTGCTCATAAGGAACCTGTATATAAGTCAAGAGGCAGGAAGAGGGTACTTCATGGTATAAAATAGAGAAAGATGTGTGTCAGGGTTGCATCCTTTCACCATACTTGTTCAATCTGTATGCTGAGCAAACAATCCAAGAAGCTGGACGAGACACAGAAACACGGGGCATCCGGACTGGTGGACGGCTCTTTAATGACCTGAGACATGCAGATGACATAATCTTGCTTGCTGAACATCGAAAGGACTTGAAACATTTACTGAGGAAGATCACAGCCTTCAACACAGATTACACCTCAACATATAGAAAACAAAAATCCTTACAAATGGACCAACAGTAACATCATGATAAATGGAGAAAATATTGAGGTCACCAAGAATTTCATTTCACTTCAGTCAGCACCCATGGAAGTAGTAGTCAAGAAATCAAAAACACACTGCACTGGACAAATCTGCTGCGAAAGATTACTTAAAGTGTTGAAAAGAAATCACTTTGAGGACTATGTGGCACCTGTCTTAAGCCACAGTATTTTCAATCACCCCATACACATTCAAAAGCTGGATAATGAACAAGGAAGACCAAAGAAGAATTGCTGCCCTTGAATTACGGTGGTGACAATGAACAATGAATATACCCTGAGTTTCCAGAAGAACAAACAGGTTTGTTTTGAAATAAATAGAGCCAGTGTTCTTTGGAAACAAAGATGGTGAGACTTCATCTTACATACTTTAACATGTTATCAGGAAGGATCAGTCTCTGGAGAAGGACATCATGCTTGGTAATGGAGAGTGTCAGTGAAAAAGAGGAAGACTCAAATGACACAGACTGACACAGTGGCTGCAACAAGGGGACTCAAACATAGCAACAACTGTGAGAATCACACTGGATCTGACAAGTGTTTCATTCTGTTACACATAAGGTCTCTATGAGTCAGAACCTATTCAACAGCACCCAAGAACGACATAAAACAAACAATAGCACACATTAGGAACATGTTTCCTAGTTGCCCAGAAGCAAAGACAAGAAGGCAGGAAGAGACAGGAAAACTGGAAGAATGGACACGGAGAACCCATGGTGGAAAGGAAAACAGGGCGAGTGTGGACGCATTGTAGGAATGGCAACCATTGTTACAGAACAATTTGTGTGCAAATTTCTGAAGGGAAACTTAATCTGTGCTGTAAACTGTCACCTAAATACACAATTTTAAAAAATAATAAAATCGAGATGAATTAAAACAAATTGTGACAGAGAGAGTCACTCAGAATCACAAGGAAGAACTCTAGCTGTCTTGTAAAACCACAGCTTTTAATTTCAGCCAATAGCAGCCTTTTCAGAGTTTAATAAAATGAAAATCCACTGCTTGCCCAAACTGTCATCCAGTTTCTTTTTTAAAACTTCTCCCTCTTCCTGTCTCTCAGATAAGTATGATTTAATCTCCAAAGCATGTATGATGAACACATTACTATTTCCTCCTCTGAGAATGTGATGTTACAGTGTGGGGCCCATTCCTAGACTGGCTAGTGAGGAAGAGGTCATTTGTCCAGTCTCCATGCAGGAAATCCACAGTTAAATTCCACATAGAGAACATCTCTGTTCTGCAGCCACAAAGAACATTGTTATCTTGGCAGTCTTCTCACACATGTGAGGAACTGAACAACAGATAAGTCTGGTTTGTGGTGGATGACATAGTGAAAGTTCAATTGGCAATGCTAAAGACAAAAAAAATATTGCCACCCCTTTATGCTCTTCAGTGACAGATCAAGGGAATCGCCTTTGTACCCAGAGATGGTGACATACTGGCTGGTGTTACAATTTGAGAAATGACATAGTACCAGCTCAATCAAGTGTTTTGAGTGTTTCAACGTATGTTTAGCAGTGTGTCACTGCTTTGATGGTTGTAAGTGAAGGACAATTAAAACTACTGGACATGGCATCATGGACAAACAGTCTAGCTGGAGAGAATTTACATCATGAAAAAGAGAACAACCCCAAATAATCGCTGTTGAGTACTGACTAGCATAGTGCAGGCAGAGGAGGGACCAGTGTGCAGCAGAATGGCTTCAAAGCATTCTAGGCAATCTTTCACACTGCTGGCAGTGTGTATTTCTAAAAAACAAATCTAACCATGTCACTTCTCTGCCTGACACCCTTCACCAACTCTGCTATGCCCACAAAATAATGTCTTAAGTTCTGGTAAGATACATGAGGCTCTTCATTGTCTGCCCTTCTCAGCTTCACTCCTTGCCACTCTTTTTCTACAACAGACGCTCTACCCTGCATCATACTTTCTGATGCTCCATGTTCTTCCAGGAACATTTACTCTGACTCCCTCCTAAAAGCCTATTTGCTAATTTCTGCATTTTCTCAAGAATGAACTCAACCATTACCTCACTAGGAAGCTTTCTTTCTCTAACAGCCACATCTACAAATGTGTACACACACCCATGCTGGATTATATTCCAGCTTTCTGGCTCTCCAAATACCCTGTGGACATATTTATTAAAGCACTCATCACACAGTTTTGCAATGATCGTTAAACTTACTTAACTCTGTTCCCCATCCTCTGGTCCATTTTTTAAAATCAACTTTAACCAAATAGCAGTTGCTATCAAGTTAATTCCAACTCATGTAGACTTCATGTGTCAACTTATTTACATACAATGAAATGCATCCATTTCATATAGTTTATTGAGTTTTGACAAACAGACAAGTACACCCATGTAACCACTTTGACAATCAAGAAATAGAACATTTTCATCACCATCAAAACATGTCCAATCCTCCCACTGGTCTCTTGCCCATTTTAAAAAAGAAAAGACATTGAGATTTTATGAAGACTTTTATTTTTCACATTTAACCCCTGTGTATAAAGGTTTTATTTTTTTTTACTACATGAAAACATTGTTTTTACTTAAAAATTAAACATTTGAGCTTTGACAGCGAGAACACAGGTATTAGTGAAAACTATCACAAAGTCTAAGCCAAAATGAGAAAGGAAATGACTCATAGAACATCATCATCCTTAGACATAGAGACACAGGCAAGTCAATCTCTACTGGTCACCTGATCAACAAATGTGGTGAGACTGATTAAATAACTATGGAAAAAAATGAGAGGGCAGCTGCTGAGACGGGAAAGGGCTCCTTCAAGTATGCCTACGTCTTGGATAAACTGAAAGCTGAATGTAACCATTGCATCTCCCTATAGGAAATCTGAGTATTTTACAGCCATCATTGATGTCCCTGGACACAGAGACTATATTAAAAAAAAAAAAAATTATAAGCATCTCACTGGCTGACTGTGCTATCCCAATTGTTGCCGAGGGTGTTGGTGAATCTGAAGCTGGTACTCCAAAAATGGGCACACTCATGACCATAACCTACTGGGTTCGAAACAACCAATTGTTAGCGTTAACAAAATGGATTCTACTGAGCCACTCTACAGCCAGAAGAGCTACGAAGAAATCACTGAGTAAGTCAGCACCCGCATAACAAAAATTGGCTACAACTCTGACAGAGGAGCACTCGTGGCAGTTTCTGGCTGGAATGGTGACAACACGCTGAAGCCAACTGCCAAGACTTTGTTCAAGAGATGGAAAGTCACCATAAGGATGGCAATGTCCGTGAGACAACATTGCCTGAAGCTCTAGACTGCATCCTGCCTCCAACTTGTCCACCTGCCAAGCCCCTGTATGTACCTCTCTAGGACGTCTACAAAACTGCTGATGGCACTGTTTCTGTGAGCAGAGTGGAGACTGGGGTTCTCACATTGTGCACAGTGGTCCTTGTTGCTCCAGTCAAAATCATTACTGGTGTTACTGTTGATATTTAAAAGGGCCTGGGGACTACAGCTTCAGGGGACATCTAAATCAACTGGCATAACAAACTTTATTAAGAAAATGTTCTTCCACCCACTCTGGTGAATAATGTCTACAGTTTTAAAAGTTAGCAAGCAGCCATCTATGAAGCGTTAAATGGTCTTAATCCACTTGGAGCAAAAGAAAATGAAGAACATCAAAGACATAAGGAAAATATGAGCCCAAGAGACAAAAAGTGTCACATAAACATAACAGAAAAGACTCTTTGACAGCTGCAAGGGAGGGTTTAGATTAGACAGTTGTTACAAATTTGGGTGGGTGAAATCAGTGACAGCACACATTAGCAAGAAGACTTCAACACAACTTGTGTACTCCTCCCATCTTAACTAAATATTGCAAGGACAGAGTAGCTGGAGCAGGGGCCGGGGACCGTGCTCTCAGGGAAAATCGAGGCCAACTGGCATAACTATCATTTTGCTAATGAGGACTCTTCATACCCCACATTGGTGAGTGGCATTTGGGGTCTTAAAAACTGCCAAGCTGCCATCTGAGGGTACAGCAAATGGTCCCAACTCAGCAGGAACAGATGATCACCAAAGTCCATAATGATATGGGGGAAAGAGAACCCAGAAGACAGAGAAACCCACATAAGTGGGTGTCTACATTGACTTGTGACAAGAAGAACCAGATGGTGCCAGGCCACCACCACTGATAGCCATGATGGAGCTCACAAAGTTGAGTCTCACTAGCGACACAAGAATAAATAAGGGCGCATCCTGACATCTCCACTAAAAGATCACAATTGGTGGTCCTGGGACTTCGGGGTTCCCATGGGAGCATGGCCCCTGGCCCTGATGCTGCCCCTGTCCATAAATCATAATAAAGGTCAACTTTTCAGACAGCAATGGTTTGGACTTGGCGACACAGAGTGACCATATTTTGTGGGCACTTTGTGGTTCTAGGCATCTATAGGATGTCATACTGATAACCTCTTACTGGAGGAAGGGGAGTGGGTAGAGAGGAGAAGATAGCAGACTGTGGGGAGGATTGGACATGCATGGAGCAGAGACGGAGAGTGTGCTGTCACCATGCAAGGAGAGCAGTGGAAGCTGCACACAGGTGAGCATGCAAATTTATATGGGAATGTACATTTTCATTCAATCATAACAAAAAAATTAAAATTAAAAAAGTGCTGCATAAAACCAGAAACCATACCAACATGAGACAGAAAGAACTAGACTGGTGCTCAGCTGCCAACAACGACTCCTCATACAGGGAACTCAACAAAGAGTTCCTGATAGAGCAAGTGAGATGTGGGGTGCAGACCTCAAACTCTAGTAAAAAGGCTAGACTTAACGGCAGGACAGGCTTGGAGGGTCCCCTGAAGACATGACCCCCGGACTCTCTGTTAGTCCAGAACTGAAACCATTCCACAAGCCAACTCCTCAGACAAAGGCTGAACGAATTTCACAAGACATAAAATGGTACTGGTAAAGAGTCTGTTTCTTGGCTTAAGTAGATACCTGAGACTAAGACTAACTGGGTACCTCCTGTCCTGATGCAAGATGAGAAGAAAGAAGGGGACAGGAGCTGGTTGACAGATTGGAAATTCAGGGTGTAGGGGGACAGTATGCTGTCGCAGTGTTGGGAGAGCAGCTAGGGTCACATAACAAAGCCTGTGTAAGTTTTTTTATGAGAAAATTACTCAAATTATAAGCTAGCCCCTAAAATAAACACACACACACACACACACACAAAATGTTTGCTGTGACATTGTGGCTGATGACCACAAAAATGCCCCACCAATAGAAGCAGCTGGCTTCACTGCTCAAGTGATCATCCTGAACCATCCAGGCCAAATCAGTGCTGGTTATGTGCTTATGCTGAAGTGTCACACAGCTCACACCGCTTGCAATTTGCTCAGCTCAAAGAGAAAACTGATCACGATTCTGGTAAGAAGTTGGAAGATAGCCCCAAATTCTTGAAGTCTGGTGATGCTGCCATTATTGAAATGATTCCTAGCAAGCCCATCTGTGAAGAAAGCTTCTCTGTTTTTCCTCTGGGTCATCTTGCTGCTCTTGATATGAGACAAATAGTTGCTGGTGTCATCAAGGCACTGGACAAAAAGGGTACTGGAGTTAGCAAGGTCACCAAATCTGCTCAGAACGCCCATAAGTTTAAACAAATCTTACCCGTAACACCTGCCACCCGAGTCTTAATCAATCGTAGAAGTATCGTCTCAGAACTGTTTGTCTCAATCAGCCATTTAAGTTTAACAGTAAAAGATTGGTTAATAATAACAATGCATTGCAAAACCTTTGGAATGAAAGGAATGTTTTGGGGACCATTTGTTTCTTCTTTCTTGTGGCAGTTTGAAGTTATTAGTTTTTACAATCAGAACTTTGTAAACAGAAACAACCAAAAATCTGTCAGAGAATTTTGAGACCCATTAAAAAATACTTTAATGAGAAATTTGTGTCTTCTTGTGGCCAACAGTGATATTTTCTAATTCTGGTGTTTTCTCTGCTGACACTATTTCTGGGCTAATTGAATTGATTTTCCCATTAAAAACAACTAAAAGGTGTTTGCTAAAATAGCTGTTACAACACTGATAACAAAAAACCACTGCCATCAAGTCGATTATAAGCAGGTAAGAAATGAAGAGTCTTCAAAGCCAAAGCCTACATGAATACAGAGCCCACAGGAATAAGAACTGAAGCCGGCGTCCATTTAGATGGTTTTTGACACACGAGGTAACTTCAGCTTTGCAGTAGTGGTTGTTCTTGTCACGGTTATATAATTGACCACCCAAATTCAATCTGTCTTCCCATGTCCATCATACGAGTCATCATCACCCAGCTAAAGACTATTTCCCCACCCCAGCTCCCTCACATCCCTGTGGAGCAATGTGACTTTCACAGAGGTAAACTGATAAAACACATGTCACTTCTGGGCCAAGAGGGTTAAGAAGTAGTTGTGTCTTCTTCATTTTCTCTTTTCCTCATTGCTATTGGGGGTCAAAAGATCCCAAGGCCCCAGAGAATGCTGGAGCTGCAAAAACAAAGCAGACCAGGTCCCTAAACCACCAGATGGAGGAGAGCTGCACTCTCACAGAAACAAAGACTGCACAGCAGGCAAAAGAAATTATTACGTACTGCTGGGGAAAGTGGAAATTGATACAAACATTTTTGGAAACAGCCTGTAAAACAGAACTTGCAAATACCCAACTCAACAATTCCCCTGATGGGTATTAACCTGGAGACATTCTTTCACATGAACACCAATAAAATATGTGTGAGTGGGCTCTTAGTGGAAGCCTTGGTGGCATAGTAGTTAAGTGCTATGGTTGCTAATCATAAGGTCAGCAGTTCAAATCTGCCAGGCACTCCTTGGAAACTCTATGGGGCAGTTCTACTCTGTTTGTAAGTATAAAGGTGGCTATGGGTCAGAGTCTACTCATCAGCAATGGTTTTGGTTTCATTTGGTATGTTCTTAGCAGTATTGTGCATAATAGCAAAAAGATCGTAAGCAACTCAAGTGTCCATCAACAGAATAATGAATAAATAAATCACAGTGTAATCACATGATTCTATTTATATGAAGTATCTAGAATAAGTAAATCCACAGAGACAGGCAGCAGATTAGCAACCACCAGCGGCTGGGAGGAGAAGGTAATGGACAGCAAATGCTAAGGGTACAGGGTTTTATTTTCGGGTGATGAAAATATTTTCAAACTGGGCGTAGATGGTGGTTGCACAACACTATGCATGGACTGTATGACACTAAACAGTTTGCTTTAAAATGATAACTTTTGACAGCACTTGGCTTGGCTGGCTATATGAATTTTACCTCAAGAAAAAAAATTTTTTTAATCTCATAGTAAACACCATCAAACCAAAAAAAGCCAAACCCACTGCTGTCAGATTGATTTCAACTCATAACACCCCTATACTTATGGGTAAGATAGTAGAGACAAGATATTTACTGAATATTATAAAGGTATTTGTCATGGATTGAATTGTATCCCCCCAAAAATATCTGTAGCCATGTGGCTGGGCCATGATTCCCAGTATCTTGTGGCTGTCCTCCATTCTCCGGTTTTCCTGTGCTGTATGTTAAAGGATTACAGTGGGACTGTAAATCCCTTTATAAGATCACCTCCCTGCTCCACTGTAAAGGGAGTTTCCCTGGAGTATGGCTTGCCCCACCCTTAATCCTTTCATTCTGCAAGAGATAAAAGGACAGAGAAGCTGGCAGAGAATTGGGAACCTTGTACCATCAAGAAAGCAGCACCGGGAGAAGCGTGTGTCCTTCAGACCCAAAGTTCCTGCGCCAAGATGCTCCCTGGATAAAGACTGATGCAATACGACTTTCCCTCAGAGCCAATAAGGGGGAAAGCCTTCCCCTGGAGCAGACACCATGAATATGGACTTGTAGCGTACTGAACTGTGTAAGAATAAACCTTCCTTTGTTTAAGCTATCCACTCTGTGGTATTTCTGTTAGAGCAGCTCTAGCTGACTACAACAGTATTGATACTTCCGAAAATTAATCAGAAAATTTAGTGCAATCTCAGCCAAACTCCCAACAGGCTTTTGATCTTTTCTTACATTTGTGGAATTTACGCTCATCCTAAATTTCTTTCTTTCCTTTTAATACATTTTATTTATTTATTGCGATTGAAAGTGTACCATCAGTTTAAATTTGCACGCCCACCTATGTGCAGCTCCTACTGCTCTCCCTACCCAGTGACAGCACATACCTCCTTTCTGTTCTAGACATGTCATATCCTCTTAACAATCTCCTGTCCCCTCTTCTGCACCGTCTCCACTCCCCTCTAGTAAGAGGCCAGGAGGACGATATCCTATAGATGCACAGAACCATAAAGTGCACACACGATATGGTCACTCTGTGTCACCAAGTCCAATCCATTCCTGTCTGAAGAGTTGACCTCAGTAATGATTTATGGACAGTGCAGCATCAGGTCTAGTGGCCATGCTTACAGGGGAATCCCAAGGCCTTTGGACCATCAATTGCTGTCTTTTGGTGGAATTCTCTAAATTTCTATGGACAATCTAAATTCCAAGAGCAGCAAGACAACTCTGTAGTGCTCTAAGTCAGAGGAAGGCTCTGCCCTCTCAGATATCCAGGTTTATTTTAAAGCAATCATTGTTAGAAGGTAGAACAGCAGTGGAAAAAAGTGCAGCAATATGATACATGAGAGATGGTATTATGAACCAAAGGAGAAATGACACACATTTGAAAATGGTCCTGGGACAGTTGATTATCTATATACAAAAAATAAATAAATAAAATTGTGTCTCTCCTACAGACCAAAAAACAAGTTCCAAGCAAGTAAAAGCATGCCTTGAAAGTTTTTAAGAAAACCAAAAAAAAAGGAGAATATCTTTACCATCTTGGAGTCAAGAACAAATAAACAAAGCAGAAAAAGCAAAACCTCAAGGAAAAAGGAAAAAAACAACGATGAATTCTACCACATTACAGTTTGAAATTTTATACTCAGAAACCATGGTTTCAATTGATAAAATCAATAAATGGCTTAAAAGCCCATTGCCATCAAGTCAATTCTAACTTACAGCAGCCCTACAGGACAGGGTAGAACTGCCCAGAGGGTTTCCAAGGCTGTAATCTTTACAGAAGCAAACTGCCGCATCTTTCTTCTACAAGTTCAAGCCAAGGACCTTACAGCTAGGTAGCAGCCGAGCACTTAACAATTGTGCCACCAGGCCTCAATGAAAGGATTCGTAAACAATATTCTAATAGTTGCCACAAATCAATAAGGAAAATGAGCCAAAAAAAGGCAAAGAATATGAATAGATAATTCAAAGAAGAGGAAATAGCCAAAAACCATGTAACAGATGCTCGACTTCATTAGGATTCAGGGAAATTCACTCAAAAACAAGGTTTCATTTCAAAACAATCTAATTAGCCAACACACAAAGTTCTGACTGGGGAGGACACAGGGCTGGGAAAACTGTCACAGACCACTACTAATGGTGCACACTGATGCCTGATTTTGGAGACCAATCTATTAACATTTAGTACAGTAAAGGTGATTATAATTTCCAACTCAACATTCTACTTTTAGATGCCTGTGCTAGAAAAAAACTAACTCATAACCACAATAAAAAAATGTATTTTACTCCCATTGTATAGGAGAAAAATGCAACTAAAAGTTAGGAAAAGAAGAGATAAATTTGGCTTCATTAATTAACAGAGTAGAAAGCAGTTAAAATGAACACAGGAGAAATGCATGTGCCAAGAAAGAAAACAGATAAAATAAGAACAAAACATTAAGTGATAACAAAATCCAAAATGTCAAGTGATACAAAACTCCCCTCCGCCAAAAACAACCAAGCCCACTGCTGTAGACTCAATTCTGACTCATAGTGACCTTAATTCTACAGGAACTGCCCCACAGAGTCTCCAAGAAGCACTTGGTAGATTCCAACTTCGAATCTTCAGTTAGCAGCTGTAGCACTTAACCACTCCGCCACCAGGGTTTAAGTGATACAAGCCAGCTGTAATTTGGAAATGGGTAATAGCGGTGGTTGCACAACATGATGAATACAATTAATATCACTAAATTGTACATCTGAACAACGCTGAAATGGCAAAAGCTCTGTGACATATACAGTGAAGCCTGTGAGAGCTGGAATTGGACAGCACTGCCTTGTTTTTCCAGCTCTCACAAATTTTCTGCCTTTGACAGAAAATATTTGTGTTTTCCTTCTCTGGCAGGTTTCTGTCTCACACAGCATCATGGATTGAACTGCATAACCACAGTATCTGTGCCAACTTGGTTAGACTATGATTCCCAGTATTATGTGGCTGTCCTCCACTTCGTCATTTTCTTGTGTGTCACCCTGGCCCCTAGGGTCGCCATGAGTTGGATCCGACTCGACGGCACTTGGAGTTGGCTGGCTATAAATCATAATCTCTGCCAGTGGTTGACGAGGCTGAGGATGTAACACCCATGCTTAGGTCATATCTCTGCTCCAATGCAAAGAGAGTTTCCCTGGGGTGTGGCCTGCACTATCTTTTGTCTTACAAGAGATAGAAGGGAGGCAAGCAGAGAGTTGGGAACTTTCTAATATCCAGAAACAAGCAGAGTGCATCCTTTGGAGCCAGGGTTCCAACATCAAGAAGCTCCTAGTCCATGGAAAGACTGATGACAAGGACCATCCTCCAGAGCCAACAGAGAGAGAAAGTCTTCCCCTAGAGCTGATGCCCTGAATTTGGACTTCTAGCCTACTAGACTGTGAGAAAATCAATTTATCTTTGTTAAAACCATGCAGTTGAGGTATTTCTGTTATACACTCGATGACTCAGACACACAGGACCCCCCTTTTGAAAGTTTACTATATGCAGTGCCTTGGTATCTGCTGAGGATTGTTTATAGCACCCTCATGGACACCAAAATCTTCAGATGCTCAAGTCCCTTATAAAAAAAGGTGTATAGCATTTGCACATAACCTCTGCATACGCTTCTGTATACTTAATTCATGTCTACATCACTTACAATACCTAATACAACATAAATCCTATATAAGCAGTTGTTTCTTTAGGACTGCAGACTTGCTCTGGAAGGTAGCCTTTCTTATCAATGAGTTTCTTTTGCTCTTCTGCGAACAAGGACTGCTGATCCACCCAAGACCTTGAACTTCTTAAGGCTGTAACACTTTGCACAGCTAGCCAACCGTCTCTTACCAGACTGACTCCTTCATCTTGCTGTCCTCCACTGCCTCAAACTTAGCCTTTGAGGGACTGCTTATTTTCCTCAGAGCTATTTCTTCACAGACACAAAGTGTACAAACAACACAATCAGCCAATAAATGAGATAAGGCGAAAATGCTCAAACAACTGGAGCCAGAAAGAGATTGAAGAGGTGGAGGGTACCCATCATGCCATTCAAGCAGACTTGGCAGGGTGCTCAGTGCATGGCAGATTCAAGTTTTGCTTTTTGGAGCTTCTTATCTCCAGACATTTTGGATCTGTGGTTGACTGAATCCACAGATGAGGAACCAGCAGATATGGAAGGCTGGCCATATTTACCAGTATAAAAGAAGTAAGCTGTAGAAGCATACACACAGTACAAAACTTAGGTAAAATTTAAAAGATGAAAATCAATACAACATATTGGATACATGTACCTAGTATAAATACAGAAATATGCAAAAGAATGGTAAAACAAAATTCAGGATAGTGATCACCTTTGGGAACAAGGGAGAAGAAAGGAACTGGTGGCAAGTCACAATTTTTTTTTTTTTTAGTATTTTATTGTGCTTTAAGTGAAAGTTTACAATCCAAGTCAATTCGTCATACCCAAACTTGCACACACACACACACACACACACACACTGCTATGTAACTCTAGCTGCTCTCCCTACCCTGTGAACGGTGCATTCCTCCTTTCAACGCTGTATTTCCCTTGTCCTTCAACCAGCTTCTGTCCCCCTCTGCGTCTCATCTCGCCTCTAGACAGGGGCTGCCCAGTTAACCTCAGTAGCCAGCTGCCTACTTAAGCCAAGAAGGTGACTCTTCATCAGTATCATTTTATATGTTATAGTCCAGTCCAGTCTTTGTCTGAAGAATTGGCTTTGGGAACAGTTTTAGCTCTGGTCTCCCAGAGAATCCTGGCAGGTCACGAATTCAAGGAAGCACTTGTTCTCAAGTTTGTGCAAGTGCAGGGCACAAACCTCAGAGTGAGCACGTCCTGAAATTTTGTACTCTCAGCACCTCACTTGACTGACGGTAGCTTTGACTGTGTTAGGTAGGGTACACAAAATCTTCAACTGCTATCTGTGCAGATTAATTTCTTATTCAAAAAAAAAGTCTGTAGTACAAGCATCCCTACAGAGAGTGTTTGCATTTGCTTCTGATGGATTTCACATGTGTAACTAATTGTTGTTACTTTCTTCGATGGGAAATTGTCACAATATAGGACTATTTGAGATGTGGACTCCAAACCCGAGTGTCGTAAGACCTTGTACAGCACTTTCTCATGGGAGAATCCATTTCTCTTTACAGAATAACCAAGAGAAACTCATGCGACTGTGCTTAGTAATAAGTTTCTCTCCCAAAACTCTGCATCTTTAGCAGAGAAACATGAGGATAAGGAGTGGGGAAAAATCAATCTGTAATAAACGAAGTCTGCAAACTTAATTGTTCTAAGTGCTACATACCTCACTGCTGAATGTCACTATGGTCACCTTCAAAACACTTCCCTTGGGAAACTATGCACCAATAACAGTGCCTAGTCCAGCCTTTAAAACAATTGTGGAACTCTTTCCAGAATGGTAATGGTGGCACAGTGGCAAGTTCGCAAACTTAACTGTATAGCTGTCTATGAGGGCAGTTTTAGCCAGTAAACAAATAACCGGATTGGAACAACCTCCCTACTCACCTGATGTGGCCCCTGATGACTTTTTTTATTTACCCGAAGATAAAGGGAATCTTACAAGGAAGACCTTTTGATGGCATTCAGGACATCAAGGGTAATACAATGACAGTCCTGATGGCCACTGTAGAAAAAGAGTTCCAAAATTGCTGCAAAGGGTGGACTGGGCACTGGTGTCAGTGCATAGCTTTGAAAGGGACTTCAAAGTGACCACAGTGACATTCAGCAATGAGGTAGATAGCACATTTTCTAGGATGAGGCTGGGAACTTGACAGTCCTCCTTTGTCACGGTCACCATGCTGAGCAGTTCCTCCAGACTTGGATCCTATCCTATTTCCAAGTCTAATTCTCCAGCTTCCCCAACAATTCTGGGGATCTCCCCAAATGCTCCAAAAATTTCTGTTGCTTGCAACCAAAAAACCCTGATATACTTGTCTCATGCTGCTAAACAATGAGGTCATGTAATTCTACTTGCTCTGATTCTACTCATAGGAGACAATGTTTTTACCATGACTTAATTTCCCATTTAGCTTTGCCTAAAGAGTGTGTAATAGACCTTCTAACCTAAATATTTCAGGACATGAGACTGCTGCACTTCTCTCAATTACTGCATTGCAATCCTGAACAGGTTTTAGTGGAGCTTCCAGACTAAGACAGACTAGGAAGAAAAGCCTGCAATCTATTTCACAAAATCAGCCAATGAAACCCTACAGATCACAACAGTCTGATCCAACCAATCATGGGGAGGGTCCAGAAGGAGACAACATTTTATTTCATTGTGCACAGGGTCACCATGACTCACAGGCCACTTTTGATGGCCCCTAACAACAACATTTTCTTTTTATACATCAGTCTCATAAACTCAATGGTGAGTTTGCCCCTAGGATGATGACGGATCTGCAGTTAGATTTGTTGAGAAAATGAAATCTCTAGGCTTGAAAACTGAGAATCAAATCCTGGACAATCATCTGAGATAATGGTGAAGCCTTTCAGGATATAGTTGCTAGTCTTTTTGGTACCCAAACTACCAATGATTAAGTATTCTGTGTTTTCCCTATTACCTTTTTATCTACGTTCATTATTTTAAACTCCTTGCTTTTGTATCCATCTCTGAGATACTCTTTCCATTTACTAAAACCTCTGGTTTTCATTGCCTTTTCACAGCAGATAAAACAGATATATTCCAAGCTCAGCGAACAGTCACTGTTTCCAGTAAAAACAGAAGGCATAATCTCTAATGAGAGAATAACAGCATTCATCTCTCTCTGTTTCTCTACATCGTCCTCTCTCCCTCTCGGTCATGCACACACATGTACACACATGCACACACACACACACACACACACACACGCCCAACATTTCATATAATGAGAAAAGAGTCACAAAGGGGCACCCTGGAGAGACGGCAGGATGGAGAATACCCACTGGCC
Organism: Heterohyrax brucei; assembly: GCA_028571685.1. NCBI lineage: Eukaryota > Metazoa > Chordata > Mammalia > Hyracoidea > Procaviidae > Heterohyrax > Heterohyrax brucei. The sequence goes on from CM053155.1 coordinate 53,430,492, forward strand.
GCGCGACGGCGCAACAGGAGACCAAAGGGCTGACGTCGCATGTATTAGCCTCCTCATTTTCTAAAGCTCTCGTCTGTTCTTCTTCTTTGGCTGCATCACTGCAGAGTTATTAAGGTCTAACGGATACACCACTGACTTCCTGTCCCCTTCTCATAGCTGTGTCGATGGCCCCTGAGTCAAGACTTGCTCAGACAACCTTTGGTCCTCGCTACGCTAAGAGCGACAGTCTGAGCAGATCCACCACATATCCGAGTGTGTCACAGAGAGCTGTCTTACCTCCTCGGTCTTGAAAACTTCCCATATTCGAGCATGATCTTCCACCAGCCAGGGCCCAGCGCTGTCCACCTTGGCGGGAGGTTTGACCTTAGACACCACTTGACTAGGCTCTCCCACGGTTTTCTCCTGCATCTTGAAAGAGCCAGGCCGGAGGCATTACGGATCTGGGTGGAAGAACACAGGGCGACTCAGATTAAAACGTTAACTAACACCAAAAGGGATATGAAAGCAAATGACCACACTTGATTTGCGGATAATGAGATCACTGAAGACTACATCAAAGTAGGTCTTATGGCCCCTTTTACAGTCTCAATATTCATTATCGGTATTGTAATGTAGTCTTCTGGAAGGAAGCCTGCATTTTGGTAATAACCTGACACCAGACCCAGTGCTGTAGAGTCGATGCTGGCTCACAGCAACCCTCTAAGACAGAGTACAACTACTCCACAGAGTTTCCAAGGAATGCCTGTGAACTGCTGACCTTTTGGGTAGCAGCCTTAGCACTTAACCATGACACCGCCAGAGTTTCCATTTTGGTAACAGAAGCAGATGTATAGCTTTCAATGCAAAATGAAAAGCACCATCCACCTGTTATATCCGGTCATTACTCGGTCATTGCTCTTGCTCCCTCAGGAGAAGAGACAGAAACATGTGGACACCAGCATGCCTGGGTGATGGTTTCATATTTTCATGCCATGTGATGCATATAGAAGAGACCTTGATTATGAAATCAAGAGAGGTTCATTTATTTGCTCTTCAAATATCCATTGGGCACTGCTGATACCAGGCTCACTTGGGTATCATATGACCACTGATTTGGGAGTACGGTTCTTAATCTCGGGAATCTTTCAGCACAATGGAAACACACAAGAAGATTTCCTTTGACATTTACTGCCTGTGTTCCTCTCCAATTTCAGCAGCAATGGCTGTGAAGATCATATTAAAAATTCAATACTAATTCTGTAGTGTCTATTTCCTTGACATCTTTCTGACTCCATCTGCCATGGCTTATTCAGAACCTCATCATATCTTGCCTGGGTCAGCACTACACTCTCCGAGGTGGTCTCCTCACTACGTATCAGTCCCTCAAATTTATCCTTCTTGAGATAAAATCTGGTAATGATGCTTTACCTTCTTAAAACTCTCCTATAGATTAAAATCTAAACTCTTTAACATAGTACCTAAAGCTCTTTGCGTCTAGCTTCTTCTACCTCCTCCCTCTTACCTTGTCCCTGGTAAGGGGACTGCCTCCTGTGCCACTCTGTTTCAGTCATTTGATGACACAGTCCCAGAGCATAGCCAGCTCAGTTACCTTTAGCCTCTGTGATACTGTCCCTACCCCAAGAAACCAGAGCCCTCCCCGATCTGGTACTTTATGTATTCTGAACAGTTTCTATCATTTTACCTACAGTGCTTCATTGTATTTATTTGCTTTCAACTCTACGTCCAACTTCTACTAAGCAGCTGAAACTAGAGACAGCATCACATGTGTGCGGTTGTGTCTGTTGTTAGCTACTGTGGCCCCTGACTCAGGGTGACCCCAGGCACAGTGGATGAGACACTGCCCAGTTCTGTACCATCCTATGATGGGCTGCAGATGGGACGTTTGTGACCCACAGGGTTTTCACTGGCTGACTTTTGGAAATAAGCTGGGTACTACGGATACCAGGTCTTTGTCTTAGTCTGGAAGCTCTGCTGGAACCTGTTCAGCATCACAGCAACCAGCAACGTTCCAGTGACACACGACTGGTGACTGTGCATGAGACACTCTGGCCAAGCGAGAAACCAGCCCCGGTCTCCCTGCCAGAATGTGACAGCTGTATCACTGGTCCACTACTGCCTTCGTCATATACAGAGTAAGCACTCAATAAATGTTAGATGAATTAGTTAACTCAGTCACTCAGCAAATAAATGAGGATCCAGTGAAAAGGAAGCAGCAGACCTATTGCATCCAAAATGTAAAAGTCAAGTTACCTCTTGTCTCAGTCAACTTCTGTATTGACTCAGTGGGCTGTCGGCTTTTCACAGAGGCCAAGTCTAACATCCAATGCCCAACTAGCTAATATGCAAAGTGTACTTGTTCACTAGTTTACACAGAAATGTGTGCCCAAAGCAGTTCTTATATTCACAAACTTCACTGCCCAAATAAAAGTAAATGGAAATATGTTCCTGAGCATTTTGATCAAACATTTCGTAAAAGAATCTTTGCTCAAAAGGGGTAAAATGTCAAATTCTCAGGGAATCCAGATTTTCTGGAGCTACAGAGGCTGGATAAACACTCAAACTATTGTCCTAACATAACTTTAAACCTTAAACCAAAAATATTCCCTGAAGTCTTCTTAAAACTAACAAATAGTTTAGATTAACTAGTAGAGACTGTTTGTCTTGAGCACTATACTAGTTTAAGATCTATCTATACGGCACAAAATTGACATCAGTAACTCCACACCTGAAGGGGCATGGGGTTTATTTAATGTGGGAGGAACAGCTCAGAAAAGAAGGGTGAGAATGGTCACATCACTCAAAGAATGTAATCAGTGTCATGGAAATGTACTCACACAAACTTGAATTGGTGTATGTTTCTGCTGGGTATATTCTCAACAACAACAAAGAAAATAAAAATAAAAAAACTTAAGTCAAAGGAAACAGGGATTGACAAGAGGGACAGAGGGTGACAAGCCAGAGGATTTGGGAAAACAGATTTGCAGAGGAATTACTTCTCTGCCTTGGGGCTTCAGAGCTCCATGTGTAAGCCATAGAGAACAAGCCCACCTGCTAGCAGAGAGCAGCGATGAGGAAACAGTTAACTCAAGTAAGAACTGCAGTAGTTGGGAATGTGAAGTGCTTAACATGCTTACATTAGGAACTAGAAAGCAGAATCTTTATAATTAATGAACAAAGTTCTTCTGAGCATACATGCTAATAAATGATGCTGACACATACATGCAGAAAATAAACAAAAAAGAGTCATGGGGAGCTTTCAGTCCCCAAAAAGTAAATTAAAATAAACAGGCAAAATGGGAACAGGCCAGCTTAGTAGGAAAGGAAATTCCACTGTTGTTATTGGAGACGATATTCTAAACAACAAATAATAAGGCAAACAAAGAGGAAAAACAGTATCAGATTGTTTGGCTCTATCTTTTGTATATGATGGAAAAGCAACCGGATGAAATAGACAAATGAGAAAATCTCAGGACACACAAGGGAATATCTGTCAGTGCAGTAAGTCCTAGTGGCCCCACTATTCTCTCTCTTCTGTCTGCCCAAAGCTGATTTTCCATCTCCTCAGTGTGGGTGAAAATTGAAGACTTTTCAGTGTTGGAGACTGAACTCAACTGTGTACTGACTTCCCACAGATTGTTCCTCACCGTCTTTGGAAGGAAGATGCAATTCTTAATGATGCAGTCTTAAACCATTCCAAAGCCTTCAGGAACTAAGGAGGGACGCAGAGAGGCAGTCAGCTCTTACAAGGCTCTTCCAAGCATTTTGAGATTCTCCACCCTGAGACTTACACAGTTTGTTACCCATCCTCAGTGCAACTCCTTGTTCATGAAAAATGACCACATATATGACAGATACTACGCTCCTATTTCATTTCAGCCACTGCACTAGGCATTTTGCACATTGTTTATGCAACAACCCTGCGAGGTAGATATCATCATGTTACAGCAATGTAAAGTGAGGTTCAGGGGGGTCATGTAACTTTACTATATTGCTAAGAAATTCTAGAGGCAACCCTGGTAGTGTAGTAGTTACAGCTGCTAACCAAAAGGTCAGCAGTTCAAATCCACCAAGCACTCCTTGGAAACTCAGTGGGGCAGTTCTACTCTGTCTTACAGGGTTGCTAGGAGTCAGCACCAACTCGATGGCTGTGGGGTTGTTTTTGGAAACCCTGGTGGCATAGTCGTTAAGTGCTACAGCTGCTAACCGAGAGGTCAGCAGTTCAAATCTACCAGGTGCCCCTTGGAAACTGTATGGAGCAGTTCTACTCTGTACTATAGGGTTACTATAAGTCTGAATCAACTTGACAGCAGTTGGGGGGTGGGGTTAGAAACCGTAGAGTTCCAGAGTTCATGCTCCTTCCCCTAGTGCAGTCCAGAAGACCTTCAGAAGCCCCTTCTTTCCATCACTGTGGGTATGAGACCTCCCTCTAGTGCTCTTCCCCATGCACAGAAGTTAGAGTATCTGCGTCTTATGTAAGTGACTTGAATATCCCTTTGACAATTACATCTGATATATCAAATAGATTAGATAAGTAAGGATGACAACAAATATACAAAAGGAAAAAGAAAAGGGAAAATAGATGATTCCTTTTCACTCCCATCTCAACTTCTGCCCAGGGTAGGTTTTACGGCCACACAAGCAGTGCAGACACATAGGCCCCATGCTCAGAAGAGCCTTGGGCTTTGTATAATGCTCTGCTACCACTCTCTTCATGATTTTTAACAAAGAGACTCACAATTTCACTTTTCACTGACTCCACAAATTTATATAATTGGTCCTTCTATTGACTCATTTTTCCCTTTTAAAGTCTAAAGTTCTACCTTTGTCTTTCTTTTAAAAATTCACACATTACAGGCCTTCTACCTGAACAAAGAGCTACAAGTCTATCTAGCAGAGGTATTTTTTATTAGAATTAAAACGAGAAGCACATGGAGACCATCCTCTCCCCCTAGGATGCTGCACATCTTAGAGCTGAACTACTGTCTTCTTTTCAAAACTTACAAGCCAACCTCCATGCAAACATTACTAACCCGAGCCCCTTCAACAGTGCTACTGACAGGCTGAAATCACTGTAAACCTAAAATGCAAACTTATGAACTGTCCTAAAATACTACAAGACTAACAAGCTCTTTTGGATATCAGTTTTGAAGAACTGTCACCCTAAAAGAAAGACACCCAAAGAAAGATTTTATTTTTTAACTGCTGAACAGCAAGGTCAGGTGGAGGTGGAGTGGGGAAAAGAAACTGTAAGCATATTAAAACATATATCTGATCACAGAAAATAAAAGCAAAGTTTTTGTCAAAATTTAAAAATTTCTTGGCAACTTTTTTTTTGTAACTGTGAAAGGACTGTCATAAAGCAGAGAGGTAAAACAAGAACACGGCAGATGAGTAGGATAGAACGGAAGATGGTCTTGCTTGACCTTGAACCATTTGCAGATAAGAAACACCACTGTAAAGCTTTGTCTTCAAGTCCAGAGCACTACTCTCCCCCACAAAAGCTGAAAGATTTTTTGATTAAAATGTATTAAAGTTAGGATAAATGAAAACATCATTCTGAAAAGAGCAGACTCATTGATCTGCCAAAGACTGGAGAAACTCTTGAGATTATGACCCCTCCCACTGAGCTAACTTAGGACTGAAGCCACTCCTGTAGTCCACGCTTCAATCAAAGATTAGACAGGCCTTTAACACAAACTGTAACATATGTGAAGAACATACTTCTTAGTTCAATCATATATGAGACCAAATGGGCAACACCTGACCAAAAGCAAGCAGGAGAAGGCAGGAAGGGACAGGAAAATTGGACAAATAGACACAGAGAACTCAGGATGGAAAGGAAAAGAAGGAGAGTGCTGACACAGTTTGGGGATTGCAACCCATGTCAAAAAAAGTTTGTGTATAACTTTCTGAACAAGAAACTAATTCGCACTGTAAACTTTCACCTAAAGGTCAATAAAATTTTTGAAAAAGATCATTCTAATTGAAATTTATAAACTTTAGATATGTTATGAGAAATTGACAGCATTTAGATATTGATAAATATAACTATTATGATCATTACAAGCAAAAAAGTATAAATTTCCTTAAATAAATTTGTTATTCTGTGTTGTTAGTCTATTTTCAAAAAATATTCACCAATATGCTTATTATATGTTTAACATATAACATTAATAAATTATTTCATCTGTTCCTTCAAAATAATCACTGACTGGAAGTTGTAATATTTTTCACAATTAGGACAAAGGACTCAGCTGATGGCATCACACCCTAAATGACCATTAAGAACCAAAAATAAAGGAGCATTTGCTGAATAGCGTTTCAGATCTTAAGAGCCTGTGAACTGCCATCTAAGATACAATTTTGGTCTCCTCTTGCCTGGAGCACAGAAGAAATGACAGAAACCAAAGATGCAAGGAAGAAATCAGTCCAAAAGACTAATGGTCTACACAAACTACAGCCTCCTAGATCCTGAAACCAGAACTACGCAGTGCCCGGCTACCACTATCAACTGTTCTGGCCACAGACACAAAAGACAGTCCTCTAGTTAGAACAAGAGAAAAATCTAGATTAAAATTCATTTAAAAAGACTTACTAGAATGATAGAGACTGAAAGAGCACTAGAAACTACTACCCTAAGATGTCCACTTAATCTGAACTAAAATCACTCCTGGAGGTCACCTTTCAGACAAACATGGGCCTACAAAATAAACAATAAGAACCATCAGGACCAAAGAAGCAACATTTGCCCAAAAGCAAAGATGAGAAGACAGGAAGGGGCCGGAAAACTGGAAGGGTGGCAATTAGGATGGCAGAGTAGAAATGAAGAGTGCTGACACACTTCAGGGACAGCAATCAATGTCACAGAACAGTACGTACATGAACTGATGAATAGGATGCAAAATTGAGTGTAATCTTTTACCTGAAGCACAATAAAATGTTTTTAAAAATTTGTAAACAATGTTAAAAATAATTACATGAGCATCTTTTCTGGGGCTGATCTTAAATACTGAAGTATTAAAGGACAATCTAAGAACACAAAAATGTACCCATTATTACTGTCTCTTCTTGCCCTTTGATAACAATTACCTACAACTGCTATAAATCATTGATGGGATACCAACTGAGGTGTTTAAACAGATGCAGTGCTGAAGTACTCATTCATCTATGCCACGAAATTTGGAAGAGAACTAGGCCTATCAACTGGAACAGATCCATATTTATGCCCATTCCCAAGAAAAGTGATCCAACTGAATGCAGAAATTGTTGAACAATATCATTAATATCACACACAAGTAAAATTTCCCTAAAGATCATTTAAAAGCTACTGCAACAGTATGTCAACAGGGAACTGCCTGAAATTCAAGCCAGATACAGAAAAGGACAAGGAACCAAGGATATTATTCCTGACGTAAGATGCATCTTGGCTGAAAGCAAGGGATATCAGAAAGATGTTTACTTGTGTTTCAATGACTATGCAAAGGCATTCAACTGTGAGGAGCATAACAAATTATGGGTAACACTGTAGAGAATGTGAATTCTAGAACACTTAATTGTCCTTCTGAGGAATCTGTACTCAGATCAAGAGGTAGTCACGCAAACAGAACAAGGGGACACTGCCTGGTTTAAAGTCAGGAAAGGTGTGCATCAGGGTCGTAGCCTTTCACCATACCTGTTCAACCTGTATGCTGAACAAATAATCCAAGAAGCTGGACTATATCAAGAATCAGGAATCAGGATTATAAGAAGACACATTAACAGCCGGTGTTACACAGATAATATTATCTTGCTTGCTGAAAGTGAAGAGGATGTGAAATACTACCTGATGAAGATCAAAGACCACAGCCTTCAGTGTGGGTTGCACCTCAATGTTAAAGAAACAAAAATCCTCACAACTGGACTGGTAAGCAGCAGCACAATAAATGGAGAAAGGACTGAGATTGTCAAGGATTTCATTTAACTTGGTTCCTTTATCAACGTCTACGGAAGCAGCAGTCAAGAAATCAGAAAGACACATTGCACTGGGGAGAAGTCCAGATGGCAGTCTAGGCACATGTCTCCTTAACTCACTCCAAAACTAAAGCCAGGATTGATAATTAAACAGAGACTTCTGGACACCCAGTGAGCCCTAGGACATGGCATAGGGCTGTCATTTTGGACAACATGCCACTGAACGGGAAGCTTCTTCTCTTTCACTGACCACCCCCACCCTTGTTGAATGGCTAGCTGTGATGGACTGAAGGTAACTACTGGCTTTAACTCTTCCTTTTTGTTAGCCTGTGCCAGCAATTGGGCTTAACTGGCAGCAAAGTTCTGCCACACTGCTGACGTGACCAGTGGGTGGAACAGTCACACTTTGAGAGCCTGGCTCTGGACTCTGAGGACCACAGCCCTTCTTCCCGTCTTTCCAAACCTTGGCCATTGATTTGGCTATTTCCCAGCAAGCGAGAGAACCTCTGCAGGATGCCACCTTGTCTGACTGGGAGGCAGAGCTACCCAAATGGAGGCCTCAGAGGAAGCTAATTTCCAGGCAAGAAGGCAGCACCAGCCTAGGGAGTGCTTCTCCAGAAGAAAAGCTGTGTTTAGCAGTTTACCCTTCGGGTAGGGCCTGGCACCTGATGACAGCAGGGCAGTAGCCTGTCCACACTTTGAACTAGATCACAGCATCTCGGGACGAATATAGAGGTGCCTCCATTGCAAGCTGGAAAGACGGGCCTGCACACCTGACAGCCCAACTGTTTATGGAAGCTGTCAGACAGTTTTTACCTTTCAAAATAAGACTACCTAGAGAAATAACTGTGGTGTAGCCTGATGGCATCTCTTCCAATCTTGACTGACCCACAACATAGGGTCAGTTGATGGCCTCCCAGTGACTCCATAAGTAGGGCTGTGTCTTTGCCAGACAGGAGGTGGAGCCTGCTATCACAGAGATTCCACTGGGCCCAGTTGCTGCAGTACATAGAGGTAACTGGTGATCAACTCCTACTTCAGCTCCTATTAAAGTAACACCAGAGAAACTAAACAACCTCTAGATGCCCCAAAAGCAACAGACCTTGAGCTGACACTTAAGGAAAAATCCAACCACGGTTCCAGAAAGCTCCAGAAAGAAAGAACCAAAGAATCTCCCAGATGAATACGTCTTTCTGAAACTTTCAGAAGTCGAATACAGACAGCCCACCTGGACATTATACAAAATTTAGCAGACCAAAATGAAAAAATAAGCTAGCTGCTTGAAATGATGGAACTCCAGCATTCTGAAATCCATCAGATCAATAATAAAATTAAAGAATCAGAAAACTCAATTCAAAGCCAAGAGAACAGAATTGAACAAATGGAAAATAGACTTGCTCATTTGGGAGACAGAACTACTGACACCAGCATTTTTGAGGAGAAATCAGAGAAAATACACAAGAAAAATGAAGAAGTATTAAGAAATATGTGGGACTCTATCAAGAGAACAATCTATGATTAACTGGAGTTTCTGAACAGGAAGGGACACCTGAAAACACAGAGAGGATTGTTGTTGACTTGTTGACAAAAAACTTTCCAGAAATTATGGAAGAAGAGAACATAGATATCCAAGATGTGTATCGACTGCCAATATAGACCCCAAAAGAAAGACTCCAAGACATATCATAACCAAGCTTAACAAAATGAAACATAAGCAGAAACTCTTAACGGCAGTGAGACTCAAAGCAAAGCTAAAATTCAGAGAGAAGCCCTGTAGGCTTTTTGTCTGACCTCTTGGCAGAAACCATGTTGGCACAGAGGCAGTTGGGTGGCACATTCAAAGCCTTAAAGGAGAAAAACTTCCAACCAAGAATCATATATCCTGCAAAACTGTCTTTAAAATATGAAAATGAAATAAAGACCTTTGCAGATAAATAGAAACTCAGAGACTTTGTAAAAACCAAACCAAAGATACAGAAATACTGAAAGAACTCTTGGCTTAGAAGAACAAAACCATTAACTCCATATTTTAGGAGACAACAGAGGACACATCCTCCAGAAATCTAACCAGTTAGGGAAGAAACAGAACCCCAACCAAAGCTATAATACTGAAAGCAGTGATCCAGCGACCGTATCATGAAAACATGTGATGATACCATCACATTAAAAAGAGGGATACATTACAGTAGCTATAGTCCATCTAGATGGAGAGGAAGTTAATATGGTATTCAGAAGTTAAAATTGGTTTTAAACATACATTATTAAGTGGGATCATAGGGATAGCTGCAGAGCACAACAAAGAAGGGACATATTGAAACAAGAAACACAATACAGGAGCCTCAGCAAACACAAAACCAACACTGAAAAGGGTGAAAAATCAAACCATAAAGAAGAATGTCCCAGAACAGAATAGTAAGAGCAACAGAGAAAACATCAACACAAAAATAAATACAGCAAAATGACAGCACTAAACATCTATCAATAATTACCTTGACGGTAAATGTACTGAATGCTCTAGTAAAGAGACAATGAGTGACATTTTGGATCAAAAGACACAACCCATCTATACGCTGCCTACAAGAAACTCACCTCAGACTTAAAGATATGAACAAACTGAGAATTAAAAGATGGAATAATATATACCAAGCTAACAATACACAAAGAAGAGCAGGTGTGGCAATACTAATCTCAGATAAAATAGATTATAGTGAGGGGAAAAAAAAAAAAAGCTCAATAAAGACACAGAAGAACTTACGCAACAATTAATCAACTAGACCTCATCGACACATACAGAATTTTCTATCCATCATGTTGAGTGAAATTAGTCAGCAGTACAAGGACAAATATGGTATGAGGCCCTATTTTAAGGACTTGAAAACTGACTCATGTACAGAAGAAAAGATTCTTTGACAGCTGCAAAGGAGGGGAGGGAAGGAGGGAGAGGGCTGGCTATAGATTAGATAGCTGACAGAAATTTGGTTGGGTGAAATCAGCGACAGCACACATTAGAAAGAAGATCAGTTTAACTGGATTTCAACATAACCTGAAAACTCTTCCAATCTTAACCCCATACATAAGGACATAGTAGCAGGGGCAGGGGTCCAGGAACCATGCTCCTAGAGGACATTGAGGCCAATTGGTAATAACTAGTGTATTGCTAAGAGAATCCTCTCCAGCCCATATTGGTGAGTGGCATCTGGTGTCTTAAAGGTTAGCAAGCTGCCATCTGAGGTACACCAACTGGTCCCAACTCATCCAGAACAGATGATCACCAAGGACAAAAATGACACAGGGGAAAGAGAACCCAGAAGACAGAAGACCCATGTGATTGGGTGACTACATCGACATGCAACCAGAAGAACCAGATGGTGTCCAGCCACCTCCAGTGGCAGCCGTGATGGCGCTCACAAAGTTGAGTCCCAGTGGCAATATGAGATTAAGAAGGGGTGCACCCTGAGAACTGCACTAAAAGACCTCAGTTGATGGTCTGAAAGCCTAGGGGTTCCCCTGGGAGCACAGTCCCTAAACCTGAAGCTGTCGCAAATCATAAATCGTTACTGAGGTCAACTCCTTGGACAAGAATGGACTGGACTCAGTGAGAAAGAGTGACCATATCGTGTGTGCACTTTATGGTTCTATGTATCTACAGGATGTCGTCCAACTGGCCTCTTACTAGAGGGGAGTGGAGAGCATGGAGAAGTGCGGTCAGGGGATTGTTAAGACTATATGACTTACATTGAACAGAAACGAGAAGTGTGCTGTTACCAGGCAAGGAGAGCAGCAGGAGCTACACATAGGCGGGCATGCGAATCTAAACCGCATTGTACGCTTTCAGTCAATCACAAGAAATTTAAAAATTTAAAAAAACAAAAAAGACACATTGCATTGTGAAAATCTTCTGCAAAAGACTTCTTAAAAGTATTGAAAAGTAAAGATGTCACCTTGAATAATATCCAATGTCTGGGATATTACTTATTATCATGGGAAGGAAAGTCAAATTCAATAAAGGACAGATTGATTTATTAAACAAATACAGAAATTAATAAAATAAATATAGACCCATGAAATTTGCTATAGCACTCATTTTTAAAGTCATACTTCAAAAGGCTATTTATAGCTATTGTCGATAGGTGCTGTCAAGTTGGTTTCGACTTGTTAGTGACCATAGGAACAATAGAACGAAACCATGGAATTTTCAACTGCATCGTATGCATGCTAAAGCTGGACAATGAATGTGGAAGACAGAAAAAGAACTGATGCCTTTGAATTGTGGTGTCAGAGAACAGACCATGGACCACCAAAAAGACAAACAAGTTGGTTCTGGAAGAAGTACATCCAGAACACTCCTCAGAAGCAAAGATGGCAAGACTGTGTCTTACATACTTTGGATGCGTTGTCTGGAAGGATCAGGCCCTGGAGAAGGACATTGTGCCTGGTAAAGTAGATGGTTAGTGAAAAAGCAGAAGACCTTCACAGAGATGGACTGACACAGTGGCTGCAACAATGAATTTAAACATAAAAACGATTGCGGGCACGGCACAAGACTGGGTGGGTATTTCATTCAGTTGTTCCAAGGGTCACTACAAGTCGAAATCCACTTGACAGCACCTAACAACAGCTATAAATAGCCTCTTTGAAACATGACTTTAAAAATGAGTGCTAGAGCACAATTTTGGAGGTCTATATTCATTCTATTAATTTCCATATTTGATTTTGTTTGATAAATCAATCTGTACTTTATTGAATTTGACTTTCCTTCCTATGACAATAAATAATATCCAAGACATCCTTCTAAACCAAGATCTTTTTTCTCCTCTCTCCTCTTTAAATTTTATTAAAAGGAAAACAAAAAAAGTGTTTTAGTACATAAAACCTTATTGCAATGTTTTGGCATTTCTTTAGCTATTAGAACCCTTTCTTCAGCCCCTATAGATCCAACTTGTCAATAATGCAGTATTTCTGCTTTTATTTCCCTATTTACACATACAAACTCTTGCTTCTACCTGAAGAAAGTTTTTTATTTTTAACTCAACTCAGATTTCTTCTAATCTTGAAAATGTCTGTCATTTGCCCAGTTCCAGTCTCTTCCTATGATTATTTGTCTTCCTGCCATTTCTTTACTCCCACCCCCCTCATTCTTCTTCCTAATGAGCTGAGGTCCTATCCACATATTACAGTTTTACCTTTATCTCCTACTATCTTCAACTCTTCCACCTAAAAGGCTATCAAGAACAGTCTTTGTACTTTAGTTATGCCCAAAGGTTTAGAATTGCATAAAGAGTGTGGAAATTCTAGTCAGAAGGCCTGCGTTCAAATCCTGAAGCTACAGTTAGTTCTCTAGCTTAGGCAAGTCATTTCACCTTTTTCAGTCTCTGTTTCCCCATCTCTAATATGAGTAGAGCATTAAAAGACTGCTAAGTCTCTTACAGATATAAATTAAAAACTTAGCCATTCAATGTAGAAAGCATAAGTTTTGCCAAAGACAATTCAGAAACAGTTGCAGCAGTACATTGACAGAGAACTACCTGAAATTCAAGCCAGACTGAGAGGAGGACTTGGAAAGAGGAATGGGAAAGGGAATCCCAGAATACTTCATTGCACTCATGCAGAAAACTGTATACAGATCAAGAGGCAGTATTTCAAACAGAACACGGAGATACCGTGTGGGTTTAAAATCTGAAAAGTTTTGTGTCAGGATTGTATTTTTTCAACATACTTAATCAATCTGTATGCTGACCAAGTAATCCTCGAAGCTGGACTATCTAAAGAAGAATGCAACGTCACGATTGGTGGGAGACTCATCAATAATCTGTGATATACCGATGACACAACCTTGTTCGCTAGAAGTGAAGAGGACTTGAAACAGTTAACTGACAAAGATCAAAGTCCATAGCCTTCAGTATGAATTATACTTCAACATAAAGAAAAATATATATATATATCCTCTCAATTGGACCAATAAGCAATACCACAATGAACAGAGAAAATACTGAAGTTGTCAAAGACTTCCTTTTACTTTAATCCACAATCAACACCCATGGGAACAGCAGGTACAAAATCAAACAATTTATCGCAGTGGGTTGATCCACTTGCAAACGACCTCTGTAAAGTGTTGCAAAGCAAAGATGTCACTTTGAAGACCAAGGTGCACCCAACCCAGGATATTTTTCAATCATCTTAAATACATACAACAACAGACAATGAAGAAGGAAGAGTGAATAAGAATCGATGCATTTGAATTATAGTGTTGCTAAAGAATACTGAATACACCATGGACTACCAGAAGAAGGAACAAATCTGCTAGGAAGAAGTACAGCTAGAAAGCTCTTTAGAAGCAAGAATGGTGAGACTTTGTTTCCCGTGCTTCAGACATGTTTTCAGGAGGACCCAGCCCTGGAGAAAGACGTCGCACTGGATAAAGAAGAGCGCCAGTGAAAAAGAGGAAGGTCTTCAGTGATATAGATTGACACAGGAACTGCAACAAAGGGCTCAGACATAACAAGGGCCAGGCAGTGTTTCATTCTGTTGTACACAGGGTTGCTGTAAGTCAGAAACAATTCGATGGTACCTAACAACAATAACGTCGAAAGCAAAGCTAATAGGCATTCCATTAGTTTTCAAAAAAAGCTAAGAGATTTACACTACTAAAGATGAAAGGTTATGATTTCTGTGGTTACTTATATACGCATTCACTACTCAAAAGCCAAAAAAAAAAAGTCATTATAACAGCCTCTTGGCATTCATGATACAATATCTGCATATAATATCCTGAAACAACCAGAAACCCTCTGACATGTAGTCAACTGTGTTTGCTGAAGTTTTCTAAGCTGGTGTTTGAATATGCTCACCAATCCTGAACACCCAAATCCCAGTTAAGGATCCAAGAAAGAGTCAAGATGCAGCCTCCCCAACTTTCCCAGCTGTGACGAATACATGGTGTGGTCTTATCTAATCAATTCACACAGGAAATGGAGAGAGACTGTCTAGAATCAAAGATCCTGTGCAGAGACAGAGGCTGGGGCACAGAGAGACAGTAAGCATTTCCAATGGGAAGGACTCCAGGAAGCCACAGCATACAGAGAGATTCCTAGCACTGGGCAGCATTTATTCTGGGCAAGGGGACACCTCAGATTGTTTCACAGCGATACTGAATGTTGCTTGTGTTTAGCTGGAAATGTATATCAACATAGGAGGAGGTAAGGGAGCAAGGGATCCTCATAAATCTCTTCCCCTGGGAACTTCAACAGCATTTGTAGTCTATATAAGGCAACCTGGCAACTCTGCTGTCGTAGAAGTTAAGTGTTACAGCTACTAACCAAGCGGTTGGCAGTTCAGATCCATTAGGCACTCCTTAGAAACTTTATGAGGCAGCTCTACTCTGTTCTACAGAGCTGCTATGAGGTGGAGTCGACTTGACAGTAGTGGGTATAAGGCAACTCATTTCTAGTCTATGTATGGCTTTCTGTTGCTTCCCTCCACTCACTCTTGCTAGATTGCAGCTCTTTGAGAGCAGGGCTAGACATAAATTTGTCACACTGCTTTCCATTAAAAAAAAAAGCTCAATTACTCTTCAAAAAAAAAAAACAATCTTTGTTTCATTTTCTTTTCATTAAAAAAAAATACTGGGAGAAGAGATGGAGCATCTATCACTACGCTGTGTTTGGGAAGTAATGTCAATAGCTGGGCAGCTGTTTTCAAAGGCATGTTATTCTGCACCGTTCCACTGAACGCTGAGCAAATTTTCACAACAGCAGAAGTGTAGTCAGAAGTGATTTTCTCAGGTAACAACTGTCTCTTGTTAAATATAGACAATTAAGGCAGTGTACAGCATACCTGCTTTATTTGAGTTGGTGTTTTTTAATGACTCCTCCAGTTGGACTTCAGACCTTGGGTCTTCTTTCCTCCCAGTGACAGTATTTGGCAGAGTTTTTAACAATAATCATAATGACTCAAGAAAGTAAAAGCCCAGGCTGTGTTTGTGCTACTCTGGGGAATCTCCTCGCAGAAATGCTGTTCTTCGCTCAGCAATTTCTGCTGGGCACAGAGTGCCAACCCAGGCAGAACTGCTGGACTCCCTTCATAATTTCTACTCAGGGCGGGCAGTCCGGTCACAAATCTCTCAAGACAGACGTGGGGGAGGGAGAGAATACCTAAACAGAATAGAGCCTGAGATCACAAGAATCCTTCCAAGTTCTAAGAGAGGTAGAAGGGCCTCAAGGAGACAGGAGTTTTTATTGCCTACATTTTTATTATGATAAAGAGCTCAGCGATTATGCTGTTTGGAAGCTTTAATGAGACAAAACTAAATCACATGATGTTCAAGGAGCAACTGTTTCACAATTCTGGGAACTCCGGCTTTAACTGCCTAAATGAGGGCAAAATGCAAAGCCCACTTGAAAAGCATCGTCTAGTTCAACAGTCAGGAACTAATTTTTATATTTAAGCTCAAGGAAGATTAGCTGATTCAGGTCAGAAGACATCATTTGGGTCTCCAAAATAACAAACAGCCACATCGATGACATGACCCAGCACCATTGTGGATTCAGCGGTCACAGTGCCCAGCCCTGGCCTGGCACTTCAAAAGCATCAGTTTATCCTCCAAACAGTCTCAGGAAAAGCACTGAGGACAAGCTGAGAGCTTCTCTTTGGCGCTCCTGACACCAGAGCCGGTGCCCTCACCACTACACTTAACAGGTGCCCTCACCACCACACTTAACACATAGTACTGACTTGTGTAGTCAGTTTACCCCTTACAAAAGAACCACAGAAAGACTGAAAAATCTGAATTCCTAGGAATCTGAGCTCTCAAAAGAATCCATAATGGGGCTTTTTTTTATGGAAGAAATGCAAAACTTTTTTTTTTTAAATAGAAGAAATGCAAAACTCAAATTTTAGAGCAAGGGAAGCAAATCCACTGAATTTGTTAGTTAATGCACAAAATCATTTTAACTAATATCCAAATATACTGGTCCTTCTCCATTTCAGGTTAAAGAACAGCCTGTTCCCAATCTCCTATTTTACCATAAGCAAAGCCTAATCTATTTAATTACAGTCGCTTTACTAGGCCACAGGAAAACGACAGGTCCCAACGGGGGAAATCTCTTTCAGGAAAACACTCTCGGATGGGCATGTGCAGTGAGCTGGCTCTAAATCAATGTTTCTCCTCCTCACTCAGTCTCCAAGCAGCAAGAATGCCGTGACTTTCACATAGACCATGTATCATTAGACATCATTTCTGTCTCATGAGATCAGACAATACCATTCCTCAGAGAACTCTTCGACCAGTTTAACAGAGCAATGATTAAATCTAGCTGATGCTGCTAAAGTCACTAGACTTTGGTACAAGCCAAAACGAAAGCCAAAGCTACTGCTACTAGTCAATTCTGACTCATAGCAACCCTACAGGTCAGAGTAGAATTTCCCCATAGAGTGTCCAAGGAGTGCCTGGAGGATTTGAACTGCTGACCTTTTGGTTAGCAGACATAGTACTTACCTACATACCACCAAGTTTACAACTAGGTACATCCAAACAAGTTTATGTTCAAGGCAATGTCTTTATTTCCACCAATGTTGTTCCTTTCCTAATCCTCATCTCTGGGACAGGACTGAAGCCCCATAGGTGGTACTAAGGCCAAAGAGTCCAGGGTTTATCAGGTTAGCGGGGGTGGGGGTGGGTGGGACAGAGGACGGGGGAGTGGTGGGGGTATTAGTGTGCCTTGGATTATTGTGAATTCAAGCTTTATGATCTGCACCTGGGATATAACATGGCAAATCTGTCCCATGGGGGATCAAACATTCAATGACTCAGCTGAACACAGGAATGCTAAAAGATGATGAAATCAAGAAGGGAAAGCACCAGAGACATGGTTTTTCCTACTCTTACTCTCCAACAGATACCGTGGGCCTGTGTGATCTGTGTGCCCAGAACTAACGTAATAAAGAAATCAAGCCATATCTTACAAAAGTCTAAGAAAGCCTCCCAAAGGACAGAGCTTGCCCAAGCCTAGAGACCTTCTTCAATTAAATGTAGTAAAAACTGTTAGTCGTACTTCGTGCAGACTGGAGAAGATGCAATCTGAATTTTCAACAACAGCCTCACATGCCTTTGCAAACCCTGTAAGGACAACACAACATTTTTTTCCTTCCATGTTGTTTTCTCTCATGCTATGGTTTTGTAAGGGTCAACCACAGAGAATGTGTCTTGCATTCATTTATATATTGGATTAGATACACTACTAAACTGAACCTCCATAATCCATCAAGGATGGAACCCCCACATTATTCTGGACAGGATCAAAAAATTGTAAGCCTATAAATTGAATATTCCTTCCATCTTAACCCAATATTGCAAGGACAGAGTAGCTAGGGCCGGGGGCGGGGGACCATGCTCTCAGGCAAAATCGAGGCCAATTGGCACAACTAGCATTTTGCTAAGAGGGCTCTCTGCACTCTACATTGGTGAGTGGCATCTGGTGTCTTAAAAGCTGCCAAGCTGCCATCCGAGGGCACAGCAAATGGTCCCAACTCAGCAGGAATGGATGATCACTGAGGACCAAAATGACATGGGGTAAAGACAACCCAGAAGATAGAGAGATCCACATGAGTGGGTGCCTACATAGACTTGGAACTGGAAGAACCAGATGGTGCCTGCCCACCACCAGTGATAGCCACGATGGAGCTCACTAAGTTGAGTCTCACTGGCAACACAAGAATAAAAAGGGGTGCACCCTGAGATCTCCACTAAAAGACCACAGTTGATGGTCCAACGGCTTTGGGGTTCCCCTGGGAGCATGGCCCCTGGTCCTGACGCTGCCCTTGCCCATGAATCGTAATGAAGGTCCACTCTTTGGACATGAATGAATTGGACTTGGCGATTCAGAGTGGCAACATATCAGATGCACTTTATGGTTCTATGCATCTATAGGATATCATCCTGCTGACCTCTGGCTGGAGGAAGGGGAGTGGGTGGAGAAGAGGGGAAAGGAGACTGTTGGGAGGATGAGACATGTATGGAGCAGAGAGGAATAGTGTGCTGTCACCGGGCAGGGAGAGCAGTGGAAGCTGCATATAGGTGGGCATGTAAATTTATACGGGAACGTACATTTTCACTCATATAAAAAAAAAATAAAAAAAATAAAAAATAAAAAATAAAATAAAAAAAAAATCATAAGCCTAAATGAGGCCATTCAAAATCAAATTCTATTAGATTTATGTTTCGAAAACTGCTCTGCACAGCCAGAGTCAGGAGTCCTTTCAATTCAGCCTGTGCGGAGGACCTTGCCAGGGTCTATTAAGTAGTTGCTGAATTTGACTGTACTTTTTATTTAAGATTGTAAATATTCCTAGCAGAGTCAAGCCTGGATTTCTCATCAGGCCTTCAGAATCTATAACCAGCCATCTGTCACAGCATTTTCAAAGGCTGCATTAAATGACTTGTGTATCTCTGCAGGGTTTCGGAGTTTGAGCCTAGATTATGTTTTCACTGAGGTTAAGGGTTAGAGTTTGAACAGATGTGGCTGTAGTCTAATTGGCTCACTTTATCTGCCTTTTTTCCAAATACAGCTAGTATTTGAGAGCCAAATTCATGAAGTGACTCAGTTCTCGTACTAGCCAATTGGAGACAGAGGGTGGAAAGTGGGGCCTGAGCACTCAGTTGGAAATTCGTTTTAGTTTCAGAGTATGTATGAAATCTACTCCAGCATCTGTGGGAAAAGAGGGTCATTTCTTTCTATGTCACCATTTCATTCTAACTGGATCATGGCACTTTTTTCCCTTTCGTTTCAGAGTATGTATGAAATCTACTCCAGCATCTGTGGGAAAAGAGGGTCATTTCTTTCTATGTCACCATTTCATTCTAACTGGATCATGGCACTTTTTTCCCTTTCGTTTTTCTTCCTTAAACTTGCACAGGAGTTTCCCACTCTTCTTCATTTTTAACTGCCCCAGACTGTGCTGTTTTCAACAATCCAAAACAAAGACACAAAAAAACATACCTGTTGCCATTGAGTCATTCTGACTCAAAGTACAAACTTAAAAGATTGGATCTTGGATCCAGACTCCTAGAACAATAGCAATTGTGCAAACATACAATGTTTGCACATCCCGACTTCCTAGCTGGGGTCATGGGGCCAATCAGACTTAGTGAAACAAAATGGCAAAACCTCCTGGGACACCAAGTTCAAGTTGTTGACACCCAGCACTATGCTATGTAAGGAGAGAAGAGGAAGTCCCTGACATTCACCAAGCTATAATCCAACCATATCACCAAGTGTGCGTACAGTGGGTGAAACAAGAATAAATAAGCCTATGTCCTCCCCTTACCTGCTTACATGCTAGAAGTTCTTCATCCAAATCACTGGAACATTCACAATCCTATAAGGACAAAGAGTCACAGGAACACTTCAAATGACAGGGTGTCAGTAGAGACATCCGTTCTAGTGCATTATGTTGAAAGCTACACGAGTGAAGTATTAATTCTCCATACAGATGGAATCGAAGCCCAGTGAAGTTCAGGGACTTACCTAAGGTCACACAAACTCCTAAGCAGCAGAGTCTAGAGGTGAAAATAAATCTCACTGATTGAAAATAAGCCTTCCCTTTTCATTCTGCCATAATCTTTCAAAAATTTTCACAGAAACTGGGCCATGTTAATTTTTCACTTGGTAACTTGAGCACTTAAAAAGAAACACTAACTCATCGTACTAAGGTAGCAGGGGAAACGTCCAGAGGCTTATCTGCAATGCATGCATCCTTATCTGCAGCCTCCCAGCCAAAGCTCAGAGTCAGCATCTTCCTATCACCCTTCGTGCTCCACTCCTCCACATTCGCTGCTGCCCATCAGGCTTCCTCCACCCTGTCCTTCCAAAGCTGACTCAACCATTCTCTTCTATTTAAAAAGATGCGGCAGGATACAGAAGAAAAAATGTGACACTGTCAGGTTATTTTTTTTCCACTTCTTATTCACTATGTGAATTTTTACAACACAATTACTACAGTTATCTGTAAATGTAATTATTTTTTAAGACTTTTCTTTAAAACGACATATGGAACACATCACAGTGCTAACTGACTTCTTCACTTTTGCGGCTTCTCTGGAGAGAGAAGGATTCATGATTTACAGCTAAAGTGAAGTTAGTTTCAGGGCTCACTGCTCCCATCTGACTGTGGTTTACATGGATTGATTCTGGATGCCAGACGGATTTTAATTTTTAACTGCACTGTGGGCTGCAAAAATGATTTACGTGATAGCAGAGCTCAAACGGACTGCGAGTCAGAACTTCCATGCCCTCACTCCACTTCACTTCAGTCTGGACAAAAACAAAGTATAGGATTTTATATTTGATTCTTCTGGGTGCCCTGAAGGGGCCTTTCAGCCCAGCTGCTTTGTAAGTGCAAAATTATGAACAGGATGAAGTAGGATATCATTAGGTCCAAATAATTCTGAGGTCTTGCCTGAGAACTATGTGAAATGATTAAGTCAGCCTAGAAATCTGTCAACAGGCTGCCTGGGTGAAGCCGGATTAAATCTCCTCCCTGCTTTCTTTCCTTTCCATAGACCTCCAGAGTTGTTTAGATTCTACTCCAGTTTCTACTAGACCAATTAGCCCAAAATATGCTCTGTATTCTCCAAATTAAAATCTGGTAACACTAGTTTTCCATATGCAACAGGTTATTGTAGTTGGTCTCACTTAATTAAAAAGAAAATTAAAACAGAAAGGCAGGACCTTGAACACACTTGAGTAGCACTTTAGCAGTGGCACCAATATTAAATGTAGGAACCCCAATTATTTAGTCTGAGCCACTGGACCAATCTATCTCATACTCTGTTTCTCTATCATTATCTTAGGGAGAAGAGGTAGTGGTCTAAAGTACTTTGTGATCCTCTCCCACTGGGCTGGACCAGGTACGCTCCTTTCTCTGGGTCTACCCTGTGACCTCCAGCACAGAGACCCAGGTAGTTTCAGCCAGTTTTCTGAAAGGAAGATGTCTTTTTAATCACAGCCAAAATTTATGCCAAAACAGTTAAATTTTGCTTAATCTGAATTACAACGACCTTCTAGGCCAAAATATCACAGATGTTACCAAAATTTCACAAATATTGCTTATGGTGAGTTAGGACTTTGTGTTCTTATTTCAGGAAATGAAAAAACAGAGCTGGAAAAGAACAGCTTTGAGAAGGAGAGGCCAGTGAGACGTCCCCAAGGAGAAGATGATCCACGGCCTCCCTACCAAGTGATGCTGCAGGCAGGCCTGACAACTGCGCTTCAGTGCGCTAGGATGGATACGCACCCCAAGCAGGTCCCTAAGACGATGATTGCTTGCAGCAAAAATATGACAACTTTCACTCACATGTGTATGAGGCATTACAGTTAAATGCTACAGCTGCTAACCAAAAGGTCAGTTCAAATCTACCAGACACTCTTTGAAAACTCTACGGGGCAGTTCTACTCTGCCCTGCAGGATTGCCTTGAGTCAGAATCAAGTGGATGGCAATGGCTTTGTTTTTTTAGGGGGGTCATCTCATCCATTTTTTCCTATTTTTGTATGTATAAAAGTTATAATAACAGTCTGTGAATACAATTTATAAGTAAGCGGACATATATTGGAGTACGCTCAAAAACCCCCACCAGTCTGTCAGTCTGTGAGGGCTTATGTGTCGCTGTGATGTCGCAAGGCATGCCACCAGTATTCAAATACCAGCAGGGTCAGCCACGGTGGACAGGTTTCAGCTGAGTTTCCCGACTGACTATGAAGAAAGATCCAGCAGTCTACTTCTGAAAAGAGTTAGCCAGTGAAAACCTTGAGAATGGCAGCGGAACACCGACACCGTGCCAGAAGGTGAGCCCCTCGGGTTAGAAGGCACACAACAGACAACAGAGGAAGAGCGGCCTTCTCCGAGCTGAGTGGACCTTAATGACACAGATGGGGTGAAGCTTTGGGAATCTTCACCTGCTGATGTGGCACGACACAAAATGAGAAGAAATACCTGCAAACATTCATAAATAATCAGAATGTGGAACATAATGAAGTACTAATCTAGGAAAATTGGAACTTCTCAAAAATGAAACAGAATCCATAGTGATCAATATCCTGGGCACTGGGGAGCTGAAATGAACTGGTATTAGCCATTCTGAACCAGACAATCATATGACCTACTGTGCTGGTAATGACAAACTGAAGAGGAATGGCACTGCACCAACAGGAAGGACATTTCAAGATCTATTCTGAAATACAATGCTGTCAGTAATAGATTAATGTCCATCTGCCTACAAGGAAAGCCAGTTAATATGATTAATATTCAAATTTAACAACCTATTTATTTACTCTTTCATATCTTTTTAATGACCTCTTGATTATATCCTGCGTGAATTTAGGAACCATCTCAAGAATAGATTTGCTACATTGAGTACTAATGACCAAAGACCAGATGAGCTGTGGGGTGACATCAAGGGCATTAAAGAAGCAGAAGGCAACAGGTCATTAAGAAGAAAGGAGATAAAGAAAAGATCAAGATGGATATCAGAGGAGACCCTGAAACTTGCTCTTGAATGAAGAGTAACTAAAACAAAAGGAAGAAATGATTAAGTAAAACGGCTGAACAGAAGATTTCAAAGAGCAGTTCAAGGAGACAAAGTGAAATGTTATAATGATATATGCAGAGACTGGAAGTAGAAAGCCAACACTGAAGAACATGAGGACTCCCAATGAAGTTTGCAAACTCATCCTAGAAAAAGTGCTACATACTTCATCGCTGAATATCACCATGGTCACCTTTGAAGTACTTCCCTTGGAAAGCTATGCATCAATGCCAGCACCTAGTCCACTCATCAAAGCAATTTTGGAACTCTTTTCCCACAATGGCCATCAGAGCTGGTTGTATTATGTCCTGAATGTCACCAAAATGTCTTCCTTTCAATATTTCCTTTATCTTCAGGTAAAGAAAAAAGTCATTGGGGGCCAGATCAAATGAGTAGAGAGGGCATTCCCAATACACTTGTTTGTTTACTGGCTAAAAGCTCCCTCGGAGACAACTATACAATTAAGTTCATGAACTTGCCACTATGCCACTGTGCACAGTCGCCATTCCAGAAACAGTGCCAAAACTGCTTTGAAGGGTTAACTAGACACTGGCATTGGTGCATAACTTCCCAAGGGGAGTACTCTGACGGTGACTATAGTGATATTTAGCAATAAGGTATGTAGTACTTGAGTTCACAAACTTAATTGGCAGTCCTTGTATATCTCATAAGGATTTAATATCCAAAATATTTAAAGAATTCCTAAAGCTTAACAACAAATAGCCAAACAATCCAATTTAAAAATGGGCAAAGGACTTGAATGGGTCCTGCAACAAAGAAGACACACATATGGCTAATAAGCACATAGACAGATGGTCAACATCATTAGACATTAACCAAAACCAAACTCACTGCTGTCAAGTCAATTTCAACTCACAGTGACCCTACAGGAGGTAGCAGAACTGCCCCCATAGGGTTTCTAAGGCTATAAGTCTTTATGGAAGCAGATTGCCACCTCTTTTACCTGCAGAGGAGCTGCTGGGTTTGAACTGCTGACCTATTGGTTAGCAACCACCCATTTTAACCATGGCACCACAAGGGCTCCTTTCATTAGACATCAGGGACAGATGCAAACTGAAACCACAAGAAGTTACTACCTCACCCCAGAGTATGATGATTATTATCAGAAAAATATAAAACAGCAAGGGTTGGTGAGAATATGAACTAACTGGAACACTTATCCATTACTGGTGGAATTACACAGTGGTACAACTGTTGTGGAAAACAGTTTGGTAGTTCCCCAGAAATTACCATTAACAAAAGTTGCGTTGGAATCAACTGAACTCACAGTGACTCCATGTGTTTCAGAGTAGAACTGTGCTCCATAGTTTCAGTGACCATGACTTTTCCAAAACAGATCACCAGGACTTTCTCCTCATGTGCCTCTGGGTGGATTCTAACTGCTATCCTTTCATTTCCTAGCCAGACATCCATCTGTAGCACCCAAGGACTCCAGAATTGCCACATGACTCAGCAATTCTACTCCTAGGTCTATATCCAAAAGATTGGAAAGCAGGAACACAGACAAACTAAGGTTGACTGCAGCACTATTCACAACAGCCAAAAGGTGGAACCACTCTGGATGCCCACCAGCAGCTGAAAGGATAAGCAAAATGTTGTTCACATACATACAATCAAGTAGGAGAAACAAAGCTTTGATACACACTACAGAATAGATGGAGCATGAAGACCTCAGGCTGAGCAAAATACACCAGTCACAAGAGGGCAAATACTGTATGTTCTCATTTATATCAAAAGACAAGAAAAGCCAAAAGTACGGAGACCAAAGATTATTAGTAATTACTAGGGGCAGAAGGGGGCAGATAAGGCAGATCAATTACGAGTGACAAATCTCATTGATTAACAGTAGGGTTGCACAGTTGCTTGTTGCAATTAGTGTCAGTAAGTTGTACACTTGTAAAAAGCAGAGTTGAGAAAAGTTGTGTGACAGATACGTTTAAAACAACGACCAAAAAAAAAAAAAAAAAAACCAAACCAGTATCTGTTGAGGCTGAGTACGCACAATCAAACATCTCCCAGGGTTTAGTTTCTTGGTTTGGAAATTTGGGGTAACTGGTTTCATGGGACATCCCAGTTAATTGGCCTAGTAATGTAGTTAGTGTTTCTGTTCTGCCTCCTAGTTCACTGCATAGTACCTGTGGTCTTAAAAGCTTGCAAGCAGCCATCCAAAGCACAATTGGTCTCTATTCACTTGGAACACCAGAGGAAGAAAGAGAGACAGGAACAGGAGAAGGATGTGAAATGTGCTGTAATTGCCTCTATGACCAAATTTATCCTTTGCCACAAGACCAGAAGAACTGGATTATGCCAGACTACCATTACTGAATATTTTGATCAAAGATTCTACAGAAGAATCCTGACTGAATGGGGGGTGGGGATCAGGATGCAGAGTAAGATGTCAAACTCTCATGGACTTTAGACTTTCTGGAGCCATGGAGGGTGAAAACACCCTGAAACTATTGCCCTGAGAGAATCTTTGAAACGTGAACCAAAAGTATCCTCTGAAGTCTTCTTACAATGGATAACAGTTTAGTTTAAAAACTGTCTGCCTTGAATATGATGCTCTTTTAAGAACTATCCATATGGAATCAAATTGATAACAGCAACTTGAATAATTAGACAGGAACCTTAGAGGAGGTGAGTGTGTGTTAATGAGAAAAGAACAATTCAAAAAAGGAGAGTTATGAACATAGTTAATGTCACTAAATTGTACACTTAGACATAGTTGAGTTGGTATGTTTTGCTGTGCATATTCTCAAAAAAAAACCAACAAAACTTTAAAAAACAATAATAATTCTAGTATATGAAAACAATATTTTTGAATATGGAGTTGCATGGACTAGTTGGTAAAACATTAAAACTTAGATCTTAACTCCAGCTCCTGGCTCTGCACCCCTGTAGGTTTCCGTTTCTTCATTTGTAGATCAAGAATCTTGAATTACATAATCAGAGTAAGATTACTATTGATTTTAAAATTTTAGTTGTTCACTGAGGTTTCATCAAAAGTATCATCCTTAATTTTGTTTTGTGATCTTGTAGCACTGGGTTTTTCTGTGTGTAGTAGAAATGAAGGAACATATGGAATCGGTTTTTTTAGCTGGTCTTTTCTATGAAGAGGCCCCGAGTTTCAAAAAGAATAAGATGGAACATGTTACAAAAACTGCATGTGGTCATAGAAAGTTGAACTACATTACTCTCTGGCACAGCATGGGAGTACAACTCAGATGGAAAAAAATGCAAAATCTAGTAGTTGGGTTAAGACAAACATTACAGAGACACCTGCATTAAATAATAAATGAATCAAGAAAATAAATTAATACCTATCCAAAAAATGAAAAATCCTCCACTCATAATATGCATTCATTAAAGAAATATTTGCTGAAAGGAGGAAAAAGAACCAGCAATGAAAATAAGCTACATATTTCAAGTACATCAAGATTTTAGTACATATGACATTCACAAGCATGACCTCAATGGTCAAAGACTAGCCAAAAGCCAGGGGGCACTCCTAACTGTAAGCCATATCCCGTTTTTGACCAATTGATTCATTTTTTCAACTAATATTTAGTCAGCATCTTTTATGTACCAGGTCCAGCTCTTAGCCAGTGAATAAAATGGACACAATCCTTACATTCAGAAAGATCACATTCTAGTAGAGAATTTGCCACTTGTCCTGGAATTTGTAAGCCAAGTTTTACTCAGAAAGGTGATCCTGCCCCTACATTATTTCAAAGGTCATTTGAAAATGGGGTGATATACTTTTAAGACTAAAAATAAAAAGTAAGCAATACGGCGTCTTTTTATAATCTTCATCCTTCTGGCATCTAATCACCAAACACAAAGGAAGGCCCGGCAGGTCACGGCTGTGTGGCTGACCGTTCAATGTCAACTTTGATAAACTGACTTGCTCATAGTTATTTGAGTCATATTTCAGGCAGGGAGGCAAAGGTCTAAGACTTGAAACCTAGGGTCTTAAATAATCTGCAGTGACAAAATTAAGGTTCAGCAGGGACTTTCCAACTTCTTCCTTGCCTGCCACAAAACCGTTCTTTATTTTGGCATCAGAAAACTTAACTTCTACAAACCCGTTCTACTTCAGCAATTGAGGTGACGATTCACATCACTGCTCTCATCTGTTGCCCCAGCCACCAGCCAACCTCGCTACAATGGAGACATCAATTACTGTTATGACCCACTGTGTTAGCCTCCTTCTCCACAAAATCAAGTCATTCCAGTGAAACTTCCTTAACATCAAGCCTCCGACTCTTAAAGAAGGTGGTCCACTGGTATCACAAAATGAGTGAATAGGAATTGTTTTCACAAATGCCCACACACAAAAGATATGCACACACTCAAGAACCCAGGAAGGGTTCCAAAGTTACAGTGTTAAATCACCAGTAGGAGTGACTGCAGCCGACCTTAAGGGAACCAATTACAACTCAAGACCGTCTTTGTGGGCACTGACATCCTCCTCCCATTAGAGCCGACAACAGCAGGCTGTCACGTAAATGCCTCACAGCCTCCTCTCGCTGCAGCCTCCTGCTGAAGCTTTGCAGAGATAAAATAATAACTGCATGTCAATCAAACTTTCTTAAACCAACTGCGTGACATCAGTCAAGCTCCCTCCCAGGCTAGCTCCTGCCAGGAAATTACAACTACCCAAGGAATGGCCGACAGTTCAAGCACTGCCCCTCACTGGGTCTCTTGCTAAGTACGCCTCCTGTTTCTACCAATCAGAAAAAGAAAAAATCCAAACACATTGCAGTCGAGTTGATTTCAACTCATGGTGACCCTACAGAAAAGAGCCAAACTGCCCCTATGGGGTTTCTAAGGCTGTAATCTTTATCGATTCAGACTGCCATCTTTCTCCTGTGGAGTGCCTGGTGGGTTTGAACTATCAATCTTTCGATTAATAGCTGAGTATTCTAACCACTGCACTACCCAATCCCATAGCTCTCCAAGTTTGGAAAATGTTTTATGATCATTTTCACTGAATTATTTTGGATATTTTAATCCTCAGACTATTCACACAATATAAATCTGCACTCTGATTTTATAGATAGGAAGGCTAACTCAGTCCGAAACACATAGTACTTCACATTTGTGACTAACCATTTATATAGATAAAAGTGACTTCTGAGAGCATCAATTTGCTACTGGAGGTGTCAGGAGAGGTGTTAAATGTGCATGTCTTCTGTTTCTCTTCTGACTCCCTCCCCATCCATGCCCCGAGTTCTGTGCAATCACGTATACTTGAAAGATAGTAACACAGCAAACTAGGGCAAAGCTCAAAATGGCTGTTGAATGCACTGAGTACCACTATCTCAACTTAAGGGAGAGTAGGATTCCCTAGACAACTATAACAGGATGCGGAATGGATTGCCCTTCAAGGCTTGACAAGGAGAAGCCTGAAGACCCCTAGACTCCTACCTTCATACCCTAATCAGTCTTAATAGCTACAGAAGGGGCTGGAGAGACCCGGTTAAGAGTGGGTATAATATTCCACTCCTCACTGGTCTTCTGGAGTATTTCTCTGTCACTCTTCAATGTGCATATCTGCCACGTGCAGGGTGGGGATGGGTTAGAGGAGCTCTCAGAAAATCTTTCACTGAGGTTGGGAGCATCTACAGCCTCCTCTACCAACTTGTTCAGTGAACTGGGACCAGGATTAGTTCATGGGAAAAACTAACAGGTGTCCCCCGGAATCAGAGTGTCTGTGAACATAGTGCCTGGGAGCTACCTCCTACTGAAGAGGGTGACTGGAGCTAAAGAGCAAGAGTAGAGTGAAGACAGCAGCCAGCACTTAGCACTAGGAAGGTCAAGTTTCCCAAGATCCAAGTGGACACTGCAAGGGGCCCAAGTGGATGCTACAGAAGATACCAGGCCTTGGCACTGGTACAAAAAGAGACATATAGACCAACAGAACAGACCTGAGACCCCAGAGATGCTACCATTCTCTTATCAACAGTTGATATTCAACAAAAGTAAACTGGGGTAAAAACAATCACTTTAACAAATGGCACTGGCAAAATTGGATATCCATCTGCAAAAAATTGAAACAAGATGCTTATCTCACACCTTACCCAAAAACTAACTCAAAATGGATCAAAGACCTGAATATCAATCAAACCTAAAACAATAAAGATCATGCAAGAAAAAACAGGGTCAACAATAGAAGCTTTAATACACAGCTTAGACAGACTTTAAAATCCTACAAAGCACGATTAACAGAAAATATATAAATGGAAACTACTAAGAATCAAACACTTTTGCTTATCCAAAGACTTTATTAAAAAAGTTTAGAAAACCACCTACAGAACATGAAAAAGTATTTGGCAACTACACATCAGACCAACATCTGACCTCCATAATCTATAAGGCACTGCAAAATATCAACAAGAAAAAGGTAAATAACCCAATTAAGCAATCGGCAAAGGAGATGGACAGACACTTCACCAAAGAGGGCATCCGGGCAGCCAAAAGACACTTGAGAAAATGCTCACAATCATTAGCTATCAGAGAAATCCAAATCAAAACTACAGTGAGATACCATCTCACCCCAACAAGGTTGGCCATGATCCAACAAACACAAAACAACAAATGCTGCAGATGCTGTGGAGAGACCAGAACTCTCCTACACTGCTGGTGGGGTTTCAAAATGGTACAACCTCTTTGGAAAGCAATCAGGTGCTTCCTTAAAAAGATGGAAATAGATATACCATTTGATCTAGTAATCCACTGCTCAGAATACATCCTACAGAAACAAAGGCTGTCACACGAACAGATACATGTTCACAAATGTTTTTGCAGCACAGTCCACAACAGCAAAAAGATGGCATCAACCCAGATGCCCAACAACAGATAAATGGATAAACAAACCGTGGTGCATCTACTCAATGGAACACTATGCAATGATAAATCACAATGATGACTTTAGGAAGCATCTTGCAACCTGGTTTCAACTGGAAGACATTATGTTGAGTGAAATCAGTCTGCGGCACAAGGAAAAATATTGTATGACACCCCTACTATAAGGACTTAAAACCAGACTTACATATAGAAGAAAAGATTATTTGATGGCTACAAGGATGGAAAGGATGGGAGACAGTTGGTCACAGATTAGACAGTTGATAGAAATTTGGATGGGTGAAAGCTGTGACAACACACAGTAGAAAGAAGATCAACTTAACTGGACTTCCACATCACCTGAAACCTCTTCTAATCTTAACTCCATATTGCAAGGATAGAGTAACAGGGGAGGGGCATGGGGATCATGATCTTAAGGACATCAAGACCAACTGGCATAACTAGCCGATTCATAAGAGAGTCTTCTGCATCCCATATTGGTGAGATGCATCTGGGTCTTATAAGCTAGTAAGCTGCCATCTGAGGTACACCAATTGGTCCCAACTCATCCAGAGGAGATGATCACCAAGAACAACAAATACATGAGTAAAAAGGTGCCCAGGAGACAAAAGGACTCGTGTGAATGGGTCTCCGTATCAAGTGACAGAAGAACCAGATGATGTCCAGCCACCACCAAAGACAGTTGTGATGTGGCACACAACGCTGAGTCCCCATGGCAGCACAAGAAAAACAGGGGTGCACCTCAAGAACTCTACTAAAAGACTACAGCTGAATGTCCAATGGCTTTGGGGTTCCCCTGGCAGCATCGCCCCTAGACCTGCTACTACCCCTGACCAGAAAACATTACTGAGGTCAACTCTTCAGACAAAAATGGACTGGACTCAGGGATACAGTGTGACCATATGGTGTGTGTACTTTACGGTTCTATGTATGCATTTACAGGATGCTGTCCTACTAGTCTCTTTCTAGATGGAGAGGAGAGGGTAGAGAGGAGAGAACAAGATATCGTTAAGAGGGTATGACTACATGTAGAGAATGAAAAGGAGGAAAGTGCTGTCACCAGCCAAGGAGAGTAGAAGAAGCTGCAGACACGGGGGCATGTAAATTTAACTTGGGTTATATACTTTCACTTAATCACAATTAAAAAAAAAAAGATTCCAGGTTTAAGACATCATTTGCCTGTGTGTGCTTTAAGTGCAAGGTCACAATTCCAGTCAACCTCTCATACAAAAATCTACACACACATTGTTACGTGACTCTAGCTGCTCTCCTTAGACTGTGGCAACACATTTCTCCTTTCCACCTCAGATTTCCCATGTCCACTCAACTAGCTCCTCTCCCGTTATGCCTTCTCATTTTGCCTCCAGATGGTAGCTGTCCATTTAGTCTCATGTATCTACTTGAACCAAGAAGCACACTCTTCACCAGTATCATTTTATGTCTCATAGTCCAGGCTACTCTTTGTCTGATGAGTTGGCTTTGGGAATGGTTTTAGTTCTGGGCTAACAGAGAGTCTGGGAGTGATGTCTTCTAGGGTTGCTCCAGTAGCACCCTAATTGTCTCTTGCTCCATCAGGGGCTCTCTGTTATGTTTCCTATCAGGGACATCTTAAGGAGGTCCCATCTAAAACAGTTGAATCAGTAACAGTCTGTGGGGTCACAGCCTCAGTGGAGAGTCAAAAAATAATGAAGTAGAGAGGTACCCAGTAGGGGGCTTCCAAAGAAGCCTCAAGTGTGGCCCAGAGAGAAATGACCTAAGTTTGCATGTCACACATGGGGAACATCAAGGGCTAAGAGAGAACTGGATAAGCAGTACCTAGAGAAGCAAAAGGATTTTGCCCCCTTCCTTCTAGTCATCCACCATCACCATTGCCCAACCCTAAGAAAGACCCAGAAATAACAAGGGTCAGAAAAATATAACAGCAAGGTCATACATTATTGAAGACAGTGAAGCAGAAAACACTGTTCTCCATTTAAACTCCATGGAACTGGGTCAATTGCAAAACAGAATAAGACAAATCTTGAGGGAGGCCTTTCAAAGAGCTCTGGTGGTGCAGTGGTTAAACTTTTGGTTGCTGATTGAAAGATTAACGGTTCAAACTCACCAGCTGCTCTGTTGGTGAATGATCGTTCTAACAACAAAGGTCAAGATAAATAAATTAATCCATTATATATGACATTCTAGGAGCCCTGAACAGCAAAGGGAAAGCTGAGAAACCAGACTCAGCAACAGGAAAGGGAGAGTAGGTCCAGAAGTACCCAGGACTGGTCAGACCCAAACCAGCGGGAATCCACACCCAACAAGAGGATAGGTGGCAGCCAGCTGGTGAGTGAATCAGTGGTGTTAGGAGAGTGTCTTTCTTAGTGTGAGAGACTGCAACAGAGAGCTCACTCATGCTTCCTGAAGCAGTGAAAAGCAGCGTTCAATCGTCAAAAGATAAGTAGCTTGTGTTGAGCCTGCCACTGGACAATCTAAAATTTTCCCTTGGGCTAAACCTTACTCCCTTTTCCCAGTGTTTCCCCCTCCCTTCTCTGCACTGCACTGGGGCTCCATATTCTGAAGCAGGCCCCTAAGCCATTCTCCCAGTCACGGAGAAGGTACAATTTAACAACAATAACAAAAAAAAATCTGCCAGCTCCCCAAAGGCGGGAACTCAGCACAGAAACAGGTCCTTTGTCTAGGCGTGGGCATAAGGGGTCCACAGACCTTGAAAGCCTTTCAGCACTGCATACAGCATCCAGCACACCCATCATCCTGCAGCAAAAGCTATCTACCTACTTGCATTAAGGATAAGCTTTCCTTACAGACACTCACAGACAACTGTCAGCCCCTTATCTTTCTCAGTGTGTGCTGCCAGTTTCCTGTACCCACTCCAATAATCTCTGCCCAACTAGGACTGCAGTGGACAGCCTGCACCACATATTGCTGACTCACTACCTGGGCATTTGAGCTGAATACATACATACAAGAAATATAAACAGACACTTGGGCCTACACGCCTCATAGTAACATTTATTGGACTTGGGGCCTTTGTAAAATTACCCCAGCTGTGCACAGGTAGATGAATTTACTCTTGGATTCTCAATGCTGTGCCATTGGTCTACATGTGAAAACCCTGGTGATGCAGTCGTTAAGTGCTACAGCTGCTAAACAAAAAGGTCGGCAGTTTGAATCTGCCAAGTGCTCCTCGGAAACTCTATGGAGCAGTTCTATTATGTCCTGCAGGGTAGTTATGAGTCAAAATCACCTAGACAGCAGCAGTTTATTTATTTATTTATTGGTCTATATACCTGTTGTTGTACCAGTACCAGTCTGTTTTGACTACTGTGGCAGCATAACAGGTTCTAAAGTCAGGTCATGTGACACCTCCCACTTCATTCTTCTTCTTCAGTAATGCCTTACTTATCTGGGGCCTCTTCTCTTCCCACATGAAGTAGTGGTTTGTGTCCCCATCTCTTTAAAAAATGTTACTGGAATTGGATCAGGATTCCATTGTATTTATAGATTACTTTGCAGAATATCCATTTTCACAGAGTTGAGTCTTCCTATCTATGAACGAGGTATGTTTCTCCACTTACAGAGGTTTCTTGCAGTAGTGTCTTGTAGTTTTCTTTGTACAGGTCTTCGACATCTCTAGTTAGCTTACTTCTTAAGCGTTTTATCTTCTTGGGGGCTCTCATAAATGGCATTGATTTGGTGATTTCCTCTTCAAAGTTCTCTTCGTTGGTATAGAGGAATACAACTGGTTTTATATGTTTATCCTGTACACTGAAAATTCACTGAACTCTTCTGTTAGATTCAATAGTTTGGGTTATTTTATGTTTTGTGGCTTCTTTGGTGTTTTCTGAAATCCTATCACGTGAGAACACAGTTAATGCTACTTCTTTCTTACCGGCTTAGATGCCCTTTATTTTTTTTTTCTACCCTAATTGCTCTGGCTAGGCCCACCAGCACAATGTTGAATAAAAGTGGTGACTAAGGGCATCTTTGTCTGTTTCACATTCTACAAGTTGCTTTCAGATTCTCTCCATTTAGGATGAAACTGACTGTTGACTTTGTATGGATGCCCTTTACGACACTGATGAGTTTTCCTTCTATTTCTATTTTGCTGAGAGTTTGTATTATGAGTGGGTGTTAGATTTTGTCAAATGCCTTTTCTACATCAACTGATAAGATCATGTGGTTCTGATCTTTTGTTTTATTTATGCGATGGATTATACTGATTGTTTTTCTCATGTTGAACTATCCCTCCAAACCTGGTGTGAATACGTTTTTTTTTTTTTTTTTTTTTTTTTTTTTGCTATGTTGTTGAATATGCTAGGTTTTTTGTTGAGGATTTTTACATCTAAGTTCATGAGGGATACCGGTCTGTAGTTTTCTTTTATTGTGGTGTCTTCATCTGGTTTGGGTGTCAGGGTTATGCTGGCTTCATAGAGTTAGGAAGTATTCTATTGTTCTCTATGCTCTGAAATACCTTTAATAATTTTGTTGTTGTTAAGTGTCATTGAGCCAGTTCTGCCTCATAAAAACTCCATGCACAACAGAAGAAAATACTGCCCAGTCCTGCACCATGCCCACAGTCATCTCTATGCTTAAACCCACTGTTGCAGCCACTGTGTCAATCCACCTTGTTGAGGGTCTTCCTCTGTTTTGCTGACCCTCTACTTTACCAAGCAAGACATCTTTCTCCAGGGACTGATCAATCCTGACAACATGTTCAAAGTATGTAAGACACAGTCTTGCCACCCTTGCTTTCAAGGAGCACTCTAGTTATCCTTCTCCCACAACAGATCTGTTGGTTCTTTTCACAACCCATGGTACATTCAATCTTCTCCAACATCACAATTCAAAGGTGTCAATTCTTCTTCCGTCTTCCTTATTCATTGTCCAGCTTTCACATGCATAAGACACAAGTAAAAACACCATGGCTCGGGTCAGGCACACCTTAATCTTCAAGGTTACATCTGCTTTTCAGTACCTTAAAGAGATTTTTTAGAGTAGATTTGCCCAATGCAACATATTTTTGATTTCTCACTGTTGCTACTCTGAACATTCATTGTGAAACCAAGTAAAATAATTGACAGTCTCAATCCTTTCTTCATCTATCATGATGTTGCTTCCAGGTTCTGTTGTAAGGATTTTTATTTTCTTGATGTTGAGGTGCAAACCATACTAAAGGCTGTGATCTTTGATCTTCATCACTCAGCATTTCAGATCATCAAAGATGAAATGGAAAGCATTAAACATTGATATCCTATGCATTAGTGAGCTGAAATTGACTGGTATTGGCCAATGAATTGGACAATCAGATAGCCTAATATGCCAAGAATAAAAACCTGAAGAGGAATGGTGTTGTATGCACCGACAAAAAGAACATGTCAAGATCTATCCTGAAGTACAAAGGTGACAGTGATAGGATAACATCTACACACCTACAAGGGAGGCCAGTTAATAGGACTATTATTCAAATCTATGCACCAACCACTGAAGAAACTGAAGACTTCTACCAGCTTCTGCAATCTGCATTGATCAAACATACAATCAGAATGCACTGATAATTCCCGGTGATTGGTATGCAAAAGTTGGAAACAAAGAAGGATCAGTAATTGGAAAATATAGCCTTGGTGATAGAAGTGAAGTTGGAGACAGTACAATATGGTTTTGCAAGACCAACAATTTCTTCATTGCAAATACCTTCTTCACCAACATAAATGGCAACTACACACATGGACCTCACCAGATGGGATACACAGGAATCAAGCTGACTACATCTGTAGGAAAAGATGAAGTAAAAGCTCAATATTACCAGTCAGAGCAAGACCAGTGCTTACTAAGGCACAGACTATCAACTGCTCATATGCAAGTTCAAATACAAACTGAAGACAATTAGGACAAGTCCATGAGAAACAAACTACCAATTTCAATATATCCCACCTGAGTTTAGAGACCATCTCAAGAATAGATTTGATGTGTTGCACACTAATGACCAAAGACCAGACAAGTTGTGGAATGACCTCAAAGACATTATATATGATGAAAGTAAGAGGTCATTAAAAAGACAGGAAACAAAGAAGAGACCATACTGGATGTCAGAAGAAGCCTTTAGTTCACAGCAATGTTAACTTTTCTCTGAAAGTATGGTAGGGTTCTCTAGTGAAGCCATCAGGGCCAAGCCTTTTGTTGTTGTTGTTGAGTTTTTATTTTTTCAATCTCTTCTTTTGTTATAGGTTTATTTA
Organism: Heterohyrax brucei; assembly: GCA_028571685.1. Lineage (NCBI taxonomy): Eukaryota > Metazoa > Chordata > Mammalia > Hyracoidea > Procaviidae > Heterohyrax > Heterohyrax brucei. The sequence continues at coordinate 53,467,144 of CM053155.1, forward strand.
GTTGTTCTACCTCTGTGTTGTTAGTTTAGGTGGGTAGTAAATTTCTAGAAATTTGTCCATTTCCTCTAAATTTTCAGATTTGTTAAAGTACAGCTTTTCACAGTAATCTGTCATGATTTTTTTTTTTAATTTTGGTTGGGTCTGTTGTGATATCACATGTCTCATTTCTTATTTGGGTTGTTTCCCATCTGGTTTTTCTTTCGTTAGTTTGGCCAGTGGTTTATCAATATTGTTGATCTTTTCAAAGAGCAACAGCGTTTAGTCTGTTAACTCCTCCAAATATTTTTCTATTCTCTACAAGGACTGCCAATTAAGTTCACAAACACATCCTAGAAAAAGTGCCACATACCTCATTGTTGAATATCACTACAGTCACCTTTGAAATACTCCACTTGGGAAGCTATGCACTGATACCAGCACCTAGTCCACTCTTCACATCAGTTTTGGAACTCTTCTGGAATGGCCATCAGAGCTGTCATTATATTGCTCTTGATGTCCTGAATGTTATCAAATGTCTTCCTTTCAATATTCTCTTTATCTTCAGGTAGAGAAAAAATTCACTGGGGGCTAGATCAGGTGAGTAAGGAGAGTGTTTCAATACAGTTACTTGTTTACTGGCTAAAAACTCCCTCACAGACAACTATACAGTTATGTTCACAAACTTGCCATTGTGCCTCCATGCACAACAGCCCTTCCAGAAAGAGTTCCAAAGTTGCTTGGAAGGGTGGACTAAGTGCTGGCATTGGTGCATAGCTTGCTAAGAGTACTTGGAAGGTGACCATAGGAATATTGTTACAACTCACATTTTATTTAATTCTGCTCCAATTTTTACTATTTTCTTTTTTCTGGTGCCTGAGAGCTTCTTTTGCTGCCCTGTCTGTGTACTTGTTCAAGTTGAAAATTAATTCTTTGATTTGGGCCCATTCTTCTTTTTGGATGTGTGTATTCACTGAGAGAAAGTGACCTCTGAACACTGCTTTTGCTGTGTTCCACAGATTCTGGTAGAATGTGTTTTCACTCCTTTGATTTTACGAATTTCTCTATTCTACCCTTCATTTTTTCTGTAACTCAGCAGTTTTTCAGCAAGGCATTGTTCAGTTTCCATGTGTCCCACCCCTCCTTAGATTTTTTGTTAACTGATTTTCACTTTCCTGGCTTTATGGTCAGAAAAGATGCTCTGTAATATTTTGATGCTTTGGATTGTGTTAAGGCTTGCTTTATGGCCTAGTATGTGGCCTATTCTTGAGAACATTCCAAGTACACTGGAAAAGAGTATAAGTGGGTGCTGTTGGGTGTTGTATATATCTATGAGGTCAAGTTGGTTGATTGTGGCCTTTTGATCTTTCATGTCTTATGAGCTTCTTTCTGTACTTGATGTATTTAGGAGCACTGTCATTGGGTGCATAAATATTTAATATGGTTATGTCCTCCTGATGTATTGACCCTTTAATCATTAAATAGTGTCCTTCTTTATCCATTGTGGTGGATTTTATTTTGAAGTCTATTTTGTCAGAAATTAATATTGCCATTCTTGCTCCTTTTTGATTGTTGTTTGCACAATACACTTTTTCCTACCTTTGAGTTTTAGTTTGTCTTTTAGTCTAAGATATGTCTCATGCAGGCAGCATACCGAAACATCATTTTCTTAAATCCATTCTGCCACTGTCTTGTTTCTTGGTGCATTTAATCCAGTTACATTCAGAGTAATTTTTGAGAGATATGAGTTAAATTGCTGTCATTTTGATGCATTTTTTACATATTGTTGACAGTTTCTTTGTTCCACTTAATTTTCTGTGCTGAGTCTTTTTTGTTTGTTGGAGTGAAAATATCTCATAGTTTTTGTATACATTTAAACATTTTTTTAAATTGTATTTTAGATGAAGTTTTATAAAGCAAACTAGTTTGTCACTAAACAGTACACATATTGTTTTATGACACTGATTAATAACCTTACCACAGGTCAATATTCTCCCTTCTCACCCTTGGGTTCCCTATTACCAATTTTCCTGTCCCCTCTTGCTTTCTAGTACTTGCCTTTGGGTGGCATCCCCCTTTAGTCTCATTTTATTTTATGGGCCTGCTCAATCTTTGGCTGAAGGGTGAACCTCTGGAGTGTCTTCATTACTGAGCTGAAAGACTACCCAGGGGCCATATTCTCAGGATTTCTCTAGTCTCTGCCAAGCCAGTAATTTGGGTCTTTCAAGGTATTTTTCTTTATGTATTTTCTTTTCATCTTTTTAATTGTTGTTGATTTTGTACTTGCTGAGTCTTTATATTTTTCTTGTTTTTCATTTTGATTTGTAGGATTGTTTGTTTCCCTTGTGGCTACCTTAATATTTACCTGTATTTTTCTAAGTTTAGCCCAATCTTTTATTTCTTTATATCACCCTGCCTTTTCTTCCATAAGATCTGACTGCGTATTTAATCCTTCTTTTTTGATATAATGTTGTCATCTTTTACATAACATTTCTGTTTCCTTATTTTCAGTGTTTTAGCTTTGATTTATTTTTGCAATTTCCCTATCTGGGCTGACATCTGGTTGCTCTGTCCTGCATTCTAGTTTAGGGTTATTGTCTGATGTTATTGACTCTCTAACTAAAAGACTCCCTTTGGTATTTCTTGTAATGTGGGTTTAGTTTTTGTGGATTCCCTATACTTCTGTTTATCGGGAAATGTCCAGATTTTGCCACCATATTGGAGAGACAGCTTTGTAGTGGGTGTAATTCTTGGCTGGCATTCTTTTCCTTCAGGGTTTTATATATGTCATTCCATTACCTTCTCACCTACATGATTTCTACTGAGTAATCCAAGCTCAGCTTTATTGACTCTCTTTTATAAATTACTTTTTGTTTATCCCTAGTCACTGTTAAAAATTCTCCATTAATCTTTGATTTTGGCAAGTTTGATTACAGGATGTCTTGGTTACTTTCTTTTGGGATATCCCTTGTGTGGAATTCAGTGATCATCCTGGATAGATATGTTCTCATTAAGTTTTCTGCCAAAAAATTTTCACTGTATTTTCTGTTATCCACCTCAATCCCCAATCTGGTACTCTACTCACTCATAAATTATTTCTCTTGCTAGAGTCTCACATAATTCTTAAGATTTCTTCACTTTTCAAATCCTTCTTTCTGAAGTTTCCTCAATGTGTTTATCTTGAATCTCACTAGTTCTGACTTCCAGGGCCTCAATTCTGTTCCTCTGACTTTCTATTGAGTACTCTTAATTCTGAAGTTTTATCATTAATCTTCTGAATTTCTATTTTCTGCCTCTCTGTGGATTCCTGTAGCATGTTCAATTTGTCACCAAGCTATGTGCTAAAATTTTTAAGTTCCTCAGTTGCTGTGCTTGTCTTTCTTGGCTTCTTCTGCATTTGCCTGATCTCCTTCCTGATCTCCTGAAGAATTTTGTATATTAATCTTTAATCTTCTGTATTGTACATTAAGTAATTCCAGGAAGTTTTCTACATCTGGAAGACTTCTTAATTCTTTGTTTTGAGGGCTTGCTGAAACCGTCATGGTCTGCCTCTTTATATGATGTGATATTGACTGTTGTCTCCAAGCTATGAATAAGGTACTCTATTCATTTGTTCTATGTTTGCTTGCTGTGTCCTAGCTTCTTGTTTTATTTTAACACGCCCAAATAGGAAGCTTGTGTGAGCTAGTTTGATTACTGGAGACTTCAAAGCCCTAACCTCCTGTTAACAGGTGGTTAGAACCATTGCTATGTATGTGAGCCCAGGAGTCTATTGAGTTTTCTTGCACATGTTCAGCTCAGGTGTCTACGCAGTCGTCAATCAAGTATGTGATGCAGACTGTCACCTACAGTCTTAGACAGGAAAGGGTCATTGATGTGGGCACAGGTAGCTGGCTGTTGTAAAGGATCATGCACTGAGCAATGCAGGAGTTGACAGCCACTCTTGAGTGTAAGAAAAATGTCTCCCTGTTCTCTAGACTGCATAAGTAGATGAGTTTTACAGCTGGACTATGGGCCCCAGTGCTGTTGGCTATAAGGGCTGGGAGGCTCCACTTATTCTTGGACCCTTTGTGGGTAGCTAAATGGTACAGACAGAGCCACCAGTCCTCAGTGCGCTGATATGGGCAGGTTAGAACCCTGCTTGACAGGCAGAGTGCTGTCAAATGTGACAAACCTGCCTCTCCACCAAACACATGAAACAGCAATGTTAGACTTCAGATGTACATGTAATCTACCATGCTCTGCCAATGACGGCCGATGCTGTTGGAATGAGCACACATGGGTCTACACAGGGGTGAAAGGCATTCAAAATATGTGGACCTCTAATGCCTATGTCGAGGCAAAAGAACTGTTACTGCTCTGTCTTCTCAGCTTGGGTAGCAAACAGATTATTTTTTCCTGTTGTTAATTTGCTCCCTCTCCAAGGCTGGAGAATGGCTGAGGGTACGTGGCAGGTCCTACTTCCAGCCCAAGAAACACACCAATCTCTGAAGCCAGCTTGGACCCAGGACACAGCAGATAGAGGACGTGCAAATGGGAGAGAGGTTTCTGCCCAGTGGGTATTTTCGGTCCATGAAGTAGCATAGATTCAGGTTGCTTATCTCTTGCTGATTAAGTGCTGCTTTTCACTGATTATGGAGGTGTAAGTTGACTCTCTACCTCAGAGTCTCTCCTGAAGTAGAAAATGCATCCCAAACACCACTGCTTGTTTCACCATGGTCAAGCCAGTGGATCCGCCCACAGGATGCCAATGTCTGCTGGGTCAGGTTCTGGCAACTCCTCACTGCTTTTGAAGTGTCTCTTCCTCCCTCTGCCATTTAGTTCAATTCCTCAACTTTGCCTTTGATATCGAGAGCTCCTAGATTGTTATATATAACCAACTAACTTGTTTTTCTTGGCTGGGAGAATAGCTTTGTTGTAAGAGGCACCATAGGAAGAATCTGACTATTCTGCCTTCTTGGCCCCATTCAGAATTATCTTAGGTAAAGGAAAGACAACACACAATACAGGGGAAGTCAGCACAACTGGACTAAACCAAAAGCTAAGAAGTTTCCTGAATACAACCAAACACCTCAAGGGGCAGCGATCTAGTGAACATGGTTTCAGGGGACATCTAGGTCAGCCGGCCTAACAAAGTTTATTAAGAAAATGCTCTGCATACCACTTTGGTGGGTGATGTCAGGGGTCTTAAAAGCTATCAAGAGGCCATCTCAAAGAAGAATGTAGAACACCAAAGATGTAAGGACAATATGAGCCAAAGAGATAGAAAAGGACACATAAACCAGAGCCTTCATCAGCCTGAGACCAGGAAAACTAGGCTGTCCCCTGAATTACTCAGCCCACTACTGTTGAGTCAATTCTGACTCATATGATCCTACAGGACAGAGTAGAAATGCTATAGAGTTTCCAAGGAGTACTTGGTTGACTGAACTGCCAATCTTTTATTTAGCAGCGATAATGTTTAACTACTGTGCCAGCGGGTTTTCCAGATGGCGCCCACCTAACACCAATTACCATTCTGACAATGAACACAATAGACAGTCCTTGATGGAGCAGGAGAAAAGGGGACTACAGAACTCACATTCCAGTAAAAAGATCAGGTTTAATGGTCTGAAAATTAAGATACCCCAGAGGGCATATCCCCCAGACTCTGTGACCCCAAAACTAAAACCATTCCCAAAGCCAACTCTGTAGACAAAGATTAGACCGAAGACATAAAGTGATACTTGTGAAGAGCACGCTTCTTAGTTGTCCATGAGACTAAACGGGCAGCTCCTGTTTGGAGGTCAGATAACAAAGTAGTAAGTGACAGGAGCTGGTTGAGTGGACACAGGAAATAGTGGCAAAGAGCAGTGTACCATCACATTATAGGGGGAGCAACTAGGGTTACATAGCAATGTGTTTATAAATTTTTGTTTGAGAAACTAACTTGAATTGTAAACTTTCATCTAAATCTCACACACAAAAAAAAGATCAGGTGCCCCAATGTAGTGAAATAGTAGTACCTAAAATTATACCCTATAATCTATCCCATCAACAACCCTTATGTGATCTCAGAGGCATCATTTGCTTAACCCAAGACTCAGTTTCCCCACCTGTTGCTTAAGATTCTTAAACCTGCTTTCTGTCCATTTTCCTAGAACAGAGGAAGAATTCACAAGCGATCCATGTTAATAGTGCTATACAGATGCTCCCAGGTAGCAATGCAAATGTGAAATCCATCCATAATGCTTCTCTCAGGGGCTAGACCCAGTGGCACTGGGTCATTTTTCCCTATAGTCATCCCTTCACATTGAGAAAGCCAGTGGTTAGTGGTTTCTCTGTGTAGGCACCTTCCTATTAAGTTGTTCAGAGCTGAGCAGATTGAGTGTGAAGAGGGATCAAAAGTCAGATTTAGTCTGGCCATAGCCACTAGGGAAAACTGGTACTGTTACCCAAGCAGTTAAGAGAAGACTCAGTCTGCATTGCAAAGCACTACCTTCAACATGTAATGGTCCAGGCAGCAACTGACAAAGGCAAAGAACAGGCATATCACAAGGTCAGAGTACTGGGAGGCAGACATTCCTGAAAAAGGAGGACAATCATAAGCTTAGATCAAGGTGGCAGAAATGCAGCTAGCAAGACTGGTCAAATTCTGGGTGTATTTGAAAGTTGATACAGTAAGAATTGACAAAGGATCGGATGCAAGATGTGATAGAAAGAGAGCTCAGGGATGACTCTAAAATTTGGAGCATGATAGATGATGACTATGAATGAAAAAGCCTTGGGGAGAAAGATCAAGTTTCATTTCTGAACATACAAAGTTAGAGATGTTGGTTAGATATCTAAGACAAGATGAACAGATGATGGCTAGAATGCTCTACCTTATGATCAGGTAGAGGCCTGGGCTGGAGATAAGAATTTGGGAGTTGTCATTACTGTACTTAGATGGCACATAAGCACCTTAATAATCCAAAGCAGCCAGTGTATACAATCAATTTTCTCCCCTGTGCATCTAGAATGTTGTTGTGTGCCATCAAGCTCATTCCATCTCATAGAGGACTCTATATAGGACTCACTCAGCTAGGACAAACTTTCCCAAACGTTTGTGTAATCTTTACGAGAACAGAACTCCAGATCTTTTCAGCCACAGTCACTGGTTGGGTTCCAACTGCCAACCTTTTGGTTACCAGCTGAGTGCTTAACGGTTGTGCAACTAACACTCCTTTGAATCTAGAATCCAAACCAAACTAAATTCATGGTCACTGAGTCGATTCCAATTCATACGACCCTTCAGGACAGAGTAAAATTGCCCCATTGCATTTTCAAGGCTGTAAATCTTTATGGATGCAGACTGCCACATTTTTCTTCTGTAGAGCGGCTGTTGGGTTTGAACCACTGACCTTCTGATTAGCAGTCAAGTGCTTTAATCACTGAGCCACCAGGGTTCCTTGCATCTAGAATAGTAGTAGTTATTTCCCCTGGGAAAACTGAGAAAGTAGTCCCTCAGATCATTTTCTATGTTCTATGATTCAGACAAGAAACCATGGTTGACAAACTCTGGGGGAACTCCAAGGAAGTCAGGACAATGAGGACAGAGCAGAAGGAAACTGAGAACTGGCCAGGGAGGCAGGAGGAAAGTTGGAGAGCATGCAAGCGTGCTGATGGATCATGTGACTCGGGCTGAAACCAGACTGATCTGGCTACAGTGAAGTTTGAAGGAAGGTCAAGTGACCTTAAAAACTGCAGTGTCATAGGGTGGTGATGAGACAGGGTTGACCAGAGAAGGAGAAGAGTGAGACATGGTTAGGTATAGTTAGTGATTCAAATTGGATCCAAAACTTCCCATTAATGATTTGTCAAGCTTCTGGGTTACCTGGATTAAAGAATATTCTGAAATAGGTACAGTTGTCAAGAAAACTACATCCACTTAGAAGATTTTTCAGCAAGTAGGAAATTTTTTCAATACTGGGCAACTAAATAAAATTTAAAAGTACACTGGATATTGAGGCTGCTATGAGACTCCAACTGACATACAAAAATGCAGATTCCAAACGTCTGTGTTTATCATAAATAACATTATTACCATTACTGGCTAACTTGAAAATAGGTAGCTATTAGAAATCTGAACTTGTAAAACATATTTATGCTTATGTTGAGCTTGCACATAAACTTCCATTTGCCAGGAATGCCTGAAATCCCCTGATATAATCCATTCACTCCTATTGTTTTAAACTTTCTCATACATACGACATATATGGAGAGTTTTAACCACTTGAAAACTTGCAGCTGACAATATAAAACATACAGTGCACAGCTCTTACAACTCAGTAGTAGGATCACAGGCCTTGCACAACTTACCTAATCTCTCCGAACCCTATTTTCCTCTTCTGCAGGCCAGGAATGATAATACTGAAAGGATTCATTAAAAATGCTTGGTAAGACCCTTGAAGTCATCTTAAAATGAAACAATAGTTTAGCTTAACAAGTGAAAAGTACTTTGCCTTGAGCAGTGTGCTCTCATAAGAACTATCCAGATGGGATCAAAGTGACAACAGGCACTCCAAAGATCAGCCAGGAAATGTAAGCGTTTGGGAGTTTATGTTAATGAGGGAGGAACGACTCCATAAAGGAGAGCGACAACTCAAAGAATGTAATCAATGCCATTAAATTGTACATGTAGAAACTGTTGAATTGGTGTATGCTTTGTTGTGTATATTCTCAACAAAATTAAATCTGAGAACTGCCAATTAAGTTCATGAACTCAATCTAGAGAAAGTGTTACCTTTAATGTGCTCTCCTTGGGAAGCTATGCACCAACACCAGCACCTAGTTCACCCTTCAAAGCAATTTGGGAACTCCTTTTCTGGAATGGCCATTAGCGCTGTCGATGGATTAAACCTGATGTCCTGAATGTCATCAAAAGGTCTTCCTTTCAATATTTCCCTTATCTTTGGGTAAAAAAAGTCATTGGGGGCCAGATCAGGTGAGTAAGGAAGGTGTTCCAATACACTTATTTGTTTACTGGCTAAAAATTGCCTTACAGACAACCATACAATTAAGTTAGTGAACTTGCCACTGTGTCACTGAGCACAACTGCCATTCCAGAAAGAGTTCTGAAACTGTTTTGAAGAATGACTAGGTGCTGACATCAGGGCATAGCTTCCCAAGGAGGGTACTTCGAAGGTGACCATAGTGATATTCAGCAATGAGGTACTTAGCACTTAGAACAATCATGTTTGCAGACTTAACTGTCAGATCTCGTGTGCATGTCTGTGTATTTACAGTGAAAAGCAGATATAGTTTCTCAGCAGTGATAATAAATGACACATTAACACTGGATTATCTGGATCAATTGGAAAGTCTGAGATGTTTACTGACCTAGACAGATGGTCTGGCTGACTTGAGAGAATGGAACAAAAAGGGTCTAAAATAACAGAAATGAGAACCATCATGTGCAGAGCTGGTAGGGAGGACTTTGGGGTATGCATGCTGTAGAGGCGATTCTTCTCCCCACTCCCTCCAACACCCACCCCCACTCCCCCAGGCCCCCCTCCAAGGCCTTCAGGTGCCATCAGCATGATGTCATATCTGACAGAGAAGCTTCCACACATGGACTATGTCACACACACCTTTGCTTGTGTGGCTTCAACTCTTTCCCACTTAGATCATCCAAAAGCGTTAGTGACGGAGGCATGGATGGATGGGTACTTGAGATTCTGCGGACTCCTTTGCTTTTCATTTTCAAGGCTTTCTGAAAACAGCTGCAGAAATACCAAAATCTTGGAAAAAGTCTGATCTTACTACACTTTCAGCCAGGCAGCAAGCTGAGAGAAGTGGAAATATTACAAGCCTGTTTTCCTGAAATCCTTAGCTCTCTCAGAGTTGCTCCAGCAATTTCTTGGCTTTATACATGACCTCAAAACAGGGCAGTCTCCTCTTCCATCTGCATTTTTAACTTTAGCTCTAGTCTTATATTTAAATACACAAGTAAGTGAGGCACAATAGCTCCACAATCCCAGCTGTACCTAAATGTACAAATCTGTGTTATGATGATGACAGGCCATATAATTCAGATGGTGAACTCAAATCACAAATCCTATACCCCAAGATTCAACTCCAAGAGATCCATTACCAGCAATGGACTACAATTTGTTTCAGACTAGTTAAAAGACAAATACTTTACACTGAAACGATCTTAAGCAACTCTCCTGCTTGTGGCCAGCACTGGCAGAAGTCAAGAATTTCAGTTAATGTGATCTTACAGCTGGGGATTTGAAATCTAGAATAATCTAGAGGGGGGATGGAAAGAAACAGAGGCTGCCAAATCTTACTACAAAGAATGCGAGTCACAAACATCAAGCTAATCTTTGATCTGCTCAATCAGGTATTAGCAGACTCAGGAAGCAGTTGTAAGCACTCAGCTCCGCACACTTGCTCTTGCCCATGTGGAGCTCTGTGCACTAGCCACAACTCAAAACACACCGTTCTCTCCAAGGGTCTACCTCATCCAAGAATCCACGCAGCCAGTGCTCTTGGAAACAAAAGTTAACCTTTCCCTTCCGGAGAGTAGAAAATGCTCTCCTATTGGGCTCTCCTCCAGGGCCGTTTTCTGGGCAACTGACCAGAGCAACTCCCATTCAGAAAATCAGAAATCAGGTTGCCAAGAAGATGGAAGGTTAAAGTGGTAACACTGAGGGAAGCGGCCATATTTTCTTATGCTTTGCCTCAATACGCCTTCGAAATCCCCAGGAAGCTGGTCTAAATTTGATCCCTGCCCAGAGACACAAGTTTATTCCTTCAAAGGGACAGAAATAGAACTTGGGACAAGTGTAATCCTAGGAGGTCCTACCTAACTTCAACTCACACCTGGCCCAAAGAACACTAAAAGATCAAGGCCAATTTCAGGGCTACTTCCAAAGACCCTCCTCTGGTCAGTTCTGGACTGGCTCCGCCTTCCGGAGCCTTTCTCAGTTCTAAGTCGAACCCTGTGCTCAGCTCCAAAGCAGTGTTTAGTATTGTCTGAACTAGGGAGGCCTACAAATTGGGTTTGATATGAGAGGTGTGCTCTGATGAGTAGCGAAGTTCCTACTTTGGGTTTTATTCCAGCTGTCCACCGCTCGGATTGGTGCAGAACTAGGCTAGTTTCCCACTGTCTTTGCTGCATGTGCCTTTCGCAAGTAGTCAATACAGGCAAACATACGCAATTTAGGATGCCACCTCATCATGTCAGAGAACATGGATTTAAGAAAGGGAGAAAAGAAGGAAGGAAAGAAAATAAGGAGGAAGGCAGGAAGGAGGGAGGAGGGAAGAGGGTGGAGGGAGGCAAGGAGGGAGGGAGGAAAAGGGAAGTATTATTGTTATCATTTTTTTTTTTTTGCCTAATAATTTTCACACTTCCATGCAACCCCTCTGAAGGGTGCCCTCCACTAACCTAAAGAGCTTGGAAATGTACACATCAGCACTTTTAGGATCCCTGCTTTCCTGCAGCCCACCGGGACTGCTTGGTGAATAGTGCTCTATTGTTCGCACTTAATGTATTAAAAATACCTTTTATTTCTCAGATAGCATTTCTTGCTTTATTTTTTAATTATCATGCAATTGACCTTTTGGGTGTACAGGTCTATGAATTTTAATATATATATGGATTAACTACCACCCCTGCAGGACACAAAACCGTTCCCTGACCCCAGATAGTCCCTCGGGCTATCCTATCCCTCTGCAGTCACACCCTCCCTTCCATTCCTAATTCCCAGAAACCACTGATTTGTTCTTCATAAATAGGCCTTTAATAGTTTCCTTGTTCCACATTCCCAAACAAACTCAAAATGTTCTTTATTCTAGCTTGAGAGTTAAGTATCTTGCTATGGTTGTCACTGTAACTCATTCCAACAAAATTTATTCAAAATAAAATGTGATTTTACATTCATAAGCACAAAGCTATAAAAGGTGAATCACCCCAACCAGCTCCTTTAATTCCAGCCTACATCAGCCTGGACCATGCAGCCCAGAAAGCCCAACCCTGATCAGAGAGAGGGATCTAGACTTTTCTCTCTTCATTTTCTCTTAAAGCTTCCTCATTCACCCTGCTCCTGACTGCCCTTTAATGAGCCCACATTCGCCTCTTAGAATTGGAGATGTATATGTTTCCTCTCATTCTGACTCACTGCTCTCACTTAGACATGGACTGCACTGTATACCTCTTTCACCTGGGCCAACCTCCAGCACGCAAGCTTCAAGCCCCAGGAATGGCCCATCATGCCAATCACTGGATTCAATCAGGTTCCCAGCAAACAGCAAGCTCTGAAGATACTTCACCCTCCAACTTTTTACTGTAAAATCATCTGAAACATGTATTTGCCCTCTATGTGACTTTTTAAAAAGCACAAGACAGTAAGAACTCCAAAAGTAACTAATACATATTATTGTATTATTATCTATTATATATAGATAAAACCTGTTGCCATTGAGTCAATGTCAACTCCTAGCTAACCTACAGGGCAGAGTAGAACTACCCCACAGACTTTCCAAAGAGTACCTGGTGAATTTGAACTGCTGACCTTTTGATACGTTACCTCCCAGTTTGCAATGGCCAAAAAGGGCTCTAAATCTGCATGTTTCTATATATACCGGATGTTTGATACTAAAAGAATCATCTATTGCAAATAACCAAGTCAGATTACTTACACTTAATCTTTGTGATGAAATCCAGAGTTTTCATTAAGAGACAATGCAAGTGGCCTCCCACACCTTTGTCACAATCCACACCAACAGCACCACCCGTACTTTGTCACTCACCCCCACTGCCACCACCCTGAAACTACAAAAAGCTAAACAGAATAATCCTTTAAAAATCTATTTTAGCTGACTGAATTAAAGGCACTGACAAATTAAAAATTCCAGCCAAGTCTATAGACTGTTTTGCCTTTGAAACCAGTATGTTTTCATTCGAGTAACAATGAGATATATATTCTCTCCCCCAGCACTTGGCTGGCCTAAAGTTTAGTATTTAGTTTCTTTCAGATAGGCAGCATTGGCCCCAGAATTCTGGCTTCCATTGCTTAGAGAACCTCTCTCAATAATCAGCTTAACAGGCCTCATGGTTACTGATAAACTTTCAGTGAAAGATCATGTAAGATATATTGATGCCTATATTGCTATTTTCCCTCTCAAAGCATTAGCCTGAATCTCCCTACTCTCATTCTCTTCCCTTCCCTACCTCTAAATTCTTCCTTTTTCCCTCTTGTTAAGATTTTGTGAAAAGAGAAATCATAATAGAGCTACCTACGCTATCTACTCTTGATTAAAATTACAAAATTTAACACTATTTTAAAATCTCCATCTACTTCTTTAGCAGCTGCATACCTCTTCCCAGAGACTGGCTCTACCTATTTGCAAAATCCGAAAAATTTAATCCATTGCCATTGAGTCATTTCCAACTCAGAGCCACCCTACATGACACACAGAACTGCCTTCATAGGGTTTCCAAGGAGTGGCTGGTAGATTCAAGCAGCCATATGCTTAACCACTGCATCACTAGAGCTCACATGCACACATATGCAACATTTTGCAAATAATTTCAGGCATCTGAAGTCCCTTTAAAGTCTACCCCTGGATGTATAAATGGTATGTGGTCCCCAAAGTAAACCCCATTCCAACAAGGTCAACCACTCAACTCCCACCTGGTCCAAGGTCTACCATCTTCTCTCTAATTGCTCTTGTCAGTACTGCTTATCCCAAATCAACTTCTGTCTCCTTTATGAAGCCTTCTGCATCTCCTTCAGCTCACAGGGCTTTCTCCTTTTTCTGACTTCTTACACACACAGAGTCAAGTCTGGTAACGTGGCATTTAATTTCCCTCTAAATATTTCACACCCATTAAAGTTATGCCTCTGAGCCTAACTGGTGAGGCCCTGAAAGCAAACACAGTGTATCTTAGCCTCTGCAGTTTCCCCTGGGCACTTGGCACAGTGCTAGAAGCCCAGTGTAGTGTTATTAAATGAGCCACATATCTAGGTACTCACCTTGCTTTACATAGCTTCTGTCCCTTCCCCCCTTCTTCCACCAAGGAGGAGAAGGCCAGAAACATGCTGAGCAGAAACCATGCAATTCAGAGTTCAGATCTGTTGCTCACCACTTTGTTCATTCATTCAACAAATATTGATGAAATTCCTACTATGTGGAACACTGCAGGCACTACACTGGGCACTGAGGATACAAAGATGACAGAAACATAAGTAAATGATTTATGGTATGCTATTTTACTAAGCAAGCAGTGTCCCTCTCCAGAGACTGACCCCTCCTAACAATGTGTCCAAGGTACGTAAGGTGTAATCTCCATAACCTTGCTGCTAAGGAGCATTCTGGTTGTACTTCTTCAAAACAGATTTGTTCTTTCTTTTGACAATCATGGTATATTGAAAGAAAACCTGGTGACATAGTGGTTAAGTGCTACATATGCTAATCAAAAGGTCGGCAGTTCAAATCCCCCACGTGCTTCTTGGAAACTCTATGGGACAGTTCCACTGTGTCCCACAGGGTCGCAGTGAGTTGGAATCAACTCAGTGTCAGTAGGTTTGGCATTTTTTTGGCTTCATACATTCAGTACTTTTTGCCAACATGACAATTCAAAGCGTTGATTCTTCAGTCTTCCTCATTCACTATCTAGCTTTCACATGCGTATGATGTGACTGAAAATACCATGGTTTGGTCAGACACACCATAGTCTTCAAAATAACAATTTGCTTTTCTACACTTTAAAGAGGTCTCTTGTAGCAGATCTGCCCAGTGCAATTCGTCTTCTGATTTCTTGACTGCTGCTTCCACGGGTATTGACTGTGGATCCAAGTAGAATGAAATCCTTGACAACCTCAGTTTTTTCTCCATCTATCATGATAATGTTTACTGGTCCATTTGTGAGGATTTTTGTTTTCTTCATGTTGAGGTGCAATTCATACTGCAGACTTTGATCTTCCTCAGTAAGTGCTTCAAGTCCTCTCCACTTTCAACAGGAAGGTTGTGTCATCTGCATATCAAAGGTATTCTTCTTCATGTAATACAGTTTCTCAGAGTATTTCCTCAGCAGACAGACTCAATAGGTATGCTGAAAGGATACAACCCTGATATACGTCTTTCCTCACTTTAAATCATGCAGTATCCCCTTGTTCCATCCAAACAATTAAGTGTTCTGGAATTCCCATTCTTCACAATGTCATCCCAAATTTCTTATGATCCACACAGTGCATAATGCCTGTGCATAATTAATAAAACACAGGTAAATAGCCCTCTGGTATTCTCTGCTTTCAGCCAGGATCCATCTGACATCAGCAATGATACTCCTGGTTCCATGTCCTCTTCTGAATATGGCCTGAATTTTTGGCACTCCCCCGCTGACATATTGCTGCAGCTGCTTTCGAATGATCTTCAGCAAAATTTTACTTGTATGTGATATTAATGATCCTGTTGTAACAATGATTCTGAAACATCTCAATTGATATTCCGTCAATTCCTAGAGGCTTGTTTTTCACCACTGCCTTCAGGGCAGCTTCAACTTCTTCCTTTAGTACTGTCAGTTACTGACCATATGCCAATGTCCTGAAATTGTTGACTGTCACTCTTTTTTTTTTTTTTTTGGTATAATGACTTTGTGTATTCCTTCCATCTTCTTTCGACGTCATTAGTGTTCAACACATCAAATCTATTTTTGCAATGGTCTCCAAACTCAGGTAGGATATACTCAAGGTTATATTTTAGCTCTTGTAGACTTTCTCTAATTTTCTTCCATTTCAACTTGAAACTATATATGATCAATTAGCCTTGTTCTGACGGATGATATTGAGCTTTTCCATCATCTCTTTCCACAGATGTAGGTTGATTTGATTCCTGTGTATTCCATCTTGCAAGGTCCATGCATATAGCTGCTGTTTGTGCTGGTAAAGAAATGTATTTGCAATGAAGTCACTCACCTGGCAAAATTCTATCATGCAATCTCCAACATCCTTTCTTTCACCAAGGTCATATTTTACAACTATTGATCCTTCTTCTTTGTTTCCAACTTTCACATTCCAGTCACCAGTAATTATCATGGCATCCTAACTGCACGTTTGATCAGTTTAAGACTGCAGAGGCTGGTAAAACTCCTCAATTTCACCTTTGGCCTTAGTGGTTGATGCATAAATTTGAATAATAATATTAACTGGTCTTCCTTGAAGGCAGATGGATACTAACCTATCACTGACAGTGTTGTACTTCAGAATAGATCTTGAAATGTTATTTTTTACAATGAATGAAATGCCATTCCTCTTCAATTTGTCATTTCTGGCATAGTAGACCATCTGATTGTCTGATTCAAAATGGCCAATACATTCTATTTCAGCTCACTAACGCCTAGGATATCAATGTTCAATCCTTTCCATTTCATTTTTTACAGTTTCCAGTTTTCCCAGATTCATACTTCATGTGGCCCATATTCTATTTACTAGGGGATGTTTGCAGGGGTTACTTCTCATCTTGATTTGTGCCACATCAGCACGTGAAGGCCCCAAAAGCTGACTTCATCCATGTCATTAAGGTAGACTCTACTTTGAGCAGAAATTCTTGTGCTGCAGTGGTTAAATGCCACGGCTGCTAACCAAAAGGTCAGCAGTTCAAATCCACCAGGTGCTCCTTGGAAACTCGACGGTGCAGTTCTAGTCTGTCCTACAGGGTCGCTGTGGGTTGGGCTCACCTTCAGAGCACTGTATCAGAAAATGTTCCACTGCTATTCACAAAGTTTCCACTGGCTAATTCTTTTCAAAAGTAGACTGTTAGGTACTTCTTCGAAGTCTTAGTCTGGAAGCTCAGCTGAAACCACGGATGACCCTTCTGGTATCTAAATACTGGTGGCATAGCTTCTAGCAACACATCAACACACAACCCCACACAGTATGACAAACTGACAGACACGTAGGAGAGAGGTACATACAAGGCGGTAATATCAGAGAGGAAGCAACTATCTATTTAGAGACGTTAATAAAGTCATCGTTGAGATAGGATGCTTGAAGATGGGTTTTCAAAGATTACAAATTAAATTGCCACATGTGCTACGATGGAAAAGGCATTTCAAGAGAGTAATGGCAAATGCAAAGGCACAAATGAAAAGAATTAACATGTCCCTTTTATTCTCTCCTTTCCTTCCTTGGAAGCCCTGGCTGGCATAATGGTTAAGTGCTATGGCTGTTAACCAAAGGTCAGTGGTTTGAATCCACCAGGCACTCCTTGGAAACCCTATGGAGCACGTCTACTTTGTCCACTCTGTCCTATAGGGTCTCAATGAGTTGGAAATGACTAGAGAGCAATGGGTTTGCTTTTTTTGTCTCCTTCCTTAGTTAGTCCCTGGGTGAAACTCCATTTCAATCAGGCCAACTCATCTCACCTTCAGGATTATTTCTCTAAACTAAATAATGGGGATTTATTTTAAACTGCCCAGCACATATGAATTTCAAAATACTAAATAAATTACGGAATTGGAATGAAATGCATGTGATGATCTCAACATTCATTTTACTGGGTTACATACTTTTGTAGAAAAGATTTTTAATACCATTTTAATTTTAATGATCTTTCTGCCTTCAAGGGATAAAATAACATCAAGAAAAATGGTTTTAAAGTTATTTATTCAATGTTTCCATTCCTGTATCATTTATTTCTTCAAGTGAGTTCAGTTTCTCTGTCTGCTGGTTTTGCTAACCTCTCTTTGAGCTATAACAGTCATGGGACCACTTTTATGGTGAAGTTTAAAATAATTCAAATTTAAAATCTTAACATGATTCACATATTGCATCTCAAGTGTTTCTAAAACAAACCAACCTGCTTGGACATTTTGTAAAAAACTATTTTTTGCCAGAACATATAAAAACATGCCTTCCAGTATCTGGAAACAGAGACTCATTTGTATTTATGCAAAAATTCAGCCTCGGGCTCATTTTCCTGCCTTGTATTTTCAAAGAAAAGCTAGTAACACTGCTAACCTCGTTTTCTTTAAGAATTACTAATAGCATTAAAATGTATCAATAGTTGGGCTTTGAAAAAAAATAAAGTCAAGAACAAACTGGTTACAGAGATGCCCTTCATGGCACTTACTGTCTTTTCACAGACCTGAGCCTTTAATTGCTTTTAAAGACAGAAAAGCCCTGGTTCTCTCTCCAGTGTATCCATTTGAGACCCTTGAAGATGCTCACAAGTTTATAATAAAGACATATTGCCTCACCAATGGGCTAGATTTTTTTTTAACTTATTGCTGTTCTTAATTTCAGGCACACACAAACAAGCGCACTGCTGTGAAGTCGATTCTGACTCATAGAGACCCTACAGAACACAGTAGAACTGCTCTATAGTTTCCAAGAAGCACCTGGTGGATTCAAACTGCTGACCTTTTTATTAGCAGACATAGTACTTAACCACCATGCCACCTGGCACACATAAGAAACCAATAAGCAAGCAAAAAATTCACAGAGAAGATATTTATAACTACTTTGAGTTGCTTCATAAGTCATTCCGTTTTTGGCCTCTGTGCTGCCGTTGGACTCCTGAGACTGCATTTGAAGAGAGCAAGACCATGGTCCTGTACTAGACTGGTAAGACAATGACAGTCGGGATAATGACAGTCAGGATGTATTACACGTATACTGGTTTTGGGAAATACAGTGGTGTACTGGTTAAGTGCTACGGCTGCTAACCAAAGGGTTAGCAGTTTGAATCCACCAGACACTCTTTGGAAACTCCATGGAACAGTTCTACTCTGTCCTGTAGGGTCGCTATGAGTCAGAATCAATTCAACAGCAGTGGGTTTGGTCAGATGCTTTACACTTGCAAGAATTCCTTCCCAAGATTCATTTCATGTGATCACACTAAACCTCCAATGGAGATGATAAGCCTAGATTCCAGAAGCCGGAATATACGCAGTATACTCCAGTCATATCCAAGGGCATCACCGGAATGAGAACCCAGATCTTACCTCTACAAAAAAATCTTTTCCAACACACACTAGATATGGAATGACCAGTCTCTCTCCTCACCCTGCTCTCATTTTGTTTTCCATTTCTTAACTTAGGGATTGATTTTTTATTATTATTACAGTATTTCAGGATCCTTATAGTTTCAAGTTTCCAGTATTAAAAATTCAGTCAAACAGCAGTTTTCTCTATCCAAAATTTACCTTTCTGGAATAAGGTCAGTCTAAAGTAAATTAAGATGCTTTGCCTTCATTTTTCATTGCTCTCTTTTATCACACTGTAGAAGCCCCGTACTCAAGGTCTCTCTTAACCAGTTTCTTCCCACTGGCCCAGGCTTCTCCCAGGAAGCACTATACTTGGTTACCTTTTCATGCTTGCACATAAAATCTCCCAGAAAGATCTCAGAGAGCACAAGATGCATGCAGCAAGGTACACAGGATATCATAAATTCAAGTCTATAAAACTTTATTATCAGTCCCAAGAACACATTATTAAAAGAAAAGCCTTCCAACTCTTTCCACTTTGTACAAAAGAGCTCTACGAAAACTATAAGTGATTTTCCTGAGACCCATTACTAAAGAGCCAGCCAAGCCAAGTGCCGTCGAGTCAGACTTTATTTTATTCCGTCATTTGTTCATTCATTCAGCACGAGAGCCACTATGGGCAGCACTACTCTAGACCCTGGACAACTGATGACAACAGAGCCAAGCTTCTGCCCAGCAGAGCTTACACTCCATGAGGGGTAAAACAGCCAAAAAAAAAAAAAAAAACATAAAGAAATAATATCAGATAATGTTAAGTATTTAAGAAAACAAAGGAAAAAAAAAAGAAACCTGGTTAAGCATATCACTGCTAACCAAAAGTCTGGCAGTTTGAATCCATCAGACACACCTTGGAAACCCTATGGGACAGGTCTACTCTGTCCTATAGTAGGGTGGCTATAGGTCAGAACTGAGTCGATGGCAATGGGTTTGGTTTGGGTTTACTGTTAAATATAATCAATAATAAACAAGTTGAGGGGAAATCATACCATGGGAGAAAGGGACAAAGTGGAAACTGGAACTGCAGCTGGGAAGTGATTACAGAAGTGCGGGGGAGAACCCTGGGAAGAAGGGAAGGGGTGAGGACATCAAGGATTCTCTGCTGCGCTAAACCAAGTTCCGCTCAAGTGGAGCTGTTAAAAAGTCAACTGGAAGTACAAGTCTAAAGCTCAAGGGAAAATCAGAGGCTAGAGATACAAATTTGAGCATCATTAGAATACAGGCACTACAGTATGTAAGTCATGTTCAAATTACAGCTTTAATACTTGTTAACTAACTTGGGGGAACTCTAACCTTCCTACAACTTTTCTATGTAGGAGTGATGTTTATCTCTGAATGTGACTTGAAATCTATAGCTAAAAAAAATTAACCCCATTGCCCTCAAGTCGATTCTGACTTATAGTGACCCTAGAGAAACCAAAACCAAACTCAACGCTGTCAAGTCAGTTCTGACTCACAGCGACCCTACAGAACAGAGTACAACTGCCCCGTAGTTTCCAAGGAGCACCTGGCAGATGTGAAATGCCAACCTTTTGGTTAGCAGGCACAGCATGTAATCACTGTGCCACCAGCATTTCCCTACACAAATATTTATTATTATTAAGTTCCTAAGAACATGAGCAACATATAAAAATAGAAACAGCAAAATCGAGAATGAAAACCCAAATTTTCTGACCACAGTATGAGACCGCCAGTTATCTTTACTGGGGAGCAAAACAACTTGCCAGCAAATTCACCAGAACAAAGCACCACCCAGGGAAATGAAGATGGGGTGCTCCTACTGCCGGCCCTTAAAAAGATAAAAGATTTTCATTAAGAAAAGCAACAACTGAACAATATGTTATGCTGTCAACAAGAGGTAAATTTATAGAGAATTATTACCTTAATACCTCAACTAATATTAAAAGCATATACTACTTTTGCAATTAGAAAGATACACAAAAGGGTAACATAATATAGAACTGTGTTTTAGTAAACATACGTAACTAAATGGGAAAAAAAACAGCAACTCATGAACTGGTCTTCAAGAAGCTCCAGTATGCAACTGATCCAGATGGTGATTCTTGCTAAGTTCTAAAGTAATGCACATTGATAAAATAAAAATAAAAATAAAAAAATCAACTAAATATCCTTGTAAGTACTTAAGTTTTGAAATTTAATTCTTCTAGAAACTTTAAATATTCCACACATTGACCTATTATGGAAATGCTGGTGGCATAGTGGTTAAGTACTATGTCTGCTAATGAAAAGGTCAGCAGTTCGAATCCACCAGGTGCTCCTTGGAAATTCTATGAGGCAGTTTTACTCTGTCCTGTAGGGTAGCTATGAGTCAGAATTGACTCAACAGCAGTGGATCTGGTCTTACCTATTATAGACTTAAAACTAATGAATAGGTAGATCTTTTTCCCCCCTAATTCGATCCATCAATACTCACTATCTTCTGGAGAGAATTCATTTTTTTTAAATTACAGAAATTCCCAGAGCTTTAAACATGTGCACTCTGACTCTCCAAAGGAGGAAGCACAAATGCCATATTCTAAACATTTGTTTTTTATACAGCATCTTAAGAGATCAGTGTTTTGTCGTTGTTGTTGTTTTTTTCCTCTTTATTGTGGTTAAGTGAAAGTTTACAATCCAGATCAATTTTCCATATAAACCCCCGAGTACACCTCTCCGCAACTCTATCTGCTCTCCTCATCCTGTGACAGCACATTCTTCTTTTTCACTCCTTACTTCCAGTATCCACTGAACCAACTCTTGGCCCCTCCTCTCCACCTTCTCCTCTCCCCTCTAAAAATAAACAGTAGGACAGCCTCATATGAACGTTAAACTATAGAGTTACATACACCACCAGCACCTTTCTGTGTTGCCAAGTCCAGTCCATTCTTTGTCTGAAGTATTCGCTTCAGTACTGGTTTCAGCTCTGGACTAGCAGCAAGTCTAGGGGTCATGTTCCCAGGGCACCCTCCAGGTTGTCAGATCATCAATTCTGATCTTTTAACAGAGTTCTTAGTCTGCACACCTCTTTTTATCACGCTATATCAGTGACTCTACATTGTGTGCCCTATCAGGGCTGTCTTTTGTGTTGGCTGGGCACCATCTGGTTCTGCTGGTCTCATGCTGACCCAATTATATGGGTCCTCTGTCTCCTGAGCTCATTTTTCCTTGTGTCTTTGATGTTCTTGGTTGTTATCTGTTCCAAGTGATTGGGAACAACTGATGGCAATTTGCTGGCTTTTAAGACCCCAGATGCCACTCACCAATATGGGATGTAGAAGACTCTCCTAGCAAAAGACTAGTTATGTGAACTGACCTTGACATCCCCCAAAAACATGGCCCCCATCCCAGACCCCTTTCTCTGCTACTCTATCCTTTAAAATGTTGTGTTGAATTTAGAAAACCTTTTAGCTTATGGTATAGTTCAGTTACACTGACCTGCCTTCTTTTGCACGCTGCCACCCCCTTTTGAAGAACTGTAAGCAACCATTCTATCCAACCAGTAAGAAAAATGAAGTCTTGACACATGCTGCAAAACAGATGCAGCTTGAACGCATTAAGCTAAGTCAAGTCAGTCAGTCACAAAGAACAAATATTGCATGATCTCACACATATAAAAAACAAGAACAGGCAAACGGATAGAGAGTGAAGTTAATTAGTGGTTACAAGGGGTAGGCTAGAGCGGGATAAGAGAGCATTGCTTATGGAGCACTGAGTTTCAGTTTACAGTGATGAAAACACTGACTAAGGGGCTACCTTGTACAGCTAATCAATGTAACTGCTGACAGTAAATTGGGTCGCTCTAAAAAAGTGGACTGGCAAAACGTATGTGATAGATACAACAAAAGAGAGAGAGAGAGTAGCTCAGGCTGCTTTGTACGACCTCACAGGATTCGTTTTCTCGGTTTGGGGGATTCAGGCGACGGTTTCATGGGGCATCCAGTTGAGTGCTTACTGCTTTAGTGTTTTAGTGCTTCTGTTCTACCTCCTAGTTCACTGTGTAGGGCCTGTGGTCTTAAAAGCTTGCCAACAGTCATGCAAGATATAATAATTGTCTTTATTTGTCTAGAGTCTATTCCAACTCATACAACTTCACAGGTCACTAGAGCTGCTTCACAGAGTTTTCTTGCCTATAATCGTGATGGAAGTAGATAATTAGGCCTTTCTGCTGAGATATTGCTGAGTGGGTTCAAACCACCAACTTTAGTAAATCTAAAACGCCAACTCTCTGCCATTGAATCTTTCCCAGCTCATAGTGACCCTGAACTGCCTACAGGGTTCCCACTGTAAATCTTGATGCAAGCAGACTTTTTCTCCCATGGAGCAAACAGTGGGTTTCAAACACTAATATTCCAGTGAGCAGCTGAGTACATCAGCAACGTGCCACCAGGGTTCCTTTTAGGTTAGAAGTCAAGAGAAAATCAGTTGTGCCCCGTAGGAATCTCTGTAAAAGTAAGGTCCATCTATACACATTCAAAGACTTAAAATGGTACAGTGTGACTTCTATACCCTACGTAAGTCACCGATCACAGAATTTCTTAGCCTCCCAAATCCCGTGAGGTTTCTAGTTGTAATTCTAGGTAGTTGCCACTAGATGGCTTGGTGCTTCATAACAAAGTGTACAGTCTTCCCTCCAGGTTTTATACTAATGAGTTTCAGATATCAACAAAATCAAAGTCTTCGTGTAATTAAAGAACTCTGAAATACTTTCAAAAGGGAAAAAACCTCAAATCAATTTAGGATGCTCTCTACCTACTGTGATTCTTTCCACACTTGCTGTTACTCACAACCAAGTACTTGAGTTGAGGTTTTAAATATAAACTTGAATACAAATATAAAAACACATGCAGTCAAAACAATCTGGTACTGGTACAAGAACAGACACATCGATCAATGGAACAGAACTGAGACCCCAGAGATGACACCATCTGCCTATGAACAGTTGATATTCAACAAAGGCCCTAACACATTAAACTGGGGTA
The DNA here is from genome assembly GCA_028571685.1 of Heterohyrax brucei. Classification (NCBI taxonomy): domain Eukaryota; kingdom Metazoa; phylum Chordata; class Mammalia; order Hyracoidea; family Procaviidae; genus Heterohyrax; species Heterohyrax brucei. The sequence continues at coordinate 53,491,111 of CM053155.1, forward strand.
AAAACAGTATCTTCAACAAATGGTGCTAACAAAATTGGATATCCACCTGCAATAAATTAAAACAAGATCCATATCTTACACCTTATACAAAACCAACTCCAACTGGATAAAAGACCTAAATATCAAACCTAAAACAATAAAACTCATTCAAGAAAAGGCAGGAACAACAATGGAAGTTTTAATACACAATGTAGACAGACTTCAAAATCTGGCAAACAAACCACAGTCAACAGAAGAGAAAATAGATAAATAGGAAGTATTAAGAATCAAAGACTTTTGTTCATCCAAAGACTTTATCAATAGAATTAAAAGGCCACCTACAGAATGGGAAAAAATATTTGGCAACTCTATGTCAGACCGATGCCTGATCTCCATAATCTATAAGATACTACAAAATATCAATAAGAAGATAAATTAAGCAATGGGCAAAGGAGATGGACAAACATTTCACTAAAGAGAAGACCCAGGCAGCCAAAAAACACATGCGGACATGTTCACGATCTTTAGTTATTAAAGAAATTCAAATCAAGACTACAATGAGATACCATCTCATCCCAACAAGGTTGGCCATGATCCAAAAACCACAAAACAACAAATGCTGGAGAGGCTGTGGAGAAAGTGGAACTCTCCTACACTGTTGGTGGGGTTGCAAAATGGTCCAGTCTCTTTGGAAAGCAACCTGGTGCTTCCTTAAAAAAATGGATATAGATACACCATTTGACCCAGTAATTCCACTACTTGGAATATATCCTACAGCATCAAGGCCTTTTACACCAACGGACACATGCACCAGAATGTTTATCGCAGCACAGTCCACGATAGCAAAAAGACAGAATCAACCCAGATGCCCAATAACAGAGGAATGGATAGGTAAACTATGGTATATATACTCAATGGAGCAATATGCAATGATAAAAATAATGATGATTCCAGGAAACATCTCCTAACCTAGTTTCAACTGGAAGACATTATGTTGAGTGAAAGTAGTCAGCAACAAAAGGACAAATATTGTATGAGACTCCTACAATAAGATCTCAAAAACAGACTTACGTATACAAGAAAAGACTCTTTGACAGCTGCAAGGGAGGGGAAAGAGGGAGAGCAAGGAGGGGAGGGTTTAGATTACATAGTTTCTAGAAATCTGGTTGGGTGAAATCGGTGATAGCACACATTAGAAACAAGAACATTATTAAGTGGACTTCAGCATAACTTGAATACTCCTTCCATCTTAACCCAATATTGCAAGGACAGAGTAGCTGGGGCAGGGGGCAAGAGACCATGCTCTCAGGCAAAATTGAGGCCAATTGGCACAACTAGCATTTTGCTAAGAGGGCTCTCTGCACCCCACACTGGTGAGTGGCATCTGGGGTCTTAAAAGCTGCCAAGCTACCATCTGAGGGCACAGCAAATGGCCCCAACTCAGCAGGAACGGATGACCACCGAGGACCAAAATGATACAGGGCAAAGACAACCCAGAAGGTAGAGAGACCCACATGAGTGGGTGTCTACATAGACTTGGGACCGGCAGAATCGGATGGTGCCCGGCCACCACCAGTGACAGCTGCGATGGAGCTCACTAAGTTGAGTCTCACTGGCAACACAAGAATAAAAAGGGGTGCACCCTGAGATCTTCACTAAAAAACCACAATTGATGGTCCAGCACCTTTGGGGTTCCCCTGGGAGCATGGCCCCTGGTCTTGATGCTGCCCTTGCCCATAAATCATAATGAAGGTCAACTCTTCAGACACAAATGGATTGGACTTGGTGATGCAGAGTGACCATATTGGATGCACTTTATGGTTCTGTGCATCTATAAGATATCATCCTGCTGACCTCTGGCCGGAGGAAGGAGAGTGGGTGGAGAGGAGTGGAAAGGAGGCTGCTGGGAGGATGAGACTTGTATGGAGCAGAGAGGAACAGTGTGCTGTCACCAGACAGGGAGAGCAGTGGAAGATGCATATAGGTGGGCACATAAATTTACACAGGAATGTACATTTTCACTCAGTCATAATTAAAAAAAAAAAAATGCAGATATAAATATAAAATGTTTAGCTCGAGCACTGGTGTTTTCTCTCAGATGAAAATTGTAACTTAAGTAGAAAGACACCAAGTTCTTCAAAGGACTCAGTCTTCAGCTCTGCTAAAGCATCTTGCCACTCACATCCTAAATGCAGCCATAGGGGTATGGGGGTTGGGGGTAGAAACAAATCTACCAGCCAGCCTCTCCTCTCTATGGTGTTCTTAGGACCAGTGTATAAAGATTCTTGTGTCCGCTTTGGGATCCAAAGCATCCTAAGTCTCTCCACTTTAAAGTGACAAGTGCCCAATACAGGAAGCACCCCACTCCAGCAAATCTTGTAGTTACTTGTGGCTTACAGACGGGAGAGTGACAGCAGGAGTTATCTTGCCTCACCCCTGCAAATGCTCTCCTCTACTTCTCACGTCAGGAGCTCCTGGATGACACAGGTGGACCCTCAACTACTTGCCGGAAGATTGCTGGTTCAAACCCACTGCAACAGCCCTGGTAATTTACTGCTGCAGGGTCACAGCCTTTGGAACAGTTCTAGTCTGTACACTCAGGTTGCTATGAGTCATGGCGACTCCACAGCAACTAACAACAACCATACTCCCCATATCACTCAGGTAACCATAAGGCACCAGGGATCGGATCTTCCTGAAGCTAGCTAACCTCTCCAAATGTGAAAGTCTTCACAAGTAACTTGCCCTTTCAAACATCACTGGTTTTAAAGATATAAAATAATTTCTCAACTTACCAGCAACAAAGGAAATACAAATGATTCACAAAAATCTCTTATAGCTGACAGGGAGATTGCCATCAACCCATTCATTCCTGTAGTCAATTAATGTGGCAATGTGCCACACACAGTGTTAAAAGCTGGTCATCAGTAAGTCAAAGAGCTATAGGTCTCTGTCTTACAGGGTCCACTGTTCAGTTATAGATAACACTAATAATAGAGAAAAAATATTTCTTATTAAAAACTGAAAACAGACTCAAACAGATAGATCTCGCATAATAATGTTCACAGCAGCATTTTTTACAATAGCCAAAAGGTAGAAAAATTTAGGTGTCCATCAACTGATGAATGGACAAAAATAGGTGATACATCCATACAATGGAGTATTACTCAGTTATAAAAGGGAATGAAGTTCTGATACACGTATGAACTTGAAAACATTATGGTGAATGAAATAAGCCAGACAGAAAAAGGCAAATATTGTAAAATAAAATTAAACCTGAATGGATGGGTCCAGAAGAAAAGCCCAGTTTTCAGAATCAGGTCAACTCTGGTTTGAACCTTAGTTGTGCCCCTTGGCAAAGATGAGGGAGACATAGTATGGGTGGGCAGAGAACTGAATGAGGTTTCAATATGAAAAAATAAGTTCAAAATGAATCAAGGACAGAATGAGAGAAGTAGCAGCTTTTAGCTAGAATGGCCTATAACTGGGGAAAATATTATTCCTACTACAAAAATCTGGTTTAGAATCATCAAGCCTAGGGTCCTTTATGGCCATACTTGAGAAAAGAAGGGGGCACTATTACTAATTAAGCCAAGACAACAGGTGTAAAAATGGGGCTTCCCTGGATGAACTGGGACATCAGGTCATCAGAACATCAGGGAAAGCTCTAGACATGTTAACTGATGACAAGTTTGATGAATCAAGAATTTACTGTAATTGCTTTAAATAAAAAGAAAACAACATTAGCTAAGTGCTTACTGGCACTGTTCTAAGTTCTAACTATATATTTACTCATTTAATATTCACAAAAACATTATTGTTATTGATAGGTGCCATGGAGCTGATTCTGACTCACAGAGACCCCATGTACACCAGAATGAAACACTGCGTGGACCTGGGCCATCTTCACAATCGCTATGTCTAAGCTCATTGTTGCAGCCACTGTGTCAATTCATTTCCTTAAAGATCTTCCTCTTTTTCGCTGACTCTTGACCAAGCATGACGCCCTTCTCCAGGGACTGGTCCCCTCCTACTAACATGTCCAAGTGTGTGAGACAAAGTCTAACCATCCTGGCTTCTGCAAAGTATTACTGCTGTACTTCTTCCAGCACAAATCTGTTCATTCTTTTCACAGTCCATGCTATATTCATTATTCTTCACAAACACCACAATTCGTAAGGTGTCAGTTCTTCCTTACACACTGTCCGACTTTCACATGCATACGAGGCAACTGAAAACAGCATGGCTTGGGTCAGGCATACCTTAGTCGTTAACGTGAACTGTACGTGTAGCAACTGTTGAATTGGTATATGTTTTGCTGTGCACATTCTCAACAACAACAAAGTAAAACTGTGTACATAAATGTTTCTCTCTGGGTCAGTGGAGAGCTGAAATTAACTTTATCCTGTTAAGAGTAAACAAATTCTCTCTATTTTTCATGTATGAATCAATGTAGCTCTTAAGACACTGGAAGAAAATTTCCATGTGATTCAGTGATTTTTCTCCGGCTCTACCAAAAGCTAAATAAATAAACAAAATAACACCAAAGAGGGGGAACCCTAAGCAATAGAGCTGTCCAAAGTTGTAATGAGCTACTTCAGGACAAAGGCAGGTCTCTGTCACAGTGGTATGTCCTGTCACAGGCTGCAGGTGGAATAAAAGCGATTCAAGTTTATCAGCTAGATGGCTAAGAGATGAATATTAAGGTTCTTTCCACACTCGAGGCTTCATTATTCTAGACATAGTTTTACAACAGCAAAAACACTTCCCTTCAACAACATCCATCTCCCAAAAGATTTAGATAAGTTCCAAGCTACCAGAAAAAGATGGAAGAGAGAGGAAAGGAGGGAGGGAGACAGGAAGTGGCGATCCAATAGGAACAAAAAGAAGAGAGAAGGGAAACGAACTAAAGTTTCTTAAGTACATTAAACAGTTTTACTTTCCAAATAAAGTCTAAAACCCTACTTTTCCCATCTCAACCAAGATGTAAATTGAGTTCATCCAAAGTGCAAGATTCCTGAGTGTCCTGTGTGAGGAAAACAAAAAAACAGGGCATCTGAAAATCACTTTGGACTCTATAATTAGCTCTGATAGCTCCTTCCCAGACTGCTCTGGATGATCAGATCAGAACAGAAGAGCAGAGACTGGCTCCGGACTTGATGTGTGTAATGCAGCTTTCTACAGGGTTGGGTCAATTGTTTCTGACATATATACACATTTCAACTATCTTCAAAGGCAAAGTCTGGGAGAGCCGCGTAATTCCTCTCTAAGGACACTGACAAGCGATGGATTACAGAGGGTAAGAAGAGAAATCCAAATAAGGTAAAAATGATTGAAAGAAGGATACTAACAAGAACCCCAAAGGACGCAACTGATTGATCGGCCACTTTACTAGGCTGCTAAGCACCGACCCCTCTCTGCGGGCTCATGACTACTACTCTTTTGCTACCAGAGACCCTTTTATAATCCTCAGAGTCACAGTCATGACCAAAAGTTAACACAATTGGTACAGGGCCCAGGCTTGCTCTCTGAGTACGACTAATGCTTCAGTGCTAATCTCAGCAGGGCTTCTAAAAAAGAGACTGGAAAACCCAAATTGGCGTAAATGATCCAATCAAGACTTCTAAAAGTTCTCTGGATGCTTTTGCTTTTTACCGATCCTAGATGTGTTATGGGGTCTCTGAATGAAAGGCTTTTACACTGACTCGAACAACCACAATCCAACCACAGCTGGTTGTATGTGCTGGACAGGGATGTGACTACTCATGAATTAAGTTACGGGAAGCAAACCAAAATATCCTCAACTGTGAACTCCCTCCTTCTGACCAAATGACTGATTCAGTGTTTATCACCAATACTATATATACAAATACTATCAAATATAATAGTAAGTCTGTAATATACATACTCAATAAATTAAATGATTTTTTTTTTTCTTTTAATGAGGAGGGAAGTTAAGAGATTTTTTTACTAAGACCATCTGGGCATTGTAGAAATCTGATTCCCGTGTTGGACTCAATCCCCACATTACTATAAACTCTGCTACAAACCTTCAAATCAGGGATAGAGAGTTCTTTGTGGAAAGATGAGTCCAAGAAACAAACTAAAACCAGACTTGGCAAGTCAGTGAAGACAGAGACTTGGAAACAGAAAAAAAGAATAGAGGCTGACATAACTCAGGTAGGCTGGAATTCAAAGCATGTAGTAGCCTTGGCAACACAGACTAGCTGGAACGAGGTGAAGCCAAGACCACACCAGGATAAAGACACACGTATAAACTTCTCAGGCCTGTGCCCTATATGTACACTTGCAATCCAGTGCACATAACCAGAGACACAGGAAGTACCAGTTGTTTTAGGCAGCTATCAGGACCAGAGTGATAAATTCAAAGGGTAGGGCATGGCCATGAAAGCCAAACTTACAGTAATACTGCAACTTCTATTTCCAGCAATATAGAGAGCTAAATGCATAGAAAAGCCTAAAACTGTTAAATAAAATGTAGCAAAGATTCTAAATGTATAGCTGAGCTCAGGAAAGTACACGAAATCTGAGAATTTAAGTCAGAGAAGAACACAAACCCAAAAGTGCTGGACTAGCATTGACACCCATGCAGGCTACCCGGAGGGGACTTATCATTGCGGGTGATCAAGAAGTTCCCTTTTGATATGTTGGTGGTGGTGCCTTTGAGTCAGTTTCAACTCACAGCGACCCGGGTCAACAGAACAAAACACTGCCCAGTCCTGTGACATCCTTACAACTGTTATTATGGCTGAGACCACTGTTGCAGAAACCGTGTCAGTCCATCTCCTTGAGGGTATTCTCCTTTGTTTAACGACCTTCTACTTCAATAAGCACGAAGACTCCCATCTTTGTTTCTAAGGAACATTCCATGTATACTTCCTCCAAGACAAATCTGTTCATTTGTTTTGCAGTCCATGATTATCTTCAATATTCTTCTCCAACATCACAATTTAAAGGCGTCAGTTCCTCTCCAGTCTTTAGTCATTGCCCAGCTTTCCCATGCATACCAGGCAACTGAAAACACCATGAATAAGACAGGTAGGTGCAGGATAGCCTTCAGCGTGACATCTCTGCTTTTTAACATTTTAAAGAGATCATTTGCAGCAGGTTTGCCCATTACAATGTGTCTTTTGATTTCTTGACAGCTGCTTCCATGGGTGTTGACAGTGGCTCCAAGAAAAGGAAATCCATGACAACTTCAATCTTTTCTCTGCTTATTGAGATGTTGTTTGTTGGTTCAGGATTTGGGGTTCTCTGATGTTGAGGTACAGTTGATACTGAGGGCTATGTTCTTTGATCTTCATCAGTAAGTGCTTCAAGTCCTCATCACTTTTAGTAAGCAAAGTTGTGTCAACTGCATATAGGAGGTTGTTAATGAGTCTTTCCACGACCCTGATGCCCCATTCTTCTTCACATAGTCCAGCTTCTCAGACTGCTGTCCAGCATGTAGAGTGAATAGGTATGGTAAAAGGATACAACCCAGATGCACACCTTTCCTGGAGTTTAAAGCATGCAGCGGCACTTTGTTCTGTTTTTTTTTATGTATGGGTTTCCCATTTTGGGAATTCCTATTCGTCACAGTGTGTGTCATGATCCATACAGTCGAATGCCTTACGTAGTCAACAAAACACAGATAAACATCTTTCTAGTATTCTCTGCTCTCAGTCAAGATGCATTTAAATGCTGCAGTGATAGCATCGTTACACATCCTCTTCTGATTCCAGCTTGATTTTCTGGTTGTTTCCTGTAGAACTACTGCTGCAAACGCTACTGAATGATCTTCAGCAAAACTTTGTGTGTCAACTCATAAGGGCTATGTTGTCATATGAGGCAAGATTATGAAAGCTCCATAGGCAAATTCAAACTTGCTGTGGGACCAATTTATTGGGCTGAGGGCTACAGGGACTGTGGTCTTGGGGAACATCTAGTTCAACAGTTTATAAAGAAAACGTTCCACATGGTACTTTGAGTAGTGCTGGCTTGGCAGGGTCTGGGGTCTTAAAAGCTTGTGAGACACCATCTAAGATAGTCCTCTTCTCCCACCCCATTGGGAACAAAGGAGGATGTAGAAAACTAAAGATGCAAGACAAAGATGAGCCGAAGAACTAATGGACCACATCGACCACAGACCCCACCGGAGGGAGTCCAGCACAACTAGATGGTGTCCAGATATCATCACTCACTGCTCTTTCACAACAGAAGGTTCCCAGATGGAGCTGTAGAAAAACGTAGAATAAAATCTTAATTCACAAAAATAAATAAGTAAAAAGACCAGACTTACTAGCCTGACAGACACTGGAGAAACTAGAACAGTATGGTCCCCGGACACCTCTTTAGCTCAGTAATGAAGTCACTCCTGAGGTTCATCCTTTACCCAAAGACTGCACAAGCACAAGCCCATAAAACAAAATGAGACTGAAAGGACACATCAGCTGAGGGGCAAGGACTAGAAGGTAGGAGTAAACAGGCCAGTAATAGGAAATCCAAAGTCAACAAGGGAAAGTGTTGACATCTCATCAAATTGGTAACCAATGTCATAAAACAATCTGTGTACTGTTTAATGAGAAGCTAGTTTGTTCTGTAAATCTTCATCTAAAGTACAGTAAAATAAATAATTTTACTCTGTGTGATAGTAACAATAGTGTTTCATCATTTCTACACTCTGATGGACTACATTTCTTTGGAATGAATACAAATATGGATCTCTCCAGCTGGTTGCCCAGGAAGATGTCTTCCAAATTTCTTGACGTAGACCAGGGAGCACCTCCAGTGCTGTATCTGTTCTTTAAAACATCTCAGTTGGTATGCCGTCGATTCCCAGAATCTTGTTTTTCGCCAGTGTCTTCAGTGCACTGGGAATTCTTCCTTCAGTGCCTTCAGTTCTTGATCTTAAGCTACCTCTTGAAATGACTGAATGCTGACTACCACTTTTTAGTACAATGACTTTGTGTAATGCTTATATTTTCTTCTAAGGTTTCCAGCATTATTCAATATTTTGCCACAGAATCCTTCAAAATTGCAAGGCAAGTCTTGAAGTTTTCCTTCAGTCCTTTCAGCTGGAGAAATGTCAGGTATTTTCTTCCCTTATGGTTTTCTATCTCCAGATCTTTGCACACGTCATTATAATACCTTATTTTCTCTTCTCCAGCCACCAATTAAAATCTTCTCTTTAGCTCTTCTACTTCACTTATTCTTTCCACTTTAGGTACTCAGTGTTCAAGAACAAGTTTTAGAGTCTCTCCTGACTTTAGGCTTTTCTTTCTTTCCGTGTCTTCTTAACAACTTTTTGCTTTCTTCATGTGTGATATCTTTGATGTCATTCCACAATTCTCCTGGTCTTCGATCATTAGTGTGCGGTGGTTCAAATCTATTTTTGAAATGGTCTCTAAATTCAGGTAGAATACTCAAGGTCATACTTTGGCTCTCATGAACTTGTTTTAATTTTCTTCAGCTTCAACTTGAAATTGCATATGAACAATTAACAGCCTGTTCTGCAGTCAGCCCTGACTGATCATACTGAGCTTTTCCAAGATCCTTCTACAGAGGCATTCAATTTGATCCCTGTGTTTTCCATCTGGTAAGGTCTATGTATATGTATAGTCACCATTTATGCTGGTGGGAAAAAAGGTATCTTCAATGAAGAAGTCACCAGTCTTGCAAAATTCTATCATGCAATCTCTGGCATCATTTCTACTGCCAAAGTCTACTGCCCAACTTCCCAGCTGTCTTCTTTGTCTCTCTCCAACTTTTGCATTGCAATCACCAGTAATTATCAACACATATTGATTGCATGTTTGATCAATTTCAAACAGCAGACGTTGATAAAAATCTTCAATTTCTTCATGTTTGGCTTTAGTGGGTCAGATCCGACTCAATGGCACCTGGGTTGGCCTGGCTTTAATGGTTGGTACATAAATTTGGAAAGTAATCATACTAACTATTCTTCATTGTAGGCATATAGATATTATCCTATGTCACTAGAGCACTGTACTTCATGATAGATCTTGAAATGTTTCTTTTTTACAATGAATGCAATGCCATTTCTCTTCAATTTGCCATTCCCGGCCTAACAGACCATATGATTGTCTGATTCGGAATGGCCAATACAGTCCATTTCAGCTTGCAAATGCCTAGAATATTGATCTTTATGTGTCCCATTTAATTTTTGCCTAGATATTAAGGTTTCTTTCTAAACTTTTATTATGATTAAGTGAAAGTATACAATCCAAATCAATTTTGCATGCCTGCCTATCTGTAACTTCATCTGCCCTCCTCACCTTGTGATAACACATTCCTCCTTTTCACTCTGTACTTCTAATATCCTCTTAATGAGCACCTGTCCCCTCCTCTCCACCCTCTTCTCTCCCATCTAGAAAGAAACCAGTAGGACAGCCTCCTATAAAGGTTAAAACCATAAAGCACATACAACACACCATGTGCTCACACTATGTCCTTGAGTCCAGTCCACTCCTGTCGGAAGAGCTGACCTCAGTACCAGTTTCAGGTCAGGGCCAGAAGCAAGTCTAGGGGTCATGTTCCCAGGGGACCCTCCAGGCTGTCAGACCATCAGTTCTAGTGTTTTAGTTGAGTTCTTGAGAGGTACACCTCTTTTCCTTGTGTTGCCTCAGGGACTCTACATTGTGTCCCCCATCACGGCTGCCTTTGGTGGTTGCCAGGCACCATCTGGTTCTTCTGGTTTCGTTCTAATACAGTCTCCCATTCATATAGGTCCTTCTGCCTCCTGAGTTCTTTTCCTCCTGTCCATTTCATTTTTGACAACTTCCAATTTTCTTAGACTCATGTTTCATACATTCTGTGTGTCATGAATTGAACCATGTCCCCCCAAAAACATGTATAGTAATTTGGCTGGGCCAGCGATTTCCCATATTGTGTGACTGCCCTACCTTTTGTGATTTGCTGATGCTGTAAATCCTAATCTCTGCATATGGTTAACAGACTGAATTTACATTGAAGATGATTAGGGTGAGACTGTAAAACCCTTCTAAAGATCACTTCCCTACTCCAGTGTAAGGAGAATTTCCCTAGAGTGTGGTTTACACCACCTTTTATCCTTTATCCTACAAGAAATTAAAAGAAAGGGAAACAAGCAGAGAATTGGAGACTTCATACCATCAAGAAAGCAGCATTGCGAGCAGAATGGACCCTTCAGACCTGAGGTTTCTGCAGCAAGACAGTCTCAAACCAAAGAAAGACGGACGCAACACAAGGACCTTCCCCTAAAGCCAACAAAAAGGGAAAGCCTTACCCTGGAGCTGATACCCTCAACTTTTAGCCTACTGGACTATATGAGAGTAAACTTTTCTTTGCTAACGCCATTCACTTGTTATATTTCTGTTAGAACAGTAGCAGATGACTAAGACACCACTTTTTAATTATTAGTGGGTACTGTAGCTATTTTTCTCATTTTGAGTCACACCATCACAGCAAATGAAGGTCCCCAAAACTTGACCCCATCCATGTCAATAAGGTTGACTCCGCTTTGATGACGCAGCTCTTCCCCATTTGTATTTTGTGTGCTTTCCAATCTAAGATGTTCATTTTTGGCACCGTGTCAAATCACACTCCACTGCTACTCATACAGTTTTCGATTGGCCAATTTTTTCAGAAGTACACTGCCAGGTCCTTTCTAGTCTGTCTTAGTCTAGAAGCTCCACTGAAATCTGTCCAGGGTGACCCTTCTGGTGTTTGAAATACTAGTGATATAGCTTCCAGGATTACAGCAACATGCAAACCACCACAATATGACAAGCTGAACAGACAGAGGAGTTTTACAGATGTGATGTAAAATAAAATTTGGAAGACACAAGTACTTCACAAACTTACCCTCTGTTTAACAACTTTTAGCTTCATTTAACTTCTTTATCAGTTGCACTATAAGCCAGAAGAATGAGTCTAAATCAAATACAGTAACTCTCTCCTTAAGATTCTGCCTAGTAAAGGCCACTTGTTAGAATTATTGTCTCACAGTGACTCAAATAAGGACTTAAAAGCAATATCACTTAAAAGACAGTCTACACACCAATGTCAGTCTATAAATGGTGTGCAACTGGTTAAGTACAGAGACTATATTTATAAACTTTTAAGGAAATATGATATTACCTTGACATCCAAACTTGTGACCAATATCTGAAAATGTGATTTGGAGTTTAAATTTTGTATAGAAGCAGGTTCTGATGCCATAGCTGCAATAATAAGAAAGGTCACACTGAGATAAATACTCAGATTCAGGAGCTAGAGTCAGAACATACTGCTTCCTTCCTCAAAAAAGTCTTTAAAAGGCAGTTGAATTCAACAGTGCACTTAGTGGCAGAGTAAAAACTATGAATCACACAAAAGGTAAAATTTGGGAATTTGAGAATGTCATTTTATTGTGTGATAATACGAAAGCTGATGGCATGCAGCTGTTATTGCATGCTGAGATATAACAGTTATCTAGAAAAAAAAGTTCTATATACAATGGTTAAATTACTGAGTAAATGCTTAGTTTCTGCCAGGGGAAAAAAAAAAAAAAAAAAAACAGCTTGGACCAAAATTTTTGGTTTTGTCTGATTAAATCTTCCCTTATTTGTCTGAAATCCTCAGTATTTTTAATAATCTTAGTATTTCCAAGGAAAGAAGAAAAGCAGCATACTTTTCCAGATGACCAAAAGGACAAAAAAAAGAAAATTAGAAGTACAGGGAAACAATTTCTACAAATTGTTACGTGTTGATTCATTAGTGAATAATTATTATCAATTAAGTAGGTAATGATCCTGATACAACACAACTGTGAAAAGTAATTATTAAATACCTCATAAAATGCATGGGATACTTAAATTTTTTATTCTCCCATAAAAGAAGACTGATTCCTAGGAAATTCACAGAACAAGAATCCATCTGTTTCACTGAAAGATAATTTAAATACAATATAACTTTACAGATAAATTGTTGAAACTGGTTACTGATGAAGCAACGGCAACAAATCTTGAAAATACAGCATTATTCACTTAACTTTCAACAAACAAAAGTTAAAAACCTTGAGCTTATTTAAACTGCTTTAAAATTCTTTTCTTCCATTCCTATCATTAAACCTCTTTGAAACTGGTTTCTCTCTGAGTGTTATTAAAACAAATCATGGAAACAGTGTAGATACACATTATTTCCTGCAAGTCGCACTGTCTCAACCTAGATTAGATAAAATAACAAGCAATAAGCACATTAATCTGTCAGAATAAACCTTGAAAATGGATATACATAAATGGGTATTAAAAATAGAAATTTTCTATTTCCTTCATAATTTAAAATTACAGTTGTGTGAAACATAATGCCAGAAATAGTGGTTCTCTATATTAATTACCTATATATATATACTTTTCTTCAACCTGTAGAGTTTTTGCAAGTCTTACCTTTTTTTTCAAAGTTATGTCTGTTCTGTTCATTTATTGAAATGTAACTTTAAATTTGTACATATGTTGAATATAATAAAAAAAATTGGGCTTACGGTTTTGTTCGTTTTTCTAGGAAATCATTTTTCTCGAATTTTACATAAGTATCAGTATATGATGGTTTCGAAAAGAACCCCGATCCATCACCAGTTGGTTTGACGCTTGTACAACCTCTAGAGGTAAAGACACTGCCTTCCCTCCGCACTTCTCGGATGGAGTTGTAAGAGTCACTCACCTTAGATTCTACAGGGTTGCTGCCAGTCAGAAGCGACTCGACGGCAATCCTATTCATTTTTCATTTGGATGCTAAACATTTGGTGTCTCTTTAGGATAAGTGGAGAAACAACATGGAGAAATTCTGGGGGAAAGCCGGCGGTGTTAGTAAACCAAGGCTGGGCTAACCAAGTTTCCTGCCGTCGAGGCTGCACTGCCACCCAGTGCCCATTCTGTGCATGACCGCAAATCAAGAGACGCACCCACGAACTGGACTAACCGACCTTCTGTGCTTTTCTGTCCCCTGTTCCTCCCAAACCTCACGTTTTTCGTACTCCATCTCTCCACTTAATCACTTGCTGGTCTCTGAGAAATCCACTGCATCCTCTGCCCTTGTTGATTTCAATTTCTTCAACTCCTTTTTACTGCCACGTGAAGTTGGGTCCCATTCAGTGTTAAGGAAGCTGCTCTTCTGAAAGCAACTAACTACGTAATTAACTGGGCACAGCACATTGAACTAAATGTAAATAATTTTCCACAAAATATAAAGTATTTTACTTTCTGTCACCCATAGAGAAAGTGGCATTATGTTCAGCAGCTAGCAACACTCAAGCCGTCTTTGATACTTACCAGACTGGGTGCAAGAGATAGCTTAGTAACAAGTTTTTGGAGTATTAAACTGAGTAAAAAGAGGTGTTTTAAACATGGAGACCATTATAGGAGAGTTTGGTTTCTGTAAGGCCTTTTCATTACAATAGCACAACACTTTATAACAGAATGCATCATAAGTCATCTCAGTGAAAATGAAACAGGGCAGGTTAACGAAGGAAGACACGAAGAAGAAAGAAGTCATCTGGAACAGTCGTCAAGGCTTCTCCCTTCCTGCAGCAGGTGTCAACGCCGCAGTGAGAACTGTAAGTGGGAACCACGGTGAACGGGAACCACGGTGAACGGCCTTAGTTTCCTCCTGACTACACACAGCCTCAAAAGTCATTCAATGCTGTCTAAACAGAACTTCACAAAGCTGACTTTCCTTTGGTATATCCCTACATCTGACATCCACCTTTTAAAAAAATGATAATTACCTGAGGTTGCCAATCACGAAACCACCCTAAAACGCAACTGGTTAGTATACAAGTAGGTAAGAGTCTCATCTTTCCTGTTTCATCCAGTTTAAGCTTTCTTACTGCACCATCGACTGAGCATCCAACCCGCCACTGAGGGTACGCAGCACATACTGGCTGATGGTACAGAAGATTATGGGAATATTTTCTGTCTGTTGATCCCTTCACCAGAACCTCTCAGATCACTAACACTTTTTTATTTGTAAGTTGCTTTCAAGCTGACTCCAACTGATAAAGACCCCATGGGTGTCAAAAGTAGAACTGGGCTCCACAGGATTTTCAGTGGCTGATTTTTTGTAAGTAGAGTCCCAGGCCTTTCTTCTGACGTCCTTCTGGCTGGACTTGAACCTTTAACCTTCTGGTTAATGACTCACCACATTAACCATCTGAGCCACTCAGGGACTCCAATGCTTTCTTATAGAATCATCAAAACAGTTTTTTACAAGCCTTTTTCAAGCAATATTTTCTTCAGTGGAGTATCATTTATTGGGGTTAAATAAAAGATGAACTCGGAGGATCACACTGAGTTGAGAGAAGCTATGAAAATCGAGGGAAGAAGTAGGAACGGTAAGGACAAGTCAGTGGCAAACGGTGGGAAAGGAATGGGTGAGAGCGCGCCTGGGAACTCATGCGGGAAACGTAACAAAAAACACCAGCTCAGGAGCTGATGAAGACAAGAGATTGACATATGAGATCGCTAATCTAGGAGGCCCCAAGAGGAACAGGACTCTTGCTGCTGGGAACACTAAAAAATGGACTGAGAAACAAGCCCAGAGCAGCGACGCTGTGTGAGAGCAAAGGGGGCCTTCCGCAGCTGTTTCCAAGATTCCCGACACGTTATTTGCAAGAGCACCACAGCCCTGGTGGTGTGGTGGTTAAGCGCCTGGCTGCTAACACAAAGTCAGCAGTTCAAGTCCACCGGCCGCCGCACAAAACACAGATGCAACATTCTGCTTCCAGAAAGATTCCAAACCAAACCAAAGTGACTACAAGTGACAGAATTACAACTCTTAGCACAGAAGCAGAACTGCTCCCTACTTTCCAAGGCTGAAAGCTTTATGGAAGGGGGCTGCCCCATCCTTCACCTCCAGGGCAGCTCGTAGGTGCAAGCAGCCAGCCTTTCAGTTAGCCGCCTAGTGCTTCACCACAGCACAGCCAGGGCTCCTTCTGTGACTATCAGAGCCTTGGAAATCCCACAGGGCAGTTCTACTCTGTTCTATAGGGCTGCTGTGAGTCAGAATTGGACTCAACAGCAATGGGTCTAATGGGCACACGTGCCCTGGTGATGCAGTGGTTAGGTAAAGCTCAGAGCCTGGTAAACTCCGTGGGGCAGTTCTATTCTGTCCTAGAAGGGCTGCTCTGAGACAGAACTGACCCGATGGCACACAACAACAAACAATACACACTTAAGAACTTTTGGGGGTAACTAATAGAAGTACAAATAAGCAATTATAAACCTGTAATTTCTGATTAGTTCTGGTTTGTGTTTGTATTTAATTAGAATTGTACAATGACTGTGATGTGATACACACACACAAGGTCTGGCCATTGTGCACAGTGGCATGGTGGCAAGTTCGGGAACTTAATTGTACAGTTGTCTGTCAGGGAGTTTTTAGCCAGTAAACAAATAACTCTATTGGAACACCCTCCCTACTCACCTGATCTGGCCCCCAGTGACTTTTTTCTTTACCCAAAGGTAAAGGCAACATTGAAAGGAGACACTTGGATGACATTCAGGACATTACGGGTAAGATGACAACAGCTCTGATGCCATTCCAGAAAGAGCTCCAAAACCGCTTTGCAGGGTGGACCAGATGCTGGTGTTGGTGCATAGCTTCTCAGAGGGAGTACTTTGAAGGTGACCAAGTGATATTCCCCAATAAGGCATGTAGCACTTTTGCTAGGATGAGTTCATGAACTTCACGGTCTGGCCTTGTGTGTGTCTATGGAAGACAAGGGCAGGCCTTGCTTAGGGTACAGGAATTCACTCCTCCAAATGGCCTGAGGAAAAGGAATGAGGAAATGGCTGAGAGTTAACACAAATAATGACCTCTGACCATCTAACTTGTGGAGTGTCCTAGGAGATGGTGCAGGAGCAGGTGGCCTGGCAGAAAAGAATGGAGAAGGACGTGTGGCTATCAGCCAGAGAAGGGGTCACAACCAATCCAGGGGCAAAAATCATCTTCGATTGGGAGTAGCCACACATGTATCAACAGCAAGAGTCTCCCAGGGAATTTCTGAGGAGAAAAACTGCTAAGACATAACCAACCAGGTTTGGACAAAATGAGGAGCTCCCCGCTTCAGGGACTGTGGGCCTGTTCCATTCTCTGGGAAAGCCCAGGGGCACTCCCACTCCCAGGGCCCACCCTCTCACCGAGAGGGGAAGCCTTCCTCAGAGCACGCAAGGAGAGTCCAGTGCCTCCACAGGCAACAGAGCCAACAAGTCTTGTCACCACACACGCCTGGCACCTATGCTGACCCGGACACAGAGCGCCCCACACAGCCTCAGAGCTTGATTTTCACAGCCAGGGGAGGAAAAACCCCAACAACCTCAGTTAAACAGGCATTATGCTTTCATCCAGACTAGAATATGCACTCATGTATATTTTCATCTTTGGAGCAGGTGGCTTGAAATGCAAATAACGTACAAAGTGTCAGAGCCGTATCCTAGCAGCAGCTACTTTGCAAACGTTTCCATGGCACCAATTCAACAGTGTTCTTAGAAGCAGCCACACCTCAGAAAGGCCTTTCTAACTTGGGACAGCCAGGTCCAAGCAAACTAATAGACTCAAACTGCAAAAGAGCCCTGATTTGAAACAGCAGGTGGATATTTACAGCAAGATTGTCCTCTGAAGCCTCTTGACAAGAGATGGCATAGGACTTAAGGGACAAGAAAGGAAACGGACCATCGTGTGACACCTGGGACGTGATCCAAGCCTGGAGACAGGAGGATGGTAATTATAACTGCTAGCATTTGTTTTTGGCTACTAACCGATTGTGTACAGATTGTGAAGGGCAAACCCGCTCTCCGATGGCTCCAGTGCCAAGTGTGCTTTAAGGGTTCTCGCTGGATCCTAGTGGGCTGAGAAGATGAGCAGATGGCCCTTGTGGTCTTGTTCATTTATGGTAAACTAAGGAAAGCTCTTCTCCCAGCTCAGGGCCACTCACCACCAGGTGCAAGGAGTCCTCCAGTACCCTGGGTCCTACACATTTCTTTTTTGGCTGCCCAGCAACATGCATTTCCTGAGTACAGACAAAGCAGAAGGGAAAGGGCTAAGTGGTGAGGACACAGGCTGCTGGGGAAATGAGTCTTAGGTGACCTGGCTCATGACCCAGTGAGGTTCCCAGAGCAGGCCCTGGGCTAAACATGGTGTGGTCTTCACCTGGTGAGAGGAGACTCAAAAGCCAGACACCTCTCTTGTTAACAAGGCAGCCTGTGATAAATGGGGCACTGATGATGAAAACTGAATTTCTAGGAGTTCCCTGCTCACTCTTGAATGAGTATACAAAGAACTGTCTTCAAAAGACCCTCTGAAGAAGTGAAAATTTCACCAACAGGGAAGCGCACTTGGTTGACATGAAGTCACCAACAAGCATACGCTTCCCAAGCTCCCTTCATTATATATCAAGACCACTGGTCCCCAAAACCAAACCACTGTTGCTGAGTGGATTCTAACTCAGCAATCCTACAAGACAGAATAGAACAGCCCCCTAGAGTTTCCAAGGAGTGCCTGGTGGATTCGAACTGCTAACCTTTTGGTTAGCACTTAACCACTACACCACCAGGGTTTGCAATGGTCCCAAAGATCTCCTTCAATACAGCAATGCTGTATCATTCCCAGCTAAGACAGCCAAGGCAGAGGAGTGCAAGGGGAGCAGAGTCTAGCAGAAACAATCATGAGCTTCCATCGTACAGCCTTCATCTTGAAAGGCTTCTGTTTCTCCAGGAGGTCATTCTGGGACGACTACATATACAGTTAACTCCCCAGTGCCCCCCGCCAAAGGCCAGAAGGAACCTGATAGAACTGCTTCCACGACATTTTAATCAAATAAACGTGTACATCTTCTATGGGAGTTGAAATTATACTTGAGCAGTAACCTCGAGGTCAGGTATACCATCCAGTGGTCGGCCACGTTCAGGGCACAATGAACAACAGAAATGTGAGAATGTGGGCTTAGCCTCAGCAAGCTTTGATAGTCAAAACTTGGGGACAAGTGATCCAGTAGGATGAGCAAGGGCTGAGAGAAGAAAAGGTCCAGGAAGAAAACAGCACACAGGATCCAGCAGGAGATGGCTGGCCCGTTGCCAGGAATTACACAGCTGCAGACACCAGAAAAACGTTCAACTCCCCCCAAAAAAGCTAGACAAGAACTAGGAAGACTCAGTGCAATAATTTATTTCCATCAGGATACTTTAGACTTCCGTTCTAAAGAGGTAACTAAGACAAAATCCCTGTGACCCAGTTGACATGACAGAGATTAGGAGACAGTTGGGATTTGCTGGGTACCTAGAGTTACCTATCACAGGGACACTGGCCGATAGAATACTGGTCATATAAGTAAAGCCACACTTCATCTATAGCTGGATTGAGGCTCTTAAAATATTTTCCACCTAGGACAGGATCGGCATAGGAATTGCGCAGGTCTCAGCCTAGATACCAGATCATATCAGATACAACAGTGACTGACTTCTGGGGAAGATAGAAATCCATAAATATGCTTCCACATGAACCAAAAAAATCAAACTCGTTGCCACTGAGTTAATTCTGACCCACAGCAAATTTGTAGGGCAGAAGAGAACTGCCCCATAGGGTTCCTAAGGCTTTGAGAAGCAGACTGCCACATCTTTCTTGTGTGGAATGGCTGGTGAGTTCAAAACACCAGCATTTGGGTCAGCAGCCTAGAATTAACCACGACACCACCAGGGGTCCTGACCACCAGGGCTCCACATGAGAAGCAACAAAAAACATCTGTGAAATGATACATCAGTATACATCAGGTATATACTGTGTCATTTTCAAGACAGTACCTAGTTATTGTTTATAACACAGCACATATATATGTGTGTGTATATGTATATATATATACACACATATGCTGGAATACTTAATTGCTCTCTAATGGGGGAAATCTTTTCTAAATATAGGAGTTAAGAAATAAACCACAAGAGTAAAGATTGGACCACATAAAAAGGTAAAATCTGGAACAAGTAAAATAGAATAATTAAAAGGCAATAATCTACAAACCAGGTAAAATATTTGCAACAAAAATGACACAGTTAACATACTTGATGCACAAAGACCACTTGTAAGTCAATAGGAAAAACTCAAAACAAAAAATGGGAAAAGGATCAAAGATACTTCACAGAAAAATAAATACTAAACATTTGGCTGCTAACCAAAAGATCAGCAGTTCCAAGTCACCAACTGCTCCTTGGAAACCCAATGGGGCAGTTCTACTCTGTCCTTTAGTGTGGTTATGAGTCAGAATCGACTTGACAGCAACAGGTTTGGTTTTTCGATTTGGTATAGACCAGTAAACACACGAAGAAGGGTTCAAACTCACTCAGAACTGAAAAGTTAAACTATAACAACAGAGACACCAATACTTGCTCCTCAGATACGGGGATAAAGCGGCATTGGAAGAGAATGTGAGAGATGAGCGTGGTATACATTTCTAGGAAACAATGTGACAAAGTCTGACCTAATAATACAACTTCTAGTCAGTTATACCAACTAATGAATCAGATACATGAACAATTTATTTACAGAAATGTTTACCGAAGTGTTAGCTAATAACAACAGAAATGATGTGGCAAGAAGTGGAATGCTGAAGTTATATAACAAAATACTAATTAGCCATGGCTATTGTTTTCTTGAAGACTTTTTAATAACATGAAGAAGTGCTCGTGACATTAATACTAAGTGAAAAAGAAAGACATAAATCATGATGTTATTTATATTATGCATAACGTTAGCAAAAGGCCTGGTAGGACAATAGCTATTTACTGTTATGGGATCATACGATGGTACAGGTATTTATTTTCTTACTTACGTATCAGCATTATTTTTTAATATTATTCTCTATTAATTTTTTTTAATTGTGCTTTAGGTGAAAGTTTACCAGCTCAAGTTATTCTTCCATAGAAAAATTCATATACATATTATTATATGACCTCAGTTTCTCTCCCTATAACGTGACTGCACACTTTTTTCCATACAAGCTTTCTGGTGTCCGTTCACCCATCTCCTACTTCATTTTGCCTTCCCATCTCACCTCTGGACAGGAGCTGTCCATTTAATCTCGGGTACCTACCTGAACTAAGCAGCACACTCACAGGTATCATTTTATGTCTTTTATAAAATCAAAAACCAAACCCATTGCCATCGAGTCAATTCCAACTCATAGTGGCCATACAGACAGAATAGAACTGCCCTATAGAATTTCCAAGGGGCACTTGGTAGATCTGAACTGCCAACTTTTTGGTCAGTAGCTATAAGGCTTAACCACTATGCCATGAGGGTTTAAGTCTTACAGTCTGAAGACAAAGTGGATGGCTGTAAAAAGAGACATTTTATTTGTCACACTCCAGTAAGCTAAAAGTCCACATTCAGGGTATCAGCTCCAGGGGAAGGCTTTCTTTGCTGGATCTGGGGGAAGGTCCTTGTCATCAATCTTCCCCTGGATGGGAAGTTTCTGAGGCTCAGAAACCCTGGGTTCTTTCCAAAGGATGCCCCTCTCTGCTCCTGGCACTGGTGGTGTGAGGTCCCCCAATGTCTCTGCTAGCTCCCTTCCTTGATACCTCAGGAGACCGCCTCAAGGCACAAAACAGTCTTACACAGTGAGTCCTGCCTCACCAACCTAACTGCCACCGATCTGCCCTCATGAAGGTCGCAGGGGCAGGATTTACATCACGGAGGATATCACACAATACCAGGAATTGCTACCTAGCTAAATTGTTACACAGATTTCTTGGCGAACACAGTTCAGCCCTGACATGAATAAAATGTAAAACATACACTTATTTCGCTGGATTTTCATAAATGGGAAACATCCAGATCACCCTATTATTTGTACTATTACTACTAAGAAAGGCTAATATTTATTGAGTCCTTACTATGGGTCAGGTACATAGGAAATTTTTATTCACTCACTGAATCCCCAAGACAATGCTGTGAAGTAGGTACTGCTTTATATGGGCGAAAGCTGAGGCTCCCAGACATTGAATAACCTGCCTGAGGTCATACAGTGACAGAGGTCACATCTGAAACAGGACAGTTGGTTTCTAAAACCTGCATCATTAACTCATCTACTCTACGTTTTGGAACCTATGAAATTAGTAGGATTGTATTTCACTCTTCTCTTTTGTCTCCTCCCTACCCCAGCCCCCAAGAAGGCTCACTAAAGATGAACTCTGAGCTCTCTCATCTGTGCATCTCTCCCTTAATAATTGAAGTCACTACTATAGTTATTGTGCTACCGCCTTTGCAGGATGACATGACGATAAATTAATACAGTCTTTAAGTTTTTCCTGCATGGTTTCATATATAATTTCCCTTCCTTTTCTAGGGTTGCAGCTAGAACACAATAAAATCAGAAATGGAGCCCTTATTTCAGGAATACCTCGCAAACCGTGGAACAATAGTAAAACCTTACTACTGGCTTAGTTTCTCTCTTGACTGCTCTAAGTGCCCTTACCATATTCGAACCGGGGAAGAAGCAAGAGTTCCCTACACAGAATTTTATCAGATTTTCGGATTCCCTTATGGGCCAATGTATCCTCAAACAAAACACCTCCTATTTTATGAACTAAAAACTTCTTCTGGCAGCCTGGTGCAAAAGGGCCACGCCAGCAGTTGCACTGGGAGCCATATTCATCCAGAATCAATGCTATTTGAGACAAAAGGTTATCTTGACTCGGCTTTATACAATAACGATGGCATCAGGCATGTCATTCTGTACTCTAACAACTCTCCTTGTAACGAAGCTACGCATTGCTGCATCAGCAAAATGTACAACTTCCTGATGGTGTATCCAGATGTCACCCTGAGTATTTACTTTTCTCAGCTCTACCACACTGAGACTGACTTTCCTGCCGCAGCGTGGAACCGGGAAGCTCTCCGGAGCCTCGCCAGTTTATGGCCACGGGTCATTTTAAGCCCCATAAGTGGTGGGATTTGGCATTCCCTCCTCGACAACTTTGTGAGTGGCATCTCAGGAGCCACCACGTTCCAGCCCATTCTGCCTGGAAGGGCCCTGGCTGACAGGCGCAATGCATACGAAATCAGCGCCATAGCAGGAGTGAGGCCTTACTTCACTGATGCTCTTCCCCAGACAGGAGAAAATCAGAACATAAAAGTTCAGTCAGCTTTAGAGAGCTATCCCTTCAACAGTGCTTTTCCCAGACAACCTTTTCCAGTGACAAGTGGACAGATACAACCGGGCCTGACCCCAGGCCCTAGGATTCCTGTCATTTTTGTGCTAGTGCCTTTCAGAGATCTACCAGCAATCCGTGTGCCTCAAAACCCCTATAAGCCCAAGAATGTAGTAAGGCACTTAAATATGCCTCAGGAAATCTCATCCCAAGAAAGTGAGGACCTTGGGGGACCTCCCACTGGAAAGCCTGTGGAGACAGTGGAAATCACTGAAAGATTTGCAGATATCACAGAAGCAGATAAAAAGAAGAAGAGGAAGGGGAGAAAATAAAATCTACATCTCTACAGCCTGACACCAGTTTTCAGAGAAGTTATTTATTACACAGCCAACAAAAATCTAGATACTTTCTCTCTTAGGCCTGATCCAAAATGCAGATAAATCAGTGCACTAAAAGCAAAACCTAAATCACCTTCTAGGTCAACTCTCACAAAGTGATGCTATTTTAAACATAATCCAGAATGTTTTCATAAGCAACTTGATCTTTCTCCTTTACTTTTCAAAGTGACAATATCAAAAGGGAACCATTAGCAACTTGCTAATATTTTGGTGCAGAAAAGCAATGTCATTATTCTAGTCTATCCACATCATTTTTTCACTATAAAGGGTCCATGGACTAAATAGTTTCCTAAGTTGGTTTTGGTATAAAAATTTACTGTAAAATCGGAGAACTGCCTGAAGTTACTGACCTTAAGTGTTGTTTGCAAGAACAGATTGGTGATTTTCTATTCATTGTTAACCATGGACAGAAGATTTTAGGCAGCCAATTTTTTTCTAAAGTGATTCAAAATAGTTTGGGGGGAATAACAGCTCTTTTGCTAATTCGTATTATATCGCTACAAAATTGATTCTGAAACCTAACCACCTAGTCTGTTTAATCTTTTCCAGCTGAGCAGATCACAGAAGCTGACTGATAGTGGAGGCTTCCCTCTATTTCACACCTATGAAATCCAAGCTACTGTCACTAGTTTCTGAGGCTCCTCCTTTGCCTTTTTGTTGCCTCGTCTTGTCATCAGCAAGACTGGAAGCTCCTGGAGGCCAAGCACTGTCACTTTCTCCTCTTTGGTATGCCTCTTAGGAAATTCAGGACAAGTAATCAAGTGCCTACTTCATCATTCTGCAGGGGACATCCATTACTTTTCCTGGAATCTCTTCCACCGTCTCTGATACAGCTCCCCAGTGCATAATTTGTACTTAGGACTTCCCGTTTTTCTCACTGCTTCCTGCTCACCAGTTCACAAGTACAGCTTCCTTTAACATTTTGTTCAAAGCAGAATTCTACCAGCACATGATCCCTAACTACACCTCGGAGCACTTACATCTGCTGTCTCTCTTCCCTCTTGGAAATATGTAAAGATGCATTACAAGAAAATGGACATTTCTGTATAATTTTCTATTAAAATTTTTTAAATACATGTAAAAAAAAAAGTAATGCTAAGCTAATAAGACAGTTTTGCCTTAGAAGGAAAAACTTAAAACACACAATATTTCATACCATAATATTCCATAAAAAAAGGAAAAGAGAAAACAAAGGAAAAAATGGTACTCAGAATATAAGCTCCTACTATCATTAAAATGAGCATGAGTAAAAATATTAAAAGAAATTTCTACTGTCACTCTACAAATTTTTATAGAATTAATCAAATATAATAACAGTGGCTATACAAAAACAGACCCCACTAAGACGTTCAGAATCGCTGACTATGATAAAATAGACCTGATTAGTGACCATGAAATCTATCTCCAAAGTGACTAAACAGATCGTAGCATCAGTCAGGCTACAAAGGATGCAGTCTGAAATCAAAGATTCACTTACACTTCCAATGTGAACATGGAAATCAATGGTAGGGAGTAAAGAAATGTTGCCACAACTTAAGAAAGAAAGCGTCTTTGGAAGTGAAATTTTTGTACTGGTTCGACGAAACTCAGGAAGAGGACGGTTACTAAAAGGTCACTGGACACCAGGTCGGTATACTTAAGCCACGGAAACTACTAAGGGTGAATTAAGAAAATATGGCTATAGACAAGTAATCTTGTTTTCCCAT
This sequence comes from Heterohyrax brucei, assembly GCA_028571685.1. Lineage (NCBI taxonomy): Eukaryota > Metazoa > Chordata > Mammalia > Hyracoidea > Procaviidae > Heterohyrax > Heterohyrax brucei. The sequence continues at coordinate 53,516,371 of CM053155.1, forward strand.
CCGTAAAATGGGAAAAGAGGAGCTAGTCTGTCTTTAAAGTCTCTTTCAGCTCTGCCTGCTATAATTTGGCACACAGCAGAACAGTCCCACATAGTGACATCTTACAGGTCTCTTCCCAAATTGCTCCCACTTCTGCTTGCCACCCATTGGTTCCCAGTCATGTTAAGGTGTACCAGAAAAGAGTTAGGGCGCTCCACCCCACTTCAGCAAACTGGCAGTGGTGATACTGAAGCATATCACCACCAACACACACATGGAAACTCCAAAGAAGAAAAATATAACTCCCTTCCAGCCAATGAAGTAAAACTTGTGGTGTGGTTATTTGTAAAGGACCAGCAGGTTACATACCCAAACACTAAGAGGGGAACCTTATCTTGGTCAATCTACCACGGTCCAGGGTTTTCTCTCAGCTTTGTAGGCTCAACTACCTACTAGTCAGTACAAGGAGAGTACATTTATTAACCAGGGACAGACTTGCATTAACAAAGCAATTCTAAGCTTAACATCTAAAAGCTAATGCACAGATTTCCAGTGAGACTTATAACTGGAACTGCCACTATATCTTCAAGTCATCCAGTAAATATAACCTCGCCATACAGACAAGATACATAGAAATCAAAACACAATTAGAAGGTTGTTTTGTAGGTTAGAGAAGTTCATCACGTGATCTAAGTGCTTGGTCCTATTAGATTGCTTATTGCAGTATGGATAAGTATCTGCTACCTAGAATGAAATGGAGGAATATACAGAAGGGTACTTGTCCCCTGGACAGTGTTTGCATGGGCCCAGATTGCAGGAAGCAATATAAACCTCTATAACCAACTCCCATCAGATCTGATACCAACTTTCTACAGATGTTAATATGTTTCATCAAGCCACAATCTAATCCTATCAGCCTGGGGGCAATTCTTATCTTTTTAAACTGCTGTCATATGTCTTTTCTGATTCATTGTGATTCTATTCAAAACATATAACTCAGAGAATGGATCTAATCATTTTATGTACACTTGTTTTAAGGAAAGCCACATGATAAACTACACTGATTAAACATATTACTAACAAAAACCAGCTAGGTTTCTGTACACTAGCAATGAGAAGTCTGAAAGGGAAAGAAAGGAAACAATTCCATTTACAATAGCATCTAAAAGAATAAAATGCTTACAAACAAAACTAACCAGGAATGTGAAAGACTTATACAATGAAAATTATAAAAGATTGCTGAAAGATTACAGGAGGTCTAAATAAAAGGAAAGGTGTTCCATGTTCTTGGGCTGGAAGATTAATATTGTTAGGAGTCAATACTACTGAAAGTAATCTACAGATTCAACCCAATTCCAACCAAAATTCCAACAGCTTTCTTTACAGATCTCAGCTTTGTATAGAATGGCAAGCAGCCTTGAACCGCTAATACAATGTTGAAAGAAAAGACCAGTGTAAGAGTGTAGCAGGAAAAAGATAAATTTGGCTCGCAGAGCAGAAAGCACTTCGAACACCACTTTGTCTGTAGACGAAAAGGGTTTTATCAGCCAGCGGTGTGGCAGATGGACTCAAGTTCGAGAAATAGCCGTGTACTCCATTCCATTATCAGACATACATATTTATACATTTCTTTAAAAAGTAGACAAAGAAATTTCCATATATCCTCTTAATTGGCAACTACAGGTACACAGATTTTCATGTTGCATTTCTATTGGCACAGTATACTTAAAGAGGCACTAGATAAGCAGCTAGCATTAAGTTACAAGTGAAGAAGCTACCCTCTTTTTTTAGAAACTAGGCTCATCTCAAGGGGGGAGGAGGAAGCGTCCTCGGGCTGGCACCAGGGAGTAGCATCTGGACTTTTACCTTTTTCTTAGAAACTGGGCTTATCTCAAGACTGGGCTTATCTCAAGACTTCTATAGGAGGAGGGGGAGAGCTGGTATCTCTGAAGCCCCAACTCTAATTTAGGCATCAGGCAGCTGGAGTCTTTTTATCTAAACAGCATAACACAGGCTACTTCCTCGGGTGAATTCACCTCTTAAGGAGGAAAGCACGTAGGCCTGGGCGTGGGTACACGGTCACATTCAGCAGGCCAGACCCATCATTTCTGCAAGGGTCTGATGTCACGCATTCCAGCCATTTGCTGCTCTTCACATTCACTCTTATTCACAGCCTTACAGGCCCCGCACCCAGGACTTCCGAAATTTAAGTGGTATCTTCTTAAAAGCTTTTTCTCCTTCTCTCAGGAGGGCTCATACTTTCTGGTTTTAAAACACAGAGCTTCAGTAATTAAAACAGCATGGCTGTGGTATAACAATAGACACACAAACCAATGGAACAGAACTAAGAATACAGAAATAAACCCACACACTATGGTTAATTGATTTTTTATGAGAGTGCTAAGTCCACTTGGTGGGGGAAAGATGAGCCTCTGCAACAAACAGTACCAGAAAAACTGGATTTACACATGCAGAAAAACGAAATAGAATTCATGTCCCACACTCTATACAAAAACAAATTCAAAATGAATTAAGGACCTAAGCATACCAACTAAAACCATAAAATTTTTAGAAGAAAATGCACAGCAATGTGGTTAAGCCCAGCTTTTAACAATGGACTGTCTAATACAATAACAAAAGAACAAACAGCAAAAGACAACATAAATAAATGTGACCTCATAAAAACTGTTCATCAAAACACAAAGTGAAAAGACACGCTCCTGACTAGGAAAACATATTTGGAAACCACACACTTGATAAGAATCTACTAACCAAATTACACATAAAACTGGCACAATTTAACAATAAAGAGACAACTCAAGCATAAAACAGGCAAAGGATTTGAATACACATTTCACCAGAGGGAACCTTCAAATGGCCACTGAACACATGAAAAGATGCTCAATATCATTAGCCATCAAACAGAGGTAAACTCAAACTACAATTAGACAGCATTTTATTCCCACTAAGTTGGCGAAAATTAAAAAGAAAGAAAATAACAAACGTTGACAAGGGTATGGGGAAACTGGAACCCTCAACCATTGCTGTGGGAATGTAAAATGGCACAGCTGTTGTGGAAACAGTCTGGTGGTGATTCAAAACACTAAAAACAGAACTACTCAGCAATTCTACTCTTGGGTATTCAGGTTCAACAATTCTGTCCACAAACTTAATTGTTCTAAGTGCTACATACCACTCCCCTTGGGAGGTGATGCACAGATGCCAGCACCTAGTCCATCCTTCAGAGCAATTGTGGAACTCTTTCTGGAATATTGCCCACAGTGGCACAGCAGCAAATTCATGCACTTAATTGTACAGTTGTCTGTGAGGGAATTTTTAGCCAGTACACAAATAACTGTATTGGAACACCTACCCTACTCACCTGATCTGGCCCCCAGTGACTTTTTCTTTACTCAGAGATAAAGGAAATATTGAAAGGAAGACATTTTGATGACATTCAGGACTTCAAGGGTAATATGATGACAGCTCTGATGGCCATTCCAGAAAAAAATTCCAAAATTGCTTTGAAGGGTGGACTAGACACCGGTGTTGGTACATAGCTTCCCAAGGGGAGTACTTCAAAGGTGACCATAGTGATATTCAGCAATGAGGTATGTAGCACTTAGAACAATTAAGTTCACAGACTTGTCAAACCTCATATTTACAACAATAACCAAAATTAAAAAACAAAGACTAGCTTCTAAGGCTGATTATGCACAAACAAAAACTGAAACTGGAGGCTGAGAAGAGCTAGGGGTTGGGGGGGAATCTAAGACTGAGGGCCCAAAAGGCATTGTTTCCAGTCCCCCCAAAAACACAGGGGAAGACAATGACCTTCACATTCCACAAGCTCCAGATGGTGAGACTAACGGTGGAACTCTCAGAGTCACCACTCTATAGCCCCTCACAAGATTTGGTTCCATGGTTTGGAGATTTAGGGTCATGATTTCAAGGGACGTCCAGGTAATTGGCCTAATAATGTCCTTAAAGCTTCTGTTCTATCTCCCATTTCATTTCATAATGCCTGAGGTTTTAAAAGCTTGCAAGTGGCCATTTCAAGCAAGGGAGTTAGCCTCTGTTTGCCTGGAGCAACAAAGGAAGAAGGGAAGCCAGGAATGGAAAGAAGATACAGAATGTGTTGCTACTTGTCTCCCTGAACAACTGCTGCCTTTGCCATGAGACCAGAAGATCTGGATGGAGCCTAGCTACCATTGCTGCACATTTTGATCAAAGATTCTACAGAAGAATCCTGATCAGAAGTGGGAAAATGCAGAACAAAACTTTAAATTCTCACAGACTCTAGACCTTAAGGAGCCAAAAAGACTGGATTAATCCCTGAAATTACTACCCAAGATAATCTCTACAATTTAAACCAAAAATATTCCCAGTCTTCTTAATACCAGTGGTTTCACCAAACTAAGCATTACAGTCTTTTAAGAACTGTAGGGGATCAAAATGATAATCAGCTGGAAAGATTTATATTATTTAAAAAAACACTGCCATTGAGTGGATTCCGACTCACACTGACTACGTAGGGCAGAGTAGAACCGCTCAATAGTTTCCAAGGAATGCCTGGCATATCTGAACTGCTGACCTTTTGGTTAGTAGAAGCAGCACTTAACCACTGCACCACAAGGGTTTCCATACTATGTTACAGGGTGTATCGTATCGTATCGTACTGTATCATTATATATTATATGTATGTCAACAGGGGAGGAACAACTAAGAAAGTGAGAATGGTTGTATAACTAGAAGAATGTTACCAATGTTACCAAGTTGTACATGTAGAAACAGTGAAATTGGTGCATGCTTTTCTGTATATGGAAACCCTGGTGGCGTAGCGGGTTCAGTGCTCTGCTAACCAAAAGGTCAGCAGTTCAAATTCACCAGATGCTCCTTGGAAACTCTGTGGGCCAGTCCTATTCTGACCTCTAGTGTCGCTATGAGTTGGACCTGACTCGATGGCAGTCGGTTTGGTTTGATTTGCTTTTCTGTGTATACTTTCAACAACAATATTTTTTTTTTAAAAAACAAACAAGAATGTTAACAGTAAAATAGCAATGATATTACTACTACCTGAGTTTGCTGAGGAAACCCTAGTGACACAGTGGTTAAGTGCTACAGATGCAATAGATACTCTACAGGACAGTTCTTACCCTGCTCTGTGGGGTCACTATGAGTCAGAATTGACTCACTGGCAGTAGGTTTGGTTTGGCTTTTGGGGTTTGATGTATGTCAGGCACTTTTCGGAGCACTTAAGCCTCCCAAGAAAACCCTGGTGGCACAGTGTTTGGAAACTCTATGTGGCAGTTCCACTCTGTCCCATAGGACCACCGTGAGTCAGAATTGACTCAACATCAAGGGATTTTAGGACTGTTATGAGAATTAAATAACGTAAAGGGTCTGTTTATCAAATGCCTGACACATAGGAAACCATAAATGTGGTTGGTATTTTTAATAAAGTGTTAAGAGAATAAGCATAGAGAATGAGAAACCATACAGGTTACAGTACCTTTCAAATTTCATCATTATCTATGAGTTTGAGGGGGATATTTTCTATCAGAAGTAAATACATATGTCATTAGAATTTGTAGCAATCAACTGAAGGGGATAAAAAAAATTTCACTGTTTTGCTTAAATAATAAATGCACAGTAGCAACAAGGAAAATGGTACATCCATGAAGACATCAAAGCAATTGCAAGAAAATATTTCGTGCACCATCTTGCCAGTAAAGCAGAAATCTAGATGAAATGTATAATTCTTCCACGAAAACATAAAATTATCTCGAAAGGAGAGAGAAAACTAAACATATCAATACCATGGAAAATAAAAGGGGTCAAAGACCTGCCTCTAAATTGATCAGCAAGCCCAGACAGTGCTGCAGGTATAGTCTATCACTTTCAGTGAACAAGTAGCATAGAAATTTTCTATTATTCAACACTATTTGAGATCATAAAAAATATGTAAATCTCTCCAATTCATTTGACAAAACTAGACTAACCCTAATATCTAAATCAGATAAAAACTGCACAGAGAAATAAAACTATGAATCAATCTTACCTAAAAAACATAGACTCTGAACTATATAAACAAAGCATAACATAATTAAATCCAGGAAAGAATTAAAAGAATAACACTTAATAACCAAATATAGTGTATTCTAGGAATGTGGGAATGTCTCAACATAGAAAACTATATAATTCATTATATTAATAAAGTAAAAGTGTGAAATGCCTTTCATCACCATTTCTGTGATGATAAAGATCATAAAGCAATAGTAAATATAACATCAACTGGTAAAATACCAAATACATTTCCATCAAAATAAGAACAAAACGTAGAAGGCTATTATCACCCAATTTCTCAACACCATTTTCAAGATTCTAGCTAATGTAAGACAAGAGGAAAAAAAAGATATAAGTATAGGTAAAGACAATACAAATTATCATTATTTCAAATTGTTTGATTATATACTGAGACAAGAGATGCAATGTCAAAAGAACTATTATCATGAATAAGAGATTTAATAATGGGAAAGAATACAAGGTAAATATTTTTTAAATCAATAGCTTCCCTTTAAATAACCATAAACCAAACCAAAACCTGTTGCCATCAAATCAATTCCAACTTATAGCAACCCTACAGGACAGAGTACAACTGCCCTTATGGAGTTTTCAAGGAGCTGCTGGTGGATTCAAATTGCCAAGCTTTTGGTTAGCAGCCGAGCTCTTAACCACTGAACCACCAGGGCTCCTCATACTCTCACAGTCATTATACAATTAAGTGGAAAAAAGGCTCATTCACAATAATGTTTCAAAAACAATGTTCATTCTTTCATTCACCACTAAATATTTATCCTGAGGCAAGAATACAATTTATAGTTCTTTTATCTTTAAAGTATCGTCATCTAATCGCCATTAGTAGGGTCTGACTCGACGGAACTTGGCTCAGCTATCTAATTAAAGATGAAATATTATCTAATTAAATAGTTTGCTCTATTCTATTTCAGTAAGTAATCATAAAGTTACATAACGCTAAAAATAATAAAGAAAAAACTAAGTTTTGAAAGTTGGTTGTTTCACTATAGAATCAGCTAATTTGAGCATTAAATAAGAGAACTAAACCATCATATAGTTTATGGAAAATATGTTAAGAATCTTTATATCATAGTATTTATGTTGCCAGAGAATATTAAATCATTGCCAGAACTGAATTTTATCTATTTATTTAATATTTACAATATACATTTGACATATTTGATTAAAACTGAACATACTTCCACTTAAATAATAAAAATAATAGCACCATGCTCACATGATTCACTGTTCTGCTTTGGATTTTAAGTATTAGTGGCAATTTGGGGGAAAAATTCATATAGTAAGAGTACTTAAAAGACTTACTTTAAAGTAATTTTATCAAAATCCCCTCTCACTAAAAAGGCCCTTGGTTCTTTGCATCATCACAGAAAATAAAAAAGAGCTATACACTATCATGCAGCATTAATCTGGACAAAACTCAGATTCAGTCTTGCTTTGGTACTGGACCAAACCAGGTTATTTCATACAACAAATAAAAAATGTCTTCAGTACACAGTATTGGGGAAGCCTGCACAACTTGTAGAAGGCAAGGTCTTACAAGCTCAACAGACTCATCCTAACTCCCTGAGGGACAGAATTACTGAGTTGAGGGCTGTGGGAACTATGAGCTTGGGGAACATCTAGCTCAAGTGGAGTAACACAGTTCATACAGAAAACGTGCTACAGTCTACTTTGGTAAGCGGTGCTTCAGGTCTTAAAAAATTGTGAGCAGCCATGTAAGATTACAATACTCCACTGGTCTCATCCTGTGAGGAGTAAAGGAGAATGAAAAAAACCAAAGACACAAGGGATAGATTGGTCCAAAGAACTAACGGACCATAACTACCACAGTCTCTGCCAAACAAGTCCAGAACAACTAGATGGTGCCTGGCTACCACCACCAGCTGCTGACAGGCATCACAACAGAAAGTCCCGGACTGAGGTGGACAAAAATATAAAACAAAATTCGAACTCACAAAAAAGATCAGGTTTATTAGCCTGACAGAGACTGGAGAAATCCAAAACATCCTTTTAGAACCCCTAGACATCCTTCTAGTTCAGTAATGGTGGCATACCTGTGGTTCACCCTTTAGCCAAAGATTAGAAAGGCCCATAAAGCAAAACGAGACTAAAGGGGCACACTAGCCCAGTGGGAACTACCAGAAGTCAAGAAGGGACAGGAAAGCTGGTATTAGGGAACCCAAGGTTGAGAAGGGAGAGTGTTGACATGTCATGGGGTTGGTAACCAATGTCACAAAACAATATGTGTACTAAATTTAATGAGAAGTTAGTTTGTTCTCTAAACCTTTACTTAAAATACAAGTTTTTAAAAAATCTTAAAACTTTATAAAATACTTTGTGTCAGGGATAAGTATTCACTTAAAATACTGAAATAGGTAGAATACCAGTACCTAAAATGAATTTTAACTATCAAGTTTAACGCTGAGTGAAATAATTTTTTTTCTAATTAAAAGATAATTAGGAATGAGTTCTCCTCCCACAAAAATTTCTCTAAAGCTTTATAAGTATTTAATTATTAGCTAGGTGGCATAAGGAGGAATATTAATGCATCAATTCAAACACAGCCTTTAAACATGATTCCAAAAGTAACTTGTCAGGTCATAAATTTATTCAGTAGAAATGTATTTTGTGCCTAATACGCTAGGCTCTCAGAACACTGTGAGACTATAAAAATACTGCATTGAAAAAAAGACCTTTTGACACCTGAAATGTATTACAAATTTGGGGGCTGAGAATTAATTACACGTAACACATTCTATGCAATCAAAACAATTAGACTAACGAGCATCTCCAATTTTTTAAAATTTTTCTCACTACTCTCTTAAGCTCTTTACCATGAAGGGACTCTTTCCCAGTTCTAAAATGAGAGAGGAAAAAAAAGATTTCCTAAATAAGAATTGGTACAAAAGAACAGAAATGTAAGAAAACGAATGGATTGGCTCTTGAATCCTTGTTCCCATTTGTTCAACAGTGCTTTTAACATTCCATTTTCTCTTCAAAGAAAAATCTTGATTTAAAAGAACAAAAAGTACAATCTTCAATACCTAAAGAAGAATACTGTTTATCTGTACTAAAGTCAGCAAAAGATTCCAACTGTGAAAAATGTTAAAATACATGTTTATTCTAAGTTATATAATGCCATTCAACATAGTAATGACCTGATACTTTTGTATATGACATTTTAAAAATAAATATTACCAACAGGTAGAAAATCTTCCTTTGCTGTTTTAAAGAGACTCCTAGCAGAGTTTTCAATTTGAACGTCAATTTAAGGAAATGTCACTTTTATCATTTAAATCCTGTATCTTCTAGGACAATGATTTAATTGGGAAAAGAAAGAAGCCACATTGCTTTTTCTTCCCAAGACAAAAGGATGCATCCCATTCTTGAGCAGTGTGTCTGTCTGTCTGTCTGTCTCTCTGTCTCTCTCTCTCTCTCTGCTTTCCTCCTTTTTCTCTCTTCTTACAAATACATATAGCCATGACATAAAGGACTGATCCGACATCTTTCTGTTCTTAATCATTATTCTCAGTGTGACCTGCAACCTATACTGCCTTTCATTCTTCATTCATTCATCAAGCATTTCTTGAGTACCTTCTGCATGCAAAGAAAGATATACAATAAATGTAAGACAGGTCTCTGTCCTCCAGAATTCTGCAATCTCTTCCATGAGCAAGACAAAACACAATATATCATTAAGAAAACTGTAAGACTAATTCCAAAGCCAAAGGTACAGGTAACATGCATTGCTCTGAAACACTTGTGCGTATTTAAATCTCAAAAGAATCTACTGAAGTTATATTATCCCCATTTTAGCCATAAGGAACCCGAGATTCAGAATTTTAAGTGGCATGCCTCAAGTAGATTTATCAGTGGAAGAATCAAGACGACAAAAGCTTGGGTCTTCTGATTTTAAGTCCAGAACTCTTCAGTCCACCCCGAGAAACCAGGGGTGGGTGTACTTAACAGGGGCAACAGCAGGCCTGTTCCTAGAGTGGAACTAATCTGGACCCCTAGGACGGCAGGAAAATATGAAACCACCTGAGTAACGTCCAATGAACTGTCAAAATGTATTCCGCAAATATGTGGACTTTTAATTAATACTTTAATGAAATGCACAGAGCACAACTACTATGTCCTTAGCGCCTTCAGCGCCTCAATAAGAGCTTTGCTCTCAGAAATGAAGGTGGCAAATATAATCAAAAAGCTTGTCTAGTGGGGTCATGTAAACCATGAATACAAACCTTAAAGATCTGATTTCCACTAATCCATACACCTTTTGGCTTTCCTTGAGCACCAGAGCCTCACTCGCCCCACCTTTCTCTAGCATTCTTGTTCCAACCACTTATTTTAACACATCAGTGATGAGTGATCATACCCCAAATTCTACACGTTCACCCTAGTTTTGCCACCTGACTCTAGCCCTGCACAAACAGCTTCCTTCCCTCCCGATAGATACGATACCCAGTTTAGGCTCTGCAGGTCCCGTCACGATGCTGTCATCAGCACTGAGAAATAGGTGTGACCTTTTGACTCCGTCCTTGGAAACCTCTCACGGGCCGTGTAGCGTAGTTCTGCTCTCCGGGAAGGGGCTCCCAGCGGAGAAATGCAGCTCCGGACAGAGGGTGTTCCGAAGCGAAGTCGACAACTAGCACGGTGCTGGGCACACGGCCGTGCACCACTCCGCCCCATACTACTGCCAATTGCAGGGGACTGAACCCGGCAACCAGTCCATCCCACCGCACTGGCAAGTCTAAGCCAACCGGACCTTACACGGAACTCCGATGACTGCTCAGAGGCGGCGGTAGCGGCAGCAAAAGCCACAGCCACCCGCCTCCGGTGCCCATCGCCGCCAACCTAGGAACCCCCTAGGCTGGACCGCAGAGAAACGTTTCTATGGGAACCCCTGGGGATCACGTGACATACCGGGCGCCCAATCGTCTCTCCGCTCTGCCCGCGGTTCTGCTTGCTGCCTTCCTTCTAATCCCACCCCCGCCTCCCTCCCCAGCCCCGCCCCTTTCCTGCAGAGAGTCCGCGAATGCGCCTTGGGACCTGCGCGCTCCCTCCCCGCGCGCGCTCCCCGAGAGAGCGGGGGCGGGCAGTGTAGGAGGTTTGCGAAGAGCCGGAACCTGAGGAGGCTGGAGTCGGGCCGGCGCGCAGGCTCAGAACGCCCGAGCCGCCGCTGCCGGCGACGCCCCAGAGCGGAAGAGGGAAGTGGAGGCGCCAGCCTGCGGGTTACTGCTGGGCTGGGGTCGCAGTAGTAGGGGTAGCAGCACTACGAGGGCTTTGCCACCGGAGAAGATCCGGGATGTCGAAGAACACGGTGTCGTCGGCCCGGTTCCGGAAGGTGGACGTGGATGAGTATGATGAGAACAAGTTCGTGGACGAGGAGGACGGGGGCGACGGCCAAGCCGGGCCCGACGAGGGCGAGGTGGACTCCTGCCTGCGACAATATCCTTGTGTTCACTTTCTCCCCACCGGCACCTCTCCCACACCCCGCCGCCCTCCAAGGGGACGGGTGCGAGCTGCCGCCCAGCGGCCCGCGATGAACCTGTCCGCTTGGGGTCCGCTATGCCGAGAGGGAGAGGCTCTCCACCTTTCTAACCGAGCTACTTCGGGATCCCAGGTTCCCACCCTCGGCAACTCGCCCTTAGCGCCGCGCCACCCACGCCGGGGATTCCTCAGGTTGCGCGCGGAGCGCCTGCCCCCGGGAGCCCGCCTTTGCTGGCTGCGCCCTCGCGGCGCTGGGCGGTATCTGTCGCTTGTTGGTGCCGCAAGAGGAGAAGCGTTCCTCCCTAGGATGGTACTTACTGGGTCACTTTAGCCAGGTATTTTTCTCAGAGCCGGCGTCTGTCTTTAGTGCATGTGGTGGGAAGGGAAGGTGGTGGTGATTGTTTCTGGTAGCCTTAGGCTACATTATTACTTGCTGAGCTTGCTGAGAGGATTTAGGCGGTTCGCGCAACTGGACCCTTCTGTCTTTTCAGCCCTTAGGCTAATTTATTTCTTTTTTTTTTTTTAATGACCAAGAAAAAATTGGCAAAATAGAGGTTGCACAGAATTTGTTAACTGCCAAAGGGAAGTGAGGACAGAAACCTCAGAACTCCCTAAAAGGAAGCTTGAAGCCCTTTTACCTGCTAAGAAGAGGACCATACAAAGAAAACAGGGAATGCATGTGCAGAAATACGTCAGATAAACCCCAGCGAATAAAACAGAAAATAAGTCATTTGTGTAAAGCAGAAACAGTTTTGTAATCCTCAGATTGTTACCATTTTAGTAAAAACGTAGCTGTTCGTTCCTGGTTTTAATTTTTGCATATCTGAATATTCATAACTTGTTATTAGCTCTTCTCCCAGTTCTTTTTAGAGAAATGTAAAGGTTGCGGTAACAGAAGCTATAGTTTTACTGGGTTCTCCGTGGCTGAAATTTGTCTTGAGTGTATTGCGTAAGATAAGGAAAGCTTTTTATACTCTTAATGTCTTTTTAAATTATAATGTGGAAGATATGTGAGTGAAAATATTTGGTAGCACCCATATCCAGTCTTGGAAAAACTGGTGACATAGTGATTCAGAGTTCAGCTGCCAACCCTGTCCGGCAGTTGTACTGGGTCCTGTAGAGTCGCTGTGAGTCCATGTAGATGAGACAGCAAGAAGGTTGGGTTTTGTTTGTTTGTTTCGGTATATGCAGTCCCTAAACCAAAAAACCAAACCTGTTGCCATCGAGGTGACTCCAGTTCAGCGACCCTATAGAAGAGTTTCCAAGGAACAGCTGGTGGATTTGAACTGCAGACCTTTTGGTTACCAGCTGTAGCATTTAACTACGATGCCACCAGATTTTCCATGCAGTCTTAAAAGCACCTGAAATACAGCATTAAACATGTAACAACATACAGGAATTGCTTTAATGTCTGCAACCTTCACAATCAGCTGTCACAGTATTGCGCTATTTAAATATTTGTGTAGTGTTCTGCATTTTACTGAGCCTACAAAAGGCATGTGGCTCTAGAAGTTCATGCAGCTTTGGAAATAACAGTTTACCAACAACCATATTTGTCAGGTCTTTGTCTTTAAAAGATAATTAAAAACCCTGGTGGTGTAGTCGGTAAGTGCTACGTCTGCTAACCAAAATGGTAATCAAAATGCTGGCAGTACCAGTCGGCCAGGCCCTCATTGGAAACTCTGGGGCAGTTCTACTCTGACCTCTAGAATCACTATGAGTCAGAATCCTCTCAGAGACAGTGGTATCACTCTTTTCAAAGCATTCTTTGTGATGGATAAATGTGTTGTGAGACTAGCATTTTAGGTGGTTGCTAGTGACTGAAATGGTGCTGCTGTATTCATGCCAGTGGGATCTGTCTGCTTTTGAATCAGTTCATCTTATAATGTGAAGATACTGTCTTTCCTACCCTTGTTCCAACCAAGGGAGACAGCCCTGTCTGCCCTGGGGGAACCAGGCACTAGAGATGGAGGAAACAAGTGAACTCTGTGTGGTTTTCCTTTTAGGGCAATGACTGTACATTCTGACAGTCTGATTGGCCTCCCTTTCTCGTGTTTGCTTACTCACTGGTGCTTTTAAAGAGAGACTGAGTTCAATATAGTCTTAAGTTAGAATAACGTGTATGAAATGCCAAAGAATATATTCAAAACACAAAATTTAAGCCACCATAGGAGTTAATACACTTTAATACCTCTTCATCAATATAAAGAAATTGCTAATGTATATCATTCAGATTGCCACCAAGATAATCTGCCAGCCTTTTTGACCAGCCTTTTAGTTAATACAGAATATAATTCTAGTAGAAGTTTGGCATCTTCCCCCAACCCCCCACCAGGTAGAATTACATAAAAAGATATGTTTGGGGTGATGGTAGGCTATTTTCATTTTGGAATTTAATAATTGCAATACATATTTTAGATTTTCTTTAGTACCACTCTGGATAATGTCCATATGTGTCTCACCGGGAAGTGAAAGGTTATCAAGGTATTTGACAGTTGAGAACTAAAGAAAATACCAAACCCTTTGCCATCAAATAGATTCTGACTCATAATGACCCTATAAGACAACATAGAGCTGCCCTATAGGGTTTCTAAGGCTGTGTGAGTCAGATCAGCTCCATGGCGAGAGTTAGTCTTGGCAGAAGCCAGCTACCACATCCTTCCCTCTTAGAACTTTGGAACCACTAGCCTTTGGGTAGCAGTTGAGTGCTTAGCCACTGCACCACCAAGGCTCCTTGATAGTTTAGACCCAATGGTGAAATCTTCTCAGCTTTATTAAAAATACTAAAAGTCTGATGTTCTTTTTTACTTTCAGTGTTTTACCTTTGAAATCAGCACATTGAATCAGTATTGAACATAGTGACCGGAGTAATTTTTTCTGTTTATACATTAAGTCAAGTCCTAAAAACCACTGGTTCCTCAAGGTTATAATGGTTACCAACCCTTTGCAGTTCTCTCCTTAACGTCCGTCACAGGGAACATGACAGCCGCTCTACAAGCAGCTCTGAAAAACCCCCCCATCAACACCAAGAGCCAGGCGGTCAAGGTGAGTCACAAACAGCAGGTGATCCCTGCTGATACGGTCATTCATTAGTCAAGCTTCTGAAGTTTCACAGAATCAACAAATAATTTAATTGTTCTCTTTGACATGAAACAGCTTACAGTTTAGTCTGGTAAGTTAAAATTCACAAAAAGTAGCACTCATACAGACTTAGGACAGTGCTGCATGGTAGACACAGTAAGTTCAAAAAGTTCAAGTGACGGAGAAGCCAGTCCTATGGGCATTTTTAGAGGAGGCCACACAGTTTGAACAAAAAAAGAAGTAAACCATTTGTGAAAATAAACAGACTGTTTTTGCTTGTTTGGAAAAGCTGATAGCATAGTGGTTAAGTGCTACATCTGCTAACCGCAAGGTTGGCAGTTCAGATGCCCCAGGCACTCCTTGCAGGCTCTGTGGGGCAGTTCAGCTTTGTTCTGTAGGCTCACTGTGAGTCAGAATCTACTCAGTGGCAGTGGGTTTGGTTTTGGGTTTTAGTTATTTGTTTGCTTGTAAAAGATTTGTTAAAAATTAAACTAGTACTAAGTATTTATTATAGAAAACACAGAGTTATGGGAGAATTAAAAAGGTAATCACTCGTAATCCCATCATCCAGAGAGAACAGTTGTTACCTTTGGTGTGGCTATTGTGTACTGGTTAAAAGTTACAGCTGCTGATCAAAAGGTCAGCAGTTCACATATACCAGACACTCCTTGAAAACCCTGTAGGGCCATTTTATTCTGTCCGTTAGGGTTACTGTGAGTTAGAATTGACTCGACAGCAATGAGTTATTGGTTATATGCTTACAGGCTTTTTCTGGGTTTTTTTTTTGTTTGTTTTTTTTTAAAAAACAGTTTTTTTGACCTATACAGCAGGGTACATGAACCTCTTTCCAGTAAAAGGGAAATGATTTTTAGTAGCTTATGGATATGCTGCAGCTTATATATATATATATAGCATCTGCCTTAGTCACACATTTAAGTTATTGAGCATTGTTTTCTTGTACTGTAGGGTTTTTTGGTAAATTCTTTTTTCCTTTGATAAATTCTTTGGATCAAAGAATGCCGCTCCCCTTCTTTAAAGCCTTTTGGTATTACCAAATTGCCCTTCATAAAAGTTGTGCAATGTATATCCCCAGCAGCAGTCTTGATTGATTCTTAAGAATCCTGTTTATTGTTTAAAATGAAGCTTACAGCATTGACTCCACTGTCGGTAACTATTGTTACATCTCAGGAGACTCAAGAATCTCCATAATTGCAGAGTAATAAATAATCACTTACAGAAATCATAGTAATTAACTAGGCAACAGGGGACAGTACCTTTGGTTTCTGGAAGTTGTGGAGAAATCCATTGAAATTTCTGTTTTACCACTTTGTGCTTTAATATGGATGAATGCAAACACAGCTTGTGGGGGGTGGGTTCTAGCCCTAGAGGCAGAGACATTTTTCCAAGTCAAATAATTGCGTGTTCTCTAAACTGAAGGTAACAATAGGAGGTAGGAACATTTTGTGAGATCCTGACCAGCAGGAATGCTAAAGGGCATCACTTTGTTCTAAATAAAAGGAAAAGCAGATTGTAAAAGGGTAGATGAAGTGTTCCGTTTGCT
This sequence comes from Heterohyrax brucei, assembly GCA_028571685.1. Classification (NCBI taxonomy): domain Eukaryota; kingdom Metazoa; phylum Chordata; class Mammalia; order Hyracoidea; family Procaviidae; genus Heterohyrax; species Heterohyrax brucei. Next base: position 53,532,584 of record CM053155.1, read on the forward strand.
TGCCTCAGTGGGTAAGAAATGAACTGCCTTTGGAGCAGCCTTTTGCCAAAGAAAAACGATCACGTGTGTCAGACCTATAGTAAAATAATAGCGATTAAAACATTTCAGAAGGGTAGTTCAAGGTTAAAATGAACTGCAAGTTGATTTCCTTGTTGGAATTTTTAAGATGCTGAAGTAAAATGTAAGCATTGACTTAATACATTATCACAATTGGATCTCTTAGCAAATCCTGAGCTCTGCCTTCAAGTATGTCAGGAATATATCTCCTCCTTACCACCTCCACTGCTCTCAGGCTAGGCTAGCCACTGTCATTTCTTGCAGTAACTTCCAGTTGGTCTGCATGCTTCTACCTCCTCACCCCCAACCCCAGCCCCAATTTATTCTCAATATAGGAACCATGCAGTCCTGTTAAAAGTGGGATTATGTCACACTGTTCCTCTCAAATCCTTTCAAGATCTCTTTTTTTCTGAGAGTAAATTGCGATCCATACAGTGGCCTACAGGCCTTCTGTGATCTGGCCTTCCATGACATAGCTGAGTCCCTCTCCTGCCGTTCACCACACCAGTCCAGCCATTGGATCTTTTACTGTCCATAAACACATTCACAGCATTGTTCTTTCCGTCTGCAACCCTCTTTCTTCTGATATCCCTAAGACTCTCTTTCATACCCTTCATATCTTTGCTCAGATGTCACCCTTACCAGCCTTGCTTTTCTAAAACGGCAACCCTGCACCCATGCATCTAAATGTTGTATAATTTGTTTACCCACAGGATCGAGCAGGCAGCATTGTCTTGAAGGTACTCATCTCTTTTAAAGCTAATGATATTGAGAAGGCAGTTCAATCTCTGGACAAGAATGGTGTGGATCTCCTGATGAAGTATATTTATAAAGGCTTTGAAAGCCCCTCTGACAATAGCAGTGCTGTGTTACTGCAGTGGCATGAAAAGGTAAGTTGTCTCAAGTTATAAATCAGTGTTTTAGTTATCTAACAGAAATACCACAAGTGGATGGCTTTAAAAGAAGAATTTTATTTGTCATAGTCCAGTAAGTTAAAAGTCCAAATTCAGGGTGTCAGCTCCAGGGGAAGGCTTTCTCTGCTGGCACTGGAGGAAGGTTCTTGTTGTCAGTCCTCCCCTGGCCTGGAGCTTCTGACGAACAGGGACTCCAGTCATTTCCAAAGGATGTGCTCAGCTGCTGGCACAGCTTTTTGGTGGTGTGCAATCCCCAGATGTCTCTGCTGACTTCTCTCCTGTGTATCTCAAGAGGCCCGCCTGAAGACACAAAACAAACTTACACATTGAATCTTGCTCGACCAACACAACTGCTGCCCATCCACACTCCTTAACATCATAGAGGCAGGGATTCCAACGTGGAGGAACATCACACACAAAATAACCAGGAATTTTGCCCAGCCAAACTGCTACAGATTTTGGTGGGGGGCAGGAGGGAGATACACTTTAATCCATGACACTTAATAAAAAGGTTCCTTTACAGTAGAGAGAAACATAAGGAGAGGCTGGGCAAAGGGCATTCCTGAACTCCTTGTGCTACTGTGACAATTTGTGTGAGGTCTAAAATTATTTCAAAATAAAGAAGTAAAATTATCATTTTAAAAACAAAAAAGACCTCCTGTTGTCTCTTGTAAAATGGGAAAACTAAAGCAAGGTGTTACATCTTTACTAGTTCATAACATTGCTCATAGTTTTTGCCAGTCTCATCTTTTAGATAGTCCTCAAATCTGTCTTCTGCAGAACATCTCTAGTGCAACTGTTCACAGCATCTCTATCAGTCTGTTGCTATGGCTTCCGAACTACTGTCAGCTGCTGATTCTGCCTGCCTCAGATCTGTTCTCCATATAGCCACCATAAAAAAAAAAAGAAAAAAACACCAAACCCACTGCTGTCAAGTCGGGCCCAACTCATAGCAACCCTAGAGGTCAGAATAGAACTACCTCATAGTTTCCAAGGAGTGCCTGGTGGATTTGAACTGCTGACCTTTTGATTGGCAGATGTAGCACTTAACCACTGTGCCACCAAGGTTTCCAGCCACCAGAAAGGCATGTCTAATCCAAATCTCTTCATACCACTCACTTCAGAATACAGTCCAAGTCCAGTCTTGTCTTCCCATCATTCTTTCCCTTTTGCTCTATAAAAACGGAGAAAACAAACAACGTTGCTGTCAGGTTGATTCCAGCTGATAATGAGTGGCTATAGGACAGAGTTTCCAAGGAGCACCTAGTAGATTTGAACTATTGGCCTTTGGTTAGCAACTCTTAACTACTGTGCCACCAGGGTTTCCTTAACCCTCGTAGTGCCAGCCTGTTCTGTGAATGCACCATACATTTTCATAACTTCCATACCTTTGCTCATGATTCTCCATTTGAATGCTATCTTTCCCTCTTAGTCTGTCACCTAGTAATCATGCTAATGTATTTCTTTCTTCAGGAAGCTGTACCTAACACACTCCTATGTACCCTCAGGCTGGGTACATGACCCTTAGCACTTAAATTACTGTTTATCACGCTAAGCATAAATGTCATTCCCTGTGCTAAAATTACCCATGTATATGTCTATTCGCACTACACCAGCAGATACTACATCTGTTCAATTTTGTATCCTTAGTATGGAATGCAATCCTAATACACAAAGGGAATATTCGTTGAACAGAAGTAAACAGAGTTTCCAACTCCTGGTACCTGGTGATGACGTCAAGGTTTTTTTAGATAAAGTCAGAGTTATAAGTTCCTAAGTTAGCTATCAAATAGTATCTTGTTAGATGAGAAGGAAAAATCTGATTCTAATCTAAACGGAAGTTGGGGTGGTTGACCCCAGGTGAGAGGAGAGATTGGGATGCAAGAATTTTATGTGCTTTTACAAGTAAACTACTGCTTCTCTTATCACCATTATTTCTTCAGATATGCATGTCCATAGTGCCCTACATGTATGCTTGAGGACCTGTTTTAGGCAAGATTGTCTTTATGCTGAAAGAATCCCTCAGAGGTCTAAATGGTTTACATGCTGAGCAGCTAGCCAGAAGAGTGGCAGTTTGGGGTCTACCCAAAAGCTCCTCGGAAGAAAATTCTCACGGGGGGTTGCCGTGAGTCAGTTGACTTGACAGCAGTTGGGTTGGTTTATTGTGCTGAAGATTAGTTTAAACAGTGTCCTAGCTTATAAAGTAGAATCTCCTTAGAATTTAAATGTAGGAGGGCAGAGGCTTTGACGGTTTTGTTTATTATATCCTCAGTGTCAAGAGCAATGCGTGGTGTGTCAAGGGGGTTGAGAAATACTGATTGATTAATTCAAAATCTGTAGCTGCACCCATGCCCTTTTTTTTTAAGTGTTTTACTATAAGAATGGATCCTGTGTGATTTTGTGAGCCTTTACGTTGTGGGTTGTTTTTAGGCACTTGCTGCTGGAGGAGTGGGGTCCATCGTTCGAGTCTTGACTGCAAGAAAAACCGTTTAGCCCAGCAGGAACTGGATTTCTGCCAGGCTCGGGGAGTTGCTGGTACAAAGACCAAAACAACCAAATGCCACTGCTGCCCTGTGGGTAGTATCTGTGTCTCTCAGCTTTGCCTTCTTGCTTCCTTTTCCATATCTGTAAAGACCAAACCTACATGTGTTGATTTTCCTTTAATGAAAATTGGGATAATATATAGGAAATTGTTTCAACAGAAGCATTTCATGCTCTCAGCCATTTCAGTGATGTGTATACCAGTCTGTATATAGTATAATTTACATTCAAGTTTAATTGTGTAATTTTAAAATCTTATTGGCTCAGTTTTTTTGTTTTGTTGTTTTTAATCTAACACTGAGAGATTTGCTCAGAATTTGAGGCCAGTGTTCTAACTCATTGCCAGCCAGGCAGTGATTTTTATAAAAAATATGAGACTGGCAGCTAATTAACATTGCAAAACTGGACCATACTGCCCCTATTTAAGCAGAACATGTTTCTGGAACAAAACGGTGGGCATCATTGCCACGTTCACACTCTGTTTCTCCTGGCTTTCTAGATGATCTCTGCTACAAGTTTAAGTATATTTCTTCTTCTCAGCATCCATTAATCATGGCATCTCAATTTCCTTGTGGTCACCCAGGGTCCCAAGCAAGGAGTCTTGCTCTATTACTGTATTACAAATGAGTCTGTAGAGAGCTTGTTTGACATGAGCATAAAACTTTTGTTCCAATAATATGGCCTTATTTGAGGGAATTGTAGTCCAAATCAGAAAGGATGCAAAAAAACCATGATGTAGTTCAAACTCTGGGCAGCCTCTGAATGAAATAGTGTTTTCCACAGAAATGTGGTAGCTGCCTTTGTGATGGGGGTGTGTAGAGCTAGTATTTAATATGCCCTACCAGTATTTACAGTATTCTTCAGGGTAATTGGGATTTCAAAAGATTTGGTTCAGATCCAAACAAATATACATTCCATGTTTTATCTAAGTGTTTTCTAAGAAAGGAAAATGCCACACAGCGACGAGTGTTTACTTTTTTGGACAAACCAAATAGGTTCTCAAAAAAATGACTGGTGCTTGTAAATTCTAGTCTTCAGTAGCTCCAAAACACATCACCCGAATGCAAATGACCAGGAGGGAAACCAGCCTGTGTTTAGGATTTACATGGACACCAGTTTCATAGTCACTCTGACTTACATGAAAACTGGTACGGAAATTCTATAAACTCTTTGCTGTTTTTGATACTGCTTTTTTTTGTTGTTGTTTTGTTTTGTAAAAATGATAAAAGTTGAGAAAATAAAATGTCCGTGTTGAATATTTTATTTTTTCTAATGCTCTTTACAGTTACGAATGTAAGATTGATTCAGCAGAAAGATTTCCTGCTGCTGCCCCCAGGTTATCGTGCTGTTAACAAAAACTGATTTGGTACGGAGAGTTTATAAGTCAACTGATGCAAATACAAGGCAGTAAAGGAGAGGGAGAGTCATTAATGATGTTGGAGTAGTACTCTTTGCCAACTGAATGTGTGTAGCATCACTGCCAAAAGACCCAGCCTAAGCCAGTTGCTTTTGAGTCAGCTCCTGCTCGTGACCTCGTGTGTCAGAGTAGAACTGTGCTCGACAGGGTTTTTAATGGCTGATTTTTTTTGGAAATAGTTCACCAGGTTTTTCACCCAGGGTGCCTCTGGTTGCACTCAAACCTCCAACCTTTTGGTTAACAGTCATGCGTGTTAACTGTTGTCGCCACCTAAGACTCCAGACCTAGACCCTCTCAACATCAAGTTGAATGCACCTCATAGCAATACCATGGGACAGAATAGAGCGGCCCATAGGGTTTCCAAGGCTGTGATCTCAATGGAAGAAGCCAACAGCCACATCTTTCTCCCACAGAGTGGCTGGTGAGTTCAAAATACCCATATTTTCATTGACCAGCTGAGTGCTTAACCACTGCTCTGACAGGGCTGCTGACCCAGCCTAGAATGTACAAATTAGCCTAGCAGCTACAACCGTTCACTCCCTACTTCTGAACCTCCCTTTCTTGCACCGGTAATTTACAAGTCTCCTAGGGTTGCTGTGACAAAACAGCACAAATTGAATGGCTTTAAAGAACAGAAATTTGTTTGGGAGGCTAAAGTCCAAATCAGGGCATCAGCGTGTTGATTCTGCTGACTTAGAAATTTTTCCATGCCTGTCCCTCAGTGTCTGGTGCCTGCTGCCAATCTTTGGAACTTTTTGATGTGTAGATACATCTTCACGTGGCATCTTTTCTGTGTGTGTCTCTGTGTCTGTTCTGTGCTCTCAGAAGACATTCCAGCAGGATCAGAATGCACTCCACTTTAGTATGACCTCCTATAAACCTAACTGATAACATCTTCATGGTAACACCCGATTTCCAGACAAGGTCACATTTGCAGGTACGGCAGTTAGGACTTGAACATGTCTTTTTGGGGGTGCGGGAGGTCACAGTTCAATCCATAACACCTCCTCAAAGCAGCATGTCTTTTTGCTTTCCAACTACCTGACTAAATGTCCACTTTTCAAAGTTTGAAGACTTAGCAGACAATTCAAAGAACTGTGGATTCGGAAGAGCTAAGCACTGTAGACATTAGAGGTAGTCAACGTGGGTATGTATCAACCACTAACAAACTTTAAAATGAAAAGAAAAGTGATAGGGCACTATTTTTCATAAAATCCTTCTTTAACATTTCCATGACTGAAGGGTTTGGGAAATTCTGGAGGTACATGTTCTGTAGCCACAAGAATGAGTGCATTTGCTGTCTGCCAGCCGATCAGCTTGACTTGTTGGAGTCAACTAGTTAGAGCCTGGGGACTGACACAGTCAGAATGGATGGCAGCCGGAAACACCTGGCTCAGCTTCCGCATGCGAGCCAAAGGTCAGCCCAGGTAATGCTGACCACAACACAGTGTAAAGGTCAAACTGAGAGATAGTCGAGATTGACTGGGGAAAACAAAAAACACCAAGAGGCACTTTGGGCACAGAAGTGGTTTGTTTTTTACCTTTTGTACCTCTTCGACCTAATCTCAGCAGTTTTATTGTTTTCTTTCTTTTTTTTGTGGGTTTTACTGTTTTTCAGATGGGGAGGAAAATAAACACACCCCTTTTTGGTCATTAGATAGCAGCAGTACTTAAACAGGGTCCAGTCACAGGTTGCTTTAACGTAATTGGGAAATAAGATTTAAGCACTTAAAAATTAATGCCATACAACTTAGTACTTGGCTGTAAACACAGTGCTGGAAGGAAAGCAATGTCTAGGTGAACTGGAGTCATGCAAGATCAACCTGGAACTAGCTCTTAAGGGGCTGAAAGGACAGAATGCCACCCATGTGACATAAAGAGAGTAGACAGAAGAGAACCAAAGTTGAAATAGGCTTAATTGTCCCTGTTCTTGTGGTTTTAATGTTTTTAACATAAAGTTACAGTAAATAAAACTTGCTGAGAGAATTGAGATTTGGTGAAGTGTATTTCTGGAAGACTCAAGAAAGGCATTAGATTATAGACTTTTTTTTTTTAACCAAAGTTAGGTACTGATGGTCACTTAGTCTTACCCCTTTCTGAAGATCTACAAAAGGAGGGAGGGGATTAAATTTTATTCTATAGGGAAAAGTAATAAGTTTTGCTTTCTAAAAGGTATGAATAATTGTATCATTTCTTTAAAACTGCAGTATATTCACTAGAAGTCCATGAGTGGTACAGACAATTTAGCACTCAGCTACTAGCTAAAGGTACACAGTTCAAATCCATCCAGAGGCACCTCAGAAGGCAAATCTGGTGCTTTGCTTTCAAAAGGTCACAGCCTTGAAATCCATATGGAGCGGTGTCACCATGAGTTGGAATCAACTCTGGCAACTAATAGTCACAGTGGTCACTTAAAAAAATTAATTTTGAAACAACATCACTAGCATAGCCTTTCCTGCGCCCCACTTGTCTTAGCAGTTATTCTTTGTTGGAGTCATTCTCATCCTAAGGTAAGAGAATTGTGGCGGTTAAGATGAAAAAGAAACGAGTCAATCAGCTCAAGGCTGCAACTAACCGAGAAAAGTGGAAAGGAGGTGCTCAGGTACAAACTGAACTTGGAAGAGGATCAGGCAAGGCAAGTGAAAAAGGTCGTCCCCACCAACAATTTGCTGGCCTTGAGGCAGGGCCGTCTAAAAAAGTGCTGTGCCATGTTGGCCATACTAAGGAGTGCAAACACCAACTACCGTTGAACCAAGGGATTTCTAATGTCATTAGAAGCATGCCAGAACAGATGGGTGGAAAGTAAATCATGTAAAAATTTTTACTTAATAAAAGTAGCCAGACTTAGGACTGGGGACCATGGTCTCAAGGGGCATTTAGCTCAATTGGAATAACAGCTTATAAAGAAAATACTCTACATTCTGCTTTGGGGAATAGCATCTGGGGTCTCAAAAGCTTGTGAGTGGCCCTCTAAGATGCTGTCTGGGGCAGGGGAGAAGGAAGAAAACCAAAGACAAAAGGGAACAGCTTCCACCAGGCTGAGTCCAGCACAACTAGATGGTGCCTGGCTACCACCATCTGCACTGTCCCGGGTCACAACACAGAGTCCTGGACAGAGCCCGAGAAAAATGCAGAGCATATTCTAACACACAAAAAGACCAGAGTTCACTAATTTAGCAGAGACTGGAGAATCCCTGAGGCTGTGGCCCCAAGACACCCTGTTAACTCAGTACTGAAGTCCTTTCTGAGGTTCACCCTTCGGCCCATTAGACAAGAGTAAATGGGCACAGTATTGGGGCAAAGGATCTCTATTGAAAAGTAAAGATGTCACCTTGAAGACTAAAGTGCATTCAGTCGCACTGAATGCATGTGAAAGCTGGACAATGAATAAAGAAGACGGAATGGTCGATGCGTTTGAATTACGGTGTTGGAGAAGAATGTGAGGGCACCATGGACTGCCCAAAGAACAAACAGATCTGTTCTGGAAGAACAACCAGAGTGCTCCTTGTAAGTGAAAATGGCAAGACTGAAACTTAACATACTTTGGACATGTTGTCAAGAAGGATCAGTCCCTGGAGAAGGACATCATGTGTGGTGAAAAAGAGGAAGACCCTCGACGAGATGCATTGACACCATGGCTGCAGCAATGGATTTAAGCATAAAAACAATTGTGGATGTGGTGGAAGACTGGACAGTATTTTGTTCTGTTGTACATAAGGTCACTATGAGTCAGAACTGACTCAACGACACCCAGCAGCAACAACCTGGGGCAAGGATGAAAAGGCAGGAGGGAATAGGAAAGCTGGCAACAGAGAACCCAAGGTCAAGAAGGAGAGAGGGAAAACAGAGCTGGCAACAAGTGTCACAGAACAGCATGTGTTTTGCTTACTGAGACACCAACCCGCTCTGTAAACCTTTGTGCAAAGCGCAATTAAAAAAAAATAATAAAACTAGCCAGAGCTTGTTTTAACTTAAGCCAAAGCCAAGTGCCGTCTTAAAAAGGTAATTTTTAAATGTCTAACCTAGATCTATGCAGCCTAGAGTTAACACAAATTTATGAAAAATACAACACAGATAGCTGGAAAACAACATCATACCCCTCGTATGTGTTACTCAATATATGGCTTTTAATTTTTCAAAGTGATTTTCTGAGAGGAGGATTAAAACACAAAGACCCAAACTAACTGGACCACCTGAGAGCAGAGGACTCCCTGAGGCTGTTGGCTAGAGACACCCCTTAAACCTTGATCAGGAACTACTCCCTGAGATCACCTAACAGGAAAACATTGACTTAACGAAACAAAGGATATTACTGTTAGAACAGTGCTGTACTGAAGAAACATCTGTGAGTCCAAAAGTTCAACACTGAATTCACAGCAAAAATGAAAAGATAAGGGGGCAGGGAAACTAGAATACTGGAAACAGAACAACCAGAGTACAATTGATGAGAAGGTTGACACTGAAAACTTTAACTAATTTCACTGATGAGTTTGTGTAGAAATTGTCCTAACCGAACATACCCCACTGCCATTGAGGCAATGCCAACTCATTAGCGACCCTATAAGACAGAGTACAACTGTTCCATCGAGTTTCCAAGGAGGCGCCTGGCTGATTTGAACTGCCGACCACTATCCAAGCTGGGTTTCCAAAAATTGTCAAAGGGGAGCCTAACAGACTGTGTAAACGTTCACCAAAAACACAAGTGTTATTTTAAAGAACAAAGACCATTGTTTAGCAAGCACCTGCTGTGTGTTAGTCCCTTTACAAATACGCTGCTTTAGCTCCAAAACAATTGAGGTGTTTTGATCACACAGCTTGTATTTGCCAGAAATAGGCTTCTAACTTGTATGTAACTGTAAAGTCACACTGCACTTCTTTCTCCAGTCTGGTGTTTGGGGAACAGAATATTTCCGGAACAAATGAGAAAGGAGATTTTTTTCCTCTAGAAACTCCAAACCTTGGTAAAGCAAGCTCAGAAGCTCTTCACATAAGCAGAAGTCAACAGATGCAGGAATAAGACATCAAACCCACTGCCTTCAAGTCAATTCTGACTCATAACCCTAAAAGACAGGATACAACTGCCCCTGTAGAGTTTCTGAGGAGCACCTAGTGAATTCAAACTGTCAACTTTTTGGTTAGCAGCCATACCCCTTAACCACTCTGCAGCCACGATTTCTCACAGGTGTAGAAGTAGGAGGACAGATCTGACCATGTGCTGCAACAAGGGGCATAATCAGCACCAAACGTAGCTGTTCTTCATGATGGATTTTATTTGTCTTTTAAGGGTTTTTAAAGTCATAAGGTTACAGGTCAAAGCCCATCACATAAATAACTGCAGTAGAAAAGAAGAACGTGACTGAGGGTTTGGGCTCCCCAAGGCATAGAGTTTCTCTTGTGACTTGCTGTTTTCCACTATTTGTAATAGGTTTCCAATCTGCCATGTTCATAGATGACGTATGTTAACTAGTGAACTGCTATTGGATTCGTTTTGCTGTAAGTTCATTCAGCAGAAGCCATAGCTGTGATATCATTTTATGAGCCGAGTTCAGCAGATACTGGTCCTCACTAGAAATGGTTTGCCTGACTGAGTTCCTAGAAGCTCTGGAGGTGCGACAATTAAGGATTCAGTTGCTAACGGAAAAGTCTGAACCTACTCAGGGCTCCAAGGAAGAAAGGCCTGGTGATCTGTTTGTCAAGAAACCCTATGGGCAGTTCTGCTCTTTCTCCTTGAGGGGCTATGAGTGGAGAATCTACTCAAAGGCGCCTGACAACTATGGAATTGCTCAGAATCACTTGGGCCTACCTCACTTCAATACAATTGCCATTTTGGAAGTATTCCAAATTGGAGGCCCATCTCTGTGTGCGGTATTTTGGAATGCCCTCACATTCTGACTGAGACAGTAGCTAAAAGGGCCAGCCTAACCACACTTTGGAACATTCCAGAGTGATAAGCAGCTTAGCTTATCACCCACACCTGGGGACAAGTTCCTTAAATTATCCCTCAAGTTGTTTTTCAGAGAGGCCAGTTTAGGCCCAATTCAGAGACGAACAGACAAGACAGAGGTGACCAAGACAGAGGTGACCGCTATATGTCCTAACAAGGGCACTAGACAGCTACAATTAGGACCAGGGGATCGAACAAAGAGGGCAAGAAACTGCTTGCACAACAGCCCATAGTAAGTCCTGCTGCCACTCCCAGAAGCCCCCATGACAGGTACCATCTTGAAGTTTGCATGCCTGCATAGCCAAGGGGAAAGCAGCCACCTTGCCCAACAGGGAAGTATTTCAGACCTGCATGGCTAATTTGTTGTCCCCAGCTATACTGTGGGCTTATCCCCTGACAAAAAAATTCAACCCTGAACTTGCTCAGTGGCACATCTTGCTGAAGGGCTATACACTCCGCGGCTGCCCAACTTCAAAGTGCTTTCATTTTCCAATAAAGATTTCTTCTGTGGGCCAGCCTGGTATCCCCGAGTAATTCTTTCTCACTGGTCTGACACGGACCCTTGAGGGTCTTCAGGGACCCGTGGTAACATGATGGCAAGGCCAGATGAGGATTATGGCTTCAGCAGAGGAAATCCTGGGAAATGAGCAATCCCTGAGGTAACTCCAGGCTTAAGGAAAACAGGATCAAAACTACAACCTTTCCCAGATAAGGGACTCCGGCATCGTCACCAAACACAATGCAACAACTGTTGGCCCGTGTTCTTCGTGCCTCGTGCTCCTACAGCCGCTGTCCTCTGGTTGGGTTTGCTGGGGCTGGATGAATTCTAACCCACCGTTGTCTCTCCTTACCATTTCTTGTCTTTGTTTTCTTAGTATCCTTTTCTTTACCCAGTCATTCTCCTCTCTGTTTTCTTTGTCTCCCTTCACTCCTCCCATTTCCTGGGTTGCTTCCCTCTCTTCTCTGTCTCTGCCCCATCCCCTTCGTTTTTCCAATTAGTTCAATTTTACTCATGAGTGGCTGCTAAGGTAGGTTAGTTTAAATAACTGTTGTTATTGTTAGGTGTCACCAAGTTGGTTTCAACTCACAGCAACCCTATGTACGAGAGAACCACAGCGTGGCCCAAACGTGCCTGTGCCAGCCTCCCAGTCACTGCTGTCCCTGAGTCCATTGTTGCAGCCACTGTGTTAAGCCATCTCATTTTAAGTAACAGCCTTCTTCAATTCTCACTCTGACTCAAAATGTTGAAATTGCTATGTCTGAGTTGAATGAATGCTGATTTTATTTCTGTAGATTGCATTGGCCAGCAACTAAGCAAATAACTTAAAATCTAAGACGAATTTTTTAAAATGCAATTTCCCCTTTAGATTTGCAAATATTTTTACCTTACCAATAAAGTACAAGACAGTGTCAAGGGGCTCTGCACATTTCAGAAAGAGGTACTCTGAAACACACTTTCTTCTGCCCGTACACCTGCCTTGGACCTCTTTCTCCACCCCACGCCCGCACTGCAGCCTAGTATCCCCGATAGACTTGACGAAAGCCACACACAGTACCAAGTTCTGTGTGTCTGAATGCTGGTGCCCTGGTACTGATGAAGACAGAGGCTGGGGTGACCACAGAGGAGCAGTATGTCATCTGCCTCTAGGTGGAGCAACTTCACCACACTGACGATGCAACCACAAACGAGGGGACACAGTATTTGCCTTTTAAATGCCTGTTTTCCTTCATCGTTTACGGTACTTGAGTGTTTAAAGATAATGCACACACATGATCTATGTTTACCTCTCTTCTTTCTCCAGAAAACGGCTCCCTAAAGCCCACACAACATAAAACCCAAGCTGAATAGCATATGATTAACCTGAATTCCACAGCTCAGCTTTCCAAGATTTCCATGCTTCTCAACCTAGCATTTAATGATCTTAGGATGCACCCTCCAGATCATATAGATTCCCTAAAGTCTTAAAACCAAATCTAACCCATGGCCATCCACTGGGACTCTGACTCCCATCAACTTTGTAGGACAGTGTAGAACTGCCCCGTAGGGTGTTCAAGACTTTAAATCTTTTTTGCCCAACTTATTTGTATTTTATTGTGCTTTAAGTGAAAGTCAACAATTCAAGTCAGTTTGGCATACAAAAGCTTGCACATACATTGTTGTGTAACCCTAGTTGCCCTCCCCAGTGTGACAGCACATTCCTCCTCTCTACCCTATATTTCCCATGTCCATTCAACCAGCTCCTGTTCCCCTCTGCCTTCTCATCTCATATCTGGACAGGAGCTGCCCAGTTAGTCTCATGTATCTACTTCAAGTCAAAAAGTACACTCCTTGCTAGTACTACTTTATGTCCTATAACCCACTCCAGTCTTTGCCAGAAGGGGTGGCTCCCACTAATGGTAGAGCTGTAAATCTTTTATCTAAGCAAACTCTTGCTTCTTTTTCCCAAGGAGCGGCAGGTGGATTTGAACATCTGACCCATTGTTTAGCAGGAGCGTAACTACTGCACCATCAGAGCTCCATAAAGTCTTAAGTAGTGATATTCATTCCTCCACATTCTTGTCATAGTTGATACTTAATACTTACTGGTTGCATAAAATTACAACCTGACTAGGATATCCCCAAGTTATATACACAGATCCGTAACAAAAAACAATTGCCATCAAGTTGATTCTGACTCATGGCATCCAGTGTCATGTGATCTGTTTTCAGTGGCTGATATTTTCAGAAATACGTCTCCAGGCCTTTCTCCCAAGACAACTCTGGGTGGACTCCAATGCCAACCATCTGGATGGTAGCCACAGATTTAACTATTTGCACCACCCTGGATTGGCCTCCCAGGTCTCTAGGATACCTGACTAGAAGCACAAAGTTCAAACCAAATAAAGAGCAAATAACAGAGTCCTCCTTGGTTCAGATAGTCTTGATGCAATTGACAAGCAAATTCCATTCACTCAGGGTAGACATTCAAGTATTTCCACCTACCAGCCTTACCTGGAAATGAGAGTCTTAGCATGTACAGCCTTTATACTGTTTCGTTTTGCTGAAAATCTCCGGAGAAAATGGATGAGGGGCAGGATGTCAGTACACATCTGGCTGACAACGGCAACACAGGGTTTAGATGGAACAGCTTTCGTTACTCTGTGAAAATGCTTTCTGAGATCAGAGGCGTGTCTCTTTGTTTTCCTCAAAGAGAAAAATCTTTAAATACTATCCATGAACTTTCAACACCTTTCCTGGCTATGTTTGTACTTAGATTCTTTTGTAATCATGTCAACTTTTTAGGTAATGAGTACCATGAATGGGACCACCACTGGACAATGTTATGCTGCCTTTTGTTTATCCACAACCTGGTTCTCTCAAGATTCCAGAAGTATCTGTAACTTAATATCTTCTTCATCTCAATGGCTGCATTAAAAGTTAGTGTATTCATTGACTTATGGTTTTATACTTTTATTCATTCTAATTTTTATTTAGTTATTTTTGGAAAGTAATTTTTTAATGTGGTTCAGTATTCAAAAGGTAAAAAAGATAATATGTATATTTTTTTAATTTTAGTAATTCTCCCTTCTAGTGCAGTTTCCCTTTTGACAGCCAACTAATACTACCCAATTCCTCAGTATCTCCCAAATACAGTGTAGGTATTTATCAGTAAATACCTATATGTTTTCTCATTTATTTACACAAATAGTAGCATACCATATATAATATTTGTGAAGTACTTTTTTTAATAACACTATATCTTGGCAATAATTTCTATCAGTACACAAAGAAATTCTTCATTTTTCATGACTGCATAATATTCTGTTGTATAAATAAATGTATCATAATTTACCTCACCATTTCCCTGTTGATTTTCATGGTTTCTGACCGTTCATAATTATAAACAATGCTACAGTGAATGATATTGCACAAAAGCCATTTCATACACATCTGTCATGGATGGAATTGTGTCCCTGAAAACTGTCTGTTGATTTGGCTATGTCATGATTTCCAGCATTGTGTGACTATCCACCATTTTGTCATCTGATGTGATTTTCCGGTGTGTTATGAATCCTATCTCTATGACAATGATGAGATAGATAGTGGCAGTTATGTTGATGAGATCTACAAGATTAGATGGTATCTTAAGCCAATCTCTTAAGATATGAGTTAGAGAAATTCAGCAAAGGGACAGAAGGACCTCGTACCACCAAGAAGCAAGAGCAAGAGTTTGTCATACTGTGGGGGCTTCATGTTGCTGTGATGCTGAAAGCTATGCCTCAGATACCAACAGGGTCATCCACGGCAGGCGGGTTTCAGCTAAGCTTCCAGACTAAGAGAGACTATGAAGAAGGACCAACCAGCTACTGCTGAAAAGAACTAGCCAGGAAATATAAAAAGTAGTGGAACACTGTCTGATACAGCACTTGAAGATGTAGCTCTCAGGTTGGGAAGCAATCAAAAGACAACTGGGGAAGAGCTGCCCCCCCAAAGTAGAGTTCACTTAGTGACATGGATGGAGTCAAGCTTTTGTAATCCTCATTTGCTGATGTGACATGACTTAAAATGAAAAGGAATAGCTGCAAACATCCATTAATAATCAGTACCTGGAATGTATGAATTATGAAACTAGGAAAATTGAAAATCATTAAAAATTAAATAGAATGCATAAACCTCAATATCCTAGGCATTAGTGTGCTGAAATGGACTGGTATTACTCATTTTAAATCAGACAGTCACATATTCTGGTATACTGGGAATGACAACTTGAAAACTAATGGTGTCCTGTTCATTGTCAAAAAGAATATTTCAGAATCTATGCTGAAGTACACTGCTATGATTGACAGAATAACATCCATAGGTCCACAATGAAGATCAGTTAATATGACTATTACTCAAGTTTATCCATAAGCCACTAAGGCCAAAGATGAAGAAATTAAACATTTTTACCAGATTCTACAGTCCAAAATGGATCAAACATGCAATCAGGATACAACAATAATTACTGGATTAGAAGGCAAATGTTGGAAACAAAGACGGACCAACGGTTGGGGAATATGGCCTGATGATACAAATTAAGCTAGAGATCACATGATAGAATTGTGCAAGATCAATGACTTCATTGCAAATATCTTTTTTCACCAACATAGGTGGCAGCTATACACATGGACTTCACCAGATGAAATACACAGGAATCAAACTGACATCTGTGAAAAGAGATCATGGAAAATGCAATATCATCAGTCAGAGCAAGACCATGGAGCGATTTTGGAATAGATCATCAGTTGTTCCCATGCAAGTTCAAGTTGAAACTGAAGAAAATTATAACAAGTCCATGAGAGCCAAATATGATCTGGAATATGTCCCACCAGAATTTAGAGACCATCTCAAGAATATATTTGACTCACTGAACACTAATAACCAAAGACCCAACAAGTTGTGGGCTGGCATCAAGGACATTGTACAGGAAGAAAGCAAGAGGTCATTAAAAAGACGGGAAAGAAAGAAAAGACCAAAGTGGAGGTCAGAAGAGACTTTGAAACTTGCTATTGAATGTCAAGTAGCTAAAGCAGCAGGAAGAAATAATGAAGTAAAAGAACTGAAGATTTCAAAGGGCAAGTTGAGAAGGCAAAGTTAAGTATTATACTGACATATGCAAAGAGCTGGAGATAGAAAACCAAAAAGAAAAGACACACTGCATTTGTCAAGCTAAAAGAACTGAAGAAAAAATTCAAGTCTTGAGTTGCGATAATGAAGAATTCTACAAGAAAAATACTAAATGATGCACAAAACATCAAAGAAGATGTAAAGAATACATAGAGCCATTATAATCCTTTTATTAAAAAGGATTGGTCTATGTTCAGTCATTTGAAGAGGTAACATATGATAAGGAACCAATGGTACCAAAGGAAGAAGTCCAAGCTGCACTGAAGATATTGTTGAAAAACGAGGCCCCAGGAAGTGATGGAAAATCAGCTGAGATGTTCCAACAAATGGATGCAGCACTGGAAGTGCTCTTTCATCTACAGGAAGAAATTTGGAGGACAGCTATCTGGCTAACCAACTGGAAGAGATAAGCATTTATGCCTGTCACCAAGAAGGGTGACTCAACAGAATGTGGAAATTATTAAGCAATCACATAACATTAGTATTATATGCAAGTAAATTTTGCAGAAGATCATTCAAAAGCAGCTGTAGCAGTATATTGACAAAGAACTGCCAGGAATCTGGCTGGATGCAGAAGAGGATATTGAATTAGAAATATCACTGCTGATGTCAGATGAACTTGGACTGAAAGCGGAGAACACCAGAAAGATGTTTACTTGTGTTTTCTTGACTAGGTAAAGGCATTTGACTGTGTGAATCATACCAAATTATGGATAACATTGAGGCAAGTGGGGATTCCAGAACACGTAACTGTGCTTCTGAGAAACCTGTATATGGATCAAGAAGAAATTGTTCCAGCAGAACAAAGAAATACTATATGGCTTAAAGTCAGGGAAGGTATGTGTTCAGAGTTATATCCTTTGACCATACCTGTTCTATCTGTACACTGAGCAAATAATCCAAGAGATTGGACTCTGTGAAGAAAAATAGAGTATTAGGATTGGAGAAAGACTCATTAACAATCTGCAATACATACATGACATGACCTTATGTGCTGAATGTGAAGAGGACTTGAAGGACTTGCTAATGAAGATCAATATGGATTACACCTCAACACAAAGAAAACAAAAATCCTCACAACTGGACCAATAAGCAACATCATGATAAACAAAAAAAAAAAGATTGAAGTTATCAAGGATTTCATTTTACTTGGATCCACAATCAACAATCACAGAAATCAAAAAACACATGGCACTGGGAAAATCTGCTGCAAAAGACCTCTTTAAAGTGTTGAAAAGCAAGGATACTACCTTGAAGACTAAGGTATGCCTGACCCAAACAGTGGTATTTTCAATCAAGTCACATGAGTGTGAAAGCTAGGCAACGAATAATGAAGACAGAAGAATTGATGCCTTTGAACTACAGCATTGTAGAAGAATGATGAATATACCACTAACTTCCAAAAGGACACACAGATCTGTCTTGGAACAAGTACAATCAGAACACTCTGTAGAAGCAAGGATAGTGAGATTACATCTTACATACTTTGGATGTGTCATCAGGAAAGATCAGTTCCTGGAGAAAGATGTCATGCCTGGTAAAGTAGATGGCCAGTGAAAAATAGGAAGAGATGGATTCACGCAGTGGGAGCAACAATAGCCTCAAGCATAAAATAGATGGTGAGCGTGGCGCAGGACCTGGCGTGGTTTCCTTCTATTGTATGCAGGGTCACTATGAATCAAAACCAACTTGACAGCACCTAACAGCAGATGACCAAGACAATATCCAAGCACATTGGTGGAGATAGTCCTAAAAGTAGAATTTGGGGTCAAATGCGCATTTATGATTTTGATAAATATTGCTAAACTGGTTTCTTTAGAAGTTGTATCATTCACACTTCCTCTAGTAATGTAGGATATTTTTCTGCACCCCTCACCTAGACAATGTTTGATATCAAACATTTTCATCTTTGCAGACTTGGTGGGTTAAAAAAAAGTATGCCTTTGCATTGCATTTAATATAGATGAGATTAAGAATCTTTATATATTTAAGAAACAGCTGTGTTTTCTGTAAACATCTGTTTGTATCTTTGCCCACTTGGTGGTCTTTGTCTTACTGATTTGTAGGAACACTTTTTATAATAGGGAAATAAACCTTTTGTTTGTGATACCAAAAAAAAAAAAAAAACACCAAATTCATTTCCATCAAGTCAGTTCTGACTCACAGCAACCCTATAGGGCAGAGTAAAACTGCCCCACAGAGTCTGAAAGGAATGCTTGGTGGACCTTTTGGTTAGCAGCCATAGCACTTCATCACTAGACCACTAGGGCTGAAAACTCCCTCACAGACAACTCTACAGTTAAGTTCGTGAACTTGCCTCTGTGCCACCTTGCAGAACAGCCATTTCAGAAAGAGTTCTAAAATTGCTTTGAAGGATGAACTAGGCACTGGCATTGGTGCATTGCTTCCCAAGGGGAGTACTTTGAAGGTGACCATAGTGATATTCAGCAGTGAGGTATATAGCCCCTAGAACAACTGAATTTGCCAACTTAACGTCAGACTTTGTATGCCAGGCTCTGTACTGCCTGTGGAAATCCTCGTGGAATAGTGGTTTACAGCTGTAGCTGCTAACTAAAAAGTTGTTAGTTTGAATCCACCGGCCACCTCTTGGAATCCCTATGGAGCAGTTGTACTCTGTCCTATAGGGTTGTTATGAGCCACAAGTGACATTATGGCAAAAGTGACTTGATGGTTTTGGTTTTGGTGCTACCTGTTAGATTATTAAAATACCAAACTCATCCTTCGGGGTCTAGATTCATAGAAACAGATACATAAGCAACAACTACAATTCAGTAGGAAATGAGTTATAACAGAAGGCAGGCAGGATAACAAATGGGGAGTAATTACTTCTCCAAGATGGAATGTTAGGAACAGCTGGGAGAACACAACAATTTAACTGAATCTTGAAGGATGCATAAGAGTTTTCCAGGTAGACAAAAGAAGAAAGGAAATACTAGGCACGAGAAACAGTATGACGTCAGAAATCACACAATTAATTAGCATTGCAGAATCCTGTTCATAATTAGTATTAAATTAAACTAATTAACTGACACAATGTATCATTTTTAGAGATTAATTTCAAATTTTCTTGGTCCTTGAATAAAAAGAAAAAAAAATTTCTTTAGCTTACGTGGCTGTCATTTCAAAATTATTGTGGGTTCCCATCTCTCCCCTGGCCCTCCTGCTTTGTCTGTCTGTACCTAAGAAAGATAAACTACTGTTTCTTGCTGGATGGGGGCAAACAGGAGCTTGTTGAAGGGTTTTGCCAGAGCCTTCCAGGATGGAATAGAACACCTCTGGAAGAACCCAGAACCAGGAGCCAAACTGGAATTTTCCCCAGAAGCTTCCTGACAGTTTTTCACTCTCAAAACACTGGTCATACGTTTCAGAAGCTGCTTATTTTATAACAGAAAATAAATCATGTGGAATCTTCACTACTTTCGTGATGAAAAAAGAGCCTTGGAAGCTGAATGGAAACCCTGGTTACTTAGTAAAGTGCTTTGTCTGCTAACCGAGGTGCACTGGGCACTCCTTAGAAACTCCATGCAGCAGTTCTACTCTGACCTACAGGGTCGCCCTGAGTCCGAATCGGCTTGACAGTAGTCGCTTCAGAAGTTGAATATACACACACATGTGCCCATGCAAACATGCATCACAGTCTCAATCTTGTACTCAGTCTGAGAACATAGAAAACAGTTACCTGTGGACTTTTTTTTAAATGTACCTCTCTGATCTGACCCAAACTCTACAAGAAAACCACTGTGACTAAGATATACATAAAACGTGTGTAGGGACATGTCCCATGGTTTCAATTCAATTTCCATCCCAGACCTTTCAAAATGAGGTCAAGGAAATGACCAGAATATTTTTTTAAAAAAAGGAAAGCTTTTGATTTCAGTTCAGTGCTTCCTGTACCATTCCAATGACAATTTAAAACCCTAGTAGCGTTAATGCTTCTCTGGAGTAATACTAATTTTGTGCCTTTTTTCTGCTTTCTTAAGACCAATAGGTCACATTTTGTAGGTAATGGACAAATACATTTCAGTTAAATACTCTATCTATGGAAAAAAAATAATTCATTACCTTGGATTTAACATCCAGTGTTGACTCTAGTGAGAGGAAAGTATCTGCCACCAAGATATAATCACTTATGAATGAAGTGTGGCAGTGTTGGGCCAGGAAGTTGTATTGGCAAAGGTCATGGCGCTTGATCGTGACTTTCTGTGCACTGGGCTGCGTAGGACATGTTGGAAATCAGCAGGAGAGCAGATCACAGTAATTACTAACATCTGCCATGGGTTTGGGAGGCATAAAATTGCAGCACATATGCCATTCCTGTTCTGAATGATATTTAATACTTGAGTTATTTTGTCTTGACTTCTATCTACAACCTAATCCTGCGCTAACATTGGGCTTACTCTGTGAGTTGGAATCGGCTCAACCGCCTTGGGTTTGGTTTGGTGGTTTCATGGTACAACTCTGGGGTCACCGTCCTTGCTGCACAGTTTTGTTCTAAGGGGTGACGCCCTCATGGAATCAGTGTAACTGCTCCCCGAAGCCATACAGCACAGCATTGACTGAGGCTCTGCTTAGCTCAAACATGAACTTGCATCTGTATCTCTCTCTATTTCTGCTCCATTCTTGTTTTTGTTACCAGCCCGCCTTCCTCCTTTATCGCCACATGACAAAACGTGTCTACCAGAAGCCCCTCTAAGCCTTCCACCCTAAGCTAAAACTGACTTTCCTTTCTCGTTTCTACTTCCCAAGTCCCAGGGAGAGATTCTTACTGGCCTAGCTGCAGACTAGAACCAACCTCAGAGCCATTCAACTATGAGGAGCAGGCTGGATCACACTTTACTAGTGTGATTCTGTAAATGGAGTGTAAGAAAGTGTTTCCAGAAAATAAGGCTTCCTATTACTCTAAACAATAAAGGTGGGTGTCACGG
Source organism: Heterohyrax brucei (assembly GCA_028571685.1). Lineage (NCBI taxonomy): Eukaryota > Metazoa > Chordata > Mammalia > Hyracoidea > Procaviidae > Heterohyrax > Heterohyrax brucei. The sequence continues at coordinate 53,554,050 of CM053155.1, forward strand.
ATGGATTCCTTTAGAGCAGTGTCCATGTGTCATTTATCTAGGGTCACTTTTAAAAATCTTGCACACAGCTGAGGATTCTCATATATTTATTAAAGGACCAGGCTCCCTCTGTTGAATGAATGAATGAATGAATATAGGATTATTGCTGTGTTTTTAAGAAATTATCTCCTGGAGCAACACATGTTATGATGCTGAACTGGAATTTAAGTGAATGCTAGCAAACAAGACTTTATCTATTAGACAAAGGATCTCAAATAGAGTCTTACAAAGTTGTAGGTATCAGATGTAATAAAATAAGCATTTATTTGGAAACAAACAGATGCAGAAAACTGCTTGGCTTCTGTCAAGTCATTTCACCTGTCTGAGCTTGTCTCTTCATTTATAAGTGAACACAAAGTCACCTACTGTGGTGACCTGCGTGTTGCTGTAATGTTGAAAGCTAAGCCATGAGTATTTCCAATACCAGCACGGTCACCATCCATGCTGGAGAGTTTCCAGTGGAGCTTCCATGCTGACATAGACCAAAAGAATCTGGTGATCTACTTTGAAAAGAATCGGGCAGTGAAAACCCTATGAATATAGTGCTAGAAAATAAGCCTCTCAGGAAGGAAGGCACTTAAACTATGACTGAGGAGGAGCTGCCTTCTCAAAGTCAAGTCAACCTTAATGACCTGGATGGAGTCAAGCTTTTAAGACCTTCATTTGCTGATGTGCTATGACTCAACGTGAGACTAAGCAGCCGCAAACATCCACTAATGATTAGAGTGTGGAGTGTGTGAAATATGAATCTAGAAAAATTGGAAGTAAAATGGAACTTATAGAGACTGATATCTTAGGCATTAATAAATGGAAATGGACTAGCATTCAGTCATTTTAAATCAGACAATCACATGGTCTACTATGCCAGAAATGACAAATTGAAAAATAATGATATTGCATTCATCATAAAAAAGAACATTTCAAAATCTGTCCTGAAGTACAACTTTGTCAGTAATCGGATAGTGTTCACACACCTACAAGACAGACCAGTTAATGCCATTATTTTTCACATTTACACACCAATCTCTAGTGCCAAAGATGAAAAACTGAAAATTTTTACCAACTTCTGTGGTCCGAAATTGACCAAACATGTGATCAAGATGTGTTGATAATTACTGGAGTTTGGAATGCAGAAGCTGGAAAGAAAGAAGGATGGGTAGCTGGAAAATATGGCCTTAGTGATAGAAACAACGCCAGAGACTGCATGATAGAATTTTGAAAGACCAATAATCTATTTGTTAGAAATACCTTTTTTAATAACAGAAGCAGTGACATGGACCTTACCACAGAGAATACACAGAAATCAAATAAAACACACCTACAAAAAGAGATGATGGAAAGAAACTCAGTATCATCAGTCAGAACAAGGCTAGCGGTCAACTGCATAATAGACCATCAGTTGCTCATATGCAAGTTTAAACTGAAGCTGAAGAAAATTAAAACAAGTCTACAAGAGCCAAAGTACAACCTCGAGAATGTCCTGCTTGAATTTAGAGATCTTCTAAAGAACAGATCTGATGCATTGAATATTAATAGCTAAAGACACGGTGAGTTGTAGAATGACATCAAGGCCATTGTCATAGATTGAATTGTGTCTCCCCTAAACTAGCCATGTCACCACTATTCCCTGTGTTCTACTATTGTCCTCCGTTTCGTGATTTTACTGTGCTGTATGTTAAAGGATTAGGGTGGGACAGTAAATAGCTTCAGAAGATCACCTCCCTGCACCACTGTAAAGGGAGTTACCCTAGAGTGTGGCTTGTACCACCCTTAATCCTTGCCTCCTATAAGAGATAAAAGGAAAGAGAAGCAAGCAGAGAATTGGGAACCTCATACCATCAAGAAAGCAGCACTGGCAGAAGAGCGCATCCTTCAGACCTGAGGTTTCTGTGTCAAGATGCTCCCTACACGAAGACTGGTGCAATACTGGACTTTTCCTTCAGAGCCGACAAGGGGAAAGCTTTCCTCTGGAGCAGACACCAAGAATATGAACTTGTAGACTACCAGACTGTGTAAGAGTAAACTTTCCTTTGTTAAAGACATCCACTCTGTGGTATTTCTGTTAGAGCAGCCCCAGCTGACTAAAACAGCCATCATACGTGAAGAAAACAAAGGTCATTAAAATGAAAGAAAAGACAAAAATGGATGTCAGGAGAGACTCCAAAGTTTGCTCTTGAATACAGAATAGCCAAAGCAAACAAAAGAAATGAAGTAAAAAAGTTGAACAAAAGATTTCAAAGGGCAACTCAAGAAGACAAAGTAAAGTATTACAATGAAATGTGGAAAGACCAAAGAACTGAAGAAAACTCAAGCCTCAAATTGCAGTATTGAAATGTTTCATGGACAAAATGTTGGAAGACTCAGAAAGTATCAAAAGAAGGAAGGAATATACACAGTCGTCACTGTACCAAAAAGAATTGGCAAACATTCAGCTACTTCAGGAGGTACCGTATGATCGAGAACCAACAGTACAGAGGAAGATGGCCACGCTACACTGACGACACTGCTGAGCAACAAGGCTCCGGGGGTTGACGGAACACCAACTGAGACGTTTCAACAAATGGAGGCAGCTGTGGAGGTGCGCACCTGTCCTTGCCAAGACATTTGGAAGACAGCTACATGGCCAGTTTACTGGAAGAGATTCATATTTGTGTCCGTTCTAAAGAGAAACAATTCAGTAGAATGTGGAGATTATTGAAGAACGTAGTTAATACCACCCACAAGTAAAATTTTGCTGAAGATCATTCAAAAGTGGTTGCAGCAACGTATCAATAGGGAACTGCCGGAAATTCAAGCCAAGTTCAGAGAGGACGTTATCATTGCTGATGTCAGGTAAATCTTGGCTGAAAGCAGAGGATACCTGAAAAATGCTTCCCTGCACTGTATTGAGTATGCAAAGGCCACTCGACTGTGTGGATCACAGCAAATTATGGAAAGTATTTTGAAGAATGGCAGTTTAGAACCCTTAATTGTGCTCATGTGGAAACTTTACCTAGACCAAGAAGCAGTTGCTTGAACAGAACAAGGGATTACTATGTGGTTTAACATCAGGAAAGCTTTGTGCCAAGGTTGTATCCTTTCCCCAAGTTTACTTAATCTGTGTGTTGAGCAAATAATCTGAGAAACGGGACTATGTGAAGAAGCATGAGACATCAGATTGGAGGAAGATTCGTTAATAACCTGCAATACAGATGATACAACTTTGTTTGCTCAGAGTGAAGAGAACTTGAAACACTTACAGATGAAGATCAAATACTACTGCCTTCTTTATATTTAGGTTTAGGAATTACATCTTTACGTAAAGAAAACAGAAATCTTCACAACTGGATCAAGAAGCAACATGACGATAAATGGAGAAAATGTCGATGTTGTCAAGGATTTCATGTTATTTGGATCCACAATCAACCCTCCTGGAAGCAGCAGTGAAGAAACCAAATGATGTATCGCCTTGGGCAAATCAGCTACAAAAGGCCTCTTTTAAAGTTTTAAAAAGAAAAGACATCACCTTGAGAACTAAAGTGTGCCTGACTCAAGTCACGGTATTTTCGATTGCTGCATATGCATGTGAAAACTAGACAATGAGTAGGGAAGACCAAAGAACTGATGCCTTTAATGTACCGTGTTGGTGAAGATTATTAAATATACCAGGGACTACCAGAGAAACCAACGAATCTGTCTTAGAAGTCCAGCCAGATTGGTCCTTAGAGACAAGGGCAGTGATGTTGTATATTAGCTACCTTGACTGTGTTATCAGGAGGGACGAATCCCTGGAGAAGTCATCATGCTTGCTAAAGTAGAGGGGTGTCAGAAAAGAGAAAGACTGTCAACAAAATAGACTGACACAGTGGCTGCAACAACGTTCTCAAACATAGCAACAACTGTGAGGAGAGCTGGGGACCAGGCACTGCTTCTTTCTTTTCTGCATAGGATGCTACGAATCAGAACCAACTGGGCAGCACCTAACAACAACAACGAAATGTGACGCAGGACACACCCAGGCACTGAATGGAGGAGAGAAGGTTTGGTTCATCATTTGGTAAGTAATGTCAGATCGCCTGCTGCACATCATGCAAAAAGAAAAGACCATCAATAATGGCTTCCCCAAGCCTGGACCCACCAGCTGGATACCTGGCCCCTTCTCGCCCTGCTCTCCCCAGTACTAAGGCTAAACTTGATCTCCCCTAGAAATAGAAATGTTCCCCTGGTTCACTCTGGGTGTGGGTGGTTCCGTTCTGACAGCTGCGCTAGGAGATCTGTTTGTCAATGGTAACATAATTTTTCAAGTTCATGGGTAGCAAATCAACCTGAGATTCAACGATCTTACCTCCCCAGGTGAGTACTTGGTGGAAGGAAGCGTGGAGTAAACATTCGTGCAAGTGCAGAAACCCCAGCCTGGTGCTTACACGGTTGAGCAATAGTTTCTACAGCAACTGCAGCAATGATAACCAATCAAATGCTGACTCAAAATTTAGCAAACTGGACCCAGAAGAGGGATTTGGAGTCTAGGCAGGCGCTGTGGTTTCACACATTATAAAAGGCACAGAAAATGTTACTGAAAGCCAGGTGGTTAAAAGACAGCCAGAAAATAAAAAGGAATCTCTTTGGTTTACCAAAGACAGCTCTCAGAACAGCCAGTCTGCTGGAACACTTTAATTCTGGAAGAAGGGAGAATTTATTTGAATACATTTGTTCAGCGTTCGAAGAATTTAAGTGAAAGTCATTTTTATCATCTTCTGGAAATGGTGCCTGGCCTAGAGAATGCAGAGCTTGGTTTCACGTGGCCTGGTGCTGTTCCCTGATTTTTCACCTGAACTCTGCTTGTGTTCTCAAATCACACGTGGACTTTTTGCAGGGCAAGGATCATCAGAAAAGAAAAAGACCCTCAGCAGGATTGACAGGCACAAGACCCTCAGTGAGATGGACTGATGTTCTTTGCTTGAGGGCTTTATAATTATTGAAGGACTTAACCACGCTTGGCTAACCATGCTGGACATCAACCCTAGATTTCAGTTCTCTTACCCTTGGCCCAGTTAAACCAGCAACAAGGATAATGTTTGATATGAAAATTATCATAGTGTAGTTTTGTTACTGTTGGCTGCTTTCAAGTCAGCGGATTCACAGCAGTCCTATGTCCTACAACCTCAAAAGTACAGATGCTTCCTGGTCTTAGGCTCTCTTCACACTGGTATGTGTCATGGATTGAATTGTGTTCCCCCACAGATGTGTGGTGATTTGACTGGGACATGATTTCAGGTATTGTGTGATGTTCCTTCATATTGTAAATCTTGCCGCTATAATGTTAATGAGGGAGGATGGGCAGCAGTTGTATTGGTGGGGGAGGACTCAATGTGTGGCATTGTGTTGTGCCTTGGAGCAGTCTCTTGAGATATAAAAGAAAGGGAGGCAGGCAGAGCTGTGGGGATGCCAACCCATCCGAAAAGAAAGCAGTTCCAGTAGTTGAGCAAATGCTTGGAAAGGACCAGGGTTCCCTGTGACTCAGAAGCTTCCAGTCCAGGGAAAGGTTGACAACAAGGCCCTCCCTACAGTGCCAGCAGAGAAAGTGTTCCCATGGAGCTGACAGCCTGAACATGGACTTCTAGCATACTGGTTTGTGACAAATAAAATTTCTATTTTTAAAGTCATCCGCCTGTGATATTTCGGTTAAACCAGCACGAGATGACTAAGACAGTGTGGCTGGGTCTGCTGCTGCAATCACTGTGTGTCTGAGTGCCTCCAACCTAGGACACTCATCTTGCAGCACCGTATCAGAAAATACGTGTTGTGATTCTTAGGATTCTCATTTGGAAGTAGATTGCCAGGTTTTTCTTGCAAGTCTGCTGTGATCTGGAAATTCCTTTGCAACCTGTCCATCATGGGTGATTCTGCTGGTATTTGATATACTGGAGGCATAGCTTTCAGTGTCATAGCAACACGAAGACCATCCCATAATAGTTAACTGATAGATGGGTGGCAGGTGATGTAGTTTAGAAGATAATTAATTCAGAGATAAAATATTGGGACTTCATTGCTTGAACAAAATGAAAAATTAATTGTTCAACCTTTAATTGGTAGATGTAAAACATGAACATTTGACTTAAAAATATAAGGAACAAATTTATTAAATATTTACCCAGAATTGTGTAGAAAGCCTATGATTTTTAAAGATACTTTATGGCCAGCTAAACACGTTTTTGATCCTTCAGAACTCTGTCTTAAAAAAAAGTCCTCTGCCAAATGATACTTCCTATGTGTGGACTGTGCAGTACCATACTCTTTGTTATGCCTGGTAAGCAGGGCCCTGCTATGCATCTGAATCTTCCTGCTGGTACCCAGGTTGCTATAGAGATACTAGAAGAGGAATCCAGGATGAGCAGTTGTCTGAGGGTGCTCTGCATGGTGCTTGAAAACAGCTCAGTGGGAGCATCAGCAGGTGACACAGATTTTTCCAGGGAGTTAAAATTAAACCTCCAGGGAACACGGATTCACCTGCTCCTTACGCAGGCAGAGAAAATTTGAGGTGTTTAAGAGTGTGTCTCCGTGTGGTTTTGTCAAATGACCTTAGCAGTACTAAAGTTTCACAAATAACCTCCAGAGAGCTCACCAGGATCAGGTGCTGGTGAATTGATTCCAAGTCATGACAAGCCCATGTGGCTCAAAGTAGAAGACGTCACCAGTCCACAGTCCCGACCAGCAGAAAGCTTCTGCTTCCCTGTCTGTGCTTCTGTCAAGGTAACCCAGATACGAGAGAGATGAATTCTGGGAATCCTCTGTGCAGCCCTGGGGGTTATGAGAATGCATCTGGGCCTGGGGGCATTGCACGCGACGAGGATGGAGCTACAGGTCTAGCTCCCTCCGGGTAAAATAAAGGAATTCTGTTTGCAGGCTGAGGCCAATGGGGTCAGCTTTTTGTGAGGTGCAAGTAACACCACTCAAAAAGGAAAAACCCAGGACTACGCCAAGGCAGAAAACTCTGGTGGCATAAGTGGCTAAGTGCTACAACTCCTAACCAAAAGGCTGGCAGTTCAGGTCTACCAGCTGCTCCTTGGAAACTCTACGGAGCAGCTCTCCTCTGTCCTACAGGGTCACTATGAGTTGGAGTTGACTCGAAAACAAATCAGTTTGGTTTTTTTGGTTTTGATGCCAAAGAGTCTCAAATTCCAAATGTGTCAGTATTTTAAAAAGGTCTGGCTATCTGACTCGACGGCACTTGGCTTGGCTGGCTATGTATTTATTTCAATACTTATTTCATTTACAGAAACTTGCTTGATTACACAAGGTAAGGAAACATTTCCAGCACCTTATTTAAACTTTTGAAAAGTTGGAAAGCAAGGTCGTGAAGTCAAGCTTGTGGGTCTTTCACTGGCTGCTCACAAAGGCTGCAGACAGCCCTAGATTTCCCAAGCTCTGAGCCTTTACTTCCCCAGCTATGGGCCCCTCTGGCCAGCTGTTTCCTCCAGGACTTGCCCTGCCCATAAGCAGTTTCACATCAGGAGAGAAATAACCTCTGAAGGACTGGCAGGCCCCAGACCTGTGACTCTAAGAGGGAAGGTAATAGTTCTAGTATTGCATCTCAGTGGAACAGTTTGGGTCTACCAGGTCTTGAGACAAATGTTAGACGCCCTCTACCGGTCAAATCATTGTCTGCCGCTGGGCAGGACATCACCATTCCTGAAAGAAACGCCCCTGTTTCCGTTCCTGTTTTTTGGAAGCAGTTAAATATTTCTCCTTTTTATGATTTTTAATTTTGTTGTTGTTTGCTTTTAATTAGGAATAAAAAGGTTTACAGCTGAAATATTTTTGACATACTTTTGATTCTGGGGACAAACATTACCCAAGTACATTCAGATGGTGTGAAATTGTAGTGAGGTGGCATGTCTTCTTCCCTTGTGCAGAGAGTGTTATGTTGGCTTTGGAGGGAGGCCAACCTGGCTTTAATCATAGTCGTGTGTTAGCTCTGTGATTCTCAGCAAGTTACTGATCCTAAGCCTCGTTTTCCCTTACTCTCAGTGGGCTTTTTGTATGAAGTCAGTGAAGTGATATGCCTCATTTTTGTCAAGTTTTCTCGGGCAGCAATAATAATTCAACTGAGAGTAGGTGTTTATTATTATAGTTAGCTGCAAACTCTACTTCTGTCCCTCAGAGACTCTGAGCTGCTGAAATCACAGCAATTAGATGCATAATTGTCCTAAGGGTAAAATCTGTAGATATGTCCTCAGGCACATCTATGGGGAGACATAGTGGCAAACAGGCAGTAACACTTGGAGAGAGAGGTTGTAGAAGGGACTGGACAAGTTCTGTTAGATTTTGAAGTCTGAGAATTCTGTACTCTCAAGGGGTTTCAGCTCCCTGTTCCCCAAGTTTCTTTACAGTGGGAAAATGGCTGGACCTGTTGCCTTCCCACTTTTACACATCTAGTTGAGGACTTCTGCAAGCTTGCTGCTGACTCCCTTCCTTCTCCATGTGGCCTGTGAGGTGCATCTTGTGGTCAAAATGTGTGCCCAGAGCAGAAGGGGTATGAGAAGTATCTGGACAGAAGTAACCACGATGTCCTTCCATATGAGGTAAAGAGATAGAATGTGGTACATCTACGCAATGAAGTGTTACTAGGCAATAAAAAGAGATAGAACTCTCAAAGTACACAAAGAGAGAACCCACGGAAACTGAACCCCCTGCCACTGAGCCGATTACGACTCATAGAGACCCTATAAGCCTGAGTAGAACTGCCCCATAGAATTTCCAAGAAGTGCCTAGTGATTTTGAACTGCCGACCTTTTGGTTAATGGCCATAGCACTTGACCACTACAACACCAGAGGAGAAGAACCTTAAATACTACTTAGTGAGCCAACTTGAAAAAAAATGATATGTAATACGATTCCAACTATATGACATTCAGGAAAAGCCAAGATTAGAGAGATAGTCCAGTCACGGTAATTGCCAGGAATTTAAGGGGAAGGGAAGAAAGCTGAAGGGGCGAAGTACAGGACATTTTAAGGGCAATGAAGCTATTCTACACAATCCCGTAACAGTGAAAGACATCACATATTTGTCAAAACCCATGGAACTGTCCAACATGAAGAGAGAATCCTAAAGAATACTATGGACTCTAATAATAATATATCAATATTGGTTCATCGTTGGTAGCAAATGTACACACTGACGCAAAAGCTGTGTCCCTGAGGGTACAATGTACACTTGTACATTGTTCACACAGCATGGTACAGCACTTATGTGCAATGTTTCTATACACCTACAACTACTCTGAAACATAAAGTATATTTAACAAAAGGTGGGAGGGTCAGGAAAACAACCATTTACCTCATAGCTCAATGACCTCCCTCTGGGCGCTGAAAACTCAGTGAGTATCAGTTATTTGACACTGACATCTGCCCTGGACCGCAAGCTTTTCTTGGCTTATTTGGTGAAGGCACATGGAAGTGAGCAGGGGTTTAGGCTGAGTTAACTATAGGCTGACTTAGCTGTAGGCTGACATAACTGCTGTGTTCTGCTCAGGAGGGAGGCAGTTAAAGGGTATGCAGAAAGGAGAAGAAAAAACATATTTCATCAGTGGAAAGATGTTACCACAGACCGACCAGTGTTTCAGAAGGATTATGAACTTGCATGTGGCTGGAGCCCAGTGGGAGCGGGAACATGAGATAAGAAACAAGTGACCTCTCTTCTTCCTGGGTGATGCCCACGTTCTGAAAATCAAGCCCACTAAACATGGGGCTCTCTTCCTTTCTGAAGCTCATCAGAAAGTAGCCTGCCTTTTACTCCTTTGCCTCCCATTAGCTCCTCAGCTACTCACAGCTTGACTTTTACCTCTCCCATCCTCTGGCCCAACTTTGCTGTTATGGATTAAATTGTAAATCTCTGAAGTCCTGGCCCCTAGACTTGTCTGAATAAAAGGTTTTTCTTTTGTTACATTAATGAGGTCAGATCCTCATAGGGTGAGTTCTAAGCCTAATCACTTTTGAGTTATAAAAAAGAGAAGATTAGAAACACACACTCAGGGGAAAGACAGATAGCATTAGAAGATCCATCTACAAGAAAAGGAACTGTCTTAAGTCACCTAGTGCTGCTGTAACAAGACTGTCACAAGTAGGTGGCTTTAAGAAAGAGAAGTTTAGTTTCAAATCACAGTTCAGCAGGCTGGAAGTCTGAATTCACGGCACCAGCTTCAAGAGAAGGCTTTCTGTCTCTGTCGGCTCTGGAGGAAGGGCCATGTGATGCCTCAGTCTTCTTCTGGTCTGGGAGCATCTCAGCGCTGGAACCTGAGGTCCAAAGAACAAGCTCTGCTCCCAGCACTGCTTTCTTGGTGGTATGAGATCCCCAGTCTCTGCTTGCTTCCCCTTGTTTTGTCTCTTGTAAGACAAAAAGTGATGTAGGTCACACTGCAGGGAAACTTCTTTTATACTGCTTCAGGGATGTGATCTTAGCATGTTACAAGCCAACCTTAATCCTCTTTAACATAAAATTACAATTACAAAATAGAGGACAATCATACAGTACTGGGAATCATGGCCTAACCAAGTTGACACATCTTTTAGAGGGACGTAGTTCAATCTATGACTGAAACCAAGAATTGCTGACAACCACTAGAAACTAGGAGGCAGCTACAGAAAGAATCAACATAGCCAAGACCCTGATTCAGACTTTCAGCCTCTAGAAATGTGAGAAAATAAATTTTCATTCTTTGAAGCCAGCCAGAAATACTTACAATATTCCTGTTACAGCAGCCCAGGTAACTTAAGACGTCTACAGATGACCTCTTCTTGCTCTTGGGCTTCCTTGCCTCTTCACACATCCCACACTGGCAGCCTCCCTCCTTGACTGGACTTGTCTCCTGACTTGTGTGAGGCATCGCCCTTCCTCTTCTGCTTCTCCGAACACTTTCATATGCCTTCATTGGCTTCTTCTCGCACTGGTTCTCCTGCTTTAATTAAGAATTCCCTAAATTTAGTCCCTCATTTATTCAGTGAAGTGGCAGCCAATCCCCGATTAATGCTCTTGGGAGACAATATGGCCAGAAGCATAATTTGAGAGTTATCTGCAGGAGAGTGTGGGTGGATGAGGTTACCACTCCTGGGGCAACCACTGCTGTTGTCAGCCTCCCAGCCACTCAGTCTGTAAACACTGGGGACAGCTCTGTCTCTTTCCTAACTTTATCTCTAAGTGCAGCTTCATGTTGGCTTCGGCTTTGATCCGTGCCATTGCTTTCTTCCTGCTGCTAGCTTAGATTAGGGTATTATTTCTGAAATATCACAAGACCTTTTCCTGGTCCTGTTAAGAACTCCTCCTCTAGGCTTCAGAATACTTTATTCCTCTATCTTCTTTCCAAGATTCTGTGTACCAATGAACAGCGATGGAAGGAGAGAGCAAGGGAACATCTAGAAGAATCGTAACTGTAAGAAATAGCTGTCTCCAGACAGTGGCTCATGACTGTACAACGTGTGGAACGTAATAAATATTGCTGAATTATACATGTAAAAATGATTGAGAGGGAAAATATTTTGTTATCTACATTAAGAAAACAAAACCCAAGGAAACCCATTGCTGACAACTCAATTCTGACTCATAGCGACCCTGCAGGACAGAGTAGAACCACGCCATAGAGTTGCTAAGGAGTGCCTAGTAGAATCAAACCACCAACCTTTTGGTTAGTAGCCGTAGCACTTAACCACTATGCTACCAGGGTTTCTACTTGCATTTCACCACAATAAAAGGTTTTCGGAAATGATAGAATAAAAGCACTGATGGAAAAGAAAGCTGGCTCAACAAAATCAAAACCAACCAAACAAAAAAGGAGTAGATATCTCACCACTGCTTATAAGCAGACAATCCAAAGAGAGAAAGAGAGAAGTATTAAAAAAACTGAAGTTTATTGAAAAATTAGAATAGATCCTAAAGCAGGAAGTTCTCATGTTTTGTATAAAAGGGGACTTCCACAGCACGTAATAACAGAGTGTCACAAATTTTATTGCTTTCATTTTAATTGTAGCTCAGTGTAAGAAAATCATTCAGCTAGCACTTTAGCATGATAGGAATTCTAAGAAGAAAGTGTCTACAGAGCTGAAAGCAGGCAGCCCTGGAGCCAAGAGAAAGCAGCCTGGAGTTTGGACAAAGGTGGAATTGAACGTCCGGGGGCCAGGCTCTGGCTGAGGAGGGGTTGCTTAGCACACTATGAGCACTTTGCTCAAATCTGCCTGAAGGAGGAGGGTGGAAAGTCAGAACAGAGCATCAGCAGGATACTAAACAAGGGCTATTTGTTCATTTTTCTATCACAAATCTGGAAATCTGTAAGTACCCACACCACGTCAGCACTGCTTGGCATTTTCTCAGGGCATCTCGTTTCCATTTCATGATACACCAGCAAGTTAGACACTGTTCCTATGGCTATTTTGCAGAAGAGGAAACTGAGGCTTTCAAGGAGTGGAATGACCTATGAAGGGCCACTTGGGGAGTAACACATGACATGATCAGAATTTGAGTCTTGGATGTCTCTGACATCAAATGCAACACTTTCTTGACCAACTACAGGATGAGAGCACTGTGTTTAAGTGCTTCCATGGAGTGGCGCATGAAAGGGGGCTGAAGTTGCTGAAGGCCTTCTAGACTCAGGCTCTGACCAGTTAAGGCTCCCTAAAAAGTCCAGGAGAACAAGGAAACAGACTCACAAAGACTCTTCCCTTCAGAAAACTTCCTTTGGGGATGTCCGTGGGAGATGCAGAAGTAGGAGAGACGGTGTCAGGAGGAGGAGAGAGGGTCCCAGCCCACAGCAGAAGCAACCAGGTTTCCCTGGGCAGCTCAAACAGTTGAGCACGGGACTGACTACAAGCGGAAAGTCTGGCAGTTCAAATCTGCCCAGAGGCACCGCAGAAGAATCCACAGCAAATGGTTTACTTTTTGATTTTGGTAACCTCCTTAGGACAGTCCCATTGAGAAGTCTCCACCCAGCAGCTTTCGTGAGCAGCAAGAAACACTGTATTGGGGCTCGGGGTAGAAATAAAGAGACCATGTATGTCTATTATATACAAATTATATTGTTGTATAGTTTGCAGACTCCAAGGCAAAATGAAAATTCCCCTGTTCAAAATCATTGAGAATTGCAAAAGATCAATACAGCATTAAATCTACAGGGGATCTTCAAAGCATGCATTGTACATCCAGCTCATATACTACATCCAGCTTAACTTTTCAGCAGTTGTTGTAAATATTTTTATAGACGAGGAGAACTGAAAGAGAGAGGTAGTAACCAGAATTAAGATTCTGACTTTTCTTTCTTCACGAAGTACATTCAAAAGAGCTGAATTATAATAGTCACTGTTTACCAAGGAGGAATTATTTTTCAGGTACGTAACATTATTACCTCCAACATACCTTCACAAGTAAAAGTGAGCAAGGCTGCAAGAGGCTATAGGAGTCCTTAGGTGTGCTAACCTAAAGGTTCTGAGGTTCAAGTCCAACTAGAGGTACCTAGGAAGTAAGCTCTGATTCTCTATTTTGAAATATCAGCCGCTGAAAACCATCTGGAGCCCAGTTCTACTCTGACACACTTGGAGTCTCCATTAATCAGAATCAATTTGACACAACTGATTTAAGAGGCTGTGAGACCTCTAGGCAGGAGGAGAAGAAGCTCAGGATTTGAACTCAGGTCTCTGAACTCTAAAGCTCTCTGCATCAGCAGGAGAGATTATTTGAGAAACTTCTGGATGGAAAGCTAGTAGTTCCACTCTAGATTAGTGTTTCTCTAGTTCCAGTCCTTTACATACATATCAAGCACATGCACACACATACACACACACACACACACACACACACACACACACACACACACACACAGCCTCAAAATTCTAAGGGACATTAAGGCTGCTAGGATAATGATTCCATCCAGTGGCAGTAACCACTCCAGGGATGCTACGTCCCTCCAGTCCAATCACACACAGGGCATAAACTGCTGACATGTGAAAACTTTTTATTATTTACAAAAAGTGGCCTATTTTTATTTGACATGCTAGCTATACATGTTTACAAATCATATTCACATAAATAATATCCTTTGACCCAACTGTTCTAGTTGTATAAATTTGTACATATATATGGGAAGTTATATGTATACATGATTTTTCACTGCAACATTCTTACAACCATAGCATAAAACTGGGAACAATCTGAATGTTCATAAATAGGGGACTGGTTACATAATAGAAAACTAGCACAGTCATAAACAAAGAATGAGGAAGCTCTCTATGAACTGATCAGAAACTACCTTTAAGAAAAAAAGAATAACTGTATATCAACTGATTGGTATGAAGGAGGAAGGTGTCAGAGATCTATATTTGTATACAGTTACAGTATTCACTGAGAGAAGAATGTCAATAAACTAATAAAAGTGGTTACCTGATTGGGTGATGGATATATTTACAACAGTGAACCAAAGAAAAAGAAAGGAGAGTAGCTGCTGAGGCTGCTTATGTGCAACCAAACACCTTATGAGATTTGCTTCCTTGATTTGCAGGTTTAGGGTCATGGTCTCAAGGGACATCCCAGTTAACTGGGTCATGGTTTCATGGGACATCCCAGTTAACTGGCCTCGTAACATGTTCAGGCTTCTGTTCTACCTCTCAGCTCATTGCTCAGTGCCAAGGTTCCTAAAAGCTTGCAAGCAGCCTGCCATTTAAGGCTCAACAATTCATCTCTATACCTGAACAAAGGGAGGAAGAAAGAGAATCAGAAACAGAAGGAAGATACAGAACGTGTGGCTAATTACCTCCGTGAACAACTGCACCCCTTTCCTTGAGGCCAGAAGAACTGGATGGTGTCTGGCTAACATTACTCTTTTTGATCAAAGATTCTAATAGAAGAACCTTCATCAAAAAAGAGGGAAACGCAGAACAGAATTTCAAACTCTTATGGACTCTAGACTTCTTAGAGCCATGGAAGGTGAATAACCCCTGAAATTATTGCTCTGAGATAATCTTTGAAACTTCACCCAAAAATATCCCATGAAGTCATCTTAAAACCCAACAATAGTTTAGCCTAACTAGTGAAACAGGTTTGCCTTGAGCATTAAGTTATTTTAAGAACAGTCTACGTGGAATCAAATTGACAACAGCAACTTGAAAGATTAGATGGGAACCTTAGTGGGCCATGAGTTTATGTTAATGGGGGAGGAACAACTCTGTAAATACAGGTGAGAATGATTGCACAATTCAAAGGTGCAATCACTGTCACTAAACCTTACATCATGGATGGAACTGTGTTTCCCCAGAAGTCATCCTGCCACTGTGATGTTAATGAGAGAAGATGTGAGGCAGTTGTGAAGCAGTTGATTTGGTATAGAAGGATAATGTGTAACATTCTATTGTGCCTTGAGGCAATCTCTTGGAATATAAAGAAGCTAAGCAGACAGATTTGGGAACCTCACACTACCAAGAAGTAGTATTAGGAGCCGAACCCATCCTTTGGAAAAGACCAGGGTCCCTGCGCCTCAGAAGTTTCCTCTCCAGGGAAAGATTGAGAATAAAGACCTTCTTCCAGAGCCAGCAGAGAAAGCCTTCACCTGGAGCTGACACCCTAAATTTGGACTTCTGGCTTGCTGGACTGTGACCAAATAAAATTTCTTTTCTTAAAGCCATCCACTTGCAGTACTTCTGTTAGAGCAGTGACAGATGACTGAGATACCGTACATGCAGAAACTGTTGAATTGGTGTGTGTTTTTGCCCTGTGTATTCTCAACAACAAACTAAATAAAATTTAGAAAAAAAGAATGAAATAGGTACCTGATGAAGGAAAGGGTTTGGCAATTACAGAAAGGAAAATTTTCTTATTTTTCTATCACTTAACAGAAAAAAAATTAAATTACACAGAGACAGACAGACAGACAGGGAAAGTGAGAGTCCGAGAGATTTATACACAGGATTGGTTCAAAATCCATAGTTCAGGTGACCAGCTGGAGACTTTTTTTTTCTCTCTCTCTCCCTCTCATGACTATTCTGTCAAGCTTATTGAGTATAAAGCAGCATTCTGGGAGAGATCACATACAATGGCTTCATAGACAAGACAATACATCTGTATTTGTAATATTTTAATACGCTGATTTAATTTTTTCTTTAAATTTATTAATTTTATTGTTGAGGATATTCACAGCAGAAACATACACCAATTCAACAGCTTCTACACGTACAATTTAGTAACACTGATGACATTCTTTGAATGGTGCAACTGTTCTCACCCCCCTTTTCCAGATTGTTTCTCCTTTGTTAACATAAATTCACTGCCCCCTAAATTTCCTACCAGTCCATTCAAGCCCATATAGATAGATCTTACAAAAGTATAATGCTCAAGGCAGAACCTTTTTTTAGTAGTTTTAAGATTTGAGGATGCATTTTTTTTGCATACATTTCAGCAACTATCTCAGGGCAGTAATTTCGTGGGTTCGTCTACCCTCAATGGATCCAGAAAGACTCAAGTGCATGAGAACTCAACTTTCTCTTCTGCATTTCTGGTGGGAGACTTCTGTAGGCATGCATCCCAAGATCCTTAGGTCAGACAATGAAGGAGTACAGAGTTGAAAGACAGAATGAGGTCTTCTAAAATATTCTTTGTATTCTGGAGGCAGACCACACCCTAAGGAATTCCCCTTTCAACTAATTGGTT
Organism: Heterohyrax brucei; assembly: GCA_028571685.1. Taxonomy (NCBI): domain Eukaryota; kingdom Metazoa; phylum Chordata; class Mammalia; order Hyracoidea; family Procaviidae; genus Heterohyrax; species Heterohyrax brucei. Next base: position 53,570,746 of record CM053155.1, read on the forward strand.
ACATTTCATTAGATTACATGATGGGAAGTGATTATACTACTTTGCATTAACAGCATTCTAAAACATCAACTTGTCTAGTGTTTTGGCAAAACCCACCAAAAAAACCCACATAACCTAGCCAAGTTGACATGGAAAATTCACCCTCCCGTAGTTTATGTTGCTGACGGTTCTGTCTCCCAGAAATGAATCTAAGCCCCAGACAGGCTGTGAAGGGGCTACATACCCCCAGCAAGAAGGCGTGGGCTGCATCTTTACCGGCAATTTGACTGTGACTAGAGGAGATAAAGAACTGAAGAGAGGCTTCCCTGAAAGCATTTTCTCCTCCTAGCCAAGGGTTCTAGAGCTAAGGAAGTAAACAGCAGACAGCTCCTGCAGGAAGTGCTGGAACCTGAAAAGCTGTGGAGCCTGGATGAGGGGGGATTACTACTGCAGATGGGGGGGACGTGTGTGTGTTTATCTCAACTTCCTAGTCCTACTGTTACAAAAATACCACACATAGGTGGCTTTAAAGAACTGAAATTTCTCAATTTAGGAGACTAGAAGTCCAGGTTCAGACTATCAGGAGAGACTCTCTTTCTGTTGGCTCTGGAGAATGACTCCTGACTCAGCTTCTGTAGCCCTGGTGGTGTTCCTTGACGGTGGTCACATGGCATCTGTCTTCCCCCATCATTTGTGCTTATTAGCTGCTGTATCAGGAAACCCCAGTGACATAATAGTTAAGAGCTATGGCTGCCAATCAAAAGTTCAGCAGTTCAAATCTACCAGGTGCTCCTTGAAAACCACATGAGGCAATTCTACTCTGACTCTACAGGCTATGAGTCAACTCAATGGCAATGGGTTTGGTAGTCCCAGCGTCTATACTGATCCTTATAAATGATAAGCATTAGGTTTAAAACACACCCTACACTGATAGGGCCTTATTAGCATAACAAAGAAAATCCTATTCAAAAACAAGATTACACCCACAAGTATGGAGTTAGGATTCTAGCACAAATATTTTGGGAGATATGATTTAATCCTTAGCTATGTTCTAAACTAGGGAGGTGGTGCACGTAATGACTGTCGGTCGTTGGTGGTTGGTGGTTGAGTCAAGAGCAGTCTCTGATACAGTAGGTGGTAATATCTCTGTTAATGCACTCCAAGATTGCATTAACTGTTTTGACAACCACATGACTGTTGACTCATGATGAATTTGCAGTCAACCCACAAGATTGGGACTGCTCCCAAAGCACTGATCTTAAGTGTTCTCCCCTTCCTACATTTGGGCAGGTGAGTTTTTAAACTTAGGACCAAATCTTTACATTTATCCCCATTAAATTTCAAACTGGAGTTTCTGTGAGTCAGTATGAGTCAGGTAATATTTCAGTTCTGATTCTAATATCATGTATGTTGTTGCTCTGTCTTCAAACCTTGAGTCACTTGATCTAACATGTTTGGAAAAGGGTTAAAAGCACAAGTTGACATTGGTACATTAGGAAACTCTGTGAGCACAGTATTAGCCAACCAAATTGTCTAATAGTTAGCCAACTAAATAGTCTTGTGTAAAGAACATATTTTTTTAAACCCTGGTAGCATAATGTTTAAGAGCTATGTCTGCTAACCAAAAGGTTGCTAGTTTTGTTGAAATGAGGCATAAGTGACAGCCTTTGAGGAAGGGCGCAGTAAAAATTCAAGGTATTAAAGAAAGCCCCAGGAAACAACTTAATAGCAGAAAATACCACAGAGTAATCTCACCATTGTCTTACAAAACACTGTCACAAGACAAGCTTGGGGGCAGCCTTGCAAGTGACCCCTAGACCTTGACCACAGACAGCCTGCAAGTGACCCCTAGACCTTGACCACATTTTACAACTAACAGGAATTCCAGGTGTCCTTAACCAATCAATGTAAAGGTCAGTTCCTCCTCCCTGCTTTGCAATCTCACAACTTAAATACTGGGTGCTGAGGAAACTCATCGTAGGCCCCTGCTCTGTGTAGCTTGGGGTGCGTCCCTGGTGCACCAGTATTTTTCCTATTGGGCATATTTTTTAATAAAATTTAACCTTTAAAGTAACAGCGTCGCATCTTGAAAATCGCGGACCCTAACATTTGGGGGCTCTCCCAGGATATCAAGAGCGACCTCCATGGCCGGCCGATCTGGTTTGGACCTCACCGGTGAGTCTGGATATTTTCTGTTAATCTCTGTGCTCGAGCTCTGGTTCTGGGACTCATTAAGAGAGAATCTGGATGCAGAATCGCTCTCTGAGTCAGAGGCTGGGGGACGCCTCAGCTCTCCATCTGGGCGGACGCCGCTGGTTCCTTTCTCGGTTCTGCCGCCTGTAAATCCCGCATCTGGTTTTCGTTTCGTTTCTTGTGACCGGTCCATGTCTGTTCCGTTGTCTGTTTGATTGTGTTGTTTGTCCTGAATGTTACTTTTGCCGCCATGGGGCAATCTTTTTCTCACTCTGAAACACCCCTAGACCTGTTCCTTAACCACTTTTCAGATTTCCAGAAACGAGCCCGAGACTTCGGCAAGGTGCGGTCAGGAAAACTTCGCACACTTTGTAATCTGGAATGGCCAGCCTTTGGTACTGGATGGCCACCCACGGGATCCCTAGACATTAACCAAACCCATTCTGTTTTCCAGGTCATCTTTAGTGATCCAGGTCACCCTGATCAAATGCCATGCATTGTTACTTGTCAAGACCTCCTCAGGCGGCCACCTGAGTGGCTGCAACCCTATGTTCCCCCTAAACAACCTCCTACAACCCTCGAAGTCCGCTTCAGCTGCCCTTTCTCCATCCGATTCCTCTGACCTAGATGACTTATTGAGTCTCCCACCTCCCTACCCCCTAGTTCCTGTTTCTCCTCCTGCTGCTGCCGGGACCGAGGGAGCCAGAGCCAGTCTCTGCGAGCTGTATAGGGACCCCGCAGACCCTCCAGTCCCGACTGCTCCCCCGACCCCCACCACTTCTGCAGCACCACCTTCCTCTGACCTCCAGAGCCCAGCCCATACCCGCTCAAGGCGATCTTTTCAACCACTTACAGAACCCTCCTCTCATATTTTCCCCTTGCGAGCTATAGGACACATGACTGAGGATTGGACCCCCTTCTTGGTCTATAATCCTTTTACAACCTCTGATCTTTACAATTGGAAAATGCAGAATCCACCTTTTTCTGAAAACCCTCACACCTTGATACTCCTCTTAGAAAGCATCTTTGTAACACACCAGCCCACTTGGGAAGACATACAGCAACTTCTCCAAGCCCTCTTTACCACTGAGGAGAGGATTAAGATTGTTTCCCTAGCCAGAAAACAGGTGCCGGGAGATGATGGAAACTTTACGAGTGATTTAGATGAGATTAACCATGCTTTTCCTCTGACCTGCCCAAATTGGGACCCAAACACCACTGCAGGTAAGCAGCGCCTAACTGTCTACCGCCAGATTCTTATGGGGGGGTCTCTGGGCCGCTGCTAGGCACCCCACAAATTTGTCTAAAGTAACCCAAGTAGTTCAGGACCCCTCAGAGTCCCCAGCAGCCTTTCTAGAGCAGTTAATGGAGGCATATCACACATATACTCCCACTGATCCTGAATCCCCCAAGAACCAGCGAGCCGTCAATATTGCTTTCGTGGGCCAGTCAGCCCCTGACATTAGAAAGAAGATCCAGAAAATAGAAGTATTTGAAGGTAAAAATCTGTCCAAACTGATGGAGATCGCCATGAAGACCTTCAACAATCGTGAACAGCCGGAGGATAAGCAGGCCAAAAAGGTGAGCGGAATCCTCCCGGAAGAAGCCACTGCGCCCTTGGAAAAAAAGGCCAGATCAGATGAGGAAGCCAGGAAAGCCTCCCCTGCAGAGAAACCAGTGTGCCTACTGCAAGGAGAGTGGACATTGGAAGAGTGAGTGCCCCAAGAGAAAACCCCCTCTAAAGGTTCTTAACCTAGAGGCTTGAGGGCGTCAGGGCTCACCAGACCCCCTGAGTCCATGGTAACCTTAAAAGTAGGGGGACACCCAGTAGAATTCACGGTCGACACCAGGGCTAGTGACTTGGTTCTGATTGAACCCCTGGGGCCTACAACCGAAGCCAAGACCTTGATACAGAGAGCTACTGGGATTCATGCCTACTCATGGACTGACGAACGAAAGGTAGATCTGGGGGCTAAGACTGTCTCCCACTCGTTTATAGAATGCCTGAATGCCCGTGCTCTTTACTTGGAGGAGACTTGTTATCAAAAAATGCAGATTACTATCCACTTTACTGAAAATCATGCTTACCTGACACCCCAAGTCAGTGTGGTAGCCCCTTTAGAGGGAGAATATAGACTTTATGATGATTCTGACAGGGGCCCCCACTTCATTCTCCTGGTATCAGTGGATCAATTGATCAAAGAGATTCCTCAGGTTTGGGCTGAAAACAACTCCCCAGGGCTGGCCAAACACCAACCACTGGTTATAGTAACTTTAAAACCATCTGCTGACCCGATTCAGGTGCAGTAGTACCCCATTATGCCAGAAGCAAGGAAAGGGATCAGGGCCCACATTCAAAGACTCAGGAAACATGGAATACTAGTGCCCTGCCATTGGCCCTGGAATACTCCCCTCCTGCTGGTGAGGAAGGCAGGAGGGCTGAGCTACAGACCAGTCCTAACCCGTACACTCTCTTGAGCTCTCTGTCACCAGAACACCAGGTGTATTCAGTGCTGGATTTAAAGGATGCATTCTTTAGTATACCCCTGAGCCCGCAGAGTCAGCTGCTCTCCGCCTTCGAATGGCAGGACCCAGAAGATGGCTTCAGTAGGCAGCTGACTTGGACCCACCTGCCACAAGGGTTCAAGAACTCTCCTACCATCTTTGAGGCCCTTCATCGGGACTTACGTGAGTACAGGCATCAGTGGCCTGACATTTCCCTTCTACAATACGTAGATGATTTATTACTTGGGGTACCCAATGAGGACACTTGTTTAAAGGCCACCAAGTCCCTGTTAACTCTTGGTGAAATTGGGATATCGAGTCTCTGCTAAAAAGACACAGGTCTACGTCCGGGAGGTGATGTACTTGGGTTTCCAACTCAAGGGGAGACAGCGCTCCCTATCCAAAACAAGAAAACAGACCATCCTTGGGATTCCCACCCCATGTACATTGCGGCAGGTGAGGGAGTTCTTGGGGTCTGTTAGGTTCTGTTGGCTCCGGATCCCAGGTTTTGCAGAAATAGCGTGCCCGCTATCCAAGCTGACCCGAGAAAAGGAAAAGCATTTTATATGGACTAAAGAAACAGAGCAGGCTTTCCAGACTATAAAGAAGTCGCTCCTGGAGGCACCAGCATTGACATTACCCAACCTGGAAAAGCCCTTCCAACTATACATTGAAAATAAAAGAATAGCCAAGGATTCCTTACTCAGACAGTCGGCCCATGGAAAAGGCCAGTGGCCTATCTGTCTAAACAGCTAGACCCAGTGGCCTCAGGATGGCCAAGGTGCCTTAGAATTGGTGCGGCCACCGCTCAACTAGCAAAAGACTCTGATAAACTGACTATGGGACAGCCCCTGACCATCACTACCCCCGCATGCCATCGAGGGAGTCCTGCGTAGCCTGCCTCATAAATGGACTTCCAATGCCCGGCTAACCCACTACCAGTCTTTATTACTAGATCAGCCCCCAGCTGTGGTTGCCTCTAGCTCAGCCTTGAACCCAGCAACATTGCTGCCTGATCTGGACCTGGAGGCCGAACCGCGTGATGGCACTGAGGTGCTTAGCTAACAGCATGGCCTTTGCCGAGATCTTACGGACGTTCCCTTGCAGGACCCTGATCTCACTCTGTTCACTGATGGGAGCAGTTTTATCAGGGACGACACCAGGTACACAGGGGCAGCGGTGGTAGCCGAAGATCGGGAACATGAGCACAACGGGCTGCCCTCAGCCGATGCTGCGCTGGCTGGGCGCCCGCCGCTGCTGTACAGCCTCAGCGGCCTTCTAAACGCCAGTGGGGGCTTGTGGTGGGAGCTGGAGCGCGTCTACAGCCAGCACAGCCGCACCCATGATGAGCTGAGCCACACAGCCTGAGTTTTGGACAGACCCCGCCACAGTGCCAGCACTGCCAACGCAGGCCCCATCGCCGGCTCCGCCGCTCTACGCTGCCCAGTCAACTTTGACATTGCATTAGTGGTGCTGTGAAAGGAGATGTTGCCTACAGGTGGGATTGCGACAACTGGACACGTCGCTGCTGTGCCAGCTGTGAGGTCTGTATTAGTCAACCCAGGACTACAGGCACCTGTGCCAAGACCTGAGCCTGTGCCAGGATCTGTCCTCGTCCCTGCACTCTTGACAGCTCCTACCCACCAGATGTCGGCCTCTCAGATGACGAGGAGTCTCCTGATGCCAGCCTGCCCCCTGACCCGCCACCCCTCACTGTGCCTCAGACACACAATGCCCGTGACCAGTGACTACAAGATGCCTTCAGCTGGCAGAAACAATGGAAGCCGGAGGCAATAACCTGGCCGACCGAGCAGTTAAGAAAGCTGCCCTCAGCCTCCCCATCCAGCTCCCCAAGCCGACCCTTCCTGAAGAGCCCACCTAGAAGAGAAGAAAGGATGACACTATACTTTGGGAGGGCTCCTCATTCTCCCTCAAAAATTGGGAAAGAAGCTCGTCTGCCAGATCCACCAGACCACCCATCTGGGAGCAACAAAAATCCAGGAACTTCTGTCTCCAAGGTACTATATACCACAACTATCCCGGCTGGCTGAACGAATAGCACATACCTGCCAAGCCTGCCAAGCCACTAATGCAGGCAGCTCTGGTAAGGCCCACCAAGGTAAGAGAGAAAAGAGGCACTATGCCCGGAGCACATTGGGAACTGGACTTCACTGAAATTAAGCCCGGCAGATATGGATATAAGTACCTTTTAGTTTTCGTAGACACATTCTCTGGTTGGACTGAGACATTTCCCACTAAGAGAGAGACAGCACAGGTAGTCTCAAAAAAAAAACCTCCTAGAAGAACTCATACCTAAGTTAGGGGTTCCATTGACACTAGGCCCTGCCTTTGTAGCCATAGTCTCTCAGGAAGTAACATCTGTTCTGGGGATTAATTGGAAATTACATTGTGCCTATCACCCCCAGAGTTCAGGACAGGTAGAGAGGATGAACCGGACCCTTAAAGAGACCTTAACCAAATTGACCCTAGAAACTGGTGGTGACTGGACGGCCCTGCTTCCCTTTGCCTTGATGCGTGTGTGTAATTCTCCCTACCTCCAAGGCCTTATGCCCAATGAAATTGTTTTCGGGAGGCCACCGCCTCTGTGCCTTAAACCAAGGGATGACATGCTTGCTGAAATCTCTAATCATGACCTGCTTAAGTCCCTCCAGGCCCTGCAGAAAACTCAAGATCTGCTTTTCCCCATCTGTCCCAGGGCTAATGACTATGGATCACGTGGAGGAACAAAGGATTATTTCTGTTATACATGGGGCTGTGAAACCAATGCACCCTGGATCAGGGAAAATAGGGACCTCATTAGGATCAGTCAAGTCTCTGTTCTCCTGGTCTCCGTGGCTGACCACCCTCGTCACTGCATTAACAGGACCACTTGTCCTGTTCATCTTAACTTTAACTGTGGGGCCCTACATTCTAAATAAACTACTTAAATTCATACGAGAAAGACTAGCCCTCCTAGTCCTAAAACATCTGCCCCAACACCGGACCTACCACCCCCTGAACAGCCAGGACCTTGAACAGCCCGGCACCCACTCAAAGAGTCTAAGATTTGACTCTGGAATAAGAACTCAAGGTGGGAATGTTGAAATGAGGCATAAGTGACAGCCTTTGAGGAAGGGTGCAGTAAAAATTCAAGGTGTTAAAGAAAGCCCCAGGAAACAACTTAGTAGCAGAAAATACCATAGAGTAATCTCACCCTTGTCTTACAAAACATCTGTCACAAGACAAGCCTAGGGACAGCTTTGCAAATGACCCCTAGATCTTGACCACATTTTACAACTAACAGGAATTCCAGGTGGCCTTAACCGATCAATGTAAAGGTCAATTCCCCCTCCCTGCTTTGTAATCTCACGACTTAAATACTGGGTGCTGAGGAAGCTTGTGGTCACCCCCTGCTCTGTGTAGCTTGGGGTGCATCCCTGGTGCACCAGTGTTTTTCCTATTGGGCATATTTTTTAATAAAATTTAACCTTTAAAGTAACAGCATCGCATCTTGAAAATCGCGGACCCTAACAGTACTACTCAGCTCTATAGGATTGTGATTAGTCAAAACTGACTCAGTAGCAATGGGTTTGGTTGTTGGTTTAAAGGACATCTTGACCAGAAGTCTTTCTGATACTTGCATATGGCACCTTTCCCACCCATTTATCAGAAAAAAAGCAAAAGCAAAAACAAAAAGACCATTGCTACCAAATTGATTCCAACTCAAAGTGACCCTATAGTATAGAGTAGAACTGCCCCACAGTTTCCAAGGAATGCCTGGTGGATTCAAACTGCTAACCTTCTGATTAGCAGCCATAGCTCTTAACCCTATGCCACCAGTGTTCCTAAGTCTTATCGAAAAGGAAAAATAAAATTTGTTTTGATCTGTGCCGAAGCCCATCACCCACAAAGACCTCTGTGAGCAGAGCTAGAAGCCTTTGTGATGGTAGGTGGATGCATCTCACCCCTGACATATTTCTGGCTGTATATTTTTCATCATAATTAAACTCTCCTCAAAAATACCCCCCTCACCTCCCTCACAAGGACAAACACTGAGCTCAGGAACGCCCAGCCTGGGAATGCCAGAGCTGACCCAGCCCTGCTGACTTCCTGCAACTGCACTTCCCCATCACGTGAAAAGAATTATCCTTTTTAACAGTTTAAGAAAGGCATAGAATGGGGGATGGTAGGTGTTTACTGTCCCCACAGAAGGAGATGGAATAAAGAGCAAAGTAGGAACAAATAGAGAGTATAACCTTTAGAGACCCTTCCTCCTATACCTAAGGCTGATTGAGCTTGAGGCATAACTTTGTTTTCACTGTCAATTACACACCTGCCTCAGGCCATTATCTAGAAAGCCTTGACAATTAACAAGATCACAAGGTTTCAGTTTCAAGTTAGCTAATAGCTCGTGTGATTGGGGGGGCAAGGTAAAAATCACATCACCTCAAGATCACGAGGTTTCGGTTTCAAATTAGCCAATCAAGAGGTTTGGGTTTCAAATTAACCAAGAGATTGTGTGGTCAGTGGGCTGGGTAAAACTCACGTCACTTTGACTATACAAACAATAAAGACAGACAGCTCTCTCTCTTGGTCGGGCTGCCTTTAAACCAAAAAACTCTTTCCTGTCTCTCTCAATTCTTTTCTCACTGATGCCTTCCCTCCCTCCATGCGTGACCCTGAAAAGTTGTCGGGGCTGGCTCCCAGCAGATCTGAAGTTATTTTCGAGCACTCATATTAGCTTCTTAAGGTTCTAGCTTCCTTTTTGATTTTAAATGTCATTGTTTAATAGTTTTTAATTCCTTCCAGGAGTCAGCCTACAACACTTTGATGTAGTTGCTAGAATTCTTGCCATTTAGAGAACTAGAATTACACTTTCCTAAACCAGCTTCCTAGAATCTACTCCAGTCTTCACCATACTTCAGTGTTTTGACAAAGTTTTAAGGATCATATATGCCAAGTCTTTTAGATTATGAGGTTTAACGAGTCTGCACTTGATAAATGAAATTTCCTTAAAGCATCTAGCAGGTTTCTCTCCATCCTATATGAGTTTCCAATTCACTATGTAACTTGGAAGCAAAATAGGAGCTGAAGACTTCTGCTTCCTCTTTGATGTCCACTGACATGACACCATCTGCACCGAGCAGTGACCTTCTCTCTTTTCCTCCTCTGAATGCAACTAAAAAGCCTTTTGTGTTGTTCCCTGTAATTAGTGCAGCCTCAGCTCGCACTGGGCTTCAGTGTTCCTTATGCTCTGCCTCTGATCTCTGCCATGCATCTGGCTTTCTTCTTGGCCAGGAGCTGTGTCTTCTGTCTTTAGTGCCTGTCTGTCCTCTAAGAGTTCCCTGGAGGGTACTATCGCCTCTCCAGTTTCTTTATCTCGGGGTTCCCTAAGTACTATCTAGTTTTGTTTCTGTGAATCAAACAGCAATCAATTGTTTTAGAATCTTGGGCTAGTCATTCACATCTGTTTTTCCTTTTTTTTTTTTTTGGTTAGTCAAGGATATTTCTTGGCTTGTAACCAAACCATCTGAAACATACTAAGCAAACACTGACATTCACAGTGAAGGGCCAATGAATATCTCCCAGAAGCTAAGGGAAGGAATTTAGGTGGGCTTCAGGAAAGGCTGAAACCAGGAACCAGAAAGTCACAGAGTCACATTGTTTCTGTCTCCTGTCTCTGCTTCTCACTGGGCTTCCACTTCATTTTCTCTCTATGCCAACTGCTTTTCTACAATTTTTCTAGTCTCATGGCAGAATATAGCAGGACTACAACCCTAGTTTACACATCATGGTTCCAGTTTGCCAGAGAATTGAATCTGTTTTTTGTTCATCCTGAATCCCAGTTTATAAGGGATAGAGTCTAATTGGCCCAACCTGTGAGATGCTTGCTATGGTTCAGCCAGCCAAGATGCATGCCATACAAACATGGCCATGGGGGCCGATATTCCTGCTCTGGGTTAGACAGGCAGCTTCAAGTGAAGAAAGGGAAGGAACATATTTTAACACGTCTACCCTTTAACTATTCATTAATTCATTCAGCAACTGTTTGTTTGTCCAGACAATGTTTTAGTTATTAAGGATTCACAGAAGGAACAATAGCGAATCTTCAACAGTTCTGTTTTGCCTGTTGTGGGTGTGTTTCCAACTGTTGTCCTCTCTCCCACCCCCACCCTCACCCCTTTTTTTTGCATTACAGCATGGTCAATTTCTACTTCTTCCATATCAGTAACGTTCTTGTTTAGAAAAGTGTTTTCTGTTATATACTCACTGACTCAGGAAACCAGTTACTGGAAAAAAACACATAATTAAATTATGCAGAGACCTGTATCTTGGTAGAGACAAGATTGATGGAGTCTTAACCAAGCCTAAGAGAGATGCACACTTCATCCCTGGCTCTACAGGTGGACTGCATGTGCTGCTGTTGTGTGCTGTCTAGTGGATTCTGACTCATAGTGAACAGAGTAAAATTTCCCCTTAGGATTTTCTAGTTGTAATCTTTACAAGAGCAGATTGCCAGGTCTTTCCTCCTGCACAGGAGTTGGTAGGCTTGAACCAAGGACCTTAGAGTTGGCAGGCCAGTGCTTAACCGTTGTTTTACCAGTCACCTAAGATTACATTTAGTAAGTAGATGTTATGGAAAGACCATCCCCTATCTGTCAGTTTGTGATACCATTGTGGCTTGCTTGCTGCTGTAACACTGGAAACTATGCCACCAGTATTTCAAATACCAGCAGGGTCACTCATAGGGGACAAGTTTCAATGGAACCTCCAGACTAAGAAAGACTAGAAAGAAAGGCCTGGCAACTGAAAACGCTATGAGTCAGCATATTGTCCGACTGGACTCAAATAGGCTGTCGTGGATTGACTTACAGCTCCCCAGAACGTGTCTATCAGTTTGGCTGGGTTATGATTCCACTATTGTGTGACAGGCTTCCATTCTGTGATTGTAATTTTACATTAATGAAGATTAAAGTGGGGTTGTAACACCCTTATTCAGGTCACACCCTGATCCAATGTAAAGGAATTTCCCTAGAGTGTGGCCAGCACCACCTTTTGTCTCTTAGGAGATAAGACAAAAAGGAAGGGAGCAGGGAGTTGGCGACCTCATGCCACCAGGAAAGAAGCACCAGGAGCAGAGTATGCCTTTGGACCCCAGGTCCCTGCACCTGAGAAGGGTAGATTGAGCTTAAGGAGTGTCCTCCAGAGCTGACACAGAGAGAAAGACTTCCCTTGGAGCTCGTGCCCTCTCAATTTGGACTTTCGGTTTACTTTACTGTGAGAAAATACATTTATTATATTAAAGGCATCCACCTGTGATATTTTGTGTTATAACAGCACTACATGACTGAAACACATGTCAATGATTATGAACTCTTCATTCTGTTATAGGTAAGGAATCAACTCAACAACGTTATAGAAAGAGGACTGAAATGAAAAGGCCAATTACTTCCAGATAGAGAAAGTTGCTAGCACGTACAGGGCTCAGATCAAGCCAGATCAATCCAACTTTTTTTTTTTTTTAACTTTTTAAGTTTAGTTCACATGTATTAAGCTTTTAATGCAAAACGTTAGGTTCCAGAATTTATAGAAAATGTAAAGAAATTAAATCATGCCCTGCCCTCAAAGCTTACAGCTAGCTGGATAGTTGAAGTAGAAAATACATAACATAGCGTGTTCTTATTTGAGGATTTAATCACAAATGGTATAGAAATACAGAGAGAAGAAACTACTACGAGTAATTTAGGTGAGGAATTTCAAGGTGGTGCAATAGATTGATGTCCTTCGCTGATAACCAAAAGACAGGAGAGCTGAGTCCACTCAAAGGTAACTTAAGATAAAGATCTGGTGATCTATTACTGAAAAATCAGCCATTAAAAATCTATGGAACTCAGTTCTAATGGGATCACCGTGACTTGGAACTGAGTCCACAGCAATATTTGTTTTTGTTTCGTTTTTAATTCAGGTCAGAGAAAGCTTTAAGAAGGAGGTAAGCCAGCTGAGCATCTATGGCTGAGCAAGATTCAGATCTGTAGGGGAAAAAAAAAATCAAAAGGCCAGTTTTTACCAACCATCTAGCATATTTATTTACATCACTCAGAGTTCTGAGCTTCAGTCATTATGTATTCATTGATTTGATCATGAAAATTTTACTGAGTGACTGACTACCTATGCTAAGATTCAGAGTACAGAGGGCAAAAAGGTGAATAAGATCCTGGTCTCTGGTGTACTTTGTGTGCAACTCCTTTAAAAGAATAGGCATTATACTTTGCCTCCTTTTGATCTAAAATGACTGGACAAACACATTTAATCAGCCAAATGTAGTAACTGCACTGACTTAAAATCACCTTCCATGGCATAGAACGTTGAATACACGATGGATTGCCAGAAGAATGAACAAGTCTGTCAGGGAAGAAGTAGAGCCAGAGCACGCCTTGGAAGGGAGGACGGCAAGGCTCTGTCTCATGCACTTGGACGTGTTATCAGGAGGAACTAGTCCTTGGAGAAGGGCATCATGCTTGGTAAGGTAAAGGGTCAGCAACAAAGAGGATGACCCTCAAGGAGACAGACTGACACAGCGGCTACAACGATGGGCTAAAGCGTAGCCATGACTGTGGGCATGGTGCGGGGTGGGGCAGGGATTCATTTGGTTGTACACAGGGTTGCTGTGAGTTGGCACCTAACAACAACAACAACATGGCATAGAAATTCAGTACCTACTTGAGACCTACCATGTGGAACGCAGAGAAGATACAGTGGACAAATCAGACATGGGTCCTGAACTCTTGGAGATTATAGTCTAGTTGGGAGACAGTGACTTAAAGAAGAAATTAGAATCACGTGTGGGTGAATGCAAGCTGGAAGAGGCAGAGAGAGGCTATGAGAGCACAAAGCAGGAATTATTAACTAGTGAAGGTGAAAACCGGAACTATTTGCTTGTAGTAGGCAGACTTCTAAAAGGACTTCCAATGATCCATCCAACGATCATCTCTATCTGAGGGTAGGCAGGAACTATAACTTGCTTCTAACCAATGGAATATGCCAATGGTGAATAGCTTCTGCATAAATAACTAAGACCTGTGTGGTGATTAAGTTTGTACGTCAACCTGGCTGAACCACGATTTGCAGTGGCTTGGTAGTTAATGACGTAGGTTGACAGTTATGTAACAATGTAATCACTTTCATGAGATCTGATGTAATGTAATCGTCTGTGTGATGAGATCTGCTATAAGCAACCAGTCAGTTGAAAGGAAATTTCTGTGGGGGTGTGTCCTCTGTCCAGCACAGATGAACCATCTGGCAAAGCAGACTGACTTTTGTTCACTCTGTATGCTGCATCCAGCTCACTATCACCTAACCTCTGGTTCTTGGGATTTGAGCCAGTAGCCTACTGCCTCACCCGCTGATCTTAGACTTGTCAGCCTCCACACCCTGTGAGCCAGCAGTCTGCTGTCCGACCTATCACCTTGGGTTTGTCAGCCCCTGCGGCTACACGAGTCAGGAGAAGCCTCCTGCCCCCTGACCCATGGACTTGGAACTTTGTGGCCTCTCCAGCCACATGAGACATTGTGACATTTCCTGGATATAAATCTCTCTCTCATAAATACACACCCACACATGTACACACACTGATTTTGCTTCTCTAGAGAACCTAGCGTAAGACAGTCTCTAAGCAGGTGATTTTATGTTAATCAAAAGAGAGATTATCCTGGGTGGCCTGAGCTATTCAGCCATGACCTTTAGATGTAGCTAGAGGGCATGAGAAGCTGAGCACTGTACCCACTGCTCACGGCGGCTCCCTGGCAGCTACTAGAAGCTGAGAGTGGCAAAGAAGGAGCCCCTAAAGCTGTGCCTTGAATTCAGACATCCAGTTTCTTGAATTGTGAGAAAATTTCTGTTCCTTAGAGCTTCTAGCTTCTGTTTTTTTTTTTTGTTACAGCAGCACTAGGTAACATAAAACTTTGGGCCACAAAAAACTGATGCAATAGTAGATTCCATAGGCAGAGCTAATTTATGATATCATTCAGGAGAAGGAAGAGTTTTAGCAACTGAGGCTCTGAAGTAGCATTGCTTAGCAACAGGAGTCACATTTTTTTTCTGTCCTCCTTGCAAAATCCAGGCCAAATTTATACATGTGATAAACTAGACTTCATGCCTACCTGCTCAGGGTTTCTTGTCTCATACTTAATGTATCTACCTGATGTTCCAATTTGGAAAACAGAAACTATATGCATTTCTCTATTATTATAAATGTGTATCACTTTACACAACCAATATGATACCTACAAACTATTTAATTGTAACACTGTATTAAAAAATACTGAATTTTCACATTAAAAATTGTAATTATTGTATAACGTTACTTCTTTTCAAGCAGCATTCAATTTCCTCATTCCTTGGGTTCATTTAATCAATTATCAAATGCTGAACAGAGCACCTATTTCATGCCTAGAATTATCTAAGTGTGGTGAAAGACTGAAGGACAGTTAAAATGTGGTTTCTGCTCTGCAGGGCTTGAGAAAGAAGCCTCATGCATTTGCAAAGCTGAAAAACAGTGAGACTCTGAGTTCTGAAAGAGGGCATGAGGAGGTAGTTGCTGAGTGCCAAGGAATAATGAGCTTATTTTTATTTCAAAGGCTCGTTCCTCTGAGTTAAGGGAAGACAATTAGAACATTTTTTAGGTGCTTGCTGAATAAATGGATGCAATGTAAGTTTTATGGAACACCTACTCTATGTCAAGTACTACGTTAAATGTTGAGAATACAATGACGTATCTATCACGACATTTTAAACTGTAGATAATAGAAATTGTCATTCAACTGGCTTCAGCTTTAAACAGATTAAATCTCACCAAACAAGAATCCCTGAAGTAGGTGAGTTCCAATATAGGTTTATTTATGAGCTTCCCAGCACCATGAGGAAGACAGGTTCTTTTTATTTCTCCATTCTCTTTTCTTCAGTATGATGACTTACTCTCGGCTACTTGCCCTCCACCATATGGCTGCCACCATTCCAGGCACTGTATCTTCAAGACACTGTTTGGAGAAACAAGTACTGGTTTTACCCCCATGTGTCTTTTCTTTTTAATCAATGAGGGAAAAGTCTTTCCCAGAAATTCCTTGTCGACTTTTACCGACATCCTACTGATCCGATTTGTATCTCACGTTCTTGCCTAGACCAATCAGAACCCACTCCCTGGAATAGTGCTGAAGGCTTTTCTCCTCTAAAGTTTGTAAAATAGAGATGTGTACAGAACTGGGGTTCTAAAGAAAGGAGGAGGGAGAGTGGATGATGGCTGGAAAGGCCACTTACCAGCAGTATCACGTAATGATCAAATAGAATGCCTCTGTACTGGGGACAAATATACAAATAAAAGCTGTAGGAAATACTGTGACCGGAAAGAACCATGTATTGTGAGAGACAGAACAGGCAATCACAGTGAGGTCACAGGGTTGGAAAGGCCACTGAGGAAGTGAAACATGAGTAGGAACTAGCCAGGCAAAGCGTTGGGGGACGAGCATTTCAGGCAGAGGGAACAGGCTTTGCTTAGTCAAGGATGTGAATGAAGACCAATGTGGCTGAAGCCCTGGGGGGAGGGGGAGGGAAGAACAGCCCAGAATGAAGGTAGGGAAGAGCAACGCAAAGGCATCAAAGGATTTAAAACAGGCGCTTGATGCGATCTGACTTGTGGTTTTATCTGGCTGCCTTGTGGAGAACAGGTAGAGAAGGAAGGAAATGGTAGGAGGTTGTACATTAATACATGAGTTGGTAGTGGTTTGGCCTGTGTGATGAAGCAGGGGGGAAGAAGTAGACTGGAATGGGAATGAATGGCATTGTTACTGTTCTGGGGATGCAAGGACAGGCCAGCCCCAAGAGTTCTTTGCTGAGTGCTGAGGTCCATTTGACGGCTAACAATAATGACATGTTGTCATTGTTGTTGAGTTCCAGTGTGTCTATTTTGACTCTTAATGACCCCACGTGACAAAGTAGAACTACTTCATAGGGTTTGTAAAGCTTTTAGTTTTATAGAAACAGATCACCAGGTCTTTCTCTCACAAAGTTGTTGATGGTTTTGAAGCAACTAACCTTTCAGTCGGCAACAGAGCTCTTAACCACATAAGTCCTGTAAGTCAAAAAACCCACTGGTGTCAAGTCAATTCCCACTCATAGCGGCTCTACAGGACACAGTAGAACTGCTCCATAGAGTTTCCAAAGAACACCTGGCAGATGTGAACTGCCAAACTTTTGGTTAGCAGACTTAGCATTTAACCACTGAACCACCACGGTTTCCATTTAAGCCACTAGGACTCTCTAATGCAACAGACACTCAAGTAATTCTGTTTTGGTGGGGAATGTTAAGTGACGTGTTGTAGGTACAGGGAAAGAGATGGCAGAGTTCAAAAGGTGAGATTACAGATTTAGGGGAGGAGGGATGCCCTTGATTTCAGGCTGTCTTCTGAAAGAAAGAGATCTCTGAACAAGACCTCAAAGGTTGTGCAAGGCGGGTTTGAAGGGGCAGGCATAGGAAAAGGCAACCCGGAGAGAGGAACAACCCAGACAAAGGCAGGAAATGAAGGCATATAGAAGAAGAGCATTTGTCTGGAGAAGTGGGTTTGTGAAGGGAAGTTCTGGGAAATGAGGTAAGAAAAGTCATGGGGGTCAAACTACAGAGAGTTCTAGGGTCAGAGTACGATAAATAACATAAACAATTGGACTAAAAATGTTTATATAATGAGTCCTGGTGGCCTAGTGGTTAAGAAATCAACTCCTAATCTAAAGGTTGGAAATTCAAATCCAAAAAGCTGCTCCTTGGAAACCCTATGGGGTAGTTTTCCTCTGTCCAGTAGGGTCCTATGAGTTGGAATAAACTCAGTGTCAATGGGTGTGGGTTTTGGTTTGGCGGCACAACAGTTAAGTGCTTAACTACTAACTGAAATGTTGGAGGTTCAAACTGAGAAACAGATTTAATTCTGAAATCCAGACTTCTGGGATCAGTGGAGCTGGGGTGACCCACCAAGGTCATTTCTCTGAAATCCTGTCTTGAACCTTGAGCCACAAAGAAAACAGTCTTCCTAAAGGTACTCTTTGGTCAAAATAGCCTAGTTGATTTGTAAAAAATGTTTGCCTTGGGCCTTGTAAATATTATTAGTTTCAAGAAACAAAAACTCCAAGGTCAAGCTAAAAACTATGTTTTAGGCTACGATATTACGGAAATACTGTTTTGGCCCCATTTCTATGGCAGTGTATACAAGACAAGTTGTAAGAATTTTGGGGTTTTCCCATATTCAGAACATTTTTTTATGTATGTTTAAGTGAAAGTTTACAATCCAATACAATTTGCCATATAAAACCCCAAACACCTGCCTCTCTGCAACTCCATCTGCTCTCCTCACCCTGTGACAGCACACTCTCCTTTTCTACTCGTCACTTCTAGTATCCACTCAACCAATACTTGTCCCCTCCTCTCCACCCTCTCTTCTCCCTTCTAAAAAGAAACCAGTATGACAGCCTTATATATATATAGTAAGCCATAAATGACACACGCCACCTGCATCACTCTGTGTCCCCAGGACCAGTCCATTCTTTATCTGAAGTGTTGACTTCATTATTGGTTTCGTCTCTGTGCTAGCAGCAAGACTAGGGGCCGTATTCTCAGGGGACCCTCGAGATTGTTGGACCATCAAGTCTGGTCTTTTAATAAAGTCCATCTTCAGAACATTTTTGACTCTCTTATTGACTATACAAGGGCATCTAAAGGAGAAGTTCATGAAGCCTTTTTGATCAGGAATAAATAATTGAATAAAACTCAGTTTGCTGAATTAAACTGGTCTTTTTTACATGCCTGCGCAAGACGCTTTATTTGCCTGGCTGCTCTCAGTACAGTCAGCGCAGGCATCTCACAGGCGCCTGGTACTTGGCTCCTTAATCGGTTGCAGTCATGAAAACTGAGGTACTTTCACCCTGTGGCTATGGAATCTTGACACAGGTGTCTTTTTGTGTAAAGAGGACCTAAAAAATGTTTGTTTTTTTTTTATAACAAGGATGTAATTAAAAAAAGAAAAAAGGCAAAAACTAAACAAACAAAAAAGAAAACATGTTTTAAAAGGGTCCTGCAACTAGCTTTACCTAAAGTTTCCCAGACAATTTAAAAGAGTTTTGTTTTAACAGGTCATTTATGGGAAATGAGATACTGATACTGAATGGTTATCACAAATCCTGAGACATGTAGTTAAGAGCTATTTAAAACGTCAATCAGTGATGGGTTTTTTTGGCCTTTTGTGAAAGTTACGTGATTATAATTCAAAACCTCTGTAATTAGCCCCTGAACTCAATCACTATAAGCCTCTGTACATAATTATCCAATAGAAACGTATTACCCACTGTTAGAGATCTTTGGGTGCAGTGAGTTTCACTTAATCGAAAGTACATAGAAGAAAAACCAGAGAGAGGAGGAGAAAGAAAAGGCAAAGTTTCTTTGCGCCCCCGGTGGCTTTACAGAGCTCTGGGGAGGGAGCCTGCAAAACCGGGCGCTGCCTCCGGGGTCAGGAGTTTGTCAAGCGGGCAGGGGGACCTTACTGAGGACAGCGCTGAAAACAGCGCCGGTGACGATGAGAAGGGTGTCCATGGCAAGTAGCCTTACGGGGTTGTGGACGATTAAAGTTACTGAAATTAACATAAGGGGGTCTTATTTCAGTGGAGTTGAGCCTATGGGAAAGGAGTGATAGCTATTGGGCCGGGCAGCTCGTCTCATTGGAATCGAATTTCAGGAACAGCTGGCAGATAACACGTTTTGACTCCTCCGTGCCACTCCGGGAATGGTAGGGAAGGGGCTTGGGTTTCCACCTAACACCCACCTCATAACCCACCCTTCTGGTGACCTCAACCAAAGATGAATCAATCAAATTATTGTATTACCATTTCTTTGTTCCTTGGACTGTATCTGCACCTATGAGAAGCTTTCTCACCGGAAATCATCAGTGTTCACTTAAGGTGACCCACTGTCTCTCTGCATTTGAATGTACCTTTTATTTTTTTAAATAAATAAACTTATTTCAAGGTCTGAGTGGTTTTGCAATACAAAGAATGAGAATTCCAGAACCCAATATCATGCTCAGGCGGAACCTGTATGTAGAACAAGAGGCAACTATTTAAAGAGAAAAGGGGAATACTTTATGGTTTAAAATTAGGAAAAGTGTGCTTCAGGCTTGCATCTGCCGCCACAGTTATTCAGTCTGTATGGTGAGCAGACAGTCTGAGACCATGGACTATATAAAGAAGAATGTGGCAACGTGAGTGATGGAAGGCTCTTTAACAACCTGTGATATGCAGATGACACAACATTGCTGAAAATGAAGATAACATGAAACACTTACTGAAGAAGATCAAAGAATATAGCCTCTGGTATGGATTATACTTTAACATAAGGAAAACAAAGATCTTCACAACTGGACCAAGCAACATCGTGATAAACTGAGAAAGGATTGAAAAAGTCAAGGATTTCAGTTTACATGGATCCAAAATCAATGTTCACAGAAGCAGCGTTCAGGAAATCAAAGTATATACTGCATTTAGCAAATCTGCTTCAAAAGACCTCTTTTAAGTATTAAAAAGCAAAGGTGTCAGTTTGAGTACTAAGATATGCCTGATCTAAGCCACAGTGTTTTCAATCACCTCATATGCGTGAGAAAACTGAACAAAGAATAAGGAAGTCTGAATAAGAAAGAACTGACGTTTTTGAATTACGGTGTTCATAAAGAACACTGAATGTTCCGTGGACTGTCAGAGGAATGGACAAATCTGTCTTGGAAGAAGCACAGCCATCATGCTCCTTAGAAGTGAGGATAGACAGGCGGTTTCACAGGCTTGAGTCATGTTATCAAAAAAGACCAGTGCTTGGAGGAGGGTATCATGCTTCGCAGAGGTCAGCAAAGGGAGAAAGAGCCTCATCCAAGTGGTGTAACAAAGGGCTCCAGCGTAGCAACATTTGTGAGGATGGTGCAGGATTTGGTGTTTTGTTGTGTTGTACACAGGTTTGCTATGAGTTGGAACAAGGTCTCTATGAGCACCAAAATCAAAATGTTACTGCAATTTGCAAGTTGTGGATTAGATAAACTTCAATCAAGTTCCATTTTTGGCTTAATATGCTTTTGTTTTAACAGAACCTACCCAGCTGCTCTGAAGAAGAAAGATCTGCTTGCATAAAGATTACAGCCTAGAAAACCCTATGGGGTAGTTCTACCTTGTCACTGGACTGCTATGGCTCAAAAATCAACTCACTAGTGCCTAACAGCAACAACAACAGTTTAACTGCAAAATCACGTTCTTCTTAGACATAATGTGCTACCTGACGTTTCACTATTTATTCCCTGATTGGAATAGCAATACTTTTTCCTGGCATGGCTGCTCCCTAGGTTGTTTGCCAGTGATTTCTAACTTTTTTTGAAATGCGTTCTTTTGCCATTTATTGAGTATTAACACTGAAGATTCAAGAGTGAAAAGGCATGGTTTCAACTCTCAAGGGGTTTAAGATCTACGATAAAAGCAGAGGAAGACATAAATGGCAATAAAATTGAATGTAGTGTTAAGGAAGAGATGGTTTAAGAGAGGGAGAAACTGTTTCTATTACTTGGGAGTGTGGACAGAGAGGCAGTCTCAGAGCTCAGCCCTTCCAAGAGGTACTTGCTCTGCCTTATCTTCCCACACCAAGCAGAATAAGCTGCACTTTCTTCTGAAATTGTCCTTGACAAGCTAACCACAAAATAGGTCACAGACGGTAGCTTAGTCATCTAGTTCTACTGTAACAGAGATACCACAAGTGCACAGCTTTAACCAAGAGGAATTTATTTCTGTCACAGTCCAGTAGTGTGAGAAGCATTGTCAGGACTCTGGATACAGCTTTGGTCCCTCTTGGCAGCTGGTGGGCCAGTGTAAAACGACAGATAGGACCCTATCTCGATGACAGAGGCAGACCGCCTTCTCCCTTATGAGGTCACCGATAGATAGTTACCAGAGTCTTTCTCCAACGAATGCTTAAGAAATCCACTTTAAATTTAGTCAGCTAGCAAGGTTTTATTGGACAATTTTGCAAAATTGGATGCCCAGCCCACAAAGACTAGACAGAGGGACACACCCCAATTCCTTACAAGCTGATCTTACACTCTAGCTCTGGAGTCCCTCCCTCAGTTCCTCACTAGCTGAGTACTATAATGTGAACAATCTCTCCTGGATGTTGCCTAAGTCTCAACAGTCCATTCCCTTTTAAGGTTATATCTCCTGCTTTCCAAACAGGTTTTTTTTTTTTTTTTGCCCCTCCCCTCCCCCCTTCTCTTTAGGTTAGCTAGCTAACGTCCCCTTAGCTTTTGTTCTGAAGTTGGATCATTTTGAAATTTATTTCTCACAGTAGACTAAAGTTCAAATTTAGGGCATCACCTCCAGAGTAAGTCTTTGTCTGTTGGCTCTGGAGGAAGGTCATTGTCAACCTTCCCCTGGATTGGGAGTTTCTGAGGTACAGGGACCCTGGGTCCTTTCCAAAAGACACACTCTGCTCCTGGCACTGCTTCTGGATACTAAGAAGTCCGCAGCTTTTCTGCCACAAGACACAGACACAATTTTACACATCGAGTCTGATCCCACCAACACAACTGCTACCTATCCTCCCTCACTAGCATCACAGAGAGGCAGGGTTTACCGCTTACAGGAACATCATGCAATACTGGAAATCATGGTCCAGCCAAATGACTACACATAGTTTTGTGGGACACAATTTAATCCATGACAGATGGCTTCAACTTGTCTTTGGGTGGATATTTAACATTCTAATGAAGGAAAATGAATCTCTTTCTCCATCCTGAAGGATCAAACCTTGTCTAAAGCAAATGTATAGTTATCGCCAAGCTCTGAAGGGCTGTATGAAAGTCAATCTTGAATATTCATGATGTATTTGCATTGCTGTGCCTGCTGTCTATAAACGCTGACCTCCCAAAAGGACCTGGAAGCAGCCTTGAAGGCTGCAGAGTTACTGGACCAGATTCTGGGTTCATGCCACCTGTCGTCAAGTCAATCTCTGAGCTGAGTGTTTGAGGTGAAGCAATCAAAGGTTTTATTTGCAAGCTAGCTTTGCAAAGAGACAGGGGCACTCTTATCCTCTAAGCCTGTCTGCCTTTGTTAGGTAAGTTTGGGGTTTGTAAGGGGAGAGGCTATGTGCTGCAGTATGGGTCAACATGTGGGCAATTGGGGTGGGTGGAGGTTGACTGGGTAGAGTTCGGCTGGTTTGCAATCTCACAGGCCATCACAGGCCATCAAGGAAAACAGAGCAATGTTAGATACCACCTGTCCAGCAATCTGAAAGACTAATGTTCAAACACAAGTTACTTCTCTGTCCTTGTCTTAGTTCTTTTATTGTTAGTTAGAGCCCAATTATCAAGACAAGAAGAGTCATACACAGCCTACAGTTTACTAAATCTATGGTGGTGCCTCTGACAGCCCCACCTTAACATTGCCACTTGGAGCTTGGGGACCAGGGGGGTCATGTTTCTCGTGCGGGCTGGGGGTGGTCTGAAAAAAGGCCTCTCAGGCCCTCAGTCTTAGGTCAGACCTTTCTTCCATCCTCTGCCCACTCCCCCTCCACCTCCCAGCTCTTTTTGGCCTCCAGTTTCAACTGCTCTAACTGCTCCTTTCCTTGTATGAGGAAATAAAGGCATCTTTCTGATATCCTACCTCAGTCTCTGTTTACCACTGTAACAAGTCACACTGAGCAAAACCTGGGGTTTTCACACAGGGACATCTTGGCTAGAAGTGGTAACATTTTAACCAGGTCTTGAAGAATGAGTTAGGAGTTTGTCAGGCAAAGAAGTCAGGTGGGAAGGCCTTCAGAACAGTGAAAAAGGCCTGTGGGTGTCTTCTCAATTCTCAAGCCATTTATCCTACAAGCCTTGTAGAGTGTCCATGTTAAAGTTTTATTTTTAAGTTTTAGGGGAAGCTTGTTGATAACTGGCCAAATCTTCATTTGTTATGGAACAAGAACTGGTGTCTGAATATTTGAATGAAATAAACACATATTTTGCATATTATTATTTTAATAAGTCATACCGATTATCTCTCCTACCTCAAATTATTCTTCAGGGAGATTTTATTGAATTTCACTTTGATGAGGCATCAGAGGAAACCCTGGTGGTGTAGTGGTTAAGCGCTACCTCTGCTCACCATTAGGTTGGCAAGTTTAAAATCCACCAGGTGCTCCTTGGAAAGTCTATGGGGGCAGTTCTCATCTGTCCTACGGTGTCACTATGAGTCTGGAATCACCTCAACAGCACTGGGTTTTGGTTTGGGTTTGGAGGCATCAAAGAGAGTTGTCTCAAGCTGTTCTCTTTGGAGACTAGTAAACCCCTAGGGTCGCCATGAGTTGGATCTGACTTGACGGCACTTGGCTTGGCCTCGGCAAACTCATTAGTCATCAGCAAAGACCTTTCATCTCTTCGATTTTTCACGAAAAGACAGGGAAAGTCATCATCTGACTCCCAGTTTGGGCATTTGCAGAAGACTGCTCCCCTCCAAGCTTCTTTAGTGTTAATAAATCTACCTCAGACTCAGACGCCATAAGACTATCCTGTCTCAGAAATGCATTCATTGTTAATTTAGCTCAAGATAAAAACTAATATGCCAAAACAGTCCTTGAAGTTAAGAGAGAATAGAAGACTACCATGAATAGAGAAACCTGTTTAAGGTTGGAAAGAACTATGCTTTCATCCAACTCCCTCATTTCACAGAGGTGCAGAAATTGAGACTCAGGGAGGGGCAGTGACCTGTCAAGGTGATCCCTGGGCTGCGGACACAGCCCTGATCAGTAGCTGCTGCAGAAGGTGGAGGACAGAAAAGGAGGGGCTGGGTGACAGAGCAGAAGCGTTTTGGGGAACCGATCCTTTGCATGCAGAATCTGAGGTACTTCCTCTCTTTCTCGCACTCCGCCCCAGCTGGCCCTCTCTATCTCTTTCCCTTATTCTCTTGGTGGGGTTTTGCGTCAGTTACCAAAAGGTGGGGACATTTCCTGACGCACTTGCAACACTGAGAAGTTGTGTTAAGGGAAGCTGGACCGCATTCTGAGCACCAAGCCAGAAAAGTCAACACCTGGGGCGACTGGGCCCCCCGCCGGGGGAGACGGCCTGCCTTCACTCTCTCCCTGCCCGCCCAGCCTCCGCTGTCCCCTGGCAGTGCTCCCAGCCTCCTGGTTTCCAGCTGACCATGTCGCTGGCTGAGGCCATCAACCTCTGGAATGAAGGCGTGCTGGCGGCCGACAAGAAGGACTGGAAGGGAGCGCTGGATGCCTTCGCCGCTGTCCGGGACCCCCACGCCAGGATCTGCTTCAACATTGGCTGCGTGCACACGATCCTGGGAAACATGCCGGAGGCGGAGAAGGTGCGTGCTGGGGCCTCTCCTCCCTGGGCCTTGGTTTAATTACGGCTCTCAACCTAGAAGTACTTTAGAAACCTCTGGGGAGGTTTAGGAGAACTGGAGATGCCCAGACCCCACCTCCAGAGATTCTGATTTGATTGGTCGGGGTGGGGCCTAAATAATGCTAGTTTTTAAAAGCTCCCAGAAACCTATTGCCTTCCAGTAGATTCCAACTTAGAGTGACCATATAGGACAGAGTAGAACTGCCCCATAGGGTTTCCAAGCAGCACCTGGTGGATTTGAACTGCCAATCTTTCAGTTAGCAGTCATAGTACTTAACCACTATACCCCCCAGGGTTTTCAAAGCTCACTTAGTAGTTCTGAGACCCAGTAGCCCCAGATTATGCTTTTCTTTCCCTGCACCCGTTAAATTCAAACCATTCTCTAGTCACTCTTTAGTGCTTTTCTGAAGCCTCCTCTTCTTGTATTTCCTTCTATGAATGCCCACTGGATACGGGGTTTCCATCTTACCACTTAGCACCTGAAGATAAGAAGCCTCAGCTTTCCAAGAGTTTGTGTGTCAGCCTTGCCTGCCCAGTAGGTAAAGGAGGTACAGTAATGAATAATAGATTTCATCTCGAGTGACTCTTCTGATCAATAATATGGAGCACTCTTTTAAGGATCTGAGGCTGGCGGAAGGAAATCACGTGGTAATTGATTAATGATACTTGTCAAGTGCATTGTGTGGATTGTTGTAAGGTGCCTATCAAGTCAGTTCTGGTTCATAGCGACCCCCGTGTACAACAGAATGAAATACTGCCCGGCCCTTGCTCTGTTTCAGCCTGCTGTTGGAGCCACAGTGCCAGTCCATCTTGTTAAGGGTCTTCCTCTTTTTCTCTGATCCTCCACTTTACCAAACATAATGTCCTTCTCTAGGGATTTGTCCCTCCTGGTAACATGTCCAAAGTAAGCGAGATCAAGTCTCACTATCCTTGCTTTCAAGGAGAACTCGGGCTGTTTTTCTTCCAAGACAGACTTGTTCCTTCTTCTGGCAGCCTATGGTACATTCAGTATTCTTTGCCAACACCATAATTTGGAGGCATTGGTTCTTCTTCGTCTTCCTTCCTTATTGAGTTTCCAGCTTTCCCATGTACATGAGGCAATTGAAAATACCATGGCTTGGGTAAGCCCTCCTTAGTCATCAAAAGAATGTCTGCTTTTTAACACTTTAAGAGGTCTTTTGCAGCAGGTTTGCACAGTGCAGTATGTCATTTGATTTCTTGGCTGCAGCTTCCCATGGGCATTGATTGTGGATCCAAGTAAAAGAAATCTTTGACAACTTCAATATTTTCTGTGTTTATCATAATGTTGCTTACTGGTCCAGTTGTGAAGATTTTTATTTTTATTTATGTTGAGGTGTAATCCATAGCAAAGGCTGTAGTCTTTATTTTAATAATGTTTTTATTCTTTATGAAGTATAGGTTGAGCATCCTCAATAATGCTGGTAAGCTGGAAAGGACCTGAGTTGAGAAGCAGAAGACCTAAGATCAAATCCCAGTTCTTCCACTTTCTGGACCTTTGATCTTAGGCATTATGTGTTAAATGTGAGAATTAGTGAGGCCAGCCAGCCAGTTGAGTTCAACCCATGGCGACTCCACGCATGTTGCAATGGAACCATGCCCAATAGGGTTTTCGCTGGCTGAATTTTTAGAAGTAGATCACCAGTCCTTTCTTCCAAGGGACCGCTGGATGAACTCAAACCTCCAGCCTTTCAATCAGCAGTCAAGTGTGTTTGTTGTTTATACCACAAGACACCAACTGTGCAACTTCACACCACTGTACAAACAGTTATTATTTTTATCTTTTGCTAAGTCTTTGCAGGGCAGTGTTGACAAATGAGTGGCTCCCAGTCCCCTTAAAGAGCCAGTTCTTCCCAAGGTCATCCTCAGTGTTGACCAGGCCAGCAGGTGAACAAGTCTCAGCCACATTCCAGGCAACAAGAAGACAACGAACCAGCGGACATGCCCTCTCATCTTGACAAGCAAATCACAGGCTTTCGAGTCAGCAGACATACCAGAAGGAAGAGGAGAGGGCCCCCCAGCTCTAGCTGGAGGGAGGACAGCAGCCCCCATCTCATCAGGGGCTTGCTGAGGGGTTAAGCAAACAATACACAGACTCTGAGAGTGATGAAGACAAAGGGCACATTGTCAGGGAGAAGGGATGAGAAAGGACACCAGCTGGTCTGGGAGCAGTTGTGCCAGCCACGACTGTGTCCTCCCCCCAGTTGTTAAGAGGTCCTTGGAAGGCTGTGCAGACAACCACTCACCTCTCAGCTCATGTACATGCCTTCTTGCTCACCAGTTAAGCTCTGCCTTGAGTACTTCTGCTTCTGGCTTTCTCATTCTCTCTGCCTTTCTTTGCTTTGTTTTCTTATTGGAGCCCTTACTACCAGTATTTGAGTCCTGTCAGTCATCTTGAGAAGAAGATATTAACATCTGTATTTTACAGAGGAACAAACTAAGGTTCAAGGAGATTAGGTAGCTTGCTGCAGGCCTGACGAGTAGGAAGTGATGAAACAGGACCTGTGACCCTGCCCGATCCCTAAATCCCACCACCGTGAAGATACTAGCCATTCTCGGGACCCCCTGGCACATGTTCTGGGTTGTCCACAGCTTCTCACTGCACTGCATGGACTGTTCTCTCCACAGGCCTTTACCAGAAGCATCAACCGAGACAAGCACTTGGCAGTAGCTTACTTCCAACGAGGAATGCTCCACTGCAGTACGGAGAAGTAAGTAGTGCTGTGTTGCATAAGCTGCAGAAGGTAGCAGAGAAAGCTTGAGGGATCCCAGGGCTGCTAGACTTGGCGTCTTGAGAGAGGTCTTCCCAGCATCTGTCAGGAAGCCAGGCTAGGCCTTCTCTGGGCAGTTACGCAGTAAGTCAGCAAGAGGAGGAAGCCCTCAGTGATGAGAAGGGCAGGGCTGTCACCCTGATCTTAAGTCTGCTGTCTCATAGCTCAGAGTATGTGGATGGTGCAAAGAGATAATGCACTTGGCTGCTAAACAAAAGGCTGGAGGTTCAAGTTCATCCAGAGGCACCTCAGAAGAAAATTCTGGCAGTCTACTTCCAAAAGAGCCCAGCTGTGAAAAGCTCTAGGGAGTACAGTTCTACTCTAAAGCACATGGGGTCACCATGAATTGGATCCAACTTGGCAGGAACTGGTTATTGGTGTCATAGCTCACAATGAACCTAACTGTCATAGGCCTGGTATTCAGCTGGTCTGACCCATCCACCAGAATCCCTCTGATGGGTCATCACCTGGGCAGTGCTGGATGTAAATATTTTGGCCATCGTAAGCGCACTAGCGTGAGGCACTGAGCTGTCACAGAATGAGGATTACTATGGAGTCAAGCTGAAACCTTGCTAATATTCTAGTGTAATTAATGCCACTGAACTGTATGCATAAAAATAGTTAGAATGGCAAATGTAATGATTTTTATAGTTCACTATAATAACAGGAAAAAAATCACTCGACAAGAAATATACCACAGAAAAGAACACAACAAAAATACCTTGCTTAATTCCAGCAAAATCTGTTTTCAAAATCCATTTAATGAAATATGATTTGGGCTTGGAAATGAACAATATTAACTATTTATATTCGATGTGTGTGAATAAGGAAACCCTGGTGGTGTAATAGGTTAAGTGCTACGTCTGCTAACAAAAAGGTCGACAGTTCAAATCCCCCAAGTGCTCCTTGGAAACTCTATGAGGCAGTTCTCCTCTGAGCTTTAGGGTCGCTATGGGTTGGCCTCAACTTGATATCAGTGGTTTTTTGGGGGAGTTGTGTGACTATATCAACACAGATAAATAATAGCACATATGTTGAAAGAGAAAAGAGTTCACAGTACATGTTCAGTTTAAAACAGATTTCAAAGCAGTATATAGGAATTGACTCAGTGGCACACAACCACAGTTCAATTCCATTTATGTTGGGATAATAGGGATTTCCACTTGCTTTGCTCAGTTTATCTGTATTTTTGAAGTGTTCGTTGTCAACATTAATTATAAAAAGGTAAATGTATACAAAATGAAAGTAGACTTCAATTCGCACCCTCCCCAAAATATCCCAATAACAAATGTACCCATTACCCAGTGCTGTCGAGTTGATTCTGACTCACAGTGCCCATATAGGACAGAGCATAACTGCCCCTCAGAGTTTCTAGGGAGCACCTGGTAGATTTGAACTGCCGATATTTTGGTTAGCAATCATGGCACTTCACCATTACACCACCAGGCTTTCCAATAACAAACACACGAACAATAAATTATAAACATTCTTTTGTAAAACTGTGTTTTGGATGAAAGTTTACAGAGCAAATCGGGTTTTCATTAAGCAGTTAATATGTATGAGGCCTGACAATTAATTTTACGAACTTTCCATCGTGTGCTTACATTGACAACACTGTAAAAACAACTCAGTAAGGTTTCATAACCTTGGTATATCAGTATCTCACAGCTGTGTTTGTGTTGATGTGTGGTAGTGTCTTGCTGAGTAGTGTTAATTGTTGTTGCATGTTTTTGTGTGCTGTTGCAAGAATGTCAGAGCTTGAATTAGAGCAATGAACAAACATGAAATTTCTTGCTAAACTTGGCAAGAATGGAAGTAAAATCTGGTACATGTTAGTCCAAGTTTATGGGGATAATTCCATGAAGGAATGGCAGCATGCCAGTGGATTAAATGCTTTTCTGAGGGGAGAGAAAGCATCCTGATGAAGAGAGGACAAACCAGCTAGTAACAAGCAGAACTTACAAAAATATCACAAAAATTTACGAAATTGTGTGTCAAAATCATTGGTTGATTATGAGAAACATAGCAGACCAAGTAAACATCGATAGAGACGCAGGAAAATCTTAACTGAAAATCTTGGCGTGAGAAAGGTGTGTGCAAAAATGGTCCCAAAGGAGTTCACTGATAAACAAAAGCAGAGGAGAGTCAAAATTTGCCAAGACCTTTTGGAGAGACAAGGTGATGCTTGGGGCTCTGCAGTCACTGGTGGTGAAACATGGGTGTTCCAATACAACCCTGAAACAAAGTGTCAAAGTGCACAGTGGAAATCAGCCATTCTCCACAATCAAAATTCCATCAGTCCAGATCAAGTCAAAACAATGTTGCTAACCTTTTTAATACCAGAGGGATTGTTCATCATGCATTTGTACCAACTGGACAAGCAGTTAACCAGGTTTACTATTTGAAAGTGCTGAAAAGGCTGCATATGAAAGTTGGATGAAAACAACCTGAACTTTTCACCAACAACTCACGGCTCTTGCACCACAACAATGTACCAGCTCACACGGCACTGTCTGCTCATCTAATCTGGTCTCCAGTGACTTTTTTCTTTACCTGAAGATAAAGAAAATATTGAAAGGAAGATATTTTGATGGTATTTAGGACATCAAACATAATACAACAACAGCTCTGAAAAAGAGTTGTAAAATTGCTTTGACGGGTGGACTACATACAGGCATTGGTGCATAGTTTCCCAAGGGGGGTATTTTGAAGGGGACCATGGTAATATTCAGCAATGAGGTATGTCAGGCACATTTTCCAAGATGAGTTCACGAACTTAATTGTCAGATTTTGTGACATCGGTTGCCAACCCTGCGACATGTCAATACATACCTCCCTCTTCTCTGCCTTGAGTTCCCCTTGACATTTGTCCAGCTTTCCTGTCCCCTCTTGCCTTCTTACATGATGCCATTACTCTCCTTACCTGATGCTGTTATCCTCCTTACCTGTCACTATTGTCCTCCTTACCTGACACTGTTATCTTTAGGTAACAAGGATAAAGATAGAACGAGCAGTCTTTTGGTACAGGCTTGGTTGTTGCTGTGATGCTGGAAGCTATGCCACTTGCATTTAAGTACCAACAGGGTCACCCATGGTAGATAAGTTTCAGCTGAGCTTCTAGACTAAGACAGACTAGGAAAAAGGACTCAGAAGTCTACTTCTGAAAAGAATTATCCAGGGAAAAATCTTATGAATAGCAGCCAAACATTGTCAGATATGGTGCCAGAAAGTGAGCCTCCCCAGGCTGGAAGGTACTCGAAGACAACTGGGGAAGAGCTGCCTCCTCAAAGCAGAGTCGACCTTCAGGACGTGGATGAAGTAAGGCTTTCGAGATCTTTGTTCACTAATGTGGCATGACTCAAAACCAGAAGAAACAGCTGCAAACACCTATTAATAATCAGGACATGGAATGTATGAAGTATGAATCTGGGAGAATTGGAAATCATTAAAAATGAAATGGAACTCATAAACATCTATATCCTAGGCATTAATGAGCTGAAATGGACTTGTTTTGGCCATTTTGAATCCAAAGATCGTGTGGTCTACCATGCTGGGAACAAAAATTTGAAGAGGCACAGTGTGTTCATCCTCAAAAAGAACATTTCAATATCTGTCCTGAAGTATAATACTGTCAATGATAGGATAATATCTATATGCCTACAAGGAAGGACAGTTAATACAACTATTATTCAAATTTATACACCAATTGCTATGGCCAAAGATGAAGAGATGGAAGATTTTTACCAGCTTCTGCAGTCTGAAATTGATCAAACATGCCATCAGGACGCATTGATAATTACTGGTGACTGGAATGCAAAAATTGGAAACAAAGAACAAGGATCGGTAGTTGGAAAATACAGCCTTGCTGATAGAAATAATGCTGGAGATTGCATGATAGAATTGTACAAGACTAACAACTTCTTCATTGCAAATACCTTTTTTAACCAACACAAATGGTGACTGCACACAAGGACCACATCAGACAGAATATGCAGAAACAAAACTGACTATATCTGTGGAAAACGACACTGGAAAAGGTCCACATCAGCAGTCAGAACAAGACCAGGTCTTGGCTATGGCACAGATCATCAATTGGTCATATGCAAATTTGAATTGAAACTGAAGGATTAGAACAAGTCCACAAGAGCCAAAATATGACCTCGAGTATATCCCACCTGAGTTTAAAGAACAGATTTGATGTGCTGTTCACTAATGACCAAAGACCAGACGAATTGTGGAAAGATATCATCCATGAAGCAAGCAAGAGGTCATTAAAAAGACAAGAAAGAAAGAAAGACCAGATTGGATGTCAGAAGAGACTCTGAAACTTGCTCTTGAACATAGAGCAGCTAAAACAAAAGGAAGGAATGGCAAAGTTAAAGACCCAAATAGAAGATTTCAGAGAACGGATAGAGAAGACAAAATCAAATATTATAATGACATGTGCAAAGAGTTAGAAATGGAAAACCAGAAAGGAAGAATACCTTCTGCATTTCTCAAGCTGAAAGAACTGAAGGAAAAAAAAAATCAAGCTTCAAGTTGCAATAGTGAAGGATTCTACAAGGTAAATATGAAATGACCCAGGGAATGTCAAAAGAAAATGGAAGTAATACACAGAGTCATTATACCAGAAAGAACTGGTCGATATTCAGCCATTTGAAAAGGTAGCATATGATCAGGAACTGGTGGTACTGAAGGAAGAAGTCAAAACTGCATTGAAGGCATGGGCAAAAAACAAGGCTCCAGGAACTGAAGGAATAAAAACTGAGACAGTTCAACAAACAGATGCAGTGCTGGAGGTGCTCACTCTTCTATGCCAAGAAATTTGGAGGACAGCTATCTGGCCAACTGACTGGAAGAGATCCATATTTATGCACATTCCAGAGAAAGGTGATCCAACCGAATGTGGAAGTTACTGAACATTATTGTTAATATCACACACAAGTAAAATTTTGCTCAAGATCATTCAAAAGTGACTGCAACAGTATATTGCCAAGGAACTGCCAGAAATTCAAGCTGGATTCAGAAGAAGACATGGAACCAGGAATGCTGCAGATGTCAGATGGATCTTGGTTGAAAGCAGAGAATACCAGAAAGATGGTTACTTGTGTTTCATTGACTATGCAAAGGCATTTGATTGTGTAGATCATAATACATTATGGCTAACATTGCGGAGAATGGGAATTCCAGAACACCTAATTGTGCTCTTAAGGAATCTGTATATGGATCAAGATGCAGTTGTGCAAAAAGAACAAGGGGACACTGCATGGTTTAAAGTCAGGAAAGGTGTGCATCAGGGTTGTATTCTTTCACCATACTTTTTCAATCTGTATGCTGAGTAAATAATCCAAGAAGCTGGATTCTACAAAGAAGAACAAGGCTTCAGGATTGGAGGACGACTCATTAACAACCCGCATTATGCAGATAACACCACCTTAATTGCTGGAAGTGAAGATTTGAAATACTTACTGATGAAGATCAAGGACCACAGCCTTCAGTATGATTGCATCTCGACATCAAGAAAACAAAAATCCTCACAACTGGACGAGTAGGCAACATTATCACAAATGGAGAAAGGATTGAGGTTGTCAAGGATTTCATTTAACTTGGGTCCACAATCAATGCCCAGGGAAGCAGCAGTCAAGAAATCAAAAGATGTAGTGCATTGGGAAAATCTGCTGCCAAGGAACTCTTTCAAATATTGAAAAGTAATGATGTCACCTTGAAGACTAATGTGTGCCTGACCCAAGCCATGATACTTTCAACTGCATTATATGTGTGTGAAAGCCGGACACTGAACAAAGAAGACAGAAGAAGAATTGATACTTTGAACTGTGGCATTGGAGAAGAATGTTGAATTTACCATGGAACGCCAAAAGAACAAACAGATCTGTTCTGGAAGAAGTACAACCAGAGTGTTCCATGGAAGCAAAGAAGGCAAGACTGCCTCTTACATACTTTGGACATGTTGTCAGCAAGGATCAGTCCCTGGAGAAGGACATCATACTCAGTAGAGTGGAGCACCAGTGAAAAAGAGGAAGACCCTCGACAAGACGGATTGACATGGGCTTAAGCATAATAATGGTAGTGGGCATGGCGCAAGACCAGGCAGTTATTTCCTTCTGTTGTTCATAGGGTCATTATGAGTCGGAACCAACTCTGCAGCACCTAACAACAACAACTTGCCTTCTTTTCCTTGCTCCTGGGCTGGTGTGTCCATAGTCTCAAATATGTTGTTGAGCAGTGTGTATTATTGTTTGTTTTAAGGGCCTGCTTAATCTCTGACTGAAGGGTAAACCTTGAGTGACTTCATTACTGAGTTGAAAGATATCAGGGGGCCAAACTGTCAGGATTTCTCTGGTCTTTATTAGACCACTACGTCTGGTCTTTTTCTGTGAGTTTGAATTTTGTTCTACATCTTTCTCCAGCTCTGTCTGGGACCCCCTATTGTGATCCCTATCTGAGTAGTTAGTGGTGGCAGCTGTGCACCATTTAGTTGTGCAGGACTCAGTCTAGCGGAGGATATAGTTGTGGTCCATTGGTTCTTTGGACTAACCTTTTCTTCATGTCTTTGATTTTCTTTATTCTCCCTTGCTTCAGACAGGTTGGGACCAACTGAGTATCTTAGATGGCTGCTCACAAGTTTTTAAGACCACCAGAGTCAGATGTAGAACATTTACTTACAAATTATATTATGTCAGTTGAGCTAGATGTCATCAAAGACTGTGATTCCCAGTCCTTGGCCAAGCAGTTCAGTCTTTCAGGGGCTTCTGTAACTTTGCCTTGGTCAAGTTGTGCTGACTTTGCGGTAGTGTGTGCTGTCTTACCCTTCAGCAAAGTTACCACCTATCATCTAGTTAGAGTTTTTCCCTCCCATCCCTCTTCTCCTTGGTAATCATCAAAGATTGATTCCCTCTGTGTATAAACTTCACGAGTTTTTATGCTAGTGGTCTCATACAATATTTGTCCTTTTGTGATTCGCTTATTCCGTTGAGCATAATGCTCTCCAAATTCATCCATGTTGTGAGATGTTTCACAGATTCATCGTTATTGAGTAATATTCCATTTTGTGTATGTACTATAGTTTGCTTATTCATTTATCTGTTAATGGGCATTTAGATTGTTTCCATCTTTTTTGCTATTATGAATAATACTGGAGTTAGCATGGGTGCGCATATCTCTGTTTTTGTGAGTTTCTGTTAGAAGGAAACACCTCAGAAAAGGAGGGTGAGAATGGTTGAACAACTTGAAGAATATTATCAATGTAACTGAATTGTACATACAGAAATGTGCATTGGTGTGTTATTTTTGGTGCATATGTTCTCAACAACAATAAAAAAAGATAAAATTACTTATAAAAAAAGTAAATAAATAAAAAATGGAAGATAAGAACCACATGATTTTATTAATTTATGTAAAAAAAGGTATTTGACAAAGTCCAACACCGATTTGGAAACCCTGGTGGCATTGTGGTTAAGTGCTACTGCTACTCATTCAGAGGTCAGCAGTTCAAGTCCACCAGGTACTCCTTGGAAACTGTGGGGGGGAGTTCTACTCTGTCCTATAAGGTCACTATGAGTCAGAATGAACTTGAAGACAATGAGTTGGTTGGTTGGTTTTGACACCCATTCATGTTAAAAACTCAGCAAAAAGCAAAACGGGAATAGAAGAGAAATTCCTCAATATAATAAAGGGTATTTATACAAAGTCAACAGCCAACAGTCACCCTAAATGGAAGTAATAGAAGAGTTCAGCAAAGTATCTGGATACAAAATAAACATACAAAAATCTGTTGTATTCTTCTGTACTAACAAAGAAAATGCCAAAGAGGAAATCACCAAATCAATGACAATACAGTAGCCCATTACAAGAAGATAAAATACTTAGGAATAAATCTAACCAGAGATGTAAAAAAACTATACCAAAAAACAAAAACTACAAAACACTACTGCAATAAATCAGGAAACCTACCTAAGAGGAGAACCCTATCTTGCCCACAGGTAGGAAGACTGGCCCTGTGAAAATGTCCATTCTACTCAAAGTGAATTATAGATACAGTGCAATCTGGATCCAAATTTCAATGACATTTTTTAACGAGATGGAGAAACAAATCACCAACTTCATACGGAAAACGAAGAGACCCCCAGATAAGTAAAACTTAATAAACAAGAAGAACAAATAGGGAGGCCGCATACTATGTGATTTTAGAACTTCTTATATCACCATAGCAGCCAAAACAGACTGGTACTGGTACAACAACAGATATATAAGCCAAAGGAATAGAATTGAGAATTCAGATGAAACACTATCCATCTATAAGCAGCTGATATTTGACAAAGTCCCAAAGTCCATTAATTGGGGAAAAGATAGTCTCTTTAACAAATGGTATTGGCATAATTGGATATCAATCTGCAAAAAAATGAAACAAGACCAATACCTCAAACCATGCACAAAAACTAACTCAAAATGGATCAAATACCTAAATATAAAATCTAAAACAATAAAGATCATGGAAGAAAAAATAAGGACAATGCTGGGAGCTCTAATACAGAATACAAAACATTACTAACAATGCACGAACACCAGAAGAGAAAATAGATAGCTGGGAACTCCTAAAAATCAAACAGTTATGCTCACCAAAAGACTAAAATGACAATCTACAGATTAGGAAAAAAATCTTTGGCTATAACAAATTCAGTCAGTGTCTAATCTCTGAAGTCTACAAGATACTATAAAACCTCAACAACACAAAGACAAATAACTCTGTTAAAAAATGGGCAAAGGATATGAACAGGCACTTCACCAAAGAGGGTGGCTAACAGATACGTGAGGAAGTGCTCACAATCATCAGCCGTTACAGAAATCCAGATCAAAGCTACGATGAGATACCATCTCATCCCAGCAAGGCTGGCATGAAATGAGTATATGTATATGTGTATACATATACATATGCATATGAATGTGTGTGTGTGTGCATATACATATATATACATGAAAACAGAATATATAGCAAAGTGCAGTCTTGTCATCAACGTAAGTTAAAATTGGCTAAACTATTAATACACAAAATGGCTGTGCATAAGCTAAGTAAGACAGTGAGAAAATACACAGTCATGGCAAAGTTGAGAAAAACAACTGCCAGATGGACACGGCCACAGATGGTCAGGGAAACGACAAAGACCATAACCAATCAGGAAGAAGTCAACAACTTGAGGTACCAGAAGATACGACCCTCTGGACTGGACAACAGCAACCAGAACCAGGTAAACAACTTGTCTTAAAAATCCAGCATTCTGGATCTGGGGTGTGCAGCCTCCTTCTGAGAGTCTGTGCCTGCCAGTCTGCTGTGCTGTGAACTTATCCTGTGAACTTATCCTCAGCCTTCGTCCTCTTCATCCAGAAGGCCTGGTTCAAGTGACTGTGACTTTTCCTGTTGTTGCCTTGGTCTCCTGTGCCATCCCTCTTGGCCAAGCTAACTCTGAGATGCCTTATCATCCTCCTGACATCTAAACAGCCTGCTTCCAGTGACTGTGACAAATCTGTTAAAGCTTGAGCCATGGGTGGTGTTCCTGCCTGCTTTACCCCAGAGACGCCTTGTCATCATAAAAGTCTACTTCGGATTCTCCAGATGTCAGAATGGTGAGAGCACAGCCAATCCTTAAGTTCCTTAGAGTGAAGCCCGCTTTTAGGGAAGTGAGTGTGTTGACATACTAAGATTATGACATAACCGCTGCACTCCCTGTGGGACCTGGTGGAACCTGTGGGAGTTTTAACTAATGCAAATGAGAGTTCCCAACTAATGTAAATGCAGCAAAGAGTTCTTAAGTAATGTGAATAAGAGTACTTTGTGTCCTGGTGCTAGCACCTCCCTGTCCTTTGCTTAATTGTGAGTGTATGGTGTGATTAAATAAAGCATGTTATTGACCCCAAGCCTTGCTAGTTACTTATTTTCCTCTAGCGACCCCCAATGTTTTCTGGGTGGACATGACATGGCATTAATCCAAAAAACACAAAGTAATAAATGTTGGAGAGACTGTAGAGAGACTAGAATACTTCTGCACTGCTGGTGGGAATGTAAGATGATACAGCCACTTTGGAAATCTATTCGGTGCTTTCTTAAAAAGCAAGAAATAGAATCCCATACAATCCAGCTATCCCACACCTTGGAATATACATGGTCTGACAATTAAGTTTGTGAACTTAAGTGTTCTAAGTGCTACATACCTCTTTGCTGAATATCACTACAGTCACCTTTGAAGCACTCCCCTTAGGAAGCTATGCACCAATGCCAGCCCCTAGTTCACCCTTGAAAGCAATTTTGAATCTTTCTGGAATAGCCATTGCACCATTACTGGAATGGCAAGGCAACAAGTTCACAAACATAATTGTATAGTTGCCTGTGAGGGAGTTTTTAGTCAGTAAACAAACGGCATTGGAATATCCTACCTACTCACCTGATCTGGCTCCCAGTGACTTTTTTCTTTGCCTGAAGATAAAGGAAATATTAAAAGGAAGACATTTTGATGACATTCAGGACATCAAGGGTAGTACAATAGCAGCTCTGATGGCCACTCCA
This sequence comes from Heterohyrax brucei, assembly GCA_028571685.1. Classification (NCBI taxonomy): domain Eukaryota; kingdom Metazoa; phylum Chordata; class Mammalia; order Hyracoidea; family Procaviidae; genus Heterohyrax; species Heterohyrax brucei. The sequence continues at coordinate 53,609,238 of CM053155.1, forward strand.
GAAAAAGAGTTCCAAAATTGCTTTGAAAGGTGGACTAGGTGCTAGCATAAGTGCATAGCTTCCCAAAGGCAGTACTTTGAAGGTGACCATAGTGATATTCAGCAATGAGGTATGTAATACTTTTTCTAGGATGAGTTCAAGAACTTAATTTTTAGGCCCCAATATTTGAAAGAAATAAGAGCCATCACATAAATAGATACATGCACATCAGTGTTCATCACAGCACTGTCCACAACAGCAAAAAAGATGGAATCAACCTAGGTGCCCATCAACAGATGATGGATAAACAAACCATGCTATATTCACAAAACGGAAAACTAGACAATCATCAAGAACAATGATGAATCTGTGAAACATCTCGGAACATGGCGGAATCTGGAAGGCATTAAGCTGAGGGAAATTAGTCCATCACTAAAGGACAAACACTGCATGAGACCACTACTATAAGAACTAAAAAAAAAGGAAAAAAATGTTTAAACACATAAGAAAACATTCTTTGGTGGTTATGAGAGGATGGTCAGGGAGTGAGAGGGGTGTTTACTATCTGGATAGCAGACAAGAGTTGTTTTAGATGACAAGAAGCACAACTAGATGAAACCAAAAGTAAGAAGTTTCCTGAATACAACCAAACTCTTCAAGAGACAGTAGCTGGAGAAGGGGGTCTAGAGGTGACCATGGTTTCGGGAGACATCTGGGTCAAAAATTGGCATAACGAAGTTTATTAAAAAACTGTCTGCATCCCACTTCAGTGAGTGGCATCTGGAGTCTTTAGAACTAGCAAATGGCATTCTAAGAAGCATCAATTGGTCCCAACCCACCTAGAGCAAAGGAGAATGAAGAACATCAAAGACATAAGGAAAATATGAGACCAAAAGACAGAAAAGGCCACATAAACCAGAGATTGTGTATCAGCATGAGAGCAGATGAACTAGATGGTGCCCAGCTACCACAATGACTGCCCTGACAGGGAACAAAACAGTCCTCAAAGGAGTGGGGGAAATGTGGGGTGCAGAACTCAAACACTAATAAAAAGACCAGACTTGATGCTCTGACAGACTGGAGTGTCCCCAGAAGACATGACCCCTGAAGTCTCTGTTAGCCTAGAACTGAAACCATTCCCAAAGCCAACTCTTCAAAGCTTGGACTAGACTGTCATAAGACATAAAATGATTGTGTTTCTTGGCTTAAGTACATACCAGAGACTAACTGGACAGCTCCTGTCCAGAGGCAAGATGAGAAGCCAGAGGGGGACAGCAGCTGGATGGACAGACATGGGAGATACACAGTGGAGAGGAAGAGTGTGCTGTCACAGTGTGAGGAGAGCAACTAGGGTCACATAACAACATGTCTGTGTTTGTAGGACAAGCTCACTTGAGCTGTAAGCTTTCACTTAAAGCACGAGGAAAAAACCAAAAGACCAAACAAGAAAATTTAATAGAACTGTCATTCCTCTTTATTACAGGATAAATTCCAAATGCCCCTGCCTACTCCTGTGTGGTCCCACTGAAGTCTACCCCACTCAGTCACCGCTATGCATCTGTACCAGCTACACAACTATTAGGGTCGTGACACTGCCTCTTTTATGCCACTTTTTGTAACAGCTACACTCTGACCCTGGTGGTGTAGTGGTTAAGTGCGTTGCCTGCTAACCAAAAGGTTAGCAATTTGAATCCACCAGGTGCACCTCAGAAACTCTTATGGGGTGGTTCTCCTCTGTCCTGTAGGGTCATGTGAGTCAAAATCTACTCAGTGGCAATGAGCTCTTTTGATATAATGGATCCTTTCTGACAGATACTTTATATACCTGCCTCCTGCACTATGAGTTGCAATCAACTTGATGGCAATAGGTTTGATTTTTCTCTTTGGTCTCCTGAAGTACTCTGAGAGAAAAAATTTTTTACTTCATCGTTTATATTTCAGTATCAAGCAATAACAGTTACTCATTAAATGCTTGTGGGATTAATTAAATGAAAGTGAACAAAATACGTCTCTGTTTCGAGGAACTTACAAAAGGGAAGAGAAATCATGAACACCAGGAACAATCACATAAGGCAGAGTGGGTAAATTCTGTAAGAGGGATTTTGAAATAAGTGCAGGAAGGCTTCAGAGAAATGACTTCCTACTGAGTGGCTTAGTTCCTCCCGATTACAATGGGACTTGTTTTAGGGTAATAATGTTATAGATGATTTTTCTCCCCCTGTATTTTGCTATATTGTTTCATTGCAATCCTATCACTATAAAGTTCTAAAAGAAACACAGTTAGACAACATTCCTGAGAAAGCAAGTGGTTGTCAGTGAGTCCTGCGGCCGAGCTCTCTCCTGCTTCACCTCTCTGGCCCCAGCCTTGTCTGTCCGAAAGGGGAGCCAGCCAAGTGCCGAAGGGGAAGTGGGCCCTAAATTGTCTTTCAGAATCCTTTGCTTTATGAATCAGAGCTTTGATAATAGTGGTGAGAACCAGGGGCGTACACCAAAAGAGGCAAAACTTCAAAGCCTTCTCCTGCTGACATTCAAGCGGGGAAAGGGGGGGACCCCAGGCTTTGTGTGGCGGCAGCGAAGGCAGCCAACGGGGTTTGAGGTTTTGACTCCTTTCATCTTGCTGAAAATCTCCATTATCCTGCATACAAGCATATCAACTGCAGGAGTCTTGACTGCGTGGGGCCGTTAGTAGCCCAGGAACACTCAGGAACCTCAGTGGTTACTAAGATTTACTAAGAAATCTTTACAAGGAGTATAGAATAAAAAGAAAAAGATTACAAAACCTCTGAAGCTCAGAGCTTGTCAAATGCCACTGCTCGCTGGCCACTGCAGCTGATGAACTGCTGCCTGGGAGGAGCGGGGGTTGGGGGCCCAGCGGGCCAGGGCATCCCCCAGGGTGTCCTGTCGTGTGGGCATGCAGAAGGCACCGGCCTCAGCCCAGCAGAACCTGTGCGGCGCCTGCAGCCCCGTGGCCGTCTCCCAGGGGCTGCTTGGCTCTCTGAAGGCCCCGGGGAGCACTCTCAGCGGGGCTGCAGGAAGGGGCTGTCGGGAAACGCGCGGGGCAAAGTCCCCGGACTGGACGCTGTTGTGGGATTTTCTCACCGAGCTGATTCAGATCGTGCACAGACGGGAAACAGGTGTGTCTCGAAGCGCACGCTCCCACGGGCGCAGCTCGCGCTGCGGGCGCAGGGCTGAAGGGAAGAACGCGGTGGGAGGGAAGGAAGCTGCCAGCCACGGCAGGCGTGTTTTTTAACCCGTTGCTATGGAGTCCATTTCAACTCCTGGTGACCCCGTGCGTGTCAGACTGAAACCGCTCCATAGAGTTTTCAGGGGCTGACTTTTCTGCAGGAGATTGCCCAGCCTCGTGGTGGACTGAACCTGTTAACGTTTGGTTAGCAGTCTAGTGAGTCAGGCGTTTGCATTAACCCAGGGAGCGCAGAAGTCTGTTTTTAAATACGTTTTAAATGGATCTTTAGCAGAGGATAACCCCCAACCTCGCCTGTTTTGTAACACAAAGCAAGGGCTTTAAATAAATGCTAAGGTCTCACCTCCTTCTCTAACCCATCCCCACTGTCCCCGCCTCCCCCCAAACCCCCAACGCTGGGTACGTCTTCCTTGGACTCTGTTGGGCAAGCAGGCCTGTAACTCTCCTTAAGATCAGAGTTCCAGCTTCTACAACTGTGTACGTTTATCTCCTGGCTAATATCTAGTACAGTATAGAGCTTTAAGTAAGCACACAATAAATGAATGGTGTATGACTGTAATTGCTAGAATTTTAGAGCTGGAAAAAAATACAAAGTAGTAATGACAATAAATTCCTGTGCGTATCAGACACCAGTCTAAGCACCTTAATGCTTCCTTTTATTTAATCTTCACAAAAACCCGTTACTGGCAAGTCTATTTCAACTCGTAGTGACCCTGTAAGACAGGGTAGTATTGCTCTATAGGGTTTCCAAGGAACAACTCGTGGATTTAAACTGCTGACCTTTTGCTTAGCACCATAGCTGTTCCCCACGGTGGCACCCGGGCTTGGACAGTAACCCTGTAGAGGGCACATTCTTCTTCTCTTGCTTACACTTACTGACACTCACTACACTCACTGCAGTAAGTGCAGAGCCAAGACTCAAGTCAAGCTCCCTGTGTGATTTTGTCGTCGTTAGCTGTCACATAGCCGGTGAGTCCCTGGTTTGTGGACATTCTTCAGCAGTAAGTTGCCAGGGCCTCTCTTCCTCGTCTCAGTCTGAAAGCTCCACTGAAACCTGTTTTGCTTCATAGCAACTTGTCACCAGGGGTCTCTGAAGACCCTCAAGGGTCCTTGGAAAATGAAAGGGCTTCAAAGTGGGGCAGCAGCAGAGTGTGTGTGGCACTCCCGTAGGCTGCACCACTGAGGGAGTTTGCGGTTGGGTTTTTAGAGTCTGTCTACACTCAGGGTATATAATGCAGGACGACAAATCAGTGACAGGCATCTGAAGAATTTCATTTTGGGGATGGCAGGCAGCTGCTTGTCCCTTGGCTACCCACGCATGCAGGCTTCAAGGTTCCTGCTGTGGGGGTTTCCTGGGACTGGTAACGGGACTTATTACGGGGTGTGGCACATTGGCAGTTTCTTGCTCCCTTGATTCACTTCCCAGGTCCTGATTATAGCTCTCTGGTGCCCCCCACTGGAAGGACATATAGCAGTCACCTCTGTCTTGTCTGCACATGCCTCTAAATTGATCTAAACTGGCTTCTCTGGAAAACAACTTTAGGGATAATTCAAGGAACTTGTGTCCAGGTTTGAGTTATTAAATAAGTTGCTTATCTCTCTGGAATGTTCCAAGGTGTGGTTAGGCTGGACTTTCACATCCTCGTCTCAATCTGTCAGTAGGTTTCCACTGACAGGTGGGGCAATGGCTGTGCCTGAGGTGCACTGGTGGGAATCTAACCCAGGTCTTCTGCACGCAAAGCAAAAATTCTCCCGCTGAACCGCTGATACCCTCATCCTCATATTGCCATGCCTCGTATCACAGACGTGGAACCTGAGGCCGGGGAAGCAGCTTGTCGGGGTCTCCCAGTTAGTGGCGGGGCTAGTGGATCTGCCCCAGACCTAACATCACAACACTGACACCCTCAGGACAGAGGCACCTTCAGGACACCTTCTAACCTTTTGAGTAGCTGCCAGTCTTACCCGAATTGCAGCTTTGTCTCCAAAAGAAGCCCTTGATAGTAGTGCTGTTTCGGAGAATGTGTCCAAGATTTTCAGTTCATTTACCGAAGCAGAATCCACCAGGCCAGGGCTGAGTGGGGGCGACTTATTGGTGGCTGTCTTCACCCCTGCAGTTCAGTGATGGTTCACTGCAGCTGGAGCCTCTGAGGGTCGGGCAGGCTGAGGTGGGAGCCAGCTGCCACAGGATGTGTGTCCAGGTCCTGCCCACACCCTGATGGCCTTATTGGTGGTCTGCCCCATCCCTGACCACAAATCCAGGGACAGCAGCCCTGAGCCACCCTCAGTCAGTCAGCACAACGCTAAGCCACTCAGTACGAGGCAGTGCCTGCAGGACTAGAAATCCTCTGTGGCTTGGCGGTAACTCCTTTTTTCCCCCCAAAGTGGATGTGGGGGTGGAGGGTCGTAGATGGGTAAAAGATTAAGAAGGCCTGAAAACCAAAAGGTAAATTGAATTCAAAAGAAGTCAAAGGGCCCTGATACATGTTACAATATGGATGGACCTTGAAAATATGTTGAGTGAAGTCACATAAAAGGGCAAATATTGCATGACCTCTCTTATATGAAATAGTCAAGCACCTAGAGACCAAAGTGGTTGCGCAGGGGCAGGAGGAAGGAGAACGGGGAGTCATTGCTCAAGGTGTGCTGAGTTTCTGCTCATGGTGGTGGAATAATTCGGAAATGGACAGTGGTGTTGGTTGCACAACATGGTGAAAGTGTCAAAATGGTTGGTTTGCAAATGTTTCTTGTATGTATTTTTGTCAGAATAAAAAAAAAATAATGAAAAAAAAGAAAAAAGCAGCCACTGCCAAAGGAGAAGGCACTGGGCAGGAAGGGATAGTCAGCAGCTTTGAGCAAGTGACACCCAGAGCTGGGTCGGACCGGCCTGGTCTGGCCTGGCCTTGCCGTGAGAGGTGCTTTGAATCAGCCCATTGCCTGGAGGCTTGGAAGGAAGTGGGGGGAAGGCAGGGGGCAGGGAGGGTGGGCGGGCAGATGCTGCCTGGGCGTTGAGCACCCTGGAGAGAATGACGGGTGCTGTTTGAGGGCAACAAGCCAGGCAGTCAGGAGATGAGAGCTGACTCCGGATTGCTGCCGTGCCCCTCGCCAGGCACCATGCACATGGATTTCTATGGGCTGCTGGGGCTCAGGCAGGTTGCTAAGAGAGATAAAGTGAGGAGGGGAAACTGATAGATCCCTCAGGGTGTATAGCAACACTCACAAAAGTCAGTAAGTACTGCGAAATGCACTCACGAACAGATAGAAGGAAATAATGTGGAGACGTGGTGACCGCAAAGCAAAGCCTCCTTTGTGAGAAAGATGTCTCTCTGTTAACCACCAACCAGCTCAGGGATTCTGCTGGGCAGATTTAGCTTCAGGGAATTTCCTTTGCTTGTTTTGAGAGATACTAAAACCAGGCTCACTGCTGCAGAGTCATTTCTGACACAGCAACCCTGTAGAACAGAGTAAAATTGCTCCACAGCATTTCCAAGGAGTGGCTGGTGGATTCAAACTGCCAACCTTTTGGTTGGCAGCCAAGCTCTAGCACTTGGAATTCCCTGTTTTTATTATTATAAAGCTTTGACACTATACCCGAGAATTTATGCAGATGAATAAGGTCACAGAGACCACTTAGTAACATTATGTCAGCTGATCTCAGAAAGGGGGGTCATTATTCAATCATGTTGACACTAGCCAAGCTTTAAATTTCTATCATTTTCTTACCTTCTCCTTCAAAGCCTCATGGTACCTAAGCTGTGTTGAGACGGTGCTTGTTTGTTTTAAAAGAAATGAACGGTTTCTTTATATACATACAAAATAATTGGTCAATAAATCCTGTATACTGTGCTTTGGTTATTTATTTATTTGTTTTTCATGAAGTCAAAAGGGACTGGAAAGGCTTGTGTCCCCTTGGGATGGATGGGAAGGGAGAAGTAAGCCCTACACCCCGGAGTCATTGTCTCACTCTGTCCTGCAGGTACGATTCCGCTATTAAAGATCTGAAAGAGGCCTTGACGCAGCTCCGAGGGAACCAACTGATAGACTACAAGATTCTGGGAATGCAGTTCAAGCTGTTTGCCTGTGAGGTAAGGGGGGGGCAGATTGGGAGGTGGGACAGGATTGCATGGTGGGCTGGTGGCAGAGGCCTAACTGGGAAGGCTCACAGGTAGGGTGCTGTTCCCTGGGCTAGTGTAAGTGCCCTGGTTGTCACCTGAGGCAAGGTACTAACTAGCAGTTTCTTTTGTTCATCACCAAAACTTTGGTGGCATATTAAAGAGTTTGGAAGCTAACCAAAAGGTTGACAGTTCAAATCCTCACAGTTTCCATCCTCAGCTGCGAGAGATCATTCGGCAGCATGACACTAATGCTAAGTTCCATAGTTAGGCCTCTGGCTGACAGTCTGTTGACACTCCTAGGCGCTTGGAAAAGTCACCTCCTGTGCCTTGGCATGCAAATCTTCCCTTAAGAAGAGGCTCACCAGGAGTCATCAGTTAGCTGAGGGCATATATTCATGAGTAAGAGACATCAAGGGCCTGAGCACAAATGAGACCAGAGCTGCTCCAAGGTGGTGTGGGGCACCATGTCTTAGCCTGCAGAAGTCTTCATCATAATCCGCCTGTTGTGTTAGCTATTGGGGTGACTTCCTTACTCAGCCCGTACTAACCACCAAATTACCTGTTCACTCTCCATCTGGGAGGAGCCCTGGGGGCTCAATGGTTAACTGAGTGGTGGGCAGTTGTAACCCGCACCCGCCAGCTGCTCCAAGGGAGAAAGGTGTGGCTGTCTGCTTCCTTAAGATCAGAGCCTTGAAAACCATAGGAAGCAGTTCTACTCTGACCTGTTGGGTGGCTTTGAGTCAGACTCCATTCAATTCGAAGGCACTTGGTTAACAGGATCCATCCAGGATTGTGGTGCAAACAGCTAAGTACTTGGCAATTAACGAAAAGCCTAGTGATACTACAGACCTACCCAGAGGCACCTCAGAAGAAAGATTTGGCAGTCTATTTCCGAAAGATCACAGCCAATGAAAACCGTATGGAGCTTAGTTCTACTCTGACACACATGGGGCTGCCATGACTCTGAATCGACTCTTGGGCAAACTGCTTTTGGATTATCCATGTGAGCCAACCATAATCTTTCTTGGGTCCCAACTTACAGACCACTCTTCTTGCCATTAATAGTTTTCGTGTCATGCATTTGTTTGAGACCGAGTGTGGATCATTTGACACAAACCTGTTCCCTCCTGCTCAAAAGAAAAACTCAAAATAAAAATTCAGGTAATAGCTTCTGTAACAGAACACTTATTTTCTGTTTCACCAAAAGAGAAACATGACTGACATGTATGTCTCTCAACCAATCATTCCCATAGTCCCCTACCCCCAAACATACATCAGAAGCTTTAGAAACTAAAATCCCTGTAAATGTGGCAGACTTTTATTTAGAAGAATCTTTGAAAAAGTCCCTTTGCCTTAGTTTCTCACGCATGAGAAGCCAAGAGTTCCCAGGACTAATAATAGAGCCCGCAGCTGCCTGCACCCTGGGGAAACGTATCCCCATCTCAGCCCTGCAGCAGGCTGAGCAAATGACATCACTTCTCACCATCCAGGGAAATGTGGCTCTGTGGAGGGAATTGGAGGACATATGGCCAGCTTCTAGAGTAAGGCTTCTCAACTGAGGCCCTGTGGACATTTTAAAAACCAAAAAAACCCCAAACCCACGGCTATCAAGTTGATTCCCATTCACTGTAACTCCATAGGGTTCCCAGGGCTGTAAGTCACAAAGAAAGCCAACTCCCACACCTTTCTCCGCTGGAGCCACTGGCGGTTTTGAACCACACTTGAACTACTGTGTTACCAGGCATCTTTTTAACATCTTGGACCCAATAATTATTGTCGTAGGGGCCTGTTGTGTGCACTGTAGGATGTTTGACAGGCTACTTGGTCTCAACTCACAAGACGCCTCCAGTGGAATAGCTTAAAACAGCTTCACATTTTGCGAATTGCCCCAGGCTGAGAATCCCTTATATAGATTACAGTGTTGGGGGGCCAAGTGGCTCTAGAGAAGGGATCATGTGACCGAAAGCATTCTAAGGGGGGAAATTTTCCCCATGGTCTAGGAAGTACAGTACAGATTATATGGGTCTCTTTGGAAGTGAGGCCACATTTTTCAAGGTCTTTAAGGAGCCCTGACTGTGCAACGGAAACCCAGGTGGCATACTGGTTAACTGCTACTGCTGCCAACGAAGGGTTTGGCAGTTCAAATCCTCCACGTCCTCCTTGGAAACTCTATGAAGCATTTCTTCTCTGTCCTATAGGGTCCCTTATGAGTCCAAATCTATTTGATGGCAGTGGATTGTGGGTGGGTGGTGCAATGGTTAAGCGCTCAACTGCTAACCAAAAAGCTGGTGGTTTGAACCTACTCAGTGCCTAAGTGGGGGAAATGTGATATGCTTCTGTAAGTATTACAGCCAAGAAAACCCTATGGAGCAGTTTTATTCTGTCACATGAGATTGCTGTGAATCAGAATTGACTTGATGGCACCCAACAATGCAAAAAAGGCCCTGCTTGCCATGTGAGATCTTCTAGTTATTTCCCTACCTTGAGCCCTCCCCACTTCCCACCTTCATATAAGTCTGGTTTCTGAGAAATCACACCATCCTTTTGGAAAAGGTCTCAGACTTTACCAGTCGTAGAGTCATGAAAGCTTGTTGTGGGAAATGGTCTGAAAAGAAAGTGACTGAGAACTAAAAAAGGTAGTTCTAAATGGCTGTGGGTTCTGCCTGCGCGTGGCTGGGGTGGGTTGCTGAGGGTAACTGTGTATGCAGTAGCAGCAGCTCACTGGGCATGCAGAAACAGACCTGGACGGAATAAAACTGTCCCGTAAGTTTCCACGTTGCACCTGGGGGATTTGAGCTACTGACCTTTTGGTTAGCAGCTATAGCTCTTAATCACGGAGCCATCAGGGTGTCCACTGCCCCTTAGCCCTTCCAAACTGGACTCCAGCACCATCCACTAACTTCCATGGAAACACCAATCTTACTACCTACCTCTAGCCACTGCCGTTGAGTTGTTTCCTACTTATACGCAGCCTGTAGATCAGAGTAGAACTGCCCGATAGAGCTTCCGGGGAGCACCTGGTGGATCTGAACTGGCGACCTATTGGTTAGCACACGTAGCATTTAACCACTACACTACCGTGGTTTCCCATCCATGTTTCTCTGAGAAACTATCTGGATGTGGGCCTGTGCCAACTCATGATGTAGGTGGCAAACTGATACAGAGAAGTGTGGTAGTTATCTGTTACTGGATAACAAATTACCCCCAAATGTAGTGGTTTCAAACAATAAATATTATCTCAGAGTTTCTATGGGTCAGGAATCCAAGAGTGGCTTAGTGAGTACGTGCTAGCCACACACCTACGTGTATTTCCTGACTGTGTAATCCGCTGAGAAAAAGTCCATTGCCATAGACTCAATTCCAACTCATAGCCACCCTGTAAGACAAAATAGGACTGCCCCATAGGGTTTCTAACAAGTAGTTGATGGATTTGAACTGCAAACGTTTCAGTTGACAGCCAGATGCTTAACTACTGTGCCCCCAGGGCTCCACCTTGAAAACATACTAAATCTTGTCCTATGAAGACATAATAAATCTTGTCCACTCCGGATGTACATGGTTGCTGAAAGAGTGCACACATTGTTAGATTTATGCATTGCATGGTGTTTTCTTAGCAACACGATTGATGTAACTCGGAGCTAAGACCAGTTGTACTACATTTTGAATACTCCTGGAAGAGGTGGGAAAGGGAAAATATCACCAGACAATATTCCAGGAGAACACATGCAGGTCCCTAGGTATGAAGTAACCCCAAATCTCATGCTGTGGCCTGTGCTTTCTAGGTGTTGTATAATATTGCTTTCATGTACGCCAAAAAGGAGGAATGGAAAAAGGCTGAAGAACATTTAGCACTGGCTATGAGCATGAAGTCAGAGCCCAGACATTCCAAAATTGACAAAGCTATGGAATGTGTCTGGGTAAGTACATGGGTAATGTGGGGAGAGTAGAAGATTTTTTTGAATTATTTGTTTCAGTTTACATGTGGCTGGAGAACCTACAAAACTGGTGCTTTCAAAAATGTTACAGACTGTGTATAACGAATTTTCCCATTTGAATCATATTAAGTATGTAATTTATAATTTGGTGGAATTAATGATATTCACTATGTTGTACAATAAGTTCCTCGTCACTATCCACCCACGACACTGGTGCTTCTAATTTCAGTGAGCTTCGGGTAACACTGATTTGGGGGGCATAGGTCCATGATGATCTTTGCCGTGTGCAGTGCTGAGAGGTCAAGGCCTAGATGCGGTGCAGCAGAGCCCGGGCGTCGGCCGTTCCTGGAGGGGCCTGCAAGCAGCACGGAGGGAGGGGATGCCGGCAGCCGGGGCGGTGCTGAGCAGTCTCTGAGCACCGTGAAGCTCTGCTCGCTACCTTTGGCTCCTCACAGCTTCAGACAACGCCAGGCGTATGCGGGCTCTGAACAAATACACAGTGATTAAATGAACAATAAAAATCACCCTGGCTTGCTTGAGTATGTTTGGGAATAAAGTTAGACGTTAACCAGATTTTTCACACACCAGGAACAAGAGGGCTCACATCATTGTTCTCTGCCTGTCTGAGTCAGCAAGCACTGGTCCCAAAGGAGCACTGTCATGATCCTTGCTTGTGTCCTGGCCCGCCCTGTAGCTGTGGTGCCTCTTCTAAGGCACAATTCTGTCTGAGACATAGAGCGAGAACGTAGAAGTTCTCCAAAGAAAAGAGGGTGCTGGGTGAGTAACACCCACAAATACCCATACAGCCTCTGAATGTAAAGTGATACTGAAACCATCTATTCCTACCTTAGGGGCTGTACAACAATTGTAACAAAATCGATCTTTATAAAGCATTATGCTAAGTGAAATGAGCCAGACTCAGAAATGACAGCTGTTGGAGGATTCCACTCATATGAGGTATCTTCACCAAAAAAGCCAAACCTATAACCATCACATTGATTCTGACTGATGGCAGCCTTACAGACCAGAGGAGAACTGTCCCACACAGCTTCCAAGGAGCACCTGCTGAACTTTTGGTTAGCAGGCAGAGCTCTTAACCATTATGCTACCAAGGTTCCCATGAGGTATCCAGAACAGGAAAATCCAAAGGGACAGAAAGTAGATTAGAGATTACCAGGGTATGAGAGGAGGGGGACACTACTTAATAGACACACAATTTCAGTTTACGGTGGTGAAAAGATCTGGAAATAGAGAGCAGCGACAGTTACACACACTGGCAAATGTATTAAAGTTACTGAGTTGTACACTTAAAAATGGTTAAAACGGTAAATTTTATGTTACTGTATTTTGCCATGCACACAAAGAATTAAAAAAAATTACGAGTACTTTGGTGAGTACTGTAAATATTAAATCTAAATAATTCATTGAAATCTGATTGCAAACCAAATGATAACATAAAATCATTTCTTGGAAGGTGAAATTGATAATGTTAAAATAATTTAAAAATAGTAATGTTCATCTATATTCTCAAGTTATATTGAGTAAAAACTGAAAAAGAAAAAATCAAACTTTACAAATTTAAAAAACGTGTTTTGGTGAGATGATCTCATTGGATCCTTGAATCCATTCAGTAAGAGAGGCAGACCAAGTATCAGCACCCTGTTTTACAGACACTCTGTTTTCTGTGTTACAGAAGCAAAAGCTGTATGAACCGGTGGTGATCCCCACGGGCAAGCTGTTTCGGCCAAATGAGAGACAGGTGGCTCAGCTGGCCAAGAAGGACTACCTGGGAAAGGCTACGGTAGGTGGGCGCACTGAGTCTCCTGTGGGTGGGCCAGGAGGCAGGGTGGGAAGGACTCTTGGGAAGAGGCCCCGCCTTGTGGTTCTCTGTCTCGGGTGGAAGACAGAGTTGTTGACCGTGTTGAGAGGCCTTGTCAAAAGGACAGACACTTTTGGTGTATTGTGTCTCAGCTCTTCTGATTCCTCCCTTCCAGCCAGTTTCTGGACCAGAGCCACAGGATTACTTCCCAGATGCTGAGTCCTGGGGACTGTTTGTTGTGAGGTGCTTTCAAGTAGGTTCTGACTCACAGCAAACCTGTGTACAGCAGAACAAAACCCTGCCCGGTCCACTCACAGTAGTTGCTGTGCTTTAGCTCGGTGTTGCAGCCACTGTGTCAATCCATCTTGTTGAGTGTCTTCCTCTTTTTCACTGACCTTCTGTTTCACTAAGCATAATGTCCTTTTCTAGGTAATGGTCCCTCTTGACAACATGTCCAGAGTCTGTGAAGCAAAGTCTCACCATTCTTGCTTCTAAGGGGCACTCTGGCCTGTACTTTTCCCAAGACAGATTTATTCATTCTTCTGACAGTCCATCGTATACTCAGTGTTCTTTGTCAGTGCTGTAATTCAAAGTCATGAATTCGTCTTTGGCCTTTCTTATCATCTAGCTTTCTCATCTGTATGAGGCACTTGAAAGTAGCACGACTTGAGTCAGGCACACCTCAGTCCTCAAAGTGACGTCTTTGCTTTTCAGCACTGTAAAGTGGTCTTTTGAAGCAGATTTGCCCAGTGCAACATGGGGTCCAATTTCTTGACTCCTCATTCCATGGGAGTTGATTGTGGATCCAAGGGAAATCTTTCATGACTTCAGTGTTTTCTCGGTTTATCATAATGTTGCTTATTGGTCCAGTTGTGAGGATTTTTGTTTTGTTTTGTAGAGGCACATAATCTATACTGAGGACTGTAGTCCCTGATTTTTATTAGTAAATGCTTTCAGCCCTCTTCATTTTCTTTTTTTTTTTTTAATTGTAGTTTAGGTGACAGTTGACAGCTCAAGTTAATTTCTCATACAAAATTTATACTCATAGTGTTCTGTGACATTAGTTGTGATCTCCGTAAGGGACAGCACACTGCACCTTTCCACTCTGGTTTTCTTGTGTCCTCCCCATCAGTTCCTGTCCCTTCCTGCCTTCTCACCCCACCTCCAGACAAGAGCTGCCCGTTTAGTCTCGTGTATCTGCTTGAACTGAGGAGCACACTTGTCACTGGTGTTACGTTGTGTCTTATAGTCCAGTCTGGTCTCTGAAGAGTGGGCTTTAGTAACAGTCTGAGTTCTGGGTTAACAGAGCAAACAGGAGCTATGGCTCCTGAGCTTCCTCCAGTCTCGGTCAGAGCTTAAAGTCCGGTCTTTTTATTTGAGTTCTGCTCTGCGCTTTTCTTTCACTCCGTCACGGACTGTCATGTTCCCTGTCAGGGTGATCATTCGTAGTAGCAGACATCATCTAGTTCTTCCGGTCTCAGGCTGACGGAGCCTCTGGTTTATGTGGCCCTTTTGTCTCTTGGGCTAATATTTTCATTGTTTTTTTTTTGGTGTTCTTCATTTTCCTTTGATCCAAGTGACTTGGGACCAGTTGATGTATCTTAGATGACCACTCCCAAACTTTTAAGACCCCAGACACCACTCACTAAGATGGAATGCAGAACATTTTCTTAATAAACTTTGTTACACCAAGTGATCTAGTTGTCCCCCAAAACCATGGCCCCCCTACACTAGCCCAAGCTATGTCCCTCTAAGTGTTCGACTGTGTTCAGGAAACTTCTTAGCTTGAGGTTTAATCCAGTTGTGCTGACTTCCCCTGTATTGTGCGTTGTCTTTTTTCTCTTCACTTCCAGCAAGCGAGCTTGTGTCATCTGCATATCACAGGCTGTCAATGAATCTTCCTCCAATCCTGATGCTGCATTCCTCTTCCGTGTAGTCTAGCTTCTCAGATTATTTGCTCAGCATACAGATTGACTGAACTTGGGAAAAGGTTACAACCCTGATATAAACTTTTCCTGATTTTAAACCAAATCATGTCCCCTTTTTCTGTTTGGAAGACTGCCTCTTGGTCTATTTACAGGTCCCTGATGAGCACAATTAAGTGTCCTGGAATTCCCATTCTTCACGATGTTATCCATAATTTGATATGATCCACACACTTAAATGACTTTACATGCTCAGTAAAACAGGTAAATATCTGTTATGGATTGAATTGTGTCCCCCCCAAACTATATAGAAATTTGATTGGGCTGTGGTTACCAGTATCATGTGATTGCCCTCTATTCTGTGATTTTTCTGATGCTATAAACCCTAATCTCTGCCTGTAGTTAATAGAGTGATTATGTTAGAGAGGATTAGGGTGGGACTGTAACATCCTTCTTAAAGTCACTTCCCAGCTCTAACATAAAGGAAGTTTCCATGGAGTGTGACTCGCACCACTTATCCTACAAGAGATGAAAGGAAAGGAAAGCAAGCAGAGAGTTAGGAGCCTCTCACCATCAAGAAAGCAACACTGGGAGTAGAGCGTGTCCTTCAGACCTGAGGTTCCTGTGACAAAATGCTCCCTGACCAAAGACCAATGCAACACAAGGACATTCCTCCAGAGCTGACAAAGATGGAAAGCTTTTCCCCTAGAGTGGACATCCTGAATTTGGACGTGTAGCCTACTGGATTGTGTAAGAATAAACTTTTCTTTGTTACACCCATCTACTCATGGTATTTCTGTTAGAGCAGTATCAGCTGGCTAAAACAGTGTCTTTTTGGTATTCTCAGCTTTCAGCCAAGATCCATCTGACATCAGCAGTGTTGTTCCTCATTCTGCATCCTCTCCTGAATCTGGCTTGAATTTCTGGCCTTTTCGTGTCAATGTAGGACTACAATTGCTTTTGAATGATCTTCTGCAAAATTTTACCTGTGTGTGCTATTAATGATATTATCCAGTAATTTCCACACTCGGCTGGATCATCCTTCTTTGGAATGGACACAAATATGGATCTCTTCCAGTTGGTTGGCCAGCTAGTCGTCTTCCAAATTTCCTGGCTTAGACAAGTGAGCACCTCCAGCACTGTGCCTTGAAACATCTCAGTTGGTATTCTATTAGTTTCTGGAGCCTTGTTTTTTGCCATTCTCTTCAGTGCGGCCTGGACTTCTCCCTACAGTATCACAGGTTCTTGATTACATGTGACCACTTCTTTTTGGTGTGGTGACTCTGTGTATTCCTTCCATCTGCTTTTGATGCTTCCTGTATTGTTCAATATTTTGCCTATAGATGCCTTAAAAATCATAACTCAAGGTTTGAATTTTTTCATCAGTTCTTTCACCTTAAGCAAGGCTAAGTGCATTCTTCCCTTTTGGTGTTCTAACTCCATATCTTTGTATATTTCATTATAATACTTCACTTTGTCTTCATGAGCTGCCCTTTGAAATGTTCTGTTCAGCACTTTTACTTCATCATTTCTTCCATTTTCTTTAACTACTTTATGTTCAAGAGCTGGTTTCAGAGTCTCTTCAGGACCATTTGATCTTTTATTTCTTTCTTGTCTTTTTAATGACTTCTTGCTTTCTTCATGTATGATGTATCTGATATCATCCTACCACTCATCTGGTCTTCAGTCATTAATGTCCATTTCATCAAATCTTTTCTTGAGATGGCCTCTGAACTCAGGTGGGACATCCTAAAGGTCATACTTTGGCTCTTCTGGACTTATTTTGATTTTCTTCAGCTTTACCTTGAACTTGTATTTGAGCAGTTGATGGTCTGTTCCACCATCTGTTCTTATTCTGACTGATAATATTGAGCTTCTCCATCATGTCTCTCCATATATGTAGTCGATTTGATCCCTGTATATTCTATCTGGCAAGGCCCATGTATATATTGTTTCTTTATATATCTATATATATATCTTTATATATCTATATATTGTTTCTTTAACTACATAAAGTAGTTAAAGAAAATGGAAGAAATGATGAAGTAAAAGTGCTGAACAGAACATTTCAAAGGGCAGCTCATGAAGACAAAGTGAAGTATTATAATGAAATATACAAAGATATGGAGTTAGAACACCAAAAGGGAAGAATGCACTTAGCCTGTTTATATTGTTGAAAAAAGATGTCTGAAGTAAAGGATTTGTTGGTCTTTTAAAATTCTGTGATGAAATCTCTGGGATTGCTTCTATCACCAAGGCCATATTGTCCAATTACTTATCGTTCTTTGTTTCAAATTTTTGCATTCCAATCTCCAGTAATTATTAATGCATTTGAAGGGCTAGTGTTACCTGGCTGTAGCATTTCAGTCACAGCAGCAGAGGCCACGACAACCTGGGTTAGCAGGGAATGGGAGTAGGTACGTGTTTCTTCAGTTGCTGGCACTTCTAACCCAGAAGATTAGTAATTCAGCCCTTAGCCACCATCTACTTCTAGAATGAGACTCAAATTAAAATGGTACAGAGTGTGAAAAAGGAGAGAATCTTGGGGAAAACCACAGAACAAAAGGAACCTCATACTGCCCTTTCTCAATTTCAGGTGGTGGCATCTGTCGTGGATCAAGACAGTTTCTCTGGGTTTGCCCCTCTGCAACCTCAGGTGAGACAGTTCTATCCTCCTTGGATCTCCATCTCCAGAGCTCTCCATGAAAAACTGCATCTGGGGAGAATATTTGTACTGAGCTTCCTTATTTTAAAGACTCCTTTAACTGACTCTTAAATGCTTCTGAGGGGGGTTGCCTGTCTGTTCTCAGACCAAGGCTCCACACACGGCAGGTGAATAAGGCAGGTTCAGGCTTAACCTCAAGTGTTCTAAGACCAACCGTTCTACACGCCCAAAAGTAACCGCTTTCACTTCTCTGTGTTCTAAGAGAAGGCCTCTTTATTGTCTCTCCTGAAGTCTTGACCATTCTCTCAGAAAATTAAAGTGCAAGCTATTAAAGACTTTTCACGAAGGCTCTTCCTGGCCATGGTGTCTCTTCACTCTCCCCATTGGCCATTATGTTGTGAAGGACTCCCTCAGGAACACAGGCGGGACACCCAGAGTGAACTATTTTTCCTCCCCAGCTGGACTCAGAAAGATGGTCCCAGATAGACTAGATGACATGGGGTCTAGAAATATGAGGGCAGAGCTTCCTTGAGAAGGGAAGAGAATAAAGTGAGCTATGTAAAATAAGTTCTGTTGCAATAGATCCAGGATGGGGAAGAATGTTGTTGATTGACACTAGTGGCGGAACAGTTTTCTGGCCACGGACACCTATATACCATGTCCACACTCTCACACGGGTTACAGTCAGAGTGACAGCCCACCAGAGTCAGATGATTACTGCTGACCCAGAATACCACCAATGCTGGGGACCTGGAGAGTGAGAAAACCTGAGGGGGATAGAAGGAAAGCCAGCATCAAGAGTCTTTGGTCTCTTTCTTCCTAATAAGATTGAAGAAAGCTTCAGTTCAACTACAGTACTACACGAGGGAAAACTAGTCCTGATAACTGGACTCTGATACTCAGCGTAGGACAGAAAACATCCATTGGAAAGGAGATCCATGCATGGTCATGGGTCCTTAGCTCATTTTAAACTCCCAGAAGTATCTCGTGACACAGTGGACATTAATTATAGGACAGAACTTCTAGAAACTGTCCTGGGAAAGGGACAAACTCAAGGTCAGCAATACCCCTGTGATGCTGTTATGCTCCCTGGCTGCTAAACTTCTCCAGAAACTAGGTCAGGCTCGAGATTAATTGCTGTGCTAGTGAAACATGTGCCCCGGGAGCTGGGAGGGGGTGTTGTTTCCCAGGGTTCAGCCAGGGCACACTGTGCCCTCTCACTAGATAGTGTTCTAATCCAGCCAGAAATGCATTCTTTGATTTTTCTGGTCTGGATGAATGCTCAGATTACCACTAATAGACTGTTCTCTCTCTCCCCGCCTCCCT
Source organism: Heterohyrax brucei (assembly GCA_028571685.1). Classification (NCBI taxonomy): domain Eukaryota; kingdom Metazoa; phylum Chordata; class Mammalia; order Hyracoidea; family Procaviidae; genus Heterohyrax; species Heterohyrax brucei. Next base: position 53,628,201 of record CM053155.1, read on the forward strand.
TGTTATCTTTTCCTTCTTCATTTCTCTGGAATGTTCAATAGGCAGCTGAGCCTCCAGCCAGACCCAAAACCCCAGAGAGCTTCAGGTAAGTTAGAGTCAACATGCAGAATACTGCAGTTCCAAATCTAAACTGTTGCAATAAAGGGGGAGAAGATGACTCAGCCAATGTCAGGGTCTAATTCCTATGGGATTTTCCTCCTGTTATTGAAGTTAAAATGATATAGTGGGGAAGGGAGTCTTTTTTTTAAACTAGTATTACTCTTTTTACTGTAGCAAAAATGTGTAACATATTTGGCAGCTCAGCATTTTTCAGATATACAGTCGAGTGAGATCGATTACATTATCTGTGTTGTGCAACCACCATCACCGAGACACCAAGGAAACTCACTTTTTCCTAAGCCACACAGGAATGGGAGTCTTGACTGTGGTGGCACTGACCTCCTTGGGACCCGGCTACACCTACACAGTGTCCTTGTTTGTGTCACCTCATGTCAGTGTGCGTAGTCACCCCTGTAGTGAGGTTTTTGTTTTGCTGAACTAGTAATATTCCATGGAAGAGAGTCACCCAGGACTGGGATGCCGATCAGAGGGTCGGATGTCACTTCTGGCGCTCTCTAGACAGGAGGGCAGAGAGTGGAAAGCTCAAATGGCATCACCTTTCCAGGGTGGGTGGTTTTCACTCCCTGTTGGCATATGTTTTCTGAAGAAAAGGAAAGACTCGAGAGAAAAATCATCCTTCTATAAGATGAGAAGCAAAGAGTGACAGCTTTCTTAAGAATTTCTTCCAAGTAAGGGAACACATTTATCCCCTCACCATCCAATAATGGAGGTCGAAAATGTGAAAAAGAAAATGTCAAAGCACTTCTCTACTTACAGTATGAAGCCACCACCACAACAAGGGACTGGCTGAACTCGTTCCTAAGCACCTGTCAGCTGGAGGATCTGTAACTCCTACCTAAATAGATACTATGTTTGGAAGCAAAAGGAAGGGCTTAGGGGAAGGCAGCAAAGTCAGGAGAGAGGAGCAGCAATTCCAGGGTGGGTGGAGGGCGTGTGAAACTGAAAGACATCGGCAACCTTGAAGCTGGCCTCTCAGGAACACATTCCCGAGTGGCACAAATGGAACACCTCAGAGCCTGGAAGACTGAAGTAGGTCTTGAGGAACTGATGACGGGGAAATGACACTGCATATCACACAACAAACCACACTCAGGATCCTCCTCACGTATTTCTCACATATTCCACATGTATTCCTCCGAGTCCTCCTCACATATTCCTCAGAGTCCTCCACACATATTCCTCAGAGTCCTCCACACATATTCCTCAGAGTCCTCCTCACATATTCCTCAGAGTCCTCCTCACATATTCCTCAGAGTCCTCCTCACATATTCCTCAGAGTCCTCCACACATATTCCTCAGAGTCCTCCTCACATATTCCTCAGAGTCCTCCACACATATTCCTCAGAGTCCTCCTCACATATTCCTCAGAGTTCTCCTCACATATTCCTCAGAGTCCTCCACACACATTCTTCAGAGTCCTCCTCAGACTTCTCCGCACATACTCCACACATATTCTTCGGGATTCTCCTCACATACTCCACACATATTCCTCAGAACCCTCCTCATATATTCCACATGTATTCCTCAGAATCTTCCTCACATACAAGGTCCAACAAATCCACGAACTTAGTTGCCACCTTCAAAGTACTCCCCTTGGGAAGCTATGCACCAATGCCAGTCCCTAATCACCCTTCAAAGCAATTTTGGAACTCTTTCTGGCAAGAACTCTTGGTGGCAAGTTCACGAACTTAAGTGTATAGTTGTCTGGGAGGGAGTTTTTAGCCAGTAAACAAATAACTGTATGAGAACACACTCCCTACTCACCTGATCTAGCCCCCCAGTGGCTTTTTTTGTTGCCCAAAGACGAAGGAAATATTGAAAGGAAGACATTTAGATGACATTCAGGACATCAAGGGTAACATGACCACAGCATTTAGGGCCATTCCAGAAAAAGGGTTCCAAAATTGCTCTGAAGGGTGGACTAGGTGCTGGCGTCAGTGCATAATTTCCCAAGGGCAGTTCTTCACAGATGACTCTAATGATATTCAGCAGTGAGTTATGTAGCACTTTTCCTAGTATGAGCTCGTGAACTTGTCAGATGTCGTATTCCTCACTGTTCATCTCTCCTGCTCTCCCTCCCTTTAACCCTATCCATGCTGGCTTTAGGTCATTTCACTTCTCTCCTTGGGTGGTGCAAATGGTGTTGTGAACAGAAAGGTTGGCAGTTCAAGTCTACCCAGAGGTACCTTAGGATAACAGTGATCAACTTCTGAAACATTAGCCACTGAAAACCCTATGGAGCACAGTTCTCTCTGATACCCATGGGGACACCAGGAGTTGGGATCAGCTCCACGACACTTGCTTTGGTTCTGTCACTTATTTCTCCAGCTGGCTCTCACTGCTGATTCCACCTCGTGCTGATCTCCTGGCCCCCTCCCACCTGATCCCGCCGAGCCTAGGGAGTCAACCCAGCACACCTGGAGGGGAGGGAGGCAAAGACTGTGAAGTTCTGTTCTTGGAGTTGTTTTGTGTTGTTAGGTTTTTGTCCCACTGTGACTATGGTTACAGAACACTTTCACATGCAGTTTCTTACCTCATTGCACCTGGAACCTGAGGCAAGACAGGCATCCTGCTTAAGGTCACATAAGCAGTCAGATGGCAGAGGGAGCCTGGAGCTGAGTCTCCTGGCCCCAAGCCCACTGTACTTGTTCCATAGCATCATGTGAGGGCATCTGGTCACGGCACAACACAGGATCTTGTGTCTAATCCCCTGCAGGGCTCTCGAAGGGGAGGCGCATCGCGTGCTGTTTGGATTTGTGCCTGAGACAGCAGAGGAGCTCCAGGTCATGCCAGGGAACATCGTCTTTGTCTTGAAGAAGGGGAATGATAACTGGGCCACAGTCATGTTCAACGGGCAGGTATGTAGTGGGTCAGGGAGTGGGGCTACAGGCACAGGACCCTGGCAGCTGGAGGCAGACCCCTCAAAGAGGCAGTACCTTCCACTTGGTGTGCCGAGCAGCTGAGACTTGCCTTCCTTTTTTACTCTCGTCACCCTGTGGTGTAAGTTCTCATAAGTGTATCTTTATTGTTCCCTCTCTGATTCCATGATTTGCATTGCAGAAGGGGCTTGTTCCCTGCAACTACCTTGAACCCGTGGAGCTGAGGATCCATTCCCAGCAGCAGCCCCAGGTAATGTGGTGCCAAAGCCTGGTCCATTTCCCCATGCTGACGAGCTGCCTCTCCCTGGGGGCAGAAGAGCAGTGTTGGAGGAGGCACTGTCACCAGCACGACTGCTCATCCTGATCCCATCTCAAACTGGTTGCCCAGAGCTGAGGAATAAAGGAAAAAACCCACATGTGCGGCATGGAAACATCTACAGAACCTTAGTGGTCAGGGGTGACGCGGGCTCCGAGTGTAGGGTGGGGGCTAGGTCTTCTACACCTGCCGGCACACTGACTGCTCTTCTCAGATGAGTGGTCCTTGCCTGGCAGAAGAGTAGTCTGTGTTGGCAAGTGCAATGCCACTGCGAAAAATAAAAAGAGAGCAAGGTCTGCTTTAGTGCATTGAATCACAGTGGGTCTTGGCAGCCACTGCTTCTAAAGCTGCTGTGCCTCTTCTCACCCCTTCACAGGTCTGCCCTTCTGCCAGACCCAGTGCGTAATCTAGGCATGTAAACTATTTCATGGCGGTGGAGTCTGTTTGCCTGTAGATTCTGCAATGAATTTTCCTTTGATATGTCGGCTTGGTCCTCCCTGGTCAGCATCAGGATACTTGGGTGTTTTGAAAAGTTTAAAAAGCTGTGCAGCTGGGAGATAAAATTGTTCCTTCGCAGGGGAAAGAGCTGTGCCCCCTACAGCTATGACAAGAGCTCAGTCCCCTGTCCCATTCTTCAGCAGATTTCCAGTATGGCTGAAAGGGGTGATGAGGTGGCAAGACGGGCCTTTGAGGTGGGGTTTTAGGGGTCTTATTTTGACTACAATTCCTGTTCTCACCAGGCCAACCCTACTTCCCTTTAACCAACACTCATTCTAGCCTTCTCTGAATGCCACTACTGCCCTGACTTTTAGGAAAGAATTATTAGTATTTTTTTAATTGTGCTTTAAGTGAAAGTTTACAGTTCAAGTTAGTTTCTCACACAAAAATTGAGAGACATGTTGGTATGTGATGCTAGTTGCTCTCTCTATAATGTTAGACAAGCATTTGCATCTGTCTCCTTTCCATGGAGACCTCCAGGCTCCTTTCCCACCTCCCAACTTGAAAACTTGATCTGAATAAAAACTTTGTCTTCCTGTCACCTCTAGGAGGAAACCTCTCAGGAGTCAGACATCCCTGCTCCTCCCACTTCCAGAGCTCCAGAAAAACCTGAGACGTCACCAGGTCAGTGGCCCTGGAACAGAATCCAGGTCTAGGCCCTGAGTCCTTGGGCTGTTTCCTGACCGAGTGACTCTTTCAGTCCCCAGGAGATCCCTATTTCCTCTCCCTGCAGTGTGCCACTCACTTTGTGACCACACAGCCCCACGGCTCCCTCACTCCCACACTAATAGCTGACACAAAGTGTATGAGGTAGATGCCTTACCCCGTGGTGCTGGTTTCTGGGGCCATGAGTGTCTCCGTCCCAACAGTCACAAAACCTCTCAGTAGTTAAAGCACTGAAAGCTTTTAGGAGGATGGAGGGACTGCTTTCAGCGTTCTGACGAGGTATATCTGGGAAAACAAAAACCTAACTCTTACAGAGCCATGAGGGCTAGACAGAGGGCTCACGGGCAGGGGCGAGAGGGAGATTTTGTTTCAATAACAATCTACCTAATGTGAAGTGGACTGTCTTGGGAAGTACCTTAGTCACCTAGTGCTGCTATAACAGATATTACAGCATTAACCAACAGGAATTTATTTTCTCACAGTTTAGAAAGCTGGATGTCTGAAGCCAGGGCACTGGCTCTAGGAGAACTCTTCCTCTCTGTTGGCTCTGTAGGAAGGCCCTTGTTTCTTCAGCTTCTATTCCTTGGCCCCTTGATGATCTTCTTGTCACAAGACATCTGTCTTTGCCCATCTGTGCTTGCTTGCTTGTTTAACCTCTTTTATATCTCAAAAGAGACTGATTTAAGACACACCTTCTGCTAATACTGCCTCATTAACATAACAAAGAAAACCCATTGCCAAATGGGACTATAACCACAGGTATAGGGTTTATATATAGGTATAGGATTTATAATGCAAAACTGTTTGGCAGGAACACAATTCAATAATGAGAAATGTCTCAGTCATTTAATGTTGCTATAACAGAAGCACCACAAGTGAATGGGTTTAACAAAGGGAAATTTGTTCTCTCCCAGTCGAGTAGACTACAAATTCAAACTCAGGGTATCAGCTCCAGGGAAAGGCTTTCTCACTCTGTCAGCTCTGGAGGCGAGTCCTTGTCTTCAGTCTTACCTTGGTCTAGGAGCTTCTCTTGCAGGAACCTCGGGTCCAAAGGACACCTTCTGCTCCCAGCACTGCTTTTGTGGTGGTATGAGGTCTTCAGATCTCTCTCCTTGCTTCTCTCTCATATGTCAAAGAGATTGGTTTCAGACACTGTCTAGTCTTATAGATCTCATCAGTATTACTGCCACTGATCCATCTCATTACATCATAGTGATAGAATTCACAATACACAGGAGAATCACATTAGATGACAGAATGGTGGACAGTCATACAATACTGGGAATCATGACTTAACCCAACTGACAGATAATCTGGGGGGGACAGAATTCAATCCATGACAGGAAATAACAGCTTGTTTGTCACTAGTGTAATCTAGTGGATAGGTCACTTGATAGAGAAGCACTGAATAGGTGGTTTGTCTGGATTCTAAGTCAGTGATCACCATGACCACCTGATCATCAGAGCTACCCGAGTGCTCCCCTCTCATTTTTATTTTGAAAACTGTTGAACCTACAGAAACGTTCACAGTATATTACAATAATCACCAGAATATCATCAGTTGCTAACAATTTTTGTCTTGTACCATCTCCCTATCCCTTTTACACACACACAGCCCTGGTGACACAGTGGTTAAAAGCTATGGCTCTTAACCAAAAAGTGTAACTACCCTATGAGTAGTTACATTCTGTCCTATAAAATCACTATGATTTGGTATCAACTAGATGGGATTTTTTTTTTAAATATATATATAAACATACATGTACCTTCATACATATGAGAGAGCCTAGGTGATGCAGTGGTTAAGCACTTGGCTGCTAACCAAAATGCTGTTGGTTCAAACCCAGACATTCCACGGGAGAAAGATGTGGCAGTCTGTTTCCACAAAGATACAGCCTAGGAAACCCCATGGGGCAGTTCTACTCTGTCACACTGAGTCAGTATGAGTCAGAATTGACTCAACAACACACAACTATGGTTGCATGTGTGTGTGTATATGCAAATAGTATGTATAGACTAATGTATTTTACATATACCGACTCGACGGCACTTGGCTTGGCATATATATACCTTGCCATAGGGTTAATTCCAACTCATAAGAACCCTGTAGGACAGAGTAGAACTGCCCCATACTGTTTCCAAGCAGCACCTGGTGGATTTGAACTGCTAGCATTTTTGTTAACAGCCATAGCTCTTAACCACAGTGCTACCAGAGTTTCCATGTGTATATGCACTAGTCTCTCTCTCTATACACACACACACATATATCTAAACTTATTTTCAAGTGGTTCAGCAAAGAAAAAATAGTATGTATGTTATACAAATAGTACATATGTATGTATATGTACATACACATAGAAATATAATGACTCTTTAGCCTGAAGGCTTCAGGACGTAGCTCCTAAGAACAACTACAATATAACTGCTGTATCTATGACATTTGACGTTAATGCAAGTTCACATAAATATATATTCCTATATTCAAATTTCTACAAATAGCTTTTTTTTGTTAATGATTTTGCCCGATGGCTAATCAATGATCATATATTAATGCAGGAAAGTTTTAAGAATACAGATGCCTGGGCCTTAGATTCAGATCATTTTAGGACTTGAATGAGGCTTGAGAACTTGTATTTTTAGAAAAAATCCTCCAACTGATTCTGATGATCCCCTGAGTTTGAGATCAGGAGTTTTTCTTGACCATGCACTCCTGATAGTAAATATCTGTAAACATACTTCTGTAATATAAATTATATGCATATCACTGTTAATATACTGTATACATTAGAAAATACACACAAAAGGAAAGGATGAGGTACAAATAAATGAGTCTACTATTTCTTCTGGTGACCCATGGTTTATCTCGCACACTCTGCTTTTTATTGCTTTGGAGTCCATTGGTTTAACCAACCACTGTGTTCCTCCCAACCACATGGCTTGGTGATGATGTGATGGTTCTTTAATGATGATCTATAAGCTCCAAAAGACAGACTGGATTCCTTTGTGTGTCTATGGCTTTGCCCTTTATACTTCCCCAGAGTGCGAGTCCCCCACAGTTTATTAAGGTTAATAACCAGCCCAGAGAGTAAAATTAAGAAGCTATGTCCCCTGCTGTCAAAGATTTCATTTGGTGTATGCCAGGGCTCACCAAGAGCACTCATTCATCATTGTATTTTGCTTTACTCCCTATCTTCTCCATTTAGGTCAGAAACAAAGAGAACAGCCAAAGGTAACATTTTTTTCCTTGTTCTATTTCAAGTGGTATGTGATGGATGAGCTTGGGATGTACTCTGTGGGAGGATATTTCTGGAGTATAGAAGAATCCCTGAGGATTCCCCATGGGTTGGGGACCCCAAGGGTGGATTATCCAGTAGGTAAGAACGATGCTTACTTTGCTTACCAGATCATCGACAGTGAACAATTTCACATTTTTCACTATATCAAAGATTCTGTTTCTAGGTAAGGCTAGCATCTGTCTCTGTGCCAAACCCATAGCACCTTCCTATAGAATCAAAGCCTCTTTTCAAATTTAAATTCTCTGAGAGGAGCAGATGATCTGGTAAGCAAGGTAAGCTTGGGCTACCTTGCTAATCCATACTGAGCAATTTCCTATCTTTGAAGCAGTGAAACCCAGGTGATATATGTATGTATCAAAGCAAAAAACCCAAATGCATTGCTGTTGAGTCAGTTTTGACTCATAGTGACCATATAGGACAGAGTAGAGCTGCCTTTTACAGTTTCCAAGACCAGCAAAAGGATTAGAACTGCCAACCTTTTGGTTAGCAGCCATAGCTCTTAACCACTGCACCACCAGGGCTCTAGATAGGTTAGAAAGGTAAGACAAGTAGGTAGGCAGACAGACAGATAATTGTCGTTAGGTGCCACTGATTCAGACTCATAGTGACCTTATGTACAGCAGAACAAAATGCTGCACTGTCCTCACAACTGTTGCTATGTTTGAGGCCACTGTAGGAGCCACCGTGTCAGTCTATCTCACTGTCTCACCTCCTCTGGTTTTGCTGACCCGCTGCTTTAAAAATCACGATGTCCTTCTCCAGGGACTCTTCCTTCCTGATATCATGTCCATAGTACTTGAGATCAAGTCTCACTGTCCTTGCTTCTAAGGAGCATTCTGACTGTACTTATTCCAAGACAGATTTGTTCATTCTTCTGGCAATCCATGGTATTTTCCCTGTTCTTCCCCAACACCAAATTTCAAAGGCATCAGTTCTTTTTCAGTCTTCCTTATTCATTGTCCCACTTTCCCATGCATATGAGGCAATTGAAAATATCATGGCTTAGGTCAGGAACATCTTAATCCTTAAACTGACATCTTTGCTTTTTAACACTTTAAAGAGATCTTTTGCAGCAGAATTGCCCAGTGTAATATGTCCTTTCATTTCTTGACTGCTGTTTCCACTGGTGTTGATTGTGGGTCCAAGTAAAATGAAATCCTTGACAACTTCAATCTTTTCTGTTTATGATGATGTTGCTTATGGGTTGAGTTGTAAGCTTTTGTGTTTGTGTGCTGAGGTGTGGGGCCCTGGTGGCAACAAGTGTGGTTAAGAGACCAGGTGCTAACCAAAGGGTCAGAATTTCAAATCCACCAGCTGTTCATTAGAAATCCTATGGGGCAATTCTACTCTGTCCTATAGGGTCACTGTGAGTCGAAGTCAACACGACAGCAATGGGTCTGGTTTTTGGTTTTTATGTTGAGGTATAATAAATACTGAAGGCTAGTCTTTGGTCTTCATCAGGACATGCTTCAGGTCCTCTTATCAGCAAGCAAGGTTGTGTCATCTGCATATGACAGCTTGTTAATGAGTCTTCCTCCAGTCCTGATGCTGAGTTCTTCACGTGGCCCACCTTCTCAAGTTATTTGCTCAGCATAGGGGTTAAATAAGTATGATGAAAAGATACAATCTTGACACACATCTTTCCTGATTTTAAACCATGCAGAACCCCTTGTGATTGGAGATCCAGGAGATGTTGCAAAGAGGAGACCTCAGACCTTCATGAGATCTCTTTGCTCCCTCTCTCTTAGGAAGTAAACGTCAGCGTGCCCATGCCCTACACACTCAAGGTGCACTACAAGTACACTGTGGTCATGGAGACGCAGCCTGGGCTCCCCTACAGCCGGGTTCTAGACACAGTGGCTACGAAACTGAAGCTGCTGCCAGAACACACTAGCCTGAGGTGAGCGCTGTGCCGGCAGTAGCCTTGGGTACAGCTGGGGACCTGGTACTGGCTGGAGGGCAAAGGAGGAGGATGGGTTTTTTAACACTGGTGTCCTATGACTTGTTACTCTTTGTCCCTGTCCAGCTACCAGCCACGGGACAGCAATGAGCTGGTGCCCCTTTCAGAAGGTAACATGAAGGCTGCCTGGAGCGAAGTGAAAAACTACTGCCTGACACTGTGGTGTGAGAACACAGTGGTATGTGCAGGGAGGCTGGGCATGTGAGGTCACGTTCCGTTGTGCACTTGCTCAACAACAATTCCACATTTATGTAGAACGTTACGGGCCAGGCACCATGCTAGGGGTTGAAAACATGATGAGGAACAAGATACAGCTCTGCCTTCTGTTTCTCTGCAGCCTAGTCTCCACTGCAGCCTGGAGAGGGCTTCCCGTAAGAGAAGGGCAGGCCTGGAAGGCCTAGGAACCCACAGAAGGCCCCCAGCTCATTCCATCTGCTGCCATGCCTAATTGCTTTGTGAGTCATCCCCATCACTGTCAAGAGAGACTGGAATCAAGTCATAGCTTAAGACTGAGTTCCTAGCTATTCTTCATCTTCTTAAATTTCCATGAGGAAAACCACTGAGAGCAAAAGAAAATAGTCCTTATTTTGCAGAGATTTGGGTTAACCACCTTTGAGTGTTTATTGAGAACTTCATGTGTCAAATGCATTCTTGGTATTAACTCATTTAATACCCATAACTCCACGAGGTAGGTATTATTAGCCACATGTTATAACTTGGGGAACAAGGCACAGAGATGTCAGGACTGAGATTACCCAGCTGGCCCATAGAGGAGTCAGGATTCTGGCAGGCAGGCAGGCTTTCTGACTTTAGAGCCTGCCTGGATTCTTAACCACTGTGCTGCCCTGTGCCAGTAAAAAGGCAGGTTGTCTTATTCATCCTGACATCTAGAGAAATGTTCACTAGATTTTCCAGTAAAAATAAAGGGAGATAAAGCACGAGTGTGAAGGAGCAAAGTTAAGAGTTTACAAATAGTAGCTAAAAGGTAACACTCCTGGATTTTGCTGCGGAGGCTCCAGAGAAGTTGACACTTCTTTTGCTGTTGATATTCTCTCCTCTTACAAATCACCCAAAACTACAAATCTGTGCTGTCACCCAGGTTTTGCTTTTCTTGGAATTTTATATAAGTGGATTGGTATAGCCTACAGTCCTTTGTGTTTCAGTAGTCCATTTTCTTTTTATTGCTAAGTTGATTTTCCATTGTACATGTATACCACAATTGATTCCTTCACCTGTTAATGGGGCATTTGGGATGTTTCCAGTGTTTGTCTAGTGACATTTATTCCTCAACAAACATTTGCTAAGCACTAACTGCTCTGTAAAGAGTCCCTGGAGGTAAAACACACACACACACACAAAGAAGACACAGGCCCTTCTCTGAGCAGACTAGCTCAGTTAGGTAAGAGACTTAACCAAGATACACAATTGGTGGACTGCTGTATAGAACGCCAGAATGCTGCAGCGAGGAGGGACAAGTCAGAGTAGTTTTCCTGGAGAAAACGATGCCTAAGTTTGGAAGCTTTAGCCTGAAAAGAGTAAATAGAAATTAGCAACGTGAATGAAGACAGACGTGTTGTATAGGTGGAGAGCAATGTCTGGATGCCCTCAGGACCAGCACAGTGGGTGAAGGGCTCAGCGTTACTGGATCTAACGGAGAGTGGTGGGAGACAAGACGGCCAGATCACGAAAGGCCTGCACTGCTGGAGTGCACCACCATGGGCAGGGGAGAGGAATAATCAGGTCTTGTTTGGGGTGAGTGATTCACAGCACATACAAGCAAGGCAGGAAGAGCAGCTAGGCTGGCCGGTGGACCTGCTTTGAGTAACCGGCTCTCCATGCGTAGTCTGAGGCTAGGGTGGGCCGCAGGTAAGTGTTAATGAGACCGCAGCCTTCACTGACCAAAGCTGTTGCTTATTGGTGTTCCTGTGAGTTTCAGCTTGTCCTCTACTCATCTGTTTTCTGCCTTAGCATTTGTGGTTCTATCAGTGTAAAACCCTGCTGCTGCTGATTCCGACTCATGGCGAGCCCATGTGTGTCAGAGTAGCAATGTGCTCTGTATGATTTTCCATGACTGTTTGAAAGCAGCTCTTTCTTCTGTCATGCCTCTGGGTGGACTCCAAACTGCCAGCGTTAGTATTGATGAGTGTTAATTAGTTGTACCACCCAAGCACTTCTGTATCAGGGTAAGAGCCCAAAAGGGTTCAGTTCAGACATGAATCCTTTGGAGAGCTACTATTCTTCATCTAAAAGTGGACTTTAAGGAAATGGCCAGGCCTGGAAAATGGTTCCAGCTCTCTAGCCCGTGGACTTGGCCGTGGGAGAGGTTTCTCCTCCTCACAGCTGAGCAGGGTCTTCTGCTTCATTAGACAGAGCTTTTGGTGGATTCTCACCCAAACCAAAGACGATGTTTGCTGGGGAGAAAAAGAAAAGTAGGAGAGGAAGAATGAGAAGGATAGAACTGGAGGAGGGAACTGTAATAAACACCTGAGTCTGCAGCATCTAGGACATAAGAAAGTGTTAGGAGTACAGCCACCAGGGCTGAGAGACGTTGCCTCAGAGGCAACTAAACAAGGGCCAGTTTCCCTTGAAAATTTCCCAGTGTCTTTTGACTTAACCCCTTCAGGAGCCCTTTGATTCTGTTCAAGATGTGAATTTGTTGTTGTAATTAGTTCCCTACCCCGCACTGATGAACTTCAATTTATACAGTGGCTGTGTATCAATAATCCTTCCCAACCTCCCAATGGAGTCCTTCAGGAACTCAATCCAGTCAGAGGTCATGGTTGAACCTTTCTTCTCCCTAGCCATGCCCTTGGGGTCAGCAGATTTGGTGGTTCTCATTCACTTTGTAGAAACGAAGAGAAATGGGTTAGTGTTTGGTGAGCATCTACTCTGTGCAGCACTCATCAGTAAATCCAAGTATTTTCATTGAGAATAGTACCGCCACAGAGTGCTGGAGGGCTGAGCTTTTACTCAGGGACCCGGAGCTGATGCTGGGTCTTTGGACTCCTTAGAGCTGTCTCCACCACAATGTACTGCTTCCAGTAGCAACCATGTGCCAAGACTGGGCAAACAGCATTGGGCAACTTGGGATTTCAATACCCCATGTTGATTTCTTAAATCCCATGATTCACATCTTTGGAAACTGCATCTTTCTCCTCCTCTTTAACATATGTGAGTCAAAAATCACCCTAATCGTGACTAAGATACATAAGCAATGTGGTTACATATACTCTTACACTCTTTTTCATGGCTTTAGACAGCCAATGTGGAGCTGGGCATTGGTTCTCACTTTGCGGGGGCATCAGATTTAGTAGGTAATGGACGGGGCCAAGATTTTATTACTGTCACAGCCCATGTTGTTGGTGCTCAATAAAGGGTGTTGGATTCAGAGGCAGGAAATCCAGGTAGGAATTTGTGTTCTGCCCCTTATTGTGGCTCAGTTGTTTCTTCATCTGAATCAGGTAATGCTTAGTCTTTTTCACATTTGTTGCAGGGTTTAAGTAAGTTATTTTAAGACTACATGCAGTCCCATTATCTTTTATCTGATGGTCAGACTTTCATCAAGTGCATGGTAGGGCTATGCTAGGCTACAAACCTTCCTATAGGAGTTTCTCCCCCAGCTGCTGCATGGACTTTCTTGCCACTGCTTTCTTTGAGTGGTGTTCCATGTTCACACATCAGTTAGGAAAAATAACAAGGCCCTTCATTTTCTCAGGGTGACCAAGGCTTTCCAGATCAACCCAAGGAAAATCAAAAACCTCATGCTGATAACCAGACAACAGAAGCTCAGCTTAAGGGAGGCAGCCAAGTGATAGCACTCTTCAGTTATGAGGCTACACAACCAGAAGACCTGGAGTTTCAGGAAGGTGATGTAATCACAGTGCTAGCAAGAGGTAAGTCTATGACTGTGGAAACTCACTTAGTGGCTAGCAGGAACCAGGTCAGGGCTGAGACAAACCACGACCTGTAAACCGAACTTCAGCCAGTGAGTTTATCTTCCTACATCAACTGGGAAATGGCAAATGGCCTGGTTAGAAGACATTAAAAATGTCTCCTTTGGGAACCAGATAGTCATTCCTAGAGTTAATCATAAAAAGGTGGCTGGAATAACTCTGCTTTTACATCAAACACATAATGCTTGCCTTCTGCAAATTACAGTTCTTTGATGTGCTTTTTGAAGGTTAAGTGAACAGGTCAATTTGGCCTTACAGGTAGGCACTGAAAATGGCCCTGTCTGGTCATCTTTCTGAATGTTAGGACTGAACACATTAAAAACTGAAACAGAACTTGAGAATTCTAACTCAGCACTTCTCAGGTTTCAGTATGCCTAAGTGTAACCTGGCCTGTCCAACTCAGCTGATCCCCCGGACTCCAGATTCTGATGGAGGTTTGGGGTGGGGCCCTCAAATCTGCATTTCTAACAAGCTTCTGGGAGTTTACTGACCATACTCCAAGAGCTCTGCTGGAACTCATGATTTGACAATTGCACTTCTCTATCTAGGCAAAAATATGTTTCCCATGATAACAGACCTACCTATGCGTCCAAAACGAGGTGTATTAGTAGCTGTGAAAAAAATTACTGCTATAACAGAAAATCCAATGGATTAAGAGTGGGCGATTTCCATTAACTGCGATAGTAAGTGTCCAAGTATGTGGCAACTGACTCACAGTATGGGTGATGAGAGCAGCAGCAGGGAGTATGGCCAGCACATGTCTCCCAGTAGGGGACAGTGGCAACTCAGTGTTAAGAACTGGGCTTAATAACTCCCAATGCCATTTTGTGTCAGATCAGCCAGTGAACTGTTCAGTTTTTCTGGGGGACAGGGATCAGACAAAGGGGAGAGAAGACACAGAAAACCCTTCTCGGTAGACATGGAAAGGTAGTGTTCTCCACACCATGATTATGTACCCTCAGTCTAAGCCTGTTTAACTCAGAAGTACCCTGAAACTTGATCCTAATATTTAATACCAGAATTCAGCATAACATGGGGGCAAGGTCAGGGATGACAAAAGTTCTGTGCACAACTAATTGTCGAGATGAAACAATTTTCTGAAAGTCATTTTAGAAACTGATACATACTTTTCTTTCTTATCAGTAAATGAAGAATGGCTGGAAGGCGAATGCAAAGGGAAGGTTGGCATTTTCCCCAAAGCTTTTGTTGAAGAACACACAAACCACTGCGAGGCTTAGACCTTTCCCAGCCTAGAAAGCGAAGGAAGTGCCGTCACTGGTTGGCGAGCCTTAGCCTTAGGACTCCTCTGCAACACACTGTACTGAGACTGTGGTTTGAAACTGTTACCCTACTCTCTCCAGTTAGTCTACTAGACCACGATGTGGGAATTCAGGATGATTACCCTGGGGTGGGCGTCAGAAGCAACTGGAAGGGGCATGATGGAGTCTAGTAGGGTGCTGGTGATTTCTTCTTTGCTCTGGGACCTGGCGACACAGGCCTACTAACTTTGTAAAAACTAAGAGCTATACACTTAGGATTGAGTGTCCTTTCCTTTACCTGTGATATTTCAATAAAGAACCTTACAAAAAACAAGGCACCCAGAGTCCAGGCTCAAGAACTATGTGTATTACTGTTCTATACCATTACCCTGCACTCCTGGGGCATGAAGTAACCTTACATGTAGTTCAGACGGCACACGTACCAAATTAACTTTGTCATTCACTGTTCAAGTTCCAATGCTTAACCAGAACCTAGACTGAGCTAGGTTCCCATGGAATACAGCATTGCATTCAATTCCACAGAAAATTAAACTACTACCAGTATATCCCTTCATGCCTTCTGAGAGGAGCACCTATTTATTGTGCAATACTAAAAGGAGGCCAACACTTAGGCAATGAAAAGTAGCTGTGCACAGGCAGGCACCCAAGTGGGTAGCCGTAGCCTGTTGATGCTTCATGAGATGTACTGCACCAACAGACACAAAGGAAACCCTGGTGGTGTAGTGGTGAAGTGCTACATCTGTCAAGCCAAAGGTCAGCTGTTCAAATCCAACAGGTGCTCCTTGGAAACACTATGGAGCAGTTCTACTGTTCTACAGGGTTACTGAGTCACAACCAACTCAATGGCAGTGGCCTAGACATCCCAGTGCTCTGATGGAACAGTGGTTAAGATCTCAAGCTGCTAACTAAGAAGTCGGCAGTTCGAATCTACCAGCTGCTTCTTGTAAACCCTACAGGGCGGTTCTCCTTTGTCCTGTAGGGCCACTGTGAGTCTGAAGCAATGCAGCAGCTCCTATAAAGAGACAGAATGGAATGCTAAGGTTTTGGTTTGTCCTCCCATCCAGTTGCAGGGTTAACCTGGGTGACACTCCATAAATACTAGACCTTAGAATTGGCCTAAGCCCTGCCCTGTTCCCCCTTCTCTTGTAGAGTAGGTACACCTTTGCTGCCAGTTTTTAAAGCATATAATAGGTGCTTGTGAGAAAGAGGAAATGAACTGTAGATGGAGTCAGTGCATTTCGGAGCGGAGCTGCTGCGACTAACACCCAATGATTACTGTTGCTGTTGGTTACTCAGTGAATTTCACAGGCCAAAAGGCTAATCAATCTCTGAATTGCCTAATTAACAGCTACAATGGGGATAAAAAGTGGCGGGCTGTCAACTCTTTTTACCTAAGCCATTCTTTAATGAATGAAAGAATCTGACACTTTCTTTCTACCATGCCTTTCCTAAATAATGCTCTGGTCTGTAGTGCTACTAAAAGCACATAAAACTCTGTAGCACTTTCAAGTCCCAATCATTTTGGCATTTCTCCTGAGCCAGAGTGGTTTTAACCTTGCTTTATGAGTTCGATTTTCACTGATACTCTATCTTTTAGGATAGGTGGGAGAAAAAAGACAATATACACAGGTCTGGTTGGAGAGAACATGGTTTAATTAAAGGCAAAGCTGATTTCAGCAGCTGCAGGTCTTGCACAGACAAAAAAGAAAAAGGAAAAAAAGGGGGAAAAAAAACTCACAGAAGAAAGTTTACTACACAAAACCAGTTTCTGATGAAGACTCTCCTCCCCGTCCACTTGACTCCACAGTGAGGATGATACGGTGAGGACCCCGCCCCATGAATCAGAAAACATTCCAAACACCAAATTCTCATGCAGAAGTGGGGCTGTGGAAGGGACTCTGCACTACTGGGAGTGAGATGGGAACGTGGCTGGCTTGTCTAGGGTGCAAGAATCAGTGACGGGCCCAACACTGGAATGTTGCGGCTGCCTGAAAGCAGAGCTCAAACACACGAACAGGGAGACGCAGCAGGTAGGGGAGGGGCCGTGAGGGGTGGGGGAGGAGGAGGCAGGACACGGGAAGGGGCCAGAGAGAAGCACAAAGAGTTTCATACTGCCACTGGCGGGGCACTTCACCCTTTCAATCTTTCAAAAACAGAAAACAAAATAAACCCCCAAATCCCAAACACCATGTCGAACTAAAAGAGCATGAATCTAAGCACATGGGGGCTCCAACCACTCTGGCGAGCACTGAGCGTGTCACCCCTCTTCACCGCTGGGGCTGCTCAGGCTCCAGCGACCGCAGGGGCTGCTGCATGTGCTTTGCCCTGTGGCTCTTCTCCAGCGGGCGCTAAAGCCCCAGCCTCACTGCACACACCCACCCGTCCCCCTCCCCTCAGGAAGGGACAGCCATGTGGGCTCCAACCCCCTCCACAGACACGAGCAGCCTCCCAGAAAACAAATCTTATCACTACCACAGCAACCAGACATTTAGATCGTTTCCATAATTTCCCCTTAAAATATTACTTCTTCAGAAAATAACAGAAATGCTGTCCTCCTGTTTCCACACAAGAAAACTCAGTCCTCTTTCCTTCTAATAAATACCAAATAAAAAGTTTATTTTCCTTTCTTTCGTCGTTTTCAAAATGGACTGAGTTGTTTCCTTCTGTGCAGGACGCACACGTGTCCATGCTGCCTTGGATGTCGCTCTGACAATGGGAGCTGGGGACTGCGGCTGGGCGGGGCCCCGCCCCGCTGTGGGCGATGCAGACACTGCTGCTTTCTTCTTCAGACTGTCCTTCGGGCCCCAACTGCCGGACCCCACGCTGTTGCTTCTTGGTGAGATGTTGTACACAACAGGAATAAAAAACAGTGACTAGCATACAGCACAGGGCGGGACACAACGGAGGTAGGGCTGGAGGTGGTGGGTGGTACGTAAGGTGGGGCACAAGAACCAAACAAAAAAGAACCACACTGAAAGCTTCTACCTATCAGAAAGTGTCAGGCCGTGAATGGACAGATCAGCCTGCCTCCTGTCAGACTGCTTGCTATGCTATCATTAAATGTACAGGAATCAGAGACATCAATTTAAAACCCTACAGCAGTCACCCGCTCGTCCGGCCCAGCACCACCACCCACACTGCATCCTCGACTGGGGCTCGAGCACCTACAGAGTGAAGGGCACCCCCTCCTGGGTCTCCAGGCCAGGGAGGGCCTACCAGAACCTTCCGAGTGAAAGGTGAGGCTGCGTACTCTCCCTCATGGTACACTTCCACTGGCCAGAGAGGCCAGTTTCTCCATCGTCACCACTAGCCTCTCACAGGAGCAGTGACCAGGGCTCTCCTTGCTACACACTGACTAGAAGCACATCTGTGTATGGGAGAATTCAGTGTGACATTTTACCACTGAGAGGAATAACAGTAATAAAAGATGTTTAGGAATAATTTCAACTACATTCTCAGTCAGCAAAGCAATCATTAATGGGTTCCTATTTTATTCCCCAAAGAGGAAAAAAGGACTGAGAAGTTCCCATTGGCTTCTCCCATCTGCCTTTCCTTCTCAGCTGTCACTTCCCATGTGGCTGGGGACATGCACAATGGAGAAGGTGAGAGGCGGTGATATCAGGTAACTGAGTGAGACAAACAGCAGTTCCTCTCTCCCTCCAGAAGGCCCAGGGGGATGGAGAGTTCCTGATGGTTTTTTCGTTTTGTTGCACTGCGAACATTTCGTGCACACTCAGCGGGCTGGTGGAACACTTACACCCTCTTGACAGCAAGGAACAGAAAAGAGGGCTGCCACCTGCAGAGGACTGTGTGGGCCAGTCCTGCAAACCCAACATGCCATGGTTTGTGGAGCCTTCATTCCCAGGGTTGCCACTTTGGCCTCAGTGCGGTGGGTTCATGGTACCTTGTCCCCGCTGCTGTTTCTGCTTCTGCTGCATTAGCAGCTGCTCCAGAGCAGAAGGTCCAGGATGCATCATGGAACTGGACCAGATAGACTGAAAAACAGCCCAGATCTCGTCAGCTAAGGTCAAAGGCGTGGCTGTCTGAAAGGGATTTTTCAATCCCTGCTAAACATAAATGCACACATGTCTCAAGAATTCTTCTGAGCCCTCCAAAAATCCAGCTACTAGAAGGAGTCCTTTTAGGACTCCTTTTCAAGCAATGTTCCCATTAAGATACTTTTAAATGAAAGATAGTAAAACTGCTTCACAAAAAATCTTTTACTGAAACTCAGCTGTGTGCTACTTTAAGTATTTACTTGGTATAAAAGCTGGATCTCATTAAAAAAGACTTAAACATTCCTAGATGAATTAGCCTATCTCAGCCTTAGGACAAAACTAAAGACTTACATGTTTTTATTCCCTGATGATACTCCTTTACCACTAGTGAACTCAAACCTTAAAAGAAAAAAATCCCATTCAAGAAGCTTTTCAGGCAGTCCTTGTTTCTAGGACTTTCCTAAGGGTCTTACAGAACAAGCACAGTTATTTATGTGACTCTAAGTGGAATCCGAGTTTTTGTTCCTGAAATCCACTCACCTTTAGACTTTCCATGAGGACAGCAGAGGAATCCTCCATGGAGGGGCCATGGCCTGCCCAGGTGCCACTTGGAGTGCTGACCGGATGCCAATTGCTCTCAGAGGATGATGTTGCTGAGAGATAATCAATGCCAAACCCACCCATGGCTACAGGATGAAAAGAGAAGAAATCAAGAGAGCATTCTGTCACTGCCAAGTGCCAAAGACCCAGGAAGGATGGAGCAAGTTATTTCACTTTTGCTAGGGCAATGAAACCCAGATCTCACCTGGCTTATCTGTTTTCCATCGATCTGCAATCTTTCTATCCCTGTTATCTGGAGTCCCAATGGGTCCAAAGTTGGAAAACGGAACAGAATTATGGTTGTGTGTAGGAGGAGAGCTTGGCAGACTGCTTGGGTTGGAAGAATGAGGCGACTGGCTAGCTGGTGTTGAATGATCTATTAAACAACCACACAAGAAATTAAAAGAGTAAGATGTTTTACAAACAGATCAAGAACTGACATTTCCTGAGAAGTCATCACTCAAATTCTAGTAAAAATAAGCACTGCGCTTTGAGGGAAAAGCAAAATAAGGCCCCCAGTGGCAATCTGCCAGATACATGAATTTGCCTTATCACATACAAATGAACAAAACAAGGGACAATTTTTTTTGTCAACAGTATGCACTATTCTGGCACACCTGTTTCAGAGAGGTATTTAACTGGTCTTCTCTAGCAAGAAATAGAACTGCCTAACCCTAAGAGTGACTATTAAATCAGATCCTACTTACGAAATGCTCTTTTCAAAAGTCTTCATTTTAAAAAGTGCAACTTTTCCTACAAAGAATGACTATCAACAAAACAAAAACAATGACAGCTTTTCTAACAGCATCAAATGAGCCAGCTCATCATGTTTTCTGTTTTCTTGCAGAAGTTACTGTGTTTTGCTGTAAGACAACAAGCTGGCTCTGGCGCACCGTTACTCTGTTGCCTATGTACAACTGAACGCAACACTGCTTGGTCCTACACCATTCCCACAATAATCGCCATGCTGGAGGCCACTGTTGCACGTGTCAATCTATCTCACTAAGGGTCTTCCTCTTTTTCACTGATCCTCCACTTTACCAAGCATGATGTTCTTCTGTAGGAAGTGGTGCCTCCTGATAACATGTCCAAAACACACGAGACAAAGTCTGGCCATCCTCATTTCTAAGGAGCCTCCTGAATGTATTTTTTCCCAGACAAACTTGCTCTGTTTTCTGGCACTCCATGGTACACTCCATATTCTTCACCAGCACCATACCGAAAAGGCATCAATTCTTTGGTTTTCCTTCCTTATTCATTGCCCAGCTTTCCCATGTATATGAGGCAACTTTTGAGTTGCTTGAAATAGGAGTACCTTAGTCCTCAAAGTGACGAATTTCTTTTTTTTTTTTTTTTAACATTTTAAAGAGGTCTCTGGCAGCGGATTTGCCAATGTAATATGTCATTTGATTTCTTGACTGTTCCACAGGTGATGAGTCTGGATACAAGTACAATGAAATTTATGGCAACTTCAGTATTTTCTGTTTATCATGGCACTGCTTAATGGTCTAGGTGTAATGATTTTTACTTTACATTGCAATGTAATTTACACCTCATCAGTAAATGCTTCAACTCTTCTAGACTTTGGGCAAGAAAGCCTGTGTCATCTGCACACTGTCGGCTGTTAACAAGTCCTCCTCGAATCCTGATGCCATGACAGTCTCCATATATTTTAGGTTCTCAGACTACCATTCAGCATACAGACTGAATGCATAATGAAGTATGTGTGTGTGTGCATTATCAGAATCGTAATAGCTGTAAATCAATTTGCGTGCACAGAAAACACAAGGTCTACAGTCTAAGGACCAGTTACTACCTGAACTGGCAGGAAGTGATGGAGACCATGGAGTCCCTTCAAAAAGTGAGTACAGTGATGTTTCCTGGGCAGCCATTGAGGGACTGAGCTCTGCTTTGGAGTTGGTGGTCAGGTTTTTCCCATATACCTCATTGAACACACTATTATTTGGGTATCTTTCCTGCAAGACAATAAAGAGCCAAGTTATAAATTCAACTCTATGGAAAGAGATTTTAAAAAATGCAATGCTCATGGATGCTTGACAGACCTTAAGCTTGTCTTAGTACATCACATTTCTTAAGGCTTTTATTCCTGTTTTTCAAAAAAAATTCCTATCATATTCATTCTCCCTTTTGCTTTCTCACTCATTACTTTGCCCCATATAAACCACTCAGGTTAAAAAAAATGAAGATTCTTTCTTTGGCTAAACAACAAAGCCCTAAGGATTTCAATATTAATAGGAAGTTAACGCAATGTAAAAGTCTCTAGCTCACCCCAATCAGAGACAGAGAGGGTAAAATCAAGTATCTGGAAGACATCAACATAAGGAAAAGGAAGTACACAAACAGGTAAGAATGAGATAGAAAATGCTACTAAAAAGGTAGAATTTCAAATCTGTTAGGTAAAATTTCAAATATGCTACATTAATTTGAATTCTCTCCCTCTTTACTACTATATACTGACACCCCACCCCCCAAAAAACCCACTGCAGAGTCAATCCCAACTCCTCACAGCAACCCTACAGGATACAGTGGAAGTGCCCCACAGGGTTTCCTGGGAGCACCTGGAGGACTCAAACTGCCAGCCCTCTGGTTAGCTGTGGAATACTTAACTCCTGCGCCACCAGGGCTCCTCTGCATCACAGCCTCCAACAAGCACACAAAGCACGGGTCTTAACTGGCACCTACCTGATTGAGCGAGAATCCAGTGAGGGACAAGAAAGAGGATGAATGCGACATAAGCTCTGAGGGTTTCTCCAATAAGGATTTCTTCACAGCCCCGAGGGTTAAAAAAAAAAAAAAGAGGCAGTTACATTATGCCTTCCGTTTTCTAATACTAATCTTAAAATGCTACGGAACCATCATATAAGGATACTGGTACCATGTGAGCCTGCTGGTGTACAATGTCAGGCTTAGAAGACAGGAATTCAAATCAGTTAACACCATGAAACCAACTAAGTGTCCTATGCCACAGGTGAGCCAGACAGAGTCCTCCTTTACTGATATAGCTTACCCAGCACAGAGCATGACAGGAACAGAGATCTGGATAATGGCAACTCTCGAGTATTTACTAGGCGCAAACCTTACAAATCCTCTTACTAATTTCTGTTACATGCCTTCAAGTTGATTCCAATTCACTGCAATCCTACAGGGATGAGAACCAGCCCACAGGGTTTCCTAGGCTTCAATCTTCTTCTTCTTTTTTTTTTAATACTGTAGTTTAGATGCAAGTTTACAGAACTAGTTTCTTATTAAAGTTAGTACACACATTGTTTTATGGCACTGGTTAACAGCCCCACAACAGGCCAACACTCTCCCTTCTAAACTGCGTGTTCTCTATTACTGGCTGTCCTGCCCCCTCCTGCCTTCTCCTCTTTGCCCTTGTTTGTGCTGCAGTGTTCCCTGAGTCTCGTTTTGTTTCAAGAGCCTGTCCAGCCTTGGCCTGAAGGACAAACTTCAGGTCTGACCTCAATACTGAGCTGTAAGGGCTCCTGGTGCCCTGCTCTGGGCTGCGATCTTCACGGGAGCAGGTCATCAAGTCTTCTCTCCTGCACAGCAGCTGGCAGCGTCCCACTTCTGACACTGCTGGTGTCACTTCACCACTGCACTGCCAGGGCTCTTTCTTGGGTTCATAGTCCCAGTGACAACACTCTCAAAACAAGGTGAGGCACTGTTCTGATACTGTTTTGTCCTCCAAATATTACAACACTGAAAGTAATGACTTCACCTTTTCATATCAATGTGACAACTGATTCTGCTACCATGTTTCCTAAGCAGCTTATCTGTGGTTTGCATCAAAACAGTCACTACAAGTCAAGCTTTTATTTATTGGCCCTAAGAAAGTTATCAGAAAAACAAAAAAGCCAAACTCTCTAATGTTTGCTGTCATTTAACAGCTGGTTAACAAACATTTATTAAACACCTACTACATGCAAAAAGCTTCTCACACAATATACTGGCAACCATGTTAAATACAGTGATGGCTACAGTAAGGGAGATCAGTGTTATTTTTAAAACATGCAACAAAAAAAGCAAAACAAAGCACCCATGTACCTGTCCACTATCAGCTCTGCTTTTCCAATGGAAAAAACAGGCTGGAGCAAGAGGAACCAAGGGTCTGGGAAACACGCAGACAGAGAGACACCATGCAAGGTCCCTTACGCCACGTCAGCCAAAGAGGCAAGAAAGCCCAACATGTAGAGGCGACAGTACAGCAGCTGAGCTCCTACACACTCTATTCAAGTCATAGCACTACTGTTACTCTAGTTTCTAAAGGAGCTGTAATCTCTGCTGGCAGGGAGGGGCCTTCTATTGCCACTCACCCACATGAGGCCTTAACTTACAGGAACTTCAAGTGCCGGGGTGGCAGCTACTGTCACAAATAGCATTAAGCTTTTATTTCTCATGAGGTGCCCTTTAATTTTTTTATTTTCTTGCTCTTTGTGGGAAACAAACAACAAGAAACTAAAATGCAGAACACTTTTACGTATTAAGATGGAGCAAGGGAAGAAACCTCAAAGCATATAGTCTTTCCTCCCATCTTTTGTACTTCTCCACCTTTCATAAAATGTTACTTCCGTTAACAGTAAAAACAGTACACAGTGACATCGTCTGAAATGCAGGCTGGGTTCTCAAAGACCATTTAAAAAAAGATCACCCGAAATAAATTCTTAGATTTTATGTCCCCCTAGTTATTCACTCCTTCAAGGCAGTCCGATCATGTTTATAAATAGAACCCCCATTTTTCTCATGCTGTTTATGAATCCAACTCTGAATTTAGATCAGAGCTCTTCCTGGGTTCAGTCTACCAAACAGGAGGGTTCAGTCTACCAAACATACTGTTTAATAATGTTAAAAAAAAAACAAACCCAGAGCCTATTTCTTTTCATATTTTGTGTCCACATGAGGAAAAATGTTGCTGTTTCTAAGCAAGGTTCAGTGACACTTGAAATCTGGGTCCCAATTCCTCTGTGAACAGAAAAGTGAATTAATTTGCTAGCACCACAGTCTGTGTGTGACCAGCCCTGCAGGGTGCTTTAGGGTAACACACAGAACCAAGCTGTGGCTTTATGATTGGGGGGTGCTATAGAGTCAGAAACCTTTTGCCACGCTCTATTCCCATGTAGGGTTAGTTTGGCCCATTAGGAAATGTTTTACAATTCTGTAAGTAACAACAGCTCCAGAAAGAAGAAACCACTTATTTTAAATCCTACAAAATTTCAGGCAAGAAGCTGGAGTTCTAGCAAGGAGAAGAATTACGTCAAATACATACAAAGAGGCTTCGTCCAGGAAGAGAGGCGAGAGGCCCCAGCAGGGCTGGGTAAAGATCAGGAGGGTTAGAAAAAATCAGCTCTTCCTCTTCCTCCAAGGCAGCCAGACTCTTTAACAGGTCCGGAGGAAGCAGAGGGGAGCTCTTGGGGTCCTAGTGACAGAAAGGATCACAGTAAGATGCAATAGGGGACGACAAGAGAAAAGCACAAAGGAGGCAGTTGCATGATCAGGCTGATGAAAGCACCTCAAGTCACGTTAGGAAAGAAAATCAGTAGTGAGATATACACTGCATCATGCCAAGAGGAGAGTGACAAAATGACAACGTAGGGAAACATCAAGACAGAACAGAAAGAAGCACAAGTATGGACAAACAGAGCACAACACAAGAGGTTTATTTGGCTAAGTGAGTAAACACAGCTAGGCAGCGGAAGTGATTAGTGTATCATGCGCTAACAAAACAGGGAACAATCAGACTGGTTCTACAGGCTACAAACACACCTGTTCCTCAGGAATAAAAGGGCAGGGAAAAGGAGCTCCACAATCCAAGATAACTGACTTTGTCCCTCTCAGAATGCAATCTGTTTGAATACTTGGTAAACCTATTTTTAAACTTAAATGATTCCACTCCACTGAGAGGAACTCTGTCACAGAATTCTCAAAGATGCTGTGTTAATAGATTTCTGCACCCAATCTCTCTGCCAGATCATATACAGAATTCTTCTGCTCCTTGAACGCAAACATGCTGTGCAAAAGAGCTGCCCCACTTACTCAGCAGCATTCTGTCATATTAATGAACCAGAGGGAGCTTTATAAAAGACACACTGCCTCTAACCTATCTCCACATTGCCTGGTGACAAGAAAGAAGACACACCTCGAATGGTATCCGGGGCACAGGATCCTGTTCTGGACGGAAGACTCCTGGTGACCGTTTGCCCCTGCGGTCCAGGTTTGCTTGCTGGGCCATTACAGCTCTGTTATCCGCCATGTTGTAGGAAGAATCCCAGTAGAATTCTGGGACCTTGACTTCTGAGGGGTTATGGTTATATGGCTCCATCGGAAAAGGCTTCGTTTTTTTCTCCAGAGGCGGCTGCTGCATTACAGGAGGTTGCAATGACGGCTCAAACAGTTTTATGGGGTCCTGGGTCTGAAGGTAGTAGGGCTGTTTCACAGGCATAATTTTCCCTAATGGGCCTTGAACCTGAGGGGGATTCCATAGTTGTTTGGAGGCATCTGCCTGTTGATACTAAAAAAGAGATGCCTGTCAACACTGTGAGGATAAAATTTGATGTTACTTACACACTCAATGCTCAGAAATCATAATTTTACAACCAACAAAAAACCCTAAATAATGCAGCAGTTTTCTCTACTTTTTGAGTTTTTCAATATATACAGCTTTCTGAGAATAGCTTATGTTCTTTCAAAGCATTTACTTAAGAGATGTAATGGATGACTTCATATGCGTTGTTTTCCTCTGCCTGCTTCAGGTGCTGTGGGGATGTTACTACTTAAGAGTTGGTGCCATACCTTATTTAGCAACTAATCAAGACTAAAGTTCTATTTCCCTTTCCTAGTTTCTACTCAAACAGGAGAAAATTATTCACAGAAAATACTTTTCTATACAGCTGATTAATGGAAAAAGTGATAGTCAAGACCTAATCTAAGACCAAAAGCATTTGAATTTTCCTCAACAGTAGAGAGAATACTTTTCTATTCTTCCATTCATTACAAATCTAAGCAAGAAATGTCTCAAAGCTTAACTAGTATTTTTATGGAGCAAATGTGGAATAATTTCAGTCCCCAGCCCTGGCCCATTTCAGCATGGCTGTACATACAGCTGAACTTACCTGCTGGAATCCAGAGTGGTGAGGGGGGCTTTTCCCCAAGGCTGACACAGCTTTTGTAGGGGACTGTTGTTGCTGAGCTAGAGCCTGAACCTGCAACTGGCTTGTAGACTGTGCTGTTGGTTGAGCTGGTAAAGATGCAAGGGGTTGCTGGGAAGGTGGCTGTGACTGTTGAGGTCCCTGGGTCATTGGCCCTGGTCCAGAGGGCCGTTGCTGGCTGTAAGGAATGTGGGACTGTTTCCCAGCTTGCACCTGGTTTCCTGCTGGAGAGTGAGCTGTAGGCTGAAGAAAGGTTCCTGGGACAGAAACACCAGCTGGGAAGGTATAACCTGAGCCCATAGAAAATGCCACAGGAGGGGGGATAACATATGTTGGGGGCGGGAACCCTTCAAAACAGAAGAATATAACTTTAGTTGAAAGAAATACAGCAAAGGAAAGGAAAAAAAAACAAATTCATCCTTTTTTTTTTAAATGGGGAGATGGATTCTTACCAATAATAAGAGTAAGGGATAACCAATGGTATCAACCTTTAACTAATCTTAAGAACTAAATATAGACCACTGGCTACTTATCATCTATTCATGCAAATACACACGCTGTTCTACTGCTGGCTTCTTAAACATCACGTTTAGTGATTTTAATGTTGACAAAAATGTACTTGTATACAAATTAAAGAGAAATGCACCCAAAACAACTTCATGAGCTTTAGGGAACCCAGAGCTTCCTCCTACCCTTAACTTTATGGTACAGTAACATTACTTCTATAAAGTATGTATTACTCGATAAACAAATATAAATTCCTACATAGATGGGATTAAGTATAAGAACAACAAAACATATATTTACCTGGCCGGCTGGGAAGGGGAGGGAAGGCTCCAGGGTGATGAATGGGGATGAACTGGGAGTTGTTTGCTTGGGTTGGGGTTTGAGTTACAGGTGTTTTCCTGGCTTCAGACACTGGAGTCTTTCTTAGTTCTGTCTGGGATTTTACCTATGACCAACAGAAGCAAAACTGTAGTAACCCGAAAGTTAAACGAGCCAGAAAGAAGCAGCTACTCTAAGAAAGTATTTAAAATTCCACTGTGTTAAAAAGAAAAAAACCACACACTGAGGATGTTTCAATTCACTTAAAAACAGAAAAATCTAAACACATTTAATTGCCAATAATTTAACTGCCAATGAAAACATAAAGGTTTAGTTTTACTAATGTAAGAATTCTGCATTACACAGAATCACAAAAGTAGTAAACATGGAAAAGACCTTAGAGCCCATTAGTTTTACAAACATGTAATGCTTAAAAAAAAAAAAAAACTAGGAAGGAGTGTTCTAGTCATTAATCAGCAGACATAAGTATGAATAATAACTATTAACCCACAGGTGAGGTTTATTTGACCCTCAGCTTCACTTCATCTGGGCAGTAATAGCTGTACCACCAGTCAGTTATGTACTCAGTACCCCTCAGAATAAAGGAGGATACTTTCAAACAGTAAGGGAACACACCCTGAGATCAGAGACATAGCTCAAGAGAAGTAGGTATTATGTGCACCACTCAAGAAAAGCCTTTTCAATGACACAAAATCCAGAAAAACAGAAGTACTTAAAGTAAATTTTGGATGAGTTTCAGAGGATGGTGGCGCACTGGCTTTCTTTCATCATCTGCAGATAGATTTGAGATAGATGAAGGACCAGAAAGGAGATTTTATTTTCAGCCTGGACTTGCAGGAGGCAGTTACAGAGAATGGAGGCAAGGCAGGCAGGAAACATTGGACTCTTTATCCCTAACACTCTGATCCTTTTGGCTTTCTCATTCATCTGGCTCTTTCCTTTCCTTTTCCCAGTACCTATCTTTCTCTGTGTCTTTCCTCAATTTCTACTTTATTTTTTTATGTTTCTCTTTCTATTATTAATCTTAAAGTGGAGCTGTTTTTCTCTTATTTCTCCCTTTCTCAGGAAAATCTCATTACAGAAATATACTGAAGATACTATTATCTGTAGTCAGTCATCAACAATAGAAGGTTCCTTGTCTACTGCAAACAAATATATTTGCCAAAATGTGGTATCAAATTACATGGTCACTGAAACAGTTATTCAAACATTAATGGTTACAACAAAATCAATTACCAAAGCAGACTAGACTCCCCTCTGTTTATATGAATAATCTGTATCTGTCTGGAAAGGTGTGGAAAACCTCAGTCATAAAAAACTGAGCAGTGTGTCTTTTTTCCCAACAGAGTTACCCTTTTACAAATTCCCATGAGCCAGGATAATCCTTAACTGGTATAGTGCTACTGCTGGCTGCAACAGGTATAAAGGATGAGGAAAAGAGCCTCTAATCTTTCTCCAAGAATATATTTTATAATTTTGTATGGCAAATCTGGGAAAAAAAAAAAAAAACAAAACACTCTCAGAGGCTTACCTAGTAACTCCCGATGCTTAGCTTCATGAAAGACCCTGCCTCACCAACTAATACGTGGGAAGTGTACCTTCCAGAGAAAGGACCACTGTGGAACTGACATCTCCACAACCTGTCCTTTCAAAGCACTTAAACTCATAGGACTGGAAAACCTCGACAGGTCGGTAGTTGTCCACTCATATTCAAATTCCCACAAACTGATGAAGCTAGCTTCTACCATAACTCTACATGGGACCTATGCATTCAGGGGACGCATTGAAGCATCCAGAAGAGCCAGTTCTCAAGGCTTTAGTAACAAAATGAAAAACCTTGCCTTTCGTGTGAGCCTTCTTCTAGCTGCTTTGTAGTTGCAATACAGCTTACCTGCACTGCCACACTCTGCTTTCCTGTTTCCTGTAACTTTTCTAGGGTGCATTTCTTGGTTTCAGTTTTCCTCTTGGTGGTGTCCTTCTGTCCATCATTCTTAGTTATAGATATTCCTTTGCTATAGTCCCTTCTCACCTCTTTGGGAGGAAAACTTCTTCCTTGGTCTCTGTTCACTTCTCGTGGCTTAATGTTCTCTTTGAAGGTGACCACTGGCTTCTCCCCTGCGTCACAGCTGTTGCTTAGATTTCTGCCCGTAGACAGCACTGATTTCAGTCCTGGGTTCCCGTCTGTAGACAGTGACTCTATTATAGATGTTTCTTGCAGAATGAGGTTCTCTTTGGCTTCACTAGGATCTTCCAGTATTAACTCTGGGATTTCTGTGATAAACAACAATTTCCCTACCTCATTTTCACACTGAATCAGCCTAAAAAAGTAAAAATAAATCCATATATGAAAAACATAAACCTGAAAAACAGTCACAATTGAACTGTGTATGGATGGCTCCTTCAGTCAAAGTATTCCTGGTTCTAAAAACTATGGAAGCAGGAGGACACAAAACATGTAAATTCAGGTTAACACAAACAGTAGTTATCTAGAAATTCAGATTCACATATCACAATTAAAATTATCAAACACATCTCCCTCGACTTTCTAATAATCAGAGTTACATTTATGGAGCATGTTAAACACAAGGCAGTCAGGTATTTACTCAAATATTCAACCTCTTAAATGTCTACAATATGACAGGGACCCCAAAATGCAAAAATGAGTGTAGGAGATCACAGTTTCTGAAAACTCATATATCTACCAGGAAATCTCAAAGGTGCACACCCAAGAAATGGCAAACCGGAAACTGAACTCCAACCTGACTGACACCAACATCTGTGCCCCTTCCACTATACCCGCTATCACCTGTCCCTTGCCTCGCCTGACTGACCACCATGCTCACACCAGCATCAACGACCGTTACTGTGAAGACACAATGCAGTTACGATTTACACAGATGTTCATCAATTAGAGAAGTTCTTGACAAGGAAGAAAAACAATTTCTCTGTAGAGGCAGTGTAACTGGGAAAACAGAGAATGGATAAAGAATACACTATAATCACTAGGGTCAAAATTGATGGTATGAGTGAATATAAAGAGTTCAGGTATTACGCTGAGACTTAGTAACATTTTGACTTGGGGCTCACAACTGACAGCATTACATAAAAGCTTAAAACACACATGGACTCTGTGTATACGTATCTGATTAAGACGACGAAAAGGAGCAGAGCAGTCCCATGACCATACCTGGGTTGATTATCCGCGATCCATTTGCCTATAGAGATCAAGCGCTGCTGCCGTATTCTTCTTTGCTGACCCTCTTTGTCTCCTGTAATACCCTGGTGGCCTTTGGAAAAATCCAAGTTTCTAGAAATTGACAAGTTACAGAAAATTAAACTGCCAAAGATATTTTCCAGGCAACAAAAAAAGATATGCATCAAGTACCCATGACCAACTGTTATGGCTTCAGAAATCTCCCGAACAAGTTAGCAGCTTGATGTAATCAGCTGTATTTGTTTTAATTTGTTATTCCTGAAGATTTTAAATACAATGAAACAAGGCAGAGAATATGCAAAACCATACTAATATAACAATTTCACTTATAGTTTACTTTCTGAAGAGTTGAAATAAACCACAACTTCTTATTAGTTAAGACTACCATAAACTGTAAAGCTTTATACACACCCTGCAATCTAAGTCATTTGCTTGAAAT
This sequence comes from Heterohyrax brucei, assembly GCA_028571685.1. NCBI lineage: Eukaryota > Metazoa > Chordata > Mammalia > Hyracoidea > Procaviidae > Heterohyrax > Heterohyrax brucei. The sequence continues at coordinate 53,659,432 of CM053155.1, forward strand.
GACCATGGTAATGCTGAGTTTGAGATGCCTATTCTGATCAACAGTATTAATCTATCCGCTTTAACAAGGCTGTAAACCAGAAATACTATAAATATCATGAAGTAGAACAAGAGCTCATAGACATTAGATGGGTAAATCAACTTGAAACAACAGCGATATTTCAGATTTCACTTCCTGTCTCCCCTCCCCTCAAAGGATCTAAGAATTGCCAGGCAGTAGTTAGATGCTAAGGACACAAACTCAAAAAGTAATCCCAACCCTTAAGGACAAGTAACTATGCTCAATGTGATGAGCAGCGTAACAATAACTATGTAAGTTAGGGCATAGTAAAAGAAGGTACTACGTCCTTCTGATAAAGTCTGGCAAGATTTCACTGAGTAACACCCAAGGTGAACCTTTACAGGTATGGCTGAGTGCTTAATGGGCCAATACAGAAACCCCAGTGGCATGGTGTAAGTCCTTTGGCTGGTAACTACAGGGTCTACAGTTTAAATCCACCAAACACTCCTTGGAAACTGTATGGAGCAGCTGTAAGCTAGAATCAACTTGATGGCAGTGGGTTTGATTTCTGGTTTAAGGGGAGTGGGGTAAAGAGGTTATATTCTAGGTCTATCATGGAGAAAGTTTTGGAAGAATAAAAACTCAGAGCTCAAGAATATGATGCTCTGTGTGTGTAAGTAAGTACTGGTAAGGAGGGGGTGGTGTAGTGGCAGAAAATACAGCTGAAAAAGAGCTTGACAGTGATGTAACTGGGACATCAAACAAGAGTCTCAGGCAAACGAGTGTAGCAGGGTGGATAAATTGAAGTTCTCATATTTGTCACAGGACATCATCATTTCTATACTTAAAATATAAAATTCTGGAGGCACAGCATAAATGGGACTATAGGAGCAGAGAAGCTACAAGGGAAGTTAATGAGGAAGCCTTTTAATATGCCAGGTAAAAAGAAGCTAGTCTCAACAAGAGTGAAATACATGTGAGGAGATGGATCTAAGAGTGATTTTGTACACAGAATTGCAAAGACTGTGAGAAAGACTAATGGAAATAAGAACTTTTCAGATTTTCAACTTGGTTATGTAAGTAACATCGTAAGCACAAACAGCAAACATGGCAATAAATGTTACCTGTCAGCTAAATAGGAAAGTATAAGCTCAATTTTGGTTCTGTTCAAGTCTGAAATGCCTAAGTGTTCACACTGTTAGAAACACGAGTCCAAACACAAACAGAAGCCAGAATTGAGGACCTGGGGATGACCATCCATGAGTGATGGATTTGATCACCAGGAAGAATGGAGAAAGTGGGGAGGAAGGGCAAGGAAATGGTCCTGGTGAATACCAATCCTCAGAGGCACGTGGTACAAAACACAGAATGAAACTGAGCGTCAGGGAGGAGAAGAGTGGTGTCCAGAGCTAAGAAAACGAAGGGTTCCTGAAGGAAGCAGGTCCAAAGATCCCATGCTAAAAAGAGATTCAACAGCATAAGCTCTTTTCAGTAAGTCTCTGGCATCCAGCAACTACATGGGCACCGACACTTTAAAAGGTAGTAGGCTGACAAATGACTGGGAGGTGAAACAGTGAATTAAGTTTTACTGATTCCAGAAGTTTGATGATGTAGACGGAAACGTTACGTGAAAGGCACACTGTGAAACGCTTCTTTAAAAACTCTTCTTTAAAAAAACAGTAAGCACACTTGAATGTTATCAGACTAACAGGAAGTAATCTGTTACTTCACACACACACACACACACACCCACACACACCCACACCCACATCCACACCCATGAGGTCTGACAATGAAGTCTGCAAACTTAATTGTTTTAAGTACTACATATGTTACTGCTAACTAAATATCACCATGGTCACCTCTGAAATACACTCCTTGGGAAGCTGTGCACCAAAGCCAGCACCTAGTCCACCCTGCAAAGCAATTTTGGCTCTTTTTCTGAAAAGGCTATTGTTCATGGTGGCACGGTGGCAAGTTTGCAAACTTAACTGCAGAGTTGTCTCTGAGGGAGTTTTTAGCCAGTAAACAACTGTATTGGAATACCCTCCCTACTCACCTGATCTAGCCCTCAATGACTTTTTTCTTTACCTGAAGAAGTACCGAAAGGAAGACATTTTGATGGCATTCAGGACATCAAGAGTAACACAACGACAGCTGTGATGGCCATTCCAGAAAGAGTTCTGAAATGCTCTGAAGAGTGGACTAGGTGCTGGCACTGGTACATAGCTCCCCAAGGGGAGTACTTCAAAGGTAACTGTAGTGATGTTCAGCAATGAGGTGTGTAGCACCTTCTCAAGGATGAGTTCACGAACTTACTGTCAGACCTTATACATATATAACGGAAACACGACATAGAGAATAAAGCTGAAGCAAGGTTCCTGGGGAGGTAGGTAGGGATGAGATCAATGGCTTCAACGAAGGGTTACACTTGAAAAGATGTAAGCTTATTGCCTAGAAACAGGATGGAAAGAGACAAAGGATGTTTAGAAAAACAGAATAAGGGCAGAAGTTGAGAAAACTGTCTTTGAAATGGAAAAGTTAGGTCATCAGTTCAGACTGAGGTAGTTAACCATTTAATGATGAAGAGTGGCAATCTCCAAAGACTACAAACTTATTCCATTTTCTGTATGACTAATGTTCTTGGAGTCTATGTCCATTTTCTAGAAATGTTTAATTTCTAATTCTAGGAAATGTGCCCGAAAGAACAGAGTAATTCCTTTAACAACAACTACTGGGAGCGTCAAACTCCGTGCAGAGATCAGAAATGCAACATAGCTAGAGAGAGGTTTTCTGGCTTATTCTCAGGCTAATCAGAGGTAGGAGCTTTGACACCTGGTTTGAAGGAAGCACACAATGATTTCTTTATCTAGTGCTTACAAGCCTGATCATTATTATTCATAGGAAAAACACATTTGTTTCCCACTTTTGAAACATTTACCCTCTAATTTCAAGAGAAGTATAAAATGTGGAATTACGTGAATACATGTCAACTGGAGAAGCAGGTTTTTTTAAGCATTTTGCACTGACATTACACAGGGATAAACGGTATGACACATACGAATCTATTTTCATACTAACAATCTCTTATTACAAGTTGCTGTTAAGAAAATGAGACAGCCTGATTCCCGTGATTTTAATACTCTAATCACCAGCAATGAAGTGCACCTCCTTCAGCTGCCACCCACCTGAAAGAAGGCCTCAAAGCCAAGAATCCTTGTAACTCAAATTCTTCTGGAAGTGGGGTAGCTAGAGAAGGATTGAAATCAAAATTTGTAAATGTTTTAATTCTGCTCACTAAATGTAAAAAAAAAAAAAAAAGGTATCTTCTATACAGAGAAAGAAACTCTCTAATGCTTCTAGTTTTCTGTTCTTTTCTATAGGAACTGTGATGAAGTAACTCATCTTCTATAGCTGTGTATGTTACCTCTAGACAAGCCTAATACTCAATACTGAGGAGGTTGGTGTACGATGAATTTTTCTGTTGTTTTTTAATCAGCAGCTTTAAAATTAAATTTATAACCTTGAGGATCCAATAATCCCCAAACTTGGATTACCTATCTTCTGATTACTCCAAATATTAACAACACTGATATCATGTGGGAATTTATAATAAAGGCAGGATCTTGGGCACAACCTCAAACTGACTGTATCATAAACTGCATTTTAACAAGATCTCAGGTGATGCATCTGCAAACTAACACCTCAGGAGCACTGATCTAAGGGAAGGAATATAGTCAGAAAGGAATCAGGTTAGGGTTGTTCTGTACAGATTTGAAACAGGAAAAATTTTAAAGCAATGAGGAACTAAGTAAATATACTGTGGCTCTTCCATAAGATGAAACGTCATGTAACCAGTAAAAATTATGTTTTCAAAATGTTAAATGACACATGAAAAACATTAACAATATAATGAACAATTTGAAAAGTAGGTACAAAGCTCTATTTGATACTAATTATAAAGATATATATTATGTTCACCTAAATCCAAACAAACTGAAAGAAGTCATACTACCATGTGACTAGTTAACAAAGCATCTCTGTAAGGAAAAGTTACAGGTGATTTGTCTAAAATTTTCTACAGTGAGCAGGTATACTTTGATGACTAATGTTCACAAGAATTCTTTTTCTTTTTAATGGTAAGAGGAGGAAAGAAAGATGGAAAGAATTTGTAGGTATTACACTCTGTATTCTTTATGCCTATCCAAATGGAGCTAAACAGGAGAATAAGCTGCCAGAAGAACTGGAGAAGTATTACCTTTTCAATTATCTCTACACAAGTCTACAATGTTACAGGATCCTTACCTCTAAACTTAATCAGTGTCTAGCTCAAAGTCTCTCCTGAGGTATAGGATTTTACGCCAAACAGGTTCTTTTTCTCTGGTCTTAGCCTTACCATTAGTGATGGATAACAACATTAATGATATACAGTTACAAAAGTCCTTACCATTAGTACTTGAGAGATCCTCTTCATGGGGATGGAAACTATTCAGAAGAGAAATCAGCCAGGGCCAAATGCTGTAAATTAAAGAAACATTTCAGACTTTATTTTTTAAATAAATGAAACCAGAACATTGATAAGTCATGAAAATGATCTCCACAGAAACTGCACTTTATGTATTTTTCCCTTGTGTCAGTATTTTAAAGGTTTACTTTTAAATATCGAGTATTTTAAAGGCTGAATAGTTTCCTAAAACGTATTTCCAATGACTCTCAAGTGTCAAATCCCTGTACTAAACAGATCATTTGCCAAACACAGTGAAAATGATTTGTAAGCTTTAAACAATGGAAATTGATACCTATTACAAAAACTCTGAAAAGAGGAACAATGTATGTTTCCATAGGGCTCTCACATACACAATCAGCTGTGTCAGTCCTTTATTAGGAACTGAGCTCTACATACATACTTGTTAAGTGTATTATTCAAGTCCTTGGTTTTGGAGTGAGGTGTGTGTTAGGGTCTCTATTATGGATACAGATTTGTAAATATCACTTTACATTTAAACATACCAAAAACATAGCTATATTTCAAGCATTAGAAAAAGCCATAAATCTGACATACTACGTATGACTGGACAAGACTTTTTTAAGGGAGGAAAATATAACTGTATGAGAAACTAGACTGAGCTGTAAACTTCCATCCAAATCCAAAAATTAAAAAAAAAAAAATATATATATATATGTATGTATGTATGTATACACACACACACACACACACACACACACACACACACACACACACACACAGGGATCTCATGGCCCATTGTCTAAGATACAACCTTGGTCAATGTGTCTGGGTCACAAAGTAGACACTTCAGAAAGGGTCCCCTTATGTCCACCATCAAAATATGCATGGGAGTAACCTTCCATTTATAGCAAAGACTTCCTGGAATTATTAATCCTATAATCAAAGGTAATCTGAAAGTTTTCATTTGTCACTGTAAACTTAAGACTTCCTAAGAACTGTCAGAACTACTCTGAGAGAGATTACAGAGAAAACAGTGAGAGTCTAAGTAACTTTCACTCTTCTATGCTCAGAACAAACGTAGTTCCAAGTGGGTTGTTTCTGTAAGGCAACATCAAACAGCTTATGCAAGGAAAATAATGGAAGAAAAGAAAAAAATCTCTTCCCTTCAACTCCTAAACAGAAAATTGGGGCACACTGTGTATGGTTAGTAAGAAACAAACTAGTTTTATTTCAATTTCATTTTGAAATGTGAAAAATGCCTTTTCCCTAGGATGGCAACAAAGAAAAGGGTGTGGGAACAAGGAGTCACAAATCTGTAAGACTTCTGCTTCACATAAAGAATTTAAATAAACAAAGGGGAAAATAGTACACAAAGAGGTCTTCAACTTCCAGAGTAGGCAGGAAACACAAAGTCTTCCATTGTTCAAACACTGTGTTTTAGACGGCAGTTTTTACATATCTATCAGTATCAAGCAAACAAAGCGCACAAGTAAACACACAATTCTAAACCACTTACTACTGTTTTTCATCTACCACCGCCTCCTGAAAGACCCTGGGTCTGAGTCTCAGCCAGTCCATGGAGACTTTGACTGCAGGAAGCGGGTAGGCATTGTAGGACTCTTCCTGAGACCCGTTCTGGAGAGGACACTTGCACAGGATACCAAGAAAAGACACTAAAAGACAAAAATGTATTCAGAAAACTTAAGACATCTGAAACTACATACCAGTCAAAAGTAAAATTTCATTATGAGCCTTCTGTTGTATTCTCCTTAACAAATGTACTACGTGTTCTTTCTGAAAAAGTAATTTCTTTTCCTTGGTAAATATGTTACAGCAGCTGAGGAGAAGGTCTGAGCATATAAAAGGCTGAAACCTGGAGTTTATGCCTTTCTCATTCAATGTTAAGAAAAACAGGACACTTTTGTACATATTTTGTTGCAATGATAAAAATGGCTAATGTTTTGCAAAGGAAATAGTATAGAGCAAAGTTAAAACCATTTAATACTCACTAAAAAGAGCCAGCAACTGTGTCCAACACAGCTGTTCATCTTGACTGTAACTATGTTGCTCTGTTTCATTGCTAAAGTCACGAAGGTGATGAAGTTGAAAGAGGTTAATGACAGTGACATGAACTAACTGCTGAGAGTTGAAAGCTTTTTGGAATAGCAGCCTCTGTAAAAGAATACAGAAATAGTATGTATATAAAATCAAGAACAGGAGCCGTGCTGACACAAATAGTAACTGACAGTCTGTATTTGGAGCCTTGATGAATAAACTATCTCACTCTGAATCTTGGTATTTTAATTGAGTCGCTACGAACTGGACCGGACTCAGTGGCAGTGGGTTTGGTTTTAACGTAGTCTGATGCTTCTCACACTGAATTTTTGTCTTAAAAGGTATTAACACAGAAACAACTAAGGCCCACAAAGCTATCTTAGCAATTTTTCATGATTCTTTTTACAGAAACTATTATTTTTTAATTTAAGAAAAATGTCTTAGGATTCATGATGACTTTATGCATCTTAATTGAAGCTGCTTTATAAGAGGTGTATACATCAAAAATATTGGGATCAATGACTAGAAAAGAAATGCACACAGTGAAAATAACACTTCTAACAAAAGACTTGCAAATTTCTTTCTGAGCTCTTCATACACAAAGCGTGACTTCCAAAATTTATTCTAAAACTTAGTCTTGTAAAGGCTTGATACATTTAAAGAACTGTATTTATAACCAAGGTATAGCCAAGAACATACTGGAGAAAACAGGGTAAACAATACACTGAATAATTGGATGTGTTACTTGTACTTCTACAAATTATCACACTGACATTTTCCACTACTGGAAATGTCCACCTTCACAATGAAATTTCATTTATTTATCAAACACGTGTTCATGATGGCCTGTCATGAGCACTAAAAAGAACTTACCCAGATGTTCTCTGCCGGTTGCTTCAACTTTGATATCTCAAGTAGTTTATCCTACCCCCAGCAAAAAGTACTTTTCAAACACAAGTCCCTAACAACGTTGATAGCTACTAGAAAAGCTATCCTGGATCCACCTAACACTTTGGGCACAGCCAGCCTCCTTTCCTCTCTAGGCAAAATTTTTGGAGACAGTGGGGATTCACTTTTACCGACAGTGACAAGAGATCCTATTACCTCAGCCTTTGTCCAATCTATTTTTCTATTTACAGAGCTGAAGAATCCGAAATAACAAATATGCTCCATAATTCTTTCATATTATCACTGGAGAAAAATATAAGTCTATTCCCCCTACTTTAACTCTTTTCTTCCAATCACAAGTCTGACCTTCTTATCTGTTGTCATTCTACTGTATTCATTTAGACTGTTTAACTCCAAAAGCACTTAGTATTTCTTTTTTCAAAATTTTCTGAAATTCTACTTTTTTCCCAGAACTGTCCCATGAAATTTCTCCTTCAGTCTCTACATCTAACCTTCAAGATAAGTCAATCTTTTATATAAATATATAACACTGGTATAAAGTGACATTTTTACTTTTCAAAAAAACAATTTAATGCTGCAATGTCATATACAGCAGTTACAGCTTTTGAAGAATTTTCTAGTGTATTTACATACGCAGTAATGCATGTAAATCGGAGCCGCACACTAACAAATGATAATGCAAGCTCATGAGGGCAGAGTTGTCTTGCTCACTTTTGTATTTCCAAGGGCCTAGAAAAGTACATGGTACACATCTAGCTACCTACCTGTTGCCAGTGAGTCACTTTCCACTCATAGCAACAGACAGGGTAGAAGTGCCCCATGGGGTTTCCAAGGAATGGCTGGTGACATTCCTTTTGGTGAGCAGCCAAGCTTTTAATCACTGTGCTACTAGGGCTTCACATGGTCCACTGTAGTCCTCCATAAATACTTAATGAATGAACAAACCTCCGAAATGATAAAACCTATCACCTTTAGAAATACACGTGCAATCAATCAATTGTAATTTTATAAAATTTAGATTGTAAGTAGACGGCCTCCCAGGAAGCAAAATAGATTAGAACTGACTCATATTTTTGCTATTCAAATATTCAACAGCTGTTAAGGAAAATACTGAGTTATGTATGATTAAGAAACAGGATATATTTAAGACATAAAATGTTTTGCATCTCAATTCCCAGGTATCAGGCGCTAAATCCATCAAAGGATCTCAACTTGTGGTACATGCTTCTGCTTAAGCTTACTAGTCAGATACACTGATGTTTACAAGTGAGTGATACTAGTTAGTTACATATGCTTTAGAAATACTTTTGAAAATCTACTCAAGTATGCTAAAATTTTACTCAAACAATGCCCTTCTGATATTTCAGTATTAGATAAGGATTAAGAGATTTGCTTCACATTATGTTTAACTTTGGAGTGCCAGAAAGGTATTTTTCAAAGTGTATTTGTGCAACTGCTCACCGATAACCATCAGAATTTATCAAATACATGTTTGAGTATCAGTATTTGAAGTTGAACCAAATACAGAAATGACTAGGTTCTGGACTAAAATGACTTATATAGAGCAGCTATGATTAGGGTAGCCTCCTGCCTCCATTTGGGGGGTACATTTTTCATAGGTCCACAGCTGAAAGTGATCTGAAGAAGACGTCAGTTAATTCAGTTCCTGCTTTTTTAGCAGGCCTGTACCTGAACCATCAAAGAAAGCTATCTGTCAACCCCACTCTAAAATCTCTAAAAACAGGAGAATCTACAACTTTCCTAATGGTTTATAGACATACATCAATACTTTTAATTACAAAAGTATTTAAATTTACTTCCCCTTCTCCAGGCTGAACAGCTTAGGACATTAAAAAGTTAGCTTTTCTTTTCAGACACCAAACCCAACAGATGATGTATTTTGGGCTAAGTTTAAACAGCTAATAAGACAAGCAAAAAACAACAGGGACTTAAAAATTTTAATCTGGAGAAACAGAACAAAACACAATCATTTCAGACACTTTGGTGGTGTAGTGGTTAAGTGTTATAACTGCTAACCAAAAGGTCAGCAATTCCAATTCACCAGGCACTCCTTGCTAACCCTACGAGGCAGTTTTACTCTGTCCTATAGGATTGCTATGAGTCAGAATCAACTTGACATTAATCAGTTTGGTAACAGGTGTTATAATTATCTAGTATAATGTCTTGCACGTAGAAAGATCAACTAAAAAATCATTATCCGCAAAAACTATCTCACACTGCATACATGTGGCTAAATCATTTCTAAGTTCTACAATCTCCTGAAATGTACAACTTTGAAAATATTTACAGGTAAGCTGTAAAGTATTCTCTCTGCTGTTGAGGAAAATTCAAATGCTTTTGGTCTTAGATTAGGTCTTGACTATTCTAGTACTTGAGTATTTGTCAAATAAATGAATTAGAAATATTTACTTCTGACCCCTCCATGTTATATTTCGAAAACTAATTTCTGGAACACACTAACAAAAGCTTAATTTCAAATATATAAATAGGCATTAAAGATTATTTACTTTTAATTTCCTTATACTGAAGTATAAGTAAAATACATTCCCACTGAATAACATTTTCATTTCTTTCCTTTAAACTACCACAACTTCTGAAAGACAGATGTTTAGTGAGGTTAATGAATCAGTTTGTGGAATGAAAATATCTATAAGCAGGTGACAGAATCATGTAAGAACAGACCAAAACCAAGCCTACTGCCACTGAGTCTGACTCACAGTGACCCTAAAGGTCAGAGTAGAAGTGCTCTACAGAGTTTGCAAGGAGTGCCTGGTGGATCCGAACTGCTGATATTTTGGTTAGCAGCCACAATACTTAACCCCTATGCCTCCAGGGTTTCCACATAGGAACATAGGAATCATCAGAAGGATTACTTTCAAAACTGAAAAGGAAATTTTTTTTTCCCACTCTGACATGTTTTGCCAAGTGGCAATCACACAATGAAAACATTGCCACAATATTTCTTTATACACCTGTACACCAGTTTAAACTGAGGGCCTGCGGGATGCAAGAATTTCTTATGCTACACAAGTAACTGTTACCAACAGCTTACAGTCAAGTAATGACATGAGAACTAAAACTGAGCTTCTTCCAATCTTACACTTCTTGATTGAAATAAGACCAAAAAAAGTTCTCTATTTTTAACATTGTACCTTAAACTGTTCTTCCAATTTCTCTCGAAGAGGGCTCAATTTTTCCAAGCTCTTACTCAGGTACACATGACCGTGGAATTTAATAAAGGCCTTGATGAAGTCAGAAACACCCCATTTGGTTTTCAGCTCATCTCGGCTGAAATGAAAGGAAAATCTCCATGAATCTTAAGCAGCAAATTTATTAAACAAGGCTTTGACTTGCAAAAACAAGTTATGTAAGCATCTGATACACAAGAAGAGGACTCAGCAGCATGCTGTTTTCTACTGGGAACAAATCAGATGGTGACTGGCTGAAATTCAGAGACTATAAATACACTATTGTGATATATCTAGATATATACAAATTAAGCAACAATAAGGATAAGTGGGCCTTACTTTCCTGTACATTAAAATTTGAGGGGCATGACTACCAGGTTACACAAAGTCCTCTTTGAAAGAAATAAACCCTACCTTTCCAGTGCTTTTGAAAGTGCTTTTTGTAGATTAGTGGAGGCAGCTGGGAAAGGGAACTTCACAGCAATACTTCTGCAGTAGTAGAAAATTGTGGTCAGATGATCTCCTTTGGAAGAAGCTAAGATAGCCAACTGATTGTAAGGCTGACCTAGTGGAGAAAGTTAAGATTCTAAAGTAGTCCAAAATGCAGTCTTGCTATAAGGATACGAAATTATCAGCTTTTAAATCCTCAAATTAATAATGGAAAATATTTTATAAACTAAGTCTCAAGACTCTATTATTATAAGTAGGTCTAATACAAAACAGCACATTTATTTTCGGTTTTATGGGCCAAAAGGTCCCTGTCACAACTATTTACATCTGCCATTGCAGAGTGAAGGCAGCTGTGGACAATGTGAAAGCAACAGTGGGGCCAGACCGCTTTCCCTTCTTTAGACCCTCTAACGGTGCTCCTCCTGGAATCTAAACAAATTTCAAGGTAACTTAACAAGGATGAATTCTATTACCAAATACCTGCTACAATTTCTTTAATTCTGCAATCACTGCTAACACCTATTTCAGAGCCATTAAAAGAAAAAGCAGTATCCTTCAGGTAGTAAGAGATTACTCTTCTAGAGAGAAAAACGGTAAGTATCATGGAGATAATTATTCTATATAAGCAGTTACGGAAGCCAGAGTTTTGCTGATAATAAGTCATGTTACTTAAAAAAAAAAGAGTCATTTCAGGTCTCATTGAATGACAATACCAAAACTCAGCATCTACTGTTTTCATGAAACTTGAAATATCAAAGTTACTTTCCTTATTGTTGTAACAAATAAAGTATTATAGTCAACCTCAAATTGACAAGCCCACTCACCATTGGAGGGGACAAGCTGAGCTGCATGCCTATAGTAGGACTCTGCCTGGCTGGTCTGGTTTCTGTATCGAGCTAAGAGAAGGAAAAAGAAAATTTAATGTAAACAACAAAATCCCTATGGGGGAGTATTTCCAAAATGACTATAATTTTAAACTCTAAAATAACAGAGACATTACAGTTAATCAAGATTAAAGTCAGAAACCAAATACTTTAAAACAAATTAACTATAGGATTATGTGTGAAGTGTCCATCTGGTGTTCTCTATTTGGGACATTCAGCATGGAACCAATTTTAAAGCTTACCTAGCCCCCATTTTCAGGTCCTCCAGTGTCATGCATCACCAGCTCCCACTATGGACTATGCTGGTGACCTGGAGCCGGCCCACAAGAAGGGGTGAGTTATATGGCACTTAAAAACAAAACAAAACAAAAAAACACTATACAATATGATCTGAAAATTATGTATTTCTTCAATATCTTATAAAGTGATTTTGAAAAATGCCTTTTATCTATTGCAATATTACATATGTGTGTGCAAAGAATACATTTAAAGCAAAAACAACCTAAATGCATTATTCACTGAATCTCAGTGCTTGCTTTGATGTGATCCTTCAAGGAGCCAATGATTTAGGACACAGTGAAGCCTCAAATCTTCCAACTTAGTAATAATGTTCTCCATTCCTTGTTATTTGAGGACAGTCAAAACATAATCCTATAGTTAATTTGTTTTATAACCTTTTGAGGCCACCTTAAAGGAATGAACAAGAACAAATAAGTTAAAATAACATTCCTAGATAAAATACACAAAATGGAAATAAGAATTTAATTTTAAAAGGAAACAAAAGTTAAAAATAAGCTTTTAGTATGGTAGGAAGGAAATAATGCAAGCTAGTTTCAGAAGTAGTAATTTATAAAACTTGTAATTACAAGAGTATAGACTTTTGATTTACGAAAATTTATAAACTTAGTTTTGATTACACTTTTGCTGTTCAGTATCTACTTAGACCCACAAGTAGTTTTGCATGTCTCAATAAAATTCAAATCTTAACAGGAAAATTACTTCCCTTCAACATCCTTTGCTGATCCTAGAACACTGAGAAATTCTAAGTTCCTTACAATATATTTTGTAATTTCCTTTGATGATAACCTAAATGGTGTGTATGCTTAGCTTAAAGGAAAAGTTTCTATGGCTGCTCCAAAGAAAAGGATGAATTCTATTATCAATTCCTTCTTCCCAAAGGCTCACCAATGTCTCCAAGGTGGACGAGGCAGTGCTGGCAGATATAGGAACAGGAGCTAGACTGTGGCTTCACTATGGCGCTGGTATGCATCTGTTTATTGCTGATAATTCCCAATTGGGAAGACTTCACACGGCATGGTAAATCTACATTAAACACTGTACACAGCTCCTGCAGTAACTAAAAGAAAACAGGAGCAAGATTTAGCTGATAAGTCAGAAGTGCTGTAACAGTAAAGTTCTGTACATAATACCTATTCCTGGTACGATATGCTGCTGGGACCTCAGCAAGAACTACAGGAAAAATATATGATAAACTTCTACAGACACAGTTCAATGGATGAGTAATATAACTCATTATAAATCACATCTACTGGATTCTCAAGTATCAGAGTAACCAGGACATATTTAAAAGTAACAAAAGTATTTTTAAAAAAGATGATGTGTCTGGATAGGGCTCCCAGACACATTCAGCAAGCAAAAAAAAGCATGAAACTCCAACAAGTTAGCCATCTACTACACTTTCTAGAAACACACTAACATGCAAAATCCATTAGAGACTAATATGCTACAAACTAGACTTACGTGTAAGCCATTTAAGTATTTGTTAGACACCAAGATTTTCGTAAGATTTATTTTCTTAAGCCCTAGACTAGTTTTCGTGTCTCTGCTACACAACAGACCTTGTAGTGTCATAGATCTGGAAGGAACCTGGGACATCATCTAGACTACCCCATTCCTATATAGTCTCAAAGGATGAAAGGCCCTTCCTGGTCACAACTCCACTGCCTGTGTGTGCGTCTCTGAGGTCCATTTTCTTCTGCTTCCTGTCTGTTGTTCCCTCATGTTTTTATTTACTTTTAACCTCTGAACGTTTCCTTGCTGTGGCCAATAAATATTCTCAATTATCTCCCAGAAAACCAACCAAACAAAAAATCCAAAACCCAAACACTCTCCCTTGACCTTGAATTCCTCTCTAGCAACCTTCTCACATCTCCTCCTTTGCTCAACCAAACTCCTTCAAAGGAGTCTACACCTATCATACTGGCTTCTCAACTCATATTCACCCCTTAGTCCATTCAGATCTGGCTTCCTAGAAATCATCCCCCAGTACCTTACCTCCTACCACTCACCACTACCACTGTACTGAAACAACTGTCAATAAGACAACCAATTAACCAACAGCCAAAACAAAGGACATTTTCCAGTCATCTTATTGGACTTCTCTGCTGCATTTAACACATATGATGTTACAGCTGATTACTAGGTATTTCTGATTCTTTCCATCTCTCCTACCATTCCTTCAGTCGTTTTTACTCAAAAGCTCTTCTCCTTTAACCATGCTTCCACTCTTGGCCCATACACAGTTCTTCACATTCTATTCTCATGCATTCAAATATTTATTTATTAAGGATCTACTGTGCTAGACACGCATATGTATCCTTAATGAGTTTATAGCAAAATGAGCTGGAGTGGCAGACAGGCATGTAAAAAGATATGAGACGAACAAAGAGAAGAGGGAGAGACAGATGGAAGGAGACCAAACGAAAAACATGATACATAGTGTAAGCCAACAGTACACGCTACATTTATAATAAACTTTACTTCCTAGGTTATATGAGACAGCTATCATAACTCAGCCTTATAATAAGCTAGCAGTAACACAGTACACATAGGTGTAAAGTTCCTTTTTTTTCAGATGGGGATGTCAAAGAGACAGAAATATCAAGTGATTTGACTGAAGTCATAAAATTGGAAATAACTCCCCTCTATCACCATTCTTTCTAACATGTAAAGAACTCAAAATGCAAAATGAGATACCTGAGGACTCACGAGGACCTGAAATGTCCAACTTTCCAACCCTCATTCTAAGACTAAAAACCATCCATATAAAGAAATAGAAATTATGAGCACTTTTTCTCATTAAGTATATGAAATATCTACCTTATCTTTACTTGTACATACACATTTGCAACCGTCAAGAAAATTGCTGATACAGTTTGTTGGGTAAACAAGTTAATCTCCAGACGGCTACAGTCAGGAAATACACAAGTTTAGGACAGGAACAAAATGAACAAAACCAGATGACTGGGAAACATGGCAAGAAGAAACATGACAGAGGATAAAGAACTGAGTCTGGCAGGTACTGAAGGAAGAGAACATCCACCAAGGAGAAAAAAGAATCACAAAAAGTAAATCAAACATGTTGGAATGTCTTGTAATAAAACCTGGGCCTGAACTCAGGAGTTTTAAGCAGTTACACAGTGCAGCAATTTACTTAGTATGGCCGCTCTAGCTACGCATGATCTTGTGATTTCCACAACATGACTGAGTGGGACTCTGCAATTAAAGCGTTTGTGGACCACCAAGAGGACTGCGCAGCCTGCTAATAACACAATTAAGGTGCACACAACACTTGCGGGGGCGGGACCACGCACCTACGGTGTATGGAACCTTAGAAAGGGGATCAGTCAGTATTGCCATTCCACTAGGCTCATCCTAGAGCTGACAGGACCTCAAAACCATTAGGAGAAAAGCCAGTGCTGAGTGTGTCCTCTGTACCTGGGGTCCCTGTGCTGTACACTTCCATCACCCAGGAAGATGGAGAAGGCTGTTAACACTGGAGACGGGCAGAAGTGGCAGCAAAAGACAGCCTTCTCAGAACAGGGGGAAATGATGCAGCGGGGTTCCTGGCCCACAGAGTAAGACAGCTACCAACCTACTGAGCCAGAGGTGAGTTCTCTGGGGGGATGGGATGCCTCCAGGCACTCAGTAGCACAGCTGAAGAGCTTTGTTAACACCTGCCCAAGCAGGAGAAATAAGCCAGGCTGAGAAGCTGAGAGTGATTCGCCTGGGAGTATGGCTGAGCAGCTGTCTAGACCAAAGAAGTGTATCCTGAGTCCTTCCTGATCCTGAATGATAACTGTCACTTCCCTAACAAATCCTGTAACTGTTGAGTATGTTCTGAGAGCCCTGTGTGGCCACTGAAACAAATTACTGAATCCAGCACAGCAGCAGAGAATGCTCTGTGACAGCTGGTAACAGAATTGGTAAAAACAAAAAAGGTTAGAGGGCAGAAGTATGTCTGACCTCCACCTCACAGGAATCAGCCTTAGGCGATGATCTTGATTCTCATCCCTCTTGTGGAGTTAAAGGTCTAGCGTCCTCATCTCATTTGTGGAAGATAACAGACAAGATCTTGTTTGCTCAAGGATTTTGGCTGAGAGAGTTCTAGCGCGCTTAGGTAGAAAAGAGGGAGACCAGCTGTCTCCTAAGTTGAATTTGTCTCCTAAGTTGTATTTGTCTACTATTGTGTAAAAACTAGATCCTATCGGCTGTCACCTGATGTACCTCATTTCTTGCCAATTCTTACAACAGCTGTCCCTTCCCACAGCATTCCCTACTGCTCTGCTGGGTTCAGTCTAGATGTGCACCTTGGACAACCAGGAGTTACTTTATTACAAAGGAGTTCTTCACCAGGATATATTCTTAAGGCTTCAGCTCAATGTATCTTTTCCTTTCCAAACTCTAATTATAGAATTGTAAACCTGAAAACGGAATATGTGAGCATGTTTACAATAGTCCTTTTACATACCAAGTTACTAAGTATCACAGATCAAATTACCATATTTAGTTGGTACTAGAACCGACACTGGTGGCACCAGTGGTTATTTGGCTGCTGATCACCAACCAGCTGCTCCTTGGAAACTCAATGGAGCAATTTTACTCTGTCTTTTCTTAGAGGGCTGATGTAAGTCACAATTGACTCCATAGCAACAGGTTTGGTTTTTAGTTTTAGAGCCAATACTAGAAGAGCTCCTGGGTTTCCATTCAAGTGATCTTTATCCCAATCCACACTGCTCCTTAGCTCTGTACACCAAGAATGAAGAACTGACTATGACGGTAAAAAATGCCACCTTCATGATACAGCTTCCTTTCTGGCTTCCAACTTCTCAGAGTAAGGACCACTGATTTGCTCTTTGATGAAGAATGTGCTTCTACCTTAAGAGCTTGACTAAGCTTAACAAAAACGATGGCTAAGAAGCCACAACTATCTTTGCAGTAAGTATGACCAGTCTTTTCCCACCCTATTCCAATTGGATTTCTGGTTCTACCACTACACTGAAGTCATCACAGATCATTAAACCCAACAAATGTAAGATGAACCATTATGCTGTGTAACACCGAGAAAGAAAAAACAGCACTAATTAAACTGCAATTTGTCATCTTTTGGAAACTCTGGTGTAGTGGTTAAGAGCTTCAGCTGCTAATCAAAAGGTCAGCACTTTGAATCCACCAGGCACTCCTTGGAAACTCCAAGAGGCAGTTCCCTATAGAGTTGCTATGAGCTGGAATCAACTCAATGACAGTGAGTTTCTTATCTACTGTAAACATACCCCCTTATCAGAGATGTCAAATTGTAGAAAAATGTTTTAGAAATGATGAAATATGATACTCATTATGCTCACCAACGACTTACATGCTACTGAATCTAGTCAGTCACACATAAATCATCTTACTTGATTTCTCGGCAGCCCTCAACAAGACTGACCATCTCCTCTTACTGAAACACTTTCCATTTGGCTTCCAGAGCACCCTTTCCCCTGATTTTCTCCCACTGTAGTGGTGACTCCTCTTAAGCAGAACTGCTCCTACCTAGTCCTGTGATTTCAAGTATCAAACACTAATGTCTAACCAATGTTCTTTATTGTAATCATGAAATCTACTAAGGTCCTGACCTTTCCAGGCCACTGTATTCCACGGTTACTTATTGAATTACCCATTTAACACCTCCACTTAGATATCAAACAGGCTTCTCTCTGATTTAACAGACACAAAGCTGCCTTCCCCATCTCCATAAATGGTTCAACCAATTCAATTAGTTGCTAAAAATGGTAACTAGAAGTCATCTCCATCTCCTGTCTAATCCTGAGTCTCAACATCTGATCCAATTCACCAGCAAGTCCTATCAGCTTTATTCCAAGAATCTATCCACTGCTTTCCACTACTACAGTAACATCCTAACTAGCTTTCATTCTTGACCCTTGATGTTCCTTTTCCACTCAACAGCCAGAATGAAAATGCAACAGCCAAAATGCAAATCTGATCATGTTAATCTCTTGTCTACTCTCCAACAGCCTGAAACTATGTCAACAGTGTAATTTAAAACTCATCTCAGGCTATTAGGCTGCACAATGACCTGGACTTGGTCTAATTCTTCAAGCTGATGACTCCGCTTCCACTGCATGTAATCATGTAATCAAGATACATGTCACACTGTCTTGTAACATCACTAACTGTTTCAATTATCAAACCAACACAGAGTAAAAATGCAACTGAAATTGAAATTAAAAAAAGAAAAAATCCTATCAATATACCTGAAAAGTCTACAACATCAAAATTTCTGAGAATAAGTAAGTTTACTGATGATTATTCCACAACTGTTTTAACTGTTCAATTACTGTCTATGAAATACTTGTGGAGGACCAATATTCATATAAAAAGAAACATCCTACTTTGGTTGAGTTGTTTTTGGGGTCCTAAAACTTCTGAGTGGCTATCTAAGATACTATACTGGTTCCACACATCTGGAGCAAGGGAGAATGAAGAAAACCAAAACACACAAGGAAAGGATTAGTCCAAAGGATTAGTGAACCACAACTACCATACCTTCCACCAGACTGAGTCTAGCACAACTAGATGTTGTCCAGCTACCACCACTTAAAGCTCTGACAAAATCACATTGGGGGCTCCTGGACAGAGCTAGAGAAAAACACAGAACAAAATTCTAACTCACAAAAACAGACCAGACTTACTCATCTGACACAGACTGCAGAAACCCTGCAAGTATGACCTTCTGGACACTCTTTTAACTCCATACTGAAGTCACTCCTGAGGTACGTGCTTCAGTCAAAGATCAAAAACTAAACCAAATCCACTGCCACCAAGTTGATGCCAACTCATAGAGACCCTAGAGGAGAGAGTGGAACAGCCCCACAGAGTTTCCAGGGAGCATCTGTCAGATCTGAACTGCCCACCTTTTGGTTAGCAGCACTTAACCACTATGCCATGAGGGTTTCCAGTCAAAGATTACAGAGATCTATGAAACAAAGTAGACTAACTGGGCACACGAGGATAGGGAGGGGCAAGGATTAGAAACCTGGAGAGAACCGGAAAGCTGGTGATGGAGAATCCAAGATCAAGAAGCGGAGAGTGCTGACAGTGCTATGGAGTTGGCAACCAATGTCAAAACAGTATCGCTATTAACCGCTTAATGAGAAACTAATTTGCTTTGAAAACAGTCATCTAAAGAACAAACAAACAAACAAAATTTCTACGACATCTCTCAGAAAACAGTTTTATTACTTGCTTGTAAGAGAAAACCTTGGTAGCCTAGTTGTTAACTGCTACAGCTGTTAACCAAAAAGTCAACAGTTCAAATCCGCCAGGTGCTCCTTGAAAATTCTACGGGGCAGACTACTCTGACCAATAGAGTTGCTACGAGTCATGATTACCTCGGTGCCACTGTGTTTGGTTTGGTTTCAGCTTTCCTTGTAAGATGTTACAAACATCATGTCCCTTCATTAAAAATGATGGTTCTTGCTTTACTTTTCTGCAGATTTTTAAAATTTGTTTTATGAATGTCCAGATCAACTCTTGGAAATGTGCATGTTTATCATAAAATAAGGTTAAGGATTCTTTTGGAAGATGACAAGCCAATCTACAGAAAGGCTATTACAAGAATGTATTGCAAAAATAAAAAAAATCAACAACTTCCATGCCCCCAAAACCTCTAAATAAAACAAAAGTATAATGGAAAACACTGGAGGAAAAGTCTGCCAAAAATATGTGTGTTTTGCTTTTTTTTTGTAAAGTATATCCTTGTATAGCTAAGACTCAGGCAAATCACCATGGGAAAACTTGTGATCTAAGATGAATGGTAAGAGTAAATGAATAAAGATGTATACAAAAATGAAATGTAAGTACCTAAAAAAATAAACAAAATATTCCTAATAATCCAGACATTAAAATTTGAATGGAAAACATTTTTCTGTCTATCAAACATAAGTTATGCCCTCCATTCACTTTTACTGAAAATACTTAACACCAGCAAAGCGCATAGTCACACACCCCTGCATAATACTGCTCATGGAAAGATAAAGGAACTTTTGAGAGAGAATAATTTAGCAATATGTATCAACTGTAAAAGACTTTCACCAATCCAGTAATACCACTTTCAAAAATTGGTCCTTAGAAAATAATCCACTAATACAGAAAACTTTTGCTGCACAAAAATGTTCATCAAACTCTAATTATACAAGTAAATACTTACCTTATAATATTTACAAAGCAGGTACAAGACTGTACATATGAGTTCCAACAATTAAGTCCACGAACTTCATTGTTCTAAGTGCTACATACTTCACTGCTGAGTATCTACAGCCACCTTCAAAACACTCCCTTTGGGAAACTATGCACCAACACCAGTGTCTAGTTCACCTTCAAAGCAATTTGGAATTCTTTCTGGAATGGCCACTGCACACAGTGGCACAGTGGCACAGTGGCAAGTTCGCAAACTTAACTGCATAGGAACACTCTCTCTACCGGCCTCCACATGACTTTTTTCTTTAACCGAAGATAAAGAAAATATTGAAAGGAAGACATTTTGATGACATTCAATACATCAAGAGCAATATCAAGACAGTTCTGATGGCCATTCCAGAAAAAGAGTTCCAAAACTGCTTTGAAGGGCAGACTAGGCGCTGGTGTTGGTGCATAGCTCCCCAAGGGGAGTACTTCAAAGGTGACTGTAGTGAAATTTAGCAATGAGGTATGCAGCACTTTTCCTAAAATGAGTTCGCTACCTTAACTGTCACACCCTATACACTATCATTTCAACTATGTGAGAAAAAAATAAAAACAATGGAAGGCTATATATTACAGCAGTAATTAATCCTAAATGGGACATTAGTAGATTTTGTTGGGGGGGAACATTCGTATACTTTTCAAACTTCTTGAAATTAGTATGTATTATTTTTACAATTAGAAAACAACAACACATCTATTAACACATCCATCTCTTCCATTAGACTATTTCTTTGAAGATGATGATTCTGTCTTGACTCTCCATTATCCTCAGTATCTAGTATTGGGCCTTATGTAAAGTAGGCTTTTGACAACTGCTCGTAGAATGAATTAATCTTTGACACCTATTTTAAGAGCCAGTGGCTCACCAACTTCTCTTTCCCAAAGCATCAATCTCCATTGCTAAAACTTAATACATCCTTGAAACCGAATTTTGAGAATAAGATAATAAGAATACTTGAGTTCTTTCAATAATAAAACTGTGTTGAATGCTTTAGTTTAAGTGGGATCATTAAAGACTGCATGTCAACTTGGCTGGGCCATGACTGTCAGTGTTTGTATCTGATCATTCCTATGAATGCAGCCAATCAGTTGAAAGCCCATTTGCTTGGGGATGTGGTATGCATCTGAATGTAAGCAGACGTTCTAGCTTTCTTTGCTCACTCTGCATCCTGAGGCCATCCATCTCCTGCTATCTGACCGCCAGCTCTTGGGAACTGAGCTATCAGCTCATCCCGCAGCTCTTGAATTCATAGAGCTTCACAGCATGGAAGCAGAGTCTTGCTCTCAGACTTGCCTACCAATCTTGGGTTCACCAGACCTTGCAGTCACGCAAACTGAAAGAGGACACCATTCAGATCCATGGGTTGGGACGTTCCAGCCTCTGTAATTGTGTGAGCCATTTCTTTGATATAAATCTCTCTCTCTCTCTATGTAGGTACACTTTCTGTTACAGAACCCAGCCTAAAACATTAAGCAAACATATTCTCTCGATGTCTTCAATGCAGATTCTTTTACCTCATTCCAGCAAATGGTAAAATCAAAATGGAGTCAAAAGACAGGCAGCACAGGCCACGCAGCAGTGCAGAACCAGCCCGAGGTCCGTGAGGGCAAGAGCCTTAACAACTTGTCCGGTCACTGTAAGATGCTAATTCATACACTAAGTCACATTAATAAAATTTTAACTGTGCTTACAAATGGATTAAATGACGATTTCTGAGGGAATGTGCACACGTAAAGAAAACAGCACAGTCAGAAGTACGATTTACTTACTCCTCTGTCTTGCCTGATTTAGAAGTTACATCAGGAGAATAAAAGCCTCTGAGGACAGAGATGAGTAACAGTTTATTATGCAAACTGAGAAAAAGCTATTTCATTTCTAAGGTAGTTCAGTAACATTTCCAGCTGCAAATAAATTCTACTATGAAAGCTTACATGGTATCACAAATTTTGACTACTTTTTATCGGGCACAACATAGCTGCTACTTTCATAATGACTGTATCCACAGACCTCCCCCCAATTCACATTTGCTCTAATACTATCTGGAAACTGACTATCTCTGCAGTTTCACTAAGGCATTCCTCGCATCATCCCACTTCAGTTCAGATATACCTTCAACCTTTCAGCAAAAACATCAATCTTATTAGATGTACAGCCTTTATTATTACTTTTTAAAGACAGTTTATGGTAAAAAATTAGGGACACCTTTATTACTTTGAGAATTATAGGTGATCAACTTCTACACAGTCCACATAGTGCTTATACAAAGTGTTGACATGAACAATGAGGTGTGTACAGGAGCAGAATATATTCAGCATTAATTCAAGGAAAATTGGCATACAATGCAGAACTCACCTGAGTATAGAAACCACTAGCTGCCTCTAGGAACAGAGAAAGGTTTGCCTGAACTTCACTCCGATTCGGGTTTGCTCGATTCTTTGCCTGGCCTTGTAGTGTTGTGATCTGATTCTTAAAGGCATGATTCCAGCTGAAAACAAAATGTAATTCTATTTGGTATAGCAGTGACTCACTGGGCAGACACTGGTCCCCCTGAGAACAAGAAAGAACTGTTTGTTATAATTCTACCTGCATTAAAGGTATTCACTTATTTAAATAACTTTATGCTCCTTTCTGAAAAAAGAAAAGAAAAAAAAAAAAACTAGATAAGCAGTAGAATCCAACAGACCTTAGTAAATAAACACTCATCAAATTTTGGAATAACCAAATTGTAGCTTCAGCTACTCCTCTTTTAGAGCTACTAAGCTTACAGCCTTTTTAGGACTCCCAGTACAAAAATCACAATGAAACTAGTAAGACCAAAGTAAAAATAGGCTATTAACAAACGTTAATAAATGGCAACCAAAATAACTATAGTCTATCAAGTGACATGTGCAGGAGAATGTGTTTTTTTTTTCTTTCTGTAATTTATAAGCTTCATCTCTTATTTCCCCAAAAGTTTTTTCCCACAGCACTCTACTTCTAATTGTTTATTTTTGGGGGGGTTAATGGTTTCTATAGAACTTGAAATACAAGTCACATTTCAACTGTGACTACTTAAAATAAGAACAATTCAATGCCAAAACATGGCATACCAAATCCCTGTGATAAAAGGCCTCTGATTAATCAAGCTACAGAGAGCTTAAAACCAGTCCTGGTGAAACACAGTCACTCTCTAACCTGAAAAATCACAGAAAACAAAAACAAAGCCAACTAGGATGGAGGGAAGAGATTACTGGCTTGGTTAAAATACACAAACACAGATTAAAGAGTTTACAACCTACCTGGAAAGTATCTTACTCTTTATATCATGTCAATTTTTGAGACCCTAGAGCACTGGGTCTTTTAACGATTTAGAAGGACAATCACTCCCTTAGCATCACTGATGACATCTTATCCTTGACTCTAACATCACAGATATGGATTTTGACTGGTTGTGACTTAGCGCTATTACTAGATGGCCTAAAAAATACAAAGCATCCAAGAAAGGTGTAGTAACAACTGATCTTCACTACAACAGAGGGCAATGGAATTTAACCACACAGACTATTCTTAATTGATTTCTAAATTTCCATCAGACTAATGTCTTTATCTTAATTTATAAGGCAAGACTTTCCACTAAAGTCTTTTATTTACTCCCTTGGATATCTGGTCATCTGACATTTCACCCCTCAAAGAGTGAACAAGTGGAATAGACTAAATATATAAAATCTTTCTTTAATCTTACTAGAGGAAAAAAACAAAAAAGGTTTAATATCTATTTATTTGATTAAAAGGAAAAACTTCTTACAATGCAAACGTATTTCCTTCGGTAAATTTACAGAATTATATTTACCAAAGAAAGATTTTTCTAAATTCCACTCTTAATTTTTTTTTTATGGCTTAAAAACAAGACAAGAATACAGAGAATCCTACTACTATCTTTTAGTATATATTTGTCTTTCTGACACAACCTTATGAAAACTTCCCTAATCACCCTAAGAAGATTTGACTCTCAAGACTAAAACTGAAAAATTACTAATGACCAAATCCTTTAAAAATCAAGTACAACCACCAACAAACTGTTCTTTACTAAAGTCAGTGATATTTTTATCTTACAGGGAACTCGCAAGTGATGATACTTACAGATCCTGTTCTACTTTCTTGTCTAAAGCGTATTCCAAATCAGTCACTAGCATTTTCTGGTACAGGTCCTGCAGAGCCTGCCGGGACGTCCAGACCTCAGCAGGACCCAGCTTAGAATCTGGGTAAAACAAACAAACAAAACACACAACAGTAGGCAGATAAACAGGCAGTTAAGATCATTACACTAATCATTCCTTCCCTCTCCATTCTCCAACGGAAATGTTGGTGGCATAGTGGTTAAGGGCTATTTCTGCTAACGATGAGACTGGCAATTCAAATTCACGGTGCTCCTTGGAAACTCTATGGAGGGGTTCTCAAAAGCAAAATTCTGCCCTACGTATATACTGCAGACTGCTGCAAAAATTCTGACTTTCACCTTTAGGACTTTCACCTTTTGTATATTTTGTTTTCCTTTGGTCTGAGATAATGCTGTGATACGTGAAAGATTAAAAAAAAAAAGAATGGTTCACTCTGTTCTTTCGTTTTGGATTTCTGCCTATTCGTATCATAGGAAGCCATATGCCTCACATACGGCCCATTTGTTGATAGATTGCCAAGTTGGTCTATGTACTCTTCAAATTAACTATAACTTTGTTCTACACAGTAGCTCCTTTTGTTTTGAATTATTTGCGCAACCCACTTACAGAAGTCTCATGTCGGCTCACCACCCAGCAGTTGTTTAGGTGTTTTATTCTGCTGTCACTCCTATTCTACATATGTCAACTCCACAAAATCATTACAATATGGTAAATGTTATTTTAATGACTGGGAGACTGTTTTCCAAGATTGTGGATAGTGAGCAATCCACACTTGCCATTTAATGCAAAGGAGGGCTTGCAGCAGACAGAGATTAAAATGTTCATGAAATACGATCCAAGGTAATATCTGAGTCAGAGGAAGTCTGGCCATGACTACATGCTAACGACAAACCAGGCCATAATAATGTACCAGAGTTCTGCAGGGCACACAAACCTTTTTCATTACTACAGTCACTGTCATGTCAACTGACAATGAAACCCTGGTGGTATAGTGGTTACGTGCTATAGTTGCTAACCAAAAGGTTGGCAGTTTGAATCCTGCTCCTTGGAAACACATGGGGCAGGTCTACTCTGGCCGGCTGAGTTCCTTTGAGTCGAACTGGACTCAACAGCAGTGGGTTTTTGATTTTGCCTTAGTAGAACTTATTAATTGAATTCTGAATTGCTTTCAATAGCCAGTTATACCACCTGGTTGCATTCCGGATTTTGCTGCTATACAATGGTGTAATCCTTACTCTCCTGTAAGCTTGCTATTAATATCCACAGTCACCAGAAACCTATTCTGCATATAGAATCAACTGGATGTGTGAGTTCATGGTCAAAAGAGTCTGGGGGCTGGTAAGAACACAGTGTAGCATTCACTTCTTATTGATTTTTAAATCACTAAATAAATGTATTTATAGATTTATTCAACTCTGCTTTAATTCACTGATGGCAGGAAACTCCAACCTGTCAGGCAGACCATCATTAAAATAAGTAGGCTCAATATCTTAATTTCTCTGAGCAGCCAAACGTTCCTGTAACAGTCAAACCTAACGCTGCCTTACTGCAGTTGTTCAGTACTCATGAAAAATTAAATGGCACAGATAGCTTGCTGCTATTCCATGTACTGCATTTATCATACAACACAGATTATGCCTACAATACCATCACAAAGGCATGAAACAGCTTAGGGCTAACACTGCTAATGAAAACTCTGTTAATAATGAGAAGAACTGAGGTGCTAATTAAACACAGAAGCTTTCTTTTCCCTTTTTCTTTGAACAAGATGACAGTGAGGTTACCCTATGAATTCTAGAAGTGTAAGAACAATAAATACTTAGAACAGCATCTAAAGTAACTAATATTTGGAAATCCTAGTGGCGCAGTAGTTAAGTGCTACAGCTGCTAATCCAAAGGTCTAAAGGTCTGCAGTTCAAATCTACCAGATACTCCTTGGACACTCTATGGCTACTGCCACTTTGTTCTACAGGGCTGTGACTTGGCATCAACTCGACAGAAACGAGTCTGGAGTTTTCAAAGACAATGTCTAGTGCTACAAATCATAGAAGAACAAGGTAATGAAAAAAATCAAACCCATTGCGGACTAGATTCCAACTCATAGCAACCCGATGTATTGCAGGGTAGAATTGCTCTATAGAATCTTGGCTCTAATCTTTATGGAAGCAGTTTGCTAGGACTTCATCTGTGGAGCTATTGTGTAGGTTCAAAGCGTCAGCCTTTATGTTAGCAGCCAATCATAAACTGCCTGCACCACCCAGGCTCCTAAAAAAAGAGGATATCCTTTTCTTAATGATACAAAACAAGTAAAAAACAAACAATTACCTGTCATGTCAGCCTTCAGGACTTCTGCCTGCCTAGAGAAGAGAGAAAAAGAACATTAGTTACAAACAAGTAGGACTGAGCAACCACAGTAACACTAAAAATTAATATCCAAAAAATTTACAGGGTCATCAGTAACCACTTCTGCTGAACAGAGGTCACTTTCTTGCTGTTTCTGTTCAAATGTGATTTACTTAACATTAGGTGATATTCATTAAATGAAAATCTTCCCTAATATGGTCAGGAAATCCTACTGTGTTACTCAGTTCATTAGCCACCTCAATCACTGTAAATCTCCACTCTCCTCAAGCTGCTGATTTCTGCTCCCCTACCTGCTTCCCATCCTCTTTCAGCAAATGACAGCTCTGTAACTCAGGGGAAGACTACCTACATTTACACTGTCCTTTTCTCTTGTTAAAATACTACACGTAGCATAACTCTCACGAGGTCTGACAATTAAGTTTGCAAACTCATCCTAGAAAAAGTGCTACATACCTCACTGCTGAGTATCACTATGGTCACCTCCAAAGTACTCCCCTTTGGAAGCCATGCACTGATGCCAGCACCAACTTCATCCTTCAAAGCAATTTGGAACTGTTTTTTCTGGAATGGCCATTACAGCCATCATCGTATTACCCTTGATGTCCTGAATGTCATCCAAATGTCTTTCTAGCTCTTACAAATATGTCCTTTATCTTCAGGTAAAGAAAAAAGTCACTGGGGGCCAGATCAGGTAAGTAGGGACGGTGTTCCCATACAGTTATTTGTTTAGCGGCTAAAAACTCTCACAGGTAACTATACAATGAAACTCTCTGACAGATAACTATACAATTAATTTCATGAACTTCCACCGTGCCACTGTCTGCAATGGCTTTTCCAGAAAGAGTTCCCCAATTGCTCTGAAAGGTGGACTACGCACTGGCCTCAGTACATAGCTTTCCAAGGGGTATACACTGAAAGTGACCCTAGTAATGTTCAGCAATGAGGTACGTGGATTTGAAAGACTACATTATTTATAATTTCACTTACGTATGTTATTCCTAGTCTTTCTTAATGATGTTGCTCTTTTCATTACTTAGTCCTCTGTTTCACTTCCTTCTCTATTGGATCTATTGCTGAAGTCTCTCAAACATTTTAAAACCTGCTGTCCCACATTCCCCTCTAGCTGCTTTCTTTTCAAAATTCTTCAAGAACTGCCTATACTCAAGAGGTCCAAAAGTGAACCAACGTCTTATCTCCACCTCCCAACTTGTGTTCTTTTTCTTGTGTTTTCTACCTTAGCAAATCCTGGAGGTCATCCATGACCACCTCTAAGTTTCGATATGTAATCTATCAACTGTACTCTGTTCATTTCCCTTCATTTCCCCTTTAGCCCCTTTCATCCAGTCACAGTCATCCCTTGCTAAGACTACTTACTGCAAAGTCACCCAACTGTGCCCTCCACTTCACTCTAACCCCATTTCATTTTGCTCTTCCTCCTTCTATAAGACAGATCTTTTAAAAAAGCAAATCTGATCTTATCAACTACCCACTTAAGACTTTAATGATTTCCCACTCTTAAAGAAACCCCAAAACCCACTGGCATCAAGCTGATTCAGTTTCACAGCAACCCTACAGGGCAGAGAACTGCTCCATAAGGTTTCCAAGGAGTGCTTAGAGGATTCGAACTGCTGATCTTTTGATTAGCAGCTGTAGCTCTTACAAATAAAATTTTATTAAGGTAGTCTACACAAAGGCCTACAGTCCTCGAGCTCTCCTTCTACTACTTTTGACCTGTGATCAGTGTGCTCCAGTTACTGCACTTCTTCTTCCTCCTGGAGTGATCCATTTCCTTCACACTCGGGGCCTCTGTAAAGGACGGGTCCTTTGCCAGAAACAAATTCTCTCCTCTTTTCATGATTAATCACCACTCATCCTTGGTCTCAGCCCAAAGATTTTTTTTTCCTCTGAAAGTCTTACTTGAGCTGAATCTAGATTAAGAATATTTCTGTTATATGCTCTCTGATTTTTTTTTCAAGATATGTATCAATTCTTGATGGTCTGACAGCCTGGAGGATCTGCTGGCCCTGCCTGGAAACCAGTACTGAGGTCAACTCTTCAGACAAGGATGGACTGGACTTGTGGACACAGTGTGACCACATGGGTGTGTGTACTTCATGGGTCTATGCATTTATGGGAGGCTGTCCTACTACTCTCTTTCTAAATGGCAGAGAAGAGAGTGGAGAGGAGTGGACAGATGATTATTAAGAGGATACTAGAAATACAGAGTGACAAGGAGGAGTGTGCTGTGACCAGGTCGGGAGAGCAGAAGGAGCTGCAGATATTTAGGCATGGAAAACTCATTTGGATTATATATTTTCACTTAATCACACACACACACACACACACACACACACACACACACACACACACACACACACACACACACACACACACACACACACACACACACACAAGAAAGATATGTATCAGTTCTGAAGTATGTTCACCATCACAGCCCAGGTCTAGTATAATAGCACTTACTACTACCATGCAGTAGGCACTAAAATTTTTCTTAAATGAAAAAAAGGAAAAGGATAAATTAAGTTCATATACCCTCGTTAAGGTAGGTAACCTACAGATTTCCATTTTTAAAATAAAACTCTTGAGAGAGAGTTAAGGGAATGTTCAGAGTTTGAAATTTTAACTGTGAGACAAAGAACTCTGACCCTTGTCTTTGGTTCCAGAAAGACAGCCTTCGGAATTTCCTAGCAACTGAAGAGCCTTTTATTAGGTTAAATCACTAAGACACTGCAAGTCCAGGGCTGGGAACTCCGAAACCTCAGTTCTCTTTATCTGTATCCTTTCTTGGTTACATTAAAATTGTTATAGTATATATAGTCCCTTCCTCGAGTTCTGTGATTCTTCCTAGAGAATTAGCAAAGCCACAAGGGGCAGTGGGAGCCAGCAGGGGCTGACATCTGCTGATATACCTGGCAGTCAGAGGGACAGTCTTTCTAATCAGTGAAGACTTGGCTCTGGGCAGCCAAAAGACACAGAAAGTCCGTGGAGGCAGTCAATCTGAAGGACAGATTTAAGTCTAACTTCTAAGGTCTGACCTAAATGGGTAGTTACAGTCAGAGACAGAAAGTGACATATGAGTAACTCGCGAGAAGTGGAGAAGTGGGAAAGCGGGGATATGAGTAACCTTCACATTTTGGGTACCTGCCCGATGTCTATTTTTTATTTACATAAACTGTAAATGTTGTTTTACATAATTATTTAATATTGTGACTTCTACTTCCATAAAGAAAGTGAATCTTCTCATTTTCTCAACCTTTAAAAATATATTTATATGGGGAAGGGAATGAGGCACAAGGGGAACACAGGGCATTTTTAGGGCACTACAACTATTCTGTGTGATACCATAATGTTAGGCACGTGACAGTAAGAGGTTGCTAAAACCCCTAAGATGATACAACAGAGTAAACCCTAATGTGAACTGTAAACTTTAGTTAATAATAACACACTAAATGGACCGCTGGTTTACAGGATGCTCACAGGAGAAACAATATGCAGGGGTAGAGAGAGTAAATGGGAACTCTGCTTTCTGCCAACTTCTTCTGTAAATCCAGAACACTCTAAAAAGTAAAGTCTAGTAAAAATTCAGCTTTCCAACAACAGAATCATGATAGGGTACTACAGTACAAAATTAACTACAAACTACATGAGAACTACCAGTATAAATGAACAATAGTGAACAGCTACTCTTAGTTTTAAAATCTAACATAACATCAAATACTGTTATCTACATAGCCTAGCTTCACTGCTCAGTCTGAGGGTTAACTTTTACTGTTTTAAAAGAAAAAACAAAAACAAAAACACAGGCTGCTGGTTGACGCCTTTTAAAAACCAAAGGTCCTATAACTTAGAATACACTACATAACCCTATCCCACCAATGTCACAAAAACTGCCACCTGTCCTCCCTCCCCAAATTCCTTATGGAGCACTAATTTATGAACCTTATACTGAGACTTTTCAGTGACTTTTTCATTCTATTCCTCAGCTACAAAGTTAGAGAAGATGTATTTTACCATGCTTCTACATTATTGGCCAAGTTAAAAATTCATATATAGGTGTAGACAAGGTATCTTCTATTCTTAGTATTACATGTCTAAAGATTGTTTTCTCATTCCAAACAAGGTTTGTTTGTAGAGACTAAGAAACCATTTTAATTCTTCTGGAATTCAGATTTCTGGGCCCCTGGAGTTGGGGTGACCGCCAAAGGCCATTTGCCCTGAGGAGCCTTTTGAACCACTACCCCTGGAGACACGGATTCCTGAGGTGGCCTTTCACCTTCAAGTCAAACAAGAGTCTAGATAAACTAGTAAGACCATCTGCCTTGGGTACCATGCTCTTCTGAAGAATTCAGACACTTTTGGGAAATACTCCAAGTGTCAGACAGGAAGCTATGTTCAGGGTAAATCAGTAATTATTTTCATTGTTCTTCAAGACAATGCTGTGTGAAAGCCTTTCTAACCAAGTATTTCCTTGTCAGTTCTGTTCCAACCCTTTCTTCCATAGCAATGCCAGAAAGATTCTGTATAGGTGTGTTTTGAAGCTGTCTCATCCTTGGGACAGTTTTGACTCTAGTCAAAATGTTACTCTGATTTGCAAACAGTATATTAAATAAACTTCAGTATTTCTATTACTGGCTTAAAGGATCTGTGAGAAGACGAACACACATCATCTTTGAATGCTAACATCTCCCAAATGTGAATATGAACTTTCAGTCAAATGATGACTATATTGTGCACAAAATGAGAACAATCGATCAATTCTTCTCTTGTGGGCTATCAGTCAATTGAAGAGTAATCCTAATTCTAGCAGATTCTGGCACATATCATTATGTACTACAATCTATCCAAGAAAAATAGCCAAACTAAAATTTCAAGCACTAACAAAATTTCACAAATGTCACAGAAGTTACAGTTAACATAAATATTAAAGGGTTTTAAAATTCCAGATCTGTTTCCTCTTTATAACACGAGTAGAGGGGTTCATTTCTGGGCATATTTCTTTCCTAGATTCTAAAAGACATACCTGCTAATGACTAAAATAGCCCTGTTAAAGTAAACTGAGGAAAAGATAGCTAAATGGAAAATATAGTATTACTGGAAAATAGGTACTATTATTCCTATTTTGTAAATGAGGAAACTAAAGCTTAGGTAAAACAATTTGTTCACAGTTGCAAAAATATTATTTAGGTACAAACTTAGCTCTTTCTGACTGCAAAGTAAAATAAAGAGCTAACATGGGCTCATCTAGACTGCGTTTTTATGCTTTGTCTAATATTTACTAACACTAACATTTAAACTGACTAGCCTAAATTAAGGAAAGCCTGGTGGCACAGTGGTCAAGTGCTATGAGGCAGCTGCTAACCAAAGGTTGACAGTTCTAATCTGCCAGCTGCTCCTTGGAAACTCTACGAGGCAGCTCTACTCTGTCCTATAAGGTCACTATGAGTAGGCATCAACTCAATGGCAGTGGTGAGTAGCCTAAATTAAAAGATCTGCTTGCAACAAAAAATAAATGAGATTTTTATTAGAAAGACTACCCTGGGATGCTCTGTTAACCTAGAACTAAAATCATTCCCAAAGGCCATTCTTCAGATACAGACTGGACATTAAAACATAAAATAACACCCACGAAGAATAGGCTTCTTAGTTCAAACAGATACATGAGACTGACTGGGTGGCTCCTATTCCCGAAGCAGCATAAGGTGGCAGAAAGAGACAGAAGCTGGCAGGATAGACATGGAAACCTGGAGCAAATGATTCCTTTAAGTAAAGCCCTTAGAATAGTATCTAAAATAAGTAATAGTAATCCACTGCCATCAATGATATATCTGTTCTTATTTACAAATCTGACTTAAAGAGAGATTTAGGAGTGGAATTTATTTGTAATCCAGGAATTACTTGTACTTGTTCAAAAGGGTAAGTAGTAAAATGTGCATAAGTTCTCAAATCAGATTTTTCATGTGAGGCATTATTTTTAGAGAAACGATCTGTTTTTATTGGTTAACATCTTAATCTTGTCACAGAAAGAATTATGTTAAAAAAAAGCTGCATATAATTGGAAATAGTTAATATCTGTAAGCCATGCCATATAGAAACTATTATCTATATGTCTTTTTTTCTCTGCCTTGAAAGCCATCATGTACACAAGCAGGAGGATTAATTCAGCAGCTATTACCTCTTACAAGAAGAGTGATTCTCACCACACCCCCTAAAAAACCCACTCCTGTTGAGTGGATTCCGACTCACAGCAACCCTAAAGGACAGAGCAGAACTGCCCCACAGAGTTTCCAAGGAGCACCTGGCAGATTCCAACTGCCGACAGTTGTTTAGCAGACGTAGCACTTAACCACTACACCAAGAGGGTTTCCATTTCACCTCCACACAATTAAAATTAGTTTTCCTTCTTGTTTAAAATAAGGTGCAATGCCCAAGAAATCAATGGATAGAAGGCTCACGTATCAACCGCATTCATGAAATCTAGCACAAAACTGATTATCTTACTTCATAAACAAATAACAACAATCCACACTTCAACTAACCTACGTCTCTATTTAAAGACCCTTAATAGATTAATATGACAATTTATAGCCAAGATACAAATAAGATGAAAAAGACAAAAGTTTTAAAATGTTTTCTCTTGGCAGAAGGCATAGTAGTATGAATTTCTTTTTATTCTTACTTTAAGCTAAAGGAATTAATGAAAAGAATGTAGGAACCAAGAATCTAAGAATTAAAATCACCATGCCTTCATTAGTAAAACAGCAGTGTTATAGTTTTACAATACAAAGCTTTAAAAAGATTAAATACACTGTCTTATTTCTCAAATAATAAGAGAAATTAAACATTCTGTCAAGTAACAAAGATTAAAAGGTGTAATAAAATTTGAAATGGACATTTAGCGACCATTAAATACACTGAAAACTAATAATATGAAACAACATTCTTGGGTACAAAATGATCGTCAAGGTCTATCAATATATTTAAGGTACTAAGCACTGTAAAACAGACAAAAAAACTCGTTGTTGATTCTGACTCACAGCAACCCCACAGGACAAAGTAGAACAGCTCATAGTTTCCAAGGAGCACCTGGCAGATCTGAACTGCTACCGATGCTTTCGTTAACAGCCACAGCACTTAGCTACTATGCCACCTGGGTTCCCAAGCACTGTAATAGCTAACATTATATACAGACATAGTGGTGAAGTGACACAGCTACCAACCAAAATATTAGCAGTTAAATCTACCAGTTGCTCCTTGGAAATCCTACACAGCAATTCTACTCTGTCTCCAGGATCACAATGGGTTGGAACCCACTTGATGGCAATGGATTACTATTATTCTTATTGTGATTAAATGAAAGTATGAAATCCAAATCAATTTTGTATGCTTGTCCATCTGCAGCAGCTTCTGCTCTCCTTGCCTAGTAACAGCATACTCCCTTCCCTTTTCATCCTATACTTCTAGTATCCTCTTAGCAAGCTCCTGTTCCCTCCTTTCCACCCTTTGCTCTCCCATCTAGAAAGAGACCAGTAGGATAGCCTCCTGTAAATGCATAAAACGATAAAGTACACACACCACATAGTCACACCGTGTCCCTGAGTCTTATTATTTTTATTTCAGATATTGTTCTAAGGGCTTTACCTAATGATCTAATCCATACTATGTACTATTACTGTCCCTACTTTATAGCTGGAAAAGTATAAATTTCCAAACAAAACAGTTTTTCAAGGACAGTGGAGTTAAGCAGCATGTCTCAGGCCACCAAGTTAGTAAGGAGCAGAGACGGCATGTGAACTGATGCAATTTGGCTTCAGAGTCCAACTCCTGATCAAATGCTATCATAGTTCCTCTCTAACACAAGACTGTATGAAAACAAAACCTAAAAATGTTTTAGTAACATTAGCCCAACAGAATTATCCAAAAACCCACTGCCATCAAGCCAATTCTGACTCATAGCAACCCTTCAGGTAAGATTAGAACTGCCCCACACAGTTTCCAAGGAACACCTAGCAGATCTCAAGTGCTGGCCTTTTGGTCAGCAGACATAGCACTATCCAAAAAAAGGCTGACAGCTGAAACCTATATGCTGCTCCTCGGAAACCCTGTGAGGCAGCTCTACTCTGTCCTACAGAGTCACAAGTCAGAATCAGCTCGATGCCAAGAGGTTTGGTTTTGGTTTGCATTCTCGCTCTAAGCCAACAGCTTCTAAATTGACAGATACTAAGGAATGGCCGATCACTCTCCTTTTTTTTTTAGAAACTTCAGTACAAGCCATAGTAAGTTTTACCTCAATTTAATGTGTTTACTTGTTTTCATAGAGTAATAAGAGAGTATATGGGCTAATAAAAGTAGTCATCAATTATAATCACACCTATACATACATATAATATATAAACACAATTTAATCATAATTATTTGTGCTAAATAATGCAGCATACTATAACGTTTGTACACACACAATGTAGTTCTCTAAGATATCAAGAAGTCTCACAGTACCAACCAAAAAAAACCATATTGGTCTACTATTGTATTTCACGTAGATAAAAGCTTCTGGGGAAGGCATTCCTAAGCAGCCTTTGTCTCAGGATGTAAGAAACAGAAATATTTGTCACATCCTGTTTGTCCTGTGTTTTCAAATCTCCTGACCCTCCTATGTCACAAAATCCACCTACTTTAAAACTGTATATCCAGTTTTGCTAAGGGCTTACGGGGCTGTGAGCTCTCAAGGCAGAAGAAACAGCCTAATAATAAAGGCAAAGTAGTTGTAGTATGACAGACTGCAGCATAAGACAAAGTAGGATGGTTTGAAAACTAGCAAAGATGTTGTTATCTGTATTTTATCACCTGTTGTTATATGTACCTTACCACCTGCACAGAAGGTAGGAAGCTACAGGAGACAAAGCTGGAGCGTCAAGGGAAAGGGCAGACCTGGCCTTGTATGACATGTCAGGACTTGAGATTCTGTCCTCTGACATGACAGAAATTCAGTGGTCAATTTTAAGCAGGGGAATGGCACTGTCAGATTTGCACTTTAAAAAGATTACTAAAACAAAATTCATGGAAGACAGATTTTAATAAAAGGGCAAGACTAGAGGCAAGCAGGTGGTAATACAGATAGATGAAAATGCCCAGATTCAAGAAATGTCTGTAAGTTCAATCAGCAGTAAAGCAAAGGAAAAGGTGTAAATTTATTTGTGGATCATCAGCTTGGACAACTGGGTATATGAGAAGGTAGGGAGGTCTAAGCAGCATTCTGCGATGTCAAGCACAGGGGGACTACGGAGGGAGACAGCTCTGGAATGATACTGAATATTATTGGTGGCAGTTAGAACCATGAGAGTAAAGGCAGATGGGTGGAGCTAGCACTCTCTAACCACTTTTAAAAGGAAGATAAAAGAGCCCAGGAAAACACCAAAAAGAAACTGTCAAGCAGGTAGCTAACTTAAGATTGAAGTATGGAAAATAAAAAGGAAGAGTACTCAACAACGCCAAAGGCAACACAAAAGTACTAGAAGGACTAGAAAGCATCTTTTGGATTTGGTAAAACAAGGTCAACAACAGCTTTGTCAGAGAAAAGATGTGGACTGCCAAGAGGTTGTGGAAAAATGAAAAAGGAAAGAAGCTTCAGTAGACTATCTTTAGAAGCTTGAGTGTGAAAGGAGGAGTGTAGGTAAAGAGAAGTGTAGGTAAAGAGACTCCAGAGAGTCTCTCCCATTGAAGACAAGAAGCTAAGAGATAGGATCAGGTTAAAGGCACAGCACAGTGAGAATGAACTGATGGAATATATTTTGGGAAGAAATGGAAGAAAGAAAGAATGTGATCAATAAGGGAAGAAGGCAGAGCTGAAGTCTGGAGAGGCAGAATGGATTATTACCACCACAGCAAAAACACCAGAGTTGTTGAGTCGATTCTGATTCAGTGACCCTATAGGACAGAGGAGAACTGCCTCATACAGTTTACAAGGAGCAGTTGGTATATTTGAACTGCTGACCTTTTTGTTTGTAGCTGAATGCTAAATTACTATGTCACCAGGGCTCCAGGATGAATATAACCCCCCCAAAACTCACTGCTGTCAAGTCAATTCCAACTCATAACAATCCTAAAGGACAGAGTAGAACTGCTCCCAGCGAGTTCCCACAGGCGTACTCAGTGGATGTGAACTGCTGACCTTAGGTTAACAGCTACAGCATGAAACCACTACACCACCATAGTTTCCAGGATGGATATACCCACTGCCATCAATTTCGAGACTCATAGCAACTCTATTAAACAGAGAAGAACTGCCCCACAGAGTTTCCAAGAACCAGCTGGCGGATATGAACCGTCAACTTTTTGGTTAGCAGCTGTAGAACTTAACCACTACGTCATCAGGGTTTCCAGGATTGACATAGCCAAAAAAAAAAAAAAATCAAATCCACTACCACTGAGTTGATTTCGACTCACAGTGACAGCACAAGTCAGAGCAGAACTGCCCCCATAGAGTTTCCACGGAGTGCCTGGCAGATCTGAACTGCTGGCCTTTTGGTTGGCAGATGTGGCACTCAACCATTATACTACCAGGGTTTCCAGGATGGATACAATGGCGTGTAAATGTGTTATAAGAATTTCGGAGTAGTGGGAAGCAGAGAGATGTAAAGAAAATCCTCAGCTATATTCTTTCAACTTCAATGATAAAATAGGAGAGCAGATCAGATCAACACCTCAAAGTAAGGGCAGAGTGGTTGAGAATGGTGAACTCTGGAATGATTACAAAATGAGTAAGGAAGAGAGTCTAATTAAAAGGTAAAGAATTAAAAAACAAGTGATACACACCTTATGGACTAGACGTCATAGAAAATTAATATGTTTAAGGATATTAAGATATAAGAGTTAAACGGACAGATCAAACTAGTAACTTAAAAAAGGAAATACAACTGACAAGTACAAATGAAAACAAGTCAATGTTTGTACTTCTACAATAAACTATAATACTAATGGCTAGCCCTAATGAAAGAGTGTAGTACTCTGAAGAAATGATTAAGACACACAACATATATAAACAATGGCTCCATTCTTATTAGTAACATAAAGAACAAAACCAGAGGTAAATGCATTAGAACTATAAAAGAACTGCATCAGAATATTATTTCTTTTCTGATTCTCTCTCCAAATTAGTTGGATTACCTTTTATAAGTTAACAAATATATTTAAAAAAATATTGGATCTGATAATACATCAAATAAATTACAAAATACAGAAAGGCTACATTAATTAATTTCTTAAACCATCTGTTTAAAACAAAAAACCCATCAGACTAGTAATCACTTATTATTTGCCAGGTCCTGTCTGCATGCATTAATATATTATTAAATCCTTAATTCTCACAAGAAAACACTGGTGGCACAGTGCTAGAGCTGCTAACCAAAAGGTTGACAAATTCAAATCCACCAGACACTCCTTGGAAATTCGATATGGCAGTTCTCCTCTGTCCTCTAGGGTTGCTATGAGTCAGAACTGACTCAAAAGCAATGGGTTTTGGTACTTCTCACAATTCTATCAGACAAGTAATACTAGCGTATGCAGTTTGCTGCTGATCAAAATGGAGCAAAGAGTAGCTGAATAACCTCTCCAAGGTCACACAACGAGGAAGTGGCAGAGTTTGGGTTCCCCTTTACAGCAGGTTCCAGAGCCAGCACTCATGCATACCACAGTAAACTGGGTCTTCTGGAATACCCTGGCTCAGGGGTCATTGCTATGGTAAAAGATTTAGGGGCAACCATTACTTCCCATTAAATGTAAAAATACTGTGAGGTCAAGAATTTTTACATGTTCTGTCACTATCACTGACGTAAGTTACTGTGACAAGACTTAGTACAGGAAACCCTGTTGGTGTAGTGGTTAAGACCTATGGCTCCTATTAACTAAAAAAGCAGGTAGTTTGAATCCACCAGGTGCTCCTAGGAGGCAGTTCTACTCTGTCCTATAGGGTCACTATGAGTCAGAGTCAACTAGATGGCAACAGGTTTGGTTTTGGGTTTTACGTACAAAAGAGCTTCTGTAGCAAACCATCACGTACTTATTTCTATGGGAGCCTAGGAGGGCTGACTGCATACTTGCTAACATACTGCACTCAGAATTGACACTTGCTCAACTCTAAAATAAACTGCTTACATATGTAACTGAAATCACAGGAATTTTCACTCTAGAAAACAATCTACAAGATGGATCACGTGATCCTATGCTTAGCATAAATATTCAAAGGCCTCACATGTACACATAAAAATTTCTTAAATTTACTCCAGTAAATGTTTTTTGTTGACAAGATCGAAATGTTCATGACAAAGTAAACTTACGCCACAGCCATGTAAGTTAAAAAAAAAAAACTTTAACACCCCCTCTCCCAACTTTGCCAATATCAAAACCTCCAGAGTCTAATTCTTCTGTTATTTACAGAATATTAACACTTTAATATACATCTCTAAAAGGAAGAAAAACATGTAAAAATCCCTTGTAATTTTTATCCTACCTAATATTACTTGATTTCAGATGCTCCTCTGATTTCAAGTTTCCGTTCCTCATCAGGGACTTAAATGAAACGTTTTCTCCCACAATGACTATCTGCAAGAACATCCAATTTCTCATAAGGTAGAATGGTTTAAGACATTCTAGATAGAGGAGAGGAGGAAAATATGAGTTAACCCACAACAACAGAGAATCCTCTTGAAGAAAATTATTTTCTCTTATTTGAATTTAATGTGAAAGACAAGGAAAAATATCTAAGCCTTTTTTCCAAATTCTGTTTCATTTATTTCCAACAGATTCTAGTTTAGGACCACAATGTTACCCTAATGTCTCTCACTGTCCGAATGCTGAGTGATCTCTCAGGACTGATACCCAGGAGAGTTCTCGTAGTATTACGATGAAGAGTACCCTGTAGAGCATGGGCACAATGAGCTTGTTCAAACTGCACTGTTTACCAAAGGAGAAAAAATACGTGAAGCAATCAAACCGCAATCATAGGTGGTGTGAATAAGGCTTACATTCTAAGACTAGTTGAAAATGGCAGGGTTTTAGATCTTCAATCATTCACTGAACAAATATCTGGACATTTCTATGTGCTAGAGAAAAGTCATGGTGGTAAAGTAGTCAACAGTTTGATTGCTAACAAAAATCCATCAGTTCAAATCCACCAGCCACTCCTTGGAAGCCCTATGGGACAGTTCTGTCTTACAGGGTCTCTATAAGCCGGAATCAATTCAATGGCAATGAATCTAGTTCTGGTTAGAAATTTGAAATTTAATGTAGAGAAAGACCAAAGAAGGAGGAGGCAGTATAGGGTAGCAGTCAAAACTCATGGAATTGGGAGTCACACTGTCTGCATTCAGCAGTATGCCAGGGAGTAAGACAAACCCCCCACAAAACACAGCACAATTAATTGAGGATATCAATCTAACCCAAAGATGTGAACAAAGTACGTTAAATGATTATTACTGGCTACTTATAGTTGCTTTTACAAGAGATTTGTAAGATTCTATGCTAAATGCTCTATATGCATAATCTCTCACAGGATTAGAGTACAGCAGTTAAGTGTCTGGTATCCAGGCTGTCTAAATGCAAACTAAGCTCTGCCACTTACTGTAAGTACTGTAAGTAAATTACTTCTCTGTGCTGTAATCTGTTGGATGTAAGAGGCAGATAATAAAAGTATCTACCTCACTGAGGTATTCTGAGTATTGAACGTCGTAACAGAAGTAAAGCACTGAGGACTGTTCCTTAGTAAACACACCCTCAAAGAAAGCTGACTATTACAGTGTCACTATCATAGTTATTATTATTGTACCTACCAACAATCCTAAGTCAGCCAAGCCAAGTGCCGTCGAGTCAGATAAGAGGTAAATGTTATTATTATTCAGATTCTAGAAACTAGAAAGTGAAGCTGAGAACTCACACTGATCAATTAAGGAGCGCAAAGTTTTCCATAATTTTTAACAATAAAGCACCAGTCTTAAGAGAAATTTCCAAAGGCAGCAGACCTTACAGACTTTGCCTCCTTAATTCCAAGTAATACTATTCCATCTCGTGTGACTTCAGCTGTACTCTCGTTGAAAAGACTGAGAGCAAACACCTCACAATAAAGCCCAAGATCTTAGCATACCACATAATGTCCCACAGCTCCTAAATTAAAACTTTATGATTCAATAAAGCTAAACTCCTTGCTATTTTGGCCCTTAACATCCTTTTTTCATGCTCTTTTAGTTCAATCTGGAATACTCATCTACCTTCTTCCATGTCTGTTTAAGTCCCTGTATTTTAACTTAACTCAGCAACTCCTGTAAGATAAGCTTGGCTTCACGAAATGCTCCCAGTGCATCTCCACGGCCACTCCTGTGACAGCACTCATAGCACTAAACTGAAGTTATTCGTTCACATGTCTCCTCTACATTATGTCTTATTCTACCTTGCATACTCAGTGCTAACACAGTGTCTATCACATTACAGGAACTGTTCAGGTAGGTTTGCATCAATTTGGACAAAACCATCTTTCCACGTTCAAAACCCACACCAAACCAAACCTGCTGTTGTCAACTGGATTCCAACTCACAGCAACCCTATAGGACTGAGCAGAACTGTCTCATATGTTCCAAGGAGCACCTGGCGGGTCTGAACTGCCGATCCTTTGGTTAGCAGCCACAGCACTTAGCCACTACACCATCAGAATTTTCAAAGAGCTTAAAAATTCAAAATTTCTCAGATGTGACAGTAATTTTTAAAAGTACTCCAGGAAAACAATCTGACAGCCAGGCCAGTACTAACATACTTCCATTTAAATTCAGAAAATCAAATATTTCATATAGTCAATTAGAAAAGCACATGATCATTTACATGGCTCTCTAAAATTCAGATTCTATTATCTTCACTTTGGTTGTTTCCCTCATGTTGGTATCTATATCATACACACAACACACAAAATATTTCTACAGAAATACGAAATCTGTACCCTTAGTCAGAACACAGATCAGTCCAACAAGCCTAATGACTTAAAGCAGTGGCTATTACCCCTCATCTCGATTTTTACATTAGATGAAGTCAGAACAGTGGTTTCCAACTCCACTAGATCCACTGTCTTTCTTTTATAATAGCCTATATTTTGCAACAATCTCTCTTCTTAATTTTCCTGGGATAGCACTGATAACACAAACCACTTATTTGTCCATTTATAAATAAATTTAAGACCAGACTGGAGAAAAACCCCAAGAATACAGCCCCAGACACTCTTTCAGCTCAGTAATGAAGTCACTCCTAAAGCTTACCCTTTATTTAACCAAAGATTAGACAAGCCCATAAAACATAATGAGACTAAAGGGGTACACCAGCCCACAGGCAAAGACTAACAGGCAGGTGGGGACAGGAAAGCTGGTAATAGGGAAACCAGTGTCAAGAAGGGAGAGTGCTGACATACAGCAGACTGGTAACCAATGACACAAAACAGTATATATACTGACAGTGTTTAATGAGAAGCTAGTTTGTTCTATAAACCTGCACTGAAACAACCACCAATCAATCAACAAATGCCTTAGAGATAATAAATGACACCAAACCCTTTGCTCTCAAGTTGATTCTGACTCATAGTAACCCTGAAAGGACAGAACTGCTCCACAAGGTTTCCAAGGAGTGGCTGGAGGATTCAAACAGCCAACCTTCTGGTTGACAACTGAGCTCTTAAACCACTGAGCCACCAAGGTTTGTAGGGGTAACAGGAGAAATAAAATGAACGCACTTACCAAATAAGTTTTTTTGTGTAAGCACTTCTGAGTAACATCATTTACCTCACACAAAATGTGTGTGCCTCACTCCCCTGTGTGATTCTTTTTTCTGTCACCCAAAATAACAAGTGTCTACTATGGAAAGAGCTACCCCTTCTCTCCCTGCCCTGCCCCCACCACCCAGCCTCTGAGTAGGCTCCAGCAGTCACCCTCTCAGCTGGTAGTGAAGTACTTAACTATTTAT
Source organism: Heterohyrax brucei (assembly GCA_028571685.1). Taxonomy (NCBI): domain Eukaryota; kingdom Metazoa; phylum Chordata; class Mammalia; order Hyracoidea; family Procaviidae; genus Heterohyrax; species Heterohyrax brucei. The sequence continues at coordinate 53,702,478 of CM053155.1, forward strand.
GCCACCCATGGTCTTTATGAACTATTTACATGCCTACTGTTTGCCATATAATCTTTTAAGTGCTTTCCAAATATTAATTCACTGAAGCCTCATAACAACCCTGTGGCAGGCACTGCTACCTTCACTTTAAAGATGAAAAAGCTAAGAAATTTGCTCAAGGTCAGACAGCTAAGAGACGAAAAAGCATGGAGTCCATGCTCTGAATCTTTATACTACCTATCCTTTCCCTTGCATGTGACAGGTGGGGATATCTTCAGATATAGTTACTTTAACTTGACAGAGAAAATGATGAAATCCTCTTGAATAAAATTAACAAGACACACAGAGGGAACAAAGTAAATTAAGTAAGCCTGTCTTGTATACAACGACAGAAAAACTAAGTAATTTCGGGGAAATGAAATTAAGGCAGCTTATATCTGCTTTTCACACTTAGGAGTCCAAAGACACTCCCTTATGGTGGGTGGGTGGGGAGGCAGGGCTCTCTTGCCAGCCCAAATTCTCCATCTTCAAAACATACAGGACGAAACTGAACCAATTGTTTATCTGTTTGCTCCTAAAATCTAGCAATATTTACTAGGTGTCCACACATGCAAAACGAGGTGCTCGCATAGGAAACAAGATGAATTATAATCTCATTTTAAAATTGAAATCTCTTACTATATTAACATAACAGACTGACTCAGAGGAGGAGAGGAGAGGGGCCTTGGAAGCATTTCCCGGTTGGGGTGAAGGGGCGGGGAAGAGAATCACTGGCTCCTAAACAAACCACTTAAGCGTCTACTCTCCACAGATACCCCTCACTGGTTCTATGCCGCATCCTCTTTTCTGACTAAGCTTTCAGTCAGCAGTGGCCATCTACACTTGAACAAAATGAGAAAATGTGAGTCTCCTCTAGATTGATGGTCTCATGTGGAACAAAATTTAGGAAAGTGGTATGCAAAAAAAATAAAAAGCAATGCTGTCGAATCAATTCCAGCTCACAGAAAGGTGATTATATAGTGTGTAGTTAACTGGAAGCCTACAGTGAGAACTGCCTGAGTTCTAACTTTGATCTTCCTTTCCCTAACTAGCACTCTTTGATCTTGAACAATCACTAAAGTTTAATTTTTCTTTTCAGTAAGGTGAGATTTGATCATAATACCCATATTTTAAAATTGTCCCTGAAACACAGTTAGGACCAAAAATAAAGTTCTTACCGCTGTTCATGACACTGTTTACATCTACCCTTCTCTCCTTTATCTTACACTCCAATTTCTACTTCTGGTCCTACTGGATTACAACATCCTCTTCCTCTTCATAATCCCAAACCAAAACCAAACCCACTGGCATTGAGTCTGACGCACGATGACCTTCAACATACTGCCTCAAAATTATCCCTTGAAGTTAATCCCACATTTCTGATAAAACTAACTCTTCTCCACAGCCACCACAAAATATATTTCCTTCCTGAGTTCCAAAGACATTCTGCATCAGCCCCAATATTCCTCCTCTGGGTACGGAATACTTTTTGTTTCAGTCTAGCTTTAACCCACCTAAAACTGTTTTCTATCTCTACAATATAAATTTCCCTGTCAAACTTCTTTTTGTACTTAACTCTAGCCTTGTTAGTAAATCATCTTTTTGTTTTTAAACTGCACTGGAAGTGAAAGTTGACGATTCAAGTCAGTTCAATGTGACAGCACACTCCTCCTTTCCACCCCGTATTTCTCACATTCATTCAACCAGCTCCTGTTTACCTCTGCCTTCTCATCTCACCTCTGGACAGGAGCAGCTCATTTAATCTCATGTATCTACTTGAGCCGAGAAGCACACTCTTCACTAGTATCGTTTTATGTCTTACAGTCCAGTCTAATCTTTGTCTGGAGTTGGCTTCAGGAATGGTTCTGGTTCTGAACTAACAGAGGGTCCAGGTGCCATGTCTTCCAGTGTATCACACTAGCAGGTCTTGCCTTTTCACTATAGTTTGCGTTCAGCACCCCACTTTTCTTCCACTCTTTTAAAAAGGACTCTTTCTTGTGTTCCCTGTCAGGGCAGTCATTGGTAGTAGCCCAGCACCATCTAGTTCTTCTGGTCTCATGCTGACGTAGTCTGACTAAACCGCTTTTTTAGTTTGCTAGGAAGATAAAGCAGACGAAATGCATACAGAGATAAACAATGTAATATCACTGATTGCTTAAAATTTCTTAACACTCACTCTTTAATTAAAGCAATCTACACACACAACCCCAACAGTCCAATGCCCAAAAGACAGAGCAGATAATAAAAACAAAGGCTATCAGACAGCATCAATGACCTGGGTGAAGCAACTGAGGATAGCAATAAGCAACTCTATGTGACAAATAAATATAAAATAACACAAATTACCATTCCAACTTACATATAACTAATTTCCAGTTAGCAATAAATATCTACCAATTGAGATTTACTTAAAAGGCATTTGGGAGTTACTATTTCTTCTTATAGTATTCAATTTAAAAAAATTCTAATGGAGGAAAGAACAGGGTTCAGTCTAATGATGTACTCTTTTTTTCCCCTCTGTGTGTGATGCCGAGAAGAGAATTTTGAAATTTATTATTTGGCACCAGCTGTTTTGAGAAATCTGAAAGTAAAGGCTAAAAATGGAGGTATTAAAAAAAAAAAATCACAAAGAAATCAAAGGTCTTTGGAATATCTAAAATTTATCACTTTCTTTTCTAGTTCTGTCAGAATAGGAAGCTGACAAAAGACCATTTTCTCTGACTCATGAAGAACGTGCTTTAGGTAAATTCTAAAAACAACTCCCTAAATTAGCCCGTTGCCATCAAGTTAATTTCGACTTACAGTGATCCTAAAGAAAAGAGCAGAACTATCCCACAGGGTTTCCAAAGGGTACCTGGTGGATTCGAACTGATAATCTTTTGGTTAACAGCCAAACTCTTAACTACTGTGTCACCAAGGTTTCTGCTTCCCCAAGTTATACCTTGTTTGTTTGTTCTAATAACAACATTGATTCTTTGTTCAGAAATCCTTATGTGCAAAATCTGAATGTCACTTCAAGGATAAAAATGTTACCTGCCTAACAAAACTTAAAGAATCACTTCAAGAGCAATATACAGAAGAGTCTTTCACATATAGGCACATCTCAGAGATATTGTAGGTTCAGTTACAGACCGTTGCAATCAACTGAGCTGCACAATTATTTTTGTTTGTTTTCCAGTGCATATAAAAGTTATGTTTACTCTATACTGTAGTTTAAGTTTACAACAATATTATGTCCAAAAACAACAATGCTGTTTTTAGGTGCTGTGGTGTCAGTTCAACTAACAGCAATCCTGCATAACCAACCAGCCCACCCACTGCTGCAGTGTCAATTCTGACTCACAGTGGCCCTACAGGACAGAACAGAGCTGCCTCACAGGGTTTCCAAGGCGCACCTGGTGGATTACAACTGCTGACTTCTTGGTTAGCAGTTAACTCTTAACCACTATGCCAGTGACCCTGTATCAAAAAAACCCAAACCTGCTACCATCCCTAATTAAAAAAAATATGCCACTGCTAAAAAGTGGTAACCATCACCTGAACCTTCAGGAAGTCATAATCTTTTCTGCTTGTAGAAGGTCTCATCCCAGTGATGACAGCTGCTGACTGACAAAGTACTGAAGGCTGGGGGAGCTGCAGCAATTTCTTAAAGTAGCAGTGATACTTGTGGCATCAACGGATTCTTCCTTCACAAAGGATTTCTCTGTAGCATGTGCTATTCTTTAACAGCATTTAATTCACGATGTAAGTTCTTTCAAAACTGGAATCCTCTCAAATCCTGCCTCTGCTTTATCAGCTAAGCTCATCTAATATTCTATATTATTTGCTGTCACTTCAGGAATGTTCATTCACAGCATCATCACCAGGAGTAGATTCAATCTCAAGAAACCACTTTCTCTGTTGGTCTATAAGAAGTTAACTTCTCATTTGCTAAAGTTTAATTATTAGACTGCAGCAATTCAGTCACATCTTGAGGCTTCCATTCTAATTTCCTTCCTCTACTGTAATCCTGAAATGCCTCGAAGTCACTCATGAGGGTTGGAATCAATTTCTTCCAAACTCCTATTAATGGTGGTATTTTGAAGTCCTCCCAGGAACCATGAGTGTTCTTAATGGTATCTAGAATGGTGACTCCTTTCCAGAAGCTTTTCAATTTTCTTTGCCCAGATCCAGCAGAGGAATTACTATCTATGGCAGCTGTAGCCTTAGAAATGTATTTCTTAAATAATTAAGACTTGAAAGTTGAAACTGCTCCTTGATTGATGGGCTGCAGAACGCATACTGTGTTAGTGGACATGAAAGCAACATTAATCTAATCTCCTTGCCCACCACCATGAGAGTTCCCGGGCGAACAGGTGTATTCTCAATGAGCAGTACCATTTTGAACTTGTTTTTTTTTTTCCCCCTAAACAGCAGGTCTCAAGATGACTAACACTGCAGAGAATGGGAATTCCAGAACACCTAATTGTGTTCTTAAGGAATCTGTATATGGATCAAGAGGCAGTCAAGTGAACAGAACAAGGGGACACTGCACGGTTTAAAGTCAGGAAATGTGTGCATCAGGGTAGTATCCTTTGACTACACCTTTTCAATCTGTATGCTGAGAAGCTGGACTATAAGAAGAACAAGGCATCAGGACTGGAAGACGACTTATTAACAACCTGCGTTACGCAGACACCACCACCTTATTTGCTGGAAGTGAGGAAGATCTGAAACATTTATTGATGACAATCAAGAGCCACAGCCTTCATCATGGACTGCATCTCAACATCAAGGAAACAAAAATCTTCAGAACTGGACCAGGAAGCAACATCATCATAAACTGAGAAAGGATTGAGACTGTCAAAGATTTCATTTGACTTGCGTCCACAATCAACGCACACGGAAGCACCAGTCAAGAAATCAAAAGAAGCACTGCATTGGGAAAACCTGCTGCCAAGGACCTCTTTACCGTACTGAACAGTAAAGATGTCACCTTTAAGACTAAGGGGCACCTGACCCACGCCATGGGTTTTCAAATGCATCATACGCACGCAAAAGCAGGACAATGAACAAAAAGACAGAAGAATTTATGCCTTGGAATTGTGGTGCTGGAGAAGAATGCTGAACATACCATGGACTGGCCAAAGAACACAAATCTGTTCTGGAAGAAGTCCAACCAGAGTGCTCCTTGGAAGCAAAGATGGCAGGACTGCATCTTACACACTTTGCACATGCTGTCAGGAAGGACCAGTCCCTGGAGAAGGACATAACGCTTGGTAGGGTAGAGTGGGAGACGAACTAACACAGTGGCCGCTCAACAACAGGCTTAAGCATAAAAATGATTGTAAGAATGGCACAAGACCAGGCAGTGTTTCCTTCCGTTCATAGGCTCACTGGGAGTTGGAACTGACTCAACAGCACCTAACAACAACAATACAGGTCTCAAGAGTGGGTTTACAACTTACTAACCTACACTGCAAACATATGTGTTGTCACCTAGGCTTTGTTACTCCATTTAACAGAGCACAGGCCAAGTAGATTTAGCATAATTCTTAAGGGCCTGAGGATATTCAGAATAGTAAATGAGCACTGACTTCACCTTAAAGTCACCAGCTGCATTAGCCTTAACAAGAAAGTAAGCCTGTCCTTTGAAGCTTCGAAACCAATGACTCTTCCTCTCTGGCTATGAAAGTCCTAGGTGGCAACTTCTTCCAATACAAGGTAATGTCATCTATACTGAAAATCCATTGTTCAGTGTAGCGACCTTCTTAGCTAGGTCTTTCAGATAACGTGCTGCAGCACCTACATCAGCGCTTGCTGTTTCACCCTGCACTGTCATGTTATAGAGGCAGCTTCTTCCCTTCAATCTCATGAACCAATCTCTCTGGTAGCTCCAATTTTTTCTGTCAGCCTTCATCGCACTGAAGAGTTAGGGTCTTGCTCTGGATAATGCTTTGCCATAAGACTGTGTTGTGGCTAGCTTAATCTTCTATCCAGACCACTAAAACGTTCGCTGTAACATCAATGAGCCTGTTTTTCCTTGTTATCACTTGTGTATTCACTGGAGTAGCACTTTAAATTTCCTTTGAGACCTTTCCCTTTGCATTCACCACTTGGTTGACTGACTGGTGCAAGAGGTGTAACTTACAGCCTATCTGAGCTTTTGACATGTCTTCCTCACTAAGCTTAATTGTTTCTGATTTTTTCTTTAAAGTGAGAGACTCGAGATTGGAAGAGCTGCTTCTTCAAAGTCAGGTCAATCTAAGATTTAACCTAGTACATCCCAAACATTATCTTTTCAACAAGTAGTCAAAATAAAAGCTGTTATATATTTTAAGTCCATCTTTTTCATGTTAAGTTGTCAAAACCTGGTATGTCTTTGTCTTGGATTGAATTGTGTCCCCCCAAAATGTATCAATTTGGCAGGGTTGTTATTCCCAGTATTGTGTGATATTCTTACATGTTATAAACCTTGCCCTATGATATCAATGAGGGAGGATGGGCAGCAGTTGTGTTTAGTGAGGTAGACTCAAATCTACAAGCTTCTACTGTGTCTTGAAGCAATGTTTTGAGATATAAAAGAGAGAAGTGAGCCAAGAGGCAGGGGGACCTCATATCACCAAGAAAGCAGTGCTTCCTTTGGACTCAGGGTCCCTATGCCTGAGAATCTCCTCAAACTGAGAAGCTCCTTGACCAGAGGAAGATTGACAAGGATGACCTTCTCCAGAGCTGATGAGAGAAACCCTTCCTCTGGAGCTGATGCCCGAATTTGGACTTTCAGCCTACTGTACTGTGAGGAAATAAATTTCCCTTTGTTAAAGACGATATGTGATATTTCTGTTATAGCCGCACTAGGCAACTAAGACAGTCTTTTATACTTACAGCACTTTCAATCTGGTAACCACATTTTCTTTTCCACTGTGACTGAATGAAAGTAGTATATGGTCGAACTTAAATTTGCATGTCCGCCTATCTGCAGTTCCCTCTCGTCTCCTTGCCTGGTGACAGCACATTCTTCCTTTCCATTCTACACATATCATACCCTGGTAACAATCTCCTATCCCCTCCTCTCCACCCTCTCCTCTCTCTTCTAGTAAAAGGCCAGTAGGACAGCATTTTGTAGATATACAGAACCTTAAGGTGTACACACCATATGGTCACTTTGTGTCCCGAAGTCCAATCCATCCCTGTCCTAAGAGTTGATCTCAATAATGATTAATGATCAGGAGCAGCAGCAGGTCTAGCGGCCACGTTCCCAGGGAAAGTCCCAGGCTACTGGACCATCAACTGCAGTCTTTTAGTGGTGTTTTTGAGGTACACTCCCCTTTTTTCTCATGTTGCCACACCCGACACTGTGTGCACCAACACGGCTGTCAATGGTGGTGGCTGGGTATCATCTGGTTCTTCTGATCATCTGCTGATACAGTCACCCATACACATGAGTCATTCTGTATTCCGGTCTCTTTTTCCCTTATGTCTTTGTTGTCCTTGGTAGTCATCTGATCCAGCTAAGTTAGGATCATTTGGTGTACCTCAGATGGCAGCTTGCTCATTTTTAAGACCCCAGATGCCACTCACCAATATGGAGTACAGAAGACTCTCTTAGCAACAGGCTAACTACACCAACTGGCCTCGCTGTCCCCTGAGAACATAGTCCCTGGACCCCTGCCCCTGCTACTCTATCCTTGGTATATTAGGCTAAGATTAGAAGAGTTTTCAGTTTATGTTGAAATCCAGTTAAGTTGATCTTTCTAGTGTGTGCTGTCACTGCTTTCATTCAACCCAATTTCTGTCAGCTATCTAATCTATACCCAGTCCTCTTCCTTCCTTCCTTCCTTCCTCCCTCCCTCCCTTCCCTTGCAGCCATCAAAGGGTCTTTTCTTGTATACATGAGTCTGTTTTGAAGTCCTTACAGTAGGGGGTCTCACACAGTATTTGTCCTTGTGCTGCTCGCTGACTGATTTCACTCAACATAATGTCTTCAAGTTGAAACCAGGTTATGAGAGGTTTCCTGAAATTATCCGTGTTCTTTATCATTGCATAGTGTTCCACTGGGTATACGTACCACAGTTTGTTTATCCATTCACCTGCTGTTGAGCATCTGGGTTGATTCCATCTTTTTTCAATTATAGACTGTGCTGCAATAAACTTTTATGTGCATGCGTCTGTTCACATGACTGCCCTTAATTCTGTAGGATAATTCCACGCAGTGGAATTACTGTATCAAATAGTGTATCTATTTCCAGCTTTTTAAGGAAGCACCAAATTGCTTTCCAAAGAGTTGTACCATTTTGCAATCCCACCAGCAAGGTAACATCATGGGAAATATTTCATCCACACATAGATTTTTTAAACTTACTGTTGAAAGAGTGATTTTTACAGACCCAACTTGTTCCAAACACACCTGTAAGTTTTCCAATAACTCAATCAAATATAACTTTTTAAAATTTAAATTAACTTTACAGGCAGATAAAATTTAAAATTTAGTTCCTTAATCCAACCAGTTACATTGTAAGTACTTGGTAGCCCCATGTGGCTAGGAATTCCTATATTGAACAGTACTGGCATAAACCTTTCATGAGGGGATTCCTTACTTTAACAGTATGAGTGAGGTTATCACACGGAATATTTAACACCTAAAACCAGGAAGATCTAAGGGGAGAGAAAAATCTCCAGAGCAACCACCATGCTTATTGATACAAACATTTATAGAATTTACTACAGATTCCTTCAACAAATATTTATGGAAGACCTACCATACTTTACATGCTATTCTAAGACCTGGAGTACAGCATTAGGGAAAGGACACAAGGTTCCCATTCTTACAGAATTTACATTCTAGGTTAAGCGTTATGAGAGAAAATAAGTAATAAGCAAGTAACCACATAAAATATTCCATGGTGATTACCCCTGAAGGTACTGGTGATGAGCCTGGGGAAGACTCCTTGGGAGTTACACCCATTCTTATGAAGATGAGGCCTCAGCCTAAGCTGCAGGATTTAAGAGCCAGGCGCACAACCACCAGAACATGATGGTATTGTGCTCCTACAGAAGACAACATTTGGCCCTGTCCCAGGTTGTTCTACTTGCCATCTCTTGCCAACTCCTGCAGAAACATTCTTTAAGAACTTGCCTCAATGTAGGCAGAATAGACAGCCTTTGCAGAATCCTACCACCTACACTTAGCACCCTAGGTATACTGTTACATGGAATGGAATTAATTAATTGAACTTCTGTTTTACAGTTGTTTAACTTTCAGTTTCTAAGCTTTTGTCTCCTATATGAAAAATGAAGGTTAATTATGCTTATTTTGCAGGGTTTGTTTTGTTAACGAAAACACATAACAATGTGGGATGTGATGATATCTAAAGCATCATATGAAAATGAAAAACACAGAGGTAAAAAAAGACAGCACCTGTAATCATTTTTATTTTTAATGACTTGATCCTTAGAAAATAAACATGCAACATGACCAGTACAGATCTAGGATGTCCAATATAGTAGCCGCCAGCCACTAGCCACATAAGCACTTGAAATGTGGTTTTATTTTTAATTTTATTCATTCATATGAATTCAAAATCCACATGTAGCTAGCTAGTGACTAACAGAGCAGCTCCCTGTCAATACCACTGTTGATAACATAATGGAGTAAGAGAAAACCAAAACCAATTCCAGTGCAGTCGAGTCAATTCCAACCCACAGCAACCCTAAAGGTCAGAGGAGAACTGCCCCATAGTGTTTCCAAGGGGTGCCTGGCAGGTTTCAACTACTATCTGGTTAGTAGACGAAGCACATAACCACTACACCATGAGGATTTACCATTCAAAAAGCAAAGGTATGATCGACAGCTATTTTTGGAGAATAGGTAAGAGACACTAAAGGAAAAGTTTTCACACTAACACAGTTGGATTCCTATCACTGAGGGTAGGAGAAAAAGGGCAGGTTTACACTAGACACCAGAACAGAAACAGAAACGAGTCTCATTCACGTGTGCATCCCTGGCACAGTGTTTGTCCAACGAATAGGATCTTCATACAGATGGCTCTCAAATGTACTCACATACTCTCTGGTTAGCCTTCTTTTTGGAAACCTAGCAGCTGAATTTCCTTTCCTATTCTTGAGGAACCTCTCAGTCACAAGACAGAACTTGCTTACCACTGCAGACTTACCAGTTACGCTGAGAGGTACAGTATAGACAAGGAGCTCTGGTGGCACAATGGTTAAGCAACTGGCTGCTAACTGAAAGATGAGCAGCAGTTCAGTTTCACTCAGCAGCTCTCTGCAGGAGAAAATACCTAGCCATCTGCTTCCATAAACATTATAACCAGGAAACCCTATGGGGGCAGTTCTATCCCGTCCTACAGGGTTGCTATTAAGTTGGAATGAACTTGATGGCACACAGCAATAACCTGGGTACAGACACATGATTCAGGCTCCATCAATGAGACACACTCACCTCACATTTAAGTAAAGGGTAGCAAAAGAAAGCAGGGATGGTGCTGAGTCCATCCTGGACAGCAGTACCAACTATATCCAGTTTCCAAAAGCAGTGGTCCAGCATGGTGGACTACTGGTGTTAAGGCTGCAAGCTACGGACAGGATCAGGGTTCTGAATTCCAAGGTGTGATTTGCCTGTATAGCTGTTGTGGGGGGCAGAAGATGGTTCCCCCAAAAGGTTTACATTCTAATCCCCAGAACCTGTGAATGTTACCTCACATGGCAACCGGGACTTTTCAGATATGATTAGGTTGGGAGTCTTGAGATGGGAAGATTATCCTGGATTATTCTACAGCCAATATAATTACAAGGATCCTTATAAACAAAAGACGTGTGATAACAGAAGCAAAGGTGGCTGTGATATGATTATTGGCTTTGAAAACACAATGGAGCCGTGACTCAAGGAATGTAGCCTCAAAAACAAGAAAAGCTCAGAAAATGGGATTTCTCCTAGAACCTCTGGAAGACACAACACTTTGATTTTAGTCCAACAGTACCATTTTAAGAGCCCAGGCGAAACAGCGGTTAAGAACTGGCTGCTAACTGAAAGCCAGGCAGTTTAAATCCACCAGCAGCACCATGAGGGAAAGACGAGGCAGTCTGCTTCTGTAAAGGTGGTTGTTGTCTGTTGCTGTCAATTCAAACTTACTGTGACCCTACAGGACAGAGTAGAACTGCTCCACAGGGCTCCAAAGGAGCAGCTGGTAGACTCAAACAGCCACCTTCTGGTCAGCAGCCAAGCTCTTAACCACTACATCAGAGCCTTGTGAACTCCATGGGCAGTTTCACTCTCTCCTACAGGGTCACCGCTCGATGGTAACAGGTTTTGGTTTAGGGCCCATTTTGGACTGACTTCTGGAACTATAACTTAACACTCCTTGATACTGTTTTCAGTCTCCCAGTTTGGGGTAATTTGTTACAGCAGTAACAGGAAACAGAGCAGTCACATCTCTATCTCTAGCTCTTTCTTGTTTCAACGAATCACAGCTGTTTCTGTTGCTCATAACCAAGGCAATGATATACTCCCCTCATTCTTATTCTCTGTTCCTTACATCTATACAGTATTTCCATTTCCTAAAAATATCAGATCCCTAGGTGGTGAAAACAATCTGCAGTCTACTGGCAACCGAAGGGTTGGTAGTTTGAACTCACACAGCAGCACTACTGAAAGAGAGTCTGGTGCTCTGCTTCTATCAAGATTACAACCCAAAAAAATCTCATGTAACAGTTCTACTCTGTAACACAGCCAGTCTCCTAAATCACAAATCAACAACACAGTGAAGCAATACTGTTTCCATTACAACACAGAGTAACACTGTTTAACTTAGCCAATAGCATGTCTTGCCTAAACCCTGGAGTAACACTGATTAACTCAGCCTTGATCACACCTTGTGGAAACTCTGAAGTAACACTGATTAACTTAGTCTCTACCTTACTGACGAAACCCTGGTGGCGTAATGGTTAAGTCCCACATCTGCTAACCAAAAGGTTGGCAGTTCACATCTGCCAGCCTCTCCTTGGAAACTCTATGAGGTAGTTCTACTCTGACATATGAGGTCACCATGAGTTTGAACTGACTCCACAGTAGTGGCTCTGACTCTACCATACCTTGAACATTGCAATTTCTCAATTATTCTGAGAAATTCACGTAATTCAAAATGCTTGCAGTAAGTGTGATCTCATATATTATTAGTTAACATTTATGTATACCCATTACTGTCAAGTTAATTCAAACTTAGAGTGACCCTACAGGGCACAGCAGAATTGCCCCACAGGTCTTCCAAGGAGTGGTTGGTAGATCTGAACTGTCGATCTCTGGTCAGCAGCCATGCTCTCAACCACTGCGTCACCAGAGCCTCAGGTGACATTTACTGAGTATCACACTGCTCTACTGTTGCACCAAAAGAAAGAGAAAGCCCTTCACTCAAATATCAACACAGGAAAAAACAGTGACTACATAAAAAGTGGTATAATGTGACCAGTTAATGACAACTGAGAATAAAGACAAATACAAAGTCATCTATCTGAGAAAATTCTATGATTAAAATAAAAAAAGGCTTCCTGGAAGAAGTGACTTTCTGAGGGCAATGTGAAGTTAGCTAGAAAGGCGAAGACTGTAAGGTACACAGAGGAAAGCTGTTCCTTTTCTTGAGTTAACCACAGTCTTACTGTCTCCATTTCAAGTGGCAACATGTGCTTAAGGAAACAGTAAATCGAACATGTCAGACCACATATAAATTAGTAATTTATTACTTAAAAAGTCACACTGACTTTTCCTTTTGAAGCAGCTTACTACCTAAACGCGCAAAATTATATTTCTTATCGAGATGCTGGCAAGTCAACATCTTCATGTAGTATTCTACCAAACCAATAAGGAAAAAGAAATTCTAGTTTTCTCTATGTAAATTACACACAAAAACTGGCAAGGCATTCTCCACTTGTCTCATTAACCTAGGTGGCTGAAAGCTGGATTCCCTGGTAGTAGCTGATTGTCACTGCTCCCAAGGGGCTCAAGAAACGCCTCTCTGGAAGTAGCAATGCTGAAGTCAGAAACTGTGAGGGAAGAGTAAAAGGCCAACTAGTCCATGAGACAGTTTAAAGCAGTCTAAATGACTTTATTTCAAACGCAACAGAAAAATAGTCTTCCCCTTCTACTCCCCTATTTTCTCCTTTATCACAGAACAGCAAACAAACATAGGAAGGTTGAGAATGATAAGACAAGTTTATTCACAACACACACACACACACACATAAACCAGAAGTAAAACAAAATCCTACAACTCTACACTAGGAAAATAATAAAACTTTAAGGTAGAATCAGTATGATGCATGTCAAAAGCACGGATTCTGGAGCCAGGCTCCTAGGTTCAAATCCTGACTGTCACTTTGTGATGGCCCTAGGTTCATTCTGTGTCTGTTTGATGATCTGTAAAACAAGAAGAGAGCATGTACCTCACAGGGTGGTTGTTAAGATTTAAGACATTAATCAACATACAACATTTGGAATGGTCTGGCACAAAATAAAATAGAAACAAGTGCTATTATTTACCATGTCAAAAGAACAGCCTCTCTCTATGACATCATCATACCTCACTGCTACTCTACGCAAGCCTCAGTTAGAACTGTAAAAACAAAAGGCACATTAAGGTTTCCCCAGATTACAGATGACCGGCAAGTTAACCCAGGACCAATACAGCTGACGATGAGAGCATAGCCAAGGAGCTCTTCACACAACAAGCAGGTCAAAATGATCACTAAAAATATCTACAATCTTGTATCAAAAAGTTTAAAATAAGATACTAACTCAGGATTCTCTTTAAAGTTTTATAAAGGTTTCTTACCAAAAGGGTATATCCCTATAGCCACAAAAATCTGGCTACACTGCATGTATCTCCCAAATATAACACAAAAATAAGTAAATTCTCACACAAAGGAAAGCCTTTTTCTGTGAGCACTTCAAATGACAAACGATTACTCTTGTGACACATTTTTGAGTGCTACTATGACTTGTAACTTCACACCAACTGCCAAATATAGCGGAGAGGAAGGTTAATTGTCATGAAGAAACAACGGAGGTAACAACAAGAAAGCAGACAACAAGGAGGTTTTTATTTTACCAGCTTGGTATGGCACTGTGTCATTTTCAAACTCTTCTTTACAGTATACAGCCAAAATTCCCAGATTCTAAATTGTTCTCTCTTTCCCATCTTACCACAGTTAGGAATCAGGGGATCTGAAGTGAGCAACATTAAAAAAAAAAAATAAATAAATAAAACAGCGTCCATATTTGGATCTAAAACCAAAGAAAAGTAGCTCATGTTTTATCAAGAAAAGCACCTATTTCAAGTGTTCTTGTATGAAGATGAAGTAGGTACCACCAGTCTTTCAGTAGGTCCTTCGTTATTTCACACCTAAAAACAAAAAGCCCAAACTCACTGCCATCAAGTCTATTCCAACTGACAGACCCTGCAGGGCTGGGCAGAACTGCTCCACAGAGCTTCCAAGGAGTGCCTGGCAAACCTGAACTACGGACCTCACGGTTAGCAGACAGCACTTAACCACTATGCCACCAGGGTTTCCATTTCTTACCTAGAGCCGCCTAACTTAATTACTTCTCACTATCGTGGTCTTTCTCCCTCCGATTCTATCACTTCCTGTTTAAAATTACTGTATGACTTGCCACAGCTTTCAGGACCAAATTCAAACTCCACTCAGTTTCATGCTTAGTCACCTGTCTACCTCTAGCCTATTCTTTCATTCCTCTACACATCTTTCACATTATCATCAAGTCACAATGCTCCTCTCAGAAAGCAAACCGATCTTCTACCAGGAACTTTGTTTATAGATTTCTAAGGCTCTTGGGAGAACTACTTTGTTTCCCTTAAGACAGTGTATAATACCTGTCATGCCCATCATCAGTACCTCAGTTTCTTTAAAAGCAGAACTGCATGAATATAGACGACCCAGCATAGAAAGGGGAAAGTGTGCTGGTACACTGCGGAGATCACAATGTCACAAAACAATATGCATATAAAGTTTGGAATGAGAAATTAGCTTGAGCTGTAAACTTTCACCTAAGGCACGTAAATTTTTTTTTTTAAAGAATTACAAGAAATAGACTGCTGCAAATACACACAGTGCCCTATTTAGAGTATCTGAGTGATGCTGAATACCACTTTATGACCTTCAGTGCATTTGAAACATTACATTTTCCTGGGAGGAAGTTACAGAAACATGCATACAGGGGATAGGAAAAAAAATGCTGAGTTATGTACCCATACAAGCTTCCATCATTTAACCGAGACAGTAGGATGGAATACACTGGTGGAAAAATCATCCATATGTCAATGATGCTGACTTTAGAACTTGGCTGCCTACGTGGAACAGCTCATAAATCACAAAAGAAACGGAAGTGACAGATCAACATTTAATGAACTTTGAAGACGAAAGATATAATGAGGAAGAGGAACAAGATAAATGGTCAAACCTTTTTGTAGTGAAAGGGTTCGCTGGACTTTTTTCTAAACTAAATCCAAGGCTTCAGTTGCTTGAAAATATGGACTGAAGTACTGACTGTTAAAGTTGATAGGCAGCTTTAGGAAGCAGTAAGATGTTACCAAGAAATATGTGAAGAAGAAAAGGACTATAAAAGCTGTCTGATTCTCTGACTAGAAACACTATCCCCATTCCCAGGCATAAGCCAGATGATCTAGAACCTTCTATGAGAGGACAAAATGCCACACCATCACAGTAAATTTTTGGATTTTTTAAAATGTAAGTATTAAGGTATATCTGTAAGTTTATATGTAATGCTTCCACCTGCAAAGGCAAAGGTCAGCTTATTTTAAAAAATACACAAATCCATATATGTCAAGTCGATTCCCACTCTTAGCAACCCTATAGGACAGAGCACAACTGCCCCACAGATTTCCAAGGGGAGCCTGGTAGATTCCAATGGCTAACCTTTTGGTTAGCAGTCCAACACTTAACCATTATGCCACCAGGACTTCAGATTTATAAAGATAAAGATATTGTAAAGATATTTATAAATAATAATTAAACTTTTTTAAAACAATGTATTTGACTTACATCAAAACTGACTTAGGATGTAGTCACTCGAGTGGAACCGTGTCTTAAGTCAGGTACTACTTGCAAATTCTATGACTATTTATTTGAAAATGGCTGTAAGACAAAGGCATCTATATTCAAAAGACTGCCCCTGAGCTAATTATCCTAACATAGTTCAGGAATTTGGCACACATAAGTCCAAACAAAGGAAGAAGAAATTTATTAAAGGTAATTTAGGACAACTGCTCCATAATAATGTGAGGTTTTTATATATCAAATAATATACTACTACTGGTACTATTAACAACAATGATTCCATTTGTTGTTGTTTTTTTAAAGACTCCACACTGAGAACTTTACTATTATTTGTTACTTGTTAAACTGCAAAGAGTATATTACTGCCATTGTAACACTCAAGAAACCAGAATCGGGAAAGTTAGGTAACATGCCTATGGTCACTCAGCCATTATTCAAACCCTCCCCAATAAAACCAACATCATACGCATGTCAAGTCAGTTCTGACTCACAGCAGCACCACGTGTTCTACAACAGAGCTGAACTCCCTACAGTTTTCTTTTCAATAATTTTGTTCTTTTTGTTGTTGTTGAGAATACACACAGCAAGATATACACCAACTCAATACTTGCTACATGTACCATTTAGTCACAACTGGTTACATTCTTTCAAATATGTAACCTAATCATTTTCACCCTTCTTTTCTGAGTTGTTCCTCACCCAATAACACAAAGCCACTCTCCCTTAAAGTTCTTATCTAATATCTCGAGTAACTATTGTCCATTTGATCCCATGTAGATAGATCTTAAGAGCCTAATGCTCAAGGCAGACCGTGCTTACTAGTTAAGCTAAACTATTTGACGCTTTTAAAAAGGCTTTAGGAGATTTTTTGGTTTAAGGTTTTAAAAACTACCTCAATGCAACAGTCTGTTCATTCAGTCTTCACAGCTTCAGGAAGTCTGGAGTCCATGAAAATCTGACATCTTGTTCCACATTTTCCTCCTTTTGATCATGATTCTTCTACAGAATAATTGATCAAAATGTTTAGTATTGCTAGTCAGGCACCATCTAGTTCTTTTGGTCTGATGGCCAAGAAGGAGCTGTTTATGAAGGCAATTAGCCACACATTTCATAGTCTCCTATCCCTGCCTCTCCTTCTTCCCCTCTGTTGTTCCAAACTAAGAAACACAACTGTTGTGCCTTGGATGATTGTTTGCAAGCTTTTAAGTCCTCGGGTACTACGCATCAAACTAGGAGGTAGAACATAGGCACTAAGCATGTTATGAGGCTGATTAACCAAAATACCCCCATGAAACCATGAACCTAAACCTCCATCCAAATCAAGAAACCAAATTCCATGAGCAGCTGCTCTTTTAGGTTGTTGTTATAAATCTATCAACCACACAACTTTCCCTAACTCAACATTTTATAGGTATACAACTTACTGACAGCAATTCAAGGGCCTTCTAATAAAGGTGGCTTATCTTTGAACTCGAAAACCACAAGTTGTATAAATGATACAGTTTTTACTGTTTTCTTATCTTGAAGTACATTTGATGGCATTATGTGTGGAAAAGAACTTTGGGAAAATGGTGGCCACGGCGTCTTCGAAATGGGGCCAAAAATAGCCTGATTATCTGTCACCATCAACAACCACAGCCTCTCCCTGTTCACCTTGGAAAAAATAAGGGCCAATGATTCTGCTGGACCAAAATCCACACCAAACAGTAACTTTCAGAGGATGAAGTGATGTTCCTGAATCTCTATTGGACTTTCATGGCTCTAAATACAGTAGCTTTGTTTGTAACAAAACCATCCATCTAAAAATGGGCCTCATCACTGAAGATGACTTTTTTGGCCAAAAGCAGGGTCACCTTCCAATTGCTCCATAGCTCACTCAGCCAATGTACAGTGCAATGTACAGCTGCTGGACTTCAGTTCTTCAGTTAAAATGGGTTTGTAAGGGTAAAGCTTCAAGTCTCAATGCAAAATTCGCCAAACTGTGGTCAACAAAAGACCCAGTTCTTGTGCTCTGCAAAAAATTGACTGGGATACATTCTTGTATACACTCACATGAACAGTGGCCATGTATTCACTGGAACATGCGGTTCACTGACACACTGGCATTGTCTGATTGGCAACAGACCCGGCTGTCTCAATTTTTTTTATTAAACACTGAATTATTCTCTCAGCAGGACAATTAAAAGCATCATAAATTTCACGTAACACACAGAATGTTTGGCAAATGGGACATTCATTTTGATAATAAACTATAATAATTTCTGTGTTGTGGAACTGTGCACTTTTTTATGGCTATTCGTCAAGACTAATTAAAAAAAATGGGATAAATATTGCCACTATAGCTTCACAAATATCACCACCAAGACCTATCAAAAATAGAAAATCCATACTGTAGTACCCTTTACAATAACTTGTTGTACAATACCCTAACCTCGATCACATGATAATACCATCACCAATTAATCCCTCTTTTCCCTCCTTTCCAGCACTGGCAAATATGAACTTTGTTCTCTACATAGTACCCTTTTCTATCAGTAAGGTCATACAATACATGTCCTTCTGTGATTGTCTTATTTCGCTCAGTGTAACGTCTTCAAGCTTGATCCGTACTGCAGCATGTTATTAAGACTTCATTTTTCCTACCGGTTTGAGTGGTAGTCCACTCTAGGTATGGACCACATTTTGCTTACTTTTAGTCTTTAGAGGAACCACCACACCGTTTTATACAATGGCTGTGCCATTTTGCATTCCTACCAGCAACGCATAAGGGTTCCAATTTCCCCACACCCCCTACAACATTTGTTATTTTCTCTCTCTTTTTTTTTTTTTTTGGACTCTTAGCCATTTTAGTGGAAATGAAATCAGCTGATTTAGACATTTGATATTCACTTTTCTGATGGCTATTGATGCTGAGCATCTTTTCATGTGTTTGGTGGCCATATGAATGTTCACTGTGGTGAAATATCTATTCAAGTCCTTTGTCCAGTTTAGGACTGAGTTGTCTGTCTGTTAAGATGTCCAAATTTTGTATCTATTTTGGTTTTTAGATTCTTGTCAGATACAAGGTTTCAGAAAATAAAGTCAGTAGCTTGTCTTTTCAATCTTTCAATAAAGCCTTTCGATGAATAAAAGTTTTTAATTTTCATGACATCCCATTTGTTTTTTACTGTTTGTGCTCTTGTTGTTAGACAACCCATTGTTGAAAGTTAGGCGTGACAGCACTGCCCCTGCATTTTCTTCTGAAGAATTTTATGGTTTTAGTTCACACATTCGGGTCCTTAATTCATTCTGAATTTGTTCCCGTGTATGATATTCTGCACGCACAAATGCAATTTTCCCAACACCATTTACTGAAGAGACTCTTTTCTTCCCCATCAAGTGGACTTGGAACTGTTGTCTAAATCAGCTGACCAGAGATGTGTGGGTTTATTTCTAGACTCTCCACATTATTTCACTGGTCTATATGTTTGTTGTTATACCCAGTATCAGGTTATTTTGATTAATGTAGCTGTACAGTGTTATCTTAAAATCAAGAAGTGTTGAGTCCTCTTACTTTGGTCTTATCTTTTAATATTGCTTTAGCTATCTGGGCCCTCTTGTCATTCCTCATAAACTTGAAAACTGGATTTTCTGTTTCAGTAAAGATGGCTGCCAGAACTTTGATCAGAATTGTGCTGAATCTATTGCTTTGGGTAGTATCAGCATTTCAACAATAGTAAGCCTCCTAATTGATGAAAAGGGAACAAATTTCCATTTGCTGAAGTCTTCTTTAGTCTCTTTCAGCAGTGTTTTACAGTTTTCATAGCAGTATTTCAAGTCACTGCTAGATTTTTTCCTATATATTCTATTCTCTTAGACACTATGGATACTAGTTGTAAATGTAACTATTTTCTTTTCCTATTTTTCATTCCTAGCATACAGAAACCCACCTGACTTTTGTTTATTGACCTTGTACCCTGCAGCTTTGCTAAATTCCTCTATTAGGTCTAGAAGCTTTCTTATAGACTCTTTGGGCACAAGATTTTCTTGGTTATAAACTTTACAGAAGCTGTCAATGGATATCAAAAAAACAAAGCCCTTATGCCTAACACACTGTAATTTTAAGTGCTATACTTGGCCAATGTACTCCTAAACTTTCTAGTAACAAAACACCACTTTTAAAAGGAAGGTAAATCACGTAACAGCTTTTCATATAAAAATTATTTCAAATAAGTAAATGACAAGTAGAAAAAGTATCAAAACCAAATATTAAAAAAAAAAGCATGAAAGCATAAACAAGGCTAGAGCAGAGAGACACTAGTAAAATGAAGTAATTTACATTCATACATTCTTTGAATATTCAGCAAATATATACTAGGCTTCCTCCATGTGGCAGATACACGGAGGCCTCAGGGACACAATTTTTAACAAAAATAGTCCTATGCTTAATTACCTTAATTTGTGGAGGGGGAGGAAAAAAGAACTTCAACCGTGCTGTAGAAAAATCAGGCCAGGAATAGAAAGAGTTCCCAAATTTAGAAATAGGAAGGCCTTTGATGACCTGGGCAAGTACAGTTTTAGTGAAGGATGGGGCAGAAACGAGAGTAATGAGTTGCTGAAAGTCAGTACAGAGTACATTTTTAAGAAGCTTGGTGCTAAATAGGGAAGAGAAACGACAGGACATTTCTAAGGAAGAAACGACAGGACATTTCTAAGGAAGAAACGATAGGACATTTGTAAAGAGCTGTTTGAATACTTTTGACAAAGCTCCAATAACAAAGAAGAGACTAAAAATAAAGGAGATTGTGAGATCCAGAGAAGCCTGAAAAAGAAGGAAGGGAACCTTTTCCATTCTGTAAAGAAGGAAAAGAGGCAAGGAGTAGTGTAAGAGGAACAGAAAGCAAACTAGTTCCACCAAAAAGAATTTTTTTTAACACCTGCTGCAAAGGTCATCTGCTAAAAGTAGCAAAGCTTCAAGAAAACAGAATAGTTTAAAATAACCACCATCAAGAAGTGGGCAAACCCAGGCAGAGGAATACCTGACACTGAAGTGAAATATGTACTTATAATAGCAGCAACTGTACAGTCGACGTTTCTTCTTTTTCCCCCAGTGAAGCTACCTATAATGTTCAAAACATATAGTCAAAATCATTCCGAGATGGGTATTCCCAGAAGAGTGAGTTGGAAGGCAATGGAACAAGACAACTGAAGACACTGTTAAGAAGGTAGTGGAAGTGATGTTTACTGGAGGGGATAGCAAAGGCAGAAGCAGACACATTAAGGCAAAAGCTGAAAACCCATTGCAGTCAAGTAGATTCAGACCCACAGTGAGCCGACAGGACAGAGCAGAACTACTCCATGGGGTTTCCAAGGAGCATCTAGTGGCTTCAAACTGCCAACCTTTTGCTTACAGGCCAAACTCATAACCACTATGCCACTAGGGTTTCCAAGGCAAACACTGGAAGGGGCCTAATAGAGGAAGAGATGAGAATAACTATTTAAACAGCAACAGCTGGATTAATGGAGATGTGGTTGTGGTCAAAAAGTGAAGTTAACATTTTACAGGCGAATGTGATCTGGCAAACCCTCTTCTTAGAATATGTATATCCTAAAGAAATAAGGGCTGTCACATGGGATGCAGGTACACCAATGTTTACTGCAGCATTGTCCACAACAGCAAAAATTATGGCATCAACCTAAGTACCCATCAATGGATGAAGGGATAAACAAATTATAGGATATTCACTCAGTGGGATACTACGCAGTGGTAAAGAACAATGATGATCCTGGGAAACATAACATGGAGGAATCTGGACGGCATTATGCTGAGTGAAATTAGTTGCAAAATGACAAATGTTATATGAGAACATGACATGGACTGGAGAAGAGGGTTCAACACAGAAGAAAACGGTCTTTGATGGTTACAAGGAGGGGAGATATTCATTGATTAGATAGTAGATGTGAACTGGGTTAGGCAAAGTGAAGGAAACACTGCAGAAGAGGAGTGGTCATCACAGCTGGACTAAAACACTTAAGACGTTTCCTAAATATAATCCAATACTTCAAAGGACAGGGTAGCAGGGGCAGGAGTCTGGGGACCACGTTATCAGGGGACACCTAGGTCAACTGGCATAACAAAGTTTTTTAAGAAAATGTGCATACCACTTTGGTGAGTGGTGTCTGGAATCTTAAAAGCCAGCTAGCAGCCACGTGAGACATTATCAGCTGGCCCCAACCCACCAGAAGCAGAGAAGCAGCCAAGACATGGAAAACACGCGCTCAAGGGACAAAAGGTCCTACATGATCCAAAGAATGCATCAGTGTGAGACCAGTAGAACTAGATGGTGCCTGGCTACTACCAATGACTGTCCTAGTAGAATCCCTGATGCAGGAGAAAAATCGATGTGCAGAACTTGAACTCTACCACCAAAAAGAAAAACAAACAAACAAACAAAAACACCCCTAGAATTGCTGCCAGCCTAGACCCAAAGCTAGTATTGAGGCCAACACTTTGTAAGAATGGACTGGACTTGGGAACACAGAGTGAGCATAAGGTGTGTGTGTATAAAACCATAAAGTACACACAGGAGGCTGTGCTACTGGTTTCTTTCTGGAGGGGAGAGGAGAGGATAGAAAGGAAGGGCCTATGTTCCTTAAGTGGTCAGTGGAAGAGTGAAAAGGAGGCATGTGCTGTCACAGGTGAAGGAAAGCAGACAGAGCTGCAGAGACGCAGGCAGGCAAAATTACCTGGACTGTATACTTTCACTTAATCATAATAAAAAATAATAAACTATAAGTATTCTTCAGAAAAAAAAGACTTGATGGTCCAACAGACTAGAGAGTCCCCCAGAAGACATGGCCGCCAGACTCTTAAATGTTAAACCAGAAATATCCCCTAAAATCTTCTAAAATGCCAAAGAACAGTTTAGTATAACTAGTAATGAATGCCTGCCATGAACATTACACTCTTTTAAGATCTGCCAGTATGGGGTCAAACTGAGGGTAAGAACAGATGCAGAACTCAAAGAATGTAATCAATGTCATCGAATTATACACAAAGAAACAAAAATATCATCAAAACATCATTTTAACTTATTTATATTACCATCATAAAGCAGTTTGTAAAAAAAAAAGTTTCTTATTTATACTTCCATCTCCGTAACAGAAAAATAATTTTAAAGCATCACAGTCTATAAAACTTCTGAAAAGTAAATAGGCAGCACACAGGTGCAATGACAAAATTGTATGGTAAAGAAAAAGGAATTATTACAGATCATATTGTATCAATGACCATACTTCTTACTATGTCACCTGAACAGCAAAACGAGTAAGACTAGATTTATATGAACACTTGAAATTATGAAAATAACTCCTAAGAAATATATATCAATATACAGATTTCCTAGCAACCAACCATGAGCCATCTAAATCAAATACATCACGCAACAACATCGATGGCAAATGTAGGCATCAACAGGGAAATATTTCATTCTGAAAGTCACTACCCAATCAGGTACAATGGACCAAAAAGAACTGGAATAAGGCCAATCCTAACTTAGCCATTAATAAAGTTTCTGTACCTTTAGCCTTGGCAATCCCTCGGTGGCACATACAGTTAACCCTTCAACTACTGCCCAAAAGGTTGGCATTTCAAAGCAAACCATAGACACCTTAGAAAACAGGACTGGTGTTCGGCTTCCAGAAAGTCACAGACTTAACAACCTATGAATGTTCTACTCTTACACATATGGGGTCATTATGAGTTGGAATGGACTTGAAGGCAACTAACATCATCATCCTGAGTCACCATTTCCTTCTGTATAAAATGTAACCCAGTTATATAAGGCTATAGGCACCTTGGAGCTCTTGTAGGTTTGGTGCCAGGCCACTGAAATAAAGCAAGTATCACACTAAAGTCACATGAATTCTGTGGTTTCTCTGTGCATATAAAAGTTATGTTTACACTACACTATAGTCTACTGAGTGTGCAATTACATGATGTCTTTAAAAAAAAGTACACATCTTAATTAAAAATACATTACTGCTATAAAAAAAAAGCTAACCATCATCTGAGACGTCAGCGAGTTGTAATCTTTTTGCTGCTAGAAGGCTGACGGCTGCCAACTGATCCCAGTGGTGGCTGCTCAAGGCTGGGGGTGTTGTGGCAATTTTTTAAGACAACAATGAAGTCTGCCTCACTGACTATTCCTTTCATGAAAGATTTCTCTGTAGCAGGCAATGCTCTTAAAACATTTTACCTACAGTAGAAGTCCTCTGAAAAGCAGTCAATTCTCTCAACCCTGCTGATGCTTTATCAACTAAGTTTATGTAATATTCTAAATCCTTTGTTGTTGTTTCAACAATGTTCACAGTATCTTCACCAGGAGTAGATTCCATCTCAAGAAAGCACTTTCTTTGTTCATCCCTAAGCAGTAACATCTCCTCTGTTCCAGTTTTATCAAGACACTGCAGCAACTGTCACATCTTCAAGCCCCACTTCTAATTCTAGTTCTCTTGTGTTTCTACCGCATCTACAATTATTTTCCTACTGAAATCCTGAAACCTTTGAAGTCATTCAGGAGAGCTGGAATCAACTATTTCCTAACACCTGTTAATGTTGATATTTTGAACTCCTTCCATGAATATGAATGCTCTTAATGGTATCCAGAATGGTGAATCTTTTCCAGGTTTTCAATTTACTTTGCCCAGATACATCAGAGGAATTGCTATCTAAGGCAGCTACAAACAGAAACAACAAAATGTATTGCTGTCAAATTGATTTTTATTCATAGTGGCCCTACAACAGAGTAGAACTGCCCCACCGTTTCCAAAGAGCACCTTGGTAGATTACAATTGCTGATGTTTTGGTCAGCAGACACAGCTTTTAACCCACTACACCATGAAAAGTTTCCAACGACAGTTACAGCCTTACAAAATTTATTTCTTAAACAGTAAAACTTGAAAGTAGAAGTTACTCCTTGATCCACAGCCTACAGAATGGATGCTGTGTTACAGCAGGCATCAAAACACTATTAATCTCCTTGTATATTTACATCAGAGCTCTTGGGTGACCATGTGCATTGTTAATGGGCAGTAATATTTTGAAAGGAATCTTTTTCTGAGCAGGTCTCAACAAACCTGCTGCTGTCAAGTCGATTCCAACTCACAGCAACCCTGTAAGATAGAAGAGAACTACCCTGTAGTTTCCAAGGAGCACCTGACAGATTGGAATGCCTGACCTTCAGGTTAGCAGTTGTAGCACTTAACCACTACACCAGCAGAGTTTCCAAGTCTCAACAGCAGGCTTACAACATTCAGTAAAGTATACTGTAAACAGATGTGCTGTCATCCAGGCTTTATTTTTCCATTTTTACAGCACAGGAAGAGTAGATTTAGCATGACTCTTAAGGGCCCTATGGTTTTCAGAATGGTAACTGAGCACTGGTGTCACTTAAAAGTCACCAGCTAAAAGCCCTTAACAAGAGTAAGCCTAGCCTCTGCAGCTTTGAAGCTGGCTCTCTTCTCTAGCTATGCCAAGTTCCAGACAGTACCTTTCTTCCAATATAAGGCTGTTTCAACTACAATGAAAATCTGTTGTTTGTTGTGTGGCCACTTTCATCAATTATGTTAGCCGGATCTCCTGTATAACATTTATTAAGTTCACCATCTTTTATAAGCATGATGTGTGGCATCCCAAAGCTATGACAACAGTAACATCAAAGATCACTGTAACAGATATAATAATAACGAACAGGTTTGAATATACTGCAAGAATTAACTACTACGTGACACACAGACACAAAGTAAGCACATGGTGTTGGAAACATGGTACCCATAGACTTTCTCAATGTAGAGTTGTGACAAACCCTCCATTTGTGTTTAAAAAAAAAATCAAAGCACAAAAAGACAAACAAAATACAAGGCACACCTGTACCTGTATAACCATTGTGTCCAGTCTATTTCAATGTCACAGCTGCCATTGAGTCTATTCCAACTCATAGGACCCCACAGGATAGAAAAAACTCCCTACAGGGTTTCCAAGGAGTGGCTGGTGATCTGAATTGCTGACATTTTGGTTAGCAACCACACACTTAACCACTGCACCACCAGGGCCCCAAAACAGATATGCAGAGACAAAAGTGTCTCATCAAGAATTCTAAGAACAAAATGTTAATCACCAAAAAAGGTCTGTGAGATCTTTTTTCTTTATGAGTTAAAAAAAAAGAATAAAGTAAACGTAAAGAGATATCATTTAACCTCAGTAATTAAAGATTTCTATCTAATGCTACAGAACTCCGCTTTCATCCTACTATTCTCCATTTCAATAAGTTTAAGTACTTCACAAAACATGTCCTATCAATGTTAGCCTATCATAGCAACCTACTGCTCCATAACAGAAATACTACAAGTGAGTGGCTTTAAAGAATAGAAATTATTTTCTGACAAGTTCAGAGAGTGGCTCTACAGGGAGGTCTTTCTCCTCCTATTTCAGCTTTTATTAGCTGTCAGCAATTGCATCAATTCCTGGGGTTGTAGCTTCAAGTATTTCTATTATCTGTCTTCCTCTTCCCTCTTGTGTTGTGTGTCTATTCTGCTCTTGTAACTCAGAACTAATTAGCTTTAGGACCTACCCTACTCTGCCATGACCTCATTAACATAACAAAAGCTTCTATTTCCAAATAAGGTCATGGTACAGGGGTTAGAATTTCAAAACATATTTTAGGAGAAGGGGAAAAATTCAATCCATAACACAACCCAGAATTGTATTCAAAATTCTATTTATTTACTAAAACTCGCACCATTTTCCTCATAACAATCTGCTAGTGTTCCAAATAACTACTTTTTACCTAAGACTACTTTCAAAGGTAGGGGGAAGAAAGCTAAAATCTTAAGTAACTCAAAAAAAGTACTGTTGACACTGCATAAATGTCCTTCTCCTGTATCTCTCAATTCCAGGAGGAATATATAAACTAAACACCAACCATTCAAACATAAATTACCCCCACTAGACTAATGACCGTGCTTGCTAAAAGATAACCTGAGACTCCCAAAGCAAATGCAGAATTAAGAAACAGACTAATCAAAAATCTCTTTAACTGACAAGATACAACCTCAGTCAGTCACGTCCCTGAGTCGATTCTGACTCACAGCAACCCTATAGGTCTGAGAAGAACTTCCTGAGTTCCCCAGGAGCACCCAGTAGTGCTGAACTGCCAACCTTCTGGTTAGCAGATGCACTTAACCACTATGCCACCACAGTTTCTGAAGATAACCTAGCTTCAGTTTATTTCAATTCACAATCAATGTCCACGGAAGCATCAGCCAAGAAATCAAACAACATACTACACTGGGCAAATATGCTGCAAAAGACCTTCTTAAAGCATTAAAAAGCGAAGATACCACTCTAATGCCCCTAACCTGAGCCAGGATATTTTCAGTCACCTCATATGCATGCAAAAGCTGGACAATGACTAAGAACAACGAAGAACTGATGTCTTCTAAATTATAGTGCTACTGAAGAATACCGAATACACCACAGACTGCTAGCATAACGAACAAATGTGTCTTGGAAGAAACACAGCCAGAGTGTTCCTCAAAAGTAGGGGCAGTAACACTTCATTTCATGTACTCAGGACACATTATCAGGAGGGACCAGTTCCTGGAGAAGGGCATCATTCTTGGTAACACGGAATGTCAGTGAAAAAGAGGAAGACCCTCAGTGAGATGGACTGACCCAGTAGATGCAACAATAGGCTGAAACACAGCAATGAGCGGAAGGATGGTGCAGGACCAGGCAGTGTCTCCTTCCATCACACACAAGGTCTCTAACCCACCAGAAGGCACAAACAACAATTTAACTGCCAGTGTCAACTGATCATGATGTTAACAGCAACTGAATTCTCATTCATTCCTAATACCAAACTTCTCAGAATTTCTAAAACACACTGCCTCTACTTTGTTCCTCTGTCTGCTAAACTCTTCCCATCTTTCTTCACCCGGTTAATCCTACTCATGTTTTAAAACTGTGCTCAACCAACAATTCCAGAGACTTTCTGCAAACCTCCCAGTCAGGAAGTTTCATTTTCCTCTCAGTATACTCATGGTGTACTTTGAAAATATTTAACACATCGGTCACCACACTGCATTGTAACATCCATGCAAGACTTGTGTCCTCTGAGAGACCAATATGA
Organism: Heterohyrax brucei; assembly: GCA_028571685.1. Lineage (NCBI taxonomy): Eukaryota > Metazoa > Chordata > Mammalia > Hyracoidea > Procaviidae > Heterohyrax > Heterohyrax brucei. Next base: position 53,730,749 of record CM053155.1, read on the forward strand.
AGGATTAAATAATTTCTGTTTATAATCTTAGAGTTCAAAATTGACGCATGGTAAAAACTGAAACCAAACCCACTGTCATAAAGTCAGTTCCGACTCACAGTGATCTCATGGGACTGAGAAGTGTCCCACAGGAATTCCAAGGAGCATCTGGTAGAGTCAAACTGCCAACCTTCTGGCCAAGCTCATTATCACTGTGCTGCCAGGGCTCTGGCACATGGTTCAAGTATCCCACAAATATTTTTCAAAAATGAAACAAAGCTATGAACATTTTATTCAGCAACCATTATATACATTGCTCATTTTAAAAATGCTAAGATATCATACTCAGTTTAACTGCAGAGATAAATTAGTTAGATAAAAAAAAGAGACTGTTACAAAACTGTGAAATTATAAGCACCAAAAAACTGAGAGACAGTTCAAAGAATGCAGAAATCACTACCAGAATTTCCACAAAGTTTCCACACAGAAGGTGACACATAAGCTAAAGTAGTGGAAGACAGCATGTACTACAGAAGAAAAGGCCTGAAAACAGAGATTAAAGCAGGTGTGGACAGGCCATGTTTGAAAGAAGATTACACTGGCTAGGGCAGTTGGTTCCTGCCAGAGTATAATGAGGTCTCATGTGGCAGAAGTGGTGGTGGTGGTGGTGTTAGTTGCTGTTAAACTGGCTCCAACTCATGGCAACCCCATTTGGAAAGAATGAAATGTTGCCAAGTCCTTATACCATCTTTATGATCTGCTGTTGTAGCCACCATGTATTTCGAGCACCTTTCCTGGTGGTGTAGCGGTGAAGCACTACATCTGTTAACCAAAAGGACAGCAGTTCAAACCTACCAGGTGCTCCCTGCAAACTATGGGGCAGGTCTACTCTGTCTATAGGGTTGCTGTGAGTCAAAATCAACTCTATGGTAGTGGGGTTTGTTTTTTTTTTTTTCCTTCTTCTGTGACTTACAAGGCTCATTTTCTAGCTCTACACTGGATACTATTCTGTTGTGACCCACAGTTTCTCAATGGCTCTTTTTTGGAAGCAGATCATCAGGCCTTTCTTCCCAGTCTGAGTCTAGAAGGTCCAATGAAACCTGTCCACCACAGGTGACCCTGCTTCTATTTGAAACACAAGTGATACGGCTTCCAGCATCACAGCAACATGCATGCCACCACAATATGACAAACTGACAGCAGATGGGTGGTGGGTGGCAGAGGTAGAAGAGGACCATTTTATGAAGAGAGAACTGCCAAGCTAAGGAGTTTAAGCTAGAAAGAGCTATACACAAAATGCTTTTTCAGGAATACTAATACAGAAGCAACACAAAAGATTAACTAGCTGGGGGACAGGTGGTAGAGAGCTTGAAGGAGAGCCGGAACTAGTTAAAGCACATGTAAACCTTTATGATTGAGTTTAACACTGACAGCAAATTTATGAGATCACTGTTTTCATTTTAAAGAAATCACAGCTCAGAGACATTAGTACAAAAACAGAGGCAGTAGTGGGAAGCTTTTTAATTCAAATCCATCCAACCTAAAGTCAATGCTTTCTTCTTGCTGTCTGCCAGAACTTCAGACAACGTACCAGTTGGGACATTATTTCCACAGTACGGGTATAATGCTGACAGTGCTAGAAATGAGAAAGAAGACTCCGGCAAGGCAACGTTCCCAAGGCTGCACACAGGTGGAAGAAAACGGAGATCGCAAAGAAGATAACCACACAGTTTTGAACCTGGGGTTAGGAGAAGGGTGAGGGGCAGGAAAATGAGAATACAAGGGGAACAGACGGGGAGATGAAAAGGAAGATAGTTTATTCCTAAGCGTGCTGCATTTCATATGACAGTAAGATCTCTAAAATTAGAAATGGGCTCAAGGCAACAGTGCAAATTATCAAATTAGTACCAGAGATACAGCACTGCTGTTGATAGAGCCAATTCACAGCAACCTTATATATAACACAATGAAATGCTGCCCAGTTCTGCCCCATTCTCTCATCACTGCTACATTTGAGGCCACTGTTGCAGCAACTCTGCCAATCCACATCATTGAGGGCCTTCCTCATAACAACCTAAAACTTACATAAAGGAAAAATTAAACCTACTGCCAACAATCTATATAAAGCTAAAACCGAACCCACTACCATCAAGTTGATTCTGACTCACAGATATCTTATGGGACAGGGCAGAACTGCTCCATGAAGTGTCCAAAAAGCACCTGGTGGGTATTAACTACTGGAGCTTTTGGATAGCAGCCACAGTACTTAACCACACCACCACCAGAATTTCCAACCTATATATACCAGAACTATTCCAAATGCTACACACATATTAACTCACTTCATCCCTATGATTCTATGAGGTATATACTACTATCCATCTCCCAACTTTGCAGATGGGGAAAATGAGCCACAGAAAGTTTAACTACCTTTCCCAAGGTAACATGGCTAGTAAGCGGTAGAGCTCTGCTCTGAATTTCAACTTTTTTACTCATGAGACTGTACTCAATCACCACACTCACTACACTGTATTTCACTATGCATTATTTTATGTTCACACCTATTTCATCAGTTTACAGGCTCTCTGAACGACAGGAAAAGACACACCAACTTGTCTCCCCAGGACTTACCACAATGATCTGTACTAAGTAGATGCCTGAGAGATTTTAAACAATGATGGCGTCATGACAGCAAAAGTCCTATAACTGCATGTGATAAAAATGAATGAAACCCACTGCCATTGAGTCAGCTATGACTCATAGTGACCCTGTAGATCAGAACAGAACTGTGCTACAGAGTCTCAAGAAGCACCTGACGGATGTGAACCACTCTGGTTAGCGGTCGTAGCATTTAACCTGCTATACCACCAAGGGTTCTGAGTGCATGTGGTATGTGAGGAGAACAAATGTAGAGCTGGTCGGTTGAAGTGGGCCAAAAAAATTAAATTTAAAACAAACCAAAAAACCGAACTTGCTGCTGTCGAGTCAATTCTAACTCACTGTGACTCTATGGGGCAGGGAAGAACTGCCCTGTGGCATTTCCAAGGAGCACCTGGTGGACTTGAACTTCCATTCTTTTGGTCAGTGGCTGAAGCACTTAGCCACTACACCATCAGAGTTTCCAATAACTAGGTAACAGGTGTGATAATCACAATCCTGGAATCTCAGTGCTAAAAGCAACAAGTTTAAAAACATTCCAAAACGGCCCTGTTCATATTATAGCAGGTATCAACTATGTGGTAATTATGTACTTACTTTTCAGTCTGATAAATCGACTTAAGAGCATATTATCTTTTTATTCCCAGGTACCTGATATGTATCTTAGTCTAACCTGAATGTTTACTGGTGAGATGGATGAATAGATACAATAATAAGGAACACAGAAAAACAGAAAAGAAAATTAACCTATGGCTATGAGAGAGAAAGGAAAACTGGTGAATGAATTCGGCCATTAGGAGGTCTCTGGCACCTCCAGAAACATCAATTCCAATACAGTGCTAAGAAAAAAACAGCTGGATTAGAAGAGAGTAAGGAAAAGCAGAAGGTAAACAAAGCAGAAACACAGTCTAGGGCAAACCTGAAATATTTAGCCATAACAGAAAAGGGCAGACAGAGCTTAAAGGAAAACAGGAGGAAAAAAAAATTAAGGACAAATTTAGTTCACAGAGGAGAAGATTAGTAAAGGGGACTACTGTAATTAAAAAGATTAAAAGACAGCACAACTAAAACAAGGTCTGATGGGAATGGTATATAATCAAGAGCTGTAGGGGTTCTGTAGGAAGCTACCCACCACCCAACCAAACTGTCTTTCCCTTTTCAAGGGCCACACCAGACATCAAATTTGCAGAACTATCACTTTCACCTCTCTACTTCTCTGCCCATAAAACCATTTCATCAAAGAATAACCCTAAAAAGTCTGATCAAAATACAAACACCACGTATTAAACAGGAATGAAGTCTTTTCACTTACTTGTAATAAAGCAGTCATGACATTGCTTTTGCCTGAACGCCAGTGCCCAATATTCATGTTTAAAAGTCCCAGCATCTTTCAAGACCCAGATCAAGTCTCAACTCCTCTAAGAAGCCCTCATCATTCCATCTCCTGCTCTGCTGGAGCACGTCTCTCCTTCCCTACACTTAAACAGCACGCTTGTTTCCGTGTCACAGCAGTTATCAGTTCACCTGCTATTATACTTACCTAAATGTCTTTCTCCAGTATCTGAGTTTCCCATTGGCAAAGCCCCTATGACTGTGTTATGCAATAGTATTCAGTAACTGCCAGTAAAATAAAACAATTTATTTATTTATTTTTTTAAAAAAACACATACAAGTGTTTATGGGCCAAGTCTAAACGTAATTACCAGTTTTATCAAGTGCCCTTGAGTCAGTTCCCACTCATGGCAACCCCATGACGTCCAAAGCAGAACTCAACTCTACGGGGTTTTCATGCATGTAACCTTTTGGGAGCAGACTGCCAGGCCTTCTTTCAAAGCACCTCTAGGTGGATTCGAATCATCAACCTTTCAGTTAGTACTTTGGGTACATAAGAGTGGGCCTTTACTAGGTTGGGTATAAAGTTGGTGCTACGCAGGTACTCCTCTCAACATGGTATTAGCCAGTTTCTACCTCAGAGATACCTGATAAGTATAAAAAGTAACTGGTGACTTGGAGGAAGAAAAAAACCCACACTTTGCATACACTATATACTTTTCTTTTATGTACTTCTAAATCAGTGGTTCTAAACTGGGGGTGAATTTGCACCTCAGGGAACATCTGGCAATGTGTAGAGACACATTTCGGCAGTCATGATGGGTGGGGATAACAGCATCTAGTGAGTCGAGGCCAGGGTTACTGCTAAACATCTTACAGATGCTAAGACAGCCCCCTACAACACAGAATTATTTGGCCCATAATGTCAGTGAGTGCTAAGGCAGAAAAATCCTGTTCTAAATAAAGCAGACAAGGCAAACAACAACAAAACAACTGAACTTAAGTCTGTATATGATTCCTAAAGTTTTCCTAACAATGAATAGTCACTGACTTTCTTCACTGAGTAAAAACTGCGTCTAAGAAAGTAAAAACAACCCTTCTAAGCAGCTCCACTTACACAACAATAAGAAAGGAGTTGGTTACAAGTTCTCCCTCACCTTGTGATGTCTGCCAAAACTCCATTCCTGTATTTCTCTGAAACTGCTGATTAGTCCTTTTTAGTTACTTATCTTCCAGGCCACTGATAAGTCTAGCACAACAACAAAACTACTAAATTAAAATATAGCCGGAACGCAAAATTTAGATGGGAATGTAAGACCACTACATACAGGTGAAAAATCCACTATCAATAGGACATTTACTTAGCAATTTATTTTCTAAATAAGATTAATCAGTTAAACTAACTTATCTAAACTTCCAGGCTATTCATTCATACCGTCAACAACAGAAATCTAAAAGGCTATCCAGTCTCCAGGGTCAGAGATGTAGCCAGAGATTGCAAACAATTTTTCTCCTGTATAAAGCAAACTAATCTTTTTAAAGTCTGAACCACCCTCCACTCCAAAACTGCCTAAGAAACTTGCTTTACACATCCATTTAAAAAAAAAACACACAATTGTTTCATCTCATCTACCACTAGCGTAGAACATAACAGCTGTCAGAAAGCAAAGAAATGCAACAAGTACTGTAAAACAAACAAACCCACTGCCTGTCTACTCAATTCTGATTCACAGCAGCCCTACAGGACAGAGCAGAACTGCTCTACAGTTTCCAAGGAGCTCTTGGACTATTCAAACTGCCAACCTTTTGGTTAGCGGACGTAGCACTTAACCACTACGCCACAGAGTTTAAAAGCTGTAACAAGAACTATAAATTTTGAATCCAACTGAAACCACACGGGAAGCAGAAATTAACTGCCAAAATAATTTAGTCAGTCAATATCCCAGCAGGTAAAACACTACTAATAAACAAAGCATTGTAACAAATAACAGACTTCCATGCCTCAGAAGGGACTCTGATGACACCGTGGTTAAGTGCTTGAGCTGCTAACCAAAAGGACAAGGACGGCAGGTGTTCCTTAGAAACTCTATCGAGCAGTTCAACCCTGTCCTATAGGGTCACTATGAGTCAGAATCAACTCAGTGGCAGTGGATTTGGTTTGGGGGCATGCCTCAAAAGACAGTAATTTACTTTAAGTGATTTTATATAGTGATGTTAAGTTTGGTTGCTTTTCTGGAACCGAAGCTATTTTACTCTTGTATTTGGTGAGGAAGCAGAATAGAGCAAGGGGAAGAAGGCACAGCAGATCACATGAATTAATGTTAGCATGTGTTATGGGGCTTTTTGAAGCTTCCAGACAGTGAATACACAGTTCAATATTGCCAGATTCTTCTAGAAGCTGGAGTCTATGCTATTTGGTATACATATCCTGGCAAATACTGCCACTAACTTCTCTGTGCCATGATAAAGCTCTATTTGGTACCGTAACCAGCCTCAAAGACAAAGGGGAAGGGCCCTTTTATCTCCTTGTTCCAAGACAAATTTTATCTTACAATGTACTGGATACTGAAATCAGCATTTCAGTGATAAACCACTTTTGTACAGTCCTAGGAAACATCTGTGGCTGTTCTATTATTGTTTCTACTTAGTGATTAACAGAAGCTTCTAACAAAGACTTGGGCCAGTGGATTTCAGTTCTTCACTAACAAAAGTATAAAGCAAAAAAAAAAAATTCTAACAAAAGGGACAACTTGTAGATCCTTCCCATAAGGGGTCTAGCACAGGTCAACTTAAGTGGCTCCAAATGGAAAGCCTACAGCATTGATAGAAATTAAAGACAAAAGGCTAACAGTGAAAGGAGGAAAACCTGAGTGTGAACTATATGAATACCTCCCACCGCAGCAACAGACGTCATTCAGAGGCACCTGTGCCACCTTTTCTAACAAGATCTAACCTGTCTGACTGGTAATCCCCTGTGGCTATGATTATTTTACTTTCTCACCTTCCAAAACAACTTTGTTGACATCTATCCTGTCTGGTGCTTCAATACTTTCCCCGAGCCCTGCTTTTCTGATTTTGATACGCTAACTTCCATATCTCTTTTCTTTCAAAATACACTTCTTCTAAAGAATGATACCATACCTCACCTTCTAGTTTACGTATGGCCTATCATCCTCCTCCTCATACTCATCAAACGAGCTATACTAAATACATCCTTATCTTTTATTCAACAGAGGTGTCAAAGTCTGAAAATCTTTCCATTTTGTCATAAATCAAAAAAATACTCTGAGTTTTTCTCCAATTTGAGTAATAAATTTCCATGTCTAGCATTCTCACATCTAAGGTCATTTCTTCTTTTACATATGGTAAGAATATATTATTTTTTAATCCTCTCATTAACTAAAACTTTTCAATTTGTTCATCTAGATAGGAATCTTGTCTGCTATTACAAAAGAAAAAAGGATTTCCCTTTTAACAACAACAAAAAAATTTCAAAATATCACCTTTGTTCTATTTGTTCTCTTTGCTCTATTTCCACAAGTTGTGACTAATCCAGTCCTCTTTATGTTTAACTGTTTCCTTATCTTACTGATGAGTCTGATCTCATATCCTCATTTCTTACTTTGTTGAAATTGCCATCTTGCTTCTTGGATACCTACAACCCCACCATTCTCACACCAAGATGTCCCAGCTCACTTCCTCTAGCAGATTAAAATTCAGCTGAGACAAGACTAATTTTCATCTACATGAGGGAGAATCTATAGCTATTTGCTTGGAAACTGCCCAGTCATAGTCCTATACCACTGACAAAGGTAGGCAACAAACACTCTTTCTACAGCCAAGGTCACAAAGAACCATTAACACAACCCAAAACACACTCATTCAGCAATACCCACAGCATCCTCCCTGAAGTGTCCATAAAAACCACCAGTTCCATTTTCATCAAAGAAAAGAAAGTGAACATAATACTTCCCTGAAGACGTTACATGCTCTCGTCTCCTCCTCACAGCTGACCTCAAGTGAAACAATTACTTAGAGGAGGAGGAAGGAAATTCAGGCTTGTAAGAGTCTGCATCTGATTCCCCACCTCAGTCCAAGGCCTATCCGCTCCAAGACATGTTTTTCTACTTAGCCTATATGAGGAAAACCAAGAAAAGACTGGATCTTAAACACCTTTCAGAGATTCCTATACCTCCCTCCTCCAAGGAGCCCTGGTGGAGCAATGGTTAAACACTCAGCTGCTAACCTAAACGTCAGTGGTTTGAACGCATCAACAATTCCACTGGAGACGAGACCCGACGATCTGTAAAGAATATAGCCTAGGAAACCATATGAAGCAAATCTCTGCTCAACAAAGTTTCTAAGTTAGAACCAACTTAAAGAGTGTGTAACAATAAACAAGTGCCCCTTCCATTCTGACTGTTCAGTTGGAGCTGGAAAATACATGTTGTTTAAACACTGTGTTCATTCTTATCCTTTCCTGCCTTCTTCAAAAAATCAAATTCAACTCATCTAACACTGATTCTACAATCTAAGGATAAGTCAATTTTTAAAAACTAAAGCCTACCAACACCAGAGCCTCACAGCCAACTGAGCTCCCCATTAAAATAGTACTAATCTCTCAATCTGTTTTTCATCTACTACCCTTCTACTCCTCCTCCTCCTCCTATCACTGTATTTCTAGTCCTCACTTCCACTCTTAAACAGACTGATCTTCCTAGTAGATTGCTATTAACATGTGAACTACCTTCTAAACACATCATCTTGAATTTCCCACCGCCCACCCATTTTAACTTTAAACTACCGATCATGGTAACAGAAACCTTCTCAAATATGGTGACTTCTGATCATACATGCTTTCCCTGACCACCCTGTCTACATAAAACAGCACATTTTCTTCCTACTATTTACCACCATCCGATACATACTTTTCTGTCCACATGTTTCCCAACTGCCTCCTCTCACCAGAATACATTCTGCAATGAAACAGGGACTTTGTCAGTTTTACTGACCACTGTATCCTTTGAATCTAAAATAATAGTACTCATGGAAAGAATGGATGAACTCACACATGCACAACAGCTTAGCTAATCTGGAGTTAGAAGACCTGTATCTGAGACACAGAGGTCCCACATATCAGCCACATAATATGATCCTCATCAGCCTTGGGTTCTCTGGGCTTCACTTTCTCATCTGCAAAAAGAAGTGGCCAAACCTGATAATCTACAAAACTGTATGCTGTTCTAGCTTAGCATGTAACCTGCATTCTTCTCCAACTGGACTCTATTTCCTGAACATCTTCCTCCCTTTCCCTATCTTCATAGCTCTACTTACAGTTTCTTTCTATTTGGAATCCTCTCTTCTCCATCGATACCTGTCAGAATATTACTTATCATTCCAAGTCCATTTCAAAAGTGCCATTTTCTCCTTGAAGTCTAACAAACCATAAGCTCTGTCTAGGGCATGGTGGGGTTATTACTTTTCAATTTTCAGCAGTAAGTACACTGTTTCCCATACCGGTGATCAACAAAACATCTCAGGAATCACGAACGCACAAATGAGCAAAGGAATAAAAGACACGTTTCCTAATTTCCTCAACTGTTCAGGCAGTTGCACTCTAAGGCTGGTTATCTTTCAGGGTAATTACCATATTCTAGTCAGTGCTGTTATTTAGTTACTTGGCCAACTGATACAACGTAAATTCCGTAATATTTAAAGGCTATGTCCAACTCGATGGCACTGGGCTGGGATCCCAGTGTTTAGATATCCCTGTATTGCACCTAACACAGATCTCCGCCACAGCCGTGTTTATCTGATACCTTAAACATTACTCACAACAGAGAAGAAGAAATATGTCAATGTACAGATACCATTCCTATAGCAGGCACACACATTAGGGGAATCCTGTCTCCATTAAACTTTGTATTCAATCATAGTCCTAAGACCTTATCATTTCCTCTTCTCTATACTCTATAAAACAGTGCAGGCACCCTCACGTATATCACTTACTACATACCTCTTCTTGCAATGTACACGGAAGAATCCACTCACACATCAAAACTTTCACTTCACTAAAGAGAAAAAAACCTGATGAACTGCTTCCTTAAAGATTACAGCAAAGAAAACCCTATGGGAGAGACACTGCTACTCTGTCAATGAGGGCATTATGAGTTGGAAATGACTCTACATCACCCAACAAAAATGACACCTAACAACAACAGCCGGATAAAATGACATGTCTATTCATTCCGGGTTTTCCACACCACCTAATTCTCTCCTCTACAAGGTATGAAACCAATCTTTTTTTAAAAAAAAAATCTCCCCATATGGCCTGTCTTTCTTGGTTCTGCTCCTGAAAAACAGAAAAGATTCATTTAAAAATCTTCCTTCTTCTTTTCTAAGCAGTAGCAACTCCCCAACTCATCTCAGGCTTTAGCAACCTCATTTTTCTCCACCATCAGGAATTTGGACCCGGTTTCCCTCCACCTCTAAGCTCTTCTTTTGCTTGCGGACAATCTCTGGCTGCACAATTTCTGGTGCATTTCAATTCAGTATGCCTTCAACATCACGTACTAAATTCCAACAATTCTGTATCTTTCCCTTCCTAAAGTATGTACCAATTCTCACCCTCTTCCTATCCCAGACACACATCACACACAGCCTGTACGCGTCACTATACCTTCGAAATATAAGTTCCTTACACCACTCTACATGAATGTGCACGACTCTTCAAGAATGGTACCTTCCAACTACAATGATTCCGATCCAGTATCTTTTGCGGAAACCAACCTAGTCCACACTCCCTTCCTTTCCTCATCTTCCCATCCCTTCTTCCCGTTTAAGCCTCCCCATACCCGCCAATTTATTAGAGCTGACATTTTTCTTAAGTATTCCCAATTCGAGAACAAGGTCCAGTTTCCTAAGGCCTCCTTTTCCACCCCCCAACCCCCATCCCAGGTGTGCAGACTTCGACCCCGTCCTCTCCTCCTGCATCGTTCCATTCAATTTCACACCACTCTACGTTTCCCCCACCACCAGGATCAGTCCCCCTCGCTATACTCACACTGACTCGGGGTCGCCGCCGCCTCCCGGGCGCCTTCGCCCACCCCTCCCCAGCGAGCCCGCGCGCACACATTCTCACGCTTCTCCAACCTCCCTTTCCGCACCGCGACGAGCCGGCTCTGCTGGAGCCCAGCCAGCCGGCGGGGGCTAGGCACCCATACCGACAAGTGTGTACCCGTTCCTGCCTTCCCGTGGATCCCCTGGCAGCCCCCACCTCCCAGCCTGAGAAGGAGAGGAGGCTGCAACTCCCCCGCCACCTCGGATATAAGCCGCCTCAATGTCTGTTGCTCCTCGCCCCAACCCTCAGCCAGCTCCCCTTACATAGAGGGCCAGCCTCAGCCCTCACCGGAGATACTGCGCGCTCTGCAGGCTCATCCTCCGCCGCCGGGTATTCCCGCGAAACGTCCGTGGGTCTCTCAAGCTCCTCGGAGGGGCCCCGCGGCACCTCGGGTGCAGGCGGCCGCCGCCATCTTCCTCTCCTCCGGCTCCTCCTCGCTCGGCGGGGGGGTGCGGGTGAGTGGAGGGAAAGGGAGGGAGTGGGGAAAGCTACTCTCGCTGCTGCTCGGGCCCGTGGGGCGCAGGGACACTCCGACCTGGGAGGGGGAGGGGGTGGCAGAGGAAAGGGGGCGGGGGAAAGAGGAAGGAGAAGCAGAGGAAGGAAGTGGGGGGGGTCACTCTCGCGAGAATTCAGAGACGCCGATCCCACCGTGTGATTTCCGGCTCTCTGTACGGCTTCCTTTCAGGGTTGGCTAGTTGTGAGGCACCTGTGCGGCTGCCGCAGAACGGCCTGTTGGCGGCGCACCACTCTACTGCGCCAGGGGACAACCCAAGCCTCACCGAGAACATTGAGCCCAAATTAGCGGGGAGTTACACACAAAGTCTTCCCCCGTCTTTCCACTCCGCCCAATAGCGCTCTTCCCTTTTGCACTCTCCACTTTCTCCCCCCCTCAGAAACCCCTTCTCTCCCTCCTACAGTTCCGCCGGCCAGTCTCCCGTCTCTTATCTACTCTGGCGCAGTAAAGGATGACGCGGAAGACCCCTTTCGCCTCTCTGAGGCCCCTCCCCCCGCACGCAGAGAGACTGTTACAAGCGGTGGGTGGAGCCCGGGGCAAGGCGGGAGGGGGAGAAGAGTAAGGAAAGTAATCGGATTGGATCGCCAGCTGCCAAGGCAACAGGAGACTGTGGTTGTATTGTCATAGTAACCTGTGTGTGCTGGTGGGGTGACCCAGTGGCTATCGGGTTCCCAGGAAACCGCACAGGGTTCCCCCTAGCTTTCCCCGCTGTCTACGGTCCTCCCACAGGTTGGGAATCGAGGTAGTTCTGCCAGGCAGTGAAGTCCATTTCCTCCTCCCTCCCGCCTTCCCGCAGCTGTGAAGGGGAGACCGCGAGGCATTCACCCAGGGCTTTCCCACCCGCCCGCGGGCGGGAACCACCTCCATAGTTTCCTTTTAGCGCTGGGCGTGGAGAGAGCCCTGCCTGGCGAAGATGGAGGGCCTGGAGGGTGGTGGGCGGCAGGCTGGAGCAAGAAGGACGAGCCAGCGACGCGAAGCTGTGAGAAAGGGCGAGGGGGTTCCCCACCACAGCCTCCGGCTCGGGGAGGCGGGATCCTGCCAGGACGGGGTCCCTGAGGGAGGAGAACGGCACACGACTGCTGCTGTGCGATCCGTCTGCCGAAGCATTCGGCTGTCGCCGGTGGGTCAACCTCTCCCCGACATCTTCCCCCGCTCCACCACACACCTGGCGACCGAGCCTCGGAGTTCCCCGTGCCTCTTCCCCAAGACACCTACTACTTGCCAAGAGGTCAGAGTGAGGGTAGAAACACGTCCTAGAAGGTCAGCAAGTCATTTTCAGGCATTTAAAGCTGGAAAGAAGGTGACTGCAGTCTTTTTTAGACGCACCCCCCCCCCGTGGGGGTCCTGCTAGGGTGTCCTAGGCAGACCTCAGAGCTCCTCCCTCAGTCCTCTTTCTCTCGCTATCGAGAGTCGGCTAGGATTTAGAATTGGCCACTGCATTTCTTGGAGTAGAAAGGAAACCACTGAAGTAAAATAGTATCTAGAAGACCCTAGACATAGACGCCAAGGTCCACTGAAAGGTGTCTGGGAAAGGACTTTGAATCATAGAACAGATATTGAATATCTAAGTATCTTGTGTTAGGCTTGAGCTTAAAAAGTAGAAAATAACATGGAGTGTATGGTAAATAGCTGAAGAGATCGTCATCTTTAAGGATTGAATGAATTATTTGACATTTTGTAAGGTATAGTTTCTATTCGTATTGTGGAGCCGTTTAGCAGGTATTCTGAAGTATTTTAGAATATGTGGTAGTATAAAATCCAGGAATGCAGTTCTCATTGCATAAACATTAGGATTTCAGTGAGCTATTTTTATTTGGGTGTCTTATTCCTGCCGTATTCATTCTTTCTGATGAAGCACTTTTAAAAATCCTCTCCTGTTTATAAACGGGGCCAATGTTTGCTTGGAACATCATATACAATTTGGAGGAAATGAAAGTACAATTTATTTAGAAATAAATCTCAAGGACAGATTTTCATTACCGAAATATAAACTGAAGTATACACCCTCTCTTCCTCTCAGACGCAAGAGTCTGCTAAGATGGGGTGTGACTCGCGGTGGTGATTGCAGCAGTACAAAGTCCTGTGTCATCCTGTCCAGCTCCTGCACGTTGCCCACTAGTGGGGAAGAGAGCCACCTAGTGAGAGATTGTTCTCATCTCTGGTGTAAGATACTAGTTTTCCTTCAACCTTAGGAACCCAAAGATAGAATTGGTTATACACTTAGATCGAATAAGTCTATATTTCTAATTGGTTAACTATTACACTTAGATCAAATAAGTCTATATTTCTTCAGTGAAATTTAACTAATAAAATGTTCTGTAAATAATTACTACTTCCTAATCATCATAATGTCTTTTATTTCTGTGGCATGTATCTCCAGTAAACATTATGTGTGCAGATACCATGACATTCCTGATAAGTAACCTAGGAAACTATTACTGTCTTCTTGTTGTGAAAATAATAAGGCTGGCATCAGTAAGATGAATTATTTTGTTGTGGTTTTCTGGTTTATTGATTCAGTAAATACATACTGATCAGGTGTATGTATTTCAGGCACTGTCCAGGTTACTATGGATACCACAATAAAAGAGGCACAATTTCTGTCCCAAAAAGAACCCACCTTCTGGTGGAGACATGAGAAAGGAGAGAGGTGATTAGGAGGCAAGATGATGGCTACAGTAATTGAGGTAAGAGCAAAAGTAATTTAGGAACACAGGTGAGGGTCAGAATAATAGATAACCTTTGTGTTTTCTAGCAGCTTTCCTAAGAATTCTGTAAGATTTTTCAGTAGCCTTACAGTGCCCCTACAAACTAGATAGAATAGTAATGCCTACTTTTGTAGATTATAAGACACTGATACCAATCTTGCAAGTAGTTTTCAAAAAATCAATAGAAGCTAGAATTTGCATCCTGACATACTTACCTACATGCATTACCCAATCTCTCTACTGCCCCCTACCATCAACAGAAACAAGCATCATTTTGCAATACATTTTATTCACTTTTTCCTACAGATAGAGATTTTATCTAAATCAGAAGATTAAAGAGGAGAATCTGCCTTATTTGCCTTTGTCTTACCCTGATTTTAAGTTTTTCAAGTTGTGCCTATTTTGGGCTACATTATCATGGAACAGTATAAGCTAACAGAGTGTTTATTCTAACTTTATCATCTCATTCTCTGAGGTCCAGTTTCTTCTTTGATTAAAATGAAAACATTATGTATTGCATAAGCTTTCTGTGAGTTTTAGTGATAATAACTGAGTATAAATGAATGCCTGACATACAAAACTGATACTTGATAAATGTTAGTTGTCTTTCTGTTCCTTTTAGTCTCTTTTTATGTCAAGCTAAAAGAATAATTTAGAACTACTGCAGCAAATAATAATAATAATTAAAAGTAATTTTTAAGTCATTTTCTTTATCTATAGTATTCATAGGTCAGACTACACAGTCAAATTTACTCTCATTGCATGATGAAGATAAATTTCTTTATCCATGACTGATTTCAGGAAAGAAGACATTATGAGAATATTGTGGGTCATATTCTAGAAATCTGAAACTTTAAAAAAAAAGAAACTCACAAAAACAGCCTAATATAACCATATTTCTGTCAAAGCAAACAGAGCAGCCACTATGCAACCAAACATCAAGTACCTTCTGAGAAGTTCCTCTTAACATTCCTATCATATTGGCCCAAGGCTTCAGTAACCTGACAGTTAATACATAGCAAGCCTCCTCCCTTTACATAATAATAGATATCTCACCTATTCCATGAAACCTCAAGAAGCACTAATTTAGTTTAATAGTTAGCCTACATATTCTGCACATCATATGCACAATTAGGTACTTACTGAGTGTCTTAGTCATTGAATGCTGCTTTAACAGAAATACCACAAGTGGATGGTTTTAAAAAGAAAAATTTTCTTTTGTCCGGTAGGCTACCAGTCCAAATTCAGGGTGTTGGCTCCAGGGGAAGGCTTTCTCTGCTGGATCTGGAGAAAGGTCCCTGTTGTCAGTCTTGCTCTGGACTGGAAACTCTGAAACACAGGGACCCTGGTTCTTTCAAAAGCATGTACTCACTCCAAGCATTGCTTATTGGTGGAATGAGATCCGCAAATCTCTCTGAGAGTGTCTTTAAATCTCAAGAGACTTCTTGAAGGCACCGTGTAATCTTACACATTAAATCCTCTTCCACCAACACAATGGCCACACATCTACCCTCACTAATATCATAGAGGCAGGTTTTACAAAATGGAGGCCTATACGACAATGCTAGAAATCATGGTCTAGCCATACTGCCCCAGACATTTTGGGGGGTACACAATTCAACTGATGACACTAAGCATGATTCTATTCTGATGAGAAGAATGATTTATCAGTCACAGTGTTGCTGTTGCTAGATCCTGTCCAGTTGATTCCAATTCATAGCTTAGGGACAACAGAACAAAGCACTGCCTAGTCTTGTGCCATATCCACAGTCAGTGTTATGCTTAAACCCATTGTTATGGCCACTGTGTCAATTTGTCTCCTTGAGGATCTTCCTCTTTTTCATTGACTTTCCACTCTACCAAGCATGATGTCCTCTTCCAGGGACTGATTCTTCCTGACAACATGTCCAAAGTATGTAAGATGCGGTCTTGCCATCTTAGCTTCCAAGGAACAATCTGGTTGGACTTCTTCCCAAACAGATCTGTTTGTTCTTTGGGCGGTCCATGGTACATTCAGTATTCTTCACCAATACTACAATTTGAAGGCAACCATTCTTCTTCTGTCTTCTTTGCTCATTGTCCAGTTTTCACATGCATATGATGCAACTGAGAATACCACGGCTTGGGTCAGGCACACTTTAGTCTTCAAGGTGACATCTTTACATTTCAGTACTTGAAAGAGATCCTTTGCAGTAGATTTTCCCACTGCAATGTGTCTTTTGATTTCTTGACTGCTGCTTCCATGGGTATTAATTGTGGACCCAAGTCAAATGAAATCCTTGACAACCTCAATCCTTTTTCCTTTTATTACGTCGTTGCTTCCTGCTCCAGTTGGGAGGATTTTTGTTTTCTCGATGTTGAGGTGCAATCCATATGGAAGGCTGTGGTCTTTACTCTTTATCAGTGTTTCAAATCTTCTTCGCTTTCAGCAAGTAAAGTGGTGTCATCTTTGTAACACAGGTTGTTAATGAGTCATCCTCCACTTCTGATGCCTCATTCTTCTTCATAATCCAGCTCTTCAGATTATTTGCTCAGTGTGCAGATTGAAAAGATACAGTGAAAGGATGCGACCCTCATGCACACCCATGTTCTATTTGCACAACTCCCTCTTCATCCATGTACAGATTCCTTAAGAGCACAATTAAGTGTTCTGAATTTCCCATTTTACACAATATTAGCCATAACTTGTTACGATGCCTTTGCGTAGTCAATGAAACATAGGTAGACATCTTTCTGGTATTCTCTGCTTTCAGCCCAGATCCATCTGACATTAGCAATGATATCCCTTGTTCCATGTTCTCTTCTGAATCCAGCTTGAACTTCCAGCAGTGCCTTGTCAATATATTGTTGTAGTCACTTTTGAATGAATCAGTTACAATAGTAGTACACAATGTGCATGAAGCTGGCCCATGCTGTCTTTGGTACCAGACCTTGGACCTTGGAGTTAAGTGATTCTATCATGTAAATGATTCATTCTCTTCTAATAGTAAGTCAGATACTATTTGACATGTAAACTCAGGTCTCCTGTTGCTCAGAATGTCTTAGATCAGGGGTCAGTAGCCACACTGTTTGGCAAATGTATTCATCCACGTAATAAAAAGGACTCACTGACCATGAAGAACAATCAGGGAACGTTTCAGACAAGGATCCAGGAAAAGAAACACATGGTTTGAGAGACAGTGCAGTGAGATGTGGAGAATGGTAGCCAGAGCTAGCTTGCTGGCTCTCCTCCATTCTCCTACTATCTGCTAAAAAATAAAACCAAACCCATTGCCAGCAAGTCTGTTCTTACTCCTAGCAACCCAATAGGAGAGAGTAGAGCTACCCTGTAGGGTTTCCAAGGATTGGCTGGTGGATTCCAACTGCCAGCTTTTTGGTTAGCAGCCGCATGCTTAACTGCTGCACCACCGGGGCTCCAAAGCCTTAGAGCCTTCAAGAATGCCCCCCAACTTCCGATAAATACTTCCAGGAGAGAGCTGTACCTTAAAATTTTGTTTGTTTTGTGAGTACAGACTATCTAGACATTCTCATAGGAAAGACTGAAGAGTACTAAAAGCACGAAAAACTTAGCTTCTTGTACTGTGGCGACAGAGGCCCTTAGTGCTCACGCATCCCATTACTACCCCAGGCATGGTATTACCAAAGCCATCTTGGGGTCCCTAAGCTAAAGTAAGTATGCCGGATATAAAAATTTGTTTTATTATCCAGAGGCTGTTAATTTTTTTTCTTGAAATAAATTAATATTTTGTAGTCTCCACTATCCTAATTTCTGTGGGGTAGACTACTAGTTTTGAGGACAGAGAATATGATACTGACATTCATTGTCATAAACCTACTGTTCTTCAAAAATCACAGAAACCACACATACATACACAAAACACACCTTTCTCCTCTCCCTGCCTTTATTATTTTGCTACCTCCATTTGCAATTCAAGTTAAATGTGGTAAAAATGGCAAACAAGTAAACCCAGGACTTACATTCTTTGCTTCAAGACATGCTGAGGAAACACACCAAAGTATCGTTGTTTTTGGTCTGCTTGACTATCGTAGAATCTTTTCTATTCTCAGAAAACATCGGAGACCTACTGTCTATGGGATGAGCTATCAGAAACCTAGTAGCTTCCCCATATTTATAGAGATTTTGTATATCAATGGATTACTAGATATAAAAGCACATCCCAGAACCAATTAAATAATAAATTAAGTGGATCTACATTCAACGTTGTAGTCATACTAAACTTTTTTTTGTTCGTTGTTTAAGTTTTGGCTGTTCCTTAGGACCATAGTCTTGTAGGACAACTTCATCAGTTATCATAATATAGTTCACAAAGTTTATGTTATGCATCCTAATTTGATGAGTAGTGTCTGCGTCTTAAAAGCTTGCAGGTGGCCATCTAAGATATAACTATCAGTCTCTTTGTCTGGAGCAAAAGCGAAAGAAGAAAAACAAAGACTCAGAGAAGAAACTAGACTGCAGGACTAACAGTCTACAAGAACCGTGGGCTCCTCTGTGACTGGAATAACTAGATGGTCCCTGGCTACCACTACTAAATGTTCTAATGAGGGCCACAGTAGGTGGATCCTGATAGGAGGAAAATTCTGGAACAGAACTCAAATTCTTAAAACATCCAGACTTACTAGACTGACTGGTTCAGACTATAGGCCTCCTCAAAACCATCACCTGAGATAGGGCATAAACCTTGCCCCATAGGACCACCGTGGAGCTGAATAACAGATGGGCTCATAAAAGAAACCATATCATCAGTGACTACTGTGCATCTTTTAAAAATCATCTATATGAGACCAAATACTTAGCAATTACTCTCAAGATGAAAGGGGACAGGGAAACCAGATTATTGGAAGTGAAACATCCAGAAAGCAATTAATGAAAATATGAACACATTGTGAAAAATAAAACCAATGTCTCTGAATAATTTGTGTAGTAGTTGTTACATGAGAATATAATTTGCTGTGTAAACTTTCAGCAAAAGCACAATAAAATGTCATTAGGAAAAAAAAAGTTGTTTCTTAGCTTCAGTTCTTCACTGGCATTCTATTATCCTTAGAATAATGTCGTCAATCCTTTGGTAAATCTGGTCTCTGTCTGCCTCATCTCTAGCATTTCCCCGGCGTCCTCACTCTAGCCAAAGTGACATTTTCTCAGTTAGTTGAATGCGTGTTGTTCTCCATCTCAGCGCTTTTGCACAAGCTCTTGTCTCTATCTAGATGCTTCTTCTCCCAAGATCCCTCTTTTATCTTCTTATATTGGAAAAGTCATGTGTAACTACCTCGCCACCATTAGGTCAGGCTAGGTGTAGTCCCATAGCACCTGGTCCTTCTTCTTAATGACACTTGCCTTGTTTGTAATTGTTTGATGTCTGTTGCTTCCAGTTGGCTATAAACTCTATGAGGGCCGACACTTGCATCCTTTATTCACCATTGTATTAATTGTCCATCTAGCACAGCTACTAAAACAAAAGACACTCAGTAAATGTTTGTAGAATAAGTGACCTATGGAAAAAAAAACAATAGAATTTTTGACCATGAAGCATCAAGTAAATGCTTAAAATTCTTAAAAACCTTATTATGGAATATTCTCTAGAAGTAATTCCTAAGCAATAAGAAAATAGCTTCAATGGGCCTTCAATCCATCTGGCTAAGTGAAATCTTCTATTATATTTAACAAGACAAAAGTTTTAATTACATGAAATTTCCTTAGGTAATCAGTGGAGAGCTCACTTACAAGGTCATGGATAATTCACCAATTATAGCAGAGTTTGAGATTTCAATGTAGAAAACAAGCCTTCTACGTCCAAATCATTCTTCTTTAGATTTTTTCTGTTTTGAGAGTATACAGGAAGAAGTTAACCCTTTTATCACCTGGCAGAAGAAAAAAAAACATTAGTGGGAGAGGATAGCAAAAGAAAAAAGTGATTATCAGCTAATTAGAGGATACCTGCCCCTCCCCCCAAAAAACCCACCTGTGTTGCCATCAAGTCAATTCCAACCCTTACCTATTGCCATTGAGTCAATTTTGACTTCCAGCAACCCTATAGCACAGAGTAGAACTCCTCTATAAAGTTTCCAAGGAGCATCTGGCAGATCTGCACTGCCAACTTTTTGGTTAGCAGCTAAACTCTTTAACTGCTAGGACTGAAATGTTAGATCTCAAAATTTAGCAATAAAATTAGATCAGGGTATAGCATAGAAAGCTCTGTGATGTTTATATTTTTCATTAGAAAAAGTTTCATAAGTTCTAGTATTGTTACTGTCCACACATTATCACCTGCTCCCTACCCATTAACAGGATAGGGCCAGATAAACTGATGTAAGTTCCTTGAGGAGAGGGCTATATCCAATTTTGAAGTAAGTAAGATCAGTAAATTATGTTTCTGGGGGCAGGTTCTCCAAATTCAATTAAATAATGCATGTGACATCTCAGCACTTAATAGGCACTTGATAAATACTTATGCTCTTGTTATGTGGAGTAAATAAGAACTTCACACAGACTTTAATTAATGTAGATTAAACTTGTTTAAAAAAAACAAACAAAATGTGGTAGAATTGCATTTGTAGAAAGGGGGTACACAGACACTAACTCAAAACCATATGACCAGTTATATGACAAAGTATGAATTACCAAAAGGTTGTTTCCATCTACTTCAGGATGCTGTGTTAGTTCATTAGCTGTTGTATGTTTGTATGATACAAGAGCTAAGATCTGAAGAAAGCTGAAGAGGTTAAGGAGGCATATAATGAGCAAAACCAGCTGCTTGTGCTTTCATTTCCCCACTTTGAAACTGACACTCTGAAAACACAAAGCCATCTCTGGAAGAGCTCTTCCTTTCTTTCTCAAGCACTTATCTTTGGCTGTGATGTCTCCATTATGGCACCCCCAGGTGATCCAATCATTTGTCCAAGAGGACGTGGTTTTAGTTTAATGATGCTTCTGTTGGGGGACCAACCCGTAGGGCTTCACAAACATCAGAATGCTGATGTTTCCAAAATGTAGACAGCAGTGGCATAAATGTTATAGAAGGTTATTAGCTGTAGGAACAAGTTCAGATTAATTTTCTGATTTGTGAGACAGCCAAATTTTATCATTACAGTTGGGATTTTAGGTAGCGTTATGAATTTAGAACCTACAAGAAATGTTTACTTGATTAATTTCTGTCCTTTGATACTCTTTCAGGAGCCCTTGTGGTGCAGTGATTAAGAGTTATGGCTGCTAACTAAAAAGACCAGAAGTTTGAATCTATCAACTACTCTTTGGAAACCCTGTGGAGCAATTCTACTTTGTCCTATAAGGCCTCTATAAGTTGGAATCTACTTGACAGTGCTGGGTTCTTGGGTCTGCTCTTTCAAGACAAATTTAAACCTAAACCAGTCTTTTACTCCTGGGAATGTTAATATGGGTGTATCCTGGTAACATGGAGAAATCTTAATGAGTTCTGGATCTTCTGGAATTTTAATATTCAGTCTTCAAAAGTGCATTGAAAAATTTCTTTTTATCAGGTCACATGGTAGTCACTGAAGAGCAAATGGTAAGCAATATAGACCTGTTCTCATAGTTTAAGTTTAGACAAGAATTGAGTAAGCCTAAAAAACCAAACCCACTGCTGTCAAGTCAATGTTGACTCATAGTGACCCTTTATGACAGAGTAGAACCGCCCCATAGAGTTTCCAAGGAAAGCCTGGAAGATTTGAACTGCCAACCTTTTTGTTAGCAGACTTAGCACTTAACTACTACGCCCCCAGGGTTTAATACTAGAGTGGTGGTTTTGGGGACCATTTCACCTTGAGATCAAGTGAATATGTACAATCAGACAAGCCACAGTAAGTGAACCTGTCAACTACCAAAGTTCTTCAGAATGAGATTTTATAGAATTTCTTAAGTGTTATTTCCCAAAAGGAAAGGGAATATACATCATTCAAGTTGGCATAAAAGTGATAGAATACCATATCTAAAGCATTCTGGGTGAAAATATGCCTGAAAGATAAAATTATTGCTGTGAAGTGTAACTATGAATAGAACTGTATTGAAAAATGATCAGAGATACAATAAAATGTTAATAGCAGTAATTTTGGTGAGGCTGGACTACATCTCGGTGGCTTCTATTTCTTATATTTTCAATATCTCCCACCAAAATGTGAAGTAGATTTTATTGCTGTTGTTGTTTCTACTACTGCTGTCTTTGTTAGGTGTTTCATTTTTTCATTATTTTTAAGAATGTTTGAACTGTCTGTCATATTATGGGAGCCTCAAAGTAAGCGCTGATATTTGAGTTAATATAGTTATAGTAGTTTTTCACAGCCAAGTAACTGGAGAAAGTTCTAGGCAATTTCGAGGAGTTACTCTGGACATGTATTCTAATGCAATATCAAGTTCTGATACTAAAGGCACAACAAATATTAACAAGGTGATCACCCTTGAATACCACCATTACTGATCTTTTTAAGTGGTTTTGGGACCTGTCATGGAATGAGGAAGATGAAATGCCATGGATAAGATGCACAGGAGAATCGTCTTATGTAATAAAAGTCTAAAGTCAAACCTTTGATTATTTTTGCTTTCTCTTACCTTTATAATTTTCCTTCCAGTTATTTAACAGCCCTGCTTGTCTTCAGTTCTCTGGAATGTGACCAGACAGGAACCTCAACTTTCCCCCAACCCTTCTGTTTAAGGGAGCAGCCCTGGAGATACAGTGGTTAAAACACTAATTACTAGTTTTGAAGATGGAAGAGGCCCATGAGCCAAGGAGTGTGGGCACCTTCAAAATCTGGAAAAGCAAAGAAAATAGAATTCCCCCTAAAGCCTCTAGAAGGAATAACACTGATTGTAGTCCCATACAACCCACTTTAGAAGCTCACGTGGAGCAATGGTTAAGTACTAGGCTGTTAACCAAAAGGACTATGATTTGAACCCACCAGCTGCTCCATAGCTGTCTGCTCACGTAAAGCCCTTAAAAGCCCTATGGGGCACTTTGACTCTGTATCCCCTGAATCAATCCACACAAAAGCAATGGGTTTGGGAAGGTTTTTGTTTGTTGGTTTGTTTTGTTCTTGGTATTTAGATGTGAAAGAAAAAGGATGCAGGAAAATTGAATTGGGAAAGAAGAGTAGAGGAAGGAAATAAACTCAGAAAGTATGGAGAAAGGGAAAGAAAATTTCAATGAGTACGGAAGCAAACTGACTGGTGGTAATACCTGAGTCATCTCATACTGCTATAATAGAAATACCACAAGCGGATGACTTTAAAAAGAGAAATTTTATTCTGTTTCAGTCCACTAGGCTACAAGTCCAAACTTGGGGCATCAGCTCCAGGGGAAGTCTTTCTCTGCTGGATGTGGAAGAAGGTCCTTGTCATCAAACTTCCCCTGAACTAGATGCTTCTTAGGCACAGGGACCCTGAGTCCTTTCCAAAGGATATACTCTGCTCCCAGCACTGCTTCTTGGTATGAGGTCCCCAATTCTCAGTTTGCTTTCCTTTCCTTTATATACTAACAGATTGTCTCAAGGCACAACATAATCTTTCACACTGAGTCCTGCCCCACCAATACAACTGCCCTACATCCTCCCCCATTAACATCATAGAGGCAGAATTTACAACATACAAGAACATCACATAATAGTGGGAATCCTGGCCTAGCTAAATTGTTACAAACATTTTGAGTGGGTCATAATCCAGGCCATGACAGGTAGTAATCATTGTTACACACCTACTTTGCACAAGAGATTTTAAGAAAAGGCTAGACCACGAATCCATCTTAAAAGTAAAAAAAGGACTTCGTGACCTCTTAAATTTACTTCCAGGCTCAATAATCCTTAACTTCTAAATGGGATATCCCTGATTTTCGGTGCCTATAGCCTGTGAGTTGGAAATGATTCTGTTTAAAGATCTAGTTCAAGCAGGTGGGTATATAAAATGAGAAACTTTGTAGTTGCTGTTTAGATGATACTGATATCATCCAAAACAAAATTCATCCTTGAATTTGGCCTGTAATATCATCTTACTCTTACCTGTTTTGGTAAGAATGAAAAACAGCATTAAAAAGAGACAAACTGAAAGAGTACAGTCCAAACTAATATTAAACTACTTTCTATATACTCTGCAAAGAAGTCCTACTTTTAACCCTCGACTAATCTTGAGATCACCAGAAACATTCTAACCAAATCCAGTAATCTTGTAAGTTTCTATTCTTCAAATTTTCAGCTGCATTTGGCAATATTAATCATTTTTATTAAAATATGGTAAGAGACATAAAATATTTGCCATTTTAGCTATTTTTAAGTGTACAGTTCAGTGACATTAGCTATATTATGTTGTATAACTATCACTACTATCCATTCTCAAAAATTTTTCATCCCCCTAATCAGAAAAGCTGCCAAGAAATTTGGAGGACTGCTACCTGGCCAGTTGACTGGAAGAGATCCACATTTATGCCCATTCCAAAGAAAGGTGATCCAACCAAATGCAGAAATTACCAAACAATATTATTAATATCACACACAAGTAAAATTTTGCTCAAGATCATTCAAAATCAACTGCAACAATATATTGACAAGGAACTGCCAGAAATTCAAGCTGGATTCAGAAGAAGATGTGGAACCACGTATATCATTGCTGACGTCAGGAGGATCTTGGCAGAATGACGATAATACCCAAAAGATGTTTACCTGTGTTTCACTGACTATGCAAAGGCATTCGACTGTATGGATCATGGCAAATTATGGCTAACATTGCATAAAATGGGGATTCCAGAACACTTAGTTGTGCTCTTAAAGAATCTGTACACGGATGAAGAGGCAGTCATGTGAGCAGAACAAGGGGACGCTACATGGTTTAAAGTGAGGAACGGTGTGCATCAGGGTTGTATACTTTCACCATACCTTTTCAATCAGTATGCTGAACAAATAATTCAAGAAGCTAGATTATGCAAAGAAGAATGAGGCATCAGGATTGAAGAATGGCTCATTAACAAACTGCATTACACTGACAGCACCACCTTACTTGCTTCAAGTGAAGATTTGAAACAGTGATGAAGATTAAAGACCATAGCCTTTAGTATGGATTGCACTTCCACATGAAGAAAGCAAAAATCCTCACAGGTGGACCAGGAAGCAACATTGTCATAAATGGAGAAAGGATTGAGGCTGTCAAGGATTTCATTTGTCTTGGGTCCACAATTAACGCCCAATGGAAGCAGCAGTCAAGAAATCAAAAGACACATTGCAGTGGGAAAATCTACTGCAAAGGATCTCTTTCAAGTATTCAAATGCAAAGATGTCGCCTTGAAGACTAAAGTGTACCAAGCCATGGTTTCTCAGTCGCATCATATGAATGTGAAAGCTGGACAGTGAACAAAGAAGACAGAATCGTTGATGCGTTTGAATTATGGTGTTGGAGAAGAATGTTTAAGTCACCATGGACTGCCCAAAGAACAAACAAATCTGTTCTGGAAGAAGTCCAACCAGAGTGCTCCTTGGAAGCAAAGATGGCAAGACTGTGTCTTACATACTTTGGACATGTTGTCAGGAATAATCAGTCTCTGGAGAAGGACATCGTGCTTGGTAGAGTAGAAGTTCAGTGAAGAAGAAGCCCCTGAATGAGATGGATTGACACAATGGCCGCAACAGTGGTCTTAAGCATAAAAACGACTGTGGACACGGTGCAAGACTGGATGGTGTTTTGTTCTGTTATTCATAGGGTCACTAAGAGTCAGAACTGACTCAATGGCAGCTAACAAGAACAATCAGAAAAGCAATACCCCATGAATAATAATTCATTTCCCCCTTCTTTTAGCTCCTGATAATCAACAGTAAATCTTAGTCTTTATCCATTAGCCCACTGTAAGTATTTCATGGAAGTGAAGTTATATAGTATTTGTGCTTTTGTTAATCTTTTCTTTATGGAAGATATTGTTTACCTTGACTCTAGTGGCAATTATTTATTTATTATTTATGTTCATTCTACCATCTTAACCTCGTCTTTATTATGTTGCTATGATTTTTTTCCCGAGTTTTGAGTCAATTATGACTCATGGCGACCCCATCTATTTCAGTATATAACTGTGCATGGAGTTTTCAATGATCTTTCAGAAGCAGATCACCAGGATTTTCTTCCAGGGATCCTCTGTGTAGATCTGAACCACCAAACTTTAGGTTAGTAGTCTAGGGCTTAACCGTCAGCACCACCCAGGGACTCCTTAGCTCTAGTAGGTGCTTGATGAATGCTTGGCTATAACAGTTCCTTAAAGGAAATACAATTGACAGGACTTGGTGACTTATTGGATGGGAAGGATTGGGAGGAAGGAATTAAGGAGACTTCCAAGTTTCTGCATGGTAAACTGGATGGAAATAGAAAACATAAGAGAAGAAAGAAGTTTAGAGATGTGTGTAGGATGTGGAGAGGATGAATTTGCTTTGGGCTTATTAGACTGCAGTTATCTGGGACTGAGAGATCTTGTAGAACTAGAGAACTTGAGGGAAATGTGAACAACAGCTATAGATCTGGGAATTACCAGCATGTAGGTGGTAAAGACTCTTGAATGGTTGTTTTTCTTTCTTTCTTTTTTAGAAAGCCTGCCTATAAAATGAATGCAAGAGATAGGAGAAGTTTTGTCTTATAAGGAGATAAGAGACTTCACAGGAAAGGATCCAGTGTAGAATAATAAAGAAAGGCTAAGTAGTCAGGAGTGGGGCCTCTGAGGCCGTGGGTGAGGATTGAGTCCAGAGCACAAGCGCAGGAAGGGAAATCTCTCTGGTAGAGTAATAATGAGATTGTAACAGTGAGGTTTTCCCACTTGCACATTTTCTTGTACCCCTTGTCCTTTTGGATTTCAAAAGCTTAAGAATAAAAGAAAAAAGAACCAGAAGCTCTAAAGAAATTTAGGACAGAAAGACAGATGATTTAAGGGAACACATGAAAGCTCCTCTGAGACTACATTCAAATGAGACTGGAAGAACTAGATGGTGCTCAGCCACTGCCGATGACTGTCTGGGCAGGGAACACAATGTAGCTGGAGAAAAATGGGGGTGCAGATCTAGAATTCTGTTATAAGACTAGACTTGATGGTCTGACATGCTGGGGGTATCCTGAGAGCATGGCCCCTAGACTCACTGCTAGCTTGGAGCTGAAATGAGTAACAAAGATGACCCTTCCGACAAAAATTGAACTGGACTGTAAGACATTAAGCTGTTGGAGCAGCTCCTCCAAAGAAGTGAGATGGAAGAGTAGAGAGGAGGGGACAGGAGTTGATTGTACAAATATGGGAAGTACAGGGTAGAAATAAAGAGTTTACTGTCACAGGGTTGAGAGAGCAGCTACAGTTGCATAGAGATTTATATATGAGGTTTTAATATGGCAAATTGACTTGAATTGTAAACTTCCACTTAATCACAATAAAAGAAAAAAATAAATGAAGTTATAAAAAAAAGTTCCTCTGATGGGTATACAGAGAAAGTCAGAGGTGAATACAAGAAAAAGGGTGACTTCATATTTAATCCCCCACCCTAGGCAAGAAAAATCTGAGGTTTCTTTTTTCCTATTTATAGAAACTCCAAATAGGTTTCTGACATTTGAGACTGTAGGAAACCTGAGTCTCCATCCCTGAGTAAAGCCAACCAAGGCAGCAAGAGTTCCCAGCATCCAGAATGGCACAGGAAAATAGAGTAGTCAAAATGTTGCTGTTAAAGACTGCTTTGAGTTCCTACATCTTCTCTAGGAATTTCAGTGATTACAAACTGTGGGTAGTGTCTGGGGTCTTAAAAGCTGCCAAGCTGCCATCTGAGGGTACAGCAAATGGTCCCAACTTAGCACGAACAGATGATCACCAAGGACCAAAACGACATTGGGGAAAGAGAACCCAGAAGACAGAGAGGCCCACATGAGTGGGTGACTACATTGACTTGTGACTGGAAGAACTGGATGGTGCCCAGTCACCACCAGTGATAGCTATGATGAAGATCACAAAGTTGAGTCTCACTGGCAACATAACAACAAGAGGAGGTGCACTCTGAGAGCTCCATTAAAAGACTGCAATTGATGGTCCACAGGCCTCGGGGTTCCCCTGGGAGCATGGGCCCTGGCCCTGATGCTGCCCCTGTCCATAAATCGTAATGAAGGTCAACTCTTGGACAGGAATGGATTGGACTTGGTGACACAGAGTGAATGTTATGTGCGTACTTCATGGTTCCATGCATCTATAGGATGTCGTCCTGCTGATCTCTTACTGGAGGAAGGGGAGTGGGTGGAGAGGAGGGGATAAGAAATTGTTGGGAGGATAAGACATGTGTGGAGTAGAGAGGAAGAGTGTGCTGTCACTAGGCAGGGAGAGCAGTGGGAGATGCATATAGGTGGGCATGCAATTTATATGAGAATGTACATTTTCATTCAATCATAATAAAAAAGAAAGAAAGAAAGAAAAAAAAAACCCAAAGTGGATTCTGACTCATAGCAACCCCACGGAATAAAGTAGAATTGCCCCATAGGGCTTACAAGGCTGTAATCTTTATGAAAAGGACTACTGTACCTCTCACCTGTGGAACGGCCAGTGAGTTTGAACCACTGACTTTGGGTTAGCCTCTAAGCACTTTAACTGCCATGAGGTCTCCTTTCAATGATGAAAGCCATAAAAACAAACAAAAAACAGACATTTCTGTGCTCATTAACAAAATAATCATCTCTGGGTATCAGAAATGAAACAGAAACACAACTGGGATAGTGGGGCTAGAGCCCTGTGGGTTTCTCGGTCTGGAAGCGGGTAGAGGTTAGATGAGAGTTTAAATCCCTTAGAGTAATGAAGACCAAAGGCATTGCAAGCAAGGTAATGTATCTTAGCCTGGCTCACCTTGAAACTGGGATTTGAGGAAAGCTGTGACTTCCACTCTGGGCCGGAGTTTTTTTGTTCTATTTATTTATTTTACATAAACTGCTTATCTGTGGTGGTGGCAGGGAGCAGAGAAATCAGTGTACTTTCAAAGGGATCAGGCAGTTCACTGTGACAATAAGGTGCCTGTGGCCTACTGAGGGGATTGGTCAGTTTGTAATCTTGTGGGAGGAGTAGGCTTACAAAAGGGCCAAACACACAGCAGTTGAGGGGATCCTCAGCTAGGAGTAGAGTATCCTTTAGACCCAGAGTCCCCTCACTAAGAACCTCCAAGACCCTAAAGACAGTACAAAGCAGCAACCTGAGACAACAGCAGCACTAAAGACCAGAGGTTTGAGACTGGCAGATGGCTGCAATGGGTTCACTGGTCTACAGAGCAAGAGAGCTGAGCACTTTTGGGCAAGAGGCTTGTTGGCAGAGTGGGGTGCCTCTGGGCACTATGTCAGCAGAGCTAAGTCTGTAACCCTTGCTTGGACAGGGCAGAGGCTAGGTCCCAGCAGGACTGTCAGTAGTATATCCCGTTGGGTCCAGCACCTGAGGCTGAGAATGAGGCCTGCCTGTAGGCATATCCGAGAAGAAGCCAAACGCTGTCTTGATTAGAAGCCTTCCTGATTGACAAACTATCCTGTCCCCTGAACTGTTATTTCCAAGTTGATTCTGATCTTGAATTGTTACTTCTCAAATAGACCCCATAACTGTGAGTGTGGTCTATGAGTTATGTGTGGCCATTGCAATGAATTATCAAACCCAGCAGAGAAGTAAAGAGTGCTGTGTTGTGGGGACAATTGATGGTGTCAGAATCCATAAAAAAAAAAGTTGAAGAGGGGAGGTATGCTTGACCTCCATCTTGTAGGAATCAGTTTTAGGTTGATGCTGATCTTGATGGTGGTTCTCATTGTGCCCCTGAAGTTAGCTGACTTCTGAAATGACTACATTTCATCATCTCTCCAAGTATTATTTTCAACCATTCTTTTTAATCTCTTGGAGAAAATAGTAGTAACTTTCTTCTTCCTGTGTTCTATGTGCAACAAACTACCCCAAACGCAGTGGCATAAAACAATGACCATTTCATTAAATGCTTCCAGTTTCGGTAGGATAGGCATTTGGACAAGTATATCAGGGATGGCCTGTCTCCACTCCATGATATCTAGGGTGTCAGAAGAGAAGACAGAGTAGCTGGTGGTCAATTGTACAGCTGGGGGACTTTTCACTCACAGTCTAGGACTGAGTTACAGAGACTGGACTCTGCTGGGACTGTAGTTACAGTGCTTATACTTGTCTTTTCCATGTGGTTAGGTTTCTTCACACCACAGCGGCCGCAGGGGAATCCAGCTTCTCTCCAATAGTGAGTGTTCCAGCAAATATGGTAGAAGCTGTGCAGACTTCTGTTGCCTAGCCTCAGAAATCATGAAACATCACTTTGATTCACTTTGTTATAAGTCCATCTAGATTCTAGAATGGGGGCTAGAATTCTCGCTTAATGGGATGAGAATCAAAGAATTTGTGGCCATGATTTAAAACTGCCACAGTATCGCTTTTCTTTTATAAGATGTTGGGTTCTGGATGAGTTCCTTATATAGTCTCCCAATTTAATAATTCTTTAATTGAGTGTGACCAGTCTAAAGTTTATCCCACTGCTGCACGTGTTTTTCAATCTCTATGGCTCTTTTTTATTTGTTATTTTTCTTTATTCATATTTTATGTTTATTTCTTAAGCTTTAATTTTGTTTTAGACATATATTTCTTTATGTCTCGGAATATGCTTATTTTAAAGCCATTTTAAGATTGCTTTTCAATCTTCCAATCTGGATTTCTAGTCTAGGCTAGGTCAAGTGAGTCATCACCAGGCAATAGATTTCTTTAATGTATTAAATACATGCATACATAAACCCTCTATCCAGGAAATGGAGAATGAATATCTTTCTCAAGCAAACATTAAGCATTTATAAAATTGGATCATAACTAGGCCAAGTATTTCAAAGAATCAGTATAATACAGACTATATTGACCAAAATTTAAATTAGAAATCAATTCCCAAGTGTTTTATATTGAGAGTGGAGTGTTGAAGTCTCCTACCATTACTGTGGAGTGATTTATCTCCTTTTTGAGTGTAGTCAGTGTTTCTTTCATGTATTTAGGTGCTCTAATATTAGGTGCATAAACATTTAATATTGTTAAGTCCTGCTTGTGTACTGAACCTTTCAGCAATAGTGACCATCCTTGTCCACGATGATGGATTTTGCATTAAAATCAATTTTATCTGAGATTAGAATTGCCACACCTGCTCTTCTTTGTTCATTGTTAGCTTGATATATATTTTTCCATCCTTTAATTTTCAGATGTTCCTATCTTTAAGGTGAGTTTCTTGTAGGCAACATATAGGTGGGCCGTGTCTTTTGGTCCGTGATGTCACTTTACTGGAGCCTTCAGTCCATTCACATTCAATGTAATTATTGATAGGTATGTGTTCAGTGCTGCCATTGTGATATGTTTATTTTTATGTTGATGTTTTCTCTGTTGTTCTTATTAATCTGTTATTCGACCTTCTTTGTGAGTTGTTTTTTCACTTTTTTCAGGGTTGGTTTTGTGGTTGTTGAGACTCCTGTATTACATTTCTTGATACAGTATATTGCTTTTTTATTGTGCTTTATGGCTGCCCCTATGATCCCGCTTACTAAACTATATGTAAACCCAATTTTGATTGCCACCAGTCTTGCCGACTTCCTCTCCATCTGCAAGGACTATAATGACTGTAGTACATCCCTCTTTTTAATGTGATGATATCATAGTTTACATGATATGATCACTAGATCATTTATTTCACTATTATAGCTTTAATTGTGTTTAGAGCCTTCCCTAAGTAAGTAGGATTCTGGATAACGTGTCCTTCTAAAATATAAAGTTAGTGGTTTTGTTCTTCCAAGCCAAGAAATACTTTCAGTGTTTCTCGTAGCTTTGGTTTGGTTTTTACAAAGTCTCTGAGTTTCTGTTTATCTGCAAATGTCTTAATTTCATTTTCATATTTGAAAGATAGTTTTGCAGGATATATAATTCTTGGCTGGAAGTTCTTCTCCTTCAAGGCTTTGAATATGTCATGCCACTGTCTCCATGCCAGCATCATTTCTGCTGAGAAATCTGACAAAAGCCTACAGGGTTTCCCTCTGAATGTCAGCTTTGCTTTGAGTCTTGCTGCCCTTAAGAGTTTCTACTCATGTTTCATTTTGTTGAGCTTGATTATGTCATGGAGTATTTCTATTGAGATCTCAGTTGAGCAGTGTTCGATATGTGTCTTGGATATCTATATTCTCATCTTCCATAATTTCTGGGAAGTTTTCTGTCAGCAGCTCAGTAATAATACTCTTTGTGTTCTCAGGTTTCTCAATCTGTTCAGGAACTCCAATTAATCGTAGACTATTCTCCTTAATAGAGTCCCACATGCTTATTAATGCTTCCTCATTTTTCTTTTTTTTTCTAATTTCTCCTTATAGATGCTGAAGTCAGTAGCCCTGTCTTCCAAATCTGAAATTCTGTTTTTCATTTGTTCCGTTCTGTTTTCTTGGCTTTGAATCGAAGTTTGTGTGTCTTTGATTTTGTTCTTGATCTGTTGGATTTTCAAGTACTAAGGTTCCATCACATCAAACAGCTAGATAATTCTTTGTTTTGCTCTGCTGCATTTTGTATAAGGTCTAGGAGAGCTCTATATATAATCCTTTTGTATTCACCTTCTGATAGTTTCAGAAAAGCTTCTTCATCTGGGAAGTTCTGAGGTGGTTTCTTTTGGGGGCTTCTGATGCCATAGGTGATTACCATCTTTTCCAACATTTGTTGCTTTTTGGGTTTCATGTGGATCAATAGAGGCTGGGAGAGACGCTATGATGATGGACCACAGTTGTTTCTCTAGGCTGTCTTGAAATGAGAAGTAAAAAGTATTTGACGACTTCCAAAGTCAGTCAGGTTTTCAGGTGTATATGTCCCTCTTCAAAGGAAGCACCCCTATATTGAACACCAGATGTTATAAACTAGCTCAAAATACAGAAAGGCTACTGGCCTGCTGGCCTCTGCTGTTGGGCCCCCACTGTAGGCGATACTGTGTAGAATTCTGCTTTTCTGCTGGAAAAGCAGTCTCTTCTGGGTACACACTGCCTTGTAGCCCAGGAATTATGTCCAGCTAAGGCTTCCGTATGGATGACTGCACCCCCTAGAAAAACAAGATGGCATCCTGCATAAGCTTGCCAGCCGGCCAGGCCCAGGCTCCCAGCAGAAAGAGAGGCCAAGAGTGCCAAAATGCTCAGCGTCCACAGCCTCCACCGCTGGGCCCCTGCCCCAGTTGATACTGTGAAAAACACTGCTTCCCTGCTGGAAGAGCACTCTCCCCCTGGCAGGCACCACCTCCCAGCCTAGAAACCAAGTCTGGCCAGGGCCTCTGCCTGGGCTTCTCTGTTTCCCAGTGGATCAAGATGGCATCCTGCACAAGCACGTCTGTATGGCTACCACATGGTGGAGACAGAAGGATGGGCCAGGGAAGCAGAGGTGTATAGAGTCCAAAGCCGGTCTCTCAGAACCTGGTAATTATGCTTGCTGGTCCCACCATCAGTGCATCCGAGACCAGCAGCTAGTCCAGTCTCAGCTCTGCCTGCCAGCCAAGACAGAGGAAAAAAAATAAAAATGGTGAGTTACCTTCAGTCTGTGCAAGCCTCTGCTCACCGAGAGTGGGGTCAGTGAAAGAGAGGTTTTGCATTTAGTGGTATGAAATCTAAATTAACAGCCCTATGCTGCATCACAGGGCTCACTAGGTGTCCAGACGGCTCAGTTTAATTATCATTTCAGGTCTTGGTTTCCAGAGGGATTTAGGGAGACTTGCATTTAGTCTGCTGTCTTGACTCCGCCCCCAAATTCCCAAATGTTTAAAAACTTAAAAACATATTCCTAAATAACTGATCACTTCAGTTAGAAATTAGAAACCATTTAGAAAAGAATAACAAAAAACAACTCATGTCAAACTTGTATGATTTGAGTAAAGCATAAATTTGAAGGAAATTTATGGCATAAAATACATTTATTCAAAATGTCAAATAATGAGTTAAACATTCACCTCAGAAAGTGAACAGTCAACCCCAGTGGAGTAAAATAAACAAACATAGTAGAAATTTAGGAAATGGAAAATGACATCAACAAAACCTAAGTGATCAATGAATTCCAAAGCTGGTTCTTTGAGAAGAAGACCAATTAAATAAATAACCTTCAGCAAGTCAGCCACATTTAAAAGAAGATTGCCAATTACCCATTGCCACTGAGCAGATTCCAACTCATAGTGACCATATAGGTCAGTGTAGATCTGCCTCACATGGTTTCCAAGGCTGTAATCTTTACAGAAGCAGACTGTCACATCTTTCTCCTGTAGAGCAGGTGGTGGGTTGGAAACTGCTAACCTTTTTGTTAAAGCCAACAGCATTAACCACTGTGCCACCAATGCCCCTTTGAAAGAAGACAAGAAGTATAAATAAGCAATATCTGAAATTCAGGGTAAATAAAGGTAAATAGAAATAGAGTTTAAAATATTGATATACTGTAAAATTTACAATATTGACTGGTTTTATGTTGATAATTTAAAAATTGAGCTGAAATACTTTTCCAGAAAAATATAAAGTTTATCTAAGAAGAAACAAAAATTCGAAAGAAATCAGTTATCAATCTAAAAAAATATGAATAGTCCAGTCTCCCAACACTCCTCTCCTCATTCTTCCTCCATCCCTTGCCAAAACCACCAGCCCAGATAGCTTTACAGATGAGTTTTAGCAAACATGAGATTACCAAAGTTATGTTAGTACAATATTGAGACCAAAATAAGACTAGAACATTGCAGGAAAAGAAAATTATAGATGAATCTCACTTTTGAACATCGATATGAAAATTCTAAGTAATTATGGAATAAAATCCAGCACTGTACAAAATAATATATCAAGTCCAAATAAAGCTTATCTTAAATACAAAGATGGTACTACAATTTAAATTGTATATGTAATTTATTTCACGGTAAGATTAATCAGATGACACTTAGGCTCATCTCAGTGGGTATAAATAAAGCATTAAAATTCAAAAAACAATTAAAAACAAATCTCTTAGCTAACTGGGAATATTAACTTGATGTGGGCATATATGAAGTATATAATATGCATTGCCATTGAGTAGATTCCAAATTTCAGTGACCCCATGGACAGGGTAGAATATGCCATGGCCTGCCAGAAGAAAAAACAAGTTTGCCTTAGAAGACATACAGCTGAAGTGCTCTTTGGACACAAGGATGGCAAGACTTCATCTCATATACTTTGCACATATTATCAAGAGGGAGCAATCCCTGGAGAAGGACATCATGCTTGGTAAAGTAGAGAGTGAACAAAAAATAGGAAGAGTTTCCAAGGAGCACCTGGTGGATGATCTGCCGACCTTCTGGTTAGTGGCTATAGTACTTAACTACTATGCCACATATTTAACTGTGAGACTTTTACAGCATTTCCATTACAGTCAAGAACATGACAAGTCTACTGTAACCTCTACATTTAAATGTTTTACTATAATTTCTAGTTTCCTCTGTTTGAGATAAGTGGGAAAAAATTCATTGATTAACAAGGAAGAGTGAAAAACATGATTTGCTGAGAAGATTATGTTTTTACCTAGAAGCTCTAAAATGCTGTCGGGGGGGTGATGGGGGGAGACACCTAGAATTTACAAAGTGTTCAGTAATCTGTTAAGTCTACAGTCAATGTGAAACATCATGTTATTGTTGCTAGGTGCTGTCAAGTCAGCCCTGACTCACAGCAATCTTACATATAACAGAAAAAACTCTGCCCAGTCCTATACCATACTCACAGTTGTTATATTTGAATCCATCGTTGCAGCCATTGTGTCAATCCATCTCCTCAAACATCTTCCTGGTTTTTGTTGACCCTCTACTTTACCAAGCATGATGTCCTTTTCCAGGGATTGGTCCTTCTTGATAATATGTGCAAAGCACATGAGATGAAATCTTACCATCCTTGTGTCCAAGGAGCACTTCAGCTGTATTTCTTCTAAGACAGACGTGCTCAGTTCTTCTGGCGGCCCATGGCATATTCAGTATTCTTCAATATCACCATAGTTCAAAGCTATCAGTTCTTCCATGCTCTTCCTTGTTCACTGTCTTGCTTTCCCATGCATATGAGGTGAATGAAAATATGGCTTGGTCAGGTGCACCTTAGTCCTCAAAATGACATCTTTGCTTTCCTCAAAGTAACATCTTTGCTTTTCAACACTTTGAAGTCTTTTGAAGCAGATTTGCCCAGTGCAATACTTTGATATCTTTGCTGCTTCTGTGGGCACTGAGTGCAGAGTCAAGTAAAATAAAATTCTTGAAAACGTTAATCTTTTCTCCATTTACCATGATGTTACTTATTGGCCCAGTTATGAGGACTTTTGTTTTCTTTATGTTGGAGGGTAATTCGTACTGAAGGCTGTGGTCTTTGCTCTTCATCGTTAAGTCAGGTCCTCTTCACTTTCAGCAAACAAGGTTGCATCATCTGCATATCACAGGTTGTTAATGAGTCTTCCTCCAGTCCCAATGTCCCATCCTTCTTCATGTAGTCCAGCTTCTCGGATTATTTGCTCTGCAAACAGATTGAATAACTATGGCAAATGAATGCAACTCTGATGTATGCCTTTCTTGATTTTAAACCACGCAGTATCCCCTTACTGTGTTCTAATGATTGCCTTTTGGCCTGTGTACAGGTTCTACATGAGCCCAGTGTGATGTCCTGGAATTTGCATTCTTTGCGATGTTATCCGTAATTTCGTTATGAATCACACAGTCAAGTGCTTTTGCACAGTTAATAAACACAGGTAAACATCTTTCTCGTATTCTCTAGTTTCAGCCAAGGTCCATCTACAATCAGCAATGATATCCCTGGTTCCATGTCCTCTTTTGAATCTGGCTTGAAATTTTGGCAGTTCCCTGTCAATGTACATATCTATAGCAATCTTACATATTTAAGTAACAGGAAATCCATGCACCTATGTAAAGGGTAGGAGGGATGATCCCATTCTCAATTGCAGCAAAAACAATAAGACGCCTATTAATAAATCTGAAGTGTACAGGAACTTTATGAAGAATGCTATAAAATGCTGGAGGACAAATCAGACTAGAGTAGAAAGTATGTGACACTGAATTCTTAAAACAGAAAGTCAATATCATAAAGATGATGGTTTTCTACAATTCAATGTAGTTTCAATCAAAAGCTCAACAATTTTTTTTTTGTGAAACGTAACAGTGATTCTGAAGTTAATTATACTGTCGTTAGGCACTGTTGAGCTGATTGTTAACTCATAATGCTTAAGCATTGCATCAAAAATAGGTCAAAGGTTCCTCAAGGTTAATTATACAGAGTATAATTAAGTGTATTTAAGAAAGTTGATTCTAAAAAACAAAAAGTGTGATTTGCCTTTCCAGATACAGATTTCTTCTAGAGCTACAATAATTAGATACTGCAGTGTCGTGCAATAAGAAAAGACAGTAGAAACAATGACATATAGGACTTTCATATATGATAAAGGAAACATTGCAAACTCAGTGGGTTTGAGCACTATTGACTTTATGTATTGGAAAATAAATAAAATTAGATGCCTGTCTTATGCTGCCTTAGTTATCTAGTGTTGCTACAACAGAAATACTGTGGTGTATGGCTTTAAGGAAACTCTGGTGGCGTAGTGGGCAGGTGCTATGGCTGCTAACCAAAAGTTAGGCAGTTCAAACCCACCAGGCACTCTTTGGAAACTCTGTGGAGCAGTTCTAATCTGTCCTACGGAGTCGCTATGAGTGGGCCTCAACTTGACGGCATTGGGTTTGGTTTGGTTTTGGTATGACTTTAGCAAAGAGAAATTTATTCTCTCATAGTCTAGGAGACTAGAACTCTGAATTCAGGGCACCAGCTCCAGAGGAAGACTTTCTGTCCCTGTTGGTGCTGGAGGAAGGTCCATGCCATCAATCTTACCCTGTCTAGGAACTTCTCAGGGAGATTCCCAGCCCAGAGACCCTGTGTCCAAAGCTTGCTGTGCTCCTAGCACTACATTTGTGGTGCTGTGAGGTCCTCCCATCTCTCTGCTTGCTTCTGTCTTTTATATCTCAAAAGAGATTGATTTAAAATGCAACCTAATCTTATAGATTGTGTCCCATCTCATTAAGGTAACTGCCTCTAATCCTGCTTTATCAGCATCACAGATGCAGGATTTACAACACATGGGAAAATCACATCAGATGACAAAATGGTGGACAATCACACAATACTGGGAATAAGAGACTAGCCAAGGTGACACATATTTTAGGATACAGTTTCATCCATGACACATAATTTATACCAACACTTCTTAAGATTTTTGCTTTCAGAGTCCCTTTATACTCTTAAAAACTACTGAAGACTCCATGAGAATTTTGTTTGTGTGAATAGTATCTATTGATATTTATAATACTAGACATTAAAACTGAGAAACTTAAAAACACATGAATATATTAACCATTGAAGTTATAACATCTTCACATGTCATTTAGCTCTGGAAAACTTAACTGCTTGTGAGTGAATTAGGGAAAAAAAGGCAGATAATGTCTTAGCATAATTATGAACATGAATCTGAACTTGCAGACTTTCTGGAAGAGTCTTGGGGACATCCAGGTGTTCACATATCATAGTTTGAGAACATCGCTATACAGTAAACTCTAAATGAATTAATAATCTAAATTTGAAACAAAATTGTTGTGAGTCTCAGAAGAAATTATAGAAGGAGATATTTATGAGCACTGGGGAAAGAGGGATTATATTAAAAAATGCATCAAAAGCACAAATTATAAAAGAAAAGCCTAAAAAATTTGAAGGCTCTAAATTGAGACCTGCTTGATAATCATAACATGTGTATCAAATAAAGGATTAATATTTAGACTATACAAATTACTTTTATAAGTAAGAGGGAAACAACCAAATAGAAATTAGGTAAAGGAAAATATATTCAACCTCATTAGTAATCAGAGAAATACAAATTAAAAGATTCATCAGATTTTAAGATTGACAATATCAAGTGTATGCAAGGATATGGAGAAATGAGAAATCTTACCTACTTCTGGTGGAAGTGTGAATTGGTACAAGCACTTAAGAGAGCAATTAAAAAAATACCTTGTTGAGTTGCAAATGTGTATATTGTATGATCCATAAGTTTACCTTCCAGATATATAATCTAAACAAATGTTGAAAATATGCATAAAGAAACAGTCATTCATTTTTTTAAATAAATTTTTATGAAATTCCTGGCTGAATCAAGTATTAAGTCTCACCTGTTGCCTTTGGGAAACCTGGTGGTTCAATGGTTAAGTTCTGCATCTGCTAACCAAAAGGTCGGCAGTTCGAATCTGCCAGGTACCCCTTCGAAACTCTACGGAACAGTTCTACTCAGTCCTATACAGTTGCTGTGAGTCAGAACTGACTCTTTGGCAGTGAGTTTGGTTGTCTATGTTGTTGCTGTTGAGTCCATTCTGACTCTTTGTGGCCCCACATGTGTCAGAGGAGAACTATGCTCCGTATGATTTTCAGTGGCTGATTTTTTTGGAAGTAGACCACCAGGCCTTTCTTCCAGCACCATACTAGATCCTGATAATATAATGGCGAATAAGACAGCTCTTATGAAATTTACGAGTAAACCAGACCCACTGCCGTCAAGTTGACTTCATAGAGATCTTATAGGACAGAGTACCACTGCTCCATAGAGTTTCCAAGGAGTACCTGGTGGATTGAAACTGCCTACTTTTGGGATAGCAGATGTGACACTTAACCAATATGTCATGCAGGTTGATATACCAGCTCTGGGAGTGATAAGTGCCTTAAGGCAAAGCTTAGTAGGACAAAAGAGACTGGAGATGCTATTTTTTTTTTTATGTGATTGAGTGAAAGTTTACAATACAATTCAAATTTGCATGCATGCTTATCTGCAGCTCCCTCTGCTCTCCTTGCCTGGTGCCAGCACACTCCTTTTCTGTTCCATATGTGTCATATCCTCTTAACAATCTCCTGTCTCCTCCTCTCCACTCCTGTCTAGTAAGAGGGCAGAAGTGCACATACAATATGGTCACTCTGTGTCCCCCGTTCCTATCCATTCGTATCCAAAGAGTTGACCTCAGTAATCATCCATGATCAGGGGCAGCATCAGGTCTAGGGGCCATCTTCCCAGGTGAACTCCCAGGCCTTTGGACCATCAGTTGCAGTCTTTTAGTGGAGTTCCTAGGGTGCACCTCTTTTTTTTTTCTCATGTTGCCACTGGGACTCAACCTTGTGAGCCCCATCAGGGCTATCATTGGTGGTGGCTGGGCATCATCTGGTTCTTCTGGTCACATGTTGATATAGTGACACATTCACGTAGGTCTTTCTGTCGTCTGGTCTCTTCTTCCCTCATGTTGTTGTGTCCTTGGTGATCATCTGTTCCAGCTGAGTTAGGATCATTTGGTGTACCTCTGATGGCAGCTTGCTAGCTTTTAAGACCCCAAATGCCACTCACCAATATGAGGTGCAGAAGACTGTCTTAGCAATGGATTATTGACGCCATTTCGCCTCGATGACCCTTGAGAGTGTGGTCCCCGGACCCCCGCCCCTGCTACTCTGTCCTTGCTATATTGGGTTAAGATTGGAGGAATTTTCAGATTATGCTGAAGTCCAGTTAAATTGATCCTCTTTTTAATGTGTGCTGTCACTGATTTCACCTGACAAATTTCTGTTAACTATGGAGATGCTATTTTTGGAAGGGTGGATGGAAATAGCTTCCTGAGAAGATGAATTTAGGGAGAAACTTAGAGAAGTGAGGGAACAGGACTTGTGTTGAAGTTCCAAGGGAAATGCATTTTAGCACAAGAAGGAATGGCAAATGCCGATACCCTGATGTAGAAATGAGCTTGGAGCCTTGAAAGAGAGAAAGAAGCCCAATGAGGTGGAAGGGTTTGAGAGAGGGGAAAGTGGAAGAAGATGAATCGGGAGGGTAGACCAGGGCCAGTTCACACAGGGCCTTTAGGCCAAGACAGGGAAGATAAACTGTTGGAAGATTTTGTACAGGGATGTCGTGTGGCCTAATGTGCACTCTTGAAGGTTTCTGTGACTGTTCTGTGGAGAAGAGATGATCTGGGGTAGAGAAAGAAGAAGCTGCGAGGGTCTGAAGGAGCTGACGGCACAGCAGCAGTCGACATGGGCTG
This sequence comes from Heterohyrax brucei, assembly GCA_028571685.1. Classification (NCBI taxonomy): domain Eukaryota; kingdom Metazoa; phylum Chordata; class Mammalia; order Hyracoidea; family Procaviidae; genus Heterohyrax; species Heterohyrax brucei. The sequence goes on from CM053155.1 coordinate 53,772,195, forward strand.
ACAGTCTGATAGCCAGTCGTGACCTGCCGGCTGTCAGTGCAGACGGACAGCGGCTGTAGTCCACGCTGCGCTGCTCCTCACAACTCCATCCACCTTCCATGGCAAAACACAATCGCCAAACTCTAAAATGTAGATACAACCCAAAGAAAGGGGGACAATTGGCTAAGATTACATTTTTGCCACTATCAAAATGGGAACTTGTAATTGAAGGTAAATTTATTCATTAAAATTTTTTTTTCTATAAATATCTGAGTTTGTACTGCATACACTTTTATGTTAGTGGAAAAGGAATCAAGAATGGAGAAAGATGTAGATCAGTTTCTCACTGGGGGAGAAGACTGGGTTGACTTGGGTAGGGAGAAAGAGGTAAGGGAAGGAGATATGACAGACTGAGAGAACAGCTATGATGAGAATAATGGAATGAGGCAGCTGGAAGGCCAAGAGTTGTGATCAGAAAGGGAGAACATGAATTTAAGGTTTGTGAAGTTGAATGGCCCCAGCTAGTTTTAAGGTCCTGGATGTCGCCACAGGACTAGAAGTACGAGGTGAAAGGGAAATGGAACCCCTGGGTGAGTAAGCCAACTGAGGGGCAAGAGTTGGATATCCTTCCTTTCCTCTTGATTATATTTAGTGATGTATAAAATAATGTTTTCCCTTTATAGAACAAGATGGGATCATGGGTGGATTGGTTATTCAAGAATTCTGCTCAGAATTTCTTACCTTCAACACAGTCACAGAGCTACAGAAATCAGAGAATCATGCTACTAGAAGACCCTCAAGGGGTTATGGTCTTTCTTTCCAAAACTGTCATCATTCAAAAGGGAATTATGTATGTGTAAAGTCCTTTTGAGTCCCTGGGTGAGGCAAGTGATTAACACTAACCAGAAGGTTGCAGGTTTGAGTCTACCCAGAGGCACTTTGGAAGAATGGCTGGGCAATCAACTTCTGAAAAACAAAACAGCCACTGAACACTCTATGGAGCATAACTTTATACTGACACGCGGGAGGTTACCATGAGTTAGAATTGAGTCAGCTGGAACTCTTTTTTTAAAAGGACATCTTGGTATAAAAATTCCTTAACTGTTTTAGGTAACTTGTTAAAATCCCAAGTCACTTTTGCCTTAAAGTTAATTTATTCTTCAATACTTTTCTACATAGAGACAAATTCCTGAGTCCCCTGAGCTCAGTAAGAGATAAAAGAGAATTCTGTTATATATTGCCAATGGAAAACAGAGTTGCTATCCATTATGCTTACCCTGAGTTGTTACTTCCATAACTAACTTTGTTTTCTATATTATAAAAATATTTACAATTTGTCAAAGACCAAAATGTTTGATAAAATATAGTTTTGACAAAGATTGAAGGAAGTAGCTACTATTATATATAGTTCCTAGAGCTGTAAAAGATGAAGGAAAACCCTAAGTGGCACATTGGTTAAGTGCTGTGGATGCTAACCGAAAGGTCGGCAGTTCAAATCCAGTAGGTGGTCCCTGGAAACTCTATGCAGTAGTTCTACTCTGTCCTCTAGGGTTCTAGGAGTCAAAATCGACTAGACGGCAATGAGTTTGGTTTGGTTGGAAGGAATGAAGAACAATTTAGAAATATTTCTCAAAAGTACAAATGCACATGCCCATTTGATTTCTATGTGTTTATCCAGTGAGTCTGTTCAGTACAACATTTTTAACGTCATGAAAGATTGGCAACAAGCAGTATATACATCTCAATGTTGTTGTTATATGCTGTCAAGTCAATTTCAGTTTGTTGCTATCTTATAGGACAGACTCAAACTACCCCATAGGGTTTCCCTGTAGGCTGAAGTCCTTATTGGAGAAGATTGGCAAATACTTTCTTCCTTGGAGCAGCGGGTATGTTAGACCTACCAACTTCTCAGTTAACCGCTGAGCACTTAACAATTGTGTCATCAGGGCTCCTTATATTCCTCAATCCCCCAGTTGCTGTCAAGTTGACTCAGACTCGCGGTGACCCTGCAAGACAGAGTAGAACTACTCCATAGGACTTCCAAGACTCTCTTCTTTATGGAAGCAGGCTGCCATATGTATCTTTTTCCCTCAGAGTAGCTGGTGGGTTCCAACTGCTGACCCTTTGGTTGGCTGCTGAGCGTTTAACCACTGTGCCATCAGGGCCCCATATCCTTTTATAAAAGGCACTGCTATAGAGTTGATTCCAACTCATAGTGACCCTATAGGTCAGAGTAGAACTGCCCCATTGAGTTCCAAAGAGCCCCTGGCAGATTTGAACTGTTGACCTTTAGGTTAGCAGATGTAGCTAGCACTTAACCACTACACCACCCGGGTTGCCTATCCCTTTATAGCATGGTTAAATAAGCAGGGCTTTCAAGAAACACTCTGCAGCTGTTAAAATAACCAAGCCACTAGCTCTCCACATACTCCTATGGAAAGATCTCTAAGATATATTGATAAGTGAAATAAATCAAGGTAAGAAAACAGTTTGTGTATTATGCCACCACCTGTGTGGAAAAAGAAAATATGTATTTGTAAACACAAAGCATATTCAAGGAAGAATACTTAAGAAACTGGTAATCGTGGTTACCATTGAAGAGGAAAACAGAATAGTCTTGGGACAGAGGAAGGAGAGAAACATATTTTCCATTATAAGCTGTTTTGTGTCTTTTGCACGTTGTTCCAGGTGAATGTGTTATCAACTCAAAAATAAAAATAAAAAAATAAAATAAAATCCATATCCGAGAAGAGATAGCCATTTATTTGTTCATTAAAGTGTAAATACAACTCCCCAACACAAAAATTATTAGAATTGTGGGACCACTGTGCCTGCAATTCTAGCACTATTAAGGAAACATATACCATATGCTCAAGCGTGGATCCTTCAAAAAATAAATACCATTCTGCAGGTTGAGTTATGTTTATGCCAAGAGAAGAGGTGACTTCTCAAGTGGTACAATCTGTGGAGCATCGAAAACCAGTCTAACCCGAAAAATTTCGTCCTGCTAACTTGCCCAGTTCTGGAAACCATCCCATGAACTTCTGTTTTGGGATAAAGGCATTGTATTCTCAAGAAGCCCCTCTTGTACTGCAAATGTGTAATCTGGCTCACCTGGTAACGTTAGGAAGCATTTGTTGGTCGATTCCATAGTAGAAAACTGTTCCCTGAGTAATGAAGTTGGTTTTGGTAGGGTGGAGTTCCAAAAGGTCTGATGCATACATGTTGCAAAGGAAGAGTTTGCCTCCTGGAAATTTGCAACAACAAGAATTCCTCAGAAAAAAAAAAATTCCTAGCTAGTAGCAAGCATCATGAAGACACTGGGTATTTAAAAGAAATGCAGAAAGGAATGAAACTTTGAGGAGACCCAATACAAACCCCAACCATTCCATAGTTATTATGAAGCAACACCTAGACTATATCAGAAATCACAGTCACTGAATATAGAATGATAATAGGTACACACCCCTCGGCATTTTATTTTGGCTCTAATAGTAATATAGCCTGTTATAAAGTGGCTTCACATACATCATTTATCCCAGTGTTAATCAATGTATGTTCCGAACAACGCTCGCCTCTTGTGGGATATTAATCGATGTTCCTAAAACGATGTGTTTCATGATCAATAAATTTGAACAGCAGTAGTTTAGTCAGGAATTTTTTTTGTCATGTTTGGAACTTCTCAGGGCCTGTAACAAGTGAGCGTGTAGTTTACAAAGGGAAGGATTATGCAGTGTTCCCCAAATTATCTTCCCACAGAACTGTTTTTCCCACAGCACATATTATGGACTTAATATTATGCAGTACACTTGGGAATCACTTATCCTTTTGACTCTTGCCCTGGCCTCTCATTTCTATCCTGATGATCACTCTCATCTTGCCTAACCTCACCCTCATCCTCTGTTGTGATGGGCATACTTGGCAATATTTATAACATCAAAGATAATAATGAACTTCAGACAAGATCTTCCTCACTATTTAGTACTGTGTTGAGTACAAGCAAAAAGCTTTGCATTTTCTGAAGCCATCTCAGTCTGTAACAAGACTCAGCAAGTCATATTGGAGCAGTCCTGAATATTCCATCCTGTTGTCACTGGGGACCCTGACTGTGTTCAGGGCTTCTCCTTAGGCCTCCCTGAAGCAATCACAGTGTTCCTTTCTCCCCTTCCAAGTTTGATTTATCCAAGTTCCTGAATCTTCTTAAGGCTAAGTTTCATTACCCTTAGAAATTCTATAGTATGAGATACTGCTCAATCTCTGGCTAGTACTCACTGCAAATATGACATGACTGAGGAGTGGGACAGCTTTGGCCCACGTATTCTTCAAGCAGTAAAATGGTGGCACCACTGATTATTTTCCTTAAGGGGGGGGCTTGATTATAAACACCTTGCTATGAAATCTATTCCAACTCACAGTGACCCTATGCAACAGAGTAGATCTGTCCCATAGGGTTTCCAAGGCTGTAATCGTTATGGAAGCAATCACCAGGTCTTTGTCCTGTGAAGCAGCTAGTAAGTTTGAACCTTGGACTTTTCAGTTAGTCAAACACATTGCCACCAGGAATTCTTTGTAAAATCAAAGAGGGCTTCCCCTAGCTTCAGTGTTCTTTGAAAGTCTTGTATCATTCAACAGAAATTTGTCTTAGCTAGTTTCTCTCTTTTTATTGTGCCTAAGGTGAAGGTATAGCCAAGCCAAGTGCTGTCGAGTCGGACCTGACTCATAGTGACCCTAGGGGCTAGAGTAGAACTGACCCCTGGAGTATTCAAGGTATACAGAAAAAATTAGCTTTCAATTCAATGATTTATACACAAATTGTTCCATGACATTGGGTGCAATCTGCGCAATGTTTCAGCACTCTCAGAATCACCACCTTGAGTTCCCTGTTTCCATTTGTCTGGTTTTCCTGACCCTTCTTGCCTTCTTATCTTTGCTTTTGGGCTAATTTGCCCTTTTGTTTCTCACAGATGATTCTCCTAAGGAACACTTTCCTCACAGGTGTTCTTTTTTTATTTTATCGGCTTGTTTATTATTTGGCTGAAAAGATCTCTGCAACTGGCTTCAGTCTCAGACATCAAAGGTAATAATAACCTTTAGGCAAGATCTCCCTCACTACTTATTACTGACCCTAAGTGACAGTAAAACTATCACATGGAGTGTTCCTCAGTTCCAGGTTAGAAGGGTACCTAACATCCAGAGTCTCAGTGGTTCCTTCAGTCTCTCTTAGACCGATAAGTCTGGTCTTTATGAATTTGAATTTTGTTCTACATTTTTCCCCCCGCTTTAACCAGGGCCTTATATCGTGATCCCAGTCGAAGCAGTTGGTAGTGGTAGCCAGGCACCACCAGTTCTTTTGCTCTTGGCTAGTGGAGGTTGGCTTCCTGTGGTCAGTCCACTAGTGCTTTGGACTTATTGCTTGAGTCTTGTTTCCTTTACTCTCTTTTGCTCCAGATGCAAGAAAGTCAGTAAGTGTATCTTAAATGGCTGCTCACAAACTTTTAAGATACCAGTTACTACTCACCTAAGTAGGATATAGAACACTGTCTTTATGAACTATGTTATGTCAATTGACCTTGATATTCTGAATTAACAGCAATTGTTGCTCAAATACTGCTTTTCTGCTCCTCAATCTATTCTATCACCTTTCACTTCGCTACATTTTTCCTCTCCTTCTTCTGCCTTCTGGATATTTCCACTGTGGGTAATTTTTGAAAAAAAAAAAAAAAAGAAAATCTGTAAATAGCTTCTCTTCCAGTTCTCCTTTCTACCTGCTATCATCATCTTTGTCTTGATGTTGTTGTTAGGTGCCATGAAGTAGATTCCAATTTGTAGTGACTCTGTGCACAACAGAATGAAACACTGCCTGCTCTTGCACCGTGTCCGTAATCATTTTTACGTTTAAGCCCGTCGTTGTGGCCGCTGTGTCAATCCATCTTGCTGAGGTCTTCCTCTTTTTCACTGATCCTCCTCTCTACCAAGCATGATGTCCTTCTCCAGGGACTGATCCTTCCTGACAATATGTCCAAAGTATGTAAGACACAGTCTTGCCATCTTTGCTTTCAAGGAGTCCGCTGGCTGGACTCCTTCCAGAACAGATCTGTTTTTTTTTTTCTTTCAACAGTCCGTAGTACGTTCGTTATTCTTCTCCAACACTGCAATTCACAGGCATCAATTCTTCCGTATTCCTTGTTCATTATTCAGCTTTCACATGCATATGATGCAACTGAAAATACCATGGCTCTGGTCAGGCACAACGTAGTCTTCAAGGTGACGTCTTTACTTTTCAATGCTTCAAAGAAGTCCTTTGCCACAGATTTCCCAATACAATGCATCTTTTGATTTCTTGACTGTAGCTTCCATGTGTGTCGATTGTGGAACCAAGTAAAATGAAATCCTTGACAACCGGCGTCTTTTCTCCATTTATCATGATGTTATTTACTGGTCCAGTTGCGAGGATTCTTGGTTTCTTGATGCTGTCTTATCTCCCTGTATTTATCCCTATCAACTCATCAAGGAACCTGGAGCAGAATGAAAGGGAAAAGATGGTCAATTCTTGTTCACAGGTTTTCTCCGTTTCATTTATGCACATCACTTATGCAATATTTCCAAAAGAGCTTCATTGTGACAGTCCTTGCTGTCTGTTTTGTAAGACTATTAGATTAATGTATCAATAAGGTATATTTTTCTGATGTTCTAGTCACTAGCTCCCTATGAAAAGTTCAGGTCCTGTACTCAGTTACACAGTAGAGCAGATGGTGTTCTAAGGGGCTTCTCTACACTATATACTTAAGCTGTGGGTTTAAAACAAATTGGCCAAATGTCCTTATGTGAAGAATATCCTTTATGTGAAAAACTTGGCCTGTTTGTCTTCCCCTAGTCAGATAGTCTGAGCTCACTTGGGGAGACCCTTTTATATCTGCCTTTTGCTAAGTAAGATAAGGGAACAATGAGAAGGAACTAGGTCAGCTGTATTCCACTGCTTATCCCAGCCATCAAAGCAGAGTTCTCAGGCTTAGAAGTCTTAAACCTTTTAAATAAATTCCCTGGTTGTTTTTTTTTCTCCCCCTCTTCCTAACCAGAAGAGCATTTGCTAATCATTCTGCTTTCAAGCAAATTTGTATACAGTATAACTTGTGAAGACTGGAATCAGTGCAAGGTCAAAGGAGGAAAACTAAAATATTTGCCAGTAATAGCAGTAGAAAAATAGTAACACTGCATCACAGCAAAGACAGAAAACTTGATAGACCTGGAAATAAAAGGCAGTCCTATAGAGTTCCTGTGTGTGTGTGTGTGTGTGTGTGTGTGCATACATGTATGTGATTATTCTTCAATTATTGTTTGACTTGCATATCTAATCATTTACTGGAAAATGTTACACATGTAAACTATGGAAAAACACATGCCCAGGCTGTGTAACAAACTACCCTTAACTACTGAGTCAATTTCAACCCATAGCAACCCTACAGGATTACAGCAGAGCTGCCCCATAGGATTTCCAAGGGAGTAATCTTTACAGTATGTAAGATCTTTCTCCCGTGAAGCAGCTGGTGGACTTGAACTTCAGACCTTTTAGTTAGCAGCCAAGCATTTAACCACTGCACCACAAAGACTCTTTCCAAAAAAAAGCAAACCCATCACTGTTGAGTTGATGCCAACTCATAGTGACCCTAAAGGACAGAGCAGAACTGCCCCAAAGCTGTGGGTCAAGGAGTGCCTGGTCGATTTGAACTACTAGCCTCTCAGTTAGCAGACATAACAGACTTACCCACTACACCACCAGGGTTTCTGGAGTCTTTCCAGGCTGTACTCATTCCAGAACTGAATTCATTGACATCAAGTTGTTTGCAACTCATAATGATCCTGTAAGACAGAGTAGAATTGCCCCAAAGCTGTGGAATTCAAACTGCTGAACTTTCTTATTAGCAGCCAGGCTCATAACCACTATACCACCACTATGCTCCCTAGCTGTATAAAACAGCAACAACAACAAAAAACAACCCCATTGCCAATGAGTCAATTCTGACTCATAGCAACTCTGTAAGACAGACAGAACTGCTTCCTTGAGTTTCCAGGGAGCGCCTGGTGGCTTTGAATTGCAGACCTGGTTAGCAGCTGTCACTTGTTTTAGTCAGCTAGGGCTGCTCTAACAGAAATACCACAGAGTGGATGGCTTTAACAAAGAAAGATTTATTCTTATACAGTCCGGTAGGTTGCAAGTCCATATTCAGGGTGTCCGCTCCAGAGGAAGGCTTTCCCCTTGTTGGCCCTGGAGGAAAGTCTGGTATTGCATCAGTCTTTGTCCAGGGAGCGTCCTGACGCAAGAACCTCTGGTCTGAAGGACGCGCTCTGCTCCCAGTGCTGCTTGCTTGATGGTAGCGAGGTTCTCAAATTGTCCTTTGTTTCTTTTTCCTTTTATTCCTTGCAAGCTAAAAGCATTAAGGGTGGGGCAAGCCATACTCCAGGGAAACTCCCCCCTACAGCAGGAATTTACAGCCCCACTCTAATGCTTTAACATACAGGTTAGCAAAACCACACAATGGAGGACAGCCCCAAGATACTGGGAACCATATCCCAGGCACGTGGCTGCACACATTTTTGGGGGGACACAATTCCAACCATAACACACTTAACCACTACACCACCAGGACTTCCCTATGGCTGTAGAGAAGGTTAAAAAAATCAAAAGTACAAATTTATTCAGATAGAAACTGGAGAAAGAACAGGAAATGTAGGAATATACTCCCCAGTCCTCCTGCTACTTGATTTTGGTCAGAGTAAAATCAGGTTCCAGTGGGGAGGACCAAATCCTGTTGCCATGGAAATGGTTGTGCTGTCACAAATGCAGCATTATGACTTCATGGTGAAGAGGAACAGATGGTCTGGAAGAGAATGAAGGCCTGGGGTTAGCACAACTGTCTGGGGAATAAGACATCTTAGATTCTTTTTGGATGTAGGTGGAAGCATAAATAATAAGTAAAAACTTCTTCACAGAAGTTTTACAAAAGACACTAAGCAAGCAAAAGCTTAGCCAGGGTAAAAATACAAAGCTCTTTTCCAATGAGAGAAACAAACAAACACTCTACCACAGGATGAAGCACAGGTATTTTTCACCTTACAAGAAGTCCAGTTTATGAAACTGTCTCTCTGCCTTACCCTAGCCTTTCAACTGATTGCTATTGGGATCAGCAATATTTAGAACCCAAGCAAGCCCCACACTTTTTACCCTGTCCTTGTCTTAGCTACCTACCCCTGCTTGGCTACTTATTAGCTTGGCTGCTAATAAAAAAGTTCAGCAGTTTGAAGACCACAAATGAGTGACTTGAAAGAACAGAAATGCATTCTCTAAAAGTTCCAGAGTCTAAAAATCCAAATCAGGGTCTCAACTACTATGCTGATTCTTTCCTTGTTGATAGCCCAGAATGTTCCTTGGTTCTTCGACCTGTAGCCAGTGCTTACATGGTGTCTGTCTTCTCCTTTATGTGAATGCTTGTCTCCGTGTCTAATCTGTTCTTCTTATAACTCAAAAGTGATTATATTTAGAGCCCACCCTTTCAGGTATGATCTAATTAACATGACCCAAAATTCTCTATTTCCAAACAGGATTCTACCTGTTGAATTTCCAAGGGGTGCTTGGTGGGTTTGAACTGCCTTTTGGTTAGCAGCCTAAACACTTAACCACTGTGCAACCCAGGGTTTCCTCCTCAGGTATAGGGATTAGGATTTCCAGACATACATTTTGGGGGAAGAGGAGGAGAACAAAATTTAATCCTCACTTGATTGTCCTGCTTTTAGGTATTTCTGGCTTCAGTGTTGGTTTGGTTCAGGCATCCTGGATCATAAGCCTCAAACTGGCCTTGGGAACACAGAGGTGGATCACTGGGCTGGTAGTTTTCAAGCTTGCCCTATAGGGTTTCCTATGCTATGATCTTTATAGGAGCAATCTCCAGGTCTTTTCTCTCTCTTGGTACAGATAGTCAGTTCTAATTGCCAGACTTTCAGCTAACAACCAAGCACTTCTACCACCAGGGTTTCTGCACAGGGACATTAAGCCTCATTAAGAACCCTGGATTCTGAATCTCAGATGGGTTTCCCTGGGAGAACCACACTCCATTTTCACTGCTGGAAAAGGAATTTCACTTGATGTGGTACCTCCTGGGCTGGGAGTGAAAACTGTAAGAAACCTGTACATGGATTTCTCCAGATTTTGCTTAATGTGTTATTTTCCTTTACTACTCTCTTAGGTACCCTTACTGTGTCACTGTAATACATTTTAGTCAACTATATGCTGAGCGCCTTCTAGCAAATCTCAGAAAGCGGGTGGTCTTCTTAGGGATCTGCAAATATCTTACATCCTTTTATTTTTATTAAGCAAGTTCTTACTTTCTGGAACTATAAGAAGCTCCAGACTCATCTTGTATTTCCCTCATACTGGTGTGAGATTCAACTGTTTCTTCAAAGAGCCTTGCAATCTGTATTGGAAGATGATACTTAGAAACGAAGATCTCGGTGCTCACTGCTAAAAGGATGTTATTGCTCTTAGGCATTTTTTGCAGGCTTTTTCAGCAGATACAGCGAAAAAATTGTGCATGTTTATTAACCCATGTATGACACAGTCTATATTTATTTTTTTATCTATGTATGTATTACATATACATCGAAACTGTGAACACTACAACTTGACAGGACTGCTTTATTTTTCCAGGTCTGGAAAGCTTTCTGCCTTTGACAGGCTAAAGTCTTACTATCTTTCTATTACTCTCCATTAGTGGAAAATATTTGAATTTTCCTCTTTTGGAAGGTTCCTGCATTATGCAGGTTCTGGCTTTCATAGATTTTACTGTACATATAAAAAACAATTGCTATCAAGTCAACTCTGTGACTCCAAGTGTATCAGAGTAGAACTCTGCTCCACAGTGTTTTCGATGGCTGACTCTTCAGAAATAGATCACCAGGCTTTTCTTCCTAGAGGCCTCTGGGTAGACTGGAACCTCAGACTTTCAATGACAAGCTGAGCATGTTAACCATTTGTACCACCTAGGGACTCCTGCATACATAGTCATGTGTCACTTAATGGCTGCTGTAAGTTTTATTATGTGAAACAGAACTCCATACCTAAATTGCAAACAATAACATTCACTGATTTTCCACTTTTATGTTGTTTAATAACCTTTTGTTTCACTACAAGATTCATACTCCTCCTTTGCCTCTTGCTGCTGCTACACTAGCACTGGTTTTGCTGTATTTGGGAGCCATGATGCACTTCTTGGTAATTTTTCAAAAAAAAAATTAAACAGAGATAACACTACAACGTCAAGCAATGCTTGATACACAAGATCAGATGTTACCTATGAGTCAAAGCATACACTGCTATATGGCACATTTTTTCTTTCTAAGTAGGGGAATTTCACATTAAAATAACAATAGGAAATACAGTACCTAATAAACTAGTAACATGGGTGTTTATTATGACTGTCAAGACATATGATGTCTGACAATTAAGTCTACTAACTGAACTGTTCTAAGTGCTATGTACCTCATTGCTGAATATCACTATGGTCACCTTTGAAGTACTCTCCTTGGGAAGCTATGCACCAATCCCAGTGCCTAGTCCACCCTTTAAAGCAATATTGGAGCTCTTTCTGAAATGGCCATTGTCATGGTTGGAATTGTGTCCCCCCAAAAATGTGTGCAGCCACGTGGCTGGGATATGGTTCCCAGTATCTTGGGACTGTCCTCCATTGTGTGGTTTTACTAACCTGTATGTTAAAGGATTAGGGTGGGGCTGTGAATTCTTGCTGTGGGGGAAGTTTCCCTGGAGTATGGCTTGCCCCACCCTTAATGCTTTTAGCTTGCAAGGAATAAAAGGAAAAAGACACAAAGGACAATTTGAGAACCTCGCTACCATCAAGCAAGCAGCACTGGGAGCGGAGCGCGTCCTTCAGACCAGAGGTTCTTGCGTGAGGACGCTCCCGGGACAAAGACTGATGCAATACCGGACTTTCCTCCAGAGCCGACAAGGGGAAAGTCTTTCCCTGGAGCAGACACCCTGAATATGGACTTGCAACCTACCGGACTGTGTAAGAATAAATCTTTCTTTGTTAAAGCCATCCACTCTGTGGTATTTCTGTTAGAGCAGCCCTAGCTGACTAAAACAGAATTGGTACCGGGAGTGGGGTGGGGTGCTGCTCTAGCAAATACTTAAAATGTGGAAGCCACTTTGAAACTGCGAATGGACAAAAGATTCAGAAGGAATGAAGAAGGTGCAGATGGTGAGAAACAACAGAGGACCGGCAGCAGTGGCAGCAGCAGAACCAGAGGCAGCGTTGGAGCCGACCCATGGAGCGAGAGAGGTCAGTGCCTGCGCAGAGTTTTCCTCGCGGAACGGGGTGCCTCTGGGCACTTGAATCGGTGGAGCTGGCCTTGCTGACCCACGGAGTGAGAGAGTTGAGTGCCTTTGGGCAGGACACTTTCCAGCAAGAGTGGGGTGCCTCCGGGCACTTAAACCAGTGGAGCTACAGAGCTTTGGAACACTTGCCCGGCAGGGCAGATGTGGGCCTGAGGCCCAGGCCATGTGGCCATAGGAAGCTGAAGCTGAAGAGACACAGCGTGAGAAGCGGAGCTGCCTCAGTTTCAAGAGGTATAGCCATGACCTCAGGGGTTTGAAAGGGTGGAACCATGGCATGCTGTGTTCGTAAGGGTGGAATTGCCACTCAATTGGGCTTAGGGTGCTCCTAAAGCCGATGGGACAGAGTTTCTGTCCAAGTGGGCCTTGAAGGCAGAGTTGTAGCACGGGGCTGGAGGTCTCCACTCAGAAACCAGAGAGTATGGCCGATACCTAGAGTCTGGAGAGCATTGCTGTTGTGTAGAATGTCTCAGAAAATGTAAGAGTATTTCCAAAGCTTTGAGGGCTAATGTAATGTGTTCTGTTGACTTGCCTGTTGCCTGTTAATACCTTCTAAGTTTCACAGATGTAGAAGAGTTTTTGTATTTCGGACTTGGAACTGATTTAAGACTTCTGTTATATGGATGGACATAATTTTGCTATGGTGAGATGAATGTGTTAAATGTTTTGTGATGTGATTTTTGGGTTGTCAAAGGGTGGGATGTCATGGTTGGAATTGTGTCTCCCCAAAAATGTGTGCAGCCACGTGGCTGGGATATGGTTCCCAGTATCTTGGGACTGTCCTCCATTGTGTGGTTTTGCTAACCTGTATGTTAAAGGATTAGGGTGGGGCTGTGAATTCCTGCTGTGGGGGAAGTTTCCCTGGAGTATGGCTTGCCCCACCCTTAATGCTTTTAGCTTGCAAGGAATAAAAGGAAAAAGAAACAAAGGACAATTTGAGAACCTCGCTACCATCAAGCAAGCAGCACTGGGAGCAGAGCGTGTCCTTCAGACCAGAGGTTCTTGCGTGAGGACGCTCCCTGGACAAAGACTGATGCAATACCGGACTTTCCTCCAGAGCCAACAAGGGGAAAGTCTTTCCCTGGAGCGGACACCCTGAATATGGACTTGCAACCTACCGGACTGTGTAAGAATAAATCTTTCTTTGTTAAAGCCATCCACTCTGTGGTATTTCTGTTAGAGCAGCCCCAGCTGACTAAAACAGCCATTGTGCATGGTGGCATGATAGCAAGTTTGCAAATTTAATTGTGTAGGTGTCTGTGAGGGAGGTTTTAGCCAGTAAACAAATGACTGTATTGGAACATCCTCCCTGTTCATCTGATCTGGACCCAATGAGTTTTTCTTCACCCTGAGATAAACGAAATATTGAAAGGAAGACATTCTGATGACATTCAGGACATCAAAGGTAATCCAACAACAGCTCTGATGGCCTTTCTAGAACAAGAGTTCCAAAATTTCTTCGAAGGATGGACTAGGTGTTGGTGTCAGTACATAGCTTCCCAAGGGGAATACTTCAAAGGTGACTGTACTGGTATTCAGCAGTGAGCTATATAGCACTTTTTCTGGGATGAATTCCTGAACTTAATTGTCAGACCTTGTGTCTGTTACAGGTTATGTATGTACCACACCACTGTATGCCTGGCAGTGCCACCACTTTGTATACAAGAGACATGCAGGAAGCTGTTGCATTCACTGTGTTCAGCTCTCTGGTTGCGGTTTCTGAGCTCTGTTATAACCTTATGGGACCACGAATGTGCATCCCTTCAGGAGTTGCCTGAACATATGTTATGTGACACGTGACTATACATGCAGTAGATTTTACTCTTTGTTACGTACCGTTCTATGAGTGATGACCAGTTCACAGTGTCATGTATCCACCACCACAGTACACATAGTCCCGTCACCCGTGAAATGACCTCCTTCAGCCCCGTTGTAGTTCAAGTCCTCCTCTCCTCTAACTCCCAGTAACTATCGATTTATGTTTTCTGTCTCTTTTACAGAATGTCGTAGCAATGGAACCGCACAACATGTAGCCTTTTAGGCTTGGCTTCTTTCATTTAGGAACGTGTGTTTAAAATAGATTTATGTTGCTGCATAAATCAATAGTTTATTTCTTTTTATTGCTGAGTAGTATTTTATGATATGGATATACTTCTGTTTACAAGTTTCACCTCATGAGCTAATGTTGATGCTGGTGAGGGTATCTTGGCTGCTTCCAGTATTCCATGATTATGAATAAAACTACTGTAACTATTCATGTATAGGTCTCTGAATACATATATGTTTTCAGTTCTCTTTGGTAAATGACACTAGTTTTATGGTAAGTATAAGTTTAACTTTATAAGAAACTGCCAACTGACTGTACCATTTTCCATTCCTACATTATACTGCATTATAACGGCATCAACTCAGTGGTAGCGGGTTTTTTTCTTGTTTGGGGATTTTTTTGTTTGTTTGTTTAACCCTTTAAATAGATGTGTAGAGGTACCTAATTGTGTTTTCATTTGCCTTTTACTAAGGTGCTATAGTGGTTAAGTGCTATGTCTGCTAACCAAAAGGATGACAGTTCGAATTTGCCAGGTGCTCCTTGGAAACTCTGTGGAGCAGTTCTACTCTGTCCTACAGGGTTGCTATGAATTGGAATTGATTTGACACCAGTGGGTTTGGTTTTGGTTTGAGTGACTCTGACAAGGAGCCCTGGCAGTACAGTGGTTAAGCACTTGGTTTCTAACCAGAAATTACATCGTTTGAACCCACTAGCCACTGCCAGGGAGAGCTAAAAGGGTGTCTGGGGGCCGTACTCTCAGGGTTTCCCTAGTTTCTGTCAGGCCAGCAAGGCTGGTCTTTCTTTTTGAATTAGAGTTTTGGTCTACATTTTTGTGCAGGCCTGTCCAGGACCTTCTGTTGTGATCCCTGTCAGAGCAGTCAGAGGTGACCAGGCACCACCTAGTTGGACTGGATTCAGGCTAGTGGAGGCCGTGATAGCTGTGATGTCTTAGTCCTTTGGGCAAATCCTTCCACGTGTCTTTAGTTTACTTCAGTCTTCCTTGTTTATGAAGGGTGAGGCCAGCGGGGTACTCTAGATGGCTGCCCAGAGGCTTCTAAGACCCCAGATGCTACTCATCAAAGTCAGATGTAGACCATTTTCTTGACAAAATGTTATGCCTATTGAACTGGATGTTCAGTTTCCCGAAACCATGGTCCCCACAGCCCTCAACCCAGCAATTCAGTCCCTCAGGACGTTTGGATGTGTCTGTGGAACTTTCGTCATCTTGTTTAGTACAAGTGATGCTGACTACCCAGCACTGCGTACTTCTCTTCGCCAGAATTACCGGTTATGTGTTGTCTGTCACGCGTTTTTCCATCCCCACCCTTTCCTTCCTTTGCAACCTTCAAAGGTTGTTTCTTTTTGTGTGTGAACCTTTTCATGAGTTTTTACAATAGTGGTCTGATACAATATTTGACCTTCTGTGATTGCTGTATTTCACTCAGTATAAGGCCCTCCAGTTTCCTCTGCTTTGTGACGCTTCATCATTGTTCTTTATTATTACACAGCACTCCACTGTGTACCATGGTTTATTTATCCATTCATCTACTGATAGTCATCTAGGTTGTTGACCTATCTTTTTGTTATTGTGAGCAAAATATTGCATTATAAAGGTTTGTTTGCTGTTGCTGTTGTTTGGTTGTTTTTTTTTTTTTAATGTATTCTGGCCACAATTAGACAGAAGCTATGTAAACATTTTCTCCTGGTCTGTAGGTTGTCTTTTCATTTTGTTAACCGTGTCTTTTGCAAAGTGAAAATTTTTAACTGTGTTAAGTTGAATTTATCAAATTTTTCCTTTTATGGATTATACTTTTGGTGTCATATCTAAAAACTCATTACCAAATCCAAAATGACATAGATTTCTTCTAGAAGTTTTGTATTTCTATGTTTTATAGTGAGGTGAATGATCCATTTTGAGTCTGATTTTTAGTAAGTTGTGTGGCATATGTTGAGATTCTTTTTTTTTTGCATACAATGTGTAGTTGTTCAAGCACCCCCAAAACCCACTGCCATTGAGCTGACACCAACTCATAGCTACCCTAAGGACAAAGTAGAACTGCCCCATAGAGTTTCCAAGGAGCTCCTGGTGGATTTGAACTACCAATCTTTTGGTTAGGAGCCATAGTGCTTAACCACTACACGACCAGGGTTTCCTGCTCAAGCACAATATATTGAAAAGACAATTTATTTCCCCTCTGAACTGAGTTTGTATCCTCTCAAAAATCAGTTGACTACGTTTAAATGAGTTTACATCTATGCTCTCAATTCTATTCCATTGACCTATATGTCTATTCTATTGCCAGTACCACAGTCTTGATTATTGTAGCTTTATGGTACATTTTGAAATCAAGTAAATTATTGGCTAGAATTTTGTTGGAGATTTTTACATCTAGATTCATGAGTGATATTGATCTGTAATTTTCTTTTTTGTGGGATCTTTCCAACCCAGATGCCCAACAACAGAAGAATGGATGGATAAACTTTGGTATATGTACTCAATGGAGTACTATGCATTGATAAAGAACAGCGATGATAGCAGGAAACATCTCTCAATTTGGTCTCAACTAGAGGACATTTTGTTGAGTGAAGGTAGTCAGTGACAGAGGACAATTATTATATGAGATCCCTACAATAAAAACTTAAAAGCGTACTTATACATAACAGAAAAAACTCTTTGACAGCTACAAGGATGGGGAGGGTGGGAAGGTGGGAGGGCAAGGGGTGAGGGATTAGATTAGATAGTTGTTAGAAATTTAGTTGGGTGAAATTGGTAACAATACATATTAGTAAGAAGATCAATATTAATGGGACTTCGACACAACTCGTGTACTCCTCCTTTCTTAACCCAATATTGTAAGCACAGAGTATGTACACTTTCATTTTTTATTTAATAAAAAAAAAGAAATCAAGTGGCATGAATTCTCTGACTTTGTACCCTTAAAAAAGGATATGCATCTATACATAATTATATATACTGAAATGTGTATATACATATAAAATTTACTGCCTAGTTGTAACATTTTTGTCGTATCTGAGTCTAGTTACAATGATTGCTTTGTTTATTCAGCCTGGTAGCACAGTAGTTAAGGCTGCTAACCAAAAGTCCACAGTCTGAGTCCACCAGGCACTCCTTGGAAACCCTATGGGGCTGTTCTACTCTGTCCTGTAGTATTGCTGTGAGTCAGAATCAACTTGAAGGCAGTGGCTATGGGTGATTTTGGTCAGCCTAAATGTCTTCATATTCTAGAGTTTTCACATGCATCAAAGAGGATTTTTCCAAGAGGATTTTAAAGCGTTGTGTTACATTTTATGATATTCTAATATAAAACTGGAGTTCCTCAGTAGAGCTCAAATGGTTAAGCACTTGACTGCTAGCTGTAAGGGTAGCAGTGCAAACCCACCCAGGCACTTCAAAAGACGGGCCTGAGGCTCTGCTTCTGAGAGGTCCCATCCTTGAAAACCCTATGGGGCACAGTTCTGCTCTGACACGCATGGGATCACCATGAGTGGGAATGAACAACAACAGATACAAAATCATTCTGGATGTAGTCTCACTGCTTCTTCCTAGCTCAGTTGTCACCAGTGAATATCAAAACACATATACTTATTGAGTGGCTAAGCATATCCAGCTCTTCTTATCTTTACATGTCTTAAAGTTGAAATGGTAACAGCTATTCTACATGTATTGCTGTACTAATATTGACTTTGGATCTCTGGTGGCAAAGTGGTTAAGAGCTTGGTTGCTGACTGTAGGATCAGCAGCTGGAATCCACCATATACTCCTTGGAAACTCTATGGGGTAGTTCTAAACTGTCCTATAGGTTCTCTGTGAGTCAGCATGAACTTGATGGGCAGTGAGTTTGGTTTTTTGGGATATTGATTTATTTACCAGTTAGGCAGACAAATCTCAGTGTTTGCAATATTATTGCAATTTCATAGAAAATTATTTTAGCTTAAGCTATTTAATAACATGAATTCTTAATTCAACTTCATGAAAATGACATGTGCCAGCTAATGAATAGTAGCCAATTTAGTATGTAAATTTATTATTTGCATCAAGTTAAGGCTAAGTGATGTCATACTATCCACACAAATGAAGTGCTGTCAATGTTTAAGACAGAGGAGTAGGAGAATTAAAATAATTTGCACCTAACAACCGTTGCATGTGGATCTATTGCATAGGTCTTGGTATTTGTCAGCCAGTTTTAACAGATTATTAGCCTAAGTGTGGCAATATAAGTGAAAAACGTATTTTGTACTAAATGTATTTTTCCACAATTGTATTATGGGGTACCATACTGAGTAATGGACAATCTGCTATTGCACTTGGGGATGAAAACAAGTTCATTATTTAAAACAAAAACAACAGCAGCGCAAATTTTGGACACTCAAACTCAAATTCAAATGTCAACAACAAGTGACAGAGAACAAAATGAAATCTCATTGCCTTCTTTTTCTTATTTGGAATTGGTAGGTTCTGTCAGTCTCATAGAAGCCCTGGTGGTGTAGTGGTTAAGTGCTACATCTGCCAACCAAAAGGTCGGCAGTTCAAATCCACCAGGTACTCCTTGGAAACTCTATGGGGCAGTTCTTCCTATGTCTATAGGGTTGTTTTGAGTCAGAATTGATTTGACAGCAGTGGGTTTGGTTTTTGGTCTGGCTCAGCCTCATCCTAAGTGTGTTGAACAGAGGTAGCAGTCCTATGGACTATGCTGGGGTAAACTGGTGATCTATGATAGCACCTGGAGAAGACGAGAAGTGGGATCTGAAATCCATTTTGAGTAAGGAACATCTTTTCTAATTTATACAGAGATGGTCAAATAAGGGCAGTGAAAGCCTTGGCTGAAGAAGACTTTCCTTTGCTGGATTTGTTGTACTAGTCGAGATGTCGCAGAACATGCAACACACAGTAGATTAACTAATAAACACATTTTTCTGGAGACAGATGACTCAAGGCTTGGGAGGTAACTTGACAACGTCATTAATGATCAGTTGTTAGTAAGGGACCACAGTTAGCACAGCCTCCTCCAGCCTCTACTGAGTCCAGCACAACTAGATGGTACCCAGCTACCACCATCAGTTGCACTGACAAGGGTCACAACAGAGGGTTCCGCACACAGCTGGAGTAAAATGTAGAACAAAATCCCAAAAAAGGACCAGACTTATTGGTCTGACAGAGACCAGAGAAACTCTGAGAGTTTGGTACCCGTCTATGCCCTTTTAACTCATGACTGAGGTCACTCCTGAGGTTCACCCCTTTAGCCAAAGGCCCATAAAACAAAAATATACCAAAGTCAACCAAGTATATGAAACTAAATGGACACACCAGCCCAGGAGCAAGGACAAGAAGACAGGAAGTGACAAGGAAGCTGGATGAATGCAAATAGGAAACCCGAGGCTGAGAATGGGAGAAGGTTGACATATTGCGAGATTGGCAACCAATGTCACTAAAAATGCGTGTGTTAATTATTTAATGAGAAACTAATATGCTCTTAGACTTTCATCTAAAGCACAATGAAAAAAATCAATACATTTAAAACCATGGGGAAGGGGCAGTGAGAACAGTTTGTAGGGTACTCATTAAAGATCATCCCCCAGTAGTCACCTCATGGTAACAAAATAGCTGCTAAAGCTCAAAGACCACATCTTCCTACCAGTTTTGAACCCTCATTTCCATTTCTATTTCCATCAGGGATAAAAATCATTCCCAGAAGTAAGTTCTTCCAATTCTAATTGGTTTCCTATAATGTATCATTGGCCTCAACTGGGTCACATAGCCATGCGAGCTTCACAGAAGGCTGGGAATGACAACCTAAATAAGAAAGAAGGGAGTTAGCAACCTACAGTGTCTGCCACACCCCTGTACTTTCTTTCTCAAAGGCAACTGCCTGGTCTAGTGAGCAATAAGCATCTTCAGCCCTTTTCTTGTGAAGCATGGAGCTTATTTCTTAAATAACGTTGTAATCTTTACACTCACAATCAAATACTTCACTTCTTGAGATTAATTAGAAAGAGGCTAAGCCTGGATTAGTTTAAAGTAATAAGAATAAAAAGAAAGTTAGGACTCTGAATGTCAATCACTTTAAACTGCAGTTGGCCAGTAGGGGCTGGGCTAACTAGAAAAAGCCATGAATGAATGCTTCAGGAGGGGCTTTATGGAATAAACACCATTCACTAGGGCTAAATGCACTCTCTGTATAGAAATGACTGTACCAGGCTTCTGAAGCAATTTTTTCCCCCTGTACTCCATCTGCAAATTTAAGAAGTCTGTGTTTATGGGAAGAAGGGAAGGAAAGGAGGTTAATAAAGGAAGCAATGAAAGGAAACCAAGGTAAATTAACCCAGTGATGGCTTTTGAACATACCCATACCTTTGTTTTTTTCTCTGTTGATATAGAAAGTTTCCTTCTATGAAAAATTCATTTTGATTCACTCCATCTTTGCTCTGGTCGATCTTTTTCTATTCAAAACGTAGTGTGCCTGAAAATTTGCATGTAAATTAAATTTTCCTAAACCTTATAGCAGGGATGCCAATCAGGATCTTGGTATTTAGCAAAATCCTATTTGTGAATCTTTCTCTAAAGCAAAAAGATCCTTCAGTAAATCAAATAGCCATTCCCTAATTATCTCTTATGTAAAGATGGATTTATATATATGAAGTTTGACTAACGCATGATACACCCCTACTTTGGTTTCCCTTTGTTGACTTATTTTCACTAAGATCCAAATCCCTCATAACAAAAACTCCCCCAAATAATGCCACCTCATGCCCGCTTGGAAGCTATTATAAAACAAAGAGAAAAAAAGAAGGGGAAATAACAAATATGGGCTAGAATGTGGAAAAATCAGGGTCCTTGTGCATTGCTGGTACAGCTTCTGTGGAAAATAGTCTGGCAGGCCCTCGAAAAGTCAAGCATAGCATCTCCATATGCCCCCCAAATTCTGTTCTTAAGTATATACCTAAAAAATTGAAAGCAGGGACTTAAACAGATACTTGTTTACCAGTGTTCATGCATACAGTGTTCATAACAGCCAAACATAATAACAGTAGAAACAACTCAAGTATCTATCAACAAACGAATGAAATCAACAAAACATGAAACAAAATGGGATATATGTACATTGGAATACTATTCTGCCATAAAGATAAATGAAGTTCTGATATGTGCTGTGACATGCATGAACCTTGAAAACATTATGCTAAGTGTAATGAGTCAGACACAGAAGGACAAATATTGCATGACTCTACTAACATGAAGTGTCTATAGTTATTAGTTGCCATCAGGTGGATTCCAACTCATTGTTGCCCCGTGTGTGCAGAGTAGAACTGCCCCATAGGCACCTGGCCTGTCTTCCACAGTGCCTCTGGGTGAGTTCAAGCCTCTAACCTTTGGCTAGTAGTCAAGTAAGCACTTACTGTTTGCTCTACCCAGGGAGGCCACCATTAGAACAACCAAATTCATTGAAACACAAAATGGGTAGCAGCAGGTTACCAGGGGCTGTCAGGGAGAGGAGAATGCAATGTGTCTTAGTCATCTGGTACTGCTGTAATAGAAATGCCACAAGTAGACAGCTTTAAAAAGAGAAGTTTCATTCTGTTATAGTCCAGTAGGTTAGAAGTCCAAATTCAGAGGATCAGCTTCAGGGGAAGGCTTTCTTTGTGGCTCTGGAGGAAAGTCCTCGTTATTAACCTTCCCCTGGACGGGGAGCTTCTGAAGTGTGGGAACCCCAGATCCTTTGCAGAGGAGGTACTTGGCTCCCGTGCTACTTCTTGGTGACTTGAGGCCCCCAATTTTTCTGCTTGCTTCCCTTTCCTTTACATCCCAAGATACTGTCTCAAGGCACAATATGACCTTACATATTAAGTAGTGCCTCGCTAACACAACCACCACCCTCTTCCCTCATTACCATCACTGAGGTGGGGTTTACAACATTTGGGAGCATCACACAATATCAGGAATCGTGACCTAGCCACATTTTTGGGGGGACACAAGTCAATCCCTGACAGGAAGTATTGGTTTAATGGGTACGGTGTTTCCGTTTGGGCTGATGAAAAACTTTTGGAAATAGTGATTGCACAATAAAAACCAAAAAAATAAAAAATAAAACCAAACCCAACACTGTATAGTCGATGCCAACTCATACGAACCCTGTAGGACAGAGTAGAACTGCCCAGTAAAGTTCCAAGGAGTGCCTGGTGGATTTGAACTGCCGATTTTTTGGTTAGCAGCCATAGAACTTAACCACTATGCTACCAGGGTTTCCATGCACACAATACAGTGAGTGTAATAAATGCCACTAAATTGTAGACTTAAAAAAAGGATCAAAACACCAATTTTTATGTTATGTATGTCTTGTCTCAGTGAAATTTTAAAAGTAATTAGAAATTTCCAAAACAAAGACCAAAAACTCTTGTTATTCTCCCTGGGAAAAGTCTACTACCCCCAAGACACACACACACAAAATCAAACACACAAAATATCACTTCATTCTCAGAAAAACACTATTTTGTCCAATCTTGACTTTCCTTCTTAGTGGATCTTTTAGGAAATGGTCTGAGGAAGCTGCATTTTTTGCTTTCTTGGCCTCACATTTCCCTGATAGATAAATGAAGCCTAATTTGAGAATGTTTCATGTGAAAAGCACCCAATTTTCTTTCGATGTCCTGGATTTTCTAAACAGCACAGTGGTCAAAGAATAGAGAACAGTGTGTCTGAATTAGTCACCATGGCAGTTACTAACCATTGCATTTTGAAATTGCCTCTTTCTTGAGAGCTTATTTAATTTTAATATACATTGTGTCTCCTGTATTTTTCCAGAGAGACTGAGAAAGCGAAAGACCCATTATTTCTAATTATACAAAATTTGATTATTTCAAAGGACCTTTCAGTCCCATTTATATGAGAAAATGAAACCTTCACTATGCTTTCATGACACCTCCACTATCGTAATGAATTGGTTCAAATTATCGTGGAAACCACCTCAACTCTTGGGTACTCTTTGAGTCTAAAGCATATTCATCCAAACTGAGCTTGTGCTTATCTTCTGCTGAGGAAACGGTACCTGGAAAAGATGTGCCTGCATTATGCAGAGATCCCAGAACCAGGAGAAAGTTCAAAGACTGGCTAAGCGTGGGCAACTGAACTTTCAAAAGAGATAGGAAAGGAGGTCTCAGTAGAGGTGGGGCTGGGTGGGTGAGGAAGCAGAGCAAGGGTGCCCAGGATAAGGGACAGAGGGTGCTGTCTTGTCTATGCCCACGTTGTTGTTGTTGTTGTGGATGCCATCAAGTCGGCCCCTGACTCACCGTGATTCCATATGCTATGGAATGAAAGGTCGCCCAGTTCTGCTGATTTTCAGAAGTAGGTTGCCAGGCCTTTCTTCCTTGTCTCTCTTAGTCTGGAAGCTCTGCTGAAACCTATTCAGGACCATAGCAACATATAAACCTCCTCTGACAGACAGGTGGTGACTGCACATGAGATGCAATGGCCAGAACTTGAAATCAGGACTCCTACATGGAGGTGAAAATTCTGCCCCTGAAAATGTGACTGTTTCCCTCTGTCTACCCTATACATTGCTGTAATTCCAGCTGGTGGGGCTTTGGCTGCCTGTCTCTTCTGGATCATCTAGTATCCTCAGCCTTTGGACGGAAATGTTACCAGGCTTTAAAGGGCGAGGAGGTAGCACAGCAGCCACTTTGTGCCTTCATCCAGGCTAGTTATCATGTCTGAAAGTCAAGGAAGATGAAAAGTAACTACTGGAGACCCTTGCTTATTTTCCAGTCCTCCACTCGAGAGAGGCAAGTGTGTACACCAACTGGATGTGATGGAGGAGGCTGAGGCATTGTTCAGGAAAGATCCTCCTCCAAAGAGGCTGCACAGAGCCTTGCAACTGGAATGATACTTGGACTCAGACAGACCTAGTTCAAGTCCCGGCTCGGCCATGAGTAGTGGTTGAACGATTCTCCCTTTTCTCCTTTGTAAAACAGTGATAATACATCCTTGTCATCTCCCACTCCACAGCCTCCTCCACCATACACATACACACTCATACAGCCAAGTTCAGAGTAAAAAGTCTGAGGACATCTGATATTTAGCTCATCAGACAGCTTCCTTTCCTTTCTTCCTGGGGAAATGCATTCGTTTTACTGATGAGGAGAGTTAGAAGAGCCCTGGGTGAAGCAGTGGCAGGAGGACCATTTGTGGCAGCCTTGCCTGTGCATGCAGCTGTAGGAGTGTGTGACAGTGGTCTAAGAGAACCCCAGACCAAACCCACTGCCTTTCTGTTGGTTCTGACTCATAGTGACTGTAGAGAGAAAGGAGAACTGCCCCATAGAGTTTCCAAAGAGCGCCCGGGATTCCAACTGCCAACCTTTTGGTTAGCAGCTGTAGCACTGAAGGGCTACGCTACCAGGGTTTCCTCTAAGAGAACAGCATTCATCACCAGCAGAACTGTCAAGGTTGGTCGTGCCACGTGCCTTCCCCACTTCTACAAAGTGAGATCTCAGAACTTCCAGGCTGGGGTCATCTAGGTGTTTCTTTTCACCTTCAGCTCAAAGAGCTACATGGCCATCTGTCTCCTTTAACCACAGAGGTATAATTTTTATGGCCTTCAAATATGCTATGGGGACAGTGATGGCTCAGTGGTAGAATGCTCATTTTCCATGCAGGAGGCCCAGGTTTGGTTCCATCCAATGTATCTCAAGTGCAGCTCCCTCCTATGTGGGTCAGTGGAGGTGTGTGTGTTGTTACTGCGATGATCAATAGGTTTCAGCAGAGTTTCCAGACTAGGACAGACTAGAAAGGCCTAGCACTCTGCTTCTAAAGAATCAGCCAATGAACCCCCAGTGGATCATTGCACTGGTTCACTCCTTGTCTGCATGGTTGCCATGAGTTTCACCAGGAGCTGTAGCAAACAAAGTGGTGTCAAACAACTACAACATGGACACGATTTGCTGCCATAACCTCTGCACTTCTCTTTCTAGAAGTTTTAAAAAGTTCTACATACTCATGTATACACACAGCTGTTCCCCTGTCTATCCTTTAGTCCCCTCTAGGTCCTCTGTCCTGACATAGTAGCATGCAGGATGAGGCTCTCCATTCCTTCTTCAGTTTTCTCCTTTACCCAAAGCAACTCCATGTCCTGTTAACCCTAGGGTGACAGTTCTTATATTTACTAAGATGGGAGTTTGTCTAGGACAAATGTTGCCAGATCCGGCCAAGTGTGAGATGCCCCACTCTACAATTTCCCCAAGAAAGTGTTTTCGCCCGCACCACAATTCCCAGGTCTGGGCCAGCTGCATCTGTGCTTATCGTCGTGTCAGTCACCCAAGGGACAGAGGACTGATGTCCTTTCATGTGATCCTGAAGTGGCCTCCAGCCCAGGAAATAAATAGTAGAGACAACTTTTTTTGTTCCCCCTAGATGATTGCTTGTCCATCTTTCTTTCGCCCCCACTGCTTTTGAACAGCTGTTTTTATGACACTGCACTGCTGAGGACAGCTTACTCTGTCCTCCAAGTAAAGTCGCTTGCCCATCTACATATTAAAGTAGGGTTATAGACCAAGGTTATAGAAAGTGTGACAGCTGAGAGGGGCTTCTGGAAGGCAGAGCACGAGCACCAGGGACCCTCTGCCAAGAAGGCTTCCCATTCACCACCAGTGACAACTTATCACTCAGAGGAATTCCCCGTCATTAGAATGATGTGACCTCAGAACGACAGCTTAGACTTTTACTTCATCCTGGTGCCCTTCCCTGTGGTGAGGAAATAAAATTCAGTCAAATTATTTTGGTTCTGATTTTTTAATTAAACCTTTTATTTTGAGACAGTTGTAGACTCACATTAGTTGTAATAAATACTACAAGAAGGTTCCACATAACCTTCATCGAGCTCCCCTGACTGGGCGTAAAACTATAGAGTAATACCAAAACCAAGGAAGTGACATTGACATAATTCACTCAGATCGTACCAGTTTTACGTGTACTCGTGTGTGTGTGTATCTAAGAACCAGCCAGACTTTTAAATGCAAGAATAACTTATCAACAATATGAGGAATGTCAGGCCAAGACTATTTGTTACGTGCCAGGTGCCCTCTTGTTGATTCCGACTCACAGTGATCCTATGTACAAAAGAGCGGAAACACTGCCCAGTCCTGTACCATCCTTACAAACGCTGCTATACTTGAGCCCTTTGTTGCAAGCATTGTGTCAGTCCATTTCTTTGAGGATATTCCTATTTTGCCAAGCATAATGTTCTTCTCCAGAGACTGTCTCCTTCTGATAACAGGTCCCAGGTATATGTGACAGAGACTTGCCATCTTTGCTAGCAAGGAGCACTCTAGCTGTAATTCTTCCAAGGCAGATTCGTTCACTTCTCTGGCAGTCCATGATATATTTGGTATTCTTCATCAACACCATAATTCCAAGGTATCAGTTCTTCTTTGGTCTTCCTTCTTCATTGTCCAATTTTGGCATGTGTATGAGGCAACTGAAAATATCATAGATGGTTCAGGTGTACCTGAATCTTAAAGTGACATTTTTGCTTTCTAACGTATTAAAGAAGTCTTTTACAGCAGATTTGCCCAATGTAATATGTCATCTTATTTCATGACTGCTGCTCCCTTGGGGGTTGAGAGTGGATCCAAGTAAAATGTAATCCCTGACAACATCAATCTTTTCTCCATTTATCATAATTTGCATATTAGTCCAGTTCTAAGGATTTTGTTTTCTTCATGTTGAGGTGCAATCCACGTTGAAAGCTGTATTCTACCTTCATCAGTAAGTGCTTTAAGCCCTCTTCACTTTGACCAAACAAGGTCATGCCATCTGCATATTACAGATCGTTAGTGAGGCGTCCACCCATCCTGATGCCATATTCTTCTTTATATAGTCCAGCTTCTCAGATTATTTGCTCAACATATAGACTGAACAAATGTGGTGAAAGGATACAACCCTGACACACACCTTTCCTGATTTTAAATCACACAGTACTCTCTTGTCCTATCTTATTCACAGATGATTGAATTTCACCTGGCTGGCATAAAGACCAAATCAACTTTTATTCCTCAGGTGCACTGCCAGGTGAGCCAGCCTTTACCTCTCAGAGACTAATCGCTGAAAAGGAACAAAGAATAAAACCTCCTAGCCTGGAAAAAACACAATGTTTATGACTGGGCCTACAACCTTTATGTTCAGATATCAAATATCATGCTTACATCTTTGACAGCTGAATTCCTCAATTTTCCTTTGTTCTTAATCCCAAAGTAATGTCTAAACTGTGCATCCTGGAGTAGGACAGTGGAATGTGGAATCAAGATGTGACCCAGCCGTTTACTAACTGTGACCTTGAGTAAACCATTTAAACTTCCTGACTCCTGCTTTATTTGAGCGCAATCCCTTGCAGCATCTGCAAATACCTAGCTTGCAGAATCATTGTAAGGGTCAGATAAAGTAGTGCATGAGAGAGCACCGTGAGCTCTAAATGGCTCTCTGCATGTAAACAATTGTTGAGCTCAAGTCCTTAATAATCATAATGGCAATGCTTATTATTAACTCCATATCCACTCTGTTATTCATTTGGAGAAACCCAAGGTCCTCTGCTCATCTTTAGCTCTCTCTTTTCCCAGCCATCCTCCTGACTTGTGAAATACACACACATATACATACAAAACCTACAGTTCTTTCCCCCATTATTCTAATTCCTGTCAATCAATGTCTTATTCCACAAATGAAGATTTTCAAAATAACTATATTTACATATAATTTCCTCTTGTCTGCACAGAAAGTGGCTGCAGCTAGATATAGCATTTATAGGGTATGTCAGTTAGATTTCAGTTTAGAAAACAACACCTCTAGGGTATTCCAAGCAGAAAGGGATTAAAAATAAAGAACTAGATGTACATGGACATTCATTGGAAGAGCTAAAGAAGCTGAAGTTAGGGGCCATCACCAGACCCTCCATTTCAAGGGCGCAGGAGGACTGCTGAAGCCCAGAAGTCAGCTGTCAAATGTGCCTCTCGATGGCCATGGATCCAGTGACTATCAAAACCCAAAAGTAAACCCACTGCCATCAAGGTGATTCCGATTCATAGCGACATTATAAGGACAGAGAAGAACTGCCCCATGGAGTTTCCAAGGAGCGCCTGGTGGATTTGAACTGCTGAGCTTTTGATTAGCAACCTCAGCACTTAACCACTATGCAATCCAGGGACTAGAGACTGGAAATGTGGATTCTTGCTTCCATCATACTCTGTAATGTTGCTTAGCAGCAATGGTGGTAAGAAAGTGACCTTTATGTCACGGCTGCCTTGCAAATCTCACAAGAGGCATCTTCCTGATAGAATCTAATTAACATCCAGAAATCTAGCTGCGAGGAAATCTGAGAAATGTAGTTTCTAACATTTTAGCCTCTAAACAAAGGAAGATACAGGGAGGGCTTTGGGCATGAATACTTACTTCCAGTTAACAATAACCACAGCAAGGGAGGAACTCTTCCTTACCAAGAACACACAACATAGCTATGAACTAAGTAAGTACTTGAGGGGACAATGAAGAGGGAGAGAAAAGGGCCACAGATCTTGTAATTATAGTCTTTACAAATACCCACTAGGGTTTGGAAATCCTGGTTGCATAGTGGTTAGGAGATATGGCTGCTAACCGAAAGGTTGGCACTTTGAATCCAACGGGTGCTCCTTAGAAACTCTACGGGCAATTCTCCTCTGTCTTATAGGGTCACTGTAGGTTGGAATTGACTTGATGGCAATGAGTTTGGGTTTTGGTACCAGGGTTTATTTTGAGCAGCACTTAGTTTTTAAGACTAGCTCTGGATGGGAGTAAAAATTATGTCTGGATAGTGGAGGAAGCCACGTTGTTGTTGTGTGCCAGTGAGTCAACTCTGACTGACTGTGACCCTCTAGGACAGAATTGGAAACTCTGTGGGGCAATTCTACTCTGTCTATAGGGTCACTATGAGTCATAATTGATTCAAGGGCAGTGGGTGCGGTTTCAGTTTTTATGGACTGAAAAGAACTGCCCTGATAGACTTCCCTAGGTTGTAATCTTTAAAGGAGCACATTTCCAGATCTTTTCTCTTGTGCAGGGGCTGGTGAGTTTGAACCACTGACCTTTTGGTTTAGCAGCCTAGCACTTTAACCACTGTACCACCATGGCTAAATTTTTGCTTGTGGGACCCTCAAATCCTGTGACATAGATCAGTCAGCTCTCTTGTCAAGGTAGTCTTTTGATCTGAGCTACTTGTTTAAGCAGCCATATTACGGTAACAAGAATATGCAACACCGCCTTTACTATCTCTCTTTAATTTCCAGGTATGTTTTTCATGGTGGGGTTTAATATTGATATGTA
Organism: Heterohyrax brucei; assembly: GCA_028571685.1. Taxonomy (NCBI): domain Eukaryota; kingdom Metazoa; phylum Chordata; class Mammalia; order Hyracoidea; family Procaviidae; genus Heterohyrax; species Heterohyrax brucei. Next base: position 53,801,976 of record CM053155.1, read on the forward strand.
TTTGGGGTATTAGACATGGGAAAGTCTCACTTGCAACAGAGGTGGGCAGAGGCAGGCCTATCTTTTGACCCTTGGACCAATATGATTACAAGACTCAAGTGGAGCTAATAGGATTCTCTCTCTGCGGTTTGAACCAAGATATAGAGACTAAGGTTATTGGATGTTGGGAAGTGGAAATCATGTAGAGTCTGGGTCATGAAAATCCAAATCTTTCTTATGGAGTGGAAGAAACTAAGAACCTTTCAGAGATGCTAGTATACAGAAAGGATGAGGCCAATACATGACAGACAAGAGATCACATGTAAGTGGAGGAGGGAGAGAGAGAGAGAGAGAGAGACTGACCGTGAAGGAGTTATAAAGCTTCTGTATACCAAGCAAGTCCATTTTGGAGTCAGAGAGACTTCAACTCTAGTGTCAGTCCCCCAAAGCTACAGCACAGACATCCTGGACTCATCCAGGACCACATTCACTTTGGAACGCCTTGCTCCTTTCCCACCTGCTTCTACCCTCCCACCAAAAGCAGTAAGTCTCAGTTTATTGCTTACAAGGACTGGAACTCTGAATATTAACAAGTCAAATTATTGACTTGTGTCTATGCTCTGTCTTCTTCTTACAGGAATGTTGGCAATATCATTCTGCCACACTTCTTTACCGTGCTCTGTTTCAGTCCTGCGCAGTCAAAGTACTTTTAATGAAGCTAACTTTCCTTCCCTCTAATTCCCTGCCCCCTTCAAACACCTGGCCAATTAGAGACCATAAGACTGAGTCAGATTTTTGGGACTCAACAATTGTAGGAGGATCAGAATCTTGATCTTAGGGACTTTATTCATTATGAGGATGCAAAAATGTTTCTTTGTGTAGTGTGGATGAGAGGGAGAATCTTTTCCTTTCATTTGGCCAATTAGAATACTTCTCTCTCTAGTCATAATAATTGTTCAGGGATCTGGAAATCTGCTCCTCAAAGAAAGACTGCCCATTCAAGACACTCTTACTGCATTCCTGAGAAAGATCTTCTTTTCCAATGGAATTGTGATTTGTAAGGAGATTGTCATCAGAAGCAGTCTTTCTTTGATGTGGAAAGTGCCTACGTGAGAGTGAAGCAGCCACAGAGAAAGCCAATGGAGAGATGTCGAGAGAAGGAAAGAGCATCTTTAGGGTATTATGGGAAATGTTGGAAACAGCTATGCCTGAAGCTGAATCGACCCTTCACACTTTCCAACAATGTAGGTCAATAAATTTCCTCTTTGGCTTAAGCTAGTTTTAATAGAGTTTCTGTTATTTGTTTCTGAAATCATCCCTGGTACCACGAACAATTTATAAAATCTGAAAGTGCATAGCTACCACCTTTGAGGCATTCCAACTCTAACGACAGAGTAAATATTCACTGTGAAGAATGACATTAGCTGGTCTAACTGGCCAAGTCTTTCTTATTCCTCTGTCTTTTCTTAAACTGATTGCGTTACAGCTGGCAGTCTTGGAGCAGTTCAGCTACTATGGTGTTATTTGGTATGTCTAATCTGTGTGCGGAGCATGCTAAAATTCTAGATGAGATCTGGCTTAGCTAAACTGCAAGTACTGACCTACAGAAAAAATGTTTACATTTTAACTTTTCTATCCTGTGTTTAATACCCCTTCAAGTCAAATGTGTTTTCCCTTAGGATGCCATAAAGGAAGAAAACAGAGATATTCTCATATGTCATTTCAGAGAATAGTTTTACTTTTTTGTTGACGGCACTTGGCTGGCTGGCATACTTCTTTTGAAGGCTATTAGGACAGATTTTCCTATCTCCTATTTTTGCTCTTGAGAAATAGGAAATAAGTAGCGAGTCTTCTGTCATAAGACAAAAACAATGACTTATGTCCCCCTGAATATCTGAAAGAAGCTGTGGTGAATTAATTGGCAAATATCTGAGATGACTGAAGAAATTTGTTTTTTTTTAAATGGCATGTAATGTTTATTGGTAATAAAAGATGTGTGTGCTTTTTTCCTTTCATTGTGGTAGGGCCAGCAATATTGCTACATTTATAATTGATCATCAGGTTTTAAAATCTGGAAGCATAGCTGGTTTGTGAATTACGGTTTAAATAGTCAGAGAAATTATAAATGTGAATGAGGTTTTAGGGACTTAGAACTGTAGGAAGTTGGGGATCTTGATCTTAAGGTTATTATTCATTCTAAGGATGTAAAAATGTTTATTTGTGGAATGGGAAAGAAAGGAAGAATCTCCTCTTCTCTAAAGGCCAATCATTGCAGTTTTTTCCCTGAAGATGTTCATCTTGAAAAGGAGCAAAGAAAGCAAAGAAAAGAGAACTATGCAAGTGCACAGAACTCTAGAGAATCCCAGCAGTGGCTGAACATATCTCTGAAAAGCAGCATGGCTTTCTGAGAATAATATTTTTACCAGCAAAACATACATATTCAATGTCTGACTTAACCTGGGGAGAAGGAGAAACATCTTTTGTATACGTTTTGCTCTTCCTACGAAGGGTAATCCCTAGTATTATTTTGGAAGCCAGCTTCATTAATATGGAATTGTTTTATGATGATTTCTAATGGAAATGGGGGATTCATCTGCGTTAGATAAATAAGAAGACAAATGAGTATACAGATCTACTCTGCTAGACTTTATGTATGCATATTTCAAACAAGATCCAACTCATACTTAGGCCTGCCCCAGTCAGGACCAGTATTTGCAGCAGGCAGTGTTCTGGGTTGGAGTGCCTGCCTTGAACCATTAGGGAACTGAATTGGTTGGAGTGAACTATAAGGTGTAGGCTATGGGAGAATGACTCTGGATCCATCCTTTCAGCCTAAAGCAATTACATAGCTGTCAGAAGATTGAAATATTGTACCAAATTGTACTACCTAAGTTAAAATAGGCACTCCTGAGAATAGATCTCTCTGTATATTAAGGTACATCTATTATGCAAGAGTTGATATCTGTATATTATGAACTGGCCTTGGAATCCTGGCTGAAAATAAATTCTTGTTAATGTGCTCTTTGACTTTTTGTTTTGGTTTGTTAATATAGACTACTGGTACTTTCCCAAAGCTATTACCATCTATGATTGGAACTTCCAAAAACATCTTGACAAAGTTGTCAGCAAAACAACCAAACACTTAAAAGCAATAGAAACAGTGTTTGAGCTACGGCTGACAATATGCTATAAAAGGAAAGCTCTTTACCCATACACAGTCTTGTTCAGCCCTTAGAGCAACCCAACAATGTGCTTGGGACATGTATCACAGTCTCTTCATTTTATGGATAATATTTACAGCTAGTATTTACTAGTACTTATTAATTATTACTTACTAAGTGTGTGTCCTGGAAGAAGTACAACCCGAATGCTCTTTGGAAGCAAGGGTGGCAAAACTGCATCTTTCATACTTGGACATGTTGTCAGAAGAGATCCCTGGGGAAGGACATGATGTAAAGTAGGGGCTCAGCAAAAAAGAGGAAGACTTCCACAAGACGGATTGGCATAATGGTTGCAACAATAGATTTAAGCATAAAGATGATGGTGGGCATGGCATGGGACAAGGCAGCATTCTGTTCTAGGGCCACTATGACTTGGAACCAACTGGATGGCACCTAAAGTGTATCTGCCAGTCTGTAAGCCATTTTATTATATGCATGTGTGTGTGTGTGTTTGTGTGTGTGTGTATAAAATCTTAGTAACCTAGAGATACTCAAGATTTCATCTGTAACACAGTAGAGGCTTGCCCAACGCCACATAATATGCAAGTACCATAGCCAGGGCTTACTCCTTTTGTTTTCCAAATTCAATTCCAGAGCTCTCTTTGGGGATACAGGAGCATGAAGAAAATTACAGGAGATTACTAGGATCACAACAAACTAAACTAATACACAGAATTTAAAACATTACTTAAAGTATAGGATACAAAACTGAAAACGTATTTATTGCATTGTATTGCCAACCCATATTTTACTGCTGCTCTCCAAGCACTGGGCTGGAAAAAGATTTATCTAATTCATCAGTACATATCTACTGGGCACTATTCTATGTAGAAATTTGAATTGTATGTCTTTTCTTTCTTTTGATTCAAATTAATTTGTAGAGTTGAGTGAGTGTCCAGACATTCCAGCAGGTTACATTGAATCTTAGTGCCCACACTGCTTCAATTTTTCCTGAATAAAAAGGAAGGAAGAATGGGTGAGGCAACTTGGTGAGGCAATTCTCTGGTTTGTTCTTCAAACCTCTGTTAAGAATTCCCATTCATATTAAATAGCTACCACTTCTTGACCATCTACTATATTGCAGGTATTGCACATATATTATCTCTAATTTCATATCTCTGTGACTTGGGGGGGGTATTCTTATCCTGATTTTGTGAATGTGGTTAATTTAGGAAAGCAGGTAATCCAGGTGAGAGAGTAGCCTTGAATCAAAAGAAGGGCCTTTGAGTAAAGCTACCCGGATTTGAACTTGGCTCCATACACACAAATGGCCTGAACTTGAATAAGTTATTTAATTCCTCTGTGCTTCAGTAGAAACCCTAGTGGTTTAGTGGTCAAGTGCTACGGCTGCTAGCCAAAAGGCTGGCAGTTCGAATGTACCAGGCACTCCTTGGAA